>CM026574.1:7566937-16975011 GCA_015143295.1 Tetracentron sinense
GTGTGGGCGGCTACTGTAAGTTTAGATCACAATTCTGTAAGTCCTTTGACTTCTTAACCTAGTGAAACCGTGATTCCGTGACATACTCAACTTGAAGAACATTAAATCTGGTGGTCTTGTGTGTTTATTCTTGTTCACTGTTTGTCTATATTTCGTGTCTCACAGATCCTGCTTAGGGTTCATTCCCTACCGATCCCTCACCTTCACCCTTACTCTTATCTGTGAAAATAAATAAAAGATATTCAAATTTTTGCAAATACTAATTTAACTTAAAAATACATTTAATAACATTAGATACCATAATACTTATTATTACTTTACTTGTAATAATATTTAAATTAAATATTAATTTTTAGTATACATTATGTACAGTAATATATGATTATACTTAAAATTATAAAATTCGTACCATTATACATATAGAGGAGGTGACTAATTAGCTTGACTAATTATACTTTATAATCTGCTCACCATCTATATCGTTAGATCTCAAATAATGACCAAGATTAAAGGGTCTTCCTTGTCCTAATTTCTTATTACCCAAAAATATCAATTTTAAAGAGAGAAACATGTTTCTCTTCTCCCTTCTCTCAAACCAAGTTCAAAACATAATCCCCTTTCGCTCTTCATCCTCTTCGGTAAAGTGCCAAATTTTTTCCCGGGGTTCCGGTCGGACGTGAGACTTCTCCGATCAATTACGAGAGAGATGATAGTTTGGGTTGGAAATTACACCATTATCTCTAGTCATTCACTAAAAAGATATTTTTAATATTTTTTAAAATCTGAAATGGACAACTAACAGTTTAGTTACAGTCCTTTAAGCTATAAATCTTTAAGTTGGAGTTCTTAGTTTAACCATTAAGTGTTCCCTAATTAATGGTTTATATTGATGTTCAATGGTGCGCACCGTTAAAATAAATGCTCTAAATTAGTGTTTCTAAATCAAATTCTAAAACCAAATGAAGTTTTAAAAACTGTCAGTGATGGTAACTTGTAGAAAGCCCAAAAAGAGTTTGTCTATAGAAAGACTACCACCTATTTCGGATAGGTCTAAAATGGTGTTCCAGGTAACTATGGTGACTATAATGTATTTTCGTAAATAATAAATAAAATCACTATGATTGTGAGAAACCCTAGATTAATGCGTCACCATAGTTAGCAATTCGGTGTACGGTAAAAATTCGGTACGGAAATTATTCGAGTATAATTCGAAATTTGCATTCATTAGTTCGATTAAAATTCAGCGAAAAAAACGCAGGACGTCAAAAGTACGGTCATAATTAATTCGAGTATAATTCGGGCTAATACTCAACAATTTGTTGAAAAATTCGTCTAAATATATACAATTACATATATAAAATTTCTAAGAGAATGCAGTAAATCTTTACCTCATATTACAGAAAATGAAAATAAGAAGTGCAATTGAAGAATTAGAGAGAGAGAGAGAGTTGAAATTGGAAGGCAGATGGGAGATTAAGAGAGAAAGAGAGGGAGTCGCTCTTGGAAGGGAGAGTGGTAGTTGTTGGTGTTGACAATACTATAAAGTTAGATATTTGGTCCTCAACTGCGGGTGGTTGGCTGTGCCATTGTGACAAGTGACGATTGTGAAATAGTTAGGGTTTGAGATTCATGGAGGGAAAGAGATCGAGAAAAAAATGAGGGGACTAAGTAATGACTAATGAGTGTTTCATGACTGGTGGATGACGACTATTAGTGACGTTGTGGCCAATGAGATAGGGATTAAGGTTAGAGATTGAGAAAAAGAAAGAGAGTTACGTGCACATGCAAAAAGGAAGAAAGATGATTTGGGATTTATCTTACGGGTTTGTGTATATATATATTCGCGAATAATTCGCGTATAATTCCTCTTACTTAAAAAATTCGCAAATGTTTACTTAGTTTTGATTAATACGGATGAATTATACGTATGATTCGTTATATGTATTAATCATGTATAATTCGCGTATAAAATACAAATTTACTAACTATGTGCGTCACCCCAGAGTGGCTTTTATTTTATAAAAGACTTTTTTTTTTCTTTAGACTATTTTAAGTGCGAATAACTTTTAATTTACTTCAAATAATATTTTTCTATAAAGATATAGTAAAAGTAGCATTTTTGAAATGGACAGAAGTATTTTGGTAATTTTCCAACTCATGGACATTTTAGTAACTTTTGTAAATTATAAAGATGAATATTTTGGAAAGTTTTGAGAATTCTTGAGAACTCAGTAGCTAGTAGCTCACATGAGATCCTATAGGTCCTACTTGGTTGTAAAAATGGGTGCTTATTGGGCTGCATGTACTTGATTTTTTTGTTGGAAGGTACTACTTGTACTTGATTATCCCTTAAGATGAATAACCTAGGATGTAACTGCACCCAAACACATTCCTCGCAACGGTAGTAGAGGATAATGCTAAACCTAAAATTCTAGGCAAGAGCAAACAAACTAAAATTTAATTATGTTTCCTTGCACTATTGTGTACCGGAATGATATATGTTTTATATAGATGATTCCATAGGTATGACCAATGGGCATGATACTAGATGGGTTTTAAGGTAAACCATAATGCATGGACCTACCTTGTCTAATTAATGGTGTCTTTTTCTGTGGGTTCAATGCATTATTTATGTAAGTATAGTTTTTTTGGTTAGTACTTGTTAGGTTAGTGATGGGGAGAAAAGTGTTGCTTCTGGGGGAGGGTGCTATTTCGGACACGACCTGCAACTTGTGATCACGAAATCCGTTCATCTATCATTGGTACTATGTGAAGAAGAACATAAAGGAAAATAAGTTAAAGAAGGGAAAAAATTATTTTGACATAGGAATTTAAAAGGAACTTGTTGATGATGATTAAAATATCATTTATTCTTATTATTTTAATAATATATTACAATTAATTATTATTGTTTTTTTGGTAAATTACAGTTACCTCCTCTGAGGTTTGGTAAAAATTATCGAGATCTCCTATCTAGTTTCTAAAATAACACTGACCTCCCCTATCAGGTTTGTCAAGTTAACACCATTAATGAAAATGTGTTTTCACCATTTTAGCCACAGTTGTGATTTAAAACACTTAGTTTTCTTTTCATACAAAAAAACTCTCTCCTCAACACACCTCACAATGTCAGGAAGACTTTTCCTCATTACAGCCAATCTCAAGGATTAAGGAGTTAAAATGTCAAAATCTAAGCAAGAATTCCTCTAACCAAACTTACTTTTACTGAGTTTATTACAACTAATCAACAACCACTCCAACTTCAAGAAACCAATTTAAATTATAAGCACTCCCAAATCTTATTTCCAATTTAAATATTCCTCTTAGCTGATTTTTTTTTTGAATTTTCACTGTAAGAAATAGTATGCTTCTGTGTGAATTGGACCCGAACTTGGAAGGTCAAGGTTGTGACAGAGATTACAGTGGCCGAGTTTCTCCTAGGGACCCAACCCTCTATAATCTCTATATGCTTTTGACATCAAATTAAAAAAAAAATTGAATAATATGGTGCTTAGTGGTTATATTGCTTAACGTAGTTCAGATGCTCCGATCAATTGCCCAAGCTAACAGGTGGGGGACATTTAGCTTAACAAGCTGCTACTAATCTATGTTAAAAAGACTATTTGCGGAAGAATATAGAGCATTGTGTGAATTTTCCATGTGAAATTTGGATAAGTCATAGTCCAAGTTAATTCTTCTTAGTTGTTGATTTTATTCCTTCCTCGGATAACTCTTTCCTGATCATGAACTAGGTCTTCTTAAGCCATTTTTAATCAGATGTTTGGCATTAAGCAATGTTAGGATGCGCCATCCAATGGTAGCTCACTAATTGAATACTCCCATGGTGTCACTAAACATCCCATGCTTAATTTGATGTTGAAATGACTGTTAAGAGAAAAGATAAAGTGGGATAAAAAAATTTTAATGTTATTGGTATTTTAGGGGTAATTTGGGTATTTTAAAATATTTAAAGCATGATGTCAACAAAGTCCATCCACGTTAGTAACGACATATTAAGAGAAGGGAGAATTTGTTACTCACAATTGAAACACATGGGAGGTCAGTGTTATTTTAGAAACTAGGGGGGAGGTCTCTACAATTTCACCAAATCTCAGGGGAGGTAACTGTAATTTAAACATTTTTTTTTTGAAGTAACTAACTCATACACACATTAACGCACCCGCTATACATAACTCACACACACGCGTCCCATGGCACAAGCTACAACCCTCACACACCCTCTCAAAAAAGAGAGGGAGGTGGGGCTTTAAGGACCCCCAAGCACAAGAGTTACCCACCAATGTGGGACTTTTCTTTTTTTGGTAGTAACTAACTCACACACATTAACCCACCCACCCACCCACGCACACACTTATTACATTTAATTAGCTTTAACATGGACAAAAGCTTTAGTATTCTTGGTAGGTCTGTAACCAAAAAATAGGAGTATGATCTTAATTATACAACATTTAAGTGAGTCACAACTAGTATATGGACGATTGCCTCACTATTTTGGTGCTTAGATAGATATATGTTTTGCTGGTAGTGGAATTCTCGCTCATTTTCTAAAAAAAAAAGGTCACAACTAGTATATGCAATAAAGGAGTAATTTAAAAAAATTGCTAAACATAGAATGGAGATTTGTACAACACCTTGAAAAATTAAATAACTACATTAATTTAGAACTTAAGATAACCTAAAATTAATTTAAAGTGGATAGTAGATAAAGTTCCAAACCTGCTCTTTCACTTCATCCCCAGAGAGGCAAATGGGGCAGCTCACATTCAAGCTCAATTAGCTTTAAATTTAAGTATTAACCCTTCTTCTTCTGAGAATGATGGGATTACTTTGTCCCGGGTTAGGGACCATGTAATGAATCGTTCTCTGTAATAATATTAAATAATTTTCTTCAGAAAAATAGTCGTTCTTCATATCCTTTCTTATAATGGGCTGCCCGGGTTGCAGTCCAGGTGAGGCAAGTAGGCATTGTAATCCTGCGTTAGCATACCTTACGGGTAGTCTACCATACCGCCTATCCCGCTGTTGTATATCACGTGATCCAGTGGTGGTCCAGCCAAACCGCCTTGTAAGAGCCGTTATGGGGCCATAAAAAGAAAAAAGAAAAAAGAAAAACTAGCAATATTATGATGAGACACACTACATTTTATCTTTGAGGTCACTCCTACATAACAGTTTTTTTTTTTGGTTAACACTCCAACATAACAGTTAGTTCAATATTAAGTTCGATTATTATTTTGACAAAATTGATGATAAAGGTTTTTTTTGGCTAAAAAAAAAGGTCGGGTGTATCCCAGGTTTAGTCCCATATGGGTTGGGTAATGGACTTCGCAGGGGTGTATCAGGGGTCATCAACCCTTCTTAACACATGTTCTTTTGGAATGGTTGCTTGGACTTACCCTTATGGCACTTTAACTGCTACCTTAGGTCTAGCTGTGTGCACGTGTTTAGAATGTGTGTGTTACATGATATCATTTCAACAACGAAAAAAGGTCACAACATTATTATAATGAGATTAAGTATGAACAGGTGGAGCAACCTAAAATAAGCCTTTGAGTAGGGGTATTTTGAAATTCATAGGGAAAGAGTTTAATGTCAGAAATGCCCTTCTTTGTATTCATAATTACCAAACTCCCACCACCTAAAGGCTTATTTTGGGTTGCTCGGGTTGTCTATTCAACCAGATCTCCTGTTCCAAGTTAATCTCTGTTATAAATATGCTTTGTGATCAGTTGCTTGAGCTTTTCAAAGTTAGAAACTGTTGCCTACTGCCTAGGCCATAGAGGGAGACGATATAGAATAGTTTTTGAATGATTAAATGAGCACTCCCACAAAAAACATAGCACATGTTCAGTTTTTTTTGTAGGTTTCTCTAAGTTTTTCTAGAACTTTTGTTGGGTAAACATCAAAACTAAGGGCTAATGCTAACCCAAATGAGGTTATTGGGACACATGACACCTTTTCATGAGTGTTTGAGAGATCTTTTCAAGCTCATCGTATCCCTACATGATATATGCACTTTGCACAAGCACAACACACTCTAGTGGAGCTCTTAATGATAAAAGATAATGGAGAAAAGAGCATTTATTAACTCAACTGAATAACTCTTTTATTAACTTGATTCAGTTGTCAAACTTCTGATTCCAGTCAAGTTTGCTGGAAGTTGTTATTTTTGCACATCTAGAGAGGACCATATGATGCATTCAACAGTGAAACTTGTTATGCTAGCTTTCTAAGAATATAAAATTCATCAACATTGGAATTGTAGCATGTTAGAAATGAATTTTTGAATACCAAGAAGTACATCTGTGAAAAAACTGAAGCTTAAAAATCTATCGATAAATAAATGAAATTTTATATTTTTTTCATTGATTTTAGTATTAATTAATTCTTTTATTTTCTTTTTCCTCATGTTCCAAAGTCTTAGAGTTTAAGATGAGTAAAGATCATATAATAGGATTCAGATAATGAACTCCCAATTTCCGTGCGTGACAAAATTTCACCCTTCAAAGGTTCCTTATGGTTCTACTCAATGTACTTATCATTTCTAATAGTATGAACTTATGGGTCAGTCCGTTTCCTACATGTTAGAAATACCCTACACTTGAATCCAACATTGTACATGGGCTAGAAGAGGGAAACACATCTATCCCAACTAGAGATCCCTCGCCTTAACCCCTTGGCCTCATCAATGCAAAATAAATAAAAGATATTTAAAATTTTAGCAAATAATTAATTATAAAAATTTTTACATAACAATTAAATGAATAAACTTCTTATTAATTTGATTGTAATAAGATTTGAATTAAGTATTAATTTTTAGTTTACATTATGTACACTAATGTATGATTATACTTACAATTATAAAATCATACCATTATATAATAGAGGAGGTGACTAGTCAGCTTCAGCTCACCTCCTCTATACCAGTAGAACTCAAACAATGGCCAAGATTAAAGAGATCTTCTTCGTCCTAATTTTCTTATTACCTAAAATAATCATTTTAAAGTGAGAAACACGTTCTCTTCTCCCTTCTCTTCAACCAAGTTCGAAACAGAATCTCATTTCTCTCTTCATCCCCCCGATCAATGCCAAGCTTCTCCGGTCGGCATGAGACTTCTCAGATCGGTTTCAAGAGAGATGATAGTACTTTCAGTTGGAAATTATCACCCTTTTCTCTAGTCATTCACTAAACGATATTTAATCTTTTTTAAAATCTGAAATGGACAACTAAAAGTTTAGTTACAGTCCTTTAAGCAAGGGCGGAGATAGGTGGGGGCACGTGCCGGGCCCCCACTAAAATTTTGTAAAAACTTTTTTTTAATATAGCCGTGGTAATGGGAGATCGAATCATAGCCAATTGCGATTGAGCTTGGGGAGTTCAATCGCACCCGCAGGTCAACACGTATCCCTTCTAACCCTTATTAACTACAGTTAAGATTAAGTAATCCTTGGGGTTCAACAATATAACCTTGGTGTTAAAAAAAACACTATGATTAAGAATTTTTAACTCTTAGGTTTTAAAATATCGAGGTGATTAAGAATTTTTAACTCTTAGGTTTTAAAATATCGAGGTTATATTGTTGAAACCTCAAGAGTTAGTAAATCTTCATCATAATTAATTAGGGGTAAAAGAGACACGTGTTAGCCTGTGAGTACGATTGAACTCTCCCTGAGTTCAATCACAATTGGCTATGATTCGAGCTCTAGGAATGGAGGCCCTTACCCCTGCTTTGAGTATGAATCTGTCCAATTGCGAGAACTTGGAATTACCCTCACTAAGGGGCTGGAATCGAAGTGGGAGAGTTAATATTTTTCAAATATATATTTTAAAAACCAAAGTTAGATTGTTGGACCTTAAATATTAATGAATCTTAACTATAGTTAATTGAGATTAAATGAAACACGTGTTGACCCGGGGATGCCATTGAACTCTCCTAAATTTAAGCACAATTGACTTGATCCGAACTCCTTGACTTAAAAAAAAAGTATCAGTTGATTAATTACTTAATTGGGCATAATAATGGACAACAGACAATTGTCACCTTAAAAATGTTTTATATTATTTAATATGACATAGCCATAAGGCAAGGGGACAATTTTCCTGAACTTTTGAAAAAACAATCTTTTATATCATGTTATTTAATTATTTAATAGGCATGGCTATAAAGTAAGAGAAAAGTTATCTCATAATCGAGGAGAAATACCCCTAAAATATGTATGAAATGTAGAGATGATATGACCCAATAACTTAGTCATCAAAAAAACCCACAAGCCTAGACCCAAAACTTTCACAAATCTATCAACTGTTACTATCATTTTCAACTAACTACCGTATGCCCCCACTACTAGAAAATTCTGACTCCGTGGGCCTTTAAGCTACAAATCTTTAAGTTGGAGTCCTTAGTTTAACCATTAAGTATTCCATAATTAAGGGTTTATATTGATGTACAATGGTGCGCACCATGCATTGAACATGCTAATAATTAGTGTTTCTGAATAAAATTCTAAAAACAAACAAGTTTTAAAAACTGTCAGTGATGGTAACTTGTAGAAAGGCCAAAAAGAGTTTGTCTAATGAAAGACTACCACCTAATCCATAATGCATGGACCTACCTTGTCTAATTAATGGTGTCTGTTTCTATGGGTTCATTAATGCCTTGTTTATGTGAAGATAGTTTTTTTGGTTAGTACTTGCTAGGTGGAGAAAAGTGTTGCCTGTTTGGGGGATCACGAAATACATTCATTTATTATTGGTAATACGTGAAGAACAACATAAAGGAAATAAGTTAAGAAGAAAAAAAAAGTTGTTTTTGACAGAGGATTTTAAAAGGGACTTGTTGATGATGATTAAAATGTCATTATTCTTATTATTTCAATAACATGTTACAATTAATTAGCCTTAACAGTGACTGATGCAGTCCCAACCCTATTGCCAGAAACAAAAGCTTTAGTTTTCTTGGTAGAAGTCACGAATACATGCACCCACATACCATTATAAATACTGAGTAGAGCCATAAGGAATTTTTGAAGGTTGTCATTCTTCATGCATAGTGATTTCTCCTCTGCAACTTAAAACACTCTTTCTTTCTCATTCTCCCCTCTGCAAACAGTAGTATTCTGTTCATCCTCCATTTGCTCTCACTTGAAGGTATTAGGTAAGATCTCAGTGTCCGTCTTTTTTCTTTCTCAGACTAGTAGTATTCTGTGCATCTCCAATGAGTAGTTTTCACTTATGTTCAAAAGGTTGCATATTGCAGTTTGAAGAAGAAATCCATGGCAAGATTTGAGCTTACCCTCCTATTTCTTCTCTTTAACTTTTGGGTTGCAGCTCGTACGTATCATCTATCTCATTGTTTTCATGTTTTGTTTCCTAATTATTTTAATAACAAGATATGCTAGTTGAGGACATAATATGACGTGCAATGACTTTGGAATGGTTATCCAGTCGAAATCGCGAGTGGATTTGGGAGAGGTGTAGGGATGAAGGCTGTTTCAGTTTAAAATATATGTATATACATATATATATATATATATATATATATATATATATTTATTATTATTATTATTATTTATACTAGTTTTGTGTTTCAGTTTACGCCACTGTTAATTCTTTTCTGCATTTTATTTATTTACAATTTCTTTTTGATTAATATATTCCCCTGATTATCAATAAAAATATATGGTTGATGGACTGATCTTAGACTTCTTGGTAATATGTAAAACAGGGTGGAGAGAAACAGTTCTATAACCCTACCAGTAAGGCAATGGATTTCCTCTGGCCGGGGCCAGAGTGTTTTACTCTGCCCCACTTTCTCCAACTCTCCATATATCCCTTTTTAACTCCCTTTATCTGTAGTACTTAGTTAAGATTTACTAATCCCTTCTCCACTCTATCTACCCTGGTAGCAGTTTGGCTTTCCACCTCGAAGTCATTTCTAATATCATTTTCATGGTATTTCTAGGATCCTAAATCTGGTTCTTGTCACATGGCATCGAATTATAGGAATTACTAGGTATTTCCCATTTTTAGAACATAGAGGAAAGGATTTCTACCCTTCTCACTAACAGGGCTAGTGATTAGTGCCTAATCTGAGCTACTAAACAGCAAAGGGAATAAGATAGTGTCGAGTAGAGGCAGTTCCATCTGTGCTATCCTGCTTCGATTTGACTGCAAAGAGCCCGAGACCACACTGGGACCGTGGTTGTGATGCACGGATCTCAAAATTTCATAAAATCCATTTTTGAAAATTTGAGATCCATGCATCACATGCACTGTGATCTCAACCCTTTGCGGTCTCACTAGCATTTTCCATTAGAATTAGCTTAGGACGTTTGTATTGTGGAGTCAAATCCTCTACAGTGATAACCGGATTTGGCAAATCCGGTTATCGCCCCTAGAAGTCACCACGTGTCTCCTTTGACACCACTTAACCGTGGGTAAGGTTCACCCACCCCTAGGGTTCACACATTCATTTTTGGTTTTTTTTTTAATTATTAATTTTTTTTAAAAAATTAAAAAACTGTTTTTAGAGTTTTTTTAATATTAAAAACAGTTTTTTAATTTTAAAAAAAGAATTAATATTCAATAAAAAAAACCAAAATTGGGTGACTGAACCGTAGGGGTGGGTGAACCTTACCCATGGTTAAGGGGTGTCAAAGGAGACACACATGGTGACCTCTCACCGGAGATGATTTGGGACCTTGTATTGTGTGTTATCAGTCCGGATTGTGTCGTTGCGACCACGAGTCCCATGACCATATTTTTGCTAAATACTCCTTTTCGATTGAGGTTCCGAAGGGGATTGAGAGGAAGCTTCAGCTCTAGTGGAGGGGTTTGGGCAGATGGAAACCATCTTGTTGTCCGGATGGCTGTTAGGAAGGTTGCATTTTGTGTTTTTGTGTACCATACTTTGGCGTAGAGGAATCGGAGGTGCTTTCAGTATGAATTTTCCTGGCCAAGTGATGTTGTTAACAAAATAGTTGGCGATGTGGTTGCTAAAATCAATCCTGCTAGGCTTTGAGTTAGTGATAATGCTCACAACCGAAGGACTATAGAGGAATGATGCCTAGAGATCCAATGGAAAGTGTCGCTTATCATGTGGGTATCTTTGGAACCGCGAGACAGAGGGGTGATCCATGTGAATCCTGATGGATCATTCGAGAATGAAAGAGGGGTTGCTCTGGAAGCCATGGCAGGATGTAGAACAGGGCGCTCTGTTATTCAATTTGAAATACTGGCTACTTACAGTGTTATTCCAATCAAACTACTAGTTGAATTTCACCAAAAAGAAAAAACTACTAGTTTAATATTTTTAACAGTCAGAAAATGTTCAATGGGCCATTCTTCTTCAATTTAGAGTTATGGAGCCCTTTTGTTTTCTCAATGATCTCTTGAATCCATTCCCTCTGTCTTACAGTCTTCAAGTGAAGTTCTCATCATCTACGATTTGAAGCTCACAAAATCAAAATCAACACAAAAAACTATTGCTGCATTAGAATTTCTCATTTCATTAATTTCCTAACCAAAAAAAACTTCTTAAGGTTTTAGAGTGCTTATCATGACTTGCAAAAGCTTGCTTTAATTTATTCTGAACTGAGTAGTTCTCTCTGTTATGAGTCAGATATTTCATTGAGTTTTTGCCAGTATCTCTTTATTTCTGGGACATAGTGTGTTATCTGCTTCTGTAATTCTCTTATCCATCTTGTTTTTTATATGGGCATACAAAAATATTCCTAAGTGTCTTTCCTTTGGAGAATTTCACTGCTACCTCATTCCCAGAGAAGTCTGTACTTTCAACTGTGAAGGATTCAGGTTTTGGGTTGAGATAATTGGATTTTTTTTTTATAACTATATCTGTTTTATGAGAGAAGTTTGTAGTTCTAACTGTGATACACACACACATACATAGATATATATATATATGGGTTCTGTCTGCCTCTACCACACTTTATTTTGATCTCAATCTTCTTAAATGGCCTAACTGATCAAAAGTCGACCATCAATCACTAACTATGGATTAGTATCTGGGTAAACAATCATTAACGATTGTTTTTCTTAAACAATAACATTGAGAAAAAAAACATTGGCTAGCTAGGTTTTTTTGGAAGGTTATAAGATTGTGTAGTTAGTTACAAAACTGAATATGATGTGTACATCCATAGATTGGCTGAACATTGAAGGGCCCAGTAATTAGGCAGAGGACCAGTTGATTAGTTTCTGAGTTGATTACAGATTGGATTTATTTCAGATTATGAATTAAGGTAGTTATTTATTTTGTTTATCCTCAGATGGTTATGATCCCCTTGATCCAAGTGGCAACATCACCATAACATGGGACATATTAACTTGGCTGGACGACTCATACGATGTAAGTCTTACATTTATTATTAATTTTTCTCAATATATAGGAAAGACTATATGACTGTTATATTAATTCATAGTGTTATTTGTTGTCTGTTATGAATCCACACAATTATTTGTTCATGAGTCGCCGGGAAGGAGTGGGGGAGTCCTATAGCTCACATTAAAATGATCAATTCTTGATGGCATTCTATGCTAGATATGGTTTTGATTAATGTGGGAAGTCTTAAATTCAATTTTAGTGTATGAGGATTTGTTTCTGAGTATATTATCTGTGGACTCATTCATGCAACAAAACATGTAGATATTGAATTGTTTTGTTCTTTTTCTAAAGCATCTAATTAATTTTATTTTAAATATGCAGGTAATGGTTTCGATATTCAACTTGCAACAATACAGACATGTGGATAGACCTGGATGGAAGCTTGGCTGGGAATGGAGGGGAGATGAGGCCATTTGGAGAATGACGGGTGCTGAGGCAACAGAACAAGGTAATTGTTCTTGGTTCAGGGGGGCAGAATTACCACATTCTTGTGAGAAGATGCCCGTCATTACTGACCTCCTTCCTGGGGCGCCTTACCACCTGCAAGTTTCTGACTGCTGCAAGGGAGGTGTGTTGTTTTCCATGATGCAAAACCCTCTTTGGAACAAAGCTTCATTCAAAATGGAGATCATGAAGGCTCCTCTCCATAACAATACGAAGCTTATGATCCCAAAGAACTTCAGCATCGGTCTTCCAGGGTACACATGTGGATCTCCATTTGAGGTCGCTCCAAGCAAATACAGGGCAGGTGGTGCTCGTCGATGGATGCAAGCCTTCCGTAAGTATTTTATAGTAACAATTGCTTCATTTACAGAAAAACAAAGATATAAACCATTCTCTTGAGTTCATTTCTTCTGTTTTGCAGTGTCATGGAATATAACCTGCATCTACTCCCAGCTGAGGGCATTTAGACACCCCACATGCTGCGTGTCCCTGTCCGCATTCTACAGCGAGACAATAGTTGAGTGCTCTCGGTGCAGCTGTGGATGCCAGGGAGTAGGAGCCAAGTGTGTGAAGTAAGCCTCTTTTCCTCTTGAGCAATCTCAAATTCTTCTTCTGTTTGGAACTCCTTTATTTTCCCTTTCTTTTGTCTTGCCCTCTTGAATTGATGATTTAATTTTATTCGACATATTACAGTCCTGGAGACTCACCATCAACACTGTTGTTCCCCCATAACGACGAAGATATTGTTCCTCCCGCCGTAGCATGTTCACAGCACATGTGCCCAATACGGGTGCATTGGCATGTGAAACTCAGTTACAAGGATTATTGGAGAGTGAAGGTGACTGTCACCAACTTAAATTTTGTAAAGAACTATACCAGCTGGAACATAGTTGTGCAGCATCCAAACCTGCAAAGTGTGGTGCAGGTCATCAACCTCCAATATAAGAGTCTCAATCTGTATGATACCATAAGTAAGTTGAGAAGTTTATATTTAATAATGTTATACTAACATTTTAAAGATAAATTGTTTTATTTGGTAATAGGATTTTTTCTGTTAAATATAATACTGGGTTACTCACAATTTGAACTTCTCTGTTTTGTAAATTTTTGATTCTTTGCAGATGATACTGGAGTGTTCTGGGGCATTCCATTTTATAATGACATACTACTTCAGTCGGGTGAGGACGGCAACGTGCAGGCTGAGATTTTACTAAAGAAGGATCGAGAAATGTTCACATTCAAGGAAGGGTGGACCTTCCCAAGGAGAATATATTTCAACGGCGATGAGTGCGTACTGCCGCCTCCAGAAATATATCCGAGGATCCCTCAGCACAACCAGTCATCTAGTTTCTCTCTTTACTATATTTTCTTGCCTTTAATTGCTTTTACAATCTGTTTGTTATATATTCGAGCATATGTATTGAACCAAAACATCATCAGGCCAACGCCTGACTAGTGAAGAAAAAGAGAAGGGGGGTGTTACGGGGTTTTAATCACCCAGTACTTTATACTATGTACAGATATACTAAATGAAAAGTGATTATACGCCTTTTTAAAAGTGATTATACACATTCCTTCCTATCATTGTGGCCATTGCATCAACATCCCTCAGCAGGATTTCTTGGTTGTATCTTCATCCATCTAGTATTTACTGTTGGATTTGAATCTTCTCTTCTCATGACAACCAGCCTAAGGTGGTCCAGACAATAAGAGGTTGGGGCATAGCCAAACAACAAAAGCCTAAAATTCAATGGTAGTTGCTTAGGATATAAAGCCTTATATGTAGATACCAGGACTATTTGATTAATTAGTGACCAATGCACAGAACAACAATGGTGCTTGATTCTTTTCAAATGAAAGGTAACACCAGTTCATCGGAAAATCATGCACTGTAAAGTTCTAATATTGATTTCATAATCCCAGTACTTCAGCGACTGGTGAAATAGCTTCATGTTTATTTTTTAGTGGAATAGTTGCTGCACTAGCTTCTAAGAGAAAGATGAGGCAGGGTGATTTTACAACCATGACATGTGCTAACGAATGCAACAATTGCTCTCTTAGAAGAATGCTGCTGAAAAAGAAAAAAAAGAAAGAATAATAGTAACCTTAATTTTCTTAAGCTTGACCATATATAGTTAAAGGGGTGTTAAAACGGACATGTGGACATGGCATTTGACTATATAGTCAAATGCGTGGTGGGCTAATTACTGCCCCTTATATAAATGAAGTTAATTGAAAGATTCTTAACCATTTAGGAAATATTATACATGAAAATCACAGCCCTACTGATTAGTGGGAGAATTTTAACCATTTAGGAATATCAAATAATATGGAGTCTCAATGCTAGAGAAGAATGATTTTATTGAATTATTAGATGATTACAATGACCTCCATTAAAGGTTATATAGAGATTACATTGACCTTAAGATAGAAACCTAATCTAATCAAATCTTTTATATCCTTAATTGATCCTAATCTAATATTGTGATGAGATACAATTTGAATATCTGTATCTGATTAACATTATTACAGAACTCCTAACATATTTCCTAATAAATACATCTATCACTACACTTGTGATTTTAGAGTTTCTTAAAAGGTAAAAATTCTCTCAACGATCAATACTATGATAACTTCTTAAGTTGCTATAATTCTCTAAATAGAAGCTATAACTTACAAATCACACCTTCAAAATCCTAGTACCAGTCGAACTGGACGAGACAGGTCAGTTGACCTGAGAACCGGTCCTCTCACCGGGTCGGTCGCCTTTCCAGTGTGAAAAATATTGTTATGTAAACTATCAGATCCTTTTGGAAGTGTTAAAATACTTTGCCCTTTTTTTGGGACCCCTATAGGTGAGTCCAAATATACTTTCTAATCTTAACCGTTTATAACTAACCACTAAAGGCTAGGATTTGTTTGGACTTATATCAGCTCGAACCTTAACCATTTAATAATTGATTTAAACAGTTAGGAACTCCCATATTTAGGAGTCCAGTAGACTAATTTTTTTTAGTGGTGTTACACGCAATCCAAAACTTACTGTTACACAACAAAAAAAACTAAGGAACCAAAGAAGACAAAAATGTCATCATCGCCTTCCTTCGTCCTGTAACTCCTCTTTTTCTCTCTCTAACAAAATGGAGATAAAAGGAGACCAGTTTGCAAACAAATTTTGGTGTTCCCAAAGTCTTTAGCTGAAGAATAGGAATAAGGAAACCATTTCTCACGACCATGAGGAGATGCCCTTTAGATGTTTTCTTTGAGGGATGAAAAATTCCATAAAAATAATGGAGACAAAGGTTACTTAAAGGACTATAAAATATAGGCACAAGGACCATGCCTCAGGAAATGGAGGTCCTAGGTTCGATTCCCTTCCCTAGTTAGCCACTCTCAAGGATATATATATCCCTCCTTTCCTTGTGCGTGGATTTGGGGGTTGCAAATGCTTGAGATTTAGTCGGGTGCTCTAAGAGGACCGGTCACCTTTGTTACAGAAAAAAAAAAAAAGAGAAAAAAGTAAGGTGCGCGTAGCACCTCTTTTTTGGGGGCTCCATATGCCTTTTGTTTTTAGTCTATCGTTTCTTCAAGATTCATTGACAAGAATCCTATTTATATTACAATTACTTCCATTTTTTTTACAATTTAAAATATCTTTTCTTAGTTGAGTGTGGGTTGGGCCCAAAGTTTGAAATTCCGTTGTGATTTCGTGAAATCTCGGTTTTATCCATCCCCAATGATATCGATATACTAACAATTTCAGAAATGCAATTTCAGTTGAGATTTCAGAAATTTCAGGTGTAATCTCAGAATTTGACATTTGATTTTAAATAGTTATTTTTAAAAATATTTTATTAAAATTCTGAAATATTCCAAAATAATTCGATATTTTTATCAAAATTTTGTAATTTCAAAATTTTATATATTTATTTTAAAATATAATAATAATATTTATATAACTATATTAAATTTTAATAAAATATTATTTTTTAACATATATATATTTACCAAAATATTAACAAATTGGAATCCAAAATTCAGCCGAGATGATCAAAATTACGGTTGCCGATAATAATGGGATTTCAAACCTTGGTTGGCCCTAATGTATCGGGTTGACCAAAATGCAATAGAGGCCGAGTTTGAGCCAAAAAGAGCTATCATTAGCTAAGAAAATGCTTTATTTATGAAATCCCTTATTATTAAACCATAACATAACAGAGAACTCAAAGGAAGGGATGAATTTGATCCAGTCGACCTTAACAACAAAACATGACTCTAAGCATTAAACGGGAATGAATGTCTCAAGTTTTCTTTGGAGGGCAAATGGCAAGGCAATGGCATACATAAGGATTATGTTTATGACGATCGCAATAGCATCCTGTTCTCAGAGTCCTTTCTTCTAATTTCGCAAAACAAGCCTCCGCACAAGTTTTATGGTCGCACCCACGCCACATCTTTATGTCTGCAAAGCACATTTCGTACGCTGCATTCCCCAACTCACGTTACTATTGAAATCATATAATTTAATGACTAGAAAGAAAGAAAAAAAACATAAAAATATGTAAAACATACCATTAGAAAATGTGACTAAACTGAATAAAAAGACGCAGAGCATGGGAAGGATCACCGACTTCTTCATCGATTCTCTCTTTGTAGGATCTAATTGGGTTTGAGAATGGAGTAAAGTATACGGTTGAAGCATTATTTATAAGAAAATAAGATACGGCAATAGCCTCAATCTTGTTTCTTATTTTAGTAATCTTTTATATTTACAACTAAGAGGATATTTAATGTGTTTTCTTCTCCCTCTTTTTTGGCAGGAAATTGTTTTTAGAAACATATAAATGTTAGATTCTTTCCCTTGACACCTTTTGGATTTGGGAGGGGAAAGTGAAAGACATGTTTAGGCTTGGGAATCTCCTTTTCTTTTGTAATGGGCTTTAGCTAGATTAATAAATCAATATTTTCCTTGATTTCCTTAATGTAATTTGAGCCTCTTCTTGGATGCGCTAGCCTTGTTTCCTTTCATCCTAAGGCATTTGATAAAAGTTAAAATAAGAGTTAATTGACTTATTCTACTAAATTAAGCTCTTATTTAGTAATAAGACCGTTTGATAATATTTTAATGATGTCTAACTATTTTAGCAACAAGTGATTTTAGCACTTATTCAATAAACAATTTAAAATTAATTTCTTGGAAAATAAATTATTTTACTTATCTATTTTTGGACCACTCTATTATTATAAATAGCTCTTTAGTACTTAATTGGAAAATACTTACTAAATAAGTTTTATCAAACGCCCTAAGACATGTTTTTATTAGGGTGGTGCTATGGGCACCCCCAAAAGACACCAATTATTAAAAAAATTCAATTAAATATAAATATAAAATAAAGAGATGAGAAGACAAAACTGCTCTCTTGTCTCCTTTCTTCTTTACCTATCATTTCTATTCTAGGGGTGTATTCGAGTCGGGCTGAACCGAGCTTGGCCCTACTAGCTCGGCTTGAAAGGGCTTTACTTTAGGATCGAAGCTCTGTTCGGCCCAAATCCATAAAGCTTGGCTCAGCCTAAATTGATTTAAGCTCAAGCCAGGCTTGGATTGACTTGAGCCCGTGATGACATCATGAGATGAAGACTTCCGCGATTGTGGGGTCATCAAAACCAGAATACTGTCTTCAACAAAATGGTTGGGTCAATGGCCATGAGATATGGAATATTTAAGAGGTCCACTCCAATTGCTCTTCCAGTTGATCCATAGTTGTATTTGCTGAGATATCAATGTGAAGGTAAAAGTTAAAGTTCAAAGCCATTATTCTCTTTCTCTAACTACCCTAATCTGTCAATTGATCAAATGGGAAGAGAGTGATTTGTATGGTTCCTCGGCTTCTTACCAGAAGCGCAAGGCCATTGGGCACTGGCAACTCAAGAAGTCCTAGGAATGCCTTATTCTTGACAATAACAATATCCCCATGAGTATTGGTCATCTGGGGCACATGCCCATCCCCTGTAGTTTCGTAGGACATTCGCAAGGTGGGGTCATTGGTCGTGGCAATTGTCTACTACCTACACAAAGTAAATCAAAATTATAATAATAAGCTCTGCTTTTAGAGTTCTCAAACCCCACATAAGTTTTCTTTTTCTTTATGTTAAAAAAAAACCCAACCTGCAAGCTCCAACTCATTTAAAACCGACCAAAAATTTCCTTCAGCCAGCCCCACACAAATTAACCATCCTAGTTTCTATGTATGAAAATGCTAGTGTTGAGGCTATGTGCAGAAAGAAGTCGGAGATACTGCTGGAAACAGGAAGGGCATTAAAATAAAGCATCTGTAATACCCACTGGTCATCTCTATGGACTATAGATAATGTTAATATAAATTATAATCACATGGCAAAAAGCATTGGCCAATGAGGCTTGTAGATCTCAATCTTGTTGAAAAATGGCTGGGTTTTGAGTTTTCTAGAGGTGAGGGATCAATCGGCCAATAGCGGCCCATCGATCGGTGCAAGCAGCGATCGATCGGCGGGCGGTATTTTAGAATTCCGGAAATCCTTCTTTTGGTCTAAGCCTTGGGGGTATAAAAAGGGATTAATAACCTAGGGTTTTGTAGTCCTCAACCATTATAAATAATAATAAGTTAATTGAGTAAAGCATCAAGGGACTTTTGAAGGTTGACATTCTTCATGCATTGTGACTTGCATGAGCTTTAGTTCAAAGTTAGAAACTGTTGCCTACTGCCTAGGCCATAGAGGACGAGGGATGGATATGATATAGAATCATTTTTTTAATGATTATACATATTGTTTGTACCTCAGACACCCACACAAAAAACGCAGCACATGTTCAGTTTTTAGTAGGTTTCTCTAGGTTATGGGGACACATGACACCTTTCATGAGTGTTTGAGAGATCCTTTCAAGCATCCAGATGAGAGGATCCTATCCCTACCTACATTGATAGATGCACCCTCGCACAAGCAAAACTCATTCTAGTGGAGCTCTTAATGATAAAAGATAATATTAGAGAAAAGTGCCTTTATTAACTCAACTGAATAACTCTTTATTAACTTGATTCCTTTGAAGTTGTTAATTTTGCACATCTAGAGAGGACCCTATGATGCATTCATTAGTTATGCTTTTAGTTTTAATTAAAAGCCTGTTAAGCTAAATTTCTAGGAATATAAAATTGGTCAGAATTGAAATTCAGTTGTAATTTAAACTACTATAACATTTAAACTTAACTCTAACATTTAATGAATGTATAATTCACATAATTCTGTACCCATATGGGATGGAAATCATAAACAAAATTTAATTGAAAAGGGGTACCGGTTAGAAATTATCACCCTTATCTCTAAGCATTCAGTAAACGATATTTTAATCTTTTTTAAAATCTTAACTGGACAACTAACAATGTTTTTTGGTTAACCCAATGACACCACAAGGCGTTATTGTAGGCCTTGACGGGAAACACACACACACCACACACTCACCTCATGAAGCTTCACCCTAATGGACTGTAACTAACAGTTTAGTTACTGTCCTTTACGCTACAAATCTTTAAGTTGGAGTCCTTAGTTTAACCATTAAGTGTTCCATAATTAAGGGTTTATATAGATGTTCAATGATGCTTATAATTAGTGTTTCTAAATCCAATTTGAAAGCAAACAAGTTTTAAATCCAATTTGAAACCAAACAAGTTTTCTAAATCCAATTAATTTATCACCAACTTGTAGAAAGGCCAAAAGGAGTTTGTCTATAAAAAGACTATTAACTATTTTGGATAGGCCTAAAATGATGTTCCAGGTAATTATGTTGCTCTCAACTTAAAAAAAAAAAATACAATCATTGTGAAGATCTTGTTGACAAAAATACCTTATATCCACCAAGGTCTTTTGCCCTAAAACACTTTAAATAGAAACCTTAGATTGATGCGTAACCCCAGTGTGGGTTAAAATTATATTTTTTCTCTTTAGACTATTTTAAATGTGAATAAGTTTCAATTTAATTCAAATAATTTTTTTTATAAAGATACGGTAAAAGTGGCATTTTTGAAATGAATTGAAGTATTTTGATAATTTTCTAATTCAAGGACATTTAAGTAATTTTTGTAAATTTTAGAGGCATGTTGGAAATTTTTGAGGATTCTTGAGAACACCATTGTAGCTCACACGAGTTCCTATTATTTTTTTGTCATGTGAGGTCCTATATATAGGTCCTACATGGGTGTAATATGAATGCTTATAAGGCTGGTTAATATGTGTACATGGGTTTAAAATGGATGCATCATAAGTGATTCCATAGGTATGACCAATCTTGTTTAGTCCACATAGGGAAGATATTAGATGGTTTTCAAGGTAAACCATAATGCATTGACTGCAACTTGTGATCACGAAACGGGCTTGTCCGGGCTTGAAAGGGTTTGCTCTAGGCCGAAGCCTGGCTCAGCCCGAAATCAAGCTTGAAAGCGAGGCCCGAAGCTCGGTCCGAATTCAAAAGCCTGGCTCAAAGCTCAGCTTGGCCCAAATTGATTCAAGCTCGAGCTGGGCTTGGCTTGGCTCGAGCTCGGCTTGAATACTTTATTTATTAAAAAATAATAATAATAATATTTTTTATTATTTATATATATAATAATGATATATATAAATAATATTATTATTTTTATTTTTTTAATAATATTCGAGCCGAGTTGAGCCGAGCTCAGGCCGAATCGAGCCTCAATTGAGTCAGGCTGAATCATACAGGGGTTGGCCTGACTTGGCTTGATTAAATTTTCATGATTTTTTTAGGCTTGGCTTGGCCCGATTGAGCCTAAAATCGAGCCGAGCTCAGGCCGGACTGGACTGAGCCGAGCCACACAATCGGGCCGATCGGGCTTTGTGCAGCCCTAATGAAATCCGTTCATATATTATAAGTAATATATGAAGAATAACATAAAGGAAAATAAGTTAAGAAGAACGAAAAAAGTTATTTTTGAGAGAAGATTTTAAAAGGAACATGTTGATGATGAATTACGCTTATTATTTCAATAACATATTAGAATTAGTTAGCCTTAACAGTGACTGATGCAGTCCCAAACACATTGCCAGAAACAAAAGCTTTAGTATTCTTGGTAGGAGGGAATAAAATGCAGTCATACCATTATAAATACGGAGTAGAGCCATAATGAGCTTTTGAAGGTTGACATTGTGATTTTTCCTCCGCAACTTAAAACATTCTTCTTTCTCATCTCTCTCCCCACAGCATCCTAAGAAAACAAGTGAGCTCTCACTTGCAGGTATTTTCTCTTTCTGAGACTAGTAGTATTCTGTGCATCTCCAATGAGTAGTATTCACTTAAGTTCAAATGGTTGCATATTGCAGTTTGAAAATGAAAACCATGGCAAGATTGGAGCTTACCGTCCTATTTCTTCCCTTTAGCTTTTGGGTTGCAGCTCGTACGTATCATCAATCTCAATGTTTTCAGTTTTTGCTTTTAATAATTTTATTATCATCAATATCATTGTTTTCATTGTTTTTAATAAATTTTATATGCTACTTGAGAACAAGGATATAATGACGTGCAAATGGTTGATGTACTGATCTTAGACTTCTTGGTAATGGGTAAAATAGGGTGGAGAGAAACAGTTCTACAACCCTACCAGTAAGCCAATGGATTTCCTCTGTCTTGGGCCAGAGTGTTTACTCTGCGGCCTCAGCTTGTCCAACTCTCAACATGTCCCTTTTTAAATCCCTTTAACTGCAGTACTTAGTTTTTTTTTTATATACTTAGTTAAGATTCACTAATCTTTAGCATTATCGAATCTAACTTTAATTTTTAAAAAAGTTTAAAAAATAGAACCATGGGGGATAAAATTTGTTAATCAGAGTTAAAATATTCCATTGTTTAACATGGTAGACAAAATGAAAGAAAGAGAGAGAGAGAGAGCCCTTGCTGAAAACTTTTAGTAGAAGATAAGATATGAGGTAAAAATCCTTATTTTTACTCTCTGTATTGATTTTCATTTATAGAGAGTTTACAGTCTAATAGAGTCCTGATTTGCAGGGATTACAAAGAGAAAAGACTAATTTGAATGCATGATAAGATAACGTTCAACACCAATTGAAGGAGATGTTAACTGATCCTAAAGAGATGTAGGAGGATCCTTAGAAGTGTGACTACTGCTATTACACCCCCTCAAGCGAAAGGTCCGTGAGCGGATCATAAGCTTGTCTCTTAACATTTGAAAACAAGTTGAAGTGAGGCCTTTGGTAAAGATATCATTGACTTGATCAATGATGTTTATATATTGCACATCGAGTTCCTTCTGAACAACCTTTTCATGGACATAGTGAAAATCAACTTTAAGGTGCTTCGTTCGTGCATGGTAGACAGGATTAGAGGTGAGATAAATGGAACTAATATTGTCACCAAATGAGAGGAGTAGTAGCCAAATAAATGTGAAGGTCTTTGAAGAGAATCCATAACCAAGAAATTTCAGCCGCCGCTAGGGTGAGTTGACGATATTCCAATTCTGTGTTAGAACGCGACACTGTGGACTGCTTTTTGGCACTCCATGAGATGGGGTTATATCCAAGATAAGTGCAATAGCTGCCAGTGGATAGTTTGTCAGATGGACTACAAGCATAATCGGCGTCAGAGTAAGCTCCAAGCTTAAGGGAACCGGGCTGAAATATAATACTGTGATCGACCATCCCTTTGATGTAGCGGAGAATCCTTTTTACTGCAATCCAATGAGTTGTGGAGGGGTGGTGCATAAATTGGCAAACCTAATTTACAGCAAATGCAAGATCAGGTCGCATTAAAGAGAGGTATTGTAAGGCTCTGACAACACTTCGATATTGGATCTTCAAGTGGATCACCATGAGAAGGATCTAACTTCTTATCACAAAGAGAAGGTGAGGCATAAGGTTTTACATCAGCCATGTGAGTACGATTAAGGAGAATCAAAGCATAAGCGGTTTGAGAGAGAAAGAGTCCCCAGTAGAGAAGGTAGCTTCAAGGCCGAGAAAGTAGTGTAAGCGGCCTAAGTCTTTCATTGCAAAGGCTTTTCCAAGGTCCTGAATAAGGCGAGTAATAGTGGAATCATCATTGCTCATAAGCAAAATATCATCAACATAGATTAACAGAAAGATTGACACCACATCTTTGTGAAAAGTGAAGAGCGAGTAATCAGCCTTAGAACCGACAAAACCAAGATCTTCAAGATAGTCGGAAAACCTTTGAAACCAAGCATGTGGTGCTTGTTTCAACCCATAGAGAGATTTGTGCAGCTTACAAACATGATGAGGGAAATTTGGATCTTTAAAACCTTTGGGTTGCCGCATGTATACATCCTCACCTAACATGCCGTGAAGGAAAGCGTTTTGAACATCAAGCTGCTGAATGTTCCACTTTTGATGAACAGCAAGAGCAAGCACTGTTCTAATAGATGTATGCTTTACGACAGGACTAAAAGTTTCATTATAGTCCAAGTCATGTTGTTGATGGAACCCATTAGCCACAAGTCGTGCTTTGTACCATTTAATAGAGCCATCCGACTTTTTTTGATTTTGTATACCCATTTATCGGAGAGAACATTGGTAGCATGTATAGGAAGGACAAGAGACCATGTTCCATTATGTTGAAGAGCAGCAAACTCACTGCACATGGCTGCATGCCATTCAGGTTGATTATGTGCTTGGCTAAAGGAAGATGGTTCAACCGGATAAGTGAATGTAGTAATAGATGCATACTTGGGGTTCGGTTTACGATGCCGTGCTGCAAACGTGTTACCACAAATTGGTTGGAATTAGAGGCAAGGTCATGAGATGTAATGATAGGTTCAGGTAAGGGGGGTTGATTTGGTGACGGAACAGTGCATGTGGTTTCAGTTATAGGATCAAAATTGTTACCTGGAGGTGAGGGATCGAAGGTCACCGATTGAAGGTGATGCTTGTATAGGTGTAGCAGGCAGCGGCATCAAAGGGGGAGAGGTGTTGATAACGATGGGAGGCGCTGATTCCATTGGCAGGGATGAACTGGGAGAAGTGGACGCCATTGTGAATTGAAACATGGATTCATTAAAGAAAACATGGCATGATAGATAGACTCATCCAGTTTGCATATCCAAGCAACGATACCCTTGATGATTTAAAGAATAGCCCAAGAAAATACATTGCTTGGATTGAAATTGCAATTTATTTTTATTATAAGGGCGTAGATAGGGAAAGCATGAACATCCAAGCACACAAAGAATCAAATAGTTAGGATGTTTGCAAAACATTCGTTCATAAGGAGAAATATATTGCAAGATTCGGGCAGGAAGACGATTTATAAGAAACACTGAAGCATTAAAGGCTTCAACCCAAAATTCATGAGTCATGCCAGCCTGAGCTAGCAGGGTGAGACCATTATCAACAATGTGTTGATGTTTTCTTTCTGAAGCACCATTCTGCTCAGGGGTATGAGGACATGACATCCTGTGAAAAATGTCATGTTGGGAGAGAATGGAATTTGGTGCTAATGTATTCACCCCCTCCATCAGTTTGTTACATGACAAACGATTTTCAATAGACATCTTAAATTTGATAAAATAATCAAATACTTCGTGCTTAGGAAAAATCCAAGAATATTTTGAAAAATCATCAACAAACAAGAGATAATATTTAGAACCTTTTATTGAATAATATGGAGATGTCCAAATATTTGAATGCACTAATTCAAGTGGTGACGAAGCAATAGAATTTGATAATTGAAAAGGCAAACGTGTGCTCTTGCCTAAAGGATAGGAAACACAAAAGAAATCATCCTTGATAGAGCCTTGAAGAGGGAGACTTTGTTGAGAAGTCAAACGACGCAAAACGGGAGAGGCTGGATGTCCTAATCTTTGATGCCAAATTGGAAGAGTTACTCGTTCACCGAGAAATGCAAAAGGCGGACTGGAAGCATTGGTGGAATGGAGATGAAGATGAAGAGGATAGATACCATTTTCACTCTTGCCATGGAGAAGCATCTTCCTCGTCACTGTATCCTTCACAACAAAACCGTCATTATCATAGATAAAATAACAGTTATTGTCTCTAGAAAATTGATTTACTGAAAGAAGATTTGTAGAGACATTTGGGCAATGTAAGACATTGTTTAAGTGAAAGGTAGAGGTATCATGATGTAAGAGTGTAGAACCAATGTGAGAAATCTGCAAACCTGAACCATTTCCAACAGCAACTTTGTCAGGTCTAGAATACTCATTGTGCACAAATAGGTTTGCTAGATCTGCAGTAACATGAGTTGAAGCACCACTATCTGTATACCAAGTTTGATCATTTGATTTGGAGTGAGATGTGACAATCATGGTAGCAAGCTTCTTTGTTGGAACCCTTCCTTCTTAAGAATGATCCATCCTGTGATAACAATTGATGGCTGAATGTCCAGGATGACCACAAATTTGGCATGGGGGTCGGGATGAGCTGTTGGTGATACTTGATGGCTGAGGAGATGACCCTTTATTGTGAAACCGACCATGGTTGGACGCATTGTTAGAATAGGAACCCTTGGGTCGGTTATTGGACCATGATTTGGGAGCATAAAGAGCTGTGGAAGTAGTCTCAGTTGAAAGGGATTGATGATCTTCAACTCTCATTTCAGCACTAAGAAGAAGCCTAACAAGATCATCCAAAGAGATTGGAGTATCACGTGCTTAAGCAGAATTAACAGTTACTTCATACACAGGGACAGCACCGTTCATAATCAAAGTGATCAAGTCATCATCATCAAACGGTTTCTCGGCTAAAGCAAGATTATCAGCAATACTATTCATCTTGTCAATGTAATCAGAAATACACAGATTACCTCTCTTTATAGTTTGTAGTTGATTCTTTAACTGCATAACACGAGTTCGAGACTGGGATGCATACCTTTTCCCAAGGGAGTGCCATACATCTCGAGATGTGGAAAGGCGAGCAACAGTTGATAGCACTCTAGGAGTAAGCATGGCATTAATCCAACTAAGCAGGGATTGATCCTTTTGTTGCCATTCAAGATAACATGGATCAACTATGGTGGTTGATTTGCCATCATCACCAAGAAGAAATTGAGCAGAACATGGCTTTGTTCCATCGACAAAGCCAAGTAAATTGTTGCTCTTGAGAACAGGTAAGAACTGTGCAAGCCAAAGGACGTAGTTTGTTCGATCAAGTCTGATCGAAATCAAGTTTGAAATATTTGGGGAGGGCCAAGAGTGGCTCGTCATTGCAAAAGGAGAATACCACAATCGTGAGACTATAGTGGCTCTGATACCATGAAAACTTTTAGTAGAAGATAAGATATGAGGTAAAAATCCTTATTTTTACTCTCTATATTGATTTTCATTTATAGAGTTTACAGTCTAATAGAGTCCTGATTTGCAGGGATTACAAAGGAATAAGACTAATTTGAATACATGATATCATAACGTTCAACACCAACTGAAGGAGATGTTAACTGATCCTAAAGAGATGTAGGAGGATCCTTAGAAGTGTGACTACTGCTATTACTTGCTACCTCTAGTGCACATTCATTGACTAGTTTTGCAATCTTCAATCCCCAATTACTTGTGGGGAGTGAAACTTGTCAACAGTGGTTTTCATAGCAGGGCTAATGTGATGCTGCACATGACACACATCAAGAAAAATGTCCTATACTAGTGTTTTTAAATATTAAAAATCGATTTGATTTTTGTAAAGTGTCACTCTATCTACCCTGATAACAGTTTGGCTTTCCACCTCTAATACCACTTTCGTGGTATCTCTAAGATTGTAAATGTGGTTCTTGTCACTAGGCATTTCCCATTTTTTGAACATAGAGGAAAGGATTTCTAGTCTTCTCACTAACAGGGCTAGTGTTTGAAATGATTAGTGCCTAATCTGAGCTACAAAATAGCAATGGGAATAGGATAGTGTCGAGTAGAGGCAGTTCCATATGTGCCAGAATTTTACTAGGCCTTTCAAAATATGCTATCCTGCTTCGGTTATGAGACAAGTATTAGGATTACACCTTAGTATCCAACATTTAAGAGCCTGTACACAGATTAGTATTAGATTAATAAAATTGTTTTACCAACTGGACCATAGTTGTGCGGCACCCAAACATGCAAAGTATAGTGCAGGTCTTCAACCTCCAATATAAGAGTCTCAACCCGTATGAATACTACCATAAGTAAGTTGAAAAGTTTATATTTTGATAATATTAAATTAATTTTTTTGAAGATAAACTGTTTTATTTAGTAGTAGAAAACATAGTATTGGGGATACTAACAATATGAACTTTTCTATTTTGTTTTTGATTATTTGAAGATGATACAGGAGTGTTCTGGGGTAATCCATTTTACAATGACATACTACTTCAGTTCGGGTGAGGATGGCAACATTCAGGCTGAGCTTTTACTAAAGAAGGATCCAGGAATGTTCAAATTCCAGGACGGGTGGACCTTCCCAAGGAGACTATATTTTAATGGCGATGAGTGTGTCGTACCACCTCCCGATAGATATCCCAGGATCCCTACGCACGACTATTCAACTGGATTCTCTATTTACTATATTTTTTTGCCTTTAATTGCTTTTACCATCTGTTTGTTATACATTAGAGCATATGTATTGAACGTAAACAACATCAGGCATAGGTCTGAACAATGAAGAAAAAGGGGGAGTTACAGACATACTAAATGAAAGTGATCATACTTGCATTGAAGTAGTTTGATGATTCAAACCATAGGCAAATGTTGCATATTGAATGATAGTGAGAAGGGTGAACTGATAGATCGAGAAGGCATTTAGTGCGATTCTATTATGCCAAAGTAATGAAGTTTTGCGAGAAGTTGCTAAAGAAGAAACGGGGGTGGGATTGTGGCTCAAGTTGGAGAGTTTGTACATGACGAAATCTCTCACAAATCGCTTGTACCTAATGAAGCGATTGCACACACTCCAGATGCTCGAAGGTATGCCTCTTAAAGACCACTTTGATGAATTCAATAGAATTATTTTAGATTTGAGAAATATAAACATTAAAGTTGATGATGAGGACCAAGCAAACCGCCTTCTTTTGAGAACTTTGTTGACACTATGATGTATGGAAGAGAAACTCTTACCATGGAGGATGTTAAGGCAGCCCTAAACTCTAAGGAGTTGAAGAAAAGAGTGTCTGAGAGTAGTATAGAGGGCTTTGGTGAAGGTTTGTTTGTGAGAGGGAGAACACATGAGAAGACTATTAATAGTAGAGGTCGGTCCAAATCAAAATCAAAGCCTAGAAAAATGAACTATTTTCATTGTCAAAAGGAAGGGCATTTTAGAAAAGATTGTCTAGAGCGTAAGGGGGAAGGAAAAGATAATTCAGAGAATGTTGCTGGTGTAGCAGAGGATCGTGGGGTTGTACTCACAATTACCATTGGTAGCTTGGGTAATGAGTGGATTCTGAATTCAGGTTGTTCCTATCATATCTGTCCCAATAGAGACTGGTTTACTACTTATCGGTCTAATGATGGTGGTAGAGTCCTGATGGGAAATGATGTAGCCTGTAAGGTTGTTGGGATAGGCTTAATTCAAATCAAGATGCATGACGGTGTTGTGAGAACCTTAACCGATGTAAGGCATGTTCCAGAGTTAAAGAAAAATTTACTTTCTTTGGGTACGCTTAACTCAAATGGTTGTAGCTATAAAGCTGATGGTGAAGTTATGAGGATTTTCAAGGGAGGTGCTCTAGTTGTGATGAAGGGATATTTGAAGAATGACATCAATGTGTTACAAGGCAGTACAGGTTATAGGTGCAACTGTTGTATCATCATCAGATTCGGATCTTGACACCACTAGGTTGTGGCATATGCGGTTGGGGCATATGAGTGAGAGAGGTCTGACATTATTGAGTAAACAGGATTTACTTTGTGGTCAGAAGATAGGGAAGATGGACTTTTGTGAGTAATGTGTCTTTGGAAAACAGTGCAGAGTTAAGTTCAGTACGGTTGTTCACAGAACCAATGGTACTGTGGACTATATTCATTCTGATATTTGGGGTCCCTCTCGTGTCCCCTCTCTAGGTGGTGGTAGATACATGTTGACATTTATAGATGATTATTCAAGAAAGGTCTAGATATTTATCTTGAAGCACAAGAATGAGGCTTTTGTGAAATTCAAGCAATGGAAGACTTTGATCGAGAAGCAGACAGGGAAAAAGATCAAGCATTTGAGAACTGCCAATGGCATGGAATTCTATGAGGGTGCTTTTAATGAGTTTTGCAAGAATGAAGGGATTGTGAGACATCGAACAGTTAGATGCACTCCGTAACAGAATGGTGTAGCAGAACGAATAAATAGGACATTGTTAGAGAGGGCAAGATGTATGCTCTCTAATACTGGGTTGTCCAAGGAATTTTGGGCTGAAGCTGTTAGCACAGCTTGTTATTTGGTTAACAGGTCTCCATTGATTGTTATTGAATGTAAGACTCCTGAAGAGGTATGGTCTGGGTCTCCTATAAATTACACTGATCTGAAAGTATTCGGCTATACGGCTTATGGTCATGTAAATGAGGATAAACTAGAGCCTAGAGCAAAGAAGTGCATATTTATGGGGTATGTAGATGGTGAGAAGGGATACAGGCTTTGATGTACTGATTCCAATTCATCAAAGGGTATTATCAGTAAGGATGTGACTTTTGATGAGTCAACTATGTTCACTCCTAAGAAGGATTGTATTGATGCAGGAAATGATTATGGTGTCAATGAGAAGGTGGAGTTTGAAATGAAAGCTTCATAGAATACTCAGAAAATTGTTCCAGTTGAACAAGAGGAAGAAGAGGTGCAACATCCAGAGGTGGAAGAAGAAGCACCGTAAGAGCAACAATGGACTCTTGCTAGGGATAGATAGAGGAGGCAATCTAAGCCACCTCTGAGATATGGTTATGCAGACCTGGTTGTATATGCTCTTAGTATGGCAAAAAGACATTGAGGTTCAGGAACCTAGTACTTATCAAGAGGTCATTACTAGTGAAGAGTCAATAAAGTGGACTGTAGCTATGAGTGAGGAGATTGAATCTCTTCACAAGAATCAGACTTGGGAGCTAGTAAAACCAACTAGAGGAAGAAGAATTATGGGCTGTAAATGGATCTTCAAGATGAAGGAAGGAACTCCAGGGATGGAGGATGCAAGGTACAAAGCTTGATTGGTGGCGAAAGGTTATTCACAAAAAGAAGGCATTGATTTCAATGAAGTGTTTTCACCTGTTGTGAAGCACAGTTCCATTCGGATGCTACTTTCTATGGTTGCCTTGTTTGATTTTGAGGTTGAATAGCTTGATATCAAGACTGCTTTTCTGCATGGTGAGCTAGAGGAGCAGATTTACATGCATCAGCCTCAAGGGCTTGAGATTCAAGGAAAGGAGGACCATGTGTGCTTGCTGAAGAAATCTATGTATGGTTTAAAGCAATCTCCTAGACAGTGGTATAAGCGGTTTGATACTTTCATGATTGGAAAGGACTATTATAGGAGAGAGTATGACAGTTGTGTCTATCATAAGAAGCTGTCAGATGGTTCGTATGTTTATTTGTTGTTGTATGTTGATGACATGTTGATTGCTTCTAAGAACATGTCTGAGATCAAGAGTTTGAAGACTCAGTTAAGTAGTGAATTTGAAATGAAAGACTTGGGTGCAGCTAAGAAGATATTGGGAATGGAGATTCACAGAGATCGAAAAGTTGGCAGATTGCACTTGTCTCAGAAAAGGTACATTGAAAAGGTGTTGGAATGCTTTGGTATGCAAGAGTCGAAGCTAATGAGTACTCCACTTGCAACTCATTTTAAACTTTCAGCTGCTCTATCACCGCAGACTGAGGAGGAGGTGGAGCAAATGTCACGTGTTCCTTATGCTAGTACTATTGGGAGCATTATTTATGCTATGGTCTACACTAGGCTAGACATTTCATAGGTAGTTAGCATGGTAAACAGGTATATGGATAAGCATGGGAATGCCCATTGGCAGGCAGTGAAATGGATACTTATATATTTGAGAGGTACTGCAGATGTTGGGTTGATATATGACAGTGGCAGTGACACTCCTGATAATGTCATTGGATATGTTGATTGAGACTATGCTGGAGATCTGGATAGGAGGAGATCTTTGACAGGTTATGTTTTCACTCTTTGTAGGAGTGCCATCAGTTGGAAAGCGACTCTGCGGTCTACAGTTGCATTGTCTACTACTAAAACTGAGTATATGGCAGCTATAGAAGCAGTGAAGGAAGCCATATGGCTGAGAGGTTCAGTTGGTGATCTAGGGATGTAGCAGGAGCAGTCTATTAAGTTTTGTGACAGTCAGAGTGTCATACATCTGACCAAAAATCAAATGTTCCATGAGAGGACCAAACACATGGATGTCAGACTCCATTTTATTAGAGATGTGGTTTCTCAGGGAGTTATTGCAGTGAAGAAGATTACTACAACAGAAAATCCAGCAGATATAATGACCAAGTCCATCCCTGCAGTCAAGTTCAAGCATTGCTTGGACCTGATTGGTGTTGATAGTACTTGAGTGCCCTTAAGGAGCTGGTAGAGGCAGCAAGAGGAGTTGCTTGTTATGGTGGAGATTGCTTTTGTTGGAATTCTCATCAAGGTGGAGATTTGTGAGTTTTGACTCAAATTCTGTATATAGGTTTTGTTGGGAAGTTGGTATGGATCTTACTCGGATCCTTGATGACCCAGTGTGCGACCTGAAATTTTGACCAGTATTTCCGACCCGTTTTGTCCTCCCGTTGTAATCCTAGATATATAAAGGGTTTTCTTTGAGGATACGTGACAAGGGGTTCTTTCGAGGGTTTCAGAAAGAGGGTTTAGAGAGAGCTTTTGTACATTATTTTCTCCCATATTCTTAGTGGATTTCTTGCTGTTTTCTCCCGTGGACATAGGCACCTTGCCGAACCATGTATATCTTGTCTCTTTTGTGCGATTGCTTGGTTTCTTATTTCTCTAGATTTGTTCGAATTGGTTATAACAGTGCTGATATGGACAACTTGGAATAATGATGTGGTTATCAACTCAAGTTTTGCTGGAGAACATAACTTTAAATTGAAGACAACAGAGAATTCATAATTATGAAGTCAAGCTCTGTATGTGGAAAAAATGGAGATGGACAGGATGGAAAGAACTTACAGAGTTTCAAGGAAGTAGATGACACTGAACTTGATTCGAGCTGGAAATTAGTTATGCCAAGTTCCGAAGTGATGATTTGTATCAAACCCAGAGAGAGAGAGAGAGAGAGAGAGAGAGGGTAGAGCATGATAAAGAAACTGAATATTATTGAGAATTCTTGAATGATTACAATAACCTCTTTTTTTCTTTTAAAAAAAAAAGAAAGAAATTCCCGGTTTATTAATAAGAGGAAACAATGGGGGACATAAACCTTACCCCTATAAGGATACAAGAATACAAAGATACTAGCCTTAACTGAGAAAATAAAAGTATAAAACAACTCCTTAAATCGAATAGGTTTCCTAACGATTACAATAACCTCTAATAAGGTTTATATAGAGATTACATTGACCTCAAGATAGAAACCTAATCTAATCAAATCCTAACCAAATTCTTGATTGATGTTAATTCAATATTATCTATGAGATCTTGTGTATCTCATAGATATTATATCATTATTTCCCTAACATAATATTTCCCTAATACTCCCCCTTAAACACATGAGGATCAAGATCTTCATGTGTTTGCCACAAGTCAAGTACTCATCACCCTTGATCTTCTTTGATAATTTGTTAACGAATATTTATGTGCTTGGTGGTCACCGCCAGTCTGTGAAGTTTATCTCTATCGCATCCCGCTCATTCTTGAGTCTGTTGGAGCCGGTCGCCCACTAGATCAGACTATCATGATCTTCTCCCAAAGCTCATGAAGCCAACGATTTAAAGGAAAAATTCTCGTTGGAAATTTTTTCAATAAATAAAAAGAAAATAAGAGATCATGAGGCATGTCTATGAGTATGAGAACTAGGGTTGTAAAGGTATAGAAGATGATAGCAGAGTTTTTATTAAAAATAAAAATAAAATCCAAAGGATTCACACCTGGTGGGTGGTGGCGACACCACCCACCAAAAAAGTAGCATAAAAAAAAAATCAAAATAGGTGGTGGATCACCCGCTCCAATACCATAAAGAAAGATAGAAAATGGATTTATTGAGAATAACTTGAATGATTTACAAGAACCCTAAAGACTTGTAATATAGAAAGATCTCTCAAAGTTAATCCTAATCTAATCATACCTAATTGATCCTAATCTTTTTCAAAATTCAAATCTAACTAGATATGAGATATCTCATCTTACCTTATTACACCACTTTGTATTCTCTAAACTATTTCTAATACCCTCCCGCAATTTCAAGATCTCTGAAGAAGGATCGTGCAATTGTTACAAAAAAAGTAGTCCCTGATCATTTGAGTTTTGTTGAAAAGTCGCCGGAACATCCAATAGTGCATATTGGTGGTCACCATCAGTTTGTGAAGTTTGTCACTATTGCATCCCGCTTATCTTAGAGTTTGTTGAAGCCGGTGGTCCACTAGAGCAAACCATCATGATCTCTCCCAATAGCACATAAAGAGAAGCCGGTCATTCGAGGAAAAAAAAAGAACTTGGAGGTATCAATAATAGAGAAATTTCAGCAAGAGTTTGGTGATTAGATTGAAAGAAAAGAAAGATCAAGAAAGGGCCGGATCGACCCGCTATGATACCATGATAAAGAAACTAAATATTATTGAGAATTCTAGAGTGATTACAATAACCTCTAATAGGATTTATATAGAGATTACATTGACCTCAAGATAGAAACCTAATCTAATCAAATCTTAATCAAATTCTTGATTGATGCTAATTCAATATTGTCTATAAGATCTTGTGTATCTCATATATATTACATTACTATTTTCCTAACATAATATTTCCCTAATCGAGCACACAATAGGGACTGGAAGGGTTTGGTTGGCTTCTTCCTCTCTCTTTTTTGCTTCTCTCTTGGTGTCACTTCCTTCTTTCTCTCCAACTCTCTCTTCTCCTGAGACTCCATTGCTGGTGCTAAAGCTTTGGAAGGGGCCAAGGTGTCTCGCTTCCATTTATTGATTTAATTCCTTTAGGAGGCTGAGGAGTAGCTTTTCATCCTAGGCCAACTCATCATAAAATGTCGCATTGCTGATGTATACCTTAGATCTTTCAAATGGCACTATTGTTGCTTGGATCGGGAGTTCCTTTCCAAATAAAACATGTGAAGCCAAGGGCGGCCGAGCAAGACAGGATAGTCCATGCCCATGTCATGACTTTCAGTGGATCAGATCCTTGGTTTGATCAGCATCTAAGTTCTAAACTTCTCTGATATAGTTAGGAGGTGGACAAGCTGAGCAAAACTTAACAACAATGGTCTTATGTAGACTTTGGTTACAAAGGACCATATAGTGACACATAAGAAAAAGTGATATACAACAACTACGGAGAAGAGGTAAACGTCTATAGAGTCTATAGAGATTCGTCGCTGGTAGTTTGCCATGCAAACGAGTCCTGGGCAATCAAAGAAGTTAAGTTGATTTGTTAGGATACCTAAAGGATCCTAACGTTTAGTGACAATTGATGTAATTCGAGAAAGATTAACTCTCCTTTAGTTTATTTAATAACCATCAATTGATACTCACGGTTACAACTCTCCTCCTGTTTATACTACTACAATCTCTCCTATGGTCCTACCTAATCTAGAATTCAAATAACAACTACTTATCCATTATGCGGCTGGATATCTATTAAAGATAAATATTAACCGTTCAAATAAATAAAGATGAGAGAGAGTCCAATCTAGGTAGAGTTATTGGATAGCATGCATCCTATGAAATAGATAACTTAGATGCTGAACAAACCAAGGATCTAACATGATTCCATAACTCACATGCCTCACATGTTCTAATCACTAAATTCAGAAGGATCACCTTCGGTCACATATGTAGTACACAGCCAATTGCAAATTGCAAACGCACTAGCTACTTTGGCCTCCATAATCCAAGTCCCAGAGGGCATCAATGTGAGACCTGGAATGCATTAGACAAGATGCATGAATGGGGAAGTATATAAGAGAGATAACTCATCAACGAAGTTCAGACTTTTCACTAGCCCCATCAAGATTTTTTAGACCTATGGCATAACCTTGTGGCAAAGGGTGCCTGTGGTGTGATAAATGAGATTTTATCCATGTCTTCCTCAACCATCTTTATCTTGTACCCTGAGAACCCTAGAGGCACTTGGTTTAATTATTTTGTGTTGAGGTACGCATCTATAGTCAAGTACTAGCAGAGACCTATGTGATGCACGGGTGTGAATAATTTTTTTAAGAAAAATTATAAAAGAATTACAAAATTATAATGAGTTAGAAATAATATCTGACATAATTAAGAGAGGGTATTTATGAGTCCCACTTAAGTGGAGTTGAGACTTCGGGAGAGAGAGGCGGTCTTTGTTGAGTAGAAGAATCTGTTGGGGCATGGGAGAAAGTTAATAATGGGGTGACAAAATGAGAAGTTAAGAGAGGATATTTATGGTTCCCACTATGTGATGATGTGGTATCACAAATCTTAAAATGGAGATCAAAGAAGATGCCACTTAGGCATCCTATTTCTATAGTATGTATTATATAATTCCTTAGCCCTCTAGTCGAATCTTGCATACACTAGCATGAGTATATACTTAAATAGATATTTGGCCTAAACAAAAAGCTATCCCTCCAGAAAAAGGGATAACCCTATATCTATTCCTGTAATGGTTTAAGCCTGCTACCTAGTCATTTGTTTGAGTACGACATTGACCTCACCCGCCTTGCCCTAATGTTGTAAGGCCAGGTACAGGGGTCACTTGTGATCCGGGTGCCAATACTCACTACCTCGTAAGGGCGTTGAGACCAAAGCATGTTACACGAAAGCGCCACTTTCTCTGGAGTGTTGTTATACAACGGCTGATAAAAGGATTTATAAGGTCATTATTCGTTCCAAAATAATAATAAAAAATGGATTCGGAAGATAAGTATATTCTTGTTTGGATACAAGGATAGCTTAGAGATATAACCTATCCCAATAAGGAGCTTGTGTGAGCCATTGTTTGGTAGATATGTCAACCCTAATCCATTTAGTCTATGATACTAGGTGAGACGGGCAGCATTGCCTCTACCTTAATTGCTGAAAATAAAGGTCCTGAAAAAAAACAAGAAGAAACAAAAATAAGGAAATTCAGTCTGTTGGAAAAGTGTAATCAGCAATAAAAATACTCAAAACAGGCGACGGATCACCCGCTCTAATACGATGATAGAAAAATATTTATTAAATAGATTTGAAAATTTACAATAACCCAAAATATGGTTTGTATCTCCAGTATTGTAATGAGAGAAACGGGGTTAAAAAGTTGGTTGATTTTTTTATAGTATTCCTAATGAGTCTCAATTGGGTGAATTTTTTATATTTTTTCTATTTTGCCCATAACTCCATATAAAAAAAATCAAGATATTATGTTATCTTTTTTTACATGAGAAAAGTTAGTAGGGGTATTGAAGTAATATCAACTATAATTAACAATAATCCCTCAATATCTCCACTATTCCCTCAAATCCTTATTCTTATCTTCTCTCATGCTCCCTCCTTGGTCTCTCAATGAAGAGGCACACCCTCTCAATGTTGTAACTACTTTTCAAGAGAAAAAGTAGGGACATGTGTTATAAGGTAGTTTCAACCCATTATTCCATCTCTTTAAGTTAAAATTTTAAAATTTTCTCACTAGAGTCCCACTTCCTAATCTCTCTCTCATTCCCTTCTCTCTCATGTGCATCACACATGCCGCTTACTAGTAAAGATAATAAGATAGGCTTTATGGAAAGTAAATTAACCTAATCTAATCTAATCAACCTTAATAATTGATACTAATATAATATTGTGATGAGATACACTTGAACAACATAGTGTATCTCATTCACCTTATTACAATACCTCTTATTATATTAGGTTGGTAGGTCTGGTTCTAGACGACTCAAAGAAGATGGAGGAAGGGCATTATTGTCCTTTTTCTTTTTGGTGCATTACAAAGTATGGTATTTTATCGCCAACGTGTAGAAATGCCCAAAAGGATCTTGTCTACAGAAAGACTACACCTATTTCGGATAGGTCTAAAAGTGGAGGTAATTATATAGATCTCAGCTTCAAAGAAAATCAAAATAACTTTTTGGTAACTTGAGGTGTCGCCAAACCCTTTGGGTCAGGACTAATCTCCGAGGGGCGACGAGAGCTCGCAACGTGTCACACCAGAAAAGTCTAGGAAAATCCTGTGTACGATTACCCCCAAAGGGGGAGTGAGAAGTCGAACCCAGGACCTTTCGCTTCATGAGGCGTAAGTCTTAGGAACCACTGGTCCACCCCTTCAGGGTTAACAACAACTTTTAAGGGATATTTACACAATTGTGAAGATTCTTTGACGAAAATACATTATAGCCACCAACATCTTTGTCCCTAAGACGCTAATTTTTAAAGGAAAATAATCACTTCCTCGATTGGGGACATGAGGAGGGGAGTCTCGGCTCCCTTTTTTTTCCACATGTCCCTTCTTTTAACTCCCTTTAGTTGTGGTTAAGATTCACTCACTGTATGGTTCACCCATTTACCCTTGGTTTTAAGAAAAAAAAATTTGATCATAAGGTTACAAAAATTTAACCTGAGTTAATGGCAAATGAAAGGGTGGCTTTGTGAGAGCGAGGACTAATAGTTTGCTCCACACCCGTGGAGCGAACTATTGCTCATTTTTAAATACAAACCCTAGATTAATACGTCACCCCAGAGTTGGTAAAAAGACATTTTTTTTCTGTTAAAATTATTTTAAGTTTGCATAAGTTTTAATTTTAATCCAAATAATATTTTTTAGATGGATTGTGATGATATCATGCTTTAAAATTTTCAAAGTACCCAAATTAGCCTTGTAATACCAATAATGTAAAAAAAATATTTTTTTACCCGTCACTTGTCTCTTCTTACAAATACACTTTGCATAAGCAAGAGATAATCTGTTGCCAATATCAACATACTAGGCACCCTGCATCTATGACAAATGCTCATACAAATCCATTGAACGTTATAATGCCCGGCTCTGCTCGATTATAATGTTATAATATTATCGGAGTTTAATAACTGTAGTTAATTTTTTCCCTAAAACTTAAGGTTAAAATTTTTTAATCCTAAGAACTAATAAATCTTAATCACAGTTAAGAAAGGGACATAAGGCGAATTAGTGAGGCTGATTCAGAGTATTTTACTTTATCCCGAGTAAGAGGAAATCCTAATCCTAAAGAGTAATGCTCACTGCTTTTCTATGCTATCTTGGTTGAAGCCATAACTTTTTCAAAAATTATTTTCATAACTGTATAGTATAGATTCCTGGTTGGTTTGTATCGGAAATCTTTAACCTAAAAATAAAAATAAAATATATCATATTAGACATTTTTCCTTTTTTTTTTTATAATATTGGATATTTTTTCGTTCTCTGTATTCCTTGCAATGTCTTTTGTCTTTTTTTCTTATTAGGAAGAGTCTACTTGGAGGTGTGTGGCGATAGCATTCCATTTCCCATATAGTTTTTTACCCATAAAAAAAAAAAAAGTAAAAAGTGAAATTCAAAAGTAAAAGAGAGCATTTTGAGGCTGGTCGTTCTCCTGTAAATGCTCTTCTTCCGCCTTCTATAAGTTGGCTCACCGGCATGATGTTGTATGACCGAATCCATTCTCTCTCCTTCGAGCACATTAGATTAAGACAGATATATTGGCAACCAAAAACTGATTGTTATTAGGGTAAATTCGTAAAAATGCATTCTCCGTTAACAGTGATAACTTGAACAATCTGACAAGGGAGGGTAGTGTTATTTCTCAAACTATAAGAGAGGTCTCTACAATTTCGCCAAACCTCAAGGGAGGTAAGTGTAATTTACCCATTTTTTTTTTATAAGGATACGGTAAAAGTGTCATTTTTGAAATGGCTAGAGGTATTTAGGTAATGTTCCAATTCAAGCACATTTAAATAATTTTTGTTAATTTTAAAGGTATTTAATAAACTTTTGAAGATTCTCTTAGAACTCTCTAAGTAGCTCACATGAGGTCTTATAGGTCCTACATGGGTGTAAAAATAAATGGGGGATGCTTATAGGTTTGTTAACGTGTATTTGAATATCCCTTAAGATGAAAAAGCCTAGTACGTAATTACACCCAAACGGCTTTGGATTGTCTGGCAAAGCCAGAAAGGGCTTGTATTGGGTTCCATAGAATAAGTGACAAGTGGTGGAGAAGTCAAAATCATAGGGCCATGATTTGTCTTCTCCCCCGTTATAAGACATGTGGTGATAAGTATGTCAGCATAAGGGTGAGAGATATCGAGTGGTGATAAGTCAAAAATATGGGGAGAAAATGGAATGACTTCTCCCCATTCAAACGCCAGCTGTCGCAAAATATATGGAACCCGAGAAGGGTTTCTGGCTTCGCCAGAGACAATCCGAGGCCCCACCCAAACACATTCCCCGCCGCAACAGTACCCTCTGCCCTCTGACTGACGGTTAGAAATTCTAGTGAAATTTCATGGGAGTCAAATCCTCTACGGTGATAACCGGATTTGACAAAACCGGTTATCACCCCTAGAGGTTGCCACGTGTCTCCTTTGACACCCTTTAACTGTGGGTAACGTTCACCTACCCCTAGGATTACCCACCAATTTTTGTTTTTTTTTAAAATATTAATTCCTTTTTTAAAATTAAAAAACTGTTTTTAGAGTTTTTTTAATAATAAAAACAATTTTTTAATTTTAAAAAAAGAATTAATATTTTTTTAAAAAAACCAAACCAAAATGGGTGGGTGAACCCTAGGGGTGTGTGAACCTTACCCACAGTTAAGGGGTGTCAAAGGAGACACGTGGTGACCTCTAAGGGGGATAACCGGATTTACCAAATCAGCCAGTTATCACTCAAGATGATTTGGCTTCAATTTCATGTAATTTCGGTTGCGTTCTCACCTAATGAAATCGAAATCCTTTGAATTTTTGTTTTGACAGATTTCAACCAAAAATTTTGAACTCTGGTGAAGTTTAGAAATTTATTTTGCAATAATATTTTTTAATTGTATAAATTAAAATTTAATATTTTTTGAAATATTCTAAAATTTTATTGAATTTTGTGAAATTTCAAATTTTCAAAATTTATTTTGAAAAATAAAATAATAATATTATATAAATATATGTAATTTTAATCAAATTGAATGTTACAAAATTTTAATAAAATATTAAAAAGATTAAAATTTCAAAATTTTGTCGAGAAGTTCAAAATTTTTGAAATTTTCATTTCCATTGGAGAACCAAAATTGCCAATATAAACTTGATTTCACATGAATGGATGTTTTGTATGGAAAATCTCACAGCTATTTGTATCCCAGCTTATAGATGTTCTTGTATAGATGTTCTTGTATAGGTGATTTCACATGTATGACCAATCTATGTGAGTGTATCACATTCCGGTTTAGTGGTCCACATGGGAGGATAAAACGACCAATTGATGGTCTTTAAAAGGTAAACCATATTGCATGGCCTACCTTGTCTAATTAACGGTGTCCTTTTTTTTTGGGAGTTCAATGCATCATTTTATCCAAGGATAGTTGGTTAGTAATGGGGGAAAAAATATTGCTTGTTATGTTGCGGGGGGTATTTGTTAGGTTAGTATGAGAGGTGCACACCTCTTCATCTAAGCAACAAGTTGCAGGTCATTGATGTTGTCCATTATTTTAAAATGTATTATCCTTCCAAAAATGTAAATGAGACAACTAGGAGTATGGTCTTTAACCCAAAAAAATAAAATAAAGTAGTATGGTCTTAATTCTACAACATTTAAAAGAGTCACAACTATATGCATTAAATGAGTCTAATTAAAAAAAATTGCTAAACATAGAATGTAGATTTGTACAACACCTTAAAAATACTAAATATATATTATATCTAGCAATGTAGTTGGGACTGCATCAGTCCCTATTAATGCTTAGTCGGCTTTCTTTTTTTACTATTTTCCTTTTCATTTCCTTCCTTGCAATTCCATGCTAACAAAATGGACCTTTAAGTTGTTTCTCATATAATCATATCCTTTCTTATAATAGTCCTGGTGATGCAAGTAGGCATTGTTAATCTGCGGTAGTGTACCTTATGGGTGGTCTATCATACTGCCTATCCTGTTGTTGTCAAACACCTGATGCAGTGGTGGTCCAGCTTCTCCCTTGTAAGAGCCGCTGTGGGCCATAAAAAGAAAAACTACCAATAATATGAAGCGCCATCAACTATTCAACGCTCCTTATGTGAGGACCTTCCGGAGTGGTTGGTTGGACTTACCTTATGAGTGATTACCTTAGGTCTAGGGTTGTCAAAGGGCAGGATCAGGGCAGGGTCGGGGTCAACCCTAGCCCTAACCTTCCCTATCAGAGTAGGGCCCTAGCCCAGCCCTATCCCTTCAAGGGCTGGGATTGATTGGGCTCTAGCCCTGCCCTCAAGGGTCAGGGCAGGGCCAAAGGGCCGGAAGGGCCGAAAGAAAGAGTAGGTTTTTTTTTTTTTGTGATTTGAGATGATGAGATTTTTTTTCTACACCGACTGTCAACCTGACATTAAATGGATACCCTCCTCTTTTATCCTGGCTTGGGACCGACATTACAACAAAAAAAACAATGACAAAGTTAATTTTTTTTTCCTTGTCAGTGACAAACATACATGATAGAATAAAACAAAGTAAAACTATATAGAACAAAATTTATATATCAAAATTCTTTAAGCAAGAGGAGGCGAGGAGACGATTTCGCATACAAGATTAGGGTTAGGGTTCGCAACGAGTGTCGAGGCCTTGAGGAGTTTTATAACAATGGTCATGTGAAATTACTCATTTAACCCTACTATTAAACCATTTGAAATGGTAAAATGAGTAATTTTATAAATAATATATATATACTTTTATGGTTTATAGACCTTAGCTATCATGTAGCAACAAAAGAGAAAGGCAGGGCTTTAAAGGGCAGGGCCGGGGTGAGCCCTAGCCCAGCCCTGTAGAAGCAGGGCTTCCGGATTTTGAACCCTACCCGGCGGCCCAAGGGCTGGGAAGGGCAGGGCTTCAGAGGGCTTTGGAGGGCAGGGTAGGGCCGGGTACCCTTTTATAAGGGCTTTTTTGGCAGCCCTACTTAGGTCTGACGGTGTGTGAGTTTTTTTGTTTTTGTTTTGATAACCGTGGATATCTTGAGCCCTGAAAGCTCAGACTAGTCCCACAAGTTACACAAGGAATACCCCCACCCCATGCAACCGGTAGTGAGGGGAGCTAGGAATCGAACTCGAGACCTCCGGGTTTACGGTTCATCCAAGTAACCACTAGGCTACACCCTCGGGGGTTGGCTGTGTGTGAGAGTTTAGTGTGTGTTAGTTATATGATTATCTTTCACAAAAAAAATATATATACATTTATATGTGAGGTCACTCTTGTAAGCACCCAATTTTTACACCCCTATCTTAACCAGGTTAGCACCATAAACCTTAGTTATCCCCAGTTGAGTCCTAATCAAATCCTAGCCCTCGTCAAACCCTAGGCAAAACCTAGGTCAAACCTGAGCAAACCCTATGCCTAAACCTAGGTGCACCTTAGTTAAGCCCTATGCCTAACCCTAGGACAAACCCTAACCCCAGGTAAACCTTGGTCATACCTTGGCCAAACCCTACTCAAACCCTAGGCCTAACCCTTGTCAAACCCTAGGTAAACCCTGGCTCAGCTCCAGGGTCCAAAACCCTAAAAATTGACTCCAGAACCATGTATGGGCCCAAACATGGGCCCACAGGCCATTTAGAGCCGTTGCAGTGGGGGTCACCATCAAAATTCAAACTTTTTCAGTAATGGCGGTAATATCTTCACCGCCATTACCTTTTTTGGACTCTGCTACAGTAGATCAGGCCAAGAGTGTGGAGGTTTAGCCATTTTTGTCAAAAATCAATAAATGACAATAATAACATTACCGTCATTCTCAATCTTGCCTTGTTCAGGAATGGCGGTAATGTTATTACCTCAATTACCTTATTCCTATTCAAACTCGCAACTCGAACCCTCTGGCCCCTCCAGTTCCTCTCCAGCTTGTCCCCCATGCCTATTCTAATCCCTTAAACACCCCTGGGTCTCCCTCTTCCTCTATAAAAGCCTCCCTTCATCCTTAGTTCAAAGACATTCCAAAATTTCTACCTCAAACATCTGTAGGATTTCGGCCAGCCCAAACCTCCTCTATTCCAACCTTAGTCCACCATCTAGGAAGGTCTCGGACCACTCCAGGAGCTGCCATAAGCCTTCACTAGTGCCCCCAGGCTCCACCACCAACTACCACCGCGACAGCACCACCACTGTGACCTTCGAGCAGTGGGGTAGGGCCATCCCTATCCTCTTTATTTTCTGTAATTGCATTTGTAAACCTTTGGTCCTCTTTTCAATTAATAGCATACATACCCAAGACAGGGGTCCCCCCTACCTCTTCATAGGTATGAGGGAACTCCCTAGAGGGTACAACTCGGGTTCAAGACCCCCCCCCCCCCATAGTTTGGCATAGCCCTTAACTTTCTGGGGAACCCTTAAGCTATGAGAGATCTCCTAGAAGCTGGCTTGGTCCAAGCCTAGGAGGGAAAAATTGATTTCTAGGATTTTCCAGGAATGACGGTAGAATAATTACAGCCATTCCTGGCCTTACTATTCTCAGTCACTATTGTACCCCTTCTTGTGGGCGCTGGTCCATTCCAGGGCAATGGTTGGACTCCTCAAGTGTTCCTCTATCTACCCTGGTCATTCCAGGGTCATCCCATGCAATTAACCACGGTTAACAGACCTCAAAACAAAGGTTAGCAGAATGGCAGTAGTCCATCTACCGCCATTACAGTATACCAACCACAAGGTGTTCAGTCCACTGTGGGGCCCACTCTAGACCACTCCCTGGGCCCACTATAAGCCCAGGACCATTCTTGGCACTTCCCTCTTCACCCCTGTGGGGTCAGAACCCCTTGGGTTAATCCCTAACCCATCCTACAGACTTGCAAATCATTGTCAAAATTGCTTCTGTAATGGCGGTAGTCCATTTACTGCCATTATTGAACTTATATGATTATGGGCTTCACACAGGGCCCAGATAAGGTAGAAGGCCATTCTAGGCTCTCCCAAGCTATCTGGGCCCACTCTAACCAGACCATAGCCTTTAATTGTGGTTAACCTAATCCCGGTTAATTTTTAACCGTAGTTAAGCATCCCTTAACCCTTGAAAAAAATCTGAAAAATTATAACAAATTTCAAAATATTGCAAAGTGTCCAAAATGTTCTGTTTTGGTCATTTTTACCATGGTTAGCAACTCTAACCATGGTTGACTCTCCTTTTAACTCCGGTTAGCAACCCTAACCATTGTTAAAACATCTTTGGGCGTACCGGGCCTCCTCTTGTAGCCTACCAGGCTTACCCTTGACCTACCGAGCTTCACCTTGGTTACCCTCAACTGTAGTTAGCAACCCTAACTATGTTTAGTTTGACCCTTAACCCCAGTTAGCAACCCTAACCTCGGTTAAATCAACCCTTGGCCTATTGGACCTTTCCCTTAGTCTACCAGACTAACTTTCGGCCTACCGAGCGCAATACCTTGCACTTGACCAACCCGGTTAATCAAACCCTACTGGACCGGATTAGTTCATTAGCCACCCTTGGTGCGCACATACACACCCCTAGCCTCGGCACGGGTTCATGTGCCAAAACTACGCTCGGTCTGATCTCACCATGTGAGTACGTAGGCAACCCAACTCGGGTTCGACTTTAGTTAGCTTTTTTTTCTTAGATTAATATTATCTTAAACACTTAAGCATTTGAACAAAATCGACTTTAATTTTGCTTAAACTTAGAAAGTAGGGAACTATTGAAAAATGGAAGTCTCGGGATGCCTAACCCCTTCCCCGGACTTAACCGAACCTCTTACCTAAACCTCTACTGCAGACCAAGACCTTATCCACTACCCGATGACTTATCTCTTTTGAATGAATAGGTGGCAACTCTAACATTTTTCCTGTGAGTAAAATCTCGTGCTCACAATTCCTACATAATAATTAGTGTCAGGTTTAGTTGGATTATTATTTTGACAAAATTGATTTGTTTTATTATAAAGAGATTAACTATGAACAAGAGATCCAGTTGAGCAACCTCAATATCTGAAGCAACCTAAAATAAGCATTGGAGTAGAGAGATTAATGATAGAAATACCCTTCTATTTATTCGTAATTACCAAACTGCCACCACTTAAGGGCTTACAACTAGAGCTTCAGTTCATAGTTAATCTTTATTATAAATAGGAATGAAATCCTCATAACTGGACTCAGGGAGTCCGGTAATGCCCCTAAGGTCACCATGTGTCCCTTTTGACACCCCTTAACTGTAATTAAGATACACCCACCCCAAAGGTTCACCCACCTGTCCTTGTTTTTAACAAAAAAAAAATATATTTTTATTTCTAAAAACCAAAGATAGGTGTGTGAACCCCAGGGGTGGGTGTTTCTTAACCATGATTAAGGGGTGTCAAAAGGGACACGTGGCGACCTCAGGGTGGGTGTTTCTTAACCATGATTAAGGGGTGTCAAAAGGGACACGTGGCGACCTCAGTGGCATAACCGGACTTTGAGGAGTCCGGTTATAACCGTAGAGGATTTAATTCCTTATAAATATGCTTTGTAAGTTGCATGAGCTTTAGTTCAAAGTTAGAAAGTGCTGCCTAGGCCATAGAGGGAGAGGGAGAGGCAGGGATACAAAATGGAATAATTTTTTAATGATTAAACGAATACTTTGTACCTCAGGCACTCACACAAACAACGCAACACATGTTCAGGTTTCTCTAAGTTTTACAAAAACTTTTGTTGGGTAAGAATTAAAGCTAAGGCCTAATGCTAACCCAAATTTCATGAGTGTTTGAGAGAGCCTATCAGGCATCCGGATGAGAGGATCCTATCCCTACATGGATTTTGATAGATGCAACACCTCACACAAGCACAACACACTCTAGTAGTGGAGCTCTTAATGATAAAAGATAATGGAGAAAAGAGCCTTTTATTAACTCAACTGAATAAATCTTTATTAGCTTGATTCAGTTGTCAAGTTTCCTGGAAGTTGTTATTTTTGCACATCTAGAGGGGACCATATGGAGCATTCAATAGTTATTGTAATTTTGTGCTTGAACTGATCATTAATCTTTTGCTTCCTTAATAACCTGAATTGACTTAATGAAAAGAGACTTGGGTAGAGAAAATTAGAACCAAAAAGGGACCATTCATGCAATGAATATTTTGCATTTGTAACCTTCTCTGAATGGGCTAGCTTTCCATTAAAATGAAGAGATGAACTATCATGAATACATTTCAGTTTGCAAGTTTGTTTCATATCCCTTTCAACAGCTTCATCTGGAAGACACGTTATATAATCAACTTCATCTGAGTCCCAGCTCTCAAAACTTCAGCATTCTCATATCTCTCACACAGCTTCAGCATTCTCATATCTCTCTCCCCTCTGCAAATACCTAGCCTCCCAAGTCACAACATCCTGTAACACTGAAGCCAAGAAGAGATCCTCCATTTGCTGATCAGTTGCAGGTAAGAAGACTTACCTCACTCTCCTCCTTTTTTTCTTCTAATTACAAAGTATATTTTCTTCTAATTACAAAAGGATGAATATCCAGGTTTGAAGATGAAAATCATGGGAAGATTGGAGCTTACGGTGCTATTTCTTCTCTTTAGCATTTGGGTTGCAGCTGGTACGTATCATCAATCTCATTGTTTTCATATACTTCTGTTATAAACAGGCACATTGTTTTTGGTTTTCTTTTTTCTTCTAATTATTTTAATATCAAGATATGCTGCTAGTTGAGAACAAGGACAAAATATGACGTGCAAATGGTTGATGTACTGATCTTAGACTTCTTGGTAATGAGTAAAACAGGGTGGAGAGAAACAGTTCTATAACCCTACCAGTAAGACATTGGATTTTCTGTCTTGGGCCAGAGTGTTTTACTCTGCCCCAGCTTCACTTCTTAGAAAATAAATAATAAAACAAAAAAAACAATAGGGGTTAAAAGTTAGTCAACCAGAGCTACAGAAAGTCAAAGGAAAGGATTTCTACTCTTCTCACTAACAGGGCTAGTGTTTTAAATAATTAGTGCCTAATCTGAGCCAAAAAACAGCAAAGGGAATTGGATCGTGTCCAGTAGAGGGAGTTCCATATGTGCCAGAGTTTTACCAAGCTTTTCATAATATGCTAAACCTGCTTCAATTATGAGACAAGTATTAGGATTACCTTAATTAGTATCCAACATTTAAGAGTCCTTACACAGATTAGTATAGGATTAATAAAATAGTTTTGTTACATTAATATCCAATATTCTATCCTTCTTCGATTATGGTCATGGACTACTATTATATGTCATCTCTTATTTTCAGTTTTGTCAAATATAAGAGAATGTTTCACTCTGGCCGTACTTCCAAGGATCTCAAATTCTATTTTTCAAATGCCTCTTGAATATCGTACTGGTTTAATACGAAAACCCTTCTCTAATAAAAAATTTTCAATTGGTGCAGACACTTTGTTATAAAAACTAGCTCAGGGCACTTTGATAGGTGATAAACTACATAATCTGTATGTAGAAATTGGGCCTCCTAACATCCCTAATGTGCAATTATTGAATCTTTATAAAAAATGGCATCAATGTTGTCCCGTCTGGATTGGATGACTCCCAAATTTCGGTTGTTTTTTTTAATTATATTTCCATAGAAGGCCTAATTAGTCTTAGTTGAAAAACAGAGAGTTAAATAAATTTTCATTAGAGTATATACCATTCATATATGATAAGATATTATTACATTTCATAGGAGTCTATTTTAGTAATTAAACTACTTAGAATTCTTTACTTACAGTGTTACTTGTCCAATTAAACTACTAGTTGAATATTTGTAAAAGTCAGCAATGTTCACTGGGCCATTCTGCAACATTTGAGAGTTATGGAGGCCTTTTGGTTTCTCAATGTTCTCTTGAATCTATTCCCTCTGTTTTACAGTCTTCAAATGAATTTTTTATCATCCACGGCTTGAATCCTACAAAATCATAATCAACACAAAAATATTGCTGCGTTGGAATTTCTCTGTTCAATAATTTCCTTCCCCGAATAAGAAAAGTTCTTAATGTTTCAGAGTGCTTATAATGACTAAGGCATGTTTTCTCAGTTTTGGGAGTTGCAGATGTGGTGAGAACTTATTAGTGTGTGGAGTAAAGCTGTCCTTGTTCTTCGATTTTATGACCGTCACTTGAAAAGGCTTCCTTATTCTGAACTGGGTAGTATATCTTTGTTATGAATCAGATATTTTATTGAGTTTTTGTCTGTACTCTGTACCTCTTTATTTAGGAGACATAGTGGGTTATCTTCTATAATTCTCTTCTCCATCTTGTTTAATATGGGCATACAAAACTGTTCTTAAGTTTCTTTCATATGGAGAATTTCACTGCTATCTCATTCCAAGAGAAGTCTGTACTTTCAATTGTGAATGATTTGGGTTTTGGGTTGAGATAATGGGACTTTTTTAGTTTTTTTTACTTTCTGTTTCATGAGAGAAGTTTCTAGTTCTAACTGTGATATATATATGGGTTCTGTCTGCTTGTACGTATCATTCTTTATGTTGATCTCAATCTCCCTTAATAGCCTAACTGATCAACTGTCGACCATCAATAACTATGGATTAATATCTGGGTGAACTTTCATTAACGATTGTTTTTTTTAACGAAAAGATTGGCTACTTAGTTACAAAACTGAATATGATGTGTACATGGTTAACATCCTTAGATTGGATTGGCTGAACATCATTCTAGAAAAATTTCTAGAAGGGCCCAGTGATTAGGCAGAGGGCCAGCTGATTAGTTTCTGAGTTGATTACAATTTTGATATATTTTAGATTATGAATTAAGGTAGTTATTTATTTTATTTTGTTTTATCCTAATCTTGTGCTTAATGAGCAGATGGTTATGATCCCCTAGATCCAACGGGTAACATCACAATACAATGGGATATCGTAACTTGGATTGACGACTATTATGAAGTAAGTCTTAGGATTTGTTATTAATTTTTCTCAATATATAAGAAGGATTAGATGGCATATTAATTCATACAGTTGTTTGTTGACTGTTATGATTCAACACATCTATGTGTTCACAGTTTTAACTCTCCTACAGAGTGCCAATGATGGGATCATAATCACCCATCATGAGAGGGCGGTGGGGGTCCGTTCCCTCACATTAAAATGATCCATTCTTGGTGGCAGTTTATGGTAGATAGGATTTTGCTTTGTGTAGGTCTTAAGTTTCAGAGTATATTACAGTCTAATAAATTGTTCTTCCAAATTTTATTTATTTTTAGTTGTTTGATTTAATTCTTTTCTTTTTCTCTGTTTCTTCTCATTATGTCTCTAGGAAGCCTAAATGGTTTTAAAGCTCCACCTTGCAACTGTACTATAATTTGCATGAACTTATCCGAATGTCCCATTGCTCCTATTTAGTTCTCTGTGGTGTCTAGTAACTCAAGGGCTTGGGCTCATGAAAAATCTCACCTGACACTTGTGGCTATTTTGTCCATGGAGTAAATCATGTGACAAACCCTGTAAATCTTGTGTTGTTTTGTTCTTTTTCTAAAGCATCTAATCAATTTAGTTCTCTCAATTTTCTTCTTGTTTTGTTCTTTTTCTAAAGCATCTAATCAATTCAGTTCTCTCAATTTTCTTCTAATTTGCAGGCAGTGGTTTCAATATATAATTTCCAACAATACAGACATGTGGAGAGTCCAGGATGGAAGCTTGGTTGGGAATGGAGAGGCAGTGAGGCCATTAAGGAAATGATAGGTGCAGAGGCCACAGAACAAGGAGATTGCTCTTGGTTCAAGGGGCCGTTGTTACCACACTGCTGTGAGAAGATGCCGGAAATCATAGACCTCCTCCCTGAACCGCCTTACCACATGCAAAATGCCAACTGCTGTAAGGGGGGCGTATTGTCTTCCATGACACAAAACCCTCTCCAGTACAAAGCTTCCTTCAAAATGGGGATCATGAAGGCTCCTCTCCATAACGATACGAAGCTCATAATCCCCAAGAACTTCAGCATTGGTCTTCCTGGATACACATGTGGATCTCCATTTACTGTCGCTCCAACCAAATACAGAGGAGATGGTGGTCGTCACTGGATGCAATCCTTCTGTAAGCATTTAGTAACAATCCCTTCATTTTACAGAAAAACAAAGATACAAACCATTCTTTTGAGTTCAATTCTTATGTGTCGGAGTGCTAATGTTCTGCAGTGACATGGGAGGTAATGTGCACCTACTCCCAACGGAGGGCATTTAGATACCCCACTGCATTCTATAGTGAAACAATAGTAGAGTGCTCCCGGTGCAGCTGTGGATGCCAGGGAGTAGGGACCAAGTGTGTGAAGTAAGCCTCTTCTCCTCTAAGCCATCTCGCACTCTTTCTGTTCCCCTTCTTTTGTTTTGCCCTCTTTAATTGATGATTTAAGTTTATTCCACATATAACAGTCCTGGAGATTCACCACCAGCCCTGTTGTTCCCCCATGGCGACGAAGTTGTTCCTCCTGTTGTATCATGTACACAGCACATGTGCCCGATACGGGTGCATTGGCATGTGAAACAAAGTTACATGGGTTATTGGAGAGTGAAGATGACTGTTACCAACTTGAATTTTGCAAAGAATTATACCAGTTGGAACATAGTTGTGCAGCATCCAAGCCTGCAAAGTATAGTGCAGGTCTTCAACCTCCAGTACAGGAGTCTCAACCCCTATGATAAAACCATAAGTAAGTTGTAAAGTTTATATTTAAATTGTCATTTTTATGATAAAATGATTTCTTTAGTAGTAGAAAATATAGTACTGGGATACTCACAATTTGAACTTTTCCATTTTGTTTTTGATTCTTTGCAGATGATACAGGAATGTTCTGGGGCAATCCATTTTACAATGACATACTACTTCAGTCGGGTGAGGATGGCAACGTTCAAGCTGAGCTTTTACTAAAGAAGGATCCAGGAATGTTCACATTCAAGGACGGGTGGACCTTCCCAAGGAGACTATATTTCGATGGCGATGAGTGTGTCATACCACCTCCCGATAGATATCCCAGGATCCCTGTGCATCACTATTCAACTGGATTCTCTCTTTACTATATTTTTTTGACGTTGGTTGCTTTTACCGTCTGTTTGTTATACATTAGAGCATATGTATTGAACGTAAACATCATCAGGCATAGGTCTGAACAGTGAAGAAAAAGGGGGAGTTACAGATGTACTAAATGAAAGTGATCATATTTGTTTTTGATTCATTCTCAGCAGGATTTCTTGGTTGTATATTCATCCATTCGTTATGATTAAGCTGGTGATAGATTAAATCTGAAGTCTAAAAGCCAGAGATATGAACTAGCACTCTAAGGTAGTGTTTGGATACACTTCTTATAAATTGACTTTTAGTGACTCTGGGCTCTAAGCTATCTTTTAAATTTGTTGCTGAAAACATCCCCCCAGTTTTTGTCCATTTTTCTCGCTTTCAGAGTTGAAAAAAGATTGCTTTTGGGTACATATTTCATGGGGAGGGAATAGAAATGATATAAACTGTATCCATAAGATACTTCAAGCTTAAGTCACTAACCTCAACACCCAACATTAGGGTGCTGATATGGACAACTTGGAATAATAATGTGGTTATCAACTCAATTTTCGCCGGAGAACATAACTTTAAATTGAAGACCGAGAATTCAAAATCATGAATTCAAGCCTTGTATGTGGGAAAAATGGAGATAAACAGGTTGGAAAGAGCTTGCAGAATTTCTAGGAAGTTGGTGATACTGAACTTGATTCGAGCTGGAAATTAATTATGCCAAGTCAAGCTCTTTCGAATGACACTGTTGTTGCTTGGATCTGGAGTTCCTTTCCAAATAAACATTTCAAACCAAGGCGGCCGAGCAAGACATGATAGTCCATGCCCATGCCGTAACTTTCAGTGGATCATATCCTTGGTTTGATCAACATCTAAGTTCCTTACTGCTCTGGTATAGTTAGAAGGTGGACAAGGCGAGCAAAACTTGACAGCAATGGTCTACAAAGGACCAATACACTGACACATAAATAAAAGTTTTAAATACAAAATATGACAACAACGAGAAGAGGTAGACGTTTATACCTCACATGCCTCACACGTTCTAATCACCAAGTTCAGACATCTTCGGTCACATATCTTGTCGTATTTTAATTGTTTTAAAATATTAATGTTTCAAAATTTCCCCATGATTCCCACCAATTTTCAAAATTATAGACGTTGTGGCATGCAGTTGTGTGGTTTGTGTGCAATTGTGTGTACATGCGCTACACTGTATTCCTTCTTTTGTGTTTTGAATTTTCAGCTTTGGAAGTTTCTTTTTGGTACCCATTCCTTGAATGGTTACAACCATTCATTAAGGGATCTCTTGGTTTACGTATGGTTTTACCTTTCAAGATGCCTTTTCAAATTCTATAAATAGAGAAGCCTCTCTTTTGGTTTTCAATCAAGCAAGTCCCTGGTTTGGTATTATGTAATCAACGAATACATACATCTTCAGCCTTGTTGTGCCAAAGTGTGCAAAGACAGTGTAACGATTAAAACAACAAATCAAAGCAAAGCGAAAAATAGAGAAACAAACCAAAGGAGAAGACACGATTTACGTGGTTCGGCAAGATGCCTACATCTACGGACAATGATGATCAATCACTAATTCAACAAGAAGATTTTACAATACCCTCACAAGCCTTCTTTCCCAATACACCCAAAACGGCTCCCTCAACTCTCTCGAAATAAACCCTAAAACATTTTTTATATTAGGGTTACAACATAAGAGACAATATGGGTACAAGACCCAAAGAGAGTTGGGCCATTAATCGAGTCAAAATTTCGGCCCACACATTGCCCATTAATCGGGTCATTCGGGTTGTCAACCGACCTCATGGATCCAGGTAAAATTCATGAAAACCTTCCAACAAATCTCTATCTTGGCTTGAATTCTACCAAAACAAACAAAAAAACGAATCACACTGCCTTCAAATGTGCCCTTAGGCACATGCACCCGAATGTGCTCAAACATGAGAGATGATGATCGAGTCCAAACAGTGCTCGAGCTTGACCCCAATCACCACCTTAGTAAGCATATTTGTAGGGTTACCTGCAATCACAATCTTCTAAAGAAGAATGTCAATTTCATTCACAACTTCTTGAACAAAATGAAAACGAACGTCAATATGCTTTGTTCGAGAATGATGAACCTGGTTCTTTGCTAAACAAATTACACTTTGACTATCACAGTAGACCTTAATATGCTCCTGAATATTCCTCAATCAACCCATGTAGCCAAATGGCCTCCTTACTAATCACTGCCATGTATTCTGTCTCAGTAATAGACAAAGCAACTATTAACTTTCATGTCGAACTCCAACTCACCCGGTCCCCTAGCAAGAGTAAAGACATATCATGTAGTTGACCAACATTTATCCAAATCATAGCATAGTCTGAATCCACATATCCAACCACATATTGACTAAGCATTTCATCCCTCTCAAATATGAACCCAACTTCTATTGTACCCTGAATGTATCGTAAGATCCATTTTACTACCAACCAGTGTCATTTTCTTGGATCAAGCATATACTTGCTCACCATACTGCGACATGTGACATGTCTGGCCTAGTATACATCATAGCATACATTAGAGCACCAACTACGTTCACTTACGGAATTTGAGTCATATACTCACACTCCTCACTTGTGCGCAGAGATCAAAGCACTAAGATTGAAATGAGAGGCCAAAGGTGTACTCACATGTTTTGTTTTGTCATCCATACAAAAACGATGTAATACTTTCTCCAAATACTATGTTTGTGACAAACAAGCTATCCCCTTCACTTTGTTCCTTTTAATTTTCATACAATGTATTTTCTTAGCTTCCCCAAGGTCCTTCATTTCAAATTCATTCATCAATTGAGTCTTCAACCTGTCAATCTCCACCTTGCTCTTAGATGCAATGACCATGTCATCCACATATAAGAGTAAATATATGAAGGAACCATCATGAAGCTTACGAAATACACACGATGATCAAAATGACTTCTTGTGCACTTTTGTTCTCTCATAAACCGATCCAATTGTTTGTACCACTGCCTTGGAGACCGTTTCAGACCATATAACAACTTTCCCAGTTTGCAAACCTAATTCTCTTTTCCAGTAACATTATACCCATCTGGTTGAGTCATGTATATTTCCTCCTCTAAATCACCATGCAAAAAGGCAATTTTGACGTCGAGTTGTGCTAACTCGAGATTAAATTGAGCAACCAAAGCTAACAAAATTCAAATAAAGGAATGTTTAACGACAGGAGAAAAAACTTCATTGTATTCTATCCCTTCCTTATGCGCATAGCCTTTAACCACCAATCTAGCCTTAAATCTCACACTATCCTTTCCTGGAGAATCTTCCTTCTTTGTGTATACCCACTTGCAACCGATTGCTTTATTTCCTTTTGGAAGTTGTACTAACTCCCATCTCTCATTTTTGTAAAGTGGCTCCATCTCCTCATTAATTTTTTAGTCTCAATGTTAAAACCTTGGATACCTATAAATAATTTTGATGATAACACAATAATGGAATGACCATTGTGGTACTAATATCTCTTCTAATTTTTTGTGAAAATGAGTAAAAAGAGCATTAACACATCATTCAAGGCATGAAGCATGAAATTGACTTCAAGCAATCAAGATGGATCAACAAAAGCAAGCCTTCAACCACATTCATAATTGAAGAACACTCAAAGACAAAAAGAGCCAAATCTCGAAGATCAATAAATTAAAGTTCTCACTTAAAGCCAAAATGAAAATCCTACAAATGAATTCTTAAGAGATCATGAAGACAAAGTCAAATTCGACGATCCAAGATCAAGTTAAAGAACAACTCTCAAGAAGGTTTAGAGTCTTATTTTTATTTTGAGAGAGTCTAGGACTTATGTAAGAAGTCCTCAAAGCTATGGAAAATTGAATGCTCAAATACCTAGATTGGCAATAGGAGCCTAATGACTTAATTGAATATTACTCTAAGGCCCTAGGAAATCATACGAATGATGAAAATCATGGTAAAGTCAAACTAAGTGACCTTGGAAAAGGTCCCTATCATTTAAAGGAGCTTAAGATGAGATTTCAGAGAAAACACAGAGATTTCGTCGACGAAATTACAGGGGTATTGTAATTTCGGCGACAAAATTGGCTTCTGAGCCACTGTTTTATTTATTGTCTCAATCTCGTCGACGAAATCAGTGAGCCCACCCAATCTTGTCAACGAAAGCAAGCAGGAAACAAATTATGCTGTAACGGCTAGTTTTTAAACGGTTTTTTCGCATTCAATGTTTCACCAACGACTATAATTTTCTCTGAGCTATAAAAGGAGTTCATTTATGAACTAAACATAACTATTAATCAGTACAATAACTCTCATCATCTTCTCTTGATCCCACATTGATTTCTACATTGAATATACTCTAGAAATCCCAAATCTCTTTTATTAAGCTTTCAACTCCAAACTTTGAGAGATTTTTAGAGTGCTTCAAGTCAATCATTTCAGCTCATTCAGGAGCAATTATCTGGATTAAAATCCAACTATTCAACTTGTATTGAAGAAATCAAGAATCGTGGATTCTTGTCTTTAAAGCAGGGTGTTTTGTAAAGCGAAGAGAGGATTGTTCTCTTGCACTGTTTAGACTTGATTTCGCTCGTAAGAAGATTGGATAGACGTGATCTTTACCCGTAAGAAGATTGGAAATGTTTAACTTTTGCCCGGAAGAAAGTTGTAAATGTTTGAGCTTCACCCGTAAGAAGTCTGTGCGATAGTGTATCGTGGAATCCTTGAGCAGGAAAGCTTAAGGCAAGAACGTAGGTGGCGAAAAGAATTCTCCATGTTTTCTCTCTCTCTTATCTTCATCCTTTCTTTATTAATTGTTTAAATATTGAATTGGTAGTTTTTTTTTATTCCCTTGTTAACTAGATTAATTTAAATTCCACATAAGGGAATTAGGAAAAATTTTAATTTGCCAAGACCCTATTCATCCCCCCTTTAGGGTCGAATACTTGGGCAACAATTGGTATCAAAGCCCAGGACTCTAAATATTTAGACTTAACAATCTTAGAGTAAAGATAAATGTCAAACATTTTTGCTACTTCCTTAGGAGAGGGCCAATTCACCACTAGACCTCCATTGTTCAATGGAGATAATTATAACTATTGAAAAACTCGGATAATGTATTACATCCAAGCCCTTGACTTTAAATATTGGAGAGTCACAATCAAAGGTCCACATCTTCCTACTAAAACTCTTGATGGGGTTCAAATACCCAAAGTAGATGAAGAATAGAATGAAGCCGATATTAAACTCATTCAAGTTAATGCTAAGAAAATTAGCAATTTATATTGCGCCTTAAGCCTCCAAGAGTTTAATAGAGTCTCGGGATGTGACTCGACCAAGAAAATTTGGAATAAACTCTAAGTTACCTATGAGGGATTCAGCCAAGTAAAGAAGGAAAAGATTAGCATGCTAATTTATAAATATGAACTATTCAAAATAGAAAAAATGAGTCAATAGTAGAAATGTTTAGTCGTTTTACTAACATTACTAATGGTTTAAAATCTCTTGGAAATGTGTACTTTAATGCAACAAATACGAAGAAGATTCTTTGCTCAGTACGAAAGGAATGGGCCCCCAAAGTAACGGTCATCCAAGAAATAAATGACTTGACCAAGCTTTCAATGGATGAGCTCATTGGATCACTCATGACCCATGAGGTCATAATGAAGGATCAAGAAGATGATCCCAAGCTCAAGAAATGCCTAATACTAAAATCCTCTCAAGTGAATGAAAGTGATGAAGAAGAGAGTGATGATAATGAAGAAATCTCACTCATGGTTAAGAAATTCAAGAAGTTCTTAAAACACATAAACTTCAAGAAGAGGCCTTTCAAGAAGGAATTCACCAAGGAATTCACAAAGGGCGAATCAAACAAGAAAAAACCAATTATTTGTTACGAGTGCAAAAAGCCCAGACACATAAAGACATGCTAAGCCTTTATAACCCGTTCACCCACATTCACATTCAATACACTTTAACCCACATCTATGCACATTCAACCCTTACAACTGACAGCTTCCACAAGTAATATAGGTTCATTCACATTCCATACATATCTGGTGAATATAATCAAACATATGTCATTGCATTTCATTCACAACAGTAGTATAAAATGGAGCCAAATCCTCTACAGTGATAACCAGATTTGGCAAATCCGGTTATCACCCCAATAGGTCGCCACGTGTCTCCTTTGACACCTCTTAACCATGGGTAAGGTTCACCCACCCCTTGGGTTCACCCACCCATCCTTGGTTTTTCTTTAAAAATATTAATTCTTTTTTTAAAATTAAAAAACTGTTTTTAATATTTAAAAAAATCTAAAAACAGTTTTTTAATTTTTAAAAAAGAATTAATATTAAAAAAAAAACAAAGGATGGGTGAGTGAGAACCTTAGGGGTGGGTGAATCTTACCCACGGTTAAGGGGTGTCAAAGGAGACACGTGGCAACCTCTAGGGGTGATAACCGGATTTGCCAATTCCAGTTATCACCGTAGAAGATTTGACTCCTTATAAAATATGTATCGCAAGATCCAATGTAATAAACACAATATATAAAGAAGAAAGTATGTGTAATCACAAATACAAATCAACAAAATCAGAGTTAAAAGGATCAAGGAGATCATCAGGAGGGTTTGAAGTTGTTGTTGATGTGAAGAGATTAAATTGAGAAGGAAGCTAACATTGTTGAAGATATCTTTTAGAAATAATTAACTTTTGGGTCTCTGTTTCTCCAAATCTTCAAGAAGAAAATGTTTCCTAAAAGTCATTTTAAGATAACATGGATTCTGTAAAAAAAAAATGCTAACATGGCAAGGCTAAGGTGCATGCCCAGTGGCACAAGCACTGTTTTGAACAATTCTTAATATGATCATCCTCAAAAACTCCTATTTTGTATTTTTTAATTTTTAGTTTTTATCTTTTAGTAAGGCTGGGAGAAGGAGACCAAGAGCCTTCAAATCTTCTACGTGAAAGAGTACTCACGTACTCCATAGCATCACTAACACCCCTTGTTTAAACTGATGTTGAAGTGGTTATTAAGAAAAGAACAAGTGAGTTAAAAAAATGTTATTAGTGTTTTAGTGGTAATTTGGGCATTTAAAAAATAATATCATCAAAGGTTGTCCACATTAGTAAACATCATGTTAACAGAAGGGAGAATCTATTAATGACAAATGAAACACCATGGAGGGTAGTGTAATTTTAGAAACCAGAGGGGTGGTATCTGTAATTTCACCAATCCTCAAGGGAGATAACTATAATTTACCCTATATATAGTTACAAACTACCTAGGGGGTGTATTCGAGCCGGGCTTGGCCCTGTTCGGCTTGAAAGGGTTTATTCTAGGCTCGAAGCTCGGCTGGGCCCGAAATGAAGCTTGAAAAGTCAGCCCGAAGCTCGGCCCGAATTCATAAAGCCTAGCTCGAAGCTCGGCCCGAATTAATTCAAGCTCAAGCCAGGCTTGGCTTGGCTCGAGCTCAGTTTGAATACTTTTTAAATGATAATAATAATAATAATAATAATAATAATATAGTAGGGTGCTGCTAGGAGCACCTCAATAATTTCTGACCATACACTAAAATTTTTTTAAAAAACATATATTTTTATTTTGAGAGGTCATTCTCTATGCGCACCGAGACGTCCCATACCACTAAACTTTCTCCAAAAACTTACATTCAGAGATACACAACATAATCCGATGGACGCCCCCTCGCCAGCGTCGACAAAGTTTCATGTGGTTTGGGAAAGTAAATTCAGCATTATTCAGCCAAAAGCTCCTCAATTTTCATCTACTCCTAAAGGGATTATGAGTTTGAAGAGATAAACAGTCACTCCAAAAAACTTTAAAACACCAGTGATTTTTTTTTTTTTATAACTGAAACTAATCGGATCTGTTGATTCATCTTTGCAAGCATTCTCTTTGCAAACATCAATCGAAGAACTCTCTTTATATATAATCTAATTTGTTGATTCATCTTTGATTAGACACTGATCATAAAAAAAAATCAAGCAAATCTGATGGTAGCCCTGGGCTGGCCGCCCCTAAACCTAATAAGAACGATTATCCTTAGGACCAAACAAGGATCAGCCAACGTACCATGATCCCGACCAGCAAATAGAAGTTTGGAACCTTTGTCGAGCCATCAAGCCCATAAAATTTCTGCGACAATTTCGATGTCTTTTGCTATTTCTTCTATCACTTTGTTTTCATTTATTTCACATTTATTCACATTTAGATTTCGTTTTGTGTGTAATATTTCACGTTAAAATTATTGCCGGATAATCTAAAGGAGAAGTTTTTGAATTTGGGTTTTCAGATATCTCTGACATTAGTATGTTGGATTTGCATTCTGAGTACTATATCTTGTTCAAAAAAGTTCCTTTACCCTAATAGATCTCATCTACGAGCAAGGCAGATTTGTGCATGTGCCCACTGCCCAGTCCGACCAAGGTTGAAGAAAATATTCAAGGCATTGCTTTCCTTAATTTAATGGTGTTTTGGTATACAGTTAGAAATATATGAATAATTGTTTTTTGATTTTGGTGTGCGGGTAGAATATAATAGATTTAATGATGTACAATAAGTAAATCGTAAGTTTGTTGTCCAGTATGAATATGTTGGTTAGCTCGTAACAGCACCCTAATAATTATTATTATTTTTTAATAATATTCTAAACGACCCGAGCCGAGCCGAGCCGAGCCTAGCCTAGCCAAGCTCGGGCCGAATTGAGTTGTGCTTCAAGCCAGGCCGAATCAAATAGGGGTTGGCCCGAGCTTGGAACGAAGTAAATTTCAAACTTGGTTGTTCGGCCCGATCGAGACTAAAAATCAAACTTTGGCTCGGCTTGATCGGGCCGGGCCGGGCCCAGCTGAACAACCATTGATCGGGCCGTGTACACCCCTAAAACTAACCTGTTGAAGGCATATGTTAGGTTCCTCCAATTATCTGTTCAACAAACTTCCTCGTCATAGTTAACCTCTTTCTCACAATAATCATCACCACTATTATAATTTACTAATTTTGCCTTTTACCAAAAAAGAAAAAGAATAGGATTTATAATTTGCTGGAATTCTCTAAGCTACAAACCCTACTTCAAAATCCTACTACCTATCCAAAACCTTCGAGTCACATATGACCAAATTTGCAAAACACGCATTTATTAATGTCGAGGTTGAAAACTCTATCTTCTAATATTCTTTCACCTTCTTCCACAACTATAGTACTTGAATTATTGGGTGCAATTTTCTTTTCTTTATTTGTGTGGCTGGAGTCGTTAAATAAAATTAAACAACTAAGAAATAGTTCACGGTTCAACTGAACCGGGCGGCTGGTTGAACTGGAGAACCGATAATTGGTGTCCTCGCGGTAACCGGTCCAATTCAGAAAACATTGGTTAGTATGTAAACTCTCACATGTTTAATTTTGGAAGTCAAAATATATCTTTTCTTCACAATCAAAAAAATAATATTTATCTTTATACTTTGTTAAATGCGGGTTGGGCTGGAACAGAGCAGAGGCTGACCTGCTCGGGCTAACTTGGTCTCAGCTCGAACTCATAACTTTTACCTGGGCTGGGTTTGGGCCTAATGTCTCGTTTTGAGTAAAGGAGCCAAATCATCTACGTATCACCCACACACCATGGGTTTGTCCGAGTTGTAGTGTATCTCCCTTTGGGGAGTGGAGACTCGTGTTCGAGTCTTTGGTGTGGCTGTTGACGCCCACCATAAGTGCTAACCCTGCTGACCCCCTAACCCCTGACATAATTAGATAAATGATTAGAGCATACCAAAAAAAAAAATCTACCATGTCTCCTTTGACACCCCTTAACCGTGGGTAATGTTCACCTACTCCTAGGGTTCACCCACCTATTTTTGGTTTTTTTTAAATATTAATTCTATTTTTTTAATTAAAAAACTGTTTTTAATATTAAAAAAACTTTTGAAACAGTTTTTTAATTTTAAAAATAGGATTAATATTTTTTAAAAAAACCAAAAATAGGTAGGTGAACCCTAGGGGTGGGTGAACATTACCCACGGTTAAAGGGTGTCAAAAGAGACACGTGGCGACCTCTAGGGGTGATAACCGGATTTGGCAAATCCGGTTATCACCGTACAGGATTTGACTCCTTGAGTAAAATGCAATAGAGACCCAAAAACAAAGTAATCATTAGCCAATAAAAGGTTTCATTTATATAATCTCTTATTATCAACATACCATAACAAAGCTCTCAAAGGAAGGGATGGATTTGATCCAGGCGACCTTAACAACATAACATGACTCTCTCCTCCACCCAAAAAAAAAACCTAAAATGACTCTAAGAATTAACGGGAATAAATCTTTCAAGTTTTCTTCGGAGGGCAAAGCGCAAGGCAATTGCATATATAAGGATTACGTTTATGACGGTCACATGCGCATCCTAATCGGAAAGTCCTTAGCCCTATCTTGGCAACACAAGCCTCGGAGCAAGATGTCTGGTTGCACCCACGCCACATCTCTATGACATCTGTGCACACGTCCTCGAACCCTGCATTCCCCACATACGTTACTATAGACTTCAAATAATTTTATGATTACAAGGAAAGAAGGTAAAAGATATGGAAAACATACCATTAGAAAAAGTGACTAAGCTGAATAGAAGGATGCAGAGCATGGGAAGGAGGATCATCGGCTTCTTCATCGTTTCTCTCTTTCTAGGATGTAATTGGGTTGTATAATGAAGTAACATATTAGGTTTAACCACAATTTATAAGAAAATAAGATAGGTCAAAAGGGAAGTTTCTAAATCTATTTCCTTATTATAGTAATGTTTTATATTTACAACTAAGACTAAGAGAATATTTATTGGCAGGAAATTTAATTTCAGAAAGATACAAATGTCATAGATTCTTTCCCTTGACACGTTTAATTTGGAATTGGGATATCTTATCATCAAATGATATAGTGTATCTCTTTCAACTTATTACAACACCTCTTATTATATTCTCCAATAATAGGTAGGTTGGTAGGTCTGGTTCTAAACGACTCGAAGAAGATGGAGGAAGGGCATTATTGTCCTTTTTCTTTTTGGTGCACTACAAAGTATGGTCTTTTATCGCCAACGTGTAGAAATGCCCAAAAGGATCTTGTCTATAGAAAGATTACACCTATTTCAGATAGGTCTAAAAGTGTTGGAGGTAAATATATAGATCTCAGCTTCAAAGAAAATCAAAATTATATTTAAGGTAATTTGAGGTGTCGCCAAACCCTTTGGTTCAGGACTAATCTCTAAGGATGCGACGAGAGCTCGTAACTCGTCATAGTAGGAAAGTCTGGGAAAATCCCGTGTAGAATTGGCCCCAAAAGGGCCAAAAGGGGAGTGAGAAGTCGAACACAGGACCTTCCGCTTCATGAGGCGTAAGTCCCAGTAATTACCGGTCCACCCCTTCAGGGTTAACAACAACTTTTAAGAGATATTTATACAATTGTGAAGATTCTTTGACGAAAATACATTATAGCCACCAACATCTTTGTCCCTAAGACAATAATTTTTAAAGGAAAATAATCACCTCCTCGACCGGTGACATGAGGAGGGGCGTCTCGGCTCCCTTTCTTGCCACATGTCCCTTCTTTTAACTCCCTTCAGTTGTGGTTAAGATTCACTCACCTGTAGGGTTCACCCATTTACTCTTGGTTTTAAGAAAAATTAAATAAATAAACATTTAATCATAAGGTTACAAAAATTTAACTTGAGTTAATGGCAAATGAAAGGGCGGCTTTTTGAGAGCGAGGACTAATTGTTCGCTCCACGCCTGTGGAGCGTACTATTGCTCAATTTTAAATACAAACCCTAGATTAATACGTCACCCCAGAGTTGGTAAAAAGATATTTTTTTTCTGTTAAAACAATTTTAAGTTTGCATAAGTTTTAATTTAATCCACATATTTTTTTTTTATAAGGATATGGTAAAAGTGTCATTTTTGAAATGGCTAGAGGTATTTAGGTAATGTTCCAATTCAAGCACATTTAAGTAATTTTAAAGGGTCCGTTTGGTTCAGATTATTACAGTCACAATTGATTATACAATAAATGCTGTCATAAATAAGCGTTGTCATAAATAAGCATTGTATTGAATAATCCTGTTTGGATAGCATACTGTCTATAATCGATTATTTATAAATAATTGATTATATGTAAAATAATAGCGTTTGGTTCATCCTGAAACATAAATTGATTACTATTATGAAATTTTGAAATGTCATCCCAACTCTTGAAAGTTACAAAAAGACCCTACTTTAAGACAATAGTTATAAACCATAAATTGAAGCAATATTGAAATTTCATCAAAATATTATACATTGAAATATAGATTTCAGCAATATCCAGATTTCATCTAAATGTTATTCATCGAATATAGTTTTCAGCAATATCCAGATTTTAGCTTTCATATCGTCCAAGGAGCATAATACAATGACAAATTGGTTCAATCTTAAAACGGAAAACCAAATTAAAAAGTATTTAAGATGCATGAATGTTTCATATTGAGTTTCAGAAGACATTACTATTATCATATCGAATTCCCAAAATGGCATTCAGATATGTCAATGGTTCAAACAGCAACCCATATTGTCTTGATAGTTGATGCCCACAAGATTAACCAATTATTGGAGTCAACATACAAGTAGAACAAAGAGATATGGTCTTGACTGGTGGGATATGGAGGGAAGAGCTTGTGCTTGCAAGGGTCGGTTCCTATATGAGCTCTTCCATGTATGTGGACTGATTTTTCAAAAGGGTATTGAGAAAAGTCATTACTGGCTCACTCTTCCTTATTCAATCAGATGGTTGGATCATCCACTGGGATGATTGTAATAGATCCCCTGTTAGAGGCTGACCAATTGGAATGTCCAGTTACTTAAGATCCATGAGCACACTTCATAGTTGAAGTCATCTAGTTCAGAGGATCCCAACAAACCCAATACCTGGACAAACGTTTTCAAATCAGAGGTTCCAGTCAAAAGTTGCAACACTTCATAGTTGAAGTCATCTAATTCAGTGCCACCTAGTTGCAACTCCCTGACCCATCTAGTTCAATGCTACAACCCCCACCACCCACACAGCCATACCACAGCTCGACCCCACACGATTATGGTTTCTTGGTCTCTTTCCACGGAAGGGTAGATTAAGTACAATTTTGATGTAGGGATTTGATAAGGAAAAAAAATTCATGAATAACAATTAAGAATACATAACAAAAAAGAAGAAATTATTCTGTTAAATCCTTATACATGACTAAAGTTCAGAGATCCTAAAATGGAAGAGAAGAAATTGGTGGGTGCAGAACTGTGCCAAATCACAGAACCCTAACCCTAACTGAAGAAGAAGAAGAAGAAGAAGAAGAGTTCCTGTGTGGCAGCGTCTTCTCTGCAAGATGCTCTCTTCTACTCGTCTTTTTTCCCAAACCCCCTTTTGATGTTTGGGCAAGATGTGTCGAGACTCGAGAGAGGGGTCGTTTTTTTTAACGAATCAGTTACTCCGTTGAAATCATTCCGCACAATCGGATTGGGGAAATCGATTGTGACGAGCCCATAATCACCCCCTGGGCCGATTGCCTTCAAAGTGGTTGTTTAGGCAATCGGTTTGATAACAATTGATTTGTATAAATCAACCAAACACGATTATTTAGAGTTGATTGTCATGCAATCGATTTTAAGTGATCAAATCACTTAAAATAATCCCAACCAAACAGGCTCAAAGGTATTTTAAAAACTTTTGAAGATTCTCTTGGAACTCTCCAAGTAGCTCACATGAGGTCCTATACGTCCTATATGGGTGTAAAAAATAAATGGGGGTGCTTATTGGTTTGTTAACGTGTATTTGAATATCCCTTAAGATGAATGTAATATGACCGAAACACAGTCCCCGCCGCAACAGTACCCTCTGCCATCTGACTGACGGTTAGAAATTCTAGTGAAATTTCATGTAATTTCTATTGCGTTCTCACATAACGAAATCGAAATCCTTTGAATTTTGTTTTGACAGATTTCAACCAAAAATTTTGAAATCTAGTGAAATATGGAAATTTATTTTGCAATAATATTTTTTAATTGTTTAAATTAAAATTTTAATATTTTTTGAAATATTCTGAAATTTTATTGAATTTTGTGAAATTTCAAAATTTTAAAATTTATTTTGAAAAATAAAATAATAATATTATATAAATATATGTAATTTTCATCAAATTGAATATTCCAAAATTTTAATAAAATATTAAAAAGATTAAAATTTCAAAATTTTATTGAGAAGTTCAAAATTTTTGAAATTTCAATTTCGATTGGAGAACCAAAATTGCCAATATAAACGTGATTTCACACTTTGATCGACCTAGCAGAGGATGTTGCCAAACCTAAAATTCTAGGCAAGAACAAACAGGCTAAAATTTTATTATGTATCCATGTACTATTGTGTACCGGAATGGCATTGCAAGCAAGGGTGTGACATAAACCTTGGGTAAAAGACATAAACCTTGGGTAAAAGGCCACCATCCTAACAAGTGCTGTGCGCCCAAACACATTAATGAATATGGGATTTCACATGAATGGATGTTTTGTATGGGAAATCTCACAGCTATTTGTATCCTAGCTTATAGTTGTTCTTGTATAGGTGATTTCACATGTATGACCAATCTATGTGAGTGTATCACATTCCGGTTTAGAGGTCCACATGGGAAGATAAAACGACCAATTGATGGTCATTAAAAGTTTAAAAGGTAAACCATATTGCATGGCCTACCTTGTCTAATTAATGGTGTCTTTTTTTTTTGGGAGTTCAATGCATTATTTTATCCAAGGATAGTTGGTAATGGGGGAAAAAATATTGCTTGTAATGTTGCGGGGGGTATTTGTTAGGTTAGTATGAGAGGTGCGCACCTTTTCATCTAAGCAACAAGTTGTAGGTCATTGATGTTGTCCACTATTTTAAAATTTATTATCCTTCCAAAAATGTAAAAGAGACAACTAAGGAGTATGGTCTTTAACCCCAAAAAAATAAAATAAAGTAGTATGGTCTTTAATTATACAACATTTAAATGAGTCACAACCATATGCATTAAAGGAGTCTAATTAAAAAAAATTGCTAAACATAGAATGTAGATTTGTACAACACCTTACAAATACTAAATATATATTATATCTAGCAATGTAGTTGGGACTGCATCAGTCCCTATTAATGCTTAGTCGGTTTTCTTTTTTTACTATTTTCCTTTTCATTTCCTTCCTTGCATTTCCATGCTAACAAAATGGACCTTTAAGTTGTTTTTCATAGAGATAAGCACCGATTAGTCACCCTAAATCAAAAATATCACCTAAAAGGATATGGTTTGAAAAGTTTTACCAAATAGGGTATGTGGGTTTTACATGCATAGCTAAGGGGTTAATATGTCAAAAGCATACCCTATTAAGTAATAAAAATACAAAGTATGCCTTTTTTGATAAATATGTTAAAAGCATGTCCTTTTGGGTAATAAAAATGTAAAGCATGACCTTTTAGGTGAATAGCCTTTTTTCATATAATCATATCCTTTCTTATAATAGTCCTGGTGATGCAAGTAGGCATTGTAAACCTGCGGTAGTGTACCTTATGGGTGGTCTATCATATTGCCTATCCTGTTGTTGTCAAACACCTGATCCAGTGGTCCAGCTTATCCCCCTTGTAAGAGCCGTTGTGGGCCATAAAAATAAAAACTACCAATAATATGAAGCGACATCAACTATTCAACCCTCCTTATGTCAGGACCTTCCGGGTGGTTGCTTGGACTTACCTCATGACACCTTAGTGACTACCTTAGGTCTGGCTGTGTGTAAGAGTTTTTTTTTGTTTTGATAACCATGGATATCCTGAGCCTTGAAAGCTCAGACTAGTCCCACGGGTTACACAAGGAATACCCCCACCCCATACAACCGTTAGTGAGGGGAGCCAGGAATCGAACTTGAGACCTCCGGGTTTACGGTTCATCCAAGTAACCACTGGGCTACACCCTCGAGGGTTGGCTGTGTGTGAGAGTTTAGTGTGTGTTAGTTACATGATTATCTTTCACAAAAAAAATATATACATTTATATGTGAGGTTACTCCTGTAAGCACCCAATTTTTACACCCCTGTCTTAACCAGGGTTAGCACCATAAACCTTAATGATTCCCAGTTGAGCCCTAGTCAAATCTTAGCCCTAGTCAAACCCTAGGCAAAACCTAGGTCAAACCTGAGCAAACCCTAGGCCTAACCCTAGGTGCACCTTAGTCAAGCTCTATGCCTAACCCTACGACAAACCCTAACCCTAGGTAAACCTTGGTCAAACCCTAGGTCTAACCCTGGTCAAACCCTAGGTAAACCTTGGCTCAACCCAGGGTCCAAAACCCTAAAAATCAGGCCCAGAACCATCTGTGGGCCCAAACATGGGCCCACCGGCCATTTAGAGCCGTTGCAGTGGGGGCCACCAGTAAAATTCAAACTTTTTCAGTAATGACGGTAATATCTTCACCACCATTACCTTTTTTGGACTCTGCTACAGTAGATCAAGCCAAGTGTGTGGGGATTTAGCCATTTTTGGCAAAAACTAATAAATTGCGATAATAACATTACCGCCATTCACAATCTTGCCTTGTTCAAGAATGACGGTAATGTTATTACCGCCATTACCTTATTCTTGTTCAAACTCGTAGCTTAGACCTTCTGGCCCCTCCAGTTCCTCTCCAGCTTGTCCCCTACGCCTATTCTAACCCCCTAAACACCCCTGTGTCTCCCTCTTCCTCTATAAAAGCCTCCCTTCATCCTTAGTTCAAGACATTCCAAAATTCCTACCTTAAACCTCTGTAGGATTTCGGCCAATCCAAACCTCCTCTATTCCAACCTTAGTCCACCATCTAGGAAGGTCTCAGACCACTCCACGAGCTACCACAAGCCTTCACTAGTGCCCCAAGGCTCCACCACCAGCTACCACCGCGACACCATCACCACTGTGAGATTCAAGCAGTGGGGTAGCTAGGGCTATCCCTACCCTCTTTATTTTCTATATTTGCATTTGTAAACCCCTGGTCCTATCCAGGGGTTTCCTCTTTTCAGTTAATAGCATACAGACCCCAGGATAGGGGTCCCCCCTACCTCTTCATAGGTATGGGGGAACTCCCTAGAGGGTTACAACTTGGGTTCAAGACCCCCCCCATAGTTTGGCATAGCCCCTGACCTTCTGGGGAACCCTCAAGCCATGAGAGATCCTCTAGAAGCCAGCCTAGTCCAAGCCCAGGAGGGCAAAATTGATTTCTCGGATTTTCAGGAATGACGGTAGAATAATTATCGTCATTCCTGACCTTACTATTCTTAGCCATTGTTGCACCCCTTCTTGTGGGCGCTGGTCCATTCTAGGGTCATGGTTGGACTCCTCAGGTGTTCCTCTATCTACCCTGGTCATTCCAGGGTCATCCCATGCACTTAACTACGGTTAACAGACCTCAAAACAAAGGTTAGCAGAGTGGCGGTAATCCATCTACCGCCATTACAGTATACCAACCACAGGGTGTTCAGCTCACCGTGGGGCCCACTCCAGACTACTCCCTAGGCCCACCACAGGCCCAGGACCATTCTTGGTACTTCCCTCTTCACCCTTGTAGGTTCAGAACCTCATTCTTGGCACTTCCCTCTTCACCCTTGTGGGTTCAGAACCCCTTGGGTTAATCCCTAACCCATCCTACAAACTTGCAAACCATGGTCAAAATTGCTTCTGTAATGGCGGTAATCCATTTACCACCATTATTGAACTTATGTGATTATGGGCTTCACACAGGGCCCAGACTAGGTAAGAAGCTATTCTAGGCTCTGCCAAGCTATCTGAGTCCACCCTGACCAGACCACAACCTTTAACTGGGGTTAACCTAATCCCGGTTAAATTTTAACCGTGGTTAAGCAGTCCTTAACCCTTGAAAAATTCTGAAAAATTCTAAAATTTTGCAAAGTGTCCAAAATGTTATGTTTTAGCGCTTTTTACCATGATTAGCAGTCCTAACCATGGTTGACTCCCCTTTTAACTCTGGTTAGCAACCCGAACCTCAGTTAAAACAACCCTTGGCCTATTGGGCATTTCCATTAGTCTACCGGACTAACCCTCAACCTACCGGGCCCAATACATTGCAATTGACCGACTCGGTCAATCAAATCCTAGTCTACCGGATTAGTTCATTAGCCACCCTTAGTGTGCACATACACACCCCCTAGCCTTGGCACGGGCTCATGTGCCAAAACTACGCTCGGTCTGATCTCACCTTGTGAATACGTAGGCAACCCAACCCGGGTTCGACCCTTGTTACATTTTCTTTCTTAGATTAGTATTATCTGAAACACTTAGACATTTGAACAAAATCGATTTTAATTTGGTTTAAACCTAGAAAGTAGGGAACCATTGAAAAATGGAAGTCTCGGGGTGCCTAACCCCTTCTCTGGACTTAACCGATCCTCTTACCTAGACCTCTATTGCAAACTAAGACCTTATCCACTTCCCGATGACTTATCCCTTCTGAATGAATATGTGGCAACTCTAACATTTTTCCTGTGAGTAAAATCTCGTGCTCACAACTACATAATAATTAGTGTCAGGTTAAGTTGGATTATTATTTTGACAAAATTGATTTATTTTATTATAAAGAGATTAACTATGAACAAGAGCTCTAGTTGAGCAACCTCAATATCTGAAGCAAAAATAAGCATTGGAGTAGAGAGATTAATGATAGAAATACCCTTCTTTTTATTCGTAATTACCAAACTGCCACCACTTAAGGGCTTGCAACTGGAGCTTCAGTTCATAGTTAATCTTTATTATAAATAGGAATGAAATCCTCATAACTGGACTCGGGGAGTCCGGTAATGCCCCTAAGGTTACCATGTGTCCCTTTTGACACCCCTTAACCGTGGTTAAGATACACCCACCCCAAAGGTTCACCCACCAGTCCTTGTTTTTAACAAAAAAAAATATTGAAAACATTTTAATATTTTTATTTCTAAAAACCAAAGATAGGTGTGTGAACCCCAGGGGTGGGTGTATCTTAACCATGATTAAGGGGTGTCAAAAGGGACACGTGGCAACCTCAGTGGCATAACCGGACTTTGAGGAGTCCGGTTATAACCGTAGAGGATTTAATTCCTTATAAATATGTTTTGTAAGTTGCATGAGCTTTAGTTCAAAGTTGGAAAGTGCTGCCTACTGCCTAGGCCATAGAGGGAGAGGGAGAGGGAGAGGGATGGATACAAAATGGAATCATTTTTTAATGATTAAACGAATACTTTGTACCTCAGGCACTCACACAAACAACGCAACACATGTTCAGGTTTTGTACAGGTTTCTCTAAGTTTTACAAAAACTTTTGTTGGGTAAGAATTAAAGCTAAGGGCTAATGCTAACCCAAATTTCATGAGTGTTTGAGAGAGCCTATCAGGCATCCGGATGAGAGGATCCTATCCCTACATGGATTTTGATAGATGCAACACCTCGCACAAGCACAACACACTCTAGTAGTGGAGCTCTTAATGATAAAAGATAATGGAGAAAAGAGCCTTTTATTAACTCAACTGAATAAATCTTTATTAGCTTGATTCAGTTGTCAAGTTTCCTGGAAGTTGTTATTTTTGCACATCTAGAGGGGACCATATGGAGCATTCAATAGTTATTGTAATTTTGTGCTTGAACTGATCATTAATCTTTTGCTTCCTTAATAACCTGAATTGACTTAATGAAAAGAGACTTGGGTAGAGAAAATTAGAACCAAAAAGGGACCATTCATGCAATGAATATTTTGCATTTGTAACCTTCTCTGAATGGGCTAGCTTTCCATTAAAATGAAGAGATGAACTATCATGAATACATTTCAGTTTGCAAGTTTGTTTCATATCCCTTTCAACAGCTTCATCTGGAAGACACGTTATATAATCAACTTCATCTGAGTCCCAGCTCTCAAAACTTCAGCATTCTCATATCTCTCACACAACTTCAGCATTCTCATATCTCTCTCCCCTCTGCAAATACCTAGCCTCACAAGTCACAACATCCTGTAACACACATAGAAGAAAAAAAAGAGCAAAATCTGAAGCCAAGAAGAGATCCTCCATTTGCTGATCAGTTGCAGGTAACAAGACTTACCTCACTCTCCTCCTTTTTTCTTGTAATTGCAAAGTATATTTTCTTCTAATTACAAAAGGATGAATATCCAGGTTTGAAGATGAAAATCATGGGAAGATTGGAGCTAACAGTGCTATTTCTTCTCTTTAGCATTTGGGTTGCAGCTGGTACGTATCATCAATCTCATTGTTTTCATATACTTTTGTTATAAACAGGCACATTGTTTTCGGTTTTATTTTTTCTTTTAATTATTTAATATCGAGATATGCTGCTAGTTGAGAACAAGGACAAAATATGGTGTGCAATGGTTGATGTACTGATCTTAGACTTCTTGGTAATGGGTAAAACAGGGTGGAGAGAAACAGTTCTATAACCCTACCAGTAAGAGAGTGGATTTCCTCTGTCTTGGGCCAGAGTATTTTACTCTGCCCCAGCTTCACTTCTTAGAAAATAAATTTTAAAACAAAGAAAAAACCATAGGGATTCAAAGTTAGTCAACCAGAGCAACAGAAATTCAAAGGAAAGGATGTCTACTCATCTCATTAACAGGGCTAGTGTTTGAAATAATTAGTGCCTAATCCAAGCCAAAAATCAGCAAAGGGAATTGAATGGTGTCCAGTAGAGGGAGTTCCATATGTGCCAGAGTTTTACCAAGCTTTTCATAATATGCTATCCTGCTTCAATTATGAGACAAGTATTAGGATTACCTTAATGAGTTTCCAACATTTAAGAGTCTGTACACAGATTAGTATTAGATTAATAAAATAGTTTTGTTACATTAGTATCCAATATACTATCCTGCTTCGATTATGGTAATGGACTACTATAATATACCATCTCTTATTTTCAGTTTTGTCAAATATAAAAGAATGTTTCACTCTGGCCGTACTTCCAAGGATCTCAAACTCTATTTTCTAAATGCCTCTCGAATACGTACTGGGTTAATACCAAAAGCCATATCTAATAAAAAAATTTCAATTGGTGCAACACTTTGTTGTAAAAACTAGCTCAGGGCCCTTTGATAGGTGATAAGCTACATAATCTGTATGTAGAAATTGGGGCTCCTAACATCCCTAATGTTCAATTATTGAATCTTTATCAAAACTGGCATCAATGTTGTCCCGTCTGGATTTGAGGACTCCCAAATTTCGGTTGTTTTTTAACTAATTAGTCTTAGTTAAAAAACAGAGAGTTAAATAAATTTTCATTAGACTATATATCACTCATATATTATGTAATATTATAAGATATTATTACATTTCATAGGAGTTTATTTTAGTAATTAAACTACTTAGAATTCTTTACATACACTTACTACTCCAATTAAACTACTGGTTGAATATTTGTAACAGTCAGCAATGTTCACTGGGCCATTCTGCTACATTTTAGAGTTATGGAGGCCTTCTTGAATCTTTTCCCTCTGTCTTATAGTCTTCAAATAAAGTTTTCATTATCTAGGACTTGAATCTCACAAAATCAAAATCAACACAAATACTATTGCTGCGTAATTTCTCTGTTCAATAATTTCCTTACCCAAAAGAGAAAAGTTCTTAAGGTTTCAGAGTGCTTATCATGACAAAGGCATGTTTTCTCAGTTTTGGGAGTCGCGGAAGTGGTGAGAACTTATTAATGTGTGGAGTAAAGCTGAACTTGTTCTTAGATTTCAGGACCATCACTTGCAAAAGATTTCATTATTCTGAACTGGGTAGTTCTCATTGAGTTTTTGTCGGTACCTCTTTATTTCTGGGACATAATGTGTTATCCATTTCTATAGTTCTCTTATCCATCTTGTTTAATATGGGCATACAAAAATATTCGTAAGTTTCTTTCCTTTGGAGAATTTCACTGCTATCTCATTCCCAGAGAAGTCTGTACTTTCAACTGTGAAGGATTTGGGTTTTCAGTTGAGATAATTGGAATTTCTTTTTTCTTTACTTTATCTGTTTCATAAAAGAAGTTTGTAGTTCTAACTTTGATACACACACACACACACACACATATTTATATATTTATTAATTTATGGGTTCTGTCTGGTTGTATAACTATTTGTTTTGATCCGAGTCTTTCTCTTAATGGCCTAACTGGTCAACAGTCGACCATCAATCAGTAAGTATGGATTAGTATCTGGGCAAACTGTCATTAACGATTGTTCTTTTTTAAACAATAATATTGGCTAGTTAGTTACAAAACTGAATATCATGTGTACATTGTTAACATCCTTAGATTGGATTGACTGAACATTATTCTAGGAAAATTTTCTAGAAGGGCCAGTGATTAGACAGAGGGCCAGTTGATTAGTTTCTGAGTTGATTACAGTTGGGATTTATTTTAGATTATGAATTAAGGCAGTTATTTATTTTAATCTATCCTAATCTTGTGCTTATTGAGCAGAGGGTTACGATCCCTTAGATCCAAGCGGGAACATCACAATTCAATGGGATATCATAGCTTGGGTTGACAACACTTACGAAGTAAGTCTTAAGAATAGTTATTAATTTTTCTCAATATATAGGAAAGATTAGATGACTTGTATTAATTCATACAGTTATTTGTTGACTATTATGAATCCACACAATTATTTGTTCACAGTTTTAACTCTCCTAAAGAGTGCCAATGATGGGATCTTTATCACCAGTCACAGGAGGGGAGTGGGGGTTCCGATAGTTCACATTAAAATGATCCATTCTTGGTAGCATTCTATGATAGATAGGACTTTGCTTAGTGTAGGAGGTCTTAAAGTTTCAGAATATATTAGAGTCTAAATTGTTCTTCCAAGTTTTTTTATTTATTAGTTGTTTGATGTAATTCTTTTAATTTTATTCTAATATGCAGGCAATGGTTTCAATATCCAATTTCCAGCAATACCGACACGTTGAGAGCCCTGGATGGAAGCTTGGATGGGAATGGAGAGGCAAAGAGGCCATTTGGAAAATGACCGGTGCAGAAGCCACAGAACAAGGAGATTGTTCCTGGTTCAAGGGGTCGGAGTTACCACACTCCTGTGAGAAGATCCCGGTCATTGTAGACCTCCTTCCGGAACCACCTTACCACATGCGAGTTGCCAACTGCTGTAAGGGAGGTGTATTGTCTTCCATGACACAAAACCCTCTCCAGTACAAAGCCTCCTTCAAAATGAAGATCATAAAGGCTCCTCTCGACAACAATACGAAGCATATAATCCCGAAGAACTTCAGCGTTGGTCTTCCTGGATACACATGTGGATCTCCATTTCCTGTTGCTCCGAGCAAATACAGCGTAGATGGTGGTCGTCGATGGATCCAAGCCTTCTGTAAGCATTTTAGTAACAATCCCTTCATTTACAGCAAAACAAAGATACAAACCATTCTTTTGAGTTCATTTCTTATGTGTCGGAGTGCTAATGTTTTGCAGTGACCTGGGAGGTAACATGCACCTACTCCCAGATGAGGGCATTTAGATACCCCACATGCTGCGTGTCCCTCTCTGCATTCTACAGTGAGACAATATTAGAGTGCTCCCGGTGCAGCTGTGGATGCCAGGGAGCAGGGACCAAGTGTGTGAAGTAAGCCTCTTCTCCTCTAAGCCATCTTGAATTCTTTTTTTTCCCCTTCTTTTGTTTTGCACTCTTGAATTGATGATTTAAAGTGTATTCCACATATTACAGTCCTGGAGACTCACCACCAACGCTGTTGTTCCCCCACGGCGATGAAGAAGTTGTACCTCCTGTTGTAGCATGCACACAGCACATGTGCCCAATACGGGTGCATTGGCACGTGAAAAGCAGTTACACAGGTTATTGGAGAGTTAAGGTGACTGTTACCAACTTGAATTTTGCAAAGAATTATACCAGCTGGAACATAGTTGTGCAGCATCCAAACCTGCAAAGTATAGTGCAGGCTGTCAACCTCCAATATAAGAGTCTCAACCTGTATGATAATAGGATAAGTAAGTTGAAAAATTTAATTATATTTTGATAATATTAAATTAAAATTGTTAAGATAAACTGTTTTAATTAGCAGTAGAAAACATAGTATTGGGGATACTGACAGTTTGAACTTCTCTGTTTTGTTTTTGATTCTTTGCAGATGATACAGGAGTGTTCTGGGGTAACCCATTCTACAATGACATACTTCTTCAGTCGGGTGATGACGGCAATGTTCAAGCTGAGCTTTTACTAAAGAAGGATCCAGGAATGTTCACATTCAAGGACGGCTGGACCTTTCCAAGGAGACTATATTTCGATGGCGATGAGTGTGTCATACCGCCCCCCGATAGATATCCTAGGATCCCTACGCATGACTATTCTACTGGATTCTCTCTTTACTATATTTTTTTGCCTTTAATTGCTTTTACCATATGTTTGTTGTACATTAGAGCATATGTATTGAACGTAAACATCATCAGGCATAGGTCTGAACAGTGAAGAAAAAGGGGGGTTACAACTATACTAAATGAAAGTGCTCATACTTGCATTGAAGTAGTTTGATGATTCAAACCATAGGCAAATGTTGCATATTGAATGGTTTATTACAATACTCTAGTCTTGGTTGTATATTCATTCATTCGTTATGAATAGGGCTGGTGATAGATTAAATCTGCACTCCAAAGCCAGAGACATAGACTAGCACTCTAAGGTAGTGTTTCGATACACTTCTCAATTGAGTTTTAGTGGCTTTTAGTACTTTGGGCTCTAAGCTTATAAGTATTTTTGGCCCTTTTTTTCTGGCTTTCAGAATGGAAAAAAGATTGTTTTTGGGTACATATTTCAGGGGAGGGAATAGAAATGATATAAACTGCATCCTTAAGATACTTCAAGCTCAACTCACTGACCTCAACACTCAACATTAGGGTGCTGATTGGGACAACTTGGAATAATGATGTGGTTATCAACTCAATTTTCGCTCGGAGAACATAACTTTAAATTGAAGACATCGGAGAATTCAAAATCATGAAGTCAAGCTCTGTATGCGAGAAAAATGGAGATGGACAGGGTGGAAAGAGCTTGCAGAGTTTCAAGGAAGTAGATGATACTGAACTTGATTCGAGCTGGAAATTAGTTATGCCATGTTCCGAAGCAATGATTTGTATCAAACCCAGAGAGAGAGAGAGAGAGTAAGGCGTCTTGATCGGGAGAGGGTAGAGCACAAAATAGGGACTGGAAGAGTTTGGGTTGGCTTCTTCCTCTCTTTTTTTCTTCTTCTTGGTTTCACTTCCTTCTTTCTCTCCAACCCTCTCCAGTACAAATCCTCTATATATGCTTACCTCCATAATCCAAGTCCCAGAGGGCATCGATGTGAGACCTGGGATGCATCGACGAGATATGCATGAATGAGGAAGTATATAGGGGAGATAACTCCTCAACGAAGTTCAGACTTTGCACTAGCCCCCCATCATGATTTTTCAGCCCTATAGCATAACCCGTGGCAAAGGGTGCCCCGTGGTGTGATAAAAGAGATTGTATCCATGTCTTCCTCAACCATCTTTATCTTGTACCCTGAAAACCCTAGAGTCACTTGGTTTAATTACTTTGTGTTGAGGTAAGCATATATAGTCAAGTATTCCTTAGCCTTCTAGTCGAATCTTGCATACACTAGCATGACTATATAGTTAAATAGGTATTTGTCCTAAACAAAAAGCTACCCCTCCCCCCCCCCCAAAAAAAGGGATAACCCTATATCTATTCCCCTAATGGTTTAAGCCTGCTCCCTAGTCATTTGTTTGAGTACGACATCGACCTCACCCACCTTGCCCTAATGTTGTAAGGCAAGGTACAGGGGTCACTTGTGATCCGGGTGCCAGTACTCACTCCCTCGTAAGTTAGAGTGTTGAGACCAAAGCATGTTACATGAAAGCGCAACTTTCTTTTGAGTGTTTTCATACAGCTGCTGGTAAAAGGTCTTATAAGGTCACTGTTCGTTCCAAAATAATAATAAAAAATGGATTCAGAAGATAAGTATATTCTTGTTTGGATACAAATCATAGCTTAGGGATATACCTATCCTAATAAGGAGCTTGTGTAAGCCATTGTTTGGTAGATATGTCAACTCTAATCCATTTAGTCTATGATACTAGGTCAACAAGACATACGTGGACAACCCCTCTATTCACTCACCCTGCTGAGACTTACAAGCATGCTAAAAAACCCAAAAAAATTAAAATTGAAAATAATGAAAAAGCGTGCCGAGTTCCTTTGTCTAACTGTGGCCCTCCACCAATGCTCGACTTCACCTTCCATGGCGAAGGAAGCCCAAGTAACACTCTGCTCATCAATGGGTTCCAACAATGAGAAGACCCTCTCCAGCTGCATTACCCATACCTCTGCAATTGCTGGGTCTACGCTACCATAGAACACCGTAGGTCTCATCCTTCGGAAAGCTTCAACTCTTGGCTGTCGAGGTGGATGAGCATTGGCCTACCCGACCTCTAGGATGGCGGTATACTGAGTCAAGGCAGTGGCAATATTTTCCATAAGATGGCCCAAATCTGGCTGGCCATTACCCTCAGAAGTTCCCTCTTCATTACCACCCGCTGGGTTTCCTTTTCGATTTCCTCGATTGCCTCACTTCATGACGATAGTCCTGAGAGCAACAATAATCTATCAATCCTTTAGAAAACAACTTCAAGCACAACGCTAACTCTCAAGTTGAAGCCTAAAAGAAACCTAAAGTCCTTATTCTGATGTTGCTTTTCTAGGTTAGAAGAAATCCCCTTGTTCCTAGTGAACCTAGTGTCTTTGCTCTAATACCAACTCTGTCGTGTCCCAAAATCCCAACTTGGTCAAATGGAACCTCAGGCCCGTGATACTGCTTGCACATACTTGACTTATTAGCATACAAGACATGTTGCCCAAGGTTTGGACCCTAGAGGGGGTGAATAGGGTCTTTGGCAATTTTGAAAATTATATTCCTAATTCCCTTAAGCGGAATTTCAATTTTAACAATTAAAAAGGAATGAAAATTAAGCAATCATACACAAGTAATTAAAGCAATGAAATTAGAATGTAAAGAGAAGAGTAAGAGAATGCAAACACAGAGAATTTGTTCACAAGGTTCGGCAACCTACCTGCGTTCCCACCTCAAGTTGTACCCGTTAGAGGATTCACCACGATTCATTCTAAATCGCCTAGACTTCTTACAGGTAAAGTCCAAACCTTTATAATCCCCTTACGGGTGAGGATTAGACCTTGCAAGAGAACAATCCTCTCTTGACTTCAATCCACTTTCAGGGTAAAAATCAAACCTTACAATGGAGCTCCTCACTCCAAGGACAAGAATCCACGATTCTTGATTTTCATCCATACTTTATAACAAAGTGTTTACAATCATTTATTGCTCCTTAAACGAGCTAGATGATCACTCTTTAGCTCACATAAAATCTCCCAAAGATTGAAGTTGAATAGCTCAATAAATCAGATTTGGGGATTTCTAGATTCAACTCGATGGATTTGGAAATCTAAGCTTTGGAGTTGTTGATAGAAAGATAGGAAGTATTAGAGTTGTCTATCATCTCTTTTTGTTTAGAAAAAACATCTCATTTATAGCCCTTGCAAAGATATAGCCGTTGGAGGTGTATTGAATGTGCAAAGAGCCGTTGAAAATAGCCATTACAGGGTTTTAATGTCTGTCCCGAGTCATCTAGTCGACTGGATGGGTCCAGTGGCCAAATTAAAATTCTGACCTTCATCTAGTCGACTAGATGCTTCATTTAGTCGACTAGATGGTTGATTTTCAACCCAAACCCCATTTTTCTTGACCTTAATGATGGGATTGCTTTCCTACGTCAATTTCTTGGTCTTTAACATAATTTTTATCATTCTAAATAATGTCCTAAGTCGTTAGAAAGATATTCAATTTGGTTTAAGGGAACCTATGGTCATTCTAGACATATTGAGTAATTCAACCTTCAATCTTTGAGGACTTTTTACAAAAGTCCTAATTATACTCTCACTGCAATGTAAACATTAAACCTTCTTGAGAGTCTCTTCAATCTTTGATCTTGATCTTGCTCTTGATTTGTCTTTATTGGCTTCATGATATGAGTTTGGATAGATATGAACTTTAATATCTTCATCTTGATCCAACCATGCTTGCTTTGATTTGATTCCTCTTGATAGATGGTGTCATTTTCATGTTTTTTCAAGGAACGACTTGCTAAAGCTCTTCATAAACTGATTTTTCACATAAACTCATTTGAGACATTAGTAACACAAATCTTATTTCATTGTTATGTTATCATCAAAATCACTAAGGAGACCTAGGGTGGACACCTATAGGCTAACAATCTCCCCTTTTTTTTATAATGACATAATAATGGAATGTGATGGAAATAAGCTCCCCCACAATAAATAAATTCAATAAAATTTTGAAGCAAGCTTCCCCTAAACATATGCATTAATATTATCAAGATTCATTTTGCATATACTTTAGATAAACTATTCAATAGACAATGATACCATTTTTCATTTTTGTAAGTCATTACAAGTGATTGATACCAAATTGAATATAACATTTGAGCACAAAAATCCAATTTAATCATTTTAAAATTTAGTTCATTTAAAATATCTATTTATATCAAACATTTTAAACTATAAAGCATAGAATTTAATATATCAAATAATAATCATTTCAAGCATATTTCTAACATCATATCATAGTTCATTAAAGCATGATCAATCAAGCATTCAACATATACATAATCAATTAAAGCATATTAAGCATTCATATTCCCAAAAGATCTTTTCTCTAAGATTGTTAAATCCTTTAAAAACAGAGACCTAGGATCTAATACCACTTGTTGGCCAAGGTTTGGACCTTAGAGGGTGTGAATAGGGTCTTTGGCAATTTTGAAAATTATATTCTTAATTCCCTTAAGTGGAATTTCAATTTTAACAATTAAAAAGGAATGAATATTAAGCAATCATACACAAGCAATTAAAGCAATGAAATAAGAATGTAAAGAGAAGAGTAAGAGAATGTAAACACAAAGAATTTGTTTAGGAGGTTCGATAATCTACCTACGTCACCGCCTTAAGCTATACTCACTAGAGGATTCACCACGATTCATTCTAAATCACCCAAACTTCTTACGAGTGAAATTCAAACCTTTAAAATCCCCTTACGGGTGAGGATTAGACCTTGCAAAAGAACAATCCTCTCTTGACTTCAATCTACTTTCCGAGTAGAGACCAAACCTTATAATGGAGCTCCTCACTCCAATGATAAGAATCCACGATTCTTGATTTTCATACAGACTTCATAACAAAGAGTTACAATCATTTCTTACTCCTTAAACAAGCTGGATGATTACTATTTAGCTTACATAAAATCTTCCAAAGATTGGAGTTGAATAACTCAATAAATCAGACTTGGGGATTTCTAGGTTCAACTCGATATATTTAGAAATCTAAGCTTTGGAGTTGTTGATAGAAAGATAGGAAGTATTAGAGTTTCCTATCATCTCTCTTTGTTCAGGAAAAAATCTCATTTTATAGCCCTTGTAAAGATATAACCGTTGGAGGTGTATTGAATGCACAAAGAGCTATTGAAAATAGCCATTACAAGGTTTTAATGTCTATCCCGAGTCATCTAGTCGACTGGATGCTTCATTTAGTCGACTGGATGGTTGATTTTCAACTCAAAACTCATTTTTCTTGACCTTAATTATGAGATTGTTTTCCTATGTCAATTCATTTGCCTTTAACGTGATTTTTATCATTCTAAATGATGTCCTAGGTCCTTAGAAAGATATTCAATTTGGTCTAAGGGAACCTATGGTCATTCTAAGCATATTTAACAATTCAACCTTCAATCTTTGAAGACTTTTTTACAAAAGTCTTAATTATACACTCACTACAATGTAAACATTAAACCTTCTTGAGAGTCTCTTCAATCTTTGATCTTGATCTTGATTTGTCATTATTGGCTTCATGATCAAACTTCGTCTTCTTCATTCTTCATCTTCTTTCTTCTTCATGATATGACTTTGGATGGATATGAACTTTAATATCTTCATCTTGATCCAACCATGTTTGCTTTAACTTGATTTGATTCCTCTTAATGGTGTCATTTGCATGATTTTTCACAGAATAACTTGCTAATGCTCTTTATAAACTGATTTTTCACATAAACTCATTTGAGACATTAGTAATACAAATCTCATTTCATTGTTGTGTTGTCATCAAAATCACTAAGGATGCCTATGGTGAACACTTATAGGCTAACAAAGCATACCCAAAATAAGATTCTAAAACTTTTCTCTTTAAAACAACAATAAGATCATATAAGCAATTTAACCATTTCTCATAATCAAGTGACCAACTTTAAAACTAAACAAATTCGGATCACCCCTCATGATCTCATGTCAAATTCAACTTAGCAACATCAATTTCAAAATATCTATTACATTCCTTAAACAAAGTAAAGTATCTCCTAGATCAATAATGCAGATATCGATCTAAGCCAATCTCTATGTTTGGGAAATCAGATTCCCGCTCATCTTAATTCTCCTCTTCAATCGTGCACTCCAAACCTAAGTCTGCTGACATCAAAAGTTTGGTTGAGCAACGAATTGCTCAACGGATATAAAATCTAGCTAACAACATAATAACATCTATACTTGATTAGACTTATAATACATAACATATTTACATGATCAGAGTGCGGAAAACATGAGCATGTCGTATTATCAACTTGACTCATTTAGACTCGTGTACTTGTGCAAACTCTTGGACTTGTACACGTGCATGTCAATGCTTGCCTACCACATGAACTTGTAAGATGCTCGGTAATGCTTGTATGATGCACTTACTTGTATGATGCTCATCAACACTTGTCTGATGCATGTACTTGTATGATGCTTGTTCTTGTAAGACGCGTGTACTTGTGGGACTTAAAACTTACCATGCATGTGAGCTTGTGCTTGAGTGTCGTGATTAACATTCATCTAGCTTATCCCTTACATTCCGATCTTCCACCATTGAAATCTCACCAGTATGGTAAAGAATTAGGTTAAAAGATAATCTTCTAAGTCTTGGCCTATCTGAATTTCAACCACCATACATGTTTACATACTTTATAACTAGTCATTGAAATTATATTAATATACTTTAGAATACATTCATAATTCATTAACATGGTTCATAAGATTCAGTTACAACCATTCATCCTCATCATGCCCATTCAACCCACATTTGTGCATAAACTACCCTTTTTTCATCATACATGATCGTTTCTATTCATATTCATGTTCAAACCCTAGAAAACCATCAAATATTCCAACCTTAATTCCCAATTCATAATTTCATACATGAATAAGGTTAACATTGAACAATGACACCATACCAATCAAAATCATGCTTATTGAAATCCATAAATACACACAAATCCTATTTCTTGTTCAAATCTAGATAATCAAAGTTTAATAGCATGAAATCTAAACAATCTATACTTAGAGTAGTCTCTTAATCATACACACATGTTTGTTAATCGTAAATAATTAGTTAGTACATCTTACCCCTCACTATCGTTTCCCTATGATCAAGCTTCTCTTCCTCTCCAAGAAAAATCTCTTTGAAATCCCTAGGTTTTCCCCTCTCTCTCTCCAAATTAAGTTTAGAACTCTAATAAAACCCTAAAACCACGAATAAAGGTCTATTTATAGGGTTGGGGTTCTTAAAAATCCCAAAAATGAGGGTTTCACGGAGTTTTTTTCGTGAAGCTCGTTCGAACAAAGTTAATAACCGTGATCAAACACACTTGAGGTCATTCGAATGCCCATTGAACGGTGGGTACAAGGAGGCTACTATTTTTTGTAAATTTCACATAGCTTTCAAATGACCTAGATTCCATTCGAACGGCTAGGAGCCCGTTCGAACTCCCTATAATGTTTTTCTTCTATTTTTGATTTTTTTCATTAATGTTTCCATTTAAATACTTTAAACACACCATATAACATTTATTAACATCAAAACACCTAATGCATATGTAATTGACATTTTTACCCATGTTAATGACATTAATGGCACAATTATAAATTCGGGTATCTATAGGAAGAGAGCAGAGGACGGAGCAGAAAGGCAAGGACAAGTTTGTGCCTTAGTAGGGCGAAAAGGCTCATTCCAAAGGTTAGTATCAGCATCACCATCAGCATTGGCAGTGAAAGCTTCAGAAGACGACTGCTCCGGTTGAGTCTTGTGAGATGGTTCATACAGTACTAGTGCAGCGTGCAGAGCCTAAGGACTTCATTGTTGTATGCTATAACTACAGAGTGAGGGAACACTTTGCAAGGAATTGTCCCAAGCCCAAGATGACCAATCAACCGTAAGGTCAGGCTCCAAATCAACCAATGGGTTAGGCTAGGATGTTTGTAGCAGTGTAGAAGGATGAAGAAACATCAGATGCAGTTGTGGAAAGTACACTCTCAGTTTATCATAACATTGCTAGAGTATTATTTGATTCAGGAGCTACACATTCTTTTATTTCAGTATTGTTTATGAATGCATTAGATTTAGTGCTGGAAACCTTAGATGTAGCTTTGTCGATGGTGATATGATTGGGGGAGTTAGCTACTCTAGACCTTATTTGTAAAGAGTGTCCAATCAAGGTTGGAGAGGGAGTTTTGCCAGCCGATTTAGTGGTACTCGAGATGCAGGAATTCGATGTTATCTTAGGTATGAATTGGTTAACAACCTTTCATGCTAAGTTAGCCTGTTTTGAGAAAATAGTGGTCTTTTCCATTCTTGGTGAATTACCATTTCTTTTTCAGAGTAGTCACTTGGAGGAGGTGTTTACTAGAGGATTTATCTCTCACATCGAGAGTGTGAATCATGGTATTGAGTTGGAGCAAATACTTGTTGTGTTCAATTTTGTAGATGTATTGCAAGAGATATCGGGGTTGTCTCCAAGGTTAGTGGATTTCAGTATTGATGTAGCATCTGGTACCTCACCAATATCGAAGGCATCTTATAGCATGGAAACATTGGAATTGAAGGAGCTGAAGGGGAAGATCCAGGAATTGTTGGAATAGGGTTTTGTTCGGCCTAGTACTTTGTCATGGGATGCGCCTGTATTGTTCATCAAGAAGGATAGATCAATGCGACAATGTATCGATTTTCAGCAAATGAATAAAGTGAGTATTATGAACAAGTACCCGTTTCCTAGGATTGATAATTTGTTTAATCAACTTCGAGGAGGGTATTTATTCTCCAACATTGACTTAAGGCCAATTATCACTGGTTCAGGGTGAAGGATGAAGATATTTCTAAGACCGCTTTTCGGACTCGGTACAGGCACTACAAGTTCTTAGTTATGCCCTTTGGGCTAACTAATGCACTGGTCGTGTTCATGAATTTAATGAACTGAGTGTTTAAACCATTTTTTAGATCAATTTGTCATAGTATTTGTGGATGACATTTTGATTTATTCCAAGACTAGAGAAGAGCATGAGCGACATCCTTGCATTGCACTTAAGACCTTGCAAAAGCATCATTTGTATGCTAAAATTTTAAAGTATGAGTTCTGGTAGGAACAAGTTTTGGGTCACGTGTTTCTAAGGATGGAGTGTCTGTTGATCCTGCTAAGGTTGAAACAACAATGAATTGGGACAACTCACTTCAATTATAGAGATTCGTAGTTTCATAGGGCTAGCATGATAATATCAGTGTTTCATAGAGGGATTTTTGAAGACTTCCTCATCGTTGACTCGTTTGACAAAGAAAGATGTGAAATTTGTTTAGGATGGTAAATGTGAGTAGGCCTTCAATGAGTTGAAGACCAGATTGACATCATTACTAGTCTTAACCATTCTAGAGGAAAATGAAAGACCTGTTATCTATAGTGATGCATCTCATTCGAGATTGGGTTGTGTGTTGATGCAAGATGGAAAAGTGGTTTCATATGCCTCTCTTCAGCTAAAAGGTGCATGAGAAGAACTACCTAAATCATGACCTAGAGTTAGCGGTAGTGGTTTTTGCTTTGAAGATCTAGAGGCATTACCTATATGGCAAGAAATTTGAACTTTATTCGAATTACAAGAGTTTGAAATATTTTTTTTCTCAGTAGGAGTTAAACATTAGACAACATAGGTGGATGGAACATTTGAAGGATTATGATTTTACCCTTCAATATCATCCTGGTAAGGCTAATGTTGTGACAGATACATTGAGTCGTAAACTGAGGGCATTGGTTGCACTTATGATGGTGCAAGAATGGCATATGCTGGAGGCAGTTTCAGAGATTGATGTTCATCTAGTTTGGAAAACTCCTAAGGCTTTTCCCTTTAACCTAACTGTCCAGTGAAATTGGTCAGTAAGATTATTCAAGCTCAGTTGCAAGATGAAAAGTTGCAAACTAGAGTTACAAAAGCAGTTGTTGGAAACACTGCAGATTGGACCATGGGGTCGGATTGCGGTTTGAGATTTCATAGTAGACTATGTTTACAAATCTAGTTGATCAATAAAGAAAAATTTTGGATGAGGCTCATCATTCTAGATATACAATTCATCTAGGAGGTATGAAGATGTATACAGATCTTTGTAGGCACTTTTGGTGGGACGACATAAAGTGCGATGTGGCAAAGTATGTATCTAGATGTTATGCTTGTCAGCAAGTGAAGGCTGAGCACCATAGGTCAGCAGAGCCGTTGGAGCCGTTGTCCATTGTAGTGTGGAAGTGTGAGCGTATATCAATGGATTATGTAGTCAAGTTACCAATGTCGCAGCAAGGGCATGATGCAGTATGGGTGATAGTGGACCGATTGACCAAATTTTCATTTTCATCCTGTTCATACTACCTACTCTATGGATGAGTTGAGCAAGCTGTATGTTAAGGAGATGATAAAACTTCATGGAGTCCCGACATTGATAGTTTCAGATCAAGATCCTTAGTTCATATCTCATTTTTGGAAGAGTTTTCAAAAGGCTTTGGGGACATCTTTAGACTTCAATACGACTTTTCACCCAAACTGATGGGTAGACAAAGCTTGTCAACTAAGTGATGGAAAATATGCTTCGGGCTTGTATTTTGGATTTCAAAGGTGGTTGGGGAGAAACATCTACCATTAGTAGAGTTTGCATATAATAACAGATACCATGTCAGTATCAGTATGGCATCCATTGAGGCACTATATGGTAGGCCCTATTGATCGCCGATTTGTTGGGCTGAGATGGGGGTAATAGTTTGCTCAGACCCAAATAGGTTCATGAGACTACAAAGAAGGTAGCTATAATTAGAGAGAAGTTGTGTACTGCTCAAAGTTGGCAAAAGAGTTGTGCCGATTGGTGGAGGAGAAGTTTAGAATTTGGAGTGGTGATCATGTTTTTCTGAAGATTTTACCTATGAAGGGTTTAATGAGATTCAGGAAGAAGAAGGGGAAGTTGTCACCTAGATTCATCGAACTATTTGGGATCTTGAATCGGATTGGGGTAGTGGCTTATAGGCTTGCTTTACCACCTAGTTTGTAAGGTGTGCATAATGTTGCCACGTGTCTATGTTGAGGAAATACATGATGGATGAGTCGTACACCATTGATTTCAGTGCCTTGGAGCTTAGGCAGGATGCTTCGCATGCGGATGAGTCAGTTCGTGTCTTAGACCGAATGATGAAGCAACTTCGGGCAAAGTCCATTTGTTTGGTGAAAGTTCAATGGAACCATCATAATGAGGAAGAAGCTTTAAGGGAGTTAGAGTCATAAATGAGGGAGAAGTATCCACATCTTTTCTTGGATGAGCTATGTTAAATTTTGATGACGATATTCTCTTTAAGGATGGAAGAATGTAGTGATTCTAAATTTCAAATTGGACTTCTAAGGGTATTTTTATAATTTCCTACTAGGGGTATTTTCGTAATATCACTGATGATTTTTTAGTCATGAGAAATTGGCTAAATTACAGTTGAATAACTAAAAAGATAATAATACATTAAAGAGTTTAACTAAGGATTGAACTCAAACACCATTAGTACTGGTATTTAAATAAAAATACTTAAAAGGAAGAGAGTATAAATTGAAAGAGATAAGCCTAATTAGCTCACTTTTTGCAAAATCTAATCTAAGAGAATTTTTTTGTAACGACCCGAAAGATTAATATAATAAAATTTTGGGGTTATTGTTCATTAACTAGAGTGAATTTTACTAAAATTAGTTACCACTTGATAAGTGTTTGATAAATTTGTGGAAAGTGGGTTTTGTTTGGGACTAGGTTGTACTAATAAAACTTCATTGTTTTTCCTCAAAAAATGCACACAGCGTGCTGTTCAGCTATCGGGACGATCAACCATCATGCTAGTTCCGTCACGCATCGATCTGCGAGACCACGGGGACCACATATGTAAGAAAACCAGGAAATCCGTAGATTTTTGAAATTCAGTGGGGCTGGATATTTACCGATTGATCCAATAGAAATCTGCTAAACTCATACACCATGTGTCGGTTGACCCTTTGGATGACTGTCTATCATCTCAGCTATTCATCATCTCAAATGGTGAAACCACATCGTATTTTGTGTCCAAAATCAGGAAATTTATGGGTTTTGTAATTTTCTTTTGGAATTATTTTTACTGTCAAAACTCAATATTTTTCTTCAAAATTTGCACAGTGGGTGTCATACTGTCCCTAGTACGTCACCTGAAGTTTCGACACCATCGTACGTCATTTCGTAGAGTTACGAGGGCTGTATGCGTGAAAAAGGGGAAAACCAGGTTAAACCGGTCAACCGCCAAGTCATACGTCACATTTGTTTCACATGGCCATCACATGGCTTTGCTATGTCACCACCCCAAATACCTATATAAAAGAACTCCCGCCCTCATCATTTGGGTTCATTCAAAACCAAAGAACCCACATGTTGTCCGTGGGTTTTTAGAGAGAGAAAGTGAGGAGAGAGGAGAGAGAAAGTTGGGGAGAGAGAGAAGGTGGTCTAGATACCTGGGAGTTTTTCGACATTCCCAACGCATTGGCAATGTCTGTTGTCCTTCCCGAAGCCTCGAAAATCACATAGTAGGTAAAAACCCCTTCAATCTCTTCTATTTTTCCGTTGTTTATGCTATTTCTTCTTGGAATGGTTTGTTTATGATATGATGTGGATGAAAAAAGGTCAGAGACCCATTGTGATGTGTGATGGATGAATGGGGATGTGTGTGAAGTGAGTAGAGGGGCGTAGCCCTCGATTTTGGGATGAGTAGCTCAGAATTTTGGGTTTCATGGAATGAATTATGACAGTATGGATGGAAAAATGGTCGGAGACCCGATATGAAGTGTGTTGGGATGTCTAAAAGAGAAAGAGGTGCATAGACCTCGGTTTCTGGCTGAAAAGCTCGAAATTTGGCCTTGCAATCGATGGTGCGATCGATCGTCAACATGCAGAAAGCCTGGAAGGCTTTCTGTGATTTTTGTGATCGATGGTGCAATCGCTCGCAGACATGCAGAAAGTCTGGGATTGTACCTTACTTTTTTGCGATCAATTGTATTGGGAATGCGATCAATTGTAGTTGCAATCGATGGGTGATCGATCGTATTGATGAAAAATTCTCCAGAAAGCCTGGGTTGGCTCCTATATGTGTTATGATGGTGACACTTGTTTTAAGGAAATGGTAGGGTCCATTGGCCTGGTTATGTTCCCTATCGAAACGACTCTATATGGTGCGATGTTATTGGATGCCTGAAAGGCAATAGCAGGGTTCATTGGCCTAGTAAAGTTCCACCTTAGAACAATTCTTGTGTGATGTGCTGTTAATTGGACATGGTAAGGCGATGGAATGGTCCATCGGTCGGGTAATGTTCCACACCAGAACAGTATACCCTCGAACTTGTTCCACGGGCGTGAGACCCAACTGGTTCAATTATTCAAGCAAGGCTTGAATAATTGAGGATTTTTTAAGGTTAGAAAACTTAACCTGTGTTAAACGGTATATGTGGTCCCTCTTTGACTAAGTTTGGAGAGGTGGGTTTGCTAAGTGCCAGGGTTCCTCCGTGTCTGATAGTTGAGAGAGTTAGGATGACATTGGGTTGGATTGGGGTCTACGGACCTAGAGATGTATTAAGTTTACGAACTCAATGATGTTACCTTGAGGGGCATTGACCTGTGTTGGCAGGTATGTACCCAATAGAGGCTGTATAATATAGGATGGTTGCCTTAAGAGATGATGTGCTGTAGGGGTAGGTACATCCCAACAGAGGTTAGATTAAACGTTGTACTGTTAAAGGTGTTGTACATGACAGGATTTGATGTCAAAGGTATTGTGTCTGTTAGGATTTGATATAAGAGGTATCATGCCTAACAAGATTTGATGCCAAAGGTGTCATGCCTGACAGGATTTGATGTCAGAAGTGTTGTGCCTGACAAGATTTGATGTCAGAGGTGTTTTGCCTGGCGTGGATACTGTAACATGTGATTTTCCTGGCAGGGTTATATTGTTAGAGGTGTTTTGCTTGACAAGGATATACCGTCAGTTGTGTTTTGCTTGGCAGGATTATACTGTTAAAGGTGTTTTGCCTAATAGGGATATACTATCAGAGATGTTTTGCTTGGCAGAGTTATATTGTCAGAGGTGTTCCTGGTAATCAGGTGTTTTCTGGTAGTCAAGGTGTTTCCTGTTAGTCAAAGGTGCGTCCCTGGAATGTCAGATGAGTTTCTTTTCCTAACAGGTTGGATTGGTTTCCTGGCTATCAGATGTGTAACCTAGCAATCAAATGTGTATCATGGTTATCAGATGTGTTGCCTGACAATGGTATTATGTCAGAGGTGTTACGCTTGACAGAGTGATATGTTAGATGTGTTCAGGATAGATAGGTGTTTCCTGTTGGCCAAGTGTTTCTTATTAGTCAGAGGTGCGTCCCTGATATGTCAGATGCATGAGTTTATTTTCCTGGCAGGTCGGATGAGTTTTATGGCTATCAAATGTGTATCCTGGTGATCAGATGTGTATCCTGACAACAGATGTGTATCCTGACGATCAGATGTGTTTCCTGACAAATGTGGTTGTGTGAGCCGGTGTTTCCACGGTGGGAAAATATAAAGTGATATGCCAGAGGTGTTGTTTCTGGCAGAGTGTGATATGTCAGAGGTGTTGTTCCTGACAGTCATCGGGTGAAGGCCAGAATTATGTGTGTGGATTATACAGATTTGAGGTTAATTGGGTTGGCATACCCAAGGATTGTTCTTGATCGGGAGAAGTCCCGATTTATTGATAATCGAGTCAATGGACTTAGGGATAGAGAGGTTGGGCACAGGCGAATGCCTAGTCGATCTAGTCTGTGGACTCAAGGATAGAGCGTGAGTGGTTATCTGAAATGATAACATGGTGTTGTGGACAATGATTGGATGAACTTGATAATGGAGAAGACTTGGAGGTTGAGAACCATGGAATGAGGTGAAATAGCCTTGAGTGACCTCGAGCCACGAATTTTGATATTATTATTATGCATATTATTATAATATGAGAATTGAATTGTACTACTATATCATTATTGATGGATGTTACTATGTGGAAAATAGTCTAGATGGACTGTGGATTTTGCTGGGCTCTATAGCTCACCCCTCATATTATGTCTTCAAATCCTGAAGCGGTTGCTGATTGACAAGGAGCTACGCTTGATAGATTTTAGAAAGTGTATCGGCGCATTTGTGGTGCCAAAATTAAATACTACTGTAGTAAGTAAGGTAACGCATTTACTTATGATGGGTTATTATGATGGCCAGTTATTAGTTATGTAAGCTCATAAGAAAAAGTGAAAATTCCTGCATTTTCGTGGGTAAAGTCTTCTGTATGCGTGGTAATGACGAACGAGCATGCGTCTCGGAACATCATTTTCCTAGGGTGCAAGTTCAGGACGTCATATTTTGGAGGAAGGAAATGAGACTTTAGGATTTTGGGAGATCTGTTCAAGCTTGAAGAACAAGATTTGAAGCTCGAGGCTTGAACTTCTCATCGTGGGGAGATCGATTCTTCAAGGCAAACCCCTTTGGGTTGGATTCACCTTGTGTAAACCCTAAATTTCTACGGAAAAGGCAAGTAAATACTCCATAAATCTTTAAATACATGTTTAGTGTTGTTTTTTTTTATTTTTATAATGATTGTAGCAAGTATATAATTGTTTAAAATAGATGTCAACCCGAAATCTGTTGCAAACCATTCGAACGGTCTAGGAACTATTTGAATCGAGGTAGCCATTGTTCTAAATTAAAATGTCCCAGATTTTCAACTGTTCAAACGATTGGGTGACCGTTGGAAGGATCACGGATTCGTTCGAACGTCTGTTTTTAAAACCAGAATTTAGAAATCAATGCATGTTGTAGATTCTTCTGTGTTTTTGTTTCTCTATATAACTTGTAACACCTAACTTATGATAATTGAAAGCATGCTAATGTAGTTTAATGCTTTGTTATGTTTGCATGATGATTAATGGTATGTGACATCATAGTAAAGAAATTATAAAATTGAAATGATGATAATGCTTAAACATGATAGGGTCGTTTAGTGCGGTGAGATACGATCTACTTCAGGAAAGGATCATTGGGACAGTTATATACGACCTTACAATGACTTACTGGAGACAGTTATGTATGACCCCAAAATTAAGAAATTTGGTCTAGTTGAATACAAGCCCAAATTTCCAATTGAGAGCAGTTATGTATGAGGTCAAACCCCAAAGCGGGTGAATTGTGTAAGATCACAAAGAATGGCTATTTGGGTGTCATTATGTACAAACCTAGAGAATGATTATCTGTGTGGTGTTATGTACAAACCCAGGTTTTCTATTTGATGGTCATTAGGGTGAGCTGGTGTGATCCTTAAAGACAAATGACTTGGATCAAGTAATGCATAATGAAGAAATCATGTTATTATGTGTTTCGTTATTAATAATTGCATATGAAAGAAAGGTAATTGTAAGGGTTTAATTGTTTGCGGGGTTTTGTTCTTTGTATTTAGGGATAAGGTTTATGCCCCCCCCCCCCCCCCCTCCATTTTTTAATAAACCGGTAGGGTTTTGCCAAACCCTCTCCCTTTGAGAGGCTTTATTTAAAAACTTGTAACTTATTGATGCATGTGCTAGATGTGTTTATCTTGTTGGGTTTATTGCTCACTCCTATTATGTTGACATTTTTCAGGAGATACCTGAAGGACTTAAGGATTCTATGGAAGTTAGAGTTAGCTAGAAGAATAATTTTTTTGTTAATTACTCATGATACAATGATTGTGGTGAGATTTGTAAAGAACTTGAGATATTTCTTTTACAGTTAAATTTTTAGAATTGCTCATTATATATATCTGAAATGAAATTTTATATGTGATGAATTCTATTTGCTATTGAGATATGTTCCAGGTTCATGCTTCCGAATCTATACAATATAAGGTGTATATATACGAATTTAGGGGCATGACAAATCAATACCACTATGATAGTTTACAAATCCTGCTTCAAAATCCTATTACTTATCCAACACCTTTTTTTTTTTAAAAGCCACTCAGGAGGAGTGGGGGGTTTGGCGGACCCCTACCGGTTTATTAATATAGAAAAAATTGGGGGGCACATAAACCTTACCCCTATAGCCGACCAGACCAAAAATAAATAAAAAAAGAGGGGGGGACATAAAACCTTACCCCTTACAGACACAAAGAAAAAAGGAAAAAGACACCAAGGGGGGGACATAAAACCTTAGCCCTAAACAAAAACCAACAGACAATTATTTTCTAATTCTTCTGAGACTCCCTATCCCTATTTTATCCAGCTAAATTAGACCTTTTATTCTATTTGGCATATTATTCATGTCAAAAGAACCCGATATAAGCCTGCTACAACCAATATTAGCCAACTCATCTGCCACTGTATTCGCTTCCCGAAATATATGATTGAGAGAGAAACTATCAGTCAAGAGAGAAGAAATTTTCTGATTCCAATACCAAGTTTTCCAATTACCTGAAGCTTTACCAAACCAATCTTCAACCATGCTCTTCAAGTTAGATTCAATAATAACATTATATAGATGCAACCTCTTGCAGAGAGATAACCCATCTAGAAGAGCTCGAGTTTCAACAATATAATTTGAGCAAATACCATAATAGGAGAAGAAACACGCAATAAAATTACCATGATGATCTCTAATAATACCCCCTCCACCTACATTACCTGGGTTACCTTTAGAAGCACCTTCTATATTCAATTTGAATTTAGTTCGAGGAGGGTACAACCATTTAACATGAATCATACGATATTTGCAAATAGCAGGAGCACGAGTAGGGAATAAAGGAGATAAATCAAAATGATTATTCTCAACAGTTGAATGTAATTCACACACTTTTTTTTATTGATAGCATCTATAATAGCTCTATTAGTGCGAAATTTATCATCATACTTATACCTACATCGTTCAATCCATATTTCCCAACTAATCAAAGCTGGTAATAGGGAGAACAGATCATTATTCCAGTGATGGGCTGCTGTAAACCACCTTTTTAAAGCACATTGTATAGATTCTTGCAAACTGAAAGGAATAAAACACTAGGAAGCAAAGTGCCTCCAAACTGAAGAAGCTAGATCCCCCGAGATCAAAAGATGGTTAGTGTTCTCAACCCTAGGCAAGATGTAACAACAACATTTGCTAAATATCGGAATGCCAATCTTCTGAATTTTTGAATCAGTAGGAATAGCATAATTCATGATTTTCCAGCAAAAAATACTGATTTTAATTGGAATAATTTGGTTCCAAATAAACTTAGGCCAATCAAACTCATTCCCTTTAATTCTTAGCTTATCCCAAGCTGTTTTTACCATGAATTCACCAGTAGGAGAGGGATTCCAGATAAATTTATCAGCTTTATCTGTGATAGAGAAGTTGTCATCTTTGATAGCTTGTATGATATTAGAAGGAAGTAAATGACTCACCTGATTAAGTTGCCAATCTCCTTCCTCATTAAGGAGCTGAGAAATCGTAGGAGTAAATTGAGGATTTCCAGCCGCAATGGATATAAGATACTCCTCTTTGAACCATTTATCAAACCAGAAATTAACATTACTGCCATTTCCTATAAGAACAGAGGAATTAGAGAGCATCACATGAAAAACTCCGCAGATATTAGTCCAAAGTTTAGATGGACCCCTGATGGGCAAAGCATTCCAAACATGATCAAGACGATATTTAGCTTTTAAAAATCTCGTCCATAAACAATTAGAAGTATATATTTTCCAAGCTTGTTTAAGCCAAAAAGCCTTAGAAATTTCAGCAATCTTTCTAACTCCCAGACCTCCTTCCAATAAAGGCAACGAACAACGCTTCCACTTCACCCAATAACGCTTCCTTTTTAAATCAGTCTTATTCCAGAAAAAATCAGCCAAAAGCTTATCAATTTTAGAAGCTACTCCAGTAGGAATATTTATACTTGAAAGGATATGCACCGGAATAGAAGAAAGAACATGTTTGATAAGAATAAGCTTCCCACCTGCAGAAAGCAATTTTCCAGCCCATCCTGCAATACGGCTTTGAATCTTCTCAATAAGAGGAAGGAAATAAGTAAGCTTCTGACGCCCTTTAATCAATGGAACTCCCAAATAAGTGAATGGAAAATTCTTGAATTGGAAACCAGTTCTAGTAGAAATATTTCTTTTTCTGGCTGATTTGAGATTGTCAGAGCAATACAGAGAACTTTTTTCTTTATTGATTTTTTGCCCAGAAGACTCTTCATATTTTGAGAGAAAATCAAAAATAGTTTTAATACACCGAGCACTACCATTGCAAAAGATGAGAGAGTCATCTGTAAATAAGAGGTGAGACACAGCAAAGCCATTTCTACCTATAGAAAAAGATGAAGCCTATTGATAGATAATATTCTTGAGACCTCTACTAAGAACCTCTTCAGCCAAAATAAAGAGGGAGGGAGAAAGAGGATCACCCTGTCGAAGACCTCTAGTACTGGGGAAAAAGCCATGAAGCGCCCTATTGATGATAACCGAAAAACTTTGATTCTAAAGGCAGCCATTAATAAGATTAATAAAATTAGCACTAATGCCAAACTTCTTTAGGACTTCAAAAATGAAATTCCATTCCATGCAATCATACGCTTTAGCCATATCGAGCTTAATAATAAGATTACCTCCAAAAACCTTCCTATCAATACCATTCACCATTTCTTGAGCAATGTTTATATTTTCCGTAATATTCCGCCCTTTTATAAATCCCGATTGTTCTTCAGACATAATGTTAGGGAGAATAGAAGACAGCCGACTAGCTAACAATTTGGAAAAAATCTTGTAGAAAAAGTTGCATAAACTGATAGGCCTATAATCCGAGAAAGAAGAGGGATCATTGCACTTAGCAATCAATGCAGTTGCAGTAGCATTAACAGCCTTTGGGATAATCGGATTGAGGAAAAAATAATGAACTGCCATAACCAAATCTATTTTGATAATATCCCAACACGCTTGATAAAAGTGACCATCAAACCCATCTGGCCCCGGAGCACTATTGCTGCAATACTGAAAACTACCTGATGAATCTCTTCTTCTGATGGCATAGCAGAAAGCATATAATTATCTTCTTCAGTGACCGAAAGAGGAATGTGATGAAGAATATCATCGTCAATAATATTCCTGGAAGAAGTAAGAAGATCCTGAAAGAATTTGGTAGCTTCATTCCCAATGTCAATATGATTATCTATCCACTCACCCAAAGAGTTTTTAATTTTATGGATACTATTTCTTTTTCTTCGTTGAATGGCAATAGCATGGAAGAACTTAGTATTCTTATCACCTTCTTTAAGCCACTTTATTTTGGATTTTTGCACTACAAAAATAGAGGCCTTTAGCAGCAATCTTTTAACGGCGTTTGGGTTAAAACGCCTCGAAAGGCCTTCAACCACAGCGTTTCCAGTAAAATGCCGCTGATATTATGGCGCGAGCTTTCTATCACGGCGTTTTAATAAAAAACGCCGTAGTTGGTAGATCTATAACGACGTTTAAGAAATAAATGCCGTAGTTGGGTTACTCTATAACGGCGTGCTTTAAAAAATGCCACGGAAGATATGCTAGGCACGACAGTTCTTAAGGGTCTTTCACGGCACTTTTTAGAAATGCCGTGAAAGGCCATTTTAGGGCCCGACCTTTTCCCACTTCTTTTTCCCTCCACTTCTCTTTCTCTCCCTTTCCCTTTCCCTCCACTGCTCTCTGCTCTCCCTTTCCCTTTCCCTCCACTGCTATCAACTTTGGCTCCCAACTCCTGCTTCGCCTCCGGCTCGCCTGCTCCACCTCTGTCTCTCCGGCTCCTGCTCCCCTGCGCTGCCCGTGCTCTGGCTCCGGCTCCCCTATTCGGTCCTTCTTCAGCCGACGGTGACTTCCTCTTCGGCGGTAAGCTTCTCTCTCTCATTCTGAACTTTATCACTTTCTGTTATTTATTTCCCGGTTTGCATTTCATATGCAGTACTACCCTAGGGTTTGCTTGAATCTTCTTTTGTGTAAGTGTTTATTCTCTTAAACACTTTATTTCCAGAAGCTTCTTCAACAACTTCTTGAAGCCCTCCTTGGACGTCTCATAGAATGCATGACTTGAAATTGAGAACAAAGTACCAAAACTTCAAAAGGGTCCAACTCTTTTAAAATTGTTGCTAAGATCCATTCTGATCCCTGTTTCTTAAGATCCATTTGGTTACCTCTCTATCCAGAAATATAGCAGCAATGTGTGGTCGAGAAATGCCTAAAGTATGCAAAAGGGCGTCGCCCTCGAATCATTTAGGAACTGATAAATTATTTTCGATTTGATTAAATATTGCATGATCTTATTGGAAATTATGTTATACAAGTTGCGTTGAATAATTCCAAAGTAGGATTTCCCCATATCTATCCAATTCTTTTCACCGGCCTTTCTAGTTGTGATCTCATAGGGATATTTGTTCTATCTGACATTACACTGGTAGAGGTTATAAGGTCTCATGTTTTGTCACTCCGGATCAGCCCATATGGGAGGAAAGTACCCTCGAGCAACAATCTGAAGATATAAGTACTGATCATATTTCTTTTATGAAATTCGTCTAATAGAGAGTAAAATTCGTCTAGTGAAAAGAGTTAACCATGACAAAACAATCGTCTTTGTTTTCTTCCTCTCATTTTTATGTTGGGACAATGACCTTGAAGGAAGGCGAGGTGATCACGCCTAAAATCAAAATTTTTTTTCTCACTATTATATATTCTCAGAAGTTGTGTATTTTTACTGTTTCGATTTGGGTCATTACTTGTTTAGCGGCGTCCTTTTGATTATTAAACAAATAAATGTCATTTTCCATGTTGCTTCTTCTAACTTGGTTCTTCCTTGTTCCACTAAAACATGTCTGCTGCTGGATCCCTTTGGAAACTAACCATAACAGGAACCATCATGTGCGACATATATGAGAGTTGGGATATCCTTTTGTTAGTCGTCATGCTAATGGGGCAGGCATTTCATGGCCAGACATTGCCTTAATGCCCACTATGGCCTCTAATGGCTCTGTCTCAAAACCAAATAACCCCCCTTCTAGCTAACACGCTCTCCCTCACCCACCCAGTAGCATAATCCATATACCATAGTGGACCTAGTGGTACCACTGTAGCAAACATGGACTATGTTTTTGAAATCTCCTTCATTTAATGGTAGAACCTACATAGTATCTGTCTGGAGAGAAGTAAGAAACTTCATTTGAGGATTTTTCATTTTGATTTGTCCCCTCTAATTCAGTTCCCAATACATAGGAAAAGAGGGATAATTGGATCGTGTCGGTCGAAAATCCTAGCTGGAAATGAAAATTGGTGTGTGAGTAATGTCATTTTGGGGAAAAACTTCAGAAAGGAATGGTGTTTCTTGGAACCCTACTTCCGATTTGCATTTCATATGCAGTACTACCCTAGGGTTTTGAATATGAGCGATGGAGGTGGGGAGAGTGGAAAAGAGAATGAACAAGATGTGAAGCGAAAATCAGGAAGAATTATACCTTCCAACTTTATTCCTATTGCTAAAGACATACAAAGCCAAAAATGGAACTCTGGAGAGCAAAAGAAAATATAAAATCTAAGCTTTGTAACATTATCTCCTCTTCCTTCTACTATAAACAGCTCTACTTTGAAGCAATCTCGGCCTCTTTGGCTCCTCCATTGATGACAACGCCACTCGTGGGACCCATAGCTTGTCTGAATCTTCACAATTCCCCCATCAAAGAAAGGTGTCTCACACGCCATGGGCCTGTCCCAGTGGTTGTGTATATCCGTTTGGGGAGGTGTGACTCGTGTTCGAGTCTTGGTGCGGCTGTTGAGCACCCACCATGAGTATTAACCCTGCTAACCCCTAACCCCTAACCCCTGACCTAGGTAGATAAATGAGTAGGACCAAGAAAATAAAAAAAAAATAAAAAAGAAATAAGAAAGAAAGGTGTCTCACATTTCTTTGTCAATTAGCTAAAATACTTGATCTCCAATCTACTTACTAAGGAAGTTTGCCCATACAGCCAATTCATTTTTGTTCCTTTGATCATCACCGTCCGATGTATGGTTATTACCTCTTCCTCGAGGGCCAGGATATTTTATAGAAATTCTTTTTTTTTTCAAGGGAATGGTAGTTGGGAGATATTTGTTCTTTACAATAACAGTTTTTGGTGTTTTTGGGAAAAGAGGAAAAACAGATTTTTTTCGTGAAAACAAATCCACATAACATAATTTTTTTTTATAGAAACCCTGAGATATTTGTTCTTTACAAGAACAAGATGTGAAAACAAATCCACATAACATAAATTTTTTCGTGGGCACAAAAATGCCACATGGCAGCGAAACACGTTGCCTACACGGCTATGCCTCATGTGCATAGTTTTCATTTAAACAGATGCATGCTACGAGCATGGACATTAGGCTGTGAACAGATGGGCAGATAAATATGTATGTGCTTGTATGCTTGCAGTCATATAACCACATAATATTGTTTGTTTGGTGGAGCATGCACGAGCACTAGCATGTATGAATCGTGAATAGGTAAAAATATGTATGTGTAATGTGTATGCAAGTGTTGTGCTTTGTGATCTGACCATAACTAAACTGTTTTGATCCATCTTAGACTTGTAGAAAGTTTGTAGACTAATGCTTACATAAGTGCCCGACTTATAGAAACTGTCGAGAATCCTCAGACTAATTCGTGTTTCTTCTCTTTTGACATACATAAGTACATACCAACAGTTGCATTCATCCATATATTTCTTTTTTTGTCGGAAATAATGATCACATATTTGTAAAGCATGGATTGTAATAATTAGGCAAAGACCCAATTCCATGCACCTTCTCTCTAAGACCACTTATTCCATCTGTTTTCCAGGAGCAAAAACTCAATAAATTAGTGATTGACCCGGGCAGTGCCAGAGATTTTGAGAGACTGTTAAACTTACTTTCTAAGTCACCCAAGCAGGTTGAACAGAGGCCTTCTACTAGTCGAGGTAGTAATTTTAGCTCCCCAAAATCAGATCGTGCTCCTAATTCCTTTGAAAGCAACACACCTTCCGAGGAACTGCAGTAACCCTGAGGTACATTTTTTTTTGTCCAATCTTTCCCGAGTTATAATCATGTCATCTGTATAATTTGTTTATTTCAACACCATATTTTAGAATTTTTTTGAAGCATGAGTAAGTTCGTTGAAAATAGCAGAGGCTAGATTGTAAATAGAAATTTATGTTATGTGGATTTGTTTTCACGTTGCCATTTCATCTTCTCCACTCATCTACTGGCATTCATGGTACTTCCTCTATTGCACTCCCCTCTTTTCCAGGCAAGAATAGAGATTTTGCACAAAGCCAAAAAAAAAAAACAATATCCTCCCAACCTTCGATTTTGAACCCTAGCTGGTACTAAATCCCCACTCCTCTCTCACAATATATTAATGAGATGGTTGTTTGGATGTAGTATACTTTCAAAATTATTTAAATGTTCTTCCTGTGTCTACTTTAGGTAGAATTATATTGTATGGATTGCAAGCCATGCTCTGGGTGAGATATTTCATGTAAGAGATTCTACATATGCGATATTATGATCCTAACATCAGATTTTCCCACTATAATTGTGTATATGTGCATTGATGGGAGATACATGATACTCTATTTCTCTTTATTAATATTGTGGCGCTATAGAATACTTGTCTTTTTTTTTAATATTGGAGTTAGGGGGAAAACAGGAGAATATGTGGATATCTCTCTATTTTAATTTTTAAAAATAATTTGTTCACTTCTATAATTACTTATATTTTTCTTTTTAGGACTTTTGTGCATTGCACGAGCTTCTTAATAGTGATAATTGAAAAGTAGCTCCTAAGACATCATTGCCACGTGTATTAGTCATGAAGAAAAATTCCTCCTTGATCTCTCAACAAAGAGGCACACCCTCTCTGTGTTGTAACTACTTTTTAATTTTCAAGAGAAAAAGTAGGGACATGTATTGTGAGGTAGTTTCAACCCACTACTCCACATCTTTTTAAGTTAAAATTTTTAAAATTCTCTCACTAGAATCCATCTTCCCAGTCTCTCTCCCCTTCCCTTCTCTCTCACGTGCATCGCATGTACCACCCACTAGTAGTTATTAATATGAGAATAACTATGAACAAAAGCTCAGGTTGAAGAGATCATATGAGCAAACAAAACATTAGCTTTGATAGGGATATATTTTAAGAATTATAAAAACAAAAAAAATTGATAACTCAAGGTGTTCCCAACCCTTGAGGTCAGGACCAAGTCTCGGGGAGTGTGACGAGAGCCCACAACCTGCCCCACCAGGAAAATCCAGAAAACTAGATAGGATTGGCCCCAAAGGGGAAGTGGGAAATGGAACCTAGGACTTCCCACTTTATAGAGGGACATTTATTTTATTTTTGTAATTACCAAACTACCGTTAGCTAAGGCATTTTTTGGTTTGCTCTGGTTAGCTCTTCAAACGGAGCTCCTCTTCATAGTCTCTATTAATTATAGATTTTTTATTATTATTTTTTGGTTTAGAGGCCAGCTAACTCACACGGACCCAATAAAGCTTGGACATCCTAAAAAATGTCAAAGCTCGATAAAAGGTCAGCTCGATACCCACCCCTTCTTAGGGTGGAACCAAAATCTTCTTACCGTGAAGATTTGCCCAAAAGACCAACATTCAAACCTAGCATTTTTCCGGAATGAATATAGCTACGAAGCCCCCACAAGTGATCATTTTCCAAATCCGGTTATCACCAGAGAGGATTTGACTCCAAAAATAAAAAGGGAAATGCTTAGAATTAGACTATATAGTATCTAATGTGCAGAGTCTTGGTCCATGCCCATTTTTATCACACATCAATTTTAGTTAAGATTCACTCATTCCTTGGTTTAAGCAATCTAACCTTACTTTTATATATACACAATTAGATTCAAGAGAGAAACAAGAACTCTATCTCACAATGGAAACTACTCTCCAGAGCTGATTTTCCCTTTAACCTGTATTCTTATTTTTTATTGTAATGTCCTTTGGGCATCAAATATGAAAAATAAACCTATCATAACAATAGAAAACAATATACACAATTAGAAACATTCCGTGCTAGTTAAATTGAAGTTATTGACAGCGTCACATGCTTTTTGTATTCTCATGAACAAAGGGTGGATTAGCCATTCTTCAAAAAGTGAGTATTCTCAAGCTGGATTTGAGAAGCAGCAGCAGACATGTGCACATTTTTAGAAGAAGGAAGATTCGTGGATCATAAGGAGAAATGGTTTGGATTTTCTAAAAATGACAATGAGAGATCATTAACTCATATTTTTTGCAAGCTCCCTTTTTGTGCAACAGGATATTATTCTCTCTAGAATATTAGAATTTTCAAAAGGAAATTTAGGAGCGGAAAAACAGTGCTCACAGTTATATTGATGATTTGGGTAGAAAAAAGAAGCAGCAACAGTTATATTGATGATGTGAGCGGAAAAAATGGTGCTAACAGTTACATTGATGATGTGCCTTCCAAATCCTGCTTGGTCAATTGTCCCACTATGAACAACGATAACAACAGATCCTTCTTACTGATGATTTAGGTAAAGTCAGATGATTGAGTTCATGAATTGTTGATAAAAGGAAGATGATTTTAGGGAACAACATGCAGATGCAGAAAGAAATGCAAGTGAATCTTTCATAATTGATGATTTAGGTTAGGATATAAAGCAATAGTAAGACTGTAAGTAGATTTGCGGATTTAGAAGACCATATTTTGCGATGTGGAAGAGGATAGAGCAATGTTGTGAATTGATTGAGATATTAGAGCACGGGCCCAAGCACTAATCATTGGGTAAGTACTCTCAAAGTAGTAAGCCAATAGTAAGATAATATATGAGATATAATAAACTGAAACAATGTTGACAACCTTTGCTTAACAGAAAGCAATCTACTGCAGGGGATAAACCTTGAGTGAGTTTCAAACTAAATTATAAAAGAATTTTAAGGATACAAGAATAAACAAATCAATTTATAGTGGCAGATTGCTTTCAAATGTGATATTGTAGACATTGAATTCTGTAAGCAGTAAGGTAAGAGATGTTTTGTGAACAAAAGAACCTTGAATTTAGTTGAAAATAGGTAACTACTTCTAAGTTCAAACTCCTTATGCACAAACTCATATGAGCAAAATATCCACCTAAACAAGTATAAATTTTCTTGCATGGATTATGTGTAAATTCTTCTTTAACTTTATGGTTTTTGAGTGTAAAAGCAGATAAATAAATTGGTGGGCACCTGAAAATCAAATGATAAGTTCCACAGAATTACAAATAGGCAAGGAGGATAAAAGAAAAGAATAAATCCACTTAAAGCCCCTAAAAACTTTTAATTTCCAAATTAAAAGCATGCCCAAACTGCTACTAAAAGCAATCCTAATAATACCGAAACTGAAAATTGTGGGGGAAAAAAAAAAAAGAATGACTCACAATTCAGCACCATCTACACAGTGAGGAAGAGATTTACCAAAAAAAGAGGAAAAAAAGTAAACAAACAAACAAAAGAGAAAACAACCAGTTGACTATTAGAATACTAAAATCATCATATGCAACTAACCAAGGCATAGATTCTAAATAAGAGTCATGCCCAGATTCAGTTAAAGTAATCCGAGTTACAACTAAACATAAATTTCAGAGAAATCCAACATAAGAAAAAAAACTGGGAAAGCTAGGCTTACCCTCCAACACCAGAAAAAGGGATAGGAAAAGGAGAGAGGTTCTTGAGAGAAGACATGAGACGAGAAGCTATGGCGTCTCCAGAGACCTCTCCAGCGACTAGAAAGACGAGAAGCTATGGCGTCTCCAGAATTTTACCTTACAAGATCTAGTCATGTTTATGTTGCTTTACTGAAATTTGGTTGATATAAATTGAAAAAAATTAGCCTTAAAAACTGTAATGATTATCTACTTTGGAGTTAACGAAATGTAAGGCAATTTTGGGATAGGATCAAAGCCAATTGCAATTGAATTCAAGAAAATTCAATTGCATATGTGGCTCATGTTGATTGGTGATGGGAAAAAAGTGGAAATTTCAAACTTTGAAATTATTTTCTTCTTCCGATCAATATGTGTTACGTCTGCAATCAAATTCTCTTGAATTCAATTGCAACTAGTAAGAGATCCGTGCGATGCACAGATTTATAAGAGTTATAAAAAGGGAAAAATAAAGGGTGGTTAAGATTTACTCACTCCTAGGGTTAAGTTTAAATAAACATAAATATTAACCTTAATTTTTTTAAATTTAAATATACTTGGGTTGGTGGGTCATCCATCATTGTAAGGTTGATATATGATCATATATTTATTGTTTATTTTTTTCCCATACTATATAATATATAGGGACACAAATTCATTGATAAAAATCAACCTCGGCTTGTTGATAATACAATAAGGTGGAAATGAAGTAATATGTAGTACATCTTATAGATTCCAAGTGGTTGAATCTAATGTTCACCGAGTGGATGTCTAATACAATCTGACATTATATATGGAACCTCTAGTACAAGAATATTTCCGATTCTCTCATACAACAGTCAAAAGAAAACATCACAATCAAGTTCTGAGGAGTGCTCTTTAGCTCTTGGACTATGGCATAAATAGTCTTTCCATTCTCAAAGAATATGTGATTATTTGGGTGTTTGGTTTTGCAACCAGCATGGTTCTCGAACTCAAAAGCATTGAGTGTCTGCACAAACCACTTGATTGGCCATTTAAGTCAATAGAAATAGCTAGAACATTCCCTGCTAGAGCCACTCTGAAAAAGTTCAAAACTACAAAACTACAGTGACTCGCATACCTTTGAGAAATTACATGATTGACAACCGCAAAGATATCCAGAACCTTTTATAAGTCCGCGAAGCTCCTTCTAAGATGCAAGGAAACTCATCAATCCAAGTCACTAAACAACAAGTTAATCTGACAGATAAAAAGGTAAGAACTGAGATTTACTTCCCTTGACCAGGAATTATACTTAACCGGAACTCCATCAAGCATACCAGTTGATATAAAGCTTCTGACATTTGAAGGAAAGTTGTTTGCAGGAACCTTCTTAAACAGGGAAGAGATCCTTTTATTTCTTTTGATGCATGTTGTGCTTTCTAGGTACGAAGTCGTGATAACGGCATGATACATGTCATCACAACATTGGGCTGCATAATTGTTACCACAGGTTAGGTTTATAAGAAACTTAGGGGCTTGTGGTCTACGTTAAATGTTTAAACTGCTAATTAAAAGTGTTTATTTACTAAGTATTGACTGTGTTGGCTTAAGTTCATACTCATGCATGCATTAAACCTTAGATCTCCCGTTCAAGAATCATTGTGTGACAAGTGCATTTCTTGTATCACCTATTTGGACGGATTAGTTGTAAACTATGTCGTTTAGTTCTTTTGCGGGGCTAAATGCTGGTTAACAACTTTTCGGTCTTGTTTGTGATAAAATGTATTTGTCTGTATATGATTCTTGAATTGTCCGGTTAGACAGTTTGGGAATGCATAATCTCCAGTGTAGTCAGTTGCTCATGGTTGGTCCAAATTGAGGAAAATTTTGTCAGTCGTTTCTCTTGTTCTCTGGGTACATACTTAGACAATGTGGCATGCATGCTTGCCCCTAGTCTAAGTTGTGTACTTAGAGAACCATAGAGAAATGCTGCTGAAATTTCCTTGAAATGGAACAAAACACTTGAGCTATTGACTTCTGGGGATTATGCATTCCTGAATGGGATAGGAACACCCCACCTGTTAGAAGAGGAGTTGATGATGATAGGAAGCATGCATGCATATATATGATTGTGTAGATGGTCAAGTAATTGACACATGTTTTATTAAAACTTACTGATGTGATAAACTTTTGTTATTTCTCAGAATAACAAACGAAGACGGACTTATAAATCTAATCTTATAACTCATGGATAAGAGTTGGATTGGAATGTCAAGGTACTTTTATCTATAAGTTTTTATGAAGTATCAAATTAATTATGTATTGTTAGTATCTAAGAAATTGTGAATGCAATTGTTGTATTACATAGGATGTCAAAGGAATATATAGATGGGGTAGCAGTTTATACAGTTTGCATTAGCTCGTGGAGCGACTAATAACAATGGCAGTATAAAGTGTCCGTGTCCCAAATGCAACAATGTGGTTTACCAAGATAGACTTACAGCTTTCGACTATATGATATGTAATGGATTCGACTTGAATTATAAAATCTGGTTTTATCATGGGGAAGACATATTGCAACACACACCTGCTGTCCAAGTTTCTCAAAATCCTTATGTGCAAGACAGACATAATGAGATGGAAGATATGGTGCACGATGTGTTCGGGGTCCCAAACCAAGATGAGGCTACTAGTAGTCGGGATTCCAATCCTGAGTCTGATAGATTTTTCCAATTGATAAGGGATGCAGGACAGCCTTTGTATCCAGCATGTACGAAACACACCAAGTTGTCTTTCATCGTAAGATTATATCACATTAAGTGTCTTAGTGGATGGAGCAATAAGTCATTCACTATGTTGCTTGAGTTGTTGAGGGAAGTACTCCCTGAGGGTTCAACACTACCAGATACTTACTTTCAGACAAAAAAGGTGATGTCAGATTTGGGGCTTAACTATGATAAAATTGATGCCTGTCCTAATGATTGCATGCTTTACTGGAAAGAGTCTGCAAAGAAGCAAACATGTGACATGTGTGGTGAATCAAGATGGAAGGCAGGGGATGATCAAGCGGAACCCAAGAAGAAAACTCCGGCAAAGATTTTGCGTCACTTCCCATTAAAACCCAGGTTACAAAGGTTGTTCATGTCATCCAAGACTGCTACTGAAATGAGATGGCATGATGAGGATCGAACTAAGGATGGGATGTTAAGGCATCCTGCAGACTCACCAGCTTGGGAAAATTTGGATAAAAAGTATCCTTTGTTCGCCTCAGATGCTCGCAATGTCAGGCTTGGGTTGGCGAGTGATGGCTTCAATCCATTTAGGACGATGAGTATTGCTCACAGCATATGGCCCGTGGTTCTTATTCCCTATAACTTGCCACCGTGGATGTGTATGAAGTAGCCGAACTTTATTCTGTCCTTACTTATTCCCGGTCCCTCTGGGCCAGGAAATGCAATTGATGTTTACATGAGGCCTCTAGTTGAGGAGTTGAAGGACTTGTGGGAGAATGGGTTGACAACTTATGATGCGTCAAAGAAGGAGACATTTGTAATGCGTGCGGCATTGCTCTGGACCATTAGCGACTTCCCAGGGTATGCCATGTTGTCAGGTTGGAGCACGAAAGGAAAGTTGGCATGCCCGTCATGCTATAAGGACACTTGTAGCCGATACTTGTCTAAGAGCAAGAAGCAATGTTACATGGGGCACCGTCGTTTCTTAAAGCCGGATCACAAGTTTCGGAGGAATAGAAACTCTTTCGATGGCACTACAGAGTTCAGATTTGCTCCAACTCCAATCTCTGGGTCTGATGTGTTGTGTCAGTTGGAGGGTATTCCTTTCTCCCTTGGTAAGCAAACTGGGCAAACAGGACGAAGGCAGACGAGCCATGAGGATATGCCGTATAATTGGAAGAAGAAGAGTATATTCTTCGAGTTGCCATACTGGGAGCATAATTTGTTGAGGCACAACCTTGATGTAATGCATATTGAGAAAAATGTATGTGACAATGTGATTGGGACTTTGTTAGGTTTGGAAGGAAAATCTAAGGATGGTTTAAAAGCGCGTAACGACTTGGTTGAAATGGGAATTCGGCATGCACTTCACCCTCAGTTGCTGCCTGGCAGAAGCAAAGTTTATCTGCCCCCTGCATGCTTTTCGATGGACAAGAATGAGAAAGAGTTATTTTGCAAAGTTTTGAAGAGTGTGAAGGTTCCAGATAGTTACTTGTCAAATATTGCAAGACATGTCAATATCAAAGAGCGTAAAATTCATGGACTAAAGAGTCACGACTCTCATGTTATAATGCAACAATTCCTACCACTGGCTATGAGAAAAACATTGCCGAATAATGTAACTTCAGTCTTAATTGAATTGAGCAACTTCTTTCTTGGTATATGTTCAAAAGTCTGTCAAGTGGAGGATTTGAGACGGTTAGAGGAGAAAATTGCGCTTACACTTTGTTATTTAGAGAAAACTTTCCCACCGACTTTCTTTGATATTATGGTGCACTTGCCTATACACCTGGCCGCAGAGGCAAGACTAGGTGGACCTGTACAATACCGGTGGATGTATCCTATCGAAAGGTATGCCTTCAATTATAATTTTATAGTTGTGTTCAAACTTCTTGTTATCGAGAATTTCTCTTATCTTAACAAAATTTAATTCATATAGGTACTTATATACACTGAAGTCTTATTTGCGCAATCGAGCCCGACCAGAGGGTTCCATTGCAGAAGGGTACTTGGCAGAAGAATGCATGACATTCTGCTCCAGGTATCTAAATAATATGGAATCGAGATTAAACAGGCCGATGAGGAATGACGATGAAAGTGTAATAGGTAGTGCAGAGCCATATATCTTAAGTGACTTGGAATGGCAGCAGGCACATCGTTATGTGTTGATTAACTGCGATAAAGTCACAAAATATATAGAGTAAGAGCACAATCTTCATATATGTTGTTCGTTACTTATTTATTTTTATTTTTATTTACTTACAATGATTGGAAAATGATATTCTTTGCAGGCAGCACATGAATGTATTTAAAATGACAAATCAAAGACCTAGAATGACCCCCCACAAAATCCAAAAAAAGCACACCACTGAGTTTGTTGAGTGGTTTAAGGGCTATGTAAGTCTTAACTTGTGAATTCTGCATAACACATTAGTTATGTTTTGATATATATATATATATATATATATATTAATCCTATTTGGTCTTGAAATAGGTTCAAAGGTTACAAGATTCAGGTAATCCAGTTTCTGATGAGATTACATGTCTTGCATATGGTCCACGTAAAGTCACAAAAAAGTTTAAGGGCTACGTCATAAATGGATATCGGTTTTGTACTAAGGATAGAGAGCGAGGACGCAAAAGTCAGAATAGTGGTGTTGCGGTCAAAGCAACGACTACAAGCTATTCAACTTCTAAGGACAGAACCCCCAAGGTCACAGAGATCACCTACTACGGTCGCTTAACAGACGTAGTCGAATTGACATATTCTGAAAGCCTTAAATTTGTATTGTTTAAGTGCGATTGGGTTGATGTGAAGTCACGGGGTAGCGGAATAAAGACCGATGCATTTGGGTTTAAGCTTGTGAACTTCACACGCTTGGTTCCAGCACACTTGGTGTCAAACGAACCCTATGTGTTGGCATCTCAGGCAGAGCAGGTATTTTACGTTCAAGATCCAACGGAAGAAGATTGACATGTTGTCATCAAGACTAAACCAAGAGACTTCTTCGACATGAATGAAGATTCTGTTGTGGACGATAATGCATTCAGGGGGAACGAGCCCTTCGACGACCAACAATTAGATGACACTGAACATGATGATGACGGAGGTGTCGGTTGAGTGAGATTAGGAATTACTGGAGCAACTATTGATGCTCCTCCCCAAGTGTTACAACAACAGGCTTCTTCTTCCGAATCTAGTGATGCCGATGATGTTGAATCAATATATAGCGATGAAACATAATGATTATTTTTTGATGTAATGTAGAAGTATATATTCAAGAGAAAGGGGATAACCTCAGTGTACCAAGTAACAATTGTTCAATAATGATAGTGTCAATGGAAGGGATTTTTGTTGGAATTTATTTCTATTAATCTATTTCTATATTTTAATTGACTGCAACCTTTGATGCCAACTGCAATGAGTGCTCACCATTTACTTATTTTACCTTATCCAAACTTCAGAAGTTGCTTTTAATGATATATTTATAGTATGTTAAGCTTGTATAATGAAGTTTGGCAGGTTAAGCTTGTATAATGAAGTTTTTGGATTAAACTGACGGTCAAAAATATGTTACAGCCTTGGTTTAATAGCTTGACTTGCTAAATCTCAACTCAACTTGATGTGTGGGAATATTTTAGGCCAAGCTTGTATAATTAAACTATTTAGATGAAACTAATAGCATTTAACATGTCCTAACTTGGACTTAATTACTTGTTTCAACTTGGGTGGATGCGTGTAGATAAGTATTGGGCCAGGTTGATTTTATATACTTGTTACAGATATTGATGAACATGGCTTTATGGTTGTTTCCAGTGATAGTGAAATATAAGGTTAAAGTTATATAATTGTATCTAATGGTAATGGCGGTGCCACCATGCCAACTAAAGCTCTTTCGGTTATGAAATGAACTTCAAATTTTTCATTGAACAACATGTGTATGTAATTCCTGTTGCAGTATTTAGCCATCTAGTAAGTATTGATTAGCTATTGTTATGTACATGGGAAAGTAGGCCAGACATTGCTCATTTGCTTCACTGAGCTATCTCCATAGGATTTACTAACATAAGTCCCTGTACATGCTTGGGATGGTGCCAATCAGTTAGGATTCACAGTAATAAATTCCAAATGATTTTTTCCTTCTTCTGAATGTTGAGGTAAAAATGTAATCTTGTAAGCTTTTGGTATTTCGACAATGATATATGCTAGTTAGATCTCATGTCTTTGTACTTTAGATTCCTTTTCATTATGCATTTCTATCAGAAGCTAATATCAATATTTTGCAGATGGATCCTATAGACACTCCACCATCTCATTCGGGTAGCTCCTCCACACTTGCTACCGCGGCCACGAGGAAGGTCCGCGGTAAAGCAAAATGCATCGAAATACATAAGATGCCTGCAGGGAAGAAAAAAAAGGTGAAAGTAAATGAGAGAGCACAACCTGTGGGTAAGAATGCCCAACTTTTGGCTGGGTATTTGGGCAATATTGCACGAGATGCCCACTTACTTCGTATCGATGTCCGGAATTGGTGTGCGATGAGTGATGCGGATAAAACCCGTGGTTTGGAAGTCACACGGGTGAAAACAAAATAAATAGGTCATTTATTATTAAAACACACTTATGTAACTAGTTGATATATGATTAATTTAACAACGTTTTTGCAGGAGAAGTTCGATTTCCCCCCTATCGCAGAGGACTTCGTTTTGAAGTCTTTGGGTAAGAAATGGAAGGACAGTAGGTCCTCAATGGGGAGAAAACTTTTTGATTTGGATGCCCCTCCTGCTGTCAACTATGAGCGGTGCCCCTCCGATATTCCCCCGGAGCAATGGCATACGTACGTCGACTACTTGTACACTGATGAGGCTCAGGTATATTTTATTTGAATGTTAATTATGCTTATATCGTTTTCAATTATCCCTTATCTCATATGATATATAAATGTAATATTGTAGAAACGGAAGGCAGTGGGCAAAGCGAGTCGCGAGTCCCAAGAAATTCCTCATACGGCAGGCTCAAAGAGCTTCGCCAGAGTCAGAGAGGAGGAGGTATGTTCTGTTTCATTCTAATAATTTATATCACAATTTGATGCATATGGGTTAAAAATTTGTTTTTCTACTTTTGTCACTCTCATAGCGATTGGCGAGTCCATCAAGGATAGCTCCGGGCCGTGCTGAGGTCTGGATAAAGACCCACACTAAGAAGGATGGATTGCCAGTCAACTCTCAAGCAGGAGAAACGATTGTAAGTAATTTAAATATTCATTATATCATATAACACTTTAATTGAAATTCAAGATAGTAATTGTTTCAAAATGTTTGCAGAACAAGTTGAAGGATGTGCTCAGCCAGTTACCGGTTGGCTCAGAAGATAGCACGGGCCGAAATGATGTTCTCTCTCAGGTCATGGGGCCTGAGAGAGATGGACGCATCCGTGGATGTGGATTGGGCCCGACTCCCACTAGGTTATGGGGGTCATCTTCGAGACATTCCGGTACTATAGGCTCCTCATCTGACGAGACCCAAATGCTAAGGGATGAACTTGAGGCAACGAAATCTCAGGTGGAGACCCAAAAAGCTCAGATGGAGGCCCAAGCCGCTAAGATTGAGGCCCAACAATCTCAGATGGAGGCCCAACAAACTCAGCTCAATGAAATGCAGCGGATGTTCAACCAGTTCTTACAGGGGCAGCAGGTATATATACTAACAAGCATTAAATAATCCTTTTTTAACTTTAGATATTCATTCATTTATTTATTCAATTTTTTCACAACAGGTTGCAGGTCAGGGTACTCCAGCACCACATGCTTCTCCAGAGGTAAATGCTAATTTGAAAAGATTTTAGTTTTCATTTTCATTTGCATTGGGATGGTAATGCTCCTAGTAGCACCATCCACCAGTAAAACTTTCCCAACCAGATTTCCAATGGCTAATAAGTCTTTAGGATTAAAGAAATTGATGGGAAGACCCGGTAGATTTATCCATATCGGAACTATGGATGGTTGCACACCAGCCTTGAAGTATGGAGACCATTTAATGAATCTTACTAACTTATCTTACACATATACACTTACTGAGAGCATCACTAACAATATGAATGCATAAACTAAGTACTTGAAAGCATGAGTCAATGTGTAATGTGGCAGAGATTTATATGAACGTATATCTCGTGGGTGCTGATATGTGGTTGCATGTTTATATATCCATAATTGCAAATAAGAATTTAGCCCCACTTATTTATTTTCCTATATTCTTCCCACACAACATTATTTGGTTTCTACAGATAGGATTGAAAATTGACCATCCAATTGGTCCCACCTAGAAGATATTCTCTTCTGAATCTCAATAGTTTGCCTTACTTTGGACTTGGGACAAATATTTGAGGAATGCTAAGCATACTCACCCCTCTTTTGATGATAAAACCGAGGAAATTACGCATTTATTTTTTTGGATCTAGTTCTCTCTTTGGAGTTAATGATCAAATTTAATCATTGAAGAAAATTAAATGACTTTGATCGTGAGTACACATGCTAGCAAAACCAATAAACCTCTCAGTTGTTTGAAAACATAATTAAGGAGCAAGAAAAGAGCAAAGCCAAGTGTGTAAGAGCTGTGACGGAATCCATGCTTGCTACTCACTTTGGAGAGGCAATAATAGATGGTTTGTTCAATAGGTATGCAGAGCATGTTGGCTAGCACCTCTCCGTGGAGAAGACCAAGCACATTAATCTAGTCATTTCCATGACCAAGAAATGAAGGTTTGCATATGAGAATTCAATTACAGGACAAGCATTTGGTAGTAACTATTTCCTAAGATGGCTTTTGAGGGAAAAAACATTGGTTCTTCCTCTGTTCATGTATTCAGTTTGTCAGAATCCAGTATTGTTATCACTCCAACTCTAAATTTATACTAGTTTGAAAGAGTACTGATGGACTGATTTCAATGGATAGTTCTTAGAGTAACAATATAATTTTATGTATTTCCAAATTTTATTATAATGGGACGACTTAAGACACAAATGATTGTCTAAATCTTTTGAGGAGGAGCCGTGCTAGCCCTACTCTCAAGTATTCTTTACTCTCATCCAAAAATAACACCTATCTTGTCGAATTTTTATGCAAATTTCTTACTGTAGAGAGTATTTTGGGATAACAGCCTTGTATATATATTGTTATATTTGGCCTTAGGTTTTAGGTTTTAAAGAAAGATTGTTAACTTGGTAAGAACAGAGAGAATCCTTGTAATCTTTGCTTGTGAGTAGTGTGACTAATGAAGAAAAATAGTCTCCGTGGACTTGGCCTACATTAGGTGAATCACATAAATGTTTTTGGACTTGGCCTTCATATCACCATTCTTCATCTCTTAAACTGTCATGCTGGCTATTTTTGTAAAGAATATCAAACTGCCATGCTAACTGTTGTGTCTCCTGAATAATTAGCTGAGATTGACGAGTGTGCATGTCCATAACAGATGACAACATTCCAATGGTTTTTTGGTGTTGAAGCATGAATTGTTGATAGTAGGGTTGTTGACAGAGAGGACGCATTGCAGAAAGACCTATAGAAACGGAGGGTTGTTTCTTGGCATAGTAGAGATCAAATCGTTTTAGGTTGAGTCGCTGTTCGAGTAAGGAGATGAGACCGACAGAACCATAAACTGGATCTTCTTCTTTATTTGTGAAACCACCTAAGTGTTTTGGTCCAGTTGCAGGATATAATGGACGAGTTGGCCTACGAAGCTGAACGATCCAAATTGGAAGGTGAATCTGAAACCCCCATGAATCAGGTATGGAACCTCCTCTCTCCTATGTGTATAAATTCTTCTTTATCTGAACAAGTGGACAGGATAATGGAGAGATTAAAGGAAATCGAAAAAGATAGGGAGAGTCTTGGTTTGAGTGAGAGAGTTGGACGGAAAAGGCAGAGAGATCTCCAACGAGTTCGGTATTTGACGAATCAGAATTTGTTTTTTTTGGAAGGGAAAATGATACGAATGAGATAATTGAATTATTGTTGAAGCCTTGTGGGAAAAACGTTTCCGTTGTCTCCATAGTTGGTATGGGGGGTCTCGGAAAGACCACCCTTGCTCAACATGTCTTCCATGACACGAGGGTTAAGGAGCATTTTCAGATTAAAGCATGGGTTTGTGTGTCTGACGAGTTTGATGTGATGAGATTAACCCAAGCAATTCTAGAGTCAGTCACTATGACAGCTTCTGGTTTCAAGGAGCTGAATCCACTTCAGGTTACTCTCAAGGAAAAACTTAAAGAACAGAGATTCTTACTTATTTTAGATGATGTTTGGAATGAGGAGCAGAAGAAGAAATGGAATCTCCTAAGAGCTCCTTTGGGTGTTGGTGCGTCAGGAAGTAAAATTTTAATAACGACTAGGAGTGAAAAAGTTGCATTAATCACTCAAGCAGACAGTGTTCATCATCTAAGGGATTTACCATATGAACATTCTTACTCATTGTTTATGCAATGTGCATTTCCTGAAAGAAACTCCAGTGACTATCCACACCTAGAAGTTATTGGTGAGGAAATTGTGAAGAAGTGCAAAGGTTTGCCTTTGGCAGCAAAGACACTTGGAGGACTCTTGTACTCTAAAGTAGACGAGGATGAGTGGAAAGCATTTTATTGCTAACACTAGTGAGGTAAGTGGTCCATCTCCATCCCCTAAAGAACTTTTACGATTATATCAGGGTTAATCTTTCTAGGAATTGATCCCAGACCTCTTTCAATAGGGCCACACCTTCAGATCCACGTTAGACGGGCAGTTGAGCATCGTTAGTTTATTGCATTTGTAAAATGTTATGTATTATCTTATGACTTAATTTTAAAAGAGCACAATTTTGTTTACCTGACATTGACATTGGTTGGCAGCCAATGGTGATTTAGAAGGAAAAAAAATCGCTAAATATCATGACATCAAAGTTTTTCTTTAGCTTTCTTTTTAGCCTATGTCTGGCCTTAGCCTTAAGGGTAGGGCTTGAGCTTAGTCAATTCAAGTCATTCGATGGCCTTAGCCTTACTTAGTTTACTGTTCCAATAGTAAATTACTATTGGAAGAGTAAATTTACCAAAGTAAATTTACCAAATATATATTTCATGGTCCATTGAATTAGCTTTTAGATTAATTTTAAATTTACTATTGGATGATCAATTTGGAAAATGACCTTGTAGTCCATTCTTGTTTGAACCAAAATCCTCTTCTGTATGCCCCATGCCCTGTTCACACTCTTATTGTGAGATCCAAAGACAAACCATCACTCCATTTAACAGCCACCCAATCTGTATCTCTTCCTCCTTAGTTGTCTGCATCATATAAAGGAACCCTCTCTCTCTCTCTCTCCCTCGTATTATGATAATCCACCATGTTATGTTGGAACATAGAGAATTCAGAGAATTCTAAGAACTTCTATGGGAGAGGAGAAAGACCTCTCTTATCCTCTCTTCCCTGCCTCACGGTGTTTATGAAGTTTATAAATTCACAGTAAGATAATGAGTACTCAATTCAAAATTCAAGTCATAATTTGCATATGTAAACGTTAAAGCTATGCGATCACTTGTTCATCAGTGTTGCTTTGAGTTTTCATATCTATGCTAATGCCTTTTACATGTTTGAAAGAAGAACAAGAAAAATGTTTATTGGGACTCACTAAGGAAAAATACTCTTTGAGAGATCATGGTTTTATTAAGGGTTCTTCACATTATTTAATAATCCATGCAGGATAAGTGCATGACATTATTATTGTTCTTTCCATGCTTTCTTACATACAATAGAAGGGTATTGGATTTTATCTCATGGTGACCTACAGCTCGCAATGTGGCTTGCCATACTCTTCAGAACCTCATTTTCTGGTGAAATGCATAATGCATCCCATGATTTGAACTATTATTGGGAACTATGGTATGAGTATTCTTTTGATGAGATGTGCGCCTCTATTGTGTCAATAAAATTAAAGAGATTTCGGTTAGTTAGCCCTGTTTCTTTTGAGATGCTAGTTCTGCTTTATGCTTGATTCATGGCTTTCAAGTAAAGCCCTCAATATGGCGTGACATTGCTTAGATTTGGTGTGGTGTGCTGTTACTGATGTTTGCATGCATGTTAGTGATTGAATCTTTTTTGCATATTAATTATGAAATCTGTAAATTTTATCATTTCAATATTCTAATAAATAATTTTATTTAATTGTGTTGTAGGAGGGAGCAGGGAGCACACACTTGTCGAGTTTTAGAGGTGCAGGAGGGAACCAGCAAGATGAAGATAGTTAGACTTACGATTTATTGACACTTTTTTATGGACATGTGTATTGTATTATTACATTATGATGGGCACCTCTGATTGGATGTATTTATTTTATACTGATTTTCATGTCGAAAATTTCTTTTTATATATAATGTCATTATGGACAAGAATTTGTTTATTTAATATTGTTGACAGGTACAAGAAATATTTATATTGTTGACAGGTACAAAACAGGTAAAAAAATATTTATATTATTGACAGGTACAAAACAGGTTAAAAACAAATTGAAAATAATATTTTCATTTTTTTTATGTCATGACTATTCGCGGCGTTTATAAATCGCCGTTAGATGCCTCGTATATGACGGCGTTTCTATAAATGCCGCAAAATATTTGGTCTATAACGGCATTTATATAAACGCCGTCAAAGGTAAGTCGATAACGGCATTTATATAAACGCCGTCAAAGGTAAGTCCATAACGGCATTTATATAAACGCCGTCACAGGTAAGTCGATAACGGCATTTATATAAACGCCGTCAAAGGTAAGTCAATAACGGCATTTATATAAACGCCATTAAAGGTAAGTCTATGACGGCATTTATATAAACGCCGTCAAAGGTGAGTCTATTACGGCATTTCTTAAAACGCCGTGATAGAGTGACATATAACGGCGTTTTTAAAGTGCCGTCAAGATAAATGCCGCCTTTGCCTTCCCCGACGAGAGCAATAACGGCGTTTGGTTTAAAACGCCGTTATTGACTATAACGGCGTTTTTGGGGTTTTTTACGGCGATTTAAAAACGCCGTTAAAAGTCTGAAATTTTGTAGTGTTGATTCTAGAAAATTTCCTCCTGAACAATAGTCTTTTGCAACTCATCTTTCAAAGTGGATAGCTGATTTTCAATAGCAGAGTCCCAATTCTCTTGGAGAGTAATTTCTGTAGCACATAATTTTTCTTCAAGGTCTTTGATCTTAACAAAAATATTTCCATGACAAACTTTTCAAAACACACATTTATTAATGTCAACTTTTAAAGCTCTATCTTCTAATATTCTTTCACTTTCTTCCACAACTATAGAACTTCAATTGTTTTTTTGGTTAACTCAACTACACCACAAGGCGATAGCTGAAGGCAAGACAAAGGAAACACACACCCTCCCCCCCCCCCAAAACACTGACACACCTACACACACAAAACCACACTTGCAACCCAATATTGGATGCACCTTTTTTTGGGGGGAGGGGGGTGTTTGTTAAATAAATAGGGTAAATTACACTCACCTCCCTTGAGGTTTGGTGAAATTTCAGAAACCTTCCCTCTAGTTTCTGAAATTACACCCCCCCCTCAACTTTGGTTGTATGTAACAGATACCTTCCCTTAAGTTTACCGTTACTTTATGGATGGACTTTGATGATGTCATATATTACCCTTTTTCAACACAAGGCTAGTTAATTCAAAAAAATAAATGATAATTGGTTTCTAACCAAGGTTAATAATATCAACTTAAGGTTAATATATATTTCCAAAATCAAGTATATATATATATATAAAAACCAATGTAGGATAGATGAACTCTAGGGGTGAGTGAATCTTAACCATAGTTAGTGGGTATTAAAAGGGACACATGACAACTTATAGAGATCCTTTAACTGTGGTTAAACATAATTAACCCAAGGTTAATATTTTAATTTTTTTTCTTAAAAGCAAGGCTAGATGGATTAATCCTAGGGGTGAGTGAATCTTAAGCACAATTAGTGGGTGTTAAAGGTGACACGTAGGCGGCTTGTAGAGCCCCCTTTAATTGTGGTTTAGCATAATCAACCTAAGTTTTTTTTTTCTTTCTAAAAATCAAGGTTAAATGGATGAATCCTAGGGGTGAGTGAATTTTAATCATAGTTAGTGGGTGTTAAAGCGGACATGTGGCGGTTTGTAGAGCTCCCTTTTATTGTGATTAAGCATAAGCAACCTAAGTTTTTTTTTTCTAAAAACCAAGGTTTGATGGATGAACCCTAAGGGTGAGTGAGTTTTAACCATAGTTAGTGGGTGTTAAAAGAGATACGTGGCGGCTTATTGAAATCCTTTAACCGTGGTTACACATAATGAACCTAAGATTAATATTTTTTATTATATTTTCTCATAACCAAGGTTAGATTAATGAATCCTAGGATGAGTGAATCTTAACCACAGTTAGTGGGTGTTAAAAGGGAGACATGACGGCTTGTAGAGCCCTCATTAATCGCGGTTAAGCATAACCAACCTAAGGTTATTTTTTCCCTAAAACTGAGGTTAGATAGATAAACCTTAAGGGTGAGTACATCTTAATCATTGTTAATGAATATTAAAAGGGACACATGGTGGCTTGAGAGTTTATGTTTTTCTTTGGTTGAGCTTTCAAACAGTAAAGACGTGTTTCATCAATCAAGTAATAGGGGTAAAATAGGAAAATGGTAACTTTAGTTAACAGTGTTACTATTAAAAGTTTGACAGGGAGAGTAGTGTAATTTCAGAAACTAGAAGGGAGGTTTCTAAAATTTCACCAAACCTCAGGGGAGGTGAATGTAATTTACCCTAAATAAAACTAAACAAATTATGAAATAGTGCACGGTTCAACTGAATCGAACGGCTGGTCGAACTGGAGAACCGATAATTGGTCCCGTCACGGTAACGGGTTAGAAAACATTGGTTTGGTATGCAAATTATGACATGTATTTGGAAGTCTAAAAATATCTTTTATTCACTATCAAAAAACATATATTGTCTTGGCTAAATGTTGGTTGGGCCCGAACTGAGTAGAGGCTGACCTGCTCCGGCTAACTTGGTAATAGCCCACTCATAGCTTTTCACCTGGGCCGGGACTGGGTCTAATGCCTCGTTTTGAGTAAAACTCAAATAGGAGTGCTAGCACTACTCTCAGTTAACCCCTACTCTCACCTTCTACGAACCATCTGTCCATTTTTTTTTTTTTGGGATGTTAAGTTGGGGTTAGGCAGACCCCATACCATCTGTCCGTTCTATCAAGATTAAGGACTTTGCTATTGAGACCCTCTTAGGGCCGAGACCACCGAGACCCTGCTCTAATAGAACATGATTTCAGGTTAGGCCCATTTCACATGTTGGGCCCATTTAACAAAAATAAAATAAAAAATTAGATAGGTGGTTTGTAGAGGGTGAGAGTATGTTCTGACTGATAACAAGACTAGCATTCCTCAAAACAGAATAGTAACCCAAACAGGGATATCGTTAGCTAAGAAAAGGTTTTTAACTTATCAAATCCTTTATTATTAAAACATAACATAACAGAGAACTCAAAGAAAGGGATGGATTTGATCCAGTCGACCTTAACAACATAACCTGACTCTCTCCTCAAAACAAAAAAAAAAAAAAAACATAACATAACATGACTCAAAGCATTAACGGGAATGAATGTTTTCAAACTCTACTTTGGAGGGCAAAGCGAAAGGCAATGGCATATATAAGGTTTACGTTTAAGACGATCACATGCGCTTGCTAATTCGAAAGTCCTTTCTCCTAATTTGGCAACACAAGCCGCCGAGCAAGTTTTCCGGTCGCACCCACGCCACATCTCTATATCGTCTGTGCACATGTCGTACGCTGCATTGCCCACTCACGTTACTGTTGATATCAAATAATCTTATGATTACAAGGAAAGAACATAAAAGATATGGAAAACATACCATCAGAAAATGTGACTAAACTGAATAGAAGGATGCAGAGCATGGGAAGGAGGATCATCGACTTCTTCATCGTTTCTCTCTTTCTAGGATGTAATGACTCAAACATACTAGGTTTAAGCAAAATTTATAAGAAAATAAGATAGGCCAATAGGGAAGTATCTAAAATCTATTTTCTTATTATAGTAATCTTTTTTATATTTACAACTAAGAGAATATTTATCAAATTTTCTCCCTCTTATTTTTGGAAGGAAATTTAATTTTAGAAAGATACAAAAATGTCATAAAATCTTTCCCTTCACAGGTTTTGGAATTGGGACCCCTTATCATCACAAATGGAAAATAAAAGGAACCTTAAGCTATGTTTGGTTGTCGAGAAAATAGGAGAAAACATGAAAAAGAAAAGAAAATTTTGAATTTTGAATGCATATTTTAGCTGTGTTTTGCCAATTTTTTTTTCCTTTTCCATGTTTTAACTAATTTTCTCGGCAACCAAACATAAGGTTAGGGAACCGGATACTCTTTATCATCAAAAAGGGAAAATAAAAGGCACCTTAGGTAACTGGTTTATCACCATAGAGGGATTTGGTCTCTTTTACTTGAAAACAAATCCTCTACAAATCCAGTTATCACCCCTGAGGTCGTCACGTGTCCCTTTTGACACAGATTCACTCACCCATCCTTGGTTGTTAGGAAAAACTTCTAATTCCTTTTTTAATATCAAATAACTGTTTTTAGGGTTTTTTAATAAAAATATTTTTTTTAAATAATTAATATTTCAAAAAAAAAAAACCAAAGATGGTTGGGTGAACCCTAGGGGTGGGTGAATCTTAACCACAGTTAAACGGTGTCAAAAGGGACACATGACGACCTTAGGGTTGGGGTGATAACCTGATTTGCACTGTAGAGGATTTGGTCTCTTTTTTCCTTTTGTAATGGGCCTTAGCTTGCCTTCAGCTATCGCCTTGTGGTGTAGTTGAGTTAACCAAAAAAAGATGGGCCTTAGCTAGATTTGTCAATATTTTCCTCAATGTAGTTTTGACAATGTAGTTTGGAGTCCAAACTTTGGACCTTTTGGGTGAGCTTCACCCTATCGGAGCTCATTATAAAAGATGGGCAGAAAAATTCACCTCAAGGTTTACTCCTTATTTTTAAATTCGCATTTCTCATAATTATGGAACAAAAAGATTGTGTATGATTTTTACATTTTTATTTTATTCTTATCTGACACTATCCCTTAGGGTTCTAGCCTTGTTTTCTTTCATCGTAAGTCAAGTTTTATTATTTAATTTAATCGGCTAAGTTCAATTGATATGTTCGTTTAGATTTTCTATTGCTCTTGTAGACTAATTGTTTACTTCCTTTTGTCTTCTTCTACTTACCCTAACTAAGGAACGGATATCCTTTGGGGGTGTAACCCAGTGGTCGAAAGACGAACTGTAGATTTGGAGGTCTCAAGATCGAGTCTGGGAGCACCTGCGCTATCGGTTGCCAAGGGGAGGATATCCCCTGGCAGCATGTGGGGATTACCGTAGTCTTGAGCTTTAGACACCCCACGTTGACCAAAAAAAAAAAGCCTAAGGAACGGATGACGACACCATCTTTGGTTCCCCTACCATTCTATGAACCCCTCCCCTTCTTACAATTGTTCTTAGCATTTAGGCTTTTCGTGCTTTATCTCAACTTCTGAGACTTAAGCCCTCTTTCGTTGTTAATAGCCTATGTTCTTTAATTAGACATTTCATTTTGCTTTGGCTAAGAAATGAGAGGGGAGTACATGGGTTTAATATGGTCTAATAAAACATTTTCTTAAGTTTGGTCATCTTGGTTCTCATTCCATTCCCTTTTTTGCTTTAGTTGGCTTGATTCAAAAGGGAAACTTCTTTTAGTACAGTTCTGTCTAAAAATCAAGAGCCCACGTTTCTCTTTATGTCTGAACCATTCAAATGTGACTTATCTTCTTAGTATTCTAATGTCTTAGTGGTTCTCTTGCTTATCCGTTTTACTTTAATTTTCTCTTCCTATGTTTGACTAAGGAATGTATAGAATCACTTTTATCTCGTTTCCCATGAAACTTAAGGTTGCGTTTGGACCGGATTTTATTAGCAAAAATCCATTGTGAAAAGAACTGATTGTGTTGAAATTAATTGTCAAATAATCACTTTTGCAAATATATAATAGTGTTCATGGAATACGAAGTTGCAAGACAACTTCGTATTCAATCTCAACTTCATATTCCCCAAACACTATTAGTTGTAAAAGTGATTATTTGACAATTAATTTCTACACGATCAATTCTTATCACAATTGACTTTGGCTAATAAAATCTTATCCCAATTCCTCCTAAGTCTTTGGCTTGAGAGTTTTTTTTTCTTGTCAATCTAGTGTCGGATATCACAAATCAAATCCAAGTTTCTTCATCCAATTTCTTGTTGGAGTTAAGAATATCTTTAAAAAAAATAATGCAGAAAAATGTAATTCAGAATTAATAATATTTTAAACTCTATTAATTATTCTAGAAAGAACTTCTAAATTAGTAAGAGCCCTATAATTACAAGTTTTTTTTTCTTCTTTTAGAAAAAAATTATAATTTTTATTAAAATATTGATAAAAAATTTAATCCCAGAACAACTCTACAACTACTGAAATTTCGGTATAGTAAACAAAGTATTTACTATGATAATAATGGTACTCTATATCATATCTATCTATACTACTACTATATAACACCGTTAAAGTGTTTCTATGGATGCCACCTATGTCTTCCTTTTGATGCCACGTAGGACTCCTCTTCATTTGTGAGGCCACATCATCAACCTAAATCGGTGGGTGGGACCCACAAATTTCTATCATGATGTTCATTTACTTGATCTTATATTTCCTAAAATTTCTCCCTCATTATTTTTCTTATTAAAGACAATCTTACTTCTCAACCTTTATCCTCCTCTCATTGTTTGTGACAACTCTCCAATTAATCATAATTAACATTATTATAGTTTTACAATAATAGAGATTGAGGTGAGGATGAGCTATATTTCTACAATTTCATATTAAATAAATAATTTGATGTAAAAATTGTGAGGCCACATCATCAAACTAAAATCAATGGGTGGAACCCAAAAAATTATTCATGATATTCATTTATCTCTTATATTTCCTAAAATTTCTCTCTTTAAAGACAACGTTACTTTTCAACCATTGTCCTCCCCTCCTTGATTGTGGCAACACTCTTAATACAGACATTATGAATTTCAGAACGAGATACCGGCATTTTGAATTTCTAGTCATGCCTTTTGGTTTGACAAATGCACTGGCAGTGTTTATGGATCTCATGAATCCGATATTCAAGTCAGCTTTGGATCGAAAATGTTATTATATTTATGGATCATATCTTGGTATACTCCAAGAGACTGAAGGAGCATGAAATGCACCTCCGAGCCACTCTAAAGAGACTTCGTTTGAATAAGCTGTATGCTAAGTTTAGCAAGTGCAAGTTCGGGCAAGAAAAGGTAGCATTTTTAGTCCACATGGTGATAGGAGAGGGAATTTATGTAGATCCTTCTAAGATTGAAGCAGTGGAAGATTGAGGAAGACCCAAGAGCGTCACAGAAATTCGAAGTTTATTGGGTCTTGTTGGATATTTTCGAAGATTCGTCGAGGGGTTTTCTAGTTTAACAACACCGCTTACTCATCTACTCGAAAGAATATCAAGTTCGAGTGAAATGATAGATATGAAAAGAGCTTCCTGGAGTTGAAGAAACGTCTTATCAACGCATCGATCTTGACAATACCATCTAGTAGAGGTGGATTTGTTGTGTACAGTGATGTCTTACTTATTGGGTTAGGTTGTGTGCTCATGCAGCACGGGAAGGTTATTGCCTATGCTTCTTGGAAGTTGAAAGATCACGAGAAGAACTACCTTACCCATGACTTGGATTTGGCAACAGTAGTCTTCACTCTCGAGATCTGGACACTAGTTGTACGATGAGTAGTTTGAAGTATTCACCGATCACAAGAATCCGAAGTACCTATTCTCACAGAGGGAGCTGAATTTGAGGTGACGCCGTTGGGTGAAATTCGTCATGGACTATGACCGTTCTATTCAATACCACCCGGAAATAGCTAATATGATGGAAGATGGACTAAGCCGAAGACCTACAGGATTCTTGGCTCACCTAATGGTCCAAAAGTGGAAGCTGCTTGAGGATGTGTCCAACTTGGAAGCGGGTTTCAATGTTGGAGTAGTTGGAGCCTTAGTGGCTAATATCGTGGTTAGGCCGACCATTCTGGATAGGATTAAAGAGCTTCAAATGTTAGATGAAGAGTTGCAGGCCTATTGGTCGAAGTCCTTTCAAAATGGAGACCGGGATTTCTGTATGAATGGGAGAGCTGCTCTTACTTTCAGGGAAGGACTATGTGTTCCGACCAATAAAGAATTAACAGTCCATCCTGGAGGTACTTAAAATGTACCAAAATCTCAAGAAGCACTTTTTTTTGGAGGAATATGAAGCGAGATGTGGCTACCTACGTGTCGAAGTGTTTGGTTTGCCAACAAGTGAAGGTTGAACACCAAAGACCTATAGGATTACTCAATCCCCTTCCAATTGATCTAGATTTGAAGTGGGAACATATCTCAATGGATATCGTTGTTAGTTTGCCAAGGATTGTGAAGAACTTTAATCTAATTTGGGTTGTCGTCGATCAATTGACCAAGTCATCTCATTTTATTCTAGTACCAAACCATATTTAATTAAAACGCTCGCAAATCTGTACATCAAGGAATTAATCCGTTTGCATGGAGTATTAGTCAGCATTGTATCCAATCGAGACCCAAGACTTACTTCTAGATTATGAAAGAGTTTCCGCAAGCCATGGGTTCTCGTTTAGACTTCAACATGACGTTTCATCTACAGACAGATGGGCTGACTGAGGGGTGAATTAGATCATAAAGGATATGTTAAGGCTTGTATGCTTAACTTTCAGGGTAGTTGGGATGATCACTTGCCTTTGGGAGGAGTTGCGTTCACCTCTATGTTGGGATGAAACACTTTATGGGAGGAGTTTCCATTCACCTCTGTGTTGGGATGAAGTTGGTGAGAGGAAACTTCTGAGTCCTGAGCTCATTGGGTAGACCGTGGATTGGGTCCAGTTGATCTGGGAGAGATTGAAGATGGTTCAAAGTAGGCAGAAGAGCTACGCCGATATTCGCAGGAGAGATCTCGAATTTCAATTTGGAGACAAAGAGTTTGTTAAGATCTCGCCTACGAAGGGGGTGATGAGATTCAGCAAGCAAGACAAGCTTAGCCCAAGATATGTAGGTCCTTTTGAGATCGTCACCAGGGTTGGAGAGGTTGCATCAAGGTTATTTTACCCCCTCATATGACTAGTATCCATAATGTCTTCCACATTTTCATGTTGAGGAAGTACATCCACGATCTGCTTCACATCATTGAATTGGAACTGTTGGAGATCCGAGAAGATTTGACTCTCGTTGAGCAACCGACTCAACTTTTGGACAGGAAGGAGTAAGTCTTGTGCATGAAAACTATTCCCCTAATTCTCTTGTGTTGGCAACACCATGCAGTAGAAGAATCCACATGGAAATGAGAGGATAAGTCCACTAAAAAGTACGTACCCTCACCTATTCGACTAAGGTTCTTAATTTTGGGGACGAAATTCTTATAAGGCAGGAGGATGTAGAGACCCAAATTTACTTTTATGTCATTATCATAATTAATGAGAGTAAAATGGTCAAATTAGTCATGTGTTGTGTTTTCGGTCCTAATTAATGTTATGAGTGTTTAAAAATATAAAAAAGACTAAATTAATGAAGAAACAAAAAGGAAAATCCAAAAATTAGGGAAATCAAGCAAAACCGGTCGACTGGAATTCCCAACTGATTGATCAACTGGCTATATATCCCAAACAGGGGCCTCCCCAACCAATCCGGTCAACCAACTGTCCTTTTTTTGTAAAAATGCGAAAATAGGGGCCTTAAATTGAGGATTTTAAATACTCTTGCCCTATAAATAGGCTCTTATTTAATCAGTTAGGGTTTTATTAGAACCGTAAACCCATTTAGAGAGAAAAGAGAAAGAGAGAGTTTTCAAAGGAATTTGCTTGGAGAAGAAGGAGAAAGCTTGGAGATGGCCCTCAAGCCTTCCTCAAGCGATTTGGTCATAGGGAGACGATCTCAAAGGTCGATATACCGTCTAACCTAACCTATTTATGATTCTTGATATATTTAAGTAGGATTGTGCATTCATTATGGGTAGGTTGTTGATTTTGGAGTATAAAATGGACCTTGCATGTGTTTATGGATGCTAATGAGCATAATATGGGTAATATGTGTTGTGGTTCGATGTATGATTCTATTTATGTTTAAAACGGAGGATGGGAAATGATGGTGGACGTGTTTGGGTAGAATTGTATTGTTTATGGATGATTGTGAATGGAGAATGTGTTGATTTAGTGGAGGAAGAGTGTTTTATGAATAAATGGAGGTAGAATGGGTTTAATGTTTATGAATTATGTTAAAGAAATTGTGAAATTATGATAAAGTATTATTTACGATTGCCGTGATATATTATACCCTACGTATCTTGTATAGCGATCGATATTCGGGTAGGCTAAAACTTAAAGGAAAGTCTTCAAGACCGAAAATTCTCTAACCATGTCGAATGAAACGCTTTTGTGGAGTTTCCATAGTGGAGAACCGAAATCTAAGGGATGACCTATTCAAATGTCAATCAAGACACTCATGCACAAATCACGACTACACTTGCATGGTAAGTCTATAAGCCTCATGTGTAAACTTGCCTCATAAGAATGCATGTATCACACACCTCATAAGAATTAGCCCAGCAGCGGCATGGTATCTCATAAGAATTAGCCCGGCCCAGTACGGGCATGGCATCTAATAAGAATTTGCCGATCAGGGGTATGGTATCTCACAAGAATTGGTTCGGACATGGACATGGTATTTCATAAGTACTAGCCTGAGCAGGGGCATGGTATCTCACAAGACCTATCTCACAAGCTCACAAGTATTCGCCCGCTCTGGGGTATGCATCTTACAAGAACATGTATCATGTAAGGTCAAGTCTAAGATCCTAACAAGTACACGAGTCAAGGTAATGTCATGATATGCTCACATGTTTTTCCGCACTCTGTTTTGTAAATATGCCTTGAATTATGATATTGATTATGTACATGTGATATTATATTGTTAGTTAAACTTTATATACACTGAGCACTTTTGTGCTCAACTGAATATGTTATTGTTGGCAGGTTTGGAGTCAGGGAGCCTTGCACCGAGGAAGAGTACATGGAGTAAGATAAAGGTAATCTCCCGGAGGAGGGTGTTTGGGATCTTGACCGTTTACCTTATTATTAGAATTTTGTTATTATTGAAAAAGGTTGTAATAGATACTTGAGAATTTATGAGTTTGCATAGGTTTACACTTTCTTTGGGTATCAGGCCATTTGATCACACAATGAGTTTAAGGTTTAGATTGGTCATGGGATTATGCAGGTTGGTTTACTTTATGTCGAATTTTACCTTTGTAGACCCACTTCTTAGTACCACCTTGTATGCTATTAAGTTAAGTGTTTATGCAGTGTCACGGCCCTATAAATAAATTAGAAAAAAAAATTCCCTATAAAATTACAGTGATGATCATTTTTAAATAAAAAATGGCAATAAGTATTAATAGATCATGTAAAACCAATGCGGTGCATTTTCACAAATACATTATGTAATTATTTTAAAGCATAATAAGTTTTGTTTTGATGGTACATTTTGTAGTATAAAAATTTAATTTGGTGTCTATTTGATCTATTACGTAGGGAAGGTTTAGATATCGTTTTCTCTACTATAATGAGAACTCCCCCCTTAATGATGAAATTCCCAAACTATCCTTATATAAGATCTCTACCCCCCTTCTAAGCCGTAGCCTGATTTTTTGTAAATTCCCAAACTACCCTTATATACAAAACCGTGATTTAATGTTTTACTTAATTCCAAAACTACCCCTTTCTCATCTACAATCTATTTAAAGTTATAAATTCTTAAACTACCCTTATATCACCCACAGGTTAACACGTGTCCCTTTTAAAACTCCTTAATTGTGGTTAAAATTCACTCACCTATAGGGTTCACCCCAGTCTCTCTCCCCCACCCCTCTCTCTCACGTGCATCGCACGTGCAGCCCACTAGTATAAATATATAATACATGCAAATCACGTGAAGCTTGTGCGCGACGAATTTGCTGTCTCAAATTGGAATTTTTTAATTTAAAATAACATTAAAAAAAATTACAAGGATTTGAGAGCCACCAATAAAATATTTATATAATAAATGGGACTAGAAATTAGGTCGAGCATTGGGTTTGGTGGCATGAAAATTGCCTCATAGGCCTTGTGAAAACTTACACTAGAATTGGGTGACAATAACAATATTCAACCGTCTATATGGTTGTTTTATTACTATTTTTTCTTTGGTTAGGGTTATAAGTACCTCACTTTTGCACTCTCTTTTTCCCTTCTTTTCTTTTCCAAGACTCCAATAATTTACCATCTCCTATACCCTAACTTGGATTTTGTTGAAGCTAAGATTTCCGGATCAAAGTTGTGGTCTCAAGGTTTAAAATGGGCCTTACGAGTGGTCCTAGCTAGGATTTTGGAATGCTCCTAGGGTATTAGTGAAGAGAGTCTCGGAAGTTAAAATGGGATTCTAGGGTTTAGGAATGGTTCTAGGGATTGGGATTAGAGAGACCAAAAATTTCATGTGTCGAATCTTGTGTAAAGTGAATGAAGACCTTGAATTCTATGAGAAAACAACTCATGTAATGTTTATCTATGTTATATTATGTTGTGTGACTAAAGACTAAAGTTTAAGATTATGGAAAGAAGGCAAAACAAACAAATCGGGGCAAACCGGTCGACCGACTGGTAGGAAAAGTGGTACAAGACCAAAACAGGGGCTTTGCGACCCAAGCCAATCGGTCGACCGCCTGGCCCAGAAATCCTAAATTAGCTAGAATTTCGACAATTAATAACTTCTAAAGGACCCTAGGCCTATAAATAGACCACTAACTCGTGGGGATTAGGGTTTTTAACATTCTAAGAGGCCGAGAAATCCTACAAAGAGTTTAACCTAGGCTTTTGAAAGGGGTTTTATCTCAACGAGAAGAAAATCTCAAAGATTATTTAGATCCAAGAGCATTCTAAAGCGAACTCGATCGTAGGGAAGCAGTCATGTGAGGTATTATATAGTGTTCTAACCTAATAATAGTTATAAGATAGTGATTTTAAGATTTTGAAACTATGTTACATGTTATTATGAATTGATGATCATGTTAAGGGTAGGGTTTGCATGTTTTCAAAAGGGTTGAATGTTGATAATTGTGAATAGAATAAGGGATATGAGAGTTGATATTCGACTGATTTATAATGATGAATTGAAGATAATATTGATGAATTATGTATGATACTATAATAGTTTTTCTGGAATTTTCATGTTTGTGTGATTGAATAGGGAGGAAGGGATGAATTCTGGGGTTTTGTACATGATTGAATATGGAGAAAGGGATTGGTGTTGAAGGGTGATTAAAACTAGAAATCCATGATAATAATTGATATTGTAATAATGATCTCATAATTGTCCCCACGTGATTATAATTGTGAATATCTTCCATGTATGATAAATTATCATTGTATGATCTTACATGTAAATTATATGTAATTATGCATATATTGTTAGTTGAATTTTAGATAGGTAAATACTTACAAAATGATATTAACAATTCCAAATTCTCTAACCATCATTGTGTGGGCGGCTTTGGTGGAGTTTCGATGCTGTGATATCAGAATCTAAGGGATAACCTAGATGAAGGTTGACCATAACACTCAAAACACATGTTTCACCGCATGATAGATATTATAAGTGCATGTCTCACAAGGGACAATGTACAAAATTTTTTGGTAGGTTTAGGAGGATTTGACATCTGCTCTCTGGGACCAAAATATTCAATGCTCACCCAAAATATTATTGTCGGCAGGTTCAAGAGGATTTGACATCTGCTCTCTGGGACCTTGGATTGGGGAAGAATACATCGACGATCAGGGAGGTGATTACCTTAAGGAGTAGATCAATCTAGATCACTATCCATATTATTGATCTGATAGTTAGATGTTTTATTTCAGTTTTGAAAGAGTTGTAATAAAGAAAATTTTAAGGTTGATGTTGGTTAGGTTTGAATTTTTGTAACTGAGATCATAGGGGTGATTGGTTTATTTCTGTTAGTTGGTCGACATTTATGGGCAGTGAAATCTCACCGCCCGCAAGGCGGTTGTATGGTGCACCTGCTCACACCAAATCACAGCCTAAGAAGGGCTGTTGGGCTTCGCATGTGCCAAACGCATGCGCACCAGCTGGTCAAGGGCTGACTAACTGCCAGCCCGCATAGCATTAAATGATGGTAGCAGAGCAATGATGCCCCACAGATACCCCTTTGTGCTATTCCCCAGAGGACTGACATGTGGTTAGGGTTTGCCCTTGCGAACAGATTCCATCTTAGCTCTGCGGACACTCCATGAGTCCATCCGCAGGCAAGTCAAGGACTAGCCTAGTCCATGGCGTAAAGAGCCACGGACCTAACCCAGACCACGCGTAGGACCTAAGGTCCCAGCCTATCTTGGTCAGCGGACTAACTAAGGTCAAACCCTGGTTTACAACCAAAATAGGCTTTGGACTTGATACAGACCGTAGGTGAAATCCATGATCTCCCCTCTCTGATCCGTGGACTAACCAAAGTCAGTCTTTTCCCCAGATGGCAGCCAGTCCTTGGCTGCCATATAGAGTGTCATATGACACCCTATCCGAAAGGGGGAGTAATCTCTCCCCTTTTTATTGGAAGATAAAAATCTTCCCTCTTTTAAAGGGAAGTCTTATTCTCACAGGTTCCCCAAAAAGGGAAACCAATTTGGAGTCTTTCAAGAAAAAGGACTCCCATTCATACCTGATTTACCCAAGATAAGGGAAATCAACTGTCAAAGGACAAATGACTCTCTCTAAAAGGTGAGAACCTTTTGATTTTCATAAAAAGAGGAAGTCAAAGGGGAGTCCAAATCGGGAAGGTGAATACCTGGTTAAAATCTTTGTTCTTCTTTTATTTCTTCTTCTTAATCAGAGGTTCTTCCCCAAATCGGGAAGGTAATTAACAATCTGGGTTTACTCAGATTAAAAGGATAGTCCCTACACACAAATAATAAACTCTATACAACAATGGAGGTAATTCGACCGCGAGGTTCAAGATGTCTAAACAATCATAAAAAGACCACTTGAAATTCACTTGTACAAATTTCTGGCACACCTGGTGAGACCTTTTTTTCCTCTCATCTTTGAAGAAGAATACAAAAAAAAGAACAAAAAGAGAAGATGAGTTATCTTTTCCTCTCTTTTCTTATCGTTTTTGTGCAGGATGATCGAGATCGTATACATCGGGCCTACATCCTGACGATCAATCGGAGGGTGTATGTACCCCCGATCCGGATTCTGGTGACTCATCCACTCACCTGGGCCGAGATAGCAGCAGCTCCAACCAGGATGGTTCGGCCAACTGGTCAGACCTCTCCAAAGAGGCCACGATCATTAGACCAGGTCTCTGTTGAGGACGCTTCAACCCACAGCAGAAGCAGGATTGACCTGTCAACTTAGGGGTGGAAAGGCAGTCTGCCCACCTAAATCAAAGGCAGATAGGCTGCCCACATCAGGCTACCCACCGACAGCAAGTCGCCAGCTCACAGACATCCCAGAGGATGCTAGCCATCCTGTGGACACTTCAGAAAAGAAGTGCCAGTCTGCAGACATCCCTATCCACGGATACCAAGGAGGGTGCACCTAATCGAGTGCACATAAAGCAAAGTGGCTCAACCACTTTGCGATAGGTCATCCCAAAAGGCCAACCTATGTCACCAGAACCCCTAAAATGGGGATCCAAAATAGTTAGCCCTTCGGGGTCAACTAATTGAGCAAACTCATCTTGAGCTCAAACCATGATCCAATCAAAGTCTAAATAGGAAAAGCCCTATTTGTCGACCCTAAGCAGACTTTTGAGATCTCTCAGCTCAAGTTGGTTGTTGGAACTCACCCCTCAAAAGTTTATCAATAGAAGGGAGATGCTGTCCAAATTCTCTCAGGGCAAAAGAACAAGGCCACTAGCCTAAGGGACTTAACAAAAGCTTCCCCAATAAAATTGGTAAAAAATTCCAAAGATAATCAAGTGGAAGGAACCAATCCGTGGTCTACTTCTGCGGGCCAGAAGGACCTGTCCGTAGGCCAATCCTATGGACAGAAGGAGAAGTGGCCAAGGCCACTCCATGGGCAAGGGGGAATGCCCATCCATGGACAACAATGAAGGTCCACGGACCTAGATCCCAGCCAGACCCAAGGGTCCAGCCCAAGATCACTTCACGGGTAGAGTTATAAGCAACTCCGCGGGCAGATCTAGAAACAGACTTGAGTCCACGGAGAAGTCTATCTCAAGGAAGAGAAGGAGTAGCAGATGGACACATGTTCATCCACAGACAGTTCCCTTTTTAAAAAAGAGAAAAATTGGCAGTCGAAAGCCAACAAAAATAGGGTCCCCCTGGGATAGAACTCAACACCCGATGACATCATTAATGATGTCATCAAATCAAGAAAGGAAAGAGTGAACTTGCCGATTTCTTCAAACTACGCAAGGGGCATTAACATCTGTGATCAAAGTCACTTAGCTGTTAATGTAAGGACTGACATGGAATCAACATAAGCAGAGAAAAACTTGTTGTTCAAGCTGGGTCCAAATGCATTCAGAGGCGTTAATCCAGCGACCTTCACAGTAAAGATGTCAACTGTTCATCATCAACATCGACGGCCTCCGTCTAGAGATATCAGCCCATTTTGGGGCTGAGCATATACAAAACCAGAAAGAATAACCAGAGCACCGTATGACCCTCAGGTTAAAGTGTTGAATATAAGTTCTTCCCCTTTTGAAATGCCAAGGAAGCAAATTTCTGAGGAAATCCTCTAGTTTAGAAACCGGAAATACCTCTCGGCTCTGCCAAGGAAGGCACATAATTACCGGTCAAAACCAAAAAGGTCTAGAAAGTAAAGACCAACTCCTACTTATCATGTTCGGAGGGAACCAAGGACCAGAACATCACACCCCCATTATCAAAGGGTGTCTGTTAATGTGGTTGGTATAAGGAGCAACCCTGATCCAGAGCAGTTTAAACCTCCGTTGGTTCAAGGAACTGGTAGACCTCTCGAGCAAAATCTCTCAGAAAGGCAATGCTCTCAGAACACAACTGCTGCCATTTTAGCTGATATGGACGAAGCAGAATCTTGTAGAGCTGTTGCAACAATAGCTCCTGATCAAAGAATTCCAAGGAAGAGGAGAAGCCGCAGAAATAGGGCCAAGGGCAAAGAAAAAACCCAAGATCCAACTCAGTTAGTTTCAGAACCTGACATCAGTGAATCCCAAGAAGGATCAGAGCAAGAAGTGACCCCAGTAACCTCTCCAAGAGAATTAGGAAGGATCACTCAAACTGAGGATTATGACTCTAACGAAATAGTTGTTCACTCAGCAATACTGGAAGTAGTGCCAGAATTACCTCAACAGGTTTTCAATGCACTTAACCCTTTATATGGGATGCCCAAGGCTTATTTCACGGAAGAAGAATTTCCAAACTTGTTCCAACTGCAGGGACCAACATTTGGATGACCGGTATCGATCATGATGACAAATTTGGACAAGAACGCAGGTCAAGGAAATAACCCCTGCAACTTTGGCACCTCCACCATCAGGTGATCAAACATCAGCCTTATAGGCTTAACTCCGATACAAAGATGATGAGATCACAACCATCATGTCTCAAATGCAAGATTTGGCTACTCAATTGTTAGCTCTCAAAACTGCATCGGCACCATGACCGTATTTCCCATACCAAGGAGATAGCAGTAATCAAGGCATAGCCCCTGCACCTCCAAATCTTCCAATTGCACTCGGAACAATTCTTGTCCTAGATTGGACCACCCTCATAGGAGGAATTTCCTCGTCTCTTCTAGCTACAATTGAAAAGACCGTTCGAAACCAAATGCGAAGGACCAAAGAAAAAAAAGAAGATGTTCGAATGATTATAAAGCCTTATCCAATTGTCATAGATGCAGTGTCATTCCCGTCAGGCTTCGTTCAACTAACATTCAAAATGTTTGATGGTACCGGAGATCCAAGGTAACATCTATCCCATTTCCTCTCAAGATGCAGATTGGCATCCAAGACGGGAGTTGTTTATCTGCAACTCTTTGTACAATCCCTGGAGGGTGCTGCTTTCACATGGTACATCAATTTCCTAAGGCTTCTATCCCGGATTGGAGTACAATGGTATCCGAATTCAACAAATTATTCTACAACACTTAGAGAAGAGTGGGTGTTCCAAAATTGATTGAGATCAAGCAGAGGGACAATGAATCAGTAACAGAGTTCATTGCGCAATGGAGAGCCTTAACTTTCTCCTATTCTCAGAAGTTCACTCAGTTGGAACTCATCCAAATGTGCCTTAACAACTTCAGGCATGATCTGCCAACATCCCTCATAGCCCAAACCTTTGTGGGTTTTGAAGATCTGTGCACAAAAACACATGACATGGAAAATGACATCAGAAAAAGAAGGCATGGCCGAGTCACCGATCGCCTCGAATCTTCGACAGCTGCGGTGGTTGAAGCCAAGAAAGCTACACAACCAGGTACTGGTAGACCAAATGGTCGATCAAATGGTGGGAAAGGACCAGTTCAAGTCGGGACTAAACCAGTTCGAGGTGGAGCCAGAAAGCCACAACAGCAACATAAGCGTGACCCTCCAAAAAGAGTCATCATTGAAGAAAAAAGGAATATATCTTATTCTTTCTCTAAGGATATCGTCCAAGACTTGTTCGAAAACCTCCTCGCCAATAAACTGATCACTCTCCCAAAAAGCAGGAGACCCCAAGAGATCGGAATGAAGGATGATCCCAAATATTGTCCTTGTCACCGTATAATCAGTCATCAAATCAAGGACTATTTTGTGCTAAAGGATATCATTCAACAACTCTTGGACAACAAAGAAATCGTCATTGGTCAAGATCTGCAACCAACGGCTACATCCAAACAGTGGTTGCCTTGGAACCGCTTGATAAAGGAAAAGACCTGAAAAATGGCAATCCTTTTGACGACAAACCATCAAATGAAGAGGATTGGACCCTTTTCAAAAACAAAGGTACCAAGAAAAAGAAGCAATCAGCTCAAAATGCCAATGCCAGAAAGCAAGCTTAGGTTAAAAGGCAAGCTCAAGCCCAGAAAATGAAAGGGAAATGTGTAGCTATGACTGAGAAAAAAAAGAAGAGAGAAAGAGTAAGGAAAACCAAGAAAAATGGCCCTACCAAAGATTTTGTTCTGACTATGGAATGAGTCCAACATCTTCTCTTGCTATGTCATCAATGGGATCCCAAATTATGACCCCTCATGGTTGAATGCCCCAAGGGAAATAATAGTCTGTAGTTTAGAAAGACACCAGGCATTGCAAGATTGGCTAGATCAATCTGAAGATATTGAATTCCCAAAGAGAAGACCATCCACACCAAGGCGGACATCCACAAGGCTTTCAGATCTCTCCGAAGGATTTTTATCTGAAGGAGAACGAGAGGTAAATGATGGAAAAATACCATCCGACTCTCCCAGGACTCTAGGTAAAACAATCCTTAATCCAAAATCGATCGATAGTTTTTCTGCATCAAAGCAAATATCGGCACTCAAAGGGCTGTTTGATTTCTCCAATGAACATGCATCCGAGGAAGCACTAGACAAAAGCAATGAACAGGTTCAACTTGATTCCTCTGAGATTTCTAAATTGGAATCATCAAATTTCCTTCGATAGGAAACATCAGCTACAACTAAAGCATCAGGTCCATTACATCACAAAACTCGATGGTTAACGCCAACTTCACCGTAGTTTGAAAGCTCAATGGAAGAATATAAAGCACAAAGGCAGTTACCTTCCCAAAGTAAAAAAAGAGAAGGCTGAATTTCGGCTCTGTAAACATGGTCCAATTCTTAGAAGGAGAGTCGTCTGAACCAACTGATCAGACAGTGGCCAAGGTCTATCAACTCAATCTCCAGTTAGGTAGGAAGCTTCCACCAAGATTTGTACCAGTTCAACATGAAAGTCAGACTAAAGCTCAACCGGCCCCAGCCCAAATAGCTCACGGTAATGAGAGGGTCAAGTACGACATTCTGGCCCATCTAAAGAAAATTTCATCATTATTAAGCGTCTATGATGCTCTCAAGATATCTCCGGAATTAAAAAGGTCCCTCATATATGCCCTGTCTAATCCGGAGGACTTTTATGAATAAGTCACAAGTCAGCCGCCGTAACCTCCTCAAACGGGAACCTCCTGCCTCTTCACAATCACTTTTGATGATAAAGATATGCGAGCTGAAATGCTTCAACATAACAGGCCATTGTTCATCACAGGTCTAGTTAATGAGACTAGTATTTTCCAAGTGATGATTGACGGAGGTTCAGGCATCAATGTTCTCCCAAGAAGGATGCTGCCTAAACTAGGCATACAAACAAGCCGGCTTCATGAAAGCAACCTGATCATCCAAGGGTTTAACCAAAATGAATAAAAGCCTATAGGCATGGTTAACCTTAAGACAAGGTTTGGGGATATCTCTGAAACGACAACGTTTCTGGTGATTGATGTTGATACATCATACAACATCCTACTAGGGCGTCAATGGATACATAACCATCTTGTTGTGTCATCCACATATCACCAATGCCTTAAATACCTGTAAGGGAATAGGCAAGTAAGGATCGATGCTGATGATGATCCATTCAATGATGCAGAAGCATATTATGCAGATGCATGCTTCTATGTCAAAAGTGCCCAAAGAAGCATTCAGTAGAAGCCCAAGGCACAAAGAGCCGAAAGTGGGCCAAAAAGCAACCACCAACTTATTCAAGTTGCAGCTCCGAATAGGGTATTCAAATACACCCCAAAGTTGCAGAGAAAAGAAGGACAATCAACTTTGACTTTGGTTGACACTCTCTCAACCCTCAAAGTGGATCAACAGGCTAACCCTCTACAAACTCTCAAAGATGATCATTCAGTTATGTTGAGAAAACTGGACTGCACAATGGTAGAAACTACCTTCCTTACAAGAAAAAGCTGAGCTATGGTAAACCAACTACCACAGTCGTTAAAAGCCAAGGGTTGAATCCTGAAGAAGGAGAACAGGTCGGAGGTACTCTCCTACCCGCTTATGAAGCTTTGCTTGATATGGATCTGTATAAATCCCTAGATATTGATGGCTACATCGACACAGAAACAACAAGACTAGAGTATAATCCCCCAGTCTTCATGTTCGAAGAAAATCCTGGTCAGACTGTAAACATAGTCACGATCAAAGAAGATTCTTCGTAGAAGAAGAAGGCTCCATAGAGTGGTCTTCAAAAGAAGTAAAGCATCTGCAAGAGTCATTATGGGATGAAGCAGCTTATCAAGAAATGATTGATAGCCGGGCAAGAGCTAATCTCAATACTTGGAAAAAATGGCTGATGGTGGAAAGCAGCCCTAACGTTGTGATTCCCCCAAGAAGAACATGGGAAAACCCCATCATCTTTTGTGCTTTAAATTGAATAAGCCAGGCCACCACTTCCTGGAGTGATAGCAAAAATAGGCAAATAAACCCTTACCGAAAAAAGGTCATCTATGATCCGGTAACCAAAATAATGCTCGAGAGACAGGAACTAGATCCCGAAGAAAAAGAGCAAGTCGAGGGTGAATTCATGCCTGCTTACGAGTTAGTACTCAATCCCAGACAAAGGAAAGCATTAGCAATTAGTAAACAGGTTTGTCATAGCAAATGGGAACTCGGGTTTCATCACTCTGATTCTTCATCAAATAAAGATCAATATTGGTCTGAAAATATAGTACCATTCATCAAAAGAAGACTCCGTGGAATGGCTCCCAGAAGAGACAAAGTCTCGTTAGGTATCCCCATGGGTTGAAGCGGTGAATCAAGAAATGATTAACAACCTAGCTAAGGCCAGTTTTGATGCATGACAGAAATGGCGAACATCAGAAGTCACCCCTAGTATCATCGTCCGATCTAGGTGAGCATGGAAAAAGCCCATTGTCTTTCATTCTGTAGGGAAAATAGGCAAAGTCACCCCCAGAACAACAGAAAAGACAAAAGAGTGAACCCTTACCAGAGGAAGCCTGTGTTCATTCCAGAAATCAAGGAAATGCTTAAGAAACATGGATTCAATACTAAAGAAAAAGAGCAGGTTGAAGACGGACCTATGTCAGCACCCAATCTAAGACAGAAAAGGGGTCTAAGGACTAGTTCCAGCCAAGGAAGACCCGAGTCTGATAATTCTGACCCTCCGCCAGATGAAGATCAGGTTTGGACCATAAACATGATTACAGAAGATGAAGACTCCTCTTCAGGAGAAGAAATGATATTGGAAGAACCGCCGAAAGAAATAGAAGTCCGTCTGGATCCTCCAGAATTTGAAGCAGGAGGTCAAGCAATAGTCGATGATCTCCTTGAGGTTAATTTGGGTATAAAATAGGACCCAAGGCAACATTCGTCAGTGCTTCTCTCTCCCAAACAGAAAAAGAGGAATGCATTTGTCTCCTAAAAGAGTATAAAGATGTATTTGTATGGGACTACACAAAAATACATGGCCTTAACCAAAAAATTGAAGTCCATCATCTAACAAATCGAGATGATGCAAAGCCCATCAAACAGGGACAAAATAAAGCTAGCCAGCCCAGAATTGGTAGCTCAAATTGAGGTAGAGGTAGATAAACTCCTCAAAATTGGATTCATAAGAGACGTCCAATACCCTACTTGGCTTGCCAACGTTGTTCCTGTAAAGAAGAATAGATAGATCCGGGTTTGTATAGACTTTTGGGATTTAAATGAAGCATGTCCCAAGGACGAATTTCCTTTGCCCATCACATAAATGATGGTTGATGCGACAATAGGCATTAAAGCCTGATCCTTCATGGATGAATATTTGGGGTACAACCAAATAAAGATGAGCCCAGAAGATGAATAACTCACAGCCTTCTGCAATCCCAAGTGTTTTGCTACAAAGTCATGACATTCGGTCTGAAAAATACTGGAGTAACTTATCAAAGAACTATGACTATCATATTCTGAGACATTCTCTAGAATAGGGTCGAGTGCCATGTCAATGACTTAGTTATCAAAACAAGGCAATGAAGCGATCACCTCGATGATCTTTGAGAAATCTTCGTTAGATTACGAAAACACCAACTCAAAATGAACCCGCTCAAATGTGCGTTCGGAGTTGCATTAGGAAAATTCCTAGGCTTTGTGGTATGCTACCAAGGAATCGAAATTGATCCCACAAAGATCAAGGCTATTCATGAAATTCCCCCTCCAAGAAATCTATGCGAGTTAAAAGGACTTTAGGGTCAACTTACTTCCATTCGGAGGTTCATCTCCAACTTGACCGGAAGGTGCCAACCATTTTCCCAGTTAATGAAGAAGGGAATTCCATTCGTATGGGATCAGGCTTGTCAAAATGCTCTTGACAACATCAAGACCTATCTCACCAATCCACTAGTTCTCGTGGGCCCTATTAAAGGAAAGCCAGTTATCCTTTACATAGCAGCACTCGAGGGATATCTTGGAGCTCTCCTTGCTCAGCATAATGATCAAGGAAAGGAAAATGCCCTGTACTATCTTAGCAGGACTCTGGTTGGAGCAGAATGAAGGTACACACCAATAGAGAAAGTCTGTCTGGCCCTCATCTTACTTAAAAAAATTAAGGCGCTACATGCTTAAGCGTTCAATGAAACCGATATCTAGAGCTGATCCCCTCAAATACATAATGTCTAGCCCCTCTCTCTGACAGAATAGAAAAATGGGTGGTACCCTTGTCTGAATTCAAAATCGAATTTGTGCCCCAAAAGACGATGAAATGGCAAGCTCTCGCCGACTTCCTTGCAGCACATCCGGATCCCGCAGACTCATCACTGGTCACCAATCTCCCTGCCGAAGAAGTCATGCAGGTTCAGGCAAGGTTGAAAAATGTATTTTGACGGTGCTTCAAGGAGCCATGATGGAATCAAGCGCATCGACCCTAAAGAAAACAAATCCGGAGTGGGAATTGTCTTTGTCACATCAACGAATACAATCCTACCCTATTCCTTCGCACTAACAGAAGGATGTTCGAACAATGGGGCTGAATATGAACAACTGATAGCAGGTCTTGAGTTAGCTCTTAAAATTCCAGTAGATGATCTTACCATCTTTGGGGACTTGGAACTCGTCATCAAACAGGTTCAAGGCGATTATTCCGTGCAGAGAGTCAGCCTCCTTCCCTACCATAAGAGAGTGGACTACCTACTTGCTCATATATCAAAAATCAGCATCTTTCATGTTTGCAGAGGACTCAACAGTCAAGCTGACGTCTTGGCCGGTCTTGTGGCATCTCTAGTCTTACCATCTAACAGGGTATTGATTATTATAGTGGGAGAAATAAGGACTCTCAAACCCCTTCCAAAGATAGACTTAACAGAAGCAGTTTGTTCTGTGACAATTAAAGAAAAAGACGAAGATTGGTGACAACCCTTCATCGATTATCTCCAACATGGTCGACTGCCCAGATACCGTGCCAAGCGCGTTGAAGTCCGTCGACGTGTCACAAAGTTCGTGATGTTGGAGAATACTTTGTACAAACGATCACTGGATGGTTTTTTAATGAGGTGTCTCTTGGAAAATGAAATTTATCAAGCCAAGGAAGAAACTCAAGCCAGGATCTGTGGTGCCCACCAAGCTGGACCTAAACTCCAAATGCAACTGAAAAGATTGGGCTACTACTCGCCCACGATGATCACTGATTGTCTCAACTATGCCAAAAAGTACAACGTGTGTCAGCTTCACGCCGACTTCATACACAGGACCCCAGAGCCTCTCCACATGACAACATGGTCATGGCCTTTCACAGCATTGGGAATGGATGTCATAGGTCCATTCACCCCACCATCATTTTCTAGGCATCAATACATCCTAGCTACAACAGACTACTTCTCAAAATGGGCTGAAGTCGTCCCTCTCAAAGAAGTCAAACACCACTCAATATCAGACTTCATCTGAACCAACATCATATATCAGTTTAGAATTCCAGAAAGCATCATCACGGATAATGGGCAACCTTTTCAAAACGCCCCTATCGATAAACTGTATGCTAAATTTAGCAGCTGCAAATGGTCTCGTCAAAGCTTTCAACAAGACTTTGTGTAAAATCCTTAAGAAAGTTGTGGACAAAAGCAAACGGGACTGGCATGAATGTCTATCCGAAGCACTCTGGGCATACAAGACTACCTACTGGACTTCGACTCAGGCCAAGCCATATTCCCTGATCTTCGGCAGTGAAGCAATTCTCTCCCTAGAAATTTAAATTCCCTCCCTACAGGTGGCAATTCAGCAGTCTATCACAAAAGAAGACTCAGCTAAGGTTCGTCTCGTAGAACTAGAAACTCTTGATGAACGTCGTCTCCAAGCCTAACAGAGCCTAGAGATGTACCAAGAAAAGCTAACAAGTGTCTTCAACAAAAGAATAAGATTAAGGCCTTTCAAAACAAGGGATTTGGTCTTAATGGTTTAGACTCCAATCATTGTCACTCGTCAAACCAAGGGAAAGCTCGAACTAAAGTAGGAAGGGCCCTATGTCATCAAGAAGGTATGTTCCAACGGAGTGTACTTGTTAACCTCATTGGATAGAGAGCGAATTATCCCTCCAACCAATGCAAGATTCCTAAAGGGATACTACTCATAGGAATCAAAAGAAAATGACTAGCTAAGTTGAAAACCCTAAGGGGCGGCTTAGGCAAAAATTTGAGTCAAAATCAAAAGCTCTCAAATTTAAAAAACCCTAAGGGGCGGCTTAGGCAAAATTATAGCGACAATGACTCGCTAAGTTGAAAAACCTAAGGAGCAACTTAGGCAAAAATTAGAGTCAAACAAAAGTCCGCTAGATCAAAACTTTAAAAGACAGTCTAGGCAAAAATTAGGATAACAAAAAGCTCGTTAGACTAACACTCCAAGAGTCAGTCTAGGCAAAAAATAAAGAGATTTGACAGGCTCCTGAGTACGAGCATAAAAGATTCACTCTAGAACAACAGTTAAAATTGTTTGTTATACTCCTTGATACGAGCTCAAAAGGTCCAAAAACTCTCGAACACAAGTTAAAACTGTTTGTTATGCTTCTCGATACGAGCTTAAAAGGTCTAAAGACTCCTGAATACGAGCTAAAACTGTTCATCGTGCTTCAAAAGTCGCCAAAATACAAGGCCGAAGTCAAAACCTTCCTAGGTATGAACGCAAACTACCTATTCGCTCTCAAAATGTGAATCAAAGCTTGAAAAGCCCCTAAATGCAAGGCCGAAGTCAAAGCCTCCTAGGTATGAATGAAAATTGCTTATTCGCTCTCAAAATGCGAATCAAAGCTTCAAAAGTCTTCAAGATACAAGGCCGAACTTAAAACCTTCCTAGGTATAAACGGAAACTACCTATTCGCTCTCAAAATGCGAATCGAAATACCCCTTTTTTTGAACTACGTTTGGCTTGATCCTATTATGGGTACGTAGGCAACCTGAGAAAATTAACTTGGGTTCATCCCATTCTTTTAAAAGAACACTATCCCCCTGGGATACAAAATCATCATTATTTTCCTTTCAATATGGGTAAAATGAAGAAAACTACTACTTAATGCACCAAGAAGAAACCAAAACTCAAAAAAAAAAAAGACTTCTCGTCATCAAGGGAACGCACTCAAATGAAGCATATTTGTTGATTACAATGGATGGAAAATGGAATATCTCTCCCGACCAATGTAAGATTCTCAAAGAGACATCATTAATGAGGATCAAACAAAGCCCACTAGACCAAAACTTCAAAAGACGGTCTAGGCAAAAATTAGGGCACCAAAGTACTCACTAAGTTGAAAATCTGAAAGAACGGCTTAGGCAAAAGTAAGGGTAGCAAAGCTCACTAAATCAAAAACCTGAAAAGGCAGCTTAGGCAAAAATTAGAACACCAATGGCTCGCTAAGTTAAAAATTTGAAAGGACAACTTAGGCAAAATTAGACTCAAAGAAAAGTCTGCTAAACCAAAACTTCAAAAGACGGTATAGGCAAATATCAGGACAACAAAAAGCTCACTAAACTAACACTCCAAGAGTCAGTTTGGTCAAAACTTAGAGCGACTTGACAGGCTCCTGAATCCGAGCTAAAAATGTTAGTCATTTTTGAGTACTTGTTCTCAAATTACAAGTCTAAACCTTCCTAGGTACGAATGAAAACTACCTACTTGTTCTCAAATTACAAGTCTAAACCTTCCTAAATATGAACGAAACTATCTACTCGCAAATACGAGTCTAAATCGCCCCTATGTTGGAACTATGTTTGAAACACCAATCTCTCAAGATAAGAAAAGGGGGTCATATCACTAGAAAGGGGGGAATATAAGACAGAAAACCAAATAAGGTCTTTTATTCATGGATAACAAAATGAGGGAACTCCACATAAATTGGAGAACTCACTCAATTTAAACAAACAGTATCTTGAGAACATGTTATCAGCCTCAGTAAGTTAAGTTAAACAAGTAGTATCTTGAGAATGTTACATTCAAAATCAATGTCAAGGTTGAAGGATGGAACATTGCATTGGTGGACGCTATTCAGAAAAGAATTTCTCTTGTGAATGAAAACCCCACCATCATCTTTGGTGCTGATGTTACGCATCCATCTCCAGGGGAGGAATCTAGCCCATCAATAGTAGCAGTGGCGGCCTCTCTGGAAACAGAGCTGAGAGTTGTCTTTGAGTGTTGTCAGTCGCGGTAAACTACAAAACGAAATAAACAATATCTCAAAAAGCATGACCCTCAACATCAGTTAGGAGGTTGTTCAACAGCATCAAACAACCCAGGCAAGCTTCATCGGGACAGACGGGTAGAACGTGAAATATTCCCTTCAGCACCTGCTCAAGCTCACCGTAGAAAACACCTGAACTTTTGATAGACTCCACGACATTGAGTTCATTTTCATGGCATCTTATCATTATGCCAATAATAAAGTTACAGGAAAACATTAGAGTATTGCTCTCTGTTATCTGCTTTACCAAGTCACACAACTTGACAGCTTCGGTCTTCTCAATATTGAGACCCCTTGTAGTCTTCAAGTAACAAATGAAGACTGATCCGGTTTTATTGATCTTCAACCAGTCAAGGATGTCCTTTCTCGAAGTATGCTGTGATAAAAGGTCCATTCTATAAAATAAAAATAATAAAAAGCATGAAATTAGTACGGATACATGTATATTAGTTATTGTTTTATGTTCTAGATAAAAAGGGTCTATGGACAACTATTTAGACTTAACCAAAATTTGGAAAAGTCCAAGTCCGCAGATAAACATTTGGACTTAACCAAAATTTGGAAGAGTCCAAGTTCGTGGACAACATGTCCACAGACATTATTAATACCTGCGGACATTCATAAAAGCAAGTTCGGGGACAACATGTCTACGGATATTATTAATACATGTGGGCATTAATTAAAGCCTGCAGACGTGAAGTCTTTGAGGCAATTTAAAGCCCACAGACAAAGTTCTTGGGCAAAGTTAGTCCGCAGACAAGTCTGCGGATAGGAGGTTATTTTTTCAAGATGACCCTTCAGGTTTTCCTCATCAGAAAATCTTAGAACTCCGGTAATGGTACTAGAATTCCACCAAAAGGGGGGAAACAGGATGCCCAGAAGGACATCCTGAAGCTTTTGGATGAGGAAAAATCCTCATCCCCTTCTTCTATGAAGTCAAGAAACCCAAAGAAATGGGTTTCTTTCCTTCAAAATTGGAGAGGAAATCGATCTCACCTTCTCAAAAAGATGATAAAATCAGAGAAAAAGAAAGGGAGAACTCTGAAAAAGAATCTGAGTCCTCTCTGATTTCAGAGAAGGAGAAGGCGAAGGCGAAAATGCCTTCTTTGAGTGCTAAGGGTCTTTTATATAGGGACCCTCTTTACTAGGATCTAGACCATCCATTTCAAAATGGATGGGCCAGGTGGCTAGAAATTTCCCCAGCCACTTATCCTTGGTAATGGGAGACCCTCATTATGGGGACTCCTCCAAACCAAGAAACCCACTACGGGGTAGTGGGCTGTCAGGTACGGTACAACCCACATAGTAGGGATACAATATACCTCCCCACACTCACTGCCATATGACAGGATCTGAATGGTTGAATCATTTTCAGCCATTCAAATCCTAAGGGGCATTTGTGGGTAGTGAAATCTCACCACCCGCAAGGCGGGTGTATGGAGCACCTGCCTGCACCAAATCACAGCCCAAGAAAGGTTGTTGGGCTTCCCATGTGCCAAACACACACGCGCCAGCTAGCCAAAGGCTGGCTAACTGCCAGCCTACCTAGCATTAAATACTGGTAGTAGGGTAATGATGCCCCGCGGACACCCCTTTGTGTCAGTCCCCAGAGGACTGACCCATGGTTAGGGTTTACCCTTGTGGACAGACCCCCATCTTAGCTCTACAGACACTCCATGAGTCCATCTGTAGGCTAGTCAAGGATTAGCCTAGTGTGTGGCATAAAGAGTCACGGACCTAACCCAGGCCTTGGGTAGAACCTAAGGTCCCACGCTGTCTTAGCCCGTGGAGTGACTAAGGTCAGATGCTGGGCCGCACCAAAATAGGCTTTGGACTTGATCCAAACCGCAAGTGAGATCCATGATCTCCCCCCTCTGATCCATGGACTGACCAAGGTCAGTCCTTTCCTTAGATGGCAGCCAGTCCTTCGCTGCCATGCGACAGGGAATCCTTAATAAAAAGGACCCTCCGTCAGCTTTGGGGGATCCCAAGATAGAGATCCCCTCTTTTTCTCTAAAAATAGTGTCATATGGCACTCTATCCGAAAGGAGGAGTAATCTCTCCCCTTTTTCTTCGAAAATAAGACTCTTCCCTCTTTTAAAGGGAAGTCTTATCGTCCCAAGTTCCCTAAAAATGAAAACCAATTTGGAGTCCTTCAAGAAAAAGGAATCCCATTCGTACCTAGTTTCCCCCAGATAAGGGTAATTAATTGTCAAATGATAGATGATTGTCTCTAAAAGGAGAGAACCTTTTGATTTTCACAAAAAGAAGAAGTCAAAGAAAGACTAAAAATGACTCTCCAAAAGCTATAAAAATAGAGTTTCTCCTAAAAAAACTCCTATGAATGCATAAGCACGGAAAACTTAGAAGCAAAAACGGCATAAAAACAGAGAGAGAGGAGAGAGAAAAATAGCTTTCTTTTTTTTTTTGCAGAAAAACAGTAACCAAAAAGAAAGAAGAAGGATCTCCCATTAATGGAGAATATCAGGTGTACCCTCAATATGACACCTCTCTTTCTATATTTGTTTTTGGGTACAAATACCTCTATGAGATATCCTGCAATGCCTACATGGGATCTGGGCAACCTTATTGAATAAATACAAATATTTTATTCAAAATCTTTGTTCTTATTTTATTTCGTCTTCTTAATTAGAGGTTCTTCTCCAAATTGGGAAAGTAATTAACAATCTGGGTTTACTCAGATTGGAAGGATAGTCCCCCACACTCAAAAAATAAACTTCATACAATAATGGAGGTAATCTGATCGCGAGGTTCAAGATGTCTAAACAATCATAAAAAGACTGCTTGAAATTCGCGTGTACAACAGTTTCAATGGTTATATTGATTATGGAATTGTTATTAATATAATTTTAAGTAAAAATTTTGAGACTCACATTTTATCAAGCCTTTTATATTGTTCAGTTAATATGAATATAGCAGTGTCATGGGTCCAAAGTCTCATTGACCAACATGAGATTTTGGGATGTTACAAAGGTGGTATGAGAGCAATGACATTAGGTTCATTAGGAACAAGGGACAATGTACAAAAATTTTGAAAAGCAACATAATGAATAAAACACTAGAGTTATTTAGGCTTAGACTTGAGTGTTAGCTATATGTTTTAATTTTTCGTTTAGAAGACTTATGGTTTTCTGTTTACTCTCAGGACAATCAGAATGAGAACCTTAGTTTGGATATTTAACCAGCTGTTATTTTCCTTTCAGGGAAGATGCTTCACTACAAAATTGAAGGTTTTTATCGACGATACAAAACCGTTACGAAAAGCAATAAAACTGCCGTTGATAACTATAACGGCGGTTTAACAAACCGTCGGTATACATCTTATCGGGAAAGCCTTTTACGGTGGTCCTAACGGCGGTTCTTAAGACCGCTGTTGTTGATCTACTTTTTATCAACGATTTTGTAGGCCCTTTAACGGCGGTTAAATAAGGGCAATTCTGACAATTCAAGCAGTCCTCTAACGGCCAGTTTGAACCGCCCTTAATTATGTATTATTATATAATTGCAGTTTATAACCTTCGTTATATATGTATTATATAATGACGGTGTAACACCGTTATTAAATATGTAATATATACCGGCGGTTTATAACCGCCATTATATAATTCATATGTAACGGCAGTTAAAATCGTATTTGTTACTAAATATATAAATATACTATTATTACCTATTACAGTGGTTCACAACTGCCGCCGATGTTCATGAATTAAAAATAATAATTTATTTTTTTTGCATTTTTTCACCTGTATTATATGTACCTGTAAGTAATATAAAATGCAGTAAGATAATGCACACAATTTTGTTCCCATAAGCTCTAAATAATATTTCCAATAAAAAAATCCATAATATAATTCTAAAATGTATTGATAACAATATATACATGCCCATAAAATGTCACAGAAAGTTTTTTTTTAAAAATATCCTTAGGCTGCCAGCAGCAACCTCTTGCTACTCTGAAACCCGACAGATGTGTGCTGCCGACTCCTTCCTACAAAAACAAGAAAATTCAATTTATTATTAGAATATCGAAATCATAAACTTTAAGGATTTCATCACTAATATGCAAATAAACAAAATCATCTCAGATTTTTAATACTTATATAGTTTAACATATAAAAGTTTAGGCATTTCATCACTTACATGCAAACTGATACCAAATTTTACATACTTTTAGAGATTAAAAATATAAAAGTCTAGAGATTTTCATCACTAAAAGTCTGAATTTAATACTTTTGAAGTATACTTAGGCCTAAACCTACAACCACGCGCCAAAATTCTAACCGGGGCCCAGTTTTCGATAACGGGTGTATTTCGACACAACGTAAGTGTCAAAATTGGTTCAAGAGAATCCGAAGTCGTTTGCCTAATTTGGGCACTGAGTAGGCCGAATTCAATACTTTTGAAGTATACTTAGGCCTAAACCTACAATCGTACACCAAATGCTAACTAGGGCCTGGTTTTCGATGTGGTTTCTTCTATCCCTTGTATTTAGACACAACCTAAGTGTGGGAATTGGTTTCTAGGGAATCCGAGGTCATTTGCCCAATTTGGGCACCAAGTAGACCGAATTCAATACTTTTGAAATATACCTAGGCCTAAACCTACAACTACGCACCAAATGCTAACCGATGGCTAGTTTTTGATGTAGTTTCTTCTATCGCTTGTATTTAGACACAACCTAAGTGTGGAAACTGGTTTCTAGGGAATCCGAGGTTGTTTGCCCGATTTGGGCACCGAGTAGACCGAATTCAGTACTTTTGAAGTATACTTAGGCCTAAACCTACAACCACGCACCAAATGCTAATTGGGGCCCGATTTTCGATGTAGTTTCTCCTAACGCGTGTATTTCGACACAACCTAAGTGTGGGAATTGGTTCGAGAGAATCCAAAGTCGTTTGCCTGATTTGGGCACTGAGTAGGCCGAATTCAATACTTTTGAAGTATACCTAGGCCTAAACCTACAACTGCGCACCAAATGCTAACTAGGGCCTGGTTTTCGACGTGTTTCTTCTATCCCTTGTTTTAGACACAACCTAAGTGTGGGAACTGGTTTCTAGGAAATCCGAGGTCGTTTGCCCGATTTGGACACTGAGTAGGCCGAATTCAATACTTTTGAAGTATACTTAGGCCTAAACCTACAACCGCACACCAAATGCTAACCGGGGCCCAGTTTTCGATGTAGTTTCTTCTATCACTTGTCTTTAGACACAACCTAAGTGTGGGAACTGGTTTCTAGGGAATCCGAGGTCGTTTTATGACGCCCCGAACCCGCGCCTAAGGAATGTTCTGAGACGCGTGCTCGTTCGTCATAACCACGCATGCGGAAGACTTTATCTACGAAAATGCAAAAATTTTCAACTTTTCTTATGAGCTTACATAAGCAATAACAATTGGTCATCACAATAACCCATCATAAGCAAATGTGATACCTCACTGGCTACAGTAGTGTTTACTTTTGGCGCCACAACTGCACTAGTACACTTTCTAAAATCTATCAAGCGTAGCTCCTTACCAACTGGCAATCACTTCAGAATCTGAAGACATAAAAAAGAGGAGTGAGCCATAGAGCCCAGCAAAATCTACAATCCATCTAGACTATTTCCCACCTAGTAGCAATCATTAGTAACGATATAATATTACAGTTCAGTTCTTATATTATAATAATATATCATATTGTAATCAGTGACCCGAGGTCACTCAGGGCTATTTCATCCTATCCGAGGTTTCTAACCCCCAATTTCCAAGTTCGCTCAATCATCATCCACGATATCAAGTTATCGTTCCAGATAATAGTTCACGTTCTATTCATGAGTCCGCTGACTCATTATCCATTTCAGAATCCATGATCATCATAAAACTCCTTTATCATGGCGTCCCATACCACCATGATAACTATCAAGATCATCTGGCTCACATCAAATGAAATCGAACCTCGAGTCCTTAGACTCGATCAATTGGGCCTTCGCCTATGTACAACCTCTATCCATGAGTCCACAGACTCAATGATAAACCAATCGAGACTTCTCTCGATTACGACCATTCCTTGGGTATGCCAACCCAATTAATCTTACATCTTTCCACACATAACTCGGGCCTTCACCCGATGACTGCCAGGAACAACACCTTTGATAAATCACACTCTGTCAGGAACAACACCTCTGACATATTACTTTATATTTTCTCTCTATGGGAAACACCGACACACACAGCCACATTTGTCAGGAAACACATCTGATTGTCAGGATACACATCTGATCGCCAGGATACCCATCTAATAGCCAGGAAATCCAACCTGCCAGGACAATGAAACTCATCTGACAAGACATGGATGCACCTCTAACTAGCAGGCAACACCTGACCAACAAAAACACCTGTCTATTAGGAACACATTTGACATATCACTCTGCTAGGCATAACACCTCTGACATGACACCCTTATCAGGCAATACATCTGATAACCAGGATACACATTTGATTGTCAGGATACTCATTCGGTAGCCAGGAAACCCATCCAACCTGCCAGAAAAATGTAGCTCATTTGACAAGTCAGGGTCGCACCTCTGACTAACAGGAAACACCTGACCACCAGGAAACACCTGATCACCAGGAACACTTCCGACAATAACACCCGTGTTAGGCAACACAACTGATAACTAGAAACACATCTAATACATCAGGAACCACACATCTGACATGCCAGAAACACTCATTTGATTACCAGGAAACACCTCTGATAAAATAACTCTGTCAGGCAAAACACCTCTAACAACAAATCTTGTCATCAAAACTTGTCAGGCACAACACCTCTGACATCAAACCATGGCAAGCACCACACCTCTGACAGTAAATCCTGTCAACAAATTTTGTCAAGCACAATACCTCTGACATCAAATCCTATTAGGCACCACACCTATGACATTAAAACCTGTTATCAAATCTTGTCAGGCATAACACCTCTGAGACATCAAATCCTGTTATCAAATCTTGTCAGGCACAACACCTCTAACATCAATTCCTATCAGGCATAATATCACTATCAGTACAACACTTAACCCAACCTCTATTGGGATGTACCTGCCAACCCAGGCCAATGTCCCCTCAAAGTAACCTCATTGAGTTCGTAAACTAAATACATCAATGGATCCATAGATCCCAATCCAAACTTAGGTTCATAAACCCAATACCATCCTAACACTCCCGACTATCAGTCACGGAGGAATCATGGCTCTAAGCAGACCCGCCTCTCTAGACCTAGTCAAAGAGGTGGAGGTATACCATTCTGATGCGAAACATTACCCGATCGATGAACCTTTTCATCACCTTACCTATGTTCAAAGATCATCACATCATACCAGTTGTTCCGATAGGGAACATATCCGGGCCGATGGGTCTGTCCATCGCCCTATAAACACTCAAACATCATCACATTATACAAGGTTATTCCAATAGGGAATATATCTGGGCCGATGGGTCCATCCATCGCCCTACAAAACTCTCAAACAAACTTTTTGACAACCAAGAGTGATGATAAGATACCCTTCTGGGCACTGGCGATTGATCGCCCGACCCATTTCGAGCTGAAATTCTGGGCTGTAATAGCCCGAAATCAAGACTACATCCCTCTTCTCGATTTTAATCCCTTCCCCTATATTCCATACACCAACCACGGGTCTCCGACCCTTTTTCATTCACTCCATAAATTAAACACGTCATTCCACATAAAAATATAGCATAAATAAGGGAAAAGAGAAGAGATGGAGAGGGATTTTACCTCTTTCACGCTTTTTGAGGCTCCGGGGGAAGAAAAGAACGCCACCAACACTCTCAGAATGTTGGAAAACCTCTAGGTGAACCACCTCTCTCTTCCTCTTCCACTTTCTCGCTCTAGACTTCTCTCTTTCTCTCTCTACATGCCAATCGAGGCATCATGGAGGAAAACGGACGTCGCCAGTGCGTTGGGAACGTCAAAAACCCCAAGGGGGCCTCCCTTTTCCTTTCTCTTCTTTCTCTCTCTTCTTTTCTCTCTCTCCTCTTTCTCTCTCTAGAACCCACTCGGCCAGGGCTTCCACACTCGGGAAGGAAAAGAAGAGAATGAGGGGGGGGGTTACCCTCCTTATATAGAGGATGAAAAGGGTGAGTCACCCTATAAGGTGTCCCTCCATGACATCATGATGACATCATGCATGACATCATCCCACTATTAGATGATGGGTTTCCCACTTTTCCGTATATACGACCTCAAAAACCCCACTATATGAAATCCGAATTTGATGAAACTTTAAGTGGCCGAACTTGGGATAGTTCGACACCTTCTGTAGAAATTTCAGGGAAAATTCTGAGTTTTGACAGTAAAAAGTACGTCCCAAATTTTTTTTACAAAATCCACTAATTTCCTGATTTCGGACACAAAACATGTTACTGTTTCTTCATATGAGATAATGAACTGACGAAATGATGGACAGTCGACCGTGATGTCCTCACGGTCGATCAACACGCTTTGGTACCAGCGGCACAGATTTCTATTAGAATTCTTGTGAAATATCGATTCCCAACGGAACTCCGGAAATCTGTAAATTTCATGTTTTCTCGATTTTCTAACATAAAAGACCTCTGCGGTCTCGCAAATCGATACACGATGGAACCGGTACGACAGGTGATCGTCCAAATAGTCAATCCATACATTATGTACGATTTTCGAGTAAAAACGCTGAAGTTTTATTGGTACAACTCAATCCCGAACAAAACCCACTTTTCATAAATTTATTAAACACTTAACTAATTAACCTCATTTAAGGACCCATAAATCCTTAATTTTATTATATTAAATTTTGGGTCATTACTCGTTTGCCCAATTTGGGAATCGAGTAGGTCAAATTCAATACTTGTGAACATGGATTTACGCCCCCACAAGGGGTTGGGTTTTTGTTGAGTCGCCACTTATTGATTATGAGGGATAAGTCCCGGATATAGATAAGGTCTAATAATCTCAATGAGATTCTAGGTAAGAGGTTTGATTAAGTTTTAGGGAAAGTGTTAGCCACCCTAGGACGCCCATTTCGCAATGGTTACCTACTCTCTAGGTATAAGCGAAATTAAGTTCAAATTTTAATCAAATGCTTAAGCTTTAGGGTGTACTAATCCAAGAAAGGAGAAAATCCTAGCTAGGGTCGCACCTGGGTTGGGTTGCGTACGTAGTTACATGGGGTGAGATCAGATCGAGCGTAGTTCTGGCACATGAGCCCGTCCCAAGGCTAGGAGAGTGTGTGTAGGCTTTGGGGTAGTTAAGGCTTAGTCTGAGGACTAAGCTTTGATTGACCGGGTTGGTCAAGTACATGACTTACGGATTTGGTCCCAGGGGCCTAAGGTTGCACCGGAGCGGCTTAGATTGGACCCGGAGGTGAAGGGTTGCGTCGGAGTGACTTAGATTGGGCCCAGAGGCTAGGGATTGGGTCCAGAGGCCAAGGATTGCGTCAGAGCGGCTTAGATTGAGATTTAACCATGGTTCAGATTCGGTTAACCATGGTTTAGAAGGCCAAAGTCAGTTTTATGGTATATTATGCACTTTTGTAATTTTCAAGGATTTTTCAAAATTTTACCAGGATTAAATTACCTTAGCCATGGTTAAAAATGGGTTAACTATGGTTAAGCCATTTTACCATGGTTATGAATGCTCCAAGGTCCAGTCTTGGTCATTTCCTGTATTTTCAGATTTTTAAAAGATTTGTAAGGATTTTCTAGATTTTTTCAAGGTTAAATGGTCTTAGCCATGGTGCAAAGCCAATATTATCAGACGTTAGAATTGGTGGTGCTAGCATTACCGTCAATTCCAATTCTTCACAGAATTGGTATGATAGTAAATGTGATGCCGTCATTTCCAGTTTCTTCTAAAATTGGTTTTGTTGGTCAGGGGCATAGTCAAGGGGATGATCAGAGTGTCTTGGACCCATGAGGGTGCTTAGGGAACTTAGGCAAGGGTCATGGGCCTGGTCTGGCTCCTGGGCTTGGTCTGAATTGGGCCCACAATGACCACCTTATCACTGAACCTAAAATCCCAGAATGTCGGTAGACTGTTTACTGACATTCTGGATAGTTTCTATTTTAGAGCATCTTAACCATGGTTAAGTTGACTGGGAGAACCTGGAAGGACTAGGGAATGAGAGGGGAGGTCTCAGGGACCTAGGCCAGGCCTTGGAATGGACCAAGGGCCCACCACACGAGGCCTAGAGTCACTGCAAAGGAAAAGGTCCAGAATGGCGGTACTATGTTTACCATCATTATGGATTTTTGCCAGAATCCGATTTACTCCCCTGATGCTGCACCACAATGCTTCAAGGAGGTTCCTCATGAGCTGGAGGTCCCATGAGAGGTCTGGGGAGATAAGGGGCCCTTGCCCCTGAATCTACTATACAAAAGGAAGTCCCCTGGAGTAGGGCCAGGGGCTCACATGGATTTAGAAGAAGAAAGGATGGGATAGGGGAGGACCCTACCCTGTCGTGGTTGCCTGCAACAGTAATGGTGATGGTGGCTGCAGTGGTGGCGATGGACCTTCTTTGATGATGGTGACCTGAACCACTTCGCAGTTAGCTATTGGGTTTGCCAATACAGAGGCCTTGGATGCTCGGAGTTCTACTGGGGACTTCGGATTCCTATAGAATTTTTCACAAGGAGGTTTTGGCATGGGAGTAAAGCTTGGCCAAGGGTTAAATTTATAGAAGAAGAGGTTGAGGACTCAAAGGGGATAAAGGCAGAGGTTGGAGGGATTCAGATGCATGGGAGGCTACTGGATACATGCCTGAGGCATTGGGGGCAGACAGATTGTTTGCACGCAAACTGGGGGAATGACGGTAATTTCAGTACTAACATTCCCTGTAAGGCAGAGAAAACAAATAGCGGTAAAAATTCTACCACCTTTCCTAGCTTTTTCCATAAATGGGCCCTGGCTAGTGTTTAATGCTCACCTTACGGTACAAATTTTTACCACAAATGGAATGTTAGTAGTTATTCTACCAACATTCTTAAAATATTCAAATTTTTGGGCTGGCCCCCTACCTAGGTCTTTGCTTGGGTCTATGGGCCCAGGGTTGTTTGTCTATGGGTTTTGGCCCTAATGGCCTTGGCTTGGTGTCGCATGGGCCCATGGCTAAGGTTTTGAGAGCTAGGTAGGCTCGACCTAAGGGTTCCCCTAGGGTTTGACATGTGTTTGACTAGGGTTAGGCTAGGGTTAACCTTGGGTTTGGCCAGACTAACCATGGTTAAGGAGGGGGTATAAAAATTGGGTGCTTACAGCTGCCCCTCTTTGTCGGAGGATGGCAATGATGGAAATTGAACGACAAAGACTGGAATCACCCTATTTTTACGCCAGGGTTTGATTCTGGGAATGTAGCAACATGTATGTGTGCAAGCATGATGCAAGTGTGTAGTGATTATGCAATCAGTGTTGACTGAAAGACACATGCAAGCCTATATCTGCTGGGGAGATGCTGGAGATGAGGCGACTCATGCTGGGGAAGTGGTATGAAGAAATGGCGTGTCCCAGAGGCTCTAGCTAGATGGATTAAAGTGGCATCACCCCGAGGCTTTAGCCAACTGATTAAAAATGCGCGCATCACCCGGAGGCGCTAGCTGGATCGATTTTTGTGGAATCTCCTAGAGGCACTAGCTGGATCAATTGTTGTGGCATCTCTTGGAGGCACTAGCCAAATTGATTGAAGGACACATGACGTGTCAAGGACGCACTATAAGTGGTCAGAAGGACATGTGGGTGTGTCGGCATGCTGATAAGATGCAATGCTGGCCGACGGGTTGTCAATAGTACACATGATGATGTCAAGGGACACACAGGGGTGTCGAAAGGGGGACATGCGGGGAGTGTCGGCATGTTGACAAGAGGTAGAATTAACTGGTGGATTATAAATGGAGACTTGATGATATCATAGGCACACGAGGGTATCGAAAGGGGGACATGCGGGGAGTGTCGGAATGTTTACAAGATGCGGTAGTGACCGGCGGATTGTCAATTAGGACTCAATGATGTCAAGGACACACGGGGGTGTCGAAAGAGGGATATACGGGGAGTGTCGGCATGTTGACAAGATGCGGCATTGGCCAACGGGTTGTCAAAATAGACTCAATGATGTCAAGAACACACGGGGGTATCGAAAGGAGGACATGCGGAGAGTGTCAGTATGTTGACAAGATGCGGCATTGACCGATAGATTGTCAATGGAGACTCAATGATGTCAAGGACACACGGGGGTGTCGAAATGGAGACATACGGGAAGCATTGGCCAACGGGTTGTCAATGGAGACTCGATGATGTCAAGGACACACGAGGGTGTCGAAAGAGCATGAAATTTAGCCAGCTGAATGAAGAGGGTGGCATTACTTGAAGGTTTTAGCCAGATTGATATTGATTGATATGAGATGGTGTGTCCTGGAGGTGATAGCCAGATAGCTCTGATGCTGATATGGCCCTGAGGGGTTGGTTGAAGATGTTGATCACTTTGAGTGATACTAGGAAGTTTGGTCATGCTAGGTATGACAATATGATGTCATGCAAGGGATGAAGATGATGATGCTTTCCCATGACTCTCTTGACTGCGACTTGCAGGAATACGCGGCGTCGGCTTCTTCTGGTAGTTTTGTCGGGGGCAGCTGATGCTGGTTGGTACAATCAGATTGTGTTACCAAGGGTTTTTGCTTTAAAAAAAATTTTGCTTTTCAGAAAAGTATTGTGGGCTTTTGCAAAAGTTTTAGATTTTGACAAAAGGATGCATAGTTAGCGTTTAGATTTTCCAGAAAATTTCCTTTGTAAGGGCTTGTTGGGGATTTATGAGTTATTTTTTTTACTCTCGAAGAGTAGAGTCTAACCAAAAGAGGTTATTCTCTCTTTAATCACTACTGGGGATAGACAAGTTTGCTGCGCTACCACTGGGGCTTCTGCTAAGAAAGCCGCTGAAGATTGTTACCGAGAATCCACTGAAGAGCACATAGCCACTAGGGATTTTGCTAAAGGTCAACCGAGGAACTGTTGCTTTTCTACTGGGGATAATCTGGAGTCTGGAGTGACTGGTTGCTGCCGAATTCTGTTGCTAAATCGCTTTTGTAGCTTTTCCCTCTTTTTTACTCTTGTAATGACCAAGTCATAAGATTCACCTAATTTTTGTGCGATGGGGCCATTACTGATTTTCTTCATGCCTGTGAAGCTGATTGATTTTGTCTATTTTTTACTCCTAGTCACAAGACTAGGTCTGGGGTTGCGTAATTTTTGAGCAATGAGGTCATCATCGGTTTTCGCTCATGCCCACGATTTTCTGGGGATCTGGATCTTCTCTCCCTTCATTGCCCTAGACGACATTCCGCTGAGGATGTAGATATGATATTGCACTTGCACTTATAGTTTCTAGAGGATTTAGGAGGACTTTGAGTAGGACGAAATGTAGGTTAGAGGGTCGAAGTTTGGGACACCCTATGATAGCTTTTGTTGCCGTTGATTTGCACTCTCTTTGAGAATTTTTTTTTTTAATTGGGAAATTTTCCTCTATGACAGAGGCTGATTTTGGGGGATTTCTCTCCATTTGAGGTAGACTCATTTGGGGAGCACTGTAGAGGGATTGACTCTACTGGGGAAATTTTGGGAGAGGTTGTCTCCTTATAGTTCTAAAATAGGGGTTGATTCTGTGGGGAGTATCCTTGGAGAGGTAGATTCTGTAGGGGATGACAAGCGGATTCTGCTTTGGGGAGAGATTCAGGAGAGATTGTCTCCATGGGAAATCCCTGCACTTAAGTATGTTTCGACTTCTATTTTGGGTTTTGCCTTGATAGAAATTTTATACTTTTGAGGTCGACTCTGTTGGGGAAATGGGGAAACTTTGATTCCACTGGGGAGACTCCAGAGAGGTTTCGTCCCTTCTTAGGGGAATGTTTCAACTTCTATCTTTGGCTTTCCTTGGATGGAAACTTTTCTTCTTTGGTCGAAGCCGATTCCGTGGTTGCCTACGTACCCTTTGCAGGATCAGGTCCTGACGTAGTTTAAACAAATGTCATAGATGAAAAGGGAAGGTGTCCCTGATAGAAGCTTTTTGAAAGAAAGGTTGTTAGGCTCAAGGGGCTAACTAGCAAATTTTATTGATTTGAAAAGGGGTTACCTTGCTAGGGGTAAGGAGGGAGGGTGCTGAGGATAGCCTTTTTTCATTTCTCGGAGAACCTAAGAGTGCAAAGTGCCTCTCAAATCTAGACCCTAAGCGTAGTATTTATTGACTTTGTCCATGTTGATGGGCTCTGGGAGGTCTTCGTCATCCATACGTCCAAGTCGAAGAGCGCCGCCATAGAATTTTTCTCGGACAATGTATGGGCCTTCGTAGTTGGGGTTGAATTTGCCCCTCAGGTTAGGGCGGTTTGGCAACACTTTTCGTTAAACAAGGTTGCCGACTTAGATACTATGGGGCCTGACTTTCTTGTTGAATGCCCTTATCATACACCTCAAGTAGGCCTGAGAGTGGTTGATGACTTTCAGTCGCCTTTCTTCGATCAAATTTAGCTATTCATACTGGGCCTGTGCCCATTCTGCTTCTGAGATTTCTGCTTCCATTAACACACAGAGTGATAAAATCTCTACTTCGATGGGGAGGACTGCTTTCATACAATAGGCCAGAGAGAATGGTGTTGCCCAAATGGAGGTTCGGATGGACGTTATATAAGCCATGAGTGCGTATAGGAGCATCTCATGCCAAGCAGAGTATCTAGTTATCATCTTATCTATGATTTTTTTCATATTTTTGTTGGCGACTTTGACTGCACCATTGGTTTGTGGCCTGTATGGCATGAAATTGTGATGTTGTATCTTAAATTTCTGACAGAGATAGGTCATTCCCTTATTGTAGAAATTAAGAGCATTGTTTGTTACAATCTCATACGGGACGCCGTATTGGCAGATGATGTCCTTTTTCAGAAAACGCTAAACCACGGAGGGTGTGACATTGACATAAGAGGCAACCTCGACCCATTTGTGAAGTAATTGATTGCTACCAAGATGAATCAATGTTCGTTGATGCTTTCGGGGTTATGGGCCCGATGACATCAATGCCCCAGGCTGAGAATGGCTAAGGAGCCGAGAGATTGTGCAGCCTAGTTGGTGGTGCATTGATTTTGTCAGCATAGATTTGGCACTGGTGGCATTTCTGCATATGCTGGCAACAGTCAGATTCCATTATAGTCCAGTAGTAGCCCAATCTGAGTATCTTCTTTGACAGCATTAACACGTTCATGTGTGGGCCACCAGCTCCTCTGTGAACTTTTTCTACTACTTGAGCGGCTTCTTGGGCGTCAAGGCATCTAAGCCAGATCATATTCGTTTATCTTTTTGTAAAAGATTCCTCCTGAGAGGATAAAATTGAATGGCCAATCTTCTGATTACCCAACAGTCCATTTTGGTGGCATCGAGCAAAAAGGTCCTGTTCTCGAGATATGTCTGAATACCAAGTCTTGCCATCTAATACTTCTTCTACTTTGAGGCAATAGGCAGGCTGATCCTGTTGCTGAATTTCAATAGGCCAGACCATGATGCCCTTAGGGATTTGAACCATGGAGGCGAGAGTAGCCAGTACATCGGCTAGGTATGGGACTAGTCTGACTTCTCTGATGGCCCAAGACTCATTTTCCTAGCAGATTACTAAAGATGAGTCGTCTTAGACGTCTATCTCTTCGATTCCGATACCTAGGGCTTATTTTAGTCCGGCTATGAAGCCTCATACTCTGCTTCGTTGTTTGAGCATCTAACTTCAGCTTGACTGAGATTGGGAGGTAGGCTCCCTAAGGTGAGATCAGAACTGCTCCTGCCCTGTGTCCGTGACTATTAACGGCACTGTCAAACTATAACTCTCAATAGAGGTATTCATGCTCTTCTGGTTCTGCATACACGATGGCTTCGTCCGGAAACAGGTTGTGTACTGGGACATAGTTCTGAGCTGGATTGTGGGCTAAGTGGTCTATAATTTCCCGCCCCTTGATTGACTTTTGATTCATGTACTTGTTGTAAATTTCAGATAACATCATGAGACATCGGGCAGCTCCTCTGGTGGTGGTTGGCTTTTCCAGTAAGTACTTGAGTAGGTCCATCCGGGAGATCAGGATTACCATATAGGAGAGCAGATAGTACCGTACACGCTGAGTAGCCCAAATCAGTGTCAGAAAAGTCTTTTCAAGATGGCTGTATTTTTCATCACACTCTAATAAGCATTTACTGATGTAGTAGGTAACTTGCTTTGTTCTGTCTATCTCATCATATTGTGCCAATACGTACCCCAAGGAGGTTTCTTGTACTGAGATGTACAGCAATAGTGGTCACCCGGTGTGGGACGTATCAATACTGGCAGATGACGGAGATACTATTTTATTTTATCAAAGGCTTCTTGGCACTCGTCTGTCCAAACTGTAGGTATATTCTTCCTATGAAGCTTGAAGATTGGCTCACATATTAGAGTGAGCCGAGAGATGAATCAACTAACGTACTGAATTCTACCCAGAAATCCTCGGATTTTCTTTTTAGTTTAGGGAGTTGGCATCTCGATGATGGCTATGGCTTTAGCAGGGTCAATCTCAATGCCTCTCTTGCTGACTATGAAGCCGAGGAGCTTTCCTGATAAGACTCCGAATACGCATTTGGCGGGGTTAAGTCTTAGGCCAAATTCTCTGAGTCTGTCACATAGTTTCTTCAGGTCTTTAGGGTGTTACCTGGCGGTTGGAGACTTGACAATCATGTCATCGATGTAAACCTCAGTAGTCTTATGAATCATGTCATGGAATAGAGTCGTCATGGCCCTCTGGTAGGTGGCCTCTGCATTCTTGAGTCTGAAGGGCATCACCTTTTAGTAAAATGTGCCCCAAGGTGCTGTGATGAAGGATGTCTTCTCCATGTCTTCTTCTGTCATTTTGATCTGGTTGTGCCCAGAGAAACCATCCATGAATAAAAGTATCTCGTGCCCTGTTGGATTGTCGACCAGGATGTCGATGTGCGGGAGGGGGAAGTTGTCTTTCAGACTAGCCTTGTTCAAATTATGGTAATTGATCCACATTCGGACTTTGTCATCTTTTTTGGTACCGGTACAATGTTGGCTAACCATTCAAGGTAGGTTGCTACTACCAAAGAGCTTGCGTTGATCTGATTTTCTACTTTCTCTTTGACATTTTGTGACCATTCGGGCCACATTCGAATCAGTTTCTACTTAACTGGTCTTATCTCAGGATTCAAGGGTAGTCTATATACTACCAAAGCTAGGTCTAGGCCAAGCATGTCAGTATAGGACCAGGCGAAGATGTCACTGTAGCTCTTCAAGAAGCTGATCATGTCTGTCCTTTTTTTGGGCTTATGGTCGTGCCAATCTTGACTAATCGGAGACTATCATCGGACCCAAGGTTTACTGTCTCAGAGTCTTCGATATTGGATTATTATATCCCTTCACTGCACTTAAGGAGGTCTAGGATCTCTTGGGGAGGTTCATCCTCCAGCTCTTCATCGTACTCTACTTCTGAGAGTTCAAAAAAGGGTTTCGGGGTAGCCTTATAGCTGATGATTTCCTAGTAAATCATTAAGCTTAGTTTAACATGTTTTTGTTTTTTTTTTTTGTGGCTTCGTCATCAGCCTTTTTTAAATGTTTATGCAAAACAGATTTTGAGTCAAAAATCAGATTTTCATTGATAAAAAAATAGATGATTGCTGTTTACACAAAATTGACTCAACAAAAAGAGGCCTACAGTGGCTGACACTTGGATTTTTCAATGGGGGCGAAAAAATATGGGGAGGAGTGGTGCTTGGTCACTTGTCTGATTAGACTAACCTTTCCTGTGCTTGCCCCAGTCCTGGATGGCCTCAATGGTGAGAGCTTCGGTCCACCAACGGATCAGTAGTCCGCAACTGGATGATACTTCAGTAGTGTTGGAGAGGGTACATACCTGCTCTCCCGCTTGATCTTTTGCTTTGATGGCATCTTTGATAGTTGACTCATCAAAAATTTGTGCCATGTTGAATACTTTTGGATTGGGAATCACTAAAGACTCATCACTGGGCTGGGATTTGAGATACTACCAACTGGTGCAAGGGGAGGGTCGGAAGGTTCCAACTGGGAAGGTTACCAAGATGTGGGGTCGGGATTCTAGTTTCACCGACCGACTACTTTTCTTTATCAGTTTGGAGAGACAATACTTAAATTTTGGCTTGTACCCTAATCCGAATGCCGGTGTGTAACGAGGAGGTATATATCTCTTCTTCATGCCCTGGTTTCGGGAGCCCTTGCCTAACCCTGGTTGGTAGTTCATTCTGGCCATCATCCTGACAAATGACAGTACTTCCTGCTTGTTCTGTTCTTCTATCTGGGTGATAGAGCTAACTTGGTCAAATTGATATGTCATGTAGGCAGTGCCCTGCCCCAGCTCGTGGATGTCTCCGAAGGAACTCACCAACTTCTCTGAAGGGATCACGACCAGATGGTCATCTTAGATAAACTTGATTCTTTAATGGAGACAGGAAGGAATGACTCCGGTCGTATGGATCCATGGCCTCCCAAGGAGTAGAGTGAACGAGGTTGGCACGTTCACAACTTGGAAATTCAATGTGAACTGAGCAGGTCCAACCCCGATGGTCAGGTTGATGTCGCCCAGATTCTGTCTGGTTGAGTTATCAAAAACCCTGATTGTCATGGGTCGCTTCTTCACCTGACTGAGGTTCAGACCTAGGCTTTGCAGTGTAAATAATGTGCAGACGTTTAGGCCAGAACCGTTGTCGATTAGTGTTACGGATAAAGTTTTATCCATGCATTGAATTACAATGTAAAGAGCCCGAGTGTGATCCTTGTCTTCGTCCAGTATTTCTTTTTCTATGAAGGAGATGATTCTTGTTTCTAGCACTTGCCCTACCATGTGCCCTAATGTTTTGGGTGTGATGCTTGGTGTTATGTGGGCATTGTTAAATACTCAAAGTAGCTAGTTCCGGTGATGCTCAGAAGTCAAGAGAAGATTCATGATGGAGATCTGGGCTGGAGTTTTACTCAATGGCTGGGTGATGTTGAATTCTTCTGCTTTTTTCTAAAATTTTCAATAAAACAGCGGAATCTACTACCCCTTTCTCAGGGTCTGATATCCTATCTTTTTATTTCTCTTTCCCCTTGTCTTTTATTGGCTCAGCCACCGGTGGTTGGTATACGGGGTCAGATCGGGTAAAGTTGTCTGTGCTTTCACTCTCAAGGATGAGAGAGTGAGGGGCAAGTACGCGGTCGAGGATGAAAGACAGAGAGGGGATGTAGGGGATTTTAATGGAGCCAAATGAGGTGGAGGCTTAAGCTGGGGCTGTAGGCTAGTTGACTGGGCATGGGATAGTTTAGATGATCTGTTCTTCGTCTGGTTTAAGAGGAGGGATCTAGATTGGCGGTAGGATAGTCTAGATGTTTGACTGTGGGAAAAGGATGATAACGGGTGGCTGGTAGGTAGGTCGGATTATATCGTCGTCTACTGCAGATAGCTGGGTGGGGCTCCTCATGTGGGGGTAGTGGTGCCTGGTTGATACTGGTGTTACCTGGGGCCAGTTCAACATTTCCATAATCCAAGAGGTCTTGGATGGTATACTTAAGGCCTATGCAATTGTCGGTGGCATGGCCTGGACCTTGATGAAAGGCGCAGTGGTGATTGGCCTTGTAACTCCGACTTTGTTTATCTAGTGCAAGAAGTGGGGTAGGGCCCCTCAGAGTGAAGAGACCCTTTTTGGTAAGGAAGTCCAAAAGCTGGCTGAGAGTATAAGGGAGAGGGGTGAATTTCTAGGAGGTCTGCCCTATTGATGGGCTTATCCCTGGTTTTGTCTAACTGCCTAGGTATTTTCAGGTACGAGCTGTTGTGACTGAGCAGCCAGGGCCAATAATTTGATAGGTGCTACGGGAGCCACCATTTGCACATCTTCTTTCCTTTCTGGTCTCTGGGACCACTATTCCTACTTACGGGAGCTACTGTTCTGGGGGTAGTGAGCCCTAGACTGGAGTGGATAGCACCACTCTTAATGACGGTTTCAATGCGGGCACCTATCTTAACGATAGTGCCGAACTCTAATATTGGTAAGGTTACCATCAGGGTGGAATAGGGCTGCTTTAGAGTGCCCATAAACATACTTACCAGTTCCTCCTTGGGGATCGGAGTCGGAATTCGTATTGTCATTTCTCTCCATCAGGTAGTGTATTCCAGGAAAGACTCATTGTTACGCTAACTCATTTGTTCTAACTGGCTCCTCTGAGGTCAGAGCTCCTGACTGAAAGAATATTGTTCAACAAAGATGTTCATGGCGTCTCGCCAAGTCTTGATCCGTTGTTTGTCTACTGTCATCCACCAGGTCAGGGCTGCCCCTTTAAACTCTTCTGGAAATACTGGATGAGAAGAGGGTGGTTCTTGTTATGTTAGAGCATGTTCCCCAGGTGTAGCTGTAAATATTGTTTAGTGCAGCCGGTGTCATTGTACTTGTCAAAGTCAGACACTTTGAAACCTGGAGGAAAAACATCTCCAGATGAGAAGGTCAAGTCTTCTAGTGATAGATTGGAGCTGGTAGATGCCCCTTTCAATCTTCTCATTTCTTCTTTCATTTGTTTTATCTCCTCGTGTTGGTCCCTGAAGGACTACATAGGGTCGGAGGATGATAGCCTATCCTGGTTGACATGGGTAGCCTTATGTTGCTCTGGCCCTATCATACTGTTCAAATTTTGCTTCTCCTCTGCCTAGCACGGAACCTATATTAGGGATAAGGATTGGAATAGGTTGAGGTTCTGGGATGGGCTACTCAGAGGATTCTCCGGTCGGGTTTCGGGTAGAAGGTTCATCCAATCGGGCCCCAATTAGAATCTTCAGGGATTCTAGAACACGGCCAAGCTTAGTTTACATGGCTGCGATGTCTTGATTGTGAGACTGCAAGATCTCACTAGTCCTCTACTGCTGATCTGAGAGTTTTGCTGTTGAGGTTGATCAGCTTTCAGGTTGGATGACACTGGGTGCTTCTTCTGTGACTGGCACTTCAGTTAGGACTGCGTCTAAGGTTATTGCTTCTGCGAGAATTGCAGTCATAGAGCAAGTCATAGGTCGGCTCATGCAACTGAAAAGAATGCAATGACTAAACATGAATATGTATGATTTACAGGAAAGAGGATGATAGAAAGGACTATTCATTCATGCATGCTTGGTAAGTATAGGGTTGTACGATCCAAAAAGAGAAAAAGACTCGATCCTAGGCAGGTCCATCAGGGATGACAAAGTCAAGTGGCTGGGGCACACAGTTGAGGTCCATGATTTGCTGTTGGAGGGATGTGATCTCAACCTCCATATTATCAATTGTTTATGAGGCACTGAACATTCGGGATCCGAACTGGCGGATCTGGGTGATCATCTCAACCTTTGTACTGTCTGGTTGCTCTTGGTAGAAATGCAGCTGCATCCTGATGATGGTTGTTTCTCTGATGTCGCCTATTCGTCTCTTCTGGAGAGATCAGACTGTCTGCTCGAGTTGCTCGACCTGTTCCTGCACTGCCTGAAGTCCATTACCCCGCTCTACTTTCTATCGCCTGAATACCCATTGGGTTGTTCTTAACCTCTTCCCCTTCTCCTGGATCTAGAGCTGTCTCTCGAAGAAAATGTCTCTCTAAGGAACCACCATCTGAGCTATTGGAATGATTCCTTGTGATGGTGTTGAAACTAGTGTAGGCAGTTCCCTTGGTGCGGGCATACTGGATGGGATGTTAGGATTTTCTACTCAAAGTAAGTATGCTAAATTAGGTGAAGATAAGGAACAATAATGGAGAAGGGGTTTGTAGAATCTTTGATAGAGAATGTTTAATTAATTTAAGGAAAATATCAGTAAGAGAAAGTGCCAAGGCATCAGGTTTCCTTCTCTTAATGGTGTAATGTCAATTTAATTGTCCAAGGTATAACTCAATTGAGGCTTTCACATCCCAAACCCTCAATCGGAAAATTTTAGAAATTCAGATTATAATAAAAAAAAAATTAAAATAGATTTCTAATCAATTATTCAAAATGAGTTTTAACCCAAGCCCGCACTTTATCGAAAAAACTCGAGGACGACGATATACCCCGAGGCAATACCGCAGCAAAGAATAATATCCGCTAAGATGAAGGTTCTTCGTTTGAGAAATCAAGAACTATTACTCAACTACGAGAAAAACCTGACTGAACTCGTGAAAAGGTTTAAATCTCAGAGATTCAATTGAAAGAGAGATCAAACAAGAAGAACAACCAACATAAAAATCATAGATGTTAAAAACACTAATTGGATTAACTCAAATTAACATTACCTCATCAAGAGAATTCCACCCTAGCCAAGGCTAGGGTTTTAGCAATCCATACAGAGAGAAAAACTAAAATAATAAGAGAAGAGAGATGATTCCAGGATAAAGATTCAGACATCTCCTCTAATAACACCTCTCTATGAGTTTTTATAACTAAAAGGGAAGAAGAATAATGAAACTAAGCAAAAGGGAAACTTCTAAATACAAAATCTCGCACAAAATAATCAATTCGCAGCCAAAAACGCAAGTCCCACAACCACCGATCGATAGCGTAAGGGTGCCGATTGATTGGGCCTTTAATCACAAAAATTCAGGAAAAATCACCGTCTTCCAATTGATCGGCGATTCTGGCCGATCGATTGTCGAGGATAGCCGATCGATCACCTGAATCACCGTTTCACCAATTTTGCTTCTTTTTTTTCATCTTTTTGATTCTTTTCCTTTCGTTGATTTCCATGAGACTTCTTTACTTGAATTTCTACATAAAATATCATAAAAAATGATTAGAATTTGCAATCAATAAATAGGGAAACAAGTTTAGAATATAGGCTTTAAATCAAGGATTCAGACTAAAAGGGGCTTTAAAGGGTTACAAAAGAACTGATTTTGAGTGTACTTTTGCACACTCATCACACCCCCCAACTTGAATATTGATAGTCCCTAGCAATAAATCAACTCTCAAGCAAAGCACTTAACCAATCGATCTTCATGAATATATGCTACAACATTCAAATCATTCAAATAAGGTTTTGCAAGAAATTCACCATAGCATCCAAGTTTCTGCATCAATAAGCAAACTTAGAATTTGTGTGTGTGTGCTAAGCTCATAATCATTCTTACCAACAAACCCAAAACACATACAAATAAAATAGACATCTAGATAAACGTTTTGACCTCAAATCTCACAAGGATTTTAAATCACTGGAAATAATGCACTCAGAGATTTATGGGTCTTCTCTCAATCATATGAAAAATAGAATGCAAGAGCCAAAACAAATAATAATAAGATCTCAAGAAAAGAATGTCATCCATTGGGAACTCCTCCATTCACACCACAAACCCACCTAAGATCAAAAGGTCAGCAACAAGGGTTGTAATAGGGCTAAATGGTAGGGTTTATAAGAAAGAAGGAATAAGGATAATCAACAAAACCAGATATATGCTAGAAATATCGATACATCTTCATTGAAACAACTATTCCAAACATCCATAAATTCCTTTTTCTTTTCCAATTCAGAACTTCCTTCTTTATTTTTCTCTTTTGCACCCCTATAGTCTTTTTTATACTATTAAAAACTCTTTTAAAAATCCTCTTTTAAGACCCTCTTTCCAGGTATTTCAATATTCAAAAACAGCCCAGAGGTAAAAAATGACCAAAATGCCCCTAGGGTGAAAAATGACCAAAATACCCCTGAAAATGTGCTAAAAAGTTGTCATTTGGTTCAAAATGATTTTACAAATTTTTTGATGAATTTTGGCTATTTTGAGGATTAAATTGGACTTAAAATGGTAGAAAATGACCAAAATGCTCCTAGAGTGTAAAATGACCAAAATGCCCCTAAAAAGTTTTGCAAAATCCACGTTTTATCTAAAATATTATTCTGGATTTTACCAGTTCAATTTTGACTATTTTTAGGCTCAAAATGTGCTTAAAACGATAAAAACAGTTTTTCGGCAAATAGGAGTATAAACAAAAAAACCCAAAAATCAGTTTTTTGAAGGGCCAAACAGGCCCTAAGGGGCAAGCTCGCCTTTTTAAAAGGTGCGGGACCATGTGGGCCCCACTTTCATGGCAAACGTCATTTTTTATTATTATTTTTGTTCATAATAAAATATATTAAAATCTCGCCGTTTAAAAAGGCGCGGATTTAGAAATATCGCGGCGTTGCCGACTCACTGTTCATACCGCTTTACTATTCATTAAAATATAATAAATCGCGCCCTTTAAAAAGGCGCGGCCACTACTCCGAGACCCTATAAATACCCCTCCTCCCTTCCTTAAAAAATGATCCATTTTTCACTCCTCTCTCCTTGGTTTTTCGAGTTCCACTTCTGAAACACCAAATTTTTAGTTTTTTTTGGAGAATCCCTCTTTGTCCGAAAGTTCGCCGTACTTTCGGGCAGGTAATCCCTCTATCCCTAATCTTGCTTTCAAGTTTTTTAGCTTTATTAAATTGTTTAGTTTCTAGTTTTGCTTTAATATCTAGTTTAGACTGCTTGCCTGTCGAACCCCTGCCCAAATTCCAGTTCAAATATAGCCTCGCCTAGTCGAACCCCTGCCCAAATTCCAGTACAAATATAGCCTCGCCTAGTCGAACCCCTGCCTAAATTCCAGTACAAATATAACCTCACCTAGTCGAACCCCTGCCCAAATTCAAGTTCAAAACTAGCCTCACCTAGTCGAACCCCTGCCCAAATCCCAGTTCATAGCCTCGCCTAGTCGAACCTCCGCCCAAATCCCAGTTCATAGCCTCGCCTAGTCGAACCCCTACCCAAATTCCAGTTCAAAAACTAATCTCACCTAGTCGAACCCCTGCCCAAACCCCAGTTCAAATATAGTCTCGCCTAGTCGAACCCCTGCCCAAATTCCAGTTCAAAACTAGCCTTGTTCAAATCGAACCTCTGCCCATAAACCCTGATTAAACCCTAGTTATACCCTGATTAAATCCCAATTAATCCTAGTTAAACCCCAGTTAACCCTAGTTAAACCCTGATCAAGCCCTAGTTAACCCCAGTTAAACCCTGATCAAGCCCTAGTTAACCCCAGTTAATCCTAGTTAAAACCTAGTTAACCCTGAGTAAACCCTAGTTAACTCTAGCTTAATCCTAGGTAAACCCTACCTAAACCCTAGGTAAACCCAAGCTTAACTCTAGGCAAACCTCAGCTTAACCCAGATCAAATCCTAGTTAAACCCTATCTACCTATTCAAACCCTTGTCAGAGCCTCAATTCAAACCCTGTTCAAATACCCACTTCCAGGCTCCTCGGCACGAGCCTAAACTGCCCCATTGCTCCTCAGCACGAGCTTAAAAGGCCACCTCGCTCCTCAAATAGGAGCAACAACCCTCAAACCTTTCAATCCCCACAATCCAGTCCAATCAAATCAAACCATCAACTCCCATCCGGAACTACGTGTGGCTTGATTCCACTAATTGTGGATACGTAGGCAACCCTGATCGGGTTTAGCTCCCCCTAGGATAGAATCTCTTTCCATTTTGTACCCTGTTTTCCTCAATTCAGTTATTTTTAACATTACATTGCTCAGCATATAGATAAAATTGCAAGCTTCTTTATGGTTTCCTTTATTTGATTCAGACTTAGGGAGTAGGTAACCATCTCCGGATGGGGGTTTAGGGGTGCCTAACACCTTCCCCTAATTCAACTGAATCTCTTACCCTGACCTCTGATTTCCAGACTAAGCCTTATCCAACAATTTCAGGGACCTATTTCCCTCAGAATTAGATAGGTGGTGACTCACAACTCAATTACAATTTATCACTATTCCTTATCCGGATTTATCCTGATTGGGAATGGAGGGTAAAATTCAGGTACTCACAGCTGGCGACTCTGGTTTCGCAGACCAGTATTCAAGCCAAAATCTAAGTCTGAATCAAATACTGGAAACCACATTAGAATCTTTCAATTTCATCTATATGTTATGTCATTCATTTTTTAATTAAAATCTCGGACATTTGTTTGCAAAACTTAGCAACATGCCTAGGGTTCCATTTTTATTCATTGCTTGATTTTGATTGATGCATTCATATTCATTGTATAATAGAATAAAAACCCTTCACCTATCTAGTTGGATCCGGTAAGCTTACAATCGAGGGATGGTTATCCCCGATGCTGGAGCCCAAAGATCTGTGGAAAGTACTGGTTGTAGACCGAGAGATGGTTATCTCCGGTAAACGCGACTGGTCTTTCCCGCTTGCACCAATCATCCCTTTTCAGGTATGTTCAATACCGGGGAGTCGCATATACGGTCAAGTGCTCCTCAACTTTATAGTCAAAACCCCGCATATACCAGCATGAGCATGTAGATTATAAATCACTATTTGGGCATAAACCAAGAGCCACCCATCAGGAGGGACAACTCTATCCCTATTCTGATCTTGGTTTAAGCCGCTCCCTCATTTCTGTTTAGATATAGGGATTTCCTTATCCCTATACCTAACTTATTTTGGAGCTTGTGTGAGCCCAATTTGATGTTAGATAGGTGTGAACCCTAACCCTTCTTTGTCAACTCAACACATGCGTGAGGCTAATACCCTAGATCAAACTGGTCAAGGGGCAACTAGCCAACCCACACTAAAATGGGTTGTACGGGCCCTCCTTTTGTCAGTTTTATCTTAACCCATTTGGGCTCTGGTTTCCTACAACCCAGATCAATGAAATGGACTCCTATCCACTCACCCCAATGGGTTACACACATTGAATTAGCTCACCCTGAAAATATGTTAATTCTTTCAATTCAGTTCATTCAATTTCGTTTCAAATCTCTATTCCTATCAGCATCATCCATTTTCTGAGTTTACATCTAAACTCAGGTTTCTTAGTCAAAATTTATTTTGAATAACCCGGCATCATCCATTTTTCTGAGTTTACATCTAAACTCAAGTTTTTTAGTCAAAATTTATTTTGGTTAATCCATGTCACCATCCATCTTCTGAGTTACATCTAACTCAGGTTTTTTTAGTCAAAATTTATTTTGATTAATATCCAATCCATACCAACCCATCCATCTTCTGAGTTTACATCTAAACTCAGGCTTTTTAATCAAAATTTATTTTGGTTAATCCATGTCACCATCCATCTTCTGAGTTACATCTAACTCAGGTTTTTTTAGTTAAAATTTATTTTGATTAATATCCAATCCATACCAACCCATCCATTTTCTGAGTTACATCTAACTCAAGTTTTTTAATCAAAATTTATTTTGATTAATCCATGTCACCATCCATCTTCTGAGTTACATCTAACTCAGGTTTTTTTAGTCAAAATTTATTTTGATTAATATCCAATCCATACCATCACCATCCATCCTCCGAGTTACTTCTAACTCAGGTTTTTTTAAGTCAAAATTTATTTTGATTAATATCCCATCCACTTACCTACATCACCCTTATTCATCATCTGAGTTTCCATTTAACTCAAGTTTTTACCAAAACTCATTTTGGTCAATTCATATTCAATCCATTTCAATTCATTTCATCACTATTCTTTATCTAAGTTTACATCAAACTCAGGTATTGTTTTTTTAGTCAAATTCATTTCGACTAATTCACATTCAATCCATTCCATTCAAATGTATTCTTATTTGTTTCTATCAAGATTCAAATTCATTTGTTGGCATCATCATTCATCATGTTATTTTGAGCGTAACTCAGTCATTTCTTTCAAAATTTAAATTCAATTTCATTATGCTTAAATTCAATTCATCATGTGCATATCTTGATCGCATCATCAGGCATTCGGTCTAGTTAAAGTCTGGTCCATCTGCATGCATTATCACATTGGCAACAGATCCTTCAAATTTGGGTAATTTCTTCAAGCCGCAGGTATTCCCCTGGCTATGAACTAGCAATGCTAGCAACTATTCCCAGAAAAAAAAATGCCCTAGATCACAGATTCAAGGGGCATATCATGGTTGCTTGATTTTGTTACCCCTTTATTGAAAAATCAGTAATGGGATCCGGCCCAAGCACACAACACTTAGCATCCATATCTTCATCATTGTATAAACAGAATGTTGTTCATTTGCATGAAGGGTCCATCAACGTGTCTTGAAGCACATCTTGGGCATGATCATCATCATCCTGTATATCACCATCTCACATTTGTTTGCATGCTCTCGTCATCTTCTATGTCATGCATGTCATGTATCATCCTTTAAGTTATCATGTCATCATTTACACCATCATTTCATCTTTTGAGTCTCATGTCTAGCGTTAACTCGCTCTATGTTCTCAGTTCTTATCCTTCCCGAGTGGCAAATTGAGAGACAATCTCATCAAGACCGTCTGAAAAATGGAGTAAGACAAAGCATCAAAAGATCAAGAGAAAATCACAGAAATCCTCCATAGGAATGTTCAGGACATCCAGTTCACCATGCAAAGTGTCATCCATTCTCTCGACAGGCTTACAACGGCACTTGAGCAAATCCAAAATCATCCTCGAACCGTTCAACCAGTCATCCAAAGCCAAAACTGCATTTCACGCCAGGTTAGGGCACCATCCAGAAAGTTTACCCCATTACCCTACAAGCAATGCCAGTTTTTACCATTCCTCATACAGAGTGGACTGGTCAAACCTCGAGATCCTACACCACCACCAGCCAATCCGTCACACAATTTTCACATGGACCAATACTGCGCATTCCATCAAGGGCCCGGACATTGCACTGACCAATGCTTTACCCTAAAGCACGCAGTCTAGGATTTAATCGACCAGGGCGATATCCAAATCGGACCTGGTAATGTCTTTGCAGCTGGATACTCCTTTTACTAAGACAGGCCCATCCATCCAAACCAATGAGCCGCTCTGTGTCATTCGAGCTTCTAAGGCAGAAGAGATGATTACAGCATCACCAGGAAGCTTGCTATTATGAGATTGATTAGACCATGTTTCAAACTTCGTCTGTTCAAATTTTTTTTTGTTTTTTGTTGGCCCTAGTGGTCAAGGAAGTCTGTAAAAATTCTCTTTTTTGTCACGCCCCAAAATACCCCCTAGGAGTTTAGGGATACTTTAGGTGGACTAAACAAACCTGCCAAACCATCCTGTGATGAACAAGATAAATAAGGTATTAAACAATGATAATCAGAGCGCGGAAGCTAAACATAATTTGCGGAAGCGAAAACTAAAATTTTCTTTTCTTTATAATGATCCAAAATGTAGTATTCCAAGTTAACATAAATACAAAAGACGTCTAAGTCTAAGGTGGACAGGCCCACCTAACAAAATACAAAAGACAAAATACAACTCTGTCTCGCTCAATAGTCATCCCCGTGGGGCCAATGGTCTAAGTCTCTCGCCTCAGCCTGAGGCTCGACTACTAGATCCTCATAAGGTTCCTCCTCGCCATAGTCCTCCTCTATCCAAGGACCCGGATCACAAATGTCGAGAGGGACTGGGGTACCTGCCGACATGAAAGTACGGTTGAGCATGGAATACTCAGCGAGTATAAGCCCCTAACTAACAATGGTAATAACGAACAACATCATATACAAGAAATGGGAGGAGTATAGTTCATAATCATTTCTAGCAACCTCATACATAAACATTTGATCAAGTCATAATTATTATGAAACTAAAACATATCTATGCATCATACAATTCCTCTTTGAGTTGTCCTTTTAATATTTCTTATGAGCCAGAGGTTAGCACCTGCATATCCCTGGGCTACCAACCTCCTTGACAGTACAATACCTTTCTTATGAGCCAGGGGTTAGCACCCGCACATCCCTGGGCTACCAACCCCCTTGACAGTACAATACACTTCTTATGAGCCAGAGGCTAGCACCCGCACATCCCTGGGCTACCAGCCTCCTTGACAGTACGATACCTTACTTATGAGCCAGAGGTTAGCGCCCTTAACCGGGGCTACCAACCTCCTTGACAATACCATTTCCTTTCTTATGGGCCAGAGGTTCGGACCCTTAACCGGGGCTACCAACCTCCTTGACAATACCATTTCCTTTCTTATGAGCCAGAGGTTAGCACCCTTAACCGGGGCTACCAACCTCCTTGACAGTGCAACATTTTCGAGTCCTTTCTTATGAGCCAGGGGTTAGCACCCGCACGATCCCTGGGCTACCAACCCCCTTGACAATGCAATACGTTTCTTATGAGCCAGAGGTTAGCACCCGCATAATCCTGGGCTACCAACCTCGTTGACAATATCCTCCATCTACATATGTGCTCGTGCATAGCAATCGTGAAATTATGATGACATATAGCATTTTAAAAATTCCCCAACTCACATGAAAATTTAAGAAGCGAAATAAACACATGCATACAACTTGCCAAATGGGGAACATTTATGTGACTCATGCTTTCAAATCTTAGTTTATTCATGCATTCTATCAAACATGTAGTATTCAACCTTTTTTACCTTTAGTTATTTCATATTTTCTCATTCGAACATTTCATCAAACACTTGGGGTGTGTTCATTATGCGTAATATGCCCTTCCACCATTTTTCCATCATTCAATACATCACAACATGGCATCCAATCGCCTCCACTCCTCATCCATTCATACATTCCACCCTTTGTTTGTATTATCTTGTTTATGTTTTAGGGATTTAGCATATACCAACACAAGGGAGCAATGAGGAAGATCCAACACATATTTGCTTAGAAAAATCCTAGGTTATTACCAAAGTAACTAGGAAGAGTGTACTAACCTTGAAAAGGGAAAGAAAATCCTTGAGGATGATGTAGAAACGCTGCCCTAACTTGGAAGAGGTACTCCACACAAGCTTGAGGTTGGATTTGGAGAATCCAAGCCTTGAACTTGAAGCAAATCCAAGTTTGAGGACGACCTAGGATGGTCCACCCCTTTGATTTCTTCCTCAATGGAAACCCTAGGTCAAAACCCTCTTCTTCTCACTCTCTAGCTCTCAAAATGTCTAAGGGTTGTGAATGAGGGCTCAAAGGGTCGAGCAAACCCTTATGGGTAAGGGTTTAACACCCAAAAGATGAAAACGCCCTTACTGAAATTTCTGCAAAAACGCGAAGACCGAGCGATCGGTGGTTATGACCGATCGATCGGTTGCCTACCGAGCGATCGGTGTTTATGACCGATCGACCGGTCAAAAACTCACTCTCTGGAAAATTTCCCCATACAAAATTTCTGACCGTGCGATAGCTACCGATCGATCGGTTATGGACCGATCGATCGCTGACTGGACCGAGCAATCGGTGCTCTGTATGTTTGGACTGTTTTGACCATATCTTTTGACTCGCTCGTCGGATTTCGACGATTCAACTTGCGTTGGATCCGTCTTTCGAAAACGAACATTTCTGATGTTTCAGAATTTCCGATTTCTCCCTTATTTATTAATTAGACTATAAAAATGGCCAATTAGCTATGAAGGTGCTATTCATTAAGAATGAAAAAGTCCGGGATGCTACATTTTTAAAGTCAAGCCTTGTATAATCCTTTTTTATAAAATGGTACTCTTTTTTTTAAGCATGACTCAACCTTTTTACAAAATGTCCAAAAAAGGTTCATGATAGTATAACCTAAATCTTCTCAGAAAGAGTTAGTGATCTGAAGCAAAAAAAAAAAAAAAGAGTTTCATGTTAACTAAGCTTGTTAGTCTAATGAGGGATTGCCCAAACATTCACCAAGCCATCCACTTCAATTTCATAGTACCCAGGGGCAACATATGTCAATGAGCAAGAAAAAGGGACCTCCCGAAAGGAGACCCTCGACCTCGCCGAGCCAAACCAAGTAAGAGAAAACTCAATAATGACCCTAAGCATGCAAAGATTAGCATCTTGTTGAGCCAAGTGTTGAGGCTGCACGAACACTACCTGCAGTATGCTTGCATGATCTCTTGAAGCACTCAATCCACTCCCTCAAGTTCAAGCTTCCAATCGTCAATACATGCAGAGCATTCATTAAGCAGATCAGGGCATCATCAGGATAGACATCTTGCAGTCTAAGACATGGGCAATGCCACTATTTGAAGCTTGATCATTCACGCACTGAAGAAATATGATACAACACGAGAGGTCAAGCTATCGAACCATAGATGCTTGTATAAACAAAATCAGAGGAAGCAAAGCAGATTCCAGTACATCTCAGACAATTGAGCTGCCACATCAGCCAAGGCCACAAGTCAGAGCATAGAAGAATATGATCACATCATTACACAAGAATCATCGACTTATTCAATACCAGGGGCAAAATATGTCCAGCTTTGAAGGCCCATGCGGTTGGTCAAAGATTCTCTTAATATTATTTGACTCAGCTGTATGGATGACGAAGACCTCCCAGAACCCGTCAGCATAGATCAGAACAGAGAAGCACCATGCTCAATATCTTGTCAGGAAACTGCCTGTACTCTTAGTCACTTTGGGAAATGAAAGAAGGCCATATTTGGCACACCATTCCTCCTTATTTATAACCCATCAAATTCATGAAGACCTCTAGTTAGCCCTTTGAGCCGAATAGCCTTTTCATCACTACACTTTCATACCGGGACACCCTGTGCAAAAGTTTTTACAAAACCTGAACTACGTCATGACCTGATCCTAAAAAGGGTACGTAGGCAGCCTGAAAAACAGGCGCGGTCAAATCAATCAGCTTTCTTGAGCAAACTAAAGTGTCTCAAGAAGAAAAATTAGTCCAAAGTCAACTGGAAAGGGAAAGGCAAAATTCAAAGTTCAAAAAAAAAAAAAAAATCAAAAGAGACAAAAAGCCAAAGAGAAAATCTCAAAGAAATGCTCAAGAAAGTTCAAAGGCAGAAAGGGTGTCCCAAATCTTCGACCCCCTAGCCTACGTTTCATCCTATCCCAAGTCCTCTTAGATCCCTCAGAGATTAAGAGTACTAGCAGATTAACAGACAAGTATCCAACAGCTGTATCAAATCCACCAAGCAATGACAGGAGAGGACAGTTTGACTCAGAAAATCGCAGGCCCAGTGAAAACCAAAAATGGCGCTGTGGCGAAAAAATTATGCGAGCCCAGCCCTGATGTTGTTATCAGGGGCAAAAAAGGGAACAAGTAAATCAACTTTGCAGGCATGAGTGAAAATCGGAAACGGCCTCATTGCGCAAAAATTATGCGATCCCCAGACTTGGTCATTCCAAGGGTAAAAAAGGGAAAAGTTGAACTCCGGTAACAGGATCCTGACAACGGTTATCCTAGATCCCCGACACATATCTGCAAGCAACTCAGACTGAAGAACTCAATGTCGTTTGTAATCCAAAGCCCTTGGCTCCAAGCAAGACCAGATTCAGCATGCAATAAAGTCAAAATTGAGTAACTATCTTCCTTGGCTGAGCCCAGAAGATCAACATTGCTCGTTGCTATATCCTGCCCTATAGGGGCAAAGCATTCGATCTTCAGTAAGGGCAAAGCCCCTCACAAACCAACAAACAAAAGAAATCACTTATTTTAGAAAACTCGAAAGTCATTTGTTTTCAAAACAGTTTTATTTTAATCTGTAATTAGTATCTAATGTAGTTTATGACTTGGTCGAAATCAATCTCACTATAGCGAGCTCTCCAACAAAATCAGGCAAAGCCAAGAATCTCAAGTCAGCAAGAAGCGAGAGCAAGACTGGATTATAGAGCGAGTCATGTTCTTCATATTCATCGCATGTCATGCATACGCATATGTCAACTACATCGCACATTGCACATGCTTCATAAATCACACACCAACACATGCACATTCTCACCCATTCTCATTATCTCTGTAAGTCACCTCATTTGGTGCACCCCAGATACATCATGTTTTATGTGTCATTCTTTGTTAGCTACCTTCATTCGGTGCACCTCAAATACATCATGTCTGATGCATTGTTCTGTGTCAGTCACCTCATTTGGTGACCCCTTGATATGTTTTATATGACACATTCACTGTGCACATACATTCACAATGTTATCTACACTATATGCTTTCACATAGTTTGTCACACTACGCACACACATTCGCCATGTTAGCTCACTAGGCATGCACATTAAGTAGTCACACTCTGCACATACATCTACATAGATTAGTTGCATTATGCTTACTTCCACTTAGCGGCACACTGCATAGCCACCACATGTGTTTGCACTACACACACACATTTTTCGCTCACTGCGCAAATGCATTCACAATAATAATAACACTTAGCACACACATTCACATAGTTAACCGCACAGCATTCACAATGTTAGTTGCTCTATGCACACACATTCCACGTGGTTAACCACGCTGCACACACATAATCACGATGTTAGTTGTACTATTCACATACATCTGCACCGCAGACACTCACAAAATAAGTTGCACTCTATGCAGACACATCCACGTATTTGCATTATGCACGCATATCACGCGTAACAAATTGCACACACGTCCACTAGCCAGGGGAAACAAGTGAAGCTTGATTCTCAAAACCGTAACCATTTTATTATGCATCGTGCGCATCTCGGTTTTTCGTAAGCATTCCCAGCGCTCCGTGCGCATCCCAGCATTCCGTATGTACACCCCTGGTACCTCGAGTGCACCATTCCGGCATTCCTGTACATTGCACAACACCTGTAAACTAAAATTTGTGCACTACTCTTTTCAATCAGGCTGCCATCGCCCCGCTTGTCATCCACCTTTTCAAACCGGCTGACATCGCCTCGCTCGTCATCCACCTTTCAAACCGGCTGACATCGCCCTGCTTATCATCCACCCTTCCTAACCGGTTAACATCGCCCCGCTTGTCATCCACCCTTTCAGTCCGACTGACATCGCCCCGCTTGTCATCCACCCATGCAACTGGCTGACATCGTCCCGCTTATCATCAACCCTTTCATTCGGCTGACATCGCCTCGCTTGTCAACCACCCTTGCATCCGGCTGACATCGCCCCGCTTGTCATCCACCCTTTCAAACCGGCTAACATCGCCTCGCTTGTCATCCCCCCTTTCAGTCTGGCTGACATCGCCCCGCTTGTCATCCACCCTTGCAACTGGCTGACATCGCCCCGCTTGTCATCCACCCTCGCAACTGGCTGACAACGCCCCGCTTGTCATCCACCCTTTCACTCTGGCTGACATCGCCTCGCTTGTCATCCACCCTTACAATCCGCTGACATCGCCCTGCTTGTCATCCACCATTTAATTCGGCTGACATCGCCTCGCTTCTCATCCACCCTTGCATACGGCTGACATCGCCCCGCTTGTCATCCACCCTTTCAAACCGGTTGACATCGCCTCGCTTGTCATCCACCCTTTCAGTCTGACTAACATCACCCCGCTTGTCATCCACCCTTGCAACTGGCTGACATCGCCCCGCTTCTCATCCACCCTTTCATTCGGCTGACATCTTCTCGCTTGTCATCCACCCTTGCATCAGGCTGACATCGCCCCGCTTGTCATCCACCCTTTCAGTCTGGCTGACATCGCCCCGCTTGTCATCCACCCTTGCAACTGGCTGACATCGCCCCGCTTGTCATCCACCATATCATTTGGTTGACATCGCCTCGCTTATCATCCACTCTTGCATCCGGCTGACATCGCCCCACTTGTCATCCACCCTTTGAAACCGGCTGACATCGTCTCGCTTGTCATCCACCCTTTCAGTCTGGCTGACATCACCCCGCTTGTCATCCACCTTTTAATCCGGCTGACATCGCCTCGCTCGTCATCCACCCTTGCATCCGGCTGACATCGCCCTGCTTGTCATCCACCCTTTCAAACCGACTGACATCGCCTCGCTTGTCATCCACCCTTCCAGTCTGGCTGACATCGTCCCGCTTGTCATCCACCCTTTCACTCCGGTCGACATCGCCTCACTTGTCATCCACCCTTACAAACTGGCTGACATCGCCCCGCTTGTCATCCACCTTTTAATTCGATTGACATCACCTCGCTTGTCATCCACCCTTGCATCCGGTTGACATCGCCCCGCTTGTCATCCACCCATTCAAACCGGCTGACATCGTCTCGCTTGTCATCCACCCTTTCAATCTGGCTGACATCACCCCGATTGTCATCCACCCTTGCAACTGGCTGACATCGCCCCGCTTGTCATCCACCCTCGAAACTGGCTGACATCGCCCCGCTTGTCATCCACCCTTTCACTCCGGCTGACATCGCCCTGCTTGACATCCACCCTTGCAACTGGCTGACATCGCCTCGCTTGTCATCCACCCTTTCAGTCTGGCTGACATCGCCCCGCTTGTCATCCACCCTTGCAACCGGTTGACATCGCCTCGCTTCTCATTCATCTTTCAAATCGACTGACATCGCCTCGCTTGTCATCCACCCTTTCAGTCTGGCTGGCATCGTCCCGCTTGTCATCCACCTTTCAAACCGGCTGACATCGCCTCGCTTGTCATCCACCCTTTCAGTCTGGCTGACATCGCCCCGCTTGTCATCCACCTTTCAAACCGGTTGACAACGCCTCGCTTGTCATCCACCCTTTTAATCCGGCTGACATCGCCTCGCTTGTCATCCCCCCTTTCAGTATGGCCGACATCGCCCAGCTTGTCATCCACCCTTTCAGTCTGGCTGGCATCGCCCCGCTTGTCATCCACCTTTCAAACCGGCTGACATCGCCTCGCTTGTCATCCACCCTTTCAGTCTGGCTGACATCGCCCCGCTTGTCATCCACCTTTCAAACCGACTGACAACGCCTCGCTTGTCATCCACCCTTTTAATCCGGCTGACATCGCCTCGCTTGTCATCCCCCCTTTCAGTCTGGCCGACATCGCCCCGCTTGTCATCCACCCTTGCAACCGGTTGACATCGTCTCGCTTGTCATTCACCTTTCAAACCGACTGACATCGCCTCACTTGTCATCTACCCTTTCAGTCTGGCTAACATCGCCCCGCTTTTCATCTACCTGTCAAACAGGCTGACATCGCCCCGCTTGTCATCCACCCTTTTTCCGGCCGACATCGCCCCGATTATCATCCACCATTTTTCTAGCTGACATCGCTCCACTTGTCGTCCACCCTTGCATCCGACTGACATCGCCCCGCTTATCATCCACCCTTTTTCTGACTGACATCGCCCCGCTTGTCATCCACCTTTCAAACTGGCTGACATCGCCTCGCTTGTTATCCACCTTTCAAACCAGCTGACATCGCCCCGCTTGTCATCCACCCTTTCAAACCGGCTGACATCGTCTCGCTCGTCATCCACCTTTCAAACCGGCTGACATCGCCCTGCTTATCATCCACCCTTTCAAACCGGTTAACATCGCCTCGCTTGTCATCCACCCTTCTAGTCCGACTGACATCGCCCCGCTTGTCATCCACCTTTGCAACTTGCTGACATCGCCCCGCTTATCATTGACCCTTTCATTCGGCTGACATCGCCTCGCTTGTCAACCACTCTTGCATCCGACTGACATCGCCCCGCTTGTCATCCACCCTTTCAAACCGGCTAACATCGCCTCGCTTGTCATCCACCCTTTCAGTCTGGCTGACATTGCCCCACTTGTCATCCACCCTTGCAACTGGCTGACATCGCCCCGCTTTTCATCCACCCTCGCAACTGGCTGACAACGCCCCGCTTGTCATCCACCATTTCACTCTGGCTGACATCGCCTCGCTTGTCATCCACCCTTACAATCCGGATGACATCGCCCCGCTTGTCATCTACCCTTGCATAAGGCTCATATCGCCCCGCTTGTCATCCACCCTTTCAAACCGGCTGACATCGCCTCGCTTGTCATCCACCCTTTCAGTCTGACTAACATCACCCCGCTTGTCATCCACCCTTGCAACTGGCTGACATAGCCCCGCTTGTCATTCACCCTTTCATTCGGCTGACATCTTCTCGCTTGTCATCCACCCTTGCATCCGGCTGACATCGCCCCGCTTGTCATCCACCCTTTCAGTCGGGCTGACATCGCCCCGCTTGTCATTCACCCTTTCAGTGTGGCTGACATCGCCCCGCTTGTCATCCACCCTTTCAGTCGGGCCGACATCGCCCCGCTCGTCATTCACCCTTTCAGTGTGGCTGACATCGCCCCGCTTGTCATCCACCCTTGCAACTGGCTGACATCGCCCCGCTTGTCATCCACCATATCATTCGGTTGACATCGACTCGCTTGTCATCCACCCTTGCATCCGGCTGACATCGCCCCACTTGTCATCCACCCTTTGAAACCGGCTGACATCGTCTCGCTTTTCATCCACCCTTTCAGTCTGGCTGACATCGCCCCGCTTGTCATCCACCTTTTAATCCGGCTGACATCGCCTCGCTCGTCATCCACCCTTGCATCCGGCTGACATCGCCCCGCTTGTCATCCACCCTTTCAAACCGACTGACATCGCCTCGCTTGTCATCCACCCATCCAGTCTAGCTGACATCGTCCCGCTTGTCATCCACCCTTTCACTCCGGTTGACATCGCCTCGCTTGTCATCCACCCTTACAATCCGGCTGACATCGCCCCGCTTGTCATCCACCTTTTAATTCGACTGACATCACCTCGCTTGTCATCCACCCTTGCATCCGGTTGACATCGTCCAGCTTGTAATCCACCCTTTCAAACCGGCTGACACCGTCTCGCTTGTCATCCACCCTTTCAATCTGGCTGAGATCGCCTCGATTGTCATCCACCCTTGCAACTGGCTGACATCGCCCCAATTGTCATCAACCCTCGCAACTGGCTGACATCGCCCCGCTTGTCATCCACCCTTTCACTCCGGCTGACATCGCCCTGCTTGTCATCCACCCTTGCAACTGGATGACATTGCCTCGCTTGTCATCCCCCCTTTCAGTCTGGCCGACATCGCCCCGCTTGCCATCCACCCTTGCAACCGGTTGACATCGCCTCGCTTCTCATTCACCTTTCAAACCGACTGACATCGCCTCACTTGTCATCTACCCTTTCAGTCTGGCTAACATCGCCCCGCTTTTCATCCACCTGTCAAACCGGCTGACATCGCCCCGCTTGTGATCCACCCTTTTTCTGGCTAACATCGCTCTACTTGTCGTCCACCCTTGCATCCGACTGACATCGCCCCGCTTATCATCCACCCTTTTTCTGACTGACATCGCCCCGCTTGTCATCCACCTTTCAAACTGGCTGACATCGCCTTGCTTATCATCCACTTTTCAAACCAGCTGACATTGCCCTGCTTGTCATCCACCTTTCAAACCGGTTGACATCGTCTCGCTTGTCATCCACCCTTTCAGTCTGGCTGACATCGCCTCGCTTCTCATCCACCCTTTCAGTCTGACTAACATCACCCCGCTTGTCATCCACCCTTGCAACTGGCTGACATAGCCCCGCTTGTCATCCACCCTTTCATTCGGCTGACTTCTTCTCGCTTTTCATCCACCCTTGCATCCGGCTGACATCGCCCCGCTTGTCATCCACCCTTTCAGTCGGGCTGACATCGCCCCGCTTGTCATTCACCCTTTCAGTCTGGCTGAAATCGCCCCGCTTGTCATCCACCCTTGCAACTGGCTGACATCGCCCCGCTTGTCATCCACCATATCATTCGGTTGACATCGCCTCGTTTGTCATCCACCCTTGCATCCGGCTGACATCGCCCCACTTGTCATCCACCCTTTGAAACCGGCTGACATAGTCTCGCTTGTCATCCACCCTTTCAGTCTAGCTGACATCGCCCCGCTTGTCATCCACCTTTTAATCCGGCTGACATCGCCTCGCTCGTCAGCCACCCTTGCATCCGGCTGACATCGCCCCGCTTGTCATCCACCCTTTCAAACCGACTGACATCGCCTCGCTTGTCATCCACCCTTCTAGTCTGGCTGACATCGTCCCGCTTGTCATCCACCCTTTCACTCCGGTTGACATCGCCTCGCTTGTCATCCACCCTTACAATCCGGCTGACATCGCCCCGCTTGTCATCCACCTTTTAATTCGACTGACATAACCTCGCTTGTCATCCACCCTTGCATCCGGTTGACATCGTCCCGCTTGTCATCCACCCTTTCAAACCGGCTGACACCGTCTCGCTTGTCATCCACCCTTTCAATCTGGCGGACATCGCCTCGATTGTCATCTACCCTTGCAACTGGCTGACATCGCCCCGCTTGTCATCCACCTTTTAATTCGACTGACATCACCTCGCTTGTCATCCACCCTTGCATCCGGTTGACATCGTCCCGCTTGTCATCCACCCTTTCAAACCGGCTGACACCGTCTCGCTTGTCATCCACCCATTCAATCTGCCTGACATCGCCTCGATTTTCATCCACCCTTGCAACTGGCTGACATCGCCCCGCTTGTAGTCCACCCTCGCAACTGGCTGACATCGCCCCGCTTGTCATCCACCCTTTCACTCCGGCTGACATCGCCCTGCTTGTCATCCACCCTTGCAACTGGCTGACATCGCCTTGCTCGTCATCCCCCCTTTCAGTCAGGCCGACATCGCCCCGCTTGTCATCCACCCTTGCAACCGGTTGACATCGCCTCGCTTGTCATTCACCTTTCAAACCGACTGACATCGCCTCACTTGTCATCTACCCTTTCAGTCTGGCTAACATCGCCCCGCTTCTCATCCACCTGTCAAACCGGCTGACATCGCCCCGCTTGTGATCCACCCATTTTCTGGCTGACATCGCCCCGATTGTCATCCACCATTTTTCTAGCTGACATCGCTCCACTTGTCGTCCACCCTCGCATCCGACTGACATCGCCCCGCTTATCATCCACCCTTTTTCTGACTGACATCGCCCCGCTTGTCATCCACCTTTGAAACTGGCTGACATCGCCTCGCTCGTCAGCCACCTTTCAAACCAGCTGACATCGCCCCGCTTGTCATCCACCCTTTCAAACCGGCTGACATCGCCTCGCTCGTCATCCACCTTTCAAACCGGCAGAAATCGCCCTGCTTATCATCCACCCTTTCAAACCGGTTAACATCTACCCGCTTGTCATCCACCCTTTCAGTCCGACTGACATCGCCCCGCTTGTCATCCACCCTTGCAACTGGCTGACATCGCCCCGCTTATCATCCACCCTTTCATTCGGCTGACATCGCCTCGCTTGTCAACCACCCTTGCATCCGGCTGAGATCGCCCCTCTTGTCATCCACCCTTTCAAACCGGTTAACATCGCCTCGCTTGTCATCCACCCTTTCAGTCTGGCTGACATCGCCCCGCTTGTCATCCACCCTTGCAACTGGCTGACATCGCCCCGCTTGTCATCCACCCTTGCAACTGGCTGACATCGCCCCGCTTGTCATCCACCCTCGCAACTGGCTTACAACACCCCACTTGTCATCCACCCTTTCACTCTGGCTGACATCACCTCGCTTGTCATCCACCCTTTCAAACCGGCTGACATCGCCTCGCTTGTCATCCACCCTTTCAGTCTAACTAACATCACCCCGCTTGTCATCCACCCTTGCAACTGGCTGACATCGCCCCGCTTGTCATCCACCCTTTTATTCGGCTGACATGTTCTCGCTTATCATCCACCCTTGCATCCGGCTGACATCGCCCGGCTTGTCATCCACCCTTTCAGTCGGGCTGACATCGCCCTGCTTGTCATCCACCCTTGCAACTGGCTGACATCGCCCCGCTTGTCATCCACCATATCATTCGGTTGACATCGCCTCGCTTGTCATCCACCCTTGCATCCGTCTGACATCGCCCCACTTGTCATCCACCCTTTGAAACCGGCTGACATCGTCTCGCTTGTCATCCACCCTTTTAGTCTGGCTGACATCGCCCCGCTTGTCATCCACCTTTTAATCCGGCTGACATCGCCTCGCTCGTCATCCACCCTTGCATCCGGCTGACATCGCCCCGCTTGTCATCCACCCTTTCAAACCGACTGACATCGCCTCGCTTGTCATCCACCCTTCCAGTCTGGCTAACATCGTCCCGCTTGTCATCCACCCTTTCACTCCGGTTGACATCGCCTCGCTTGTCATCCACCCTTACAATCCGGCTGACATCGCCCCGCTTGTCATCCACCTTTTAATTCGACTGACATCACCTCGCTTGTCATCCACCCTTTCAAACCGGCTGACACCGTCTCGCTTGTCATCCACCCTTTCAATCTGGCTGACATCGCCCCGATTGTCATCCACCCTTGCAACTGGCTGACATCGCCCCGCTTGTCATCCACCCTCGCAACTGGCTGACATCGCCCCGCTTGTCATCCACCTTTTCACTCCGGCTGACATTGCCCTGCTTGTCATCCACCCTTGCAACTGGCTGACATCGCCCCGCTTGTCATCCACCCTTTCAGTTTGGCTGACATCGCCCCGCTTGTCATCCACCCTTGCAACTGGCTGACATCGCCCCGCTTTTCATCCACCCTCGCAACTGGCTGACAACGCCCCGCTTGTCATCCACCATTTCACTCTGGCAGACATCGCCTCGCTTGTCATCCACCCTTACAATCCGGCTGACATCGCCCCGCTTGTCATCTACCCTTGCATACGGCTGATATCGCCCCGCTTGTCATCCACCCTTTCAAACCGGCTGACATCGCCTCGCTTGTCATCCACCCTTTCAGTCTGACAAACATCACCCCGCTTGTCATCCACCCTTGCAACTGGCTGACATAGCCCCACTTGTCATTCACCCTTTCATTCGGCTGACATCTTCTCGCTTGTCATCCACCCTTGCATCCGGCTGACATCGCCCCGCTTGTCATCCACCCTTTCAGTCGGGCAGACATCGCCCCGCTTGTCATTCACCCTTTCAGTGTGGCTGACATCGCCCCGCTTGTCATCCACCCTTTCAGTCGGGCCGACATCGCCCCGCTCGTCATTCACCCTTTCAGTGTGGCTGACATCGCCCCGCTTGTCATCCACCCTTGCAACTAGCTGACATCGCCCCGCTTGTCATCCACCATATCATTCGGTTGGCATCGCCTCGCTTGTCATCTACCCTTGCATCCGGCTGACATCGCCCCACTTGTCATCCACCCTTTGAAACCGGCTGACATCGTCTCGCTTTTCATCCACCCTTTCAGTCTGGCTGACATCGCCCCGCTTGTCATCCACCTTTTAATCCGGCTGACATCGCCTCGCTCGTCATCCACCCTTGCATCCGGCTGACATCGCCCCTCTTGTCATCCACCCTTTCAAACCGACTGACATCGCCTCGCTTGTCATACACCCATCCAGTCTAGCTGACATCGTCCCGCTTGTCATCCACCCTTTCACTCCGGTTAACATCGCCTCGCTTGTCATCCACCCTTACAATCCGGCTGACATCGCCTCGCTTGTCATCCACCTTTTAATTCGACTGACATCACCTCGCTTGTCATCCACCCTTGCATCCGGTTGACATCGTCCCGCTTGTCATCCACCCTTTCAAACCGGCTGACACCGTCTCGCTTGTCATCCACCCTTTCAATCTGGCTGAGATCGCCTCGATTGTCATCCACCCTTGCAACTGGCTGACATCGCCCCGCTTGTCATCAACCCTCGCAACTGGCTGACATCGCCCCGCTTGTCATCCACCCTTTCACACCGGCTGACATCGCCCTGCTTGTCATCCACCCTTGCAACTGGCTGACATCGCCTCGCTTGTCATCCCCCCTTTCAGTCTGGCCGACATCACCCCGCTTGCCATCCACCCTTGCAACCGGTTGACATCGCCTCGCTTCTCATTCACCTTTCAAACCGACTGACATCGCCTCACTTGTCATCTACCCTTTCAGTCTGGCTAACATCGCCCCGCTTTTCATCCACCTGTCAAACCGGCTGACATCGCCCCGCTTGTGATCCACCCTTTTTCTGGCTAACATCGCTCCACTTGTCGTCCACCCTTGCATCCGACTGACATCTCCCCGCTTATCATCCACCCTTTTTCTGACTGACATCGCCCCGCTTGTCATCCACCTTTCAAACTGGCTGACATCGCCTTGCTTATCATCCACTTTTCAAACCAGCTGACATTGCCCTGCTTGTCATCCACCTTTCAAACTGGCTGACATCGTCTCGCTTGTCATCAACCCTTTCAGTCTGGCTGACATCGCCTCGCTTCTCATCCACCCTTTCAGTGTGACTAACATCACCCCGCTTGTCATCCACCCTTACAACTGGCTGACATAGCCCCGCTTTTCATCCACCCTTTCATTCGGCTGACTTCTTCTCGCTTTTCATCCACCCTTGCATCCGGCTGACATCGCCCCGCTTGTCATCCACCCTTTCAGTCGGGCTGACATCGCCCCGCTTGTCATTCACCCTTTCAGTCTGGCTGACATCGCCCCGCTTGTCATCCACCCTTGCAACTGGCTGACATCGCCCCGCTTGTCATCCACCATATCATTCGGTTGACATCGCCTCGCTTGTCATCCACCCTTGCATCCGGCTGACATCGCCCCACTTGTCATCCACCCTTTGAAACCGGCTGACATAGTCTCGCTTGTCATCCACCCTTTCAGTCTAGCTGACATCGCCCCGCTTGTCATCCACCTTTTAATCCGGCTGACATCGCCTCGCTCGTCATCCACCCTTGCATCCGGCTGACATCGCCCCGCTTGTCATCCACCCTTTCAAACCGACTGACATCGCCTCGCTTGTCGTCCACCCTTCTAGTCTGGCTGACATCGTCCCGCTTGTCATCCACCCTTTCACTCCGGTTGACATCGCCTCGCTTGTCATCCACCCTTACAATCCGGCTGACACCGCCCTGCTTGTCATCCACCTTTTAATTCGACTGACATCACCTCGCTCGTCATCCACCCTTGCATCCGGTTGACATCGTCCCGCCTGTCATCCACCCTTTCAAACCGGCTGACACCGTCTCGCTTGTCATCCACCCTTTCAATCTGGCTGACATCGCCTCGATTGTCATCCACCCTTGCAACTGGCTGACATCGCCCCGCTTGTCATCCACCTTTTAATTCGACTGACATCACCTCGCTTGTCATCCACCCTTGCATCCGGTTGACATCGTCCCGCTTGTCATCCACCCTTTCAAACCGGCTGACACCGTCTCGCTTGTCATCCACCCATTCAATCTGGCTGACATCGCCTCGATTTTCATCCACCCTTGCAACTGGCTGACATCGCCCCGCTTGTAATCCACCCTCGCAACTGGCTGACATCGCCCCGCTTGTCATCCACCCTTTCACTCCGGCAAACATCGCCCTGCTTGTCATCCACCCTTGCAACTGGCTGACATCGCCTCGCTCGTCATCCCCCCTTTCAGTCAGGCCGACATCGCCCCGCTTGTCATCCACCCTTGCAACCGGTTGACATCGCCTCGCTTGTCATTCACCTTTCAAACCGACTGACATCGCCTCACTTGTCATCTACCCTTTCAGTCTGGCTAACATCGCCCCGCTTCTCATCCACCTGTCAAACCGGGTGACATCGCCCCGCTTGTGATCCACCCATTTTCTGGCTGACATCGCCCCGATTGTCATCCACCATTTTTCTAGCTGACATCGCTCCACTTGTCGTCCACCCTTGCATCCGACTGACATCGCCCCGCTTATCATCCACCCTTTTTCTGACTGACATCGCCCCGCTTGTCATCCACCTTTGAAACTGGCTGACATCGCCTCGCTCGTCAGCCACCTTTCAAACCAGCTGACATCGCCCCGCTTGTCATCCACCCTTTCAAACCGGCTGACATCGCCTCGCTCGTCATCCACCTTTCAAACCGGCAGAAATCGCCCTGCTTATCATCCACCCTTTCAAACCGGTTAACATCGCCCCGCTTGTCATCCACCCTTTCAGTCCGACTGACATCGCCCCGCTTGTCATCCACCCATGCAACTGGCTGACATCGCCCCGCTTATCATCCACCCTTTCATTCGGCTGACATCGCCTCGCTTGTCAACCACCCTTGCATCCGGCTGAGATCGCCCCTCTTGTCATCCACCCTTTCAAACCGGTTAACATCGCCTCGCTTGTCATCCACCCTTTCAGTCTGGCTGACATCGCCCCGCTTGTCATCCACCCTTGCAACTGGCTGACATCGCCCCGCTTGTCATCCACCCTTGCAACTGGCTGACATCGCCCCGCTTGTCATCCACCCTCGCAACTGGCTTACAACACCCCGCTTGTCATCCACCCTTTCACTCTGGCTGACATCACCTCGCTTGTCATCCACCCTTACAATCCGGCTGACATCACACCGCTTGTCATCCACCCTTGCATACGGCGGACATCGCCCCGCTTGTCATCCACCCTTTCAAACCGGCTGACATCGCCTCGCTTGTCATCCACCCTTTCAGTCTAACTAACATCACCCCGCTTGTCATCCACCCTTGCAACTGGCTGACATCGCCCCGCTTGTCATCCACCCTTTTATTCGGCTGACATGTTCTCGCTTATCATCCACCCTTGCATCCGGCTGACATCGCCCGGCTTGTCATCCACCCTTTCAGTCGGGCTGACATCGCCCTGCTTGTCATCCACCCTTGCAACTGGCTGACATCGCCCCGCTTGTCATCCACCATATCATTCGGTTGACATCGCCTCGCTTGTCATCCACCCTTGCATCCGTCTGACATCGCCCCACTTGTCATCCACCCTTTGAAACCGGCTGACATCGCCTCGCTTGGCATCCACCATTTCAGTCTGGCTGGCATCGCCCCGCTTGTCATCCACCTTTCAAACCGGCTGACATCGCCTCGCTTGTCATCCACCCTTTCAGTCTGGCTAACATCGCCCCGCTTGTCATCCACCCCTCAAACCGGCTGACAACGCCTCGCTTGTCATCCACCCTTTTAATCCGGCTGACATCGCCTCCCTTGTCATCCCCCCTTTCAGTCTGGCCGACATCACCCCGCTTGTCAACTACCCTTACAACCGGTTGACATCGCCTCGCTTGTCATTCACCTTTCAAACCGACTGACATCGCCTCGCTTGTCATCTACCCTTTCAGTCTGGCTGACATCGCCCCGTTTGTCATCCACCTTTCAAACCGGCTGACATCGCCCCGCTTGTCATCCACCCTTTTTCTGGCTGACATCGCCCCGCTTGTCATCCACTATTTTTCTAGCTGACATCGCTCCACTTTTCGTCCACCCTTGCATCCGATTGACTTCGCCCCGCTTATCATCCACCCTTTTTCTGACTGACATCGCCCCGCTTGTCATCCACCTTTCAAACTGGCTGACATCGCCTCGCTTGTCATCACCTTTCAAACCTACTGACATCGCCCCGCTTGTCATCCACCTTTCAAACCGTCTGACATCGTCTCGCTTGTCATCCACCCTTTCAGTCTGGCTGACATCGCCCCGCTTGTCACCCACCCTTGCAACAGGCTGACATCGCCCTGCTTGTCATCCACCCTCGCAACTGGCTGACATCGCCCCGCTTGTCATCCACCCTTACAACCGGTTGACAACGCCTCGCTTGTCATCCACCCTTTCAGTCTGGCTGGCATCTCCCCGCTTGTCATCCACCTTTCAAATCGGCTGACATCGCCTCGTTTGTCATCCACCCTTTCAGTCTGGCTGACATCGCCCCGCTCTTCATTCACCTTTCAACCCGGCTGACAACGCCTCGCTTGTCATCCACCCTTTTAATCCGGCTGACCTCGCCTCGCTTGTCATCCCCCCTTTCAGTCTGGCCGACATCGCCCCGCTTGTCATCCACCCTTTCAGTCTGGCTGGCATCGCCCCGCTTGTCATCCACCTTTCATACCAGCTGACATCACCTCGCTTGTCATCCACCCTTTCAGTCTGGCTGAAATCGCCCCGCTTGTCATCCACCTTTCAAACCGGTTGACAACGCCTCGCTTGTCATCCACCCTTTTAATCCGGCTGACATCGCCTCGCTTGTCATCCCCCTTTCAGTCTGGCCGACATCGCCCCGCTTGTCATCCACCCTTGCAACCGGTTGACATCGCCTCGCTTGTCATTCACCTTTCAAACCGACTGACATCGCCTCGCTTGTCATCCACCCTTTCAGTCTGGCTGACATCGCCCCGCTTGTCATCCACCTTTCAAACCGGCTGACATCGCCCCGCTTGTCATCCACCCTTTTTCTGGCTGACATCGCCCCGCTTGTCATACACCATTTTTCTAGCTGACTTCGCTCCACTTGTCGTCCACCCTTGCATCCGACTGACATCGCCCCACTTATCATCCACCCTTTTTCTGACTGACATCGCCCCGCTTGTCATCCACCTTTCAAACTGGCTGACATCGCCTCGCTTGTCATCCACCCTTTCAGTCTGGCTGACATCGCCCCGCTTGTCATCCACCTTTCAAACCGGCTGACAACGCCTCACTTGTCATCCACCCTTTTAATCCGGCTGACATCGCCTCGATTGTCATCCCCCCTTTCAGTCTGGCTGACATCGCTCCGCTTGTTATCCACCCTTGCAACCAGTTGACATCGCCTCGCTTGCCATTCACCTTTCAAACCGACTGACATCGCCTCGCTTGTCATCCACCCTTTCAGTCTGGCTGACATCACCCCGCTTGTCATCCACCTTTCAAACCGGCTGACATCGCCCCGCTTGTCATCCACCCTTTTTCTGGCTGACATCGCCCCGCTTGTCATCCACCATTTTTCTAGCTGACTTCGCTCCACTTGTCGTCCACCCTTGCATCCGACTGACATCGCCCCGCTTATCTCCCACCCTTTTTCTGACTGACATCGCCCCGCTTGTCATCCACATTTCAAACCGGCTGACATCGCCTCGCTTGTCATCCACCTTTCAAACCAGCTGACATCGCCCCGCTTGTCATCCACCTTTCAAACCGGCTGACATCGCCCCGCTTGTCATCCATCTTTCAAATCGGCTGACATCCCCCGCTTGTCATCCACCCTTGCAACTGGCTGACATTGCCTCGCTTGTCATCCACCCTTGCAACCGGCTGACATCGCCTCGCTTGTCATCAACCTTTCAAACCGGCTGACATCGCCTCGCTTGTCATCAACCCTTTTAAACCGGTTGACATCGCCTCGCTTGTCATCCACCTTTCAAACCGGCTGACATCGCCTCGCTTGTCATCCACCTTTCAAACCAACTGACATCGCCTCACTTGTCATCCACCCTTTCAATCCGACTGACATCGCCCCGCTTGTCATCCACCTTTCAAACCGGCTGACATTGCCTCACTTGTCATCCGCCCTTTCAATCCGGCTAACATCGCCCCGCTTGTCATCCACCTTTTAAATCGGCTGACATCGCCTCGCTTGTCATCCACCCTTTCAATCTGGCTGACATCGCTATGGTTGTCATCCACTTTTTCAATCTGGCTGACATCGTAATATGTTGTCATCCCTTCTTTATGAGTACGCTTCTTTTTCCCTCTGCAATAAGGCGAAGAACTATCTCTCCCATATCTCGGATGTTTCATCACTAAGGATAAACCATCCATTTCTTCTCTATCCCCCAGCAACTGAACAGGTTTCCCATCGACCCCGTCCTCTAGGAGCCCATTTATGGCAAGCAGTCTAAGTATAGTTTAGCTTTTCCTTTTTAACTCTTTTGTTTTCAAAAATCACAACTTTTTCTGCACGTGCAAAATTGAGGTCTTATAACCTTTGTCGTTCACGTGCCCGCACCCTCCGACAAAGAGGGGGGCAACTGTAAACACCCCAATTTTGCACCCCTATAGTCTTTTCTATACTATTAAAAACTCTTTTAAAAGTCCTCTTTTAAGCCCCTCTTTCCAGGTATTTCAATTTTCAAAAACAGCCCAGAGGTAAAAAATGACCAAAATGCCCCTAGGGTGAAAAATGACCAAAATACCCCTGAAAATGTGCTAAAAAGTTGTCATTTGGTTCAAAATGATTTTACAAATTTTTTGATGAATTTTGGCTATTTTGAGGATTAAATTCGACTTAAATTGGTAGAAAATGACCAAAATGCCCCTAGAGTGTAAAATGACCAAAATGCCCCTAAAAAGTTTTGAAAAATCCATGTTTTATCTAAAATATTATTCTGGATTTTACCAGTTCAATTTTGACTATTTTTGGTCTCAAAATGTGCTTAAAACGCCAAAAACAGTTTTTCGGCAAATAGGAGTATAAACAAAAAAACCCAAAAATCAGTTTTTTGAAGGGCCAAACAGGCCCTAAGGGGCAAGCTCGCCTTTTTAAAAGGCGCGGGACCATGTGGGCCCCACTTTCATGGCAAACTTCATTTTTTTTAATTATTTTTGTTCATAATAAAATATATTAAAATCTCGCTGTTTAAAAAGGCGCGGATTTAGAAATATCGCGGCCTTTCGACTCACTGTTCATACCGCTTTACTATTCATTAAAATATAATAAATCGCGCCCTTTAAAAAGGCACGGCCACTACTCCGAGACCCTATAAATACCCCTCCTCCCTTCCTTAAAAAATGATCCATTTTTCACTCCTCTCTCCTTGGTTTTTCGAGTTCCACTTCTGAAACACCAAATTTTTAGTTTTTTTTGGAGAATCCCTCTTTGTCCGAAAGTTCGCCGTACTTTCGGGCAGGTAATCCCTCTATCCCTAATCTTGCTTTCAAGTTTTTTAGCTTTATTAAATTGTTTAGTTTCTAGTTTTGCTTTAATATCTAGTTTAGACTGCTTGCCTGTCGAACCCCTGCCCAAATTCCAGTTCAAATATAGCCTCGCCTAGTCGAACCCCTGCCCAAATTCCAGTACAAATATAGCCTCGCCTAGTCGAACCCCTGCCCAAATTCCAGTACAAATATAACCTCACCTAGTCGAACCCCTGCCCAAATTCAAGTTCAAAACTAGCCTCACCTAGTCGAACCCCTGCCCAAATCCCAGTTCATAGCCTCGCCTAGTCGAACCTCTGCCCAAATCCCAGTTCATAGCCTCGCCTAGTCGAACCCCTACCCAAATTCCAGTTCAAAAACTAATCTCACCTAGTCGAACCCCTGCCCAAACCCCAGTTCAAATATAGTCTCGCCTAGTCGAACCCCTGCCCAAATTCCAGTTCAAAACTAGCCTTGTTCAAATCGAACCTCTGCCCATAAACCCTGATTAAACCCTAGTTATACCCTGATTAAATCCCAGTTAATCCTAGTTAAACCCAGTTAACCCTAGTTAAACCCTGATCAAGCCCTAGTTAACCCAGTTAAACCCTGATCAAGCCCTAGTTAACCCCAGTTAATCCTAGTTAAAACCTAGTTAACCCTGAGTAAACCCTAATTAACTCTAGCTTAATCCTAGGTAAACCCTACCTAAACCCTAGGTAAACCCAAGCTTAACTCTAGGCAAACCTCAGCTTAACCCAGATCAAATCCTAGTTAAACCCTATCTACCTATTCAAACCCTTGTCAGAGCCTCAATTCAAACCCTGTTCAAATACCCACTTCCAGGCTCCTCGGCACGAGCCTAAACTGCCCCATTGCTCCTCAGCACGAGCTTAAAAGGCCACCTCGCTCCTCAAATAGGAGCAACAACCCTCAAACCTTTCAATCCCCACAATCCAGTCCAATCAAATCAAACCATCAACTCCCATCCGGAACTACGTGTGGCTTGATTTCACTAATTGTGGATACGTAGGCAACCCTGATCGGGTTCAGCTCCACCTAGGATAGAATCCCTTTCCATTTTGTACCCTGTTTTCCTCAATTCAGTTATTTTTAACATTACATTGCTCAGCATATAGATAAAATTGCAAGCTTCTTTATGGTTTCCTTTATTTGATTCAGACTTGGGGAGTAGGTAACCATCTCTGGATGGGGGTTTAGGGGTGCCTAACACCTTCCCCTAAGTCAACTGAATCCCTTACCCTGACCTCTGATTTCCAGACTAAGCCTTATCCAACAATTTCAGGGACCTATTTCCCTCAGAATTAGATAGGTGGCGACTCACAACTCAATTACAATTTATAACTATTCCTTATCCGGATCTATCCTGATCGGGAATGGAGGGTAAAATTCAGGTACTCACATTTATTTTTCTCTTTTTCTGATTTTTCTCAATGTAGAACAAAACTTATACTTCTACTTTTTCAACACACATTTATATATATATATAACATTATCCCAACTGAATTTTCCGTAACCTAAATTTGCAGTCCTTTTTTAATTTCCAATATACGACTTGAATTTTCAATACCACAAAACTATCATCCCTAGCATAAACTCTGGTTTAAAAGGTAATAGAATGAATAAAATAGGCTCAACTCCAATGTGGAGTGGGTAAGGTCATGTGGTTATCTCAAGAAAGGCTTCTTTTAGGCTCAAGGTGGCTCTTATTGTTAATGATAAGGGTTGGCTTGAAAGGCTCAAACTTTCTACACTGACCTTTATCATTTCTTAGATAATTCAACCAAACAAACCACAGCCCGTATAATGACATTTCCAATGGACAACCAAGTCAAGAAAATAATGAGATTCAATAAGGGAATAATGCCGCATGAATAAAAACACTGAATAATAATAATAATAATCGCTCTCAAAGATGAGAAGGGCTCAAAACTCATAGTAGTTATAGGTCTTAGCTGAAATCTGAGATGTCTTCTTAAAGTATGCGTTTAACAACCAACATCCACTATGGCTTACGTGCACAAGAAAATTTAGATTTTTTGCTTATAACAGATGACAAAAATAGTTTAGATGACTCAATTAAAATACTCTATTTTCATGATCAACTGCAACGCCACAATTCATGCAAAAAGATATGATAAAAATATTTGATTAAGATTTGACTATCATCCCCCCAATCTAAATCAGACATTGTCCTCAATATTTCATAAATAAAATAAAAGATAAGTAAAAGGAACACATAGAAGGGGTAGATAGCACCTGAGAATATGAGTGAACTTCCAATAGTGGGAACCTGCAAGGTTAGCTCAAAAAGAAAAACTAATATTGTAGAGACCCGAATCTTTTTCATGTTTTTATTTCATTGCATTAGGGGTATTATAGTCCTTGTGAGATTTTAATGTTTATTGTATTTTATATCTTATGGGTGTAGGGTGATTAAGGTTTAATCAAACTTCTAGTTCAAGAATGTCATAATACACCCTAAACTTTAGGAAGCCCTAGTTTTGGCACCGTTTATTGGAATTAGGTGATTCTTGAACCATTAGAAAGGTATTGGAACCCTCTTCAAAGTTCATGTTTAGTATTTTTCCTCATTTTGAGTTTAAGTCAAGTCAATAGTGAGTTTTGTCTAATGGAATTACAGATCAGTCAACTTTAGGGACAATTTAGTCTATAAATTAAGTAGAATTTAGAAATTCTAAAATGTCAAAAATGTTCGTTTTCGAAAGACGAATCCAACGGAAGTTGAATCGTCGAAATCCAACGAGCGAGTGAAAAGTTATGGCCAAAACAGTAGAATGGGTCAAAATTAGCAGAGAACCGATCGCTCGATCAGAACCAGCGATCGATCGGTCCAAAACCGATCGATCGGTATCTATCGACCGATCAAAATTTTTGTATGAGGAAATTTTCCAGAGAGTGTGTTTTTGACCGATCACCAGGTCATAAACACCAATCGATCGGTAGGCAACCGATCGCTCGGTCATAACCACCGATCGATCGGTCCTTCGAGCATTTTTGCTGATTTTTAGTAAGGGCTTTTTGGTCTTTTTGTTCCCAAACCTTGAGGCTATAAATAGGGGGTCCTACTCGAAATATTAGAATACTCTACCTATTTCTAACCTAATTTGGCAAAAAGGGGGAGAAACCCTAGGGTTTTGAGAGAGGGTTTTCTTGGAGAAGGAGGAGATTGATAGGAGATTGCAAGAAAAGTTTGGGAAGCTTCTCCAAATCGTCTCGGGAGCGTTTTGAATCCAAGGGAAGGATTCCTAAGGTCGATATACTATCCTAATCAACTCTATTTTAATGTTTTGTGAATGTTAATATGCTAGGAATGGTAGAAATAGATATTTGATGCATTTTTCCCTAATTCTATGAAGTAAGCTAATTATAGATGGAAATGTGGATTCGAATGTGGATGGAATGTACGGAGGATGGGAAATGTATGGAGGATGGGATTATTATTATGTGGATGTGAATGGTGAATGGATTGTATGGATGGATTGTGGTTAGATGGATGCATGAAAAGGTAGAGAAACAATGGATTCATATTATGTGTACTCAAGGTGTTTGTGAAAATGCTTGAGAGGATAAATGCTATTATGTTCTTATGAAATGGTGGTAAATAGATTATGAATTGTGTTAAGAATTATGATAAGATATATATATATATGTGTGATTGTTTGGTAAGTATATCTAATTACTTGCATGGAAATTGGTAGTCGGGAAAGTAAGAACTTAGAGGAAAATTTCTCAGACCGGGAATTCTCTAACTATTTGGTATGGGACATATAGTGGAGTTTCCATGGTGGGAGATCAGAACCTAAGCAATTACCAACTCGAATGTTAATTTCGACACCTAAGCACATATGCACATGTATGTTAAGTCAAGAGTCTCACAAGTCACACATGTGGACCACAAGCATAAGCATGGCATATGTATGACATTTTGAATAAGCATAAGCATGACATGGTCCGTATCCGCCAAGAGCGGTATGTCAACCTGATTTTTAGACATGGTCCGTATCCACCAAGAACGGCATGTCAACCATATGATTTCTAAGGCATGGTCCGTATCCGCCAAGAACGGCATGTCTCATCCTTGTATGATCTGAATAAGTGCATAAGCATAAGCATAAGCATCTCACAAGCACGTGGTCTCGTAAGCATAAGTACCTCATAAGTGTATGGTTTTCTAAGTCTAAGATTCTCACAAGTACACGAGTCAAGGTGATGATATGATGTATATGCGCACACGTTCTTCCGCACTCTGATTATGTTATTATGCTATTGGATATGTCTCTGACTAAGTCCAGGTATATTATTATCGTTGGTTGGATTTTATATATACTGAGTACCTTTGTACTCAGCCGGACTTTGTCTTGGCAGGTTTAGAGTAGGAGTACATGGCGGAGCCGTGGGTTGAGAAAACATACACAGAGGAAGGAGGTGAAGGTGAGCCTTCTGAGGAGGGAGCCAGAGACTTGGGTGGCTACACCTCTTAGTTTACATTTCTTTTCATTGAGAGAGTTTTGTATTTGACTTTTAGAGGATGTATCTCAATTGATTTCTTTCTAGTTGTGTATCAGACTCTTTGGATTTAGTGGGTTGTATTTATTGACCATAGACTCGTGCTATTTAGTTGGTTTGGGTTTATATATCGAAATTTTATTACTCTCATTTTTGGAGACTCGTGTAGTAGCCTTGTATGCATGGTTTTAAGCAGGTTTAAGTAATGTGGCGATTTCCAAAGTCCTATTTTAGCCTTGTGGGATTTTGGGGTCGTTACAAATATACAAAGATGCGGAGACTCACAAAGGTAAGTCAATCCCGGTAAACGGGATCCGCAAGAGTGGTAGTTTCTTCTTAGGGCAAAAGCCTCTCGAGAGCGGGGTTGAGTCTGTGGCCATTGACTTTAAAAATTCTGCTGTCTCGAGGTTCTTCTACCTCAACAGCCCCGTGATCAAATACTCTTTTAACCACGATAGGGCCATACCATCTAGACCTTAGTTTTCCGAATGCTTATGGAGTCTAGAATCATACAAGTGCACTTTTTGATTCGGTACAAAATATTTTCTCAAAATTCTTTTATCATGAAAAACCTTCATCTTGTGTTTGTATATTCTAGAGCTCTCATAATAGTCATTTCTAAGCTCCTCCAATTCAGTTAATTGGAATCTTTGTAACTTTCCTGCCTCACTCAATTCAAAATTGAAGGCTTTAATAGCCCAAAAAGCTTTATGTTCAAGCTCCACAAGCAAGTAGCAAGGCTTCCCAAAAACAAACATATAAGGGGACATACCAAGGGGAGATTTATAAGCAGTACGGTATGCCCAAAGCGCGTCGGTTAGTCGTAAAGACCAATCCTTACGGTCGAGATTAATCGTCTTTTCAAGAATTTGTTTTATCTCCCTATTGGCAAGTTCCACTTGGCCACTTGTTTGGGGATGGTAAGAGGTGAAAACTTTATGAACAATTCCATACTTTTTTATTAAGGTCTCAAGAGGTCTATTACAAAAGTGGGTGCCTTGATCACTAATGATGGCACGTGGCATCCTGAATCTGGACAAAATATGTTCTTTTAAGAATTTAATAACAATCCTATTATCATTGGATTTGCAAGCCACGGCCTCAACCCACTTGGACACATAATCCACACCAAACAAAATATACAGGTAACCAAAAGATGGGGGAAAAGGGCCCATAAAGTCAATACCCCAATAATAAAAATTTTCAATTACTAGAATGGGGTTTAGGGGCATCATATTCCGGCGAGAAATCGCCCTCAATTTTTGGCATCTATCACAAGAACAACAGAATTTATCAGTGTCTTTAAAGAGGGTGGACAAATAAAATCCACACTGCAGAATTTTTGCAGCAGTCTTCTTCATAGAAAAGTGCCCACCATATGCTTCGGAATGACAAAAGTTTAAAACACTCATAAATTCGTCATTAGGAACACACCTCCTCATAATTTGGTCAGGGCAGTATTTGAACAAATAGGGATCATCCCAATAAAAATTACGTACCTCAACCAAGAATTTGCGTTTATCCTGGGTGTTCCAATTCAATGGGATCTCTCCTGCAGCAAGATAATTAACAATATCAGCGTACCAGGGCAGGTCAGAGATAGAAAATAAATGTTCATTTTGAAAATCATCATGAATAGGCATTGTTTCCTAATTATTTTCATAAACAAGTCTTGATAGGTGATCGACCACTACATTCTCCACAACTTTTTTATCCTCAATTGTGATATCAAACTTCTGCAATAATAAAATCCACCTAATGAGTCATGCTTTAGCATCCTTCTTTATGAGAAGGTACTTAAGCGCTGCGTGGTCCGTAAAGATACAAATAGGCGAACCAATCAAATAGGCATGAAATTTATCTAAAGCAAATACTACAGCTAGCAACTCCTTTTCAGTTGTTGTATAATTCATTTAAGCGTTGTTAAGGGTTTCACTGGCATAGCAGATCACACATGGTTTCTTATCTCTCTGCTGTCCTAAAACTGCTCTCACAGCATAATCACTAGCATCACACAATTTCAAATGGAAGGTTCCAATCTGGTGGTTGCATGATGGGAGCAGACGTAAGTTTACCAATTAGCTTTATAAAGGCTTCTTGGCATGCTTTAGTCCAGTCAAAGGGAGCATCCTTGAGAAAAAGACTACATAAAGGTCTAGAAATAAGATTGAAGTCTTGTATAAATCTCCTGTAAAAACTAGCATGATGAAGAAAAGATCTCACATCTTTCACAGTCTTGGGGGTGGGTAAATTTTGTATTAATTCAATTTTTAATTTGTCTATTTCTATCCCCTTAAAAGAGACAATGTGGCCCAAAACAATTCCAGAAGATACCATAAAATGACACTTCTCCCAATTAAGCACAAGGTTCTTTTCTTCATACCTAATCAATGCCCTTTTTAAATTAAGCAAACAAGCATCAAAAGAATCTCCAAAGACTGTCAGGTCATCCATGAAGACTTCCATACAATTTTCTACCATATCACTAAACATGCTCATCATGCATCATTGAAAAGTGGCTGGGGTATTGCATAGTTCAAATGGCATCCTTCGAAATGCATAAGTGCCAAAAGGACAAGTAAAAGTGGTCTTATCCTGGTTCTCTATGGTAATTTTAATTTTATAATAACCAGAATAGTAATCTAAAAAGCAATAAAAGGAATGCCCAGCCACCCTTTCCAATATTTGGTCAATGAAGGGTAAAGAAAAGTGATCTTTTCAAGAGGCAGCATTTAATTTTCTATAGTCAATGCACATTCTCCACCCGGTCACTAATTTTGAAGGAACTAGCTCTCCAAGCTCATTCTGCACAACAGTGACTCCTGACTTTTTAGGTACCACCTGTGTAGGACTAACCCATTTACTATTAGCAATTAGGTAAATAATACCCGCATCCAATAGTTTTAAAACTTCAGATTTTACAACTTCTTTCATAGTTGGGTTTAGTCTAAGCTGGGGGTCTCAAGAAGCCTTAGCCTCTTCTTTAAAATTTATCTTGTGGGTGCACACTAAAGAGATTATTCCCTTAATATCTGTTATAGTACACTCAATAGCAGATTTATGGTCATTTAAAATTTTTAGCAATTGACATTCCTGAAGTTGAGATTATACAGAAGAAATTATAATTGGGAAGGTATCACCTAGGCCTAAAAAGGCATGTTTCAAATCATCTGGCAGTTTCTTAAGCTCTAGATTTGGCACTTCAACACTGGAGGGTAGGGACTTTGGCTTTTCCTTAGATAGCTCCTCAAATCGTGGTTGCCAACCTTTTGTCCCTAGAACCTATGCATCAAATAAAGCACAAATTTCAGCAAGCTCATTTTTATCGAAAGAATTAATATCAATTTGAGAATTAGCAAGAAGAATTTCAAGAAAGTTAGATGAATTTGGTGATTCGAATTCTTCTTGCACAACTGCTTCGATCCAATTTGTAGTTTCGCACTCATCATGTCCTGGCAATTGTTTGCCTATATTGAAAATATTAACCTCTAGGGTCATATTTCCAAAAGATAATTTTATTAGCCTATTCATGTAATTAATTAAAGCATTAGATGTAGCAAGGAAAGGTCTACCAAGAATAATTGGGATTTTAGAGTCAGCATTCACCACAGATTGTGTGTCCAAGATAAGAAAATCAACAGGATAATAAAATTTATTTATCTGGACTAAAACATCCTCCACTACCCCCCTCGGTTTCCTTACAGATTGGTCAGTCAATTGTAACACCACAGTAGTTGGTTGCACTCCTAGGTCAAGCTGTAAATAAACTGAGTAGGGCATTAAGTTAACAATTGCCCCAAGATCAAGCAAAGCTTGTTCAAAATCATGGTCCCTGATAACACAAGAAATTGTAGGGCACCCAAGGTCTTTATATTTGAGAGGAATCTTATGTTGAATTAGAGTACTTACCTGTTCTATAAGAGAAACAGTTTTCTTCACATGGTGCTTCCTTTTGATGGTGCATAAATCTTTTAAAACCTTGACATAAGTGGGCACTTGTTTAATAACATGCAGAAGTGAGATTTATTATCACTTGCCTAAGATTTTCTAAGATTTCAGTATTACAATCTGATTTTTTTGATGATTTTAAGGCTTGAGGAAATAGCACGGAGATAGGACTTCGAACTACCTCACTAATTTCGGGCACATCAACATCATTATTACTCGTGTCATTGGTTTCATCTTCTGGTTCTTGGGTAGAGCTAGGGATGTCTTTTGCTTTTCCACTACGAGTAGTAATGACATTAATTTGCTCAAATTCTTTCTTCTCGCGGGTAGAGTCTTGTACTATGTGTTGACCTTGAGGGTTCCATTGAGTTTGGAAAGAAAATCTCCCTTTCTCATTAAAACTCAAAGAATTTGTCAATTTAGATACATGACTTTTGACTTCCTTAAATTCCTCAGCCATTTGAGTGAACAATGCTTCAAATTTTTTATTTGTTTTACCTTGAACATTTATGAAAGCATGCAATGTCTCCTCAAGAGAACTCCTAGATGGTAATGATGTATTAGGTGCAGAAAATTGAGGTGTAGTGAAATTTCTAGGGGGCATCTATTGTTGGGGGGTTGAGAATTATTACTCCAGCTAAAGTTAGGATGATTTTTCCAAGTTGTGTTATAAGTCTTAGAGTAAGGTGAATAGGGTTTCCTGTAATTGCCCATAGCATTACAATGTTCCTCGTACACGCCCCTCATCTCCTAGAGTATTGGACACTCTTTGGTAGGATGCTCAGCCTTATGGCAAACCTCACAAATTCATCTGGTCTCTCCTTGATAAATAGGGGTAGTTGCCATTTTTTCTTTTATACGTAGAGCATCAACTTCCTTAGTTAAGCTCTCCAATCTAACCTTTAGATTATCATCTTCTCTCACTTGAAAAATCCCTCCACTAGAAGGATTGGAGGTGGGTCTCGACCTATTAGTGCTTTCAGTAGCACTAGGTCCTGTCCAAGTATACGCTTTTTCAGCCAACTCACTCAGGTAATCCATGGCCTCATCGGGGTCTTTTTGAAAGATTTCCCCATTGCACATCATCTCAATAAATTGGCATTCCCTAGGGGTAAGTCCTTCATAGAAGTAATTCACTAGGCGCCAGCTTTTATACCCATGATGTGGGCACAAACTCAGAAGGTCATTGTATCTTTCACAGACCTGATACAAAGTTTCACTCTTTTCTTGAATGAAGGTAGAAATTTTGTCGCGACCCAAAATACCCCCTAGGATTTAGGGATACGTTAGTTCGTGACTGCCGCATCATACATCCTGTATGACACATAAGGCATACATATCAACCAGTCAAAGTACACAAGTTATGAATAGCGGAAACAAGCGGAAGCAATTTAATAACATTCCTATCGATAGGTTCAATTCTGAACCAACAAAACACATATCCAAAATATGAAGCATGGAGTGGACAAGCCCCACTCTCAATACTAGCAAAATATAAGTGTAATCTCTCTCTCACTATCTTAACAGAAGTCAAAATCGGGTCGCCTGTCTAGTGCTCCCCCGTCCTAGTAATGATCCATGGAAGGCTCCGGCTCGTAGTATTCTTCCTCGACCCAGGGATTCGAACCACAGATATCAAATGGAACGCGTACACCTGCCGACATAACATGGACGGCTGAGCATGGAATACTCAGTGTCTACAAACTACTAACTAACAGTGATGTAGTAATAACATAAAGCATGCAAGATATAGAACCGTAGAGCGTAGAAATCCGTGAAAACCCGTATTTGTTCCACAACCATTTCCTTATGAGTTCCTTATGAAATCGAAAACCGTATGATTCTTATGAGCGTATGAGAATCAAGTCTTGTGAGTTTTTTGAGTTCCTTAGAGTTCTTATGAATTCTTGTGAGCCGTGAAGTCTTAGAGCACTTATGAGCTTTTGAGAATTTACTTATGAGACTTATGAGATCTTATGAGCTTGTGAGGTTCTTATGAGTTCTTGTGAACCAGAGGTTAGCACCCGCACAATCCAAGGCTACCAACCTCCTTGATTCTTGTGAGATTTCTTATGAGCATTAACTAAGAGCCAAACCTTAGCACCCGTAAAAAGACTTAGAGTTGGGTATGTAAATACCCTTCATTGAATACATCGAAATGGGCTGCCAAGATCCTTGTTTTCTTATGAGTTTACTTAGAGCCAAGCATGATATATCCTTGGATATATCCTACCCTTGACCAACCCGATGTTTGGCTTTATCAATGCTTATGAGCTTGGTAGCTTGTGAGTTCTTAGAAATTCTTATGAATGCTTCGATAAACCGTGCTTATGAGAAACCATAGAGTCATGCGAGACACGTAAACCTTAGAGTGCTTAGAAATCTTAAAGTACATAGAGTGCTTGTGAACAATATACTATACTTAGAAACCTTAGAATACATAGAGCCAAAATCATAGACTTTTCATAATAGTGATAACTTACAAATCATCCAACTTCATCAATTCATTTCATTCAAGAACAATAGCTTGAGAGAACATCACAAGGTAGATAATATAGTATTTAAACTATGCTAGTTAGTAAAGTGTAGTTACCTTTAGAAGAACCTTAACCTTCAAAAGGAATCCTTGAAGAAAGATTCAAGCTTCAAGAAATGAGAAGGAACACCTTCTTAGTTGAGAAAATCAACTCAAACCAACACCTCTAAGTTCCCCTTTCTTCTTCTCCTTCCTCTCCTTCTTTCTCTTCAACTTTCCTCCAAAAACTTTTTCTCTAGGGTTCTTGTAACCCTAGACCACGAAATTGGGGTATATATAGCAGTTTGGGGTGAGCCAAAACCCCATAACACCCTTAAAATATCTCAGGAGGTTGGCTACAAGGCAAAATAGCCCAGACCGGTAGAGAGGATTGGTCGACCGGTCAAAAGACCCCTCTCTGTCTAAATTCTACATACAATTTTTCGAGCATTCGGTTGACCGGTAGCAAATTCGGTCGACCGGATTTGCCTTTTTTTTCCCTATTTTTGCCTGTGCTTTGTTCTTCTCCCTTCTTCTACTTACTCCTATACTCATTTTACTTTAAAATACTTAAGTTAATGTTTTTAACCTTTCATTAACTTTAAGTTTTAAATTAAAATAAGGAAGTACCCCTTATTTGAATCTAATAAAAATACTTAGAAATCCAATTCCTCATAACTCAAAATCTGATTTTCCAGTTCTAGGCAAAACCTGATAAATCCGGTTTGTTGTAAACTTTTCCATTGCCCGGGAACCCATTCTAATCATATGCATAAAATCCCATAAAATTAACTGAGCTTAGTTAACCAATAAACAATTATTTCCGGGACTTTTCATCTTTAAATTCACAAAATGTCATTACATGGTCACTATTCATAACACTATTCACCGCACTATTCACCGGCTATGAAAGTGAGATCTAGGGTTCTACATCCTCCCCCCCCCCCCCCCCCCGCCTTACAGAAATTTCATCCGTGAAATTAAGGCGATCCTATATACATGGAAAAATACAAAACAACCAACTTTTCACACAAAAAGAAAAATCAAAATGCTACTCAAATAGTTGACGGTATTTCTCCCTTACTTCAGCCTCTCGTTCCCAAGTAGCTTTCTCTACGGAATGGTGTTGCCACTTCATGAGGACTAGTGGGATAGTCTTGGTACGCAAGACTTGATCTCTATGATCCAAGATTTGAGCCGGTTGTTCCACTGATGTGAGAACCTCTCGAATCTCCACAGGATCAAGATCAATGACATGCGAAGGATCCGGTATATATTTCTGAAGCATGGAAATGTGGAATACATTGTGGACCGCAGCCATGTGAGGTGGTAGCAACACTTTGTAAGCGACCTCACCCACTCTGGTGATGATCTCGAACGGACCAACATACCTCTGGCTAAGCTTTCCCCTCTTGCCAAACCTCATAATTCCTCGGCTCGGAGAAATCTTCACGAAGACCCGATCCCCAACCTGGAATTCCAAGTCTCTGCGGCGAGTATCCGCATAGCTCTTCTGCCTGTCTAGGGCAGTCTTCAACCTTTCCCGAATGACCTTGACCCTATCTGAGGTCTGCTTGATCAACTCAGGACTCAATACCTTTCTCTCATCAACATCATCCCAGTAAAGAGGAGCTCTGCAACTTCTCTCATACAAGGCCTCGAAAGGTGCCATCTGGATGCTCACCTGGTAACTGTTGTTGTAGGCGAACTCAACCAAAGGCAAATGATCCTCCCAACTGCCCTGAAAGTCTAACATGGAAGCTTTGAGCATATCCTCAATCATCTGGTTCACCCTCTTGGTCTGCCCATCAGTCTGAGGATGAAAGGCGGTGCTAAAATCTAACCGAGAACCCATAGCACTCTGAAAGCCCTTCCAGAACCTGAAAGTAAACCTCGGTTCTTGATCAGATATAATAGAAATTGGCACTCCATATAGTCGAACTATTTCCTTGGTGTACAAGGCTACAAGCTGGCTCATACTGTACCTAGTCCGATAGGGTAAGAAATGTGCAGACTTTGTCAATCTGTCCACTATCACCCAGATAGCATCGGAGCCCCTTGCCGTCCTTGGCAAACCAACTATGAAATCCATCAAGATCTTCTCCCATTTCCATTCTGGAATAGGTAGGGACTGTAAAAGACCTACTGGCCTCTGATGCTCTGCCTTCACCTACTGGCACACCAAGCAACAAGCCACATACTCTGCCACTTTCCTCTTCATGTTTTGCCACCAGTAGTGCCTCTTGAGATTTTGGTACATCTTAGTACCTCCTGGATGTACCATGTACTTGGATCGATGAGCCTCGTCCAAGATCTCACCCCTCAACACCGTATTGGTGGGAACAAACAACCTGCCTTTGAATGTGATGACACCATCACCATTCAAACCAAACTCCTGACTGCCACTGCTAACCGACTGGTCTCGGTAAGCAAGCAACTCGGTATCCAAACCCTGCAACTCCTTAATCCGAACTAGGATATAAGGTTTGACCATGAGATTTGCCACGACTTGCCCAAAAGTAGGCATGCTGAAGCTAGTATGGAGGTTAGCTATTTCCTCCAACATCTTCCATTCAAGAACCATCATGTGAGCCAAGTGTCCGAAGACTTCCTACTAAGTGCTTCAGCTACTACATTTGCCTTACCTGAGTGGTACTGGATCAATAAATCATAGTCCTTTATTAATTCCACTCATTGACATTGCCTCAGATTTAGCTCCTTCTGGGAAAACAGATACTTCAAGCTCTTGTGATCCATAAACACATCGACCTGTTCCCCATACAGGTAGTGACGCCAAATCTTCAGCGCAAAGACAACTGCAGCAAGCTCTAGATCATGTGTAGGATAGTTCTTCTCATGGTCTTTCAACTGCCGGGAAGCATAGGCAATGACCTTTCAATGCTGCATCAGAACACATCATAGGCCGATAAGTGACGCATCACTATAGACTATAAAACCATCGCTCCCAAATGGGACTGTGAGAACAGGAGCTGTAGTAAGCCTCTTCTTCAACTCCATGAAGCTTGTCTCACACTTCTCGCTCCAAGCAAACTTAGCGTTCTTCATGTAAGATACGTAAGCGAAGCCGCTAAGTTGGAAAATCCTTCCACAAACCTCCGGTAATACCCTGCCAAGCCGTGAAAACTACGAATCTCGGCTACACTCTTCGGCCTCTCCCAATTCATCACTGCATCTATCTTCGTAGAGTCAACTAAGATACCCTCGGCAGATACCACGTGGCCAAGGAACGCCACCTCCTCCAACCAGAACTCGCACTTGCTCAACTTAGCATACAGGCTATACTCTCGAAGAGTCTGCAACGTAAGGCGGAGGTCTCTCGCATGATCATCCCGTGTCTTGGAATACACAAGGACATCATCTACAAACACGATCACACATCGATCGAGAGATGATCTAAATACCCGGTTCATCAAATCCATGAAAGCAACCGGTGCATTCGTCAAACCAAAAGACATAACCAGGAACTCGTAGTGCCTATACCGAGTCTTGAAGGCAGTCTTGGGAATGTCTTCTTCCTTGATCTTCAATTGATGGTATCCAGATCGAAGATCAATCTTCGAGAAGAAACTCGCTCCCTTTAGCTAGTCGAACAAGTTGTCTATCCGAGGCAATGGATAACGATTTTTTATCGTGACCTTGTTCAGCTACCTGTAGTCAATGCACATCCGCATCGACTCATCCTTCTTCTTCACGAAGAGCACAGGAGCTTCCCACGGGGAAACACTCGACCAGATGAATCCAAGGCCTTGCAATTCTTTTAATTGCTCCTTCAACTCCTTAAACTCAATAGGGGCCATTCTATATGGAGCCCTAGAAATTGGAGCAGTGCGAGGAGTAAGCTCAATAACAAACTCTATCTCTCGATTCGGAGGTAATCCTGGTAAAACCTCTGGAAACACGTCCAGGAACTCACTCACAACCGGAATGGTTGAGGAGTCTTGTACTCCTAAACTTGAGACACTAAGGGCTGTAAAGCGAGGGATGTACCTCCTCCATATCCTTGAAAATGAAATGGCTTTAACCCTTCTGGCCTAAAGTCCACCCTCTTTTCATAACACGCTACATGCCCACTGTGAGTTAAAAGCCAATCCATTCCTAGGATGACTTCAAAATCCAAGTCTTGGAACTCCAGAATGACCAGATCGACTGGCAAGTCATGCTGTCCAAATTGTACAATGCAGTCCCGATACACTTTATCTGCATCGACCGACTTATCGAGCGGAGTCGAAATAGACAACTCCTGGGGTAATCGACTCGACTCTGAGGCGAAGCTAGGTGAGATAAAAGAATGTGATGATCCAGTGTCAATCAACACCCATGCTAAACACTCGCTAATGAGTAAGGTGCCTGAATATGTAAACTAGCTTACGTCAATAAATCTCACAAGTCACAAATATTATATAGGTAACATATTGTACTCATGTCAACATAGTATATATACATAATATCAATTTCATAAGTGGAACAACTTGACTTGAGCGTACCTTACACAACATCATCTAATGCATGTGCATCCTGTTCTGTCATGGCGAAAACCCATCCTTGGTTTACCCTGCGAGGCGGCTGGGTGGGCTGTGGAGGCGGCTGGGTGGGCTGTGGAGGCCTGGAACCCTGTGAAGACCCCTGCTGCGACGTCGGCCCAACTGGAGGTCTAGCTCCTTGCGGCCTGGCTGGTAACTACCTCCTCGGACAATCCCTGATCACGTGGCCCTGATCACCACAGTGGAAGCAACCACCCGAGAGTTTACGGTAATCTCCTACCTTGTGCCTCTTACCACAAGCAGTGCACTCCTCAAATGGTGACGATACTGAGGACATGGGCGGCGCATATCTAGTTGCATGAGTGGCAGCAGGGCAAGGTGCCTGTGGCGCAAAAGGAGCCCTCTGAGCCTGCCTAGGCTAAGAAGTTTGATATGGAGCAGTCCTGACCCTCTGCTCAGGCGATGCTGAGCCACTAGACTGTCCTCTGGTCATGTTTCTTCATCGAAGGAAATCCTCTGAACCCTTCTAGACGATCTTCGCCTTGCTCACTATTTCTCCCCAGGTTCCCACCTGGAGCATGGCGATCCTATCCCTGATAAAGGACTTCAGCCCTCTTTCAAACTTCTTGATTCGTATGTGCTCAGATGCGATCATATGAGGTGCAAAACAAGACAGCTCCATGAATTTGGCCTCGTACTCGGCCACAGTCATCTCTCCTTGCTCGAGGGACACGAACTCCCACTCCTTCTACTCCCTAATGAACACCGGGAAGTACTGCTTATAAAAAACATCCATGAACTCTCCTCATGTCTATGGCTCTCCTGCCTTTGTGACATCCCTCTTCCTCAGTGCAGATCTCCACCAGTGTTCAGCTTCACCTTCCATCATGAAGGAAGCACATTCCACCCTCTGCTCATCAGTGCAGCGAAGTGCCCAAAAATCTTCACCAACTGCATTATCCAAGCCTCGGCGACCATCGGGTCCGTCGTCCATAGAAGCTAGGAGGACGGAGCCTCCTGAACGCCTCGAGTCCTACAGTGTGATGGACTAGAGGAAACCCAGGTGCAGGCGTAGCAGTAGGCTGCCTGGCGGCAAGGACAGCCATGGTCTCTACCATAGTCTCCAAAAGTCGGGAGATGTCAGGCTGCTCATCTCCTAATGGAGCCTCTCCTCCATTCCCCCTGGTTTGGTACCCACGACCCCTGGTGTTACGTCTCATGGTTGTATCATGAGAACAATAACACGACGTGAGTCTTCATTGGAAACCAGATAATCAACATGACATATTGCAGTTGATACTCACCTTATATAGCATAGTATATATCGGAGTATACACATAATAGTATAAACATACCAACAAAATCCTAGTGGTGCTAAGTTCTTAACTTGGCTAATGAGTTAACCAGTTACGGGTTAAGACTAGATGACTAGTCCATACTTGGAATCTAAACTTCCTAGATTAACCTAAGGACCTGCTTGATACCCTTTATGTCACAGTACCAAACTTAAGTTAAGAAATTCATCTGAGTTCTAAGTTCAACTCCAAGAACGTGCTTCCGCTTAGAAGACGACTTAGCCTAAGGAAAACTAATCCCTAGGCTCTGATACGAAGTCTGTCACGACCTAAAATACCCCCTAGGAGTTAGGCATACGTTAGTTCGTGACCGCCACATCATACATCCCGTAGGATACATAAGACATACATATCAACCAGTCAGAGTACACAAGTTATGAATAGCATAAACAAGTGGAAGCAATTTAATAGCACTCCTATCGATAGGTTCAAGTCTGAACCAACAGAACACATATCCAAAATATGAAGCATGGAGTGGACAAGCCCCACTCTAAATACTAGCAAAATATAAGTGTAATCTCTCTCTCACTCTCTTAACAGAAGTCGAAATCGGGCCGCCTGTCTAGTGCTCCCTCGTCCTGGTAATGATCCATGGAAGGCTCCGACTCGTAGTACTCTTCCTCGACCCAGGGATCCGAACCACAGATATCAAATGGAACACGTACACCTGCCGACATAACATGGACGACTGAACATGGAATACTTAGTATCTACAAACTACTAACTAACAGTGATATAGTAATAACATAAAGTATGCAAGACATAGAGCCGTAGAGCGTAGAAATCCGTGAAAACCCGTATTCGTTCCAAAACCATTTCCTTATGAGTTCCTTATGAAATCAAAAACCGTATGAGTCTTATGAGCGTATGAGAATCAAGTCTTGTGAGTTATTTGAGTTCCTTAGAGTTCTTATGAATTCTTGTGAGCCGTGAAGTCTTAGAGCACTTATGAGCTTTTGAGTATTTACTTATGAGACTTATGAGATCTTATGAGCTTGTGAGGTTCTTATGAGTTCTTGTGAACCAGAGGTTAGCACCCGCACAATCCTGGGCTACCAACCTCCTTGATTCGTGTGAGATTTCTTATAAGCATTAACTTAGAGCCAGACCTTAGCACCCATAAAAAGACTTAAAGCCGGGTATGTAAATACCTTCATTGAATACATCGAAATGGGCTGCCAAGATCCTTGTTTTCTTATGAGTTTACTTAGAGCCAGGCATGATATATCCTTGGATATATCCTACCCTTAACCAACCCGATGTTTGGCTTTATCAATGCTTATGAGCTTGGTAGCTTGTGAGTTCTTAGAAATTCTTATGAATGCTTCGATAAACCGTGCTTATGAGAAACCATAGAGTCATGCGAGACACGTAAACCTTAGAGTGCTTAGAAATCTTAAAGTACATAGAGTGCTTCTGAACAACATACTATTCTTAGAAACCTTAGAATACATAGAGTCAAAATCATAGACTTTTCATAATAGTGATAACGTACAAATCATCCAACTTCATCAATTCATTTCATTCAAGAACAATAGCTTGAGAGAACATCACAAGGTAGATAATATAATTTTTAAACTATGCTAGTTAGTAAAGTGTAGTTACCTTTAGAAGAACCTTAAACTTCAAAAGGAATCCTTGAAGAAAGATTCAAGCTTCAAGAAATGAGAAGGAACACCTTCTTAGTTGACAAAATCAACTCAAGCCAACACCTCCAAGTTCCCCATTCTTCTTCTTCTTCCTCTCCTTCTTTCTCTTCAACTTTCCTCCAAAAAATTTCTCTCTAGGGTGTAACTCTAGACCACGAAATTGGGGTATATATAGGGGTTTGGGGTAAGCCAAAACCCCATAACACCCTTAAAATATCTCAGGAGGTCGGCTACAAGGCAAAATAGCCCAGACCGGTCAACCGGTTGAGAGGATCGGTCGACCGGTCAAAAGACCCCTCTCTATCTAAATTCCCCATACAATTTTTTGAGCATTCAGTCAACCGGTAATGTGGTTCAGTCGACCGGTCAAGGTTCGGTCGACCGGTAGCAAATTCGGTCGACCGGATTTGCATGTTTTTTTCCCTATTTTTGCCTGTGCTTTGTTCTTCTCCCTTCTTCTACTAACTCCTATACTTATTTTACTTTAAAACATTTAAGTTTTCATTTCATTAACTTTATTAACTTTAAGTTTTAAATTAAAATAAAGAAGTACCCCCTATTTGAATCCAATAAAAATACTTAGAAAATCCAATTCCTCATAACTCAAAATCTGATTTCCAGTTCTAGGCTAAACCCGATAAATCCGGTTTATTGTAAACTTTTCCATTGCCCGGGAACCCATTCTAATCATATGCTTAAAATCCCATAAAATTAACTGAGCTTAGTTAACCTATAAACAACCATTTCCGGGACTTGTCATCTTTAAATTCACAAAATTTCATTACATGGTCACTATTCACCGGCTATGAAAGTGAGATTTGGGGTTCAAATATTTATGGAAGAATGTTTGAGTCATCTCCGCCCATGACCCAATCGACCTAGGCCTCAAAGAATACAGCCAACTCTTTGCTCTATCCTTCAGAGAGAATGTAAAAAATTTGAGCCTAGTAGCATCTATGGTGCCTATTTGATTGTGAAGCGTGACTACCACCTTTTCAAATTCTCTAATGTATACATATGGGTTTTCATTATCTAAACCATGAAAAGTGGGGGGGGGGGGGGATTTGAATCATCTCTGGTTTAAAATCAAAATTTTGCACATTAGTTGGAAATATAATGCAAGAAGGTGTGGCAGCCTGTGTAGGGTGTAAATGCTCATGAAGACTTTTAACTTGATGATCCTTGTGTTCACTCATTGTACTTAAAGTATGTGTAGAGTCAGATGAAACAGAATGAGATTCCGGGGGTGTATCAAATAAATTTGTAAAGAGAGTTTCAGATTCTTCCGGTCTCTTCGCAAATCTACCTAATTCGTTCCGGTATCGATGCATGCACAAAGCAAAATAAGAGAATCAACTAAATTAATAAATCAAAAAGGAGAAAGGAGAAATGAATGAAATTACCGCTTCGGCAAGTCAATTTAGCAAACCTCTTCCGGAATTAAAAAAAAGAATATATGCTTCTTAGCTTTCGCCTTGCTCTCCTGCAACGGCACCAAAATTTGATGTTGCTCAAAGATACGCGGTACTTTGCAGTACAGTAAAAGGGGTTGTCGAACCACAGAGAGTAGTGAAGATAAGGAACAATAATGGAGAAGGGGTTTGTAGAATCTTTGATAGAGAATGTTTAATTAATTTAAGGAAAATATCAGTAAGAGAAAGCGTCAAGGCATCAGGTTTCCTCTCCTTAATGGTGTAATGTCAATTTGATTGTCCAAGGTATAACTCAATTGAGGCTTTCACCTCTCAAACCCTCAATCGGAAAATTTTAGAAATTCAGATTATAATAAAAAAAATTAAAATAGATTTCTAATCAATTATTCAAAATGAGTTTTAACCCAAGCCCGCACTTTATCGGAAAAACTCAAGGACGACGATATACCCAGAGGCAATACCGCAGCAAAGAATAATATCCGCTAAGATGAAGGTTCTTTGTTTGAGAAATCAAGAACTATAACTCAACTATGAGAAAAGCCAGACTGAACTCGTGAAAATGTTTAAATCCCAGAGATTCAATCAATTGAAAGATAGATCAAACAAGAAGAACAACCAACATAGAAATCATAGACGTTTAAAACACTAATTGGATTAACTCAAACTAATATAAGAGAATTCCACCCTAGCCAAGGCTAGGGTTTGAGCAATCCATACAGAGAGAAAAACTAAAACAATAAGAGAAGAGAGATGATTCCAGGATTAGAGATTCAAAGATCTCCTCTAATAACACCTCTCTATGAGTTTTTATAACTAAAAGGGAAGAAGAAGAATGAAACTAAGTAAAAGGGAAACTTCTAAATACAAAATATCGCTCAAAATAGTCAATTCGTGGCAAAAAATGCAAGTCCTGCAACCACCGATCGATCGCGCAAGGGTGTCGATTGATCGGGCCTTTAATCACAAAAATTCTAGAAAAATCATTGTCTTCCGATCGATCGGTGATTCTAGCCGATCGATCGGCGATCTGATCGATCACCGGGGATCACCGATCGATCGCCCGAATCGTCGTTTCGCCAATTTTGCTTGTTTTTTTTGTCTTTTTGATTCTTTTCCTTTCGTTGATTTTCATGAGACTTCTTTACTAGAATTCCCTACATAAAATATCATAAAAAATTATTAGAATTTGCAATCAATAAATGGGGAAACAAGTTTAGAATATAGGCTTTAAATCAAGGATTCAGACTAAGAAGGGATTTAAAGGGTTACAAAATAACTGGTTTTGAGTGTACTTTTGTACACTCATCAGTGGTCCTGTTGTAACCACAAAGTCTGGTCACTGTACTCTTCTAGAACTTTGCCAATCTAACTGGAAGCATCGATTATGGCACTCTGAGTGCACAGTGAAGTCAACACGATCATTTCCCAACTTGTCTATCACTGAGATACGCTGAGGGAGCCCAAACTAGCGGAGGACTCAGAGTGGTACATAGGTTGCTGAGCCGGTTAGACCAGTGAGGATCATGCATCGTCTTCCTGTTATGACAACGCGAGGTAGCTTTTTCAAGATTAGCCAATCGTTCTTCCATATGATATGCTCCTCTATCAAGTTTTGGAGAAGCTGGTAGAGAATCGTGACATCTGTAGACGCAATCTGGCCCTGATTCTGAGAAATCTTCTGGGGTAGGCTATAAGCTTCACGGAGGTAGGCAGGCACCGGGATGATGGTAGGCAGGCGTCCTACCAACCGGGACAACTGTTCCTGAATTACGCATGTCTTCGATAACCCCTAACAGTACTGAAACAGCGAGGGTGCGGCACTTCGGGAAAACCAGCTGAGACGTGACTAACAATGCAAAGGCATTGAGGCCGGAAAGTTCAGCTGTTATGCTATCAGGGTTCCATTTGTGGCTATACTGATCCTCGAGATAGCTTATGGGTATCCGATCATAAGAACCATTGGGACCATGTTTCAAGCAGGTAAGCTTGATATGTAAAAACCTTGAGAGGTCTGCTTTATATGTTGTCTTGTAGCGTGGTACTCTGGCTTCACCGTCAATGGTTCAGCTTAAGATGCGCTGAATTTTTTCCAATGTTGGACACAGTTTGTTCTTACCAAAATGGAACACCATATAGGATGGATTCCAACACTGGATAGCAGCATTTATAAGGCACCAATCTGGTTTAACTATGGATAGGTCTAAAATGGACTCCATTTTGTAGTATTGAGCCCAATTGAAATACTGACTGGGAGTAAAGACTTCAATTATATTACAGAGATTGTCATCACATGCCACTTGAGAGGTCAAATGCATGGGCCGTGACGGCTGGCCAACTGATTTAACAATCCCTGAGGGTTCTGCCATTTACATGGACAAAGATAGACTTTGTGTAAGTGTACTGTGTATTCAGATGCAAAGATGCTGATGATGATCGTATTTTTGATTTTTGATTTTTTTTATTGGGCGTGACAAGGCACACGTGATCCGATAGGGTAGTCAAATTGAGGTCCGCCATGCTTTACCCGGGTTGTTGGGAACCAGGACCTGTCGAGTCAAAGCTGAGCTAGGTCTTGTTAGGACCTGATTGCCTGTGATTTGAACCCCATATGCGATGTCGAGACACATGGTCGGATGTGTTTTATTACAAGCACAAATATGGCTCATTACATACCCCTAGATGGGTGTTTATCCAGGGTAAAGTGCTTTGATACTCAACCATAGTTGGGGACAGGTATAGGGTGAAAGAAGGTTAAGGTTTAAATTATCCCTCTAGGTGGACTGCTTGTAAGCTATACCTCAACTTATTTATATGCTGAATGTTGTGGTAATGCAGGTGTTCCTAAAAGGATTAGGATCACTTGACACCGTATATGCAACTCCCCTGTATAGAACATACCTGAAAATGGATGATTGGTGCAAGCGGGAGCGTTCAAAATCATTCCCTGAGGATAATCATCCAACATGCGTAACTCTGCAGACCTCCAAGACTGTTAAGCTTCTGATCCACTGAGGACAATCATCCAACAGCTGTAAGCGTATTAAGCTTGTCTACTGGGTTTTCATGGGTCATTACACTACTATGATATGTATGATACGCACAGTATAAAATACACCCAAAAATATGAAAGAATTAGTATTAGGCTAAATACTTAGGCATTTGAATTAATTTTGAGTTTCATTTGGCTTAAACCTAGGTTCCTGGTTGAACCTTGAGCAAAAGTCCCCAGCAGAGTCGCCAGAGTTGTGAGCACGGATTTTCGCCCTCACAATAAGTTAAATTTTTTTTGAGTCACCACTTATTGATTATAAGGGATACGTCCCAAATATGGATAAGATCTAATGGTCTCAATGAGATTCTAAGTAAGAGGCTCGATTAAGTCCCAGGGAATGTGTCACGACCCAAACTAATTAGGATATGATCAAGGAATAATCACATATTTAGAGTAAAATTAATTATTGTTTAAAATACAATTTTTCTTAGTTGCCAAATTATTATTGTTATTATTATTATTTTAAAAAAATTCGACAGAGTTCCGTTTGTATTTTGATAGAAAAATTCCTGTCATAATGTTTAGTATTTCCTGTAATTAATACTACAAACATTAAGCATCATCTCATAGTATCATTATCATAATACTAATGAAAGATTCGTCAATCATACTATGACATTCATCCCATATCAATCTTCAATACACATGCCTCATCGGCTCAAAATACATTAATAGTCCAAAATTCAATAATTCCCAACTCAATACATATAACAATGCTTATGTGCTAATAAGCAATAGTCCAAAAGGCACATATTCAAAGTTATATGTAACTTCACAACTAAACATATATATGTATTTTTGGCTTCCAACATTCTCACAAGTTTGTATCAAAACGACAATGAAACCCAAAAACTAAATCACATACATTTAATAATAAAATTATCAACATGAAACTAAAGAAAAAAAGTCTCTACCTCAACCAAGAAAATTCAGCGATGATTCCTAAGTGTAGTCAAGCTCAGGGAGTTCACACTACGGCGAAATTTCTATTAGACAAAAAATAAAACCTTAGACCCTAGTTTTAAAGTATAATAGTACTAGTGATTTTGGTAATTAGATAAAGGTTTTAAGCACTTAAATTATTCTCAAATGATCTCCAATAGATTCTGGTATTTTACCTTTTTTTTTGGAATTTTTTCGGATTTTTCTTGGGTAGAGCATGGAGAGCTCATCCCTAACCTCGGGTAAAAGTGCAATATGACCCTACTCCGGTATTTTGGCCATATCTCCCTCATTTTTCACTCAAATTGAGTGATTCAAAAGCCATATAAAAGCTTATTCAATTTAGAATCTATCTATTCAATAATCATAAGCAAAATCACAAGATAAATGAGTCGTTTATTGACTGTAATATCACGGCAGCCATTAAAGGGGGCTTTTGAGCTTTCACTTCAAGTTCTTGTAATTTTTCTCCATGATTTTTAGAAATCAAACACCATGAATAAAATTTTATATCCTAACCAACATCATTTAGATTCTATTTCATCTATCTTAAACAAAAAAAATTAGGAGATCAAAAAATGAGTTCAAGGTTAAGATTTGTCTTTACCTCTCTCGCTATAAGGCCGATGTTTTAGCTTGATACTCGATCCCACCACTTCCACCTTCTCCTTCTCTTCTCAAATCTCTCTCTTTCTCTAAGGAAAAATATTAGGTTTAGGGTTAAGAAAGAAAAATTAGTATTTATACTTAGGCTTTTGGGGACTTAATCTAAGCCCTTGATTCTTATCTAATCTTGACCCTTCATTCCCACTACTAAGGTGTAGGTGTGAGTATCATGTTATAGTGCACCCACCAATAACATTATATCCTCTTAATAAATTTCTCCAACAATTTTTTTTTTTTTTTGAGAAAATCTTCTCCCCTAATTTCATGAAATTCTCTATATTTACCCCCAACAATGCCTTACAACCTTAATACTTAAATATGATTAATTTCTAATTAGTCTCTTAATCACACAATTAAACTTAATTTAAGATACTAATCATCACAGTCTAACCTCCTAAAATCAATTTCGTCCTCGAAATTCTACTTACCTCAAGATCCAAAAAGATGTGGGTACTTCTCCAGAATGGTGGATTACAACTCCCAAGTGGCTTCCTTGACACCATGGTGTTGCCACAACACCTTCACCAACCGAATGATCTTGTTTCTCAACACTTGCTCCTTTTAATCAAGAATTTGGATGGGTCTTTCCTCATAAGTAGCATCTTCTTGAACTTGTAGGTCTTCCTAAGAAATCACATATGATGAATCCGGTTCATACTTTCTCAACATGGAGACATGAAACACATTGTGCATGTTTGCAAATTGTGGAGGCAACGCTAACCGGTAGGCAACTGCTCCTATTCTCTGAAGGATTTCAAAAGGTCCAACAAATCTAGGGGCTAACTTTCCCTTCTTGCCAAATCGTACTACTCCTCTTTTCGGTGAAACTTTAAGGAACACATGGTCTCCAACCTCAAACTCCAATGGTCTTCTGCGTCTATCAACATAACTCTTTTGCCTACTTTGGGCTGTGAGTAATCTTTTTTTGATGAGTTTCACCTTTTCTATTGCCTCTCTCACCATTTCTGGTCCAAGTAAACTAGCTTCTCCAATGTCCGCCCAATAAACAGGAGATCTACAAGGACGTCCATATAATGCTTCAAATGGTGCCATACCAATACTCGATTGGTAACTGTTATTATATGCGAATTCTGCCCATGGTAAATGATCACACCATCTCCCTCCAAAATCAAGCATGCAAGCTCGCAACATATCTTCCAAAATCTAAATCACCCTCTCTAATTGTCCATCTGTTTGAGGATGAAATGCAGTGCTAAAACTCAATTGTGTGCCCAACGCCTCCTATAAACTCCCCCAGAAATGTGAAGCAAAATGTGGATCCCTATCTGAAACAATCGATAAAGGCACACCATGCAGTCTCACAATCTCTCAAATGTAGAGTTTACTCAACGTGGTCAAATCATTAGACATTTTCATTGGTAAAAAGTGAGCTGACTTTGTAAGTCGATCTACAATCACCCAAACTGCATCATATCCATGAGTAGTCCTAGGAAATCCTGATACAAAATCCATGGTGATATGCTCCCACTTCCATTGTGCTACTGAGACTGGTTGTAACAATCCTGCAAGCCTCTGATGTTCAGCTTTAACCTATTGGCATACGAGGCACTTAGACACAAAAGTAGCTACATCACCCTTCATTCCCTTCCACCAAAACTGTCTCCTTAAATCCTGATACATTTTCGTGCCTCCTGGGTGGATAGTCAACCTCGAGTGATGTGCTTCTCTAAGCACTTCATCCTTCAATATTAAATGTTCTGGTACACAAAGTCTTCCAAGATAACGGATTCCTTTGTCTGCTCCAATGGACCAACCTTCTGCACCGTCGCCTTTAGCTATCTCACTTTGAATAACTTCCAACTTAGAATCCTCGCTTTGAGCAATAATAATTATCTCCAAAAGAGTAGGCCGAGAGACCAAGTTATACAAACAACTTTGAGAATTTTTTCCACCAACACATAGATCATATTCTCCCAAGGCATCCAACATTTTCCACTTCAACACAGCCAAGTTGCTAACTATCCCCTGAGACTTCCTACTTAAGGCATCTACAACAACATTAGCTTTCCCTGGATGATAATGGAGAGCAAAATCATAGTCTTCCAAATACTCCATCCATCTCCGTTGCCTTAGATTTAAATCTTTTTTAGTAAGAATGTATTTCAAACTTTTATGATCTAAAAATACTCGAAATCGCTCTCCATAAAGGTAACATCGCCACAGTTTAAGTGCATGAACTACCGCAGCCAATTCCAAATCATGAGTAGGATAATTCTGTTCATAAGTTTTCAACTGTCTCGAACCCTAAGCCACAACTCTACCATGTTGCATGAGCACACAACCAAGACCTCTCAATGATGCATCGGTATAGACCACATAATCCTCACCACTAGTGGGTATAACAAGAATTGGGGCTGTTGTTAACCTCTTCTTCAATTCAAGGAAAGCTTGTTCACACTCTTCTATCCACCCAAACTTCACTCCCTTCTTTGTCAATTGCGTAAGTGGTGCAGCTAACCGAGAGAAACCCTCAACAAAACGACAGTAATATCCAGCTAACCCCAAAAAACTGTGAACTTCCGACATATTCTTGGGCCGCTCCCAATTTACAACCGCTTCAATCTTGGAAGGATCCACAGAAATACCTTCCTTGGAGATGACATGTCCAAGGAACTTCACCTCCTTCATCCAAAATTCACATTTCTCCTTCTTTGCATAAAGCCGATGTTCTCTTAGTACCTGCAAAGTGATCCTCAAATGTTCCTCATGTTCCTTCAGGGTCTTTGAATAAATAAGGATATCATCAACAAATACCACAATGAATTGATCTAAGTAGGGTCGAAACTCCCTATTCCTTAAATCCATAAATGCTATTGGTGCGTTTGTCAAACCAAAGGGCATCACAAGAAATTCATAATGACCATAACGTGTTCGAAATGCAGTTTTCAGAATATCAGTTTCTCTCACCCTCAACTGGTGATACCCAGAACGCAAATCGATCTTAGAAAAACAGTGAGATCCCTTCAATTGGTCAAATAGATCATCTATACAAGGCAAAGTGTATTTGTTCTTCACAGTGACCCAATTCAATTGCCTATAGTCTACACAAAGTCGCAAGGATCCATCTTTCTTTTTCACAAAGGGGACTGGAGCACCCCAAGGCGAAGTACTCGGTCGGATGAAACCCTTTTCTAAAAGATCCTTGAGTTGATTCTTCAGCTCATTCAATTCAACTGGTGCCATGCGATACGGTGCAATAGAAATAGGTGCTATGCCAGGATACACCTCAATAGAAAACTCTAACTCTCTCGGTGGCGGTAATCCAAACAATTCATCGGGAAAAACATCAAGATATTCTTGAACAATTGGAATAGGTATCAAACAATTCCCATCCTGCACATCCCCAAAATCACATCATACTTTGAAATCTCCAAAATAATCAAGTCAAGAACTAACTCCTGATCATCAAAACGTATAATACAAGATCGGCAACCCCTATTAACTCTCATGCTATCCCCTACTGGAGTACTCACAAATAAATCACACTCCATAGGTTCGGACTCCAATCCCAAAGATAAAGCAAATGATGCAAAAATGAATGAGTGTGTGGAACCAAAATCAAATAAGACTCGTGCCCAAGAGTTATACACAAGGAAAGTACCTTCCACCATCGCATTTGATGCTCCACTGTCTACTGGAGTCAAGGCAAAAACACAACCCTGAGTTCTAGTACCACTACTCTGACCTCCACCTCCCTGCTGCTGTGGTGGTCCCTGCTGACCCGTAGTCTGTTGGGTTCGCGGCTGTTGATAGTGAGGCCGCTGCTCTATCTGTGACAACTGTGACTGTGATTGCGCCGTCTGCTGACGAGGTTGATACTGTCCACAAGATTGCAGTTGTTGTTGATGACTCCGATGGGTCTGAGTCTGAGATGTCCTACTAGATGGACAATATTTCTGAATGTGACCCGTCTGTCCACACCCAAAGCATACTCGTGGGCCACCCAAACTCGAGCCCCTCTGATTCTGTCCCGTTGGCGCTGATAAGGAGAAGGTCTATGATTTGGCCGACTAGAATTTGTTCCACCCTTTTGTTGGTTGCTCTTACTCTGATCTCTATTCTCCCTTGACTTTTGCAATTCCTCAGACCTTTGTTCATTAATCCCAGCCTTATCCACTAGCAAAGAGAAATCATGAATCTCTAAAGCCATGAGTTGGCGTTGGATATACGGTTTAAGTCCCCTCTCAAATTTCTTAGCCCTCAAAGCTTCAGTTGCCACCAGATGCGGTGCAAAACGACACAACTCTAAAAACTTTGCCGCATATTGAGAAACAGTAAGTCCCTCTTGGGACAAGTACAAAATTTCCTCCATCTTTTTCTCTCTTGCCGCCGTTCGGAAATAATTACTAAGGAAAACTCCTCAAATCTTGTCCACGACATCTCTTTTACGTTCTCCCTTCCTTTCACTGAATCCCACCAATAATCAGCTTCACCAACCAACAAATGTGCAGCAAACTCTGCTCGATACCCTTCAGCAACATCTATAATTTCAAGTATTTTCTTTACTTCCTTCAACCACCTCTCTGCCACTAGAGGATCTGGGTCTCCACTAAACTTAGGAGGGTTCATCTTCTTAAACTCCCTCAATTGCATCACCTTTCCTCCATCTGCAGCTCCGGTATGCATTTGAGGGATTCCAGTATTCGAATTTACTTGTTGTTGCTGCAACATAGCTGTTGTCATCCCACGTAAAGCCTCAAAGAAACTGTTTACATCTACAGCTTGTTGTGGTGGTTGACTAGACGATGATACACCTAGATTTGCTTTCCTCCCCATCCTAAACATAGGAAATTTACACCGACAAAATTCTGAGAGTTAGTCATCTAGGTTTGCTTCTAAATATTCAATTCAACATGCAATACAATTAAGCATTTAGCAACGTATTACCACAACATATACATAATTAATCCCTTACTAATGTCCTTCAAACAAGTTCTGCACCTTTGCATAAAGCACTTAATCCCATTCAAGATCTACTAATGTGCTCTGATACCAAAAATTGTCACGACCAAACTAATCAGGATATGATCAAGGAATAATCACATATTTAGAGTAAAATTAATTATTGTTTAAATACAATTTTTCTTAGTTGCCAAATTATTATTGTTATTATTATTATTTTAAAAAAATTCGGCAGAGTTCCATTTATATTTTGATAGAAAAATTCTTGTCATAATGTTTAGTATTTCCTGTAATTAATACTACAAACATTAAGTATCATCTCATAGTATCATTATCATAATACTAATGAAAGATGCGTCAATCATACTATGACATTCATCTCACATCAATCTTCAATACACATGCCTCATCGGCTCAAAATACATTAATAGTCCAAAATTCAATAATTCTCAAGTCAATACATATAACAATGCTTATGTGATAATAAGCAATAGTCCAAAAGGCACATATTTAAAGTTATATGTACAAAAACAAAATAGTAACACCAAGCCCAAGGTTCTTTTCACTTTCAATTAATCTTCTCCTTGCTCAAATCTGTAAAATAACAATAAGGGGTGAGCCAACACTCAATAGAAACAATATTTCTAAAGTTGCATGAGGTTTCAAAACTATATGAGCATATATAGTTAAATAATTCATTTAAAGATAAGAATCTAGTTGGCAATTCACATGTTGAAATAAATGAGAAATTCATTTGGATGGTATAAAAATGAGTGCAATGTTGAATATTATTAATTTCTGAACCAGTATTTCCACAATCCTCTCCAAAGAATCCAAGAATGCAAGGTAGTGATATATGGGACCAATTTTCCTGCAGCTCGGTCAACACTCTCAACCCACACAAGTAGGTCCTTCCCGGGGGCTTTAGGGATTTTCACCCAAGGGAACACAATGCCCTATTTGCTTTTCAACATAATGCCAGGAACATCCGGTTATGCGGGAACGGAACCACTCTCACAGCCGGTGCCCTCCCTTATCAATACGCATTCTAGGGTCTTGTTCGAGAGACCAAACAAGTCTATCATTTTCCATTTCATGAGTTACTATTATCAAAACCAAAACCAAGATTCTAATTCTCTTCTCAATAATTAAGGAAATGCATAGTGTGTAATTGTAAGAAAATCAATAGTCTCCAATACATTTGAAGTCCCAAAACTCATATGGTAGTTTGTTACATGTGAAAACTATCATGGATTATATACAAAGAAATATTCATAATGTTCATTTAATCAATGGAAAGCATTTAGGAAAATCTCATTAAAAAATATATATAACTTCACAACTAAACATATATATGTATTTTTGGCTTCCAACATTCTCACAAGTTTGTATCAAAACGACAATGAAACCCAAAAATTAAATCACATACATTTAATAATAAAATTATCAACATGAAACTAAAGAAATAAAGTCTCTACCTCAACCAAGAAAATTCAGCGATGATTCCTAAGTGTAGTCAAGCCCAGGGAGTTCACACTACGGCAAAATTTCTGTTAGACAAAAAATAAAATCCTTAGACCCTAGTTTTAAAGTATAATAGTACTAGTGATTTTGGTAATTAGACAAAGGTTTTAAGCACTTAAATTATTCTTAAATGATCTCCAATAGATTCTGGTATTTTATCTTTTTTTTTTGGAATTTTTTCGGATTTTTCTTGGGTAGAGCATGGAGAGCTCATCCATAACCTCGGGTGAAAGTGCAATATGACCCTACTCCGGTATTTTGGTCATATCTCCCTCATTTTTCACTCAAATTGAGTGATTCAAAGGCCATATGAAATCTTATTCAATTTAGAATCTATCTATTCAATAATCATAAGCAAAATCACAAGATAAATGAGCCGTTTTTTGACTGTAATATCACGGCAGCCATTAAAGGGGGCTTTTGAGCTTTCACTTCAAGTTCTTGTAATTTTTCTCCATGATTTTTAGAAATCAAACACCATGAATAAAATTTTCTATCCTAACCAACATCATTTAGATTCTATTTTATCTATTTTAAACAAAAAAAATTAGGAGATCAAAAAATGAGTTCAAGGTTAAGATTTGTCTTTACCTCTCTCGCTATAAGGCCGATGTTTTAGCTTGATACTCGATCTCACCACTTCCACCTTCTCCTTCTCTTCTCAAATCTCTCTCTTTCTCTAAGGAAAAATATTAGGGTTAGGATTAAGAAAGAAAAATTAGTATTTATACTTAGGCTTTTGGGTGTAGGTGTAGGTGTGAGTATCATGTTATGGTGCACCCACCAATAACAATATATCCTCTTAATAAATTTCTCCAACAATTTTTTTTTTTTTTTTTGAGAAAATCTTCTCCCCTAATTTCATGAAATTCTCTATATTTGCCCCAACAATGCCTTACAACCTTAATACTTAAATATGGTTAATTTCTAATTAGTCTCTTAATCACACAAACTTAATTTAAGATACTAATCATCACAGAAGGTGTTAGGCACCCTACGACCCCCATTTCGCAATGGTTGCCTACTCCCTTGGTATAAGCCAAATTAAGTTCAAATTTTAATCAAATGCCTGAGTTTTAGGGTGTACTAATCTAAAAAATGAGAAAATCCTAACTATGATCGAACCCTAGTTGAGTTGTCTATGTACTGACATGAGGTGAGATCAAACCGAGCGTAGTTCTAGCACATGAGCTCATGCCAAGGCTAAAGGAGTGTCTGTGTGCACCAGGTTGGCTAAGGCTTAGTCTGGGGATTAAGGTTTGATTAACCGGGTTAGTCAACTGGATGTCTTACGGATTTGGGCCCGGAGGCCTAAGGTTGCGCCAGAGCAGCTTGGATTGGGCCCAGAGGCCAAGGATTGGGCTCGGAGACCATGGGTTGCGCCAGAGTAGCTTAGATTGGGCCCAGAGGCCAAGGGTTATGTCGGAGCAACTTAGATTGAGCCCGGAGGCCAGGGATTGTGTCCAGAGGCCAAGGGTTGCGCCAGAGCGGCTTAAATTGGGATTTAAACATGGTTAAGATTTGATTAACCATGGTTAAGAAGGAAAAAGTCAATTTTATAGTCTATTATGAACTTTGTAATTTTTAGGGATTTTTCAGATTTTTTCTAGGGTTAAATGAGCTTAACCATGGTTAAGACATGAGTTAACTATGGTTAAGCTATTTTACCATGGTTAAGAATGCTCCAAGGTTTGGTCTAGGTCATTTTCTGTATTTTTAGATTTTGAAAATAGTTTAAAGGATTTTCTCATGGTTAAATGATCTTAACCATGGTTAAAAGTTAATTGTGGTTAAGTTTAACCCTAGTAAAAGGTCTAGTTTGGTCGGGGGTAGGCCCAGATGGCTTGGCATGGTCTAGATTGGCCTCCTACCTAGTCTGGGCCCTGTGCAAAGTTCATATTATCAGAAGCTGGAATTGGCGGTACTGGCATTACCGCCAATTCCAACCCTTCACAAAATTGGATTGGTGGTAAATGTTATACCGCCATTTCCAGTTTCTTCTGTAAATGGTTTTGCTGGTCAGGGGCATGATCAAGAGGATGATTGGAGGGTCCCGGACCCATGAGGGTGCTCAGGGAACTTAAGCAAGGGTCCTGGGCCTAGTCTGGATTGGGCCCACAGTGTTCATCTTATCACTGAACCTGGAATCCCAGAATGTCGGTAGACTGTTTACTTACATTTTCGACAGTTTCCATTTTAGAGCATCTTAACCATGGTTAAGTTTACTGGGAGAGTCTAGAAGGACCAGGGAATGAGGGGGGAGGTCTCAAGGACCTAGGCCAGGCCGTAGAATGGACCAAGGGCCCACCACACAAGGCCTAGAGCCACTGCAAAGGAGAAGGTCCAAAATGACGGTATTGTGTGCCAGAATCCGATTTGCTCCTCCTAATGCAGCACCTCAATGCTTCTAAGGGAGTCCTCATGAGCTGGAGGTCCCCTGAGAGGTCTGTGGAGATGAGCAAAGGTCAGTGCACCGTGTGTGGTGGCATGTGGGCAATATTGAGATGTACGGGTCCCCTTGCCTATGGGAGAAGACAAGGGGGCCCTTGCCCCTGAATCTACTGCACAAAAGGAAGTCCCCTAGAGTGGGACTAGGGGCTAACATGGATTTAAAAGAAGAAAGAAGGGGATAGGGGAGGACCCTACCATGCCTGGCTCGCCTGCAACAGTGGTGGTGATGGTGGCTGCGGTGGTGGTGATGGACCTTCTCTGATGATGGTGACTTGAACCAATTCATACTTAGCTCTTGGGTTTGCCAATACAAAGGCCTTGGATGCCTGGAGTTCTACTGGGGACTTCGGATTTCTACATAATTTTTCACAATGAGGTTTTGGCATGGGGGTGAAGCTTGGCCGAGGGATAAATTTATAGAAGGGGAGGTTGAGGACTTAAAAGGAATAAGTACGCAGGTTGGTGGAGGGATTTAGACGCATGGGAGGCTGTTGGAGGCATGCTTGAGGCACTGGGGGCAGACAGGTTGTTTGCACGCAAACTGGGGGCACGACAGTAATTCCAGTACCAACATTTCCTGCAAGGCAGAGAAAACAAATGGTGGTAGAAACTCTACCGTTATTCCTGGCTTTTTCCAGAAATGGGCTCTGACCAGTGTTTAATGCTACCATGTGGTACAGATTTTTACCTCAAATAGAATGTTGGTAATTATTCTACCGACATTCCTGAAAAATTGAAATTTTGGGGTGGGCCCCCTTCCTAGGTCTTGGATTGGGTCTGTGGGTATTGTGTTCCTTAATCAAGGATGACACATCTCTTGTTGTATAAATAGACAAGAAAGGATTACATGAAAAAGGAAAGACTTCCTCTACAAGAATAGAATCACAAAAGGAATAAATACAGCTTTTAGAATCCTACGTAATAAGGTAACAACGGAACTAGAATTCCAGCAAGAGATGTGGCAATAGAAAACGAACTATATTGATATAATACTTTGGTAAAGTGCAGCTTTATAAATTTTTACTAAAGAGAAAAATTTATTGAGAGCGTTATCTTAGTAAGTACTTTGAGACTTCTTGTTTTTTTATTTATTATTACATACTAACCACACAAACTCACACACACCATACACGCCCACGCCCTACAATCTCAACTGAAGCCTATAAATTTTTTGAGACTTCTTAGTGTAACTCTCTTTGTTTGTGTTTTTTTTTGTTTTTTTGAAATTTTTAACAATAAATTGCTGAATTGAGATCTACTATCAAATAAGAGCGCTAATCCTTGGGGTCCATTTCCTATCTTCCACCCATATCCACGTGTCCCTTTTAACACCCCCTTTACCCATGGTTAAGCTTATATAAATTAATTTGGTTTTTTTTTTTCAAAAACCAAGATTGGATTGCTTGACCTTAGGGGTGAGTGAATCTTAACCATAGTTGATGAGTATTTAAAATTGGGGTGTCGACCAATGAGGATCGGCCATTTCGTTACAAAATGGAAACCACGGTTGCGTAAGTATTTTCCATCAAACAACGCCTTAAAATTTCAAAAAAGAACTGTTCATAAGACTGCAACCCGAATGTGTTTGCTCACGAAATCCAACAGATATGAAGTACAGCGTAGAGAGCAAGACGTTTAGAAGGAGAAAAAAAGACGAAGGATTTAAAAAAAAAAACTTAACAATGATGATTAAAATGCCATTTATTCTTATTATTTTCGTAACAAAATATTAGGATTAAGCATTAACAGGGACTGATGCAGTCCCAACTATGCGAGCCCCGCACCCTTGCTGCGAACCGATGTGGAGAGAAAAGGGTGAGGTGTGGGAAATGAGGAGAGAGAGTGACGGGAAAAAGGGATAATAAGTGGTTAGCTTACGTATGGGTAAGAGGGGAGGTGTTCTTGTGAACACCTCTAACACCTCTGTTTGTGAGATGGTGTATGGGGTGGGTGAGAAGAGAGATCTGGCCATTGGATTCTCTACCCCCACTCCTTTGATTTGTTATGGGGACAAAGCTAGGATCAGTTTCTTTTAAAAGTCATTCTCTTTTTAATTGATCGGAGAGAGTGTTAATAAAAAACATGAAAGAGTGGAACATATGCTTTTTCCAAAAAGAAAATGATGCTAGCATACAATGGGTCCAATGCAAATATACGACTCTTGGTACATCCCACCCTATTTGCTTGGCTTGATTGTAAGATGTTGAGTGTAAGATGAGTACATTGCATTGTTGTACTACCCCGCTTGGGATCGGATCAGGCGTATTTTTAGGTTTGGTGTAAGGAGGGTACACTCAAAATTGAATGGGACGTATTCTTCTCCAGTTGTAACCGGTTTTGCCAAAACCGGTTACGCCCATGAGGTGGCCACATGTCTCTTTTGACACCTCTTAACTATGGTTAAGATTCAATCACACCTAAGGTTCATCTACTTATTCTTGGTTTTTAGAAAAAAATAATAAATTTTTTTGTTAACTGTGGTTAAAATTTACCAACTCCTAGGGTTAATTTTTAAAAAATATTTTTTCTAAAAATCAAGAGAGGTGGGTGAACCCTAAGGGTAGGTAAATCTTAACCACAGTTAAGGGGGTGTAAAAAGGGACATGGGGTGACCACAGGGTTGTAATCGGTTTTGCCCAAAACCGGTTACAACTGGAGAAGATCACCAGTCAAATTAAATACATTCACCTAATTCGGGCGTAAAGGGAAAGCATTTAAAGTTGGTGCACCAAGCCATTAGGGGTTTGCAATTTCATTGCTTACAGACTGCCTTACCCGTGTCATATAACAGATAAAATATAAAAATTATTTTTAAAAAAAGGATAACCTAGAAAGTTAAATAAGAAAAAAGTAAATTACATGCTTTCCATGTCATCCAAAGCTCGTCCAGATTGAATCATTGTCGATTATAGTTGAACTCTGCTTGATTTCAATCACATTGAGGTCAACACATGTTCCTTTTAATCTTTATTAATTATGATTAAAATTCACTAATCATTACGTTCAACAATATAACCTTTTGTTTTAAAAAAACAATATTAACCATAAGGGGTTAACAATTCTTAACTAAAAAAAATTACAGGAATAAATCTCTTTAACCTAGAGTTAAAGGATGTAGCAGAATTTTCACTCGGGCCCCTACTTATAATGATCCAACAAGTACGAGGTTCTATCAACATGGCTTCCAGGACTCGGCCAACTCGGTGAACGCAGTAGTAGACGAGCCGAACTCGGCCCAGGCGGCCATCGCCCTCTCTCTCATCTCCTGGCTCCGTCTTCTAAGCGCTCTCCCTTGTTCCGAGTCCATCAACTCCCTCACTCGGTTCTTCACCTCGGCTGCACTCACGAACCCACTGTCGTTTAACTGCTCCATCGGTATCGCCAATTTCATGTCCTCCACCAAAACGGCCTTATTCATATGTTGCTCCGCATAGAGGGGCCACGCCAACATCGGTACTCCCGCACACACCGCTTCCAGCACCGAATTCCACCCGCAGTGACTCACAAATCCACCCACCGATTCCCGACTCAGCACAGCCACTTGGGGTGCCCATGACTTAACAACCAGACCCCGCCCTTGGGTCCTCTCCAAGAACCCTTCCGGCAACAGGGCATCCAAATCGGGCTCCTCAAATGCTGAAAAGCGTTTGCTATTGTCCTCAGTGGGTGGATTACGCACCACCCACAAGAACCTATGACCGCTCTTCTCCAACCCCATAGCGATCTCCTTCACCTGCATCGCCGAGAACAAGCCCCGGCTTCCGAAACACAAGAACACCACGCTTCGACTCGGCTGGGCATCGAGCCACGCCAAGCAATTCGATACACCCCCATCTCGATCATCAGCATCGGCGATCAATGGTCCAGTATAGTAAACCGGTGGAGTCGGAGAATTGGGAACGCAGATCCCTTGGGCGATGGCTTGAATCGCTTTAGGCTCGAGAGACTCGAACGTGTTTACTATAATTCCCTTCGATTTGGGGAGATGAGAAGCGAAGTATTGCATGTCAGGATAGGCCTGGTCGTCTCGGTCGAGTAGGGGTTGTGGCATGTGAGAGGCCCGGATTGGGGGCAAGCCGGGGAAGTGCAGATGAGTGTTTGTGAGGTCTTTGAAGCTTTTGGTGGTCTGGTTGTGAATAGTGGGAAGGTAGAGGAAGGCAGCGAGCGCAGCAGCGCCAGAAGTGAAGAAGTAGTAAGTGGGGATGTTGAGTTTGGAGGCGACGTAGAGGGCAGAGGTACAGAAGAAGTCGATGATGAGGACGCGGACAGTGGAGGTTTGGGAGATGGAGTGGAGTGCGTGGTGGACGTTGGGGTCGTTGAGACGGATGAATTCGAAGGCGATGGCTGGGCGGCTGCGATTAGGAGATGTGTCGAGGGAGACGGAGGGGAAGTGGTGGAAGGTGATGGAGGGGTTGGTTTGGGAGATGTGGTTGATGTAAGAGGTCATGGCCGCGGTATCAAATGGTCCAGTCGTTATGAGAATTGTGACGGTGAACTGGTGCTTGTAGTGACGGAGGATTAGCTTGCCCAACTCCACCGTCGAGACAATATGGCCCATGCCGGGGGCTGCGTATAGGACTATAGTGTCATTCATGATTTTGCTTGGGGGAATGCTAGCTCAGATTCTTTTATGGCCTCGGATTGTCTCTGGCGAAGCAGAAAGGGCTTGTCTGGGTTCAATGGAATTGGTGACAAGTGGTGGAGAAGTCAAGGGCCCATGATATTCACTTGTCTACACGTATTAAGAATAAGGGGAAGAGGTGGGAGAAATCAAATTTTTTTTTTTTTTTTTGGCCAATGGAAGAACCCAAGACCAGTTTCTGGCTTTTGCCATGAGATTCTATATCCAATTGGAGGAATGCTAGCCCTACTCTCACTCAATTCATACTTTCACTCTCAGCCAACCACCAAGCCACTTTTTTGGTAAAAAATGTTTTAATCACAGAAAAGTGGACAAGTGGTTGGTGGAAGGTAAGAGTAGAGGTTGTCCAAGAGTAGGGCTAGCATTCCTCATCCATTTGATATTACATTAATACTTTCTTAATAAAATATTTCCCTAACTCGATTGGTCTTTTGTACTTCTATGATAAGTTATTTATATTGATGACATGCAGGTGTGAAGACAGGGCTACCCCATTATCATATCAAACTGTAGAGGAAGGAGAAGGATCCAATGATAATTTGGGGCTTTTAAGAACTCCAGGATTAGACGAAACTAACCTTATTCTACGCATTATTCCCATGTGGATGACTTGTTAGAGTTTTTTATTATTAAATAAAAAACCCATGTGATCTAGCGCAATCCTTAGTTCTTAAAATTCGACAATCCAAGAAATTCTTTTATATTCACTTTCTTCGGGAGCAGGTAAAAGTTACATCCACCACACTTAGCTCTCCACTAGTTTCGAATTTATATATATATATATATATATATATATATATATAAACCATAAAAGGTTAATCAAAGAACAAAAAAGTTAAAGTTGACATTTTGACGGTATTTTCAAGGCGATCAAAAAAGTAGTGGAGTAAAATAAACTTTTATTATAATGGCATACAACAACTAAAAAATAGTTGATTAAAGCATAAACATGATTGAGGTGTTTAAAATAATACTAATTAAAATGATTGTGATTTATAAAATTGATTAAATAACTTGTTAAAACAAGTTTATTGAAAACGCTAAATATTTTAAAGGAAATAGTTAACGTACTTGGGAAATGGATTTTAAAATCCAATGATGGATCACATTGATCCATGCCCCCTCTTAAATACCCATTTCCCAGGTATACCTATCACTGCTCATATTTTAATACATGTTCAATAATTATTAGAAAAAGTCAAACATAATTATTTATGACAAATCGTAATTTAAATATTATATCATTCCATTTTCTCAAACCAAGACATTTAACGGCATCTAACAGTGACTAACATTGTGTCGTTGATCCAGTAAATTAAGCTTCAAATCAAACAAAGTCATAATAATTTCATGCAGTCTGTAATACAATTAATGTGATTAGATTTGGCTAACAAGCGAGATATATATATATATATATCTGATTATTTATTTATTTTTTTGTCAAAAAAATTGATGATTATCTCATAAACTCCGCCAATGTGTTGCTTTGTATTGCACTCCCAATCACAAGCCTGAATGAAGGAGAGGGGATATGTATTGGTGCAAAACTTTGCTAAATAATAGCGTATGGATCATTTTCGATCATATGACATACTAGCATGGCAAAATACGATTAGCATTGCCAACTTATCCCAAGTACTAGGGATTAGGCAATGATGTATAAGAAAGGATAAAATTATTAATCAAATCCCTTGGAACGACGAACCATTTTCCATTAAGCTTAGTCTCTGTTTTTAGAGTCATCATGAAAAGGACTGATACCAACCAACTAAACAGTCATAACTAATAGTTTTACTCAATAGTTATGTTTTGCCTAGTTTAGTTTGATTGTTGATAAAAGTTAACAATGTAGGAAAAATTTTGAAGGGGCCGGTGCAAAACCGGTTACAACTGGTGAAGAATACGTCCCTTTTTGTTCACATGTCCTCTCATTACTACAAAAGAAACAGTTTTTATTATTTTATTTACTTTTAAAAAAACAACCTAGTGTTTTGGGCGCATTACAACAAGTATTAAATTACAATTACTGGACCTACGCACTGAATTAAAGTGTTGTTTCAAGGGTTAAAAGTTGAGTAATTAAATCACCGAGCAAGAACAAGAGTGAGGTTGGAGAGCGTGAGTGCAACAGTATTGCATAGTTTTGGTTATGAAGTTAAAATCTAAAACTCCACCAGTCTTGAACCGAATTGTGATGGAGGAGTTGGTTTGGGAGATGTGGTTGATGTAAGAGGCCGTGGTCGTGGTATCAAAAGGTCCAGTCGTGATGAGAATTGTGACTGTGAACTGGTGTTTCTGGTGACGGAGGATTAGCTTGCCCAATTCCAACATCGAAACAATATGGTCCATGCCCGGGGCTGGGTATAGGACTATAGTGTCATTAATTTTGCTTGGTGGAATGCTAGCCAGATTCTTTTATATTCACTTTCTTCATGGAGCAGTTAATAGCTAGACCACACTTAGCTCTCCACTAGTTTATAATTAAAAATTAAAAAAAAAAACTATTAAAGGATAGATCAGAGAACAAAAAAAGTTAAAGTTGGATGGTATTTTAGGGTGATAAAAAAGTTGGCTCCGGCTTTTTACTTGTCCCCTAAAAGCTTTTTTCATCCTCAAGTAAAATAAAATAACATAATTCAAGTTAAATAACCCAAATAATTTTATTTTAACTAAACCACTTAAAATAACCTGATTTAGGTTATTTTATTTGAATCAATTAATTTTTATGATTCACTCAAATAACTTGATTTCAAACAAAACAACGTGAGTTAATTTGTATGATTCACCTAAGACAACGTAATTTAAGGTATTTTAATTGATTCAATTAAAAAATAAGGTGGATGAGATTTTATGGGATCAATAAGTGACCCATGAGTGTTACGTTAGAGGCCCCCACCAATAGGAACGGTCTTGATTAGGGCCGAGACTGTATTGTCTCATAAGCTTATCCTAAATCAAAATAAAGAGTTCTCAAATCAAAGATCCGGACACTAACTATGAAGAGTAGACAAATCTATGTTTTAGATACCCAAAGAATCTGAATAGATGTATTATCCTCAATTGCTAAAATTGATCGTGTTTAGCCCTGAAGAGTAGACAAATCTATGTTTTAGATACCCAAAGAATCTGAATAGATGTATTATCCTCAATTGCTAAAATTGATCGTGTTTAGCCCTGAATAAGTATTCAAATATATACAAGTATGAGATGTAAGACATGCAAATCATGTGGGCATTAGAACATGAATCTTCTTTTTGAATTTTTGAATTTTTAGTTATGTTTGTAAAATGAGGAACACTATAAAAAACAAGACCAAAACCATACTCTCATAGGCTCATTGATGATTGACCTTTTACAAACTCTAACCCGGCCCTAGGGAGATTCAATTTGGTCTGGCCCTTGCCAGACCAAAACCCTTTCGCCCACCCACAAATTCTCTTTAATTGTTTTTACAATTCTGATTAATAAGTTATAATCTTTAGATTTAATATTTTGTTTTAAAAAAATTAACGCTAGATGATTCAATCTTAAAAGTTTATAATTCTTAACCAGTTAAAAAGAAAAGAAATATGTGTCGACCTATGGTATGGGTCAGATGGTTTTTGTCTGGCTAGCCAGACCAAATCCCATTCCGCCGGTAGTTCAAGTGACGTTGGACCCGGTTGAGTTGTGTAAAGGATAAAATTCGTAATTTAATCTAGTGTTGTGGCAAAAAGCGTGTTTTCGGTGTTGAAACGGTGGATATGAGCTCATATGTGTTGTTGCAATACGTATTCGTTGTCTTCGACAACGAACCCGTTGTGTTCTTCACAACGAGAAATTTGTCCTCTGAACAATGAACTCGTAGTCAACAAGACAACGGTATCGTCCCTGTTGTGGACAACGGACCCGTCTTGATGTCGACAACGAGACCGACTTTTAGGACCCGATTCTCAAGAGGCGATCATTTGTCTCTAACGTTAGGTGGAAAGCACTGTCTTAGCATTTATTGCTAGTCACCTCAGATGAGTTTTCCACCCAGAACTGACTTAGAGATTGTAGGCTCCCGAGAGTGTCACGTCATTCATCAGATATGTCTGACATATTTGGTAATGAGTGATTAGCGTATGGCATGGTCATCCAAGTCATCTATGGGCATCCCAAGCTTAAACCTATAAATACCCCTGAGACTCGGTGCATAGGGGGGGGGGGAGATATAAAAAAGATATATAGAAACACACAGAATAAACAAGAGGGAAAAAAGGCTATAGAAGCGGATTTTAAAGGGAAAAGTGTGAAGGAATAATGTCAAGCCTTAGTGTAAATCCCTACTTAGGTGTTGGCAAATTCCGTGATCATTAGATAGGTTATGTGTGTTGAGTCTTGTTCAACTTGTCATAAGAGCTAAAGCTTCAAGAAGAGTGAAGAAAACTTAAGAAAAAGTTTCTACCCCGGATCTAGACAGGTAATGGACTTAGAGACCTCTACCTAGGTTGGATTTGACTTAGATAACTCTAAACATACCTAGGAGGATAGTTTGAAGCCTAACAATGCTTAAAAATCTTGATTAAATCAAATAAAAATCAAGTGAAAAGTGTTATGGCTGAATTTCTGTCTCCACCGATCTCTCGGTGTTGAGACCGATCACTCGGTGGCCTACCGAGAGATCAGTGGCTATCGACTGGTGCACTTTTTTGTATGGGCTAAAATTCCAGAGAGATGTTTTTGGACCGATCGCTCGGTTGCTTACCGAGAGATCGGTGGCTATCGAACGGTCTAAAATTCTGTATGGGGTATTTTTCCAGAGAGGTCATTCTTAACCGATCTCTCGGTGTGATGACCGATTAATTGCTTTTGAACCGATCGATCGGTTATAAGCACTGATCGATCGGTCCCCGTAAATAGAATTTTTGTTTATTTGGACTCTTTTCTACAACCTATATAAAGAACTTTTAATGACCTAATTCGTGTCTATTGTTTATTTTTGAAAGAGTAGAGGTCTGAGAAACCCTTCTAGGGCTTTTTCCTTTCTTCTCCATAGATCCTTGTTGATCCCTCCTCTTTCATTCATCCTAGAGAATGCAATCAAAGATCTAAACATTAGATATTGCATTGTGTGATCTCTGACCTTTATGAGACCCCTCTAGGGTTTTGAAGTATTCTAAAATTGATTCACAACCCTACACCTTGTGTGTGTGTGTCCGGTGTATGATCCAGAGCCTTCTCGGAAGGAGATCAATCGTGTGAGATCGTGGTTTGAAGTAGCTTGAGAAGATCTGGTCGGTGTGGAACCAAAGCTACTACGGCGGAGATCGAACCTGCTGATTCGTGGAAATCAAGAGTAAGAGTCTATACCTAGGAACATCGTGTCCGGTTTGGGTAAGGTCTTGTCTTGTACTTGAATTCTTCTCATAGTGAAGTTTGTTTGCTGGACGAGGTCCCGTGGTTTTTTCCCATAAGGGTTTTCCACGTAAAAATCTTTTGTGTTTGATTTGCGTGGATTGTTTGTGTGAATTGTTTATTGATTTCTAAACAAATAATTTGAAAAATTAAAATTGGTTAGAAATTCTTAGATAGACCTATTCACCCCCCCTCTTGGTCATAGAGATCATCGATCAGGGTAATTTCACTCAGCATTCCAATGTTTCTCATGATTTTACTATTCATCTTCTTCTATATGTACTGACTTTATCATCGGAGCTTATTTCAGGGTGCACACCCGCCCCCTCTTTTGTAATCTTATTTACAGGTATTACAGGTATTAATATTTTGACTGCTCTACCAGCCAAACAGCTATTGATAAGTGTCGAACCAGAAAAACCCCCCACAAAAATGGCGCCATCTGTGGGAAATCTGTCTCTAAGATCACATTATACAATGTGATAAGTTGACTCCATTGCAAACCCTCAAGATCTCTTCCTTCTTTTCTCTTGTCTACCATGGCCGACCACTCTTCTGTTTCACCTATGGATGAACAAGCCCCAAAGCCGGAGTTATCTCAGGCAGAGCAGATCATCATGCTCCTCTGGTACCAGCAGTCCCTCCTGACACAGCTTACCAGCCAGCAACAAGTGCTGCAAGAGCGAATCGAAGCCTGGTCACAAGGCTTGAATGAATCAAACCAAGCGTTTCTCCAGGGCAACAATCCGCAAGCTACAGAGCAGTGTCCCTCTAGGAGAGCTAACCCAGTAATGTTCAATGCCCGCCCTTCCGCTATCATGCGAGCCATAAAAGATGATCCGAACTTCAAGTGGCCAACTCAATCAGCCGGGATGTCACTAGAGGGCCGCGAGCACAGGAGTACTACCAGTACCACAAGAGCCATGGTCATACGACCAATCGCTGCTGTGATCTGAAAGCATATCTGGAAGGCTTAGCGCGAGAAAGTTTCCTAGCCGAGTTTGTGCTTCCTACTGATGAGCCGGAGAATCCATGAATTAAAAACGTCGTTGGTTGTTTATGCCCTACTGATTGGATCAGTTGGTGTGGGGCTTGCACATATGTTTGCTTCCCTTTCTAGTTACCAATGCAATGATAACACTAAAGATTTTCTTTTGGTTTTATATTGCAGATCTCATGACTCCTGCTTTATATGTGCAACATGTACAATCTGGAATCCTATCCTCATTGCGGAAGTACGGAAGAAATAACGCACGAACAAATCCTTCGACGTTCTAACTTATGATAAAAGCTTTGTATCCATTGTCATGATGAGCTCGTTCACGTTGTACGTTTTCGGTGTCTGGTATCTTCATGCATATCACAACGAGGTTCATGTCTGCCATGATATCAGTATTGGCAGAATTAAGAAATGATGAAATTAACAAAGTTCGGAGCCGTATCAATGTGAATTAAATTTCAAACGGCTCCGAAGTGAATTAAATTTGAAACAAAGTTCAGAGCCGTATCAATGTGAATTAAATTTCAAACGGCTCCGAAGTGAATTAAGTTTCAAACACGCAAGGAAAGGAATGAAAGATCAAAAGTATGACTCGATGCCTGTAACAAATCTCTTAAAGCAAACGTAATGCCAAGAAAAGCAAATGTCAATGCCTTACTCCAGAGAGCTCTAATGATTAGTGATATCAAGGTTTTTCAGTGATTAAATGCCTTAGCCAACAGTATATTCCAGTGTCTTCCATGGCTTACGTATCTCAGCAAGGAAAACAACGTGTTAAGGTCAGTTCAAAACGAACTCAAGGTTAATGCATGTGAAATACATATCATGATATAATTTCTCGTTGTCTACCTTAGTGGTTATGGACGTGCATGCCTTATGAAATATGAATTATGCAATTAGCTGAATTATGCAATTTATCTATTATTCGTTGTGTATACTTGGAAGAAAGTGCTAACAAATGCAGTACAACGAATGGGGTAATATGCCAAAATATCAAAAGGAAAATGGATATATTATCCAAAGAGGACAACGGGTCTTGAGCAAAAAGGGCCAACAAGTATCATTTACAAAGAAAGTACAACGTATATGGTTATATGGCAACATTATCATCCATATTCACAACAGAAGGCTCAGAAGGAGGGGCAGGTATTGTCGGTGCTAGTTCAGTAGGTAGAGGAGGTTCTTCAACTTCTTTATGCTTGCCCTCCTGAGAATGCTCTTGATCTAACGAGTCAGAGTTGGACTCCTTTAACTTCCCTTATTCACGAAGATGCCGCATGACGATATCTTCTGTTTCTTTGCAATCTTCATCCAGCAGCTGATTCATCTGAGCTTGAAAATGAATATGGAGTGTTTCTGTAATGGCATCTTTAGCAACTTCGATTTCTTTCTTTCTTGTAGACTGGGCTTCTTCGAGCTGTTTTGCCAAAATTGCCTTTTCAACTTCAGAAGCTTCGAGCCGACGACGTAATGTATTCAGGATGTTGTCCAGTTCGCTGCTATCCACTATGGCCCTTTCTGCCTGCTCCAAAGCCTTCTTCTCTCGTTCTTCCATCTTGCTAAGTTCTTGTTGAGCTGTATCTCGTTGTGTTATTACCTAGAACGAGCTTGTCTTCGATAGTTTTGAGTTTGGAATGAGCCTTCTCCAGCTTGTACGATAACTTATTTATTTCTTCTGTCCCTGTCTTCTCCAGCTCGTCAACTCGGGCTGTCATTTCAGCTGACGTATGTCGAAGATTGTTATAATCTTCGTATAAACCAACCAATATTCGTCTGGACAAAAGAACTCTCATCAATATGAAAGGAATGTAAAGATAAATAGTAACAGGAGCAATCATATTTCAGTTCTTACTATGGCAGCAGCTCGGGATGTAGCACCAAATTTCCCCATAAAGTGCATATTCTTCATCGTCTTGATGTCTTCTGGAAGCCTCGATGCGAAGAGCATCGATATCACTATATAATCATGATCCATTGCTGTCTGGGCAATAGTAGGATGAGGATATCCTCGTGGGAAAGCAGGAGTCCATGCCTCTGCATCTTTTCTCGTTGTTCTTTCTCCTTGTGATGGAACAGAGGACGAAGCCGTGTTGGAGTTGCGTCCAGGAGCAGTGGCGGCAGTAGCAAGAGGCAGCGTGAGAGGAGGCGCAACAATAATAGTTTTCCTTCTTGTGACCAGAGGTTGATCATCCTCCAGCAGATCGTCAGAGCCCCACAGTTCTTCCTCACTATCTCTTAAAGGCTAAGCAAATGTTGTAGCAGTCAATTGTTTACCTTGCTAAGCTCGTATGCTTGTATCATGTTCCGCTTCGCGCTGAGCTCATTTTGCCTTTAGCTGTTTGAGCACAACCTCCCTTTTTCTCTTTTCTGGCTTCTTTTCCACTATGGTAGGTTGGGCAGAACGGGTAGTTCTTGGAGCTCGTGGCATCCGGTATAAGTGTGGTATACGATCTGCCATTCGTTCTACAATGCGTTCCGTAGTGGCAGCAGCGGCAGTAGCAGATTGAGGTATATAGTCCGCAGCAACCGCAGATTCCGGTGTGGGTAGTGGCCTCCAGGAAATATACCTGTCTCCTTTCTCTTGACGGATATTCTGTAGTCTTTGTTCCTCGTCGGGAGTAAGCTCGGGATATCACGGCTTGGAGATTTCTGTGTACACGAAGCATCAGTCAACAGTCATAATGTATGGTGAGTAACAGTAAGAAGAATGCTAATAACAACCTGAAGCGAAGTCGCTGGGAATAGTCGGGCACTCTCAGTTCGCCACGCATCGAAAATTACGAGGGACATCCCCTTTCATTCTTTGTCTATTTCTGGGAGATGCATAACAATGTCAGGAATCTTGGTTCTTTGGTTCCAGGTGAAAGAGGCCTTACCCTTAGCTTCCGGGAATTGTCGGTATTTCACCGTGTGACGAAAATGGAAGATATGCCTGGGTTCTATGTTATATCCGTCCCTATTGAATTTAGTCATCAGGGACATATATCTATAAAACTAGGGATGCATCTGTCCAGGGGCTACTTGTAGAGCGGCAAGGACTGCATCAACAATGGGTTCTAGAGGAAATTGTAAACCTGCTTCGAATTGGGAGATATATACCTCGGTACAGGAAGATCGATAATCGGGATGGCTTCTGCTTCGGTCAGGTGAAGGTATACAAATGGAGGAATTCCGTATCGCGTTTTATAAAATTCCAGGATGTATCTATCTACTGGTTTGGACGCAGAAGCAGTAGCAACATTGGGTGCAGACTTAATAGGTTGAGGGGTATTATCAGTATAAATGGTTTCCTCATCACTATTGATTCTAACTATTTCAGCCATGATGCAATGACTAAGGCAAGGAATGAAGAAAGGAAAGGCAGGAATAGCGAAGGCAGGAATAGCGATTCAGTGACGACTAGATATCTTAAAAGATTCAAAGAAATGCAGGTGAAAAGAAAAAATAAGAAGCTTTGAACAAAAACTGGAAACAGTGTAAAAACATAAAGCTGCTTACCAATGTCAATGACGATGACAATCCGGCAGAGTAACAGTATGAGCCTTTCAAATGAAGAAGATGAAATACTCCCTCTATTTCTATAGATAGCGCCAGAAAGTAAATGACGAAAAAAGACTCTCATCCCAACCGTACACGAGAGCAAATGGTGGGGTAAGATGGTCTTTTCTATGTAATTTAAATATAGCATGTCAGACTAACTATCTTGTAGGACGCAATTATCCTTCATCTTTATCGTACACGTCAGCAAGACGAAAGGCACGATCGTCTTTTGCAAAAAAAGAACTGAGTAATCGTCAAAGAGAATGAACTGTCTCAAATGTCGTGCGAAGTAATGATGACAATTTCTGTCCTGCATTAAATGAGACGTGATGGGTATGCAAAAACGTGATATAGTGGTTATCGATGGTATGTCTTCACGTAAGAAGCAGGTCAAGAGTCAAAAGACAATGAATTCGTGATGATGCTCAAACGATTAACAAATGAAGAACAACTGCTCAATCAATGCGGATTACGGTATTCCTCTTCTGGATATGCTAAGGGTTTATGATGCCATGAACTACGTTCAAAGCATCATAAAGGGGCTAAGTGTAAAGGATAAAATTCATAATTTAATCTGGTGTTGTGGCAAAAAGCGTGTTTTCAGTGTTGAAATGGTGGATATGAGCTCATATGTGTTGTTGCAATACGTATTCATTGTCTTCGACAACGAACCCGTTGTGTTCTTCACAACGAGAACTTTGCCCTCTGAACAACGAACTCATAGTCCACAAGACAACGGTATCATCCCCGTTGTGGATAATGGACCCGTCTTGATGTCAACAACGAGACCGACTTTTAGGACCCGATCCTTAGGAGGTGATCATTTGTCTCTGACGTTAGGTGGAAAGCACTGTCTTAGCATTTATTGCTAGTCACCTTAGATGGGTTTTCCACGCAGAACCGACTTAGAGATTATAGGCTCCCGAGAGTGCCACGTCATTCATCAGATATGTCTGACATATTTGGTAATGAGTGATTAGCGTATGGCATGGTCATCCAAGTCATCTATGGGCATCCCAAGCTTAAACCTATAAATACCCCCGAGACTCAGTGCATAGGGGGGGAGAGATATAAAAAAGATATATAGAAACACACAGAACAAACAAGAGGAAAAAAGGCCATAGAAGCGGATTTTAAAGGGAAAAGTGTGAAGGAATAATGTCAAGCCTCAGCATTCCAATGTTTCTCATGATTTTACTATTCATCTTCTATATGTACTGACTTTATCATCGAGGGTGCACACCTGCCCCCTCTTTTGTAATCTTATTTGCAGGTATTAATATTTTGATTGCTCTACTAGCCAAACAGCTATTGACAAGTGTCTAACCAGAAAAACCCCCCACAAGTTGTTTGCATGAATCCACTCGAATCATGTTGAAGATTCTGTACCTAGGCCTCTCAACAACAGAAACTATGCTATTGGTCTTTGACAATAGCAAAAGTTAAAATAGAATATTTAAATGCTTTCATAAAGAAATAGGGGTGAAAGTAGGGTTACTAATGTGGGCAGTGAAATCTCACCACCCGTAAGGCGGGTGCATGGTGCACCTGCCTACACAGGATCATCACCCATGAATAGGCGGTTAAGCTTCGCGCATGCCAAAGGCACGCGCACCACCTGGCCAAGGGCTGGCTCACCACCAGCCCGCCTAGCATTAAATGTTAGCAGTAGGGTAATAATGTCCCGCAGATAACCCTTTGTGTCAGTCCTTAGGGAACTAACACGTGGATAGGGTTTGCCCTTTCGGACAGACCCTCATTCAAGCTTGCGGACAGACTTCCATGAGTCCATCCGCGGGCTAGTCAATGACTAGCCCAATCGATGACCATAAAAAGTCATAGACCTAACCCAGACCATGGGTTTGACCCATGGTCCCACCGTGTATTGGTCTGGGGACTGACTAAGGTCAGACCCTAGTCCGTAACCCAAATAGGCTTTGGACATGACTTAAACTGCGGGTCTCACCTCTTTAATTTGGGTACTCTCACCTCTTTAATTTACGGACTGACCAAGGTCAGTCCTTTCCTAGATAGCAGCCAGTATCTGACTACCATGTGGCAGAGAATCCTTAACAGAAAGGACTCTTTGCCAGCTTTGGGGGATCCCAAGATAGAGATCCCCTCTCTTTCTTTAATGAGAGTGTCATATGGCACTCTATCCAAAATAGGAAGTAATCATTTCCCTTTTCTGGGAAGATAAGACTATTTTTCCTTTTTGGGGGGAAAGTCTAATCCTCTCAGGTTTTCCAGAAAATGAAACCAATTTGGAGTTTTTCAAAAAGGACTCTCATCCGTATGGTTTCTCTAAGATAAGAGAAACCAGCTGTCTTGGATAGATGGCTCTTTCTAAGGAGAGTTGGCCTCTTTTGATTTCCTAAAAAAGAGGAAGTCAAAGGGGAGTCCAAAGAGGATCTCCAAAAGATATAAAAGATGGAGTTTCTCACAAGAAACTCTCAATGCACAAATATACATGAAAAACACAAGAACGAATAAGAGAGAAAAAGAGCTTTCTTTCTTTTTGCAGGAACAACAGCAACCAAAAGAGGAAGAAGAAGGATATCCCACTAAATGGAGAATACCAGGTGGACCCCCAATATGGCCACACTACTAAACTACATGTCTGTAATGGCGGTTTTTTAACAACGATTCTAAAAAACCGCAGTAGTAGGTTACTTATAATGACGGTTCACTACAACCACAGTAGAATCCTGGTTGCCGCCTCTTTGTAACGGCGGTATTTTAATAACCACAGTTACTGTATTGATTTCAACGGCGGTTTATTAATAAACGTCGTGACAACCTTACTTCCCATGGAAGTTTTTAATAACCGTCGTGGCAAATAGTTCCCACCACCATTTCATCTTCCTGCCCTGTCACTTCCCGCCTTAATTATAGTGGCAGTAAGCTTAATAATTGTCGTTATAAACATTAATTATAGATGCGGTTTTAAAATAACATCGTGATAACTAAATTGTACTGACGGTAATTAAATACCGCTGTTACAAATCTTTAAATAGTAACCCGATGTTTTCCCCTCATTTCACTCTATTTCATCGATTTTGGCATTACTCTGTGCTCCCCTCTCCTTCTCATTGCTCCGGCCTCCTACTCCATACTCCGGTCACCCTCTCCGGTAGCACCATCTTCGGCATCACCCTCTCCAAAATCACCCTCTTCGGCATCACCCTCTCCCCTCTCCGGCAGCCACACCTCCTACAGCACTTCCACCCTCTCCGGCAGCACCTCCACGGCCGCTCCCCTCCACGGTTGCTCTCTCCCTCTTCTCCAGCATCACCCTCTTCGGTAAGGCCCTCTTCTCCGGCATCACCCTCTTCAGTAGTCTCCCCTTTGAATTTTTTTCTTTGACTTATTTTTCTTGCATGCAATGAATTTTAAGTGTATGTTTAATGATTTTAAATGTTGTTCCTCTTCTCTGGCATCACCAGCTCCACTGTGCTCGTGAGCTCCCCCACCCTCCTCTGTGCCCATGAGCTCCCCCACCCTCCTCTATTTTCATTTTTTTTTTCTTGCATGCAATTAATTATTTTCCTTTAATAATTTCAAGTAATTAACTCTTGTAAATGTTAGGTTAGTTTTATATTTTACTCCCCGAATCCATAATTTTTTAATTCAAATGTAGTGTTAGTTTTAGATTAATTTTCAGGTTAGTTTTAATTATATAAAATTCTTTAATTTTGTTTCATGTAGGATTACTTTTTATGGTTTGATTTATGATCCCTTTTAGTCTTGGTTGGTTTTAATTAGTTAAAATTCTATAATTTTGTTTGATGTATGATTAGTTTTTATCGTTTAATTTATGATCCAATTTAGTTTTTTTGTTAGTTTAATCTCTTGTTAATGGCGGGTTAGTTTTTAACTAATTAAATTCTTATTTATGACTTAGTTTCTAATTAGTTTAATTCTGATTTTGTTGGTTAGTTCTATCTTATTCTAAATATGTTTTTGTTAACTTTTTTAGATTAGTTCTAGTCTTAGCTTAGTGTAAATCCTTTTTGGTTAATTTTTTTAGTTAAACTCTGATTTTTAAGTAACCCCTAGGTTAGTTTCATAGGTGATTTTTCTTTGGATAAATTACACTCACCTCTCCTGAGGTTTGGTGAAATTTCACAAAACTCCCCTCTAGTTTCTGAAATAACACTGCCCTCCCCTCAACTTTGGTTGTCTATAACAAATACACCATTCCCTTAAGCTTACCGTTACTTTATGGATGGACTTTGAGGATGTCATCTTTTAAACATTTTAAAATGTCTAAATTACCATTTTTAAACGCAAGGTTAGCTAATAAAATAAAATAAATGTAATTGGTTTCATAACCAAGGTTAAACATAATTAACCTAAGGTTAATATTTTTATTCTTTTCTAAAAATCAATGTTAGATGGATGAATCCTATGGGTGAGTGAATCTTAATCACAGTTAGTGGGTGGGTGTTAAAGGGGACACGTGGCGGCTTGTAGAGCCCCCTTTAATTGTGGTTAAGCAATCAACCTAAGGTTTTTTTTTTCTAAAAATTAATGTTAGATGGATGAATCCTATGGGTGAGTGAATCTTAACCACAATTAGTGGGTGGGTGTTAAAGGGGACACGTGGCGGCTTATAGAGCCCCCTTTAATTGTGGTTAAGCAGAATCAACCTAAGTGCATTTTTTTTACTAAAAATCAATGTTAGATGGATGAATCTTAGGGATGAGTGAATTTTAACCACAATTAGTGTGCGTTAAAGGGGACACGTGGTGGCTTGTAGAGCTCCCTTTAATTGTGGTTAAGCATAAGCAACCTAAGGTTGTATTTTTTTTTTCTAAAAACCAAGGTTTGATGGATGAACCCTAGGGGTGAATGAATCTTAACCATAGTTAGTGAGTGTTAAAAGGGACACGTGGTGGCTTATAAAGATCCTTTAAATGTGGTTACATATAATTAACCTAAGATTAATATTATTTATTTTATTTTCTTAAAACCAAGATTAGATTAATGAATCCTAGGGATGAATGAATCTTAACCATAGTTAGTGGGTGTTAAAAGGAACACGTGGCGGCTTCTAGAGCCCTCTTTAATTACGGTTAAGCATAACCAACCTAAGGTTATTTTTTCTCTAAAACTAAGGTTAGATGGATAAACCCTAGGAGTGAGTGAATCTTAATTATAGTTAATGAGTATTAAATGGGACAGGTGGCGGCTTGAGAGTTTATGTTTTTCTTTGGTTGAGCTTTCAAACAGTAAAGCCATGTTTCCTCAATCAAGTAATAGGGGTAAAATAGGAAAATGGTAATATTAGTTAACAGTGTTAAGATGATGAGCCTAACAGGGGAGGGCAGTGTAAATTCTGAAACTAGAGGAGAGGTTTCTGAAATTTCACCAAACCTCAGGTGAGGTGAGTGTAATTTACCCTTTTTATTTTTTTTGTTTGTTTCTTTTGACATATTATGCATCAAGCAATGTCACTTTATTTGTAATTTCATTACTCTTTTCTTGTTTGTTCCTTAAATGTGAGGTGTTTTAAGTCTGTAAACATTAAAGATTGCAAACTCTGATTAGTTTGTAGGGACTGATTATCATTTGAAATTAGGTTTCTCTCTTCATTCTTGAATTAGGTAAAATTTGAATTCAAATAAAAGCTTATGTGGCATTTTGTAACAGTAATCCAAATAAGGAGAGATTATTTCAAAATTTTGTTTAGTTTGACTTTAAATTGTTAAGTTGAAGGTTAGTTGGATGTCTACATCTTTTTGAAGTAGAGCTTATTACTTCAAAAAGATGTAGACATTCAATTACTCTTCAACTTAACAATCTAAAGTCCAACTAAGCACAATTTTGAAATAAGTTCTCCTTATTTAGATTAGTGTTACCGAACGCCACCTTAGCTTGATTATTTAAGCCTAAAATACTAACTTGAGTTTGGTTAGAATTAGTTGAGCTCACGAGATAGCTTAGCTTGAATGTAACCCTAATCACACATCCATTCCTCTAGTTGATGGGGTTTCATTTGCTTCATATGCCTCAGTTGCAAGGATACACGCGTAAATAGATAAATCGTGTTCAGAAACTTTAAGCCCATGATTCCTTTTTTGAAATGTCTTTTTGATGGTAATTGTAAATTAGTATCTATGTTAACTGTTTAAAATGTTTAGGTGTGTATAAACTGTGTTTATGATGGTTGGATTTTTGTATTGGTTTAATTTCATACACATGCATGTATTGAACATTAGATCTCCGATTTAAGAATCATTGTGTGACAAGTGCATTTCTTGTATCACCTATTTGGACGGATTAGTTGTAACCTATGACAGTTAGTTCTCTTGTGGGGCTAAATGCAGGTTAACAAATTTTCGATCTTGTTTGTGATAAAGTGTATTTATTTGTATATGATTCTTGAATTGTTCGGTTGAACAATTTAGGAATGCATAATCTTCAATATAGTCAGTTGCTCATGTTTTGTCCAGATTGAGGAAAATTTTGTCAGTCGTTTCTCTTGTTCTCTGGGTACATATTTAGACAATGTGAGGGGACTTGCTCCTAATCTAAGTCGTGTACTTGAAGAACCATAGGGAAATGCTGTCGAAATTTCCTTGAAATTGTACAAAGCACCTGAGCTATTGACTGATGGAGATTATACATTCCTGAATGGGATAGGAACACCCCACCCTTTAGAAGAGGAGTTGATGGCGATAGGAAGTATGCATACATATTGTAATTGACTGATGATATCGAACTATTTCTATTTCTCATAAAAGTAAATGAAGAAAGACTTAGAAATCTTTTCACAACCGTCATGGATAGGAGTTGGATTGAAATGTCAAGTTACTTTTGTTCATAATTTTGTAAGCAGCATTGAATGATAAAGTGTTAGTATCTAAACAATTGTGAATGTATTTTTTGTATTAAATAGAGTTTCAAATAAATATATAAGAGGGGGTGAAGGAGTTCATAGAGTTTGGGATAGCTCGTGGAGCGACCGATAACACCGGCGGTATAAAGTGTCCGTGTCCTAACTGTAACAATGTCCTTTATCAAGATAAGGTTATAGCGTATGAGCAAATGATCTGTGATGGACTTGACTTGAATTATAAAATCTGGTTTCATCATGGGGAGGACATATTATAGCACCGACCAGTTGCCCAAGTGTCTCAAAATCCTGACATTTGTAGGTTAGACAAACAGAATGAGATGGAATGATATGGTGCACGATGTGTTCGGGGTCCCAAACCAAGATGAGGGAACCAATAGTTGGGATTTCAATCCTGAGTTTGATAAATTTTTTCAATTGATAAGGGATACGGGACAACCTTTGTATCCAGCATATAAGAATCACGCAAAGTTGTCTGTCATTGTAAGATTATATCACATTAAGTGTCTTAGTGGATGGAGCAATAAGTCATTCACCATGTTGCTTGAGTTATTGAGGGAGATACTCCCCGATGGGTCAACACTACCAGATACTTACTTTTAGACAAAAAAATGTGATGTCAGACTTGAGGCTTAAATATGATAAAATCGATGCATGTCCCAATGATTGCATGTTTTACTGGAAAGAGTCTCAAACAAGATAGTATGTGACATCTGTGATGAATCAAGATGGAAGACAGGGAATGGTCAAGAGAAACACAAGAAGAAAACTCCAGTGAAGATTTTGCATCACTTCCCATTGAGACCCAGGTTACAAAGGTTATTCATGTTGTCCAAGATTGCTTCTGAAATGAGATGGCATGACGAGAGTCGAACTAAGGATGAGAGGTTAAGGCATCCTGCAGATTCACCGGCTTGGAAAAATTTGAACAAGAATTATCATTTTTTCACTTCAGATGCTCGAAATGTCAGGCTTGGATTGGCGAGTGATGGCGTCAACCCATTTAGGACGATGAGTATTGCTCACAACACATGGCCTGTGGTTCTTATTCCCTACAACTTATCGTCGTGGCTATGTATGAAGCAACCGAATTTCATTTTGTCCTTATTTATTCCCGGTCCCTCTAGGCCAGGAAATGTCATTGATGTGTACATGAGGTCTCTAGTCGAAGAGTTGAAGGACTTATGGACGAATGGGTTGCCAACTTATGATGCGTCGAAAAATGAGACATTTGTAATGTGTGCGGCATTACTCTGGACCATTAGCGACTTCCCAAGGTATGCCATGTTGTCAGGTTGGAGCACAAAAGGAAGTTGGCATGTCTTTCATGCCATAAAGACACTTGCCACTTATACCTGTCTAAAAGTAGAAAGCATTGCTCCATGGGGCATTGTCATTTCTTAAAGGTGGATCATAGGTTCCGAAAAAATAGAAACTCTTTCGATGGCAATTCTGAGTTCAGATGTGCTCCAACTACAATGTCTGGGTCCGATGTGCTGCGTCAGTTGGAGGGTAGTATATTCTTCCTTGGGAAGCAGACTAGGCAAAAACGACCAAGGCAAACGAGTCAGGAGGATATGCCCTATAATTGGAAAAAGACTTGTATATTCTTCGAGTTATCATACTGGGAGCACAATTTGTTGAGACACAACCTTGATGTAATGCATATCGAGAAAAATGTATGTGATAATATGCTCGGGACTTTGTTAGGTAAGGAAGGAAAATCTAAGGATGGCTTAAAAGCTCGACTCGACTTGGTTGATATGGACGTGAGACATGCACTTCACCCTGAGTTCCATCTTGGCAGAAGCAAAGTTTATCTACCCCCTGCATGTTTTTCAATGGACAAGAATGAGAAATAGTTGTTTTGTGAGGATTCTGAAGAGTGTGGAGGTTCCAGATGGTTACTTGTCAAATTTTGCAAGGCGTGTTAATGTCAAAGAGTGTAAAAGTTATGGACTGAAGAGTCATGACTCTCATATTATAATACAACAATTCTTACCATTGGCTGTGAGGAAGGCATTGCCAAAGAATATAACTTCAGTCCTAATTAAATTGAGCAACTTTTTTCTGGCATTATGTTCCAAAGTCTGTCAGGTCGAGGATTTGAGACGATTAGAGGAGAAAATTTCGCTTACACTTTGTCATTTAGAGAGAATTTTCTCACTGATATTCTTTGATGTTATGGTGCACTTGCCTATACACCTGGCCACAAAGGCAAGGCTAGGTGGACCTATCCAATATCAGTGGATGTATCTCATCGAAAGGTATGCCATCAACTATAATTTATCAAATGTTGAAACTTCTTGTTATAATTATCTTGTTGTCTTACCTAAGTTTAATTCGCATAGGTACCTATATACATTGAAATCTTGTGTCCATAATCGAGCTTGACCAGAGAGTAGTATTGCAGAAGGATACTTGGCGGAAGAATGCCTGACATTCTGCTCAAGGTATCTAAATGATGTGGAATCGAGATTGAACAAGCCGGTGAGAAATGACAATGAACTCTAATAGGGGGTGCGCAGTCATTCGCTCTAAGTGAATTAGAATAGCAGCAGACACATCGTTATGTGTTATTCAACTCCGACGAACTCACAACATATTGAGAGCAAGACAAATATTATGAAGACTTTCTTCTATTATCTTTTGTTTAGTTTTCAATTTTCACTTAAAAAATGAGATTTGAGCAACACACATCGAATGGTTCCTTGCAGTTAGCACATGAATGAACTGGGGATGACCAATCCCAAACTTATTAGATCGGCTCCCCACGAACCCCAAAAAAAGCACAGCGAACAAGTTAGCTCATGATTTAGGGGCTATGTAAGTCCTATTTTCTTAACTTGACACATTTGTTCCCATCCCATTATTAATGTTTTGAGATTTGAATTAATTACATTTTGTCCTTCAAATAGGACGTTCAACTACTGCGTGATTCAGGCAACCCGGTGTCTGACAAGATTACATGGCTCTCACACGGTCCACAAAAAGCCGCAAAAAGGTTTATAGGCTACGTCATAAATGGATACAGGTTTTGTACAACACTTAGGGAGCGTGGACGTAAGAGTCAAAATAGTGGCGTTACGGTCACAGCAACGACTACAAGCTATGCAACTTCCAAGGACAGAACCCCCATTGTCACAGATATCACCTACTATGGTCGCTTAACAGATGTAGTTGAGGTGACGTATTCTAAAAGGTTAAAATTTTTATTGTTTAAGTGTGATTAAGTTAATGTGAAGACACAGGGTAGAGGAATAAAGACCGATGCGTTTGGGTTTAAACTCGAACTTCATACGCTTGCTCCCGGCACACTTGGTGTCGAGCGAACCCTATGTTATGGCATCTCAGGCAGAGCATGTATTTTATGTTGAAGATCCAACGGAAGAAGATTGACATGTCTTCATCAAGACTAAACCAAGAGACTTATTTGACATGAATGAAGAATCTCTTGTGGACGATTATGCATTTAGGGAGAACGAGCCATTCAACGACCAAAAATTGGATGACACCTCTCCTGATGATGATGAATATGCCAGTTGGGTGAGACTAGGGATTACTGGATCAACTATTGATGCGCCCCCTGAACTGCTACAACAACAAGCATCTTCTACTGAATCCAGTGATGATGAAGTTGAGAATTCGGACTATAACAATGAAACGGATACAAACGACTAATATGTGTCAGCTTATGTAATTGCTCGTTATTGAATGATGTAATTAATTGCTACCATGTAATATTATAAGTAAATTTCTTATCTTAATATAGACTTACAAATTAGTTTTGGTATCTATGTTCGAGTCACCTCAGGTCGTTGCACGGGGGGGGGATTGTTTGTTATGGGACCGCAACTCCCCTTAGGGTTCTAGACTAACCGCCAGTGGACTGACCGCCACGGACAGAGATTTAAGTACAAAGATGAAGCTCTTCCTAACACCAATTGGTTTTAGGTAAGAGGGTGAATTCTTCCTTGCCTATTAGAGTCCTCATGTCGCCAAACATATGGAAGAGTGCAGGGATGCACTCTTTGAGGGTACACAGTTGTAATGCGTACAACTCTGTAACATCGGTGAAGTATGAGTTCAGAATTAGGACCTCCTTCCTCAGGGGTTCTAGCACCACCAACACCCAGTTCTTGTTATGGAAGAATGGGAGGTACACCCTTTCAACCAACCACATGGCTATTCTCCCATTCTAGCCCTCAATTGAGCCACTAAGGTTACGGTTTAATTGAGCCTTCAATGACTCACGCATCGTAAAGTCGTTGGCAGCTATATATGATCTTAATATGTCTCCTTCGTGAAGTAGAAAATTCTGTCAATTAGTTAAATAATTAGAATACCTTCAAGATTGAATGCAGATGATGAACTAATAAATACCCGCCTTACAATGAACCAAGTAGCTCCAGCATCTCCATCCATGTCGTTGTGCCAACATCTCCATTCATATGTCAATATGATATGTACATTGTATTAGTGTTAGATTATTACAATTACAATTTAAATGACAAACATTAAATTAAAATCGAGAATAGACTGTTATCGAGGAATCGATCAAGCATTTGATAGTTGACACATCACTGAGTAGTTCCGAAATGTTCTTCACATTACATACAGTCCTTCACAATTAGAAGAATTAAAGTAAGGAACTAGGATCATTAACTAATCATTCATTCATCTACCTTTCTATTCAGAAATTAAAGAATTAGTTTTATTACCTAACATTATCTTCAACTGCTGTAGCTTCCCTCATTGGTTCTATAGCGGCCCCGGCCAAATCCTACTGTTTCCTCGGTCTAGTATCTAAATAAGGGGAGCGGAGATGCTTAGAAATAATTGTAAGTCTTTGTGCTCTTCCCTCAACTCCTGTAAGGGTTCCGTCATCATCACCTCCCTCTCCCTAGAAAAACCGTTATTTCATCATCACCCCTGGAAAAGATCTTCTCTCAAAATCACCTCCCTCCCCCTTTGGAAAAGGTGTTCTCCCATCTTTACCTCCCGACTGGGTGGAAGGGCTAGCCTTTACATCATTTTGAAGTGCCCTACAAACATTTTAGTTTTTAGCAATAGCGTGAAAGATAGAAAATATATACATTATCAGCTAGGAAGAGAAACAACCTTTCTACTTTTTCTTTCTCTCAATGGCCCCACTTCTAGTACATATTTATCAATTTTCAATGTGTAAGTATCAACTTTTTCAGACAGGCAATTCATCCTGCAATCCACTTCGTGGATAAGGAGTCCAACCGTCGGCCAATATAACTTTTGAGACATTTGTACATAAAAGGTAAATCGTGTACCTGAAATAATGATAAACATTAGGACACAATAAAATGCAACTATATTGAAAAATTAGTTCACGTTGCTTACACGTTTCGTCCTTTGCTCATGTTCGACCTTTTGAAGCGTACTGGGGAGGGACTATCCTCCTCCTCATCATCATCACCATCATATTTCCCGCTCATTCTCATCATCCTCCTCCTCACCATCATCCTCCTGCACTCCATCCTCCTCATCCTCAGATCCCACCTCAAGCTCCCTCCTTGACATTCGTGAAAGGATATCCCTGACTACTTGCTGCTCCTTCTCATGAGCAGTACACAAAAATATAAATAACTTCGAACTAACTTCGTACCTCTTCTAAATTAAATATCTTATCTTCTAAAGTCCTGTAGCTTTTATAAGAGGTATTCTTCCAAAGTAGAACACGAGGGAATGTCATAGTAGCGGGAGGAGAAAAGCAGGAGCACAATTTCTCAAGTGCGGGGATGCACTCAAACATCCAAATCTGTCATCATTTGAACTTCAAATGAGCAATATAAAAACAAGAGTCTAATTACAAATGAAACAAAAAATAGTTACTCAAGGATAAAATACACCTGAAAAGCAATACCACTGTAGCGCCCCGGAACTTTTCGTACCTAATGAATAGTATTCTCATAGTCAATTAGCCTTTCACGTAGTCTAATTAATAAATAAAGAAGAGTTTGAAAATTCTAAAATATCGGAAATGTTCCCTTTCGAATGAAGAATCCAACGTAAGTTGAATGGTCAAAATCCGACAAACGAGTCAAAAGTTATGGCTGAAACAGTAAAATGGACTCAGTGTCAAAATTTGCAGAAAACTGATCGCTCAGTCAAAACTAGCGATCGATCGGTCCAAAACCGATCGATCGGGATATATCAACTGGTTCAAAAATTTGTATGGGGAAAAATTCCAGAGAGAGTGTTTTCAATTGATCGCTCGGTCAAAAACACTGATCGATGGGTAGGTCACCGATCGCTCGGTCATAAACACCAATCGATCGGTCTTTCGCGTTTTTACAGATTTCATTAAGGGTAAATGAGTCTTTGACCACCCCATTTTCAATAAAAGCCCCAATTCATGGGTTTGGGGTTTCATAAACCCTCAAGCATATATTTTGGGGATCTTAGGGAGAGAGAAGAAGGGGAAAACTAGAGTTTTGCTCAAGACCCATTTCAAGCAAGGATCTTCTCCACCAAGGATTGAATCTCATCTTCCCTTAAGTTCTCCTCCAATCTTAAAGGTTAGTACACCCTCCTAACTAACTTAGTAATAACCCAAATTTCTTTCCTTAAAATGATGTTATTGAGTTTGTGCATTCTTATTCTTTAATTGTTCCACTTTCCTCAAAATAAACAAGATAAGAGTAATGATTGTGGATGTGTGGATGGATGGTGATTGCGGCAATGAGATGCCATGTGAATGTGGATGTGTTGTGTGACGGAAAATGGTGGAAGGGCAAAGTACACATAATGAACACACACTATGTGATTGATGAAATGTTGAACACAAGAACCATGAATGGAAAGCTATGAGGGTGTGCAAGCCAAGTGTTTGATGAAATGCTTGTATGAAATTAGAACCAAGACTATGCCATATGAATTAGGGACTTTTCCCCAACTAATTGGTAATCATGCTAATATGCTTTTCATGTTCCTAAACTCTCACATGTTATGGAGATCTTGAAATGCAATATGATGCTTAATTTCATGTCACCTATTGATTATACATGAGTGCTAAGAATCGAATAACAAGTGAAACTCATCAAGAATAATACACAAGAAATCATAAGAACCTCTCACAAGAAATGGATGCAGTCAAGGAGGTTGGTAGCCCCGGTTAAGGGTACTAACCTCTTGCTCACAAGAAAGGCTTACAAGAATGGAGCGTCAAGGAGGTTGTTAGCCCAGGGATGTGCAGGTGCTAACCTCTTGCTCGCAAGAAAAGGTCTCACAAGTTGCTCATAAGAAATGCTCACAAGTACAATGTCAAGGAGGTTGGTAGCCCAGGGATGTGAGGGTGCTAACCTTTGGCTCACAAGAAAAGGCTCATAAATTAATGTATAGTCAAGGAGATTGGTAGCCTAGAGATGTGCGAGTGCTAACCTCTGGCTCACAAGAAAAGGCTCATAATTTGATGTATGGTCAAGGAGATTGGTAGCCCAGGTGATACAGGTACTAATCTCTTGCTCACAAGAATAGCGAAAAGAAGAACTCATAAGAAATCTCACAAGGTTTATAAGGACTCACAAGAACTCCTAAGAACTCACACGAACTCATAAGAAATCCAATAAGGCTCATAAGCCCAGAAGAACTCGTAAGAAATCTCACAAGAACTCATAAGAACTCACACGAACTCATAAGAAATCTCATAAGGCTCATAAGTCCAGAAGAACTTGTAAGAAATCTCACAAGGACTCATTAGAACTCACAAGAACCATAAATGATGCTTTACTTTCTTGAGAATTATGTTGTGACGAATGATATCGTACATTGCTTTAAAAATGAATTATGAACTGTATTCTCTTAAATAACTGCTTATGATACTATGCTTGTTATTACTACTGTTAGCTAGGAGATTGTACTCGCTGAGTATTCCATGTTTAGCCGTACTTTTATGTCGGCAGGTATTGTGGATGCCCTCGACCCTGAGCCTTGGGTTGAGGAAGAGTATGTCGAGGTGAGAGAGCCGTCTATCCCGATGCAGTCACAAGCGGATAGAGATCTCGACGTGTGGCCGTATTTAGATTATTGTTGAGCATAGTGGGCTGGATATTTCTTTTGTATTTTTATAGGAGGGCATGTCCTTCTTTATCTTTATGATTATGTCTTTAGTATGTAAACTTGGAATACTGAGATGGATTATGAAAAGAAAAAGTTGGCTTACGCTTCCGCACTCATGTTTTAGCTTCCGCACTCTGTTTAATGTTTCTATTGCACTATGCTATGCCTTGTTCATTTTAGGATGGGTTGCCAAGTTCAGTATAGTCACACCTAAAGTATCCCTAAACTCTTAAGGGGTATTCTGGGGCACGACAGAAGTGGTATCAGAGCGTAGGCATTAGAGTCCCTAGGGTCACTTAGAACTGATATCATGATTCAACAAGGCCTTAAGAGAGAGGTCGCATTCCAAATATAGACTAAGGAGTTAGTCTTAGTCCTTAACTGGTTGAAAGGCAACCGCATTTAGTGACCTACGCTAGAAAACAAATGTATGCTTGTTATGGTGCTATGTATACCTTGAATGAATTGTCATATGCTTAATAAATATTAGGTGATTTTGAAATTGTTACTAAACAAGAATCCAAGTTAGACTCTTGTTGTACTGTCATTCTCAGGATTTGATCATGAGACGAGGTGCTCGAGGTCGTGGATACAATACGAGGAGGAGTGGAAGTGATGCTCCTTCGGGTGATGAGCAACCCAACTTTGCTTAAGTTTTTGCGTCTATAGCCGAGACTTTGGCTATGCTAGCAGCTAGGCCAGTTGCCGTTACTCCTTCTACACCTCCACCACCTCTGGCACACCATACTACAGGACTGGAGGCATTTAGGAGATTGCGTCCTCCTACCTTCTTCGGTACTACCGACCCTATGGTCGCGGAAGCATGGATAATGCAACTAGAGAAGATTTTCCGAGCGCTCCACTGCACGGATGAGCAGCGAGTGGACTGGGCCACCTTTGTAATGGAAGGTACGGCCGAACACTGGTGGAGAGCCGCACAGAGACAGAGGGAGTCCACCAGGTCAGGAGAACCATGGACATGGCCAGAGTTTCTGGATGTCTTTTACAAGCAGTATATTCCAGCGGCTGTTAGAGAATAGAAAGAGATTGAGTTTATGACTCTCGAGCAGGGATAGTTGAGTGTGGCCGACTATGAGACTACTTTCGTAGAGTTGTCAAGATTCGCACCTCACCTTATCGCATCAGAACTTATGCGGGTCAGGAAATTTGAGCGAGGATTGAAGACCTCCATTAGATACAAGGTCTCGGTGTTCCAGGTGGGCACATGGGGTGAGGTTATGAGTAAGGCTAAGCTTGATGAGAGGAATTCAAAAGAATTCTTCAAGAGGAGGGAGATGACTCAAGGACAGCCTAATAGTTCGGGGTCAGCGGAAAAGAGGGATAGGACCGCCCCTTATCAGACAAGCAGGCCGATGTGATCACAGAGACCACCCTTCGTATCGCTGGCATCTCGCCCGACTGCTACACCAGTACCTCGCCCCACCTTTTCACAGGCCACTCGATATGCGCCACCTACATCCTCATCATCATTTGAGGAATGTCCTTATTGTGGTCGAAGGCACATGCCCGGGGAGTGTCGCAAACTTTCGGGAGGGTGTTTTCATTGTGGAGATGTGAGCCATATGATCAGGGATTGCCCTCGTAGGCAGTTTCAGACCGCCAAACCTCAAGGGAGTAGACCCCCAGTTTGATAGACTTCCTAGCAAGGGTCTTCGCAGGCTTCTGTATCTCGACCCACACAGCCCATACTACCTCCTCGCAAGGCAAACAAGGGTTGGGTCTTTGCCTTGTCGGAACGGGATGCACGTGCATCCGACGATGTCTTATAAGGTACGCTATAATGCTAAGGTTTCAAATTGTGAATGGTTGTTATTATATAATATGATTGCTTATGTGTACAACATGCTACCTATACTTATGTATTCTTGCATGAAATCCATTGACATGAATAAATTAATTACACAGGGGCCTTACTAGTAAATGAATGTCTCGCTCGAGTGTTGATCGACACAAGATCCACTCATTCTTTTGTATCGCCTAGCTTTGCGAAGGGATTCCCATCCGAGTCCAGTCAGTTGAAGCATGAATTAACCATTTTGACTCCTCTGGGCAAGTCGATTGATACGGATCGAATACACAAGGACTGCGTAGTTCAAGTAGGGAAGAATGAGTTATTGGCCGACCTCACTGTCCTAGATTTCCAAGACTTGAATTTCGATGTCATCCTTGGGATGGATTGACTGTCGGCTTACCACGGACATATGGCTTGTTTTGAGAAAGTGGTGAATTTCAAGCTGGAAGGAGTTAAACCGTTTCACTTTTGGGGATTGAAAGGAAGAGACATTGCTCGTTTTGTAGCTTTAAATTTAGCGAACCCAGAGGAGCAAGACTCCTCAGCCATTCCGGTTATGAGTGAGTTTTTGGATGTGTTTCCAAAGGAATTACCTAGATTACCTCCGGATCGAGAGATCAAGTTCGCGATAGAGCTGGCTCCGGCACAGCTCCAATTTCAAGAGTACCATATAGGATGGCCCCAATAGAATTGAAAGAACAAATCGAATAATTGCAACAACTTGGTTTCATCTGACCAAGTGTGTCACTGTGAGGAGCTCTCGTACTCTTTGTAAAGAAGAAGGATGGGTCGATGAGGATGTGTATCGACTACAAACAGTTGAACAAAGTCACTATCAAGAATTGTTATCCTTTGCCACCGATAAACGACTTGTTCGACCAACTGAGCTAGGGGGGCGAGATTTTTCTCAAAGATTGATCTTAGATCGGGGTATCATCAGTTGAAGATCAAGGCAGAAGATGTTCCAAAAACGGCCTTCAGGACTCGTTATGGACACTATGAGTTCCTTGTCATGCCTTTTGGTTTGATAAATGCACCGACGACGTTCATGGATTTGATGAACCGGGTGTTCAGGTCATATCTTGATCAGTGTGTTGTAGTATTCATCGACAACATCTTGGTATATTCCCTGACACGGGAGGATCACGATCGAGACCTTCGCATTGTTCTTAAGACACTTCAGGAGCATAGGATGTACGCCAAGCTAAGTAAATGTGAGTTTTGGTTGGAGAAAGTGGCGTTCCTCGGCCACGTAGTGTCCACGGAAGGCATTTCAATGGATCTAGCCAAGATAGAGGCAGTGATGAACTGGGAGAGACCCAAGAGTGTTACTGAGATTTGGAGTTTCCTTGGTTTAGCAGGCTACTACCAGAGATTTGTAGAGGGATTCTCCAATTTATCGGCACCGTTCACATACCTTACTCGGAAGGATGCCAAGTTTACCTGGAACGAAAAGTGTGAGTAATTTCATGGAGTTGAAGAAGAGGCTCACTACGGCTCCGGTTCTTACAGTGCCATTTGAGAGTGGTGGCTTTGTAGTTTATAGTGATGCCTCGCACGTCGGGTTGAGGTGTGTCTTGATGCAAAACAAGAAATTTATTACATATGCTTCAAGGCAATTAAAAGATCATGAAAATAACTACCCTACACACGACCTAGAGCTTGTCGCCGTTGTGTTCGCATTGAAGATATGGCGACACTATCTCTACGGGGAACAGTTCGATGTGTTCACGGATCACAAAAGCCTTAAGTATCTGTTTTCCCAAAAGGAATTAAATATGCGACACCGTCGATGGATGGGATTCTTGAAGAATTATGAGTGTTCCATTCAGTAACATCCGGATAAGGCTAATATGGTAGCAGATGCTTTGAGCAGAAAGCCTACTGGAATTGTGGCTCACATGATGATTCTCGAGTGGAAGATGTTGGAGGTCATGGCAAACCTCGATACCAATTTCAGTATTCCCACCTATGGGCCAGTCATGGCTAATCTCACAGTTAGGCCTTATATCCTAGTTCGAATCCGGGAGTTGCAGGATTCGGATGCGGAGCTACTTGCTTACAGAGATAAGGCAATTGGCAAGGGAAGTAATGAGTTCTCGGTGAATACTAATGGAGCAATCACATTTAAAGGAAGGTTGGGTGTTCCTGCAGATGCAGAGTTGAAGGGCGAGATTCTAGATGAAGCTCACCAGTCCAAATACACAGTGCATCTTGGTGGTACTAAGATGTACCAGAATCTGAAGAAGCACTATTGGTAGCGAAACATGAAGAGGGAAGTCGCCGAGTATGTGTTAAGATGCTTGGTATGCCAACAGGTGAAGGCCGAGCATATGAGGCCAGCAGGTCTTTTATAATCCCTTCCTATTCTCGAGTGGAAATGAGAGAATATCTCCATGGATTTCATTGTTGGATTGCTAAGGACGGCAAAGAAATCCGATGCAATTTGGGTAGTGGTTGATCGGTTGACAAAGTCTACTTACTTCTTGTCGTATTGGACCACGTTCAACTCAAACCTGATAGTGGCATTGTACATCAAGGAAGTGGTTCAGTTGCATGGAGTGCCGGTAAGTATTGTTTCCGACAGGGATTTGAGATTCACCTCCAAGTTCTAAAAAAGTTTTAAGAATACCATGGGTTCCCGTCTAGACTTTAGCACCGCTTTTCATCCACAGACGGATGGACAAACAGAACGGGTGAACCAAATCATCGAGGACATGGTCCGGCCATGTATACTAGACTTCAAGGGAAACTGGGAAGACCACTTGCTGTTGGTTGAGTTCGCCTACAATAACAGTTATTAGGTGAGCATCCAAATGGCACATTTCGAAGCCTTGTATGGTCGCAGTTGTAGATCTCCCCTATACTGGGATGAAGTTGGAGAGAGAAAAATGTTGGGCCCGAAATCGATTGAGCAAACCGCGAATAAGGTCAAGATTATCCGGGAAAGATTAAAGACTGCACAAGATCGACAAAAGAGCTATGCCGATACCCGTAGACGAGATCTTGAGTTCCGAGTTAGCGATATGGCATTTGTGAAGGTTTCGCCGACAAAGGGTGTTATGAGGTTCAAAAAAAGAGGAAAGCTCAATCCAAGGTATGTGGGTCCATTTGAGATCATCACCCGAGTTGGGGAAGTTGCATATCGGGTTGCTCTACCCATTCACATGGCGGCGGTTCACAACGTCTTTCATGTGGAAATACATTTCGGATCCTTCACACGTGATCGACCTAGATCCATTGGAAATCCGGGAGGATCTTACCTTAGTGGAAGAGCCGGTTCAGATTTTGAATCGGAAAGATCAGGTGCTTCGCAACAATACTATTCCGTTGGTTCTCGTGTAATGGCAACATCATGCTCGAGAGGAGGCTACATGGGAACGAGAGGTCGAAGTGAGAAAAGTATCCTCAACTGTTTGTTTAGGACTTTAGCATTCTTTTGTATTTTGTTGCGGTTTTGTACATGTATCTATCGTCCAAATTTCGAGAACGAAATTTTTGTATGAGGGGGGAATGTAGTGCCCTAGAACTTTTTGTACCTAATGAAAAGGGTTCTCATAATCAATTGGCCTTTCACGTAGTCTAATTAATAAATAAAGAAGAGTTTGAAAATTCTAAAATGCCGAAAATGTTCTCCTTCGAATGACGAATCCAACGCAAGTTGGATTGTCAAAATCCGACAAACGAGTCAAAAGTTTGGCCAAAACAGTAAAATGGACTCAGTGTCAAAATTTGTAGAAAACCGATCGCTCGATCAAAATTAGCGATCGATCGGTCCAAAACCGATCGATTGGTATCTATCGACTGGTCCAAAAATTTGTATGATGAAAAATTTCAGAAAGGGTGTTTTCAACCGATCGCTCGGTTAAAAACACCGATCGATCGGTAGGTCACCGATCGCTCAGTCATAAACACCGATCGATCGATCTTTCTCGTTTTTGGAGATTTCATTAAGGGTAAATGAGTCTTTGACCACCCTATTTTCCATGAAAGCCCAAATTCATAGGTTTGGGGTTTCATAAACCCTCAAGCATATATTTTGGGGATTTTAGGGAGAGAGAAGAAGGGGAAAACTAGGGTTTTGCTCAAGACCCATTTCAAGCAAGGATCTTCTCCACCAAGGATTGAATCTCATCTTCCCTCAAGTTCTCCTCCAATCTTAAAGGTTAGTACACCCTCCTAACTAACTTAGTAATAACCTAAATTTCTTTCCTTAAAATGATGTTATTGAGTTTGTGCATTCCAATTCTTTAATTGTTCTACTTTCCTCATAATAAACAAGATAAGAGTAATGATTGTGGATGTGTGGATGGATGGTGATTGCGACAATGGGATGTCATGTGAATGTGGATGTGTTGTGTGATGGAAAATGGTGGAAGGGCAAAGTACACATAATGAACACACTATGTGATTGATGAAATGTTGAACATAAGAACCATGAATGAAAAGCTATGAGGGTGTGCAAGCCAAGTGTTTGATGAAATGATTGTATGAAATGAGAACCAAGACTATGTCATATGAATTAGGGACTTTTCCCCAACTAATTGGTAATCATGCTAATAAGCTTTACATGTTTCTCAACTCTCACATGTTATAGAGATCTTGAAATGCTATATGATGCTTAATTTCATGTCACCTATTGATTATACATGAGTGCTAAGAATCGAATAACAAGTGAAACTCATCAAGAATAATACACAAAAAATCGTAAGAACCTCTCACAAGAAATGGATACAGTCAAGGAGGTTGGTAGCCCCGATTAAGGGTGCTAACCTCTTGCTCACAAGAAAGGCTTACAAGAATGGAACGTCAAGGAGGTTGGTAGCCCAGGGATGTGCGGGTGCTAACCTCTGGCTCACAAGAAAAGGTTCACAAGAAAGACTCACAAGTACATGGACAAGAAGGTTGGTAGCCCAGGGATGTGCGGGTGCTAACCTCTTGCTCACAAGAAAAGGTCTCACAAGTTGCTCATAAGAACGGCTCACAAGTACATTGTCAAGGAGGTTGGTAGCCCAGGGATGTGCGGGTGCTAACCTCTGGCTCACAAGAAAAGGCTCATAAATTGATGTATCGTCAAGAAGATTGGTAGCCCAGGGATGTGAGGGAGCTAACCTCCGGCTCACAAGAAAAGGCTCATAAATTGATGTATGGTCAAGGAGATTGGTAGCCCAGGTGATACGGGTACTAATCTCTTGCTCACAAGAATAGCGAAAAGAAGAACTCGTAAGAAATCTCACAAGGTTTATAAGGACTCACAAAAACTCCTAAGAACTCACACGAACTCATAAGAAATCTCATAAGGCTCATAAGTCCAGAAGAACTCGTAAGAAATCTCACAAGGACTCATCAGAACTCACAAGAACCATAAATGATGCTTTACTTTCTTGAGAATTATGTTGTGACGAATGATATCGTACATTGCTTTAAAAATGATTTATGAACTGTATTTTCTTAAATAACTGCTTATGATGCTATGCTTGTTATTACTACTGTTAGCTAGGAGATTGTACTGGCTGAGTATTCCATGTTTAGCCGTACTTTTATGTCGGCAGGTACTGTGGATGCCCTCGACCCTGAGCCTTGGGTTGAGGAAGAGTATGTCGAGGAGAGGGAGCTGTCTATCCCGATGCAGTCGCAAGCGGATAGAGATCTCGACGTGTGTGCCGTATTTAGATTATTGTTGAGCATAGTGGGCTCGATATTTCTTTTGTATTTTGATAGGTGGGCATGTCCACCTTTATCTTTATAATTATGTCTTGTGTATGTAAACTTGGAATACTGAGATGGATTATGAAAAGAAAAAGTTGGCTTACGCTTCCGCACTCATGTTTTAGCTTCCGCACTTTGTTTAATGTTTCTATTGCACTATGCTATGCCTTGTTCATTTTAGGATGGGTTGCCAAGTTAAGTATAGTCACACCTAAAGTATCCCTAAACTCCTAAGGGGTATTCTGGGGCGCGACAACCACATCCGATAATATTGTATTACAGAGTATCTATATGGGTGGTTCGGAGACCTTTCTTAAATCTCATATACCCTACAGTGCCCCAATGGTATTTGTTGAATGCGTTGAGGTCCTCCACCAGCTCCAAGTACTCAACCTCAATATTCGAGTAGGTGTCTTTCGCAACGATCAAAAGCTCAATATACAAGACCAATGCAATCTTCACTGTGTCCATATCATTGTCACATGCTTCGAAAACCCGAGTCAGTTCATTCTTCTTAATTATCTGTGATTTACCAAACTTTCGAACTTCAAGCCTACATGTACTATGGCGGGACAACCATACTAACTTTCAAGCCCATGATTAGAGTGAAGTCTAACTCTGTGAACCTCATAATCCTATCAGCCACATAAAAAACTAGCTTATCTCTGCACCTCTGACTCTGAATTAGGTGGTGAAATGCCCGACCACACTGGAGAATTTTTGGCAAATCATAAAGATGCCCAAAACAATGCTGCAACCACACATTCTTTCTCCCAGGATTGGCCTCCAAGTTCAGCCTTATGATTAAAAACCATTCCTTCATAGTACATTTTACTGAAGGTTGGGCCTTTTCCACTTCGACCACCTCTTTTCTCTTCCCTTTACTTTTATTCTCTTGCTCGAATTTCGCTTTCCCTTTGCCTTTCCCTTCCCTCTTTTTCTCTGTTTTTAGGCCTATTGAATGTGCAAATATTAATAAAATTGATTATTGAACTAAGATTAATTGAATAAAAATCGAAAAAAAAGTTTTGATATCAAACATATTTAGGTCGATATCGAAAATATTTAGGTCAATATCGAACAAACAGTTTGATATCGAAAATATTATAGTCGATATCTAAAAAAATTATCGAATTCGAAACTGTTTTTTCGATATCGACCTAAATATTTAAGAAATTGATGTTTTCAAAAAACTTGGGAATTTTTCTACACAGTTTAGGATTTATCTTCGTTAGGGTTTTGCTTCATTAGGTTTTAGAGTTTATTTTTTGTTAGTTTTAAGCTTCCCTATGAGAAAACCCTCCTGGAAATAAGTTCGAAATAGAAATAAAAAATCTTTGAAATAGAAAAAATCACTTCAATATAGATAAAAAGAGTTCGAATTCGAAAGAAATAACATACCTCTCAATCTGAAATGAGGTACTCTTTTTCGAGTGAGGAGGCTTCTTCTTCTATTCTTCTTCTTCTTATGCTAGAGAACTGTTAAGTTTGAAATGAGGTAAGGTGTATTAGTTCGAAATGGCTTAGAAAATGTTATGTTCTCTCAAGGGGTAATTTGGAATTTTTCAAGAGCCCTCCCTCATGCTTGGGCGCTTCACACATGTAAAAGCTTAAAAAAACAATTGTTCGAAAAGCTGGTCGCTTGTTAATTTTTTTAAATTTTTTTTTAAAAAGGGGCTTAAAAGAGTAAAAATCCCTAAACGGTGTGTAATCTTCTTTTATTTTTTTATTTTGTTCTATTCTCTTCTCACAAATCCAACCTAAAACTCTATTAACTATTCTATTCTCTCAAATCCTAGTCTCTCACTCATATTAGTACGGAAAAAACCAAAAGGAAGAGACAGAGACGGATATTTTCAATCTGATCAAAAGGTTAGCCAAAACTCCTAAACCATCTCGCATGTATGGATTTCTTCTCACTATTTTGATTTGAGTTCGATTTTTATTTCTCAGTCTGTTCTATGACCTTGTTGAATGTTGATGTGAAACGATTAGTGAAGTTCTTAGAGCGATTTTTGATTTCTCAAGGCGTGGATAATTTGGATCATAGCTCTCAGTACTGGGTTCATCTGTATCCGCGCTCTCCAGATGGAAGCCAATTAAGAGCCTAACCATTCCCATTTAGTGGCTGAAAACCTATTATAGTTTGAAATGATAGCCAATTGCTTAATACCTTTTCTTTTGACAGGCGAATGGTTTAGTTGGATTCTTGAATGTCAGCTCAATACATTTGTGCCAGTGAAGTTTGTATGTAAAGGGAATGTAAATTTATTTTGTTTTAGGCATGCTCTGTCTAGCTGCTTTGGTGTTTTGAGAACTTTAGCATCTCGTTGTAATAGATTAAAAAACCCCTTAGAAGTTTTGGTCAAGATTCAGTGGTTCAGTACATTTTGAGTTTTTTTTTTTAAGTTAGCTTTATTCATTTTTTTTATAGGTCAAGTTGATATGAAGTTAAGTAGGGGAACCTTACATATTTTCTCAGAAAGATCCTAATAAATTTATACAGAGCCAAGGTCTGGCTTGTTTGAGTCCTGTGCCTCTAGGTCTTGCTTGCATCAAGCCGATGCCTAACTCTATATTGTGGTTGATTCAACATCTAATTACACATTCAGGTTGGTCTAATGTTTTTGCATTTAGCGGAGGTGGTTGGATTTTTGACTTTGGATTGTGGATGGTAATGATGATCTAACTTGTCACCTTGGATTAAGGTTGGTTGGTTTGTCCACAATATGACATTATATGATTGGATTGAGGTTGCAACCTCGAGGTGTATGTATTAATCAAAATTTTTAGCCCTAAACAAATTGGTCCAAATTTGATACTTTTTAACATTCATCAGAACTTTCTTGTTCAACATTAGGCTTTCCAGTCAGACTTTTTTTTCTTGAAGATAATTAAATTAAATTCGATATTATTTGTGGAAAAAACTCCACTTGATGCCTAGAAAGTCTCCCTCTGGTCTTTGGTGATTAGATTGTATTTAGTTGACAAAAGGCTTGATCTCTATTTCTTTCAAACTAGGAAGTTTGCAAGACTGTTTTTTTCATTTTTCTATATTGATCAAAAGCATCCATTTTTATCGTTGATCTTTTTTTTTTTGAAATCAGATTCTTTAAACCTTTCTCAGGGAACATATATCTGTTTTGTTTCATCTGACACCCCCCGCGCGTGCATGGATATTTTGGGGCTTAGAACTCCTTTTCAGTTCATTCCAGAGCCAGTTTTGACCAAGGGAAACCTATTTGTTTTGATGCATTGGAATTGGATTAGTGATTCTAGATTTTTTTTTTTTTTTTAATTTATAAATTGCTTTTTAAGTGTTGGAAATCTGTTTTTGCTGTCTTAAAACTCACTACTGTGTAAAGTTTGGGCTTTTAAATCATTTTAAAGAGATTGTAGCCCCTTTGCATCATAGAGCCTTAATCGTTTTTATTGGCGAGTCTATCCATTGCCTCGATTTCTAGACTGGGTCAGTCATAGGCTTGGCTCTGTCGACTATGGCATCTTGAGCATCGCTTATTGAAAGGATAGATTAGGAGCATATGCCTACATACTCGGTAAATCTGGGCCTAGCCCCTTTCATAATAGTCTTAAATGCCCTTATGCATCTTTAAATTTGTGCAACAGGACCAACATTCAATGGTTTAGAAAGACATCAGAAACATGTATTTTTCGGTGGTTGATACATAATACATTGATAGTTTTCTTGGTGATTCAAAATTGTCACATTCCTTCTCCAGAAAAAACATGGCCTACAAATGCCACATTCTCAAGTCAAAGCTTACATTTACTTAGCTTGGCATATAACTTGTGCTCTCACAATGTTCGAAGAGTAGTCCGAAGGTGTCTCTCTTGATCCTCTCGTGTCTTAGAGTAGATCAATATATCATTCATGAACACAACCACGTATAAATCAAAGGCTGGCTTAAATCCTGAGTTTATTTGGTCCATAAAAGCAGCAGGTGCATTTGTCAATCCGAATGGCATGTCTAAAAATTCATAATGTCCATATCGAGTCTTGAATGCTGTCTTAGAAACATCCTTTGCCTTGATCATAAACTGATGGTAGCTTGACCTAAAATTGATCTTAGAGAAAAACTTTGCTCATTGCAATTGGTCAAATAAGTCATCAATTCTTGGCAATGGATAACAATTCTTAATAGTGACTTTATTCAATTGCTTGTAATCAAAGCATATCCTCATCGATCCATCATTCTATGGTGATACACTCGGTCATATAAATCCATTGAGTAGCTCCTGAAATTTATCATTCAATTCCTTCAACTCTACTAGAGCCATCCTATATTGCGCTCTCGAAATCGGTGCAGTTTTCGAAGCTTAATCTATCACAAATTCAATTTCCCTATCTAGTGGTAAATCAGGTAGATCATCGGGAAAAACATCTAGGAATTCATTCACCACAGGAATGCTAGAATAATCTTTTCTTCAATCCATGAAATTGGAAAGGAGTTCCACTATCTGGCTTGAAATTGACAATCTTCTCATAACAATCGACGTTGCCATGGTAAGCTGAAAGTCAATCCATACCAAGAATCACATTGAAGTCTTGGAAGTCGAGAATAATCAAGTCTGCTGGCTACTCATGTTATCCAATACGGATGACACAAGTCCGATATACCATAGTTGTAATGACTGAACTACCAATAGGAGTGACAATGGATAGTTCGTGATCAAGCTGACTTGGCTTCGAAGGAAAATTGTCCACAAAACAAGAAGTAACGAAGGAATGTGTCGAACCAGTATCGATCAACAATGCATTAAGTACTCATTAACAAGCAAGGTGCCTGAGCTTCATATAATAACTAAGTGTGTCAATAACGTGCACAATCCAATATCATATATAGTATCACACATAATAACATATCTATCAACATCATGGAAATCTCACACTTAAGATAATACTAATTGATACGTACCTTGTACCACATTATCAGATGCCTGAGCATCCTGCTCTGAAATCGTGAAGACTTTGCCCTGTGCAGTCAGATGAGGCGGTTGTGGCTGCTGAGGCTTTGGGGCTTGAGGAGGCCTCTTCTATACGGTCTGCCAAGCTGGTTGCACATCTCTCTAAGGCTGGGCTTGTGGAGGAAACTACTGAGTGCGTCGAGGATAATCTCAAATTTGATGTCCTAGATGCCATAGAGAAAGCATCCTTCAGTGACTGTTCGACATTCACCTGGCTTGTGCCTCTTACCACAGTGACCACATGCTTCAAACATTGGTGCCGAAGAAATAGGTTGCATAGGCTGGGACTGGGAGTGCAGGTGCAGGCCTCTGGAACTGAGCTGGCCTGGTAACCTGTGACGGAGCTATAGTCTTAAGCCTCTTCTCTGGTGGCATAACTATACTAGTTTGACCTCGAGTCACACCTCTTTCTTTTATACTTGTATCCCTTTTCTTCAGGAATTCTTCCGAGTTTTCTTAGCTATCTGAGCTCGATCCACTACTTCACCATAGATCTCTAACCTGAGAATAGAGATCCTATCTCTGATATGAGCCTTAAGTTCTCTCTCAAACTTTCTAGCTCTCATAGACTTAGTGGCGATCAGGTGATCAAGTGTAGTGCGAACCTAGAGAGTTTTGTAAATTTGGCTTCATACTGAGCCACTGATAAATTTCCTTACTTCAATGTGAGGAACTCAACTTCCTTCTGCTCTTTTACAAATAAGGGAAAATACTTCTTGTAGAAGACATCAAAGAACTCTCCCCAAGTCTAGGGTTGACTAGCTCCTATTGTCTAACATGTGATCTCCACCAATGCTCGACTTCTCCTTCAATGACAAAAGAAGCCCAACTAACTCTTTATTCCTTTGTACAATCTAAGACCCTAAAAATTTTCTCTAACTCAATGATCCAAGCTTTTGCAACTACTGGATCTGGACTTTCATAAAATGTAGGAGGCCTCAATCTTTGAAAAACCTTGATTCCCAACGGAGTATGATGCCCCAGAGTATTAGGCTGCCTAGCTGTAAGAATAGCAGTTTGCTGAGCCATAACCTTTGCTTGCTGAGTCATAGTAGCAACAATGGATCCCATAATTTGAATCAAATCTGGGGGACCACTGCCTGCAGGAGTTTTAGCTGCATCTCCTATTGGGTTATTACGACCTCGGTTACTGCGCCTCATTACGATAGTACTGAGAGCAAACAATAAACCATTAGTCTAATTTGAATAAATAACCAGACACAAAACAAACCTAAAGCCTAAGCCCGAAAGAACCTAAAGCTTTTGCTTTGATACCATCTCTCTTGCGACCTAAAATCCCATATAGGTCAAATGGAACTTTGACTCGTAACACTACATTTTCTTGGAATCTCATCTTAACATAAGCATAGAAGGATACCAAAGTACGAACTTAAAATTTAAAGTCTGATAATCATCTAACTGTCTAATAACTTAAAAGTACATATATTTATCCAAAGGAGCCTCTACTTCCACTGGATCACCTTTGATTTCCTCGAGATACTTTTCCTCCTCCCAAGATCCAGCTACAAACTCTGAATCTAAACGGCCGACATACAAATATCGACTGAGCAACAATGCGATCCGTGGATATAAAGTCTTAGCTAACAATATCTAACCATCATTAGTCATTACATACATGCTTAACATAACATGACATACCTAACATGGAGTAATATACCTAATCAGAGTGCGGAAATCATGTGAGCATATACATCGTACTTGTGAGTATCTTATCTTACTTATCATGCTTGTGAGATCTTGTCTTGTGAGAAACAAGATACACTGTGAGATAACTTAAAATAACTCAGACCCTGATATCAGTTACGAGATTACAAATATATCGAATACCAACGATTTGCATCCATCAGTGCACTTATGATTCTTGTGAGCCAGATAACTAGTACCCTTGAAAATCTATTTGTGAGCCACGTATTGTGTGCCATTGGGGTCCTAACTTGTCAGTTAGGTACTAGCATCCTTGGGGAAATAGGTAAGAATACCCTTTGATCTTAGAAGGTGTTAGTACTCATAACTTGTGAGAACTCAGTCATTTAATGCATACTTACATACTTACATACATACTTGTGAGCTTACTTGAAAGACTTGCGAGGCTTATGAGCTTATAACTTGTGAGCTTATGAGCATATAACTTGTGAGGCTTGTGAGCTTATGAGCATACTTGTGAGCTTATCATTTTACAAAACTTGTGAACTTGTGAGTGAAGTGCCGTGATCAACTTTCATCTAGGTTATCCCTTAGATTTCAATCTTACAACATCGAAACCCCACTATAGCGTCCCATACCACCATGGTGAGGAATCTAGGCCATAAGATCATACTCTAAGGTGTTAGAAATTCTATTTTCTTGCATCATACCCTTAACATGCTTGCTTACATATTCTACATCTAAAAATCATACTTGTATTCTTTAAACAATGATTATGAAATCATTAGGTAGAGAAATTATATCAAAATTCATGTTCATGCTTATTTTTTAATCATATTCTTAACCTTAATCAATGATCATGGTATTGATAACTAAGGAACAATATATCAAACCTTTATCCTTGACGAATCTGAGAATTGAAGACCGGAAAATGAGGATCTATTTAGAAGCAAAGCCTTTGATCATCAATCTCCTTCCTTTCCACAAAGCCTTGATCGATAATCTCCCATTTCCTTCAAGCTTTTCTCTCAAAACCCTAGATTTCTCTTCCTCTCAAGTCTTGGAGCTCTTAGTTAAGTTAAAAAACGCTAAACTCACTAAATAAACCTTTAAGGCATACTTATAGGTCTTAGAATTCTAATCTCTCACGGATTCCCGCAGTAAATTTTTTTTTTTCAAATTCTGCATAATTTCGTTTGAACGAATTTAATGATCGTTCGAACGAATTAGGTTTCGTTCGAACGACTTGTGGTTTTGTTCGAACAATTTACACACTGGAGTCTGTATTGGTGCTCCAATTGTATCTGTTCGAACCAATTGGATTTTTGTTCAAACTTCAAACGAAACATTTTCGTTCCAACCAAATTAGATTTTGTTCGAACCAAATTCCCTGTTTTCTCATATTTTTCTTTTCCTCTTACCATGCAACATAACCTTAAATACCCTGCAGATGCAAACATACATCACATTAATGACACAAATATCTATATTTGGAATTCAGGTCTCTACAGTGGTGGTTGTGTGGTGGTGGTGGTAATGGGTAGGTGGGTGGTGGTGGTGGATGGTGTGAAGCACTCCATGTTTTTTATTTCTAAAAACAGAGGTAATAGAAGTTTTTTGTTACCTTGATTTCAAAAATTTTTAAAGACAAAATAGAAACATGTTTTTTATAAAAATTTCCAATTTTTTGATTTAAAAACAGAAAACGAAAACGAAAGTGCAACCAAGCAGGGTTTATAATGAATGGTTGTAAAGAAGAGGAAGTTGACATTTTCATAAAATAAGAAAACATTTGCCCATAGCAAAAGATGGTATTCTTATAATATTAAGATGAAGTTGCCATTGTCATGCTCCAAGTAGGGTCAGGACACCTAAAGGCATCTTACAAAGTGAATTCCCCTCGTCACAAAACAAAATACAAACTCGTAAGAAGGAAAACAAATGTGAATAATTCTTTATTCAGCCCCAAAAGGATAAAGAACATGAACCCTTTAATTAAACAAGACAAAAGTAATAATCTATTGTATCCCAAATACACTTTTCCATCCCTGTCAATTTGAGCCATATCAAAAGGGGACCACCTCTCCTTTGGATAGATAATATCAGAGATACAAGAAGGTTGAAGCACAAATTTAACGAAGGGATTCTATGCTTAGGAGTTACTTTCTCCAAATTTTCCTTTTCTTTTAGGAGACCATGTCAGGAGGGGGATCTCAAACTACTTTACAGAATAAGGAGGAAGGGGTTTTCTAAACAAGAAGAGGGCTTTTATTTTACTAAAGCTGGAAATAAGAAAGTAGTGAACAGCATACCTTGTTGTAGAAGCTCAACTCCTCAGCCACTTTGCAAGTCTCTTTCGAATGATTCTCTAAGCCCCTAAGATGGTCTCCAAGGCAAGGACCTGGAACTTGGACTTTGGGTTCTCCTAGGCCACTAAGAGCTCCTCATTCTAAACAACAAGAGGGTTTTCCAAAGCTTGCCTGCTAATCTGGAACACAATCAAAACCCTACCCTCTTTGCATGTCATCAATATAGAAGAATGAGGGAGAGAAAGGGAGAAAGATTTTCGAAGGGAGAGAGTCATTAAGCATTGATCTTAAAGGGGGAGAGACTATAGTGTAGAGGTGTAAGGAGGAGACATTTCGAGGGATTTGGGAGAAAGAGGAAGATGGAGTGAGGCGGTGGAAATGGAGATTGAGAGAGATGGAGAAAAGAATGGAATAGTTAGGGTTTTATCGTAAAGTTAAGGGGTACAATCGACTAAAAACTTGTATATTCTGTTTTGCTTCTAGCCTCTTTTATTATAAAGGTACAAATACGAAATTATGTGATTGGTCCAGTTATAAGCAAAGCTTGGTTTTATGGTGACTTATTCTTGTAAGACAAAAGCTTGGTTTTATGGCGACTACTATGAATATGAGGTCGCAATGCAAATTCTATCAGAAATCAGGATTCATGACCTAATTTTGAAAATGAACGCTCTTCAAAAGTAGCTAAGTTTTACACCAGCTGCTAATTTGATGTAATCTCTCTCTCTATATAGGGAATGCTGGAATGGTTCCCATTAGTGCCGCTCATTATATGTTATAATGAGCGGTCCCTCTTGAATCATGACGCATGGAAGGTTGTTTGGGGATCCGACTATTGGATGTCAAGGTGGGTCATATGGGAGACACATGGCAAAAAATCAGGCCAAATGTAATTCTAGACCGTTCGATTAGACCCTAGTTTGTCATCATTAACCCTCTAGGATTCACTAGAAGACCCTACCTAGGGTATAGAAATCACTTCTTTTTCAACCTTCAATCGGATGGTTAGAAACGTTCGATCGGCCTATTTTGCCACGTGTTTCCCAAGGGGGACACCTTGACATCCAACAAATTCAAAAAAACCTGCCATGTGTCCTTTTTTTCATGGGGCTGCTCACTATAACTTATAGTGAGTGGCACCCACTATAACATCACCCTGTATATTATATGTAATTTAGCATCACATATTACTAAATAGTATACGTAAGTTAGCATTATAACATTTTAAAATTGATTTTAGTGTAATGACTTTAGAGTTTATAGTAATAATGTTCACATGCATATTTTATCTATCATTATTTTTGTAAAGATACCATCCCTAAAGGTTGTTTTTTCTCCCAAGATGGAAAACACGGGAGCACCAGCCAAACGACAACGAGTGAGTACTGACCGGGAAACTTCCTCCAATTTGGCAGCAACAGAGGAAATCTATGATGTACCTCCACAACATCATAACACTGATACAAACAATTCAGATATAAATTCACCTTCATTTGACTTAGGTCTACGTATAAACTTATGCCCACTTATTTAATTGATTGCAGATTACTTGGATTTCAGATTGTTTTCTTCTATTTTTTAAAATGTTTTATTTTTCTTGTCTTTCCATTGTGATGTACTTTCAAAGTTTCCATTGACAGATGAACCTGCTCCACAAGAAGATCAACATATTGAATATGCACCACAAGAGGATCAACACAATGTATCTGCACCACAAGAAGATCAGCAGAACAATCTTGCTGTAGACTCTTTTCCGTTTAGCTTTGGTACATGTTTATATTAATCCCCCTTTTTTCATTTGTGGTTTCCATTTATTTGAACTTTGAAGTTATTGTCAACCTATAATCTTATGCTCACTTATTTAATAATTGCTTGCTGATTACTTTGATTCAGATTTTTTCTCATATTTTTTTATGATGTTTATTTTTCTTTCCTTCCATTTTCTGATGTACTTTCAAAGTTTCCATTGACAGATGAATGTGCACCACGTAATCAATAGAACTATTTTGTTGTAGACTCATCTACGTTTAGCTTTGCCCATTTTTTTGTTCGTGGTTGCCATTTATTTGAAATTATTGTTAATCTTCCCTCCATTTTGATGCTGGTTTCATTGATGTTCAGGATGGTAGTTAGGTCTGTCAAATTGGTCCCCTGGTAAGGGGCTAACCCCACAGCTCTCTAGAACTAGGTTTTCTTTTTAAAATACACATGAGCCTGGACCCTGGAGCTCGGCTGACTGTGCCTTAATTTCCATGGCCTCCTACTTGAAGGCTTTGCTAGGGAAATACCATGCAGAGCTCAGCCTGGCCATGTTCTCACACACACATATATGTATAATTGAGGTTTTAAGCATAGTTGCAGGCAAGCTAGTACAAGATGGGAAGCTTGTTTCCCTGGAAGCTATTTTCCTAGACTCACTTCCATCAGGTCCCATTTAGTGGTCAAATGGGGCTATGTATCTAGGATGTGATGGGAAAGACCTGAGTCTAGACATAGGTCATATGCAAGTTTCGTTGGATTGAAACCTAAGGCTATAAGGCACCTACTTCTCCAGGTATATCTTATGTAAGATAAAATTTAAGGAATACTTGGTCATCCTAATATAATGGGAATGAGGCACCTATATCTATTTCTCGTTTCCCATTTCCTAAGAATTTTTTGAGCCTCGCTTCCCCATTTTCTCGCTTTTGCTTTGCTTCTCGCTTTGTTAACTATGGTTTGAAGGAACACCCCACTAGTATCTAACATTAGGAATATTCCCTTGTTTTCAGTCCATTTGGGTTCTTCAGACTTTAGTGATACAATTTACGTTACGATTTTTTTTTAATAAGGCCATTATTCACCCAATATTAAGGTAACCACTAAAGAGGAGATGTGGTGTACTAAAGAGAGTATGCATGGTGTTCTAAAGAGCATCAATGTGCATCTTTTGGGAGATGGAGATCTTAACTCCAAATCAAAATTGTTTAAATAAAACAACAAAACCAAAGCTATTTCTTGCTACCCATTACCAAAAAAAAGAATAGCCACCAACCTCATCTCCATCTAGAATATACGAACACCAATAGAAAATCAAGTCAAAGATATCCAACAACTGGTCTCCACGTCATCGAAGGATTATTAAAGACTTTTGTTTCTTGCCTCCCAAACTTCCCCACAAGGTTTTCATAAGATCCCTCCAAATCCATATCTTAACTTCATCCACACTCTTAGGGTCTTGGATTTAGAAGGGAAGACTCAAAACACCCCTAAGCAATCTAGGAAATGCTCCCTGATTCCAATAACCAACGGACAATGGATAACTGATTGTCCACTTTTTCCTCACTCAGACACAAAACATCTGTTAGCAAGTATCTAACCCCTACTCTTGAAGTGGGCCAAGGTGATAATTTTTTAAAAAATGATGTTCAAAGGAAGAAAGCAATCTTATATAGAATACTCAAATTCCACACCACCTTGAAAGGAAACGGGGAGTTGAGTCTAGTCCCTAACACCATATTGAATGATCTCACAATAAATCGGCCCTTATTATTTGTAGAAAAAAGATGACCATCGCTAAGGGCTGTATTCGAGCTGAGCTTGGCCCTGCTCAGCTCGGCTTGAAATGTAAAAATCTAGGCTCGAGCTCAGCTCGGCTTGATCTGTTGCTCGAGCTCGGCTTGAATTTGGTTTGCTTGGCTTGAGCTCGAATTGATTCAAGCTTGAGCCGAGCTCAACTTGGATCGAACTCGGCTTGATTTATTAAAAAAATATATTTAAATAAAAATAATAACAAATTTTAATTATATGTAATAATTATATTATTTATATATATAATAATGATATATATAATAGTATTTCTTTTAATATTTATTTAACCTTAAAACCGAACCGAGCTCAAGCCGAGCTTTGAGCTGAGCCAAATCAAACAGGCCTTGGCTCTAGCTCGGCTTGAACGCATTTTCAAACTCAAAAAATCAGCTCAGCTCGATCGAGCCTAGCCGAACTTTGAGCTAGCTTGGTTTGGATACACCTCTAATCACTAGCGAGGGGATTAGGTTTTATCGGAGCTAGAATTCATAGAAAAGGAATTATCCAATTCCGAATCATTCAATCCCTCGTTAAGATCAATGGTGCAGGCCAAAGAAGGGGCTGCAACTATCAATTACAACCAAGAAAATTGAGTGAGAAAATAGGCTTCAAGAAGACCTATACATCCCAAGCAAGAGGGGTAATTTGAATTTTAGAAATGATTTTTCAAGGACAACCCCCTTGGTTAAATATTCAACAAAAGGCTCACATTGAATAAGCTTTGGTAATAACTTCTACAAGTAACTAAGCAAGAATTAAAGCTTTTACAAGTAACTAGGCCTTAGTAACGGCATTTACAAGTAATTGGGCAAGAATCAAATGCTTTAACAAGTAACTAGATAAAAAGTAACTAGAAGAGTGCAACTTCCTAAGATCAACTTCCAAGATAGGTCATAACTCTAAAGTAGCTTCTTTGGGCTTCAAAACATGGTGGACTCTTCAGTGCTGAGATGATGATTAACCTCAATAGGTGAGTCTATAGGCCTCGCACCAATTTTTCCTATTTCCCGAAGAAGATCAGGAACGTGTTCCTATAGCAGCAATTCAAAAAGGAATATGGATGCTCCTGCATTAGGCACCTTTGGTTGGAAAGAGTCCACCCTCAAACCTTTCATCTTCTTCTTGAATTCCTTTATGGCTTGTGCATCAATATTTTTCAAGTAAGCTTTTAATATCTAAGTGGCTTTGTTTGGTGGCTTTGGCCTTCATTGGACAAGGTAGTGTGTATAGGACTGATATCTGGTGGTGGTATTCTGCCAATCAAGAATCTTAAGGGCTTTCTCTTGTCCTTCTGAAAACTAAGGGGTTTCTTGTGTGGGATGATCGTCCCCATGATAAGGAAATAGATCCAAGATGTTAAAAATTGGAGAGATGTCAAAACTACTTGGTAGATCGACTTTGTATGCATTATTGCCAATCTGTTTCAAAACCCGGCAAGGCCCAATCTTACATTTAAGCTTGTGGTATTGGCCAACAGGGAACATTCTACTCCATAAGTAGACCATGACTAAGTCACCTTCGTGACATTCAGCATGTCGCCTACGGTAATTAGCGTGTTCTTACTTTTCATAAATTTACTGAATTTTCTTCCGAACATCTTCATGGGTTTTCTTCAAGTGAGCTGCAATTGATTCTACATCACAACTTATTCTCTTGGGAATTGGGATCAGGTGAAGGTGCCAAATTAAGGGGCTGAATAGGATTTAATCATGCACAATCTAAAATGTTGTCTTTCTAGTTGAATGATTGATGAAGCTGTTGAAAACAAACTTTGCATGTGGCAACATATTGTCCTATTGCTTTGGTTTGTTGCCAGCAAGTTGCCTAGGCTTCGATTGACTACCTCAATTTGGCCATCTTTTTAGGGTGACACATGACAGGTGGTGCTATACTGTATTAGTACCCAACGTCCTCTAAAATGTCCTCCAAAGTGGCTCATGAACCGAGTATTTTGATCAAATGTAAGATATTTAGGCAGCCCATGTAGATGTACAACCTCAAAAAAAAGAGGTTGGCTGTATGAGAAGCGTCAAGTGTGTTCCTTTAATGGATGAAATGGACCATCTTAGAAAATCTATCAACCATCACAAGGATTGAATCATAAGGTACACAAAATCAAGAGAAACTTCTTGCCATGGTGTTGTAGGAATGGGCAAGGGCGTATATAATCTAGTATTTTGGGAATGACATTTGGCAAGTTGACAAACACAACTAACAACACCATTCCACAAAGGCAGTGGTGTCTCCTTAGTTTTGGCTCAAGCTTGCTTATAGTCTTGTCATGTCCAAAATATTGACTAAGGCCTCCACCGCGAGCTTCGTTTATGAGTTGCAACTTGATTGAGCATTTGGGCACACAAACGACTTTTGTAGAATAAGTAGCCATCTTGCTACACAAACTGTGTTTGCTGGCTATCATGGACTCGCTGGTAAATGGGGCCAAAATAGGGATGTTCCTATAAAGTTTGGGCATCAACTCATACCCAACAGCATTACAGCAGCAGGAGAGACTCATGAAAGAATGCCTCTTTTTTGAATTTTTATTAGATGGTCTTGGATTGACATTCATCGATTCTAAGATCAAGCTAGATTCTACTTGATTTTATTAATCTAGAAGAAATAACTTACATAGTTCTTCAAGTGTAGAACTTTCTTATTGATTCAAACGAACCTTCTTCAAACTTTTAAGGGTTTTTGTTGTTCCAAAATACCTGTAAATGCTAAATCCAGAAAGGCAAACCCGGAAAATCACGAACAATACTGCTACCACGAACTCAGAAATAATCCTGCACTTGAAAATTGATTAGCAACTCGATAGCTCTTCTGAAGTGAGGCGCGGATCACGTCGCTCTCTTTAAGACAATTCGCGCCCCCACAGATGCAATGGGTTGTTGGTCACGATGTCTCCCAGGATACAACAGCTTCACAGATCTATTGCTGACAGTAGAAAATGCACCCTCTACTATCGTACACCACTCTGTATTCTTAGCCCAGCAAACTCGAAAATATTAAATAAAAAATACCTCAAAACCAGAGGAAGAAAAAAGATGAACTCGTATATACTAGCTTGCTTTTTAGAAGAACCCAATAAAAAATTCTGTGTATATACCTGTATAGAAACCCTCTTTATATAGATTTAGGAAATAGTGAGAAGTCTATTGATTTCCAAAACTGAATTTTTAATACCCGAAATTAATCTAATTAATTACCACAACGGGAATAAAATAATTACTAGTAATTAGAGGTATGCCAAACGGTAATAAAACGGTAACCATGATTAATTAAAAAATTAATAATAAACATTGTATAAAAATAATATTTTATCAATGACCCAACCCAACCCAACCCGACCCGCCCCGCCCGACCGACCGACTCGACTCGGCTCGGCGCGCGCGCGTGTGTGAGTTATAGCATAGTATAGTCACAATGTGCAATGGGTGGGTAGACAACAAATTCAAAGGCCCTTGAAGGCCCAAGCCTTCTTCCAACTCTCTTTCTTATAAAGAGGTAAAACTATTCATAGTTTTTCCATGTGGGACTAAAAGAAACACACAAACTTAAAAAACAATGTTTTCCTTTAGTTTTGAATCACACCAAAAAACACAACAATCCCCCACTTGATTCAAAAACAATAATAATAAAATTAACATATCTGGGTAAGATTAGATTTAATGCATAAACAAAGGTGTCACGTAGATTTGAACCTTTGTATAGTTTAAAGTAAAATTCTCACCAGATACTCAGTTACCATAGATCATAAGTCTTGGTATTCAAAACTGAGATCTTTAGTGATGAGTCTTTATACTTTAAACACATTAACTCTTACAGAGTCTACAGGTGTCTTAGCCAGCACTTTTCGGCCATGTGCTTTTATCCCAGTTTAATAAGTGCTCTAGAGAAATAGCCAATTTCTCATAGGAAGCGGCCCCACTTCCACACTTATATAGGTGAGTCTATCAAGGATGCCTATGTGACTCCACATCCCACTCAACAGAGCTATAGATCTCATTAAGAGAAAACCCTCAGCCTCTAATCGTCACATACTTTATGCACTATTTATACCATAGGAAAGGACTAGAAGAATAATAATATTATTCTACTTTTATAGTGCTTTCACCTCAAACCACTCAGTAACTCGTTCTTCCCATTAAACCTGTTCTTGGGATCTCCAGTCTTCAGGTTGGGTATCCATTACAGTTGATTTATTTTCAATTGGCTTAAGTCCCATTCCCTTTGATGTGGTCCACACTTTTTCCCTTACTAAACCTTTAGTTAAGGGATCTGCCAGATTTTCAGGTGATCTGATTTCATTGACAGATATAACTCCATCTCGTAGGAGTTCTCTCAAACATGCATGTTTTCGACGTATTTGTCGAGATTTCCCATTATACTGAGTATTATTAGCTCTTCCTATTGCAGCATTGTAATCACAATTAATTTTAATAGCTGGGACTGGTTTATTCCAGAAAGGAATATCGAACAAAAAGTTCTGAAGCCACTCTGCTTCTTCTCCCGCTAAAGAAAGAGCTATTAATTCTGATTCCATAGTGGAATTTGACAGAATTGATTGTTTCTTGGATTTCCAAGAAACTGCACCACCACCAATGGTGAATATATAGCCACTTGTTGCTTTATATTCATCAGAGACAGAATTCCAATTAGCATCACTATATCCTTCTAATACAGGAGGATATCTACCATAGTGAAGACCATAATCCATAGTTCCTTTTAAATATCTAAGAACTCTGCTAATTGCATCCCAATGTTCCCTACTATGATTACTAGTGTATCTACTTAATTTTCCAACTGCATATGCAATATCCGGACGAGTACAATTCATAGCATACATTAAGCTTCCAATAACACTAGCATAATCATTTTGGTTTATACTATCTCCTTTATTAGGTGATAGGTGAATACTAGGATCATAAGGAGTACATACATGACTATAATCATAATGATTATACTTTATTAATAATTTTTTAATGTAATGAGATTGAGATAAAATTATCCCATCATCTCTCCTTATTATTTAAATTCCAAGAATTAAATTTGCTTCTCCAAGATCCTTCATATCAAATTGAGAAGACAAAAATTCTTTTGTCTCATTAATGATTTTATGATTTGAACCAAAAATCAGTAAATCATCTACATATAGACAAATGATAACTCCACAATCACCATTAAAATTGTAATATATACATTTATCACTTTCATTTGTACTATATCCATGAGATATTAACACTCTATCAAATTTCTCATGCCATTGTTTTGGGGCTTGTTTTAAACCATATAGTGATTTTACAAGTTTACACACTTTATTAGATTGTCCAGGAACAATAAATCCCTCTGGTTGGTCCATATAAATTTCTTCATCTAAATCACCATTCAAGAATGCCGTTTTTACATCCATTTGGTGAATGATTAAATTATGAATAGATGCAATAGCAAATAGTACTCGAATAGAAGTAATTCTTGATACAGGTGAATATGTATCAAAATAATCTATTCCTTCTTTTTGCTTAAACCCCTTGGCTACCAACCTAGCCTTATATTTTTCTATTGACCCATCTGCTTTAAGTTTCTTTTTGAATATCCACTTACAACCTATAGTTCTAGTTCCAGGAGGAGGATCAACTAGTATCCAAGTGTGATTGGACATTATTGAATCCATTTCATTTTCTACAGCTTCTCTCCAAAAAGAAGAATCATGTGACTCAAATGCCTCCTTTAAAGAAATAGGATCGTTCTCTACCATATAGGTATAAAAATCAGATCCATAATCTTTACTCTTTTTAACTCTTTTACTTTTCCTATGCTCAATTTCAGCCTCATTTGAATCGATTATTTCAAGATTTTTAGAATTAGGATTTTGGTTTATTAAACCCCCACTATTTGAAGAATTAAAAGGAAAAAGATTTTCAAAAAAATCAGCTTCCCTTGATTCAATAATCACATTATTTTCAATATCTAAAAATCTATATGCTTTACTATTTATTGCATAACCAATAAAAGCACATCTCCTAGATTTAGGGCCTAATTTATTTATTTTAGGATCATTAAATCTAACCATTGCTAAACATCCCCATGTTTTAAAATAACTTAAATTTGGTTTTCTCCCTTTCCAAATCTCATATGGAGTTATTTTAGATTTTTTACTAGGTATTCTATTTTGAATATAACTAGCAGTGATTAGGGCTTCTCCCCATAAATTTAAAGGTATGCCTGAGCTGTTAAGCATTGCATTAACCATTTCTATTAATGTTCTATTTTTTCTTTCAGCAACTCCATTTTGCTGAGGAGTATAAGGAGCAGTAACTTGGTGTATTATTCCACTTGATTCACAAAATAAATCAAATTCATTAGAGGTATATTCACCTCCTCTATCACTCCTTAATATTTTAATTTTTAAATTTAATTGATTTTCAACTTCTGCTTTATAAATTTTAAACATATTTAAAGCTTCATCTTTAGATCTAATTAAATACACATATGTATATTTAGATTTGTCATCTATAAATGTAATAAAATATTTTTTACCACCTCTTGTGACTGTTTCTTTTAAATCACAAATATCAGTATGAATTAGGCCTAGAATATCTGATGATTTGTCTACTTTGTGAAAAGATTTTTTTGCTATTTTTGATTGACTACAATACACACATCTATCAAAAACAGTATCATTTAATTTAGGAATTATTCCTAAATTACTCATAGTTTTCACATATTTTTCATTTGTATGTCCTAATCGATTATGCCAAAAATTAACTGAACACACAATATAAGCAGAAGAAATTTTATTGCTTAAAACATTAAGTTTAAACATGCCATTGGCTGCATAGCCTTTTCCAACAAATTTTCCATATTTGGAAATTACATAGTTATCAGACTCTATTACTTGTTTAAATCCAGCCTTGTTCAGAAGATAGCCCGACACCAAATTTTTCCGCACATCTGGAATGTGAAGAACGTCCTTCAGAGTCACAGATTTCCCTGAAGTGAAATCGAGAGTGATATCTCCAACTCCAACAACTTTAGAGGTTGAGGAGTTCTCCATCTGGACATCATGGTTGCTTTTGACAGCCTCATATTTTTTAAATAAATTTCTGTCATAACAGACGTGCCTCGTCGCACCTGTGTCTGCCCACCAACCCTCACTGAAACCCATCATGTTGATTTCAGTGATCATAGCAACTAAAGGTTCTTCCACCATATTTTCTTGAGAATAATTCCTTTTCCGGAATTGACAATTCTTAGCAAAATGTCCAGATTTTCCACAGACGAAACATCCACTCGATTTTGAGCTTTCTCCTGTCTTCTGAAAAGGTTGATAAGACTTCTTATTTTTCATAGGCTTCTTGTTGGTTTTCAAGAATTTCTGTTTTTTCTTCCCCGAAGAATCAACAAAATTAACCTTTGAAGTCATCTCAGAATTTTCTTCTTTTTTATCTTGGGCTCTAGATTCTTCTTCAATCCGAATTCTCATTACTAAATTTTCAATCGAAAATTCCTTTGATTTGTGGCGAAGAGAATTTCGGAAATCCTTCCATGAAGGAGGTAATTTCTCTATAATAGCAGCCACTTGAAATTGTTCTGGAATTTTCATTCCCTCAATAATAATCTCATGAATTATTATTTGAAAATCCTGAGTTTGTTTTACTACGGATTTATCATCAACCATTACAAACTTTAAAAATCTGCTCACTGCATATTTTTTAGACCCAGCCTCCTCAGTTTGATATTTTTTCTCTAAAGCTACCCATAAGCTTTTTGCAGATTTTTCAGTGCAATATAAATCATACATTGCATTAGTCATGCCATTTAAAATGTGCCCTTTGCACAAAAAATCTGCAGATTCCCATCTTTCTTTATAATGAGATCTACCCGGTTCTTCTTATTCTTCATTAGGAATATCAGTTAAAACATATGCTAATTTAAGCGATGTGAGCAGAAAAAGCATTTTTTGTTGCCAACGCTTAAAGTTAGACCCATCAAAAATTTCAGTCCTAATCACAGAATCATTCGTTCTAACATTCACAGAAGTCATGGCGAATTGTCTTAAAATTGTTGTTCCAAAATACCTGTAAATGCTAAATCCAGAAAGGCAAACCCGGAAAATCACGAACAATACTGCTACCACGAACTCAGAAATAATCCTGCACTTGAAAATTGATTAGCAACTCGATAGCTCTTGTGAAGTGAGGCGCGGATCACGTCGCTCTCTTTAAGACAATTCGCGCCCCCACAGATGCAATGGGTTGTTGGTCACGATGTCTCCCAGGATACAACAGCTTCACAGATCTATTGCTGACAGTAGAAAATGCACCCTCTACTATCGTACACCACTCTGTATTCTTAGCCCAGCAAACTCGAAAATATTAAATAAAAAATACCTCAAAACCAGAGGAAGAAAAAAGATGAACTCGTATATACTAGCTTGCTTTTTAGAAGAACCCAATAAAAAATTCTGTGTATATACCTGTATAGAAACCCTCTTTATATAGATTTAGGAAATAGTGAGAAGTCTATTGATTTCCAAAACTGAATTTTTAATACCCGAAATTAATCTAATTAATTACCACAACGGGAATAAAATAATTACTAGTAATTAGAGGTATGCCAAATGGTAATAAAACGGTAACCATGATTAATTAAAAAATTAATAATAAACATGGTATAAAAATAATATTTTATCAATGACCCAACCCAACCCAACCCAACCCGACCCGACCCGCCCGCCCGACCGACCGACTCGACTCGGCTCGGCTCGGCGCGCGTGCGTGTGTGACAACAAATTCAAAGGCCCTTGAAGGCCCAAGCCTTCTTCCAACTCTCTTTCTTATAAAGAGGTAAAACTATTCATAGTTTTTCCATGTGGGACTAAAAGAAACACACAAACTTAAAAAACAATGTTTTCCTTTAGTTTTGAATCACACCAAAAAACACAACAGTTTTCTCCAATGGAAGTTAATGGCTCTTCCTTTACTTGATAATAGTTGCTCTTTTCCTTTTCTCTCTAAGCTTTTCAACCTTTGAAAATCCTAAACGCAAATCCTCAAGCACATTAGAGTTGGACGATCCAAGCTAGGGAGAAGAGGGGACGTTCCAACTTGAAGGAAGAAAGGGCCGTGCCGTTTCAACATGAGGGATGAGGGGACCTTCCAACGTGAGGGATGGGAGCATCCAACGTAGGAGATATGAGAGAGAGGGGCGTTCCACAATATTGATTAGGCATAGGGTTTCTCAATTCAAAAACTCACAAATATACCAAGAGTGGGACATCCCAACTAGGGAGGAGGGTTTCCTTGTGTTCAAACTATATCTAATCTAATTAGGTGTGTTTAATAACAATACAAAGACTTTCCTACCGATAAAAAAAGAGAGACTTTCCTACCGATAAAAAAAGAGACTTTCCTAATTAGTTTAGGATTCCTTCTTCTAATCTAATTCATAATTAGATTAAGATTCCTTCCTTTTATCTAATTCCTAATTAGATGAGGGTAGAGAGAGAGTGGGCTGCCCCACATAGTTTCCCTTTTGCAGTTCTATTCTAATCACATTTACTACATATTTCTAGTACATTGTTACCTCCAAACCATAGTTTAAAAACCCGGAAACTCGACTCGACTCGAAAGTTAGTCGGGTCGAGTAACTCGGAAAACTCGAAAAGAACTCGACTCGGTTCAAATCGGAATATATATGTAATAACTTGAAAAACCTGAGTTAAAAGAACTCAGAGTACGTTGGTTTTACAGTCTAAAACCTAAAAACTAGGTTTAATAGAACTCATAGTAGGTTATTTTTGTAGACCCAAAAAAATATGATGTAAAAACATTGTGACGTTCGAGTTTAGGTTTAAGAAGATGAAAAAAATACGTTTCTGTGACTCGACCTAGTCTGGCGAATCGACAAACTCGACTTAACTCGATTGAATCACCCGAGTAACTTAACCAATAGTGTCTCCTTCGAGTTTTGAGGAGACTCAACTCGAAATTCAACCGAGTTGAGTAACTCGGTCGAATTACTCGAATGACTCGTTGAGTTTTCGAACTATGCTCCAAACAATAACAGGATCTATAGACCTCCAGTTACTATTCATTTAAATGAGGTCTACACTACGAATGCAGGGGCATTTTCACATCGGGCTCGAGTGGGGTAGCCCATGTGAAGTGGGGGCACACTCAGGGTGGGGGTGACCTGTGTAACATGGACCCATAAGGGGGTTTGGTCAAGAGCCTGAATCTGGGCTATGAGATAAAAGAATTTAATCTCCCACTCCTACTAGTTGCGACTTTTGGGAGTATTGGTTAGATGTCTTGCATCAAAGTGGTATCAAAGCCAGAGGTCTTGTGTTCGAGACTCCTCACCGGCATAGTAACAAAGTTCGGATTCAGAAATTATTCTGCAGGGGTTAAGTTTGAAAAAAAAAAGGAAAAATCGGCAAATTCGGGATAAGTTCAGAAAAATAAAAATTAATAATTATAAAAAATAAGAACGTGATACCAACTAATCCATCTACCAATCTGGATGTATTGACATTTCTTACTATGTTAGACATTTATCCCAATTCCTAAAAAACAAGCATCATGTAAACTCGCAAACTCAAGAAAAAAATTACATAAGGTTTAAGCAAGCTTTATGTTATTTAGGAGAAAAGAATTATCTAGATTACATGTTTGTATATGTAAATCAGATTCTATAAGCAATTAAAAAAAGTATAAAAACAGAAAAAATAAATCTGAATAGATAAATTAGAAAAACAATATATGAGTATTTATTTGGCATAACATAGTTATTTAACAAAATATGAAAATAGCTCAGAATAAATAACACAAATCATATTTTCTCTCAGTTAGGTCGAAATGCAATAGACTAACCAGCTTGTAAAATCATCTTTTTCTCTCTCAATTCAATCGAATGTAATCAAACCTTAAAATAACCTACTTGAATAGAGTTTTCTCCTTCTATCATTTGGCAACTTCAGTCAAATTGAGATTTCTCATTATGAAATAAGTTTCAAGGTTTTAGTAATAATTCTATTGCTAATAGAAAGTCCATTTTGCCCTCATTTTTATTTTAGAATTCCGAATAAGCATGAACAAATAATTTGTGAGAAATCTTCCTTCTTAATAAGTTCGGCAAAGTTCGGAATAATTTGTTAGTTCGAGAATTATTCTCGTTTCGGGAATTATTCACAAATAATTCGTCAGTTCGGGAGTTATTCGTCAATTCGAGGATAAAGCCTTTTAAAATGTGACCCCTTAAAAAAGAATAGTTTAGTAACAATTCGGGAATTATTCGAGAACTTTGTTATTATGCTCACCGGGGTGATTAATGCAGGGGCATTTCACATCGGGCTCGAGTGGGGCAGCCCGCATGAAGTGGCCTGTGTAACATGGGCCCAAGAGGAGGTTTGCTAAGAGCCTAAATCTAGGCTTTGAGATAAATGAATTTAATCTTCCGCTCCTACTAGTCGTGACTTTTGGGAGTATTGGTTAGATGTCTCGCATTACTATAATTCTGATTAATTAGAATCAAGTCCTTATACATGGAGAAGCAATAATCGTTGATAACATGGTTTAAATGGCAGATAACTAAAGAATCTAAAATGGACACAATAAAAGGTAATGACCTATAAAGTAAGGCCATTGATGAAAGGGTGTAACCGAAAGGTTGGCCTCAATTGGAAAGATTCCCTCTCACTAATGGAATTGCTAAAATCTATTGAGATTCTGTTACTAATGGCTGCACACCATATTGATAGGACATTGCATATGGATATCAAAATTTCTTTCATGAATGTTTACATTCAAAAGAATTTATTTGGACCAGCCTAAGGGTTTTGCATTCCATGGGCAAGAAAGGGTGCAAATTGGCAACCCACTAGTCTCCCCTGATCTATTTTGACATGAACCTAGTATCTAGTTTTTGAAACATCAGTTCTCATTAAGGATTCAAATCATTTGATCCTCATTCTGAACCATTTGTACAAAGGGTTTAGTGGGATGTAGTGTAAATCAGTGCCACGATTTAGAAATGGGAGTGGAGTTTGAGTTCTTTTCTTTCAGCTTTTCCTTTTAGTAGTACCCAAGACATACCTACCAACTGGGACCACTAAGTACTGGCCTGCCCAACATACTATCTGCGATGAGCATCATTCCCTACCCACGGAAGCACAAAGATCTTTTCCCCGAAGATTCCAATCCCTAGAGGCTCGAACACCTACTCCTAATTGTCGATAACATTCTACACAGTGTGAATGACGTAGAACATGGTTGTTAAAGGCATCGCTTCAAGCGTCTCAGGCGGTTGCCTTGGCGACTAGGCGCTTTGTTGGGTTCAGGTGATTGGCCACTTAGGTGGTCATTATTAAAAATCTAATATATGTAATATTATTATTGTTGAAGGGTATAAAAATTTATTTTATTTGAATATGATGTTTCGGTCAACAAAAAATATGTTATTTTATATGATTTTCGTGTGTTTTGCAATATAATTTGTTAGGGTATGTAAATCCAATCAAAAAGGGTTTGCAGATAGATAAAAAAAGAATAGATGAACGGTGTCAAGTTTGTTTCCCTCATGTTAACTTGTCATCTCTCTCACTCAATAGGTGGACTAATTGGTCCCTCTCCCTCTCCCTCTCCCTCTCCCTTTGTTTGTGGGTGGACCATATGGTCCTCTTTGTTTTTTTGCATGGCTATTAAAGGTGTCGCTTTGGGCGACCAAGCAATATAGCTGGGCTCAGGTGGCCCGATAACAAAACAAATCTTTATTTACCCCAAATTTCCTCTAGGGCCCCCAAAGCTCTCATAAACCCATCTTTAAAGGTGTCTTTAATAATTTAAATAAGTGTAGGCCTTGTAATTATATATTTTACTTATTATATATTTTTTTATCACCTTTCTTTAGCATAATTGAGAAGAAGGAAGAAAGAATAAAGGAGAGTAAGAGCTACATCTTCCTCTTTTCTCTCTTTCTTGTCCAACAGTCAAAAAAAATTATGTATTAAAAAACCGAAACAATGTAAGTTCAAATCTCATTGATGAACATCATAGATTTAAGGATTTAGCCATAAAATCCATAAATCTGTGATCTACAAGCATGTTTTGACTCATTTCAAGGGATTTAGCTCCCCCCCCCCCCCCCCCCAGGAAAAAAAGAAGAGAGAATGAAGCATACCACAAAGAATAGTGAATAAGGAAGGGCAAGATGATGAGGAAGAAGATATTTGCGGTAGAATCGAAGACCTTTGACTTTGGAAGTGAGGTTGATAGTGAAGGTTTGTTGGTCAGGATTGTCGAACGCTGTAGGGGAAGCTCGGTGGAGCTGCAGCTTCGGGAGAGGAGTTTCTGGTGGCTTGTTCGGTTTATAGGGGACTACGTGAGGACTGCGGATGGCTCATACAGGGTGGAGAAATGTTGCTGTTCAGCCAGGATTTTCATTGTAGAACGGAGAAGAAACCAGGGAGGGGAGTTCATCTCCCTTATGGCTATTCCGGTGGCTGGTGGTAGGAGGAAATGGCTAATTTTTCCTAAAGCAAAGAAGGGTTTTGGCTGGGAAGGGGTGTTGGCATCCTTGAAGTCTATCATTCCAACGCGATATCGCTTAGGAGTTTCAGAGCTTCTTGTGGGAAAGGCAGAGGAGTCGACGACGGATTTTGAGCAACATCCAGCAGCATTCCCTTCTTTAGTAGTGGCGAATCATAACCCGAAGGGCTGGTGGGAGAGGGCCATTGTTTGTTCTTGGTCCCAGCCGATTGTAAGTTGGTCGAGGGCGGAAGAGTTCGCTCATTCCCTTCTCCCTTGTGATGATCGTCCTCCGCTGATCCCCTATGCTTCAGGCAAAGGTTTACTCGTAGTTAAACGGCTGTCTTCGGTGGTAGACTTTTGTGCTAAGGATCACTGGCAGATCCCAGGTGGAGGGTCCCTCATTGCTCACAGATGGTGGCCAGGGTCAAACCAGCTCCCTGAATCGTTTTTCAACGCATCCTTTTGGATAGGAATTCAAGGTTTGCCGATGCATTTATTGAATTCTCGATCTTTTCGCTAAATAGGGGATGCTTGCGGAGGCTTTCTGTCCTTAGACGACCGCACAGCCTCCCTCTCGGATCTCAGACAAGCTCGGGTTCAGATTAGAGCAGGGAACAGAGCTTCAATCCCGGGCACTTTGAACTTCCCTGACCGAGGAGGTCTTCTTAAACTGGGCATTGTAGTTCTTTCGGAGGATGAGGTGGGAGCTTTCGGTGACCGGACTCTTTTCCTGGAAGGCCAAGGAGCGGCGATTTCAAATTTTGTCGAGGATACGACCGTTGGGGGGGGGGGTGTCCAATCTGCTCCTGAGGTACCCAATCAAAATCAGCCAGGTGGTAGCTTGGCGTGGCAGGGCAGCGAATCAGGGAGCGAGGAAGACAGAGGCGTTGTCAGACTCTGTGGTGGTAAGCGTTGGGCCGGATGTTAGCCCTAACCCTTCTGCAAAAATCCCAAAGCTAGACCTGGAAATAGAAAACGGAAGGAGCAGAGGTCGCTTTGCTCGAAAAAACCAGAAGAGGAATCTGCGAAGGAGGAGGCAGAGGTGGGCGAGAAAAATGTTGGAGCTGGCTTATAGAGTGGTCAACTCTGAAAATCTTCCCCATTTGAGTAAATCGGGCTTTGAGTCGTTGGTTGAGAGGGAGCATCAGCTTGGAGAGGGTGGAATGGGTTTAGTGGAGGTGGGGGCTTCGTCTAAGTCTATTGGGCTTCAAGAATCTTCTAGTGGTGGGCCCGTCATCCCTATGCATCTTTTGGATCCAAGGCCCAGCCACGTTCGGTTGGAGGAAGGGCTTTTGGATGTGGGTTTTAAGACCCAGGACTTTCGAGAGATAGCTGGGCCTAAGAGGATGGGCCTGTCTCCAGGAGGGACGGATCAGGACTCAGCGTTCATCCGCCCCCATTTATACTCCATTAGGGCTTCTGAAGAGAAGCTCGTTACGAGTTTGCAGGGGATGCTCACTTATGCTAGATCGTTATCTAGGGATGAAGATGGGAGTTTCAACCTAGGGAAGACAGCCTCTGTATCCCAAATCCAGAGTTTGCCGGAGGAGAGCTGTGATCTCGAAACTCCTGCTCCAGCAAGGAGATTTAGGGAGCCGAGGCGTAACATTTTAGGGAAGTCAGGTTCGCACCAGTTGTCTTCTTCGAGCAAATCCTTGGAGGGGCGTTTCTGGGATGCTGCTTCGGATTGCTCAGAGTTGGAGCAATATACTCCGTTGGTTTTCACCGAGTTGAAGTCAATGCACTCGTCGGAGGAGATGGTTGCTCGAGGGACAGACGGTAAAGCAGTGGAGCCTCTAATGATGGACGAAGTTTCTGGGGATAAGGGGGCAGTGCTTCTTCCCATTGGGATTGCTCCGTTTGTTTCGATGAGAACTTATTTAGTTTTAGCAGGGTTAGAGCAGGAGAAACTCATTGATAAGGGGCTTTGGGAGCAGAGTTCAAGAGGGTTGCAGGTTACTGTTCGGGGAGAGGTAGAAGGGAGTCAGGTGTTTGGTGTGATAGAGGGAGGAGGTGTCATGGCAGACCATCAGCAAGCTTTGGGGGCGTTTGGCGGGAGTAAGGAGGGATCCTCTTCGATTTTTTCGGAAGATCAGGCGTGCAGGTCATCCTCAGGCTTGTGTCCATTTACTGAGGTCGTCTGTGAAGACCGGTCCTCTTGTGCTACTTCCGCGGTGCGAGGGGTAAATCAGGTTTTGCTTCCCCAGATGTGTCCGGAGGCAGTGTCTGAGTGGGTGGTGAATCATATAGAGTCAGTGGGGCAAGCCCTGGGGCTATCATCGGAAGGGCGTGATATCGAGGTGAGAAGGCAATACCAGAATATTGTAGAGGACAATAAGGAAAGTCGAGGCAGACCCATAATTAAATCAAAAGCCGGCCGTAGTAGCGCCTCAGCTAGGAAGAAGCGGCGCCTTGAATGTAGTATAAATTACGATCGTGTCAGGAAGAAAGGGGCATCAGTAAGTCCGAAGGCGCATAGGGCATTTCAAGTGATTAGATGAATGCCCTTTCCATAATATTGTGGAACATAAGAGGGTTAGGGCAGTTGGAGAAACGGGCAGCAATCAAAAGATTTGTTATCTCTAAGCATCCGATATTTTTATGCATTTAGGAAACAAAACTCTCCCATACTCAAGAGTATCAAATCCGAGATATGTGGGGCAACCAGCTTCCGGGGTAGATTGAGTTGCCGTCTTTGGGTTCCTCTGGGGGTATTCTGCTTATGTGGGACAAAGAGAGAGTGGAAGTTCTGGAGTCAGAAGTGGGGGCTTTTTCGATCTCTGTATTATGCCGTTTGATTGGGGAGGACTTTGTATGGGTCTTCTCAGGAGTATGTGGGCCGGTTGGTAGATCTGAAGACTTGGAGTTTTGGGAAGAGTTGGAGAATGTCAATGGGCGCTGGGATAAACCTTGGTGTTTGAGAGGAGACTTTAATAGTATCCGCTTATCCTCGGACAGAAAATGGGGCAGCACTATTACTCCTAAGATGAGGAGATTTGGAGACTTCATTTTTCGTCATGGGTTGATTGATTATCCTTTGAGGGGAGCCCACTTCACTTGGTCTCAAGTGGGTAACAACCGGGTGGCAAGCCAAATCGACCGCTTTTTACTTGATCCAGTGTGGGAGGCCCATTTTCCTAATGCTATTCAATCGGCGCTCCCTAGACCCATATCTGACCATGTGCCTTTAATGCTTGAATCGGGAAGGTTTTTTTTTTTTTTTTTTTTTTTGGGGGGGGGGGGGGGGAGTCCTTTTCGCTTTGAGAACATGTGGTTGAAGGACGAGCGGTTTAGAGACGTAGTGGAGGAGGTGTGGAGCCAAAACCGAGGGTGGGGGCCAACAAGTTCTCGGTTTGGGATCAAATTGAAAGCTTTGAAAGAGCGCCTTAAAATTTGGAACAAGGAGGTTTTTCGAAATATACAAGTTCGTTTATCCGGGTTATTAAGGGAGATTGAAATCTTGGATGGGTTGGCCGAGCTACGGGATCTTTCCCCTTCAGAAGCTAGGGAAAGAGAGGTGAAGAGATTGGAGTACATCTCTACCCTCAAGCTTGAAGAAATCAATTGGAAGCAAAAAGCTAGAACTCGTTGGCTAAAAGAGGGTGATGGAAATACGAAATATTTCCACAGAATGGCTAATTATAAGTGAAAAAAGAACTTTATATCCAAAATTAGGGTGGATGGGATGTGGATAACGGAGAAGGGAGAAGGGAGAGATTGAAGATAAGGTAATCTCTTACTATAAGGGTATGTATCGCGAAAGGGAGAGGTGGCGCCCAAAATTGGATGGACTCTCTTTTGGAGGGTTGTCTATGAATCAACGATCGGGCCTTGAGGTTCCCTTTGAGGAAGCGAAGGTGTTAGGTGCTTTAAAGGGATTGGCGAGTGATAAGGCGCCGGGGCTAATGGGTTTTCCATTGAATTCTATAGGGAATGATGGGATATTGTGGGTCGAGATTTCATGGAAGTGATGCAGGAATTCTATGACACAGAGCGATTTGATAAAGTCATGAATCACACTTTCATTGCTTTGATTCCTAAAAAAGAAGGGGCGGCGGAGCTCAAAGACTTTTGGCCCATTAGTCTTGTGAGTAGTATGTACAAAATTCTCTCCAAGGTTTTGGCTACCCGTTTGAAATTAGTTATGGCTTCTCTTATTTCTCCCCAACAGAGTGCGTTTGTTGGAGGGCGCCAAATTATAGATGGCTTTCTTGTGGCAAACAAGTGTATCGATGCCAGGAAGCGAGAAAGGAATCCGGGCTTACTTTGTAAGGTTGATATGGAGAAGGCCTATGACCACGTTAACTGGGAGTTTCTTAATTACTTGCTAGGCAGGATGGGTTTTGGGCATAAGTGGAGGATGTGGATGTGGACTTGTATTTCGTCGGTTTCCTTTTCTATCCTGCTGAATGGAAGTTCGATGGGATTCTTCCCAAGCTCTAGGGGGTTGAGGTAAGGGGACCCCCTATCCCCTTTTTGTTTGTCATTGTTTCGGAAGCTTTGTGTCGTATGTTAGCCAAAGCAGAAGGGATTTACTTTGAAGGATTTTGGGTTGGCCAGAACGGGTTGAAGATCTCTCATCTGCAATTTGCAAATGACACTCTCATATTCTGTCGGGCTTCAAGGAGGGATCTCCTTCACATCAGATGTCTTCTAGGGTGTTTTGCAGTGGTGTTTGGTCTGCGAGTTAATCTAGCGAAATCTGAAATTTTGCCGGTGGGGGAGGTCCTTATTCTAAATCACCTTGCAACATGCCTAGGTTGTGGAGTGGGTTCTCTTCCCTCAGTGTACCTAGGCTTGCCGTTGGGAGCAAATTATAAGGCCAAATCTGTATGGAACCCAGTTCTAGACCGCATTGCCTCATAGAGTGGTGTGGAACAATGGTTTTCCCTCTAAGGTCTCTTTCTTTCTGTGGACAGCTTCGTTGGGAAAAATCCTCACTGGGGATCATTTGAAGAAACGAGGATGGAGTATGGCGAATAGATTTTTCATGTGCCTTAAGGCGGAAGAGACAGCGGATCATCTTTTAGTGCATTGCCCAGTTGCGTTGGAGGTGTGGAGTTTCTTCCTATTCCGAATGAGAATGGAATGGGTTTTCCCTTCAACCTTTTGCAATCTTCTTGACAGTTGGCTTTGGGATCATGGAGCGGGAGTTCGGGAGAGGATTTGGGGAGTCATTCCGGGGGCTATTTCTTGGATACTCTGGAAAGAGAGAAACCGTAGAGTGTTTGCCGATCAAACATCTCCCTTGTCGAGGATTTGTGATCGCATACGCTTGGTAGTGTTGGAGTGGGTTGGGTTATATTATACCAGGGAGGAAATTCAGATTTATGTGTAGAAGTTGTAGGGGGATGATTTAGGTTATTTAGAGTGGTAGGAGCCAAGTTTACTCCCTTGTAAACTTGGTGGCCTTTTTCTTTTTTTTTGTTTTTGTTTCTTTCTCTTTTGTTTGAATAAGTTATTGATAAAAAAAAAAAACAGTCACATTGACTATCAGGCTATTTTTCTATCTTTATTCAGTCCTACACTCCTCTCTCTACCTTTCCTTCCCCTCTCTCTTGTTCAATTGTCACTGTAGATTGTTATTTTTTTATGTTTTTTATCCCCCACAATTCATCTCTCACATCCCTTTTGACAGTCATTGTGGACTGTTTTTTACTGTTTCATTTTTTTAAAATCTTAACACTTAGAATCCCTCTTTATTATTTTTTAAAACTTTCTCCATTGATGGTTCTATCATAATGCATCTTGACAATGGAGATTTGCAATTTATATAATTGTAGGGCCCTTTATTCATGGAAATGCAGATACATAGATCTTATATTGGGAGGGATTTCTATTGCAAAGAGTTAAGCAGGCGATGCCTCGGGCACCTCAGGCTACTGCCTCAGGTGCCTATGAGGTTTGCCGCCTCAAGTCGCCTCGACAACCATGACGTAGAAATATAGTCGACATTGTTAAAATGGTTGTTCAGTTAATTTTGTTATGAAGGACCAAGGAGAAACATCACATTTCTTAACTATGAAATTGTTCAAGCCAAAGAAGAGGATGATTGAGATTGTCCCCTATGAATTAAAGGTAATAAAGTCTTGCAAATACTTGATACATTACAAAAGACATGCTATTAGTTACGAAAGGTGTTTTGTGAATAAATATCAGTTTAATCGTAGTCCGGAGCATTGACCATTTATTAATTATAACCTCTAAAACTTAGGCGAACCAAACATCATTATCAGGAGGATAATGAGAAAGATTTAGTTTTGATAAAGACTCAAATTTGGAATTTAGTCAGAAATGGAAATTAGATGTCCACTTTGGAGTTTGTGCTCATTACTAAAAAAATATATGGTTAATTGGAAAGGTTGTATGCAATTCATCCATCTGCAAAATTGTTCATAGAGGGAAATTGTGATAATCACAATTGCAATAGCGAAAACGTGGTAGACCTGCTAACAAAGTTTTACCTAAAAGATGTTTCGAGAAACATCTAGAGATGATAGGTTCCATGTTCATGTATGATTGACTTTGAGTGCAAGTGAGAGATTGTTAGTATAGTATGCCCTCGAAAGCCAAGTGCACATGATTAATGTAGTTAATCACTTAATTATTCATTCAGTCTCCTACATGCATATTAATTATGGCTATTCTAAATGTTATATTGTGATGTGAACACTAGCTTTCCAGTATCTTTAAGTATGTCTAAGCTATACTTTCTCTGTGATACAAAGATGCCTTTCTTTGAGCGAACCACCTCTATACCCAAAAAAATACTTGAGACTTCTAAGGTCTTTGATCTCAAATTCCTATGCCAAAAACTTCTTCAAATTTACTTTCTTGAGAATCATTTCTTGTCACCCCAATGTCATCCATATAGACCTTGCTCCTCATCAGGAGCATGGTTTCAAAGCATGGTACGCCCCCTAGTCGCATCCCTAGTAGCATGCAATTCTATAGTGCTTTCTTAGTGCTGGCCGGACAACTAGCTTTAGGCTTTTGAACTTGCATTTCGTACACCCGCAAAGCTTGCTCCTGTGCCTCTTGGTTCGAGTACTTGTTTTGTTTGCTCACTGACAATAACATTAAGAACAATAGTCACTCTGAACTATAAGAATTGGTTCTAAATGAAACCCCTCCTGTTATAGTATAGGTTCCCATACATGACACACTGAGTAGCTAAGCCTCCCAGGTGTAGGGTTTGACACGCTGAGTAGCTAAGCCTTGCAGGCGTAGGGCTTCTTCTTCCATCCGTCAGCTGTGACAAGCTTTCACCAAAGGCGGTTATGTCTATTATCCTATGATATCCATCTAGGCAAAAAGTGTATTATTGTTCCGATCCCTCTTCTTGCAAGAGGTATATGTTGAGGCAGGTGACTTTCTTTGAGGGTAGGGAAAAAAAACTTCTTTGTTGTACCTCAACATTATTATGGCACTGATAGAATTGGAATGAACCCCTTTGCAAAACCAAACACTGTTATTAGAGATGCACCATCATTGGGCTTGGGTTGAAATTTAAGTTTTGTCCATTCATTCAACTGAATAATGAAACCCAAACAATTATAGAGTATCTTCCGTATGTAACATGTTGGATTATATAGCTACTATGTTAATAGAAGCAATTAACCGTGAATGCACCAGAACTGTTGGGAAACATTCAAGTACTTAACTACTTTTTTTCTTTTTTCTTTTTTCTTTCAAACAATACCCTTTTTAGTATCTAGTAGACAGAAGTCAATTACTCAGAATTTGTATTTCCTTCCTCCCATTTGATGTTTCTTCCATTTGATACATTTCGTACTATACAACATGAATACCACAGCAACTTATTTTCGTTGGTTTTATGTCCACTTATTTATCGTTGGTTGCCAATTACTTGAGAATTTGTTTATTCTTTCCTCATTTGATGTTATTTTTTCATCGACACAGATGCATCTGTACAGGACGAGCAGAATGTAGAAGGTGAGGATGATGGTAGTGCTGAGGAACCTTTGGGTGTTCAGGTATATTTTTTTCACATATTGGAGTCTTCGTATTTTTTTAAGGGGGGATGGGGGAGTTTTCTATAGTATTTGTTATAGAAAATAATTGAATCCTTTATGTGCATTTAAAGAAATCATGTGATGTTTTTTTGTTGATTTTCTTTCTCCTTTCTAATTTTTAAATGATAAATGTAAGATGTATCCTTGCAATTGCTAGAAATGTTTTAGGTGTTATTGAGCATTCAAATGAACCTAGTGCTTTTGAAAACTCCTAATGTGGCTTTATATTACTACTTTTATTGCTTTCTTCATGTTTTAAGCATAGCTTATTATCTCATGTTGTAAAGAATATGCTTTATCTAACACTGGCTTGATTCTATCTATTACCAAGGTAACATGGTCACTGTCTCGAGCAAGTTAAACTGGAAAATAAAGAAACTAACTTGGAATCAAGTATTTTAGAAAAACCCAATCCCATGTCTAGGACTAAAAATGCCTGTGAATAGGGGAGTGCTAGGTGGACTTGCCAACAGACTGTCCCCATTTTTGGGATGATTCAAGGTGAAAATGGCGTGTCTTCTGGACCTCACCTGGAATCTTTCCATACATGGGGTGAGTTTGTCTACCAGAATCCGCCTAGCGGCCCTAGCATTCCTTCCTAAATAACCAAATTGACAAATGAAAGATGAGGATTTTTTTCTCAACTTAAATATTTTGTCAGCGAAACACATGTGAAAAGTGGGTTTCTTTAAAAGAGGTACTATCATTGTTTGGCATTTGATAATGGAACATGTAAGGGGGTAATTTTGTCATGTGAAAGACTACATGTAAAAGGGTATTATAAAAATTACAATTTGGGTTGTGCCTTTAAAAGAGGTATCTACAGTACAGATACATTATATATAATAATGTGGTGAAACATTAACAGTGTATATCACACACTGTTACATTATAATAGTGTGTTACACTATCAATTAATTGAAATATATATAAAACTATGCATATAAATAAAATTAAATAAATATAAGAAAAACATCGGGCCTAGCCCAGCCCACATCAATTGGGCCTAAGAAATTAAGCCAGGCATTAGCCATAGGGCCTAAAATTGAGTCAAGCCCTAGCCTGGCCCATAGTCCTCGTTAGTTATATATATATATATATATATGACCTTTTCAAGCTCAAATCACAACTCACAAGTAACCTTCCATGGAGTGATTTTCACCATTGCCGTAACAATGCTAGAAATCTTAGAATAGAGCATAATTTTTTTGTGATCAGTATAATTGTCTTTGTGATTATAAGACATGTTCCTTTTTTATATTAGAAACATAAAAAGTAAACATATTTATTCAGTTTTTGGTTTCTTGTTATTAAAATGCAAAAGATTACAGTCTTATATTGTTATTCTTTTAACATGTAGGAACAATGTTTGGAGGACATACAAAATATATGTTGCATTGGAGCTGGGCATGTTGGTGGTTTAAGTATGGCAGTTGTTGCAGAAAACTACCCAGAAAAGAAAGTGACTGTTGTTGATTCACGGACTGATTTGATTGACAAATGGCGAAGTGATGAACGGCCATATCATGAGCCAGACTTTGAGGAATTGTTTACTACTGTATACAGCAACAACTTATTTTTTAGTGACGATATTGAGACTGCTATTGGGGAGGCAGGTTTGATTTTTATTGCCGTAGATGTGCCGACGAAGGTAAGGGGTTCAGGAGAAATGGGCCGCATGGACTTAACTAATTGGGAGCGTGCTATTAGAAAAATAACTGAAGTTTCAACACGAGGAAAAATAATTGTTGAAAAGTCTACAGTGCCTTTTGAAACAATAGGTAAGATTCGTGAGATCGCCAGTACTAGCGAAAACGCAGATTTTCACATTATCTCCAATCCCGAGTTCTTTTCTCAGGGGACAGCTGTTCATGACCTGAGATTTCCATCACGGGTTGTTATTGGTAGTAGTGATCAAGATGGTTTTTACGTGGAATTATTAAAACAATTTTATTCAAGATGGGTCCAACCAGAGCGTATAATCACATTAAATAATGTCAAGTCATTGGGCTGAGTTTAGAAATCTTGACTATCAACTTGCATATGTTACAATGAATAAGCCTGCGTTCATATTTGATGGACGCAACATTGGACTCGATCGCAACATATTGGAAGGGATCGGATTGAAATTGCATATTGTTGGGAGACCTTTGTCTCTCTAAAAGGTAAGGAATTTTGGATTTTGGTATATCGTTATTCTCTTTCTTTCCTCTATTATTTGGAATATCACTGTTCTGTTTCTCTCCTTTATATGCTTTTTTTTGTAACCCGTCCTATATGTATGTTAGCCAATTGTTAGATATCCTAAAAATACTCATGGACATTCAGTCTAGCTTTTCTTATTCATATATTTCATTTTTTTTAGAATTACAATTTAAAAGGAACAAAAATATGCAATTTTTTATTGCCTTTATATATAGAAAGTTTATGTTTTGCAGGATTTTGTTGGTTAAGTGATAACTTTTGCTTTGAAAAATTTTATCTGCATGTATAACAGTGTGAAAATTGACTTGAATGATTTGGCTGATTTCTTGGCAAGGGAGGGGGATGGGTAGGGATGGGTCTTTAGTCCCCGTTGTTGATCCCATAAAAGCTATTTCAAGTTTTTTTACTTAAATTCACTTGAGTCAAGGTACTTGATTGAATCATTCAAATCTACTTCTCTTGATTCAGCCCCTCTCTGGTTTTACGGGGGGTGCTGTCTCACACAGCCCCTCTTGTTTCCCTCTCTTTCTTCCCTATTCGCTCCCCACCCCACCCCACCCCACCCCTTTGCTTTTCTTTCTTGGTCTCCTTGGAGGTTCTTGCAGCAGATATTAGAGCAAGAGGTGGGACTCCTCATTTCGACAAGCTGAGAACAATGCAACCAGCCCCACCATCTTACACCTGCACCAGAAGCTCGACTTCCCATAAGCAACCCACATCTGACAGCAGCAAATGGTCATGTGCACCAACTTTGGTTAGCAGCAGGCTAGCAGCAACCCCTACTAGGTTGCTACCTCAGGTTCAGGATGCCGATGAGCTCCACATCCCTCTGTCTTTAACCTGCAACCTCCAAAACCAGAAACAGTCAATATTTTTCATGTTTTTGTTTTTTTTTGTTTTTGTCAATTAAATAATTTTATATTAGTTTAATTAACATAAGTATTAGCATATATTAGTGTTAGGGTAATTAATTTGTTTATTACTATAACAATAGCATAGTTAGTTACTAGAAAGCACGGATACTTCAAATAGGTCCTCGTACCCGTATCGGATATGGATACGCCTCCGATACGGTGGGATATGTACGGGATACGGCTTAGACGTATCCGGTTAATTTAAAATAGTTTTTTTATTTCGGATACGGCAGGGATACGACTCTGATACGGCATGGATACGTAGGGATATGGACATGATTTATTATTTTATTTTTTTGGAGACCTGAGGGTGTGACCCTATCTCTTTTTATTTTGCATGGGCATGGTCTTCTTTATATTTTGCTTAGTGGATGATAGGATGACTTTCTTTTTTGCTTAGTGGATGATGAGATGACCCTATTTCTTTTGCTTTTGCATGGACATGGTCTTTTTTATACATAAACAGAACTAAACCAATGGTTATTTTATAATTATAATACAAAATATAGTATTATTATTATTTTAAAAAAATTACAGATGTATCCTGGCCGTACCCGTATCCTTTTTTTTATAGGTTCTACCGTATCGTCGTACCCGTATCGTATTGTACCCGTATCCGTATCCGTGCTTCCTAGGTTAGTTAATATTAACTTTATTTAAAATAGTAGTATTAAACATTATTGTAATTAATTTTAGTTTTAATAATGTAAATTGAATATTAATATTAAATTTGGTTAATGTTAGTATCAAGTTAACTAATTTTAGCTAAATTAATAATATTAGTCAATTTATGTTAAATTAAATTATTAACTTAATCTATTATTGAAATATTAGTATTAAGTTCTAATTTAATTTAATATATTAGTTAATTTGGATTAGGAATGTAATAGTCATAAATACTATTATTAAAAATATTAGTTTTATATTGGTATTTTAATAAGTTATTATCAGTTATATTAAACAATTAGCTTAATTAATATTAGTTAGTAGTTAGTATTAGATAGTTAAATTAGTATTTAAACAATTAGATTTTAGACAAATTTAATTCATTAAATTTGAATTTTAATGTACTATTAGAATATTAAATTCTGAATTTAGGGTTTTTTTTGTTTATTAAATTTTGAATTGTTAGATGATTAAATTATATTTTTAGATGAATGTTAGGATAATTATTAGATTATTAGATTTTGACTTTTAAACGAATTTTAGGATAGTTCATAATATTACATTCTGATTTTTAAGCTTAATTTTAGGATAATCTTTAGTTTATAGAATTCTGAATTTTAGATGAATACTAGAATAGTTTTTAGATTATTCAATTCTGAATTTTAAGCTTAGTTTTGGATAGTTTGAAGACTTTTAGATTATAAAATTTAGGAGAATTAAATTAATTTTTTTCAGTTTTTTAAATTCTGATTTTTAGGATAATTTTCAGATTATTAATTTTTATTCTTAAATGAATTTAGGATAGTTTTAGTTGATTAAATTATGAATTGTTGGATGATTATTAGTTGATAAAATTTTGAGTTTTTAGAATAATTCTTAGATAATTTTAGATTAAAATTCTTAGTTGACTTTAGAATAAAATATTTATTTCTTTATAATAATTTGTTAGGATAATCTATAGACAACTAAAATTCTGATAATGGTTAGGATAATTTTTGAAATTAATTTGATTAGATGATTTAAGTATAGTTTAGAATGCTTGCTTGATAAGTTCTTCATTGCTGCATTAACTAAAACTGTTAATGTTGTCCATTAAAATAAAAAAATTCAAAAACTAGTAAAGAATTATTACATGCTTTAATCTATCATCTCAAATGTGCTTGCTTGCTTGCACACCTCGGAAATACGTGTGGCTTGATTCCATGATAATGGATATGCACAGGCAACTTCAGGCAAGTTCAACTAGCCTAGATAGAAAGCTAAATTAGTTTCCTTTTCAGTTTATTTACTGCCATTCATGAAAGTATTGTCATTTTGATTTCTATTTATGAATTAATATGTTGAATAATGATAATTTTGTCTAGCATGTTCCTAATTAAACATGTTTCTATTCTTAGCAATATATCTTTTAAATAGCATGTCATCATATTTTGGAATTTCACTTAGGGTTTCCATAATAGTCTAAGTTGAATATAGGAAGAAGGTAATTGCTTTTAGCATATGCTAAGGGTGCCTAACACCTTCCCTAAGCATAAATGAATCTCTTATCCATACTTTCTAAATTATACCACTCTCATTCCATTGGTTAGTTTAAGGTTCCTATTTTCCCTCATAATTAGAATAGGTGGCGACTCTAAATCTTTTGAGATTTTGGATGCTATTTCAATTTAGCAACATTTGTATCTGGGATGGTGATCGAAATCTGTCGCTTACAAAGTTATAGCAAAAAACTTGGACTGATGTAGAGTTTAGGAGTAGTTATGGCCAGAAGTACTTTCTGGCAATAACTTAATACCTAGAAAGCACGGATACTTCAAATACCCTCTCGTACCCGTATCCGATACGTATCGGATACGGATCGGATACGATAGGGATACGGCTGAAATGTATCCGATTAATTAAAAATAATTTTTTTATTTCGGATACGGCTCCGATACGGCATGGATACGTCGGGATACGGTCGGGATACGGGAATTTTTTATTTTAAAAAAAAAAAAAAATTTGGAGACCCAAGGGTGTGACCCTATCTCTTTTTTTTTTGCATGGACATGATCTTTATATTTTGCTTAGTGGATGATAGGATGATTTTCTTTTTTGCTTAATGGATGATGAGATGACCCTATTTCTTTTGCTTTTGCATGGACATGATCTTTTTTATACGTAAACAGAACTGAACCAATGGTTATTTTGTAATTATAATATAAAATATAATATTATTATTATTTATAAAAAAAATTACAGACGTATCCTGGCCGTACCCGTATCCTATTTTTTTAGGTTCTACCGTATCCGTATCGTATCGTACCCGTATCCGTATCCATGCTTCCTAGCTTAATACAGTACAATGAGACACATGTTGGCAAATGACTATAGCGATAGAATGTCTACCACTAACTACTGTTCTTGAGTCTATCTCCTGGTGGCAGTGAGTTTTGTACTGCCACTTCAACTTTTAGCCTTATTTGGTACTGGTGGCACTGAGAATACCACAAGAATGTTATGAATAGTGTAGACACCCTAGGGAAAAATTCCTTAGCTCCGCCCCTAGTTAAGAGTATTTTTTTAATTTTGGACTTGATGATCTGATTAGACTGTTTATATTATGAAAAATTAACACATTTCTAATTTCAATTGATGATCTGATTGACATGTTTCATCTTTTTAAAGGATGATTCCATAATAGCTTCTTCTAATTTAGGAATTTACTTTGGTTTTCAAATCTATCTAAGGTGGATTTAAGGAGTAGATAACTACTTTTTAGCAGGTGTCTTAAGGGTGCTTACTGCCTACCACCTAGCCTTAGCTGTAACGCCCCAAAACCCCAACTTGGACTTAATGGGACATTAGGCCCGTTACACTGCTTGAACCTGCTCAACACCATAAAATCAATATTAAAAAATCGAGTCTACAAAAATTTCTTAATAAAACTACAATAGTAATAAAACCTTCCATGTATAAAATGAAGTAACTATCCTGAACAACCTGCGACCAATACTAACTTTACCCACAATTAGATCATAATGATCCCCACAAGTGACTTAAACCTAAGCAACATCATAAACCCAAAATTATCAATTATTTATTACAAGCCTTTTAATACAATAGAATTCTAACAATATGCAAAAGAGATTGTATAAGTCCACTCCTCCTCTTGGAGATCACCTACTCTCTCTTTCTCGGATCACTTCTTTAACCTATGTCTCGACGACTCGCTCCGGCTCCAAACCTGCCGACAATAACAGGTCGACTGGGCATTGATAACGCTCAACGGATATCCAGTCTAACTAATAATAATAACAACTCATGCTCATTACCAATATCAAATTCATGCGACAGTTACAAAATCAATAACATGTTCATATGACATTTGCATAATCCATGACAGTTTTATATGATATTTATATAATCCATGATAGGTTCATATAGTATAATCAATAACAAGTTCATACGACATTTACATAATCGGAGTGCGGAAAATATGTGAGCATATCATGAAATGTTTCATTGCCCTTGTAATTTCATATTCATGATTCAGTACTTGCAATTCAATGTCAATATCAGTCAACGCATGATAAGTTACATATTCATGTTTTAGTACTTGTAATTCAGTTTCAATGTCCGACAATGCATGATAAGTTCCATATTCATGTTTCGATACTTATAATTCAGTGTTCAATGTCCGACAATGCATGATAAGTTCCATGTTCATGTTTCGGTACTTGTAATTCAATATTTAATGTCCAACAACGCATGATAAGTTCCATATTCATGATCGGTACTTGTAATTCAGTGTCAATGTTCGACAACGCATGATAAGATCGACAACGTATGATAAGTTCCGACAACGCATGATAAGTTCCGACAATGCATGATAAGATAGACAACGCATGATAAGTTCAGTATTCATATAACCCATTCATAGTATTCTTGAACTTGTAATTCATATACCATGTTCTTATTTTTGCCATTCATACACCATACCCATACAATGACCATGTCATGCTTATATACCCATGAGACTTGTAAGCAAACTACCATACATATGAACTTGTACTTGAGTGTCGTGATTAACATCCGAGCTCGGTCATTACTTAGATTCCAATCTCCCACCATGTAAATTCCACCATACTGTCCCATACCATATGGTTAGAGAATTCTCGGTTTGGAAGACATTCCTCTAAGCTTTGGCTTACCTGAATATCAATCACCATGCAATATAGATAGGCATAATTTTAACATTCGTGATTAATATTCAAACTCGGTCATCGCCTAAACTTCAGTCTTCCGTCAAGAAACTCCGCTAGATTACATCTCCCTAGTTAGAGAATTTCTGACCTAGAGGACTTCCTCTAGGTTTTGGCCTATCCGAATGTTGATCACCATACAAGTATAAATAGGGCATAATTTAGCAAACGAGTGTTTAGGATATAATTTACATAGTCATAGTAAACAATACATTATCATGATTTCACGATTCTCTTTATCAAATTCATAAATAGTAAATCTCATCTCATTCTCTCATTCATAGAACATCATAATAGTAGAATCATACTTAATAGAATTTGCATCACAAGTAAACCCCCAATGTCATGGATATAATCCCTCTAGTCGTGTTTCATAGAATTCAGAACACATGCAAAACTCCCATGTTATAGGGAAAATCCCACATTCATTTCCATAGAATTTACAACACATGCAAAACTCCCATGTTATATAAATAGCACATAATTTAGCATGATAAACCATAATGTCTCCTTAACTTAGTTTCTCAATTCTCAGTAACATCATATTAACATTGAAAACACTTTCAAACATTTAAACAAATACCTTAAGTGTATTTATTATATGTACATTGTCTTTTCCCATTTTTCCATCATACAATAGCCATTCACATAATCCATGAGCATCCAATTCAAGCTCAACCCCAATCCATGCATACATAATCCATCCCCTTACCATCTTAGCCCATCCACCATCATTTTCATACATCCATAACCCATAATCCAATTTAAGCTTCTAATCTATAAATCCATCTATATCCTTACTTAAACATGCAATATCTCATACTCGTTTATCATATTTAATCAATAAATATACTAATACAAGGTTTAGATTAGAGAGGATATCAATCATTCATACATAATAGAGCTTGTAGCATATGCAAAACCCCCATTTCAAGAGTAAAATCTCTCATTCATGCTTATTACTTACTCATCTTTGCATAATCATATAATACCCTTGATAATCCATAAACATTCTTATTTAAAACATGCAAAACATTTACTAAGGTTAGATTAGAAAAGATATCGACCTTAGGGATCGTTCCCTTCGATCCAAATTGCTTGACAATGCTCCTCGAGGCTTTGGGGATGATCTCCAAGCTAAGCTTCTTCTCCTCTAAGTAAAAACTCTTCTTCTCCAAGCCAAAACTCTCTTAGAACTCTAGGTTTTCTCTCTTCCTTAGCCAAATTAGGTTAGAAATGGTTATGATACTCTAAAACCTCGAAATAGGACCCCTATTTATAGTCCCAAGGGTTAAAAACCCCGATTTCGCGTCTTTAAACAAAACGGGGTCGTACGTTGACGATAAATCGTTAGTCTGGACAATCGATCGTCCAAATTCCAGTGAGTTGTCCAGATTCTGGGTTCCAGGTGATCGATGGTCAGGCTTGGGACGCTTAATCGTCCAAATTCTAGTGAGCTGTCCCGATTTTTCCCATTTGGTATTTTGACCATAACTTTTGACTCGCTCATCGGATTTTGACGATTCAACTTGTGTTGGACTCGTCAAAGGGGAGCAATTTTGTCTCTAATGGACAAAACCTAATTCTGAGTTTTTAATTATCTAAATGAGCTCTAAAGCTGACTGGTTTGGGATGGATTACAGCAGACCAGAATTTCAGAAGGCCCGACTTCGGAAATCTAACATTTAACTTAACCTTCGACTCAAAATCTGGAAAAATGATAAACATGAACCTCGAAGGGGTCTCAATACCTTTCTAATGGTTCAAGAATCACTCGATTCCGATAAGCGGTGAGAAAACTAGAGTTTCCTAAAGTTGAGATAAGGCATCTCTCTGCTTTACAACTTTGATTACGCCTTGATCACACCACACCATTTAGATATAATTATATAAGCATTAAAACATCACAAAGACTATTATACCCATATTACTTACATTAAAGACATGAAAAAAGATTCAGGTCTCTACATTAGCTTAAGTGAATCTCCTACTCAAATCTCTACTTAGATCAAATACCTTAACAATTGATAAATTTAGGGTTTTTTTCTCCCCTCAAATTAGAAATAGGTGACGACACCAATATAGGGATTTTCCATTATTTGTTATTAGGATTTTTCTAATTTGGAAGTGTTAAATCCCATGGCAGTGACCACTAGAGTGGTTTGTGTGGAATGCGAGAGGAGCTCAAACACTAATCCATTGACGGAATTATTTGTTAACGATGCTGATTTTTTTTTTGGGGAAGGTTAACGATGCTGATTTTATTTAAGAGTGATGTGGAGGATAGAATTTTGAACTGCTTGCCCTTTTGTGTGAACGATAATTTCCCAAGGTCCACAATCCTTTCTGCATACATGTCCTTCACGGGTATAAGCGTCGCAGAGGCAATATTAATAATTCATTGTAAATGTTGGACTTGAGATGATTGCCTCTATTGTTGATAATTGACAGAATACTTATTTTAATGATTGTGGACCTGGTGGTCATGGTCATGGTGATTGCAAATGCACTTATTGTGGGAAGTCGAATCATATGCGTGAAACATTATCAGACTTCATCGTTAACCCCCTTGAGGCAGTCATGCCATTAATACGGGTGATGCTTCCAGCTGTTGGTTTATTTGCTTCCACTGATGTATGGTTCTGGTTTCACGTACGCAGTATTATGATCTTCAGATGCGTGCACAAACTGAAAACTAATACTGAATCTCCTATTGATCTCTTTGGTGCTAGTAATGCTGCATCCATGTTACTCCCCTACCCAGGTTATTTATCCCAGTGCATTTGATCACATGACTGGTGAGTCTTTTGTGCACTCTTTATATGTTCCTTTTCATGCATCTTTTTATGCTACTATTCATTTGGATGATGATCTCCCCCTTTCATTGAGAGAGGAAAATTTCAAATTTCTTCATCCGTGTCATTACATAATGTTTCTCATGTTCCTTGTCTTCTAATACTCATTTGGTAGTTGCCTTACACAACTTTTAGCCATGAGGTGATATTTTTATTAATTTCATTGTGTTTTCAGGATTGACTTGGGGAAGCTTTTTGGTACGGGGCTTAGAAGGATGGACTGTACCTATTTACCAGAGTCAGCTTTGTTTCTTTACTTTTGTCATCTAATGTTTCTTCAAAAATATTGAGGGCATTGCTTTGTCACATGCTCATTTAGGCTACGCTCGTCCGCATACTTCACCTTTTTTACATCCATATGGTTGTCCTTTTTTGTTTTTTGCATAGTGTTGTACTTAAATAAGCTACCAGGCCCTAGATATGATATCTCACCCTTTGTTTCTTTGCCTACTATTGGTTTATCTGCTTCCTCTGATGTATGGTTCTGGTTTCACGTATGCAGTATTATGATCTTCAGATGCATGCACAAACTGAAAACTAATGCTACATCTCCTATTGATCTCTTTGGTGTTAGTAATGCCGCATCCATGTTACTCCCCAACCCAGGTTACTTATCCCGGTCCATTTGATCACATGACTGGTGAGTTTTGTGCACTGTTTATATGTTATTCTACTATTCATTTGGATGATGTTCTACTCCTTTCATTGAGAGAGGAACCTTTCAAATTTACTCATCCGTGTCATTACATAATGTTCCTTATTTGTCTTCCAATCCTCTTGGTAGTCGCCTTACAAATTCTTTTAGCAGTGAGGTGACATTTTGTTAATTTCATTTGTGTTTTCAGGATTTGGAGTTGAGGAAGATTTTTGGTATGGAGCTTAGAAGGATGGGCTATACCTATTTGCCAGTCATCTTTGTTTCTTTTTCTTTTGTCATGTAATGTTTCTTCAAATATTGAGAGCATTAATTGCTGTCACATGTTCATTTAGGCTACGTTCCTCCGCATACTTCACCTTTCTTACATCCATATTGTTGTCCTTTTTGTTTTGCATAATGTTGTACTTTAATATGCTACATGTCAATTATCAAATCATACAAACAGTGTGTTTACTGCTTCCTACATCTATGAATAATTACAATACTTTGTTTGATGTTGTATTCCAATACTTTTTTTGATGTTGTTCATATGATCATATCTAATCGTCAGATGAGTGGGATCCTTCTCTGTTATTTCTACGAGTGGGATCCTTCTCTGTTATTTCTACTCTTGGTTACAAAATAAAAAGTCAAAACTACCATCAGGAAAGCATTCGAAGACACGAGGGTTGCCTACATATGCAACTAATAAACATCAAAAATGAAAAAAAAAATTATGTAACCAAGAGTACAAAAGCTACAGGGGGAATGATCCCACACATACACAATAGACGATTTACTTTTTGATCAGTAATCAGCATATATGTTATAAATTGGAGTAGAGATGCAAGAGCAGAAAATGCTATGAGTTTACGAGTACATAAACACAGATGACAGAAACTAAGATCATACAAAGCTCCCCTAGACTGAAGTGAAAAGGACAGTTTGGACTGCTCAATCAAAACCAAAGCTCAACCCAATACTTCTCCCAAATTCTCCTTTGCTCCCAAAATTGAAAAAATATTTGTAAACAAGCGCTCAAATGCAAGAACATCCTAAATTCTCCTATGCTTATAAAATGGAACACTAATGCGGTAACATAAATGGGCTGAAGAAGATGTAAAGTCTTCAAATAGTCTTTGGTTTTGCTCCTTCCATAGTGTCCATGACATGGTTTTAGGAAGAACCGACCAACCACTATCTGCATTTACCAAGATTTAGCCCAATAAAAATTTTCAAAGAAAGAAGGAAAGACCTAGTCCACATCATTTGGGAAAGAAAATACTCCAAATTTCAAACATAATTGGAAAATGCAAGAACAAGTGATCCATTGTTTCTTCACTTGATAGCACAAAAAATTAGCGGTTAGCCGGTTTCTACCCTTTATTTTTTAAGTGGGCACAAGTGATAATCTTATCCAAGGGAATGCTAGCAGCAGTTTCCTTTTTTCCTCACTTTTTCAGTGATGCCACCATGTATAGCCACTTCTACCGGCTGCTTTTGCAGCCGGTTAAAGCTTCACCTACCAGGGGCGGAGCTAGGGGCCACGTGCCCCCCTAAACTTTTGGAAAAAAAGTTTTTTTAATTATGTATGTATGGCTTAGCATGGGGATTGGAGGTTGATGGAAATCCAATCACAGCCAATTGCGATTGAACTCAGCGAGAATTCAATCGCACCCACGAGCCAACACATGTCCCTTTTAACCTCTATTAACAGTGGTTAAGATTCACTAACCTTTGGGATTCAATAATATAACTTTAGATTTTTTTTAAAATGTATTAAAAAAATATTTACCCTAAGGGTTAAAAATCCTTAACCAGAGTTTAATATTTTTTCTAAATACTAAGGTTATATTGTTGAACCCCAAGTGTTAGTAAATCTTAATCATAGTTAATAGGGATTAAAAGGGACACGTGTTGGCCTGTGGGTGTGATTGAACTCTCCCCGAGTTCAATCGTGATTAGCTGTGATTCGATCTCAGGTCTGTGCCCCTCAGCTTTTGAACTTTTTTTTAAAAAAAATATAGTTTACTAAGGATTTAGAATCCTCTTTTGTTATAACTGGACTCCTTGGAGTCGGTACAACTCACACGTCAACACATGTCCCTTTTAATACCTTTTAATTGTGATTAAAATTCACTAACCCTTAGGGTTCAACCACCTAAACTTGGTTTCTAGAAAAAAAATTAACTCTAAATATTAAAGTTGTTAACTAGAGTTAAAAGACTTTTGTGTTGTTACTGGACTTTAAGGAGTTTGTTTATAGCCGTAGAGGATTAGTCATGGGGCATTTGTCCCATTGAATTTTCAAAAAAAAATCTTTTAACTATTTTGTTTAATTATTTAATAGGGCATAGTCGTTGGACAAGGGGACAACTGCTCCCTAAACTTTTCAAAAAAATTATATTATATTATTTAATGAGCAATGCTACGTCCACTTTCCGATACGTTTTCCTATTTTTAAACAAAAAGACAAAACACAAGTGATGGGTCCCACATAAATGGTTTTGTCTTTTTGTTTAAAAATAGGAAAAAGTACCGGAGAGTGGACATAGCATTGCTCTTATTTAATAGAGCATATCCATAGGATAAGGGGACAACTAGTTCCATTAATAAGGAGAAACAATAGATATAGGATATGTACAAAAAAAAAAAATGTATGAATGAAATGACTTACAAACTTAGTCATCAAAAAAAAAAAATTCTCATCCCTTGAACCAAATGAGCCGCCCTACACTAAATTCCTGGCTCCGCCCCTGTGACACCCACAATATATATAAGCCCTCCCTTTAGTTTTTAATTTATAAACCCCCATCAAATGGAGTGTGGATGGGCGACAACCCACGCTGTTGCCAGTCGGGTGACAGCTCCAATAAGCTCAGGCCATGTCAAAAATGGCAGCCACGTAATCACCTTATAAACGGAGACAGTAAACTACCGTTTCCTTCAACCAAAAAAAATCTGCCGTTTCCTTGAATTGAAAATTAATATTAAAATAATAATGCAATTAATGATTTTTGGGCTTCTGGAGACTTCTTACGCGACCACGTCTTTTCTTCTTCCATCTCCTTGTACCTTTTGCCCTTTTCTCATAGACTTATCCCTTTTCATCATGTGCAACCGGCTGGTGTTTTTTCTTCCTTAACTTACAAAAACAGTATGCAAATCAGCTAACTTTTGAGGTAAGTTTTTATTTATTTTATTATTATTATTTTTTTTTACTTATGTAGTTTAGATTGCTTAAATAAAATTAGTAGTATATAACCCAACCCAATAGCACCCTAATTGAAATTCTTATTAGTTTTCTATTTTATTGTTTTTCTATGATTAATGCAAGGAACAAGTCCATTAACACATAATCCACTTGAAAAGAAATATGGAGGAAAGACCACAATTGGCCCGTAGGTTAGAGTTCTACTCAAAGGAGGAGTGTCAGAGCCCTCGAAATATTTGTCATGGCTTAGTTGATTTAAATATTGTCATAGAAAAAGAATCTATAGTTGACTCAAATATTTCTGCAAAAGATCAAGCTAAAATGAATAAAGCACCAAAAATTGGCATGGAATTTGATTCTGAAGAGCATGCTTACAATTTTTACAACACATATGGCCGGAGTATGGGTTTCAGTATTCGGAAAAATTGGGTACATAGGACTAGCACTGGTAGAGTGCGAGATCGAACTTTTACTTGTGCATGTGAAGGTCAACATCACGAAGATAAACGATGTATCAATGCAAAGACTCGTTGTCCAGAAACAAAAACTGGTTGTCGAGCACACATGGTCATTACGCTTCAAGCTAATGATAAATATCATGTTACCAATTTTGAGATAATTCATAATCATGAGTTGGTTAGCACACCTCACAATCACATGCTAAGATCATAGAGGAGAATAACTATTGTTCAAGCAACTCAAGCTGACATGGCAGAAAGTTCAGGGATACGGCCTAAAGCAACAATAGAATTTATGGGTAAACAGGCAGGCAGTCGAGAAAGTCTTGGTTTTCTTCCTATCGACTATAAAAATTATCTTCTCTAAAAGGATGACAGCAATGAAGAAGGGAGACGCAACAGGCGTGTTAGAATATTTTGAAAAAAAACTTGAAGAAAACAAGTCATTCTTTTATGCTATACAATTAGATGAAGATGAGCAGATGACCAACATATTTTGGGCAGATGCAAAGTCAGTAATAGATTATGAGCATTTTGGTGATGTAGTTTGCTTTGATACGACATATAGAACAAAAAAATATGGTCGGCCATTTGCTCTATTTGTTGGAGTAAATCATCATAGACAGTCTGTCATATTTGGTGCTGCACTACTTTATGCTGAAACTACTGAAACTTTCAAGTGGTTGTTCAAGACTTTTGTAAAGGCAATGTCTGGGAAAGAACCGAAGACAATTCTTATAGATCAGTGCAAGGCGATGGCCAATGCAATAGCTTCAGTGTTGCCAGAAACACATCATCGTATCTGTATATGGCATATGTACCAGAATGCCGCGAAGCACTTAAGCCATGTATTTAATCAGGTAATTGGAGGTGTGAAACCTTTTGCTAAAGATTTCAAGAGTTGTATCTATGACCATGAAGTAGAAGAAGATTTTTTGGTTGCTTGGGAAAGCATGCTTCAGAAGTACAATCTCAAGAAAAATACATGGTTACTAGAATTATTTAAAGAAAGAGAAAAATGGGCTTTGGTGTATGGACGACATACATTTTGTGCAGACATGAATTCCACACAACGTAGCGAAAGTATTAATAGTGTTTTAAGACACTATTTAAGGCCAGATTATGATTTGTTACAATTTTTCCATCATTTTGAAAGGGTGTTAGAAGATCGGCGTTACAGTGAATCACAAGCTGATTTCAAAGTTAGACAAAGTAGCCCGAATACTTGTGCACCAGTGCATATGTTGAAGAAAGCGTCAAGAGTATACACCCCAGCTATATTTGAGATGTTTCAAAAAGAGTACTTATGCATTCTTGATTGTTCAGTTGAGTTTTCTAATGAGGTTGGTACAATAAATGAATATACAATTACCTCACATGGAAAACCTCATACACACATGGTTACATTTGACTCATCTGAAAACACAATTGTATGCAGTTGTAGAAAATTTGAGTTTGTAGGAATTTTGTGTAAGCATGTGTTGAAAGTACTTGACTGCAGAAAAATAAAGGAGATTCCACCCAAATACATCTTGAAGAGGTGGACGAAAGATGCGAAGGTTGGAATAGTAAGAGACAATCTTGGTTCTATAATACAAGTGAATCCTAAGGCAGCTCTTGGAAATCGTTACAATGAGTTGTGTCGCATCTTTGTTCAAATTGCAGCAAGGGCTGCAGAAACTGAAGAAGGTTATACAATTGTTGTTGACTATGCAAGTAAGGCATTGCAAGAGGTGGAACTAAGTATGAGAAGCTTAAGATGCACTGACCCTAAAAATTTGACCTCACATGGTGTAAGTCTTTCAGAAAATGCATGTGATAAGAGCATTAAGGCTTCTAATGAAATTGACAACTTTGTACATATACAATCTTCATCTCATGATAATGACAATAGGATGGAACTGGTGGATAGTGCAACTTCTCCAATTGTAAGAGGAATTAAGAAAAGGGAGAGAGGAAAGAGCAGTGGTCGTAGAATTCAAAGTGGGATTGAAAAAGGCAGTCGGAAGAGAAAACCTCGGAAAGAAGCGACTCACACAACTAATCCTGAAGGAACTCACACACCTAATCATGTTACTCCTGTGGCAACTCATCCCCATATAGTTGAAGCTATGCCATTGCATTCTACTAATCAATTGACGCAGGTAATTTTGATTATTTTAAGTAAAGCTGTAAAATTAGTACTTTTAATATTTTATCAAATGTTAATTAAATTTCCTAATACTCAATTGTTCCATGTAGGGGATGTATGGTTTTGGTGCACCATATCATAATATATATCAACCTCGCACCATGACTCAGTTACTTATGGTACTTATTTGTTCATCTATCTACATTTTGAATACTTGTTATGGTTAATTTTGATCTAGATAAGATTTTTATCATTTTCATATGCTTCTAATGCAGGAATCATCAACTCCTTACCTATACCAAGCACCTGTCTCTACCAACCATCATTTAAGCCAGGTAAAACTTAGTGGGTCTCTAATTTAACAATTATAATGTTTTGAGGGCTCTGACACAAATAACATTTTATGATCCGCATATATAGGAATCTTCAATCATGGGCATGCATAGACATATTTTTATAGGGAGCAGCTCACAACAAGAGTATCAAGATGCTGGACAGCGCGGTATGACATTTTTTAGTTGAATTTCATTATTGTGTTTTATCGTACAAGAGCATCAACTCTTTCTTTTATGTTCTTATAAAATCAATATGAGCAAGAATTAATTTTTGTTAGGGTCTCAACAATGAAGTATTAAGACCTTTTTGAATATATTGGCAAGCAAGAACATGCTTTAGAAAAGGTATTTCACATTCTCAATATCACTTATATTTTCTTCGTTTTGTAAACGAGGTTTTAGCTTTGTTCTATAATTTGAGTTTGTAAATAAGGTTTTTTTTTCCTCAATTTCAGGCATTTGGGTTCCAAGTGAACAATGGAAACCAATTAAGAATTGGATGTATGACTGTCCATATCAACAATTGTGTTTTTGTTACTTCCGTTCTTGAATTACTAGCTTGGAGTTGAAGATGATCACTCATTGATTGCAAAGATGAATACCTTCAAGTGAAGAGGATATAAACCGTTCACTCTTGGAAATGACAGACTTTATTTGTTTCCTTTTTGAGTTTATAATGCAAGGTGACAATTATCTTTTTTTTTGTTATTTTGGAAATTACAGACTTTATTTGTTTCCTTTTTGAGTAAAGTGGTAACTATCTTACTTATCATGCATACACTTGTTCATGAGCAACATATGTAAGATCTTGGAAATTAGACTTTATTTGTTTCCTTTTAGAGTAAGGTGCTAACTATCTTACTTATCATGGGCAACATATGTAAGGAGGATTGGCTCCTTCGGCAAAATCTTGGCAAATCTTCGGCAAAATCTTTGCCCAGATTCAGCTTCTTTGAAGAAGCTCCAACTTTAGGCCTCTTTATTCATTGCAAATGACCCCAAAATATGTTTTCAAAGAATGTTTTTTCTTCATCTATCTTCTTGTTTTGGAGTATGCAGGCTTAAAAATAAAAATGCTTAGACATGATAGTTTATAATTGTAATATTAAGACTCTTTTCGGTTAGTTTACTTATCATTATGTTCATCACCTACAAAAGAACAAAGTGTCCTGTACCCTACACTACCTCCCATGATCACTCAGAGTTGTGGTGGGTTGACTTGGTTAAGTTGTGAGTTGTGACCTCACCACTCTTTTATTAGATGTTTGTCTGATTTCCTTATTCACCATCCATTTGTGGGGAACCTCTCACTAGGGTTTGCATGGATGGATTGGTTTTTTGTGTAGCTGGTCCTCACCTTAACTTAACTAATCCTCACAATCTTGGACAAACGTCTCTCTCTATTGACTGATGCTTTGATTCTTCTTCCCGAAGTTGAGAAACAAAGATCTGGTGTTAAGGTGATACTTCCCATGGATGGTGCCTGATTATATGATCATATAATGGTCGAATGGTCAAAGGATCTACGGAAATGTAATTATCAAATTTTGAACAGGGTTAGCCCTATTCTCAGGCCTTTTCTAGTCTCAACCTCAATCAACCAAATGTATTTTAAGGTAAAAAAAATTGTTTCAACATTCACTTGGTTGGCGGAGTCTAAGAGTAATATATATATATATATATATATATATATATATATATATATATATATATATATATATATATATATATATTTTGGCCTGACTCATGTTTTTTCGCACAGTTGATGACTCGGTAGATCTTTGGTTATTAATCTCCAATAGTAGTCAGGATTAATGGAATTTCCAACTACAAGAAAAATGTTTTACACCAGAGGTATTTGCTCAACTGGAATATGAAAAAACAATTTCAAAGGTTAGCTGACACAATTGCTGTGTATAGACTAACACTAGAAAGCAGGAAGCATAACTTGGGATTGATTGTTAAGACTTAAGATTGCCATTAGTAGAAGTAAGGTTTCAATTAATTAGCAAAATCTTGGGGAATTTAATAGATGCAAAACAGTAAAAAATACAATGAGTTTGAGAATAGGCATTCTCAAGATAATTATATTCCATGACAAAAAGAATATATTGAGCCGACACCACAGCAGCCCAACCCTTTGAATCCTAACCGTTCTTTTAGATTCCTCCATCTTCTTCCTCTCCTTACATCGTCCAATCGTCCATGCCTTTTCTCAAAAACCTCACGACCATTCTTGATTCTCCTTTTCTCTAAACCGATTCCTGCAAACCCAAGATCGTTATTTGACTAATTTCGCTCATTGTTCAGAAACCCGGAAATATTGTTTTTAAAAATAACAAACACAAAATAAGAAAATGATAAAAGAAGGAAAGATTAAAATGGGGTTGGAGAAGAACACATACAAGATGGGTAAAGCAATGAAAAGTCCATCTCCCTCCATGAAAATCTCGTGGCTTTCTTCTAAAACAGAAAGCCCACTCCTTTAATACATAGAAAAGACAAAACAGAGATATTCAATTAGTGAGTTGTTGAAAAATCATGAAATGAGGTAGAAAGAAAAAAGGGTTTTTGTCACCTGTGTACTCAATAAAAATTGATCTATTGATCAATAGAGATTTTTGACTATTGAAACTTGGAAGAAGCAAACAAAAACGATTCCAGAAACACATAGCAAAGGAGGTTTCAAGAGGTTGCCGCAACCGACATTCGCCTAGTGTCTTGTGCAGATAATCTTCCTTTATCCCTCTCTAGCTATGGCTCCTGAACTATCATATCAATATTCCTTCTTTGCATGTCAAGGCCATGATTTTGTTCAAACTAAGATGAAGACAAAGCACAAGTGGGTTGCAGGATGAAGAGGAGAAGAGAAAGTGAAGCAAGGCAGATGTTAGAAGTTTGTAGGGGAAAAAGAGACCGAGGTAGAAGAAGAAACTTGCGTAAGAAGTCTCCCAAAGCCCCAAACTCATTAATTGCATTATTATTTTAATATTAATTTTCAATTCAAGGAAACGGCAGATTTTTTTTGGTTGAAGGAAACAGTAGTTTACCGTCTCCATTTATGAGGTAATTACGTGGCTGCCATTTTTGACATGGCCTGAGCTTATTGGAGCTGTCGCCCGACTGGCAACAGCGTGGGTTGTGCCCATCCACACTCCATCAAATGTTGCATACACTGATACCCAGGAGAGAACTCATACTCCCGCCCCACTTTCTCTCTCCATTCTCTCTCTCTCTACTGTTTCATTTCGCATGAGGTTTCCAAATAATCCCCCTCATCAACTGCCCATTCTCGGTGAGCAACGCCGTGACAATTGGTGATCCCTTACATTAGGGCGATCGTGCTCCTTTATCTCATGTCTTCTCTTCCCCAAACTGCTTAAATTTACCACTAAATACTTATGGCGTAATTATTGTTGGAAGAGATTCTTCAGATCTGAGATCGTTGTTAGTGTTTTATGAGGTGATCTGTTCGACTGGATGAAGCTAGGGATTTCTTCTTGGAGGAGGAGGTGTTATGAGGTGATCTGGTCGGCTGAATGAGAGCAAAGGTTGAAGCTAGAGATTTCTTCTAGGAGGAGGGGGTGTTGAAGTTGTTGAGACTGAAATTAATGCTTGGGATAGTTGTAGGAATTATGAGGAGCTGCAATAGGCAGAGACGAAATGAAAACTGCTACACTAGACTTGCATGTTCTCTCTTCTTCATCGGGATCTATGAGGCGAAACCCATAGACAGCCTTTTTTTATGGGGTTAGTTATTAGTTTTAAACTAAAAGAAGAGGGACATCTTTATAAATAATAAACTAAGGGGTGGCTTAAATAACTATTGTGGGTAAAACTTTAACTAATTGCAAAAGCAACATGTAATACATGTCCACATCACAAAGTGAGGAACTAAGAAACTGGGGCTAGTATTCTTCCTTATCTAAAGCTATATTCCATAGGAAAAAAGATACTTTAGAATGAATACCTAAATTCGGCCCAAGCCCACGAGGAAGGGATACATAAGCTATTTACCCATAAAGACTGGAGTAAAGATCTACTGATAATTGATCATTATGGCTTCTAGACCAAATCCTACGGTCCCACAATACAGAGCATTGTTGACACCCTATTTTGTATTGTCAGATTTTTTCTAATTTAATTCTTCTATTGTTCTTCTTCTCCAAGGCAAGGTGGACTCCACATGATCATTTTTGAAATCCCCCCCCCCCCCCCCCCCCCCCCCCCACCCAAAAAAAAAAAGAGCCTTTTATCAATTTACAAGCATCCCAGTACCATCAAAAATCACCTGGATTTAAACCCCAATGTAAGGGTAATTTAGTTATTTTACATCCAAAACCGAGACCCGACCTGAGTCAATAAATTCAGGATTTTCATAAACCCTAATGCTTCCATTTTGTACCTAAAAATCCATTTTGAATGGTCCAAAGATCCATCTCTAAGTGCAGTGGTAGTTTCATAAGTATATTAAAATCGAATTGGCTGTAATTCTATTACAGCTATTTCCCTTTTGCTTAATGGAGTAATGGGTGTAATTTAATTAAAGCCATTTAAAAGTTGATCTATTTTAAAAAACAGACGGTCCAGATGGCAAAAGATAATCTCTCACCGTCTAACCAGTGAGGACGAGTAACCCTCATCATGAGGGTTTCTCAAAACACCCCACTACGTAGCAGGGCTGCCCACTAAGGAACAACTCGTCGAGTGGGGAGACGGTTTGCCTCCCCATGATCATTACCAGCTGGCTAGGAGTTGGCTTACCGTCAGCCTGCCAACATTTAATGCTGGCAGTAGAGCAATGATGCCCCGCGGACATGTATTCCGCTAGTCCCTATGGGACTAACATGTGTCTGGGGTCTATCCTCGCGGATAGACCAAGTTAAAACCTTGTGGACAAGCCTCACAAGCAAGTCCACGAGCAGACTTAAAAAGTCACCCTTGTGGCTAGCCAAAGACTAGCCCTTGTTGGACCTGGACCAACTGAACCATGGGTGAGACCCATGGTCTAACCCCTTTTGGTCCGCGGACTGATCAAGGCCAGTCCCTTTGGATAACCTGGTCGGCGGCCCAATTAGGCCATGGATTGGGTCAACCCTTCCTAGCTGGCAGTCAATAGTTGACTGCCATGTGACATAGAATCCTTGACAAGAAGGGATTCTTTGCCAGCTTTGGGGGGATCCCAAGATAAGGATCTCCTTCTTCTTTCACAATGAAAGGGTGCCACATAGTACCCCCATTCAAAATAGGAGAGTAAACTCCTCTCCCTTTTGGAAGATAAGATTCTTTCCTCCTTTTGGGGAAAGATTTTATCCTCCCAGGTTTTCCAAAAAGAAAACTAATTTGGAATCCTCCAAGAGAAATGACTCTTGGATGTCCCAGTTTTCCTAAGATAAGGGAAACCAAAGACAGATGCCCTCTCTAAGGAGAGGGAACCCCTTTTTGACCTCCTAAAAAAGAGGAAGTCAAAGGAGAGCCCAAAAAGGACTCTCCAAAATGTATAAAAAATAGAGTTTCTCATAAGAAACTCACACGAAGTAATACACACAAGAAAAATACGGGAGAAACACAAAGAAAGGAGAAAAATAATTTTCTTTGACAGGAACCCACAACAAGCAAATGGTGAAGAAGAAGGATCTTCCATCAATGGAGAATATCAGGTGAACCCCTCAACATGGTCACCTCTCTTTCTTCTTCTCTTTTCTTTATACAAAGACATCTATGAGGCATCCTGTAATGCCTACATGGGTATTGGCAACCTCACTGAATAAATATATTTTATTCAGAACTTTGTTCTTCTTATTTCTTCTTCTTAATAAATATATTTTATTCAGATCTTTGTTCTTCTTATTTCTTCTTAATCAGAGGTTCTTCCCTAAAACGAGAAGGTAATTAATAATCCAGGTTTACTCGGGTTAGAAGGATAGTCCCCCACACAAAATAATAAACTCCATACTACAATGTAGGATATTTGAGATATGCGTTTAAACGAAATTTACGGTTACAAATTCCTGGCACGCCCGATGGAACCTTCTTATATTCTCATCTTTGAAGAAAGATCAAACAAAAGAACAAAAGAAAAGAAAAGTGAGTGATCTTTTCCTCTCTTTTCTTTTTCTGTTTTGTGCAGGATGATCAAGATCGTGTGCATGCGTCGGGCCTACGTATGTATCCTGATACAAATCCCGCTTACTCAGCCACTCACATGGGCTGAGATAGCAGCAACCCCTGTCAAGAGGGCTCGATCAACTGGCCAAAACCCTACCAAGAGGTCATGGTCACCCTAACAGGCCTCAATTAAGGATGCACCCGCCCGCAACAGGAGCAGGCCCTTCCTGGCCACCCTGAGATTTCTGCATCTGCATACAACGGGCCCTTCTTGGCCACTTGGGACCTCCCCCATTGGTCACCACACATTCCAAAATACCCGTAATACCCCTGGGGCCTCTCCCCATTGCTCCTATAAAACCTCAGCCACCCCCTGTTCAAATCCACACCAACTTCCCACCTTGGAACTCTGTTAAAATATCCCCAGACCTTCATAGCCATCCTTAGCACCCCTATGGACTCCCCAGGCCTTATCCAAGTCCCCTGTATCTGTCCCAAGCTCCACCACCATTGTAGTCGAGCTCCCCACAGTTCATACACCACTGTTGCAGCCCACTAGGGGTAACAAACCCCTCCTTGCTTACTCTCTCTCTCTACTCTCCATTGTAAGGGACCCCTGGTCCTAATCCAGGGGTCCTATTTACTTTATTTTCATTAGCATCATAACACCAAACCGAGGACAGGGACCCCTACAACTTCCTGTAAGCGTAGGGAGTCCCTCGAGGTCTTTATACACGAGTGCAACACCCCTATACCATGCTCAGTTGATCCCTTAGGTTCTGGGGGTCCCTCAGTCCATGAGGGAACCCCCTATACCTTTGCTCATACAGCCACAATGGGGAAAAATTGTTTTTTTCAAAAATTTGCTCCTGATCGGTAATCCCATTACCGACCCAGTATACACCCTCTATGTTTCAGTCCTTAACCATGGTTAAGTTGAACCTTGGCTAGTTCCAGGGCTAGGGTTAGTTAGCTTAGACTCTTGGCAAGCCCCCTGCAAAAAACCAGACCTTAAATCATGGTCTAACCATGGTAAAGTAGCTTCCAAACCAGGGTTAGTTTTCTGTCGGTAATCCCATTATCGACAGAAATAGACTTTTTTACCAGACTTCGGGCCCTTGTGGGACCCACATGGCACATCCCCTGGGGCCCACTAGTGGCTCATTTGAAAGATCTTAGTCCCCTCTAGCTCCTTGTAAAATTTCAGGGCCTAACTTGAAGCTTAACGCTAGTTACCAGAGCCCTTAACTTGGGTTAAAAAACTGTTCAGGCTATCGGCAGTCCTATTGCCGACATCACAGAGTCCCTTTTTGCTCATCTTTGGGCCCCTATGGGGCCCACATCCTTGATGTTCAGAGGCTGCCACCTTTCCCATTTGAAAGCCTAGTCATCAGGCTACCTATCCATGTTTTCATTTCACCCAGGGGAGGTCCCTAACCATAGTTAGACCCCACAAACCCTAGTTGAAAAATTATAGAAATGGAGGTAATCTAATTACCTCAATTATGTAATTTTTTGATTTTTGGCTTTGTGAACAAAAAAAAAAAAGGGCTGAAACATGGTATGAAGCCACTCTATGCCCTACCATACCCTTTGGGCCCACTTTTGACTGACCATAACCCTTAACCATGTTTAAAGTGACCCTGTTTAACTTTTAACCATGGTTAAGTACTATTTAACCCCACAAAAAATACGGAAAAATCCTTTAAAATCCATAAAAATACAAAAGACCAAAAAATCAGAATGTTGGACCTTTTAAACCATGATTAGGACCCCTAACCATGGTTAACCCCTTCTTAACCCCGATTAGCAACCCTAACCCCCGGTTAACACCCTCTTAGCCTCCGGGCTCTACCCTTAGCCTCCGGGCTTACCCTAGGCCTATCGGGCCTCAACCTTGGCCTACCGGACCTCAACCCTAGCCTCTGGGCTTACCCTTGACCTCCGGGCTCAACACCTTTGCACATTGACCAACCTCGGTCAAGCAAAACCCTAATCTCTGGATTAGGCCCATTAGCTACCCTTGGTGCGCACACACACACCCGCTCACCTTAGCACGGGCTCATGTGCTAGAACTACGCTCGGTCTGATCTCACCCCTTATGTGAGTACGTAGGCAGCCCAACACGGGCCTGACCTAGTTAGCTTTTACCTTCTTTCGGTTAGTTTAAGTTAAACACATTGGCATTCGATTAACAACGAGATTAATTTTGACTTAAACCTATCAAGTAGGGAACCACTATATGTGGAAGTTTCGGGGTGCCTAACCCCTTCCTTGAACTTAACCGAACCTCTTACCCCGATCCCTGATCGCGGACCAAGCCTTATCCAACATTCCCAAAGACTTATCCCTTCTTAATTAATAAGTTGCGACTCTTAACAAATCAAACCATTGTGAGGAAATTAATAATTTTCAGGGTTCCCCGAAACTCATGCTCACAGCTCTGGCGACTCTGTTGGGGAAAGAAGTGCGTCAAGGTTCAACCCGGAACTTAGGTTTAAGCCAAATAAACCTCAACTTAATCAAGTGTCTTAGTATTTAGCTTAATACTAATCGATTTTACATCCTTGGTGATTTTTGAATTTCATTCACCACATAATAGTGTAATCAAACCCGATACCTATTAGACAGGCTTAATACTCTTACGACTATTGGATAACTATCCTCAGTGACAGGGATTTAAAAGTCTTTGAGGTCCGCAGAACTTTGCCTGTTAGGTGACTATTCTCAGGAAACGGTTCTGAACGCTCTCGCTTACACCAATCGTCCCTTCCAGGGAGTCGTATATGCGGTGTTAAGTGACCCCCCATCCTTAGGAACCACTTGCATACACCTGCATACATACATATAGCCTATGCTAGGGTATAGTCTACAAGCAGTCCGTCCGGAAGGGTACCCTAACCCTAACCTGTTTGCACCCTATACCTGTCCCCAATCATGGTTGGCTATCCGGGCACTTTACCCGAGTAAACACCCATTCAGGGGCATGTACTGAACCGAACTTATGCTTGTAATAAAATACAACCGACCTCGTGTCTTGACATAGCATGTGGGGTTCAAACCCCGGGCAGACAGGTCTTCTCGAAGACCTACCCTTGCTTTGACTTGATAGGCCCCCGGTTTCCAACAACCCTGGTAAAGCACATCAAAATTCGGTCCGACTGTCTTATCGACTCACATGTACATTGTCACACCCAATCAAAAATAAAAAAAGTTGCATAATCATTTCTGTATAATCATCGTGCATCATCATTTGCATTTTCACCTGCACTTACACAGAGTGTACATTTGTCCAAGTAGATGGCAGGTCCGTCAGGGATTGTTCCGTCAAATGGTCAGCCTCCTCAGCCCATGCACTTGACCTCCCAGGGGGCATGTGACAAAATCCTCCATGATTCAATTGAGGCCCTAACTCGGGATCAACGTTTTTCCTAGGCCCAGTACTACAAACTAGGAAACAACCTAGAACTGTCCATGATTAAGCCAGATTAGCACCTCATAAATGCTGTCATCCAGTGTTGAAACTCGACCTACATGGTATTTCATTTTGGTAAGAATGAGCTGTATCCAACATTGGAGGAGATACAGCGCATTCTCGGCTTAAACATAGAAGCGAATCCATAGTACCGAGCTACAAGGCAAACTTCCAGGCAGGCCTCTCAAGGTTCTTACGAATCAAGCCTGCCTCCTTGTAGTATAATTCTAATGGCACTTATAACAGGGTGTCTATACAATTCTTCGAGAAACGGTACCGGCCCAGGTGGGATCATGATTTCTAACAGCTGAGCTCCCTGGTCTCAATGCCTTTGCACTGATCATTATGTCGCAACTGGTGATCCCCAAAAGCCGTACCTTTGCCAACTCAGTACTGGCAGGAATCATCGAAGACATGCGAGAATCGAAGACAATCATCCCGATCATCCTTGCGGAGCTTCTCAGGGCTCTCAACCTTACAACAGAATGAAGAAAGGGCGTCTTCCACGCCAGTGTATCTCTCCTACATCTGTGGCTGGTATCACACTTTCCTACCATCTTACCAGTACCCGACGTACCCCGAGATGCCTACAGCCTGTCCAAGAAGATTATATAGAATCAGGGCCAGATAGTGACTACTGACATCAAAGAGCTCTACCAGCTTCTCTAGGACCTGACAGAGAAGGCCATCACTTGGCACTGCAAGTGGCTAGTCATCCCGAGACTACCTCACGTCGTCATCTCAGGAAGACGGTGTATGATCATTGCCGGTCTTACAGGCTCTGCAGCCTATGTACCACTCCGAGTCTTCCGCCAGTTTGGACTCCCCCAGCGTATTCCAGTCATTGACCGACAAGAAAATGATTTTGCCGACTTCACAGTGCACTTCGAGCGCCTCACCGACCGATTCCAGTCCTGTTGGAGAACCTCTAGGCGAGATCGGTGGCCAAACTTTGTGGTCACAACAGGACCATCTACAGATGCAGTGTACCGGCTTTGGGTGGAAGATCCTGACATTCCATCTCCCATGCCCGCACCTAGGGAACTACCGACTCAAGTCTCAGCTCCATCACGGGGCACCATACCATTGTCTGAGATGGTAGTCCCCTAGACAGACATCTTCTTGGAGAGATAATTTCACATACGGATGAAAGAAGAGCGGCTTCGGAAAGCCCAGATAGCGTTCAGGTTACAAGAAGCGGAACAGGACCGCAAACTCCAAGCTAGACAGGAGTAGATCCAGCACCTTAAACAGACAGTCCGTTCTTACCAGAAGAAGCGGAGAGGTGACATCAAAGAAAACTCCATCCTCGGAGCTTAGTTGCACTTCCATCAAGAGCAGCTTGATAGTGGAAAGGCAGAGATGACCTACCGTATCCGACAGTTCGGATACCGGATGTTCAGGGCTACATAGTCCCTTGCTCACATGGAGGTTGAGGTCACATCCCTCCAGCAGCAGCTCATGGACTAAGGGGGCATCTCCCGACCACTTGACTTTGCAATCCCGAATGGACCTACCTAGGATCGAGTCATTTTCTTTCTTTGAGTTACAGTCTTGTACTCACTGCACCTTTATCATGCATCGATGAAAAATCTTTTTATAGCATTATCTCTCTTGTCCTCATGCATAACTCTGATTAGTTGTTGCATCTTCTTTCAGTTTGCATGAGTTGACCTATGACTCGTTCTCTGACTGCAATTCTCGTAAAAGTCACAGAAGCATTGTTGACCAAGATACCAATCATGGAGCTAGTACCGTACCAGCCTCCATCTGAGAGCAGCTCATAAGCAATGACAGAACCATCGGACCATCAACAGAGAATTGATGATTTGGTGCAGTCACATGATCGGGACATCGTCGCCATGCAGAACAAACTAGACCGAGTTTTGGAATCCTTGAGCATCCTTCTTGGTACCCGTACCAGAGAACTCTATGATCGGATCCCCACAGAAAACCTTGATTAGCCTCGTCCAGAGCCACATCAGCTTATCCCAATCATCATCCCTAATCCTGGACCTGCAACTGGCGGAGGAGAAGTGAAATTTGATCAGTATGAGGAACAGCCCAGGGCCTCCCATGTCCATCAAGACAGGCCATCTTCATCTGACCCTACACCATCTCTCAAGGATCAGCATGAGGAGATAAAACAGATGAAGGAGAAGATAAGAAGGATGAGAGGGGCATCTGTCAACCCCGCTCTATCTCTGGAGGATATAACATTCTCAGCTGGGGATGCTGTGCCCTCAGGCTTCAAAGTTTCGGACTTTAACAAATACGACGGTTTCGGCTGTCTGAGACAACATCTGTAGATTTACCTGGGGGACATGCTCTTGTACAACAAGAACTAGCCTTTGTTGACCTAGTATTTCCAGAAGAGTCTGAAGGGAGCAGCCCTTACCTGGTGGATGTCAGTTGACAAACAGAAAGTCAAGACCTGGCAAGATGCTATGGACATGTTCGTGGAATAGTACTCCTTCAACCAAGAGCCTCGGCCTCAACGGAGCCAGTTGGAACAGATGAGCCAGCAAAACAATGAGTCATTCCTGGAATATGTCTCATGCTGGAGGGCAATGGCTGCAAAAGTCTCCACTCTTATCCCTAAGGAGGACCTGCCAAGCATCTTCATAGGCACACTGAAGCAGTCCTATTCAACCCTGATGGTCACCCTACCAATTGTAGACTTTGGCATAATCGTGAAGATGGGTGCCCGTATCGAAATAGCGATACAGAGTAGGGCCATCCATTCCAGCCTTGGGCTTGATCCTCCGAAAGCAGCGACAGCTTCTACAATCAGAAACAATGGTCCATGTGACCACAAGAGGAAAGAAAGCATCAATTTGGTGGCTTCCGTAGCACCCATCAGACAACCAGCTCCGGCCGCTTAGCAACAGCCTGCACCAAGGAACACCCAGCCGGCTAAACAAAACCAAGGTCAATCTCATCCTATCAGAAAATTTACTCTTCTCCCTTATAACCTCAATCAACTTCTTAACTTCCTGACCAAATAGGGTCTTCTCGAATTGAGAGGTCTTACCCCTCTCCTTCCCCTGACAAACAAAGCAAAAACTATGATGCCTTAGGAATGTTTTTGCTTTGTTTATCAGGGGGTTGAAAACAAAGCATGAGTATAAAGGCCTTAGGAATGTTTTACTAGGTTATAGGAGTTGAAAACAAAAGGTGGAAAAGGTTCTAGGTGTTAAGTAAAGGGCAGTCTCTACATAACCTCAACTTGAGAAAAGTCTAGTTTTGTCACCGTTTATAGGAATCGAGTGATTCTTGAATTTTTGGAAAGGTGTTGGAACCCTCTTCAAGGTCCATGTTTATCATTTTTTCATATTTTGAGTCGGGTTCGAGGGAAACGTTGAAATTCCAGAGTCGGGACTACTGAAATCTATTTCCCGACTAGTCAGCTTTAGAGCACATTTAAGTAATTAAAACCTCAAAATTAGGATTTGTCTATTAGACAATTACTTCTTCCCCTTCAAAATACGAGTCTAACGCAAGTTGAATCGTCAAAATCCGATAAGGGAGTCGAAAGCTATGACCGAAATACCAAAGGGTGAAAATCTAGAAAATTTCTGTCAGGATTACGAGCGATCGTACAGACCCTACGAACGATCGTAGGTGAGCTACGATCGATCGTAGAAAATCTATGAGCGATCGTAGAATTCTGGAAATGGCCAAACTCTCTGTAACATTTACGATCGATCGTAGGAAACTATGAGCAATCGTAGAAGATCTACGAACGATCGTAGATATGCTACATACGATCGTAAGTTGCGAACCTAGTTTTCTTGTGCGGGATTTTTAGGGTTTCTATCCTTGCCTATAAATAGGGGATCTATTTGGGGGTTTTTGGCTTACCCTCAACCTAAAAGGAGAGAGTGAGGAAGAAGAGAAGGGAGATTTGGGGAGCATCCAAGGAAGGTTGTGGAGTGAGATCAAGGGAGCTCAAGGTGTGCATCTTTACCATTTCAAGTTTGGAGCATTTATTCAAGAAGGATCATCCTCCATCAAGTTGGGGTTTTCAAACAAAGGGATTTCTTCAAAATCAAGTGTTGATCCCCAAGGTTAGTACACTCTCCTAGTTAGCTTAGTAATAACTTAGGTTTTTCCTTAAAATGATTGTCGTTTGATCTTGTATTTTGCCTTTTCTTGAAGCCTATCACTATCCCTAAGAATGTATAAGATTAATAACTTAGTTGTGGATGCATTGTGGATGTAATGGATGTTGTGTGATGGAAAATGGGAAAGAGCAATGGTACGCATAATGAACGCATATAAAGTGTTTGATGAAATGTTGAGAAAGAAACTATGGCAAACAATTAAAGGATTACAGAAATGTTGAACGCCACTTGTTTGATAAAATGTATATTTGAGAACTCAATCAAGAATATGACATTATGGTTTAGGGTTTTTCTCTAATTGTGTAGTTTTCATCAAATACAAAGAATGTTTCTTCAAACCTCACATGTTTATTGATCATTAATAAATTGGATAAATTGCCCTATATGTTTGCCTTAAATTTTTCATGTCTATGAAAGTATAAGAAATGCAAGATTATACTTTATTGTTTTATGTCAACACGATATCACCAAGGAGTTGCACACAGGTACACATGCATGCATGAACCAAGTTTTCTACGTATAAGTACATGAAAAGAACCACCAAGAACATGAAAAGTGATTACGAAACAATGAACTGAGCTTTTCAAAGTATAAATTACATGTAAGAAACCACATGAATAAGACATGTGCATTTCCATACGAATGAAAAACCCGAACTTTGGGTTGGTCAAGGGTAGGACATATCCCAGGATATGTCACACCTGGCTCACAAGCAAACAAGCAAGATTGATAAAGTCGAACATGGGGCCGGTCAAGGGTAGGGCATATCCTAGGATATGTCATACCTGGCTCACAAGAAAAGCAAATCAAGCAACTAATGTGTTCCGTTCTATCATACTTCGGGCTTTAGTAAATAAGTGAAATGCTAATGTGTTCCGTTCCATCATAGTCTGGGCATTCGTAAACAAGTGAAATGCTAGTGTGTTCCATTCCACTATAGTTCGGGCACTAGTCAAGTCAAGACAAGATGCTAATGTGTTCCGTCCCATTATAGGTCGGGCATTAGCAAAGCAAGACAAGAAGCTAGTATGTCCGTCCAAGTCATAGTTTGGGTACTAATTAAACAAGACAAGATGCTAATGTGTTCCATCCCATTATAGTTCGGGCATTAGCATTAGAAAAGCGAGACAAGAAGCTAGTATGTCCGTCCAAGTCATAGTTCGGGTACTAGTTAAACAAGACAAGATGCTAATGTGTTTCGTCCCATTATAGTTCAAGCATTAGTAAAGCAAGACAAGACCCTAGTATGTCCGTCCATTTCATAGTTCGGGTACTTGCTAAACAAGACAAGTGAAATAAAGAATCTCATGAGACGTGTAAGGTAACCACAAGATGCATAAGACATGTAAGGAACTCACAAGACTCATAAAGTAGAAAATACGTGTTGGTTAAAGCATGAATTGAAAAGTATGAGTTAAAGTATAATGTTCAAGATTGTACAAGTGTTATTTGTATTAGCTTTCGCACTCTGGTTATGTATATTTGATAATGAACTGTACCATGCATGACATATTATTGTTCTTAATATTTTTGTCACCACTATTGTTAGCTAGTAATTTGTACTCGCTGAGTATTCCATGCTCAGCCTCACCTATTGATGTCAGCAGGTACACCATACAGTTATCTAGGCGGTTGATGGAGAGTAGGAGTTGCTCGGATTGTTAGTCAGATGTTAGGGGTTGAAATGTGGTCCTAGGGTTAGGATGAGTGAGAGAGATATGTATTTTGGCGTTTTCTTTTAGAGATTTTCATGTAGACTTGAGTTGGTAACTCAAGTGTTGAACTCTTGTGTACATATTGGAATTTTTATTAAGTAAATTGTTTATGTTAACACTTGGAAGAACATCTATAGAAAATAAATTTTTAGTTCATTATTTAGCTTGCCTTATATGCTTCTGCAAGATGGTTTTTGTGATAAGTAATGTGCCCAAATTTCGCCAAACTCCTAGGGGGTATTTTGGGGCGTGACAAAAGTGGTATTAGAACCTAGGTATTAGGTTCTCTAGGGTCATTTAGAGTTCAATACCATGATCAAACCAAGGCATTAGGTTCATCTCAGGAGTCGTATTCCAAGTGTAGCGTAATCATTTAGTCTTTGTCTATAACATGTTAAATTCAATCGAAGTTAGTGTCTATTTTCGCTTGGTGATCGGTGCTATATATTACACATATGTGCACCTCAAACTTAACTTGTTAACCCTTTCGAGTGATCTTTTAAATCCCTTTATGCTGCTTGGTTGATTGTATTTTTTTCAGGTTCATGCGAGAATAAGAGCTTAAATTGGAAGGATTAAAAGCATTAAGGACTCATAAGGAACTCAGGAACAAAATGGTAGAAGAATGGAGCAAAATCAAAGTCAGTAGGGAAATAATGCTTTGGGCGATCGATTGCCCAGAGGGGGGCGATCGATTGCCCTCCCTGCGTTTTGATATTTTATTGTTGCGAGAGTTTTATCTTTTGGTCACAGTTTGACTATTCTTAAAGGCCCAAATTTTGTAGAGAAAAAGGAAAAGAAGAGTTGGACCCCAATTAGAACTCCTTATTTTATAGGGACTCTATCTTTCTCTATAAAAAGGAGAATCCTTAGCCATAATTAGGGGTGTAGAGATTTTGAATCAGAAATAAGCGAAGCTCTGGAGAAAAAGGAAGCCATGAAGAGGAGTGCAGCAACTTTGTCTATGAAGATGATGTGTTCCTCTCTCACGATGAGAGGGTTGTTTCAAACAACCAGTTCGATGAAACCCTAGCTAAGTAACTGTGTCGTTTTATTTAGTTTTATTTTGATTTCTTAGTTTTGAAACATTGATTGCATACTGAGAGGGTTGTTTCAAACAACCAGGATTTATTTGAATTATATTTGATTTCAATGGAATTCTCAACCTTATCTTAGGTATTATGAAATTGGAATTGAATCCACTTATGTTAATTTTCGTTAGAATTTAAACATAGGTTTTATGCAATGGTTTTAATATATCGAGAGATTAAATTCGAAGATATTTTATACTATGGGAAGACAAGTGATTACACAACGGTAGATTAGTGTGTATCATTCGTGCTAACCAAAGATACAAAATGCTTAGAATATAATCCCTTGAAATTTTCTTGATCAGTTGAGAGGGGACATGCTGTCACTCTAACTGGAATGTTTACAATTTAAGAGGTTAGAATAAATTCAGATTAGAGATTGGTTATTAGGTTAGTGGTAGATTTGAAAACCCTAGATCTTCTCTCCAAAAGATTTAAAACCAGTAGTTGATAATTAGTTTAGAAATCTTAATTAGTTAATTAATTGTTTTTAGTTTAATCAAGCAACAATGAATTATCCATCTCATTAATTTAGAATTAATCTTGACAAAAGGCAACAAAACCAGCGCAGTCCTCAGAAGTTCGATACCCTTACTAGTATTATTCTACAGAAAAGTAACGATCACTAGGAAAACCAAAAATTTTATATACTTATACTATTATGTGTGGTATTGTTATATGGTATTATATGCTATGTGGGGTGCATACTATATGTTATATGCTAAGTGAAAACCAATGCTTTATAAACGAGTTTCCCCGTTAGACTTATGAGTTGAGAGATACGCAGGCTAGAGTCTAGCCTAAGTGTTAGTTGACAAGGGAGTGATAGGTCATTTATACATTGTGTTATTAGATTTAGGTAGGGATTTTTTTCCGAGTGAGACTATAGGAGGTCCTTTCGTCTTGCAAGTCTAGTAGATTTAGAGTCGTTACGGAATGAGGGACCTAGGTTTCGATGTATATGCTGTTATGTGTATCCTGTGAAATTCCATTTGTTAAAATACGCTTAATGCATATTACATCACAAATAAACACAAGTCGCACATCATGGTGTGACGATAAGTCTATATAAGTTCATGCGTCCCCATGACTAGTAAGAACGAATATATATGTTTATCAAGCTCAGGGATGTTTGATTCATGTCTCTAGATACAAATGCACATTTCTGTAGCACGTTCTAGACTCAGTGCTCAATCCCAAATAATAAATACATTATGGACTCTAAGGACAGATATAATTTTGGATAAACTCATGGATGTTTGATGCACGTTTCTAGATACAGATGCGCATTATTTGTAGCTCGTTCTAGACTCAGTGCTCAGTCCAAATTTCTAGATACAGATGCGCATTATCTGCAACTAGCTAGTTCTAGACTCAGTGCTTAGTCCAAAAGAATAAATACATTATAACTCCAAGGATAATCATATATGGCATAAGTATCATACACTTTCATACATAGCATGCATAGCATAAGCATCATGCATCCCATAAGCACCACACAAAGCATGAGCATTCATACATAGCATTCATTTCACACATCTCATAATCATCATATGCATCACGCATGCATCATGTAGATTTTAGAAGCATCATACATGTCACAAAGATCCAAAGGAATTTACTTAAATAACTCAAGGGTATAAACTACTCATTAATCTTAATCCTAAGTATATTAATGTCTTAAGTATATAACTGGTTAATACCTTAACCGAGTGTGAAAAAAAAAAAACTTAGCTTCGCTAGGAAAACTAGTTGTATGATTGCACTATTATGTGTGTACTTGGATATATACGATACACTTATGTATGCAATATATGCTCATTGGATTTTTAGGAGCTTGAGTTCAAGTTATACTCAGGTTATATGATTGTTCTCGAGTGTAGACTAACAAATTAGTCTTAGTCAAAACCGGTTAGAGTCTCAACCGAGCTTGGTGTTGTACGCTAGGAAACATTTCTTGTATGATAATATTATTTTATTGTATGCCTCGATGTATTATTATGTATCTATAAACATGAAATGATTGTTGAAAATTGGGGTCAAGTTAAGTTGGGTTCCAATTTAGGATCATGCTTTGCTATTGTTCTCAAGATTCAATCATCAGACGTGGCAATCAGGGTCACGGTTACCCTACTAGAGGAAGTGGAGGTGACGCTCCGATAGGGGATGAGCAACCTGACCTTACACAAGTCTTAGGGTCAATTGCCGAGACATTAGCTCTGCTCATAGCCAGGCAACCTGTCACTTGTCGTCCTCCTACTGTAGCACTAGTACCGGCTCCTCCAAATAGAGCACAGGTAGGGATCGAAGCATTTCGGAGGATGAGGCCTCCGGTCTTTTATGGTTGCATAGACCCATTGGTTGTAGAAGCATGGGTTAGGCAGCTGGAGAAGTTGTTCTCCGTCTTGATGCCTATGGAGGTAGAGAAAATTGCATGGGCCGCATTTATGATGGAAGGTGAGGCAGATCATTGGTGGAGATCCACCATCATAACAAGGGACTTGACTCGAGCAGGTCAAGAATGGACTTAGGAAGAGTTTCTAGATGTTTTCTACAAGAAATACTTCCCAATAAGAGTTAGAGAGAAGAAAGAACTGGATTTCATTACCTTGGAACAAGAGAACATGACAGTGGCTGACTATGAGGCCAAGTTCTCGGAGTTGTCGAGGTTCGCTCCTGTGAGATAGCGACCTTTTTTTTTTTTTCGAAAAATGTTTTTTGAAGAGAAAGAACTTTGAGTCGCCACCAATCATCGAGTTATGGGGTGATTGGTCACCGAAATTCATTTTAAAATAAAATCAATGCGAAACCATAATGAGATCCCGGGAAAGGAGGTTCTATTGTGATTTGGGGAAGGTGTTAGGCACCCCAAATCACCCGTCCAAAGACGGTAACCTATGATTTCAAAATTCCCTTAAAAATCTTTAATAAATCGGCTTAAAGAAAATGATTAATGAAATTCTAATTTCTGAAGAATTATAACGACTCTAATCTAGAAAGGTTAGACATCGTTAGAACACATGAAATGATGATGAAAAAATTGTCTAAAAATCGGCATTATAACGACTCTAATCTAGAAAGATTAGACATCGTTATATTGCATAAAATGATGATAAAAATCTATCTAAGAAATTGGCATTATAACGACTCTAATCTAGAAAGATTAGACATCGTTATATTGTCTAAAATGATGATAAAAATCTATCTAAAAATTGGCATTATAACGACTCTAATCTAGAAAGATTAGACATCGTTATATTGCATAAAATGGTGATAAAAATCTATATAAAAATCGACATTATAACGACTCTAATCTAAAAAGATTAGACATCGTTATATTGTCTAAAATAATGATAAAAATCTATCTAAAAATCGGCATTATAACGACTCTAATCTAGAAAGATTAGACATCGTTATATTGCATAAAATGATGATAAAAAGGAAAATAAAATGATTTTTTGAAAACAAACATGTGTCTAACAATGAATGGAATACCCCTCTTTTCCTTACTATTCACAAAGAGCCCCAATTCGGCGAAACGCGTCGTAGGGGGTCCTTAATGAACATTTTAAGGAGAAGAGGAGCACTTCATTACAATGCTCGAGCAATAATGAGAACGAAAATGTGGGTTTATGGATATCTCTATATCTCATATCTCACAAGGAGCCCCAATTCAGCGAAACGCGTCTTAGGGGGTCCTTAATGAGCATTAGAGCAAAGAGGGGGGAGAATTTTAACGACTTGGCCCATACATCATTTTTTTTTTTTAAAGGGAAATAAAAAAAGGGTTCTAAAAAAAAAGACCTAAGGGTTCCTACCCCTCTTCCTTCCATTTGAAGCCCCCTAATCGGCGAAACGCGTCATAGGAGGGTCCAAACTACTTGAAGAAAAGGGGGGGTAGGTCTTAAAGATTACCTAAGGCTCACATCATAAAAAAATAAAAGAGAGGGTAAAGAAGAGAAGTAGTACAAAGGAAATGAGATGAGGTAGGGTGTTGGCCTACCTATATGGGTTGGAGACCCACTTGAAATTAAATCTTCAAGCTTTTCCCAAATGCTCCAAGCTCTCCTTCTTTCTCCTCTCCAAGGCTTTCTTCTTCTAACTCTCTTGGGACTTAGGGAATTTTGGGGCAAAGGGACAAGGATAAAAGAAATTTTTTTTTTTCAAGACTTAGAATGCCTTGCAAAGCATGGCTTTCTTAGTCTCTTTTTTTGCAGAGTTTTGGCTAGCTAGAGTGGTGTCAAATGGGGAAAAGGGGTGAGGTATTTATAGGGGAGAGGTTGAGGGGAAAAACTCATCCATTTCCAATGTGGGACTAAACAATTTTAGGGACATAAAAGTCATTTTTTTAATTGTTTGGACGAAATCCCTAGAAACTTGAAAATATTGAGGGTATTTTGGTCCAAAGAAAGTTAATATACCATAAGAGTTGATGGACAAAAAATTGAGTATTAGTCTGGTCGTTTTTGTCAAAAACGACAGGGAGAAAATAAACCAAAATGGTCCAGTCGTTTTTGGTAAAAACGACCAAAAAATCCCCTTTTGTAACGGAAAAGATTCCCTCACACATGGGTTGTTACGGGTCAAGCTCGGGTCGTTTTTGATATAAACGACCAATGAAATAAAGGCATAAAAAATTGGGTCGTTTTTAACAAAAACGACTTTGATTTTATAGCAAAACAAAAAGGGTCGTTTATATAATAAACGACCATGCTTTTTAAACTATAAAAGCTTGGTCGTTTTTGACATAAACGACCAAAGCAAAATCCCATTTTTTTTCTCTTTTCTTTCTTTCTTTTTGACTTTTACCTTTTTGCTTTTTTTGCCTTTTGCCTTTTTGGGGGTCCCACATGAAATGAGGTGAGGGTAGACTATGGGGAATGCTAAGGTGTGACAAGAGTGCTTGGGAAAGCCTTGGAGAAGTGGAGTTAAAGAAGAAGAAAAAATTCCCGGGTAAAACAGGGTGTCTACAGCTGCCCCTCTTTGCCAGATTTGCCTGCAAAGAATGGCAAAGATAAAAAGACACAAGCCTGTTTTGCACGGGAAAGATGACATGTATACCCCAAATAAATGAACGGTGACTCCTTAAAATTTCTTTAAAACTTTTTGAAAGCTTTCATTTTATTTATTTATTTATTATTATTATTATTTTTTTTTTTTTAATATTTTTGAGATGTAAAAGGAAATGGAACTAAATCCACTGCATGAAGACTGATGTGGAATTTAGTCCCCTCACTAAACCGGCCTCGCGACTCATCGCCTCATCTGGGACCCAGGGATAGCGCAACTGAAAAAAAGGAAACAAATTTTGTTTTTGTAAGCTTTCAAATTATTTTAAAAATATTTTATGGAGTCATCTAATCATTGATTCAGGTTAAACACATCATCTTTCAAACAAGGGGATCAAATGATATCGACTATTGATCAAGTCGGCCCATTGATTTTCCAACCTTATTAAATCTAAAAATTATCTAGACTTAAAATTTTGATGTTGCACGTTTTTCAACTGATAAACCATTGACGGGTTAACAGATTGCATGATACACGTGCGTTTTGGAACAACTTCACTTCGTTGCTATTCTTGATTGACATCTGCAATTTCTCTTCTCATGACCATTATGTCTGTATGCAGCTTATCTGATCGAGTGTTGATGATGGAGCTCTCGGACCCTCATTTTTTCATTCACAATTTTTGTTCCATTCATCATTGCAGGCGGGTCTCAGCCGATTATCTCATTCATCATCTGAATCGCAGGTATATTGACATATCCCTACAAAACCTTGTTAGCTCGCTTTCAATAAATTTATGAAAAATTTGCATAACAAGATAACTAGAGATAGAATTGTTGCATTTACAAATTCTTACCATTTAATCTTGATTGATATTTTGGATTGGTTGCAGGGACAATGTACCTCTTAAAGAAGGCAATGCATAATTGACAAAAAATTCTCTTGTACCATCTCGAGCAAGGAATGAGTCTTTGGAGCTGGAGGTTCGGGAGATGACCTTGGAGAGTATCAAGGAGTATTGCTAGAATGTTCAGACTCATGCTGGTTCTCAAGAGATAATACTCTTCCTGCTGAATGTTGTCGTTGCTCGTCTTTGATGGAAGTTGAGAAATATAGACTGAGTTTCATCTAAGGAGTCTGATGGACTAGAGGACCACTCCTTTTCACTTATGCTTTGTACCTTTTTTTTTTTTTTTCAAAGAAATGAGCTTTATGTAAAGAGACTTATATACAGTGAAATGAAACAAAATAGGTTTTGGTATATATTGGCCTCAGGATTGTCTATCATTCTTGCATAAAAACTTATTTTTTTGCTTTTTGAATATCCTAGAATTTTCCTAATCGGCCAAAATATTAGTTTTGGTCTCTTTTTTTTTCGTTTTTTTTTATTTTTTTTATTTTAGAAAATGGCTTAATGTAAAGAGAGTTATATACAATAAAATGAAACAAGATAGGTTTTGGTATATATTGGCCTCAGAATTGTCTATCATTCTTGCATAAAAACTGATTTTTTTGCTTTTTGAATATCCTAGAATTTTCCTCATCGGCCAAAATATTAGTTTTGGTCTTTTTTTTTTTTTTAAACCCAAGGGTATGACATAAAAGGACTTAAATGAAAGTAAGCAAATGAGTGAACTTTATACCACATTCGAGGCGCTCAAACCATCATAGACTATACTTTCCCCACATATACCTTGGATTCATTAGCTTCACCCTTAATAGGTCAAATTAGGCCAAAATGCCCCAGTCCACAATCTCTGAAACTATCAATCCCCATAATGCCCCAGTGTAGGGCATATCACCGCATTAGTCTGAAACAACTGGCTTAGGTTATACTGATCCGAGATAACTGAACTGTAGAAGAATCCATCCGCCTTGGAGTACGTTAACATACTTGCTGATTTGCTGATTTTTTTATTTTTTATTTTTTATTTATTTTTGGAATGCCTTTTTTACCCCTAATGCCTTTTACGGTTTTCACTAGGTCTGGCCCACGTAATTTTTGCGCATGGACGCCTTGAAAGGTTTTCATCCAGCCCGTGGTATTTGGATCTTGCCATGACTTGATTTTTTTACTCGTGACGCCCTTTCGGGTTTTCATCACGCCCTTTCAAATCATGCTTTTCTTTACGAAGATTTTATCTGCAAGCTTCCGTCATCACCGGAACTCTGATTTGAATAAATATAAGTTTCATTTTGAGATTTTCACAGTCAATCTTGATCTGAGAGGACTTTATTATGGGACGAAACGTAGGCTAGGTTGGGTTTAGGAATAAATGGATAAAAAGGCTCAAAATAAAAGATGAAATGGGACGACCGGGATCAATTGCGAAAAAGTAGACTATCATAGGTATATAGGTATATATTTTTTTGTCTTTTCATTTTCTATTCTTTTTTTTTTCTTTTTTTTCTTGTTTTTTCACTAACTTTTCCGTACTTTTTTTTTTTGGGTCTCTTTTTCTTGATTATTTCCCTTTTTGCTTTGATTAACAAAAATAAAAACTGCCCCAGTGCATGGGCTTTGACGAAACATCCTAAAATTTATAAAAACTACCCCAGTGTAGGGTTCAATTGTCCCGGTTTGGTTTGAGAAACGACATGGAGGCTCAAATGGCTTGACTAGGGTTTTTGGGGAATTTCTACGGGAAAATAAAAAGATGGCCTCTCTTCCTTTCAATTTTGACTGTTTAATCTCAAGGTGAATCATGCAAAATACCTTTTAATCGAATCAGAATATACCGGTTCAGGAAGGTCTTCACCATCCATTTCGGCTAGAATAACGGCCCCGCCCGAGAGTACCTTCCTGATCATGTAGGGTCCTTCATAATTTGGCTTGAATTTCCCACGCAGGTCAGGTTGGTGATGAAGCATCTTCTTTAGCACTAGATCGCCTTCTTTGAACTGTCGGGGTCGCACTTTCTTCACATATGCCCTTGCCATTCTCCTCTGGTAACATTGGCCATGACATATAGCGTTCAAGCGTTTCTCTTCAATCAAATTGAGCTGGTCGAAACTTGCCCTCACCCATTCAGCTTCTTCAATCTCTGCCTCCATCAACACTCTGAGGGAAGGTATTTCAACCTCTACGGGTAAGACCGCCTCCATACCATATACCAAGGAATACGGCGTTGCTCCGACTGACGTTCTTATAGAAGTTCGGTACGCATGAAGAGCGAATGGGAGCATCTCGTGCCAATCTTTGTAAGTGGTTGTCATTTTCTCAATAATCCTTTTCAAAATCTTGTTAGCAGCTTCAACGGCTCCGTTCATCTGAGGTCTGTACGGGGTAGAATTGTGGTGCTTGATCTTGAACTCTTCACATAATGCCGTCATGCACCTATTCTTGAAATTAGTTCCATTATCTGTTATGATTGCGCTCGGTAATCCATAGCGACAGATAATGTCCTTTTTTAAGAATTTAGCGACATGATTTGCAGTGACATTAGTGTATGCGGCTGCTTCTACCCACTTGGTGAAATAATCAATTGCTACCAAGATGAAGCGATTCCCGTTTGATGCTTTCGGGGAAATCGGGCCGATGACGTCCAAACCCCACATTGAGAATGGCCACGGAGTAGTCATGTTGTGAAGTTCAGACGCAGGTGCATTGATTCAGTTAGCATAAATCTGACATAGGTGACATTTTCTGACATGATCATTGTAGTCACATTCCATGGTGGACCAATAATATCCCAATCTCAGAATTTTCTTTGCTAGCATATGCCCGTTCATGTGAGGTCCACAAATCCCTTCATGGCATTCTATCATAATAGTCTTTGCTTCTTCTTCGTCAACACACTTTAACAGGATTTGATTATGCGGCTTTTTGTAGAGATTGCCTGCAGCAAGGAAGAACTGTCCGGCTAACCTTTGAATTGTCCTTCGATCAGTAGGTGTCGCATCTGGAGGAAAAACCTGATCTTCAAGATATCTCTTTATGTCATAATACCACGGTTTCTCATCTGACTCGTCTTCCTCAAGAGCTAGACAGTATGCTGGATCATCTCTGATTTCAATCTCAATTGGCCTGATATCCACTCCATCTGGTATGCGAATCATAGAGGCAAGGGTAGCCAATGCATCAGCAAAACGGTTCTCTGTCCTCTCAATATAGTTGAACGAGATACGGTGAAACTTCTCTGCGATCTCCTCCAAGTACTCGTGATATGGAATCAACTTTGCATCCTTTGTTTTGTAATTCCCTTTTGTCTGAAGAATCACCAAAGCTGAATCACCGTACACATCAAGTTCTTTGATTTTCATGTCGAGGGCTGCTTGAAGACCGACCACACAAGCTTCATATTCGGCGATGTTGTTTGTACAATGGAATCTCATTTTTACGGAGATGGGGATATGATTTCCATTTGGAGACACAAGTACTGCACCCACCCCATTTTCAAATCTATTGACTGCTCCATCAAAGTACATTTTCCAGCTTGCTGAGACATTTGCTTCATCTTCACCTGTTGCAACCAGAATGGACTCATCAGGAAAGTTAACCTTTAGTGGCTCATAGTCAGGAATCGGATGTTCTGCCAAATGATCCGCGATAGCCTGCCCTTTAATTGCCTTTTGAGTCACGTATGTGATATCGAATTCAGATAAGAGTATTTGCCATCTAGCTGTGCGACCGGTAAGAGCTGGCTTCTCAAACCAATATTTCAACGAGTCCATCCTTGCGATCAACACAGTGGTATAATCCAACATATAGTGTCTTAGGCGTTGAGAGGCCCAGACAAGCGCACAACATGTCTTCTCAATTGAATTATACTTTGCTTCGTAATCCATGAACTTCTTGCTCAAGTAGTAAATTGCTCTTTCTTTTCTTCCTGACTCATCATGCTGACCGAGAACACAACCCATAGAATTCTTAGATATTGACAGGTACATCAACAGAGGCCGACCCGGTGTAGGCGGCACCAAGATAGGCGGGCTAAGCAGATATCTCTTTACTTTATCCAATGCTTCTTGACAATCTGAATTCCAATCGGTAGGTTGATTTTTCCTGAGAAGCTTAAAGATGGGCTCACAAATGGGTGTGAGCTGGGCAATGAAACGACTGATATATTGCAATCTCTCCAGGAAACTCCTTACCTCCTTTTGGGTTCTTGGCGGTGGCATGTCGATGATTGCTTTGGCTTTTGTCGGATCAACCTCAATTCCTCTTCTGTTGACGATAAATCCCAACAATTTTCCTGTAGAGACTCCAAATACACATTTAGCCGGGTTCAAGCGAAGGCAGTACTTCCTCAGTCTATCAAACAGCTTCTTCAAATTGATCAAGTGGTCTTCTTCCTCCTTGGATTTTACAATCATGTCATCCACATAGACTTCCACCTCTTTATGGATCATGTCATGGAAGATCGCCATCATGGCTCTTTGATATGTTGCTCCAGCATTCTTAAGTCCGAATGACATAACCTTATAACAGAAGGTCCCCCATGGAGTGATGAACGCTGTTTTCTCTTTATCTTTTTCCGCCATCTTAATTTGATTGTAACCTGAAAAGCCATCCATAAAGGAATACATCCCATGCCCTGCCGTGTTATCGACCAGGACATCAATGTGAGGCGGAGGAAAGTCATCTTTAGGGCTAGCTTTATTCAAGTTCTGATAGTCGACACACATTCTGACTTTCCCGTCCTTCTTAGGAACTGGAACAATGTTAGAGAGCCACTCTGGGTATGTCGAGACATCCAAGAATCCTGCTTCAAACTGCTTCATAACCTCATCTTTGATCTTTAAAGTCCATTCTGGTCTGAGTCTCCGGAGTTTCTGCTTGACTGGTTTGAATCCATCTAAAACAGGCAAACGATGCTCCACAAGATCTGTATCTAAGCCAGGCATGTCTCGGTAGGACCAAGCAAAAACATCTTGATAGCTTTTCAAAAATTCAATCATGTCTGTTCTTTGTTGCGGGGTCAGATGAGTACCAATTTTCACCATCTTGGGGTCCTCTTCTGAACCCAAATTAATGGATTCAGCTTCGTCTATGTTAGGTTGAGGGCCTCGCTCATGGCGTTCCAAGAGGTCTATGATTTCTTTTGGAGGTTCTTCCTCTGGAATGACATCGTCATCGCATTCTTGCTCAAGGAGCTCAGAATCGAGGGCGACGTTAAAGTTGTACTCATTTTGCTCATATTCAGTTTTATCCTCTTTGTCATACACTGATAAGGGAGGTTTTTTGAAATTTTTTTCTAAAACATAATTTTTAAGGAAAACAAAAATATTTTTGAGGTTTTCTTTTGAAAATTTACCTTCATATTTAAAATTACCTGAGGTTGAAGGTTTATTACAGAAACCCTCAGGCAATGGGCATTCCCTCACAGGTGTTTTTTTTTTGGAAGCCGCTGTAGTATCGCTACTGCAAGCGGCCTCATAAGTGAGTGGAGTGATCTCCCAGTTCAACAACTCATAATTACCTTTGACGGGGTAAATCAGATCAGAAACCTTGACCATTCTGTGATAATCAACCATTAGTACCTCAACATCAGTACTTCTGGGAAACTGGTTCAGGAACTCTTCTTCCTCATCAAGGGCTGGGATGTCCTCCTGGTTCATTGTTGGTGGTACTTCCATCTCAAATTCTTCCATTTCTCGCTCTTGCTCTTCCTTGAACAATTGTTGCATCAATTCTTCATCATTCATCCAATCATCCTCTTCATCAAAGGATGCCTCTTATACTAACAGAGTTGGCTCGTTAATGTTCATGGTTTCATGCATAACCACAGGATTAGGGTAAGTGGAGACAGATGGTGAGGAGTGACTGAGTGAGGACAAGTTTAAATACTCATGGGGTTGGGTGTCGGGTAGGATAAAGTAAGTAGACCGGGGGAAAGTTTCGCGGATGTGAGGGATCGGTCCCAATCTTTCTCTGGATTCTCTTCCTTCCAACCTGGCCCTTCTTCTTTCTCTGACTTTTTTCTCCCTTTCGATCCAATCTTTTCCTTTTGGCTTGTAACCCAAGCCAAACCACGGAATGTAAGTTGTTTCTGGTATGGGTTCTGATATCCCTTGTGAGTTTAAACCTAAACCTTTTCCTGGTTGAAATCCTCTGTCCATCATTACTCTTGCCACCATCAAATCCACGTTGCCCAACTTGGGCTCTTTCATCACAGAAATGTCTATTGCAGAAACAATTTCAAATAAGTAAAACATGCTCTGGTCTTTTGAAAGCTCCATGTCAATGTAAGGAATATCAGGGATGGTTGAACTAGTAGATCCTCTTCAGCCAGGACTGTGACAAGCTGATTGTCGACAATGTATTTGACCCTTTGGTGAAGGGTAGAAGGTACAGCTCCGGCTGTGTGAATCCATGGTCGACCAAGTAACAAATTGAATGCCGCTGGAATTTTCACTACTTGAAAAGTGATATCAAAAGTATATGGGCCAACAGTTACGGGCATTTCAATTTCTCCCATCACTTCCCTCTTTGAATTGTCAAAGCCTCTGACTGTCATGCCGTTGGGGTAGATATGTGACTCATCCATTCGCAATCTCTGAACTGTGACCCATGGGCAGATATTCAAAGCTGATCCATTGTCAATCAAGACCCGAGCAATCACCATACTCTTGCAAACAACAGTGATATTTAGTGACTTGATATGCCCTCGCTTATCGTGGCTTAACTCTTCATCCGTGAAAGTTATGACATTTGGAGACATGATTTGACCTACCAGATTCTCTAATCCTTGGGAGGATATGTCAGTGGGTACATGAGCTTCGTTTAAGACCTTAAGGAGAGACGTTCTATGATTCTCTGATGTCAGCAAAAGATTTAGGATGGATATCCTAGCTGGTATTTTGCTCAAATGTTCTACCACATTAAATTGGCTTTTTTGAACAATTTTGACAAAATCTGCTGCTTGCTCATTTGATACCCTCCCTTTCTTCCTTAAGGGCTGCCTCGAATTTTCATCTTCCTCATTTTCTGGTGCCTCTATGCTCCCAGTTTCTTTTTCTTTTTCCAATTCTCTCTTTCTCAGCTTGTTTCTCAGCTTGTTCTTTTTCTGCTTGCTTTTTCACCCTTTCAGCTTCCATCTCTGCCTTTTTCACTGCCTCTTTTTCTTTTTCAGTTATGATCCCTCTGGTCTTTCTTTTCCTCAGTTCTTCCAAAGTGATATTCTCATCATCATCTGCCTTTTGTGCTTTACCTTTCTCATCAGACTTGTGACACCTGCCTGCCTTTGTCATGTTCCCAACCTTAGCCACTTCATTCTCTATGGTCTCAGCTTTAAAAGGAGATACCCGAATGTCATAGTTCCAAGGAGTTGCCCTGGTGTCCGCAAATGGGAAGGGTTTTGGGGTATTTATGATGATGGGTTTTGGGTTTGGTTCAGTATTGATGGTAATTGGTTCGGGTTTGGGTAGGCTATTGATGACAATGGGTGTAGGGGATGGATAGTTGAAAATAATAGGTCGGGGTCGAGGGTTGTCTTGGATAATGATGGGATTGGATTGAGATTGGCCTTGGATGGTGGTTGAGCGAGGTTGAGGAGGATAATTGACGGCAATAGGTTGTGGTGATGGGTAGTTGAAGATGATTGGTCGTGGTTGTGGGGGTGTATTGATGGTCATGGATCCAATGGGGTTTAGGCTAAGGTGCTGGAATTGTGGGATGGGGTTATGAGGAGTTGGTGATTGGGCTGGTCGGCTTGGGTTATTGGAAATGACATTGATAGCTGGAAAAGACTTCTTCTTGTCAAAGTATACTCGGATCTTTGCACCGGCCGGGGCGATTAACTGAGATGGGTCGAACCCTATCTCTTCGGTTTCAATCATGTTAGTCGTTCGAGACGAGCTAGCATTATTGTTTGTATGAGTAGGAAAAGGGTTCTGGTTGATGTTGGTATTCTGGGTAGTAGGAGCAGGGTTAAATATAAGAAGGTTACTGTCTATCAAGTCCTGGATTGCATGCTTGAGAGGGTAGCACCTATCAGTGGAATGGCCCGCTCCTCCCATGTGGAAATCACAGTGTTCATTTGCATTGAAAAATTTGGAATTAGCTCCATTGCCATTTTTAGGTTCAAGCAGCTTAATCAACTGACCTTCAAGCAGGGTTGGGAGGAGTTCAGAGGGCCGAACAGGAAGCTTGGTGAAAACTCGATACTTCTTTTCATTTGATTGATTCGGGGCCCTATTACCTGGACTGGAAGGGCCAATAGGCGGTACAACCGCGGGTTGAGCTGGCTGAACTACTTGGGCATAGGAAGGCTGAGGAAGCTGAGCATACACTGGGTAATTGGGTTGAGGGGGTTGGCCATATACTGGGTAAGATGGTTGAGTGTACATGGGTTGGGCATAAGAGTTTTGAGGGCGATTAACCATGACTGTCTGAACATCCCCTTCCTTCTTCCCATTGTCTCTTCTTCCATTTACTGGCCTCTTAGTCGTCGCATTTGCTGCAGTCTGTTGCTCAAACATGTTGTGCAAATATTCATAATCCGCAAGCTTACCTGTTTTGATCCCATCATCAATTCCATCTCCGATGTGAATGATTGTCGCGAAATTTGAAGCATAATATCCCAACAGATAACCATAGTAAGGCTACTTGAGTGTGGATATGAAGGTTGAGACCATCTCAGTTTCAGTCATTGGGGGTTTTACCCGAGCAGCGACTCCTCTCCATCTATATGCATACTGCTTGAAAGTTTCGGTGCTCTTCTTGTACATCCTTTGCACATCCATGCGATTAGCGACATCGGTGGTATTGAATCGAAAATGGTCCAGAAACACATCGGCCAGATCCCTCCATACTTTCAGCTTAGTATGGTCAATAGTGGAGTACCAGTCTAATGCTTCTTCGGTCAGACTTCTTTGAAAGAGTTGAAGCAATAGTGGCTCATTGTCGATAAAATCACTTAAAGACCCGATGTACAATTTTAAGTGAGCCAGAGGGCATCCCTTTCCATTATACTTGGAGAGTTCCGGACACTTGAATTTTGGAGGCATCTTGGACCCAGGATGCAGGCAGAGGTCCTCTAAGTCAATCTTTCAATAGGTATCCACACCTTTCAATTGTCTAACTTCTGATCTGAGTTCTGAACGAAGTTCTGATTTGAGCTGTGCAATCTGATCACTCATGTCAGCCTTCTGTTTTCCTTTAGATCTCCACTCTTCTTCTTCATAGGTGTCATCCTCTTGTTGGCCACTGGTATGAAATATCACAGTCTGTTTCGGCGGAAGTGACCTGATATTTGTAGAACTAGATGGACCTGTCGGGTTGGCTTGACCTTGTGGTTGATCCGAGGGAGCCTGAGGTTGATCTGGGACAAGTATGTAATTTGGGTGATCCTGGTTTGACTGATTTTGGTTTTGCATGAAATTCATGAACATCTGAGTGAGCCTGTCAAGTTTTTCATTAACTTGATTCAATTCAGTAACAGAGGCATACTCTGTCATATTAGGAGGTGGAGGAGCAGAACTGTTATTGCCAGCACTTTCCATTGTGTTAGATCTCGAGCGAGTAACTTTCGGACTTCGAACTAGTACGAAGCGGATGAGCCTTTTGGAGCGTCCAATCTTGCCCTCCAACCTATATGGAAAAGCCAAACAAGTTGACTGTAAAATGATAGAAACAAAATTCAAGAGGTATGAGTGATGAGATGAAATGCAATTGAACCTCAAAGGTTTCAATGACGCACAAGTGATGAATGGGATATCGACTTTTGACCCGCATTAGTTGTACAAACTATGATGACCATGTCTTAGAGGGATTACCCATGGGTAAAAATACTAAGTGAATGATGCAAAATTGGAGATACCCGAAGGATTTATACTCCATTTTTTTTTTTTTTTTTTTTTTTTTTTTTTTTTTTTTATTATTATTATTTTTTTTCCTGGGAAGATAAAGAGAATGTCACTGCATGAAGCCTGATTATGACACCCAACAAAGAAATAGGATATCACTGCATGAAGTCTGATGTGATACCTAACAAAGAAAAGAGAATATCACTGCATGAAGTCTGATGTGATACCTCAAAAAGTAAAGAGAATACCATTGCATGAAGTCTGATATGGCAACTCAGAAAATTTTAATTGGTTGGATTTGAATTTTTAACTGAAAAGGACTACCCGAAGGAATTATGCCCAGAAAAGGTTGGCGACCCGAAGGAATTACACCGATTGGTTGACAAGTTTTAGAAACATTCTCGCTTTTAGGGTCCTAGACCCTTTTAGCGGAAGAAAAGATGGACTACCCGAAGGATTTACACCACCAAAGAGGAATTTTATCATTGATTTTAAAATGAGATTGCTTTAGGGTTTTGAAACCCTTTGCAATGAAATGGGCTACCCGAAGGATTTATGCCACCAAGGATGAGTTAAATGGATTTTATCATTGATTTTAAAATGAGATTGCTTTAGGGTTTTGAAACTCTTAGCAATCAAATGGGCTACCCGAAGGATTTATGCCATGAGTTGAATGAATTTTATGATTAGATCTTAAGGAAGATTGCTTTAGGGTTTTTTTTTTTTGGAACCCTTAGCAATGGAATGGGCTACCCGAAGGATTTATGCCACCAAGGATGAGTTAAATGGATTTTATCATTGATTTTAAAATGAGATTGCTTTAGGGTTTTGAACCCTTTGCAATTAAATAGGCTACCCGAAGGATTTATGCCACCAAAGATGAGTTAAATGGATTTTACCATTGATTTTAAAATGAGATTGCTTTAGGGTTTTAAAACCCTTAGCAATCAAATGGGCTACCCGAAGGATTTATGCCATGAGTTGAATGGATTTTATGATTAGATCTTAAAGAAGATTGCTTTAGGGTTTTTGGAACCCTTAGCAATGGAATAGGCTACCCGAAGGAGTTATGCCGCCAAAGAATGAATGTCTCCTTTTAATTTTCATCCACAAATAAAAGATTTTATTACAAATTGCCATAAGGAAATACAAGGGGCCTTCAAGGGCGAAAAAAGAAAACTTTTTACACATAGAGCCTTCGAGGGCAACAAAGATAATAAGTCTTGAATTGTCTTCACTTGGGCCCGAGCTTATTTTTCTTGAAGGTTCCTCGCTTACTTCCTTGAAGTTCTCCTCACCTAAACATCATATTTACACAATGAGAATTTTGATCTTTTAATGCATGCTTAGGTGAGAATAGCACATCTCTTCTCTTGAAATGAACCAATGCTTACAAGGGTGGAGGTACCCTTTGACATGTGTCATGCACGAATGCTTATGAAAAGGTTTTGGGTAATCATTACCCTAAACCGAATGGGAGGTTTCTCTAAAAAGTGAGTCAAAGACTCACCTAAGGGGTTGCATTTGAACATGATAAGACCAAATATGGGTGAGGTACCCACATGAAAGATGAACTCTTGTCATGCATGAAGCTAGGGTAAGAAACCCTTGCTTTCCATGAACTCTTATGCATGTATGTATGACAAAATGAATTGCATATGGGGTTTGAGAATGAACATTAATCATAACATTCATATACAAAATTTAGCATTGCAATATCATTATCCAACAACATTAAAACATATCATCAATGAGCATAACATTAGTGCAACAAAATATGGCATCATAAGCTTAGAACACAAGTATGTCAATTCATGATAAAAGCATCATGGCATTTCAACACATCATCATTGATATAGAGAGGTAAGAAACAATTTATATCATATGATTTTGAAGATGTGTCCTAAAGTTATTTTGACATGAGATCCTTTCTATATGCTCATGAGTTTGGGGCTCACTAATTCAACCTAGAGGGCTCGGCTCCCAAATCTTCAAACCTCCACGTATGCAAGCATACGTTTCTTTGGTTGGTGATTCGGGTCGGGGATGTTTCGTTGCCGCTACCGGGGTGCTACCCTCGGGCGCTCAGTTACTTTATCCCTTACTAATCCTAGTAGGTATGATGGGTTGTGGCATGATGTAAGCATGAAGTGCTTATTGCATTTAGAAAGGAAGAATGAAATTAACATCCCAACATACAATAGAAGCATGTGATATCATGATAATTGAATAATAAAGAACATAAATGCTCAAGGTATGCCAAAGATGGAAACATGCAAACTTTCCAAAGCCATTTTTTTTTCTTTTTATCGTCATTTTTCTAAAAAAAAAAACAAAACGACTAAGCCGATAAAATAAAAAATTTTCATTTTAAGAAAAAGGGAAAAATGAAAACAATTAAAAGGGTCGAACCCTCAAATCCCCAGCAAAGTCGCCAGCTGTGAGATAGCGACCTTTTTTTTTTTTTCGAAAAATATTTTTTGAAGAGAAAGAACTTTGAGTCGCCACCAATCATCGAGTTATGGTGTGATTGGTCACCGAAATTCATTTTAAAATAAAATCAATGCGAAACCATAATGAGATCCCGGGAAAGGAGGTTCTATTGTGATTTGGGGAAGGTGTTAGGCACCCCAAATCACCCGTCCAAAGACGGTAACCTATGATTTCAAAATTCCCTTAAAAATCTTTAATAAATCGGCTTAAAGAAAATGATTAATGAAATTCTAATTTCTGAAGAATTATAACGACTCTAATCTAGAAAGGTTAGACATCGTTAGAACACATGAAATGATGATGAAAAAATTGTCTAAAAATCGGCATTATAACGACTCTAATCTAGAAAGATTAGACATCGTTATATTGCATAAAATGATGATAAAAATCTATCTAAGAATCGGCATTATAACGACTCTAATCTAGAAAGATTAGACATCGTTATATTGTCTAAAATGATGATAAAAATCTATCTAAAAATTGGCATTATAACGACTCTAATCTAGAAAGATTAGACATCGTTATATTGCATAAAATGGTGATAAAAATCTATATAAAAATCGACATTATAACGACTCTAATCTAAAAAGATTAGACATCGTTATATTGTCTAAAATAATGATAAAAATCTATCTAAAAATCGGCATTATAACGACTCTAATCTAGAAAGATTAGACATCGTTATATTGCATAAAATGATGATAAAAAGGAAAATAAAATGATTTTTTGAAAACAAACATGTGTCTAACAATGAATGGAATACCCCTCTTTTCCTTACTATTCACAAAGAGCCCCAATTCGGCGAAATGCGTCGTAGGGGGTCCTTAATGAACATTTTAAGGAGAAGATGAGCACTTCATTACAATGCTCGAGCAATAATGAGAACGAAAATGTGGGTTTATGGATATCTCTATATCTCATATCTCACAAGGAGCCCCAATTCAGCGAAACGCGTCTTAGGGGGTCCTTAATGAGCATTAGAGCAAAGAGGGGGGAGAATTTTAACGACTTGGCCCATACATCATTTTTTTTTTTTAAAAGGGAAATAAAAAAAGGGTTCTAAAAAAAAAGACCTAAGGGTTCCTACCCCTCTTCCTTCCATTTGAAGCCCCCTAATCGGCGAAACGCGTCATAGGAGGGTCCAAACTACTTGAAGAAAAGGGGGGGTAGGTCTTAAAGATTACCTAAGGCTCACATCATAAAAAAATAAAAGAGAGGGTAAAGAAGAGAAGTAGTACAAAGGAAATGAGATGAGGTAGGGTGTTGGCCTACCTATATGGGTTGGAGACCCACTTGAAATTAAATCTTCAAGCTTTTCCAAAATGCTCCAAGCTCTCCTTCTTTCTCCTCTCCAAGGCTTTCTTCTTCTAACTCTCTTGGGACTTAGGGAATTTTGGGGCAAAGGGACAAGGATAAAAGAAATTTTTTTTTTTCAAGACTTAGAATGCCTTGCAAAGCATGGCTTTCTTAGTCTCTTTTTTTGCAGAGTTTTGGCTAGCAAGAGTGATGTCAAATGGGGTAAAGGGGTGAGGTATTTATAGGGGAGAGGTTGAGGGGAAAAACTCATCCATTTCCAATGTGGGACTAAACAATTTTAGGGACATAAAAGTCATTTTTTTAATTGTTTGGACGAAATCCCTAGAAACTTGAAAATATTGAGGGTATTTTGGTCCAAAGAAAGTTAATATACCATAAGAGTTGATGGACAAAAAATTGAGTATTAGTCTGGTCATTTTTGTCAAAAACGACAGGGAGAAAATAGGCCAAAATGGTCCAATCGTTTTTGGTAAAAACGACCAAAAAATCCCCTTTTGTAACGGAAAAGATTCCCTCGCACATGGGTTGTTACGGGTCAAGCTCGGGTCATTTTTGATATAAACGACCAATGAAATAAAGGCATAAAAAATTGGGTCGTTTTTAACAAAAACGACTTTGATTTTATAGCAAAACAAAAAGGGTCGTTTATGTAATAAACAACCATGCTTTTTAAACTATAAAAGCTTGGTCGTTTTTGACATAAACCACCAAAGCAAAATCCCATTTTTTTCTCTTTTCTTTCTTTCTTTTTGACTTTTACCTTTTTGCTTTTTTTGCCTTTTGCCTTTTTGGGGGTCCCACATGAAATGAGGTGAGGGTAGGCTATGGGGAATGCTAAGGTGTGACAAGAGTGCTTGGGAAAGCCTTGGAGAAGTGGAGTTAAAGAAGAAGAAAAAATTCCCGGGTAAAACAGGGTGTCTACAGCTCCATACCTAATAGCCACAGAGGCAATGAAAGGCAGGAAATTCAAGAGGGCATTGTAGGCCTACATCAGAGACAAAGTCTCCATGTTCAGGCATGAAACTTATGCCGAAGTTTTGGATAAGGCCCAGTTGACAGAGTCGAATTCTAGGAAATTCTTCAAAAGAAAGGAGATGAGTGGAGATCCATCCAGTGGCTCAACACCACTTAGGGAGAGGCCCCAGAACTGCCCCGTATGAGACCTTTGAGTCTACACACCAATTCAAAGGCCTCCTTTTGCATCACTGGTCCCTAGCCTCACTACGACTCAGACCACCCGATTCTTGCAACCCTTATCTTCTGCGTCGGGAAGTGATCACTGTAGTCACTGCGGAAGAAAGCATACCGGGGATTGTCGGAAGCTCAAGGGTGAATGTTTCGGTTGTGGTGATCAAGGCCACTTGATGAGAGGTTATCCTCACCGTCTGCCTCTAGCCCAACCTCGGGGAAGCAAGCCTCAATAGCTCTCACAGTCACCTCTCTAGGCAAGCTAGGACAGAGGTTGCCATACCGGGGTTGGATACTCAAGCACCACAAAATGTAGGGTGAAATGCTCGTATGACAAATTTTGGTAAAGGATGATGTAATGTTGTGTTTCAGTATGTTGCCTACATGTATAAACATGCTATATTATGTTATGAAAGTTTTCTTGCTTTTCATGGGTGTTCAGTAACATGAAAAACCTAAGTGCTTTGCCAACAAGCAAATGCCTAGTCTTGTGTTGGTTGATGAAGGATTAATATGTCGTTAGTATAACTAGGTGACTGAGTTCAAGGTTTAGTGTGGGAAAGGTGTCCCCGCTTGATTTCGTATCGTCCTAATTTCGAGGATGAAATTTCAATAAGAGGGAGGATGTAGAACCCCGGTCCTCGATGTACATTTTCAGTGAATAGTGTCAAGAATAGTGTCTAAGGCTTGATGCCTAATGTATGGTCTTGAAAATTTCTCGATAAAATGAGAGAACGGTTTTCAATTTTGTATGAAAAATATATGTTAATGGGTATAAAGGCCTTAGGAATGTTTTCCCAGGTTATGGGGGTTGAAAAAAAAAGGTGGAAAAGGTTCTAGGTGTTAAGTAGAGGGAGGTCTCTACATAACCTCAACTTGAGAAAAGTCTAGTTTTGTCACCGTTTATAGGAATTGAGTGATTCTTGAATTTTTAGAAAGGTGTTGGAACCCTCTTCGAGGTCTATGTTTATCATTTTTCCATATTTTGAGTCGGGGTTGAGTGAAACGTTGAAATCCCTGAGTCAGGACTGCTGAAAATCTGACTACTGAAATCCATTTCCTGACCAGTCATCTTTAGAGCCCATTTAGGTAATTAAAACCTCAACATTAAGATTTTTCTATTAGATAAAAAATTGTTCCCCTTCGAAATACGAGTCTAACTCAAGTTGAATCATCAAAATCCACTAAGGGAGTCGAAAGTTATGGCCGAAATACCAAAGTGTGAAAATCTGGAAAATTTCGGTCAGGATTACAAGTGATCGTACAGACCCTACAAACGATCGTAGGTGAGCTACGATTGATCGTAGAAAATCTACAAGTGATCGTAGAATTCCAGAAATGGCCAAACTCTCTGTAACGTTTACGATCGATCGTAGAAAACTACGAGCGATCCTAGCAGATCTATGAACGATCATAGATATGCTACAAATAATCGTAGGTCACGAACCGAGTTTTCTTGTGTGGGATTTTTAGGGTTTCTACCCTTGCCTATAAATAGGGGATCCATTTGGGGGTTTTTGGCTTACCCTAAACCTAAAAGGAGAGAGTGAGGAAGAAGAGAAGGGAGATTTGGGGAGCATCCAAGGAAGGTTGTGGAGTGAGATCAAGGGAGCTCAAGGTGTGGATCTTTCCCCATTTCAAGTTTGGAGCATTTCTTCAAGAAGGATCATCCTCCATCAAGTTGGGGTTTTTAAACAAAGGGATTTCTTCAAGATCAAGTGTTGATCCCCAAGGTTAGTACACTCTCCTAGTTAGCTTAGTAATAACTTAGGTTTTTCCTTAAAATGATAGTAGTTTGATCTTATATTTTCCCTTTTCTTGAAGCCTATCAATATCCCTAAGAATGTATAAGATTAATAACTTAGTTGTGGATGCCATGTGGATGTAATGCATGTTGTGTGATGGAAAATGGGAAAGAGCAATGGTATGCATAATGAACGCATATAAAGTGTTTGATGAAATGTTGAGAACGAAACTATGAAAAACAATTAAAAGATTAAAGAAATGTTGAACGCCACTTGTTTGATAAAATGTATATATGAGAACTCAATCAAGAATATGACATTATGGTTTAGGGTTTTTCTCCAATTGGGTAGTTTTAATCAAATACAGAGCATGTTTCTTCAACCCTCACATGTTTACTGATCATTAGTAAATTGGATAAATTGCCCTATATGTTTGCCTTAAATTTTCCATGTCTATGAAAATATAAGAAATGCAAGATTATGCTTTATTGTTTTATGTCAACATGATATCACCAAGGGGTTGCACACAAGTACACATGCATGCATGAACCAAGTTTTCTATGTATAAGTATATGAAAAGAACCACCAAGAACATGAAAAGTGATTACGAAACAATGAACTGAGCTTTTCAAAGTATAAGTTATATGTAAAAAACCACAAGAATAAGACATGTGATTTTCTATACGAATGACAAAGCCGAACTTTGGGTCGGTCAAGGGTAGGACATATCCCAGGATATGTCACACCTAACTCACAAGTAAACAAGTAAGACTGATAAAGCCAGACATCGGGCTGGTCAAGGGTAGGGCATATCCCAGGATATGTCATACCTGGCTCACAAGAAAAACAAGTCAAGTTACTAATGTGTTCCGTTCCATCATAGTCCGGGCATTAGTAAACAAGTGAAATGCTAGTGTGTTCCGTTCCACTATAGTCTATGCACTAGTCAAGTCAAGAGAAGATGTTAATGTGTTCCGTCTCATTATAGTTTGGGCATTAGCAAAGCAAGACAAGATGCTAGTATGTCCGTCCAAGCCATAGCTCGGGTACTAGTTAAATATGACAAGATCTAATGTGTTCCGTCTCATTATAGTTCGAGCATTAGCAAAGCAAGACAAGAAGCTAATATGTCTGTCCAAGTCATAGTTCGGGTACTAGTTAAACAAGACAAGATGCTAATGTGTTCCGTCTCATTATAGTTCGGGCATTAGCAAAGCAGGACAAGAAGCTAGTATGTCCGTCTAAGTCATAGTTCGGGTACTAGTTGAACACGACAAGATGCTAATGTATTCCGTCCCATTATAGTTCTGGCATTAGTAAAGCAAGATAAGACCCTAGTATGTCCGTCCAATTCATAGTTCGGGTATTAGCTAAACAAGACAAGTGAAATAAAGAATCTCATGAGACGTGTAAGGTAACCACAAGATGCACAAGGCATGTAAGGAACTCACAAGACTCACAAATTGGAAAATACGTGTTGGTTAAGCATAAATTGAAAAGTATGAGTTCAAGTATAATGTTCAAGATTGTACAAGTATTATTTGTATTACCTTTCGCACTCTGGTTATGTATATGTGATAATGAATTGTACCATGCATGACATATTATTGTTCTTAATTGTTTTGTTACCACTATTGTTAGCTAGTAATTGTACTCGCTGAGTATTCCATACTCAGCCGTACCTATTGATGTCGGCAGGTACACCATACGGTTATCGAGGTTGTTCATGGGGAGTAGGAGTTACTCGGATTGTCAGTCAGATGTTAGGGATTGACATGTGGTCCTAGGGTTGGGATGAGTGAGAGAGATATGTATTTTGGCGTTTTCTTTTAGGGATTTTCATGTAGACTTGAGTTGGTAACTCAAGTGTTGAACTCTTGTGTACATATTGGAATTTTTATTAAGTAAATTGTTTATGTTAACACTTAGAAGAACATTTATAGAAAAGAAATTTTCAGTTCACTATTTAGCTTGCCTTATATGCTTCTGCAGGATGGTTGTTGTGATAAGTAATAAGCCCAAATTTCGGCAAACTCCTAGGGGATATTTTGGAGCATTACATGATCAAGGTTACCCGGCTGTTAATGCAGGAACTACCATGGGCTCTGCACAAGCAGATAGAGACTTGTTGTTCAGGTTGGGTCCGAAATTCTTCCGAAGCACCAATCCGGTAACATTCACAGCAATGATGACAACAGTTTGTCATCAACATCAACGACCTTTTTCTAGAGATGTTACTCCATTATGAGGCCAAACAAACAAGGAAACTGAAAGATGAATCAGAGCACCCTACGACCCTCAGGTCAAAGTGTTGCATAGAAGTTCTCGTGCTTTCAAGATGCTAAAGAAGAAAACTCCAGAGGATATCTTTCAGCTCAGAAATCGGAAGTACCCCTCGACTCCACCGAGAAGGGTACACAACTATTGGTCAGCACCAAGAAGACATAGAGGGCGAAGGTCGAGAGAATCAACCGTCATCCCGGTTTCCGCTCGTTCCATCCAGGCAGAGTCGAAAACCAGAACTGCATATCCCTATTACGATAGGGTATCTATTAACATGGTTTACTGAGGACCAATTGACTCCTAGACGGCCTGCAACTCCAGTATTCCAAAGAACTAGAATATTGCCTTAGCGAGGCCTGATATCAAGGCAAAATCCTCAATCAACAGTTGCTGCCGTCTTAGTTGCCCCTAACGATAGAGAAACAGGACCCTTTGGGACCGTTGAACTGCCTCTCCCTAATCAAGGAACTTCAAGGAGGAAGAGAAGTCACCAAAATGGGGCAAGAGGCAAAAAAAAAAGGCCTAAAACCCCACACCATCTAAATCGGATGGTGAGCAAAGCTCTTCGAGTGACCAGGGACAACAATCTACCCCAAAACTAGAAGTAAGTTAACCTTAAGATGGGATTGAGGGAGAGGTGAACCCAATAACCTCTTCAAGAGAATTGGGAAGATCCCCTCCAATGGAGGATTATGATTATGATGGAACAGTCCTTCAACCTACAATTTCAGAAGTTACCCGAAAACATCTCCACAGGTCTCCAGTGCAGCTAACCCTTTATATGGAATGCATGAGTCCTTCTTTTCAGAATAGGAATTCCCAGGGATAACCTCCTCAAGAATATCAAGAGTTGACCAATCTATAGCGGTCATGATGGCAAATCTTGATGGTGATGGAAACCAAGAAGGTCACCCTTCGACATCAGCCCCTTTACCGTCAGGAGACCAAACAGCTGCCCTGAAGTCAAAGATCAGATACAAAGATGATGAGATCAAAGCTATCATGGCTCAAATGCAGGAACTGGCCGTGCAACTTTCAGCCCTCAAATCGGCATCAGTCGTTCCATTGGTACAAGATCAATACATCTCTTAAGGACAAAGCAATACTCAAGGGGCAGTCACTGCACTTCCAACTCTCCCGACTGCAACTCCTGCACCACCAATAGGATTGCACATAGCAGAAACTATTTTGGTCCCAAACCAGGCCTCACTCATTGGAGGAGTTTCGACATCTCTGCTGTTACAATTGAAGAAACCGTTCTCAATAAAATGTAGAAGACCAAAGAAAAAGAAGAAGATGGGTGGATGATCGTGAAGCCCTATTTGGCTGCTATGGATACAGTGCCATTTCCAGCCAACTTCGTTCAACCCACGTTCAAAATGTTTGATGGTACAAGAGACCCGAGGCAACATCTTTCCCACTTTCTATCAAGATGTGGGCCAACATCCAAAATTGGGGCTCTTGGTCTCCAATTTTTTTGTGTAATCCCTAGAAGGTGCCGCTTTTACATGGTATACCAACCTCCCTGAGGCTTTGATTCCAGATTGGAAGACAATGGTGTCATAATTCAACAAATAATTCTACAACACTCAAAGAAGAGTGAGTGCTCCAGAATTGATCGAGACCAAGGAGAGGGAAAATGAATCTGTAACATTATTCATTGCTCGATGGAGGGCCTTAACGTTCCCCTGTCCTTAGAAGTTCACTTAATTGGAACTCATCCGGATGTGCCTAAACAACTTTAGGTATGATTTGTCGACTGCCCTCATGGCCCAAACCTTTGTAGGTTTCAACGATCTATGCACAAAAGCATATGATATAGAGATCCACATAGGGAAGAGGAGGCGTGGTCGAGGAATTGATCTCCTCAAATCTTCAACAATTGCAGTAGTTGAAGCCAAAAAGACTACACAATCGGCACCAATTGCTGTTAGGTCAACATGTCAACCAAATAAAGGGAAAAGACCAAATCATGTTGGAGCAAAACTAGTCCAAAATGGAGTCAAAAAGCCGCAATAGTAGGATAAGCATGACCGTCCAAAAATAGCCACCATTGAAGAAAGGATGGACAAAACATATTCTTTCTCCAAGGATATCATTGAAGATGTGTTTGAAGACCTCCTCGTCCTTAAGCTTATCACTCTCTCAGAAAGTAGGAGACCCCAAGAGATTTGAATGACGAATGATCCCAAATATCATCCTACCATCGCATAATCAGTCACAAGTTAAAGGATTGCTTCGTGTTAAAGGACATTATCCAGCAACTCTTGGACAACAAATAGGTGGTAATCAGCCAAGAACTGCAATCAGAGCCGCTTAGCAAAGATGAAGCTCTCCTGGAAGACAATTCTTCTAGTGATAAGACGTCAGATGAGTAACACTAGTCTCTCTTCGAAAGCAAAAGTGCCAAAAAGAAGAAACAATTGGTCCAAAATGTTGATGCTAAAAAGCAAGCCCCGGCTAAAAACCAATCTCGAGCTTTGATAAGGGAAGCAAAACGGATAGCCGCGACTGAGAAAAATAAGAAGAGGGAAAGGGTCAGGAAAGCCAAGAAAAAAAACCCTGCTCAAGTCACTCTGCTGGAACAAAAGCCCAGAGGAGGCAATCACCTTGATGGACGTTATCCCTCCAGGCTTCTGCTCGGGCTGCGACTATGACAACTTTTAATCGACAGACTCTGAAGATGAATCTAATATCTTCACCTGTTATTTCTTCAACTTTGTCCCAGACGAACACTCTCCTGAAGCAAATACTCCAGTAGAGGAAGAGGCCTGAGACCTAGGATTATGCCAGATAATAAAGGATTGGCTAGAAGCTCAAACTGAGTCTGTTCAATTCCCATGGTTAAACAATAGACCATCCACACCCACCTACAAGTCTCTCAAATCTCTTTGAAGGAGTTTCATCTAGAGGAGAACTGGAGAAAGACAATGAGCAAGTACAACCAGATTCTCCCAGGACTCCTGAATTAGAGCTCTCAGCTTTCCCTCAGGAAACACCTGACACACCTGAAGCTCCAAGCCAATGTCATCGCAAAACTCAATAGTCAACTACATTCCCAAACCATTTTGGGAATCCGAGCTCGCTTGCTGTAGCTTGCTCGAATGAGACACCAGTTGGACAATTAAACCTTAGATCAGGCAACTAGCTTCATTTAAAGCGGAGAAACAAATCATGTTTTGTGAAGTTAATTCTTCAAACTCAATAGTATAAACATTCTCATTTCTATAAGCAATAAACAGAGTATTCACATTTTTACTATCCTTAATTATACACATGTTGTATTTGAATGAAACATTTAACCCTTTATCACATAGTTGACTAATACTAATTTTATTATGTTTAAGACCTTCTACTAGCACAACATTCTCAATAAAGGTGAGTTGTTATCTATGCCGATGATCTTCCTCTTTGAGTTATTCCCGAAGGTCACATTCCCTCCATCTTTAGGAGTGATTGAAATGAAAAGCTTTTTGTTCCTGGTCATGTGCCTTGAGCATCCGCTATCCAAGAACCATGTTGACTTGGAGAAACTTGACTTTAAGTATATCTACAAGACAAACTCAAGTAACTCCCTTTGGTACCCAAACCATCTTGGGTCCTACATGGTTAGTCTTGGGAGGGGATGTTCTCTTTGAAACCCAAACTTTCCTTACTACCTTCTTTCCATAATAAGTATAAAAAGCACTAGAAAAAGTAGTTAAAGGACTAGTTGGTTTGGTAAATAAGTTTTGGTAATTCTTCTATTTTGTTGAAGGATTACAGCCAATTCCGATTTTACCAAAGACACATCTTTGTTGTCCTAGCAACCTATCTAAATTCTTTTGACCATTAGTGAATGTGAGAATATTTCTAGTCAAATCTTTAACTTTAGCATTAAGCTCATCATATTCACTAGTCGAGTCTTGAGGTAAAGAGTAAGTTTCTTTTTCTTTCAATTTCAAGACCTCATTTTCTTTTTGATACTATGATACTATGACTATTAAGGTAAAAGTAATGAATAAATTTAAAGTAGTGAGATTGATTTTGCTCACTGAGTTTCATAGCTCATTCCATGTTTTATGTTAACAAATAATGCATAAGGTGATGCATATTCTTCGAGGAGACAAAATTAGGATATTGAAGAATGCTTGTTCTTCTTTTTTGCAAGTTGAAGTTTCATGCTTGTTAAAATGACTTGTAGTTTGTTAGCCAAATGTGTTGATATAAAAATTTATGTATGATGGTTTACCTAGGGTGACTATTGTAATGGTTTTGAATCTAGCTTCCACATATATATATATATATATATATATATATATATATATATATATAAGTTTTGAGTTCACAACCCGGATAAATAAATGAATTACGATTGGAAGTTCAAGTGACAATAGGTAGTACCGTAGGCGTTGAGAGGCCCAAACCAGTGCTAAATAGGTTTTTTTGAAAGTATGCTTCTTTTTAATTCTAGAAAAACAGTTCTTAGGGGGCATACATCAAATCCCAAGATCTGACTAAGATTCTAATTGATTTTACTCAATGAGAGTAAGAAATCACAATCACTTTTGTGACTTTGAAATTGTTAAGTCAAATTCACGATAATAGCAATACCGGCAAAACTTCACAAGTGTCAGGTCTTCTTCACAATCCTCACGAACCTTCTTTTTCTTTAAAGCTTTCTCTAATGGAAGTTAATGGCCCTTCCAAATTTCCAGCTCTAGGAATCTTGAATAAAAGATCCAATCTTTATTAATCAAGAACCTTTCTTGATAAACAAAACCCTTGATTTCCTACTTGATCTTCACAACTTAAAACACAAGAGAAGAAGAAAGGGAGTGGAATAGGGGCTGACCGTACACCTTAGGAAAGGGAGAGAGGGGCGTGAGATTGAGGAGAAGGAAAGTTTCCAAATATCTGGAAATTATGATGTGTCACCACAAAGTGGACGTCCATCCCTTTATATAGGGAATACTTGGGTTGCTTGCAACCCAAGTCTCCTCTTTCTAATCCAATTAGAAGTCCTCAATTAGTTTCATATTTGGTTTCTCCATAATTATTTAGGAATAATTAAAATAAAAACTAATCTTATCCATTAGTAACCAACTAACCATATCATTATCTAAATTAAATTAAGATTCCTTGATTAGCAAGGAACTAATAGAATCCCTAACAAATAGGGCATCTTGAATTAGTAACTAACTAACTAACTAACTAACCTTATCCAATAAGGAGTTTAATTAATTAGAAACTAATTAATAATAATAACAATTATTATTATCTCCTTGAAGTGGGCGCCGCACCCTAGGTGGGCCCCACTCCACACACCCCTAGAGTTTCACAAACCCTTAGGTCACTTTAATTATTCTTTTATAATAATTCCCAATGGGTCCTACCCATTTGGTTTTTTACATCTAATGTGATTCCACCTTTTAGAGCTTCACTATATCATATAGTGATTACTTAGAGAAATTAATTAATTTAATTATTTAATTAAATTAAATACTTTAAGAAAGTCCTTGTGTGTGGGATCTAAAAAGATCTCCTATTTCCGGTTGTGGGACCAAGTACTCAACCTTTCGGTTAAAGCATTGTTACTACGAAACACCTTTCCTACACTCCATTAGGATTATAGAATGTCCTCTATATCCCTGGACTTCCACCAATCATAGTTAATGTCCATTAACACAATGTGATTAACCTCCTGAAAATAGAGAATTACTTGCAAGTATTTCTATCTCAAGATTTGTTTACAGATTAGTCCCTTCACTTCCAATATTGTTATAAGCTTACGAGACAATATCTAATATTGTCTTTAATCCCTGACTTAAATTGAGAATCCATTTTCTTTGATACTTTTAGTCAAACTTGGACTTTCAAAACATTTTAGAAATTCTTTAAAAGAAATAATAATAATAATTACATTTCTTTTATACAGAAAATAAATTCATCGATAAATACTAGCGCTGGGTTATTCAAATCCGGTTTTGACAAGTATCAACTCAATATTAATTTACTATGTTAAGAGTAGTGGAATCCTTGTTGAGCATACACACACTTCTTCTAATATAGCGTACATAACCCAACGAGCCCGTATTTAGTCCGGTGTGTTGGACATTGACGATTGGCTATATCAAAGCTACATAGGCAAATACTAGAGAAGATGTTGACCTCTCAGGTCAAGGGCAATCTATCAAATAGACTACCCTAAATATAAAGACATTATATTTCTACGGGTATCCACTGAGAGATCCAGTTGCAATATGAGTACTTTTTACTTATATCCAAATCTTAGTCAAGAGACCCTTCTCTCAGTGATTGAGATTCATCACTCCATCATATGGAACTAACAATGTGTAAGTTATTAGGAATATATTGTCCAGATGTATCTTGATTAACTTAGAATAATTTTAGGTCTACAAGGAACCGGAAAAACCATATCTCCTTAGCAATCAGTTATCAACTAATTGGATGGTTTTCCTACAATGTTACCTAAGGGACAAAGTAGTCTCATCCAATTAGTTACTTTTGATATATTACCCAATGTAGAAGACAATGTATGAATGTAAAGTATGTATTTATTGATTAAATAGATAAATACAATTCCGGAATGGCTTTCGTGGGCATATATGTCTAACAATCTCCCACTTGCACTCAAAGTCAATCTCCTATGTATCTTACACCCATCGACTCTAGATGTTTCTCAAACACCTTAGTAAACGGGTCCACCATGTTTTCTACTGACGCACTCTTGGATAACTCGATGTTTCCAATCTTGACATTCTAATTGTCTCGAATCACATAAAATCTCCTTTCATTGTGCTTAGTCATCTGAATTGCTCTAGACTTGAGCAATAGCACTACTACTATCACCATAATGTATGGTAGGAGATTATATCAAGGAAACAACACCAAGTGTCTGGATAAACTCTTTTATCCATACTGTAAAAGCAAGACAATTTAATCCTCCTTAAATACTTGAAAATATGCTTAACTGTTGTCCAATGCTCAAGACCAATGTTAAATTGATATCTAATCATGAAACTCATTGCATGACATGTATCAATTCTTGTTAATCTAATTGACTTGGGACAATCCCAATATCCTTTTTCTTTCGATCTCTAAATAATTTAAGATCAAGAACATAGGAGGCTTCATCGAGGTCTTTCATTGCAAAGTTACATGACAACCAGATTTTAACCGTTGATAACATTCCTACATCATTCCTAATGAGTAGAACATCATCTACATAAAGAACTAGGAAAGTTATTGCACTCCCACTGACCTTCTTGTACACACATGCCTCATCCATGTTTTGTTGAAAACCAAACAATTTGATTGATTCATCAAAACAGATATTCGAACTCCGAGAAGCTTGCTTAAGGCCATAAATGGATTTTATCAATTTGTAGACTTTATCATTTTGGCCATGGAGTTCAAAACCTTTGGGCTGGTCCACATAAATATCCTCTTGAATGTTTCCATTCAAGAATGCGGTTTTGACATCCATCTGCCATATCTCATAATCATAAAAGGCTGTAATTGATAACAAAATTATGATGGACTTTAGCATTGCTACTGGTGAAAAGGTTTCCTCATTGTCGATACCAGCTCTTTGACTATACCCTTTCGCCACAAGTCTTGCTTTAAAGGTCTCTACCTTTCCATCGGATCCACGTTTCCTCTTGTAAATCCATTTGCACCCAATGGGTCTAATCCCCTCAGGCTTTTCAACCAGGGTCCAGACACCATTTGAATACATGGAGTCCATTTCAGATTCCATAGCCTTATTCCAATTATCAGAATCAATATCACATATTGCTTCTTGATAAGTGTAAGGATCATCGTCTAAGGAATCTGATTCCATAGAATATACCTCATGCTGATAAGACAATCTACTGGAGGTTGACTGATCCTTGTACTTCTCCTGTGCTATTGTGTATTTAAAGGTTCAGTTAAGATGGGACTAACCATGGTCACTTTATTCTGACTTTGCTTCTCAAGATCAATTCTAAATCCATCTTTTCTATTGAGGATCATATCCTCTTCTAGAAAAATGGCATTCCTGCTTACAAACACCTTTTGTTCGCTAGGATTATAGAAATAATATCCAAGAGTTTCTTTTGGGTATCCTATAAATAGACACTTCTCAGTCCTACTTTTCAACTTGTCGAAGTTCTGCTTTCGCACATGAACTGGACAACCTCATATCCTGACATGCTTCAGACTAGGCTTTCGCTCATTCCATAGCTCAAATGGAGTTTTGGAAACGGACTTAGAAGGTACCCTATTCAATAGATAGATTGCAATCTCTAATGCATATCCCCACAAAGATACTGGCAAATCAGTTTTAATCATCATTGAACGAACCATATCCAATAGGGTTCGATTTCTTCTTTCTGAAACACCATTAAGCTGGGGTGTTCCTGGGGGAGTCCATTGGGATAAAATTCCATTATCTCTAAGATAATCCATGAACTCATTCGAGAGGTACTCTCCTCCTCGACTGGATTTGAGAGTTTTAATACATTTACCTAATTGCTTTTCTACTTCATTATGGAATTCTTTGAACTTTTGAAAAGATTCTAACTTGTGTTTCATTAGATATATGAAACCAAATCTAGAAAGATCATCTGTTAATGTAATGAAATAGACAAAGCCACCTCAGGCTGAATGATTCATAAGTCCACATACATCAGTGTGATTTAATTCCAATATACTTGTGGCTCTCATAGGTTTGCCTGTAAATGGCCTTTTGGTCATTTTACCTTGCAAACAAGGTTCAAAAGTTGGATAAGGTTCAACATGTAAATGGTTTAAAGGACCATCCTTTTCCAATCTGTTGAGCCTATCCAAATTGATATGGCCTAATCTGAGATGCCATAAGTATGTTGGATTCATAGACTCTTTACCTTTTTTCTGAGGTATCACACTGGTGGACTCTTTATCCTTAATGTTATTTACAAAATTGCTTACAAGATCAAGATAGTAAAGACCATTAGACAATGTGCCGGAAACAATAAAACTATTATTGTATTTGATAACTACATTAGTATCAAAATTCACTGAATAACCATTAAAGATTAAACTAGAAACAGAAATCAAATTTATGCGCATGTCTGGCACATATAAGCAGTCTTTTAAAACTAAGATCCTATTAAAAGTAAATTCTAAAATATAAGTTCCGATGGAAATTACAGCAACACTTGCTTCCGTTCCCATCCTTATCTTGACTTCCCCATCACTGAGCTTTCTGCTCTCCTGAAACCCCTGTAACATATTACAAATATGTGAGGTAGATCCATTATCTACACACCAAGAGTTTGAGGAACCAATAATGAAATTGGATTAAATGATGAAAGAATCTAACATACCTTCTAAAGGCTTGTCCTTGAGGGATTCTAAGTAAACTTTGCAATTCCTCTTCCAGTGACCTGGTTTCTTGCAATAGAAGCAGACATTTTGATTCGTTTTCTTGTCCTTTTTCTCAGAAGCTTTCTTGTTCTTATTCTTACCCTTCTTGCCTTTGAGGAACCTGAAGAAATTGGACTTCTTCTTTTTCTGGCCTTTGCCCTTGGGCTTAGGCTTTGAAGGTCCAACTCCTTCTGCCACATTTGCATAGAGGTTAGTATGCTTTATAAGGTCCTCAGCTCCTTGCAACATGTTTAGGAGCTCTTGCAGAGAAGTCTCCAATTTGTTCATGTTGAAATTCAACACAAGAGTAGAAAAGGATTCCGGGAGAGAGTTCAGGATCGCATCCGTTTGACTCTGTTGATCAAGATCTGCTCCAAGGGTCAAGAGTTCATTAATGAACCCCCATCATCTTGACAACATGCTCCCGAACTGGGATACCATCAAACATCTTGGTCCCCATTAGTCCTTTCATTGCCAACTGCCTAGCAGTTCTGTTTTGTTCCCCAAACATCTCCTTGAAATTAGTCAATATGTCCTTAGCTGTAGCAAAACCCTCGTGCTGTTGCTTTAGGACATTTGACATGGATGCAAGCATGTAGCATTTGACCAAACTATTTGACTCATGCTACTTTGAGGCTTTCTCAACTGCCTCAGGGGTCTGAACTACCTCATCAAATTCCGGATAATCGGACTTGAAGACATAAGCTATCTTCTCAGAGATAAGCACAATGTCAAGGTTTCTTTTCCAGACCACAAAATTTGGACCAGTCAAACGATTCTCTTCTAGAATCTTGGAAAGGGGATTCATGGCTTATCTACACAATAATATAAGTATAAATTATTACATTTATTTTTCACACATATATTCATCGGATTTTTGGGATTTTAAAATCTGATGATCTCTCATCTTTCTTCAAATTTCATCGTTCTCTTCAGTATATGAAATTAGAGAATAAACCTTTTATTCTAGATGATTATTGAGATCCTCATAACACACATGTAATCTTCCATGTTAGGATAATACCACACATGTACTACAAGGTGGATAGTAATCATCCATCACTAAGCATCTCATGCATAACTCCTTATGTAAATTAGTGATTCTCAATTTTCTTGCAACCTAAAAGGATAACATGACTGTCACTGTGTCAGCCGCCATGTTTCCTTGTTTAAGTGAAACTCATTATTCTCGGTTGTCATATGATCAAGTAGAGATGTGCCCCTATGCTAGTTGACACTCCCTATCAGGCCATATACATACCTATCTACAATAGAAATAATGCACTAGGAGTTTAATTTAGACTGAATTATGTCGAACTCCTATCAGAGAGACAAGACTCAGGCTAATTAATTCATAGTCTTTATTGATAATGGAAGACCTTAGGATTAATAATCTCATTTATTATCACTTAATATTTTTCTTGAAGGAAACAATATTAAACAGGCATGATCATATCATTATCCAAATATTCATTATATAAATTATGAAAAAAATTTATAATAGGATTATCAAGGAGTGATAAACTCCCACTTGCCCTCATAGGGGGTTTTGATCATTAGGATTTTCATCTTATAATCAAAACCTACTCATCCCTATAACCTTAGGGTATTTGGATGTCAGTTTAATGATCCATTTACGATTAATATCTTTTCAGACACGATTATCCAATAATCTTGTATGCAAAAGTTTTACGTAAAAATCTTCGCATGGGTCACAAACTCTATGTCCAAAAGAGTACTAGTAATGTATTGTGTCTAAATATAAACAATTTACAATTAAACACAATGCATTAACAAAAGTAAAATCTAATTATCCTAAATTATCATAAAAGCGATAATCGCAATTATCACAGCTTCCGGGCTAAAGGAAATACTATTAATCATCATATGAATAATAATATAATAATTATAATCTCACAATGGGTTCACAAAAATCATACGACCTTATTTAATTACAATGGAGGAATTAAATAAAACCCTATTACAATTTGTTATCTCGCAATGGTTCTCTGGACATCTCCTTCGATTGATTTAGTCCACTATAAATCAGCAACCCTATTCTAAAAAAAATAAGAAAAAGGGGAGGAGAGGGGAAAGAGGAGGTATGATTTGTGGAACCTATCCAACACATAAAATAATATTTATTTATCATGATAAATATTATACATATTATTTATACTAGCCCGAGGCTTTCAGAATAAATTAAACAATTTAATTTAATACTAAAAAGGATCTCTAAACCCTTAAGGCCTTTAACCAAATTTATTTATCTATATATACCTATCCCTATAAAAATTTCGAGAGGTTTTGGAATCATCCAAACTTGAAATTAGTATCACACTAATTTCTAGGGCTTAATTTTTATTCCCTCAATAATTACAGGGAGACCCCTTAACCCTATTAGTGATTATCTCATAATCAATAATCAAAAGGATTCATTAATAGGGGTAACCGAAAATCATAGGGAGGGTAATATGATCTAATAAAAATGGTTAAAACAATTTTAACATTCTAAAAGGATCTATAAATCCTTAAAGGTATAATCAAGATTTAGATATCTCTAAATACCTATCCCTTTTGAATAAAAAGAGATTTTGAAAAATTCAAAACCAAAATTAGTAGCACACTAATTATAAGGGTTTGATCTCTCCCTCAATATCTAGAGGGATCCCTTAGCCCTAATAACGATTATCCAATAATCAGGAATCTAGAAGATTGATTCATTAGGGTAACTAAAATTCATAGGGAAGGCATTCTTGATATAATTAAAAATTGATTATACACTAAAATCAAATAGAAGCATAGCCAAGACTCTGATACCACTGAAAGTATGCCTCTTTTTAATTCTAGAAAAACAGTTCTTGGGAGGCATACATCAAATCCCAAGATCTTACTAAGATTCTAATTGATTTTATTCAATGAGAGTAATAAATCACAATCACCTTTGTGACTTTGAAATTGTTAAGTCAAATCCACGATAATAGCGATACTGGCAAAATTTCACAAGTGCCAAATCTCCTTTGCTATCCACACGAACCTTCTTTTTCTTTAAAGCTTTCTCTAATGGCCCTTCCAAATTTTTAGCTCTAGGAATCTTGAATAAAAGATCCAATCTTTATTAATCAAGAACCTTTCTTGATAAACAAAACCCTTGATTTCCTACTTCTTGATCTTCACAACTTTGAACACAAGAGAAGAAGAAAGGGAGTGGAATAGGGCTGACCGTACACCTTAGGAAAGGGAGAGAGGGGCGTGAGTTTGAGGAGAGGGAAAGTTTCCAAAAATCTGGAAATTATGATGTGTCACCACAAAGTGGATGTCCATCCCTTTATATAGGGAATACTTGGGTTGCTTGCAACCCAAGTCTCCTCTTTCTAATCCAATTAGAAGTCCTCAATTAGTTTCCTATTTGGTTTCTCCATAATTAATTAGGATTAATCAAAATAGAAACTAATCTTATCTATTAGTAACCAACTAACCATATCATTATCCTAATCCAATTAGGATTCCTTGATTAGTAAGAAACTAATAGAATCCCTAAGAAATAAGGAATCGTTAATTAGTAACTAACTAACTAACAAACCTTATCCAATAAGGAGTTTAATTAATTATAAATTAATTAATAATAATAACAATTATTATTATCTCCTTGAAGTGGGCGTCCCACCATAGGTGGGCCCTATTCCACACGCCCCTAGAGTTTCACAAACCATTAGGTCACTTTAATTATTCTTTTACAATAATTTCTAATGGGTCCTACCCATTTGATTTTTCACATCTAATGTGATTCCACCTTTTAGAGCTTCATTATACCATATAGTAATTACTTAGAAAAATTAATTTATTTAATTATTTAATTAAATTAAATACTTTAAGAAAGTCCTTGTGTGTGGAATCTAAAGAGATCTCCTATTTCCGGTTGTGGGACCAAGTACTCAACCTTTCGGTTAAAGCATTGTTACTACGAAACACCTTTCCTACACTCCATTAGGATTATAGAATGCCATCTATATCCCTAGACTTCCACCAATCAAAGTTAATGTCCATTAACACAATGTGATTAACCTCCAGAAAATAGAGAATTACTTGCAGGGATTTTTATTTTAAGATTTGTTTACAGATTAGTCCCTCCACTTCCAATATTGTTATAAGCTTCCGGGTCAATATCTAATATTGTCTTTAATCCCTGACTTATATTGAGAATCCATTCTCTTTGATAATTTTAGTCAAACTTGGACTTTCAAAACATTTTAGAAATTCTTTAAAAGAAATAATAATATTAATTACATTTCTTTTATACAGAAAATAAATTCTTCGATAAAACCATTTCATTGATAAATACCAGCCCTGGGTTTTTCAAGTCCGGTTTTGACAAGTATCAACTCAATATTAATTTACTCTGTTAAGAGTAGTGAAATCCTTGTTGAGCGTACACACACTTCTTCTAATATAGCGTACATAACTCAACGAACCCGTATTTAGTCCGGTGTGTTGGACATTGACGATTGGTTGCATCAAAGCTACATTAGGCAAATAATAGAAAAGATGTCGACCTCTCAGGTTAAGGACAATCTGTCAAATGGACTACCATAAATATAAAGATAATATATTTCTAAGGGTATCCACTGAGCGATCCAATTACAATATAATTACTTCTTACTTATATCCACATCTTAGTCAAGAGACCCTTCTCTTAGTGATTGAAATTCATCACTCCATCATATGAAACTAACAATGTGTAAGTTATTGGGAGTACATTGTCCAGATATATCCTGATTAACTTAGAACAATTTTAGGTCTACAAGGAACTGGAAAAACCATATCTCCTTAGCAATCAGTTATCAACTAATTGGATGGTTTTCCTACAATGTTACCTAAGGGACAAAGTAGTCTCATCCAATGAGATACTTTTGTTATATTACCCAATGTAGAAGACAATGTGTGAATGTAAAATATGTATTTATTGATTAAATAGATAAATACAATTCCGGAATGGCTTTCGTGGGCATATATGTCTAACATTTTCCCCAACAAGTTGTACCTTTGTTCGTATTCTAGCAAATACTTATTGATGTAATAGATTTCTAACTCCTTTTTGTTTGAGTTATGGCTAGAACACATCCCATAAAAATTTATTGTGCAAAGACGTACAATAGCAGTGGCTACCCTTGTGCTACCCTTGTGTTGGAGGAACAAGGACAGGTTGGCTGAGGAGGTAGTGCTTGATTTTATCATCGACTTGTTGACACTCATCTGACCAAATTGTAGGAACATTCTTTCTTACCAACTTGAAGATTGGCTTGCAAATTGAAGTAAGTTGTGCAATGAACTGTAGATGTATTGAATTCTATATAGTCAATTACAATTGAACTCTCCCTAAGTTCAATCACACCTACAAGTCAACACGTGTCCCTTTTAACCCATATTAACTATGGTTAAAATTAGTAACACTTAGGATTTAATAATATAACCTTGGTTTTAGAAAAAAAATATTAAACTCTGGTTAAGAATTTTTAATCCTTAAGATTACTATTTTTTTCTTCTACAGCAAAGGTTATATTGTTGAACTCAAAGGGCTATATAATCTTAACCATAATTAATAAGGATTAAAGGGACACGTGTTGACCTATGAGTGCAATTGAACTTGGGGAGAGTCGCAATTGACTGTGATCCAATCTTTAGTTTGAAGTCACTTGGCGCAATCATATACAGGGCTGTAAACGGATGCGGATATTATCCATATCCGAATCCGTTTTGTCGGATAATTATCCGGATAGGTATCCGACGGAGCGGATTCGGATAGTAAAATACTATCCGTTTATAATTGGATACGGATTCGAATACTGTTATATCTGGTCCGATGAATATCCGTCTGATTATATAATATATTTTAAATTTATAAAATTAATATAACCTTTAAAATATATTTTTTTAATAAAAATTTATTTTTATATTTTTTAAATATTAATTTATATTTTTTAAAAATTAATCAAATAATTTGGATACTATCCGAATCCGGATATTTTAATCGGAGTCGGATACGGATATTATATTTCCATATCCGTCGGATATTTATTCGGATTCGGATATCCGGATATATAAGCCCTACATATGTAAGCTCTTTTCGTTTTTCTAAGCTCTTTTCGTTTTTCTTAAAAATTATTTAGGGGTATCTCTTGACCCAAAAGGCTCCATTCCCTGTCCCGTCGAGTTCGGGGTTTACTCCTGCCGTTTGCCCCTGCCGGTGCTCGTCTCTGCTCTCACCAGTAAGTCCTCAACTTCATCCTTCCTCTTCCTTTCTTTTTCTTCTAATGGCTTGGGGCATTGTGTTGCCTCCATGACTGCCATGCTTGAATGAACGAAACTCGTCTTTCTCCCTTGGATTCTGTCTATCTATAAACAAAAAAAGAAAGAAAGAAAGAAAAAAAAAATTAAAATTAAATCAACAGGAAAATAGAGTCCATACCCCCATTTCTGCTAGATTCAAGCCACCCCTCCATCTTGGTATGTCAATCTTGGGTTAAATCAACAGGAAAATAGTGTACATACCCCCATTTCTGCTAGATTCAAGCCACCCCTCCATCTTGGTTTGTCAATCTTGGGTTAAATCAACAGAAAAATAAGGCCATGCCTTCATATCTGCTAGAACCAGGACTTCCTCCATTCCCAGTAAACATTTTGTAATCTGAATGTTGTATGAGTTTGGGAGGCCTCTGCATTTGTTAGCCTATGCGTCCAGTTCCAAACTGAGCCTTACGGATTTGTTGTGGGTATGGTCGAGTGTTAAGGATTTATTCCAAACTAGTATCTTGTGGACAACAACCTGCAGTGAAAGCGTAAAAGCTTATAGTAACCCAAGAGAGTACACGAGTTGGGATGGCTTATATTTAACATATGCTTTAGCCAACAGTTTGTAGAGGAGATGATGGAAGTAATGCACCACTTGAAGCCTGTAGGTGAATTAAAGTGATAGGCTTTTTTATTTTTTTAATGCAATAAAGACACTGATTTTGGGATTTTGGCTTGATCAAAATCAACCAATCAGTGATGGTAATATGTAGAGGTGGGGGTGGATAGATCTCTCCTTTAGCTGGAACAGTGATATTGAGTTGTATGTGTGTCAAGGAATGGACTCCTGTCATTTGTAATGGACATGTTCATCTGTCCATCTTGGGGATCACCATTTATTTTAAATGAATCATGGTGATTGAATGAACATGGCCATTATGAAATGGATGATCTTAATCACTGGTATCTTTGTGTTTGTCTTCCTGCCATTATTTTTTTAATAAATATTTTATATAACAAAATTACAAATATTGGATGATCCTAACCTTCTTTCGGATCTCTATGTATGAGCTGCTTTTATAGATTCTCTCTTTATATGTTAATTTTTACCTTCTAGAATGTAAGGAGAGGGCTGCATTTGTCTGATCAATGATACTATTTTTATTGAACTAGGATGTTTCAAGCATGAACAATACGATAGTAGCCATGATGACATAATTATGTTTCGGGAATGAATCACATGAAGCGATGTTCATTTTAAGTTTTTTCCATTATGGTTACGATGGAACTTATTTTTGTTCTTTCTCATCATTTGTGCATTTTGACATAAACAATAACATTAGTTTGAGTAAGAGTTGCATGAATGAGTAAAGACTTGTTATATCCTTGTATGGAAATAACTATATAGCAAAATAGTAGCATACATAAATCAAAAGAATTCATGAATGTGTAAAGAGTTGTATGAAAATAACCAGTGTAGTCAAGGCGTCTAGGCGATTAGCCCCGGCTAGGCGAGGCGTTGCCTAGGCGACGCCTAGGCGATAAATTTAATATAAATATATATATATATATATCACGTATATATATAACATCCAAAAGACCAAAACTCCACACCCACATTCCACAAAAACATAAAATAAAAAGTCTATTACAATCATTCATCACATAACCAAAGACATGTTAACATAGTGGAGTATTAAACACTTCAAAATCTAGGCAAAATACTCAAATTCGTGTCATTGTCCATGTATAATATTTGGCAGAGCCTGAGGGGGTGGCAGGGTCGAAAACGATATTTTTAGTGAAAAAAACGATTCAGAATCTTGTTACTACTTCATTACATGTTTTTATATTATTTATTTATTTATTGGAAAATTTTAGATTTTTTAAAAGCAAAAAAAGATAATAATAATAAATTTTTACTAGGATTGCCCGCCTAGAGGGACGCCTAGGCGACGCAGGCCCAAAATTGCCTAGGCGACCACCTAGGCGACGCCTTGACTACACTGAAAATAACTATAGAGCAAAATGGTAGAATACATCAGTGTTTTAAAAGACGTGTGAGGCTTACGCCTTAAGGCTCGCCACGAGACAAGACTTAAGGAAAACGCCTTGAGGCTTAATCAAGAGGCTTAAATCCCATAAGACTCACTCCTCAAAGTGTGAAGCTCATATGAGAAACACGTCTCACGCTTTGAGGCTCGCTTTATGTCTATAACGTACGCCTCATAAATTAATTAAAATTAGAATTCTAGCCACATAACTGAGACTTAAACGTTGTTTTAAATGATTATTTGTTTCAATTAATAGCAAACACTTTCACATAAGACATTGAAAATGATGACAATGATATTGGTTTTCACTAACACTTAATTTATTATGTTTAACGTGTTTAGGCTTTTAAAACCCTTTGAGTATAATTCATACTAATTTCCCTGCTAGACATTGCAAAAAAATTAGAGCCCCTACAACGTAGTTCATGACTTCTTTGTAAATTTTTACTAAAATTCTAAATCCACCGCATAAATTGGTGATTGAATATCTTTAATATGTATATGAACAAATTGGTAAATTTAAATTTCAGCATTTGTTTTCCCCTATATATATATTTTGATAATTAAATAAGTTACATAGTATTTTCTCTGTGTATGCGTGCACCCACACGTACCCACATGTACGCGATATATATATATATATATATACTATAATATTTCATTAAATTTTAAAATATTATTGTAATTTCTTTTATATTTTAATTATTTATTAAATGAGAGAGAATGAGGCTTTCTTATGAGGCTTAAGCCTCATGCATTTACATAGTATTTTCTCTGTGTATGCGTGCGCCCACACCTACACACATGTACGCGGTATATATATACACACACACACACACACACACACATACACTATAATATTTCATTAACTTTTAAAATATTTTTGTAATTCTTATGAGGCTTAAGCCTCACGCCTTGAGGCTTACGCCTCATGCATCTTGAGACTCTAACGCCTCGCCTCGTCTCGCCTCACACCTTCGCATATTAAAACATTGGAATATATAAACCAACATGAGTTTAGCTCATGATCTGGGGTGGGTTTCTGTAACACAATTTAGAGGAGCTTATAAGTTATAACGGCTCTTTTTAAAATAGATTTAGGCCAATTAATTTCATTTATCCACTCCTCTCAGTATTTGTTCTTACTTCTTCCTTCTCTTCTTCTTGGTATTCATTTAATTTTTTTTTGGGATTAGATTTGAAGGTTTTGGGGTTCTGTTGGGCAGATTGTGTGAATTTGGGTAGATAACCTTTTCTAAATTTGGGTGGAGAGTTCGTTTTCTTGCTCTTTTATTGTGGGAAATTTTGGAACCTGGGTTTCTGGGTCTAATCTTTGGTCTGCAAACTCTATTGCAACCCAATTTGCTATCCAGGGATTGAAATCTCTTTTTTCCATCCAGACTTTCAGATCAATTGTTAAATAACCCTTTTTCGCTTACATGATCTTTATTGCAATGAGTAATTGATATGGTAGTAAAAAAATGATCGATTGCCGCATAGTAATAGAAACTGAGTTTCTTTCTTGCAATGTTTTATTTAGACATAAGCCCTTATAAATCAATTGCTGCATGGTAAAAAAAATTGATCTCTTTTTTTTTCCTGCCATTTCTCGTATATGTTCTTTCTTACAATGAAAAATACCAATAACTCAATAACATTCACAAATTATTTTGCTTCATATCATAAAATGGAATAGAGATTTATCAATATAGACTATATATTCAATTGATCTGGATGGCATGCATATATATGCATGTCTGTACTCTTATTTCAGACAAATTCTGGAGTTTTCGGTGTTTAGACTTGCAGAGTCTAGAAAGTAGGTGAATTTTGATTTTGTTCAATTTAACATTGCTAAAATGTTTGATTTACTTTTTGAATGTATTTAATGATTGTTAATTTACTGAGTCTGCACAAATTAAGGTTCTGAATCAAATGGAGGCTGTTATCTTGATATCCATATATAGTAATATAAATGCTAGAGACTTGAGATTATATGCTGACATAGAAGTTGCTTCTTGCAAGTGAAGAACATGCACAATAGGTACTTGAGGTTATAGGCTGACATAGAAGTTGCTTCTTGCAAGTGCAAACCAAACAACAATTTTTTCCTTGCTCTAAATTTAATTTGGACCGTCTATTCAGTAGATTATTCAACCGTAGCCATTCAAGCAGGTGCAAGATCTTGGATGTCTATGTAGAATTGGAATTTACAATTCTAAAGAGGGGTGGATAATTGATATCATATTGTATAAACCATAGTTCGAAAACTCAGCGAGTCACCCAAGTAACTCGACCGAGTTACCCGAGTAACTCGATTCGGATGAATTTCGAGTCGAGTTGCCTCAAAACTCGAAGGAGACACTATTTTCCGAGTTACTTGGGTGACTCGATCGAGTCTAGCCGAGTTTTTCGACTCTCCAGACTAGGTTGAGTCACAAAAGGGTATTTTTATCATTTTTTTAAACCTAAACTAAAATGTCACACTATTTTTGCATCATATTTTTGAAGGTCTACAAAGACAACTTACAATGGGTTTTGTTAAACCTAATTTTGAGGTTTGAAGCGTAAAACCAGCGTACTTTGAGTTCTTTTAACCCAAAATTTTTAAGTTATTACATATATATTCCGAGTTGGACTGAGTTGATTTTTTTTCGAGTTTTCCGAGTGACTCGACCCGGCTAACTTTCGAGTCGAGTCGAGTTTTCGGGTTTTTGAACTATGGTATAAACCATCCAAGTTTGGGTCCACCAATTGAAGGGTCTATATTGTTTTAAGTTGGAAGTTCACCTTCACTTGTATAGCTGCAACTCCTCTTACCGAAACCAATTACTGAGATTTATGCTGAATTGAATGATTTGTCTGGTTAGTTGACTATTTACCTTAATTGTCCAATCTAGAATGTTTTTGAGTCTGTTCAACATGATCCAATCTCACGTCCTTTTGTTATTTAAATAATGAAGCGGTCCACACTACTACTTTGGTGGTCCTCTAGACAAGAAAGGGGCCCACTTACCGATTGAAAGGCTCATTATCTCTCAAAAAGGGACAGGCTTACCCTCTTAAAGAGCACCTAAACAAGTATGCTTGCTTTCTTTGGCTTAACCTTTACTTTGTCTATGAGAGATTCATTGGAAATTCCGAGGAGCTTTTTAATGTATTAATTAAATGGGGTCTAATAATACCATCTGGTAGAGTGGATGAATGTTTGCCGTCTCTGTCTGAGGATTGGGTAGATTGAACTTCCATTCTTCTTTTCCCAACTTCTTATTTGTTGGTCTTTGGTTAGTTTGAGGACTCTTCTTCTCTCCCATCCTATATATTCTCATGTATTAGAATGTTTTTCTTATAATAGTGTTCCATTCGACGAGTTGGGGTGAATGTGGATCTGGGAGATATGCTGGATTGAGATATCGTGTTTTTTTTTTTTTTTCTGTTCAGTTTTTGATAGTTCTTGACTGTTTTATGTTCAGTCCAAGGGATCTCTTTTATGTCTTGTCTACTTTTTTTTTTTTTCTGAATTTACATAATTTTTAAACTCTATATTTTTTGTACTGTGTATTTTTGTTTCTCCTTTATAATACACTTGATGATTACCAATAAAAAACCGACTGCAACAGATTTCAAACTATCCAAATTGTTCCTGTGGATAAGATTTGTGGGATTTCTCTAAATCTCTGAAATACTACAGGATTAGGTTAATCTAACCTTGACGTACCCTTTATTTATGTCATCCCTACTTGTCTACTGCAACGGTGGGTTTGTTTGTGGGCTCCATCCCAGTTTTCTTTTTCCATTTATAGCTTTTCAAGGCTCTGGGGTATTAAGTATTATATTTTGTGTTCGATTATCTGCTTTCCCTAAAGTATGGAGAGTTTAATTTCGAAAGCCGGAAATTTTGATATCAACTGCCCGGTCCTCTGTTGGTAATTTTATCTTTTGCATTAGATTTTCACTGGTGCTAGTGGTGTTTGAACTTTGAAAAACATGAACCAATGAAATTAGCTCGTCTGGATGGAATCTGTAACTAATGGCATCTTCACAACCGAATGGATTTTAGGTAGTTGGTTACTCCACAATGGGTGGTTTTATCCATAGTTACCAAGTCGGGGTTTGGGAATTATTCGTCTAGGGAAATGTTTGAAAAAAATCAGCAAAATCCGGAAAATTCGGAAATAAATCGGGAAAATTTCAGGTAAGAAATGAAAAAAATATAAAATAAGATTTCTAATTGTGAAAATTATAAACAAATATATTTCATATATTGGATATGTATTTGGGACTGTTTCAAAAAGTCGGAATAATACGTGTTTAATTCATGATTTTGTGAAAAAGTCACTATTTTTTTCCAACACTCATGAATACTTCGGGAATTAATCATTCGATGAAAAAGTCGGGTATTATTCGGGATTTTTTGAAAAAAGCGGAGAACTTGGTAACTATGGGTTTATCAAGGGTTGTGAAACGTAAACTGGGCAATCAAAGCTCGAACTGTCCCAGCCTTCACAATAAGTCTCCTAGAAGTAGCAGCTGGGGTTCAGCACTATCGGCGTTAGGGACAGAGGCGCTGGAGGGGAGGATAAGCATATTCCCTGCTTGTAATATGATGAAGAGAAATAGTGCTGGCCAAATACTCTTGGGGAACAAAATGGCAGTCCACTTAAATATGCTTGGTGCATTCATGAAATTCGAGATTCTTAGCAATTATCCAAATAACAAGTACCTATCAAACTTGCGTATCATGTGGTGCTCAAGAGTTATATGATTTAATTCTCTCTTTCTCGCAAATAGTTCCCTTTTAATTTTTACGTTTTTGGGGAGATTTTTTCTTTCTTTCTTCTTGGTTATGCTATTTCTGTTGGAGATATATTGCCATAATCTTTCTAGTTGAGAATACCTAGATTGTTAGGCACTTCAATGCTTCATAGTTATTGCTTTGTAATGGCCGCTAATTTGCAAATTTGTGTGTTTGCCCCCTTAGCTAGGATGGTAAAAGTTTGCCCTTATTTGAGGGAGGTTGTGGGTTCTAGTCTCAGAGAGAGGAACTCCTAATGGATTGGTGAAAGTTTCCTTTATATGACCAACTTGCCCCAAGCCCAACTTGGCAGCTCAATGTGGTGATTGACTAACTCACTCACTGACTAAACATTATTTGTACCCAATAAAATTTCGCGAATTTATTTAGGCTAATTGCAGCAAACTCGATTCTATTCTTTTTTTTCAATAGTGGATATCATAAAAAACCTTGAATAAGTTCTCAACTTTTAATCATTTGAAAGAGAAATAATATAGTAAGTGTTGCGTAAACAACGCTTAACCGCCTAAGTGACTGCCTTGCCCAACTAGGACCCCAAGCGCCTGATCAAGGTCTAGGATGCCCTTGTTAAGACGAAATCTCCTAGTCTCTTCTCCAGGTCACTAAACCATTAATGACAAAGCGCCTGAGATCTACATAAAATTAGATGTCATTCACTAAGGATAAACAAACGATATTTTATTTACCTAAAAGATTCTGTTTTGGAGACAAAAAAAAAGCCTTTTTCTAGGATTTTTGCTTCTCTCTCTCTCTCTCTCTCTCTCTCCCCCTTTTCTCCAAATTTGATCTATGCTCCTTATTTTAGTGGCTTGTCTTATTCCATATGCTTTAATTCTAATTATTAATCTTATTCTTCAATAATAAATGAATTTCCTAGGCATCGCCTAAGTAACACTTCGCATAGATAACTCCTATCACTTAGGAGTTTCCTGGATGCTACAACTACACTTAAATCCATGAAACCTAGTTGTGCATGTCAGTTTGCCAATCGGCCTTAGACTGTGTCACTTAGGAACCCACTATTTCTTATAGGCTTATATGACACTAGGTACATTTCTTTGCTCTCGGTTCATACATTGTTTTTTTTCCATTTATTCTATCTACTATGTAAATTTATTAGAAAAAATTGAAAGAAAGAACATGAGTGGGAATGTGGGAAAGAGGGAAAATGAAACTAAAGATACTATAGCAGCTACTTCGGGTACAATACAAAATGTCCATCAAAAGTCCCAACACTATCATTAGCTATTAGACTCGCATTCTCGTTAGAAGGCTTCAAGAATAAGCAGGAATGAGATGTTTATCAACGACGCCAATTCTTGTATTTGTTCCAAAATATAAGATAACCTCCATGTGCCTTCCTTCCTACTGTAGCCCTACGGCCCTAGTTAATTGCATTACTAGAATTCTTCCTCCACCACAACATCGTTTGATATTAGCTTTCGACTATTTTTAGGCAAGCCTAACATATTACATGGAGATCCTATCAAGTTGATATAAATTACTTGTAAGCAAACATTAAAGAGTCAGTCTAGGGGTGCTCCTTGTTTTTTACACCCAATCTAAGCCATTGTTTAAACTAAATCAATGGTTCTAATCTTGATGAGGTGGATACCTCAACATATTACATGGAGATACCTAATCTTGATGAGGTGTAATACCTCAACATATTACATGGAGATACCTCTATGCTCCCTGCACCTCCTCATATTTGCCAACCTTGCATAAATGTTCTTTAAAATCAGTCCTGTCAATGCTTCAACTGATTGGAATCCTTTGTGACAATTTCAAAGATATGCTTGGGCTTTCGTGGCAATGGTTGTGCTGGCTTCCTGCATATGGTGTTTCCTTATGGAATATGTATTATGATCTTGAGTATATCCTCTTTCTTTTTATGCCGAGACATTTTTTTCTTTTTTATTTAGAGCTTGAACGATATCCATCATGTATTGATTAATGAATCTACTTGTTATGTCAATGAAATTATCTTGATTACTGGTCGCTTTTGTGGGTAAGATGCTTTTCCAGTGCTGCTTGTCAAGGGAAATTACAAACAAAAAATTAAACTGTTAAGGAGGTGGATTTTCTAATTTAGTATATGAGGATGATTGATCTAATGTAAAAAGACTTGGAACTATTTCTAAGTCACTGCTACTAACCATTCATGTAAGTTTTGATTGATAATTAAAGATGGAGAAGAACTCACAGGCTGACTAACAAAATCTCATTGCCGGTTCAGAGCGTGTGCGTGAGTTTGCTGTGATTCTTCTCCCAAAACAAATCCCATTGCCTTCAAAAAAAAATCTCATTGCCTACCCACAGATCCTGTAATCTTGAATGCTATCTTGTAAATCTGTAATGGCTTACATTTTAAAATTGAAATAGCTCGATTTGAGTTTGGAAAGAACCAAATATGGGCCGAAGGCTCTTTGTCCTATAAATATGAAATGGTACCATGTAATCTTTAATGGTATCCTGTTCATTTACATTAAATAAACACATGCCTTTTTAGAGTATTCCAATCATGGTTAAAAAACTTGCCGAAACCGTTTTGTATCGCCCGATACGTAACGGTTTCGGTTGCCTCCGATACCCGATACCATACCTTTACGGGTTTATTCCGAAACAAATACGTAATGTCTAAAACCGTTATGTAACGGGTGTTACTCCCGATACGTAACGGTTTCGGGCGTAGGACTCGTCTGCGATTTTTACATTTAAAGAGGTTCCGAAAACCCCTAAATTCACTCTACAACTTCACATTTGCTTCCTCTCTTCTTCTCTACCTATTTTTACCATTTTTTCTTAAAATCCTTTTTTTTTGTCGATTAACAACTAGATTTGGGGTTTGATTCATAGATTTGAAGAAATCAAAAGTAAGTTCTTCATTTTTGGGGGATTCTATGTATGTTTCAACCCTCGACCCATCTAATTTCATTATTCCTACATTTTAGGCTTCATATTGGCTTTAGAAGTATTTTGTTACTTATTTATTGCATGTTTTTTTAATTATTTTCTATTTATTGAGATTTTTTAGATTTTTTTAAGCAAAAAAGAAAAAAATAATAAAAAGCGGCCAAAATCGTTACATAATACCGTTACGGTGTCCGAAACTGTTTTTTTGACCCCTGATTCCAATAGTGTTATCCTGATACTCTGACGGTGAAGTTAGGCTTCCTTTTTTGAGGTTTAGGCTTTCTCTTTAGGAACTCCTAAGAAACACAGGCTATCCTCTTTAGAAACTCTTAACAAAGAGAGAGAGAGAGAGAGAGAGCCGTGTGAGAGTCTTTTGGTTTCTTATTTAAGTAAAAGGGTAATTTCAGAATTAGATTTTTTAGTAAAGGGTGCCACCTCATCGAGATTTAGAACCATAGATTTAGTTTAAACAATGACTTAGATTGGGTGTAGAAATAGGGAGTAAAAACAGGGAGTACCCCTAGACTGACTCAACATTAAAATAGCTTTTTGGGTAAGTTAATCTAATACAATATGGAAGATAAAGCTTGTATAAAAATTGTTATTCCTGCACATAAAAGATTGTCACAATAGTTTCTACTGAAAGTAAAGTTCTGTAATAGATTATAAAATATTTTTCATGATTGCTGTTGAATCCAATTTTGGTATTTTTGGCTCCCTCGTCGATGAGCTATAACACCACTCAAGTGTTTACACAGAAGGAGATCACCTCTCTAGACCCCATTACTGTTGCACTATGATACATCTCTTATAGCCTATAAACAACTCCACTACCAGAAAGTATGTTGATTGATATTGTTATATGCATTTCAACTCTTGTTTAGTTTTTTTGGCAACTATGCCTTCCCTTCTCTCTCTCCATTTTCTAAGCTCATCAAATTTCTTTAGGTTTCTACTGCAGAATATAGAGGAAATCTGCTTGCCATAACTAGAAGATTCATACCTGCCGCTGCACAAGATGTTTCGTTTAGTGCCACACCACAAGAAGCAAATCCTAGGAGAGAGAAGGTGGGATTACATGAATCCTGATATTTTGGTGAATATATTTGAGCGACTACCATTACGAGAACTACTGTATAGGGTTGGCTATATTTGTCGATCGTGGCTATCGGCTACCTTGGAGACGTTGTTTCCTCTTGGGGAAATGTTAGATCTACGCCGGCTGGATTCGATCAAAGAACCATGTTTTCGAATAAAGATCCTTATATTCCTCAAGATTATGCTAAGTCGTCACCCCACAACAGGATGGATCAAAATATACTTCCCCAGGTACAAACTTAAGGAAGAAGCCTTCGTATACATAGCTCAAAGGTAAAAATTCATCCTTACTGGACATTTCTACTGCCCTCTTTTTCCATGCATTTGCTTCAATTTTTTTATATGGATTCCTAGTGTGCTAGGAAGAAATGTTCAGGTCTGAATTGTGAGCGTGCATTTACCTGTAGCCCGAGGAAGTCTATATAAATCCACCTAAATTGTTTTAGAGAGGAATGAAGATGTTTAGGAGAGTCGGATAAAGCTCCCAAAAAAAGTTAGAATTATATGCTTGTAACTACTCTCCTTTTGGTAATTGCCCCTATATATCTGTTGAACAAATATATAAATCAAAAATCTAAGCTAAGAATAATATGTTGGATGGTTTAAATCCTCCCTTGAAGCCCCCTAGCTTCTTAATCTTTCTGTGTAGAATCTTGCAATTAGTAAATTTGGCAAATGGAAAGAAAATAAGGCATTGTTTGGTTTGGGTTATTTTTTTCTATCAGTAATTAGGGATATCATTAACTAAATATAGAGAACTCATGACTAGTTCACCTAGTGGTGAACAGAACGAAAAGAAAAGAATCTAGCTACATAAAAGGCAAACTCAAATAATGGTACTAGATATGGGAAAAGAAAGAAAGCAACCAAATCTGATCTGCTCGTCTACATCCTCCCTGATGAATGCCCACACCACTACTGAGTAAAAGATGTTTAGACCATAGTTATCAGAGCGGGAAGCGAAGCGAGAAGCGGGAAGCGAGGCTAAGAAAACCCTTAGGAAAGAGGAAGCAAGAAATAAAATATATGCTCCTCATTCCTTTATGTTATTTTGGGTCATCACACCTTTGATTTTATCTTACATGAGATTTTTATGAAAAAGTAGGTGCATTAGGTTCTAAACCGACGACTTCGAGTCCACACCCTAGGCTATAGACTTTGGCCTATCCCATCAATTCACACATACCGTTGCTCCATTTGACTACTAAATGGAACGTGATGGAAGCGAGCTTCCTAGGAAGCGAGTCTGTCCTAAAAAGAGAGCCTTTATCTCTAAGGGGTTAAGGCAGGGAGACCCTTTATCTCCAACGCTATTCATCATCGTCTCGGAAACCCTGAGCCAGATTTTGATCTGTGCGAATGGGCAGACATTTGTAGGGTTCTTCGTGGGGCGGGAGGGGCTCAGTATTTTGCATTTATAGTTTGCGGATGATACTTTAGTGTTCTGTGGTGCCTCAGGCTTGTAATTTATCAACCTTAGGTGTCTCCTGAGATGTTTTGAGGCAGTGTCGGGGCTTAGAGTCAATTTGAGTAAGTAAAATTTTACCAGTAGGAGATATTCCCCATATTGATTTCTTGGTCTCTTGCCTAAGGTGTCAGAAAGGGTCCCTCCCATCCTCTTACCTCGGGCTACCACTGGGGGCCCCGTTCAAATCCAAAGCTATCTGGGCCCCGATGATTGATAGATTCGCAACGCATTTCGCTGGGTGGAAGTCTTCCCTCCTATCCAAAGGTGGTAAGCTAACCCTATCAAGAGTACCCTTAGGAGCCTCCCCCACTTATTACCTCTCTATCCTAACTCTTCCAAGGTCCATTGCCTTGACCCTTGAATGCATCCAGCGTAACTTTCTCTGGCATGAGCGTGGTGATAAGTGAAAATATCATCTAGTAGAGTTGGATCAAATTCGCAAATCGCTTGAGGCAAGGGGCCTCAATCTTGCTTCACTCAGTGCGGGTGAATAGGGCCTTTTGGGTAAGTGGGTATGGCGTTCGGCGAGGAGAGGGAGAGTCTTTGACAGAAAGTGATCGTCGCTAGATACAAGCTTGCATCAACTTGGTTGCCTAGAGGAGTTAGAGGTCACTACGGTGGCCTTTAGAAAGGAATTATGGGTGTAGCTCCGTTGCTAGATCCTTTCATTAGGTTCAAGTTGGGTAATGGGGTCGACATCCAGTTTTGGAATGACATCTGAAGTGGTTAGTCGAGGCCTAAGGACGGTTTCAGATCAATTTTCCTTTTGACACTCAACAAAGGGGCGTCTGTTACGGAGTGTGTCGAGCTTTGGGTAGCGCTTCAGTCTGGAGTCCTAGATTTATGAGGGCTTTGATATGCAAAGAATTTTGACTTAATTGAGTTCCTCCTCCCCCAAATCTCAGTTTAGTGATTGTATGGTATGGTCCCGTAGCAACAACGGTCGATTTTCAGTGCGATCACTCTTGTAGTCCTTTGGCCCTATTCCTCTGCGTTTTTTTTCTCATAAGGCTGTTTGGGCTAACCAGGTTTCCGTGAAGGTATCTTTCTTCTTTTGATCCGCAACTCTAAATAAAATTTTTACTACGGATCACTTGAAGAGGCGATGGTGGAGTTTAGCCAACCAGTGCTATTTGTGTCTAAATGCGGAAGAGACCGTGAACTATTTTCTCTTGCATTGCCCGGTTGTTTTTGGGCTTTGGGCTTGGTTTTTGACTCGTTTGGTTGTGGAGTGGGTCTTCCCTCTCTTCTTTTTGAGCTTTTTATCTGGATGTGACTTTGGTGGGTGCCAAGGAAACGATTTGGACTTGTTTGCCTGATGCTATTTCATGGGCTATTTGGAAGGAGAGGAATGGTCGCGTCTTTGACAATACCTCTTCTTCTCATCTTTGGATCCACACCCAGGTGCGGCAATTGATTGTGGACCGGAGCTCCACAAGCTCGGTTGGCCAAGAAGTGAGGGATTTTGAAGTGGTTGTTGACTAGTCGCTTATGCCTTTGCTTATGCATTCGCTTTTGTGTTGACAGTTTATTTCTTTCCTTGTTAGTCCTATATGCACCTGGCTTTTAGTTTACATCTCTGTAAACAGTTCTGTCTTTTTATATATATCTGATTTACCAATTAGTTTTTTTTAGAAACAAGTAGTATAGCCTCAAGACAACATAGATGGCAGCTCGTGAGCTGGTTTGAGCTAGATTAATTTATAGACAAGCTGAGCTTGAACTAGCATTCGAGGACGAATCAAGCTTGAGCCGACCTGGAGCCACCATATATATGTCACGAGCCGAGCTTGATAGTACTCAGCTCGGCTAAACTCGGCTCGTTTACACCCCTATTATTCACAATTTGATATTCAAATCCTATGAAATTCTACAATTTCAGTCGAGAAACTTTTCAATTATTATTTCTTCGCGTAACGAAAAACGATGGATATAGTAGATATTTTTTAAAACCACTACAGCTTCACATATGGAGATTATGAAGTTAACCTACAAAACTCCTGTGGGATGATGTTTGCCCTAATAAATGTTTGACATGTAACTCACCTCACTGAATAAATCAAAATGATACACCTTAAAACAAAAGATTGAATGTCTAATAGAAAAATTACAATTGGAAAATGGTTTACTTATGCCTAAGAAGATAAGAAAGAGGGGGTCTTGAATGACCAAATTGATGATAAGGATGAAATTAGCTATAGAAAAACATTATCAGCTTTTTAGTGGAACTTTTCTTCTTTATTTCTTAAGTTTGGACTTTGAATTGACGAGATGGCGTACTTTGTTGGAAACTTGTCTGTTATAGAATAGATGAAAAAAATAGTTTGATTCCTTCATAAAGAAGTTTATGCCAATGATAATATACTTAGACTAGATGCCTTGTTTGCATGTAAAACAAATCTAAGTTTATGGAAACTATATGTTTTTTTATTATAAAGAAGATAGTGATATTAAAAGAAAAAGTAATTGCAAGCAAGATTCATTATTCATGAATCAGAGAAAAAAGAACTGTATGGTATAGAAGGACCCCCTAAAAATTGGCCTCCACCACCCTTAATAATGATAGTATTGAGAAAAAAATAACCACAATATCAAAGGAAATAGAGTAGCCGAAAAAGGCATTGAGGAGTTATATTTACCAGTGAAGTCAAGGCGTCGCCTAGGCGATTTTGGGCCTACGTCGCCTAGGCGCCCCTCTAGGCGGGCGATTGTAGTAATTTTTTTTTTTTTTTTCTTTAAAAAAATCCAAAATTTCCCAATAAATAAATAAAAAATATAAAAACATGTAATGACGAAGTAATAAGATTATAAATCGTTTTTTGGGCCTACATCGCCTAGGCGTCCCTCTAGGCGCTGCCCCCCCTGCCACCCCCCAGGGGCAAAGGGGGCTCTGCCTAATATTATACATGGACAATGACACAAATTTGGGTATTTTGCCCAGATTTTGAAGTGTTTAATACTCCACTATGTTAACATGTCTTTGATTATGTGATGAATGATTGTAATAGACTTTTTATTTTATGTTTTTGTGGAATGTGGGTGTGGAGTTTTGGTCTTTTGGATGTTATATATATATATATTTATATTAAATTTATCACCTAGGACACGCCTAGGCAATGCCTTGCCTAGCCGGGGCTAATCGCCTAGGCATCGCCTAGACGCCTTGACTACACTGATATTTACCTACAGGGGCGGAGCCAATTAACCCTAAGGGTTAAAAATCCTTAACTTGAGTTTAATATTTTTTCTAAAAGCTAAGGTTATATTGTTGAACCCCAAGGGTTAGTAAATCTTAACCATAGTTAATAAGGGTTAAAAATGCACGTGTTGGCCTGTGGGTGTCATTTAACTCTCCCTGAGTTCAATCGTGATTGGCTGGTGGGTGCCCCTCAGCTTTTGATTTAAAAAAAAATAAAATAGTTTACTAAGGATTCAGAATCCTCTCCTGTTATAACCGGAGTCCTTGGAGTCGGTTACAACCCACTGGTCAACACATGTCCCTTTTAATATCTCTTGATTGTGATTAAGATTCACTAACCCTTAGGGTTCAACCACCTAACCTTGAATTCTAGAAAAAAAAATTAACTCTGAAGGTTAAAGTTGTTAACTAGAGTTGACTTTTGTGTTGTAACCAGACTCCAAGGAGTTTAGTTGTAACCTTAGAGAATTAGTCATGGGGCAGTTGTCCCATTGAATTTAGAAAGTATCTATATCTTTTAACTATTTTGTTTAATTATTTATTTGGGCATAGTCATTGGACACGGGGGGCTACCGCTCTAAACTTTTCAAAAAATTGTATTATAATGTATAATAGGGCATAGCCATAGGGTAAGGGGACAACTGCTCCCGTAAACAAGGAGAAACAATACCTGTAGGATATGTACAAAATATATGGATGAAATGACCCACAAACTTAGTCGTCCAATTTTTTTTCGGGGTCTCCGCCCTCGAATCCTGTCCCTTAAAGTAGATGTGCTCCCCTTACAATAAATTCTTGGCTCCGCCCTGTTTACCTGCTTCCAAATATCCGAAACAAAAATGCCTAGAAACATCTCTTATAGAGTAGACAAGGAGTCTTTTAGATTGTCCATCCTCCATCTAGACATAGTATCCATGAAGAACGACGAGCATAGCAAATAATTGACCCCTATCCATCTTGTATAAGTACAATGAAGGATGTTACCGTCTTCCTTAGATAGACATATGTACAACGTATTTGTCATCTTCCATCTTTTATTTTGATGTGGTCAATTGTGAATGCAGTATTGCTTATGCATCATGCATTTTGGTGGAATGTGTTTGATCTTACAAACATGGTTGTTAAATCCTTACGATTTGCGATTCAAATCCTACGATTCGATTTGAATCCCAAGCAAAACGATTCAAATTGGTGCTGAAAATCTTAATTGGGTAAATCTCATTTGATTTACGATTCAAGTTACGATTTGCGATTCAAATCGTACAATTCATGCGATTCAAACGATTCGAACACAAAACCCCTTTTACGGACCAATACTTACAAAAAATATTTTTTATTCATTTGATTTTTTAAAGGTACTTTATGTCTTTTAAGAAGAGAAAGAAACAGGAAATTGTTATGGACATGTCAAAGCCCCAATTTGGGTTCTCTCTATTGCTGTGAAACGGGGGGGGGGGGGGGGGGGGGGAAGAAAATAGAAGAAAGGAGGAAGGAGAAAGATGGAATTGGATTTGGAAAAAAATGATAATTTATTTTATGAGTCTTTTTAATTGTACAAGTCTTTTGATGTTTGATCTCATACGACATGATTATATGAGTTTACTTTTCTTGATTTATCTTTAATGATATTGGAGTATTTTTTTTCATTTTATGGAGATCATTCACGTTTTTTATAGTGTATGCAATGAAATATTCATTACTTTGTTTTATCAATAGATGTAAATGAAATCTTTTGGATAATAGATTATTCTATTTTTTTTTTTTATTAAGTAATTTTTTGTATTTTTTAAAAAATGGATTGAATCTTACGATTTACGATTTGAATCCCGATTTGAATCGAATCGGTCATAAAACGATTTTACGATTCGATTACAATTTAACAACCTTGCTTACAAAAGAACCAAATGTGCAGGTCCCTCATTCATGTCACGTGGCAAAAAAAAGAAGCCTGATGAATGATATCTGGACCATCTGATTATGCTGGCTTTTAAAGTGGGCCATATCACCATGGCCCAGAGGACATAATGAGCATGGAGATGTGGCCCATTTTCAAAATCATTCTGATTGGAAAACCTAGAGATCTCTAATTAAGCTATTTTTTTGCTACACACACGCACGAGGGACAGTGGGACACATTGGGTTTCTTGTGGACTGAAACACTTGACGCATAAGCAACATTGCTTGTGTTACACAAATAATACTCTCTCTCTCTCTCTTTATATATATATATATATATATAGGGTGTCAGTCTAGTTGGCATCAGTCATTACAAGTTGTAGTGTAGGCCCTCCCTTGAAAAGTAGACATATGGCAGGTGTTTTAAGATTTTGACCGTTAGATGTCAAGATGCAAGAGTACCGAAAATATATGAATAATATGCATTACACGTATGTAGGGTGGAGAGCTTGAGGACTATCTTTCTGTAAAATTAGGGCTGGGTGGATAAATAGGAGGATGGAGAGATTGAAGACGGTATTTCTTGTAAAATTAGGGCTGGGTGGATAAATAGGAGAGATGCTTTTGGAGTGATATGTGACCCATGCATTTAGATCAAACTAAAAAGAAGATTTTATAAGCTAGCAACGAGACTTACTATGCTTTATGGAGCGGAAAATTGGGTTACGAAGAAGCAACATATTAATAGAACTAGTGGAGCCGAAATGAGGATGAAAAGATAGATGAGTAGAAAGACAAGGAAATATAAGATTAGAAATTAGTACATTCAAAAAGACTAGAGGGTGGTTCCAATGGAAAAATTGAGGAAGAATTGACTGATGTGGTTTGGAAATGTTCAATGAAGGCCACTAATGGCTCCAGTTTAAAGGTCGCTCGAAAGGCCGAGGGGAAAACTAGAAATGCCATTGATGGAGTAGTGTGGAAAGATTTGATAAACATAATTTAAAAATGAAGTTCTAGATTTTAATAGAACCGAAGGACTCAGAAGGATTCATGTTGCGACCAAACTCTATATATATATATATATATATATATATATATTTATATAAGGTGACGTTCTAGTGGGTGGTGCTGACTAGATCCTCCAGTGAGCATCCCCCTAAAAGCTCTACACGTGACAGGTTTTCGAATTCAACTATAGATGTCAAGATGGGTCCTTTGGGAGATATGCGGCAAAAACTCAGTCCAATTGGACGACAACTTCCATAGCTTAGGTATAGTTACCAAGTACGGGTATGAATATAATACAACAATGATCCGTTCGAGAAGTACAAGTGTTACAAAAGTACGAGAAAATTCTAAATTAAAAAAATAATTGTAAATAAATAAATCATGATATTAACTAATAAAAAATATTTAATACAAAATATTTGTTTAGCACGGTAAAACTGTGTATTGTACATGTTTAATATGTAATTCGTGTATTAAACGAGTATTATACGACGATACACGAATAATAACATGGTAAAAGTACGTAGTTTTAAACGGCGACCCCCCTAAGTATTATATGGGTGTTTGATAATCATGAGCTTAGGTAAGGTTTTGAAAAGTCATTCCATGTGTCATCTTTGTAGAGGGGGTGCTCGATAGAGTATATGAGCTCGTCTTCAACCTTGCAAAAAATTAAATTATGAAGGTGTATTTGTCATTTCATAAGAATTTGAAAAACTTAGGTGTGAAAATCAAGAAAATATTAAACTAAAGATTTATTGATTCTTCATTTTTTGCCTCCTTTATAAAATGACCAAAATGTCCCTACTTGCTATGTAATTACTTATTCACTACATGTTCGTGGTGGGGTGGTTAACAAAGTAAAGTGAAACCTTGTTTTCTTCTACTTAACTTGATATCTATGGTTATTCGGGTTCCCGTTGAAGCTATTGTTACTACTGACCCAATTCTAGGGCATTGCATTTCTTCTAATCTTAAATCAGAAGTTTTATGTTCTCGAAGTAATTGTTTACTTTTTTCGTCCGAAGAATAATAAAGTTGACTCTTTTCCCTTTCTAGTTATCCTGTTGTTTTTGTGATGCAATCCACAAATGTATGTTTTCTCTCTATTCCATTCTATTTATTTATTTACCACCCCTTCACATGGGTCATCACTGCACTTATTTTGGGATATTTACTGGTCATGGATCCAATGGTCGAGATTTTAAGGTGCTCATGCCCATGTGGTTACCACTTTGATTTGTGACAGTACTTTGGGGTTTGCTGGCTATTGACAAAACACTTATCTTCTTACACGGTGATAGTGGCACTAGTGATAATACGACTTTTTCCTTCTTGTGGATGGACATTTCAGATCTCCTTCACTGCGTCATATCATTTTTCCACGAATTGAGTTAACTATTCATCCATTTAAGGCTATATCGTATTGGAAGGATCTAAGAGAATTCTCTTCTGGATTTTATCATGTCATTTCTGTGAGAACATTTAAAAAATTGAACACCTGCTGCAAGCATCTCTGCATCCTCGACCTATATGGAAGATTAGGAGATGAGGGAGCATCAGTCATAGCTACAAGTTTTCCTAAACTGAGGTATTTGAGACTCCGCCATTGTGTTTTGTCTGTCGATGCCTTGTCGATCATACTGGATGGCCATAAGAATCTCTTGGAACTGGATGTGCGGCACACTGTGTGTACTGACTATAAATACCTCGATTTTGTGGAGGGAAAGGTGAGACTAAAGGAGTTGAAGGAGGAGATCCATCTGAAGGCTGCAGGTATCAAGGAATATTTGCATTGCGAAGGGAAATTGTGTCCGGAATGTGGTTTCAGATTTAATCGAGGTCCTGCTTCGAACTAGAATATATCTCTGTTTTATGTCTTGCAGATATTAGAATGGAGGTCCTGCTTCCAATTAGAAATTATCTCTGTTTTTTGTCTTTGCTTTATCGTATTTATGTTATTTTGAGCCATCTCCATGGTATTCTATTTCCTTGGTGTACTTGGTAGAATATTGAAACCATATTTAAAAGAAGCTGTTTATCTTTTTGACTATTTATTTGTTGTCAGAACGTAATTTCAGATATTGGGGCGTTTGTTGACTATAATGGTTGACATACAGCCTCGGATCTGCGAATGGATTATGGTGCTGGTTGCAGTTTGGTTGGTGGCTGTACTCTTGTGCCTTTTAGATTGATGACTTACGAATTTTTGTGCCTTTTGCATCTGGAGCTCCGTGATAGGGAGATGGGCTCTCATTAGGGGTGGCCGCTGGTCAGGTCAATGTTATCGACACTTGCATCACATGTGCCTTATGGTAGAAGTTTATTTGTGTAGAGGTTGAGGTAAATGTCAAAAATCTACTTGTTGGGGTGATCGTAAAGGAGGATAATGAAGACTCATTCTAGGCTAAGTTTCGATATGAAAGGGATATGAAAGGGTCCATAGTGTTTGCTCAAAGATGTGACAAAGTGGGTCATGGTCATATTTCAGCCTGTTCTCCATGGGGAAGGAGGGTGTCCTTTCAATGCTAGATGATCTTTTAATCAGGAAGCATCCTCATTTCGATGGCAGATGATCCTTTAGTAAGGAAGCAAAAAAATTGTAAAGTTTGATTTTGGGCTCTGGATATGTACGAAGATGCAACCGTTCCAATTTTTGGGCCTTCCATCGGAGCCCATACACCCATACACTTACGAAGAGGCTCTTTGGATTTCGATTTGTCACTTGGCTGGGAAGCTGTGATGTCTGCATGTTATGATGTCTGCATCAATGATGCTCGCTAGAATGGAGCCTTTGCAATATCCTATGTCCTTAGGTTTCGAACTTTTCGATGTCAGTGGGGTATTGGGGGTCTTCAGGTCTCCAACGGTTGGAAACATAGATTGCGAAACTTTTTTGTGGGATGGAAAAACGATTTTCCCCTTCTCCCTTCCAGATCTTTACGTGAAGATTTAGATCTTAAGAAATGTTTAAGAACTATTAACCTCAATTCAAAAGCTACTCTTGTGTGTAGCCTCCTCCATTCCTCAATGTGTACTTATAGCTTTAGTGGACCCTTTTTCCTTTTTTTTTTCATATGGGAGGCAGAAAAACTCTATTCTCGTCAATTATTTTCGACTCGTGTTTTGGCCCTCAAAACGATTGATTCTAAAAAAACTTTCTAAACAAAAGTTATAGATCTCGAAAAAATCTTTGAAATATCATATTGTCGGACCAAAATCGGAGTTACGGTGATAGAGTTGATCTGTACACCAAAATTGTACAAAATTGCTGTTAATTCTCTTAATCAAACACAATGCCGGAAATTCAAGAGAGAATTAATTAGGGTTGGCTTGGCACTCTTATGATATTTGTATCGCATATAAATTGCGGAACAAGCCATAGAATGAGTAGGAAACTAATAGCATGAGATCTCAAGGGATCTGAACCGTTGGATGTGAGATTAAAATTACAATTTTAATTTAATCCTTATGAGATTTCATTTTATAGAAAATTCCTTAGGGTGCGTTCGTTTGGCGAAAAAGTGAGGGACAGTAAAAGAAAATTGAGTTTTCTTTCACTTCTCTTGTGTTCGGTGTGCAAGAAACACACTTTCATTTTCTTGCACTTTCTTAATAGTGACAAACTCTCTCAAAAACTCCATCCACCTTTCGATGGTTATTCTAAAAGAATTTAAGTTTATTTTATTTTATTTTATTTTATTTTCTTTCACCTAATTTCATGACAAACGAACACACCCTTAGAGTTTCATATATTACAACAAATTCCATTAAAACATTGGAATGTAAACCCCAACGGTAGAGATTTATTAGAATAAGGTTATTCAATTACAACTTATTTGTAATTAGAGTTCTTTCACTTAAATTCCCACATTTCATAAAAGTCACTAGGAATGGATTGATAATCACAATCGATACCTAACTTATGAATTCATAATTTTTCATCTCATTAGACTCAAAAAATATTTTAAAAACTGTTTTGATAAAATAATATATTATATAAAAATATTTTTGATAGAATGCATTTCTCATTCGGGAACAATTTCTTTTATAGAAGTAGTAGTAGATCCTTATTTGAGCATTTGTTCCTCTCCATACATAATGTGCAAAATCCAACATACCCATATATAGCCCACAATTAGGCATCACCGTTTGGTAACATCAAAGCCATACAGACAATGCATGAGAGGATCTCTTAGGTTTGAGGACAATATGCATGCTACAAACTTCTTTGCGCAATGCATTGAGAATCACCTTTATTAAACATGATTGTAATTTATCCATCGCGTGTTCTTGAATAGATCCATTAGTGTCATGTAACCCATTACATGCACTCACATGTGTGTCTGAGAGTCTATAGTATCTATGATGAAGATATTTCTTCTTATCCTATAGAGACATCACATGTATAGGCTATAATGGAGTGTGATGTCAGTCTTATCTTATGTCCATGGTCCATGACAATGCTCTCATTCGTAATATTTTTTAAGGACATAGTGTTTGCATCCCAATACAACATTTACAATACTCATAATTAATATGCATGGAAGAGACTATAAATGGATAATTAGCAATGATAGGCGAACCTGGGATCTCCATTAGCTACTGTAAGGAAGAAGTGTTTTTTTAGCAATGATAGGTGTACCTGGGATCTCCATTAGCTAATGTAATGGCTGATCCTATTTGGTTCACAACCCACTCTTAAATACGCACGAACTGTTGTGAGAATTTGAAAGTGGGCGTGGACCAATGAGGACCAGCCATTACGCTAGCAAATGAAGATCCAATGTACGTTAACTATTTTCCTTTTTTTGTTTTGTTTTTGATAAACATGGATATCCTGAGCCTTAAAGACTCAGACTAGTCTCACGTGCTGCATAGGGAATACCCTCATCCCATACAACTAATATTGAGGGGAGCCCAAGAATTGACCTCGAGACCTCTAGATTTACTGTTCTTCCTTCGGCCACTGGGCTAAACCCCGGGGGTTATGTAGGGAAGAAGTTCAATGACGAGTTTGCTATCTATGGGTTTTAGCAAAATCCTAACCCAGCCACATAACAGTTGGTGAGTCTTGGTCCAACTTGGGTACCAAAAGGAGGGTTGGTGTCATTGAAGGGGTGAATGCGGTGGGACCGTTAAAATGTATGAACTTAGCAAGATCCAACGTGTGGACGATTTCCCAAGGTCTTCTATTGCAGATCAGGGGACCCACCCCAGCTGCTATTGGGTGGGTTGGCAGGTATGAACTTAGCAAATCTTTGAGAAGCTGAGCCGCCCAATCCTAGAGGGGTAGCAACAACTGAAAGAGGATCGGGCCCATTGAATGATGGGCCGCTAGGCTCCATTTTTCGACTCAAATATATTCAAGCAAGTGGGCAGTCTGGTGGTGAAGAGCCGGCATAAGTTTTTTTAAAATTAATAATAATAATTATTATTACTAGCAAATACCCCGTGCTATGCATGGGAATAAAAAAATAATGAAAAATACTAATTGTGTGAAACATTAATCACCCATATCATCACTTTTGGTAAAAGTTTGTTATTCCTGAACTATAGGATAACCATGCTGCTCCGTCGAGCGCCAGATAACACTTTGGCAGGAGCTTTTGAAGCAATATCTACCTTAGCCAACTTGATCCAACAGCAATAATTTGAACCAAAATGCTAATCGTATTCTCATCGTCACAGTCCCAGAACACGCGAATGAGAGTAGGTTGGAGAAATTCAAGAGGCTTGGACTGTCAGCCTTTGTAGGAACCATGGATCCGTTAAAGGCAGACAGTTGGATAAGAGGATTAGAGAAGATCTTTCGGGCTATGTTTTGCTCGGATGACATCAAACTAGAGTGTCATTTTCATGCTCGAGGGAGAAGCAGAGCATATTGGTGGACTACCGTTGAGCGAACAGTCCTTGAGATTTAGAGACCAGTAAGTTGGGCCAAATTGATAGAGTTGTTCTACGAACAGTATTTTTCTGCGGCTATGAAAAAGAAGAAAGAAATTGAGTTTTTACAGTTGACCCAATGAAACATGACGGTCAGCGAGTACGAACAGTTGTTCAACCAACTCTCCAGGTTTGCAGCCAAGTTCGTAAAGGACGAACAATGGAGAGTGGAGAAGTTCGAGGAAGGGCTGAGGCTGACTATTAAGGGAAAACTAGCGGCTCAAAGATTCACGTCATTTTCGAAAATTCCAGATAGAGCAATCAGGATGGAGAGAGTGCATGAGGAGATGACACAGTCCATTATCAGTAAAGTAAAAGGGCCAATGGGAAAGCCCGGGGAAAAGAAGAACAACAATCAATTTACTGGGAAAAGAAAGTTCGAAGAGATAGAAGGGCAAAGATCTTCTGGAAGGTTTGGTCCTAAGTGTGAAAAATGCGGCCAAGCTCATCTAATGAATGACTACAGGCTGAAGACTTGTTACCAATGCGGAAAGCCTGATCACTTTAGAGAGATTACAAAATGAAGGCATCATCAAAGGTAAACTCTTAATATTTCAAACGCATGTATATGCCTTGATCGATACTGGTGCTACTCATTCCTTCGTATTTGCTCACTTTGCTAAGAACTTAAAATTTAAGCCTGATACACTCAAACATATGATGTCGATCTCCACACCGTCAGGAAAGGTCCTTAGCACAAAAACAGTATACAATAGATGCCCCATACTTATCAATAGTGTGCAAAAGATAGTGGATTTGATTGTATAAGATATGAAAGATTATGGCATCATCCTTGGGATGGATTGGCTGACCAACCACAATGAAGTGGTAGATTGTAGTGCCGAAAAGGTAATATTTTGAATTTCGGGCATTCTAGAATTCGAAATGTATGAGATTGTTTGAGGTCAAGCACCAAAATTGATCTCAATAATTAAGGCATGTCGCTTTTTGGACAAGGGGTGTTCAGGGTATTTGGCGAGTGACAGTGGATAAAGATGAAGATGTCACCTTGAGAAATACTCTAGTAGTAAAAGCGTTTCGAGATGTGTTTCCTAAAGAACTATCAGGACTCCCTCCTACTAGAGAGATTGATTTCGCACTCGATATTACTCCAGATGAAGTCCCAATATCCAAAGCACCATATCAGATGGCTCCAATGGAACTGCAAGAACTAAAGATTCGGTTACAAGATATGTTAGATAAGGGATTGATACCCCCTAGTGTTTAACTGTAGAGAGCACCTATTTGTCAAAAAGAAAGACAGGAGTATGCGTTTGTGTATTGGCTATTGTCTGCTGAATTAAGCAATGATCAAGAATATGTATCGTCTCCCCAGGATTGATGATCTATTCGACCAGTTACAAGGCGCACAAGTATTCTCGAAGATAGATCTACGGTCCAGTTATCACCAACTGAGGATTATAGACAAAGATATTTGAAAGACAGCTTTCCGAACTCGTTATGGTCACTACGAGTTTCTGGTGATGCCTTTTGGGTTGAAAAATGTGCTTACGGCCTTTATGGAATTGATGAATCGTCTTTTCAAGCCATATCTAGACTAGTTTATAGTAGTGTTCAATGAGGATATATTGGTGTACTACCCAGTTGAGAAAAGCATGCTGAGCACTTTAGAATTACGCTACAAATGCTACGAGATCATCAATTGTATGCTAAGTTCTCCAAGTGTGAGTTTTGGATGGAAGAGGTGACCTTTTTTTGGACATATTGTGTCAATGAATGAAATATATGTAGATCCTTCCAAGATTCAAGCGGTAACTGATTGGGAAGAACCAACCACCGTCATCGAGGTTCGAAGTTTTCTTGGGTTAGCTGAGTACTACCGAAGATTTGTAGAAGGGTTTTCTAAGATAGCCGCTCCGTTGGCTGAGTTGAATAAGAAAGATGTAAAGTTCGAATGGACGACATGACGGGAACGAAGCTTTCAAGAATTGAAGAACAAATTAACTACTGGTCCAATATTGAAAACTCTTTCGGGAACTGGAGGATTTGAAGTATATTATGATGCTTCCCACAAAAACTTGGATGTGTCCTAATGCAAAATAAAAAGGTCATTGCTTATGGTTCTAGACAACTCAAGATCCATGATCAGAATTATCTTAGGCATGACTTGAAGTTGGCAATCATAGTGTTTGCGCTGAAAATTTGGAGACACTACCTTTACGGAGAAAAGTTGGAGGTCTACAATATCCAAGGCCGGCCCATCCATTAGGCCATCAAAGCCTATGCTTTAGGCCCCATTAAAAAAAATAAAAAATTAATTTTAAAAAGGCCCCATTTAGAATATTAAAAAAAATAAAAGACCCATTTAGAATATTAAAAAGGCCCCATTTATAGTTAATTTTTTAAAATAAAATTTAAAAAACAAGAAAAAAAAAGCCCAATTTAGAATTTTTGCTTTAGGCCTCTAAATGGCTTGGGTCGGCCCTGACAATATCTATTCCCCCAAAAGGAGCTTAACATGCGACAAAGGAGATGGATGAAAATTTTGAAAGTATGATTATGTGATACATTACCATCCAGGTAAAGGAAATGTGGTGGCCAATGCCCTAAGTTGGAAGAATGTGCGATTAGTGACCTATATGAGGGCAGAAAGATGGAAAATGATCGAAGAATTCAAGAATTGGAATCTAAGTCTGGGATTTCAAGGTAAAAGCGTCAAGCTAGCTAGCATTCAAGCTAGGCCGGTGTTATTACAGAAGATTCAGGAAGCATAGTTAGAGGACGAAGAATTGAAAACTATTAGACGCAAAATGTTTTAGAGTAAATTGGGTGACTTCGAAGACTCTGAGGATAGGACACTTCGATTTAGGAGTCGAATCTGTGTACTAGGAAACTTCGAATTGAAGAAAGAGCTACTTGATGAAGCTCACTGTTCTCGTTTTACAGTTCACCCTGGAAGTACGAAGATGTATATGAAAAATAATTAATGGTGGAACGACATGAAAAGGGAAATTGCAGAGTATGTATCTCAATGTCTGGTTTGTCAGCAAGTGAAAGTGGAACATCCATCACCTGGGTTGCTAAATTCACTTCCTATTCCCGAGTGGAAATGGGAGCACATCACAATGGATTTCATGGTGGGATTACCTAAGACAAGGAGTGGACACGATGCTGTTTGGGTGGTAGTTGATCGCTTAACTAAGTTGGCTCACTTCCTCGCGATCAAAGACACCATCACATTGGAAAATCTATCAAAGTTAAACATCTAGGAAATAGTTAAGTTGCATGGTGTACTGGTGTTTATTGCATTAGATCGCGATCCGCGATTCACTTCCCGATTTTGGCAGAGCCTACAAGAAGGCTTGGGAATGCGATTGAATATGATACAAATTTTCATCCGCAGACCAATGGATAGTCTGAGGGCACGATACAAACTTTAGAAGATATGATGCCCACATGCAGTCTGGACTTTCCGGGGAACTGGGATGATCACTTGCCACTGATTGAATTTGCTTATGAAAAAATATCCGGTGAACCCCAAAAATAATATTTTTGAGTTGAGAACTCACAAACCCAAGGGGGTGGCTAGGTCTCCCTAAAAGTCTATCTACCATTTTTATGCAATAAAATTATTAACTAAGGGAGGATGAACGATAAAATGCAGAATAAGAGAAACAAGAAAACCAAAACACAAAGTATTTTTACCTGGAAACCCTTTCGATAAAAAACCACTTTTGCTAGTCCAACAAGAGATATCACTAAGATAAAGTAAACAAATATTTACAAGAATCGAACTGTACTCAACCAGACTCGACACTACGATCCTCAGTACTCAGTCCTCTACGCCTCAAAAAGCAATCACAATCTCGCAAGACTCGTAATCTACCGCAGTAGCATGTACTTCTCTTAGATCTCCAAACCCACGATCTTTCGATCGATCTCCTTCAATGACGGCTCCTGATTCCTCTGACCAAATAACCACGATCCTTATCGGATTGATCTCCTTCGCAAATGCTTCAGGTTACTCCGACCAATTGTTCTTCACACAACAGGCAGATGGTTGTTCAATTAACAAACCCTAGATAGATTCCAACAACAGAATCAACAAGCAAGAAAGATCAAACAATGTCTTGCATACTTTGGGGTGGAAGAGGATAGGAGAATGAGTTTGGGAAACCCTAATTTTCCTTCAGAAACTCTCTCTAAACTCTCACAATTTTCTTGGTTCATATTAAAAAAAAAAATTCTTCAAATATTGCTTCTTTAAACTGTCCAAAAGAACATGTACTTTTCCAAGAAAAACATGAGAATTAAAAAAAAAAATTATGGGTAGAAATTTTAGTGTTTTATTATTAACCAATAAAAGGCAAGCTGGTAGTTATATAGTATTGATTTTTTGTAACGTTCTGCATGATTGTGATTTCTGTGCTGGAGACCATGAATTAAAATTCCTTCCATTACCTTTGCAGCCAAAAATGCCCCATAAATGTTATAGTTTGGAATCAATGACAGCTATAGAATTCACTGAATCAAGGGAAGTTTAAAATCATGTAGAGGAATACTTTAGTAAGGAAAAAAAAGAGTTCGTTCACAACTGCTGAAAAGAGTTGATTGAACGCTAGAAAGTAGTGGAGACTAGAAGGGGAAAAGAAAGTGTCGGTTGCATTTATTTCCTAAGAAAAAAGAAAAAAAATTGCAAAGTAATAATGGATTTCAAATCTTATTAATTTTTTTTTTTATCATAAATTAACTGACACACTATACACACCACATGCACACACTCACACATATGGGCCTAAGGCCTAACCCACACACACACCCAACCCCAAGTGCAGGGCGGAGCCAGGAATTGAGTGTGGGGGGGGGGGGCACATTTGGGTTGAAGGAACGGGGGTTCGGGGGCAGAGCCCCGAAAAAAAATTTGACGACTAAATTCGTGGGTCATTTCATCCATACATTTTGTACATATCTTATAGGTATTGTTTCTTGTTGTTTACAGGAGTACTTGTTCCATTTCCCTATGGCTATGCCTATTAAATATTATAATATAATTATTTTTTGAAAAGTATAGGGAGCAGTTGCCCCTGTGTCCAATGACTATGCACTATTAAATAATTAAACAAAATAGTTAAAAGATATTTTTCTTGAAAATTTCATGGGACAATTGCCCCATGACTAATCCTCTCCTGTTGTAACCAAACTCCTAAGAGTCTGTTACAACATAAAAGTCTTTTTACTCTAGTTCACAATTTTAAACTTTAAAGTTAATTTTTTTCTTCTAGAAACTAAGGTTAGGTAGTTGAACCCTCTTAATCACAATCAAGGAGTCCGGTTATAATAGTAGATGATTAATCTAAATTCTTAGTAAACTATATTAAAAAAAAAATTGAGGGGCACCCACCTAAGATCAAATCACAGCCAGTCGCGATTGAACTCGGGGAGAGTTCAATCAACACACACAGGCTAACACGTGTCCATTTTAACCCATATTAATTGTGGTTAAGATTTACTAACCTTTGGGGTTTAACAATGTAAGCTTAGTTTTTAGAAAAAAATATTAAACTCTAGTTAAAGTTTTTTAACCCTTAGGGTTGATATATTAAAAAAAAACTAAAGTTCTATTGTTGAACCCCCAAAGGTTAGGGGTTCTTAACCATAGTTAATAGAGGTTAAATGGGACACATGATGGCCTCTGGGTGCATGCGATTGAACTCTTCCCAAGTTCAATTGCAATTGGCTGTGATTGGATTCCATCCATCTCCATGCCCATGCAAAGCCATGTTATACATATACAAAAAAAAAAAAAATTCAAAAGTTTAAGGGGGGCACGTGCACCCCGATGTGGGACTAAACACTCACCCTAAGGCTTTTGGTTTTTTTTGGTAAACTCAATCATACCACAAGGCAATGACTGAAGGCAAATACAAGCAAATACTCACACCACCCAAGCACTCACACACACACACACACACACCACATGCAAACTCACACACACACACACAAGTAGTTTAATCACTAAAATAGACCACTATAAAATGTAATAATATCTTATAATATTATACAATATAAGGGTGATATAGTCTACTGAAAAATTATTAGATTAATGGCATTACTTATCTTTTGTCTTTTAATTATTTTTCACCTAGACTAATTAGGCCTTCCATGGATAAAAAGCAACCAAGTGAGTCTTCTAATCTCACTTCTAATCCAGGCAGGGGACGACATTGATGTCAGTTGTAACAAAGATTATGTAATTGAACAATAGGAGTGCTAGAAGCCCCAATTTCTACATATATATTGCATAGCTTGTCAACTATCAAAGGGCTGTTATGTTCATCTTAGTGGAGACACAACCACAACAAAGTTTCTAACCCAATTAAAAAAGAGTCGGTCTATGGGTACTCCCAAATTCTAATCATTTAATTCAAATAATTGATGTGACTTTAGAAAATGTCAAAAAAAGTCAAGCCAGATCTAATTTTGACCCTTAACTATTTGAATTAAAGGATTAGGATATGAGAGTATATTTGAGAGTTACCCACAAACTGATTCATTAACAATTTGTGGTTTGAGAAGGCTTTTTGCATTCAGTCAGTATGAAATTCGAAAGACATTTAGAAAATAGAGGTTGAGATCCTTGGAAGTACGGCCAAAGTGATACATTCTCTTAAAATTGACAAACTTGAAAATAAGAGATGATATCTAATAGAAGTCTATGACTGTATAACCCCGGAACCGAGCTCACTAGGTTATGAATAGTGCTATAAGTAGTGTTTTTTAAGGCCTAAAGCCTTGATGTAATTATGGTTTTATGTTTTGAAATGAAATGAGGTGTTTTGAATGATTTAAAGTATGTATGGTATTGTTTATTGGTGTTTGGGATGAAGGAACAAGAGTATACAATATTTAGTGTCAAAAAGAGGGATGTCCTAACATACCCTCAACTTTAGGGAACTCTAGTTTTGTCACCGCTGATTGGAATCGAATGATTCTTGAGCCATTAGAAAGATATAGAAACTCTTTTCGATGTTTATATTTAACAATTTTCTAGATTTTGAGTCAAAGTTAAGTTAAATGTGGGTTTTCTGAAGACTGGTTTGCTGTAATTCAGGAACAGACAACTTTAAAGACTATTTAGACCATTGATAAGTCAAACTTAGGATTTGTACATCAGACCCAAATTATTCCCCTTTGAATTTCGAATCCAATGGAAGTTGAATTGCCTAAATCCGATAAGTCAGTCAAAATTTATGGTCGAAACACCAGAGCGAGGGAAAAACAGGCCCAGTCAAAGCATTTAGTCAACAAAATTCGTTGGGGGACCCAATTTAGTCTACGAAATTTGCCCAAAAACGCTCAAACCGATCTAGAACAGTGTAACCGACTTTGGGAGATATGTTCTAAGGGCTTTTAATGGTTTTGGCAACCCTTGGCCTATAAATAGAAAGAGAATTTGTGGGTTAGGGTTTACCAAACCTTGAGATTAGATTTGAGGGAGAATTTCAAGAAGAATCAAGAGGGAAAAAGCTGAAATTGATTGGTTGTTCTTCAAGTGTTCTTGAGATCGGATTTTTAGCAAAGGAGAAGTTCTTTCTTGCTCCTCAACTATTCTAAAGCGCTGAGATCAAAGGGACTTGATCTAGAAAGGTAGATACTTTCTACTATCTTTCTTTGTTATGATTTCAGATAGGAAAATTGAATTGAAAAGCATGTTTCTTGATGGAATTGGGTGTGTAGACTAAGTATGCTTATCTTAATGTTTGAATTGAAATTTCATAAACATATTTGGATGATTAAGAGCTTTTTAAATCTATCATGATGTTCACAAGCACATTATGCACATGTATGTATTGCATGATTGGGTTAAGTATGGGAAAGTTTACAAATTAATGAGAAAAGCAAAAGAGACAAGTTATGATTTTCCACAAGCATGAATGATAAAGCCAAATTGAGGGTTGGTCAAGGATAGAGCATATCCAAGGATATGTCATATCCAGCTTCAAGACAAGACATGTGGTATTGATAATGCCCAACGGAAGGGTTGGTCAAGGATGTTAGTGGGCCATTTCAAGCATGTCTAGAAAGGGTATTTACATACCCAACTTCAAGTCGTTTCAAGGGCACTAACATCTAGTTTCATGCATGTGTTAACAAGACAAGCATGATTCACAAAAGACAAGACAAGTGTGATTTTAAACAAGACAAGTGTAGAACCCCGGATCTCACAATCACTGTTCATGTAAATAGGGTTGTGAATAGTGCCATGGGCACAAGTCTCATTAAAAACAAATGGCCATATATGAGATTGGTTGTGAGGCATGATAGGAATAGTTAAATTAGTGTAAGTATTGATTGTTGGGTTGTTGTGATGAAAAAACAAGAGTATAACATACTCTAAGTGTTTAAAAAGAGGGAAGTCTCTACATGACCTCAACTTGAGAGAAATCTAGTTTTCTCCCCTCTTATCAGAATTGAGTGATTCTTCAGCCATTAGAACCATATTGGAATCTTCTTCGAGGTTCTTGTTTAATATTTTTCCATATTTTGAGTCTAAGATAAGTCAAATATGAGTTTTCCATCATTTTTTAGCTGAAATTCCTGACCTAGTCACCTTTATGGCCACTTTGGACCATGAATAAAGAAGCATTAGGAGTTTTGTAAAACATAAAAGTTGTTCCCCTTTCAAAGAAGAGTCCAACGCAAGTTGAATCGTCAAAATCCGATGAGCGAGTCAAAAGTTATGATCAAAATATCAAATTGCAAAAATCCGGGCAGCTCTTAGGGGTTTGGACGATCGATCGTCCACGGACGATAATTGATCGTCAGGAGCCCAGAAATCTGAAAAACCTTCAGGAACGTGGACGATCGATCGTCCCGACTGACGATCGACGATCGATCGTCAGCACACGATTTTTTTTTTTAAGGCACAGAAATGAGGGTTTTAACCAACTTTGCCTATAAATAGACAATCCATTTGGAGATGTTGCTTAACCTAAACCTAGAAGAGGAGAAAGAGGGAGAAAGGAAGGAGAAGGTAGATTTGGGAGCAATCCAAAGGAGGGTTTGGATTAAGATCAATAAGAGGAGATCAAGATCAAGGATGATCTTCCCCAAATCAAGCAAGGGCTCCTCTACCTTTCAAGTTGATGTTCTTCCTCAAGCTTGGAACATTCTCTACAAGTGAGATCACCCTCCATCAAGTTGGGGGTTTTCCAAATTAAAGGGTTTTCTCCAAGATCAAGTGTTGATCATAAAAGTTAGTACACCCTCCTAACTACCTTAGTAATAACCTAGGCTTTTTATAAATATTGTGAATTTATCTTCCATGTTCTTCCCTTTCTTGGGTAATGCTTAAATTCTCACAATAAACAAGATAAATAATGGTGGTGGATGTATGGATGGATGGGGGTTGAGGCGATTGGATGCCTATGATTGTGATGAATGTGTGGGATGGAAAATGGTGGATGAGCAATGTATGAATAATGCGCACACCAAGATGTTTGATGAAATGAATGATAATGAAAATGTAAAAATAAGGACTACACCAATGTTGCATGTGAAGTGTTTGATAAAATGCATGAATGGACTTAAAAACCTAATATTAAGGAATTATGATTTTAAAGCTTAAAGGTATGTTGAATGCAAGGTGTTTGACAAAATGTTTGACAAAGAAATCATGACATAAATGCCTAGGAAAATGTTGAATATCACGTTTTTGACGAAATGCTTGTATGAAAATTGAACTTAAGATTAAGGAAGTATGATTAAGGACTTTCCCCAAAATTTGGTAATTATGCTAATATGCTTTATGGGTTTCCTTAAGATCTCATATATTTATGGAAAAGTTGAAATGCTATATGATGCTCTTTAAATTTCTAACAAATCCTAAATGTTTAGTTAAAACCTCACATGTCTATAGAAATGTTTGAAGGCTATGTAATGCTCTCCATAATTTAAATACTTTTAAATGACTACTATGATGTTCACAATTACTCCATGATGCTCATAAGCACGATGCACGTGTAAAGATGTATTATAAGACTCATGAGTACAAGGATTCACAAGAACAATTTATAAGAGTGATTTCCACGAGATAAGAACAAAACAAGAATGATTTCCATGAGACAAGAACTATTTGTAAGAAAGAAGAATAAGATTTGAAGTACTATAAGAAAGTTCGTAAGCAAAGGCTCAAGGGAAATAGTTGTAAGAAAAGGAAAATAAACTTCATAAGACAAGAAGAAAAGGAACAAAGAGAAGCATATAAGACAAGAAGGAAATAATAATAAGAGGAAACTCACAAGCTCACAAGTATATGGAAAGATGCTAGTGTACTAAGACCAGGTACAGGCACTAGTATCTGTTCCCAAGGCTCACAAGCTCACAAGAATATGAAAATATGCTAGTGTACTTAGACCAGGTACGTGCACTAGTATATGTTTCCAAGATGAGTATGGAAGGGTGTTAATGTACCAAGACCAGGTACAGGCATTAACATTTGTTCTCAAGAAAGCATGAGAGGATACTAGTATACTTAGACCAGGTACGGGTACTAGTATCTGTCTCTAAGTAAGGATAAAGAACATGAAATGATGTTTAGTGCACCAAGACCAGGTACGGGCACTATCATTTGTTTCCATAAAAGTAAGCTCACAAGATATTCTCACAAGTAAAGGTATTTTCAAGGAGATTAGTAGCCCAAGGTGAAGGGTGCTAATCTCTTGCTCACAAGAAATCTCACAAGACTCATAAGCTCACAAGAACTTACAAGAATTTGTAAGAATCTCACAAGACTCATAAGCTCACAAGAACTGACAAGAACTCACAAGAATTCGTAAGAATCTCACAAAACTCATAAGCTCACAAGAACTCACAAGAATTCGTAAGAATCTCACAAAACTCATAAGCTCACAAGAACTCACAAGAATTCGTAAGAATCTCACAAGACTCATAAGCTCACAAGAACTGACAAGAACTCACAAGAATTCGTAAGAATCTCACAAAACTCATAAGCTCACAAGAACTCACAAGAATTCGTAAGAATCTCACAAGACTCATAAGCTCACAAGAACTGACAAGAACTCACAAGAATTCGTAAGAATCTCTCGAGACTCATAAGCTCACACAAACTCGTAAGAAATAATAAGGACCATAGATGATGTTTACTTTCACGAGAAATAAGATTTGACGAATGATGTCGTATGTTGATTTAAGAATGATTTATGAACTGTATTCTTTCCATTACTTGTTTATGATATTATGCTTATTATTACTATTATTAGCATGGAGCTTGTACTTGCTAAGTATTCCATGCTCAGTCGTACTTTTATGTTGGCAGGTACACTATACGATGTATGTACTCTGGTTCCTTGGATTGAAGCGGCTCACAGAGAGCAGGAGATTGCTTAATTGGATTGTCACCCAAATATTAGGAATTAGATATGTGGCCCTACAGTTGGGTTGAGTGAGAGAGAGACATGTATTTTGGGTTTTCATGTATGGGGATATTGTCTCACTTGAGTTGGTAACTCAAGTTAAGGAATTCTTGTACATGTTCTAATTTATGTTCAGTATTGTAAACAGTTTCACTTGGAATATAGTTAAGTTATTAAAGAAATTTTCAGTTCACTATTTAGCTAGCCTTATATGCTTCAGCAGGATGGTTGTGTGGTAAGTAATGAGCCCAAATTATCGCCTAACTCCTAGGGGGTATTTTGGGGCGTTACAACAAGACCCAGGTTTTGAAAGCATGAAAAGTTAGGTTTAAAAGTAGGGTTTTCAACAAGCATGCACATGTGAATTTAAGAATGACTCACGCACTTGGAATTTTTTCATGCATGTGAGTTATTTTGTTTAAACGGCAAGCATGTCATGATTTATATTATAACACTGTTATCTAGTGGTTGGTACCCTCTGAGTGTTTCCATACACAGCCGTACATTTTGATGTTAGCAGGTACTCCATTTGACATATGCGTTCCGGAACCATGGGTGGAAGAGGAGTATGCTGAGGAGCCAGTTGTCGGCTATCCCGAGGAGCAAAAGGATCTTGACAGGTGGCTTTATGAGGCTTACTATTGAGAGTTTTGAGCAAGTGACTTATAAATATATTTTGTGAGCGAGGATGTTCACTCTTTACTTTTGATGTTTTGTATAATCTCTTGGAATACTGTTATAAAAAAGAAAATATTTCGCTTCCATTGTAGCATACCTTGTATATTGTACAGGATGGTTTGATAGTTCATGACAAGTCACGAGCCAAAGTCTCATAAACTTCTAAGAGAGATTTTGGATCGCGACAATGACCACGCCCAAAGTATCAGCAAGATACCTAATTGATGATCTGCTCTATTACCTCTTCTGAGGAAAAACATGGAGGGAGCCCTCCATCGACCTCTCAGCTAGAGGACTTCAGACAATGCATCAGTGATTGCGGGATCTTAAATGTTGGATTCTAAGGTAATCCTTATACTTGTCTCATAATAGAAGTAGGATAGCATCTTTGAAAGGTTTGGTGAAACCCTAGCACATATGAAACTGCCTTTACTCGACGCTATCCTATTCCATAATCCATATGATGATTAATGGCTCAGATTATGAACTAATCATTTCAACAGTAGCCCTATTTGTGAGGAAAAGGAGAAATCCTTTTTCTTCGAGGCCATATGGTTGGCCTACGATGGCATCAAGGAAGCAATGACCAGGGCTTTGAATACCTAGCTATCAGGTTTCAGAGCTTTCCAATCGATCAGAAAACATGTGAAAAATTTAGACTGTTAGCCTATGTGTTGAATAAAAGTACTTTGGAAATAACTATAGGAATTTAGAAAACACATATAAGGAATTAATTTTGATTTAAAGAAACCATATGAACCAACCTTGGCAGAAGAAACCAAAATCACCATCAAGTGAGAATCCTTAGTTAATAGTAATGAAGTGTACTAAGCCCGAAGGGCTACTCATGGTTCAAGTGGGGAGATCAAAGTACAAGATATTTCCATCAAACAAAAAAAATAATTCAAAAGTCAATCGTATTTGGAATCTCAAACCCGAATTAGGGAAAAGGGTAAATATCCATCAATAAAAAGCCGAGGCTCTCATCCAAAACTTTAGCAAAAGGTAAAGGACTAAGAATGCTAGGACTAAGGGAAACAATGGAGACCATTATAAATTCTATTTCGTCAAGGGAGAACTCTTGGCAGGACGGGATGGTACCCCTATTATTTTTTTGGTTGAAAAGATATTGCATTAGGACAACTAAGGGATTACAAGATGGGCTCATGAATGGCCTGAAAGAAGGTTGCACCCGGAAGTTGCACAACAAGTAATGCTAACAGAAAGTGCTCGCTAAGCCAGAAGTTGGGCTTCAGAATTAGTCTGGCATGGCAATTGGAGAAGCAAAATTCCAACTAGTCACACCGAGGTCGTAGAATCTGGATATCCCAAGGATGGCATGGATCTCCCAATTGGATTGGGCTGAGTATCCATTTAAGAGATCAACAATTTCTTTCGAAACTGACTCGATGATGGTTTTTTTCCAACTGTTACGTAAAGCAGTTGGGATGCCTGGTCAGGCCGAATGGCTTCGACCTCTGCACCCTGAGCAGAAACACCCGAAAGAGGTTTGGAAGTTTTGAGAATGCAGTCCCCCATGTGATCCCCATAAATCACCCCCACCCCCACCCTTACCCTTTGGGAGTTTGGCAAAGCAGCACCATCGACATTGATTTTGATCCACGCAGGGGGCAAAAGACACCAAACTGATGATGAGGCAAATTCTTATGATGAATGAGGAGCCATGGTACTCGGGTCAAATGCACTCAGTAGAGCTCTACACTCCCCGACCAACAAGATACCGGTCACCATGTTTTCAACTCTGTTGATAGTAGAGATAGGATCGTTGGGAGCGGCCATTAAAAAGAGCATCATTTCGAGCCAACCAAATACACCATATTACTGAGCAAAGGCTGACTGCCAAATCTTTGTTATCAGAACTGAAGCCTTGGTGCTTTGTCCACAAATTCCACCATGAGACAAAAGATTCGGTACTTAGAGTTAGTAGACGAAGGGAGATGAATGAGACGAAAGATTTGGGTGAAGGTGCATTCAAGAAAGAGGTGCTTTGTGCATTCAGGTGCCAATCCGCATAGGGGACAATTCTCATTCACACCTATCTTCCGTTTGCGCAAGTTGGCGGCCACAGTAAGTGCATTGTGGCACGCCCTCCATATGAAACTTTGATTTTGGGAGGAATGGGGATATTCCAAAGTTTCTTCCATTGGTGTCCATCCATAGAGGAATCTGAGTGGAGAGGAGAAGGATGATGCCCTTGAAGCAGCTGAGGCGCAAGGTGGGTGGCAAAAGAGCCCTTGATTTGAGTGGTTCCAAATAAGTCTATCAGGAACCCCATAGGTACTTTTAGGCAACCTCCTAATCTCCTTGACAATAGAGCTAAGGAAAATCTCTTGAAGAAGTTGTCTCTTCTAGCCTCCATTGACATTGTTGATAAGCTCTGCTACTCTTAACTCATCCACGGTCACCCTCTCCAAAGGAGAGGAACGAAAGTTTGGTTGTTTAGGAACCCATGGGTCCAACCACACTCGCACTAAACTGTCATCCCCAATCTACCAACTCAAGCCTTTTCCAAGAATTGATCTCCCCACCATGATGCTCCGCCACCCCCCATGAGGTTCTATGGCCCATATTGGCAGACATAAGGTAGAATGGAGTGTGGATGGGGGACAACCCACGCTGTTGCCAGTCGGGCGACAGCTCCAATAAGCTCAGGCCATGTCAAAAATGGCAGCCACGTAATCATCTCATAAACGGAGATGGTAAACTACCGTTTCCTTCAACCAAAAAAAATCTGCCGTTTCCTTGAATTGAAAATTAATATTAAAATAATAATGCAATTAATGAGTTTTGGGCTTCTGGAGACTTCTTACGGGACCACGTCTTTTCTTCTTCCATCTCCTTGTACCTTTTGCCCTTTTCTCACAGACTTATTCCTTTTCATCATGTGCAACCGACTGGTGTTTTTTCTTCCTTAACTTACAAAAACAGTATGCAAATCAGCTAACTTTTGAGGTAAGTTTTTATTTATTTTATTATTTTTTTTTTTTTTTTACTTATGTAGTTTAGATTGCTTAAATAAAATTAGTAGTATATAACCCAACCCAATAGTACCCTAATTGAAATTCTTATTAGTTTCTATTTTATTGCTTTTCTATGATTAATGCAAGGAACAAGACCATTAACACATAATCCACTTGAAAAGAAATATGGAGGAAAGACCACAATTGGCCCGTAGGTTAGAGTTCTACTCAGAGGAGGAGTGTCAGAGCCCTCGAAATATTTGTCATGGCTTAGTTGATTCAAATATTTGTCATAGAAAAAGAATCTATAGTTGACTCAAATATTTCTGCAAAAGATCAAGCTAAAATGAATAAAGCACCAAAAATTGGCATGGAATTTGATTATGAAGAGCATGCTTACAATTTTTACAACACATATGGCCGGAGTATGGGTTTCAGTATTCGGAAAAATTGGGTACATAGGACTAGCACTGGTAGAGTGCGAGATCGAACTTTTACTTGTGTATGTGAAGGTCAACGTCACGAAGATAAACGATGTATCAATGCAAAGACTCGTCGTCCAGAAACAAAAACTGGTTGTCGAGCACGCATGGTCATTACACTTCAAGCTAATGATAAATATCATGTTACCAGTTTTGAGATAATTCATAATCATGAGTTGGTTAGCACACCTCACAATCACATGCTAAGATCACAGAGGAGAATAACTATTGTTCAAGCAGCTCAAGCTGACATGGCAGAAAGTTCAGGGATACGGCCTAAAGCAACAATAGAATTTATGGGTAAACAGGCAGGCAGTCGAGAAAGTCTTGGTTTTCTTTCTATCGACTATAAAAATTATCTTCACTCTAAAAGGATGACAACAATGAAGAAGGGAGACGCAACAGGCGTGTTAGAATATTTTGAAAAAAAACTTGAAGAAAACAAGTCATTCTTTTATGCTATACAATTAGATGAAGATGAGCAGATGACCAACATATTTTAGGCAGATGCAAAGTCAGTAATAGATTATGGGCATTTTGGTGATGTAGTTTGCTTTGATACGACATATAGAACAAACAAATATGGTCGGCCATTTGCTCTATTTGTTGGAGTAAATCATCATAGACAGTCTGTCATATTTGGTGCTGCACTACTTTATGCTGAAACTACTGAAACTTTCAAGTGGTTGTTCAAGACTTTTGTAAAGGCAATGTCTGGGAAAGAACCGAAGACAATTCTTACGGATCAGTGCAAGGCGATGGCCAATGCAATAGCTTCAGTGTTGCCAGAAACACATCATCGTATCTGTATATGGCATATGTACCAGAATGCCGCGAAGCACTTAAGCCATGTATTTAATCAGGTAATTGGAGGTGTGAAACCTTTTGCTAAAGATTTCAAGAGTTGTATCTATGACCATGAAGTAGAAGAAGATTTTTTGGTTGCTTGGGAAAGCATGCTTCAGAAGTACAATCTCAAGAAAAATACATGGTTACTAGAATTATTTAAAGAAAGAGAAAAATGGGCTTTGGTGTATGGACGACATACATTTTGTGCAGACATGAATTCCACACAACGTAGCGAAAGTATTAATAGTGTTTTAAGACACTATTTAAGGCCAGATTATGATTTGTTACAATTTTTCCATCATTTTGAAAGGGTGTTAGAAGATCGGCGTTACAGTGAATCACAAGCTAATTTCAAAGTTAGACAAAGTAGCCCGAATACTTGTGCACCAGTGCATATGTTGAAGAAAGCGTCAAGAGTATACACCCCAGCTATATTTGATATGTTTCAAAAAGAGTATTTATGCATTCTTGATTGTTCAGTTGAGTTTTCTAATGAGGTTGGTACAATAAATGAATATACAATTACCTCACATGGAAAACCTCATGCACACATGGTTACATTTGACTCATCTGAAAACACAATTGTATGCAGTTGTAGAAAATTTGAGTTTGTAGGAATTTTGTGTAAGCATGTGTTGAAAGTACTTGACTGTAGAAAAATAAAGGAGATTCCACCCAAATACATCTTGAAGAGGTGGACGAAAGATGCGAAGGTTGGAATAGTAAGAGACAATCTTGGTTCTATAATACAAGTAAATCCTAAGGCAGCTCTTGGAAATCGTTACAATGAGTTGTGTCGCATCTTTGTTCAAATTGCAGCAAGGGCTGCAGAAACTGAAGAAGGTTATACAATTGCTGTTGACTATGCAAGTAAGGCATTGCAAGAGGTGGAACTAAGTATGAGAAGCTTAAGATGCACTGACCCTAAAAATTTGACCTCACATGGTGTAAGTCTTTCAGAAAATGCATGTGATAAGAGCATTAAGGCTTCTAATGAAATTGACAACTTTGTACATATACAATCTTCATCTCATGATAATGACAATAGGATGGAACTGGTGGATAGTGCAACTTCTCTAATTGCAAGAGGAATTAAGAAAAGGGAGAGAGGAAAGAGCAGTGGTCGTAGAATTCAAAGTGGGATTGAAAAAGGCAGTTGGAAGAGAAAACCTCGGAAAGAAGTGACTCACACAACTAATCCTGAAGGAACTCACACACCTAATCATGTTACTCCTGTGGCAACTCATCCCCATATAGTCGAAGCTATGCCATTGCATTCTACTAATCAATTGACGTAGGTAATTTTGATTATTTTAAGTAAAGCTGTAAAATTAGTACTTTTAATATTTTATCAAATGTTAATTAAATTTCCTAATACTCAATTGTTCCATGTAGGGGATGTATTGTTTTGGTGCACCATATCATAATATATATCAACCTCGCACCATGACTCAGTTACTTATGGTACTTATTTGTTCATCTATCTACATTTTGAATACTTGTTATGGTTAATTTTGATCTAGATGAGATTTTTATCATTTTCATATGCTTCTAATACAGGAATCATCAACTCCTTACCTATACCAAGCACCTGTCTCTACCAACCATCATTTAAGCCAGGTAAAACTTAGTGGGTCTCTAATTTAACAATTATAATGTTTTGAGGGCTCTGACACAAATAACATTTTATGATCCGCAAATATAGGAATCTTCAATCATGGGCATGCATAGACATATTTTTATAGGGAGCAGCTCACAACAAGAGTATCAAGATGCTGGACAGCGCGGTATGACAGTTTTTAGTTGAATTTCATTATTGTGTTTTATCGTATAAGAGCATCAACTCTTTCTTTTATGTTCTTATAAAATCAATATGAGCAAGAATTAATTTTTGTTAGGGTCTCAACAATGAAGTATTAAGACCTTTTTGAATATATTGGCAAGCAAGAACATGCTTTAGAAAAGGTATTTCACATTCTCAATATCACTTATATTTTCTTCGTTTTGTAAACGAGGTTTTAGCTTTGTTCTTTAATTTGAGTTTGTAAATAAGGTTTTTTTTTCCTCAATTTCAGGCATTTGGGTTCCAAGTGAACAATGGAAACCAATTAAGAATTGGTTGTATGACTGTCCATATCAACAATTGTGTTTTTGTTACTTCCGTTCTTGAATTACTAGCTTGGAGTTGAAGATGATCACTCATTGATTGCAAAGATGAATACCTTCAAGTGAAGAGGATATAAACCGTTCACTCTTGGAAATGACAGACTTTATTTGTTTCCTTTTTGAGTTTATAATGCAAGGTGACAATTATCTTTTTTTTTGTTATTTTGGAAATTACAGACTTTATTTGTTTCCTTTTTTAGTAAAGTGGTAACTATCTTACTTATCATTCATGCACTTGTTCATGAGCAACATATGTAAGATCTTGGAAATTAGACTTTATTTGTTTCCTTTTAGAGTAAGGTGCTAACTATCTTACTTATCATGGGCAACATATGTAAGGAGGATTGGCTCCTTCGGCAAAATCTTGGCAAATCTTCGGCAAAATCTTTGCCCAGATTCAGCTTCTTTGAAGAAGCTCCAACTTTAGGCCTCTTTATTCATTGCAAATGACCCCAAAATATGTTTTCAAAGAATGTTTTTTCTTCATCTATGTTCTTGTTTTGGAGTATGCAGGCTTAAAAATAAAAATGCTTAGACATGATAGTTTATAATTGTAATATTAAGACTCTTTTCGGTTAGTTTACTTATCATTATGTTCATCACCTACAAAAGAACAAAGTGTCCTGTACCCTACACTACCTCCCATGATCACTCGGAGTTGTGGTGGGTTGACTCGGTTAAGTTGTGAGTTGTGACTCCACCACTCTTTTATTAGATGTTTGTCTGATTTCCTTATTCACCATCCATTTGTGGGTAACCTCTCACTAGGGTTTGCATGGATGGATTGGTTTTTTGTGTAGCTGGTCCTCACCTTAACTTAACTAATCCTCACAATCTTGGACAAACGTCTCTCTCTATTGACTGATGCTTTGATTCTTCTTCCCGAAGTTGAGAAACAAAGATCTGGTGTTAAGGTGATACTTCCCATGGATGGTGCCTGATTATATGATCATATAATGGTCGAATGGTCAAAGGATCTACGGAAATGTAATTATCAAATTTTGAACAGGGTTAGCCCTATTCTCAGGCCTTTTCTAGTCTCAACCTCAATCAACCAAATGTATTTTAAGGTAAAAAAAATTGTTTCAACATTCACTTGGTTGGCGGAGTCTAAGAGTAATATATATATTTTGGCCTGACTCATGTTTTTTCGCATAGTTGATGACTCGGTAGATCTTTGGTTATTAATCTCCAATAGTAGTCAGGATTAATGGAATTTCCAACTACAAGAAAAATGTTTTACACCAGAGGTATTTGCTCAACTGGAATATGAAAAAACAATTTCAAAGGTTAGCTGACACAATTGTTGTGTATAGACTAACACTAGAAAGCAGGAAGCATAACTTGGGATTGATTGTTAAGACTTAAGATTGCCATTAGTAGAAGTAAGGTTTCAATTAATTAGCAAAATCTTGGGGAATTTAATAGATGCAAAACAGTAAAAAATACAATGAGTTTGAGAATAGGCATTCTCATGATAATTATATTCCATGACAAAAAGAATATATTGAGCCGACACCACAGCAGCCCAACCCTTTGAATCCCAACCGTTCTTTTAGATTCCTCCATCTTCTTCCTCTCCTTACATCGTCCAATCGTCCATGCCTTTTCTCAAAAACCTCACGACCATTCTTGATTCTCCTTTTCTCTAAACCGATTCCTGCAAACCCAAGATCGTTATTTGACTAATTTCGCTCATTGTTCAGAAACGCGGAAATATTGTTTTTAAAAATAACAAACACAAAATAAGAAAATGATAAAAGAAGGAAAGATTAAAATGGGGTTGGAGAAGAACACATACAAGATGGGTAAAGCAATGAAAAGTCCATCTCCCTCCATGAAAATCTCGTGGCTTTCTTCTAAAACAGAAAGCCCACTCCTTTAATACATAGAAAAGACAAAACAGAGATATTCAATTAGTGAGTTGTTGAAAAATCATGAAATGAGGTAGAAAGAAAAAAGGGTTTTTGTCACCTGTGTACTCAATAAAAATTGATCTTTTGATCAATAGAGATTTTTGACTATTGAAACTTGGAAGAAGCAAACAAAAACGATTCCAGAAACACATAGCAAAGGAGGTTTCAAGAGGTTGCCGCAACCGATATTCGCCCAGTGTCTTGTGCAGATAATCTTCCTTTATCCCTCTCTAGCTATGGCTCCCGAACTATCATATCAATATTCCTTCTTTGCATGTCAAGGCCATGATTTTGTTCAGACTAAGATGAAGACAAAGCACAAGTGGGTTGCAGGATGAAGAGGAGAAGAGAAAGTGAAGGAAGGCAGATGTTAGAAGTTTGTAGGGGAAAAAGAGACCCAGGTAGAAGAAGAAACTTGCGTAAGAAGTCTCCCAAAGCCCAAAACTCATTAATTGCATTATTATTTTAATATTAATTTTCAATTCAAGGAAACAGCAGATTTTTTTTGGTTGAAGGAAACGGTAGTTTACCGTCTCCGTTTATGAGGTGATTACGTGGCTGCCATTTTTGACATGGCCTGAGCTTATTGGAGCTGTCGCCCGACTGGCAACAGCATGGGTTGTTGCCCATCCACACTCGGTAGAATGGGGATAGTCATACTGCGTGCCCACAAGGACTCAGGTTTTGGTCATTAGACGCCAGCACTGTTTGCCTAGGAGAGCGATGAAAGCTTGGAGGTCCCTCAGTCCGAGCCCACCTCGATCTTCGGCCAAGCACAATTCCCTCTAACTGAGCCAATGGACGGTGTGTTTGTCAGACTACCCCCACCAGAATGTTGCCATGGCAGAGATAAGATCAATGTTCCACTTTTTTTTGGCATCTTGAAGCAACTCATAGTAAACGACGAGATAGCTTGAGCCACTGATTGAATAAGCACGCCCCTGCCCACTTGTGTGAGAAGAGAACCAGCCCACCCTTTAAGTTGGTTGACAACACGTGGGAGTGAGGAGTGGCGTCTCATGATCTCATCCCCTTTAACCCGACACGTATTCCTTTTAATTGTGGTTGACTCCTTTTAACTATGGTTAATTCTTTAACCCTTAGGGTAAATATTTTTAAACGGTTTATAGAAAAATTATAAGTGAGTTAAAAGGGGGGACACGTCTCGGGTTAAAGTGGGGCAAGACGCCACTCCTCGCAACTTATTTCCCAAAATAAAGTTATCCGTCTTAAGGCCAGTCCATATGGCCTCCAGGGCATCTTCATCTTTTACAGCCTCTAGAGCATCTTCATCTTTTACAGAGCATTATGAAAGTATATATGACCATTGCTGGAGAAAAAAATTAGGCTTTTTCAACTCTAGCTCTTGCTAACGAAATCGATTAGATCTTAAAATTGCCCTATTTCCTAAAACCACAAGCCCAAAGTAAGTCAAACCACTATAGAAAAATTAGCCTATGTAATGTTAGTTATAGAATAATACAAAAAATCTCTAATAGGCATGCCACATCCTAGGTCATGTTGCCCTAACCAAGGCACATTTGTGCCAGGCAGACAAATCTCAGACAATTTTTTTTAATTATCCATGAGATTATTAATGAATTAAATAAAAAGAAAGGATGAGGAGGATGGATGTGCACAAGCTTGACATGGAAAATGCATATGATATGATTGACATTTTTTAAGCAAGTGCCTAACATGATGGGTTTTATTTTCCAGTGGGTCAAATTGGGTTATGGACTGCATTTCCATGTTCAACTCTATCCCTAATGAGAGGGCTGCGACAAGTGACTTGTTGTCGCCTTATATTTTTATCCTTTGTCTTCGGCCTTTCTCCTGACAAAGCTAAGAAGAATAAAATAAGATTAAATGCAAGATACGCATTTGAGTAAGGTTGGATGGACCCAAAAATATCTCATCTGCTATTTCCTGACAAGTGACAACTACCTAGTACTTAATAAGATGACTTGCCTTAAACTCGTATAATTGCATATACTAAGGGTTCGTTTGGTAGATTTTTTCAGATCCTGTCTATTTCAGGCAGTTCTAGCTAAAATAGATGTGGCTGAAAGATTTGTAAGAAATAGATCTATTGACAGGAAAACTATTTGGCAGCACACAATAATAGCCAACTTTTTTTTATTGCAGCTAGTTGATGTCATTTTTAAATATAGATTTCCATTGATAGACAATTCCACCCCCCACGTGAACACAGATTTTCAACTACTCATGTTCTTGGGTATCAGAAAGGCGTCATTTTAAATATAGTTATTGTCATGTTCTTGCATCTCGTTGCCCTATGACCATACGCTCTCATTAGCATTTTTTTAGTTTAAATATAAATAGGAGCTCTGGATCAAGAGACAACAAGAGCACCCCCAAAATATGCCTTAACAGGTGTCTTTCAAGAATTGCATAAAAATATTTACTTGACGAAAATACTTTTTATTATTAATAATTCAAAAATTACCATAATAATAAGATATATTTTGGGGAACTCCGGTTATTTGTTGAACCAGAGCCCTTGTTTGTATTTAATCAATTTCTTTTTTTTTGCCTAATCAATCATAAAGATGAATACTATAGATTAAAGTTAGACAAAAGAGATTACAAGCAAAGCAACTTCCAGAGTGACGGAACTAAAAACGAGAAAGAAGCGAAAAAAGATCATGCAAAAGTAAGAAAACAAGGTAAGTGCACACTAAAGACTATCTTACCCACCCACCCTCCCTTGCTAAGAAATCAGCCAGATGATCTGGTCAATTTTCTCTGTTATATATGCTGATAAAATGTTTCAAAGAAAAAGTTATCACTTAGCCAACAAAAAACAAAATGCACACCATAACCCAAAGCATCTTTTTCGTTCTTTTTGAATTGAAAATTTTAAAAAATAAAAATAAAACAAAAATGAAATAGATGAATAAGAAATGATAAAATGCTTGTAAGTAATTTTTAGGATTTCTAACAAATGTCTAACGTACATATAAGGCAGACGACTACAAAAAAAAAATCTATATAGAGGAGAAATTGAATAGTGATAATCCAAATACATAGAGGAAAGAAAGAGAATAAATTATACTTCAAAAATACGAAATTCCTTACCTTTTAGTGAGACAAAGGTCTCCCAAAATTCACATTTGATTCATTACTCTCAATGAATTATACATAAAACCAGTTCTTTAACTTTTAAAGATGTGGAGATGGAAGTATGAGAAACAATTGCAGATTTCACACTTTTCTTTAATTGATGGGACACATGATATTAAATCAAACCATAGTCACAACAATGTATCAATAAAAGGACCACCAAACTATCAAAACTACTTACATTAATAAAGCATTACCTGTGAATGAAATTAATGCGTCCAAAATTTCAAAAAAAAAAAAAACTAATCTACACGAACGAAACAGTAATTGAAAATAGAAAAGGAAATGATAAAATCATGCATTTTAAAACTATAACAAGAGAATAGAAGTTTCAAGAACTATGCTTTGGTCAATTCCCTCAGTTTAGCTATGCAAGTGGAAAGACGAGAACAAGCAAAACCCATAAACAATGTTATCCTGTGAATCACTAATGAACTAAACAATGCATAATAAGGAAGTTCTAAAACACATTAATGTTAGTCACTGTTGTTCCCATAGGCGTAAATTACCTGGAATTGCTATCCAACACAAATTGCAGTCTTTGAAGAACTCGAACAAAATAACAACTTTTATTCCAGAAATTCCTGCACTTAAAAACTGTTAGAACATTGGTAGTTCATGTGAAGTGAGGCGTGGATCACGTCGCTTTCTTTAAGACATTTCGCGCCCCCCACAAATGCACTGGGTTGATAGACACGATGCCTCCAGGATACAACAGCTCCACACAAATCTAACCCTAACTATAGACGTGCATAACCTATAGTTGCACACCTTACTCTGTTTTTTTACCCAGCAATCTCTCAAAAAAAAAAATTCTCAAACATAAGAAAATATTATAGTTGAGAAAACCCCTTTCTAATCTTTTTTTTTCTTCCCTGAAAGAGGAGATAGTACATATGATATATATATAGAAAACTAAATAGGTTTTTGGAATTCTAAAACTGTCACATTAGTGACTAATAATTATGATAATAAACTTTTAAAACGTTTCCTACCATTAAAGCCTTTAATGGCTATATTTAATTCTTTTATTTAATTAATTTTGAATCAATCACCAAAGGTACAACAATCCCCCACTTGATTCAAAAATAATAAAACCGCAAAGAAAAAAAAAATTACTGGGTAAAATTAGATTTAATGCATAAGCAAAAGGTGTCACATAGATTTGAACCTTTGCATAGTTTAAAGTAAAATTCTCACCAGAGACTCAGTTACCATAGATCATAGATCTTGGTATTCAAAACTGAGCTCTTTTAGTGATGAGTCTTTATACCTTAAACACATTAACTCTTACAGAGTCTACAGGTGTCTAAGCCAGCACTTTTCGGCCATGTGCTTTATCCCGGTTTAATAAGTGCTCTAGAGAAATAGCCAATTTCTCATAGGAAGCGGCCCCACTTCCACACTTATATAGGTGAGTCTATCAAGGATGCCTATGTGACTCTACATCCCACTCAATAGAGCTATAGATCTCATTAAGAGGAAACCCTCAACCTCTAATCGTCACATACTTTATGCACTATTCACACCATAAGAAGAGACTTGGAGAGTAATAATATTATTACTATTATTCTCCTATTATAGTGTTTCACCTCAAACCACTCTGTAACTTGTTCTTCCCATTAAACCTGTTCTTGGGATCTCCAGTCTTCAGGTTGGGTTACCATTACAGTTGATTTATTTTCAATTAGCTTAAGTCTCATTCCCCTCGATGTATACTTCCCTTACTAGGCCTTCAGTAAAGGGAATTGCCAAATTTTCTGGCCATCTGATTTCATTTTCAGATATAACTCCATCTCATAGGAGTTCTCAAATATAATCCATCTCTTATGAATTCTCTTAGATATAATTCCATTTTATAGGAATTCTCTTATTTATAATTCCATCTCGTAGGAATTCTCTCGAATATAATTTTGAAATTTTTTCTCAAATATAATTCGAGATTACCATTATACCGAGTGTTATTAGCTCTACTTATTGCAACATTGCAATCACAATTAATTTTAATTGCAGGAATAATTTTATTCCAAAAGGAATATCGAACAAAAAGTTCTGAAGCTACTCAGCTTCTTCTCCTGCTAAGCTAGATCTATTAGTGTCGATTTCATAGTAGAAATAGACCCAATTGTTTCTTAGAATATTAAGAAACATCACCACAACCAATTATGAATATATAACCACTTGTTATTTTATATTCATTAGAAATAGAATTCAATTAGCATTACTATACCTTTCAATTTAAGAAGGATATCTCTCATAATAAAAATCAGAATTTATGATTTTCTTTAAATATTTAAATATATTTAAATATTTAATCACTTTGCTAATTGCATCCCAATGCTCCCTACTGGGATTACTAGTGTATCCACTTAATTTCCCGACTGCTTATGAATACAATTTGTAGCATGTATCAAGCTTCCAATTAGACTAGCATATACATTTTAATTTATACTATCTTCTTCATTAGACGATAGATAAATATTAGGATCGTTTGGAGTAAAAATATTACTGCAATCGTAACGATTATATTTTAATAATAATTTTAATGCAATGATATTGAAATAAACTTATCTCATCATCCATTCTAATTATTTTAATTCCAATAATTAAATTTGTTTCTCCAATATCCTTTATGTCAAATTGGAATGACACGAATTCTTTTGTCTCATTTATGATTTTTTGATTTGTTCCAAAAATCAGTAAATCATCTACATATAAACAAATGATTACTCCACAATCACCATTATATTTGTAATATATACATATTACTTTCATTTGTTCTATATTCATGAGTTATTATCAATCCATATAAATTTCTTCATCTAAATCACCATTTAAGAATTTAGTGAATTATTAAATTATAGGGATAAAAGTCAGAATCAAAATCTTTAATCTTTTTAGCTCTTTTACTCTTTCATTGTTTAATTTCAGTCTCATCTGAATTAATTAATGTAAGAGTTTTAGAACTAAGATAATTAGTTTTAAACTCCCACTATTTTCAGAATAAAAAGATTAGCTTCACTTGATTCAAATATAACATTATTTTCAATGCCTAAGAATCTATAAGCTTTACTGTTAATCACATAACCAGTAAAAACACATCTCCTAGTGTAGGTCATAATTTAATTATTTTAGGATAATTAAATTTAACCATTGCTTAATATCCCCAAGTTCTGAAATAATTTAAATTTGGATCTTTCCAAATTTCATATTCTGTCTTGCACGCTCTCTTTCATTTGGAGATAAGAGCACACTAGTATTAAAAATACTAGTTCCAATTAGATTTTGAATTTTGAATTTATCTTAACCCCCACTATTTTTAGAATTTAAAATGAAAAGGATTTTCAAAAATTCTTTTCTTAATTCTAACTCACTTTATAGATCAAGATCTAAATTCTATCTACCTCATTATAAAGGCACATCTCATTCAGTCATATCCTAATAATATTATTTTAAAATTATTTAGTCTTTACAATAACTAAACAATTACACATCTTAAAATAATTTAACTTAGGATTTCACCTCTCTAATTTCCATATATTCAGTTAATTTATCCTCTTACTTGTGTCCAACCATTTACAGTCATTGCAATTTATCAAGTCATGTAATTATATATGACAATAAAATATAGCATGTAGTTTCACAAGTAATTCTATCAACAATCATCTGAAAATATAAAAATTGAGTTTAAGAGATCTGACCGTTCATTGGGAGTGTTACCCATGCGTGTGTGCAACTCCAGATTTTTCTGAACTGCAACTTTTGTGCTACCATTCACCACATCTCCAAGTGCACACTGTTTCAGACGGATCTGAACTCGAATTTACATCATATCATATGATGTTCCAAGATATCAAAGGCGTCCTTTGGCTCAGCTCGGCTCGGCTCGGCTTGTCTTATCTTTGCATTAGATGGCGCTAGAACCAAAACTTGTATAATAAATGCTTTCAAACCAAAAGTGGAAAGTTTCCTTTTAAAGCGTCCCTCTCAAAACCAAGGTAAAGCTTATGGACAATTCACTAATTGTGTATATGCTCAAAGCACCGTAGCAAAACTATTAACCATCAACCATCATTTCTTTTTCCAGTACACCTTCTTTTCACCTTCCTTCAAGCCCACGTTATCATCCGTTTTACACCTTTTATGGAAAGTCCATCTATCTCCCCTTAAAACGTTTTGCAATATTAACTCCATCCCGAGAAGATTTGTCAAATTCATTGGTGTTATTTTGTGGCAAGGCTTCATCTTGCTTCGGTATTCAACAGGAAAGACAAAAAAAACATTGTTTATCGTCCACCCGGGCATGGCAACAGGTCCACCACGCTGTGTTCAGGAATCTACCAGATACATCGGCTCTTATAGAATTCCGGTTTGTCATGATCTTCATGACCGCCTCGAACTTGGAAGCTAACAACTTCATGCAATTACAGGATTTTGAAACGACATGTCTTAAAATTGTTGTTCCCATAGGGGTAAATTACCTGGAATCGCTATCCAACACAAATTGCAGTCTTTGAAGAACTCGAACAAAATAACAACTTTTATTCCAGAAATTCCTGCACTTAAAAACTGTTAGAACATTGGTAGTTCGTGTGAAGTGAGGCGCGGATCACGTCGCTTTCTTTAAGACATTTCGCGCCCCCCACAAATGCACTGGGTTGATAGACACGATGCCTCCAGGATACAACAGCTCCACACAAATCTAACCCTGACTATAGGCGTGCATAACCTATAGTTGCACACCTTACTCTGTTTTTTTACCCAGTAATCTCTCAAACAAAAAATTCTCAAACATAAGAAAATATTATAGTTGAGAAAACCCCTTTCTAATCTTTTTTTTTCTTCCCTGAAAGAGGAGATAGTACATATGATATATATAGAAAACTAAATAGGTTTTTGGAATTCTAAAACTGTCACATTAGTGACTAATAATTATGATAATAAACTTTTAAAACGTTTCCTACCATTAAAGCCTTTAATGGCTATATTTAATTCTTTTATTTAATTAATTTTGAATCAATCACCAAAGGTACAACAGTCACTCCATACAAGAAAACAACAGAGGTGAAAATCATAGGAAATTAGTAGCAGGAAAAAAATTACTCAAGGTTTGCGGCTTCGGGTCAATGCCTTCGTCATTATAACTCTATCTGATCAGCAGCGGCAATAAGGGAAGTGATGCGGTTTTCTAAAAAGTGAAAAACTTGATAGAAATACATATATCTTGGGTCTTGTTGAAACCCAGAAACTTCACCTAGAGAGAGAAAGTGTGAGAGAGACTAAAAGAGATGTTTAATCATATCTATCATCTATCATCCAAATTGGATCCTCCCCAACCTCTAAACACAGCCCACCAATACCACCAAATTGATCTGGGACACTAAGGTGGTGCGCTACTAAGGTACTACAAAAAAAATAGACCGAGCAAACTTTTCTAGGTTCTAGCCACTCAATCTCAGATTTGAGGTTGTAGGTTGCTACAGGTCTCCTATTGGGTGGGTGTGTGTGCACCAGGGTACTTAGGGTTAGCCCGGGGGCTAAGGTTGATTGACCGAAGAGGTCAAGTGCACCGGAGTGGCTAGGGTTTAAGCCCGGAGGCTAAGGATTGGGCGCGAAGGCCTAGAGATTGGGTCAGAGGCATATGGTTGAGACCGGAGGCTAGGGATTGGGCCCGGAGGACTAGGGTTGAGCCCTAAGGCTAGGGATTGAGCCCGGAGGCCTAGGGATTGGGCCTGGAGGCTATGGATTGGACTTGGAGGCCAAGGAAGAATTAACCATGGTTAAGATTGTTAACCATGAGTAGGGGTATGCACCGGAGTGGCTGAAAAAGGTGTGCACCTGAGTGGCTAAGTGAGGTATGCACCGGAGTATTCCCTAAGCACTTTAGGCTCTTGCAGGTATGGTGCTTGGGTGTCTAACCTAGGGTTAATCTAATTCACTAGGTATTGTCCCAAGAAGCTACCTAAGGATCATCCTAAAGAAAGGATTTTAATTAACTAATGAATTTTTTAAACAGCTTAGTTCTAACCTAAGATTAACTCAAGGGCTATCGAAAGACTAAGTAAGTTATAGCTTTAAACCAAGTAAACTAAGCCAAAAGTTATGATAGAACAGTGGGATTGAGAGAGAGGTGCTTGGATGAGGTAATGAACATAGAGAGGGATACTCTCTTCTTCTTTTTCTAGCAAGGACGAAGGGGCATGCAATGGGGAGGTTCGGTGTTGCTGTCCATGGGATGAGAAGGTAAGAGCTTGGTGGAGAAGTTCTAACCTAAGACTAACTCAAGGGCTACCTAAGACTAACTAAGCTAGAGCTTTACCAAGTAAACTAAGACAATAGTTAAATAACGAAACAAATTACTTTTTTTTTTAGACTAACTAACAATGATCTAAATCACACCCACCAAAACTTGGAATTAATAAGATTACAAGCTAACCTACAAGTACAAACTAAAAGAAAAAAATAAAAACAGTGACTTACTCTCAGTTACAACCTAAACTAAAAATAAAGAAAGCATCTACTAAAATAATGAAAATTACTCGATTAAAGCTAATCTAAAATCAAATTAGACTTGATAAATTAATTTTTTTTTTAATTGATTATACACTAACCATTAATCTATGGTTAACACTAACTGAACTAACAGATTAAAGCTAAACACACATAAATTTATTAACTAAACTAACATATTAAAGCTAATCAATAAAAGAACATGTCTATAGTTATCCTATTAAAACAAATAAACTAATAAACAAACGGAAGGGAAAAAAAATAGAAACTCACCTTGTTGCTGCCATGGAGTGTGCGTGGAGATGAAGGCAACTGTTGGGCGTGGACCTCAGAGGGAAGGATAGGTATTACTCTGGTGCTAAGATGATGGACGGTGGCTGCTCTACTGTAGCCGATGGTCTTTGAACCGAGAGAATGATGCCGCTCAGAGAAATGGGGGACTAGTAGCTGCTGGTCCATATGAGTTGTGAAGGATATGGGGGCCCAACAACAGCTGTAGCTCGTGGTGAGGAATGGTGGTTGCGTTGGAGCTATTTCCACTGGGCTGTGATGAGTGGAGAGGAAGGTCTACAGGGCTGCTCTGTTGCGCGAGGTTGGAGGGTTACCACCACGGTTGTTGTGGTGGTTGTGAAACCAAGAGAGAGAGAGACAGTTCTCTCTCTGCTGCTGTCGATCCAAAGAAGAAGGAGATGAGAGAAGGGTGGTTGTCCGGATAGATCACCGAGAACCAGGCAGTAGGTGTTGCAGCTGAGTGAGAAGAAGAAGAGAAACGGAGAGAGAGGGCCTGCTGCTTGGTTTTTTTTTTTCCTTTGAGCTTTCTCAAGATAACAGAGCTTTGGGCGAGGAGGTTTGCTAGGATTTTTTCCGATTTCTCCGTGTCTCTAAGCTTTGGAAATGTTGGTATCAATAAAATATGAGGGTGATATGAGGGTGAGTGGCTTGAAAGTAATTAGGGATGGGATAGGTGAGTTAGATGGATGCAATTGGAGGGTCAAAGGGTGGTCTAAGAAACTCTGTAGAGCTGGAAATGCATACTAAGGTGAGCTGGTTTGAGAAAAAGGCACAGGATTCTCTCGAGTTTAATCCCCTAGAGGTTGCCATGTGTCTCATTTGACACCCCTTAACCATGGGTAAGGTTCACCCACCCCTAGGGTTCACCCACCCATCCTTGGGTTTTTTTAAAAATATTAAATATTATTTTTTAAATTAAAAAAACTGTTTTTAGAGTTTTTTTAATATTAAAAAAAGTTTTTAATTGAAAAAGAAAGAATTAATATTTAAAAAAAAACCAAGGATGGATGGGTGAACCCTATGGGTGGAACCTTACCCATGGTTAAGGGGTGTCAAAGGAGACACATGGCGACCTCTAGGGGATTGAACTCGAGAGATTCTCCCGAGTTCAACTCGAGAGGATCCTGAGCCTTGAGAAAATGGGACAATCAGAACCCCCGGGTTCTCTGCCATTTACCACAATGAGACTCTAGGCCTCAACCTTGGCTGAAATTTAAGCTAGTTTTAGACTGTTGGAGGCTGATTTTTAGGTGTACCTATGTGAGGGAATTAATATGTGGGCTGGCCGTGTATTAACTCCACTAATAGGTGAGTGTAGGGGCTTGATGTGTGTGTGAGCTACACACTTATTCTTCCTAAGAGAGGAACGTTAATGTGTGCAAGTGCATGAGTTTGGTATGGTTATATGCTAAACTCGCCAAAAATCTGCATTGGTACAGGGAGTTTAACATGCACTAGTTGCATGCTATCACTTCTCAAAGGCAACACGTGTGTGTCAAGGCAATGGGTTCGGGTTTGGGTCTTGGCTGGGGACAAATGGGCATGGTGCCATGGGTTTAGGTTATGAGCTTGGTGTTTTGGCTAAGGCTAGGCCTCGTGCTATGGTTTGACCTAGGGTTAGGTCTTAGGGTTAACCTGGGGTTAGACCTAGGATTGGGCTAAGCTCTAAGGTTAGGTCTAGGTTTAGGGTTAAACCTAAGATTAGACTAGACCTAGGTTTAGACTAGGATTTTATCTAAGATTAGACAAGGTTAACCATGATTAAATTTCTTAATCATGATTTAAATGAATGTAAAAATTAGGTGCTTACAGTTGGCCTTACAACTGCCACACTGCTTGGACTCGAACCTGAATCCTGCCCCAAAAGGGGATACATCCTAGGCCACTTAAACAAATAAGGGAGGTGTTACTTAAACCAAGTGATTGGATATGAAAAAAATAGTATGGGTAAAAGGGGAGTGGTCACCCAAGGAGTTGCTCGAACCAGTTGTCTGATTGTTTGATCTAATGTTTTAATAATCGGATTGGACCTCGAATCGAATGGGCAACCGATTCCTGGTTCGATCGACCTGGATGAACTGTGACCTTTTATCTTTTAAAAAAATCTTTTTTTGGCGGTCCTTACATTTTTCCGATTAAATCACCAGTTCTCTGATTGAACCAGCTGATTTTTTTGGAAGCCCAAAAACTCAATGTAGAGGTGGGGGTGCTTATGGATACAACGGAGAACTTGATTGTGGAAGTTGGGCTTTACCTCTTAATGACAAAGGATACCGACATAGTCACATGGATTGATTATGGGTTGAGTATGGACTTAAATTTTAGTAATTTTTGAATGAGTGCTGATTAGTGGAATCCTCTTGCAAACTGACCTCTCCAATCAAATCTTAACACATTAAGAAAACATTGGGAAAGATAAAAGAGCAGTGAGTTAGTGGGTATTTAAGAGGGGGAATGGACTAATGAGGTCCAACCTTGGATTTTAAAATCCATTTCCCAGGTATGCTAATCACTGCTCTATTTTATACCTGTCATTTTATCTTGGGAAATAGTTAATGTACCAAGGCAATGGGTTTTAAAAAGGTTGGACCTCATTGGTCCATGCCCCTCTTAAATACCCACTACAGTTAGTGGGTATTTAAGAGAGGGGCATGGACCAATGAAGTCCAGCTTTGGATTTTAAAATCCATTTCCCAAGTACGTTAACTATTTCTCTATAAAATACATTATTTATTGCCACATGTCTCTTAACAATTGGGTGGTCCGTTTGTAAACGGACCGTTTACCATTTTCCTTTTTAAATAGGCATGGCCTGAAGCCCGACATATTTACATGGGCTTTGAAGCAAGAACTTATCCCGATTCCCACCCCGAGTTTAGGTCAAAAAGACAATAAAAAGGTAGGGTCAAAGTAGGGAAGTAATAGTGCTACTGTTGATGCCTAAGGACAATATTCCAATTGAAATCAGCAGGTGGGGATACAGTAGAAGCTATGGATGGGGCGCCAGACAAGTAAGTGTTGAATTTAATTGTTTAAATAATGGTTTTTAACTTAGGTGTTACCAAAACCCAAAGGTTTATGTGGAATAGTTTGACTATTTGTCTTGAGATTCTTCATTGCTCATTGGTTACATGGGTGTGTCTTTTCATGAGTGAAACTCATGCCTTTAATTCTCAAAATATATGAGTTTTTTGGGTGTCTTAGGTATTGTGCTCTTTATGGAGACCTTGTCTCACCTACTATTTATAAATAGAGGGTTACTATATAAATAGAGGGTGAGGGTGAGGGTGAGGGTGAGGGTGAGGGTGAGATTTTAAGTGGAGACCAATTTTGTTAGGCCGAAACTCGGAAGAAATTATTTGAGACCCAAATCTTGTTGTAGAGGTTCATGTTGCCTAATCTGAGACAAATTTCGACGATCAACAACCTTATATTTTAGTCATCCAGATAGTGGTCGGACTATGTGCTAAGATTATGGAAGACTTCTCTAGGGACCGGGCTAATTAGTTGGGACCATTAAATTGATCCAACCAGAAAGTCTTTTTAGATAGACCCCTGGGTCAATTTGTTTTACAGTCCAAATGGATCATATCTTGTCTAGACTAATTAGATAGACCCTTTAGGTTCATCCTAATTTGCTAAAAACTTGAGATAGTCAGACTGGATAGTCAATTTTGGATCAGTCCTTAATTGGGCTACTTCATTGACCCGAAACTGCATATGCTAAGGGAATATTCTTTTAATTTTGTGACAAATTTTATCATATTAAATTCTGATTTGGTAGGTGTTCTTTAACCTTATGAAATTGAAATTTCTAGATTATTTAGGGCTAGATAATATAAATACTTAATTTTAAATTATCAGTAAATGGACATTCTAAAGGAGGTTGGGTACCACCGCCTTCCGCCAAACAGTGCAAGCTTGTAGGAATAGAACGGAGTGAATCCGAGTTAAGTTGAATTCTGAAGATAGAGTTGTCATATCTCTTGCATAATGTGAGACTTCAACTATCTTCAAAAAAGACTTTAAAAAGAACGTCTCTTAGCTTAGTGATTCATGTATATTTATCTGTAATATTATTGTAGTCATTTATGTGCAAGTTTATGTATTAACATATTTTTTGCTGGGATAATTTTTCTATTAGATGCTTGGCACCAACAATTGGAAGATAGTCTTACTCCATTGACTACCATTACTATGAATGAAAATAAAGAATATTAATTTTGATCTCATGTAATTTAGGCTACGAGCCTTGACTTACATATTTGGTCACGAACCCAAGTAGAATATTCATTCTAACCGAGGGTCAAGTTGATTGCATGCTCTGTTAAGGCCGAAACCTTATGCTATTTTGGGTAACCGAAAGAAGAGAGACTCTTGAGGATTAATAAAAAAAAATGGTAAATATTGATATTGGATGGATTACTTTAACAAGCTAAGAATATCTACATTAACAAACCAATTGTCCTCGATATCTAATATGTGTGCCTCTTAGTGGATGATGTCACCCAAATCCTAATAAGATATATTTTTCGGTTTTGTATGTACGCATTTTGGTATATATAACCTTATACACAATTTAGAATGCATTTCTTGTACCAATGTTAATGAATTATATGTAAGATTATAGTAGTCGGTTTCTCGCATTTTATTTGTACCTAATTATGTACTCTTATTTCATGCAAAGTTTTGTACGCGACAATTTTTCCATAATTAATTGGTTGATCACTTGGTAGTGTAAATTGTATTGTTTCATGATTCAACACTTGTGATTAACGTCCTCAGGGAATTCATGAGAGAGGACACACAATCGTTCAATTCTTTGAAATAGTAGGGGAGATGAGACAGAAAATAGCTAATTCAATGGCAAATGAGGAACAAGATAAAGTTTCAGGTGGGTGAATTCACTAATCAGTCTACTAGACATATGTGATCTGATTGGGAGACGTCCCGGTATGGTAAATGCAAGATAATTTTTACAAAATGGCAAACCCTTGACAAAGTATGTTGCCCAAGTATTAACCCTAAAGGGGGGTGAATAGGATCTTGGCAAACTAAAATTTCTATTTTAGTTTCTTTTGCGGAATTTAAACTAAGTTAAATGAACAAGAAATAAGATGCTACCAATTCTAAATTATTTAACAGTAAAGAATAAGGGAAAGAGTAAAGGAATCAAATACCAAGAATTGTTATCGAGGTTCAGCACTCCCGCCTACTCCCCGCCTTAAGTTCTCTGGCTTCAAGGATTAAACTACGATCCACTATCGTACGATCTTCTTCAGGTTGAAGATCAAGCCTTTACAATCTCTGTTTTAGGTCGAGATTACACCTTCAAAGCAAGATAACAATCTTCTATTTGCTTCAGAAAGCCTTCAGCTTCAATACACCCGAATCAAAGATTCTGAGATTTTACAGAGTGATGATATGGTTTGACTTTGAATCACACAAAGGCTCCTTAATGAGCTGAATAAGAATGACTTTCAAGCTTCTAAATAAGCTAGATAAGATTGAATATCAATATACCAAAGTCTTTCAAAGGTAGGAGTTGAACAGCTTAGTCACAGAGATTTGGAGAAAACTGGTTTGTTTTTCAGAGTATTGGATTGATTTGAATAAATATGAGTTAATGATTTCATCAATGGTAGTTCAGTTTTTGTATTTTGTTCATAAATGAACTCTATTTATACCCCAAGGGAAAATATGGCCGTTGATGGAACATTAATGCAAAAATACCCGTTAAAAAATAGCCATTGCAGAGCATTTAATTCGCATCCCGCGTCATTCGGTCGTCCGAATGGTGACAAATGTCAATCCCATTTCTTGGGTCGTCCGGATGCTCACGTCTGAATCAAATGATAGTAACCAATTCAATTTTGGTTTTGTCATTCAGTCGACCGAATGGGTATGAATGGAATAACAGTAGTCAACTGAGATTTTTTCTCTTCATTCGGTCGTCCGAATGACCATTTTCACTAGAAAAATTGTTTTTCAATTCTTTTCTTTCTACGATGATTCCATGGGCCTTCCAACTTACTTTAATCATGATGATTACCATATTTTAGGTCCTTAGAAAGATTTCCAATATAGTCTAAAGGCACCTAAAGTCAATCTAGGTCTTGTGAGCTTTTTCAACAACCAACCTTTGAAGACTTCTTACAAAGTCCTAAGCACCTTTCAAAACTAAAAACTTAAATCAAAAAGTCTTCTTTGAGTGATCTAGGATCTTCCATGATGATATCAACCTTGAGTTCTTCTAAGGGATCTTCTTAATGAGACTTCATCTTCTAATGAAATTTGGCACGATCTTCAAGTAAATTACTTCTTCTCTTAGACTTTGGATGCTTTGAGTTTTATTATTGTGACTTCAATAATTATTTTCCAATCTTGAATGGTATTTTCATGCTATCTTTCTTGAATGATTGACTAATGTTCTTATATCTTGTTATTCATAAACACTCAAGGGAGACATTAGTAATACAACGATCATTTCATTATTTGAGTTATCATCAAAATTATTAGGGGTACACAAGGTTCTATCCTTTAGGCTAATAATCTCCCATTTTTTTATGATGACAAAATAATGGAATGAAATGGAGATTTGCCCCCCCCCCCCCTCCCCCCTCAACATATAAATTCAATAAAAAATTTAGGAAAGCTCCCCCTAAACATATGCATAGTCAAATTTTGAATTAACTTTTAAGTTCATGCATATTTTAGATCATTTAGAGTTTAGGATATGATTTTCAAGATAGAAATTCTAATTTCAATTTAGCCATTACACTAATCAGTCTACTAGACATATGTGATCTGATTGGGAGACGTCCCGGTATGGTAAATGCAAGATAATTTTTACAAAATGGCAAACCCTTGACAAAGTATGTTGCCCAAGTATTAACCCTAAAGGGGGGTGAATAGGGTCTTGGCAAACTAAAATTTCTATTTTAGTTTCTTTTGCGGAATTTAAACTAAGTTAAATGAACAAGAAATAAGATGCTACCAATTCTAAATTATTCAACAGTAAAGAATAAGGGAAAGAGTAAAGGAATCAAATACCGAGAATTGTTATCGAGGTTCAGCACTCCCGCCTACTCCCCGCCTTAAGCTCTCTGGCTTCAAGGATTAAACTACGATCCACTATCGTACGATCTTCTTCAGGTTGAAGATCAAGCCTTTACAATCTCTGTTTTAGGTCGAGATTACACCTTCAAAGCAAGATAACAATCTTCTATTTGCTTCACAAAGCCTTCAGCTTCAATACACCCGAATCAAAGATTCTGAGATTTTACAGAGTGATGATATGGTTTGACTTTGAATCACACAAAGGCTCCTTAATGAGCTGAATAAGAATGACTTTCAAGCTTCTAAATAAGCTAGATAAGATTGAATATCAATATACCAAAGTCTTTCAAAGGTAGGAGTTGAACAGCTTAGTCACAGAGATTTGGAGAAAACTGGTTTGTTTTTCAGAGTATTGGATTGATTTGAATAAATATGAGTTAATGATTTCATCAATGGTAGTTCAGTTTTTGTATTTTGTTCATAAATGAACTCTATTTATACCCCAAGGGAAAATATGGCCGTTGATGGAACATTAATGCAAAAATACCCGTTAAAAAATAGCCATTGCAGAGCATTTAATTCGCATCCCGCGTCATTCGGTCGTCCGAATGGTGACAAATGTCAATCCCATTTCTTGGGTCGTCCGGATGCTCACGTCTGAATCAAATGATAGTAACCAATTCAATTTTGGTTTTGTCATTCAGTCGACCGAATGGGTATGAATGGAATAACAGTAGTCAACTGAGATTTTTTCTCTTCATTCGGTCGTCTGAATGACCATTTTCACTAGAAAAATTGTTTTTCAATTCTTTTCTTTCTACGATGATTCCATGGGCCTTCCAACTTACTTTAATCATGATGATTACCATATTTTAGGTCCTTAGAAAGATTTCCAATATAGTCTAAAGGCACCTAAAGTCAATCTAGGTCTTGTGAGCTTTTTCAACAACCAACCTTTGAAGACTTCTTACAAAGTCCTAAGCACCTTTCAAAACTAAAAACTTAAATCAAAAAGTCTTCTTTGAGTGATCTAGGATCTTCCATGATGATATCAACCTTGAGTTCTTCTAAGGGATCTTCTTAATGAGACTTCATCTTCTAATGAAATTTGGCACGATCTTCAAGTAAATTACTTCTTCTCTTAGACTTTGGATGCTTTGAGTTTTATTATTGTGACTTCAATAATTATTTTCCAATCTTGAATGGTATTTTCATGCTATCTTTCTTGAATGATTGACTAATGTTCTTATATCTTGTTATTCATAAACACTCAAGGGAGACATTAGTAATACAACGATCATTTCATTATTTGAGTTATCATCAAAATTATTAGGGGTACACAAGGTTCTATCCTTTAGGCTAATAATCTCCCATTTTTTTATGATGACAAAATAATGGAATGAAATGGAGATTTGCCCCCCCCCCCCCCCCCCCCTCCCCCCTCAACATATAAATTCAATAAAAAATTTAGGAAAGCTCCCCCTAAACATATGCATAGTCAAATTTTGAATTAACTTTTAAGTTCATGCATATTTTAGATCATTTAGAGTTTAGGATATGATTTTCAAGATAGAAATTCTAATTTCAATTTAGCCATTACACTAATCAGTCTACTAGACATATGTGATCTGATTGGGAGACGTCCCGGTATGGTAAATGCAAGATAATTTTTACAAAATGGCAAACCCTTGACAAAGTATGTTGCCCAAGTATTAACCCTAAAGGGGGGTGAATAGGGTCTTGGCAAACTAAAATTTCTATTTTAGTTTCTTTTGCGGAATTTAAACTAAGTTAAATGAACAAGAAATAAGATGCTACCAATTCTAAATTATTCAACAGTAAAGAATAAGGGAAAGAGTAAAGGAATCAAATACCGAGAATTGTTATCGAGGTTCAGCACTCCCGCCTACTCCCCGCCTTAAGCTCTCTGGCTTCAAGGATTAAACTACGATCCACTATCGTACGATCTTCTTCAGGTTGAAGATCAAGCCTTTACAATCTCTGTTTTAGGTCGAGATTACACCTTCAAAGCAAAATAACAATCTTCTATTTGCTTCACAAAGCCTTCAGCTTCAATACACCCGAATCAAAGATTCTGAGATTTTACAGAGTGATGATATGGTTTGACTTTGAATCACACAAAGGCTCCTTAATGAGCTGAATAAGAATGACTTTCAAGCTTCTAAATAAGCTAGATAAGATTGAATATCAATATACCAAAGTCTTTCAAAGGTAGGAGTTGAACAGCTTAGTCACAGAGATTTGGAGAAAACTGGTTTGTTTTTCAGAGTATTGGATTGATTTGAATAAATATGAGTTAATGATTTCATCAATGGTAGTTCAGTTTTTGTATTTTGTTCATAAATGAACTCTATTTATACCCCAAGGGAAAATATGGCCGTTGATGGAACATTAATGCAAAAATACCCGTTAAAAAATAGCCATTGCAGAGCATTTAATTCGCATCCCGCGTCATTCGGTCGTCCGAATGGTGACAAATGTCAATCCCATTTCTTGGGTCGTCCGGATGCTCACGTCTGAATCAAATGATAGTAACCAATTAATTTTGGTTTTGTCATTCAGTCGACCGAATGGGTATGAATGGAATAACAGTAGTCAACTGAGATTTTTTCTCTTCATTCGGTCGTCCGAATGACCATTTTCACTAGAAAAATTGTTTTTCAATTCTTTTCTTTCTACGATGATTCCATGGGCCTTCCAACTTACTTTAATCATGATGATTACCATATTTTAGGTCCTTAGAAAGATTTCCAATATAGTCTAAAGGCACCTAAAGTCAATCTAGGTCTTGTGAGCTTTTTCAACAACCAACCTTTGAAGACTTCTTACAAAGTCCTAAGCACCTTTCAAAACTAAAAACTTAAATCAAAAAGTCTTCTTTGAGTGATCTAGGATCTTCCATGATGATATCAACCTTGAGTTCTTCCAAGGGATCTTCTTAATGAGACTTCATCTTCTAATGAAATTTGGCACGATCTTCAAGTAAATTACTTCTTCTCTTAGACTTTGGATGCTTTGAGTTTTATTATTGTGACTTCAATGATTATTTTTCAATCTTGAATGGTATTTTCATGCTATCTTTCTTGAATGATTGACTAATGTTCTTATATCTTGTTATTCATAAACACTCAAGGGAGACATTAGTAATACAACGATCATTTCATTATTTGAGTTATCATCAAAATTATTAGGGGTACACAAGGTTCTATCCTTTAGGCTAATAATCTCCCATTTTTTTATGATGACAAAATAATGGAATGAATTGGAGATTTGCCCCCCCCCCCCCCCCCCCTCCCCCCTCAACATATAAATTCAATAAAAAATTTAGGAAAGCTCCCCCTAAACATATGCATAGTCAAATTTTGAATTAACTTTTAAGTTCATGCATATTTTAGATCATTTAGAGTTTAGGATATGATTTTCAAGATAGAAATTCTAATTTCAATTTAGCCATTACACATTCATCACTTAATCAAGATTATCATTCATAAGAATACAAGTTATGTACATCAAAGTCAAGAAAAGTATGATTTCATTCATATTCATTAAAAGTTAAACATTTACATGTATATCAAAGTCAAGCCATGTCTAAAACCAAAAGACAATCAAGAGAAGTTACATTTCATTTTTCCCCCTTGGCATCATGAAAAAGATACATAAAAAATGTCATACGCCAAGACAAAAAGCTAAGAGATTAAAAAAAAAAATCCAAGGGGCTTTTTCTTCCCGCTTTCTCTTCGCTAAGTGAGACATCTTTGATATAGTCTCATTTCTCTTCGCCTTAGGGTCACTAGGAGAAGTATCATCTACAATGACGGCCTCCTGAGATCTCGGCTGAGGGACTCCCTGGGATTGCTCTGGGGGCTGAATATCCACCAGGATTGAATATCCAGCCTTTGGGTTCATCCTAATTGACTAGAAACTTCAGATAGTCCAATCGGATAGTCAATTTTGGATTGGCCCTTAATTGGGCTAATTCATCAACCCGAAACTACACAGGCTAAGGGGAGATTCTTTCAATTTTGTGACAGATTTTATCATATTAAATTCTGATTTTGTGGGTGTTCTTTAACCTGATGAAATTGAAAATATTAGATTATGCGGGGCTAGATGATTTAAATATTTTATTTTAAATTATTAGTAAATGGGCATTCTAGAGATTGGGTACCGCCGTCTTCCGCAAAGTAGTGTAATCTTGTAGGGATAGACCAGAGTGAATCCGAGCTAAGTTGAATTCTAGAGACAGAGCTGTCAAATCCCTTGCAAAATGGGAGGCTTCGACTATCTTCAAGAAAGACTTTTGATAAAGCGCCTCTTAACTTGGTGATTCATGTATATTTATCTATAAATATTATTGTTGTCATTTATGTTCAAGTTTATCTATTAACATATTTTGCATGAATAATTTTTCTTTAAGGTGCTTAGCACCAATAACAAGACTGGATTTAAAATGAACTAGTTTGGGCCAAAGACATTGAAGGACTTTTAGGTGGTATGAACAAACTCTTTTAAAGGAAGGCTAAAAGGAAAATTAATTCTCTACAGGAAAAAAAAGCAATTGAAAAGCATGACTGAGCTAATCCTTCATGGGATGACATTGCAACCCAAGATAGTTTTAATGAAGATGATGTAATGGAACATTAGGGGGGTTTGAGCACCCAAATATCTATATACATAGTAGAGGGTAATTCATCATTAGAAAATGTTGGTTTGAAAACGCTTCTCCATTCACCCAATAGGGGGTGCTTGAGAAATATTTGGCTTATGTGTTGTGATGAATTAATTTAACAATTAAATCAATACCATATTTCATCAAGCCAGATTATTGGGTTTTAATGGAGAATAAAACCCCCCTTGTTTTGTTTTTTAGTTGGGGTCTTTGATTAGACTCTTATGTGAGGCAAAGCACACTCTTGTACATCTCCTTTTATTATCTTTAGTCTCACATTACCTAGAGAAGAGTTTTTAAGAAAGCTTATAAATTCTCTACTCATGTATTATAATTAAGAGCACACACATCGTGCACATTGACGCATTAGGGGTCACTTCTTATTTTGATCAAATCTTAGGTGTCCATTGATGTGATGCCATTTATCGTGTGCCCATGGATGGTCATATGTCCCTACAATTAGGATGGGGTTAGATGATTGACGATCTCCATTTGGAGAGTGTAGGATCTGATTTTAGCTTTCTGATTGAGATGATCAGATGATTTCTCCTCGGGTGCACCATGTTTACTAGATGCTAGTTGTAAGCATCCTATTTTTGCACTCCTCTTCCTCCTCTTCTAATCCTCTCAAAAGTTTCAAGGAATCACCCCTAGGACCCCCTCCCCCCCCCCCTTCACCTGAATCCCAAGTCCTTTCCAAAATCTAGAAACATCCCTAAACCTTGGGACCCTCCTCCTAAACCTTAAAATACTTTCCAATACCTTAAAATTCTTCCCAAAATCCTAAAATACCTTTCCGGGATCGAAAACCCTAAGATCAAAGGTATAGTAGTCATTTTTGGGTCAAAACCAATGACTGACAGTAGTCAATCACTGTTTTAGCCCTTTAGGGTCCGTAGGCAACTATTTCAATCATTGTTCCAACCCTTTATGGTTTGTAGGTAACTACTAGGAAGGGCAGTTATCATGTTTATAGCAAATATGTCAGGATGGTGGTAGAGTATCAACCGTCGACCATTTATGTAGCCTAAATTGGGCCTTACATTAGACACTCTGCTACAAAGTCTGCTCGCCTGTCTTGATTTATTGTTTCCCTCCTTGCCCGTTGACACCCCATACATACAACAAAGAGAGTATATGTGATGACTTGAACCCACGCCTTAGGGAATTATATTCCGAGGCACGCGCTCGTTCGTCATTAACGCACATCGGAAGACTTTACCTGCCAAAATGTGAGGATTTTTGAACTTTTATTAGATGATTAATTAAAGCAACATCAACTGGTCATCAAAATAACCCATCATAAGCTGCATTACCTTCACTTGCTACCGTTGTCTTTTAGATATAGTGCCACTAATGTACCGATACGCTTTCCAGAATTTGTCAAACGTAACTCCTTGCCAAATCAGCTAATCCGACAGTTGATCTGTTGACATGAAATGTCAGTAAGCTATGAAGCCCATCAAAATTCTCAAACCTTCTAAGCTATTTTCCATATCTTAGTATCAACATCAATAGTATAGCAATACAATTTCACACAATCATATATGATGATATCCAATACTAGGCAGTGTAGTAACAGTAATAATTATCATAAGACACATCAGTGTAAGTCTTAGATTACCGTTTTCAATGAGTTCATAACTGTTGTTATTTACGTACCGACCCAATGGTCGTTCAGGGCTACATCGCCCTACCCAAGGTCTTCAATCTTGAAACGCTTTCTTTTCACTGAACTCCCTCAAGGATGTTCACGACGCTAGATTGTCATTCTAGGCAACCGACATTCTTTTACCTTTGAGTCCACAGAAACCCACTGGGTCTTCTCCCACTAAAACCAATACTCTTGAATCCTTAGAATCAATTATAAACCAACTATGCCTTCACCCGCTAAAACAATACCATTGAGTTTGTAACTCAATTATCAACCAACCGAGTCTTCACCCGATAGAACCAACACTCTTATCTAATATCAGTCACTATGGGGAACTTACCCGCATGACTTCTCTATCAGGGACCCACACAAACACATCTGATCTCAATCACTGTGGGGAACCTGTTCTCACGGCACCTCCATCAGAAATCAACACAAATCCATCTGATTTCAGCCACTGTGGGGAAACTATCCTCACGGTATCTCTATCAGAGACCAACACAAATCCATCTGATTTCAACCACTGTGGGGAATCTGTCCTGACGACATCTCCATTACAGACCTCACGACATCTCCATCAGAGACCAACATAAATTCATCTAATTGTAGCCACTGTGGGGAACCTATCCTCATGACATCTCCATCAAAGTCCAACACAAATTCATCTGATTTCAGCCACAGTAGGGAACCTGTCTGCATGAATTCTCTATCAGAGACAACATCCTTTTCTGATATCAGTCACTGTGAGGAACTCATCCTCACGACTTCTCAATCAGAGATAACACACTTTCCTAATTTCAGTCATTGTGAGGAACTCGTCCTCACGACTTCTCTAACAGGGACAACATCCTTTTCTGATATCATTCACTGTGGGGAACTCATCCTCATGATTTCTCTATCAGAGACAAACACACTTTCCTGATTTCATTCATTGTGGGGGAACTCGTCCTCACGACTTCTCTATCAGGAACAACATACTTATCTGATATTAGTCACTAGGAGGAACTCGCCCTCTTGACTTCTCTATTAGAGACCAACACAAACACCGCCCCTTAGGGTAACATCATTCGTTATCATCTGTCACAATCTGGGTATGTACCTGCCAACACACGTCAACGACCATGGTTGTTAAATCCTTGCGATTTGCAATTCAAATCCTACGATTCGATTCGAATCCCAAGCAAAACGATTCAAATTGGAAGTGAAAATCTTAATTTGGTAAATCTCATTTGATTTGTGATTCTGATTACGATTTGCGATTCAAATCGTGCAATTTGAACACGAAACCCCTTTTACGGACCAATACATTAAAAAATATTTTTTATTCTTTTGATTTCCTAAAAGTACTTTATAACTTTTAAGAAGAGAGAAGAAACAAAAACTCTTGTTACGGACATGCCAAAACCCCTATTTGGGTTTTCACTTTGTTGCTGATATGCCGTGAAACAAAAAAAAGAAAAAAAGGGAAAAAAGAAGAAGAATGATTATGAAGTTGGATTTTGGGAAAACTTGATAGTTTCCCTTCATAGTTTATTTTATTAGTCTTTTCATTTGTACAAGTTTTTTGATACTTGATCTCATACAACATGATTATATGAGTTTATTTTTGTTGATTTATCTTTAATGATATTAATATTTTTTTTCATTTTAAGGAGTTCATTCGCGTTTTTTGTAGTGTATGTAATGAAATGCCCATTACTTTCTTTTATCAATAGATATGAATGAAATTTTTTGGATAATAGATTATTCTTTTTTTCAGATTTATTAAGTAAAATTTTGTATTTTTTAAACAATTTTTTTTTAAATGGATTGAATCTTACGATTTACGATCTGAATCCCGATTTGAATCGAATCGGTCCTAAAATGATTTTACGATTTAACAACCTTGCCAACGACCCTTATTTAAACTTTGTTTGGGTACATACCTACTAACTCAAGCAAAAAAAAACCCTTAACTTTTGTGGGAATTTGATTTCATACATGTTAGGATTTCTAACCATATTCCTAAATTTATTTATTAGGAACTCTTGAGTAGAATCGAGCCAAACACAGTTAGTTATAAGCACATGGGTCTCACGCCCTACGGACCAAAGTCTGAACTAACTGTTCTAATTTGGAACCTCACCGGGCCAATGGATCCTTCCATTGCCCTTAACAATAAAAGGGATATCAATACGCGACATATGAGGATAAATCCTCAAATATTTTATAAGTTCCAATTAATCGGCTTGAAGCCTCTGATTGATCAGTGGGTGACAAGACTTTGTCCCCACGGGGTGACTCGGATAATTTTAAACATTTGGGCCTTGTGAGTACCAGAATTTTAACCTCCATTTCCTGATCAGGATAAATCCGATTAAGGAATAGTGATAAATTGCAATGGGGTTGTGAGTCGTCACCTATCTAATTATGAGGGAAATAGGTCCCTGAATTTGTTGGATAAGGCATAGTCTGGAAGTCAGAGGTCAGGGTAAGGGATTCAGTTGAGTTAGGGGAAGGTGTTAGGCACCCCTAAACTCCCATTCAAAGATGGTTACCTACTCCCTAAGTCTGAATTATATAAAGAAAACCATAAAGAAGCTTGCAATTTGATCTATATGCTGAGAAATGTAATGTTAAAGAATAACTGAATTGAGAAAAACATAGTAGAAACGGAATAAAGATTCTATCCTAGGAGAGCTGAACCCGGTCAGGGTTGCCTACGTATCCACAGTTAGTGGAATCAAGCCACACGTAGTTCCGAAAATGAGTTGATGGTTTGAGGTGATTTGATTGGACTGGGTTTTGGGTGATTGAAAGGTTTGATGGTTTTTGCTCCTATTTGAGGAGCGAGGTGGCCTTTTAAGCTCGTGCTGATGAGTGAAAGGTTGTATGTGGGTTTAGCCGAGGTTCAGTTTGGTTGGGGTTCAACTAAGGTTTAATCAGAGTTTAACTAAGGTTTAACCAAAGTTTAACTAGGGTTAATTGAGATTTAACTAGGGTTTAGCTAGGATTAATTGGGATTTAATCGGGTTTAACTAGAATTTAACTAGAGTTAACTAGGACTTAACCAGGGTTTAACTAGAGTTAATTGGGGTTTAATCAGGATTAACTAGGATTTAACCAAGGTTTGATCAAGATTAACTAGGATTTAATCAGGGTTTAATCAGGACTTAACTATGGTTAACTAGGGTTTAATCAGGATTTAACAAGGGTTAACTAGGGTTTAACTAGAGTTAACTGGGGTTTTAACTAGAGTTAACCGGAATTAATTGGGTTTAACTAGAGTTAACTGGGGTGTAACTAGGGCCTAACCAGGGTTTAACTAGAGTTAATTGGAATTAACTAGGGTTTTAACTAGAATTAACTTGGGTTTTAACTAGAGTTAACTTGGGTTTAACTAGGGTTAACTTGGATTTTAACTAGAGTTAACTTGGGTTTAACTAGGGTTAACTAGGGTTTAACTGGGTTTAACTAGAATTAACTGGGTTTTAATCAGGGTTTTTGGGCAGAGGTTCGACTAAACGAGGCAAGTTTTGAACCGGGATTTGAGCAGAGGTTCGACTAGGCGAGGCTAGTTTTGAATCGGGATTTGGGCAGAGGTTCGACTAGGCGAGGCTAGTTTTGAACCGGGATTTGGACAAAGGTTCGACTAGGCAGGCAGTCTAAGTAGTTGAATAATTAAAAAACAACTTTAAAAAATGATTAAACCAACTTAAACTATCAAAAGACAAAGCAAGATAGGCTTTTGAGGAGAATTACCATCCGAGAAATCTGAAAAAATTTCTGAAAAGAGGTCCTGATAATCGACCATTCGCAATCGACGTTCTCGGGAATCCGGAGCGCTAGGAGAAGTTTTAAAGAAGAAAAAAGAGAGAGGAGAAGGAATGGATGAGAAATGAAGTGAGGGAGTGGGGTATTTATAGATTTTCAAAACAGGGGTGCGCTACTTGTAGTAGCGCCCCGATGGATAAAAACCCCGAATAGTCAAGCGGCAAGGAGCAGTAAGGGGGTAAAACGGGTCGACATTGAGGGGGGCGGCTCAAAATAAACGGGCCCCTCTAGGGGCGCTATTTGAAGTAGCGCCCCTATTTAAGGAGCCAAAATTTTTATTTTTCTTTTTGTTGACTTTTGACTTGCCACGTGTCGCGCCCCGCTTCCCCAAAAAGCCATTTTCCGTTTTGAATCTGAAAAGAGTCAAAATGGAGCTAAAAATTTTGTAAAATTATTTCGGACCAAATGATACATTTTGAACACTTTTTTAGGGGCATTTAGGTCTTTTTACATCACAGCGGTATTTAAGTCATTTTTCACCATTTCAACTCCAATTTGATCCAAAAAATAGTCAAATTCATCGAAAAATTTCTAAAATCCTTTTGGACCAAATGAAAATTTTTTAGCACTTTTTAAAGGCATTTTGGTCTTTTTACACCACAGGGGTATTTTAGTCATTTTTCACCGTTTTAAGTCTAATTTGTTCCCAAAAATAGCCAAAATTCATCGAAAAATTTTTTAAATCATTTTGAACCAAATGAAATCTTTTTAGCACTTTTTCAGGGGTATTTTGATCTTTTTCACCCTGGGGTATTTTGGTTATTTTTTTACCTTTAGGCTGTTTTTGAAAATCGAAGCACTTGAAAAGAGGGTTTTTGAAAGGGTTTTTAAGAGTATATAAAAAAAACTAGATGGGTGCAAAATTGGGGTGCTTACAGGCCTTGCACCCCATAGACCAAGGTCTGAATTAAATGTTTCGAATTGGAACTTCACCAGGCCAGTGGATCCTTCCATTGCCCTCCACAAATGAAAGAGATGTCAATACATAACATAAGGAGACAATTCCCCAAATTTTTATTAGGTTTTGATCGATCGGAGTTCGTGTGCGATCGATTAGGGTTCGTGTGAGATCGATCAGACATGCACATAAATTTATCTTGACATTACATAACTGTAATAATCCTAAAGATTAGTAGTATTACTAGTTAATAATAAATCTTATTATTATTATTAGTATGAGTATTAGTTTTATTATGTATGTATTATTTGTACATGCATGTGGAAAGAATACATGAGGTGTCACATTAAAGTGCATGAGGTGTCACTTGACTAGAAGTATAGGTGAGGTGTCACCATGTCTGTAAAATAAGTTCATCATGTGTCACTTGAATTGCATAGGTGAAGTGTCACCATCCATGTGTAATGGTAAAGCATGTGGCATGGTACATGTAAAGAATGAGGTGGCATTTTGTGTCACAATGCATGGTTACTCTAAATCTAGAAGAGACACCTAACTCTAGACGAAACATCTACCTATTTGAAGTCATTGTTTTAAGTTGCTCTCTACTAGAGAAGTTTCATATACGTTTAAGAAAAGAGGAAGCTTAGAAGGAAAGAAAAATGGAAGAAAGAAGGAGAAAATAGGGGAGTTAAATGCAAAGTATACGGTGGACCTAAAATTAAACTCATCTACTTTTTAGTTTAAGTTGAAATTAAATGTCCATTTTGGGTATCAAATCAATTAGAACTTGATTTGGAGCTTATGGTGAGCTTGATTTGGGTTTTAAAACAGAAAATGAATTTCTATAGAACTATAACATTTCTGATTTTGAAGCTATGGATTCTTTATGAAATATATCAGTAAACTAGAAAATGGGAGAGTCATTGGTTTAGTATTAAAATTGAAGTTTACTCTGCAACTTAATTGTAAATTGTTTCTTGTCCATAGTCAAATTGGTAAAATTGATTTAGAAACTAGATGTTTACAGCTTTCTAACAAGACCAAGATCATGCAATTTGGTTAAGAAATATGTTGTGAAAAATTATAGTTTTTCTCTTTCTTTTATGCATTTATGTCCTAATCTCTATTTGCACTAGTTATACTTTTGGATGTTTCAGTATCATCGTGAATAAGTGACATGTTTAATTTATGCTGCTGAAATTATATGCATAAATATGTTTTGTAATGGTTAAGGTTGAAGCCTTATTTGTTCTTGTGAGATGAGAGGTTCATAATGAGGCGGCCGGGATTAAGTCATGCTACAATTAGTGCATTAATATATTATACCATTGTGAGCGGGTGGCCGGTGGGGTAGTATACACATATGCAGGAGGCATGTGTGTTATGGTCGTGAAGTAGTATACACTATGAGTAGATGCTTGGTGCGTACTACTGTAAAATGATATACACTGTGAGTGGGTGGCTAGTATGTATGTTTGTGTTTTGCAGGCAGTCGCAAGGGCAGGGGCACAGGTATGACATGCAAACATGTATGAGATATCATGTTTTGAATTTTAACATGTGCATGTAAAATTATGTATTAACTGTTATGTACTTTAATTTGGAATTTAATATTGGCTTAACATAAGGGTAGACGAACTACTCACTAGGTCGTATACACTCATGATATTACACCTTGGCCATTTCAGGATCCGCAATGGAGTAAATTCTCCACTGACAGGCACGGTTGGGTTTCAAGTTAAGGGCCAAGGATGACTACTTTTTGTGATATATAAAAAATCTTTAGAATGATGTTTTGTTTTGGAAACTAAGACCGAGTTGATGTAATTATGTAATTACATGTGTTGTTCTATATAGTTTTATAGATGGTTATCTTTATTATTTATTTTTAATTTTTTTTCACGCCCAATCAGATAGATTATGTCATTACGGGCGTGAAAGTAACACTTCTGATGGATCGACCTGAAGCCTCTGATCAATTAAGCCATGCATTTCAAGATTTTAATTCAAATCAAACATTCTTTTCATTTTATTTTTCACAACGAAGTTCAACACACGATTTTTATCTCGACAAGAACTCTATCAATTTCATAGCCTAGAACATGGCTAATAGGATCCAAACATGTTCAAAAGTCACCATCAAAATCATCAATCTATTACCTTCTTTAGTTTAAGAAAGCATGCTCAAATTCTCAATATAAATCAAATTATTCATGCTAATTAATCAAGATCATCCAAACTTAGAATTTTCTACATAAACCTCTACTAAGATATAGATAATACAGGAGAAGGGAGGAGATTTTTACCTTTCTTTAATGTCAAATTTCCCTCCCTCGAGCAAGGGCCTCGAAAATTTTCACTTGTCTTTCTCTCCTTCTCTCTTTCATTTCCTCTCTTTAATTCCTTTTCTTTCTCTCTTTCATTTCCTTTCTCTGTTCCTTTCCTTTCTATATTTTTCTACCCAAACCGAATGGGAGGTATTTCCTTTATATAAAGAGAAGAGAGAGAGGGGTGGGTGATGTCATGGTGATGACATGAGGTATGGTGGGTTGACATCATGCTTAAGTGCCGGGGGGGGGGGGGGGGGGGGGTGTGGGGGGGGTGACATCATGCTTAAGTGGGGGGAGGTATGATGGGGGTGTGGTGCGGTACACACGCCCAAACACCTCAAATCACTTTTTTTTTTTAAATATAAACTAACCCCATTTCACTTGAATTGAAATTCTGGGCTTGGGCCCCCCTCCAAGGCTTGGCTAGGGTCTATGGGTCAGTTTTGGGCCCAAGGCTGCTCGTCTTCAAGTTTTGGCCCTAGTGGCCTTCGTTAAAGGTCCTTAATGGGCTTTGAGCCCATGGCTTTAGGCTTGGACTACGGCTAGGCTAGGGCTAGCTCGGGTTGACCCTAGGGTTAGGTCTAGGATTTGACCTAGGGTTAGACTAGGGTTAGATCTATGGGTTGACCTTGGCTTAGGCTAACCATGGTTAAATTTTTTAACCATGGTTAGATGAGGGGTGTAAAAATTGGGTGCTTATAGTAGTTTTTCCCAGAAGGGTTTCCACGTAAAAATATCTTGTGTTGTGGTTTGATTGTTTCCCTTATTCCACACTTTATTGTTCATCATCTCTTAGTTAATAATTTAATTGCATAAATTAAAACGGGTAGATAGACTTGTAGGGAGACCTAGCCCTACCCCTCACTCCCCCCCCCCCCCCCCCCCCTTGGGTTTGTGAGTTCTCAACCTAAGAATATTAGTTTTGGGGTTCACCGGATATTTCAATAATTATAGAAGAATACAAGTAACAATGGAACAAAACAAATGCAAGAGAACTAGTGCAGTAATTAGAACGGGTCAACCCATTTATAGATCAGATCAAACCAACGCCTATTGGGTCATCAGGATCTAATTGTTATTATGATTAAATTCAAGATCAATTTTGATGTAACGGGCCCAACTTGAATGGGTCTTGCCATCCAATTCAAATGTTGAGCTCATTTTTGGATAGGGTATCTTTGATCCTATTATGGTTGTTAAGATCTAGATCGACCAATCAACGACAAAAATAATAAAGAAGGAAAGTAAGGTAGTGTTTGAATAAGCTTCTCTATTCTACTGAATTATGGCTTGATAGAAGTCGGGACCAACCTAACATCAACCCTCCTCCTTTATTTGGGCTTGGGACTGACAATACAACTCAAAGGACAGCACGCCGGATGTAATTATTTTTACACGACAATATTACATTTTTGGAAAGATGAGAACCATTTAATTGACCAGTACAGTTTTAGTATGTCACCTATTAGAAATGTATTCCATTTGAAATATTTATGATTTAATACTCTAAGGGTAAGCAAGTTTTGTGACGCCACAAACCTGTGCCTTAGGGAATTGTGTTCCGAGACGCACGCCCGATCGTTCATACCAATGCAGCGGAAGACTTTGCCAGCGAAAATTGTGAGAAATTTCAAACTTTGCCCCCAATGAAGTAAATCATCACTGGTCATCACAATAGCCATCACCACAAAACAAATACCTGTATTAATTACATTTATGTCTGTTTACAAAATGTAGGCGCCACTAACACGCCGGTTAGTATCTATCTAAAATCCAAAAAGGTCCAAGATGCAGGATCCATACCTACTACTCAGCAGCTCCTGTATCTGTTGACATAAAACGTCAGTGAACTATGAAGCCCAATAAAAATCACAGTCCATCTATACTATTTTCCATGAATTAACATGCATCAATAACAACATAATAGTACAGATCCAGTGTTATGATACCGTATAATAATATATCCAAGTTATAATGTGACACATGGTCACACGGGGCTATTTCACCCAACAAGAGATTTCCAATCTTGAAGATATCCAGTTATGAACTCATTTTAACATTTCCACACAACAATCATGTTATTCTTCGAGTCCTTCGACTCTATTAACTTGTCGTAGGCCCATGCACAGTTTTATTTGCACTATACATACTTGGACTCTTGTCCAATCATCAATCATCACTTGAGTCCTTTAGACTCACTTACACAATCCCGGGTTATATACCCGATCAATACCAAACTTTGGGTACTTCGACCCAAATACTAACTTAGAATCCAAAGATTCACTACAACTTTTAGCATACCTGCTCTTACAACCCTAAATTCGAATATTCAATACCAACCTGAGCACTCCGGCTCAACAAACTTCGAATTTGAAGATTTCATACCACACGAGCACCTGCCCTACAAGAACAAACTCCTCAAATCCACTAACCGATCACATCTCGTGTATTCACCGCCCTCTCAGCTGGATATCAGTCTAGAAGGAAACCACGGCCAACCGACCTACCGGCCTCTTCTGACTAGTCTTACGGAAGAACCACGACATCCAATGCCACCACTCCTAGACATCCCACCACGAAGGTAGCCCTGATAGAGCCGGCTGCCGCCCTCTTTTGACCCACCTAGAGAGAAAATCCCCAGACTATACACCATTAGATGTCAGCCACTGACTCCCTAGGACTCCAACATCTCTTGACTACCAGTCCCAGAGGAACCACAACATCCAATGCTGCCACTTTTGACCTAATCCAAGAGGAACCACGGACGACCTAGACAAACCGACCGACATTTCCCGTCTATCAGTCTCAGGGAACCCACAACATCCAATGCCGTCATCCTGGACCTAGACAAGGAGGAACCACGGCCCCACATAACCACGGGTTAGGTTTTTTAACCACGAACAACTCCAATTATTCCAAACCTCGCTTGGATAATTGACACACTTGGGCATTGATAGGTGCATAATTCTATATATTTAAGTACCTAAATTTATACATGTTAATTCCTTTAAGTTTATTATGAAACTGTTTTACGGTACTTTGGTTTATTTCTCTGTTTTCAGGTTCAAATGAAGAAAAATAGGTAATAAAGCAGTGAATGGACTCTAAAAGTATTAAAAGTCATCACTCATGAGAAAGAAAAAGGGAAAAGAAGAAGATCAGCAAACACTGTGATCTACGATCGTTTGTAGGAAACCTACGAATGATCGTATCCTACGATCGATCATAGAATATCTACGATCGATCGTAGATCAACGTTTTGTCTTGGATTTCATGCGTAGAAAAGAAAAACACAGAAAAGCACTAAAGGGGACTTCTGGATCTGAACCAAAAAAATGGAGAAAGTGGCTGAAAGAGGAAATCGAAGGAAAAAGACAATGGTTAAAGGTTCTTCTTCAACAATCATGGAGTTCATCACCTTTGGGATAAACTAACTACACCTTCTAAGGTTTCGATGAAACCCTAGCCGAGTATTGTATCTTTGTTTTTATTTTTTAGTTTCTTTCTTGTAAACAATCAATTGCATAATGAAGAGGGTTGCTTCAACAACCGATTTTAATGAAAATGTTATTCTCAATGATGTTGTTCATTGTCTTAGGCTTAACTAATTTGAGTTTAAAATCAATCTAGGGTTAGTCTTTGTGATTCTAATCATAGGTATTATGCAATGGTGCTTAACGATTAAGTGATTAGGTTTTTAGGATGCTCTATACTTAGAAAAGACAAGTGATGCTACAACCCTAGATTACTATAGATCACGTGTACTGATCACAGATAGGCATACCTTAAATTTAATTATTTGAGATTTTTCTAGATCTGTTGAGTAGGGACTTGTAGTCACTCTCAACCTTGATGTTTATGAGCTATGGGCTTTGAATAATTACATGTGATGCAATATTAGGCTAGAGGTGGATTCCTCTACCCCAGACTTTTCCCTTATTTTCACAAATCTTTTGTAACTGCTTTTTAGTTAAATAAATTAGAACAATTTAGTCTTAAGTGAGAACGATCAACAACCCACTCTTTAATCTTTAGTTTAATTTAATCTAAAGGAAATAATAGTTAGATCAACACAATTCTCCATGGTTTGACCCTTATACCACTACCCTACAGGATTAATACCAATTGCAAGGTATATAATTGAGCGATCAAGCATTATGCCCGTATACCAAGTCCACAAGTATACCACTCTGATAGTGCACCCAAGCCAATGGACATCCTCCATTGCCTTAAAAATGTCAACTGTGACTTTTAGGGCTTCCCAGGAGAACCCCATAAACATAAGAGAGCCAACATAGGCTTCCAAAAACATACTGTCCAGCTTACGATTGATCGTTGCGATCAATCACCACCCTGCGATCGATCGCATACCAGCTGCGATCGATCGCCCGAGGCCAAACAGGAGCCCGAGTGATCAACCTCTTCTGCGATCGATCGCATGATCCATCACACGCCTTCTACATGGCTGCGATCGATCGCCATACATCTGCGATCGATAGCACATCAGCTGGGGTCTAAATTTCGAGCTGCAAACAGCCCGAAACCGAGGCTACATCCCTTTACTCTAATTTAATCCCTTTTCACATGCATCCACACATCATTTTAGGGTCTCAGACCCATTTTATTCATCCACATCATTCACACATCCCAAATCACGACAAAAAAGATAAAAATAGAAGAAAATAGGAAGAAAAGATAGGGTTTTTACCTTTTTCACGCTTTTTGAGGTCCTGCATGCACGATCCGACATCACCACAGTGTTCAGCAAGTTGATAAACCCCGGGTAGTGTGCATGCACTTTCTCTTTCCCCTTTCTCTCTCCTCTTCTCTCTCTCTCTAGTTTCTCTCTCTAGAAACCGTGAGACAGAGCTTCGGCTCTAACTCAATGTGCGAATGAGGAGAAAGTGAATAAGCTTGCCGTTATATAGGAAAAGAGTTTGGATCCGGTGCAATAGCACATCAGTAATAATGGTGTGAACTTTGATCGATTTGACTAGTTTTGACCAAGTTTGACCGGATTTCTGGTTCTTCGCACATACAAGCCTCCAAAATCCTACCAAATGTCATCTGATCGTGACGAAACTTCAGGTGATCGAACTTGGGTAGTTTGATACCTAATGTAAAAATTTTGGGAAAAATACTGAGTTTTGACATCTGCACTTTAGTCTTGAAGAAAACTGCAAAACTCATTAATTTCCTGATTTTGGATACAAAACATGCTGCTGTTTCTTCGTTTGAGATGATTAACTGCCGAAATGATAGATGGTCATCTTTACGGCCGACTGGCACGTTGTGGTACCAGTCGCACAGATTTCTATTAAAATCTCCAACAATTATGGAGTCCCAATTGAATTCTAGAAAATATGGAATTTCTTGGTTTTCTCGATTTTCTTACATTTAAGACCCCCGCGGTCTCGCGAATCGATACGCGACGAAACCGAAACGACAGGTGACCGAACTAGGGACAATCCGACATCTACTATACGAATTTCAGGGGAAAATGATGAGTTTTGACAGTAAAAAGTAAATCCGGGAAAAAACTGTAAAACCCACTAATTCCCGGTTTCGGATACAAAACACGCGGTATTTTCATATATGAACAAACCAACGACCACGATAACAGACGATGATTCTGACGACCAATCGGCACGCGGTGACATTCTCCATTTGTATTTTTGTTAGGATCTCCAACAGATATTGGGTCCCACTTAATTTTTGGAAATTTCCCGTTTTTTTCAATTTTATCACACATAATGACCCCGCGGCCCGCAAAATGATACCTGACAGAAACGATACGATAGAAGTGTGTCCTGGTAGCCGACTGGCACACTGTGTGTAATTTTTGAGAAAAGATACTGAGATTTCCTCGGTGCACCTCAATCCCGAGCAAAACAAACTTTTTATATATTTAACAATTACTCAAGTATTTAACCCTAGTTAAGGACCAAAAAATGCACAATTTTATTATTTAAAATTTTGGGGCATTAGAAGTTTAACACTTGGATTCATCTGAACACTACTGTACCAACTGTGGGCAGTGAAAATCTCACCGTCCATTGCCCAGTGTGTGTGCAATGACACACACCTGATCACTATCTCTCGGAGAGACGGTTAGGTTCACACGTGCCTGTAGCACACGCAGTACCTTTAGCTGTCAGCGTTAAATGCTGATGGCTGACATCAAATCACCCAGCTAAGTAGGGTAATGTTTGATTCGTGAGGATAAACCTCACGGATCTACCCTAAATGACAGCTTCATAAGGCTGACACGTGTTCATCCGTGAGGACCAAAACCTCACAGATCCAACCTTCAGTGTTGGCCTCCATGAGACTAACACGTGTTCATCTGTGAGGACAAAACCTCACGGATCCAATACGGATCATATTTAGTGTCAGTCTCCAAGATGTGTCCAACCGTGAGGATCAAAACCTCACAGATCCAACTTTGGTGCTAGCTTCTGAGAGGTTGACACCTGTCCCATCCATGAGGATAAAACCCCAATGGATAATATTTAGTGCCAGTCTCCGAGAGGCTAACATGTGTCCAATTCTTAAAGATAAGTCCAGACAGATCAAATATAAGGTCCTGGATCTAACCTAGACCACAGGCATCACCTTGTGATCCGAGGTTGAGACCTATGGTCTCACCTTATGGTCCGTGGTTGAGACCTATGTTCTCACCTCGTGATCCGTGGTTGAGACCTATGGTCTCACCTCGTGATCTGTGGTTGAGACCCATGGTCTCACCTCGTGATCCATGGTTTTATAGTCTCACCTTGTGATCCGTGGTTGAGACCTATGGTCTCACCCTGTGATACGTGGTTGAGACTTTTGGTCTCATCATGATCCGTGGACTGGTCTACGTCAGTCTGTCTCTGCTGACAGTCAATATCTGACTGTCATGGGGTAGAAAATCCTTGATAAAAAGGACTCTCTGTCAAGCTGTGGTGGGATCCCAAGATGGGGATCTCCTTTTTTAAAATCTCATGAGTTGCCACACGGCACCCTATAATCATGTTAGGATTAGGACTATGTCTTATATCTTAGAAATGATGAGATGAAACATCCTCTTTTCAAAAGTACTAGGATTTTTTCCAAAAGAGGAAACCTGGTACAAGAGTCCTTAAAAGAAGATGATTCTCTTGAGCTTGAGAACTCTCCCAGATAAGGGAGAGTCGCAAGCTGGCATCCTTTAAGAGGAAAACCCTTTTGACTTTCCTAAAAGAAAAGAGTCAAAGAGGGAGTCCCAAAAAAGGACTCTCTCAAACCCATAAAAGGGGTGTTTCTCATAAGAAACACAGACAAAGATACAGAAGGAATACGGAAGAAACCCTTTCCTCCTCTTCTAGCAACAGCAAGCAAACACAAGCAAGTAAGTGAAGGAGAAGACTCCACGATATGGAGAATATACGGTGAGCTCTTAAATATGACCACCATTCTTTTTCTTTATTTGAAAAGACTTCAATGAGGCACTTGTAACGCCTACATGAGAATTGGGCAACCCCATTGAATAAATAAAATCGTTTATTCAATTTTGTTCTTCTTTATGTCTTCATCTTAATCAAAGGTACTTCCCTAAATAGGGAAGGTAATTTAACAATTTGAGTTTACTCAGATTAAAAGGATAGTCCCCCACAACAAACAATAAACTTCATATAACAATTGAGGAAATTTGAAAGCAAAGAAGATAAATTTTGCGCTCACACCAACATCAAGATAATAGCACAGAAACCACAAATATAAGAACCCAACTTATCTTAAAATGACATAGAAGTGTCTTCTTTAAAACAAATCCCTTTTAAGAGACCCAACTTTGAAAAGTATGGACAAAGAGGAACCTACACTCACGATCCGTTAAACGGGTTTTATAGTTTTAGTTAAAAGGATAATACACCCCCATTAGTATAACTAATATCATCCTAGCAACAGATTACCTATGGCAGATGCCTGATATCCCATCTCGAACACCTCTCTTCAGCTGATGCGTGGGGAGGCATTTAACTAGGGGAGTGAAACATGCATCGCAAATTCTATTGAGTGGTACACGTACACCTCCCAATTATGCTTGGCACGTGTGCTCTTTGACACCCATTAATTGTGGTTAAGATTCACCCACCCTTAGGGTTCTTAGGGTTAAATATTCTAACCTTAATTTTTAGCAAAATATCTTTAAAAAATTAACCACATGAATAAGTACAAGGTTAATTTAAAAAAAAACTAAGGTTAGATCATTTAACCTTAGGTATGAGTAAATCTTAACTATGGTTAATGATGTCAAAGATGACATGTGACGAGCTTGGGAGGAGTGCGTGTACCACTCAACGGAATGTGTAATACATTTGTCACTCCCCTAGTTAAATTCCTTCCCACGCGTCAGCTGATTAGTGCTGCTGAGTTGTAATCTTGGGCATCTGTCAGAGATTTCCCATCTTCCTCTTTTTGCATAAAACGTTCTGTCTCTCTCTTCACCTCTTTCCTAGAGCCTCATTTGTTGGGGGGCACATAAGGCCTTATGTTGGAGAGATTTTAGCTTCACCACAGTGGGAGAGGGATTAATCTTGCAGTTGTCACAAACTTTGGTTCTAATGCTTTGTAAACTCTGCTTTCTCACCATTGAAGGTATTGATTCAGTTAAATCTATTTTGTCTAATTCATGCACTAACATTTACCAATTCTACATGAGCTATTGGGAGCAGAGAACCTTTTCCTCTTGTTCACATGTATTGTTTTGCTGTCAACTTTGTTTGTAGCCATTTTGTCCTAGAGATGGAAGGCGTGAACTTAGTAAATTGAATTGAAGATCTTGTAGTAGTGATGACTTCAATGGCGCAGAGCCATCGGCAAGGGCTGTCCATACAGCCTCATGCACCTCAAGTCTTGGTTAGTCTGTAGGATTGGATTCTAATACAGTTATCATCTCTGTAAATTGAGGGATCCTCTGTAGAATATTAAATATCCCTATCAATCACAGATACCTAAGATTAGAAAAGAAATTTAATGAAAAGTGATGACTACTACTATGGGCTTTATTACAAGGATGCTTGAAATTCAGCTATGACATTTCACTGGAGTTCTAATAAGCAGGCATGGGACTAAAATTTTTGAGTAAACATGCACCTAGTATTGGGCCTTTTTTTTTGGTAAACAGTATTAGGCCTTTTAAGGGAGACAATCTACAACTTAAAAGGTTAAAAGCCCTTAATTGGGGCAGGCTAGTTGAAAGGGATTTGCAAATGTAAAAGTTTCAACAATTGAACTTCCGACTATCATTCATAATAGAAAGCATCCAGCGGCACTACAAGTGTACCCAGGTATCAAACTCAAGATACTCTGGTTTGGGGTCCAACTGCTAATGGAGATTTCATCATTAATGACAACTTGGTTGAACAATTTTCATGCAAGTCAACTCACACACCCAGCAGCACCACTCCAAAATTGGATATGGAAACTTCAGCGACCTCCACAAATCAAACATTTTAATCTTGTTGAGCACAAGATTACCCACCAAGACTCTCCGGTGAATGAGCGGGTGTTTATGTCAACCCCAAATATGAACTATGCAATGAGCAAGAGGAATCCTTAGACCACTTTGTTTATACAATGTCAACATGTAGAAACATGATTTGAATTTACTTGGATCTCGCATCACGGACCTGTTTGAGGGTATGAAGGGCGTGTGAAGGATACATAGGCGAACTTGGAACGAGTGACGAACCTGGAATGAGTGACATTGCCTTACTTTAAACACTTGGGGTTCTAATTAAGTCTTGCTTCGGGGAGTAGCTATTACCTTCGACGCCACGAGTATTGCAAGTGAAATGAGAGCTTATGCAAGAGGAGATGTGTTGAAGATGAGATAACTTATGCGTTGAAGAGCTTATGCAAATCCGGTTATCACCTTAGAGGATTTGACTCCTTTTACACAAAAGAAGGGTCGGGGTTTAGAAAGATAGCGGAGCGAATATATTACGGGTATTTTTGGTATTTCAATCTAAATCACTAACCATAGTTAACCGAATTAGGCCAAAGTCCCTCTTTGTCCATACTTTTAAAAGTTGGATATCTTAAGGGTGCGTTGATTTGATGATAAAGTAAAAAAAAAGTGAGGTTTCTTGCACTTTTAGGGTGTGTTGGGTTGAGCGGAAAGTAATAGAAAGTAACCCTATGTTTGGTTGTCGAGAAAATAAGTAAAAACATGGAAAAGAAAATAAAATTAGACAAAACACAACTAAAAATTATATTAAAAATCCCAAATTTTCTTTTCATTTTCATGTTTTCATCAATTTTCCCGATAACCAAACATAGCATAAAGGAATGTAAGAGGAAGTTGAACTTTTCTTGTGTTCGGTACACAAGGAAGTTCAACTTTCTTGAGAAAATAATGCCTCGTAAACCGTGTTTTCTCTCAAAACTTTTCTTATGAAAAATGTGCTTATTTTGGAAGAAAAATGAAAAGTTACTTCTTCAATTTCCAAAATGCCTTTATCAAATATAACATAAAAAATTATGCTAGCATGTAAATATAATAATTTAACAAGGACAATTTAAGAAAGTTATTTATTGTTCTTACTTTCTTTTCTCCCAAACTGAACACACCCTAGAAAACTCACTTTTCTCTTCGTTTTATCCGCTTTCCTCCAATCCAAACTGAATACATCCTTATGTGTTTGGTGTGCAAGAAACACACTTTAATTTTCTTGCACTTTTTCAATAGTGACAAACTTCATTCCAAAAACTTCCTCAATCTTTTGATGGTTATTTTGAAAGAAAATTTATGTTTATTTTATTTCACTCACTTTTTCGCCAAACGAACACACCCTAACCTTATATTTGGTTGCCTAGAAATATGTGAAAGCGAGAAAAGAAAAGAAAATTGAACAAAACGAAATTCAATTTTTTTTTTTCTTTTCCATCTTTTCACCTATTTTCTTAAGTATCCGAACATGCCATAAAAGTTTTTTTTTTAAAAGAAGACACGTGTCATTTTAAGATAAGATGAGTTCTGATAACCCATATTATATAAGCGGGTCGGGTGGTAGAGGGGTGTTGCACGAGTCCGCCCTCATGACCCATCGCCGCAGCAGGTTTTGTGTTTTAGCTTAATGGGTTAAGAAAAACAGGACTGGATTTTGCAGAGCCGGGGCAGGGCGGGCCTTTATCGGCCGCATTGACAACCCTAATCAGTAATTTTTCACTTGCAGTTAGGGTGTTATACCACCGTTCTCCTTGTATCGACTGCCGAGCTACCACCGTAGCCGCTGCTGCATTTCATCTCGCCGGTAAACTCCTCTCTTTCTCTCTTTTTGTTCCCCATTGCCTGCAACCTCAGAGGAGGGGGCTAGTAGTTAGGGTTTTCTCTCCCCCTTCGCCTCCGAACTCGCCCTCTAAAATCCTAACTGGAAGAAACCATTCCTCCTCGACTTCGCAGATTTCAAATGATTCATCGCTCTTGATTGCTTAGTCTAATCCTGATAGCTTAAAACCAACCAACCTAAATTATGCTAAACACAGTGATTGATTGTAAAATTTTGTTCAGAAATCGGTGGATTCTTTCACTTGTTTTATGCTATTTGATTCAGATTGTCTGTTGATGTTCGAGTTTTTACTGCAATATTTAATGTTTATCTCGAGTGCATTTTGTTTTAATTGCATTTAATATGAAGATAGCGCTTGATTGTTGGACTTTGTTCACATATCGATGAATATGATTGCTTATTTTACCTCATTTTGATCATAGTCCTTTTACTAGTGTAATTTTCTACAAATTGTTTAACATTGGGAGAGTTGAGATGGGGTGAGGTTATTAAAGAAAGTGAAAAGTAGGAAACAAATTATAAATAGTGTCCACTCATCAAATATTAGGGTGCGCCTAACACCACCCTAATATTATTGAAATATCCAAGTATTATGACCCATCAAATACAGAACCATACATGAACCCAACACGATAATGCACTGAGTTAGAAACATAAACCATAAATGGTGAAAAATTCCGGTGCATATAGGGGTGTGGCACAAGCCAAGCTAACCCGACTATTCGGCTCGGCCCGATCAAGCCGGACTCAAGCTTGATTTTGAGGCTCGATTGAGCCGAGCCTGAAAGAAAGCTTGAAACTTAAATTAAGCCGAGCGTGCTTACCCCTGTTTGATTCGGCCCAGCCCAAAGCTTGACTTGATTTAAGCTTGGTTCGGCCTGTGGCTTGGCTCGGCTTGAAATGAGCAATACATATAGGTATTAGTAGTCTCCTGTACGATATTTATAACGATACGAAACGGGTGATACGTATCGTTTATTATTTATTTATGTTTTAATTCATTGTGTAATTGTAATTGTGTTTGATACTTTGTTTTTAAGTTGCTTCCCATGGTTTTATATTTGATTCTTATAACTCATTTGATTTTTAAATTTTTTTTTTTTTTTTCCTTACAAAAGAAAATTTTATATGTATCTTCCAAAACCGACTTTGAAACCGAAACGTATAGGTTTTGGTTGCGACAGTTACATCCCCCGAAACCGTATTTTTAATCCTTGCCCCCATGTTTTTTCTTTTAATCCAAAACCGCCACCATAAACCACCTTTCCAGCCCACGGTAATACCCCACTCCCAAGCCTTTTCTTTTAATCCAAAATCGCCACCATAAACCACCTCTCTAGCCCACGCAATAGAAACAACTATCTGTTTTGGTCAAACCACATCAATGGCGTTGTTTTCTATTCTTGGTTTTGTTGTCTTGTTCGTCTCGTTTTTGCTACTGGGTTCGTGAGTTGATTTGGAGCCGATGCAAGACAAACATGCCCTCTTTGCTGTCATTTCTCAAATACCACACAAGAATCATCTTCAATGAAACTCTTCTTACTCCGCCTGTAACTGGGTCGGAGTCGAATGCGACGCTAACCAGTTTCACGTATACTCTCTCCTTCTTCCAGGTCTTGGCCTTGTGGGTTAGATCCCGACAAACACTCTCGGCCGTCTTACCCAGCTACGTGTTCTTAGTCTCCGGTCTAATCGTCTTTCACGCGGGATTCCCTCTGATTTCTCAGAGCTGAAGTCCTTGCAAAGTCTCTACCTGCAGAAAAAAACAGGTGAAAAAAGGGGGTTTTATCAAGCCGAGCTCGAGCTAAGCCAAGCTTGACTCGAGCTTGAATCATTTCGGGCCGGGCCGGGCCGAGCCGAGCTTCAAGCCTAGAATAAGCCCTTTCAAGCCAAGCCGAGCAGAGGGCCAAGCCCCGGCTTGAATACACCCCTAGGTGCATATAAGTAAAACAAAAGCTTGAAAACAAGGAGAGTTCAAAAGCTCGGATGCTACCTCTAAACCCTATTTATAATTTGTGACTTGTAATCATTGTTACAAATCTCGTTCTCGGGTTTTTATCAGCCGAAGTTTTTCTCGGGAGATTTTCAAATCTAAATTATTGTCTTGGTTTTCTCGCCTAAATCTCGGCGATGATTAAAAAATTATATTAAAATTACAGAAAATAGTAAGAAATATCACCAAGTTATAAATTTATAAAACCAACAACATTGTGTATTTCTCATGATATTTTTAAAATATTGGCTAAATCTCGCGATATTTACGAGATAAAAAAAGAAAATTATATTTCTTGCAAGATTTTTAAAATGTCGCGATAAAAACATAGTTTTAAACTTTAGATTTTTTCTCGATTTTTTTGGGAGAAATTAGGTATTTCTTTGGAGATTTGTAACAATGCTTGTAATCAATGCTACAAATCTCGTTCTCAAGTTTTTATGGGCTGAAGTTTTTCTCGGGAGATTTTCAAATATGAAGTTTTTTTTTTTTGGTATTTCTTGCCTAAATCTTGACAATGATTAAAATAATAATTAAAATTATTGGGAATAGTAATAAATATCACCAATTTATAAATTCATCAAACCCATAGTGTTGGGTATTTTTTGCAATATTTTTTAAATCGACTAAATCTCGAGATATTTACGTGATAAAGATAGAAAATTTTATTTCTTGTGATGCTTTTAAAATAACGTGATACAAACGGAATTTTAAACTTTAAATGTTTTTCTCGGTATTTCTCACGTGATATTAGATATTTCTTGAGAGATTTGTAACAATGATTGTAAGTAGAGTTTCATGGCTGCCCTTATCGTTTCTTTCCTTCATTTTTTGTTATATTCAAAATATTTGTTTGATTTCTAAACTATTAGCACACGAGGAAGTATTTGTAGACACAACCATCAAAAAAAAAATTGGAACACACAAGGTTACGATGATCATGAGGTTTTAATCCTTGTAAAATATTAGAAAAGTTATGTTATCTATCCATCATCTCCGAATTCTAAATACAAAATTTGTGGTTTTTGTGGTTAATCATTTGTTGCTAGATTTGAATGACAGGTTATGTATATTCTTTATAGTTTATACACTTGCTTGCAGTATATTTTAGTGACTCGGATGAGTCGTAGTTGCTTTGGTAGGGCGATCCTAACTCATATGAGTCATAGTAACTTGTAAAGCTTGTTTCTTTAGGGGGAGAGAGAATACGAGATAGTAAGATGCCGCGGACTAGTGCAGTGGAGTGCCCCGGTTGCCCTCCAATCAGAGCCTTAACTTTTGACGGGCTTGGTCTCATTAAAGGTGAGAAGCTACTACTAGTGTTCTACCATTTTGTTATTCCTGCATTTTCTTATTAATGTTTTGAAGCAATTGTGGCAGTTGTTGAAGCTCGTGGGAAGGAGGGGATTCCTAAGGTGATCGAGAGATGGGGTGAACCCGACTCTTCACGTTGTGTGCTTGCTGCTTCCATTGATGACCAAAAAGCTGACCCTGTATGTTCCCTCTATGGTTTGAACATAGATATATGGGCATTTTATCTATATACATAAACAGCTAGTTATAGACTATTGATTGAGATTTGGTTCATCAACGTTTAGTTTAATATATATAGTAAGTTGGTGCAATACTGTATAAGAATTATGGAATGTATCTATCATGTCTATAAACTGTAAATTTTATTAGGAAGAGATTGACTTTAAATGGTAGACTTTGAAACCACTTCCTTAAGCCTACTTTTAGGTGGCGTTTGGTTAGACTTCCTTGAGAAGAAAAATACTTCCTCAGGAGTTACTTTGTAGAGAGTAACTCCTCAAGAAGTCAAGAAAGTTATTTGATTGATAAAATAGGGTTTGGTTTGCACATCTGAAAAGTGACTTTTAAAAATCTAAAAGTCAAGTTTTGCGTTTGGTTTACACTTGTAAGAAATAAATTTTTTTTTTTACATATGGTATAAAATTGATATATGGTATACACTTTTTTTACACCCGATATTCATGAATTAAAACTTGTAACCATAGAAAAATCTAAAACATACAAATATTGGCATGTCATTTTATATAAAACATCATGCAATATTAAAAAATAAACATTCATATTTAAGTGACAATTTTTCCTGACAAGTATAATCCAATCAATTAATTATTTATTGCGTCTTATTTAATCCATATAGACTTGAGCTCGACTCGGTTTGAAATTTTTTTCATCTATGCTCGAGCTCGGTTCGGCTCGAATCTACTTGGTTGCTTAAGCTTGGATTAAATTATTAAAAAATATATTTTTTTATTATATATATAAAAATATATAATGATTATATTATTATATATATATAAATGATATATATATATATATAATATTATTTATTTTATATAATATTCAAGCCGAGCTCGAGCCGAACTGAGCTTCAATCAGGTTGAGCTTTGAGCTGAGCCGAATCGAATAGGCCTTGGCTCGAGCTCGGCTTGAATACATTTTCAAATTCAAAAAATAGCTCGGCTCGACTTAATTGAGCCTATTTTTCGAGCTCAAGTCGGGTTTAATCGGGAAGAGCCGAATTTCGAGCTAACACGGTTCGGACTTCGGATACACCCTTACTTGTGCACATGAAACGCTTGTAGGGAAAGAGACTCGTCTTTCAACCCTATACCCAATAGAGCTTTCTAGTCAAAGACTAATCGTAAATGTGGATTTTTGTGGGTGCGGGATCGTCCCAACCACTAGCCTAAACCAGTAGCTTACCATACTAGAACTACGCCTCATCGGGAAAAAAAGGGAAGGGGCTAAGTCAATCCTCTTTTTATAGGACTCAAAAAGTGAGTGTTACATGTCGCATTCTTAGTAGGTTGAAGACACGTGTCACATGCCCAATAAATAGGGAAAAAATATTAATTGTATTTTAAAATATTTTTATTAAAAAACCTAAAAAATATTTTTTAATATTAAAAATATAATTAATATTTTTTTCTAAAAATCAAGGATTGGTGGGTGAACCCTAGGGTTGGGTGAATCTTAACCATAGTTAAGGGGTGTCAAAGGGACACGTGGTGACCTCAGGGTGATAACCGGATTTGCCGTAGGGGATTTTGTTTCAAAAGGGAAATGTGGGATGAAAGAGATTGAATCATAGCCAATTGCGATTGGATTCGGGGAGAGTTCAATCGCACCCACAAGTCACCACGTGGTCTTGTTAATCTCGGTTAATCATGGTTAAGATTCACTAACCCTTACGGTTCAATAATCTAACTTGGGTTTTTAGAAATATCTTTAAAAGCGCTTTTAACTCAAGTTAAGAATTTGTAACCTTTAGGGTTAATTTTTTTTTAAAAAAACTAAGGTTAGATTGTTGAACACTAAGGGTTAGTGAATCTTAACCACGGTTAACCAGGGTTAATGGGGACAAGTGGTGACATGTGGGCGCGATTGAACTCTCCCCGAATCCAATTGCAATTGGCTGTGATTCAATCTTGGGATGAAATGGTGGATTGGGAGGAATGCTAGCCCTACTCTATTCTATATGAGAAAGTGCTTCAATCATTACAATTTGGATAAGTGTTATGGAGGGTGAGAGTAGGGCTAGCAATACTCATTGATTGATTTTTTTTTTTTTGTATTGTATGAATACGAATAGTTTGGAAACACGTCCACTTCCCGGAAAACGCTGTCAACTTCCCGCGGAAGTTGATATATTGATTTCCGCAGGAAGCAAAAAGATCTTGCTTTTTGGGGAATGGCTTTCACGGACTTTCTACTTTTCGGGAAGTCAAATCGACTTTCGTGGGAAGCAACAAGATCCTGCTTTTTGGGGAATTACTTTCAAGGACTTTCTACTTTTCGGGAAGTCAAATTAATATTGGTAAACCAAACACACTAATGCTTAACTTTTGACTTCCTAAAACCCAAAAGTTGTAGAAGTCATTGGGAAAGTCTATCCAAACGACACCTTAAATTTTATTAGGAAGAGATTGACTTTAAATGGTAGACTTTGAAACCACTTCCTTAAGCCTACTTTTCGTCCATCTTGCTAGGTTATGGTACTTAAGTTTTTTTAATAGTATTTTAACCAGACAATTATTAAATCCTGAACATTTGGATGTCCTTTTGCAGTTGGTGGCTATTGCAAGGAAAAATGGTCTGGTGAGTTCATCCTTGGGAGTATGAATACCTACAATGCAGGATTATTTTCATGTTTATTGTTATTCCCTTATTGGTTTTTTTGAGTCCCTACTAGGATATGGTTATTTTACCACATATGAACTGCAGATTGAGGTACTTAATCCTTTAAACGGGGATCTTCGTATTTCAATTGCCAAATCTGGTGATGCGGGTCATCTTCCTGAAAATGATAATATGATCGGACTGCATTTATTCAGGAGAAAAAGATTGGAGTTATCTTCCAGGTATTTTACTTTTCTTTTTGAGAGTAAAAAAGTGTAAATAAAAAAAAAGGAACCTAATAGTTGTCAATATTTGTATTTTGATTTTGAGTGTTTTTTGTAATCACAAAGAGGACACCCAAGAGTTTCCAGTATCTTTTTTTACATCACTTTATTTAGGTTTCTAAGTCCATCCTACCAAATTAATGGACTTTTATTTTATTTTCTGTGGTAAAATGAAAATCAAAATTTGATATATTGTTATGAACTTTCTTTGTCCTTTAAGAGATACAAGTGTTAGATTATGCACCCTGTGACGTCTTACTTGTTTTCTTGGTATAAAAGTATAAAACCTGATGTGTTCTTACATGATTATCAACACACACTTATGTGTATATGTGTTTCTTTCTATACTGCACTGCGCATATGCTGCGTTCTCATAATGCATATTTGTCATTTCTTTTCTTTTTCTTGGTATTATCAACATATTATTTTTATAGTTTGAATCTAGTGATTTAGGTAAGCTTTTCTATATCTTATGCTCTACTGAACTCTTGTTTGTATTGTAATATACATTTCAATATTATTATTAACCATACAGCTCTGTTAGCATGATGGAATGCCTAAGATCTCAGTGTCTAAAAGTAAAAACCTTGCGTTTTTATCTCATAACGATGTGTCTATATTGGAGTTACACATTAATTAGGAGCAAATTGTTGGTGTGACTTAATGTAGTCTTGGTAGTGATAAAGTGATGGTGTGGGTGAAAGTGAAGGCATCAAAGCCGCAACATGATTGGGAGCTGGATTAACACATCACCTTGAAGATTTTAGCAGAAATCAATCCAACCAAATGATCCAATCTTGCAAATAAATGTCAAATGGCAACAGTGAAAGCAATGGGCAAAGGTTCACAGTTTGAATGTTGTGTTGCTGTAATGTCCTCATAGAAAGAAAGATTGATATTTGCATCCAAATGAGTTATTAGATGGCTGATATTCACAAGAACTCTATAAACATGTGTCCATGTGGCCTTCAACTCTTCATTGTTTTTCTTTTGATCGGTAATCAAAATGGATATATTAAAATATAAAGAAAGAATATAGGGTTAGATCAACAGGTAGAAGAGTTTACAAGTACATAAACTCAGTATAATGAAAACATGAATGGAAAAAACCCAATCCTGCATAACAAGAAAACGATTGATCACAACAACAATCGTCCGAAATCTTCCCCTGCATGGAAAATAAAAATCCAATTTAAGACAAGCGAGCGGATTCGTGAGCATACGCGTGATGAAAGCGAGGCAGAGTTCTCAAAAACCTGATTGTTTCTCTCGCACCATACCATCCACGAAATTGCTCCAAGAAGAGTTGACCAAATTGCCCCCTGAACACTTTCCTCGTTTATAAGATCTCAACATGATAAGAAGTTGTGAAAGGAAGAGGGAGAGACCCAATCCACACTCCACCCCAAATTTGGTGAGGAAATACCCCCAAATCTCGAACACAAAAGGACAATGCAAAAACAAGTGATCCATTGTTTCTTCCTCACGAAGGCGCAAAAAATTGTGATTCGCCATACTCCACCCTTTGTCTTTTAAGTGATCACAAGTAACCGGGAGACGCTAAACAGAGTGACTGTAACAGTGATCTGACTAAGAATCGACCATTGTGACTTCTAGACCAGATTCTGCCGTCCCTACCTTGAGGGCACAACCGGGAAGAACCAAGACACTAGAAGTACCCAAATCATCAAATTCCCAATCATTTAAATCTTGTCTCAACTATGGGCACCACACTACCAAGGGCCCTTTAGTCAAAGTAGTCCCTAACTAGTGCATCCGAAAATGTTTTAAGTTTTACCGGCCCGCACTCCACATCCTACCAGAACCTAACCTCTGACCCTCTCCCCACTTGGAACCTGCAATTAAGTTCGAGTCGTTCGATTATATTTGCCGCTGTCATGATTCCCTTCCACTGACTTAAATCATGAGAACCTTTGACCTCCCTCAGAACCCAACATGAGGATTCCCCGCTCGTCAAAAACTTTCCCTTTTTCCTCCCCAAAGCGCCAAACTCATTTCCCTAACAATGCCTTGTTCACCTGGAGTAGAGCTTTTAGGTTCAAACCATTGCACTTCTTTTGGTTTACAGATTTGATCCCAGGCTACTAAGGGATATTTGAAACTATCAACTTTTTCGTTCCATAGAAACTCCCACTGCAATCTCTCGAGAATATTTGCAACTGAATGCGGGATTCGTACGATGGACATGAAAAACATGGGGATACTGCTCACGTTAATTTTGATAAGTGTTAATTTCCCAATATTGGATAAAAATGAAGATTTTCATCCTAATAATCGGTTGGCAACCCGTCCAAGTACTAGTGCCCACACAACCTTGGCTTTAAATCCAACACCCAAGGGCATACCAAGGTATACCGAAGATAGCGATCCCACTTTACAACCTAAACAAGCAACTAACTGTTGACTGTTTGGGACCTTGTCGACACCCACAATTTCTGATTTGGCCAAGTTGACTCTCAGACTTGATATATCTTCAAAACATCTAAATAAACACCTAAGAAGGATCAGATCTTGATCTGATGCTTTACAAAGATCAGGGTATTGCCTGCAAATTAGAGGTAAGAGACACTCATCTGATCCTCACCAATCGAGAAACCTTAAGAACAGGCCCCTTTGCTCTGGATAGCATCTTACTCAAGGTTTCTGAGACTGATGAAGAGGAGTTGGTTGGGAGAGGGGCTCTCCTTGTCTCAACTCCATGGAGCCTTGGAAATAGCCTGCCGGACTACCATTGATGAGAATGGAGAAGGACACAAAAGATATACACAACTTCATCCAATAGCGCCATCTAAAACCAAAGCCCATCCTGCTCAACATAGCCCCAAAACTCCTAATTTTCATTATCATAGGCTTTTTCCATATCGAACTTCCATATGATCCCCGAAACTTTAGATTTGAGATGCTCGCTGATGCATTCATTGCCTATGACCACCCCACCCCACCCCATCCTGTTGAGGGGATATGATTGATGCCATCACTCTCCTATGTCTGATTGCCAAGACCTTAGAGAGAATTTTGTACACACTACTGACCAAATTGATTAGGCGGGAATCCTTTAGATCCACAACTCCCTCTTTCTTTGGAATCAAAACAACGAAAGTGCTATTAATCACTTTGTCGAAACTGCCCGCATCAAACAATTCTTTCATGACCTCTAAAAAATCCTACCCCACTATCTCCCAACATGATCAGTAAAACTCAATGATATACTCGTTCGGCCCGGGGAAGTTATCCCCGGCCAATCCTCAAATGGCACTCAACACTTTCGCTTCCTCAAACAGACCCTCCAAATCCTCTACTCATCGGACAGACCCGCAATCGGCAAGCCATCCAGCTGGGTGCACCATTGCTCTCTTTGCCGCCATCTATGAACATGACGATCCCTACCTGAACTAGGACTACAAGACACTCCCTGTGGGTGCTCTCTATTGTTGTAACACTGCACTCCAATCCCCTTAACTTCGTTGCTGAAATTCTCCCCCGGCCTACTAAGGATTTCGGTTTGGAATCCCGACACCCCGCCCCTTTCAAGGCTCTGGAACAAACTCCTCGCCACACTTCATTGTTGCTCTTATTTGCGCTCGCATTTTTGGGTTCTATACATGGCCCTATAACATTTTGAGATTACTTGTTGGCTTGTTGCAACAGAACATGTTTGTTTCCACTGTTACACATAGAAAGTGGTGTTTGACTTCTGCTTCTTCTCTTTATCTTGAGATTAATAATTAATGTAGACATTGGTTTTTACTATGTAGAACATTTCTTATATTCTTTTGTCTGATTTTATTTCATATTGGACACTGTTGGTTGTTTTAGGCCCTTTGTTTGTCACAAACTTACACTGAGATCTGCATTTTGTTTCTGACCAAAATGTGTATGCGCATGGTTACCTGGTTCACAGTAGGACTGATCTACGTGGTTTGCAGTTCAATCTTATATGTGGTAGTAGGAGATTAATATTCTAGGTTGGCCACTGAATTTACTAAATCGGTGTACAATATATGGAGTTTGGCGATCTTGGTAACCGTATAATAATACATCCTCATGTTTTTTTTTTTGCTTGAGAAGGTTATCATATGTGATCACTTCTATTTTATTATCTATTAGGTCAATTGTGATCACTTATATATTATTATCTATTGTCAGGTCATGCACGTTGCTTACATGTACAACCAAAGGAATTGCAAGCTTGAGGTCCATGGAAATTACTGATTCACTGGCAGATTGTTTGTATACTGATACTCCAAAAATGTGGAACGTATGTGCTTCTGGTGATATTTTATGTTCTGCAGTGGATGGAAATGAAAACTATGCCTTATTTGGAGGGTGAGTTCTTTGTAGGTAATTGTTTAGATAAGTTCTCTGAATTCTTTCACATGGATTCCAATATAATCTTGGGGGACTTTGTACCGATCAACAATAAACAAAGAAAAGCTTGGGGGATTTCGTCCATTTTCATTTTGGAATATGGTCTAAAAGCGGTCTACTAGCTTATGCAATGTGCAAGGGATGATGACTTGTTTTTCCAACTCAGGAAGGGTGTTGAAATCAATTTGTGGGATCTTGACAAGTGTAGTAAAATCTGGAATGCAAAATCGGTGAGCTTTTCATCCTTACCCATTATATGTTCTTTAACGTGACCAAATCCTATTTACTTCTTGGATCTTGCATTTATTTAATTATTTTATATTTCCCCTGTACAGCCTCCTAAAAACAGCCTTGGAATATTCAATCCCACTTGGTTTACTTCTGCAACATTCCTTCATAAAGATGATCACCGCAAAATTGTGGCTGGGACCAACAATCATCAGGTGATCTTTTCAGCAATTTGCTGCATTAGGCTGTAATGAAATGTTCTAATTGTAGTTCATAGGGTTGAGGACACTCTGGTGATAGCTTTCGTTTTCAATGAAGTATAATTTTCAGTACATATAGCCAACAGGTCAATGATTTTTGTGGGTCCCAAGGGTGCGACTCCCTATTACCCGATTCCTGTCTCCCCCTTTTCCCTTTCTTAGTTGTGTTGTGTAAAGGGTAAAGCAGCTGAAGCAGAGGAAGAGGTATTAATGACAGACGACAAGAGTTGAAGAAGAGATCAGGAGGGGTGGTTGATAAACTCATGGATTCACTGGATTTTTTTTTCCCCTAATTTTTTTTTTCAGGACTTTGTTTTTCTTGTTATGCAGTCTTATGGTTTTCGTTATTCTTGTTCACAAATTAGTATTATTAGAAATCATTGATTCTCAGTAGATATTCTCGTGAACTTGTTGTATTGCATGCTCGAGAGTCTGTGAGCTTGAGACAAGTAAGCAGAAGACAGTTCAAACAAGCTAGGAAATAAACCTTCCCTACCTATCCTTACCTTCCTCTTCTATGTGATATTTAGAACTAGTTGCGAAACATATCCGCTAATCCATATTGTATAAGAAGAAGAAAAACAAAAATGATTTGGAAACAAACTACACACTTTAAAACCAAACCACTTCCTGCACTAAACTGCACCCTGGTCATGATCAGGGGATTTGTATCTTAATTGGTGTAATAGTACATTGTGCATAGTTTCTCCACTGTGGCAACCATATGCTGCATTGGATCCATGAACATACTCTGCCAATAATATGTTCACATGGAAAAAAGGCCGTACCATATATGAGAATGTGAAATGGTAGATTCCAATCAAGAAAAAAAAGGGAATGTGAAGGTAGATCTGCACCAATTTCATGAGTTTTCTTGAGATGCCACTTTGTGTTGCACTTGGACCTTGTATTAGACAGAAACTCAGCCACTTATGCCCTCCATTTTTTTAACTTGCTCAGAAGCTTTTGTCAATTAAGGATTCTGATGCTACTTGGTAACTTTATATACTTGATTACTTGTAACAGGTTCGTCTCTATGATATTTCTGCACAGAGAAGACCCATTATTTCATTTGATTTCCGGGAATCTCCAATTAAAGTAGTAACCGAAGATCTAGATGGCTATACGATCTATGTAGGAACTGGTTCTGGTGATCTTGCTTCTGTTGACATGCGTACAGGTACAAGTAGTTTGCTAATATGTGAATCATTAGCATTTGTCTGCCATTTTGTTTCCCGTTTATGATGTTACTAACATTCTGCACCATGTGATGCTGCATATGCATCAATTTTGAACCCATTATTGTGGTTTCACTAAGAACTGACTAAATTTATCCCTTATATCTGCTTATGTTTTTCTTGTTCACATATTCAAGCTTAGTGTAGTCAAAATTTGCCTAGGCTTTGCTAGGCAATTGCTTTAAATAGTCAGCACTATAGTGCCTGTCTAGGCTGGCACTTGTTAAGAAGTTGCCTAGCGGGGCCTATGCTTTGGCAGTTGGCACCTGAGCATTGAAGCGCTAGTGATAAAGGTGTGCCGCGACCCACATAAGGTTAGTCTAAAGAAAAAAGAGGAATTTTGTTTGAGGATCCTTTAGAATAATTTATAAGAATTTTAGACTAATGGAGAAAAAATTAAAGAGCTGGTTTGGTTTGGATTATTTTAACTGATTTAATCGCTTAAAACCGATTCATGATAATTGATTACCAATAATCGCGTTTGGTTCAAATATTATAATCGATTATGATGAAATCGTTTCCATTTAAAATCACTGTCAACAAAATCGGGTATGTGGGGTGATTATCGACGCTACACAATCAATTTCATGAAACTGATTGTGCGGTGATTATGACGGAACTTTCGTTTCATAAAAAAGACCCCCAAATCTTCAATCACACGCATCATTTGTGGGTTTGGAAAGGAGAACACGGATTGCGACCATCAGAGAAGATGGCGTGCTTACTTCCTCCTTATTCTTCTTCTCTGTATTAATTTCCTTCTTCCTTTTCTTCTTTTGTTGAAATTACAACATGGGTTATCTTTTCCTGTATGGATATTAATCTGTATTGATTAGGAGACGATGATCTGTGCTAATAAAGCTTCGTGTGAATTTCTGCCATGAAATTGCCACTGCTGTTTTCTCTCCATCCACCGGTACTATATAAGGTGCCGCATCTCCTACAGTTGGATTGAAGCTATGATTATTCTCATATGAGTATTATTTACCTTGATTTGAATCACTCCTTTGATAAAATTACAATAGGGGTTTGTCTTATAATCCCATTTTGATCTGTTCTTGAGTTGGAGAATATGAAGTTGAAGCAACTAATCACTACTAAAGAGAAGTTTTAAGGTTCTTCTGGTATGTGTTATTTGAATAGAGTTCGAATCACAACCAACCGCAATTGAACTCAAGGAGAGTTCAATCGCACCCACAGGTCAGCACGTGTCCTTTTTAACCACCTATTAACCATGATTAAGATTCCTTAACCCTTAGGGTTCAACAATCTAACCTTAATTTTAAAAGAAAAGTATTTAAAAAGGGTTAAGAAATTTAACCCTAGGGTTATTTTGTTAAGGAATTTCTAAAAATTAAGGTTAGATTGTTGAACCCTAAGGGTTAGTGAATCTTAACAACGGTTAATAGGGGTTTAAAAGGACATGTGTTGACTTGTGGGTGCGATTGAATTCTCCCTGAGTTCAATCGCGATTGGCTGTGATTCGATCTCATTTGAATAAATTAAGTAAAATAACAGCATGAGTTTATCTTAGGGTGTATAAAGGGCCATCAACCCTCCTTAAGTTAGGCCCTTTTGGAGTGGTTGCTTGGACTTACCCTTATGGCACCTTAGCGGCTACTTAGGTCTGACTGTGTGCGTGAGTTTAGTGTGTGTGTGTGTTAGTTACATGATAACATTTCATCAAAAACATGAGTTTGTCTTTTAATTCCATCATCTCTACATAAATATAAAGTTTTGAATTAGAGGAATTGGATTAAAATAGAGCTAATCATATCTTTATCTAAACATATAGGATTCAATTGAAAAGGGTACTAGGATTTAGTACCCTTTTTTGTGTAGTTTGATCCATTTTCTTTATAACATGTTCTTTAATCTTTTAATTGTCCTTTTGACTCTAGCCTCTTCTCTGTTTCCTTTTCGAGATCACAAACTTGATGTGTCACCAACCTTCTCAATTTCTCTTGTTCATATTACTGAATTTTTTCAGATGGGTTGAATATGGCCCATGGTTCAAATATCGGTATCGGTTGCTGTATCGGTAAGTCCAAAATAGGATACGTATCGGTTAAATACAACGGAAAAAAACAGGATACGCAAAAAAAAAAAGCTTGGATATGCAAGAAAAACTTGGATACCTTGCATAAAACCTCTTTTAATGCAAATATAAGCTAAAAACAAACTAAATGAAGGCCTCCAATTACATTTATAATCATACAAATGAGAGTTAAAAATTTTTTAAGTTAAAAAATGAGTGCACGCTGATAAATATGTATGAAAATACAAGTCATTGTCACTTAACCAAGTACGAGAAATACAATCAGATATTAAAACCTTATATATAAAAAAATACACAAGAAAGTATTGACTTGTATTTATAAATCAAATTACATACATGATAGAAGTTCAATACCACATTGAGCTTCATGTTGGCTCATACTCTGCCACTCTCGGATCAGGAATTGAGTAGAGTGATACATTATAGGTGCTCGAAACATGATGACATCACTGTGGCCAACTCATCTATTCATTTTGGGTTGATCACAACCTATTTTCATGAATTTAAAGAAGTAAAATGAAGAACATTACGAGTTCTTACGTACCTTCAAAATTTTGGGGAAAACCTTTCAAATCCAAAATCAAATGCAGAGATTTTTGTTTTTCAGCAATGAAGTTGTTTTAGGCTTAGAATTTGATTATGAAAGAAATTTGGGAGAGGATAGGGTTTGGAGGTGCTTTGAAACACCTCAAAATGAAAATGTACAGTTTTAAGGCCCGTATTGACCCGATACATAAACAATATCGGTCGGTGCCCTAAATTTTTTTAACAATGTTCAAACTATGTGTATCGGTCCGTATTGGCCGATACGGCCACGATATGCTGTCAAAAACATTCCAGCGTATCGGGTGGGCCAAAAACCGGTACGTATCGGCCAATACGGTCCGATATTTATACCATGATATGACCAAACCTTTTCGTTGAAGGACCTAAATTTCCCATTTCCATTTGCCTTACGATGAAATTGAGATTTTTGGCAATTATTTTTTTCCATGTCACTTTTATGATTTGTAACTATTGTCTTAAAGTAAGGTCTTTTTTGTAACTTTTCAAGGCATGGATAACATTTTAGAAGTTCAAAACAGTAATTAGTTTTATGTTTTAGGATGAACCTAACATGATTATTTTGCACATAATCAATTATGTACAATTAATCAATTTTAGACAAGGTGCTATCTAAACAGGATTATTAATGACAACGTTTATAGCCTTATTTACGACAATGCTTATCATGACATCGCTTATTGTATAATCAATTGTGATTGCAATAATTTGAACCTAACGGCCCCAAAGGCAACCGTTATTTGACGGATGATTTGGGGTGCCTAACATCTTTCCCAATTCATAACGGAACCCCCGAACCCATAACTCTGGTTCACGGACCAAGAGATCTTTATTTATTGGTGACCAATCACACCTAAAATATATGGTTAGTGGTGACTCAAAAATTTCATCTTTTCATCAGGGTGGAAGCACTAGTGTGGGGGTGAGATCCACTGGCTAACTATCGCATGGGATGATGCAGGTGCATCTTCACATTGGGGTGGGGCCATTGAGGTGAGGTGGTCCACAGGGTAGGGCCCACTGGGAGGTTTTGACCGGGTTGCCTGGGTTATGAGCATGGATAAAAAAATCGAAAATATCGGTGATATATCGCCGATATACGGTATCGCTACCTGCCGACATATCTATACGCTGTAAAGAATTTTGTACATGACATCAGAGATATATTGCAGATATCGAGTGAAATACGTGAATCCTAATTTTTTCTAATTTTTTTGCATAAAAAACAAAAAAAGAAAAGTCATGGGAGTTCGTCAGTCCCTACAAGCTACATAAAATCCATGATTCCCATCCTTACAAAACTCCAATGATTGAGAGTTTGGCTTTTGCAACTATTCAAAAAAAAGAAAAAGGAAAAAGGGTTGAGATTTGAGACTTTTTTTTTTGATCAATAAACGAAGCAACTATTATAAATAATCCAAAGAGATACAAAAATACCTCTAGAAGGAACAAACATGACAAGGCTCATGAGGGCATGGACTCGACCATGGATACAATAAAAAAGAAAGAAAAAAACCCTAGGGGCCCCAAAAAATAGCCTCTTGAGAGGAGTAGAGAAGAAAGAAGAAGGAAGAAGAGGAAAGATCTCATACCTGTTGCCGTCGCCGTGGGGGGTTGAGTCACCGATAGCAAAGCCAAATGCATCACGCAAGGTCCCCTCTTCCTTTCTCGAGTTCTGCCTCTGGCCCTTTTTTTTTTTTTTTGGGTTTGATCGAATGAGAATGAGGGGTGGGGCTCGTGTTTTAAGTTTTTAACCTTAACAAGGATATTGTTAGGGTCACTCTCTTGATCTCATTAAACATATTTCTTTAATGTTTTACCCCTAACAAGAGTAATGCTAGGGTCACTCATAATCTCATTAAACATACGTAAGTGTTTTAATCTTGACTTTTATGATTTTTAAAAAAAATAAAGTGTCCTCTTTTAACTACCTTTAAGTCTATAATTAGAGTTAAAATAAAGTGCCCTCATGCTAGACATCAAGGATATGCCCGAGAAAGACAAGATGCTCTACTTAATAGAGAGATTAAAACCTTGAGCACAAACCGAGTTGCAGAGACTATTTCGCAAGTGACCCCAACAAGAAGAAAAGAAAGTCGAACAACTCTAGCAAGCTTTCTCGGCCATCGAATGGGAAAAAGTCTAGTAATGACAAGTCATGATTGAGCAAGGAAGCCTCAACTTCCAAGACTTCGAAGCCAATGGAATGCTTTTTATGTGGTGAACTGCATCGAGTAGCAGTTTGCCCACAAAAGCAAGCTCTCAATGCCCTTCAAGCAAGTTGTGCGATAGCCAACCCTGGATTTCACCCCCACACTAGTGCTTATGCCCTAATGAAAATATGAAATTTTAGAGTTGCCACCAACCATATTTAGAGTTGCCACCAACCATATATTCGGGGTGTGATTGGTCACCAATAAATAAAGATCTCTTGGTCCGTGAACTAGAGTTATGGGTCCAGGTGTTCCATTATGAATTGGGGAAGGTGTTAAGCACCGAAATCATCCATCAAATGATATTTGCCTTTAATTTTTCTCAAAATTTCTAAAATTCTTATAAATTATTCTAAAGGATCCTCGAACAAAATTTCATTTTTTCTTTAGCCTTTCGAGATTGGAATATGCCTATCCTCAACCGACTCAAGGCGATTCTCTCTACTTATTTTTCTTTTTATTATTATAATTTATTTATTCTTCGAGATTAAAATGCACCCCTTCTCGACCGACTTGGGGTGGGGGTGATCCTCTCTACTAAGGGATCCTATTTAATTTTGGCAAAGGCCACCCTTTCCTTGACCGATTCGAGGGAAGCCCCACCTACCTATTGTGGATAATACTTAAAAAAAATCAAGAGGAAGTCGAAGTCTTTTCTTTAGACATTTTCTTCGCCCGGATCTCAAGTTCCTTGCATGCCGCTTGGATGAGATCCTAAACTACTAGCAAAAAGTGAAGAAAGAAAAGACCCGGACAAGAAGGAGACCTAAATCTAGGATTAAAAATATTAACCTTGTTGCAAATATGTGCTCCTTTGATCGCCTTTCCAAAGTCTTCCGCTCTAAGTAGCTAAGAAAAACACAAACAAACATGATCTGAATACTTCGAGTAAGGGTACTCCACAATGTACAATTGATCCTTCTCTCTATGAAAGTCCTCCTAGGGCTCCTCCAAGTTTCAGAAATTCTTGAGTGTGTAGGGGTCTAGGGTTTAATCATAGTGAGAACTAGGGTTTTCTCAAGTAAAGGCTCCTCTCCACTTAGGGTTTTCAAGATTTTCCAAGGTGGATGCCAAGTGAAGTGAAAATGGAGTGTGGGACTAAATGAATCATAGAAACCCAAAATGAAGTGACATTATGTGATTGGTTCGTAGAAACATAGTACATAAAAAAAGAATTTTTGCCATTCAAAACGGCGAATATGCGTTTCTTTCCACATTTAAATGCTGCGCTGAGTTAGTGCGCGAAACGAAATTCGAATCCCAGTTAAACACTTTTTCGCCATTTTAAACACTGAAATGCAAGATTTGCTCATAGACTGCATAAGGCGACTAATGGTGATTAACAGTTTGGAGGATTTGCGCCATTTTAAATGGCGAAACTAGGACTTTGAAAAAGGAAGAAAATCCTCTCCTTTTCTTGGGTCTTGGGCTTGTTTTGGAGGACTGGGCTTGGATTAGAGCATTGACCAGATCTACTCGGACTTCGGACCTCATTCTTTGAATCTATGTAACGGAACTTGAAGTCATTGGGCCATTGTGCCCAAAGGACCTTGGTCATGCAAAATAGGGTGTCTACAACATTTATGCATAGTTACCAAACACCCGTATGGTACTCGTATAATACTTTTAGGGGGGGTTGCCGTTTAAAGCTTTGTACTTTTGCCGTGTTACTTGTTGTACCCGTATCGCCGTTTAATACCCATTTAATACGCGAATTACGTATTAAACGCGTACAATACGCGTACTTTTGCTGTTCTTTTACCATGTTAAACGCATATTCCGCATTAAATGATTGTTATTAGTTTACCTTATTAAACGCATATTCCGCATTAAATGATTGTTATTAGTTAATATCATGATTTTTATATATTTATAATTATTAATTATTTTTAATTTTCCTATACTTTTACCGTGTTTTTGCCGTATAACACCTGTACTTCCCGAACAAATCATTATCGTATTATACCCGTACCCATACTTGGTAACTATGCGTTTATGCATGCTTATTTCAAAATTTTAATCTTTTTTTTTTCAATAATATATAAATACTTAAATCCTTGTAAAATGCGAGCAAGATTCACTTTCGGTTCTATAGGCATTGGTTAGAAAATGCCTTGCCTAGGGAACCACTATTCATGGTTACATAACTCACCAAAACTGTCACGTAACGGTACTAGAAGACCCTGTATTGTTATGAAAAACTGTCAAATTCATATATAATGGCGGAAACAACCTTATTTAATGGAAATTACCATATGTAAGAGTCGTTACGACCCGTTATGTAATGCTTAAAATAACCACATTCAATGTATTTCCAAAAAGCACATTATAATCTCTGTATTTAGTACAGTCCCATTTGCTGTTACAATTACAATTGTTGTCATAGTACTCACCAATCAGACAATACAACAGTCAAAACAAAGATAAAAAAGTTAATTACAAAAATGAAACGAAATCAAAAGGCAAAAGCTGAATCCCATTGACTTCTATGCATGTCTTTATCCCCAAAAAAAAGGTGAAGGGAAAGTACATCAAATTACCAACCCTCCAACTTCTGTCTCTCTCCCATCTCTATTTTCTATTTCACTACTCTCTCTCTCTCTCTCTCTCTATTTGTGTGTGTGTGTGTGTATATAACAGAGCCCTTCTGAGTTGGATTCAAGTATTCAACTCATTTAAGTGTTTTTAATAGTCAATCTCTATCTCATGTCTGTCCATGAAAGGTATGTGTTACCGATATGATGTCTTACTGCACATCTGCACTAAGAAATAAATAGTTATAGTTAAAGAAAAAAAAAATAACATAATAAATACTAAGGGGGAAATAAAGGTTCTGGGGAATCACCACTACGGTTGAATCTGTAACGGCCGTTACATAATGGTAATGCTGCTACTTAACGGTTTTGGCTGGACCCTTTATACCCAGACCATTTTTTAAAATCCTGCTGCCTTGACCTAGCTGTATTGCCTGGACAGTTTGGCTACACTGATGATGAATAAATCAATAGTCAGTAGACCGTTGTTTGGGTTTTAACTTGTGCTTAACTTGTGCTTTGAGCTTTTGAAGGATAAGGTGGCTAGACATTTATGCCACTTTTTTATTTCTTCTTTCTTCTAACAAAATTATAGATCTAGCATATTATTTTAATTTTCATACTGTATGGAAATAAACTCTAGGATAACAGAGGGCTTGATCTTCACTACTTGAATGCAAAGCCTATGTGGTTATGCTTTAATATGATCCATTATATTGGGTGAAGGAACCAGTGAATCTAAGATCTTCCACTGTCCTTTTCTTGAAATTTTCTTACCGATCAAAAAAAGAAGGAAAGCTTAGCTAGTGAAATTCCTTTTACAAAGACTGCATTGGATTGCCAGAGTAACTTAATTGTAAATATGTGAATTTTGTGCGTGTACATCATTAAAAAATTGTGTTGCTATATAGACAAACACATCAGGTAGAACTTAAACAAAAGAAAAAAGAAGATCAATATCAGCAGAGGTATCATTGTAGTAGGATGCGATCTAGTTCCCATTGGTGTAAAAATTTATTATTATAACTATAGAGCCTGCTTACGGGCATAAAGAATGAAGAGATCATCTGTTGATAATAAGAGTTGAAAAAACAAAATAAAATTTACACATCTTCCTGGTTGTTCCAGTGATAGGAAGTGTGTCCCCCATAGGGGAGGACTTGGGTTCGAGTCTCTTAATGGCTTGGCAGTTGAAAAGCCACCAATTTAGTAACCTATTAAGTATTAACATACGAACAAGTGGCAAAGTCAACTAACATAACTAAATGATGCAGTGTAAAAAAGAAGAGTTGTAAAATTTGAATAAATGCTTGAAATTCAAAGTGCTATTTGACTTATGTGGATGAGACTTTAGTGTTGGGCTAGATATTTCAAGTTCAGAGAGGCGTATGGAAGATGGAGCTAGATTTGGATGATCTAAGTGATGTTTTGACTTTAGGTATGAGGTGCAACCTAAATAATATAAGAACATCGGAATTAACGGACGGGATTAGACTTATAGGCTTTTGACAAGCACATTAAGTTGAAACAGATTTGACTTTTTGAGACATCTCTTAAGTGGTATCCACTAATTCCGAGTGGGTCGGTGTGGACACCCAAAGGGACTATTCCTTGCCCCAAAGGGTTTGGGACACCTTCCGTTATCCAAAAGAAAAAAAAAAGTTGCATCCGCTGTTGATAGGATCATTGATTTTATTTTGACATTTCATGAATGAATTTCCGCCTGGAAGACAATGGATCTTTGTTGTCGCTCCCCAAAATCCCACCTTGGTCATAATGGGACCTTGGGCCCGTGACATTTTTTAAACCTCATAAACTCCACAATATGCAAGACAATACTAAAATGAGAGCCTAAAATTTCTTTTAACAATAACGATATATAAACAACTAAACCATCAAAATATAACCAAGTTCGGATCACCCATAGTGATCCCCACAAAACTAAGTCTAAAACAACATCATCTAGAGTATCGCAACTGTATTACAATTTTCTCTTAAGGTAGAACGAAATCAAGGCCTAATAATATGATCAAGATCCTGGGCTCCCTCTTCGGGAGGCTCACCTTCTTCAACCTCCTCAACGTATATCTCTTCGACCCACGGCTCCACTGTGTACTCCGGTTCTATACCTGCCGACAATAGCAAGTCAACTGAGTATTGAAAACACTCAACGTATATATAATCCAACTAACATTATAATATCATTTGTACATGATCATCATTATAATCCATGACATAGTTACATAATCAGAGTACGGAAAACATGTGAGCATACCATATCAACATCTTGACTCGTGTACTTGTATGACTCTTGGACTTGTACATGTAAGAAGCATGTGCATAACTTGTATGTGTTCATGTTGAGATCTTGATTCGTGATTTGTAGCATGTTCCGACAACACATAATAGTTGTGTAATTTGTGTTCATGATATGTTTCGACAACGCATAATCATTGTGTAGTCCGTGTTCATGATCTGTTCCGACAACGCATAATCATTGTGGAATCCGTGCTCATGATATTTTCTGACAACACATAAACATCGTGTAATCCATGTGCATAATATGTTCCGACAATGCATATCTTCATGTTAAGTAGCATGTTCATGTCCAATGCATGTTCTTTTAAGACCCGTGAATTTGTGGACTTTACTTTTACCATACATGTGAGAATGAGCTTAAGTGTCGTGATTAACATTCAAATAGGTTATTCTTTAGATTCCAATCATCCGCCAAGAAACTCCACCAAGGTTCATTACTTAGTGGTTAGAGAATTCCCGACTTGGAAGACTTTCTTTAAGCTTTGGCTTACCCGAATGTCGACCACTATACAAGATAAATAGGGCATAGTTTAACACAACGATCATCAATATTCCATATCATGATTATACAATTTTCACAACATGATTAAAAGCATCCAACATCTCAATTCAATTATATTTCTCTATTCATTTCATCATTTATGCATAAAACACCATCTTCATCCATATTATTAGCCCATTCTCCACATACATCATTCACAATCCATGGCCATGCCTTCAATAACTCCACAATAATATCACATCCTCCATTTCACACACCATCAATGTCAAACCACAATTCCAACACAATTATAATAAATTCTTGCATGATAAAACCTTAACCATATGTAAAAATCTCATTTCATGTCCCATGAACCATAATCTAACCATATTCATGAAGAATACATCTCATAATCTTGATTCAATCATGCTTAATCATGTAAAAACCATAATAGAATTAGGTTAGAGAGTATATCGATCTTAGGGATCGTTCCCTTCGATCCAAAATGCTTGCAAGAGACTTTAGGGATGATTTCCAAGCCAAATTCTCTTTTTCCAAGCAAGATCCTTCTCCTCCAAGCCAAATCCCTCTTGAAACCCTAGGTTCTTCCCATTTTCTCTCCCAAATTAGGTTTAGAATATTTTAAACTCTAAACCCTCGAATTAGAAATGCTATTTATAGTAAAGGGGTTCAAAACCTTAATTTTCATAACTTTTTAAAAATCCTGTGCGCGAGCTGCGATCGATCGTCGATTTATTGCGATCTATCGGAACCATACAGGTGTGATCGATCGCTACATTTGGGGCAATCGATCGGTCACAAAACAGAGACTTACCCAATTTTCTTGGTTCCATTTGGTAGGATGAGTTGCGATCGATCACAAGTTAGACAGAATCTTACCCAACTTCCAGGTCTTTCGCGATCGATCAATGGTAACCTCCGATCGATTGCAGACTCTACTTTTCCACTTTTTAATCCGTTTAAGCATTTTAAACACCCTACACTATTTGATTAGAGTTAAATACAAATAAAGACATATCATTGATGATTTTACCCCTATTAAACGAGGTAATAACATGGAACAGATTCCGGGTCTCTACACTTGTTTTGCCAATTTTAATGATCCTAGTTCTTTACATTATGTTTTGACTAAATTTTATATTTTTTACATTATTTTTAACTCCAAAAAGAAAGTCTATGGGTACTCCCAAAGTGTACTCCTAAATATATTCCTAAATCCTAACTGTTTAACTCCATTATTAAACGATTAGGATTAGAGCTGATGTGGCAAAAGAAAAGACAAAATAAGTCAAGTCAAATCTTGGCCCTTAGTGGTTAGTTATAGATGGTTCACATTAGGGAGTATATTTGGGAGTACCCATAGACCAACTCCTCCAAAAAATGGAAAAAGGCTATTATGGTTCATGAGTTGCATATTATGCTTCATCTTGTTATTCTTTTATATCTAGTACTCGTGCATTTCATAGAACTTGTAAAGGAAAAATACACTGGGAAACTTCAATCATTATAGGCATGCACCTAACCAATATTTGAGTCAACTAATACTCAACCACTCATTAAGTCAGACTTCACATTCTGCTATTCATGTCTTGGTTGTAATATCCTCAAACATTTTCTCCATCAATTAAAAATATTCCCCCCAAAGAGTTACTCTTACGAGTCCCATTTTGGAAAGTCCACAGATCTTATTTCTGTGTATATGTTGATGGGATTTCCCACCAACTGTCAAATGTTGAAGAAATATGCTCTACAATAGCACTTAAAAGCTGATGTTAATATCTTCACTGTGCTTTGCTGTTATGTCATTTTTTCTTTGAGCAATAACTGTAGCTGAGTTTCATTAAGAGGTGTGCTAGTCCTACGCTCAAGCATTCCCTTCTCTTAGCCAAAAACCAAGGACATGTGTTGCTTTATAGCTGAGAGTAAGGAATGCCCGAGAGTAGGGCTAGCAGCGCTCATTTCATTAAACGAGAAGAATGTATAGGGGAAGGGGAAATGAGAAAAGTTCCCCTACAAAAAGACCACCATACAAGTAACTCAGGAGTTGTAAAAAACTAATTGACTCCATCTGCACATGAAATCCGATGGGGAGACCCCTATGAACTTTGGGAGCTGGGAGGACCGGTTACGGAACAACCAGCCCACCAAGGCACAAAGATTGGGTAAGGCAGATTGTGCCCCTTCAACGATATGGTTGTTCCTTTCCGACCAAAGGCCCCAACACACAGTAGTTGGAAGCATACTCCATAAGATTTTCCCTTTCTGCCTTTAGACCATAGTTCCAAGGAAGCTATGTACAAGGTCAGAAGCATGCTTCCTAGGAAGCTCGTTTTCCAGTCTCGCTTCCATTAGGTCCCATTTAGTGGTCAAAGGGGGTTATGCATCTAGGAAGTGATGGGATAAACTTGAGTCTAAAGCCTATGGCATAGACCCTACGCAAGTATTGTTGGATTGAAACCTAAGACTCTAAGGCACTTACTTCTCTACAAATATCTCTTGTAAGATAAAATTTAAGGAATGATTGGTCATCCTAATACAATGGGAATGATGCACCTATATCTATTTTCGCTTCCCATTCCCTAAGGATTTTTTTTCACTTCTCTCTTCTCGCTTTGCTTCTCGCTTCCGCTTTCGCTTTGCTTCCCACTTTCGCTTCTCACTTTGGTAACTATGCTGTAGACATCTTTGGGCCAATGGTTTTTCACCTCCATAAGGTCTTTCACCCTTTGTCAATTTGATGAATTCTTAGAATGCTATCTATAGCATAGTTTAAAAACCCGGAAACTCGACTCGACTCGAAAGTTAGTCGGGTCGAGTAACTCGGAAAACTCGAAAAGAACTCGACTCGGTTCAAATCGGAATATATATGTAATAACTTGAAAAACCTGAGTTAAAAGAACTCAGAGTACGTTGGTTTTACAGTCTAAAACCTAAAAACTAGGTTTAATAGAACTCATAGTAGGTTATTTTTGTAGACCCAAAAAAATATGATGTAAAAACATGTTGACATTCGAGTTTAGGTTTAAGAAGATGAAAAAAATACGTTTCTGTGACTCGACCTAGTCTGGCGAATCGACAAACTCGACTTAACTCGATTAAATCACCCGAGTAACTTAACCAATAGTGTCTCCTTCGAGTTTTGAGGAGACTCGACTCGAAATTCAACCGAGTTGAGTAACTCGGTCGAATTACTCGGATGACTCGTTGAGTTTTCGAACTATGATCTAGTCTTCTATTTTCTTGAAATGTCTTAACACTCTAATTCTTAAACTTCCGTCTTTTCTTTATTGACAATTTTTATATGGTGAAATTCAAGAACAATCTTTTTTTTAAAAATAAAATAAAATTGTATTACAATTTTTCGTTGCTTGAGATGCTGATTTTGAGGCCTATTTTATACTCTTGGTATGTTGGTGATCTTGACAAGTAAATGGTCAAAGCATTCTTTTTTCCATTGCAGGTAAATTGTTGGGATGCTTTTTGGGAAAGTGTTCTGGAAGCATTAGATCTATATCTAGGCATCCAGAGCTTCCAGTGATTGCATCATGTGGTAAGTCATAAGTATAGTTTTGCTTTAAATGTAGACCACCCATTATATTGGCATCTGTTTTTTTTGTTCTTGTTTACTTATAATGTATTCTTTTGGTATTGATGTTCACCGTGTGACAGTCATGAGTAAATCAATTAATCACATTATGGAACATTATATATGAGTATCCGTACATGGTTGTTAGATGGGAGAATTCTATGTATTTGATTTTCAGAAAATGTGAAGCACTTGTTTGATTTCCGAATCTTTTGTTTTTAGAAGTATTTGAGGCTTTGCGGAGAATTGTGATTGAGGCCAAATTTCAGATGTCAAGATGCAACTGGAATCCGGATAGAGTTAAGTCCTTGTATGGAGTGTGAATTTGGAAGGGAGTGATGAGAGTGCAGGATCTTTTCATGGAACAAACAACTTATGCGGTTGGAAATGGTAGAAAAGTCTGATTTTGGGAAGATGATTAGAATGGGGTGGGTAAATTCTGTGACCAATGCCCTAGGTGGTACAGGCTTGCTCCTCAAAGGGATATCATGATGGAAAATCTTTTTGATCATAGGAATGGTGTGGTAGTTTGGAGTCTCCTATATTCAGGAGAAACATTAGGGACTGCGAGATTGAGAAATGTGTTCACATTCTTGATTTGTTGAGCAAGGTTCAAGTGAACCTGAAAGTTGAAGATGTCCGAATTTGGAAAGGAAACTCAAGAGGAGTGCCCCCTACTTCTGTCGCTATTCGGAGTCTCTTGGGTTTCTTTTTATGAAGTAAGAGAACTTTTCTTGGCTGGCCAGAGGGAGTTTCTGGGTCTAGGAACAATCTTGTGGAGTATGCTGCCCATGGCAATCAGTTGGTTGGTATCTTCGAAGTTGGTTAGCACTCATGTTCAATTCTCAGACATTCAGACTCATGGTTGAGTGCACAATTGGGATTCTGTAATTTTTGGTGACTCATAAGTGACTTTTTGTTTGTGTTTGGGGAACTTCATTCCCTCAAACTTTGTACATATTCTTTCTTTTGATGCAATTCAGGTTGTTTATCAATAGGAAAAAAAATGTAACTTACTGTCTACTTCTCTAGATGTTTTCTCCAGACAATGATGTTACCATATTCTCCCCTACCTTTGCGTACCCTGAGAGCTGCTTTAATGCTGCTAGTGTCTTGTTACCCTTGAAATTTTTCTGGCTTATCATCTAGCCTGTTATTGGAAGCATGACCATATTTGGAAACAGATTTATATTATTTCTTTGCCCAATGTACTTGTTCGATTGATGTGCCTGATCTTTGGTCACGGAGATTCTTTTTCATGGATGTATCCCTCATTATATTTTGTGAACTCCATTAAAATTTAGGTTGAATTTCTCTCTCTATACTGTTGAACTTAAGAATCTGAGTTATTTTTCTAGGACTGGATAGCTATTTACGCTTCTGGGATATAAAGACGCGACAACTTCTTGCTGCGGTACGTTGTTGGAACATCTCATTACTGAACAAAATAGGATGGTTGTTAAACTTTATTGAAAACAGAATACTAGTAGTTTACAATAATGTATTTCTTATTTAAAACAATGTTTTACAATTTTATAATTCATTTCCCATTGTCTTGCTCTCTCCATTTCTGCTCCCCTAATGTTAAAAACTCACAAACCAAAGCTAGCCTGAGTTTGTGGGCAAGAACAAACTCTGCTATAATTTGTATCAATTGCATGATTTCCTTTGCAATTGTAGAGCTGGTTATTGGAGGTTATTGTGATGCAGAAACCTTTTTATTATAAAAAAAATGTATGATCTGAAAACCTTCAGTGTTCTGCAAATAGTGATGGGAAATGACATTTTCCTTAGCTTACTACAATGCAGGAACATGCAACTGCCGGTTATTCTGCAGAAACTTGTCCTTTACCAATCAAGTTCTATTTGGATGTCTCACCAAAAGAAATTGTTTGTTTTGATGCAGTTTGTCGTAATCTTCCTAGGAATTGTATCGAAGTCATAGTGATAAACTTGAATCATGATGAGTTGCATTCCAATGACTATTTTTTGCTCATGTAGTTTGTAACGTTACCATCTGTACTATAGATTTTTTTTTACCAGCCGTTCATGACTTCTTGCAGCTTATTATTGGCAGTGGTTAGAATCTAGATAGCTAAGGTTAGACCTATTTGTAACATTATTGAGCATCATTTTCTAAAATCTTCCATTCCCCCTGAAACATGAGAAAACTCTAGCGCTATTCATCTGACAGAAGAAAGTGTAATACTTGAAGCTTTAAAAACAAGCACATATTTTGACATCAATATTGGGAATGTACGCTCATCTAGGATCTATGCTGATCAATGTTTTAAAACGTGAAGGCGTGAGGCAAGGCGTTACGACCTCAAGATGCGTGAGGTGTAAGCCTCGAGGCGTGAAGCGTAAGCCTCACAAGAAAGTTTCATGCTCTCTCATTTTAACAAATAAATAAAATATAAGAAAGATTGCAAAAATGTTCAAAAAGTTAATGAAAAATTATAGTGTATATATATATATATATATATTTATAATTTATATATATATAGAGAGATACATTTATATATGTATATATAGTTGTATTTGTGTACATTGTTTGTGTTTGTGTAGATGCACGCGTACACGTGAAATACTATTTATATTAGTTGAAAAAAATATTTTAAAAAAACAACATTTAAGTCTCAAGTGTGGCTAAAATCCTAATTTTAGTTAATGTTTGAGATGTACGTCATAGACACCCCATGAGGCTTGCATGAGGCGTGTCCCTCATGTGAGCCTCGTGGGGTTTAAGCCTCATGGTTGAGCCTCAAGGCGTTTTGTTTAAGCCTTGCCCTAAGGCGAGCCTCGAGGCGTAAGCCTCATACGCTTTTCAAAACACTGATGCTGATCGAAAAATGTAATCTTTATCTAGGATCTTAAAATGTATGATTGCCTAGAGGAATCTACCTAATCATTCATGTAGAATCCCTGCTTAAGCCCAAGAGAAGTTTGTTTCTTTGAGTTCTGAAGGGAGAAAAGTTCCCATATATCCAAAACCCTCGGTGAACGGGTGAAGATCCAAAACCTTATTTAGCTAGTGACTTGAAGTCTTCTGTTTTTAAAAACCACCTTTGTAAAGAAGATCTTCAACATTATGATAGATCATTAATATTATTTTGATTTAGTTTTGTAATTGGGGCTAGAGTTTTAAAGAAAAAACAGTTTCATTTATAGCTAGTGGTTTAGAGCATAGTTCGAAAACTCAGCGAGTCACCCGAGTAACTCCCCGAGTTACTCGACTCGACTGAATTTCGAGTCGAGTCGTCTCAAAACTCAAAGGAGGCACTATTTGCCAAGTTACTCGAGTGACTCGGTCGAGTTGAGCAGAGTTTTTTGACTCACTGGACTAGATCAAGACACATGAGAGTATTTTTATCATTCTTTAAACCTAAACTCGAATGTCACTATTTTTGCATCTACAAAAATAACCTACTATAAATTCTGTTAAACCTAGTTTATAGGTTTGAGGCTATAAAACCAACGTCCTTTGAGTTCTTTTAATCTAGGTTTTTTAAGTTATTACATATATTTTTCTAGTTTTCCGAGTTACTCGACCTGGCTAACTTTTTAGTCGAGTCGAGTTTCGGGTTTTTGAACTATGGTTTAGAGAGGCAATAGTTTAATAACATATGTAAACATATAATCAAATCATTGCTATTAAATATTAATGAGGTAGCCTGTTCAATATTATGTTCATAGTTGTCAAGGCGACCAGGCGACAAGCCTCATGGGTGCCTGAGGTGGTAGCTTGAGGTGCCCGAGGCATCACCTGATGAACTCTTTGCTACAAAAATTCTTCCTAATGTTAGATCTATGTATGATGCATTTTCTTTTATAAGGGGTCCTACATTCATATAAATTACACAATTGTCAAGATGTGCTTTGATAGAAAACCATTCTTAGAGATAGTTCTAAGCAATGTTACTTGGTTCGCTCGGTTCGAATTCGGGTTCGTAATTCGCAATTCGCCACTCTAGAGTGAACCTTGTTTGCTAGGGGTAGGATGAGTCGGTTCGCTTAGGTTTTTAGTTTGGTTCGCTAGCTTGGTTCGCTTATATAATATTAATATATTATATAAATAGTTGTGTAAATAAATATATTATAAATAATTATTTAAAAAAAAGGTATTAAAAATACATTTAAAATTAAAAAAAAAATGGTTTTATGGTCGGTTCGTGAACCCAGAAAACAAATTCGCAAAATTCAAAGTGTAAGTTCGTTGAACTTAAAAAACAAATTCGTTAAATCCAAAATAAAAGTTCGTTGAATCCAAATAAAAAGTTCGTGGAATCCGAAAAACAAATTCGTTGAACCATAGCTATTGGGTTTGTTGATTTTCACGAACCGGAACGAACTGAACCACGAACTGGTTCGCTTCGAACGAGTTCGCGGTTCGAACTAGTGGGTAGCGAACTAGGTAACCCTGGTTCTAAGAATAATAATGGGGGATTTCAATGTTGGAATAAAAAAATTAAGTACTGCTGAAAGGGGGGGAGAGAGAAGAGGGGGAGAGGGAGATGTCGTACCTTTTACTCTTATTTCTTTATTTTTGTCGATTATACTCAAGATAAGTAATACAAATAATATATGATAAGTAAAATATATAACTATGGGGCCTGCACTTATTTAAAATATAAAAGACCCCTTTAAATATGGTTAATGAGAGTTTGGGGGTTCAGAAGGAATTTGGGACATTTGAAGACTCTTTTTTGTTTTTGGGCTGCCTGAGCTCAGCTGTACTTTAACATCCATGCAAAAATAAACATATGGGGGACTATATGGTCCACCCATAAACAGAGGGAGAGATCAATTGGTCCACCAATTGAGAGAGAGAATGGGTTAACATGAAAGAAATATAAATACTTGACACCATTCGTCTATTCTTTCTTTTTCTATCTGCAAACATTTTTTGATGGATATACAAATCCTAACATATTATATTGTAAAAGACATGAGAAGTATATAAATAACATATTTTTTTTGTTTACTAAACTATCATATTCAAATAAAATAATTATTTATATCCTTAAACAATATTAATACTGCATATATCAGATTTTTAATAATGACCGCTTGAGATGACCAGTTGCCTGAGCCTAGCTGAGCACCTGGTCACCTAGGCGACTGCTTGGGGCGACGCCTTTGACAATTACGATTATGATAGGCCATTAACATTATAATGACTTAATCTTATGATTGGAGCTATAATTTTAAAGAAAGTAGTTTCATTTATAGCAATTAGATTAGAGGGCACTAGTTTAATAGCATATGTTAACACTTTACCATATAATAATGCTCATAAGAATCCATGGGTATCATATAATGCTCATAGTTACCAAGTACGGGTACAGGTATAATACGACAATGATCCATTTGGGAAGCACGGGTGTCATACGGCAAAAACACCGGGAAAATTTTAAAATAATTAATAATTATAAATAAATAAAAATCATGATATTAACTAATAATTATCATTTAATACAGAATATGTGTTTAACATGGTAAAAGAACGACAAAAATATATGTATTGTGCACGTTGAATATGTAATTCGTGTATTAAATGGTGATATGGGTATAACACGTAACACGGCAAAAATACGTGTTTTAAACGGCGACCCCCTAAAAGTATTATACAAGTACTATATGGGTATAATACGGGTATGGTAACTATGAATTAATGCAACAGAACATACGACATTGATTGGCCTTGCAAAAGCTTATGTCCAGTTAGTGGGTTACAAAATGAAGTCCAAGCATAGTACAAAAATAGGATGTTTTTCCCCGAATGGTGTGTGGCACAGTGGTTCAAAGGCAATGGGATGCTCCCATTGATTCTGAGTTCAAGCCCGCCCCGCGGTCTTTCTTGATGTGTGTGGTTTGCGAGATCTTGCCCGCATCCTTGGAGATTAGTCCTGATCCAAACGGGTTGGGGACACCCCAAGTCATAAAAAAAGTAGGATGTTGTTAGGTATACCAGCCCGACGTGCATAATGATAGTGCTTAGTGGTGAAAACTTGGTAGTCCTATGAGTAAATTTAACCTTGATCTTGGAGTAGTATTTCTCTTTAATGACTGTCTAGAAATTCAACTGAAAAAGCATGTTATGTACAATTATTATGTAGTTTGTTGCATTCAATAAGATGCTGTTACTGGTCAGCATAACTTCTTCAAGTGTGCTATTGTATTTGACAGGTTTGTCTCTTTTAATCATTTAAATGCTTATATTGCTGGATGCAGGTTTTCCTGAAACAGCATCTCACAAAAGTTTTAATTGATTCAAATTTTGCTGACAAAGGTTAGTTTACTGTCACGACCGGTTCACCTGGATCTCTGGTACAGCTTAGGCTTCTTTGCCATAGTAATTCTACCTGTATTTTTTGTTTGCTTCAGTTGCTGACACCGCAGTGAATCCACTGCTAGAGCCACAAAAGGTGAACCAAACCCAAGTAGGAGAGGAGGATGGACCGCCGCCCTCGAAAAGAAAAAAAGTTTTTAAAGAAAGCGAGAAAAGTAAGAAGCTTAAGAAGAAAAAGAGCAAGAGGGTAATAGATGAGGATGATGTTGCATCATGATCCACTTTGGTGATGTTTTTTTTATCAACTTCGTGGGGGCATTGCTCAAGGCCACAGATCAACATTGACTTGCATGCTGAGCGGCATAACACTAGCAGATCCCGCCCCCCCGCAGGTGCACCAACAGCTTGAGGATTTTTTCATGAGGGAAGTTTGTGGTATGAAATGAGTTAATGTAGCGTTTGTATGAATCTAATGTCCCAGACTCCCAACTCAGATTATTTTGTTGAGTTCAAATTATTCTCGTTGGATGATTGTGATCATCTCACCTTTGCATTCTCTTTGGGGTCATAAAAGTTATATGGTTACTGTCTAGAAAATGAATCACAGATCAGTTATCCAGTCATTTTCCATTCTTTTGGACATACCAAGAACAAAAGGGACAAGCTATATGCATGAAAACACCATGGGAAATGTAGATATCTTAGTACTCATTGCCTCGATGCAGTACGTGAAATACAGATATACACTTGCAGATAATCCAAGTGTTGTGCTACCCATGGGATGGGTGGTAATTAAAGAGCAATAGTCCCCTCATCGGCCGAGGAGGGGACTATTCCTCCTCGCTCTCACATAGCCGAACTCCCATTAACTCAGGTTAATTTTCTTTTAACCCTATAGTTAATTTATTTTATTTTATTTTTTTAAAAACCAAGGGTAAATGGGTGAACCCTAAGAGTGGATGAATCTTAACCACAGTTAAATGGGGTTAGAAGGGGGACACATGGCATGTAAGAAAATGGGAGCTGAGATGCCCCTCACGGCACCGACCGAGGAGGTGGTGATTATTTTCCGTAATTAAAATACCTATTGGCCAGCTTTAACTATCCAATTGAAGCTGAGGAGAAAATGAAAATACTTAACGTACCTGGGGTTTCCATAAATGTAATGAAATGTCATGTCCTCATTGGTCCACGCCCTACTTTTAAATACTCACCAACTTGGTCCACGTCCCACTTTTAAGTACTCACCAACTGTTGTTAAGATTCACTCACCCCTAGGGTTAAGCAATCCAACCTTAGTTTTTCAAAAAAAAAAAAAAAGTCAAAATCTTAACTTTAATTTAGTTAAACTTAACTAGGGTTAAAGGGGTGTTAAAAGGGACATGACGACAAGGGGAAGTTAGGTAGAGGACCCATGGGTGCGATAATCTGAAAAAATTGGAACACCGCTATCTCGTATCCCTTTTAACACCCCTAGGGTTAAATAATCCAAATGGAAACCCCAGGTACGTTTAAGTATTTTCCAAATCTGAGATAGGAAATGAATTTCAGCATACCAATCAGACAAAGGATTTTAAAAAAAGAAAAATAATTGCTTATATCCTCTCTCTCTCTCTCTCTCTCTCTCTCACACACACAAATAACTGAGTAGAAGGGGAAAAAAGCAAAAGAGTCATGGTTTCGACAAGCGGATCTCTCAACAAGAGATCTTTGTCTTCAGAAGAGAAACCCTCGTTACCGAAGCGACAAAAGGTCTTACATCTCAACTCGAGAGCCACAAAAGTATAAATTTTGTTGATGTTCTTGAAGCTCCGAAAATTTGATTTTGATCTAGCTTTCGTCTTCTTTGCCTTCTATTTCCTGAAATTATAGGTTGAAAACGGCACAGCAGTGGAGAAATCAACTTAGACATTGGGATCGTTTGGAAAATTCGTAGGAATTATATGGTTGAGTTGGTGTCATTTATATTTGGTGTAAAGAATATGAAGAGAGGAGTGCTTGTGCAGTAGGATTGTAACTGTTGCATTGAAATGGGCATCAATTCTAAGAAAAAAAAAATGGTAACTGCCCTCTGCACATCTATAATTAAGAGTTGTAACGTGTGTGAGCAACTCCAAACGAATGAGAGGGAGAGGTTATCGAGAGTTTAGTGGGTGTATTCATTGCCATGTTAAATGAGAGGGAGGAGATGACGTGGCTACATGAAGTAAGAATTAAGTGAAGTTACTAATAGGAAAGCCCTAAATGCTCCTTAGGAAAACCACAAAGACGTTTTTTTTTTCTCACAAATGAAATTTAATACCCGTAATTAAATGAACGGTTTCAAAATAATTTGTAGGTGAGAGTGTGAGGAGGCTTAGGTGGCATCACAAATAGAAGGAAGCTTAGGTGGCTTCACATATGAGAATTATGCTTAGATGGCATAAGGAGGAGAGATTTCACTCTAGCATATTAGAATATAGTACTAATAAGTAGCCTATGCGATGCATGGGTAACGAAAAAAATATGGATGAATGGAATATGACTTAAAAATGGGAAAACAAAGAAATATAATGGCAGTACCATCCCTATCATATTAGGATATTCTCAAGCATACTCTTAACCAAAAAGATCTGCTAGTATCCCTCCAAATTGAAGTTGAAAAAAATTGTCATTGTCATTCTTACCATTGAAAGATCAAGATTTGCATAGTTATGGAACTCATTGAATAGATTATTAGTTTATTTATCAAACTTTTTCAAGTTGTCGGAACCCGATAAATAAATTGCACCATAATTGTATAAAAGGTAAAGATTAAGACTACTTCATTATGATGTAATGCCAATATGCCTTTTAACTTCCTTCTTTGTTTTTTTTCCACACATTATAAGAACAAAGTACATATACACACACACACATATATATATATATATAGGGTACCAAAAATAAGTATATATATAGATACAGAAATTGGAATTATCATACTAAGAGGACAAAATTTTAGATAATTGATAAAATTTTAATGATTATTTCTGAGAAGAATACAAACTAAATCAAAACCAAGATGCCAAATATGCAAGTGTTGAATCAAAATTGTCCAAGCAAGGGAGATATATAGTATTACAATAATCATTACAGTCAATTACAACCTTAATATGCCCAAATGTTCCAAACTTCCTTTGCAATTCCCACATTCGGGTTTGGTTGAGTGTTACCTTTTTCTATGTAGGTTAAAATATACAATGAACCAAAAAATATTCCCACATTTACTTATTTATTTTTATTTAAATAAGGGTTGTATTTTGATAATGGGTAATGAAATGATGATGGGTATGACAATGGGTATTGGACTCTTTTCTTCTTTGGGTTTAGTTGGAAATATTTCTAGTACTTTTGGGGCTTTGGATTAGAGTACTTTTGGGAGTGGGAAAGAGAATCGGCTGGTAAAACAGTGGTTGATTGATGGGGAAGAGTAAGCTTGTAGAGATGCAATTAACATAATAAGAGGCATGCTAGCACGGCTCAAATCAAGTTTGAGGCCAAGAATATATAGAGTTGTAACTTGCAACTTGAGGAAATTGAGATAGTTGCAGCCTCATCAAGTATTGATGTAGTGTCCATCTTGGTCACATCAGGGACCGATCTTTGCAAAAACCTAATCCTCCACTTATTCTCTCCCTCCTTTGCCTTGCAGCCAAAGTTTATGGATCACTCTGTATCCTAAAATTCTTCCTCTTGGGCTTCTCTACCACCTCCAAGCCTAAAATAATTGGCGCCGGCCTAAAAGCCACAACTTGCTAAATCATGTCCTTGTGTGCAAATGCCTCGATAGCAAGCTCATAAACCAAATGATATTAAAGGATTTGGTTGTTGGAAGCTCATACACCAAATTATACCAAACCCCTATTTCCTTGTATATAAAAAAATTACATGGAAAGGAACTCAGATGAGGATGGATTGAAACCAATACTTCTCCTCACAAACCAGTTTGCGGAGTTTGCCAAGGTGGTAGTGCACCTCTCCTTCTTCCACCACCATCACGTCCACCACCAACAAACCTACATTTGAATAGAAGAACTACTCACAAAACTTAATAAAATGAAACTACTGAAATATGAGAGTTATTAAAATGGAAAATATAAGTTTTTCAAACTACTAATTAATCAGAAACGGAAAAAGAAAAATTGTAGCCAATAGTAATAGGGCCAAAACCCTGATCATATCTCTCATCTCTATCTCTCTTTATATAAGGAGACTAAAACGGTTTCATATGGAGAGTAATGTGAAGGGACACACTAAGAGGAAGGGAAAGAGAGGAAGATAAAAGAGGCGATCTATTTATTATTACTTGAGAGAGAGAGATTTACAAAATAGAATAAAATGTTTTAATAATTAGGGGGTGTTTAGGAACAGAAGTTTCTTTAGAGAGCTAACGTCTCTCAACTCCTTCAATTCCTAGGGAATTTATTAATAATTAAATGAGAATTGAGAGATAATTTAGCAGTTTTAAAAGAGATTCTCATCTCTCATACGTTTCTAATGAAGGGAATGATTAGTGGGGAGATAATTAGAGAGAGAATGTTTTAAAAGCTTAGGTGAACCGTTTCAAAAATAGAATTTAATATATGTAATTAAATGAACCGTTTTGAAGAATTTATTTATGCTTAGATGGCATAAGGAGGAGAGATTTCACTCTAGCATATTAGAATAGTATAGATAGATTCTTACTGATGGAAAAAAACAAAAACAAAAGACCTATACCATCTCTTTGATGGACATGGCCCCAAAATTACTCTTACCGACCAAAAAAAAACAAACAAACCATGCCACCTCTTTGATGGACATGGCCCCAAAATAATGCCAGTAGATTTTGGGGCAATAGGCCATTGGGGTTACTTATCTAGCATATTGTCACATAAATTAATTTCTTAAATGTCATGGACATTAATATGTACATGTGCTTTTGGAAAATTCTCCAAGTTTGTAATGTTAGCAACTTAAAGTGAACATGAATTATCAATTTAAATAAAAATGCTAAGATTACCTATATGTGTACTTAGGATGCCAAGTGTCTCCTAAAATATTATTATCAACATATTTATAAAGAAAATCATCCAAGTGATTCAGTGATAAAATATCAATGTACTGTAGATTTTAATCTTTCTTCTTTCCAACCTATTTCCAGTACTTAATCTACATAACTGATACTGTGTACACATCTTTTTTTGTTGGATGGTACTGTGTAGTTTTATGTATACTTCACTAAGCACAATGAATCAAATGTGGAGTCAGCAATTGTTTCTTCCCTACACGTTTTGTTTGGCTTCATAGTCAGTGCTTAAGTTTGCCCCCACAATCCTACGAGGGGATGATAAATTTTGAATTGAAAATGATACTCATTGGTAGATAATTTTATCTTCTAATGAATCTTGTCGAGAAGTATTATGATATTTTAAGACAAATTAAGTAATTTTTTATTGATAAGAAATTAAGAACATTCGATTCATTTTTTTTTAAAGTGGTAAGAACATAGGGCAATATTAATACATAAATCTCAACCCTGAGGAAAATAGAATTTGTGGAACACTGATTTTGGTCAAACATGAGTCAAGGATAAAACAAGTGCCCTGTACGAATCATAGTAATAAAGTTCTCCCATTTTTTTACGAAGTCCCACACAATATGCAATTTTTTTTCATTGAATGATTACTTCACGAAGTATTCAAGACTGGAAAAAAAAGACTTTTTTTAAAAAGTCACGAAACACAAATCATTCATGACTTTTTTTTTTTTAAAAGTACCAAATAAATATCAAATATATGAAAAGTCATAATTTTTTTCAAAAGTCACTTATTTCTTTATTTGTTTTATTAAAAGCTACTTAGAGGGAGTGGGGGGTTTTGCAGACCCCTACTGGTTATTGAAAGGAGCAAAAAAAAAGGGAGAGAGGGGGGCATAAAACCTTACCTCTACAATTACACAAGGAACAAAAGAGACCTAAAAGAGACATAAACAAAAAAAAAAAAATCAACCTAATCCTTTACAATTCTAATGTTTCCAATCCCCATTTTATCAAAGATGCAAAAGAGATTTTATCTTCACTGAAAAATTGCTATAAGAGAGAAAGTACTCTAATGCCAATTAATCACAACCAATGTTAGCCAGACTATCAACAACTGAGTTAGTTTCACAATAAGCATGCTTGAAGGAAAAAGCTTCTTGAAGGAGAGGCTTAATTTTTTTCCAATACTAAGTCTTCCAAGGATTAGAGACTAGCCCATTCCACATGGCAACCAAAACTTTGGAATCAGATTCAATTTTAATATTATGAATGCCAAGGTTCTTACACAGCAGAAACCATCAAAAGAGCTCTTGATTCAGCACTATAATTACTATGGACTCCATAATATGAGAAAAAAAAGGCAACTGAATCTCCATTATAATCCCTTAAAACACCTCCACCTCTAGCAACTAAGGAATAAAAAAGTAGATTTTCATTTTAATGAAATTTATATGTTTCGACCCCTTTTCAGTATTTTTTTAAAAATATATTATTAAAGTACTCGAATAATTCGAAGATTACCAAGATTCCAATATTATAATAGAAGTCGATTGCAAATACTCTATTTCACTATCTGTCGAATATTGAATCGAATTTGGATAGTCGGGTTGTATAATCGAATCAAATTTGATTAGATAACTACAAAATAAGTAGTTTACTAGTTGAACTAAACGAATAATTCGCTAAATTCATGTAAAATCTGACACACCTAAAATTCGCGATCTTTTAAAAAATTCGGTGAATTTTGTTCTTATGCCTAGAGATACAAATCTTTTAAGTCCAAAATAGGAAGCACATGGATACTCATTGAGGATATGCATGAAAAAGCTATAGCAAAATCGTGAAAACCTAGGAAACGTAAACCTGAACTTATTTCAATCCAAAAATAACATAAAAATTGGTAGTTAATCATATATATACTAGGGTAAATTACATTCACCTCCCCTGAGGTTTGGTGAAATTTCCAACCTCCCCTTCTAGTTTCTGAAATTACACTGCCCTCCCTGTCAGACTCTTAATATTAACATTGTTAACTAAAGTTACCCTTTTCTCATTTTATCCCTATTACTTGATTGAGGAAACATGTCTTTGTCGTTTGAAAGCTCATCTAAAGAAAAACATAAACTCTCAAGTCGCCATGTGTCCCTTTTGATACCCACTAACTATGATTAAGATTTACTCACCCCTAGGGTTTATCCATCTAACCTTAGTTTAAGGGAAAACATAACCTTAGGTTGGTTATGCTTAACCACAGTTAAAGAGGGCTCTAAAAGCCACCGTGTGTCCCTTTTAACACCCACTAACTGTGGTTAAGATTCACTTATCCCTAGGATTCATTAATCTAACCTTGGTTATAAGAAAATAAAATAAAATAAAAAATATTAATGTCGCGCCCCAAAACCCACCCTAGGAGTTAGAGTGAACTTTGGACGACTAATCATGACTTGCTTGACAACTAACCTGCAAAACCCACAGAGCATATACGATAGAGGACAAAACAGCGGAAACATGCTCTAACATGGCATAGCGGAAGTCTACCAAACCTCTATGTATATACATAATCAATCCAAGTTTATACAAAAAGAATCCAAAAGAAAGTGCGGACATGCCCGCCAAAATACATAAATCTGACTCTCGTCTCACCCACAGCTAATCTACTCAGAATCTACAACCACCTATTGGTAACCCTCTACTGGAGGTTCCTCCAAAGGCTCCTCGACATACTCCTCCTCCACCCATGGACCAGGAGCACAAACATCAAATGGAGTAGCAGCTCCCTCAGAACCTGCCGACATAAGAAGTACGGCTGAGCATGGAATACTCAGCGGGTACTGAATACTAACCAACAATTATAGCATAAACATGGCAATACATAATCAGGAGAAATTCATATTTGTCACACGGAAACAATTTATATCATACAAGGAAGTAAAGCAGTTTATAATCATGCTTGAAACTCGTAGAAAACCGATAAATCCTCTTGAAAACATCGTGCACCTGACTTGACTTGAAATATCTTTTCGTACGTGAAAGCTTGTCTTGTCTATCTTGCTTGATTCTTGTATGTCATGTCATGTCATGCATGCTTGCTTGTGATCATGTAACTTGTGAGATGCACTTGTGAGATGCCTTGAGAGGGAAGGGAGACCCTTCTTCATGCAATGCACTTGCGAGGGAAGGGAGACCCTTCTTCATGATATGCACTTGTGAGTGAGGGGAGACCCCTCGTGGAATGTTGGTTCTTGTCTTCTTGTGAAAAGCGAGGTAAAACATATCGTAGGATATGTCCCACCTCTAACCATGTTCTTGAAAACCTCGATAAATCATGCCATGCATGCCGTGCTCGTGGGAACCGTGTACATACTTGCATTCAAATTTAAAGATGACATTTGGGTAATTTCACAACACATATAGCAACAAAGATTGAGTAATGTAATATTCATAGCATTATGGGAAAGCAGGAAACACACTATCATAGTACCTAGCAATATTCATAATTTATTAGGCATGCATTTCCAGATTTTCAGCTCACTGTGTTCACCTTGGCATTTCATCAAACATGGTATGTTCATTATGGATTTATCCTACAACATGCTTTTCTAGATGGGTTTTACTCAAATCATACATGTACGTTCATTATTGGAACCATGCCCTTCCCCATTTGTTCATCACACACAACCATTGGCATCCAATCGCCCATCCCATCTCCATTCACCATTCACCATTCACCATTCACCATTTACCATTTACTATTTACCATTCATCCATCTCATAGCACATGTGTAAATGAAAGAAAATGAAGAGGAAAGAAGGGGAAAAAGGAACTATAACTAGGAGGGTAGTAAAAAGTACCGACCTTGAAGAAATGAGGAAGAAATCCCTTTCCAAAACGACTGTGTAGCTGCTGCCCTAATTTGAGGAGATGCTCCTCACGAGTTTGTGCCTTGATCTTGAAGAAAAACGGGCTGGAGGTTGATCTAGGGTTTCAAACCCTTTGATTTCTCTCCCAAATGGAAACCCTAGGTTGGAATCGCCTTCTCCTCTTTCTTCTATTCTCTCAAACTCTCTAAGTGTCGAATGATGCCCTAAAGGCTCAGATTAAACTCTTAAGGTAAGAGTGAACTGACCAAAAGATCGAAATACCCTTATTGGGATTTCTGTGAATAGTGCTGTGAATAGTGCCAACTCGTGGTGCTGTGAATAGTGTCAACTCGTGGTCGGTGAATAGTGCCACTCGTGGTGCTTGTGAATAGTGCCACTCGTGGTGCTTGTGCCACTCGTGATGCTTGTGAATAGTGCCACTCGTGGTCCGTGAATAGTGCCACTCGTGGTGCTTGTGAATAGTGCTACTCGTGATGCTTGTGAATAGTGCCACTCGTGGTCCGTGAATAGTGCCAACTCGTGGTGGCGTGAATAGTGCAACTCGTGGTGCCATGAATAGTGCAAACTCGTGGTGCTTGTGAATAGTGCCACTCGTGATGCTTGTGAATAGTGCCACTCGTGGTCCGTGAATAGTGCCAACTCGTGGTGGCGTGAATAGTGCAACTCGTGGTGCCATGAATAGTGCAAACTTGTGGTGCTTGTGAATAGTGCCACTCGTGATGCTTGTGAATAGTGCCACTCGTGGTCCGTGAATAGTGCCACTCGTGGTGCTTGTGAATAGTGCCACTCGTGGTCCGTGAATAGTGCCACTCGTGGTGCTTGTGAATAGTGCAAACTCGTGGTGCTTGTGAATAGTGCCACTCGTGGTGCTTGTGAATAGTGCCACTCGTGATGCTTGTATAGTGCCACTCATGGTGCTTGTGAATAGTGCCACTCGTGGTCCGTGAATAGTGCCACTCGTGGTGCTTGTGAATAGTGCCACTCGTGGTGCTTGTGAATAGTGCCAACTCGTGGTGGCGTGAATAGTGCCAACTCGTGGTGGCGTGAATAGTGCAACTCGTGGTGCCATGAATAGTGTCAACTCGTGGTGGCGTGAATAGTGCCAACTCGTGGTGGCATGAATAGTGCAACTCGTGGTGCCGTGAATAGTGCCAACTCGTGGTGGCGTGAATAGTGCCACTCGTGGTGCTTGTGAATAGTGCAAACTCGTGGTGCTTGTGAATAGTGCCACTCGTGGTCCGTGAATAGTGCCACTCGTGGTGCTTGTGAATGGTGCAAACTCGTGGTGCTTGTGAATAGTGCCACTCGTGGTCCGTGAATAGTGCCACTCGTGGTGCTTGTGAATAGTGCAAACTCGTGGTGCTTGTGAATAGTGCCACTCGTGGTGCTTGTGAATAGTGCAAACTCGTGGTGCTTGTGAATAGTGCCACTCGTGGTCCGTGAATAGTACCACTCGTGGTGCTTGTGAATAGTGCAAACTCGTGGTGCTTGTGAATAGTGTCAACTCGTGGTGGCGTGAATAGTGCCACTCGTGGTGCTTGTACAACGGATGCACACAGTATACGTTTTCCTACAGGTACAGACTGTTTTGGCCATATCTTTTGACTCGTTCGTCCGATTTTGACGATTCAACTTGCGTTGTGTTCGTACTTCGAAGAGGAACAATTCTGGCATTTCGAAATTTCCAAATTCTTCCTCATTTATTAATCATACCTCTTAAAAAGGCAAGATGACAACGAAAGTGTCATGTATTAAGCATGAAAAAGTCTGGGGCTCTACAATTAATCTTAGATTAATTATGTTTAACGACAGTTAAAGGATCTCTATAAGCCGCCACGTGTCCCTTTTAACACCCACTAACTATGGTTAAAAACTACTCACCCCTAGGGTTCATTTATTAAACCTTGGTTTTTAGAAAAAAAATCTTAGGTTTGCTTATGCTTAACCACAATTAAAAGAAGCTCTACAAGCCGCCACGTGTCCCCTTTAACTTCCACTAACTGTGGTTAAAATTCACTCACTCACCCCTAGGATATATCCATTTAACCTTGATTTTTAGAAGAAAAAAAAAACCTTAGGATGATTATGCTTAACCACAATTAAAGGGGGCTCTACAAGCCACCACGTGTCCCCTTTAACACCCACTAACTGTGCTTAAGATTCACTCACCCTTAGGATTAATCCATCTAACCTTGCTTTTAAGAAAAAAATAAAAATATTAGCCTTAGGTTAATTATGTTTAACCACAGTTAAAGGATCTCTATAAGTCGCCATGTGTCCCTTTTACTACCCACTAACTATGGTTAAGATTCACTCACCCTTAGAGTTCATCTATCTAACATTGGTTTTTAGAAAAAAAAAATATATACTTGATTTTGGAAATATATATTAACCTTAAGTTGATATTATTAACCTTGGTTAGAAACCAATTATCATTTATTTTATTGAATTAACTAACCTTGTGTTGAAAAAGGGTAATTTAGACATTTTAAAATGTCTAAATGATGACATCATCAAAGTCTATCCATAAATAACGGTAAACTTAAGGGAATGGGGTATTTGTTAGCGACAACCAAAGTTGAGGGGAGGGCAGTGCAATTTCAGAAACTAGAGGGGAGGTTTATGAAATTTCACCAAACCTCAAGGGTGGTGAGTGTAATTTACCTAAATAACTATTAGAACTATGTATGATGGTTTCTACTATGACTTACTTCATAAAATCATACATACACGGGAATCATGGTTTAAAATATCGGTATGTATCGACCAATATCCAATACGGGTTGGTACTTGTTGGTTTTTGCCCTACTCGATACATAGATATGCTGGAGATAAAAAAATCTCTCATGTTGGTATTGTATTGCCCATATCAGTTTGATAAGCTACCGATATGGTACCAATACGCACGACACCTATCCACTTCTCTTTCCATTTCCACTAGAAGCCATGACACAAACCTGATTTGCACAACTTATTTATATAAAATACTATTAAAATTTACTTTTATTCACTAAAGATGTTTATATGTAAATAAGCTTATACGACCCTCATTTAAATTCAGTAAAAAAAAAAAATCCTAAATCCAAATTATTTGAGAATAAAAAGTCAATTTTTTAGCTCAAAACCAAAATCTATTTTTAAGGATTATGTCAAAATTTCAACTTTCAAATGGTAAGATATTTTTCAAATCTTAAACTTTCATAAATTCTATTATAGCAAAATATTACTCAAACCCAAAAGTCTGGCAAAAAAAGCCTCATATTTTAGTCTTCACAAATATTTTCATCTACAAGGTCAAAAAATCAACTAATAGAGAACAATTCAACAGAAAAGACTTATATTTAAGTACTTTTACATAACAATTCAACAGAAAAGACTTATATTCAAGTACTTTTACAAAAAAATTCCAAATGTATGCTGGGTAGCCCATTTAAATTCATTAAAAATATTCTAAAATTTAAATTCTAAAATAATTCAAATTAAATTTTCAATTCAAGACTAAAATTAATTTTTAGTCGTTCGAGCTAAATTTCAACTTCCAAATTGTAAGACTTCTTTCTAATTTAAAAGGCTCATAATTTTTAAGATGACAAAATATAGTTAAAACAAAAAAAATTGGTAAAAATATTTTACACATTGGTTTCTATATGGTGTTAGGTCAATACGTGTTCAGTATGTCAGTACCAAGCATCGAGTGACATTTATGAAGAGATTCCACGGCTCTTGGATTTCAGTAGACGTACATACATATGTATTAGTCCACATACCATGCTCACATGAGTTGACCACATTATTGTCAATATGTCTGGCTCACTTATAATATATCACTTTATTCAGTTCTTGAGCCCACACTTTTCGAACCGGCATGAAGCTCAATGTGGTATTGAATTTTTATCATGTATGCAACTTGCTTCATGAATATAAATCGTTATTTTCTTATGTAATTCATTGGATGTTTAATATCTGGATTGTATATCCTATACTTGCCTAAGTGACTATGGTTTGTATTTTCAAACCTTTTTATTAGCACACACATATTTTTAACTTTAAAATTTTTTAACTCGCATTTATATGGTTAAAAATGTAGTTGGAGGCTTTCATTTAGTTTGTTTTTAGCTTATATTTGTATTAAAAGAAATTTATGCAAGGTATTCAAGTTTTTCCTTACGCATCTAAGTGTTACTTAACATATACTAATTTTTTTTTTCGCTGTATCCAACTGATATGCCGATAAGTATTCTATATTGGACTTACCAATACGACACTCAATACTGATATTTTGAACCATATCGTGAATACATATATACAAGCTATATTAAGAGAGAAATTCAAGCATGATTCTTTAATAAAATATTCATTTGTACGTAATGAAATACATAAAGAGATATTGTTTTAAATGCCTTTCATAAACAATACATAAACAAAAGATTAATTACACCAAGTAATAATTCTCTTGTACAAGGTCTAATATGTGGTTGTGATTGTGAGGAACCTCCTGTCTTGTGAATGCAGGACTCAGCTGACTTCTAGTAAAAGCTGTTATAGGTCTAGCTTCTTTCTCCTAAAGAGTGACCATGCTTTGTCTTTTAGCAAGCTGAAAATCCGGATCCTCCTCATCTGAAGAGATGAAACTCCATCTCAGTGGTCACAAGAATAACAAAGAAGCTTTGGGGGATCCTTTTCTTCTCAAAAGTCTCCATGCTTTATTTTATAGTTTTCTAAAAATTAGTTTTCTTATAACATCTTGAAAGACATGATCTTCCTCATATGAGGAGAGGGAGTCTATCCGTGTTGTCCTCTCATAGCCAAACACTTTTTTGTATCTTTTCTTCTATGTTTGCATGTAGATACTCCATCAACTTCCTGAGCTTCCTAGGGACATGTAGGCATCCTTTTCTCAGGTGTTTGTTAAACCTAGTGTTGTCCCCCGATAATCCTTCTATGACAATATTTGCACATTGAGAAATCAGCATGCTGGTGCAATAGAAATTTCATTGGTTTGAGCTTAATGACGTCTAACACTAAACTATGCTCTCGAAGCTTCCTACTCAAGTTTAGCTAGAGGATTAGAGTGCATAAATTTGTAGAGAAGATGTTAGGACACTGATCCATTTGAATATGTAGTACACGAGCAATATGGAACAAAAAATTAGTAGACAACCTAGCTTGCTAACAAGAAATTAAACCCAAGTAATATCAGATTTAAATATGGAGGACCATAGCAACGAAATGTTTGTCAAAGTGATATCCTCCAGTAGTATAGTTTTGAATTTGCCAGGGAGAGGACTTATAAAACATCCATAATTGAAAGTTGTTAATGTGTGATATCAGCCAGATAACTTCACTCTTATTTTTGTTAACAAGTTCAATTGCAGCAAAATAATTGCAGAATTAAGAGATGAGGGAATCTAGCTGCTTTTAAGATGAGCAGACTGGTATATGAATATGCAGATTTTGTAATAGATCTAACTCAGTCATTAGAATCATACAAACCAAAAGTTCAAGAAATATAATTTATTTATAAAAGATTCACCGAATCTTAATGCTATCGAAAAAATTATTCGCATATGAGTTCCACGAACATCATATACATTTTTAGCGTTTTTAGTATAGCAAAGTGTAGTTAAAAACATTCTTACTGCTATCTGTAAAATTGGGTGACAAAATACTCAGTATCTATCTATGATACTGTGTTGTTGAAACATACTTTCGAACCGCTTCTTTCATCTTTGCATAGGGATCTCGATTCACACGTTTAGTATACTTATCTGATCGTAGCACATGTCGTTCATATTAATTATAGTCTTTAATATTGTATCAGTTGATTAGTTTGTTAGTTCTTTCAACAATTTTGAATTTGCAAATGATCATTTTCTTATGCATCCACAGAGATCTTATTATATTTTTATGTTAATTTTTCTTCTAAATCCTGGTTGGCGATCTGGAAATTCATATTCAATTTCATCCTGTATAATCACGTGGAGAGACTAGGGTGATGGAGATTGTCATTGAACGGAGAAGAGGTCATGTGGCAGTCTGGCTCAAATGCCGCGGAACAACGGATCTGCTCTATGTTCAAAGGGGAACTACCACTCTTGTGGAAAAACTCGAAGATTATTAACATTCTACCTGGGGCACCCTACGACATGCATGTGGCCAACTGCTGCATACTCTCTTACATGGCACAAGACCCTACTCATTCCGGAGCCTCTTTTCAAATGAATGTGTGGGCGAGCCTTGAAATCAGTGATACAGAGTTGGTAATCTTAGAGAATTTCAGTATGGGCCTTGTGTGTGTCATGCCGAGCCCAGTGGTTGTGTATCTCCCTTTGGGGAGGTGTGACTCGTGTTCGAGCCCTTGTGTGGCAGTTGAGCGCCCACCCCACCCTGAGTTCTAACCTCCTAACCCCTAACATAGATAGATAAATGATCTAGCTGCCTATCAAAAAAAAAAAAAAGTATATATAGTCCTCCCCATCCCTAACATGATTAGCCAAGTAATCTGATTCTTTAGTCAGATGCCTAATGAACAACCAATTGAACTTTCTTAAAGCTTCAAAGTTTGTTGTTAGAGAAGCACCCGCCTCCCGTGACAGTCTTCTCTGTTGACACGATCGGCAGCAACTTTTCTAGTTAATACTGTACCCATGTCATAATGAGTTTTAGGAGAACCCCTGAAATCCCATTAGGGCCGAGACTATGCTCTAAGAGCATGGGATTTCAGGTGGAGCCCATTTCACGTGGTCAACCCCACCTGAAATCCCATGCTCCTACCATGTGAAATGGGCCCCACCTGAAATCCAATGCTCTAAGAGCATGGTCTCGGCCCTAATGGGGTCTCCGTAGCAAAGTCCTTATCCTTTTGATATATAACTCAAATCGTATTTTCCTTTCAAAGAAGATGTTTCTTGTTTTAGGAGGAACTATTTGTTTGAATATTCACATTTAGACGGTGTAAATGATCAGGTTTGGGCCGAGTTGAGCCCAATTAATAAATGAGCCGGGCCACTTAATAATCGGGCTTACTCAGGCCAAGCCGGCTAGCTGCCTAAAAATTATCCGTAAAACTTTGCTTATGAACTAAACGGGTCTAATCGAGCTGGGTTAGTCAGGCCAAGCCCGGATGGAAGCCTACCAAAATGGGTCACGGGCTTTAAACTCCAAGCCCAAGCTGACCCAACTAATAGCCGAGCCGGGCTGGCCCATTGAGGACACAGCAGCTGATGGTGTAGCCCCTTACTACAAGGATGAGAACAAGGTCATCTGATCTCGTTTCTCCAATTCAAGCTAACACATTTTTTGTATTTGTTTTTTGGGGTATGGAGAGTTTGGAGTAGTTAGCTTATTAGAGACATTTGATATTTTTCATTACTTGCAGCCATGAAAACCAAATCCTTTGAACTGAAGGGTACAACTTGGCAAGAAGACTTCGTTTAGATCCAAAATTGTGCATCTCTCTCTGAATTCTTTGTTTCTGTTCTATAGCATGTAATTTTCATGTGTCCTAGCTCCAACACTGACGTTTCTCACTAAAATATAATTTGTGCTCAGTTAATCCTTTGGTCCCTATCATACAAATTTAACCTCGATTTATTGAGGCTGACGTGAGATCACTAATGGTTAGATTTATATACTGATGAGAGTGATACCTTCGATATACTTATTGGAAGAAGTAGTGACTTCAACATCCCAAACAGTTAAAACAAACTCCTGAACCACCATATATTGCCTAACTGATGAGAGTAATACTTTGGCTGAAAAGAATAATTTTCTTTATATATAAAATATATAAAAAATTTAAAATACATTCAATTTCATTTAAACAATAGCTCTCCCGAACCTATTGTCCAATTTTTTCCTTTCGGGGGACTTTGGCCCCCCGTGGAAAAATTCCTGGCTCCGCCCCTGTATATAGGCATAGCACCACCAACCCTCTTGTCTGATAAAGCCTTGGTCCCTTAATATTTCAAGTAGTTCGTCTGGTATCTTCTTAATCCGTATATGAACTACCACTATTGTATATTTTTTATTACCTAGCTTAATGATAGATTTCCAATTGGTTTTCTCTACTCTGAAGGTATTTGGAATCGCAACGGAAAAAACAATCTCTTGAATCTGATCAATAAAATGAGATACAAAGGTAAAGCAATAGCTTTTCAAGATATGATCTAAGCAGAGACAGGTTTTCTCCTCATATGAGATTTCTAACAACAATGGGTGTGTGGTTTATACTTGATCGAACCTCAAGCTTCACTAGAATGATAGTTTCTCTTTAGAGACAATATTCTCTATATCATGGGAATGGAATGTTTCTCTCTTGACGATATTTTTCCTCTTTCACAAAGGGGCTTTTTAACTCACCAAAGAAAAGAGTCGTTAGACTCTCCATTAATTCCCCCATAAATCATCCCATAAATCATGTCATTAGAATCTGGATCAATGGTCCAGATTCAACCACATTTACCTTGTCTCCCTTACATCAAGTAACGGCTATAACGGCTCTTTGGAGTTGTAATGTCTTGGTCAAACTAGTTGTTAACTCTTTGACTAAGATCCAATGGTCACCCTTCACCAAGATACCCAATCTGGCTTAGAGGTGATCCGACGCTCCATATCTCACAATATCAATTATGATCCTATGCACATGAATGCATTAAGATTAAAATAAGATAGATACCATATAATACATTTAAAATCATGATCATAAATATGCGGTGATGTGATGTGCATGAGTGTGAATATGCATGAGGAGATTCACTTGAGGATTTTATCTATCAACCATAGCCGTACGATCGAGGGATTATAGCCACCCGATATCAATATCCAACATCTCCCACTTGGCTATAAGCCCGAGATGTTTCTATATCAAACTCATAGAGGCCCTATGCCTTCTAATTCTTTAGTTTTGACCAGTTAAACCAATTTTCCAATGGTTGTATTGCGGTCTTATTATCACAATATATGTGTATACATCTTTCAATTACTTCATCAATTCTTAAGTCATTTAAGAATCTCTTTATGCAACAACTTCAGTTGTTGTAGCACTACAAGCGATGTATTCCGCTTTTATAGTATGTCTATCAACACATTCTTGCCTTTCACTTGACCAAGTAATAGTCACACCACCCATCAAGAATACATATTTTAAGGTGGATTTTCTATCATCTGGATTTCCTGTGAAATCTGCATTGCATAATCCCATAACTTCCAAATCATATTATTGAAAAAATTAATTCAAGGTTAATGTACTTTGAATATATAAATCTCAATACACATTTTGCAGTTACCCAAGTGTGCTAATCTAAGATTACCATGACATTTATTAATCAAGTCTACTACAAAACTTATATTTGGTCTAGTACACAATATTGCATACATTAGGCTACCCATCAATTGAGCATAAGGTTTATTCCAAAGATTTTCTAAACATGGTTTTTGAGATAAATTATATTTTCAATATTCTCTATCCCTGGAAATTTTAATTCTCAAAACATAATCTGCTTTACCTATATCTTTCATTTCAAAAACAGGTTTTCTTGTCATATTACCAACTATGCAAGATTCACATAACTTTAAGTTTTCGTCTATAATTTCATCTTAATATATTTTATATGTTAAAGTATCATGTGTCAATATACAAATTAATATTGTCAATATAAGTAGATGAACTAGAAGTTTTATTTGAAAATATTCAAACGATACAAGCCATCTGTTTTAGTTCCCCATACAAGAATACGTCAGTGTTTTCTTATAGATACTTTTGACGAACGGCAAAAGACTTCAAAACCTTTTTCATTTAGACATGGTACTAATAAGAGATTACGCCTCATTCCAAGCGCATAAAATACATGGGTGAGTACAAGATTCATTTCTTTAGGCAACGACAACTTGAGAGTTCCTATTCCTTGAACCTCACAATATGTGTTATTACCCGTGTAGAACTTGGTGTCGCCAGCTTTGATATCCTTGTTCTCTACAAAGTTTTATTTGGATCTAGCCACATGTCTAGATGAAGCTGAGTCCACCCACCAGACTTCAAAGTCGCAATCAACAAGAAGTGATTCTGACACCACACAAACAATGTCTTTAGATCCTTGTTTATCATTTTTAATTTGAGGACAATTGATCTTGTGATGGCCTGGTCTTCCACAATTATAACAATTTCCAAAAATCTTGTCATTCTTGTTTTTTCTCTTTTCAAATTTATAAGGCTTATGTTTGAAATTTTTCTTGAAGGGTTTATACGATTTTGTCTTAGAAGACGATGCGGGAGTTTCTACCATATTGGCTTCATTAATTTTCTTCTTAGCTCTTCTTTGAGCTTCCACTCCTAACAACATAAGAAGAGTTTTCATAGTAACTTGTTGTCTAGATAAATTAAGGGTAATCACAACTGATTCCCAAGAATTTGGTTATATAAAATAGTTGCGACTTGCATTTTATCTGGTATGGGATTCCCCACAGTAGCTAATTCTTTAGCTATTACTATCATTTTATTAACATGTTCAGTTATATTTTCACATTCTTTCATTATAGAAGTATTAAATTGTTCTATTAATAATTGAATATATGTTTCAGATGCACTACCATAGACAAGTTTAACGGCTTCAAATATTTTTTTAGTGGTTTGATGTTCTTCAAATATTATATCAAGATCTGAATCCATGAATGTGAGCATTATGGATCATGCTAATTTATCATTCTCTATAAATTTTTCATATACATTTCTTGCAGCTTCTCCTGTCCTTAGAGGGGGTTCATTAGGATAAGGAGTATCAATTACCTACTCCACTTTATCTTGAAATAATATATGTCTTATTCTCCTTTTCCATGTTGAATAATTATTGTCATTAAGCTTTTCAGTTTTACATAATTCTGAACTTACTGCTCTAGAAGTCATAATATCTCTAGATAAATAATTAATAAAATAATCACTGTATGCAAACAGATCTAATAATATTTTCTGATTTTCACTAAATCTGATTTTTGAATAAACAATGTCTAAATATGCTCTATAAATTTGAAGTGCTATATTTTGCAGTCTTTTAATTTTTAATCAAACAATAGCATCATTTACAGCATATACCAAATTCCCAAAATATTGTTTTCTACATATAAATATTTCTAATTTATATTCTAGCAAAATCATATTTTATTTCAAGTATTGAGTATATAGTCTAGAGGTTCAAATATAGCGTCACTGTAATTTTCAGAATCTAATTAAGTTTCGTTAAATTTTAGATTTCAACCAATTTCAAAATTACAGAATACTATATTAAATCAGTCTCTGGTTCTCAATAAATATGCACTGCAAGCACCCAATTTTTACACCCCATCTACCTATAGTTAAAACCTGTTAACTATGGTTACCACCCTAGCTAAACCCTAGGTAAACCCTAGGACCTATATCTAGTTTAACCCTAGTTAAACCTTAGGACTCACCCTAGGTCAAGCCCATGTCAAAACCGCAGCCTTAGGTAATGCTAGCTGAAACCCTAGTCTAGCCATAGAGCATTAGGGCTTGAACCCTAGAGTCCAAGGCTCCTAAGGCCTAAACCTGTGGCATGGGCCCATAAAGCCCAAAAAACACCAAAGCCTATCTCCCTTAACCTGAGTGTGCTGGGCCAGGCCCATGTTTTTAAAATCTCTTATGGTCGGTAGAGGGTCTACCGACAATCACAAAAATGCCTATTTTGCTAATATCGGTAGAACCTCTACTAACACTAGTTGATCTCCAGTTTGCAGGCTGCAAACACCCCTGCACACTCAACCCTCACCCCGATCTCTCCCTTCAGGCCACTTAGTTGACTTTCCTTGGGTCCAATACCCTTCTCCCCCTTCTCCTTAAACCCCTTTAGGTCCCTAGAGTCCTTCCCTATAAAGCCCAACACCACCTCCAGTGCATAGGATCTGGATTTTTGAAGGAGAACCCCTATTGCCAAAGGCCTGGACCTCATCCTCTTACCCTCTGGTTATAGTTCTAGGCTTCCCTTAGACCTGTCTTGAGTTCCCCCAGCAGCTACACTCCACCACCGGAGCACCACCACCACGGTTGCAGACCTCCACCATTTCAGCTGAAACAGAGCACAGGGTAGGGACATGCCTTACCCAGTTCTTTATTGTTCTCTCCACCATGTGAGCCCCTGGTCATCTCCAGGGGACGTTTCTTATGTTTCTTTTGTCTTTGCTTAGTGCAAACTAACCCTCACAGGGTGTTCACCCACCTAAATCATAGGTGTGGTGAACCCCTTTGGGTATAGCATCTCCCATGGGCTTGCAGACCACCCCAGGACCTTCTAAGGGTCCCTCAACTCATGAGGGAACCCTTAGACACCTCTAAGCATAGAGCCCTTGGCCACTATCCCTGTTTCAAAGAAATCCAGGAATGGCGGTAATCTCAGTACATCCATTCCTGGCAGTATACTTTGGAGCTTCGTTTGGCAAACTTTGGTGGGCCCTGGTCCATGTCCAGGGCCCAAACTGGATCCCTCTCACTCCCCTAGACCAGACCTGGTCCTTCCAGGTCCTAGGTTTAAGCCTAACCATGGTTAAATCCCTGAAAATCTTCACTGTGCACATTGGCGGTAGTGCTTTTACCAACAATATTGTTTTTGCCTAATTTGAGATTGGCGGTAGAATAACTATCGCCAATATGCTGCTACAGGTACAGTGGCTTTGCACCTTTGTGAGACCCACTCCAGGCATCCCCTGAGGCCCACAAAAGGCCTGAACTTTCCCCAGGAGTCCCCTCTACACTCCCCTGATCTCAGATCACCTTGGGTTGCACTTAACCATAGTTAATAGTGGCAAAACCACGGTTAAAAACCCTGTTCAACATGTCGGTAATCCTATTACCGACATTAACTGTGTTTTTGATTTTGGACTTTTGCAGGAGCCCAGGCCTGGTAGGAGGCCACTTTAGGGGCCTAGCCCCCTGGGCCCACCTCAGACTGTACTTGACCCTTAACCATGGTTAAATATACATTTGGTTAACATTTAACCACTGTTAAGCACCCCTTAACCCTACAAAATTTTGGAAAATTAAACAGAAATTATTGAGAATTTAATCGGACCATAATACTGACTTCGGCCCTCTCCCTAACCTTGGTTAGCAATCCTAACCACAGTTAGACCCCCCTTAATTGCGGTTAGCAACCCTAATCGTGGTTAATCTCGGTTTACGGCCTACCGGGCCTAAAAACCAAGTCTACCGGACTTTTCTTCAACCTACCGGGCCTTCCCTTAGCCTACCGGGCTATATCTCACTTACCCTTAACTGTGGTTAGCAACCCTAACCATAGTTAGTTCGGCCTAATCCCGGTTAGCAACCCTAACCCAGGCCGAACCCATCTTAGTCTACCGGACTACCTCCCCTAAGCCTACTGGACTTAAATACTAAGCACTTGACCCTCCTCGGTTAACCAAACCCTAGTCTACCGGACTAGTCCTTGTTAGCCACCCTTGGTGCACATACACACGCCCCTAACCTCGGCACAGGCTCACGTGCCAGAACTACGCTCGGTTTGATCTCACCCTGTGAGTACGTAGGCAACCCAACCCGAGTTCGACCTCAGTTAGCTTTTCGCTTCTTGGATTAGTGTTAATTTAAACACATCGGCATTCTAATCAAGATTAACTTTATTTGGCTTAAACCCGGGAAGTACGGAACCGTTGTAAAACGGAAGCCTCGGGGTGCCTAACACCTTCCCCGGACTTAACCGAACCCCTTACCCAGATCTCACTCGTATACCAAGACCTTATCCAAACCCGGGGGACTTATCCCTTCTGAATGAATTGGTGGCGACTCCTAAACTCTAAAACCCTTTTCACACCCGTGAGGGTACACAAGGTAAACACATATACCTCTCCTTTTGTGAGTGGAAGAAATTCCCGTGCTCACATGCACAATATTATCAAATTTTTATATGGCAATATCAGAAATTTGATGAACAAATATGGCCTTAAATTTCAAATTATTATCCAGCAACACTGATTCTTAACAATACGTCATGCTGTATTATTAATTAAAATAATGTGTTATAAAATCATATTTTTGATGATGATAAAATACTACCAAAAAATTCCAGCATTTCTAGATGCTTTAGGGTTGTAATATTATGCAAAAAATAATCACTTTCCCTAAATTTTATTGGTAAATAATTAATCAAGCAAGAATTTATTTCTTTTAAGTATTTGATATGCAATAATAAAAATAAATTGAAACGTGTGCACCTGATTTCGTTAGATTGGAAAAAATTCCCAAAATCACGAAAGCCTTTGATTATGAGCGAAGAGTGTAGGCGGCTTGTAAATTGAATTGAGATCGCCGCACAAGATGGCTGAAAACGTGAACACCAGTCGAAATGTGATTGCATCTCTTATTGTTGCAGATTTTTTAGAATGCACGAGTGGGAAACCATGGATACCAATCGGGTGGTCGATTTCTTTGGAAAGTGAAAAAGTCTAGAGAAGAAGATGGATCTCTTGCCATAAATTCTTATCTTTTATTCTCTAGTGAAGCACTTGCTGTAACTTTTCCTTTTGTTATGTGTTGGAGAAAAGCTTGGAAAAAAAAATTCTAAAAATCAAAAGACAAAAGAGGAAACATCTTTAGGTGGTTACTTTTTAGGGAAGTTTGCCTACGAAAAAGACAAAATCTACTTTTGTGAAAAGGTGTTGGAGAAAATATCTCCAAGATGAATACACCCAAAAAAAAGTAACATAGAAAGGTTTCCTTCCTAAAAGAATTGAGTTTCGATACTATGTGTCTTGGCTCAAGGTATTATAGTGAACACTATGCTCTGATACCAATGAAGGGATTTGGAATCGCAGTGGAAAAAACAATCTCTTGGATTTGATCAATAAAATGAGATACAAAGGTAGAGCAATAGCCTTTCAGGATATGATTTAAGCAGAGACAGGTCTTCTCCTCATATGGGATTTCTAACAACAATGGTTGTGTGGTTTACCCTTGATCGAACCTCAAGCTTCACTAGAATGACAGTTTCTCTTTAGAGATAATATTCTCTATATCATGGGAATGAAATGTTTCTTCTTGATGATATTTTTCCTCCTTCACAAAGGGGCTTTTTAACTCATCAAAGAAAAGAATCGTTAGACTCTCCATTAATTCCCCCATAAATCATGTCATTAGAATCTGGATCAATGGTCCAGATTCAACCACATTTACCTTGTCTCCCTTAGATCAAGTAATGGCTTTAACGGTTCTTTGGAGTTTTAATGTCTTGGTCAAACTAGCTATTAAGCCTTTGACTAAGATCCAATGGTCACCCTTCACCAAGATAACCAATCTGACTTAAAGGTGATCCGACGCTCCATATCTGACAATATCAATCATGATCCTATGCACATGAATGCATCAAGATTAAAATAAGATAGATACCATATAATACATTTAAAATCATGATAATAAATATGCGGTGAATGAGTGTGAATATGCATGAGGAGATTCACTTGAGGATTTTATCCATCAACCATAGCCGTATGAACGAGGGATTATAGCCACGCAATATCAATATCCAACATACTCTAGGCAAGAAACACAAAAAATTCTCTACATTTTTATTGGACAACACCAATGATCGTCGGCTTGTGGTCATCATCATGATTAAAAACTGAATCTGCTCAATGTAATTCACTCTTGCACTTTTTTTTTTGACTAATTTCGTCCCAAATATCATAGGGCTCTGGCCTTCTAGGAGTCAAAAACTGCCAGTCATCCCTATCCAACATTAGCTAGTCTATTAGGGTCCGTTCTTTTGCTGAAACTTATAAGGCTTGACACTTTACATTTAGTCATGATGGTGGGAAATTTCAGTCACTTTGACGATGTTTTTAACAAGATTAATTCCTACCATCATGAGATTTCACGTCTTACCATTTCTTATGAGATTTGAAATCATTCATTTTGCCACATTTAAAGTCTTACGGAAATGCAATCCAATTGATGAAAAGCAACTATTCATCTAGTTCTCCAAAACAAATGCATATTGTCCATTAACAAAACTTGCAAAGTGTCGGACTTTACAAGGTCCGCAAAAGAACGGACCGTTAATGCCACTTAAAAACTATGGAGCAATATTGATTGGGTTATAAAACACATCCCATGGATGCCAAGGGTCCAACCACAGAAGAGTTTCTTTACCATTGCCATTCAAATGAATGACACCTTTGTGTCCTCATCTTCAAGATATTTCTATCACACCACGAGGTTCTACATGGCATCTTAACAAACCAGAAGATTCAGGCTTGAGGTAATTCCTGCAAACCCAAACGGAATTTCGTTGTAAATTGATTTAATATTATGCACCAATCGCTCAAGCGGGGTTCACTACCACTCGAGTGAGATCATCCAAGGGACAGGAGTATTCCAGGGTTATATCAAGCTCCACCCGAGCGGAAGTCGACCAATGTCAAAGGAGTGTTCCTGGAGTAAACTGCTCGAGCAGTGTAACACCTCCGCTCGAGCATTAGTCGTGGAGATTAGATTAAAAGTTCCTTTTTTTAATCTGTATCAAACCCTAGTATAAATACATACTATTGGGTTTAGGGTTTCTAAAGAGTTAGAAGGTGAGCCAAATGATTTCTAAGAGAGAATGATTTCTTTTGAGAGGCTAGGTAGTCATTATTGTATTCTATTTGCTTTGATTTAGTGAAGAATGTGATCTCTCTGTGGACGTAGCACATACTGAGTGAACCACGTATATCTTGTGCGTTATTTGTGTATTTGTTGTTCTCTATTTACAGGTTCCTTTCACTACAAATTGGTATCAGAACCAGGTTGTCACGAAGCAGTGGCATCGAAAAGTTCCAACGCCAAGTTCAAAGTTGTAAGATTTGATGTGAAAATCAACTTCGGACTATGATCGTGTTGGGTGCAAGATCTATTGATACTGTAAATCCTTACTTAGGTGTTGGCAAATTCCGTGATCATTTGATAGGTCATGTGTGTTGAGTCTTGTTCAACTTGTCATAAGAGCTAAAGCTTTAAGAGGAATGAAGAAATTGAAGAAAAGGCTTTTACTCCAGATCTAGACAGGTAATGGACTTAGAGACCCCTACCTAGGTTGAATTTGACTTAGATAACCCTAAACATACCTAGGAGGATAGTTTTAAGCCTAACAATTAATATTGGTCTTAATTGAATCAAACAAAAATTAAGTTTAAAAAGTTTTAGCTGAAATTCTGTCTCCACCGATCTCTCGGTGTTGAGATCGATCGATCGATCGATGGCCTACCGAGAGATTGGTGGCTATCAACTGGTGATCATTTTTATATGGGCTAAAAATCCAGAGAGTTGTTTTTGGACCACTCGCTCGGTCATATGTACTGATCGATCGGTGGCTATCGACTGGTCTAAAATTCTGTATGGGGTATTTTTCCGGAGAGGTTATTTTTAACCGATCTCTCGGTGTGAAGACCGATCGATCCCTTTTGGACCGAGCGATCGGTTATGAGCACTGATCGATCGGTCCCCGTAAACAGGATTTTTTGATTTTCTGGACTCTTTTCTAAACCCTATATAAACAACTTTTGGAGACCTAATTCGTATCCACTGTTTATTTTTGAAAGAGTAGAGGTCTGAGAAACCTATCTAGGGTTTTATCCATTATTATCTTTTGATCTTTGTTGATCCCTCCTCTTTCAATCATCCTAGAGAATGCAAGTACAGATTTATTCATTTGATCTTGCATTGTGTGATCTCAGATCTGTATGAGATCCCTCTAGGGTTTGAAGCTTTCTAAATTGATTCACAACCCTACACCTTGTGTGTGTGTCCGGTGTATGATCCGGAGCCTTCGTGGAAGGAGATCGATTGTGTGTGATCGTGGTATTGAAGTAGCTTGAGAAGATTTGGTCTTCTTGGATTGACGAAGATTGAGTTCATAAGTTTGGAGTGAACCAACTAATTCTTCAATCTTCAGAGAGTCAACATTTTTACTCTCTTTAATAGCAGTGACCTTGAGTTGAAATCTCTCAGGCAGAGATCTAAGAACCTTTCTAACTATCTTGGACTCAGTTATTTTTTCACCTAAGTTGAAACTAGCATTGACAATGTCACTAGGTTTTGCATAAAATTCATCAAATGTGTCATTGTCTTCCATTTTCAAGTATTCAAATTTGTTGGTTAACATTTGAAGTTTTGAGATTTTAACAGTGGTTGTACCCTCATGGGTGATCTCCAGAATGTCCCATGTCTCCTTTGCTGTTTCACATGAAGAGATTCGTCTGAATTCCTCAGCAGTGACTGTAGTAAAGATAGCATTGAGACCTTTAGTATTCCATCCACTTGTCTCAAGCTCTTCTCTGGTCCATTCATTAAAATATTTGACGACAGTCAAATCACCTACAGTTTTCACAGGTGTATTCCACCCATTTTGTACTGACATCCAGATTCTCTCGTCAATTGATTTGACAAAGGCTCTCATACGAGTTTTCCAATATGTGTAATTATTCCCATCAAACAGTGGGGGACGAGAGATTGAACCGCCCTCTCTAAGAGTACTCATGATCACAGAGTAAAGTATACAGGATCACACTAAAGGGTTTAGTCTTAAAGGTGAACCCGCTCTGATACCAATTGAAATTACCCTGGTCAATGATCTCTATGACCTAGAGGGGGGGTGAATAGGTCTATCTAAGAATTTCTGATACAACAAGGTTTGCACAAAAAGATTAAAGGTAAAACAAAGAAGCAGGAATTCATGTCCGATGAAGATTAGGAAGATCTAGAACTAAAGGCTGCAAGCACTATTAGGTTAAGCCTATCTAACAATGTTCTCTATCATATGGTTAATGAAGATTCTGCACCAAAGCTTTAAATGAAACTCGAATGTCTGTACATGACAAAATTATTGTAAATGAGGTTATTCCTAAAGCGGAAACTACACTCTTCGGATAAAGGAATATGAGGATCTCATGGAGCATATGAATGCGCTCAACAGAACGGTCAATGAGTTAGCAAGTATTGATGAGAAATTCAAAAATGAGGACCAAGCCATTTCACTTCTCACCTCTCTTCCTCCCTCTTATGAACATCTCGTTACAACTCTACTTTATGGAGAAGATATTATAGAAATGGAAAATACTGTAGTAGCCCTACTCTCAAACGATTTGAGAAAGAAAATTCTAGATGAAGAAGATACATAGGCTGAGGGTTTATTTGTAAGAGGGAGAACAAATGAAAAATGATGAAGGGAAAGATCAGAGGGTAAGGTCAAAATCCATGTCTGGAAAAACTCGACCTCAATGTCACCATTGCAAAAGATATTGTCACACTAAGAAAGACTGCAGAATTCTAAAGGAGGAACAAGAAAAAGAATCAGAAAGGATAGAAGGAAAAACTTAAGAATAAGCTAATGCAACTTCAGATGAATGTAGATGTAGAGACCCGAATCTTTTTTATGTTTTTACTTCATTGTATTAGGGGTATTATAGTCCTTGTGATGTTTTGATGTTTATTGTATTATATATTTATTTGGTGTGGCTTAAACTAGGCTTAATCAAACTTGTAACGGAGGGATGTCATATCACACCCTAAACTTTAGGAAGCTCTGGTTTTGGCACCGTTTACTGGAATTGAGTGATTCTTGAACCATTAGAAAGGTATTGGAACCCTATTCGAAGTTCATGTTTAATGTTTTTCCTTATTTTGAGTTTAAGCCAAGTCAATGGTGGGTTTTATCTAATGGAATTGCAGATCAGTCAACTTTGGGGATAATTTAGTCTATTAATTAAGTGAAATTTAGAAATTCTAACATGCTAGAAATGTTCGATTTCAAGAGACGAATTCAACCCAAGTTGAATCGTCAAAATCCGTCGAGCGAGTCAAAAGTTATGGCCAAAACAGTAGAGTAGGTCAAAAAAATCTGTAGGCAACCGATCGCTCGGTCAGAAGTAGCGATCGATCGGTCCAAAACCGATCGATCGGTATCTATTGACTGGTCTAAAATTTTGTATGGGGAAAATTTCCAGAAAGTGCTTTTTTGACCGATCGCCCGGTCAAGAGCACCGATCGCTCGGTTGAGAACTGATCGCTCGGTTATAACCACTGATCGCTCGGTCCTTCGTGTTTTTGCAGAAATTTAGTAAGGGCTTTTTGGTCTTTTGTTCTCAGACCTTGGGGCTATAAATAGAGGGTCCTACTCAAAATATTAAAATACTCTACCTATTTCTAACCTAATTTGGCAAAAAGGGGGAGAAAACCTAGGGTTTGAGGGAGAGGGTTGCTTGGAGAAGAAGGAGGTTGCTAGAAGATTGAGAAGAAAGCTTGGAGATCGTCCTCAAAGCTTCTCCAAATCTCCTTGGAGCGTTTTGAATCCAAGGAAAGGATTCCTAAGGTCGATATACTATCCTAATCAACTCTATTTTAATGTTTTGTGAATATTAATTCGATAGAAATGATAGAATAGAGATCAAATGCATTTTCCCCAAATTTTCTATGAAGTAAGCTAATTATTGATGGAAATGTGGATTTGGATGTGGATAGAATATATGGAGGATGGGAAATGTATGGAGGATGGGATTAATATGTGGTTGTGAATAGTGAATTGATTGTATGGATGAATTATGGTTTGATGAATGCTTGAAATTATAGAAAGGAAATAGATTCATATTATGCGTACACAAGGTGTTTGTGAAAATGCTTGAAAGGATAAATGCTATTATACTCTTATGAAATAGTGGTAAATAGATCATGAATTGTGTTAAGAATTATGATAAGATATATATATATATATATATATATGATTGTTTGGTGAGTATATCTAATTACTTGCATGGAAATTGGTAGTCAGGAAGGTAAGAACTTAGAGGAACATCTCTCAAACCGGGAATTCTCTCACTATTTGGTATGAGACATATAGTGGAGTTTTCATGGTGGGAGATCGGAATCTAAGCAATTACCGACTCGAATGTTAATTTCGACACTTAAGTACACAAGCACGCGTATGTTAAGATAAGAGTCTCACAAGTCACACATGTGGACCACAAACATGAGCATGACATATGTATGACATTCTGAATAAGCATAAGCATGACATGGTCCGTATCCTCCAAGAACGGCATGTCAACCATATGATTTCTAAGACATGGTCCGTATCCGCCAAGAACGACATGTCTCATTACTGTGTGATCTGAATAAGTGCATAAGCATGAGCATCTCACAAGCACGTGGTCTCATAAGCATAAGCAACTCATAAGTGTATTGTCTTCCAAGTCTAAGATTCTCACAAGTACACGAGTCAAGGTGATGATATGATGTATATGCGCACACGTTCTTCCGCACTCTGATTATGTTATTGGATATGTTTCTAACTAAGTGCAGGTGTATTATTATTGTTGGTTGGATTTTATATACACTGAGTACCTTTGTACTCAGCCGGACTTTGTCTTGGCAGGTTTAGAGCAGGAGTACACGGCGGAGCCGTGGGTTGAGGAAACATACGCAGAGGAAGGAGGTGAAGGTGAGCCTTCTGAGGAGGGAGCCAAAGACTTGGGTGGCTACACCTCTTAGTTTATATTTCATTTGATTGAGAGAGTGTATTAGACTTGAGTAGATGTTGCTTAGTAGACTTTTATAGTTGTGTATCAGACTCTTTGGTTTTAGAGTGAGTTGTATATATTTATCGTAGACTTTTGCTATTTGATTATAGTTTATATACTAGAATTTTATTATCCTCATTTTTGGAGACTCGTGTAGTAAGCCTTGTATGCATGGATTTTAAGCAGGTTTAAGTAATGTGGCGATCCCAAAGTCCTATTTTAGCCTTGTGTGATTTTGGGGTCATTACAGTAATAACAACGAAGTTAGCCTTTTGCACTTATACAAGGAAAATTTTCATGATTCTTGGATTCTAGATTCAACCTGTTCATATCATATGTGTCCAAATAGGAGTTGGTTTGATAAATATAAGAACTATAATGCAGATATAGTTTCGATGAGGAATGATACAGTCTGTAAGACAGTAGGGATTGGTACTATCAGAATTAAAATGTTCGATGGAGTAATTTGAACCCTAATAGATGTAAGACATGTACCTGATCTCAAGAAGAATTTAATTTATTTGGGTACTATGGAAGCCATTGGGTGTAAGTACACAACTTCGGGTGAAGCTCTGAAGGTAGTCAAAGGAGCACTATTATAGGTGGAGCTTCAATTGGTTCATCAGAAGGGAATGATGAAACCAAGCTACAACACATGTGATTGGGCCATATGAGCGAGAGAGCCTTAATGGAGTTTCACAGTAGAAAGATCCTAAAAGGCATAAAAACCTACAAGCTACAGCTCTGTTAGCATTGTGTGTTTGGGAAGCAATCAAGGGTGAGGTTTAAGATCTATTCACACCATAGTGAGGGAATGTTGGATTATGTTCATTCAGATGTTTGGGGACTATCCCCAGTGAAGTCTCTATTGAGATCTCTATATTATGTCACTTTTATAGATGATTTCTCGAGAAAGGTTTGGGTGTATTTCATGAAGCAAAATGATGATGTATTCGAAATTTTCAAGCAATGAAAGGTTAGGGTTGAATAGCAGACAGGAAAGTAGGTGAATTGTTTGAGGTCAAACAATGGAAGAGAATACACATTTGTCGAATTTAATAAATTTTGTAATGATACGGGTATTGCTCGCAACTTCACTACACTTAGAACTCCACAAAAGAATGGATTGGTAAAGCGAATGAATAGAACATTCCTAGAGAGAGCTTGGAGTGTGAGGATCAATGTTGGGTTGCAAAAAGACTCCTGGACAGAAGCAATCAACATAACAAGTTTTTTGATCAACAGATCACCTTCTACAGCAGTAAAACTTAGGGCACTAGAAGAGGTTTGGTCTGGAAAACCTTATGATTATTCTAATCTGAGAATATTTGGTTGTCCAACATTTGCACATGTGCATGGTGATCTACGGAGTAATCTTGATGCAAAGTCAAAGAAGTGCAATTTACTCGGATTCGAGAAAGGAGTTAAAGGCTACAAGCTTTGGGATCCAGCGAAACAAGAAAGATTCTTATATGTAGGAACGTAGTCTTTGATGAGACTGCTATATATGATGAAAGAAGAGAAGAACAGTGAAGCTGTAAACGACAGTATGAAGGATTCAGTTCAGGTGGAACTGGATAAATTTGAAACAAATGATAGTGAAGAAGAACCACCTCAGATCGAGACAGTCGACTAAAAGCCACAACCTTGGAGATCACACCGAGTTCAAAAAGCACCCAGAAGATATGATGACACAAACATGGTAGCTTTTGCTCTCATGATAGATAATGCATGGGAAACCATCAAGTTTCAAGTAAGCGGTATCAGATGGTGATCACAGAAAGTGGAAGATAACTAAGGACGACGATATGGAATCACTACACAAGAACTAGACAAGAGATCTTGTGAACTTCCAAAGGGGAAGAAAGTAAGCCGCTTCAATGGGTTTTAAGAAAGAAGAAACCAACTACTGAAAATACTGAGGTAGATTTCAAGGCTAGGTGGGTTGCAAAAGGTTTTGCACAAAGAGATGGAGTAGCTATGCAAGACCTAGAACTTGAACAGATGGATGTAAAAATAGATTTTCTACACGGAGAGCTAGTGAGGAGATATATATGCAACATCAAAAGGGATTTCAGCTGAGAAAAAAAACAAAACATGTCTGTAAATTGAAGAAGTCTCTGTATGGTCTAAAGCAGTCAACCAGACAATGGTACAAGCAGGATGATTCATTCTTGTTGAAGAATGTGTATTCCATAAGTGAGTATGATCATTGTCTCTATTTTAGAAAACTTAGAGATAATTCATTCACATTCCTAGCACCTTATGTGAACGACATGTTAATTGCCGTGAAAAGCATGTCAGATGTGAATATTCTGAAGAAGCAGCTCAGTAATGAGTTTGAGATGAAAGACCTAGGTGCAGTAAGGGTAATTCTAGGCATGGAAATTCAGAGAGATAGAAAGTTGGAAAAACTATCTCTATCACAAGGGAAGTACTTAAGAAGAGTCCTTAAAAGATTCGAGATGCAAGATGCAAAGCCGGTTAGTACTCCATGGGCGGCCCATTTCAGACTTTCCTCTCAATTGTGTCTGGTGACAGATGAAGAGAAGGAAGAGTTGGTAAAATTCCCGTATGCAAGTGTCGTTGGCAGCTTGGTGTATGCTATGGTTTTCAATGAACCTAACATCTCACAAGGTGTTAATGTTGTTAGTAGGTACATGGCAAATCCTGAAAATGAGAACTGGTAGGCAGTGAAGTGTAGTTTGAGGTATTTAAATGGTACCATTGATGTCGGTATCATGTTCGACAAGGAAGATAAACGTTAAGTAGTTGAGTATGTCGATTTTGGCTATGCTGGAGACATCTTAGACAAGAGGAGGTCTACTACAGGGTACTGATATACATTGGGTGGGGACCAATTTATTGCAGATCTATGTTACAGCCTACTACAACATTGATTATGACCAAGGCTGAATACATGGCAGCTTCAGAAGCAACCAAGGAAGTCATTTGGTTGAGAAGTCTAGTTGGTGAACTGGGGATAAAGCAGGAGAAGTTGATTCTTCACTGTGAAAGTCAATGTGCAATACACTTGGCAAAATATTAGGTTTATCATTCAAAAACGAAGCACATTGATGTACAATTTCACTTCATAAGAGATGCGATATCTGAGAAGGAATTTATGTTGGAGAAGATTCACACAAGTGAAAATCCTTCAGATAACAAAGTCAGTTACCATTTTCAAGTTTATACATTGCTTGGACTTGGTTAACATTCGATGATTTTGATGGAAGTCCACACTCTTATGGTGGGTGTTAAAGCATCTTATAAGATGCAGTAATCCTTTATCCGAGACAGAGCAGAATTGAAGCCAAGGCAGAGAGTGTTGGAAATTGACTTAATATTCTGCAGTAGCCACTCGAGTTGGGTTCACTACCGCTCGAGCGAGATCATCTAGGGGAGAGGAGTTTTTTTGGAAGCTCCACCTGAGCGGAAGTCGACAAATGTCAGAGGAGCGTTCCTGAGTAAACCGCTCAAGCAATGTAACACCTTTTCCCGAGCGGTAGTCGCAGAGATTAGATTGAAAGTTCCTTTTTAAAAAAATCTATATCAAACCCTAGTATAAATACATACTATTGGGTTTAGAGTTTCTAGAGAGTTAGAGGGTGAGCCAAACGATTTCTGTGAGAGAGGGATTTTGTTTGAGAGGCTAGGTAGCCCTTATTGTATTCTCTTTGCTTTCATTTAGTGAAGAAGGTGATCTCTCCGTGGACGTAGCCCATTCTGGGTGAACCACGTATATCTTGTGCATTATTTGTGTGTTTGATATTCTCTATTTACTGGTTCCTTTCACTACAAATTAATGTCTACCACTATCTCCAAAGCTCTTTTAAGGAGCACACAATGATTGCATTCAATAGCGCATTGAGTACCCAAATCATCCTCGGCTTTTGGTTTACACACAACAGCCCAGGCCACCGTATGCTGGACTCTATGTGTCTCTTGGCCAACCCATAGAAATTTGGCCAACACTGAATCAATGAACCCTATAACAGCCTTCAGTAAAATGAAAATGCTACACCAATAGACGGGGATCTTGAAGTCCTCACATAACACTTTACCTATGAACAAGCACTTCATAAGGGACATTCAAAACGGAATCATGATCACTTCTCGTAATTGCATGACATTTGTGGTAATAAAAAATTGGATCATCATTGGTGTGACTTCCATCGCCGCTACAACTACCAAAAAATAACACTAGCTTTTGGCCCTACTTGACAAAAGGGAAAGAACCTCTATTCTTTCCACTTCCGCTTCCAGTTCAGATGCAAGATGTCTAGCTTGAAGGGGTACTGGTACTACTGGATGAACAAATTACTGTTGTGCAGAAACCCCTTAGGATAGAATCAACAAAAAATGGAGAAATAAATATAGCAAACAAGTAAACACACCACAAAGCAAGATTTATGTGGTTCGACCTAAATACCTACGTCCACGGTCAAAGCACACCAAATATCTTCACTAATCTAAGATAAGATTACAAAAGATGAGAGAAAAACTCACAACAAAGATCAAACCTAAGACTTGGACCTCCTTTCTTGGACTAGAATTAAGAACAGCAGGAGCTTTCTTTGCCTTAGATGCTCCACCAAAAAATCTGTTTCATTGCAACACATACAAGTTCCTGCTTTTTCTACCTGTCATCACAATCGAGGCCCCCTTTCAAACCTTTAGCACTCCACCTTGTGCATAGAATCTACTCCTCTGGGAGTCTAAAGTGCTCAAAGAGATCAAATTTTTCTTCAGATCTGGGACATGCCTCACTCCCGTCATGTCCTCACTACACCATCGTGCATTCTTATTTTGATTGTCCTTATCCCAAGAATCTTGCGGGGTGTATTATTACCCATTAAGACAGTGTCGCCTTCAACCTTGTTGTAGATAGAAAATCAGTCCCTATTTGGATATATATGATGAGAACAACCAAAATCAAGAATCCACTTATCTTTAGACAAACCCTTAGTTGTAGTAACGGAAATGACCATAACATTATCGTCCAGATCTTTAGAATCTTCATTAGCCACATTGGTTGTACTAGAGGATTTTCTTTTCTCCTCCTCTTCCTCACTTTTCTTTAAATGACAATATTTAGCTATATGTCATTTCTTATGGTAGTAATAACACTCAACATTCTTAAAAATGATTTGGACCCCTTTCTAGGTCCGTTACTCCTTGTCTTCCCTTCTACTAGTAAAGTCTGCTCATGACTTTCACTAATTTGCATTTTTTTTTCTCAACTCGTTAGAGAGAAGAGCGACAATAACATCTTTCAAACTGATATCCTCATTTGCATAGAGCAACGCCGTACAAATATGCTCAAACGAATGAGGTAGGGACGTAACAAGGAGTAGGGCTTTGTCCTCTTCATCAAGTTTCACACCAATACTCGTTAATTTAGCAGTAATCTTATTAAATTCACTAAGATGGTCGAAAATTTTCTACTATTTTGAATGTAAACAATCTTTGCTTCAAGTATAATCGGTTGAGGAGTGATTTCATCATGTAGAGGCTCTATCACTTCAACCCAAGTCATGAAGTCCTCTCCTCTTCGAGAATATTGTATAATACCTCATCCGCTAAGTATAGATCGATCACACTCATTGCCTTCAAATCGAAGTCCTCACAATCTTCATCCTTCAGATTTTCGGGTTTCTTATCATTTCTCTTCAATGCTTTGTGCAAGTCTTATTAGATAAACAAATCATGAACCTTTATTTGTCACAACCCGAAGTTTTTACTTCCATCGAATTTCTCCACTTTGAATCTAGAAAACTTGTAGTCTTTGTCGTCATTCTAAATCACTAGCTCTAATACCAATTTGTTGTGCGGAAACCCCTTAGGATCGAATCAACGACAATGGAGAAATAAATATAGCAAACAAGTAAACACACCACAAAACAAGATTTACATGGTTTGGCCTAAATGCCTACATCTACGGTCAAAGCACACCAAATATCTTCACTAATCCAAAAGAAGATTATAAAAGAGAAGAGAAGAACCCCCAACGAAGATCAAACCCAAGGAAAGCCCACAATGCTCTCTCTCACAAAAGTCTTCTTGTTCTCTCAACCTAAACTCTAGCTATGACAACCTTACAATGCTTGCTAACACTTTAGCCTTTGCTTTTCCTTAACAAATCCTAATCCCCAAGCCTCTTTTTTATAGCCAAAAGAGACCCAAAAACAAAGAGGAAACTAATCCATAACAAAATAAGAGTTTCCCAAAAGAGAAAACTCTCTAAAACAAAAAAAAAAAAGACTTTTCTGGAATTCAAACACCGCTCCACTGATCGATTGGCCATACAGTGGCCGATCGATCATCCAAGGCACCAATCGATCGGGCACTGTTTGGCCGATCGATCTCCCACTCCAAAAATGCTCTAGTTAGAGCAAAAAAAACTCCAAAATTACTACCTATCGGTAAAATGAAAATGCTACACCAGTAGACCGGGAAGCTCAATAAGACACTTTTAATCAACGGAAGCCTACCTCCATACGAGAGCCAACGATTCTTCCACGATGAAATTCAGTTGGAGATTCTGTCCATAAGAGGTTGACAATCAATTCAAGTCAAGCGAGAAGAGGAAAGGAGCAGCCCCAGGTACTTGAAAGGAAAGCATCCTCTTTGAATACCCAACTTAGCTTGGAGCTACTTAGGACATTGCCAAACAGAATACGGGATTTGCTAAGGTTGAGAGCCAGTCCCGAGCCACGAAATACCTCCAATTATCTAGTTATTGCATCAATTGACCGGACAGTCCCTTTGGAAAAGATGATAAGATCATCGGCAAAACATAGATGAGTAATAACAGGATCTTTACATTTCAGGTGAAGCTCCAACATGTGGCTAAGCACCTCTTTCTCCATCAAGTCTGAGAACCCTTGCATAACAAGCATGAACAGGTACGGGGACATAGGATTGCCTTGCCATAGACCACGGCCGCTACTAAACATCCTAGATCGCTCTCCATTGATTACCACCGAGAACTGGGCTCCAGAGATACACTCCATATATAATCAATATATAGCATAACACACTCCATATACAATCAATATATAGCATAACACAGGTGATTCCCCTAACATTCATGGCCCAAACTAAATTTTTGTCTACTCCAGCCTTTCAAAGCGGATCTAGCAGCCTTCAATTTTTGGACAAGCCTGAACATGGCAGTTCCCCTAACATTCATGGCCCAAGCTTCCTCCACAACACCAAGGAACTTAAGAAACTTGAAAAACTCCAAATTGAACCCCCCCCCCCCCCCCCCCGAGAGATTTGCCTGTGGTTTGAAGTAGCATGGATCCAACAAAGGCCTCCGCATCTGAAAATGCTTGGATCCAATCCACGTTAACCATGCACGGTGCACCAACCAAACTTACAGTCAATCCAACGAGCACTTAGGCTACCATTTGACTAGGTGAATCTAGACCCCTTCCATCGAAGATCAATAAGCCCAGAGTATGCCACCATGTCAGAAACACCATTCAATGAATTCAACGGCACAAGATTTCCTCCTCATTTTTCAGAATTAGACTGAAGAGCCAGATCTAGTCTATATCTCTGGCTTTAGACCGCAGATTTAATCTATCACCAGCCCTTTTCAGCCAAGAAATCCTGCTGAGGGGGATGTTGATGCAATGGCCACAATGATGAAGTAGGCATACTCCTGTTCTCCGCAAGAGTAATGTAATAAACCATTTAATATGCAACATTTTCCTATGGTTTTGAATCATCAAACTACCAAGTATGATCACTTTCATTTAGTATATATCTGTAACCCCCCCTTTTTCTTCACCGTTCAGACCAATGCCTGATGATGTTTTCGTTCAATACATATGCTCTAATGTATAACAAACAGATGCTAAAAAAAGAGAGAATCCAGTTGAATAGTCGTGCACAGGGATCCTGGATATCGGGAGGCGGTATCATAGTGACAAAGTCGGGGTTTGGAATAATTCGGCAAAGGTAAAGTTCGTAAAACTTTGGAAAAACCTGGGAACAATTCAGGAATAAAATAATAATTATAAAAGATATCCAACAATTTGATTTGATAATATACAAAATGAATAATTTGTTCGGGAAAGAAATTATTGCAAAATTCACAAATAAATCGGGAATAATTCGCAAAATCAGCGAATAATTTGATAAACCTAAAATTTGCAAATAATTCGATACACCTAAAATTCGCGAATAATTCATGAATTTTTCAAAAATTCGGAGAATTTTGTTACTATGGGCGGTATGACACACTCATCGCCGTCGAAATATATTCTCCTTAGTAAGGTCCACCCTTCCTTGAATGTGAACATTCCTGGATCCTTAATTCTTTAGTAAAACCTCGGCTTCTTTAGTAAAAGCTCAGCCTGCACGTTGCCCACCTCACCTAACTGAAGTAGTATGTCATTGTAAAATGGATTACCCAGGACACTCCTGTATCATCTGCAAAGAATCAAAAACAAAACAGAAAAGTTTAAATTGTCAGCATCCCCAGTATTATATTTTCTACTACTATTTAAAATAATTTATCGTAAAAATGTCAATTTAAATATAAACTTTTCAACTAACTTTATGGTATTATCATACGGGTTGAGACTCTTACATTGGAGGTTGAGACTCTCACAGGAGTGTGGTAACTCCAATCCCCTGAACCAATAACAATTTCCTTGTTTTGTGGCATCTGCACCGATCATTTTCCAAATGGCCTCATTGCCTCTCCATTCCCAGCAAAGCTTCCATCCAAGGCTCTCCACATGCCTGTATTGCTGGAAATTGTATATCGAAACTATTGCCTGCATATTATTAGAAGAAAATTGAGAGAACTAAATTGATTAGATGCTTCAGAAAAAGAACAATACAACACAAGATTTACATAGTTTGTCACATGAATGACTCCATAGACAAAAGGAACCACAAGTGTCAGTGAGATTTTTCATGAGCCCGCCCCCATGAGTAGACACCACAGAGAACTAAATGGAGCAATGGGGCATTGGGATAAGTCCATGCAATGATGCAAACTATAGTACCGTTGCAAGGTGGAGCTTTAAAACCAGTTAGACTTCCTAGAGCCGTAATAAGAAGAAACGGAGAAAAAGAAAAGAATTAAATCAAACAACTAATAAATAAATAAACTTGGTAGAACAATTTAGACTGTCATATACTTGAAACTAAAGACCTCCTACACTAAGCAAAATCCTATCTACCATAAAATTCCACCAAGAATGGATCATATTAATGTGAGCGATCCAACCCCCATTCTGATCCCATCAATGGCACTCTTTAGGAGAGTTTAAACTGTGAACTAATAATTTTGTGGATTCAGAAGAGTCAACAAATAACTATATGAACTAATGTCATCTAATCTTTCCTATATATTGAGAAAAAGTAATAACAAATCTTAAGACTTACTTCATAAGAGTTGTCAAACCCAAGTTACGATATTGTGATGTTCCTGCTCGGATCTAGGGGATCATAACCATTTGTTCAATAAGCACAAGATTAGGATAAAATAAAATAACTACTTTAATTCATAATCTGAAATAAATCCAAACTGTAATCAACTCAGAAACTAGTCAAATGGCCCTCTCCCTAATCACTGGGGCCTTCTAGAAAATTTTCTAAGAATAATGTTCAGCCAATCCAATCTAAGGATGTTAACCATGTACACATCATATTCAGTTTTGTAACTAACTAGCCAATCTTATTGTTAAAAAAAAAAAACGTTAATGATAGTTCGCCCAGATATTAATCCATAGTTAGTTATTGATGGTCAACTGTTGATCAGTTAGGCTATTAAGGGAGATTGAGATCAAAATAAAGAGTCATACGTACACGCAGACAGAACCCATATATATATATATATATATCACAGTTAGAACTACAAACTTCTCTCATGAAACAGATAAAAGTAAAAAAAAAATCCAATTATCTCAACCCAAAACCGGAATCATTCACACTTGAAAGCACAGACTTCTCTAAGAATGAGGTAGCAGTGAAGTTCTACAAATGAAAGAAATTAAAAAATATTTTTGTATGCCCATATCAAACAAGATGGAGAAGAGAATTATAGAAGATAACCCACTATGTCCCTAAATAAAGAGGTACCGACAAAAACTCTATGAAATATCTGATTCATAACAAAGAGAAATTACCCAGTTCAGAATAAAGCAAGCTTTTCAAGTGATGGTCATGAAATCCAAGAACAAGGACAGCTTTATTCCACACATTAATAAGTTATCACTTCTTCTGAAACTCCCCAAACTGAGAAAATATGCCTTAGTCATGATCAGCACTCTGAAATCTTAAGAACTTGTCTTTTTTGGGAAGAAAATTATTTAACAGAGAAATTCCAACACAGCAATAGTTTCAAGTCCTAGATGATGAAAACTTCATTTGAAGACTGTAAGTCAGAGGGAATGGATTCAAGAGCTTTGAGAAACCAAAAGGCCTCCATAATTCTAAATTGTAGAAGAATGGCACATTGAACATTTGCTAACTGTTACAAATATTCAACTAGTAGTTTTATTGGAGTAACACTGTAAGTAAAGAAATCAAAAGTGGAGTTTGGTAACACTAAGCTAAATAGGTAAAGCTTAATTGAAAATTGAGCTTATTTAGACTTTACATTGTTAAGTTAAAGGTTAATTCGATGTCTACATCTTTTTGAAGTAGAGGTTTTACCTCAAAAGAAAAAGGTAGCTCAGACCCTTATTACTTTTGAGGTAAAACCTCTACTTAAGAAAGATCTAGACATCCCATTAACCTTCAACTTAACAATCCAAAGTCTAACTAAGCTCAATTTTTAAATAAGTTCTACCTATTTAGATTAGTGTTACCAAAATGCCACCTAAATGTCTTATTGTCATAGGGCATCCAATTTTTTAACTGGTGCAGACACTTTGTTAGTCAATAGTGTCTCCATTAAGATGAACAGAACAGCCCTTATATAGGTGATAAGTTACATAATCAATATCTAGAAATTGGGGATCCTAACACCCTAATGTTCAATTACTGAATCTTTATTAAAACTGGCATCAATGTTGTCCCCTGTCTGGATTGGAGGACTCTTGCTTTTTTATTATTATTATTTTTTTTCCATCAATGTTCATATCAATCTAATGATCGTTAACCACCATACATTTTGATTTCTTATCAAGCACTCTAAGGTAAGCACATCAACCATTTACACATCATATTCAGTTCTTGTGCTCAACTCGTCGTATCTTTATATAGGATGTCGCGGAGCCTAAATTTTCCTAGGCAATTGGGTTTTATTAAGACCAAATTATCAGTATCAATACTTTGTAAATAAGACCAAATAGCACTCTCTTGTTCATATCAATCCATGTTTTGCTTAATCTCTTATACCATATTTTGGAGGATCAGATCTTCCCTACTAGTGGTAGTGGGACAATTACTTAATATTCAATATCTTAAGAAATATTATTGGAAAGAGGAAGTTCATAACTATTGATTGTTGTAAGTAGCAGAGTGCTATGGCTTCCCCTTTTTTTTGTAACTTCAATGCTAAGCTCATTGTGGAAAAAAGAAAACATAAAGCAACTAATTCAGTTACTGATCAATGGAGATGGGTATCCTCCATCAAAAACAAAGAACTTTAGGGATGCAAAGTATAAAATTTAAACATTCAAATATGTATGCCACAAAACTTGCAAAGGAAAGATTAAAATCCATGTGTATTTATTGATTATAAAGATAATAAGAGTGATGGTTTACATACTAAGAGCCTGGAGATGTGGACGACCGTTATCTACATTGAACTTGCTCGGTTGGACAAGAAAGGGAGACCCGCACGTATATCCCGTAAGACCCGGACTGAAATTCTTGGGGATTATTATGTCTTGATCACTGATCTTAGGGTTCTCCCCTATATGCATTTGGAATGAGGCCTGGGAGTGAAGAGGGTCTTGTCCCTTCGAAGAGAGTACTCGACCCTCACAGCAGTTGACCACCTGCATATTGTAGGGTGCTCCTGGTAAAAGGTCAATAATCTCAAGGGTTTTCCCATAGGAGTGAGGTATTTCCTCCATAAACTGGGAACAATTCCCTTGCTCCGCGGCCTCTACACCAGAAATGTGCCAAATGACATCCTCTCCCTTCCATGTCCAACTCAATCTCCACCCTGGGCTCTCGACATGCCGATACATATGGAAATTCGTTATGGACACCAGAGCCTGCAAGTATTTAGAAAACAAATTAATATGTTGAAAACAAAATACAATAAAATCTTAGAGAATACAAGAGCATTGAAAATGGAACTAGCAAATTGGTGGACTAATACAATATTAAATACTAAATTGCAGATGGAGACAAGGTTTGCAATTTCGTGAAATTTCTCGAAATTTCGGTTTCGACCAAGTCCAATGACATCGAAACTGCATTTATTTCGTAAATCAGATTTCGGCCGAAATTTCAGGTCAAATTTCGGAATTTCGGCGATATTTCGGAAATTTATTTTTAAATAGGTTATTTTTAATTAAAATCCCGAAATATTTCGATATTTTTATTGAAATTTCATGAAAATTTGAAAATTTATATATTATTTTTAAAAATAAAATAAAAACATTTTAATAATATACAAAATTTTAATAAAATATTATTTTTTTAACATATATATTTAATAAAATATGTATGTCATTAATAAAATATTATTATTTCGGGTTTCAAAATTTCGCCGAAATCCTGCAATTTTTCGAGATTTCGGTTCAGGTTGGTTGACCAAAATCATCGCAAATTTCGAAATTAAAAACGTTGGATGGAGATCCCCATGCAAAGCTGAGAGAAGTTTGAAAGTATGTGTAAACAATACTTTTTTTTGGTTAAACGTGTAAACAATACAAAGTCAGAGATATTGAGTATTTAGCCACTGTCGATAGCAGTCAAGATGTTAACTACACCATTTAAAAAAACTGATTTAATTATTTTGTCAATCGAAGTAGGAATTTTGCTTTTTATGATTCCAATTATTGAATTATTAGAATCATATAATAGTCTGCTCATTGTATAAACAGTTACATGTCCTCATCTCGTAATCTTGTTGCCGTGTCATTTTATTTTTATTAATTGGACATGATAACAAAAATAAGGATGGAGTTATCTAGCCTGTTTCATTTATGAGATTATGGATGATTTATAAGTCCTCTACCATGGTTTACCTTTAAAAATCATTAATATTCATTAAATCTAACAAAAATAAGAAGAAGATTTGATTAGCTATTCCTAAATAAGGGGAGCAAAATATCGGCCACGCCATAATAGTAAACACATGAGTAATTGCTCTTTTTTATTTTTTTATCCGATCGTGCCCCAAAAAAAAACGAGTAAGTAATTCCTTATTACGAATAAGTAGCAGGTCCCATGCATGTACTAGTAATATTATGAGAGATCTAAAGAATAAAATAGATGCAAACAAAATATAATAATATTTTATAAAAATTGTCTAAAATAAGGTTAATACTGTAATACATTTAACGAAATATTATTAAAAAAATAATTTGTTCTTTTAACAAACACCTTACAAAATTTCTTTGACTTTTAATAGTAGAATGATAAAGCATTGGTCCAAACCCTCTATGTCAAATAAAATCCTAAACGGTGTCTCCATTGGTCGACTCAATCTAGAGAGAAGGCTAAAGACCGAAATTCCACCTACAACGCAAGAAGTGATAGGGACCAATCTCATCTCGTTAAAGTTCACAAAAGGCCAAGGGTTAAAAATACGGTTTCTAGGGATGTATTGGTCCCAACCGAAACCTATACGTATCGATTTCGGACGATACATATAATTTCTTCTTTTAAAAAAAATATCAAATTAAATTTATAATAAATAAATAAATAAATGAGTTATAGGAACCAAATTTATCAAATATAAAGCCATAGGAAGCAATTCAAAGACAAAGTAACAAACACAATTAGAATTACACAATAAATTAAAATATAAATAACTAATAAATGGTACGTATCGCCCGTTTCGTATCGATTTAAATATCGTATACGGGTTAACCGATACCTATCGCCAGTTTCGTATCGGTTTCAGCGATTTTTATTTCCATGCAAGAGGTAAAGGGCTAAATAGGCCCAAACTTTAATTTGGTGGGACGGTAATGAAGTGGGGCCCACATGGGAGCTTTCTTAGTAGGGAGTCCACATGGGAAATTTGGGCATTAATAGTGGGCTGTTGGATTAGTTGGGGAATCCAACTGTTATTTTTCTGTTAATGTGTTTTCTCTCCTTTTTATGTAATAGTGGTAGTTTAGTCACTTCAGGTTTATTTTAATTTCCAGGACATAATTAGGGTTAAACATAGAGAATACTATATAAATCTTGTTTTGTGTTTTTCCTAGCGGAGAATAGAATAGAAAGCAACTTGTTTTTTTTCTCTTGGATGTGTGAGAATTCAAGAAACCCTAGGTGTGATTCTTAGGACCTTATTGGTGTGATTCCAATAAATCCATCTCTTCTTCTTCTCCACCATTACTCTCTCTGAAAATTATGTTCTTAATCTGAGCTTGGAATGGAATACATCTATTGTTGTTGCCGTTGGTGAATCTTCATGGGTCGTTAGTAAGATGATGGGCATTAGTAAGTTCCTTGGCATCTCAATTGAGGGTCATGAAGAGGAATTTCGGAGTTTACTCCAATTTCTTGAAAAATCTAAATGTGGGTCGGTGGTCAAGCCTAAGCCTAAGCCTCGGTGTCCCTTAGGTTCGGCAAGGAGATCACCTTTGGAGTTGAGGAGATTGAAGTTTGTCGTTAACTACGATAGGTCTGACCGTAGAGTTTCTCCTAGTTCCAAGCGGTTGGGTAAGGGTCCTCAGAGTAGTCAATGTCAAATCTAAGTCTATTATCTTGGAAAATTCGTGGTTTGGGTTGCCCTGTGATACATGCGGCAATAAAAAAATTCATCATTTCCTATAAGTCATCATTGCTCTATATTCAGGAGACCAAATTGGGGAATATTCGGACCTAGTTGATCCGGGACTTATAGGGGAGCAGTCATGTTGATTGGCTCAGTGTAGCCTCATTAGGTGCCTCCGGGGGTATTTTACTCGTCTGGGATAGGAGTTGGATTGAAGTTTTGGACTCTGAACTGGGAGCGTACTTGATATTTATTCTTTGTCGCTTAACTAGTGGAGGTCTAGAGGACCTAACTGAGTTTTCTCTGGGATCTACGGTCCCTCTAGGGCTATTGCTGATGCCGAAGTTAGATGATGTCTGTGGGCGGTAGGATGCACCTTGGTGTATGGGTGGGGATTTTAACTGCACCAAGTTTCCTCATAAGAGACGTGGAGTGCAATCTATGTCGGCCAAAATGCGGAGATTTGAGAACTTCATTAATCGCCATTGATTGCTCGATTACCCCAGTAGATTGGATCGATTCCTATTCTCCATTGATTGGGATGGCTTGTTCCCTGATCTTGTCTAATCAGCCTTATTCCCTCCCGTTTCCGACCATACTCCTATCCTTTTGGCCTCAGGCAGTTTTAGGGTGGTCCAAGTCCCTTTAGGTTTGAGAATATGAGGCTCCAGTCGGAAGGGTTCAAGGACTTGGTCTCTTCCTTTGTGGTTTGGGGGCCTCCCAGCTCGAGGTTTGATCTGAAGTTGAAAGCCCTCAAAGCGCGTCTTAAGACCTAGAATAAGGAGACCTTTGGGAATATTTCGAAGAAGAAAGCCAAATTGTTACTTGACATTCAATCCCTGGATGCTATTGAGAGTTCTCGCCCTCTCTCCGGAGTGGAAAGTCATGAGAGGGAGTTCTTGCAAGATGCGTATTTGGAGTCAGTGCAGCTTGAGAAGATCAGTTGAAAACATAAATCTAGAATTAGATGGTTGAAGTAGGGGGACCATAACACCAAATTCTTTCATCGTATGACCAATTTCCGTCGAAAATCTAATTTCATGTCTAGCCTCGTAGTTGATGACAACTTGACAACGGATCAAAAAAGCATCGAGGATAGTGTAGTCGGATTCTATAAGAACTTGTACTTGGAGAAAGTCTCATGGCGTCCTAAGCTTAACGGTCTCCTGTTTGCCTCCATTTCTTCAGCCCAAAGTGAGGAGTTGGAACGGTTGTTCCCAGTAGAGGAGGTCCTTAGTGCCCTTCAATCTATGGCAATGAACAAGGCCCCTGGTCCTGATGGATTTTCCATAGAATTTTATAAGGCATGTTGGGACATTGTGGGGAGAGACTTCCTAGTTGTCCTGCAAGAGCTTCATGAGTCAGGGTCCTTCGATCGAGCGATCAACAATACTTTTGTGACCCTGATCCCAAAGAGGATTGGGGCTCAGGATCTAAAGGAATTCCATCCAATCAGTTTGGTCAGCAGTGCTTACAAAAGTTTAGCTAAGGTGTTGGCCGTTTGCCTTAGAAGTGTGTTGAGGTTCATAATCTCCCCTCATCAAGGCTCCATTGTTAGGGGGAGACAGATTTTAGACGGTATTCTTATTGAAAATGAATGTGTGGATGAGCGTCTGAAATCTAACATCTCCGCTCTTGTTTGCAAGATCGATATAGAAAAGACCTATGACAATGTTAATTGGGAGTTCCTCCTCTTTCTGCTGGGTAGGATGGGTTTTGGGTCTTGTTGGTGTTCATGGATTCTAGCTTGTGTCTCCTTTGCCTCTTTTTCGATCATCCTCAATGGGAGCTCTAAAGGCTTCTTCCGTAGCTCCAAGGGTTAAAGGCAAGGAGACCCATTGTCTCTGGCTTTATTCCTCATCGTCTCAGCCAGATGTTAATCCGTGAGCAAGGACGGTTGCTTGTAGGCTTTTCCGTCAACAGAGCTTAGCATCTCTCACCTTCAATTCGCGGATGATAATTTAGTGTTTTGTGGCGCCTCTTGTTCACTCTCCGTTGCATTCTGAGATGTTTCGAGACAGTGTCTAGCCTCCGAGTTAATTTGGGTAAGAATGAAATTGTGCCTGTTGGCGATATTCCCAATATTGATGCCCTGGTTAGCTGCCTAGATTTCCACAAAGGATCCCTCCCCTCCTCTTACCTTGGTCTACCACTAGGGGCCCCTTTCAAGTCCAAAGCCGTTGGGCTCCAGTGCTCGATCATTTCTCTTCGACGCTTGCTAGTTGGAAGTCTTGCCTCCTCTCCAAGGGTGGTAAGTTGACCCTTATCAAGAGTACCCTCTAGGGTCAGAGGGCCTAAAACATAGCTCCTCTCAACGCAGTGAATAAGGCTTTGTTAGGCAAGTGGGTTTGGCAGTTCGGTGAGGAGCGAGAGAGTCTTTGGAGAAAGGTGATCGTGGCCAAATATGGCCTAGCATCAAAGGTTCTCATGGGGTGGGGTTGTGGAAAGGTATCATGGGTGTGGCTCAGTGTCTAGATTCCTTCATTAGGTTCAAGCTGGGTAATGGGGTCGACATTCAGTTATGGCACGATATATGGTGTGGTCAGTCAAGACTTAAAGACAAATTTGGGTCTATCTTCTCTTTGGCTAGTCAACAGGGGGCTTCTATTGCTGAGTGTGTGGAGAGGTTGCGTAACAGTGTAGTCTGGTGCCCTAGGTTCAGGAGGGCCTTGAATGACTGGGAAGTTGGTGATATACAGAGGCTTCTGGATCGGTTGAGCTCCTACTTCCCTAGAACTCAGATTTGTGGTTGAAGGGTTTAGTCTCGAAGCAACAACAGTCGATTTTCAGTGAGATAATTCTTGTAGTCCTTTGACTCTTCACCTTTGCGTTTATTTCCTTATAAGGCTGTGTGGGTTAACTAGGTCCCCACGAAGGTATCCTTCTTCCTCTGGTCTAAAGCTCTAAATAAGATTCTCACTACGGATTAGTTAAAAAGGAGAGGGTGAAGTTTTGCTAACCATTGCTATCTGTGCCTAGAGGAGGAAGAATGAGTTAATCATTTGTTCCTACACTGTTCGGTTGTCTCGGAGCTTTGGGCTTTTTTCTTGTCTCGGTTGGGTGTGAAGTGGGTCTTCCCATTCTCCCTTATGAGTTTCTTATCTAGGTGAAATTTGACAACTTTGGTGGGTGCTAAGAAAATAATCTGGACCTTTTTGCCTAGTGCGATATCTTGGACTATCTGGAAAGAGAGGAATGACCGCTTATTTGACAACTCCTCTTCCCCAGCTCATCCTATCTCGAATGCGTCAGTCGATAATAGATTGGAGTTCCTCTTCTCATTTGGATCAACAAGTGAGGGATACTTTGTATCCTTGAAGAGGCAATTGGTGGCTCTATGCTATCTGTTGTTGTGTTCTTTTATTTCCTTAGTTTTCTTTGTTAATTGTATCATTTGCCCTCAGTTTACATCTCTGTAAACTTTTTCATTCTATATTAATATATCTTTCTTACCAATATAAAAAAAAATTGGGTTTGTTCGTATTTCCAAACCCTAGGTTCTTCCCTATTCTATTTTAAAGTATTTCCTCAACCCTAAATCTTAAAAAATCTTATTTCCTCTAAAGGTCCTACATCAAGAAGACTATTCCAACTTGCTGTCATCACCTCTGTATTAACCTCCATGGCAGGTCTGTTTGATTAAATATTCAAACATGATTTTTATGTATTAGATGATAAGATCCTTTTTATTGTCATTCGACTAATTTTTTGGGGGGGATAAGAATGTCCCAAACCCAAATAAGAAACCCCGGACCTGTTTTTCTAATCCAATGGTAAGGAATGTCCCAAACCCAATTAATTAACCCTGAACCAGTTTTTCTAATCCAATGGGTAAGGCTAGAGAATATTTAATGGATAAGATTATCTATAGGGGAGGGAAGGAGTTATGCACCTCTACACATCTAGCAAAGATAACGAACTCAAACCAGTAATTAATTAACCCGGGAAAAAAACCAGTAATTAATTAACCCTGAAAAAAAAACCCCTTCCTTCCAAGGGTAATATCAAGCTTCAAACATTGTTTGAAAGGGACTAATATTTGAGCCTTTTTTATTTTATTTTGAAGAATACATCATTTACCCAGAAAGTGGGTTGAAGATGAACGATATTATGAACACCTAAAAGGTGAGAAGATGATTCAAAATGAGGATATCGATCTTCGTGACAACTATGTTAGACTAAATATATCAAACTGGTACATGTATTTGTAATGAGCTCAAGACTTTGGAATAATCTAGAGAAAAAGACTTACATCATAGGATTGGTCTTGTCATCTCACAATGTCCCACTTTATTGTAATATTTCTCATGTTCATTTTCGACTATCAACTGTGCCAAAATGAACATGAGAAGCAAAATTCCTTGAATTATGACAATTTTTTTATAAAGCATATGCAGCATCCAATTTTTCAACTGGAGCAGACACTTTGTTATGGTCAATAGTGTCTACATTTTGAGGTAAAACCTCTAAAGAAAAAAGTAGCTCATGTCTCCTTATTACTTTTGAGGTAAAACCTCTAATTCAAAAAGATCTAGACATCCAATTAACCTTCAACTTAACAATCCAAAGTCCAACTAAGCTCCTATTTAGATTAGTGTTACCAAATGCCACCTAAATGTCTTTATTGTCAGAGGGCATCCAATTTTTTAACTGGTGCATGCACTTTTTTATGGTCAATAGTGTCTCCATTAAGATTAACATAACCTGTATCTAGAAGTTGGGGCTCCCAACACCCCTAATGTTCAATTACAGAAAAATATCAGCAGCATACTAAAAAAACATCCTAACATACTCAAAGAAAACATCATATATCTTAACGTAGACCCTTTCTTAGCAACATAAGAAATAATTATAATTATTATTTAAAATAGAAACAAAAAACAAAGGGATTTCCAATCAAGTTACTGCAATTATGAGAATGATTAATTGACAATAATAATTGCATATGGTACCTTCTTTTTCCCATGCCACCCATTCCCAATAGCTTGTCTTGATAGAGAGACACCAACCTGAACATAGAAAATGATCATCAAATTGTCATTCAATAGAGAATGAAATTATGTAATTCGACAAAGCAGAAATCGAAACAGTTTCTTAGAACAGAGGAATCACATTAAGGTCCTATATTGTTGAATATATCATATATTAACCTAAATGGGTTTCCTCTTGGATAGCACATACATCACAATAATTTCACAAATTAGATGTCATGCAATTGATGAAATTTTCCGTAAAAATGGTATTCGTAATGTTAATGAAAATCCACAATCAACAACAATTCAAATTATCCAGATTCGCCCAAACTACAATATTGAGCTCTTAATAGAGTAGAAAATCCACAAATCAATCAACCCAAGTTGATGAGACAAAAAAAAAATGAGGCAGATTCCCTGAGCAGATGGGAATCGAACCAACTAAAATATCTATAGTTCCTCATTTGATATGTTCAATCCATTCAACGCTGATGGGTCAGCAACCAGATGGCTTGATTCAATACTCTACATACTGACTATAGTTTGCTATAAAAAAATTTAAAAATAAAAATCTCATAACTGGACAAAAAAAAATCTGAGTCTTTCATTTGATAGGTTCTTCCCCTAGAAATAACTAGTTTATAATTTGAAAACTAACAAGTTCTTTTTTGTTGTTGCGCGGTATCATTTAACTATTGTTGGTACGGTTAATGGATGAGCCCAAATATAGGATAGTAGATATCTATATAGAAAAGCCTTGGATGAGGGAACCTGTTACAGAAAAAATCCGGGTCAGAAGATAGCTTGGAGTTGAACGACTTTGTTGCTTGGTTGTATTTCTATACACGTATTGGCAATGTCATCACTACCTGCACATACTCTCTAGTCTGTATAATAAAAAAGCAATCTGTTCCAGGTATTCAAAATAAATTAAGGGCAAAATTTCAACAAGCTGGCCGCTCCCACATGAGATTAAACAGAACTAAGAGCAAGGACGCTGTAGAGATCCAAGAACATGAACTAACATAATTAAAAGAGCACTGAAGTAAATGGTTAAAACAGATCCTTTTTTAAGCAATAAATGATATTAGATCTTTTTTAAGCAATAAAAGATATAACCCTTGTTTACCAAATTCCCTTCAGATAAGGGAAAAACTACACGTATCTTAATGTTAGAAACCCTTCAACCAACACAATCTTCATATTTCAAAGAAGAGTGCATTTGCTGCCTAATTCTATTTATCCATTTCTTACAAAGGATATCCACATATTTGTTACCATTTATTAAAGGGACAAAATCCAGGGATTACACAAAAAAAAAAATAGCCTTCACAAAAAGCAGTACCATTATAATACCTAACCTTCTGCTCTGTTTTTTTTTTCTCTGAAAGCATATCACGGTTATCACCCCTTTAAGCAACTGAAACCAGCCAACATGTAACATTAAAGATATACCCTGTATCAGCACTGACAATTTTTTTTTAAAAAAAACACTGTATGAGCAAAAAAAATAAGATATGACTAGATGTGATTTATTATCTTCTATTTGAAATTAAGTTAGATCTATGTAAAGCCAAGAATGGGACAATTGTTTTTTTTTTTTTGGAAAAGGAAAGCTGGGGTTAGGCAGACCCCGACAGGATAAATAAATTTTTAAAAGAAGCAATTACAATTTCATGGCTCTACATCCACTGTTTTCAGCCGATACAAGCCGGGCCAAATGCGGGGGAAATTGAGAGGGAATAAAAGATCGCCCCCCATCACTTAAACACAACTTAGACAAAAAACCAGCAGCTCTATTTGCTTCCCGAGGAGCAAAATAAAATTTGAAGCTCTCTAACTACTGCACCATATCATCAATCCGAGCAAGCATGAAAGCAAAATAAAATTTGAAGCTCTCTAACTACTGCACCATATCATCAATCCGAGCAAGCATGAAAGCACTTGACCAAGGTCTAATGCTTGAGTTTTTTTAACGCCTCCACAGCCCACAGCCCAACTCCATTTGGTAGAAATTGATAACAAATCAACACATCTAATAAAAGACAGATCAAAACTAAAGTATTCCCATAATAATACTCCAGTTCTTCCATTAACCATTGAAAAAAAAAAGAAAGCAAAATCCTAACTAAGTAAAAGGAGATACTCTAAAAAATGTAGCTTTGCCCAAAAAAAAAAAACCCATAGAAAATTTTAGATAATCAAAAAAATAAAAAATCAGAAGAAGCCCAAAATCTTGCTCACTTAATTATGCTTGCCTAATGGTCTTCTCCTACTCTTGCAAGACGTGGAAGGCTACGGGTATGTGAAGGAAAGTGGGCTCAAACAGAAAAAGAAAAAGAAGAAGAAGAAGAAGAAAGAAAGAAAGAAAGAAGAAGCTTCTTGAGGAAGAGGTTCAACTTGGGTTCTTCCTCCACAGCCCATTCCCTTCGTCGGATCTGATTTGAATTCTGATCTGAATGGATTCCACACTTTTGATTATGTAACTGAAAATACTAAAGTCACCCAGCACCGTTGGATCCTTTACCAAGCAGAGGTGGCGTGCTGCACCAACCACAACTATAGCACTTACTGTTTCTTTCCTTTTTTTGGTTAGCTGACATGACATAGAGTAAATACGTCCATCTACCACGCGTTTCAGTATGTGAAGCCATGGCTGGCACAAACAACGCAATTGCCGATTCCTGCAAGCAACTTCTACATGTGCCAGCAAAATTTGTATGGTTTTTTTTTCCCACTTCAGCCTGAAAATTTTCTATTTCGATGATTTTACAAAGAGTCCTGACTCCTGAGAAGCTGACCGCATGTGTCCCTTTTAATACCTATTTAACCATGATTAAATTTAATTAAATTAAAATTAATAATTTTATTTCGAAAAAAGCATAATTAGATTACTTAACCGTAGGGGTGAGTGATCTTAACCACAGTTGATAGGTGGTAGAAAGGGGGCTTGAACCAATGGGATCACGGGCCAACTTCTAAGCTGTCCGTTTTCAACTTCCCTCTCACAAACTAGCTATAAAGGTAGTCGTTGTGATTCATTTATTGCGGTGTCTACCAAATCTCTATAGTTATAATCAGATTTTGGGAATCCAGTTATGCCCTTGAGGTCGTCACATGTTCCTTTTCACACTCCTTAATTGTGATTAAGATTCACTCATCCTTAGGATTTTATCCATCATTAGTTTTTAGAAAAAAAAAATTACAAATATTTTTAAATTAAATAGTAAATATTAAAAAACAATTCTAAAACTAAGGATGGGTGGGTAAATCTTAACCACAATTAAGGGGTGTCAGAAGGGACAAGAGGTGACCTCATGGGCAGAACCAAATTCCCCAAATCCGGTTATAAACGTAGAAGATTTGTTAATTATTAGAACTGTGTTAACCCTTCTCTCAAGCATTCTCAATTCTCCGTCAAAAAGCACATGTTCTTACTTTCGGCCAAAAACTAACACCTGTTCTTGATTTAAGAGGTGTTGATTTTTTAGTGAAAATAGGGATCAGAGTAGAGTTAGCACACCTCTAATTATGATTAGCAATTCCCTGTAACATGATTATGATTATGGTTTCCCTCATAACTTGCTTTTAGTGAGCATGTGAAGAGCAAACATTGTGTTATGGAAAGTAAGACTAGTCCATATTAAGTAAATAATTATTGGATGATGTGGCATATCTATATTGGATTATTGAATGCATGGCGAAGCCAAGGAAAGAAGGCTCATGCAGTGTGTGAAGAGCAAACAATGTACTATGGAAAGTAGGACTCGTCGGTATTAAGTAAATATTAAGTAAAAAATAATTTTATTTTTAAAAAAATCATAACTAGATTGCTTAACCTTAGGGGTGAGTGATCTTAACCACAGTTGACAGGTGGAAAAAAGGGGGCCTCGACCAATGGGATCACGGGCCAAAATTCTAAGGCCCCGTTTGGTTGCACTTCCATTTTCTGTTTTTAAAAAAAAAAAATTGAAAATGTTTACACAAAACATGTTTGGTAAACATGTTTCTGTATTTTGTTTTTAAAAATTAGTAATAAATTTTTTGAAAATCAAGGAAAAACAAGAATTTTCTACTACCCCTATTTTTGAAAACAAAAAACAAAAATAGAAAACACAAACCCATTATCACCACTCATCACCACCACCACCATAATACTACCACCATCCACCACCACCACCACTACTCACCACCACACTACACCCATCGCCATCACTCACCACTACCACCACCACCACCACTACCACACAACCACCACCACCACTACCGCCACCGCCACACACCACTACCCCACCGCCACCATCACCACCACCACCACTACCGCCACCGCCACCATCACCACCACCACCACTACCGCCACCGCCACCATCACCACCACCACCACCACCACCGCCACCGCCACCGCCACCACCACCACCACCAATACCACCATCACCACACCACCGCCACCATCACCATCACCAACACTCACCACCACACTACACCCACACTACACCCACTGCCATCACTCACCACCACCACCACTACCGCCACCGCCACACACCACCACCATCACCACCACCACCACCAATGCCACCATCATCACCACCACCGCCATCATCACCACTACCATCACCACCGCCACCATCACCACCACCACAACAACCACAACCACCACCACCACACCACCGCCGCCACCACCACCACCACCACCACCACACCACCGCCACCATCACCACCATTACCAACACTCACTACCACACTACACCCACCGCCTTCACTTACCACTACCACCATCATGAATTGAAATTATTTAATCATATTTACCAAACGTGTTTTTATGTTTTTCTTTTTTTAAAATAAGTAACAGTTACCAATACCAAATGTGTTTCCTATTTAAAAAAATTGAAAACAAAAAATTGTTTCCAATTTTTAAAAACAAAAAATAAAAATAGAAAAATGGAAGTGTATCCAAGCGGCCCCTAAGCTGTCCGTTTTCCATTTTCCTTTTACAAACTAGCTATAAAGTAGTGGTTGTGATTCATTCTTACGGTGCTTACCAAATCCTCTACGGTTATAACCGGATTTTAGGGAATCTGGTTATGCCCTTGAGGTCCCCTCATGTTCCTTTTCACACTCCTTAACTGTGATTAAGATTCACCCACCCTTAGGATTTACCCAACCATACTTAGTTTTTAGAAAAAAAAACATTAAAAATATTTTAAAATTAAAATAGTAAATATTAAAAAAAATAATTTAAAAACTAAGGATGAGTGGGTGAATCTTAGCCACAATTAAGGGGTGTCAAAAGGGACACGCGGTGACCTCATGGGCATAACCGGATTCTCCAAATCCGGTTATAACCGTAAAGGATTTGGTTCTCATTGTAAGCACCCAATTTTTACACCCCCTAACCAGGGTTAAGGATTCTTAATCATGGTTAAACCCCTAGTCGAGTCCCTTAATCCTAGGTGTAACCCTAGTAGACCATGGGTATAACCCTAGTAAACCCTAGATTTTTTAACCCTAGTTAAACCCTTAACTCTACCTAAACCCTAGGTAAACCATAGCCTAGCCCTAGCCTAACCCTAGGTAAACCCTAGCCTAACCCTAGGACTAGACCAATAGTTAACCCTAGGCAAACCCTATGACCAAACCTTAGTCTAAAACTTAGGAAAAACTAAGCCCTAGACAAGCCCTAGGCCCTTAGGGCTTAAACCCTAGGTCCACAAACCCTAAGGGCCAGGCCTCTCGGCCTGGGCCCAAGCCTAGGCCCACATAATTTGAATTTGGAAGCCCCCATACTGCGTGCACAGCACTGGGCAAGGCCCTTTGGTTAAAAACCAATGGTGTCGGTAATAGGATTACCGACATCTAAAAAATTCACTGTTTTGAGGATGTCGGTAATCACATTACCGACAATCCCGTTTTCTTCTTCCTGCAGCACACCACCTCCCCTGCACAGTCAGACACGCCTACACCACCACTCCTTCGACCTGTACACACTTCTCCACCCCTGTAAACCTTGCCAACCTTCGTCCTTATTACATGAGTGTCCCCATGATCTCCCCAATAAAGAGGGCAGCACCTTCACCACCTGGAAGTCACTCCACAGACCCCAGTTCTAGACTCATAGCCTTCTTCCTAGTAGCCCCACGAGGTCCCTGTAGCTTCCTTAAGCCATCACCTTACTCCCTTGCACTGTGCACTGCCGTGAACCACCGCCACCACTACTATTCCCAGGCCAACAACAGTTGACCAGCAGGGTAGGGCTTCCCCCTACCCCTCTTTTATTTGCTTTCGATATCAATGTGAGCCCCTGGTCCATTCAAGGGGAGTATTTTCTTTCATTTTTGCAGAAAACCCATTAAAGGGGCTCCCCCATCTTCGCCATAGGTGTGGGGAACCCCCTAATGGTAAAACACCACATCGGGTAGCTTCAGTAGCTTTTGGGGGTCCCTCATGCCATGAGGGAACCCCTAGTTCCACCCCCTTGACAGCCCTATAGGGCAAATTGCTATTTCTGGAAAAATCCCAAGGTGTCGGTAAACTCAGTACCGACACCTAGAGCGTTTGCTGTTTCAGGGCCAATGGACCCTACCTTAGCACTCCTAAGGCCCACTAAAAGGCCTGGGTTGTACTCATCGGCCTCCCCTACATTTTACCTAAACACCTCGAGACCCGTAGTTAACTCTAAGCATGGTTAAATTTTAAAAAACCAAAAACTACCAGAATGTTGGCAATCAGATTGCCAACGTTTATCATTTTATGTGAATGGTGATAGTACCACTTTAGCACACTGGGGGACCCATGTCAGGCCACCCTCATCCCAGGCTTAAACTCTTCCCCTGAATCTCCTCTTCAAAACCATAGGTGGAACATCCCCTAACTCACCCCCTAACCATAGTTATAGGGGTGTGAACCTAGGTAAAAAAACACCCAAATTGTCGGCACTTCATTTATCGATAGTATGGATTTCTCTTTTTTTTGGGCTCTACAGTGAGCCCACAGCCCATGGGGACCCTCCTACTGACCTGCCATGGCCCTTGGGGTCCACCCCAAGCCATCCCTTGCCTTAACCATGGTTAACTCAACCATGATTAAGAGCCATGGAAAAATTCTAAGAAATCCATATAAATCCAGAATATTCCAAAACCTTGGAAAATGCAACTTTTGGGTTATGTGCTTATGCTTAATCATGGTTAGATGAGCTTAACCATGGTTCACACTTGGTTTAACCATGGTTAAGTCCATTTAAACCCTGTAAAATGTCGAAAAATCATGAAAATTCTAAAATGGCAGTATGATTCTAAATTTGACTTTGTACACTGCTTAACCTTGGTTATTCGGACTAACCATGGTTAAATTCATGTCTTAACCATGGTTAGCCCCATTTAACTTGGGAAAATTTGGAGAAAAAATCCTCAAAAATATTTAAACAACTCTTAAGGACCATAAACATACTTTGGACCTTGCCCAACCCCGGTTAGCAATCCTAACCACGGTTAAACCCCTCTCTAAGCTTACCAAGCTTACCCTTGACCTCTGGGTTCATCTAAGGCCTACCAGGCCTAATCTTGGCCTATCGGGCCTAACCCTAAGCCTACCGGGTTTACCCTTGACCTCCGGATCCATCCAAGGCCTACCGGGCCTAATTCGGGCCTACTGGGCCCAACCCTTAGTCTACCGGACTAAACCCTAGCCTCCAGGCTTACACCCTTGGCCTACCGGGCCTAAACCCTAGTCCACCAGACTACCCTTTGGCCTACCGAGCCCAATACCGTGCACTTGACCAACCCCGTTCAACCCAACCCTAGTCTACCGGACTAGACCCTAAGTCACCCTTGGTGCACACACAACACTCCCTTAGTCTCGGCACGGGCTCATATGCCAGAACTACTTTCGGTTTGATCTCATCCCAATGTGAGTACGTAGGCAACCCAACACATATTCGACCTTAGTTTAGTTTTTCCTTTCTTGAATTAGTATAAACTAAACCTATGATATTTGACTAATCATTTACGATAATTTGGCTTAAACATAGTAAGTAGGGAACTGTTGTAAAACGGAAGTGTTAGGGTGCCAACTTCTTCCCCGGGCTTAACTGAACCTCTTACCTAGAACTTTAAACAGACCAAGACCTTATCCATTACCTAAGACTTATCCCTACCAAATTAATAAGTGGCGACTCTAAACTCAACACAATCCTCGCCAAATGTAGGCAACCGGAATCCGTGCATGCTCACATCCATCATGTTAATTACTAGAGTCGTGTTAGCCCTTCTCTCAAGCATTCTTAATTCTCCGTCAAAAAACACATCTTCTTACTTTTAGCCAAAAACTAACACCTGTTCTTGATTTAAGAGGTGTTGGTTTTTTACTGAAAATTGGGAATGTTTGGGAGTAGAAGTAGCACACCTCTAATTATGATTAGCAATTCCCTCTAACATGATTATGGTTTCCCTCATACCTTGCTTTTAGCGTGTGAAGAGCAAACAATGTGCTATGGAAAGGAAGACTAGTCGGTAAAAATATTTTTCTATTATCTATATATAGTGGCCCCCAAAAATAACTTTAGTTAGTTGGTTATGTGGGAAGTTTGTCCCCTCTAAAAAAATATTTGTAATTTGTTATATGTATAATATAAAAAAATAAAATTAATTTTATTTAAAATAGTAGTTAATTTTATTTAGAGCAGTGATTAGTGGACTGCGTAATCGGCTAGATAGCCAAATGCCCATCCACATGTCCCTTTTAACTATTGTTCATGGTTCAAAATATCGGTATCGGTCGCCGTATCGGTAAGTTCAAAATAGGATACGTATCGACATATCGGTACCGTATCAGTTAGATACGGCGGAAAAATTCAGGATACGCTAAAAAAAGCTTCGATACGAAAGGAAAAAACTTGGATACCTTATATAAAACTTCTTTTAATGCAAATATAAGCTAAAAATAAACTAAATGAAGACATCAAACTATATTTATAATCATACAAATGAGAGTTAACAAATTTATAAGTTAAAAAAGGCGTGCGCGCTGATAAATATGTATGAAAATACAAACTATAGTTACTTAACCAAGTGATAGAAGTTTACTTGCATTCATAAATCAAAAATATGAAAATACATACCTTTGTATTCACAAATCAAATTACATACATGATAGAAGCTCAATATCACATTGAGCTTTGTGCCGGCTCATACTCTATCATTTTTGGATCAAAAATTGAGTCGTGTGATACATTATAAGTGGTCCAGACATGATGACTCCAATGTGTCCAAGTAAGCATCGTGCGGTACATGCCCAGGTACATTTGTACTTATGCTTGCGCCTCTAAGCTCAACCCCTAGCCTCCAGGCTCAACCCTTGGCCTCCAGGCCCAATATCTTAGGCATCTGAACCCAAATCCTAGGCCTTCGGGCCCAATCTAGACCACGCACTTGACCAACCTAGTCAACCACCCCTAGTCCCCGGGCTAGACCCGGGTTATGGTTGATAAAAAGCTCATGTATGTAAATGGTATGATGTATGTTTTGGTGAGATTCCTATGGTATGATGTTTTATTAAACATGAACATGTTAAATTTTCTCTACAATCTATGAACGATATGTTATGATCTCATAAAATTAGTTGTATGTATGTATATTTATATGATGTGGCTAAATTTCGGGTAGGCCAACACCTTAGAGGATGATTTTACGCCTAAATTCCTTACCATGGTGGTATGGGACGCTTGAGTATGGTACCAATGGTGTAAGATAGGAATCTAATAGGTAACATAGATGAAAGTTGATTGATATGCATAGAATAATGTTAATTATTAGCCCTTTATTTGCATGTGTTAGTTATTTATCATATCTTAATTTTTCTAATGATAGCTTTTCTCTTATTATGTAGGAATTTGGGAGAGTTGCATAGGAATGAGGCTAAATCAAGGGATTAGAGAAGAAAGACTCAAGTCCAGAAGTTCAAGTCTAAGTAAATAAGATAAAGCCCAAGTCCAAAACCCAAGTCAAAGCACAATTGAAGAAATTTAAAGCTAAAAGCTCATTAAAGAGAAAAGTCATACAAGGCACACTCATCTAATTGGATTAAATCAAAGAGAAGACAGAGTTGCTGATATTCGGCAACCAAATCTATAAAAAAAGTAAGTAAATTTTGTGGGTGGTAATATTGAGCAACAAATCCCCCAAAAAATGAAGATTTTCGGATTCCCGCCTAAACTGACCCTGACTCACTAATTTGGTCATAACGTATGATTGAGATATCGGATTAAGGCAAGATTTGAGGCATTGAAAAGAAGACTCAAAGGGAAACAATATTGCATTTCACGAGAATCTGCTAATTTAGAAGTTAAAGGGGTCAAAATATTCTGTCAAGTGGAGGATTATGCATAGAGGAGAGAGAAATCAAGGTTAAGAACAGTTTTTCTCTTCCTCTTTTCGGGGGCTCTTTTTTTTTTTTTCTCTCATTCTCTCTAACCTAAATCTTATTCTCTTTTCTATCTACCATTTTCTTTCTTTTATTTGATTGTTCTATTATGTAATGGTGGAAGAGGGAGTGGTGTAAGAAGTCGATTAAAAATCATTGAAGTGCGTGGTGATTTATTTCATCGGTCTTGTCTTGAATACTACAATGCTTAGCTAACTCGTGATTAGGGGAAAAGGAGGAAACCAAGAATCCTGTAAGATTTATCCTTATTTTAGTTTTTAAATACTGTAAAATTATATTGTTAAGAAAATATTAAATTTGGATTTTAATTAAAGTTTTCATAAAACCTATCTTCCTATCTAAAGCATTTGCTTGTTTATTGGATCATGTTTCATTTGAGAACTTCGAAATTAATTTTAGGATTCTCCAAGAGAAATTCTCCTTGAAACCCTAACTTTTCTTTTTTTTTTCCTTCAAAAATGAGATTTACTTACTTTTGTTATGCAGTAATGGATTGGATCAAATACTTTTATTCTCATTTTTATTTGCCAAAATAAATTTCTGATTTTGTTATGATCTTCATAATAAGTTGTAAGAAATCCTCCGTAGAGAGGTTAGAAATTTGTGATCCATTTATTATATAGCATTTAAAAGGAACTATTTTATGTTGCATTGCATAGTTTTCATGTAAATATTTTAGTTGTGCTTATCATAGACATGCTTCAAAAGTATTGAGAATGATAATTTGGATGCAATTGGGTACTTTCCGAAGGTGTTTTAATTGCAATGGTAACTCTACTTATATGGAATTTTCAGGCATAATATTTTCTATCAAACAATGGTTTGCACTTAAAACCCCACTAATTCTATTAAAATAGATTTGTTTTTCAATCAAACACTCTGAAAATGCATATTTTGAGAGTTTAATCGTATTCATTGAAGATCTGCTTCTACAAACCATATAGAGGTTTTTTTTTTTTGGAACTCGGGTGTCCCCAACCCTTTGGGTCAAATAGAGTTAAGTGTTGCGGCTTGCAACCAAGCACTCGCAGTTTCAAAAGTCATGTTAATTATATATTGAGATGTAGTACTTGTCTATATAGTGAGATGTAGTAATTTTCTACATCATGTTAATTATAATTGACCTAGCAAGCATTTTTCGTTCACCATTTTTTTCTGCAGTGTCAGCTTTGATCTCATTATCTTAATTCTTACATGAACACATTTTTCAGTCAGTACTTTATATATATATATGCTCATTGGTCCTCTATTTATTTGATCTCAGAGCTGTCCAAACGCAGTGAGGTGTATCTGTTGTTTCATGACATGTTACTATATAATGTTTTGTTCAATAATTTGCCTATGAATGATATGACATAGACGTGCATAGTAGGAACTGCTTGAGATGCCGCGGATCTCAGCTATAGGCAGTTTAACCTACACGTGAACCTCAGCCTTTTATGCATGAAACGTAGATATTGGGTATCTTGAGTTTAAACATATGTTATCGATTAGCTTAGCTACAATTATTATTTGATCATGTTCGACCTTTCTCTCATTTTTCTTTACCATTTCATTTTTTCTTTCATTGTATTATTCTTTATTTCTTTTCACCATAACCATTAGGGAATGGCACTCTTGTTGTTATTGTTAGTTTTGTTATGGTTGCCCGTTTCAAATTTAGGAGTTCCGTCGACATCAATACTAAAGGTCACTCCATTAACGTTCCATCAGCACATTCAGTTTTGTAAAATTTCTTACTTTCATAACTTAATTTCCTAGCACAAAAGGTAAGATTGTACTATTTATTTTTATACTGTTTAAATTAGGTATCTAATTTTTTTTTACGCATATTATAATTTATACTTCGTAATATAAAAATATAGTATTAATTTTCTTTTCATCATAAGTAATTTATAAATATCATTTATTATATTTATACTGTTAAATTAGGTATCAAATTTTTTACTCATATTATAATATATACTTTGTAATGTAAGAATATAGTATTAATTTTCTTTTCATCATAAGTAGTTTATAAATATCATTTATTATATTATACTATGTTTTTTTTAAAAATATCATCTTAAATGCACTTGCACGTGCAACTTCAACTAGTAATATATAAAATTGTATAACAGTGTAACAATTTCTTTTATTTTTCGTTTAAGGTATCATGCAACACACACTAAATACACACAGTCTAACCTATGGTTACGGTTAAGGTGCCATAAGAGTGACAGTTTTTTACACATAATAATAATAATAATAAAGTATGTATATAATAATAAATATGATATATAATATCTATAAGTAAATAGATTGGGCCGAACTTGGCCTTGAGAGTCAAGCCTTAGCCCAGCCCGCATTTACATGGGCCTAAGAAATTGAGTCCAGCCCTAGCCCTAAGGCATAAAATGTGGGTAATGGGTGGGCTCTTTTGAGCCCGGTCGGGTGGGCAGCCAAGTGCATGAGTCCCTATACAGCTGGAGTGAATGATGGTTGGTGGGCACATCGGGGTGGGGGTTTATGGAGGTAGCCGGGGAACTAAGTGGGCTTTTACCTTGTAAAGGCAAAGGAGGCTCTCGTTGTAGAATATGTTGACTACGGAGGAAAGACCCTGACATGGTCACATGTCGGACTTTGTGTTGGTGGGTTGTATAAGAAGTAAGAATACCAAAAAAAAAAAAAAAAGTTAAGAATTATATAAGAATTAAGAATACCAAAAAAAAAAAAAGTTAAGAATTATATAAGAATTAAGAAAACCAAAAAAAAGAAGTAGGAATTAGTTAAAAGAGAGTGAAATGTGGCAGATGGAGGCTTGGGTTGAATAAGAAGTATGAGCATTCCTAGCAACCTCACCAAGCTAGATAGCTAAAAAGTGTTAAATAACGTCCTAGTAGCCTCACCAATTTGATGTTTACAATTTGGTGAGTTTACAATACTCACCAACTTTGGTGAGTCATGTACACTAACCAAAGTTAAAAATGTCTCTTTCCCTCTTTTTTTGTGGGCCCACACAAATAAAATAAAGGTTTCTCTCCTTTTTTTTTTTTTTTAATTGTGGAAGTGACACAAATAATAAAATAATGAAAGTTTTGGCTATTTTGGTGAGGCTGCCGGAAGTGTTTTAAAAAAATGGCTCACCAATATGACTTTTTGTGAGTTTTGGTTATTTTGGTGAATGAAATTTGGTAAGGCTGCTAGGAATGGTCTAAGAATATCAACAAAAAAAAAAAAGTAAGAATACCAAAAAAAAAAAAAATGTAGGAATTAGTAAAAAAGAGTGAAATGTGGTAGATAGAGGTTTAAAGAAGGTGAGTGAGTCCACAGCCAAGAGAGCAAATCCGAGTTGGTGGCGTGATATTTGCCTTAGAAGCACATTGATTACCAAGGATGTCCATATTATATGTTATTAGAAGCGACACTAAAAGTAAGTGACATTCACTTGTCAATATGTTTGTTTTATTACTATTTGTTTTGCACGTATTCATTAACTCCTCTAATCCTATAAAAAGTACTTGATTAGTGTGCAAATTAACAAGTGGGAAATGCAACACAATATACATGCATTTCTTGTTTTCATGCAACCATGCATTTTGAATGAGTAGTGATAGGCGGTGAGCATTTGAGAGGGGACAATCACCATTAGGAGGATGTCTTAGGTTTGAAGATCGAATTCATGCCGTGCATTAACTATTTTCCATTTTGAATCGACTCGAAATTCTTTCAAGTTGCAATTGAAATCCAAGGAGTTCGATTATGTCCCACAAGTCAAAGTCAACACGTGTCTTTTTTAATAGGAAAGTGATGAAAAACTCTCGATTCGAGAGCTGAATAGTTGGATTTAATATCCAATGGTTCCATGTTTTCACATGCTTTAAATGAGGGCCCCACCAAATGCTAGAAACCATTGGATCTTGAATCCAATGGTCCAACTCTCGATAATAGGTATTATCGAGAGTTTTAAATTACTTTCCTTTTTAATACTCGTTAACTTTGATTAAGATTCATTAATCTTTAGGCTTCAATTACTAACCTTGGTTTTTAGAAAAAAGTTATGAACTCTAAAAGTTAAAGTTAATAACCAAAGTTAAAAGAGCAATTAAAGAGGCTTTGGTGTTGCTGAACTCCTTAAGTCTAGTTACAATATTTTTAAGTCTTTCGAATTAAAGATGACCTCGTTGAAGACTTATTCACTAGCTTACGAAGAGAACACCTAAAAACCTAAACAAATATTTTATATAGCTATTTTAAAGAGACAAAGACTAGATACATATTTATGTATATCAAATTAGGAAGATGAAGCTTGTCCTTCGTCATCTCTATGGCTGGTTTTAGCCCCTCGTATTTTGATGTCACTCTAGTATTAGGACTCTAGTATTAGGGTTCGCTTTGAATTAGTACCGAGTTTGCCTTGATATAGTACCCCTTTAGCACCAAAACAGTTCTTTACCCCTAATATTCAATCAAATGTTTGCGCCATACCTAAAGCCCCACCAGGCCACCATTAGTTGGGTTCAATCAACTGTTTGCGCCATACCTAAAGCCCCACCACTAATTGGGTTCAGCTCGGATTGAGTCATACCAAGCTTGCACAAGTTGCACCCTAACTACAACTTTAAGTGTTGCGGTAGTTTTGTGTCAGATAGAAATAGATATAGTGAATGAATTCGAGTTAGGAACAACAATTGTTGTTGATAACCAAAAGGCTCAACATCAGTAAACATTGCCATCTTTTATGATGGAGCACTTTTGTACCTCTTATTGAGAGGGGTCCTGAGATCAGGGCTCACTTACATTAAATATTGAGGGAGACTGAGAGGGGTCCTGAGATCAGGGCTCACTTACATTAAACATTAAACGTACATTTTTATTAATAGCCCTAATTGTTTTCTTAATTAGCCAGCTAATTTTATTTGGTTAGACTTTTTTCATTTTATATATAGGTGGTTAAGCGGTTTGTTCCCCCATAATCACCTTCTAATGAGATTATGAAATCACCACTTATTTTAGTAAGTTATTTCCAAATCCCTTATGACAGGTTGAATCAAATACTATTATTCTATTACTAGCTGGTGGCATGTGCGATGCACGTGAGAGCAAGGGGAAGGAGTTAACCACAGTTAATAGGAGTTAAAAGGGACACGTGTTAACCCGCGGGTGCGATTGAACTCGCTAGTGGCATGTGCGATGCACGTGAGAGCAAGGGGAAGGAGTTAACCACAATTAATAGGAGTTAAAAGGGACACGTGTTAACCTGCGAGTGCAATTGAACTCTCCCCGAGTTCAATCACGATTGGCTATGATTCTAAATAGATGGATGAGCAGGGGTAGTTTGGAAATTAAATCAAAGTCAAGGGGTAGTTTGAGAATTAAAGCAAAACATCAAATCAAAATTTTGTTTTTATATAAGGGTAGTATGAAATTTTTAAAAAAATCATCTACGCCTACGCGTCTCGCATTATAATAGTAAAAATAATCTTGAAATAAGTGGTTGTAAGTAATTTAATTAATGTGAATATTCCAAAGGAAATGACCCCTTATTAACCAAAAACCATTTGTTTAGAAACCCAGGACAAATTAATAAAGTGATTTTTTATGCGCTCGATGAAGCACACCACTATCTGATCGAGAATTTAACGGTTCAAATAGTGGGCCCCATTAGGCACCTTGGTGTCATTAGATTCTCGGTCGGATGTTGCACTCAATAGCATGTTCTATGGAGCGCATAAAATCACTTCCCTTTAATAAATAAAAAGTCTCAATTTGTAAGTCAAGCCCTTTTGAAGTGGTTGTGTGAGTTTACTCTTGTGACACCCTAGCAGTTACCTTAAGTCTGATATGTGTGTGTTTAAACCACCTCTCTAACAAAAAAGCCAAAAGGAATTCCGCTTAGCGGCTGGGTGTTACTTTCTCATTTATAATCCCACCTTGGTTGTACTAGCCTTTGCAGGGGTGTATAAGGGACCACAAACCCTTCTTAAGTCAGGTCCTTTTGGAGTGATTGTATAAGTTTAATTACCCTTATGACATCCTAGCAGTTACTTAGGTCTGATGTGTGTATTTAGATAACCTCTCTAACCAAAAAAAAAAGCAACCTTAGTCAGAGGCATCTACTTGGTGGGAAAGATGATTCAAAAACTTTGATTTGGACCCCACCTACATGAGCCTGTCGTTATTCAATCCTAACCAACAGTTTCATTCAAAAAAGTAGAAAAGTAAGAAATAAAGGGAAATAAATATCATATAGAAAAATAGAAAGTAATAAAGAGAAGAGCTTGGTGGGTAAGATGATTCGAAAACTTTGATTTGGACCCACCTACATGAGCCTGTCGTTCTTCAATCCTAACAAACAGTTTCATTCAGAAAAGTGAAAAGTAAGAAATAAAGGGAAATAAATATCATAAAGAAAAATAGAAAGTAATAAACAGAAGAGATAACATATTTTGTCCGAAAAAACAAAAAGAGGTCAAATCCTCAAATGGTAATACAAATGGAGAACTTTGACTATTCAGTATGAAACAAAAAAGGTTAAAAGGTGCACTTATAAGAAAAGAGCAGTGATAGGCGTAACCATGAAATCTATTAATGGTGAGTATTTAAGAGGGGGGAGTTGGACCAATGAGGTCCAGCCTTAAAAATGTACATAGATTTCATGGTTACGCCTATCACTGCTCCTAATTGGTGAGTATTTAAGAGAGTGGAGCTAGACCAATGAGGTCCAGCCTTAGAATTGTAAATAGATTTCATGGGTATGTTAACTATTTCCCATTAGAAAATGCACCTATTATTATCTCAAATCACTAAGCAAGAGTTCCAATTCCCAATGCTAACTACTAACCATTGATACTAAGAGTGGGTAAATGATATCCATAGCAAAAAAGAAAAAGAAAACAAAAAAGAAAAAGGAAATGAAGGTAACAAAACCACGTTTACAAAAAATGATTTCAGTGTTTCTTCTCTTCCCACTCTTGAATGAATGCCTTTGTTGAAGCTTTTCTTTTCACTTAAAAAAGATTCAATTATATCATAACAAATATTTTAAAAAATGAACATGTCTATTCAAAGAGATTATTTTAAAAAGTGATATTCATAGAGAATTCCCAATAAATCATAGGAAGTCTCGTAGACCCTCAGGGGTGTCAAAAGGGACACATGGTGACTTCAGCGGCGTAACCAGACTCCCCCGAATTCGGTTATAACCATAGATGATTTGGTTCTTTTTTTATTGTCTTTTTTTTAGTTCAATTTTTAAGAACTCAGCCTTGTATTTTTCATCCAGAGAGGTACAACCATTTGCATACTTTAAAAAAAAAAAATAACTATAGCTTCTGTAACTATAGCCTGAGGTTCCCTCATCTGCAAGTAGGGTTGTAAACGGATGCAGATATTATCTGAATTCGTTTAGTCGGATGATTATCCGAATAGGTATCAGGCGGAGCAAATTCAGATAGTAATTTACTATCCGTTTATAATCGGATACGAGTTTGGATACTAGGTTATCCGATCCGATAATATCCGACTGATTATATAATATATTTTAAAATAATAAAACTAATATTATAACCTTTAAAATATATTTTTAAATAAAAATTTAGAGGTTAATTGGGGAACTGACTGACTCTAAATCTCAGACACGTTCCTTTCGTGACCAAGTGAAGAAACTCAAGAAGGACTTGGAGGAGCTTAGTGATGAATTGCAGTGCCAATATCAGGTAGAGTTGGAGGCCATTATTGAGAGTAACCGAGAGGAGACTTGCCATCTGTATCTCGAGGAACTGCGGAGTCGGGGTCTCCTTCGTCCTGGTACTGCCCTTGGAGGTTTTGATGTTCCTTCGTCAACCACTCCATCAGTCTCTTCTCCAGTTGTTGGCTCTGTTGCCCCTCCTCCTGATGTTTCCATGGCCTCAGTAGTGCCCTCTTAGCAGGTGGGATAGGTTGACTTAGCTCCTTTGACGGTGGAAGGATGCGTGGCAGACACGATGGTGGTTGGAGGGGATGTCGATTCGGAGGTCAGAGTACCTAAGCCGTTGCATCAGGTGGTTTGTTGATGTAGAGCGCTGTGTTGGCCCTATTTTTTTTCTTTCTTTTCTCTCTCTTCTTTCATGGGTTACCTCCCCTCAAAGGCATTGGATACCTCCCCTTAGAGGTTTTAGGTCTGTAGATGGGTCTCCTCCCCTTGGAAGCTTTCTTGCTTGTAGTTAGGTCACCTCCCCATAGAGATTTCATAGATGAATGGGATATCTGTAAGCTTCTATATGCAGAATAATTTTTCAGTACGATTTTGTATCATGCTCGAGTTACTTATTTGTTCCGCCCTCACGGTCTGCTATCCTTTCGGGGTCTTTATGAACTTATTCCTCAGAATTCTTTTACAAGTGCAATGTGACTTAAATGTGAGTGATTCAGTGAATCGTATATATAACCCGAGGCGTTGATGCCCATTGGATTCTTTGACCATAAAAAATTCTAGTTTTTGTGCAATTCGCAGTGGTGGGTGAGTGCCTTGCCTTTGACGAGTTTCTCATCCCTGTGCAATCTGAGGCGTTAATACACATCGGATTCATGGCATAGGGATGAGTGTTTTTTCTTTAACAACTTTTTCATTCATGTGCGATTTGAGGCGATAATGCACATCAGATTCGCAGCATAGAAATGAGTGTCTTGCCCTTAAAGAATTTCTCATCTATGTGCGATCCGAGATGTTAATACACATCGGATTCGCAGCGTAGAGATAAGTGCTTTGCCCTTAACAAATTTCTCATCCATGTGCGATCCGAGGAGTTAATGCACATCAGATTCGCAGCATAGGAATGAGTGTCTTGTCCTTAACAAGTTCTCATCTATGTGCAATCCGAGGTGTTAATGAACAACGGATTCGCAGCATAGGGATGAGTGTCTTGCCCTTAAAGAATTTCTCATCCGTGATCCATGTGCGATCCGAGGCGTTAATGCACATCAGATTTGCAGCGTAGGGATGAGTGTCTTGCCCTTAAAGAATTTATCATCCATGTAAGATTTGAAGCATTAATGCACATCGGATTCATAGCATAGGGATGAGTGTCTTGCCCTTAACGAATTTCTCATCCATGTGCGATCCGAGGCGTTAAATGCACATCGGATTCACAACGTATGGATGAGTGTCTTGCCCTTAACGAGTTTCTCATCCATGTGCGATCCGAGGCGTTAATGCACATCAGATTCACAGCGTAGGGATGAGTGCCTTGCCTTTAAAGAATTTCTAATCCATGTACGATCCGAGACATTAATGCACTTCGAATTCACAACGTAGGGATGAGTGCTTTTCCCTTAAAGAATTTCTCATCCATGTACGATCCGAGGTGTTAATGCACATCAGATTCGAAGCATAGAGATGAGTGTCTTGCCCTTAACGAGTTTTTTTGCAGTTGCCAAAGATAAGTAAGAGTAATGGAATGAATGAAAATTCTAGTTAACGATAAACAAAGTGATATACAGAAATAGTACGTCCTAAGCTAGTTCAAAGCATCAAATCTTACTTGCATCCATAGTCCATGCAGAAAGTAAAAAGAAAAGATAATGTGTTTCCCACCCTTGTCAGCTTCAGGGACTTCTCATATTTTGATTGTTCAGTTTTGCTCGCCTGAGGCGACATATTCCTCTAGCTTTCCTACGCGGGCCAATTCTTCTTAGTAACTCCTCAACGCTTTGCAGTGATTAATAGTGTGCCCCCAGATTCCATGGTAATGACAATATTCTCGGGCCCTTGGCTCAATGGTTATATCATCAATAGTCTTTGGCCACCGAAATCTGGGTTTATGCTTCAGGTTATTCATGATTGTGGCCGGCCCGACTTTGAAAAGGGTAAGGCTTCCATCACTTCGGGAGGGACGTGGTTCTTGTCGCTTCCGTTTGGTTGGAGATTTTTCTTCTTCTGCCCGAACACGGGGTATTCTTTTGTCAGCAAGTGTCGTCCTTGTGTTATCAATGTTCGGGAGCCATGTCAGGGAGGCGATGTGAATCATCTCAGGCAAATCAAGATCATATGGTGGGATTTCCTTGTTTCTTAGCCAGGCCGAATACGGACTTCTCGGGTTTAGCCCGACCTCATTTTTGACCCGGGTTTCCACCTGCTCTAATCGCTCGAGTAAGACTTAGTATTCCTGCTTGAGCCTAGTCATGGCCTCCTGATGGAACATCATTATTTCAATGAGGATTCGAAACCTCCCTTGATTGCATTCAACTTCTCCACGTCAAGGCATCGTACTTTTTCAGACGCAGTTTTTGTATAGAGTGCGATTGGCTGCGGTGTCAGGTCTAAAGCGAGTATTGTGGTTTTCCCACAGACGGTGCCAATTTTGTGGGGGGAAAAGGCCTGCTACTAGACCTTGATATCACGTGTCACCTTCAGGGGCAGCCGCTGCAGGTTTGCTAGTCTGGAATAGATTAGTAGGTTTGATCTATGAATACGCTCTGATGATCAAGTCAATAATGATACAATAAAATGGGATAGAAGGAGAAGAATAAATTAGAAAGCTCTGAATGATGGAGCCATGGGACTCTCTAGATTTCAGTGTCTTTTGATCGGTCTATTTTTCTTGTGCCTTACCTTTGTATTTATAGGAGAATAAATTAGGGTTCGCCAGTTACATTCCCGCCCATGTTTCCTTTTCGGTTTGGAAGTATTTCTCCTTACGTAATTTTCTGCCAGTATGAGGATAGATTCAGTTTCCTATTCATGAAGGGATTGTCTTGATCCACTACCTTGATCCAGCTCAAGATTTTATGCGATAAGCTTGATCCCATATAGTTGTATAGCTAATCCTAAGATCCTCAATGTCATCTGGTTCCGGACTCTCCGAGCTGGAGTTGCGTCAAGAACCTTTGCTCCGACGTGTGCTTCGGCTCGGATCCAAGGTGGAGGTCGGGATTAGTTTTATCAATTGGAGCATAAGTCTTGATGTAATCAGGACCGTTGATACTGACAACTATCCCCGAATGTATCTTTACCCTTTTTTACCCTTATAGAAACCATTAAAGTAATGGAATGTACAAAACTCACAAGGAAACCTTCCTCAAACTCCCCTGAGGATATATTGATTTTTCTCAACTCCCATTGTACAAATTATATGCATATGGGAATAAAGAAAAGTTGCAAAAGCTTAAATTCATTGTTTTATTAATTTTGCTTTTGAGAATCAGTTTGAAGGTTATTGTGTACTGTTGTAATCAAAGGAAAGTGAAACAATGACTCTGCAACTTAAACAATTTGATGGTTTTTATTTAGGGAAATGGAAAAGGACCCAGGGTCACTTCAGCTTAGAAGCTGAACCCGTGATCTCATTGGTCAATGACCCCTTTTTACCACTCATCAATTGTGGTGGTTAGAATTCACTCACCCCCTAGGTTAAGCAATCTAATCATAGATTAAGCAATCTAATCATGGTTTTTTTTTTTGTTTTAAAAAGCAAAATTATTAATTTTAATTTAATTAAGCTTAACCATGGTTTAAGAGGTGTTAAAAGATACATTAGTACACAGTAAAATTTAAGGTTGTTTTGAGTAAATGAAAGAAAACAACTCCTTGAAATCTGTTGAGAGGCCATTTTCTTCACCTCTCAGTCACAACACTCACTCTGTCTCCATCTGGTAAATAACCTGTTAATAAGCTCTTATTTCTATGTTTTAGCAAACAGATTTGCTAAATACGTAATTAAATGGAGAAGCCCCAGACTATCACTACTTCTTCGATGGCTGGTCGCTTTGAGGTGTTGGAAAACGTTTCTTCAGCCGATTAGAACATCTATCTATCACTTCTCTTGATCGTTAGGGTTTTCTCTTTATCTCTCATAGTAATTTCAATCCAGTAAGTCCTTCCTTTGTTCCTACTCTTTATATATTCATAAGCAGATTTATTATTACATTAGCAAAAATCAAATAATTCTTTCTTGCTCAATCCTTTTTTTGCTCTTAAATGGGTTCGATTTGTAGTTTAAATTTTAGTTTTGCTGCTCTGTGATCTGAATGCTGTGTCTTGTTTCTTGCTCAATCCTTTTCTAAAGGATGTCTATCTGAAACCCTAGTTTATCTTCTCTAGGGTTTTATTGTCCCAACTGGTGAGTCATAGTTAAAACCTAGTTGTCCAAATCTCTCTGGATAATCTCATGGCCTTCTGATTCACATAACAGGTCAAGGAAAAGCTGTGAATGGTTATTGCTTGACGAATGAGAGATTAAAGAAGAATGGCGACTGCTACTCGAACTTTTAATGGCAACGTGAAGGCAAGTTTTCTAGTCTCTTGATCCCTTTCTTTTGTTTTCTTCTTCTTTGATCCCAACTTACCACACACCAGAAGTGAATTATATGACCAGTTGTTTGTGAAATGTACATAGTAGCTTTTCGCTATGGAGTTGTGGAGTTATGAAACTGTCGGATTCTTGGATTCAATTTATAGTAGAAATTAGCGGGGCTTCTGTTCCCGGATCCCAGCATGAGTCCTGGCCATTCTGTGATAAATTTGAGTGTTGGTAGCAGGATGAATACATAGTCAGCAATATAGTTAATCAAAATCAGTGTCTTAACTTTTCTAACACCACTTGAGTTGCCAGTTGGCACTATACATCATATATATAAATGGGGTTGAACATATTGATGAAGCAAAATTTCTATATGTTTTTGCAATGTTTTTAATTCCTTATGTTTTCATATTTGGGACTTTTTATCTGGTTGGCCCTCGGTTTTGTTGGAAGTCTCTTGGGAAGCTATATGGTCGTTTCTTCGAGGGGACATCTTGTGGTTGATCTGGAAAGAGAGAAACATGAGAGTGTTTGAGGGGCACTCTTCGTCCAAGGCTTGTTGCGTCGGAACGCGGAAAGTTCGACTTCTTATTTTGGATTGGTGTTTGATCCGTACGGATTGGGTGGACGTCGAAGCCCTTTTGTTGTACCTCTAAGTCTTGTATTGGGTTTTGGTTTTTCATTCTTGTTCTCTTTTTGCTTCTCCTATTTGTACTTAGTTATTTCTCTTGTCAAGTTCATGACTTCACAGCCTTGTGAGATCCTTTGTACTCTTCCCTTCATCTTTTATATCATTATAATATTTACCGATAAAACAAAAGTAGTTGGGATAAGACATTGATGAAGAAGAAGATAGAAAGATGATGTAACATGGATTTTTTCCCCCATTTGCAGATTACACATGTCCCTTTTGATTTGCAGAAGATTTCTATCATATCTCTGTCAATGTTTCTACTTTTCTCGAAACAACCCTATCATACAGAATTGAGGATTAATTTGCAATAAGACACTAGCATGGAAAGAGAAGAGCCTCATTAACCGTCCTCTCATTTAGTGCATATTTAAGGGGGCAAGACCTCTCATTCAGTACCTCCTATCTACACCACAGAGCTCCTAACTGGAGATCATAACCATCCATATAATTGTCTAGAGAACCTCTTTGGTCACATGGAAGTTGTTTGTTCACCTAGAACATCTCCACGGTGAGACCTGTTGAATGGCAGGCCCCAACATTTTTCCATATGTATCATGTGTGATGCACAAGGATTTGTGTTGGATTCTGACATCCATTCACATATGTGTGGGAGATAGTTTAGATATAATACTGTAACTTTGACGAATCGCACTTATGCCAGTGAAGGTCACTGTGGGTGTGTATATATTTTATGCTTGTGAATTTATTTTTCACATTAAAATCTATGTTCTAACTATGAAAGAACGTCCTCCTATGTTTGTATGCATGTCTTATGCAGAAAGCACTTGCTGGCCTAAGACGTATCAATTTGGAGGGTCTGCGATGGCGAGTGTTTGATGCCAAAGGCCAGGTTGGAATTCATTGTTCTTTTCCCTCTATATTCTCTTACCAGGATTGATAACTATTGACTAACTCAACTCACGGGATGGACAGTCTATGACTCATGATATTTAACAAAACCTAATTACTATTGTTTTCAGAAATTGATAATGTGATTTTAGTCATTTCTTTTATTTCCGTTAGAAAGTTCTGCTTCAGCTCCAGCCACTTGAATTTTCAATATTCCATCCTTCTTATTTGTCATCAAATGCACTCCTTCTTAGAGGGAAAAAAAACATGCCGGACCAGTGAACAAGGCTGAAAAATGGCAATTTTAAGCCTTGACTAATCAACTGACTTGAAACATTATATTAAAGTTGACTCAGCTTGGAGGAGTCACAAGTGGTCACCAAGCCTTGCAACATTGGCCATTATAACCTTTATATTTACTGAAATCTGCAAAAAGTAACGATAACATCCTACTTTTTCGTAGATACTTGGGAGATTGGCGTCTCAAATATCTACTGTGATTCAAGCCAAGGATAAACCAACGTACACACCTTATCGTGAAGACGGAGATATGTGCATCGTGCTTAATGCAAAAGACATCTGTGTGACAGGGAGAAAACTTACCGATAAGTTTTACCGCTGGCATACTGGGCAAGTGTTAACTCTTTTGGTTATATTTTGGCGTGGACCTTAACTATATTAAACTGTCATTCTTTTAGGTATTTCTTATTCTTGATGGTGAACTATGTTTTGATTACAGGTATGTGGGCCACCTTAAGGAAAGGAGTTTAAAGGACCAGTTGGCAAAGGATCCTACAGAAGTCATCCGCAAAGCTGTCCTACGGATGCTTCCGCGAAACAAACTGCGTGACGTGAGTGGTATCACAAACTGCTCTTTGTTTCTTTTTTCTTTCCTTTTTTTTTTCCCGTACATTTTGGTAAGAAACCTACAATTACAGAATCAATAATCTCATAAAAGTAATTTTGGATAAACATTCAAGTCTATCTTTAGGAGGACTGGATGGAATAATGCCCAATCTAATTACTGCTCTATAATATCATCTTATCTTTAGATATTTGGAGTAGTAAGTCTACTGGGAATTCTGTTAAAAGAATAGATGAGATATGTGCACAGTTGTAGTTATGTAGCTTAAGTACTGGAAAATGGAAATAGGCTGGGAAGAAGAAAGATTAAAATCTACAGTACATTGATTTATTGTCACTGAATTACTTGGATGATTTTTCTTTGTAAATATGTTAAGAGTAATATTTTAGTAGACACTTGACATCCTAAGTACACATATACGTAATCTTAGCATTTTTAAAATTTAAATACATATTTCCACCGATAAGATACTGACTTGTGTAATTAAATTGCTAATTCATGTTCACTTTAAGGTTCTAACATTACAAACCTAGAGAACTCTCCAAAAGCACAAGTACATTTTGATGTTCATGACATATAAGAAATTTCCATGACAATATGCTAGACAACCAACCCCTACGATGGCTTATTGCCCCAAAATTTACTGGTATTATTTTGGGGCCATGTCCATCAAAGAGGTGGCATGTTCTTTTTTTCTTTCTTTTGATCAGTAAGAGTAATATATTATAGCAAAACAAAAATAGTACAAGTAAACACACAAAATCGTGAACCCTAGTGAGAAGCAAAAGGAAATACAAAGAAACAGAAGGGAAAAAAGCAAAACAAAAAACAAAAAACAAAAAACAAATTCCCTAATCACAACAAGAGTGCATCTACCTCCATCTCTTCCCAACAGATCCCTATTGAGAAATCTAATCCTCATACACGCTCGAGCCTCAGGTATGGAGGAGTCCTCTAAAACTCTCATGCTCCTCTCTTTCCAGAAAGACCATGAATAAGCCCCTAGAAGGAATGACCAAATAAACTCCAATGAAACCAAGGACCAACACGATAAAAAGTCGAGAAAGGAAGATAGGAAGACCTACTCCACCCCCAAGCGGGACAAGAAAAAAACCCAAATGCTGGTGGCATAGGGGAAAATGGAGAAGTAAATTATCCACTGATTCCTCCGCATGAAGGCACAAGCGGCAATGAGAATCCAACTCCCACTCTATTAATCAAACGATTGCATGTGAAAATTTTGTCCAAAGTCGTCATCCATATAAAGAAAGAGACCTTGGTTGGAATACCAGGATTCCACACAAATTGAAAGGGAAAGCAAGAGTGAGGTCCTGAACTAAAAGAGTGTAAAAATTAACTTATTGAAAATCGACCATTGTTAGCTCTGGACCATAACATCATTAACCTAGACACATAAGGAGAATTACTAAGACGCCTCGAAAGTCGAAGGAAGTTCACCTCCCAGTCATTCAGGTCTCGCCTCAACCTGGGGCACCACATGACATGTTAGCTACCAACTTAAATTGACTCAACATTAAGGCTCTCCTCTTAAGGGCTAAAGGAAATAAATTACCAAAGTCGTCTTTCAGACTGGACGACCCACACCAGATGTCCTCCCAAAATCTAACCTCAAACATCTGATCTAACTTGAACCTAATATGATGCGAGAATAGCTCACACAAACGAGATCTCTTTCCATGGGCTTATCCCATGGGGTTTACTAGCCTCCCGAGACTGCCAAGGAGACTTCTTACTATACCTAGCAACTATGGCTTCCCTCCACAAGCTCTCCCTCTCCTCTCCAAGGTGCCATTACCACTCGCCCAAAAAGGTCTTGTTTACCTCTACTGCAATTTAAGTTGTGACCCCTTCCTCCCTTCAACAACACACCTGCTGCCACAACACGAGATGGTAGTTTCTCATGGTAGTTTCTCTTATCCGATTGACCATTCCACACCGTCCCTATGCAACTTCTCTAATTTGGCAGCCACGGAACTTGGGATAGTCAGGAGGGGCAAAAAGAATATAGGGATGCTATACATTTGTGTGCTCTTAATGAGAGTCAACTTTCCTTCGTTTGGACAAATAGGACGACTTCCACCTTGATAATCTTTTGGCAAACTTCTCCTCTACAAAGACTTAGACTGACTTGGATTTAAAGCTAGCCCCAAGAGGCATGCCGGTCTAGATACTTGGACAATAGAACCCTTGACTTGCACCCTAGGAAAGTCGCTAACTCTTGCTACATTTGAACCCTCCTCAACCACTCTTGGCCAAATTGAAATGTCCAGATTTATGAGTCAGGTGTGGCTGAGTTACGGTATGTGGCCCAGATACCGCTTTCTCTTGACCAATTATATTTAGAAACAAGCTCTTGCTAGGTATTACTGTAGACCCAATGTAAAGTGGCTTTTGGAATTTACTCACCTACATCATTGTTTCTGTGAATGCAGGATAGAGATCGAAAACTGAGGATATTTGCTGGCAATGAGCATCCTTTTGGTGATCGCCCCCTTGAACCTTATGTGATGCCTCCTCGGCAAGTACGGGAGATGCGGCCCCGTGCTAGGAGAGCTATGATTCGAGCTCAGAACAAGGCTGAACAGAAACAACAGGGTGCTACTGATACAAGAAAAAGTAGGAAGAAGGAAGAAATTAAAAATGAAGTGAGTACATGAGGAACAGAAGGCAGTTTTGCTTTCCCATGAGAGGGTTAGATATTTGTCTTTCAAATTTCCTTTGTCTATGCACCATTTTGAGGTAACTAGCGGGATGTATTATTGTCCTGTATTGAACTTAGTTACATAGGGGTCCACCAGTGAATCACCACCATGCTGATTGGCCGTACTAAGAGGCTCACAATGGTCAAATAAATAGAAATAGAATTACTGTGGAGATTTATCTTGTTATATATTTGCATCTACACTTTTTCATGATGGATCCTGCTATAACGAATAGTTCCCAATACATTGCACCTCTGATCAAACATAAATCAGTAATATACCTAGACAGAAAGTCACTTAAGAGTCACCAAAAATTACAAAATCCTAATTGTGCACTCAACCATGAGTCTGAATTTCTGAGAATCAAACATGTGCGCACGGATCAAAAAAAAAACTTCGAAGATACAAAGTAATTGCAATGGGCAGCATACTCCACACAATATTGCTCCTACACCCAGAATCTCCCTCTGGCCAGCAAAGAAAAACTTATCTTACTTCATAGAAAGTTATTCCTAGGGCATTGGTCACACAGTTTATCCACTTTCCAATCATCTTCCCAAAATCATACTCTTCTACCATTTCAAACCTCATAATCAAGTTGATTGTTCCATGAAAAGATCTTGCACTTTAATCACTCCCTTCCAAATTCACATTCCATACAAGGACATAAGTCTATCCGGATTCCAATTGAATCTTGATGTCCGAAAGATTCAGAAATAAAACAAGTACATCACATTTTCTAAAAATCAATTACATAGAATTCTCCCATCTATCAACCAAGTACAGTATACTCATATACAATGCTCCATATTGTGATTAATTGATCAACTCATGACTCCGTCACACAGTGAACATCAATACCACAAGAATACTTTATACGTAAACAAGAACAAAAAATATAGATTCCAATATAATGGGTGGTCTACATTTAAAGCAAAACTATGCTTATGACTTACCACATGATGCAATCACTGGAAGCTCTGGATGCCTGTATGTAGATAATAGATCTAATGTTTCCAGAACACTTCCCCAAAAAGCATCCCAACAATTTACCTGCAATGGAAAAAAGAATGCTTTGACCATTTAGTTGTCAAGATCACCAACTTACCAAGAGTATAAAATAGGCCTCAAAATTAGCATCTCAAACAATGAGATATTGAATACAATTTTTTTTTTTTTTAAATATTGTTCTTAAATTTCGCCGTATAAAAATTATCAATAAAGAAAAGATGGAAGTTTAAGAATTAGAGTGTCAAAACATTCCAAGAAAATAGAAGACTATAGATTACAAAATTTTGCCAAAATTTGCAATTGATTTTTTTTTAACCCTATTTGCAATTGATTTTGCCAAAATTTTGTAGACAAAATTACAAAGGCTGATTGGTCTATATTCATGAATAGATTCAAGGGACCCAGTTTTTGGAATCAAGGTGATCAATGTATTATTAAGAAATTTAAGTATCAAACCCCCATTCAAAATACTTAAAATTGTTGTACTAACCTCGTCTCCGATCACTTCCCAGCAATGATGAAAGAAAATGCTTGACATTCCATCTGGGCCGGGTGCTTGCAAACTCCCAGTTGAAAAGCTGCAGATTTGATTTCTTCTCTTGAGTAAGGACGAAGTAGAAAAATATTCATCTCCTCAGTGACAACTGGCCTTACAACACCTACTACCATCTCAATATCCTCAAACCTATGGGAGGACAAGGAACACAGAGAAGCAAAATGCGATAGAACTAAGGACTCAACTTCCCTAGGCTCTTCAACCCAAGCACCTGCATCAAACTTTAGACGATAAATGCAATTTTTCGTCTTCTCTGTTCGGTAGAGGCATGAAAAAATTTAGTGTTACCATCGCCGTCTTTTAACCACATCATTCTAGATTTCTGCTCCCACATGACTTCTTCCCTAGCCAAATTTTCATCTAGATCTTTCGAAATACTCCACTTCCTCTCTCTTGCTTCTTCGTTAAAGTCCCCATCCAAGACTAAGGCCATTGAAGAAAGAAGTTCGGATTTCTCAAGATTCACATCCTTGAAGGTGTCCCAATTCCATTTATGAAGTGCTCTCCTAGTGGCCTTAATCTTTTGGCACACCCTAAACATAGGTGAACCCAAGCACTCCGCAACCCAAGCATGCTCAACCACCTCAGAGCAAGCACCATGCCTATTCCACATGGCTTAACCCTTTATCAATATTTAAATTACAAATACCTCCTAATTTGTAAATATCAAGAAAGACAAAAGCTGATTCCGTCTCGCCTTAGTATTAGCTATGCTAATATGTACCACCTTAATACTAGTTATGCTATTATGCACTACTTTACGCAATAGTGCTAACATACACTATTGCCAGAAATTTAATAAATATAATCATCTTAATAGATTTTGTCCATTATTCTAAACACACTGAAAAATTTAGGGGTCATGATACTTTGCACACCCGCAGGCAGAACGCGTGCTCGCCTACAGGTAGCCATATATCACATTTTTTCTCGCTGACTCCTGATTAAATTTAACTAATGTCAAGTTATAAAAAATTTTAATTTTTTTTTCTAAAACTAAGGTTAAATAGATGAACCTTAGGGGTGACGGACTCTTAATCACAGTTTATAGGTGTTAAAGGGACACTTGGCATCCCGTGGAGGCATGCAATCATCCTTTTTTCTCTCTTAATCGTGGTTAAGCTTAACCACGTGTTCCTTTTAACATCCACTAACTGTGGTTAAGATTCACTCACCCTTAGGGTTCATCTATCTAACCTTGGTTTTTTTTAAAAAATATATAAAAATATTAACTTTACATTGGTTAAGCTTAACCACGATGAAATGAGAGAAAACGGACGATTGCATGTCTCCACGGGATGTCACGTGTCTCTTTTAACACCCATAAATTGTGGTTAAAGTCACTCACCCCTAAGGTTTATCTATTTAACCTTGGTTTTTTGTAAAATTTTTTAAAAATATTAGCTTTACATTAGTTAAATTTAACCATGATTAAGAGAGGAAACAAGTGCTCCGCCCATGGGCGCGCAAAGTTTTTTTTTTGGTTCGAGATATTCGTTTAGGTCGTAACGCGGGTTAGGTGTTAGTATTTGTTCAGTTAGTGGGCGGGTGGAGAGTATATACAAACTCCCACCCTCTCGGGATTGGAATCAGATACCTCCCTCCAAAGCAGGGGATACACTACCACTGGGACAAAGCCCTAGTGTATGGCATGCAAAGTATCACAAAATCTATTAAGAGGATTATATTTATTAAATTTATGGCAGTGGTGCATGTTCGCACTATTGCCTAAAGTGATGCATATTGGCATGGCTAAATGCAGCAAATGCCAAGCGACTTTAGAGGCGGATATGGGGTCTTGGAATACCGAACAAATGTAAGCATTTTATGTGGAGAGCTTGTACAAATTCCCTTCCAACAATGGGAAATCTAGTCAGCCGAGGAGTTCCAACAGAAAAATCATGTCGCATTTGTTTATATCATTCGGAATATGTGACCCATGCATTGTGGGCTTGTCCATTGGTTCGAAATACTTGGGCGTTATTGAAGGGGAGAGTCCAGAAAATGACTACAACAGAGGATTTGGATTTTCTTCATATCATGATAGATTTTGAATCTCAGTTTTCAAAAAAGGATTTGGAATTGGGGACAATGATAGCTTAGATTATTTGGGACTAGCGCAACAAGATACTTTTTGACAACTACCAACTCCACCCAACTATTGTTCAGAAAGCGAAAGCTCTTTTAGAAGATTTCCAAGGGTTAGCACTGGTTCGACATCTCTCTCCCAAAAATTTCAGCTCAATCACAACGAGGATAACGGCTAATAGAATAGTCTAGATTCTTAATTGATAGTCTTTAATTGGTTTTACTATTTTCAGATCTCTCCATGGTCTATGTAAATCTTTGTTTTCATTTTAGCAATAAAATTTCTACCTTTTAATCAAAATAAAAAAATAGTAGGGCTGTCAACAAGTCGGATTCAGATTCGGATCCAGCTATATCCAAACCAATTCGATTACAAACCTATATGATCTGATCCGAGATTTGTCGGACTCTGATTTGCTCGATCCGGGTTCGAATCTGATTATTTATTTTAGATTCAAATCCGATTTAAACAGTCCCTCGCCGTCAAATCCTTCATCAGACGGTGGCAAGCCCTCCACTCCAAACTCGCCATTCTCAAATCCTCCCTCTCCGAAATCTCCGATTCAACTCACTGGTCCCAAAACCCTCTCTTACAAGACCTCCTCTCCACTCTCCAAAACACCAAATCGCTCTCCAACCAATGCCACAACCCTTCTTCTTACTCTGGCGGAAAGCTACTGTTGCAGAGTGATGTTGGGTATCTGGTTCACTTGCTCGATCCGAGTAATCACTCTTCAGTTCGAGAACAAGCAGCAATTGTTGTGTCTGTTCTTGCTACGTCTAGCGATTCCTCCAAGATGAGCGTGTTTGAAGAACGGGGTTTGGGGCCTTTGCTTTGCCTCCTCGAGACGGGATTGAAGAAGAAGAAGGCGGTGATGGCCGTCGAGGCGATCAAGGCTAATCCTGAAAACGCGTGGGCGATTTCTTCTTACGACGGTGTTCCGGTGTGGATGTTGCATGGATGCCCTAGGTTTATCACCATGGCCGTATGGAAGAGAAAGAAAAAACAGGGATTCAAGTTTTCATTCGTATGGAAGAGGTCGAGAGAAAGGGTATTAGGGTTTTAGTAAAATGGGAAATTACATATTACGGTCCACTTTTATTTATATTACATATAAGCCATTATAATTTTTAACCCTCTAATCGGGTTCTACATTTATGATAATGATCCGTATCCAATCCGGTGGATCACAACTTGGGTCCAGAATCCGGATAAACGGATCATGATCTGATCCATTGACAGCCCTAGCCAATACTAAGGTAGTGCAGGCGTGCAGCGACTAAAGAAAAAGTATAAAGGTGGGGTGCATATTAGCATAACTAGTACTAAGGTAGTGCATATTACCATGGACTTTGCTATTAAAACCCATGGACTTTGCTATTGAAACCGCGAAAGGGCCGAGACCTCGTGCCTATGCACAAGATTTCAGGGCCCAGCTTCACATGGTGGTCTCCACCTGAAATCCCGTGCATGGCACGAGGTCTTGGCTCTTCTACGGTCTCAAAAGCATTTCCCTATTAGCAGGCTACTACAGGGATGGTAGATGAAGATAGTCAGCTTTTGTCTTTCTTGAGATTTAATAATGTAAGGGGTATTTGTAATTTAAATATTGATAAAGGGTTATTGGTAAAGGATAAACAAAAGGTGCTGTTAGCCCAAGCGCCAACTCAGGCATCCACAAATCATGTGACACTTGGCAATAATTTGGGGGAAAAGTCATTTCATTTTCTCCTCATGATTTTGACTTCTCCCTAAGTGATATCTCCTCGGGCATCCGGGTGCTCGGGCATCCCCAGAGCCAAGCTTTTGCCTATTTCAAAATGTTATACTCTGGGTAGCATTCCACTAACACTTTAGCATAAGATATCCTCTTACTGCACTGCACATACGCATTAACACAACCTAAATTTTGCAAACTGCTAGTAGTAGAAACTTACCTAAATGCAACATATCAAATTCACCATTTGCATAAATAAAACATAAGAAATTAATTGGCCATGTGAAGTCTTACAACGCCCTGTGAGCTTTCAAAGTAAATTTCCGTGTTTAGTATGCATACAGAATGCATGGTATTAATCATATGACACCGAATCGGCAAAATCTTTAACCTGCTTTGATTTCACCTCACATGCTATATGTCATTTTGCTTTTAATTTGAAATAGGGATTGCTCATATGTGGTCCCTATGAGCAAAATGAGCATTCCCTCTGTTTAGGATTAGAAATGACGTATGAGCAAAATAGCAAAGCTCAAGTTTGTGCTTAGAAAGACCAAAACCAAAAAAAGGAGGGTCACTTTCATAATTTATATCAGTTGATGGAGATCTTATTAATTATATATCATTGTTTCGAGGATTCTGAATTCTCCACCTGCTGAGATCATGGACGAGGGTGGTTCCGCAGCTTAGGTATCTTCACTTACAACGGAAGGCTGGATTTCAATATGATAATATTTATCAGACATTCACTATTTTGTAGGAACATAGCAAAATAAACATCTCTACCATCAGACATTGCTTGCTTGTACCAAAAAAAAGTGGAAAAAAAATGCTTGCAAGAGCGAGTGCACATGGACCGTACCTGGTATGAAAAACTAGAAAGGCAATATCATATAACACCATGACAATGGTTTGCCATCTTAGTTCTCTATATAAATGGAGGCCACCTCCCCTTAGTTGGAAGTATTGTTTGAATTTTTAAACATGCCGAAATACTAGTTTCTCTATACATTTTGTGAGTTATTTTGTATGTTAATATATCACTTTGAAGAGTAGGAAAAGATGTTTTTTCAAGAAAAAAAATCGGACAAGTGATCAGTCATCCAGTCAGGCTGCGCCATTCCAGGCTGAGGGTGGGGCATCCCAATTTGTGGTTGGGCCATCCCAACCTGAGGTTTCTCCATCCTAGCATGTGGTTTAGGCCTCCAACAGGTAAATCTGATCTGATACATTTTAAGTACTACGAATCTAAAATCAATCTGATTAACCAGTTGTAAATAGCATTTACAATTAATCATTACTTACTTTATATATACTATGTTCAGACTCAGTGTGGCCCAGACGGACAAGGGGTCTGAACAAGTCGCGACTAGTGCCTTTACCGGACATGGGACACATCTCTGTGCCAGTTAACGATTTGGGCGAGTCCACCGGCCCATGCATGGGCGAGTTGTCGCGGTTTATTGGGGGTATTGGCCAGGGATGAGGATTTAATCCCACTGACATACATACCATAACTGCAGGCATGCCCTAGATGAGCTGAAGCAGGCCATGCTGGATAAAGTTCTGGTAAGACAACTAGTTTACAGAGAAATCTAATGAAATCATTACAAAATGAATCGGTGTATGGTACTCCAAAATATACTCCTTAACTCTAATCATTGTGATGTAGACGTGTTACAATATTGAGAGAGTAGCTACGAGGGAGATAATAGCCACTCGCGGCCAGTGGAGACAACTCGTGGATTATCAGAGATCAGAGGAGGCGGAATGAACATCTCCTTAATTTCCTAGCAGTCTATTTTTGTTTTTATCTATACATTGTCATTCTAATAAATGAATTCATTATTTTTTTCTCAAAAAAAAAATCATTATTTCATAAAAAGCTATCGGTGCTCGGAACAAGACGAATAGAGAGGCTACAGATGTTCCATACAACAGGGACAAGGGCTTACACCCAATTTAGGACGGATGAGGTACATGTGGTTATTTAATTACTTTATCTGATCAATGAGTTTGTTTCTAATTTCGTATTTATGTCGTAATCTAACATTAAGCATAATAATGTTTTCATGAGGATAACAAGATAGGGATCCTGAGGGACAAGAGCCTGACCGGATGCATATGTTCAGGATCACCCACACACGTCGGGGTGGGACCTTCGTCGATTAGGCATCCGAGGGCATGATGGTATGTTTACTCATTCCATGAATTAAAGTTTCATAAATTCTATATTTGTTATTAATCTTAATTTATAAACGGTATTATTTGAATGACTTAAGCTAAATTGAATTATTGATTATAAAAGCAGATGGAGTAGTTGGCGGTTGGCCAACCAGCATCCTGAGGCCAGTACTAGTAGCACTGCTTGAAACGAGGTATTCACCCAAATTATGGGTTTGAATGGACATGAGCACATCCGCACATATAGACTAAGTGTTACCCCTGCACACTTTTGCGCTCCATAGGTCGATCATTAGAGGATGATGGTAGAAGATTTAGAAATAGCGAACCAACGGCTTGCCAAATGGCTATGGAGGCTGGGCTGGATGATGTAAGAGTCCAGTTGAGGGCCATTCAAGAGTTCATGCAGCACATGGGCCCCAACATTTTTCCTCCATCCCAACACCATCTCCTTTTTCAGATCCCAGCACTACCCAACCTGCAGATGGTCTCATTGAATGACCATGTTGCTTGCTCATTTTTTAATACACATTTTTCTTTTAAAACATTGTTAAGACATATTTATTAGGGCTTCTGATTATGTTGTTTATTTGACTGGACGTTAATGGACCAGGTTTATTGTATATGCCTTGGAATGTAAATAAAATGGTTGTGTATATGAATGAACTGGTTACTGGTTTACAGGTTATGATTGTGTACAAAAGGTCATATTAGGTTTACAGGGTATGATTGTGTACAAAATGGTTATATTACAACAACAAAAAATTTGTCATTAGTGACGGAAAAGGGTCAATTGCTAATGGTACTATTTATACATTAAGTTTTCGTCGCAAATGTTACATTAGAACATATGTTACATTAGAGACGGAAAATAAACCATCACAAAAGTTTTATTAGAGATGGTACTAAAACCGTCGCTAGTTACGTATTTGAGACAGACTTGTTTCTATCATTGATGCTATAAAATCTGTTGCAAATTTGAATTTCCACCACTAATGCTTTTTTTTTTTTTTTCTGGTCGAAATAAACCCATTAGCGATGGATTATGATTATCGTCTCTAAAACCACAAATCACCGACGATCGCATCAGCAACAGAATAACCGAATAACGACGGACAAAAGTTTCGTCGCTAATGACATTAACAACGGAAACACAACTATTAGAGACGGAATATATCTGTTGTTGGTCTACCTGTAGATTTCTTGTAGTGTTTGTTATGTTCCCTCACATTCTTCTATAATTCGTACTTCATTTCTACTCTCTCTCTCTCTCTCTCTCTCATGTATGTATGAGGTGGCTTTATGTATAGGGGTGTCAGCGCCGCAAAGTTTGGGTCAGCCTTGTTAACTTTCCAAAGGCTAAAAAAGTAGAGCAATGTTATGTCTACTTTCTGGCCATCCACTCTCCTCTATTTTTATACAAGAAAACAAAATAATGTGACACTTTTGTGTGGACCCATTACTTTTGTTTTGTCTTTTTGTTTTAAATTAGTAAAAACAGTGGAAGAGTAGCTGGCCAGAAAGTAGACTTAGCATTGCTCAAAGAAGTATAGCATCATGGGCCACGGCCTAAGGCTCTGGGTCCAAACTCGCACAACTATTTAATTGGGCCAGCCGGACCGTAGGCCAACCCGGCCAATTCATGTTTACGTGATGCAGACAGAAGGAGCAACATCCAAAGGAGGGAGAAGGCAAATCATTTGGGATTATTCACTCGCAAATATAATACTCAGGTCCCCACAGCCCTAATATTATTTGTATTCTATAGTTTTTCATGTTGGCATTCCCCTAAAAAATCCCTACTCCCACGTACTCTTAGTTAATTGTCTCTTGATAATCTTAATTTTTTGCACAGAAAAAAATTGCAGATCGACATGTAAGCGATAAGAATTGAGTAGTTTAGCTCATAGAGTTTTCTCATTGCAATAGTTGGTCACTACTTAAAGGCTCCTTAGGGGAAAATGAATAGTGTGATTTGAGTATATGTAGGCATAGTGAATGAATACCTGACTTCGTTTCTTTATTTTTTGAAAAAAAAAAAAACAACCACTCAGAAGGAGTGGGGGGTTTGGTAGACCCTATCAGTTTATTAATAATAAAGATCAAAATGGGGCATGGAGGGCAACTGCCCCTGAAATTTTGTAAAAAAATATAGTTCAATAGGACATAGCCATAGCCATAGGGCATGGGGAAGCTGTCCCCTCAAACTTTTGAAAAAACATATTTTCTTATAATATGTTGTTTAATTATTTAATAAGATATAGTCAAAGGACAAGGGGGCAACTACCTTATGAACTTTTGAAAAAAAAAAAAAATTATTTAATTATATAATAGGTCTTAGCCATGGACAAGGGAGGCAACTATCCCTGAACTTTTGAAGATAAAATATATCTTTTATATTATGTTATTTAATTAGTTAACTTGCCATAACCATGTGACAAGCGGACAGTGGCCCCAATATCTAAACAAGGAGAAACAATATCCATAGATTATGTAAGAAAACTATGGACAAAATGACACAAGAACGTAATCATCAAAAAAATATTCGAGGCCTATGCCCCCAAATCTTCATCCTCAACAATTACTAATATTTTCAATCAATAACCATCGTTTGCAGCTACATGAAACCCCTGACTCGCCCGCCTCACCTCAAGGGCCTCAAACTAAGTCCACCCCTATAGGGATGACATAACAATGCTTTAAAAGATGAATGCATGGAAGGTTTCTATTAACATGATAGGTGAAGTGGGGTATCGGTAGAAGTTCATGCCTTTTACCACCTCAATCGAGTGTAAATCTACAGGACAGGAAATTTTATATTAGATTCCCAAAAGGCCATAGTATTAGGGTTACCAAGTTCACTGTATGCTATAACAAACCACGAACCTGGGCGAATCCGAACTAGTTCATAGTTCGGTTCAAATTAGTTCGTGAAATTAAGTGAACCACTAGGTGGTTTCAAAAAGGTCTTAGTTTGTAATCAAATTCAAGGATAGTTTTCTTTGCATTTGACAAATTTATACTTAGTTCACAAACTGTTCATTAAAAAACTTTTTCATGGTTTTTAAATAAGTATTTATAATACACACACACATATATATATATATATATTTTTTTTTATATATAAGTAACGAATCAAACTAAAGAACCTAAACGAATTGAGAAACGAATTATCTCATCTTACCGGGCTAACTCAAAAGTGACGGAATGTGAACCACGAACCTGAATTTGAACCAACGAACGAGAGGTAACATTGGGCCATATATACCTCATGAAAGGAAACTATGCAAAATTTCTTGTTAGATTCCTTACAAAGGATTTGTCGTCACTTCAATCATTTCTCCATGTAATAAGTTTCATTTACATAACCCTCTACAACCAAGCAAAAATATAAATGTTTTTACATTTTTGTTTTCTAATTAAAAAAATATTTGTTTTCTACATAGGTTTTGTTTGTTTGGAGGAAAACGTGGTGGGAAAAAAGTTATTGGAAATAATTTCTTGTCATTAAAAAAAAATCTTTCCCTCAAACATAAAGCAAAATTAGAGAATTCTTTACAAGAAAAAGTTTGTTTTGCAGCATTCCAAATACAACAATTAGTTTTCCTCCACGGACTTTCCCTCCAAATAAATTAGTTTTCCTCCACCTACCTTCACTAGTCTAAAGAGCAAGCATTGTGCTATGAAGATGCTACGTGAAAATTAATGGACATTCGGCTTAACAATAGTTAAAAGGAGTGTTAAAATGGACATGTGGATTGGCGCCATTTGGCTATCGACCCGAATACGCAGTCCGCTAATCACCTCTCTAGATAAAATTAACTATTATTCTAAATAAAATTAATTTTGTTTCTTATCTCATACTTATATAAAAAATTTAGAGGGAAAACTTTTCACATAGTCAACTAACTAACACACCAGGGCTTTGTCCCAGTGGTAGTGTATCCCCTGCTTTGGGGGGAGGTACCGGGTTCCATTCCCAAGAGGGTGGGAGTTTGTATATACTCTCCACCCGCCCACTAACTGAACAAATACTAACACCTTACTAGCGTTGCGGCCTAAACGTATATCTCGAACCAAAAAAAAAAACTAACTAAAGTTATTTTTCGTTAAATAAAAATAATTTAAAAAAAATTATTTGGGTGGGGGGGGGGGGGGGGGGGGGGGCATGGCCCCCCTCACCCTGGCTCCGCCCCTGCATTCAATAATCCAATAAAGATATGCCACATCATCCACTTATTATTTACTTAATACCAATTAATCTTGCTTTCCATAGCACATTGTTTCCTCTTCACCAAGGTTTAAAATTTCGAAATTTCGGTCGATTTCGGATGTCCCATTCGAAACGAAATTTTCCGAAATTTCAAAATTTCGACTAACATCTCACCGAAATCGCATTTAATAATAAAATATTATTCTGAAATTTGATTCGAAATTTCATCGAAATATTCCAAAATTTCGGGTTCAAAATTTCAAAATATTCAGAATTTTTTTAAAATAATATTAATTATATATATATATATATATTATTATTTTATTTTTAAAATTAATATATAAATTTTCCAAATTTCAAGAAATTTTAGTAAAAATTTCAGAATATTTCGGAATTTTAATTTAAAAAAAAAAAATTTAAAAATAAAAAAAATTAGATTTCGGCCAAAATTCCGAAATTTTCGAAATCCAAAATTTCACCCGAAATTTTCAAAATTTCGGCCGAAATCTGATTTCTGAAATAAACCCAGTTTCGTTATCGGTGGGGTTGCCCGAAACTGAAATTTCACGAAATTTCAACGAAATTTTAAACCATGCTCTTCACATGCTAAAGCAAGGTACGAAGGAAATCATAACCATGTTACAAGGAAATTGCTAACCATAATTAGAGGTGTGCTAGCCCTACTTTGACGAAGAATAGAAAATTGCTAACCATAATTACAGGAAAATTGCTAACTAGACATTTCATATTTTGAACAAAAAACCAACACCTGTTAAATCAAGAACAAGTGTTAGTTTTTTGTTTTAAAGTAAGAAAGTTGTTTTTTTGACGGAGAATAGAAAATGCTTGAGAGTAGGGCTAGCACGGCTCTAGTAATTAACATGATGGGAAAAAAATTGGATGGTTATAATCGGATTTGGGGAATCCGGTTATGCCCACGAGGTCATCACGTATCCCTTTTGATACCCCTTAATTGTAGTTAAGATTCACCCACCCATCCTTAGTTTCTAGAAAATAATATTATTCTTTTAATATTTACTAATTTTAATATAAAAATATTTTTAATGTTTTGTTTCTAAAAACTAAGGATGTCTGGCTAAATCCCCACAATTAAGGAGTGTCAAAAGGATCACTCAAGGGTATAACCGGATTCCCTAAAACCTGGTAGAGGATTTGGTAAGCACCGTCAAGGTTTTTAATTTTGAAATTTGTGACCATTCGGCCAGCCAACCCGAACCGAAATCCCAAAAAATTGTAGGATTTCGAAATCCGAAATATTAATATTTTATTAATTATATATATATATATTATTAATATATATATATGTTAAAAAATAATATTTTATTAAAATTTTATATGTTTATATAAATATTATAATTTTATTTTAAAAATTAATATATAAAATTTTGAAATTTCAGTAAAAAGTTTGAAATATTTCGGAATTTTAATAAAAAAAATAAATAAATAAGACTTATTTAAAAATAAAAAATCAGATTTCGGCCGAAATTCTGAAATTTTCGAAATTCGAAATTCGAAATTTGACCCGAAATCTCCGAAATTTTAGCCGAAATCTGATTTTCAAATTAAACCCAGTTTCGATGTCGTTGGGTTGGCCGAATCCAAAATTTTGCGAAATTTCAGACCTTGAGTACTGTAATTAAAGAATCACAACCACTACTTTATAGCTGGTTTGTAAAAGTGAAATGGACGAACCAAATAGGGTTAGTCCACGTCCCCTTTTTACCATTTAACCATGGTTTTTCAGAACATAAAATTATTAATTTTAATTTAATTAAACTTAATCATGGTTAATTGTAAAAATTTGGTTATGGTGGACGCCCAAGCCTAGCGCTTGGACATCCACAAATGATGGGGGTACCTAGCGATAATTTGGAAGAAAAGTCATTTCATTTTCTTGTCATGATTTTGACTTCTTCTCAACTAATAACTCTTCCCTTTTAAACGCCACATGTCCCATGGTTAACAGGTGTTAAAAGGGACACCTGCGGTCAGCTTTGAGGACTTCTTATAAAGTCATCGAAATAGAAAATTTTCAGGATCAAGGAATTTAGTTGGCACATGTAGAAGTTGCAAGAATAGGCAATGGCGTTGTTTGTGCCATGGCTTCACATGCTGAAACGCGTGGTAGATGGATGAACAGAAGCGTATATTTACTCTATGTCATGTCAGCATTTCGAAAAAGGAAAGAAACAGTAAGTGTTATGGTTGTGGTTGGTGTAGCACGCCACTTCTGCGATCCAACGGTGCTGGGTGACTTCAGTATTTTCGGTTACATAATCAAAAAGTGTGGAATCCAATCGCTTGTAGATATCCGACGAAGGGAATGGGCTGTGGAGGAAGAACCCAAGCTGAACCTCTTCCTCAAGAAGCTTCTTCTTCTTTTGTTTGAGCCCACTTTCCTTCACAAACCCGTAGCCATCCACGTCTTGCAAGACTAAGAGCAGACCATTAGGCAAGCATACGTAAGTGAGCAAGAACTTGGACTTCTTCTGAATTTTTTTATTTTTTATTATCTAAAATTTACTACGGTGTTGAGTGTTAATGTGTTATAAACTGTTTTTTTTTTTTTGTGGGCAAAGCTACATTTTAGAGTCTCTCCTTTAAATAGTTAGGGTTTTGGTTTTTTTTTTTTTTTTGTAAATGGTTAATGAAAGAACTTAGTTTTGTTCTGTCTTTTATTATGTGTTGATTTGGTATCAATTTCTACCAAAATGGAGTTGAATGATAATTCATTGTTCTTACAATTGTCCCATTCTAGGCATTACATAGATCCAACTTTATTTCAAATAGAAGATAATAAATCACATCTTGTCCTACCTTAATTTTTGCTGATACAGTGTTTAATTTTAATATCTCAGGGCTGATACAGTGTATTTCTTTCATGTTACATGTTGGCTGGTTTCAGTTGCTTAAAGGGGTGATAACCGTGATATGCCTTCAGAGAAGAAAAAAAAGAGCAGAAGGTTAGGTATTATAATGGTATTGCTTTTTTTGAAGGTTTTTTTTTGGGTAATCCCTGGATTTTGTCCCGTTAATAAATGGTAGCAAAATATTTGGATATCCTTGGTAAGAAAATGATAAATAGAATTAGCCAGCAAATGCAATCTTCTCTGAAATATGAAGATTGTGTTGGTTGAAGGATTTCTTACATTCAAATACATGTGGTTTTTCCCTTATCTGAAGGGAATTTGGTAAACAATGGTTACCATCTTTTATTGCTTAAAAAGGGATCTGTTTTAACCATCTACTTCAGTGCTCTTTTAATTATGTTAGTTCGTGTTCTTTTGACGTCTACAGCGTCCTTGCTATTTGTTCTGTATAATTTTCTGTGGGAGTGGCCTGCTTGTTGAAATTTTTCCCTTAATTTATTTTGAATACCTGGAACAGATTGCTTTTTTATTATACAGACTACGGAGTATGCGCAGGTAGCGATGACATTGCCAATATGTGTGGATAAATACAACCAAGCAGCAAAGCTGTTTAACTCCAAGCTGTCTTCTGACCTGGATTTTTTGCGCCCTCATTCAAGGCTTGTCTATATAGAATTATAGATATCTACTATCCTATATTTGGTCTCATACACTGACCGTACCAACAATAGTTAAATGATACCACACACACAAAAAAATTGTTAATATTCAAATTATAGACTAGCCATATCTAGGGGAACAACCTATCAAATAAGCGGCTCAGATTTGTTTTTGACAAGTAATGAGATTTTTTATTTTTAAATTTTTTTTATAGCAAAACTATAGTCAGAAATGTAGAGTATTGAATCAAGTCATCTCGTTGCTGGACCCATCAGCATTAAATGAACATGTTAAATGAGGAACTATAGATATTTTAGTTGGTTTGATTCCCATCTGCTCAGGGAATCTGTCTCAGTTTTTTTTTTGTCTCATCAACTTGGGTTGATTGATTCGTGGATTTTCTACTCTATTAAGAGCTCAATATTGAAGTTTGGGCGAATCTGGATAATTTGAATCATTGTTGATTGTGGATTATCATTATCATTACGAATATCATTTTTACGGAAAATTTCATCAATTGCATGACATCTAATTTGTGAGATTATTGTGATGTATGTGCTATCCAAGAGGAAACCCATTTAGGTTAATAGATGATATATTGAACAAAATAGGACCTTAATGTGATTCCTCTGTTCTAAGAAAATGTTTTGATTTCTGCATTGTCGAATTACATAATTTCATTCTCTATTGAATAACAATTTGATGATCATTTTCTATGTTCAGGTTGGTTTCTTTCTATCAAGACAAGCTATTGGGAATGGGTGGCATGGGAAAAAGAAGGTACCATATGCAATTATTATTGTCAATCAATCATTCTCATAATTGTAATAACTTGATTGGAAATCCCTTTGTTTTTTGTTTCTATTTTTAATAATAATTCTAATTATTTCTTATGTTGCTAAGAAAGGGTCTACGTTAGGATATATGATGTTTTCTTTGAGTACGTTAGGATGTTTTTTTAGTTTGTTGCTGATATTTTCTATTTTATTTAACTCTTTGAGTTGCTGCGTAGTTTTAACCATTGTAACTAAGTTCACAAATAATTTTTGAATTATTCACGCACTATTCATTTTTAAGGGGTAAAATTTAAAACAACATTTTTTACGTACTGACAAATAATTTGTCAATTCGAAAAATGACGAATAATTTCGAACTTATCCTCAATGGGAATTTTGTCACAAATAATACGTTCAAGCTTTTATTCAAAAATCTAAAATAAGATCCTGTTCAAAAATACTTTCTATTAGCAATAAATTTATTACCAATAACCTGAGGCTTATTTCGCATTGAGAAATTTCTAATTGATGGAAGTCACCAATTGCTAGAAGAAGGAAAAACCTCCATTCGAGCAACTTTTTTTAGGTTTTGATATTTATTCAGCTAAACTAGGAGAAAAAGATGATTTCACACATCAACTAGTCTGCTGAACTTCGACTGAACTATGAGAAAAATATGATTTGTGCTATTTATTCTGTGCTATTTGTATTGTGCTAAATAACTATGTTATGATCAATGTTTTAAAAGGTGTGAGAGGCTTACGCCTCAAGGCTTACCTCGAGGCGAGGCTTAAGAAAAACTCCTCAAGGCTAAACTTTAAGGCATTAATCTCATAAGGCTAATGCCTCAAACGAGGCTCGCTTTGTGTTTGACTCTGACGCATCATGCATGTGTCTCATATATTAATAAAAATAGGGTTCTTAACTGAGACTTGAACATTAACTTTTTTAAAGGCGTGTGCCTCATGCATTAATCAAAAATAGAATTTTAGTGACATAACTAGAACTTAAACATTAAATTATGAGGTGTGTGCCCACCCACCGTCCGGGTCACCACCGAAACAAAAAAATTATCGATAAAAATTATTTTTTATCTTTCTTCATATTGCTACTAGTCTAAATTAACACTTAATTTATTATGTCAAGCATATTTAGGCTTTTTAAAACTTTGTTGAGTATATTTCACTCTAATTTCATAGTAGACATTGCAAAGATTTGGAGCCATTGTCTAACTTAGTAACATACAAAATCAACCACATGATTGAACATTATATGTCGCAACCCGACTTAATAGTATTTGGTGACTTCTTTGTAATTTTTTTGGGAAGAAAAGTATTGAATAGAGAAATTCCAATGCAGCAATAGTATTTGTCTTGATTTTGATTCTGTGAGAATCAAATCCTAGATGATGAAAACTTCATTTGAAGACTGTAAGACAGGGGGAATGGATTCAAGAGATCTTTGAGAAACCAAAAGGCCTCCATAAATTGAAGAAGGATGGCCTATTGAACATTTGCTGACTATTGCAAATATTCAACTAGTAGATTAATTGGTGTAACACTATAAGTAGAGGATTCTAACTAGTTTAATTACTAAAATATAGACCACCGTAAAATTATTAATATCTTATAATATTACATAATATATGAGTGATATAGTCTAATGAAAAATTATTACTCTTTTTTTTTTACCTGGACTAATTAGGTCTCCTTCTATGGAAAAAAAAAAAAAAGCAACCGAAAGCTGGGAGCCCTCCAATCCAAACAGGGGACAACATTGATGTCAGTTTTAATAAAGATTCTGTAATTGAACATTTGGGGTGTTAGGAGCCCCAACTTCTAGATACAGATTACGTAACTTATCACCTATCAAAGGACTGTTCTGTTCATCTTAATAGAGACACTATTGACCATAACAAAGTGTCTGCACCAGTTAAATAATTGGATGCCCTGTGACAATAAAGACATCTAGGTGACATTTGGTAACACTAATCTAAATAGGTAGAGTTTATTTAAAACTTGAGCTTAGTTGGACTTTAGATTGTTAAGTTGATGGTTAATTGGATGTCTAGATCTTTTTGAAGTAGAGGTTTTACCTCAAAAGTAATAAGGAGACATGGGCTACTTTTTTCTTTAGAGGTTTTACCTCAAAATATAGACACTATTAACCATAACAAAGTTTATGCCCCAGTTAAAAAATTGGATGCAACATATCTCTACTATTATAATGCTGATGCCCTGTTCAAAACGTCGACTGAATTTTTTGCTAATTCCAAATTTACCCTTTACAATCAAAGGTGTTAAAAATGTTGATTATTTTTTCACTAAATTGCAATACTACCCCTTCTATTACTAATGATAAGATAAAAACATTGATTGATATTTTACTAAATTCCAAAACTACCCCTTCTATTATCTTATGAGTCCTCCACTTATAAGTAGACCCAAGTGTCCTGTGTCTCTTTTAACCCATGTTTAACTATGGTTAAGTTAAATTAAATTAAAATTAGTAATTTTGTTTTTTGTTTTTTGTTTTTTTTTTTTTCTAAAAACCATGGTTAGATTGCTTAACCTTAGGGAGTTAACCATAGTTGATGGGTGATAAAAAAAGGGCGTGGACCAATGAGGTCACGGGGTCAGCTTCTAAGCTGACCTTGGGGTCCATTTTCCATTTCCCTTATCTTATTTTCTCATATATGCCCTCCTTAAAAATGTACTATTTTTTCCAAATTCACCTAAGAATCCGGTTACGTCACTGAGATTGCAATGTTTCCCTTTTAATACTCCTTAATTGTGGTTAAGATTTACCTACCCTTAGGGTTCACCCACCTATCTTTGGTTTTTAGAAAAAAATATTAATTTTTTTTAAACGTTGGTTAAAATTCATTAACTCTAGAAACTAAGGATAAGTGGGTGAACCTTAGGGTGCGTGAATCTTAACCACGGTTAATGTGACGCACGGTCGACCCATCCATTAAGCCATCAAAGCCTTTGCTTTAGGCCCTATTAAAAAAAATAAAATAATAATATTAAAAAGCCCCCATTTAGAATATTAAAAAAAATAAAAGGCCCATTTAGAATATTAAAAAGGCTTCATTTATAGTTAATTTTTTAAAATAATATTTTTTTTTAAAAAAAAGCCTCATTTAGAATTTTCGCTTTAGGCCTCTCCAAATGGCTTGGGCCGGCCCTGATGTGACGCCCCGAACCCGTGCCTGGGAAATCAAGTTCCAAACGTGTGGTCGTTCGTCATAACCACGCATGCGGAAGACTTTACCCGGGAAAATGCGGCAAACTTTTCTGATTAGCTTACATAAGCAATAACAACTGGTCATCACAATAACCCATCATAAGCAAATACGTTATCTCACTAGCTATAATAGCCGTTACTTTTGGCCCCACAACTGCGCCGGTACACTTTCAGAATATATCAAGTATAACTTCTTGCCAATCGGCAACCGCTTCCAAATCTGAAGACATAAAATGAGACGAGTGAGCAATACAATTCTCATATTATAATAATTTATAATATCGTAATCCGTGACCAGAGGTCACTCGGGGCTATTTCACCCTATTTCGAGGTTCCCAACCTTAATTTCCAAGTTCATCCAATCATCGTCTAAGCCACTAGGTTACCATCCTAGACAACCGCGCACACTCTATCCTTGAGTCTGCAGACTCAATCAACTGGCCTTCACCCGTGTTCAACCTTTATCCTTGAGTCCGTAGACTCAACATCAAAGTTAGAGTCCGTAGACTCGTTATCCATTTTCAAATCCGTTAACATCAATTTTGTTACCATGGCGTCCCATTCCCCCATGATAACTATCGAGATCAGCCGGGCTTACACCCAATGAAATCAAACCTTGAGTCCTTAGACTCCGTACAATCTTGAGTCCATAGACTCAATACATAATCCGGGCCTTCACCCACTAGAACCAACATAGTCATCTGATCTCAACTACGGTGAGGAACTCTAACCTCACGGCATCTCTATCAGCCAACACAACCATCTGACTCAGCCACGGTGGGGAAATTCTATCCTCACGACATATCTATCAGAGGCATCACAACCTACTGACTCAGCCTCGGTACGGTATATCTATCAGATACACAACCATCTGACTCAGCCACGGTACGGACAACATATCTATCGGAGGCATCACAAGCTATTGACTCAGCCTCGGTACGACATATCTATCAGATAACACAATAATCTGACTTAGACACGGTGGAGAACTCTATCCTCACAACATATCTATCAGATTATACAACCATCTGACTCAGCCACGGTACGGACGACATATTTGTCAGAGGCATCACAACCTACTGACTCAGCCTCGGTACGGCATATCTATTAGATACACAACCATCTGACTCAACCACGGTATGGACAACATATCTATCAGAGGCATTACAACCTACTGACTCAGCCTCGGTACGACATATCTATGAGATAACACAACAATCTGACTCAGCCACGGTGGGGAAATCTATCCTCACGACATATCTATCAGATCATACAACCATCTGATTCAGCCACGGTATGGATGACATATCTATCAGAGGCATCACAACCTACTGACTCAGCCTCGGTACAACATATCTATCAGATAACACAACAATCTGATCTCCCCTGACTTAGTCAAAGAGGATCTATGGATAACACACCACCCACTCTCGACGATCAGTCACGTACCTCGCCAAAGAGGATCTATGGACATTATTCCACCTACTCATGACGATCAGTCACGTATCTCGCCAAAGAGAATCTATGGATATTATTCCACCCACTCCTGACTATCAGTCACGGAGGACTACATCACACCACCACTCCAGACCTAGCTAAAGAGGATCTATGGATATCAAATCCACCCACTCCCGATTATCAGTCACGGAGGACTCACATAATACCACCACTCCAGACCTAGCCAAAGAGGATCTATGGATATCAAATCCACCCACTCCCGACTATCAGTTACGGAGGATTATACTTTAACCCTGGTTAGGTTTTCTAACCACAGGTTAACCCTAGTTAACCCAAGCCTCGCTTGGTTAACTGAAATGCTTGGGCCTCGTGCTCGTGAACCAAATCCGGTAACACACCGTCCCGTAACTCCCGTTAGGGAACGTTTCCAGGCTAATGGATGTGTCCATAGCCTTATACGACCAGCAAAACAACTTTTCGACACCCCAGGGTGACGATACAATTTACCCGGGACCTGATCTGGGCTCCCCGAAGGTCCACATAAAATCACAACATCATGTAGGGATCTTCGACCTTTTTTCCATCCACGCCTTTTACACGGCGAGTCTAAATCCGGGGTTTTGAGACCCGAGACCGAGGGCTACACCTCTCTACTCATTTTCCATGCACAATCACCTTCCCATAACACCTCCACGGGGTCTCAGACCCTTTTCCATCAACGCACATACATTCCACATAAAAAATATAGCAATTAACAGGGAAAAGAGAAAAGATGGAAGGGGTTTTTACCTGTTTCTTGTGCTTCGAGGTGTCTAGGGCCGACACGGACACCGCCAACGTGCTCGGGAGGACGATCAACCCTAAGGTGAAGCTCCTTGCCCTCACACCTTCACTTTCTCTCTCTAGATTTTTCCCTCTCTACACGTCGATCGAGGCACCGGGGAAGAAAATAAATGTTGCCAACGCGTTCCCCACGACTATCAACGGGGTAGTGTGCATGTAACTTTCTCTCTCCTCCTTTTTCTCTCTACACGCCAAACGAGACGCCAGGGAGAAAATTAGATGCCACCAACGTGTCGGGAGCGTCGAAATATGTTAAAGTGGACCTCCCTTTTTGTCTCTCTCTTCTTTCTCTCTCCTCTTTTCTCTTTCCTCTCTCTCTACTCTCTCTCTCTAGAAAGGGAGTTTAGCAGAACTCCCCCACTGTTGCAAACCGTGAGAATGAAGGGGCTGGCCCCCTATTTATAAGTCAAGGGTCATGTGCCATGCACATGACCACCATTAATGGTCCCGTTGACCAAGTCAACGGTTTGACCGTTTGACTATTCTTCTGTATTTTCTCACATATACGGCCTTTGAAACCCTACTTCATGATGCCCGATTATGACGAAACTTTAGGTGACCGAACTTGGGACAGTCCGACACCTGCTGTAGAAATTTCAGGGAAAAATACTGAGTTTTGATAGTCAAAAGTAAGTCTGGACAAAAACTTCAAAACCTACTAATTTCCTGATTTCGGATACAAAACAGGCCGCTGTGTCTTCGTTTGAGGTAACTAACTACCGAGACGATAGACATTAGTCCCCACGGCCGACCGGCACGTATTAGTACCAGCCGCACGAATTTCTATTAGAATCTCCAACAATTATGGAGTCCCAACTGAATTCCAGAAAAATCTAGAATTTCCTGATATTCTCGATTTTCTTACACTTAAGACCCCCGCGGTCTTGTGAATCGATACGCGACAGAACCGAAACGATAGGTGACTAAACTAGGGACAGTCCGACACCTACTGTACAAATTTCAAGGGAAAATAATGAGTTTTGACAGCAAAAAGTAAATCCGGAAGAAAATTACAAAACCCATCAATTTCCTGTGATTTTGGACACCGATCGCATTGCGGCAACGCGAATCGATGCGTGACGGAACCGGCGTGATGGATTATTGTTTCGATAGCCAACCAACACGCTAGGTGCAATTTTCGAGGAAAAACACTGAAGTTTTATCGGTACACTTCAGTCCCGAACAAAACCTACTTTCTACCAATTTAACAAATACTTAACTTTTTAAACATAGTTAAGGATCCATAATCCCATAATTTTATTATATTAAAATTCTGGGTTGTTACAGTTAAAAAGTGTTAAAAGGGACACATGACGACTTCAGTGGCATAACCGGACTCCTCGCTCTCTTAGCAAAATGCTCCAAGAGAAGAATGTTTCGCCAAGGCCCTGCCCGCCCCCTTTCTTTGTTATATCCAAAATGCCTCTAAAGTTTGTTGGTTCTCAAAACGTCCCTATGTTATATTTCTATAACCAACGTGTCCCTCACAATTTTTTATATCTAAAATGTCCCTCAAGTTTCTATACCTAAAATACTCCTTAATTTTTTTCCAAAATACCCTTACTAGATTCCCACTTTCCAATCTCTCTCCCCTTCCCCCTCTCTCACGTGCATCGCACGTGCTGCCAACTAGTGCTTTATAAAAAAACTGTCATAATTCAAGGAATTTTATTTCTCATGTTCATTTTGGCACAGTTGATAGTCTAAAATGAACATGAGAAATGTCACGATTACATGGGACATTGTGAGATGGCAAGACCATTCCTATGATGTAAGTCTTTTTCTCTAGATTATTCCAAAGTCTTGAGTTCATTACAAATACATGTACCAGTTTGAAATATTTAGTCTAACATACTTGTCACGAAGATCGATATCCTCATTTTGAATCATCTTCTCACCTTTTAGGTGTTCATAACAACGTTCATCTTCAACCCACTTTCTTCAACCCACTTTCTGGGTAAATGATGTATTCTTCAAAATAAAATAAAAAAAGGCTCAAATATTAGTCCCTTTCAGACAATGTTCGAAGCTTGATATTACCCTGGGAAGGAAGGTTTTTTTTTCCCAGGATTAATTAATTACTAGTTTTTTTCCAAGGTTAATTAATTACTGGTTTCAGTTTGTTATCTTTGCTAGATGTTTAGAGGTGCATATCTCCTTCCCTCCCCTATAGATAATCTTATCTATTAAATATTCTCTAGCCTTACCATTGGATTAAAAAAACAGGTTCAGGGTTAATTAATTGGGTTTGGGACATTCCTTACCATTGGATTAGAAAAACAGGTTCGGGGTTTTCTATTTGGGTTTGGGACATTCTTATCCCCCAAAAAAAAAACTCGAATGATAGTAACAAGGATCTTATTATCTAATACATAAAAAACATGTTCAAATATAAAATCAAACAGACCTGCCATGGAGGTTAATATAGAGGTGATGCAACCAAGTTGGAATAGTCTTCTTAATGTAGGACCTTTAGAGGAAATAAGGTTTTCTAAGATTTAGGGTTGAGGAAATACTTAAAAATAGAATAGGGAAGAACCTAGGGTTTGAAATATGAACAAACCCAATATTGATGTTAGTCAATAGATGTATTCCATTCCAAGCTCAGATTAACAGCAGAAATTTTAGAGAGAGCAATGGTGGAGAAGAAGAAGAGATGGATCTATCAGAATCACTCCAATAGGTCCTAGGAATCACACCTAGGGTTTCTTGAAGTCTCACACATCCAAGAGAAAAAAAGCAAGCTGCTTTATATTCTATTCTCCGTTGGGGGAAACACAAAACATGACTTACAGTGTTCTCTATGTTAAACCCTAATTCTGTCCTGTAAATTAAAATAAACCTGAAGTGATTAAACTACTCCTATTACATAAAAAGAGAGAAAACACATCAACAGAAATGAGAAAACTAACAGTTGGATTCCCCGACTAATCCAACAACCCACTATTAATGCCCAAACTAGCCATGTGGACTCCCTACTAAGAAAGCTCCCATGTGGGACCCACATCATTACTGTCCCACCAAATCAAAGTTTGGGCAAGGCTATTCAGCCTTTTACTCTGCCTCTTGTGAACTTTAATGAGCTGAGATTGATCCCTATCACTTCTTGCCTTGTAGGTGGAATTTCAGTCTTCAGCTTCCTCTCTAGACTTCGTCGACTAATGGGGACACCTTTTAGGATTTTATTTGACATAGAGGGTTGTTTAAAGAACAAATTGTTTTTTTAATAATATTTCGTTAGATGTATTAACCTTATTTGAGACAATTTTTATAAGATATATATATATATATATTCTTTTTTTTGCACCTATTTTATTCATTAGATCTCTCATAATATTACTATTATCCTTACTGCTATCAACAATGGCTAAATACTAAATATCTCTAATTGTGTTGTTTACACATACTTTCAAACTTCTCTCAGCTTTGCATGGGGATCTCCATCTGCAATTTAGTATTTAATATTGTATCAGTCCACCAATTTACTAGTTCCATTTTCAATGTTCTTGTATCCACTAAGATTTTATTGTATTTTGTATTCAATATTAATTTGTCTTCTAAATACTGGCAGGTTCTGGTCTCCATAACAAATTTCCATCTGTATCGACATATCGAGAGCCCAGGGTGGAGACTGAGTTGGACATGGAAGGGAGGAGGTCATTTGGCACATTTCTGGTGCAGAGGGCCGCGGAGCAAGGGAATTGTTCCCGGTTTATGGGGGAACTACCTCACTCCTCTGAGAAAACCCCCAAGATTATCGACCTTTTACCGGGAGCACCTTACGATATGCAGGTGGCCAACTGCTGCAAGGGTTGAGTACTCTCTTTGAAGGGACAAGACCCTCTTCACTCCTAGGCCTCAATCCAAATGAATATTGGGGAGAACCCTAAGATCAGTGATCAAGACATGATAATCCCCAAGAATTTCAGTCTGGGCCTTGCGGGGATATACATGCGGGTCTCCCTTTCTTGTCCGGCCGAGCAAGTTCAATGCAGATAACGGTCGTCAACATCTCCAGGCTCTTAGTATGTAGACCATCACTCTTATTTTCTTTATAATCAATAAATGCACTTGGATTTTAATCTTTCCTATTCAAGTTCCGTGGCATACATATTTGAATGTTTAAATTTCCTACCCTGCATTCCTAAAGTTCTTTGTTTTTTGATGGAGGGTAACCATCCCCGCTGATCAGTAACTGAATTAGTTGCTCTATGTTTTCTCTTTTCCACAATGAGCTTAGCATTGAAGTTACAAAGAGAAGGGAAAGCCATAGCACTCTGCTACTTACAACAACCAATAGTTATGGACTTTGTCTTTTCAATAGTATTTCTGTATATTGAATATCAAGCAATTGTCCCACTACCACTAGTAGGGAAGATCTGATCCTCAAAAGCATGGTATAAGTGAACATGGAATTTGATTTTAGTGAATGCAAGAGAGTGCTATTTGATCTTAGTAACAAAGTATTGATACCGATAATTTGGTCTTAATAAAAACCATTTGCCTTGGAAGATTTGGGCTCCACGACATCCAATATACAGGTACGATGAGTTGAGTAAACATTGATGGAAAAAAATACTAATAAAAAAAAAAGCAAGAGTCCTCCAATCCAGACAGGGGATAACATTGATACCAGTTTTAATAAAGATTCAGTAATTGAACATTAGTGGTATTAGGAGCCCCAATTTCTAGATACAGATTATGTAACTTATCACCTATACAAGGGGTTTTGTTCATCTTAATGGAGACACTATTGACCATAACAAAGTGTCTGCACCAGTTAAAAAATTGGATGCCCTATGACAATGAGACATTTAGGTGGCATTTGGTAACCCTAATCTAAATAGGTAGAGCTTAATTAAAAATTGACCTTAGTTGGACTTTAGATTGTTAAGTTGAAGGTTAATTGGATGTCTAGATATTTTTGAATTGGAGGTTTTACCTCAAAAGTAATAACAGTCTGAGCTACGTTTTTCTTTAGAGGTAAAACCTCTACTTCAAAAAGATGTAGACATCCAATTAACTTTTAACTTAACACTCTAAAGTCTAAATAAGCTTAATTTTCAAATAAGCTCTACCTATTTAGATTAGTGTTACCAAACTCCATTTTAGATTTCTTTACTTACAGAGTTACTCCAATTAAACTACTAGTTGATTATTTGTAACAGTCAGCAAATGTTCAATGGGTCATTCTTCTACAATTTAAAGTAATGGAGGCCTTTTGGTTTCTCAAAGGTCTCTTGAATCCATTCCTTCTGTCTTACAGTCTTCTAATGAAGTTTTCATCATCTAGGACTTGAAACTATTGCTGTATTGGAATTTCTTTGTTCAATAATTTTCTTCCCATAAAAGACAAGTTCTTAAGGTTTCAGAGTGCTGATCGTGACTAAGGCATATTTTCTCAGTTTGGGGAGCTTCAGAAGCGGTGAGAACTTATTAATGTGTGGAATAAAGCTGTCCTTGTTCTTGGATTTCATGACCATCACTTGGAAAAGTTTGCTTTATTCTGAACTGGGTAGTTTCTTTTTTATGAATCAGATATTTCATTGATTTTTTGTTGGTACCTCTTTATTTAGGGGACATAGTGGGTTATCTTCTTTAGTTCTCTTCTCCATCTTGTTTAATATGGGCATACAAAAATATTCTTAAGTTTCTTTCATCTGGAGAATTTCACTGCTACCTCATTCCTAGAGAAGTCTGTACTTTCAACTGTGAAGGATTCTGGTTTTAGGTTGAGATAATTGGTTTTTTTTTACTTTACCTGTTTCATGAGAGAAGTTTGTAGTTCTAACTGTGATATATATATACGAACACACTATATATATATATATATATATATATATATATATATATATATGGGTTCTGTCTGTGTGTACATACGACTCTTTATTTTGATCTTAATCTCCCTTAATAGCTTAACTGATCAACAGTTGACCATCAATAACTATGGATTAATATCTGGGCGAACTCTCAGTTAACGGTTTTTTATTTTAACAATAAGATTGGCTAGTTAGTTACAAAACTGAATATGATGTCTACATGGTTAACATCCTTAGATTGGATTGGCTGAACATTATTCTTGGAAAATTTTCTAGAAGGGCCCAGTGATTAGGCAGAGGGCCATTTGATTAGTTTCTGAGTTGATTAAAGGTAATTTTTTTAAAATTTTATCCTAATCTTGTGCTTATTGAGCAGATGGTTATGATCCCCTAGATCCAAGCAGGAACATCACGATATCGTAACTTGGTTTGATGACTCTTATGAAGTAAGTCTTAAGATTTGTTATTACTTTTTCTCAATATATAGGAAAGATTAGATGGCATTAATTCATATAGTTATTTGTTGACTGTTCTGAATGCACACAATTATTTGTTCACAGTTTTAACTCTCCTAAAGAGTGCCAATGATGGGATCATAATAGGGGTTGGATCGCTCACATTAATATGATCCATTCTTGGTGGAATTTTATGGTAGATAGGATTTTGCTTAGTGTAGGAGGTCTTAAGTTTCAGAGTATATTAGTGTCTAAATTGTTCTACCAAGTTTTATTTATTAGTTGTTTGATTTAATTCTTTTCTTTTTCTCTGTTTCTTCTTATTACGTTTCTAGGAAGTCTAAATGGTTTTAAAGCTCCACCTTGCAACTGTACTATAGTTTGCATCATTGCATGGACTTATCCCAATGTCCCATTGCTCCATTTTGTTCTCTGTGGTGTCTACTCATGGGGGTGGGCTCATGAAAATCTCACTGACACTTGTGGCTCCTTTTGTCTATGGAGTCAATCATGTGACAAACTATGTAAATCTTGTGTTGTTTTGTTCTCTTTCTAAAGCATCTAATCAATTTAGTTCTCTCAATTTTCTTCTAATAATATGCAGACAATAGTTTTGATATACAATTTCCAGCAATACAGGCATGTGGAGAGCCTTGGATGGAAGCTTGGCTGGGAATGGAGAGGCAATGAGGCCATTTGGAAAATGATCGGTGCAGAGGCCACAGAACAAGGAAATTGTTCTTGGTTCAGGGGGTTGGAGTTATCACACTCCTGTGAGTGTCTCAACCTGTATGATAATACCATAAAGTAAGTTGAAAAGTTTATATTTAAATTGACATTTTTACGATAAATTATTTTAAATAGTAGTAGAAAATATAATATTAGGGATACTGACAATTTAAGCTTTTCTTTTTTGTTTTTTATTCTTTGCAGATGATACAGGAGTGTTATGGGGAAATCCATTTTACAATGACATACTACTTCAGTTGGGTGAGGAGGGCAACGTGCAGGCTGAGCTTTTACTAAAGAAGGAAGGATCCAGGGATGTTCACATTCAAGGAAGGGTGGACCTTTCCAAGGAGAATATATTTCGACGGTTCTGGGGTAATCCATTTTACAATAACCTACTACTTCAGTCGGGTGAGGAGGGCAACGTGCAGGCTGAGCTTTTACTAAAGAAGGAAGGATCCAGGAATGTTCACATTCAAGGAAGGGTGGACCTTTCCAAGGAGAACATATTTCGATGGTTCTGGGGTAATCCATTTTACAATGACATACTACTTCAGTCGGGTGAGGGCAACGTGCAGGCTGAGCTTTTACTAAAGAAGGAAGGATCCAGGAATGTTCACATTCAAGGAAGGGTGGACCTTCCCAAGGAGAATATATCTCAACAGTGATGAGTGTCATACCGCACATAGTAACAAAATTCTCTGAATTTTTAAAAAATTTACGAATTATCTCCGAATTTTAGGTGTGCCGATTTATTCACAAATTTTAGGTTTACCGAAATATTCACAGATTTTGTGAATTATTTCCAAATTATTCCCGATCTATTTGTGAATTTTGTAATAATTTGTTTAGTTCCCGAATGAATTATTCGTTTTGTATATTATCAAATCAAATTGTTGGATATATTTTTACAATAATTATTTTATTCCTAAATTGTTCCTAGATATTTTTTCGAAATTTACCCTTGCCGAATTATTCCCCTCCTGGGCAGGACTGTTCAAATGGATTCTCTTTTTTTTTAGCATCTGTTTGTTATACTTTAGAGCATATGTTTTGAACGAAAGCATCATCAGGCACTGGTCGGCACAGTGAAGAAGGGAGAGGGGGGGGGTTAGTGTTACAGATATAGAGATATATATATATACGCAATGAAAGTGATCATACTTGCATTGAAGTAGTAGTTTGATGATTCAAACCATAGGAAAATGTTTCATATTAAATGGTTTATTACATTACTCTTGCGGAGAACAGGAGTATGCCTACTTCTTATCATTGTGGTCATTGCATCAACGTCCCCCTCAGCAGGATTTCTTAGCTGAAAAGGGCTGGTGATAGATTAAATCTGCAGTCTAAAGCCAGAGATATAGACTAGATCTGGCTCTTTTAAGTCTAATTCTGAAAAACGAGGAGGTAATCTTGTGCCATTGAATTCATTAAGTGGTGTTTCTGACGTGGTGGCTTACTCTGGGCTTATTGATCTTCGATGGAAGGGGCCTAGATTCACCTGGTCAAATGGTAGCCTAGGTGATCGTTGGATTGACTATAAGTTTGATAGGTGCATGGTTAACATGGAATGGATCCAATCATTTCCAGTCGCGGAGGCCTTTGCTGGATCCAGATGCGAAGGCCTTTGTTGGATCCACGGGTACTTCAAACCACAGGCAAATCTCTCCGGGGTTCAATTCCAAGTTTTTCAAATTTCTTAATCACTGAATTATGAACTCGGAGTTCCTTGGTGTTGTGGAGGAAGCTTGGGCCATGAATGTTAGGGAAACCATGTTCAGGCTTGTCCAAAAATTGAAGGCTGCTAGATCTGCTTTGAAAGTCTGGAGTAGACACAAATTTAGTTTGGGCCATGAATGTTAGGGGAACCACCTGTGTTATGCTATATTGAGCTTCTTCTCTTTTGGGGACTTTAGTCCGATTTCTATATGTAGTGTGGTCTACAAAATTATATGTAAGCTGAGAGTTAATAGACTCAAGTTGGTTCTCCCTAAATTGGTGGGTGAGAATCAATAGGCTTTCTCCCTAAATTATTTGTGGGATGTTTTCCTTTCAACTACCTGGGGCTGCTCCTTTTCTCTTCTCGCTTGACCTGAATTGATTGTCAACCTCTTATGGGCAGAATCTCCAACTGAATTTCATCGTGGAAGAATCCTTGGCTCTTGTGTGGAGGTAGGCTTCCGTTGATTAAAAGTGTCTTGGCGAGCTTTCCCGTCTACTGGTGTAGCATTTTCATTTTACCCGTAGGTAGTAGTTTGTTGATCCAGTAGTACCAGCACCCCTTTAAGCCAGACATCTTGCATCTGAATCGGAACCGGAAGTGGAAAGAACAGAGGTTCTTTCCTTTCCCTTTCGTCAAGTAGGATCCAAAGCTCGTTTTTTTTTCCCCGGTCAACTACCGGCGATGGAAGTCACACTAGTGCTGATCCAGTTATTTATTACCACAAGTGTCATGCAGTTACGAGAAGTGATCATGATTCTGTTTCGGATGTCCCTTCTGCAATGCCTGTTCATAGGTAAAGTACTATGTGAGGACTTCAAGATCCCCGTCTACTGGTGTAGCATTTTCATTTTACCGAAGACTGTTACAAGGTTCATTGATTCGGTGTTGGCCAGATTTCTATAGGCTGGCCAAGAGATGCATAGAGTCCAGCATAAGATGGCATGGGCCGCTGTGTGTAAACCAAAAGCCAAGGGTGGTTTGGGTACTCAATACGCTGCTGAATGGAATCACTGTGTGCTCCTCAAAAGGGCTGGGAGGTAGTGTCAGACAAGAATTTGTAGTGAAAGAAACCGCTAAATAGATAACATCAAACACACAAGATATACGCGGTTCACCTGGTATTGGTTACATCCACAGAAAGATCACCTTCTCACTAAATCAAAGCAAAGAGAATACAATAATGGCTACATAGCCTCTCAAACAAAATCCTTCTCTCTTAGAAATCATTTGGCTCACCTTCTAACTCTCTAGAAACCCTAAACCCAATAGTATGTATTTATACTAGGGTTTGATGCAGATTTAAAAAAGGAACTTTTAATCTAATCTCCACAACTACTGCTCAGGAGGAGGTGTTACACCGCTCGAGCAGTTTACTCCAAGAACGCTCCTCTGACATTTATCGACTTCCGCTCGGGCGGAACTTGACCACAGCTTGAGCAGTCTTGTTCCAAAAAAACTCCTGTCCTTTGGACGATCTTGCTCGAGCGGTAGTGAACCCGCTCGAGTAGCTACTGCAGAATATTAAGTCAATTTCCAACACTCTCCACCTTGGCTTCAATTCTGCTCTGCCTCGGATGAAGTATTACTGCATCTCATAAGATGCCTTCACACCCCCCATATGAGTGTGGCCTTCCATCGAAATCATCGAATATTAACCAAGTTCAAGGAATGTTTAAACTTGGAAATGCTAACCGGCTTTGTCATCATATCTGAAAGATTTTCACTTGTGTGAATCTTCTCCAACATAATTTTTTTTTCAGATATCGCATCTCTTATAAAGTGAAATCGCACATGAATGTGCTTCGTTCTTGAATGATAAATCTAATTTTTTGTCAAGTGTATTGCACTTTGACTGTTACAGTGAAGAATCAACTTCTCCTGCTTTATCCCCAATTCACCAACCAGAATTCTCGACCAGATGACTTCCTTGGTTGTTTCTGACGCTGTCATGTATTCAGTCTCGGTTGTAGACAATGTTATAATAGGTTGTAACATGGATCTGCAACAAAATTGGTCCTCCACTCATTGCAAAAATGAACTTTCTGAAAATTGACCATTGTTAGCTTTGGACCGTACTCTAACATCATTAACCTAGACACATGCAGAGAATTACTAAGATGCCTCGAAAGTCAAAGGAAGTCCACCTCCCAGTCATTTAGGTCTCAGATCAGCCTGGAGCACCACATGACTTGTTAGCTACCAACTTAAATTCCCAAAGTCATCTTTCAAACCGGACGACCCACACCAAATGTCCTCCCAAAATCTAACCTTAAACCTCTAATCCAACTGAACCTAATATGACTCGAGAATAACTCAGACACACGAGATCCCTTTCCACAGGCTTATCCCGTGGGCTTTACTAACCTCCCTAAACTGCCAAAAAGACTTCTTACTATACCTAGCACACCTTGATAATCTTGTGGCAAACTTTCCTCTACAAAGACTTAGACCGACTTAGATTAAAAGCTAGCCTCAAGAGACATGCCTAGATACTTGGACAATAGAACCCTTGACTTGCATCCTAGGCAGGCCGCTAACTCTGCTACCCTTCTCGACCCCCACCCACACACACACACACAATTTCTATATGGGAATATAGCCCGTTTGATTCTTGCTTTGATAGAGTTCATTTTTTTTTCAAATTTAATTCCATGTAATTTTTATGTCAGTGCCAATGATAACATATTGTAAGCAAATTGATTTCCCAATGAAGGTTGACTTGCCCCAATACTCTGAGAGTATGTAAAGTGATTCATCCAAATTTCAGGCATCAACACCAATTTGAATCGGTCTGGCATTGGCCAAGTTTAACACTCGATCGGACCCAAATCTTAATCCTATCATACATATGAACTTGCAAAATTGATTGGCAACATGAACACGGAAGTACTGTTTCCACTGTCAAATACGCAAACCTTTGAATCACCTAAACACGAATGGGTGAGAGTACGAAACGGCAGCGCACCTTACCCATCAAATATAGGTTGTCCTGAACCATATGATATATGTATGTGGGTGCACATAGGGAAAATGTACTTAAATTCATGCAGAATGGGGAAATCTCATACTATGATGTCTACATTCTAGACATAATCATCTGCCCAAATCATCCAATGCCACCATTTTGATTCACCACCATCTAAATTTCGATATGTTCTAACTGTCTGGTTGATGCACCTTGCCCAATATAAATGTGAGATGATGGAGCATATCGATTCATCAATTCAGAGGTATGCTAGGAAGCACGGGTATGGCGATACGATACGGGTATGGCGATACGGCATAAATTATGAAAAACAGCTAAGTTTTACCTTAGAGTGCCGTGTCTGATACGTATCCGATACAGGTGCGTTTCCATTTTCAAAGTATCCGTGCTTCCTGGGAGGTATGTCATTCAAATATTTTAAAATGTTCGGATATTCCCACGCAAAATATTAGTAATAATAATCTTTCGTGCGGTCGAATAGACCTCCATCCTACCTATCCTATCCAATTGAAAAGGCGCAATGCAACCATATGGATCCCTCCTAGGAGATCTCATAGATCAAAATCACCCTGAATGTATAGTAGCTGAAGCATTGGTAAAGGAGTGTCTCTGTGCCTTGTTCCAGGATAATGGCACTGTCAAAGAAGCTGAGTGCTGGGTAAAGAATCTTTTAACAATTCTCGCACAGACCTTCTCTTTGGTCTCTTCATTTTTTTTTATTTTTTTTATTTTTGTTTTCTTTTAGCACTGTTCCCTGAATCTTTCTCTTTGGTCTCTTCATTTTTTTTTATTTTTTTTATTTTTGTTTTCTTTTAGCACTGTTCCCTGAATCTTACTGTATGTCCAAAAAAAAAACTGTTCTGTGATTCATTTTCTAGATTGATCTGTCGCCTTGCGCAATGTCGCCGCAAAGTTAATAAAAAACAAAATGCATCACCAAACCGGATCATGATGCAATATCATCCTTGTGCACACTATAAATGAAACTATTTTCTTTAATATTGTAGCTCCAACTATAAGATTAAATCAAAATAAAATTAATGGTCTATCAGAATATTGAACAGGCTGCCCGATCTATATCTATTAGCAATAATTTGATTATATGTTTACATATGCGATTAAACCAGTGCCTCTCTAAAGTCTAAACCACTTGCTATACATGAAACTGTTTTTTATTTATTTAATTCCAGCCCCAATTACAAGATTAATTCAACATAATGTTAATGATCTATCATAATTGTAAGGGGTAAAATTTGCATTTTAAGCTTGTGTTGTGGCAAAAAGCATGTTTTCGGTGTTAAACGGTGGATATGAGCTTATATGTGTTTTTGAGTACGTATTCGTTGTGTGTATAACAACGAACTCGTTGTGCCCCTCACAACGGGAACGTTGTTCTCTAGACAACGGACTCGTAGTCATCAAGACACGGTATCGTCCTCATTGTGAACAACGAGCCCGCGCTTTATGTCGACAACGAGACCGACTTTTAAGAGCCGATCCTCAGGCGGCGATCATTTGTCTCTGACGTTAGGTGGAAAGCACTGTCTTAGCATTTATTGCTAGTTACCTCAGATGGGTTTTCGACCCACAAACCGACTTAGAGATTGTAGGCTCCTGCGTGTGCTGCGTTCATCATCAAATATGTCTGGCATATTTGGTAATGAGTGGCAAGCTTATGACATGGTCATCCAAGTCATCCATAATCATCTATGAGCATCCCAAGCTTAACCTATAAATGCCCCGGAGACCTAGTGCATCAGGATCGATTAAGGAATATCTGAAGATAGTGATATAACTTTCATCTAAGTGTTCTAGCTCTCAGTGTTCCAACTCCTCTGTGATCTATTAGTTACCTTTTTCTTCGTTTACTGACTTTATCATCGGAGTTGTTTCAAGGTGCGAACCTGCCCCCTCCTTTTCTATTGTTGTTTGTTTTAGTCTTATTTACAAGTGGATATCATTTTGATTGCTCTACCAGCCAAACAACTATTGACGTGCCGAACTCGGGAAATTTCCCCCCACAAAATGGCGCCGTCTGTGGGAAATCTTGTCTGAAATCATTTACACTACAATGTGATAAGTTGATTTGTGTGAAGATTCTCCAGGACTCCTTGCTTTTCTACCACCATGGCCAACCATTCTCCTGTCTCACCAATGGATGAACAAACCCCAGAGCCAGTGCTATCTCAGGCAGAGCAGATTATCATGCTACTATAGTACCAACAATCTCTCTTGACGCAGCTTACCAGTCAGTAGCAGTTGTTACAAGGGCAAATCGAAACTTGGGCACAAGATGTGAATACATCAAATCGTGACTTTCTCCAGGGTAATAGTCTTCAGGCAGCTAAGTAGTGCACTTCCAGACGAGCTGACCCGATAATATTCACTGCTCGCCCCGCTGCGATCATGCAAGCCATAGAGGATGATCCGAATTTCGAATGGCCATCTCGTACCAGTCGGGACGTCACCAAAGGGCCATGAGCGCGAGAGTATTGCTAGTACCATAAGAGCCATGGTCATACGACTAACCGCTGCTGCAACTTGAAGGCCTATCTGGAGAGTTTGGCGCGAGAAGGCTTCTTAGCTGAGTTTGTGCTTCCTGCTGATGAGTCAGAGACCTCATGACTTGGGGATGTCGCTATACCCGTGTTCTGAGTTCTTTTATTTTTGTTAAATCTGTTTGTTATGTATCCAGCTGAGATATCAGCTGGTGTGGGGCTTTTATATGCTTTTTTGTACTTTCCTCCTTTTAATGTGAATTATCTAAATGAATCTCTTTTGTTTTGTCCGATGTTGTGTGAAACATGTGCAATTTGGAAAATCTATCATCCTTCGTCGAGATCATGAATGTGAGGAAAGAAGAAAAGACAAGTGCAAACGAATCATTGATATTAATACAACCTTATCCTCGTTGTCCTGATGTTAGACCCATTGGCACATTATCGTTGACGCGAACTCGTTCTCGTTGTCTATTTGTTCCTTCTCGGTGTAAAAGGTTTTCAGCGATCATATCACAAACGGACTAGTATTTGCAAAAAATCTCGGTGCCTTTATACAAAACACAAATTCAGAGCCTTATTAGAGAGAATTCTAGAGCCGTGTCAGAAGTGAATTTTGGAGCCGTATGAGTGAATTCAATTTCAGTAACTTACCGTTATATGAGTGAATTAAATTTCAGTGACTTAGCGGGAGTGAATTAAATTTCAAACATCCAAGAGAGTGAATTTAATTTCAAAAAAATACAAGTATATGAGACATCGAACGTTTCTACAACATATCGTAGTGTCCTCTCCAAGCATGTTCCGGTGTCTTTCTGATATCTATTTCAGTGCTTTGCATTCCGGAGATTGATAGACAAAGAGCGGTCATCAAGGTGAGTAAATATTGATTTAAGTTAATGCATATGGTGTTCATAAAAAGAAGTTTTAATTTTTGTTGCCTATCCCAAAGTGATAGTACTGTACATTCCCACGAGTTACATCTATTATATACTTTGTAAAAATTTCTAACGAGTATAGCACAACGAACAAGGTTCTGGATTACACGTATCAAAAGTATCATTCAGAGGAAACAATGAGTATTGTTATACAGCGGAGTTATCTTCAATATTAATAATTTCTATTGATAAAAGATCAGTAGGGGGAGCAGGTATAGTTGGAGCTGGTTCGGTGGGCAGAGGAGGTTCTTCGGTTTCTTCAGTTTCTTTTATCTCATCATCCCGAGTATTATCCTGAGCGGAGGATTCAGAATTGGAATCATTAAGTCTTCCTTGTTCTTGGAGCTACCACATTATGATTTCTTTAGTTTCTCTGCGGTTTTCATCCAGTAGTTGATCCATCTAAGTTTGGAAGTGAATACGGAGAGACTTTGTGAGAGCATCTTCAACAGCTTCAATTTCTTTCTCTTTTAAAGCTTGAGCTTCGTCGAGCTATTTTGCCAGGATCTCTTTTTCAGCATCAGATGCTTCAAGACGTCGGCGCAGCGTGTTTAAAATTTCATCCAGCTCACTACTCTGAAAAATAACACTTTTTGCTTGCTCTAGTGCTTTCTTCTCTCTTTCTTCTGTATTGCGAGCCTCTTGCCGAGCTATATTTCATTGTGTTATCATCAGAGTAAGTTTATCTTTAATTGGTACTCTTCAGTTCTGATTGAGCTTTCTCCATCTCATATTGCCATTTATTTTCTTCTCATGTTCCTTTCTTCTCGAGCTCGTTAACTCATGCTGTTAGTCCGTTGGATGTGTTCCGGACATTATTATAGTCTTCGTATAGTTCAACCAGCATATTATTCATCTAAATGATAGAAGTATCGTTAGTATGAAGTTTTACAAATTAGCAGCCAGAGTAGGTAAAACTCGAGTTCTTACCATGGCAACAGCTCGAGATGCAGCGCCAAACTTCCCCATGAAGTGCATATTATTCGTCGCATTAATATCTTTCGGAAGCCTCGTTGCAAATAGCATGGATGTGGCTATATAATCATGGTCCATTGCCGAATGAGCAATCGTAGGGTGTGGGTATCCTCGTGGGAAGACAGAAATCCATTGCTCAGCCTCTCTGTCTATTGTTCTTTTTTCTTGAGGTGGTGCAGACGATGAGGCAGTGTTGGGATTTGGAGCAGTAGTAGTGATGGCAGGAGTCAGCGTAAGAGTAGGTGTAGCAGTCACTACAAAACTATAGGGATACAGTGGCGTACAAATAGCGGCGTTTAGAGTAAAACACCACTTAATAGAAGTAATAACGGCGTTTGTTGTAATACACCACTATAGACCTATGTATTACGGCGTTATATTACAAAAACGCAGGTATTAGTCAATTATTAATGATGATTTTTAAAATAATGCCGTTACAGAAATTGGCGGAATCCGTGAAAATTCTCTTGCCAATCTAATGGCGGCGATATTTTATGGTCTACTGGCGTTTTAAAAAAACGCCGGTGAAGACCTTGTATTTGGGGATATAAGGCCCCGATCTTTTTCTCTCCCCCTCCTTCTTTCCCTCCTCTTTTCCTCTCCTCCCTATTCCAGCCTGCTCCTACTCGTGCTCCCTGCTCCGGTCACCTTCTCCGGCGCTGCTCCGGCTCGGTCCCTGCTCCGGCCACCTTCTCCCGCCTGCTCGTGCTCGTGCTCCCTGCTCCTGCTCCTGCTCCTTCTCGGTCTGCTCTCAGGTTCCTCTCTCTCTCTCTCTCTCTCCCCATTTGGTCTCTCTCTCTGCTCTAACTCTATCTCTCCGGACCAATCAGGCTCCGGTGACCTGTTCCTGCGTTGCTCCGGCCACCTTCTCCTGTGCTGCTCCAGCCACCTGCTGCAGCACACTCTCCAGCAGCCACCTCTGCACTCTCCAATCACTGATAAGAAATGCATTACTTTATGTAATTCACCACAAATTTTTAGTAATAAAAAAACTCAAGTATGGTTTCAAAAGGAAAATATTTACCTGAATAAAAACTGGGTTTTGATGAGGCTGGGCAAAATATTTGCTCTCTTTTAGGGTTTTGATGAGGTTTGCTTCTCCTCCTCCTCTTCTTCTCTGAGTAGTAAGCTTTTGCAGTATTTTATCGATTTCTAGGGTTTTTGGATGTTGAACTTTTATTTGTATTTCACCTCTGATTTATCCTATAACCAGACTTCAGAATTCAGATCCATTTTTAGAGTCTGATGATTTTGTATTGAGAGATGTGTTGATGATGCTGTAATGGTTTTAGGGTTCGTAATCTTTATAATTTTATTAATAGAGAAAGGCTAAGCATTTGTAAAGTTCTTGGTCTATAAAAAGCTGCAAATTCAGCTTGTAGCAGAGGAAGTCAATTATGGATCCGCGTCTCAGAGGTGTCTCTGGTTCCATGAATGGAATCATATTTGACGATGACTCTGTTTTGGTCCTTTGGCAATAGAATCTTGTCGACGGGCACAAACTTGAAACCCAATTTGTTGTATCTTTGATCGCTCTTTCATGTTTTTTTTTTTTTTTGTTTCTTGAAATTTATACTATTTAGTTATTTTTGGCAGTGGGTTCTGAGTGTGGTAGATCGTTTTGTTACTGTGAATCTCTTTGACTTTTGTTTTGTTGGTTATTTGAAGATTAGATGGAGAATAAATATATATATATATATATATATATATATATATATATATATATTTATTTATTTTTTTTGTTGATGAATGCTGATAATGCGTAATTGGGATTCTGAACAATTTGTAATTCGTTTGAAATATGAATTGATTCACTGTGGTATCAATTCATCCCATTTCTACATCTTTTTATAGAATTTGCCGGGGATTTATTGCACTTGATCTTATTCTATATTTTCCATATATAGCTGCTAGATTTAAAGCTATTAATAATTAAATAAGCTCTTCTCATGTTCTTCCCAAATCTGTAGCATGGACAACTGCAACATCAAAACATACCATCAATTCTACTAATTGAATTATCAAAACCATTTCTAACTTTTGTAGGCTTACAACATCCTCTTAATGAAAAAATATAATATCCAAATAGGGAGATGGTGGAAATAGAGTCATCTCAGAATTAATAGCCGCCAATTCTCAATCAAAATTGGTTAAGAAAATGACAAATTATTTCATATATCAGTGAATTATTGTCTCATTGTCTAGAAACCTTGTGGACAGTTCAAATACAAAAAAATGGTCTCCCAAAAACACAACGCCTCCCAATATACATCAGCAAAATCGTAACTCTACCTGAAAAAAAAAAGTAAGATTCTTTTGAAATAGTCCGTCCCCCAAGATTTAAAAAAAAAATGTATTTTTGGTAATAATTCACCAATGAACTTTTCGATCCACAAGAAGAGCCAACAACTACATTAAATGGAGACTTGGAGTAGAGATACATTAGCCTGATCAATGCTCATGTTGTAGCTTCTATTGTCCATAAGAATTCTAATCCCTATAGGGATTAGAACTACATCTTGTCGGTATCAGCCTCGTCTTCCTCATGGATAATTACAAGCCATCAATATCATCAAGTTCTCAAATTGTAAAAATGTATTTTGGTGTCTTATTGGATAGGATGCAATGTTTACAGTGGTAAATTATATTTTATTTATAATTATAGGATGCGGTTCATCTAAATATAGTTTTATAAGGTTCTTTAGGAACCCCTTTTTTATTTTTATTTTTTGATTGTTAAGGAACCCCCTTTTTTATTTCAGGCTTTGTGATCATTCCAATTACCATTTGGCATCCAATGGGAAAATATTGTCTCTATAGACTACAAATTTTAACAACAACTAACATCTTCCAATCTTCCATAAGGGAGACTTTAAGTCACTTCTAATTTTAATTCAATTCCATTTTGCTTGTTTAGTCTAGGAATGCAATAGAACCCAGATTTATTTTATTTATTCCTGAAATCATGAAATACATGTCAATGTAATTAAGGTTTTGGGTCATTTAAATTCACAAGATACATTGTAAACATCCAAAATAGAGACTTGGTTCTTGGTTTCTACAAGGTTTCTCATTTCAGTACCTCCATTCTCATTTCTTGTTCCATTTTTGTTGTTGTTATTGATTTAATCATATGAATAAAACCTCTCTGGAATGAAAATTTTTATTAGAAGTTGGATTTTTCTCAAATTTGTTGTCCTCTTGTACTAGAAATCGATCGCAAAAGTGGGTCTGTCAAAGCCCTTTTGGATTAGAATTTTATCTCAAAGTCCTCTTGGATTTGAATTCAATCTCAAAACTGGGTCTTTCTCGAATTTGTAGTCCTCTTGGATTTGAATTCATTCTCAAAACTGGGTCTTTCTCGAATTTGCAGTCCTCTTGGATTTAGAGCTCAAACTCGAAACTGGGTTTGTCTCATATTAGCTGTCCTCTTGGATTGGAGTTGGGTTTGTCTCGAATTTGAAGTCCTCTTGGATTAGAGTTTGAACTCGAACTGGGTTTCTCTCAAATTAGCAGTCCTCTTCGATGGAGTTCGAATTTCAAACTGGGTTTCTCTCCAATTTGATGTCCTCTTGGATTAGACTAGAGTTCAAACTTCGAACTTGAGACTGGGTTTGTCTCAAATTAGTTTTCCTCTTGGATAGTCATCTCGAATTTGAAGTCTTTTAGGATTAGGGTTAATTTGAACTCGAAACTAGATTTGTCTCAAATTAGCATCCCGCTTGGATTAGATTTCAAACTTCAAAATGCGGGTTGTCTCCAATACTGCTCTATTTAATGGTGTCTTTCTAGAATGGTGTATTTGTTTGACGGATAATTGTGACTACACCTATTAATCATCTTAAGCACATATTCTAGAAATCTTGAACAAATTATGACATTGTCTCCTAGAGATACTGAAACCTGTATGCTTCGAGTAGTAAGCAACCTAAATCTTTTGACCTGAAAAACACCAGGGAAGTAATATAGTAGTCATTTCATTCATATGCCTCGGATGCAAGGATATTTTGGCCACAAATAAGGAATGTTCATAAACTTTAAGCCCAGATAAAAGACCTATTTCGCTTTGTACGTTCTCTATCCTTGGTACTCCGAGATTCAGGCAAATAAGTTCTGGTAGTTGTGTTCATAATACTGGGCACATCAAATAGTATCTATATAATTAATTGTTTAAACTGGCTAGGGGTGTTTAAACTTTGTATTTATGATGGTTGGATTTCTGTATTGGTTTAAGTTCATACACATGCATGCATTGAACCATAGATCTCCCATTCAAGAATCATTGTGTGACAAATGCATTTTTGCTATCACCTATTTGGACGGATTAGTTGTAAATATGACATTTAGTTCTCTAGTGAGGTTGAATACAGTTTAACAACTTTTCGGTCTTGTTTGTGATAAAGTGTATTTGTCTGTATATGATTCTTGAATTGTCTGGTTGGACAGTTTGAGAATGCATAATCTCCACTACAGTTAGTTGCTCATGATTTATCCAGATTGAGGAAATTGGAGTCAACCATTTCTCTTGTTCTCTGGGTACATATTTAGACAATGTGGCATGCATGCCCCAAGTCTAACTCGTGTACTTGGAGAACCATAGGGAAATGCTGTCGAAATTTCCTTCAAATAGATCAAAGCACTTGAGCTGTTGACTTTTGGGGATTATGCATTCCTGAATGAGATATGAACACCCCACCCATTACAAGAGGAGTTGATGACAATAGGAAGCATGCATGCAAACATATTGTGTAAACGGTGAAGTCAATTGACACATGTTTTATTGTAATTGACTAATGTGATAAATTTTTGTTATTTCTCAGAATAGCTACCGAAGAAGCGGGTATAAAACACTAACGGCATACCTCATGGATAGGAGTTGGATTGGAATGTCAAGTTAGTTTTTGTCCATAAGTTCTTACTAAACATTGATTGATAAAGTGTTAGTACTTAAGTAATTTTGAATGTGGTTTTTTTGATGAAATAGGGTGTCAAAGGAATATATAGAAGGAGTGAAGCATTTTATAGAATTTACATTAGCTAGTGGAGTGACTGATAACAATGGTGGTATAAGGTGTCCATGTCCCAAATGCAATAATGTGGTTTATCAAGAGAGAGGTACAGCTTATGACCATATGATATGTTATGGATTCGACCAGAATTATAAAATCTGGTTTTTTCACAGGGAAGACATATTACAACACACATCCGTTGGCCAAGTGCCTCAAAGTCCTGATGTGCAAGACAAACATAATGAGATGGAGGATTTGGTGCATGATTTGTTCGGGATACCAAACGAAGATGAGGGTACCAGTAGTCGGGATCCCAATCCTGAGTCTGATAGATTTTTCCAATTGGTTAGGGATGTAGGACAACCTTTGTATCCAGGATGTCTGAAGCACACGAAGTTGTCTGTCATTGTAAGATTGTACCGTATTAAGTGTCTTAGTGGATGGAGCAACAAATCATTCACCTTGTTGCTTGAGTTATTGAGGGAGGTACTCCTCGATGGGTCAACACTACATTTCGAATAATGGATTCCGGGCCTCTCACTTCCCAAATCGGGCAAACGACATCGGATTCCATCGAAACGAATTCCTACACTTCGGTTGAGTCGAAATACACGCATTAGAAGAAACGGCATCGAAATCTCACCCCCGATTTGGATTTGGTGTGGGTTTGTAGGTTTAGGTCAAACCTTCATTTCAAAGAATGGATTCCGGGCTTATCGCTGCCCAAATCGGGCAAACGACATCGGATTCCAGCGAAACGAATTCCTACACTTCGGTTTAGTCGAAATACATGCGTTAGAAGAAACAGCATCGAAATCCGACCCCTGGTTTGGATTTGGTGCGGGTTTGTAGGTTTAGGCCAAACCTTCATTTCAAATAATGGATTCCAGGCTTCTCGCTGCCCAAATTGGGCAAACGACCTCGGATTCCATTGGAACGAATTCCTCCATTTCGGTTGAGTAAAAATACACGCGTTAGAAGAAACGGAATCAAAATCCGACCCCTGGTTTGGATTTGGTGCGGGTTTGTATGTTTAGGCCAAACCTTCATTTCAAATAATGGATTCCGGGCTTCTCGCTGCCCAAATCGGGCAAACGACCTCGGATTCCATCGAAACGAATTCCTACATTTCGGTTGAGTCAAAATACACGCGTTAGAAGAAACAACATCGAAATCTGACCCCTGGTTTGGATTTGGTGCGGGTTTATAGGTTTAGGCAAAACCTTTATTTTGAAGAATGGGTTCCGGGCCTCTCGCTGCCCAAATCGGGCAAATGACCTCGGATTCCATCGAAATGAATTCCTACATTTCCATTGAGTCGAAATACACGCATTAGAAGAAACGACGTAGAAATCCAACCCCCGATTTGGATTTGGTGCGGGTTTATAGGTTTAGGCAAAACCTTCATCTCGAAGAATGGATTCCGGGCCTCTCGCCCCAAATCGGGCAAACGACCTCAGATTCCATCGAAACGAATTCTTATATTTCGTTGGATTCGAAATACACACGTTAGAAGAAACGACATCAAAATCCGACCCCCGGTTTGGATTTGGTGTGGGTTTATAGGTTTAGGCAAAACCTTCATTTCGAATAATGGATTCTGGGACTCTCGCTGCCCAAATCGGGCAAACGACCTTGGATTCCATCGAAACGAATTCTTACATTTCGTTGGAGTCGAAATACACGCGTTAGAAGAAACGACATCGAAATCAGACCCCCAGTTTGGATTTGGTGCGGGTTTATAGGTTTAGGCCAAACTTTTATTTCAAATAATGGATTTCAGGTCTCTCGCGGCCCAAATCGGGCAAACGACCTCGGATTCCATTAGAACGAATTCCTACATTTCGGTTGAGTCGAAATACACGTGTTAGAAGAAACGGCATCGAAATCCGACCCCCGGTTTGGATTTGTTGCGGGGTTGTAGGTTTAGGCCAAACCTTCATTTCAAATAATGGATTTCGGGTTTCTCGCTGCCCAAATCGGGCATACAACCTCGGATTCCATTAGAACGAATTCCTACATTTCGGTTGAGTCGAAATACACGTGTTAGAAGAAACGGCATCAAAATCCAACCCCCGGTTTGGATTTGGTTCAGGGTTGTAGGTTTAGACCAAAGTATGCTAGAAGAATTAACTAGGAATTCAACCTCGTTAATGATGAAATTTCTACGCTTTTATGTGTTTAATTAAACTTTATTAGTATCACAAATCTGAGATAAATTTGGATGTTAGTTGATAAAATCCTACACTTATATATGTTTAAACTCTATATGTATGAAATACATGAGATGATCTTGTTTATTTGCATATTAATTTTATGAAATCTTTAAATTTTTTCTCTTCGATATATTCTAATCATCAATTGTATTTTATTGTCTTTGTAGGAGCGAGCCAGCACACATCTCTCGGGTTTTAGACCAGCCGGAGGGAGCCAGCCAGAGGGAGGAGACACCTAGGATTTATATTTTTGTTTATATGATACTTTTATATGGACATGTCTATATATATATATATATATGATTGTTATTACATTATTATTGTGATGACATACTATGATTATTTGGATGAATTTATTTTTATCTTATATATTGATTGGATTAGATGGTAGAAAATTTGTGATAGGTGTAGGAATTTTTGTCTGAATATATATTGTTGCTCACAGGTATGAATACAGGTAAAAAAAAAAAAAACAGATGTGTAAAATTATTATTATTATATTTAAAATATCACTACTAGTGGCGTTTCTAAAACGTCGGAATTGTTATTCAGTTATTGACGGCGTTATAAATGATGCCGTAAATGGTAGAACTTATACCGGCATTTTCTCAACTCTATTAATAAATTGATCAAATACGGCGTGTGTTAGATGCCGTTATAGACATGAATAATCACGGCGTGTTTATTAGCGCCGTAATTGATTTAATATATACCGGCGTGTTTTCAACGCCGTATTTGATCAATTTATTAACGGCGTTTATAAACGCCGTAATTGATTGAATCTATAAAGGCGTTTAAAAAACTGCCGTTATAGTCATTTCTAACAAAGCTATTACCAGCGTTTTATCATAAACGCCGGTATTGATAATAACTCGCGTTTTTTGTGCCTTTAGGAGCATTATATAAACGCCGCTAAAAACCTAAAATGTTGTAGTGAGTAGTGGTTCGAATTTTAGTGGCCAGAGGTTGATCATCCTCCAGTAGATCGTTGGAGCCAAAAAGTTTCTCGTCGCTATCTATTTCAGGTTGAATAGGCGTTGTGGCAGTCGAATTTATGCCCTGTTGAGCTTGAAGACTTTTGTCATAATCAGCTTCACGTTGAGCTCATTTTGCTTTTAGTAGTTTAAGAGCATCGTCCCTCTTTCTCTTTTCCGCCTAAGAACGGGTAGATCTGGGAGCTCATGGTGTTCGGTATAAATGAGGCATGAGATCAGCCATTCTTTCTCTGAGTTGTCCAGGAGCAGCAGCAGTGGTATCAGGTTGAGAAATATAATCCGCGACAACTGTGGACTCTGGTGTTGGTAGTGGCCTCCAGGTAATATGCTCGTCTCCTTTCTCTTGACGAATATTTCATAGTCGTTGTTCCTCTACAGGAGTAAGTTCTGTATAGCGCAGCTTGGAGATTTCTGTACACACGAGATGCTATTTTCGGTTATAAACAGAGATATATATGAAGCAACAGTGAGTATAACAGTGATAGCAACCTGAAGAGAATTCATTGGGAACGGGTCGATCAATCTCATTCCTCCAGGCACCAGAGATGGTGAAGGGCATTCCTTTCCAATTCTTGTCTATATCGGGGAGGTGCATAACGATAACCGTGATTTTGGCTTGTTGATTCCAAACAAAGTACGTCTTATCACAATCTTCAAGAAATTTTCGGCATTTCACCGTATGGCGGAAGTGAAAGATGTGCCTAGGTTCTATATTGTATCAATCTCTGTTGAATTTCGTCATCAGAGACATATAAATTAAAACCTAGGATGCATCTATCCAGGGGCTACTTGCAAAGCAGAAAGGACTTCATCGACAATGGGTTCTAATGGGAATTGTAATCCAGCTTCAAACTGAATAGTATATACAGTGGTGCAGGAAGAATGGTAGTCAGGGTGGATGTCTCCTTCATTTAGATGAAGATAGACATATGGAGGAATTTCACACCTAAATCTGTAGAAATCAAGAATGTATCTATCTATTGGTTTGGGTATGGGGGCAGTAACAACTATATTTTGGGGAGTATTATCAGCCTGGATGGTTTCTTCATCACTATCAATCCTTACTATTTCAGTCGACATGGTGAGAAGGTTATAATCAATGAAGGTGCAAATAGAGGTTTATGGCAAAAACACTACGAACAGCAAGAACATTAAAAACGGAAGCAGAGCAACAACAAATGAGATTTTACCACAGCGAATGTTATGCAAAATCTTTAAGTAAGAAGGTTCGAAGTTGCAAATCACTGGAGAGATGCAAATCCGGCAGAGTAACAGTGCAAATAACCCAAAATGAGGAAGATGAAGGTCCATGCATCTTATATAGATGGTGCCAAAATGCAAATGACTAACTTGGCCTTATATCTCAGCTGTACACGTGAGCACATGATGGGGTAAGATGGTCATTTCCATAAAATTTCAAATATAATGTGTCAGATTAACTATCTTGTAGGACGTACTTAACCTGCATCTCGGCCGTACACGTCAACGATAAGGAGGGCAAGATTGTCTTTTTACAAGACAGAATAACCGTCGAGGCAAACGAATCGTCTCGTCTGAAAAAGTCATGATGATCAGTCTGCCATGCATTGATGAAGCGTGATAGATTTGAGAAACGTGCTACAGTGGTTTCGGCGATATATCTTCGCGTATAAAACAATCCAGAGATCAAGGACATCAGAACATACGCAACGAAGTCTACACAATGGGGCTGAAACATAGAGAACGAAGAATGGAGTACAATCAACGTGGATTACGGTATTTTTCTTCTGGAATACTGAGAGGGTTTATGATATTTTGAACTACGTTCAAAGCATCATAAATGGGCTAATTGTAAGGGATAAAATTCGTATTTTAAGCTTGTGTTGTGGCAAAAAGCATGTGTTCGGTGTTAAACGGTGGATACGAGCTTATATGTGTTTTTGAGTACGTATTCGTTGTGTATATAACAACGAACTCGTTGTGCCCCTCACAACGGGAATGTTGTTCTCTAGACAACGGGCTCGTAGTCATCAAGACAACGGTATCGTCCTCATTGTAAACAACGAGCCCCTGCTTTATGTCGACAATGAGATCGACTTTTAGGAGCCGATCCTCAAGAGGCGATCATTTGTCTCTAACGTTAGGTGGAAAGCACTGTCTTAGCATTTATTGCTAGTCACCTCAGATGAGTTTTCGACCCACAAACCGACTTAGAGATTGTAGGCTCCCACGTGTGCTGCGTTCGTCATCAAATATGTCTGACATATTTGGTAATGAGTGGCAAGCTTATGACTTGGTCATCCAAGTCATCCACAACCATCTATGGGCATCCCAAGCTTAACCTATAAATACCCCGGAGACCCAGTGCATCAAGATCGATTAAGGAATATCTGAAGATAGTGATATAACTTTCATCGAAGTGTTCTAGCTCTCAGTGTTCCAGCTCCTCTGTGATCTATTAGTTACCTTTTTCTTCGTTTACTGACTTTATCACTGGAGTTGTTTCAGGGTGCGAACCCGCCCCCTCCTTTTCTGTTGTTGTTTGTTTTAGTCTTATTTACAGGTGGATATTATTTTGATTGCTCTACCAGCCAAACAGCTATTGACGTGTCGAATCCGGGAAATTTTCCCCCACAATAATACTGAAGATCTTCTTTAAAGTGGTAATTATCGAATACAGAAGACTTTAAGTCACTAGCTAAATAAGGTTTTTGGATCTTCCCGAGTGTTTAGGATATATTGGAGCTTTCTCCCTTTCAGAAGCTCAAAGAATCAAACTTCTCTTGGGCTTAAGCAGGGATTCTACATGAAGGATTAGGTAAATTCCGCAATGGTGCAACAGTGGTAGGCTTTATCCATCCAACCTTGATTTTTTTACAAAAACTTCATTTTGTTAAGCTTAGCAATAGTTAAAAGGGGCTAATCACTGTTCTAAATAAAATTAACTACTATTTTAAATAAAATTAAATTTTTTTTTTATATTATACATATAAAAAATTACAAATTTTTGGAGGGGACAAACTTCCCACATAGCCAACTAACTAAAGTTATTTTTGGGGGCCACTATATATAGATAATAGTAAATTATTTTTTTTTTCATAATACTATCTTATAAATAAAAATAAAAAAATTTAGGGGGAGGGGGTGGGGAGAGGGGGGCATGACCCCCCTCAGCCTTGACTCCACCCCATGCATTCAATAATCCAATAAAGATATGCCACATCATCCACTTAGTGTTTACTTAATACGGATTAATAGCACATTGTTTGCTCTTCACACGCTAAAAGCAAGGTATGAAGGAAACCAAAATCATGTTACAGGGAAATTGCTAATCATAATTAGAGGTGTGCTAGCTCTACTTTGACGAAGAATAGAAAATTGCTAACCATAATTACAGGGGAAATTGCTAACCAGACATTTCCTACTTTCAACAAAAAACCAGCACCTGTTAAATTAAGAACAAGTGTTAGTTTTTGTTTTAAAGTAAGAAAGTTATTTTTTAGTTTTTGTTTTAAAGTAAGAAAGTTATTTTTTTGACGGTAAATAGAAAATGTAGCCCAGGGTTGGAAGATGAACCATATATCCGGAGGTCTCAAGATTGAGTCTGGAAGTACTCGCATTATCAAGGGGAGGGTATCCCCTGCCAACACGTGGGAATTAGTCGTAATACCCCACATTTAAAATTTAAAAAAAAAGAAGAAAAAAAGGTCAGCTAGTGGCCCGTGGTTCACGCCCCCTTACCTAAATAATTAATTATAATTTAATTAAGCTTAGTCATTTTAACAGGTGTTAAAAGGGCCACCTGCGGTCAGCTTCGCAGCAGTCTTTGTAAATCATCGAAATAGAAAATTTTCAGACAAGTTGAAAAAACAGGAGTAGTGATACTCATGAATTCTATTTCTAAACCTAAGACACCATCTCATTGGTGATGCCCCTTTTAAATACTCACCCCTGCCTTATGTTTAGAAATAGAATTATGTAGAAGTAGCAAGAATAGGCAATTGCATTGTTAGACTGTTAGTGGACACACTAGGGCTTTGGCCCATTGGTAAGTGTATCCCTTCCGTAAGGAAGTGGTTCCGGTTCCATTCCCGTCACGGTGCGAGTCTTCCACCCGTCCCACTAACTTGAGCAGATACTAACCCACTAACTAGGGTTGCGGCCTAGCCGTATTACCAAAAAACAAGAAAAGAAAAATAAAGGTCAGTTAGTGGCATGGCTTCACACGTATTGAAACGCGTATTTACTCTACGTAAAGTCAGCTACTCGAAAAAGGAAAGAAACAGTAAGTGTTATGGTTGTGGTTGATGTAGCACGCCACCTCTGCGATCCAACGGAGGGAATGGGCTGTGGAGGAAGAACTCAAGCTTCTTCTTAGCAAGAACTTGGACTTTCTTTTGACGTTTAAAAGTAAACATCTACTTTTACTTTTTATTTTTATCTTTATTTTACTTCAGTTCAAGCTCTCAGCTCTCTCTTCGTCACCCTAAATCAAACCCTTTTCTCGTCTCCTCTTCCTATTCCATTTCCGTTTGGGCTGGCCGCTCCCAAGAGGCGTCTGCATCTTTATCTTATTCACTTACAATATTCTTAGTTTTTTATCTTTTCAATGTAAGCAAAGGACAACTTCCATTTAACAAGGCAAGCTTCTGAATTTTTTTTTTGGATTATCTAAAATTTACTGCAGGTTTAAGTGTTATGGATGCTTTTTTTTTTAGGCAAAGCTAAATTTTTGAGTCTCTCCTTTTTCTAGTTAGGGTTTTGCTTTTTTTTAATGGTTAATGGAAGAACTGAAGTATTATTGTGGGAATACTTTAGTTTTGATCTGTCTTTTCTTAGATATGTTGATTTGGTAGCGATTTCTACCAAATGGAGTTGAATGATAATTGTCCCATTCTAGGCTTTACATAGATCTAACTTAATTTCAAATAGAAAATAATAAATCACATCTAGTCCTATCTTAATTTTTGCTGATACAGTGTTTTTTTTAAAAAAATATATCAGGGCTGATACAGTGTATTTATTTCATGTTACATGTTGACTGGTTTCAGTTGCTTAAAGGGGGATAGCCGTGATATGTCTTCAGAGAAAAAAAAAGAGCAGGAGGTTGGGTATTATAATGGTAATGCTTTTTGTGAAGGCTTTTTTTTTTTTTTTGTGTGTGTAATCCCTGGATTTTGTCCCGTTAAAATAAATGGTAACAAATATGTGGATATCCTTTGTAAGAAATGGATAAATGGAATTACCCAGAAAACGCAATCTTCTTTGAAGGGTTTCTTACATTAAAATATAAAATGCATGTAATGTTTCCCTTATCTGAAGGGAATTTGGTAAACAAGGGTTAATATCTCTTATTTCTTAAAAATGGATCTGTTTTAACCATGTACTGCAGTGCTCTTTTAATTATGTTAGTTCCTATTCTCGGATGTATACAGCGTCCTTGCTATTATTTCTGTATAATTTTCATTTGGGAGCAAGGTTGTTAAATCGTAATCGAATCGTAAAATTGTTTTAGGACCGATTCGATTCAAATCGGAATTCAAATCGTAAATCGTAAGATTCAATCTATTTTTAAAAAAATACAAAAAATTACTTAATAAATAAAAAAAATTAGAATAATCTATTATCCAAAAGATTTCATTCATATTTATTGATAAAAGAAAGTAATGAATATTTCATTGCATACACTATAAAAAACGTGAATGATCTCCATAAAATGAAAAAAAAAACTTCAATATCATTAAAAATAAATGAACAAAAATAAACTCATATAATCATGTCGTTTGAGATCAAACATCAAAAGGTTTGTACAATTAAAAAGACTTATAAAATAAACTATTATTTTTTTTCAAAATCCAACTCCATCTTTCTCCCCTCCTATCTTCTATTTTCTTTCTCTTTTTTTTCGTGTTGCACCGCAACAAAGAGACAACCCAAATAGGGGCTTTGGCATGTTCGTAACAAGGGTTTTCCTGTTTCTTCTCTCTTCTTAAAAGACATAAAGTACCTTTAGAAAATCAAAAGAATAAAAAATATTTTTTATAAGTATTGGTCCGTAAAAAGGGATTTGTGCTTGAATCGCATGAATCGTATGATTTGAATCGCAAATCAAATGGGATTAACCCAATTAAGATTTTAAGCACCGATTTGAATCAGTTTGCTTGGGTTTCAATCGAATCGTAGAATTTGAATCGCAAATCGTAAAGATTTAACAATCATGTTTGGGGGCGGCCAGCTTGTTGAAATTTTGCCCTTAATTTATTTTGAATACCTAGAAGAGATTGCTTTTTTACTATACAGACTACAGAATATGCGCAGGTAGCGATGACATTGCCAATATGTGTAGAGAAGTACAATCAAGCTGCAAATCCGTTTAACTCCAAGCTGTCTTCTGACCTGGATTTTTTGCGCCCTCATTCAAGGCTTGTCTATATAGAATTATAGATATCTACTATCCTATATTTGGTCTCATACACTAACCGTACCAACAATAGTTTAATGATACCACACACAAAAAAATTGTTAGTTTTCAAATTATAAACTAGCCATATCTAGGGGAACAACCTATCAAATGAGAGGCTTAGATTTGTTTTTGACAAGTAATGGGATTTTTTATTTTTAAATTTTTTATAGCAAAACTATATTTAGATATGTAGAGTATTGAATCAAGCCATCTTGTTGCTGGACCCATCAGCGTTGAATGGATTGAACATTGCAAATGAGGAACTATAGATATTTTAGTTGGTTTGATTCCCATCTGCTCAGGGAATCTGCCTCAGTTTTTTTTTTGTCTCATCAACTTGGGTTGATTGTTTCGTGGATTTTCTACTCTATTAAGAGCTCAATATTGAAATTTGGGCGAATCTGGATATTTTGAATCGTTGTTGATTGTGGATTTTCATTAACATTACGAATACCATTTTTACGGAAAATTTCAAATGACATCTAATTTGTGAGATTATTGTGATGTATGTGCTATCCAAGAGGAAACTCATTTAGGTTAATAGATGATATATTGAACAATATATGACCTTAATATGATTCCTCTGTTCTAAGAAAATGTTTCAATTTCTGCTTTATCGAATTATATAATTTCATTCTCCATTGAATGACAATTTGATGATCATTTTCTTTGTTCAAGTTGGTTTCTCCCTATCAAGACAACCTATTGGGAATGGGTGGCATGGGAAAAAGAAGGTACCATATGCAATTATTATTGTCAATTAATCATTCTCGTAATTGCAATAACTTGATTGGAAATCCCTTTGTTTTTTGTTTCTATTTTAAATAATAATTCTAATTATTCTTATGTTGCTGAGAAAGGGTATACGTTAGGATATATGATGTTTTCTTTGAGTACGTTAGGATGTTTTTTTAGTATGTTGCTGATATTTTCTATTTTATTTAACTCTTTGAGTTGCTGCATAGTTTTAACCATTATTACAAAGTTCACGAATAATTTTTGAATTATTCACGAACTATTCATTTTTAAGGGGTAAAGTTTAAAACAACATTTTTTTTATGTACTGACAAATAATTCATCAATTCGAGAAATGACGAATAATGTCGAACTTATATCCCATAGGAATTTTGTCACAAATAATACATTCAAGTTTTTATTTGAAAATCTAAAATAAGATCCAGAGCAAAAATACTTTCTATTAGCAATAATGCTATTACCAATAACTTGAGGCTTATTTCACACTAAGAAATCTCTATTTGATGCAAGTCATCAACTAATAGAAGGAGAAACCTCCATTCGAGTAGCTTTTTTTGGGTTTTGATATTCATTCGACTAAACTAGGAGAAAAAGCTAGTTTCACACATCGACTAGTCTGCTGAACTGGACCTAACTAAGAGAAAAATATGTTTTATGCTATTTATTCTAAGCTATTTCTGTATTGTGCTAAATAACTTTGGATAGCCAGGGTTTTAAAAGGTCTGAGAGGCTTACACCTCAAGGCTCACCTCGAGGCGAGGCTTAAGAAAAACTCCTCGAGGCTCAACTTTAAGGCTTTAATCTCATAAGGCGAATGCCTCAAACTAGGCTTGTTTTGTGTCTGATATATTAATAAAAATAGGGTTAACTAAGACTTGAACATTAACTTTTTCTTAAAGCATGTGCCTCATGCTTTAATCAAAAATCGAATTTTAGCGACATAACTACGACTTAAACATTAAATTATGAGGTGTGTGGGACCCACCGCCCGGGTCACCACAGTGACAAAAAAGTATCGATAAAAATATTTTTATACTTCTTCATATTGTTATTAGTCTAAATTAACACTTAATTTATTATGTCAAGTGTATTTAGGCATTTTAAAACTTCGTCGAGTATATTTCACTCTAATTTTCTTAGTAAACATTGCAAAGATTTGGAGTCGTTGTCTAACATATGTATTTGCTGACCTACTTTATTAGAATCCAAAATCAACCACATGATTGAACATTATATGTTGCAACCCGACTTAATAGTATTTGGTGACGACTTTGTAATTTTTTTGGGAAGGAATTATTGAACAGAGAAATTCCAACGCAGCAATAGTATTTGTGTTGATTTTGAATCTGTGAGATTCAATTCGTAGATGATGAAAACTTTCATTTGAAGACTGTAAGACAGGGGGAATGGATTCAAGAGATCTTTGAGAAACCAAAAGGCCTCCATAAATTGAAGAATGATGGCCCATTGAACATTTGCTGACTATTACAAATATTCAACTAGTAGTTTAATTGGTGTAACACTCTAAGTAGAGAATTCTAAGTAGTTTAATTACTAAAATATAGACCACCGTAAAATGTATTAATATCTTATAATATTACATGATATATGAGTGATATGGTCTAATGAAAGGTTATTTTAACTCTTTTTTTTTTACCTAGACTAATTAGGCCTTCTATTGAAATGAATAATAAAAAAAGCAACTGAAAGCTGGGATCCCTCCAATCCAGACAGGGGACAACATTGATGCCAGTTTTAATAAAGACTCTGTAATTGAACATTATGGGTGATAGGATCCCCAACTTCTAGATACAGATTATGTAACTTATCACCAATCAAAGGGCTATTCTGTTCATCTTAATGGAGACACTATTGACCATAACAAACTGTCTGCACCAGTTAAAAAATTGGATGCCCTGTGACAATAAAGACATTTAGGTTGCATTTGGTAACACTAATCAAAATAGGTAGAGCTTATTTAAAAATTGAGCTTAGTTGGACTTTAGATTGTTAAGTTGAAGGTTAATTGGATGTCTAGATCTTTTTGAAGTAGAGGTTTTACTTTAAAAGTAATAAGGAGACATGAGCTACTTTTTTCTTTAGAGGTTTTACCTCAAAAAATAGACACTATTGACCATAACAAAGTGTCTGCCCCAGTTAAAAAATTGGATGCAGCATATGCTTTATAAAAAAAAATTGTCATAATTCAAGGAATTTTATTTCTCATGTTCATTTTGGATTGGCTTATTTGGTAGATGGACAGAGCACAATAGGGGAATATCACAATTACGTGGGACATTGTGAGATGAGAAAATCATTCCTATGATGTAAGTCTTTTTCTCTAGATTATTCCAAACAATTACGTGGGACATTGTGAGATGACAAAGTCATTCCTATGATGTAAGTCTTTTTCTCTAGATTATTCCAAAGTCTTGAGTTCATTACAAATACATGTACTAGTTTGAAATATTTACCCTAACATACTTTTCACGAGGATCGATATCCTCATTTTGGATCATTTTCTCTCCTTTTAGGTGTTGATAACATCGTTCATCTTCAACCCACTTTCTGGATAAATGATTTATTCTTCAAAATATAATATAAAAGGCTCAAATATTAGTCTCTTTCAAACAATCTTTGAAGCTTGATTTTACCCTGGGAAGGAAGGGTTTTTTCTTTTCAGGGTTAATTAATTACTGGTTTGGGTTCGTTATCTTTGCTAGATGTGTAGAGATGCACAACTCCTTCCCTCCCCTATAGATAATCTTATCTATTAAATATTCTCTAGCCTTACCACTGGATTAGAAAAACAGGTTCAGGGTTTCTTGTTTGGGTTTGAGACATTCCTTACCATTGGATTAGTAAAACAGGTTCGGGGTTTCTTATTTGGGTTTGGGACATTCTTATCCCCCCCTCCCAAAAAAAAAAAAATGACAGTACAAAGGATCTTATCATCTAATACATAAAAACCATATTCAAATATTTAATCAAACACCCGCCACGGAGGTTAATACAGAGGTGATGGCACCAAGTTGGAATAGTCTTCTTGATGTAGGACCTTTAGAGGAAATAAGGTTTTCTGAGATTTAGGGTTGAGGAAATACTTAAAAATAGAATCGGGAAGAACCTAGGGTTTGGAAATACGGATAAACCCAATATTGATGTTAGTCAATAGATGTATTCAATTCCAAGCTCAGATTAACAGCAGAAATTTCATAGAGAGTAATGGGAGAGAAGAAGAAGAGATGGATCTATTGGAATCACACCAATAGGGTCCTAGGAATCACACCTAGGGTTTCTTGAAGTCTCACACATCCAAGAGGAAAAAAACAAGCTGCTTTCTATTCTATTCTCCGCTGGGAAAAACACAAAACAGGACTTATATAGTGTTCTCTTGTTTAACCCTAATTATGTCCTGTAAATTAAAATAAACCTGAAGTGACTAAACTACCCCTATTACATAAAAAGGAGAGAACACACAAGCAGAAAACTAACAGTTGGCTTCCCCAACTAATCCAACAGCACACTATTAATTGCCATGCCCAAACTACCCTTGTGGACTCCCCACTAAGTACTAAGAAAGCACCCATGTGGGCCCCACTTCATTATTGTCTCATCAAATCAAAGTTTGGGCATGGCTATTCAGCCCTTTACTTCGCCTCTTGTAAACTTTAACGGGCTGAGATTGATCCCTATCACTTCTTGCCTTGTAGGTGGAATTTCGGTCTTCAGCCTTCTATCTAGACTTAGTCGACTAATGGTGACACCTTTTAGGATTTTATTTGACATAGAGGGTTTGGACCAATGCTTTATCATTCTACTATTAAAAGAAATAAATTTTGTAAGGTGTTTGTTAAAAGAACAAATTATGTTTTTAATAATATTTTGTTAGATGTATCAAGTATTAATCTTATTTTAGAAAATTTATATAAGATATTATTATATTTTGTTTGCATCTATTTTATTCATTAGATCTCTCATGATATTACTATGACATTCATGGGACCTGCTATTTATTCGTAATAAGAAATTACTTACTTAGGTGTTTATTATTATAGTGTGGCCGATATTTTGCTCCCTTTATTTAAGAACAGCAAATCAAATTGTCTTCTTATTTTTGTTAGATTTAATAAATATCAATGATTTTTAAAGGTAAACCATAATAGAGGACTTATAAACCATCCATAATTTCATAAATGAAATAGGCTAGATAACTCCCTCCTTATTTTTGTTATCAAATCCAATTAATAAAAATAAAATGAGACTGCAACAGAATTATGAGATGAGGACATGTAACTGTTTTTACCATGAGCAGACTAGTATATGATTCTAATAACTCAATAATTGGAATCATAAAAAAACAAAATTCCTACTTCGATTGACAAAATCATTAAATCAGGTTTTTTAAATGGTGTAGTTAACATCCTTACTGCGATCGACTGTGGCTAAATATTCAATATCTCTGACTTTGTGTTGTTTACACTTACTTTCAAACTTCTCTCAGCTTTGCAAGGGGATCTCCTTCTGCAATTTAGTATTTAATATTGTATCAGTCCACCAATTTGCTAGTTCCATTTTCAAAGTTATTGTATCCACTAAGATTTTATTGTATTTTGTATTCAATATTAATTTGTCTTCTAAATACTTGCAGGCTCTGGTCTCCATAACGAATTTCCATCTGTATCGGTATGTCGAGAGCCCAGGGTGGAGACTGAGTTGGACATGGAAGGGTAAGGAGGTCATTTTGCAAATTTCTTGGTGCAGAGGCCACGGAGCAAGGGAATTGTTCCCATTTATGGGGGAACTACCTCACTCCTATGAGAAAACCCCTGAGATTATCGACCTTTTATCGGGAGCACCCTACGATATGCAGGTGACCAACTGCTGCAAGGGCGAAGTACTCTCTTCGAGGGGACAAGACCCTCTTCACTCCCAGGCCTCATTCCAAATGAATATAGGGTAGAGCCCCAAGATCAGTGATCAAGACATGATAATCACCAAGAATTTTAATTTTGGTCTTGCGGGATATACGTGCGGGTCTCTCTTTCTTGTCTGGCCGAGCAAGTTCAATGCAGATAACGGTCGTTGACATCTCTAGGCACTTAGTATGTAGACCATCACTCTTATTATCTTTATAATCAATAAATGCACATAGATTTACTCTGCATCCCAAATGTTCTTTGTTTTTTGATGGAGGGTACCCATCCCTGCTGATCAGTAACAGAATGTGAGGTTAGCATTGATGTTACAAAAAGAAGGGGAAGCCATAGCAGAGTACTAGTATTCTGCTACTTACAACAATCAATAGTTATGAACTTCCTCTTTCCAATAATATTTCTTGATATTGAATATTAAGCAATTGTCCCACTATCACTAGTAGGGAAGATCTGATCCTCCAAAACATGGTATTAGAGATTAAGCTAAACATGGAATTTGGTCTTAGTAAATGCAAGAGAGTGCTATTTGGTCTTAGTAACAAAGTATTGATACTGTCATATTGATAATATGGTCTTAACAAAACCCAATTGCCTTGGTAGATTCGGGCTCCATGACATCCAATATAGAGATATGACAAGTTGAGCACAAGAATTGAATCTCACGTGTAAATGGTTGATGTGCTTACTTTAGAGTGCTTGATAAGAAATCAAAATGTATGGTGGTTAACGATTATTAGATTGATTTGAACATTCATGGAAAAAAAAAAGAAGAAGGCAAGAGTTCCAATCCAGACAGGGGCCAACAATGATGCCAGTTTTAATAAAGATTCAGTAATTGAACGTTAGGGGGTGTTAGGAGCCCCAATTTCCAGATACAGATTATGTAACCTATCAAAGGGCTGTTTTGTTCATCTTAATGGAAACACTATTGACCATAACATAGTGTCTGCACCAGTTAAAAAAATTGGATGCCCTATGACAATAAAGACATTTAGGTGGCATTTGGTAACACTAATCTAAATAGGTAGAGCTTATTTAAAAATTGAGCTTTGTTGGACTTTAGATTATTAAGTTGAAGGTTAATTAGATGCGTTGTTGCAGGGAAGCTATGTTCAAGGTGGGAAGCTCGCTTCCTAGGAAGCTCGTTGGACAAATTTGCTTCTTAGGAAGCTCGCTTCCTTAGACAGACTCGTTTCCTAGGAATCTCACTTCCATCACGTCCTATCTTGTAGTCAAAGGGAGCTGTATGTGTGAAGTGATGTAGCAGAACACAGTCTATAGCCTAGGGTGTAGACTCTAAGCAAGTATCGTCAGTTTGAAACCTAAGGCACCTACTTTTCCCAAAAAATCTCATGCAAGATAAAATCAAAGGTATAGCTACCCATAAATAACATAATGAGAATGTGGAGCCTATATCTCTTTTCTCGCTTCCCGTTTCCTAAGATTTTTTTGAGTCTCGCTTCCCGCTTCTCGCTTTCGCTTTGCTTCTCGTTTTTGCTTCTAGCTCTAGTAACTATGATTAGATGTCTAGATCTTTTTGAAGTAGAGGTTTTATCTCAAAAGTAATAAGAAGACATGTTCAATGGGCCATTCTTCTACAATTTAGAGTTATGGAGGCCTTTTGGTTTCTCAAAGATCTCTTGAATCCTTTCCCTCTATCTTATAGTCTAGTCTTCAAATGAAGTTTTCATCATCTAGGACATGAAACTATTGCTGTGTTGGAATTTCTTGTTTAATAATTTCCTTTCCAAACTGGGTAGTTTTTCATTGTTAATGTGTGGAATAAAGCTTTCCTTTGTTCTTGGATTTCATGAGCATCACTTGAAAAGGCTTGCTTTATTCCGAACTGGGTAGTTTTTCTTTGTTATGAATCAGATATTTCATTGAGTTTTTGTCAGTACCTCTTCACTTAGGGGGCATAGTGGGTTATCTTCTATAATTCTCTTCTCCAAGACTCCATCTTGTTTAATATGGGCATACAAAAATATTCTTAAGTTTCTTTCATTTGGAGAATTTCACTGCTATCTCATTCCTAGAGAAGTCTATACTTTCAACTGTGAAGGATTCCGGTTTTGGGTTGAGATAATTGGAATTTTTTTTAGAAATTTATCTGCTTCATGAGAGAAGTTTGTAGCAATGTTTAAATACCTAAACAACTTAGTTAAAAAAATATGAGTCCGGATCCTGCCAATTGCAATTGAATTCTGATAGTTCAATCACACTCCCCTTTAAAACTCTAATTAAGAAATTTTAACCCTTTGGATTAAGTTTTTTCAAAAAAACAAAGGTTAGATTGTCTAACCTTAAGGGTTAGTTAATGTTAACCATAGTTAATGAAATCTTAACAATAGTTAATGCCTAATGGAGGTTGAAAGGGACACGGGCCGAGTTCTGTCAAATATGATCCCTAACTCAAAGAAAAAAAAAATTTGCTAAAGTTTGGGGAACCTGCCACCATTCCCAAGCTCTACCCTAATTTTTTTTTATATTGTTTTCAAAAGTTGAGTGGGGGCACGTGCCCCCACAAGCCTCCACCTGGCTCCACCCCTGATCATAATGGGGGTCCGATCGCTCACATTAATATGATCAATTCTTGGTGAAATTTTATGGTAGATGGGATTTTGTTTAGTGCAGGAGGTCTTAAGTTTCAGAGTATATTACAGTCTAAATTGTTCTACCAAATTTTTTTATTTATTAGTTGTTTGATTTAGTTCTTTTCTTTTTTCTCTTTTTCTTCTTATTACGTCTCTAGGAAGTCTAAATGGTTTTAAAGCTCCACCTTGCAACTGTACTATAGTTTGCATCATTGCATGGACTTATCGCAATGTCCCATTGCTCCATTTAGTTCTCTGTGGTGTCTACTCATGGGGGCGGGCTCATAAAAAATCCTAATGACTCTCGTGGCTCCTTTTGTCTATGGAGTCATTCATGTGACAAACTCTGTAAATCTTGTGTTGTTTTGTTCTTTTTCTAAAGCATCTAATCAATTTTGTTCTCTCAATTTTCTTTTAAAACGCAGACAATAGTTTCGATATACAATTTCCAGTAATACATGCATGAGGAGAGCCCTGGATGGAAGCTTGGCTGGGAATGGAGAGGCAATGAGGCCATTTGGAAAATGATCGATGCAGAGGCCACAGAACAAGGAAATTGTTCTTGGTTCAGGGGATTGGAGTTACCACACTCCTGTGAGGCTGTGAGAAGATGCCAGTCATTGTAGACCTCCTTCCTGAACCGCCTTATCACATGCAAGTTCCCAACTGCTGGCGAGCAGGGCCGTGCTGTGAAGGAAACGGCAAAACGAGGTTGCTTGCTCCCCTGACTCATACTGGCTCAGCTGTAAGGGAGGCGTATTGTCTTCCATGATACAAAGCCCTGTCCAGTACAAAGCATCCTTCAAAATGGTGATCATGACGACTCCTCTTCGATAACAATATGAAGCTTATAATCCAGAACAACTTCAGCGTTGGTCTTCTTGGATACACATGTGGATTTCCATTTCCTATCGCTCCAAGCAAATACAGCGTAGATGGTGGTGGTCGATGGATCCAAGCCTTCTGTAAGCATTTTTAGTAACAATCCCTTCATTTACAGTAAAACAAAGATACAAACCATTCTTTTGAGTTCATTTCTTATGTATCGGAGTGCTAATGTTTTGCAGTGACATGGGATGTAACATGCACCTACTCCCAACTGAGGGCATTTAGACACCCCACATGCTGCGTGTCCCTCTCCGCATTCTACAGTGAGACAATAGTAGAGTGCTCCCGGTGCTGCTGTGGATGCCAGGGAGTAAGGACCAAGTGTGTGAAGTAAGCCTCTTCTCCTCTAAGCCATCTCTCTCTTTCTTTTCCCCTTCTTTTGTTTTGCCCTCGACTTGATGATTTAAGTTTATTCCACATATTACAGTCCCAGAGATTCACCACCAATGCTGTTGTTTCCCCATGGCGACGGAGAAGTTGTTCCTTACACAGCACATGTGCCGGATATTGGTGCAATGGCACTTGAAACAAAGTTACATAGGTTATTGGAGAGTTAAGGTGACTGTTACCAACATGAATTTTGCAAAGAACTATACCAGCTGGAACATAGTTGAGCAGCATCCAAACCTGCAAAGTATAGTGCAGGTCTTCAACCTCCAATATAAGAGTTTCAACCCGTATGATAATAACATAAGTAAGTTGAAAAGTTTATATTTAAATTGACATTTTTACGATAAATTATTTTAAATATTAGTAGAGAATATAATATTGGCGATACTGACAATTTAAACTTTTCTGTTTTGGTTTTGATTCTTTGCAGATGATACAGGAGTGTTCTGGGGTAATTTATTTTACAATGACATACTACTTCAGGCAGGTGAGGACGGCAACGTTCAGGCTGAGCTTTTACTAAAAAAGCTGAAGGATCCAGGAATGTTCACATTCAAGGAAGGTTGGACCTTCCCAAGAAGAATATATTTCCATGGCGATGAGTGTGTCATACCGCCTCTTGATAGATATCCCAGGATCTCTGCGCACAATTATTCAAATGGATTCTCTCTTTTTTTGGCATATGTATTGAACGTAAACATCATCAGGCATAGATCTGAACAGTGAAGAAAAAGGGGGGGGTTACATATATATATATACTAAATGAAAGTGATCATACTTGCATTGAAGTAGTTTGGTGATTCAAACCATAGGCAAATGTTGCATATTAAATAATTGATTACATTACTCTTGCGGAGAATAGGAGTATGCCTACTTCCTATCATTGTGGCCATTGCATCAACATCCCTCAGCAGGATTTCTTGGTTGTATATTCATCCATTCGTTATGAATGGGGCTGGTGATATATTCAATCTGCAGCCTAAAGCCAGAGATATAGACTAGATCTGGCTCTTTTCAGTCTAATTCTGAAATAGAGGAGGTAATCTTGTACCGTTGAATTCATTGATTGGTGTTTCTGACATGGTGGCATACTCTGGGCTTATTATCTTCAATGGAAGGGGCCTAGATTCACCTGGTCAAATGGTAACCTAGTGATGGTTGGATTGACTGTAAGTTTGATCAGTGCATGGTTAACATGGAATGGATCCAAGCATTTCCAGACGCGAAGGCCTTTGTTGGTTCCACAGGTAATTCAAACGACAGGCAAATCTCTCCGGGGTTCAATTCCGAGTTTTTCAAGTTTCTTAATCATTGGATTATGAACTCTAGTTCCACAGGTACTTCAAACAACAGGTAAATCTCTCCGGGGTTCAATTCTGAGTTTTACAAGTTTCTTAATCATTGGAATATGAACTCGGAATTCCTTGGTGTCGAAGAGGAAGCTTGGGCCATGAATATTAGGGGTACTGCCATGTTCAGACTTGCCCAAAAATTGAAGGCTGCTAGATCTGCTTTGAAAGTCTGGAGTAGACACAAATTGAGGTGGGGTTTGGTAACACTAGTCTAAAAAAAAGTGTTTATTTGAAAATTATGTTTAGTAGGTATGGAGCTACTTTTTAAAGAAGAGATTTTTACCCCTAAAATCTCTAAAATGTAGACATGCAATTAATCTTCAACTTAACAATCTAAAGTCCAACTAAGCATATTTTTCAAATAAGCACTTCTTTTTAGACTAGTGTTAACAAACGCCACCTTAGACTTTAGATTGTTAAGTTGAAGGTTACTTGTGTTAACCAAACGCCACCTTAGTTTGGGCCATGAATGTTAGGGGAACCACCTGTGTTATGCCATATTGAGCTTCTCTTTTGGGGACTTTAGGTCCATTTCTATATGTAGTGTGGTCTACAAAATTATTTGTAAGTTGAGAGTTAAAAGACTCAAGTTGGTCCTCCCTAAATTATTTGAAAGGGCGTCAGATCTTGGACAACATTTTACTATGCCAATATTTCCTTCATAACTACCATATGAAGACTCGGGTGCCTAGAGCTGCCATTAAAGTTGACATATGCAAGGCCTGTGATTCCTTCTTGTGGAGATTTTTATCTTATGTCCTATGGAGGAATGGTAATTTTCCTGATATATTTATTAGTTGGATTATATATGAGTGTATCTCTGGAGCCCAGTTCTCGGTGGTAGTCAATGGAGAGCGATCTAGGTTGTTTAGTAGCGGCTACTATGGCAAGGCAATCCTATGTCCCCGGTACCTATTCATGCTTGTTATGCAAGTGTTCTCAGACTTGCTGGAGAAAGAGGTACTTAGCGGTAGGTTGGAGCTTCACCTGAAATGTAAAGATCCTGTTATTACTCATCTATGTTTTGCCGATGATCTTATCATCTTTTTCCAAAGGGACTTATCATCTTTTCCAAAGGGACTGTCCAATTAATTGATATGCTATAACTAGATTATTGGAGGTGTTTCGTGGCTCGGGATTGGCTCTCAACCTTAGCAAATCCCGTATTCTTTTTGGCAATGTTCTAAGTAGCTCTGAGCTAAGTTGGGTATTCAAAGAGGATGTTTTCCTTACCTGAGGCTGCTCCTTTCCTCTTCTCGCTTGACTTGAATTGATTGTCAGCCTCTTATGGATAGAATCTCCAACTGACTTTCATCGTGGAAGAATCGTTGCCTCTCGTATGGAGGTAGGCTTCTATTGATTAAAAGTGTCTTGGTGAGCTTTCCCCTAAGCCCTCTCAGGGGCTTGCTTAAGAATAAGAAAGAGGAATCTCATGTAAACACCATGTAATAAGGTTTCATCCTAGTATTTTCATTTTACTGGTAGGTAGTAGTTTGTTCATCCAGTAGTACCAGCACCCCTTTAAGCCAGACTTCTTGCATATGAATCGGAACCGGAAGTGGAAAGAACAGAGGCTCTTTCCCTTTCGTCAAGTAGGACCCAAAGCTAGTGTTTTTTTTTTTCTCCTGGTAGTTGTAATGGCAATGGAAGTCACACCAGTGCTGATCCAGTTATTTATCACCACAAGCATCATGCAGTTACGAGAAGTGATCATGATTCTGTTTCGGACGTCCCTTATGCAATGCCTGTTCATAGGTAAAGTACTATGCGAGGACTTTAAGATCCCCATCTACTAGTGTAGCATTTTCATTTTACCGAAGGCTGTTATAAGGTTCATTGATTTGGTGTTGGCCAGATTTCTATGGGCTGGCCAAGAGATGCATAGATTCCAGCATAAGGTAGCATGGATAGCTGTGTGTAAACCAAAAGCCGAGGGTGGTCTGCGTAATCAATGCGCTGCTGAATGAAATCACTGTGTGCTCCTCAAAAGGACTTGGGAGATAGTGTCAGACAAAAATTTGTAGTGAAGGAACCGGTAAATAGAGAACATCAAATATACAAATAACATACAAGATAAACGTGGTTCACCCGATATATGCTACGTCCACGGCAAGGTGACCTTTTTCACTAAATCAAAGCAAAGAGAATACAATAATGGCTACCTAGCCTCTAAAATAAAATCCCTCTCTCTCATAAATCGTTTCGCTCACCTTCAAAACTCTCTAGAAACCCTAAACCCAATAGTATGTATATATACTAGGGTTTGATACAGAATTTAAAAAGGAACGTTTAATCTAATCTCCATGACTGCCACTCGAGAGGTGTTACACCGCTCGAGCGGTTTACTCCAGGAACTCTTTGACATTTGTCAAATTCCGCTCGGGTGGAGCTTGTTCACGGCTTGAGTGGTCCTGTTCCAAAAAAACTCATGTCCCCTGTAAGCACCCAATTTTTACACCCCTTCTTAACTATAGTTAAGCTCCTTAACCCAAGGTTAAACCCTAGGTCAAACCCTAGTTAACCTTATGTTAAACCCTAGTCCAACCTAGGTCAACCCTTCTTAATCCTAGGTCAACCCTGCTTAACCCTAGGTAAATCCTAGGTTAACCTCAATCAAACCCTAGGTTAGCTCTACTTAATCCCAGTCATACCTTAGGCCTAACCCTTATTAACCCTAGTTAAATCCTAGGTTAACCTCAGTGAAACCCTAGGTCTAACCCTAGGTTAGCTCTGCTTAACCACAGTCATACCCTAGGTCAACCCTTCTTAACCCTAGTTAAACCCTAGGTTAACGCTAGTCAAACCTTAGGTCTAATCCTAGTTAAGGTCAAACCCTAGTTAACCCTAAGTCAAAACCCTAGGTCAAACCGTAGGTCAAACCCTAGTGCACCCTAAGACCAAGCCCTAGTCTAAGCCATAAGCCCTTATGGCTTAAACCCTTATCCAAGGCCCCTAGGGCCCACAAATTCAAAACCTCCCAAACCTTACCGTATGCATGCTGGACCAGGCCCTGTCTGGGTAAAATCCGATAATGGCAGTAGAAACTCTACCGCCATTATCCTTTTGGCTTAAATTGGGAATAGCGGTACTGGTTCTACCGCCATTCCTACTTTAAGTTTCCTTACCATGCACTTGCCCCACAGTGCATCAAGCATGCATTTGGTAACCCCCTCTCCTCCCTGAGACCTCCGCCAACCTTCATACTATTCTCCTTTGAGTCCTAAACCTCTCCTCTATAAATATCAACCCTCCACCACCTTCAAATCCACTTGGAAATCCCTATCCGAATCCCTGTAAAATTCTGAAGGAAACCCCTGCTTCCCTTCAGCCCCAGCCTTGTTCCACACCGGTCACAAGATCAGGAGCTTCTCAGGGATCTCCCTAAGTCCCACCCCCATTGTGCAGCATCACCACTGTGTACCATCACCACCGTAGCAGCCATCCCAGGCAATCCGGTAGGGTAAGGTCATCCCCTATCCCTTTGTTTTTCTTTATACTCAACATGTGAGCCCCTAGTCCTTCCAGGGAACTTGTGCTTCTATTTTGTTGCATAACCTAAGAACAGGGGCTTCCCCTACTTTCTTTATAGGTATGGGGGAGCCCTCACAGGTAAAAACCTCAACCTCGTAGCCTCCATCTTATTCCCAGACCTTCTAGGAGACCCTCAGGTCATGAGGGATCCCTTGGAAGCATTCTGGTGCAGCCCAGGGGGGCCCATCTCATTTTCTGGAAAAGTTCCAGAATGACGGTAAACACAGTACAGCCATTCTGGTTCTTCCCATTCCAGTGGCCATATGCCTTGGTAAGTAGAGCCCTGGTCCATTCCAGGACCTTACCTTGGATCATAGGATATTCCTGAGCATACCCTGGTCCTTCTAGGCTGTCCTCATAAGCTTAACCATGGTTGAAATACTAAACAAGGGAACTATCCAGAATGGCGGTAAACAGTCTACCGTCATTCTAGATTTTGTATTACAGTGCTATCGTGCCTATTGTGGGCCTATTTCAGACCAATCCCAGGGCCCACAATAGGCCCAAGACATGGGGGAGTCCCCTAATCAACTTTGAGGGTCCATGACTCCATGGTTCACCCCTAACCATGCCCCCTGGTTTGGAAAATCATTCCCAGATAAAACTGAGAATGGTGGTAGACTGTCTACCGCCATTCCAATCCTGTGAAGGATTGAAATTGGCGGTAAACAATCTACCGCCAATCCCAGTATCATTTTAAATGGGTCTTGCACAGGGCCCAAATCTGGTAGAAGACCATTCTAGGCCCTGCCAAGCTTCCTGGGCCCACCCCAGACCAGACCACTTTCCTAACTAGGGTTAGCTCAACCCCGATTAACATTTAACCATAATTAAAATCACTTAACCCTTGGAAAAATCCTAAAAAATTCTAAAAACATCTAAAAAATGCAAAAAGTCCAAAAATGTGACTTTGGACCTTTCCAACCATGGTTAGCAGCCCAGACCATAGTTAACCCTCCTCTTTAACCATTGTTAACTGATTTAACCCATGGTTAAGCTCTTTTGGCTTACCGGGCCTAAACCCTAAGCCTACCAGGCTTACCCTTAACCTATCGGGATAGACCTTGGCCTACCTGGCCCAACCCTAAGCCTACCAGGCTTACCTTTAGCTTACCGGGCTAACCCTTAGCCTATCGGGCTAAACCTTGGCCTACCGGGCCCATCACTAAGCCTACTAGGCTTACCCTTAGCATACCGGGCTAATCCTTGGCCTCCGGACCCAAATCAACCAAAATATGCACTTGATCAACCTAGTCAACCAAACTGATTGATGCTAATTGTTACACATTTATGCATCTTAAACTGCATTTGTTAATCCCTTTGAGCCCATTTATCCACCTCGATACTTCACTTGGGTGTGTTTATTGTCTGCAGGTTCATGCGAGAAAAGGAAAGCTAAAATGATAATTTACAAGCTTTGAAATTTCTTGTGAATCACTACCGAGAAAAGATCCGAGTTAAAGAGAAGTTAGAAATGCAAATCAACCCTTGTTCGGTGTACGAGGCATAACTTCTTGACCATAGCTCCGATTTAGGTCCATAATATATCAAATCGACCAGCTCAAAAAGCTCTACAACTTTCATCAATGAAATTTAGTCAAATCTGAACCCACTGATCGATCGGAGGTCGCTGATTTGGGTGTATTAGAAAGTGCAAAATTTTGATTTTTGAGCTCATTTTGGATGTTTCTAAAGCTATACTTCATTGAGACTCTCTCTCTATAAAAAGGAAAGCCTCCTACCATGCAAAAGGTTCTGAATTTTGGAGATTTAAAAAAGAGAAAGTTCTAGAGATCTGTGAAGGTTGGAGGATGGATTGCTCGCATTCTTCATCAAAAGTAGTGTTCTTTGCTCTCGCTATAAACTAACTTCTTTTTCTAGGGTTTAGATGAAACCTTAGCCAAGTAATTGTGTCCCTTATATTTTATTTAGGTTTTCTTTCTTGTATAAACAATGATTGCATAATGAGAAGGTTGTTCTTCAACCAATTATTTGAGTTTATACTCAGTTTCAATATGATCTTATCATTGTCTTAGTTTTTATTATATTGAGATTAAATTCATTCATATCTTCTTTCTCTTCTTTCTATGGTTGTTCGTATGAATTTTATGCAATAATTTTTACTGTCGATGAATTAAATTATAGGATATTCTATACCTAGGGAAGACGAGTGATGTCATAGCCCTAGTTTTGTGTGTATCACTCGTGCTAACCGAAGATAGGATATGCCTAGAGTTTGATCTCTCGAATTATTTTTGTTTTGGTGAGTTGAGACTTGTATTCGATCTCATCCCTATTATTTATTCTTGAGAAACCTGAATAAATACATGTGGATTTAATTTTGAGGCTAGTGGTGGATTCGAATCTCATACATCTTCTCTCATTGATATATAATCAAAAAATTTTAGTTTAATTAGTTAAAATAGAATCTGTTAGTTTAATTTCTATTTTTAGGTTAAAATCAATCAAATTAATCAATCTTGTTACCCATTGACTTAAAAATAATCTTGAGAACAAGGCAACAAAACCAGCACAGTCCTCTGTGGTTCGACACCCCATACTAGTCATTATTCTATGGAATTGTAGCTACTACAAAGTTTATTTAATTGACGATTACAAACCCTAGCCTCCGGGCTAGACCCTTAGCCACTCCGATGCACACACACACCTCTTAATCTTGGCACGGGCTCATGTGCAAGAACTACGCTCGGTTTGATCTCACCCCAAGGTGAGTACGTAGGTAACCCAACCCGGGTTCGACCCTAGTTAGCTTTCCCTTCTTGAATTAGTATAACTTAAATGCTAAGACATTTGAACAATCTTTTGACATTAATTTGGTTTATACTTAGAAAGTAGGTAACCATTACAAAATAGGGGTTCAATGGTGCCTAACACATTCCCTGAGACTTAACTAAACCTCTTACCTAGAACTCTAATACAAAACCAAGATCTTATCCATAATTCTGGGACTTATCCCTCCTGAATAAATAAATGGTGACTCTTAATCAACACTAATTCCTTTTGTGGGTGAACGAAATCCACGCTCACAGCTCTAGCGACTTTGCTGGGGATTATATTTAAGGTTCAATCCAGAACCTAGGTTTTAAGCCAAATAAACCTCAAAACTGTTCAAATGCCTTAGAATTTAGTCTAATACTAACTCTTTTATCTCTTTTATGTGTATTTTGTACTATGCATATCATACATATTATAGTAATGTAATAACCCATGAAACCCAGTAGACAGACTTATTACACTTACGGCTGCTTGATAATTATCCTCAGTGTCAGAAGCTTAAAAGTCTTGGAGGTCCGCGGAATTATGCCTATTGGGTGATTATCTTCAGGGAATGATTTTGAATGCTCTCACTTACACCAATTTTCCCTTTTCAGGTATGTACTATACCGGAGAGTCACATATACGATGTTAAGTGACCTTAAACCTTTTAGGAAAACATCTGCATTACCCCAGCATTCAGCATATAGACTAGGTTAAGGTATAATCTACAAGCAGTCCACCTGGAGGGATACTCTAAACCCTAACCTGCTTGCACCCTATACATGTCCCCAATCATGGTTGACTATTAGGATATTTTCACCCTGATAAGCACCAACTCAGGGGCATGTAATGAGTCATACTTGTGCTTGTAATAAAATACATTTAACTCTGCATCCCGACATCACATATGAGGTTCAAATCTCAGGCAGACAGGTCTTTACAAGACCTATCCCCAGCCTTGACCTGATAGACTCCTGGTTCCCAATAACCCGGATAAAGCATACCGGATCTCTGTACTACTACCCTATCGGATCACATGTGTTTTGTCACACTTAATCAAAATCAAAAATCAAAATATATATATATATATATATATATATATATATATATAAAATCACCATCATCTTTGCATTTGCATTGGTATACATAGTACACTTACACAGAGTCTGTCTTTGTTCAGGTAGATGGCAGGTCCTTCAGAGATTGTTAAGTCAATGGGTCAACCGTCATGGCTTGTGCATTTGACCTCATAGGCGGCATGTGATGACAGCCTCCAGAAATTGATTGAAGCCTCACTCCTAATCAGCGTTTCGCTTGAACCCAGTATTACAAAATGTGGACCATCCTAGACCTGTCCATGGTTAAACTAGACTGGCGTCTCTTAAACGCTGTCATCCAGTGTTGATGTAGAGACCTGAACCTTTTTCATGCCTTTAATGCAAATATTATGGGTTTAATAGTCTTTGTGATATTTTAATGCGTGTGTATTTATATCTAATTGGTGTGGTGTGATTAAGGCTTAATCAAAGTTGTAAAGAGAGGGATGTCTTAACTTACCCTCAACTTTAGGAAGCTCTAGTTTTTTTACTGTTTATTAGAATCAAGTGATTCTTAAACCATTAGAAAGGTATTGCAATCCTCTTCGAGGTTCATGTTTAATGTTTTTTCAGATTTTGAGTATAACCTAAGTCAAAAGTGAGTTTTCCGATGTTTTATCTGCTGAAATTTCAGACCAGTCAGCTTTAGGGCCCATTTAGATCATTAAAAACTCAGAATTAGGATTTTTTCATTAGAGACAAAATTGTTCTTCTTTCAAAGTCGAGTCCAACTCAAGTTGAATCGTTAAAATTCGATAAACAAGTCAAAATTTATGGTCAAAATACCAAAGTGGAGGTAAAATTAGTCGGAATCCGGAAAGGGGGCTGCGATCTATTGCAAACCAAGTGCGATCGATCGCAAAATAGTGCGATCTATAGCAAAATTCTATGATCGATCGCATTCAGGCGAATTTTTTTTTAGTTTCTTTTGGGTCTAAGTGCGATAGATCGCACCACGCGCCCAAATTTCTTTAAAATTGCGTTTTGTTTTTAATTTTTTTAACCCTTAGGGCTATAAATAGGGGTTCTATTTCGAGGTTTTTAGAGTTCTAAACCATTTCTAACCTAATTTGGCAAAAGAGAAGAGGAAACCTAGAGTTTTGAGGGAGAAATTTCTCTGAGAAGAAGAAAATTGTTTGGGGATTGCAAGAAAAGCTGGGAGATCTTCCCCAAAGCCTTCTTGGGAGCGATTTGGATCCAAGGGAAGGATCCCTAAGGTCGATATCATTCTACCTCAACCCTATTAAGATGTTTTATATGCTTAGATAAGATTATTTATGGATTATCAAGAGATCTACATGATTATGGATGAATTAAAGAATTGAAATGTGATTTGAGATTGATATTTTCACTCATCTAACTTTTATATTATTATGATTATTGTTTTATCATGATAAATGAGTATGGATTTGCATGTTAATTAAGGATATAGATGGATTTGTATGCTAGGAGCTTAAATTGAATTATGGATTATGGATATATGGAAATGATGGTGAATGGGCTAAAATAGAGAAGGGATGGATTATGAATGTGTGGATTAGGTGGGGTTTGGAAGGGATGAATGTGGTTTATGAATGAGTAGTGATATCGTTTTGGAATGTGAAAATGGGAACGACATTGTATACATAATTAATGCATTGTATGTGTTTGTTGAAATGCCTAAGAACACTATGTTAGCCTCAGGGTTACAACCATTGGTACCCCTAATAATTTTGATAATAACATAATAATGAAATAAAAAATCTGGTACTAATAATCTTGTTTAAGTGCTTGAACATTTTAGAATTCAAAGCTGCTAGCACTCCAATCATGAAAAATGATGGAAATTACTCAAAAGGAAGTTCGACTCAATGTATACAAATTGAAGATACAAGATAAGACCATAGTCCAAGTCGGGTCCATTTGAAGACAAAGACAAATCTGAAGACCCAAGACAAGTCAAGATCAACTCTCAAGAAACTTCAAGTGTAATTTTCTTTTGTTTGAAAGTAGCTAGGACTTGTGTAAAAATTCCTCAAGAGAATGGTAAGTTATAAGCTCAAGGCATAGATTGACCATATGAGCCTATGACACTTCTTGATAATCATTCTAAGGCTCTAAGGATTAATAAAATCATGTTAAAAGATAGTTAATTGACATAGGAAATCAATCCCATCACCTTGGTCTGATCTAAGACAGAATTTAGAAATATTGTTATGAATTTGTCGACGAATTCTCAGAGAATGTTGAATTCGGTGACGAAATCATGACAGTAATTTTAAAATTGCTCACTATCTTAAGAATTCGGTGACGAATTCAAGTGGGAACTCCACTTTGTCGATGAATCCAAGCCTGAAATTGAAAAATCGTTATAACGACTAGTTTTTAACGGGTTGAAACGCATTAAATGTTTCACCAACGGCTATATTGGATCAAGTGCTATAAAAGGAGTTCATTTATGAACTAATAACAACTATTGATCACTGCAATAACTTCTATTGATAACTCATTCATTGCTTTTGATTTCTCACTCACTCACATTCATAGAAATCTCTAAATCTCTCTTGAGCTTATTATTAAACTTCATTTTCTTTTGAGAGACTTGATTAGAAATTGTACTCCACTCTTATCTAGCTCATTCAATGAGTTATTTATTTTGGATTTCAAAATCCAAAATCATTTATTAAGATTAGTCAAGAATCTTGGATTCTTGCACTGAAGCTCCAGCTTCAGTTTTGTAAAAGAGAGGAAGGTGCTCTTGAAGGTTTCAGCTCAGCCTAAAGGAGAGCTTGTAAAGGTAATATCTCGACCTATAAGAGAGATTGTAGAGGTTTGGACTTTACTCGTGAAGGAGTCTATACGATTAAGAAATCATGATGAATCCTCTAACTGGAAGCTTGAGGCGGGGAATAGGTTGGATTGCTGAACCTCGTGAACAAATTCTGAGTTTGCTCTTTCTCTTCTCTCTTCACCTTTTTACTTCAGTACTTTGCTTATTTGTTAGTTGCAAATCTAAATCTAATTCCGCATCTTGAACTCATAGTTCATAAAATTTTTAAATCTGTCATAAACCCTATTCACCCCCCTTTTAGGGTCATTACCTGGCCAACTAAATCCGTACAAATACAGTTAAGGAAAAACCAGTAGTAAACCATGAGAATATAATCGAAGTATAGCACTTGTGAGAACACATTCTCAGGGTTTTAGTTCTTTTTGGAGTCGCCACCCAGACATAGAAATTAAGACTTTGGAGAATCTGATTAAATTCTCAACTTTGGTGTTGCAGAGCCTATTGGCTCAGAAAACCAGGTTACAACGTGAGGCTCCAATATCACCCGACCAAAGTTCGTCTCTACTTCTACTTAGAGCTCGCACTAGGATAAGAAATATGAAAAAAATTATAAAATGCAGGAAAACTACACTCTAGGAGTCAAGAAAAGCTATATTAGAAAACAAGAAAAAACTATAGTAAAAGAAGAAAAAGCTTGAGTATAAACTAGAAAGAAAGAACTCTACACTTAGGGGCTAGAACCCCATAACTAATAAAGCCTTAGGCCATGCTCACCGACCAGAGCTCCTATGCTTGCTAGGCGCCAGTCTCAAACTGCCAAAGGAAAACTCCTTAGTATTTGGGTGAAGCATATTCATGTCTCAAAGTTGTATGAAGTCTCCTCTGTTCTACCATCCATGGGTTGAACAAGGTATTGCAGACTCACTATTGCTTCAAGTACCACACATAAAGGAAATTTTGCTGTGAAGTTTTTATGATAATTGCAGGGTTGTATCAGGAAAAAAATATATCATTAATTGGAAAAACTTGAGTTCTTTACAAATGATAAAGGCCATCATAATTGGAAAAAGAATGACTAATCCTCTCGTTCTGACATGCAATGCAAATGCTTTGATGAATAGTACACATGATAAAACACAGGAAACAGTATCAAACAATTAGCAAGACCATCAGAAACCTTGCACTCAGGAGGCCTTGGATATCCACCTCGAGGTGGCATTACACATTCATCCGCATTAAAGTAAATCTTCCTCAGGAATGTCCACCCTCCCTTGAATGTAAAACTATTCGGATCCTTGAGCAGAGGAATTTCAGTCTGTACAACCCCATTCTCGTCAAACTGTAGTAGTACGCCATTGTAAAACATACTTCCCATAACAGTCCACAACATGATAAAAGACACATACTTCCCCAAAACAGTCCACAACATGATAAAAGACACACATAGTTCCCCAAAACAGTCCACAACATGATAAAAGACAGAGGAAACAGTATCAAACTAATAGCAAGACCATCAGAAACCTTGCATTCAGGAAGCCTTGGATATCCACCTTGAGGTGGCATTAGGCATTCATCCCCATTGAAGTAAATCTTCCTTGGGAATGTCCACCCTCCCTTGAATTAACACTATTTGGATCCTTGCGCAGAAGAATTTTGGTCTGTACAACCCCATTCTCGCCAGACTGTAGTAGACGTCGTTGTAAAACATGCTTCCCCAAAACAGTCCAGTTGATACTGCATAGAATAAAAATGAAAAATTAACAAAAAGTTAAGCGAACAATTAATTAGTAACTAAGACCTATGTTGTTCAAAACATAAAAAATTTGACTCAAAACAATTGAATTAAATAACTATATATGGAGCTTACTTATAGTCCTACACTGGCTGAGAGGCTTGTAATTGAAGCTGAAAACCTGCACATCACTGTCGAGACTCGGATGTTGTACCACAAGGTTCCAATTGGTGTAGTTGTTCACAAGGTCGAAGTACCATATGGTCACTTTAGTTTTCCAATACCCCTGTAACTGGCCTTGACATGCCGTGTACCCGTATCGGGCACATGTGTCGTGTACATCTCACGATCGGGGGATAGTATGGCAGAGACCATGGCTCAACAATTCTGTAGTATGTGTATAATAATGAAGCATCAATACAGAAACCTCTAAAACCCTAAACATTTCTTTTTGTCTGAAACAGCCCAAGAAGAAACAAACCTGAGAGGAGTCAAATGGCCTTCTCTACCATCCTTCATAGAGCAGCTTCATCTGTAGCGTCCCTAGCAATTCGTGCCATAGGAACTCAAAGAAATTACCACTCTGTCCTCTTCTCCGCCCTGAAGAACACCACTCTCTCTGGTGAACTCTGTCGAAGGACCTTTCTTCCTGCACAGTATCAATACTTTATCATCACCCTCAAGTATTACCAGTACAATAAGATAAACAAAGTAAACAGATTATATTTTAGTAAGAAACTTGTTAGTGACAGAGCTAATATATATGAGAATGATACGTTGGAGACAAAAACAAAGAATCCAGAGAGAGAGAGAGAGAGAGAGAGAGAGAGAGAGATAGTGAGTGTCTCATAGAGGCATATCTTTGTATCTAATGAAGTATTCATGCTAAATGGTTCAAAGGACTTGGTTTTCATGGAAAGTATCATATATCTCTAATAAAATAAAAACTTTCCAAACTTTTCTGTTAGCATAACAGAATACAGTCAGTTAAAAAGTGGAACACAAAATTAAACTAAAAACATGCTCAAATTTAAAGTCAATGAAAGCCAGAGGGTGCAAAGAGCTTTGATGTCATGGAGCCCAAATCTTCCAACTTCCAAGACAATTGGGTTTTATGAAGACCAAATTATCAGTACAAATAACTCGCTCTTGCGTTTAGTAAGACCAAATTCCATGTTTTGATTAATCTCTTGTACCATGTTTTGGAGGATCAGATCTTCCCTACTAGTGGTAGTGGGACAATTGCTTAATACTCAATATACTAAAATATTATTGGAAAAGACTTAGTCCACACCCATGCGGGAAAGGAAATAGCCTCCAATATCAAACGCAATAAGACAGTGTAGGAGCAAATGATTCATGGTCTCTTCCGCTTGGAGACACATATAACACCGGTTAGCCAACTGCCACCCTCTATGTTGGAAGTGATCACATGTGAGAGAGAATCGTGTTCAATGATGCATTCCAGAGGAAGAAAGAAACCTTAGAAGGAATTCTCAGATTCCACACAACCTGATGAGGAAACGGATCCGAGGGTACCGGACCAAGTGATTGTACAAGGGATCTTACTGAGAAACGACCATGGTTGCTTTCAAAAGCTGTTATCCCTATGATCAGGACTCGAGGAAAAGGGACTGATACGCGCCAAAAGGCGCAGCACACACAGCACACTTCTTCAATTTCCCAGTCATTTAAGTCTCTTCGCAACTTTGGAGACCACACCCACCTCTCCCCCAGACAATCATAATAGTCCCTTATAAGAGCCTCCCTATCAGTAGCTAGAGAAAAGATATACCCAAAATTATCGTGAAGCCGGTTATCGACACACCACATATACTTTCAAAATCTCACCTCCGAACCGACCCTCACTGTAAACCTGAATTTAGGGACTACCAAATTGGCATTTGCCATGATGCCCTTCAAGGATCTCATACCATGGGATCCTCTAAACCTCTCTCAGGACTCAACACGAAGCCTCACCATATTTTTCCACTATCACCGCCCGCCACAGACTGTTTCTTTCCACCCCAACTCTCCGAACCTATTTGCCCAACAAGGCCTTATTGACTTGGACCAGAGACGTGAGATTTAGCTCCCTAATCTCCTTTGGACTACTACATTGTTTACAGGCCACAAGGTGATATTTGAATATATCTACCTTCTCGTTCCAGAGGAACTCCCTTTGCATTCTCTCAAGAGACGCAACAACCACCTTAGTTTTTTTTTTTTGGAAGGTAACCACCTTAGGTATGGTTAGGGTGTACATGTAAAACTTCGGGAGGTTACTAAGGGTGCTTTGGATGAAGATTAACTTTCCTCCTTTGGATAGAAAATGTGATTTCCAACCTGACAAACAATTCACAAAACACTCTAAAACTAGCTCCCATACCGCCTTAGATTTGAAACCAGCCCCTAACAGCATACCCAAGTACACTTATGGGAGGAAGCTCACTCTACATCCAACACAGACTGCAAGTTGATTTATGTCTAAGACCTCACCTACAACCACAATCTCCGACTTAGCGAGGTTTACTCGCAGACCGAACACCGCTTCAAAACACCCAAGGAAGCACTTAAGGTTCAGGAGCTGGCTACTTGACACTTTGCAGAAAATCAAGGTATCGTCTACAAATTGGAGGTGAGAAATGCGCAACTGATCATGGCCAATCGAGAAGACCTCAAACACCGACCCCTGTGCTCTAAACAATGTTCTGCTCAGCCTCCGAGACGATAACAAAAAGTTATCAAGCCTACTAATGGGTACTAGGCCGAGTATATATATTGTTATTTTTAGCCCAGGGTTTTAAGAGAGATGGTTTTAGTTGGTGAGAATAGAGAAATGAGAGAATTCTTGTACCCTTTGTTTGTGACTAGTGAAGAAGATGATCGTCTCCGTGGATGTAGCACACACGGCCACATTGGGTGAACCACATAAAATCCTTCGTTTTATGTATGTTTGATTGATTTGAATTGTCATTATTTTCATCACCAATGATGTCTCCTTTCTAGATATCTGAATTCTAACCCTCTAGCTAAACTTGAGTAGGAAGCTTGAAGCATATACTTTAGTGTTAGATGTCATAAAGCTCAAACAAATGAAGTTTCCATTGCACCAAAAGCTGACTTTTCAATGTTATGATCCTATCGAGCACGTGAAAATTTTAGCAATTTAATTAGATATTTAGTAAGGATTTAATTAGGTTAGTTACAATTTGATCAAATCTTATTGGAGTTCAAGGGATATTGTTTGAATTACTACTAACAATAAGGAGCTTAAGTAATCTAGATTAAAGCATAAAAGAATGAGCCTTGTACAACTTTTTGCCCCCTCAAAGTGGTATATGTAATTATCAAGGAGGATTGCACACATTATTTGGCAAGGTATAAAATATCTACATGGAAAAAGGCATATATCTCTCATACAATGCCGACGCATTACATCGTTGGAAACATCTTAGGAGTACAACCGAATTATGGATGCAAAGTATGACTCTTGAACCATTCGGGGGGCTCCAATGCCCAATTTAGGATTTCCTTCCAGAACATCAATAGAAATTCATCACGAAATTTTCACGTGTTATGGGTATTTTACAACTGCCAGATTCAACACCTTCTGCTTTTGTGCTCACTATTTATAGTACATTTTTACTAGAAATTGTAATTCACACCTACTAGGATTAGCATTCACTTCCTACTAGTGCAACTTAAATTAGGACACATCCTATTATAAGTAGGATTGGAAGTCACATCCTGTTAGTAATAGCGTGTAAGGGTGTCAATGGGCCAGCCAAGTATTTTTTTTGTATTTTATGAGTCCTTGGTGTGTAATTATGTTTTTTTTTTTTACATTTTCTTAAGTTCTGAAAATTTTCCGAATTTTTTCTGTCCAACTGCAAAATATTACACCTAACCAAAAAAAGTTTGGTGAAAACTTCTATTTCCACAGTGCATTCCATCAAAATCAAAGTTTTAAACCTTGCATATTATCAATTTGCTGATTCTTTTAGTTTATCATGGACAATGCACACAGCACCCTTTAGTGAATTCTAATATGTACCTACAAATGCACTTAGCTAGGACAAAATAAAGCATTTAAAACCATTGCACTTGCGCTCAATCTAATGAAAACAAGGAGAATAAAAAGGGGGTTCTTTTGGCAAAGAAGTTAAAACTATGCACCAACTCAAAGAGTTGAATAACAGCAACATACTCAAAGAAAACATCTTATATCCTAATGTAGACTCTTTCATAGCAACTTAAGAAACAATAAGAATAAAAATTTAAAATAGAAACAAAAAAAGAAAAGAACTGCTAATCAATTAGTTACAACTATGAGAATTAATAATTGGCAATAAAAATTACAAATCATTGGCGATAAAAATTACATATGTGCCTTGTTCTTTTTTCCCATGCCACCCATTCCCAACAGCTTGTCTTGACATATAGAAATCAAACTGCAATAGAAAAGGATCATCAAATTGTCATTCAATAAATAATAAAGTTATGTAATTAGAGAAATTAGATATCAACATTTTCTTTGGACTGAGGATGGTGTTAAAGCCCTATATTGTTCAGTATATCATCTATTAACCTAAATGGATTTCCTCTTAGATAGCGCATACATCACAAAAATTCCACAAATTAGATTTCATGCAATTGATGAAATTTTCGTAAAAATTGTATTCGTAATTTTAATGAAAATCCAAAATCAACAACGATTCAAATTATCCAGGTTCATCCAAACTCCAAGATTGGGCTCTTTATAGAGTGGAAAATCCACGAATCATTCAATCCAAGTTATGAGTTGAGGCGAATTCTCAAAGCAGGTGGGAATTCAACCCACTAAAAAATCTATAGTTCCTCATTTGACAGGTTCAATCCATTAAGCATTGATGGGTCCAGCAAAGAAATGGCTGATTCAAAATCTAAAGAGCTGACTATAGTTTTGTTTATAAATATGTATATGTATATTCTCATTACTTCTCAAAAACATATCTGAGTTTTTCATTTGATAGCTTCTTCCCCTATATCTGTCTAGTTCATAATTTGAAAACTAACAAGCTTTTTTTCATCTTTTTTTTTTTAATGTGCAGTATCATTTAATTGCTGTTAGTGCGGTTATTGGGCTCCTAATGATGAGAAAACCCCAGTTGGCCTCATCACCCCAGGGCTTGATCCTAGTTCTCCCATATGAAAGGGACACACCATGTCATTGGAGCAGGCAGAAGGTGATAACATGTTCTTTCAATGAATGGATAATTCATCAACAAAATAGAATTAGATAAATATTAGTATGATCAAAATAACAAACCTCAACTCTAAAGCAGGTTCCATTTTGTTAAAGGCCTTGACATCCCCATAGGGCTGGTATTGCTGATACTGTCCTACATCTGTTTTTAGAAATAGTCACAGGTGATGTCTATCTATATGAACATGGCCTCTCCATAGACCATTTAAGACAGTTATAGTGTTGCATCCTTTTATATCTAAGAGGTTTTTATCAAAGAGGGTTCTGGATTTTACTAATTGTGGTTAAAATTTCTCTTTTGTTTGTAATTTACCTTCCAAAAAACAAATTGGTTTTCAGCCAAAGGAACATGAGTACCTTTTGTAATGGTACCATTATTATGCAATATGAAACAATGTACAACAACTCATTGAGTTCAAGAAAAGTGACTCTTCCAAGACAATATTGACAAGGAGTAGCGATGATAAATGTGAGCAACAAAAAATTCTGAGCCAACCTGCCTATCATCCAACCATAGATACAAAGTTCTCTGATTTTTTCAAAAAGTCTCGAATAATACGTGACTCTTTCGTTGAATAATTAATTCACGAAGTATTCACAACTTCTGGAAAAAGTCACGGCTTTTTTCAAAATGTCGCGAATTTCACGAATTAAACACAAATTATTCACGATTTTTTGAAAAAGTCCCAAATAAATATCTAATATATGAAAAGGCCGTGATTTTTTTCAAAAGTTGTGATTACTTCGTACATTAATCATTCGATGAGAAAGTCGTTTGTTATTCAGGATTTTTTGAAAAAAAGGGAAAACTCTATTACTATGCTTAAGGATGGTGTTCCAAATCTTGAGGGAGAATGAGTTCTATCATCTATGTAATGAAGGAGAAATGCTCATTTGCCCAACGGGATGCTACTTTCTAAGGTGATTCATTACTTGATTCAGAGTTACTCAAGGTAAGCAGCTCCCCTGATGTATCTACTTAAGAAGGGTGTGGGTTAGCTTTGGACAGACGAGTGTCAACATGTCTTTGAAGACTTGAAGAAGGCAGTGATGAAGAACCGGCATTGTGCCGACTTGATCATTACAAGCCATTCATGCAACGCACTTGTTTTATCCATGACTCATGTTTGACCAAAACCGGTGCTCCAAAATTTTATATTTTCCTCAACGTTGAACTTTCTCTATTAATATTGTCCTAAAGAATCAAATTTTCTTACCACTCAAAAAAAAAAAATCAGATGTTCTTAATTTGTCTTAAGACGCCATAATACTTCTCAACAAGATTCTTTAGAAGATAAAACTATTTATCTACCAATATCATCTTCAATTGAAAATTTATCATCTCCTAATAGGATTGTGGGGAGAAACTCAAGCACAACTATGAATCCAAACAAAACGGGTAGGGAAGAAACGATTGCAGAATTCACATTTGATTCATTGTGCTCAATGAATTATACATAAAACCAGTTCTCTAACTTTTAAGATGTGGAGATGAAGTATAAGAAACAATTGCAGAGTTCACACTTTTCTTTAATTGATGGGACACATATGATATTAAGTCAATCCATAGTCACAGCAATGTATCAATATAAGGGCCACCACACTATCAAACTACTTAAATTAATAAAGCATTACCTGTAAGGCTGTAAATAAAATTAATGTGTCCAAGATTTCGAAAAAAAAACTAATCTATTCGAACCAAACAGTAATTGAAAATAGAAAAGGAAGTGATAAAATCATGTGTTTTAAAACTATAATAGGAAAATAGAAGTTTCAAGAACTATGCTTTGGTCAACTCCTGCACTTTAGTTATGCAAGTGGAAAGACAAGAACAAGCCAAAACCCCAAAAACAATGTCATCCTGTGAATCACGAATGAACTAAATAATGCACAATAAGGAAGTTCTTAAACACATTAATGTTAGCCACTCCATACAAGAAACACACACAAAAATTTCCTTTCCCCTATTTGTTAGGGCAAGAAAATAACAGAGGTGAAAAATGTAGGAAGTAGCAGGAAAATAAAATTATTTAAGGTTTGCGGCTTTGGATCGATGCCTTCATCGTTATAACTCTAAGGGTTGAGGATGGGGACGCTAGAAAGAAGAGGTTTGAAGTGGTTTAGAGAGAGAGAGAGCCTAAACAATACTTGATCTATAGCGACAACATGGGAAGCGATGCGGGTCAATTAATAGAAATAAAATATTTCCAGGGTCTTTAGAAACTTCACCTAGAGAGAGAGTGTGTGTGAGAGAGGAAAAGAGAAATTTGATCAGATCTATCATCTATCATCCAAATTGGACCCTCCACGCCCTCTAAATATAGCCCACCAATACCACCAAATCGATCCAGGACACTAAGGTGGTGCGCTACTAAGGTAATACAAAAATAGACCAAGCAAACTTTTCTAGGTTCTAGCTGCTCAATCTAAGATTTGAGGTTGTACATTGCTGCGGTCTCTGGTTGGGCCAATTTACCAAGGTGAAACACCAAATCTTTGAATGTAATGGCAATAATAAACATTGACCGCAAAAATAAAATAAAAAATGAACAAAAACAACCGTCATTTATACTAAAAAACAACCGTATATGTGTTGTTTTGATTATAAATGACCAAAAAATAGTACTTTTCGAAAAAAGTCACTTTTAGAATTGATGACTTGTCTATACTAAAAAGGACTTAGAAATAATTATTTATAATAAAAACAAGGAGCCAAATCATCTCCGGTGATAACTGGATTTAGCAAATCCGGTTATCACCCCTAGAGGTCACCACGTGTCTCCTTTGACACCCCTTAACCGTGGGTAAGGTTCACCCAGCTATTTTTGGAATATTAATTCTTTTTTTTAAATTAAAAAACTACTATTAATATTTAAAAAAAAACTCTAAAAACAGTTTTTTAATTAAAAAAAAAAGAATTAATATTAAAAAAAACAAAAAATAGGTGGGTGAACCCTAGGGGTGGGTGAACCTTACCCACGGTTAAGGGGTGTCAAAGGAGACACTTGCCGACCTCTAGGGGTGATAACCGGATTTGCCAAATCCAGTTATCATCGTAGAGGATTTGACTCCTAAAAACAACCTTTTTTTTGTCTGAATAAAAACACAATTTTTTAAATTAAAATTAGTGTCATTTTTACTATAAACAATGGTCGTTTATGATAAAAACAAAAGAAGACAACAAAATTTTGAAAAAAAATTAACGGACTGTATCCCTCGAAACCGATATGTATCATACGGTTGGGACCAATAAGTTCCCAAATGTTTAATCCAGGGATGTAGTACAACTGGAAAAAACAGAAATTTTTCATAGGCACTTACATGTTTGGTGGATCCATGATCCCTAATGCTATAGATCTGGCGAGAGTTAAACACACAGATTGAAAGAAGAACAAAAATATTTTTTTAAAAAAACAGTAATAATAAAAACAAAAAAAGCAGGGAATGGGATACCAGATCGCCGGAAATGAGTTGGCCAGAGGAAATGATGAGGCGGAGATTCTTCTCGCTACTGCAGATCTGGAAATTTATAAAGAGGATATAAATAAAATAAAATAAAAAAAAAAAAATAAAAAAAAGAAACCAAAGAGAAGGAAAGAGGATACCAGACCTGGTAGAACCAGAGAGAAAAGAGAGTCTGAAATTACCTAAGAAATAGCTGAAGGTGGAGAGCCGGCAATGATTGGAGAGCAAAGGCCAAAGGGAGAGAGTGGAGCTGGAGATGCCTCAAAAGGATCGTTCCAGAGTCCAGACTCTCGAGGAGTGGTCCCAAAGAACTTTGCTTAAACTAGTAGCCTGGTCGAGAGAGAGACTAGTTCTAGTAGAGTCCCCATAACTAGAGTGAGTCCCCTATAAGTCAATAACTTAATGATGGTAGGTGGCTTGCTATTGCGTACAGACATTATTATAGTGCTCATATTTATTGTTAGCTGTCGGACTCTTTTCATTTTAAGGAATGCAGACGACCTAGAAATATACATATCTTTATTATGGAGATCGAATCACAGCTAATTGCGATTGGATTCGAGATAGTTAAATTGCACCCACATGTCAGCACGTCTCCTTGTTAATCCCGGTTAACTGTTGTTAAGATTAACTAATTCTTAGGATTTAATAATCTAACTTTGATTTTTAGAAAAAATCTTTTAAAAAATTAATTAACTCTAGTTAAGAATTTGTAACTTTTAAAGTTAATTATTTTTTCTAAAAACTAAAGGTTAGATCGATGAACTCTAAGGATTAGTGAATCTTAACCATGGTTAACCGAGGTTAATAGGGCATGTGGTGACTTGTGGGTGCGATTGAACTCTCCCCGAATCCAATCGCAATTGGTTGTAATTCGATCTCATCTTTATGAGCAGTGATTAGCGGACCCATTGGTCCACTACCTATCTTGAAAATTAAAGGTAAGATTTTTTTTTTTCTAAAATTCAAGGTTGGATTGCTTAACCTTAGGGGTGAGTTAATCTTAACCATAGTTGGTGTTTGTTTAAAAGTAGGGTGTTGACCCATGAGAACCACCCATTCCGTTGCATAATGGAAACCAAGGACTGTTAACTATTTTCCTATCTTCTCTTCTCTATGACATGTTGATATTTATCGCCCTAAGCCCGTCGATTTTTCTTTGGTTGGGCCGGACCAGGGCAGCCCATTTATAATTACATTTTTTTTTTTTTGGGTAGGCAACTATATAATTTATCTATCAGGGGTTAAGGGGGGTTAGCGGGTTAGAACTCAAGGGTGGGTGCTCAATAGCCACACCGGGACTCGAACATGAGTCGCTCCTCCCCAAAGGGAGATACACTACCACAGGGACAAACCCCCGGCGTGTATAATCACATTTAAATAGCTTGTATTAACACACTGTTACAGTGTGTACTACCTTATAAATTCGATATTATATACCATATATGTCTGTATGTTATTATATAATAGGAAAAATGGGAAACAAACTGACTGCACGATCTCATTGGCCCATGCCCTTATTTTTTAAGACCTACTCAATGTGGTTAAGATTCACTCGCCCCTAGTGTTCATCCATCCAACTTTAGTTTCTAGAAAAACTATATATTTATATTAATAAAAATTAGTTAAGTTTAATCATGGTTTAATAAGGAGTTAAAAATGACACGTGACACTACGGTCAGTTAGGACGGGACTTCACGGTCCCCTTTTCAGGACTCTATATCATTCTACTAATAAAAGTACAAGGAGTGTATACTAAACTTTATTTGGACCTAAATACCCTTTAATTAAAAATATTAAATTATGGTATCTATTAAATATTTAGTCTTTATTATTGAAGTTGGCGTAAAATTAAAGGTGAACCAGGGTGGGCGATCGATCACCCACCAAGGGAGATCGATCGTCAGGTGCGCTGATTTCCGGAAAAAGTCCGGGTTGTTGGATTTAGAATCTCGTTTGCTTTGAGAAACTCCCAATTCCGAGTTTGGCTTGTTTCTAATTATCCAGGTCTCTTGTTTAGACCTATATATACTTAGTTATGGGTGTAGGGTTTTCATCGAAAGATTAAAGGAATGTTTTTGCATTGGGAGTGAGAGATAATAGAAAGGGTTAAAGCATACTAGGGCTTGGGAAAGATTTAAGGGAGAATAGATAAGGATTTTTCTTTACGTTTTCATAGAAAAAGTGAGTTGAGTGTTTTTGTACTGGTTCCTCAAGGTTTCTGTGAATAAATAAGTGATCGGACCTTGACCCGTGGACGTAGACAGATTGTTACTGAACCACGTATATCTCTTGTATTCTCTTCTACGTGTGTTTTTTGTTTATTCTTTTCCGTCAGTTAGGTTTTATATTGGTTATTTCCACAACATTTACAATATCCTAAAACTCAACAAAGTCTGATTAGAAGATAACTCTTTCTAATCTTTAGTCTTTACAATAATCTAAAATTCTATAAATTCTAACTAGAAGATAACTATTAATTTTCATATGAATAGATGATGGAGAACGATAAACCCCACCAGATTGAAGTTGTTCAAGATGGGTGTAAGTTGATTTCCATGAGTCCTGTGATTATTGATGATGAACCAAGCAATGAGGATTTCGTGCATGATCTGTTAATGGCGGCAGCAAAGGCAGTAACCGTGGAGAATAAAAGCAGTGATCTTGCTCGATTATATTGGTTCGGCTCAAGGAATTGGTCTCTCCTACAAAATTTACTAATACCAAACACCTAGTTGCGTATTTTAATCAAGGGTAGATGGATGAACCCTAGGGATGAGTGAATCTTAACAGCAGTTAGTGAGTGTTAAAAGGGCATGTGGCAACCTAAGGTGCACGCGTTAACTATGGTAAAGTTAGTCAAACCAAGGTTAGTATTTTAAAAAAATCTATAAACTAAGGGTAGATGGATGAACCTTATAGGTAAATGAATCTTAACCACAGTAAAATGAGTGTTAAAACAGTTACGTGTCAGATAAGGTCCTCGTGCGCATTCTGCCCAGCAAAACTCTCACGCGTAAAGTATCATTCTCCATTTTTATGTACTAGTAAAAGTGCACGTGCTTTGCACGTATTAATGTTTTTAATAAAAATAATTACTTATTATATATTATAAAAAATATAATAAAAACAAACAAGCAGTAAATAATAAATGAAAACTATCTTTGTTATTCATAGAGAACTTCTACCCTATTCAAAATATTGAGATGTAACAACTAAGAAGTACTATAATGACTACTTACCATTATAAACGGTTTACTTCTAATTTTATCCACTAAGATTGTACCTACTACAGTTATTGAGACCTATTCACAGTTCAAGTTTGCATATCAAGATCTTGAATATATTTAGGACATGGAGAGAATTAATAACCTGAAGCAAGCTATAGTTGATTGCATATTAGGAGTAAGTATTAGAAATATTAAGAAGACTTGCAGCATAAATCATCTGAAAGAAGATAAGTTGAAGCTGTGGATTACCAACTAATACAAACTTTTCACTTGCATAAAAACGTATACCATTTACTCTACTGAATCCTGAATTGTAGTAATACCATTAGCCCAACTCCAATCTGATCCAAGTGGCTGAGTTAATGGTGCAAAATTATGATGGAATGGATACATCGTCAAAAGTGTTCAATAAAACTTTTTTTTTTTTTTTAAATTTATTAAGCCACTCGGAAGGAGTGGGGGGTTTGGCAGACCCCTACCTGTTTATTAAAGAAGAAAAAATAATGGGGGGGACATAAACCTTACCCTACAACCGACCACCATAGAGAAGGGGGGGACATAAAACCTTACCCTTGCTCGACGACCAAACCAAAGAGAAAGGCCAACCCCTTCCCCTAACACAAATACATGGGAGGACCTAAAATCAAAACCCCAACAAAGACCGAACTAACTAGAATCTAATATTAAATAAATTAGACCGATCGATGCGAATCAATCCCTTCATTGGCGAAGGACAATCCTGGATAGCTCTGAAAATTTTCCTGTCCTGATACCTGCAAGCTTCTTTGGATAAATAGTCCGCGATCTGGTTATTTTCTCTGTATGTATGCTGAAAAATAAAATTACACTTACTTTTCAGACTGATGATATTTTTCCACCAGTTCCAAGTTGTCCAAGGAGGCTCAATGATTCCATTTAGCACTTCAATCATAATTTTTGAGTCACTTTCCACCACAATATTGGTATAACCAGATTTTTCACATAATAGACACCCCTCCCAAATTGCTCTAATTTCAGCAATTGAGTTGGTTTCCTGTCCAAAACAATGATAGAAAGCAAACACCAAATTACCTTGAGAGTCTCGAAGAATTCCCCCACCACCACTAATGTCTGGACGAGCTGCCCCATCTGTGTTGAGTTTATACCAGCCCAGAGAAGGACTTAACCATTTGGTAATCAATGGTCTTTTAGTTCTAGGTAAAACCATTTGAATATCAAAAAATTCAGTTAACTCTTTATCCTGCCGACTAAGATTTCTTGTGAATGTCCAAATCTTCGCCAAGTCTTTTACCCATTCAAAGATTTTCTTGATGACTGTCCTAGGAGAGCTTTTGTTGTTATCATACCTTGCCTTGTTCCGAAATAGCCAAATCTCCCAACAAATCACCATCGGAAGAATGTTGCACAGATAACCTTTAACTGAGCCCTTTTTACTATTCTGGAAAAATCTCATAGTTCGAGTATGGATAGTGTCTTCATCAAAACACTGAATATTTAAAACAGCCCCCACTTGGTTCCAAATCTTAGAAGCTAAATCACCTTGGCAGAAGATATGAGACAACGATTCTCTATTTGGAGTTACACAACATTCACATTTGCTAGACAAAGCAATTCCTTTCGCTTGCACATTTAGATCAACCGGAATAGAGTTGTGAAAGATTTTCCATATAATAACCAAAATTTTAGTGGGAATAGCCTTCTTCCATACAAACGCAGCCCAATCAACCTTAGGAGCACTATCACGAATACAATCCCAGCAAGACTTGGTCGAAAATCTCCCTGAACTTTCTTTTTTCCATATGATACGGTCCTCTTGATTAGTTAAAACCAAGGAATTCTGTAATAATTTTTGATGCATGTCACTAGGAAGGTAATTTAGCTCCTCGTTTCTCCAAGCTCCATGAACCCACACATCTTTGATAATAGGGAACAAATCTGGATATGCTGAAACCGATTCTATCAATGGTTTATCCTCCAGCCATAAATCAAACCAGAAATTTGTATCTTCCCCGTTCCCGATTAGCCATTTGCAATTGAGCAATGTTTTTTTAATCCACCTCCCAATGTTTAACCAATTTTTTGGGCCTTTTAGGAAACTTTCAATAATCCATGGGTGATTGTTATTCAAATATTTACTTCTGAAATAAGAGGACCATAAGCTCTTATGGGATATAATCTTCCATGCCATTTTCATCCTGAAAGCATCCGCAACATCCACCAGTTTCCTTATTCCCAGACCTTCATCATGAGGTTTAGAAATTTTCTTCCAGGAGACCCAATGAGCTCTATTATTACCCTCGTAATCGTTCTAGAAAAAAGAAGCAAATATTCCTTCAATCCTCTGAATCACTCCTTTCGGAATATTGGATCCCATCAACGTATGAATAGGCATAGAGGATAGCACATGCTTCAACAAAATAAGTTTTCCCCCATTGGACAACATTTTTCCTTTCCAACCCTCTATCTTATTTCTGACTTTGATTATAATATAATCATAGTAAACATTCTTCACTCGCCCGCAAAAGATGGGGATGCCCAAATACCGAAAAGGGAACGAATCAATAGCAATTCCACTACAGGTAACCAGCCTACCACGATCTTTCTCAAATTTTGTATCAGCTACATACATCGCGCTCTTTTGCTTATTAACTTTTTGCCCCGAAGCTGCTTCATAAGCTAACACAAACTTGAAGAGCTACTGAATAGATTTTTTCTGTCCATTACAGAAAATAAGCGTATCGTCAACAAACAACAAATGAGATATAGGGATGGCATTTCTGGATGTTCTAAAATAACCAACTTTGCTTGTTTGGAAAATCTTCTTCAAACCTCTGCTCAGAACCTCTTCTGCCAATATGAACAAAGCTGGGGAAAGAGGATCCCCTTGTCTCAGACCCCGGGAGGACTGAAAAAATCCATGCATTCTACCGTTCAAGATAATCGAGAAAAACGGAGAAATAATACACCCTTTTATGAGCTTCAACACTTTATCATTAAACCCAAATCTCTGCAGAACTCGAATAAGAAAGTCCCACTCAAGTCTATCGTATGCTTTAGCCATATCCAATTTGAAAATCACATTCCCACCTCTTACTGTCCTGTTTATATTCGTAGCTAGATCTTGAGCCATGGAAATATTATCAATTATATTTCTCCCTTTAACAAAAGCAGACTGTTCTTCAGCAATTAACTTGGGAAGGAGCATACCTAGCCGAGTAGCAATCACTTTTGCAATGATTTTATAAAAAACATTACATAAACTAATCGGTCTGAAATCAGCAAAGGTCTTCGGATTCTCAACTTTAGCAATAAGACAAAGCAACGTTGCATTAATAGCTCTTCGAATAAACCCATACTCGAAGAAATATTGAATTGCAGCAACCAAGTCAACTTTGATAATTTCCCAACAATGTTGAAAAAACATACCTGAAAACCCATCTGGACCTGGAGCACCAGAGACCGACATATCAAAAACCACAGTGCGAATTTCAGTGACATCCGGCATTTTACAAATCTTTTTGTTTTCTTCGTCTGAAACCAAAAGCGGAATATTCTCCTCTATAATATTACCTAGAACCATAGGTTCAGATTGTAATATTTTTTGAAAAAATTTAATCGCTTCAGCACCCATCTCATCCTCTTGAGAATACAAGTTCCCCTTTTCATCTTGATAGCCTGAATCGTATTCTTTTTACGATTGTTTTGGTAAACTGCATGAAAGTATTTGGTATTCTTGTCCCCTTCTTTTAGCCAGTGTTCTCTAGATTTTTGTTTCCAGAAAATTTCCTCGTAATCAAGAAACTTTTTAAGATCGATCTTTGCTTTACTTAAGTTCTGTTGACATTCTTCAGACCACTTTAATTGAATTTGGTTTTCTAATTCTTCCACCTGACTTTCACAAGCTCTCAGTTGAGCAAAAATATTGCCAAAATTGTTCTTGTTCCAACTAGCTAAAACAGATTTTAGATGTTTAAGCTTCAAAAAGAAAGACATTATAGGGTTACCTGTTATAGCAATAGTCCATGCCTCCTTAACAACATCAAGGAATCCTTCATCTTTGACCCACATGTTTTGAAATTTGAAAGCGGAAGGGATTCCTTTCAACTTGTTTGCCGCCGTTATTAGAAGGGGGGCATGATCTGAAGGGCTTCTGGGAAGATGAGTAATAGTAGTTTGAGGAAATGCCGAAAGCCAGGCTAAGTTGTATAGAACCCTATCCAATCTTGCCCATATGCAGTGAGCTCTAACTCTATCATTGCACCAAGTAAACCGGTTTCCAAGAAATTCCCCATCTATGAGACCACAGTGAGCAATCATGTCATTAAACTCATCGATAGCATTTATATCAGGAGTTCTCCCCCCTTTTTTTTCTCCAGTATGACGAATAACATTAAAGTCCCCCCCTATCATCCAGGGAGTCGAAAAATCAGAACTCAAAATTCTCAAGTCTTCCCATAGAGCTCTTCTATCTACTTTTCCACAGAAAGCATAAATGAATGATAAATGAAGCTGACCACCCCCCCTGATATTCAACAAAATAGTAATGCATTGCGAAGATCTTTGAATAGACTGAACCATGATTTCTTCTTTCCAATATATCCAAATTCGACTATCATCCCCCTCGTTAACTGCATAGTTTTTAAAACCCCATTCTTTACCGCATATTTCTAAGAATTTCAGATTCTTCTTTGGATCAAGTAACGCAACAATCTGAATTTTACTTTCCATCACCACTGATTTGAGCCTCCTGCGGGAGTTTAAGTTTCCCGCCCCTCTTATATTTCATATGATTGCCTTAATCATTAGGTACCTTTTGGATTACCCCTTGCACACCCGCTCTCGATTTTGATCGAGTCATTCTTCCCACTGTGTTTAGAGTGCTACCTTCTGTGTCTTTGTCCAGTTGTTTTTCTGAATAATTTCTCAACCATACCGATCCCACAATTCTCTTGGAGAAAGTTTTGCAACTGTGAATGAATTCCTCCCTATTGAGAGAGGTTTTTTCTCTCCCCTTTTTAATATCCGATTGGCTGCCTTCATCCATCATAAAATTAAACTTTTTATTTTGATCTCTCCTTTGACTATACTTAACTTTTGGTTTTGCTAATTGGAGAGCTTCCAGTAATTCATGATGATCATCATCGTGATAATCATCATCCATCAATCCACAACTGTTTTGATGCACCCCTATATCCAACTCCTTACCGGAATCTAGAAAATCTTCTTGACAGCCTTCTTCCTCTTCCATCTCCCTTTTTTCAGATTGAGTATCCTCAATCTCCATACCAGCTTGTTCTTCTGTAGATTTACTAATCTCGTGCATCTCTAACTCCTGATTGTCTCCTTCTATAAATACTCCAAGCTGTATAATATCTTCTGTTGATTGAACTTTCTTGCATGATTCTGAAATCAAGATCAAATCTGTAGGATTACAGTTGGACTTTTCCCCTTCCCAGTTGGAGTGTTTTCCTTCTTCATCTTTTCCAGCTACAGCAGTATTCAGTAGCACGGTCTGCTTGTCTAGTTCCTTTGGCTCATGTTGTTTGCTGCTTCCATAAGTTTTCTCAACCCATCGGGTTGTTGATTCCTTAGCATTAGGATCTGTATACGTATCCCCTCTCTTCTTCTCTTTGTTTAAACCTTCTGTCTCCATGCCTTTCGGTTTCTTCTTAACAGACCCAATACCAGATTTTTTTTCCCTTTCTACAATCATCTTTATTGTGGCCAATCTTATGACATTTATCACATAATATGGGTTCCTTTTCATATTTTATGTGCTGCCATCGCCCAGCTGTGCCTAAACCCAACCAAAACCTCTCAACTTTGTCTTTTTTTACATCAATTTCAACACACAGACGAGCCACGCTAGGTCTGGACAGTGTTTGGGTCGGTCCATCTACTTTCAATACTCTTCCAACTATGTTTCCTATAGCTTTGAGATCTCTGGGATTAAAAAGATTTATTGGTAAGCCTGGAAGAGATATCCATATAGGAACGACTGTAGGTTTCAGAACCTGCCTGGAAAAGAGGCGTCCACTTAATAAACCTTACTAGTTGTCCTTCTATGTAGCAAAACTCCTTTAACCATACAAATATGAAGTCTTCTTCAGATTCAAAACGGATGAGCAGATGTTTCTCGTCTAGAATACCAACAGAGATCAAGAGTTTTGTGTGGAAAGATCCTTGGATGTAGTTTTTCAGAACTTCAATGGATGATCTCCCATAAGCAAACTTTGCAATAAGGACTTTTTGAAAAACAGCCGCAGAGATCTTGAGTTCCTCAGCCGTGTAGAAAAGAGCTGGTTCACCTTGGAAAGTCACCGATTGCTTCACATCCTTAATAGAATCAAAACTGAAATCTTTGTGATGACCCAATCTCGATCTCAATGCGTTCCCAACTGCTTCAGCATAAGAAACCTTGGGTAGATCTGGTGGACGTGGAGGTGATCTCCCTCCCATGGTGGCCATGCTAGCTTTAGGGAGGTGTTGAAGAATATCAACATAATCCTGTCAAAGCAAGAACAATAGTGTCTGTCACCATATGTACTTTGGATTTCCGTCGCCTCATGAGAAGCATCAGCATCCTTGCCTAGAGTTTCCAAAGCGCATGTGAGCATGAAATTCACTCACTAGGTTTGACTGAGAGTCGCCACCTATTTATTTTGAGGGATAGGTCTCGGGTTTAGATTAAGACTAGAGGTCTCGATTAGAATTAGGATAAGCGGTTCTATTAAGTCCCGGAGAAGGTGTTAGGCACCCTGCGACCCCCGTCTAAGACGGTTACCTACTCGCTAAGTTTAAGCCAAATTAAGTCGAAATTAATAAAATGCCTAAGTATTTAGAATGATGCTAATCCAAGAACAGGAAAAATCCTAACTAGGGTCGAACCCGGGTTGGGTTGCTTACGTACTCACCGGGGTGAGATCAGACCGAGCGTAGTTTTGACATATGAACCTATGCCGGGGTTAAGGGGAGAGTGTGTGTGTGCACCGGGGTAACTTAGGGTTAGCCCGGGGGCTAGGGTTGATTGACCGAGGAGGTCAAGTGCATCGGAGAGTGGCTAGGGTTTTAACCCGGAGGCTAAGGGCGGGCCCGGAGGCCTAGGGTTGAGCTCGGAGGTTAGGGAATGGGCTCGGAGGTCAAGAGATTGGGCCTGGAGGCCTAGGGTTAAGTTAACCGTGGTTCAGACTATTAACCGTGGTTAGGATTGTGCACCAGAGTGGCTTTACTTCAGGTTTTGGATTTTTGTGTTTTTGGATTTTTCTATTTTTTTGGATTTTTGTATAGTGGTTTAGGCTAATATGGGGTTGATCTAACCCTAAGGATTGTCCTAAAATAGTTCTAAAGTTCAGAATCAATAATCCTAATATTATCCTAACAAACACCTAGAAGCCGAAAGTTTATTATCACTAAACTAACTAGTAATATCAAGTCTTAAGCTAAGCTAACAATAAAAAAAAATCATACAACTTCCGACCTATTTATCACCACCTATTCTGTACTAACATTCTTACATAAGGTGAATACAAATCTAGGTGATGAATTAATACTAACTTATACTAGATTTACACTAACTAACCTGACAATAATATTAAAAGGAATTAGATTGTTTAACAACTACCCTAAATATTGACACAAGCTGATTTAGTGCTCACTAAAAACTGAACAGATTTTAACTAACTTGAAACTAACCTAGAGAATTAATCATAGTGGCTAAGCTAAGACAAAATGTTAACCAAAACAGATTTTAAACCTATCTAGCTAGTCCTAACAAAAAACTGAGTTAACCAATCTAAACAAAACAGATTTAGTCTATGTTAACTAATCTAAGGACTAACCCTTAAAAAAATTTAGTCTAGGTTAAAACTAATCGAAAAGTTAACCAAGATAGATTCCTCCTAAGTTAGACCTAACCAAACAAAAATAAATTCGAACTGGGATTTAAAACTAACCTAACTAGAGATCTTTAAAAACAATCAGAATTTTTCAATGGCTTGAAGGCTATCTTCGAATGCAAATTAATGATACCTACCAAAAATTGCTCAGAAATATACCCAAACAAAAAAAAACCTGTGGAGGAGGAAGCAAAGAGACTCACCTATATACACCAGCGTGGAAGAGAGGAGGGCTAAGTGCGGCTACTGCTAGATCTCTTGGACGAGCTGAGGAGGAGACGGGGATGGTATTTCTGCTGCCGCTGACCTTGGTGCGTGGTCAGTGATCCAGGTGGGCTGATGGTAACTGCTATGAGATGGCCACCCAACTACTCCTGCTTGTGGTTGGCGTATGGTGAAGGATATACTGCATGTCGGGTGTTGGTGGGTTCTACATGGGATGGTTCGAGGCTGCTTGGTGTTTGTTTTGGGGTGCCTGTTAATGGAGGTTCGATGGGTGACAAAAGGTTATTTGGGTGTGCTAGAGATGTTGGTTTGATGGGTATGTCACAAGGGGCCACCGAATGAGAGGGACTCTCTCCTCTTCTATGCAAGCAAATGGATGAGGTGAGAAAGCTCTACAAGTGGGTTGCTCAGTTGTGAGTGGGTCAAAGATAGGAGGACTGTTGGGGGTTCTTGGCTAGTGAGGTGCAAACCGGGAGCGGAGAGAGAGAGAGAGAGAGAACAGTAGAGAAGGGTGAGAGAGAGAGAGAGAATAGTAGAACTGAATGGAGTGGGGTTGTTCGGTCGTCCTCTCCATGGGATGAGAACTCATTTCTTATAGAAAATGGAGGAGGGAGAGAAGGTGGTGGAGTGGCATAATTTCATTGGTGGGTGACTAAGGCTAAAGAAAGAGAGTCAAGGTAGGGGTGTAAGTTTGTAAGACTAGAGTGCAAGGCTGTAAGGTTAAAGTTTGTAAGACTAGAGTGCAAGGCTGTAAGGTTAAAGTGTTAGGGTGAGGTGTAGGTGTAGGTGTAGGTGTAGGTGTAAGAACTTTTCAAAAGTACTCTTGTTTTTTCATCATCAAAATAGTAATTTTTGGGGGGTGGGGTATAAGCATTACCAGAGTGGGGGTTCTTTCTTGAGATTTCCTTTCTTTTTTAGAGACTTTTGAAATGAAAAAGGGAAACCATTTCATTGGTACCCTTGTCAAGGTTGGGGCTTTGACTTGGTCAATGGGATGAGCTTGGGCTTTAGAGAAATGGTCTTCGATTAAGGGCTTGGATGATGGGCTCCGGTTCAGGCCCTAGGGGCCTTGGTTTGGTCTACAAGGGTTTTGTCCTTGGGCTAGGTTGTAGGCCTAGGTTTGGAGTAGGCTAGGGTTTCTTGGGTTTAGGTTGTGGGCCTAGGTTTGGACTTGCTCTTGGGCTTAGGTGATAGGCCTAAGGTTTAACCTAAGGTTAGATTAAGGTTAAGCATAGGGTTATACCTAAGGTTAAGGTTAGATCTATTAACCATGTTTAAAGATATTAACCATGGTTAAAGGAATGGTGTAAAAATTGGGTGCTTACCGCGCAACTTCACTCTTTTTGGAGATGAACCTTTGCTCGCATATGCAGATGTGAATATGTGAAGTGCATCATCATATTCACATATACCCTGGTTCCATAAGCTATCTTGGTCTTTTAATTTTGAAGAACATGCTACTTAAAACTCTAATACCAAGATACTCTTATCTATGTCCTACTAATTCTCATAGAATTTCGCTTATGATAAATAATTAAACTCTAAGACTATGAAGTTTATTAAAATTATTAAATTATTCTCATAACTAATGACTAATATTCTAATTGAGAGTTATCTTCTAATTAAAATTGATCAGCTGATCAATTTACTTCCTAAATGCTCATGCTCATCATACAGTGGATCCCAACCAAAACAAATTGTTCTTATAGACTGTCATCGACAAATAATAAATGTAAAAAAAGAGGGTTTACATATAAAAATTAACAATTTATATTGTTTTTGAATTGTTAGGACGAACGTACCTGTGCAACAACGATTACAAGTTTTCGCATGGTTGCGATGAAGATGCTTGTCATACTATTTGTTCTGCTTACTATGGAGAAGCTTATATTTTTAATGTGGGTTGTCTCTCTCATCAGCTCACTATTTGCTGATGCCAGCATGCTTAGTTCAATCACAATAGCTCAATATCACCATCTACCATCGTTGAGACTAATGGGGTGCCTGCCTATATCCTTCACTTGACGGGTTCTGGAATGGTGTTGGCAAATGACACTACAAACCAGACATATTGCATTGCAAGGGATGGTGCTGATCTGAAGATGTTGCAGGCTGCGCTGGATTGCTCGCCTTTGTTGCAGGGCAACCATACTATGAACCAAACAACATGGTTGCACATGCAACATACACTTTTGATGCGTATTAACATCGGATGGGGATGGGAATGGTTTCAGGGACGTGTTACTTCAATGGGGTGGCTGCAATGACTACAACGGATCCAAGTAAGGAAGGCAATAGCCTATAGAATTAGAAAGACTCCGAATTCTACAATGACAATCACTTATAACTGTCATCCACTTTTACATATGAATTCTAAACAGATTATACTTCTAAGAATTATAAATAAAGTATACTTCTACTAATATTTCTAATACATACCATCTATTATAAGTTAATATTTTTTATTAAAGGGTATTTTTGTCCAAGTAAAGTTGTATACTTTTATTAATAGAATGACATAATAAAAATATTATTATTTTTATTTAAGAAATATTTTTTAATAATTCAATCGGAGCTCAAGCTGAGTCGAGCTCGAGAACGAAAAATTTTCAAACTGAACCGAGCTTAGCATAGAGAAAACATTTCAAACCAATCTGAGCAGGCCAAGCCAGGCTCGAATACGCCTCCACTGTTATTAGAGTTTAAAAATGAACATAGCTCATATTCAAAAGTTGTGGATCTCCATCAAAAGTTAACGGATCTCAAGAGAAAAATACTTAACGTAAGTAGGTTGGCATACCTCCTTAACAATGGCAGTTGAAGCATGCAAATGCGGTCTATTATGGAAATAGGAAAGTGCCAACGGCTGGACTTCAGGAGCTGGTGGATGAGACAACGACACAGCAGCTGAAGAAGTAGCAGTTATAGGATATAATGAAAAGGATGTTCTGGATAGAGATTCTATATATATTATATGTGTTTTTATATGATATGTAAAACTGTATAACAGCGTGACAGTTTCTTTTTTGTTTTGTTTAAGGTATATTATATTATATTATATGTTTATGTAATATATAAAATTGTAAAACAGTGTGACAATTTCTTTTATTTTTTGTTTAACGTACAATGTAACTTAAAACCGGCTGGTCCAACCGGAAAAACCGGGAATCGGTCTCCTTGCTTGTTCCCAAAACCCTCAAAATCGGAACTCTCTAAGAACCGATCAAAACCGGCTAAAACCGGTGGTAGAACCAGTAGGGAACCGGCCAAAATTGGGGAAATTGGGGGAAAATGAAAAAAAGAAGAAGTTATTTTTACAAAAAAAATACACGATCGAACCGGGAGCCGGCTACTCTGCCGGTTCAATGCCCGGTCCGGTTATGAAAATAGTGTGCATGTAACACACATAGACCTATGGTTACGGCTAAGGTGCATAAGAGTGACAGATTTTTACACATAATTATACGCACTAAACAGTGTGCATAACTCTCTCTCCTTTATTAATAATAATAAAGTATATATATAATAATGTAAATATATTGGGCCGAGCTTGGGCTTGAGGAGTCAAGCCTTGGCCCGACCCGCATTTACATGGGCCTAAGAAATTGAGTCCAGCCCTAGCCCTAAGGTTTAAAATCTCTTTTGGGTTTGGGTCGGGTGGGGTCGGCCAGCCTAGTAGATGAGTCCCTATACAGCTGGAGTGAATGATTGTTGGTGGGCACATGCCGGGGGTTTTATGGAGGTAGCCGGAGAACTAATTAAGTGGGCTTTCGCCTTGTAAAGGCAAAGGAGGTTTTTTTTTGGTTACTCTCGTTGTAGAAATATGTTGACTACAAGACCGTTTGGTGTCTGCAACCCGGCACACAAATCTTGTGTGCCCCATACCAAACCTTATATGAGATTGACTCCATCAACCTCCATCCATTCTTTTCCTAATAAACAAAAAAAAGAAACTCGAGATGTAAACTGGAAGGTCTCTCTTCGCTTCTTTCTTCCCTACTGTCTTCTCTTCCCCTCTTCTGCTTTCTCCCTTACCTCTTCTAACTCTAGGCGTTGCAGAGATAGTGACACTGAAGGCCACCTAATTAACTCGGTTGATAATTATTCTTAATTATCTATCTTCCCTCTTTTTCTTAATTTCTCCCTTTCCTCTTCTCGCTCTCATTGGGACCTAGCATCATAGATACACAGTAGGAATGGATGCCAGATAAAACTTAAAGTAACTTATAAATTATTTGTAAGAAGAGAATTACATTTCGTGAGTTATTCAAACCGTTCAAAATAAACAATTTTGTGCGTGCAAAGAAGAAAAGGAGAGACACGTCCTTCGGAGAAGGGGCTGGTTGCAAAATGTGAGATCCTTTCCCTTGAAGACAATAATAGATAATTCATCGTAATCTTACAATATGACAAAAGAATATCGTGGTTCAAACGGTTGTGATTATCCGATCAGGCCAGCTTTGGTCTCTACAGTTCTGTGACCCAAAAAATGGTATTAACTGAATTTCAAATTTGAAAGAGGTAGTACGTTAAGTGGACTCCTAGGAAGTTTAATTTCATCTTATTTTATTTTCCTGTTAATTGATCTTATAGTTGATTGAAATTCTTACACCTTTTAGTGTCTCCTTGCATGGGTTTTCAGGGAGAAAGAAGAAAGGGAGAAGAGAGAGAACAAAGATTGGAAACCTTCCTTTTTAGTTGTCTTGATTCACATCATTCTAAACGAAGTTTCCTTTTTTATTTTTTAGACGGCGTCAATCTCACGGGAGGTGGGTTGGATGCTTTAGAGACACATGGCATCGTTTGGTACGGGGCACACAAGATCTGTGTGCCGAGTTGCACACACCAATAGTGAAACGGGGAAAGAAGGTGAGGTCACAGCCAAGAAAGCAAATCCGAGTTGGTGGCATGATACCTGCCTTAGAAGAAGCCCCACTGAGTACCAAGGATGTCCATTATCTGTTATTAGAAAGCTACACTAAAAGTAGGTGACAATAACATTCACTGGTCAATATGTTTGTTTAATTACTATTTGTTTTGCACGTACTCATTAACTCCTCTAATCTTATAAAAAAATACTTGATTAGTGTGTAACAAGTGGGAAATGCAACACAATATACATGCATTTCTTGTTTTCATGTTTTCATTCAACCATGCATTTTAAATTGACTTGAAACTCTCTCAAATTATAAGTGAACTCCAAGGAGTCCCGTTATGTCCCACAAGTCAACACGTGTAATACTCATTAACTGTGATCAAGATTCATTAATTCTTAGGTTTCAATTACTAACGTTAATTTTTAGGAAAAATATGAACCCTAAAAGTTAAAGTCAACAACCAGAGTTAAAAGAACAATTATAAAGAGGCTTTGGTCTTGTAACCGAACTCCTTGAGTCCAGTTACAATATGAGAAAATTTCGAGTCTTTCGATTTAAGCAAACAAAATAACAGAGCATGAGATAGTATACAGTCACTAGCATACCTACGAAGTAAGCTGTAGACAACACCTAAAAGCCTAACCAAATATTTTATAGAAATTTTGAATAGACAAAGACTAGATTCATATTTGCGTATATCAAACTTGTCCTGTCATCTCAATGGCTGATCTTGACCCCTCTTATTTTGATGTCAACTCTAGTATACTAGAGTTCGCTTTTATTTAGTACTGAGTTTGCGTTGATTTAGTACCGCTTTAGCACCGAAGCAGTGTTTTACCCCTAGTATTCAATCAACTGTTTGCGCCATACCTAAAGCCCCACCACTAATTGGGTTCAGCTCGGATTGAGTCATACCAAGCTTGCCCAAGTTGCACGCTAACTACAACTTTAAGCGCTGCGGTAGTTTTGGGTAGATAGAAATAGATATATTGAATGAATTCAAGTTAGGAGCAATTGTTGTTGTTAACCAAAAGACGGCACTTTTGTATCTCTCATTGAGGGAGATTGAGAGGGGTCCTGAGATCAAGTGGGCTCACTTACATCAGACGACGTACATTTTTGTTAAAAGCCCAAATTGTTTTCTTAATTAGCTAGCTAATTTTATCTGGTTAGACGTTTTTTATATATAGGTGCTTAAGCAGTTTGTTCCCCATAATTACCTTCTAACAAGATTATGAAATCACCAATTATTTTAGTCAAGTTATTTCAAAATCCCTTATGACATGTTGAATCAAATGCTATTATTCTATTATAATCTTGAAATAAGTTGTTGTAAGTAATTTAATTAATGTTGATAATCCGGAGGAATTGACCCCATATTAACCAGTTTAACCGGGAAAAATCATTCTCATGGTAATTATATTATAAGGCTGTAGGCTTTAAGACCATTTGTTTAGAAACCTATGACAATTTAATAAAGGAAAGTGATTTTTTTTATGCGCTCGATCCATCGCACCGCTATCCGATCAAGAATTAAACGGCGCCTTTGCTTAGCTGACATGCATTCAAATAGTGGGCCCCATTAGGCACTTTGGAGTCATTAGATTCTCAGTCGGGCATAAAAACACTTCCCTTTAATAACTATTGAGTGCATAAAATCACTTCCCTTTAATAAAATAAAAAGGCCAAATTTGTAAGAAGCATTTTGGAGTAGTTGTGTGAGTTTACTCTTATGACACTAAGCAGTTACCTTATGTCTGATGTGTGTATGTGTGTAGAGTTTAGACTACCTCTAACACAAAAACCAAAAACTGAATTCCGCTTAGCGGCTAGGTGTTGCGAAGGCTAGTACCCTTCTTAAGTCAGGCCCCTTTTGGAGTGGTTGTATAGGTTTACTCTTATGATACCCTAACAGTTACATTAGATCTAATGTGTGTGTTTAGATTACCTCTCCAACCAAAAAAAAAAAAAGCAACCTTAGTTAGAGGCATCTACTTGGTGGGTAAGATGGTTAAAAAACTTTAATTTGGACCCCACCTACATAAGATGCCTAACAAACAGTTTCATCCTGAAAAGTGGAAAGTAAGAAAGAAAGGGAAATAAATAACATATAGAAAAGTGGAAAGTAATAAATAAAGGGAAATAAATATCATATAGCAAAGTAAAAAGTAATAAAGAGAAGAGAAGTCCTCTTGCGTGAGTGGTAGGGGTGTGGCCTTTCATGGAGGAAGTCTAGGGATCTAATCCCAACCGGGTTTGAGTTGCAAGAGCTCCACTACCCAAGCTAACTTTTGACCGTTTTACTCTACTAATGTAGGTAAATGATATCTCTTATTAAAATAATAATAATAATAATAAAGAGAAGAGATAACCGGGGAGGATTGAGGGGGCACTAAACCTTTGGAGATAAAAAAAAACTTTTTTTTAATGTATATAGTAGTAGATGTCATAGCATGGGCATGGAGAGGATGGAGATCCAATCACAACCAATTATAATTGAACTCAGAGAGAGTTCAATCTCATCCATAAGCTAACACGTGTCCCTTTTAACCCCTATTAATTGTGGTTAAGATTCACTAATCTTTGGATTCAACAATATAACTTCAATTTTTTTTAAAGTATATTAAAATATATTAATCATAAAGGTTAAAAATTGTAGAGACCCAAATTTTCTTGCTTGTCATAAATACAATTAATAAAGGTTTAAATGGTTAAAGATGAGTTTTAATATATGTGATGACTTGTCCTTTAATGATCTTAAGTAAAAATTTAAAAGACTAGGTGCAGGAATGCCATAAATTCTAGAAGGGGTGTGGTTTTAGCAAAAACATAAATTGTTAAATTTTGAGATGATTTTTCCTGGAAATTGATGTTTGTAGATAAAATAAAGGTATGTGATTTTATGAGATTTTATTATTATGCATAGACTGGTTAAATCGACTATCGAAAATCTTACGACAACCGAGATTTTCAGTTTTTAGCCTAAAACTGTAAAATGAGATTTTGATTTATAAGGATTTGGATTTTCTAGTATTTTTTATTGAATCCAAATGGGGAGCACTTTCTTATATTAATCCAAACATTTACTTAAATGTTTTAAAGTAAAATAAGTATTCTGATGGGCTGATACTGAAGAAGAAAGGGTACTGGTGTTATTGCTGCTGAACAACAGCAAGAACTGTGCTAGCTGCGATTGATCGTAGGTAAGGTGCAATCGATCGCACTCAGTGGAATCATTACAGGAGCTGTCTGTGTATTTTGCAATAGATCACTCTCAGGTGCAATAAATCACACTAAAGTGCGATCGATTGCAGTCGCACCAAGAATGTTTTAAAAAGTTCAGAAATCTGGGTTTTAAACCCTTGGGCTATAAATAGAGGTTATATTTCGAGGGTTTTCAGGTTCTAGATATTTCTAAACCTAATTTGAAAAATGAGAGGAGAGAACCTAGAGTTCTAATGAAGAAATTGCTTGGAGAGGAAGGAGATTGCTTGAAGATTGCGAGGAAATCTTAGAGATCTTCCCAAAGCCTTCTTGAACGATTTGGATCCAAAAGAAGGATCTCTAAGGTCGATATACTATCCAACTCAATCCTATTATGAATTTATATGTGTTTAAGATTGTTTAAGCTAGAAATAATGAAGTACTATTATGTTTATGGTAAGATTGTAGACTATGCAATATGGATTATGGTCTATTTGTATGGAAATGGATTTGTGAATATGAATTAGAGTTCTATGAACTATTATGTGATGATTAATACTATGGATGAAATATATAGAAGATGTGAAATACTATGGAGGATGAGATGAATGTATGGATGTGGATTGTGTTTGGATTGTATGGATGAATTAAGATATGGTGAAATGTTTGAAATGAGAAAGGGCAATGTATTAATAAATTACATACCCAAGGTGTTTGTTGAAATGCTTGAGATGATAAATATTAGTATGATACTATGAAATTATTGGAAATCGATTATGAATTATGTTAAAGAATCATTATAAGGTAGTTGTATGTGATTGTTTGTTAAATTATGCCTAATTATTTTTCATGGTAATTGATATTTGGGTAAGCCAATACTTATAAGAAAATATTTCAAACCAGGAATTCTCTAACTATTTGGTATGTGACAGTATAGTGGAGTTTCCATATAGGAGATCGAAATATAAGCATTGACCAATTCGAATGTTAATTGCGACACTTATGCACAAACTCACGTGTATGTTAAGATAAGAGTCTCACAAGTCACACATGTGGACCACAAGCATAAGCATTACATATGCTTGACAGACTGAATAAGCTCAACAAGGGATCTGAATAAGTGCATGTTCTGAATAAGCTGCTCAAGAACTTATAAGCATAAGCATTGCATACGCCTGACAGACTAAATAAGCCCAATGAAGGATCTGAATAAGTGTATGATCTAAATAAGTGTATAAGCATAAGCATCTCACAAGCACGCGGTCTCATAAGCATAAGCATCTCATAAGTATATTGTCTCCTAAGTCTAAGGTTCTCACAAGTACATATGTCAAGGTGATGATATGATGTATATGAGCACATGTTCATTCCGCACTCTGATTATGTTATTATGCTATTGGTTATGGTTCTAACTAAGTGCAGGTATACTATATTGTTAGTTGGATTTTAAATGCATTGAGTGTTTTTGTACTTAGTCAGACTTTTGTCTTGGCAGGTGTGGAGCTCGAGTTTGTAGGTGAGCCGTGGATTGAGGAGGCTTACGTTGAGGAAGGAGAAGAAGGTGAGCCTTCCAATGAGGGAGCCAAGGGTTTTGATAGCTACCCCTATTAGTTTATGCTTTATTTCGGTTAAGAAAATTGTAAAAGACTTTTAGATGGTGTTGCTTCTCAGACTATTTTGTTCACGGTGGGTTATGTTTATATTGACCATAGATTTGAGCAGGATGATCTAGTTTTATATATCGAAACTCCTTCGTCACACCTAGTTTTGCACGAGAGTTTCTGATGGAACTAAGTCTATGAGACCGTGAACTGTCGATCGCCCACTCCTGTTGGTAGTTCAGCCATCATCGATAAGGTCTATCGAGCTTGTGATATACAAGTAGGTTAGAGAGAAATGACAGTTGATCTGATTTTCCTTAAATCTTAAGACTTCGACGTTATACTAGGCATGGATTGGCTTTCCAAATATCATGGACATGTCGACTATTTTGGGAAAGTAGTTAACTTTAGGCCAATCAATGAGCCCCCTTTCTGTTTCCAAGGATTGAAGAAGAAAGACTCAGCTCGATTTGCGACATTGAGTCTCGCTACCTCGGAAACACTAGATTCCTCCGGTATCCCTGTTGTAGAGGAATTCATGGACGTATTTCCTAAAGACTTACCGGGTTTGCCACTAGATAGAGAAGTAAAGTTTGTAATTGAGTTAGCTCTGGGCACGGCACCTATCTCTAAAGCGTTATATATGATGGCTCTAGCAGAGTTGAAAGAGCTAAAGGAGTAGCTTAAAGAATTGCTCAATCTTGGATTCATTCGTCCAAGTGTATCACCTTGGGGAGCTCCGGTGTTGTTTGTAAAGAACAATGATGGTTTGATGAGGATGTGCATCGATTATCGGCAAATGAACAAGGTCACTATCAAGAACAAATATCATTTGCCTAGGATTGATGACTTGTTTGATCAGTTGCAAATGGCTAAGTATTTCTCTAATATCGATTTAAGGTCGAGCTACCATCAGCTGAAGATAAGGACGGAAGATGTGCCTAAGTCTGCTTTCCAAACCCATTATGGGCATTATGAATTTCTAAACATGTCATTCGGTTTAACAAATGCCCCAACATCCTTTATGAATCTTATGAACAGAATCTTCAAACCAACTCTTGACCACTTTTTGATTATGTTTGTGAATGACATTCTGGTGTATTCTAAGACCCAAAAAGAGCATGAGATACATCTCTAGACCACACTGAAGACACTTCGTGAGCATGAGTTATATGCTAAGCTCAGCATGTGCGAGTTTTGTTTCAAAGCTTCTTGGGCCTAGCTGGATCGTATCGAAGATTTGTGGAAGGATTTTCCAGTTTGGCAGCTCCACTTACTCATCTAACTCGAAAGAATGCTAGGTTCGAGTGGAATGTAAAATGTGAAAAGAGTTTCCTTGAGTTGAAGAAGCACCTCACCACCGCTCCAATCTTGACAGTACCATCCGGTAGCGGGGGATTCGTGGTGAACAGTGACACATCACTCATTGGGTTAGGTTGTGTTCTTATGCAACACGAGAAAGTTATTATCTATGCTTCTCGACAATTGAAAGACCACGAGAAGAACTATCTTACCCATGATTTGGAGTTCACAGCATTAGTCTTTGCTCTCAAGATCTGGGGGACACTACTTGTACGGTGAGCAGTTTGAAGTATTCACTGATCACAAGAGTCTAAAGTATTTATTCTCGCAGAAAGAGCTGAATTTGAGGCAACGTCGTGGGGTCGAATTCCTTAAGGATTATGATTGTTCTATCCAGTACCACCCAGGGAAAGAAAATGTGGTGGCTGATGCGCTAAGCAGACGACCTACTGGATTCTTGTCACACTTGATGGTTTAAGAATGGAAGCTACTTGAAGAAGTGTCTAGCTTTGATGCGGGTTTCAATGTTGGAACGTCTGGAGATTTGTTAGCTAACATTATGGTCAGGCCTTAAAGAACTACAGTGGAATGATGGAGAACTGCACACTGCCATGAACAAGCTGCTTAGCAGCGGGTTTGAGAATTTCTCTTGGAGAGATGATGAAATCTCTTTTAAGGATAGACTTTATGTTCCGGATAATGAAGATTTAAGAAGGGAGATTCTGGATGAAGCACACAAGTCCAAATACACTGTCCATCTAGGAGGTACCAAGATGTGCCAGAACCTCAAGCAATATTTCTGGTGGAGAGGTATGAAAAATGAGGTGACTACTTACGTGTCCAAGTGTTTAGTGTGTCAGCAAGAAAAAGTCAAACACAAGAGACTGGCAGGACTCCTTCAGTCACTTCCTATTCCTGAGTGGAAGTGGGAAAATATCTCCATAGACTTTATTGTTAGTTTGCCAAGGACGACTAAGAACTTTAATGCCATTTGGGTTGTGGTCGACCAATTGAATAAGTCGGCTCATTTTCTTCCATATTGGACCACGTTCAATTCTAACCAGTTGGCTAACCATTATATCAAGGAGATAGTCCGTTTGCATAGAGTGCCAGTTAGTATTATTTCCGACCGAGACCCGAGATTTACTTCCAGATTCTGGAAGAGTTTTCAACAGGCCATGGGTTCTCGTTTAGATTTCAATACGGCATTTCATCCGTAGACAGATGGACAAACTGAGAGGTTGAACCAGATCATAGAGGACATGCTACGAGCTTGTATGTTAGACTTCCAAGGCAGTTGGGATTATCACCTGCTGTTGGTTGAATTTCCTACAACAACAGCTATCAAGCAAGTATTCAGATGGCGTCATTTGAGGCACTCTATGGGAGGAGTTGTCGTTCACCATTGTGTTGAGACGAAGTTGGTGAGAGGAAGCTTCTAGGTCCCAAGCTCGTTATTCAGGCTATGGATAGAGTTAAGTTGATCAGAGAGAGATTGAAAACAGCTCAGAGTAGGCAGAAGAGGTATGCCGATACTCGCAAGAGGGATCATGAGATCCAAGTTGGAGATTTTGTGTTTATCAAGATCTCACCTACGAAGGGGGTAATGAGATTCGGCAAGCGGGGTAAGCTCAGTCCGAGATATGTGGGTCCTTTCAAGATCATCACCCGGCTCGGAGAAGTTGCTTATCGGGTCACCTTGCCACCTCACATGGTAGGTGTGCATAATGTCTTCCACATTTTCATGTTGAAGAAGTACATTTCGGATCCATCACACGTCATTAATTTGGATCATTTGAAAATTTGTGAAGATTTGACTCTACTTGAGCCACCGGCGCAAATTTTGGACAAGAATGAGCAAGTTTTGCATATTAAAGTCATTCCCCTAGTGCTCTTGCAATGAGAGCATCACTCTAAGGAAGATGCTACATGGGAGAGAGAAGCTAAAATCCGCGAAAAGTATCCTCACTTATTCGACTAAGGTGCGTAAATTTCGAGGACAAAATTCTCTTAAGAGGGGGAGGATGTAAAGACCCAAATTTTCTTTCATGTCAGCAATACAATTAATAAGGGTTTAAATGGTCAAAGATGAGTTTTAATATATGTGATGCCTTGTTCTTTAATGATCTTAAGTAAAAATTTAAAATGACTAAGTGCAAGAATGTCAGAAATTCTAGAAGGGGTGTGGTTTTAGCAAAAACATAAATTGTTGAATTTTGAGATGATTTTCCCTGGAAATGGGTGTTTATAGGTGAAATAAAGGTATGTGATTTTATGAGATTTTATTATTATGTATAGAGTAGTTAACTCAACTATCAAAAATCTTACGACGACCGAGATTTTTAGTTTTTAGCCTAAAACTAGAAAATGAGTTTTTGATTTATAAGGATTTGAATTTTCTAATATTTTTTATTGAATCCAAATGGGGGTACTTTCTTATTTTAATTTAAAACTTTAAGTAAATGAAATGAAAAGTTAAAAACATTTACTTAAATGTTTTAAAGTAAAATACGTATGTTGATGACTGATGCTGAAGAAGAAAGGGTGTTGGTGTTGTTATTGCTGAAGAATAGCAGGAACTATGTTAGTTGTGATCGATCGCAGGTAAGGTGTGATCGATCGCACTCAGTGGAATCATTACAGAAACTCTCTATGTATTTTGCAATAGATTGCAATGTAAGTGCGATCGATCACAGTCGCATCGCGAATTGTTTAAAAAATGTTCAGAAATCAGGGTTTTAAACTCCTAAACTATAAATAGAGGTTTTATTTTGAGGGTTTTAGGGTTCTAGACATTTCTAAACCTAATTTGGTAAATGAGATGAGAGAACCTAGGGTTCTAAGGAAGAAATTGCTTAGAGATGAAGTAGATTGCTCGGGGATTGTAAGGAAAGCTTGGAGATCTTCCCAAAGCCTTCTTAAACGATTTAGATCAAAGGGAAGGATACCTAAGGTCAATATACTATCCAACTCAACCCTATTATGAATTTATATGTATTTAAGATTGTTTAAGCTAGAAATAATTGAATATTATTATGTTTATGGTAAGATTATAGACTATCGAATATGGATTATGGTTTATTTGTATGGAAATGGATTTGTGAATATGGATTAGAGTTCTATGAACTATTATGTGATGATTAATACTATGGATGAAATATATGGAGGATAGGATCAATGTATGGATGTGGATTGTGTTTGGATTGTATGGATGGATTATGGTATGGTGAAATGTTGGAAATGAGAAATGACAATGTATTCATAAATTATGTACCTAAGGTGTTTGTTGAAATGCTTGAGCTGATAAATATTAATATGACACTATGAAATTATTGGAAATCGATTATGAATTATGTTAAGAATCATGATAAGGTAGTTGTATGTGATTGTTTGTTAAATTATGCCTAATTATTTTGTATAGTAATTGATATTCGGGTAAGCCAATACTTAGAGGAAAATCTTTCAAACCGATAATTCTTTAACTATTTGGTATGTGATAGTATAGTGGAAATTTCCATGGTGGGAGATCGGAATCTAAGCGTTGATTGATTCGAATGTTAATTGTGACACTTATGCACAAACTCATGTGTATGTTAAGATAAAAGTCTCACAAGTCACACATGTGGACCACAAACATAAGCATTGTATACGCCTGATAGACTGAATAAGCCCAATGACGGATCTGAAAAAAGTGCATGTTCTGAATAAGCTACTCAAGAACTCATAAGCATTACATACACCTGACAGACTGAATAAGCCCAATGAGAGATCTGAATAAGTGCATAAGCATAAGTATCTCATAAGCACGTGGTCTCATAAGCATAAGTATTTCATAAGTGTGTTGTATCCTAATTCTAAGGTTCTCACAAGTACACGAGTCAAGGTGATGATATTATGTATATGATCACATGTTCTTCCGCACTCTGGTTATGTTATTATGCTATTGGTTATGGTTCTAACTAAGTGTAGATATACTATGTTGTTGGTTGAATTTTATATACACCGAGTGCTTTTTTACTCAGTCAGAATTTTGTCTTGGCAGGTGTGGAGCCTGAGTGTATAGGTGAGCCATGGATTGAGGAGGCTTACGTCAAGGAAGAAGAAGAAGGTAAGCCTTCCGAGGAGGGACCCAGGAGTTTTGATAGTTACCTCTATTAGTTTATGCTTTATTTCGGTTAAGAGAATTGTAATAGACTTTTTATATGGTGTTGCTTCTCAGACTATTTTGTTCACAGTGGGTTTTGTTTATATTGACCATAGATTTGAGCAGGATGATCTAGTTTTATATATCGAAATTTTATTACTCTCATTTTTTGGAGACTCATGTTTTATGCCTTATATATCATGAGATTTAAGCAAGTTTAAGAAATGTGGCAACCCAAGATCCTATTTTGGTTGAGGTAGGATTTGGGGTCGTTACACTTGAAGGCATGGAGATGAGCACCAGTGAGGTGCGATGATGTTGCTGGATCAAGCTAGAGCTGCTGCTGTTCTCCTCTATTGTCACCGATGAAAGCAACAAGAGAGGAAAGGGAAAAGGGAGAGAAGCTCAGGAGAAACTCGGAGAAGAATGGAGAACACTCTCCTGGCTGCCGAAAATGAAAGGAGAAGAATGTGGTAAGGCTAATCTCATAAAGGTTATTTATAGGCTAGGGTTAGGGAAATTAGGGTTAGGTTTCTTGGGCTTGGGCTTTAGAGGTTTAAGGATTGGACTTAGGGTTTAGGATATGGGCTTGAGGGTTTAAGAAAATGAGTAATGGGCTTCTCTCTCTCTCAAATCCAACTCCTTGAGACTATAAAATAAAAATAAGATTAAAATTAAACCGAATTAGATTAAATTAAAAATAAAAAAGAAGATGAGATTAAGGGGTGTAAAAATGGGGTGTTCACACTTTATGTATTACTTTTGATAATGCTACTTCTAACAATGTTGTTATTGAGTTGTTTAAACGTACTTTGCATCCTCCCCATGGTGGTCAAATATTTCATATGAGATGTACATGTCATATAATTAATTTAATTGTGCAAGATGACTTAAAATTAATCGATAAGCATATAGAATCAATTAGAAATGTCATTCTTTTTATTACTTCATCTTCTTATAGGCAACAAGAATTTTTTAAATTATGCAAAAAAAATGGTTTAAATGCTAGAAAATTTAAATTGGATATTAAAACTCATTGGAACTCAACTTATCTTAAGTTAAAATCTGTTGTAAAATATAATGAGGCAATTAGTACTTATATTAGTACTAAAACTAATGATATTGTTTTAACTGAATATGATTGGAAAATGCCTTTTAATTTTATAGAATTTTTTAAAGTATTTAATAATGCTGTAAAATTTGTTCAGGAGTATATTACCCTACTTCTTGTCTTGTACTAAATCAATTGTATTGTATTGCTAATACTTTTGTTATATAAAGAAAATCAAATTTTTTCAAACATTTTTTACGAAATGGAAATAAAATTTTAAAAAAACTTTGCACCTATACCAATAATTTTTTGTTTAGCTACAATAATGGATCCTAAGATTAAATTAGTTGGTGTAGAAGTACTAATGCATGGAATTTGTTCATTTTTAAATATTGAACAAACTATTAGTGAGGAAGAAATTAATAACTCATTAAGTTCAATTTATCAATCATATGATTCTAAATATTCTAATAATATAAGAACTACTTCTTCATTCACTTCTTTTAATACTGATGACATAACTTGGTCATAGCTTGGTCAGCTATTGCCAATATTCAAACACGCACTGTAAGCTCTACATGTACTGAGCTTTTCAAATATTTAGACACTGATTGGACTAAATTTCTCACCCAAGAGGAGCTAGCCCAATTTGATATTTTGACATGGTGGCAAACACACGAAAGAAATTTTCTTGTGCTTTCCATCATGGCACGTGATCTATTAACACCTCCAGCCTCAACAGTAGCATCGAAATCTGCTTTTAGTGCAGGTGGTAGAGTAATGAGCAAGAGGAGGAGCAAATTAACTCCCAAAATTTTGAAGTGTGTAATGTGCATAAAGGATTGGCAGGATGATGAACTACGACTACAAGACATCAATGATGATATAGCCGAAGATTTTTCAAACTTAGATATAAGCAACAAACCAAATTAGTGATAGTATTTTTTTTTTCCCATTATTGTAACTTGTTAGGCTTGAGCAATGCAAATAATTGATAGTTGGGTAAGTGCCAACCTTGTTGGGATGTACTCAAACTATAGTGATGCAATTCTCACATTTACTTAGAATTTTGTATTGTACCAACTACTTGTATAGTAATTACCAAAAAAAAAAAACTACTTGTATAGTTGTATTAGAAATTTCAACGACAAATAAAATGATATTTTTTTGAATTTTAGATTAATAATGGTGCCTTTGTATTTTAATTTTACAATTATAAATTTAATTTAAAAATTTACAAAAAAAAAAAAAAGCACCCGGGCTGGCCCAGGCACGGCCCACTAGCACGGCACGACACATGCCTGCCATGGGCCGTGTCTGGGCCTCCCTATTTTGTTAGTGGGCCGGCACGACATGACCCATTTAATTAGGTGGGCCAGCACGGCACAACACGAAGCACGAATGGGCTGCCCATTCGTGGGTCGGTTCGGCATGGCACAATCCGTTTGACACCTCTATCTTCCACTATGTGTTAATGATGAATGGGCATGCTTCTCATAACACAATTTCCTAAGGCGCAGGTTTGGGATGTCACACCCTCGAATCCGGTTATAACCGTAGAGGATTTGGTTCTTTTTTTTTAGTTCAATTTTTAAGAACTCAGCCTTGTGTTTTTCATCTTGAGGGGTACAACCACTTGCTGACCCCTTTTTTAAGAAAAAAAATAGATATAGCTTCTACAACTATGGAACCTCATATGCAAGTAGGGCTATATCCATATCCAAATCCGTTTAATCGGATAATTATCCGAATAGGTATTCGGCAGAACGAATTTAGATACTAGTAAATTCAAACGATTATATAATATATTTTAAATTTATAAAACTAATATAATCTTTAAAATATTTATTTAAAACAAGAATGAATTTATATATTTTTACTTTTTTTAATAGTAATTTATATTTGAATACTTTTCAAAAAGTAATCGGATAATTCAGATACTATCCAAATTCAAATATTTTAATTGAAGTCGAATACATATATCATATTTCACTATTCGCTGGAATTTCGGATTCAGATATTTGAATATATAATCAGATACGAATTGGATATACCACTATCTGCTTCGAATCCACTCCATTTACTGCCTTATCTGCAAAGCTTCAACCTCCCAAATGTCTGCCTTAGAGTTGTCAAGACTCACAGCGGCGTCACATTTGATAAATATAGAACAATGAATTTATCTGGTATGAATCCTCTACATTAGAAAGCATTAAAGTAATGGAATGTAACTCACAAGTAGAGATTACTCAAACCCCTTAGAGGATATATAGATTTTTTTAACTACAAGTATAGAGATTCTTCCACTGTACAAATTATATGCATATTGGAATAAAAAAAAGTTGCAAAAGCTTACAACAGTACACAATAACCTTGAAAGCTGATTCTCCAAAGCAAAATTAATAAGTAAGAGTCTTGAGAAGAGGATCCAGGACCTCTTCTAAGCTGACCCCAGTGTCCCTGTGTCCCTTTTAGCACCTCTTAAGCCATGGTTAAACTTAATTAAATTAAAATAATTTGTTTTAAAAAAAAATCATGGGTAAGATTGCTTAACCCTAGGGGGTGAGTGAATCCTAACCAAGTTACCAAATTCGCTACATGCTATAGCGAACCACGAACCAATCGAACTTGAACTGGATCGCGGTTCAGTTCGGATTGGTTCGTGAAATTAAGCGAACCAAACAATGGTTTCAATACAATCTTAGTTTGTCAAATTTTTCATTCATTTTCATTGATATTTTTCTTTAGGTTCGGCAAATTTATACTTTGAGTTCACAAACCGTTCATAAAAAATATTTTATTTTATTTTTTAAATAAGTATTTGTAATATATTGTTTACATGTTTAAATATATATTTCTTCTATCATATAATATAAAATATATATTTTATTTTACATGCTTAAGTATCGAACCAAACTAAAAAAACTTCAGTGAACCCGCAAAAAGAATACCCTTAGTGAACCGGGTTCACTCTAGAGTGGCGAACTATGAACCACAAACCCGAATAGAGAGTGGCGAACTGTGAACCGTGAACCCGAATTCCAAGCGATGACCCAATTAACATTGAACCTAACCACAGTTGATGAGTGGTAAAAAGGGGCCATGGAAAATTGTTTAGTTTTGCTGCTCTGTGATCTGAATGCTGTGTCTTGTTTCTTGCTCAATCCTTTTCCCTGGTTTTCTTCTGTAGCGGATCTAAAGGATGTCTATCTGAAACCCTAGTTTATCTTCTCTAGGGTTTTATTGTCCCAACTGGTGAGTCAAAGTTAAAACCTTGTTGTCCAAATCTCACTGGATAATCATAGCCTTCCGATTCACATAACAGGTCGAGGAAATGCTGTGAATGGTTATTGGCTTATTGCTTGACGAAAGAGAGATTATAGAGGAATGGCGACCGCTACTCGAACTTTTACCGGCAACGTCAGGGCAAGTTTTCTATTCTATTATTATTATTATTATTATTATTCCCATTTCTTCTTCTTGATCACTTTCTTTTGTTTTTTTTTCCTTTGATCCCAACTTACCACACACCAGAAGTCCAGAAGTGAATGATATGGTGTGGTTGCGTAGCAGCATACCACTTGTTTGTGAAAAATTTTGAGTGTTTGGTAGCAAGATGAAAACATAGTCAGCAATATAGCTAATCAAAACCAGTGTCTTAACTTTTTTAATACGACTTCAGTGTTGGCACTATATTTTTCTCAAGTCCTTTGTTTACTTAAATGAGATGGCATTCACAAAGACATGTTTAAGGAGATAACTTTTTCATGTGTGTGGTGCGTGTGTGTGTGAGTTTGCATATGGTTTGTGTGTGTTTGCTTGGGTGGTGTGAGTATTCCCTTGTCTTTGCCTTCAGTCATTGCCTCGTGGTATGATTGAGTTTACCAAAAAAACCAGAACACCTTTAGGGGTGAGTGTTTAGTCCCACATCGGGTTCCTACCCGAGCATGTTGTCCCATATAAGTTCCTTGGCGCCTCAAACGGTTGGTACCCGTTTTGAGGAGCTCTAGGGTGAAGCTTACATGGGCTGCATGTGTGTGGTGTGGTGTGTGTGTGTGAGTTTGCATGTGGTGTGTGTGTTTTTGCTTGGGTGGTGTGAGTATTCCCTTGTCTTTGCCTTCATTGCCTTATGGTATGATGGAGTTTACCAAAAAAAAAAAAAAGGAGATAACTTTTCAGGGTTTTAGCCTTTAGGCCGAATCAGAGCCTCAAACTTATTCCATAGCTTTCTAGTTTGCTTGCTCCTTTATTTTCCTCAGGTATAGCTTGATTGATGGAATACATCATATTTGGGTGTTGATTAATTTTTCCAGCACAAATAAGTTGTTCTTTGAAGTCTTGTCACTGGGGGCATTTGACATCATATATGCTAGCAGGTGGCACGTGCGATGCACGTGAGAGTGAGGGGAAGAAGTTAACAACACCCGATTGAACTCGCTAGTGGCACGTGCAATGCACGTGAGTGCAAGGGAAAGGAGTTAACCATAGTTAATAAGAATTAAAAGGGGCAGGTGTTGACCCATAGGTGTGATTGAACTCTCCTTGAGGTCAATCGTGATTGGTTGTGATTCTAAATAGATAGATGGCAAGGGGTAATTTAGGAATTAAAGTAAAACATTAAATCAAAGGCAAAGGCAGTTTGGGAATTAAAGAAAAACATTAAATCAATGTTTTGTTTTCATATAAGGGTAATTTGGGAATTTTGGAAAAATAATCTACGCATGCCTCTCGCATTATTATAGGAAAGATAAATGAGGTTGAACATATTGATGACCCAAAATTTCAATATGTTTTTAATTCCTTATGTTTTCACATTTGAGACTTCTTATATGGTTGGTCCTCGGCTTTGTTGGGAAGCTATTTGGTCATTTCTTCTAAGGGACGTGGTTGATATGGAAAGAGAGAAACATGAGAGTGTTTGATGGACACTCTTCATATGAAGCTTGTGCACGTCGAAACGTGGAAGGTTCGACTTCTTATTTTGGATTGGTGTTTGATCCGTATAGATTGGGTGGACATCGAAGCCTTTTCGTTGTAACTCAAAGTCTTGTATCGGGGTTTGGTTTCTCATTCTTGTTCTCTTTTTGCTTCTTCTATTTGTACGTAGTTGTTTCTCTTGTTGAGTTCATGACTTCACGGTTTTGTGAGCTCTTTTGTACTCTTCCCTTCATCTTTTATATCATCATTATCATATTTACCGATAAAACAAAAGTAGTTGGGATAAGACACTGACGAAGAAGAAGAGTAGAAAGATGATGTAACATAGATTTTTTCCCCCATTTGCAGATTACGCATGTCCCTTTTGATTTGCAGAAGATTTCTATCATATCTCTGACAATGTTTCTACTTTTCTCGAAACAACCCTATCATACAGAACTGAGGATTAATTTGCAATAAGACGCTATCATGGAAAGAAAAGAGCCTCATTAACTGTCCTCTCATTTAGTGCATATTTAAGGGGGTAAGACCTCTCATTCAGTGCCTCCTATCTACACCACAAAGCTCCTAACTGGAGATCGTAACCATCCATATAATTGTCTAGAGAACCTCTTTGGTCACATGGAAGTTGTTTGTTGACCTAGAACATCTCCACAGTGAGACCTATTGAGATTCAGAATAATAAATAAATAATTTAAACCTAATCAATATTATTCCAATCCTAGATCTAGATCATGCGATAAATTTTCTAGAATTTATAATCAAAAACAGAGAAGGATCGAAACTAGTAATCACATACCTTTCGTTGGAATTTCCCTATTCCCTTCATGGTGTGATGCTGGGTGTCTCGGCGCTTGAGAAGGATGAGAAGAGTCTTCTCTTTTTATTCAATTGGGCTTCTAAATGACGTAAGAGAAAAGAGGGACCCCCTCTTTACTTTATATACCCTTGGAACCCTACCCATCATAAGATCCAATGGCTAAGAGGGATCACACCAAAGATCTAACGGTCGCCAACCCTGACCATGTTGTTAGCTTTAATAACACTTAAAGAGTTTCAGTTCGATCACATCTCTTTAGTGGGACCCATTAACCTTAACATTCTCTATTAACAGCAATACAATCTGAGTTTTGAAAACTAAGGATTGTGTCAGACCACATGAGTTTTTATTTAATAAGAAAAACCCTAACAATCTCCCACTTGGTCCAAGCAATCCTTAAATAAAATAAAATGACTCTTCGAATTGAACAACTTTAAAAACATGAGTGATCACTCTTTTGATTTTGAAAAACATTACTGTCGAGAATTAAGTGTTCTTTAACTGTCACTTTGATTTAAAAGCACCACTAACGGTGATCATTGAAGCATTTAGCATCTACTAGAATTAATTACAATGATGCAAGCCACTCCATGGTCAAACAGCTAGTAATATTAATGTTTCAGAGCGGTTCTTTATGGTGGCTAAGTATGATGTGATATGAACTGTACACAACCTTATGTGATCAAAATGTGTACGTCCAAAAATTGTCCACGCTACATGCATTTAAGCATATGCATGTCCTTCCGATACTTTACGGCAACTGCCATGTAAAGTCCATCACCTTGTATCCAGAATGAAGGCCTCAAACACGGTGCCCAACCATGTTCAGACCAAGCAACTTGAGAGCTTTGTGCGAGGCTCTCGGACAAACCTGACATCAATGACATCCACCATGTGAAATCCATCACTTGATGTCTTTCTCTTTTGCACATACAGTTCAAATATATAACATAATCAAATGATGCATCAATATTTAATTTGCATAACCATAACATATCAATATCTTAGAGTGTAAAACAATGACATGTATATCATATAAATGACTGAATGTAAATAAACAACACTCCCACTAAATAAAATAATCAAAAGATTCTAAAAGTTCCATAATAGTGACAAGTTCTTTCGTTAATGGGTTCACAATCCAAACATGCAACAACATATAATCTGATGAAGATTTCAAACTATCTTGAAAACAAGCAAAATCAGAGTCTTTTAAATTTCTAGTTCGATATATCTCTTGTAAACCAACATGAAATCCTATGAGATAACTCCAACATCTAGAAATATGATATCTGGTAATCTTGATATTTAAAATATAACTTACAAACTTGCCCCACTGACCTTAACATATATCCACTGATCCAAGTAGATCACTACTTTAAGTTTACCATTCAAATTGTCACAAGAGTCATAATTACCTAGAGAAAATCTAATAAAATTAACAAACATACACAACAAGAATGATATAAAATATAAGTCCAAGGTAGCTAATAAAGATCATCCACTAATATATTACTACCAACTTTCTGAAAAATATGTCTAATGGAGAGTGTACTCCCCTCAAGGATAAAACTAAACTGTATCCAATCCAAAATAAATAATATCTTGTCTAAACAACGACACAATGAAAATAACATCTAATAGTAAAAACCATAAACAAAGTCTAATACTAAAAGCAAATTTCAACAGCCTCCAATACTGTTGGTGTAGAGTTCCTCAAAAATCAACAGCAGCTCCTCAGCCTTGGCGCTTCGCCGATAAATGAACTCCTTTATTCTTCCTGCACCAATCCTTATATTTGAAATAGTCTCTTTTCATGTGACCTTTCCCCTTGCAGAAGAAACACTCAATCTCCTTTGGTTCCTCAGTATAATCATTTTCCTGGAACTGATGTCCCGAACTTTGTCCTTGATTATGTCTTGAATTCTTTCCTAAATTATGACCTAAATTCTGTCGTTGACTCTGTCCTAAATTTTGTCATTGCCAGAAATTCTGTGAATTAGGCTTCTGGAACCCTTTATTCTTAAAATTTTTCTTACTACCAGCATTCACAGCCAAGTTCACACACTCAGCTTTTCCACGCTTCATGCGCTCTTCCTCAATAACACACACAACTATCAGTTCATGCAGGTCTCACTTCCTATCTTAGGCACTATAATTAACCTTAAAAGCATCAAATGATTGAGGAAGCAAAGCTACAGCCAAATGTACCATGAGGTCGTCCTCAATGGTCAACTCCAGCTCTCTAAGAGAGATAATCAACCTAGATATCTTCAAGATATGCTCCCGAACATTTCCAGCACCATCATACTTCAATAAAATCAACTGAGTCAAACAACTGTATTGACGAGACCTAACAGACCCCATAAATTGCTTCTTGATAGTCTCAAGAAGAACCTTAGCAGTATCAGCAGTAGGAATATCACCCCTGATGGCTTCTTGAACAGAAGCCCTAATGATCATCATGGCCATCGTATTGGCCTTCTCTCACTTCGAATGCAAGAACTTATTAAGTCATAATCAAGGCAATTCAGAACTATATCTAGCTGCATCTTCCAAGAACTATAGTTTGAACCATTCAAAGGCTTAATCCCAATCCAATGTTTCTGAACTACTGACCTATCCATATTTGAAAATGTCAATGTTTTACTATGTTATGGTATGTCTAACAAATTATTGCACAAATTATAATAATTTACTTTATACATTTCCTTGCATGACTTTATTTAAGCTTTATAATTCTAATCTGGTCTTGGGGTTAAGCCGGATAGCTAAAGTGGTTTACTTTAAAATTGTTTACTTCCACTTTACGGGACAGGTGGGCGCATCATCTAATCACACATTTGGGCAAGAGATTTCGACATACAATTCACCCCCAATTGGCAACAACAGTCACGCACAGAACTGATCTATCACGTATTGGATTGATTGACACACTTCCACACCTTTGGGTAAGAGGGTTATCATTCTCTCACCACCACGCATAAATCATTCTGCCCCACTCAGTCTACAAGAAGTCCCTAGACACCTTTGGGCAAGACTAGCTATTCAATGTAGGTGAAAGTGAAAACTCGCGATCTTAAAGAGACTAAAATCCCTAAATTCAAATAACCGTAACCTCCATAGGACGGTCACCTTTGGGCAAGACAGTCTAACCTACTTTGGTTATGACTATTCGAACGACCGCCTTACAGATCAAATCTAAACCCCATAGGATGATCTAACTTTAGTTCATGATATTAATTTGGGGTACAAGTATCAAGTTCTTTATTTATTTAATGTCAAAACCATAAGAAATTAATGTCCATGCACTAAAACAGCTTTTTACAGTGCTCAGAAGTCTATAGAGACCCCAAAAACGGAATCAGAATACCCAAAAACCTTAGGAAAAGTCGAACACTCTCCTTGGACGTGTCCTGGGGACGTGTCACGCGCACAAGTCACCCCCTGCGAGTGTCACACGCAGCGCACGTGCATCTCACGTGCTGGGAGTGCGCATCATGTGTGGGGAATGCGGTGCACGCGCACGGATTACACTCACGCACGGTCTACGCATCACGTGCGCACGGTTTGACGCGCTTATGCGGTCTGGTCTGAGATCGGTCCGGTTCTGATTCGGCTTAGCTTCCGGTCCGGTTGGTTCAGCCATCGGCCCGGTCGAACCGGTTCGGTTCAATTGAACCGGTTTTCGGGTTCATTCGGGTCGGGTTATGTACTATTCGGGTCGAGTACTATACGGGTCAAACCAAGACCCATCTGGTTTCGGGTTATATCTACCGGATCGGGCTCGCTATAGGATCGGGTCACAGGGTCGGGATGACCCTCGTGAAGCTATCTCCTTCACCCGAACAGATTAAAACCTTTTTTTTAAAAAAATTTATTTTTAAAACCCTAAAAAATGGTACTGTAATCCCCTTTGATAGGGCCCTACCGGCTACCTCTCTGGCTGCCGCCGGTTCCAAATCAACGGCCACCCTCCGGCGAGCAAAATCCAACCGCCGGCAGCGTCCTCAGGCGACGGACGGCGACGGAATCGCCGTTCAACTGAAAACAGGTATAAAACCTTTTCTTTTTCTTTTTTTAAATTTCTGAAAATATCTTTACTGCTTACCTATAATCCGAATCACTCCGATCTTAAAAAAAAAAAATGATTATTCGACTCCAAAAATTATTTCGAAAACAATAAAGTTAATTATCAAATCCGAAAGCAATTAATCAATTTGTTTATCTAATTTACCTTTAAATTTTTATTTCTCTTTTTCCTTAAATCCAAATCACAAGATCAATAAATTAAAAAATTGATTAATTTGATCCAAAATAAAACCCACTTAGAATTGATTATTAAGAAAAGATTAATCACATGATCAAGCCTACACTCTGATACCAATTGTTGGGATTCAGAATAATAAATAAATAATTTAAACCTAATCAATATTATCCCAATCCTAGATCTAGACCATGCGATAAATTTTCTAGAATTTATAATAAAAAACATAGAAAGATTGAAACTGGTAATCATATACCTTTCGCTGGAATTTCCCTATTCCCTTCACGGTGTGATGCTGGGTTTCTCGGCGCTTGAGAAGGATGGGAAGAGTCTTCTCTTTTCTCCTTAGGTATGATTCAATAGGGCTTCTAAGAGAGACACCCTCTTTGCTTTATATACCCTTGGAACCCTACCCATCATAAGATCCAAGGGCTAAGAGGGATCACACCAAAGATCTAACGGTCGCAACCCTGACCATGTTGTTAGCTTTAATAACACTTAAAGAGTCACAGTTCGATCACATCTCTTTAGTGGGATCCATTAACCTTATCATTCTCTATTGACAGCAATACAATCCGAGTTTTGAAAACTAAGGATTGCGCCAGACCACATGGGTTTTTATTTAATAAGAAAAACCCTAACAAGACCTGTTGAATGGCAGGCCCCAACATTTTTTCATTTGTACATGTGTGATTCACAAGGATTTGTGTTGGATTCTGACATCCATTCACATATGTGTGGGAGATAGGTTCGATATAATACTGTAGCTTTGAAGAATCACACTTATGCCAGTGAAGGTCACTGTGGGTGTGTATATATATTGTATGCTTGTGAATTTATTTGTCACATTAAAATCTATGTTCTAACTATGACATAACGTCCTCCTATGCTTATATGCTTGTTGTAAACACCCAATTTTTACACCCTGTCCAAACCCTAAAACCCCTAGGACAAACCCTAGGACAAGCCCTAGAACCCTAAGACCTAGGACCTAAACCCTTGGGACCCACTACCTTTGGAACTACCCTAAACCCTAGGCTAAACTCTAGTGTGACCATAGTAGAACCCTAAACAAACCCTAGGTAGGTCCCAAACCCTAGTTAAACTTATGCCTAGCCCTAGGTGAGCCCTAGACCCTAAAACCCTAAGTAAACCCTTTTTGGGCTCAAGGCCCATTAGTATTTCAAAACCTTAAAATAACCTTAAGCCCTAGACCTAGCCCTAGCTAAACCCTAGCCCAAGACCTAGGACAAACCCTATGGGCTCAAGGCCCATTTTAAAAATCCAAAAAACCCTCAAAATCCTAAAGCCCAAACACTTTAGGGCCCACACTTGGGCCCACCACCAACCTTGAGGACCACATGGGTGAGACCCACACCCTCCAAATTCGAGTTTGGGTGGGAAAACCGAAAAATAGGTTCCCACTATGCTTTTGGCCCAAGTGGGTTTCGGTCTAGCCCGAAATAGCAATAATCCCTGGGTGTCGGTAATCAAATTACCGACACCCCATTTTTGCCTATCTTCTGCATAGCGGTAATTTGATTATCTCCATTCCTGATTCTTGTAGTTTTGCGTGTGCAGGCTCCCTGCAGCCATCTGAGCCACTTGGGACCTCCACCATGACTCCCCTCCGACTCCGTTAATACCCATATTACCCCTAAGGGGTCCTCCCTTCTCCTCTATAAAAGCGACTATCCCCTGTTCAGAAACACTTGGTTTTGATATCCCAAACCTCTACTAAATTGTGTCCAGACCACTTGAGTCCTCACCAGCCACTTCGGTTGAGTCCCAGGCCTTCCTAGACTATTCTAGTCCTTCACTAGGCCTCCTAGGCCAGCTCAGGCCACCTGCAGACATCCAGCTCCACCCATAGCCACCGTAAAGGTCCCTTAACTGTGTAGGGCCACCCCTTACCCTCTCTCTTTGTTCTCAATAGTTGTAGGACCCCCAGGTTCTATTCCAGGGGGTCCATTTTTCTTTTTTCTTCGTGTACAATAGCTCTACAGTCAAGGACAGGGGTCCCTCACTTTAACCATAGGTGTAGGGAACCCCCTCGAGGCTCTAACTCGGGTTCCACCCTTTAACTGATGCATGGAATCCTCCCCATAGGGTCCAGGGGTCCCTCAGTCCATGAAGGGACCCTTAGACCCCTGTTGGTTCAAGGCCAGTAGGGGAAAACAAGTTTCTTTCAAAAACTGCTAATGGTCAGTAATCTCAGTACCGACCCTCTGTAAAATAACTAAAAAATATATGTCGGCACTCCCTTTACCGACACATTTGGCAAGTTTTTACCTGACTTCGGGCCCTTATAGGGCCCACATGCTGCATACCCTGGGGCCCACCAATAGCTTGTTGGAAAGCCCTTGCTTCAGGCTACATCCCTGAAAAATTTCAAGGCTTAACTTCATCTTTAACCCTGGTTACCATACCCCCTCAACTTGATTTAGAAACTGTAACAGAGTGTCGGTAGTCAGACTACCGACATTTTAGACACTGCTTTGGGCCCCTGTGGGGCCCACACCTGTAATCTTCAGAGGCTGCCACCTGTACCATTGGAAAGCATGGATCCCAAGCTTCCTGAAGTGACACATCTACTGTAGACTACTGCTAGGAATCTTGGGATTTTCAGTCTGTTGGGGATTTCCCGATCCTTGCTTGTATGCTGGAGATATGTCCTGAAGTGACACATCTGCTGAGGGTATTCCCTGGTGGAATCTCTGATGGAGATATGTCCTGAAGTAACACATCTGTTGGGGGTATTCCCTGTTGGAATCTCTGCTGATGATGCTGACTTGTCGAGAGATGCTGATTGTTGAGGGTGACTGGGGAGTCCGATGAGCCTGATTATTGCTGGATTGTGTTGCCAAATTGGTTTTCAGCTTTTCTCCATTTTTTACCCTTGGAATGACCAAATCATGGGGTTCGTATAATTTTTGCGCGATGAGGCCGTCGCCGGTTTTCCTCATACCTGCGAAGCTGATTGATTTTTATTCCTTTTTGCCCCTAGTCGCAAGGCTAGGTCTGGGGTCGCGAATTTGTTACGCGATGAGGCCGTTACCGGTTTTCCTCATGCCCACGACTAGCTGGGGAAGCTTACGATTTGCTGGGGAAAGAAATACGCTCCCTTCATTGCCATGGACTGCATTCCTGTGGGGATTGTACTCCGCTGAGGATGTAGATTTGATAGTGCGCTTGCACTCGTAGTTTCTAGGGGATCTAGGAGGACTTAGAGTAAGACGAAATGTAGGCTGGGGGACCGAATTCTAGGACACCCTGGAATTGTTTCCTTTTGTTTGCAACTGGCTTGCATGAGATCTTCTGCTAGAGACTTGTACGCTTGGTACTTCTAGTGGAGTCTGTTTTTTTTTTTTGCTCCATTGGGGACTGTCCTCTTTGGTAGAGGTTGATTCTTTTGGGGATTTTCCCTGTTTGAGGGATTCTTCTGGGAAGAGTTTGTTTCCACTGGAGAGGTGTTTTTGGAGAAGTTGATTCTGTTGGGAAAAAGCCCAGAAATTGTTTTTATCGGGGAGTCCCTGACTTGGAGAATGTTTCGACTTCTATTTTGGGTTTTCCTTTGATGAAAATTTGTACACTTGGTGTTGACTCCGCGGGAAAAGTTGGGAGATTTTGTCTCAACTTGGGGAGTGACTCTGTGGGGAGATTTGATGACTCCTTATGGGGAAGGACTCTGCTTGGGGAGAGTTTTGGGAATGATTATCCCTTTTGTGACCACACCTGGTTTTGTCAGGTTGCCTACGTACCCTTTACAGGATCAGGTCATAATATAGTTCAGGCTTGTGCCACGGATGGCGAGGGAGGGTGTCCCTGAAAAGTTTTTTTGAAAGAAATGCGGTCAGGTTCGAGGGGCTAACTAGCAGATTTTTATTGATTTGTAAACGGGTTACATTGAAAATGGGATAAAGAGTGTGCCAAGGATGACCTCCTGTCATTTCCCAGAGATTTTACGAGTGCAAAGCGCCTATCAGATTTAGACCCTAAGCATAGTATCGTTTAACTTTATCCATATTGACGGGCTCGGGGAGGTCTTCGTCATCCATACGTCCGAGCCGAAGGGCATCGCCTGAGAATTTGTCTCGAACGATATATGAGCCTTCGTAATTTGGAGTGAATTTGCCCCTAGGATCAGGGTGATTTGGCAACACTTTCCGGAGAACCAAGTCACCAACTTCAACGCTACGAGGCTTGACTCTTTTGTTGAATGCTCTTGCCATGCGCCTTTGATAGGCCTGTGAGTGATTGATGGCTTTCAGTCGCCGCTCCTCAATCAGGTTCAGCTGCTCAAACCGAGAAGGGGAGGATGGAATCTCTACTTCAAAGGGGAGGATTGCTTCCATGTCATAAGTCAGAGAGAAGGGCATTGCCCCTATTGAAGTTCTGATGGACGTTCTATAGGCCATGAGCGCGTATGAGAGCATCTCATGTCATGCAGAGTAGTTGGTTTCCATCTTCTCAATGATCTTCTTCAGGTTTTTGTTGGCTTCTTCCACTGTATCGTTAGTTTGAGGCCTGTATAGAGTGGCATTATGATGTTGTATCTTGAATTTCTGGCAAAGATCAGTCATCCCCTTGTTGTAGAAGTTAAGAGCATTGTCTGTCACAATCTCTAACGGAACACCGTATCGGCAGATGATGTCCCTTTTCAGAAAGCGTTAAACCACGGAGGCTGTCATATTGGCATAAGAGGTTGCCTCGACCCATTTTGTGAAATAATCGATTGTCACCAGGATGAATCGATGACCATTAGATGCTTTTGGAGCTATGGGTCAAATGACGTCGATGCCCCAGGCAGAGAATAGCCAAGGAGCAGTCAGATTGTGCAGTCTTTAGGCGATGCGTTAACCCTGTCGAAAGTGCATTGATCCTGTCAGCGTAGATTTGGCACTAGTGGCGCACTTCTGTACATGCCTGCAACAGTCGGATTCTAGGGTGGACCAGTAGTAGCCCAGCCTAAGGATTTTCTTGGAGAGCATCAACCCGTTCATGTGAGGGCCGCAGGTTCCTTCGTGAACCTCTTCGACTACCTGTTCTGCTCCACTGGTGTCTAGGCATCTGAGCCAAATTATGTTTGGTGATCTCTTGTACAAGACTCCCCCTGATAGGACAAACTGAATAGCCAGCCTTCAGATTACCTGGCGATCTGTTTTGGTAGCATCAAGAGGGAGGGTCCCATCCTCAAGGTACTGCTTGATGTCTACATACCAAGGCTTGTTGTCTGTGACTGCATCCAGTTCGAGGCAATAGGCAGGCTGATCCTGTTGTTGAATTTTAATCGGCCAGAGTAAGATGCCCCTAGGGATTTGAACCATTGAAGCAAGAGTGGCCAGTGCATCGGTAAATCTGTTGTGGTTCCTGGATCTGTGGCTGAAGGTGATTCTCCTGAACTGAGTGATCAGCATGTTGAGGTAGACTAGGTATGGAACCAACCTGGCTTCTCGGATGACCCAAGATTCATTTGCCTGACAGATTACCAAAGATGAGTCATCGTAGACGTCTATCTCCTCGATTCCGATGCCAGGGCTTCTTTCAGATCGGCTATGCATGTCTCGTACTCTGCTTCGTTGTTGGAGCATCTGAACTTCAATTTGACTGAGATAGGGAGGTGTGCTTCCTTAGGTGAGATCAGAACTGCTCTGCCCCGTTCTCATGACTGTTGGTAGCTCCATCAAAGTACAACTCCCAGCCGGAGTATTCTTGCTCGTTTGCTTCTGTGTACATGATGACTTTATCTGCAAAACTGATCATGTACAGACATATAGTCCTGGGTCGGACTATGGGCGAGGTGATTTGCTTTCGCCTGCCCCTTGATTGACTTCTGTGTTATGTACGTGATGTCAAATTCAGACAACATCATGAGCCATCGGGTAGTCCTTCCGGTGGTGACTGGCTTTTCCAGTAGATACTTCAACGAGTCCATCAGGGAGATCAGGATTACCGGATAGGAGAGCAGATAGTGCCGAAGACGCTGAGTTGCCCAGACCAGTGCCAGATATGTATTTTCAAGAGGACTGTACCGCTCTTCATACTCAAGCAGGAGCTTACTGATATAGTAGATGACTTGCTCTATCCTGCCCACCTCGTTATGTTGTGCCAGGATGCACCCCATAGAGGTTTCTTGCAGAGAGATGTAGAGCAGTAGGGGCCGTCCTGGCGTAGGAGGTACTAGCACTGAAGGGTTGAGAAGATACTGCTTTATCCTGTCAAAGGTCTCTTGGCATTATGTTATCTAGACTGTCGGTGTGTTCTTCCGGAGAAGCTTGAAGATCGGCTCACAGATCGGGATTAGCTGAGAGATGAACCGACTAATGTACTGAATTCTACCCAGGAAACCACGGATCTCCTTTTCAGTTTGGGGTGCTAGCATTTTGATGATAGCTTTTGATTTAGTTGTATCGATCTCAATACCTCTCTTACTGACTATGAAGCTAAGGAGCGTTCCTGATGAGACCCCGAAGACGCATTTGGCCAGATTCAGTCTTAGGCCGTACTCTCTGAGTCTGTCACTGAGTCTTTTCAGGTCTTCTGGATGCTGTCAGGCAGTCGAAGATTTAACGATCATATCGTTCACATAGATTTTAGTGGACTTGTGCATCATGTCGTGGAAAAGTACGTCATGGCTCTTTGATAGGTTGCCCCTGCATTCTTGAGGCCGAAGGGCATGACCTTGTAGCAGAACGTGCCCCAAGGTGTTATGAAGTATGTCTTCTCCATGTCTTCCTCTGCCATCCTGATCTGGTTGTATCCGGAGAAACTATCCATGAATGAGAATGTCTCGTGCCCCGTAGAATTGTCGACCAGGATATCGATGTGCAGGAGAGGGAAGTTGTCATTGGGACTGGCCTTGTTCAGGTTCCGGTAGTCAATGCACATCCGGACCTTGCCGTCCTTTTTGGGCACTAGCACAATGTTGGCCAACCACTTGGGTTATGCCAAGAGGCTTGCACTGATCTACTTTTTAACTTCTTCCTTGATCTTTTGTGACCATTCGGGCCTCATCCGTCTCAGCTTCTGTTTAACTGGTCTGACGTCAGGGTTCAGGGACAGCCTGTGTACCACAAGGCTGGGTTTAGGCCGGGCATATCTACATATGACTAGGCAAAGACGTCATTGTAGCGCTTCAGGAAGCTGATCATGTCTATCCTCTGTTGCGGACTCATGGTTGTGCCAATCTTGACTAGCTGAGGATTGTCTGCGGATCCCAGGTTCACTGTCTCGGTGTCCTAAATGTTGGACTACAGAAACTCTTCGCTGTGTTCGAGGAGGTCTAGTATCTCCTAAGGCGGTTCCTCATCCTGCTCTGCTTCCTGTTCTGAGTCATACTCAACTTCTGAAAGCTCAAGGAGGGTTTTAGGGGTAGCCTTATCAGAGGCGATTTCCTGGTAAATCATCAACCTTAGTTTAGCATGCTTATGTTTTTATGTTAATTTTGTTGGCTTCAGGACACTAGGCCTTTCAGGAGAAGAGTCCGTGTGATTTCATCATCAGCCAATGCAAATGTTTTTTTTGAAAAACATGTTTTTGAGTCAAAAATTCCAGATTTCGTTGATAAAAGTGGATTGTTTACAAAATGACTCTGATAAAAAGAATCCTACAGATGGCCGACACTTTGGATTTTGCAATGGGAGCAAAAGAGAGATAGATTAAGAGAAGAAAGAAGATGATGCTGGATCATTGCTTGTTCGAACCAACCTTCCCTGCATTGTGCTGCCCCTGGCCTTGAGCGGCTTCAACAGTAAGAGCCCCGGTTCACCAACGGATCAATGGTCGGTGGCTAGAAGATGCTGCTGCGCTGTTAGAGAGGGTGCAAACCTGTTCTCCCGCTGAGTATTCTGGTTATGTTTCTGCATCTCTGACAGCCAGCTCTTCAAACATTTGGGCGACACTAAAGACCTCCGGTTCGAGAATCCCTTAAGATTTTGTGTTGGGCTGAGGGTAAGGTATATTAGCAACTGGTGCAAGGGAGATTTCTGGATAGGTTTCAAAGATTCCCACGGGGAAGGTGATAGAAATATGGGGTCGGGGTTCAGGTTTCGCCGACTGCTTGCTCTTTCTGGCCAGCTTGGAGAGGTAGTCCTCCTACTAAGGCTTGTATCTCAGCCCAAATGGTGAAGTGTAGCCAGGAAGCACGTATCTCTTTTTCATGCCCTGGTTTCTGACCCCGAGGCCCTGCCCTGGTTAGTACTTCATTTTGGCCATCATTCGGACAAACAGTGGCACTGCTTTCTTGTTGAGCTCTTACACCTGGGAGATAGAGCTAACTTATTCAAACTGGAATGACATGAAGGTTGAACTCTGTCCCAGCTCTTGGATGTCCCCTAAGGAACTTGCCAACTCCTTTGATGGAGCGACGACTAGGTAGTCATCCTGTATAAATTTGATCCTCTGATTCAAGGAGGAGGGAATGGCTCCGGCCGTGTGGATCCACGGCCTTCCCAAGAGCAAGGTGAATGAGGCTAGCACATTCACGACCTGAAAGTTCGTTATAAACTGCACTAGTCCAACCTCGATGGTCAAGTCTATATCTCACAGGTTCTGCCGGGTGGTATTGTCAAACACCCTGATGGTCATGGGCCTCTTCTTGACTTGGCTAAGGTCCAAGCCCAGGCTCTGTAGAGTAGACACTGTACAGACGTTCAGGCCGGAGCCGTTGTCAATGAGCACTGAGGAAAGAGTTCTGTCCATACATTGTACTGCAATGTATAGGGCCCGGGTGTGGTCCCTGTCTCCGTCGGGTATCTCCTCTTCTGTGAAAGAGATGATCTTTGACTCAAGTACCTGCCCCACCATCTGCCCCAGTTTCTCAGGCGAGATATCTAGTGTGGCATGGGCATTGTTGAATACCTACAAGAGCTGCTTCCTGTGATGTTCGGATGTCAAGAGGAGGCCGAGAATGGAGATCTGTGCCTGAGTTTTACCCAACTGCTAGGTGATATTGAACTCTTCTGCCTTCTCTAAGATTTTCAGTAGGAGAGCTGAATCCGCTGCTTCTTTCTCTGGGTCTGACACCCTTGCCTTGTCATTTGCCTTTTCTTTTACTGGCTCCGCTGCTGGAGGATAGTACACCCGGTCGGATTGGGTAAGATTGGCTATGTATTCGCTCTCCAAGATGAGAGAGCGAGGGGCGGGTACATTGTTAAGGCTGAAAGGCTCAGATGGGATGTATGAGATCTTGAATGGGCCAGAGGATGTGAAAGCTTGAGCAGAGGCTGTGAGCCAATTGGCAGGATAGGGAATGGTGTAGACAATTTGATCTCTGTCAGATTCGAGAGCGGGTAATTATGTTGAGGCCTGGATGGCTTGGATATTTGACTGAGGGAGAGGAATTATGACCGACGGTCTGTATGAGGGCCTGATGATGCCGTCACTGACTACAGGTTCGCAAGGTCTCGGATGCCCTACCCCGGGCTCTACCCACTCAATGTAATTGACTTGGTTGTTGTGTGGGGGCAGTGGTACCTGATTGATGCTGGTGTTGATGAGAGCCAGCTTAACTCTACCTGCATCCAGAAGATCATAGATGGCGCACTTCAGGCCGATGCAATAGTTTGTTGCATGAACTGGGCCTCGGTGAAAGGCGTAATGTTGGTTAGCATCATAATTCTTACTTTGTTTGTCGGGTGGAAGGAGAGGGGTAGAGCCTCTCAATTCGAAAAGACTGTTTGGTTAGGAAGTCGAAAAGTTGACTGAGGGTATAAGGGAGAGGAGTAAAGTTTCTGGGGGACGTGGTTGCCCCTGGTTTTGTTTAGCCGGCTGGGTGTTCCTTAGTGCTGGCTTTTGCTAAGCGGCCGGAGCCAGTAGTCTGATAGGTGCTGCGGGAGTTACTAAATTGACATTCTCTTTTCTTTTCTGGTCACGGGGACCACTGTTCCTGCTTGTTGAAGCTACTGCTGTTCTCAGAGGATCGAGCCCAAGACTGGAATGGATGGCTCCACTCTGTATTGCTATTTCAATACGGGCACCTGTCTTGACGATTGTGCCGAACTCTACGACCGGTAGAGTGACCATTTGGGTCGAGTAAGGCTGCTTTAGAGTGCCTATGAAAATGCTTGTCAGGTCCTCCTTAGGGATAGGAGTGGAGACTTTTGCAGCCATCGCCCTCAAGCGGGAGGCGTACTCCAAGAATGTCTCATTATTCCCCTGGCTCATCTATTCCAGTTGGCTTCGCTGATGTTAAAGCTCCTGGTTGAAGGAGTACTGCTCCACAAACATGTCCATGGCATCCTGCCAGGTCTTGACTTTCTGTTTGTCGACCGACATCCACCAAGTAAAGGCTGCCCCCTTCAGATTTTTCTGGAAATACTGGATCAACAGCGGCTGATTCTTATTATACAGGAGCATGTCCCCCAAGTATATCGGCAAATGTTGTCTCGGACAGCAGGAACCATCGTATTTGTCAAAGTTTGGAACTTTGAAGCCTGGAGGTACAGCATCCCCTGATGAGAATGTCAGATCCTCTAGAGATAGAGCGGGGTTGGCAAATGCCCCTCTCGTCCTTCTCATCTCCTCATTCATCTGTTTGATTTCCTCATGCTGATCTTTGAGGGATGGTGTAGGGTCAGATGAAGATGGCCTGTCCTGATGGACGTGTGAGGCCCTAGGCTGCTCCTCATGCTGATCAACTCTACTTCTCCTCCGCCTGTTGCGGGTCTAGGATTGGGGTGATGATTGGGATAGGCTGATGTGGCTCTGAATGAGGCTGATCAGGGTTTTCTGTGTTCGGGATTCTGGTGGAAGGTTCTCTGGTACGGGCAACAAGAAGAATGTTCAGGGATTCCAAAACTCAGTCCAACTTGTTCTGCATAGCGACAATGTCCTGGTTATGCGACTGCACCAGTTCATCGATTCTCTGTTGATGATCTGATGGTTCTGCCATTGCTTCTGAGTTGCTCTCAGATGGAGGCCGGTAGGGTACTAGTTCCATGACTGGTATCTCCGTCAAGACTGCTTCTGCGACGTTTGCAAGAATCGCAATCATAGAACGAGTCATAGGTCGACTTATTCAAACTGAAAAGATGCAATGATTAACCATGAATATGCATGAAGACAGGAGAGATAATGCTAAAAAAAAGGATTTTTCATTGATGCATGCTAATGGTGCAGGGAGTACAAGACTGTGCTATGCAGTGAGTACATGATTGTGACTCAAAGAAAGGAAAAGACTCGATTCTAGGTAGGCCCATCTGGGATCGCAAAGTCAAGTGGTCAGGGGATGCCCTCTAGGTCCATGATCTGCTATTGGAGCGATGTGACCTCAACCTCCATGTTAGCGAGAGACTCTGTAGCACCGTACATCCGGTATCCGAACTGTCAGATACGGTCGGTCATCTCCGCCTTTACACTATCCAGATGTTCCTGATAGAAGTGCAACTGTGCTCGGAGGACAGCTGTCTCTTTGACGTCACCTCTCCGCTTCTTCTGGTAAGAATGGATTGGTTGTTCGAGATGCTGGACTTGCTCTTGTCTGGCCTAGAGTTCGCGGTCCTGTTCTGCTTCCTGTAGCCTGAATACCTATCGGGCTTTCCGAAGCCACTGTTCTTTCATCTGAATGTGGAGCTGTCTCTCCATGAAGATGTCGGTCCAAGGAACTACCGTCTCAGATAGGGGTATGGTGCCTCGTGATGGTGCTGAGACCAGAGTGGATAATTTCCTAGGTGCAGGCATGGGGGACGGAATGTCAGGATCTTCCACCCACAGCCGGTATGCCGCATCTGTAGATGGTCCTGCTGTTACTACGAAGTCTGGTCACTGGTCTCGCCTGGAGGTTAGCCAACTGAATTGGAATCAACTGGTGAGGCGCTCAGAGTGCACTGTGAAGTCGGCAAAATCATCTTCCTACCGGTTTGACTGGTATGTGCTGAGAGAGTCCAAACTGGCGGAGGACTCTGAGTGGTACGTAGGCTGCAGAGCCTGTAAGACCGGTGAGGATCATGCACCGTCACCCTGAGATGACGACACGAGGTAGTTTTGGCACGACTAGCCACTTGCACTGCCACACGATGTCCTCCTCTGTCAGGTCCTGGAGAAGCTGGTAGAGCTTTCGGACGTCTGTGGTTACAATCGGACCCTGACCCTGAGAGATCTTCCAAGGAATACTGTAAGCTTCACGGAGGTTATCCGGTATAGCTATGATCGTTGGCAAGTGTGCGACCAACCAGATCTGTAGCAGCGGTGTATTGGCATAGAAGATGCCCTTTCGACGGCCTGCTGTGTGATTGAGAGCCCTGAGAAGCTCTGCAAGGATGACTAGTATGATGGTTCCAGAACCGCAGGTGTCCTCAATGATCCCAACCAGTACTGACTCTACAAGTGTGCGGCATCTCGGGAACAGCAACTGAGATACAGTTATCAATGTAAAGGCGTTGAGACCGGGAAGTTCGGCCACGAATCGGTCAGGATTCCACTTGGGGCAGTACAACCTCTCCAAAGATTGCACGGGGATCCGGTCGAAAGTGCCGTTAGGACCGGGCTGCAAGCAGGCAGGCTTGAGATGTAAAAACCTTGATAGGTCTGCCTGGTAATTTATCTTGTAGCATGGTAGTATGGTATCGCCGTTCATGTTTAATCTCCATAATGCGCTTAATTTCCTCCAAAGTCGGACATAGTTCATTCTTACCGAAACGAAAAACCATATTCGACGGGCTCCAACATTGGATTGCAGCGTTTAAAATGCACGGATCTAGGTTAACCATGGATAGGTCTAGGACGGATCCCAAATGATAATGCTGGGCCCAAGTCAAACGCTGACCAGAAGTGAGAGCCTCTACTGATTCTTGGAGTTTTCGGCCACATGCCCCCTCGAAAGTCAAGTGCACGGGGCGCGAGGGTTGACCAGTTGTCCGTGTAATCCCTGAAGGACCTTCCATCTACCTGAACAAGGACAGACTCGATGAGTGTACTGTGATAAGATGATAAAAGCTCAATATCACATTGAGCTTCGTGCTGGCTCATACTCTGTCACTTTGAGATCAGAAATTGAGTTGAGTGATACATTATAGGTGCATCAGACATGATGACACCACTGTGGCTAACTTATCTATTTATTTTGGGTTGATTACAACCTATTTTCATGAATTTAAAGAAGTAAAATGAAGAATTAATTTTTACATACTTTCAAAGTTTTGGGTAAGGTTTTTGAAATCCAAAATCAAATACCGAGATCTTTATTTTTCAACAATAGAGTTGTTGTTTTTAGCTTAGAATTTGATTATGAAAGAAATTTGGGAGAGAAAATAGGGTTTGGAGGTATTTTGAAACACCTCAAAATGAAAAAAGTACAGTTTTAAGGCCCGTATCGGTCTGTATCGGGCCGATACATGAACCGTATCGGTCGGCACCCCAATTTTTTTTTACATTGTTCAAACTACATGTATCGGTCCGTATGAAGGATGACAATTTGACCCACCCCTATAGGGGCAGTTTTTTTTCAAATTAATCGGGGGCGGGGCGGGGATGGTTTAAAAAATCATGCCCCGACTCGGTTTCGGGGCGGAGGCGGTTTTAGTATACCCCACCCCGAAACCACTTTATATATACTAGCGGAAAGCACATGCGATGCACATGAGTGTCCAAAAAATTAAACCAAATGATAGGTTTGAAAAGCATAAGTTGAATAAATTACCTCTATCATGTGTGTGTGTTTAGATTACCTCTCTAACAAAAAAAAATAGCATTCAATACATCGATATATTTAAAAAAATCATGTGAAATGTGAGTCTTAAGAGTGTATGATGATGATTAATTGCGATGCACGAAAAATCTGATGGAAAATAAAAATAATTTTTCCAGTAAAAAAAGTAAGTAATACAAAATAATAAATGTGTGAATCAATAATCACCCAATCTAATTTACTATACACCTAAGAAAAAATAAAATCTCAGCAACCCACTATCTAAAAAATCCAATAATAAGTAGCAGTTACTGTAAAGTTTAGTAAAATGTTTTAATTAACATGAAGTCTTAGATATTAGATAAATGAGAGTGCACACATGTCAAGTGGACCCATTTGGCCATCCTTCCCATTATTATTTCTCTATCTACAATAAAAGACGCAAAGGTCAAGAATAATAGAGCAAAGAGAAAAGCTCAACTTATTATTATATTCTGGTTGGGGTCTGCCTAAAAGACTCAACTTACCTTTTGTGTGTCTTTGCTATTAGTCACCGGCTATATTCTCATTCTTGTCCAATATGATGTTCCGAAAATTAGTGTTTGGTGCTTCTTATACAGGGAATACCACTTAATTTATCTTGATGCCACAAATCCATGACCTATTGAAAGTCAACATGGCAAATCATCTCTGCAACACCGCAGAACTGTCCGCTTGCATTAACCTGAATGCAATTAATAAATCTGGTTGAGGTTAATGCAAAATGAAGAATGTACGAACTCAACCAGAAGTAGGGTGCTGTTTTAGGACCATTTTGAATGAGGCACCCTAATTCTGTGTAATTTTTTACACCTTGCAAGGTCTCCCATCAAAAGAGAAACATAAGTACTCTTAAAAAAAATATTAGATCCATTTTTTTCAGTAGAGAAGAACAAAAAAAAATAAAAAATTATGATCAGTTTAATTTTTGAGATAAAATGCATAAACCATAAAAGTAAAGGTAGAGGAATGGAATTTCAATAGATTGAGATAGAGTGGGAAGATTGCAATAATTTAAAAACCGAATCAATAACATAGGCATATAGAAGTGTACTTCTATGACTCAATCTATCCTTCAATTTCACAATTTATTTGCCTCCTCATTTTCGTCAAATAAAAGTAAATTATCATTACGACAAACTTAATGTAGTGATAAGATTCAACATGTTAACCACATAATAACCCTAAAACATTATATATGGAAAAATAACTAATTTACCCAAATATCAACCCACAATGAAAAAAATACTATATAAAAAAAAATTAGAAGAAATGGATTGAAGTGAAAATACATTGAGCCTAAATCGGATCTTTGTGATGTTGTCTTGACATTCCGGTCTAATTGCATTAGAATGACTCTGAATCCTTTTGCCATACGAATCTCTGTCAATTTTTAGAGGTCGTTCGATTGGACCTTAACCTCTAGGTTAAAAAAGAACCACAAAGTAAAATCTCTGATAGAAAAAACAGAGATGTAACAAATTAAAAATAAAAAAAAGGAGTCCTGAGAAGAGGACCCCAGGGTCCTCTTCCAAGCTGACCACAGTGTCCCAGTGTCCCTTTTAACACCTCTTAAACCATGGTTAAGTTTAATTAAATTAAAATTAGTAATTTTTTTTCTAAAAACATGATTAGATTGTTTAACCCTAGGGGTGAGTGAAGCACAATTGATGAATGGTAAAAAGGGGCCGTGGACCAATGAGATCACGGGTCCGTTTTCCATTTCCCTTAAAAAAAAAAAAAAAAAAAAGGAAATGCTTAACTTACTGCCGCATTAGTCTAATGTGCAGTCTTTTCATTGGTCTATGTCCTCTTTCTTACCACACATTAACTGTAGTTAAGATTCAATCACTCTTAGGGTTAAACATTTAAAAAAAAAAAAAAACCAAAACAAAAATATTAAATTAAATTTTCTTAAGTTTAACTATAGTTAAAGGGGTGTTAAAAGAGACACGTGGCCATGACATTCGAGTACGTAGTCTAATCACTCTTAAGTGGATTCTCCTTATTCTTTTCCTGATCTACTACTGATTTTCCATCCTTCTCTCTGTCCCTCTCTCATTGAGCTATTTCTCTCACGGTCTCTCTTACCCTATGTTTGGTTGCCGAGAAAATAAGTGAAAACATAAGAAAATTAGTTAGAAATCTGAAATTTTCTTTTCTTTTCTATGTTTTCACCTATTTTCTCAGCAACCAACATAGCATTAGTGGGCGCAGTTGGCACAGCTTGGACTGAACTAAACCCCGAGTCTATTCAAATCCGAAACAGATGCAGCAAGACCCGACCCAAAACGCACCCTCTTCATAGGAGTGTCTAAATACCACTATTGGGAGAACCTATTGCCGCACTTTCTCATTTCAAACTTCAAAGTTCAAATCATATCAAGTGCTCTAACAAAGCTCGGTCATTCTCTCTATAAATTGCTGAATGAAAGACAGCGTTCTTAGTTTTTCCCAAAATATAAAACATTCCTAGATTACTAATCCGCGTAGTGTGGCTCTTCCTTACAATGGATCTTCAATCCACTCCATTTCCAGCTTTCCTGTTAGTTTTTCCAAGAATTCTTGTTTCAATCAGTTTTTTTTTTACTATATCCCTTCAACCCTTGAAAACCCATCTTAAAACCCGGGCTTCGAATTCGCAAAACCAACAGGAAAGCTGTGGAAAAAATACAAAACCAGTTCTAAGGTCCGCACAATGGTTACAGGCTTAAATATCTTGTTCAGTTGTTGCTTGTTTGTTTCAAACATACCTCACAAACCAATTGAGAAAAATACAAACAATTAATTACTTGAGAGATCATCGTACCTTCTCGATTGAGAGAATTTGATATCTCACCCCGCATTCACCTTCGCCTCTCCATGACTCTCGCAAGTATGAGAGGGGCAATTCCTGGATCAAGAGGAGCATGGCTCTGTCAACACCATCGAAATCATTGCCGTCCATCAATTACCTTTGTTGACGTTCAACGCACATCCTCTTCATCAATCTGCTCTAGTGCTTTTGTTAAGTGGGAAACGTGGGGACAGGTAACTAATTTTGTTTAAGTGGAAAACGTGGGAAAGGTCTTTGGGAGTTACAACTGCTTGAAACGTTTTAACCAAAAGAAACCGTTTGTAATAAAAATAAAAAATTATTTGTATAGAAAACAACAGCTAGATTTTCTAATAGGTTAAGATAGTAAGGGAGGGGAAGAATTCAACCACAGATTTACTCCACCTTCTCCTATTATAATAATATAATAGAGAGAAAAGAGATGTGTTATCTTTAAGAGTTTTAAAAATTTTAAACTCAATCAACGCCTCAGCCCTCTAATTCTCACTTTAAAAGATTTAAAAAATAAAAATTCAATAAACGCCTCTACCCTCCAATTCTCATTATAGTAGTAGAGATATATATATATATATAAAGAAAAAAAAAAAAAAAAGGGGCGGGGCGGGGTGAGGATCTTATAATTAAGTGGGGTAGGGGCAGTTTCACCACATATAAGCCCCGGTCGGGGGCGGGGGGGCTATATAATCGGGGCGGGGCCGGGGAAGTAGAAACCCGCCCCCGACCCACCCCATTGCCATTCCTAGTCCGTATTGGTGTGTATCGGTACCGATATGCCGGATACTACCGATATGGCTGCGATATGCATGTTTTTTTTTTATTCCAGCATATTTACGTCTCGGGTACCTAAAAAACAGATACGTATCAGCCCGTATCGACCGATACGTATCGATATTTTGATCCATGTGTAGCTTAAGTACTGGAAATAGGCTGGGAAGAAGAAAGATTAAAATCTACGGTACAATGATATTTTGTCACTGAATTACTTGTATGGTTTTTCTTTGTAAATATGTTAAGAGGAATGCTAGCCCTACTCCCAGTCAAACTTTACTCTCAGTCTCCACCAACCACTTGTCCATTCTTGATGAGAGATAGTGCTTTAACTACCATAACTGATTTGATAAAGGATAGGTGATTGGTAGAGGTTGAGAGTAGAGTTTGACCGAGAGTAGGGCTAGCACACCTCATATGTTAATAGTAATATTTTAGTAGACACTTGACATCCTAAGTACACATATACGTAATCTTAGCATTTTTAAAATTTAAATACATATTTCCACCGATAAGATACTGACTTGAGTAATTAAATTGTTAATTCATGTTCACTGTAAGGTTGTAACATTACAAACCTAGAGAACTCTCCAAAAGCCCAGGTACATTTTGATGTTCATGACATATAACAAATTTCCATGACAATGTGCTAGACAACCAACCCCTACGATGGCCTATTGCCCCAAAATCTACTGGTATTATTTTGGGGCCATGTCCATCAAAGAGGTGGCATGTTCTTTTTTTTCTTTCGTTTGATCAGTAAAGAGTAATATATTATAGCAAAGCAAAAAAAGTACAAATGAAAACACAAAGTCGTGAACCCTAGTGAGAAGCAAAAGAAAATACAAAGAAAGAGAAGGGAAAAAAGCAAAAAAATAAAAAATAAAAAATAAAACAAATCCCCTAATCACAACAAGAGTGCATCTACCTCCACCTCTTCCCTATTGATCCATATTGAGAAACCTAACCCTCATACACACTCAAGCCTTAGGTTTGGAGGAGTCCTCAAAAACTCTCATGCTCCTTTCTTTCCAGAAAGACCATGAACTAGCCCTGGAATTGGAAGGAACGACCAAATAAACTCCAATAAAACCAAGGACCAACACGATAAAAAGACCCGAAAGGAAGAGAGGAAGACCTACTCCACCCCCAAGCGAGACAAGAAAATAACCCAAATGTTGGAGGCATAGGAGAAAATGGAGACTTAAATTATCCACTGATTCCTCTACATGAAAACACAAGTGGCCGTGAGAATCTAACTCCTACCCTTTATTAATCAAACAATTGCATGTGAAAATTTTGTCCAAAGTCGCCATACATATAGAGAAAGAGACCTTGGTTAGAATACTAGGATTCCACACAAATTGAAAGGGAAAGCAAGAGTGAGGTCCTGAACTAAAAGAGTGTAAAAATTAACTTATTGAAAATCGACCATTGTTAGCTCTGAACCATACTCTTACATCATTAACCTGGACACATGGGGAGAATTACTAAGACACCTCGAAAATTGAAGGAAGTCCACCTCCCAATCATTCAGGTCTCGCCTCAATCCAGGGCACCACATGACATGTTAGCTACCAACTTAAATTGACTCAACTTAAGGCTCTCCTATCAAGGGCTAAAAGAAATAAATTCCAAAAGTCGTCTTTTAGACTCAACGACCCATACCAGATGTCCTTCCAAAATCTAACCTCAAACCTCTTATTTAATTGAACCTAATATGATGCGAGAATAGCTCACACAAACGAGATCTCTTTCTATGGGCTTATCCCGTGGGGTTTACTAGCCTCCCGAGACTGCCAAGGAGACTTGTTACTATACATAGCAACTATGACTTCCCTCCACAAGCTCTTCCTCTCCTCTCCAAAGTGCCATTACCACTCGCCCAAAAAGGTCTTGTTTACCTCTACCCCGATTTAAGTTGTGACCTCCTTCCTCCCTTCAACAACACACCTGCTGCTGCCACAACACAAGATGGTAGTTTCTCTTATCAGATTGACTATTCCACACCGTTCCTATGCAACTTCTCTAATTTGGCAGCCACAGAACTTGGGATAGTCAGGATGGGCAAAAAGAATATAGAAATGCTATACATTTGTGTGCTCTTAATGAGAGTCAACTTCCCCTAGTTGGACAAATAGGACGGCTTCCACCTTGATAATCTTTTGGCAAACTTCTCCTCCACAAAAACTTAGACCGACTTGGATTTAAAGCTAGCCCCAAGAGGCATGCCTAGATACTTGGACAATAGAGTCATTGACTTGCACCCTAGGCAGGCCGCTAAGTCTTGCTACATTTGAACCCTCCTCGACCACTCTTGGCCAAATTGAAATGTCCAGATTTATGAGTCAGGTGTGGGTGGGTTACGCTGTGTGGCACAGATACCACTTTCTCTTGACCAATTATATTTAGAAACAAGCTCTCGCTAGGCATTACTGTAGGCCCAATGTAAAGTGGCTTTTGGAATTTACTCACCTACATCATTGTTTCGTGTGAATGCAGATAGAGATCGAAAACTGAGGATATTTGCTGGCAATGAGCACCCTTTTGGTGATCGCCCCCTTGAACCTTATGTGATGCCTCCTCGGCGAGTACCGGAGATGCGGCCCCGTGCTAGGCGAGCTATGATTCGAGCTCAAAACAAGGCTGAAGAGAAACAACAGGGTGCTACTGATACAAGAAAAAGTAGAAAGAAGGAAGAAGTTAAAAATGAAGTGAGCACATGAGGAACAGAAGGCAGTTTTGCTTTCCCATGAGAGGCTTAGATATTTGTCTTTCAAGTTTCCTTTGTCTATGTACCATTTTGAGGTAACTAGCAGGATGTATTATCGTCCTGCATGTATTGAACATAGGGTTCCGCCAGTGAATCACCACCATTCTGATTGGCCTTAATAAGAGGCTCACAATAGACAAATAAATAGAAATAGAATTACTATGGAGATTTATCTTGTTATATGTTTGCATCTACACCTTTCATGATGGATTCTGCTATAGCGAATAGTTCCTAATACATTCCACCTCTGATCAAACATAGATCAGTTATATAACTAGACAAAAAAAGTCACTTAAGAGTCACCAAAAATTACAGAATCCCAATTGTGCACTCAACCATGAGTTTGAATGTCTGAGAATCAAACATTTGTGCAGACCAACTTCGAAGATACCAACTGATTGCAATGGGCAGCATACTCCACACAATATTGCTCCTACACCCAGAATCTCCCTCTGGCCAGCAAAGAAAAACTTCTCTTACCTCATAGAAAGATATCCCTAGGGCATTGGTCACACAGTTCATCCACTTTCCAATAATCTTCCCAAAATCATACTCTTCTACCATTTCAAACTGCATAATCAAATTGATTGTTCCATGGAAAGATCCTACACTTTCATCACTCCCTTCTAAATTCACACTCCATACAAGGACATAACTCTCTCCGGATTCCAATTGCATCTTGAGGTCCGAAATTTGGCCTCAATCACACTTCTTTGTAAAGCCTTGAATACGTCTAAATATGAAAGATTCGGAAATAAAACAAGTGCATCACATTTTCTGAAAATCAAATACATAGCATTCTCCCATATACAATGGTCCATATTGTGTTCTAAGTTAAGGGCGGGTGGAGAGTACAACACTCTCACCCTCTCGGGAATGGATCCCGGAACCTCCTTCCTAAGGAAGGGATACACCTGGGCTATTCCTAGGGTGTGTAATTGATCAACTCATGACTCCATCACACAGTGAACAAGAATACATTATAAGTAAACAAGAACAAAAAATATAGATTCCAATATAATGGGGTGGTCTCACATTTAAAGCAAAACTATGCTTATGACTTACCACATGCATGCCTCTTAGCTAGGGTCGATTCTTTGGCCGAGACTAATAAAGTCCAACATTTTGCAAGTTTTGTTATTTGACGATATGCATTTTCTTTTGAGAACCAAATATATAGTGCTTGTCATCTCTTGGACTGTAATTCCCATAAGATTTCAAATACAACAAAATGAATGGTTTTAGACCTTATAAAAATGAGACTTGAAATCTCATAATGGTAAGAATTAATTTTGTTAGAAATCTTGACAAAGTGACTCAAATTTCCTAACAACTACCATGACAAAGTACAAAATGCCAAGTTTTATAAGTCGTAGCAAAGAACGGACCCTTATGTTGTGTTTGGTTGCTGAGAAAATAGGTTGTAGAAAAGAAAAGTGAAAGAAAATGAAGTTTTCTAGTGTTTGGCTACAAAAAAAAATTTAAGGAAAAGGAAAGAGAGAGAAAATTAACCCATAATTTTCTTTCAAAGTGAGGATTCCATTTCCTTCTAAAAAGCTTGGATTTGGGAAGGAAACAAGAGAAAATCTTTAATTTTATGTCTTTTCTTTAAAAATATTATTATTATTATTTATTTATTTATTTATTTTAATTTTTTTATTTATTTTGTTACAAAATTTTCTAGGCAACCAAACAAGGTAAAAACAAATTCCTTTCTTTTTCTTTTCTTTTCTTTCATTTTCCATACTTAAAAAAAAAAAAAAAAATTTCTTAACAACCAAACATAGCGTTAATGAAATTCATCAACAATTATCCATCAAAAAAAAGATATGACATAACAGCAAAGCACAGTGAAGATATTAATATCGGCTTTTAAGCAACATTGAGAGTATATTTCTCCACCATTTGACAGTTGGTGAGCAATCCCATCAACATACACAAAAATAAGATGTGTGGACTTTCCAAATGGGACTTTTTCTTTTTTTGGTTGAAAGGCAACTACACCATAAGGTGAAAGCTGCAGGCAAAGCAAGGAAACACCCACACACCCACTCACACACACACACCCTACACCACACACACTCTCAACCCTTAGAAGCTTCACCCAAATACTCCCCAAAACAGGTACCAACCGTTTGGGGTGTGATAGAACTTTGAAGGGAGTGAGAGCTCGGAACTAATTTCGATGTGGGACTCAACACAGTTAACTGGTTTTTTTGGTTGAAGGCAACTATACTACAAGGTAAAAGCTGCAGTCAAAGCAAGGAAACACACACACCCACACACCCACTCAAAATGGGACTCGTAAGAGTACTTTTTAGGGGAACATTCCTAATATATGCAAATAATTATTGCGTATATTAAAACCAAGATCTGAATAGCAGAATGTGAAGTCTGACTTAATGAATGGTTGAGTCTTTTGTGCTCACTTCTCAAGCAAGATGAGTTCCTGTATACGCTTGTTAATCTTCAACGGTTGATAAATACCAATGGCCCTTGTTTTTGCTCGCCTCTCAAGCAGTACAAATCTTTTATGTCGAATACCTGATGGAAAAAGATTGGCACATCGCTATTAAGATTAAACCTAGGGACTTCTTCGACATGTGAGATGAAGTTTATTCAAATATGGGAGAGACATGTCCCGAAACAGAGAAACCAAACGTTGTACGCTTGGAAGACATTGGAGTTTATGTTCATCACATTAGTGAAGTTAGGTGGGACAACTGTTGATTACTTCTAACAATCACCCAAGTCGAGCCATTGGATGACCAATCAGATGAGTCTGAGTCTGAAGACTCTGGAGAAGATGACATTCTTGCTGACAATTGACTTGTATTCTCAAACTTAGAAGATGTGATGTCATAGATCAACATACATTCAAGACAATGGCAGATGTTTACTCTTTTGTCGTAACGAAAATCTGAGATCAACTCCTGTTATCTTAAACAAAATGCAAGTATCATAACCCTCAAAACTTCTCCCATCTGAATAGATTCACATTTTGATTTCAATCATCTTTTGATAACAATTGCAATTCAACATAAGCATCTTTAGAATGACAGTGTCTCAAGTTTTGATATCTAACGGGTTACTCCAGAGTTGAAAGTTTTTTATCGGTTTGATATCTAACTAGAGAAGAATAGAAAATTTGTATAGTGAACTAAGATGGAGGAAAGCCATGGTTGAGACCCCTAATAGAAAGGTAAAAATAAAAATGCACACATTAAGGAATTTTATTCAAGCATCAAATTAATAACGCCATAACACTTGAGCATAAAATATCCTCTTGCTCCACTGCACTGCACATACGCATTTTATTTTTGTTAGTTAAATTATCATGTAACACATACACATACATACACCCTAAACGCACACACACAACCAGACCTAAGGTAGCCGCAAAGGTGCCACAAGGGTAAGTCCAAGCAACCACTCCAATAGGGCCTGTCTTAAGGAGGGTTGATGGCCCCTTATACACCCCTGTGAAGTCCACTTCCCAATCGATGTGGGACTTAACTTGGGATACACACGCTAACGCACACGGTTAACAACATTGAGTTTTTTTTTTTGTAGTAAAGTTATCATGTAATGCACACACATACACCCTAAACACGCACACACACATACGCGTTGACATGACCTAAATTTAGCAAAATACTTGAAGTAGAAACTTAACTAAATGCAACATATCACAAATTCATCATATTTGAAAGCAAAAAATAAGAAATTAATTAACCATGTGAAGTTATAAAAAAATACAACGCCATGTGAGTTTAATAGTAAATTTCCGTATTTAGTATGCATACAGAATGCATGGTATAAATTATATGACACCGAATTGGCAAAATCTTTAACTTGCTTTGATATCACCTCACATGCCATTTGTCATTTTGCTTTTATTTTGAAATAGGGACTGCTCATATGTGGTCCCTATGAGCAAAATGAGCAAAGCTCTAGTATGGGATTAGAAAGACCAAAACCAAGAAAAAGAGGGTCACTTTCATAATTTACATCAGTTGATGGAGAACGTTATCAATTATATATCATTGTTCCGAGGAATCTGAATCCTCCACCTGCTGGCTCTTATTGGAATTCAATGGTTTAGATCATGGACGATGGTGGTTCCGCAGCTTAGGTATCTCTAGTTACAAACGAAAGGCTGGATTCCAATATGATAATATTTATTAGACATTCGCTATTTATAAAAATAGCAAAATAAACATCTCTACCATCAAACATTGGTTGCTTGTACCAAAAGAAAAAAAAGGAAAAAAAAAGCTTGCAATATATAGCGAGTGCACATGGTGTTAAAAAATAGAAAGACAATATCATATACCATTCTTTATATAAATGGAGGCCACCTCCCCTCATTTGGAAGTATTGTTTGAATGTTTACTGGTTCTATATTTATTCATTCCTGACATGCCGAAATACTGGGTTTCTCTATACCTTTTGTGGGTTATTTTGTATTACAATATATCACTTTAAAAACAGGAGAAAATGGTTTTTTTCGAGAAAAAAAATTGGACCAGTGGTTAGTCATCCAGTTACGCTGAGCCATATCAGACTGAGGGTGGGGCATCCCAGTTTGAGGTTGGGCCATCCCAACCTCAGGTTTTGCGAGGCTGGGCCTCCAGTAGGTAAATATGGTATGATACATGTTAATTACTACGAATCTGAAATCATTTTGATTAACCACTTGTAAATAGCATTTATAATTAATCATTACTTACTTAATATATACTGCGTTCAGGCCCAAACAGAGTTGGGGTCCGAACAAGCCGCGACTAGTGCCTTCACCGGACATGGGACGCATCTCTATGTCAGTTAACAATTTGGGCAGCCCATTGGCTCAATTGCGGGAGAGTTGTTGCAGTTTATTTGGGTATTGGCCAGGGATGGGCTGGGGTGGAGCCAAGAATTTAGTGAATAGGGGTACATTTAGGAATGGGGGTTTGGGGACACTAGAGGCCCCAAAATTTTTTTTTGACAACTAAGTTTATGGATCATTTCATCCATACATTTTGTACATATCCTACTAGTTTTGTACATAACTTACATGTATTGTTTCTCTTGTTTATAGGAGCAGTTATCCCCTTACTTATATGCCTTATTAAATAATATAATATAATTTTTTTTGAGAAGTTTAGGGAGCAGTTACCTCCTTATCCATGACTAATCGTTTACGGTTATAACCAAATTCCTAATAGTTTGGTTACAACACAAATGTCTTTTAACTTTAGTTAACAACTTTAACTTTTAAAGTTAATTTTTTTCTTCTAGAAACCAAGGTTAGGTGGTAGAACCCTAAGGGTTAGTGAATCTTAATCACAATCAAGAGGTTTTAAAAGGAACATGTGTCAACTTGTGGGTTGTAACCGATTTCAAGGAGTCCGGTTGTAAGGATTCTAAATCCTTAGTAAACTATATTTTTTAAAATAAAAATAAAAAGCTAAGAGGCACCCATCTGAGATCGAATCACAACCAATAGCAATTGAACTCAGGGAGAGTTCAAAAACACCCATAGGCCAACACATGTCCCTTTATCCCTTATTTATTATGGTTAAGATTTACTAACCCTTCGGGTTCAACAATATAACCTTAGCTTTTAGGAAAAAAAAATATTAAACTCTAGTTATATTGTTGAACCCCAAAGGTTAGTGAATCTTAACCACAGTTAATAGGGGTTAAAAGGAACACGTGCTGGTATGTGAGTCCAATTGAATTCTCGCCGAGTTCAATTGCAATTGGCTGTGATTGGACCTTCATCCACCTCCATGCCCCATGGTATGCTATATATATTATATCTATACATAAAAAAAAATAAAAAAAAATTAAAGTTTAAGGGGGGCACGTGCTACCCAGGCCCCCCCTTGGCTCCGCCCCTGGGGATGGGGATGTTATCCCACTAAAATACCATCACTGCAGGCTTGTCATAGATGAGTTGAAGCATGCCATACTGGATAGAGTTCTGGCAAGACAACTTGTCTACATAGAAATTCAATGATTTCATTACAAAATGAATCGATGTATGGGTACTCCGAAATATACACCTTGATTCTAATCATTGTGACGTAGACACACTACAATATTGAGAGAGCAACTATAAGAGAGTGAGTCCTTTCAAGGTATGACCACTTGTGAAATGCCTGGAAGAACTATTTAATGAAGAAGTTCTACATTCCAGACCTCCTACTAGCGGAGCAATACGCTTATATGTAGATAATAGGGCCACTCCCGACCAGTGGAGGCAGCTCGTGGATTATCAGAAATCGGGGGAGGCTGAGGTATGAAATGAACATCTTCTTAATTTCCTAATAATCTGTTTTTATCTATACATTGTCATTCTAATAAATAAATTCATTATCTCATAATAGGCTATTTGTGCCTAGACCAGGGCGAATAGAGCGAGGCTACAAATGTCCCATACAACAAGGATGAGGGCTTACACCCAATATAGGGCGATGAGGTACATATGGTTATTTAATTATTTCATTCGATCAATGAGTTCATTTTCAATTTTGTATTTATGTCGTAATCTAATATTATGCATAATAAATTTTTCATGAGGATAGCAAGCTAGGGATCCTAAGGGACCGGAGCTTGACTGATGTGTATGTTCAGGATCACCACACATGTTGGGATGGGACCTTCATCGATTGGGCATCCGAGGACATGATGGTTTGTATACGCATTTCATGAATTAAATTTTTAGAAATTCTATATTTGTCATTAATCTTAATTTGCAAAAGGTAGTTTTTGAATGGTTTAACCTAAATTGAATTATTGAAATTGCAGATACAGATGGAGCAGTTGGCGAACCAGCATCCAGTAGCACTGCCCAGAACGAGGTATTTACCCAAGTACTAGCATTGCCTGGAACAAGGTATTCATCCAAGTTATGGGTCCGGATGGACATGGGCACGTTCGCACATATGGTTTGGGTGTTACCCTTGCACATTTCCTCTAAAGGTCGATCGACAATATTTATTCTGTCTCAAACCACTATGGAGGATGAGTTGGATGATGTCAGAGGCCAGTTGAGGGCCATTCAAGAGTTCATGTAGCACATGGGGGCCCAACATTTTTCCTCCATCCCCACACCATCTCCTTTTCCGGATCCCAATTTTACCCAACCTTCAGATGATCTCACTAGATGATCATGTTGCTTTCTCATTTTGTAATACACATGTTTTTTTTTTATAAAAAAACTTTGATAAGATTTATTAGGGCTTTTGATTATGTTGGCTTTGATTATGTTGTCTATTTGTCTATTTGACTATGCCTCTGAATGTGCATGAAATGATTGTGAACTGGTTACAGGTTTACAGGTCATGATTGTGTACAAAAAGGTCATATTAAAAGAAGATTAGTTATTAGTGACAGAAAATGGTCCGTTGCTAATGGTGTTTGTATATTAGAGACAAAAAATTTACGTCGTAAATATTAAATTAGAGACGAAAAATAAACCTTTGTAAAAAGTTTATTAGAGACGGTACTAAAACTGTCGCTAACTAAAGACGGAATAAATACCGTCGCTAGGAACTTATTCAAGAAGGATTTATTTCTATCGCTGATGCTATAAAATCTGTTGCAAATTCAAATTTTTGTCACGAACGATCCTTTTTTCCTGATCGAAATGAACCCATTAGCGATGAAAATAATCCGTCGCTATTTAGCGACGAATGATTATTACCGTCTCTAAAACCGATTACTCACGGTCACATCAGCAACTGAATAGTGACAAACAAAAGTTCTGTAGCTAATGACATTAGTGATGGAAAACAACTATTAGAGACGGAATATACCTGTCGTTGGTCGGTAGATTTCTTGTAGTGTTTGTTATGTTCTCACATTCTTCTATAATTCTCTCTCTCTCATGTATGTATGGGGTGTCAACACTGCCAAATTCAGGCCAGCTTGGTTAACTTTCCAAAGGCTAAAAACGTATAGCATCAATTCATGAGCCACGACTAGCACGGTTAGAAGTATAGCATCATTGGCCACAGGCCTAAGGCTCTAGGTCCAAACCTGCACAACTATTTAATTGGGCCATCCGGACTGTAGGCCAACCCTGCCCATTGATGTACATCGATGTTTGCATGATGCAGATAGAAGGAGTGGGGGCAAATCGTTTGGGACTATTTCACTCGCAAATGTGAAAGCGTCCAACTCAAAACCAATTGACAATGAGTGGAGAGGCCTTACATGTATATAAGGCCACAATTATTTCTCTATTTAGTCGATGTGGGATTGGTTCTCTTACATGTCCCCTCACATGCAACCCTAATTTTAGGTCTATCACGTGCGCCTCTTTTTGGGTCGTCAATCATGCACCCTTTCTATTTGGGTCTATCATCGTGAATGAGCATAATTTGGTGGTTGGGCCTTTTGGGCTCTGATACCATGTGAAAGTGTTCAACTCAAAACCAATTGACAATGAGTGGAGAGGCCTTATATGTATATAAGGCCACAATTATTTCTCTATTTAGTCGATGTGGGATTGGTTCTCTTACAGCAAATACTCAGGTCCCTACAACCCTAATTTTATTTTTATTTTATAGCTTTTCATGTTGACAACCCCCCTAAAAATTCCAAGTACTGTATTTAATTGTTCCTTGATAATCTTAATTTTTTTTTCCTAGAAAAAATTGTAGATCGAAGTACTGCTGATATAGCCATCGATTCATGTAAGCGATAATAAGTGAGTAGTTTAGCTCATAGAGTTTTCTCATTGCAATCAGTTGGTCATTACCTAAGGCTCTTGGGGGCAAAAAATGAATAGTGTGATTGAGTATATGTAGACATTGTGAATGAATACCTGATTTTTGTTTCTTCATCAGCAAATTAACTGACATGAAGGTGCTGGGATAGATAAATATACTTTCTCCATCTCTATATGTGAAAGGGGAAAAATCCCGTACATGCCACGCGTCTGTAGCTGCTTAGCTGGTAGAGGAATGATAGCAAAACTCCACCTGTGAATGAGCCTGAGGGGGCGGGTGTGCACCCTGAAATAAGCTCCGATGATAAAGTCAGTATAAGGCACATAGCACAGTATAAGGCACAAGCACAGCATAAGACACAAGCACTGCATAAGACACAAGCACTGCATAAGGCACAAGGCACAGGCACAACATAAGGCACAAGGCACAAGCACATAAACATAAGGCACGGGGCACAGTATGGTATAGAGATACTTATCGTGAGGGCACTGGGCATATGCACTTGAGGACGAGCTCTGGTGTTATGCTCTGGAGATTGTAGCTCAGGAGGCACAAATGATATAGCTCAGAAGGCACAAAGAACTCAGCTCGGATGGCCCAAGGGACTTAGCTCGGATGGCCTAAAGGACTCAGCTCGGATAAGGCACATACAACGTAGCTCGGGCTCAGACAACGTAGCTCGGGCTCAGACAACGTGGCTCAGGCTCAGACAACGTGGCTCGGGCTCAGACAACGGGTACGTTGTACAGCAGACAACGTGTACGTTGTACGGCACAACATATACGTTGTACAGCTCACGACAGGTACATTGTACATCAGCCAACGGACAACGAGCTCGGGACTATGCACAACACAACGGGACAACGTATTGGGCACTATTCACAGCACAACGTATTGGGCACTATTCACAGCACAACGGGACAACGTATTGGGCACTATTCACAGCACAACGTATTCGGCACTATTCACAGCACAACGTATTCGGCACTATTCACAGCATCAGGCACAAGTTCAAGTGTGATTGCACTCAACAGATGATCAACTGCAAGCCCCTGCAAGTGGCAGTGTGACCATTCATGGAGAGCATCAGGCAGACAAGGCCTATTTGAGAGAATCTGACGGCCATAAACGCTTGTGAGGCCACAAAGAATATCAAGTGGCCGGATAACACCAAAGGAAGATGAGAGAATCGGGTGAGTGGCCATCTACACAGCACTTTGGGGGAGGGGTGTGAATGACTCAAGCTTCTCAGATCTCCCTCTTCCTCTTGCTCTTCCTCTCTTTCTTTCCTCTCTTGCCTTTCACACCATCCTCCTTGCCTTTCGCACCATCCTCTTTCTCTTCTTCTTCTGCCCTTTTTCTCCTCTCTTGCCTTTCGCACCATCCATCTCTCTTGCGCATCCTCTATCTCTTCTCTCTGGTGATTCTTGCTTGTTTACAGGCATTTGGAGTCATCATGACTTGTGCAGTCATGATAAGATCACCTGTCAGATAACACTCAAGTGATCCAGCACATGGCCCAAGTGGGCTTATGACGGCTAAAATGTCAGAATTTCTGAGCATGAGAAATCACTATTTTACCCCTTCTTTTTGCTCCATTTTACGAATTTTATCCGTTACAATATGTATTAGAGGTGTGCTAGCCCTACTCATCCCCTACTCTCAACAAAAAGTCAACACCTGTTAAAGGAATGATAGGTGTTGATATTTGGCCGAAAGCAAGGACATGTTGGGTTTTGGCTAAGAGTCAAGAATGCTTGAAAGTAAGGCTAGAACGGCTCTATCTATTAACTCATTGACTTTGTGAGGTTTTTTTTAAAATATTATTATTATTATTTAATTTTATCTTATTTTTGGCATCAGACATTATTTATCTAAAGTTAGTTAGTCAATATTTAGATTATTAAATTGGTGGGTATATCAATTGCCTCACCAAGGGGCAAGGGGGCACGTGTCCCCTTGAACCTTTGAAAACAATAATTTTTTTTATAGGGCATAGCTATGGGGCATGGAGGGCTGCCCTTGAACTTTTGAGTAAAAATGTAGTTTAATAGGGCATAGTCATAGGGCATGGGGCAGCTGTCTCCTTGAACTTTTGAAAAAAAAAATATCTTTTATATTTTTTAATTTAATTATTTAACAATGCATAATCATAGGACAAGGGGGCAGCTAACCTATGAACTTTTGAAAAAAAAATACTATATTATTTAATTATAATATGGCATAGCCATTGGCAAGGAAGGCAAAACTTTTGAAAACAAAATATATCTTTTATAATATGTTATTTAATTAGTTAACATAACATAGTCACGAGGCAAAGGGATAGTTACCCCCTTAATTACACAAGGAGAAACACTACCCATAGAATATGTATGGATTGTATGGACAAAATGGCCCATGAGTTTAGTCGTCCAAAAAATATTGGATGCCCCCAAACCCTCATCCTTTAGATTCAGAATATTTGTACTAAAATGATCCTTCTTTATAAATTCATTAACAATAATTAATATTTTCAATCAATAACCATCGTTTGTGGCTACATGAAAACCCTGGCTCATCCCGCCTCACCCCAAGGGTGCGTTTGAATTTATGGAATTGGGAAACGGAATTGTTAATTACATCCCATAATTCCAGTTTTATCATTTGGGTCCGTATGAAATTATAATTTTCTAATTCTATAGGGAGATAAAATACTGATATCAGGACAAAATCTATGGAATTCAATTCTTTAGTGGGAGGTCTTATTTGACAAATCAACGGTGCGCGGAATTGAATAAAATGAGAGAAGCCCGATGGTTTCTCTCTCATCTCTCTTGTTCTCATCATTCCCTCTCTTCGTTCCTCTCACCCTATGCAGAGAAAGCTTTTATTGTCCTTCAATCCTCACTGGAAAAATGCTGCCGACAGAGGCTTGTTTATTTTTTTTCCTTTTTCTTTATTCTTTTTCTTCCTCTTTCTTTGTTTGACAGAAACCAGTCAGCCCTCTATTCTATCCTCCGACGGAGACCCCAATCTGGCCCTTGTCCTCTGATGGAACCCAGTCCGCCTCAATTGCCACACTGTTGCACACAACAAACAACTTCATTTACCAAAACCCTCTGCCCCATTATGTGTACAAATCGCACAAAGTCTTTACTCTTCACCGTCTCTAATTAAGGTTTTGATCTAGATTTGCTCTGAACACCAGGAGACTCTTCAAGTGGTCTGCCCCATCTTGTTTCGAAATATTAGAGAAACCCACACAGAGGTTCCAATCATATTGTGGACGTTAGTCTATACTATCAGGTTAAGAGGATCACAAATCTAGATGAGAAATACAATTTAAGGATGCTTTTAGTTATAAATGAAGGAAAGATATCCAGAAAGAAGAGATTACATGACAAAGTGAATTGAGAGACATTTTCATCCAAACAGTAAAATTAGAATTTAATTCCATCTATTCAGTGCATCCAAATGACTGAATTGTAGACTCGATAGAATTCAAATATGCATAATTCAATTCATTGGATCAAATCCAAATCTCCATATGTAAGCGCACCCCAATTGGACTCAAACTAAGTCCACCCCTATGGGGGATCAACTCCTACCTATAATGACATAACAATGCCTTAAAAGATGAATGCATAGACGATTTTCTATTAGCATGTTAGGTGCACTGGGGTGCCCCGTAGAAGTTCATCTCTTTTGCCACCACAACCGAGTGTAAATCTACTGGACAGGAATTTTTCCATTACATTCCCAAAAGGCCATACATACCTCATGAAAGGAAACTAAGCAGGATTTCTCGTTAGATTCCTTACAAAGGGTTTGTCGTCACTTCAAATCATTTCTCCATGTAATAAGTTTCATTTTAAAACCCTCTACTACCAAGCAAATATATAAATGTTTTTACGTTTTTGTTTTTTAAATAAAAAAATGATTTGTTTTCTACATAGGTTCTGTTTGTTTGGAACAAAACTTTGTGCGAAAAAGTTATTATAAATAATTTGCTAGTCAAAATTTTTTTTTAAAAAAATCTTCCCTTCAAATATAAAGCAAAATTAGAGAATTCTTTGCATGAAAAAGTTTATTTTTGCTGCATTCTAAATACAAAAGTTAGTTTTCCTCCTAAAGCACCTATTTTCCCCCCAAACAAATGCAGCCTTAGGGAAAACCATGCAATGAAGACTAATTTCATTCAAGTGACTACGTAACGGTTTTTACATTAGAATATGACTCAAATTTCCAATAAGTGACCCATCGAAATTGATTATTCTGATTTATGATAAACTCTTCCATGACTTACTTCTTGGAATGTCAATGGGCAGGGCTTGGGGCTGCCCCACTCTAGGCCCGTCAGTGATATTTTAGCCTAGACCCAGTCCACGCTATTAGGGACTATACAAGTAAAGCCCTAGCCCGGGCTGGGTTGGGTTCGGGCCAAATATGAGAATGGTACCTGTCGTCGAACTGGCTTGGTGGCCGAATCCCAGTTTGACCAGTTCAATCGGTTCGACAGTTTCTTTTTTTATTAAAAAAAAATATATTTTTTCATTTTTATCCGGTTTTGGCGGTTCTCAACCGGTTCTGACAAGTTCTGACCGATTTTTAAAGAGTTTCGGTTTTGGTGGTTCTGAGAACCAGTGAGTGGGCCAGTTCCCGGTTTTTCCTGTTTGACCGGCCGGTCCGGTCCAATTTTGATACATAACAGTGATTGGTATAGTTAATTAGGCTGTCATTAGACCTTCTTAAGGTCTATATAGGAAATTGGTGTGGCTGCATATCAAATCTTCGTAGGTAGGATCAACCTTTCAAGTGTGTCCACAGGCGGGCTTGAACCAGATGCATTGTCTTGCAATGGGAACACTCGTTGAGCCATTCCTTGAGGGTCTAAACCCAGTATACTATAATATTTTCCTCTCTTCTGCGGCCGCAAATCATTAGAATCTAGCCTAGAAAATCTTCAATCTTCAATGAAATGAAGTGTTCATTAGAGAGAGAATTCCCATGTGGATAACATTTATATGATACCCCTTCTTTGTCCATCATTTCAATGATTGTGATTCTATTCATGTTCCCTGAAATGAAATGATACTTTGTTGTTGTAGCCTACATTCTTGCTCCATCTCTATCCTTGATGAAATTCACGAATCACACATTAATCTTATATATTCTAATGACTATTTATTCGGTTTCTTCATAAATGATCATGTATATGGTGCAGGTGAATTTCACATAGGATAAATAGACCAACTTCATACTGAAATATATTTATGGGTTGTTGTGCTATTATCTTAGTGTTGATATATGAGTTAAGATGAGTCCAAGTGTCAAACTTGCTTGACCTTTTTCTTAGAGTATTAAATCATAAATATTTCAAACCGAATACTTTTTTAATAAGTAACATAGGACAATTCAATAGAGCCTCCCAAACACTAACCTTTACATGCACAAGCGTCTTCATTGCTATATGTTAGCATTAACCCATTAAGATTAATGACTGTTCTTGCTATGGGTTTATAAAATAATGTAAACTCTCCAAATAAAAAATAAAAAAGTGATGTTGCTGCGCATGCAGATCAGGTTTAGATTTGGTGTATTGCATAGCATTACCCTAACCCTATGTTTGGTTGTCGAGAAAATAAGTATAAACATGGAAAAGAAAAGAAAAATAGACAAAACATAACTAAAAATTGTACTAGAAATATAATTTTATTTTTCATGTTTTCACCTATTTTCTACAGATTTAGAGTTAAGGGTTCGGGGTTTAGTCTTTAAGGTTTTAAGCTATGACTCGAGGAGGGGTGTCTCAGCTCCCATTTTCTTGCCACGTGTCCCACTTTAACCCCATTTAACAGTGGTTAAGATTCATCCATCCTTAGGGTTCCCCCATCTACTCTTGGTTTTTGGAAAAATAAAATTAAAAAAATTTAACTAAAAGATTAAAACAAACTAACCCGAGTTAATGGGAGTTGAAGGGTGACTAGTGAGGAGCAATAGTTCGTTCCTTGCCAGTGGAGCGAACTATTACTCATTATTTAATTCAAATAATTAAGAGTTAAAATTAGAGCTCATGTGACTTTAGAAATGACAAAATAAGCCAAGTCAAATCTAATATTGGCCCTTAATTATTCAAATCCATAGGATTTGGAGTATATTTGGGAATACCCCTAGACTAATTTTTAATATATATATATATATATGCCAATTAGTCTTTACGTAGCATCTTCATAGTACAATGCATGCTTTTCAATTTGATGTCACATGTCTGCATGCGTGTCAGAGTTCATCCAATCAGGGTAGAGCCATGAATTTTTCCCGGGGGGATGAAAAAATTAATAGTTTGGGGTATGGAGGTTCAGGGGCACAACCACGAGATTTTTTTATATAAATGTCACTTTTGAGAGAGTCATCATATAAATAAAAATGAAAATAGATAGCGGATTACACGCATTCGGCTATGTAGATGAATACATGTCTTCACTTACCCCTAGGGTTCATTGATCCAGCCTTATTATTATTATTATTTTAAATTATTAACCTTAATTTACTTAAGCTTAACAATAGTTTAAAGGAAACGTGGGCTAGCATTTGGCTATTTAGTTGAATACGTTTGCTAATCATTGCTCTAAATAAAATTAACTACTATTCTAAATTATATATATACATAATTATAAATTTTTGAAAGGGCCAATTTTTTTCCCGATAAGAAAAGGGGGCCAAACTTCAAACATAATCAACCAACTAAAGTTATTGGGGACTACTATATATAGATAATAGTAAAAGAATATATAATTATTTTTTAATAATACTTTCTAATTAATAAAAATCAATTATTTGTTTTTTTTTTTGTTTGGAGCGGGGGGCTGCACTTGCTCCGCCTCCAACATTCAATAATCCAATAAGGATATGCCATATCATCAAATAGTATACTTGAGAGTAGGGCTAGAATCGCTCTAATAATTAACATGATGTAGGTGGTTGTGTGGTTTTGCCCTTATGGCACCCTAGCGGTTACCTTAAGTATTGTGTGTGTTTAGATTGACTCTTTCAACCAAGAAACAAGAAAAAGAAAAAATAAAGCACCGTATCGAAATTACAACCGGTTGAGGGCTTCAGATTCTCTCTAGTCCATGCTAGAGAGGTGCTCCCGGGCCACCACACATGAAGTGTCAGCTAGTTGGAGAAGTCATTTCATGGGTCCCATGATTTTGACTTCTTCAACCTTTATTTGACACATGGTGATAAAATTGTGAGATAAAAAGAGAGATATCAAATGAGGAGAAGTCAAAAATCAAGGAAAGAAATAAAATGACTTCTCCTGCCACTTGTCACTTAAGTGTGAAAGCCCTTGAGTACTTTTCTGGCATGTGCTAAAGAAAATCCAAGCTTAGTTGGGGTAAGAGTTACAAGAGCCTCAATGCCCAGGCTAACTATTGACCGTACTGATGATACTGCTGTACGATATCAAAAAATAAAAAAAACTAACAACCACTACTTTATACTTTATAGCTAATTTGTAGACATTTTAAAGCTGAAGTGGGAAAAAAAAACCGTCAATGAAACCAAAACCCGCGGTAGATGGATGGACATAATCACATAGCCTTATTTAATCGACGGTAATTGAGATGTCATGTCCTGCTACCAAAAATGGAAAGGACTTTCCATCCCAAAAAAAATAAAAATGGAAAGGAAACAGTGGCATCGTTGCTGTACATTAAGTGCTATGGTTCTGGTTGGTGTACAGTAAGTAAGTGCTATAGCAGCAGCACCCACCCACCTGATATCTTCTTCTTCTTCTGATGACTAGTTAAAGCCAGAATTTCCCATTCTTCTTCGGCCATTCAGATCAAGCTCTCATCTCTCTCTTCGTCTGGGCTGTTCAGCGTCTCCTCTCCTCAAACCCTTTTGCTGGACGCTCCCAAGAGGCGTCTGCGTCTTCAATCTATGCAAAGGACATCAGGACAACTTCATTTTAACAAGTTAGGCTTTTTAAAAAAAAATTATTATCTAGAATTTACTGCAGTGTTATGTGCTATGGATTTTTTTTTTGCTGATACAGTGTTTTATTTTTTTATAAAAAATATCAGTGCTGATACAGGGTATATCTTTCATGTTGGCTGGTTTCAGTTGCCTAATGGGGTGATAATGGTGATATGGCTTCCGAGAAAAAAAAAACAGAGCAGAAGGTTTGGTATTATAATGGTATTGCTTTTTGTGAAGGCTTTTTTTTAATCCCTGGATTTTGTCCCGTTAATAAATGGTCACCAATATGTAGATATCCTTTGTAAATTGTAAGAAATGGATACATAGAATTAGCCAGAAAATGCAATCTTCTTTGAAATATAAAGATTGTGTTGTTTGAAGGGTTTCTTACATTAATATACATGTAGTTTTTCCCTTGAAGGGAATTTGTTAAACAAGGGTTAATATCTTTTATTTTATTGCTTAAAAATGGATCTATTTTAACCATGTTATTCACTTCAGTGCTCTTTTAGTTATGTTAGTTCATGTTCTTGGATCTCTACAGCGTCCTTGCTATTAGTTCTGTATAATTTTTACGGTAACCTGTGGGAGCGGCCAGTTTGTTGAAAATTTGCCCTTAATTTGTTTTGAATACCTGGAAAAGATTGCTTTGTAAAAAAAAAAATTATACAGACTAGAGAGTATGCGCAGGACCCAATACGTGTATAGAAATACAACCAAGCAACAAAGTTTTCAACTCCAAGCTGTCTTCTGACCTGGATTTTTTCAGTAACAGGCTCCCCCATTCAAGGCTTTTTTTTTTCCCCATTCAAGGCTTGTCTATATGGATATCTACTATCATATATTTGGTCTCATCCACTAACCAGTGTAACCGTACCAACAATAGTTAAATGATACCAGCACAACAACCAAATAGAACTAGTTAGTTTTCAAATTATAAACTTGCCATTTCTAGGGGAAGAACCTATCAAATGAAAGACTCAGATTTGTTTTTGACAAGTAATGAGATTTTGTTTTTTATATAGCAAAACTATAGTCAGATATGTAGAGTTTTGAATTAGCCATCTCTTGCTGAACCCATCAACGTTGAATGGATTGAACCTTTCAAATGAAGAACTATAGATATTTTAGTTGGTTTGATACCCATCTGCTCAGGGAATCTGCCTCAGTTTTTTTTTTTGGTCTCATCAACTTGGGTTGATTGATTCATGGATTTTCTACTCTATTAAGAGCTCAATATTGAAGTTTGTATGGATAATTTGAATCGTTGTTGATTGTTGATTTTCATTAACATTCTGATTTACGAATACCATTTTTATGGAAAATTTCATCAATTGCATGACATTTAATTTGAAAGATTATTGTGATGTATGTGCTATCCAAGAGGAAACCCATTTAGGTTAATAGATGATATCTTGAATAATATAGGACCTTAATGTGATTAATATGTTCTAAGAAAATATTTTAATATCTGCTTTGTCGAATTACATAATTTCATTCTCTATTGAATGACAATTTGATGATCATTTTCTATGTTTAGGTTGGTTTCTTTCGATCAAGACAAGCTGTTGGGAATGGGTGGCATGGGAAGAAGAAGGTGGCATATGCAATTTTCGTCAATTATTCATTCTCATAATTGCAATAGCCTGATTGGAAATCCCTTTGTTTTTTGTTTCTATTTTTTAATAATAATTTTAATGATTTCTTATGTTGCTAAGAAAGGGTCTACGTTAGGATATATGATGTTTTCTTTGAGTATGTTAGGATGTTTTTTTTAGTATTTTGCTGATATTTTTTTATTTTATTTAACTCTTTGAGTTGCTGCGTAGTTTTAATCATTGTAACAAAGTTTGCGAATAATTTTTGAAAAAACAACATTTTACGTACTGACAAATAATTCGTCAATTTGAGAGATGACAAATAATTTTGAAATTATTGTCAATGGGAATTTTGTCACAAATAATTCGTTTAAGCTTTTATTCGAAAATCTAAAATAAGATTCAGGGCAAAAATACTTTCTATTTGTAATAAAGTTATTACCAATAACCCAAGACTTATTTCACACTGAGAAATCTTTATTTTATGTAAGTCACCAACTGATAGAAGGAGAAACCTCCATTCGAGCAGTTTTTTTCGGTTTTGATATTCGTTCGACTAAACTGGAAGAAAAAGATGATTTCACACATCGATTAGTCTGCTAAACTTCAACTGAACTAAGTAAAAATATGATTTATGTTATTTATTCTAAGCTATTTTTGTATTGTGCTAAATAACTATGTTATGGTCAGTGTTTTAAAAGGTGTGAGAGGCTTATGCCTCAAGGCTCACCTCAAGGGGAGGCTTAAGAAAAACTCCTCGAGGCTCAACTTTAAGTCTTTAATCTCATAAGGCTAATGCCTCAAATGAGGCTCGCTTTTTGACTGACGCATGTCTCATATATTAATAAAAATAAGGTTCTAGTCACATAACTGAGACTTGAACATTAACTTTTTTTTTAAGGCGTGTGCCTCATGCATTAATCAAATAGCCACTTAACTAAGACTTAAATATTAAATTATGAGGTGAGTGCTTCAATTTTTTATCGATAAAAAAATATTTTTTTTATCTTTCTTCATATTGTTATTAGTCTAAATTAACACTTAATTTATTATGTCAAGCGTATTTAGGCTTTTTAAACTTTGTTGAGTATATTTCACTCTAATTTTCATAGTAGACATTGCAAAGATTTGGAGTTATTGTCTAACATATGTATTTGTTGACTACTTTGTAAATGTTTATTGGAATCCAAAATCAACCACATGATTGAACATTATATGTCACAACCCGACTTAATAGTATTTGGTGACTACTTCGTAATTCTTTTAGGAAGGAAATTATTGAACAGAGAAATTCCAATGCAACAATAGTATTTGTGTTGATTTTGATTCTGTGAGATTCAAGTCCTGGATGATGAAAACTTCATTTGAAGACTATAAAGACTGGGGAAATGGATTCAAGAGATCTTTGAGAAAACAAAAGGCCTCAATAAATTTCAGAAGGATGTCTCATTGAACATTTGCTGACTATTACAAATATGCAACTAGTAGTTTAATTGGTGTAACACTATAAGTAGAGAATTCTAAGTAGTTTAATTACTAAAATATAGATCAAATGTATTAATCATGGTTTAAAATATCGATACATATCGACCGATACGTATCCTGTTTGGAGCTACCCGATACACTAGTACATTAAAAAAATAAATTTCCCCGTATCAGGTCGATACGGGACCGATACAGCAATATGGGAGATTATTTAATTAATTTTTTTCTCTCCTTCTATTTATACTAGGATCCACAGCGCAAACCTAATATGCACAACTTATTTATATAAAATAGTATTTAAGTAAATGATTTTAAATTAATATTAATTTCATTTACTTAAGATAATAATATGCAATGAGGTTATCCCCCATTTGAATTCAATAAAAATGATCATAATTCAAATTCCTAAAGAATAAAAAGTCAACTTTCTAGTTCAAGAACAAAATCCTCTTTTTACACCTTTTAGGGATCGAGTCAAAATTTGAACCTTCAAATGATAAAGTATTTCTCAAATATCAAAATTTTATAAATTATATTATATCAAAAATTACCAAAACTGAAAAATTTGGCAAAAAAAAATTCGTATTTTAGTTTTAAAAAATACTTTCTTCTATAGGGTCAAAAAGTCAACTAACAGTGTAACAGTTCAGCATAAAAAAACATACGTTAAGATAAAATTTATGGTTGTAATTCAATCCATTCTTATTTAACTCATTCAATGTAAGGTCTTAATATCTAGATTGTTTTTCTAATACTTAGCTAAGTGACTATAATTTGTATTTTCATATCTTTTTATCAGCACAACACACACTCCTTTTTTAACTTATAAAATTTTCAACTCTTATATGTATGGTTATAAACATATTTGGAGACCTTCATTTAGTTTGTTAATAGCTTATATTTGCATTAAAAAAAGTTTTATGTAAGGTATCCAAGTTTTTCTTGTGTATCCAATTATTTCTTAGCATATCATAATTTTTTCTATCATATCCATCCGATACGGTCCGATATGTCGATACTTATCTTGTTTTGGACTTACCGATACGACACCCGATACCGATATTTTAAACTATGGTATTAATATCTTGTAATATTACATAATATATGAGTGATATAGTCTAATGAAAAATTATTTAACTCTTTTTTTTAAACCTAGAATAATTAGGCCTTCTATGGAAAAACAATAATAATAAAAAAAACAACCAAAGGCTGGGAGTCCTCCAATCCAGACAGGGGACAACATTGATGCAAGTTAAATAAAGATTCTGTAATTGAAAATTAGGGGTGTTAAGAGCCCCAATTTCTAGATACAGATCATGTAACTTATCACCTATCAAAGGGATGCTCTGTTCATCTTAATGGAGACACTATTGACCATAACAAAGTGTTTGCACCAGTTAAAAAATTGGATGTCTTGTGACAATATAGACATTTAGGTGGCATTTGGTAACAAATCTAAATAGGTAGAGCTTATTTAAAAATTGAGCTTAGTAGGATTTTGGATTGTTAAGTTGAAGGTTAATTGGATGTCTAAATTTTTTTGAAGTAGAGGTTTTACCTCAAAAGTAATAAGGAGACATGAGCTACTTTTTTTCTTTAGAGGTAAAACATCTACTTCAAAAAGATGTAGACATCCAATTAACCTTTTACTTAGGCCCCGTTTGGTTGCACTTCTGTTTTCTATTTTCTGGTTTTAAAAACAGAAATTTGAAAATTTTTACACAGAACATGTTTGGTAAACACGTATCTACTTTCTGTTTTTTAAAAAATTAGTAACAAAATTTTTGAAAATCTAAGTAACAGAAAATTTATGTTACCTTTGTTTTTAAAACAAAAAACAAAAATGGAAAACACAGACCCACCACCACCCACCCACCCACAATCACCAACACACCACCACCAACTATGCACCACCCATCACCATCACCACCACCACCACCCACTACACACCTCCATACCACCACCACACTACACCACACCTCCACACCACCACCACCACCACCACCACCACACCTCCACACCACCACCACCATCACCCACCACCACTACCACCCCACCACCCATCACCACCCACCACCACCACCACCACCACCACCAACTACCACTACGCACCACACACCACCACCCACCACCACCCACCACTCACCACCGCCACCCACCACCCACCACATCACCACACCACTAGACCTCCACCACCCACCATCCACCACCATCATCACCACCACCACCTACTGTGCACCAGCACCACACTACACCACCCGTCACGAGCACCACCCACCACACTATACCCACCACCACCACCCACTACTATCACCACCATGGATTAGAATTTTTTAATCATATTTACCAAACAAGTTTTTTTGTTTTCTTTTTAAAAAAAATAAGTTACGGTTAATAATGCCAAACATGTTTCCTGCTTAAAAAATTTGAAAACAGAAAGTCGTTTTCAGTTTTTAAAAACTGAAAATAAAAACAGAAAAACGGAAGTGTATCCAAATGGCCCCTTAAAAATCTAAAACATAGTTCAAAAACCCAAAAACTCGACTCGACTCGAAAGTTAGCCGAGTCGAGTAACTCTAAAAAAAAACTCGACTCAGTTTAACTTGGAATGAATATATATATTATATATATATATATATATAATATATATGTCTGTATTAGGCAATTTCCATTTCTTGGCATTTTATCCAAAATTGAACCACAAATAGCTTGAAAAACCGGAGTTAAAAGAACTCATAGTAGGTTGGTTTTGTAGCCCAAAAAAATATGATGTAAAAACAGTGTGAAGTCTGAGTTTAGATTTACAAAATGATAAAAATACCCTTATGTGACTCGACCTAGTCTTGGGAGTCCAAAACTCGACAAAGTCACCCGACTTACTCAACAAGTAGTGTCTCATTTGAGTTTTGAGGTGACTCGACTCGAAATTCAGCTGAGTCAAGTAACTCGGCCGAATTACTTGAGTGACTCACCGAGTCTTTGAATTATGACCTAAAGTCTAAATAAGCTCAATTTTCAAATAAGCTCTTCATTTTAGATTAGTATTACCAGATGCCACCTTACATCATAGGATTGACCTTGTCATCTCATAATGTCCCACGTAATTGTGCTCTACCTAATACCTTGTTTAATAGGGGTATAATGGTTAATAATATGTCCTTATGTGTGTTTAATGATAACTAAATGATGTTGGGTGTTTAAAGGCTTAAACAAAAATAAAAGTAGGAAAAACATAACTTCCGATCGATCGGAAGCACCCCTGATCGATCGGACAATACCAAAATTATTTATGTGAACCTCCGATTGATCTGAGCTCACCTCCGATCGATCTGAATGCGATTTTTCAGGATTTTAGAATTGCAGGTTTGGGGGTTTTACCCCTCCTACACTATAAATAGAACTAGGATTTGGGGGTCTAGGGTTTCTAAAGAACCTAAACCTTTTTTTGAAGGAAAAAGAGGGGAAAGTTAGGGTTTGAAGGGAGATTTGGCTTGAAGAAGAGGGAATGGGCTTGGATTTTTGTGCTATGGAAGGTTCTTAAGCTTTTGGGGTTGAAGGCAAAGCTTTAGTAAGGTAAATATGACTTCTTCACTATCTTTCATGACCATTGATGCTCATTTAAGTTTAAAGCTAAGATTTGAGTAAGATTAACCTTGAGTATGATTAGTATTGTAAGAATCCCCTCTTATATGCATATCTATTGTATGCTTATGAGATTTGATGAATATAAATGAATTTGAATGGAGGATGGGATGTATAATTGGTTTGAATGGAGGATGGGATGTAGATTGGTTTGAATGGAGGATGAGAAGTAGATTTTGGATGAAATGGTTGTGGCTTAGAATGAGATGATTGTTTGTGTATGTAAAGAATGAATCTAGGGTTAGAAATTTCATGTGTATATGAATGGAAATGATGGGTGATGTTTGATTCGAATATTATAGATGATCATCATGCAATTAGGTCTTCACATGCTAAGTTATGCAATTATGTCTTCACATGCTAAACTATGCGATTATGTTTCCACATGTTAAATTATGTAAACACAATCTCATATGCTAAATTATGCTATTAAGATTCACATGCTAAGTTATGCAAATATGAAAATGAGATTGAATGATGATTGATGTAAGAAGGTGAAATTGCATGTAGTGACCCATTTTTGGGTAAATATATCTTTGGATTTAAATTTCGTGGGCCTTAGTTTTCTATCATGATGAAATGGGATGCATGATGGATCACCAAAGGTACTGAGATTGGTAATCCAAAGTATTATTTAACCGGCAAGTGTATCACCCCTTTTACTCGCTATTATGATGGATGCATAACTATGATAAAAACACGAAGATAAGAAAAAGTGTATGTGAAATTGCATTTTGAGTTTTTCACTTGACCGGAACCAACCAGTCTAAGATCAAGACATGCGTGTCAAGTTAAGGAATCATAAGTGAATCCGGGAGCACCGAAGAAAGTGCCAAGGATTGGTACAGTATGTAGAGTATAGCATAGTTGTAAGGAAGCTATGTACAGAGTGGGAAGCTTGCTCCCAGGGAGCTCGTTTCTCTAATTCACTTTCTTGAACAAACTTGCTTCCTTGGACAGACTCACTTCCTAGGAAGCTCGCTTCCTTCATGTCCTGTTTAGTAGTCAAAGGGAGTTGTATGTGTGAAGTGATGGGGTAAACCACAGTCTATAGCCTAGGGTGTAGACTCTAAGAAATATTGTCGGTTTGGAACTTAAGACACCTATTTTTTAACAAAAATCTCATGTGAGATAAAATCAAAGGTATAGCTACCCATTATAACATAATGGAAATGAAGAGCCTATATCTCATTTCTCGCTTCCCTTATCCTAATTTTTTTGAGTCTCGCTTCCCGGTTCTCGCTTTCGCTTTGCTTCTCGTTTTCGTTCTTGCTCTGGTAACTATGAAGTATAATAATCTCTTTCACCTATATAGTAAAGAGTTATTTTAAGTTACTATTAATGATTACGTATGCAATGATGTTCAAATAGAAATGGAAAAATAATGATGAATCATGAAAGGAAAGAAAACAAAGTAAGATAAGAAAATAGAAGAATAAGATAAGAAAAGAAAAGAAAAATAATGAAATAATTATGATGTTTCCGTACTCTATTTTATGTATATTTATTATTGTTCAAATACAATGATGAACCTGCTCATATGAATAATGTTTTGAAATGCTATTATGAACCTGTTCATACTATTGATTGTGTATCTATGATGATTATGCTATATTGATGTTCTGATATTTCTAGTTAGGATTTCATATGCACCGAGCCGCTTGTTGTTCAACCGATATGTTTTCATATCGGTAGGTTCAGATTCCGAGATAGCAGCGGAGCCGTGGTTAGAGGAGGATTACGATGTGGAGTGTTGCCCAGTAAATGGACCCTAGCTGGGTTGAGCTCCCATACTTGGGAGCTTCCGGGGGAATTTTACTTATGTGGGACAAATCAAGAGTGGAAGTTACAGAGTCAGAAGTGGGAGCATTCTCGATTTCGGTATTATGCCGTTTGATTGGGGAGGATGTTTCTTGGGTTTTTACAGGAGTGTATGGTCCGGTAGGTCGGTCAGAAGACACAAATTTTTGGACCGAGCTGGATGATATTAATGTGCGTTGGGGGAAGCTGTGGTGTATTGGGGCCGACTTTAACAGTATTCGGTTTTCTTTGGAGAGAAAAGGGGGAAGCGGCATCACTCCTAAGATGAGGCGATTTGGAGCCTTTATTTTTCGACAAGGATTGATAGACTATCCTTTAAGGGGAGATCAGTTTACCTGGGCTCAAGCGGGGAATGGGCTTTGTGCTAGTCGGATAGATTGGTTCCTAGTCAATCTTGATTGGGAGGCTCACTTCCCAAATTGTATTCTATCCACCCTCCCCAGACCAACCTCCGACCATAAGCCACTCTTACTTGAGTCAAGGAATTTTGTGGGGGGCCCCTCCCCTTTTCGTTTCGCAAACATGTGGTTAAAGGACGAGAGGTTTAGAGTTGTAGTGGCTGAGGTGTGGAGCCAAGCGAGGGTGTGGGGATTCGCTAGCACTCGTTTTGGTCTTAAGTTGAAAGCTTTGAAAGTCCGCTTAAAGATTTGGAACAAGGAGGTCTTTGGAAATATTCAAGAGCGGTTAGCCGGTTTGCTAAGGGATATAGAAGGCTTGGATGAGTTGGCCGAGAGGCGAGAGCTCTCTCCCGTCGAATCCTCTGAGAAAGAGGCAAAGAAAATGGAATACATGTCTACCCTGAAGCTTGCAATAAGTTAGAAACAAAAGGCTAGAGTTCGGTGGCTTAAAGAGGGTGATGGGAATACAAAGTACTTCCATAGAATGGCCAACTTCAATAGAAAGAAGAACTTCATATCCAAGCTAAAGGTAGATGGGGTGTGGAAAGAGGAAAAGGGTGAGCTTGAAGCTAGCATTATTTCTCACTACAAGGATATGTATTGTGAGAGGGGGAGGGAGCGGCCAAAGCTAGAAGGGCTTCATTTCGAGGGGCTAACTCCGGAGCAAAGGTCAGCATTAGAGGTCCTGTTTGAGGAAGAAGAGGTGATTGGAGCTATTAGAGGGCTGGCAAGTGATAAGGCGCCAGGGCCAGATGGGTTCACTATTGAGTTTTACAGGGTTTGTTGGGAAGTAGTGAGGGACTACTTTATGGAAATGATGCACGAAGTTTTCGTGTCATGGCGGTTCGACAGAGTGTTGAATCATACTTTCATTACTTTGGTTCCTAAGAAGGAAGGGATGGAGGATCTTAAGGATTATCGCCCAATCAGTCTGGTAGGAAGTACATACAAAATTCTATCAAAAGTGTTAGCTACTCGGCTTAAGATAGTAATGATGTCTATAATATCCCCTCAACAATGTCCGTTTGTAGGCGGGCGCCAAATCCTAGATGGGATACTCATAGCTAACGAGTGCATTGATTCTAGGGTGCGCGCTAAGACTCTGGGGATTCTTTGTAAGGTTGATTTGGAGAAGGCTTATGATCATGCAAACTGGAATTTTGTGAACTACATCCTTGGCACAATGGGCTTCGGGGAAAAGTGTAGACTTTGGATGAGGGCATGCATATCGTCCGTCTCTTACTCCATCCTTGTAAATGGTAGTGCTGTGGGCTACTTCTCCAGTTCTAGGGGGTTGAGACAGGGGGATCTGCTATCCCCTTTCCTTTTTGTGATTGTTACGGGGGCGTTGAGTAGAATGTTGAATAAAGCAGAGGGGATCTTTTTTGAAGGATTTCGGATCGGCCAGAGTGATTTGAGGATTTCTCAACTCTAGTTTGCGGATGATACAATCATCTTTTGTCGGGCTTCGCGAAGAGATATTCTTCATATCCGATGCATTCTCAGATGCTTTGAAGCGGCGACAGGTCTGAGGGTAAATCTGGCAAAGTCTGAGATCATGAAGATTGGGGAGGTAAATATTCTTGATCACCTTGCTTTGTGCTTTGGTTGTGGCGTGGGTTCTCTTCCTTTGGTGTATCTAGGAATGCCTCTTGGAGGACACTATAAGGCGAAAGCAGCTTGGAATCCAGTGTTGGATCGAGTTGGTAGAAGACTTTCTGGGTGGAAGGCCTCCTACTTATCAAAAGGGGGGAAATTGACTTTGATCCAGAGTACTCTTCAAAGTCTTCCCACTTTCTTCATGTCGGCCCTCACTATTCCCCGGTCAGTAGCTCATACGATTGAAAGACTACAGAGGGAGTTTCTTTGGAATGTCAGAAGAGATAAGGTCAAATATCACCTCGTAGCTTGGTTTCAGTTGTGCAAGTCTAAGGATGAGGGGGGTTTGAACTTAAAGTCGCTCATTCAAATGAACAAAGCCTTATTAGCTAAGTGGGTGTGGAGGTTTGGAGAGGAAAGGGAGAGTCTGTGGAGGGCGGTGATAGTAGCTAAGTATGGGGAGATCTCAGGCTGGATCCCACGAGGAGTGAGGGGCTCGCATGGTACGGGGCTTTGGAAGGGGATTATGGCTCATGCTGATCTGGTGGTTCCCTTTTTCAATTTTCGGGTGGGACGAGGGTCAGAGATTAGATTCTGGAAGGATACTTGGGGAGGGCACACGCGTCTAATGGATGATTTTGGTTCCCTCTATGTCCTGTCAGTAGATAGGGAGGCTCTTGTGGAGGATATGTACGAGAGAAGACCAGAGGGAGTTGTTTGGTGTCCAAGAATGCGCCGGGATCTCAATGATTGGGAAATTAGTGATTTTTCTCGCCTTTTGGAGCGCCTCTCTTTGACAGTTATTTGCCCAGAGGTTAGGGATTGCCGAAGATGGACTCGGAGCAGCCATGGCCATTTCTCAGTTAGGCTCTTGTTCCAGGCCTTGTCTCCGGCTTCGGGGGGTGGTTCCCTTATAAAGTAGTGTGGAAGTCCGGAACTCCCTCTAAGGTTTCCTTTTTCGTTTGGACTACAGCTTTAAATAAAACCTTGACGGGGGATCATTTGCAACATAGAGGATGGAGCTTGGCTAATAGATGCCCTATGTGTATCCAAGCAGAAGAAACCATGGATCATCTTCTTGTGCACTACCCAGTTGCGACGGAGGTGTGGAGCTTCTTCTTCTCTTGTATGGGGGTGGTATGGGTGTTCCCCTCATCTTTTCGTCTTCTGCTAGATTTGTTGGTGGTGGGGTAGTGGGAAGGGAGTATGGGAGTCGATTTGGGGAGTCCTTCCCGGGGCTATCTCTTGGTCCTTATGGCAAGAGAGAAATCGCCGTATTTTTGAAGATGTTACGAAATCAGTGCCTCACCTTTGCAACCATATAAGGATGGTAGTTATGAAGTGGGTAGGGGTGCATTTCTCCAGGGAGGAAATTCAAGGCATTGTGTAGTGTTCTTCGTTTCTGTTGAAGGATGGGGTTATTTTTGTAGTTTGTTTATCGTTGAGTTTAGTTTATTCTCTTGTAAGCTCGGCGACCTATGTATTTTTCTTGCTGTTAGTTTTCTTTAATGAGAAGAGGTATTGATCAAAAAAAAAAATTCTGCCTTAGTCTATTTTGTGAAAATTAAGAAATTAAGGCAATGCAACAAGCAATAATTATCAAGAAGAATAGAGAGAGGGTTAGGAAGTGCAAACACCAAGGCTTTGTTCACGAGGTTTGGCAACTTGCCTACGTCCCCGCCTTTCAGCTTCCCGCTTCAAGGATTCACCACGATTTTACTCGCTTGAGCTTCTTCACCGGGTGAAGCTCAAACCTTTACAGGCTAGGATACCACCTCTTACAATCTCCTTTGCAGGCTGAGATAATGACCTTCAATGCAAGAGAACACCCTCTCTTAACTTCTCAAAGCTATCCGGCTTCACGGACAAGAATGCACAAATTCTTGATTTCTTTCAATACAAGTAAGTGTTTGGATTTGAATCCAGATACAAGGATTCTTAATGAGCTTGATAAGATTGAAATAAAATTTCTAAAAATCTCTCAAAAGATTGGGAGTTGAAAGCTCAAATAAGAGAAGTTGAGATTTCTAGGTTTTTAATATGAGATTGATGAGAATTGAATAATATGATCAACGGTAGTTTAGTTCATTAGTTCGTCTTTAAATGTTCATAAATGAACACATTTTATAGAGCTAGGATGAATGTAGTCATTGGGAATGCATTTAATGCGGTTTTGGCTGTTGAAAAAACCAGCTGTTACAAGGTTCTTGCAATCAGTCGTCGACGGATGCATCAGAGTGCTTCCCAGATGTCAACGGATGAGAAGTTCTTCCCAAGCCACTTCCTTATCCAAACGTCGACGGATGAGTATTGCATACTCTCAAACGTCAACGGATGGAACTCAAATATTCATCCTGGCTTACTGTCTTCATTAGACGTTGACGGATGGAGAGAGACTCCTCTCAGATGTCAATGGATGCTCTGTATTTTTACAGAATTCTCATCCTTTAGAGATCTTTATGATGAGAATGATTTCATAGGTCTTATGGCTTTTCATTATCATGATTTAACCATATTTTAAGATGTCTTAGGGCCTTTGAATATTATCTAATTAAGTCAAGGCTTCCTAAGGTCAAACTAGGCCTTTGAGCAATTTCAACTTTCCAAACTATGAAGACTTTTTACATAAGTCCTAGACTCTTCAAAGTAAAATAAAAGATGCTTTAAACCTTCTTGAGAGTCTTGAATTGTCTTGATCTTGAATAAATCTTGCTTTGTCTTCAAGATTCGACTTGGACTTTGGGTGAGATTTTGAATCTTCACCTTGAGTTGATTGGAATTCCTCTTTGAGTTCTTATTTGACTTGAACTTGATTAATCTTTTGAGCTTGAATGAGAATATGACTAACTTATCCTTTTGTCTTGATTTCTCTATTATCATTAAGTCTTGTCTTTGCTGGATGGAACATCTTGATCATGTTGAGTCATTCTTGAAATGTGGACTAATGTTCCTTAAATCTGAAATGTACATACACTTCGTAGAATAATTAGTACCAAAATACTCATTGCATTATTGTGTTATAATCAAAATTATTAGGGGTACATAGGGTTGTAACCTTTAGGCTAACATGAAGGAAGAAAGTGATCTTCCCGAGGAGGGAACGAGAAACCTTGACCGTTTCCCATATTATTAGTTGTTATACTTTAATTTGAGTAAGAGTTGTAATAGATATTGGGGTTAACATGTGATTATATTTTAATGACTTATATGTTGACTTTAAGATTTGAGAATTATGTTGAATGGTTTGAATGTTATGAACTCAGTTGTTAGATAGTTATGATATATTTTGATGAGAAATTTTCAGGTTCATCTTTTAGTATTGCCTTGCATTTGTACAGGTTAATTCAGGATAAGCAGTGTCACGGGCCTAAAGTCCCGTTTTAGCTAGATGGGGTTTTGGAGTCGTGACACATATGCTACATGAAAATGGAGTTAATGAATGTACAATAGGGCCAGGGGTAGTGTAGGTTCTCGCTCTCGATTTTATTTTAGCCCAATGGGTAGAGTAATCGAGCTAATCGAGCTGATGGTTTCCACCATGTTTTACCCCACATAATGAAAAATCCCCTAAAGACGAGATCGGATAGAGTTTAATCACACCCACAATGTCCTTTTTAACACATTAAATGTAGTTAAGATTCATTATTCCTTAGGGTTCAACAATATAACCTTCGTTTTTAAAAAAATATTAAAAAACATTTTACTCTAGTTAAAAAATTAACACTTATGAATAATATGTTATAAAAAGGCCAAGTTATATTGTTGTCTGTTGAACCCTAAGGGTTAGTGAATCTCAGCCACAGTTAATATGACACGTGTTGACTTGTGGGTGCAATTGAATTCAAGGAGTGATTGAATTCGAGGAGTTCAATGGTAGTTGACTGTGATCGGATCTCCCTAAAGACAAGTCTTGTCAATTTATGAATAAATTATATAAAATTTCCCTAATTTAATGTTCAGATCAACCCTCCTTAAGATAAGCCCTTTTGGAGTGGTTGCTTGGACTTACCCTATGGTACCGTAGCGGCTACCTTAGGTTTGACTGTGTGTGTTAGTTACATGATAACATTTTCATCAAAAAAAATATGTTCAAATCAATCTAATGACTGTTAACCACCATACATTTTGATTTCTTATCAAGTATTCTAAGATAAGCATATCAACCATTTACACATCATATTCAGCTCTTGTGCTTAACTTGCATATCTTTATATTAAAATAATTTTTCATATATCAATGATTATATAGGCTCACTTCTTAGAAGTCATCCATTCTTCAGTTCTTAGTATTAAGAGAGGAAAGAAAAAGATTGATTACATATCTGTAATCCAGATACTTGAGAGAAGTAAGAGCATGATAAGCTTCATTACTTGGGGAAAAAAAGAAGTTAAATTCACCATCTCCTAATTAGATTCAAGACATTAATGTTGTTTTGTGGTATGCTAGTTTGTTTTTTCCAAAGTAATTAGGAAAATGTGGAGGCTTTCAAATGTCTGCATATGTTCAATGGACTTTGAGGATTAAGGCAATGAACAAGTATATGATTTATAAATTTACTGATAGTTGTGTCGTTTTAGCATATTCAACTCGGAAGCTCAACAACGGAAAACTGACCCAGGAACATTAATTAAGAAGCCAGAGCAGTGAGATAAGGTGGAAAAATTGGGAGGTTTATGTTAGAAGCTAAAGCTTCTTGAAGTTATAAACATTGTGATTTGAGGTTTGTGATCAATGTAAAGAAGTTGTGCAGTAAAAGACCCTCGGATCAAGAACCTTAATTGCTTTTGGATCAAACTATCACTTGTTTGAATATTAACCTTTTCAGGATATGAGGAAGCCCGTAAACATGTGAATTTGTATTTCAAGAAGAGAACTCTCATGCCAGGTAGTCTTTAATTTCCATAAGATAGAATGGGGACTGGTTTTCTTGTGTATCTACTGAACATGTAATACGAGCTGTGAAGAATTTGTCTTGGAGAAATCTAAGGTACTCTTTGGGTAGACCATGAAGATTCTTACGACCTGCATCCTGGGAATATTAATTGGAGCAAATGCATGGGTGGTAGACTCTACTTAGCGTCTTCTTATTGGAACTTTGCATTCTAATATTGTAATCTGTGAGCTTCTTTACAGATATCTACCAAGAACTGGTGGAAGCATGAACTATATACTTTGATGTGATAAATAGAAGAAAAAAAGATTAGAAGGATCCTGAGACGATTACCAATCTGATTTCTAGTTTACAACAATTTTTAGCACTGCCTGACCGTATAAAGCTTCTTAAATTTAGATATTATCACTTGGTTAATGTAAAGTAGAGGAGGGTAAGAATGCAGAGGGAATTGAGTATGAGTTTGAAGTCCTCAAAACCGAAATCTCTGGGGACAACCTATGTTTTGACTCCAATGATCTCTACAACATAAGTCGAGTATAGGGATACAAAAGAGTAGTGCAAAAAAATTATAGCTACATTTAACTCATGCTCATGTTTAAAGTATAAAACGTAGGTAAAAAATAAGCTTCAGATTCAAATTTCAAAATAAATTCAAAGTTGCCTTGAATATATGCAATCCTTAGTGGTCCGAATTTCCTGATCTGGCTGCCACCTTTGAAGAGGAGTGAGAGTTGGCAACAATGGTGAGGTCTTCCAAGAAAGGGATTTTGTTGTGCTTCCTTTACAATATGAAAGTTGGAGATGAGAGTGAGGGCTTCTGGACGTGGGGGACTGTGAAAGGAGAGGACTTTGCAGGGAAGATAGGTAGATGAGAGAGTTGCTTAGTGAAGGTGAGATGTGAGAGACTTAGTGTTGCAGACGTGAGAGTGCATTGTTGGTGCGGCAAGTGATCCCTTATATAAATCAAGATCAAAAGAGAGAAAATGAAAATTGATTGGGAGACAAAATAGACATACACACGGATAATGAAAAAGCAAAACAGAAAACCCAAAAAAGGGAGGGAGCACCGTTTCGTTTCCAAGTTTAATATGCTAAAACTATAGAACTATCAATAAATTTATAAATATCCTATTTACTCATTATTTTAATTCTCAAAGCTCACAGAAGATATGCAGACATTAGAAAACCTCAACATTTTTCTAATTATTTTGGAAAAAACAAAGTAACAAACCATCATACCACAAAAGAGCATTAATGCATTTGAATCTAATTATGGGAGGCTAGATTTAATTTTTTTTTTCCCCCACGTAATGGAGCTTATCATGCTCTTGCTTCTCTCCAATGTCTCGATTACAAGTATGTAATCACTCTTTTTTTTCCTCTCTTGATACTAGGAACTAAAGAAGGGGTGACTTATAAGAAGTGAGCCTATTTAATGTTTGATATATGTAAAATTATTTTAATATAAAGATATGCAAGTTGAGCATAAGAACTGAATATGGTGTGTAAATGGTTGATGTGCTTTCCTTAGAATGCTTGATAAGAAATCAAAATGTATGGTAGTTCACGCTCAGTAGATTGATTTTCTTTTTTTTGCAAAAATGTTATCATGTAACTAACATACACATACTCTAAACTCACACACACAACCATACCTAAGGTAGCCGCTAATGTGCCATAAGGGTAAGTCCAAGCAACTACTCCAAAAGGGCTTGTCTTAAATGATGCAAGGAGGGGGATACACCAATGTAAGGGTGGATATCAATGCATAGGCGAATTTTTCAAGTTGAGAGCACGACTTTCAATTTTAGTGAGGAGGGGGATAGCAAGGCGGTTCTAAGAGTGGTGGAGAGGGGTAGAGGATACTCAGTGGAAATATTCATTGATCCTCAAGCACGGAGTTGGGTGAAGAAATTCATTTCAGATTGTATTTTAACCAAAGTAGAGTCTTATTGGGTGGCTCGCTTTGTCGACAGCTTCAGCACTCTAGTGATTGAGAGAAAGCTGAATGCCAAAGATGCATTTATCTCCCTTTGGTATCTGCCAGTTGGTGAGGGTCAGAATAGGTAGGTTATTTTCCCTCAATGGGCCAAGAGTGAAGGATGGAGAGGGGTGTCGGCATTAATGGATCGCTTCCAGATTAGAAAGGATTATCCAGCTCAGTGGAGGGCATTTGTTGAGAAGGGGGTCCAAGAGTCACCATCAGAATTCCCGTACTTAGATGCCCTTACTAGGGACCTAGGGAAGAGGATGCCTACTCCTCCAGGGTGGTGGGATTTGGCTTTGATTTGTGTGTTTGTCAAACCATTGGAAAGCTGGTCTCAAATAGAGTGAATCGTAAATGATTTTTGCCCATAGACGAAAAATCCCCCTTATTCCTCTCGATTTGAATAACGGGGTTATTGTAGTCAAGCGGCTCTCCACAATAAGAGACCTCTGTCGGTGTGACCCTTGGCCTTTCCCGACTGGGGGGTCTATCTTAGTAAACAAATGGTGGGGATCTTCCAACAGGGTTAAGGATTCCCAAATTAGGTCTAGCTTTTGGCCGAAAATTCTCGGTAGTCCCTTGCATCTGTGGACGTTTGAGACGTTTCTCAAAGTTGGGGGGGTTTGTTGGAGGTTGATTTCAGTACTTTATCCTGGGCTGATCTCAGGTGGACTCGCATCAAAGTTAAAGAAACTTGCCTAAATGATATTCCTCGAGTGATTCGACTTCCAGATAGAGGGTCCTACATAGAGGTTGTCAAAGTGTTGTTTGAGGGTTCCGGTGAGTTCACCGGTGAACTTTTCCTCCGATTATGTTCCTGCAAGCGGGAGATTCAAATTTAAAAAATGGTACGGAGGTAGGGGTTAAGGGAGAGACTTTTCGTGCAAGCAAGGTCTTCGCTCACCAGTTGGAGTCGGAGGATGTCTGCCCTGCTCAGGCCTATGGGAGTTCAAGGGAGGTAGGGGTGTCAATGGCTGCGATCGGGATGTAGGAGTCCCCCTTAGTTGAGGGCATTATGGAGGGGGATCTGGGTTTACCTCCAACCAGATGGTAGCGTGTCAGGCTGAATCGACAACACCAGAGAGCAAGAAGGAAAGCCAAGCGTAGAAGGAGGGTACGCCCTAGCCCTACTGGAGAGGGTGAAGTTGGAAACCCTAATCTAATTTCGAATGCCTTAGGAGTGAAGGTAGCTCTGGGGATGGGTACCACTTGTGACCCTAGCCTATATCTTGCCTCAGGTCCGTGTGGTGGGCCCTAGCAAAAATCAAGAGACCCTATTCCATTTCGTAAATCCCTTTCATCAAAGAGTAGTCCAAGCCCAAGGTTAAGCCCAAGTCTAAAGTTTGACCCAGTAGACCCATTTCTTTTGGATCCTTTAATAAATAGTATGGGCTCGATAAAATTTCCAAAATGGGTGCAGATTGGGCCAGGCCGGAGGTTGAGGGCTGAACCTCTTGGGTTGGATCCGTTGTTAGCTGAGCTTGGCTCGTTTAAACCTTCACCGTCTTGCTCAGATAAGTTGGTCGACTTAGGTCTCTCGGTGCTTAGGTCGGAGGATCAGTGTGAGTTGCAGGTAGATCTCTCTGATTCGGTAAGTGCTAAGTCTTCTACCCCCCATAGGTTGGAACATTCTATTTGGTTCAGGAGTGTTGGCAGTGGTTCCGTTTCTGCAGAGAATAGTCGATCTCAGAGGAGTTCGGGTTCAGGCGTGCTTTCTTCGAGGGTGGAGGTGTTGGAAGGCAGGGATATCCTGTCTCCATTGTCGCAGAAGTTGCCGGAGCTTATTTGCCTTAACCTTCTCTCAACTCCCATTTCATCGGAGCTCAGGCATCCTATTTCCTCCAACATAGAGTCAACGGTGTTGAAGGGGCAGGATGGCGTGGGGTCAGTGGTTCTTTTAGTAGCAAGCGAGCCCTTCGTTTCTTCTAGCTTTGTTTCTGCGAGCTCTGATGATTCGTTGGGGTCCCTAGAGATCTGTAAGCTTCTTGTGGGTTCTATGGTAGCGAAGGTGAGTGTGGAGGGTATCAGACAAGGTGTTATCGAAGCAGGTTCAGTGGGAGTCGAGGGGAAGGGTTCGAGCCAATTTACAGCATCAGGAGGCATCGGGATCCCATCTTCAGTCCGGACAAGGTGTGTTGCCGCGGAGGCATAGTTTCTCTCCCTCAGTAGGCACTTAATCAGTGGTTCCAAGACCATCCTGTTTTGTGGGATTGGAGATGGGTCGGGGGTTTTGAATATGTCTTCTCCTTGGGCGGTTGAGGCAACTAATCCAATAGATGTGTGTTCCCCTTTGAGGGATGCAGCAGGTAGTGAACACTCAAATCCTCTACCTCTTCCCTTGTCAGGTACGCCTAAACCCTCTTCTCCCTCTATCCAACAGATCCGGTCCTCGAACAGGGATAGGTTGGGTAGAGAGAGTGTTATGGATTCTCTTGCGATGGAAAACTTGTCTCAGTTGCATTCATTAGGGATTAGAGTGTCTTTTCCTTATGAGGATTTGGGTACCTCAGGGCAGGTTTATGCTCCAATGGGTAGGGGTGATTTTTCTAATAGTGTATCGGTTCAGAATCTATGCGAGACCAACATCCAGACTTACTCGGGGGTGGTGGGAGTGAGAGCCCTATCAGGGAGTCGCAGTTGAGCAAGGAGGAGATCTCGGAATAGGTAGTCAGTCATATAGAGGGTTTGAGCAAGTATCTGGGTATATCCATCGAGGGTTGTGAAGTGAAGACAAGGGTGTTATTTCATAAGATAGAGAAGTGCGGTCTTCAGGGGATGGTGAATTTTGCGACAAAGTTTTCCATTGGGAGGAAAGGGAACTCCTCTATGGAGCTGAGGAGGTTGGTGAGTGGTGTTAATTATGAGAGATGAGCGGTTCGGGGTGTGGCTAGCATTTCTAAGCCAGGAAGGGGCCGTAAAGTTTCCAGATGTTAGACCTATTAATCATCTCTTGGAATGTTAGGGGGTTGGGCATGGAGAGAAGAGAAGGGTAGTCAATTAGTTTGTACGGTCCAAGCGTCCATCCATTTTTTGTATTCCAGAGACAACTAGAAGCAATGCAGGAGTTTCGTATCCATGACTCTTGGGGAGCAGGTGACCTGGGTTGGATTGAAAATCCATCTTTCGGAGCATCAGGCGGTATATTGATTATGTGGGATAAAGCAAAGGTGGAGGTGTTGGAGTCTGAAATAGGGGTTTTCTCGACTTCTATTCTTTGTAGATGGATTGGGGAGGACTTCACCTGGGTATTTGCAGGGGTATACGGGCCATCGGGAGGGTCGGAGGACAAGCTTCTATGGAATGGACTAGAGGATGTTAGTATGCGATGGGGGGGCCGATGGTGTTTGGGGGGTGACTTCAACTATATTCGATCAGCATAAGGGGGAAGTGCTCTTATAGCTAAAGTGAAGAGGTTTGGGGCGTTTATTCGTAGTCATGAGCTTATAGATTATCCGACTCGGTGGGCCAAGTTCACGTGGTCTCACTCAGCTTCGAGTGGGAGAGCACATCAGCTAGACAGATTTCTAGTAAGCCCAGATTGGGAGAGCCATTTCCCGAATGTAATTCAATCTACTCTTTCCAGGCCCATCTCAGACCACATGCTCATTGTGTTAGAATCTGGTTGCTTCAAAGGAGGTCCCTCCTCGTTGCGTTTTGAGAATTTGCAACTCAAAGATGAGAGATTTAAAGGTCTAGTGGCTGAAGTATGGAGGAATGAGAGGGGTTGGGGGTCAGCTAGTATGCGCTTTAGTCTGAAGTTGAAAGCCCTAAAAGCAAGATTAAAGGTTTGGAATAAAGAGGTATTTGGAGATATTCAGGTGTGTCTTAATGGGCTCCTCATGGAGATAACAAAGTTGGATGTTATGGCCGAATCTAGAGAGTTATCGGAATTGGAAACTTGGAATTATGAGTCAAAGAAATTGGAGTATGTGGAGGTGCTAAATCTAAAGGAGATTAGTTGGAAACAAAAGGCTAGAACGAGGTGACTTAAGGAGGGCGATCGGAACACCAAGTTTTTCCATTGCACAACTAATTTTAATAGGAAACAGAACTTTATTTCCAAGATTAGGGTGAATGGGGTTTGAAAGGAGGGTAGAGAGATTGGTGATAGTGTTGTTTCTTACTATGAAGATTTATACAAGAAAGGGAAAGTTGGAAGCCGAGGCCGGATGGTTTATCCTTTGCAAGTTTGTCCCAAGAGCAAAGGTATTCGTTGGAGGGGCCATTTGAGGAGGATGAGGTGTTAGGAGTTATTCGAGGTACGACTGTGGATAAGGCTCCTGGTCCGGATGGATTCACCATTAAGTTTTACAGGGTTTGTTGGGAGATAGTGGGGTCAGACTTCATAGAGGTGATGTGGGAATTTTATTCTTCAGGCCGATTCGATAAAGTGTTAAACAGTACTTTTGTGGTGTTGATCCCGTAAAAGGAGGGGGCGATGGAGCTTTTGGATTTTTGCCCGATTAGTCTTGTTAGTAGTGCATACAAGATTTTGTCCAAAGTATTGGCAGCTCGCCTCCAGAGAGTGATGGTCTCCCTGCAACAAGGAGCTTTTGTGGGTGGAAGGCAGATTCTAGATGGGATTCTAATAGCCAATGAATGTATTGATGCTCGCATTAGATCTCATCCCTGGTCTTATTTGCAAAGTAGATATGGAGAAAGTGTATGACCATGTTAATTGGGGTTTCTTAGATTATGTCCTTGGCAGAATGGGATTTGGGCAAAGATGGAGAACATGGGTGAAGATGTGTATATCCTCAGTGTTCTTCTCCATTATCTTAATGGGAGTTCAGTAGGATTTTTCCCTAATTCTAGGGGGTTGCGGTAGGGTGATCCGTTATCTCCGTTTCTATTTGTCCTTGTCTCGGAAGGTTTGAGCCGTATGTTGGCAAAAGCAGAAGGGGTGGTATTCGAGGGATTTGTGGTTGGTTCAGCTCAGATGCGCATAACCCACCTCCAGTTTGCCGATGATACTCTGATATTCTGTAATGCATTGTCACGTCAGCTTCTGTACCTTAGGTGTTTACTTCGATGCTTTGAAGCTGTCTTTGGGTTGCGGGTAAACTTAGCCAAGTCAGAGATTGTGAGCGTAGGATAGGTCCCTAACATGAATCAGTTGGCAGTTTGCTTTGGGTGTAAAGTGGGAGCTCTTCCAACGTCGTATCTGGGAATGCCATTAAGTGGTGGCTTCAAAGCTAAAACAGTGTGGGTCCCCGTGTTAGAAAGGCGTGCAAAGCGGTTAACAGGTTGGAACGCTCACTATCTCTCGAAAGGCGGCAAATTAACTCTAATTCATAGCACCTTGAGTAGCCTCCCGACATATTTTGTCCATTTTATCCATATCAAAGACTGTTGTTGTTTCGCTCGAGCGTATGTAGAGGGAGTTTCTGTGGAATAAGAAGATGGATTCATTTAGTTATTATCTGGTGGCTTGGAACTAGATTAGCCGGCCTAAAGAAGATGGGGGATTGAATCTTAAGTCTCTGATGTTAGTTAATAAGGCATTGTTAGGAAAATGGATTTGGCGGTTTGGAGCGGAGAGGGATAGTTTGTGACGTGAGGTGATAGTAGCCAAGTATGGGGCGTCTTCGGGTTGGGTCCCGATTCAAGTTAAGAGTACCTATGGCCTGAGTCTCTGGAAGGGGATCATGGCAACATCTAGCTTGGTGGTGCCTAAATTCAGGTTTAAAGTTGGTCAGGCGTCTTAAGTGAGATTCTAGAAAGATGTGTGGTGTGGCGAGTCTAGATTGCAGGATGACTTTGGGCACTTATTCTTGTTAGCTGCCAATAGAAATGTGGTGGTTGGAGACTACTTTCAAGAGTAGGGGAGAGGAAGGGGTTTGGTGTCCGGTGTTGAAATTTGATTTAAATGATTGGAAATTGATGAAGCATTGCAGTTGTTGGCTCAAATTAGTTCATTTTCCCTATGTGTTGGTGTAAGGGATTGCAGGGTCTGGTCTGGCAGCAACCATGGTTGTTTATCAGTTAGATCTTTGTTTCAGTCTTTGGGTCAGACCTCCCCAGGTTCGTTTCCGCATCGGGTGGTGTGGAATCCAGACATTCCTTCTAAGGTTTTCTTTTTCCTCTGGAATGCAGCCTTGAATAAGATCCTCACTTGTGATCATCTATAGCATAAAGGGTGGAGTTTGGCCAATAGGTGTTTCCTCTGCCTCCAAGAGGAAGAGACGGTGGATCATCTGCTCTTACATTGTCCCACTGTGTTTGGTATTTGGGGTTACTTCCTTTCCCGCATGGGAGTGGAATGGGTCTTCCCCTCGACCTTTCTTAATTTCTTAGCTGGTTGGTCTAAGATCGGAGAGGATGATGCTAGGGAGGTGCTTTGTTCAGTGCTTCCGGGGGCTATTGCTTGGATGATATGGAAAGAGAGAAATCGCAGAGTTTTTGAGGATACTTTAGCGTCTCAATCTCGTATTTGTGCAAGGATTCGGTTGGTTGCATTAGAATGGACGGGTCTTAAGTTTGACAGGGAGAAGCTTAGGGGGGTGTTGGGTTGAGCTTCCTTTTGGGAGGACTTTGTAGGATAGGAGTCAGGGTTCTTGCCCCATTCGTTTGCTTTTGAGTTTAGTTGCTTGTAAAATCTTGCTTTTGGTCTTGGTTGTTTGTTCTCTTGTATTTTATTTTCCTACTTAATATATTTGCATGTTTACCGATTAAAAAAAAAAGGGCTTGTCTTAAGGAGGGTGATCTGAACATTAGAGTAGGGAAAATTTATTTAATTTATTTATAAATTGACAAGGCTTGTCTTTAGGGAGACCGGATGACAATCAATTGCGATTGAACTCGGGGCGAGTTCAATCGCACCCACAGGTCAACACGTGCCCTTTTTAACCCATATTAACTATGGTTAAGATTCACTAACCCTTGGGGTTCAACAATATAACTTTGCTTTTAAAAAAAACAATATTAAAAAAATATTAACCCTAAGTGTTAATTTTTTAATTAGAGTTAAATGTTTTTTAAAACCAAGGTTATATTGTTTAACCCTAAGGAATAGTGAATCTTAACCATAGTTAATATGGATTAAAAGGGGCACTGTGGGTGCGATTGAACTCTGTCCAATCTCATTGTTAGGGGATTTTTCATTATGTGGGGTAAACCATGGTGCGCTTGAACTCTGCCCATTGGGGTAAAATAAAATAGAGAGAGAGACCCTGCCCTACCCCTGGCCCTAGTGTACATTCATAGGAATGGCCTTGCCATCTCACAATGTTCCACATTATTGTGATATTCCCCTGACAATCCAAAATAAACATGAGAAATAAAATTCCTTGAATTATGATAATTTTTTCTATAACGCATATGTTGTATCCAATTTTTTAACTGGTGCAGACACTTTGTTATGGTCAATAGTGTCTCCATTAAGATGAACAAAACAGTCCTTTGATAGGTGATAAGTTACATAATCTGTATCTAGAAATTGGGGCTCCTAACACCCCTAATGTTCAATTATAGAATCTTTATTGAAACTGACATCAATGTTATCCCCTGTCTGGATTGGAGGACTCCCAGCTTTCGGTTGCTTTTTATTATTATTATTTTCTATAGAAGACCTAATTAGTCTAGGTAAAAAAAGAGTTTAATAATTTTTCATTAGATTATATCACTCATATATTATGTAATATTATAAAATATTAATACATTTTATGGTGTTCTATTTTAGTAATTAAACTACTTGGAATTCTCTACTTATAGTGTTACACCAATTAAACTACTAGTTAATATTTGTAACAGTCAGCCAATGTTCAATGGGCCATTCTTCTTCAATTTATGGAGGCCTTTTTGTTTCTCAAAGATCTCTTGAATCCATTTCCCATCTTACAGTCTTCAAGTGAAGTTTTCATCATCTAGGACTTGAAACTATTGCTGCGTTGAAGTTCTCTGTTCAATAATTTCCTTCCCAAAAAAAGACAAGTTCTTAAGGTTTCAGAGTGCTGATCGTGACTAAGGCCTTTTCCTCAGTTTAGGGAGTTTCATGAAGTGGTGAGAACTTATTAATGTGTGGAATAAAGCTGTCCTTGTTCTTGGATTTCATGACCGTCACTTGAAAAACTTGCCTTAATCTGAGCTGGGTAGTTTCTCTTTGTTATGAATCAGATATTTCATTGAGTTTTTGTCGGCACCTCTAAATTTCTGGGACATAGTGGGGTTATCCACTTCTATAATTCTCTTTTGCATCTTGTTTAACTGGGGCATACAAAAATAGTCTTAAGTTTCTTTCCTTTGGAGAAGTTTACTGCTACTTCATTCCAAGAGAAGTCTGTACTTTCAACTGTGAAGGATTTGGGTTTTGAGTTGAGATAATTGGAATTTCTTTTTTCTTTACTTTATCTGTATCATTAGAGAAGTTTGTAGTTCTAACTGTGATAAAACACACATATTTATTTATGGGTTTTGTCTGGTTATATGACTATTTGTTTTGATCCGAGTCTTCCTTAATGGCCTAACTGGTCAACAGTCGACCATCAATCACTAACTATGGGTTAGTATGTGGGCAAACTGTCATTAACGATTGTTTATTTTTTAAACAATAAGATTGGCTAGTAAGTTACAAACTGGATATGATGTGTACGTTAACGTCCTTAGATTGGATTGGCTTAACATTATTCTAGGAAAATTTCTAGAAGGGCCCGGTGATTAGGCAGAGGGCCAGTTGATTAGTTTCTGAGTTGATTACAGTTTGGATTTATTTCAGATTATGAATTAAGGTAGTTATTTGTTTTATTTATTTTGTTTATCCTCAGATGGTTATGATCCCCTAGATCCCAAAGGTAACATCACAATAAGATGGGATGTCTTAACTTGGCTCGACGACTCATACGATGAAAGTCTTAAGATTTGTTATTATTAGGGAATATATGGAGTATTGTAATAAGGCGTGAATGAGATACACTAAATCATTCAAGTGTATCTCATCACAATATTGGATTGGCATCAATCAAGGATATAATAGATTTGATTAAATTAGGTTTCTATATTGAGGTCAATGTAATCTCTATATAAACCCCACTAGAGGTCATTGTAATTATCCAAGTTTATCAATAAATCCTTTTCTATCATGGTATCATAGCGGGTTGATCGGACCTTGATTTAAGTTTAGTCTTATTGTTTTTCCTTTGCCAGCGGGTGGCGCTGCTTGCTGCCTGCCGGACCTAAAACCTTTTTTTTTCCGTTTATTAGTTAACTTCTGTTCTCTTACCACATCTCCTCCTTGCCAGTCACCCATTGTCAAGTGAAAAATGCATTCCCCCACTCGTCTTGTATGTATTGAGAAACAAAAAAAAAGTGGTTCTCTTTTGAGAATATCAATCATGGTGACCTCAGTGCTTCTCAGATCTCTTCTCGATCTCTACGATTTCCCTTCCTCATCCCTATGAGCTTTTAGATGCTTGATTGGCAATGCCACGACATCATGGGCTACCTCTTCCTTGGGTCCCTAGTCGGCTTGTTTAGAAAGGCCATTCAGCTCAAAGGTTGTTGGGAATGATGTTCTTGTTATTTAGTTGGGTATCACTAACTCGTGTAGCAGTTGTGGAGGAAAGAATGCTAAAGTTATTGAAAACTCTGCAGGAGCTCAGACCACACCTTCAGTGGTTGCCTTCAACTAGAAGGGAGAGCTACGTGTTGGTATCATCCCCCATAAAACGGATCTCTATCATTTGCTTCAGATTCGATGTCTTCTCCGACTACTTTGAATTAAAGTTCAATGATCTCGTCTCAAGCCGCAGACAAATTCTTTTTCATTAATTGCTTCGTGATGCAAAAAAAGAGTTGTTTTGAAGATTGAGTTGGAACAACTCACGCTTGTGAGTCGAAGTCAAGTCCACACCCAGTTGTCCTACTGAGGCCCAATCATTTTAAGTCCATTTTGAGGCTTACTATCTAGGCCCCCTTTCTTGGCCCATAGAGGCCTCTTTACAGGCCCATAAAGGCTATCTGTTCAGGCCTGTAGAGGTTAATTTTCTTGGCCATTGAGCCTTGTTAAGCCTATTAGTGGCACTGTTTTTCAAGCCTATTTGAGGCATTTCCTTTAGGTCCATAAAGACTTTTCTTTTGGCCCATTAGAGGCCCATTTAATTCAACCCACATGCAACGAAGAACAAAGGTGTCAAGCGGAGATAAAAATGTATCAAGCGAAGATCAAAGGTGTCAAGCGGTGATATAAAGGTGTCAAGTGAAGATCACAGGCACCAAGCGAAGATCAAAAGCTGTCAAGCAAACTTCTATTAGCGGCAAATACATGGAGATTTTTCAATCTCCATATATTTGAGGGGGAGATACATTAAATCATTCAAGTGTATCTCAATATCTCATCACAATATTGGATTGGCATCAATCAAGGATATAATGAATTTGATTAGATTAGGTTTCTATCTTGAGGTCAATGTAATCTCTATATAAACCCTACTAGAGGTCATTGTAATTATCCAAGATTATCAATAAATCCTTTTCTATCAGTTATTAATTTTTCTCAATATATAGGAAAAAATTAGATGACTTATATTAATTCATACAGTTATTTGTTGTCTGTTCTGAATCCACACAATTATTTGTTCACAATTTTAACTCTCCTAAGTAGTGCCAATGATGGGATCGTACTCATGAGTCGCAGGGAAGGAGTAGGGGGTCCTATCTCTCACATTAAAATGATCCATTCTTGGTGGCATTCTATGCTAGATATGGTTTTGCTTAGTGTAGGAAGTCTTAAATTCAATTTTTATTGTATGAGGTTTTTGTGTCTAAGTATATAACAGTCCAAATTGTTCTTCAAAGTTTATTTCTATTTGTTGTTTGATGTAATTTTTTTCATGTTCTCCCTTTATTCTCATTCTGTCTCTCTTTTAACAGCATCAATTAAAGTGAACAGTGAAGACTAAGAAGTCTAAATGGTTAAAAGCCCCACCTTGGCTAAGTTCCACCATCACTCCGACCCCGCCTGACTCACGATTGAGTGAAGGGCTGTTGCCCCCGAAGGCAAGGAAGCCCAGCCCTGAACCGACCCAGCCTGAAATCTTGCCCTATTAGGCCGAAGAGGATGTTGAGAGGACACCACCGGCGCCAACTGAGGCCAACTCTGAACTGAAATGCCCTGGAAGGTATTCCTGATGCCCAGAGGCCTGGAATGACTACCATGAGCCGGCATCAGCATGCGAATAGCCCTTGCTACCATTGGTCAGGTTATCTCTCAAGAGCAGAGTGCATTTATGGGGGGTCGGCAAATTCTGGATGAGATTCTTATTGCTAACGAAGTGGTGGATGAGCGTATGAAGAAGGGCGACCCTGTCGTTATTTGTAAGATTGACATGGAGAAGGCTTATGACCATGTTAATTGGCAGTTCCTCGATTATAGTCTCAATCGTATGGGTTTTGGGTTGAAATGGCGGGCTTGGATACGGAGTTACTACTCTTCCCCCTCCTTCTTGGTCCTTATCAATGATGTTCCTTTTGGTTTTTTTAGAAGTTCTAGGGGTTTGCGCCAAGGTGACCCCCTATCTCCTCTTCTTTTTATTATTGTCACTGAAGCTCTTAGTAGGATGATTCGCAGGGCCGCAGGAGTGGTTTGGGAGGGATTTTTGGTGGGACACCCTCCAGTTATGATTTCTCATCTTCAGTTCGCGGATGATATTCTTCTATTTTGTGGAGCTTCGCCGGGTCACCTCACTCATAACTGTTATCTCTTTCGGTGTTTTGAGGCAGTGTCAGGGCTGAAAATTAACTTTCAAAAGAGTAAGATTTTTGCGGTGGGGGAGGTCTCTAATTTGGAGGATTTGGCCGCTTGTCTTGGGTGTGAAACTAATACGCTTCCAACTAGGTACCTTGGGCTTCCCTTGGGGGCTCCGTTCAACTCTAAGTTGATTTGGAATCCGATTATTGAGAAGTTTCATAAGAGGTTGTCAGGCTGGAAATTGTCGTTCCTCTCTAAAGGTGGGAGGCTCACCTTGCTGAAGAGTATTCTCTGTAACCTTCCAACATATTTTCTCTCTTTGTTTAGAATTCCAGTCTCTGTAGCGGCAAAGTTAGAAAGGTTGCAGCGGGATTTTTTATGGAATGAGAAGGTGGAGATTAAGAAGATCTATCTTGTCAAGTGGAAGTTGGTTTGTTGACCTAAAGAGAAGGGGGGGCTTAATGTGTGGCACATTCGGGATGTTAATTAGGATTTGTTGGGAAAATGGTTGTGGCGTTTTGGGATTGATCGCGACAGTTTGTGGAAAGAGGTGATTTTGGCTAGGCATGGGCGTAGAGCTGGTGGGAGCCTAGGCCGCCTAGGGGTCCTCATGGTGTTGGCCTTTGGAAGGTGATCGTGGCGGGTTAGGAGGATTATGTAAAGCATACGCGTCTAGTGATTGGGGATGGGACGGATGTTAAGTTCTGGCTTGATCCTTGGTGCGGGCCTTCTCCCTTGAAGCTTGTGTATCCAACGTTCTTCTCTATTGCCTCTGATAGATTGGCGATAGTGGCAGATATGTTTGATTGGGCTACAGGGGAAGGAAGTTGGAGTCCTTCCTTCTTACGGCCGTTGAATGATTGGGAGGTGCAAGATTTGGCTCAATTATTGGGAAGGTTAGATTTAGTGCGTTTACTGGCTTCGGCGAGGGATTGTCGGGTTTGGGACAAGAACTCTAATGGCCTTTTCTCCGTTAAATCCTTCTTGCAGGCGGTGAAGCCTATCCCTCAATCAGACTTCCCTGTTAGGGCAGTGTGGTATCATGGAGTGCCGTCCAAGGTTTCTTTCTTTATGTGGTCGGTTGTTTTAGATAAGATTTTGACGTTGGATGACTTGAGAAAGAGAGGATGGAGTCTCCCCAATCGTTGTTTTTTGTGTTTGAGGGAGGAGGAATCGGTTGATCATCTGTTGTTGGATTGCACTTACGCGAGTCAACTTTGGGGGCACTTTATTTTCCAATTTGGAGTTGTCTGGGTCTTCCCCTCTTCTTTCCAGGAGTTGCTCTGCGTTTGGTTGTCGGTTCATCTAGAGAGCCCTTGTGATCTCATTTGGGCGTTCCTCCCGGGAGTGATTTCGTGGTCTTTGTGGCAGGAGAGAAATAGGAGGGTTTTTGATAATTCTTCTCTGTCTATTGAGAGTCTTTGTTCCTGGTCGAGGTCTTTGTTGCGGGATTGGCTCTCTTATAGAGCTGATGTGGGGGAGATAGGGTTCGATGAGTTGATTTCGTAGTTAGTGTCGGGGTTTTTTGTGTGGAGTTTGGGGGTTTTTTCGATGGGTTGTCTTGGGTTGTTTGCTGTTTTTGTGTTTTGTGTGCTGGTATGGATTCACCTGTTGTGAATTGTTGTTTTCTCTTCTTTTCTTTAATAAAATGATTTTACGGATCAAAAAAAAAAGAAAAAAAGCCCCACCTTGCAATTGAACTATAGTTTGCATGTGCTTGTCCCAACTAAGGGACTGAAATATCTATTGCCATTGTGGCTCTCAGGAAGATCTAGTTGCTCTTACGGAGCATGGCTCATGAGTAATCTCACCAGACCTTGTGGTTCTTTTTGCCCGTGGAGTCATTCATGCAACAAACCACATAGATCTTGAATTGTTTTGTTCTAATTCTAAAGCTTCTAATTAATTTTCTTTTAAATATGCAGGTAATGGTTTCGACATCCAACTTGCATCAATACAGCCATGTGGATAGACCTGGATGGAAGCTGGCTGGGAATGGAGTGGAAATGAGGTCATTTGGAAAATCACTGGCGCAAAGGCAACATAACAATGAAATTCTTCTTGGTTCAGGGGGTCAGAATTACCACATTCTTGTTAGAAGATGCCGGTCATTACTGACCTCCTTCCTGGGGTGCCTTACCACATGCTAGTTCCTGAATGCTGTAAGGGAGGCGTATTGTTTCCATGATGCAAACCCTATTTGGAACAAAGCTTCCTTCAAAATTGGAGATCATGGAGGCTTCTCTCCATAACAATATGAAGCTTATAATTCCAAAGAACTTCAGCATCGGTCTTCCAGGATACACATGTGGATCTCCATTTAAGGTCGTTCCAGCCAAATATAGGGCAGATGGTGGTTGTCGATGGATGCAAGCCTTGTGTAAGCATTTTATAGTAACAATCGCTTTCATTTACAGCAAAACAAACATATAAACCATTCTTTTGAGTTCATTTCTTCTGTTTTGTAGTGACATGGAATATAAAGTGCATCTACTCCCATCTTAGGGCAGTTAGACACCCCACATGATGCATGTCCCTCTCTGCATTCTACAGCGAGACAATAGTTGAGTGCTCTCGGTGCAGCTGTGGCTGCCATGGAGTAGGAACCAAGTGTATGAAGTAAGCCACTTTTCCTCTTAAGCCATCTCAAACTCTTTTGTTAGGAACTCTTTCTTTTCCCCTGTAGCATGTACACAGCACATGTGCTCAATTCGGGTGCATTGGCACGTGAAACGCAGTTACAGGGGTTATTGGAGAGTTATGGTGACTGTCACCTACTAAAATTTTATAAAGAACTATATACCAGCTGGAACATAGTTGTGCAGCATCCAGACCTGCAAAGTGTAGTGCAGGTCTTCAACCTCCAATATAAGAGTCTCTATCTGTATGTACCAGAAGTAAGTTGAAAAGTTTATATTTAATAATGTTATATTAACATTTTAAAGAAAAATTGTTTTATTTGGTAATAGGATTTTTTCAGTTAAATATAATACTGGGATACTCACAATTTGAACTTCTCTGTTTTGTTAATTTTTGATTCTTTGCAGATGATACTGTAGTGTTCTGGGGTTTTATAATAGCATACTACTTCAGTCTGAGAGGAGGACAATGGGAATGTGCAGGCTGAGGTTTTACTAAAGGATCGAGGAATGTTCACATTCAAGGAAGGGTGGACCTTCCCAATGAGAATATATTTCAACGGCGATGAGTTGTAATGCGGCCTACAGAAATATATCTTGGGATCCCTCAGCACATCCAGTCATCTAGATTCTCTCTTTACTACGTCTTTTTGCCTTTCATTGCTTTTACTATCTGTTTGTTGTATAGTAGGTCATATGTATTGAACCCAAACATCATCAGGCCCCACTACTTTATAATACATACAGATATACTAAATGTAAAGTGATTATACACTTTGTTCTTTTCTATTCATTTAAAAAAGTGATTATACGCCTACTTCCTATCATTGTGGCCATTGCATCAACATCCCTCAGCAGGATTAATTCTTGGTTGTATATTCATCCAACTAGTATTTACTGTTGGATTTAGATCTTCTCTTCTCAGGACAACCAGCCTAAGGTGGTCCAGACAATAAGAGGTTGGGGTATAGCCGAACAACAAAAGCCTAAAATTCAATGGTAGTTGCCTAGGATATAAAGCCTTATATGTAGACACCAGGACTATTTGATTACTGACCAATGCACAGAACAGCAATGGTGCTTGATTCTCTTCTCAAATGGAAGGTTACACCAGTTCAATGGAAAATCATACACTGTAAAGTTCTAATATTGATTTCATAATCACAATAGCTTCATGTTTACTTTTTGGTGGAATAGTTAGTGCAATAGCTTCTAAGAGAAAGATGAGGCAGAGTGATTTTACAACCATGACATGTGCTAACTAATGCAAAACAGTTAGTCTCTTAGAAGAATGTTTCTGAAAAAGAAGAAGAAAATATTAACCTTAATTTTCTTAAGCTTGACCATGGTTAAAGGAGTGTTAAAAGGGACACGTAGACATGGCATTTGACTACATTGTTAAATGCGTAGTGGGATAATTACTGCCCTTATATAAATGAAGTTAATTGATAGAATCTTAACCATTTAGGAAACTCTAATTACTGCCCTTATATAAATGAAGTTAATTGATAGAACCATTTAGGAAACTCTTATACATGAAAATCACAGCCCTACTGATTAGTGGAAGAATTCTATCCATTTAGGAATATCAAATAATCACTGGAGTAGTCTCTCAATCATCTATCACTACAGTTGTGATTTTTGAGTTTCTTAAAAGGTAAGAATTCTCACACCAATCACTATATAACTTCTTAAATTGCTAAAATTTTCTAAATAGAAGCTATCACCTACAAATCCTACCTTCAAAATCCTACCACCAGTCGAACTGGACCAGACAGGTCGGTTGAACCAGGGAATCGGTATTCGGTCCCCTCAGGCCTCACCTGTCTCCTGTCCAGTGTTGGTTAGTATGTAAACTATCCTCTTTTTAGAAGTGTTAAAATACTTTGCTTTTTTTTTTTTGGAGTTCGGTCTATGAGTACTCCAAAATATACTCCCTACTCTTAAACCACCAAGGGCTAGGATTTGTCTTGGCTTATTTTTTCTTTTCTAATGCCACGTCAGCTCTAATCCTAATGGTTTAATAACTAACCACCAAGGCCTAGGATTTGTCTTGGCTTATTTTTTTTCTTTTCTAATGTCACACTAGCTCTAATCCTAACAGTTTAATAATTGATTTAAACCGTCAGGATTTGGGAGTATATTTGAAACTTGAGAGTACACTTTGGGATTACTCATAAACTAAATTTTTTTTTATGGTACTGCACGCACCCCAAAACTTACTGATTTACAACAAAAAAACCTAACGAACCATAGAAGACAAAAATGCTATAATCTCCTTCCTTGGTCCTCTAACTCCTTTTTTTTCCTCTCGAGAGAGCTAAAGGAGACTGATTGCAAGAAAATTTTGGTCACTACAAGAAATCTACTGATTAGTAATGCGATTTATGTCCCTAATAGCATTAGAGACGGAATATTTGACCATCACTATTCCATTACATATGTTAGCGTCATTAATGCCCTTATTATCCGTCACTAATTAGAGATGGAAGATTTGGTCACTTTTAATATTAGTGACGGTTTGATTCCCGTCTCTGATACCTTGATTTGGTCACCTTTTATGTCGGTAATTAATGACGGAAGTGTCTTGTTGTGACACAAAACAATTCGTCTCTAATTCTCTATTTGTGATGGAAATCAGTCTGTCTCTAATATCTCGATTGTGACGGAAAGATATCTGTATCTAATATCGGAATAGATACGGAAACCAAACCATCATTATTATTAAATTTTGACAAAACCTATTCTGTTTCTAATATGTCAAATGTGACTGGCATATTTTCGAAGCTAGAGCTCAATTATCCTTAGTGACGGAATTTATTCCGTTTTTAATGGCCTATTTTTTTTTCCCAAATCTGCTAGGATCCTATAACTTGTTCAACTTGTAACCTATTCCGCTTTATAACCTGTAACCTGTATCCATTTCATTCACACACAACCTATATCGTTTCATCAAACATTCAACCTGTATCCATTTCATTCACACACAACCTATATCATTTCATCAAACATTCAACCTGTATCATGTTTAGTTGCACATTCAACATGTAGCTTATTTATTCACACATGCATTCAACCTGTAATCTATTCCAACTATTCATAGCTAAACTACCCAATACACAGGGAAGAACTAGTCCATTCTATTCCATAAACTACTGAGAGTAGTAAAAATTAAATCCACAACATATATAAGTTTTAACAATGTTATAAAAAACTAACAGTGTCTAATAACATAATGAGTTAAGCATCAGCAATCTCATGCAATGGAATAATCTAGGGGGTTAGGGGAATCGGGATCCTAGGATTACCACTGAGATGGTGGCATGGGTAAGGATGGGAATGACTTATCCAGACACTACGTCTGGAAGAAATTTGTAAGGCCATGAAGTACTTGTTCGTATTAGTCATTTGAGCCTCCATAGTCGTTTGGCGAGCAAAAAAACCTGGTTCGCAAACTCAACCTCCTCTCTCCTCCTCCAGTGATCCACATCAGGAGCGCGGAAATGCATTGAGGAAACACCCAGTCCATATGTGCGGACGCGTCCGTGTCTGTTTGGACCCATCACCTGGGTCAATATATATCTCGTTTCGGGCGGTGCTACTAGCACCACCCTCAGGACGCTGGCTTCTAAGTTAGTCCATCTACGTCTGTTATAATAAATAATTCAATCTAGAATTGATTATGACCAAACGAGAAACAGATTGTGTAAAATTGATTCTGGACAAAACTAGAATCTGTAACTAAACAGAATAGGAGCAAACCTAATCTGGAATGATTGGAAACATGATTAGACTAAACTAGAGTCACTACAAGAAAAGATGGCTTTACTGACAGAAATTTACCGACGGCTATAAAATTGTCACTACATAACCGTTATACCGACGGTTTGATAGCCGTCGGGGGTTTCCCATCACTATTAATGATAAGAAGTAAATAATTGCATTTATAATTATGTTTATTCTATCATTGACGGAAATATAAACTACTGACAGTAAATAAACCATCGGTATTATATTATTAATTACCGATGGAAATAGGACCGTCGGTGAAGTTATTTAGTGTCGAAATAATTACCTTCGGTAACAATATGCTAAATTAAATCCCCAAAATGTTTTGCGATTTCTTCCCGCCTTGACATCCTCTCCCGCCCTAAAACCTTTCCTCTCTCTCTCTCTTTCCGTTTGCTCCGTGGACATGTTCGTTGCCATGGTTGTCGCCGACGACTTACCGACGGTTAAAAATTCGTCGGTGATGTTTATACTGACGGAAAAAATTGTATTACCGATGGTTCTGACCCATCGGTAAAAACCTTTTTTTTTGTAGTGAGTGGACCTAACCCTGTAACCAAACAGACCCTTAAACCCTAAAGGGGTAAAATGATCATTTTAGAAATTGACCAAATAATTAGATATTCTCTTTCTATAAATCCAATGGAACTTTAGGACATTTGAATAAATGACAAACCCTAATTAAATGAATATATATATATATATATACTAGTAAAGGTGCACGTGCTTTGCACATATTAATTTTTTACTAATAAAATGTAATAATATTTTAAAATAATACTAAAATTATTTAATCATGATTAATATTTTAGTAGTATGATGAGATACTTTATAATTTCATTAACTAAATAACTTGTTAACAATTATATAAACAAATATTACTATATTTATAATATAGAGTTATTATCAAAGTAGGTTTGAAGTTATTTTTTTCAAATAGTTAGTGGGTCTCATATAGAAGTCAGAAAATTTTCATATAAATTTAATAAGTTAAAGAAAATCAAATATATAAAAATCATATCACTTTTGTTAAAAAATAAAAAGAGAGGAAACTTTTTTTTAAATGTTTTATGAATATCTCTGATTAAGAAAAGACAGTAACCAAGGAAGACTTTGGAGAGTTTTATATCAAAGAGATAATTCTATATATTAATTAGGCTTTCTAGCAACAATCATTCCTTATAATTTATAATAAAGAGCGGTCTTGTTAATAATTAACCAAAAATGAAATAGTTGTAGGCTTGCATTAATTTATGGGTAACACTTTCTTTCAAAATTACTTTCTTTATGGAAAAGATATGAGTTATTATCTTTCATTCTTTTTTTTTTTGGTAAAACTGTCTTTCATTAAGAGGACACGTTTTGAACTAACACTCTGTCTAATAAATAAAAAAAGAAAGTCTTAAAAGAGAGTATTGCTAGCATTATCCTTAATTTAATTTAATTATACATCATGCAAGAGAATAAAGTACACACTTGCAATTTATAAGAAATGGTCTAGAAACAAACAATCAAACAAGCAGAGTAAGATGGGTACCTGAAGCACAAACTAATTAGCATATTAGAGCATGGATGGACTTTATGAATAAGCACTCTTCTAAGAATCTTTCCTGAAGCCGACATTGGGATGATGAATGTTACTCTCCACAACCATTTGAAGTTGAGGGGATGAGTTTCTGGAGTGGCATTCTCGTCTTCTTTCCACGTCTTAATGGTCTTATCGGCTTCTACCAGCTTCACTATCCAATGACCTCGAAAGAGTATTTACGTCAAATAAAGTTTAAGTACACTTCTTGCAGCAGTAATTAAAATACTATCCTAAGAATCATCTATCCTTCTCTATCTCCCCCCTTTATATATACTTCCTTTAATTATACTTTCTTCATCTTTTTCGAGCCCATTATACTATTGAAGACCCAAACATAGACAAAATTCCGGTAAGTTTTGAATCTCTTTTGACTCCAATAACACCTACGGATTAACCTGTAAGTTTTGAATCTCCTTCTATTCCAGTAACGTCTAACATCTACTTCAGTAACATCTATAGGTAATAGATTCTTTGGTTTCACCACTTGTAGGAGCAAGAACCGGCCACCACATAGTCGAAGGATCCTTCACACGGAGGTTGAAGAAGGGAAATCCCGTATGCAAGTACCCATTGTCTCTCTATCTTCCACGACTCTCTCTCCCCCTCGAACCCTTGTGAGATTACATATTGCAATGTGGTTGAAGCCTTGATACCCTCTTGTGGGTTGACTCATAATATATCTAAATGAGATACGATAACAATGAGATGTAGGACTCTTTTACAAATATGATAAGAAATAACTCTTGTACAGATAAGAGAGACCTTGCTACCCTCTTGTGGGTTGACTCATAATATATCTAAATGAGACACGATAACAATGAGATGTAGGACTCTTTTACAAATAAGATAAGAGACAACTCTTTCATGGATAAGAGAGACGGTAATATTTGTTACATAGTACACACGTTTGAAATAGATATGAGTTACTGGGACTCTATCAAAACCTTTCTCCCACGATTCTAATTATTTTTATAAAAATTTTATAAGAATTATAAAGAGACTATATTTCTACTAATATTTTAATTAGATACCTTATGTTAAAAAGTTAATATTTTTAATTAAAGGGTATTTTAGTCCAAGTAAAATTTAGGTTACTCCTTGTACTTTTATTAGTAGAATGATATATATATATAATTTGGGCACTTCACCTAAAAAGGTATGCTTTTCATTTTTACTACCCAAAAGGGTATGTTTTTGACATATTTATCAAAAAGGCATGCTTTGCATTTTTATTGCCTAAAAGGGTATGCTTTTGACATATTTACCCCTTAGCTATACATATAAAACCTAAACACTAGTAAGGGTAATATTAGGATACGTACCCTATTTGGTAAAACTTTATAAACCATGCCCTCTTAGGTGATATTTTTGATTTAGGGCGACTAAACGACACTTATCCCATTTAATTTTAAAGAGCATTCGAAATGAAGATCATAGTAGTGCAAACTCGTTGAGATGATCGAAGAGAATTTGAGCTGAATTGTATCCCGAAGATAGAACTGTCATATCCCTTGCACATGAGAGGCTTTGATTATCGTCAAGAAAGACTCAATAAGCTATGTTGACTAGTGACAACATCTTATTGAATGCAACGAGCTACAAAATAATTATACAAAACACATTTTTCAGTTGTATTTCTAATCAATCATTAAAGAGAAATACTACTCTTTTTTTTTTTAGGTTTCGAGATATACCTTTAAGCCGCAAGTTAGGTGTTAGTATCTGTTCAGTTAGTGGGCGGGGGTGGAGAGTATATACAAACTCCTACCCTCTCGGGAATGGAACCCATTACCTCCCCCAAAGCAGGGGATACACTACCACTGGGACAAAGCCCCGGTGTGTAGAGAAAAACTACTCCAAGATCGAGTATAGACTACCAAGCTGTCACCAGTATGTGCACTATCAATATGGACGTAGGGATGGTATACCTAATAACATCCTTTTCTTTTTATGACTTCGTGTGTCACCAGCTCGAGCCTGAGCCCGAGCCCGAGCCCGTTTATCAGGACTAATCCCTATGATGAGTGCTGCTAATTGTTGATCTTTCTCCTTAAGCACTTCTTTTGAGATGCCTATTGTACCCCTCCACCACAGCCTCAAGTTTTGGTTGATTGGCTCGTCACTCTGATGGTGATCATCTCGGTAGTTTTTACCGTGCACACCACCGCAGCCTTCTAGCAAACCCTGCAGGGCTTGGGGAAAATACGCAGCTAGGTGTTCTATATTAATAAACTAGTAAGAAACCCATGCGATGCACCGGAACCCTACAAGAAATAAAAATAGTATAAGTAATAATATGAAAAGACACCAAGAAAAATTAAATGAATCACAATTTAAATAATTAAATTTTTTTTTTCGAAAATAAGAGATTATTTATATCCAAAAACATCTTCTATTGTTTCCCATTATTTACAGTAAAAAACCCTGCAAGCACATCATTTTCTTTTTTGGGGTGGGGGATTGACATCGTATCCTATATGGTTGGGTGGGAATAAGCTTTCTGATGAAAAAACTGGCATGTATTGCAACGGGCAGGTGATGGAATAGGCTTTTTCTACTGGGAAGACGATAGGACCCATTAAATAAAAGTATCAGAAGTAAATCATCTAAGTAACTTAGATGTCTAATCAAATAAATAAATAGATGAATCTTAATAATATCATATATATGGCCCGCAAGTTCTCTGTATCAGATATGCATATTTCCCACAATTTCATGGAGTTCGGCAAGAAGAACATTAGCATATAGCGATATTGCTATTGCTTCAAGTAACCAATTGTACCTGTTACCCATTGTCAAACATTTGCATATAATATATATTTTTTTTGTTGGGGAGCATTTAGTGATATTGGAAGTAAACCAATTATGGCTGTTATCCAACCTAAAGGAACTATGATAGTCCCAGAATATCGCAATACATAAGCACTGTTCACATTGGTGGTAAGGTTGTAAAAGTTTAATAGGGACACTGTTACTAAGCGAACAGTTCGTGCAAAAAATAAAAGATAAAGAAAACAAGTTAATGATTAGCAATCGCTATTGCTCACGTCTTCTTAAACTCCTCAAAATTAAGTTCCAACCACCAACATCAATAGAGCTAATCATTCAAGAGCAATCATGCACTGAGCACTTCTCTTGTCCCTATGAAGCCACAACCATTGGTGTCATCTCAACCATATATATTGTGCTTCGACTCCTTGGGCGATGTATTGGAGCTGAGGGTTTGAAGAACGACGTCGAGGAGATCTTTCACCGAGCTCTATTGAGGAGATCTTTCCTGTGCCAATTGCTTCGAATGGATTGAAAACCCTCTCAACCTCCATGTTCTCTAGATGAGTGGCGTTTCTACTTAAATTGGGTAAAAAGATGTAAAACTCCATTTAAGTTGCGTTGTATCAGCAGAATTAAGATACCCTGTTTTAAGGGAGTTTAAAACGCCCCAATGAAAATTATAACGTGTCATTTTTGTTTGGAATTGAAGAGTCTAATTCCATCCTTGTATGAAATTGAAGAGGAGACGAAAACGTTTCATTCCAAATTAAGAATCCATTATAAAAAGGAAGACACTTGAAGAGTTTTCTAAATGCCAATCACTACTTCAGTTCCGCCATTCCTTGTATGGAATTGAAGAGATGACAAAAACGTTTCATTCCGAATTAAGAACCCATTTAAAAAAAGGAAAAAGTTATTTAATAGTGAAAGACACGTGTCACAACATCATAAGCCTTAAGGTGAATGAATGGAAGAAGAGAGAGATATCGAAGGCTTAATTAGAGAGAGACATCTAGTTTATTGGGGAGATGATAAGGGATGAAATGAGAGAAAAATTAAATGAGAGAAGTTTTCAAAGGAGTGTGGTTTGGGAGACCAAGGATTTTCGTTGAGAGGTGTTTCTCTCATTGGTAGGTCCCACACATGTAATAAAAGTTTTGGAAAAGTGACATGTGTCATACTTAACTGAAGAGAATAGGAGAAGAGAGAGAGATATGAGGACATTTATATTGGGAATATGAGAAGAGCTCCTATTTCAATGAGATTTTATTACTTAAGAGAAGCAAGATGAAGCGAAAGGAGCTATTGATGATTTAGGGGTGCCGTTTAGGATTGGATGTGAAGAAGATAAAGAGGGAGAAAAGCAGTTAATGATAAGGAGAGTTTGGAAACGTGTGTGTGAGCTAAGAGGGAGTTCGGATGGGCAACAACGCACGCTGTTGCGCTGTTGCCCCTTTGTTTCTTACAAAACAATGGGGTCCTTTTTTTTATTCCCAGTTTACCCTTGTTCAAAATTTGCCCCTTTGTTTTTTACAAAGGAAGGCCCCATTTTGAACAAGGGTAAATTGGGAATAAAAAAAAAGGACCCCATTGTTTTGTAAGAAACAAAGGGGCAACAGCGCAACAGTGTGCGCTGTTGCCCATCCTAACTTGCTAAGAGGTGGGGAGTTATTGAGAGAAACTCAAAGGAGTTATGGAGATTAATGGGAGAGTGACACTTGTCATACTTAACTGAAGAGAAAAATATAAAAAAGCTTCAGGAGAGTGACACGTCAGCCAAGAAAAGTCTGGCTGCTTATAGAAGTAGATAGATTTTGTAGGAGAGACCAATTCCTTGAGCCGAACCACTATAACCGAGCAAGATCACTGCTTTTATTCTCCACGGTTATTGCCTTTGCGGCCGCCATTAACAGATCATGCACGAATTTCTCATTGCTTGTTTCATCATCAATAATCGTAGGACTCGTGGAAATCGACTTACACCCATCTTGAACTACTTCAATCTGGCGGGGTTCATCATTCTCCATCATTTATTCATATGATTAACATATTAATTAAGAGTTATCTTCTAATTAGAATTTGTAGAGTTTTACGTTATTGTAAAGACTAAAGATTAGAAAGAGTTATCTTCTAGTTAGACTTTGTAGAGTTTTAGGATATTGTAAAGACTAAAGATTTAATAACTACCATAAGTTAATATTTTTAATTAAAGGCTATTTAGATCCAAATTTTTAATAAACACCTGGTTAATATTTTTAATAGTTACTAGCGGAAGGCACGAGCGTGGCACGTGTGTGTAAAGTCCAATGCACGTGAGAGAGAGGGGTGGGGGAGAGCGATTGGGGTGAACCCTAGAGGTGAGTGAATTTTAACCACAATTAAGGAGTGTCAAAAAGGACACGTGTTAACCTATGGTTGCAATTGATGAGAAAGGGGTGGTTTGAGGTGAGTGAATTTAATCACAGTTAAGGAATGTCAAAAAGTGTAGATGAGAAAAGGGTAGTTTGGGAATTAAGTAAAACATTAAACTAAGGTTTTGTCTTAAGGGTAGTTTGAGAATTTAGCAAAAATAGGCAATGGTTTGAGAAATGGGTAGTTTGATAGATTATAGATGAGAAAGGGGTAATTTGCGAATTAAGTAAAACATGAAATGGAGGATTTGTAAGGTTTGTAAATAAGGGTAGTTTGGAAATTGGGAAAAAATCAGGCTACGGTTTGTTAAGGGGGGTAGTTTGGAAATTTCCATAATTAGGGGGGCTTCTATCATTATAGTAGAGATATACTTAATAGATATAAAAATTTAAAACTTAGCTATTACTGTAACTTAAAATATAAATATTAATAATTTTTTTTTTGAAGGGGTTAGCATCGGATTGGTGGATGGGCTCATTTATAGTTGATCAGCGTACGTGTATCCTTATCATGTTAATGCTATTGCTTGCCACCCCCCAACAGCCCAACTAAAATGAATTGCACAAAAGTGGCAGTACCTTAATCCATACAACACCTTAAATGGAACATCTCGAGATATAGTAAAGATGAAATGCACTCCATGTGACTATGCGACTGAGTATCCTTTGTCAAGTTCTCCAGCTATATCCATAAGGCCCCACCTCTATTTTGAATTTTTGGGCTTCCCTAACGTGCACCATGCCCATTGAGTTCTATTGTGTGCTCTTTGCACACCTACCATCATTAAGCTCTCCAGCTATAAGGGACCCTCGTGACCCTACCAAACACACACACTCTCTCTCTCTCTCTCTCTCTCTCGGATTGAACCAGTGTTTTAAAAATCGGACTGGAGTTGAACAAGTAAAACTAGAGACTGGAACGTCATCCAATCCAAAATAAATGAGATCGGTTCAACTGGAGAACTGGTTATTTACCCAGGAAAACCGTGAGAACCGGCAAAAAAAGGATTTAAAAATAAATAAATATAGAAGGCTATGATTCATTCGGGCCGATCAAATCGGAACCGGTCACCCTGTTGGTTTGAAGGGCAGTCCGGTTATTAAAACATTAGATGGAACGACCAGACAACTGGTTTAAGCAACTCCTTTGGGGGACCACTCCCATGTTACACATACTATTCCTTTCATATCGAATCACTTGGTTTAAGCAACACCTCCCTGATTTGTTGCCGTGGTAGTATGTGTCCCCGTATCCCCTTTTGGGTGCTGGGGGGCAGAGGACTCAGTTCGATTCCAAGCGCTGTGTGTGTGTGTGTGTGTGGCCATTTGTATTAACCTAAACCTTGACCAACCTACTAACCCAAGGATGCCCAAAGAAAAGAAAAGAAGCAACATGTCATGTAAAGATATGTATATTTTTGGGTCTGTCATATCTGCCCATTTGTATTAACCTAAACCTTGACCAACCTACTAACCCAAGGATGCCCAAAGAAAAGAAAAGTAAAGAAGCAACATGTCATATAAAGATATGTATATTTTTGAGTCTGTCATGTCTGCATTCCATACACACACACCATGAGTTTGTCCCGGTGGTAGTGTATCTTCCTTTGGGGGGAGGTGTAACTCATGTTCAAGTCTTGGTGTGGCTGTTGACGCCCACCATGAGTGCTAACCCTGGTAACCCCCTAACATAGATAAATGATTAGGATCAGGCCAAAAAAAAAAAAAAAATCTTCATTCAATAAAAATAGTGCACACACTAGGGCTTTGTCCCAGTGGTAGTGTATCACCTGCTTTGGGGGGAGGTACCGGATTCCATTCTAGAGAGAATGGCAGTTTGCATATACTCTCTACCGGAGTCCACCCGTCCACTAATTGAACAAATACTAACACTTAACCGGCATTGCGGCCTAAACGTATATCTAAAAAAAATATAAAAAAACATGAGCACTAAGCTTCACTTTTAAATATTTAATAATGACTGTAGGTGCATTAGCAACAACCTTTACCACCTACTACAATCATTAAGGTGGTGGGTGGTGTTTGGATAGACTTCCCTAGCTACTTTTATGGACTTCTAACTTCTAACTTTAGAAAGCCAAAAGTGGGTCAAGTACATGTTTGGTTTGTCACTTTTATTTTCAATTCCTTAAAAAGTAAAAAGTTAAGGGAAGTTGAAATTTCTACTTCCTAAGAAAGTTGGCTGAGTTAGCTTTTGCGGGATGTCCATATATGGACTTCCGTGAGAAGTTGACGGAATGTCCGGAAATAAAAATAATCATACGGAAATCAACAAACTGAAACCACCTAACAAACTGGAAACCATCCGGATTTTCCTAAATGACCATCCTTATAAGGATTTTCATAAATAATTCCATTGGTTCAACTATAAAATATTGTTTTTTTAAGTATTAAAATAATATTTAATTCTAGTTAAGAATTTTTAACATTAGGATTAATAGTTTTTTAATATTTCTTTTTAAAAACTAAAATTATTATTTTTTAACTTCAAGAGTTTGTGAATCTTAACCAAAGTTAGTAAGGGTGTGTTCGGTTGAGGGATAAATGGGTGCAAGAAAAGAAAGTAAAGTAAAGTAAAGTGAAGTAAAATAAAAGAAAGGGAAAGTGAGTTTTCTCCTGTATGTTTGGTTTGGGAGAAAAGTGGTATAGAAAGTATATTTTTTTCTAAATATACCCCTTGTTCACATTTACAAAACTCTTTTGATAAAATAGTAGAATTGGAATAATGATGAGCCTTTTTCACTTTCTCTCACTATTCCACCAAAAAGTTAGAATATGAAATGGATGTAAGTGCAAGAAAATCTGTCACTATTGAGCATCTTGATTCTCTAGAAAGTGAAAGTTTCTTGCAAACTGAACATGGGGTAAGTGGGTGTTTCTCTCACTTTCTTTTACTTCCCCCACTTACCCCCCAAACGAACACACCCTAAGTGTAAAAAAGGACACATGGAAACCTATAGGCAAGCATTAACTATGGTTAGGGTAGTTAACTGAAGGTTAATTTCTTTTTAAAAACAAAGGTAGATGGATGAACCCTAGGGGTGAGTGAATCTTAACCACAGTTAGTGGGTGTTAAAAGGGCCACGTGGCAACTTATAGGCGCGCGCATTAACTGTGGTTTAGGTTAGTCAACCCAAGATTATTAAATTATTTTTTTTCTAAAAAACAAGGATAGATGGATGAATCCTAGGGGCAAGTGAATCTTAACCACCGTTAGTGGGTGTTAAAGAGGACACGTGGCAACCAATAGGCATGCACATTAACTGTGGCTTAGGTTAGTCAATCAGGGGTTAATTTTTTTTCTAAAAACAAGGTTAGATGGATGAACCCTAGGGGTGAGTGAATCTTAACCACAGTTAGTGGGTGTTAAAGGGGCACGTGGCAACCAATAGGCATGCGCATTAACCGTGGTTTAGGTTAGTCAACCCAAGATTAAAAAATAAGGGTAGATGGATGAACCCTAGGGGTGAATGAACCTTAACCACAGTTACTTGGTGTTAAAGGGGTCATGTGGCAACTTGTAGGCGTGCACATTAACTGTGCGTTAGGTTACTCAATCCAAGGTTAATTTTTTTTCTTAAAAAAAAAAGGATAGGTGGATAACCCTAGGGATGAGTGAATCTTAACCACAATTAGTGGGTGTTAAAGGGGACATGTGGCAACCTGTAGGCGTGCATGTTAACTATGGTTGAAGTTAGTTAATACAAGGTTAATATTAAAAAAAAAAAAACTAAAAATCAAGGGTAGATGGATGAACCCTAGAGGTGAGTGAATCTTAACTACAGTTAAATAGTTGTAAAAATGGATTCATGTCAAACAAGGCCGCATGCAGGTTCTGCCAGGCAGTTATCTCTCTTCAGCTGGAGCTCTGATTTATAATTTTTTTTTTTTGGTTTAAGAGCTCTGATTTATAGTTAATCTCATGTTTTAAAGCGTGCAAATACTAGGGTAACATGATAAAACAAATGAGGGTGACTCAACAATGCAACTATGGTTGATGGTGTCGGCTTCACCACATAATAGTCATGAGCCGAACCTTGGTTTTACACCATGGATAAAACTTTTGTAAGTGTAAACCAAACATAAATTGAATTTTTGGGTTTTTTAAAGTTATTTTTCTGATGTACAAATCAAACGCTATTTTCTCATTCGAATGACTTTGTCAACTTTCTTAGGAGTTACTCCGTAAGAAGTAACTCTTGAGAAGTATTTCTCTTCTCTGGAAAGTCAATCGAAACGAGCCCTAAGTTTGTTACTCCAATTAAACTCACTCTAGTTATAGGACATCTACTAGTCTCTCTCTCTCGACCCTTATTAATTATTTACTCTTTACAAATTTCCAGATCTACAGTATGGAGAGGAATCTCAACTCTCATCATTTCCTCTGTCCAACTCATTTCCGACGATCTTGTATCTCATTCCCTTCATTTTTCCCTGCTTTTTTGTTTGGAGAAGATCATTAAGGAAGATCTCTTCCTCTGGCCAGATCTCTAGCCACACCAGTACCCTTTATTCTCTAGTTTTCCTTTTTTCATTTTGGTTGTTAATTTCTAAATCCTTTGATTTGTGGATTTAAGAGTGATTGAGTGAGACTTATTATTATTATTATTAATTTATTCATCCCAAGCAACGCCTCTCCTTCTCCCAGCACCCAACCAGTCAGGTATGCCTCTTACTTCTTCTGGTTTTTATGTGAACAAAACCAGGGATCTGAATGCATGTTTGAAATCTGATTTTGTTCAAGACCATGGTAACAGTGGCCGGCCGGAGCCAAAACTAATGAGATGGTAGCTTGTTCATAGCTCTGGTTTAAGTTGAGTTATGACAGTTTGTCACGGGCAATTTACGTTGCTAGGCAAATCCCGTGCGACACTTGATCAATCCATCGATCAAGTTAGCTTGTTCGGTCAGTTACCTAAGAAACAAGAGTAAAGCACACCACAATGCACAAGAAAGAAGCAATGATCAATAATATTGCATAAAGGGAAAGGTTACAAGACACTATACATGTACTAGAAATAAAAGACACTAGGGGAGCAGGTGATCAAGGATGGTGCAAAGACAATCCACTCAAGTGAACTACCACCTCCCCTACAAGGCGGATGATAAACCTTTTACAAGTTAGCAGAAGGAAACATCTTATGTGCTGGTGGAGTCATACTCCCTTATTACAAAAATACCACTAAGACTTTAATGACTAAACTACCTTTTAACAAAAGATAAAAAGACACAATTAGTGCCACCACCAAGGCTATGCAAACATTGCTGGACGAATGGTCGTGACACACTCCCCCACTTGTTAAGTTGACTCCCTCGTCGATTTGTTCGCTAAGTATTCTTCAATTTTATCTGAAAATGAGAGAAGGGTAATGCCTAGTTCTCAACTAGCTTCGGTGTTGGATAGCCCTTTCCATATTACCAAATACTCCATATACGCGAGTCTAGTCGGTGAGGTTTAGACATGACGATCCACAACAATACACTCAACTTCTTTGGGGTACGGTCGTTACGATAGCTGCAGGCCAGTTTGGAGTGTTGTGAGTGGGGTTTTCTTTGTCTGCATTATACAGCTTTAACACACTGGCATGGAAGATCGGGTGATATCTGTGAGGTGACTCGGTCAGTTTCACCCTGTAGGATGCTTTTCCCACCTTTTCAGTGATAGGAAATGGTCATTTGTACTTGAGAACTAAGCTTTTATTGCCTTTATGAAAGAACTTCAAGTTATCTGGATTTAACTTTATCAGTACTAAATCTCCCACCTTGAACTTATCTTGCCTTCGCTTGGGATCCACAAATTTCTTCATTCTTCTAGTGGCTTTCTTAAGGTATGCTCGGGCAATATCCGTATTCTTGTTCCACTCTTTGGCAAACTTGTAGGCACTGGGACTGGTTCTTTGGTAACCGACAACGACTGTATGAGGCGTTAGTGGTTATTGCCCAGTTACTAGTTCGAATGGGCTCTTGTTTGACGAAGAGCTCTGTTGTAAGTTGAAGTAAAATTGAGCGACATCAAGCAAGTTCACCCAATTCTTCTGATTAGCACTGACAAAGTGCCGAAAGTATTATTCAAGAAGAGCGTTAAAACCAGTTTGGCCATCAGTCTGAGGATGACTACTTGTTGAGAAGTTGAGATTGGTCCCAAGAAGTTTGAACAATTTTGACCAAAACATTCCCATGAATCTTGAGTCTCTGTCGCTCATAATGTTCTGAGGCACACCCCAGTATTTCACCATATTCTTCATGAACAAGTAAGCTGCTTCCTCTGCTGAACAATGCAATGGTGAGGGGATGAAAGTAACATACTTTAAGAATTTGTCGATCACCACCAGGATCGACCCAAACTCCCCCGCTTTTGGCAATGCCAAGATGAAGTCCATAGAGACACTCTCTCATGGTCTCCTAGGGATAAGTAATGGCTCCAAGAGCCCAAGAGGCCTATTCCTTTCCACCTTATCTTGTTGGCATACAAGACAAGTCTTCACATATTCTGTAACATCATCTCGCATACGAGGCCAGTAGTAACCCCGTTCTAGCAAGGCAAATGTGCGGCGCTATCCCTGATGGTTTGCCCAAAGAGTATCATGACACTCTTTTATAAGATCCTTCCTGAGGTCCCCCATCCTTGGGACAAAGATGCGACTTCCTTTTGTGTAAAGAAGCTCGTCGTTGATCCAGAAGCGACGAGTCTTGCCACTTTCAACTAGTGGCCAAATTACCTTAGCCTGATGATCGGTCTTTAACCCTTCACGGATCTTATCGTGCAAGGTAGACTGTACTCGTTGCACACTCCTATGCATCACTTTCTTTAGGGCTACAAGTTTCGCTTTACGACTTAAAGCATCGGTAACATTATTGTACCAACTCGGCTTGTACTCTAGCTCGAAGTCAAATTCCGCTAGCAACTTTTGCTAACGTGCTTGCTTGGACATTAACTTCTTCTACGTCATGAAGTGAGACACGGCAACATTATCGGTCTTCACCATAAATTTTGATCAAAGTAAGTAATGCCTCCATACTCGAAGGCAATGCACCACTGCAAACAACTCTTTCTCTTGAGCTGTGTAGCGACGCTCAACTTCAGATAACTTCCGGCTCTCATAAGCAACTGGATGTTCTTCTTGTACCAACACTCCTCCAATAGCATAGTCTGACACATCATTCTGTACTTCAAAAGGCTTCACCAAGTTTGGCAGTGCAAGAACAGGATGTTGGGCCACGGTAAGCTTCAGTCTCTTGAAGGCTTCCTGACACTCCCTTGATCATACCCATGCATGCTCCTTCTTAAGTAGGTCAGTCAATAGTGTTGTAGCTGCTGAGTAGCCTTTAATGAACTTACGGTAGTAGTTCACAAGGCTTAGGAAAGATCGCAGCTCAGTGGTAGTCGTAGGTGGCTTCCACTCTTGAATGGATCCGATCTTGTCCTCCTCTATTCTCTCTTGTCCCTCTCCCAAGACGTGGCCAAGGAAACTAATGCGCTCCTACGCAAATTAGCACTTCTCCTTCTTAACATACAAAATGTTCTCCTTTAGCCAACACCTTTTGCAAGTGCTCAACATGCTCCTCAAGAGTTGAGCTATACACCACGATATCATCCAAGTAAACCACAACGATCTTGTAAAGGAACTCATGGAATATCTGGTTAATTAGTGTTGAGAAGGTAGCTGGTGCGTTGGTAAGGCCGAAAGACATTACCATGAATTTGAATGCTCCGTATATCGTCACGCAAGTCGTCTTAGGTTCGTTGTCATCCGCGACACGAACCTGATAGTAGCCTGACCGTAAATCAAGCTTACTGAAGTACTTGGTTGTCCCAAGTTGGTCGAACAAATCAATAATCAATGGGAAGTGATACTTGTTCTGCACGGTCAACTTGTTCAGTGCTCGGTAATCTATACAAAACCTAAGACTCTCATCATGCTTGCGCTGGAAGAGGATTGGTGTCCCAAAGGGTGCCTTGGAGGACCGAATGAAGCCTGACTCCAAAAGATCATCAAGTTGTTTCCGAAGTTCTGCAAGCTCCAAAGGGGCCATACGATAACAGGCTTTAGCAAGCGGCTTAGCGCCGGGAACAAGTTCTATCTCGTGGTCAATTGCTCGACGAGGAGGAAAAGACTTTGGCAACTTGTCATACATGACGCTAGCAAACTTTATCAGCACCTCGGTCACTTCCTTCGGAACTGGGCCTTGCTCCAGCTGAGACTCTTCCCTTAACGTAGTCAAGTAAGTCATCTCTCCTTTATTCAAGCCTTTCTTAAGTTGTAGGGCCAAAAACATCTTTTCTCTACCTTTGCTTGCCACTGTTGGAATCATACATGGAGAGTCACCAAAGATGCACAGCGATCGTAGGTAAAGCATTGACACGGCCTTGGATTCCTGCAAGAACTCTATCCCCACAATGACTTAGAAGTCATCCATGAGAATTGTTGTCAAGTTGGTCTTTCCTGACCAAGCTCCTACTTCAATGGGTACCCCCTTGGCTACCCCATGAATAGGCTTCGCTGCTGAGTTCATGGCTTTGATGCGACTTGAATCTTTCTCTAGCTTCAATCTCAGTCGCTTAGCTTATCTTTTCGTAACAAACTTGTGAGTCGCCCCCGTATCCACCATGGCACAGGTGACATTCCCATTGATTTTCAAATCAACGAACATGAGCCCCTTCGACTATGGTGCCTTCCCATCATCCTGAGTCTTAAGAGCACTAAGAAACATAATGGCTCCCATCCTAGGCTGCTCTTCCTCATCATCATCACTCTCAGATAATTCCTCATGCATAGCCGAGTTACCCACTGATACTTGTAGGGCATTAAGGGATTGTTTCTGTGGACAAACTGCTACTCGGTGTGGTCCACCACATAGAAAGCATTGCATCGGCTTGGAATTTGAACTCTTTGATGTTGAAGCTTCATTGCTCGGACCAGACTTTCCATTGTTATGCTTCTTCCCATTCGATGGTTGAGAAGATTTGTTGTGACTAGTGGGGTCGAATTTGCCTTCATCTTGTTAGGATCACTTGTGGAGTAATCATTCAGACGCTCTGTTGCTGCTTGTGCTGAAGCTAAGTCTTAAACACGTTGCCTCTGCAAGTCTGTCTGTACCCAATGTTTCAATACCTCTATGAAGTAGAACATCTTGTCTTTCTCGGACATGTCCTTGATGTCTAGCATGAGCCGAGAACCGCTTCACATACTCACACACCGTGCCTGTCTGTTACAACTGTCGCAAGTTCCTCCTAGCGATGCACTCCACATTCTCGGGCAAGAATTGGGCTTTCAACTCCCTCTTCAAGTCCGCCCAAGAATCAATGATGCATCTCCCATTCTGAATGTCATCGTATTGAGTACGTCACCATAACTTGGCATCACCTGATAGATACATTGTTGCTGTCGAGACTTTGGCTTCCTCTGATTCCTGTCTCACGGTTTGGAAATATTGTTTCATGTCGAACAAGAAATTCTCAAGCACTTTTCCATCTCTCGCACCACTGTACGAGCGAGGCTCTGGCACCTTCACCCGACTATATGTCTCAGTAGGGCCATGAGGGTCCTAACCAACTGTCATGGTAAGCACATTCAACCAGTTTGAGAGCTCCTCAATCTTTGCCTGGAGAGCATCCATTATCCCCTTCACGTACTCGGTTAAGGTCTCTACTGATCCAGCCAATTCCTGGTGTCCTTGTTCCATGTTGCATACTCGGTCATCCATTTGCACCAAGGTATGCAACATCCCATCAATCTGTGCTGTCTGGGCTTCCAACTTGTCCAGATGATCCTTGTTAGTGCGCGCTCTTGTCCCCTATGCCATGTCTTCTAGCCTTGAATACATAGTCACGACCTCGCCCTGATACCAACTGTCACGAGCAATTTATATTGTTAGGCAAATCCCATACGAAACTTGATCAATCAGTTGATCAAGCCAACCTGTTCGGTTAGTTACTTAAAAAACAAGAGTAAAACACACCACAATGCACAAGAAAGAAGCAAAGATCAATAATATTGCATAAAGGGAAAGTTTACAAGACACTATACATGTACTGGAAATAAAAGACACTAAGAGAGCAGGTGATCAAAGATGGTGCAAAGACAACCCACTCAAGTGAACTACCACCTCCCCTCCAAGGGGGATGATAAACCTTTTACAAGTTAGCAGAAGGAAACATCCTATGTGCTGGTGGAGTCATACTCCCTTATTACAAAAATGTCACTAAGACTTTGATGACTAAACTACCTTTTCAAAAAAAATAAAAAGACACAAATAGTCCACCACCAAGGCCATGCAAACATTGCTGGACGAATGGTCATGACAAGTTGCCATTTCCTTTGTTATTCTGGTTTAGAGCATCACTTTCAGTTTACAGGCTTAACCCTTATTAAGGCCCATGTTTGCCAAAGTCGATTGACCTAGTTCCACCACGGGTCAATTGGCCTTGGGCATAGTAGCTTTAGGTGGGTCCTAATCTGATATCAGGTTAATTCTTGACCCTGGTTAAAGTGTCTTTCTGAATTTGTTTGTTCTAATTTTAATTGTAATTGTAAGCATTAGACTATCGTAAATCTGGAGCAGGTCACTGTGTCTAAACCATGCCCTATTTTTCATGGGCCAAGTGGTTTAAGGCCCAGTGAGCCCACCCTACCTTTTCACATTTAGTGGTTAACCAATTAATGGTAAGTTGTGCCTATGACAAATTTTTGTTGTCAATTTTAGTTTTAATAGGCATTAGAACACTTATCGTTACACCATTCTAATACTTATAACCAGCTTATCAAAGAAACAACTTGTTTTTTTCCCTAATTGGTCACATTTTTTTTTTCATAATTAGTGCTTTGATCTCGGAGGAACGACATGGTACAAGGGGTGAGGTGTAGAACCCTGGAATCCGAGTTCACGGAGCTATCAATAGTGTTAGTGAATAGTATCCTTGTATGGTGTGTATAAAGGCCTAAAGCCTTCCATTTTGTTCTTGGCAGTATGGTGAGTCAAATGAGGGTTTTAGGTGCTTGTGTTGAGGTTCAAAAATAGAGTATAAATATGCTCTATGAAGAACCCCGGAACTTGGGATGACTGTAGAGTGAATAGTGCCATGAATATTGTTTTTCAAAGCTTAAAGCCTTGGGTTTTGCAATAGTTGTGTTATGATGCAGAAGAGGGTTTTGGATTCCACTTTATGTTCATGGTATGATGAGTTTTAAAGTCTTAAGGGAGTTCAATTTCATGTTTGAAAGAGTTAAAAACATAATTTGGAAAAGTTCGAAGTGTGAAAGAGAGTGAGTATTAACATACCATCAACTTGTGGGAACTCTAGTGTCATCACCACTCATTGGAATTGGTTGATTTTTGAGCCATTAGAAAGATGTGGGAACCCTCTTCGAGATTCATGTTCAACATTTTTTCATATTTTGAGTCGAAGTTGGGTCAAACGCCGAATTCCCGGGAACTGGTCTGCCGAAGAATTTCTGGAACAGTTTGGACTGGTACACTTGTGGGCTTATTTCGACCCTTTAAAACTCAGAATTTAGTTTTGTGAAAAACATGAAAGTTGTTCCTCTTTGAATTTAGAATCCAATGCAAGTTGAATTGTCAAAATTTGATCACCGAGTCAAAAGTTATGGCCGAAACGCCAAGGTAGACAAACAGGGAAGCATGACTGAGAGACCAGCGGTCGACTCCACTACCGGTCGACCGGTCATGACCAGGGGTTGACTGCTCTCGCACTTTTTTGTATGGGGGTTTATTCCAGAACCCCCCAAGTGAACCGGTCGACCGGTGGACACCTCCAGTCGACCCCTCCTTGCCTTTTGGTGCCTAAACCGACCTTAGGAGATCTTTTGTGGGGGTATAAGGGGTGTTTGACAACCCCTTTCCCTATAATACACCCACACTCGTGGCTAAGGGTTTACACAACCCTTAGAAGAGATTTTTGAGGATTTTGAGAAGAAAGTTAGGGTTTTGAAGGGGGCTTTGCTAGTGTTCTTCGAAGATCAAAAGGTGAAGCTTGTTCTTGCTTCCGAAGTTCGATCTTCACTTCCACGAGTCTTCTTCAAACTTGAAGCTCATCTCTAAGTCATTTCTCAAGTGCTCAACCAAAGAGATTTGGTTTGAGAAAGGTAGATACACTCTACTAGGTTTTTATGCCATAACCCATATTGTAAAAGTAAGATAGAAAATCTGTAATTGTGATGTGAGTTAATTTGTGATGCCTCTATGCCTTAACCCAAAGCATGAAAAACGTGTGTTCTTACTACTTAGTAATTGTGTGATGATTCAATTGAGAAAAGCATGATTAAAAGACTGAGTTTTGGGAAAAACCAAGAAGAAAACCTATGTGTTTTGATGAAGACAAGTAGAAAATCCTACTAGTTATGATATGATGATTCTATGGTTAATACCAACTGAATGAAATGATTATATGATGGATTCAAGCATGTGCCATGTGTAAGTGATTATGTGATTTAGATTAAATAAAGTAGAAAAACATGTGCTATATGATCAAGTGTTTCCAATTACCTATCATGTTCACTCCCTATTGTATATGAACACCATATATGCATGATCGAGTTTTTGTATATGTACATGTATTGTGAAAGCAAGATAAAAGATGGAAAGTAAAGCAAAAGATGAATAGTAAAGCAATTGTAAAGAAAGCAAAGTAAGCAATTGTATTGGAAGGATGGTAGTGGGCTCTCACCACAAGCAGGGTGAGCATTATCATCTGATTCCAAGTAAAACCATGAATAAGCATTTATATTGGAAGGAGAATAGTGGGCTCTCACCACAAGCAGGGTGAGCATTATTCTCAGATTCCAAGTAAAAGTATTTGTATTAGAATGAGGATATTGGGCTCTCACCACAAGTAGGGTGAGCATTATCTTCTGATTTCAAGTAAAAGCATTTGTATTGGAAGGATGATGGTGGGCTTGCACCACAAGCAGGGTGAGCATTATCATCTGATTCCAAGTAAAAGTATATATATTAGAAGGATTACAGTTGACTCTTACCACAAGCAGGGTAAGCATTGTCATCTGATTCCAAATGAAAAGCCATGTGTAAAGTAAGTGAAACGATAAGAAAGCAAAAGTAAAGTATAAGAAATGAAGCAAAAGATGTATATGTATAGTATTATGCACAGTGTAAGTAAAAAGGGATTTCAGTAATTTTTTAAAGTATTTGCATGTGTATATGATGAACTGCCATATGAAAGCATGTTATGTTATGACATTATTATCTAGTGGTTTGTAGACGCTGAGTATTCCATGCTTAGCCGAAGTTGTTATCTTTGACAGGTTTTGATGAGTGTGCTCCTGAGCCTTGGATAGAGGAGAAGTACTATGATCCAAAGCCTACCATGGATCATCCTCATGAGGATAGAGTACAGAATAGGAGACCCTATTTAGATTATTGGTGAGGGAGAGAACATGTATATTTGATAGTGGGCATGTCCACTTTACACTTATATATTTTGTATATGTTATGACGGACGAGACTTAGAATACATATGGTTTTATATGTTTAAAAAAAATTGTATGCTTCCGCTATTTTGTGCCTTGTGTATTTCACAGGTTGGTAAGTACACCTTATGTGTCATCACATGATAGTATGACACGACGGTCACGAGCCAAGTATCCCTAACTCCTAGGGGGTATTTTGGGTCACGACATGAGGGGTCTACTCAACATATTAGAGTTTGCATAATTAGAAGAAAGTGTGTGGGCCTTACCCGAAATATGTGGTTATTGGCTAATGGTTCAAGCTTAGAGGGTGAAGCCTTAGGGTGCGTTTCGATTTGTGGAATTGGTGTATGGAGTTGGCAATTCCGTTCTTGAATTCCAGTTATGTCGTTTGGCTTGTACTATACAAAAGATTGGAATTAGAATCGTTAATTCCGCATGGAATTAAAGCAATGATTTCATAAGCTAAATGAACAAAATTCAAATTCTCGCTAAGAGGTCTTATTTGACAATTCCACACTGTTGTGGAATTGAGGGAAAGATACGAACCTTATGAAAGTCTCTCTCGAGTTGCCTATCGTGTGAGTTAAATGAATAATAATTTAATACATTAAATAGTTTTAATTATTATTTATAATAATATTTAAATTTAGTAAATTCTAATTTGCTATATTAAATAATTATAATTATAAATTAATAAATAAATTATAAGTTGTAATTTAATAATAATAATAAAGTTATAAATAATAATAATTGCAATATTAATATTTAATAAATAATAATTTAAAGTAATTAAATATTTTATTATTATTATTTTATTTAAATCAGATGTAATACATAAAGTAATATTTATAAATCATGCAAATTATATAAAATAATAATTATTAAATTATAATATTAATTAAAGTTTAATAAATATATTACTTATATAATTATATTAGAAATTAAAATGTAACACATAAATAATATTTTTAATACATATTATAGTTATTATAACTTATAATTTTAATAAATTTATTACTTGTATAATTATATATTTTTATTCTTATTATTATATTCAAATCTATCTATACTACTACTATAAAACACAGTTATTGTGTTTCTATGGATGCCACATAATCCTTTCTTTTAGTGCCACGTATAACTCCTCTTCATTTGTGAGGCCATATCATCAAAAGCTTCTCCTTCTCTCTTTATCTCTCTTAAAATCCACTCTTTGTAACGTTTCCTTATCTTTTGAGGGTTTTGTAACATGTGTGACTATAGAGTGCCCAATGGCGTTTCCAAATTCAAAGATTGCATAGAGATAACTAGTAGATACCGATGCACGGGGTGCACAAAAAAAATTAAGAGAAAAAATAAGAATAAAAAGGAACCTAATTAACATAACTTTTAATTATTAGTAAAACCATTAATATAGGTTTTGGTACTCTCCTACGATTTTTTATGGCTCATTTAGTAGAGGGTATTTATGATTTGGTTGGGACTTGAATATAAGAATTGAGAGAGAAAATGGGGAGTTAAATAAAGGGTATTTATGAATTGGTTGGGACTTGGTAGAGAGATAAGAGTGGAGAGAGAAATAAGGAGAGTTAAGAGAGGGTATTTATAGCTCCCATCAAGTGATGATGTGGCATCACAAATCTTAGAATGAAGATCAAAGAGGGATGCCACGTAGGCATCCTACTTTCTTTAGTATATAGTATAGATAGATAGGGAGTTTTCTTTATTGGCAAAAGATTAGCTCTGGTGCCTGCCCGAGCTAAGCGCTCGGGCATCCACCCACCATAAAACATGTGGCCTTTTTAAACGAAAAAATATTCAATTGGTCAGAAGTCAAAATGATGGGACAGAGTGAAATGACTTCTGCCCAGGATTTTTCTCACAGGTGCCTTATGATGGGTGGATGCCCGAGCGCTTAGCTCGGGCAGGCACCAGAACTAATCTTTTGCCTTCTTTATTTCATACGTTATGGGGTTTTAAACGTTGCGTTTCTCCCCTTATATTTTCTACTGCTTCGCATGCTCTACCTTCCTTCTGTCCTTTGTATTCATCTTTTTGGCTGGATAAAGGAAATGATGCAGAAAATGTTAAAAGAAGGGAAAAGGTAGATAATAATATAGACTCTTAAAAGATGAACATGTTTAAGTTATAAAAAGGCTTTGTTGTTTGTCATGTTTGCTCCTTTGTCATTGGTGGATCTCTCTGGATCCATGCTTGAAGGATTGTATCTAGCTAGCATCTGTTATTTCCTTATGATTTTTTCATCTAACTTGGAATAGTTTCTATTCAGGGATTGAGATTGAGAAATCGGCTCTGATGGAGTAGAAGTTGGAAAAGAAGTTTGGACAGTCTACCGTGTTTGTCGCATCCACCCTACTTGAGAATGGTGTGGGCACTCAATAGTACTAGCCCTGTATCTCTGCTTAAAGAAGTCATCCATGTTATTAACATGCGGCTATAAGGACGAAACAGACTGGGGGAAAAGAGGTAAGATTTACCGGGGTGGTACTGTTTCTCAAATCATTCTCTTGATACAGTTAGTTCAATTGCTATTAAAGTTTGGCTCGATCCACTAAGCTATTCTTCTTATCCAGATCGGGTGGATCCACGATTTTGTAAAAGAAGATATCTTAACAAGTTTTAAGATGCACTGCCATGGATGGTGATCCATATATTGTATACCTGCAAGGCCGACATTTAAAGGATCTGCACCCATCAATATTCATTCCGATCGTCTGCACCAGGTCCTCCGTCCTTTGATGGGCATTTGGTTCTGGGATTTAAAGAGGTTGTTACCATAAGCAACCTCTACTATGCGTTGATGTGATTTACTCCATTTGTTTTATAAATATTATTGTTATGGATTATACTTTTCTATATTATGTCAGTTTTTTTTCCTGCTCGTATGTATGTATTGTAACGATCATTTTAACGGTTCACCTTAATACACAAGGACTCAACCTTCTAATCATGCTTACAGGTATAGAGATCTTCCTATGTGTACAAAAATGTCACCCTATGGAATAATAAAAATACCAATGATATAACTACTATTCTTATCATTTTCAATAAAAATTAATTCCAAGTTTCTTCATTTACAAAGATATTTTACACATCCCTACCATGTGGTGGAGGGGAAGAAGTGTCCTGGTGGTTTACAACCCCACTTGCTATTCTAACAGGATCAATAAGGCCCAATCATTGAAATTTTAAATAATTAATCTAATCAAATGATATTGAATTAAAGAAATCATTTCATCACATTACTTCAATTCCTTCCTTAGAATGTATGTTGCTTGCTCTCTTCTTATTATGTATAATAACTTTGTAAATAATATATTTTGTTCTGTTATCAATATGCAGAGGGTTGATGGTGGTGTATCTAACCATTGTACACCTCCATATCTTACCATTTGGTGTATATATATTTACCTTTAGATATGGCATAACTCTCACAGGTGACAGGACTAAGTCATTTAAGTTCTAGAAGGGGCTCACCCTACACATAAGTGTTGGAAATCTATCTAGAAAAAGTGGCATGTTGTGGGATGATAGAGGTGGGAGGTAAACTTTCAAAGTACAAGCGTTAAACCGAAGAATATAATTTTTTGGGCAATGATTAGCCCACTACACATTTGACTATGTAGTCAAATGTCATGCCCACGTGTCCCTTTTAACACCCCTTCAACTATGGTTAAGTTAATGAAAATTAAGGTTGAAGTTTTTTTTCCTTTTTAAAACCTAAGGTTAGATTGTTTAACCCTATGAGTAAGTGAATTTTAAGCATAGTTGATGAGTGTTAAAAAGAGAGGCATGGGCCGATGAGGACCACACATGTGACTACATAGTCAAATACTGCGATATGACAAATATTTTCCTAATTTTTTGGTGTAAAATGATTTAAATAAATTATTCTTTAGGATAATTGGGATTGAAGAGTTGTGTAAAATAATAGAAATAATTCTTTTAATATTGTTTTGCATTTTTGTCTTCTTTTTATCCTTTCCGTGCATCACACGGGCTTCTTACTAGTTATTATCTATACTATATACTAAAGAAATTAGGATGCCTAGGTGGCACCTTCTTTAGTCTTTATTTTCCCTTAGTTTTGTCACGTCATCCTCATCATTTATTATATTGTGTTTGCACTCTAAAGTCTTTTATTTCCCTCCTCTTCATTTATGAGTTCACCTAGGTGACACCCATAAATCTCTCAACAAACACAATGCTTCCCAAAAAAATTCATAAGAGAACTGACTTACCTCTTCCTATTCTCTCATTCAGAAATGGGGTATCGCGCCCTTCTTCAGTTTTTATTATTCTCTTACTTTGCCACATCTTCTCTCTACTTTCGGCTTCGGATTCTCTCTAGCAGCAACCCGAGAGGTGCTCTCGGGCAGCCATACATCATGCGGCAAGTGGCTGGAGAAGTCATTTCATGGGCCCCATGAATTTTGACTTCTCCCCATTTGATATCTCTTTCCCTTTATCTCACTATTTTATCGCTATGTGTCAAATAATGTGGGGAGAAGTCAAAATCATGGGCCTCATGATATGACTTCTAGTACAGCCACCTGCGGCATGATGTATGGCTGCCCGAGAGCACCTCTCGGGATGCTGCCAGAGAGAATCCGAAGCCTCTACTTCTTTCTCCTCTATGCCACATCACCTTTCCTTTAAGTAAAACTTTAGAAGCCGAAATGATCTTCTTGGGTGCAGATACAAATGCCATTTTCTTACTTCTCTATTGTTTCTTCCACCAAGAATCTAGCATACAGGATTTCACAGACTTCACCTTCCAGAAAGATAGCGGTTTTCGAAGACTTCATCTCCCAAGAAGAGGCCGTCTCTTTTTCTCCCTTGAATTGTCAAAACTCTCTACCTCTTTTTCTCTCTTAAACTGTTAAACCCCTTCCCTATTTTAAACGGCGTTTCAAAAATGGAGAAAGACCAGATGTGTGAAATGCATAGTAGAGATTTCTCAGGATGCGCCTTTCGCCATTTCTGTAACGCCCCATAATTTTAAATAGTAAAATTATGCGTTTATTGGTCCTTAACTGGGTTTAAATACTCAAGTGTTTGTTAAATTAATAAAAAGTGGGTTTTGCTCGGGATTGAAGTCCACCGAGGAAATCTTAGTATCTTTTCTCAAAAATCACACACAGTGTGCCGATCGACTGCTGGGACACACCCCTATGGTATCGATTCCGTCAGATATCATTTCGCGGGACCGCGTGACCATTATGTGTGATAAAATTGAGAAAAATGGGAAATTTCCAGATTTCTAGAAATTAAATGGGAACCAATATCTGTTGGAGATCCTAATTGAAATTTGTGCGGCTGGTACTAATGCATGCCGGTCAGCCGTGGGGACTAATGTCTGTCGTCTCAGCAGTTAGTTATCTCAGACAAAGAAACAACGACTTGTTTTGTGTCCGAAATCAGAAAATTAGTGGGTTTTGTAGTTTTCTTCCGGACTAAACTGCAGCTGTCAAAACTCAGTATTTTTCCCTGAAATTTTTACAGTAGGTGTCAGACTGTGCCAAGTTCGGTCACCTGAAATTTCATCACTATCGGGTATCATATAATAGGATTTCGGATGGCATATTTATGAAAAAATGAGAAACTCCGGTCAAACCGGTCAAATTGGTCAAACCAAGTCAAATCAGTCAACGCCACACCATTTTCGTCATGTGTGTCGCACATGATCTTACCACATATCCTTGCCTATATAAAGGGAGGCAACCCCCCTCATTTCTCACAGAGTTTACAAAGCATTGAAGTGCTGCCCCGACTCCAATCTAGAGAGAGAAAGTGAGGAGAGAGAAGGGAAGAGAGAGGAAAAGGAAGGTCACCTTAGGGTTTTTTGACGTCCCCGACGCGTTGGCGGCGTTTGATTTTCTCTCTGGTGTCTCGTTTGACATGTAGTGAGAGAGACAAAAAGGTAGAGAGAGAAAGTTGCATGCACTCTACCTTGGGGTTGATTGTCCTCCCAGACACATTGACGGTGCCCCTTTTTGAACTAGCTATCTCGAAAAGCGTGAACCAAGTAAAAACTCTTCCATCTCTTCACTTTTCCCTATTATTTGCTATATTTTTTATGTGGAATGTATGTGCATTGATGGAAAAAGGGTCTGAGACCCCATGGATGTGTTACAGGAAGGTGGTTTTGCGTGAAAAATGAGTAGAGAGGTGTAACCCTCGGTCTTGGGTCTCAAAACCCCAGATTTAGACTCACTGTGTAAAAGACGTGGATGGAAAAATGGTCGGAGACCTCTATGTGATGTTGTGATTTTATGTGGACCTTCGGGGAGCCCAGATCGGGTCTCGGGTAAATTGTATCGTCACCCTGGGGTGTGAAAAAATTATTTTGCAGGTCGTATAAGGCTATGGACACATCCATTAGCCTGGAAGTGTTCCCTAACGGGACGGTGTGTTACTGGATTTGGTTCACGGGCGCGAGGCCCGAGTATTTCAGTTAACCAAGCGAGACTTGGGTTAACTGGGGTTAACCTGTGGTAGAAAACCTAACCAAGGTTAAAGTATAATCCTCCGTGACTGATAGTCGGGAGTGGGTAGAGTTGATATCCATAGATCCTCTTTAACTAGGTCAGGGGAGAACAGATTGTTGTGTTATCTGATAGATATGCCATACCGAGGTTAAGTCAGTAGGTTGTGATGCCTCTGATAGATATGTCGTCCGTACCGTGACTGAGTCAGATGGTTGTGTTTTCTGATAGATATGCCGTTCCGAGGCTGAGTCAATAGGTTGTGATGCCTCTGATGGATATGTCGTCCGTACCGTGGCTCAGTCAGATAGTTGTGTTATGGATAGATATGTCATAACGAGGCTGAGTCAGTAGGTTGTGATGCCTCTGATAGATATGCCGTCTGTACCATGGCTGAGTCAGATGGTTGTATTATCTGATAGATATGCCGTGAGGATAGAAGTCACCAACGTGACTGAGTCAGATGGTTGTGTTATTTGATTGATATGCTATACCGAGGCTGAGTCAGTAGGTTGTGATGCCTCTGATAGATATGTCATCCGTACCGTGGCTGAGTCAGATGATTGTTTATCTGATAGATATGTCGTACCGAGGCTGAGTCAGTAGGTTGTGATGCTTCTGATAGATATATTGTCTGTATCGTGACTGAGTCAGATGGTTGTGTTATCTGATAGATATGCCGTACCGAAGCTGAGTCAGTAGGTTTTGATGCCTCTGATAGATATGTCGTCTGTACCGTGGTTGAGCCAGATGGTTGTGTTATCTGATAAATATGCCGTGAGGATAGAAGTCCCCACCGTAGCTGAGTCAGATGATTGTGTTGTCTATAATCTGATAGATATGTCGTGAGGATAGAATTCTCCATCGTGGCTGAGTCAGATGGTTGTGTTGTCTGATAGAGATACCGTGAGGTTAGAATTCCTCACCGTGGCTGAGATTAGACGATTGTGTTGGTTCTAATGGGTGAAGGCCCGGATTATGTATCGAGTCTATGGACTCAAGGTTGTACGAAGTCTAATGACTCAAGGTTGTATGGAGTCTATGGACTCAAGGTTGTACGAAGTCTAAGGACTCAAGGTTTGATTTCATTGGGTGTAAGCCTGGTTGATCTAAATAGTTATCATGGAGGTATGGGACGCCATTGTAACAAAATTAATGTTAACGGATTTGGAAATGGATAGCGAGTCTACGAACTCTAACTTGGACATTGAGTCTACGGACTCAGGTTAAATACGGGTGAAGGCCAGTTGATTGAGTCTGCGGACTCAAGGATAGAGTGTGAGCAGTTGTCTGGGATGGTAACCTAGTGGTGTAGACGATGATTGGATGAACTTGAAAATTGAGGTTGGGAACCTCGAAATAGGGTGAAATAGCCCTGAGTGACCTCGGGTCACGGATTACGAGATTATACATTATTATAATATGAGAATTGTATTGCAACACTATATCGTTATTGATGATGATGATTGTTACTATGTGGAAAATAGCCTAAATGGATTATGGATTTTGCTGGCTCTAGAGCTCACTCCTCTTATTTTATGTCTTCAGATTTGGAAGTAGTTGCCGATTGACAAGGAGTTATACTTGATGGATTCTGAAAGTGTACCGGCGCAGTTGTGGCGCCAAAAGTAATGGCTATTGTAGTAAGTGAGGTAACGTATTTGCTTATGATGGGTTATTGTGATGACTGGTTGTTACTGCTTATGTAAGCTCATCAGAAAAGTTAAAAAATCCCTGCATTTTCGCGGGTAAAGTCTTCCGTATGCGTGGTTATAACGAACGAGCACGTGTCTTGGAACTTGATTTCTCAGGCGCAGGTTCGGGGCGTCACAATTGCAATCAGAATCCATGGGATGGGTACGTAGAACCAGAAGATTTTTTCTTGCCAAAGAATAATAAGAAAGTGTATAAACTGTTAAAATCGCTTTACGGTCTTAAACAAGCACCCAAACAGTGGCATGACAAATTCAGGAGCATTTTCCTCTCTGATGGTTATCAAATAAATAGTGGTGATATTTGTGCATACAAAAAATTCAGAGAAAATTTCTTGAGTTATCATTTGTCTCTATGTCGACGATATGCTGATTTTTGGAACAGATTTGGAAAGTGTTATGAACACTAAAATGTTTCTATCGTTGAATTTTGACATGAAGGATTTGGGCGAAGCTGATGTAATTCTGGGAACTAAGATCATCCGAAGTAACCAAGGAATTGCTCTATCTCAGCCCAATTACATAGAGAAATTCCTCAGAAGATTTAATCAGTTTAATTACTCCTCTGCCCCAACTCCAGTTAATTCCAGTATTAAGTTAAGCAAGAATGAAGGCAGAAGTGTATCTCAATTTGAATATTCTCAAATTATTGGCAGTCCCATGTATGTCATGCACTGCACAAGACCGGATATTGCCCAAGCAGTGGGCATGTTGTGCAGATACACTAGTAATCCAGGGGAGACACATTGGAGAGCGCTTATCAGAGTTCTCAGATACCTCAATGGTACTTTAACTTATGGGATACAGTTTGGGAGAGTTCCAACCATACTTGAGGGTTATAGTGATGCAACTTGGAACTCATGACCGAATGAATCAACATCTGTAACGGCCTGGATGTTTACTTTGGGTGGAGGTGCCATATCTTGGAAATCTAAGAAGCAGACGTGCATTACTCATTCAACTATGGAATCTGAGTTCATCGCCCTGTCATCTGTAGGCGAAGAGGCAGAATGACTCAAGAGTGTATTGGTAAATATACCAATATGGGGTACACCTGTACCAACTATCACAATTTATTGTGACAACCAGGCTGCAATGCTCAAGGCATACAGCGAGAACCACAATCATGTGAGGGGTCTTATAACTGATGGCAAGATAGCTGTTCAGTATGTTAAGTCTAAAGAAAATTTGACAAATCCTTTATCCAAGGGCTTTGGCACAGACCTTATGATAAAAATTTCGAAGGGAATGAGACTAAAGCCTGTAAAATAGTTATATGAGATGGAAACTCAACCTGATAAGTCTCTCAGGTTCAATGGGACAAACAAGCCCATATGTAATAACTATTGAGTACTATCACTAAAGAAAGTATTTCTTTCTATCAATCTTTTTTGAGATGTGTCTCTTTCTTGTATGTGATAGATAATGCATATCCTGTAGGCTGCCAACCTACAGATGATCTTGTGGTTATAGGTTGAGAATTATTAAGAATTCTCTTAATGAGTGTTAATTATACGCCTTAAATGGTAGGAGTGTGACAAGAGCACTCTTAATAGACTCACCTTTCTGAGAGTAAGAAGTTCGTCACTTCTTATGAGTTGAGGCTTATCTCTAGAGCTCTCAGTAAATTGGGATTAAAGCATGGACGTAAAAATGTTGAGCTGTTTGGTGCAAAAAACCTCTGAAAGGAATGTATGTGCGACAGATCCGGTTAGTCAGTTCAGGTTCATAGTTCAAGATTCTATCCACTGTGTTCCTTGACTATCTTTGATTTGTTTGCACTAAGTGGAGGTTCAAGTTGAAAGACACCTTCATGTATGCACATGATATTCTTGAATGCCCATATTTATTTTAAAACTAAAATCAAGTGGGGGTTTGTTGGATTTGATTTGATTTTTAAAATAATAAAATAATAAATTTATTAGAGTTATATTATTAAATTAAGATTTAATGTGTCTATGAGGGACATGCTAGTGTGTGTCTTAGTCTTTTGGTTTATTGATCCATTCAATAAATTTGGACCATTTGATCAAGTTGTGATTGAAATCCAAGGGTTGTGATGAAGGGATATGGACTAAACTCTCCTATGCATCCATCAGTTAAGGAGTTAAAGACTTTAGACTTTTTATTGTCCAACGGTTATTGTAGTGTTGGTTTCTTTAGATTTCAACACTATAACGTATGGGTTCATGGGTGTGTTAATGGGTGATAGTTAATACCATAACCCATGATCATGGTGTAATGGGCTTTAAAGCCAAACCGTGTGGCTATTGGTTTGCCCCAATGCTTGGTCCCTTCACGCACTATAAATAGAGAATGAGTAAGAGAGCCTTGAAGAGTTCATCCTTAGGAACCAAAAGGCGGGTTCGAGGCATACTTTGAAGCTTCTCTTCTAGATTGATCAACCATATTATGTGGACTGATCTTCCTTGGGATCGGACTATTTAGTTCGGACCCGTTTAATTGATCTAAATGGATTGTCTTTTTAGACAGACCTCAAGATTAATTTTTGATAATCCAAATGGATCATCTCTTGACTAGACTAATTGGACAGACTCTTTTGGGTCCGTCCTAACTGGCTAGTATTTTGAAATAATCCGATCGGATCGTCATTTTTTGGATCGGTCCTTAATTGGGCTAATCCATCAACTTGAAACCGCATATACAAAAGGGAGACTCTGGCAAATTTTGGACAATTTGCAACACTTAAATAATTTAATTTTAATAATAAAATTTTGAAGTGTTTGAATTAATCAGTAATATAATTTAACCCGACTTTAAATCTCATATTGTGAGACGTATGATCATGAGATTAAGTTAATTTTATTAAAATTAATTTTGATGCAATAAAATTAATTTGATTAATTTTACATTTGTGATTAAATTTAAAGTATATGAAGAAATTCAATTTTAATTTAAAATTAATTTATTCAGGCATTCTAAAGGAGGTTGGGTACCGTCATCTTCCGCCAAGTAGTGCAAACTTGTAGGGAAAGACCGGATGAATCCGAGCTGAGTTGAATCCCGGAGATAGAGCTGCCTTATCCCTTACACAATGGGAGGTTTCGACTATCTTCAAGAAAGACTCTTCGAGCGCCTCTCAATTCGAGTGATTCATTATATAATTATTTATTTTATTTCTTTGTTAATGGTAGCTAATTGTACTCTGATTTGTTAATGTTTTTAGACTAACCGTCAACAAACACTTGAGCATAAGATATTCTCTTCCTGCACTGCACTGACATACGATGTAAACACGACCTAAATTTGGCAAACTGCTTGAAGTAGAAACTTACATAAACGCAACATATCACAAATTCACCATTTTCATAATTAAAACATCAGAAATTAATTGGTCATGTGAAGTCTAAAAAAAAAATACAATGCCATGTGAGTTCTCAAAAATAAATTTCTGTGTTTAGAATGATACAGAATGCATGGTATTAATCATAAGGCACCGAATTGGCAAAATCTTTAACCTGCTTTGACTTCACCTCCCATGCTATTTGTCATTTTGATTTTATTTTGAAACAAGGACTGCTCATAAACCAAAAAACAGGAGGGTCACTTTCATAATTTATATCAGTTGATGGAGAGCGTTATTAATTACGTATCATTGTTCCGAGGAATTTGAATTCTCCACCTGCTGGCTCTAATAGGAATTCAATGGTTGAGATCATGAACGATGGTGGTTCCGTGGCTTAGGTATCTCTAGTTACAATGAAAGGCTGGATTTCAATATGATAATATTTATTAGACATTTGCAACATAGAAAAATAAACATCTCTACAATCAAACATTGGTTGCTTGCACACCTTAAAAAAAAATGTTTGCAAGAGTGAGTGCACATTGTGTGAAAAAATAGAAAGAAAATATCATATACACCATGACAATGGTTTGCCATCTTAGTTTTCTATATACATGAAGGCCACCTCCCCTTATTTGGAAGTATTGTTTGAATGTTTAAACATGCCGAAATCTCTGCACCTTTTGTGGGTTATTTTGTATTTTAATATATCACTTTGAAAGCAGGCGAAAATGTTTTTTTCAAGAAAAAAAAAATCAGACTAGTGATCAGTCATCCAGTCAGGCTGGGCCATCCCAGACTGAAGGTGGGGCATCCCAGTTTGAGGTTGGGCCATCCCAACCTGAGGTTTCTCCATCTAAGCCTGTGATTGGGCCTCCAACAGGTAAATCAGATCTGATACATGTTAATTACTACGAATCTGAAATCAATGTGATTAATCACTTGTAAATAGCATTTACAATTAATCGATACTTACTTTATATATACTATGTTCAGACCCAGTGCAGCCCCGACGGACCAGGAGTTCGAACAAGTCGCAACCAGTGACACATCTCTGTGGCGGTTAACACTTTGAGGCAGCCCACTGGCCCAACCATGGTGAGTTGTCGCAGTTTATTTGGGTATTGGTGGGATGAGGATGTTATCCCACTGACATACCATGATTGGATAAAGTTCTAGAAAGACAACTTGTCTACTGAGAAATTTAATGAAATCATTATAAAATGAATTGGTGTATGGATACTGCGAAATATACTCCTTAATTCTAATCACTGTGATGTAGACGCGCTACAATATTGAGAGAGCAACGACGAGGGAGTATGTCCTTCCAATGTCATGTGATCACTTCTGGCATGCTTGGAAGAATTATATATTGGAGAAGTTCTAAATTCTAAACCTCACACTGGAGGAGCAGTACACTTATGTAGATAATAGGGTCACTCTCAACCAGTGGAGACAGCTTGTGGATTATGGAGACAGGAGGATGTCGAGGTATGAAATGAACATCTCCTTAATTTCCTAGTAGTCTGTTTGTTTGTTTTTTAAATCTTTACACTATCATTCTAATAAATGAATTCATTATCTCACAATATGTTATCAGCGCCCGAAATAGGGCGAATAAACATGCAATAGGGATGAGGGCTTACACCCAATATAGGGCGGATGAGGTACATGTGGTACGTTATTTAATTGTTTTATCCGATCAATAAGTTCATTTTCAATTTCGTATTTATGTCGTAATATAACATTAAGAATAATAACTTTTTTATGAGGTTAGCAAGCTAAGGGATCTAGGATCACCCATATACGTCGGGATGGTACCTTCTTCGATCGAGCATCTGAGAACATGATGGTATGTTTACGCATTCCATAAATTAATGTTTCAGAAATTCTATATTTGTCATTAATCTTAATTCACAAACGATATTTTTTGAATGACTTAAGCTAAATTAAATTATTGACTATAAAATGCAAATGCAAATAGAACAACTGGTCAACCAGCGTCCTGAGGGTGGTACTAGTAGCACTGTCCGGAATGAGGTATTCATCTAAGTTATGTATCCAGACGGACATGAGCACGTCCACACATATGGACTAGGTGTTACCCTGCACAGTTTCTGCTCCAAAAGTTAATCATTGGAGGAGGAGACTAGAAGATTTAGAAGTAGCGAACCAATATATAACCAATATATAGCGGCTTGCCAAACAGTTATGGAGGCTGAGCTGGTTGATGGCAGAGGCCAGTTGAGGGCCATTTAGGAGTTCGATCAAGCAGCACATGAGGGCCCAACATTTTTCCTCCGTCCCCACACCATCCCCACCATCCCTTAGTTTTCCGGATCCCGATGCTATCCAACCTCCAAATGATCTCATTGGATGACCATGTTGCTTGCTAATTTTGTACGCCCATTAGTCTCCACGTAGCATCTCCATTGCACAATGCTTGCTCTTTAGTTTGATGCCACATGTTTGCTTGCATGTCAAAGTTCATTTAATAGGGCGACGCCAAAAAATTTTCCTTGGAGGGCCAAAATACATGTATCAAAAAAATTAATAGTTTGGGGTTTGGGGTGTAGGCTTCAATATTTTCTTTTTTGAGTAATGGGTCTACAGTCGTCATACAATTGCTAATGTTATATTCCAATAAAGTTTTAAATAAATAAAGGCCTAGTAATATGTTGCTTTTGAGAGAACCATCATATAAATAAAAAAAAAGAAATAGATATATAGCGGAATGCACATTCGGCTATGCCGGCCTTCATTGATCCATGCTCTCCTTCTTAATACCCACCAACTGTGCTTAAGATTCACTCACCCCTAGGCTTTATCCATCCAACCTTTATATTTTTACAAAAACATAATTTAGTTAAGCTTAACAATATTTAAAAGGGGTGTTAAAAGGGACACGTGGACTGACATTCGGCTTAACAATAGTTAAAAGGAGTGTTAAAAGGGACATGTGGATGGGCATTTGGCTATCTAGCCGGTTACACAGTCCACTAAGCACTGCTCTAAATAAAATTAACTACAATTTTAAATAAAATTAATTTTATTTTTTATATTATACATATAACAAATTACATATATTTTTTAGAGGGGACAAACTTCCCACATAACCAACTAACTAAAGTTATTTTTGGGGGCCACTATATATAGATAATAGAAAAATATTTTTACCGACTAGTCTTCCTTTCCATAGCACATTGTTTGCTCTTCACATGCTTTCTTCACACGCTAAAAGCAAGGTATCAGGGAAACCATAATCATGCTAGAGGGAATTGCTAATCATAATTAGAGGTGTGCTAGTTCTACTCTCAAACATTCCCAAACATTCCCAATTTTCAGTAAAAAACCAACACCTCTTAAATCAAGAATAGGTGTTAGTTTTTGGCTAAAAGTAAGAAGATGTGTTTTTTGACGGAGAATTAAGAATGCTTGAGAGAAGGGCTAACACGGCTCTAGTAATTAACATGATGGGTGTGAGCACGGATTTCGGTTACCCACATTTGATGAGGATTGTGTTGAGTTTAGAGTCGCCACTTATTAATTCGGTAGGGATAAGTCTCAGGTAATGTATAAGGTCTTGGTCTGCTTAGAGTTCTAGGTAAGAGGTTCGGTTAAGCCTAGGGAAGATGTTAGGAACCTAATCACTTTCGTTTTACAACGGTTCCCTACTTACTAGGTTTAAGCCAAATTATCGTCAATGATTAGTCAAATATCATAGGTTTAGTTTATACTAATCCAAGAAAGGAAAAGCTAAACGAGGGTCGAACCCATGCTGGGTTGCCTACATACTCACATTGGGGTGAGATCAAACTGAGCGTAGTTCTGGCACATAACTCGGTGCCGAGGCTAAGGGAGTGTTGTGTGTGCACCAAGGGTAGCTTAGGGTCTAGTCCGGTAGACTAAGGTTGGGTTGACTGGGGTTGGTCAAGTGCACGGTATTAGGCTCGATAGGCTAAAGGATAGTCCAATAGACTAGGGTTTAGGCCCAGTAGGCCAAGGGTGTAAGCTTGAGGTTAGGGTTTAGTCCGGTAGACTAAGGGTTGGGCCCGTAGGCCCGGTAGGCCTTGGATGGATCCGGAGGTCAAGGGTAAACCGGTAGGCTTAGGGTTAGGCCTGGTAGGCGTTTGATGAACCTGGAGGTCAAGGGTAAGCCCGATAGGCTTAGGGTTAGGCCCGATAGGCCAAGATTAGGCCTAGTAGGCCTTGGATGGACCCGGAAGTCAAGGGTAAGCCTGGTAAGCTTAGAGAGGGGTTTAATCGTGATTAGGGTTGCTAACTGGGGTTGGGAAAGGTCCAATGTATGTTTATAGTCCTTAAGAGTTGTTTAAACATTTTTGAGGATTTTTTTCCCAAATTTTCCTAAGTTAAATGTGGTTAACCACGGTTAAGACATGAGTTTAACCATGGTTAGTTCGGATAACCAAGGTTAGATAGTGTACAAAGTCAAATTTGGAATCATACTGCCATTTTAGAATTTTCATGATTTTTTGACATTTTTCAAGGTTTAAATGGGCTTAACCATAGTTAAACCAAGTGTGAACCATGGTTAAGTTCATCTAACCATGATTAAGCATAAGCACATAATCCAAAAGTTTCATTTTCCAAGGTTTTGGAATATTCTGGATTTATATGGATTTCTTGGAATTTTTTCATGGGGTTGGACAAATTAACCATGGTTAACTCTTAATCATGGTTGAGTTAACCATGGTTAAAACAAGGGATGACTTGGGTAGGCTTGGAGTGGACCTCAAGGGCCATGGCAGGTCAGTAGGAGGGCCCTCATGGGATCTGGGCTCACTGTAGAGAAAAAAAAAAAAACAGAAATCCATACTATCAATAAATGGAGTGCCGACAATTTGGGTGTTTTTTTACCCAGGTTCACACCCCTATAACTATTGTTAGGGGGTGCTCCACCTATGGTTTTGAAGAGGGGATTCTGAGGAAGAGTTTAAGCCTGAGATGGGCCCCAGGGGTGGCCTGACGTGGGCCTCCCAGTGTGCCAAAGTGGCACTATCAACATTCACATAAAATGATAAATGTCGGTAATCTTATTACCGACATTCTGGCAGTTTTTGGTTTTTTAAAATTTAACTCTGGTTAGAGTTAACTACAGGTCTCGAGGTGTTCAGGTAAAATGTAAGGAAGACCGAAGGGTACAACCCATGCCTTTTAGTGGGCCCTGGGGTGCTCAGGTAGGGTCCATAGGCTCTAAAACAGCAAACGCTCTAGGTGTCGGTACTGAGTTTACCGACACCTTGGGATTTTTCCAGAAACAACAATTTGCCCTACGGGGCTGCCAAGGGGGTAGAACCAGGGGTTCCCTCATGACATGAGGGACCCCCAAAAGCTACTGAAGCTACCCGATGTGGTGTTTTACCCTTAGGGGGTTCCCCACACCTATGGTGAAGATGGGGGAGCTCCTTTAATGGGTTTTCTAAAAAAATGAAAGAAAACTACTTCCCCTAGAATGGATCAGGGGCTCACATTGACATCGAAAGCAAATAAAAGAGGGGTAGGGGAAGCCCTACCCTGCTGGTCAGCTGTTGTTGGCCTGGGAACAGTAGTGGTAGTGGTGGTTCATTGCAGTGTACAGTGCAAGGGAGTAAGGTGATGACTTAAGAAAGCTACAGGGACCTCGTGGGGTTACTAGGAAGAAGGCTAGGAGTCTAGAACTGGTGTCTGTGGAGTGAGTTCCAGTTGGTGGAGGTGCTGCCCTCTTTATAGGGGAGATCATGGGGACACCCATGTAATAAGGATGAAGGTTGGCAAGATTTACATGGGGCGGAGAGGCGTGTGCAAGTCGGAGGAGTGGTGGTGCAGGCGTGCCTAACCGCATAGGAGAGTTGGTGTGCTGCAGGAAGAAGAAAACAGGATTGTCGGTAATGTGATTACCGACATCCTCAAAACAATGAATTTTTGAGATGTCGATAATCCTATTACCGACACCATTGGTTTTTAACCAAAGGGCCTGGCCCAGTGTTGTGCATGCGGCAAGCCCTAGGCCCAGGCCGAGAGGCTTGACCCTTAGGGTTTGTGGACCTAGGGTTTAAGCCCTAAGGGCCTAGGGCTTGTCTAGGGCTTAGTTTTTCCTAAGTTTTAGACTAGGGTTTGGTCCTAGGGTTAAACTAGGGATTGCCTAGGGTTAACTATTGGTCTAGTCCTAGGGTTAGGCTAGGGTTTACATAGGGTTAGGCTAGGGCTAGGCTATGGTTTACCTAGGGTATAGGTTGAGTTGAGGGTTTAACTAGGGTTAAAAAATCTAGGGTTTACTAGGGTTATACCTATGGTCTACTAGGGTTACACGTAGGGTTAAGGGAGTCTACTAGGGTTTAACCATGGTTAAGAACCCTTAACCCTGGTTAGGAGGGTGTAAAAATTGGGTGCTTACAATGGGAACCAAATCCTCTATGGTTATAACCGGATTTGTGGAGTCCGGTTATGCCCATGAGGTCACCGCGTGTCCCTTTTGACACCCCTTACTTGAGGCTAAGATTCACCCACCCATCCTTAGTTTTTAAATTACTTTTTTTAATGTTTACTATTTTAATTTTAAAATATTTTTGATGTTTTTTTTTCTAAAAACTAAGGATGGTTGGGTAAATCCTAAGGGTGGGTGAATCTTAATCACAGTTAAGGAGTGTGAAAAGGAACATGAGGGGACCTCAAGGGCATAACCGGATTCCCTAAAATCCGGTTATAATTGTAGAGGATTTGGTAAGCACCGTAAGAATGAAGCACAACTACTACTTTATAGCTAGTTTGTAAAAGGAAAATGGAAAACGGACAGCTTAGAATTTGGCCCGTGATCCCATTGGTCCGCGCCCCCTTTTTACCACCTGTCAACTGTGGTTAAGATCACTCACCCCTAAGGTTAAGCAATCTAATTATGATTTTCAAAAAAATAAAATTATTTTTTACTTAATATTTACTTAATACCGACTAGTCTTACTTTCCATAGTACATTGTCTGCTCTTCACACACTGCATGATCTCCCTTGCACCTGGCTCCGCCATGCATTCAATAATCCAATATAGATATGCCACATCATCCACTTATTATTTACTTAATATGGACTAGTCTTACTTTCCATAATACAATTTTTGCTCTTCACACGCGCACTAAAAGCAAGTTATGAGGGAAACCATAATCATGTTCCAGGGAATTGCTAATCATAATTAGAGGTGTGCTACCTCTACTCTCATCCCTATTTTCACTAAAAACTCAACACCTCTTAAATCAAGAACATGTGTTAGTTTTTGGCCGAAAGTAAGAAGAGGTGTTTTTTGACGAAGAATTGAGAATGCTTGAGAGAAGGGCTAACGCAGCCCTGGTAATTAACATGATGGGAACCAAATCTTCTACGTTTATAACCGGATTTGGGGAATTTGGTTCTGCCCATGAGGTCACCGCTTGTCCCTTCTAACACCCCTTAATTGTGGTTAAGATTCATCCACCCATCCTTAGTTTTTAGAATTTAAAATTTACTATTTAATTTTAAAATATTTTTAATGTTTTTTTTTTTCCAAAAACTAAGGATGGTTGGATAAATTTTAAGGATGAGTGAATCTTAATCACAGTTAAGAAGTGTGAAAAGGAGCATGTGACGACCTCAGGCCAAAACCGGATTCCACAAAATCAAATTATAACCGTAGAGATTTGGTAAGCACCGTAATGAATGAATCGCAGCCACTACCTTTATAGCTAGTTTGTAAAAGGGAAAATGAAAACGGACAGCTTAGAAGTTGGCCCGTGATCCCATTGGTCCACGCCCCCTTTCTATCACCTATCAACTGTGGTTAAGATCACTCACCCTTAAGGTTAAGTAATCTAATTATGCTTTTTTTTAAAATAAAATTATTATTTTTAATTTAAATAAACTTAATCATGGTTAAACAGGTATTAAAAGGGACACATGCGGTCTGCTTCTCAGGAGTCGGGACCCTTTGTAAAATTATCGAAATATAAATTTTTCGAGCTGAAGGAAAAAGAAAACCAAACAAATTTTGCTGGCACATGCAGAAGTTGCTTGCAGGAATAGGCAATTGCGTTGTTTGTGCCAGCCAGCTCTGAAGCGCGTGGTAGATGGACGTATTTACTCTATGTCATGTCAGCTAACAAAAAGGACGAAATGAGTAACACTTTCATACCCTTATACTAGCGGGTGGCACGTGTGATGCGAGTGAGAGGAAGGAGTTAATCACAGTTAATAGGAGTTAAAAGAAACACGTGTTAACTTGTGGGTGCGATTGAACTTTCCCAGAATTCAATCACGATTGACTGTGATTCTATTTTTTAAATAGATAGATGAGGGTAGTTTGGGAGTAAAATATTAAATTAAAGTTTTGTTTTATATAAGGGTAGTTTAGGAATTTTGGAAAATTCAGGCTACGCCTGCCTCTCCCATAAAGATGGTGTAACATCGGTAGGTAATTGGGTTTGAATAAAGACAGCTGGTTATTTCCAATTAAGTGGCTGGTTTCATCTTCCAAAAGTGATGTTTAATCTCTCCATTAGTGCGTTTCCAACGCAGATATTTTGTCTCCCCAATGGTGCATCAACAAGTTCTAAAACAAAGAAAAGAAGAAGAACACGATTGGGGAGATAAACATCTTAGTGAACAATTGCAAAGTCGTTGAGATTGAGATCCATTAGGAGAGAAATCGTGGAGCCTTTCTACGAAAAGAAAGAAGTAGCAAAACTCGCTGTTCAAGATGCTGCTCTTGCCGCTCCCAAGCTTGGGGATGAACAGTAATTCCGTAATATCCCGCAGGTACACCTTGTCCTTCTTCTTCTTTGGTTTATCTGTAAATTTCTGAATCAAAAACCCCAGAAGGATTAGGTTATCTTTAAGAGTCATCTGTTAATTTCAGTATTTGGAGTTTTTTTATTTTTTATTTATATTGATTCTGGTGAAAGGAAGTTGGTAAGAAGATCATGGATTGTGCAATTTGATCCTTTGCAATCCAAAATTTATAGGTCTTATCAAGATGTAGTTTAGGGTTTTTCTCTCATTCCAATCAAATTTATTCTATATTTCTTGAGATGCCCAGTCGAGATAATTGCTCCCTTGCAAGAACGTAACCTAATCCTTTGGTGAATACGTTTTCCTCCATAATCTAAGGTTTTTATTCGTTCAAATGAGGTAATTGATGTTTTGCAAATAAATTCTGCTATTGGTTATCATCGTCTTCGCCTTTGTTTCATGTAATTTCATGGAATCAGAGTCTGAGGTTTTGCAAATAAGATCTGCACCTTTCTTACAATTTTTAGGAATTACTGTTCATCCCCAAGGTAGGTATCCTCTGCCGTGTGCGGGATATAGAGATCCACCAGGAATAAAACATCTGGTGAACAATGCTGTTCTTGCCTTTCTACGGTAAGGGGAAGAAGATCAGGAGGAAGCACATTTGACAAGGGCTGTGATGTTTTTTCTTTTCATTAAGTTTTCTTTATTAATTATACATGGTAATGATGATAACTGGTAAGATTCTCTAACTATTTCATTTTTGTAGTTTTATGATTATGACTTTGATATAAAAAAGAGGAATCAGTTGGTATATTTGAATTAGTTAATAAATTTTGGTCCCAAAAAAAAAAAAAAAAAATTCCGGTAGCTCAACTGAAACAAGGCCAAGAAAAAGAGAGTTAACATCATTTCCAGCCTCACTTGGGCTGCTGGGCACTAGCGTCTGTTCTATATGCTTTGTGTAAATTTTTAACACAACCGTGTTCAAATGGGTTCATATATTTTCTGCTCAAGAAAACACTCTTGGGCATTGGTTGCTTAGACAGACTTCCTATGTCACCTACCATGTAAAGTAAAGCTTCTTGTGCACCTGAGAGCTCAAAATTTGTAAAATACCCACTCATAATTTGAAATTGAACTTGAAGTGGAGGATTTGGTTGCAAAGTCATCAAATTTGGGCAAATATGTACAAGTCGTAGTGGAGCAATTGGGTTATCTTAGGTCGAAGCCATGAAGAAAGATACAGCGGTAGGGAATGATTTTCATTGTTCATTTGTTTTGGCTTGACTTTCATCTTTCTCTCTGCCATGTAAGGCTTCTCATACAGCCATCAAGGGTTCAAGATGCAGACAAGCCCACAAATATATAGTTTTGTTGCTTCTCTAAAAATATATGTTGCTTCTCTAACAATATATCTTCTTTCAAGTCTTTAGATTAGTTGTTCGTCGATAACCCACCATATTTAAATGGATGGTAGTCCCATATTTATTTTACATATAAATTTTGTAGCAAGACGTAGGGAATGAATGGTTGTTGTTTTGATTAAAAATGAGTTTAGAGATTGGAATGTAATTGTCGTCTACTTTATGTTTGTGGAAATGTACAAGAGCAACACAGGGAAAATTTTATGGGCCGTTTGATTTGAAGGCCTTTGCCCTTTGCAGACAATTCCGACAATAATGGGTTGCCAAATGGATGGGCTATGTGGGTGTCCAACATTCCTGTAAGTCTGAAACAGCATTAAGTTTCTTTTCTTTTCGTGGTAGTTTGATTGATTTAAAAAAAAAAAGTAAATCTTAATAATTTTATAATATTTGTTTGTCTTATAAAGGATTATTTTTAATATATTCTATTTTTTTCTTTTTTTATATTTTAAATTTTTTTTATTCAAACCTGTGCATTGCACGGGGTCTCTGCTGGTTAGAATTTAAAAATTTTATTTAATATTCACTAAATATCGTATGTAAGTAACAATTTAATACTTAAAAAAATAATAATAATAATTTACTATATATTAAATAATAATTATTATAATTTAATAAACAAAATTATAAATAATAATAGTAATATTTATATTTAATACATTAAATAATCATTATAAATTATAATTTTTATAAATATATTACTTATGTAATTACATATCCTTATTATTATATTCAAATTAGAATTTTAAATTTAAATTTAATATTTATTAAATATCTTATATAAATAATAATTGAATACATAAAATAATAACTATAAATTATAATAATATTAAATTTAATAAATATTACTTGCATAATTATTTATTCCTATTATTGTATTTAAATTATTTTTTGCATAATTTTTATTCATCCAAATTCCATCTAATCAATAGTGCATCCAAATGGCAGAATTATAAATTCTGTAGAATTCAATTCAATGGATTTCAGTTCCATGGATTTCAGTTCCATAGAATTCAATTCTTTAGGTCAATTCCAATTCCACAAATCCAAACGCAACCTTAAGGATCATGGATCTGCCAAACATGTAAATGCCTATGAAAAATTTCAATTTTTTTTTCTTCTAGTTTTACTACATCCCTATCAAGGATTAAAAATTCGGGGACTTATTGGTCCCAAGACTCCCAACCGTACGATACATATCGGTTTCGGGGGATACGGCCCATTAATTTTAAAAAAAAAATTTGTTGGTCTTTTTTGTTTTTACCATAAACGACCATTATTTATAGTAAAAAATGACACTAATTTTAATTAAAATAATTGTGTTTTTATTCTGACAAAAAAAGATTGGTTTTACTATAAATAATAATTTCTAGGTCCTTTTCAGTATAAACAAGTCCTTAATTCTAAAAATGACTTTTTTTCTAAAATTACTATTTTTTGGTCATTTATATGAAAATCGAAGCGAACAACACATATACGGTTGTTTTTGGTCATTTTTTATATTATTTTTGAGGTCAATGTTTAAGATTAGACCTGGCCGCAACACATATGGGTTTTGGCATTTTTTATTACCATGATCTTTATAATTATTCATTTACTCACCATTTTTCCTTGTCTGTTATTTTAAGCTTCTGTGAATCTGATTTGTCTCTTTCTCTCTCTTTAATTCTTAATTAGAAATGGTGTTACTACTATTGCCATTACATTCAAAGATTTGGTGTTTAACCTTGGTAAATTGGCCCAACCAATAGGAGACCTGCAGCAACGTACAACCTCAAATCTTAGATTGAGCGGCTAGAACCTAGAAATTTTTGCTCGGTCTATTTTTGTATTACCTCAGTAGCTTAGTAGCGCACCACCTTAGTGTCCCAGATCAATTTGGTGGTATTGGGGACTGGGGAGGGTCCAATTTGGATGATAGATGATAGATTTGATTAAAATTTTCTTTTCATCTCTCTCACACTCTCTCTAGGTGAAGTTTTAAAGACCCTAGAAATATGTAATTTCTATTAATCGACCCGCATCGCTTCCCATGTTGTCGCTATTGATCAAGTATTGGTAACTCTCTCTCTCTCTCTCTCTAAACCACTTCAAACATCTTCTTTCTAGCCACCCCATAACGAAGGCATCGACCCGAAGCTGCAAACCTTAAATAGTTTTATTTGCTTGCCACTTCCTACATTTTTCACCTCTGTTATTTTCTTGCCCTAACAAACAGGGGAAGGAAATTTTTGTGTGTTTCTTGTATGGAGTGGCTAACGTTAATGTGTTTAAGAACTAACTTATTGTGCATTAGTAGGTTCATTAGTGATTCACAGGATGACATTGTTTTTGGGTTTTGCTTGTTCTTGTCTTTCCAATTGCATAACTAAAGTGCGGGAGTTGACCAAAGCATAGTTCTTGAAACTTGTATTCTCCTATTATGATTTTAAAACACATGATTTTATCATTTCTTTTTCTATTTTCAATTACTATTTGGTTCGTGTAGATTAGATTTTTTTTTTTTTTTTGAAATCTTGGACACATTATTTTATTTACAGGTAATGCTTTATAAATTTAAGTAGTTTGATAGTGTGTTGGTCCTTATATTGATACATTGCTGTGACTATGGATTGACTTAATATCATATGTGTCCCATCAATTAAAGAAAAGTGTGAACTCTGCAATTGTTTCTTATACTTCATCTCCACATCTTAAAAGTTAGAGAACTGGTTTTATGTATGATTCCATTGAGCACAATGAATCAAATGTGAATTCTGCAATCGTTTCTTCCCTACCTGTTTTGTTTGGATTCATAGTTGTGCTTGAGTTTCTCCCCACAATCCTATTAGGAGATGATAAATTTTGAATTGAAGATGATACTGGTAGATAGATAGTTTTATCTTCTAAAGATCTTGTTGAGATGTATTATGACGTCTTAAGACAAATTAAGAACATCTGATTCCTTTGTTTTTTTGAGTGGGAAGAAAATCTGATTCTTTAGGACAATATTAATAGAGAAAGTTCAACGCTGAGGAAAATATGAAATTTTGGAGCACCGGTTTTGGTCAAACATGAGTCATGGATAAAACAAGTGCATTGCATGAATGGCTTGTAATGATCAAGTCGGTGCAATGCTGGTTCTTCATCACTGCCTCCTTCAAGTTTTCAAAGACATGTTGACACTCGTCCGTCCAAAGATAACCCACACCCTTCTTAAGTAGATACATCAGGGGAGCTGCTTGCCTTGAGTAACTCTGAATCAAGTAATGAACCACCGACAATAGTTAACAAGACCAAGAAGGGATCGTAGATCCGTCACCTTGGTGTAAGGATCCTATTCTTAAATTTCCTTTATCTTGTCTCCATCCATCTTTGATTGTTTCACCTCTAATGCGAGCCCTTAGAAAGTAACATCCCGTTGGGCAAATGAGCATTTCTCCTTCATTACATAGATGATAGAACTCATTCTCCCTCAAGACTTGGAACACCATCCTTAAGCATGGTAATAGAGTTTTCCGTTTTCTCCAAAAAAATCCTGAATAACTAGCAACTTTATCGTCGAATGATTAATGTACGAAATATTCACAACTTTTGAAAAAAATCGCGACCTTTTCATATATTAGATATTTATTCGGGACTTTTTCAAAAAATCGTGAATAATTTGTGTTTAATTCGTGAAATTCACGACTTTTTGAAAAAAGCCGTAACTTTTTCCAGAAGTTGCGAATACTTCGTGAATTAATTGTTCAACAAAAAAGTCACGTATTATTCGAGACTTTTTGAACAAATCAGAGAACTTTGTATCTATGGTTGGATGATAGGTAGGTTTGCTCACAATTCTTTATTGCTCACCTTTAATATCGCTACTCCTTGTCAATATTGTCTTGGAAGAGTCACTTTTCTTGAACTCATTGAGTTGTTGTACATTGTTTCATATTGCAAAATAATGGTACCATTACGAAAGGTACACATATTCCTTTGGCTGAAAACCAAATATTTTTTTTTTGGAAGGTAAATTACAAACAAAAGAGAAATTTTAACCACAATTAGTAAAATCCAGGACCCTCTTTGATAAAAACCTCTTAGATATAAAAGGATGCAACACTATAACTGTCTTAAATGGTCTATGGAGAGGCCATGCTCATATAGATAGACATCACCTGTGACTATTTCTAAAAACAGATGTAGGACAGTATCAGCAATACCAACCCTATGGGGATGTCAAAGGCCTTTAACAAAATGGAACCTGCTTTAGAGTTGAAGTTTGTTATTTTGATCATAGTAATATTTATCTAATTCTGTTTTGTTGATGAATTATCCATTCATTGAAAGAACATGTTAAGACCTACTGCCTGCTCCAATGGCATGGTGTGTCTCCTTTCATATGGGAGAACTAGGATCAAGCCCTGGGGTGATGAGGCCAACAAGGGTTTTCTCACCATTAGGAGCCCACCCAATAACTGTACTAAAAGCAATTAAATGATACCGCACATTAAAAAAAAAAGATGAAAAAAAGAGCTTGTTAGTTCAATTTATGAACTAGACAGATATAGGGGAAGAAGCTATCAAATGAAGAACTCAGATATGTTTTTGACAAGTAATGAGAATATACATATGCATATTTATAAACAAAACTATAGTCAGCTCTTTAGATTTTGAATCAGCCATTTCTTTGCTGGAGCCATCAATGCTTAATGGATTGAACCTGTCAAATGAGGAACTATAGAATTTTTAGTGGGTTGAATTCCCACCTGCTTTGAGAATCCGCCTCAACTCATAACTTGGATTGAATGATTCGTGGATTTTCCACTCTATTAAGAGCCCAATCTTGGAGTTTGGATGAACCTGTATAATTTGAATCATTGTTGATTTTGGATTTTCAATACAATTTTGACGAAAATTTCATCAATTGCATTCAATCTAATTTGTGGAATTTTTGTGATGTATGCTCTATCTAATAGGAAGTCCATTTAGATTAATAGATGATATACTGAACAATATAGGCTTTAACACGATCCTCTGTCCAAAGAAAATGTTCTGATATCTAATTTCTCTAATTAGATTAGATAATTTTATTATTTATTGAATGACAATTTGATGATCCTTTTCTATCTGCAGGTTGATTTTTTTATGTCAAAACAAGCTGTTGGGAATGGGTGGTATGGGAAAAAAGAACAAGGTACATATATCATTTTTATCGCCAATGATATGTAATTTTTATTGCCAATTATTAATCTTCATAGTTTCAACTAATTGATTAGAAGTTCTTTTCTTTTTTGTTTCTATTTTAAATTTTTATTCTTATTGTTTCTTAAGTTGCTATGAAAGAGTCTACATTAGGATATAAGATGTTTTCTTTGAGTGTGTTGCTTTTATTTAACCCTTTGAGTTGGTGCATAGTTTTAACTTCTTTACCAAAAGAAACCCCTTTTTATTCTCCTTGTTTTCATTGGATTGAGCTCAAGTGCAATGGTTTTAAATGCTTTATTTTATCCTAGCTAAGTGCATTTGTAGGTACATATTAGATTTCACTAAAGGGTGGTGTTAGGTGTGTGCATTGTCCATGATATACTAAAAGAATCAACAAATCGATAATATGCAAGGTTTAAAATTTTGATTTTGATGGAATACACTGTGGAAATAGAAGTTTTCACCAAACTTTTTTTGGTTAGGTGTAATATTTTGCAGTTGGACAGAAAAAAATCGGAAAATTTTCAGAACTTAAGAAAATGTAAAAAAAAAATACATAATTATACACCAAGGACTCATAAAATACAAAAAAAAAAAAAACTTGGCTGGCCCATTGACACCCTTACACACACTATTACAAACAGGATGTGACTTCCAATCCTACTTATAATAGGATGTGTCCTAATCCAAGTTGCACTAGTAGGAAGTGAATGCTAATCCCAGTAGGTGTAGAATTACAATTTCTAGTAAAAATGTACTATAAATAGTGAGCACAAAAGCAGAAGGTGTTGAATCTGGCAGTTGTAAAATACCCATAACATGTGAAAATTTCGTAAAAATTGTAATGTGACCTTGGTCAGCCCTCAGACCAAGACAGGGTGGAACCTTAGGTCCTGCCTGTGGCCTGGGTTAGGTCCGTGGCTCTTTATGCAGGGTGGAACCTTAGGTCCTGCTCGTGGCTTGGGTTAGGTCCGTGACTCTTTATGCCATAGACTAGGCTAGTCCTTGATTAGCCCGCGGATGGACCCATGGAGTCTGTCAGCAGAGGCTCAAATGGGGGTCTGTCCCTCAAGGACAAACCCTAACCACGTGTCAGTCCCTTGGGGACTAACACAAAGGAGTGTCCACGGGGCATTATTGCCCTACTGCCAGCATTTAATGCTTAACGGACTGGCGGTGAGCCAGCCCTCGGCCAACTGGCGCGCATGCCTTTGGCACGTGCGAAGCCTAACAGCCCTTCTTGGGTTGTGATTTGGTGCATATACAACACCTTCTTTGATTTGGTGTGAAGCGGGTACACTGAAGTTGATGCACCTTAATCCAATCTGGTTTCGTTGCCCACAATCTCTCAAAGTAAGAGAGTGATTCTCCATGTGTATTACGTACCCCTTTTCGAGGAGTTGTCCAATACTGAGTATATTGTTTTTCATATTGGGCACGTAGTACACATTAGATATATATTCTGGCGTAACATTCTTCTGATAAATTTTAACCTTACCTTTGCCTTTCATAGGGACCTTGGATGAGTCTCCTAAGCTCACATTACCGTGAATGTCTTCCGTCATCTCCACGAAGAGTTCCTTCTTCCCACACATGTGATTGCTAGCTCCTGAGTCAAGATACCACACATCTTGTTGACCAGACACTTCTTCTCGTGCAAGGAGTGTGGAGTCTTCTCTTCCACAATTTGATGCTTCGGCGAGGTTGGATTGCTCATCTTGATCCATAGATTTGTTCCAACAATTTGATGCATAGTGCCCATACTTGTTGCAATTGTAGCATTGAATGCTTTCGGTATTATCACGTCTGTATGTGGATCTACCTGTGCCAGTTCCTCTTCCATGGTCACTGTTGAAATTCCGCTGATTTTGTGCATGACTTTGATAATTTCCTTGCCCTCTACCTCTTCCACGATTATCATGGTTGCCACCACCATGTTTTGAATCTTTGCGACCTCCCCTTTGATCTCTTAGAGTCAATTTTGACACTAATGCTTGTTCCAATACCATGGAATTAGAATTCTTCTGAATGCGTTGCTCATGAATTTGAAGTGATCCCATTAACTCCTCGACTGAGAGTGTCTCCAAATCTTTGGATTCTTCAATAGCCACAACCACGTGTTCGAACTTGGTTGTGAGGGATTGTAGCACCTTCTCTATAACCTGGAGGTCTTCAATCTTATCACCATTTCTCTTTAGTTGATTCATAATATCAAGTAATCGTGAAAAATAGTCGGAAATGCTCTCACCTTCTTTCATGTGGGCTATCTCGAACTCAGCTCTTAGAGCTTGTAGGCGAATCCTCTTAACACGATCTACTCATTTGAAAATAGTGTCTAGGATCTCCGAGGTCCTTTTGCTTGATGTCGCTTCGGCGATCTTCTCGAACGTTGATTTGTCCAACGCTTGGTAGAGTAAGAACAATGTTTTTTTATCGCTCTTTCTTTGATCCTTGAGAGTGTTCTTCTGCTACGGTGTACATGGCTTCTTGCTCCATGGTGGGTTCTACGTACCCATCATTGACGATCTCTCATAGATCTAGCGACCCGAACAATGCCTTCATTCGTATACACCAATTCTCAAAGTTGTCTTTTGTCAACTGCAGGTAGCCAACTGCTGCAAGGGCGGCATACTATTTTCGATGGCACAAGACCTTGCTCACTCCTAAGCCTCTTTCCAAATGCACGTAGGGACCAGGCCTCCAATCAGTGAACACGATTTGATAATCCCGGAGAACTTTAGTCTGGGCATTGCCAGATATACATGTGGATCCCCTTTTATTGCCCCACCAAGCAAGTTCGATGCGGATAATGGTCGTCGACATCTGCAGGCACTAGGTATGTAAACTCCACACTTGTTATCTTTATAATCAACAAATGCTCATGGATTTTAATCCTTCCTTTGCCAGTTCGATGGTCATAAATATTTGAATGTTTAATTTTTTAGATTGCGCATCCTTAAAGTTTTTCTTTATTTTTGATCCCGTCCCTGCTGACCAGTAACAGAGTTAATTACTGTATTCAGTATTTACCACTAGTTGCATCTTTCTCAGCAATACTAGAAAAATGACCAGTCAAGAGGAAGTAAGGGTATAGAAGTTTCAATGGTGGGTGCTAGAAAAGCCCCAGCCTCCAGTGACAGTCAATTTCTCTGTTGACACAATAGGCAGCAGCTTTCTAGTCAATACTATGCCTTTGACATAATGAAATTGAGGAGAACCCTGAGTTTCGATACTTAAATCTGGAATTTTTCTTTCAGAGAAGATGTTCTTGTTAATTGCTATAGGAGAGCCCTTAGTTTGGATTTTCAAATTTAGACTCTTTGATTTTATATAGTTCACGAGTAAGCCAACTAACCGTTAGTATACAACAGCTGACGATACAGTCCCTTACTACTACATTGAGAACAATCCCATCTGATCTCGATTCTCAAATTTAAGCCAACACATTTAGTTAGGAAAAGTTTCTTAGAGATATGTGATACTTTCCATGAAAATCAAGTCCTTTGAACCAGAGGATACCATTTAGCATGAATACTTCATTTAGATACAGGGATATGCCTCTATCACATACACACACTCTCTCTCTCTCTCTGGATTCCTTGTTTCTGTCTAACGTATCATTCTCATATATATATTAACTCTGTCACTAACAAATCGGCCTTTTACTGAGCAAATTTTAGCTTGTTTTTAGTTAGTTTGTCTTCCACTGTATTCTTTATATGACAATAATGCAGCAACTTTCTGACAATTTTCTGTTTTATCTAATTTTCAGTTACTTGGAAAATTAAATGCCTCTACTCTCTTGTGGTGAGATCAACCACCCACAGTTACTGCATTTCACTGTCGGCATTCTACAGTGACACGATTCAGGACTGTGCAGAGTGTGGGTGTGGTTGCGAGGGAGCAGTAATGAGCTAATGTTCCAGGTAAAATTCATCTTTTCACCATCCCTGCCTATTTTTTATTCTCCTTCTTTCTCGTATGTGTATTGATGCTTCATTTTTATACACATACTACAGGATTGGTGAGTCGTTCCCTTTGCCATTGAGTCCCCCAGTCGTGAGATATACACTACATAGGAGCCCGATACGGGTGCACTGGCATGTGAAGACCAGTTACAAGGGGCATTGGAGAGCAAAGGTGACCATCTGGAACTTTAACAATGTGAAGAACTACAGCCATTGGAACCTTTGTGGTGCAACATCCGAGCCTCGAAAGTGTTGCACAGGTTTTCAGTTTCCAGTAAGCCTCTTGGCCGGGGGATTATAAGTAAGTTCAATAGACAGTTATTTAATTCAATTGTTTTGAGTCAAATTTTCTTTGTTTTGAACAATAGATCTTATTTGCTTAAACTATATGTTAATTTCATTTTTCTTCCTAGCAGATGATACTGGATTCTTTTGGGGAAGTACGTTTTACAATGATGTACTACTCCAGGCAGGCGATAATGGAGTTGTGCAGACAGAAATTCTTCTGGTCAAGGATCTGAGGATATTCACTTTCTGAGGGAGGGTGGGCATTCCCAAGGCAGGTTTACTTTGATGGTGATCAATGTGTAATGCCACCTTGAGGTGGATACCCAAGGCTCCCAGAGCGCAAGGTTTAAGATGGTGTTGGAATTGTTTTGTTACTGTTTCCTCTTTTCCTATTAGCAACTTTTTCTTCCTAGCAGATGATACCGGATTCTTCTGGGGAAGTACGTTTTACAATGATGTACTACTCCAGGCAGGCGATAATGGAGTTGTGCAGACAGAAATTCTTCTGGTCAAGGATCTGAGGATATTCACTTTTGAGGGAGGGTGGGCATTCCCAAGGCAGGTTTACTTTGATGGTGATCAATGTGTAATGCCACCTTGAGGTGGATACCCAAGGCTCCCAGAGCGCAAGGTTTAAGATGATGTTGGAATTGTTTTGTTACTGTTTCCTCTTTTCCTATTAGCAACTTTTTTTTATTAATAATCAGAGCCTTTGCATTAAGGCAACGCAGGTCAGGTAGACAGGATTAATTTCTTATTAATGGTGCATTTGTAAATAACTCAAGTTTGTCTTCAAGAATAGAATGTGTATACTCAATCTTTTTCCTATTAATGACATTTTTTCTTCTCACACAACCCCACAACTTAGAAAACTTCACAACAAAATTTTCAGTAGGTATGTATGGTACAGCAAGACCTCAGTGCAATGCACGGGCACAAAGTAGGATGAGATAAACATGTATGTTCATATATTTTAAGAAGTGTGTGTATATGTGTGTGCAAGATAAGGAAGGAAAATCATCATAACTAATGAGATATGAAATGAAAAATACATTAACCGAAAAATACATTACCGGAGAATTATGAACTCTATATGTATCTTGTAATCTTCCAATCAATTGCGAAAATAGAAAAAAATTAGAAAGAATTTGTAATTAAAATCTAAAATCTGAAACTTTAGTTAGTATATAAACCTTAAAATCAAAACATCAAGCACCCCTAAAATCATTTGATTGAAAAGTAATAAACTTTGTAAGAGCATAGTGCAAATTTAGGAAAGTAGTCTATAGGGAAAAAATGAATGCAAAAATTTGATTTTTTTAAAAATCAAAATTGATAAAGTATAATTCTAAAATTGTAAGGTTTTTAATCTTCTATGAAATTCAGTTGGTATAAAACATAAAACAAAAATATCATGAGACCAAATCCTCTATAGTGATAATTGGATTTTGGAAATCCGGTAATCACCCCTGAGGTCGCCACATGTCCCTTTTGAAACCCTTTAACTATGGTTAAGATCCACCCACTCCTAGTGTTCATCAACCCATCCCTTGGTTTTTAGAAAAAATATTAATTCTTTTTTTAATATTAAAAAAAAAAAGTATAAAGTGAGTAGTTAAGAGAGAGTATTTATGAGTCTCACTTAAGTGGAGTTGGGAGTTGGGGAGAGAGAGGAGGTCTTTGTTGAGTAGAAGAATCTATTGGGGTATGGGAGAGAGCTAATAATGGGAAGAGACAATGGGAAGTTAAAAGAGGTATTTATGGCTCTCACTATGTGATGATGTGGCATCACAAATCTTAAAATGGAGATCAAAGAGGATGTCACCTAGGCATCCTATTTCTATAGTATATAGTACTAGCAGATACCCGTGCGATGCACGGGATGCACAAAAAAAAATTAAGAGAAAAAAAGGAACCTAATTAAAATAACTTTTAATTATTAGTAAAACTATTAATAGAGTTCCCCCTCATTGCAATTCATCTTGGGACTTGGTTTTTTTTTTTTTTTGTTTGGATCTTGGGACTTGGTAGAGAGATAAGAATGGAGAGAGAAGCAAGGGAGAGTTAAGAGAGGGTATTTATAGCTCCCATCAAGTGATGATGTGGCATCACAAATCTTAGAATGAAGATTAAAGAGGGATGCCACATAGGCATCCTAATTTCTTTAGTATATAGTATAGATGAACCATAAAACAAAAATATCAAGAGACCAAATCCTCAACAGTGATAACCGGATTTGGCAAATCTGGTAATCACCCATGAGGTTGCCACGCGTCCTTTTTGAAATCCCTTAACTATGGTTAAGATCCACCCACTCCTAGGGTTCATCCACCCATCCTTGGTTTTTAGTATAAAGTGGATAGTTAAGAGAGGATATTTATGAGTCCTACTTAAATGGAGTTGAAACATGCGGAGAGAGAGGAGGTCTTTGTTGAGTAGAAGAATCTGTTGGGGTATGGGAGAAAATTAATAATGGGGAGAAAAAAAATGAGAAGTTAAGAGAGGGTATTTATGGCTCCCACTATGTGATGATGTGGCATCACATAGTGGGAGACCACTCGATTGGAAAGTGAGTTTTGGGACATCAAGCTGCCTACATGCTTATCTCCGGAAGAGGCAAATAAGGGGGCTTCACCCAAATGCTAAATCTTAAGCACCATAGCGCTGGTGTGATATTTTGATTTTTCGACCTGGATTGGTGGGCTACTTTAAAAGACTTAATATGAGCAAATTACCCATCATATAGCTTAAAATATATATTATGATTGTATATACCAATCCACTCACTTCAAATCATTATCCCTTACAACCCATGCATTATTATTCATTTTATATGCCCCTTATTCGTCTTAATATATGATAGTCCCATCAAAACACCATGTGATTTGAATCTATGATTTGAATTTGATATGTGATATGGCCTGAGAGATAGTCTTTGAACTACTTGGATTAGAAAACTAATTATGATATTTTCCATTACTCTTTGCATCTACCTAGAGGCTCAGGATTGTCTATGGCATAAGCCAGGAAAATGGTCTCGGCCTTCCAAACATAACCAACATGTGGCGATATATAGGAGAGAAGTCATTTCTTTTTCTCCCAATGTTTTTGACTTCTCCCAACTTGATATATCTCCCTCTTTTTTATCGCCACATGTCGGTTGATGTGTGGAGCCGGAGACCATTTTTCTGGCATCTGGCAAAGACAATCCTGAGCCTTATCTAGATCGTTTGCAAGGATATGGATGCACACCTTAGCACCTGGAATATGTATATTAAATTGTACTAGTAAAGGTGCACGTGCTTTACATGAATTATTATTTTTATTAAAATATAATTATTTATTAAAAATTATAATAATATTAAACATTATAAAAAAAATTAATAAGAACAAGCGAGCATGAAATAACAAATTAGCAATTCATTTTTCAATATATAATTTTAATCATGGAGTTGGATGGTAAACACGTTTTGAAGGATGAAGTAAGAGAGCACCCAAACCCTCCCAGAACATCCTTTTCATTACATCCTATTACTGCTATTTCTTCAGCTACCGTGCCGTTGTCTCATCCACCAGCTCCTGGAATCCAGTCGTTGGCACAGTCCTATTTTCATAATAGACCGCATTTGCATGCTTCAACTGCCATTGTTATGGAGGTATGCCAACCTACTTATGCCCTATTTCTTTTTGGTTTTCTTTGGTTATTATTATAATTGTGTTAAACTACTTAGAATTTAACTTTCCACCACCTCATTTGAATTCAGGAGGAGAACCTAATATAAATCTACTTATATTCCAATCCAATCAGGATTAAGAATACAACATTTACGTAATAGTTTGTCATGGGTCTCACATAGTAAAAGAGTCCTCAGTCTCTAGGTCTATTTTTTGAGATGAGCAATGATTAGCGGACCTCGGTCCTCTTCTTCTCGTACCCTATCTTAACTAAATTAAAGTTAAGATTTTTATTTATTTTTTCTTCTAAAAACCAAGGTTGGATTGCTTAACCTTAGGGGTGAGTGAATCTTAACCACAATTGGAAAATACTTAAAAGTAGCGCGTGGAGTAATGAAGACGGGCATTTCGTTACATAGTGAAACCACAAGTATGTTAAGTATTTTCCTTTTGAGATCGGATAACTTTTGATGGAAATCCACAACTTTTGAATATGAGCTCTGTTCATATGAATCATATTTAAACTCTAATAATAGTAATAAGTTGGAAGGCCGGATCTAGGAAAATGGGTGACCCACTAACCCAAATTTTGATAAAGATTAACACTCTAAAAATTTGCAGAAGTAAAATCAAACATGAGATACCAGGATTGGTGAAATATGTGAATATGGATTCAACCATGGTTGTGACTTTATCTTCTCTAACGGGTCTAAGAGCTTCAAGATTACAAACCTCTCCAACTTCCGCTAAATTTTGCGGCCGATCTACTTCTATGTCTATCTGCTAATTGTTGATCTTTCTCCTTAAGCACTAGTTTTGAGATGCCTATTGTCTCCCCCTCCACCACAGCCTCAAGGTTTGGTTGATTGGCTAGTCGCTCTGATGGTGATCATCTCGGTAGTTTTACCATGAACACCACCGCAGCCTTACAGCAACCCTGTAGGGATTGGGTAAAATACGCAGATCATGCACAAAATCCTCATTGCTTGGTTCTTCATCAATCATCATAGAACTCGCGGAAATTGAATTACACCCATCTTGAACAACTTCAATCTGGTGGGATTCATCGTTCACCATCATCTATTGATATGATTAACATATTAATTAAGAGTTATCTTCTAATTAGAATTTGTAGAGTTTTAGGTTATTGTAAAGACTAAAGAATAGAAAGAGTTATCTTCTAATTAGATTTTGTAGAGTTTTAGGATATTGTAAAGACTAAAGATTTAATAGATACAATAAGTTAATATTTTTAATTAAATGTTACTGAGGTCTAAATAGAGTTTAGTATTCTCCTTGTACTTTTATTAGTAGAATGATATATAAATTTATAATATAGCATATTTAATAAGTATAATGATATATTAGTGTTCATTATATATATATATACTAAAATGATATCAATATCAAATTCAATTATTGTTGTAATTAAAATAATAAGGCCGAGTGACCATGCAATGCTCGAAAACGAAAGAATTTATCATTTTATACTCAGTTTCAACATATTTACTAGATAATGTTTTAGTGGCATTTTCGTAAATACAAAAAATGTAAAAAGATTATTTTGGCCTTCTTAAGTTAGTAGAAAAGCCAAAAAAAAAATTTGAATGTTAGGGTTTCTTCGCGTATTGCTCTGGTGATTTCGACATTAACGATAAGCAAATCTCTTTCAACGCCGGCAACCATGGCCACGTCCACCCTTTCGGCAAGAATGTATTGAAAAGGGTGTTGCCCAAGTATTGACCATAAAGGAAGGGTGGGGGGGGGGGGGGGGGGGGGTGAATAGAGTCTTGGCAAATTTAAAATTTATACTTTGGGTCTTTATGTGGAATTTAAACAATCAAAGTATTTGCAACTAATAGTTGTAAGAGATGCACAACATAAAATTAAAGGAAAGAATTAGAGAAGCAAACACAGAGATTTGTTATCGAGGTCCGGCAAATCCAGCCTACTCCCCACCTCAAGCTTTTCTTGCTAGAGGGTTTACCATGATTCATTAATTGTACAGACTCCTTCCAGGTGAAGCTCAAATAGTTTACAATCTCTATTGCAGGTCGAGACAAAACATTTACAATCCCTCTTCTAGGTCAGGATAGAACCTTTACAGGCAAGAGCACAACCCTCACTTGACTTATTTGAAGCTACAACTTTAGTTGTAAGAATCCATCGATTCTTGATTTCTCTTTACAAATTTGGATTTGGATTTTCAATCCGAAGTAATTCTCCTGATGTGAGCTAGATAAGATTTGAATAACACTCTTTGTGACTCTAAAATCTCCCAACAGATGGAGTTAAATAGTTCAAGAACAGAGTATTTGGGGATTTTGGGTTTTTCACTAGGATTATGAGAAAATCAGCTTGCAGTGAATGAGGAATGTTTATGGAATGATCATTAGTTTTGTTTCATTAATCTGAGTTCTCCTTTTATAGCTCAAACAATTTTATGGCAAGTAGAAGATCATTTAATGCAATCTTCCCGTTTAAAAATAGCCGTTAAGGAGCATTAATTGCATTTTTCGGGTCATCTAGTCGACTGGATGATCGCAATGGCCAGGTTACATTTCTAGCCTTTGTCTAGTCGTCTGGATGACTCCATCCAGTCGTTTGGATGGTGCCTTTTTATACCAAATCCATTTTTCAATACTTTTAAAGATTTGGTTGATTTCCAAAGTCTTTAACTTTATTTTGGAAGGATAATAAACATCTTTTATGATCTTTAAAATGATCTAAAATGATTTTCAAATGGATCAAAAGATCCAGAGGTTAGAACAGAATTTTTGGCCTATCTAGTCGTCTGGATGAGTCCATCTAGTCGACTGGATGATGTTATATATATTTTTTAATTCTTCTTTTCATAACCTAAAAGATGAGATTGAATTCCAAGGTTTTGTACCTTATCTTTGTGAATCGAAGTATTTGAGTTTTTCAACAACCAACTATTGAGGATTTTTTTGCAAAAGTCTTAAGCACTCTCAAAAACTGAAAAGTAAACTTTTTAAACCTTCTTGAGAGTTTTCAAACTTGAATCTTGGATCTTCAATAGTGGTTCCATTCCTGAGATCTTCCAAGATATCTTTTTCATCTTTTTATGGAGTTTAGCATGAACTTCAATTTGGTCTTCTAAGATGATTGAAGCTTCTTTTGACTTTGACTACTTTGTACTTCTTTCATTTGATTTAGATGACAATTCCATGACTTTTGAGTTGAATGGTTAGCTAATGCTTTTGTACACTGTTTTTCATAAGCACTTAAAGAGGACATTAGTAATATAAAATTCATTTCATTATTTAAGTTGTCATCAAAATTAATTAGGGTCCCTAAGGTTGTAACTTTTAGGCTAACAATCTCTCCCTTTTTGATGATGACACAAATAATGAAATGAACTGGGATTAAGCTCTCCCTCAACATGTAACTACCTTTAAAATTTTGAGGTAAACTCCCCCTAAACATATGCATTATAAACCATATGTCATTCATAACATTTTTTTGGCATTTTGTTTAGAAATCATTCAAGATATGTCATGTGAAGAATAGTTAAGTATAAAGAGTCAAAATATAAGACATGCCATATATATGTTCAACAAAAAGGATTACAAGAGTTTCAAGTCATATATGCCAAAAAAGATAAAAAAAAATTACATATTAGTCATTGTCATTCTCTTTTTATTACATTTTACTCCCCCTGACATCATAAAAAAGAAGTAAAAAATACATAAAAAGTCTAACTCGAGGAGCTTGAGTCACTGGAATCACTGATGAGTCAGAAGTGATTATTTGTAGCTTGGAGGACTCTAGTTCTTTTGATGAGGAGGGTTCCTTTGGTTTAACCACTTGAAAGGTTTGTTTCTTCACATTAGAAACTTCGAGTGCCAGCTCAGTTACCTGAGTAGCAATCGTGTGCACAATAGGAGCCCGAACTCCAATCACAGTAGCCATCTACTGAACCATAGAGCCCTATGCCCTGAGATGTTGATCCGAAGAGTCAATCCTTCCTCTGATATGGGAAAATCCACTCTCTAATCTGTCAAACTGTTCTGCATTGTCAAGGGCTTTCCTTTCTATAAGAGATGTATGGCATCTACTCTGTTCTTTACTATATCCAACTCAACACTCAAATCCTCAAGCCTAGCTTCAGTAGCCTCAGATCTAACTCTGCTATCTGAATGAAGTCCAACTACTTGTGTCTCTAGAGATGCTAGCCTCTCTCTAACCTCGAACGGAAAGCTGAGCATGCTTGAGCTAAGTCAAACAATCTTCCCCATCATTAGGCTGAGAAGATCAGTGTCAAGAGATGATCTAGAAGGGAGCTCATGCTGACTGGAAGATCCTCCTATCTCAAACAGATGTATAGATGCTCTAGGAGGTGATGGCACAGGAGATGGTAGTGGAGACAAGGCTGGAGATTGAGTCTCTGCTGCTACTGCTACTAGGGTCTAAAATGGTATAGATGGAGATGATGGACCAGGAGCAGAAGTGGTCTCTGGAGCAATAGGGTCTGAAACAGCTAGAGAAGAGATAATGGGGTCACTAATGGGAACTGTCTCAGAGGCAGGAGGAGTTGTAGATGGCTGACTAGCCGGAGCACATGTAGAAGACTGGGTAAGGGATGGCTTAGGTACCCAGGCTTTCATGACATTGTGTCATTGATAGCCCATTCTCATGAGGGTAGGGGGACCATAGTAGTCACTAGCAGTAGAGACTATTTTATTAGAGAAGGAGTCCAAAGGTAGGTTAAAATATTTAAAAACACTAGTGAGAGTTTTGCCATAGGGAAGGCAGGCACTTTTTTTCTTCTCACTGTCTACCATAGTGTGCATGATGAGATATGAAAGATCAATGTGTTGTTTGGTGAGGATGCACCACATAAGAAATACATCAAGATAAGAGAGGTATTTCCTACTACCAGATTTAGGAATCGAATTGTAGGATATGATGTGGTGGATGATGTTAGCCTCAAGAGTGAGGTCTTTGGTAATGGGTTTGAATGGCTCAATGATGTCTTTATTTAAACATATGAGTTTTAGGGCTTCTAGAGGACTGAACCCTTCATGGACAGTCCATTCGTTGAGTGTGTAGGATTTGAAATCCTTGTTTGGAAGTCCAAGAAGAGTGGTGAATTCACCAAGGGAAAGAGCAATTTCCCTTCCACAAAGGTAAGAAGAAATTCGGTGGGTGGAGGAGTCGTATTCAAAATGGGTGTGGAAGAGCTTGACTAGTTCAGGATACATTGGCTCACTGGATGTGAGAAAAGTGAGCCATTTTAGAGCTTTGAAGTGCTCAATGATGAGTTTGAAATGATCAGGTAAATTGGGAATTTCAGAGGTTATATTTATAACCTAGTCCATTTAGATGATTTGGATGACTCCATCTAGTCGGCGGGATGGACATAACTTTTAAACTTTCCTAAATTTCAATTATCTAGTCGACTAGATGACTCCATCTAGTCGACTAGATAGAAAAAAAATCTGAAAATTTACTGTTTGGTTCTAAAACCAATTTTGACAAATTTTCCTCTTATCTAGTCATTTGGATGACTCCATCTAGTCGACAGGATAGAAGAAAAAATCAAAATTTTTTTTGTTTTATTCTAAATCCAATCACCTATACATTTTTCATTTATTAACCATTTCAGTACATCTTTGAAGCATCATTAATTGATTTAAATCAATATTTTGATAATAATTTTGATAATTTAACTTATATTATTAAATAATAGCTTGAAGCACTAAGCTCATTTTCATTCAACTTTTAGCATTCCTAGGTATCACTTGATATCATAAATGATCATTAAGCCTTCCTATCCCTAGTTCTCTTCTCGAGGAACTAAATCTGTCATATTGAAGTGGTATTGTAAATATATCTGTAAGTTGGTTATTTGTATCAACAAATTTTAACACAACATCCCTATTTTGAACATGATCTCTTATAAAGTGATATATGATCTCAATGTGTTTAGTTCTTGAGTGTTGAATGAGATTTTTAGTCATGCAAATGACACTAGTGTTATCACATTTAATTGAAATTTTAGTATAGAAAAGTTTAAAGTCTTCCAAATATTGTTTCATGTATAGAGTTTAAGCATAACAACTTCCAGCTGCTACATTCTCAGCCTCAGCCGTAGATAGAGCTACTGAATTTTGTTTTTTGCTAAACCATGAAACAAGTGAGTGTCCTAAGAAGTGACAAGTGTCACTAGTGCTTTTACTATCAACTTTACACCTAACAAAGTTAGTATCTAAATAACTAATTACGTGAAGTAAAGTGTCTTTAGGATACCATATGTGATTCTTTTGGACAAGATTGAAATCTAAGCACATATGCAAACACTAAACATTATGTCAGGCCTGCTTGCTGTCAGATAGAGCAAACTTCCTATAATGCATCTATATTGTTTCTCATCAACATTTTTGCCTTTATCATCTTTGTCAAGTTTGGTTGATGGACTCGTAGGAATAACAATTTCTTTAGTATTTTCCATACCAAACTTCTTAAGTAACTCTCTAGTATACTTGGCTTGATTAATAAAGGTTCCTTATTTAGTTTACTTAATTTGAAGTCGAAGGAAGAAAGCTAATTCTCCTATCATACTCATTTCAAATTTATCTTGCATTGTTTTAGCAAACTTTTGATATAGAGATTCATTAGTTGACCCAAATATGATGTCATCTACATATATTTGAATTATTGGCATATCATCATTTTTAATCCATCCTGCATTGTTTTATCAAACTTTTGACATAGAGATTCATTAGCTGACCCAAATATGATGTCATCTACATATATTTGAATTATTAGCATATTTTTATTTTTTGTCATTACAAATAAAGTTGTATCTATTTTTTCTTTAATAAATCTATTTTCAATCAAGAAACTACATAACCTATCATACTAAGCTCTAAGAGTTTGCTTTAATCCATATAAGTCTTTTGTTAATTTGAATACATGATGAGAAAATTTATGATCTTCAAAGCAAGAGGCTTGTTCAACATATACTTCTTCTGAAATATACTCATTCAAGAATGTACTTTTTACATCCATTTGGAATAGCTTCAATTCCTTATGACTTGCAAATGCAAGTAACATTTTTAGAGCTTCTAATCTAGCAACTGAGGCAAAAGTTTTCTCATAATCTATGCTCTCTTCTTGGTTGTAACCTTGAGCTACCAATCTTGTTTCGTTTTTTAGTATATTTACAAATTCATCATTTTTATTCATAAAGATTCATTTAGTACTAATGGTAGATTTATCTTTTGGCGTAGATATTAAATCCCATACTTGGTTCTCATCAAATTGATTTAATTCTTCTACCATAGCAATGCCCCATGATTCATCTTCAATGACTTCCATGACATTTTTTGGCTCAATTTGAGATAGAAAAACAAAGTTATTAATTATGTTTCTTCTTGTTCTAACCTCTTGTTCCATATTCCCAAGTATTAGTTCTTTATGATCTTTTATTAATTTTCATCCCTTAGGAAGTTGATATGAATCTTCATCATCATTATCTTCCTCATTTTCAACTTCAATGAGTTTATCATTGGTGGAGGCTTCTTTATCTTGTTTTTCTTGACCTATTTCTTTTATTTCTATGTTTGAGATGTCTTTTGATATTTTCTCTATTTTATCATCTATCTCATCTTTATTATTTTGAGTCTTTTCAAATGGGTTTGATTCATCAAACACCATATTGATAGATTCTTTTATTGCCAAAGATTTCTTGTTAAAGACTCTATATGTTTTGCTATTAATGGAATACCATAGAAAGATTCCTTCAAGTGATTTAGGATCAAATCTCTTTAGATGGTGTTTGTCATTTAATATGAAACATTTACATCCAAATACCTTAAAGTACCCTATATATGATGTTCTTCCTTTCCAAAGCTCATAGGGGGCCTTATTCAATTTGTAGAACCCTAAAACTTTCATACATGGTTGGTGAATAATACTTCTTGGCCAAAGGGGCCTTCCATGTATTTTGAACTTGTGATTTATGAGGAAATGGTTAGTAACAAGCTATGGAAGGTATGTGGTTGGGTAAATGCCCTAAAAATGATAGGAGTAAGAATAAAAACATTCCAAAGGTGTTGTAGGTGAAAAAAAATTAAGAAAATGGGATTTGCGATCGATCGCAGATAAGGTGCGATCGATCGCAGTTAGAGGAAAAACTGAGAAAAAATTTGGGTGTTCTTGCGATTGATCGCAGATGGTGTGTGATTGATCACATACAGTGGAAAAATTAACAGAAACTTTTGGGTTCATGTGCGATAGATTAGCTCCAGGTGCGATCGATCGCACTTCGAGCTACGATCAATCACAGTTGGTGTGTGATCGATCGCACGCGGGTGCCAAGTTATGGAAATTGGGGTTTTCAACTTTTGAGGGTTTTGGGTTGAACCTAAACCTAAAAGAGATCTTGAAAGGAGAAGGAAAAAGATTTGGGATTTCCAAAGAGGGATTTTGGATTGAAGAGCAAGTGGAGGTCAAATCAAGGTTTGGGATCTTCTCCATCAAGCTTGGATCATCTTCTTCAAGTAGGATATTCCTACTCAAGGTGTTGTCTTCTCCATCAAACTTGGGGTTCTTAATCAAGGGTTTTCTTCAAACTAGGAATTGATCCTCAAGAGTTTAGTACACCCTTCTAGTTGGCTTAGTAATAACCTAGGTTTTTAAAGTATGAATGCTGGATTAAGCTTGCATGTTCCTTTTCTTGAATCAACTAGGTTCTTCTAAAATGTATAGAGGAATTTATATGGATATGGATGATGTGGGATGTATGGATTGGTTGAGGCGAAATTGGATGCCATGGAGAATGTGGATGGTTGTTGTATGATGGAAAATAGGGAAGGGCAATGTACACATAAAATACGCACACAAGGTGTTTGATGAAATGTTTGACTATGAAAATATGAGTTAAATGTCTATTGAAATGTTGAATGTCATGTGTTTGATAAAATACATGTGTGAGATTTAAAATCTAAGATCATGAAAACAAGATTTAAAGATTTTCCCTAAATTCGTAAGTTTGCTAACATGCTCTATATGTTTAGTTAAAATCTCACATGTCTATAGAAATGTTTGAAATACTATATGATGTTCTTCTAAGTATTTACATGTCCCTATGAAGTCCACCAATTGCTACACACAAGTACGTATGCATACATGAACCGAGTTTTTAGTATAAGTATATGAAACGCAACCAAGAATAAGACAAGTGATTTACGATACGAATGATAAAGCTAAACTTTGGGTCGGTCAAGGATAGGGCATATCCAAGGATATGCCATATCTGGCTTCAAGAAAAAAAAACAAGCATGATAATGCCAGACATTGGGCCAGTCAAGGATGTTGGTGTGCCTTTTCTATTTTTGCTGAAGAGTATTTACATACCCGGCTCACAAGTTGCTTTCAAGAATTCACTGAAGGGTATTTACATACCCGGTTCACAAGTCGTTACAAGGGCACTAACATCTGACTCACAAGATAAGCAAGACAAGGTAAACATGACATGACAAGCAAGACAAGACACACATTATTCTCACGAGATAAGAACAAGAAAAAAATGAGATTTTAAATACGACAAACAAGTTTTTAGAAACACGAAAAGATATTTTTAAGAACAAGTTATGAATTATGAACATGGGTTTTATATGGAGTTTTCGCATTTAGTCTTATGCATGTCATGATTATCATGTTTATTTAAATTGAAATTGTGAATTGAATTATGTTATCACTATTGTTAGCTAGTAGCTTGTACTCGTTGAGTATTCTGTACTTAGTCGTACATATTGATGTCAGCAGGTACACAGTTCGACATATGTGCTCCGGTTTCTTGGATCGATGAGGACTATGGTGAGGAGGAGTCTCAGGTGGAGGCAAGAGATCTAGATAGTTGGCCTTACCCGGATGACTATTGAGAGAGAGAGAGTTTTATGATTTCATATTTTGATGAGTGGACATGTCCACTCTAGCACTTGTTATGTTTTGTATATGAATTTGGGATACAGCCCTAGAATTATTAAATAAGAAATTTTGGTTAAGCTTCCGCACTCTGATTTATATACTTCCGTTATGTTTATGCCTTGTTCAATTGCAAGATGGTTTGCCAGGTTATGTTAGTCACTCCTAAAGTCTCACCTAACTCCTAGAAGGGATTTTGGGGCATGACACAATTTATTTCTAATTACTACCATTGATCACATAGCTCGAGCTGTTAATAGCTTCAGCCCTAAAGTAATTTGGAAGTTTATTTTCATTGCGCATAGTCCTAGTAATTTCTTGGAGTGATCTATTTTTCCTTTGAACTACTCATTTTGTTGTGGAGTTCTAGGAGCTGAGAAATTATGGTTAAAATCATTCTCTTCACAGAAGAGTTCAAGCTCTTTGTTTTTGAACTCTCCACCTCTATCACTCCTAATGTTATTAATGAGATATCATTTTTTATTTTGCACTCTCTTGCAGAATTTTTCAAATAAAGATGGTGCTTCACTTTTATATGATAAGAATAATACCCATGAGTACCTATAATAATCATCAACTATTACAAAGGCATATGTCTTACCACCTAAGCTAGCTATCTCATTTGACTCAAATAAGTCCATATGTAAGAATTCTAGAAGCCTAGTTATTGAAATCTCTTTCTTTTTATTAAAGGATAATTTTATTTGCTTTCTTAGTTGGCAAGCATCACAAATTTTATCTTTGGTGAATTTTGTTCTAGGTAGTCCTTTAACTAGATCATTTTTAGATAATTTTGATAGAATATCCATGCTAGCATGTCCTAGTCTTCTATGCCATAGCCAACTGGCTTCATTTAAAGCAGAAAAACATATCATATTTTGAGATAGTAGTTCATCAAATTCTAGAGTATAAATATTTTCATTTCTATAAGCAATAAACATAGTATTAATGTTATCCTTATCTTTAATCATGCAAATGTTTGATTGAATGGACACATTCAATCCCTTATCACATAATTGACTAATACTAATAAGGTTATGTTTAAGACCATCAACAAGTAAAACATATTCAATAAATATAGAGTTGTTCTTACCAATCTTATCTATGCCGATGATCTTTTCCTTTGCAATGTACTTGAAGGTCACATGCCTTCTATCCTTAGGAGTGAACGAGATAAAAAGTTTTTTGTTCCAGGTCATGTGCCTTGAGCATCAATTATCCAAGAACCATGTTGTCTTGGAGGAGCTTAACTTGAGGCATACCTACAAGACAAGTTCATGTAACTCCCTTTGGTACCCAAACCATCTTGGGTCCTCTAAGATTAGTTTTGGGAAAGGATGTTCCTTTTGGAACACAAATTTTCTTAATCAACTTTTTACCTTTAACTATGTAAAAAGTACTAGAAGGTGTGGGTAAGGGACTATTTGGTTTAGTAAAGAAATTTTGGTAATCCTTTTGTTTACTTGAAGGATTATACCAATACCAGCTTTACCAAACACATACCTTTGTTGGCCTAAAAGTGTTTCTAAATTATTTTAGCCATTGGTGAATTTGTGAATAGTGCTAGTCAAGCCTTTGATTTTGACTTGAAGCTCATCACATTCACTTGATGAGTCCTGAGGTAATGATTGAATTTCTTTTATTCTTACATTCAATACCTCATTCTCGTTTTGTAGGCTGTCATTCTCTTTTTGCAAATTTTCACATGTGTTTGAAAGACTAAGGATTTCCTTTTTGAATGACTTATTCATTAGGGCAATTCTTCTAAATTCACTATGCAAGTCATCAAATGCGTCTCTAATTTCATCATAAGAAAGAGATTCATTTATGGAAGAATTTACCTCATCATTCTCATGAGCCATTAGGCATAAGTTGGCGGTTTCCTCATCACTTGAGCCTTCCGAGCCATTTTCATCCGAATCATCCCATGTGGCTTTCATAGCTCACTTCTTGAATTTGTTGTTCTTTCTGAGTTGAGGACACTCCATTCTTGTTTCTTCCTTAGACATCTCATTGGAGAATTCTTTTTTGTAAGACCCCTTTTTGAAGTTCTTCTTGTGCTTGAGGAACTTTTTGAATTTTTTGGCCATAAGGGCTATGTCTTCATCTCCATCACTCTCATCCATATGAGAGGATTTTAAGGCTAGTCTGTTCTTGGCATTTGGTTCCTCCACTTTCTGATTCTTCAATATGACCACATAGGTCATAAAAGATCCTAGAAGCTCATCCATAGCTAGCTTGGTGAGGTCCTTAGCTCCTTGCATAGCTGTCACCTTGGGAGTCCATTATTTTGGTAGTGAGCGAAGTACCTTCCTCATATTTTCTGCATTTATATACACTTTACCAAGAGATTTTAGTCCGTTAAGAATGTTAGTAAAGCGATTAAACATATCACCTATAGACTTTTATTTTTCCATTTTATATAGTTCATACTTGTGAACTAGCATGCTTATCTTTTCCTCTTTAACTTGGTTTATTCTTTCATATGTGACTTGGAGTTTGTCCCATATTTCTTTAGCTGAATCACATCCAGAGACACGGTTAAACTCTTGAGGGCTTAAAGCATAATATAAATTGCTAATTGCTTTAGTATTTATTTGAATGAGTTTAACATTAGCCTCATTCTGTTCTTCCTCAGTTTTGGGTACTTGTACCCCTTCATGAGTTTTTATAGGAAGATGGGCCTCTTGACTATTACTCCCTAACGCTCATAATCAAGAGCTTTGATGTAATACATAATTTTGGTTTTCCAGTGGTTATGGTTCTCTCCATTGAACAATAGAGCTCTAGTAGTTGATTGCCCTTCTCCTAAGCTAGTTGCAAAATGTTATTTGCCATATTATCTTTAAGATTTTTTAGATATAAATTTAGAGTCCTAGGCTCTGATACCAATTGTTATCCAAGTATTGACCCTAAAGGAAGAGTGAATAGGGTCTTGGCAAATTTAAAATTTATACTTTGGTTCTTTATGCGGAATTTAAACTATCAAAGTATTTGCAACTAATAGTTGTAAGAGATGCACAACAGAAAATTAAAGGAAAGAGTTAGAGAAGCAAACAAAGAGATTTGTTATCGAGGTTTGGCAAATCCAACCTACTTCTTGCCTCAAGCTTTTCTTGCTAGAGAGTTCACCAAGATTTACTAATCGTATAGACTCCTTCCAGGTGAAGCCCAAACCGTTTACAATCTCTCTTGTAGGTCGAGACAAAACCTCTACAATCCTTCTTCCAGGTCAGGATAGAACCTTTACAGGCAAGAGCACAACCCTCTTTTGACTTATTTGAAGCTACAACTTCAGTTACAAGAATCCACCGATTCTTGACTTCTCTTTACAAATTTGGATTTGGATTTTTAATCAGAAGTAATGCTCCTGATTTGAGCTAGATAAGATTTGAACAACACTCTTTGTGACTCTAATAAAATCTCCCAATAGATGGAGTTGAATAGCTCAAGAACAGAGTATTTGGGGATTTTGAGTTTTTCACCAAGATTGTGAGAAAATTAGCTTGTAGTGAATGATGAATGTTTATGGAATGATCATTAGTTTCATTTCATTCATCTAAGTTCTCCTTTTATAGCTCAAACAATTTTATGGCCGTTGGAGGATCATTTGATGCAATCTTCCTGTTTAAAAATAGTCGTTGAGGAGCATTAATTGCATTTTTTGGGTCATCTAGTCGACTGGATGATTCATCTAGTTGTCTGGATAATCGCAGTGGCCAAGTTGCATTTCTGGCCTTCATCGAGTCGTCTGGATGACTCTATCCAGTTGACTGGATAGTGCATTTTTGCACAAAATCCATTTTTCAAGACTTTTAAAGATTGTATTGATTTCCAAAGTCTTTTATTTTATTTTATGAGGATAATAAACATCTTTTTATGATCTTTAAAATGATCTAAAATGATTTTCAAATGATCAAAAGATTCAGATGCCAGAACAGAAGTTTTGGTCTATCTAGTCGTCTGGATGAGTCCATCCAGTCGATTGGATGATGTTATTTTTTTTTTAATTCCTCTTTCATAACCTGAAAGATGAGATTGAATTCTAAGGTTTTGTATCTTATCTTTGTGAAGATTATTAACTTTTTTTTAGGTCCATAAAGTATTTGAGTTTTTCAACAACTAACTATTGAGGATTTTTTACAAAAGTCTTAAGCACTCTCAAAAACTGAAAAGTAAACTTTTTAAACCTTCTTGAGAGTCTTCAAACTTGAATCTTGGATCTTCAATAGTGGTTCCATTCCTAAGATCTTCCAAGATATCTTTTTCATCTTTTTATGGAGTTTGGCATGAACTTCATTGTGGTCTTCTAGGATGATTGAAGCTTCTTTCAACTTTGACTGCTTTGTACTTCTTTCATTTGACTTAGATGACAATTCCATGACTTCTGAGTTGAACGGTTAGCTAATACTCTTGTACACTGTTTTTCATAAGCACTTAAAGAGGACATTAGTAATATAAAAGTCATTTCATTATTTAAGTTATCATCAAAATTAATTAGGGTCCCTAAGGTTGTAACCTTTATGATAACAAAAGGGATCTGCGTCGGATGGTCATCTAAAAGTAAAACCCTTAAAACCCCTCCATTGTGATAAGTGCACAAAGTAGGGCTAGCTTGGATAGCCGTTACCATTCATGCTTAGGAAAGATATGTTAGCATAACATGAATGAAGAGGTCTTGTGCTTAAATCAAGGGATTGTGAGTTATGCTAAATCAAGGGATCTTGTGCTTCAATCAAGGGATTATGAGTTATCTTGTAAACCTTTATAAGGCAGTCGTAGAATAGGGATTTAGTATGCAAATTTTGAATAATCAGTATTGTAGAAGGTTTCCCCCCCTAGAAGAGGGACTTTGCTTAGTTAATTTTTTTTTATATCAGAGTGGCCATCCTGCCCTGTACCAGTTGATCATCTTGGAAGGGACTAGATCATAGGAAGCTAAGCACAAGGTGTGAGTAGGGAAACCTCACTGCCTGCAAGGCGAGTGTAAGGTGCAACTGCCTGCACCGGATCCCACCCAAAAAATGGGTGGTTGGCCTTCGCATGTGCCAAGGGCACGCACACCAGCTGGCCAAGGGCTGGTTTATCGCCAGCCTGCCACCATTTAATGCTAGCAACGGGGCAATGATTCCCCGTAGACACCCTTCCTATCAGTCCATATGGGACTGGCACGTGTTTAGGGTCTATCCTTGCGGATAGACCTGATTGAACTCCTACAGACAGACTTCATAAGTTTATCCGCCGGCTTTGGCTAGCCCTATAAGACCTTGTCTGTGGCCATAAATGGCCATGGACCTAACCAAAACCATGGACAGGACCCATGATCCCAGCCCTTTGGTCCGCGAACTGACCAAAGTCAGTCCCTTTTTAGTAACCTGGTCTACGGCCCAAATAGGCCTTTGACCTAGGTCAACCTTTTCCAACTGGCAGTCAGTACCTCACTGTCATATGGCAGAGAATCTCTAATCAAAGGGATTCTTAATTACTTTTGGGAATCTCAAGATAGGGATCTCCCTCCTTTCCCAATGAAAGGATGTCACATCACACCCCAATAGGAGAGTATTCCTCTCCCCTTTTGGAAGATAAGATTCTTCCCCCTTTTTAGGGTAAAGATCTTATCTTCCCAGGTTCATATAGTGCTCTAGTTCTTCTCTCTGGTTCAACACATGATCTGCCCTAGAATGGGCTTACATCTCTGGATGGAGGCCGCTGGTGTTAATGACGGACTTATGCCATCATTGATGTGAAGGTTGCAAGGTTAGCGCCTCGAAAAGCATTTGGACCCAGTCTGTACAGCAAGTCCCTGTTTGCTTGTTCTGGACTCGAAGTGTTTCTTGCATTAATAGCTAGACGATATTGATCACGGCTGTTAATGCCCCTTACATCATCATTAGATGATGAATCTAACTCTGAGAATACTCTTCTTTTGTTGGCTATATAATGCCAACTCTCCTCTTTCTTAGAAAGGGAACTATCCTTGGATGACAAAATGTCTATCCGTGGATCTCCTTCTCTTGTGAAGGACCTCTGTTGTGGACCATGTCCACGGATTGGCTTGGATCTGCACCTGTGAAGGGGCATGTTTCTAACCCTCGGACTGGCTTGGGCTTTTGCTCGGACAGAGTCTCCTAATCGACCTTAAAGGTCCTAGACCCTATGGGTTTACCCCTGACCTTATCCCTGACCAGTAAAGTCATTTCCAAAAATGACTAGGAATGGCGATGAACAGTCTACTACCATTCCAAATCTGTGAAGAATTGGAATTGGTGGTAAACAGTCTACCGCCAATCCCATTTTTTGCAATTGGGCTTTGCACAGGGCCCAGACCAGGTAGGAGGCCACTCTAGGCCCTGCCATGCTACTTAGGTCCCATTCTAGACCAAATCAGACTCTTAACTAGGGTTAAACTTAACCCTGGTTAACTTTTAATCATGGTTAAGACCTTTTAACCTTGGGAAAAATCCTGAAAAATTCTAAAACTATCAAAAAAATACAAAAAGACCATAAAACCAACCTTGGAACTTGCTAACCATGGTTAACTCCCTCCCTTAACTCCGATTAAGAGCCCTTGACCTACCGGGCCCAACCTTAGCCTACCGGGCTTACCCTTGGCCCACCGGGCCCAAACTTTAGCCTACCAAGCTAGACCTTAGCCTCTGGGCCCATATCTTGGCCTATCGGGTCCAACCTTAGTTGACCGGACTATCCCTTTGGCCTCTGGGCTCAACCTTGGCCTTCGGGCTCAAACCCTCTAAACCATACACTTGACCAACTCAATCAACCAAACCCTAGCCTCCGGGCTAGACCCTTAAGCCACTCCGGTGCACACACACACTCCCTTAGCCTTAGCATGGGCTCATGTGCCAGAACTATGCTCCGTTTGACCTTACCCCATCTGAGTACATAGGCAACCCAGTACAGGTTCAACTCTTGATAGCTTTCCCCATTTTTGAATTAGTATAATCTAAAAACTAAGGCATTTGAATAACATTTGGCATTAATTTGGCTTATACCTAACGAGTAGGTAACTATTGTAAAATGGGGGTCACAAGGTGCCTAACACCTTCCCTGTGACTTAATCGAACCTCTTACCTAGACTCTCAAGTAGACTATAAAGACCTTATCCACATTCGGGACTTATTCCTTAGAATTAATAATTGGTGACTCCTAATCAAAATCTCACACCATAGTGAGTAGGGTACCAAAATCCGTGCTCACAAGCCTTAGACAAGTTTATAGTTAAAGATCATGCAAGGAATGCTAAAAATGCAAGCCATGTAAAGGGAAAAACATTTTAAATGCAAGTACTCAATATTTTGGGTATTTTTTTTCAACTTTTTAAATTTTTTATTTTGTTTTTGGATTTTTTTAAAAGGGAAAAACATCCTAGCAAAATTACCCAGAAAATAAACTCAAAGAAAATGAAACAACCTACTGATTTAAAAGTAGAAACATAGCCCTAGGGAAGGATATGAAAATGTGCCCTAAGCTGTAACAGGCAAGGTCTAAGTGAAGACTGTGAGGTCTGCCTTCCTCAAGTTAATGGTTCTAAGATTTGGATTGACCCTATGGTCATTAATCATTCCATGTGAAGATTCCGGCTTGACCTATTGCATGTTCTCAATGATCCTGGATTGATTCCTAAGATTTTTATAGACATATCGGTTCTCGTTATTACCTCCTTCATGACCATCATAGGTAGGAGTGTCCAGAGTCCAAACCATGACCATCCTAGGTAGGGGAGGATGAGCAGGGTAACGAGGTCTAATATGAGCCTACGCACAGCACATATGACATGTGGAGATTAACCGAGGAGTATGGTCCTTTATAGTAGCTAGAGGTTGCTGCATCACAATCAGTTTAGGGGCTAGGGCTAGTTCTCTCGCCCGCTTGTCGGGCTTAAAGCAGCAGCTGCAGTAGGCTTAGTGCTTTCTATGAGGAGTTTGGGTTGGAGGTTGGAATAGCAAGATAGGATTTCTATATTTTGGAGTATTTTGCGATTTTATGTCATGCATGGTAATGCTTAAGTAGAGTTAAGTTAGTAATTTTGTCGGGCTTAAAGCAGCAGCTGCAGTAGGCTTAGTGCAAGAAGTGGTAGGCTTAGTGCTTTCTATGAGGAGTTTGGGTTGGAGGTTGAAATAGCAAGATAGGATTTCTATATTTTGCGATTTTATGTCATGCATGGTAATGCTTAAGTAGAGTTAAATTAGTAATCTTTAATCCATTGTATAATGGCTTTTCATTCAAAATTCAACGCAGGATGCAAATCAGTAGGGAATCAACCCAAATTTAGTCTCTAGACCGGATTCCAGGTAGAGAATAAATCTGGCGAGGGTGATTTCCCCATTAGACTTGCATCTACCGTTGTGCCTTAGTTTGCAAGCAAACCTTGCACAATGGATCAACACCCTATCAAATTTCAATTTAGATGAATTATGGATTATAAGCTAAATTTATCCTCATGAAATATGGATTCATGAATCCGACTCTTGATCTAAATTTTGATATTAGAATAAGATACATGTTCAAGAAACTAATTTGGATTTTACACCCTTAAATATAAATGAGGTTCAATGATCAGTAGGAGTCTGTAGATAGTGGGTAACAGTTCATTTCTTTTGCAGGGGAAGTGTTATGTATTCCTAGACATCCATTAAAGGTGTTTACATACTACTAAATTCGTACAAACACAGTTAAGGAAAAACCAGTAGTAAACCATGCAAATATAATCAAAGTATAGCACTTGTGAGAACACATTCTCGGGTTTTAGTTCTTCCCAAACCCTCGGCATAGAATCTTTTTGAAGTTGCCAACCAGACTTAGAAAATAGGAATTTGGATAATCCAATTCAATTATTAACTTTGGCGTTGCAGAGACTATTGGCCAGAAACCAGGTTACAACGCGAGGCTGTGTTAGGAAACCAAGATCACCCAACCAAAGTTCGTCTCTACTTCTACTTAGAGCTAGCACTAGGCTAAGAAAGATGGAAAACATATTGAAAGCAGAAAACTATACTCTAGGAAACATAAAATCTATATTAGAAAGCAAGAAAAAACTATAGTAAAAGAAGAAAAAGATGGAGTAGAAAGAAAGAACTCTACACTAAGGGGCTATAACTCCATAACTAATTTGCCTTAGGCTATTGCTCACCGACCAGAGCACCTATGCTCTCTGGACGCCAGTCTCAAACTGCCAAAGGATAACTCCTTAACATTCATGTCTCAAAGTTCTGTGAAATCTCCTCTGTTCTATCATCTATGTTTTGAACATGGTATTGCAGACTGACTATTGCTTCCAGTACCACACGTAAAAGAAATTTTGCTGTGAAGTTTTCTAAGTTAATTGTAGGGTTGTATGAGGAAAAAGAAATATCATTAATTGGAAAATTTTGAATTCTTTACAATAAGGCTCCATAATTGGAAAAAAATGGTCAATCCTCTCGTTCTGACCTGCGCTGCCTCAATGCAAACGCCCAGATGAATGATAAAAAAAATGATAAAAGACAAAGAGGAAGGAGTATCAAACTGATGTCAAGACCGTCCGAAACCTTGCGCTTAGGGAGCCTAGGATATCCACCTCGAGGTGGCATTACGCATTCATCCCCATTAAAGTAAACCTTCCTTGGGAATGTCCACCCTCCCTTGAATGTAAATATATTCGGATCCTTGCGCAGAAGAACTTCAGTCTGTACAACTCCATTTTCACCGGACTGTAACTTACTTCCCCAGAACAGTCCTGTATCATCTGCAAGGAATAAAAATGAAAAATTAACAGAAAGTTTAAGCGAACAATTAATTAGTAAATAAGATATATGTTGTTCAAAACAAAGAAAAATTGACTCAAAAGAATTCAATTAAATAACTATCTATTAAACTTACTTATCATCCTACGCTGGCTGAGAGGCTTGTATTCGGAACTGAAAACCTGCACAACGCTATCGAGGCTTGGATGTTGTACCACTAGGTTCCAATTCGTGTAGTTCTTCACAAGGTTGAAGTTCCATATGGTCACTTCAACCCTCCAATATCCCCTAGAACTGGACTTAACATGCCAGTGCACCCGTATCGGGCACATGTGTCGTGTACATCTCACGACTGGGGGGCTGTATGGCAGAGGCCATGACTCACCAATACTGTAGTATGTGTATAAAAATGAAGCATCAATACAAATACAAAAAGAAGGAGAATAAAAATAGGGAGGGATGAGACAAGATGTGTTTTACCTGGAACATATTCCTGCTCCCTGACAACCACAGCTACACTCTGCACAGTCAAGAATAGTTTCACTGTAGAACGCCGACAGTGAAACACAGCAACTGGGGCTGGTTGATCCCACCAAAGGGGAGTAGAGGCATCTAATTTTCCATGAAACTGAAAAATATACATAGGCAGATAAAGCAGAAATTTTCAGAAAGTTGCTGCATTATTGTAATATTGTTGAACTAATTTCTCAAAGATACAGTGGAAGACAAAATAACTAAAAGGCAGAGGGTGCAGAGAGCTTTGATGTCTTGGAACCCAAATCTTCCAAGGAGATTGGGTGTTCTCTTTTGCACAGTATCAATACTTTATCACCACCACCATGTATTACCAGTACCATAAGATCAACTAAGTAAACAGATTATATTTCAGTGAGAAAGTTGTTAGTGACAGAGCTAATACATATGAGAATGATACATTAGACAGAAACAAGGAATCCAGAGAGAGAGAGAGTGTGTGTGTCTGTGATACTGTGATAGAGGCATATCTGTGAATCTAAATGAAGTATTCATGCTAAATGGTATCCTCTGGTTCAAAGGACTTGGTTTTCATGGAAAGTATCATATTTCTCTGATAAAAATTTCCTATCTAAATGTGTTGGCCTAAATTTGAGAATCGAGATCAGATGGGATTGTTCTCATTGTGGTAGTAAGGGACTGTATCGTCAGCTGTTGTATACTAACGGTTAGATGGCTACTCGTGGACTATATAAAATCAAAGAGTCTAAATTTGAAAATCCAAACTGAGGGCTCTCCTATAGCAATTAACAAGAACATCTTCTCTGAAAGGAAAATACCAGTTTAAAGTATCTAAACTCAGGGTTCTCCTCAATTTCATTATGTCAAGGGCATAGAATTGACTAGAAAGCTGCTGCCTATTGTGTCAACAGAGAAATTGACTGTCACTGGAGGCTTGGGCTTTTCTAGCACCCACCATTGAAACTTCTATACCCTTACTTCCTCTTGACAGGTCATTTTTCTGGTATTGCTGAGAAAGATGCAACTAGTGGTAAATACTGAATACAGTAATTAACTCTGTTATTGATCAGCATGGACTGGATCAAAAATAAAGAAAAACTTTTGGGATACACAGTCTAGAAAATGTCGCATTATTTTAATATTGTTAAACTAATTTCTCAAAGAATACAGTGGAAGTTAAATTAACTATAGTACTCTGTTATGGCTTCCCCTTCTTTTTGTAACTTCAATGCAAGCTCATTGTGAAAAAAAAAACATAAGAGTAACTAATTCTGTTACTGATCAGTAGGGATGGGTAGCCTCCATCAACAAACAAAGAACTTCAGGGATGCAGAGTATAAAATTTGAACATTCAAATTTGTATGCCTCAGAACTTGCAAAGGAAAGATTGAAATCGATGTGCATTTGTTGATTATAAAGATAATAAGAGTGAGGGTCCACATACTAAGAGCCTGGAGATGTCGCCGACCATTATCTGCAGTGAACTTGCTCGGCCGGACAAGGAAGGGAGACCCACATGTATATCCCGCAAGACCCAAACTGAAATTCTTGGGGATTATCATGTCGTGATCACTGATCTTAGGGCTCTCCCCTATATTCATTTGGAATGAGGCTTGGGAGTGAAGAGGGTCTTGTCCCTTCGAAGAGAGTACCCCACCCTTGCAGCAGTTGGCCACCTGCATATCGTAGGGTGCTCCCGGTAAAAGGTCAATAACCTCGGGGGTTTTCTCACAGGAGTGAGGTAGGTCCCCCATAAACCGGGAACAATTCCCTTGCTCGGCGGCCTCTGCACCAGAAATTTGCCAAACGACCTCGTCTCCCTTCCATGTCCAACTCAGTCTCCAGCCTGGGCTCTCGATATGCCGATAGAGATGGAAATTTGTTATGGTCACCAGAGCCTGCATGTATTTAGAAGAAAAATTAATATTGAACACAAAAGACAATAAAATCCTTGTGGATACAAGAACATTGAAAATGGAACTAGCAAACTGGTGGACTGATACAAATATTAAATACTAGATTGTAGATGGAGATCCCCATGCAAAGCTGAGAGAAGTTTGAAAGTATGTGTAAACAATACAAAGTCATAGATATTTAGTATTTAGCCACTGTCGATAGCCTTAAGGATGTAACTACACCATTTTTAAATAAAAAACTGATTTAATGATTTTGTCAATCGTAGTAGGAATTTTGCTTTTTATGATTCCAATTATTGAGTTATTAGAATCATATACTAGTTTGTTCATTGTAAAAAAAGTTACATGTCCTCATCTCGTAATTCTGTTGCCGTCTCATTTTATTTTTATTAATTGGACTTGATAACAAAAATAAGGAGGGAGTTATCTAGCCTGTTTCGTTTATGAAAGTATGGATGGTCTATAAGTCCTCTATCATTGTTTACCTTTAAAAATCATTGATATTTATTAAATCAAACAAAAATAAGAAGAAATTTTGATTTGCTATTCCTAAATAAAGGGAGCAAAATATCGGCCACACTTTAATAGCAAACACATGAGTAAGTAATTTCTTATTAGGAATAAATAGCGGGTCACATGCATGTAATAGTAATATTACGAGATATATAATAAATAAAAAATAAAATATGATTATATCTTATAAAAAGTGTCTAAAACAAGGTTAATACATCTAACGAAATCTTATTAAGAAAATAATTTGTTCTTTTAACAAACACCTTAAAAATTTCTCTCTTTTAATAGTAGAATGATAAAGCATTGGTATCTCATTTATTTAATCCCAAAAGGTGTCTCCAGAGAAGGCTGAAGACCGAAATTCCACCTACAAGGCATGAAGACTATTCCAAGTTGGTGCCATCACCTCTGTATTAACCTCCTTGGCAGGTCTGTTTGATTAAATATTTGAACATGGTTTTTATGTATTAGATGATAAGATCCTTTTTACTGTCATTCGATTTTGTTTTTGTTTTTTTTCGGGGGGGGGAACCCCGAACCTGTTTTACAATCCAATGGTAAGGAATGTCCCAAACCCAAATAAGAAACACTGAACCTGTTTTTCTAATCCAATGGTAAGGCTAGAGAAAATTTAATAGATAAGATTATCTATAGGAGAGGGAAAGAGTTATGCGCCTCTACACATCTAGCAAAGATAACGAACTCAAACCAGAAATTAAATTACCCTGAAAAAAAAAAACAAAAACCTTCCTTCCCAGGGTGATATCGAGCTTCAAACATCCCTTGAAAGGGACTAATATTGGAGCCTTTTTTTAAATTTTATTTTGAAGAATACATCATTTATCCAGAAAGTGGGTATGAACAACTAAAAGGTAAGAAGATGATTCAAAATGAATGAGGATGTCGATCTTGGTGACAAGTATGTTAGACTATATACTTTAAACTGGTACATGTATTTTGTAATGAACTAGAGGAAAAGACTTACATCGTAGGAATGGTCTTGCCATCTCACAATATCCCACGTTATTGTGACATTCCCATCAAGATCAACTGTGTTCTGCCCATCTGCCAATAAGCCAATCCAACATGAAAAATAAAATTCCTTTGAATTATGACAATTATTTTATAAAGCATATATATGTTGCATCCAATTTTTTAACTGGGGCAGACACTTTGTTATGGCCAATATATTTATAATTTTTTTATTAAACGTGGGGTATCCGCAGCTCACTCCGACCAATCCCCACGAGTCACCTAGGGATACCCCCCAGGCGGAGTTATGGTCAATACTCAATAGTACTGTCTCCAATAAGATGAACAGAACAGCCCCCTTTGATAGGTAATACGTTACATAATCTGTGTCTAGAAATTAGGGTCCTAACACCACTAATGTTCATTTACTGAATTTTTATTATAATAATTTTATATTACATACCTGTAATCCAGAGACCGGTGAGAAGCAAGAACATGATAAGCTGGAAAAAAAAAAGTTAAAAAAGTTAAATCCATCCTCTTGTAATAATTAGGAAAATATTGAGGCTTTCAGGATTAAGGCAATGAACAAGAACAGCTGGAAGCATGAACTACTGTGTTTGGATAAATAGGAGAAACAAAAGAAGAGAAGTACGTACCTTGAGACGATGACAGATGAATCTCTCTGGTCTGAGCTTGAAGGCGTGAAGGAGGAGAAAATGCAAGCTCTGAACAACGAGAAAAAGCCTCCTAGAGGAGAAAAACAAACTCATAACTGAGTTGGAATTGAAGCCAAGAGGAGAAGATTAAGAAGGCGATGGAAAGGTTAGCTTAAGCTCCCTTCCAGGGTGTGTTTTACTTGAGCTGTGTTAACCCAATTTCTTGCTTTCAGCCAAAACCCAAAACCAATGTTTGCTTTAGCAGATATTGATTTTTTGGCTTAGTGTTGCAGTTATATAGATCAAGCTCAAAGACAGGGACAATGAAAGCTGATGGCGAGAGGTAACCAACATACACACATAAATGAAAGGCAAAACAAAAAATCCAAAAGGGGGAAGGGAGCACCGTTTCGGTGCTTTTTATTATTAATTTTTTTTTAGGGGTTTTTTTTTTTTTTTTAAAGGGGGGTGGGGAGTTAAAGACGATCAATGCGTGTGCCTTTTACAATGAAGAACCCCACCTTTAATATATCTGCCTACTTTTGAAATTTCTCAAACATTTTCCTTGTTTTTTTTGTAATTCTACTTTAAAAGGAGACAGATGGGCCGCAGCGCCTGTTGTAGCCCAATGGACTACAGCAGACAGCCAATTAGTTCTCTCCAGATAAAAAAAATAAAAGTAAATTTCTTTGTATTTTTAATGGACTTTGCTTCTGAGACCACATCAAGACCGCTCATGTGATGAGCGGATCTCAAAATTTTCATTAACTTGATCTTATTTTTTTGAGATCCGCTCATTATATGCACGGTCTTGGTGTGGTCTCGACCCTTTGCGATTATATCAGGTAATGTGCCAGCAGGAAGTATTTTTTTTTATTATAATGGACCAATAGGCTGTCTGTTGTAGCCATGAGCTACAACAGAGGCAGCCCATCCACTGGCATCAAGCCAAATAAAAAGACTTCAAATTTAATAGGACTCCAACGAGTTTGGTTATGCCCCTGAGATTGCCACGTGTCCCTATTGACACCCCTTAACTGTGATTAAGATTCACTCACTTATCCTTATTTTTAGAAAAAATTATTTAAAAAAATTTTAACACCGGTTAAAATTCACTTAGTTCTAGGTTTAAAAAAAGTTCAATATTTGAAAAAAAAAACTCAAAGGATATATAGGTGGGTGTAGGGCTGTCAAAAAAGCCCACGTAGAAGGGTACCCGGCCCTGCCCTCCAAAGCCCTTTGAAGCCCTGCCCTTCCCAGTCCTTGGGCCGGGCAGGGTTCAAAATCCAGAAGCCCTGCTTCTATAGGGTTGAGCCAGCACTCACCCCGGTCTGCTCTTTAAAGCCCTGCCATTCTCCTTTGTTTCTACATGGTAATTAAGGTCTATAGACCATAAAAGTGTATATATATATATATATATATATATATGAAATTACTCATTTCACCCTTTCAAACGGTTTAATAGTAGGGTTAAATGAGTAATTTCACATGACCATCGTTATAAAACCCCTCGAGGCCTCGACACTCGTTACAAATCCTAACCTTAATTTCGTATGCGAAATCGCCTCTCCTTGCCTTAGAGGATTTTGATATATAAATTTTGTTCTATATAGTTTTATTTTGTTTTATTCTATCATGTATGCTTGTCACTGATAAAGAAAAAAAATTAACTTTATCATTACTCTTTTTATTGTAATGTCAGTCACAAGCCCGGATAAAAGAGGATGGTATCCATTTCCATGTCAGGTTGACAGTCGATGTAGAAAAAAATTCCGTCATCTCAAATCACAAAAAAAAATCACGCTCTTTCTTCCGGCCATTTGGCCCTGCTCTAGCCCTTGAGGGCAGAGCTAGGGCCCAATCAATCTCAACCCTTAAAGGGCTAGGGTTGGGCTAGGGCCCTACTCTTAAAGGAAAGGGTAGGGCTAGGGTTGACCTCAGCCCTCCTCTGGCCCTACCCCTGAGGTCATCCCGTGTCTCTTTTGACACCCCTTAACTATGGTTAAGATTTTCCCACCCCTAGGGTTCACCCACTCATAATTGGTTTTTTTTTAATTAATTCCTTTTTAAAAATATTTTAATATTAAAATAATTTTTCGTAAAAAAATATTTTTTATATTAAAAAAAATAATTAAACTTTTAATAAAAAATCATTTATGGGTGGGTGAACCCTAGGAGTGGATGGATTTTAACAGCAGTAAGGGGTGTCAAAAGGGACACGTGAACCAGATCCAGTTATAATGGTTCAATTATTTTAAGGATGTACGGTGCCTTTTTAGGGGCAACTTGGACATTCATGAGAAGAGATATTTTAGTAATTTTATAAATATTGAAAGTATTTTTATAATATTCAAAGAAACTCTTAGGAACTAGGGGCTCAGTCCCAACAACAAAAAAAGGTGATTTAAAACTGTCGATGGTACCTATTATTGAAAATGGTATCGAGCAGTAAGCAGGTACACCATTTAAATATGCACCATTTGATGTTCAATCCAACGGTCTAGTTTTCGATAGTCAATTTTTTTTTTATCATGAAATTCTCAGGGACTCTATGATAGGTCAGAGGGGGTGGTGTGAACTACAGCCTAGAGAGTGTACAAATAAGTGTTTACCATGGTTATCTCACCATAAGTGGGGACAAACTCAACCCTTTTTTGGTTAATTAAGAATGGTGCTAGTCACTTTTAGACGGGATTAGCTGAAAGGGACATGAAACAAATAATGGTTAGTGGGTGGTTACATTATAGTTGTCATTAATGAAGGCTAAAAAAGCCTCCCACGCCAACGCAGCACCAAAAGAGAGAATGACATGCACAGATCATGCACTGCATCTTGCGGTCACCCTCGAGAATATAATTTTTGCCATATACGGAACCTTCTCCTTCCATTCGTGTACTTCTGCTGCCACCTTCACCTTCCAAAGGTCTCCACTTTTAATCTTACAACAAGGAAGAACAACATGACAACCCCATCGACATTATTCATGCCTAAGAAATAGCTTGCATTAAATCTATCTCAGTCGCTTTCCTGCCAGGTATGAGTCTCTAAAAGAAGGTGGCTACTCTCTTCCATTAAAGGCATCTAAGAGCTTAGGGTGTACACTGCTCACCCTTGATAACGTGTCCAACAGTATGTGTACATCTGTTTTGGTACACCTCTAACAGTATGTGTATATGCATACATACAAACACATGGGTACAGAAACAGTCTCCTGTACGTACACGCAGGGGCGGAGTCAAGGGGGCCTGGGGCTCGTGCCCCCCACTGAATTTGAAAAAGAAGAATTTTTAATTTATTGAGAAAGGGCTTGTCTCGGGGTTCCATAGAATAGGTGACAAGTGGTGGAGAAGTCAAAATCATGGGGGGCATGATTTTGACTTCTCCACCTAGAATAAGACATGTGGCAATAAGTGTGTGAGAATAAGGGTAAGAGATGTCAAATGGGGAGAAGTCAAAATTATGGGGAGAAAATGAAATGACTTCTCCCCATTTGACACCAACTGTGGAACTATCGCACAATGTATGGAACCTCTGGAGCCCTTTCTGGCTTCGCCAGAGACAATCCGAGGCCCTTCTAAATATACTGGCGAAATGACCTACAAACTTAGTCCTAAATTTTTTTTAAAAAAAAAAACTGACGCTACACCCCGAACCCCGTCTTCTAAATCAAATTACTAATATTTTTAATCAACTATAATATGCCTCCACTACAATAAATTCCTAGATCCACCCCTGTGTTAGGGGTGTAAACGAGCCAAGTCGGGTATTGCTTAAGCTCGGCTCGTGACATGTATATGTTGGTTCAAGCTCCTCTCGAGCTCAATTCAAGCCCTCGAATGCTAGCTTAAGCTCGGATCATCTATAAATAATCAAGCTCGAGCCGACTCATAAGCTTACACTAATATTTTAGTCTCGTTCACCCTAATTCCTAATTCTAACAAAGAGAATTCAAATCAAAATCCGGAGAGTTAAACTTGCTCATTAGATTCTTCCCACACAAAAGAAAAAAAAAAAACTGAACATAGTTATTCTCGTGAGTCTAATTGAAAAAACATGATATAAAAAATCTATAAATTTTGAAAAGATGAAGTTACCGTAAAAATTTCACCTCAACAAAAAATTATATTTAAGTCTCTCAACTTTTATGTGAACTAATATTATTAGGGTATGTACAAAATGTACAGATGAAATGACCTACAAACTTAGTGGTTAGTAAAAAAATTTGGACACTACACCCCCGAACCCCACCCTCTAAATAAAAAGATTCTATACCTGCCTAATAATTCTACCCAATTACTAATATTTTCAATCAACTATAATGTACCCACTATAATAAATTATTGGATCCACCCCTACGTTAGGGGTGTAAACGAGCTAAGTTGGGTGTTGCTTAAGCTCGGCTCGTGACATGTATATGCTGGTTCAAGCTCGTCTCAAGCTTAATTCGAGCCCTCGAATGCTAGCTTAAGCTCGGCTCGTCTAAAGATAATCGAGCTCGAGCTAGCTCACGAGCTTGCACTATTATTTTAGTCTCGTTCACCCTAATTCTAACAAAAAGAATTCAAATCAAAATCCTAAGAGTTAAACATGCTCATTAGATTCTTCCTAAAAAAAACTGAATATAATTATTCTCATTAGTTTAATTGAAAAAACATGATATCGAAAATCTATAAACTTTGAAAATATGAAGCTACCTTTTAAATTTTACCTCAACTAAAAATTATATTTAAAAAGGTCATTTAGATACACTTCCGTTTTTCTATTTTTATTTTCTATTTTTAAAAATTAGAAACGACTTTCTGTTTTCAAATTTTTTAAGTAGGAAAAACGTTTTGCCCTATTAATTGTTACTTATTAAAAAAAAAAAGAACAAAAAACATGTTTGGTAAATAAATATGATTAAATAATTCCAATCCATGGTGGTGGTAGTGGTGGGTGATGGTGGTGGTGTAGTGTGGTGGTGGGTGGTAGAGGTGCGTTGTGGGTGGTGGTCGTTGGTGGTGGTAGTATGAGGTGGTGATGGGTGGTGTAGTGTGGAGGTTGTAACCTAAAGGTTACAATCTTATGTACCCTTAATAATTTTGATGATAACACAATAATGAAATGATCATTGTGGTTCTAATGTCTTTATTAAGTTTTATGTTAACTTCAGAGTATAAAAGCATTAGCACAACATTCAAGACTTGAAGTATGAAAATGACACCAAGCATACAAATTGGATCCACAAAAGTAAGCTTTCAATCCTACATAAGTCATCTATTCATGTTGATGTCTACTCAAATCCAAAGTAAAAGAGTCAAACTCAAGATCATGAAGATAAAGTCCTAATTGAAACAATCTTGGAATATCCATGAAGTCTTACTTGAAAATCATGAAGACAAAATCAATAAAAAGATCCAAGATCAATGTTAAAGAGAAACTCTCAAGAAGGTTTTAAAGTTTTATTTTTATCTTTTGAGAGTTTCTAGGACTTATATAAAAAGTCCTCAAAGTTTGAAAGTTAAATGCTCAAAATACCTAGATTGATCATAGGAGCCTAACAACTTAATTATTTATCATTCTAAGGCCCTATGACATCATGAAAGATGATTAAAATGTTAATAAAGATAAGCCAAATGGCCTTGCAAATCATTTCCATCATTTAGGTAAGTTAAAGAAGAGATTTTAGAAAAAAATCAGAAATCTCGTCGACCAGATTTTGGTGCTGCTGAAATCTCGTCGACTAGATTAGCTCCAAAGGTTCTAGAATCTATTTGGCTAAGATCTCGTCAACCAGATTGTGAGGACTCACAAATCTCGTCCAGTGGATTTTGAGGGAAATAGAAAATATCTGTAACGGCTATTTTTAACTTGCCATGTTTGCATTTAATGTTCTATCAAAGACTATATTTTCTCTATAAATAGAGTTCATTTATGAACCTTTGAACAACTATTTATCTATACATTAACTCCTATCACTCACAAGCCAAAATTGTATCATTCATTGAGAAATATCTAGAAATCTCAAATCCTATATCTTGAGCTATTTAACTCCAATATTTAGGAGATTTTTAGAGAGCTTCAAAGAGATTTTTTCATCTCATCTAAGCAGCAAATTTCGAGATTGTAATCATTTCATATACTTTGTATTGAAAAATCAAGAATTATGGATTTTTGTGATTGAAGTGGGAAGCTTCGGGAAAAGTCAAGAGAAGATTGTTATTCACTTCTGGTACATCCATTTAACCTTTTATATATATATATATATATATATAATAACCTTGAGTTGGTTAAGCTTAGTCACAATTAAAAGGGACACCAACAAAGTGGCATTCTCCTAGGTAACCAAATACGGGGTTAGCTAATTAATACTCTGAATAAAATTAAGGGCAATGATTAGCCAACCACACATTTGACTATGTAGCCAAATGTCACGACCACGTGTCCCTTTTAACATTTCTTTAACTATGGCTAAGCTTAAGAAAATTAGAGGTCGAATCACAACCAATTGCGATTGAATTTTGATAGAGTTCAATTGCATCCATAGGCCAACACGTGTTCCTTTTAACCCCTATTAATTGTGGTTAAGATTCACTAACCCTTGGGATTCAACAACATAACCTTAGTTTTTAGAAAAAAAATATTTAATTCTAGTTAAAAATATTTAACTCTTAGGGTTAATATTATTTAATATTTCATTTTAAATGCTAAAGTTATATTGTTGAACCCTTGGATTGTGGGTGTGATTGAACTCTCCCGGAGTTCAATTGCAATTGGCTATGATTCAATCTCAAATAATTAAGGTTAATATTTTTAGATTGCTTAACCCTAGGGGTGAGTGAATCTTAAGCACAGTTGATGGGTGTTAAATTAAGGGGCATGGACCAATGAAGACCGCGGTAAGTTAAACATTTTCCTAAAATTAATTATAGTTTTAATTTTTATATTATATTGTACAAATAAAAAAAACTACAAAATTTTGAGGGTGCTAATCTTCTTACATAATCAACAATTACATCCTAATTTTGAGGGCCATGGGCCCTCCCCACCCTTGGATTGTAGGCCAATGGGCCTTGAACCTTAGATCCTATTCCATTATATTATTCTCCTAACTATGCCCATTTACCGGAAAAACACGAGACATCCCGCCCCATTAAAATCGAGCATGTAGTTTATCCGAATTCGGCTCATTGAAATCTTCACCTCGTTGTGTGGGTGCACTAGGCCTTGTGCCAAGGGATTAGGTGTGTATAGGGTGTGTGGCCCTGTGGGTATCATCGTGTGTGGGTGTGTTTGTGTTAACCAAAAAACCCACCAAAGGGGCAACTGACAGTCTGGCACACCAAAAAAAATGATAGAAAACCAATTATAAACAAGTTACAGCCCTGCAATAACAATAACCATTACTGAAGTGAGAGAATATTTAAAAGTTTCCCAATTAAGAAATGTAATAATGACGAGTTGCACTTAGAAAATGACTTCAAATTCTCTCGCTTTTTAACCGGACTCCAAGGAGTCCGGTTATACCCCTAGGTAGCTACATCCAATATTTCCCTATTGATACCCGAGGTTTTGTTTTAGGTAAACAGGTTATCTATTGCAAGAGGGGAAGCATTACATTGCTGTGGGGGAAACTTCTCAACCCAAGAAGAGGAACCGAGAAGGAAAAGCTATCCCTCCAGAAATGAAACATACATCGATTTTCTCGAGGTAAACTGAATTTGCACTCTTGGACAGTGTAACCACAACCTCTTGATGTCGTCGGCAATAGCATAAATCTCCCAATGAGGAGGTAGCAGCTGGTTCACCTATCTATTCTTGTTTTTTAGCCAAAAAATAAAAATCAATATTTTAAACCCTAATAAAAATTCACTAACTCCTAAGATTAATTTTTTAAATATTTTTATAAAAGTCGAGGATAGGTGGATGAACCCCAAGAGTAGGTGAATATTAACCATAGTTGTCAATAAGGACACATGGCAACCTCATGGCATAACCGGACTAAGGAGTCCTATTACAGCATGAGAGAAGTTCGAGTCTAGAAAATACAGTGTCAATTTATCTGACACTGCTAACAAATTTAGATTTTGAAGTATGTATTACACACACTATGGGGCTAATCCATTGGTTGTGTATTCATTTATTAGGAGGGTAGTCCTAGGTTCAATCCCAAGAAAGGAGGGTGTGCGTGATTGTTGACTCCACCCAAAACAGATATTAGCCCCTACTAAACCACATGTACCAAAAAAAAAAAATGGGAAGTTTAACTTACCCCGGAGGTTGTTGACTCTACCCAAAACAGATATTAGCCCCTACAAAAAATAATTGGGAAATGTTTAACTTACCCCAGAATTTGACTATATAATCAAATGAACATCATTGGTCTATACCCTCCTTTTAACATCCATCAGCCTTGGTTAAGATTCACTCACTCCTAAGGTTAAGAAATATCACATTAATTTTTAAAAACAAAAAAAGGAAAAATACTTACCTTAATTTTTTAAGTTGAATCATAGTTAAAGGAGTGTTAAAAGGGATACGTGGATAAGCATTTAACTATATAGTCAAATGCTTGGTGGTCTAATCAATACCCAAAAAAAAAACTGCCAGTTAACACCAACTTAGAGAGAATTTTTAAAAAGATAATTATTGATCAAATAAATTTGAGCTGTCTAAAATATTATGATTTTTCATTATAATTTTTGCTAATAACTCATGCTTTTTGTAACTTGGAAGTTATTTCTCCTTTAGTTTGACTTTACATGATGCATGCATCTCTCTTCATATATATAAATAAATGAATAGAGTTCGGTGATTTTATCGCTAAAAATTGTTTCCTTTTAGTTTGACTTTACAAATAAATATTGAACAGAGTCAGGAGATCTTCTTCTTGCTAGGATCTAACCAATGAGTATGCTACGAAAACAATTTACGTTTTCCTTCATTTCTTATCTTTTTGTTTTTTGCTCCCTAAAATCAATAAAATAAAAACACACTTCATAGAAACTAAAGAGTCAAATAGAGTAGATTAAAGGTAAAGACATGTTTGGTTTTAAATTGATATATTTTTTAGACTTGATTCTGAGAGTAAATACTTTAGTAAATTCAACCTCAAAAATTATTAGGTAAAGACTTGATTCAAGTTAGCTTTTATTTGTAATTTTTTCACATAATTTATAAAATTAGTATATTTTGTAATCGTTTTATAAAATTCAGTTGAGGCTTAAAGGTAAATTATAGAAAAAAATTTACGTGCGACACGTGCATTTTTACTAGTATTCTTAAAAATTATAATGGAAGAATACAAGCTTTTACGTGCCGTGCCTAAATATCTCTACTACTATAATGCCGATGCCCTGTTCAAAACGTCGACTGAAATATAAATGAGAGTGTCTCATGCCCTGCAGTATTGTCGACTAGGATGTCGATATGCGGGAGAAGGAAGTGGTCTTTAGGACTGGTCTTGTTCAGGTTCCGGTAGTCGATGCACATCCGGACTTTGCCGTCCTTTTTGGGCACCGACACAATGTTGGCTAACCACTCGGGGTAGTTTGCTACTCCAAGAAGCCTGCACTGATCTGCTTTTCAACTTCTTTCTTGATTTTCTGTGACCATTTGGGTCTCATCCGTCTCAATTTTTGCTTAACTGGTCTGACGTCAGGGTTCAGGAGTAGTCTATGCACTACCAATGCTAGGTCCAAGTCGGGCATGTCTGCATACGACCAGGTGAAGACATCACTATAGCTCTTCAGGAAGCTGATCATGTCTGTTCTCTGTTATGGGCTCATAGTTGTGCCGATCTTGACTAGTTGGGGGTTGTCATCGGAACCCAGGTTAATTATCTTGGTGTCCTCAATATTTGACTGTAGTAGCCCTTCATTGTGTTATAGGAGGTCCAGAATCTCCTAAGGCGGTTCCTCATCATGTTCTGAGTCATAATCCACTTCTGAAAGTTCAAGAAGGGTTTTAATTAGGGGTAGCCTTGTCTGAGACGATTTCCTAGCAAATCAATTAGTTTAGTTTAACATGCTTATAATTTTTGTGTTTTTGTTGGCTTCAGAACACTAGGCCTTAAAAGGGAAGAGTCCGTGTGATTTCGTCATCAGCCAATATGAAATGTTTAATGAAAACTTGTTTTTTTGAGTCAAATCATCCGATTTGTATTGATAAAAAGTGGACTGTTTACAAAATTGACTCGAACAAAAAGAGGCCTACAGTTGGCCGACATTTTGGATTTTACAATGAGAGCAAAAGAAAGATAGATTAAGAAGAAGAAGGAGAATGATGATTGGATCACTGCTTGACCTGACCAACCTTCACTGTACTGTGCTTTTCCTGGCCCTGTATGGCTACGATTGTGAGAGCCTCGGTCCACCAACGGATCAGTGGGCGGCGACTGGAGGATGCTTCTGTGCTGTTGGAGAGGGTGTAGACCTGCTCTCCCGTTGGATCTTCTGTTTCTGTAGCATCTTTGGCAGCCAACTCTTCAAACATTTGTGCCATGTAGAACACTTTCGGATCTAGAATCCCTGAAGACTCGGTGCCCGACGGAGGGTAAGGAAGATCGGCAACTGGTGCAAGGGGGTTTTCTAGATCGGTTTCGAAGATTTTCACCGACTGAGTATTCTTCTTGACTAGCTTGGGTAGATAGTCCTCGTACTTGGGCTTGTACCCTAGTCCGAATGGAGAGGTGTACCGAGGAGGCGTATATCTCTTTTTCATCCCTTGATTCCTGACTCCAAGGCAAAGTCCTGTCTGATAATTCATACGGGTCATCATTCTGAAAAATGGTGGTATCGCTTGCTTGTTTTGCTGCTCTATCTGGGCGATGGAGCTAACCTGCTCAAACTGGTAGGACATGAAGGCTGTATCTTGAGCTAGCTTCTGTATGTCTCCGAAGGAACTCGTCAATTCCTCAAACGGAATTGCGACTAAGTGGTCATCCTGAATAAATTTGATTCTTTGATGCAGCGAAGAGGAAATAACTCCGGCCGAGTAGATCCACGGCCCTCCCAAGAGCAGGGTAAATGAGGCCCGTTCATTCATGACCTGGAAGTTTGTGGTGAACTGAGCTGGTCCAACCTTGATGGTCAAATCGACATCACCGAGATTCTGCTTGGTAGAATTGTCAAAGGCCCTGATAGTCATCGGTCTCTTCTTTACTTAACTGAGATCTAGGCCCAGACTTTGCAGTGTTGAGAGAGTACAGACATTAAGGCTGGAGCCATTGTCAATAAGCAGTGATGATAGGATTCAAACTATGCACTGAACTGCGATGTATAAAGCCCGGGTGTGATCTCTGTCACTGTCCGGTATTTCGTCCTCTGTGAATGAGATGATTCTAAATTCTAGTATTTGCCCAACCATATGCCCTAGTTTTTCGGGTAATATATCTGGTGTAACATGGGCATTACTGAATACTCAGAGTAGCTGCTTCCAGTGATGCCCGAAAGTTAGAAGAAGACCCAAGATAGAGATCTGCGCGGGCACTTTGCTTAACTGCTGAGTGATATTGAATTCCTTTACTTTTCTAGGATTTTTAATAGAACTGCTGAATCTGTCGCTTCTTTCTCTAGGTCTGGCACCCCTGTTTTTTCTTTTTCTTTTCCCTTTGCCTTTGTCAGCTCAGCTGCGGGAGGTTGATATACCCGACTAAATTGGGTTAGGTTGGCAATGCTTTTGCTCTCAAGGATGAGGGAGCGAGGAGTAGGTACTCGGTTGAGGTCAAAAGACGGAGGTGGGATGTAAGGAATCCAGACAGGGCTTGTAGAGGTGGAGGCTTGAGATGGAGTCGTGGGCCAGTTTGCAGGGCAAGAGATGGTGTAGACAATCTGTTCAGGGACAGGGATTTGGACCGGTGGTAAAATAAACTAGATATTCGACTGGGAAGCGGGGATTATGACTGGATGTCGGTAAGAAGGCCTGATGATGCCGTCATCGACTGCGGGTGCATAGGGTCTTGGTTTCCCTGCCCCGGGCTCTTCCTACTCAATAAAGTTGACTTGATTATTGTGTGGGGGCAGTGGCACCTGGTCGATGCTGGTGTTATTAGGAGCCAACTCAACTTTACCCGCATCTAGAAGATCTTGGATGTCACACTTCAGGCTAATACAGTAGTCTGTAGCATGGCCTAGGCCTCTATGAAAGGCGCAGTGATGATCAGCATTGTAATTCTTGTTCCGTTTGTCTGGCGGTAAGAGAGGGGTAGGGCCTCTCAATTCGAAAAGACCCTGTTGGTCAAGAAGTCTAACAATTGGCTAAGAGTATAAGGGAGAAGAGTGAAGTTTCTGGGGGGATGGTTCTGCCCCTGGTTTTGTCTATCTAACTGGGTGTTTCCAGATGCTTGTTGAGTCCAAGCGGTGGGCACTAGCAATCTGATTGGAGTTGTAGAAGATACCATCTGAACATCTTTTTTGTTTTTTAGTCCCGGGGACCACTGTTTCTACTTGTCGAAGTTGTTGTTCTGGAAGGGGCGAGCCCTAAGCTGGAATGGATGGCACCACTCTGGATAGCTATTTCAATGCGAGCACCAGTATTGATAATTGTGCCAAAGTCTACTACTGGTAGTATCACCATTAGGGTAGAGTAGGGCTGCTTCAGAGTACCCATGAATATGTTTGTCAAATCCTCTTTGGGAATAGGAGTAGAAACTTTTGCAACCATTTCTCTCCAGTGAGTGGCATACTCCAAGAATGACTCGTTGTTGTATTGGCTCATTTGTTCAGGTTGGCGTCTCTGTGGCCAAAATTCCTGATTGAAGGAGTACTGTTCTACAAAGGCATCCATGGCCTCCTGCCACGTCTTGATTCACTGCTTGTCAATCGACATCCACCAGGCAAGGGCCACTCCTTTTAGACTTTTTTGAAAGTATTGGACGAGCAGGGGCTGGTTCTTGTTATATGGGAGCATGTCGCCCAGATACATCTGTAGATGTTGTTTAGGATAGCCTGTGCTGTCATACTTATCAAAGTCAGGTACTTTAAACCTTGGAGGAACAGCATCTCCAGAAGAAAAAGTCAGGTCTTCCAATGATAGAGTGGGGTTAGCAGATGCCCCTCTTATTGTTCTCATCTCCTCCTTCATTTGTTTAATTTCCTTGTGTTGGTCCCTGAGGGATGGAGTCGAGTTCGAGGATGATGGCCTGTCTTGGTTGACATAGGAGGCATTCGGCTACTCATTGTAGTGATTGTACTCTCCTCCTCCTTCGCTTATTGCAGGTATAGGGTTAGGAATGATGATAGGGATAGGCTGCTCTGGGTAAGGCTACTCAGGGGTTTTTCCAGCAGGGATTTAGGTGGAGGGTTCTTCGGTTCAGGCATCAATCAGAATCTTCTGGGATTCCAAAACACTGTCCAATTTTGCTTGCATGACTGCTATATCCCGGTCGTGAGCTTGTAGCATCTCATCTGTCCTCTGCTGTTGGTCTGACGACTCTGCAATGGATTCTAAGTTGCTCTTAGATGCGGTGGTGTAAGGTACAATCTCCGAGATAGGTACATCTGTCAGGACTGCGTATGCGGCTGCTACTTTTACGAGAATCGCAGTCATAGAATGAGTCATGGGTCGTCTCATGCAAAACTGAAAAGGATGCAACAGCTAATCACGATTATGCATGTTGAGAGAGATGCTTAGAAAAATGATTTTTCATTGATGCATGTAAAGTGCAGTGAGTACAATACAATGTGACTAAAAAAAAGAAAAGACTCAATCCTAGGCCGGTCCATCCAAGATCGCGAAGTCAAGTGGCCGGCGCACACTCTCTAGGTCCATGATCTGCTGTTGGAGGAATGTGACCTCAACCTCCATGTGTGCAATGGTCTCGATAGCGTTGAACATCCGGTATCCAAACTGTTGGATACGGGTGGTCATCTCAGCCTTTGCACTATCAAGCTATTCCTGTTAGAAGTGCAATTGGGCCCTGATGACTGCTGTTTCCTTGGCGACATCTTTCTGCTTCTTCTAACAAGATCAGACTGTCCGCTCAAGCCTCAATCTGCTCTTTCATGGCTAGAAGTTCACGGTCCCGCTCTGCTTCCTATGCTCTGAATGCCTGTTGGGCTTTTCGAAACTGCTTCTCTTTTATCTGGATTTAAAGCTGTTTCTCCAATAAGATGTCTCTCCAGGGAATTACTGATGCCCAGATAATGAACCCTAGAGGGGGAGGGGTGAATAGGGTTTATGGCAAATAAAAATTTAGCTAAGTGATTTTTACGGAATTAGAAATTAATCACTACAACTACCAAATTCAAATCAAAGATTAAAAGATAGAGATAGAGATAGAGATAGAGATAGAGATAGAGATACCAGACACTAGATGTGTTATCGTGGTTCAGCAACTTACCTACGTCCCCGCCTTTAAGCTTTCCGCTTTAAGGATTTTTCCACGATTCAATAATCGTACTATTCTTTCTGGGCAGAGAGCAAGCCTTTACAATCCTTTTTCAGGCTCAGGAAGAACCTCTTACAATCCTTTTAACAGGCTAAGGGATCAACCTCTTCAAGAGAATCCTTCTCTTGGATACAAGAAGACACTCTTCTCAAAATAAATCAAGAATTCCTGATTCTTGACTTTTAGCTTTTACAGAAATTGGGGGAATATGAAATCTGAAATGACAACTCCTAACTGAGCTAGATAAGAATGAAAATCAATGCTAACTTTCTCTCAAGAATGATTGGAATTGAATGCTCAAAGAGTCAGTGAATGAGTTTCAAGATATTCAATGCAAAAATAGAGTATTGATTGTTTGAAAGTTGTGGAGTGATAGAATAGTGTTAGGATCTCTTGATTCTTGTTTTTTGTTCATAAATCAACTTTATTTATAGTTGAGCAATCAATATGGCCGTTGGGGGTAGCATTTATTGCGAGCTAACCGTTTAAAACTAGCCGTTATAGGTTTTTCCCGTAGTCACTCGACGAGTGAGTGCAATTTGGCCTTGAGTCGTCGATGAGTGGAGACAGAAGCAATTACTTCATTTCTGTTCCTCCACTCATCGACGAGTCCCTTGTACTTGTCGACGAGTTCACTGAATTTTTTTAGTAAACTCATCGTAATGAGACCAAATCAATGGGAATCATGCTAGAACCCTTAGGTAAATAAATTAACATTATTTTAAATCATTTTTAGGGCCTTAGATTGATGTCCAAATTATACTAGGTCTCCCAGGGTCTATCTAGGTAATCTTTGAGCAATTCTTTTCCAAAGTCTTGAGGACTTTACAAGGTCCTAAATGTTCTATAACTAAGACACTAGTCTTCAATTTGGAGATGATCTTCAATCTTGATTTGAGAAACTTTGCTCTTGATGGATCTTCATGCATTGACTTGAGCTTTTAAACCTTTTTCCTTTGAAGGACTAGTACTTGAACTTTGACCTTGAGATCTTCAATCTTCCATGACTTGAAAGTCAATCTTAATACTCTGAAATTTCACATCTTAAATGGAATAATTAGTATCATAAATTTCATTCCATTATTGTGTTATCATCAAAACTAGTAAGGATACTTAGAGTTGTAACCTTGGGGCTAACAATCTCTCCCTTTTTGATGATGACATAATAATGTGAATGACTTGGGATGAGCTCCCCCTCGAAAGATGTTTTCTTATAAGGTTTGAGGATAGCTCCCCCTCAACATGTGCATTATATAAACATTTCAGATTACTTAAGTAATTGCAAGAACATTGAAGAAACAGTCAAAATCATTTAGAATTAAACTTATGGAATCAAGAAAAGTTCCATGATCAAACTTTTAAGTTTAACTTGTTAATCAACACACAAGATTTAATTTTGGAACCAAGAGAAGTTCTACAAAAGAAATCAAGATTGAATATTTTATTCACTATGGAATGTTCATTCACAGTTTCTCCCCCTTGGCATCATCAAAATAGACATAAAAGAGAACAAATATAAGAGAATATGGGACAAGAAAATATAATGTCATGTAAAACAGAATGTCTGATTACAAGAGGATTTAGGCATTACAACTAATCAAAAAATAAGCAAAAAACATGGCAAAAAGATAGAAAAACAGAAAGGAGGTCTTCATAAATTCTTCTGTCTCTTCCTTGCGCTGTCAGGCTTGGAAGTAGTTTCCTTTGTTTTATAGGTTCCTACCTTGGATAAGTCTTTAGAGTCACTCGAGATGACTTGCTCAGCTGGATTGTCATGAGGTTGCTCTGCTGGAGGGGCTTGAGGAGTGCTTTGACTTGGAGGAGCTTGAGAGGAAGATGGGAAGTAGACTAAAGTGGGGATAGGCACAAAACCGAGCTTATGGGAGGTGGAGGCAGACTCTAATGCAATTTGATCCACCTTAGCTGCCATCTCACCAACTACTGGAGCTTGATCTTTCAGGAGACTGGCCATCTGATGGATGAAAGAAGCTTGGACATTTACAGCATTTCCAATGCTTGTTAGGTCAGTTAGAAGGTTCTCACTCTCAATGGAGGCATCCACTGATTTCCTCTGAATCAGGGTGATGATGGAGTCGACCCTATCCTTGACAACATTCCCAACCATCTCAATCTCAGCCAATTTAGGCTCACCCAGCTTTATCTCGGACTGAAGAATCTCCATCTTTGACTCTAAAAATGAAAGCCTATCTCTAGTCTCAGACTGGAGTCTCTCTATACTAGCTGTCTGTGAAGCCTGGAACCTCTCCAAGAAATCTTTCTTGTAATCCTGAAACTGCATCAGGCTCTGACTGATCTGCAACTGGAAGTGCACTATACTAGAAGCCATGGAGGCAACCTAGGCAGTCAACATGCTCAACTGCTCAACTGAAGGTGCAGGCCTGGAAGGAGAACCAAAAAGTTGTCCTGGGTCCTCAAAATGGTCTGAAGCCTGTTTGTGTGAAGACTCAGGCACATCAGTATCAATATGGATGTCTCCCCAGTCAGGCTCAACCTCAGTCTATGCAATTGGCTCTGCAAGCTCTGGTTGATCTGCAGCCTCTGTCTCTGCAGTCTCTGGGAGCACAGTAAACTCAACCAAGGGAGAAGATGGATGGATAGGAAAGTGGACGGGAGAAGAGGAGTGAGTAGGAGATGGAATAGAAGAGAGTGGATTTGAGGAAGGAGGTGTAGAAGGAGTGGGGTAAGAAGGTAGAGTAGTGGGAGTAGGAACGGAAATGTCAGGAATCATAGGAGTGGTAAAAGGAATGGTTTGGGATTTTGGGACCCAAACATTGCTGGACTCAATAAAAGAGTAACTCATTCTCATAATAGTAGCTTTAGAGTAGACGTCGGAATCAAAAATGGATTTCTTATCCTGATAAGAGTCAAAAGGAATTTTGAAATGTTTGAATAGGCGAGTAAGGGCTAGACCATAGGGCAATCTGCCTGTAGTCTTTTTGGTAGTATCTTTCATCACATTAGCAATGATGAAAGGTAGGTCTATATGTTGGGTGGTCAAAATACACCAAATAAGAAAAATATCAAAGAATGTATTGAAATCCCTGCCACCACCTCTAGGAATGATATCATACTTGATGATGTGGTGTGCAAGTGTAGGTTCAAGGGTCAAGTCTTTAAGCTTAGGAGGAATGGGGTTAGTAATGTCTTTATTGATACACATCACTTTCATTGCTTCAATTACATTGAATCCCTCATGGGAAACCCACTGATTTGTGGTGTAGTCTTGAAATGCACCCGTAGGCAATTTTAGAATTGTTCTAAGGTCAGCAACATTAAAAGAGATAAGTTTTCCATGGGCATATGAAGAAAATTTTTGGGAAGTCTTATCAAAAACAAGATGGGAATAAAATTGCTTACAAAGATCAGGGTACATGGGCTCATGAAGTTCAAGGAACCTATGCCATCTAAGATTTTTGAATTTAGAAGCAATAAAATCAAGATCAATGTCTTTAAAGAGATCAAAATCAGGAAATTTACCCAAAACTGGTTCCCGTTTGATGAAATATCTTGTTTAGGTCTCTTGTGCAGCTTGGGTCTTGAACAAGACAGGCGTTTCTTCTTGGGAAGACTCTGTGACTTGGTTTTGTGAAGTTTCCCCAATTTTCTTCTTTCCTTTTTTGACTGCTGTGGGCTTCTTCTTCATCTTAGGCATGGAAGGGTTCTTTGTACGAGGAGCCATTTGCAATGGAATGAGTTTTGAGAAGGTTGGAAGAGGATTTGAGGAATGAAGAAAGCGAGGGAAAAGGGATTTGAACGATGGAACAGTGAAAAAAAATTAGGTTAATTTATATAGTCCTGAGGGCACTCGTCAACGAGTAGGTCTGACTCGTCGCCGAGTGGCTTCAGAATCCTGAGAATTTTAATGCACTCGTCGCCGAGTAGCAATGACTCGCCGTCGAGTGATAACATAATCAAAAATTTCAGAAAATTTAACTCATCCCCGAGTAGCAATGACTCGTCAATGAGTCCACACAAAAGTTTGAGAATTTCCAAATTTCAACATCTGGAAAGATTCTTCAAGCGATAAAACCTTTTCATAAATGAATTTAAGGGATTTTAAGATATTTACAACCACATATCAAGTTACAATACAATCCATCAATCAACACATAGTATTTCCGAATTGTTCAACCTTAGGCAAATTTTTATTTGATGTCCTCAAGTCTAGCCATGCCTAATTTTCTTCTTAAAGTATTAAATATTTCATAAGGGAGAGGTTTAGTGAATATGTCTGCAAGTTAGTTATTTGTTTCAACAAATTTCAATATTACATCTCTATTTTGAACATGATCCTTTATGAAATGTTATCTTATTTTAATATGTTTGGTTCTAGAATGTTGAATTGGATTCTTTATCATACATATAGTACTTGTGTTATCGCATTTAATTAGAATTTTTATCATAAAAAAATTTGAAGTCTTCTAATTGTTATTTCATGTAAAGTGTTTGAGCACAACAACTTTTAGCTACTACATAGTTAGTCTCAGCTGTTGATAGAGCTACATAGTTCTGTTTCTTACAAGACTATGAAATAAGTAAGTGTCCTAAGAAGTGACAAGAGCCACATGTGCTTTTCCGATCAACTTTGCAACTGGCAAAGTCAGCATCAGAATAACTAATTAGTTCTAGTGATGTGTTCTTAGGGTACCATAATCCTAGTTCAATTGTTCTAATTAAGTATTTGAAAATTCTTTTAATTGCAGTCATATGTGATTCCTTAGGATTAGCTTGAAATCTAGCACACATGCATACACTAAACATAATATCAGGCCTACTAGCAGTTAAATACAATAAACTACCAATCATACCTCGATATTTTGTTTCTTCCACACTTATGCCCTTTTCATCTTTATCTAACTTTGTGGTTGAACTCATGAGAATATCAGCATTCTTTGAGTTGTCCATCCCAAAATTTTTGAGCAGCTCTCTAGTGTACTTGGCTTGATTTATGAAAATGTCTTCCTTTGTTTGCTTGATTTAAATTTCAAGGAAGAGGTTGAGCTCTCCTATAATACTCATCTCAAATTCATCTTGCATAAACTTAGCAAATTCTTGATAAAGAGATTCATTAGTATATCCAAAAATAATGTCATCAATATAGATTTGCACTAAAAGCATATCATCATTTTTAGACTTTATGAACAAAGTAGTGTCTATTTTGCCTCTAATGAATTCATTATCAAGTGGATCATGTTTGGATTTTATGAACAAAGTGATGTCTATTTTGTCTCTAATGAATTCATTATCAAGTAGGAATCCACTTAGTCTATCATACCAAGCTCTAAGAGCTTGCTTTAAACCATAAAGAGCTTTAGTGAGTTTGAATACATGATTAGGCATTTTATGATTTTCAAAACAAGAAGGTTGTTCTATATAGACTTCTTCCGATATAAATCCATTAAAAAAAACACTTTTAACATCCATTTGATAAAGTTTAAAGGCTTTAAAGCTAGCATATGCAAACAACATCCTAATAGCTTCAAGTCTAGCAACAGGGACAAAAGTTTCATCATAGTCAATTCCCTCTTCTTAGTTGTATCTTTGAGCTACTAGTCTAGCTTTATTTTTAAAAATATTTCATTCTTCATCTTTTTTATTTCTTAAAATCTATTTAGTACCTATTATAGATTTACTAATTGGTCTAAGTACTAAATCTCATACTTGATTTCTTTCAAATTGATTTAATTCCTCTTGCATAGCAATTCTCCAAGATTCATCATTTATCACTTCAAGAGTATTCTTAGGTTCAATTTGAGAGAGAAATGCAAGGTTATTACAAATATTCTTCTTGTTCTTACACCTTGTTCCATATTACCAAGAATTTGTTCTTTAGGATGATCTTTTATCTATCTGCATGCTTTAGGAAGATGAATTTCACTTTCTTTTACATTGTCATCTAAGTTTTCATCTTCTAAGTTTTTATCATTAGAATTATCTTGGCTGACATTATCTTCTTTATTGATTTCCAAGTTTGCTATATTTTTAGATAATTTATCTATTTTGTCAATTTGATCATCATCATCAAGTCTTTTGGTTTTAAAATGATTGGTTTCATAAAAAACAACATGCATAGATTCTTCAACAATTAGGGAGGTTTTTTTAAACACCCTATAAGCTTTGCTATTTGTAGAGTAACCAAGAAAAATTCCTTCATTGGATTTTGGTTCAAATTTCTTTAACATTTGCAACCAAATACTTTGAAGTAACCAATATTGGGTGATCTACCATTCCAAAGTTTATAAGAGGTTTTATTTAATTTATTTATAATAACAACCTTATTCATCACATAGCAAGATGTGTTAATGGTCTCAGTCCAAAAATAATTAGGCAATTTATGTTCATTTAGCATAGTTCTACCTATTTCTTGTAAAGATCTATTTTTTATTTCAACTACTCCATTTTGTTGAGGAGTTTTAGGAGCGGAGAAATTATGGTTAAAACCACTTTTTTCACAAAAAGATTCAAGTTCTTTATTCTTGAATTCTTCACCTCTATCACTTCTAATTGCGTTAATGGAGTAGCTTTTTTCATTTTGTACTCTTTTACACAATTTTTCAAACAAAACATGTACTTCACTTTTATGAGATAGAAACAACACCTAAGTGAATCTAGAATAGTCATTTACAATAACAAAAGCATAAAGTTTTCTGCCTAAACTAGCAACATCATTTGGCCCAAACAAGTCCATATGCAAAAGTTTTAAAGGCCTAAAAGTTGATATTACAAGTTTTTTTTTGAAAGATGATTTTATTTACTTTCCTAGTTGGCAAGCATCACACACTTGGTCTTTAGAAAACTTTGTTTTTGGTAAACCTTTAACATGATCTTTTCTAGAAAGTTTTGATAGTAAATCCATATTTGCATGACCTAGCCTTCTATGCCATAGCCAACTAGTTTCACTTATAGCTAAAAAACATATAAGGTTTTGAGAAATTAGTTCATCAAAATCAATAATATAAACATTTTCATATCTATGAGCTATGAACATGGTATTAATGTTATCTTTGTCTTTAATAATACATACATTTGATTTAAAAGACACATTAAGTCATTTATCACACAATTGACTAATACTGATTAAGTTATGCTTAAGACCTTCAACAAGTAAAATATTTTTAATAAAGATAGTAGAGTTCTTACCAACATTACCTATACCGATGATCTTCCCTTTCGCGTTGTCCCCGAAGGTCACATGTCCTCCATCATTTGGAGAGATTGAGATGAATAGATCTTTGTTCTCTGACATGTGCCTTGAGTATCCACTATCCAAGAACCATCTTGACTTGGAGGAGTTAGATTTCAAATATACCTACAAAAAAAAATTTAAATAACTCCAACATATGTTCCTCCTGGTACCCACACAGTTTTGGTTGGAACCCAAACAGATTTTTGGATGGTTTGGGAGGGTGAGATCCTTTGGGGACTCAAACCATGTTTGGTCCTTTATGGATGGTCTTGGGAGTGTATGATCCTTTTGTGACCCAAATTTTCTTAATTGTTTTCTTTCCATTAAAAGTAAAAAATGCATTAGAAGGTGGATTTAATACATTAGTTGATTTTGAAAAGAAATTTCAATACTCCTTTTGTTTTGCAAAAGGGTTGTATCCAAGACCGGCCTTTCCAAAGACACATCTTTGTTGGCCCAAAAGTCTTTCAAGATTATTTTCTCCCGTAGACAAAGTGTGAGCAATTTTAGTCAAATCTTTGACTTTAGCTCAAACCTCTTCACACTCACAAGATAGTCCTTGGGGTGAATTTTGAAAGTCTTTTAATCTTTCTTCTAAAACATTATTTTCTTTCACAAGAATGATTTTTTTATTTTTTAAATCATCTTTTTCTTTTAGTAAAGATTCATTTGAGTTTGAAAGAGACATATTGTCTTTCTTAAGTTGTTTGTTCTGTGAACCTAATTTTAGAAATTCAATGTAGAGTTCATCAAATGTTTCTCTAATTTCTTTATAAGATAGAGATTCATTAGGTGAAGAATTTACCTCTTCATTTTCAAAAGCCACTAGACAAAGGTTGGCAACTTCTTCCTCACTTGAGTTATCATCCGACCCACTTCTTTCAGAGTTGTCCCAAGTTGCCTTCATTGCCTTTTTTCTTGAATCTTTGGCCTTTCTTTAGTTGAGGACACTCGGTCTTGATGTGTCCCGACTTCTTACATTCATAGCAAATGACTTGCTCTCTCTTGCATGATTCTCCTTTGGATATTTCTTTGGATAATTCTCTTTTGTAAGGTCTCTTGTTGAAATTCTTCTTGTGTTTCAAGAACTTCTTGAACTTCCTTGCCATTAGAGTAACGTCATCATATTCATCACTCTCTTCTTTCTCACTTTCTTAAGTAATCTTCAAGGCAAGTCCCTTCTTTGCTTTTGACTCATCTTCTTGATCCTTCATTATGACCTCATGTGTCATGAGAGATCCAAGAAGTTCATCCATTAGAAGCTTGGTCAAATCCTTAGCTTCTTAAATGACAGAAACTTTGGGACCCCAACTTTTTGGGAGTGAGCGAAGAACTTTCCTAACATTTTCTGCATTAGAGTACACTTTACCAAGGGATTTTAGTTCATTCAAAATGTTAGTAAAGTGAGTTAACATATCACCTATTGATTCATCTTTTTCTATTTTAAAAAGTTCATATTTATGAACTAACATACTTATATTTTCTTCTTTTACTTGATTGGTTTGAAGTTTATCTCATATTTCTTTAGCGGAATCACATCTAGAGATTCTATTAAACTCTTGTGGACTTAGAACACAATACAAATTGCTAATTGCTTACGTATTTGTTTGGATGAGTTTAATATCACCCTCATTCCATTCATCTTCAGTTTTAGGAATTCTAATACCATCAACTACTTTATGAGGTAGGTGAGGTCATTTGACAATGACTTTCTAGCATTCATAGTTAAGAGCTTGGAGATAAACCATCATCCTAGTTTTCTAATAGTTATAGTTTCTCCATTAAATAATGGAGGACGGGTGGTGGATTGGCCCTCTCCTAAGGTAGTAGCAAATATATTTGCCATAGAGATCTTTAACTCAAGATGGTTAAATCTGAAATAGAGTACTAAGCTCTGATACTAATTGATGCCCAGATAATGGACCCTAGAGGGGGGCGAATAGGGTTTATGGAAAAATAAAAATTTATCTAAGTGATTTTTACAGAATTAGAAATTAATCACTACAACTACCAAATTCAAATCAGAGATTAAAATAGAGATAGAGATAGAGATACTAGACACCAGATGTGTTATCAGGGTTCAACAACTTGCCTACGTCCTCACCTTTAAGCTTTCCACTTTAAGGATTTTTCCATGATTCAATAATCGTACTATTTTTTCCGAGCAGAGAGCAAGCCTTTACAATCCTTTTTCAGGCTCAGGAAGAACCTCTTACAATCTTTTTAACAGGCTAAGGATCAACCTCTTCAAGAGAATCCTTCTCTTGGATACAAGAAGACACTCTTCTCAAAATAAATCAAGAATCCCTGATTCTTGACTTTCAGCTTTTATAGAAATTGGGGGAATATGAAATCCGAAATGACAGCTCCTAACTGAGCTAGATAAGAATGAAAATCAATGCTAACTTTCTCTCAAGATTGATTAGAATTGAATGCTCAAAGAGTGAGTGAATGGATTTCAAGATATTCAATGCAAAAATAGAGTATTGATTGTTAGAAATTTGTAGGAGTGATAGAACAGTGTTAGGATCTCTTGATTCTTATTTTTTGTTCATAAATCAACTCTATTTATAGTTGAGCAATCAATATGGCTGTTGGGGGTAGCATTTATTGCGAGCTAGCCGTTTAAAACTAGCCGTTATAGGTTTTTCCCGCAGTCATTCGTCGACGAGTGACTGCAATTTGGGCTTGAGTCATCGACGAGTGGAGACAGAAGCAATTGCTTCATTTCTGTTCCTCCACTAGTCGGCGAGTCCCTTGTACTCGTCGACGAGTTCACTGAATTTTTTCAATAAACTCATTGTAATGAGACCAAATCAATGGGAATCATGCTAGAACTATTAGGCAAATAAATTAACATTATTTTTAATCATTTTTAGGGCTTTAGATTGATGTCCAAATTATACTAGGTCTCCTAGGGTCTATCTAGGTAATCTTTGAGCAATTCTTTTCCAAAGTCTTGAGGACTTTACAAAGTCCTAAATGTTTTATAACTGACACTAGTCCTCAATTTGGAGATGATCTTCAATCTTGATTTGAGAAGCTTTACTCTTAATGGATCTTCATGCATTAACTTGAGCTTTTGAACCTTTTTCCTTTGAAGGATTAGTACTTGAACTTTGACCCTGAGATCTTCAATCTTCCATGACTTGAAAGTTAATCTCAATACTCTGAAATTTCACATCTTAAATGGAATAATTAGTATCATAAATGTCATTCAATTATTGTGTTATCATCGAAACTAGTAAGGGTACTTAGAGTTGTAACCTTGAGGCTAACAACTACCTTTTCAGCTAAGGGTATGGTTCCGTGTGAAGGAGCTGAGACTACTGTGGGCAGTTCCCTTAGTGCGAGCATGCCGGGTGGAATGTCAGGGTTTTCCACCCAAAGCCAGTATGTTGCATCTGTAGGCAGTCCTGATGTAACCACAAAGTTGGGCCACTAATCTCTCCTAGAACTTCGCCAATCTGACTAGAATCAGTTGGTGAGGAGCTCGGAGTGCAGTGTGAAGCTGGTGAAGTCATTTTCCTACCAATCTATGATTGGGATGCACTGAGGGAACCCGAACTGGCAGAGGATTCTGAGTGGTACATACGCTGCTGAGCCAGTTAGACCAGCAAGGACCATGCACCGTCTTCGTGATATGACGATGTGAGGTAGCCTATTTGTAACTAGCTATTCACATTGCCATATGATCTGCTCCTTTGACAAGGCTTGGAGAAGCTGGTAAAGCTCTCTGCCATCTGTAGTCGCTATTGGCCCCTGATTCTGAGAAATCTTCCGAGGTAAGCTGTAGGCTTCGTCGAGGCCGATTGGTACTGCTATGATCGTAGGCAGGTGTCCTACTAACCAAAGGTGCAGGAGAGGTGTGTTGGTATGGAAGATGTCCTTTTTATGGTCTGCTGCCTAATTGAGAGCCCTGAGAAGCTCTGCAAGTATAACTAGTACGATGGTTCTGGAATTGTAGGTGTCCTCGATGATCCTTACTAGTATTGACTCGACAAGTGTACGGTATCTCGGGAACAACAATTGAGATACATCTATCAGTGTGAAGGCATTGAGACCGGGGAGTTCTGCTACAATGGGATCAGGGTTCCACCTGGGGCAGTACTGCTTTTCCAGAAAACCTACGGGGATTCGGTCAAAAGTGCTATTAGGACCAGACTACAAGTAGGCAAACTTGAGATGCAAGAAACTTGAGAGGTTTGTCTGATAATTTGTCTTGTAGCACGGTACTATAGCATCACCGTCCATGTTTAACCTCATAATGCACTGAATTTCCTTCAAAGTCGGACATAGTTTGTTCTTACCAAAACAAAAGACCATGTACGAGGGATTTCAACACTGTATTGCAGCATTTATGAGGCGTGGATCTGGTTTAACCATGGACAGGTCTAGAAAGGATCTCAATTTGTAGTACTGGACCCAAGTGAAATGCTGATCGGAAGTGGGGACCTTGATTGCAGCGTGGAGGTTCTTGTCATATGCCCCCTGAGAATTCAGATGCATGGGTAGTGAGGATTGACCCGTTGTCTTAACAATCCCTGAAGGACCTACCATCTACCTGAATGAGGATAGAATCAATGTGAGTGATTGTGTATGCAGATGAACATGTAAAAATACAAATGATGATGATTTTTTGATTTGGGTGTGACACGGCACATGTGAGCAGATAGGGCAGTCGGACAGAGTTCCGACGTGCTTTACTGGGGTTATTGGGAACCGGGGGCCTATCATGTCAAGGGGAAGACCTGTCTGCCTGGGGTTTGAACCCCATATGCCATGTCGGGAAGCAGGGTAGGATGTATTTTATTATAAGTACATGTTTGACTCATTACATGCCCCCTGGGTGGATGGTTATCTGGGTAGAATGTGCTCGAATAGTCAACTATGATTGGAGACAGGTATAGGGTGCAAGCAGGTTAGGGTTTAGGATAACCCTCCCCGGGTGGGCTGCTTGTAGACTATACCCTAGCATAGGTTATATGTATGAATACTGAGTTGATGCAAGTATGTTCCTAGCAGGGTGGGGGGATCACTTAATACCATATATGCGACTCCCTTAAAAAAGGACGATTGGTATAAACGGGAGCGTTCAAATTTCTTCCCTGAGGGTAATCACTCACTAGGAGTAACTCCGCAGACCTCCAAGATTGTTAAGCCACTGACATTGATGATGATCATCCATCAGCTGTTAGCGTAATAAGCTTGTCTAATGGGTTTAGTAGGACTGTTACACTATAATGAGATGCACAGTACATAAGTCACCCAATAGATGTAAAATGATTAGTATTATGTTAAATATTAAGACATTTGATTAATTTGAGGTTTAGTTTGGCTTAAATCTAGGTTCCGGATTGAACCTTGATTAAATCTTCCCAGTAGAGTCGCCAGAGCTATGAGCACAGGTTTCGGGAAACCCTGATTAATCTCACGGGTGAGTTTAGAGTTGCTACCTATTCATTTAGAAGGGATAAGTCTCTAGGATTTAGATAAGGTATTGATCTGCGATTTGAGATTATGGTAAGAGGTTCAGTTAAGTCCGGGGAAGGGGTTAAGCACCCTAGCACTTCCACTTTTCAGTGATTCCCCTACTTGCTAGGGTTAAGCCAAATTAAAGTCAATGTTAATCAAATGCCTTAGTGTTTAATATAATACTAATCTAAGAAAGAAAAGCTAACTAGGGTCAAACCCGGATTGGGTTACCTACGTACTCACATTGGGGTGAGATCAGACCGAACGTATTTTTAGCACATGAGCCCGTGCCAAGGCTAGGGGGTGTGTGTGTGCACCAAGGGTGGTTAATGGGCCTAATCCAATAGATTAGGGTTTTGTTTGACCGAGGTTGGTCAATGTGCAAGGTAGGCCAAGGGGTAATCTGGTAGACTAGGTTTTCGGCTCGGTAGGCGAAGAGAGGAGTTTGACCAAGGTTAGGGTTGCTAACCGGGGTTAGGTCAAACTTACCATGGTTAAGATTGCTAACCACAGTTCAAATGGTAAGGTCAAGCCCGATAGGCTGAGGTTGGGCCCGGTAGGCCAAGGATGGTAGGCTAAGGGATGAGGCCTGGTAGGCCCAAAGAGGTTTAACCAAGGGTTAGGGTTGCTAACCAGGATTAAATAGAGAGTTAACCAAGGTTAATGGTGCTAACCATGGTAAAAAAGTCCAGAAAATTTCATTTTGGTCTTTTTAAATTTTTTTGAGATTTTTTCAGATTTTTTCCAGTGGTTAAGGATTACTTAACCATGGTTAAGGGGGAGGTCACAATGATTAGAGCTGCTAACCGTGATTAAATTGCTGAAATAGATCATTTTTGGGCTTCTCAGAATATTTCTGAATTTCTGACTATTTTTCTAGATTTTTGTTGGTTAAGGGCCACATAACTATGATTAAAAGTTAACCAAAAGTGGGGTCTGACCATGATTAAGGGTCCTAACCAAAGTTAAAATGATCATAGAGGACCATTTTGAAATCATGAGAATATTTTATGATTTTTTGATCAATTTTCTAGAATTTTGTGGGTTAAGGGATGCTTAATCATGGTTAAATGTTAACCACAGTTGGATTTAACCATGGTTAAAGGTCCAATTTGGTCAAAAGTGGGCCCAGGGATCATGGTAGGGCCTAGACTGGCCTCCTACCTGGTTTGGGTCCTATACAAAACCCAGAAGTTTAAAAAAACCGAAATGGTCAAACATGGATCTAAGAATATCAGGGTGTAGCCTAAAGTCCAGGGAAGACCTTGGGCCTTTGGTGGGCCCAGAGGGATGTTGGGTGTGGGCCCTATAGGGGCCAAAAGGTGCCCTATTTGGCTGTACATAAAATGACGATTTTCCAAAAAAAGTTTCAGCCATACTTTTAACCACTGTTTGCAATTATTTAACCGTGGTTAGGGTTAACCCCTTAAGGTTTTGAGACCATGGTTGGGTAGCCTAAAGTGCAAGAAACACCCTAGGTCTTTGGTGGGCCCAGGGGAGGTCAGGTGTGGGCACTACAGAGGTCCAAAGAGGCCCTGCTCGCAAGACTGGACTAGCTACGAACCCAAGTTTGGGCTAGATTTAACCATGATTAATGGATGAGTTAGGGGCCGGGATGACCAAGGTAGGTAGCCTGGGGTAAGGTGAGACTAACCATAGCCCTAGTCTTGACCAGGGCCTAACCTAACCATGGTTAAAAGGGTGTAACAGGGGTGACCCGAAATGCAATTTTTTTTTGAAATTTTTTTGTCTTGGCTAGGGTTGCTTAACCAGTGCGAATCCAAGGAGTTCCTCATAGTCTGAAGACCCCCAGACCTTAAAGGGATGGACCATGCCTGTGGAGGGGGGGGTGGGTGGGGGGGGGGGGCTACACCCGAGTTACACCTCAAGTAACCCCCTCCATGCCTACGGTTAAGGGGGGGGGGGGGGTCCCTATCCCTGGTGAGCAAATGCTACAGAGAAGAAAAACAAGAAAAAAATGAACTGGGAACCTCTGGAATAGGACTAGGGGTCCCTTAAAGTGCCAAATCAAACTGAAAAAAAAAAAAAGAAAGAAAGGGAGAGGGGTGTATACCCTTGCTACGATGGTGAAGAAAAAGGGGGGGCGCTGCTCACGGTGGTGCAAGGGACTGAGGAATGGCAGGGGGCTTTGGGGAGGCCTGGGACCTTGACTGAGATGGATTGTGGACGCTGGAAGAGGGTTCAAGTGGGCTGGTTTTATGGCAGGGGTTTGATAGGGAAGTGATGGCGTGCCCGAATTAATGGGCATGGTGGAGTTTAAATAGAAGATGGGAAGGCCTTAGGGGTATTATAGGGATTAAAGAAGGCGTGGAGGACACCTGGGATAGGCCTGGAGTAGCGCAGAGGGGGTGGTCAGGGAGCTTCTTATAGGCGGGTCTGCTTGGAGAAGAAGGTGAACAGTAAAAAAATTTCTTTGTTCGGTTTTCCTTTTGAGCCTAGCCTCACATGTGTGGGTTAAAGCAATCAGGGTTTACCCCATTTAGGCATTGGCTCCCATATTTGAATTTTGAAAAAAGTAAGTTGGTCCCACTAGGGTTGGGCCTTGTGGGCCCATGTTTGGGCCCAATGATGGGGTTTTAGCCATGGTTTTGGGGTTTTTGGACTTGAAATGGGCTTTGAGCCCATGGAGTTTTACCTAGGGTTTGCCCTAGGGTTTAGACTAGGGCTAGGCCAAGGGTTAGGTCTAGGGTTTACCTAGGGTTAGGCCTAGGGTTTAGCTAGGGTTAGTCTAAGGTTTAGGTTGTTTTTGGTTGAAATGGGCCTTGAGCCCGTAAGGGTTTTAGGTCTAGGGTTTACCTAGGGTTAGACCTAGGCTTTAGCTAGGGTTTGGGCTAGGGCTAGGCCTAGGGTTAGGTCTAGGGTTTGGGCTAGGGCTAGGCCTAGGGTTAGGTCTAGGGTTTACCTAGGGTTAGACCTAGGCTTTAGCTAGGGTTAGCCTATGGTTAGACTAGGGTTTAGGCTTTATTTTGGTTGAAATGGGCCTTGAGCATAAACTTTAGGGGTGTGAATTGTGTGATTGCTTTCCAAACATGAATTGGGATGTGATTGCTTTCCTATGCACGTATCTAAATTCAGACACAATGGTTTGTTACTAAAGATGGGCAAAGCATGAATTTAGAAACTACATTAAAGCATAAATTTTAAAACTAAATAAAACATAAAAAGCTTATGAATAAAAAGGATATTACTAATTTGGTTTCACAAGGAGTCACAAATGTATATATTACTAATTAGTTAGGTTAGTAACCGGGGCAGAAATCTTGCTTGCCATGTCCCTGAAGGGATATTTTTCCTTTCCAAAATGTGAAAAAGACAGCTAAAGGAGTAAGAACTCACAATTGTATGCATTATGGAGTCACGGCTGTCTCATTATAAATTATTGCTAAACTTAGAATGTAGATTTGTACAACACCTTGAAAATTAATATGAATTGATACATGCCGATTGGTTTTCATTCACAATTCAAGTTACAAAGGAAAATGATTATGATGAAGAATTTCACCCTTCAAAGGTTCCTTATGGTTTTACTCAGTCTACTTATCATATCTAATGGTATGAACTTTTAACTTTCTGATTTCTACTACTCACTTTTATAGGCTACATCATCATATTATTTTGACATATTTTAATTTGTAGGGACGCTTGCATTCGACTACTGCGAAAGGGAATTAAGGATGTGGCATGGGCACGTCTGAAAATTGTCCGAAAGCATGTTTTGAGAATTTTGGATCAAGAGTAGTTGAGATTGGATGTGGTTGTAGAGATCCTACGAAATGCTACTGTCTCTATGCCTGCCCTCCTGTCAAAAAAGCTGAAGCTGTTGTTTCTAGCAATGTGGTTGGGACTGCATCAGAATCAGTCCCTATTAATGGTTAATCGTAATATGTTGTTAGTGAAACAATGCAAATAAATGTCATTTTAATCAGATTTAAGTTCCTTTTACAAATCCCCCATTTTTTTTCTTATTCCTTTTTCCCCCTTGGCCCCGTTTGATAAGAAAGAATAGAAAGGAAATAGGAAAAATATGAAAATTCAAAGCTTTCTCTCATTATTTTTTCTCCATGCATTTCTTGCCAACCAAATGGACCTTTATGCTATGTTTGGTTGCCGAGAAAATTGATGAAAACATGGAAAAGAAAAGAAAATTTTGGATTTTTAATACAATTTGTAGTTGAGTTTTGTCTAATTTTCTTTTCTTTTCCATGTTTTTACTTATTTTCTCAACAACCAAACATAGGGAGTTTTGTTCTTCATATCCTTTCTTATTAGAGGTGGTGAAGTACCAATAATATAAAATTTTCAAAACGTATTAACAACGATCATCATATTAAGGGATTCAAAACCGAAGTTCTTACCTTTGTTTCCTTGAGATCTAAGGATCTTTTGATTTCCAAAGATATGGAGAAAATAAAACAAAGGACAAGACGCTACAAAAGAACAAGTCTCTCTAGAAAGGGTTATCTTACAAAGTAAAACGTAAAACAGTAAAGTTTTACTTATGAGAATTGATACCGTGCTTCTCATAGTGACAACATGCTTTTCAAAACACTTAATACAAAAAGAGAATTGACACCATGCTTCTCATAGTGATAACATGCTTCTCAAAACACTTAATACCTAGTATTGCCTTCAGTAATCACCTTATGGTGTTATTGAGTTTACCCAAAAAAAAAACTTAGTACAAAAATAAGTTTTGGTTTTACTCTTACGGTAACCACAACAAAAGTAGATAAACAAACAAATATGGCTTTGGTGGGAATACATATCTAACAATCTCCCACTTGAACTTAAAAGGAGTCGGAACTCACAACTGCATGCATTAAGAAGTCACAGCTGTCTAATTAGAAATTATTGCAAAACTTAGAATATAGATCTGTACAACACCTTGAAAATTAATATAAATTGGTACATGCCAATTGGTTTTCATTCACAATTCAAGTTACTAGAAGAAATTGACGATGATGAAGAATTTCACCCTTCAAAGGTTCCGTGTGGTTTTTATCAGTCTACTTATCATATCTAATGGTATGAACTTATTACTTTCTGATTTCTACTAATCACTTTTATAGGCTACTTTGTCATATTATTTTGACATATTTGAATTGTAGGGACGCTTGCATTCGACTACTGCGAAAGGGAATTAACGATGTGGAATGGGTGCACGTCTGAAAATTGTCTGAAAGCATGTTTCGAGAATTTCGGATCAAGAGTGGTTAGGACTGGATGTGGTTGTATTCCTAACACCAATCCTGCGAAATGCTACTGTCTCTATGCCTGCCCTCCTGTCAAAAATACTGAAGCTGTTGTTTCTAGCAATGTGGTCGGTACTGCATCAGATTCAGTCCCTATTAATGCTTAATGGTAATATGTTGTTAGTGAAACAATGAGAATAAATGGCATTTTAATCAGATTTAAGTTCCTTTTACAAATCCCCCATTTTTTTTCTATTTTATTCCTTTTTTCCCTTTGGCTCCGTTTGGTAAGAAAGAATAGATCAGGAAATAGGAAAAATATGATAATTGATTTTGAAAATTCTAAGACTTCTTTCATTATTTTTTCTCCATGCATTTCTTGCTAACGAAATGGACCTTTAAGTTGTTCTTCATATCCTTTATTATAATAGGTAGTGAAGTGCAAATAATATACAAATTGATTTTGTGAGCAAACTAATGGGGCATTTGGATTGGATTTTTTGGCCAAAAATCAATTCTGGTAAAACTGAATCTGTAGATTTTAATGGTCAAATAATCATTTTTTCAAGTAATAGTGTTCAGAGAATATGTAGGTTAGTCACTCAATTTCGTATTCTCCTAACACTATTATTTAAAAAAATGATTATTTGATCATGAATTTCTACACAATCAACTTTATCAGAATTGATTTTTGGCGAAAAAAATCTAATCCAAACACCACCTAAGGGACACTCGTTGCGGTTGTGGTCCAGCCTAGCTCCCTTGTAAGCGCCCTTGTGAGGCCATAAAAATGAAAAACTTCTTATAAATGGAGTGAAATTACATTTTATAATTTCCATGAGGCCACTATTTCATAACGGAAAGTAAAATTTTAAAACCTTTGTTAGGTAAGCATTAAACTTAACCCTATGTTTTGTCATCGAGAAAATAAGTAAAAAGATGGAAAAGAAAAGAAATTGGACAAAAAAAATCTAAAAATTGTATTAGAAATCCAATTTTTTTATCATGTTCGTGTTTTGACCTATTTTCTTGGCAACCAAACATAGTGTAAGGGTTAATGCTAACCCGAATGGGGTTATGGGGATGCATGGTGAATTGTCATGAGTGTCTGGCAGCTTTTTGCTAGCTTTAAACAATTTCTTTTAAAACTTGGTTAGGGTTCACCCACCTATCCTTGGTTTTTAAAAAATAAAATACTAAAAATATTTTAATATTTTTTTCTAACCAAGGTTATTTTCCTCCCAAAAACGTTAAAAAAAACAGCTAAGAGGTATGCTCCTAATTATACAACATTTAAAGGCGTCACAACTCACAACTGTATGCATTAAAGGAGTCACGCATTTCTAATTAAAAATTATTGCTAAACTTAGAATGTAGATTTGTACAAAATCTTAAAAATTAAACAACTGCATTAATTTAGAGCTTAATTAAGATAACCACGAAAGTAATATAAATTGGTACATGCCAATTTGTTTTCATTCGCAATTCAAGTTACGGAGGAAAATGACTATGATGAAGAATTTCACCCATCAAAGGTTCCTCATGGTTCTACTCAGTCTACTTATCATTTCAAATGGCATGAACTTATAACTTTCTGATTTCTACTACTCACTATTATTGTCTACATTAACATATTATTTTGACATATTTGGATACGTAGGGACACTTGCATTCGACTACTGCGAAACCGAATTAACGATGTGGAATGGGTGCACATCTGAAAATTGTCCGAAAGCATGTTTTGAGAATTTTGGACCAAGAGTGGTTGAGACTGGATGTGGTTGTACTCCTAACACCAATCCTGCTATATGCTACTGTCTCTATGCCTGCCCTCCTGTCAAAAATACGGAAGCTGTTGTTTCTAGCAATATGGTTGGGACTCCATCAGACTCAGTCCCTATTAATGCTTAATCGTAATATGTTGTTATTTGAAACAATAAGAATAAATGACATTTTAATCTGATTTCAGTTCCTTTTACAAATTCCCATTTTTTTCTTATCTTATTCCTTTTTCCACTTTGGCACCGTTTGGTAAGAGAGAATAGAAAGGAAATAGGAAAAATATGAAAATTGGTTTTGAAAATTCAAAGCTTTCTTTCATTATTTTTTCTCCTTGCATTTCTTGCTATGGAAATGGACCTTTAAGTTATTCTTCATATTTCATATCCTTTCTTATAATATAGAAATGGATTTTGTGAGCAAACTAAGGGACAGTCGGGTTGCGGTTGTGGTCCAGCCTAACTCCCTTGTAAGCGCCTTGTGGAGCCATAAAATGAAAAACTACTAATATATGGAGTGAAATTACATTTTTCCATGAGACCACTATTTCATAACGGAAAGTACAGTTCTAAAACCTTCGTAAGGTAACCCGAATGGCTCTGGATTGTCTCTGGCGAAGCCAGAAGGCTCAACCCGAATGGGATTATTGGGATGCATGGTGCCTTTTCATGAGTGTCTGGCAGCTTTTTGCTAGCTTTAAACAATTTCTTTTAAAACTTGGTTAGGGTTCATCTACCCATCTTTGGGTTTTAGGAAAAATAATAAAAATATTTTAATTTTTTTTTTCTGTGTTTTCATAACCAGACAGGGCATCAAACCGTTAAAGTGGCCAGTTCCTAGTTCCACCAGTTCAACCGGTTTGGTTCGACCGTGTCCTTTATTGTAAATACTCATTTTTCCCTTTTCCCTTTTTTTTCCCCCTTTTTTGGCCAGTTCTATCGAGTTTTATCGGTTTTTAACACGGTTTCTCAGTTGAATCGGTCGGATTTGGTCGGTTCTGCCTCCAGCATGAAAGTTCCATTTCAGGGCAATCGATTTTTAATTAAGTCTGCTTTTGGGAGTTGTCAGAACTTACGACCTGGTAGGTTCCCGGTTTTACCGTTTTAACCGGCTGGTCCAGTCCGGTTTTAATAACATTGATTTTTTTTTCAAACCAAGGTAAAAAAACATTTAATATTTTATTCTAAAAACTAAGGATAGGTGGGTGAACTTTAGGGGTGGGTAAATCTTAACCACTATTAAAGGGTGTCAAAAGGGACACCTGATGACCTCAGGGGCATAACCAGACTCCCTTGAGTTCAATTATAACCGTCGAGGATTTCATTCCTTGCCTAAGAGGTTTAAGATAACAGTTTTTGAAAAGTATGACGGGGCAAGTTTCAAAGACACATTTGAGTAGGTGCCAACTAGTTTAGTTGGTAAAGTCTCTTGGCGTAGCACGAGAGACCTAGGATCCAATCCTACCTACATCAGGGTTGGGGGGGTTTATGAGAGGGGGAGGGCTACCCCTCAATGTGTAGCCCATAGGAAAGAAATAATATTAATAATAATTTTTTTTTTAAAGGACACATCTGAATGTATATGCTGGCAAAATGTTTAAGCTTGGGCATGATGAGAGACTATTAATCCAGTTATTTCGAAAGTTCTTGTTACTTGATCAAGAATTAAAAAGACTTGTCCAATACATTCTTGAGATTTATTATGAGCCCCAAGCTCCCCATTTTTACACTATGATGTTGGCACTTTTATAATTACAAAGACAGATAGGCATAATCTTGTAATACACTTTATATGTCCATAGTGTAAGAAGGGAGCTCGACTTGGCATTTAAACTGTACATTCTTTTCATAGTATTAATTCAACATGGAGTTTGTTACATTAAGGACAAACTTGAAGACTAAGATTCAAGGATCCAAGGAGAATTTCATTAAGAGAAGCACAAGGACACCAATTTCAGAAGAAGAATGGATCAAGTACTTTTCGAAATCTGATATGAAGCATCCATATCACACCTCCTTTTAGGTCAAACCTTACCGGATTTTTGACACATTGTCTAAAAATGGAGCAAAAATTGAAAACTCTATATCATAGCAGGTGTTGTGCAAGGCTTAGTCGGCTCAACTTCCCTCAACCCAAATCGACCATCAGAAGAAATTACTCACTCCTGTTATTAAGAAATTTGGTACCATCGTCCCATTTAGTCCTCTGATTGGATCTTTGGCTAAAGTGAAATTTGGTAACAAGATATTATCGACCAAAATAAAATTTGTTTCGACCCAATACATAGAAATATCACTCAAGCACCACTTCCCCTCATGTGGGACCTGAGAGTTGAATCATCTGAAGGAGACCAAGTGGGATATATTGCGAATATATGATTCAGGTAGCCCTGAGTTGAGTTAGATATATTGCATTGAAATAACTAAGAGTCAGTCTATAGGTACTCCCAAATATACTCCTTAATCCTAATCCATCCTTTATGGCTAACCACTAAGGGTCATGATTTAATATGACTTATTTTGTCTTTCTAATGTCACTTCAGCTCTAATCATGACTATTTAATAACTGAATTAACGGTTAGGATTTAAGAGTAAATTTGAGAGTACACTTAAAGACTAATTCAATAATTAAGTAATAATAGTACAAAGATAAGTGAGCCATATTGTCATACCGTTTAAACCAAAAACAAAGAAGTCAACGTGAGTACAAATCTTTGGCAATATTATCCCGAGAGGATAAAATATTCTAACAATTTGAGAAATTGGAATACCCACACTCTTTCCATTAGAATTGAATGAGATGAAAATCATACTTAGACATTTGTAGAAGAGATTTACAAATTTGAGAAATTGGAATAGCGGCACCGTTGCCAATAAGGTTCCGTTCTTTTATTGAGACTTATAAAGCTTGGCACTTTGCACTTCAATATGATAATTGGTAGGAAATTTGAGTCACTTTTTAAAGGTTTTAACAAGATTAATTCTTATCATCATTAGATTTTAATTCTTATCATTTTTTATGAGATTTGAAATCATTCATTTTGTTGTATTTACAAGAATTGCAACCTAAGAGATGATAAGCACAATACATCAAGTTTTCAAAAGAAAATGCATATTGTTAAATGACAAAACTAGCAAAATGCCTGACCTTATAAGTATCTCAACAAAAGAACGGAACCCTAACCACTTGATTGTTGCCCATGTAGCGGACAGACTACTATAGAAGATACAGATAGCTTGTTATGTGACTTGTTGCACCCGTATCGGGGTACCAGTGATCATCATAAGATGGCGCCATGGTCATGGCAGCAAATTGGTTCAACACAATTCGTGATAGTGTTGATTGTGATGATATACTGTGCCTTGTATTATATTTGATCGTTAGTTTGAACCCGCAGATAACAAAGTCTAAGTGATAACAGTCTAAACTGACGATCAACCAGAATACGAGGCACAATCATAACAATGACAAGCTTGCCACTATGTTTATGCTTAGAGGGGGAGCTCGGCCTAACAGTTTTCAAGCACAGCTCTGGCTCATATTTAAACACTTGCAAAAACCCTATTAGGGCACTAAATTGGTGTGTTTTTGTAATAGAGTACCTTATTAAATTTAGAAAGTGGCAGGCATATCCCATTTCAAACAGAGACACCCCCTATTTCTAAATGTTGAACCTTTTAATTTAGTTTGTATTTTTTAGCAAGTTTGTATTTTTTAGCAAGTTTTTCGCCTTAGAGACCCATAATCCCTTAGGTTCTGAACTTTGATCATACAACATCAACAATTTGAACTTTGATCATACAACATCAACAATTTGAGGGTAGATACCAGGGAGAAATTACTTTTACTCTCTTCTTTCACTTAGTCTTAGAAGTGTTAGTGTCTTCTTCACTATTGAAACTGCTCAGACTTATTGAAGTAAAATTGAGGAAGACTTATAGAGTATGAAGGGGAATTATCAATGGACTGCTTTTTTTATTTTTCTTCACCAACTTGTAAGAGTCAACCCTATTTTTCTTTCTCCTTTCTTTTTCCTTCATTTTTGTATTTATATTTTTGATTCATGCTTGGTATGCAATGAAAGGAAAAGAAAAAAGAATACTCTCTATTTTTATTTTTCCTTTCTTGCATCTTCTTACTAGCAAACAAAACCTAAGCCTCTGTTTGGTTGCCAAGCAAATTTCAAAAATATGGAAATTAAAAGTAAAAAAGGAAAAAGAAAACAAAGTAATTTATGCATCCTCATTTGGTTTTTAAGAAAGAAAAATAAATGAGAAAAAAAAAAAGTGGCCGTGAGGAGAGGATGGTGTAGGTGACGGCAGTAGCATTGGTGGTAACAATGGCGGCAATGATATGGTGGTGGGCAGTGTTGGAGGTGGCGGTAGTTGATGGTGGTGGCGGCAGTGGCATTGGTTGTGGTTGGGGGTGACGGCAGTGGTAGTGGTGGCGGTAGTGGTGGTTGTAGTGGCAGTGTGTGGAGGTAGAGGTGGTGGTGGTGGTGGCGGAGGCGGTAGTGGTGGTTGTAGTGGCAGTGTGTGGAGGTAGAGGTGGTGGTGGTGGTGGCGGAGGCGATAAGTGGTGGTGGTAGTTGGGATTTGGGACAAGACATGTCTCCCCAAATCTAAGCTTTTTATGAAGAAAAATGAAATCCACTAAAAAAAAAAAAATGAGCTAATTTTTCCCCTTTTCTTTTCTACAAGTTTTTTTGAACCAACTGAAAATTATATTTTCTTTTACTTTTCTTTTCCACACTCTATTTTCTACGGAACCAAACAAGAGGTAAATGATTTTCTCTATTTTCCCTTGATTCTCTACCTTCTCATGGGGGTTTCCATTTCAAATGAGACTGCAAATAACCCTTCCTTTTCGAAATGTGTTTTTTCCCGAAGATACCAATCCCACTCGGAAAATGCATTTGACCACAACTATATGTCTTTGTTACTAGCCTTTTACTTTCAGAAAAAAACACACTCAATAATTAAAGATTTAAAAGTAACACGTCGTAAGAAAGAAAACACATAATTATACTAGCCGTTATAACTATCATGACAGCCACAAATAACCCTAAGACAGTAGGCTGTTAAAGGTGAAACAACAATTATCTAAAGCTTTAGGGTATTAACGACAATATTCTTATTAGGTTCCATAGAGGATAATTGAACTCAAGTCCATCATCCTTTTACTTGTTTATTTAAATGATGAAAATGATAGGAACCCGGGCGCGGACCCGGCTTCTTTCCGGGACCGGGGCCTGTGTCGTTTTCTGGTGAACTTTGCACTGTAATTAGGGCACAAAAGAGGCGTCGGGGTTCCAAAATGGAGCCCGCTTGTGGCCTGGGCTTTCTAGCATTTTTCTATGTATATTTGTGAAGAAAAGGAGAAGAATCCACATGAAGCTATGGTGGGAGAGTTGAAATTTAAATAGGGGATGTGAGTTGACGATGTAATTACAGATTGAGTGGGGGACAAGTGCACCACAGTTTGCATCCCTCTTTAGTAACAAGTCAAAAAGCATGTAAAAAGCGCAAGAGATACACATGAGCTCAATAGCAAAACCACCCACCCATATCCCCCACAAGCCGTACCACACCATGCACGCTCATGCACCCCCTTTCTATATAGGGAAATGCTTTTGAGACCGCATAAGGGCCGAGACCTCCGAGACCTCGCCCCTGTGCGCGGGATTTCAGATGGGGCCCACCATGTGATGATGGGCCCCACCTGAAATCCCGCGCACAGGCGCGAGGTCTCGGAGGTCTCGGCCCTAATGCGGTCTCAGTAGCAAAGTCCTTCTATATAAAGTCACTTAGTTTTCTAAAGATAAACCCTAACAACTACCACTCCCATTCTCACTTTCTATATACCCCCATCTCTCTCTCTCTCTCTCTCTCTCTCTCTTGTTTTATGGTTTCTCGGAGGCCTTGTTACAGAGCCATTTTGGCATTCTGTCTACCTCCATTGAAAATTATCGTTGCCCAAAGAAAATGCAAATTTTGGAGGCAGCCAGCATGCCAAAATGGCTCTGTAAATTTCTCTCTGAGAACCCTAGCAAGGTCGGCAGACCCCGAATGAGGGCTAATTCTAGTTTGTTTCACCTTGTTCTCATTGATACTTGTTCTCTTATTTATAGGTACATTTAGATGAGACAGAGATCAGGAGCTTGCACGTTATCATCTTGGAGTCAGGCTCAATACTACTGTGTCATTACAAATTATGATTTTTTGGAACCACCACAGCAAGACTTTGCAAGTTGCACCTTTTCTACAAATTAATAGGGATGTCGATGGACCGTTTATTTCAGTGTTTTCGGTGCAATTTAACGGAGTCAACGTGTTGTCTTCCTTGGTAGGTAAGTTACGATCTAAAATTTGAAACCTCATGGTTATATATAGTTCCGGATGTGAAGAGATCATGAGATGGGTTCAACCTGATATTATAGTATAATGTTTCTCCGATATAGATGGGTTAAGATACCTATATTTCTCATTTGCATAATTTATGTGTGAAGTGGATCTTAAGGTAGATCCCCTTACCTCATTCTCTTTCTAAGGTAGATCACCATTTTCGGTACAATTTACTAATTAGCTAGTAGTTTCTATTTCTCTTGGTAATTAGGGTTTGACTCAAGACCTCATGGATGCAATTTAGAATGTCAACCGATCGAGGTATAGGGTTAAACCCTATCATGTAGTGAATATTGCTTCAAATTTAGGTGGGTTAACTAAGAGACGTCTCTTTCTTATCAAAATGTTACCCTATGTGTTAAGTTGATCTTAAGGTAGGATTAAGAATAATGTTTTATCTTTCTACAAATGGGGTTGGAGATGGCCATTTTATTTCAGTATTTTATTAAAATTGACAGTTTAATGTTTTCTCTTTGTCATCGTCAGTAAATTGAGATTGAACCTGGGATCTCATGGTTGCAATTCAGGATGTCGCGCAATATCCCGATCTTATGGCCTAATGTTGCTCCACTCTAGGTTGGTTAATATACCTCTATTTACCATCAACACTCTGCTATATGTATTAGACTAATAGGATAAAGGTTAATCCTCTCTCTTCCTACAAATTGGGTAGGGCATGGCCATTTTTCTGCACAATTTAAAGGTTAAAGGTTTTTTCTCCCTTCTTGGATTATGTTGGGATCAAATCAAAGAATCATCGATGTGACGCAGAATGTCAACTGACAGTGAAATAAGCTCAACCCGAGACCTCATGTTTGCAACCCAGAATGTCAACCGATCGCGATATAGTCTCAACCCCGAACAGTGCAATATTGCTCATATCTAGGTGGGTTAAGTAATATACCTCTATCTCTCATCCAAAGATTGCTAGGTTCCTCTAAGTTAATCTTAGGGTTACAGTTCTCTTAACAGTAGAAGTTATATATGTTTGGAGTCCTATGAGCTTTGACATAGGTGGGGAGTGAAATAGATTGTAAATGTTGCGGTATAAGTCAACGATATACATGAAAGTGAGAAGCTGCCGATTTCATGTGTTTTTCTCTTTCTATTACTTTGTTATTATATTATTGTTATTTTAAAATTTACTTTATGTAATTATGGTGGGATGTGAACTTTATAAATTAAAAGCATGGTGATGATTGTGGGGACAGGTGGCAGACTGTCATAAGCTTAGAGGTTGTGGTCTTTCAGGGTTTGTGGTTGAGCATTGGATTCCTAGACGCATTATGGTTGTGAAGGCTATGTGGGTTGCTCTTTTCTGATATGCGTGTTTCTCTTTTCATTAGCTTCCTTTTGCAACTTGAAGCTTTTTCTCCCTAGGATGATTTGGGAAAAACAGAAAAGAAAAACCTCACTTTTACATTCCCATTAGGTCATAAAATTGTGAGTTTCAAAAGGCTTAATTTGTAAGAAATAGGGGTGTATTCAAGCCAATCTGAGCTGGGCCAAGCTTGAGCTCGATTCAGGCTTGAATTCTTAGGCTCGAAGCTTCGAACATATTTTTTTTTCATTTTATTTAAAAAATATTATAAATAGTATAATAATATTATTTATAAATTATTAAACTTATTATTTTATTATAAATATGTCAAGCTGAACTTGGCTTGAGCTCCGTTTGGCTCGATCAAGCCAAAAAGCTCGACTTGATCATGCCGAACCGAGGAGCGGACTCGATTGAGCACACCCGTAGTATCAATAATAATAATAATAATAAAAATAAAATATAGTCTGTTCTTTAACATCAATTTTTTCAAAAACTAAATCTGTCCTGATAAGGGTGGCTACTAGCAATGGGTTGAGCCGTGTCCAGCCCGACCTGATAGGTAACAGGGAGATGTAGCTACACTTATTGCTACCACCGTGAGACTTAGGAAGTCTGAAGCTGGGGCTAGTATTTCTCCCCAACAGAAATGCTAGTCCCGAGATGCAATCTTCCCCAGACGCAAGGTGGTGGCAACGAGTGTCAAACCATCTCCATATTATAGGGCAGTAACATCACGTGTTGCACCTACTCCATTCTGCATCCGGGGAAAAAATTTGACTTCCTGTGTCTAGCTCTAGTACTCCTCCCCAACAGAAATGCTTTTAAAAGTACAAGACCATGAATCGAACCGTAAAAAGAACCGGTTCTTAGTCCAGAGGTTCAACTGGACGGTTCGGATGTTCCAGCCATTTCGTTAGTATAGTGACTTAGTTATGAACTCAAGACAGTCCCCTAATGAATTAAGGAAACCCTTATCCACCCTTCCAATAAGGTGTTTCGCCATTCATGTATTTTCAAGATACGAAAATCATATAAGCGACCTACAAAGGTTGAAGAGAAGCACGTAAAACATAAGTCCATAATTTTAACTCATTGAGTCCTTTGCAGACATCTGTTCATAGATAAACATTCTCTAGTAGCAGATCGCTGTAAACACCTGAGGATTTGATTACATTTGTAAATAAATAAATAAATAAAACTGATGATGCATGGAAGAACGGTGTTCAAGTTTTGATCCATCATGAGTGTTAGAAATCAGGCAGTCCTCACCTGCAAACTAAAAAAGATGAAAACTCAACTTTTTTTTTAACTTTCCCCCTTTCCAAAACCTAACTTTTATCTTCCTTTAACCTTTTTTCTTTTCTATTTGTAGACAATGCTTTTACTTTTACTCCTATTTTACTTAAAGTTACATTACTTTATGAGGCGTGCTAGACATACTCTCTATCAAACTCTACTCTCAACCTCCACCGACCACCTTCCATTATCAAATCAATTATAGTGGTTAAAGCACCATCTCTCATCAAGAATGAACATGTGGTGATGGAGATTGAGAGTAGAGTTTGATTGAGAATAGGGCTAGCATTCCTCTTACTTTATAGGACTTTGCTATTGAGACCATCCAAGGGTTGAGGCCACCGAGACCTCGCACCTGAGCACGAGTTTTCAGGTGGGGCCCATCTTCACATGGTGGGTCCAGCCTGAAATCCCATGCTCGAGCACGAGCTCTCGATGGTCTCGGCCCTAACATGATCTCAATGGCATTTCCCTACTTTATAATGATTTTTGTTTGGAGAAATGCTAGTGAGACTACAAATGGCCAAGACCGTACCCAGACCGTGAATCACACATGCATGGTCTCGGCCTTTGGGTCTCACTAGCATTTCTCGTTTGAAAATAATGCTAGCTCCACTTTGTTTTAAATTCACTTTCTCTTGAGGGTAAATACGTTTTATTGTATCCCATTTTTGAACTACCACTCTATCCAATCCTAAAGAGAGTAGGTTTTAAATAAAAAGAGAGTGTTGCTAGCATTATCCAACACTTTTGTACTTGGATCCAATCATAAAGAGAGTAGGTTTTAAATAAAAAGAGAGTGTTGCAGCATTATCCAACACTTTTGTACTCGGAGAAACGGTGTTTCTCTATATAACGCAATTGTCCGCACAGTTTGGGGCGTCCAACCATCCGATTCAATGGTTTGAGCGGGTCTACGGCGAGTTTTGAGGTAATCCGACTATGTGGGAGGCTAATACCCATTTTCTTAACTGGTTCTTGATCTAGTTGTTTTTTCTAGTCCGATTTTTAAAACACTGATTATGACCCATGGAGGGTTTGGAAGCCTAACCCTAACCGGCCAAATAATAAAATGATTTAGGAAACCCACCTGAATCCAACCCACCAAGAGTCTAAACTCTAACCAGGCAAAAATTCAGGTGGGTTAACAAGTCATCGGGTTAGAAATTGGAGGTATTAGTTCATACTTATGCTAATTAGCTACTTAAATATAATTGTACCAGTGAAGTTATAATAGACACCTGCCCGGCTTGCTCAATTGACCCAGTGCCCTGTAGCTCGTTTAAGTGTGGTCTGCATATAAAGGCTTATTTAAAGAAACTTTCCATCGCTGATGTAACAAGCAAACAATTCACACAACTTATTCTAACCCTAACTGCTAACAGAATATAAATGATGTCTTAGATGAAAAAAATAAAGTTATAATAGACTAATTTAGGGTTTGATCATCTTTTTCAAGTGTGATCAGACCGCAAATATTGTCAATTATTATGCCTTGCCTAAACTAGGTCAAGCTCATATTTGTCTTTTAATTAAGTATAGCCTGTATCATAGGTAATGCCCCAAGATAGTTATACAGTTAACTAGGTCAGATATGCCGTGGAACTCATATTGCTATGTAATTCATATATCATCTCTAATGCCATATCCCAAAAATACTTCAGCAATATGAATCATGTTTTGCATTCCGCTCCGTTAGAAGTCATAACTTGGGGAAATGGTGTGTTATCAAATCTTTCCTTAGTATTTTCATTCAGGATTCAGGTCATTTTTGCCTTCTTCTCATCCTTTTAGAGCCTTCAACGGGCACCAAATTTACTCCTTACTGTGGCTGTTACTTGTCTAAATTGAATATGCAGTGCCTTGGTCAAAACAGAAAGTGTTGCAGCAGGCAAAAAAAATAGAATAAAGTCCACAAAACAAATTTGGACCATAACGTCCAAACTTCAATTCACCTCCCTGCTAGTGTTTTCGCAGCTATAGACATTCCTTCAATTGTTTTAGACTGTGACCCAGGCTGTAAAGTTGAAGAATGATTGATGCTTGACGATAGTAAGTAACTGTGCTTCTCACTCAAAAGAATCTCTTGAAGAACATTTAGAAAAATAAAATCCTATATCTTAGAAATATACAATCTCATATATATATTCTTAAATATTCAAAAAAGTTCCACGATTCAGGTCTAATCTTGGCAATATATATTAAATGAGACTTGACTGAGAGATAGAGTAAAACTTGATGTTATCACAGAATGGACAAGCTGGAAATGATGCGGAGAACATACCAAATCCAACTTATAGAGAATGTGGAAGCTGTTATCGATTTATGATTTGGCACTTGAACTAGAGAGGGTGGGTTGCTTCTTTGTGTTCCACAAAACGAAATTACACCCCGAGTATACACAAAAGTGGTAAAATGCTGATCATTCGGGCAGACGGTCAATTTAGCATCAGAAAAAGGCCAATATTTCGTACTCTTAGTGAACCCATACTCTTGAATGAATAGAAACTTTGAATGGAGTCTTAATTAAATTGAATGAGTATACATTGTATTTATAGGATCCTTGTACAAGAGATCTTTCCTAAAGTTTGAGAGAGTATTACAATGATATAGCATATAATGCTAAGTTGGAGGTTATCCAATAGCTGGAGATATAAACCAGATTTGATATTCAAAAGCTTTCCTTCTTCAGCTTACTTTCCATCTTGAGTTGAGGACATGAGTGGTGCTACTGCTAATCTTGGTGATACTGCTAATACTCCCCCACAACCTGAGGAGACCGAAGGGTGAAGCAGGTTGTCCCGTAGCAAGTTGAACCGAGGTTGTGGCAGTGCTTTTGTGAGGATGTCTACAAGCTGATTTTGGTTGGAGACAACAAATTTCGGGAGTGCCATGAAGAACATGTTCACGAACGAAGTGATAGTCAATTTCAATGTGCTTGGTGTGAGCATGAAAGAGAGGAATGGCGGCCATGTATGTGGCGCCGACATTATCACAAAATACTCGAGCAGGTGAAGAAGGTAAACCGATCTTGCAAAGAATATATCTAATCCAAATAGTTTCGGCTATAGAAGCCGTGAGAACTCGATATTCTACTTCGGCACTGGAGCGGGATACAGTGGGTTGTTTCTTGCTCCCCCATGAAATGAGGTTAGGTCTAAGATAAATACAATACCCGATAGTGGATTTATGATCATCTGGATTTCCGGCCCAGTTGGCATCCGAGTAAGTTCGAAGTGCAAAAGAGGAGTGTGCCAAGAAGGTAATGTCAAGAGAGGGAGTGCCCTTAAGATAACGCAAGATGCGTTTAGCGGCAATGAGGTGTGTGGTGGTTGGTTGATGCATGAATTGGCAGGCTTGATTAACAACATAAGTCAAGTCTGGCCATGTCAGAGTAAGATACTGGAGAGCTCCAACAAAGCTATGATACTTGGTTGGGTCAGCTAAGGGATCACCATCAAAGGCAAACAACTTGTTGCGAGTTGCGAAAGGAGTGGTGCAAGGTTTCGCTCCAATCATTCGAAATTTGTTGAGAAGACTCAAGGCATATTTAGGTTGATTGAGCTTAAGGGTAGAGTTGGTTTGATGCACTTCCATACCTAGAAAATGGTGTAATTCCCCTAAGTCCTTCATGTTGAAAGTTGAAGAAAGAACATGAATAAAGGAGGTAACCAAGGAGGGTGAGGATCCAGTCAGCACAATATCATCAATATATAATAATAGAATGAGAGTGCCATATTCTTTGTGTTGGATGAACAAGGAAGAGTCAGAGCGACTGCCAGTGAAGCCATGTTGAAGGAGAAAGGAGCCAAAGCGCCGAAATCATGTCTGTGGAGTTTGCTTGAGGCCATAGAGAGCTTTGTGAAGCTTGCAAATGTGAGTGGGATAATCTTTGTTCACAAACCCAAGTGGCTGAACCATATACACTTCTTCAGTAAGAGAACCATGCAAGAAGACATTACGGAAATCAAGTTGGCGAAGAGTCCAGCCGCGTGATGTAGCAATAGAGAGAATGGTGTGAATGGTGGTCGGTTTTACAACGGGGCTGAAAGTCTCATCATAATCAAGGCCATGGCGTTGATTGAAGCCCTTGGCAACCAAACGAGCTTTGTAGTGCTCGAGGGTGCCATCAGCCTTGTATTTGATGCGATAGACCTACTTACAACCGTAATATTGTGATGAGAGATGGCGGGGACTAGAGACCAAGTCTGATTTTTCAGTAGAGCATTAAATTCCTCAATCATTGCTTCACGCCAATGAGTATGTTTGGAAGCTTCAGTAAATTATGTAGGCTTAGGGAGAGCAGTTGTGATTTTAGTGAGGAGAGCCTATGAGAGGGGATGCTTGGTGGCAAAGACACTGTGTGGTTTGAGGGTACCATCTTGGAAGCGAGTAGGGTAGTGATGGGGAGTTGGGGCAGCCGATGTAGCAAAAGAGAGCTTCACGAAAAGGTCAATGGTAGGGGCACTAGAGGGAAGCACCGAAGTGGTTGGGACAGACTCAATGAAGTTTGCGGGTAGGACAACAGTTGAAGTAGGAGTGGACTCAGGCGTGTGGATGCGAGCAGGAGAGAGAAGATGTGGGCTGGGCTAAGAAGGTGATGATGGGATGGCTGGTTCCATGAAGCTAGGAGATGGTGTGGTGGCTGGGGGCGAGGTAATGTCCAAGAGGGTGGGCACCACCCCTGGGAGCATGATGACCGATGGGGAGGGTGCAAGGGGCACAGGGGCTGCATGATCTAAAAAAGGAAAAGAGACTCATCAAAAATAACATGACGAGAAATATAAGTGCGATGTGAGGCAGGATCTAAGCAGCGATAGCCCTTGTGCAGAGAGCTATAACCCAAGAAGATACACCGTAGGGACTTTGTGCTTAGTTTGTCTTCTCGGTAATTCCCAAGGAAGGGATAACATGCACACCCAAACACTTTCAACTGAGAATAGTCCAATTTGCTGCCACAAAAAATTTCATGAGGAGATACATTGTTAGTAACCAAGGTGGGAAGCCGGTTGATGAGATAAATAGACATAGAGAAGGCCTCAACACAAAAAGATTTGGGAAGATGGCTATGACTGAGTAGGGTGTTTCCCGTGTCAACTATGTGATGGTGTTTGCGTTTGGTGACTCCATTTTGTTGGGGAGTATGAGAGCAAGAACGTCGATGAATGATGCTATGAGCACGGAGAAGGGCCTGAAATGGTGAGCCCGTAAACTCACAGCCATTGTCGGATTAAAAATATTTAATTCAGGTATCCAAAAGATTTTTAGCCATTTAGCGAAAAGCATCAAAGCAACTTACACTCTCGGACTTTCGGTGCATGGGATAGAACCATGTGTGACGACTATAATCGTCGATGAAAGCAATATAGTACCGATATCCAGAGGCAAATGATACTGGTGCAGGGCCCCATACATCACAATGAATTAGGAAGAGAGGGGAGGGGGAGTTATGTAAAGCAAGAGAAAAGGAGAGGCAAGTGTATTGCATAAATGATAATCTCATAACAAAAAATCTCAACTTTATTAATGAACTTGTCTAAACAATGATTTTTAGATAAAAATTGAAGAACAGAGAACGAAGGATGACCGAGACGCTGATGCCATAAAAGAGAACATGTAGAGGTGTTGAGAGCTTGACTTTCCCAGTGAGAAGAGGTGTCCCTGTTCATAGATCCTGAATACAAAAACCCCAAGGAAGAAAAGTAAATGAGAAATTGTTATCTTTGGTAAAGGAAGAGATGGACAACAAATTTTTGGTAAGAGTAGGAACATGGAGAACCGAATTTAGACGAAATTTAGAAGAGGGGGGTAGAGAGAAAGGAAGTACCAATATGGGAGATTGGGGCCCCATTACCGTTGCAAAAAATTACCCGATCATTACCTATGTAATTGGTGTCGTGGTGAAGGAGAGAGGGATTTAGAGTCATGTGGCTTGTAGCTCCTGAGTCCGAATACCAATTAGAATTATAGGAGTTCTAGAGATGCATGGCAGAAAAGGATTGATGCATGGAATCAGCACTAGAGGAGTCCGGAATGCGCTGGTAGCATATAGTAGCAGAGTGCCCAGGCTTTTTGCAAATTTGACAGATGATAGATGAAGTGAGGGGTGAATGGCCTTGATGAGGGGCTGCACCGAGAAGGCCACGGCCCCACTTATCATAATGTGGGCGACCACGCCAAAAGTTATGGTGGCCACAACCATGACCACGGCTTTGGCCATGGCCATTGTTGAAGGAGGATTGAGGTGGTTGTGGTGCTGGTTGGTGTCGCTGTCCAAAGAAAGCCATGGAAGAATTTTCTGGGGTAGGAGGGTGGAATTGAAGGAGGCGTTGTTCGTGGCTGAGAAGCCTTGCACGAAGCTCAACAGAGGTAATGGGTTCAACCCTGTTAGTGAATGCGGTGACGAATGATTCATAATCCGCAGGGAGACCACCAAGAATAAGTCGACCATGGTGGAGGACCCCTTTTGTAGGTGTTGGAGTTGGAGACGCAATTGCATGTGCTGAGCTTGAGATTGCTGAGTGAATGTTGAAGAAAGATGATCTCAGATTTCTTTGAACGTTTGGAGGCCAACTGTTTGGGTGAGAACACTGTCGGTGAATGTGGCATTGAGACAACACATAACAAAGTTTTCGAAACGTTCCCAAACAAGGTAGTCTGGATTGGGTGAGCCATCAAGAAGGGAAACTGGAGGTGGGGGATTAGAACCATTGACAAACTTAAATAGGTTCTGAGAGATGAGAATGGGTCGTGTATTTGAGTTCGCTAGGACAGAAAGTTTAGGCCATCGAGTTTGAGAGTGGGAAAGTGAGGCATATGAGGGAGATTAGGGAGTTGAAACCCACTGGGAGGGGGGTGTTTGTCTTTGTGTTATCAATCTTGTGCGTGGTGCCAGAGGAAGCGGAAGACATGGTTAATGGTGAAGAGATAAGGAGAGCTCAACGGAGGGAAGGGACGGTTTATGGGAGAAAAGAAAGAGGTTGTGATACCATGAACGAATAGAAACTTTGAATGAAATTCTTAATTAAATTGAATGAGTGTACACTGCATTTATAGGATTCCTTGAAGGATCCTTGTACAAGAGATCTTTCCTAAAGTTGGAGAGAGTATTACAATGATACATCATATAATGCTAAGTTGGAGGTTATCCAATAGCTGGAGAGAATAAACCAGATTTGATACTCAAAAACTTTCCTTCTTCAGCTTGCTTTCCATCTTGAGTTGAGGACGTGAGTGGTGCTACTGCTAATAACTCTCACCCTCTACCAATCACCTGTTCACTTTTTTTTGGTGAGAGTGCTTTAATTATGGAAGAATGGACAGGTGGATGGTAAAGGGTGAGAGTAAAGGTTGACTGAGAGTATGGCTAGCACTCCTATATTTCAAAAGAGCAAACCGGTGAGTAGGCAATACAAAAAGAAGTTTGCTGAGAAGTAAACTAACAGAATGAAAAGCCTACTAATCTAAACATAAAGCAACAATGTATGAAATTAAGGCCAAATAGATTATTTGTGACTCTTGGTCTTCTTGGTAATGGAATAAGTAAGCCGATTAATAGTTTTATGGATTATTGGGACTCCCCCCTTCAAAACTTGTGGGTCCTTGACCTTTGAGTTAATACCTAACCAACATACGAAATTAAGGCCCACCAAAGGCCCAGAACCATCTTGGGACTCCCTCCTTTAAAACTTGAGGGTGGCTGTAGAGCATCTATCGCCATTTCCAATCTGTGAAGAACTGAAAATTACGGTAATGCATTTACCGCCATTCCCAGTTGTACTGTGATCAGCTTTGCACAAGGCCTAGGCCTGGTAGGAGGCCATTCTAGGCCTTGCCTACCCCCCTGGGCTCATTCCAGACTTGCCCCACCCTTAACCATGGGTTAACCCAACCCTGGTTAAGATTTCATCACGGTTAGCTGACCTAACTTCAAGGAAAAAATCTCAGAAATTCTATAAAAATCCAAATAATCTGAAAGTCCAGGAAATAACATAAACCATACTCTAATCTTTGCTTAACCATGGTTCAACAGACTAATCATGGTTAGGCCTATTTAACCTTGGTAAAAATTTAGAAAAATTCTAGAAACATTCAAAAAATATAAAAAGACCAAAAATACTGTCTTTAGACCTCTTTTACCATGGTTAACACCCCTAACCATGGTTAAACATCATCTTAACCCAGGTTAGCGACCCTAACCCTTAATTAACTCTCTTTTGGCCTGCCGGGTCTTACCCTTGGCTTACCGGGCCTAACTTTGGCCTACCAAGCTTGACTTTATCTCTCTCAACTGTGGTTAGCAATCCTAACCATAGTTAGTTTGACCTAACCCCGGTTAGCAACCCTAACCGTGATCAAACTTTACCTTAGCCTATTGAGCTCCTCTCTTGGCCTACCGGACCCAAACCCTAGTCTACCGGACTAACCTTAAGCCTACTGGGCTTGAACAATGCACTTGACCAACCTCGATCAACCAAACCCTAGTCTACCGGACTAGTACAGTTAGCCACCCTTAGTGCACACACACACTCCCTCAGCCTCAGCACGGGCTCATGTGCCAAAACTATGCTCAGTCTGATCTCACCCCATGTGAGTACATAGGCAATCCAATTCGGGTTCGACAATAGTTAGCTTTTCTTTTCTTGGATTAGTGTAAACTAAAATTAAGACATTTAAACAATAATTGATATTAACTTGGCTTAAACCTAATAAGTAGGGAACCATTGCAACATGGAAGTCTCGGGGTGCCTGACACCTTCCCTGGGCTTAACCGAACCTTTTACCTAGAACTTTAAGCTGACCAAGACCTTATCCATTGCCCGGGGACTTATTCCTTCTGAATGAATAGGTGGAGACTCTAAATTGTAGTGAGTAAAAAATCCATACTCACAGCTCTGGCAACTCCACTTGGGAGTACTGCAGATCTTGTAACCTTAAGGTCCAACCCAGATCTTAGGTTTAAGCCAAATTAACATCAAAATCATTCAAATACTTTAGAATTTAGTCAAATACTAATTCTTTCTTTCTCTTGGGTGTATTCTATACTGTGCATAGCATACATGTCATAGTAGTGTAATAACCCTTGAAAACCATTAGACAAACTTATTACGCTTATGGCTGCTGAATGATTATCCTCAATGACAGAGGCTTAAAAGTCTTGGAGGTCCGTGGAATTACTCCTGTTGGATGATTACCCTCAGGGAAGGATTCTGAACGCTTCCGCTTACACCAATCGTCTATTTTTAAGGAAGTCGCATATACGGTGTTAAGTGATCCCCCCATCCAGTTAGGAACACACTTGTATTACCCTAGCATTTATACATGTAGCTTAGGTCAGGGTATAGTCTACAAGCAGCCCACCTGGAGGGATACTCTAAACCCTAACCTGCTTGCACCTTATACTTGTTCCCAATCATGGCTGACTACCAGGGCACTTTACCCTGATAAGCATTCATCCAGGGGCATGTGATGAGCCAAACATGTGCTTGTAATAAAACACATCCTACCCCAAATCCTGACATAGCATATGGGGTCCAAATTCCAGGCAGACAGGTCTTTACAAGACCTATTTCCAGCCTTGAGATGATAGGCCCCCAGTTCCCAATAACTCGGGTAAAGCATACCGGACCCCTGTCCGACTGCCCTATCGGATTACATGTGCCTTGTCACATCCAATCAAAGTCAAAAACAAAAGAAATCAATCACCATCTTTGCATCTCGCATTTTGCAAACACAATACACTTACACAAAGTTTGTATATTATCCAGGTAGATGGCAGGTCTGTCAGGGATTGTTCTGTCAATTGGTCAACCATCGTGGCCAGTGTATCTGACTTCTCAAAGACCATGTGGTGATAACCTTCAAAAAGCAATTGAGGCCCTCTCACCGAGTCAGCGTCTCGCTTGGGCTCAGTACTACAAATTGAGATTCGTCTTAGATCTGTCCATGGTTAAACCAAACCCGTGCCTCATAAACATGCAATACTGTGTTGGAACCCATCGTACATGATCTTTCATTTCTGTAAGAACGAACTATATCCAACTTTGGAGGAAATTCAGCACATTTTGAGGTTAAACGTGGATGACAAAGCCATAGTACCGCGCTACAAGACAAATTATCAGGCAGATCTCTCAAGGTTCTTGTGTCTCAATCCTGCCTACTTGCAGCCCGGCCCTAACGGCACTCTTAACCGGATACCCGTAAAAATCCTGGAAGGATCGTACCGCCCCAAGTAGAACTCTAACTCCATCATAGCAGAACTTCCCGATTTCAATGCCTTTACACTGATAACCATCTCCCAACTAGTATTTCTGAGATGTCGTACCCTGGTTGAGTCAGTACTGGTGGGGATTATCAAGGACATCCGCAACTCCGGAATCATTGTATCCGTCATTCTTGTAAAACTTCTCAGGGCTCTCAATCATGCTGTAAAACGCAAAAAGGGCATCTTTCATGCCAGTACACCACTTCTGAATCTATGGTTGGTAGCACACCTACCTACTATCATATCGGTGCCTACCGGTCTCCGAGATGCATACACCCTACCCAGAATGATCTCTTAGAGTCAGGGCTAGATCGTGACAACGGACGTCATAACTCTTTACCAGTTTCTCTAAAACCTAACGGAGGAACAGATCACCTAGGAATGCGAATGGCTAGTTCGGAAACAGCTACCACGCGTTTTCATAACAGAAAGACGATGCATGATCTTAACAGGCCTGACCGGTTCAGCAACCTATGTACCACTCCGAGTCCTTCGCCAGTTTGAACTCCCTCAATACATCCCAGTCATAGACAGACTAGGAGATGATTTCATCAACTTCCTATGCATTCTGAACACCTCACCCGCCGTTTCCAAGTAGATTGTTGAGAATTCAGAAGAGAGCAGTGGCCTGATTTTGTGGTTACGATAAAACCATTGAGGGATTCAGTATATCGATTGTGAGTGGAAAACCCTGACATTCCATCCAGTATGCCAACACCGAGGGAACTGCCGACACCAGTTTTAGCTCCATCAAGAGGAACCATACCCATGGTTGAAATGGTGGTTCCCTGGAGAGACATATTCTTGAAAAGGTAACTACAGATCCAGGAGAAGGAGAAGAGGCTACGGAAAGCCCAATGAACATTCAGGCAGCAGGAAACGGAGCAAAATCGCGAACTTCAAGCCATGCAAGAACAGGTTGAATAGCTCAAGCAGATAATCCAGTCTCTCCAGAAGAGACGCAGGGGCCATGCCAAGGAGACAGCCGTCATCAGGGCCCAACTGCACTTCTACCAGGACCAGCTTGACAGTGCAAAGGTTGAGATGACCGATGAGATCCGACAGTTCAGATTCCAAATGTTCAATGCGATGGAAACAATTGACAACATGTAGGTTGAGATCACATCCCTCTAACAACAGATCATGGACCTCAACGGAGTGCCCTAACCACTTGACTTTGCCATCTCAGACGGGGCTGGCTAGGATCGAGTCCCTTTTCTTTTTTGAGTCACATTGTCTTGTACTCACAAATCATGCATCAATGAAAAATATTTTCTTGCATTCTCTGTCTTGCAAATCATGCATAATTGTGATTAGCTGTTGCATTTCTTTCAATTACATGAGCCGACCCATGACTCGCTCTATGACTGTAATTCTCATAGAGGTAGCAGTCCTTGACACAGTTTTGACTAAAATACCAATCACAGAGATAGTATCTAACTCAGCTTGATCAGAAAGTGGCTCAGACTCAATGGCAGAACCAGTAGATCAGCATCAACGAACTAGTGAGATCCTACAGTCTCATGATAGGGACATTGCGGCCCTGCAACCAAAACTTGACAGCGTTTTGGAATCTTTGAAGATTCTAATTGGAACCCGAACTGATGAATCTTCTACCCGGATCCCAACCGACGAATCATCCTAGCAACCTATTCCTGAACCTCACCCTATTCCACTCGTCATCCCTAATCCCGGACTCGCTACAAGCAGAGGTGACATGGAGTATGAACATTTTGAGGGGGGTAGAGCAGCCTAAGGCATCTCACATTAACTAAGACAGGTCATCTTCTTCGGACTAGATGTTGACCCTCATGACCAGTACGAGGAAATTAAACAAATGAATGAAGAGATGAGGAGAATGAAGGCTGCGTCTGCCAGCATAAGTTTCTCTTTAGAAGATTTGACCTTCTCATCAGGGGATGTTATTCCCGCAGGCTTCAAAGTACCAGACTTTAATAAGTACGATGGCACCGGCTACCCGAAACAACATCTACAATTATACCTGGAAGACATGCTCCAGCACAAGAAAAACCAGCTTCTACTCATTCAGTACTTTCAGAAAAGTTTGAAGGGGTAGCCCTCACATAGTGGATATCTGTGGAAAAATAGAAGATCAAAACTTGGCAGGACACTATGGACTGCTTTGTGGAACAGTATTCCTTTAACCATGAGCTCCGACCTCAGAGTAGCCAGCTCAAACAAATGAGCCAACACAACAATGAATCATTTTTGGAATAAGCCACCCGCTGGAGGAAAATGGCAGCAAAAATCTCGACTCTGATCCATAAGAAGGAACTGGCAAGCATGTTCATGGGCACCCTAAAGTAGCCCTACTCTACATTGATGGTGACTTTACCAGTAGTGGATTTTGGCACCATCGTCAAGACAGGTGCTCGCATTGAGACAATCATCAAAAGTGGGGCCATCCACTCCAGTCTAGGGCTTGCCCTCCCAGAACGACAGTCTGAACCAGCAGGAACAGCGGTCCCCGGGACCAGAAAAAGAAAGAAGATGTACACATGGTGGCTTTCACAGCACCCATCAGACTACCAGCTCCAGCAGCTCAACCACAGACAGCCATCAGAAACACCTGACTAGCTCGACTTAACTAGGGGCAGAATCGTCAATAGGACCGATCCTTTAGAAATTTCACTCCTCTTCCCTATCCTCTCAACTAGCTTCTGGTCCTTTTAACCAAGCAGGGTCTTCTCATCCTGAGATGCCCTACCCCTCTTTTACCTCCTGATAAACAAAACAAAAATTATAATGTTGATCATCACTGCGCCTTTCATCAAGGCCCAGGCCATGCTACTGACTATTGCATTAGCCTAAAATGTGTCATCCAAGATCTCTTGGATGAAGGGAAGGTTGAGCTGACACCTAGCAATACCAGCATCAACCAGGCACCACTGTCCCCACACAACAATCAAGTTAACTTCATTCAGTGGGAAGAGCCCGGGGCAGGGCAGCTTAGATCTCTCGCACCCGCAGTCGATGACGACATCATCAGGCCCTCTTACTAACCTCCTGTCATAATTCACCTTCGTCAGTCAAACATCCAAGCCATCCAGGCCCCAGTACAAATTCCCGCTCTTGAATCAGACGAAGAGTGGATTGTCTACACAATCCTCTGTCCCGTTAATTGGCCATTTCTCCTTCAACTATGTACCCGCTCCTCATTCTCTCATCATTAAGACTGAAAGCATAGTCAATCTCACTTGATCTGGCCGGGTGTACCAACCTCCAGCAACTGAACTGGCAAAAGGGAAAGGGAAAGGGAAAGGGAAAGGGAAGGAAATAGAAAAGGCAAGGGTATCAAACCGTGAGTAGGAAGCAGTAGACTCTACAGTTCTGCTAAAAATCTTGAAAAAGGCAGAAGAATTTAACATAACTCAGCAGTTGAGCAAGACACCAGCCCAGATCTCAATCATGGGTCTCCTCCTAACATCCGAACATCATTGAAAACAGGTTCTCCGAGTATTTAACACCGCCCACGTAACATGAAACATCATGCCCAAAAAACTGGGACATATGGTGGGGCAAGTACTAGAGCCAAAAGTTATCTCCTTCACAAAAGAAGAAATACCAGACGACGATAGGGACCATACCCAGGCCCTTTACATAGCAGTATAGTACATGGACAGAACTCTATCATCTGTATTAATCGACAATGGCTCTGGCCTGAACGTCTGCACTTTATCCACACTACAAAGCTAGGGTATAGCTCTCGGTGAAGTGAAGAAGAGACCCATGACAATTAGGGCTTTTGACAACTCGACGAGGCAGAATCTGGGCGACATCGACCTGACAATCGGAGTCGGACCTGCTCAGTTCACAATAAATTTCCAAGTAGTAAATGTGTCAGCCTCATTTACTCTGCTCCTCAGAAGGTCGAGGATCCACTCGGCCGAAGCCATTCCCTCCTCTCTCCACCGGAGAATCAAGTTTATACAGGATGACCACATGGTCGTGATCCCATCTGAGGAGTTGGCGAGTTCCCTTGGGGACGTCCAGGAGCTAGGGCAAGGCACCGCTTTTATGATTTATCAATTCGAGCAAGTCAGTTCTATCGCCCAGATAGAAGAATAAAACAAGTAGCAGATTTCGCCATTTGTCAGGATGATGGCCAACATGTACTACCAGTCAGGGTCAGCCTTGGAATCAGGAACCAGGGAATGAAAAAGAGATACGTGCCGCGTCATTACACTCCGCACTTTGGATTGGGTTACAAGCCCAAGTTTGAGAATTATCTCTCCAAGCTAACAAAGAAGACTAGCCGATCGGTGAAACCAGAACCCCGACCACATATATCTATAACTTTCCCAGTTGGGCCTTCCAATCCTATCCTGATACCCCAGTTGCACCAGTTGCCTTAACCCCCCAACCCGATGCCGAATCTTCAGGGATTCCAGAACCGAAAATTTTCAGTATGACCCGTATGTTTGACGAGCTGACTGTCGAAGATGCTACCGAAGCAAAAGATTAGGCGGGAGAGTAGGTCTGCACCCTCTCTAATAGCATAAAAGCATCATCCAGTCACCAGCCACTAATCCATTGGTGGATTGAGGCTCTCACCATTAAGGTCATCCAAAGCTGGGGCAAAAGTAGTGCAGGATTGGTCGGTCAGACCGAGCAGTGACAAACATCACCCTTCTCCTCCTTCTATTCTCTCTTTGCTCCTGTTTGTAAAATCTAAATATCGCCCACTGTCGGCCTCTTTTTGCTTGAATCAACTTTTGTAAACAACAATCATATTGTTTTAATGGAATCTAACATTTTGACTCAAAAACATGTTTTGCATCAAACACCTTTTAACTGATGATGAAATCACACGGATTCTTCCCCTCGAAGGCCTAGTGTCTTGAAGCCAACAAAAACAAAAAATCACAAGCATGCTAAACTAAACTAATTGATTTGTCAAGAAATCGCCTCTGACAAGGCTATCCCTAAACCCCTTCTTGAGCTTTCCGAAGTTGAGTATGACTCAGAACAAGAGGAGGAACCGCCTCAGGTGATTTTGGACCTTTTAGAACACAGTGAAGGGCTACTACAGTCAAACATCGAGGATACTGAGACTTACGATCCAAGGACAATCCCCCGCTCGTCAAGATCGGCACAACTATAAGCCCACAACAGAGAACAGACATGATTAGCTTCCTGAAGAGCTACAGTGATATTTTCGTCTTGTCATATACGGACATGTCTGGCCTAGACCCGGCATTGGTGGTACACAGACTGCTCCTGAACCCTAACGTCAGACCAGTTAAGCAGAAACTGAGACGGATGAGACTCGAATGGTCGCAGAAAGTCAAAGAAGAAGTTGAAAAGCAGATCAATGCAGGCTTCCTAGTAGTAGCAACCTACCTTGAATGGTTAGCCAATATCGTATCGGTACCCAAGAAGGATAGCAAAGTCCGAATGTGTATCGACTACTGTAATCTGAACAAGGCGAGCTCTAAAAACAACTTCCTTCTCCCGCACATCGAAATCCTGATTGACAACACTGCGGGGCATGAGACACTCTCCTTAATGGATGGTTTCTCTAGAAATAACTAGATCAGGATGACAGAAGAAGACATGGAGAAAACCTCCTTCATAACACCTTGAGGCACATTCTGCTACAAGGTAATGCCCTTCGGACTCAAGAATGCCGAGGCAACCTATCAGAGGGCCATGACAATGCTATTCCACGACATGATCCAGAAATCAACTGAGGTATATGTGGATGACATGATCATCAAATCACCTACTGCCAGACAACACCCTGAAGACCTGAAGAGACTCTGTGAAAGACTCAGAGAGTTCAGCCTGAGACTGAATCTGGCCAAATACATCATTGGAACCTCATCAGGAAAACTCCTGGGCTTTATAGTCAACAAAAGAGGCATTGAGATCGATCTAGCCAAAGCTAAGGTTATCATCGAAATGCTGACTCTCCAAACTGAAAATGAAATCCACAATTTCCTGGACATAATTCAGTACATCAGCTGATTCATCTCTCAGCTTACTCCGATATGAGAGCCGATCTTCAAGCTTCTCTGGAAGAACATACCTATAGTCTGACAGACAAGTGCTAAGAAGCCTTTGATAGAATAAAGTAATATCTCCTCCATCCTCCAGTACTTGTACCTCCCACACCGGGTCGGCCATCGCTACTCTACATCTCAGTCCAAGAAACCTCCATGGGGTGCGTCCTGGCACAACATGAATGTGAGTAACTGAATTTTAACCCCCATCCTCGATTAGGATAGATCCCGATAAGGAATAAAGATAAATTGCAATTGGGTTGTGAGCCGTCACCTATCTACTTTTGAGGAAAATAGGTCACTGAAATGGTTAGATAAGGTATGGTCTGGAAGTCAAAGGTCAGGGTAAGGGATTCAGTTAAGTTAGGGGAAGGTGTTAGGCACCCCTAAACTCTCATCTGGGGATGGTTACCTACTTACTAAGTTTGAATCAAAATGGGGAAACTGTAATAGAAGCTTGAAATTCTATTTATATGCTAAGCATATATAACATCAATAATAATGAATATAATGAAATGGACAGGGTAGAGATGGAATACAATTTTTATCATAGGGAGAGCTGAACCCGATCAGGGTTGCCTACATATCCACTGTTAGTGGAATCAAGCTGCACGTAGTTCCGGATGGGAGTTGATGATTTGATTTGTTTTGATTGTATTGGATTGTGGGTGATTGAAAGATTTGAGGGTTTTTACTCCTATTTGAGGAGCGAAATTGCCTTTTAAGCTCGTTCTGAGGAGCGAGTGGATTTTACCGGTGTGAAACTGAACCAGGGTTCGGACGAGGGTTTACCTGGGGTTTAATCAGAGTTTAACTAGGGTTTGACCAAAGTTTAACTAGGGTTAACTAGGATTTAATCAGGATTAACTAGGGTTAACTGGGGTTTAATTAGGGTTTAACTAGGGTTAGCTATGGTTTAACTAGGGTTTAATTAGGATTTAACTAGGTTTTAGCTTGGATTAACTAGGGCTTCACTAGGGTTTAAATAGGGTTAATTGGGGTTTAATCAGGATTAACTAGGGTTAACTGGGGTTTAATCAGGATTTAACTAGGGTTAGCTAGGGATTAACCAGGGTTTAACTAGGTTTTAACTAGGGTTGAGCTTGGATTAACTAGGGTTAAGCTAGGACTTTTGGGCAGAGGTTCGACTAGACAAGACTAGTTTTGAACCGGGATTTGGGCAGAGGTTCGACTAGACAAAACTAGTTTTGAACCGGGATTTGGGCAGAGGTTCGACTAGGCAAGGCAAGCAGTCTACTAAATGCTAAAAAAAAAATACTTTTAAACGTGGCTAAAATAGTTTAAACTACTAAAGGACAAAGCAAGACATGGTTTTCTAGAAAAGTTACCTTCCGAAAAATCTAAAAAGATTTCTGAAAAGAGGTCCCAAGAATCGACCCTTCACAATCGACTTTCTCGGGAATCCGGAGCGCTACGAGGAGCTTTGAAGAAGAAAAAGGAGAGAGAGGAGAGTGAATGAGTGAGAAATGAAGTGAGGGGGCTGGGGTATCTATAGTTTTTCAAAACAGGGTGGTGCTGTTTCAAGCAGCACCCCTATTTGGATAAAAACCTTAAAAAGTAAGGTGGTAGTGAACAGTAGGGCGGCAAAACGGGTCGACACTGAGAGGGCGCTATTTGAAACAGCACCCCTAGCCAGGCTTTGCAAAATGGCCTGCCAACATGCCCAAAAGACCAGGCCCCTATGGGGGTGCTGTTTGAAGCAGCACCCCTATTGAGGGGCCAAAAATCATTAATTTTTTATTTTTTTGTTGACTTTGTCTCGCCACGTGTCACGCTCTGATTCGTCGAAAAGCCCTATTTTCAGTTTTAAGCCCGTTTTGATCCCAAAAATAGTTAAAATTGAGCCAAAAATTTTGTAAAATCATTTCGGATAAAATGATACATTATGAACACTTTTCTAGGGGCATTTTGGTCTTTTTACACCACAGGGGCATATTGGTCATTTTTCACCATTTTAACTCCAATTTGATCCCCAAAAAAGTCAAAATTGAACCAAAAATTTCGTTAAATTATTTTAGATAAAATGATAACTTTTTAGTACCTTTTCAATGATATTTTGGTCATTTTTCATCCTAGGGGTATTTTAGTCATTTTTCACCGTTTTAAACCCAATTTGCTCCCGAAAACAACCAAAATTCATTGAAAATTTTCTAAAATAATTTTAGAAAAAATGAAAAATTCTTAGCATTTTTCCAGGGGTATTTTGGTCATTTTTTTTAACCTAGGGGCATTTTGGTCATTTTGGTCATTTTTTACCTTAGGGCCATTTTTGAAAATTGAAGCACGCAGAATGAGGGTTTTAAAAGAGGGTTTTTAAATGGGTTTTTAAGGGTACAATAGGAGACTAGAGGGGAGCAAAATTGGGGTGCTACAGTTGCCCCTCTTTGTCGGAGGGTGCGGGCACGTGAACGACAAAGGTTATAAGACCTTAATTTTGCACGTGCGAAAAAAAATTTGTGAGTTTGAAGACAAAATAGTCAAAAAAATAAAAGTTAAATTATGCTTAGACTGCTTGCCATAAATGAGATCCTAGAGGACGGGATTGATGGGAGAACCTGTTCAGTTGCTAGGGATAGAGGAGAAACAGATGATTTGATCTCAAGTGAAGTAACATCCGAAATGAGGAAAATGGTGGATGACAAGCTCGGCGATGTCAGCCGGATTAAAGGAATGGATGAAAAGCTTGACGATGTTAGCTAGAATGAAAGGGTGGATGACAACCATTGCGATGTCAACCGAACTGAAAGGGTGGATGACAAGCTCGACGATGTCAACCGGATTAAAAAGGGTGGATGATGACAAATTACGATGTCAACCAGATCGAATGGGTAGATGACAACCATTGCGATGTCAACCGGATTGAAACGGTAGATGACAACCATTGCGATGTCAACCGGATTAGAAAGGTGGACTTTTGTACGGAGCACTGGTTAATTTTGAAGTGTGGGTTTAGCCTCATTACAGGAGGGATTGATTGATTGAAATGTGATTTTAGCCTCTTCGCAGGAGGGATCGATTTTGAAATGTTTCTTTTAGCCTCTTCACAGGATGGATCAATTTTGAAATACGCTTTTAACCTCTTCACAAGAGGGATTGATTTTGAAATGTTGCTTTTAGCATCTTCATAGGAGGGATCAATATTGAAATATGCTTTTAGCCTCTTCGCAGGAGGGATCGATTTTGAAATGCGCTTTAACCTCTTCACAGGAGGGATTGATTTTGAAGTGTTACTTTTAACCTCTTCACAGGAGGGATCGATTTTGAAGTGTTGCTTTTAGCCTCTTCATAGGAAGGATCAATTTTGAAATACGCTTTTAACCTCTTCACAAGAGGGATCGATTTTGAAATGTTGCTTTTAGCCTCTTCACAGGAGGGATCGATTTTGAAATGTGCTTTTAGCCTCTTCACTGGAGGGATCGATTTTGAAATGCGCTTTTAACCTCTTCACAAGAGGGATTGATTTTGAAGTGTTGCTTTTAGCCTCTTCACAGGAGGAATCGATTTTGAAATGTTGCTTTTAGCCTCTTCACAGGAGGGATCAATTTTGAAATGCACTTTTAACCTCTTCAGAGGAGGGATCGATTTTGAAGTGTTGCTTTTAGCCCCTTCACAGGAGAGATCAATCTTGAAATGCACTTTTAGCCTCAGACTGCTGCTTTGAATCGAGTCTGAACCAGACTTTGCTGATGCTTTGAACGATTGTCAAGACAAGGTCGATCTAACCAAGTCAAGAGGTCCTGACCTACTTAGAAACATTGAGCGAAGTAGTGAAAACTAGCTCTGACTTCCCCACCATATGCTGAATCACTGCTTGCTTTACCAAGAGCTTTGGATAGTGGTAGTTAGAAATTTCTCTGAACCCAAAGATGGATTACTGGGACCTGGTAAGATTCATACCCTTCTGGAACTTGAGGTGACGTCTTCTGTCGGATTTTCTGCTCAAACTTATCTCAACTTTTTCCTTTTTTTTTTACCCTTGGAATGACCAAGTTTAGGGATCGCATAATTTTTGTGCATGAGACCATTTCTGGTTTTCACTCATGCCTGCAAAGTTGGTAACAATTTTTTCTTTTTCCTTTTTTGACCCTAATAATGATATTAGTTTTGGGGTTGCATCATTTTTGCACACCAATGCCATTTCTGGTTTTCATTGAGCCTGCGATTATGAAATGGATTATCTCCTCCCATCATTGCCTTGTGGGTACTTGTACCTTACTTGAGCACCCATTTATCTGATTTTCTGTACTCTTAATCTCTAGGGGATCTAAGAGGACTTGAGGTAGGACAAAATGTAGGCCTGGGGGTCCAAAATTTTAGGGCACCCTTTTCTCATTTTTCCCTTGAGCGCCTCTTTTTGCGAACTTTTTTGTTTTTCTTTTTGATCGTTGGCTCTATTTTTCCTTTGCTTTGATTTTCCTTTTCTCTTTTCTTTCATGGAGGCTATTTTTTTCTCAACTGGGTGATTATTTTGACTGCGACTGTTTCTCAGGCTGCCTACGTACCCTTTGCAGGATCAGGTCGTGATGTAGTTCAACTGTGGGGGGTGCCCCGGTATAGAATTGTAGTGAAAGAAAGGCTTGTTAGGCTCGAAGGGCTTGCTAGTGAATTTCATTGATAAAATTTGAAAATGTTACAAAAGACGAGGATGAATGATGTGCCAACATGGCCTCCTATCATTTCCGTAATTGATTAAGAGTACAGACAATTTCTAAACAAGTTTTTAAGCATAATACTTTTTGACCCAATCCATGTTGACTGGCTCTGGGAGGTCTTCATCGTCCATATGTCCCAGACGAATGGCACCACCAGAAAACTTTTCACGAACAATGTATGGGCCTTCGTAGGTGGGACAAAATTTCCCTCTCGGATCTGGACGATTGGATAGCATCTTCCGGGGCACAAGATCTCCTACTTCAAGGTCTCGAGGCCTAACTTTCTTGTTAAATGCTCATGCCATACACCTCTGATAGGCATGCATTCACTGATGGCCTTGAGTCGCTTTTCCTCAATCAGATGGAGTTGCTCATACTGCGATTGGATCCATTTTGCCTTGTCTAATTCTACTTTAACAAGGATTCTTAGGGAAGGAATCTCTACCTCAATTGGTAACACTGCTTCCATCCCATATGCTAATGAGAATGGTGTTGCCCCGGTCGAAGTTCGGATGGACGTTCTCTAGGCCATGAGCGCATAAGGGAGCGTCTCATGCCATGCAGAATATTTAGTTACTATCTTTTCAATTATTCTCTTTATGTTTTTGTTGGTTGCTTCGACCGCACCATTTGTTTGTGGCATGTATGGAGTAGAGTTATGATACTAGATCTTGAACTTCTCATTGAGTTCTACCATTCCTCTGTTGCGAAAATTAAGAGCATTATCAGTGAAAATCTCATATGGAACACCGTATCTACAAATGATGTCTCTCCTCAAGCACTTCTGAACTACTACAGTTGTGACATTGGCGTAGGAAGTAGCTTCGACCCACTTAGTGAAGTAATCGATGGCTACCAGAATAAACTGATGACCATTGGATGCTTTGGGTGTGATCGGGCCGATGACATCTATGCCCCAAGCTGAGAATGGCCATGGTGCGGTGAGATTATGCAATTCGACAGGTGGTGCATTAATGCGGTTGGCATAGATCTGACACTGGTAGCATCTTTGTACGTGCTTGTAGCAATCTGATTCCATAGTCGTCCAATAATAACCCAGTCTCAGAATTTTCTTGGATAACATCAACCCATTCATGGGTGACCCACAGACTCCCCCATGAACTTCTGCCACAACTTTAGCTGCCTCTGATGCATCTAAACACCGTAACTATACCAGATTCGGTGATCTTTTGTACAAAACCCCTGCAGAGAGGATAAACTGAATAGCTAAACATCTGAGTGCTCTTCTATCAGTCTTCATAGCTTCCAAAGGGAAGGTTCCTTCGGCTAAATATTGCTTAATCTCAGTGTACCAAGGCTTCTCATTTGATTGTTCTTATATCTCCAAACAATAAGCTGGCCTGTCTTGTTGTAAGATCTCGATTGGTCTCACATCAATACCCCCAGGGATCTGAATCATTGAGGCTAGCATGGCTAGTGCATCTGCAAATCGATTATGAGACCTTAGTCTGTGACAGAAAGTGATCCTCCTGAACTTTGTGATTAAAACCTTGAGACATGCAAAATAAGGAATCAACCTGGCCTCTTTGATTGCCCAGGACTCATTTGCATGATAGACCACTAGCGACAAATCACCATATACATCCACTTCTTCTACGACCATGTCGAAAGCTTTTCTCAAGCTAGCTATATAAGCTTCATATTCTGCAGCATTGTTTGAGCATTCAAATTTTAGCTTGACTGCTATTGGAAAGTGAACCCCAGATAGCGAGATCAATACTGCTCCCGCTCCTCTACCTTGACTATTTGCTGCCCCATCGAAATATACCTCCTAGTCGAACGACTCTAGCTCTTCTCCTTCTACAAAGAGAACGGCTTCGTCTGGAAACTGATCATGCACCGAGACAAAGTTATATGATGGATTATAGGCCAGGTGGTCAACAATTGCTTGTCCTTTGATCAACTTATGAGTCATATAAGTGATATCAATTCTGAAAGCATCATCAACCAACGAGCTATTCTCCCTATAATAGCTGGCTTTTCCAAGAGATATTTCAGGGGATCCATTCGGGAGATCAGAATTACAGGATATGCCAGAAGGTAATGCCTGAGACGCTGAGAAGCCCAAACTAAAGCCAAGCAAGTTTTCTCCAACAGATAGTATCTTTCTTCGTATTCCAAAATTCATTTACTAATATAGTAAATCGCTTGTCCTTTTCTACCAGAATCATTATGCTGAGCTAAAATACACCCCATGGAGGTTTGTTGTACGGAAATATATATTAGTAATGGTCGACCGAGTGTCGGTGGAACCAGAATTGGGGGTGTAAAAAGGTACTTCTTGATTTTGTCAAAAGCCTGTTGACATTCTTCTGAGCAGACTATGGGTACATTCTTCCTATTTAAAAATAGGTTCACAAATTGGAGTGAGTTGCGCTATGAATCTATTGATATATTGGATCCTGTCAAGAAAACCTTGAATTTCATTCTCAGTTCGTGGTATAGGCATGTCAATAATAGCTTTTGCCTTTGAAGGGTCAATCTCGATACCTCTCCAACTTACAATAAACCCCAAGAACTTTTCAGAAGTGGTGCCAAAGACACACTTGGCCGGATTTAACTTTAAACCAAATTTCTTGAGTCTATTACAGATTTTCCTTAGATTAATCAGATGATCTTCAGCCTTTGGGGATTTGACAATCATGTCATCCACATATACTTCTGCCTCCTTGTGAATCATGTCATGAAACAATGCAACCATAACTCTCTGATAGGTTGCCCCAACGTTCTTGAGTCCAAATGGCATGACCCGATAGCAGAAAGTACCCCAGGGAGTGATGAATACAGTCTTGTCCATATCCTCTTCAGCCATCTTAATCTGGTTATATCCTGAGAATCCATCCATGAATGAAAGCGTCTCATGGCCTGCTATATTATCGATCAGTACATCAATGTGCGGGAGGGGAAAATTATCCTTAAGACTGGTTTTGTTCAAATTCCTGTAATCAATACATCCTGACTTTTCCATCCTTTTTCGGTACTGGTACGATGTTGGCAAGCCAATCAGTGTATAACGCTACTATCAAGAACCCAGCATTGATTTACTTTTCAACTTCTTCCTTAACCTTCTGTGACCACTCTGGCCTCATTCTTCTGAGTTTCTAACGAATCGGGTTCATATCTGGATGCAAGGGGAGTCTATGAACTACTAGATTTGTATCGAGCCCAGGCATATCTTCATAAGACCAAGCAAACATATCTCGATGGTCATGGAGAAATTCAATCATGGTGGTTCTCTGCTCAAGACTTAGTGAAGTGCCGATTTTCACATTATTAGGGTCATCATCAGACCCAAGATTTATAGTCTCCGAATCCTCAACACTAGGTTCTATTTTCCTCTCGCTTTGCTCTAAAAGGTCAAGGAGCTCTCTGGGAGGTTCCTCTTCCTGCTCTTCATCAGATTCTACTTCCAAGAGTTCAAGCTCGATTGATAGATTAGTCGTGGTTTGAGCAGTTCCCTGTTCAAGCCAATGGCTTTAATTTAGTATTTGTTTGAAGTTTTTGGGGCACACCCAATAAGAAAAAAAAATTTAGGAGGCTTCCGATCACTAGTCCTCATGGGGAGTCTTAGATCACGCCATCATAAGCTAAGCAAAAGGAATATTGAGGTATTTTTAGAAAAGTATCACTTATATATATATTCGAAAAGGATTTTACAAGACTCGACTGAAAGTAATTTTTACAGACTCTTCAACCATTGTGACTGACAAAAAAATGGTATGGCTTGACAAGGCTTCAACCGACCTTCTTGACAATCTTTGCTCTTCCTCTAGCCGCCTCCAGAGTGATGGATTCGGTCCACCATGATCTTGGGGATGAAAGACTCATTGTCTCCTATTTATCTTCTGAAATGGTGAACACTTCAGTTTCGACATACTCGAACAGAGCTTCCTCTTGGTCTTCTCCTATTTCTAGAACCGCTTCCTGATATTCGCTTAAAAGTGTTCATTTTTCACGATTATCCTTTGAGAATTATTGAACTCTCCTACGTAAAACTTTTATTTTTACAAACTTTTCTACGTAAGAGTTTTATCAATTGCATAGAACACACTTTTCTAGTTAAAATAGTGTATTTACATAGTTTAAACACATTTATGAAAGTCTAGATACTGAGTCATTTCGATGAACCCTCATTACGTGTTTTAACTGTCTCAGGAACCCTATCTGGACGATTTTTAAGGACTAGAGGCCGTAGTTAACCATCAAAGCCCATTACCAAAGACTAAAGAGCCAATAGGCTATACCAAGTAGATGCAGGCCAAGTGTGGGCTAAGCCAAGAGATCACAATTACAAAATGAGGCCTAGGGAGCTGAAGAGTTGATTTCCAAGAAAGAGGACTTGAGTAATAAAGATCACTATACAAGACAAAGGAGAAAAGCTTGCTTAGTTGGTGAAATCTATGGGAGATTGTGTTAGAGACCAGGGTTCAAAACCCTTTGCCATCATTTTCTCTTCCTTTTCTCTTTTATTTCTCAAAAACCCTAATCTCTCTCTCCTAATCCTATTCGTCCAACCTTAATCACCTTAGCCGTCCATCCTTACTTTTCAAAGCCCTATTTAGTTCAAAATCCTAATCCCATATCTTTCTAGCCTAAATCCTAGCCACCCATTTCACTAAACCTAAATCCTAGCCACCAATTTCACTAACCCTAAAACCCTAATATCTAAGAGATTAGTGGCCACACCTCACTTTCCTACTTTCCCACCTTCTATTCGAGCCATTCTTCTTTAGTTAGAAACATTGTCTAATTCAAAAACTTTCCATTTTCTAAACCCTTGATTAATTCCAAAACCATCCATCCCTCTCTCCCTATATAACTCACATAGGTGGCCACAAGGAGGGTATCAAAACTTTCTTTCATTCTACAGCCCCCTTCTTTTCTCACCCCTCTATCTCTCTCTAACCTAAGTTCTTAGACCTAAGACCTCTTCTCTAGTAGTGGCCGTACACTTCTTTTCTCACCCCACTACCTCTCTCTCACCTACATTTCACCACTTTCATCTCAACCCACTTCCTCTTTCACCTCTCTCTCTCTCTCTCTCTCATCTCACGGCTTTCTCTCTCACCTAAGGAGTTCTAAGGTCTCCGCAAGCTCACGGCATCACCATTGTCTCGCTCATCTCTTCACGGCCGGCCCTACGCCTAGGGCTCTCACCATTTGTTTTCTTTTTATTTTTTTCTTATTATTTGATGTTATTGCATTTAATTCAAATTTCGTAGGTGACTTTTTAATTCAATAAATAAATTTTAATCTTTGTTATTTCATGCTTGCCATCTTTCATTGTTTAATTTGATGCTTTTATTTCATTTCATTAGTAGTTCTTGATAATCTCTTTTAAAAAAAATGTTTTTTTTTAAAATTAATCCACCCTTCTCATCTCTCCACCATTTTAATCTTTTTATTTTCTTTATTGCACTAACCCTACCAACCTTGAGTGAGGATTCGACATCCGTAATACCATTGTGCTAATCTTTGCATAATTCATATTTTGCAGGAATTGAAAGGAATCGGATAAAAAAATAATTGTTGAAGTAGGGAGATTCGTTTCAACGACTGAAAAACCTTGTTTCAAATGGCACCGTTGCCGCTCGGGTGAAGGAAGTGCATAAAGAAAGAAGAAAATTTTCAGGAAACAAAAAAAAAAAAAATAGCAAGGGATTTGGGATCCCCTTCTTCTCTTTCTTTTCTACTTGGTTATTTTTATTTTTATTTTTTTTAAGCCTCGGATGGCCGAGTGCAACTTGTAATAATTTAGGACTTTCTACATCTTTTTTTTTATATTATTTTTAGATATGTGTTCAAGGGCTTAGCAACCCTTAAGCAAAAAAAAAAAAAAAGTGTTAGGTTTAGATTTACATTCTGTTTTTTTTAGGTGATTAGTATTTTGGGAATTATTTCTTTTGGAGACTTTTCAAATAAGAATTTTGTTATTTTTAGGCATTTTCGCATATCTTTTAGGGATTTAGCATATTTTTTTGGAAATTTCTAATGTTCAAAAAAATTTCTAAATCTAACTAAATCTTTATAGTGGAAAAGTCTATCTTTAACACAATTCCATTTTGGGAAGTTTGCCCTGATTTCATCAATTTAAATTGGAAGGTTTCCAAAACTTGAGGGAAAATTTAGGAATAGTAGTTCCCTACTTTAGGAAACTACTAAGTTTGAATTAAAACCCAAATTTGGAAATTAATTAATCTGCCTAATTCACTGAATGTTGTGTACAACCCCTTAAAGGCAGCCACCTTCCAAAAATAATTCCCAATCACGTGACTTATATTTTATTGTGCACTAACTTGTGCGCAGGGAAGGAGTGTGAGTAGGGAGTACTAGCTCGGAATGGGCCCAAGCCCATTACCCCTCCCTACCTCACCGAGGCGACCCCATGGCATAGCCCACGGGTAGGTACGTGTTCTATACCTCGCTTGAAAGCGATCCCGGGTGTTGATTGAGCATCTAGGTGGTGATTGTTTATTTGCTTTTGTACAAATTTTTCGAACTGCGTGGATGGCCGAAAAATAGATTAATTAAAGAGCAAACCCAGCTCTACTTGAAACTGGTGGGATTTCATCACCCACCTCATCACTCCAACTATGTGAACCCAAAAGAAATTTAATAAAATGAACCAAGATTTAGAGCCAAATTTAGCTCGGTGTTCATAGGACCATCACAAAATCAGTGAATCCTTCATTTTTTGAGTCGAATAAGACCACGAGCGCGGGTCCCTGTTTCCTAACATACCCACAGGTCCCTACTACTTTAGTATACTGAGCTCTTAAGTGGCATCTTCAAAATCTTGTTGGTTAACTGTGCTTGTTGACTTAGGAACACAATCTAGCCCAAGTTATTCTTTCGGGAACACACTTGTCAAACTACTTGACTGATCCGGCTAGTCTGGGATGTACTTAAGCTTGCCATTATGCGACACATTTGTCTAGGCTACGGATTCTCTTGTAGTTAACTCGTGTTAGTACTGGAAGGTTAACTTGCAAGTGAAACCTTTGTGAGAACCCTAGAGTGCAAGTCAGTCCGACGGATTAAACAAGATAAAATCAGTGGTCCCGCCCATTGTCATAATCTACTTGCCCACACAGATAAAAAGATAAAGCCCAAAAAACTGTTGATTGTTTAGCTTTGGCTTAGGGTTATCTTTGTGTTCTGTGCGCATCATATAGATTCACTCAGGTTAGTGTCTCCTTTAGTAATTTTTTGCTAGCTCTAGGGCGTATTTTCAAGTATATGCCCTATTGGATCCGATTCAACAAGCGATTGATTCGATCTGAGAGTCATTTAATTCTCCTAGAATCATTTACAAAGTCTTCCCCTCCCTCCTCCCTTCAAATTCCCATGGCAACAGAAAGGCCCCTCATTGAGACCTATGCACCCATTTCTGCTAACCCTCCTAATTGTATTGTACGTCCACCAACAGACGCGGCTCAATTCGAAATCAGACCGCATACAATATAAATGCTACCTACCTTCCATAGTCTTGCTAGAGAAGATCCATACATTCATTTACGGCAATTCCTAAATATCTGCACATTATTTAAAAATCGGTACCTCAATGAAGAAAATGTTAGATTAAGGGTCTTCCCATTCTCTCTAAAAGATAAAGCCTCTGCTTGGCTTTACTCTCTTCCTGCTGACTCGATTACAACTTGGGCCGAGTTAGTTGCTAAATTCATGTCCAAATTCTATCCGATGTCTAGGACAAATGAAATGAAACAATTCATTCAAGACTTCCGACAAAAGTTTGATGAAAAATTCTATGAAGCATGGGATAGATTTCAGGATTTTCAAACCAAATGTCCCCATCATAACTTTGACAAGGGTAGCCTTGTTAACTTTTTCTATAAAGGACTTACTTATGAGTCCCGAAACATGCTGGAATCTATGTGTCAAGGAAAATTCATGCACAAGACTCCTACAGAAGCCTACTTATTCATCATGGAATTAGCAGAAAACTCCCAGCATTGGACGACTAATTCTGAATTTGGTCGAACTACTCTACCCTCCAGGACTTCCACGGGACATGAGGTTAAAAGTGATCTAGAATTGAAATCCCTGCTCCTGGAACTCACAAAATCTGTTTCAGCCTTAGCCGTATCGGTTCAGAAACCAATACCTTCCAATACTGTCATGCATGTGGGTCAGGATAACCCAATCATGCATTGTGATTTCTGTCTGCAGAATACCCATATCACTTCTACATGTCCTTTAAATGAAGGATGTGCCCCACAAATCCAAGAAGAGGTCTGTAACTTCAGTACCTTTAAACCTCCCACTCCAAATTCCTATAGCCAGACTTACAACCCGGATACTAGGAATCATCCAAATTTTTCTTGGAAGCAACAGTCTACCCCACAGCAGCGACCACAATAGGGCACTTATCCTCCAGGGTTTCACTAACCCAATAGGCCATATAATGGGCAGTACTCGCAACAGCAGTACCACCAGTAACAGCAACCTCACCAGAATTCTTATTCTGGACAGCAGAGAGCCCCTCCACATCTGCCAAATCAGCAGTTAGTCCCAGTTGCTCCCCAGTCCTATAATTACTCTACCCCTTTGAGCTCCAATAGAGAGTTGGTACAATAGTTTCCCTTAGCTGCACCACAACATCATACTCTTAAACCTAGTCTAGAAGATCTTTTCTCTCAGTTTATAACACGGCAAGAACAATCTTACCAGCGTCTAGAGCACCGGCTAGGTCAATTAGAACCCGAGAGAGAGAAGGGCAAATTCCCTAGGCAACCTATTGCCAATCCAAAGGGAAATGCCAAGAAGGTAGTTTATGAAGTTGGTTCGCAATCAATGAACCACAACTTTCAGGGTGAGGTACAAGCTGTTACCACACTCCGCTCAGGCAACAATGTTGACATGGGAGTACAACCATGTCCAGTGCCATCAAAGGCACCAACTGCTCACTTAGAGGAACCCAGCTCCAAAGCTGCTGCCTCTACCTCTGCACCCAAATCTGATATTCCTGTGCAGAAACCTCAGGCTAAGGACAAGCCAATTTGTCAGTTGAAGCCACCTTTCCCAGAAAGGCTTGTTCAAAATAAAAGGGATCAAAAATTCTCAGAGATCATGGAAGTCTTCAAAGACTTACAGATCAACATCCCGTTCCTTACTACTATCAAGCAGATTCCAACTTATGCTAAGTTCCTCAAGGACTTATGCACTGTCAAGCGGCGTACTCATGTACCCAAAGATGCCTTTTTGGTCTAGAAGGCCACTGTGTTCATTCAACGCAATGGCATTATAAAATTCAAGGATCCTGGAAGCCCTACCATTCCGTGTGGAATAGGGAATGATTTCACCTGCACCGCCTTACTCGACTTAGGAGCCAGTGTGAATCTCCTACCCTACTCAGTCTATCAGCAGGTAGGCTTAAAGGACATGAAGCCTACTAGGGTCACATTAAAACTTGCGGATGAATCTATAAAGATCCCTAGAGGTATCATTGAGGATGTCCTAGTAAAAGTTGCAGACTTTTACTATCCGGTCGATTTCATCATTCTCGACACAGAACCATGTCCGGATAATAGGATACTTGTCATTTTGGGCAGACCTTTCCTAGCTACTGTTGATGCACACATAGGGTATAGGGATGGGAACATGTCGATCACTTTTGGCAACCTCAAAGCCGAGGTCAACATCTTTCGCTTAATGCACCAACCTACCGATGTCGACATGGTTGAGGAAATGTGTGTTGTTGAGAGTCTAACTCAGGACTCTCCCGAAGACATACTTCGTCATGTCTCGAACACTTTGGGGCTGATTTTCAATCTGAAATAGTCATTTCTGAAGTCAATGATCTCTTAGAGTCTACTCCCTTGATTTCTACTCCTGCTCCACTCAATGAGTTTGAGCCTTTGATAACCTTGGATAGAGAACCACTTTCCATCCTCTCTGTATCCACTGAGATCGAATCCACTGATGCCTCAGTGCCTAAGCTTGAACTGAAACCTCTTCCTTTAGAGCTCACATATGCTTACCTTGGACCAGAGGAAACTTATCCCGTCATCATCGCATCTATTCTTTCTGAATTCCAAAGAGAGAAACTTCTAAAATTGTTGAAAAAGCACAAGACCGCCATTGGTTGGACGATCGATGACATTCGTGGGATAAACCCTTCTATTTGCCAACACCATATCTATCTGGAAGATGATTCCAGGACTTCTAGGGAGCCTCAAAAGAGGCTAAATCCTATTCTAAAGGACGTTGTCCGGGATGAAATCCTTAAACTGCTGGATGCAGGAATCATCTATCCCATCTCGGACAGCAAATGGGTCAGTCCTATTCATGTTGTGCCCAAGAAAGCAGGATTCACAGTGGTGGAAAATGAGAAGCAGGAAATGGTCACCCAACGACTAAAGAAAGGTTGGAGAGTTTGTATTGATTACAGAAAACTCAACACCAACACTAGGAAAGACCATTTTCCGCTGCCCTTTATTGATCAGATGTTGGAAAGATTGGCTGGTCACTCCTTCTACTGCTTCTTAGATGGATACTCAGGGTACAATCAAATACCCATCACCCCTGAGGACCAAGAGAAAACCACTTTCACCTGTCCTTTTGGCACATTTGCCTATCGTCGCATGCCCTTTGGCCTCTGCAATGCACCTGTGACTTTTCAAAGGTGCATGACTAACATTTTTAGTGACATGGTAGAGAGATTTCTTGAAGTCTTCATGGACGACTTCTCTATTTTTGGATCATCTTTTGATGAGTGTCTCCATCACCTCAGTCTGGTTTTAGAGCGGTGTCAGGACAAACGTCTTGTCCTAAATTGGGAGAAATGCCACTTCATGTTGAAGAAAGGCATAGTTTTGAGCCATGTGATATCCGATCAAGGGATCGAGGTTGATAAGGCAAAGATAGATGTTATCTCTACTCTACCAATCCCTAAGTCTGTTCGTGACATTCGATCTTTCCTCAGACATGCTGGTTTTTATCAGAGATTTATCAAGGATTTTTCTCAAATCACTCGTCCCTTGTGTAGTCTCTTGGCTAAGGATAGCCCTTTTGATTTCAACACCAAGTGTATGACTGCATTTGAGCGCCTCAAATCTGAGCTCACCTCTGGTCCTATCATTCATACTCCCGATTGGACCCTTCCGTTCGAAGTGATGTGTGATGCTTCCGATTATGCCTTAGGTGCAGTTCTAGGGCAAAGAGTCAACAAGCTGCCATATGTCATATACTATGCCAGCAAGACTTTAAATTTAGCACAACTGAATTATTCCACCACTGAGAAAGAGCTCTTGGCTGTAGTATTTTCCTTGGATAAATTCAGATCTTATTTACTTGACACAAAGGTCATAGTCTACTCAGATCATGAGCACTGGGCTATCTTCTTTCCAAGAAGGATACCAAACCCAGGTTGATTCGTTGGATTCTTTTATTACAAGAATTTGATCTAGAAATTCGGGACAAGAAAGGAACTGAGAATGTGGTCGCTGACCATTTATCTCGACTGACTGTAGAGTCCATCTCTGAACCTCTACCCATCCTTGAGACCTTTCCTGACGAACAACTGTTCGCGGTCTCGGATTCTCCGTGGTATGCTGACATTGTCAACTATCTCGTGATTGAAGCCATTCCTTCCCAGTGGTCTAAACAAGATAAACATCAATTCTTGGCCAGGGTGAAGAACTACTCATGGGACGACCCTTATCTCTATAAGTATTGTCCAGACCAGCTCCTTCGTCTGTGTGTCCCTGAGTCTGAGCAATTGAATATTCTCCTCTTGTCATGATTAGCCCTGTGGTGGTCATTTCAGCACTAAAAAGACTGCAGAGAAAGTTCTACAGTGTGGATTCTACTGGCCATCTCTCTTTCGAGATGCACATGTCTACTCCAAGGCCTGCCCAAATTGTCAACATCTAGGCAGAATTTCTCAGAGAAACATGATGCCCCTCACACCTATTCAGGTTGATGAGATTTTTGATATTTGGGGCATCGACTTCATGGGACCATTTCCGATCTCACATGGTTTCCAGTATATTTTCCTTGCGGTCGATTATGTCTCTAAATGGATAGAGCCAATTCCCATAAAAACCAATGACCATAGAATTGTGGTTAGATTTCTTAAAGAGAACATCTTCGCTCGATTCGGAGCCCCCAAAGCTATCATCAGTGATGGGGGAAAACATTTCTGCAATAGGGTCTTTGAGCATCTTCTAAAAAAGTATGGGGTCACCCACAAGGTCGCCCTTGCTTATCATCCTCAGACTAGTGGTCAGGTAGAAGTCTCCAACCGTCAAATAAAGCAAATCTTAGAGAAAACAGTCAATACTACTCGTAAAGACTGGTCCATTCATCTTACTGACTCTCTTTGGGCCTACCGTACTGCTTTCAAGACCCCTCTCCATATGTCTCCGTATCGATTGGTTTTTGGGAAACCATGCCACCTCCCTGTCGAGTTAGAGCATCGTGCCCTCTGGGCCATTAAAAAGCTAAATTTTGACTTAGACTCTGCAGGCGAGGAGAGGAAACTGCAACTCAATGAGTTGGATGAATTACGAAATGATGCTTATAGTTTGTCGAAGCAATACAAAGAACAAATGAAAAGGATTCACGACAAGAGCATTCTTAGAAAAGAGTTCCACCCTGGACAGAAAGTACTTCTGTACAATTCTAGACTCCATATCTTTCCTGGGAAATTAAAATCTAGATGGTCCGGTCCATTCATTGTAACTGAGGTTAAGCCCTATAGGGCTGTCACTGTCAAGGATCCAACGGATAATTCCACTTTCCAAGTTAATGGTCAACGTTTGAAACATTTCAATGAACTTGATGTTTCATCCATCCAAGCTGATGAGATTGATCTAATCGATCCTGTCTATGAAGACTGATGACTCACTCAGTCTCCATGTTTCCAACTTGTTTGGGGGTTCTTTTATGTACCCCCTTTGTGTCTAGCTGAAGACGTTAAACTTAGCACTGTCGGAAAGGCAATTCGGAGATTCATGAATTGCATGATTATTTTGGCACTATTTTTCAGATTGTACGGATTTCATTACTTTTGCAGATACCTACCAGTGTACATTTTTGCCAAGCTGGTAATACCCTTCCTCAACTTTTGCATCTTATAGTCCACAGTCATATCTTTTTGTCTTGGTCATGAGCACCGAGGACGGTGCTATCTTTTGTTTGGGGGTGGTATTTTCTGAAACTCATGTTTTCCCTTTAAAAAAAAAATTGTTTTCTTTTGCTAACTCTTTGGAGCTTTAGAGACTGTGAAAGCTTCCGGCCTGTCCTGTAGGCCGCCTAGGAGGTAGAACTCTAGGTTTTGCGGGTAGGATATATAGACTTATTTTCTTTTTATAAAAAAAAAAAAAAAGTTTTTCTAGTACTTTCAAAAATGTTTTCAAGTAACTTTACAATGATGAGACTAAAACTAACTGTTAGTCTACTTATTGAAAGGGATGTCATCTTTTGAAATACAAGTTAGCACTTAGTTCAGTACTACTTTGGATTGAGATGCTTAGAAAATTCAGATTCGGCACAAATTGCACAAAATCAACATCAGAGTCATCCTAATTTCAGATTCTCTAGAGATCCTAGAAGAATATTTGTGGAGACCTAACCTAGTGAGTTTTGAGCATTTCATCATTTCAGAGGGTTATACAAAGATTCTGAGTCACAAGTTGACCCACAATTTCTTCCAGCCCACACATATTCCTTTGCGAGATCTCATTAATTCTTGATTTGATCATTAAACTCGGAACGACATTACAAAAGAACTTTCTTTGTATCCATTGAAAACATTAGACATGATAGTGCAACCTTAGAAAATGATATAGGCCATGTTTGTAACCTTTCAGACTTTTTAGCTTACCTAACTTTTACATCTGTAGAAAACCCTTTTGAGCCTTTAATGAAAACCTTTTCTTGTTAACCCATTAACCAAAAACCCAATCCAGATAAGAAATATGACTCGCGACCCTATTTCTGAGAAGGATAAAAGAGTAAGTGGTATGGGTACAGCATAAAATATAGAAATCAAGAAGGAAAGAAAAACCAAGTGGGTTCAAACTGAAAAGAAAATATGGAAAGCTGAAAAACAATATTGAGCAATCTCAAAAAGATCAAAAAATAAAAGAAGGAAAAGAAAAAGGAACTGGTGTTACGCCCTCAGGAAAAATTGTAAAGAATATTACGATATCCTCTCAGAACTTTGAATCCTGTATCCCCTTCTTTTCCTAAACCATTCCCAAGCCTCAATAAAACCTATTAAAGTCCTACTTGATTCTAGTTAGCACAATCATAAAATGTGGAGAATGGAGAAAGAGAAACTATAGAGTTTGATCTAACGTTCCCGAGTGACATGATATTCCTATCATGAGATCTTTTGATTTTATAATGTCTTCCCTTCTAGACAATATATGTGAGAAATTTGCCTATTTCTATCCACATATCTCCTCACATATAACTTGAGAGAAAATAAATAAAACCATTTCCGAGTGATTCACTTCTGAGTGGTATACAAGTGAGAATTGAGGTCAAGACATAAAATCTTAGAGATGATCTGAAAATCTTTGTTGCTGGATAATGATGATGTTGAACACACACACACGCTGAATCTGACTTTTCTTGTGTTGAGTGTCCATCTGTATTCTTGTTGAAACTTACTGACTGAGTTCTAACTTGTAAATATTTTGTTACATCCTTGAAATAATTTGACAAACGGAGTTTTCTCTGAGTAATGAGAAACAGTGTGTAGCATGTGCCAAACCCTTTCAAGCTCCACTTTTTCGCACTAATTGCCAAGGACTAGCAACATGCTCGTTAGGAGTTGTGATATTCGCTTAAAAGTGTTCATTTTTCACGATTATCCTTTGAGAATTATTGAACTCTCCTACGTAAAACTTTTATTTTTACAAACTTTTTTACGTAAGAGTTTTATCAATTGCATAGACACACTTTTCTAGTTAAAATAGTGTATTTGCATAGTTTAAACACATTTATGAAAGTCTAGATACTGAGTCATTTCGATGAACCCTCATTACGTGTTTTAACTGTCTCAGGAACCCTATCTGGACGATTTTTAAGGACTGGAGGCCGTAGTTAACCATCAAAGCCCATTATCAAAGACTAAAGAGCCAACAGGCTATACCAAGTAGATGCAGGCCAAGTGTGGGCTAAGCCAAGAGATCACAATTACAAAATGAGGCCTAGGGAGATGAAGAGTTGATTTCCAAGAAAGAGGACTTGAGTAATAAAGATCACTATACAAGACAAAGGAGAAAAGCTTGCTTAGTTGGTGAAATCTATGGGAGATTGTGTTAGAGACCAGGGTTCAAAACCCTTTTGCCATCATTTTCTCTTCCTTTTCTCTTTTATTTCTCAAAAACCCTAATCTCTCTCTCCTAATCCTATTCGTCCAACCTTAATCACCTTAGCCGTCCATCCTTACTTTTCAAAGCCCTATTTAGTTCAAAATCCTAATCCCATATCTTTCTAGCCTAAATCCTAGTCACCCATTTCACTAAACCTAAATCCTAGCCACCAATTTCACTAACCCTAAAACCCTAATATCTAAGAGATTAGTGGCCACACCTCACTTTCCTACTTTCCCACCTTCTATTCTAGCCATTCTTCTTTAGTTAGAAACATTGTCTAATTCAAAAACTTTCCATTTTCTAAACCCTTGATTAATTCCAAAACCATCCATCCCTCTCTCCCTATATAACTCACATAGGTGGCCACAAGGAGGGTATCAAAACTTTCTTTCATTCTACAGCCCCCTTCTTTTCTCACCCCTCTATCTCTCTCTAACCTAAGTTCTTAGACCTAAGACCTCTTCTGTAGTAGTGGCCGTACACTTCTTTTCTCACCCCACTACCTCTCTCTCACCTACATTTCACCACTTTCATCTCAACCCACTTCCTCTTTCACCTCTCTCTCTCTCTCTCTCTCTCATCTCACGGCTCTCTCTCTCACCTAAGGAGTTCTAAGGTCTCCACAAGCTCACGACATCACCATTGTCTCGCTCATCTCTTCACGGCCGGCCCTACGCCTATGGCTCTCACCATTTGTTTTCTTTTTATTTTTTTCTTATTATTTGATGTTATTGCATTTAATTCAAATTTTGTAGGTGACTTTTTAATTCAATAAATAAATTTTCATGCTTGTTATTTCATGCTTGCCATCTTTCATTGTTTAATTTGATGCTTTTATTTCATTACATTAGTAGTTCTTGATAATCTCTTTTTAAAAAAATATTTTTTTAAAAAATTAATCCACCCTTCTCATCTCTCCACCATTTTAATCTTTTTATTATTTTCTTTATTGCACTAACCCTACCAACCTTGAGTGAGGATTCGACATCCATAATACCATTGTGCTAATCTTTGCATAATTCATATTTTGCAGGAATTGAAAGGAATCGGATAAAAAAATAATTGTTGAAGTAGAGAGATTCGTTTCAACGACCGAAAAACCTTGTTTCACTTCCTCTATTACCAATTCTTCAAACAGGTGCTCTATTCCATATTAGCTCCTCATCCTGGATGCTCCTAGAACTCTCACTTAATACACGTATGGTAGGGATTGGAGGTTCTACGGTTTTGGGTATGGGGGAGATCACGAGTTCTGGTATCATGTTGGATATGGGACTGCTAGCTTGGGAAGTGGTAAGATGGTGCAGGTATTTCTAGATTTCTGCCACTCCTCTCTTTGGTGTGAGCTGCTCCATATGTCAGCTTGTAGCCTATCCCAAACGGCGGGGTATAACGAGACGGAGTGATGATCTTCTTGATACCTTAATGCCGAACTCCTAAACCTAAACCTGGTTGATATCCCATTCTTGTCATCATCTTGTATTTGGGAGGGATCTGCCTGGCATTCCTTTTCTTGATCTCGACCTGTGTAATACAACTTACTTCCTCAAGCTACTAAGTTATGAGCATGGGCTTTAACCTTTCTTCTTGAACCTCTAGAATGGAATAAATCAAACTTTCTAAAGGGATGACGATCAGTTAGTCCCCTTGGATAAACTTTATTCTCTTATGTAGCGTAGATGGTATTGCCTTGGCCATATGGATCGATGGTCTTCCGAGGAGTAAAGTAAAGAATGTCGGGACATCCACTACCTGGAAATCGATGAGAAAATCTACCGGGCCGATAGTAACATTCAAATCGACGTCATTGAGGCCCAGATTATCATAGGCCTTTTATTCACATGACTTAAATCTAGACCGATGCTCTGCAACGTGTTCAAGGTACAGACATTCAGTCCCAAACCGTTGTCAATCAAGACTGAAGAAACGTGCTTGCCCCTACAAACCACCGTAATATATAGTGCCCTAGTATGAGATGTGTCCTCCTCGGGAATTTTTCCCTCAGTAAACGATATGACCTTTGGTTCCAGCACTTGACCCCAACTTTTCTGGAGTGATATCTGGAGTGACGTGGGCATTGTTGAAAACTTTGATCAATTGCTTCCAGTCCCATATCCAGAAGTTAGTAACAACCCCATTATGAAAATTTGGGCTGGAATTTTACTGAGCTGCTGGGCAACATGATATTCTTCGGCCTTTTGAATGACTTTTAACAAGGCTTCCGAGTCTTCTTTCTCTTTTTCTTGGTCAACAACCTTTCCTTTCTCCTTTCCCCCTTCTGGCATATTTACATAAGGATTTTACGGATACAATCTGCAAGACCTGGTGAGGCTTGCAATGTCAATGCTCCCCGGCTCAGATGGGTAGGAAGTGGATGGGTAGGTATTTGGTACTCGATCTAGGTTATGGATTAGTGGGGGGATGAAAGGGACGATAACGGGCATAGCTGATGGGGTTGACTGGATTAGTGGCCATTTGGCTGGACATGGTATGAAGTAAGTGATTCCTTCTAAGACTTGGACCGAAAGATCAGAAGGAATTTGAATTGGGGGACCAATGATAGGTGGGGTAAAAGTGTCAATCATACATACCCAAGGTTCTGCCCCTTCTAAAAAATTATCTTATTGATTGTGAGGTGGTAAAGGGGCCTGAATAATGCTTGTATTTCCTGGGGCTAACTCGATCTTTTTCTGGTCAAGGAGGTCCTAAATTACATGCTTCAAAGTAAAGCATCTATCATTAAGGTGTCCAAGACCTTGATGGAAAGCACAATGCTGATCCATAGAAAAGTTGGTTGATAGATTAGTGGGTACTAGTATTGGGGGTCTGGGTGAAAGTATTCCTTTTTGTATGAGATATGGTAACAGCCGGTTGAGAGAATAAGGTACATGGGTGAAAGTTCTGGGTGGTGTTCGTACTTGCTGAGGTGCAGGGGTGCGAGGTTGGTTATTGGGCTGAGTTGGGACTACCTGTTGCGGTTACGTTGCATTTATTGGCAATTGTACTGGCACTGCTGGTGCTGCTGTTTCTACCATTTGCACCTCTCCTTCTTTCTTCTTCTGATCTTTCCTGAAAATATTCCGGTTATTAGTGCTTGACTGCTGAGTGGCAGGCTGACTGAAATTGGCAGTAATGGTTCCATTTCGAATGGCAGTCTCGATCCTAACTCCACTCTTGACGATACTAGGAAAGTCGGTAGCTAGTAGAGCTATTATGAGAGTCGAATAAGGTGGCCTGAGTGTTGCCAAGAACGTAGAGATGAGTTTCTCATCAAGCAGAGATACCGTCTTCCTAGATGTCATCTGGAAACATATTCCATGAATGGCTCATTGCTCTTCTGAGTCATTTGTTCTAAATCTCCTTTCTGAGGTAGCAACTCCATGTTAAATGAAAACTGCTTGAGGAATGTGCTAATTAGATTCTTCCATGTTTTGAATTGTCCCATGTCGAGGGAAGTGAACCATATAAGGGTTGCCCCCTTCAGACTCTTTTGGAAGCACCAAATTAACAAATGGCCATTGTCCCCATGTTCCAACATATCTATGTAGTAAAGTCGAAGGTGGGTGTGAGGGCACCCTTTTCCATCATACTTCTCAAAATCGGGCATCTTAGAATTCTTGGGAACTACAACCTCAGAATAGAAGGCCAGGTCTGCGAACTCTTTATCCGGAGTATCCTGCACTGCCTTCAGTTTTTTGATTTCTTCTTGCATCTCTTGAAACTAATCTTTGAAAAGAGAAGAGGGGTCAGATGTATTAGGAACCTGCAGTCCTACAGAGTGTGTGGGTTGATTTATCTTTCCCATGCCTTGGTCATGTTGATCAAAATCCAAGTCTGGGTTAGGGTTGGAAATTGATTCTAGTTGAACTTTGAGGTGAATCTTGTTTGGTTGGTGTTTGGGGGAGGGGGAGATGGATTGGATTGATTTGGTGGAACGGACGAGCTGGGTTGGTCAGTTGCTCGTGCAACATTGAGAGTTCGAAGAGCTTCCAAGATACTATGTATCGAGCCCTTGATTTCCATGATGTCCTGAGTGTTGCGGGTCATTTCTTCCTCTAGGTCCTGAGGGTCTAGGAATTCACCTTGATTCATCTTGATTTCCGATGAACTTCCTTGAGTAGCGGCTTGTGCAAGAGCTTCTCGCGCGAGAGCTGCGGTTACAAATCGTGTCATATGCTGACGCATGATAGATACGACAAATGACTAATAAAGAAGACATATCATGAGAGAGAAATAGAGTTTTTATTCACACAGTAGTTTTATATACAAGATGTTACTGCACTTTATCAAAAAGTGTCTTACATACTCAAAAAAGGAACTAGTTTATGTACATAACAAAAGTACTTAAACACAAGTGCAAATGCATGATAGTATGACCCTAAGCAAGTCTTTTAGAGAGGAATGTCAAACTCCAGTGGCAGGGGTTCAACCTCAAGCTCCATGATTTACTGATTTAGGACCTCGATGTGAACCTCCAGCATATCAATCGTCTCTGTTGGATTCTGAGTCCCCTGAATGTACTGTCGTATCTTGGTACTGAGCTCATCGCTGGCTATGTCTAGCTGCTCTTGCACAAACTTGAGACAAGTCTTGAGACCTTTCTTGCTCCTAGCTTGGTGCTTGACTACCTTTTGTAGGGAAGCTATAAAATGCTCAGCCTGAATTTCCTCTTGCATCAAACGGCCTACCTCCTGTTAGACTTTGTGCACATACTTCTTCATCTTTTGCTCTTTTGCTACCAGTCGTGCTTTCGCTACTGTAATCTCCTTTTCCTCGGCTTTGACGCTCATGCGGGCAAGTAGAAATGTATCCACCAAGGTTGAGTGGTTGCTGCAATCGGTATAGTGCTATGCCTCGAAGGTCTCGCCGGTGTTGGTAACTCAGCAGGTATCGACACACTGCTTGTCTGATCTTCCAACATCAACCACTGATCATAGCCATCTACCATCTGAGGGGTCATACAATATTCAAGATTTTCATCCTCCCGCTAGTGGGAGAGACTCTAACTTGAAGCAAATTCTTACCTCATATGCTCTGAGGTGCCCTTAAAGTCGATGAAATCTTCATGCATGGGTTCCCAGGTAGGGATGAACTGGGCATACCCCAACTGTCGGAGAACGTGGAGAGGTGCATAAGGTGTTGGTCCTGAAAGCCCGGCTAAAATGATACAAGTGCGTCAAACTGTGCTAAGACGCGGCCGAATCTGTCTCGGCATCCAGGTTGGTTGCCATATGATGTCATTCTCCTTTAAGGTTTGGAGGGGAGCAAGGTAATGTTTTGCATCTGTAGAAGCTGGCTTATGACGCTATACCAAGAATTGTAGAACCATGCTGTTGAACTGGATTGGCTTTGTTGGGGGTGATGCAATACTCGGAATGTGCTCAACTAACCAGATGTGTAAAAGAGCAACACAATTGTTGAAGGCTCCTCTCTGATGACTAGAACAAAACGAAATGTCTCGAAGAAGCTCAGCTAATAACATTGGGACAAGGGTAGCTCTTTTTTGGACCTGCCTGATGATGTTGAATAATACGGCCTCCACATGATTCAGCCCTTTGGGGAATAGGACTTGACCCACTACCGCCGAAGTAAATGCATTTAATTTACCCGCATTAACTTTGGGGGTAGTGTAATCCCAGTCCTAGTCATACAAGGATAAAAGGTAAGTCAGGGGACATTTACTATATGACTTTTATGACCCTTTGTACACTTGGTCTTCTCTTATTTCCAGGAATCTAGCCAGAGTTTGCTTATAGTTCTCTTTGTGTTGAGGAAACACAATATCCTCTCCTAAATTAAGACCCGAGATGTGATTGATTTCCTCCAAGGTTGGACACAACTCCTGTTTACCAAAACGGAAGGTCATCGTTTTCTCTTCCCAACAATGTACGGCAACTTGAGGAAGACGCCAGTCTGGATTTATATATTTTGGTTAGCTCTAGAGTATATCCTAGATGGTACTCCTGTTGCCAAACCATTCTTTGCTCTGATGTGAGGGTGGAAATGACTGATAATACCGAAGGTTCACATCCTGGGCACTCCTGCAATTTAATGAGGTTATGAGAACGTGAAGGACCTTCCATCTATATGATGTAGACAAAAATTAGACATATCTAACCTAAGATGAATATATATAAACATACTAAAAGAAACATTCAGGAAGTAACTCACATAGGAATAAACAAACTTAATGTGTGTAATCAAATGGGGTGAACAGACAAAGGTCCTGGCCACTTATCCGGATTGTAGGGATCCAGAGCCCAAAAGGTTTAAGACAAAATTGACCAAGAGGTAGTCCACACAACCCATTTGAATGTGGGTTGATAAGCTACCTTTAGACCAGGTTAATGTCTAGGTTGTTAGCTTCACACATAAAGGACTAGCTAAGGATGATGTTTTAACAAGAATCAAGCAGGGTTCACACAAGCTTCAAATTGGCTTAGGTATAGGGATACGGGTGTCCCTATATCTAACAAATGATGTAGGAGCGGCTTAAACTAATAGCAGAATAGGGACAAGGTTGCCCCTCCTGACGGGTAGCTATTATTTTATGCCCAAACAGAATCTATAGTCTACATGCTTGTGCTGATGTATGCAGAGTTTTTGACTATAAGGTTGAGGAGCACTTGACCATATATACGACTCCCTGGTATAGAACATACCTGAAAATGGACGATTGGTGCAAGCGGGAGAGACCAGTCGTATTTACCAGAGATAACCATCTCTCGGTCTACAACTAGTACTTTCCACAGATCTTTGGGCTCCAGCATCGGGGATAACCATCCTTCGATTGTAAGCTTACTGGATCTAGTTAGATAGGTGAAGAGTTTTTATTCTATTATACAATGAATATGAATGCATCAATCAAAATCGAGCAATGAATAAAAAATGGAACCCTAAGCATGTTGCTAAGTTTATTCAACAAATGTCTGAGGGTTTAATAATAATAACAGAAAAATTTGCAGTATATAGATGAATTTGAAAGCTTCTAATGTGGTTTCCAACGTTCGATTCAAATTTAGGTTTTGGCTTGAATATTGGTCTACAAAACCAGAGATTCTGGGTTCGATTCCCAACAGAGTCGCCAGCTGTGAGTACCTGAATTTTAATCCTCATTCTCGATCAGGATAGATCCCGATAAGAAATAAAGATAAATTGCAATTGGGTTGTGAGCCACCACCTATCTAATTTTGAGGGAAATAGGTCCCTAAAATGGTTGGATAAGGCATGGTCTGAAAGTCAGAGGTTAGGATAAGGGATTCAGTTGAGTTAGGGGAAGATGTTAGGCACCCCTAAACTCACATTCGGGGATGGTTACCTACTTCCTAAGTCTGAATCAAAATGGGGAAACCGTAATAGAAGCTTAAAATTCAATTTATATGCTAAGAAGATATAACATCAATAGTAATGAATATAATGAAATGGACATGGTAGAGATGGAATAGAGATTCTATCCTAGGGGGAGCTGAACCCGATCAAGGTTGCCTATGTATCCACTGTTAGTGGAATCAAGCCGCACATAGTTCTAGATGGGAGTTGATGGTTTGATTTGATTTGATTGGACTGGATGTGGGTGATTGAAAGGTATGAAGGTTTTTGCTCCTATTTGAGGAGCGAAATGGCCTTTTAAGCTTGTGCTGAGGAGCGAGTGGATTTTGCCGGTGTGAAACTGAACCAGGGTTCGGATGAGGGTTTAGCTGGAGTTCGGCTTGGTTGACTTGGGGTTCAACTGGGGTTTAATCAGAGTTTAACTAGGATTTAACCAAGGTTTAACTAGGGTTAATTGAAATTTAATCAAGATTAACTAGGGTTAACTCGGGTTTAATCAGGGTTTAACTAGGGTTAGCTAGGGTTTAACTAGGGTTTAATCAGGTTTTAACTAGGGTTAAGCTTGGATTAACGAGGGCTTAACCAGGGTTTAACTTGGGTCAACTGGGGTTTAATCAGGGTTTAACTAGGGTTAGCTAGGGTTTAACTAGGTTTTAACTAGGGTTAAGCTTCAATTAACTAGGGTTAAGCTAGGACTTTTGGGCAGAGGTTCGATTAGATAAGGCTAGTTTTGAACCGGGATTTGGACAGAGGTTCAACTAGACAAGGCTAGTTTTGAACTGGGATTTGGGTAGAGGTTCGACTAGACAAGACTAGTTTTGAACCGGGATTTGGGTAGAGGTTCGACTAGGCAAAGCTAGTTTTGAACCGGGATTTGGGCATAGGTTCGACTTGGTAAGGCAAGCAGTCTACTAAATGCTAATGCTAAAAAAAAATACTTTTAAATGTGACTAAAATAGTTTAAACTACTAAAGGACAAAGCAAGACAGGGTTTTCTAGTAAAGTTACCTTCCGGAAAATCTAAAAAGATTTCTAAAAAGAGGTCCCGAGAATCGACCATTCGCAATCGACTTTCTCAGGAATCCGGAGCGCTACGAGGAGCTTTGAAGAAGAAAAGGGAGAGAGATGAGAGTGAATGAGTGAGAAATGAAGTGAGGGGGCTGGAGTATCTATAGTTTTTCAAAACAGGGGGGCGCTGTTTCAAGAAGCGCCCCTATTTGGATAAAAACCTCGAAAAGCAAGGTGGTAGTGAACAGGAGGGTGGCAAAACAGGTCGACACTAGGGGGCATCGTTTGAAACAGCGCCCCTAGCCAGGCTTTGCAAAATGGCCTGCTGACATGCCCATAAGAATAGGCCCCTAAGGGGGTGCTGTTTGAAGCAACGCCCCTATTGAGGGACCAAAAATCATTAATTTTTTATATTTTGTGGACTTTCACTCGCCACATGTCGCACTCCGATTCGTCGAAAAGCCATTTTTTCGGTTTTAAGCCCGTTTTGATCCTTAAAATAGTCAAAATTGAACCAAAAATTTTGTAAAAATATTTCGGACAAAATGATACATTTTGAACACTTTTCCAGGGGCATTTTGGCCTTTTTACACTACAGGGGCATTTTGGTCATTTTTCACTGTTTTAACTCCAATTTGATCTCAAAAAAGTCAAAATTGAACCAAAAATTTTGTAAAATTATTTTAGACAAAATGACAACTTTTTAGTACCTTTTCAAGGATATTTTGGTCATTTTTCACCATTTTAAACCCAGTTTGCCCTCGAAAACAACCAAAATTCATCAAAAATTTTCTAAAATCATTTTAGACAAAACGATAACTTCTTAGCACTTTTCTAGGGGTATTTTGGTCATTTTTTTACCCTATGGAAATTTTAGTCATTTTTTTTACTGTAGGGCCATTTTTGAAAATCAAAGCACGCGGAATGAGGGTTTTAAAAGAGGATTTTTAATGGTACAACAAGAGACTAGAGAGGTGTAAAATTGGGGTGCTTACAATGACGAGACAGGCAGGATAGAGCAAGCCATCAACTACATCAGTAAGCGCCTGCTAGAGTACAAAAAGAGGTACAGCCCGCTCAAGAAGACTTGTCTAGCACTGGTCTGGGCTACTCAGTGTTTGCGGCACTATCTGCTTTCTTACTCGGCAATTCTGATCTCCCAGATAAATCCACTCAATACCTATTAGAAAAGCCAGCCACCACCGGGAGAATAGCCCGATGGCTCATGATGTTGTCTGAATTCGACATCACGTACATGACTCAGAAGTTAATCAAGGGGCAGGCGATTGCAGATCACCTACCCCGCAGCCCAACACAAGACTATGTTTCAGTACATAATCAGTTTCTAGATGAATTCATCCTGTATACAGAAGTAGAAGAACAAGAATACCTCGCCTGGGAGTTATATTTCGACGGAGCTACCAACAGTCACAGACATAGGGTAGGAGTAGTCATGATCTCACCAAAGGGAACACACCTCCCATCTCAGTCAAGCTGCGATTCAGATGTTTAAACAACGAAACAGAATACAAGGTGTGCATAGCCGGTCTAAAAGAAGCCCTGGGCATTGGGATTGAAGAGATAGATGTCTTCGGTGACTCGTCTTTGGTAATCTGTCAGGCAAATTAATCTTGGGCTATCCGAGAAGCAAGGCTAGTCCCGTACTTGGCCTACCTCAATGTGTTAATCATGCAGTTCAGAAGAATCAGCTTCAGCCACAGGTCTCGGAACCACAACAGATTTGCCGATACACTAACTACTCTCACCTCTATGATACAGATCCCTATGGGCATCTTGCCCTAGCCGATCGAAATCTAGCAACCGGATCAACCTGCCTACTGTCTTCAGATCGAAGAGGTATCAGACAACAAGCTTAGGTATGCAAACATCAAACAATATCTCAAGGACGAGACCTTCCCACTCGATGCTACCAAAACAAATCGTCGGGCAATTAGAAGACTGGTCATCTAGTTTGTCCTCTTCGGAGGAGTCTTGTACAAAAGGTCACCGAACCTAATCTAGCTCAGATGCCTTGACACCTGTGAAGCTGCACAAGTAATCGAAGAAGTTCACGGACGAACTTGCGGCCCACATATGAACGGGTTAATGCTGTCTAAAAAGATACTCAGACTAGGATACTATTGGTCTACTATAGAATCTGACTGTTGCGAGCATGTGCAGAAGTGCCACCAGTGCCAAATCTATGCCGATAAAATCAATGCATCGCCATCCAGGCTGCACAATCTTACTGCTTCATGACCATTCTGAGCTTGGGGTATCGACATCATCGGACCCATAGCTCCGAAAGCATCAAACGGTCAACGATTCATTCTGGTTGCAATCGATTACTTTACAAAATGGGTCGAGGCAACCTCTTATGCCGACGTCACAGCCTCAGTGGTTCAACATTTTCTGAAAAGAGATATCATCTGTCGATATGGAGTCTTATATGAGATTATAATAGACAATGCTCTCAATTTCTGCAACAAGGGGATGACTGATCTCTGTCAGAAGTTTAAAATACAGCATCACAACTCCACGCCATATAAGCCACAGAAAAATGGTGTAGTTGAAGCTGCCAACAAAAACTTGAAGAAAATCATAAAGAAGATGGCAACCAATTATTCTGTCTGGCATAAGATGCTCTTATACGCACTCATGGCTTATAGAACGTCCATCTGAACTTCAACTAGGACAACACCATTTTCTCTGGCTTATGGTATAGAAGCAGTCATTCCCATCAAAATACAAATTCCCTCACTCTGAGTGCTAATGGAAGCAGAACTCTCAGAGGCAGAATGGGCATAGACCCCATAAATAGTTGAATCTGATTGAAGAGCGACGACTGAAAGCCATCAACCATTCTCAGGCCTATCAGAGGCGCATGGATAGGGCATTCAATAAGAAATTCAAGCCACAAAACATTGAGATCGACAACCTGGTTCTTCAAAAAATGTTGCCTAACCATCCTGACCCGAGGGGCAAATTCACTCCTAACTATGAAGGCCCATACATCATCTGAGACAAATTCTCAGGCCGCGCCCTTTGACTTGGACGTATGGATGACAAAGACCTCCCAGAGCCCGTCAACATGGACAGAGTCAAACGATACTACAGTTAGGGTTTAGATCTGATAGGCGCTATGTACTTGTAGTTTCTTCGGGAAATGACAGGAGGCCATCTTTGGCACACTCTTTATCCCTAGCAAATATAACCCGTTTACAAATCAATAGAATCCGCTAGTTAGCCCCCTTGAGCCTAACAACCTTTCTTTTACATAACCTTTTCAGGGACACCCTCCTGCGGATTTTGCCTGAACTACGTCATAACCTGATCCTGCAAAAGGTGTGTAGGCAGTCTAATAAATCGGGTGCGGTCACTAAAAGGAGATCACACCTCCCTTGACTTTCCCACGTAAAGTCAGTCTATCCCCAGTAATCAAAATCTCTGAAAATGTCTCCCTGCAGAGTCAAGCTCTCCCTAAACAAAACAAGAATCCTCTCGACTTCCTCAGCCGAGTCTACTCCCAAAGATACAAGATTTCCATCGAAGGAAAGCCCAAAATAGAAGTTGAAATATTCTCCAAAGTCAGAGACTCCCCACAGAGCAAATCTCTCCGGACTCTTTTCCCAACAAAATCAACTTTCGGGAACATTCCCTCAACAGAGACAAACTCTCCCCAAACAGAGACAGCCTCCCTCCCAAACAGAGATGAACACTCTCCAATTCCCTAGGGGAGCCAAAAAAAAACTCCAAGAGAGCGAAAATCAATTATGACAAGACAAATCCCCAAGGGAGTACAAATCAACTGTAAAATAGGAGGAATCCCAGGGTGTCCCAAACTTCGGTCCCCTAGCCTACATTTCGTCCTATGCCAAGTCCTTCTAGATCCCCTAAAAACTGTGAGTGCAAGCGCAATACCATGACTACATCCCCAGCGGAAGCATATCCCCTGAAATCCCCAGAGGAGCACAGTCCATGGGTAATGAAGGGAGAAGATCCCTTCCCTAATAAATTGTGGGCATGAGTGAAAACCGACAACGACCTTATTGCACAAAAATCACGCGACTCTAGACCTAGTCTTGCGCCTAGGGGCAAAAAAGGAACAAAAATCGATCAGCTTCACGGACACAAGTGAAAACCGGCAACGGCCTCATTGCGCAAAAATTATACGAACCCGTGACTTGGTCATTCCAAGGGCAAAAAATGAGAGAAAACCTGAAGAGCAGTTTGACAACAGAATTCGACAGCGATCAGGTTCATCGGACTCTCCAACTACCCCTACCAGTACAATCTCTCAAGCGAACTAGTATCCCCAGCAAAGGTCCCAATAAGAGAAACCCTTACCAGATGGTCAATTCCCAGCTATCCCTAGCAGAGCATCCATCTGAAGACATCCTCGATAGAGATTCCTTTGGGAAAAACTCCCTGGCAATGGTCTACAATAGTGTCACATTCCCCAATGTATCCCCAGTAAAAGCCTCCATTGGCTTCCTTCAACACTCTTCCCAGCAAGAGTCGAGAAGCACCCAATTTGCTCCCCAACAACCTCTCCCCAGCCAGAGTTCCCAATCTCTGGTAGCAGCAAGACAAACATGGGTACATTCAGCAATCTCCCCCACGGTGACGAAACCTATTCTGGGTCATACTCCACTTTCCGGGAGTGAAAGACAAACTACAAATCCCCAAAAGCCCTGACAAAGGCAATTTACTAGCAAATCTAAAGCTAGCTAAGCATTTTTCTGTTAAAATCAAAAACTCCTGCAAAAGTCCATAAACACTTTTCATAAACAGAATTTCCAATACCAAGGTCCGTCTGTACCAACCTGCACTGAGCAGCCTTAGCAAGACAAAGCCGAAGAAGCCGACGCTGCGCATCCTAGCAAGTCGCAGTCAATAGAGTCATGGGAAAGCATCCTCGCCTTTATCCCCTGCATGACATTTTTTTTGTATAGTGTGACACCCCCGCGTATCCCTAACATCCTGTGTGCTCCATGACAATCTCGTCATACTACAGCCTTATCTCTTGCATGTCCCCTTTTGACACTTCCGCGTGTCCCTGACATCCTGTATGCTCTATGACAATCTCGTCATACCAAAACATTACCTCCTGCATCTCCCCTTTTAACACCTCTGTGTGTCCCTAACATCCCGTGTGCTCTACGACAATCTCGTTATATCACAGCATTACCTCTTGCATGTCCCCTTTTGACAATATCGTGTGCCCCAACATCCTGTATGCCATGACAATCTTGTCATACCACAGCATTACCTTCTGCATGTCCCCTTTTGACACCCCTGCGTGACCCCGACATCCTATGTGCTCCATGACAATCTCATCATACCGTAGCATTACCGCTTACATGTCCCATTTTGATACCCTCGTATGTCCTCAACATCCCAGGTGAGCATCAACATAACTCACTTAGTCGGTAAGACTTCACAGGTGAGCATCAACATAACGCACTTTTTCGGCACCTTGCATGTCCTCCTTCTGACACTTCACGTGTCCTTCGTTTGTTTTGGCTAAGTATCTCTAATTAATGTCATAGCAACCAATCCTGGCTAGTGCCTCTGGGACATGCTAGCCTTCATAGCATTCATCAATCCCTAGCATAAGTAGCACAGACTACTCTTCATTCACCAAAGAGTGGCCCTAATTACTTCCGCTTTTCCCAACTCACCCATATCTCCAGTAGGTATAGGCAAACACATCACTCATTGCACCACTTGCACAGCATGCATGCATATCATCATCTCCTAAAATCCGATCTCGGTGTAACAATAGGATGATTCCAGTCTTTGTCGTTCAATTGCCAACTTGGCACTCTTCGGCAAACGGTCATCCTAATTTTTACACCCCTTCTTAACCATGGTTAAGGTCTTTTAACCATGGTTATCCTCAACCAATTCCCTCTAAACCTAGATCTTAACCCTAGTCAAACCCTAAACCCTAGGATAAACCCTAGGTCCTAACCTTAGTCAAACCATAAACCCTAGGACAAACCCTAGCTAAACCTAGGACAAATCCTAGCTAAATCCTAGTTCCTAACCCTAGTCAAACCCTAAACCCTAGGACAAACCCTAGCCTAGCAAAGCCTAGCCCTAGCCTAGCCCTAAGCCCTTAGGGCTAAACCCTTAAATCCAAGGCCCCTAGGGCCTAAACCCTTGGTTTGTGTCCATGGGGCCCAAAAAAATTCATACCAAATCCCCCGTACCGCATGCATGTTGGCACAGGGCTTGTTTAGATATTACCTAGTATTGGCGGTAGATGATCTACCGCCATTTATTTTTTAGCTTAATAGGATAATGACGGTAATTATTCTACCACTATTACCCAGTTTCGTGTTCCAGCAGCTCACCTGCCCTTCTGCACTCCAGGCACGCCTCTGGTCAGCCATGCTCAGCCTCCTGAATGCCCCCACGCCTCTGAACTCCCCCACCTACAATTGTCCTAATGCTCATGGTGTCCCCAAGCTCCTCTCTATAAATGGTAGCTCCCACCACCTTCATCCCCAATTGGAAATCACCCATCTGAACCCCTGTTGATTTATCAAGGCCTAAGCCCTCTTCCAAGTCTTGAGAACCCTCCCAGTAGCATTAGGAGTCTTCTAGGATCACCCCAAGCTCCCCCCTCAACTGTGCAGCACCACCACCGTGCACCACTACTGTTAACAGCCACCCCCGCCACAACAACAGCAGGGTAGGGCCCTCCTACCCCTTTACCTTTCTGTTGAGCACCATTGTGAGCCCCTGGTCACTTCCAGGGGACTTCTTTGTTTCTTGCTATTTGCACAAAGCCAGACCAGGGGGTTTCCCCTACCTTCTTCATTGGTGTAGGGAGGCCCCTCACTGGTAAAAACCCAGCCTCAGACACTTTTAGGGGTCCCTCAGTCCATGAGAGATCCCCTGGAACTAGTGTAGTGCAGCCCCTGAGGGCACAAACTGAATTCTGGTTAAATCCAGGAATGACGGTAAACTCAATACTGCCATTCCTGGCATTCTTCTTTGTAGCAACTTTAGGCCCATGTAGGTGGGCCCTGGGCCATTTCAAGAACCTGGACTAGACTCCCCAGACTTCCCTGAGCCTAACCTGATCCATCCGGGTTCATGTCATTGCCTTAACCATGGTTAAAATACAAAAAACTCAAGACTGTCAAGAATAGCAATAGATACTCTACCGCCATTCCCAGTTGCATTATGATGGGCTTTGCATAAGGCCCAGGCTTGGTAGGAGGCTATTCTAGGCCCTACCTAGCCCCCTGGACCCATTCCAAACCTGTCCCAGCCTTAACCATGGGTTAACCCAACCTTGGTTAAGATTTAACCACGGTTAGCTGACCTAACTTCAAGGAAAAATCTCAAAAATTTCTAAAAAATCCCAAATAATCTGAAAGTGTAGGAAATAATAGAAACTATACTCTAATCCCTACCTAACCACGATTAAACAAACTAACCATGGTTAAACTCCCTTTTAACTATGGTTAGGCCATTTTACCTTAGTAAAAATCTGAAAAAATTCTAGAAACATTCAAAAAATATAAAAAGATAAAAAATATTGCATTTTGACCTCTTTTACCATGGTTAAACGTCATCTTAACCCCGGTTAGCAACCCTAACCCTTAGTTAATGCTCTTTCGGCCTGTCGGACCTTACCCTTTGGCTTACCGGGCCTAGCTTTTACCTACCGGGCCTGACTTTATCTCTCTCAACTGTGGTTAGTAACCCTAACCATAGTTAGTTTGACCTAATCCCAGTTAGCAACTCTAACTGTGGTCAAACTTTGCCTTAACCTATCCAGCTCCTCTCTGGGCCTACCGGGCCCAAACCCTAGTCTTCTAGACTAACCCTAAGCCTACCAGGCTTGAACCATGCACTTGACCAACCTCGGTCAACCAAACCCTAGTCTACCGGACTAGTGTAATTAGCCACCCTTGGTGCACACACACACTCTCTGAGCCTCGGCACGGGCTCATGTGCCAGAACTACACTTGGTCTGATCTTACCTCATGTGAGTACGTAGGCAATCCAACTCGGGTGCGACACTAGTTAGCTTTTCTCTTCTTGGATTAGTGTAAACTAAAACTAAGGCATTTAAACAATAATTGACATTAACTTGGCTTAAACCTAGCAAGTAGGGAACCATTAAAAAATGGAAGTCTCGGGGTGTCACGCCCCAAAATACCCCCTAGGAGTTAAGGGATACTTTAGAGGTGACTACGTGTACCTGTCAAACCATCCTGTAATGCAAGAGGCTAAACATAATATAATACAATGATAATCAGAGCGCGGAAACTAAACATAAGTGCGGAAGCATAAGCCAACTTTTTCTTTTCTTCTATTACTCCATATAGTATTCCAAGTTAACATATACTAAATACAATCAAAGTAAAGGTGGACATGCCCACCTATCAAAATACAAAAAGGAACTCTCTAACACTCTCCTCTCAACAGTAGTCGAGGTATGGCCACACATCCAAGTCCCCATCCTCTTGAGACTGCCATGGGATAGGTGGCTCCCTCTCCTCTACATACTCCTCCTCGACCCAAGGCTCGGGGTCGAGGACATCCACGGTACCTGCCGACATAAAAGTACGGCTGAGCATGGAATACTCAGCGAGTACAAACTACTAGCTAACCATAACAATAACGAACGCGTAACAACAGTGAGCAATACAAGATATTAATTTAAAGCAATAGTGAAAGCATAAGATACATAGCCATAACTTGACATGCGTATATGAATGCAAAAACCTCGGTAAAACTCATGTCTCGGAAACCTTTTTCGTGTCTCGGTCAAATCATGTATGTGTATCGTGTCTTGTCTTGTATTTCATGTCTTGATTTGTTCTTGACTTGTATACTTGTGAGCCAGAGACTAGCACCCTTCCTTGGGCTACCAACCTCCTCGTCATGTTCTTGTTCCATTTCTCTTGTGAGCCAGAGGCTAGCACCCTTCCTTGGGCTACCAACCTCCTCGTCATGTTCTTGTTCCGTTTCTCTTGTGAGCCAGAGGCTAGCACCCTTCCTTGGGCTACCAACCTCCTCGTCATGTTCTTGTTCCGTTTCTCTTGTGAGCCAGAGGCTAGCACCCTTCCTTGGGCTACCAACCTCCTTGTCATGTTCTCTCTTGCATTTCACTTGTGAGCCAGAGGCTAGCACCCTTCCTTGGGCTACCAACCTCCTTGTCATGTTCTTGATTCATTTCATATACAAATACAATCTTGGAAAAACCCGGTTTCATGCATGCATGTGTGGTGTGTGTAACACTTGTAATATCATGATGACAATGTGACATGAAGAGTAGTGTATAGCAATTCAATCCACAGTATAACCATATAGGAATTTGAGTAATCTACGTGACATTTGAATAGTTCATCATTCATAAGAACACATGCATAAGGTCTACTTTCATTTTCTTCATTTATGTCATTTATTCCTAGTTTAGGCATTTTGTCAAACACATAGCATGCAAGGTTCCTTAATGGTTCATCTTCTTCTTTTTAGTGCCTACTTTCCATCCAAAAATCAAGGTATGTTCATTATTGGTAAAGTACCCATCCACCATTTCCATCACACACATCACCCAACATACACCTCGGCATCCAATCGCCACATCAACACCCACACACATCCATACCTTTTTCATATCTTATTTAGGTTCATTGGAGATGATACATTTCATATGGGAGGCAAACATAATAGCATAAATCACATTTCATAAGGAAAACCTAGATTTATTGCTAGGGTAAGTTAGTAGGGTGTACTAACCTTAGATCAAGGTTTGATCTTGAAGAAACCTTGAAATAGAAGCTCTATTTGGAAGGAGGAAGCCTTTGCTTGAAGGGGCCTTGAGTTGGGGGAAGAAACCTCTTTCAAAACGTGAGTGAGTGCTGCCCTAGCTTGGAGAATGCACCTCCACACGAGCTTGAGTTGAAATCTTGAAGAAAACGTGCTTGGGGACGATCTAGGGTCTTCACCCCTTTGATTTCTTCTCCAAAAGCAACCTAGGTTTAGGAAACCCTTTTCTCTTTTCTCTTCTCTCTTATCTCCCAAATCTCTCTAAGTATAGTGAATGATGCCCTAAGGCTCGGGCAAGCCTTAAGGAGAAAGGGTTTAACCCCCAAAAGACGATAAAGCCCTTACTGAAATTTCTGCAAAAACGCGAAGACCAAGCGATCGGTGGTTATGACCGATCGATCGGTTGCCTACCGAGCGATCGGTGTTTATGACTGATCGATCGGTTAAAAACTCACTCTCTGGAAAATTTCCCCATACAAAATTTCTGACCGTGCGATAGCTACCGATCGATCGGTTATGGACCGATCGATCGCTGACTGGACCGAGCGATCGGTGCTCTGTATGTCTGGACTGTTTTGACCATATCTTTTGACTCGCTCGTCGGATTTCGACGATTCAACTTGCGTTGGGTTCGTCTTTCGAAAACGCACATTTCTGACGTTTCGGAATTTTCAATTTCTCCCTTATTTTATTAATTAGACTACGAAAACGGACAATTAGCTATGAAAGTGCCATTCATTAAAGATGAAAAAGTCCGGGGTGCTACACGGGGTGCCTAACACCTTCCTCGGACTTAACCGAACCTCTTACCTAGAACTCTAACCTGACCAAGACCTTATCCATTACCCAGGGACTTATCCCTTTTGAATGAATAGGTGGCAACTCTAAATCGTAGTGAGTAAAAAATCCATGTGCTGACTGCGAGGAACCATTCGATGTGCGTTGCTCAAATCTCTTTTTTTAAGTGAAAATTAAAAAATAAACAAAAGATAATAGAGGAAAGTCTTCATAATATTTGTCTTACTCTCGATATGTTGTGAGTTCATTAGAATTGAACAACACATAACGATGTGTCTACTATCATTCTAATTCACTTAGAGTGAATGGTTGCGCACCCCCTATTGGAGTTTCATCGTAATTTCTTACCGGCTTGTTCAATCTCGATTCCACATCATTTAGGTACCTTGAGTAGAATGTCAAGCATTCTTCCGGCCAAGTATCCTTCTACAATGCTACCCTCTGGTCAAGCTCAATTGCGGACATAAGATTTCAATGTATATAGGTACCTATGCAAATTAAATTTAGATAAGACAACAAGACAATTATAACAAGAAGTTTCAACATTTGATAAATTATAATTGATGGCATACCTTTTGATGGGATACATCCACCGGTATTCGACAGGTCCACCTAGCTTTGCCTCTGCAGTCAGGTGTATAGGCAAGTGCACCATAACATCAAAGAATGCCGGTAGGAAAATTCTCTCTAAATGACAAAGCGTAAGCATAATTTTCTCTTCTAACCGTCTCAAATCGTCAACCTGACAGACTTTGGAATGAAGTACATTTTTCGGCAATATCTTCCTCACAGCCACTGGTAGGAATTGTTGCATTATAATATGAGAGTTGTGGCTCTTCGGTCCATAAATTTTACGCTCTTTGAATAACATATCTTGAAAAATTTGACGAGTAACCATCTGAAACCTTCACACTCTTCAAACCTTGCAAAACAACTCGTTCTCATTCTTGTCCATTGAAAAGCATGCAGGGGGCAAATAAACTTTGCTTCTGCCAGGCTGGAACTTAGGGTGAAGTGCACGTCTCACTCCCATATCAACCAAGTCGAGTCGAGCTTTTAAGCCATCCTTAGATTTTCCTTCAAAACCTAACAAAGCCCGAGCACATTATCGCATACATTTTTCTCGATATGCATTACATCAAAGTTGTGCCTCAACAAATTGTGCTCCCAGTATGGTAACTCGAAGAATATACTGGCCTTCTTCTAATTATAGGGCATATCCTTATGGCCCGTTTGGCTTGGTCCTTTTTGCCCAGTCTGCTTCCTAAGGGAGAATATACTACCCTCCAACTGACGTAGCACATTGGATCCAAACATTGTAGTTGAAGCACATCTGAACTCAAAATTGCCATCGAAAGAGTTTCTATTTTTCGGAACCTGTGATCGGCCGTTAAGAAAGGATGGTGCCCCATGTAGCAATGCATTCTACCTTTTGACATGTATAAGTGGCAAGTGTCTTTGTGGCATGAAGGACATGCCAACTTCCATTTCGTGCTCCAACCGGACAACATGGCATACCCTGGGAAGTCACTAATAGTTCAGAGCAATGCCACACGCATAACAAATGTCTCCTTTTTCGACGCATCATAAGTTGGCAACCCATTTGTCCACAAGTCCTTCAATTCTTCGACTAGAGACCTCATGTACACATCAATGGCATTTCCTAGCCTAGAGGGACCGGTAATAAGCAAGGAAAAAATGAAATTTGGTTGCTTCATGCACAGCCATGACGGTAAGTTGTAGGGAATAAGAACCACAAGCCATGTGCTGTGAGCAATACTCATCATCCTAAATGGGTTAAAGCCATCACTCGCCAACCCAATCCTGACATTTCGAGCATCTGAAGCGAAAAAATGATACTTTTTGTTCAAATTTTCCCAAGTTGGTGAGTCTGCACTCCCATTCCTAGTTCGACCCTTGTCATGCCTTCTCATTTCAGAAGCAGTCTTGGACGACATGAATAACCTATGTAACCTGGGTCTCAACAGGAAGTGACGCAAAATCTTCGCTGGAGTTTTCCTCTTGCGTTCCTCTTTACCATCCCCTGTCTTCCATCTTGATTCACCACAGATATCACATACTGTCTTGTTTGCAGACTCTTTCCAGTACAGCATGCAATCATTGAGACATGCATCGATTTTATCATAGTCAAGACCCAAGTCTAACATCACATTTTTTGTCTCAAAGTAAGAATCTGATAGTGTTGACCCCTTGAGGAGTATCTCCCTCGACAACTCAAGCAATATGGTGAATGACTTATTACTCAATCGACTAAGACACTTAATGTGATATAATCTTACAATGACAGACAACTTCATGTGATTCTTACATGCTGGATACAAAGGTTGTCCCGCATCCCTTATCCATTGAAAAAATTTATTAGACTCAGGATTGAGATCCCAACTACTGGTACCCTCATCTTCGTTTGGGACCCCAAACACATCATGCACTATATCTTCCATCTCATTCTGTCTGTCTAACCTACAAATGTCAGGATTTTGAGACATTATAACAACTGGTCGGTGCTGTAATATGTCATCCCCATGATGAAACCAGATTTTATAATAATTCAAGTCAAATCCATCACAGACCATATGCTCGTACGCTGTAACCTTATCTTGATAAAGGACATTGTTACAGTTGGAACACAGACACTTCATACCGCTGGTGTTATCGGTCGCTCCACGAGCTATCCCAAACTCTATGAACTCCTTCACCCCTTTTATATATTCCTTTGAAACTCTATTTAATAAAAAAAATATACTCACAATTGCTTAGATACTAACACTTTATCATTCGATGTTGCTTACAAAATTATGAACAGTAGGTACCTTGACATTTCAATCCAACTCCTATCTATGATGGTTATGAAAAGATTTCTAAGTCCTTCGTTTACTATTCTGAGAAATAGCAACAGTTCGATATCATCAGTCAATTACAATATGTATGCATGCTTCCTATCGACATCAACTCCTCTTCAAAAGGGTGGGGTGTTCCTATCCCATTCAGGAATACATAATCCCCATTAGTCAATAGCTCAAGTGCTATGTATCATTTCAAGGAAATTTCGTTAGCATTTCCCTATGGTTCTCCAAGTACACGACTTAGACTAGGGGAAAGCCCCCCACATTGTCTAAATATGTACCCAGAGAACAAGAGAAACGACTGAAAAATTTTTCCTCAATCTGGGCAAAACATAAGCAAGTAACTATACTAGAGATTATGCATTCCCAAACTGTCAAACCGGACAATTCAATAATCATATACAGATAAATATACTTTATCACAAACAAGACCGAAAAGTTGTTAATATATATTTAGCCCCACAAGAAAACTAAACGTCATAGTTTACAACTAATCCATCCAAATAGGTGATACAAGAATTGCACTTGTCACACAATGATTTTTGAACGAGAGATCTAAGGTTCTATGCATGCATGTGTATGAAATTAAACCAATACAAAAATCCAACCATCATAAACATGAAGTTTATACACTCCTAAGCATTTTAAACAGTTAACATAGATACTAATTTACAATTACCATCAAAAAAACATTTGAAGGAGGAATCATGGGTTTAAAGTTACTAACACGATTTATCTATTTACGTGTGTATCCTTGCATCTGAGGCATATGAAGCAAATGAAACCCCATCAACTAGAGGAATGAATGTGTGATTAGGGTTGCATTCAAGCTAAGCTATCTCATGAGCTCGACTCATTCTAGCCAAACTCAAGTTAGTATTTTAGGCTTAAATAATCAAGCTAAGGTGGTGTTTAGTACCACTAATCTAAATAAGGAGAGCTTATTCCGAAATTCATGCTTAGTTGGACTTGAGATTGTTAAATTCAAGAGTAATTGGATGTCTACATCTTTTTGAAGTAATAAGCTCTACTTCAAAAAGATGTAGACATCCAATTAACCTTCAACTTAACAATTTAAAGTCCAACTAAGCACAATTTTGAAATAATCTCTCCTTATTTAAATTAGTCTTACCAAAAGCCATCTAAGCTTTTATTTGAGTTCAAATTTACCTAATTCAAGATTGAAGAAAGAAACCTAATTTCAAATGATAATAAGTCCCTACAAACTAGTCAAAGTTTGCAATCTTTAATGTTTACAGACTTAAAACACCCCACATTAAGCAACAAACAAGAAAAGAATAATGAAATTACAAATAAAGTGACATTTCTTGGTGCATAATATGTCAAAAGAAACAAACAAAAAAATAAAAAGGGTAAATTACACTCACCTCCCCTGAGGTTTGGTGAAATTTCAGAAACCTCCCCTCTAGTTTCTGAAATTACACTGCCCTCCCCTCTCAGGCTCATCATCTTAACACTGTTAACTAATGTTACCATTTTCCTATTTTACCCCTATTACTTGATTGAGAAAACATGGCTTTACCGTTTGACCGTTTGAAAGCTCAACCAAAGAGAAACATAAACTCCCAAGCCGCCACGTGTCCCTTTTAATACTCAATAACTACGATTAAGATTCACTCACTCCTAGGGTTTATCCATCTAACCTTAGTTTTAGAGAAAAAATAACCTTAGGTTGGTTATGCTTAACCGTAATTAAAGAGGGCTCTAGAAGCAGCCACGTGTCCCTTTTAACACCCACTAACTATGGTTAAGATTCATTCATCCCTAGGATTCCTTAATCTAATCTTGGTTTTAAGAAAATAAAATAAAAATATTAATCTTAGGTTAATTATATGCAACCACATTTAAAGGATCTGTATAAGCCGCCACATGTCCCTTTTAACACTCGCTAACTATGGTTAAGATTCATTCACTCCTAGGGTTCATCCATCAAACCTTGGTTTTTAGGCAAAATAAAATAAAACCTTAGGATGCTTATGCTTAACCACAATTAAAGGGAGCTCTACAAGCCGCCACGTGTCCCCTTTAACGCTCACTAATTGTGGTCAAAATTCACTCACCCCTAGGATTCAGCTATCTAACATTGATTTTTAGAAAGAAAAAGAAAACCTTAGGTTGATTATGCTTAACCACAATTAAAAGGGGCTATAGAAGCTGCCACGTGTCCCCTTTAATACCCACCCACTAACTGTGGTTAAGATTCACTCACCCATAGGATTCATCCATCTAACATTGATTTTTAGAAAAAAAAAAAAAACCTTAGGTTGATTGCTTAACCACAATTAAAGGGGGCTCTACAAGCCGCCACGTGTTCCCTTTAACACCCACCCACTAACTGTGATTAAGATTCACTCACCCATAGGATTCATCTGTCTAACATTGATTTTTAGAAAATAATAAAAATATTAACCTTAGGTTAATTATGTTTAACCTTGGTTATGAAACCAATTACATTTATTTTATTTTATTAGCTAACCTTGCATTGTAATTTAGACATTTTAAAATGTTTAAAAGATGACATCATCAAAGTTCATCCATAAAGTAATGGTAAACTTAAGGGAATGGGGTATCTGTTATAGACAACCAAAGTTGAGAGGAAGACAATGTTATTTCAGAAACTAGAGGGGAGGTTTGTGAAATTTCACCAAACCTCAGGGGAGGTATGTGTAATTTACCCAAAGAAAAATCACCTTTGAAACTAACCTAGGGGTTACTTAAAAATCAGAATTTAACTAGAAAAATTAACCAAAAAGGATTTACACTAAGCTAAGACTAGAACTAATCTAAAACAGTTAACAAAAACATATTTAGACTAAGCTAGAACTAATCAACAAAATCAGAATTAAACTAATTAGAAAATAAGTCATAAATAAGAATTTAATTAGTTAAAACTTAACCTACCATTAACAAGAGATTAAACTAACAAAAAAAATGGATCATAAATTAAACCATAAAAACTAATCAAACATCAAACAAAATTACAGAATTTTAACTAATTAATGCTAACCAAGACTAAAAGGGATCATAAATTATAACATAAAAAGTGATCCTACATGAAACAAAATTACAGAATTTTATATAATTAAAACCAACCTGAAAATTAATCTAAAACTAACACTACATTTGAATTAAAAAATTATGGATTTGGGAAGTAAAAAATAAAACTATCCTAACATTTACAAGAGTTAATTACCTGAAAATATTAAAGGAAAATAATTCATTGCATGCAAGAAAAAAAAAAATTAAAACAGAGGAGGGTGGGGGAGCTCCTCTCTTCTTCAATGAGCAGCTCACGGGCACCTAAGTCAAGAGAGAGAAAATTTGAACAGGGAGAGAGATAGAGAGAGACAGAGAGTTAGAGAGAGAGATGATCACCTGAGCATGGAGCCGCTGAGGACGACTGAGGTGGCTGGAGGTGGTGGAGAAGAGAGCCTACATTTAAAATCATTAAATCTACACTTAAAATTCATTGCATGCAAGGAAAAAAAAATCAAAGAAAAAAAAATCAAAGGGGAGACAACTGAAGAGGGTGATGCTAGAGAAGAGGGAGAGAGCAGCCGCAGAGGGGAGTGGCCGTGGAGGTGCTGCCAGAGAGGGTGGAGGTGCTACCAGAGGTGTGGCTACCAGAGAGGGGAGAGGGTGATGCCGGAGAGGGTGATGCCAGAGAGGGTGACCGGAGCACAGAGCTGACCAAGGTGGCGATTGGAGCATGGAGGCCGGAGTAGGAGGCCTGACCAATGAGAAGGAGAGGGGAGCACGGAGAAGGAGAAACCAAAATCGATGAAACAGAGTGAAATGAGGTGAAAACATCGGGGTACTATTTAAAGATTTGTAACGGCGGTATTTAATTACCGCTTGTACAATGTAGTTCTCATGGCGTTTATTTTAAAACTGCAGCTATCATTAATGTTTATAACGACGGTTATTAAACTTATCGCCGTTATAATCAAGGCAGGAAGTGACAGGGCAAGAAGATGAAAAGGTGGTGGGAACTATTTGCCACAGCGGTTATTAAAAAACTACCGTGGGAATCAAGGTTGTCATGGCGTTTCTTTTTAAATTGCCGTTGCAATCAATACAGTAACTGTGGTTATTAAAATACCACTGTTACAAAGAGGCGGCAACCAGGCTTCTACTACAGTTGTAGTGAACCGTCGTTATAAGTAACCTGCTACTACGGTTTTTTAGAACCGCCGTTACAGACATGTAGTTTAGTAGTGAAGACATAAGCGGATTAGAAGAGATAAGAATCTCCCAAGATTCAGAAACAACTCTAAGGAAATCAGGATGATGAGTCCACATTTGTTGAAATTCGAAAGAGGAAGGACTCATATTATTATCCTTTCCAAAAGCAAAAAGAAGAGGAGAATGATCAGAGGCAAGCCAGGTTAGATGAGAAACTGAAGAAAAAGAAAATTTAAAATTCCATTCAGAGCTTAAAGAACTCTATCTAAACGAGCATATATACGATTCAAACCTTCCTGGTTATTACACTACATAAATTTATTACCAATAAAGCCAGGATCTAGCAAACCCAAACCATTAATCATAGAGTTAAAATCAGTGAGAGAATCAATATTAACATCCCTCCCTACCATCTTGTCATTAGAATTAGAGATAGCATTAAAATCTCCTCCAGTGAAAAAGGGACTAGTAAAAGAAGAAAAAGAAACACAAAGATCCATCTAGAGAGACATATGCTCCCTGCTAGTACATTTAGCATAAATAAAAGAACATATGATTGGGAGAAAACTATCAGAAGAGACATTCACAATAATCAATTGATCAAAATAAGAAACAAAAGAAACTTGATGTTGACTCTTCCAGAACAACCATATCTTATGATGAGTAAATTGAGAATCTAGATGATTATCCATACCAATAAAAGAACAGACTCCAGGGAGAGAATCAACAATCTTTTTGGGCTCCATTATAGCAGCCAATAAAATTTTGTTAGAAGAAATTAAATGCTTGAGTCTAGATTTAAATAAAACATACATCATAATATCACACATTAGAATATCATGAGATCAGGGTTTTTCAATCTTTGATGATATTGCTCATCATTCAGTCAAATTTCATAGACCCCTCAATCTATAAAATTAGGAAATATGTTACTTCATATTTCTGATGAGCATTAGAAGCCTTATAATACACATGCAATCTTCCATGTTAGGATAGTATTACACATGTACCACAAGGTAGATAGTTGATATCCATCCTTCAGACCATTTCATGCATTACTCCTTATGTTAAACAGTGATTCTCAATTAGCTTGTGACCTCCAAAGATTCATGATTGTCACCTACCAGCCGTCACGTTTCTTGGTTAAGTGAAACATACTATTCTCGGTTCGTTATATGATCAAGTAGGAATGCGCCCCCATCCTAGTTGACACTCCCTATCAGGCCATACACAAACCTATGTACTTTAGAAATAAGACTCTAGGAGTTTAATTTAGATTGAATTATGTCAAAATCCTATTGGCAGGACAAGAATCAGGTTGATTAATTTCTAGGAAGGCCATAGGACAAATTATCCCATTTATATCACTTAATATTATTCTTGAGGGAAAATAAAATATCATGAACAAATTATATATCTCATGCATATATCATAAACATTCACAATACATCTCATTGTATCACATGTGTATATATATATATATATATATATATATATATATATATATATATATATATATATATACAAATTCATCATATGATAATAAAACAAATTTTGCTTACTTAGATCAAACTAATTCCAATGGGCTCCCACTAGACCTAGAAATCTTAATGGATCTAATCCAAGGGTACAAAGGTCATTTTCACATAAATGGGCCTTTGATGGTTCACTCATCAATATGATGGACCATTTGTGAGACCAAGCATTATCGGCCCGAAATAACAATTATAAAGTGTCCATATGCATTACTAAAGCCCATAAATCAAAATGCATTAAAATACCCTTTAATTCTCTACAAATTACTTTTAGCACCTTAGGGTTCATCAATCCTAAGGCTAAATTAAATTATGGGAGTCTCTAAACAACTCTCAGACCTCTACTAGGGTCTATAAGGGTCACTCAAGCATTTCTCATAATTGTGAATATTGTTAGCTTACATATATGCCAATTATCACATAATTATGCAAGTAACAAATTTCACATAAAAATTTCAACATGGACTACATGCAACACATCCGAAAGGGCTATAATTATGTGTTTTATTGAAACACAAACCTTTTATGTTTCATCAAAATACATATGACAGGGTTTAATCAGCCGAAATTTTTGGTGGCCTGAGCCATCCTTATAAAGTCCATATTTGTGTTGGATAAATTTTGTGTCCAAATTAGTGTCTAGCCATTCTTAGTCCTTGGCTCTAGTACTAATGACAAATGAAGATGAAGATTGAAGAAAATGCAATGAAGCTTCGCTCTCTCATTAGGATGATAAGTGAGACTTAGATACTTAGGTTGAATCAACTTAGATGATGTAATATACCCCTAGGTGACTAGATACAAAGAGCAACAATGTTGCAAATTCAGATGACCATAAATCTCAGGAAAATGGGCAATCCGGTTGATCGACCCCTATCTAGTCGACTGAGTATGAAGAAAATTGTATGACTTATTTTTCCAGAGAGTGGTTTTAAGCTTGGTCGATTCGGCTTGGCCATCTCGGTCGATCAACATGTGTCTCTGTTGAACAAGCTATGCATAATTGTTCCAAATCCCTTTTTGTAAAGTTCTTATTGGTTGCTCTATAAATATAACCTTAAGCCTAATTCATGATTAGGGCTTTTATGTATTAGAGAATAGAGTGGAGGCTTTCTAAAGCTTATCCAGGGTTCTTCCTTCTTGATTGGATGATACTCATTGTTTCTTCTTTATTGCTCTCTCTCTCTCTCTCTATAGTTGTGCAATTCTCTTCATTGTCTATCTTAGACTTGCATCAGTTGATTCTCTGTGATGAGATCCCACTAAAACTTATTGTTCAAACCAGATTCAATACCCTCAACACTCAAAGAGTGTTTTTATGTTTGGTTGGTAAGGAGCGGACGCCGTTGCTAGCAGAGTGAGTCCTTTGCGAAGGATCACTGTTTGTTTTTCAGAGACCCCTAAGAGAAGTTCAGGCTGCTACGGTTGACTACGGTACTTGCGAGTATGTGGTGACTTATTGAGACGAGAGGAACGAGTACTGAAGGATCGTTGTGTCGATTCCGAATGAGTCAGGTTCGAATCTTGTAAGTTTCTGTTAACTTTGTCATAGTAATATCTCTTTGATTGAATGCTTAATTTTTCCTGGAAGGACTTTCGACATAAAAATCTTTGGTGTTGTGGTTTGCTTGCAATTGTTTTAATTAAAATTTCACATATAAAATTGCTAAAATTAAAATTGGTAGACATCCCTACGATAGACCTATTCACCCCCTCTAGGTCTTTGAGATCGTATATTAAAGATACACATATTGGGTAATTTCAGTCCTTACTTTGGGTTGGGCTAAGTTTAGACAAGATTATAGGCCCGAAGTAATTTTTGGGCTGAGTTTGGGCAGCCCTTAGCTCATCCCGAATTTAGCCCGACTCGAACTTACTTACTTATCTACAACTTATCTATACTATAATATAAATAAATAAGACTTCTCTCTTTGCTCTCCAAACCCCAATCTCTCCAATCTTATAACTTCTATTCTAGAGATAACATGTGGATTTTCTCTTTAATCTTCACCATTCAGGTTTGGGTCCCACTATCTCATCCTAGAGCTATTTCTATCTCCACTATTGTGGAGTCCTCTCTTATCTCCAACTCTTGCAAGTTTGGGATCCACTATCTCATCCTAGAGACCTCTCTATCTCCACTATTAATATAGAGTTCTCTCTTATCTCTAACTATTGAGTGTATTAATTTAAGTTTAATATTAAGAAATTTATGATTTTTTTATCAAATGTTGTTAAAATAATAATAAATTATTATTATAAAGTCAATTAATCAATATAAATAATAATGTTTATCAAATAAAAAATTTATACTATTAAAGATAAAATTTATTAAATATTATTAAAACATATTACTTAATATTTAAATAAATAAATAATATTATTTAATTTTAGATATTCTTAAATTATTACTCGTGCATCGCACGGGCCGGGTCTCTGCTAGTATTTAAATAAATAGATAATATAATTTAATCAAATATATTCTTAAATTATTATCCGTACATTGCACGGGGTCTCTGCTGGTACTATAAAGAACTAAGACTTTCTCCCTTTGCTCTTCAAACTCTCATCCCTTCAATCCTATATGTTCTGTTTTAGAGATGACACGTAGCTTTTCTCTTTAATCCCCACCATTCATGTTTGGGACCTACTATCTCATCCTAGAGCCCTCTCCATCTCCACTATTGTAGAGTCTCTCTTATCTCCAACTCTTGCAAGTAGGTTTGGGACCCGCTATCTCATCCTAGAGCCCTCTCTTTCTCCACTACTATTTCATCCTAGAGCCCTCACTATCTCTACTATTGTAGAGTCCTCTCTTATCTCTAACTCTTGGAGTAGGTTTGCAACCCACTATCTCATCCTAGAGCCTTCTCTATCTCCACTATTGTAGAGTCCTCTCTTATCTCCAACTCTTGGATGTATTAATTTAAGTTTAATACTAAGAGACTTATGATTTTCTATTAAAATAATAATAAATTATTATTATAAAATCAGTTGAATCATACAAATAAAATTATATTATATTATTAAAAATAAAATTTATTAAATATTCTTAAAATATATATTAATATTTAAATAAATAAATAATATTATTTAATTTTAGATATTCTTAAATTATTATCCGTGCATCACACGAGTCTCTACTTGTATATAATACATATAGAGAGAGATACAAGCCAATGAGGCATACATCCATCTGCTGCAGCTTGCACCTAAATGACCTTCACTCAAACTTCTGGGGTGCTCTAAAATGGACTTGAGGACTAGATGTCAATCATTGAATTGGGATCTTACAATGTTGGTAATGACTCAGTCTCAATGTCTTGCTTGAATCCTTTAGAGGTTTTGATATGTTGGTAATGGCAAAGTCTTTATGTCTTGCTTTCTAAGTTTTTTTTGTTTGAATCTTTCGGGTAATTTGTTCTAATCGGTAGTGATTGGAGGTAGGTTGATTGGTTTTGGCAAATTTTTTATTTGTTTTGGTAAATTTTAAGTGCGTGTTTTGAAGGTTCGATGTATTGATTAATTTGGGCCAACTAGAACTCGGCCCACAATCTACTTAATTTGGGCCAGTTCGAAGTCGGACCAAAGCCCGATATTATTTGTGGGCCGAATTGGGATGGGGTACTGCTCGGGTTAAGATTGGACTGGGCTGAGCTTGGGCTAACCCAGCCCGATCCAAACCGGCCGATTGCCACCCCTAGTTGGTATACTTCAAGAAAAACCCAAATAGAAGAACAATATTTACAGCTACTCGGGCTTAGCTCCTTTCCCCAAACGCATCTCCTTTTAACCTTAGTTAAGCTTTATAAACCCTTAAGAGTTAATGAATCTAACCAGCTGGCTTCTTAGAAGAAGAGAAAACCCAGGTTAAAATTTAAAATTTTAACAATTTTTATATAAAAGAAGCAAGATAAATTTATTAACTTTAAGGGTTAGTGATACTTAACTACAGATAAAAGGAGACACACATTAGACAAAGAGACTAGGCCCGAGTAACATACTCAGGCAGAGTAACTCAGATGTCCTTCTCCTATTATGTTTTATTTTTTGGGTAAAGCTATTAAGACACAACACATACAGACACATAGGCAACCTCCATACATGCTCATCTAATGGATTCTTTATTTCATATTTACATAGACTTCTCTATAAGGCTTTAGAAAGACCTGTCCAAACTTCTATAAGGCTTTAGAAGTCATGGAAGAAGCCTCCCATCTTCGTTAATTTAAATTTATGTATAAGTGCATTAATATATGTGAATTGTAATTTTATTTAGATTCTTAACCAAATTTTTTGTAAATCAAATTTTTATAAATTCACAGATGACAGAGACTACTAATGTTTGTTGAAATATCTCTAAAAGAGTGACCGGGGATAGAGGTCCAACTTCTTATGTGGTTGTTTGGAAGGTTAGAATTTCTGTTTCTCAAAGTCCTCATTTGCTATTCTAAGTAACATCTACAGAAAAAGTGTTGCTTAGAGTTTCGGGTTGAAATATTATTTAATTTTCTCTTAGAAGTAAGCATTGCCATGTACAATAGACAAGGATTTGAGTTTCAGATTTTAAGGTCATGGTCTTTTTGATTATGTGTAATGTTTTATCATTTATCTGATTTGGATATTCTTTTCAATTCTATGTTCTACTGATTAAATTAAAAATATAACTTAAATACTTTATTTGTATTAATTGATTATTTTGGTCTAATTTTATATAAGTAACAAATAAATTAATTTTTTTCCTTCTATTTCTCTGTGCATCGCACAGGTCTTAGCTAGTTTAAGTTAGAAAATAATAACGGTTAATAAGTATATGATTGGAAAATTTTTCATTGGATCCATTAAAGAGGGTCTGCTCATTTGAGCTAACATGTGGAAACAACCTAAAGCTTAAACAAAGGCCTCTGAAGGAGCCACGTGCAAGGTTTGAAATTTTGTGAAATTTCGGTTTCGACCAATCCCAACGACATTGAAATTGGGTTTATTTTGAAAATCAGATTTCGGCTTAAATTTCGGAAATTTTGGGTCAAATTTTGGATTTCAAAGATTTCGAAATTTATGTCGAAATCTAATTTTTTTATTTTTCAATAGGTTTTTATTATTATTATTATTAAAATTCTAAAATATTCCAAAATATTTCTAAATTTTTCTTGAAATTTCGAAAATTTATATATTAATTTAAAAAATAAAATAATAATATTTATATAAAATTTTAATAAAATATTATTTTTTAACATATATATATATTAATAATATATATATATATATATATAATTAATAAAATATTAATATTCTGGATTTCAAATTTTCCCGAAATCCCACAATTTTTCAGGATTTCGGTTCGGGTTGGCCACCGGAAAATGGTCCCAAATTTTGAAATTAAAAACCTTGGCCATGTGGAGACCAACAGGGTTATTAGTAGTAGTATAGATATATTTATATAGAGAGAGTTTAGTCCATTCCATTCTTGATCTAACAGCGGTCTCCCTCTCTATTAACAAGAAAAACCAAAACCCTCTTCTTTATTCAATGCCCACAAGGCGACGACACTCTTCCCCCTTTCTTCTCTAAGTTACAGTTTTGAGGGTCAAGGAACGCCATTTTTGCAGCCATAAGTCAAACCCCTATTTTAATCAAATTTTATGCTTAAAAATAATACAATTTATGGCTTTTCTGGGTCAGCCCAAACTCGATCGGCCCACAATCTGCTTAATTTGGGCCAGCCAGAACTCGGCCCAAAGCCTGAGCTTGGGCTGGGGTGCTTGGGCTGACTTAAACTTGGGCTAAGGTTTTGATTTGTGGGTTGAGCTTGGACTAACCCCGGTCCAACCCAACCCAACCCAACCCAGCTCAATTGCCACCCCTAGGTGGAGGTGGTGGGTTGTAGTGAGTAGTGATTGTCGACAGTGCCGGGTGATGGTGGTAGTGAGCACTCCGTGTTTTCTATTTTTGTTTTCAATTTCTAAAAGTAGAAATCACATAAACATGTTTACTAAACATGTTTTATGCAAAAAGTTTCAAATTTTTGTTTTTCAAAACAAAATTAAAATAAAATAAAAGAGGAACCAAACGAAGCTCATGTGTTATTAGTTATTAATTTTAAAAAATAAAAAAATTGAAACATCTTTACCAACCGTATTTATGCAAAAAAATAATAATAATAATAATTTAAGTTTTTAAAAACAAAAAATAAAAGTGCAACCAAGGGCCGGCTTAAATATATGGACTAAAATATCCAAACGTTCTTATTTGAAAGATTAAGGAGATAAGCCTGCAAATTGAGAGGCTCTCCTCAAGACTGCAGGGATGCTTTTTGAGTTCTTGAAGCTATGATTTTACAAGTCAATCACGACCATCCAAGTGAGATGCAACCAATTTCAGCACCCTTCATTTGGACAATCCATGCATATGATTTGCTGAATTGAGATTGATTCTAAAGCCTCTAACAGTACAAAAATTCATGGATAACAGTACGTGAAAAGCAATTCATGGCCATTTCTTTCTGCTTGGGACGAAGAAATTCTTCTTCGATCAGTCCCCGTCACAACTTGCCCAAGTACTAAAGAAGAGAACCATGAGCATAGTATACCTGTCTTCAATATAGGAAAAGATCAAGAGAGAAAGGAAAGGGAAGCACATATACCTCCTTTTTTCTCCACTACTACATCTCTTTCTCATACTATTTATTCCTACTTTCCCACCCAAACCAGCACCTTGTCTCTGTTTATTTGTTTTCTTAGCTACTTCTAACTCTCTTCTTCGTTTCGTAATTCACAACAGCCGCATCTTTCAGAGGGGTAAGCTTTCAATCCTTTCTTATATCAGCAAGCATACTTTCTTGATATTGGTTGGTTCAGAACCGACTTTGTTTAGTATACTTTCTTGAAGCTCCCTGGAGCATTTCTCAGGATCACCAAAGGGTGCGTATATTAAAAAAACATACACGAGAAGGATTGTTTATCAAATTTGTTATGTAAATAGGAAAGCTATGCTAGCTGAGTCAATCGATTGTACGCCCAAATATACTCTCTTATCATAAATGGTTAACCACTAAGGATAGGATTAATGTTGAGGTGGCACACTTTTGAAAAATAAAGGAAGTCAATCACACCTTTTATGTTTGACCCTTAATTATTTGATTTAAAAGGATTACGGAGGTTTTTTTCTCTTTTTTTAGCATAGAAAGTATAATTGGGAGTACCTATAGACTGACTCATGCATATACTCTATTTTAAATTTACTTTCTTCAAGAGAAAGGCATGTATTGTTCTCTTCCACTACCAGAAAGACACTTGTTTTAAACCAACACTCTATCCACTCAACACAACAGGAGAGTTAGTCTTAAAAGAGAGTGTTGCTAGCATTATCCTATCTAAATATGTATGCATTGATAGTCTAATGACTTTATTTCCCAATTTGTTGGATATAGCTAGGGCTGGTTATTCGGCCCTCCAGTGACGGCACTCCGGTCACTGCTCCTAAGCCTGCAAATTCAAAGAATTTTTTTCTTCTACAAGGCCTGTGGGCCAGGTATGGCCATACCCAAATTATTGAAACCCTCTAACATGATGACTAGGTTAAGGCGGCTCTCTATATGTTCAAGTATGTCATAATATACATGTATAGAATTGTATATTATATACACGTATATAATTTGGATTTATCTTTACCTAGGAAGCACGGGTACGGTGATACTTAGATAAGGTGATACGATACGGGCACGGTGATACGGCAGAAATTATGAAAAACAGCTAAGTTTTACCTTAGAGTGTCATATCCGATACGGCGATATGGGTACGACGATACGAGTACGTTTCCATTTTCAAAGTCGTGCTTCCTAGATCTTTACTAATATAAATAGGATGCCCCTGTTCAAATAATTGATTGAATTTTTTGTAATTCCAAAATTACCCTCGGCTCTTATCTCATCTTCTTATATATAATGATAAACTCTTAAATAGTTGCTTAATTCCTATACTACCCCTCACTCATCTCTTTCCTAATATAAAGAGGATGTCCCTACTCAAAACGTTGATTGAATCTTGTTGTATTTCGAAAACCGACTTTGTTTAGTTCCTGATTGCATGAGAAAATACAAAATCAAAATGGGTAAGCATGAAAATGAATCTTAGAAGCTTCCTGGAGTGTTTCTTGGGATCTCCAAAGGGTGTGTATGTTAAAAAAAAAAAATACACGAGAAGGTTTGTTTATCAAATTTGTTATGTAAATAGGGAAAACATCACTACTATGCTAGCTACTCCCAAATATACTCTCTAATCATAAATGGCTAACGACAAAGGTCGGGATTAATGTTGAGGTGACACACTTTTGAAAAAATAAAGGAAGTCAATCCACACCTTTTAATTTAAGTTTGACCCTTAATTATTTGAATAAAAAGGATTAGGAAGGTTTTTGTTTTTTTAGCATAGGAAGTACGAGTACCTATAGACTAACTCATGCATACACTCTATTTTAAATTCACTTTCTTCAAGGGAAAGACATGTATTGTTGTCAAAAACACTTGAGTTAAACCAACACTCTATCCACTCAACACAACAGGAGAGTTAGTCTTAAAAGAAAGTGTTGCTAGCATTATCCTATGTAAATATGCATGCATTGATAGTCTGAGGACTTTATTTCCCAATTGGTTGGATATAGCTAGGGCTGGTTACACGGCCCTCAGTGACGGCACTTGGGCCAGCGCTTCTAAGCCCGCAAATTCAAAGAATTTTTTTCTTCTACAAGGCCTACAAATCGGGTAGGGCCAAATTATCGAAACCCCTCTAACATGATGACTAAGTTAAGGCAGCTCTCTGTATGTTCCAGTACGCCATAATATACATGTATAGAATTGAATATTATAGACACAAATATAATTTGGATTTATCTTTACTAATATAAATAGGATGCCCCTGTTCGAAATGTTGATTGAATCTTTTTGTAATTCTAAAATTACCCTTGGCTCTTATCTCATCTTCTTATATATAAGGACAAACTCTTAAATATTTGCTTAATTCCTATACTACCCCTCACTCATCTCTTCTCTTTACTAATATAAAGAGGATATCCTGTTCAAAACGTTGATTGAATCTTGTTGTAATTCCAAAACTACCCTTTATTCTTATCTCATCTTCTTATATATAATGACAAACTCTTGAATGTTTGCTTATTTCCCATACTACGCCTCACTCATCTATCTATTACGCTTGAAATTATCTACGGTTGTAACCGGACTCCATGGAGTCGGTTATGCCATTGAGGTCGCCATGTGTCCCTTTTAACATTCTTAAACTATGGTTAAGATTCATCCACCTTTAGGGTTCACCCACTTATCCTTAGATTTTAGGGAAAAAAAAATGAAACAAAAATTATTCTTAGGAATTAGTGAATTTTAACTAGGTTTAAAATTTTATTTTTTTTTTCTAAAAACCAAGGATTGGTGGGTGAACTCTAAGGGTAGATGAATCTTAACCACAGTTAAGGGGTGTCAAAAGAGACACATGGCAAACTGAAGGGCGTAAGAGGAATCCAACTGCGGTTAAGATTCACCCACTTATTTTTGGCTTTTAGAAAAAAAAATTTATTATTTTTAGACCCTGGTTAAAATTCACTAACTCCTAAAGTTAAATTTTTTTCCTTTATTTTTTTCTAAAAACGAAGGATAAGTGGGTGAACTCTAGGGGTGGGTGAATCTTAACCACAATTAAGAAGTGTTACAAGGGACACATGGTGACATCAAAGGCATAATCAGACTTCTTGCTCTCTTGGCAAAATTCTCCAAATGAAGAACGTCTCACCAATGCTCGGCTCAGCCCCCTTTTTTTGTTATACCCAAAATGTCTCTAAAGTTTTTTGGTTCTTAAAATGTCTTTATGCCATATTTCTATAAGCAACGTATCCCTTATAATTTTTTTAACCAAAATGTCACTCAAGTTTTTATACCCAAAATATTCTCTCTCTTTTTTCGAAATGATCTCACTAGGGTTCTCTCTCCCCTTCTTCTCTCTCACGTGCATCGCACGTGCCGCCCACTATAGTATATATATATATGTTAGTAACCTTCAATACTAATACTATACTTTATGTTAGTATTATCTCAAAATACCTTTATATTACTATTGTATTAAATTTAGATGCATACTAAGTACTATGCATGCCCTAGAAGAAAAGTTTAAAAAAAGTTATTCTTATAAATTGACACAAATAGTCGGGATGACCCATGAACTAGGCTGTAAAACATGTTGAGAGCTACCCCCCGAATCCCACACCCCTTGACCAAGCGTACTTTCATAAAATCAACTTCTTAAAAGAAAGACGTGATATTGTCCCTTATTTTTTGGGCTGAGGGTATCATATAACCGTTGGAGCTCTTGGGGACTAGTCACCCCAGGGGATTGGATCCCAAAACCACCCTCAACAGAAAGGTCATGTACACCCCACCACTGGCGCAAGAGGCGGGTGTGACGTGATATTGTCTTTAGTTACACGGGTTTTGAACCAATACTCCACCCCCAAGAGTGTTGCTAAAATTATCCTAATGTACTAGTCAAAGCACGTGATGCCCATCTACCTCCTTCTCTATGCCTTCCGAACAATAATCAGCTGCAAGCAGCTGCAAAATGCCCCTTGCAGCGTACATATGATTTTAAAAAAAAAACTAACCTTATTAAAATCTTTTAACCCCTCTTTAATTATAGTTAAGATTTACACTATGATTTTAGGCTGGTATCCTTTAGGCCCTGACCGTGGCCTTAAAGGATAAGGACTGAGCCTAGTTATTTCAAGCCCTCAAAAGGCTATGGCGTGAACCTTGTAAGTGAAGGCTGGGCCTGGTGAGACCTAGGCCCTGCCCTTTGCAGCCCTAGATTTTTTTTTTTTGGATAAACGTGGATATCTTAACCCTTATTAACTGAGACTAGTCCGACTAGTCCCACGTACTGACTACACGTACTGACTAATCCGACTAGTCTCATGTACTGCATAAGTAAGACCCCCCCCCCACCCCATACCGCCAATATTGAGGGGAGCCCAAGAATCAACCTCAAGACCTCTTGTTACAGTTCTCCTTTGGCCACTGAGCTACACCCCCGGGGGTTAGCCATAGATGGGACTTAGTTTATTTGCGTAATGGTGTTTATTATCTACGAAACAGAATATAATTAGTATCGAGTCTATTGACTCAGAAGGTTAAATCCCAACTCGCCGTGTTACTATCGAGCCTTGTCTGTATAGCTTAGATTGTTAATATTGATAAGCTAGTTTAGTATTAAATTGTGGGATGTTTGTTCTTCATAGGCAAGAGGAGGGTGATGGAGATTTTCCCAGAAAGGGTGCAGAAACTGTGGAACGGATGGGAGCTCCGCGTGATGGTTCTACTCAGCCTTTTTTTACAAATCATCCTCATTTTCTTCGGCAAACGGAGGAAGTATACTACCAAAAAATGGGTGTGGAACATCCTTTGGATAGCCTACTTGTCTGCGGACTGGGTGGCAACTGTTTCACTTGGCATACTCGCTAACAGCCAAGGAGATTCCAATAACAATGATTCTAGAGATCATTCTCGTGACCCAAATGACAATGTACTTATTGCATTATGGGCGCCATTTCTTCTCTTGCACCTTGGCGGCCCCGATACCATTACTGCTTACTGCTTACTCCTTAGAAGACAATGAATTGTGGAAAAGACACTTTCTTAGACTACTTGTCCAAGTAGGGGTGGCATTTTATGTCTTTCTTAGGTCTTGGGCTGGAAGTAGGATCTCGTTTTTGGCCATTCCTATATTTGTCCCAGGAATAATCAAGTATGGAGAGAGGACATGGGTCCTCCGGTCAGCAAGCAGCGAGCATTTTCGAGAATCTCTTGAAGACTATGATGACCAATTAATGAAGACTATGATCATGCCTAAAGCTCTGAACGGATGGCCTCATTCTGATAATGCAATCTTTTTACCTATTGCCTATTCCTTATTCCAGGTGTTCGAGCGTCTCTTTGCCGATCTTACCCTTAACTTCATTGATACGGATAAAAAGGCATCCTTAGTAACAAATCATGAATCTGGGGAAGATGCTTTCAAAGTGGTGGAGATGGAACTTGGATTTATGTATGATGTACTCTACACCAAGGCGAGCATAGTTTACACTAGACAAGGCTGCGTTCTCCGGGCCATCAGCTTCTCAACCACTATTTCTGTGTTTGTGGTGTTCTTAATGATCGAGAAGCATGGGTACTCAAACATTGACATCATTATAACTCACATATTGTTGGTTGGAGCTATTGTTCTAGAGATGTATGCACTCATTGTACTACTTTCCTCAGACTGGGTGATAGTTTGGTTGTGCAAGCACCAGAACTCGTTGACAAAACTCATGTTTCGACTCATTTCTTCACTTGGATTGACAAGCAACAAAAGGTGGTCTAACTCCATGGGGCAATGTAGTCTACTAAGTTTTTGCCTCAAAGACAAGTCAACGCATGGAATCTACAAGTGGTACCGCATAAATGAAATGTTAGGGAAGTACCCGTATATGGCGGTAGAGGAGGTATCTAGCGACTTGAAAGTACTAATCTTCCAACAGCTCCAAGAGAAATTAATTAATTCTGGATTTGGTAAGCTAGTGCTTAAAGAGATCCCTGATTTTTCGGATTTCAGGTGGATTTTCCACGTCTCATTTGAGAGAAGCGTTCTTCTCTGGCACATTGCTACAGAGATATGCTATTATTCCGATTCTAAAGAAAGTTCATCAAAACGCCAGGTGAGCAAATGGGTATCAGATTATATGGTGTACCTTCAAATCAGGCGTCCTTTCATGTTGCCCAAAGGGCGCATATTGTCTGAAGGCAACATGTCCGCCCACGGTGTGCCCGACCACTATAAGTATTGGTCGGAGCAGATCAGTTTTAAAGACATCTGCGCTGAGGCCATGCGAATTTTAGGACGGAAATCCAAATCTGACAAAACACAAGCTTGCACGATGTCACTTCAAGTGAACACTGACCTGGATAGGATTATAGGGTTGAATTGCTTGAAAAAAAATATAACCAAGCATGTGCTATATGATGGCATTGGGCTTGCCAAATCATTGCAATTGTTGGAAACGGAGAAGAAATGGGAGATGATGAGGGATGTGTGGTTGGAGATGCTATATTTCGCCGCGATCAAGTGTAGAGGGAAATACCATGCCCAGCAGCTCGGACGAGGCGGACAACTGCTTACTCACGTCTGTATTCTGATGGCACATTTCTGTATAACCGAACACATACAACCCTTACCTTCTAAGGAGTAAGGAGAACAGTTGCGATTGGCATATGTGGCTCTTGACTATTAGATGAGAAAAAAAGAGGGGAAAATTAAAATTAAAAAAAAAATTCTCTAAGAATAGTCAAGCGCCACATATGCTAGCTAGTGAACTACTCTCAACTACCAAGGAGCCCAACTATGCAAGGAAATTTAAGGGAAAAAAACCAAAGAATACCAAATAGTATATAATTGTCTTTGCTAATTATGTATTCACTTAGGAAAATATTTTTAATGAGTGGTACTCTATATTGGCCAAAATGTCCTCTGGGTCTAGCTCTCTCATACTCTATTCTTGTGCAATAGTTTTCTCTCTTGTTTTTTTTTTTTCTTTTTTTAAATATTAAATTTCTCTCTCCTGCTAAATCATTCTTTAACCGAAACGAAAAATAGATCATTCCACTTGTTGTTTTTTTTTTTTTTAATATTAAAGTTCTCTTTCATGTTAAATCATACTTTAACCCAAACAAAAACGCGTAACATGCCAAATCCCACGCCCCTCTCATTTTTTAGCCACAAAGTCAACAAACTCCACCTTGGCAAAAAACTCTACGACACCGTCACAATCAAGAGAACCGATTTGCTAATCACCAAGCAAACCTCTAAGATAGAATACCGCATCACTCACATCCGGGGTGTACCTCCACCTCAAACCAGAATCTTTCTCAAAATCTTGTAACTCATTTGCAATTACTGCAAATGCGCTTGCAAGTACCGTAAATTATCCTTTGACCTTGTCCGCCTCTACACCATCTACGAAAGAGACCCATCAACTACACACCCTCGAATCACCCCGAAAAACCATCCATCGAATTCGATCAAATATGGCCAAAACTCATGTGTAGCCTGAAAATTGTCTTTCTTCTAGAAGAACCCCAGACGAGGACAGACACGTCATCTCCATCAAAGACACCTCATCACCATCTTAATCCTTACGAAAATCCTCTGGAATACCCGTCCCCATACCAACTACGAAAAAGACCTCAGGTGAGCTCTTTACCATCTGCATAACATCTGGTTTTCGTTTTCCTGCAGACCCCATAGTGGCTTCACCTACAACTGTATTCTCATCCAGGAGATACAAACCATCACACTTCTTCCCCTTCATCAAAACTAAACATCCCCGCATAATTTTACTAACTCCACCCATTGATGTATAGCAACAACCCTTGGAGTCTAACTAGCCGAAAGAAATCAGATTCTTTCACAACTTAAAGACATAAGCTACCCCTCCCAAAGTGCAAGTCACTCCATCAAACATCCTTATATTACAGTTTCAAACCTCGTGATTTCACATTCAGATCCATCACCCAATGATACTTTTCTTATCCCCTTTGAAAAGTATCAAAGAATTTCATATTTAAGAAAATATAAAACGAAGCCCCCGAATCTAATACCCACTCATTAGAAGAATTATTTATACCTTTGAAGACTGTGAGAGCATCTCCATTATATTCAACTTTGTCTTGTGCTATTACCGCCAAAGAATCTCTCTTCCCATCAGCACGTAGCGGACACTCCCTTTTGAGTGCCCTAATTCTTTGCAATGATAGCACTGAGCCCCACCTTTTTCCTTTAATTTGGATCTCTCCCTGCCTTTTTCAAATCCTCTCTCCAAGTCATTTCCTATTCCCCGAGCAACTATAACATGATTATTCTCATCATGGTTTGGTTTCCACCTAATCTCGTAAGAGAGAAGTATCGTCGTGATCTCCTTCATACATGAGGATTGTCACCAAGTACTCATATGAATTTGGAAGTGATGTAAGAAGCACAATGACCTGATATTCTTCATCCACCTTGACATCAACTTTCTACAGTTGATTCAAGATCTAGTTGAACACATTCATGTGATCCATGATATATGCACCCTCCATCATCTTTAAGGTATTTAGCTTCTTTTTCAGTTATAACTTGTTGGTAAGGCACTTTCCGATGTAGAGTTTTTCCAACTTCTTCTAGAGTTCCGGTGTCGATTCCTCATCCATAACACTATGCATCACATTATATTCAAAAAAGAGACGTATTGTCCTGAATGTCTCCGCCTCAATGTCTTCCCTATCTCCATCGGGCATCTTTTCTAGTTTACCAGACTCCTCCTTCAACACTCTTGCGAGACCCTGACAGATCTTTAATTTCTATTAATTTAAAACAAAAAATAGAAACAACTTTACAAAACGTGCTTTTGCAGAAAAATCAAATATTTTTAAAAAAAACAAAAAATAAAACTGCAACAACCAGTGGGCTAAATATATAGACTAAAATGTCCAAAAGTTCTTATTTGAAAGATTAAGGAGATAAGCCTACAAATTGAGAGACTCTCCTCAAGACTACAGGTTCTTGAAGCTATGATTTTACAAGTCAATCACAAGTACCATCCAAGTGAAATGCAACCAATCTCAGCACCCTACATTTGGACAATCCTTGCATATGATTTGTTGAACTGAGATTGATTCTAAAGCCTCTAACAATACAAAAATTCATAGACAACAGTAATGAAAAGCAACTGATTTCTTTCTGTTCTTGATGCTTACTTGCCCAAGTACTAAAGTAGAGAATCATGAGCATAGTATACCTGTCTTTCTCATACTATTTATTCCTACTTTCAACCCAAATCAGAGCCTTGTCTCTGTTTGTTTGTTTTCTTAGCTACTTTTAATTTCCTTTTAACTCTCTTCTTCATCTCACAATTCACAACAGCCACATCTTTGAGAGGGGTAAGCTTTTGTTCAGAACCAACTTTGTTTAGTTCCTGATTGCGTTAAACTTTTCATGTTGAAGAAAAAACAAAATCAAAATGGGTAAGCAAGGAAATGAATCTTACAAGCTCCCGGAGCGCTTCTCAGGATCACTAAATGGTGTGTTTATTACAAAAAAAATTACACTTACAAGTTTGTTTATAAATTTTGTTATGTAAAAAGGGAAAACAGCATTGCTTCGCATGCATAAGCTATCTAAGCCAGTAATGCTAGCTGAGTCCGTCTATGGTACTCCCAAATATATTCTTTAATCGTAACCGTTTATGGCTAACCACTAAGGGTCAGAATTAATGTAGAGACCCCGAATCTTTTTCATGTTTTTACTTTATTGTATTAGGAGTATTATAGTCCTTGTGATGTTTTGATGTTTATTGTATTATATATTTATTTGGTGTGGTGTAAACTAGGCTTAATCAAACTTGTAACGGAGGGATGTCATATCACACCCTAAACTTTAGGAAGCTCTAGTTTTGGCACCGTTTACTAGAATTGAGTGATTCTTGAACCATTAGAAAGGTGTTGGAACCCTCTTCGAAGTTCATGTTTAATATTTTTCCTTATTTTGAGTTTAAGCCAAGTCAATGGTGGGTTTTATCTAATAGAATTGCAAATCAGTCAACTTTGGGGACAATTTAGTCTATTAATTAAGTAGAATTTAGAAATTCTAAAATGCCAGAAATGTTCATTTTCGAGAGACGAATCCAACCCAAGTTGAATCGTCAAAATCCGTCGAGCGAGTCAAAAGTTATGGCCAAAACAGTAGAGTAGGTCAAAAATCTGTAGGCAACCGATCGCTCAGTCAGAAGTAGCGATCGATCGGTCCAAAACCGATCGATCGGTAGCTATCGACTGGTCCAAAATTTTGTATGGGAAAATTTTCCAGAGAGTGTGTTTTTGATCGATCACCCGGTCATAAACACCGATCGATCGGTAGGCGACCGATCGCTTGGTCATAACCACCAATCGCTCAGTCCTTCGTATTTTTGCAGAATTTTAGTAAGGGCTTTTTGGTCTTTTGGTTTTCAGACCTTGGGGCTATAAATAGGGATCCTATTTCGGGGTATTAGAATACACCACCTATTTCTAACCTAATTTGGCAAAAATGGGGAGAAAACCTAGGGTTTTGGGAGAAGGGTTGCTTGGAGAAGAAGGAGATTGCTAGAAGATTAAGAGGAAAGCTTGGAGATCGTCTTCAAAACTTCTCCAAATCTCATCGGGAGCGTTTTGAATCCAAGAGAAGGATTCCTAAGGTCGATATACTATCCAAATCAACTCTATTTTAATGTTTTGTGAATATTAATTTGATAGAAATGATAAAATAGAGATTAAATGCATTTTTCCCAAATTTTCTATGAAGTAAGCTAATTATTGATGGAAATGTGGATGGAAATGTGGATTGGATGTGGATAGAATATATGGAGGATGGGAAATATATGGAGGATGGAAAATGTATGAAGGATGAGATTAATATGTGGATGTGAATAGTGAATTGATTGTATGGATGAATTATGGTTTGATGAATGCTTGAAAATATAGAAGGGAAATGGATTCATATTATGTGTACACAAGGTGTTTGTGAAAATGCTTGAAATGATAAATGCTATTATACTCTTATGAAATGGTGGTAAATTGATTATGAATTGCGATATGAATTATGATAAGATATGTATATGTGAATTGTTGGTTAAGTATGTCTAATTATTTGCATGGAAGTTGATAGTCGGGAAGGTAAGAACTTAGAGGAACATCCCACAAACCGGGAATTCTCTAACTATTTGGTATGGGACAGTATAGTGGAGTTTTCATGGTGGGAGATCGGAATCTAAGCAATTACCAACTCGAATGTTAATTTCAACACTTAAGCACATATGCACGTGTATGTTAAGATTAGAGTCTCACAAGTCACACATGTGGACCACAAGCATGAGCATGGCATACGTATGACATTCTGAATAAGTATAAGCATGGCATGGTCCGTATCCGCCAAGAACGGCAAGTCAATTATATTTGATTCTTAGGCATGGTCCGTATCCGCCAAGAACGGCATGTCAACCATTTGATTCTTAGACATGGTCCGTATCCGCCAAGAACGGCATGTCACATCATTGTATGATCTGAATAAGTGCATAAGCATAAGCATCTCACAAGCACGTGGTCTTATAAGCATAAGCAACTCATAAGTGTATTGTCTTCCAAGTCTAAGATTCTCACAAGTACACGAGTCAAGGTGATGATATGATGTATATGCGCACACGTTCTTCCGCACTCTGATTATGTTATTATGTTATTGGATATGTTTCTAACTAAGTGCAGGTATATTATTATTGTTGGTTGGATTTTATATACACTGAGTACCTTTGTACTCAGCCGAACTTCGTTTTGGCAGGTTTAGAGCAGGAGTACATGGCGGAGCCGTGGGTTGAGGAAACATACGCAGAAGAAGGAGGTGAAGGTGAGCCTTCTGAGGAGGGAGCCAAAGACTTGGGTGGCTACACCTCTTAGTTTTTATTTCATTTGATTGAGAGAGTGTATTAGACTTGAGTAGATGTTGCTTAGTAGACTTTTATAGTTGTGTATCAGACTCTTTGGTTTTAGTGGGTTGTATTTGTTGACTATAGACTTGTGTTATTTAGTTGGTTACAGTTGATATATCGGAAATTTTATTATCCTCATTTTTGGAGACTCGAGTTAGTGTGCCTTGCATGTCATGGATTTTAAGCAGGTTTAAGTAATGTGGCGATCCCAAAGTCTTATTTTAGCCTTGTAGGATTTTGGGGTAGTTACAATTAATGTTGAGGTGAAACACTTTTGGAAAAAAAAAATCAATTTATAACTTTTAATTTAAGCTTGATCCTTAATTATTTGAATTCAAAGGTTATGAAGTTTTTTTTTTTTTTTTCCTGGTAGTATAGGGTGTATACTTGGGAGTACCAATAGACTAACTCATGCTAGCTACAATTTCTTTTAAATTCACTTTCTTTAAGGGAAAGACATGTGTTGTTGTCTTCCACTAAGAAAAAGACACGTGTTTTACACCAACCTCTCCAGTCAACACAATAGGAGAGTGAGTCTATAAAAGAGAGAGTGTTGCTAGCATTATCCAGTCTAAATATGCATTTATAGCCTAAGGACTTTATTTCCCAATTAGTTGGATATAGCTAGGGCTGGTTAGACGGCTCTCCAGTGAAGGTACTCGGGCCAGTGCTACAAAACCCGCAAATTTAAAGACTTTTTTTCTTCTGCAAGGGCTGGGTAGGGCCAAATTGTTAAAAGCCATCAAACTTGATGACTAGGTTAAGGCGGCTCTCTATTTGTTCTAGTTCGCCATAATATACATGTATAGAATTGTATATAATTATATATAAGATATATATATAGGGAAGAGATCCGTAGACATAGAAAAAAGAACATGTATGTTCACATATGCATATAATCGTTTAATCATCAGATCCCATAGTTATTATTAAACCAAATTTTATATGCTAAAGGGTAAATTAGGAATTCTATTTTAAATACCGTAGTTCCTTCTAATCCGGAGATCTCTCTTTCCATTTTTCCCCTCTCTTTCTCTCTCTCTCTCTCTGTTCGGGGGATAATATTTCAACCCCTCTTTCTCTCTTCTCTGTGAAATCCCATATCCAGAATTGAAATCGTGAAATCCATTTGAGCATTACAATTTTGCATTACAATTTTATGGTTCTGATGAAAGGAATTATGATTGTGATCCTGACAATCGCAAGGATTGAAAGGATCGCAGCAACTGTGATCCCATTGAGGTGTCCATATTACAAAATAATGATTTCAGTGCTTGCGAATGCCGGCTTACAAAGATAGAAAGCAACAGAAAAGTAGAAAAGTTTATCATGGATAGAGATTTCCTCACATAAAACTTAGAATCAGAGTATATCAAAGAACAATCCTGACTGCTCGATCCAACTTCAAGGGTTGATGGAGGATTCGTTAGTGGTGGCTATGAATGGGGGTGCAAGCTAAGAAGTAGCCTGCGCAAGATAAGAGGAGGATGACGAAGAAGAAGGTGGGCTTTGTGGTTTGAACTTGAAGTCCCTATAGAGAGAGAGAGAGACAGTGAGTGGAGGTCAAAAAACGTTTGCTTCTATTGATGAATAGAGGGTATTTTTGAATGGTGGTTTGCTTTGATAGTTGCTGTGTTTTTTTCAAGGATATGGAGACGGGTTTTGTATATGAAGAACAATGGAGTGAGAGATGAAAAGAGAGAGGAAAAAAAAAAAAGGCTTCACGAAATAGTCTCCGGATTAGAAGGAATTAAAGTGTTTAAAATAGAATTCCTAATTGGGCTTTTAACATATAAAATTTGGTTTAATAATAATCAATGGATCCAAAAACATATATGTTTTTTTTCATATGTTTACGGATCCCTTTCCATATATATATATATATATATATAATACATTATTATGCTTTGTTTGTATTATGTCAAAATACCTTTATATTACTATTGTATTTTAAAATATATATATATTACTATTGTATTAAATTTGGATACATACTAAGTACTACGCATGCCTTATGTTCTTGTATAAAAATTAGTTACATGCACTACTATGCCTTATGCAAATATTATTTCAAAGGCCCAGGATTCTCTCAAGTTCAACTTGAGAGAATCTCTCAAGTTTGAACCCCTAGAGGTCGCCACGTGTCTCCTTTGATACCCCTTAACCATGGGCAAGGTTCACCCACCCCATGGGTTCACTCACACATCCTTGGTTTTTTTTTATATTAATTATTATTTTTTAAATTAAAAAACTGTTTTTAATATTAAAAAACTCTAAAAACAGTTTTTTTTAATTTAAAAAATAATAATTAATATAAAAAAAAAAACCAAGGATGGGTGAGTGAACCCTAGGGGTGGGTGAACCTTACCCATGGTTAAGGGGTGTCAAAAGAGACAAGTGGCAACCTCTAGGGGTTCAAACTAAAAACAGTTTTTTTAATTTAAAAAATAATAATTAATATCCAAAAAAAAAAACCAAGGACTGGTGAGTGAACCCTAGGGGTGGGTGAACCTTACCCATAGTTAAGGGGTGTCAAAAGAGACACGTGGTCACCTCTAGGGGTTCAAACTTGAGAGATTCTCTCAAGTTGAACTTGAGAGAATCCTGACCCTATTTCAAAATGCCTTATGTTGTTCACTATGTCAAAATCCTTATAGCTTAGATTGTTAATATTGATAAGCTAGTTTAGTTTTAAATTATGGGATGTTTGTTCTTCATAGGCAAGATTTTCCCAGAAATGGTGCAGAAACTGTGGAACGGATGGGAGCTCCGCGTGATGTTTCTACTCAGCCTTTTTTTTTAACAAACCATCCTCATTTTCTTCGGCAAATGGAGGAAGTATACTACCAAAAATTGGGTGCAGATCATCCTTTGGTCGGCCTACTTGTTCGCGGACTGGGTGGCAACTGTTTCACTTGGCATCCTCGCTAACAGCCAAGGAGATTCCAATAACAATGATTCTAGAGATCATTCTCGTGACCCGAATGACGGACTTATTGCATTTTGCACCTTGGTGGCCCTGATACCATTACTGCTTACTTAGAAGACAATGAGTACCTTGGCGGCTCCGATACCGTTCTAGGATCTCGTTTTTGGCCATTCCTATATTTGTCCTAGGAATGATCAAGTATGGAGAGAGGACATGGGTCCTCCGGTCAGCAAGCAGCAAGCATTTTCGAGAATCTATGCTCAACCATCCCATTAAAGATCTAGAACGTAAATATGTCATATTATGGGAGGAATACAAGCCCAAGAAAGCCGAGGGGGGTGATTTGGCGACAGAGATGAGGCCTGAAGCTCCGAATATAGGGCCTCATTCTGATGGCACATCAGATAAAACACAAGCTTGCATGATGTTGTTTCTAGCGACGATATTTTGGATAGCAATTCTTTGCGAAAAGGTATAAGCAAGCATGTGCTATTTGATGGCATTGGGCTTGCCAAATCATTGCAAAAGTTGGAGACAGGAGAAAATGGATGTGTGGTTGGAGATGCTATATTTGGCCGCGAGAAAGTGTAGAGGGAATTGCGAACACATGCACCCTTCGATCATACTAACTGGATGAGCTGATCATAGCCAATTGCGATTGAAGTCAGGAGAGTTCAATGGCATATGTGGCTCTTCACTATTGGAGGAGAAAAAAAAAGAGGGACAATGAAAATTCAAAAAAAAAAACAAAATTCTACCCATAGTAAGGCCCCACTCTCCTACAACTACCAAGGAGCCCAACTATGCACGAAATTTTAAGGAAAAAAGAAAAAAGACAATGTAATGTAATTCCAAATAGTATAGTTTAATTCTCTTTGCTAATTATATATTCACTTAAGAAAATATTATATAGATTTTAATAAGTGGTACTCTATATTGGCCAAAATGTCTTGTGGGTCTAGCGTTTGTCTTACTCTACTCTTGTTCAAAAAATTATGCAATAGTTTCATCTCCGTTTTTTTTTCTTTTTTTTTTTTTATTGAAGTTCTAAAATTTAGATCATTCGAACGTCAATCACCCAAAACTTTAAGAGTATGAGGGTAGTTGACCGTAGAAGTGGATTACATCCATATAGCACGGCCGTATATAATCCTACATCTTCACATGTCTGTTCCAAATTTTAATTGAAGATAATAATTTAAAATTTTCATTTAATTAAAAAATTAAACCAATGCACAAACATATAAGCATACCCAGTCATTTGAAATGATCTCCTCTGATCAAAATATTCGGCAATCATAGGTTCCTGTCATCAAGCTCTTTAAGAAGCAATTTGATCATTTCCTGCTCTTACATAGCCAAAATTCAAAGTTACCTACAGTGATGGTGATGGAGATGGAGATGGAAATTGATGCATATCTTTACTATTATAATGCGAGAGGCATGTGTAGATGATTTTTTTAAAATTCCCAAACTATCCTTATATAAAAACATACTCCTTGCATTTGATTTAATATTTTACTTTAATTCCCAAACTAATCCTTGCTCATCTATCTATTTAGAATCATAGCCAATCGCGATTGAACTCGAGGAGAGTTCGATCGCACCCGCGAGTTAACATGTGTTCCTTTTAACTCCTATTAATTATGGTTAACTCCTTCCATTCGCTCTCACGTGTATCGCACATGCCACTAACGAGTTCAATCACACCCATGGGTTAACACGTGTCCCTTTTAACTCTTATTAAATGTGGTTACCCTCGCTCTCACGTGCATCGCATGTGCCACCCACTAGTGATAGATAAGAGTAATTTGTTTAACCGACTTATAAGAGTTCCAATGGGGGCAAAAAAAATTAATAATAAACAAACAAAAATCGGTGATGGGACAGCCCCTCCTTTGTCTTCGATAATCTTTGATTTCCCTTTCCACTGTATATCACTATATATTTTGGAAGGACCCGATTCTTTTCGCTCGCGTTCCCTTGGACGGAACGTGAGCCTCTACCCTTATCCAAATCACCCACTTTTAACCCCCTTTAAACTGTGGCGACTTGTAAAGTTTTTTTAATTATGGTTAAACTTATTAATTTAAGGTTAATATTTTTATTCTTTTATCATAAAAATCAAGATTAAATGAATGAATCCTAGGGGTGAGTGAATCTTAACCGCAGTTAGTGGGTGTTAAAAGGGACATGTGACGGCTTGTAGAGCCCTTTTAATTATGGTTAAACTTAACTATCTAAGGTTAATATTTTTATTTTTTTATTCTAAAAACCAAGGTTAGATGGATGAACCCTAACGATGAGTGAATCTTAACCACGGTTAGTGGGTGTTAAAAAAAACACGTGGCGGCTTATAGAACACCTTTAACTATGGTTGAACTTAACTAACTTAAGGTTAATATCTTTTATTTTTTTATTCTAAAAACTAAGATTAGATATATGAACCTTAAGGGTGAGCGAAACTTAACCATAGTGGTAACCATGGCATCAAGTAAACGTGCCCGTGTTCTGAACGCACGCAGAATCAATCATTCCCCATTTTAGAATTATAATTTGAAGGCATAAGAATAAAATTTTAAATTATAAATAATGCAAATGACAAAGAATTTACGACCAAAATAATGTGCCTTTTATATGGCAATAACGTTGGATAAGTTGAATCACCAATGGATGTCTGTTATGATATTAATATGGATAGTATTTAAAATTTCATTTTTTTTTTTTTTTTGTATTACATGTTGAGAGACAATATCATTGAAATAATTAAATAAATACATGTTATTAAAAGTAGAGTTTTAACTGTCAACATGCAACGGTGTGCCATATAATACAATGTACGAATTGCAGGATGTTTTTCGTAGGAGTGACCAATAGCATGCCTGATTCCCCCACAGGGTTGATGTGCATCTGATATGGAGACCAATTGCCTGATCTCGTTAAGCAAACCTAATACGACATTATACCTTTTGCAAGCATCCAATTTTTACATCTCATCATTAACCATGGTTAATAGTTCTAATCATAGTTAGTCTACCCTAGGCTTACCATTGATACAACCCTGACCTCAACCTAGGCCTAACCCCAGAGCCCTAAACCGTAGCTAGCCCTAACCTAGCTCTAACCCTAGGCCTAGCCCTAGATCAAACCCTAATCTAACCCCAAGTCAAACCCTATTCTAACCCTAGGTCAAATCCTAGTCTAACCCTAGGTCAAACCCTAGTCTAACCTTAGGTCTAATCCTAAACCACTAACCCTAGAGCCTACCTCAACCCTAGGTCTAACCCCAAGTTAACCCTAGGTCAAACCCTAGTCAAACCCCAGGTCCAACCCTAGGTTAAACCCTATTCTAATCCTAGGTCAAACCCTAGTCTAACCCTAAGTCTAGTCCTAAACCTAGCCCTAACCCTATACCCTGCTTCAACCCTAGGTCTAACCCCAGGTTAATCGTAGGACCTAACCCTAGGTCAACCATAGGCCTAATCCTAGAACCCTATACCCTAGCTAGCCCTAGCATAGCCTTAATCCTAAAGCCCAAGCCCAAAGCCCCTAGCCAAAAACTAAGCTTGTACCCATGATACATGGTCCATGGATTAAACCCCAGGACCCATACTCCCTTTCCATGCTTACCCGAACCCCAAAGCAAATCGCAGACCTATTCTTGCACAAAAGGGGAAAGCGCGTAGGTCTTGCCTACTGGCCTCTACTCCCATTTGCTTCCACCTCTGTTCCCCTTTGCTTCGCCCTGTGCAACTCCAGTTGACCCTCCAACCAGGCTTCAGGCCTTCACCCACCCTCCATTCGAATCACCTTGATGCCATAGCTCCTCTTTCGCCTATAATTAGTGACTCTCCTCCAAGCAAATCCTCATTCTGAAAAACCCCGATCTCAAATAGTTTGTAGTTAGAAAATCCACTGCCAATCTTCTCATCCTTGACTTCTTCGGCCCCAAGGGTTTGAGTTGAACCTGAGGGGAGCTTTGGCTACCCTATGCTGAAAGGTCACTCTCCCCTTTGCCAGCACCCGCCACTGTTGAAGCTTGGAAGGAACCCTCATAATGTAGGTTCTTTTGTTTTCTTTTTTGTTGTTTGCTCTTCTTCTCTTTGCTCATCACCTTTCTTTTGAAGTCAGTCCATCTCTAGGAATTTTATTGATTCCTCAGAGTTCTCTATCTCTCACAAAGTAGTGGAGGGTGTAAGGATTTCGTAGGATCGTTATTGTCGATCATCGAAAAGAGGCAGTTGTGGATGTAAACCAACAACATAGGTCGACCCCCTTAAACCAGATCCAGGTGATAGAAAACCATTAGACTGTATTTTCTATATTCTCTTATCTTTATTATATAGAGACAATCACCCGTAACCATAACCGACGCCTTTATGGTTGTCGTTACACTATCTGGCCAAGGGTTTCGGATCCTTTCTTGATGATTAAATCAAATGGCTATTACAGCCAATAATTCTAATACTCCCACTTAGCTTTAAGAGCCATTTTGTATAACATTTACCATAGCTTTGTTCAATCAACATGTCTGATAGACATTTATTCGTTAATGATCATTTCAGGCGATGAGATCTAAAAGAATATAAATTCTCTTTCACAGCCACATCTCTAACACATTGTTATGCTTCTATTAGCATATTAATTTCAGCTCGGTTCTTTTTATAGATTCATCGGTCTTTACCAATTTCAATTTATCAATGAAGTGTTTTAACCAGATGACTTTTCAAGCAGTGCCATAACATGGTTACTCTGTTTTAACATAGATCTATTTCTTATTGTTTTACAACACTTCTATAAGGATAAACATATAACCGGATATCAATTTTCAATTTGCCCAGGTTATCACCCTAACCAGCATCTATGAAACACAATGTTGCCTTGAAAGCAAGATAAAGATGTTTAATTCTTTTCACACAACACCGCATTCTCTTTATCACTTGGCAGTAAGGCATTGTAGGGTTACTTTAGAATCTGCTTACGAGAGACTCATAGCATTAGCTAAATTATTTATCTCATGCACACCATCACATATATGATGGTTTTCATATATCGAGTAAGAATATGCTTACCTAACAAGCTTTTTCTCTTAACTCATATTTATGGTTTTACCCTAAAAGGGTTGACAACTAAGCAATTTTGGTTTTTCCACACTATCCAACAGGTTCTCCCAAAATTCTTTTCTAGACCACTAAGCCATTTGGTTTCTCCATGTTAACCAGCAAGTTTTCCCACCATGCTTATTTGAGTTTTTCCAAAATGCTTCTATGAGCATTAAGTCATTTGGTTTTTCCACGCTAACTTGCGGGTTCTCCCAACATATTTTTTTTAAGTGCTAAGTCATTTGGTTTTTCCACATTAACCTGCGGGTTCTCACAAAATGTTTATATTTATATCGACATTTGCACTTACACGTATTGATCATCAATCTATGAGGTATTTTCCACGCTTTATAGCGGCTTTATCCATCATATATGTATCAATTATTAAGCATGAGATTTTCTGCAATACATGCAATTTTTCATCACGCTTCTATTATCAAGTCATGAGGTTTTTCCTCGTTATATAAACTAACGGGTTCACTCTTCATGGTTATATTTTGATTGTTAAGCCGTAAGGTAATTCCACGCTATAATGCGGGTTTGTCCATTATGCTTACATTTCAAACATATGACTATTATTCATTTTTTATGATATAGGTGTCATCCTATCTGTGTATAATTATTATCTATCAAAGTATGAGGTTATTTACACTATTATTGTGTTCATTCATTATACATATATGTATTAATCATCATTAATATCATTTACCTATAGATAATTTAATAGTCATTATTTTGATTTAAATAAGGAGGACTACAATCTAAAATTATGCTCCCACTATTATGTACATGTCTATAAGGACAGTATATTAGCCACATGCTAATCTTATCTGTTAATTATCAATTAACATAGATCAAGCTAAATGTTATTGCTTCTTTCAACCAATGTTATATACTATGTTTCTTGTACACCCTAAGTTTTGTACTTGAGTTTAACAATTTAACACTAATGTACTCTAGCTAGTCATAAAATTCATATATGACTAACTAACATAGTATGTAATATATGTAGCACAAGAAATTAACAGATAACATAAAGAGTTTGAGTTTCAGAAATCTGACCGTTCATTGGTAGTGTTACCAATATGTATTTGTGTTCCACGTGATTTTTTGAACCGCAGTTGATCTCTTATATTCCCCCAGCTCTAGGAGCACGTTGATTAAAACATATCTCAAATCGGATATATATCGATTCCAAAATTGCAAAAAATGTGAAGTTAATACACAATACAATAGCATGTATGTGCTTAACACCATATCTAAGCCCATATGACTGATTCATATTCACGCATGCAATCATTACATTGTTTCGGCTTCTCATAACTGTTCGGCTTGAGTTAGCTTTTAAAAAAAACTTGGCTTGGGTTGGCTTATTTGGATCGGCTCAACCATAAAGCTTCTCAAGAGAGCCCACAAAAGCACAATCGAATGGGATTTTTCCTCTCCTCTGTTTCATCATAAGATTAGCCGTTATAATCAGTAAGAGCTTAGAATCCTTTAATTTTTTTTTAAAATGAAATTTATTGCTCTCTTCACTGGTAATGAAACTAATGAACGCACATATTCATGTCTAGCTTACGAACATTCGAGAGTGGGCCTCTGTTTACCTCTATCGTAGAGCAGTTGTTGTTGGAACTAGCCAGAACGCCAGATAAGATGGGACTAACGTCGTTGTATAAAATCTAGGTTGCATTTGTGATCTTGAAACCCAGAATTGCTGCTCGCATAAAATACAGATACTCTTATAAATCACTCTCTGGATTACTCATCAGCATCACATACCCATCTTGGAGACTCTTGGCAAGTTAATCTTTCTCTGGTTCTTCACCATATTGCACACTACGTTCCATCCCTTCAACATGATCTCATAGTGACGTGATAGATCATCTCTTCTGCCCGGCTACCCAACCCATCCATCCAAGAAGCATAGGTGAACATCTCTTCTTCTTAGGAAAAATAGATCGGTTGCTGTTGTTTTGAAATACGAATAGAAAGATGTCGAATATGACATCTAATGGCAGTCCATTGCATCATTTGATTGGACAACATTCAATTGATTAGTGGATTTGGGCAGATTTGATTGCTCCAGATTCTTCTCAAAAACTCCTAGCATCATTGGTCACGATTGTGACTCTCTAGCTGTAGGGCATCATGTTTCCGAATCCTGTGGCTGGAGATAGCCACCACCTCTTGTTTCTTCTCTGAAGCGTATTTCAAGGCAAAAAAAAAATTCCCTGAATGCTGGGAATGATTTGTTGTCCTCTTGGAGGATATAACCGTTTCTAAGAACATCTTTAATCAACGAATCAAGTCATTCAAGCCAAGGATTAGAACAATATACCGAATGGGCTTTTGACGAGCCAACCTTCTTTGTCGGACCCATAATTCAGCTAATTTATTGTCCTTGCCATGGAAGAATAACCCATGCCCCATCACCAGTATCGGTGGTCACTATAATCAACTACTATTTCTTGCATTTTGCCTCTTCTAACCTTCACTCCGATACCAATTGTAAGGATTTTGTAGGATCGTTATTGTTGATCATCGAGAAGAGGCAGTTGTGGATGTAAACTAACAACATAGGACGACCCCCTTAAACCAGATCCTGGTGATAGAAAACCATTAGACTGTATTTTTATATGCTCTTATCTCAATTATATAGAGACAATCACCCGTAACCGATGCCTTTATGGGTATCTGTAACCGATGCCTTTATGGCTATCGTTACACTATCTGGTCAAGGGTTTCGGATCCCTTCTTGATGATTAAATCAAATGGCTATTACAGCCAATAATTCTAATAGAGGGCCCTATACTTAGGTATTTCATTAATTAGGGTTATATACTTGGATTATTATAATTTATATACTTAGGTATTTCATTAATTTTTGGCATATTTTTAAAAGGAATCTAGATAAAAAAAATATATGTGGAAAACTGGATCCCGAAGATCTTTATACCATAGAAAACATTTAATATTAACTATATTGAAATAGAAGATTACCTTGGTGAATGATGTTCACCAGTGAAGCACAAAAACGATGAAGCATCAGAACTCTTTGTAGAGATTTCTCAAAGAAATATCTCAAGCTCGATTCTCGCTCTTCACTATCTCCGCGAAGCTTTTGAATCTTTCTTTGGCTTTTGAAGAACAAAAGAGATAAAGGAAATTTTGGAATAGACTTTCTATCTCACAAAAACCTTAGTGTTCAAAACCCTAGACTTCAAAAATCCCTTGGGCTCCCTCTTGAAGCTCACGAAAATTCCTTGGGCTTTCCCTCTTGAAGCTCACGAAAATTGCTTGATCAATAATAATCATTGAACCCCCACATGGTTTGGTCTTGGAGTATATATAGATGTGGATCTTATCCACATCTTGATCATTATCCTTATCATTATCTCATAATGATAGTTATCCATTAAAGTTACTAATAGTGATAACTCTTATCATTAAAAGACTCCTAGTTTATCCACAATTAGTTAGTTATAATAACCTTCTATTTTAGGTTTCCTTTTCCAAAAAAGACTTCTTAAATTTAAGGATATAACTAACTCCCTAGATAATAGGGATTCTAAACAACTCCCTAATTAATAGGGATTCTAACTAACTCCCTAAAATTAGGGATTCTAGACAATCTAGAATTACCATACAAGGGGGGCGTGAGCTAGAGGGGGCGTGAGCTAGAGGGAAGGGATAAGGTTCATCCTTATATTTTCTTTTGTTTCTTCACTTCCAAGTTTAGTATCTAATCTCATTAAATATAGATTAATTAATTAATAATTATCTACTAACCAAAATCTCTTAATCATAGGGAACAAGAAGTGGGCGCCCATTTTAGGATGTTAATCCATGGGCTTGAGCCCACTAATAAGGTCCATTTAATATTGGTTTTTATGAATATGGGTCCAACCCATATTCCCTTATTTTTGGTTGATTAAATAATTATTGTTATTACCCTTTAATTTAGATTAACATTTAATCCATTAAATATAGATTAACATTTAATCTATTATTTCGAGCTTGTATTTCTTTATGAGCATCTCCACATATTGCTCTGGAACATTCTAACCCTGGCTTACCCGATGTTATCTCATTGACCCTTTAATAGGAATGACACCTGAATTGCAAGTGACGTGAGATATCCATGTTGCAATTGAATCCCAGTAAAAGAGCATAAACCAATAAAGGATCCCGCCACATGAACTAATGCATTCGATTAATCCTTTTAATAACATTATCCCTAATAGGCATTTAAGATTAATGTACTATCTAACTCATAGCCTATTGAACATCATTCGGGTTTCCAAGACATTTGATTAAGTCATGGGAAACTATTTCAAATGTTAAAATATTTTGAGAAAAACTTTATTACCTATAATATATTTTATTAGAAAATATATTTCAAACTTATTTTATTTCAAAATCACATGCGCAGGCTTTAAGCTTAATCGATTGTCTTACCCAGAACTTTGATAATCTCTCAATTTAATGAGCATGGATTTCTTATTTGAAATTTATCATGACTCGTACAGCTTTCTAATTATCCAAGTGTCACCTTATCGTAGTCCCTCAGGTAGAGAGTACTTAAGTGCAATCAAAACAATCAGATCACTGCTCAGTTATAGATAAACTCATCAGATTTTAAGATCATCAAAACTGTTCAATGTGAATGAAAGACCAACTATCTGATAGTATGTTTATGCAAGAGGTCTCTCATTGCATGCAATCAGTTAGTGTACATTTAAGCACCCATATGCTGATGTGTAATATCCACTACAATAGTTTAAGATAAAACTACATCTTAACCATTGAGAACATCTTAACATTGTGACAGTCATATAAGTGAAGTGCTCAATTTCACCCATAGTTGTGACTCTATAAGGTAAAAGGAACTGGAAAGCTATATCTGCCTGTGATAGTCCAATCAAATAGCTTTCCTACAATATATCCTAGGGACCTTATTCGATATCTCATATCGTATAGATTATCTCATGATCTTGGTCAATTACCCATAATGAATTCACAATAGATAAAGAAGATGTCTTTATTAATTTAATCAATAAAAATCTTATAATCTAAATGACTTTTCAGGGCATAATGTCTAACAAATTTGGCTTAGACGTAGGGAGTAGGTAACCATCTTAAACGGGGGTCTCGGGGTGCCTTATCCCTTCCCTGTGACTTAATCGAACCACTTACCCTAACTCTAATCAAAACTACTAGTCTTAATCTAATCCCGAGACCTATCTCCTAAAATAAATAGGTGACAACTCTCAATCAACTAGCGAGCCCCCTTAAAGGCCATTTTAGTGTCATTCCTCCGCAGGGCCCGACCCAAAAGGAATGATGGTAAAATCCCTTGCTCATACCTTGTGTTAAAAATAAAAAAATTAAAAGAAAAACAAAAAAATATCTTATGTTAAGGGTTTAAGTCAATTCAAAGTAAGAGAATTGTCACTATTACAAATATGCATATTAATCACAGTTCATTTCCAAGAAAAATGATGATGCTCACATGAACCGTATAGAATCTCTTATAAATTGCGGGATAGATTGCGAGAATTGTTTTATGGGATTTTCCATCACGGTTCTGACATAAACCGTGATAATTGTTTGTCGCGGGAAATATGCGATCACGATTATTACCTTATTATGATTATAACTATTTTTCATCTTTTTGTGTTTAATATTTAGATCATGGTTCTTAAGATAACTGTGATCTAATATCATTTTTATAACGAGAGTTATCATCGTAAATGTAATCATTTTGACTTACTTTTTATATTCCAATAAAATAATAATTTAATTATTTTAATGTCTAATCATGATTTATAAATAAACATGATCGATGGTCCGTTCTATAAATACATGAAACCTTTGCTTCCTTCCTTGATGTTTAGCTTGAAGTTAGTTGAAGAACACTTCTATGATTTTTCTCTTGCTTGGATATCTCTTGTGTTAATTGTTGAAGAAGGTTTTTAATTTTTCTCCCACTTGGGTTGTAGTGGTTTATCAAAACTTGCATTTGTTTGAAAACTGAGTTCAACTGGAAATGGAGCACTTGATTTAAGAGAAGGCTGGTCTTGTGTATTGTTGTAATTCTACTTTGAATGTGTCACAGCGACACAAATAGTACCAGGCTAAACCACCTCAAATAATTACGAAAAATCCTAATGTTCTTTCGTGAATTTTTAAGGTGGTTCAGATTGGTACTGTAGTGTATCCTAACATCCGAGAGTAGAAGTACAACAACATATATGACTAGTGTGTTTGACCAACAATCACGGTTATTGAACTAACCGTGATTCTTGTAAATAACAATTACCGTTTATTAGAAAGCGTGATTGTAAGAATTGTCATTTCAACTTCTCATAAATAAATTTTAGTTAATTATTTTTAGTTACGATCAAATAATTATGATTATTTTACCTAAAATAGAATTCTACTAAATAGAATTTCAAAGAATAATTCTACCAAATAACTCTATAATAATAGAGTTTCTCAGAATTTTACCTAAAATAAAATTCTGGTCAAATTTTAACAATCTCCACCTTGACTTGAATTCTAACAAATCGCTTAGGAACAATCTTGTGTAAACTCCATTGAAAGCTCAAGTCTTTAAATAAAACTCATAAACCAATTAGGAATTTTCCAAATTCTAATTCTACCAAATAACTCCATAATAAAAAAGTTTTCACTTAAAATATAATTTTATCCAAAATAGAATTCTAGTGAAATTCCAACAACTTACTGTTACACGGGCTGAAATTTTGTGAAGCTGTTGGATGCTTTTGTAAGAGTATTTGATAAAACTATGAAGGTTTAGTGGTATTGTTGAAGAACTAATCTTTTGTTGAACATCCCATGATTTCTATTCATCATGCTTGTAAATTTGAAGATAGTTAATACCGTAATAGAAAATTTATGGCTTTTATCTTTTTCATGTTGATAACTTATACATGTTGCAGTTACTGATAGAAAGCATGATCATTTTTTGTCTTTAGTTTGCCCATGTAGATTGCATAATCTGTATCTATATTATGGAAAATTGAGATTGGGAACTTATACATGTTGCACTTACTGTATTCATGTTTTAGAAAATTTCTGGTTCGTCTAGTAAATGTTTATAATATGACGAAGTAGACGAGTTCTAAGATTCTATTATGTATGAATGTGATTTAGGGTAAATTTAATATTGAGAGGGATGTCATTACAATTTAGTCAATTGTTTAAAAATTCGTCGAGTCACTCGAAATTCGAACAACTCGTCCCTAAACTTGTTTCCAAACGATTTTGATGAGTTATTAAATCGAGTTAGCCGAGTCGGCTTAGCTAAATCGACCAAGGATTATAAGGGCAAATCAGTCATTTGAAATATATAAAAATGGGAGGAGGGGTTAGAGATTCCATTTGATGAGGCTCCCTCTCTCTCTCTCTCCATCCCCTTCATGAAGTCTCCCTCACTCTACCCTCTCTTTGCTCCCTGCATCCCTCTCACGCCCTTTCTCTCTCAGGTTTTTATGTTTTTCGGTTGAGAACTTAAAATTCATTAAAAAAACACCCGAATAACCTCCAGCCTGAACAAGAGTGAGGCCCGGAGATGGAACAGTACTAGCTAGAACTAGCTTGGGCTAATGGCCGAATGATATGGGCTGCTAAATTTGCTTCACGATTGATGAGGCTAAAGAAAGCTTCTCTACACTTAGAAAGCAGGATCTGAATATCTTTGATGATGCTGTGGAGCTCCCAGTGTAAACCAGCTTCGGCATCGGCAACTCTGGCCGATCCCCCACTGAGAGGTTTGAATCTGGAGTAGTTGATCTCTCCTCTATGATTGCGAACCACAATTCCAGCTCCGGCTGCAATGCCACTCGCTAAAGCCGCACCATCAATATTGATCTTCAGCCAATTAGGCTCAGGTGAATACCAAGTGCTCCTGTCTCTTGCCAAATTCAAGTTGAACGAGACGACTGATCGCTCAGAAAGAGAGCTTTGATTTCCTTAACAAGGTATTCCACTTGAAGAATAGCACCACCCTCTCATTTCATAATTTTGATTCTTACAATATATCATTGTAGGTATATTTTGTCATTAAACTTCAATTTATATAATGTATATAATAAATATTAAAAAACATTATACTTTTCTAAGTTTAAGGACTCAAGACTCAGTTGAGTCTAGACTGAATTTTCGAGTCGACCCGTCCAGTTAATGTATGTGCACCATAGCACCGTTGGATTTTGTATCGGATGGCTCGATAACAGCAGGTGCTATTGAACGCACCCAATCACTTTCTTTCCAAATATACCAAGAGAAATACAAAGTTCCATAATATGTCCTTTGGCTGTACTGTACACTTCTTAGTCCAAATCTTCCACCATTTTAAATTCCTCTCCACTCCAAAAGCAATTCTCTATTTCCTGTACCTAATTTGCCCAACTCCCCCCAGCCCACCCAAAATAAATAAATAACTCCAATTTTCCCTACATTTAAAGAATACAAGTTCTCCTCACCTTCTTCATGGCTAATCTCCAGAATTTGCAGCGCCCTACAGCCTGGAAATGTATAAATCCCGGCGTCCTGTTCTCAGGGCTTGACCCAAGTTTCAATCAGCAATTGGCCGATCTGATCAATTTTCTTTTCATTTGTGTTTTTTTTTTCCCTTTTTTTCTATCACTTGTCCTCTACAAATATCCTGTGAATGAAATCTCGGAACCTCTTTGAGTAGAGCTTTGGGTCGACAGCTGAGATTGAGGTGGGATCAGCTTGCAGGGACTTGTAGGCATGCTCTAGCTTCTTGCAGATATCATAGTCTTGGAGAATGTCAATGATCCCAAAGTATAGGACTACTTCGTAGATCTCACCGCTACATGATTGGGTCGAATTAATGCCTCCACTTGGAGTGTACTGATCGAAGCTGCTCCTTCTTCCACTTGGAGTGTACTGATCAAAGCTGCTCCTTCTTCTTCCACTTGGAGTGTACTGATCAAAGCTGCTCCTTCTTCTTTCCACCTTCTCAGCTCTTGCCGGCATGTGTGAGCCTAACCGGATCAGTGGTTTCCTGATGGAATGGACCATATTTCGATATAAAATGAGCAAATATTAAACAGACATAATAAATTCGGAAAATTCACTTCTTTGCCAAAATTGAAACAATCATACAAGATCATCATTCAAGAGACTATACAATTCAAGTCCATCAATCACACATAATCATCATCAACTGCCACTGTAATTTAAAAACCTCATCACTAAAACCCACAATTTGAAATACTGAAACTCAAAAAATTATGATTTTCATCTTGACAAAGCCACCATAAAATTCATCTTTAGCTATTCAATAAGTGATAGATATTAGAAGACAATTATCAAAGAAAGCCTTCTTCTTATCAAGGAAAGCGATAAGACTCCCTAGAGATACCCTACCAATTACTGTTGCCCACCAAACTACCTCCAGTTCACCAAGACAATTGACCCAACCAATATGGCCAAATTCAAAGGACAACATTATTCAAGATTATCTAAAATAGAAAGAACAAGCCCAACCACAATATATTCCAATACATGTCTGTGATAAGAAATATACTTGGCTGTTAGGAATGACATGGGCATAGGTTTATTGATATTTCAAGATCAGAGTAAAAAATAAAGTTTCTTGGTTGCATCCAATTTAGAATGATCTATAAGATTGACATTCAATTGTTCCAATCAATATTATATTGAGATTTTGTTCCTATCTAAAGTAGAAAGTAAATAGGGCCCACCACAAGATATTCCTATACTTTTTTGTGGCAAGAAACATTCTTACCCATTAGATTTGGCATGGCCATAGGATTATTGATATTTTAAGATTGGAAAATAATCTCCTCCTTGGGCCGAGGAGGGGAATTACAGTCTCACCCCTCCTTTTTTTTGTGCCATGTGTCCCCTTTTTTACTCCCTTCAATTGTAGTTGAGATTCACTAACCCTTAGGATTAAAGCATCTAACCTTGGTTTTTAGAACAAAATTTTAACCATGGGTTAAAACTTATTAACCATAGTTCAAAGGGGCTTTGTGAAAGCGATGAGGAATAGTCCCCTCCTCAGCCTGAGGAGAGGACTATTGCTCTTTAAGATTAGAGAAGGAAAAAGGAAAGACCAAAAATGTATGTAACATTGAATAGGTAGTGAGTTTGGATCGGTTGTTTCCAATTTAAAACAGTACACGAGATCAACTAAAAGTAATAACCAGACAGAAAAACATACTGGCCAGCCAGAATTCGATCCATATCCTGCAGCTCCGCTTCAATGAAGCGACACCCATGCATAACATTTTCACCTTGATTTGAACCCCTTTTCCCTAAAAAGAGCAGACACACATTCATTTAGCTTTCTGATTGTCATACCGAGTTCTCTAACCATCACGTATAAATAGTGACCGAACAATAAAACTAATCAAACTAAGAAACATTTACCGGAATGCACAACAAACGGCGACAGCTCCATCTTGTCACCTGAATAGTCATCACAAAAGTGAAGACCAACCAAAAGACTGTAATCCATGATTCCCTCTGCTTCCAAGAACTCACAGTCTCGATCAATTTGTCTGGGAAAGAATCGTGAGCCAATGACATTTCAAGTGTATTATAACCAGAGCCAAAAAAAAAAAAGTACAATAGAGAGATTACCCGAAAAGAAGAGAGAGAGAGAGAGAGAGAGGCATCTTATCTAAACTAACCTAAAAAACTCTTGGAACCAAGAACGTTGCAGGTGAAACAAAAAATTCAGATCAAGGTCCTTGAGGGTGGTGGTCTCATCAATCTCCTCTTCAGACTTATCAGTCATGCGCCCATGGGAGGATCCTTTCAGGTCGAACCGCCTGTTGATACAGTGTGCTGAAGAGAACAAATTGCCCATCACAATGAAACGGGTCTGGTTTTCATTCAGAAAACATGAATTTAGAGACATGGACCAACTTCCATGGTGAACACACCACTACTTAAACGCCGAAAATATAATTGTAATCTCCCTGTCATACCTTATGGCCACCCACCAGTTTAACACAATGCACGCCAAAGAACTTCGTCACCATAGAATTCTCATACCGACGAACATGATGGTAGTAACTAGGAAGCATCCTAATAAGCACCTGAACATGGATTATCAAACGCAATGGCAATCTATTGACCTGAGATTCTAATGTCTAGTTGAATTAAGAAAGAATGGAGAGTAGAATGTACAAATAATCGCCCCAATGCCAATTTTGCTCTTGGAGTGTATCACAAATTGAGAAGTACAAGAGGTGAGCAACTAACCTTGCACTCGGATTTCTTCACGGTCTTTATCATGAACCGGTCATCCTGACTCATGTAAAAGAAGCTTCCACTCTTCCCCGGGGAAGACAGCTCCCTAAGTGTGTCATTCCCACAAATGGCTAGCATGTAATCCGTGGGATCTATTGCAAATAACTCCCTCAGATGTCTGAATACCAACAAACCAATCACCACCATAATAGAGGAAAATTCAACAAAGATCGAAAGTCCCAATGGTAGAGAACCAGAAAGACTGGATAAAATCAAGTTCCGATTCACAATTCACTATGCAAATAGAAATCAAAAAGCCCAACTGTTTATCTTGAAGAATCAATACCTGAACACCATGGGACAGTAATCCTTCCACCTGAACTCCACTGAATGACGTGGGGGTGTAATCTTGGATCCTTCTGGAGGAAACCTTGTCCAGAACTTCTCCATGGGGTCGAAATCAACCGGCCTAAGATCCCGTAAAATTGAAGCATGCTTCCCAACAGAACACCTGGATGGAAAAGAAAAGTAACAAGTTCATCAGACAGAAAGAACCAATGTACTGAAAATAGGATGAATTAATCAATCCAAACCAAAAATTACCTGATACCCAGTTGAAGATTAAGCATCAAATCATAGTTCTTATGCCCCTTCGAGATTGCTTCCCCGGATTTTTCAACCTTGCCGGTGAAGCAACACCGTAGCCCTTGCCCGGCAGCTCCTTCGTCCCGAAAAAACATGGGGGACTCCACATTATCAATAATATCACAAGGAATATCCCCATCAGATTCCCAAATGCAAATTCGAGGAAAACTCTTCTCGTAAGACATCGTACTTGTTGTTAGCTGAAAATTCTCTTCCATCAATGAACTCCTCTGGTAATCACTGCAATTCGTACCGTTACCAGAATAGAACGTTCCATTAAGCTGCTGATGCTTCAGATTCTTACTCCAACTACCCACATAGCAACTTCCGTCTGGCCAAGTAAAAACCCCGTTCCCCTTCGGAACGCCGTTCTCCCACTGCCCGTCGTACCGATTCCCATTAAGCCAAATCAAAACCCCTCTACCGGAAACCACGCCGTTCTTCCACTCTCCGACGTACTCGTTTCCGTTCTTCCACGCATACCTACCTTGCCCTTGCTGCAAATTTCGCTTCCACGAACCCACGTAAAAATCCCCATTAACGTAGCTTTTCTGACCAAACCCATGTTCACGATCGGCGTTCCAGGATCCCCGATAAGTGTCGCCATCTGAGCCGCTTAAGGTACCGAACCCATTCATTTTTCCAGATTTAAATTCCCCTTCAAAGGTGGCTCCAGAAGGCCACGAGAACTTTCCTTTACCCGAGGGTTTGCCTCTTCGCCACTCTCCCTCGTACATACACCCGTCGCTCCAGAGATACTTTCCGGCACCGTGAGGAAGGTTTCCGACGAAGTTCCCGTCGTAGAAATCTCCGTTCCGGAGGAATCTTCCAACGGTGGCTCCGCCGGTGGTGGCAGTGGGGGTTACCCTTCGAGTGCCGGAGTGAGATCGAATCCGGCCGACGACGAACGGTGCCGGGATCACCACGGTTGCTCTCTCAAGGTCTTCTCTCTCTTCTTCAAATTTCTTCTGTTTGTTGTTCCTGATGCTCTCTTCTTCATCACGCAAAAATGCTTCTTGCATTGTCGATTCTAGCCACTCACTCTAGTCGGAAACTCACCGGAGTCTGCAGCTTAGCAGCATTTCCGGTGGCTTTCTCTCTCTAGATTTCTCTTATTTTCTCTCTCTAGTTCTGTCAATTGCCTTGAAGAAGAGGCGATAATCCCTGCATTACTGCATACAGAAAACAGAGAAATAGGGAGAGAGAGAGGAGATACCGGGCCGGCTTTCGTTACTAAACATACAAGGACGAATATACCCTTATATCATTTCTAAAAATTTCAGGCATCTGTCTCAATCAACAATATCTACGTTGAAAATAGTTAACGGACCTTTAGTTTCGTTATGTAACGGAATGACCGCATTCGTCTAAGTTCCACTTTTAAACAAACATAAGATTCACTAGCACTTGGGGTTAAGCAAGTCAATCTTAACTTTTTATTATAAAAACATTAAAATCTTAATTTTAATTTTCTTAAACTTAATCAGGGTTAAAAGAGTTTAAAAAGAACATGAGGACACTGGATAAGATAAGTAGCGTTAAGCACGGCTCATCTTCGTTTATCTTCTGACGTAACTGAAGTTAAAGAATCACCTAAGGGTGTGTTCGGTTGGGAGTAAGTAAGTGAGAGAAAAGAAAATAAAATTTTAAAAAATATAAATATAGAAAGAATAGTTATTTTTGTCTGTTTGGTTTTAAAGAAAAGTGTTACAGAAAAAGTGACACTTTCTTTGTTTTTGGTGTTTGGTTCAGAGGAAAGATGAATGAAAAAATTATAAGAAAAGTATTTGTTTTCAAAATTGCCCATTATACCTAGGGCTGTCAATGGACCGGATCATGATCCGGATCCGATCCGAATCCGATCCGATTAGCCGGACTTTGGACCCTATATGTGATCCGTCGGATCGGATTCGGATCGGATCGGTGGAATCCGATTATAATCGGATCGGATCTGGATATAGGGTGATCCGATCCGATTAAAATCCAATCCGATAATAATAATAATTTTTAATTATTTTAAATATATTATTTAGATTTTCTATGTATAAAATATTAATTTTTAAAAAAATTAACATTAATTAGTATTAATTAAGGTATTATTAGATTCTTTATTATTAAAATAGATTATTTTTTTTTTAAATAACCATACTCGGATCGGATCAGATCGGATTCGGATCGGACGATATATAATCGGATCGGATTCGGATCGGTTACTTCATGATCCGACGGATCTCGGATCGGATTCGGATCAGTCGGATTCTTAATCGGATCGGATTCGGATCTAGGCAGATCCGGTCCGAATCCGATCCGTTGACAGCCCTAACTATACCTCGTATTTACCATAGGTCAGCATATATATAACCTGTGGTTAAGATTTACTAATTTTTGAGGTTCAATAATATAATTTTGGTTTTTTAAAAAAATATATTTTAAAAAATTAATCCTAATGTTTAAAATTTAAAGTTAAATATTTTTTTTAAAAACTAAATTTACATCGATGAACCCTAAAGATTAAAACTAAAAAAAAAAACCCTAAAAATTAGTGAATCTTGACTACGGTTTAAAGAAACAAATGTTCACATGTGGGTGCGATTGAAATTCAATCAAGAGAGTTCAATCAGAATTGACGGTGACAAAGTCTCGTTTACAACATGAGGAAAGTTGGGGTAAGTGACCCACCTTACCAACTAGACCCTGCCCATTGCTCCCTCGCGTAGGGTAGAGTGTGTACCAAAAAAGAATAGTGATTCCCTTTAGCTGTGGTTAAGACTCATCCATCCCTAAGGATCACCCACCTATCCTTGGTTTTTAAATTTTTAAAAATATTTTTTTCAAAAGACCAAGGATAGGTGGGTGAACCCTAGGGGTGGGTGAATCTTAATTATGATTAAAGAGTGTTAAAAGGGACACATGGTAGCGTAACATAACTGGACTCACCCGAGTCCGGTTACAACTGGAGATGATTATGAGTCAAAAAAAAACACACAAAAAGGATAAAATTGGAAGAAGATCCACCCTTCATTGGAGATGAGTCATAAAAAAAACACACAAAATGGATAAAATTGGAAAAAGACCCGCCCTTCGTTTCCGTGCCTTTCTTTTCTCTTACAATTCAAATTTTTTTTTTTTTTTTTAAGGAATTAGGAATAAGTGTAAATTCACACTGTACAGAAACCTTTTTCCAGATAAACCATCACAGGCCTCGGATAGTCTCTAGCGAAACCAGAAAGGCTCTCGGGCAACCATAGAATAAGGGACATGTGGCGTTAAAAAATGGAGAAGTCATTTCATTTTCTCCCATGATTTGGACTTCTCCCTACTTAATATCTCTTCCCCTTTATCTCAACACCTTATTGTCATGTGTCATATAGTGGGTGGAGAAGTCAAAATCATGGGGCCCATGATTTTGACTTCTCCACCACTTATCCCCTATTCTATGGCCCCCAGACAAGCCCTTTCTGGCTTCGCCAAAGACATTCCAAAGCCAACCATCACACTCTTGCACCGAACATGGGTTATTGGGCGTTTCTCCCAGTTTCTTTTACTTCCCCACACATGACACACCTTAACGGAACACAGCCTAAAGTCAGAGTAGAGATAGAATCACAGCCAATTGCGATTGAACTCAGAGAAAGTTCAATCACACCCACAGACCAACACGTGTCATTTTTAACCTCAAGTAACTGTGGTTAAGATTCTCTAGCCTGTAAGTTCAACAATCTAACCTTAGTTTTTAGAAAAAAATAATAGTTTAAAAAATTAGATTAAAAATTTTAACCCTAGGGTTAAAATATTTATTTAAAAAAAAAATTTAAAAACCAAGATTGTTGAACCCTAAGGATTAGGAAATAGGGTAAAAAGGATAGACCTGTGGCTGTGACTAAACTCTCCTTGAGTTCAATTGAGATCGGCTATGATTTGATCTCGTTAGGATTTAATTTTGGGAAGAAAAAATACCTAACTAAATCATTCAAATGGGAAGAAAAAATACCTAACTATATCATTCAAATTACAAATATATCATAATCTGACAGTTAGTAGTCCCTCTTGTGACCTTGTCGCGCGGGTCCAAGGTTTGAACTTTGAAGACGACTCTGTTTGGATTTCAATATATAACGCCAAAATGTAGAAGTTGTAAGAAATAATCTCACATCTTAATCTGTTATTTTTTCCTTTTTGGGTAAGTATCAATTATTAGTGCGTTAGATATGAAATATGTTTGGTTGCCTTGGTACAAACCATAGTACAAGTAGGATCTTTAGTTTACAATTATTTATTTATTTTTTGTGGGTATGATTTCTTCTTTCATTAATAGGAATGGCACTTTTCTACCCGATTTTCGGCAAGTTAGGGTTGTGGAGGAATTTGTGAGTCATGGCTCATGAGTTCTGTTTTCTCAACTAATTTTATCATCAAGTCGATTTGAATTAGGTTCTCCAAACTTTAGAGCACATGGTACTTAATTATTTTCAAGCTATATGGTAATTAATTTAAGTTTAAGTCCTATTATTTTTAAAATAGTCCTAAGAAGGTCCCCTTCTTAACTGACTGCAGTGTCTCGGTGTTCCTTTTAATCCCTTTTAAAATAGTCCTAAGAAGGTCCCCTTCTTAACTGACCATTCAGGTATGGCACCTGTTGAGCAACGAGAACTGAAGGCGCAACTCCAAGATCTTCATAATAAGGGTTTTATTCGGCCTAGCACCTCACCTTGGGGAGCACCAGTTTTATTTGTGAAGAAGGACAATACACTCCGCCTATGTATAGACTACCGTCAATTGAATAGGATGACCATAAAGAATAAATATCCTTTGCCGCGAATAGATGACTTATTTGATCAATTGAAGGGATCTCGATTCTTTTCGAAGATTGATCTTCGATAGGGATACTATCAATTGAGGGTGAAGGAAGAGGATGTTTCCAAGACGGCTTTCCGCACTCGCTATGGGCATTTTGAATTTCTAGTTATGCCTTTTGGATTGACCAATGCTCCCGCGGCTTTTATGGATTTAATGAACCGGGTGTTCAAGCAGTATTTGGACCGGTTTATAGTAGTGTTCGTGGATGACATCTTGATCTATTCAAAGACTCGGGAGGAACATGATCAACATCTAAGGATTGCACTTCAGACTTTAAGAAGTCACAAATTGTATGCAAAGAGGAGTAAGTGTGATTTTTGGCTAACGAAAGTGCAGTTTCTGGGTCATGTAATTTCGGAGGAGGGCATCTCAGTGGACCCATCGAAGATTGAGTCAGTTATGAACTGGGAGAGACCGAAGAATGTGTTCGAGATTCGAAGTTTTCTAGGACTGGCAGGATATTATCGAAGATTTGTGGAAAGTTTTTCTCGCCTAGCAGCTCCCATAACTCACCTAACCAAGAAGGGAGTGAAGTTTGAGTAGAACGAGGAATGTGAGCAGGCCTTCCAAGAGTTAAAACATAGGCTTACTTCTGCTCCAGTTCTCATTGTACCGGCTAATGGAGAAGGATATGTGATCTATAGTGATGCATCTTTGAGGGGTCTTGGGTGTGTACTAATGCAACAAGATAAAGTAGTGGCCTATGCTTCTCGTCAGTTAAAGAATCATGAACAAAATTATCCCACTCATGGTTTAGAGTTGGCGGCGATTGTGTTTGCCTTGAAGATCTGGCGACATTACCTTTATGGTGAAAGGTTTGAAGTATATTCTGACCACAAGAGTTTAAAGTATATATTCACTCAGAAAGAGTTGAACTTGAGGCAGAGAAGGTGGATAGAGTTCCTAAAGGACTATGACTTCACTCTATATTACCATCCGGGAAGGCGAATGTGGTGGCAGATGCTTTGAGCAGAAAGTCTCAAGGACTAATGGCTAGACTAGCTTTGCAAAAACAAAAAATGTTAGAAACAATCGAGGACTTTGAAATATATGTGGGGAGGCATAATACTGGGGCCTATGTGTTCAACTTGACAGCTCAATCGACTCTAGTTCAGAGAGTGATTGAGGAACAACAGAAGAACCGGGAGTTGGAGGATGGACGGACAGAGATTGAATCAAGAAGTACATCTAAGGATTATGTAGTACATTCATACGGCAGTTTGAGATTTTTAGGGAGACTATGGGTACCGAATGATCCTCATTTGAGAGAAGATATCCTTAGTGAGGCTCACCATTCGAAGTACACCATCCACCCAGGAAGTACTAAGATGTACAGAGATCTAAAGCGTCAATTTTGGTGGAAGGGAATGAAAAAGGATATTGCAGAGTACGTGGCTAGATGTCTTACGTGTCAGCAAGTGAAGGCAGAACATCAGAGACCTGCGGGATTGTTGCAGTCATTGCCTATTTCAGAATGGAAGTGGGAGCACATCACTATGGATTTTGTAACTGGGTTGCCGAGGACTCAGAAAGGAGAGAACGCAGTTTAGGTAGTAGTAGATAGATTGACCAAGTCGGCTCATTTCCTGGCAATGAAGACCACTGATTCTTTAAATGCTTTAAGTAGACTGTATATTCAAGAGATCGTAAAATTGCACGGTGTTCCGTTATCGATCGTATCTGACAGAGATTCACGCTTTACTTCACAATTCTGGCAGAGCTTACAGAAAGCCTTAGGAACACAACTTAGCTTCAGTACTGCATTCCATCCTCAGACGGACGGGCAATCTGAGAGAGTTATTCAAATCTTGGAGGACATGTTGAGAGCTTGTGTTTTGGATTTCAAGGGTAGCTGGGTTGAACACTTACCGTTGGTAGAGTTTGCCTACAACAACAGTTTTCAAGCGAGTATTGGAATGGCACCATATGAAGCACTATATGGGAGACCTTGCAGATCTCCTATCTGTTGGGCAGAAGTTGGGGACCGTGCATTACTCGGACCAGAGTTGATTCAGGAAACCACCGAAAAGATACGTCTGATTCGAGACCGTCTAATCACTGCACAAAGTCGTCAGAAGAGCTACGCTGATCGACGGAGAAGACCTTTGGAATTCCAAGTTGGTGACCATGTGTTTTTACGAGTAACACCACGAAAGGGTGTATTTCGGTTTGGCAAAATAGGGAAGCTATCTCCAAGATTCATTGGACCTTTCGAGATCCTCCAGAGAGTAGGAGTTGTAGCTTATAAATTAGCTCTACCGCCACAATTTTCAGGAGTACACGATGTGTTTCACGTGTCCATGTTGCGAAAGTATGTACCAGATCTAAAACACATCGTTGAATGGCAGGAAGTGGAGTTGCGAGAAGATGCAACATATGAGGTGAGACCAATTCAGATCATAGACACCAAGGAACAAGTGATGCGCACCAAGACCATTCCTATGGTTAAGGTGTTGTGGCAACGACATGATGTGAATGAGGCAACCTGGGAGCTAGAGTCCGAGATCCGCAGTAGATACCCAGACTTATTCATCAATCAAGGTATGTCTTTAAATTTTGAGGACAAAATTTTCTTTTAGGGGGGTATGTTGTAATATCCTAACCCTAATTATGGACCCAAGTAAGCTCATAGACTAAATTCAAGACAACCCAATGTTTTAGTGGTATTAGTGGCAATTGTGGTAATTAATGTTTCTTATATTTAATTTATTATTATTTAATTTTTTGTTTATTATTAATTATTGTGTGAGGGCCTAATCATTAAATTTTAGTGGGCCCAACAAAACCCAAATTTGTTGAGGACATCTTTATCTTATAGATTTTGGATAGGGTGCCACCTAGGTTGTGAGCACATCTCAACTATTTTTTTCTCTTATTTAATTTGAATTCAAATTGTGGGAGACTTGGTCAAGGGACACATGGCTCCTTGTAGTTGAATAAGGAGATTCAAATGATGGGTGAAAGGTTATGATTGCAACACATGTCAAGGATAGAGAAAAAGGGGCTTTGAGTAGTTATTAGAGAGAAAAAGAAGAAAGGTGGTCAAAGAGACCAATGAGAACGTACCTTACCACACCTTTGAAACCCAAAAACGTGGGCACTATGAACACCTACTATTACCTCTTTCAATCTCTTCTCATTTCATTTAGTCATTTTATCCTTCTCATCAATTTTCTTGCAAATAACATTAACACCTAGTTACGTAATCTAGAGGAAGATCAACCGGAAGAACAAGCTTGAAGAAGGAAGAGATCAAGATTGAAGAAATTCACCGAAGTAAAACAAAGGTAGGTTCACCTTTATTCTCTTTAAATTATCGCACGACATTGAAAGCATGATCTAGATCTATTTTATTTTATTTGGTGTGTTTATGCATGTTATGAAATATATAGTGTGCTAACAAAAAAAAAAAATTTGTAAGAAATGCATATGATAGATTGAATGCTTGAATATAAAGTCATTGATTTATGTGTTTAGTAGATCGAATGATAATGTGGTGCATTAACGAAGGGCATTGGGTCCTTGGGTGAGAGCCCCTAAAGGAGCAAGCTAGGACCATGGGTCCTTGGGTGAAAGGCCCTAAAACCTCCGGAGAAGATCCCTTGCTTGGGATGGCTAGGAGTTTTTAGAAATCGGCCAGGAAGCTTTGAATTTTCATATTATTATCCTAATGCTTTACATATAAATTTTTGTTAATTGCATGTATGATTTTGCTCATTGTTATGTGTTAATTTTTAAGAATTAGGGTGTGTTCCCTACTGGGCTTCATTGCTCACCCTTTATTATTAATTTCAGATGCTTAATTGAGGATTCATGAAGATTGGACTGGAGAAAGAGAGGACTTTTCATTACTGTTATTTTTATTTTTGTTGTGTTTGACATGTATTGGGTAATAAGAGGATGATTTAACGAATAGTTGCAGTACTTGAATTGTTGGATTTTAATGAAGTTCATTTCATCTCATTATTAGTATATGTTTTCTTTGCTGTAAATTTATTGTGCTTTGGATCAGTTCGGGAAAACATTTTTTATATTTAAATCAGAAAATTAAATCTCAAGGAGTTCCCTATTGATTAAGGAGTTATCAAAAAAAAATGGGGACTAAAAAGGATAAAATTTATATTTATTTTGCATTTTTCTATTTGGAATTTCATTGATGTCTATAATTCCAGTAGTAGAGTACTCATAATTCTTTGAATCTAAGAACCATAGTAGAGATATTATAAAGTTGAGATAGTGATTTTCAAAGGTCTAAGTTCAATCAGTTATTAAAAAATAATAATAATAAATAAATGGTTCTACTTAGTTTGAGTAACAATCCAATTTTTAAAGTATTTATTAGTATCATTGGTCTTGTTAGTCTATAAAATTGTAGCAACTAAATACTTGGATTTAATCCCATTTCTCTCACCAAAAATTTATTTGAAGTACAATATAGGAAAATATTTTTCAAATTGGCAATCGAGTCTAATTTCCTTCTAAGTATGAATAAAAAAATATATATACATAAATAAAAACTAATTTTAATATGCCAAAAACATCAATTCCAAATTTAATTACTAATTAACTCTCACCCCCAAATTCTGGATCTCAGGCCAGACCATAGATAATGGGCTGAGTTGTGAGTATTTAGAAATCGGGGCTTGACAGATTCTATGGGGGTCTCGACAACCATGGATTGAGGGGAGCGAAACAAAGAACAGTGGGTAAGAAAAGGATGGGCAGACTTGGCAGACTGACAACAGAGAAAAGAGAAAAAGAAGCAGAGAAAGAGAGAGAAGAAGAATCAATAAAGACAGTTAGAAAAGGAATAAGAGCGTACCACAAAGAGAGAAACGGGAGAGCCTGAAGAGAACTTGAACTTTCGCTTGAGACGCAAGTGAGGCAGAGTAACAGTACTTCAATGGCAAGATAAGTGAAACGAAGCAACCCAGAGGGATTTTTATAGATAACTCAGAGAAATGAAAAGACAAGAATACCCTCCATCAAAGCCGTGCACCTGTGTCGAAGCCGGAAAGATTGGTGGCCGGATCGACGTTTCACGTAAAGAGAGTAACCGTCAGAGATATAAAGCGTTTTGAATTCCGAAACGGTAATGATGACAGCCTGTCGTGCATTAATGAGGCGTGACGATTCGCATGCATAAACCAGCTGGCTTGGGCGTTCTATCTTCTCAGCGTAAATCACGCAACGATTCCTGGAAGAAGAGTCAGGTATGGTCTGTCGCTCTTTTGTCTGTTTATGATACTTCGAACTACGTTCTAAGCCTCATAAAGGGGTAAATTGTAAGGGATAAAATTCGTAAAACCAATTAACGTTGGAGAACGAGCTGGTTGTTGTTGTTTTGTGTACGAAAGTGACACGTGGACTTTTGTTTAAATCACGTGCTTAAAATAGAAGGATAAACATTGTCGGATGCATAGCGTTCACATTGTACAAATTACGACGTATCCGTGGTCTTGCGAAACAACGTTCTAGTTGTGGTTTTGACAACGTGTTCGTTGTCTTGTGCACAACGTAGACGTTGTATTCTCGACAACTTTTTCGGTGTTAATTGAACAACGAGTCCGTTGTGATTCAGATAAGGATGTCCAGATCATATTTTAAGACATATACAACGTACCCGAGCTCAAGTCAACAACGAGACCGACTCGCAAGAGGGAGTAATCAGGAGGCGATCGATTGTTCTGACAAGTGGGCCGAAAGCATTGTCTTGGCATTTAATGCAGGTCACTTCTGTGTGCTGTCAGACCCAACCGACTGAACTAATGGTAGGCTTTCACGTGTGATGCAACAGGTGACAGATTTTACTTACATATTTGGTAATGAGTGCAGGGCACGTGGTATGGGCATCTATGGTCATCTATGGCCATACCAAGGTTAACCTATAAATAACCCGAGAATTTCAGTGTTAGGGGGATCGAAGAACACATATATTTTTCAGTGCTACTGTTTGCCTTACTATTCTTCATCTTCTCCACCTACTTACTTTATCATCGGAGTGCAGGGCAGGGTATCACACCCTTCAACTTCTACCTTCCACCAGTTAACCAGAAGTGAATAGTGGCAACTGACGCGTGTCTTTTCCGGTATTTTTTCCCCCTCAAAGAGTTTTCATATTGCTAATCAAACAGAATTTTAGGTCATCCAGATTTGATCCAAATCCAACTTACTAACAAACCTAGGTTGATAGATTAGGGCTAATATGTTCCTTATCAAGGTTGAGGCACATAATTGTCTTTCTAACCCATTTATAAATGAATCAGGACAATGATTTATTCACTGTATGGATGCCCGACTAAACCCTTATTATCCTACCCATAAGTTATCTTAGATTCAATCATAGCTATATACTCATAATTTCATAGTTTACAAATTGATCCCCTAGCTAGTCAAATATAGTCAACTATGTGATGGGCCATATGCCAAAATGAAGCCAATTCTATACTTTGCAACCACAAGTGTTCTATTTTTAGATGCATAGTGTTAGTTTTTGTCAAATGGTTCTAATTTGAATGCTTGTGTTTAATATATTTACTTGATGCATTAATATTATCATGGTATTTATAATGTGCCTAATTTAGATGATAAACAAGATAATGTTGCTAGATATATAGTCAACATAGTCTTGGATTAAATGCTACTCAAAAGTCATGACCTATGAGTAAAAATTATTCTAATTTACTCTAAGACTTCACACATGAATAATCGTAGTTACGAGATGTGTGATCATCATCAATAGGGTGATCTTATTCATGGAAGTTACTTATATGATCATCACTTTAGACTGAGGTCAATAGATTGACATGTGGGCTTAGATAGTATATTGATCATCACCTTTTCAATTTTATTGAATTTAATATTTTCTTTAAAAATTCAAATGGTATCTTCTTTTTAGATGCATTAAATAGTGTTTATAGGATTATTATTTTTTATTCATCCAACCATTTTAAATAGAATTTGTTTCATTTTGAAAACTATTGGATAAAATTACTTAGAGAATCGCATTCTAATGGCAAATGCAGAATTTTAAAAAGTTAAATTAAACTTGAAAAATTATTCGAAAACTCTTAAAATTACATCAGAGTTCCTTGTGAAATTACTTTGCCATTTAACGCGTTTTTCATGTAATATTTTAAAATAATACAATATTTAAAATATCTATTTTACATTAAAACACATCATTTAATTAGAAATCATGTGCCTAAATTTACATGTGTAAAATGTTGTTGATTGTATTTACATTTCTTTATTAAGTAAAGAACTTGAATGAATCTTTTTGCTTTGATATATTATTTGAGAAGAAAATTAAACTTAGAAGTTGTTTTTTATTTTAAATGTGAGAATATTATTATTTGAGTTGAACTAAGGTTAATAGACTATGTTCACTTTATAAAAGCTAAGGAGCTTTCTCATTTTTAAGAGGGTCAATAATTTACATCAATGTCTGAAAAAAAAAAAAAAAAAAAAATTTAAGTAGTAGATGTGATATCTAATCCTCAAGCTTAAGGGGTATATACTATTGACCCTAGACCCAAAGGTATGTTTTTTTAAACTTATCTCTCTACTTTAGTATTTTAAAACATAAAATGTGTGTAAACGTCTATGAATTTATAGTCTAATAAGTCAAATAGAAGTTCTTCGTTTGTTCAAATATTAGAGATACTTTGTTTTGTACAATCAAGTGCTTATGGGCTAACAAATAGCCTCAATTCTTTTTATTCTTATTTTAGGTCTTCAAGGTGAGACTCGCACCTTAGAAAAGAATTTTAAAACATTCATTACCTTTAAAATACATTTATCAATTTGTTTACTCTTATTAGAACCCTCAAAAATCAATCAAAATCCCAATTCATGTTATAGGGGTATTTTGGTCTTTTCATTTAGCTTAATGTGGAACTTAAATTATTTGTGCCTTTTTTAGACTTTAAAAGAGTAATTTTGTACCTTTAAAAGGGTTGCACGACCAGGTAACATTACCAAAGATTAACAAATTTTTTATCATGTTTATTCTTCTTTATCAATATAGCAAGTTAATGAGAGTATTCATAAAATTCATGTACCTTAGTATGTTAATTTTTACGATCTATGTTGATATTTCATTTTTTTGTCTTTTATTATAATAAACTAATGGTTAGCTACTCCAAAATGAATACATTAGTGATAAAGCATATGAATTTGATATAAAATTGATCTATGTGGTATCATTGAAGCAATTTTTTTAAGAAGTAGTTAATTGTTGATTATGTTATTATCAAGTTATTAATATTTTATTTGTGTCTCCAATTAGCTTTTTTGAATAATTCAGTTTGTTCGGTAGTGGCAGAGTTTTTATTTCAGGTTTGCAGATTTATAAACCTGATAACTTTTTGTACACATAATTTCTTGAATTTCTTTTAAAAAAAATTCAACTTATTTTATCTTAGATTTCAGAAAGTTGATGATTGTCAATTTGTTTATCTTTCTTATATTTTTATTTTTGATTTTTTAATCTAATTTTAAAAATCTTTGGTTTGAGATCAATAGTTTTATGGTTGTTTGATTTATCAGATTTAGAAAATCATTAGGTAGTTATTTGTTTAGGTTTAGTAGATAATTAATTGCTTGTTAGATTAAGTTTTTTTTTTTTTTGCCTTTTTAAATGTAGAGATAGTTTCTTTGACAATAAGTTTGGTTAGCTTGTTTTGTTTCGGTTTTAATACCATTCAATTTACTTATCAACATATGTTCTAGTTTAATTCATAAATCAATTTTTTCTTTAGAATTAGTATGAGTTCAAGTAGTGGGTAACCTCACTTTTACAGTGCATAGGGTTTCCTAACGCCTTCCTCCTGGACAAAGTGTCATTTATCTTAAATTTCAATTTTAGACCATACAATTTTTGGACCACTATTTGATAATTCTATTTAATATCATTAGGGTTTTATATCCAACCTTAGAATAGGGAGAGGCGATGACTCCATATTTTTCACTATTTGAGTTAAGGTTACCCTTAACCCCAAATCAAAAGGTTAAAAAATTCATGCTCAAAATATCTTTTTTTTTTATATATATAAATTTTCTTGATTGAGGCACTATTGTTAATAATGTATTTGATTAAATTTAACCTTTAATATATGAGATAGTTCTATTTTTCTATTTGTTTTAAATTTCAAGATTATAAGCACCCTAAATATCACTCTAAACTAAGAATATCAAATATCTTTCATAACCATTTAGTCATTCACTATTAGTTCAATAGAAGGTTGCATTTAGAATTTGAAACTCAATAAAATTAATGAGTGCTAGGTGTAAGCACCCAATTTTTACACCCCTATCCTAACCATGGTTAAGGATACTTAACCATGGTTAAGGATACTTAACCATGGTTAAACCCCCAGTCAAACCCCTTAACCATGGCAATCCCTAGACAAGCCCTAACCCTAGGTAGACCCCTAGTCAAACCATAGCTTAACTCTACTTAAACCCTAGGTGAACCATAGCCTAGCCCTAGTCGTAGCCTATACCCTAGCATAGCCCTAGCCTATCCCTAGCCTTAGCCATACCCTAGCATAGCCCAAGTCTAGCCCTAAGACCTTAGGGCTTAAACCCTAGAAAGTCCAAACCCAAATCCTTAGGACTCAAGCCCTAAAAAGCCTTAGAAGTCCAAGTCTCAGCTTGGGCCCATGCCTAGGCCCAATAAAATTCAAATTCCAACTCCCCCGTACAGCGTGCGTGTCTAGGCCAAGGCCTGCCGGGCAAAACCCCTTGGTGTCGGTAATAGGATTACCGACACCCAGAACATCCAAGGCTTTGGGAGGTCGGCAATCCCATTGCCGACACCCATTGCACTTCTCTTCTGCAGCACATCACCCCCCCTACGCGCACAGTGCATGCTTGCACCACCCTTCTTCGGTTGCAGAGGACCTCTCCACTCCATCATGGCCCCCATCCACCACTGTACAAATGCCAGGAGTGTCCCCAACCCTTGGCCTATAAATGGGACACCCCCATGACCGTGAGAACGACCCTGTAAATCCTCCTCCTCTTGAACCTCTACCCAATTGTGAGGTCCCAAGCCCTCTTCCAGGTACGACCAGGAGCTTCCAGTAGCCACCAACAACCCTCCTAGCTCTCCCCTTTGCGCCTGAGCAACACCACCCTGCTTCACTACGTGCACCACGACCTTCGGCCATCTCCCCATTGTAGCAAGGAAACCAGCAGGGTAAGGCTTCCCCTACCCTTATTTTTTTCTATTTCGAATTATATGTGAGCCCCTGGTCCATTCCAAGGGAGTATCTCTCTTTCATTTAAAAAAAAAAACCCCATTAAAAGGGCTCCCCCACCTTCATCATAGGTGTGGGGAACTCCCTAAGGATATAGCGCCACCTCAGGTGGTTTCAGTAGCTTCTGGGGTCCCTCATACCATGAGGGAACCCCTAGTTCCACCCCCTTTGCAACCCATAGGGCCTAAGTACAATTCTGGAAAATTCCAGGAGTGTCGGTAAACTCAGTACCGACACTCTTGGTGGTTCTGTTTACAGCACCTGTGAACCCCACCTGAGAATCCCGGGAGCCAATCCAAAGCCTGGGTTGGACCCCTTGGTCTCCTCTACATCTTACCTGAGCACCTCAGGTCCTGTGGTTAAGCCTAACCATGGTTATATTGTCAAAAATGGAAAACTGCTATAGTGTTGGTAATCAGATTACCGACACCAATTATTTTATGTGACAGGAGTTTAGACCCACACCAGGCCCACATACAGCATCCCATGGGACCCACAACAGGTACATGGCCTTCCCCTCATCCTGGGCTTCAAATCCATGCTAACCAGAGTTATAGCCCTCTGAAGTTGGGTAAAAATGCCCCAAAACTGTCGGTAATCTCTATACTGACAGTGTGGATTTTTGAGCCTCTACAGTGGGTCCACAACCCATGGGGACCCTCCACTGGACTTGACATGACCCTGGGGCCCACCCCCAAGTTTGACCAGACCTACCCTTGTCTTAACCATGGTTAACTCAACCATGATTAAGAGTTAACCGTGGTCAATTCATCAAACCCCTTGGAAAATTTCCAAAAAATCTCTAAAAATTCTAAAACTGTAGAAAATATCACTTTTGGATTGCATGTTCATGCCTAACCATGGTTAGATGTGCATAACCATGGTTAACACTTGGTTTGACCATGGTTAAGCCCATTTAAATCTTGAAAAATGCCTAATTTTTAGATGGCTGGTACTTCATCATAAACTACTTAATAAGATGTTTTGGTACCTATGTTATTATTTGCTTTTCATTTCATTGTTCCATGAGATCATGCTCTATATTCATTTTCATGTTTCATTTCTCTTAGAAGCTAATATCTATATTTTGCAGATGGAGCCTACAGAGACGACCCCATCAGGTGCGGGGACTTCCACACCTTCCACCGCAGTGGCGAAGAAGGTACGTGGGAAAGCAAAGTGCAAGAAAGTCTACAATATGCCTCCAGGAGAGAAAACGGAAGTGCCGACAAATGATGCGAAACAGCCCGTGGAGGAGGAGGCCACCACTTTGGCTGGCTTTTTGGGCAATATTGCACGCGATGCCCACTTATTTCGCATCGATGTCCAGAGTTGGTGCACAATCAGTGATGAAGCGAAAAAAAAAGCTTTGGGTCTCGTACAGGTCAGAGCAAAAAAAATTGTTGAGCGGTTATTAAAACATACTTATGTAGCTCTTTTATATATTAATAATTTGACAACTTTTTTGCAGGAGAAGTTCATTTTCCCCCCTTTCCTAGAGGATTACATTTTGAAGTCTCTAGATAAGAAATGGCGGGACAATAAGTCTTTAATGGGGAGGAAAAATTTTGTTTACGAGGACCCTCCTGCTTTGAACTATGCCCGGTGCCCCTCTGATATTCCCTCGGAGCAATGGCATGAATTCGTTGACTTCTTGTACTCCGAGGAGGGCCAGGTATATTTTATTTGAATTTAATTATGCTTATACCGTTTCTAAGTTTGATCACTTCTCTCATATGATATATAAATGTAATATTGTAGAAACGAAAGGCCAGGAATAAAAGGAGTCGCGAGCGCCAAAAGATTCCTCATACGGCGGGCACAAAGAGCTTCGCCAGAGTTAGAGAAGAGGAAGTATGTTCGGTTTAATTTTAATAATTTATTTAACAATTTGATGCATATGAGTTAAAAATTTGTTGTTCTACTATTGTCACTACCATAGCGATTGGCGAGTCCCTCGGGAGAAGCTCCGGGCCGTGCTGAGGTCTGGATAAAGACGCACACGACGAAGGATGGCCGGGCAGTCAACTCTCAAGCGGAAGAAATGATTGTAAGTAATTTAAATATTCATTATATCATATAACACGACTCCTGAAATTCAATGTAGTAATTGTTTCAAAATGTTTGCAGCACCAGATGAGGGACCTCCTCAGCCAAATACCGGTTGGCTCGCAAGATAGCACAGGCTGGGATGATGTTTTCTCTCAGGTCATGGGGCCTGAGCAACCTAGACGCATCCGTGGATGTGGATTGGGCCCGACTCCCACCAGTTTATGGGGGTCATCTTCGAGCCGTGCCGGTACTAGTGGTTCCCCATCTGCCGAGACCCAAACGCTGAGGGTTGAACTTCAGGAGACGAAATCTATGGTGGCGTCCCAACAAGCTCAGATGACTGCCCAACAAGCTCAAATGGCAGCCCAACAAGCTCAGCTTGATACCATGCAGCAACTGCTCCAACAGCTCTTATAGGGGCAAGTATATAATCTAACAAGCTTTAATTAATCATTTTTAAATTTTGGAAGAAACATTGATTTATTTATTATAAATTTTGACAACAGATGCCAGTTCATCCTTTTACGGCACCAGGAACGGCCAATGAGGTAATTTTATTAAACATTTATTTGTTTAAATTAAGTTCTTGTAATCGTTTGGTGTATGATGGTGGTGGTGGTGTATGATAGTGGTGCTAGTGGTGGATGGGTGTATGGTGGTGGTGGTGGTGTAGTGGTGGTTGGTGGGTAGTGGTGGTGCTAGTGGTTGTGGTGGTGGTGTATGATAGTGGTGCTAGTGGTGGATGAGTGTAAGGTGGTGGTGGTGGTGTAGTAGTGGTTGGTAGGTAGTGGTGGTGCTAGTGGTTGTGGTGGTGGTGTATGATAGTTGTGCTAGTGGTGGATGGGTGTATGGTGGTGGTGTAGTGGTGGTTGGTGGGTAGTGGTGGTGCTAGTGGTTGTGGTGGTGGTGTATGATAGTGGTGCTAGTGGTGGATGGGTGTATGGTGGTGATGGTGGTGTAGTGGTGGTTGGTGGGTAGTGGTGGTGCTAGTGGTTGTGGTGGTGGTGTATGATAGTGGTGCTAGTGGTGGATGGGTGTATGGTGGTGGTGGTGGTGGTGGTGTAGTGGTGGTTGGTGGGTAGTGGTGGTGCTAGTTGTTGTGGTGGTGGTGTATGATAGTGGTGCTAGTGGTGGATGGGTGTAAGGTGGTGGTGGTGGTGTAGTGGTGGTTGGTGGGTAGTGGTGGTGCTAGTGGTTGTGGTGGTGGTGTATGATAGTTGTGCTAGTGGTGGATGGGTGTATGGTGGTGGTGTAGTGGTGGTTGGTGGGTAGTGGTGGTGCTAGTGGTTGTGGTGGTGGTGTATGATAGTTGTGCTAGTGGTGGATGGGGTATATGGTGGTGGTGGTGGTGGTGGTGGTGTAATGATGGTTGGTGGATAGTGGTGGTGCTAGTTGTTGTGGTGGTGGTGTATGATAGTGGTGCTAGTGGTGGATGGTAGTGGTGGTGGTGTAGTGGTGGTTGGTGAGTCTAGAGATATTTCAAATATGGATTATATATGTATTCTCGTCTCCCTTCATTTGTCCCATATCTTTGTTTTTGTGGGTGATCAAGGAATGTTCATTGATTTCATTAGGGTGTTGCAGAATGAATTTTTAGGTTTAGGGTTAGGGTTTCTCAATGGAGCAAGTTGGGTAGCAGCTTTTCAGCTTTTCCCTAGTGTGGGAATCCTCAGGACCCATTTAAGGGAAAGTGAGACATCTAGAACTTGGGAACTTGATCTTGTTCTTTATTCAGCGAAATTGATGGTGGAGAGTTAATGAGATTATCTTGAAGTGTGAATGGAGGTGCAACATGGGAGAATAACTTAACTACTATTACGACTACTGCTACTAAGGCACTTTATGTTGTTGAATTAATGGCTATTCCTTCTTCTTTTGTTCTATGTTATCTATTCATGGGGTTTGATTCAGTGAATGGTGGTGTGAAGATAGAAAGTGTGATTCTTAAATCAAAAGGACGGGCTGAGATCTTGTTGGCGATATCGACTCTTTACATGCTGTTGATGAAATTGATGGTTTTTATAACTTTTGGTGTTGTAAGGTCCTTGTCCATGTGATATTGTCTTTGCTAGGATTTCAGGCCTTTGCTTAAATGCCTTTCTACTTCTAGCTATACATGATTTGTAGCTTAGATCATAGCTTTAATTCAATCTTTATGGAGATCACGTAGAAAACATATACATGATAACTTTATGGTAGGAGTATTTGATCATACAAGCACTATATATATAATGTTTATCCATTTATGCATACATACATCAATAAAGATATATATGTACATAAATGTATGTTTATATTGCTTGGATTCTTCTAATGATCACCATCAGATTCGACACTCCATAGATTCTGGTGGGACACTTGTGGATCATTTTAATCTTTTATTTCCTAAGATTTCCTTACACACGATTTAAGCGATTATCTACCATAGATATAAGTACTATTGAATTCCATGAAATTTTCTAGGTGGAATTATCGTCGAATACTTCTAAAAACGCGTTTGTGTAATGTTCAGTCAGGCATGTGTTTAGGGAAGCCAATGGTCTAGCAAACTGATTGGCAAACTTTGCTTAGGAGAGTATGGCGAGGGGAGCTTATCCTCATAGGTTTAAGGATAGCATTAGGTCAAGCATTCTAGGTAGAACTTCTGCTGTCCTCTCGTTTGATTAATCTCTTTCTTTCTTGGAAAAGTCTGTAGAAAGCCTATTAGTCATCCGAACGTGTTGATGGGTTATTGAGTGGAAGAACTTGTGTCCATCCCCTTTTTGGCACATACACAATACAATTCATGTAAAAGCTATTTTCTGCATCTAAATTGGACTTGTATATACATGGTCAAGTACAAATCAAACATTTAAGCATATATACATACAGAACTTGCTACAGATTCACGTGAGATAATTGCTACTGAAGCATTCACTTCTTAGGTGAGTATTCTCTTTGTTTCATTCACCATTCTTTCCCCTGTTGTGTCTTCTAAATATCACTAGTTTCTAGAAATGAAAGCCTGTACATAATAACATAGAGCCGTGGCTATACAGGTAACAAATAATGCCTCCTTGATGTGGCCAAAAGGAACCAAAATTGACTATCACAATTCTCAGAAGGATTGTTCATACATAATTTGAATATCCCAGCTGCACATAAAAATTAAATAAATAAAATAAGATGATTGAGAACTAATAATTATTCTAGATTTTAATCGGTTAGTGATGAATTTGCATGTTAGTGATGAAATCCTAGACTTTTATCTGTTTAAACTCTCTATGTATAAAAAAATTTGAGATGACATTTTTTTTTTTGCAGATTAATTAATTATGAATTCATAAATTTTATCATTTCAATATTCTAATAATCAATTGTATTTTATTATCTTTTCAGGAGGGAGCCGGCAGCACACACATGTCGGGTTTTAGAGCAGCCGGAGGGAGCCAACCGGAGGGAGATAGCTAGGCAAACTTATGATTTTTTTTTGTTACTACCCGACACTGTTTTTTGGACATGTATATATTTGTTATTATTTCATTATGGGCACATGTTCTTCTGATTTGATGGATATATTTTATTTTATATATGGATTGGATGGATTACAGGTACAAAATTGTCTCAACATTGTTAAATTATTTTATATTGCTGACTGGTTTTTTTGGACATGTATATATTTGTTATTATTTCATTATGAGTATAGGTTATCTGATTTGGTGGATATATTTTGTTTTATACATGGATTGGATGGATTAGAGGTAGAAAATTGTATCAACATTGTTTAAATTATTTTATATTGCTGACAGGTGCAAACAAAACAGGTAAAAAAAATGTACAAAAAATAAATACTTTTTTTTAATTCATACCTATTGGCAGCGCTTATTAAATGCCGCTATTGATATTGACATTACCAGTGGCGCTTTGCAAAATGCCGCTAAATATTGGAGCATTAACGGCACTTTAAAAGCTCCGTAATAGAATTAACTATTAGCGGCGCTTTACAAACGCCGCAATAGGGAGGCTGAAAATTACAGAAATGTCCATTAAAACACGCCGTTAAAGGATTTACAGAAATGCTGCAATAGATCACTTTATAGCGGCATTTTTATTAAGTGCCGCTAAATGATTCCCCGACAAGGTCAAAAACGGCATTTTCTAGAAATGCCGTTATTGGAAATAACAGCACTTAATGTAACTTTTGCGGCACTTTATAAGCGCCACTAAAGGTCTTTAATTTTGTAGTGTATCCAGTCGATCAAACTGACCATCCAGCCGATCAGGCAGACCATCCAGTCGATCAGGTAAGTCTTGTGATCGACTGGATGGAATAAATTTTTCCAAAATTTGTCTGCATGTACTGATCAAGTTTAAACTCATTGTGAATCCATTTTAGATCATTGAAAAGATCATTATAAGATGTTAATCATGTTTAATTAATATGTTAAAAGACTTTGGAACTCGTGCAAATCATTAAAGTCCAAGCAAACCAAAATCTGAATGGTTTTTGGTCTATCCAGCCGATCAAGTGGACCATCCAGTCGATCAGAAGACCCATGTAATCGACTGGATATAACAAAATGCATAAAAATGTGTTTTTTTATCATCCAGCCGATCAGATAACTGATCCAGTCGATCTGGTGACCATCCAGCTGATCAGAGAACTCCTCTAATCGACTGGATAACCCAGAAAAATCTGGAACTCGTCTTTAATGCTCAACGGCTATATTAATAACAGGTGATTTTTCATTTAATGCTCATCAACGGTAATAAATATCAGAACACTATAAATAGAGATCATCTTTGAATCAATAGAAACAAGATCCAAGAACAACAAACTGATGTTACGTTGTTATATTGATCAATCATTCACTTGAACCAAAAATCCCAATCTTGAGAAACGATACTCTGTTTTTCTCTTTGAGTTGAATCCAAATTATTTTCTTGAGAGATTTCTTAGAGTCTGTTATTCCATTCAAATCTAACTCAAAAGGAGTTATTCATTTCAGATTATAATCCAAAACTTTCATTTTTAGTCAGTCAAGAACCTGCGTGTTCTTGCAGTGAAGTTGCGGCTTCGGTTAGGGTTGTGCTCTGACGGCGATAGGTTTCATCCTGACCTGAAGAGGGACTGTTAGGTTGTATCTCGACCATAAGAGAGATTGTAAAGGTGTTAAGCTTCACCTGTGAAGCAGCTTGTACGATCGTGGATCGTAGTGGAACCTCTTGCGGTTTGCAGAAGCTAAGAGTAGGCTGGAGATTGCCGAACCTCGTGAACAACTGAGTTTGCACTTCTGTTTTTCTCTCTTCTATCTTTTAGATTATCTTGCTTTTAGATTTCTATATCATCTATTAGCCATATTTCCCTTTGATTTTTCAATTCCACATTAAAAGGAAAAACAAATTTTAAATCTGCCATTGACCCTATTCACTCCCCCCCCCCCCCCCCCCCTCTAGGGTCCATATTTAGGCAACATATGGAACACTCACTTGATTTACACATGACTTTATGGGAGTGTACACATGACTTTAACTAATGCTCTACCTAGAGTGGTAGAAGTCCATTAACATTCACATACACATGGAACATGCCTAATGCACTACCTAGAGTGATAGAAGTCCAATAGTAGCTTCGTCCACCTCCCCATGGATATCTTTGCACGTAATTTACCCAGAACAAATGTCAAGTGCTCTACCTAGAGTGGTAGAAGTCCATTTGCATTCTTCCCACACATAGCTTCATTTGGGACCAAATGACTAGTGCTCTACCTAGGTTGGTAGAAGTCCACTATCATTCTCCCGATACATCTTACTTTGTTCATCATCTTTTACTTTACTTTACTTTGTCGATACACATACACATGAAAATCCGATCATGCAATATACGTACACAGATACAATTGTGAGTGAACATAGTATATAATTGAAAACACATAAACACATGACACATGCTTTTCTATTTCATTTGAAATCATCGCATAAGCTAAAACATGGAGTAACACACTTGAATTCATCATCGTGTAGCTTTCGTTATTCATTCTTAAAATAGAATACATCACAACTAAATTAGTAGGATTTCCTACTAATCCACCTCACAGAGGAATTTCCATCAAGAATCCAATTTGTGATTATGAGAACAAAAGCCAGTAGAGTGTATTTTTCTTTCCAAGACTAATTCCCTTAAGTCTAGAGCTTAAGAACAGTTGAGAAGCAAGAAGGACTCCTCTTGTGGTTGAATTTTTGAAATCCAAGAACATTCGGTGAACACAGTGAAGAATCGTAGCTTTCTTTGCCAAATTCTCCAAATGATCTTCTCTTACGATTTGAGTAAATCAAACTCACAAATTTGGGTTCTATTTATAGTCCAAGGTTTTTTCAAAACCCCAAAAGACCATTTTCAAAATATCTCCTAAAGATCGGTTATACTTATCTGGTCAAAATGACCGTTTTCTGTGTCTGACTCGTCGACAAGTCAGAAACCCCAAATCCAGTCGTCGACGAGTGAGACTACAAAACTCTCTATTTCAACATTGTTTGTTTAGTCATCGACGAGTGAGGATCCTCCAAATGCACTCATCGACGAGTGGACCATGTATTTTCCTTGTTTTGTTGTTTTTCTCATTTCTCTCACTTAGACCACTTTCCTACTTTGTTTCTAACGCCCATAAACATAAAAGAACATACCCTAAGCCTCTCATACATGCCACAACATATTAATCACTATCATCAAATGCCAAAAAAACATTTTCTTCATTGTTGAAAATCAAGGAAAACACATAAGGCTTCAATGCCTCAAAACACTATTCACAATACTATGAACTTGGTTACGGGATTCTACATAACAGTTTAATCATGGAGTTGATATAGTGTGCTTGTACCACTACGGGTATGATACTTCATGGAAGCATGATGGAGTTTATTATAGAAAAGTCACTAATTTTACATTGTTTATTATTTCTAATTACTTTTGGTCGTTTCTCTCATTATTACTTATTAGTAATTCTCCTTTCTTTCCTAATGGATTTTTAATTATAGAATTTCTAAATTCAATATCTATTTTATGACATATGTATTCAGTTCGATATCAAATATTTGACCTTAAAATATTTATATACAACACACGCATGTACTTCTTTTAGTTACGAATAAGTTATTAATTGGATCTCTTAATTGATTTATTAGCAAGTGCTCTCTAGAATGTCCTTATTTTTTATTAAAAATAAATAAAGAGTCTTTATTAAGTATCATTGTAATTAGGGTTATCAAAAAAGCCCACGTAGAAGGGTACCTGGCCCTGCCATGCCCTCTAAAGCCCTCTGAAGCCCTGCCCTTCCCAGCCCTTGGGCCGGGCAGGGTTCAAAATCTAGAAGCCTTGCTTCTACACCCGACCCTACCCTTTAAAGCCCTACCCTTCTCCTTAGTTGCTACACGGTAGCTAAGGTCTCTAAACCATAAAAGTATATATATATATTATATTTATGAAATTACTCATTTCACCCTTTCAAACAGGTTAATAGTAGGGTTAAATGAGTAATTTCACATGACCATTGTTATAAAACCCCTCGAGGCCTCGACACTCGTTACGAACCCTAACCCTAATCTCGTATGTGAAATCGTCTCCTCGCCTCCTCCTGCTTAGAGGATTTTGATATATAAATTTTGTTCTATATAGTTTTACTTTGTTTTATTCTATCATGTATGCTTATCACTGACAAGGAAAAAAAATTAACTTTGTCATTGCTCTTTTTGTTGCAATGTCGGTCCCAAGCCGGGATAAAAGAAGAGGGTATCTATTTCCATGTCAGGTTGACAGTCGGTGTAGAAAAAAAATCTCGCCATCTCAACTCACAAAAAAAAAATCCCGCTCTTTCTTCCGGCCCTTTGGCCCTGCCCTAGCCCTTGAGGGCAGGGCTAGGGCCCAATCAATCCCGGCCCTTGAAGGGCTAGGGCCCTACTCTTATAGGGAAGAGTAGGGCTAGGGTTGACCCCGGCCCTGCCCTAACCCTGCCCTTTGACAACCCTAATTGTAATGCCCCAAATTTCGGAAAAGGCTAGTGACTCAACTCATAATCTCTGGATCGCATATTTTCCAAGAACTCGAAGAGTTAAGATGAAAATGAATTATATTCTTTATTAAAATTGATATTTTATACTCATTCATTAATCAAAATTACACATTTTGTTAACACAAGTCTCAAACCGTATTAATCAATCTATAATATGATGTGTAACAATAACAATCATAATTAGATTACCATCATAAACAATTAGATAAAATAGTACTACTAAAGTGAAAGGCTCATAAGACCAAATTAAGTCTTACAATAATCAATCTCATTCAACATAAATATTAAAAGAAAAATCATAAGTTTTCATTCCATAGTCCAACTTCTCATCATGTCCAGTAGCTCAATCTGAAACATAAATCAACAGTCAGCTTCACAAACCTAATAGGAAATCAACTCAAATCAAATATCATAATAGTGATTATAAATACTAATTGAAGAATTAAAACCATTTCTTTCAAAATAATGCAATACAAGAGTTTCTATGATAATAACTCAAATAAATTTAACCATACACTCACACTTATACCAAAGACTTTCTTTCATCTAAATTCATGTATGAATGTAGCTCGATTTTCTCACCAACTTGGCCTCACTCTCATAATATTTGTTAGCCTTTAGGTTTTTGACCTAAGGTAACATCTTTGATTTTGATGATAACACAATAATAGAATGACATTTGTGTTACTAATGCTCTATTGAGTTTAAGTGTAATTCAACTTATGAAGAACATTAGCACATCATCCAAGGTAAAAAGATGGAAATGCAACAAAACTTAAAGAGGATTCCTCCATCAAGCCATAAGAGGGCATTTGGATCACCTTGAAGATAATTAAAGATCATATCAAAAGCCAAAGTCCAAGTCGGATCATCATCAAGGAGATGGAAGATTGATCACAAAGTCAAATTGAAGATTCAAGATCAAGTGCAAAGTGAAGTCTCACAATTAGGTTTAGAAGTTTATTATGTGTCTTGTGAAGGTTTCAGGACTTTTGCAAAAAGTCTATGGGCAATGAAATCTCACCGTCCATTGCCCAGGTGTGTGTGCAATGGCACACACCTGATCACAGTCTCTCGGAGATACGGTTAGGTTCACGCGTGCCTATGGCACGCACGGTACCTTTAGCTATCAGCATTAAATGTTGATGATTGGCATCATGTCACCCAGCTAAGCAAGGTGGGGTTTGATCCGTGAAGATAAACCTCACGGATCCACCCTAAGTAACAGCTTCTAAAGGGGTGACGCGTACCCCATTCGTGAGGGTTAAAACCCCATGGATTCAATCTTAAGTGTTGGCCTTCATGAGGCTGACACGTATTCAACCATGAGGACCAAAACCTCACGGATTCAACTTTGAGTGTTGGCTTTTATGAGGCTGACACGTGTTCATTCGTGAGGATCAAATCTCACGGATCCAACTTTGAGTGTTGACCTCCGAGAAGCTAACACGTGTTCAATCTGTGAGGACTAAAACCTCATGGATCCAACCTAAGTGCTAGCCTCTGAAAAGGCTGACACATATCCTATCCGTGAGAATAAAACCCCCACGGATCATACTTAGTGCCAACCTCTGAGAGGCTGACACGTGTCTAATCCCTGAGGATAAATCCTCACGGATCAAATATCATGTCTTGACCTAACCCAGACCACGAGCAGGACCTCTAGTCTGTGGAAAAGATCTATGGTCTCACCCTGTGGTCCGTGGGCGAGAACCATGGTCTCACTCCCTGGTCTGTGGGCAAAACCCATGGTCTTACCCTCTGGTCCATGGGTGAGACCTATGGTCTCATCCAGTGGTCCGTGGGCAAGACCCATGGTCTAACCCTGTGGTCCGTGGGCAGATCCTATGGTCTCACCCTGTGGTCCGTGGGTAATACCCATGGTCTTACCCTGTGGTTTGTAGGCGAGACCTATGGTCTCACCCTTTAAATCTGTGGACTGACCTAGGTCATTCTGTCCCTGGCTGACAATCAGTATCTGACTATCATAGGGCAGAGAATCCTTGATAAAGAGGATTCTCTGTCAAGCTGTGGAGGGATCCTAAGATAAGGATCCCCTCTTTTAAAATCCCATTGGATGCCACATAATTATGCTAGGATTAGGACTATGTCCTATATCCTAAGAAATGATGTGATTAAACATCCTCATTTTTGAAAGGTACTTGGATTCCCCCAAAAAAAATGAAACCTGATATAAGAGTCCTCAAAAGAAGAGGATTCTCTTGAACTTAAGGAGTCTCCCAGATAAGGAAGACCCGTGAGTTGGCATCCTCTAAGAGGAGAGCCCATCTTGACTTCCCTAAAAGAAAGGAGTCAAAGAGGGAGACCAAAAGAAGACTCTCAAACCTATAAAAGGTGTGTTTCTCACAAGAAACACACGCGAAGAAACCCAGGAAAAAGGCAGAAAATGAAGAAATAGAAAATTCTCTTCTCCCCTTCAAGCAGCAGCAAGCAAAAAGCAAACAGGTGAAGAAGAAGATTCCCTCAACATGGAGATCATAAGATGAGCCCTCAAACATGGCCACCATTCTTTTTCTTTTCTTGAAAAGACCTCAATGAAACACTTGTAACGCCTACATGGGATCTTTCTTCTTTTTTATTCTACATCTTAATCAGAGGTTCTTCCCTAATATAGGAAAGGTAATTTAACAATCTGAGTTTACTCAGATTGGAAGGATAGTCCCCCACAACAAATAATAAACTCCATACAACAATGGAGGAAATTTGATAAGACAAATTTTGCACTTACAAAGTCCCCAAAGACTGATTGGTTTTAATGCTCAAAGTCATAAATTGACCTTAGGATCCTTAGATTATATTGCATATCATTATAAGGACCTTATACCTACCTTAGATTGACCAAAATCATGATAATATTAAGGTATAAGACTAAGGAATTCATTCTCATCATATTGGTTAAGTAAAGATGAGATTATAAAAATCAGGGTAATCTCATCAATGAAATTGAATAGTGAATTCAATCTCGTCAACGAAATAAGCCGTAGTGCTACTGATTTCTTATTTGTTCCAATTTCGTCGACGAATTTAAAATGATCACCCAATTTCGTCGACGAAATCTTACAGGACAGAGTTTCCTGAACTTTGTAACAACTACTTTTTAATGACCATCTTTTGTTTCATTGTGCCTCCAACGGTTATAATTTTGCAAGGGCTATAAATATGAATGATTTATGATCTAAAGGATTCTCTCCAATACTTCCAATCATTCTATCAATCACTCACAAGCTTAGATTTTCAAATCTATTGAGTAATACCCTAGAATCCCAAAATTCATGATTTTGAGCTTTCAACTCCAATCTTTGATGGATCTTTTAGTGAGTGTTCAAATCTTATATAGCTCATATCAGGAGCCTTATTTCAGATTGTAAATCCAAATCTTTATTAGTAAAGATAAGTCAAGAATTGGTGGATTCTTGTAACTGAAGTTGGAGCTTCAAAGAAGTCAAGAGAGGATTGTGCTCTTGTAAGTGAAGGTTATCCTAACCTGGAAAAGGGATTGTGAAGGTTTGATCCTGACCTGTAAGAAGTATTGTAATGGTTTGGACTTCATCCGGGAAGAAGTCTATACGAGTAAAATCGTGGTGAATCCTTGAAACAGGAAGCTAAAAAGCGGGGACGTAAGCAGGTTGCTGAAACTCGTGAAAAACATCTTGGTGTTTGTATTCTCTAACTCTCTATCTTACCTTCTTTATTGCTTAAATTTAGAATTGCTAAGTTGCATTCCTTTGTTAATTTTAATTCCGCAAAAAGGGATAATTAGATTTTAAATTTGCCAAGATCCTCCTCCCCCCCCCCCCCCCCCCCCCCCCCCCTCTCTAAGGTCATTACTTGGGCAACAATACTCACACCAGGGTCTTCTCGAAAATGTTTGGGGCCTTTCAACCTAGGGAACCAAGCCCTTCTTGCTTATTTTTGGATTTTTCCCAAGAGGTCTCAAGGACATGCCCATATACACGTATACAAACAAAACAAAATTCGTTGTTGTTTTTTCTCATTATTCTTTTTCAATTCTCAAGTATAAACACTCCAAATGAATTAACCATTATTTCTTTAGAAAATTAACTCAACGAAGTTTACTATAAAAATATTAAACATTTCAAATCTCATTATGTTTCACATAAAATAAAATAATTTATGATGTCAATAATGATGCTGAAAACAGTAAACTGCGATTTAGTTTTGGGTTCAAGAATTATTATAAACTAAGTATAAATCCAATTGTAGTCAAATCACATGAGTTTTATAGCTAACTCGCATATAGATTACAGGAAACGTTTGAGGATTTATAGAGTAACCTTTCATACCTTAAAAATTTAATTAATAGGATTATAGTATTGCAGGTTCTGAAATCCAGATTCGACCACGTCTCACTAATAAATACATATTAAATTCAATATATATCGGACTTGGATGAAACAAGTTGGGTTTTAAAGAAGATAGAATAAGGCATCTACAGTAAAAATATCATGATTTTATCAGAAGAATAAATATATATAAAAAATTCGTTAAAACACTGTTACCAGAATCTAGGTATATAGTTTACTGCACAAACCCCAAAAATACGCGATCAAATAAAATACTAAATGGTCAAAAAAAATCTAAAAAAAAGTATAGAAGTAGTATTAATCAATTAAGATTATTTTCCAAGGTTCAAGTATTAAATTTTATATATACAATAAGTTACACATATTTCTCTCAATTACATACAAGTTTTGACAAATTCTATAGAAATCAATAATTTTCACAAAATTATTTATAAGTCATTTAAAAAAACTCAAGAAGAATATTATGATGAATTATAACAATAACCTAAATTTTAAACTAATTAATTTTAACAGAATAATTTTTATCTATTTATTTTAATCATTACACAATCATGATCTAAGATTTAGGTTAGATTCCTAGCTACCTTGCTTTCACAACTTGAAACCTTTGATCTTGAGGCTTCAATGATCTTTTTTTCCTTCTTGATTGCTTCATTGAACTAGTGAATCATCAACATAAATGATTTCTTAGGTTTAGGACTTAGAGAAAACATGATTAAAAAAAAAAAAAATCCTATGTATAAAATTCTCTACTCCCTTAATTCTCTCAATTCCCTTTAATCTCTCCCTACTTTCCTATTCTTTGAAATTCAAAATTATCTATCCTTTTAAAATTCAAACTACTACTCAAGGCTTAAGAGGGTATTGGCTTGACCCAACCAAGCCTCTACTACGGACTCCTTCTATGGGTCCCACGAATTAGTAGGCCCAACAAATATAAAATCTCAAAAGATCTAAAATAAAATTGAGTTATTACAATTATCACAAACAAATTCTTAGGAATTGGTAGATTAATATGAAAAATAATAACTTTATATAATTTTAACTATCTATGTGGGATCCACTATTGATTTTAAGATAGTATCAATGACTTATTTAGAATTTGTACATACCAACATAATTCAACTTTAGTGAGTCCTTTCTAATAATCAACAAGTACAACATTAAAAAAATCATCATTAATAGTCAGATTAATAATTGTTCTCACTACTAAAAAGTGTTAAAATTCTTGTAAGCACCCCATTTTTACACTTCTATCCTCTCTGTTGAGCTCCAAGCCCAAGCCCTGACCATGGTATAACCTTAACCTAACTCTAACCTAACCCTGACTCAGCCCGAGCCTAGGCCTAACCCTAACCTTAACCCTAACCATAACCTACCCTAGGTATAAAGTCAAGTTTATGTATTGGCAAAATTCCGAATCCAAAAGAGTGTATAGTACTTTGTAGATTATCATCCGGTTCGATGAAAAGCGAAGGAGATGCCATGATAAAGCATAAAGAATCATCATCAAGAATTACTTAAGTTTTAGGATGGTAAGTGAGACCTAGAAGACCAAAATCACTCTCATGGAAATGCCCAAAATCATAGAAGTTGGTTCTAGAAAGCCTAGAACAAGTGAAGCATAGCACTGTGGCATAAAAGGAATAAAAAGTCCAAAAAATGCACCTCAGGGTCGACCCTGACCACTTTGGATTGACCATGAGTCTCAAAAACTTTGTATGGTAAAAAAATCCAAAAGATGAGTATTTACAGGGTCGACCCTGGAAGACACTTGGGTCGACCGAAGTGCAATGTCGAGTCGACCCAAAGTACTCCTAGGGTCAACCCTGATATGACCTATTGTTTCTAAACTCGTTTTAGCAACTTTGGGTCAACCCAAGGTACTCCCAGGGTCGACCCTGATATGGGATTTTGTTTCTAATTCCTTTTTGGCAACTTTTAAGTTCATTAGGTTGCTCCTCTATCTAATGCAACACTCCTAGTCCGTGAAGACCACTTTTTGGAGTGCATTGAAAGCACTTTAGGCTCATTCTAGAGTTCCTCTAAACTCTGAAAAATATTTCACTTAACCTCCATTAATCTTTCTCTAGAGTTGCAAGTTTTACATTCATATCATTATAAACTTACATTGATTGATCCTCAATCATTGTTGAGATCACTCTAGAGCTTCTCAAAACCCTAAAACCCATATTGTGCTCCGTTGTGAGTGTTGGTTAGCTTGAGCCAAAGCCGTCAAGGACGGGGATCGATCTTCGGAGATCGTGGTAGATCGCTTTAAAAAAGATTGGCCGGTGAGGAACCGGAGCTGCTATTGCAGAGATCGAACAAGCTGAGTTCGTGGTTTGCAAGCTGAGGAATCAATACCGAGGAACGGTGTGTCGTGTTCGGTTGGGTAAGATTCAAGTCTTGTACTGTTTAAATCTTCTCATAGTGAAATTTGTGCTGGACTAAGTCTCGTGATTTTTCCCGAAATGGTTTTTCACGTAAAAATTTTTGCGTGTTCATATGTTATTGAATGAGTGTGATTGGATAAAATTAAAATTGGTAGAAAATCTTAAGTAAACCTATTCACCCCTCCCCCCCTCTAGATCAAAGGGTTCATTAAACTAAGGAATTTCACTAGGCCTAACCCCTAGCTCAATCCAAACCCTAATTCCAAAATCAAGCCCATGTCTATAACCCCAAAATCAAGTTCATGTCCCTAAAATCAAGCTCATGAATAAACTCTATCCCAAGGCCCAATCTCATTTGACCAAACTTATACCCAAACAACCCAATCAAGCTCAATTACCTAATTCAATTACTCAAGCCCAATTGCCCAATTGCCTTAACCAAAGCTCAATTGCTCTAGCCAAAGCCTAATTACCATAACCCATGACCCATCTACTAATAACTCATTATCCATAAAATCTAGTCCATATACCAACATCTATTCAACCCACAAACCTAAGCCCACTTTTCACTTTCCTACAAAAGACCTTTTATTTTTTCTTCAAACCCCAAATAGCCCCATTTTTGTATCTACACACCTTTTTGACCACTCAATCACCTCTCACCAAATACACTCCTTTTTTACTACCCAATCACCAACCACACCCCTTTTGACCAACCAATCACCTCTCTTACTCTATTACACCTCTTACAACTCATTTTTACACCTCTTACAAAACAATTAATTCTCTTACACCCTTTTTGACCACTCAATCACCTTTCACCAAGTACACACTTTTTTTACTACCCAATCACCAACAACACCTCTTTTGACCAACCAATCACATCCCTTCTCCTCACTAACCCCTCTAGTAATTACTAAATTACCACAATCCCTTGAAAACTCTATAAATACAAGACTCTCATAAGTCATTTCTTTCATCTCCAAAATTTCAAGTGGAAACTTTAGCTCTGCATCCTCTCTATCAAAAAACCCTTCTAAAGAATCCTCAAGTCCAAAAGCCAATACACTCCTTTATCATTCTTTTTAACCTTAAAGAAAAGTGAGAAGAAGCTAAGGTTTAGAGTATGCAGAGAATTCTGAGATTAAAAGCCTAGAGTTCTTCACTAACTTTCTTCTTTTGTGGACTCTAAAAAACTCTCACCTCTTAGAGCATTGGAGAAGAAATCTTGGAGGAGTAGGCACTCTTCTTTTATCATTTTCTTTACTTCTTTCTCATATTTATTTATTTTCCTCTTCTTGGTTTCTAGAGCCATTTAGAGAGTCCCCCTTCTCAAGTATAGTTGTACCCCTCTACACCAATCTAATGGTGTAGAGGGGCCCAATCTCAAAAGCAAGGAGAAGTCTTTTCATTTTTTCTATTTCATGTACATATTTTTTTATGTTCCCACAAGTGTGGATATGGGTAGGCCCGTAGAGAGTGAAAGCTAAAGCTATACCTCTCTTTTCATTTTGTTTCTTAACTGAGATTCTAGTCTTCCTTCTAGAATTCTTTGTGAAAGTTCATCCCCTCTTTAACCTTCATAGGGCCACATTACATCAGTCACATTACATAATTTATAATAGTGTAAATTGACCACATTAAAAGAGAGAGGATGGGAGCTCAATTTCTCTACCCGATCTTCTTTTCTTTAATTTTTTTCCTTAATGTTCTATTTTGAATGGGTAAATATTTGTTTAAAGACTTAAGAGATGATGTTGTCCAAAATGTCTCATACCAAGGCAATTGTATTTGATTTATTATCAACACCAATCCAACAAAATAGGTATTGGCAATAGATCATCTACTATCTATGATGCAAACACCCCTCTTTATGTTCTAAATATGATCTTTTAGCCTAACCTCTCATTAACCTTCTCTTGAGTTAAATTTGACTTTAGCCTAAACTACTATCTAAATTTTTTTTTAATAGAAAATGTTCAAAAGACCAAAAACAATACAAAATCCAAAAATACAAAAAAATCCAACTTAATGTCACTTCGGTGCCCTCCCTAACCATGGTTAATAGCCTTAACCATGGTTAACTCCCCTTAGCCACTCCGGTGCAACCTTAGCCTCTTGGACTAATCCCTAAGCCACTCCGGTGCACATACACACACATACCCCTAACCTCGGTATGGGTTAAAGTACTCTCGAACTACACTCGGTCTGATCCCGCCCCGACGGTTACATGGGCAACCCAACCTTGGTTCGACCCTAGTTAGGATTTTCTCCTTCTTGGATTAGCACTAGGCTAAACACTTAGGTGCTTCTCTTAATTTATTTGGCTTATACCTATGGAGGGTGCCTAACACCTTCCCCGGGCCCTAATCGAACCACTTATCTAGACTTTGATCAAAACCATAGGTCGTATCTAACCACCTAGGTCCTATTTCCCCCAAATAAAATAGGTGGCGACTCTTAGTCAAGAGTGAAACCCAAAAGGACGTTTTACCATCGTTCCTTTGCAGGGCCCGGCCCAGAAGAAAATGCAGTAAAAATCCCACGCTCATAGCTCTAGCGACTCTGCTGGGGATTCTAATTCAACCAAAAACCTAGGTTTAAGCCAACTAAACCCTTAAAATCAACAAAAATGCTTAAGACATTTAACATGTGCTAATTCTTTCTTTTTTGGGTGTTTTTGTGTTGTTGCATCCTATATCATTGCATAGTAGTATAATAACTCATCTGAAACCCAGTAGTTCGGCCCATTACGCTTACGACTATTGGATGACTATCCTCATTGACAGAGGTTTACCGGTTGTGGAGGTCAGCTGAATTACGCTTGCTGGATGATTATCCTCAGGGAAGGATTCGGAACGCTCCCGCTTACACTAATGGTCCATTTTCAGGTATGTTCTATGTCGAGGAGTCGTATATACGGTGTTAAGTGAACCTTAATCCCTTTAGAAACATTCGTATCCCCCAACATTTTGCATATAGCTAGGCAAAGGTATAGCCTACAATCAGCCCACCAGGAGGGGCATCTCTAGCCCTATCCTACTCGTAGTCTATACCCCTTCCCTAACCAAGAATGAGTATCAGGATACCCTTATCCAGATAACCACCCATCCAGAGGCACATTTAGGTCATGTTTGTTGTTTGCAATAAAAAATATATCTAACCCTTTTTCCAGACATCGCACACAGGGGTTCATACCCCAGGTTTAGACAGGTTCACTAACCTATCACAACTCTGGCCCGATAGGTTCCGATCACCAATAACCCGGGTTAGTAGGCCGGACCTCTATCCACCTACCCTGTTAGGCCACATGTGCCTTGTCATACCCTCTCTTGATCAAAAACACAAAAATATATATATATAAATCAGAAAAATCAAAATCATCATCTCAGCAGTGCTCCGTCACTACACTGCACATTCATATTGTCACTGCATTTTCATTACACTGAGCATTCTCATTGCACATCACTTGCAGTCACTACCCTCACGGGCGCAACACTTACACACCTCACTTGGCATCGCACCGCTGTAGCATTGCATTGTCCATACACTTGCATTATACTGCACTAGCGTCATTCAAGCACTTGCACCGCCATTAGACTACATCATCCATACACCTGCACTACCGTTAGATTGCACATGCTGCACGTCCACTACACGCTGCCTTATGCCACCCGGCAGTCCCACCTTAACTCCACCGCATATGCATGACCACATGCAGTCACCACCATTACACTGTGCCTGTACTTGCACCACCAGCACACTGCACTTGCATATCAATACACTGTACTTGCACTATCAGCACAATGCACTTGCACTAGCACCCCCAGTACATTGCACTTGTGTCATCCAAGCACCAGCACTTGCGCCACCACTGCACTCGCATCATCCATGTACCCTTAGAGTCCAGTCTAGTCCAGTACATACCGTGCGAAACATGCCTCAACTCCTCAATCTGTTCACCCCATGGGGAGGCGGTTTAGTTACGAGTCACTTTCTATTTTGAGTCTCACAAAGCACTCATATCATTCATAGGTTTCCATCTTGCATGCTCATGCATCATCATTCTCCGTTCTGTCTCAATCTGGTAATGACTCGCTCTATATTTCCAGCTTCCACCTTGTCGAGGTAGCAGCTCAAGGACCCAGACAATGGAACATTGGGAAGCATCGAACAGCCGAGAGACCGCCATGACAACCCTCCTCAATCATGAGCAGGACATCAAAGAAATCAAGTCCCTCCTTCAAGATATAATTTTCACTCTCAACAAGCTCCTGGTGGCATAAGGGCAAACCCAGATCCGCCCCCCCCCCCCCCCCCCCCCGACCTTTCAAACAAACACCAACACGTCCAGCCTAGGGGCACAACCGCAGAGGCCTCCTGCCCATCAACTCATTCCAAACTCACTCCCCAAGTCTCAAAAAGAGCAAGCACCACCTAGGCATTTCACCTCTTTACCCTACTCAATCAACCAACTCCTACCACTTCTCATCGAAAGGAAGTTGGTCACACTTCGAGGCCCTACCCCGCTTCAACTCCCAGAAAAGAGAAGCCGCAATTACTAGAAGCATAAGCATAAGCATTTCATCAAGGACCTGGACACTCCACTGACTAATGCATCGCTCTAAAACATGTAGTCAAAGACTTGATCAGTGAAGGTGAACTCAATTTCGGACCTGGTAACTGATGCCCCTGAAACATCCCTACCACCGCATTGACCCATCAACAAGTCACCTTTGTGCCACCTAGAGCAACTTCTCCACAACCTATCAGAAGGAGGAGATCTAAGAGCAAGATGCTGAGTGAGGTTGATCAAAACTGAGCCAAGTCTGAGTCAGTCTAGTTAGGCATCTTTTCCGTAAAGAGTCAGCCTCAGTGGCTCCTGTTCGAGTCCAGTCCAGCATCCTGTCCTAATCTTTAATTCAATAAAATCGCATTTTCTTTCAAGAGTCTCATCTCCCTTTGCCAAAACTAGATAATAAAGGTGTGGCCTAACACTTCTCAAAAGGGCTAGCAATCTGACGCAGTCCAAAATCTAGAAATATCTCTTTTCCCAATAACAGAATGTTGACTAAGCTTATTGGTTCAACCAGAGATAATTCAAAGAAACAATCAGACCCGCAATCCTTAGGAGTAGAATATGACGAAAAGCAAAATTCCTTACAGAACTGGGTAACGACCCCAAGTGTGCAAAATTTGGAACCCCGCTACACCAAGGGCAGAGGACAATCAATAGGAAGGGGCAAGCCCATTGCCGGTCATCCAGCATAGTCTCCGGACTCAGTCAAAATCTGAAATGCAGACACAAGGACAAAGCTCTCTATAGGATAATGAGATCCAAAAGTAACCACAATACAAGCCGAAGCACCGTCCCCACATCACCCTCATCGATACATGAGCGAGGGGACATCTTGTCTACTCTAGACCTAGATTGGAAAAATCCTGAGGGCAACAGAGCAATCACTGTACAGAAAAACAAAAAGACTTTTGCCCATGTCGGGGGCGAGACCATTCAGCTAGGGGAAACTCATACCAAAAGTAGGCAAACTGCACATACAACAAGTCAGGACAAAATTTCTCTGCCTTCACCAAAGTGTCATCAAGCATCTGATGCTAGGGGCCATCTCGATCTACTCACTGAACTCCCGAGCCAATCAAAATAGACAAAGTCAAGACATCGCGCTTAGGGTCCTGTCTGATAATACTTGCCCTCTTAGCCACTTCTAGAAAGGACAGGAGGCCATTCTTGGCCCCTCGAGCCTAACAGTCTTTCTTTTCAAAACTATGTTTCAATGGGACACCCTCTCTCGTCATCTATGGCGCCACTACAACATGACCTGATCCTGCAAAGTATATTGTACAAGCAAAAATCTCAACCAGTTGAGTCGGAACACTCAGCCTCACCAAGAGGAAAGGTAAACACTTAATCAGTTGAGCCTAGAAATTTAACCTCATCAAGAGCAAAGGCGAAATCATAAAAAGCAAGGTTAGATAAAAAAAATAAGCCTAAGTCAGAAAAAGCAAGGCCAAATAAAAATGCAAGGCCAAATAAAAAAAAACATGGTCAGATCAAAAAAAGCAAGGCCAAATTGAGCTCATCTGATCAAACAAGGAGTCAAATCAAAAGAAAGAGCCCGGTCAAAAATCAAATGGCAAATTTAAGAGGCGATCAAAATACAACGATCCACAGAGTGTCCCAAACTTCAGACCACCAGCCTACATTTCGTCCTATCACGAGTTATTCTAGATCCCTTAGAGACTAAGTGTGCAGACAGCTTTTCAGACAAGCATTTGAAAGTGCAATACTACTATCCAAGGCAATAACAGGAGCAGAACCCCATGCAAATCCATCACGAGCCAGTGAAAATCAAAAAGGGCACTAGTGCGCAAAAGTTACGCGAAACTCAGACTTAGTCTCGAGACTAGGGGCAAAAAATGGTAAAATTTTTATCAACTTCGCAGGCGTGAGTGAAAATCTGAAACAATCTCATTGTGCAAAAATCACGCGATCCCAGACTTGGTCATTCTAAGGGCAAATGAGGGAAAAGTTGAAAACATCAAATGTTCGACAAGAGTATCCCCTAGATCAAGACAGAGCACTTTCAAGCACCGACTGAAGAATCTCACTGTCAAAAGACCTCAGGCCCCTGGCTCCAAGCAAAACCCGACTCTGCGCACCGCAAGGTTTAAAGCTAGCTTTATCAATATCACAACAGGACAAATCTGCTTAGCATCATATTCTACTTCTGAGGACAAAATCTATTCACTCTGTGAGAATGATTTCTCCATTAAATCACATAGGCAAAGGAAGCATTCAACTTCAAACCCCTTGGATCAACCACCTTCAAACCCTAAGTTGTCCTTCAATCAAACCCCTTGGATCAACCACCTTCAAACCCTAAGTTGTCCTTCAATTTTGTCATCACAATGCCTGTCATGTCCATCGGCTTGGCTAGATCAATCTCATCTCAACAATCGCTAAGGATGATGCTATTCCTTAGCAGGGAACAAAAGAAAGGTCGAGCGTCTCTGAAAACTTTGACAAACAAGGAACTGGTCTCCGAGAGCGAATCATAAACCTGAATAGCATTGCACCAGTTCCTTACTAGTATATATATATATATATTTGTGTGTGTGTGTGTACACATTCACAACTCATTCTAAATTGAAATTTGACACTCTCGCTCTCGTTCTGCACTCTGATTACTTAGGTATCCCCCATTGTTTCAAGTCCTTTGGGATGAGGTACTTAGGTATCCCCCATGGTTTCGAATCCTTTGGGATGAGGCGGTTGATATGACCACCTATTTACTAACCCACTAACCCTAAATAAATGATGCCTATACTAAAATCAATGACTCAAATTAATAATACAATATACAAATACAGAGTGAATTAAATTTTCAAAGCAAAAAACTATTTATTTACGAGTGAATTTTAGTTTGTGCATATTGAAATACTAAGATTTCTATAGTATCAATATTTTGTAAAGAACCTAGTACTTTTGCTAATGTCTCTATATTTAGGGAAACATCAACATGAAACTTGCATACCGAGACGGAGGAAGAGTAGAGTAACATCTTTCATTTTCATGCCATCTACTTCATTTACATGTATGTCATGGTCACGCCAACTGCTCGAAATGGCGAGCATGACCACCCAATCCAATATGTAAAAAAATGAAAAAAGGGAAAGACTAAGAGATTGACAAAAGCCGACTCCACGGACGCACAATCACTTCTCAGTCAAACATTTGATCAGTGGGGACATGGCCAAAGATATCAGGACATGAATCCCAGTTTCCCTGTTCCCTCGCCTCCCAATAACCTCCAACATAGCGGTAGGTATCGCTTCCTTTCTCTTTAGCAAACCACTTAGGCTTCCAACCCCTCTCTTGCAGCTTCCGTGACTGCATTCATATGAACATAATTTTCCATTAATTACTCTATACCATGTCTATTTAATGAAATATCGATACCAACAAAAACCAATAAGACAACATATGATTCACCTGCCGCTGCCGTTGCTCCAGCCGCAACTTCTCTGAATCCCCCATTTCATACTCCCCATTCTCCAAGCACCTCTGATCAGGTCTTAGCCGTGAATCTGTTGGAGGCAACTTTTCCTGCATGTAAAAATAATAATAATAATAACCTCAAATGTACTGCTAAACGAATTAGTTTGGACCAGAAGATGGGCATTGAGTTGGAAAGACAATGAAATGATCATCATCATCATCACCTTCAATCCAGGGGAGAGCTCATTTAGTGTGATGGCAAAGCGTGTTAAATTATATCTGGTGGGGAACTTGGATGGCCTACTCCTTTTCCAGAGCAAGCGAGCCTCTGACAATGATTCCGATCCTTTTCCCTTCCCAGAACAGTCTTCATTCACGTAATGCATGCTCTCGTCCCATTTTCCAAATAGCGTTGCCACTGTTTTTCCGCTCCTATCTTGAACTATACCTTGTACCTGCATCACGACTCAATTGATCATTTAACTTGATAGTCAAACAATAGTTGTAGTAGCTGTAAAATAACAAACAGTCGCACATTCTTGTTTATTTCACATTAGATGCAATAATGTAATTTCACTGTTGAAAGTTGGCACTTATGGTACTGCAAAGATTACTGTCGGTTTTAGTCACATGCAGAACTCTTATTTCATATGTAAATTATAAGAATTAAAAGAAGCATGGAATCTGTCCTGATTGTCAGAATCAAAGTCCAAACCTATTATATCACCATAGAAAGCTCACCACTAGAGCAAATGGAAATCGTGGTTTAAATATCAGAGTCAACTGGACTTTTGATGGAATCTCTGTAGTGCGTTCATTCCATCTTAACATCCCTCATGCTATTTAGCTAAAGTCTTCTATAGAGAAATGATAAATAACAGTAGCAGTCAAATTCTATGAACAATTTAGAAAGTACATTTTGCTACAAAATTATTGCCAACTCGGATCTCTGGTGTATTGATGCTATTGGTTATTGTGACCTGAGAAAAGGACGACTAAATGGAAAATGAAATAAGTTCAATCCTTTTCACACTACAATAATTTATGCCTCCTTAGGATCCTTGCCTCCAACAGGCCTTGAGAAAACTAAAGTTCTTACCACAGTACAGTAATTTCTGCCTCATTAGAATCCTTTCCTCCAACAGGTCTGGAAAATGTGAGGCCAGTAATGCCTGCTGACATGGGATTTTGAGAGCGAAGGTTTGATTTCATGCAACCCGTTGGTTTTCACACAAAAGTAATCAGGAATCATCTCCTCTCTCCAAATGGGGCCCTCAAATATTTCAAAATCCTCTACCTTGAAGTGGTGGAAATTCTTGTGAGGATGAAAGCCTAAAAAGAGGGAACCTCATAAAATGTAAAAGGTGAGGATGAAAAAATGAGGTAAGATACATGTAGTCTCAGACCGAGCAATAGATTGACTAACCATCCACCTCCAATTAGAGACCTTTGACCAAGAGAGGAACCCACAAAGACTACTCTCTCCTTGCCATGATAATCCCTAAACTTATCTGCCAACACCTATCGAACACATCAAAAACCACAACCCAAATTATAACTTGGTTTCAAATCTTTGCTTTAGGTGCCACAGTCGATGTCTCAACAGGCATTCCTTGACACCATTATTGATTCCTCCAAATGACCTAAGATCCTGTTGTTTAATTCCACATGCTGCAGAACATAATAACCAAAGGACAAAGCCCTTATAATGGGCCACATTCAAGGACCTGGAAGTTAACGTCTTGAAAGTTTAGAGTCAATGATAGCATTAACAAATACATATTGAACTGATAAGCCAAGAAAGAAACTCCAAACTACTCCAAAAGCAGTATGGATGAAAACATGCTTGCATTCCCTTTTCTTGCAGGATTAGGGCTGTCAACGGCTATAGATATTATTATCCGTATCTCATGTGTGACCTAATCCATTTATTCAAACAATTATCCAGCAAAGCGAATTCGATCTATTATCCGTTTATGATTAGATTGGATTCGGATATTGGTATATTAGATTAGATAAATATCTGGCCGATCTATATATATATATTAAGTTCATACGACTAACATATCCTTATTGAGGCCGAGGAAGGTAGATTAAGGAGGAGGGAGTTTCTGGCAAAATGTGGCTAAGTCAGTGGAAGTGAGTAAAGTCTTGGGGTTACGGTTTGCAGGAGGTGAGGAACAGGCGAGAGAGTTTTTCACAGATCTTGAATATAGGGAGGAGTTTGAGCCGGGGTGGTCAGGGTGGAAGGGGGGTGGAGGTCTAAAGGTGGTTAGAGGAGGTGGAAGTTTGTGGCTTGGGGTTTGTGGTTTGTAGATGAAGATAATGTCGTGGAATGTAAGGGGGTTGGGGATTGGGTGTTTATAGCTTCTATGGGGGCTTCAGGTGGGCAGCTGGTGATGTGGGACCGCTTGGTTTATGAGCAGATGGAGGTTTCTTCAGATGGAGGTTTCTTCGGGGGAGTTTTCGATTTCCATTCAATTCAGGGGGGTGGAAGATGAGTTTGAGTGGATTTCCACCTCGGTGTATGGCCCAAATCTGAGAATTTTAAGATCAAATTTTTGGGCTAAATTAGAAGAGATCCCGGCAAGATGGCACCTTCCATGGTGCATGGTGGGAGACTTTAACGTGATTAGGTTCCTTGGGGATAAGAAGGGTGGGGCGTCCAGGAGGATTACCAGCAGCATGAGAAGCTTTTCAGCTTTTATTAACAGGCATTAGCTTTTTAATCCACCATTGAAAGGAGCTTTGTTTACTTGGTCTGATAAGCGGAGCCCTCCGATTCCGATTATGTGTGTAGATTAGATAGGGCTCTCTATTCAGTGGATTGGGCAAATAAGTTTACAAGCATATGTCAAGAGGCATTGGCATATGGAGCCTCTGGTCATAGGCCGATCCTTTTGAGGGAGAACTTGGAACAGGGTTAGAATAGACCTTTTAGATTTGAGAATATGTGACTTGAGGTGGAAGGGTTCAAGGAGTTGGTGAAGGAATGGTGGGAAGCAATGGCTTTTGAGGGGCATGCAGGTTGGCATGCAGGTTATGTCTTCATGAGGAAGCTAAAGGGGCTCAAAGGTAAACTCAAAGAGTGGAACTCTAATTGCTTTGGCAGGGTGGATATCAGGGTGAGGGAGCTCTAATTGCGTCTTAATGCTTTGGATACAGAGGAAAGTGAGGGTCTGGGAAGGGAGGAAGAGGTGGAACGGTTGGAGCTATCCAGGCATCTTCTTTCCTTGAGAAGACTAGAAAAGATATCTTGGAAACAAAAGGCCAGAGTTCAGTGGCTAAAGGCTGGGGATAAAAATACAAAAAAAATTCCATTACAAGTTTGAAGGTGGGGAATGAGGTGGTAAAGGGCAATGAGGAGATTGGCCAGGAGGTGAAAGGATATTTTCAGAACCGGTTTTTGGTTGATAGAAGGGAGCGGCCTCAGATTCAAGGTCTAAGAGTTGATCATCTTTCAAGGGAGGAGGTGGGTGAGTTGGAGAGACAGTTTGAGGAAGAGGAGGTGCGCAGGGCGATTAGAAATATGGGGAAGGGCAAAGCGCCAGGGCCAGTTAGTTTCACTATGGGTTTCTACAGTGGGTGTTGGGAAGTGGTGAAAGTAGATTTGATGAGGGTGTTTGATGAATTTTATGAGAGGGGAAGATGGAATAAGGAGAGGCAGGGGCGAAGTTTATCTCTTTAATTCCGGAGGCTAACGGAACGGAAGAGATTAAAGATTTCAGGCTGATTAGTCTGGTGACTAGTTTGTATAAAATTGTGGCCAAGGTTCTTACGGATAGATTGAAGAGAGTGGTGGGGAAGGTGGTGGGGGCTTATCAAGGCGCGTTTGTAAAAGGGAGGCAGTTGGTTGATGGTGTCTTGATTGCTAGTGATTGTATTGACACTCGGCTAAGAGGGGTCAGGCGGTCTTGTCTGCCAAGTAGATATGGAAAAGGCTTACAATCATGTGGATTTGAGGTTTTTGGTTGAGATGCTCAACTTTATGGGGTTCGGGGAGAGATGGATTCAGTGAATGAAGGGGTATGTTTCGTCGTCTCATCTCTCGATTCTAGTGAATGGGTGCCCACATGATTTTTTTCCTAGTTCTAGAGGTTTGTGACAAGGCTGCCCTTTATCCCCTTTTCTTTTCATCATAGTGGCAGAAGCTTTGAGTAAACTCTTGTCTAAGGCAAAAGGTTTGGAAATGATTAAGGGATTTCAGGCGGGTTCAGAGGGGCTCATTATTTCTCATCTTCAGTATGTAGATGACACCATTCTATTTTTGGAGGCGGATGGAGATCAGGTGGCCAATGTGAGAGGTGTTCTCAGATGCTTCAAGGCCTTATCCAGTTTGAAGATTAATATTGCCAAGAGTAAGCTGATAGGGGTGGGCAAGGTGGAAGGAGGCTTTCTTCAAAGAAGTGCTAGAAGTTTGGGCTGCAGCTTGGTTTCCTTGCCTATCAGGTATCTTGGCTTGCCGCTAGGAGCGAACCCACGGTCGACGGCTATTTGGGATCCGGTGGTGGAGAGAGTTGAGTTGAGATTAGTGGGTTGGAAGAAAAGATTTTTATCCTTAGGAGGGTGGATAACCTTGATTAAAAGTATGTTGGCGAGCCTCCCCATTTTTCAAATGTCTTTGTTCAAGCTACCTCAGGCTGTGATTATGAGGTTGAATAAGCTTCAAAGGGATTTTTTGTGGGGGGGTAGGGGGGATTTTAGGAAAATGCATATTGTGAAGTGGGATTGGGTTTCGAGACCACAGGAATTTGGGGGGTTGGGTTTTAGAAGAATCAAGTGTATGAACAAAGCCTTATTGGGAAAATGGATCTGGTGTTTTAATACGGAAAAGACAGCGTTATGGAGGCGGGTTACTAAGGAAAAGTTTGGGGTTTCTAGGGGCAACTGGGATCCGAAGCCGGTAAGGAGGTCTTATGGGGTGGGAGTTTGGAAAGGGGTAATGACTTCTATGGCTTTGATTCGGGAATGGGAGCAGGGTGCGTTTCTAGGAAGACGACTGGTTGGGGAAAGGGATGCTGAGCTCGAGATTTCCAAATCTCTATAGATTGGTGTTGAGGAGAAATGTGAAGGTGCACGATAGCTATGAGATTCAGGATGGAGAGGTTCGATGGGGTCCGCGGTTTAGGAGGGACAACTTTGGGGAAAGAGAACTGGATGAATGGTTGGAGTTGCAAAGACTTCTCATGGCGTGCGTGATTCATCACGATAGGGAAGATAAGAAGATAGGAAGGGGGTGTCGAGGAGGAGTTTTCAACAGCTCATTGCTACTCGGCGCTTTGGAAGAAGGATGGGGGGGAGGAGGGGAAGATAAACAATGCTTTTCAGAAGATTTGGAAACTTAAAATTCCTTTGAAGGTGCATGCTTTCCTTTGGGCTGCCTCTCTAAACAAAGTTCTCACAGTTGACCATTTAATGCATAGGGGAATGGTCATTCCCAATAGATGCGTAATATGCAAGCAGGCTGAGGAGAATGTTCATCATCTTTTCCTTCATTGCCCGCAAACACAAGTTGTTTGGAATCATTATTTGGGCCTTTTTGGAATGAACTGATGTTAGGATGGCCAAAAGGTGTGTTCAACAGGAAAGGGAATGAGATTTGGAAGATGCTTCCGACGGCGATTTGCTGGGGTATATGGAGGGAACGAAATAGAAGAATTTTTGAAGATAAGGAAGAATCGATGCCCAAAGTCATTCTTAAGATCGGGTGATTGTTGTATTCTTGGTCTTCTGTTCTAGCTAATTTTAAGAAGGTCCTTTGGTTTGATTTTCTGTATAGTTGATCAAGTATCTTAGCTTGACTTTTTGGATCTTTTCTGGGCGATGTTCCTTGCATCGTTTGTATATTCTTGCCTTTTTAATAAAATTGTTCTCGTTATCCATCCAAAAAAAAAAAATTATACATTAAATTGTTATTTTTAATAGCAATGAGAATAAATTAGTAATTTATCATTTATAATAGATTTGTTTTTGCCTTTTTGGCTTTTAGAATTTTATAAAGTAATCGGATAATTCGGATAATATATGAATTCAAATATTTTAATTGAACTTGAATACAAATACTCTATTAAACTATCTATTGGATTTGGATAGCCAGATAGTGTAATTACGTCGGATTCGGATAGTCCATTATCTACTTTGAATTTGTTTCATTTACAACCCTATGCATGACATTATGCTGACTTACATTTTATTGTGATTCATATGAACTCATGTAGTATAGCCCAATTTTATGCCTCCTCATGCATAGTGGATGAGGATACATTACTCTACTGTGCCTAGTAGAGATTAGGCATACACTTGACAACCAATAGAAAATGACACAATAAACCATGTCACAAGAGTGGTGTGGCTTTGTTCGTATTGGATGTCCATGTGAAAAAAATACTAGCATTTCACTAGATTAGATATCATATTTACTCCCTATAAAATGTTAAGTTTCTCACTGAAGGTATGGAAGCATTGGGAAATGTGACAACATAGCCATGTGTTATCTTATAAGTGCAATAATGGATAAAGGCCAAGGATAAGGACCGCTATAAATTAATTTAAAGGTTCTTATTTTTCATTAATTTCCAACTAATATGAATGCAAAAATTTTCAGTTTAATAGCTTTCTAAGTAGGACTAGTGTTTTAAAAGGTGAAGGAGTGAGGCAAAACATCAGATCCTCCAAACGCATGAGGCGTAAGCCTCGAGGCATGCAGCTTAAGCCTCACGTCCTTCATTTTTAAAAAATAAGATAACAATGAGAAATATACAGGAGATCCAAAAAAGCAATATACATATGCATATTTTACATGCGGACACATTTTATATGCATGATGCTTAGGTAGCATTGCCTACGCATTACACAACTGAGTGCCATGAGGCAGATTTTTATGCCACGATCACAAGAGGGGGGATGCGTGGCACATGACCAATTTTCAGCCCAAATGAATGATAGTGGGTTGTCCGATCATGGTAGATGCTGGCCATGGGCCAATTTACTGAAAATTGGTCGCGTGGCATGCATCCCCCTCTCTCATGAGTTTTGTTTTGCCAGCGTACCAGGTGGGACAAAATGCATGATGCATATATATATATAAAGTAACCATTGTATTTCAAAAAAAGGTATTTAAGGCAAGGAAATGCAAAAAAATTAGAATGTACCTTTTTGTTAGTATACATATTGACTAACAAATAATGTTCGGTTAATGATTCATATAACGGACTTCAATTTAGCAAACCCTGACAAGGAAAAACTAATACTAAAGGCCAATAGTTCAAAATCCCTTAATGTCTACTACAAAAATTCTTAATGTGAAATAAATACTCAAAAGGGTTTTTAAAATCCTAAATAGTTTAAACATAATAACACTGTAGTCAATGTGTCTAGGTAATGCCTAGGCAATAGGGATTCCCGAGGTGAAGCATTGCCTAGGCATTGGTTGGGCGACCAAAATTTATTAAGTTAATATAATTATATATTATTGGAATAAAGATTAAAAACTGGAAACAAATTCATGTCAATTAAAAAAATAGCATAGGTTACTACTAAGTGACTAGAGAGGTTAATGACGACGAGATTCATCTTGTGGCAGGACCATAGTTACCAAGTATAGGTATGAGTATAATACGGCAATGATCTATTCGGGAAGTACGGGTGACGGGTTTTATATGGCAAAAGCATGGGAAGATTAAATAATAATTATAAATAAATATTATGATATTAACTAATAACAATTATTTAATACAAAATATGCATTTAATAAGGAATATGCATTTAACACGGTAAAAGTACGACAAAAATGCACGTATTGTACGTGTTTAATATAGAATCCACGTATTAAACGAGTATTATATGGCGATATGCATATAATATATTAATATGTAACACAACAAAAGTATGCCTATAGGTATAATACGAGGGTTTGGTAACTATGGGTAGGACAGCTCCCGAGCTGATTTAAAACATTAACACGTTTCCTAATGTTTTCTACAAAATGCTTCCGTTTCATTGTAGACTGACATGATATCTAACTGCGACATCAAGATTATAGTATTTCTTGACACATTTCCTATTGTTCCCTATGAAACTCTTCCTTTTTATGGGTACTGACATGAAATATACCTGCGTAGTCTACAAAATCAACACATTTTTGTAAACTTTGTATTTGCTTTATTATTGAAGAATGATATCCACTTGAAATGTAAATAGTACAAGGCTTTGACATCATATTTTGGTAGTTCGATAACGCTTCGGTAATATTGACCGACGTTACAAAACCTTTATATATTACAAGACTTAGGTCGTCATGAACCAAATTCGACAGATTTCATCTATTTTTGTGAGAATACTCTATTTTTTTTTCAAAAGCCCTTTTGTCCCTTTTTAAAAATCAATTGCTGCATTGGAGGATTCTAAACTTACTTTTAGTAATCCAGCTCCAACATTTTACATAAATTCACACATCTCCATATGTTTTAGGGATTCAATCTAGGTTAGTAAAAGAAATTCTAGAAAAACATGAGAAAACCCAAAATCCACTAAATTTTACTCCAAGCTTCAAATTTTTCCATTTGAATTAAATGCAACCAATCTAACTAGCAGATTATTATTCTTTTTCTGGAAAAAATACTATTCTTAATTTCAAATTTAATGAGAGATATTTTTTATTATGCATCTAGTTTAAAATATATGTAAGTTAGCTATTATTATTCTTTAACCAAACTACAAGTTGGTGGGAATTCTTCAAGAGTCATTTATTTTTTTTTTTAAATGATTTTAAAATAAATTTCTTTGGAAATATTATAGTTAGTTATAAATCATAACATAATTAGGCAAATAATCTTATTCATTTATCAAGATAAGGAATAGGGCCCTCTGATTATGGCTATGGTTCTTATGGATGACACTACAAATAGTCTTGGATATGAGCAAGGTTATTGGTCTTTTTAAATGATTGTAGTGTGTCACATCACCCGGATTACCCAAAACTAGGGATGTCATTGGTATTGATGCTCAACTGTAAGAGAAGTACATTTGGGAGTATACCAATTGCTACCAGAGTTGCATGTCTTAGGCTCAATACTACCAGAGTTACATGTCTTGGGCTCAATATTGCCATGACTAGAGCAACAGCTTGATGAACCCATTCGTCAAAACAAAAATGATGACTTCAAGCTACATTAGCGCTCTATGTAGTTATGATAAGAGTTTTCGAGTGTTATATTATGATATACCTCTTTTATAAATGTATTATCATATAAATACTCATTTATGTGCACATTTGGCTCTATAGTTTCAGACAACGAATGTTAGTTTGCATGATTCTTACACAGTTATACTAGATACTATGGACGCTTCTATTTTGTATTCCAATGAATTATAGATGTTTATTCATACTTTAGCTATACATTCTCCAAGGTTGTATCTTAGATTTTCAATGTTTCCTTAATATTTACAGCACTTCATCAATTTTTATAGTGTTTCCTTGAACATCCTTAAACTTCCTCAACCCGTTTTCACTTCCCTAGTGACTGAAATTTACACCGACACCCAAATTTAATACCTTGCTCCCAAGTGACACGTGAAATAGTCAACGCCAAATAAACATTATACGTAGATTAGTACTTGGTAGTTGCACCAAGAAAATAGATATGGGAAGAAACTCGACCTTCTCGTTCTCTTTATTCGATAGATATCCAGATGCGAATACCCTAAACAAAGTTGGCCAAAACCCTCGACAAATGTTCTTCATTTTTCTTTTCATTAGGGAAACCTTCTATACCCCTCCTGCTTTTCAATGATTTATGTTCTATTTTCTTTCTTTATTGTTTTGCTTTGTAAATAACATCTTACTTTAAGTAGGTTCCGAGCACCTGGGTGACAAAGCCTAGGCGTCACTCGAAAACCACATCTTAAAGAGCACTTTCCTAGACCCCAATACAGACGCTCGTGGTCTAGGCTAAGCAACAGTTTGATTATATTAATAGATCACCGAAAATCACTCCTCATCTCTCTAATCCTAGATAGTTTCCTTAATATTCTTCTCAATCACTCTCTTAGATAGTTGTACAAGATAATTCTCTTGATTCTTATCTTTATCATTTCCTATTGCAATTCAAACACAACTGTAATCTTCTCAATATATACTAAATGGAATCAACCATCAGAAGGCAAGTAAAGACATTACCCTCATTATGGTTGTGTCAACTCTAATATGGTATCGGAACATTACGCTTCTTTGTGAAGTTTTCTATTTTTTATTTTCTTACTTTTAGCTGTGGCATCTCATCCAACACTGGCATGGCTTCTTCATCCTCTATGTTTTCAACCTCTCTAAATATTGGAAATATTCACAACTTAGTGTCAATGAAACTTGATGGCATGAATTGTTTACTTTGGCACAACCAACTAGAACCGATTTTCATCTCTAGATTTAATGGGATTCATTAAAGGATCTGTTCCCCCACCTCCTGTTATGATCACAGAAGAAAAATTAGACCCTCTGGCCTTGATCCCTAATCCGGCCTACTTGGTTAAGCGACAAACTGAAAACTACCTTGTCAGCCTCTTGCATGCTACTCTAACCGATGGAGTTCTTGCTCAAGTCGTTGGCTTCCCTACTTCTCGCAAAATCTGGGAGATGCTTGCCATGACCTTCGCTCAACAATCCCAAGCCCAAGTTATGTAGCTTTATCTGCAACTTCAGACGCTTAAGAAAGAATCCTCTACCGTCTCGGAGTTCCTCCATCAACTAAAGTCATTCTCTAACTCTCTTGCTGCAATAAATCAACCAGTACAAGATTCTGATTTGGTCCTCCATGCTCTCAGAGACCTCAGACAAGAATATGAGTCATTTCATTACTGGGACTACAAATCGAGTGGAACCGATCACCTTTGTTGAGCTTCACTCGCGTCTTCGTAGCCATGAACAAAGGCTATCTCAGTTCCACACGGCCACAGCTACTTCAACAACATCAACAGTCTTCCTTGTTGATCTAACCATGTCCAAAACAATAGAGGGAGATCTGATTATCAGCAGTCTCCCACCCAACATTCCAACCGCATCCATAAATGTGGTGTTCCCTCCTCTGGCCGTGCTTTACGAGCACAACAGCAACCCCCTTCTCCCCCTCACTGCAGTTCAACGATCCTTGTCAAATCTGAAATAAAAGAGGTCAAATTTCCACTCAATGCTACAATAGGCTCAACCTTGCCTATACCGATCAACAGCTTCATCATTACTTCGCTGCTATGAACATCTCTGGACCTACTGATCCGAATTGGTATCCGGAGTCCGGACACAAGGGCTACAAGCCATATGACTAGCGACCCCTCTCATCTCCATCTATCTTCAGAATATAATGGCAGTGACACTGTAATGGTAGGCAATGGGCAAGGGTTGGCTATCTCCAAAATTGGTCATTGTCTTCTTCCTACGAGACATCCTCTACATTTCATTTGAAGAACACTTATTGGTTCCATCTATCAAAAAGAATTTGATTTCTATTGCAAAGTTCACAAGGGATAACCAATTTTAATTTGAGTTCTGTCCATGGGGATTTCAAATAAAGGATCTACAATCCGGAATAAAACTTCTCACAGGCCCTATTGAAGGTGATCTCTACCCTCTACCAAGGAGCAAGTCAATGAATCTGACATCTTTCTTTGCACGACATATTTATTTGGAAATATGGCATCACAGATTGGGTCATCCCGCCTCATCCATTTTATCTTCTTTAGTATCAAAAAAATGTCTTGATTATGATTCTAGAAAAAGCATCAAACATTTATATTGTTTGGATTGTTGTTTAATAAAGAGTAAGAGGTTAGTATTCAAAGATGTTATTCACAGATCTCCTAATCGTCTGCATTTGGTCCATTGTGATGTATGGGGCCCCTCTCCAAAATCTTGTTTCTAAAAATTTTGTTCAATGGTAGAGTACCTTCTCTCTAGCAAAATTAAGATATTTCAAAATGACGGAGGTGGCAAATTTTGCAATCGTCAGTTCACGATTTTTCTACAATTAAAAGGGAGTCATTCATCACCTATCTTGTCCATACACCCTGGAACCAAATGGCTGAACGGAAGCATCGCCACATAGTGGAAACGGGCAATGCTCTCCTTCTTCAAAGCACGCTCCCCAAAAGTTTTTGAGTTGAAGCTTTTCTTCATGCTGTGTTTTTTTTATCAATCGAATGCCTACGATAGTGCTACAAGGGAAAAGTCCCTATGAAAAAGTCCCTAGGGGAAATTATTTGGCAACCGGCCCGACTACTCATCTTTTCTAATATTCGGCAGCAAATGCTATCCATTCTTGGGTAATTATTGGGCCGATAAGCTCAGCCTGAAATCGACTCGCTGTATCCACTTAGGCTTCAGTCCATCCCACAAGGGATACGGTTGCCTAGATTCCTCTAACAACCGTGTTTATATAAGTCAACATGTGCAATTCAATGAAGTTTCCTTCCCTTTCTCCCTATTATGAAGGTCTGATCACACCCTTTCGCACCAACCAAACAACTTGGGCTCTACTGCCGGTCACTTTTGGACCCCACGCTCTTAAATTGAAATCTCAAGCATCCACTCATACGGAGGATTTGGTGTCCATGATGCCCAATCAAGTGCCATAGGCAACAACCATCATTCATTGTCTGCCCATGCTTCAGCACATAAACCTACGGCCACCCTTTTATCTCAGCCGGCTTCTCCATCTTCAAATGAGATACCTACTCACCAATGTCTGAACCATCCCATACAGCAGCTCTTGCCCCTCCTATTCAACTTGTTGTTGAACTACATTCTTTACCAAACAGCCCCCCAGCACCTCCTCCGTCGATTCCTCAACAGCCGGTATCAAGTCTCAACACTCACCCAATGAATACAAACACAAAAGATGGAACCATTTTTTCGAGTTGTAGCAGTAAATTGAGATCATTCACCAGCAGTTTTATCGATACAAAAGACGAAACCATTAAACTAAGAGCCTGGTTGTCTACTAAACACCCCCTTCCCTTAGCCCTCATATCTCTACTTCAACCACATGAGGTTGAACCAACCACCTAATCCAAGCCTCAAACGATCCTCGTTGGAGAGCAGCTATGGTGGACGAATTTGATGCTCTTCTTCAAAATCAGAACTGGTCATTGGTTCCATTCCAGCCTGGAATGAATCTAGTTGGAAGCAAATGGGTCAACAAGGTTAAGAGACATGCTGATGGTCGCGTAGAACGTTACAAAGCTCGTCGTGTCACGAAGGGCTACAATCAACGGGAAGGAATGGACTATGATGAGACTTTCCTACCCGTGGTTAAGCGAACCACCATCTATCTAACTACGTCCATTGTCGTTGCTAGAGGATGGTCCATCCAACAATTGGATGTGGAGAATGCCTTTCTTCATGGCATTCTAAATGAGGAGATATATATGTCTCAACCACCCTGGTTCTCATCCAAAGACCAACCTCGCCATGTTTGCAATCTCCATAAAGCCATCTATGGCTTTAAACAGGCACCTCGTGCTTGTACTTGGTTCAATCAATTTAGCACATATCTTCTCACCTATGGGTTTTGATGTAGTCACTAGGATACATCAATGTTCGTCTACCATAGTTCATAAAGAATGCTTATTCTATTGTCTATGTTGATAATATCTTTCTCACCGGTGACCAAGATAATGTTAGACATATATGCCCACGAAAGTCATTCCGGAATTGTATTAGTCTACTTAATCAATAAAAGCATATTTTACATTCACACATTGTCTTCTGCATTGGGTAACATATTAAAAGTATCTCATTGGATGAGACTACTTTGTCCCTTAGGTAACATTTGTAGGAAAACCATACGATTAGTTATTAACTAATTGCTAAGGAGATATGGTTTTCCGGCTCCTTGTAGACCTAGAATTGTTCTAAGTTATTCAGGATACATCTGGACAATGTATTCCTACTAACTTACACATTGTTAGTTCCATATGATGAAGTGATGAATCTCAATCACTGAGAAAATGGTCTCTTGACTAAGATGTGGATAGAAGTAAAAAGTACTTATATTGCAACTGGATAGCTCAGTGGATACCCTTAGAAATATATTGTCTTTATATTTAGGGTAGTCCATTTGACAGATTGTCCTTAACCTGAGAGGTCGACATCTTCTCTAGTATTTGCCTATATAGCTTTGATGTAGCCAATCGCCAATGTCCAACACACCGGACTAAATACGGGCTTGTTGGGTTATGTACACTATATTAGAAGTGTGTATACACTCAACGAGGATTCCACTACTCTTACAGAGTAATTAATATTGAGTTGATACTTGTCAAAACCGGACTTGAAAAACCCAGCACTGGTATTTATCGATGAAATGGTTTTATCGAGAAGTTTAATTTCTATATAAAAGAAATGTAATTATTATTATTATTTCTTTTAAAGAATTTCTAAAATGTTTTGAAAGTCCAAGTCTGACTAAAAGTATCAAAGAGAATGGGTTCTCAATATAAGCCAGGGATTAAAGACAATATTAGAAATTGTCCCGCAAGCTTATAACAATATTGGAAGTGGAGGGACACATTTGTAAACAAATCTTGTGATAGAAATACCTGCAAGTAATTCTCTATCTTCTGGACGTTAATCACATTGTGTTAATGGACATTATTGTGATTAGTGGAAGTCCAGGGATATAGATGAAATTCTATAATCCTAATGGAATTGTAGGAAAGGTGTTTCCTAGTAACAATGCTTCAACCAAAAGGTTAAGCAATTGGACCCACAACCGGAAATAGGAGATCCCTTTAGATCCCACACACTAGGACCTTCTTAAAGCTTTTATTTTAATTATTAATTAAATTAATTAATTTCTCTAAATAATCACTAAATGGTATAGTGAAGCTCTAAAAGGTGGAATCACATTGGATGTGATAAACCAAATGGGTAGGACCCATTGGGGATTTTGATAAAAGAATCAAAAATGACCTAAGGGCTTTAGGAAATCCTAAGGGGCGTGTGGAGTGGGGCCCACCTAGAGTGGGGGGCCCACTTCAAGGAGAAACCTTTATTTTAATTAGTTTCTAATAACTAAACTCCTTATTGGATAAGATTAGTTAGTTAGTTAGTTACTAATTAAAGATTCTCTAATTAAATGGGATTCTATTAGTTTGTTACTAATCAAGATTCCTTATTGGATAAGGATAAGCTTAGTTGGTTACTAATGGATAAGGTTAGTTTCTATTAAAGATTAATCATAATTAATTAGGAGAAATCAAAAAAGGAAACAAATTGAGGAAACCTAATTGGGTTAGGATTAGGAGTCTTGGATTGCAAGCAATCCAAGACAAACCTTATATATAGGTGGGCGCCCACCTTGGTGAGAACATTAATTCATTTCCACGGTTTGCTCTCTCCCTCTCTCCTCAATCTCACACCCCTCTCCCTTGGAAAAGTGTACGGTCAGCCCCCTCTCTTCTCTCTTGTGTTCTACGTTTTGATTATCAAGAAGAAGAAGAAATCCAATCTTGTTCATCAAGAAATGATCTTTATTTCAAGATCCAAGAGCTGGAATTTTTGGAAGGGCCATTAGTTTCCATTAGAGAAAACTTTAAAGAAAAAGAAGAAGGTTCGTGTGGATTGCGAAGGAGACTTGACACTTGTGAAGTTTTGTCGGTCTATTGTTCTATCGTGAATTTGACTTAACAATGTCAAAGTCGCAAAGGTGATTGTTGTTTTATCCTTCATTGAATAAAATCAATTAGAATCTTAGTCAGATCTTGGGATTCAATGTATGCCCCCCAAGAACTATTTTTCTAAAATTAAAAAGAGGCATACTTTCAGATAATTTGTTACAAAGATTAGCATCTGAAATCTCACTTTGCTATATCCAATTTAGGTGATCTCCACTATTTTCAGGGAATGGAAGCCTATCAGATACCATCCGGATTGAAGCTTACTCGAATGAAGTAGTCCCTTAACTTGTTCTCAAAGGCCAACATTCTTGGAGCCAAATCTTGTGCAACCACTATCCTCATTGGGTCTAAACTCTCTCCACATAATGGTGAGCTTCTTCCTGATTTCTCCACTTATCAACAACTAGTAGGGGCCCTACCATATCTCACTCTCACTCGACTTGATCTAACATATGCAGTCAACTAGACATGTCAGTTACGCACAAGTCTACCACCACTCATCTCGTAGTTAGTTATTAAGAGAAGTTTAAGCTATATTAAGGGAAGTCCTAGACAAGGTCTCCTTTTTCAACCCAGCTCTTCTATGGCCCTCTCTGCCTTCTCTGATGTGGATTGGGCAGATGGTCGGATGATCGACGCTCTACCACAGGTTTTTGTATATTCAATGGGCCAAATTTGAAATCTTGGGGCACAAAGAAGCATCCCACTATTTCTCGATCCAGCGGTGAGACGAAGTACCACCCCTAGCAACTGCTACAACCGATATCCTTTGGGTACGCCAACTTTGCGATCTACATGCCCGTTTACCGTTGGACCCCGCCCGACTCTTTTGTGATAGAATTTGCGCCACCACCTACATGGTTGCTAACCTGTGTTCCATGCAAGAACCAAACATGTGGATATTGACTACCACTTTGTTAGAGAACAGGTTAAAAAATGAGACCTTTGAATTGCTTTCATCTCTACAGCCAATCAGACTGCGGATATTTTTACAAAGGGTCTCTCTCATCCTACCTTTCATAAGTTTAAGGATAAACTGATGCCTTCTCCTGCATTTGTTTGAGTGGTACTAACAGATCACCGAGAATCACTCATCACTCTCATCTTGGAGAGTTTCCCTATCTTCTTAATCACTCTCTTAGATAGTTGTGCAAGATAATTTTCTTGATTCTTATCTTTATCCTTTCTTATTGCAATTCAACAATACTGTAATCTTCTCAATATATACTAAATGGAATCAATCATCGGAAGGCAAGTAAAACCATTATCCTTAATACGGTTGTGTCAGCTCTAATAAACTACACTACATAATAAATAAAGTATTAGATTAAACTATTTCAAAATGGAAAAATAAAAAAGAAAGAAATAATACTTGAAGTATAAATTTTGTTGGCGAGAAACTTAGTTTTGGTTAAAATGCACGAGGTGAGACCTCCAACATAGGCAAGCCTCAAGACATGAGGCATGTGACTTGTTCACCTCACACCTTGAGGTGTGAGCCTCAAGGTCTGCAACTCGAGGCGTAAGCCTCACTCTAAACATTGATTTGGACCCACTATCAAAGTGAAGAGTGATGATTGGACAAGCGATGTCCGATAGAAACCCAGGAGTTCATCCTTTAGGAAGGGATCAGGGGACTCCGTACGCCTAAACCCCATCCCGCCCAATCAAGAAGAATTAATCATCAACAGGAATGAAAGCTAGCCACACAAGGGAGGAGACGAGAAAACTTGTATGCCTGATCTCCCTATTCATACAACTTTTGTTTGAGTAATATGGTTTCAATGTACAAAGGGGTGGCCCTAACAATACAAGGTGGTTCATGGTTATAATTCATTTAAAGGTGCGACCCACCACATTTTCGCTAAAATCCCCAGTAATTACAAAATTGATTTCATCATAATTTTGGAGTCTGTATATATAGATAAAAATAGTTGTGTATAGATAGAACACTAACTATATAGGTTGTCTCGACTTCCTTTCCAACACTAGATGTAGCCATAGTCCTAAAGTCGGAGTTTGACAATTATTCGACTACGAAAATTCTAAACAAATCAGCAAAAAGAACAAAAAATTTTGGAGAGACATCAAAGAAAATTTTCAGGGAAGGATAGAATTGAAGCTAGGAAATATCATCTGATGTGTTGGGAGGAGGTGTTTTGCCGCATCAAAGTGGGAGAGGGGGTTGAGATCATTGCTTTTAATGAATATTGCTCTTTTGGGCGAGTAGTTATGGCAATTTGGGGAGGAAAAGAAGAGATTGTGGAGGAAAGTGAAAGTTTCCAAATATGGGGAAGACTCGGTGTGGGAAACAAAGGAGCTTAGGAGACCCTACAGCTGAAAGCAAAATTAGAGTTTGGCAAGCACATTAGTTTTAAGGTTGGGAGAGGGAAACGATTGGGAATTGAGGAACCGAGTAGGCTCTTGACTCATCTTAATTCTTAACTCTATTAAACCTAATATCAAGGCGTTGGGACAGCAAGTGTCATTTTACTTTGAAATCCTTTTCCCAAGTCCTTGTATGTTTGTTCAGGTCCATCCTATCCACATGTAATCCTGGTATTCCATCCAAGATTGTATCTGACCGCTACCCAAGATAAGATCCTCACCACAAACCAATTAAAAATAGAAGTTGTTGCATGAAAAATAGGTACTTCATGTGCTTGGCTGAGGAGATGGTAGATCACCTATTGCTCCATTGTGCTCTAGCGAGATGATTTTGGGATCTAGTCCTATATTGCATGCAGGGGCAGAGCCAGGTGGGGCTTGTGGGGGCACGTGCCTCCACTAAATTTTTGAAAAATATATATTTTTCTTAATTGGGACATAGATAAGGGTATGGGGCATGCAAGTCCTCTTGAACTTTGAGCCTGGATCCTGTCCAATTGGGATTGAACTTGGGATAACATTCACAAAGCCCTTTAGTTGTCCTTTTTAACTCTGGTTAAGAAGTTTTAACCCTTAGGATTAATATTTTTTTTCTAAAAACCAATGTTTGATTGTTGAACCCCAAAGGCTAGTGAATCTTAACCACAGGTAACCATAGTAAAAAGGGACACGTGTTGACCTATGGGTGCAATTAAACTCTCCCAAGTTCAATCACAACTCCTGAACTTCAAAAAAAAGAATATAGTGTATACTAAGTTTAATTATTTAATTTGGCATAATCATAGAGCCCCCTAAAACAATCATACTATATTACTTAATTGGGCATAGCCATGAGGCAATGGGATAACTGACTTCTGAACTTTTGAATACAAGATATATCTTTTATATCATGTTATTTAATTATTTAACAAGGCATAGCCATGGGGTAAGGGGACAGTTGTCCTATACATAAGGAGAAACAATACACGTAAGATATGTACAAAATGGCCCAAGAACTTAGCCATTACAAAAACGGTGGCTTAGAACCCCAAACCCAATTCCCCTAAACCCAAAATATTTAATACTTGCCTAATTATATCCACAAATTCATCAACAATTACTACCATTTTTTAATCAACCATGGCATGCCCCGTTTACTAGAAGATTCTTGTAGGGGGTTAACAATGTGGGTTCGGAAGCGTAGCCCCTTGAGGGCCAAGTTCATGAGCCAATTAGGGGGGGCAAGAGTCCCCCGTCTCCCCGGTTCCATCCCTCTCCTAGGCTAAATCCCTATTAAGACTATAGTTTTTTTTAATTTCAAGGAGGCTTCAGCCCCCCCTGGGCCCTATGTGGCTCTACCCCTGCCTGCTTGTATGGGGATCGCATGGACATTCCCACTCAATTTAAGAGACTTCTTATTGGTTGGTATATGATATATCCAACATGTTGAGCATTCTGTGCGGGTTTTGTGGAGCTTGGTCCTAGAAGCCATATGTTGGTACATATAGGAAAAGAACAAGAGGTTTTTTGAAAACTCATCCTCTTCTCAAGAAACTATTTGGCCTCGCAATGGAAAGCTTTTACTTTTTTTGGGTTTAGGGATTTCATTGATGATGTGGACTTGGTCTTGCTTTTTGCTTAGGGTTTGCATTTAGTCAGGGGTGGGTAGGTAAGATATCTCCCCCCTCTCCTTTTTTTCTTTTCTTTCATCAAGTTCACTAATCAGTGAAACTCGTGCTAGTGTATTTCTTCTATTATTAATGTATTATCTTATTTATCGAATAGGCGATTACAAACAAACAAAGGGAGGTCTGTCAACGATGAAAACAAATATTACAGCTACTTAATAATAATGGTTGACTATCAACCCCAGCCAACTACTTAAAAACCAAAATAAAGACCTCAACAAGTGAGAAGGAAGAAATATATACATAACGATATGAAGACAAAGGAGAAAGAAAATCAATGGTGTTTTATGTCGACAAAGAAGAGATTTAGAAATGTCTGACACCCCTCTTGTTGCGTCTGCCCTATCTGCCTCCAACCTCACTAACGAATGCCCATGCACCATTGCGCATGCTTCCCAACCTCGTTTTCATCTCCATTCTCTCTCTCATTCTGCATAATTTCTCTCTTAGTTAATACCCAAGAGAGTCAATCTCCCTTTCTGCCTCTCTTAGATTGGACGATCGGAGTAGCCCATTTTTTAGTATTTTATTTGGATATCTGTATTTGTAGAATCTTGCCTTACGTTGTAAATTTTCTCGTCCTTACTTCAATTAACAAGCATCTATAACATGTTAATATAATATGAGATTACAGAAAGGAGGATTGTATTGTATGGTAAAATGGATTGTCTACAGTCTTTTTACCTTTCAGAAAGGGCAGGCTTGTAATTTAAATAGTTAAAGAAGACAGATCTTCTAACTTTACACCTATAAGAAATGCTTTTGAAAGTCTTCTACTTAAAAGTTGATATATCATATGCTCATTTTTTTGGATTTTAGCATCTTAAATGTATTAAGCAATTTTACCTAAAAATATATACTATAACGACTATATATTGTTTGGCATTGCTGTAGATAAATGCGTGTGTATATCTACTTATATATAGGCATCATTTCGATAGACTTCTCTGAGAAGAAAAAAATTTCTTCAAGAGTTACATTACAGGAACCAACTCCTAAGAAGTTTGGAAAAGTTATTCGGAGGGGAAATAGCATTTGGTTTGCACATTTAAAAAGTAACTTGTGAAAAGTCAGAAGTCAAAATTTGAGTTTGCTTTGTACTTTCAAGAAGTAATTTTAGTTGACTTCCCGCAAATATCATTCGTACTGTCGAAATTGCATTTGTTCTGTTGACTTCCCGTGAAAGACAAATATCAACTTCCCGCAGAAGCAGTCTCGGCCTTGCTTTCTTAGAAAGACAATAGTTTTGGCTTTCACTTACTTTTGACTTTCTCAGCAAGTGAAAAGGAAAGTGGCAAACCAAACGTCCAATAACCGATTTTTGACTTCCCTAGTGCCAAAAGTCAGTAGAAGTCGCTTGAGAAGTCTATCCAAACGCATATATATATACTAGTAAAAGTGCACGTGCGTTGCACATAATAATTTATTTATTGAAGATTTAATTAATTTGTGTTTAATAATTTTTAGAGAAAAATACTTTAGATAATTAATAAAATTATTTTAAAATATTTAATTAGAATTAGCACAATTATTTAAGGTTCTATTTAATTCATAAATTATTTTTTTTAATTTATTTTATGTACATATTTTCAAAATTTATTGAAGATTTAATTAATTTGTGTTTAATAATTTTTAGAAAAAATACTTTAGATAATTAATAAATTTATTTTAAAAAAGACTTATTTAGAAGTAGTACAACTATTTAAGGTTCTATTTAATTCATAAAATTAATTTTTTAAAAAGTATTTTATGTACATATTTTTCATTAAATTTATTGAAGATTTAATTAATTTGTGTTTAATAATTTTTGAAAAAATATTTCAGATAATTAATAAAATTATTGTAAAAAACTTAATTAGAATTGTACGATTATTTAAGGTTCTATTTAATTCATAAAAAAAAATTATAGTTATTTTATGTACATATTTTCATAAAATTTATTGAAGCTTTAATTAATTTGTGCTTAATAATTTTTAGAAAAAATACTTTAGATAATTAAAGTATTGCACCTAATGAGGATCTGGAATAACCCAAATTTCTGGGTTCTTAGAAATCCAAACAGCAACTATATCGAGCATGGCATTCCTCCATTATGTATCTAAAGACTGTAATTTAAACTATTTTTAAACCAAATAAAGGAAGTAAAAGCCACAGCATAACAGTAGAAGCTTTCTTTTCTCTGTGTTTTCTATGTTTTCTCATTTTCCTGTTGTCTTACCAAATGATGCCTTGAATGCAATTGGACCCAGGGTGTGAAAGCAACCACTGCCAATAGTTTTGTGGGCATGGGTATCATTCCACTGTGTTTCATCCACAATGGTTAGCATAATCTGCAACTTCTTTATACCATACCCTACTGCTACAGGTTTGGCAGTCATTCCAACATATTGTGTTAATAAGTAGGTTACTGAAATATAATATCAAGAAATATTACTTGCCTCAGTTTGCAGAGCACAAATGAGTAGGTTATCTACAGTACAGGTTAAGGGAGAAGATACAAAAAGACAAGCCTTCCATCAAAAGACTACTCACTGCTTCTTCAAGCTTTTGCATGTCAGTTTCATTGTCACATGGCTTCACATCCAACAAAGCTGAGGATTTGTTGCCTATCTTCTAAAGACTTCAACGTTTGATACTAAAATTGTTACCTAATAAAAGTGCATATATTCCCATATATGATGTAGTCCTTCAACATGAGTGAGCGAGCTTGAGAGAGACATGCTTTGGAATAAGAACCCTAATGGATTAAATAAGAATCCTAATAGAACATATTATTAAATGATTAATTTTTTTAAGATGACTTCAATTACATTAACAATAAGAATCCTATTTAATATAGAATCATAAAAGAAAACAAATTTTAACAAACTCTAATCTATACATACCGACATACGTAATAGTGGTTTTCATGGGCCCCACATAAGAGTTTTATTGTTATTATAATATAATTCACATCTACAATCATTTATAATTGTAATCTACTTCAACACATGAATTATAAACAAACTAAACTTCTATTAATAGTTTTAATAGATACCATAGGTTAATAAGTTAATATTTTTAATTAAAGGGTATTTACATCCAAATAAAGTTTGGTATACTGTCTGTACTTTTTTTAGTAGAATGATATATATATATACACGCACACATTATTACCTTCTAGTATACATAATGATTGAAGTACTCCAAAATAATTATTAGTTGCAAGATATATAGAATATATTTTTTTTTTTGATTGGCAAGATATTATAGACTATTAGTTATTGAAAAGTTGATACATCATAAATAATCTAATATAAGGATTTTTTTTAAATACATGGCCTAACACATTTCAATTTACTAAGTAGAAAATATTAGGAAGAGAAAACAAGATTTTCTAGTTTTAAAGCTTGCTTGCCATAATCACTGACCCTAACCTACCAAGTAATTACAGAAATGCCACAATTAAATTTACATTGCAATGATGACAATTGAAAACTAAGGAATCATTCCTACGAAGCAATTATAGAAATGCGATACAATGTAAATTTACATTCCAATAATGACAATTGAAAACTAAGGAATCATTTCAGAAGTGAAAGTAAGAGGTTTTAATATTGATTAACCTGTATAAGTATTTTATATTAGCGTGAGAATAAGAGGCACCTGATGAGGATTTCGATCTATGATCGATAGCTCCTTGAATTTTAGCTTACAAGAGTAGCCACGATTTCCCTGTATGCACATTGTACCATAATGCTCACAGTAGAGTTTTCCCAAGATAAGGTTGTAAATGGATGTTGTTACCTGATGGAAGAAAGTTAATTTTCAGCTTCCACCTTACAATGAACGGAAGTTGGTGATTTCTATCAATGGATTGATACCTTGCTCCATTGAAAAACTTCTCCGTCATCATACTCCAATGTCAGAATGCCAATAGGATCAAGCTGAATTGAACGACCCCAAAATTTGCTTTTTAGATTGCTATCTCCCCAAAATTTCCATCCCGTACCCTCACAGTGGCATGCAACAATCATCGGGTGATGACTGACCTGTCACGAAATAAGAAGAATTTTTGCTCTTTGATCCTATAATTAATACAAAAATGGAAAAATAAATTCAGAAGAAATGAAATACAACCAAGAAAACATTTATTTTTGTGAGCCCAATTATGAATGGACCAACTCATGCATCAGTAGAGATAAGAAACCAAACAGTCCATCCATACCCAAATGCTCTAGTTGGAAAATTTCATGGTGTCGGCATTAAACATCGACCAGAGTCAAGAAATTTAAAGTAACCAACAGAGGATTTTGCCAAGTGTCTGCAGTGGTGGATGGTGTTTGAGTGAATGGTCCTCCATCTTCAAAGAGAAAGGAATTCATGAGGGTATATTTGTTATGAATGAGAGATTTAGAGGAATTAAGAACTTTTCATTATGTGTCTTCTTTTCTTCATATTTCAGGGAATGCTTCTCTCTGACACTTGTAAATTCTGTTATACACAAATTAATACTTTTGTTACCCAAAAAAAAATACAATTCCTGGCCATGTTTTCATTAAATTGCTATTTCAAATATTACAAAATGCCTGAAAATCCTTCTCATTATCTTTAATGTTGAAAACATCCTAAATGAATTTTTCCTAATTTTCCACTTAGTCTACCCATGTCTCACCAATTCTTTATCATAAATGAGAATTGTAAGTTGCAAAGCTTTGTTTACACAGGTATTATGAGAAGGTGAGAATTCATTGCACGGAGCAATTTGTAATTATATGTCTTCTTTTCTTCCCCTTTTCGGAGAATGCTTCTCCCACACTTGTAAATTCTTATTATACATTATTTTACACTTTTGTTGCCAATTTAAAAACAAAAGACAAAGATTACTGGTCATGCTTTCATTAAAGTACTATTTAACATTTTTTTTAATCGAAAAGGGCTATTTAACAGATTAGAAACGCATTACAAATCCTTCTTATTATCTTTTAAGGTTCAAAATGTAGAGACCCGAACTTTTATCCTTGAAATTCATGTCATGCAGAAGATTCTTTGTTCCTTAAGGATTTTAAGTTGATTTAAAATCATTAAATTTTGAGGACGAAATTCCTAAAGGAGGGGAGTCTAGAATTACCCGTATTTTTTATGGATATAAAAAATACCATTCCTGTTCTAATTTAAAAATTTATGGGTCCGGTGCAGTAACCAGCCATCAAGATTAGCTAGCGGGTCTCACTGGGTAAGTTAGGGTTCTCCCTGAAAAGGATATTCATATTATAAATAAAATATATAAATACTTGGATTAATATATCATTAAATTAATAAATATTAAATTCTGAAATTGGATTAATTATTATCAAAAAATAATCATAATGTTAAAATATTATCGAGTCCCGATTTTATTAATAAATCGTAAGTGGTCAAATTGAACGCATTAGTACTAATCTGGGTTTGATTAGGCATGCCCGATAAATTATCGTCGGCACCCGGGTAAACACCTGCCGAGCTCAATGCCTGCCCGTCTTGTACAGTACACTGCGCGTGGGTTCGCGTCGTCACGGCTTGACGCGACGTAAAACAAATCGACGCGACCTCAAGACAGCTTGATGTGACATTAAGGAGAAGTCAAATCAAGAAAAAAAAGTAAACGTCAAACCAAGAATAAGTAAACATCAAAGCAAAATAAATATAATAATAATAATAAAATATAAAGAATAATGATGTGTGGGGTGATGTCATCACCGCCCCACCACACCACCATGCGTTTAAGCCCTCCCACACGCACACCTCCGTCTCTCTCTCCTCTTACCTATATAAAGGCCCAGCCCCCCCTGTATTTGGTTACTACCCCTGCCCTCACTCCCCTCACGTTTCACTCTCCCTCCCTCTCATTTCCTCTCTTCTCTCATCTCTCAAGCTCTCAATTTCTCTCAACACTCAAACCCTCTCTATATTTCTCATATTTTAGAGAGAAAAGCAAGAAAGAAATAGAGGAAGAGGAAGAAAAGGAAAACTCTTGGGCATGGTCGAACCATAGAGGAGATCTAGGGTGTGTCACCACCACCCTTAAGGTAAACTCAACCCTCATCTTCCCTTTTTGATTTTATAGTTCTAAATGATGAGATTTGGTTGGAAATCATAGGAATAGAATGGGTTGGATTGGAATTATGGAGCATATATTTTATGACTTGCTTGGGTTGAAACTCATAGGAAATAATGAGGGTTTAAATGCTACAAATTCCAAGAGTTGAAAGTAAATGGAGATTTCCTATGAAAAAAAAAGGGGGGAATTTTATTTTAATAGCATGATTCAAGTAGAGATTTAAAAAGGGTTTTCTCTAATGTTTTCATTTGAGGATTTTTTTTTTATGATATGGGTTAGATTTATGAAATAAAATGGTAAGAGCATAATCTAAACTAGATGTTCATGGATCTAATTACTATGGCATGATTAGAAGTGAGATTTATGGGAGTTAATCGAAGGGATTTACTAATGATGGATTTTTGGCAAATCTTGGGTGGATATTTATGGAAAAACATAATTTTAAAAGGATTCTTTTTTAAATTACATGTTGGAGTTTGGATTTTTAGATAAATATTATGGTAAATTTAAGCTAGAAATTTATGAAAGTAAAGGACTAGTTAAGTAGTTTAAAATTGGAAATCGTGGTTTGATCATTTATAGTATGTGTGGAAGTGTTGGGATATTTATGGAGTTATAGATTCAGGAGATGAATCAAGTTTTGTAGCCTACAGGGAGGAAAAACCACGAACCGCTCAGTTTGTAGTCGACAAGGAGGAAAAATCACGAACCGCGCAAACTAAGCGAGGTTCGAACTAGCGGGAATAGAATCCACTCGAGCGAGTTCTTTTCTGGAGAGTGAACAATCAAAATGTTCAAGGTCCGCTCGAGCGGGAATTGAATCCGCTCAAGCGGGATTTGAAGAGGAATGTGATTTTGCCCCCGTAAGCCCTTGTTCACTCGAGCCGTCGAGCGACCCTAAAGCCGCTACGAGCAAGGGTTGTACAAGAACTTGGCTTGTAGTTAAGACTAGGAGTTTAATAAATAAGTTCGGAAAACTATTATCTTAAATGATAGTAAATGTTTTAAGGAAAAAGCTTGGAGAAAGAAAAGGAGTTGTTGATTGAGACTTGGACCAGGGACTCCGACATACGAGGAAATCGCGAAGGATCGCCGCACCAAGGTAGGTATACTATTTCTTAGCTAATGATAACATGATCATCGATTAAGTTAAAAATGTTAGTTTCTAAGCAAGTGTATTTTCCTATGTTATTTAAGATTGGGTGATGTTATGCTAGTATCTAAGTTTAAATTGGATGATGTATGTTGGTGTGAAATTTATATGATACAATGTATTACTTGCAATGTTATGATTGCTTGTCTTTACTATTTATAAATTATGTGTCATTGTCTTGTAGGTATAACCTTCATAGCTAATGATATTGTGATCATCTTAAATATATAAAATGAAATGTATGTAGGTATAACACCTATCGCTAATGATAGTATAATCATCATTTAAGTTAATTATGATGTGTTTTTGTGTAGATATCATTTCTCCATGTTAATGATAACACATTCATTGAAAAGAACAGAAATTGCATGTAGATAAGAGTTTTTCTATGTTATTCACTTAGAAGAACAGAAACTGCATGTAGATAGGATTATTCTATGCTAATAATAGCATATTCATTTATAAGAACAATTTTAAATAGGATTTTTCTATGTTATTAATAGCACATTCATTTATAAGATCAGAAACTACATGTAGACAAGATTTTTCTATGTTATTAATAGCACATTCATTGATAAGAAAGAAAACTGCATGTAGGCAGGATTGCCTATGCTAGTACCAGGTGGTTAAGTTTGATGTGAAACGATGGTGCTAGTATATGGTAATTAAGAATTTAATTAACAAGGATGCTAATACCGGGTGATTAAGTTTGACGTGAAAAGACAGTAATAACATCTGGTGATTAAGAACCAAAATGTCTAAGATCTCCTAGTACCTTATACCAAACAACAAGGATACTAGAACCCGGTGGTTAAGTTTGACATGAAATGACAGCACTAGTATCTAGTGATTAAGAATCCCATGAATGCATCTATGCGAGTAACCTCTCTAAAATCTCAAAAATATCTTCCTACTATTTCTCTAGGAATTTCTTAGATCACTTCCTTAAGATTTCTATGTGATTAAAGGTATTATGGGAATGAGTTCTGAGTTGTTTTAAAATGTAAGTGTATGATGTAAATGTTCCTACCTGTCCTAATAACGTGTACGATAAATTAAGTAAAACGTGTGCTCACACACACACACACCTTCCGCACTCTGAATAGGATTTACGCTAAGTTAAGTTAAGTCTGACTATGAACGCATATTATGTTAATTAAGTTTGTTCAGCATTTACGTTATGATGTTTGTTCACTTATCTCCCGTGCCCTGATTATGAATGTATACTAAGCTTGTTTAGTATACATATTATGATGTTCATGATATTGTTAGCTAGGATTTTATATCTACTGAGCCGCATGTGCTCAGTCGATATTTTTATGTCGATAGGTTCAAATTTCGAGGCTGCAGTGGTGCCTTGGGAGGACGAGGACTACATCAAGGAACTAGGAGGCGACTACCAAGAAAACGAGAATTAGTTGGTCAAGGATCTCTACCTTTAAACATTAGTTATTAAAATTTTTGGGATTGTAATTAAATGGTTTTGGATGAATGCTTAAACTAAATTGTGGACTTATAATGATGGATGATCATTTAGAGAAAATTTTGTAAGTTCACATTATAGTATGCCTTACATGCTCTTTAAGATAAGTTTCAGATAAGCAGTGTTACGAGTCAAAGTCACATTTGACCTAGGTGGGATTTTAGGTCGTGACAGAGGTGGTCAAAGTCCCATTTGACCTAGGTGGGATTTTGGGTCGTTATAGAGATGGTATCAGAGCAAAGGCTTTAGATTCGCTAGGGTTAATCTGACACTAGAAATCCTATCAGAGCAAAGGCTTTAAGTTTGTTAGGGATAAGCGGATACTAGAAGTCTTTAGGAGCTTATGTTTTAGTGTTGCTTCGGATCTTAGCAAAGCTTAGGCTTTAGGTCAAACTCATCTTTCAAGTTAAATAAAGATTTATTAGTTACTCTCGGACTGATACCAAAAGTGTCAAAACTTGGAATTTAGTTTGTTGTGGTCAAGTCTACCTTTAGAGAAACTTAAATCTGTTACTTGCTCTCAAGACCATCGACATGGAACGCGGTGACGGAGGACGAAGAAACCCAAGGAGAGGTACTACAAAAACCTCTGAAAACAGTGGTACTATGGATATAAGTCAAGTTATGGAAACTATTGCCGCCACCATGATCCAACATGTAGAAGCCATGACCCAGCAGACCGCTCTCCTTGCGGCCAGGTAGAATAATGGCTCAGTACATCATGCGCCAATAGAATTCGAGGCTTTCCGTCATATGAGGCTCCAATAGCTGCAGAAGCCTAGATCATACAACTGGAGAAGATATTCCAAGTATTGGAATGTACTGAAGAGCATTGGTTGAAGGAGATGTTGGGCATTGGTGGAGGTCAGCACTTAGACAAAGGGATATGGCTCATGCAGGACAACCATGGATTTGGGGAGAGTTTTTGGATGTGTTTTACACGAAGTACTACCCAGTATTTGTGAAGGAGAAAAAGGAAGTAGAATTCCTCACACTGAGCAAGGAAGTATGATTGTGGCTCAATACAAAGCCGAGTTTGTCGAGCTTTCCAGGTTCATGCCACATTTAATCACTACAGAGTGTATGCACGCCAAGAAATTTGAGAGGGGTCTCAAATCACATATCAGGGACAAGATCTCTATATCACAACTGCAAACCTACAGTGAAGTTATTGATTTGGCTCAAATTGCGAAGAAGAATTTGGAAGAAGTCTTGAAGAGAAGGGAGACTAGCCAAAAAGGAAGAATGACCCAAAGTCAGCATAACAGAACAGTACCATCGGAGAAGAGGGCCAGGACTTCAGCTCCGCTCTACGGTCCTACGCCTGCACTTATAGCCCCTTGCCCAGATACTCGAGTACCACAATTTGTGTGACCTATAACTTCTATGTTTGAGGTGTGCCCTCAATGTGGCAAGAGTCATAGGCTAAACGAATGCCGAGTAGTCACTGGAGGATGCTTTCACTGTGGAAAGCGAGGACATCAAATTAAGAATTGTTGAACCTAAAAGCGGCGTTCGCAGCCTACACAGCAACAACTCCAGGGAGCTATATAGCCTCGCCCAATGGCTCAAGGCAGGGCCTTTGCAATATCAGAACAGGATGCTCAGGCATCGGATGATGTGATGTAAGGTACGTCTTACTTTGAGATGACCTCAAACTATGTCTTAATAGAAGAGTTAAGATTCCAGGATAATTCATAATTATGATGTTATGTGATAGTATAAGACAAAAAGGTATGTCATATGATTGTGAATCTCACTTGTTTAACACACTTAGCTATTATAGGCCTTATGCACATTTTGATTAGTGAGTGCCAACTCATGTGTGGATCAAAACTGGTCTGACACATTCGTTTGTCACCCTTAAAGTCATCCTTGAAATTGATTGATTTTTAGCTTACCTTGGGAGCGTAAACTATTCCGAGAATATTAGCCTCATCTGTTTCGATTTAGGTATGAGAATTTCAAGGACGAAATTCTTTTAAGGAAGGGAGGATATAGAGACCCGAATTATTATCCCTGAAATCCGTGTCATGCAGATGATTCTTTGTTCCTTATGGATTTTAAATTGAATTAAAATCATTAAATTTTAAACGAGGGGAGTCTAGAATGACCAGTATTTTTTTATTGATACAAAAAGTATCATTCCTGAAATTCTAATTTAAAAATTTATGGGTCCGGCAGTAACCATCCATCAAGATTAGCTGGCACTGGCAGGTCTCACCGGGTAAGTTAGGGTTCTCCCTGAAAAGGATATTAATACTATAAATAAAATATAAATTTTAAATACTTGGATTAATAAATAATTAAATTAATAAAATATTAAATTCTGGAATTGGATTAATTATTATCAAATTAAGAAAAAATAATAATAATATTAAAATATTATCGAGTCCCGATTTTATCAAAAAATCGTAATTGGTCAAATTGATCGCATTAGTACTAATCTGGGTTGATTAGGCGATGCTCAATAAAAATCACCGGCACCCGGGTAAACACCTGCTGGGTCCAGTGTCTACCCCTGTCTCGTACAGTACACAGTGCGCGGGTTCACACCGTCACAGCTCGACGCGACTTAAAACGGCTCGACGCGACCTCAAGGCGGCTTGATATGACATAAAGGAGAATTCAAATCAAGAAAAAACTAAAGGTCAAATCAAGAAAAAGTAAACATCAAATCACAAGAAATATAATAATAAAATATAAAGAATAAGATGTGTGGGGTGATGTCATCACCACCCCCGCCACACCACCATTCGTTTAAGCCCTCCTACACGCACACCTCCCTCTCTCTCTTCTCTTACCTATATAAAGGCCCAGCCCCCCTTGTATTCGTTTACTACCCCAGCTCTCGCTCCCCTCAATGGTTTACTCTCCCTCCCTCTCATTTCCTCTCTTCTCTCATCTCGCAAGCTCTCAATTTCTCTCAATGGTTCACTCGAGCAAGAACTTGGCTTGTAGTTAAGACTAGGAATTTAATAAATAAGTTCGGAAAACTAATATCTTAAATGATAATAAATGTTTTAAGGAAAAATTTTGGAGAAAGAAGAGGTGTTGTTGATCGAGACTTGGACCAGGGATTTTGACATACGATGAAATCGCGAAGGATCGCTGAACCAAGGTAGGTATACTATTCCTTAGCTAATGATAACATGATCATCGATTAAGTTTAAAATGTTAGTTTCTAATCAAGTGTATTTTATTTAAGATTGGGTGATGTTATGCTAGTATAAAAGTTTAAATTGGATGATGTATGTTGGTGTGAAATTTCTATGATACAATGTATTACTTGTAATGTTATGATTGCTTGTCTTTACTATTTATAAATTATGTCATTTTCTTGTAGGTATAACCTCCATAGCTAATGATATTGTGATCATCTTAAATATGTGAAATGAAATGTATCTAGGTATAATTCCAATCGCTAATGATAGTATAATCATCATTTAAGTTAATTATGATGAGTTTTTGTGTAGATATCGTATCTCCTTGTTAATGATAACACATTCATTGATAAGAACAGAAATTGCATGTAGATAAGAGTTTTTCTATGTTATTCATTGTGTAGATATCATATCTCCTTGTTAATGATAACACATTCATTGATAAGAACAGAAATTGCATGTAGATAAGAGTTTTTCTATGTTATTCACTTATGAGAACAGAAATTGCATGTAGATAGGATTATTCTATGCTAATAATAGCATATTCATTTATAAGAACAGAAACTGCACGTAGATAGGATTTTTCTATTTTATTAATAGCACATTCAATTGTAAGAATAGAAACTGCATGTAGACAAGATTTTTCTATGTTATCAATAATACATTCATTGATAAGAACAAAAACTGCATGTAGGCACGATTGCCTAAGCTAGTACCGGGTGGTTAAGTTTGATGTGAAACGATGGTACTAGTATCTGGTAATTAAGAATTTAATTAATGAGGATGCTAATACCGGGTGAATAAGTTTGACGTGAAACCTGGTGATTAAGAACCAAGATGTCTAAGATCTCCTGGTACCTTATACCAAACAACGAGGATACTAGTACCCGGTGGTTAAGTTTGGGCCATTTGGCGTGAAACGACGACACTAGTATCCGGTGATTAAGAATCCCATGAATGCATGTATGCGAGTAACCTCTCTAGAATCTCTAAAATATCTCACCGGGATGTCTAAGATCTCCTGGTACCTTATACCAAACAATGAGGATACTAGTACCCGGTGGTTAAGTTTGGCGTGAAACGACGACACTAGTATCTGGTGATTAAGAATCCCATGAATGCATGTAAGATCTCTATGTGACTAAAGGTATTATGTGAATGAGTTCTGAGTTGTTTTAAAATGTAAGTGTATGATGTTTCCTACCTGTCCGGATTACTTGTACAATAAATTAAGTAAAATGTGTGCTCACACACACACATCTTCCGCACTCTGATTAGGATTTACGCTAAGTTAAGTCTGACTATGAACGTATACTATGTTAATTAAGCCTGTTCAGCATGTACATTATGATGTTCAGATATTGTTAGCTAGGATTTTATATCTAGTGAGCCACATGTGCTTGGTCGATATTGACATAATGTCAATAGGTTCAAATTTTGAGACTGCAATGGTCCCTTGGGTGGAAGAGGACTACGTCGAGGAATTAGGAGGTGACTAACAAGAAAAGGAAAATTAGTTGATTAAGGATCTCTGCCTTTGAAAATTAGTTATTAAACTTTTTGGGATTGTAATTAAATGATTTTGGATGAATGTTTAAACTAAATTGTGGACTTGGGATAACGATGGATGATCATTTAGAGAAAAGATTTTAAGTTCACATTATAGTATGTCTTACATGCTCTTTAAGATAAGTTTAATATAAGTAGTGTTACGAGTCAAAGTCCCATTTGACCTAGGTGGGATTTTGGGTCGTTACAAAAAAAGATCCCAACTAGATTGCAAACCCTAATTCAACTCAAACTCTCCAAAAATGCAAACTTACCAAAAATAATAAGTTTCTAGAAATTGCAAAAATTTAAAATTAGACTCAAACCCTTAATTAAAGGTTTTGGGACGCAACTAGACTTTTGGGACTCAAAACAAACCTAAAAATAGAAAGATTAAAATTTAATACAAATAATAAGCAACTCACTTCAAACTGAATTTGACCCTCTAAAGTCTAAACGGCCTCTTTCACGATGACGCTAGGGTATGTCTGACACCCAGTTTCTTCTTATCTAATCGTTCCATAAATTCATCAACCGTCTGTTCTACATCAATATATACCTACTCTCAGGATTTAATTCAGAAATTTACTTGTAACTGAAGTTAAATAGACTCCTCTAAATGCTACTTGAGTCTGATATCCAATAGAATTAGTTGACTTAAACATGCAAGCATCATGTTTATTTTTATAATATAGTTCGAGTCTCGTGTTAAAATATCCAAAATGATCAGATTCTTGAAAGAAAAGGGACCCTTAGTTTAATCAACTTAAAAAATCATCCTAAAGAAAAGGGATTCCAAACTAGATATCTTAGAGCATCCTATCAAATATATCATCTCAGTGGTCTCACTACTTTTGTAATCGAAACTCTACTTCAGAACTTGTTGAATCAATAGCATCACGTGAGTGCCTATGATGATCACAAATTCACTGGTGACTAGGCAGCCCATGGTGAGTACACTCGTCGAGGCAACACCATGCCCCCCCACCAACTCTACTTTTGCATAGGTACCACAGCGTTCTTATATACACTAAAAGCAAGGTTAAAGCTTCTATATTTAAATATATATATGTTGAATGGCTTTCTTGCCACTCTTGTCTCACCAAGAAATGGAGTTCAATCTCAAGGAAGGATCTGAACATGAACGGCTCCCTCAATATAAAATTATTAACAACCTCAAGTAACTAGATCCTTTTGTCCTCCAAAATCTCCTGATAGCGCTATTTCTGCTCAGCGACACAGGTGAATTAGTCCATAAAATGCAAGTTCTACCACACATATCTCTGAAAGATGTGTAATTGTAGAAACCCAAATAAATTGCTCATTTTTAGCCTATTCTATGATTAAATTGCATGAATTTGAAGCTAATAAGAAAGTAGCAAAAGAGTCTCTAAAAAAAAAAACGATGGCGTCGATCGATTGGCACCACCAGCGCTGATCGATCGGCAACTGATGGGCGATCGATCGCCGAGAACGGTGATTTTTCCGGAAAACGTGAATTTTTTACCCTTTTAACACCTTAGGGTCCCTAACTCTATAAATACACTTTATTTTGTGGGTTTAGGGTTAGAAAAGCTTCCTAAGAGCTTTAGAGATACAAAAAGAGGGAAAACCTAGGGTTTCTAAGGATTTTCAACTGGAGAAGAGAGGTGTTTGGAGATCAAGATCAAAGGTCATTCTCAAGCAATAGATCGTAGGGAAGCGATCAAGAGAGGTAAATATTGATTCCCTTCTATCAATAGAATAACCATTGATGTAAATAAGAAGAAAAGATTTAGATTCAAGGTAAGAAACCGATCAAAGCATGTTTATACTATGTATATCCCTCATGTAAGATTATCAAGATTTTAGAGATGTTCTCATTATGATTTCCATTATGTATATCAAACAAAGGGAAAAGGGAATATTTTGTGGTGTATGTATGATGGAAAATGGAGGAAGGGATGTATGTTGGATTGATGGAATGTTTATGATCTTGATGCAAGATTGTGATGTTTTGTGAAATTAGGGTTTTTAGTCAAATCGAATATATGAAAATATATGTGTGAAATTGATGTAGGATGATTGATTTGATTTCGTAATTTTATTGTAAAAATCTCTATTGAGCATGTTTTAATTTACAAACCATGAGATTTATAATATGCCCTGATCTTGATGTATAATGTACAAGTTGCATGGATGGTATATGTTCGATTAAAACAAACCTTGAATTATGGTTGCATTGCTTAGGAGTATTATCATGGCGACATGAGTCGTTATGATGAATCTTCAAGGGCCTTTGACCGATAATTTAGGGTGTGATTTAACCAAGGGTTTATCATCATTCACTCACAATCACTCATAATAATTGATATGCACAAGCATGATAAAGAGCATGATTACAAGCAATTACACAAGTATGTGAGTACACAAGTATGACTGTATTATTGAGCATTGCACTACCTGAGTACCAATAAGTCTAAAATCAAGGCAAGAAAAGCCAAGAAAGTTAATCCCAAGCAAGTTGTGTACACCGGATAATGTGTTAAGTCGTATGCACCGGATAATGTGCTAAAGATTTGGTACCTCGGTAAGTAGAGTATATGTTAAGTCTCTACCAACATATGGAGTGGAGTTATTTTAAGTTATTGCAGAGTGCATGTTATTGAATTCACTCACGGGAAAAGAAAGACAAGTCAGAAAAGTAAAACAAGTGAGACAAGCAGGAAAAAAAAGCACAAGTGAGTACATGTAAGAATTTAAAAGAAAAGATGTTTCCGCACTCTGATTTATGTAAGTGTACATGTATTGTTAAAATAGGATATATGCCTCATATTAATATTTATAATATTGTTAGTTAGGAGTTCATATACGCTGAGTGTTTTCAATACTCAACCGAACTGTTATTTTCGGCATGTTCCGGGTTCGATATTTGCACACCTGGACCGTGGGAAGAGGAAGAGTACATAGAGGAAGATTCAGCAGGTGATCATCCCAAGGGGGAACGTGATCTTAATCGTTGGCCGTACTATTGATTCTGGTTCATTAACATTTAATTGAGTTTAAGATATTGTAATTGAAATTATTATGGATTTGTGGTTGGGTTAAATTGTTAGTTAAGAATCACGATGGATGATTCAAATTTTCATTTTTAGTTCAGTTATGAATTTTAATGAATGGTTATTTGAGGTGTTAATTGTTATTAATTGAGGAAAAATTTCAGGTACATATTTTAGTTTGCCTTAAATGCTTCTAACAAGATGGTATGATGTGTAAGTCATGTGCCAAGGTCTCACATTCAACGTACTGGAAACTACTTCCACTAACTGCATGCACCTGCATTATAGTCAATTATCCGGATAGAATTCTTTCAAATATTTGAACCCTATATTCGTTCACTCAAAAATTGCCCAACAGTACTGCTCATACTAAACCTTCAAATCAATCATTTCCATCACTATTGGTAAAATAGTTTCATTATGATGGTAGAATCCTTTTATCCAGATAAAATCTTCTACTGAATTAGTATGCTCTTCGTAAATCGTAAGTAATTTTCCATTTTTGAAACACTATGGTTGATAAAAGTTGTTCACATCTAATTTTCAAAACAACAGCATCAATCATTTCACAAGAAATGCTTAGCACCATACCATAGAGGAAAAAAGATATCCTCAAAAGAAACTGTTGTATATGCAGAATATGTAATTCAAGTAGGAATTTGGGCAATCAATTAGATGAAACAGGTTCACTGAGGATTAGGAGAAAACAAGAATGTCTAACATGCTGAAACATACAAAATAAATAGGGAGAGTAGACTAAACTAATATTATTAAAGGAACTATGTAGCTGTGAAAATTAAACCTTCTCTGAGAAAAAACGGAGGCCTTTATCTGGATAGTCAGCCTCATATGTCTCCCCCAATAGTGGATTAAATGGCTTGCAATTTCTTCCTTCAGTAGAAGCATAGCCCGATACAGCAAATGCTGCTACATTAAGAATCCTCATAAGACTATTACCCTGCAAAATTTTATCACGAGTGCGATTAGTAAGTCTAAAAATAAATAAATAATGAATGCTGGACATATAAACTCATTTATAGATGCCGATAAAGGGAGTGGAATGCTTTAAGCTATCACTGAAAATTAAAAAGGCTTTGTAGTGCGTATCCAGAAGAATATGGCAGCTACTCAAACAGCAAACTCAATGTTGGTATTATCACATGGATTTCCAGCAGCCCTCCCTCCCAATTCATGATTGACAAACAACAACTGAACTTAAAATTTCACCAGTAACCACATCTATCCTACAGTGTTTTTGGAAGTTATTTTGGATGATTATATCAAATTTACATCATTAAACCATTTTTCCCATGCATGTTGATGAACAAGATAATACAGAAAATAATCATGAAGTTCTAATATTATGTGGAAAAAGATATCCCAAAAATAGTAGGGGCAGTAGCTATTGCATGTAGTCATTGTCACAACAAGGGAATGCATGAAAGGGTGAGTCCCCTGCACCGTTGTACCCCACTCCTTAAACCGTCCATCCCGCCCCCCTTCCAAAGGCAGGCAGGCATCTATCCTGTACCTCCTGGAATGGAGGAAAACAAATGACAATAATGGCAGAAATCAGCTTTAATTTCTGTCAAAAGGAATGGAGCAGCATTGTAATCATTTAAACATCATCTCCAGGCCTCTCGTGTTCAAGGCAACTCGTCTAATGTATCGGCTCAAGTGTCTAATAAAGCACTAGATTAGTGGAGGCTCTTCAGCATTATCAATCACATAAGATATAGTATATATAATATGGAATTTAGTATAGCCGATGATTCAAGATATCGGCATCGGGTGCCATATCAATAAGTACAAAACAGGATACATATTGGCGTATCAAATAGATAGGGCGGAAACAAATCAAGATATACTAAGAAGCGCTTGAATATGCAAGGAAAAATTTGGATACCTTGCATAAAACTTCTTTTAATACAAATAAAAGCTAAAAAAAAAACTAAATGAAAGCCCTCAACTACATTTATAACTGTACATATGAGAGTTAAGAATTTTATAAATTAACAAAGGTGTACGTGTTGATAAGTATGAAAATACAAACCATTGTCACTTAGCCAAGTATAGGAAATACAATTTTAATATTAAAACCTTACATTCAATTAATTAAATAAGAATGTAATGAATTCAACCATAAATTATAAGCTTGAACGTAAATCTTTTTATGCAGAACTGTTACATTGTTAGTTGACTTTTTGACTTTTTAGATGAAAATATTTTTGAAAACTAAAATATGAGACTTTTTTTGCCGGACTTATGGGTTTTGGTAATGTTTTGATATAGGAGAATTTATAAAAAAAATTAATATTTGAGAAATACCTTACCATTTGAAAGTTGAATTTTTGACATAATCCTTAAAAGCACTAAAAAGATCATTTTGTTCTTGAATTGGAAAATTGACTTTTATTATTTAGGAATTTAGATCAAGGATAATTTTAATTGAATTCAAGTTAACTTATTGAATTTAAATAAGTTGTGCGCATCGGGTATGTGCTATGGATCCTAGTGTAAATGGAAGGAGTGAAAAAATTAATTGAAATATCTCCCGTATTGGTCCCGTATTGGCCGATACGCACGATACGGGCCGATATGGGGTCGATACAGGAGGATTATTTTTCCAGCATACCAGCGTATCGTGCAGCTCCAAACCCAATACATATCGGTCTGTATCAGCCGATACGTAATTGAATTTTAAACCATGGTATAGACGCACACCTAGCATTGCCAACAATTAATTGGAAGAGCCAAATAGGGAGCCTTTACACCATTCTTGTATATGAGGGTTATTATTCTTAGTTTATCTTTCTTTCTTGACTACATATTGCCTTTACACTCTCTCTCTTAAAAAAATAAAGGAATCTCAGCCAAATTTGCGCTAATTAATCTAAAAAGTATCACTAGATATAAGTGACTGTGTCCGTAGAAATTTCAAATAAATTTGACAATAGTTGTACTAAAAATGTGAAGTAATAAAATCCTATGCAAGAAAAATAAGTATAGGCTAGAAAGTTGATGGAATCACACAGGATTCAGGACTACATGGGATCATAGTTCTTCCTCTATTGTAATGGGCCGCTCACAACAATGAAGACTTTGATTTTGTCAACTACTATGGATCTCTGGCGATCATGAAACCTATTCCAGCAAACATACTACTAGAGAACATTAGAAATCTCCTCTTGTTATTGGAGGGGATTTCTCCATAGGCCTTCAGGTTTGAGTCTAACAATGGTTTCTCTTCTCCAAAAAATAGAGGAGACCAAAATGTTCTGATTACTGGTCATGAGCTGGAATAGGGGTCCAATTGCTGGTTGATCCAGGTGTTCACTCAATTAGTCGTCTATATTGTGTGGCAGTTTCAAGGAGATTGGAGATAAAGATTGAGTAGGGTGTAATGTAACAATTGAGAGTCATACAATATTGAGGAAGTGGTTCAAAAATGGTCTCATTGGAAGGATATCTTAACTGTCATCAAATGATTTTTTGAAGCCTCCATTGCCCAGCTCTGTAAAGGGGAACACTCAGTGATGGCGTTGAGGAAGCGTGTATTTGCAATGGAAAGTAAGACATTTGATATCCAGGAAAGACATGCCAAAGAAGGTAGAGCAATCAAAATCACAGAGAAAAATCACCGAGCGAGGGAAGAGGGGCTTCTCCTATGTTTTATAGGTTCCGAAAGAATCATTCAAGTGGCTGGAGAAAATCATTGGCAAATGGCAAGTTCCTTGGTTCAAAGCAGACGTATATGGCTAGAAAATTCAGAGGAAGGTTTTGCACTTTACTAGGAGAAAAAATGTTCAATTCCAGAGGCTCCTACATGATGATAACACTGATTCAGGTCTCAGGGAAAAAGATGAATTCATCATTTCAAGGGGTCCTCAAAATATTGGCTAGGAGGTGTTCCATGCTGCAATTAAATACGTCAACATTCAGATTCGCCCAAAGGAAAGTGGAGCTATTGGAGATGGCAGGAGGCGGCATCCAACAGAATCAGTTTACCAAGATTGGGACGGCATGCAAAAGCTGTATGTAAACCAGATGAAGGTATCCACAATAATGTGGAGAAGGTGTAAGCAAAATAGTGTTGGAATTTGATGTATGTACTTTCCGATATTGAGAAAATGCGGTGGTGTGCTCCATAGGAGGTCCCGGAGCAGAGGATGATTAGGATAAGTTAGCTCTGATTATCAAACAACTATTTCCAGATGTTGAGAAAATTATTCTATTCATAGTTTAAAACCCCAAAAACTTGGCTCGAAAGTTAACCGGGTCGAGTAACTCGGAAAACTCAACTAGGTCCAACTCGAAATATGTACATATATATATATATAAGTAGGCATGTCCCGTAATATTTATTAATAAAGACCAAATTTTTTTTCTGGCATCATCGGTTGGGTCACTTGTCGTTTCAGTCCTTAATAATTTTGTTTCCTCGTTTGTTTGAGTCTGTTAAATTTACAAATTTTGCAGTGTGAAACTTGTGAATTGGCAAAACATAGTCGTATTTCATTTTCCCCTAGTACTAAAAGAAGTTCATTTCCGTTTGAAATTGTCCATTCAGATGTATGGGGACCCTCTCCCACTCTATCCTTGTTTGGATTTCGATATTTTATTTTGTTTATTGATGATTATTTCCGCTACATTTAGTTGTACCTATTGAAAACTCAAGATGAGATCCCCAATACTATTCGCACATTTCATAACATGATCAGAAATTAATTTCACAAGAATGTTAAGATATTTCGCTCTGATCATAGTCGCGAATACCTTGATGGATCACTCAGAGCTTACTTTGCTGAACTTGAATTATTCAACAAAACAGTTGTGTATACACGCCACAATAGAATGGAGTTGCGGAACAAAAGAACCTCTATTTTCTTGAAGTTGTTAGAAGTTTGTTATAACAGATGAAAGTTGAAAAAAAAGTTTTGACCTGAGGCAGTGCTTACAACAGTGTATTTAATTAATCGGATGCCCTCCCGAGTTTAGGATTTAAAGTCTCCACATCAGGTATTGCATCCTGAGAGTCCTCCTTTTAGTCTTCCGCTTTATGTCTTTGGTTGTAATTTCTTTCTTCATATCTTGGCCGTTCTAAGTTGGATCCTAAGTCCACTAAATGTCTCTTCTTAGGGTATTCATCTACACAAAAGGGGTATAAGGTGTTTGATCCCCTGACAGGTGAGAGGTTTATCTCTAAGGATGTTTCTTTCTTTGAGTCGGTTCCTCTTCAGGGGAGAGTATTAGTGAAGAGATACCTCTTCCAATACCCTTCCCAGTTCCTGTTCTAGGAGAAACTCCCCTTCCAGTACCCCTCCTAGTTCCTATTATGGGAGAAACTCTTTTAGTGTCGTTGTCCTCTTTTGATGACACTAGAGATAAGGAAAATGAGCTGAAGACATACTCAAGATGTTCTAAGGTGGAGCCTCGATCAACTGAACAATACTCTCAGCATACCTCTGTGGACCCAGATCCATCTACTTCTCCGGTTGCTCTCAGTTCAGGTAATTCTTCATTTTTATCCAATACTACTGATCTTGATGCTCCTATCGCCTTACGCAAAGGGAAACGTACTTGTACATCTCATCATAGCTCTAATTTCATTTCTTATGAATCATGTTCTCCATCTATTCGTGGTTTTGTCTCATCTTTGTCTTCAATATCTATTACATCTAGAGTCATAGATGCATTTCAGCATCCTAAGTGGAATGAAGCAATGTGGGAGGAAATGCACTCACAAAAAACTTGTTGATGCTCCTAAGGACAAGAAGCTAGTTGGATGCACGTGGGTTTATACCATAAAATACAAGGTTGATGATACTGTTGACAAATACAAAGCAAGGTTGGTCACTAAGGGATTCACACAGACCAATGGGATCGATTATCAGGAAAGGTTTGCTCCTGTAGCCAAAATGAATACAATCAGAATTCTTCTTTCAGTAGCAGCAAATTAGTCCTCACCTCTATTTCAGCTGAATGTGAAGAACGTTTTTCTTCATGGAGATCTCCAATAAGAAGTTTATATAGCTTTACCTCCTGGGTTTAATTTTCAGAATCAAAAGGGTAAAGTTTGTTGTTTGAAGAAGGCAATTTATGGCCTTAAACAATCCCCTAGGGCTTGGTTTGAAAGGTTAAGTGGAGTTGTGATGAAGTTTAGGTATACTCAATGTCACTCAGATCATACGTTGTTTGTGAAGCATTTAAAAAACACAACTATTGCACTTCTAGAGTATGTAGATAATATTGTTGTAATTGGAGATAACCTAGGGAAAATAAAGAATCTTAAGGATCTTTTGGCCAAAGAATTTGGATTAAATATTTGGGTTTACTCAGGTATTTCCTTGGGATTGAAGTCGCCCACTCAAGGAAGGGCATCTTCATATCTCAGAGAAAATATATCCCTGATCTGTTGGAAGACACTGGAAAGCTTGGCTCGAAACCCATGGCAATTCTTATGGAAGCTAATGTTAAGCTTGACTATGAGAGTGGCGAGTTGTTTGAAGATGTTGGTATATTCCAGAGACTTGTTGGTAGAATGGTTGGCTGATTTACTTATCCTTGACTCGTCCTGATATTGCTTATGCAGTTAGTGTAATCAGTTAGTTCATGCACAGTCCTAGAATTGTACACCTTGAGGCTACAGAACGAATTTTGAGATACTTAAAGTCTTCACCAGGTCGAGAGTTATTATTCAAACGGAATTGGCACTTGAAGGTAGAGGCGAACACAGATGCTTATTGGGTTGGGTCAGTCACAGATCGCCGATCTACATCAGGCTATTGCACCATGGTTGGTAGAAATTTGGTTAGTTGGAGAAGTAAGAAGCGGTATATGGTTGCACATTCTAGCACCGAAGCAGAGTACAGAGTCATGGCTAAAGCCTGTGAGTTATTGTGGATCAAGACCTTGATGACTGAACTGGGTTTCTCAAACCCATCGGAGATGACACTCTATTGTGATAATAGAGCTGCTATTAGAATTGCACATAACTCAGTGACAGGACCAAACATATTGAGATTGACAGGCATTTCATAAGAGAACAGATAGCTTCGAAGATAATTAGTCTTGCCTTTGTATGAATGGAAGATCAATTAGCAGATGTTCTTACAAAGGCGGTTTCTTCATCGCGACATCATGGGCTTATTGGCAAGTTTAGCATGCTAGACATTTATGTCTCACTTAAGAGGGAGTGTCGTAATGGACCATCTAAATAAGCCCATCACAGCTTTATTATCTAGTTACTTTATTATGTTTGTGTCTATTTTCTTTTACGCAATTAAGGGCATTTATGTCATTTCATTCTATTAGTAATATAAAAGAAAAACTAAAGGGATGGAGAAATTAATTTTTCATACCCTATTTTCCCTTCATTCTTCCTCTTCTCCTCTTTCTCTCTTCTACAAACCCTAGTTTATTGTTCTTAATTTTCTACTCTTAAAATTCTTGTTCTCTATTAATTCAGGTCTTTGTATCTCATCTTTGTCTCTAGTATCTATTCTCTTTAGTGTAATAGATACAGAAAAGAAGGGACTCATAAAAAATAATACCTAATAATTTGTTGAGGCTCCTAAGGACAAGAAACTAGTTGTGTGCAAGTGGGTGGATATAGTGAAATAAAAGGCAGATGATATTGATGACAGATACAAAGTGAGGTTGGTTACTAAGGGATTCACATGGACTTTTGGAATCAATTATCAAGAAACATTTGCTCATACGAGAAAGATGAATACATTCAGAATCCTTTTTTTTTTGTATCAACAAATCAGTCTTGGAAACTGTTAACTAGTAGATGTGAATAGTGTTTTTCTTAATGGAAATCTCCAAGAAATGTTTTATGTGACTTTACCATCAAGGTTTTATGTTCAAGACCAGAAGGGTAAGGTTTGTCGTCTGAAGAAGGCAATTTATGAACTTAAACAATCTCCTAAAGCTTGGTTTTAAGATTTAGTGGAGTTGTTAAGAAGTTCGAGTATAGGCAGTCACTCAGATCATACGTTGTTTGTGTCTTTGTGAAGCATTTAGAAAATACAACTACTACACTACTAGTGTATGTAGATGATATTGTTGTAACTGGAGATAACCTAGTGGAGATAATAAGCTTAAAGACCTAGATAAAGAATTTGAAATTAAAGATTTGAGTTTACTCAAGTACTTTCTTGGGATTGAAGTTGCCCGCTCAAGCAATGGCATCTTCATAACTTGTAAGAAATATATCCTAAATCTGTTGGAAGATACTAGGAAGTTTGGTTCAAAATCAACAACAAAACCTCTGCAAACCAATGTTAGGCTTGTCCATGAGAGTAGAGAGTTGCTTAAAGATGTCGAAATGTTCCGGAGACTTATTGGTAGGCTGATCTATTTATCCTTGACTCGTCCAGATATTGCCAATGTAGTGAATGTAATCAGCCAGTTTATGCACAAACCTAGGACAATTCACCTTGAAGCTACAAGAAGGGTATAAAAATACCAGAAGCCCTCTGGTCAAGGTTTATTCTTGAGACAGAATAGGCACTTGCAAGTAGAGGCATACACAAATGCAGATTGGCTGGTTCCTTTACAGATTCATAGATCTACATCAAGCTATTGCACCATGGTTGGTTACCTAGAGAAGCAAGAGATAGTCTGTGGTTACACAGTCTAGCACCGAAACTGAGCATAGAGTCATAGCTCATGGAGCCTGTGAGTTATAGTAGATCAAGAATTTGATGACAGAACTGAGTTTTTCAAACCTATCAGAGATGAAGCTCTATTGTGATGATAAAGTTGCTATGCAACATAATAGGACCAAGCATATTGAGGTTGACAGACACTTCATACGAGAGAAGGTAGCATCAAAGAAAATTGGTCATGCTTTTTTCAAAATAGAAGACCAGTTAGCGGATGTTCTTACGAACGTCTTTGCTTGAGCACATCATCATGGGCTTATAGGCAAACTTGTCATACTGGATATTTATGCCCCGCTTGAAGGGGAGTGTTGTAATGGGCTACATAAATAAGCCCATTACTTCTTTATTATCTAATTTCTTTATTGTCTATGATCTTTTATGTACTAAGGGCATTTATGTCCTTTCATCTTATTAGTTATATATAAAAAGAAGATCTAAGGATATAGAGACATTATTCCATACCACAGTTCTCTTTTCTCTCTTATATTCTATTCTTCTATTCTACAAAACCTAAAGATCAAACCCTAGTTTTCTACTTCCTCCATATAGCTTCACTATGAAAAGATAGTCAAGTGTAAACCAAGAATTGATTTTGGATTTTTTTTTACATTAAATCTGAGATAAATCAGTTATGGTAAATAAAGACTCGGCCAAGTCACACCAAACATCAAAGAAATGTAAAAACTCGACCGAGTTGCACTGGCTCATCCAAGTTGTATCAGTTTCAATGCTAGCCAATTGTAAAACTAAACCCAAGTGTTAAAACGTTACTCAGAACTAGATCCTCGACATTCAAGATTACCTGAACATGCATTTAGGTAGAACATCTCAAATGGCCCAAGGATGCTTAAGAGGTCAATGCAGAAATTAATTTCAACCCCAAAGCAGTCAGTTACGCTTTATAGTATGTGAATTTGGAAAGAAAGGACATATCATAATATGATGACAAATTACACACTATCCAATTCACATAAGATATGAACCAAAGCTCATTTCTATTCTAGATTATATAACAGCAATTTAGAAGATGAAGATTATTCGTTGCCTTGAAGATGCCAGTTAGCTTTCATGGTGAAGTCTGTGAGTATTGATACCACAGACCTGGGTTTGAAACCCTTCTTCACCCACTAACCACCAATCGGCTTGCTCACCCAAAAAAACAAAATATAAAATATAAAAAAATAACAACAAAGATGTTTTACTGCCTTTTAAAAACATAAAATAACCAAAACAAAACAAAGACAATTCAACAAATAGTTATTTGATTGGAATAATTCAACCAAATGGTACAGCAAGTTGTTCGATTAATATACATACATATATATATATATATATATAAGATTTCAAGAATATTTCTGCTATGGTTGTACGAAGATGACAGCAGAAATAGCAGAAAACTGTTGTTATCATTGTTTGATGGGAATATCTCGAGAGAACTTCAAATAGCATAAGTACTACAGATACCAGTTGGTTTGAGCATTATAACAAAGTTCCCAGAAGGAACTCGGGATGGTTGTATGGCAATGACAACAGAACTAGAAATAAACTATGATCATGGTTTGACAGAAACTCTCAAGAGTTCTGCTAATAGCTTAGAAAAACCTATTTAAGCCAACAAGCTGTAAGACATAAGTTTTACAATCAGAATATTATAAAGGAATTTATCGCTATCAATACATCCACCTTCCGAATCATGAAGGAATTTATCATTATTGCAAACTTACCCTTTTTCCCCATTCGTATGCTCGATCAAGAAGATACGAGTATTCCAGATCTTCAAAACATTTTTGTAAAGAAGAGAGGGGCTCGTTAAAATAAACAGGAAGACAAACTTTGCTGAGATCCTTCCCGATGTTATCTTTAATCATCGACCAGAGGCCAACTCCATTCTCCTTTTCAACAGGGTCAGGCAATTTCTTACGCCGCCTAACAAAAGGATATTTAGTTCCAACCGATCTAATGGAAAAATCAATACCATCCTCAGAATCAACAAGGTCTTTGTCATCAGAATCAAATGAAGATCTCCGAAAATCAGAACCACTATTAAAAGAACTTGATGAGAGAAAATCTCGAGTATCAAAGAAAGTGTTTTCATCATCATCCGTTTCTTCTTCTGCAGCATCATTCCTTCCATTATCATCATCAGATTCACTTGGACTTCCTTCTGAAAATAACAATTCAACACAGAAATAAGACTTTCTGAAACAAAGCACTCAAAAAAGACCGGAGAAGATAGCAAATATGAATTAACATTCCCATCATGATAACCATTTTCTAGCAATAGTTAACATCATAAACGAAAATTAGGTTATAAAAAAGGAAGCAAAACAATCAATTAATGGACAGTATGAATCAAAACTAGAATTAGGTTATAACACAATTAACAATATCGGAAAGTTGACAGGTAATCACAATAATGCAGTAAAAAGTTAAAAATAAACATCACTGGAAGAATATTCCAAGGAAGCAAAATGTAAAAAACAAACTCTTTTTGGCATAGGGAATGCTTTTACCTGACTTTTCTAACCAGTGCAAGATTATATCATAGGAAAAACTGAAATTTTTTTTTTTTTCTTAAATGAAATGTACATCCATATATACACATAAGTTTAATTACTGATATTCATTGGTGAAAGCAATTTTTGCAATGACCAAGTTAAAAGGAATTGCAAAATGCATGTAGATATTCATATAAAAAACTATTCAAAAACAGAGAAATTAAAGAAACATTAATAGCAAAATAAACGATGAAATTAGACAAGAATCAATAAAGAAAAGCAACGGAAAGAATGAGAACAGAAATATCACAAGCAAACAATAGTAGCCGATAAACTTTTTTTAATTTTTTTTACTTATAACCAAATGAAGAATAATAAGTTTTTGGGGATACGCTAAGTTGCTCCAAACATTCACCATTGAAAAGACACAAGTGAAGCCTCTGAGATGAGGATACCCCGTGCTATAGTCATCAAACTTCAGTTTATACCAATTTTGTTGTGTTTCCACCAAAAAATATGATGGGACAGTCACAATATCAGAAGTGTATATAATTCTTAGATGATCAAACCACAAAACAGCCAAATAGACCTCACTAAAGCTCAATACCAGTTAGACCGTGAAGAATGATTTCTCTTGTCATGTCCTGTAACACCTCGAAAAAATGGGATTCCCTTTATTTTATATAATGTATGTGTTTATACAGTGTACTTTGTTACAAATCGGAAAATTTGTGGGTTTGTCGATATTTTTCCGGGTTTACTTTTTACCCTTAAAACTCAGTATTTTTACTCGAGATTTTATTGTAGATGCCGGACTGGCTAATGTTCAATCCCCTATAATTTCGTAATTTTTGCGCGAGTAATTAATTGGTTATGAATTTAATAGCGGAAAAAAATGAGATTTTACCATAAGTCGAGAGGTTAGCAGACATGTGACAGCACACATGTGTGTCATGTGTCATCACACATGCTTGCCACCAACTTAGGACACTTGTCTTAAGTAATGACAAGAGTCTCACATGTACTAAGGTTAGACACATGCTTGTCACCAACTTAGGACACTTGTCTTAAGTAATGACAAGTGTCTCACATGTACTAAGGTTAGAGAAATAACACTTATTCTCTCATTTTACAGAGAGAGAAGCTGCTGTAAAATTTCTGCAGAAATTTCCAGAGAGAGAGTCCCTTTTTAGAGAGAGAAACTAGAGAGAGAGTTCCTAGAGAGAGAAAGGATGAGAGAATGAGAAGAGGAGTTGTACCTAGGGATTTCTTGACATTCCTGACACATTGGCGACGTCCATTTCGCTCCCAGCGCCTCGATTGGTGTGTAAAGAGAGTGAGAGAAAGTGCTTTTTAGTGAGAGTGGCTCACTACCCGGGTGTTTTTCCAGCAAGCTAAGTCCATTTCCAGCAGTATTTTTAACATTAGAAGCACATAAGTCATGTATTTCGGGAGCGAGTTGATAAATGTTAAAGCTTAATCGATTGTAAGTACACTTTACTAGCATACTTTGTAGATATAATTGTAAGTACATTCTACTAGCTTACCTTGGAAATATAATTATGAATGTGATGTTTTGAATACATGCATGTTGTAAGTTGTTATGGAGTATGTTAATAAACCATGACTAATATAAGTGTAATTACACTCTACTAGCATACTTTGTTGATATAATTGTAAGTACATCCTCCTAGCATACATGACTATTATTACTTGGTATTGAAGCATGATAATTAAGTATGCTCTATTGTTTAGACTTCATGATTGATCATTCATGCATGTCATGATTTCAATTTCAGTTTTAAGAACGCATGCTTATACAAGTGTTAACATGAATTTGAAAAGAAACGAAAATGGTTTATGCAAGACAAGTCTAAGATCTTACTTCAATGTCTAAATCTATTTCCTTAGGCTTCAAGTTATCAACAACAATGATAAAGCCAAATGTAGGGCTGGTCAACGGAGTTGGGGACCTTGACATTATATCTATATATTATTATACTATAACGGTCAAGCATGGCCGTTACCAAGTCAAAGCTCTAACTCCCGGCTTCAAGTATAAGAGATGCTAGTTTGCGACGGACTATGAACAGCAGCTAGGCATACCCAAAGTTCAAGAGAACAAGAACATGAACAGTTAAGCATGAGGGGTGCTAGTTTGCGACGGACTATGAACGGCAGCTAGGCATACCCAATTTCAAGAGAACATGAACAAGAACAAGCAAGTTCAAGCAAGTACAGTACCATGATTCACACAAGACAAGAACAAGAACAATACAACATGTTTTATCAAACGTAGTATACGACAAGAACCATGAGTTACAAACATGTTTTAAGTATTTCAGTTCATGCATGCATCATGATTATACTGTTTTAAATTTTCATGCACGATATGTTTTGTATATTATCCATTGTCTACTATTAGTTTGTACTCACGGAGTATTCCATGCTCAGCCGTACATTTTATGTCGGCAGGTATTGGCTTTGATAACTGTGGTCCTAGACCATGGATTGAGGAGGATTATGGCGAAGAGGAGCAATGTATGGAACCTTAGGTGGAGGCTAGAGAGTTGGATGTCTGGCCTTATGAATAGGCCTAGGTGATCAGAAAACTTTAAGTGTAAATATTGTTTTGTGAGCGATTTTGTTTGCTCTTACTTGTGGGGTTCATGTATATAACTTTGATAATACTTAGAATATTTCAGTTTGAATAGAAATGTTTTAGCTTCCGTTGTAGCATGACTTGTTGATTTCAGGATGGTTTGACAGGTCTAGTCAAGTCATAATCTAAAGTAACCTAAACTTCTAGGGGGTATTTTGGGCATGACATGTCCATAGTCTCCAAAACCCTGATGAAGACTTGGTTCTTTTCTCAAATCTCATGCCGAACACCCTAAAGACACAAGGTAGTACAAGATGTGCCCCAGGTTCTTATCCTCTCCGTATTTACCAGTTTATTCCACATAATAAATATACCATGCAAAAATTTAGCATACAATGCATAAAATATTGTGCCAAATGAACTAGAAAACAAGTGCTATAACTGAAATGACCACCAGTATTTGTATTGAAACACTGACCTTGTTCTCATTGGCATTTGGCACAAGGATGCAATTTTGAATAGTAATTAACAGGAATGGGGGTATTTTTATCCCGAGTAGGGGTGGATTGGGTCTTCACTTCCTCCTTTCACAGCTTCTTATCTTGGTAGGTTTTGGTTAGTGAGGATAGTGCCTAGAGGGCAATTTGGGCGGTCCTTCCGGGGCTCATCTCATGGGTAATTTGGAAAGAGCAAAACAAGAGAGTCTTTGAGAACTCTCATTCTTCTCTACATCGGATTTGCTCTCCTATACGTGTACTGGTCTCAAATTGGGCAAGCCTTCGGTAGGAGGGAGTGGATCTGAGCACGCTCTTGGATTGATTGTTCGCCACTCCCAACCCACAAGACTGTTACGCTGCATTCCTGTTCTGTATATTTTGGCTTTCTTTGGTTTACAATCTTGTAAACCCTTTCTTTCATGCTCTTTTGATTAATATATGGTTGCTTTATTGATTTTTTTTAAAAAAACAAGAATTGCCAACTCTCCCCTCCTAGTCATGTTTTATGTATTTTTTACTATTTGCCTAAATTTCACGATGGAAGTTTTGAAAGATGTTTTGTTCAACTTTAACGGAAAGCAGAACAAGCAATTATAGCAATTGTCCTTTTCTTTGATCAAGCAATATAAATTCCTAAAAGGTCCTCAAATGCCCAATGTCTTTGGACTCTAGAAGGATTATCGACATCTCCAATATATCCATCTTTTCTGCTCAAATAAGTGATGTACATTGCTCCTGTAAAATCCAATCTCCAATACTGCAGCACAAACATTTAAAACCAAGAATCGGGAGATACCAAAATATATATATATATAGTCGAAATAACAGTATCGGATTCTATATCGGTAAGTCGGATATAGGATATGTATCGACATATCGGACCATATCGGATAGATACAGCGGAAAAAAATCAGGATACCCTAAGAAAATCTTGGATACGCAAGGATAAATTTGGGACCTTGCATAAAACTTCTTTTAATGAAAAATATAAGTTAAAATAAATTAAATGAAAGCCCCCAACTACATTTATAACCTTTACATATGCGAGTTAAGAATTTTATAAGTTAAAAAAGGCGTGTGTGCTGATAAACATATATGAAAATACAAACCATAGTCACTTAGCCAAGTATAGGAAATACAATCAAGATATTAAAACCTTACATTCAATGAGTAAAATACAAATGTATTGAATTACAATCATAAATTAAGCTTGAATGTAAGTCTCTTCATATTGTACTGTTACACATTTAGTTGACTTTTTGACCCTATAGATGAAAATATTTTTGAAAACTAAAATATGAACCTTTTTTGCCATATTTTTGGGTTTTAGTAATGTTTTGATGTAGCAGAATTTATGAAATTTTAATATTTGAGAAATACCCTAGCATTTTAAAGTTAAAATTTTGACATAATCCCTAAAATATGAATTTTGATCTTAAACTAGAAAGTTGACTTTTTATTCTTCAGAAATTTGAATCTAGATAATTTTATTGAATTCAAATTGGGGGTAAAACATTATTTGCATACAAATATCTTAAGTTAAAAGATATTTTATGTAAATAAAATGTGAGTATCGAGTCTGTGTTGTGGCTTCTAGTGTAAATGGAATGAGAAATGGGTGTGTGTCATGCATATCGATTATCGGTACCAATACAGCCAATACGACTGATACGGGATCAATACGAGAGATTTTTGTTATTTTGGCATATTCACATATCTAGTAGTCCCAAAACCGATATATAACGGCCCATTCCAGCCACTTTGTACCGCTATTTTGAACCATGATTTCATAGATTTGATACCTTTCCTTCCTCTCCTCAAATTAAAATTTTGAATGTGGGTGAATTGTGTCTCGGTAACAGATATTTTTTCATATTTATTAATATGTCTTGTTTCCTTTTCTTCCAGTACAGAAACATCCTTGACAAGTATAGTCAAAGCGTACAGGCGACGCTTAGGTGATAGGGGTTCACTAGGCAAGGCTTTGCCTAGGTGTTGCATAGTTTATTAGCTTAGTGCTATGAAAAAATAAAGAGAAATAGTTTATGTGGCTTAGTGCTAAAGATAAGGAAGAAAAATCGAGTAGAGAGAGACTATTCGAACCCTACTTCTTCAACAAAGAAGAATCCTCGACATAAAGTAAAAACAAATTACTTTGTAAATAAAGTCTGCCTTTCTTGAGTTTTGGGTGGCCACCTTTGTCACCAGCACTTTAGCACCTAGGCGACATATAGGGACACTATGTCACCGTGTCTTAAAGAGTGCCTGCCTAGATCCAATGCAGGCATTAGGGTTCCTGATTAGGCAATGCAGTCATCCAGGCATTTCCTTGGCGACATTTTGATTACACTAGTTCACAAGTTGCACAATCATGGACACTTCCAACCTTAGGAACTATATCTTGTGTTTAAGAAACAATATTCCGTGTTATGACTCTAATCATGCCTCTTATAATTGAAAAGTCGGAATGAGAATGTATTGAGAAATAACATTGACTGGACTAAATCCAGTGTAGTTAAAGCGACTAGGTGGAGCCCAAGCAATAGGGGGTTCCTAGGAGAGGCATTGCTTCGGCAATGCCTAGTCATCAAAAATTTACCTTTTTTGTTCAAATTATTAAAGGTGAACGAGTGCTCGCCTAAATCATCATTAGGCTATAAGGGTCCTGGCAAGGAGAGGTGGAGGCCTAGGCGTTGCCTAGGCGACATTTTGACTACACTGACTAAACCCATGTCAAGATTGTCAATGCTAAGAGATTGGAATAAAGATGAGTATTGGAAATGTTGCTTTAGCCATGTCACGTAATGACGAAATATTAATCATATGATGAAAAGGGGAGATAATCCACTGCTGAATCCTACAAAGTCAATACTAGTGCATTATTATCTTATGACATCTAGATCTAGTTAGCCTTCAAATTATAAAGAAATTTCTATGCCCACTTGTTAAAGGGCAAAGCTGTGTTTTAAAACGCAAATGCATGGGCCGTGGCGTTGGGACCTCAAGATGCGTGAGTCATAAGCCTCGAGACGTGAGGCTTAAGCCTCACAAGAAAGCCTTATGCTACCTCATTTTAACAAATAAATAAGAATATTGCAAAAATATTCAAAAATAATAATTAAAGATAATACATACATATATATATATATACTACCTTTAATTAGAGTTAAATATATTCAACTAAGTTTTAAAAAGTCTAAATACGTAAAAGCAGACAATGAGACAATAGGGGACTGACACGAGCTATAGACAAAGGACTTTGATAGATAGAATAACACACTCAGACATCAATTATAAATTAAGTGTTAATTTAGACTAATAACAAAATGAAAAACGAAAAAAAAAACTATTTTCTTATCGATAAAATAAATTTTAAGCCTTATAACTTAATGTTTAAGTCTTAATTATGTGGCTAGAACCCTATTTTTGATTAATGAATGAGATCCACGCCTTAAAATTATTTAATGTTCAAGTCTCAATTATGTGGCTAGAACCCTATTTTTTATTAATGTATGAGGCACATGTCTCAAACATAAAGTGAGCCTCACAATTTGAGGTGTTAGCCTCATCAAATTTAAGCTTCAAGGTTAAGCCTCAAGGTGTTTTCCTTGAGCCTCGCCTCAAGGCAAGCCTTGAGGTGTAAGCCTCGTGCCTTTTAAAACACTGGGGCAAAGAAAAGAATAATACTAAATTAAAGCATACAATGACCAGATCATATTGGCTGACAGAACTAACACCTCTATGTCAATAAATGGATAATAACTTAGTGCAACATCAAACCTCTATATTTGTCCTGCCTTGATAGAAGGTAATCCCCATGCTCCTTCGATTGCCTTTGACTCTCATCAACAAGTGTATTCTCCAAATCAACTTTTTCTGTCTACACCATACAGTATAAAAATAGTAGGTTTTTAGCAAAACTATAAAGAATTTCAGAGTTAAGAATACCTTATACAGTAAGCCAAACTGTCAATGTAATACCCATTGGCAAGAATATCCATAAAAGTCTATCATGTCAACACAGGGAATATATCAATAAAAGTTCTCACTTTCTACAAATGAGAAGATCATTTATAAGAGAGGGATTTAGTTCGTGATGACTTTATAAAACAGGATGGATTGGTTTGAACATTAAACGGGTCTGATAAGAGAAATATGGAAGAGTAAATGTGACAAATCATGATATTCGCAAGCAAGCCGCTACACAAGCAACTTGCACAATTCAAAATGAAGTGCTCAAAGGGCAGAAGTCAGAGTTCGGGGAGTCAACCACTGTAAAGCAGGGTGTAAGCCTCACAATTGTCTGAGGCGTAAGCCTTGGAAATTTTAATAATAACTAACTTCAAACATAAAGAGTTGACAAAATGAAAAGAAAATGAAGAAAAAAATCTAATTGAAAGGAACAGAATAGCATATTTAGGGAAGCCAAAGTCAAAAAAAATAGTATTGTAATTCTCATGTTTAGGTAAAATCATTAAATCAAACTTCTGCACCATGTACATTGTAGGGTATATGCTGTATAGTATTATTGACACAGTACATGAATAGCAATCCTGACCCATAGACCAGCGGCCAGCCACTTAATATCAAGTACTAAACTGTAAACATAAAAAGTTGCAACTGGCTTTTTTGTGATGATACAAGAAAATTTATTGAGGAGAACGAATTTACAAGAACGGGAATGAGGATATTCCCCCCTATATGCAAATAGAAAAATCAGGAGTCGCCAAAAACAATGGACCCCATATAGACAAAAGTCGCACGTATTAACATCATGGAAATCTTTTACAGCCCCCGCCCAATTTCGAAGATCCCATCCGATAAAGGCACATAGCTTGGGAATAGAAGACTCAACGCTGTCAAAAATCCTTCTATTCCTCTCTCCAAACACCCCAAGAAATGACAAAGGGTAATGTATCCCAAAGGGAATTTCCTCTGCTACTAAAAACTCCTTTGGGCCAATTGAGAAAAACATTGTCAACATCCTTTCAAGTAACCATGTAGACACAAAAGGAGACATAAAGAAACTCCATATCATCCATGCCACTGGACAATGGAGGAGAAGGTGGTGCATGTCTTCTTCTGCCTTCTGACACATGCAACACCTATTAGTGAGTGAGAACCCTTGATTCTTTAGGTGATCCTAGTCAAAATCTCATATTAGTGAGTGAGAACCCCTGATTCTTTAGGTGATCCATAGTCAAAATCTCATCAAGAGTGGCTGACCAGGAAAAAGCTTGGACCTTGGGGGGAATCTAAGACCTCCGAATTTTCCTAAAGTCTGGCATCCTCACCAATTCTGTCATCTTTCAACATAAGGAAACTGCAAAAATCACTCGACGTGAAAATCCCCTTCAAAATTCCTGTCCAGATCCAACAATCCGCCATGTCTGGAAAGATGTGAACCCAATCAAGCTTCTTGAGTAGCTGTATGCATTCATGAATCTCCCCATCCTTGATATCTCGGAGGAATATCAGGCACCCTGCGACATCGTTGTTCCTTCTCTCAAACAAAACACATATTCAAATGTTTTTCCTGGGAACCACCCCACACATTTACAGTGGATAATAACCACAAGTGAATCGCGAGAAGAATATGTAAACTCTGTCAACTACGATTTCTCAATAAATAGTGGATTCCTTTCTCTTTTTTCAGTTTTAAATATTCCTCAAGCTCAAATAGTTAGCCAGGGAGGAGGAGAGACAATAAATAGATAAAAGTAGAACTCCAATTTTGAGGGAAAGTACAAAGCCTGTACATTTACATTATAATGATTAGGCCTTTAGTCCTCTCAAAAATTAAGCCTAAAAGTAACCTTAAGGCACCTTAGGTCCAACCTCGAGGCAAAGCATAAACTATTGGTCTGAAGGAAGTTGCAGAAAGTGTGCCTATCATAAATGTACATAGTTAAAGTTCCAACTATTCTTGTTCAGGTTATATTTCATAATACACATTTTAGAACTTAAAGTAAGCCGCATATCTTGTGAATACACTCTCCCAAGGAAGGGACATTTCTTCATCCAATAGATCTTGTGAATACCCTCACCCAAGGAAGGGATATTTCTTTGCCACGCCAATTTATAACTCTAATACTAAGATGGATAGAGTTGATGTTTCTTTTCTTTTCTTTTGCAATCTACTTAAAACAAAACAAACTCTCAGTCTCTCAACTCTTTACGAATTGCGGAAAGCTCAAGAAGACCATGAGGGCACTGATAAACATGGTATAAAAAATCGGTCTGTATCGGCCGATACATATCAGTTTTTAGCCCACCCGATACGTAGGAACGCTTGAATGTATTTTTTACAGCGTATCATGATCGTATCGATACTGGTACGGACCGATACACATAGTTTGAACAGTGTTAAATTTTTTTGGGGTATCGACCGATATTGTTCATGTATCAGACCAATACAGGCCTTAAACCTCTACCCTTTTTCATTTTTGGGTGTTCAAAACTCCTCCAAACCCTCAACTTTCTCCCAAATTTCTTTCATAATCAAATTCTAAACCAAAAACAAAAACTCCATTGTTGAAAAACAAAGATCTCAGCATTTGATTTTGGATTTGAAAGGTCTTCCCAAAAATTTTGAAGGTATGTAAAAAATTTTAATGTTCTTTATTTTACTTCTTTAAATTCGTGAAAATAGTTTGTAATCACTCAAAATGAATAGATGAGTTGGCCACAGTGGTGTCATCATGTCTAGAGCACCTATAATGTATAGTATACTCAATTCCCGATCCCAGAGTGACTGAGTATGAGCCAACACGAAGCTCAACGTAGTATTGAGCTTCTATCATGTATACAATTTGATTTACGAATGCAAGTCAATACTTTCTTGTGTATTTTATAAAATGTAAAGTTTTAATATCTAGATTGTATGTCCTATACTTGGTTAAGTGACTATGGCTTGTATTTTCATACATATTTATCAGTGCACACGCCTTTTTTAACTTATAAAATTATTAACTCTTATTTGTATGATTATAAATGTAGTTAGAGACCTTCATTTAGTTTGTTTTTAGCTTATATTTGTATTAAAAGAAGTTTTATGCAAGGTATCCAAGTTTTTCCTTGTATATCCAAACTTTTTTTAGCGAATCTTATTTTTTTCCCGCCGTATCCAACCGATATGCCGATACGTATCCTATTTTGGACTTACCAATACGGTGACCGATAACAATATTTTGAACCATGTTGGTAAGTGATATCTAGATTCTCAAGAACCTAATGGAGTGAAACCTTTGATGTTATCTTCCCCGCATCTCAAAGGAGTAAGATTATATAGATTATTATTGCATGATGGATTAGGCCTTAAATAAACAACAAAATAAATTAAAATTAATACCAAGGTTTCAAAGTTTTGATGTTAGTGTAAACTTCAATCACTAGGGAAGTGGAAACATTTCAAGGAAGTTTAAGGAAGTCCAAGCAAACACTATAAAAATTAAGGAATGGGCTTCCCCGTGGGGGCGATCCAAAAAAGAAGACCAGAGAGTTGTGTCAAGGTCCGGATCGAAACGCGCCAAGCCCTCTTCTTCGCACCGAGTAATTGCATTACACATGGCTCGATAGACGGGGACAAGGGTACGATTTGAGAATTAACCCAAGATTTTCTAGGGTACCAATTTACAAATACGGGAAGGAGGTGTAGGATGCAAAGTCTCGGTGGAGTCGCAAATTCCACTAACGGTCGATCAGTAAATGTGTTCCTCAGTCGGGTGGATGGGAATGATTCAAACATGGAATCTAATTCAGTCACCACGGCAGTGGTGATCAATAAGGTACACCAGACTTGGTGCACTCTAGACACACACTAGCGTGTCATGTTTAAAGGGCATAATCACCATATATTGTGTGGACCCAGAATCCTTGATGGGTAGGATTCTGGGACCCTAAAAATATGGTGAGGGCCCAACTCTCACTCCTCAAGAGAAGTGAAACTTCTCTCTCATAAGAGAGAGAAGAGCTCCCCATCTAGCATTGAGGAGGAGAGAGTTGAAGACCCTCCCAAGGAGGATCTGCAAATACTTGCAAGCTTGTCAGGTAAGTGATTTACTACAAAATATCTGAACATCTACAAGTTCTTTAATTATATATGTTGCTTTCAATACAAAAAGACGGATGATCCAAGATTGAAGTCGTTGTGACCACCAACATGTGGAGTTGCATTGCAGCAAGATGATCAGCCTAAGAGAGTCTAGGGAGTGCTGGAGAGAAGAGAAAGCAGTAAAAACCTCTCTAATTTAGTCACTGAGCAGTCAGACAACTTGGAAATATTAAGGAAACGTTGAAAATCTAAGATAAAACTTTGGGAATGAATAACTAAGCATAAATACACATCAATAACTCAATAAATAAAAAATTGCATGATTAGTATTTAGTATAAGAATAATGCAAAGTAACATGGGTTGTCTGAAAGTGTAAAGCTAAATGTGCACATAATTGAGTATTTATATGATAATTTATTTATAAAAAAAGGTACATATCATACTCAAAAACTCTCAAATCATGAGTCTAACTCATAACTAAATAAAGCTCTAATGTGGCTCAAAGTCATCATTTGTATTTCGATTTTCAACGAATGGGTTCACGAAGTTGCTACTCTAGGTAATGACAGTATTGAGCCCAAGACATGTAACTCTAGTAACAACTGGTATACTCCCAAATATACTGCTCTTATAGTCGAGCTTTAATACCCATGACAGCCCTAATTATGGGTAATCTGAGTGATTAGCTACACTACAATCATGTAAAAAGACCCATAGCCTTGCTTATAACCAAGACTATCAGTAGTGTCATATCCATAAGACCCATAGGCATAATTGTAAGCACCCAATTTTTACACCCTCTTAATCATGGTTAAACATTTTAACCATGGTTAATCACCCTCAAACTCTAAGTAAAACCCTAGTCAAACCCTAAGTAAACCCTAGTCAAACCCTAGGCCTAATCCTAGGACAAGCCCTAATCCCAAGTAAACCTTAGCCTAACCCTACGTTAAAAACCAGTCAAACCCTAGGGCCCAAGAACCCCAAAACCGAAGCCAAACCATCCTGTTAGCCCAAGCATGGGCCCACAAACCTTTAGAGCCGTTGCAGTGGGGCCCACAGGCATTTTTTCAAAAAGTTCAGGAATGGTGGTAATTACATTACTGCCATTTCCAAATATGGAAAATGCTACAGTGCCACAGACCAATGGCAGAGGGGTTGGGCCTGTTTTAGCATATTACAGGTAATGGCGGTAGAGTTTCTACCGCCATTCATGTTTTAAGCTAAACCAGGAATGGCGGTAGAACCTCTACCGCTATTACTGAATTTCTGTACTTTTTGCTTGCTGGCATCCCCTGGCCACTGCAGCTCCGCCCCCCTTGGGTCCTCAACCTCTCCTGGCATCCCCTAAGTGCCCCTGGTCCTTCCCAATCCTATAAATCCCCCCCTCTTCATAGTTTAAACCACTCCAAAAACCAGTAGGAAATCCCTGTTGGATTGCGGCCAGCCTGAGCATCCACCCTCTAAATCTTGGTCTTTCACATGAGACCATCACAAGCCATCCAAGGGGCCATACCAGGCCTGCCTCCACCTTCTACCACCGTGTGCTGCCTCTCCTACAGTGAGCTTCGAGCATCAGGGTAGCACCCCTACCCTTTCATTTTCTTTTGTTAAAGCTCTGTAAGACCCCTGGTCCTACTCCAGGGGTCCTCTATTTCCATTTCATTTCAGTTTTCATTTCAGGGGTCCCCTTGCCTTCCTCATAGGCATGGGGAACCCCTTGAGGTTTTAAACTCGGGTGCAAGACCCCCCCCCCCCGGTATGCATGGCAGCTCCCTTAGGGTTCTGGGGGACCCTCACTCCATGACGGATCCCCTGGAACAGCCCTGGTCCAAGCCCAAAAGGGGAAATCGCATTCCTGGAGTTTTAGCTTCAGTAGCCTGTAGCACCCATTTGGGTGGGCCCCTGGTTCATTCCAGGGCCATGGTTAGACCCCTCTGCCTCTCCTCTCTCTCCTGGTCCTTTCAGGGTCACCCTTACTGCTTAACCATGGTTAATACACCCATAACCAGAGACTGTCCATAATGGCGGTAGATAGTCTACCACCATTCTGAGCTTCTATTTACAGTGTCTAAGTGTCTTTAGGCCCACTCCAGACCAGCTCCAGGGCCCACCAAAGGCCCAGGACACTCAAGGGAGTCCCCTCTTCAACCCTATGGGTCATTCACCCCTTAGGTTCATCCCTAACTCAAACCCCAGGCCAGCAAACCCAGTTCAGGAAGAAGCTGGAAATGACGGTATACTCTCTACCGCCATTCCCATTTTTCAGTAATTTTGGGCTTTGCACAGGGCCCAGACCAGGTAGGTTGTCATTCTAAGCCTTGCCAAGCTATTTGGGCCCACCCTGACCAGACTAGACCATTTAACTGGGGTTAACTTAACCCCGATTAACTTTTAACCATGATTAAAGCAACTTTAACCCTTGGAAAAATCTAAAAAATTCCAAAAATATTCAAAACTTGCTTTGATACCAAAATGTTTCTGCTTTGAGCTCCTTTACCATGGTTAGTAGCCCTAACCATGATTGACTTACCCTTTAACCCCGGTTAAACTCATTTTGGCCTACCGGGCCTAATCTTTTAGCCTACCAGGCTTACCCTTGGCCTATCGGACCCAACTTTGTTACCCTCAACTATGGTTAGCAATCCTAACCACGGTTAGTTTGACCCTTAACCCCGGTTAGCACCCCTAACCTTGGTTAAATCCAACTTTGACCTACCGGGCCCATTTCTAGTCTATCGGACTAATCCTTAGTCTACTGGACTAATCCTTGGCTTACCGGGCCTAAACCATGCACTTGACCAACCCGGTCAACTAAACCCTAGTCTCTGGGTTAGACCCTTAGCCACTTCGGTGCGCACACACACCTCTTAGCCTTGGCATGGGCCCATGTGCCAAAACTACGCTCGGTCTAATCTCACCCTTGTGAGTACGTAGGCAACCCAACCCGGGTTTTGGATTAGTATTACTTTAATCACTTAGGCATTTGGATAATCTTGACTTTAATTAGCTTATACCTAGGGAATAGGGAACCATTGCAAAATGGGGGTCCTGGGGTGCCTAACACCTTCCCCGGGACTTAACCGAACCTCTTACCTAGAACTGTCACGTAAACTAAGACCTTATCCACAACCCAAGGACTTATCCCTTCTGAATTAATAGGTGGTGACTCTCAACATACCTAACCTGTGAAGCAGAGTAAAATCTCGTGCTCATAATAATCATAGGGCCCATTCATTATCCTGATAAATGAGTAAAACCATTTGCCTAATTATTTTATGATTTATAACAAACTATAATATTTAAATAAAATTTTTTTAAATATATTTTCATAAAAATTAATATTTTTCAATAAAATTCACACCCAACTTGTAGCTCGGTTCAAGGATAGTAGAACTAATTAACTAATGTACCAACATATAGATATAACCTACATATTTCTTAAATTAGCATGTATAATAAAAATATCTCTAATTAATTTTAAAATTAAAAAATATTTTTTTGAAAAAGAAAAATAATCAAACAGTTAGATCGGGTGCATTTAATTAACAGTCGAATAGAAACATTGCAAAGCTTGGGGTAAAATTTAGTGGAATTCGGATTTTCTCTTTGGAGATGCATAAATTTGATGCATCATGAGTGTTTTTATGCAAAATGTTGGAGCTGAATTACCAAAAGTAAATTTAGAACCCTCCAATGCAGTAATTAGTTCAAGAAAATGGGGGGAAAAGGCTTTTGAAAAAAATGGAGTTTCCTCAGCAAAAACAGATGAAATTTGTCAAATTTGGTTCATATCAACTGAAGTCATGTAATATATAAAGGGTTTGTAATGTTTCAGTCGATATTATTGAAGCGTTATCAAAACTACCAAAACATGATGCTTACAAAAATGTGTCGCTTTTGTAAACCATGCAGGTAGGTTTCATGTCGGTGCCCATAGAAAGGAAGACTTTCATAGGAAACAATAGGAAATGTGTCGGGTAATACTTTAATTTTCGCATGTAGATTTTATGTCGGTACCCAAGGGATCAAAAAAAAAAGGAAACGGAAACGTTTCGTAGGAAACGTGTGGATGTTTTAAACCATGTTTAATACAACCTAAGAAGTGAAGACCCATTCTTCACTTTTGTTTGTTATCTCACTAAAGAGAGAGATGATTTAAAAGTAACTTAATAACATTGGTTTCTTACCTATTTTTCTGAAAACAACCAATTCAATTCTGTTCTCTTCACTTCTTACAAAAGTTAACACACTCATGCTAATTCACAAAATGGTATAGGTAATTCCATATGCAACTCTTCAATCCTCACTTCACTGATGGAAGAGTGCCCCTTCAAAGGGACTTATGTTGGACAGGCTTGACGTTTAGATTGTTAGAAAAATCCCAAGGGCATCTACTAGGGGGATTTACTTTCAATTAGTTTTTGATCCAAACCAACAGAAGTAGAGAAAAGATAAAATCTAGTTTTATCATGTCAAGGCCTAGTTCTCAGCAAACAGGGTACCAGCTGACAAATGCTATCCTCCCTCTACTGAAGGATTGCATGAGATGTGGATTAATATGCATCCCTTAGACATATACTGGATCAAGTACAGTTTTCTTCCATAAAAAATTTAAGGGGGGGGCTTTTATTTGCTTGAAAATACTTGCCTAGTATTTCCATCACGATTTGCGAAAATATTTTCTTTCATCAATAGATGCTCACCTAAAACACTACTTTTGATTTCAGCACAAGAAATTAAAAGTAGTCCAAGAAACCAAGCTCTAGTTCAAAAACAAGTTCTATATATATTGCAATCTATCATTTCACAGGCATATCTCCAAAATCAAGCTCTAGTCCAAGAAATCTTGCTTCTAGACCTTTGCTAGAAAGAGGTGTAGCCTGCAATCATGAACAGAAAGCATTTAAGTTAAAGATTTCAACACTACACGAGGAGGAAATGTCAGAAAAGAATGAAAAATGTTAAATCCTTGGAGGCACAGAATCTTGAGGAACACTTTCTACAAGAAATTTCTTAATCTCTACTCATCTGGTACCAAGCTTTTATCTTCTTTGTTGTAATTCACAATTTTAGTTAAGAAACAATCTACCAACAATCCTCACAGAATATCACAATTCATGACATAACCCTCACCCCATTCCCGCCCTCACCAAGCATGTATATGTATCAAAGATTTCAAGAAGCATACATATGAACCATGTGACCCAGCCATTGGTAGGATGTCAATTACAAACTGAGTAACAGAACTTAGACACATGACCCCTATAAAGCTATGTAAGTAGGTAAAACTATATTTATTAAATTTTGTGGCGATAAATTAATAACTTAAAACGTAACATGTCGTCGGTACACATAGAAGGTAGAAAAACGAAAATAATTTGTAAATCCATAGGTTCAGGACAGCAATATTTTAGCATACATTAAAATATTGATTAGCAGTTGGAACCTGAACACTTAAGTGTCCTAGACGTGAGACTGAAAAACACTTATCAGACATGGGTACCCCAGCCAAAATGAGTCTGGGCAAACACTAAAAGTAAAGGTTAGATGTAAGTTCCAGGGAGCGCATGTAACCCTATAAAGAAATGCAAAATTCATATTAAACATGTCTTCACGTATACAAAAAAATTAAAGCGAAAGAATGCAAACATATATGTATGAGACTAAACTGAAAGACGCCTTCGGTCTTCTGATGCATGCATATCCTTTTTCAGTTTTTCGTCAGTTCTTTTGAAACACGAGATTTCTTTAACCATTTTCCAGGAAAAACTCAATGAAAACAACTAATAATTTAGGAAAAATTATCCCCTAGGCCATCTCAGATCTCAATTCCCAAATTATCTCCCGAAAAGGGTATTCCTAAAGTCTAGCAAATTTGTCTTTAACATCTATCTACTTTTATTCCATTGAGCAAGTGTTTGAGTACTGCTAAAAACACTTAGCTTAGGAAAAATAGATGACTAGCAAATAGCAACTAGAACTGAGGAAGCATGCCATATGGAATGCTTGTAGAAATTGAACCTAATAATGGAGCATAAACAGGATAAGGAGAGAAGCTAAACAAGGAAAAGCAGGTCAGTTTTGTACATTATTTATTATTCAATTGACAACAAACCAGAGCATATAATCACACTCCTAAGAGCTAGTGATCCCTTGGACCAAATAAACGAGCATCTATTCAAAAGGACTCAATTCAGATTATGATTTCCCCAATATCAGAAAATAATCTTTCTGCTTTACAAATAATTTATAATGCAAAAAAAAATACACAAGTTCAAAAGTTGCTCAACTTTCAAAATTCTATACAAAATGAATTCAAAAAAAAAAAAGGAAACAGATTACAACTTTATAAATTGATAGAAAATGCAATGCAATCACAAAACCCCGGCCTACAAGCTTGTAATCTGAGAGGTTCTAAAAGCATGGGATTGAGTAAAACTCCTTGTAGAAGAATCCGCAATTCCATTCGCAAGATGTTTTCTACGAATCTTTATATATACCTCTAACTGCCGCAATGTGTCGATGAGGATCGACTGCCTCTGCTTGAGAAGCACGAGCTGATTCTGCAACACTGAGAGCTCGCTCCTCATGATCTGCTCGCTGTCCTGGATAGCCGCCTCGTTCACGCCTTCCTCCAACAGCCGCTGCCTCAACTTCTCAGTTGATACCACAACATTATCAACAGGAGCCATAAGCTCGCCGTTAGACATCCGAGGGAACATGTCTTTCACGGCCTGCAACGCCTCCATCCATGTTGCTCGATCTTCCCGCGTTTCTGCCCTCAAATGTAGCCTCTTTGTGCCAGTAAAAATCGAAAACCTCTTGTCATCAGATTTGCTATCACGAATTGAAGAAATCTGTAAAACCGAATCAATACAGAGATCAAATTAAATGAAATTTAATCAATCAAATGATGTATTCTTGAAATCTACAGAGTCACAGACCTTGAGATGAACTTCACCCAAAGTCTTGCGCGGGAGTTGAGATTTACTGTTTTTGTGGCGGCGGATTTGGCGGAGGGATTCTTCGCCGATGACTTTCGATCCTTTCTCTGTTTCTTGATTGACTATGATCTTCTGAGGACCGTGGATCTTGTAGTAGGATAAAACACCATCCTGAACAACGAACCACCGGGGACGCCAACCTTTACCGTAATTCACCCACTTGTAGAGGTAACCGGAGATCCGATTACCGACGATTTGGGACTCATTCATCGCCGGCAGCCGGGACAACGATTCCATCGCCGGTACCACCGTTCTCCGATTCAGACGGCCGTGATCGCCAATGCTGTGGCTGCTGTTATTGAGACCCGATATCGACTGAGGGGAGGATCCGGCGCCGGCGCCGGCGGCCGGCTGATGAAGAGGCATGGTGAGGAATTCCGTCAATGAAGATGAGGAAGTCACCGGATTCCGTTCGGAGACGCAGCAGAAAGGATGCATAAGGGATGATCAAACGGTCAGATCATTTCGAATCATGAATGGATCGCCGGAACAGATGGTGATTGAGAAGATTGAGGCGGAGCTTCTGGTGGCTGTAGTGGATCGCCGGGAAAATCGATGGAGATGTGTATTTTGGGTAGAGAAGTGGTTGAATCGAAAGCGGCGTTCTTGGTACGCCGTGTGATTATTTACTCATTTTTATCGAATTTTTATTCCTATCTTTCGGATAGGAATATAGGAATATAGGGACGGCGATTCCGAGGACTCCGCTTCGACACGGAACCGACAGTTTCGCCGGAGGGTTAACGAATCCGGCGGATTTTGACTGCATTCCGACCCTCAACCACAGATTCGCGGAGATGCTGGAAGGTGGTTTATACATGTGAAAGTGGATTAGAAGAAGAATGCTAAGCACACTCTCGTTTCCATACTTTCACCCCCTTTTAATAATGAAGAGAAATCCTGGCCGTAGTCTCATGTTCAAAAGTCTAACGGTTGTAGACACAAATGTCACGGAGCCAGGATTTCTTTATACGGGGCACCTATGGTGATTTCATGAATTTTGTAGAGAAAGATTACAAAAATTTTATACAAGTATTGTTTTTTTTTTTTTTTTGTTCACGAGACAGTTGTCCCTTGCCTCATAGATATATCCAGTTAAATAAATAAATTAAATAACATAATAGATATATTTTGTTTTCAAAAATTCATGAGCCAGTTATCTCATTGTCCCACAGCTATACCATATTAAATAATATAATATAGTACATATGCTCCCTTGTCCAATGAATTATGCTTAATTAAATATTTTTAAACAACTTAGAGCATCTCTTAAGTCAGTGCTAACTTTTCCCCATTTTCCCCCCATTTTTTCTTTAAAATAGGGAGGTCCTGACAGATAGGGAGCCTAATCTTCAAATCTTCAGGAGCACTCCAACACAGTTCCTATCTTTTCCTTCTTCCCCATTTCAAAATCGGACAAACTGTCGATGATACTTTTCCTTCTTCCCCATTTCAAAATCGGACAAACTGTCAATGATATGTATATCGTTCACACTTAAAGACGTAGGTCACATTCGCAAATGCCTTTTTTGTGCGTGACTTTTACTTAACATTTTTTGTTTTCGGAATCTAGCCATCCGTTTCAATGCCTTCAATGTGTCGGGTGTCCTTGGCTTGGGTTTCAAGTAGACTTGTTTTCGGGTTCCCTTTGGTTATTTTTGGTCTTTGGAATGGAATTTTAAGGCATAAAGTATTCATAAACCTATTTTCAATCCTGAACTCAGTGACGGAGCTAGGATTCACTTGCAAGGGCTAATAATGGGGGTTTGGGGGCGTAGCATCTAAAAACAAGTTGATGACCAAGTTCATGGGTCATCACATCTGTTTTTAGGAGGGCCAAGAGTCTCCTGTCCCCCTGATTCTACTCCTCTCCCAGACTACACTCCTATTAATACAATAGGACTTTTTTCCTTCAAAACAAAAAATTGTGTGTGTGTAAGGGGGGAGGGGTTCAGCCCCCTTATCCCCATGTGGCTCCGCCCTGCCTGAACCTAATTCTGAAAAGTTTAGTTTGAGATTTTTAACACTTCAAAGAATCTCTCTGCCTTAAAGCATCATTTGGACCACTAGTAAAGTACTCTCAGGCATCTATGTGGGGCTGTTTGGCCAAAATTTTACCATTACAAGGTTTCTCATGCATAATAAAGTCTCCTAAATAACTTTAAAACACCTCATCCCTATTAGTTTATGCACATGGGTGAGGAGCACGCGATTCAATATCTTATGCATCCCGGATGACATCTAATATAGATTTTTGTAAGTGCATATTTTGATGTTGGCTTATTCCATAGTCAAAACATAGTGAGTCTAGTGTGTCTTAAATCCTTGCCTTCAAGCATCCAAAACAAGTGAATATGAAGACCGAAGTTGATCAACTGAAAACATTCCGATCATTGCTTTCGTTTCACTTATAGGATGGAAAGTGACTTAGATACCTTATTACCTTAGGTGGAAATTGACTTAGATAATCTATAAAGACCCTAGGTGACTAGGTAGACTCTTTAGAATCTGTAAAATCAGGTTTCTAGGCGAATCTAGTAAGGACCGGTCAACCGTCCACTTTAAGCCACCGGTTGACAGCTGGCCTATCGGTCGACCGCCATTGATACCGGTCGACCACCCAGATGGAAATTTTGTAAGGCAAAATTTTTCAGAGAGATTGCTTTTGACCGGTCGATCGCCCATACGACCGGTCGACCAGCCCTTGTGTTTTTAGTCTCCTATTTGGTTTCTAATTCCGAGATTACTTATATATATTCGGGTTTGATCCTCATTCGACCCTAAGGAGTTTTGAGAGGGCATCATTGAGAAATTTAGGGTTTTCCAAACTCATTTTTCTCTCATCTTCTCTTACACCCTAGAGTGTGCAAGACATTATTTGATCATTCTTGCTTTTTAATTTCATTATTGGAATTCAAATTAGGATTTGTTAATTGAACAACCATCAACCCCTTCTGTAAAGAATAACTTGGTCGGAGTAATCTAAAGTCTTTATGAAGGAGATCGATCCGAGGAGAATCGTGGTTATTTGGTCGGAGAAATCCAGAGCCGTCATTGACGGAGATCGATCGGAAGATCGTGATTGTGGAGACATAAAGAGAAGAACAAGCCACTGCAGTAGATTGCGAGTCTTGCGGGATCTTGATTGTTTTTCGAGGCATAAAGAATTGAATACTGAGGATCGTAGTGTCGAGTCCAGTTGAGTACAGTTTGAGTCTTGTAAGTACTTGTTACTTTGTCTTAGTGATATCTCTTGTTGGGCTAGGTCTTGTGATTTTTCGCGGAAGGGTTTCTACGTAAAAATTACTTGTGTTGTGGTTTGCTTGTCTTCTTTATTTCTGCACTTTATGTTCATCATCCCTTAATTAATAATTTGATTGCATATTTTAAAAAATTGTAGATAAATTTGTAGGGAGACCTAATCACCCATTTGGGTTTCTGAGTTATTTTTAGGTTCACTAAAATTTTCAATTTTAATGTTCATGGACCTAACTCTATTTAATTGATCACTTAGGTAGGAAAGTGACAAATTGCATTCCAAAGGTGGCATGGCCATTTGATAAGATTATGTCCCTATTTTGATATTCATATATAAAGTTTTAAAAAATAAGAAATTCATTGAGTAAAAAGAAAGTATATATTTAGGGCCGGTTTGATTACGTGTGTAGCCCCTTTTTTTCTTATATTTTCTCACTAATCAAAATGAGTCGTATTATTTCACAATTTTTTTGTTGTTGTGAGAATGGAGCCCGACATCTTAGCGATTACTATAGGTTTGATTGAGTTTGTGTGTTTAGAGTGTGTTACATGATAACTTTAAACGAAAAAAGAAGGGTCTGTTTGGTTCGGATTATTGCAATCATAAGCGCTGATGCTGATAAGCGTTGATGTCAGTAAGCGTTGATGTTGATAAGTGCTGATAACTGTAATCTTGTTTGGCTGACACTCTGCTGATAAGCGATTATCTAGTCATTTTTAAAAAAATGGTATTTTAGTCATTTTTAGAAAAAGAAAAAAATATTTTTAAAAAAATTCTTTGAAGTTTAATGAATCTTGTTGGCCTTATTGAGTGCTTATAATAATTTTCACATAATATGAAAGGTCATAAGCAGTTACACTCCACAATAATCACCTTCTGACAAGATTATGAAATCACCGGTTATTTCCATAATCGGTTATTACATAAGCGCTTATGACGAGTCGAACCAAACGCTATTATAAGACATAATCCGGACATAAGCGATTATGTACCAAATAAGTGCTTATAATAATCCGAACCAAACGAGCCCGAAAACTTTTTATTTTTCGGTGAAAGAGGCAACACACGCACAACACAACATAAGAGACACACACCCGGCTCAACAAACAAGCATCTTGAGCACTACCCACTTTAAGAAGATATTGTACTTGAAGATTTTACTTTGGTACTGCGCATAGGCTGAGGGGAATTTTATAAACAAAAGTAGGTGGAGGATAGCATAAACCTGCTGACTTAACACGCCTCTCGGCTCAAAATGAAAGCAATGGGGATAATGGATCTCGGATCTCCCCTCCAAAGATTCGAACCCGACTTCTCTAAACAGCCATTCTTTTTGTGGAACTTCCGTAACATTAATATTTTGGAACAAGAGACGAGCCTGAAAGAAGAGAGGAGATAGTTTCTAACTCTTTTATACAATGATATCTTGTAGAGAAGCAGATAAGAAAGGTAGCTCAAATTTATTGGATTCAATTTAATAGGAAAGGTAGCTCAGACCTATTGGATTCAATTTAATTAGAAGTTTCACATATATGAAACTTAACAAATCCAAAAAAATTGATGGAACTTGAAAGTAATATATTTGTAGAACTTTTACATTCTATAGAATATTATAGTTCTAGACTTTAAGTAAAATTAAATATGAAACAATAAAAGTTTTTGGTTTTTTTAACCTCTTATTTGTTTTTCCTTGTAGTTTATGGTTCCGCGAAGCGAGGGATGAGGGGACAGGCTTGTTGTCGTGTACCACGACGCACCAGATCAAAGAAATGGGGTCGTCCTTCATGGCTTGACCAAAATGCAATCAAAATTTACAGATACTGATGTGTAGGGCTGTATTCGGGCCGGGCTTGGCCAAGCCCGGCTCGGCTTGAATAGATTTGATCAAGGCCTGAAGCCCGGCTCGGCCTGAAATGACGTTTGAATGTGCGGTCCGAAGCTCAGCCCGAATTCAAAATCTTGGTTCGAAACTTGGCTTAGCTTGAATTGATTCAAGCTCGAGTCGGGCTTGGCTTGGCTTGAGCTCGACTTGAATCATTTTTTTTTTTAAAAAAAATAATATTTTATATTATTGATATATATACTAATGATATATATAAATAATATTTTTATTTATTATTTATTTTTTTTAATATATTCGAGCCGAGCTGAGTTCGGGCCGAACCGAACCTCAATCGAGCCAGGCCAAGCCGCACAGGGGTTGGCCCCGAGCTCGGCTTGAATTAGCTTTCGGGCTTTTTTTTTAGGCTTGGCTCAGCTTGAATTAGCTTTCGGGTCGGGCCAATCTCGGGCCAAACCGGGCTGGGCCGAGCCGAGTCACACCCACGGGCCGATCGGGCTTTGTGTAGCCCAGTGACGTGTATTGAAAAGTTTTGCCAGTCAAGTGAACCCCTACATGCCATGGGCTTGGCTTGAGTCGAATTAGGGTCCAGTTTTGGTACAAAACAGGACTCAGTAGGTTGCACGACTGCCGGATAAGTACGACTGAATCGTGGAGCCACAACAGCAGAGAGCCGGTCTCTACTTACTGGCTCCGTGACATCCGGTCCCTACCAAGGACGACCTGTTGACTTCTCTCACAAGTTTGTACGAATTCTTCCCACGTTTTTTTATTTTTTTGGAAAATAGTTAATGTATCGTGGAAAGCCATTTCTAAACCTAAAGCATCACCTTATTTGTCCATATCCCTTATTAAATACTCACCAACTGTGGTGATTATTTAAGAGGGGGCATGAACCAATGAGGTGGTCCCTTAGGTTTGGAAATGAATTTCCTAAATACGCCTATCACTGATCTTTTTTTTTTATGGAAAATAATCCCCTATTGGAGTCGAGGAGGGGATTTACCACTTTTTTTTTTATAGAAAATAGTAAACGTACCCGGGGTTCCCATTTTATAACAAAAGGGTTGGTCATCATTGGTCAATGCCCCAATTTTAAATACTTACCTATTACCTATTATGGTTAGTACTCACTCACCCCTAGGGTTAAGCAATCTAACAATGGTTTTTCAAAAAACAAAAAAGAAAACCAAAATCTTAGTTTTAATTTAGTTAAGCTTAACCAGGGTTAAAGGGGTGTTAAAAGGGACACAAGGACAAGGAGTAAGATATGAAACAGACCCATGGGTCCCCTTTTGTGCATGTGTCCATTTTTTACTCTCTTTAATTATTGTTAAGATTTGCTACACCTTATAGCTAAAGCATTTAACCTTGATTTTCAAAAATAAATAAATAAGCAAATTTAACCACAAAGATTAAAAGTTGTTAACCATAGCTCAAAGGGCTTTATGAACGAGTAGGAATAGTCCCTTCCTTAGACCAAGGAGGGGACTATTGCTCTTTTTTAATTCTTTTCCAAAATTATCAATTTATCATTTGAACAAAATAGCAGAAATCCTCTTTGAAGATTACTTGACTGTTTAATATCGTTCATTGGAATCGATTTTTTCTCATCCCAAGAATAAAAACAATTGGTAACTTATTTTTGGAGAACGATTTTAAGAATAGTCCTATTTTCAGCACAATTATAGCTGAAAAAAAAAAACGTTTCTCATAACTAAATTTAAGAAACGTGCTTCAAACGAACAAGAAAAGTGTGAAAATGAGATGCGTATTTCACGTGCATGGAATATGGAGACACTACCAGTTTCTTGAGGATAAAATGGTAAGAAGATACAGGTTCCAAGTTCAAACTACGGGAACGCAAGCAATAGTATTTACTAGAAACACACACTTACAATGCATGACTCAAGTAATCTTCTTTTAAGTATAAATCTTCATTTGTTTTTTTTTTGGTACAAAGCTAATTTTCATTTATAAAAGAAAACAATTATTATATGTATGAACTAGGGTTGTTTTAACAAACATATATTCATTCCAAAGACATCCAGAAAGTCAGGGTGTTTAACAATCATGGATGACTAGATTGTGAATCAATCATAAAATAAATTTATTAGAGCATCAGTAACACAATTAGCTTCACGATAAATACGACAAAAACGACATAACAGGAAAGACTGCAGATATTGCTTGTATGAACAAATATAGAAATTAGGAACGAATTCATACCTCGATTGATCAGATTGAAACAGATCTAATATGCATCTAAACAAAAGGCCAACAAGAAATTAAGATGCTAATATGTATAAGGGTAAAAATCAGCTTACACATCTGAGACAGATCGTCGCACTACACCACAACTAATCCAACCTAGTAACATAACGATTTATAGATCGTTATTAGGTTGAAATGACAACACAACTAGCCAACCCTATTAAACAAATCTATAAATAAGACTAGTTGGAGCGGAGAAGGAGGATCCAACTTTTGACTCCAATTTTCATTAGATTTCAGAGCAATCTTTCTCTTCTATAGTCGCCCTTCTACCATATTTCCTATGTCGACTTGATCGTTGGAGTGTTCTCGTAGGGCAGACGATCACAACTTCTGAAAGAGAGAAAAGAGTTGTAGTTAATCAATAGAGAGCATGTGTTCCAGAGGTCTCAGATCAAGTATTTTCTTCACAATATGCTTATTTAAATATGAGAAATGATGGTATTCTTGTAGAGCTATATGATCTCAAAGTGGAATTTTGATGTGCTGATCGGTGCTAAATATTACATATTTATGCACCTTAAACTATACTTGTTAATTTTGTAGAGTATGTTTAGATACTGTTTAATGACACTTGGATGTTTCTATCTATTTCAAGTTCAAGTGAAGAAAAAACATTTAGTCTCAAGCTTTGTGTACTTGGAAGGTGTAAGCACCCCATTTTTGTACTCCTTGTCCCTCTTCCTGCTTCTTCAAAGGCTTCAAAGTCCACCCAAGACTCAAACCCATTTTGCCAAACTTATATCCAAATAACTCAATTAAGCCCAATTACCTAATTTCATTACCCAAACCCAAGTAGTAAAGCCCAATTACTCAATTGCCTTATCCAAAGCTTAATTATTTTAGCCAAAGCATAATTACCATAGCTCAAGCCCAAATGTCATTGTTAAAGTCCAATAACCATAACTCATGACCCATCTACTAATAACCAATGATCCATAAGATCTATTCCACATACTCATATCCCCCTAACCTAAATCCAACAACTCATGCTCATATAATTCATAGTTCACTCAACTCATCAACTCTCTTATACATCTTTCAACTCTCTTACACTCCTTACAACACTCAAGCCATCAACACTCGTACACCACTTACAACTCTTTTACATCTCTTACAACACTCAACTCATCAACTCTTTTACACTTCTTACAACACTCAACTCATTAACACTCTTACACCTCTTACAACTCTCTTACACCCCTTACAACACTTAACCTATCAACTCACCTTACAATACTTAACTTTTTACCCACTAACTCCTTTTACCCCCCATGTAAAAGACACACCCCAACCTCTTAGTTTTCTTATAAATATTCATCCCTTAGCCCCTTAGAGACCATCCCTCATGACCCCCTAGGAGATGTCCACCCACTTATATTTCTCTTGAGCTTGAAGAAGTGAGAAGAAACTAAGGTTTAGAGTTTGGAGAGAATTCTAAGACTAAAAGCTTAGAGTTCTTCACTAACTCTCCTCATTTGTGGACTCTAAAAAATTCTAACTCTTGGAACATTGGAGAAGAAGTCTTGGAGGAGTAGGCACTCCTTCTTTCATCATCTTTTTTATCTCATTTTTATTTGTTTCTCTCTTCTTGGTTTCTAGTCATTTAGAGTCTCTCCATTCTCAAGCATAGTTAGGCCCCTCTACACCAATAAATTGGTGTAGAAGGATCTCATATCAAAATCAAGAAGAGGTTTTTTTTTCCTTTTTATGTATATATTTCTCTTTTTATGTTTTCACTAATATGGATATGGGTAGGCACATAAAGAGTGGAAGCTAAAGTTATACCTCTCTTTTCATCTTATTTATTTGTATATTGGCTCTAGTCCTTCTAGAGTTCTTTATTAAATATCATCTCATCTCCAACTTTTATATTTAAAACCTCATTACATCATTTATAATGGTGTAAATGAAACATATTAGAAGAGAGATGATGATATTTCAATTCTCAATTTGTCACTTTTTTCATTTCTTTTTTTTTTTCCTCATGTTTTAATTAAAATGGGTAAAGAATGATTTAAGGACTTAAAAGATAATACTATCCAAAATGTCTCCTACCAAAGGCAATTGTATTTGATTTATTGTCAACACTAATCCTACAAAATAGGTATTGACAATAGATCATCTACTATTCATGATGCAAACACACTTCTTTATGTCCTTAGTTTAGTCATTCTTTAAACATCTCTTGACTTAAATTTGACTTTAGTTAAGTTTGCCAAAATCCTCCATATGCTCTACAATGAGCCTAAATCATTATTCAAAAATCCAAAAACATTATAAAACCCCAAAAATCTCAAAAAATTCAAATATGCAAAAAATCACTAAAAGCAATCATTTGCTTAGCATGCTTGTAAGAACTATTGTGGCTTGATCCCACCAAGTTGGGTAAGTAGGCAGCCCTAACGGGTCCAGCCCCCTAGGTTAGTTTCCCTTAAAAAAAAAAAAATTTCTTGCTTAATTAACATAATTATAATAACTTTTTATTTTCTTATATATTTTCACCTTAAATTGGCTTAGACATAAGGAGTAAGTTACCATGTCCGAATGGGGGTCCCGGGGTGCCTAATACCTTCCCCAGTTTTAAAAGAATCACTTACCTAAAATCTCGACCATAGACCTAAAGTCTTTATCCATTACCAAGGATACTATTTTTCCTTAATTAAATAGGTCGCGACTCTTATTTTAGGCATTAAGTGTCGTTCCTCCGTAGGGCCCGACCTTGAAGGAAAGGCGATAAATTCCCTTGCTCACAACTTGACTATTTTGTTAGGGAGGCAAAAGCCATATTCGACCCAAAACCTAGGTCTAAGCCAAATTAATTGGAAATCAAAAGGAAAATTAATTTGCAATTTCACTTATGCTAATTGTTTTATATTTATGCATTTGCATTCCATGCTAGCATAATCACCTTATTCAAAACCCAGTAGCTCAACCTATTACTCTTACGGTTGTTGGATGACTATCCTCAATGATAGTCTTAACGGTCGTGGAGGTCAACTGAATTACGTCTGTTGGATGATTATCCTCAGGGAAGGATTCAAAACGCACTCGTTTACACCAATCGTCCATTTTCAGGCATAATCTATGTCGGGGAGTCGCATATATGGTGTCAAGTGAATCCCAACCACCTTAGGAAAACATGAATTAACCCAACATAAGCATACAGTTAGGCAGAAGTATAGCCTTCAAGCAGCCTATCAGGAGAAACATCCCTAACCCTATCTTGCTTGCATTGTATACCTGCCCCCTCCATGATTGAGCACCAGGGTATCCTTAGCCAGATGACCATCTATCTAGGGGTATGTATGGGTTATTTTTGTTGTTTGTTAATTAAACACCCGACCCTCTCTCTAAGACACACATGTGAGGTTCAAATCTTAGGTTGCAACGAGTTAGACCATTAAGTCATCTCAACTTTGGTCCAGTAGGCTTTGGTTACCAACAACCAAGGTTAGTAGAATGGATCTCTGTTCGCCTACCCTACTGGGCCACATATGTCATGTCACACCATGTTCAAGCATGCTAATCAAGTAGTTAAAAAAAAAAAGCCAAAAATCAAAAACCCCCCTTTTTGTGCATGTCATCATAAATGTCAAAGTAGGGGACATTTTACCCTTGTCAACTAGACTTTGTTGGGTCATATGCATGTCTTCTAAAATTTTTCTCTCATTCTTATCTGCTCTAACCCTCACTCCATATATTTCAATCTTTACAGAGCAAACCCTAAGTCAAACCAAACAATATACATGGTACCACACTAACCAACCGCGACATGGAACGTCAGGATGGTCATGAACGGAGCCTAATACCCCGACATAACAACAACAAGCTCCAGATCTTGAGGCTAGAGTGGATGAAAATGCCCAAAGCATTGAAGAACTAAAGAGCATCATGCAGATCTCCTACGGGCCATGACACATGCTTTCTCCTCCTCTAATCCTTAGCTGGCTGGAGCACTGAGCCCATCACAACCAAATCCACCACACCTGCTCTCATCATTCCACCACCACCTGCTCAACCACAATCGCTACTCACTCCCAACATTTCACCATAACCTATGCAACCGCAACTAGAACGCACTTTCAACATTCCACCTTCACCTCCACTTATCCAAACACAACCCACTCGTCATATCTCTCTACAGATTATGAACCAATTTGAGGAGGAAGCCAGGTCTGACATTGAACATCAAATTGGGTCAGCTCACATCTCTTCCAACTCAACACAAATCCTGGATACATACAAAGAGAGGATAGAGAAATCGGAGGAGTTGGTGAGAAAAGCTCAGGGATCCCACAACCTTTCATCCACCAATTTTAAGGACTTATGCGTGCACCCATGGATTCAATTGCCCCGAGACTTAAGAATGCCTAACTTTGAAACGTATAATGGGAAATGATGTCCAAAAACACACATGAGGGTTTATCGCAAATAATTATTCCAGCTAGAGCACGAGGATAAGCTGTTGGTGCAGCTATTTCAGAAAAGCTTAAAGGGTCCAGCCCTACAGTGGTTTACCAAGGTGAACCCCAATAAAATACGAACATGGGAAGGTCTCTATGAGATATTTGTCATCCAATACTCTTATAATGTTGATCTGGCCCGCAGAAATCATACCTGGAAAGAATGTTAAAAAAGGATAATAGGACCTTCATCAAATACTCTGTTCGATGGAGAGAGACTGCCGGGAAAATGAGCACCCCTCTACCTGAAGAGGAGTTGGTGGAAACATTCATTCGTATCCTCAAGCACCCATTCAAGACTTTCTTGGCAGCGCAACCTATCTCTAATTTTAGCACCATGGCCAAATGTGACGCTAGGATTAAGGCAACAATAGGAGATGTAGGGGCATCTGATGTGTTATCCAGATGTGCATCTTCCTTTAATAGAACTCCCCCAGCTCCTAGGAAAGATAATAGAAAAAGAGAAGAGGTACAGGTGGTAATATCAACACCAGTTCGGATCCCTCGACCTCAGCATGATCAGTAAGCCCAGGACAAACTGCTCTCCATTAGATGACATTTGAGTAGAGGAAGACTCGAGTTTTTACACCCATCTACTATGCATTGTCAAAACCTAAGTAACCAGAGCGGGGGCGAGAGCGCGGGAGTGTCAAATTTCAATTTAGGTTTGGGTTGAGAGCGCCTCCGGAGCACCGACATGTATGTATATATATAAGATTTTACTTTTTTGGTGTCAAATGTTGGAAGAGTTAAAAGTTCCTAACAAGAGTTAAATATTTTTAAAAAAAAAATTAAGGTTGGATTATAAACCCTAAGGATTAGTGAATTTTAACCATAGTTAATAGTGGTTAATATTTAATAGAGACATGTGTTAAGGGACACATGTGTGGGTGCGATTGAACTCTCCATGAGTTCAATCACGATTGGATGTGATTGGACGGTCATAGAATAGGATAAAAGAAATGAATAAAAAAACTTAAGTTTAAAAAGTGTTAAACTAGTAGGTATTGACCGGTCAAGGACCCACTTACCATTAAAAATAAGGGCACAAATGTAAATTTACACAAAGAAAAGAAGAGACCCACTTGACATTAAAATAGGGGCACAAGTGTAAATTTACACAAAGGGAATTAGAGAATCTGTTCATCTTCTTCCGAAGAACTAGAGTTGCAAGTTTTAAAACCTGTTATTAGCGTTGTTAAACCAGAGATTTGTGACTCAAAATTGACGATCATGCTCTACTAACTCTTCAACCGCGCTCTACATACTCTGTAATCGCGCTCCGATGACAATTCCGCTCTCAAATCGTGAGAGCGAAGTTTGAGAGCGGGAGCGGACACTAATGTTGACGGTTTGGGTTACTAAGGTCAGAACTCCTTACTGATCCCCAACCTCTACCGACTAATCTTCCTAAGGGGTACAAGGCAGATTAGCACTGCGGGCACCATCAAACACCGAGGCATCCTACAGACAGATGCTATGACCTGAAGCACGTTGTCCAAGACATGTTGAAGATGGGTCAAATCTGTTTCGCACCAGTGAATACCGACATCACTCAGACTCCTCTCCCAAACCATGCAGCACCCTGACACCAAAGCGCATCGGCCTGAATTTCTCCTACATTTGAACTTTTGAGCAATGTATGTCTTATGTGTCAATCATTTTACTTTTATTCCTTATTTTTGTATTTATCCCTGTATTTGGCCTTATCGGTCCGAGTCTGTCTTCATCTGGTCAATTAACTCATGTTGGCCAGTGGCCCCTCTTTTTTCTTTCATCATATCGAGTTTGTTCATCTCGATCCACTCAATGAAATAACTCTCTCTAAAAAAATTGATCTTGTACATTTGTTTTAAGATGCCTAATGTGGGGAGTTGAACTAAATTCCAATGCTTGCAAGGGGCAACTTGATAAATATAACAGGTTAATCACTTAATAGGATGGAAAAGTATTGTGTTTTACAAGAAATTCAAAATTAGTCATCAATGACCTATCTTCTCGAAGGAGCAGTGAAGACCTTCCCGAGCTACCAAAAGTCAATCACTTTCAACAAAGACAATATAATGAACGTACATGCTCTTTACCAATCAAGGAAATGATAGGAGGCCATCTTTGGTTAACCTTCACAATCCCTTTCATACCCAGGAAATATAAATCCGCTAGTTAGACCATCGAGTCTAAATAACCTTTCTTTCAAAACCCTTTTACACAAGGGCACCCCATAAATTTCAAGTCAATAATACAAAAGTCGGATCCAATGAAAGAACAACCAGTAAAGGCCAATTAGCAAAAAATAGAGCTTATCTGAACTACGCCATGACCTGATCCCAAATTGAGTACATAGACAACTTGAAATAAGGTTCGATCATATCACAGCAAATGTCCACAATACAAGAGAACACCTCCACCTAAAAAAAAATGAGGAGCAAAAAAAAAAAACAGAGAAAAGAACAATAAAAAACAAAAAAAAGAGAAAAAAATGCTCGAATGCAAAGCAAAGTTTCACCAAAAGGACAAGAAGAACAAGAAAGTTGGTTCCATTCCAACATCAAGTAAACATCATAGGGTGCCCTACCCTTCATAAAGAATCTTTAAGCCTTATATCGTTTCTATCCAAACCACGTTTTGTTCCAAAAGTTAAGCCCACCTTGATCTCTAAAAAGACTTGAGCAACGACGGTCAAAAGCATTTGTCCCCACTTCCCGACAAGCAATAACAGGAGAAGAATGAAGAATTATCAAAAAAATTTTAAGAGCAGATGATAACAGAGCATACAAAGCTTGCATAATCAGTCCTAGTGAAAACCCAAAAGGGACCAGAGGCAAAAGAGGGACAAATCAAATTTCAATATTTCACGGGCATAGTAAGGAATCATCAACCCTACTATTGCGTAAAAATTACATGAACCCAATCTAGGGAAAAATAATCAATGCAAGCTTTGACAGTAATATGCGATCAAGGTCATCATTAGTAGTAATCAGACATCATCAAGCGAACACTAGCTTAAGCATCGAATACATCAATTTGGAGCAGATACAAATCTATCTAAAAAATGATCAACCCAAACTTAATCAATTTTTCCTAAAGGTAAAGGAACCTAGCTAGGTCTCCCACTGCGGGCACTATCAGGCATATTTTTTGCAGACAATCAATGTCATTGTAAACAGTCTATTGGTCAATCATCATTTTGTCAGTAAAATCACTTGTTAGTCAATCCATCAATCTATTTGTTAGTCCTCTAGTCCAGCACATCAATAGTCAGTTAGAGTCCATTCCTCAGTAGAGTCAACTCAAAGTCAATTGATCCTTACTGCTGGTGCAAGAAGATTAGCGAAACCAAGGCAGGTGAAATCAAATAAATCATCCATGATGGGACAGATGTTGGAAAATTAGTAAATTCGGGGGGCAAGTACAATCAATCAGATCATCCAAGTTGGGGTGAGTCAAGTTCAACCTCATCAGGGCAAATATACGTAGAAAAAGGCAAGATTCAAACAATGGCTTAGGGTCGCGCTCAATCCTCCTTTCCCTCGTATTTCATCATATCAACTATCAACCTAATCATGTCATCCAATTTCAAAAAATCATATTTCTTAATCAAAACTTCCGGGTAGAACTTTTCCTTGCTCTTATCGGTCTTTTCTTGCTTGCTCATACTAAAGTAAATCATGTGATCCCTTCGGATTTTTCCGAGTGAAGCAGTCGTGCGATTGTCTCTGCTTATTATCTCTCTTACTTATACTGAAGTGGATCGTGTGATCCATTCGGATCTCTTTAGGTGAAGCAGTCGGGCAGCTGTCTGTACCCTCTTTATCTTCTTATTGGCTTGCTTTCAGGTAAAACAGTCAGATAACTGACTTTACTCTCTTTCCCTTTTCTTTGCTTGCTAGTAGGTGAAACAGTCGGGCGACTGTCTTTACCCTCTTTATCATCTTCTTGGCTTACTACCAGGTGAAGCAGTCAAGCGACTATCGTTACCCTCTTTCCTTCTTTTTGCTTGCTATCAGGTGAAACAGTCGGGCGACTGTCTTTACCCTCTTTATCCTCTTCTTAGCTTGCTACCAGGTGAAGCAATTGGGTGACTATCTTTACCCTCTTTCCTTTTCTTGGCTTGCTACTAGGGGAAGCAGTAGGACGGATGTCATTACCCTCTTTTCTTTTTCTTGGTTTGTTACCAGGTGAAGCAGTCGAGCGGCTATCTTTACCCACTTTATACTCTTCTTAGCTTGCTACTTGGTGAAACAGTCGGGCGGCTATCTTACCCTCTTCCCCCTTTCTTAGCTTGCTATCTCGTGGAACAGTCGCACGACAATCTTCACCCTTCTCTTTTTTCTTGGCTTGCTACCCAATCAGACAATCGGGCAGTTATCTGCACCATTGCATCTTACCAATTCTTTGAGGGGAGTATACCTAGTCGTGTGACTAGCTTCTAGTTGTGGCTTCTTGTGAAGATGATTGTGTAACTTACCTTCACTCTTCAAGGAGTATACGAAAACGGTCGTGTGACCGGCTTTTAGTTGCAGCCTTTTGTGAAGCAGTTGAGTGATCAACCTTCACCCCACTTGCATTCTTCATTTCATATGCACTGCACTGAACTACTCGCTCACTATTCAAGGAGGGTGACAGGGTTGTGTGACCGGTTTTAAGTTACAACCTCTTGTGATGCTAGTTTTGTACCCATCACTCGTTGATCTCGTTCAGGGGAAGTGGTTATGTGATCGACCTTCACCTCATTTGCATCTATTATCCGATGAAGTGGTTGCGTGATCGACCTTCACCTCTTTTCATCACATGTCCAATGGAGTGGTTGTCTGATCGACCTTCACATCATTTATTGCAAAGTGGTCGTGTGATCGACCTTCCCTCCTCTTATCCATCATGCACTTACCCTCATCCCCAACAACCCACCGAAAAGAGGTTATAAACTCATATCTAGCACTCCACCTTTTTATCTTGACAAACTTAATTTAGGTTTATATTAGTTCATTCTCATTTCTGGTGCCTTTCCAAGTTTCACAGGTTTTCAGGTGCAAATGATGGTGATTTCAGTATTTTTCGTTCACTTGCCTGCACCCTCTGACAAAAAGGTGCAGCTGTAAGCACCCCATTTTTGCACCCCTTATCCCTCTTTCCACTTTTTGAAATGCTTCAAGGTTCACCCAAGGCCCATGCCCATTTTGCCAAATTTATACTCAATCAAGCCCAATTACCTAATTTCATTACCCAAACCCAAGTAATGAAGCCCAATTACTCAATTGCCTTAGCCGAAACTTAATTGCTTTAGCCAAAGCCTAATTACCAAAACCCAAACCTAAATGTCATTGTCAAAGTCCAATAACCATAACCTATGACCCATCTACTAATAACTCATGATCCATAAGATCTAGTCTACATACCCATATCCACCTAACATATATCCAACAACTCATGCCCATATAACTAATAGTCCACTCAACCCATCAACTCTCTTACACTTCTTATAACTCTTTTACACCCTTTACAACTCTCAACCCATCAACTTTTTTAACACCTCTTACAAATCTCTTATAATACTCAACCCATCATCACTCTTACACCTCTTACAAATCTTTTACAACACTCAACCCATCAACACTCTTACACCTCTTATAACTCTTTTACACCCCTTACAACACTCAACTCATCAACTCTCTTACACCTCTTACAACCCTCTTACACCCCTTATAATACTCAACCTATCAACTCACCTTACAACACTCAACTCTTTACCCATTAACTCATTTTACCCCTATGTAAAAAACACACCCCAACCTCTTAGTTTTCTTATAAATCATACCTTAGCCCCTTAGAGACCATCTCTCATGACTCCCTAGAAGGCTCTCACCCATTTGTTTTTCTCTTGAACTTAAAGAAGTGAGAAAAAAACTAAGGTTTAGAGTTTGGAGAAAATTTTAAGACTTAAAGCTTAGAGTTTTCATCACTAACTCTCCTCCTTTGTGGACTCTAAAAAATCCCTAATTCTTGAAGCATTTGAGATGAAGTCTTAGAGGAGTAGACACTCCTTCTTTCATCATCTTTTTTATCTCATTTTTATTTGTTTATCTCTTCTTGGTTTTTAGTCATTTTCTAGAGTCATTTAGAGAGTCTCTCCATTCTTAAGCATAGTTAGGCCCCTCTACACCAATAGATTGGTGTAGAGGGATCTCATATCAAAAGCAAGAAGAGGTTCTTTTTTATTTTTTATGTATATATTTCTCTTTTTATGTTCCCACTAATGTAGATATGGGTAGGCCCATAAAGAGTGGAAGCTAAAGTTGTACCTCTATTTTCATCTTATTTCTTTGTATATGAGCTCCAATCCTTCTAGAGTTCTTTATGAATCTCATCCCCTCTCCAACTTTCATATTTAAAACTCCATTATATCATTTATAACGGTGTAAATGGAACACATTAGAAGGGAGATGATGAGATTTCAATATCTCCACTTGCCACTTTTTTTCTTCATGTTCTATTTCTTAACTTTTCACTTTTTTCATTTCTTTCATGTTCTATTTAGAATGGGTAAATGATGATTTAAGGACTTAAAAGAGGATATTATCCAAAATGTCTCAAACCAAAGGCAATGATATTTGATTTATTGTCAACACCAATCCTACAAAATAGGTATGGACAATAAACCATCTACTATTCATAATGCATACAACCTTCTTTATGTCCTTAGTTTAGTCACTCTTTAATCATCTCTTGAGTTAAATTTGACTTTAGTTGCCAAAATCCTCCATATGATCCATGATGAGCCTAAATAATTATTCAAAAATCCAAAAACATTATAAAACCTCAAAAATCTCAAAAAATTCAAATATGCAAAAAATTACTCAAAGCAATTCTTTGCTTAGCATGCTTGTAAGAACTACTGTGGCTTGATCCTGCCAAGTCGGATAAGTAGGCAGCCCTAACGGGTCTAGCCCCCTAGGTTAGTTTCCCTTTAAGTTTATTTTTCTTTGCTTTCTTTAAAATAGCATTTTCATTTTCTTTTATATTTTCATCTTAAATTGGCTTAGACATAGGGAGTAAGTTACCATATCCGGATGGGGGTCCCGAGGTGCCTAACACCTTCCCCGGGCTTAAAAAAATCACTTACCTAGAATCTCGACTATAGACCTAAAGTCCTTATCCATTACCCGGGATCCTATTTTCCTTTAATTAAATAGGTGGCGACTCTTATTTTAGGCATTTAGTGTCGTTCCTCCGTATAGCCCAGCTAGGAAGGAAAGGCGGTAAATTCCCTTGCTCACAGAAGGATTAGAAGAACTTTAGCCATGATAAGAACCAAAGAATGGAGACAAAGAAAGTAAAATCAAGAAAAAGCATACAGTCCAATCGATCACAAGCTAGGTCCGATTGATCGAAGGTCAACAGATCGTAAAAAAGGATCCGATCGATCGCAAGCTAGGTCTGATTGATCGAAGGTGAACATATCGTAAAAGAGGATCCGATCGATCGGACTGTATGCTTTTTCTTGATTTTGCTTTCTTCATCTTCATTCTTCGATTCTTGCCATGCCTGAAGTTCTTCTAAGCCTTCCAAGCACACAAAGTTTGGGACTTAATGTCTTTTCATCACTTGATCCTAAAATATATGGAAACATCCAAGTGTCATTAAACAATATCTAAACTTACTCTAAGGAATTAACAAGTGTAATTTAAGGTACATAAGTATGTAATATCTAGCACCGATCATGTGCCTACAACTTACTTTTGTGTAGAGTTAGTGGTGAGTTTAAGGAAGTGTTGAATGTACATTATAAGAACCTAACTAATATAATATGTTAGTAGAAATGTGAGTGATGCAGGGTAGGGATGAAAAAGAAAGAGAAATGACACTGAGACAACCTGACTTACTTTTAAGGTGTCTTTATCATTTATCTATAAACAGTAGTAATCATTAGTCAGTGGTTAGTAATGAGGATTGAAACTCTTCTAAGACATCATATTGAGATTAGATATCTCGACCATCCTTAAAGAGGGACACACCATACTATTCCAAGAAAACCTCCATTCACATGTGACGTGGAAGAGTTTTACTTAGGACAATACTAAAAATCTTGATTGCTTCAAAGTATTGTCTTATGCCTTACCGAGCACATCAAGAATTTCAACCAAAAAAAAAAAAAGCACATCAAGAATCCTAGAAACTTTTGATGCTTGGAATAGATGATTAAATCGTCTTGTGACAAGATAACTAATGAAAAACATAAACATTTAACCTTTCCTCTTATAATTTGAAGTTTACAGCCATATCAAAATTAGAAGAAGAAAAAAATCATGTCGTGATGTGAAGCGTAAGCAGAAGCAGTTACAACTGAGCTCGAGTACTCATGGATTCCATCTCTAATTCACCTTCACATAAACCCTATTTCTCTCCACTTTTCTATTTCCATTCTCTACTTCCCGCCCTTAAGAACACCATCACTTCGACCACTTTTTCATGCCCTACAAAAATGGATCAGTGGAGGCTGCGGCGGAAGCCAAGACGCCTCCGACACGGATTTTTGGAGAAATCCCAATTATCTCGATGGTAGACAGCCGTGACATGCCGGCAAAAGAGGAGGAATTGACCATGCTTCTCTGATGATGACGATGATGTTGAGGAATGGAAGGGAAGACAAATTACAAGCAGATGAAAGAAGAGGAATGAGTCACGTGGGAGGACCAAATTTGGGAGGACACAGTATTGCTTGTTGGTTTTGTTAGGATGATTCTTCGCTAGGGAAATTAAGGTCTTTCTATATCTTAAGGTGATCAAATCTATAGTGGAATTAGAGTTCTTTTCTCTAATTGCATCATCTAAACATAAATTTGAAAATGTGAATTTTTTATTTTTTTAAATCATCTCGTTACACTTGAAGATTGGATGGTTAGGGAAATGCTATTGAGACTGCGTTAGGGCCGAGACCTCACACCCGAGCACGGGATTGCATGGGATTTCAGGCGGGGCCCATCATGTGAAGATGGGACCGACCTGAAATCTCATGCGATCCCGTGCTCGGGCACGAGGTCTCGATGGTCTCAGCCCTTAGAAGGTCTCAGTAGCAAACTCTGGTTGGTTAACCTCCTCTACCAATGCAATCACCTCCTTCACCTATATAGTCGCCTCCCTCCACTTCCTGTGTACTCTCCACCTCTGCCACCACCTCCCCCCACTTTGTGAGGATTTTATGTGTAATCATGTTTTAAGTTTTAAATTAAGTTTGGTGTATAATTAGAAATTTTATAGATTTTTTATTGTATTTTGGTGTGCTCCTAGAATATGATGTATTTAATGGTGTGTAGTCAGTAAATTATAAAGTTGGTGTATAATAAGAAAATGTTGGTGTGCTCGTAGCAGCACCCTTATTTTATATATGATTATATAAGTGGATGTGGAGGGCTATGCAAGGCCCTAGCCTAAACTTCAGTTGAGAGGGCCTTGAGATATTTGACACTACTCGGCCTTGGGTCTTTGGAACTGAAAAAACCCTCTATTTCGGGCTGGAGTGGTGGACATCAACAACCCTAGTTAGGGCCCTCGGCCCCAATGGCTTGCTTTCATTAGCTTAGAGAGGAATGCTAGCACTACTCTCACTCTCCACCAACCATTTGTCCATATTTTTATTTTATGAGAGAATGCTTCAATCATTACAAAATGGACAGATGGTTGATGGAAGGTGAGAGTAAGGGTTGACTGAGAGTAAGCCTAGCATTAAAGCAAGTCATTGATGAGAATCTTATAAGAAAAGAGGATACAAGAAGCTCGAAAAAGATTGGGGGGGGGGGGGGTATAGAGGTACACATGGCCCATGGGAGGATAAACTAGAAAATTCACAGTAAATTCAAAGGGAATGAAAGGGAAAGACATATTATGTGTGAAGGGGAGAAGGTTTGGGGTCCCATAAATAACAAAGAAAGGGTACTGGCAAGTAGTGGAATCAAGGCCCAAAAAAGAAAAGTGGGGGGAATCAAAGTCTTCTCTCACTACCTTTTGCAGCCTTTTGAGGACGACCTAACCTAGTAAATTCCATAATGCGATAGAGACAAATCTCACCTTCATGGACTCCGAATGGGTTCTGTCCACACCATTTACATACCACTTGCACCTTTTGTTGAACAAGGGAACCTATGAATGTGGGGACTTTAGGAATTTGAAGCAACAAAAATGGAGGAAAAAACACAATGAGCTAGAAGGACTAGTCCCCTTCAATCATAAAACATACTAACCCCACCAAACATAGAACATGACTAAATGTACACTAAACCGAATCAATCATACAAGCAAATATTCAAATCCTTTCAAAGCTGCAAGGAAGAGACCAAAATTCCTACATGTTGATTGATTGTATAGAGAGACCATAATCCATCTAGACAAGCTTTTATTGAGTAAGATGTTTTTTTGAAGGTGTTCAAGCTATGCTCAACTTGTTTACAAATCAGGAGATCGAGCTTGAGCCGAGCTCGAGCTTTTAACAAGCTTAATTAAATATAATTCAAAAATAAATTTATAAATTATGATTAATTTTAAAATAACCCTTGAATTGAAGTATTTAGATTATATATTTACATATTATATATATAACTAACTGAGTACAAAGGTGTTCGAGTTCGGCTCATTTACTAAAAAAGCCTAAAAATTGTGTTTAAGCTTGTTTGATAAGCCACCCGAGCCGAGCTCGAATAGTATATGACCACGCCCATTTCCCATGAAGTTTATAGAGGGAAAATGGTGAAAGTTGATAAGGAAAATTTCAATTTTTCGGTTGGCCATGCGTCTTGAGAACTTACACAACTAATGAAATGCCCCTACTTGTCTACCAATAAAATAATTAACAAAGCGAGCACCTTTGATTTAGTTTACCCTGATCTCATTTAAAGGAACAACAAATGGGATAATGAATATTAATGCGCCTAATGAGACTGTACGGTCTTGGCCCTAACCGAGACCGTTCGCATTTTGACGATATTCTAGGCTATCAAAAATTTCGGCTCCCGGGTAGTTACTCATCTTGTGAAAGCTTTTTCATCTTCAAGTAAAATAACATAATTCATGTTAAATAATCTGAATCATGTTATTTTAACTATACCACTTAAAATAACATGATTCGGGTTATTTAACCTGAATCAATTACTTTCTATGGTCACTCAAGTAACTTGATTTCAAGCAAACTAACGTGATTCACATTGAATCAATTAATTTGTATTGAAATTACCCTTTTGATGTGATTTAAGGCCTAGAGGGGTGATTAGGCTAACCTAAGGTATGTCTGTTAGCCTAAAGGTTACAACAATAGGTACCCTTAATAATTTGATGATAACACAATAATGAAATGACCATTGTGTTACTAATGTTTCTATTAAGTTGATGAGAAATTCAGATTACAAAGAGCATTACGAAACCATCTAAGGCATAAAGCAAGAATTTGTCACAAAGCATATAAAAGATCCACAATCAAGCCACAAAGTAATTCATCCAAACAAGTTGAAGATCATACCAAGCATTGCAAGAAGATAAGACTCCTTGACTGGAAGATGAAAACTTACTTGGAAGCAATCTTGGTCATTAAAGAAAGTCATGAAGATGAAACCAAAGAACAATAAGCCAAGATCAAGCTTGAAGGACTTTGAAGACTCTCTCAAGGTTAAAGACTTTTATATTTTTAGTTTGAGAGTTCTTAGGACTATTGTAAAATGTCTTGAAAGATGGAAGATTGAAAACTCATTTACCAAGATTGACCTTAGGAACCTTAAAAGTATTTTACATATCATTATAAGGTCCTAGAACGTCTTTTTAAATGAATATACCCTTGATAAAGATAAGCTAATTGACCTATCAAATCATTCATATCATCAAGGTTGGTTAAAAGGGATTTTCTGTAAAAAAAAAATAGAAAACTAGTTGACTAATTTGATGAGGCCCATAAAACTAGTCGATTGATTCATGCCTTGGGTTATGAATAAACACTATTCTCAAAACCAGTCGACTGATTCTCACTAGTCATAAAAACAGTTGACTGATTTGGGTTCTGAAGTTACTAGATATTGGCTGGTATAAACCAGTTGAATGATTTGTCAAGAGTCAAAAAACCAGTCGACTAATTTGTCATGAGACAAAAAACCAGTCGGCTGATTTGCTCGTGACTAAGCATTTAATGCTCGTAACGGCTAGTTTTCACACAATCATTTTCGCATTAAATGCACCTCCAACGGTCATAATTATTCTTGGGCTATAAATTGGGATCATTTATGAACAAAATAACAACTTCTATCATTCTATTAATTACTCCCAAGCATTCATTGATTCATTCTTTGAGAAAAACCCTAAATCCCAAAGGAGTCAAATTTGAGCTATTCAACTCCATTCTTTGAGAGACTCTTAGTGAACATTCAAGTGATCATCTAGCTCGTTTTAGGAGCAATTTCATACTGTATTCGAAATCAAGAATCAGTGGATTCTTCTTATTGAAGCGGGAAGCTTTGTTGAAAGGAAGTCAATAGAGGAATTCTCTTGCAAATTGTAAGGTATGGTCTTCACCTCTCAAGAAGGTTGTGCAATAGTGGATCGTGTTGAATCCTCAAGTGGGTAGCTTAAAGCAGCGACGTAGGCGGGAAGCCGAACCTCGATAACATATTGTTGTGTTTGCACTCTTTCTTCCCTTCTTTTAAATTACAGTTTTATTGATTATTGTATTTCTATACTTGAATTGCAAATATCATTAGTTGCTTAGAATCCTAATTAAAGAATTGGTAAAAAGTTTTTAATTTGCCAAGACCCTATTCACCCCCCCCCCCTCCTCTAGGGTCCATTATTTGGGCAACACTGTCTACCAATTTTAATTTTAATCAATTAAAGTGTGAAAAAGGTAAACAATAAACAAACCACAACACCGATATTTTTATGTGGAAAACCCTTTCGGGAAAAATCACGGGACTTCGTTCAGCTAAAGCAATAAACTAAAAAATAAGCAATAAGTACAAGATTCAAAACTTTACCCAACAGGACACCACCTAATACGGTGCTCCTAGACAACAAGTTCTTCATCCTTGTAGTCCACGATCTCGCAAGATTGATCTCCACTGCAGCGGCTTCGGCTCCTCACCGACCAAGCCTTTTTTAAAGTAATGTAATACCACCATCTCGTAAGATCAATCTTCGTCGCAATGGCTTCGGATTTCTCCAACCACAAAAACAAATCACGATCCTTCTTAAATCGATCTCTATCTAAGACGGCTTTGACACACGCCAACCAAGATATTCATAAGGAGTTTTGAGGGGATTTAAATCAGCTTAAACACCAACTAGAGTGATTTCATGAACTATAAGAATCATATATGCAAGTATATGATAGATCGATTTGAACTTGCAAGTCTAGATTAGGACATGAGAGAGGGCTCATGAATGGGATGATCCAATAAAGTTCAGTTGTAACACCCTGAATTCCAGAAATTGTCGGTGACCTAATTCATAACTTCTGGATCGCCCATAGCCCAAGAACACGAGGAGTTATGATAAAAATTAATTAGATTCTTTAAGTAAAGTTAATATTCTCTGCTTTTTCATTATTCAAAATTACATATTTTGTTATCACAAATTTCAAACCATATTAACCAATATATAATATAATGTAATAATTACAATAATAATTATGTCATTGTCATATGAAATTCAGTAAAATAGGACTATCATAATGAAAGGCTCTTAAGGCTGAATTAAGTCTTACAATCATCAATCTCATTCAATATAAATATTACAAAATAATAATAAATTCTCAGTCCTTAGTCCAACTTCTCATCATGTCTAGTAGCTAAATCTGAAACATAAATCAATAGTGAGCTTTACAAGCCCAATAGGAAATCAACCCAAATCAAATATCATAATAGTGATGATAAATACTAATTAAAGAAAATCCTTCATTTCAAAACAATGCAATGTAAGAATTTGTATAAGAATAATCCAAATCAATTTAACCATATACTCACACTTATACCAAAGTCCTTCTTTCATCCGAATTTGTGTGTCAATGTGGTTCGATTTTCTCACCAGCTCAGACTAACTCTCATAATACCCACATTAGGATCTTCTCGAGGATGTTTGGGGTCTTTCATCCTAGGAAACCGAGCTCTTCTTGCTTACTTTAGGAGATTTCCCCAGGGGGTCTCTAGGACATGCTTATATACACGTATTCAAACAAAACATAATTCAAGATTGCTCATCCTCATTGTTCTTTTTCACTAAATGCATTAACCATTACATCTTTTTAAAAAAATTAACTCAATGAAGTTTACTATAAAAATATTAAACATTTCAAAACTCATGATTTTTCACATGATATAAAATAATTTCAGACCTAATTAATGATGCTGAAAACTATAAACTGGAAAATAGACTTGGGTCCAAGAAAATTTAAAAACTAAGTTTAAATCCAATTGCAGTAAAATCATAGGGGTTTTAAAGCTAACTCACATATACATTACAAGATTTTTTTTTTGAAGATTTATAGAATAACATTTCATACCTAAAATATTTAATCTAATAGGGTTATAGTATTGCAAATTCTAAAATCCAGATTCGACCACGTCTCACTAATAAATACATATTAAATTCAATATAACTCAGAATTGGATGAAATCAGTTGAGTTTTTAAGAAGACAGAATGAGACATCTACAGTAAAAATATCACAATTTTATCCAAAGAAAAGATATATCAAATTCATTAAAATACCCTCATCGTAATCGGGGAGAGTAGTTTACTGCACAAATCCTCAAAATATGAGATTAAATAAAATACTAAATGATCAAGAAAGAATCTAAAAAAGTTACATAAGTGATATTAATCAATTAAGATTCATTTCTAATTGGCCAAAATATCAAATTATATGTATACAATAAGTTACACATATTTCTCTCAATCACATACAGTTTTTGACATATTCTATAGAAATCAATAATTTCCACAAATTAATTTGTGAGTCACTTAAAAATTTCAAGATGAATATTATGATGAATTCTAACAATAACATAAATTTCAAACTAATTAATTTTAACATAATAATATTTATTTATTTTAATCATATACACAATCATGATCTAAAATTTAGGTTAGATTCCTACCTTGTTTTCACCACTAGAAATCTTTGATCTTTAGGCTTCAATGATCTTCTTTTCCCCTTCTTGATTGCTTCCTTGAGCTATTGAATCATCAACATGAATTTTTTTTCTTAGATTTAGGGCTTTGAGAAAATATGAGAACAAAAGAGAAATTTTATGTATAATGTTCTTCACTCCCTTAATTCTCTCAACCCTTCTTTAATCTCTCTCTCACTTTTCTATTCTTTTAAAATTCAAACTTCTCTATTCTGTTAAAATTCAAACTTTCTATTCTATTTCTATTAAAATTCAAACTATCATTCTAGGCTTAAGAGAGTATGGGCTTGACCCAACCAAGCCTCTACTATGGTCTTTCATTCTTTGGGTCTCAAAAGGTTTAAAACAAAAATTGGGTTCTTACAACCTATCCTCCTTTAAAAATAAATTCGTCCTCAAAATTTGAAACACACTTGAAGTAAAAAGATTAGAATACTTCTTATGAATCTCGGACTCGAGCTCCCAAGTTACCTCCTAAAAACCATGATTTGTTGTAATAAAAATTTCTGATCTCAGATAAATAGCACACTATATAATATCACTACTTACTGTATGTTAACACTATTGTTCGAAATAATCATTGCTGAATTTCTACAATATCTTACAGATAACTAGAACAAATCTGTATGAAATTATTAACCCGACCTGATCAAAATCTCAACTGTAATATGGTATGGACAACAACCTTTTGGACTGCAACCTTTGTATATGAATCCCGAATACAAACAACGTATTCAATCTACAAAATATCGATTTCGCCCTCATTAAGTAGTCCTTGGTACAATTGGGTTGTCGGCGCCCGATCTCCATGTTTCAACAATTGTTCCTTTATTAAGCGTGCACACGCAAATTACAAAGGCAATGAACTTGTCAGAAGAAGATGCCCAGATGAAAATTTTGAAGAAAACCGGGTATAGGGAAGAAGCGAAAGCTCTGATTATTTTCTTGCATCAAATAGAAAGAATGATTTAGCTTTTATAGACCTACCATTCTTTAAAGAAATTAATACCCCATCGAAAATCCAATCATGAATCTCAATGGGGAGATAATACGCCTTTAATAACGTATTAACAACGACTATAATAATAATGAAAGAAATAATGTTTAATAAGAAAGAATAGATTTAGATTAAAGAAGGATAACCCAAAGAAGATCTTAAGATCAGAATCTTACCTCTCAAGATGAACAAATCCGTCATTGCAAAAACATTCACAAGAAGGTAACTGAATGAGACAATTTAAGGGAAAAGAAAGTCTCTCGTGAGACTTGATCCTGTGTTCCTCGCCACAGGATAAGATAGAAAAGAAAGTCTTTTATGAGACTTGATCCTGTTCTCCTCACCACAAGAAAAGGAAATAAAAGTTTTTTTTTTAAACCGTAAATAAAACACGATGCTGCCTCATCACTTTGACTAGAGGAATGGTCTTAGTGCGTAACACTTGTTCTTTTGTGTGTTTAGGATTCAGATTGGTCTCTCCTCATAAACCGCATTCTCCTCAATTAGAACATGAGAGAGGCTCAATGGGATGATCCAATGGATTTATGGAAACCTTAATGTGAGCTTGGGAGCCTCAAGTCTCTGTCTCAAAAACCTAATTCGTATTAGGGGACAATGCCTTACATAGATAACTCAATAAAAATATTTAGAAGTTTTCAAAACCGAGTTTCCATCAAGTTTGATTCGAGCCACTTGGATTTGGTTCAAACTACTTGCATTTGGTTCAAACCAAATCCAAAGTGGTTCGAACCACTTATAGCATACATTCTGGAATTTTGTGCCTTACATTTTTTCTCAAGCAGGTTTGAATCAAACTAAGATGGTTTGAACCAAGCACTTAGATTTTCTCCAGAAAGTGGTTTTTCAACTTTCCAAACTTGTGTCTAGCCACCTACGGTATTTGTCACATTATCTAAGTCAATTCCACCTATGTGAGATGGTCTCTAAGTCCCTTATCATTCCTAAACGGAGTTAGTCACTGAATCTTCAGTCTTCTTATTCACATGTCTTCGAGAACTTGACCACTTTGGACTAACTAGACACTATTTTGGCCTTGGAATTTGTCAATCCAAAATAAGACTTTACAATCTCCCCTTTTGGTAATTTCGTGACAAAACACAACTGACGAACATGTTAAAATACAGTTTCCCAAACTGATCCACAAAATAGAGACTATGACTTTTACTTGACTCATACTAATATCCCAATAAAAATTTAAATGATAATTAAAATTCACTTTGAAATTATCTTTTGTCATGGAAAAGTTTTTGTGTGGTCTACAATTTGTGATCTGCACATGCTTTTAAACATAAATAACAATGAAGCGTGAAGAACAAGTAGAATGGCCAGGGAAAAAAAATGCAAATATCAATAACATAACTAACATGGATATATCAATGTGAGCAATGTGCTTTCCCCCAATTAAGCGATGTGCTACATCCCAATGTGAGTTAATATGCTCTCCCCTTTTTGGCATGAATAGCCAAAGACAATCCATTAACAGTGTCTAACCAAGTTAGAACATCATTCAAACACAATCCATAATCTAGAATGAGAGTTTGGGAATAATGAGATAGGTAATAGATTGTAAAGTCCTATTTTGGTTGGCTAATTCCAAAGACAAAACAGTGCCAAGTTTATCTCAATCCAAGTGGTCAAGTGCTCGAAGACATGTGAAGATGAAGACCGAAGATTCAGCGACCAACTCCATTTAGGAATTGTAAGGGACTTAGAGACCATCTCACCTAGGTGGAATTGACTTAGATAATGTGACACATATCCTAGGTGGTTAGACACAAGTTTGGAAAGTCGAAAATTCACTTTCTGGAGCTATTCTAAGTGTTTGGTTCGAACCACCCTATTTTGGTTCGAATTTGCTTGAGAAAAAATGTATGGGAAAAAATTTCAGAATGTTTGCTATAAGTGGTTCGAACTACTTTGATTTGGTTAGAATCAAATGCAAGTGGTTCGAACCAAACTTGTTGTATTCCAAGTTCTAGAACGTTTTTATTATTTTTATTGGGTTGTTTATATAAGGCTTTGTCCCCTAATACGAATTGTTGTCTTTTATACAAAGAGTTGAGGCTCCCAAACTCACATTAGGGTTTCCAGAAATCCATTGGATCATCCCATTGAGCCATCTCTCATATTCTAAGCTAGAGTTGCAAGTTCTAATAAACACATCTTATACTTGCATATTTGATTCTCACAGTTCATGAGATCACTCTAGTTAGTTGGTGTTTAAACTGATTTAAATCAATGCAAAACTCCTAGTGAGTATCTTGGTTGGCGTGTGCCAAAGTCTTTGTGACGAAGATCGATCTTGCGAGATCGTGATTTCTGTGGTCGGAGTAATCAGGAGTCGGCATCGATGGAGATCGATCAACAAATCATGGTTGTGGAGTTCTAAGAGAAGCACAAGATGTTGCGGTTGATCACGGGACTTATGAGTTTGTGATTTCTTATCGAGGCATGGAGGACAAAGTACTGAGGATCGTTGTGTCGAGTCCAGTAGAGTATGGTTCAAGTCTTGCAAGTATTTGTTTGCCTTATTCTTAGTGAAGTCTCTTTTTCTGGATGAGGTCCCGTGGTTTTTCCCGGAAGAGTTTTCCATGTAAAAAATATCAGTGTTATGGTTTGTTTGTTGTTTACCTTTTCTATATTTTAATTGATTAAAATTTAAATTGGTCGACGGACCTTAGGTTAACCTATCCATCCCCCTCTAGGTCTTGATTCATATAAAAAGGGTAATTTCAATTGGTATCAAAGTGGGTTACTTTAAGGTTAACACCTTTAGTACGTTCTTGTTCATATATATCCCTTAACTATGAGTTCAATGAAAGAGGGTAGTTCCCTATATCGTTTTCCTCTATTTGATCCGAATAATTATGCATATTGGAAAGCTCACATGACAGCCTTTCTTAGATCAATGGATGAGCAAGTTTGGATGACCATCGAGAAGGGTTGGAAAAACCCGGTCAAAATAGTAGAAGAAAAGACTGTTGCCAAAAACTCCGGAGAATAGAGTAGAGATGAGATAAAGACTATTGGTTGGAATACCAAAGGTCTTAATGCCATATTCAATGTTGTCACACTCTAAAATTTTTGGAGAATCTTAAAGTGTGACACATCGAAAAGAAAATTGGGAGATTTTAGAGATCACCCATGAGAGGACATCAACTATAAAAATCTCTAAGCTCTAGATGCTTACCACTAGGTTTGAAAACCTAAGAATGGAAGACAATGAAACTTTTAATGAATTTTATGCAAATTTAAGTGGCATTGTCAACTTTTGTTTTAAACTAGGGGAGAGAATTTTCAAAATTAAAATTGTTAAAAAAGTCTTAAGATTTCTTCCCAAGAGATTTCAGGCCAAAGTCACGACCATAGAGGAGAGTAAAAATATTGATACTCTCAAGATTGAGGAGTTAGTCGGATCACTCCAAACTTTTGAACTAAACCTTAAATCTTCTAGAAATCCAAGGTTAAAAACTTAGCCTTGAAAACTATCAAGGAATTGCTTGTAAATTCAGATAGTGAATCTGAATTCAGGTTGGATGTTGTGGCCTTATTTGTTAGAAAATTCAATAAAATTTTGAAAACAAATAAAAGCTTTAATCCAAAGATATGCCAAAAACTTTTTGAGAAATCTTGGTCTAAGCAACTGGAAAAAAAAAAAAAAAGATTCTAAAGGTGTTGAAAAGAATTCCCGAAACAATCAATGTTATGAATGCCATGGATATGGGCATATATCGTCTGAGTGTCCTAATAAACTAAAATCCAAGGGTAAGACAATGGATGCTTCATGGAGTGACAACAATTCTGAATCTGAGAATTCGGATAATCCTTCTTCTAAAAAAGAAGATTGGAATCACACTGTCGTTGTTGCTAGCTCCATGAGAATTGAAGAATCTCCCTCATATTTGTGTGACAATGATCAATACACTAAGTGTCTAAAAGCTGACAATGAGGAAGAAACCCAAAAGAGTCAGAAGGACTCTAATGATGAAGGAGAAGAGAGTCAGGATGACTATGAAACCAAGGAAGACATCCATACAGTATAAAAAGAACTGTATGAGGAGAGTCTCAAACTTAAGAAGACAAGTATCTCTCTAACCAAAATGGTCAATTTGATTGAAAATGATAGATTCCTTCAAGAAAAGAGGATTTGAAAATTATTGTTTCTGAGATAGAATCGGAGAAATAAGTTCTATATGGAAAATTGCATTTCTTTATAGAGAATTTCACAAAATCCTAGCTGAAAAAATTAACCTGATCAAGAAGATTACAGATCTTGAGAGTGACCTTCAGAAAAATAGTGAAGAAAAGAAAGGTCTAATTGAAAGAGTGTCCAAACTACATAAGGAAAATATGTTCATGGGCATCACTGAAATTGTTGATGAGCTCAGTTACAATTGAAATAACTATGGTAATAGGGAGGGAATTGGAACTTCCTCTCGAAAGGGAAGTCTCATCATTGAGAAACTCAAAGCTAGGATACTAGATCATCCTGTGAATCATAATACACCTATTGCTAATAGGAATCCTGGTTATCCTCCTTTGGATTAGACTTTTGTTCGTCCAATTGCCAATAGGGCACCAATACCCCTATAGTTGAGAGGACCCCTATTCAACATCATGTCAAGAGGAATCATCCTTCTCATTTCATTCTTCAATCTTTAGGAGAAACCGACGCCAAAGTTTAAAGAACCAAAATCAGAATTTTCAAGAAAACCTCCAAAGGCAAGTTGAAACCCTAGCAGAAAGTCTAGGAGTTTCAGTGATGAAGTGATGAAGTGATGAAGATTGCTCACCTCTCTAGGAATAGTCATGGTCCAGACTCTCTTACATGTCTCTATAACGGCTCTCCCCAAAGGGACGACCCTTGTTTTTTTTTTTTTGTATACTGGATCTTTATTGGGATGTACTCATTACTAAAAAGAATAAAAAAATATTGGGGCGTAACCCCCGAACCCCCCGGCCTCATAATATTTCGTGCATATCTGATCATTCTCTACAAAACCTATTAATTTTTGTGATACATATACTTCGGCCCCCAAGGAAAAATTCCTGTCTCCGCCCTTGGTAGTCAGCATGTTCAATTTGCAATTACATGGGAATATAAAACATTCCCGAAGAGTGATACTAAACACCCCCTTAAGTTTAGGGTTAAAAGTTTTTGTAGCCAAAACTTGTTTTCCTCTTTTCCTCTCCATTGACTCCTATGTGGCAATTTTTCATGCTGCAGTTAAACGAATTATTTTCCAACTCTACTGCAGTGAAGATGAATCTAGTGGGAAAAAACAAACATGACAATAGTAAATACAGGGCATCAAAGGTCCAATGGAATATTGTTATCGTAGAAAATTCAAAAATTTATATATTTTTTTAATTATAAAAAAGATAAAACAAAACCTTTAGAATAAAAATAAAGAAAAATATGACTTGGCAACATTCCCGTTGGATCTTTATGAGCTATGAAGTCCGTTGCTGCCAATTCTGATCTTATGCAGAGTACTCTCCTTGGTTAATAGTCAAACTTTTAATGCTGTGTTCATTTGGAGGTAAGTGAGGGGAAGTGGGGGAAAAGTGAGAATTTGCAAGACATGAGTAGTTTCTCGATAAATAATTTTTTTTTCCATAGTGTCAAATTTTCTTTCAATTTCACCTATTCACAATTCCACCAAAAATGTGGAGTAGTGAAAGAAAGTGAAGGAAATTCTAATTCTACCCTTTCACCAAAAGTATTTTTCAAAGATGGCAAGAGTTAAGTTTGAAAATACTTGAACTTTCTCTTATAATTTTTCTCTCGGGCCAAACATTTAATAGAAACCCTACATTTCTTTTACTTTCTTTTTTCTTATTCGTTTACTACTAAAATGAATACACCCTAAATGCGAAAAAAAATTGAAAAAAAGAAAAGAGGAGTGCTAGCCATGGTGCTAGAATTTGATATTTTTTTAAAAACTTTTTCAAGGCGGGTGTGGCATTGCTATTTGCTACTGAGATTGAATCACGACCAATCGGGATTGAATTCAGGGAGACTTCAATGGCTCCCATAGTTCAACATGTGTCCCCTTTAATCCTTATTAACTGCGGTTAAAATTCTCTAACCCTTAGTATTCAATAATCTAACCTTAATTTTTTTACAAAAATATTGAACTATAGTTAAGAATTTTTAACTCTTAAGGTTAATTTTTTTCTTCAAAAAACTAAGGTTATATTATTCAACAATAAGGGTTAGAGAATCTTAACCATGTTTAAAAGGGGTTACAAGGGACATTTGTTAATTTGTGAAGCGATTGAAGTCTTCCTGAATTCAATTGCAAATGGTTGTGATTCAATCTCTTTGCCACTACCCCCGCAACAAATTTAACAAAAAATAAAGGGTCAGGATGCTCTCAAGTTCAACTTGAGAGAATCTCTCAAGTTCAACTTGAGAGAATCTCTCAAGTTTGAACCCCTAGAGGTCGCCACGTGTCTCTTTTGACACCCCTTAACCATGGGTAAGGTTCACCCACCCCTAGGGTTCACTCACCCATCCTTGGTTTTTTTATTTATATTAATTATTATTTTTTAAATTAAAAAAACTATTTTTAGAGTTTTTTAATATTAAAAACAGTTTTTTAATTTAAAAAATAATAATTAATATTTAAAAAAAAAATCCAAGGATGGGTGAGTGAACCCATGGGGTGGGTGAACCTTACCCATGGTTAAGGGGTGTCAAAGGAGACACGTGGCGACCTCTAGGGGTTCCAACTTGAGAGAATCCTGGGCCTAATATTTTTGGGCGACTGTAAATAGGGGCGATTGCGACTGGCAAAAGATCCTCTGTACGACCTAGAATTCTCGCTATTCCATTTTCTAGAGTTCGCGAGGTGTTTGTTCTGCGACTTCTTTCTACTCTTTCATGGCGGATTTGCAGAGTGCCCTTGCAGCTCGTGGATTGACTGTTTTTACGCTCCCAGATAAAGGTCGTTGTCTCGTCTCTAGCAGAGACTTCTCATCAGGTTCTCTCTCTACGATCTCTAACGCTGAGGAACATGAAATGCGAATGTAACTATTTACTATTATTCTGAAGAACTTTACTTCTAATCAATGCGAAGAACTTTAGAAGTCTCTAGCAGAGACTTCTTATCCTATATTCCAACAATTCTTCTTGGGGTTACTGTAACTGCACAAAATTTTAATGGCTATGATTTCTTAAGCTTCTGTTGTGAATGTGCAAAACACCAAACGGTTTTTAGGGTTTTTTTGGTTTGTCGAGTTGTTGCTCATGGAATCACTAAAGTTGGGAATCAACTTAGCTCAGAACAAGTTGCCACAAACAAAATACTTCTGTTTGCTAATGTGTTCCTTACGGTTGAATCATTCTTTTATGGTATATTTGGCAATTGATTTGTCTAGGTGCGAGGGGGTGACACACCATTCCTGAAGGAAGGGTGGTAAGAGTGTGTCCCTCATAGAAGGTAGATCTTGGGATGGATTCTCAGAACAGGGGGAATCCCAAATCTCTTCGGAGATTACCCCAGGTATTGTGGAAGTAGTCTGTAGCCCATTGTGGTGACCCACTAATCGAGTAACCGGCTAAACATTGCCTCTATTGTGATAGAAAGAATTGAGGGGTTGGGTGGGTAAGGTAGATATTGAAATTGAGAAGAGATCAGAAACCCACATTATTGTAAGGATTCTGATATGTCATGTGGGTTTCGAGTATCACTATAGGTCTAGATTGCATACTTGCTTGAACCCAAATCTCAGGGTGCATGTATATGATTATATTTATTTATATATTTGTGTAATATATATGAGTTTAGTACTCTAATTATTAACAATGTTGTGATAAACTACTTATTGTTTTAAATATCAGTCGCACTTTCTAGAAAAAATATATATTGGTACTACTGCACCATATGCAACACATATTCTATACCCCTGCCTAAGTCGTGTAACGTTTTTTTATGGGTAATATATATATAAATATATAAAAGAGAAAAAGTAGTACAATGAGGGGCTAGAGTCACAAGGGGGTGAACTTGAGCCAAAATAGGACAAAGAAGAGACAATAAAAGCAGAGTACAATATGATAATTTACAACAAAAACTAAAGCCATGCTGGATCAAACTTCTCTGGAATGGAGTGCCAATGCTTAAGGTACTGCCCGCTCTTAGGCAGGTTCTAGTAAACCGCGAGCTAGTGTCCTTGAAGACCCTTGAGTACCGTTCTTTCCAGATAGACCAAGCCATTGAGGCGAGTAAACATGAGCCCCGTCAAAACCCTCTTCTCCCAGTATCACCAAGAACTTACAAGATAAGAAGTCCCGGAAGGTGATCTACCGTCAAAACCCTTTTTTCCCAAGCAGGAGAGGAAATAGCTCCAAAACCTTATATGCAAACGGACAATGTAGCAAGAGGTGATCTACCGTCTCTTTAGTGTTCAGGTACATGAAACAACCATTAGTCATCTGCCACCCTCTACTCATAAGTCATAAGGTGATTGCATGTTAATATTTTATCCAAGGCTGTAGTCCAAAGGAAGAAAAATACCTTGGGAGGCAAACCTGCTTTCCAAATTGTTCTACAAGGAAAGGCAGGGCCGGAGAGTGGAAGGAGGGCTTGATAAAGGGATCGCATTGAGAACTGACCTTTGGGATTTCAAGATCATAGGCGGGTGTCCCTAAGGGGTGGGTTGGTGGGGACCTGTTGGAGTCGAGCTAGGAGGTTTTGGAGGATGTCTAGCTCCTAATCGTTGAGGTTGCGCGACAAGCATGAGCACCACACTCTATTGGTGGGGGAGTACTCGATATAGGATTCCACTGAAGCAGATCTATCTGAAGCTAGAAGCCATATCAGACGGAAGTCAGCATTAAGGGTGGTGGGGCCACACCATTTGTCTGTCCAAAACTGAACTTCATTGCCTTGCCCTATGCGAGCTGATGTGTTGGGAGAAAGTTTTTCAACCTAACATGATCCTTTTCCCTATTCTGAAACCATGAGGGCCTTGGATTGCGGGTGGGACCCACTTGGAGGGAGATCTGTTGTGTGACGTTGACACATGAACTACAGGGATAGGGATCGCGTTACCATACATTACGATCCTTCTTTCATTTTGTAGGATGAGGTTCGAAGCCAATAGTTCAAAACTGCAAGCTGTTAGTAATATCGACCAAGTTGGCTAATTTTATGAGGTGAAGGTTCAAAATATTGGATCATAAACAATATCTTTTCAATGGCCTTCATCTTTCATAGTGACTACCTTTTTCATTTACTAGTAAATTATAATTGCAGTAATATGAGATAGAACTAAAGCATAGTTCACTAATGGGCGCATGGTTCTAAATATCAATGATATCACATTGATATGTCGATATCGCAGGCCACTAACACATGTACACACTGTAGTATAAACAAGGATAAAAAAATCGACAATATCAGCGATATATCGCCGATATATGTCGGTATCGCTACCCTCCGACTAGGGATGTCAATGGATCGGATCCGGATCCGATTAGCCAGGCTTTGGACCCTATATGTGATCCGTCGGATCGGATCGGTGGAATCCATATAGAGTGATCTAATCCGATTATAATAACTTTTTAAAAATCATTTTAAATATATTACATAAATTTTCTATACATAAATTATTAATTTAAAAAAAGTTCACATTAATTAGAGTTAATTAAGGTACTATTAGATTTTTATATTATTAACATAGATTTTTTTTTAAAATTAACCTTAATCGGATCGGATCTTAAAAATATAATCGGATTTGGATTCGAATCGGATCGGATTTGGATCTATCGGATTCTTAATCGGATTGGATTCGGATCTAGGCAGATCCGGTCCGAATCCGACCCGTTGACAGCCCTACTGTCGACACATCTATACGCTGTAAAGAATTTTTTACATGATATCGCTGATATCAAGCGACATCCGTAAATTTTAATTTTTTTCCAATTTTTTGCAAAAAAAAGAATAGAAAAGTCATGAGAGTTAGTCAGTCCTTACAAGCTATAGAAAACTCATGATTCCCATCCTTACAAAACTCCAATGGTTGAGAGTTTGACCTTTTCAATTGATTAAACCAAAAAAAATGAAAAATGGTTGAGAGTTGAGACTTAAGAGTAGAGAAGAAAGAAGAAGTGGCAAGACCTCATACCTGTCGCCATTGTTGTGGGGGGAGTTGATTCGCCAATAGCAAAAGTCAGACGCATCACGCAAGGTCCCCTTTTCCTTTCTCGAGCTTTGCCTTTGGCCCTTTTTTTTTCTGTTTGGTTTGATAAAATGAAAATGAGGGATGGGGCTCTTGTGTTTTAACCCTTACAAGGGTATTGCTAGGGTCACTCTCTTGATCTCATTAAACATAACAAGGGTAATGCTAGGGTCACTCTCTTGATCTTATTAAACATATTTCGTTAATGTTTTAACCCTAAAAAGGGTAATGCTAGGGTCACTCATAATCTCATTAAACATACTTTCTTAAGTATTTTAATCTTGCCTTTTATAATTTTTTTTAAAATCAGTGTCCCCTTTTAACTACTTATAAGTCTATAACTAGGGTTAAAATTTACTAACCTGTAGGAATAACCGAATAAAGCATCTAACCTCGGTTTTCGAATTTTTAAAAATATTTTTGGCACAAAAAATTTCTAGACATGACGTGTCATGTAAAAAAGTATATTTAATGACAAAAATAATATGTGAAAAACTAATATTGATTTATATTACACACCTAATTCAAAAAAAAAGTATTAAAATTTTAATATAAGACCTTTTAATTTTATTTTGAGGATTATACTTGAAATTCATGGATATTATATTTAGTTATGAATTTTAATAATGTTCTATTATTATTATTATTAATAGACAATAAGTCTTAAAAATATACATAATAACATCGACTAAATAATATAACTTATTTCCCTAAAAATGATATATAAATTACTAAATATTACTTAAATATATTATCTAAAAAAATTAAATGTATAAAAAAGTAAAACAAATATAAATGGTTCTCTTTACCTCCCTCTCACTCCCATGGTCACGACTAAATTAATGCAGATAAAAAAAAATCCTCTATAATTTGTAAAAGAACTAAAATTGTATTTTCTAACCTGTTAAAAAAATATAGATAGAAAAAAAAACCTTTGTATTTTGGCATAGAGGTCTTGCTTGATTACATTAAACTTGTAATCACCTAAACAACAATCAATAGTCTTAGAATCGTGCTTGTTTATATCCAAAATAATATATATATAGGGAAGGATACTAATGAAGCATGCTCATTAAAGCTTTTAATGAGCGGTCCCTCTAGAAAGATGACATGTGACAATCTTTTTTTAAATTCGACAGTTGGATGTTGAGGTGGGTCCATTGAGAGACGTGTAAAAAAATCAATCTGATCGGACATGTTTAGATTGTTCGATTAAACCCACGTTTATTAGCATTAAACCCCTAGGGTTCTCTAGACCCTATCTAGGTTATAAAAATAACTAATCTTCCCATCTTCAATCGGATGGTCTATAAATGTCTGATCGAGCTGATTTTTTGTCACGTGTCTCTTGGTAGACCCGTCTTGACATTCAACGATTGGGTTTTAGAGCCCCCGCGACGTGTCACGTTAATTGGGACAACTCATAAAGACTTTAATGAGCATGGCTCATTAGAATTCTACTCCCTCTCTCTCTCTCTATATATATATATATATATATATGTATTAAAAACTTGAACAGGAGTCCTGCACATTTAAATAAAATTACATCAACTTCTTTTTACATAATTATACCCGCACATTTAAATAAAAAATAGAGGTCCTACTTGTTTGACATTATTATTTATTGGTGATCTACTATGCAGTATTTTATACATGTTTGTATTATTAAGAATCTTATAATTTATGAATTTATGATTGATTAAAAAATGACTGAAACATGAATCAATCGCACATTATCATCACTTGCCAGCACGCATCTTTCTTCTCTTCTCATTGCATCTCTTATGTATATTGTTGTTTTTTAAATGTTTTTATTCTCAAATGTGTATTAAAATCAATTTTAATATTTTCTAAAGTTTTACTACAAAATTTCATGTTTTCCCATTATCTTTTTTTGTCATTTTTTCAAAAATCACCAATAAACGATATATTTTGCGATATGTATATTTTTCTGCGGCTCGACATGTTGAGCGATATCGACATTTAGAACCTTGAGTATAAATTTTACCCAATTTCAACTCTTATCAACGATATTGCACGATATATCGCATATATCATGTGATATTGACGATATTTTGGAGAAACACTATTTTCGTAAGAAATTTTACTATTTTGATATTTGGGGTATAAACTTTACTATTTATAGCTTATTTACATAAAATATCATTGAAATAAATGGTTTTCTTTTAATTTTATTTCATTTACTTAAGATATTTATATGTAAATAAGGTTATACTCTCCATTTGAATTCAATAAAAATGATCATATATCCAAATTCTTGAAAAATAAAATGTCAACTTTTCAGTTCAAGAACAAACTCCGCTTTTTAGGGATTAAGTCAAAATTTCAATTTTAAAATGCTAAGGTATTTCTCAATATTAAAATTTCATAAATACTACTATATAAATCATTACTAAAACCTAAAAGTCCGTTAAAAAAGTCTCATAAAAAAGACTTACATTCAAGCTTTACAAACTTTTTAAAGCATATGTTGGGTACCTCCATTTAAATTTATTAAAAATACTCTCAAATTTAAATTTCAAAAGAATCAAAATTCAAATTAGGTGTTCCAGCCAAATTTCAACTTCTAAATTACAAGGCTTTTTTTTGAATATTAAGGGATCAGAGTGATAATTATGCCTCAATACCTACTGTATCCACCGATGGGAGTGTTGCTACATGTTGGACCAGATAAATATCAACATCATATATGTAAGTATATATCTTGGTACTATCATTAGCATAGTGAAGACGAAGATGACTTTGAGCCTTCGCGTAACTTCATGTGGCTCTGATTGTAGTTCTTTAGGTGAGTGGGATCATTGATATATTATGTATGAAACTTTGAATTATGTGTTTTATTATTATAGCTTATGTTTAATTGAGGGATGAATGAAATATTTTCTGTAGGTTATATCAATATTAGTTAATCATTTTTTTTTTTGGTAACCCAGGGTGTCCCCAACCCTTAGGGTCAGGACTAAGTCTCCGGAGGTGTGACGAGAGCCTGCACCCACCACACTTGGTAGGGACGAAAAATCCGGCGGGACTAGCCCCAAAGAGGGAGTGAGAAATGGAACCCAGGACCTCTCGCTTGATGAAAGGCCTAGAAGCCACTGATCCACCCAATTGGGGTTAATATTAGTTAATCATACTTTATCACCACTTGTCAGCACACATATTTGCTCCCTTCCCATTGCATGTCTTATGTACATTGTTGTTATTTTAAAAAAATATTCTCAAATATGTATTAACATCTATTTTAATATTTTTTGAAGTTTCAGTGCAAAATTTCATGTTTTTTCCATTTTTCCCTCGACATGTGATAAAATCTCCGTGAAATGATATAGCCTGAGATACATCCCCGATATATCTTTTTTTCCATTGGTGCTACATATCTTGTGATATTGATATTTAAAACCTTGGCATGGATTGAAATGTCGATGATATATCTTGGTTTCGATGAGTCCCGAAATATCTATGCAAGGTATTTCATTGTTTACAATTTTTTGAAAATTCCGTACGATTTTTTTTTTGCATTGTCTTGTATGATTTTGTGCGATATATGAGATATGTCACAGACTCGCACAATATATCCCATATATCGTGCGACATCCTATATATAGAGGGTTTTGGATATTTTTGAGATGACTTTGACTCTCCGTGTAACTCCATGTGGTTGTGAGTTGCAATTGTTGAGGTTGGATACTTGAAGTTGGAGATACCATTATTAATGTATTAACTATCATGTATGAAATTGATTGTATTTGAGTTAATTGGTTATGCTTGATAGAGAAATGAATGAAACTTTTATGCAAGTTACATCAATATTAGTGAATCATACATTGTTGTCAGCGTCAGGCGTCAGCGCCCATCTTTGGCCCCTTTCTCATTGCATTTCTTATATACCTTGTTATTTTTTTAAATTTTTTATTTTCAGATGTGTATTAACATTTATTTTAACATGTCTTGAAGTTTCATTGAAAAATTCCATATTTTCACTATTTTTTCAATTTTTCCTCCACATGTGATATTGTTCCTATGATATCGATATATCATGCAATATATCCCTAATATATCTTTATTCCACGGCTCAACATGTCATGCAATATCGACATTCAAAACCTTTATTAGGTGGCCCTCCTTTTATAAGAAGATTCATACTTTGGGCTTGGGTGTCTAGGCCCATGATCATTAGGTTTTACTCATAAGCATCTTCCTTTGAACCTCACAGATTCTATATGGGGTGGCTACTAGATCCACTCCTAGATCCATGTGGGGATGCTCTTGCATCAACATTATGGAAACCATCATGCATTAATATTTTAGGAATGATAAAATGTGTATTCCTTTTTTCCTGTGTGTGTGGGGTGGGGGGATGTATTCCTTGTTATCTATTTAACATCTTTCCTACGGATGTGGATCGGTAGTCATTTTCTTTTTTATTAGCTAGTCATTTTCTTTTTTATTAGCTGTATCAGTATTTTGGTTCATTCTCTATGAACCCTTTTGTACTTGTTTTACTCCTATATATATATATGTTTGATTACGGATCAAAAAATAAAATAAAATGTGTATCAATCCACACTCAAAATTCATTGTATAAAAAAATTAAAAAACCATTTGGAATAGATAATTTAAGATAAATAACATGTTTCATAAGTTGTACATGTTTGAAGCTTTAGAAAAGGAAAATTAAACATATAAATAGTCTATAGTCATGGCCACAAAATAAGACATCAAAAGATTGTTATATAGGTCACATCACTTGAAAAATTCGTATTCACATAGAGTTATGATGTAGCTCGGCATATTACTTTTACTTAATGTAGAGTTCTTATTACGATATTTTTATTGATATTCATAAATCATAAAATCTACACGCATATATGGATCTTAAGGTCTCTTGATATGTTTTATTTTTTCATAATTTTAATTAAAACAAATTATTAATATTTTTATTCAATTTATAGTACAAATATTTTGTCATTTAATAACAAAATAATTTAATAGCGGTAACTTACCCAGTGAACTCTCTAGCCACTAATTGTTGACAATTATCTATAATGTGTTACTTAGTACATTTCGATTTATTAATAATTACCACATTACATGATTTCAAATATTTTTAAGCTATATGTATTGAAAAATTAATCACAAAGGAGCCGTCGGGTTTCACCATAAAAACTCAAGAAAATTGGCTCAAAGATGGAAAATTTGGGGAGAATAAAGAGTTTCACGCACTTGGTTATTGAAATGTTATTGCCCAGTCACTATATTGATACATGTTGACCTATACATTATATTTATAAAACTAAGAAAGTAACTTTTTGGTATGAATGGAAAGAATGTATCAGAACATTAGGCAAATGTGTGGGAGAATGTTTAAAGTTAATATAGTAGTCATTTAATGTAAGCCTCCTTTCATGCACCTAAATACCTGAAAACCTGAAACAGCTAACAAGTGGCTGTGTTAAGGCCTCACTAGTTTACTATAACAGAAGATGAAATCTCGACCATCCTCTCTCTGACAAACTCCCAGAACAACAGAACTCACCTCTCATAGATCCCCACTTACACCTTTTCTTAGATTTATTTTAATTAAAAACTCTCTAAAAGAATCCACTTTTCTTTTTATTTTTCTCCTTATCCTCCTCCTTCCCCCTATTTTGTTTCCCATTTTGTGGGGCTTGAGTGTTCTTTAGATTTCTGGGTGGATTGTATGGTTATGGAAAATTAGGATTTATTCTGAAGAATCTATGGCTCTGCTTCTTTTGCTTTTAGCAGTCTCTGTTTGTTACTGGCTTACTGCTAATGAAGAGTTCATTTCTTAGTCCACTTGCTTTCTATGCGTGTTTGTGTGTTTCATTTGGTGGGTTTGCTTCTTTGTGGGATTTTGATATTTTTGCTAAGATTGAGTTCTTCTTCTGTTGTTAGTGCTATTGTATGAAGCCCAAATTCTGCCCGAGCCGGGGGCGGGCTGTTTTAGGACATGTCTTGGGCTTGACTCATCCAGGCTCAGCTGGGCCTAGGCCGGACTAGGGCTCAGTATATTCCTGGTCAGGCTGGGCTTGGACAGACCCTGGGCCGGCCCGGAACTTGCCCGTTGACAGCCCTACCTAGTTTTCCTCGAGAAGTTCATTCTACATTAAGCTTTAGGGAATCAGCACATGGTCAAATCTACTTTGTGAGCATGACCCTCTTCTTTTTTATTTTTGATTTTCTTTAATATGCAAGCTTCTCAGAATAAAGGTGTCAAGAGAAGGTGTTTTCAATGGAGGACTACGTCAGCCAATTCCTATAGCCACTTTCACACTTCGGAATTAATGAATTTCAACGAGGATTCATTTCCTTCAAATCTTCTGCTGTTACTTTCCTTCCAGAACTTTCATATAAATATATAATGATATAAGGAGTTGGACCTTGGAGCAAACCACTAGCAATCCTTTCAGTTTCCGAGCAACCTCCAACCTTAGAAGGATTCTAGCATATTATCAAATTGATGCTCAAAGAATCTCACATTAAAAATATTGTTGAAGATTTTCTACAGCACCTCTGCTAAGAAGATGGTCAACGTCCTCCATTTTCAGTTGTTCACATCACAACAGCAATATTCCGATGCTAATCTTATGCTAATTAGCTGCACCTTACAATCAGCTTGTGTTTTTTGTTACATAACCTTTCATATCAAAAGACCCATGACCTTCCATATAAATGGGCCTTTTTTATCTTTATGAAAACCCAAACCCTATCACACCAAGGCCTCCTAGCAAACATCCTTTCACACCAACTCCTTGTTGGTTCTCCAACTAGATGTCTTTGTCTGGACTAGCACTTGATTTCCCAAGTCCTTTTTCAATCCACTAGAAGTCAGAAATTGCACTATATTTTCACTCAATTCAGCACCTGATAAAAAAGCCACCTCCTATTGTTGTTTGAGACAGATTTCAACTGAAGACTTGGATTTTGGATATTTTGGCCCTTGCTCACATGCTCATATAAGACATTTATCCAACACCAAGTGTCCTACCATTTTTATTTGTTTGCTAACATTTTTTATGATCTCCACCATTCAATGAGATAGCATTGACTAACCTGGATTTGTATGGATCAGTACTTCTTGGCCGATTTCTCATATACTTATTTCTAAGATACGATGCCCTCATGATGCACATCTTTTGGAAAATTCCATCTCATCTTTGTGGAAAGGCGTCTAATAATGTGATCAAGAGACCAAACTCCTAGGCCTCCCTCTTCCAATGGCAGATTTATGGTGTTCCATGCTACCCATATATGTTTTTTGGTTCCATTGTGTTCCCCCAAAGAAAGTGGGAAAATGGTGGACGATATTCTATCCAAACTCTCTCCAGAACGTGCATAGCTAAAAGAGTATGAATAGAGATTTCACTTAAGGCATTTTTAATAAGCACCATCTTGCACACTGGATAGAGTGAATTTGCCACTTGACTTGATATTCTCTTCCTAAATCCTACCTTTCAAAGATGCTGTCAAATATTTGATTCTTCATTTAAGATTATTGAAGGGGATTTCTTCCTTTTGAAATATGTGCAATTTTGCGTTCAAGGAATGTGTAAGTGTAGATTTTCTCAAATGATGGAACTTCATTGTAGCCTCTGTCCAGTGACTTGTAATTATTTTCCAACCTCAGGAAGAAATATACATGTCTGGTTTCTTAATTTGAGGGAAAGGGAAACAATTTGCTAGTTGAAGAAATCAATATATTGAAACTGTCACCAGTGACTTGCTTTAATCACTTTAGCAGGATAATAATTGAGATTAGGTTCACTGTAGGTTCACTCATAGAGTTGCAGACCATAAGGTATTTACCAAGAGGGGGATTGAGGAAATTACAATTCTCATTGTGTATGTGGATGATATCATTGTTACAGACTTGCAGGTGATGACATTCGATCCATCACTAAATTAAAATAGATCTGGGATTTTTTTATATTAAGACTGTAGGCAATCTTCCATGTTTCTTAGGTGTTGAAATTGCATTGTCAAAATCAGGGATATTTAACTCGCAGGGAAAATATTATATGGACTTGCTAAAAGGTGCATGATTCCTCGGGGCAAAACCTATTGATACTCAAATGGAAGTGGACCATCCTCTTAAATCAGATGAAAATTGCATTGTCAAAGGAAGGGAATCAGGGATATTTAACTCAAAGGGGAAATATTATATGGACTTGCTAAAAGGTGCATGATTCCTGAGTGCAATATTGATACTCAAATGAAAGTGGACCATCCTCTTAGATCAGATGAGGGGGAGGTATTGGAATATCCCTATGTCTATCAGAGGTTACTAGGCGAGGTAATCACCTAACAAAATCAGTACCAGATATCTCCTTTGGAGTCGGAGCAGCAGTATTTCAGTTCATGCACTCACCTTATACTTCTCATATGAATGTTTTCTGGAGCATACTATGATATTTGAAGTCCTCTCTTGGACATGGGGCACATTGTGCTCTTCATGGACATCTTAAAAAAGATGCTGATTATTCAGATGCAGATTGAGCAGGTTCTCTCCATCAGATGGGTGCTCTATGTGTGGGTAGTGTTCACTGTCGGTGGGGCAGGTGCCTGGTGAACCTGCCTACACTTGATCACCACCCATGAAATGGGCGGTTAGGCTTCGCACGTGCCAAAGGCATGTGTGGCAGCTAGCCAATGGCTGTGTAGCCATCAGCCTGCCAGTATTTAATGCTGGCAGTAGGGCAATGATGCCCAACGGGCATGCTTGCTGTCAATCCCTATGAGATTGACACATGTTCGGGGTCTGTCCTCGTGGACATACCTGGTTAACCCTTACGGATTGATCCCTTGAATCAGTGCGCAAACAAACTTCACAAGTTAGTCCCGCAGACAGATTCTCAGGGACACCCTCACGGGTTAGCCAAAGGCTAGCCCTTGGTGGACTTGGTCTGTGGCCACAAATGGCAGTGGACCTGACCAGACAATGGGTGGGACCCATGGTTCACCCTAGGTCACCCACCTAATCCGCGAACTGACCAAAGTTAGTCCCCTTATTTGACCTGGTCTGCAACCTAAAATGGGCACAGTGGGTGGAACCCCATGGTCCACCCTTTGGTCACCAACTTAGTTCGCGGACTGACTAAGGTCAATCCTTATCTGACCTGGTCCGCAACCTAAATAAGCTGTGAACTGGGTCAACTTTCCCTAGTTGGCAGTCTGTCAGGTACTGCCACCTAGTAGGGAATCCCTAGAAAAAGGGGATCCTTTGCTACTTTTGAGGATCCCCCTCTTAACTCCCAATTAGGGGATGCCACCTAGCACCCCCATTCAATAAAAGAGTAATCTCCTCTTCTTTTTTGGAGAGACCTTATCCTCCCAGGTTTTCAAAAGAAAAACCAATATGGAATCCCCCAAAAGGAGGACTCTGTACGTCCTAGGTTTCCCAGATAAGGGACACCAACTGTATTGGACACATGGCCCTCTCTTAGGAGAGTAGGCCCCAGTTTGAACTCCTAAAAATAAGAAGTCAAAAGAGAGACTAAAGAGGACTCCCTCAAGAAGTATAAAAGGGAGTTTCTCACAAAAAGCTCCCCCGGAAGATTAGAAAGGAGAAAAAAAAGTACTTTTCTTGAAATAGGGATCAAAGTAGAGCTCCAAGAAAGTACAGAGCCCTCTTCCACAGCAAGCCAAAGCAAGCTCAAAGTGAAGAAGACTCCCTTAAAATGGAGAAGATAAAGTGAACCCCTCAAAATGGCCACTTCTCTTCCCTCTTCCATTTTATCAAATACAAGACCTCAATGAGGGCCCCTGTAACGCCTACATGGGAATTGAGCACCTGCCTTGAATAAAGAAAATATTTTTATTCAAATATCTTTTGTTTCTTCTTGTTCTTCTTCTTAATTAGAGGTACCTCCCCAAACCGGGAAGGTAATTAACAATCCGTTTTCTTCTTCTTAATTAGAGGTACCTCCCAAAACCGGGAAGGTAATTAACAATCCGGGTTTACCTGGATTGGAAGGATAGTCCCCCCACACAAATACTAATCTCCACACACCAGTGGAGGAAACTTGATCACATAATGAAATTCGGGCGTTACACTATGTTGAACTACTACACTTGGGTAAACATAAATATAGTTGCATGAAAAAGGCAAAAAACAAATTATAGTTGCAAGGTCAAATGCCACAACTAAGTACAGGTCCATTGCACATGCAGCGTGAGTTAATCTGGCTTAAATCTTTGCCGACATCTAGGTGTTCTTGTTGATTCACCAATGTTGCAAGGTCAAATGCCACAACTAAGTACAGGTCCATTGCACATGCAGCGTGAGTTAATCTGGCTTAAATCTTTGCCGACATCTAGGTGTTCTTGTTGATTCACCAATGGAGATGTGCTGTGATAACCAAGCAGTGATTCATTCTCCTCTAATACAGTTTTCCATGAACGAACCAAGAACATGAAGGTGGATTGCCACTTTGTGGGAGATAAATTGGTGTCCAAAGAAATCATCACACCATTTGTAAAATCAGAAGACCGACTGGCAGATATGTTTTCTTAGTGGCTGTCTGCTTAGATTTTTTTTAATGATTATAATTGGTAAAACCGATTATATTTGATTATGACGTAAATTATCATGTTTGGTGACCAATTGATATAATCGATCATACCTAATCAACTTTATCAAATCGATCATTTTTCAATTTACACATTTCTTCACTTCTTCTGTTGTCTGATGTCTGGCCTAAATAATCATTTTTTTCTACATGTTAATCGAACAGTTGTAGTGTATGCAGCTATTGCGTATTCAGTGATTATATTGCCAGTAATTATCTTATAATAGATTATGGGCTAAATAATATTAACCAGGCCTAAAGCTCATAGTCGGTTACAACATATTCAATGGAAGCTGGGTATAATTAATGTTCATGCAAGACTTGAGGGGGAGAGTTGCAAACCTGGTGTATATAAGTGCAATTGTATAGGGATAGAATAGTCTTTATTATTTTATTGTTTCCTTTCTTTATCACTCTACTTAATTTACTGTGTGGTCAATTTATGTATTTTTAACGACTCATCCATTGAGAAGAAAGGAATGAAGTTGAAGAGCAGTATGTGGGATTCTTTCCCTCCAAAAATACCTTCTCCAAAGGTTGAAACTCCCTAAGTGCATAACAATTACCTAAGCAAATAAAGAAATGGAAGTGTGATTCAAAATGGGGTGTTCTTTTACTTCAAGAGTCAAGAGACTCGGACGAGAGAGAATGACAGAGTTGTTGCTGTTGCAGTTGTGGTGATATGGTGTTGCGTTGGAGGAGCTGATGTGGTGGTCGTGGTGGTGTTGCACTGCTCAATGAGGCTTGTGGCTTGATAGTGGTGATTCGAAACTCCGGAAGCCCAACCCAACCCTATGTGATTATAAACGGTTGGAGAAAACTCCATTTGAACCCAACTGATGGGCCAAAAACCTCAAATCTGGCACTGTGAATTGTCAAGACATTGCACACAGATGAGGCAATAATTGCCACCCCCCAATGGAAAGGAATTTTGATTAAGAAATATTTAAGTATTTGGGAGATAATAAAAAACTTTTGAAATGTAATTATCTTTCCCATACAGATACAAACCTTTAGGTGGCGTTTGGTAACACTAATCTAAATAGGTAGAGCTTATTTGAAAATTGTGCTTAGTTGGACTTTAGATTGTTAAGTTGAAGGTTAATTGGATGTCTACATCTTTTTGAAGTAGGGGTTTTACCTCTATTTAAAAAAGTAGCACTCTACCTATTTAGATTAGTGTTACCAAATGCCACCTTAGTCTTGCACCAAATTATTTTGTCCATGTTAAATACAAAAAAAGAAAAAATCCTCTTGATTATTTTCATTTGGTAGGCGGGAGTATAGGAGGAAGTTTTATAAATAATATGAAAGGGTGAGCTTTTGATGGATGGGAACCATATGTATACAATGTCATATTTTACATTCTAGAAAATGGTTAGTAACATACGTACATATATTAGTTGATCAGAAAAACATTACATATAAGTATTAGAAATAATTAGAACTTGGGAATCTTGTATTTTTAATTTTGCATGTATTCTTGTACATCCCGTAAAAGATTGTTGACATGTGCACTGTCATTCCTTTTTTTGTATTACTAAAACTGCTTCTACTTTTTCTTGCTCAGCTAATAATCTAGCTTTTATATGGCAGGAGACGTGATTATAAGCCAAGAGCCTTATGCCTATGTATCAAATAACTCTTCTGACTCAAGATGTGAGGGATGTTTTTCATCAATTAACCTCAAAAAGTGCTCGGCCTGTCAGGTTGTGTGGTACTGTGGGAGCACATGCCAGGTATAGTTTGGGGATAAGGATATCTCATGCATGGTCATGGTGGGACAAAATCATTGTTGTATTTCTTTTGTCCTCTTTCAACTACTATTGTTAAAATCTTACGATTTACAACTTGAATCCGACAATCCAAATGAATACTTAAGCCAAACAATTTGAATCCTAGGTCTGAATCCTTTTAAGATAACTCCTACGATTTTCATTCGAATCGTTCGCGATTTGAATCTTAAATCCTATCAAATCCTACAATTTGAGTTGACAACAACCGTTATTATCCCAAGCAATAGAATGTACACTTATTTCTTGTGTGCTTGTGGTTTTCTTAATGGAAAAGTGGATATCTTGGTCTGAGCATTACACCATCTCAGTTATAAGGGCCTGCAAAATTGTTATTTAGGATGATTCTTTTATGTATAAATCATCTCAGCAAGCAAATCGAATGACATGCCTAAAATGCATGCCCTAACAATGTGGTACAAGGGTTCAAAATGATTTGCTAAATCATAGGGAAGATGATGCTGGGCTATCATGATGTGATTGAGAGATCAGAAAATTAATTCCAGCAATAAAGAAAATTAGGATACTCCCTAGATTCCACAATTGCAATAAAGAAATCCAAAATGGAATTATTAATAACCTAAGTTAAGTCACAATTCCACAGTGATAAATTCTCAAAGTGAATTGGGAGATCGTATTGGAAGTACAAATTTCCAGTAGCTTAGAGATTTCAATTCAAAAACCAACGTGATTTCCTTGTTCAATTAGTGATTTCAAGAAAATAACTTTGGCTCAACAATAGTTATGATTTGTAACATGCATGTAAAGTAGGTTTTCAAGCAATGTAATCACAAAATCCAGCAGCAAGAACTAATGAAAATTGTAAAAGTTAGGGTTTTGGCGTATTGCAGTTATTAGGGTTTGAAATCTTATAAGGTTGTGACTGCAATATGGATTAGGTCTAGGGTGGCTAAGATAGCAATAGGGAAGGGGTGAGAGGTCTGCAACAGTAAAGGATATGCTGTAAAAGGGGCAGCAGCAAGGGGATCAGGTGTAGCTAGGCTGTGGGGTGCAGGGAACAGGATATAGGGAATCAGGAATGTAAGAAGGCTGTGAAAGTAAGGTAAAGGTAGGGAAAGGGGTGTAGCAGCAAGGTAGTAGGGTATGGGGACCGGTGGCTGCAATGGAACAGGTGGTATGGGCTGGCAGCTGCAATAGGAAGCTGTGGGGGCTGGTGGCAGCAAGGTGGGGTTGATCTAGGGTTTCGATAATTAGAATTTTAACAAGAATAGAAGAAGAGAGAAAAATTCAGCAAGGAAGAAGAAGAGAAAAGAAGATTACCTGGCTTCACACCAAGGATTCAATTTGGCTTCACACCATCTTTTCACAGGAGATTCAAAAGCAAAAGCTCTCATGTATTGATTCATTCATTAACTGAAAAATAAAATCTCTACAAGGAGTACTTAAAGAGAAAAGAAGAAACTCGAAACATACCCCAAACAGTCAATTACCCAAATACCTATCATTAAGAAATTAATCCTCACTAATAAAATAAGCAAAAGTAAATAAACTAAATAACTAATAAGGAGGCTGACCATCTGTAATGGGCCACACCATCCTATGGGTTAATCGTAGCCTCGAAATCTCCCCATCTCAATCCAATGGTAGGGTCTCCCTCCATAGTGCGATCTAACGGTAGATCTCTATCAAGGACAAGATCCAATTGTGGATCTCTATCAAGAGCATGATCTAACGGTAGATCTCCATAAAAACATGATCCAACGATGGATCTCCATCGGAAACACGATCCAATGTTGGATCTCCATCAAGAACACGATCTAAGCGCATATTCAAGCCATTCATCCATACTGAGACTTGTGTAAGGGCTCTCCTCCGCCTCCGCTGGTATACTCGCACACTTAGTGATTCAATGTCCACATCAATTCCCCTCAGCTGAGAAGATTTTGCCACTGGCGAAATAAAATTGCCGTACTGCTCCAAGAAACTAGGATGAAGTCGCTGCAACTCCCCGTGTGATCCTCATACAATTTGTCTTTGACCTATTCCTCCACTGGATGAGATACTTTCAATATCTCCTGTGTGGCTGTGTCTAGTGGAAATCATCTGCTCATCCAGAATATCCTTTATCTCTTCTTTCTTGCTAGGCATAGGTGGTGGAGGAGGCAATGGTAGGGGAGGTGGGTCTGGGGTAAATAATTGATCTGGGCTAGGATCATCATGAAAGTCAGAGGGTGATGCCACAGAGACTTGCTTTGGTAGGGGAGGGGGTCTAGGCTTAGGCTAGGATCATCAAGGAGGTATAGTTTAAAATTCCGATACGTATCGGCCGATAGGTATCCTGTTTGGAGCTACCCAATACCTAGTACACTGGCATGCTAGAAAAAAAAACTCCCTGTATCGGGCCGATACAAGACCGATATAGGCCCGATATGCCCGATATGAGGGATTTTTCAGTTAAATTTTTGTATCTCCTTCTATGTACACTATGATCCACATCACACCCGATACATACAACTTATTTATATAAAATAATATTTAAGTAAATGACTTTAAATTAATTTTACTTCACTCAAAATATTTATATGTAAATAAGGTTATACCCCCATTTCAATTCAATAAAATTTATCCTAGATCCAAATTCCTGAAGAATAAAAAATCAACTTTCTAGTTCAAGAACAAAATCTTCTTTTTAGTGCATTTTAGGAATTAGGTCAAAATTTTAACTTACAAATGGTGAGGTATTTCTCAAATATTAAAATTTCATATATTCTACTATATCAAAATATTACCAAAACCCAAAAATCCAGCAAAAAAAGTCTCATATTTTAGTTTTCAAAAATATTTTCATCTACAAGGTTAAAAAGCCAACTATCAGTTAAAAAAAAAATTTACATTCAACCTTATTATTTATGGTTGTAATTCAATACATCTTATTTAACTCATTGAATGTAAAGTTTTAATATCTAGATTGTATTTCCCGCACTTGGCTAAGTGACTATGGTTTGTATCATACCTGTTTATCAACACACACGCCTTTTTTAACTTGTAAAATTCTTAACTCTCATATGTATGGTTATAAACATGGTTGGAGGCCTTCATCTAGTTTGTTTTAGCTTCTATTTGCATTAAAAGAAGTTTTATGCGGGACATTCAAGTATTTTCTTGCATATCTAAGCGTTTCTTAGCGTATTCTGATATTTTCATTGTATCCATCCTTTACGGTCCGATACGCCGATACATATCTGATACATATCCTATTTTGGACTTATCGATGTGATACCTGATATCAATATTTTGAACCATGCAAGGAGGTGAGTGGGTGATGCTGCTGAACTTCTGAAGAGAATAAGGTCTTCCACATTGAATTTCAGACTGATGCCCATATCAGGTGAAAGGTCTACATAAGTCCCGCTTCAAGATTTTGAACGGTTTAGCATTGTAGGCCTGTAACTTTTTAGTAGTTCCCAGTGGGGAACACTCTCCTAATTTAGATCATTACATAATCATGAACTTGAAACTCTTTAAAATAATGATGTGAATTGGCAGATGTTTTATACTTTTTATTACTAACTGCAATCGTTTTCTGACCTTAACATGCAAATCATTAATGTGTTGTGCAAATGCATCTGTGAACTTTGATGACCTATGTGAGGGTGCCATAGGAATGAGATCTACAGGTATTCTAGGTGTATACCGATGTACTACCTCAAAAGGATTAATTCCTATTGCACTATTGACAGAAATATTGTATGCAAACTCAGCTATATGCTGCAAAACTAGGTCCCATGTCTTAAAGTGATGACTTACCAAACACCGCAACAAATGTCCTAGGTTCCTGTTGACCACTTCAATCTGACCATCTCTCTGCGGATGGTATACTTGCGAGAATTAAAGGCGAGTTCCCATGATGTGCCAAAGTGTCTTCCAAAAATAACTCATTCTCGGTCAGATTTAATGATTTTTGGCATAGGTAATGGGGTAATTGTATGTTGGATGTCATGCATCGGTGAGAACTCATCCGGTAACTCTTCAGGAAACACATCTTGAGACTTAGGGACAATAGGTACCACCTCAGCTGGTAGCTCCGCATGGGGTTAGGAGAGGCCTCTTTGGTGACAAGAGCGTGTATAGTGGCTTCCTCCCTAGTCTCTCTCAAACTCCGTAGGACTAATGGTATGAATGGTTTTAGACTTGTGATCTTTATGGCTCTCATCCTTACTCACGTCCTTTTCCACAGTGGAAATGTTGGGTGGGAGAGGATTTAATTTTATCTTTTTACTTTCATAAATAAAGTAGCACATATTCGATCTGTTGAATATTGTCACATCCTTATAAAAAAATCATGGCCTATCCAAAATGATGTGGCCCACATCCATGGGCATCACATCACACCATAAGGTGTCCTTATATTAAGAATATTGTATTGGGACAAGACACATTTGGGAAACGGGAATGGTAGATGTATCTACCCATGCAACTCGATATGGTTGAGGGTGGGCTACTAGCGTTAATCCTAGAGTACTAGATGAAACAACATTCGTGCAACTCCCGCTATCAATGATCACTTTACAATTCTTTTCACCACACTTGACGTAAGTATGGAAGATAGAGTTCTTACACCATTAGCCTTAATCTGGGCTAAGGCACACCTAACAACCATAACTCTAGACAATACATTTGTGCCCTCTGTAACTTGCTAAACTCATCTATGACCTGATCACAGTGACAGGGGATAGTCCTAATCCAACCTACTTATTCATTAGTGTCCTCACGATCCTCATCACTAGGAGTAATCACAAGCTCATAGACTTCTTCCTCAAACTCACCTTGCTCCTCGTCTTCGGTTCCCTCAATCAATAGAGCTTTATTTGAATCATTTGAGGGACATGGTATGCATAATGTCCACGACCTTTGACAATGAAAGCGTCAGAGCATTTTTTCCCCCTAGGATTCCCACCAGTTGCTCCATTCCCTTTGTTATCTCGAACATTGGATGGAGCACTAGTATTGACTCTAGGCGCTTGATTCCCAGTGTGAGGTGTTGCTCCTGAAGGAGTGGACCTACTGGCAAGATTGCGGGAATCAAATTAGCTAGTAAATTGTGGTTTCAGATACTGCTCTAGCTCTTACACCACTTGATAGACATGCTTTTGATAGACTTGCTTTAAGGTGCTAATATCTTAAGGCATAAGTTCTCTCTGGAGCTTTGGACGGAGGTCCATTCTGATTTTTGAACCTAGAAAGTGTGACTAGAGCATCATGAATTCATCAAATTTTTCAATGTAGTTAGTGGCAGTCTGGCAGGCATGGAGCCTTGCCGAAGGAATTGCCACTGGTCCATGAGCTTCTCACGATTGGTTAGAGGAAGATATTTCTCTTTGAGCTTCTCTTTCATTTCGGCCAATGAATAGTGGGGTCCCCACCTGATCGCTCAATCATTCGCTAAATATTGGTCCAATAGATTTTTGTTTGGCCCACCAATTTCATCTTGGCAATCTTGACTCTACTTCTCTCAGACATTTCATTCCACTCAAGTAGTGGTTCATGTCTGCTTACCAATCAAGAAAGGCCTTCGGGTCAAGTCGACCATCAAAGCTCAAGGCCTCAATTTTGATGGATCTCACATGCCGATCATTGGGATTATAGGGATCTTGATACTCGATAGGGTGATGGTGATCTCGCTCTTTTCGATGGACTAAGCCTCATCTCTATCTCTACCTCTACCTCTATCTACACCTACATTATGAGACCCTTTCTCGATCATTCTGAAGGGAGCCTCAAGAATAGCTAATTGAGCATTGGTGTTGGTATTGTTGGTCTCTATACTAGCTTCCATGTGGGCTCGACAGTTATTGAGGGCTTCTAAGACCTGGGTGAATTGTGCAGGGTCCATGCTTGGTTGGTAAAACTTCCCACTACGAGTGGCCTGCACTAACTAGTTTCCTAAGGCTATATGTGATGCTAATGAGCCCTAGTTCTAAATGCGAGAGACTAACCCTAAGCTAACCTTAAGCTTTGATACCAAAAATTGATGCATGACTATGCAACTAACCTAGAATGATGTGATTGAGAGATCAGCGAATTAATTCCATCAATAAAGAAAAAGATGGAACTACCTAAATTCCACAATTAGAATAAAGAAGTCCAAAAAAGAATTATTGATAACCTAGGTCAAGTCACAATCTTGTAGTGATAAATTCTCAAATTGAATTGGGAGATCATAATGGAAGTAGCTTAGGGATTTCAGTTCAATAATCAACGTGATTTCCTAGTTCAATTGATGATTTCAAGAAAATAACTTTGGCTCAACAATGGTTATGATTTTGAACATGCTTCTAAAGTAGGTTTTCAAGCAATGTCAAAGTACAAAACCGCTGCTAATAGAAATTGTAAAAGTTGGGGTTAGGATTTTGGAGTATTGCAGCTTCTAGGGTTTGGAATTGTATATGGGTTGTGATTGCAATATGGATTAGGTCTAGGGTGGCTAAGATAGCTATAATGAAGAGGTAAGGTCTGCAACAGTAAAGGGTATTTTGTAAAAGGGGAATAGCAAGGGGATAAGGTGTAGGTAGGCTGTGGTGTGCCAAGAACAGGATATAGGGTCTATAGAAGGCTGTGACAACAAGGTAAAGGTGAGGAAAGGGGTGCAGCAACAAGGTAGTAGGGTGTGAGGACTGGTGGTTGCAATGGAACAGGTTGTGGGGGCTGGCGGTTGCAATAGGAAGCTGTAGGGGGTAAAAAGGGCAGTAGCTAGGGGATCAGGTGTAGGTAGGCTGTGGGGCTGTGGGGTGCAGGGAACGGGATATAGGGACATTAAAAAGGCCATGACAACAAGGTAAAGGTGGGGCGGCAATAAGGTAGTAGGGTGTGACTTGTGAGGACTGGTGGCTGCAATGGAACAGGCTGTGGGAGCTGGTAGCTGCAATAGGAAACTGTGTGGGCTGGTGGCAAGAAGGTGGGGTTGATCTAGGGTTTTAGTAATTAGGGTTTTAACAAGAATAGGAGAAGAGAGAAAAATTCAGCAAAGAAGGAGAAAAAAGAAGATTATCTGGCTTCACACCAAGGATTCAATTTGCCTTCACACCATGGCTTCACACCATCATTTCATAGGAAATTCTAAAATTCAAAAGTAAAAGCTCTCATGTATTCATTCAGTCATTAAATGAAAAATAAAATCTCTACAAGGAGTATTTAAAGAGAAGGAGAAACCCTAAACAGTCAATTCCCTAAATAACCGTCATTAAGAAACTAATCCTCTCACTAAGAAAATAAGCAAAAGTAAATAAACCAATTAACTAATAAGGGGGCCGGCCATGCTATCCTATGGGCTAATCGTAGCCCTTGAAGTCTCCTCCTCTCGATCCAATGGTAGGTCTCCCTCCACAGCGCGACCAAGGGTAGATCTTTATCAAGGACAAGATCCAACATTGGATCTCCATCATGAGCATGATCAATGGTGGATCTCCATCAAAAACATGATCCAACGGTGAATTTCCATCGAAAACATGATCCAACGGTAGATCTCCATTAAGAGCATGATCTAAGCCTATATACAAATCTTCCATCCATATTGAGACTTGTATAGGAGCTCTCCTCTGCCTCCGATGGTATACTTGCACACTAGGTGATTTGACGTCCGCATCAGAAAATATACAAAATTAGAGTTTAAGAATGAGGTACGAAAACAAATGAAAACAATTCAGATTACTAAAATAAAGATTGGGATGAAATTGATGCTATTATTACAATTATTAATTGATAGAGTTGGAAATTTGCTTTATTTGCTTAAAGTTGGAATTTTGAATTGACGAACTTGTTTGTACTTGTTTACGTCATAGAGTTAAGAATATTCTGTTTAGGTGAGAACTGTTAAAAGTTTTTTTCTAAGGTGCTTGGCTTGAATACATACCAATTATTGTACGAGCAATGAGTAACTGGGATTCATATTCACGAAGAGTGTTGACCAAAAGCCCCTTTGTGCTAATTTATAATGTTTTAACATTAATAAATCAACAAATAAACCAATCCTTTGTATTTTAAAGAAAAGATGCCCACTTAAATTTTGTATTATAGGGGTTTTCTTCCCTTCTGAAAACTCTAGACCTAGAACCTTTGACTTGGTCTCAATCAATGCATCAAATCACACAAGATTTTAATTGGAAGCATATATTGATAAGGTGCATCATGTGGAGACAAAAATTCCATATTTAAAATGCACTACTTCATTTTTTGTGTATGCCTGCGATACATGTGAGGTTATATTTTTTGGTGCAAATATGGGAATTTTTTTTATACGAAGAATTATGGATGATTTTGGGCATGTTAAATTCCTTTTTATTTTATAGACTTTTGGATTTTTTTTTTACATATATATATATATATATATTTATTTCTATGGATAATCTCTATGAAACTACAATCTTATGATTTGAATCCTATTTGGACAAATCTCACCCCTTACTATTTTCTGGTTCGATTTTAACTACATTACTTTCAGCATTAGGATTTTTGCGTTCATAGAATAGTCCCAAATGGAGATTTTGGTTCCTTCAATCATTGGTTGTTCCTTCATCTATGACTTAAGAACATTTAATGTAAGGGATATCTTATGTTCCCCTCCCACCAAGAAGATCTTTTATGGGAAAATATATGGATTGGATCAGATGATCATAACCAGTTTTTCTACTATGTTTTGAAGGTCATAAAATACTGCAATTCCACTAAAAATGTCAGTTGATTGAATGGTTTTTTGATTGACTGTAATTATGTTCTATGAGACAATGACTTTAATCATCCATTTATATTATGCCCATGTATGCATAGTCACCAAGTACGGGTACGAGTTTTAAACAGCAATGATCCATTCGGGAAGTATGGGTTTTATACGGCAAAAAACATAAAAAATTAAAAAAATATTTGATAATTATAAATAGATAGGAACATGATACAAACTACTAACAATCATTTAAAGTTATCATTCAACAAAAGAATTGCAATCATATAGCCCTCAAAATATTATCATCCACCATTCAACCATTTTAACCAATGGAATCATTCACCATTCGAAAAAAGTACAATACCACCATCCTCTAAATTAGAACCCTATAATATTCAAACCTTAACATAAAATTCAAACCGTCACATGAGCTTCAAAGTTCAAACCCTAACATAAAATTCAATAATATCTTTGTAAAAATAAATCCTATATGCAAACCCTTTCATAAGATTCAAATAAGTAAATGAGAATGAGAGAGAAGCACTAAAAAATTAAATTTCACTCTGTAAAGGATAAAAATAATGCGTCTTCGTTTCAAACGGTAACCCTATAAAACTTCATATTTATATATATATATGCTTTTTGTATGCGTATTATGCGAGTTTAATATAGAAAACGTGTTTAATACGGATATCGCTGTTTTAAATTTAATACAGCATAAGTACACCTTTTAAAATGGAAACCCCCCAACAAAGTTGAATATGCTTTTTAAATGTGTTTTTGGTGACAGAACATGTATGTAGTTTTTTCCATTCAGTATAACTTCTATAACTCTTGAACATGCACTAGAATAAAAAGGCACAAATATATACTTTCTCAAGACATGAGTCATTGAAACTTCTTTTTCAAGGCACTAGACATCTGATCTGAACTTTCACATTGTATTGAGTTTTATTATAGCTATAGACATTTCCGTAGCATACAACACACACATGGGTTCTGCTTTCTTCTCTTATGAATTAACTTATAGCATGTTTCAATTCTTTCAGAAGTCAGATTGGAAGTTGCACCGTCTTGAATGCCAAGCTCTTGCTCAACTAAGTAACGACAGACGAAAATTACTTACACCTTCTATACGTTTGATGGTGAGACTCTACCTAAGGAGAAAATTGCAAAGTGAGCAGGTGAGTAGTTCACAATTACCTTTCTCTACTCTTACACCTTTTAATGTTTTTATATTGCTTTCTTTCTTTTCTTTTTAATTGCTTCCTCTCCTTTCTTCTTCCTTATTATATCTGAGGCCTTTCCCTTCCAAATCTTAATTCATATCTAACTTTACTGCATAAAAAGAGTGCTATGACTACAACCTGATAATGATGGGTCTGTATCTAACCTTTGTAATGTGCATAATGTTAACATTCTTTGCCCTTGAAAGCATATGATGATTGTGCTTTTTCTTTGTACACATCATATTAATTGGCTGTGTTACTGATACGCACGGCATGCACCCGTTTCTCTTTCCATTTACACAGTTACACTACAAGCCACGACACAGACCTGATAACAGCTTAAGTTCATAAAATATTATCTAAGTAATTTATTTACTTAAGATATTTATATGTAAATAAGGTTTTACCCCTATTTGAATTTAATAAAAATTATCCTAATCCAAATTCCTGAAGAATAAAAGTCAACTTTCTAGTTCAAGAATAAAATCTGCTTTTTAGAGATGAGGTCAAAATTTCTACTTTTAAATGGTAAGGTATTTCTCAAATCTTAAAATTTCATAAATTCTACTATAGCAAAACATTACTAAAACCCAAATGTCAGGCAAAAAGTCAAATATTGTAATCTTCAAAAATATTTTCATATATAGGGTCAAGAAGTCAATTAATAATGAAACAATTCATGAGAAAAAGACTTACATTCAAGTGTCAAAAAGTGAATTAATAGAGAAACAGTTCAGCAAAAAAAGACTTACATTCAAGCGTCAAAAAAGTCAATCAATAGAGAAACAATTCAGCAGAAAAAGACTTAAAAAATTCAACCTTTACAAAAAAGATTCTAAACATATGCGAGGTGGTCCCATTTAAATTCATAAAAAATATTCCCGAATTTAAATTCTAAAAGAATCAAATTTTAAATTTTTAGTTCATGGCTAAAATTTGATTTTAGTCATTCAAGCCAAATTTCAACTTCCAAATTGCAAGACTTTTTTTCGAATCTTAAGGGTTCATAATTTGTAATATGTCAAACATTATTAAAACACAAAAAACCGGTAAAATTATTTCCCACATTGGCTTCTATATGGTGTTGTGTCACTACATTCTTAGTCCCAAGCATCGAGTGACATTTATGAAGAGATTTCACAACTCTCGAATTTACAGCAGACGTACATACATATGTACCAGTCCCCATACAATGTTCACATGAGTTGACCAATATGTTTGGGTTACTAATAATGTATCTCTTTATTCAGTTCCTGAGCACACACCTTCAAGCCGGCACGAAGCTCAATGTGGTATTGAGTTTCTATCATGTATGTAATTTACCTTAGGAATGCAAGTCATTACTTTCTCATGTATTTCATTGAATGTAAAGTTTTAATATCTAGATTGTATTTCCTATACTTGGCTAAGTGACTATGGTTTGTATTTACATACCTGTTTATCATCATGCACGCCTTTTTTAACTTACAAAATTCTTAATTCGCATATGTATGGTTATAAATGTAGTTGAGGGCTTTTATTTAGTTTGTTTTTAGCTTATATTTGCATTAAAAGAAGCTTTATGCAAGGTGTCCAAGTTTTTCCTTGTGTATCCAAGCGTTTCTTATCGTATCCTGATTTTCTACCTCATCCAACTGATGCGGTTCGATACACATCCTATATTTGACTTACTGATACAAAACCCATTACAGATATTTGATTTAATCACGTCGGCTCGGTTCATTGACACCCCTAGATCTGCACTCTTCATTACTCGTTAGGTGATTTATTATAAGAGTAGAGGACTATAATAGAAAAAAAGAAAAAAAAGAAGAGAAATTACATGTCTTGAAAAGTCAGAAGAATTTGCTTCAGTCGGAATTTGACCACTCAATAAATTTTTGTTTGATTTCAACTTCACAATAGAGGCTATTTATTTAATTTCTTCCCTTTAAAAGTTGATTGAATTGCTGATTCAAGGCAAAACTGTGGTTGAAGACAGTGTTAAAATGAGGAATTGAGGTTCATTTTTTTGACTTTAAATTGAACCTCTGTAATGTTTGACTGTATCAGGTGTACAGACTAACATATATTACGAAACTCGTGATGATAATCTACCAGAACACAGCAATTCCTGATTTAGCGTTAAGTATTAAAAATAGCTTGGAGTATCACATTGATACAATACAATATGCACAATAAATTGTAATTTTTAACACTATCCACATGTTTCGTATCGGTATCATCAAATACTGATACATATCATATGAGACAGTATGTTACACATCGATATTTTAGATCGTGGTCTTAACTTGAGTTGCTATGATGAAGTGATCTCAAGATTAGCAAAATCAAGGTCTTGTACTGATAGAAAAAAGAAAAAGAAAAAAGATCTTTTAGTCTCATATGATCCTAGGACAACTCAAGGAACAAAGTTGGGGAGGGGCAACGCCATTTTGTAACCCTCTAGATCAGCCAAGATCTGAGGAGATCTGCAGTGAGCTAAGAGTTAGAAGGGAGCTCAAACCGTCCTCATTTTTTGAGTCCATCAATTTTTTTTTCTTTTTTCCCAGTTGTGTTATTGTTCCCATCATTATTCTTTTGTGTGTGTACATGGAGCAACCCGAAAATTGTAATTCATTTATGTGAGAAGCTAGATGCAGAATAATGCCTGTAACTAGCTATGAAGTATTTAATTCTCATTCCGGCAATGATTTGTATGTAAATAAAATCAATCTAAATTATACATTCATTCTTTTAGTTTATCTTACTCTCAGGTCATCCCAACTACTGCTACAGATAACTACGATTTGGTGGAGGCTTTGGTGGATCGTATCCTACTTTATTTTCATTTTTTTGTCAACAATGTGCTTATATGTTTGTTTCTGGAATTTTTATATTCCTACAGGTTAACTGTTTGATTTGACAAATGTCTTTCTCCAAGACATGTCCGATATCGACGAGCAGCAGCTGGTATTATATGCACAGATGGCAAACCTTGTCAATTTGATACTTAAATGGCCTGAGATGAACATTAAAGACATTACAGGAAATTTTTCTAAGGTTTTTTTTGGTTGAAAAGACGTTACAATTGTGTACCGTTAGTGCTATTATCTGCTGTTACTTCTTCATATGTTTCATGAATATTCTAGTTGAATTTATCACAGCTCGGAAATATCTCAAATAGCATAGATCTGTACTGAAGATTTGTGTTCTACTGGAGTCTTGTTTGATTTTCGTTGATATCTTGCAGCTTGCATGCAATGCACATACGATCTGTGACAGTGAACTGAGACCCCTGGGGACAGGACTATATCCTGTAGTTTCCATTATTAACCACAGGTAGCACACTTTTATCCACCGACATGTTTAGTTTTCCATCCTCATACTGTTAGTTGGTCTAATTGGTTCTGGCAGTGTAGCTGCTTGCCCAATTCAGTGTTGGTATTTGAAGGAAGTTTAGCAGTGGTTCGTGCTGTGCAACCTATACCCAGAGGTAATGAGGTAGGATATGCATTCCAAATCTGGTGATGACCATAATAATGTTACTTCAGTTCAGATTCTTTTTCTTTCGTGTTTGAGTTGTGGGATGGCCGCCTAATGATTATTTTTTTTGTCAAATTTTGTAAGATATTGATAAGTTACATAGAAACTGCTGGAAGCACTATGACTCGGCAAAAGGCTCTCAAAGAACAATACCTTTTCACATGTGCATGTCCCCGCTGCTTAAAAGTGGTAATGTTCAGACTAATTTTTCTTAAAAACACACTGTTATTGATCGTTTGGCCTCTTATCTTTTAATACTTGAGCTACTTCCTGATTTTGATGGCTGCGATTTTAATTGCTGCTATATCGAAGGGGTTGTATGAGGATATCCAAGAAAGCGCAATCCTGGAAGGTTATGGATGCGAGGACGATAAATGCAGAGGCTTCTTGCTTCGTGATTCCGGTATGTGATCAATGAAATCCAAGTTAATGAGATGGCTCTTTCGTCTATATTCAATTCTTTCTGTTTCCGTAACTGTCTATGTTCAAAGTTTCATATTCTACTTATATTAACTTAGGATTTTATGCAGATGACAAAGCATTTGTATGTCAACAATGTGGACTTGTTAGGAACAAAGATGAGGTAAAAAAGATTGCAAGGGAAGTAAAATTAATGTCAGACAAGGCTTCTACGTCTCTATCATCTGGCTGTATCCTTCATTAATGAATGATTTAAGAATAAAGCAAAAAATTTGAACTCTTCTCCATTTTCATAGATTTAATGAACATTGTCTAAACTGATGAACCTTTTGGTCATATGAAGAAAATTATATCAAATTTTACTTCCAGACCAAGATATTGATCCTTTGACAGAAATCAGATTATCTGGAAGCTAGTAATATGTATAAGGCGATTGAGCAACTCCAACTGAAAATGTGTCATTCACTTTCACTCAATTTGATGCGAACCCGAGAAACTCTTCTGAAGGTGCGCCATGAGAAGTTGTTTTCTATTATATTTTGATTTATTTCTTGTTCAATCCTCTGTTATCCTAGAAATGCAATACAAGCTAAAACTATTTCAGATAGTTCACTTCTAAGATCAGGAAATGGATCTTAATCTTTCTGACATATGCTTATTATTTCAAATGATACTATAGTTATTTTTTTTTGAATGCATAGAGATGGAAAGCAAGATCTCATGTGGGTCTTGGTTATCCTTGTATGCTAGTACTTCATTTTTCAAACCATATTTCTCTATGAGCTTGGGCAAAATGGTGTTTAATTATTAAACTTAACAATCACATTCTAGCCTTGTTTGTGTGTTGAACGTAATTTGTGAAAGGGGGGGAAAAGGGGAAAAAAATCTGAATTTGGTGATTGCTATTATTTATCTCTTCAGATTTTGATGGAGCTAAAGGATTGGAGAGGAGCATTAATGTATTGCAGATTAACCATTCCAATTTATCAAAGTAAGTCAATTTTAATTTGATTTCCCCGCTGGAGATCTATTAAAGTTCTATTACTATGTTGACTGTATCATTGAATTAGGTTCTACAAAGTTGTGACTTTATGCCCATTAGTTTAGTCTTCTTACTATTATGTTGTTACCAATTGCTTTGACATCATTAATTACTACGACATTTTTATTCATAACTTAACAAGCTGCATTCCTTTTCTTTAAGGGTGTGTTCGTTTGGCGAGAAAGTGAGGGAAAGTAAAAGAAAAGTGTTTCCTTGCACTTTTCCTACGTTTGGTTTTGCAAGAAAACACACTTTCATTTTCTTGCACTATCTCAATAGTGACGAACTTTCTCCCAAAAACTCCATCCATCTTTTGATGGTTATTTTACGAGAAAATTTAAGTTTCTTTTCTTTCACCCACTTTCTCGCCAAACAAACGCACCCTAAGGGAATGCTGGGCATTTCATATCCTTGTTTCTTAAGGATGTTAGCTTGCTCAAGATTTCTTGTATTATTAAATATAAGTTCACTAGGCATATTTTCAAGCTGCATTTATCAGTAATACTCTACTTCTTAGAATAATTCTCCCAGAGAGAGCCCTTACAAAAGGATTTGGAAGTGGAAACATGATGGCGTCTTCACGGTTAAGTTGATCTGTGCATTTCTTGTGGGTACTAAGTAGTAACAAGTAAAGCAACTACTCTGAGAGTTGGAAGAAGACGAGTTTAGGGTGAACAAAATGGGCAATTCCCTAGGGATCCCTGCTTGGCAAGACTTGGTGGAGTTTTCAGAGAAAATACACTATATTCATTTTAATTTTTCTGTGTTGGTCCATGTCAAAGGTTCCAGTGAGGTGGAGGCATTTGTTTTGTGGGAGGTTTATGGATTTTCCAAGCTTTATTTACTAGATGTCTTGAAGTTGAAGGAGACATACAAGAAGGCTGTGGAACCTTGAGTGATTAGTTAACTAACATGAAAGAAATTGTGGATAGTGCTGATGTTTAGTATAGCCATACTCCTGGAAGTTCCAATCAGTGGCAGATTGTCTTGCTAGAGAGGGGGCTTTTCTAGAAGTTCTAATTGTATCATTTTCTTGTAATAGATTCTTTCATGCCTGGTGGGTTATCAAAAGAGCTGCCATTGAAATTCTTTATCTGCCAAATGTTGCAACCAGGTCACTGAGTCTGATATGAACTTTAGATTGCATTGTCAAGCAAAGGTATTCATGGTCTGATCCAGCCTCTATGTTGCACACCAGCTGTCTGTTAATGTTCTGGGACTCGTATAAAAAAAAAGTTCTGGGGTCAATTTTGTGACCAGGTTTAATTCTGCAGAGACAGATTTGTGCTATTGATCAAAATTGGAAATATTGCCGCTGAAATTAATTGTTCAACTTAACCTGACAATAGGAGCAAGCTCAGAATTACTTGAATTTGATGTTAAGGAATGAAGTGAGTGTCTCATAATGGTTACCATAATTCAAAACCCTGAAAACTCGACTCGAAAGTTAGCTAGGTGAAGTAACTCGGAAAACTTGAAAAAAAATCGACTCAGTCCAACTCGGAATATATATATAACAAATATATATATATGTCTGTGTGTGTACATATTAGGCAATTATCAATTTCTTGGCATTTTGTCCAAGATTGAATAAAAAATAACTTGAAAACCTAGGTTAAAACTTAAAAGAACTCAAAGTAGGCTGATTTTGCTGCCTCAAACCTAAAAACTAGGTTTAACAAAACCCATAGTAGGTTGACTTTGCAGCCTCAAAAAAATATGATGCAAAAACAATGACATTCGAGTTTAGGTTTTTTAAAACTTGAAAATGATAAAAATACCATTTTATGACTCAACCTAGTCTGTCGAGTCGAAAAACTCGGTTCAACTCGATCGATTCATTTGAGTAACCCTCCGAATAGAGCCTCTTTCGATTTTTGAGGCGACTCGACTCGAAATTCAGTCAAGTAACTCAGCCAAGTTACTCGGGTGACTCGCCGAGTTTTCGAACTATGATCGATACTCCTTGAAGCTACACCCAATTAATATAGTCAACCCTGGCATATAAGAATGAGAAATTCTTTTGTAACTATGTTAAAATTATATATATATATATATATACACATTATTGCTGCTGTCTGTTTCAGTATATTGATTTTCTGCTTTATTGCAGGAGTATATCCAAGGATTCATCCTTTGCTTGGACTGCAATATTATACTTGTGGGAAACTCGAATGGTTAGAATTCAGTCTTACTGTTTGCCTAAATTTCCAGTTGACTTTTGCAGTTTTCTTGAAGGCCTTTTGTTTGTAGTAATTCATCTAGTGCATCTGGTACCTCCGTTTTTGATGACCTTGAATGTAGATATCTGAAGACAGAAGTCATGACTGTTTTCAAAATTGTCCCTACCTGCATTTTGTTTGAGGTGTTCTTACTCCTGTTTGATGATTGGAAGAGTAAATGATTCAAAAGCTATGTTGTGTGGACTCTTCGAGTCTGCAGGCGAGTTGTGTGTCCTTATGTGTGAAAACGGATACGGACATGGTCTCGGCTATTGCCTCTTAGAACAACTAGTGTCCATACCTCTGGACTTGGATTCAGATACTGATTCACATGCTATTTATATGTATAGGCGTTTATACACAATACAATTACAATCCTGTGTGTGACACATACAAATGTGTCATCAATTTGATCGTTTAAATCTTAAACCACGTCTCAGAAATTGACAAGCATGAAACTTGCATTTATTAGACAATCTCACTCAAGGAATGAATTTATATAATTCCTATTTAGATCATTGTCCAAGTATAGAGATTTTGAATTATCCTTTTACATGGAAAATTTAGATCTAGAATTATTATCAGTCAATTACTGAATTTGCTTCAATTTGTGTCATATTTATATTAATTGATGAATTGTAATGCATGATATTTTCTGAAAAATAACACTCACCTATGGGTTGATAACTGTAAAGCACTACCTGCTTAGTGCTAATCGTAGTTATTTGTTAAAATCTTAATGTATGTTCTATTTCTTTTGAATATAATATCTTCAATATAATGTTGTTTGCAATAATTGATGGTTTCAAATTAATTTATTCCCTTTGTAGCATTCTTCATAAAATTAGAAAAGAATAAAATTTTAAAATAAATTAAAATATCAGAGTCCTTGAATCCAATTTTTTGTGGTTCACCGAATCCGGCTCCTCACATTCGCTCAGACTCCGACACCCGTTCCCATGTCCGTGCAATCAACTATTGTTCCAAAGCTAGTGGCTTTTTGTTGGTTGGAGGAATACACAAAACTAAGAACTTTCGAGGTATCATATGCATATATGTAAAACTTGTTAATCTTTCTTGTTCTATGGTAGTCACCATGCTTCTGGACCTGTCCAAATTAGGTATAATTTAAGAAGCAAAAACTAATTCAGATGCTTTGAATTCCTTTTCGTTTTCCTATTTTACACAGAACAGTTGATTCCATAATTTTTACAGGTTACTTGGCGAAACAGAGAATGCTATCAAAACACTAACTAATGCACTGGATATACTGCGAATTACTCATGGGACAAATACATCCTTTACGAGGGATCTCCTGATCAAGCTGGAGGAAGCACATGCAGAAGCTTCTTACAAACTCTCATCGAATGACGATCAGTAGAATCTGCCTCCATATCATTCTGTAAGACTGATACCATTGCTGTTGGAATTTGAACTACACTCAACTGCTATGAGCAATGCTGAGGTAAGAAAAGAGCTGAATTTACTGTAGATGTTCAGTGCAGTTTCCACCATTTTGCCTTATCATAAGTCTGTTATAAGCCTCCACTGTCTGGTTGAGGTTTGTTTTTGTTTGAAGATGTAAAGAATGTAATCCCTATTATATTTACCTACATTGCTAGGTAGAAAGCAAATGGCGAACTGGTTCCTAATGAACTAGGCAGTAGAATCTCCACCTAGGTGTCATGTAAAAGAATTTACTTTCTCCATTTGTGTTTCTTATTTTTTTTGGATTTGATGCTTTGCTGTTTTCATGTATTTCATTACAATGATTGAATTAATATCTAGGGAACTGGTTCAAATAATTGAAATAAGAAATAAAACAAACACTATTAGTAAACAAAACAAAGAATGTGACATTATTACTAGTAAACAAGACAAAGAATGTGGCATAAACTAAACAACCTTGTAAGCAGTTAAAGATACAGATTATCTTATCCCTAACAAAATGAGTTCTTTCAGAAGCTGTAAATTGTGAACTGCGAACTGGAACACCCGAACCAAGCGAATCAGCAAACCAAGTACCTATGATCCTCAAATATTTGCTTTTAGGTCAAGCTTGCTTGGTTTTTTTGTCAGCATCAAATTTTGATTCCTGGGGGTTATTCACCCTATTTTGTATTGTTGGTAATCATAGAAAGGGATAATTAGACTTGCTACACCATTGTAGGAGCCCTAAATGCTACGCCCTTCAGCATGGAATGATGCCCCTGCCACTATGCTACTAGATAGGACTTATCGCACTCATGTTCTAAGATAATGTCTATATCTGAGTAGCGAGTTCACATTTATGCTCAGTTTATTGTTACTCCCCAAGTGTGTACCTCACACGATGCATAACGCCTTTCAGAGTTCATTCATGCATGTCATCACAATCTTGTCCATATTGAATTCCCTTCTTAGCTCCCAGCACAAATGTCTCCACATGTTCTTGCATCTGTTTGTATCGAACAATCCTGTAGCAGGGAATATTTTGATCTCCCTTATCCCAGGGTCAAGCTCTCTTTACGACAAAAAAAGAAAAAAAGGAAAAAAGTCAAGCTCTCTCCCAAAGTGCCCCGTTCTTTCCAGTCCTTAAAAAACTCTTCCTGCTACTAGTCATTTTCCATTCTCATGGTCCACTTTACAAATGATCAATCGCATTGAACTGTTTATGGAGTCTTGACTTGTGGAGATGTGCAAGAATATTAGTTTATCTTCTGTTTCCAAACGACAAACATCGCACATTTTTTACAACGTGAAAGAACCTTGCTTTTCGGGACTTGGATGCTCCTTATCTTTAATATTGTTGCTGTGAAAAGACCGCAATAGACTATCAGGAACACCCTGCCTGCATTTATATGAACTCTTAGCAGAGCTTCCTATGATGGAAAGCTCTCTTCGAAAATTCCTCATCTAAATCCAAAGTTTCTTCCCCTTACATTGTTTTATGGAAGATCATTTCCTGAGAACTCCCCACAAACCATCTTTAATCAAATCATATTGGTCTTTACAATCAAGGGTTACTGTATAATGCCCTGGTTCCCACCTCCTATTGCCCTCTTGGATTGACTTTGAATCTTCTTGTGTTAAAGTATCTAAACAGAGTTTTCATGGGATACTGAGTGAGATTTTGAAATTGACTTAGAAGTGTAAATATATAGTAGACATTGTTCAGATGAGTACTTAGATCTATATCAAGGGGCATGCAACGATGTTACTAGAGTGAGTTTGAATATTTTTCTTCTTTTATTAATAAAGTTGAATTGAGTAGTGCGAAATTTCTCCCCACATTTACGTGTTGGTGTTTGTCTTTCATTATGTTGCTAGTTGTGGTGTTATTAGTCTTTTGGTTCTAACCATAGTAACAAAATTTGTGATTTATTCGTGAATAAATTGTAAAAAATGCGAATAATTAGTTTAGTTTGGCTGGTAAACTACTTATTATGTATATTACTTAATCAAATTGTTTGATATATTATTATAATTATTAAGTTATTTGTCACTATGGTTCTAACTAGTGGTATCAGAGCTACTCAGCTGAATTGGGTGGTGACTGTTCAGCATTGGAGTTGCTGCTCCTTAAGGGCATGGTTGTTAAATTCTTGCGATTTGCGATTCGAATTCCAAACAAAACGATTTAACTCAGAAGTAAAAATCTTAATTGGGTAAATCCTATTTGATTTGCAATTTAGATTACGTACGATTCAGACGATTCGAGCACGAAACCCTTTTTACGGACCAATACTTAAAATTTTTTTTTTTTTTTCCTTTTGATTTTCTAAAGGTACTTTATGTCTTTTAAGAAGACGGAAGAAACAGGAAAACCCCTGTTACGGACATGCCAAAATCCCTATTTAGGTTTTCTCTCTGTTGCTAACGCTAACATGCTGTGAAATAAGAAAAAAAAAGAGGAAGAAGAAATATGGAGTTGGATTTTGGGAAAACTTGATAGTTTATTTTAATAGTCTTTTTAATTGTACAAGTCTTTTGACACTTGATCTCATACAACATGATTATATAAGTTTACTTTTGTTGATTTATCTTTATTGATATTAAGTTTTTGTTATTATTTTATGGAGTTCATTCGCTTTTTTTATAGTGTATGCAATGAAATGTTTATTACTTTCTTTTATCAATAGATATGAATGAAATCTTTTGCATAATAGATTATTCTATTTTTTTTATTAAGTAATTTTGTGTATTTTTTAAACAATTTTTTTAAAAATGCACAGAATCTTACAATTTACGATTTAAATCCCGATTTGAATCGAATTGATCCTAAAATGATTTTATGATTCAATTGCAATTTAACAACCTTGCTTAAGGGGCTTAACTTGGGAGATTGCATAGGGGAACAAACAGAGTTTGAAGATTTTGATGGAAGGTTATCGCAAGCTCAGAGATCTTGAAGGAGGTTTAGAGCATGGTCATCTGAAGAGAACCGGTTATTTTGAAGGGAGGCCTATCGAGCTGGATTGATTAATATGGAAGAATGAAAGAGTTTAGAGCCTGATCAACCAACAACCAGGGAGGTGAGTTTAAACGAAAGACATTTTCCTTTCATCTTCGTGGATTTGAAAATTAACTATTTGATGTGCTTTCTCTAAATTTCAAGCTTTAGACTTGGTGTTCATGTATATTTTTGAGAATATGACCTGTTGGATGTGATTACTAGAGTGTCATAAGTGTTGCATGTCAAAAAGGATTTAAGAGGAAAGCAGAAAGAGCAGTTAAAATTATATAGAGGACTCTCTGTGAAGAGATTTGGAAGTGCCGAGGAGATTCCAATTATCCAGTTCAAGTATGAACAAAGCTTGAGTCATTTTCTTTAGAGTTTAGAAAGTAACGTTGATCATAGGTGTTTGTTGAATACTAGATAGGAGCTTTCGGTGCAGATGAGTTCTTAGTAAGTCGTCCATTGTCAGGAAGATATAGTTGAATGTGCAGAGCTTTGCATTTTGCTGAAATTGAGAAATTAGATGAACCAAATTCCAATTTAGTGGAAGTAAGTTCTCTTGATTTATCTTTATTAAATTAATGTGCTTTGGTTTGTCAGTTCATATGATTTGGTCTGAAGAAGTAATGATTGTGATGTGATTGACCACAAAATTTCTAATTATCATGACATTGGCATAAAAGGATGGTGTTCTGTCATATCCCAAAGGTTGGTGAAGAAGATTTGATCGTCACGGAGAAACTTGTAAGCACCCAATTTTTACACCCTACTTAACCATAGTTAACTTCCGTTAACCGTGGTTATTCTCGGCCAAAACCTAATAGCCCTAGGTAGATGATAATCCAAGCCCTAGTAGCCTTAGGTAGACCCTAATCTAAACCCTAGGTCTAACCCTAGTCTAATCCTAAGCCAAACCCTAGGTAGTGTCCTAAGCCCTAGTCTAACCCTAACTAAACCTTAGGACTAACCCTAGGTAAACCCTAGACCTAACCCTAGCCTAGCCCTAGCCCTAGCCCGAGCCCTAAGCAAAGCCCCATGGGCTCAAGGCCCGTCTCAAGTCCAAAACTTCAAAAAAAATTTTAATTAAAACCTTGTTTGGGCCCAAGCATGGGCCCACTTAGCCCAACCCAAGAGGGGCCCACTTGCTTTTTCAAAATTTGAATTTGGGAGTCAACTCCAAGTAGGGTAAAACTCTTTTTGCTTTACCCTACATAGGTGAGGGTAGACCCAAAAAAATATGAAAAACAAAAGTTAAAATTCAAAAAAAAAAAAAAAAAAAAAAACTCTTCCCAACAAGGAAAAAATGAAAGAATGAAAAAAGAAAAGAAAAGTGATGATAAGGGGTTTTTTTCCCAACAAGGAAAAAAAAAAAAAAAAAGTGATGATAAGGGGTTTGATTGGGCACCAACCCCACATGGCAAGACCCACACACGGGTTGGGCCCAAGCAACCAAAAAAAAAGGGTTGTTTAAAAAGAAAGAGGCCTGGCACTATTCATCATCTCCCTCACAGAGATGAGGACGCTGCCACACTCCTGCCTCTGCCCTGCCGCCTGTCCGTAGTGTTCCCCATGCCATCCCGTGATCTTCATCCCTTCGGCCATCCTTCTCCTCTTCTATTTAACACCACCACATCCGCTGTGTCAAGGGGGCTTAAAAAAAAAAACACAGTAGCCTTCCCATTCAGCCCGTCCACTCACCTATATTCCATTAACCCTTACATTAGGATACCCCTAAGCCATCACCATTTTCCTCAAAAAAACTCCCATGATGCCCACTCTGCACTAAGACCCGATTTCAAAGAAAAAAACGGTGCAAACTTCATACAACCAATCCGTCTCACCCCCCATCCTCATAACCACTCGGCCTTCATTGGATTAGGCCTTAGACCACTCCCAAATACCACCATTGCAACCACCTAACCTCACCATCCGCCACCATGACCATTGTTGAATTTTTTTTTTGCAAAAATTACAGTGAACTTGTCCCCCTTGGGCCAGCCATCCACCCCTCTCCAACCCTTGAAACTTCACATAATCAAACCATAGGTCGCCCCGGATCATCCTCGCGCATCTCCAAGCCTGCCTCCAACCGAGTTCAATTGCCACCGCAGCATATCGCCGAGCCTCCGCCACGAGTACACGACAGAGGGTATACCCCTTCTCATTTTTTGCTGCTATTTTTTTATTATTGTAAGGGACCCCTGGTCCCATTCCAGGGGGTCCCCATTCTGTTTTTTTTTTAATTTTTAGTAGCTCAAAAAAAAACAACAGTAGGGCGGGTTTTCCCTTTGGTACGTGGCCACAAGCACCACCACCCCCCACCATGGCGATCTTCCACGGAGGTCTGGGGGGCCCTCAATCCATGAGGAAGCCCCCTGGACCTCACTGGTTCAATCACAACAGCCCCAAACCAAGGTTTTTCAAAACAAAATTTCAGAAAAACCCAGTTCAGCTAGCCGCCTGTACCCCCGGTTTAACCATGGTTAGACCCGGCCTTAGTGAAAACCGAGGCCATGGGTAGATTCACCATACTCCAGGCTATCCCCTTCCAATATTTCAGCCCCTAACTCGCACTCTAACCATAGTTAAATCGACCCTAAAGTGGGGTCGACAGTGTAAAAATCTGTGCGAGGAAGCAACTTTGGGCCTCTGTGGGGCCCACATCCGACCTCCCATTGGGCCCCACAAGATCCCAAATTGTTTCCCTCATAGTAGGATTCGCTACCATGGTCTCAGATCCCCCAGGGGTTGAGCCCATCAGCGGAAAAATTGCCGCAAAGTTTGGAAAAAAATCTGTTTTGGTGGAATCGTCATTTTATGTGGTGTTTTTCGGGGCAACTATGGGGCACTGTGGGGCCCACATACGGCATCCCCTTGGGTCCCACAAGGGCCCAAATTGTTCCTCACATAGCAGGCTACCCAATGGTGGTCTCGGATTCCCGCGATTCCCCCGTTAACCATAGTTAAATTCATGTTAACTATAGTTAAAAATTTGATGGAAATTTGGAGTTTTTTGCAATTTCGGATATTTGTGGGGGCCCAGACCGGGTAGGAGGCCAGTCTAGGCCCTGCCACGGACCTTGGGACCACTTTTGCTTTAGTCGGCCCCTTAACCATGATTAAACTCACCCGTGGTTAACATTTAACCATGGTTAAGCGGCCCATGACCTAGCAAAAATTCTGAAAAAATCATCGAAAAATCATAAATATTACATGGAATCCAGAAATATCTTCAATTGCATTTTTTACCATAGTTAAGACGCTTAATCAGAGTCGACCCCATTTTTGACCCTTAATCACGGGTAAAAAATCCAGACCCGGAAAAAATCTAGAAAAATGCTCAAAAAATCCAAAATATTAGGAGAAACCCAAAAATGGTCTCTTTTGACCATTTAACCATGGTTAAGACCCTTAACCATAGTGACCTCCCCTCCTTAACCGTGGTTAAGCACCTTTGACCGCTGGGAAAAATCTGAGAAAATTCCAAAAAAATCATAAAAATTTAAAAAGACCAAAAAATCTGATATTGAACTTTTTAACCATGGTTAGCACCCCTAACTAGGGTTAATCACCTTTCTTAACCCCGGTTAGTAACCCTAACCCTCGGTTAAGACACCCTGGGCCTACCGGGCCTCACCCCTTGGCCTACCGAGCTTAATCTCGGCCTACCGGGCCAAACCCTGGCCTACCGGGCTCATCCTTGGCCTACCGGGCTTAATCTCGGCCTACTGGGCCCAAACTAGCCTACCGGGCTTCACCCTCGGCCTACTGGGCCCAACTCTAGTCTATCGGACTTACCTTAGGCCTACCGGGCCTAATACCAAGCACTTGACCAACCCGGTCAACCACCCCTAGCCTCCCGGCTAGACCCTAAGCCACCCTTGGTGCACACACCCCTAACCTTGGCACGGGCTCATGTGCCAGAACTACGCTCGGTCTGATCTGACCCCAATGTGAGTACGTAGGCAGCCCAACCCGGGTTCGACCCTAGTCTAGGATTTTCTCCTTCTTAGATTAGCATTATCTTAAATACTTAAGGCATTTGATTAAATGTGAGATTAATTTGGCTTAACCCTAGCAAGTAGGGAACCACTGAAAGTGGAAGTGTCGGGGTGCCTAACCCCTTCCCCGGACTTAACCGAACCTCTTACCTTAATCTCTGATCACAAACCAAGACCTTATCCAAATCCCGGGGACTTATTCCTTCCGAATGAATAGGTGGCGACTCTATACTACCCCGTGAGATGCAAACCAGGGTTTCACCAAAACACGCGCTCACAAAACTGTTTCTCTGATTTGTTAAATTGAATGGTCGAGAAATCAGGTTTCATTCTATTTGAAAGATGATGACATTGCACTAGCTCTATATGATAGTTGAAATTGCACCAAAGATTGTCGTAATTGGGGAGAAATCAGGTTTTATCCTATTTGAAAGATGATGACATTGCACTAGCTCTATATGATAGTTGAAATTGCACCTAAGATTGTCGTAATTGGGGAAACTAGAGCGTTGATCATGTTTAGAAAACTTCATATAAGATTTCCCTATTTTCGTCGGTGCTTCTTTCGTTGAACTATGATACGGACCTGACCAATGCGTCAAAAGGCCCCATGATTGATGGAACACGTCAAATCAAAACCTTATATCTATTTAGGACCGTAACAGATTATCAAGCTTCTGGAGTTTACTTCTTTGGCGGCTTTCACTATAGCGGTAGGTAGCCCTTTTTCTTACATGGGACAGCTCATACTCTGCTATTGGTAGCCTTTTTCTCTATTTTTTGAGATAGCTCTCTCTGCTCTAGGTGGCTCTTTTGGTGCCTCGAACATGAGATGCGGAGGTGGTTCTAATACCAAATAATATGAACTTGATCAATACGCCAAAAGTTGCAGGACTAATGTAGCGTGTCAAATCAATCTATTTAGGACTGTAACTTACTTGTGGTATTATTAGGATCAAAACAATATGTTGTGTAAGCACTAGTTTTTTTTTTAATTTTTAAATTCTACCATGGTGTTGTAGATCTCTGCCATGTTGCTATCTCCTTCGTTTGACTTCTTCTCGATTCTTGGATTGACTTCTTCACTATTTGTCATCACCTCTTACGGTATCGGGTATTCATTCTTCCGAAAGAGCTGACGGGTTTCAAAAGCAACTTAATAATGAAAATTTTCAAATGATTTGGATTCTTTTGATTCAGATATTTGTTTCAGATATTTGTTTGACAATTTATAATTTTCTAATATTTTATGGGTGGTGCTACACGCACCCCAACATTTACTGTAAAACACCAAATTTCAGAAAAAATCAAAAAATTAAAAATAGGAAGACAAAAATAGCCCTCTTCTCCATCTTCCTTGCAGAGTTACAGGTATACTCACCAGAGGTGAAAACTCTATTTTCTTTTTCTTGTTGAACTAAAGGAAAGATTTAAACTCTTACCTTACCAGTGTATAATTTATTCGAGGTGTTCATCATGAAGATCCATTTCGTTCCATTGAATCCCTTTTTGTATCAAGAAGTTCTCCTGTTTGTTTGTGCACAATTTTTCCTTCAACATTTATGTATTTAGAGTGTTCCCTCGCTGGCTTATCTTAGTAAAGAGTGATTGCAACAAGAAGACAAGCATGTAAGAACCCGAACTATCATTCAAGTACGGGAATGAATAACTGCAATGTTATCAATGCTGGAGTTCGATTTCGTTGTAGTTTTTTTTTTTTTAGCTTGTTTTTTTCATTCTTGGATTATAGGTTAAATTTGGCATTCAGAGCAAGAAAAAACATACATATCCAAGATATTTAATGCTTGTTGCCGAAGCTTTGATCTTGGGCACTCTTTGAGATCAATTTCTTTGTGACACCCCTGTGTGTCATTGGCATCCCAGGTGAGCGTCAACATAATGCACTTTGTCGACACCTCGCATATCGGACATCCTGTGTGTTCCATGACAACCTCGTCACACTGCAGCCCTACCTCCTGCATGTCCCCCTTTGTGACACCCTAGTGTGTCCTTGGCATCCCAGGTGAGCGTTGACATAATACACTTTGTCGACACCTCACATGCTGGACATCCCGTGTGTATCTTTAAAGTGTACACCACCCGCATGTCCCCTTTTTGTCACCTCCGTGTGTCCTTGGCATACCAGGTGAGCATCGACATAATGCACATTGCCGACACCTCGCATGCCTGACATCCCGTGTGCACCTTTACAGTGTGCACCACCTGCATGTCCTTCTCTTCGACACCCCGTGTGTCATTGGCATCCCAGGTGAGCGTCGACATAACACACTTTGTCGACACCATGAATGCCCAGCACCCTGTGTGTTCTCGACATAACACATTTTATCGACACTGTGAATGTCCAACACCCCGTGTGTTCTCGACACTCCATGTGTCTTCTGATCGATTCGGTTAATATCCCCCGGGAAACACCATTTCGATCAGCCCTCCTGCCACTTCCGAGCGACACTTTCTTCCGGCTAGCACCTCAGGGCCACTCCATCCCGGCATCATGTTCTTCCCCGGCTACTCGCAGTAGTCTTCATCACTTCACCGTACTCACCATTTACACAGCATGCATATCATCACTCCTAACACCCATCTCGGTATAAAAATAAGATGTTTCCAGTCTTTGCCGTTCAATCGCCATCATAGCACTCTCCGGCAAAGAGGGGCAGCTGTAAGCACCCAATTTGTACACCCTACTTAACCATGGTTAACCTCCGTTAACCGTGGTTATTCTCGGCCAAAACCTAGTAGCCCTAGGTAGATGATAATCCAAGCCCTAGTAGCCTTAGGTAGACCCTAATCTAAACCCTAGGTCTAACCCTAGTCTAATCCTAAGCCAAACCCTAGGTAGTGTCCTAAGCCTTAGTTTAACCCTACCTAAACCTTAGGACTAACCCTAGGTAAACCCTAGACCTAACCCTAGGTCTAACCCTAGCCTAGCCCTAGCCCGAGCCCTAGGCAAAGCCCCATGGGCTCAAGGCCCGTCTCAAGTCCAAAACTCCAAAAAAAAATTTAATTAAAACCTTGTTTGGGCCCACTTAGCCCAACCCAAGAGGGGCCCACTTGCTTTTTCAAAATTTGAATTTGGGAGTCAACTCCAAGTAGGGTAAAACTCTTTTTGCTTTACCCTACATAGGTGAGGGTAGACCCAAAAATATGAAAAACAAAAGTTAAAATTCAAAAAAAAAAACAAAAAAAAAAACTCTTCCCAACAAGGAAAAAATGAAAGAAGGAAAAAAGAAAAAAAAAGTGATGATAAGGGGTTTTTTTCCCAACAAGGAAAAAAAAAAGTGATGATAAGGGGTTTGATTGGGCACCAACCCCACATGGCAAGATCCACACACGGGTTGGGCCCAAGCAACCAAAAAAAAAGGGTTGTTTAAAAAGAAAGAGGCCTGGCACTATTCATTATCTCCCTCACAGAGATGAGGACGCTGCCACACTCCTACCTCTGCCCTGCCGCCTGTCCGCAGTGTTCCCCATGCCATCCCGTGATCTTCATCCCTTCGGCCATCCTTCCCCTCTTCTATTTAACACCACCACATCCGCTGTGTCAAGGGGGCTTCAAAAAAAAAACACAGTAGCCTTCCCATTCAGCCCATCCACTCACCTATATTCCATTAACCCTTACATTTGGATACCCCTAAGCCATCACCATTCTCCTCATTCTTCCATTCTCCTCAAAAAAACTCCCATGATGCCCACTGTGCACTAAGACCCGATTTCAAAGAAAAAAACGGTGCAAACTTCATACAACCAATCCGTCTCACCCCCCATCCTCATAACCACTCGGCCTTCATTGGATTAGGCCTTAGACCACTCCCAAATACCACCATTGCAACCACCTAACCTCACCATCCGCCACCACGACCACTGTTGAAATTTTTTTTTTGCAAAAATTACAGTGAACTTGTCCCCCTTGGGCCAGCCATCCACACCTCTCCAACCCTTGAAACTTCACATAATCAAACCATAGGTCGCCTCGGATCATCCTCGAGCATCTTCATGCCTGCCTTCAACCGAGTTCAATTGCCACCGCAGCATATCGCCGAGCCTCCGCCACGAGTACACGACAGAGGGTATACCCCTTCTCATCTTTTGCTGCTATTTTTTTATTATTGTAAGGGACCCCTGGTCCCATTCCAGGGGGTCCCCATTCTGTTTTTTTTTTAATTTTTAGTAGCTCAAAAAAAAACAACAGTAGGGCGGGTTTTCCCTTTGGTGCGTGGCCACAAGCACCACCACCCCCCACCATGGCGATCTTCCACGGAGGTCTGGGGGGCTCTCAATCCATGAGGAAGCCCCCTGGACCTCACTGGTTCAATCACAACAGCCCCAAACCAAGGTTTTTCAAAACAAAATTTCAGAAAAACCCAGTTCAGCTAGCCGCTTGTACCTCCGGTTTAACCATGGTTAGACCCAGCCTTGGTGAAAACCGAGGCCATGGGTAGATTCACCATACTCCAGGCTATCCCCTTCCAATATTTCAGCCCCTAACTCGCACTCTAACCATAGTTAAATCGACCCCAAAGTGGGGTCGACAGTGTAAAAATCTGTGCGAGGAGGCAACTTTGGGCCTCTGTGGGGCCTACATCCGACCTCCCCTTGGGTCCCACAAGGGCCCAAATTGTTCCCCTCATAGTAGGCTTCGCTACCATGGTCTCAGATCCCCCAGGGGTTGAGCCAATCAGCGGAAAAATTGCCGCAAAGTTTGGAAAAAAATCTGTTTTGGTGGAAATCGTCATTTATGTGGTGTTTTTCGGGGCAACTATGGGGCACTGTGGGGCCCACATACGGCATCCCCTTGGGTCCCACAAGGGCCCAAATTGTTCCTCACATAGCAGGCTACGCAATGGTGGTCTCGGATTCCCGCGATTCCCCCGTTAACCATAGTTAAATTCATGTTAACTATGGTTAAAAATTTGATGGAAATTTGGAGTTTTTTGCAATTTCGGATATTTGTGGGGGCCCAGACTGGGTAGGAGGCCAGTCTAGGCCCTGCCACGGACCTTGGGACCACTTTTGCTTCAGTCGGCCCCTTAACCATGGTTAAACTCACCCGTGATTAACATTTAACCATGGTTAAGCGGCCCATGACCTAGCCAAAATTCTGAAAAAATCATAAATATTACATGGAATCCAGAAATATCTTTAATTGTATTTTTTACCATGGTTAAGACGCTAAATCAGAGTCGACCCCATTTTTGACCCTTAATCACGGGTAAAAAATCCAGACCCGGAAAAAATCTAGAAAAATGCTCACAAAATCCAAAATATTAGGAGAAACCTAAAACTGGTCTCTTTTGACCATTTAACCATGGTTAAGACCCTTAACCATGGTGACCTCCCCTCCTTAACCGCGGTTAAGCATCTTTGACCGCTGGGAAAAATCCGAGAAAATCCAAAAAAAATCAGAAAAATTCAAAAAGACCAAAAAATCTGATATTGAACTTTTTAACCATGGTTAGCACCCCTAACTAGGGTTAATCACCTTTCTTAACCCCGGTTAGCAACCCTAACCCTCGGTTAAGACACCCTGGGCCTACCGGGTCTCACCCCTTGGCCTACTGAGCTTAATCTCGGCCTACCGGGCCAAACCCTGGCCTACCGGGCTCATCCTTGGCCTACCGGGCCCAAACTAGCCTACCGGGCTTCACTCTCGGCCTACTGGGCCCAACTCTAGTCTATCGGACTTACCTTAGGCCTACCAGGCCCAATACCAAGCACTTGACCAACCCGGTCAACCACCCCTAGCCTCCGGCTAGACCCTAAGCCACCCTTGGTGCACACACCCCTAGCCTTGGCACGGGCTCATGTGCCAGAACTACGCTCGGTCTGATCTGACCCCAATGTGAGTACGTAGGCAGCCCAACCCGGGTTCGACCCTAGTCTAGGATTTTCTCCTTCTTAGATTAGCATTATCTTAAATACTTAAGGCATTTGATTAAATGTGAGATTAATTTGACTTAACCATAGCAAGTAGGGAACCACTGAAAGTGGAAGTGCCGGGGTGCCTAACCCCTTCCCCGGACTTAACCGAACCTCTTACCCTGATCTCTGATCACAAACCAAGACCTTATCCAAATCCCGGGGACTTATCCCTTCCGAATGAATAAGTGACAACTCTATACTACCCCGTGAGATGCAAACCAGGGTTTCACCAAAACCCCGCACTCACAAAACTATTTCTCTGATTTGTTAAATTGAATGGTCGAGAAATCAGGTTTCATTCTATTTGAAAGATGATGACATTGCACTAGCTCTATATGATAGTTGAAATTGCACCAAAGATTGTCGTAATTGGGGAGAAATCAGGTTTTATCCTATTTGAAAGATGATGACATTGCACTAGCTCTATATGATAGTTGAAATTGCACCTAAGATTGTCGTAATTGGGAAAACTAGAGCGTTGATCATGTTTAGAAAACTTCATATAAGATTTCCCTATTTTCGTCGGTGCTTCTTTCGTTGAACTATGATACGGACCTGACCAATGCGTCAAAAGGCCCCATGACTGATGGAACGCGTCAAATCAAAACCTTATATCTATTTAGGACCGTAACAGATTATCAAGCTTCTGCAGTTTACTTCTTTGGCGGCTTTCACTATAGCGGTAGGTAGCCCTTTTTCTTACATGGGACAGCTCATACTCTGCTATTGGCAGCCTTTTTCTCTATTTTTTGAGATAGCTCTCTCTACTCTAGGAGGCTCTTTTCGTGCCTCGAACATGAGATGTGGAGGTGGTTCTAATACCAAATAATATGGACTTGATCAATACGCCAAAAGTTGCAGGACTAATGTAGCGTGTCAAATCAAGCCATGTATCTATTTAGGACGGTAACATACTTGTGGTATTATTAGGATCAAAACAATATGTTGTGTAAGCACTAGTTTTTTTTTTAATTTTTAAATTCTACCATGGTGTTGTAGATCTCTGCCATGTTGCTATCTCCTTCGTTTGACTTCTTCTCGATTCTTGGATTGACTATTTCACTATTTGTCATCACCTCTTACGGTATCGGGTATTCATCCTTCCGAAAGAGCTGACGGGTTTCAAAAGCAACTTAATAATGAAAATTTTCAAATGATTTGGATTCTTTTGATTCAGATATTTGTTTGACAATTTATAATTTTCTAATATTTTATGGGTGGTGCTACACGCACCCCAACATTTACTGTAAAACACCAAATTTCAGAAGAAATCAAAAAATTAAAAATAGGAAGACAAAAATAGCCCTCTTCTCCATCTTCCTTGCAGAGTTACAGGTATACTCACCAGAGGTGAAAACTCTATTTTCTTTTTCTTGTTGAACTAAAGGAAAGATTTAAACTCTTACCTTACCAGTGTATAATTTATTCGAGGTGTTCATCATGAAGATCCATTTCGTTCCATTGAATCCCTTTTTGTATCAAGAAGTTCTCCCGTTTGTTTGTGCACAATTTTTCCTTCAACATTTATGTATTTAGAGTGTTCCCTCGCTGGCTTATCTTAGTAAAGAGTGATTGCAACAAGAAGACAAGCATGTAAGAACCCGAACTATCATTCAAGTACGGGAATGAATAACTGCAATGTTATCAATGCTGGAGTTCGATTTCGTTGTAGTTTTTTTTTTTTTTAGCTTGTTTTTTTCATTCTTGGATTATAGGTTAAATTTGGCATTCAGAGCAAGAAAAAACATACATATCCAAGATATTTAATGCTTGTTGCCGAAGCTTTGATCTTGGGCACTCTTTGAGATCAATTTCTTTGCATCTCCATCGTCCAACCTGCAAAAAAGTAGATATAACAACCCAAATTTTTTTTACCTCCTTTTTACTCCGGAAAGAAGGTGAAAACTCTATTTTGTTTTTAACCATGATTTTAATTTGAAGATGAGGTGGATTTGAAGAGTTTTGTCATGGAACAATAATAGGGGTTTTTTTTTTTTTTTGGGTAGACGATAGGTAAGGTAAAAGGAAGAACAACAAGAGGGCAATTTTTGTCATTTTAATATTTTTATTTTTGTTTAATTGAATTTTTATTTAGTTTGAGGTTTTTCCGGTTAAAGTTGGGGTGCGCGTAGCACCACCATATTTTATTCAAATTACCTATTTGTTCTATGAACTATTCACCCTTGTTCTAATTTCATTAAATGAATGAGATACTTTTGAAGGGACAATCATGATGCAGTTAAATCAAAAAGGTAGGGGGGGAACATCCAAAGAGGGCAAAGTTCTAACTCTAAAGAGACAAAGCTATGCGGACTTGTCCCTCTCTTGCTACAGCCAATTGCTGTTCAGTTCAGTTCTGTTGCAAGTGTTGCATGCGCTTGTCAAAGAGAAGACAAAAAAGTGAATAGGATTGGTCTATTCTTGGTAGAGACTATCTCATTGGATGGTGGGCCAATCAATGTGTGTGTGATGCTGCAGCAGTTTCTTTTCCGACAATGACTATAGTATATGGTATATACAAGTACTTGGCATGTGCCTATTATTATTATTATACTTCTCCCATTCCCATCCCTTCTCGACGAGACAATTACAACAGTAAACACTGAAGTACGTAACTCTGTAAACACTGCAAATTGCGAAAAGAGAGTAAGAAATTTAATTTATTCCTCGTTTACTACAAGAAATCTTATTTGCCGCCAGAACAAATCCCGGGAAATTGAGAATCTCACCGGCAACTACCCCTCTATGTTATTTGGAGCTAAAGAAAAAAAAATGAAGAGTGATTAAACAAAAAAAAGAAAAAACTCTCCATAGTATAGACCTAAGTAAATAGAGCGTGAAAGCATCAAATTTCAATGTAGTATATGGTTGGGAGCGCCTCTGGAGCTTCGGTATATATATATATGATAAAGTTTATTTATTTATTTTTAATATATTAATAAAAAAAAATATCTCTATTTTACCGGTAGCAAATTCTCATTATCACTAATCCTTATTTATATAAGGGTAAAAGAGTAAATAAGTAAAACTAAAAGTAATTGAATTAAAAAAAAAAAAGTTGGAAAGACTTGTTCGGCTGACACACTTGGCAAAAACAAACAAATAATGGGGAATATTGATAGAGGAGGAGTGCTAGCCCCAACCACATTAATTGCAAATTTTTCTGTAGGCATAAGATGGGCCTAACACGTGGAGAAGTTTCATTATTTTAACAAATTTAAAAGTAAAAATCAGAAAGTGTTGGACATTTGTAGCATCCCAATTGTGTCTTTGGAAGATTTGGGACTGGGGTTAGCAAAATCCTTGTTAGAGATGTTTTGTCTCAGAGCCCCCCAACATCCGAAACCGTGCTCCACGGAATCCAAAACCGTGCTCCGGCATCGAATCCGCTCTCAAATCGTGAGAGCGAGGTTTGAGAGTGGGAGCGGCATGGTATACCCACGGTTTGGGTTAGTAAGGTATAGACTATGGAGAGCTTCAATATAAAATCAAATGGCACCAAGACTAGTGTGCATTTAATGGTGGACCCACTCATGTTTGGTGCCGTTAGATTTTAAATAGGACGACCCAACTCTCCATAGTACATTCCAGAGAGCAATGCTAAGTTCATTTTTCTCCTCCATCCACTTTTTCCTCTTTTAGACAATAAGATAAAACAAAGTGATGGGTCTCCCCAAAAGATGTCATCTTTTTTTTCTTGTCAAAAATTGAGAAAAGTGGATGAGAAGGGCTCAAGCTTGGTTGAAGTGGCTCATTTCATACTAGAGAAGCCCATGTATGAACAATGCTTGATTTTACTTCTCCATCTTGCTATTGTAGATTGGGGTAGGTCCTGGTGGGGAAGTTTGGACAAATTTCCATACTTTGTGTATGAAGTACTTTCACTTAAGCTTTGGCGGTATTTATCATGTAATTCTTGAACTTGACTTCGAAGAATCTTTTCTATTCTTTGGTTATGTTTGGAAAGATAGAAATAAAATGACCACAATTTTGAGTATTCACTTAATCTTGTTAGGTATACGTTCTTTTCTTTTAGTACTCAAGACATTTTATTTTAATCTTGTTAGATAATAGGTTCTTTTCTTCTAGTACTCAAGACACTTTATTTTGGGGGTGTGTATGATACCTGAGCTCCCGGAGAAGATGTAAGAAAAATTATCAACTTGACCCTTAGCCCAAGTGTTATTTACTAAAATTGGTCTGTTGTATCAAAAGATGAGTGCTACCCCACCCTCAAAATTAAATGTTGTTTAAACAAGTCAAGCTCAAGCTAGACCCTGTTTGACTCGCCTTGGCTCAAGGAAGGCTCGTCTCGTATAGGGTTCAGTTCGGCTTGAGCTCGACTCGGCTCGAAATATCATATATATATATATATATATATATATATATAATATTTGTTGCTAATGTTATACAAAATAATATTTTTTACTTTTCTTATTATAATTAATAATTTTGTTTTTTAGTAAATACGTTCAAGACATAATAACAACAAAAAATATAAAAAATATAAGTTACAAGCAGAAACTTTGATCTACCGCTCTAATCTTTGGACCAAAAGATTGTTCCTAGTTTTTATTTTCGTATATGAATATACTAATTGTTTGTAATTTTTTTTACTACAAATTATTGATAGGTACTTTTATAAAATATAAAATTAAACAAAATAATTCTGTGAATCAAGCTTGAGCCAACCCGAGCTCAACTTGGCTTGTATAAAGTTTGAACTTGAACGGAGCTCCATCAAGCTTGTTCAAACCAAGCTCAAGTCTAAACATTCATTCTCGAATCACTCAAGCCAAGTCCGAGCATTTTCAAGCCAAGCTCAAACTTGGCCAAGCTCTGCTCAGCTCATCTCAGCTTGGCTCAAATACACCCCTAGTTTTGAAGACATAGGATCCTGTGGGTTTAGTGCATGCATGATCTCTTTTGTTTTTGGTTACCCCAGTTAGATCTCCTTTAAATTCTCGATGAATCTTGATGAATACATGACGACTCCAGGGTGGAGCAAGGATTTTCTTATTGGAGACAAACAATGGTTGATTTATAATATTAGTATTTTGTAGAAAATAATTATGCAAGTACAAAATATAATGGGTTTAGAGGGGTGTGAAGGATTCGGAAGCCAAGGGTGGAGCAAGGATTTTCTTGTAGGGGACAAGCCATGGTTGATTTATAATGTTAGTAATTTGTAGAAAATAATTATGTAGGTATGAAATATTATAGGTTTAGAGGGGAGTGAAGGGTTCAGAAGCATAATCCCGAGAAAATGTTTTGAGGACCAAATTCGTGAGCCATTTCATCCGTACGTTTCATACATATTCTACGACTATTGTTTCTCCTTATTTACTATTTAGAGGGCAGTTGCTATGGTATAAAATATTATGCCCTCTTAAATAATTTAAGAATATGGTATAAAATATTTTTTTTTCAAAAGTTTAACAGCAGCTGCCCCCCTTGCCCCTAGCTCCGCTTCAGAATGACTTAGGACAGATGTAGAGTCGTTTACAAACCTTTGTGCTCGATTCCCGTCAAAGCTTCCATGGAAAGTTTAGAATAAAATTTATATTAGGAAGAGTAGAGGTGTATTCGAGCCGAGCTTGAGCTTGGCACTGCTTGGCTTGGCTTGGTTTGAAAGTTGAAGGTATAGTAAAAAAAAACATGTAAATAGCTTGTTCTATTAAGCTTGCTCATTGAATTTGATGAATTCAATGTTGTGTAATTAGTAAATTTTATAATTTTTTTGTTGTGAATAAATGTTGGTGAGCTCGTAGCATGACCCATAATATAAGGAGTGGCTTCTTTTTACGACTACAGATCTGTCCCACTTTTCACATGTTAAGGTTGATGCTTTCGACTAGAGCTACGCTCCACGGCCGACTCGTTGTTCTCACAAAGATCCTTTTGTTCTCCATTAGCTCTGGTTAAATTTTTTTAAATATTTTTTTTTTCCAACAAAAAAGTAGATGGGTGAACCCTGGGTGTGAGTGAATCTTAACTACAGTTAAAAGGGAGTTAATAGGAGACACGTGGCATAAAAGGGCTCTCGAGATGCACCTCTCTGCCTCACAGACCGAGGAGGTGATTATTTTCCTTTAGACTATTAGTCCCATTTTGGGTTTTCTGAACTTGTTTAATTGGATCGGCTTCAATCTAATTGATTCCTTTTCATAATTTAAAAAAAGGCGTGGTGATTCATTACGTGTAAGCATTTCGCTGGCTAGAACCCGCTTAGAAGAATATATTTTTAAAAATTAACCTTAAAAGTTACATTTTTTTAACCAGTGTTAAAAAGGCAGTTAGGGCTCTGCAAGTGGGCCACGGTTTTGGTCTGTTGAGAGCCAGGTCAAATCCGATCCCAATTTATACCGGTTAGGATGGAGGAGTTTCTTATTATTTCCGGGTTTGAGTTCTCCCCTTTGGCCCTTTCGAATACATATTATAAACGGGTCAAATAGGGGCTAAATAAATCTCTCGTATCAAAACTCGACCCGATCCGCATAACCATCTACTACTTTGGCTCTCAGGTCTCATCATCTCGGACTAGTGGTTGTCCAAGCTTAAGCCAGCCCAAGATCGACAGGGTTTGGGCGAGTTAAGCCTTAGGTTGGCCCAATTAAAAATGGACTCTAATTTTCGAAGCTAGTCAGCCAGCCCTAGTCCCATGGGCTTGTATATCGGGCTAAACCCGGCCATTGATGCCCCTAACACTCCAACATTTTACTATTAATTTCAATCAATGAAAATTTAGCCGTTTAATGGACCTTAGATATTATTAGTAAGTTTCCTCTAAAGTTTAAAATTTGAAAAAGTATATGAATTTCTTACCATTTTTAACTCGGTGGCAAGAGCCTAATTTTCTCTTTAATTAGACCTTCTTTCATATGCTCTTTCATTTGCATGGTTTTGATGAAAAAGGAAAAAAATGATCATGAAAAAATTCTTGAGTGTAAGTCGTATTGAATTTTGAGTTGCTTTGCGACTCTTGATCTATGAGAAAAATCCAATCAGATGATTTCAGCCATCCGATGTCTATACTTTTTCCAAAACTGTGTTTTCAAATCATATAATAAACTTGTTATGACACTGAATGGACGGCAATTATATTCTGCTCCTCGCTCCACCTGAGTGGCATCTCGCCCCTTCTAACCCAACAATTATCGCTTTTAACTCCATTTAATTGCGGTTAACTCTTTTTAACTGTGATTAGTATTTTTAATCTTAGGTTTTTTTTTTTTATTAAAAGGAAGGTTAAAAATATTAACTCTAAGGGTTAGAAAATATTAACCACAGTTAAAGAAGTAAAAGGGACACGTGTCGGATAATGGGTGGGACCCATCAAATGGCGGGTTTCTTATCCCGCCGGGCACATGCAGTTAGTACAATGTTGCAAACAGGGAAGAGGGCTTTCTTCTGTCCTCCCTTCCTGATTCTAACGGAATATAATAATTCAAATCACAAATCCCAAATCCAGAATCAGTCCACAAAAAGGAATCCACTCTGCAACTTCACCTCTCTCAGTTCATGTTTCTAAAGAAACCCATCTGAAACAAAGACAAAAAAAACTACCATTTGAGCTCAAATACCACTTTCAGATATCTTCTCCAATGGAAAAAACCAGAAATCTCACAGAACCCATTAAGAAAAACCACCAACAGCATAAGACAGAGAAACCACCTTCCTGGGTTGTTATCAGAAGCCTATTCACCTGTAAACATCTCCAAACAGGACAACAGCAACAACAACAACAACAACAACAAGAACACCAAGAATCCATGGATGGAAATGGTAAGAGATGCAAGAAAAAGAGGTGTTCTGGTTCTCTATGTAACAACACAAGAGTCATGCACAGGCCTGAATCAGCTTCTCCTGAAGATCCTAAGAAATGGGCTTCAATGGGATCTTGCACTACTAATGATTCTAGCAGCAGATCCATGAAAGCTCCTCATCAGGTAATCAATGGAATAGTTTCTTCATCTTCATCGTCGTCATTGTCTTCCAGTTCTTCTGTTGGTGGGTCTTTGAAAGGAATGCATTTGAAGAGACTCTCAGGTTGTTACGAGTGTAGAATGGTTGTTGATCCAGTTCTTGGGATCTCAAGAGATCCTTCTCTCAGAGCTACCATCTGTTCTTGTCCTGATTGTGGAGAAATTTTCACCAAAGCTGAAAATTTGGAGCTTCACCAGGCCATTAGACATGCAGGTAATACAAGATCCCAGAGATTTCTTTCTTTTCTTTGTTTAAATTTTGGAGATTTTGCTGTAATCTTGAAATGGGATAACTGAATCTCATCTATTTTGAATACCCATTTCAAAAATCTTGACTTTTTGTTTCTGTTTTTCTTTTTTTTGGGGAAAAAAATCACAGTATCTGAACTGGGTCCCGAAGATAGTAGCAAAAACATAGTAGAGATCATATTCCAATCAAGTTGGTTGAAGAAAGAAACTCCAGTCTGCAAAATAGACAGGATTCTCAAAGTCCACAACAGTCAGAAAACAATTACTAGATTTGAAGAATACAGAGACTCCATTAAAGCAAAAGCAAACATGCTCTCCAAAAAGCACCCAAGATGTGTAGCAGACGGCAACGAGCTCCTGAGGTTCCATTGTACAACCTTTGATTGTTCAATTGGATTAAATGGGTCCTCAAATTTATGCAATTCAATCCCAAACTGTAACGTTTGTAGCATCATAAGAAACGGATTCAAGTCCGATGGGGTCGCCGGAGAAGGGATCTGCACGACGGCTACTAGCGGAAAAGCTCACGACATTGCTCGAATTGCGGCGGAGGACGAGAAGAGGGCAATGTTGGTATGTCGAGTGATTGCTGGGAGAGTGAAGAAGAACCAGGAAAACAATGCAGAAGAGTTTGATTCAGTCGCCAGAGCAACCGGAATCTATTCGAATTTGGATGAGCTATCTGTGTTTAATCCAACGGCTATATTGCCTTGTTTTGTTGTGATTTATAGAGGTTTTTAGCAGTTTGATTGATCTTAGATGTTTCTTGCTTTGTTTATTGTACATAGGCCATTTGGTTATGGAATCTTTGATTTTGGTATATTTTAATGGAGCCAAATGGTCTTGAGTATCTGTTCTGCAATCTTGTTTTTTTCTTGCTGGATCTAGTGCAGGTATGGATTATTGATTATTGTCTGAGGAGTGATTTTCATTGTTTTACTAAGTTGACTCTTGTTTTGTACTCACTCTTGGCTAATTTCAACTTTTAAAATTACCCAACAAGTAGCTGGCTGTTAACCCGCCCCTCGAGCTGGGATAGGAAAGGATCCGTATTGGGATGCATTCCGATTACGTATCTGATGGAGCGAATTCAAATAGTAATTTTATGTTATATTCGGATACGATTTCGGGATACTATATATTTGATTCTAATATATTTGACTGATTTTATAATATATTATCACTAGTGGCAGCACTTGCGATGCCCGTGAGAGAGATGGGAAGTGGAGAGAGATTAGGAAGGGTGATGTAAATTTTAATTTTAACTTAAAAAGATGGAGTAGTTGATTGAAACTATCTCATAACACATCCCTATTTTTTTTCTTGAAAAATAATTACAATGTAGATGTATGCCTCTTTGTTGAGAGACCAATGAGGGAGCATGAGAGAAGATATAGATAAATATTTGAGAAAATCATAGAGATATTGAGAGATTATTGTTAGTTGTAGTTGATATTACTTCAATACCCCTACTAAATTTTCTCATGTAAAATAATATAATATGATATCTTAATTTTTTTATATGCAGCTATAGGCAAAATAAAAAAAATATTAAAAAATTCACCTTATAATATAAAATTAGGACTCATTAGGAATATTAGAAGAAAATCAACCAACTTTTTAACCCCGCTTCTCTCATTATAATAGGAGTGTAAAATAATATAACATTATATCTTAATTTTTTTATATCCAGCTATAGGCAAAATAGGAAAAATATAAAAAAAATTCACCTTATAACATAATATTGGGACTCATTATGAATAGTAGAAAAAAATCAATCAACTTTTAACCCCGCTTCTCTCATTATAATAATAGAGATATATATTATAAGTATATAAAATTAAAATAACCTTATAAATATGTATTTTTTCATTACTTAAGACATGTAATTATTATTTTTAATGTAGATGAAGATAAAATATTAATTTATTATATATTTTTAAATATATATATATATATAATTAGTTTTTTTCTTTCTTTTATGTTTTTCCAAAATAGTCGGATAATTTGGATACTGGCCGGAGTCGGATACAAATACCATATTTGAAGATGACAACTCTGGGTGTGCCCCTTATTTGAGGGTGGTCAAAGGGTAAACTTCCAATAGTTTAGTAGAAGGTTTCTTGTGATGTGTAGGCAGCCCATCCATCCTAGGCCTAAGGTGATAGTCCAAAGTGGCGCTAACGAACTAACTAGCCACATCACCTTAGAAAAAAAAAAAACTAGCCTCATCTCTGGAGCCCACAAAATGGTTTTTATGGATCTGTAAATATTTTTCAATGTACATTGTCCAAAGAAAGTTTATTTTTTTAATAAACACTTAGGGTAAATTACACTCACCTCCCCGGAGTTTTGGTGAAATTTCATAAACTTTCCCTTTAGTTTCTGAAATCACACTGTCTTCCTGGTCAGCCTCTTAATATTAACAAAATAACTTTAGGTTGATTATACTTGACCGCAATTAAAGAGGGCTCTACAAGCCACCATGTGTCCCTTTTAACACCCACTAACTTTGGTTAAGATTCACTCATCCTTAGGATTCATTAATCTAACCTTGGTTATAAGAAAATAAAATAAAAAATATTAATCTTAGGTTAATTATGTTTAACCACAGTTAAAGGATCTCTCTAAGCCGCCATGTGTCTGTTTCAGCACCCACTAACTATGGTTAAAACTCACTCACCCCTAGGGTTCATCCATCAAACCTTGGTTTTTAGAAAAAAAAAAAAACTTAGGTTGCTTATGCTTAACCACAATTAAAGGGAGCTCTAAAAGTCGCCACATGTCCCCTTTAATGCTCACTAACTATGGTTATAGGATTCATCCATTTAACCTTGATTTTTAGAAAAAACAAAAAAAAACCCTAGGTTGATTATGCTTAACCACAATTAAAGGAGGCTCTACAAGCCACCACGTGTCTTCTTTAACACCCACTAATTGTGCTTAAGATTCACTCACCCCTAGGATTAATCCATCTAACCTTGCTTTTAAGAAAAAAATAAAAATATTAACCTTAGGTTAATTATATTTAACCACAGTTAAAGGATTACTATAAGTCACCATGTGTCCCTTTTAATACCCACTAATTATAGTTAAGATTCACTCACCCCTAGAGTTCATCTATCTAACATTGGTTTTTAGAATATATATATATATATATACTTGATTTTGGAAATATATATTAACCTTGAGTTGATATTATTAACCTTAGTTAGAAACTAATTATCATTTATTTTATTGAATTAACTACTCTTGTGTTGAAAAAGGGTAATTCAGATATTTTAAAATGCTTAAATGATGGCATCATCAAAGTGCATCCATTAAGTAACGGTAAACTAAAGGGAATGGGGTATATGTTATTGACAACCAAAGTTGAGGGGAGGTCAATATAATTTTAGAAACTAGAGGGGGGTTTCTGAAATTTCATCAAACCTCTCATTGATTGAACCAGCTCCGACTGAATGAAGGGGGAGAGGAAACGAGTTCTCCTCAAGAATGAACAATTTCATAAAGGAGGGTTGTTTTAGAATATAATACGTATGAAATCCCTAATCTGGCAAGCTTTTTCGGCTTGTATGTTAGAGATAGTAAAACATATTGCAAATTCAGTTTGGGTTCGGCCATCCAATGCAAATGTCAAGGGAGGTGGAGGTGAGTGTAATTTACCCAATATTTTATTAAAAATGTTTCAACAAAATAATATTTCGGGCCCACAAAAATGCAACCAAACACCGTCGTAACAGCTAGAAAAATAATTATAGATGTAAAGAGCTTCCAACTATTAGCCTAAATCTCCTTAGGAGGTGAGGGAGAATAAGAAAGGCTTAAGCAGAGGAAGAGATGCAGTCTCAAACAGTGAGCCGCGGTCTACTGTTGTAGACTTAAAACCATGGAGTAGAATTATGGCTACCAACTCACAAGACTCAAATAGAAATTTAGATCAATTCGAGTTTGATCTTATTGCAAAAATAAATAAAAGCTATCCTCAATATTAAAAAAAAATAAACTCTCTTAGAGAGAATGACATGTGGTTTTAGTGGTTTTTTGTGCAATCAAGTAAAGCAACATGATGAGTTCTTTGAGAGGTGATTGTTACTTTAACCAGCTGTACAAGTAGGAGCAGAGTCACATGAGGGCCGGGTGGTTTCACCCCTTAAAATTTTTAGAATTTTTTTCACCATTAATACTTAAAGGCAAAGCCACCTGCAAGGGGGACTCTAGTCCCATGAACATTTGAGAAAAAAGGGCAAAATTTATATTATATTATTTAAATTTAAGAGGGCATAGGCATGGATAGTGGACAATTGCCTCCCTACACTTTTGAAGAGAAAAAAGAACTTATGTTTTGTACTATAAATTTAATGAAAAATAATCACCTCCTTGGTCCGTGATGTGGGGAGGTACGTCTCAGATCCCATTTTAATGCCACGTGTCCATTTTTTGGCTCTATTTAACTGTGGTTAAGATTCATTAACCTCTAAGGTTCACTCATCTACCTTTGGTTTTAAAACAAATAAATTATAAAAATTTAACTATAGGGTTAAAACAATTTAACCCGAGTTCATGACAGGTGGAATGGGAGGCTTTGTGAGAGCAAGGAGCAACCAGTGGAGCAAACTATTGTTCATATTTAATTTAAGAGAGCATAGGAATGTGCAACGGGAGCTGCCCTAACTAAAAAAAATATTCTTTACAAATTTACAAATGGGCACAAACAGAGGAAATGGCTCACGAAGGTGGGTACATTTGGGTTGAAAGGTTTCTTATTAGGTTGGTTTCTTTTTCTATCTGTTTATGAATAGGTCTGGTTTGGGGTTGAGGATATCTGGGCACTCAACCCGACCGAACCGGGAAGCAATGCTTCCCCCATTGGTTGAGTATGCTTGGTGCCACTCACTTGACCTGGGATCAAGTCCCTGGAGAAGTGATGTTGAAAAATCCACCCGATCACTATATCCTTAAACAGATACTAACCTTGCTAATTAGAATAGTAGCCTAACCCTATATCGATCGCGAAAAAACGAAAACGATCAAGCCCATTTCCACCCATACATGTGGACTGGTTGTATCTAATATTTGTTTAGTTTGTACTTTACTTTACACGTGGATTTGTTTATTTCAGAGTGTTTTTTACTCATCGAAACAGTAAAAAGAAGAATCCTTCCTGAGAAAAGCTCAAAAACCATTCATGGGTTTTTTCAGAAAAGAAAAACACAGAGATGGTACAGTTACTTTACATTATAGAAGAAAAAAGTAACAGTTTTTTTGGTGTAAAGAGAGGGAGTTAGTGGAATAATGACTGAAATCAATGTAGCATGGGGAGGAGCTTAAGTCACCTAACTGATAACATGTGGGATCGGGGCGTTTAAACTTAAGGGTCACCCCTGCATTGAATATAGACAATGGTCTCGGGTTCAGAACCTGAATCTGTGGGACACACCCAACTTTTGTAGGGTTGCTCAACCAAACCATGCTAAGTCAGGCTAAACCGCTCAAATGGATGGACCACTGGCTGACCAGATGGGGGGACCTTATATTTTAAGGGTATGTCTTAAATGTTGGGACCAATGTTTATTCAAAAGTATGGTCTACTGTTTAGGGGTAACAATGGGCTGGCCCACGGCCCGGCCTGCTGGAGTCTAAAGCCCGTGGTCCGTTTTGGTAGGCTTCTAACCCAGCTTGGACTAACTAACCTGGCGATTAGGCCCGTTTAGTTCATAGACAGAATTTTACACATGACTTTTTAGACTGGTAGGCCCGGCCTAATTAAGCCTGTTCAATAAGTGAGCTGGCTCAGGTCAGCCCATTTATTAATTGTGCCAAGTTAGGCCCAGCCCAAAGTCAGCCCATTTACACCCCTAACTACTATTTGACCAAACAGAAACAGATTTGTCTTGTAAGGTAGTATGGTTTGGTTTGAATGAAGGAGGAGTCAGACAAAGTGCAAAAAGAGAGCAGACTACTAGAAACATTACTCTCCTCTTGGAAATTTGGAAAGCAATGAAAGAGTTGGTTTTTCAAGTGGCAGACAGATTTAGCAATGGAATTCTTAGGGAGAAAGATAGGCACCACTACCACTATGTATGTTGTCATGGAAAGTCTCATATCCAAACCAACTGAAACTAATTGCAATGCTGCTGCTCTCATGTAAGAACTTGGGGCGTTTGGCAATCCCAAGTTTGTACAATTCAGTTTTGAATATACATGTATCATGTTTTAATACAATTCAGTTTTTAATATTCACTCAGGGGGCAATACCACTGAAAGTATTTATTTATTTATTGGTGAAAATAAAGTACTTATTTACAAATACAAAATAAGTGTGTTTTGATAGAAATAAATAAATAATAAATAAAAGAAAATGATTGAAAACTACCCATAAGAGAGCTGGTCGTCCAATTGTACCATAGAATCTCTACATAGTAAAATTTCTTGATTGCCTTTGGCCATTCATGTAGGAGGTGAATCATTAATATCTTGTATTGTGCTTTTGCATTCTTTTTCAAATTTGTTTGTCATTTTATCATCGAAACCCAAAATTATGTTTTTCTTTTCTTTTCCACACAACAATAATTATTTTGTTGATTACATATTATAAATAATATATTATTTCAAAAAAAATTATCTCTTCAATTTTCAAGCAATGTTGCACCTTACATGAAAATCTAATAATTTACAGTAACCAATTAATAAATCAAAAGTATATAAAAAAAAAAAATTTAAGCAATTGCATAAGAAAACAAATTGTAAAAATAAATAAATGTGGGCTTTAAACAAAAGAAGAAGAACAAGAAGTAAAAGAAGTGTCTCTCAATCTTCTTTTCTGGATGAGAACAGTGAGAGGACTTCATTCTCTTCATCTGTGGGTGCAGACAGTTAGCAAAGACATTTTTTTTTTCAATTTCTTCTTGTGAGCAATCAAATCAGACAAGTTCAAAAGTTTCCGGGGTACTTACTGGAACAAGTTTACTTTCGAGGAATGGCTGTTAAATCCTGAAGGTCGGCCCCAGGTAAGCCATCTGCACCAAGAGTTAGTCTTAGGGAGGGCAAAATCAACTTTAAGGACATTGGAACCTACCATGCCTCAGTAGCTAAACCGATAAGTTTCACCTTCTACTTTACTTTTGCCATTTATGATAGTCATTGCTGCTTTTATTTGGCCAAATCGATCTTACTATTACTGCTACTTCGGTCAGTTACTCCATAAAATGGTTTGTTGGATGCATGTAGGCTTCATTTGTTTCAATGTTAAATAGGGGAAAACAAATGTAATCATGCCTGTTTGGTTGCACGTAAAATCTTTCGGAAGTAAAATGTTTTACAAGAGCTTTTGTAAAAAAAAAAAAGTCAGAAAATTTACAAGCTATTGAAGAACCTTTCCAATGAAGAAGAACTGAAAGTTCAAAGAGGCAGAAAAGAATCTAAGAGGGAACCTCAATTACGTACATATAGATCTCGAGGTTCTAAAAACTGAATGGCAACGTAATTTTAAAACATAATCCAAAGATTAATCATCAACCATAATGTCAGCATAGCGGCCCACCATTTCCATTTCCCAGCAAACAATTTTATGCACTCCAATCCATTGCAGACGACCTTGTTGTTCTGCTACACGCAACACGATTTGCTTCCTGGAGTCAATAGCAACTTAGTAAGTGTTTGTTAAAAATTATAAACAAGGATTAGTGAAAAACACACATGACTGCATTAACGGATAAGGCAATGCCATCTTCTGAGGGTCTGTCTGCCCGGATACAGCATCATGCATAGGGCATGTAAAAAAAAACCCTCCTTAGCTGGATGAACAGAAGGTGATGATGTAGTGGGGTCGTCATAGGTATAATTGTAATGAGCGGGGCATGCCTCCTTGACCTTCTTTGAGTAGTATGTCGACCAACATATTGCTGAGTTTCCCTACAACAGTACTCGTCCGTGTTAAAAACATCACATGCACTTTGACATCCAATGATCTTCCATTAATTTTAACGGTGAGCTCTGACAGAAAATTGGGCCTTGAAATCACCATTGCATTCGGCAATTCTGCAGTTTCCCCTCCCACTAATGAGTGTAACAACTAACGGTAAGTTGAACCCGTCAACAAGGCTAACATCATAAAAATAAGTGATGCTAGGGAAAATTCGGCAATTGTCTCGGAGATTGCTCGAGGCTGTACAATTTAAAGTGTTCCACAGCTACCAGTTTGGCATGTGCCATTACCATTTTTGTCAAAGTTGCAACCAGCTAGACCCCATATCCGGCCGGACCAACAGATGGGAGTGATTGGCCAGATTTTATCAAGTTCTGACCGGGCATATTGGTGAAGAATTCTCACCAATTCAGACAATTTTGCACCTGCCTACCAAAAAAAAAAAGAAAGAAAAATCAGAAATTGAAAATTCAGCAAATGGTGTGGAGATTAATGCAGGCTAGTCATGAATCTTATCTTAAATCCAAGAAAATATTTTTTTGAGAGTCAAAGTGTTCTATTAGATTGTGAAAGAGTTTATGAGCTTACATACCGATAAAAAAAAAGTTTATGAGTTGAGAGATCAAGAATCAGCTAATGAATAATCAAATATTATAAAAATTAACTAAAAATAAAACCCATTTTTTTGATCCTCTTGACAAATTACCCTTGAGAATTCAAAGAGAATTGAAACACCATAAAAGAACTATTAACAAGAAGACAACTAGACAGAAGCAAATTATAAAAAACACAAATAAACCAGAGAAAAAGAAAAACTAGGATTAAGAGATACAATTACTAATGTAACTATAATTACAATTAATAAGGCTGTTAAAAGTACACTAAGATGTTTAGCTCTCTCTCTGTCTCTCTCTCTCTCTCTAAGGCAAAAAAGAGTACAGTGCAAAAATAAGGTTCACAAAGAATATGAACGAGAGAACAACCAGACTAAAACAGCTCAAAAGAAATAGTAAAAAGAGATCAAACTACTATGCTTGGCTCAGTAATAACCCAGTGAATTGAGATCACAAAATCCTTCATGATGGCACACAAGGAATGGAGAAGCTGACATGTAGTTGAATAGATAAAACCCAACTGTTCCGTTCAGTCCAGATGGACCACCCTATAACACCCAATAGTGAAGTCCTAACCACAGAATTAGGAGCATCCAACAGAACCGATAACCAACCCGATCAAGAATCTTCAAAGGGACCAAGGAAAGATCCAAACGATCCCCAGTGGGAGGAGAAACTGTCACCGGCTCCTCAGACCTATGGCACATAAAGTTCGCATGTGGGTATCTTGTCCAATGATGCCAACCAAAGGAAGAAGGATACATTTGACGGAATGCCAAGATTCCACACAACCCGATATTTAAAATGCAAGCTAGAACTGACCCGTAAAGATTGGAAGAAGGATCTCACTGAGATTTGACCTTTGGTATCCCTAGACTATAAACGATCGTATCTCCGTAGGGGAAAGGGATGATAGAAGACAGACGATTCAACAAACGAAGAAGGTCAACTACCTCCTATCGTTTAGATTACGTCTAAACCTAGAAAGAAGAGGCAACCTCCTCAAAATAGGAGGCCACCATCAACTTCCTATCTGACGGTAGAGACCAAAGATTCCCAAAGTCTACCCGAAGGGGATTCGGACCACACTAACATCATCCCAAAACTTACCTCCAATTCAATACCTATCCAGAATCTTAACATCTTTTTTTAATTCCAACTGGATATTTAAGATAGCTTTTCATAGCCCACACCATAGGAACCTTTCACGTCTTTTGATTCCCATGCATTTAAAGGCCAAACTTTGTGACAATAACCTTCCTCCGAAGACTCTCCCTCTCCACTCTGAACCTCCATAACCATTTCCCTAGAAGAGCTTTATTAAACTTCACCAAAGGACCCCCCCCCCCCCCCCCAAAATCACAAGAGACCGAATTCCAATCCACCCGATGATATTTTTCTCCCAACCCGTTCCTTCCATAAGAACATCCTATGTAAACTCTCCAGCTTGACCGCAATAGAGACTGGGATGGAAAGGAGAGACATAAAGTAGGTCAAAAGACTACTCAGAGTGCTTTTTAAGAGGGTGAGACAACCCCTTTTAAAGATATAGACTTTTCCAACCATCTAACCCTTTCGACAACCGATTAACGACAAAGTCCCAAGCCGATTCTCATGCAATGGCCTAAAACATTGGATGAGAATAAGGATGAGCAATAGCGTCAGCTGTTGCGCTGTTGCCCAAATGTGGCAGAAAAGGCACCACGTCATCCAACTGCATTCAATCTTGATGTGAAAGTGGGATACAAGTATGTTAGTTGATGTGATGTCTTTTACACCACATTTGGGCAACAGGTCAACAACGGACGTTGTTACTTTATCCGTTCTCCTTGCATGATTAGAAAATTCCTTTCCCAACTGTTTCTTGCAGTCTCTTAAAAGTTCTTCCCCTCTTAACCCTCTTCTCAAATGCCATAAGGGAAATGCGAGTCCCAATCGCATCAACCATTAATTGCCCCTATAAAATGAAAAACTCAATTATTTTAGGACAAGACCCCCAAAAAAAGTGTCAAATTTTTCTTTAAGGGTAATTAATGGTTGACCCGATTGGGGCTAGCATTCCCCAATTCATAATGGACCCACCCAATGCTGCCATGTGGCAATCAAGTAACCACCTCCTATATTTGAGGACTTTACACATTGGTATGGCCAATTAGCATGGACCCACCCCACACCAAGGTATTAAAAATCAACTCAATTTGATCAACTTCAACCGAATTGAGTCGACTTCGTTGGTGACCGAAGTAAAATCAACTTGTAATTTAAAAATAATGGAATTTGTGATGCAATTCGGTCAACTTCGGTAGACTTCGGTCGAAACCGAAAATTTTATTAGTAAAATTAGATTGTTTGCGAGTTAAATAGATTTCTAGACAACAGAAATTTAAAGAATCCAATTGCAAGTTTATAAATTTCAAGAATCCAATTGAGATTTGAGACAAAGCACAACAAAAAAGTAAAGAATCGCATGTGAGAAGTGGAAAAAAAAAAGGAAGAGAAGAGAGAGAACCAGGTTCGGCAAAGGAATTTGAGGTGAATAGCCGAATAGGTTCAGGCCTTAGGGTACTCACCTAGAGGAATAGAAGTCGAGTTTTCCGTCACCATCCATTGCCATTGCCATCGCCGATCGCAGAGAGCCAAACCCTAGGTTTGTTCGACTTCTCTCGTTCTCCCTCTCCTATTTCCAATTCGTGAATGAGAATAGGTTTTAGGTTTTAACCTTAAGTTAAATGGGTATTGGGTAATGCTATTACCACTCCCATCTTCTTTCGGTTTAAAGGTATTGGGTAAAGCTATTACCACTCCCATCTTCTTTTGTTTCTTGAGCACCCCTTGTCACTTAATATGATTCTCACATTTGATACTCTACATGCTTGCATCCAGTAGTATAATGAATTCTATATGTGTATTTATAATTAAATATTGAACATCTAAAGTTTCATCTTAAAATTCCAATGTTTTCTTAGAGTTTCCTAAACTTCTTTAAGTTTTACATAACTTCCTCGCACTTCCTTAAACTTCCTCGAATTGAGTCAACTTCCTTAGCGAACGAAGTTTATACCGAAGCCGAAGTTTAATACCTTGCTCCACACTAGATCATCCACATCAATGGGATCAATGAGATGGGCATCAACGTCTAATCTGAAGTGGAATCATAGTCAAACTTGAGCATCGGGTTACCATATCAAGATTTCTAGCACAAAACTATCCAAATATAGTATAAGCATGTGTTAGACAATTGCTTCATCTTTGCTGTTTCCAGCTCTGTAATCATCAAATTCTGCAAAAGCGTGCTCACCGGGCCTAATCCTCGTTGTGTAACTCATGTTGCAAACATGACTGTCAATAAGTATTTTCAACGACAAATAGACAAATGAATTTGGTTGCTTCTTCCTTCATTTTATCATTGATTTGCATTTCCATATGTATTATTATTATGTAAACTGGACTTTTTCCCTGCTTTACTTCTCATGATGCCTACTAATGTCTTGGTGAGTGGCCCCTACAAGATGGTTGGGTTTTGGTCTCCCCTGCTAAAAAGTAAAGCAAAGCTACTCTCACCCCAAAACTTTATTCTTTTCCAATATATCTATCTATATATATATATATATATATAGAGAGAGAGAGAGAGAGAGAGAGAGAGAGAGAAAGAGAGAATTACTTTTTCCCATCTTCCTCCTTTTGTAATGTAGAATATGGTCTAAACGCAACAAGGGTCAATTTTCAATTAAAATTTTTACAATCTTTTAGCCTAGCCCCTTCAGATCTCTTTCCTCATAGGATTGTGTGGAACCCCAATATCTCATTTAAGGTATCATTCTTCCTCTAGAATGCTGCTTTGAATTAAAGTTTTACTTGTGATCACTTGAAAAATAGATAACGGAGGATGGCTAATTTGTGTTTTTCGTGCCTGCATGTGGAAGATTCAATGGATCACTTACTTTTGCATTGACCTATTGCATCCAATGTAGTCAAAATGTTGCCTGGGCTAGGCCACCGCCTCACCTAGCCAAGAACCATATCGCCTAGATCATGGTCTAAGCGAGCACTCACTAAATCTTATATACTATTACATAATATAAATTATAAACAAACAAAAAAAATTGATCACCTAGGCATCGCATAAGCCTAGGTGTCACCTCGCCTCGAAAACCCTCGATCACCTAGGCGCCGCTTGGACGTTTTGACTACACTGATTTTGTCTGATATTCGGGCATACTTCCTATCTTGAGTAAGAGTGGATTGGGTCACTCCTTTCTTTGATTCTTTCACAACTTCTTATTTTGTTGGTCGTTGATTAGGTTGGACAATTCCTGGAGACTCTTTGGTTGGTTCTTCCAGTAGCAATTTCGTGGTCAATATGGAATGAGAGAAACAAGAGAACTTTTGAGGACTCCCAATCTACCACTCTCGTATTTGCTCGAGAATTAAGTTACTCATTCCTGAGTAGAGTTCAATACGACAAGCGGTGAGGATTTAGGTAGTTTGATGGGGTGAGAATTGTATTGTCAAGGCAATCTAGGCAATTTGGGTTACCTAAAGTTCAGCTGAGAGAGTAATCTTTACCTTATTTCTGCTTGTTTCGTTTTGTTTATCTTTCGAGTTTATATGACTGAAAACTCATTTTGTCACTACTTATTGTTGCTTTTGTATCTTGTTTAATTATATTATGACATGAGATTTACCAATCACAAAAATGTATACAAGTTATGTCGTGCATGTGCATGGCTTGTTTTAATTTGCATTATGTTCAACAAAAAATGTAGTACAAGAGAACTTTTGAGGACTCCCGATCTACCCCTTTCGTATTTGCTCAAGAATTAAGTTACTCATTCTTGAGTAGAGTTCAACATGGCAGGGCAGTGAGGATTTGGGTAGTTTGATGGAGTGAGAATTGTATCGTCAAGGCAATCTGGGTTGCCTAAAGTTCAGCCCAGAGAGTTATCTTTACCTTATTTCTGCTTGTTTCATTTCGTTTATCTTTCGAGTTTATATGCCTGTAAACTCATATTGTTACTACCTATTATTGCTTTTGTATCTTGTTTAATTATAATATGACAGGAGATTTACCGATCACAAAAATGTATACAAGTTATGTCGTGCGCATGCATGGCTTGTTTTAATTTGCATTATGTTTAAAAAAAAATGTAGTACCAAATTCAATTAAATCACTCATCAAAATTGATACCAAGCACCTGATTCAGTCGGCCCATAAATAATTGTTGTAAACAGGTGCTTTACTCTTATTATGACATATATATATATATATATATATATATATATATATATTAAAGATAATTCAGCTCATGTAAGTATGAAATAGATAAATAAATTAATAAGAGAAGTTTATGTATAGAAAAACAATACCAATTTAACCACTAATAAGATGAAACCAAGAAAAGAAAAGAAAAGAAAAGAGCAGAGAAAGGAACCAGTCGAGTGAGTCCATCAATTGTCATCGGTGTTGACATGTCCAAGTCCCAAAACCTGCCGTCCATTGCCCACCTCAAGTTCTTCATTCTCTTCCCACCATCCATTGGCCACCTCAACTTCTTCATTCTCTTCTACAACTTAATTGAACACTTTTATATGGTTCTTCAATAGCTTAAACCCTAAAATCTGTCATCTCTTCCATTCATCTGAATTTCTCTGTTGTTCAATGAACACTCTCTTTCTCCCTGATGCAACTCAAAAACACCTTAGAGAACAGTTTTCTCTACGGTTTTCGAAGCTGTAAATCCAATCCTAAAAATGATCTGTAAATAATTTGATTTACAGATTTCTTCCGTCCTTCATACCTTCCCACTTAGACCTCATGTAAACATACAATTTATTGAATTTATACTCGCTAAGAAACAAAGATAAAGAAAAACAATCATAGGAACAGCAATAATACTTTGAAACTCCAACCCCACCCCCCCGGCTCTGCCTAAAAAACAAAAGCCAAGACCTATAAAAAACTGAAAAGGGTTGAGAGTTCACATAGCAGACGCAATAGGTCCAAGCTGAAAGGTGGAAAGAGAGTTCACATAGCAGACGCAATAGGTCCAAGCTGAAAGGTGGAAAGAACTCCTTTACCGAACCAGATCATACTTGAGTACAAGAAACATTAAATATGAATACAGTAAAATTTACAGGATCTATCAGCAGTATAAATAAAAATTCAGAAAAGAAAATATGAGGCAAACCCATAAAAAAATTGAAATAATTCGAACCTGTTTTGCAGTAGAGGACAACAGCTGCAGCTGCCCGTTTCTCTCTTCCAAGCTTTTCAAATATCTACTACTCCATGCTTTTTTTCCCTTGTCTCAGCTACCTTTGAAATCCCAAAACCACTTAGTCCTAAACTCCTAACCGTTAAACACAAATGGACCCACACACACCCAAAAAAAGACCATGATTCTGACTATACAAAAGCATCGAATTACATCTGTCTCGTTAGAATTTCTCGGGAAAATGGTTTTTCTTATGAAACAAAGTGACCATAAACATCATTCAGGTCAGCCGCCAACGAGACGATGTTGCGCCGGAAGGTCCGTTTCTTCTCACTTAGATACTTCAGTGGATCCAACTCTTGGAAAGACGAAGATGGTTTGTCCCAAACCAATTGGGGACATAAGTGGAATACAATGTAAATATCTCAGAACAAAAAAAAAGTATAATACCCCAAAACTGTCTTTTTGATGGCGTGGCCGGCCACATTCTTTCCATCAGTAGTATTCTATATCGATTGGTCGGTCCTTCGATGGAAGAGCTGTCTAGAGAAAAACAGGAGGTAGGACTTTCCCTTTTTGTAAGAGACTTGAGGAAAAGTGGAGGCCCTTCAAAGTGGTTATCAACACATTTGATCAAATCAAGACTTTCCTCTGACTTCATTAGTGTGTTCCAGTGATGGTACACCTGTAAAGAAACAGAATTTTGTAAATAAGCCCTGAAAGGGAGAAAGGAATTCTAAATTGGATCTAGTGCTGCTCTTTTCGTAAATTGGTCTTGTTTTTCAAGGACAATCAACAAGAAAGATCAGTTTGAGTGAAGTTAATTCTTTTAGTTTGTATATTAAGTATTTAAGTTTCAATATCCTGCAGTTACAAATAGTTCTAAAAGGCTTAATTTCCACAGATGTTGAAGATATGCAAGTAAAGATCTTCGGAAAATAAAATTGCTGATAATAGAATTGGAACTGAATAAGTAAGAAAATCAAAACAAGATGCATTAAAGGGAAGAAACAAGACAATGGAAAGTAATAGTAGTTATAGATGTATAGTTATTGGTTATATAAATAACTTAAGACCAGAAGGAAAGATTTAAGTCACCAATAATTAGCTAATAATCTGTCAAAAGTTCTAGACATTCCTCCTTTAAAGGGACTCATATAATTCAGAATAATTAGTTATAAAAAAATAATTTGTACTATTTCTTATTTCATCGTGCGTTTCTTAATAAATAATTTCACTTAGTTTCATGTCCATGCAGAACTTACATATTGTTATATTATATTATTATTATTGATTAGTTTCATCATATTACCATTACCACAAAAAAAAAAAAAAAAATTCATCATACAACAGTGTGTGTGCGAGAGAGTGCATGTGAAGAATGTCAATATCTATATTTATACAATTATAAAAGAGGCTTCATTTATCCGTCAAAAAAAAAATTATCCCAGGATCTTTTGCATAAATTAAGTTTTTATCCCCATCTATGTGTTCATATTACGTCCCCAAATTAAAAACTCGACGGGTTGTAACTCCATTTCTCCATCAACTCTCTTTTATCTCTTCCACTTCAACTCTCAATGCCACAAAAGGGAACAAGTAAGCCATTTAGAAATGAAAAATAAAGAATAAAACTTATTCTAAATATAGAATTGGAAGAGCAACCAAAACACTGCCCAAATACTTTGTAACCTTAAGCAAAATTACATAGACATTTGAGAACCATAAATGCTAGAAATCCACTCAAAAATTCAAGAAATTTAAAGAAGCAGAACATACAAATAGAACTGAACAACCTTACAATTTCAAGTAATCCACACTCGCTATGCATATGGGCATGTGTAAGATATATACAATCTTCATGAAAGAAAGCCAATAATTTCGATAGTTAGTTAATTACAAATGCAAATCCAAAACAATTACCCAAATTTTCATCCCGGCATTGTAACAAACACAATCTAAAACAAATATAGGAGATAAACCCAATCATAATCAAAGAAAAGCAACAAAGTGAATTAACAACGGAATCAACCTCATCCCATCACAGATAAGTGGTGGGTCCAAAGTAGAATCCAGTGCAGGTGAAAGAACCACCCGCAGGCTTATGAAAACCACCAGAGAAAGAAAGAGAACAATATCACTATTAGCCCATCAATTGATTCAAAAACCATAACGGACAAATAAATTAAGAGAATCAAAACAAGAAATCATGGATTCAAAGAAAACACAATCAAAACCCTAGAAGAAACCGATATTTGAAAAGAAATTAAAATTTCACCCTGTGGCCATAGCTTTTATTCGAGCTTTGATTTTCTTGAAGGTAAGAGGATATGGTCAGCGTGAACCAAATAAACACTTGAAGCGTGGAAGGTTTGGTGGGAGAGATTCCTCCTATTAGCTTAGTAGAGCCAAAAACAAATGAAATTGTAAAGAAAAGAGAAATTGAAAAGAAAAGGGGAACCAAAGAGGATGTATCCGACAGCTGTAAAAGAGCATTGAGAGTTGAAGTGGAAGAGATAAAAGAGTCGGAGGAGAAATAGAATTACAAACCGTCAATTTTTTAATTTGGGGATGTAATATGAACACTTATGTGGGGATAAAAGCGTAATATACACAAGATCACAGGATAACTTTTTTTTTTGAAGGGTACATGAAGCTTCTTTTATAATAAGGTATAGATTTAGCATAGAAGATAAGAATGGCTCTAAAGCTTGTGAGTTGTGGCATACAAGGAAGACATCACTTGCTTTCTAAGGATCCTCTATCTAATGGAAGTTGCATTCGTATGGACGCTGGCTCATTCTAATGGAAGTCACATTGAACCATCAGGTGAACACTAAGGTCAGAACCAACCATTCAATGATTTCCATTGTTGAACACCATCTCTGATAATATTTTTGTAAGAAACTTCATGCCATGTATCGTTCAACCAACATTTAAGCAACAAAAACAGTAAAGCATGCTTACCAGTAACCACCATTTGTTGTCAAAATGAAGATGAAAATGTGTCGATCACGACAATACGCACGGTCTTCAACTCTAAGGCTCCTAAGCTCCTCATGGGGAAGATGTTAAGCTTTTTTTGGAGATGGAGTTGGAACAAATTGCCTAATAATACTTTATATAGGGTACTAGTCATTAGAGTCCTAACCCATCAAGGAAACTAAAAACTACCTCAACACCCAACTCCCTAGCTACTTAATTAATGCCTAACAAATTACTGTTTTAGTTAGCTAAATCCCTTACTGGAGTGGAGTTAATCCAGGATTTAGATAATGAGCATTGTCTAGACCATAAACCTGATGGAAAATCTAACAGTCTCCTACTTGGTCTACAATGATCATTGAAAGCTATAAAACAAAACAAAAATTATTTGTGCAAGAAATATTTTATTGAAACAACTCTCTCGAATATACAACTTAATTTGATGATGACAAGCGTGGTCAAACTAAAAAAGTATTCCAGATAGCAAACCAATATATTTACATAAATGTGGTGGATAAAACCTAGACAAACAAAACAAATAATATCACATCATGGAGATTGGAGGCCACCATAACCATTGATCATAATAATAGGAATGCAAAGTGATGCACCACTGTATTAATCAATACTGATAAAAAAAAAGGAGGCAAATCTAACAACCATAGTAGGAAAACCAATTATCGGTAATTTAAATGCTAGCGACATAATCCCACTAACCAAATGAAATCAAGCTATCTTCTAGTCCCATATGTAAGACAATCTCCAAAATACCTTATTTTTCAACTCTTTAGTTAATGGTTCAGATACCTCATGTTCCTTAACCTTCTCTCTCACAATAAAATACCTTATGTCTATGTATCAAGACACTTGAATTCTTATTATTTTGAAAGAAGTAAACTTGTGCGAAATTATCACATAGCATCTTCAGCGGCTTGGTAATAAAATTGAAGACCTAAGTCCTAAAATTTAATCCCACAACCACATAGCTTGTTCAGTAACTATATAACAATCCATGGATTCTGCATACATAGTTGATGACTCCATAATGGCCTGTTTGGTACTTTTTCACTAGATAACACCAAAATCAATAGGAATATATCCTGATGTCAACTCCTTAATGTCCAGAGGTCAACCACAATCTGAACCAACATCAATACTACTATATGTGAGCCAATAAACTTTAACCTACCTGTGTAGACCTATCCATACATAAACCTCTCTATTGCCAATGCACAAGAATAAAGCTTCATAGCATCAATTTAAGCCTGATTTTTGGGACATGGTTAACGAATCAACCTATCATTCATAATATGTGTTTCTCTTCAGGAGCTCAATCTAACATACCAAACATGTTTAGGACTTTCTCAATATAAGACTTTTGGGACAAGCCTAGGAGAACACGAGACCTCTCATGGTGAACCTGAATGGCAATCATAAATGATGCCTCACCTAAATCCTTCATGTTAAGATCTCTCTTAACAAACTCATGTCACAATTTGATAACGACATGTCATCAATCATTTAAAATCAATATAAACTTTCTCCCACTGACCTTAATATAGATACACTTATCTACTACATTCTCTCTAAATCAAAAGAACAAATTATCTCATCAAATTTCAGTTATCAATGTCAAACCTTATCCAAACTTCTTGAGCTTGCAAGCTAAATGCTCTTAATCTTCTTTCAAAGAATCTTTTGACAGCTCTATATACACTTCCTCATTAAGATCATTATTCAGTAACGTTTTCCTAGCATCCGTTTGATGTAGCTCTATATATGAATGAGCCACAGAAGCCATCTAGATGAGCCCTTCTCAGTAATAGGAGAGACTGCCCCTTTTGTTCTTGAATATGCCATTTGAAATTAATTGACTTTTCACCTTCAGGTAACTCTATCGGAGATATTTTGTAAGAAAAAAAATACATGTAAAAGATATTTTTACCCTGCAATATCAGGGATATATCGAATATATCGAGGATATTTCAAACCATGGATGTAGGACTATGCCTAAAATCTAGTGTGCTAAGATCAAGATTGGATTAACAAGAATAAGAAAAAATATAAAATAGCAATCCTATCACAAATAATTATTCAAGAAAGAAATTTTTATATAGATTCAAAGCCACGTCACAAACCTACAATACGGCCCTCAGTTGTATCCGCGAGGGTTGTATGAAAGTCTATGCTTCCACAAGCTTATGAATTGCTCTTAATTCAATGCAGAATCTCTTGTCCAATTGAGGATTCCGAAAAACTATTTTAGGCTCAACAAGGGTTATTAATTTAAGTATGCATGTGAGGTGGATTCAAGAATTAGGGGATTTAGGATCACAAACCAGCAGTTAAAAATATGGAAATCATAATATCTAGATCTAGGGTTTTATAGTTGTTGTGTGAAAGGGGGCAGCAAGGGAAAGGGGGACAGGGTGACATGGCAGCACTAAGGGGGCTACAAGGCCTGCACCCAGGAGAATTGGAGGGATGACCTGCGGCAGCAAAAAAAGGGGCTGCAGGGGCTGTAGCAGCAAGGGAGAATGTAGGAGACTGATGCAGAAGCCAATAGGGAGGTGGGGATTGGTTGTAGCAGCAATGGGGAGGTAGGGGACTGGTGCGGCAGTCAATGGGGGTGGCTGGGAAGTCTGTAACAGTCAAGTGGAAGGCTGGGCCGCTGGGGATGGCTGTAGCAGTCTAGGAGAGGTGTACAGTGAGGCAGCAGTAAGGGTTATGGGGAATCTAAGGTTGATTGATTAGGATTTCAAGGAAACAGAAAATCAAGGAGAAATAAAGGAGAAGAAGAAAGAAAAATCAAGAACATACCTGAGAACTTTTAGGGAATCACTACCATGACATCACACCAATTCCAATTACTGGAGAATACTCAAATGGACTTTGACTTCATTTTTCATCTGCCTACCATCCACAGACAAATGGTCAAACTGAAGTTGTTAATAGAAGTTTGGGAAACTTTTTGTAATGTCTAGTTTGTGATCACATTAGGGCTTGTAATCTAGTGTTGCCTGTAGTTGAGTTTGCATATAATAATTCCATCAATAGGACCACAAGCACGAGTCCATTTGAGGTAGTGCATGTTTATTAACCTAGGACACCTACAAATCTCATTCTCATGCCAGTTACACATAGGTCATCTGAGTCCACAGATGCATTTGCACGTCATATTCATGAATTGCATGCTGAGATTAAGAAAATGATTACCATGAATAATAAGAAATATAAACTTGCTGCTGACTCACATCATAATTACAAAGAATTCCCGGTGAGTAATTTTGTGATGATTCAGGCTAGGCCTGAGCGATTCCCGCAAGGGGTTACAAAAAAGCTACAAGCTCGCATTGTTGGTCCATTTAGAGCATGTAAGTTCTAATGCGTATGTTCTAGACCTTCCAACAGATATGGGCATCAGCCCAATATTCAATGTGGAGAATCTTGTGCCTTTCGAGGTCCGGCAGTTTCACCCTAACCTATTCTCTAACCATGACACTATACCTGACCAGTCCCAACAACCACTACCACCCCCTCTACCCATACCTCACATGAAGGATGAGATTGAGCATATCTTAGATGAGCAAGTGATTTTTCACCACACACGGAGGGTCCCAAAAGTACCTTGTTCAAGTGGAAATGTCGATTCAACAAGTCAAGGACTCTCCACCTTCACATTAATGTTGTTTGATGTTTTCTCATTATAGTAGGTTTTGTAGTAGTTTCCCATGTAGGATCATTGTTCTTTGTATGTACTTAAGAAATGAAACAAAAAGTAGCTCTCTTTGAATGAATATATGATATTATAAGCTTGTTAGCTTATTTCTAGCTTAGTTATTCTCTTGTGAGATAACTTACTGAATTTGGTTGTTGAGGAGTTCACTTTGTTGAGTTTGGGTCATTTTTATGTACTCTAAAACGACCAAGTCTTTTGTAGTTTTTCTTCAAATTAAACCACCCTGAAATCTCCCTACATCAATTAATATCAGAGCAAATTCGTTCGTTGGGAGGTTTGTAGAATTACGATTCTAATCAATTCATTTGATTCACAAATCACTTTAGTAAAGACTTATCTTTGTACCATATCGTTTAAAGAGTCGTAATGGCAACAAGAAGTTTTGGGACATATTTTACAAAGCGCCAATTTAGGACTTGTATGGTGATGAAGATGAAGGAGAAAAGATCCGTTAGTAACTTTCAATCTCAAAATTGGTAAATAACCAAACAAGTGTTGTAGTATCAAACTCAAGAGTCTTATTCTTTGAATGAAAAAGTTGTAGATTGGGAGTCACCGCCAATCTTTGATGGATATTCAAATGATGACTATTTACGCACAGTTCAAACTCTTATTTTATAACAAGAAAAGTATACATTGATTTCATTGTCTACCTATGATGATCCATTCTTGTGGAGATCTTTAGAGGCTTCTCTAAAGATGACATGTACGGTACTTGTAGCTCTTTACAAGAATATCTACTCTGACATTGGAAGGCAGTCAAAAACATTAAGTCAAGATAACTATGCAATGGAATCATCATTGACCCAACGGAAGATACATACGTTCAAAGTGCGACTTAAAAGATTAAATATCAAGCATTGACTAAAGCTGCAACAATGGACTGACTAAAGCTGCAACAATGGAGTATTGGGCAAGCCAAAGACCAAATATCAAGCACTGACTAAAGCTGCAACAATGGACTCGTGGGCGAGTTCTTTTCAAGAGGAGATTGATACAGACCAAGATATGGGGGCCTACATTTTGTAATGTGTTAAGTTATGTGGGTGTGAGAAGTATGATATCATGACCTATTATCTAATTACCCATGATCCATTTATTCATAAACCATGATCCATTTACCTATTACCCATAATCTAACTATCCATCTAATCTAATCCATATACCCATTCAACAAATCAAGGACTTTCCACCTTCTCATTCATGTTACCTAGTGGAGCTCACACTCACATACACATGTTATATTTGTCTGCTTATTTTTTTCTTCTCTATGCTACACGGGTGTTTTTGTTTTAGCCATAGTTGCCAGGAAGCTATGTACAATGTGGGAAGCTCGTTTCCCAAACTCGCTTCCACTCGCTTCTCATTTAGTGGTCAAGGGGGTTATATATTTACTATTTAGGAAGTAATGAGATAGACCTGAGTCTAAAGCCTATGACATATATTCTAAGAAAGTATCGTTGAATTGAAACCTAAGACTCTAAGGCACCTACTTCTTCACAAATATCTCATAGGAAATAAAATTTAAGGTATGATTAGTCATCCTAATATAATGGGAATGAGGTACCTATATCTATTTCTCACTTCCTGTTTCCTAAGGATTTTTGAGCCTCACTTCCCGTTTCTCGCTTTCGCTTCGCTTCTCGCTTTCACATCACGATTTGGTAACTATGGTTTTAGCATGTGCAGATTACAGGTTGCAAACAACAAAATGCATGACAAGTTCTTAAGTTCAATCATATGTCACTATCATGTATTTATTTTATTTCTAACTCATGTAAAGTACAGAGTCTCCTTTTTTGAATCAATTGGGAGAGTCTGTATCTTGTATGTTCATCAGTTACATTTTTGAATCAATTGGGAGAGTCTGAATCTTGTATGTTCGTCAGTTATTTTAACACGGAATTGCCAAGGGGGAGATTGTAAATCCTAATTTGTCTTGGCTAATTCCGTGATCAAAAAGTAGGTCTAGAGGATTGGTCCAACTTGTCATGATTTGTGAAGAATGGTGAAGCCGGAGATTGAAGATTACTTCTACAAGCTTCGCTCACGGATCTAGGATGGTAAGTGACTTAGTGACCTCAATACCTAGGTGGGAATTGACTTAGATCACATTTAAAGAACCTAAGTGATTAGTTTTAGACTAAGGTAAAAGCCCCATGGAAAAATAAGTGAAAAATCAGACTTGGTAGGCAAATACTGTGTAGACCGGTCAACCACTCATATGAGGGGTCGACCCCTAGCCTAGCGGTCAACCGCTCCTCATAGTGGTCGACCACTCAAGTGAATTTTTTGTATAGGTTTTATTTCCAGAGTGCAACACCTTGAGTGGTCAACCACTCTTTCCTCTAGTCGACCACTAGTGGACCAGTCGACCCCTCTTGAGTTGTGGTCGATCCCTGATGGTGTTTTATGTCTCCTAGTTGTTCTACAACTCTTAAAAGGCTATAAATACACCATCTTAATGTCATTAAGATTCCTCTAGAGACTGGTTTGTTAATTGATTCAACATACCCCAACACTTGTGGAGTGTTATCGGCCAGTGTAATCCGGATCCTTCAAGGAAGGAGATCGATCTTCAGAGATCGTGGATTGAGAAGCTTTGAAAAGAGTTGGCTGGTGAGGAACCGGAGCTGCTGCGGCAGAGATTGAACTTGATGGTTCATGGACTTCAAGATGAAGACTTTGTACTGAGGAACATTGTGTCGTGTCCGGGTTGGGTAAAGTCTAAGTCTTGTACTTGGTGACTTTCTCTTAGTGGATTTTGTGCTAGACTAGGTCCCGTGGTTTTTCCTGGAAGGGTTTCCACGTAAAAAATCTCGTGTGTTGGATTGTGGTTGAATGTTTATTTCTGCTTATGGTAGAAATCCTTAGATAGACTTGTTCACCCCCCTCTAGATCAAAGAGATCATCGATCAAGGAATTTCAATTGGTATCAGAACGGGTTCACCTATAAGGTTAAACCCTTAAGCATAGTCACAAAAAACTGCGTTTTTTTGAAAAAACCCCGTTTAAAACGCGCATTAATACCCTGACGTATAAAACGGCGTTTAAAACCCGTTTTTTGAATAAAACACGTATTATAGTTTTAAACCCGTTTACAACGAATAATACGAAAAAAACATGTTTAAAACGAATAATACGAAAAAAAATGGATAATCTTGAAATTATTTGGGAATGAAGATTATGTAGATATTGATGACTTTGATGCGTTTTGAGCGATTGATTAATATAAATGAGTGGTTTTATTAATATACGTATTCTAGTCTTGTTTTTAATCTTGATAATTGATGTTTTAATGAAATTTAATGCCTTGATGGAATGAATTTGATGTTAAAATAATGTTATGAATTTATTATTGCTTATAGTTACTCTTTTTGTAAATTATCTCACCAAATTGTTAGATATATTAATTAGCATCGTTTCTAATTTTTATAATTAAAAAAAATTTCTCCGTTTTTTTCCCGTATTTTCCCGAATGTTTCAAATTTTTCCGTATTTGACCCTTGCCGAATTATTCCCGAATCCCGACTTTGTGACTATGCCCTTAAGTATGATCTTGCGTAATTCGTGATCAATGAGTTCTCTTAGAGAGGGTGGTTTCATCTCTCGTCCCCCACTTTTTGATGGGAACAACTATGCGTATTGAAAAGCTCACATGAGAGCTTTTCAGAAATCGATAGACAAGAGAATATGAATGTCTATACAAAATGGGTGGACTTCGCTTATGAAAATTCTTGGTGAAATAACTGTCATCAAATACTCCAATGAATGGACCAAAGATGAGCTTGAGACTAGTGGCTGGAATACAAAGGGTCTCAATGCAATCTTTACTACAGTCACAACCGAGGAATTTCAACAAATTTTCTCAAGTGAAATAGCAAAGGAGGCATGAGACATTCTTGAGATTACCCATGAGGGTAACACTACTGTTAAGATTTCAAAGCTCTAAATGTTTCCACTAAATTTGAACATTTGACAATGGATGACAATGACACATTTGATTAATTCTATGCAAAACTTAGTGACATTGTTAATGCTAGTTTTAATTTAGGTAAGAATAACTGAGTCCTGAGAAAAGTTCTTAAATCTCTACCTAAGAAATTCCAATCTAAGGTCACTATCATTTAAGAGAGCAAAAATGTTAATGCTCTAAAGATTGAGGAATTGGTTGGGTACCCCCAAACCTATGAATTCAATCTTCGTCCATCCAAGAAGAATAAATCTCTTGCCTTGAAATCAATCAAGGAATCTTTAGATGATGATGACAGTAATATTGATACAAGTGAGGAAGAATTGGCTCTCTTCATTAAAAGATTCCAAAAAAATTTTAAAACGAATAAGAGGTTCAATCCCAAACAGGGAGGAAAATCTTTTGAGAAGCCAAAGTCTTAAGCCTTGGGAAAACAAGAAAAATCCCAAGAGTTTGGTGCAGCAAAGGTTACCAACTCCTTAAATATAAATGACGAAAATGAATGATAGTTTTTCTTCTTCTTTTTTTCTCTCTTTTTTTTCTTTTGATTGGCAGCTCAATTGTTCATGCTACACTGATTTTAGCCAGCATTGTTTTTTTCTTTGATAAACCATCAGAGCAATCATCTTTGGAGGAATAATTTCATGCTCATCCTCCTTACCATTGCCACACATGACATACACACAAACACACAAGTCAATCTTGCCCTAAAAAAAAATTATTGAAAGATAAAGGAAGAATACAAAAGGACATCAATAAGGAGAAAAAGATGAGAAAGAAAAATGAAAAGTACCCGTAAGATCAAGACAAGTGGTATGGCCTACCAAGATGTGGGAGCTCAAACCCAATAGGAAAAGCGATGTGCCCATCCAACATCGACCTCTCGTTGGGTACTATAATTATTATTGCTTATGTGGAAAAAAATAAATAGATAAATAATCCAAACAAAGATAAGGCATGCAAGGATTCAAGCCCCACCATCAGATATGTACAACTCTGTTCTTGTTTTTGCTTAGAGAAATAAATAAATTACTCAAACAAATAGAAGAAACAATTAAATAGCATATAAATAAAATAAACAATTAAATAGCATATAAAAATTGGTGTAGTTATAATATCAGGCACTTAAATCTACCGTAACAGAAACTCTGGATATTGTTTCCTTAGTTACCCTCCGCCCCCACATATCTTCCTTGATGATTTCCCTTATGACGCTTCCAAAAAGAGCATCCACTACAATATTTCATTGTTTTAGATAAAGATCATGATAGAAAAAAAAATATTGAGAAAACCAAGGCAGCCCGCTCACTTTTCGAAGATAGGAACACCACAAAAATCCCAAGGAAACAATTTTCCTTTTAAAGCCTATTCAATACTGACCATGAACATTTTTTTAAAAAAAGGCAATTTGGGATGTGCTATGTCAGTATCTCTAACTGAAAAGATCGTTACAAAATACTAAATCAGGGGGAGTAATGCCCACAGATGAACATGTAACAATTAAAAGAATTACAGTAATCAGCACAAGAAGTAGCTAAGAGGGACCAAAAAATGATTTTAGGATCTTCATTAATTCCACACCAAAGAACATGTAAATTTCATCCATGGTAAAAAAATATATATATAGTAAAGAAAAAAGAAAACTATATCTTCATTAAACAATTACCCACATTGCCAAATCCAGCAAGAGAAATTACCCAAAACAGGCAAGACAATCAACCAAAAGGAAGCAAATTTGAGATAAAATAGCCCAAAATAAAACAGACTCAAGAACCAATAATGACTATAATAACCCCACATCCACTAAGAAAAGATAAAAACAGTAACCCAATGACAGAACAACCTCATTATCATTTCTGGTCATTCGGACACTCCCTCGCAAAATGTCCCTGCTCACCACAATTATAACAACCTCCACCACTGCCGCCGCCACGAGAATACCCACCACCGCCACGAGAGTATCCGCCACCGCCCCCACCCGAGTATCCACCATCGCCACCGCCATATCTCCCGCCACCACTTCCCTGAAAGCAATCCCTCGCTAAATGCCCAGTTTGCCCACAATTATAACACGCACCTCCACCACCACCGCCACCATAGCCTCCACCACCGCCACCATAGCCTCCACCACTGCCACCATAACCTCCACTACCGCCACCGTAGCCTCCACCATAGACACCACCCATCCTCCCACCTCTTCCGCCACTCCTCCCTGTTCTCCCAGAACCGCCACCGTAACTGCCATAACTGCCACCTCTGCTCCTTCCACCAGAAAACCCTCTCCCGGCACCGGAACCGGCACCGGAAGATCCATTGGATAAGGACACATCGACGGCTTTCATACGCCCATCGTCACCGCGTTCGATGTCGAACTCAACCGCGTCACCGTCGGAGAGGGTCCGAAAACGGTCGGATCGGATTGAAGTCTGGTGAACGAAGAGATCTTCGGTACCATCATCGGGAGTAACGAATCCGAAACCCTTCTGTCCACTGAACCATTTCACGGTGCCTATCAATCGCTTGGCCTGAGCCATCACTGAGAACTGTTGCAACGCAACTTCGAAACCCTAGAATAGTGGCTATGGGGGAAGAAAAATGAAGAATTTGAAGGTCTCAAATGTGCAGGAACCGAAGCTTCGTTAATGGCTGCAGCTTCTGGTTTTTCTGCACCGGAGCTTCAGTTGTCGAATTCGAAGGGGTCTATAGGGCCTTTTATTGAGCGTTCTGACGGTAAAGATTCCTACAGTTGGCCGTCATTTAACGGTTCACGCATCTACTGAAATGTCTCGAATACCCTTCTTCTTTTTCTTTTTTCCTCTTTTCTTTTTTTTTTATTTTTCTATCTTTAATGGATAATGCTCTTCAATTGAATGCACTCTCTTCGTTAAATAAAAGACTTGGGATCCTATCCCGTAGCAGTTGACGAGGACACCGCCAGTTTCGGCGTGTCCACCCTCATGTCATACCCTTATACACAAAGTTCAACATAACTCGACACTATTTACGGTTAGTTGGTTGGGTTGTTACTGATGAACCTCTATACTTGCCACATTACCAATGCAAGTTTCCAAAGGAAATAAATTAATAGAGTTATGTTCGAACATTTGCTATGTTGGTAAGATGTACTTTCTTTTGAGGGGGGATTGAGTTCGAGTTTACCCGTGTGACACAGTTGAGAGATCCACACATGTTAAATAAATGATGTCATCTACCAAATAAAAACTAGTACTAGCTTCACTCATTGCTTATGAAATGTACTAGACAAATTAATTTTTTTTAAAAAAAACATCCCTTACTCTTAACTAAAAATCAACACATGTTAAAATAAAAACATGTGTTGATTTTTTCTTGAAGGCCTTGGCTTGCCTCCGGCGAAAAGGGCTTATCTCGGGGTTCCATAGAATAGGTGACATGTGGTGGAGAAATCAAAATCATATGGCCCATGATTTTGACTTCTCCACCTATAATAAGACATGTGGCGATAAGTATGTGAGAATAAAGGTGTGAGATATCAAATGAGGAGAAGTCAAAATTATGAGGAGAAAATGGAATGGCTTCTCCCCATTTTTATGCCAAGTGTCGCATAATGTATGGAACCCCGAGAATCCTTTCTAACTTCGCCAGAGACAATCCGAGGCCTTTCTTGAAAGCATTAGTAGGTGGTGAAATAAGATTTGTATTCTTTTTTTTAACATGGTTGGACATCGTAGTTTGTACCTGAAAAACATACAATTAATTTATTAATTTTGTGGGAGTTCTCTAAATGCACTAACACAAGCCACTCCTTTATAAAAACACTTTAAATACTACTGTTGCAATCAAAAAAATGCAACACTTATTGACATAATTTTCTAACTTTATATAGATTTTTTAAAAACTTAGGTATGGTTAATTATTATTTTTTAACCTAAGGACTAATGCTGACCAACTAAAATTAATTCAGACTAGCGGGTGGCACGTGCGATGCACGTGAGAGTGAAGATTGAACTCTCCCGTTCAATCATAATTGATGTGATTCTATTATTTAAATAGATAAGGAGTAATTTGGGAATTACAGTAAAACATTAACACATTAAAGTAAAATATTGAATCAAAATTTTGTTTTATATAAAGATAGTTTAAGAATTTTGGAAATATCAAGTTACGCATAAAAAAAAAACAACGGTTTTTCGAGGTTCAAAAGCAGTTTTGAATACCGATGAGAGGAGAATCCAAGATCCGAAACCGCGAATCTGGTTTTTTCTGATATTGAAAAGCGGTTTTATGAAATTTTAAAAATACGGAAATGAATGAGAAATCAATAGGGGTCTATAAACGATTCTTCCTATATTTGGTTACCGAAATTGTATTTACTCTCTGGTTTTATTTGAGAAATCGGTTTTGAAATCGCAGAGAGAGAGAGATTAGGTGGGTGTTAGATAAGGTGAGATATTTCAATTGAGGAATCGTGCTTTATCCAAGTGCTATACAAAAGGAATACAATTATTAAGTTATGTGTTATCTTTAAAAGTTTTAAAATTTTAAAACTCAATCAAGGCCTCAACCCTCAAATTCTCACTTTAAGAGATTTAAAAAATAAAAATTCAATCAACGCCTCAACCCTTCAATTCTCATTATAGTAGTAGAGACATATGTCATGTTTGTACAGTTACCGGATAAAACTGAATTGTTATAATATAGAGGATCTATGTGTTTCAAACAACGACATGTGATTTTGTTTTAATAAAGTGTCTTGTTTTAATGAAGATTCCTTTTTCTATAGGCAAGTGTATGTGTCTGTGAATTTAAGACAATAACCATAGTATTCTCCTTAGTTTTCAAATGTGGCATGCAATGATGTGTGATATGCCCAAGGTTTTTAATCTCTGAAATTTTGTGAAATTACATAAAAAAAATTTAATATTGGTTCCCTCATTCGAAATTGATATCACAAATATGGCGGGCTGCACTATATTGGCCGAATTTCAAATCAAAATAGTGTTAGTTTATTTTTTATTTTTATTTTTATTACAATATTAATAAAAGCAACCAAAATAACAATAAGAATGTTTTTTGGGCAAATTTTCAATTTTTCCAACAAAATTTACCGAAAATCTAGGCTCTTGTGAAAAAATTAATTATAAATTTAAGAAATATTTATTCATTACAATAATAGGATAAGTTAGGATAATTAAGACCTTAAAAGACTTTAACAATCCTATTTAAATTAGAAAATTTTATTTCAAATAACCTATTTAAACTAGACAAGTTATGTAAGTAACAAATTTAAATTAGAAACCTAATTATTAGGAGTTATGACTTGATATATTAGAATACACACTTTCAGTAACATATTTATAAAAATTAAAAGTAATTTATTATGGCCAAAATTTCATGAAATTTTGAGAGAATATTTTGGGGGATTAAAATATTTTTAAAAATAAAACTGTTCTTTTGTCTAATTTTGAAATTTCAATTCGGTTGGGGTTTCAAATTTCCTAAAATTATTAGAATTTCAAACCATGAATCCACCTTGTCATTGTCTCATTAACTCTCCTCATTGTATAGAAATAACAATTTCTCAAATGAGAAACTTACAAGGTAAAAGTCGATCACAGTAGGCCATATAGTAAGTTTTCGAAACACCCGGGAAATCGGATGATTGCTTATTGAACCTTAAAACGAGTAGCCATTACAGAACCAATCGTAGTCATTCAATGACATTCCTTATTGGGGTTGGGCTGATGGCCAGGACGACGCCTCACGAAGCGGAGGTCTTGAGTTCGATTCTCTGCCCTCGTTGGCCACCCTCGGATTTATCCCGACTTCCTTGGTGCGTGTGGAGAGAGGGCTCTCATGTGGGGGGAACTAGTCGGGTGCTCTAAGAGGCCCGGAAACCCCAGTCACCAAAAAAATAAAAAATAAAAACTTCAATTATACCACGTCTCTTTTGAATTAGAGGATAAGGATTTATTATCTACACCCACATGATGTTTTGCATAAATAAAGCATTTCTATGCGGATGATCATATGGATGGGCCATGTGGACCATAGCTTTGTTGGTACTATAAGAAAGACAATATCAAGACTCTTCGAGTATAATTTAATTTCATAATTTAGGGGAAAAAATATTTTTTTTTTAAAAATGGCAAAAGGTCATGAACTGAAATTCAATATGATCTTTTCAGTTCAAAATTCTATATGATAATTCGGCAATATAGTTTAGGAACCTAAAAAAACCAGTTATTAAGGCGCGTTTTGGCTTTGATTATTTTGGTCATAAACCTTTATAATATAATCACTGAACATATAATTACTATTAAAAAAAAGTTTTAACTAAATAAATAGGTCTGAGCTGTGTAAGATGATACTCATTAAAATAGTAGTGATTTTATAAAATTGATTAAATCACTGGTTATCCAAATAAGATTATTAAAATATATATTTTAATCACTTTTCAATGTTTAAATAAATAAAAATCAAACTCAAACACACCATAAGTATCACCTTGTACATTGTATGCTTCACAGTGTTTTTATGCCAATTGTAACAAGTATTATACTTTAGCCAATCGAACACGTGTTTTTATTTCCTTTTTTCAATTTATTTTTACTAATTTTGAGTTTGTTTGGGGGGAAAATAGGTACATAAAACTATTTATTCATTGTGAAAAAAATATTCCCATGGTTGGAAATTATTCTCCAGTATCATTTTGTATTTCTTGTATTGAGGTGAAAAAATTCCTGAAAAAATGAGGGGACATTAGTTTTAGGAGACAATTTTCTTCCTCCAAACAATTGGAGCATAAAGGAAATATTCATAAATATAATTTTTTTAAGTTATTGTTTAATACATACTTTGAACTAGAAAGGTTAAATTTGTCCACCAAAAATATATATTAATGCAACATAGGAATAATATATTGGCATATCTACATATAGGAGGAATATGATAAGGAGATGTTGATGGATAATAAGCATAGGAACCAAAATGAGAAAAAAGTGGCGCAAGTGGATATAAAGAGTGGTTGTAGATGGTAGCACCTCTTTGAATTAATTCCATATATATTCCCCAAACCAAAGCATATCTCTTGCCAATGAGCTAAGGACATAATTGACCTCTTGTCACATTCCATTCCATTAATTAAAAAATGTCAATGTCACCAAGAAAACATAACTTTAGTGCATGCTTATTCTTTTTTGTGTTACTCATTGAATTTAACCTTTATTTATTAAACATTCTTGACGAGATTGGGAAAATATATATATCAATATCATACCACGGTTAAAAGTACAAGAATCTTGTAAGGAATATTTAATAGATGTATAATATAATAGTGATAATAATAATATAAAATTCTATAAGATTAGCTTATAAGAATTGTTATACAATAAAAACTCTATAAAATGAAGAAATTGGAATGATATTGGTTATTCAACCCAGTAGAGTATCAAATTGAGCGGTCTATTTGTCACTATTTATTGAAAAAAAGGTTGAATATAATTATTAAGGAATAATAACTTGGTCAATGTGATTATATATATATAATGTGAGGAGGGGACAAGACAACTCGCGTAATTGTAAGTTATAGTTAGTTTCATATCAGTTGAGGGACGCGTGACATATGTTTTTCAAATCTAACTGGTAGGTGTCAATGTGACACATGACAAAATATTAACCCAATCAAATGTGTCTAAACCGTCCTATTAGACATCATAAAATCAACAATTTCTATAGCTCAAATATGGTCAAGTGAACCACGTAATTAATGCTAACTGACTATGATCTAATTAGTCCATGTAGAAACATCCGATTAGTTTAATTATGTACCACGTGTCTATTAAAGAACTCCTTTAGGGATCAGACGGACAGATTATAAAAAAATGTTACGTCTCTCAACTTCCAGTGGAGCTAACTATAACTAATGGCCATCATGCCACTTCTATATATTTACTTAATTTACCATGGGGCTCAACTATTTCATATTTCATAAGGACGTGATGACTTCTTTTAGCTATTGTCAATGCAATAGTTCTTTTTTATCAAGGTATAGAGTTAGGTTGCAATCCCGGTTAGTATATATTTTAGTTTAGTGAAACTAATTGATATTTTAATCATCACACCCTCTCAGGACTTGATCCCATATCAAAGGGATGGTGTACTACACAACCAATGGGGCAAGCAACCAATGGGGGCAAGCATTGCTTCCCCAATGTAATAGTTGGCCGCAAGTGAATTGTCAACATTACTTGGCATGGGATAGATCCGTTTTGCCACCTCAAACACATGTTTTGATCCGATTAGTTGAGTCTAAAATGGTGGAATGTGGAGAAACATAGATTGTTATGAGTTACATAGCAGGGGTGTAGAACCAAGGAGAGACCGACTGCACCATGAACCATGTACGTCCTACCCTTAATGGGATGAAAGAGAGTGATGATCTTTAATGCTATGTTTGGTTGCCGAGAAAATAGGTGAAAACATGGAAAAGAAAAGAAAATTTTGAATTTCTAATACAATTCTAAGTTGAGTCTTATCCAATAATTTTCTTTTCTTTTCCATATTTTCATTTATTTTCTTGGCAACCAAACATAGGGTAAGTGTATGAGCAATTTCTATTTATTTTAAGATAATTGTTTGATATTAAAGGTTAAACAAAATAGGGTAAATTACACTGACTTCCCTTGAGGTTTGGTGAAATTTCATAAACCTCCCTTCGTCTTCTGAAATTACATTGACCCTCCCCTGTCAGGTTCATCAAGTTAACACCATTAACAGATGATACTCTTTTAAAATTTTACTCCATTACTTGAGGAAACACGTCATTACGACTTGGTTTGAAAGCTCAATCAAAGAAAAACACAAACGTCTCAAACATTCTTTGGGAACGTAACAGAGAAAATGAAAATCTCTCTAGGTTTTTAGAAAAAATAAACAAAAACATTAACCTTAGGTTGATTGTGCTTAACCATAATTAAAAGAACTCTACAAGCTGCCACGTGCCCCATTTTAACACCCACTAACTATGGTTAAGATTCACTCGCCCCTAGGGTTCATCCATCTAACCTTGATTTTTAGAAGAAAAAAAATCTTAGGTTTATTATGCTTAACCACAATTAAAGGGGGCTCTACAAGCCGTCACATGTCCCTTTTAACACTCACTAACTGTGGTTTAGATTGACGCACTCCTAGGATTCACCCATCTGACCTTGGTTTTAAGAAAATAAAATAAAATAATTAAACTGTCTCTTTCTCTTTTAACACTCACTAACTGAATTATGTTTAACCACATTTAAAGGGTCTCTATAAGCCGCCACGTGTCTCTTTTAATACCCACTAACTATGGTTAACATTCACTTACCCTAGAGTTCATCTATTTAATCCTTGTTTTTAGAAAAAAATATATATATTAACCTTAAGTTGATAACGTTGGTTTTGGAAATATATATATATATATTCACCTTAAGTTTATACTTACCAAACCCAATTTTATATATTTATTGTATTAGCTGACTTTGTCTTTAAGAAGGGTAAATTAGACATTTTAAAATGTTTAAATGATGACATCATCAAAATCAATCCATGTAAGAATTGGCAAACTAACGGAAGAGGATATCTATTACAACAACTGAAGTTGAGGAGAGGGCTATGTAATTTTATAACCAAAAGGGGAGGTTTTTGTAGAGACCTGAATTTTATTTCTTGATATTCGTGTCATGCATTTATTGTCTTGTTACTTAATGAGTTTAAGTCGAGTTAAAAATGACTAACTATAGATATTACAGAAATTATAAGAAGTGTGTGGTTTTAGCAAAAACATAAATTGTCAAATTTTGATTTGATTTCTTAAAAAAAAATATATTTATAGGTTAAATAAAGATATGTAATCTTTATGAGATTTTATTATTATGCTTAAGAGTGGTTTAATTGACTATCAAAAAATTTACGTCGGGCAGGATTTGTCATTTTTAGCCTAAAACTGGAAAATGAGATTTTGATTTACTAGGAAATTGATTTTTTAAGTATTTTTATTGAATCCAAATGGGTTGTAGTTTCTTATTTACTTAAATGTTTTAAAAGAAAATAAATATATTGTTAGCTAATGTTGAAGAGAAAATGGTGTTGTTAATGTTTTGTTGAAGAAGAAACAGTGTTGTAGAGAAAAACTGGGCAAACCGGTCGACTGTCCACCAAGGCCAGTCAACCACCAGGCCAACGATCTACCGCCCGATCTCACCAGTCGACCGCTCACTTACTGTTTGTCCAGAAATACCTTCTAGTTCTGAAATTCCGAGAATTAATAATTGTTTTAGGACTCTAGATATTATATATAGGCTTTAACTTGTGGGTTTAGGTTTTCTAAACATTCTTAGAGTTCTTAGAGAAGAAAAGAGATATAAACCTAAGATTTTTTAGAGGGCTTTCAAGAAGAAATCTTAGAGATCGAAATCGAAAATCATTCGCAAGCTTGTGATCATAGGGAAGCGATTAAGAAAAGTAGATATGACTTCCTCCCTAACAATACTATAATCATTTATGCTAATAAGAAAAAGTAAGATAAGTTTTGAAGTAAAATTATGATTAAAGTACATTTCCATCATAAAATCTCTCTTATGTAAAGGTTACCATGATCTAATGAATTTTTAATTGTGTTTGAAGTATGTATGATCTAACAAGGGGGAAATGATTGATTTCTAGAGTATGTATGATTGAATATGAAGGAAGGGATGTATGTTAGAAATTGTATGAATGATTGTATCTTTGATTGTATGATTTTCAGATTTGTGCAAATAAGAATTTTAGGATTACTGCATTTATGTATGAACCACTTGAAACTAAAAAATGATGAATGACTTAATATGACTTGATATTTGAAGAACCAAGATTATGCATGCTAGTTTACAACCTTGAAAATATATGTCATAATGATCATGAATGATGTATGATGTTAATTTCGCATGTGTGATATATATATGTTCGGGTAAGCGATGTTGCCCAAGTATTGGACCCTAGAGGGGGGGGGGTGAATAGGGCCTTGGAAATTTTAAAATTCTTCTTAGCCACTTTTTACGGAATTTCAAATTAAACTAATTAACAAATGATGGAAAATAGCAATTTTAAATTAATGCAATGATAAAGAAAAGATAAGGGATAGAGAGAAAAAAATACAAAAGAATTGTTCTCAAGGTTCGGCACTCCAGCCTACGTCCCCGCCTTAAGCTCTCTAGCTCAAGGGATTCAACCCCGATTCACTATCGCACGGCCTTCTTCACGAGTGAAGACCAAACATTTACAATCTCATTTGCAGGTTGAGATTAATACCTTCAATACAAGAAAACAACGTCTCTTGACTTGCAAAGCTTTCCAGCTTCACGGACAAGAATGCTCGATTCTTATTTTCTTTAATACAATTGAAATGATTGCTTTTAATCCAGAAAATGCTCCTAACTGAACTAAATAAGATTGACTTGAAGCACTTCTAAAATTCTCTCAAGAGTATGAGTTGAATAGCTCGTATACAGAGATTGAGAATTTCTAGATTTTTAATGAATGAACTTGATGAGAATTGAATAGGAGTTAATGTTTTGATCAAAGGTAGTTCAATAGTTATTTAATGTTCATAATTGAACTCAATATATAAGTCTTGGATGAATAGTGCCGTTGGAGGATCATTAAATGTCAAACTAGCTGTTGGAGTTGGTTCCCACAAGCAGTCGTTGACGAGTGCACTAGACCACTGCTCAATCGTCAATGAGTCATGCAGTTAAAACAATCTTGTAGCTACTGCTACTTCACTTATCGACGAGTTGTGAGAACTGAATCTCACTCGTCAACGAATCCTCTGTAATTTTACAGATTTCTCATCTTGTAAAGACCATTATGATGAGAATGGTTTCCTAGGTCTTTTGGCTTCTCTTTAACATGATTTTGATCATCTCTTAAGATATCCTAAGGCCTTAGAATGATATGCAAGTAAGTCTGAGGTTCCTAAAGTCAATCTAGGTTTTGAGCATTTCAACTTTCCATACTTTTTGAGGACTCTTTACAAAGATTTTAGACTCTTTCAAATCAATAAAAATGACTTTAAACATTTTTGAAAGATAGTCTTCAACTTGATCTTGGATCTTCCAACTTGAGTATGTCTTCATAATCTTCCAAAAGTTCTGTGAGCACGAGATTTTTCAGCTCACGGGGTGCTTGAGAGTCGCTACTTATTAATTCAGAAGAGATAAGTCCCCGGATTATGGATAAGGTCTTATGGTCTACATGAAATTCTAGATAAGAAGTTTGGTTAAGTCCCGGGAAAGGTGTTAGGTACCCTAAGACCTCCATTTTGCAATGGTTACCTAATCCCTAGGTATAAGTCAAATTAAAATCAAAGTGTTATTCAAATGCCTAAGTGTTTAGATTATACTAACCTAAAAAAGAAAAGCTAACTAGGGTCGAACCCGGGTTGGGTTACCTACGTACTCACAAGGGGTGAGATCGAAACGAACGTAGTTCTGGCACATGAACCCGGGGACTAGGGTTTGGTTGAAAGGGTTGGTCAAGAGCATGGTTTGGGCCCGGAGACCAAAGATTAGTCTGGTAGACTAAGGGATTAGGCCCTGTTGGCCAAGGTTTGGGCCTGTAGGTCAGGGTAAGCCCAGTGGGCTAAGAGATTATGTCCGGTAGGCCAAAAGGGATTTAACCAGAGTTAAAGGGAGAGTTAACCATGGTTAGGATTTGTTAACCATTGTTAAAAGGGCCAAGGTCAAGATTTTTGATCTTTTTGCATTTTTTATATGTTTTTGGGATTTTTCCAAATTTTTCTAACGATTAAGGTTTTTAACCATGGTTAAATACTAATCGGGGTTGAGTTAACCCCAGTTAAAGGTTTGGATAAGTCTGGAATGAGTCCAGATAGCATGGCAGAGTCTAAAATGACCTCCTACCTGGTATGGGCCTTGTGCAAAGCTCAAATAACAGAAAGACAAGGAATGGTGGTAGACCGATTACCTCTATTTTCAGTCATCACTGGAAATGGCTTTGCTGGTCAAGGGATTGGTCAGAGTTAACCTATAGGGTCATGGACCCTTAAGGTCGATGAGAGGAGTCTGCCAGGTGTCCTAGGCCTGTTTTGGGCCCAGGGTTTGGTCTGAAATGGGCCCACAGTGGGATGTTACAAGGTAAACCAAAAAATCACATAATGTCGGTAAATAGTTTACTGACATTCTAAACAGTTTCCAAGTTTTGGGGTTTTAACCATGGTTAAGCTACTAAGGTTAGCCTAGAAGGATCAGAGTAGGTATGGGAGGTCTTAGGGACCTAGAACAAGCCCTGGAATGGACTAGGGCTCAACCCAAAAGGGTCTAAGACTACTGGAATGGAGGAAGTCCAGAATGGCGGTACTGTGTTTACCGTTGTAATGACCCGCATTTAATTCACTAGTTGCATAATTGTATGAGTTAATTACCTAAATAAAAATGCACATAAAATTATACGTAAATCCTAGGAGAGAATTAAAGCATTAAAAATATTAAAGTACATAACTCATTTAATTCACTTGATTTAGTGAATTTATAGAGATAAATTGCAATAAATCAAAGAAGAACAAAAAGTAGCAAAAAAATTTTTTTTTTTTTTTTTTAAAAGGGAAACAGCGCCGGCGATCGATCGCCCAAAATGCCAGTTGGGTGGCAGTTTTGCGCGTTTTCGTGGGTTTTGAGTCCCTAGGGCTCCCAATGTTATAAATACCCCACTTATACTTGTGGGTTAGGGTTTCTGAGGCCTTCTAAACCTAAAAGAGAAAAAAATAGAGAGTTTCTGAGAGATCAAAATGGGAGGGAACTGTAAGAGTTCAAGGATTCGGCCAGAAAAAAGGAAAATAGGCGTGAAAATCAAGGTAGAACCTATTCGCAAGCGATAGATCGTTGGAAGACGATCAAGTGAGGTAAATAACAGATATAGTATTCAATATTTTGAATAGCTAAACTGAATAATGAATAAAAAATAGATGAATCTAAGCAAAGATGTAAGAATATGTAGGATGTGAAGAACCCTAGTCTACTCTTATATTATTGTTAATGGATTTGTTAAATGGGATGTAAAGAACCATATTTTGATTTCTACATTGTGGTGGATGAATGAGTAAAATATGATTTTGAAGAACTAGATCTATGAATTCAGTTATTAATTTTGATAGTTAAATTAGGATGTGAAAAACCTATTGTTGACATCGTTTTATCACTCTTTGATGGTTAAATTAGGATGTGAAGAACCTATTTATGACATCGCTTTATTACTCTTTGATGGTTAAATTATGGTGTGAAGAAGTTATTTATGATGTCGCTTTATAATTATTCTTGATGGTTAAAATAAGATGTGAAGAACCTATTTATGATACTGTTTTATTATTCATTGATTGTTAAAAGAGGATGTGAAGAACTCATTGATGATATTGTTTTATTATTGTTAAATCGTTAAGGTAAGATGTGAAGAACTATGTATAATTAATTGTGATTCAACAAGAGTATTGAAAATGTTAAATTAAAATATGTGGATTTATGGAGAGAATGGGAAGATAGATAAAATTAAATTGAGGATTTAATTGTAGTATTGTATTGACATATGAGTTTAATTTTATGTTTAAAATTCATGAAAATTATCATTAATGAAGAATGCTATAATTAGGATGTTAATCTTAATTAAAATAAAAGGGAGATTCTGATATATAATTTAGCTTGTGATTATTATAAATATTTAATGACATCTGTAATGATTGATTGTTGTATTATAGGAAATATGAAAAGTTGTGTGTTTCTGTTATATTCTTAATACATGATATACTTTTGGGTAAACGAACCTCTGATGAAAGTCAAGCTGCTTAAGCCTGATTAACATAGTGGTATGAGACGCTATGATGATATGTCCTATGGCCCTTGACGGTTAGTCTTAGGTGCAATTTAAACAAGAGGTATATCATTGTGCACTCACGAATGAAAAATATGCAAAAGTATGAATAAATAATTAAAGACATTAATGAAATGTAAGTAAGACCAAAAGTAAAGTAAGAAAAGTATGTAAGTAAGAAAGAAAGACACACAAAAGTGATAATGTATGTTGTGTTGTGCACCACCAGAAACCATCAAAAATGGCGAGATATATGCTAAAATAAGTAAGCCGTCGTACTGGAAAATGTATTAAGCCGTCCGTACCGGATAATGTACGAAGGGTGGTATCTCGGTAAAGTAAAGTATAGTAACTCCTTTCCTTATACGGTAAAGCGGTATTTTAAATTATTACAAATGCATGTGAATGGGTATTGGTGTGATGATAATGTATGAAATATGAGAAGTAAGAAAAGTAAGAAAGTAAAAACAAAAAGAAGAAAAATAAAGAAAGAAGGAAATTGATATAAGGTATAGGTTTATTTTCCGCACCCTGATGTTATATGTAAATTGATGTATGAAATGATGAAATGCATGTAAGAAGTTATTCTTTATATTGTTTATTATGATCTATTATATACGCGGAGTAACTCGTTACTCAGCCGATGACTTTTGTTGTCGGCAGGTCCAGCTCCAGGTCCAAGTTTTGACAATTGTGCACCCAGCCCTTGAGAAGAAGAAGAGTACATCGAGGAACCTGAAGGTGACTATCCCGAGGAAGAAAGGGACCTTGATCAATGGCCCTATTACTGAAGTTATTTCATTAGCAGTGAATTCAGAAAAACTTTTATTGATATCATAGAGATTTATGTTTCAATTTAGTTTTATGATTATGATAATGATGGATGATCAAAGATTTTATTACTTTTTGGTTATTGATTCTGGATTATGCATTTAGTTGATATTATTAATGGAAGAAATTTTTAAGTCCATATTTTTAGTATGCCTTAATTGCTTCTAACAGGATGATTATTAAGTAAGTCACGTGCCAAAATCTCACATCCTCCTAAGAGGGGTTTTGGGGAGCGACAACCGTCATTCTGGAATCTTTCCAAAAACTAAATTTTCTCTCCCCCCCTCCCCCCCGCGGATAGAACCAGACCACGTCCAGGGAATCCCTCATAAATTAAGGATACTCCAGAAGCTGAGAGGAGGTACCATGCACGTAGATAGGCTATGATGCCAAAGCTTGATCCCTCAAGAGGGTCCCCATGCCCATGAAGAGGCAAGGAAACCTCTGTCCTTGGAATATATTGAAACAAAATAGAAAGTAAGGATCTCTTGGAGTAGGACCAGTGGCTCACAATGTCGTTTTACAGAGGTAGTCATGAAAGCCAACTTGCTGTGTCATTCTCTAATTAGTGTGTGGCTCCAGGGTGACTCGACTACAAGGAGAAGCTGCTGTGGATGGTTGCTGCCTTGATATATGACTAAAATATAAATCATTCTGTAATGTGATTGTCTCTCATGCTCGTGTACATACAAAAAGAAGGAAACCATGGGATTTCGTGAAACTTTTGGCACTTTTTGATCCTGCTGATGTAGCCCCTAATCTTTGGATAGATGTACTTCCACAGTACATTAGAGTAAAATTCACCATAATATTTGAGAGCTTACCAATTTGAGCTATGGGAATGAACATCGAGGTTTAGTTTTCTAACAAACATTTTGACATGTTAAGTTGTAAATCCGAGGACTTGTTCACCCTTTTGCTCATTATTTTCTTTCCCTCTCCAGTGATATTAAGCATCACAAAAATAAATAAAATTACACCTATTTCCAGATCAAATCACAGCCAATTGCAATTGAACTCTGGGAGAGTTCAATTGTACCCACAAGCCAACACGTGTCCCTTTTACCCCATATTAATTGTGGTTATGACTTACTAACCCTTAGGTTCAACAATATCACCTTGGTTTTCAGAAAATAGTATTAAAAACATATTAACCCTAAGAATTAAAAATTCTTAACCAAAGTTAAATATTTTTTTTATGTTATTTTCTAAAAACCGAGGCTATATTGTTGAACCAAAAGGGTTAGTGAATCTTAACCATAGTTAATATGGGTTATAAGGGACACGTGTTGGCTTGTGGGTGTGATTGAACTCTCCCCGAGTTCAATCGCAATTGGCTGTGGTTCTCATTCACCTATTTCCATCACTGGGTCAAGAAAATGTAAAGTGAAAGCCACCTTGCTTCACTGGTGAGACAACAGTATCTTTCTATTCATATTTACTCAATTCTCTGAAAGGCTTTATTCACATTTTCAGCGAGGAGTCTAGATATTGCCCTTACAGTAAAGAAAACTAAAAGAAATATATGTCAAACTATTTAGTTCCACAGCAGATCTATAGAAAAACTAAATGATATATATGCCAAACTATTGCGTTCCACATCAGGTCTAAAGTCCTTTCCGAAGTAAGCATTTGAGACATAATGACAAACACGTCCGAGTTACCTCCTCTAGCATTTCAGCCTCCGCAGCAGGAGCCACATGCAGGAAGAGAACCTGGAAGTTCAATATAAAAAACAGTTTATTAATGAAATAAAAAATGGAAAACTAAGAGAACCAGGTACAAGCAAAAAAAATGACTTACTATGGTCAATCCCTCGGACATTGTCCAATCCACGGGGTGGTCCACGCGGTCCGCCACCATATGGACCTTTTCCGGGACCTCCGGGACCATCACCATCCCATTTCTTGCCAGAGCTTTTCTTGTATGCATCCGACTTTTCCATCTACAATGGCAAATATGAAGATGAATTATTTTGTTTCCCATCAACACACCCTAAGATTATGTAAACTAGAATAAGTTGACCAGGGAACTAAAATTTACCGAGAACAATGTCGCGAAAAACACGCCAATGAAATTAACAATGGCCCAAAATAAATCAGTAATTGTGCTCAACCGCCAAATCGATCGCTTGGATTTCACAACACCTGAGGAAATAAATATAAAGATTTCACAAAAGATCATTTCTAATTGTGAAAATAAGTCGAGAGGATGGCATAATAAAAACAATCCTTGAATAGAAGAAATCTTTCTGCCAACATGACCATGTAAATGCACATAATTTAACCTTGATTGTTATTTAACAAACATTAAACTTTTATAATTTACAAATGCATCATAACGGCTATCTACAAAATTTGCTGCTCCAAAAACAAATAAATGACTTTTCTATCCTATCATTGTCACTTACCCCAACTATTTGGGGTTGGCAACATGAAACTTGTTTCACCATTCTAAAACCAGTAAAAATGATCTGGTCGGCAGTGTCGCTATTTTCTTCTTAAATAACAAGATAAATAAATAAAGGGCAGTTTTAGGCGCACCCCACTTTATTATGAGTACACCCCTTTTTTTTTAACCCTTTCAGTTTTCCCAACCTTTAATAGCTGCCAAGGATTAAAAATACAATTTTGGAGGATGTATCGGTTTCGATATCGGTTTCGGACAATACATTTAATTTTATCTTTAAAAAAAAACAAATGAGTTATTGGAACCAAATTCATCAAATATAAATCATGAGAAGTGACTCGAAGACAAAGTAGCAAACACAATTACAACTACACAATAAATTAAAACATAAATAACTAATAGACGATACATATCACCTGTTTCGTATCAATATAAATATCGTACAGGGGACTACCGAAACCTATACGTACCACCCGTTTCATATCGGTTTTGGTAATTTTATTTCCATGATAGCTGCACCCCACAATCTTCTTGGCGGGAAATACACCCATGTGATTGATCATACACATCAATATGTTTTGATATTATAGACACATCAGTGTGTTTGGATTGCGTGGTTCACCTTATATAATATACACATCTGCGGGTCGAGAAGGATCATTGATTGGAGTTCCTAGTACGGATTGCTCAAGTCTCCTTACTTCGTTGTGATTGAGTTGTGTTATTTCCATATTTCTATTAGACTTAATAACTTGAGTTTCTAAGTAACGAGCCGGTCTTATTCACTTTTTAATGCTTATGAAGAGGTTCTAGGAACCAACCAGTGTTTTAAAAAGCGTGAGAGGCTTACGCCTCAAGGCTCGCCTCAGGGCGAGGCTTACGGAAAACACCTTGAGGCTTAACCGAAAGGCTTAAATCTCACGAGGCTAACACCTCAAACTGTGAAGCTCACTTTATGTCTAGGAATGTGTCTCTTACATTAATATAAAAAATGGGGTTCTACTCACATAGTTGAGACTTGAACATTAATTAAGTTGTGTGCCTCAACATTAGTAAAAAATAGGATTCTAGTACCATAACTAAGAAATTATAAGACTTGTGCTTCATGATTTCTTTTATCACTAAAATTAATTAATTTTTTTATTTATTTAGTTATTAGACTGAATTAGCACTTAATTTATTATTTCTAATGTATTTAGGCTTTTTAAAACTTTGTTGATTATATTTCACTTTAATTTTCATAGTAGACATTGCAAAGATATGAAGCCATTGTCTACCATATGTAGTTGGCGACTACTTTATAATTGGTTGTTGGAATCCAAAATCAATCACATGTTGACTGAACACTATCCGTCTTTTAATATATATATATATATGAAAAAAAGTTAAAATAAATTTTAGCTTTTTTTACCTCTTAATTTTTTTAGAGCTGAATAATTTATATAGTATTACATATGTGTGTGTACACACACCCTTGTATGAACAAAAAAGTTAATATAAATTTAGCTTTTTTTACCTCTTAATTTTTTTAGAGCTGAATAATTTATATAGGAATAATTTATATAGTATTACATATGTGTGTGTACACACACACACACACACATATATATATATATGACCCTTAATTATTTTTTATGAATCTTTTTGCACTATTATTTATTTATTTATTTGTCAAAATGAGGTAGCGTAAGGCTTTCTTGTGAGGCTTAAGCCTCACGCCTCGAGGCTTACACCTCACGCATCTTGAGGTCTCAACGCCTCACCCCACGCCTTCGCGTTTTAAAACATTGATACCAACAACTGTAATTCAATGGGTTATGGGCCTCCCTGACTGACACTGCATGCTACTATTTGTTTCTCAGGAACCAATATAGAAAATATAAATTTGCATCCACTCATCCAACATTTCAATGGGTCGAAGAGCCTTGAATGTGGTCCATCATACCGAGGATTAACCCACTTATTGTTGGTTGGTTTGGCTTAATAGGAAATGGCTAAAATTGTGATTGATGTGTAGTTATAAATTTATAGCTATTTTTATTTTTTTGTTTGGGTGTAATTTTTATAAATTTAATGGTGTGCAAGGGTATTTTGGGAGCTCTTGGGATTTGAGGCAAGGGGATCCTTTATCCCCTTTCTTATTTATCATTGTTTCTGAGGCATTAAGGAAAATGTTATCTCATGTGAATGGAGTCGTCATCAAAGGTTTCTTCATAGGTCAGGCTAACATCTCCAATTTGCCGATGAGAGTAGGATTTTCTACGAGGCCTCGTGCCTCCAAGTGGCCAATCTTAGATGTCTTTTCAAATGTTTTGATAATCATTGAAAAATAAAGAGAATACATATCCCCTTCACTTGACAAGTAGGATAAAATATAGTTAAAAAATAGAAAATATAGAGAAATATCAAGAAGAAATTACAGCTCAGGCAAGCAGACAACGCATATCACTTAACATGATTTTCACATTAGAATTTGAGTACTACATGCTTGTATCAGTAATATAATGAATGTTAGATGTGTATTTATGCTTAAATATTGAATTTCTAAAGTTTCATCTTTGATTTCCAATGTTTCTTTAAAGATTCCTAGACTTCTTTAATTTTTACATAACTTCTTTGGACTTCCTTGAACTTCCTCGAAACGTGTCAACTTCCTTAGCGACCGAAGTTTATACTGAAACCAAAGTTTAATACCTTGGTCTAAAAGTCAATCTGGGAAAGAGTGAGTTGATTGGCATTTGGGAAAGTTTCGAATATTGAAAACTTTGCTGAGCGCTTAAGTTGCAAGATTGGATCGCTGCCTTCCTCTTATCTTGGTTTACCGTTAGGAGCTACTTTTAAATCTAAGCTTTCTTGCTCCCCTATATTCGATAGATTCTCCCATAGACTAGCATGATGGTAGTCCAAAGTCTAATCAAATGATGGTAAACTAACACTTATTAAGAGCACTCTTCGGAGGCAGCCAACATATTTCATGTTAACCTTGCCGATCCCACACTCTTTGGCCTACCTTTTGGAGCATCTTCAGAGAGAGTTTCTCAGGAACACTAGAGAAAACAGGTCCAAATATCATCTGGTTTCGTGGAGTCAAATTTTTTGCCCCCTTCAGGGAGTTGAACCTGAAACCTCTGGTCAGGGTCAATCAAGCGCTATTAGGGATATGGGTGTGGATGTTTGGGTTGAGAGAGATAGTCTTTAGAGACGAGACGAGTGATTGTCGCTAAATACGGTGCCATCTCTAGTTGGGAGCCTAGGATGGTTCGTAGGCCTCTTGGGCTGGGCCCTTGGAAAGGATCAAGGTGGTTGATCTGGTGTCCCCTTTCATTAAATTCTAAGTGGATTGTGGGGAGGAAGTAAGATTTTGGAAGGATTTGTGGTGCGTCCCAACCAAAATTGTTACAACCAAAATTAGTAACAGGCTTGGCAATATGTTCTTATTAGCAGATGTTGGGATGCCTTAGTATCTCAATGCTTTGGGATGTGTAACAATGAGGTGGTATGGTGTCCGCGATTTAGGTGTAACTCGAATGATTGGGAGATTGAGGATCTGGTCCAATTCCTTAATTGGCTACAGGCGTTCCCCCCGAGCCCCCGGGTTAAGGACTCTAGGGTTTGGTTTAGAGGCCACGAAGGTTGTTTCTCAATTAGATCTCTTCTACAGTCTATCGGTTTTGTCCTGACTCCTTCATTTCCTTCTAGGTATGTGTGGAACTCTGATGTTTCGTCTAAGGTATCATTTTTTCTTTGGATTGCAGCTCTTGATAAGATTTTCACTGAGAATAATATGAAAAGATGGGGATGGAGGTTAGCAGACCGCTGCTATATCTGTAAGAAACGGTGGATCACTTGCTCTTACATTGCCCGGTTGCTTTTGAGATCTAGGGTCATTTCTTATCCTGTTTGGGTGTGGATTGGGTTTTTTTCTTCTTTCTTTTAGAACTTTTTATTGTGCTGGCAGAGGTCGTGGTCTGATAGGGACTGAAGGTTGCTAGCGCAGATCTTACCTAGGGCGATATCCTAGATCATTTGGAAGGAGAGGAATATGAGAGTGTTTGAGAACACATCCTCTCCTCTCGACCAGTTGCGCTCTAGGATTTGAGCTTCGACCCTTGATTGGAGTTCTGTTTGCCATGACATTGGGGCCTTGAGTGAGCTTCTTAGGTGAGATCATTGTTTGATTTCTTTGTATGCTTTTGCGTTTTGTTCGGGTTTGTAGGCTTTTCTTTTTGTGAGTTTACTTTTCAGTAAATTACAACTTGTATTGCTTGCTTTTGCCTTTATATCTAATGGGGTGCACCTAACAGCACCCAAAATAAATAATGAAGGCCATGCAAAAGACAAGTAGACAATACAAGTTAATAGAAAGAAGGGTCCATCATGTTTAGCTCTCATGTGAGTATAGAGTCACAGACAATATAAACCATCAGTCAATTTGGAAGGAAAAGGAAAAAGAAAAGAAAAGGCAGTTTGGTGTCTATCTTTGTGCCCCATCTAAGACAATAAAGCAAGGCCATACATGGGATGAAGGCATGAAACAGTTCCTCATAAAAAAAAAGGGAAAGCTACTATAAGTTGCTAATCTAGCAACTAAAAACTAGTTAAAAGAACTAGATTTAAGAAAATGTCAAGTATTCTTCTTGTTGTTGTCAACTTGTCATTACATTTCATGACCCTTGCACACTTTATATAGATCTCTAAATCAACCACCCTAATAATGACATAACATTGAAACAAAAACATTTATTCTAGTCATCCTAGAAGACTCAAACATTCAATTCCTTATGCAACTAACTGTGTACTTACCGACCTAGAAATCAAAGCAAACTTTGGAAAAACAACTTATTTACTCCAAGGACTCTTCAACTCCAAGGCATTAACAACAAATTTTTAAATCTTTGATTCCTACTAAAGAAAAGTTTGGATACATCTCGTACTTATTCTAATCTAATATCTAGATTATGATATTCCTTCCACAGTTCCACCCAAATAGTCAAGTTATCTATCTACACTATATGGATAAGAATATTCTTGTTCCCAAATAGACCTAGCTCCTCCTTCTTTCTTCCTCCTCCTTCTAAACCTAAAACGACCTGTTAATCTAGATCAAATCATAGAATACTCATTTGATCTCCGTGGAGATCGAATAGAAGGGTATATTCCACTGTTCATCTAAGTATGTTTGATTTTCTTATTTATTTAAATTTAGAGCATTAAATCCTTTGAAATGTATCAAATAGTGAAGGTAAATCACAAAATTATAGGCATATGGGTAAACCCATAGATCAATGACCTTCAACAAGGAGATTTTTAAGTTCCTTTTCTTTTAAAAATTGAAAATACATAAAAACAATCTTTTTAATCCATTTATACAACTCATTTAGATTTATAATAAATATATGCAAGTATTCTAAGGGTGATATATCAGGTCCCCTTTTTTATTTATTTTTTACTTTTAGATATTTAAAAAATATTATTTCAAAAGTAAAATTAGGGATTTTAATATAAACATTAAAGGTGCATTTTGATTTGTGGGATTGGAATTGACCCATAAAATTAATTCTTAAAAAACATTAAATTGAATACAGCAGAGTTCGAAATTCTCCCATTAGGATCCACCACTGATTATATAGAATTGAATTGTAGTATTCTCAAATCTCAATTTCACCAGTTGGATGAATACAAATTTATGTGGGAACAAATTAAAATAAATACCCATTATAATTTGGGTCTACACAAGCTCAACAACAATGGTTGATGTTAAAGGCAGAAATTTTCAACTCGACCCATCAACTTTGTGAACCCTTCCAATTTTTCATGGGGTTAGGGTTGAGGTTCTATACCCATGGGTTAGGTTTGAGTTTGGTTTGCATTTTGCATAACCATTTATAATGGTTCAATTTTAGCTCCGGAAATGCCGGTTCATAATAGTTACTTAATTTAGTAATATACGCATATAATTATGTACGTAATATATTTGGGAATGTTAAATTTAAATATTATTATAATTCAAAAGTATAATCAATTTATATATTTTAAATCATGGATTAGGTGGCAGGTTCGGTATAAGGGTTCCCTTACGAGGTTGGGTTTGGGTTTGCCTTCTAGCTCAGTAATAAATGAGTTGGGTTTAGGTTGAGGATATATTTACTCAATCTGAAACAAACCATGTCCGTCAACTTGCATGAACCCATCCATTTTTTATCAGATTAGAGTTGAGGTTTTGAACCCATGGGTTGGGTTGGAGTTTGGTTTTCACATCCATTGATACTTAGTTTGAGTTAAGGTTTGGCTGTCGAAATTGAAGAGTCTAATAGCTACTTGATTTAGAAATCTACTTATGTATGCAAGATATTTATTAAATATTAAATGTAAGTATAATTATAATCAAAATATAACAATAAACATACATAATCATTTCCATAATATATAATATATTTATATTTATATATTAATAAAAAAATATAAATTTATTATTATAATTCATGTGTAATAAATTTGGGAGCTACTACAATCGCCCCAACATTTTCATCCCATACACCAAACATAAATCAGTAACATAGGACAAGAGAATCAAGTATCTAAATGGAATCGCCTAGACGCGGAAAACATAATTTCTACATTTCCATCAAAGGTTTTCTGTAATTTGTTAAACTTCTATGTTGACTTGTGGAAGGGGAGTTTCATTTTGTAATTTCTATACATCAGGTAGTTGAACCTCTTCCTATTTAATGGATTTCGGTAAAAATGTATTGGTTTGAGTATTTGTTTGGAATAAAGTAGTAACACCCTTTTTTGCCCCACAGTTAGAAATTGCACTTTGAACTATCCCAAACATGAAAATAAACAAAATTGGTTCTTCTATGGCCAATTTTGGTCACCTAGGCATCACCAAAAAAAAACCTAGATGGCACTCGCGTAAGGAACCCCCCTATGGCCCAGGCATAACCTAAACACTTTGACAACACTGGTTTATTCTCTTAAGACTCATCAGATTGGAGAGGAACATCCCCAGCATGGTTGTCAAGGCAACTAGAGGCAACATACCTCATGGATGCCTGAGACGGTAGCTTGAAGCTCCCAAGGAGTCGCCTGACGAACTCCTTTGCCATAGCAATTCCTGCCCACCCCCCCCCCCCCCCCAAAAAAAATATGTAACATCAAGCTTAATTTAATCAGGCTGATACCAAGCAAACGCCAATCACACCAGAACTTGTAATATGCCAACTGAAACTACAGTAAAGATGCCACCACCAAATTACAGTCAGAAGCTGAGCAGAATTTCATAGAGGACCTCTAACCTCCCCAGCCCTAACATTAGGGTTAGTTCGTATACAAAAATTTGTACCTTTCAGTCTCTCCACATACCCTATTAAAATAATTATGCACTAATTGCCAGAAAATAAATTTTGATAAAAAGGAGAAAACGAAAAAGAACATTAAACACCTAATTCCCTAAAACTAAGTTTCAGCACGAATTGCTCAACTTAGAATACCTCAGAAACAGCAACCAGAACCTAAACTATTCGTAATTACATATGTTCCTTGTACAAATTCAAGAAACAAACAAACGAATTAACAACATCAAGAACCAGAGATTAGCGATCTCCTAATTCATGACGAATTCCAAAGGAATATCATAATCATAAATAAAACCCTAAACTCAAACGAATCAAGGACATTCTATAGCAGATCCAACCATAAAAAAATTGCAAAACGCTGAATTCGTCATAGAAACCTAATTTCTGCATGAAATTCGCAATTCTAACAGCAATTAGAAGCAAATGAAATTCCTATTCTCCATCATCGAAATCGAAATCGAAATCGAGAAAAGCACGATCTTTCTTGATATAATGCACGAGAGAAAGATAGAAGAGTTTGAAGCGACCGTACCTCTCTCGACGTAGGCCATTGTAGCTCTTTCACGGTCTTCTTCGATCACACACAGCAGAAGAACTTCAAGTCGACCGTTTTATGGAGCAAACCGGACGCTTTGACGGAATTTACGGTGTGGCCACTAACTACGTGTTTGGTGGACTCCCATTGGCTATCTTACATTGCTTTTCTTAGAAGAGTGCTTGCACGCGCAGTCAATGAGCGTGTTCTACGATGGCATAATGACACATGGAAATTTCTAGAGAAATCGAGATTAGATCACAGCCAATTGCAATTGAACTCAGGAGAGTTCAATTGCATGTGTTGTGAACTTGTGATCTGATTTGAGGGAAAGAATAGAATTTGAAATTTTTACTTTTCTTTTTTGTATCCTCCAATTAAATCATGACACATGTGATTAAACTTGGAGGCGGAAAAAAAATTGAAAATAGACCAGATCATGTCCAATTGTGATTGAACTTGGGAGAGTTCCATCGCATTCTTTGAAACCATGGAATACAGGAAAGTCGGATAAATCCATAAAGGTGGTCAACAAGGGGAGGTACTCAAACTCAAGACCTTCGTTTTCTTGAGGCGTGATCTTGGCCACTAGCCCAACCTCCCACTTAACTATAAATAACTCTGGTTAACAAGTTTTAATCCTAATTTTTTTTTTCCAAAAATCAAGGTTAGATTGTTGAATCCTATGGGTTACTGAATCTTAACCACAGTTAATAGGTGATAAAAGAGACACATGTTGACCTCTGAGTGTGATTGAACTCTCCTAAGTTCAATCGTAGTTGATATGATCTCTAACTTTTTTTTTTGGGTCACTGATATTATCTCTAGAAGGGAGCTAGCCCTACTCTCACAATCCGGCTACAAGTAGTGGTGCTAATAACTCTCCACCGGTGCCAAGACAGGGAAAGGGATGGCTCTCGTTTGTTCATTTCAAAAGAAGGCACTCTATATCTATATCGAAGTATAAGTGGATCGGGAATAAGTGATTGTACATCCCGTGCCGGAAAAAAAGACTCATCAGCGGCAATAACAGATCAGCAATCGTCGAATCCATTCCTGTGTCAGCGCCCAGTCTTGAATAACAAGAAGTTGGAGCGGGGTTGGGTGGGAGTAAGAAGCTATAAAATGGATTGATGAAGGAGTGAAATGATTAGATAGGAGTAGAGATGGATGGGGCAATATGGACATCTATATCTTTAATTGGGTATCTTCTTTCTTATCCCCAAATCCACCCTCCATCAGCCAACCACCTATCCATAAAGTGAATAACAGACACTCTCATGGTTAAAGCACACACTTTATGGAGAGGTGGTTGGCTGAATGTAAGAGTAGGAATGGCTGAATGTAAGAGTAGGAAATGGCTGAATGTAAGAGTAGGAAAGCCCTAAGAATAGGGGTAGCACTCCTCATGACCTCAAACTTATGTGAAAAAGAAATGAGGAGCCACTTGGGCAGCTGCAAGAGGAAGATGTGGTTACCCCATTAGATTTTAGGGTTAGGATTCAACAGGAGTTCATAGAAATCCACCAACCCTAAAATTAGATGTGCTATCCCCCATGTTACCTCTACAGCCGCTGTGTTGAAGAACTGCTATTGCAGAGCATCCTCATTTCCAAGAAAGTTGTGATTTTTGAGATATTGTTTTCCAACTTAAATTTTTTTTAAAAAAATTGTATATCTTTTAGTTCCTCATGCTTCTATTTCTTTGATATATTGTTTTCCAAATTAACCATGCTTATAATTCTGAATCCCAGAATCAAAACTATAATAATGCATTTTAATCAAAAATAATTGTGGAAAAAAAAAACCTTGTTGGTCACAAATGTTACTTGATTTATCTTCTCCTTTTCCTCAAAAAAACTATATTCTTGTTTATGAGTTGCATTATGTTTCTACAACATAGTACCCTTGTCTGAACAGGTATAATCTTGTCCGAAAATGGTAGATTTTACCTGTGGAAAAGAAATTAAGTGTCATTATTTACGAGTGATTATGTACTATCATCAAATGAAATTTTAAAACTTAGTCCCTGCCCAACAGGACGCTACAGAATGATATATTTACATATTTGTTGCTTTTAGGGTTTGTATGAGGAGTCTGTTCCTCGTGATGAATACATTTTAGGCCGACAATGCCTGGCAATATTTGAGAATCCCTCAGAGGAATGGTGGTGAAAGTTTTATTTTCTACCATGCATTCCCTCAACTTTTGGTGATAATTGCATAGCCCACATTTCTCCTCTCCTCGTTTCTCTAGTTGTGCTTCTGGAAATGACATGCCGGAAGTATTTCGATATTCTCCAGAAAGAGTTTCCACTCTGAAATTTATACCATTTGGTATGATTTCTACGTAGCAAAAGGTATGGCAGAACTGTAGATTCGATAGCATAAGCGTAGAAACATTGGGTATAGCAAAACTGTAGATTCAATAGCATAAGCGTAGAAACATTGGGTTAATGAAACGGGATGCAAATTCCATTTCTCTACTCTTGACAATTATTTAACCTGAATCAATATCATTTTCCCGCCCGCCTCTCATCTCAAATATCCAATTCAAAAATGGAAATGATGTTATTTCATATAATACCATTTTGGGGTATTTCATCTTGCACAAAACATATCACTGCATTCAAATCTTTGGATTTGCCGAAAAGCACAAGTTTGGTATACATACTTCCCCCAAAAAGAAACCAAAAAAGGGGCAAAAAAAAAAAGTTAAATCTCTTTCATGGGGTTATTATGCCACTTTTACATTCAAAAAAATTACCTCCTTCCACTTGTTTATTCATTACACTTTTTTTCTCAGAAGCACTTCATCTCTCTCCTTTGCGAAGAGTGGCTAAAGCTTAGGACAATATAGACAGTAACAAATAATTCATCTTCAAATAATCGTCTTCTGCTCTGTAATGACGAAGAATGCTGCCATACATGTTGGTCATAGTGGCGGTCAGCAGTTGCCATATAACATTGTCCAAAATGATTCAGACCCAAAATAATTCAACTTGATAGACTCAACTTTCCAAGTTGTATCAATTCGAGATGGGACTCTCTAGTGATTGTGCAGAATTTGGATATCCCATACTATGTTTAAAATGACGTGTTCAGTGACAATTGGCTCAAGTCGAGTAGTTAAGTCTTATGATTTGAGTGCTGCTATAGTTCTATAAATGAGAAGTCTATATAAAAGGAGATGGTGAGACGATACATTTGGAATCGATAAAATTAAGCAAAATATATACTAGATAAAAAGTACAAGTCTCTAGTGCTGAATACACTCACCGCCGGAAGGCATTGCCTTCCCGTGCTTCTGACTTCCCCTGCAGATAATGTGTTCGGCGACGGACACTCTCCTCTATTGTGGAGCTCCCCCCTTTATCAGCACCATATACACTCCTTTGAGCAGCATCCAGGAAATTCCTGCCACTAGATGACCCAACTTGGGTAGCTTCCCGTGCATCGTCCTCTGATGCCTTCTTCAGTCGTTTCCATCTTTGCTCCTCGTGCAGCTCAGCATCCATTTGCATCTCCCGCAGCCTAGCAGCTCTCTCTTCTTGGGACAGCTTGAGGGTGGTCTGCCGGTGCTTATGGGATGATCCATTCAAGAGTGCTGCAGCAGATGATTCACTGCCTGCATGGTTGGACTCTGATCCCCGGATGGGATCAAGAACATGACGATGACCTGCTTGATGATGACTCCTGTATTCTCTTTCCCTTGTGGCAGCTTCAGAATCTGACCGGCCTTGAGGCGAATGCTTCGCACGCTTTGACTTGTGATGACTCCTCTTGCTTCTCTCTTTGCCTTCACTTGTAGCAGTTTCCGCATCTAACTGGACTTTGTGTGGACGCTCTTCATGCTTCAAGTTCTTGGAATGACTCTTCTTTCTTCTTTCCGTTTCACTGGGGGTGGCTTCTGAATTTGACCGGCCTTTAGAAACATGCTCATGTTTTGAGTTCTTGCGATGACTACTCTTTCTTCTTTCTTCCCTTTCTTCCCCTTCACTAGAGGCAGCTTCTGAACTGAAATGGGCTTTGGATGATGAATACTTCTCACGCTTTGAGCTCTCATGATAAAGCTTCTTCTTGTGTTCTCTACTTTCATGCTTCTCTTCCTTATCCTTCTTTTTTGCTTCCATCTACATAAATCCATTGATGTGCTCAGCAGCAAGACTAGCAAAAGCTTTGGAATGAATGTTTGTATCAAAAACAGAACACAGAATAACATAGTTCTAGGAACTACTATAAACCATAAACCCATTAATTTTGTTTTCTAAAACAAGTTGACGCTAATCTACATAATAGAAACCTTGGTACCCTGAAGAAAACGTTGAGCTAGGCCTTATTAGCTACGCTATTGTGACTTACACGCAGACACATTTTTTCCTGTCAAGACATGAATACAAGGTGTCCGAAACAAAGAAACATTCAAAAAATTCCACCCATCTAATTAATCATAAAATTATACCAGAATACAGACGAGAAATAAAGGTTACACAAAGAAACAATCAAATATGCCCAAACCCAGAACTTATTCACAAGAAATGCCTTGCTACACAGTAGTTAACAAAATTAAGCAAAAATCAAGAGCAAGAAAGGGTAAGTGTGAGCTTGAGGGAACAGCAGCAGAAAATATAAAATGAATTATTTACAACCAAACATCTACAGACCACACAAGATACAAAAGTTGGAGCAGTACCATAAATAAAAAACTGGTGAACCACTGGTCATGTATAAATTGATCAATTTACCAACAAGTATCTGGAACCTTGATACCTTATGGTGAACACGAGTCTCAGAAGAAAGAGAGCCATGTCTTAGTTAAGAGGAGACCAAGAACTGTAAGCGGATATTGGAGCTCAGCTGCCACAGTAAGATGTAGAAAATAATCTATTTTTAAGACCTAAAGAATAAAACCCGAGCACCCAATCCAGGATATGCAATATTAAAAGCACCACAGTACCACACTAATGCAATTATTAAGCCATCTCCCAGAAAATGGTCTCCATTCTCCAACTCCACTAATCAGCACTCCATTTGACTCTTGCTAATATTTGGAAGGAGAACCTTACCTTGTGTTTGGTTTAGATTAGTCATGCCATAAACACTAGCACAGAGAATGGCTTATTATGTAGAATATTTCGGCAGTTTACCTGTTTGATTAACATGCAAGGAAAAGGCAATTATCCGTGCCAGGTTCTAATTTTAGTTTCACAGGAGATTTCAAGACCCTGGGAATGAGAAATCTGTGAAAGCTTCAATTTGGCATAATATTTCACGGTTTTATAGAAATTTAGGGAATATTGTATATAGAAATGTTAAAAAATGTCCACTTATAGTTCAAGAAATGTTAAAAAATATGATGATTACATACTCAAAAATTGCCATTCTACCATAAACAATTAAGTGCAAATAAGACAGACAGGTTGGCAACAAAAATTACATTGTTCGAGAAATCTAAGTCATTTAATATAGGGAAAATTACCTGCAGCTGCTCCATTGCTTATAAGTTCCCTGATGACCAGGATGTGCTTCCATTTAAACTGACGTCTTTTACATCAATTTTTTTAGTGACCGAAATGTCCCTATTTAAGTATGTTTCCTATAAATAAAATATCATCCCTAATTCCTGCTCACTCTCTTTCTACTGTATTAGTAACAGAATCGGCCCCGATTTCTCATCTCTCTCTCTCTCTCTCTCTCTCTCTCTCTCTCTCCCTATATATATATATATATATATATATATAGCTCTACTATTATAATGGGAGAAGGAGGGATAGCATTGGTTGATTTTCTTTTTATTAAAACACCCTAAAATTATGATATCTTATCACTACATAAAAGCAGTTAGTTAGGGGTATTAAAATAATTTTAAGTATAACAAACAAATAGGAAATCATGTTATCACACGTCTCTCTTTAACTAACTAACCACGTCTCTCTCTCTCCCCCCCTGTTCTCTCTCTCTAACCATCCCAAGTTCCCCCTTTTCCGTCTCTCTAACCACCCCACCTCCTCCATTCCCATTCAAATCTACATTCAAAGATATTCCATAATCCTTGGCAAGAACAACAAGAAATCGTCAGTTGATGTTGATCTCTCCATTCTCGTATGCGACATGAACATTTCCCGGCACCACGCCTACAGTTTCTATGACTTCCAACATCGCTGCATCACTCTTGAAGTCATTGGCAAGAAATGCTTTCCCTCCCAGGAAACTCCCATGTCAAGCTTGATTCCCAAGTCCTACAGATGAGCGACAATTCCTTCTCCCTCTTTGCAGCATCCTTGGCGGTTCCTTGCCGCTTCGCCGCATTCATTGTCGGCTGTGCATTTTCCAACAACATTGTTTGCTTCCAAGAAAGGATGGAAATCCAGTGTTTGTTTTGGAGGATGATGATGATGACAATTATGAGGAGGATAGTGGAGTTGTGGGTGGGTCCAGTAAGAAGTTGCGGAGGTCAGGAGATGTGCAGGAATTGTTTGGGTATGGTGTGGTTGGAAATGGGGGATTCTCTGGACAATTGGTTCTTGCAAAGAAAAAGGCAGAGACAATGTCAAGGGCTGATGGGAATCAGACAATCATCAACTTCTGCAAGAAGAAAGGGGTGCGGTATCATCAATAGCTCCCATGCTCTCTGATCTTTGTGGCCCAGGATATTGGATGCCCGTTAAAGACCTTCATTCTAAGGTTAGTTTAATCACAACCTATATTATGCTATGCTGATGCTTTTACTTGATTGCGGGCATGCAAGAGCTTGGCTTAAAGTTAATGCAATAACCTTTTAATGTTGAATTTGTTTACCGAAGGTACAGAACCCATCTAGATTGAGTTGACTACATATATATGATCCAGCCATGCAGTAGCAAAAGAAAAAAGAGTGAGCACGAGCGCCAAAGGCCTAACAGCAACCTTGAGTAGAATATCAGGCAGAACCGTCCAATTTTCATCGAATGGTCCAAATTCCATTACAGAGATGGCGCACATTTGCACACTTATGTAGTTTTTTTCTTTTTTTCGGATATCATTTACCTACGCTTGGGAGCATTAGGCCTTCAATTGCTAGCCCCATCGCACATTGCTTACTTGGAGCACTCATTTATTTAAGGGTCCCTCTTCCCACTCTCTCCCCCTCCCCTCTCACGTGCATTGCACGTGCAGCCTACTAGTATATATAAAGTGACATTATAGTAGGCATTGTTCACTGTAAGTTAAAGTGAGCAGCCCTTTGAAAAAAGGACATGTGGCAAGTTGTTTTTGAATCAGACCATTGCATGTTACCCTTGGGAGACACATGACATAAAACAGGTCGATCAGACGTTTCTAGACCATTTGATTGAATGTTGGAAATTAAGGATTTCTATAACTTAGGTAGGGTTTAGTGAACCTTAGGAAGTTAATGCTCACAAACTAGGGTATTATCGAAGGGTCTAGAATCATTCGAACGACCTTTTTTTTTTTTTTTGCCACATGCCTCCCATAGTACTCACCTTGACATCCAACGGTCAGATCCCCATGTGTCAAGATTCTAGAGGGGCCGCTCACTATAAGTTATAGTGAGTGGCGCTAATGAGAACCATTATATATATATATATATATATACATCGGTACTCTGATCAGATGTGTTCATTAGTTTGTAGCCCATGCTTCATAAATCTTGTAAATTTTGAAGATTTTGTGAGCAAATCTCACAGGTTTTTTGGTATTTATACCAGAAAAAACAGAAAAGATGTGATCCATCAATGAACGTGGGGTCACTGAGAAGATGTCTGGCACATGCAAACTGGAATGACTTTTACTCATTCAATCATAGGACAGGAAGGTTAGGTTATTGAGGAGGAAACCTATCACAAATGAAATATCAATCATTTTTTCTTGCTATAACTTTGCAGAGTCTATTAACAGAAGGGTATAGCAATCAGATGGCCGTCATTGAACACAGGTCATGTGCTGAATTAATCCTTTTGATTGGTGCAAGTGTGACAGAAAACAATCCTTTTTGAAAAGAAGGCAAACTCTCTCGCTAATCAATCAAGACCATTGAATTTTTGGGGAGATCTCTAGGCATTTGGGGGCATTGCTTGAGATTCAAATCAACTAAATATATTGGAAACATCAAATTCTCAATATGTCACAAAGATGAACTTGCAGATACTCCGTACAATGATTTAAGGGAGAAACAATAAAGATAGGGGGAGTCATCATCAAATGCTTCCATTCGACATACATGATGCAACATGGGAAATTGATTTGGGCTTATCTGGTACCCTATAGGATCCATGCTCAAAACATGGACTAACAGCCAAAGGGATAGGGATCAATAACAGCCCATTAAAGTTTAGAAGAGGAGTAAAGGGCTGAATAGTCATGCCCAAACTTTGATTTGGTGGGACGGTAGTGAAGTGGGGCCCACATGGGAGCTTTCTTAGAAGGGAGTCCACATGGGTAATTTGGGCATTGCAATTAATAGTGGGCAGCTGGATTAGTAGGGGAATCCAACTGTAAGTTTTCTGTTTGTGTTTTCTCTCCTTTTATGTAATATGGGTAGTTTAGTCACTTCTGATTTATTTTGATTTACAGGACAAAATTAAGGTTCGACATAGAGAACACTATATAAGTCCTGTTTTGTGTTTTTCCCAGCGGATAATAGAATAGAAATCAGCTTTTTTTTTTATCCTCTTGAATATGTGAAACTTCAAGAAACCCTAGGTGTGATTCCTAGGATCATATTGGTGTGATTCCAATAGATTCATCTCTTCTTCTTCTCCACCATTAATTTCCCTGAAATTTCTGCTGTTAATCTATTGACTAACATCAATATTGGGTCTATTGACTCTATCTTATTTCCAAACCCTAGATTCTTCCCTATTCCATCTTTAAATATTTTCTCAACCCTAAACCTTAGAAAACCTTATTTCCTCTAAAGGTCCTACATCAGTTTGGTATCATAGCCTAGGTTCAGCCATGTTTACTCTTAGTGGTAGAACTTTTAGAGGAAAGTTGACTGATATCCAGCGGGACGAGTTGCTATTGAAAATTGTGGAAAAACTAGATAGCTTGGACACTCGTGTGAACACCCTGGAGACTCGCAATTATCAGCCCACTGAAAAGTCAGTCGATGGAGTGCATGAATATACTCCGGGATAGCCGAATAATGGTGAAGGAAGAGCTGCCAACAACGAACAAAACGCGGAACAGCAGCCTCTTCGATATCCTAGGCAAAACCCTAGGACTGTACGAGCAACAGCGCTTCATCCGGAGTCCCTCATTGAATTGGCACATGATATGATGGAGCAAGGTAGTCCCAAACAGTTTGATTTTGCGGGAGACATTGCTAAGAAGGTTTGAGTGGAAGTTTCTGATTTTGATGAAAGGATAGACCCTTAATCTTTCTCCAATTGGCTTGCTGCCATGGAACACTATTTTGGGTGGTATGAGATGACGGATGATTGGAAGGTTAGGTTTTCCAAGATGAAGCTTGTAGGACAAGCTAAAATTTGGTGGACTAGTGTTGAAGGCCAACTACGTAAGTTAGGGCAGCCACCTATCGTTAACTGGGAAGAGATGAAGATGAAATTGTGAGAGAAGTATTTGCCTCTCAATTATCATGAGAGACTATATGATCAGTTGGTCACTCTTCAGCAAGGAAGCATGACCGTAGTGGTATATGAACAAGTTTGAAGAGCTTAATATTCGTTGTGAGGTGACTGAAGATCCACGCCAAACACTTTCTCGTTTTAATATGGGACTACAGCCTGAAATTAAAGGAGAGATGCTTCCTCACCAGCTTTATAGTGTCGAACAAGCATTCCAATTGGCTATAGATATAAAGCAGTATTTGAGGCCTCCATTTGCAAGAAGATTTGGGCCTCAAGCCGGGGAAACAGCAGCCCGTAAAACTTCTTATTTGGGAAGAAGTTTTAGGTCGGCAACTACTAATGCTAACGCATTAAAACCTAGCAGATCTAGACCGACACAAAATGTTGACCCAAGAGGGAAAGCAAGTATCTCTAAGAATACAAGGCAGGGCAGCACAAATGCTGGATGTTATAAATGTCATAAGAGGGGGACACTAAGCGTATGAATGCCCGAAGAGGAATTTACATGTTGGGATTGAACAAGGATTTGATGCTAATACGGAAGATGAAGAATGTGATCCTGTGGATGGTACTTATTCTAAAGAGGACTCCGAGTCTCCGATGAAGATGTGGACACTTCCCTTCTTAATGTGTGAAACGTATTCTAACAACTCCTAAAGGAAGAGGAAAAGGATGATTGGTGTCGCACTGCTGATTTCCACACACTAGTTAATTGTGGAAAAAAGGTGTGCAAGCTGATTATTGACGGAGGGAGCAGAATGAATGTCGTCTCACAAACCACCGTTGAACGTCTACAATTGAAGGCGGAACAACACCCATGCCCCTACAAAGTTGCGTGGGTGAACAAAACTACAATTCCGATAACTCAACGTTGTTTAATTTCATTTAAAATTGGTGGCTATAATGATTCTATTTGGTGTGATGTTATTCCCATGAGTGTTACCCACATTTTACTTGGCCGACCGTGGTTATATGACCGAGATGTGTTGATATAGTACGAAAGCAAACACTTATTACTTTTTTTACAATGGGAAACAAATTATTTTAAAGCCTATGAATGTTGGTGAACTTAAAAAATGCAAGAAGGATGATTTCAAGGGTGCTCAACCAAAGAAGAAGACTTTGCATCTTCTTACTAAGAAGCAATTTGAAGCTGAAAGTAAGGAGAATGGAGTCGTTATTGTTTTTGTGACAACGGAAGTGAACTGTTCAGAAGTCACAAGTTCCACGTGAATCAGCGCAAATGTGGTTCCAGCTAAATTATCTAATGAATTATCCCCCATGCGTGATATGCAGCACGTCATTGTCTTAGTGTCGGTTTCTTCTTTGCCTAATTTGCCCACTTATCGCATGAACCCGAGTTACCTTGGAGCACACTAAAATAAGAAGGCAAGTAGATAAGTTGCTACAAAAGAGCTTTATTCATGGAAGTCTAAGTCCTTGTGCAGTTCCGGCCTTACTTACACCCATGGTTCAAAATATCGGTATCAATTGCTCTATCAGTAAGTCCAAAACAGGATACGTATTGACGTATCGGACCGTATCGGATGGATACGGCGGAAAAAATCAAGATACGCTAAGAAATGCTTGGATACGCAATGAAAAACTTGAATACCTTGCATAAAATTTCTTTTAATGCAAGTATAAGCTATTAACAAACTAAATGAAGGTCTTCAATTATGTTTATAACCATACATATGAGAGTTGAGAATTTTATAAGTTAAAAAAGCCGTGCATGATGTACTGATAAGAAGACATGAAAATATAAATCATAGTCACTTAGCTAAGTATAAGAAAAACAATTTAGATATTAAAATCTTACATTCAATGAGTAAAAAAAGAATGTATTGAATTACAACCATAAATTTTAAGCTTAATGTAAGTCTTTTTATGTTGAATTGTTACGTTGTTAGTTAACTTTTTGAACCTGTAGATGAAAATATTTTCTAAGACTAAAGTATGAGACTTTTTTACCAAACTTTTGGGTTTTGATAATTTTTTATATAATAAAGTTTAGGAAATTTTGATTTTTGAAAAATACCTTATTATTTGAAAGTTGAAATTTTGACCAAGTTCCTAAAAGGTGCTAAAAAGAGGGTTTTGTTCTTGAACTGAAAGTTAACTTTTTATTATTCATGAATTTGAATCAAGAAAATTTTAATTGAATTCAAATGAGGGGATAACCTTATTTGCATATTAATATCTTAAGTAAATGAAAATAATATTAATTTAAAATCATTTACTTAAATAATATTTTATATAAATAAGTTGTGCGTATCAAGTATGTATTGTGGATCCTAGTGTAAATGGAAAGAAAAAAAAAATTATTGAAAAACCCCCCATATCAAGCCTGTATCGGTCTGATACGAGGAGTTTTTTTTTTCCAGCGTACCAGTGTATCGGATAGCTCCAAAAGGGATACGCATCGGCCCATATCGGTCGATACGTATAGCTATTTTAAACCATGCTTACACCCAAGAAGGATAGGAGTCGAAGGATGTGCATTGATAGTCGCACCATCAATAAAATTACAATTAAATATCGATTTCCAATCCATGCCTTGATGATATGTTGGACATGATGTCGGGTTCTTCTATATTTATCAAGATCGACCTCCGAAGTCCGAAGTGGTAATAATCAAATCAGGATCAGACTGGGGGATGAGTGGAAGATGGCCTCCAAAACTAAGGATGGATTTTATGAGTGGCTGATTATGCCTTTTGGTCTCCAAGCACTTTTATGCAAGTATTGAATTAAGTATTCCGACCCTTCATTGGTCCAACTTTGTTGTTTACTTTGATGACATACTTGTATACAGTAAGACCAAGGAAGAGCATATTCTTCACCTTCAACAAGTGATGAGACATCTACGTCAAGAGAAGCTCTATGTCAACTTGAAGAAGTGCTCTTTCATGAGTCAACTTGTCATTTTTCTTGGTTTTGTTGTATCTTCAAAGGGTGTTGAAGTGGATCCCGACAAGGTGAAGGTTATACTTGATTGGCTTATTCCTACTACTCTTCATGAAGTGAGAAGTTTCCATGGACTAGCAACGTTTTACAGGAGATTCATCAGATATTTTAGCACTATTATGGCGCCTATTACCAATAGTATGAAGAAAGGACAGTTCACTTGGTCCAAGACAGCAACTAAGGCATTTGAGGAAATTAAAAGGAAGATGACTGAAACGCCGGTGCTACAACTTTCAGACTTCTCTAAGGTGTTTAAGGTGGCATGCGATGCATCTCGTGTAGGCATAGGAGGAGTTCTAAGCCAAGAGGGGCATCCTATTCCTTATTTCAGTGAGAAGTTAAATGGTGCAAGACAACGATATTCTATTTATGACAAGGAGTTTTATGCGGTGGTTCAAGCTCTTCGCTATTAGCGGCATTATTTGATCCCTAAGGAGTTTATTCTCAATTCAGATCACCAAGCATTCAAGTATTTAAGTTCTCAAAAGAAGTTGAATACTAGACATGGCAAGTGAGTAGAGTTCCTACAAGAGTATTCTATTGTTCTTAACAATCGTCCCGGAATAGAGAACAAGGCAAGTGACGCATTGAGGTTATCGCTCTATTATTGCTCTATGGCGGTAGAGGTTATCAGGTTTGAATAGTTAAAGAGAGACTGTACAACATGCAAAGATTTTGGCATTATCTATGCTGAAATCACCACTGGACAGCAAGTTGGGTATCCTGATTTTTATATGCACGATGGGTACTAATTCAAAGGCACTTATCTTTGCCTACCGAATACTTCTATTAGGGAGCAAGTGATTTGGGAATTACAAGCAGGAGCCTATTCTGGACATTTTGGGCGAGATAAGACAATTATCATGGTTGAAGGCAGGTTTTACTGGCCAAGTTTAGAGCGGGATGTTGCAAAAGTGATCCAGTAACGTCGTACGTGTCAACTTGTTGAAGGGAGGAAACATAACACGAGGTTGTAAACGCCATTGCCTATTCCACATGAACCTTGGCAAGATCTAAGTATGGATTTTGTTCTTGGTTTGCCTAAGACTATAAGGGGACATGATTTTATATATGTGGTGGTGGATAGATTCTCTAAGATGGAGCACTTCATTCCTTGTAGCAAGACATGCGATGTTGTCCATGTTGCCAAGTTCTTTTTTAAAGAAGTAGTGCGTTTTCACGGCCTTCCAAAAATCATTATTTCTTATAGGAATGTCAAATTCATTAGCTATTTTTGGAAGACCCTATGGAAGTTGTTGAATATAAAGCTTCAATGCTCTTCTTCTTTTCACCCACAAACAAATGGACAGACAGAGATGATAAATAGAAATTTGGGAGATTTGTTGCATTGTTTGGTGAAGAGCGTGTCACTAATTGGGATCATCTATTACCTATAGCTGAGTTTGCATACAATAGTTCTGTTAATAGAATTATGGGCCAAAGTCCTTTTGAGATTGTCATTGGATTGGAGTCATGCAAACCAATAGACTCAATTCCTTTGCCACCAGAAGCAAGGCCTAGTGTTGAGGCTGAAGGTTTTTCTACACGCATCCATGAGCTTCATAATGAGGTGTGAAGGAAGATTGCAATCAGCAATGAATCATACAAGAAAAGGGTTGACTAAGGTTTGTTGCATTTCAAGAAGGGGGACATAGTGATGGTATGTATAATGCCAGAACGACTTCCGAAGAAAACTTTCAAGAAGTTACATTCTAGAAGAGCTGGTCCTTTCAAGATTTTAAAGAAAATTAACGCTAATGTCTATGTTCTAGGTATTAGTCCTATCTTTAATGTAGAAGACTTAACCATATACCATGGTCATCATGATAATTCTCAAGCTGCAATGATTCTCAATCTGCACGGCAAGTTGTTCACTTACCACGTATTCATAAAATTAAGGACGACATTGAAGAAGTCCTTGATGATCAAGTTGTTTCTATTAAGAGTAGTGGCTATCAGAAGTATCTTATCCAGTGGAAGGTTTGTCCATTATTAGATTGCACGTGGATCACTGCTGATGAGTTTCAATGTCTCAATCCAGACTTGTATGAGCACTATCATTCCTTTCACTCGCCAGGGTCGAGTTCTCTCAAGCCGGGGAGAGATTATAGAGATCAATCACAGCCTGTTAAAGTTTACTAGAGACGGAGTAAAGGGCTGAATGGTCATGCCCAAACTTTGATTTGGTGGGACGATAATGAATAGGGCCCACATGGGAGCTTTCTTAGTAGTGAATCTAGAGAGTCCACATGGATAGATTGGGCATTGCAATTAATAGTGGGCAGCTGGATTAGTTGGGGAATCCAAATGTTAGTTTTCTATTTGTGCTTTTCTCCTTTTTATGTAATAGGAGTAGTTTAGTCACTTCTGATTTATTTTAATTTATAGAACAAAATTAGGGTTAGACATAGAGAACACTATATTAGTCTTTTTTTGTGTTTTTCCCAGCAGAGAATATAATAGAAAGCAGCTTGTTTTTTATCCTCTTGGATGTGTGAAACTCAAGAAACTCTAGGTGTGATTCCCTAAGATCCTATTGGTGTGATTCCATTAGATCCATCTCTTCTTTTTCTCCACCACTAATTGCCCTGAAATTTCTGCTGTTAATCTGAGTTTGGAATGGAATACATCTATTCACTAACATCAATACTGGGTCTATTCTTATTCCAAACCCTAGATTCTTCCCTATTCCATCTTTAAATATTTTCTCAACCCTAAACTTTAGAAAACCTTATTTCCTTTAAAGGTCCTACATCACAAAGTTTTTTCCTTCTTTATTAAGTTCTCTATCTCGTTCTCTTCTAATTTTCATATAAATAATTCAATGTTTCTATTTGACATGCAACACGGGAAATTGATTGGGACTTATCTATTACCACATCAGATCCATGCTCAAAATATGTGTATATCAAAATCCTCCCTCCCTTACAACACGGGAAAATGATTGGGGATTATCCAGTACCATAAGGATCCGTGCTTATAAAACACACACACATAACGCCCGCAAGATTCCCTTCAATCAATTCTTCCTTAAATGCCCCAGTTAAATTCGATTTCACCATCTCAAATAAAAAGGAGAAGTAAACAAATGAACAAGGAATATTGCACTAACCACCTACACTATTTGTTTGAAAGAATTTTTTTTGGTACACAAGTTCCCAGGCTTTTTCCATCTATCTGACAGCGCGGGGTTCATTTCAGTTTAAATCAGTCCACGTGTATTCACATTGAACATGGCAGAAATTCAGTCCAGAATATACACAACACATGTAGACACTGCGGTCGACGAAATTAAGTTTAATGTCTCATACAAAAGCTCTGATTTCCCAACAAGGGTTCCTTAATGGTGGGTTTTGTAGGAGAGAGAGAGAGAGAGAGGTCCTGTTTCAGCTAAGTTGCATCTTGAAAATGTAGAGAGAAAAGAAACAGTGAGATGGACACGGGAATTCGGGATTCCTTTCTAAATGGTATTTCCATCATATCAATCATACTTCATCAAAGGGCATTTTGGTCACTTAAGAAAGATTTTAAGGACAACAATGACAGTTCAAAATGAGGCACCTGTTAGTCATAACTCATAACATAACTCATAGGCAGCAGTAAGTCCCCAATTTACAACGGGGCAGGCCAGTGGTATTAATATATATATATATATATATATATATATATATATAGCAGTGGGAGGTTTCTGTTGAATAAATTGTTGAATGGCTTCTGGTAACTGAGATATTGAAAATAGAATCTTATTTCTAAAAGATGGAGCAAGGATTTTCTTAGGATCAATTATTCTAGGATTTGGAATTGTTGGATCAAAAATGAATGTAGAAGAATCTGAAAAATGAATATTAGGAAATGGAATTGACAAATAGGATTCTTTAAATTGAAAAAGATAATATGAAAGTGCTTCAACAGCTTTTTCATGTTGCTTAGTGGAATTTGTTCTGAAAGCTGACCAAAGATTATCAATAAGACGTATTTCTTCTGGAGAGAGTCCAAAAGTGGAAAAAGGAAATCTATTTCGAGGATCATCAATATCATCAAGATGTATATTACCAAAACATCGATCATCCATCTGTAAAACAAAAATCATCGATATTAAACCCGGTATATGTGTAAGCATATTAACTGCAGAGATTCCAATAAAACCTATTCGACAAAACTCAAATGATAAATCTTGATCATTAAATTTAAAATAAATTCCTATATCATTTATCTGGGAAATAGGTTGTATAATATTAAGAAATGGAAGACCTAATATTATCTCTTGTCTTAAATCTTTAACTAGTAAAAACGATTGCTTGACAGAAATATCTTGATTAATGATAAAGCATTGGAAATCTGAAATTTGATATTTAATGGCATACTATTGGCTGCTAAGACTATTTCTTTTGTAGGTTCAAAATACCTGGAGGGAACAAGACTTTCTCTAATACAATTAGTTTCTGAACCTGAATCTATTAAAGCAATGGCTTTCAACATATAACTATTTTGGATACAAATTGTAATTTGAACTTGCCATTTTTGATGAAAAGAATGAGATCTAGTATGTAAATAACTATTTTCTGGATTTTCTATCCTAATGTTGGTTTCAGGAAACTCTAATGCTGGCGAAATGTCTAATCCTATGCTAGACTCTGGAAGTCCTTTTTCTGGAGAAATATTTTGTAAAGCATTAATTTGAACTTGTAAATCCATAATCTGAGAAACTAATTCTTTCTTTTCCTTGAATAAAATATTTCTAATATCTTGAATTTCTAATTGAAGACTCGAAAGTGTTACAATCTTAGGTATTTCTTGAACACTTAATCTTGCAAATATTTCTTCTAAATTAAAAGTATTACTTGGAGGATTCTGGATTCTAGGATTACTATGTAGAGTTTCTTTATATCTGGTTATTAACATTTTCTTTATCTTACTATCATTGACTTGTTCTATGATATCTAATAAAACATCTGTTTCTTTGGTTAGTGTCTGGAGATAATTAGGAGACTTTGTACATGATGGACAAGAATAATTCTTGATACAGACTTGCTCTGAAGAAGATGAAGTATGATATTCAGAATCAAAAGATTCCAAGTATTCTTCAATTTGATCTGGAAAATTTGTAACTAATTCTGGATCTTGATCATTGATCAAGAGAGTAGATAAAACATTTTTTATCTGATCTGTAGCATCTAAAGAATTAATCTTCTTTTGTAACCAACAACTATTAGAGAAGTGTCCTACTTTGCCACACTTGAAACAAGTCGGAGGTTTTGAACTACTGGAAGAATCTTTCTGGGAAGGTTTCTTGGAAGATTTCTTACGAACTATTTTTTCTCTAGCATAAGTGGGTTTCTCTTTTGCTTTTTCTTTATCTTTATGTGGGGTTCTAGGCCATGAGTATGGAATCTTTTTCTTTTGCACTATTGCCTTCTTTTTCCTAACAGATGGAGGGACAGGCAATTTGGAATATCCAAACTGGCTGCAGAATGAACCTAATTCTTTACGACACATGTCACTTTCTTTCTTGATTTGTTGTTGCATTTTGAAGTTCCTACAATAAGCAATTCCTTCATTCTGGATTAAAGCAATAATATCACCATAAGTTAAAAGATCATATGGAATAGTACCATTATGTTTTTCTCTAATTTTGGTTTTAATAATTTCAGAAAATATCCTATGAAGACCTGAGATAAATCTTTCTTTCCAAAATGGTTGGTTGGAATCAGTTCTGATCATAACCTTGGATAAGAAAGTATCTTTATACCATCTGAAATCTAAAAGCTGTTTACAAGAAAGATTACTTAGTAAATCAGCGGATCTATCTTTGAACATGGAAGGATCTCCTAACCAATGTTTATAAATGGAGAATAAAAGATTAGCTACAGCATCTTGTATTTGTTGGCCATTGGCATCAAGAAAGTATGAGCCATCGGCATTCTTTTTATACGCACTAAGAATAATTCTTCTACTTTCAAAAGTTAGGCAGTTATCCCACCAACCTTTGAGCTGTCCTGTGAATCCTGCAACTAAGGATTCGGGCTACAGTATGATCTGGAATGTTAGTGACTTGATAGGCATTACTTACCATAGTCATTTCTTGAAGCCTATTAAGAATCTGGTGTTCTGACATACCATCGATATTTCATTCATAGATGGTACCACTCTTATATGAATTCTGGATATAAGGATGTAATTCTTCAAATTGCATATCTGGAAAAGTTGGTCTGGAATAATAATTTTTAGTATGGGAAGAGGAAGACTGATCTCATTCTACCTTGTTTAAACTAGAAAGTTTATTATATAATTATTTTGTTCCACTATTTTTTTAATATCTGAGGAAGCAAATGGTTCTTTGTCATTTTTATCTTTAAGAGGACTACATGATAAAAAAGTATCATTTTCTAAGGGAAGTTTTATTTTATTAAAGGGAGGATGAACAGCCTATATTTTAGTACTTTGTTCATTATCTAATACCCATGTAGATTTTCTAGTTATAGTAGCATTTATACTAATGAAATGATTAACTATTCTTTTAGAAGGAATGTATTCATAAGCTTTTCTAATTATCTCAGCATAAAATGCTTGATGTGTTGTTTCTACAATTGCACTACAATCTAAACATTGTAAATAATGTCCTATCGAATAACATTTCTTACAGTCTGGAAGATAAACTTTTGGTGGAGTAACATTATAATCTATAAGTTTATGGTTATAAGCAGAAGGAAATGTAGAAAGATCTATCTTGTGCATTTTACAATAATGATCTGTGAACCAAGGAAAGAAGGTAAGATGCCTTCTTGACCTTTCAATGTCTTTTAAATAGTCTTGAATAATTATGTCTACTTGTGCTTTATTAAAGTGGTCAATTAACCATAATCTCTTATTCTTGTTGTCGGCTGAATTCAAATGTTCTTCTAGCTTGACATAGTCTATCTTATACGGTGTAGCAATTTCTATCATATTACACGTGTATACCCTAGGTGGGTTCATATCTGACTGTGTTGGAGATGGACAACTATTTGGAGTAATATCTGGACTACTCGTATTCTGGAAGTTATCACTATGTTCCGTATAATACGGTTCTGGAATAGGAGAATTTCTTACTCCTTCTAAATTTGTATTATTGAGTTCCTGTTCAGGAGAATTCCTGACTGGATGAGTATGAATGTACTTAGGAAGAGTATTATGAGAAGTTTCTATGGGAGTATTGAATACTAAATTATCTGGAGTATGAAGCGGAAGTCTTGAAATATTTTCTAAATGTATTGTGCTACTTGTACTAGGGATACTAGAACAAGAAGATCTTGACGGTATATTACTATAATGAGATTCTCTGGAAAGCATTCTGTAAGATGGATTCCTAATTAATCTGGGAAATAAGATCGCAATGTTACCTTTACCATGATCAATGATCCAGTTAGGTTCCTGGATAGGCATAGGAGGAGGTTCAGTCATATTGACCAACTTCCAACTTTCTGGAAACTCTATTTCTTCCCAATTAATTATTCTAGGTTTTATCTCATTATCTGGATGACCATAAATGATCTCATTAAACTTATTTTCTTTATTAAAATGATGGATTGCTTTAGGATTTAACGTGGTATTCATGACCTTGTAATTTATCCTGTAGACTAACACTAAGGGTCTGGATCCTGGACGCATATTTATACCTTTAGTATGGACATCTAAAGTTAAGGCTTCTATGATATGGGGATCACGTAAATCTAAAGAGAAATCTGGATAACAGTTAAAATATACTGGACCTTGTGCTGTACTAGTCTGGATTACTCCTAAGAGGCTATCTGAGAAGTCTAAGAACCTGCAATCTCTAAGACACAGTAAAATGGAACTGTTAATTCCTAATCTGGTAAGTGGCTTGGCCGCCACCTGTATCATGCCAAAATGAATAAAGTTGTATTTTTTCTTAAAATTATTAATAGTATCCTTATCTAATAATTTATAAGTATTATAAGTATGATTTCTAAGGGGTAATGTACGCTCAACTGTTTTTATCGAATATGAGGAGAATAGTTTAAATGTACCTAGTCTGTAGATTTTCATCTACTGCTACCTTAGGTATATTCCAATTATTTAACTCAGATTCACTATTCACAAACATGTGTTCTTCGCTAATATATATATATAGCTGATTTACTGATTAAAAAAAATCCATCACCCCTTCAAGATGGCAGGCCAATGATATAGTTAGGATCTTGTAGACGCTACCCACCATGCTAATAGGACAAAAGTTTCCTGGGTGCCCCCAACTTTAGGAATCAAAGAGACAAAGGTACTATTGATCACCTTATCAAATGCCCCTATCCTATGAAAGTCATCCACTACTCATGAAAACAGCCTTAAGGATAGGCCAACGTTTCTTATAAAAGCAACAAATCTAATTACTTATTTATTTTGAATGGGTTTGTGTAGATGGATTCAGCTTGAGTGGTCCCTTATTAGGTTGGGTTTGGGTTTGCCTTTTCAACACATTTTTAAAACGGTTAGTTAGGGGGTAGATATTCTTATCCCACCCAAATCGGTTCTGATCTGACATAACCCATAGTCATCCCTGAATATGCATGATTAGGTAATTAATATAGTAACCTAAAAATTCTGAAATGTTGGGGTGAAAGAAGGCATAGGATGATTAAAGTCAGCAGTTTTGGAAGTTAAAAGCTGTAATGAAGGTCGAGCGATGTTGGTGCCAAACTTAATTTTAGAGGAACCACAGCTCAATAGACTAGGATCAGGGAGGTAGCCCAATAAGAAGTTATAATGTTGGAACCGGCAGTTCCAGCACATGGCAGATACAGAGCCAGTCACTAAGGAATGGGGACTTAATCAAGATTACTGTGACTGGTATGCCTTGGTCTATGTTGGATGACCCCCAATTTTATATTTTTTTGGTATTATCTGATAGTTTGCATACTTCCAGTTTTTTAGCAGTAGAATATAGATTTTTATTTAAAAAAGGGGAAAAGAATATGGTGTTATGCAATTTCCATATATCTTTGTATCAAGAAGATATATGCCTACATATATATTACTATGTATCAAGATAGAAAAAAATATATACTATGGTTAAAGGTTTACATAGTAGATAATCTCTTACAATAGTACGGCTTACCAGCATGTTCGGTGTTCCCTAACATCAACAATGTCAGCTTTTAAGTTATGAGGTAACAAACAATTAGTTATCCTCCACCTCCTTAAGATTTTGATTGTTTTAGGCAACAATATAAAGTCAATTTGACTCATAATCTGCTATTTTGAATGCACTTCCACAGAAATCACCAGTATCAATATTTTATAAGTTACATTTTATTTTATTTTAATTGGTGAGATATCAAGGCATATGAAATTGAAAGATCACAACTTCCAGCTTCTTAATATCATTATCAAGCATATACTCCACATACTATTTCCACGCCTACATGCAAAATTTATAACAAGTATATTGGGTAACTGCAAGGCCAAGAGGGGCTTACAGATTTGTGAATCATGGCCATTTGGACTGGGTTGTTCTTAACCCGGGCAAGGGCTTCTTGTTCTCGCTGCCGGATCAGAAGTAAAGGATCTGAATGAAGCTTCCTCCATGCATCATTGGCAGATTGAGGCTTCTCCTCAAATAAAGCTCCAGGAGCAGATGCCTGCTGCTGAGCCAGATCACAAATAAACAGCAATATGAGCGTTATTCAAGTAAACATGGACAGGAAAAAGTTGCTGCATAAACACATGCTCTTGGTCAAGCACAATAGCATAGAAAACAAATCAACATAGGGAACCAAAAGAACCTGACTTGGAGACTACCAAGAAAGGGAGAAAGCATCTCATGATTTCTGGACTCAAAACCCATTTTTAGAGTTTCATGGTGTGACACTTCATCATCATCTCCCTCAAATTCTTAGTTTCTATCATGCAAAAGGATTCAGTTTGTGGGATGGACATGGGATCAAGTTGTCAGCTACCGGTGAACTGCTCAAGCTGCTCTCACTGAGAGAGTGGGTCTCTGTGTGTGCCGGTTGGGAGACAGATTGGGAATGGCCCCTTCAGCGGCCTTTCCCATGTATCGAACAATCGACTCGGAATTGATGCAGACGAGGAATCCTAGTCTGGTCAATGGTTTTGTTTGTATTGGATATCAAAGACATTCTCCTCTCCTACTGTTGTTGCAAGTGCAGAATATGAGATCAAGTGGTCTGGAGTAGTATGGAGTGGATGTTGCAAGTCGAAATATAAAGTTTATATCAACGAACAAAAGTAAAGAAGAAAAGTTCAGAATATCTTCTCTCATTTTCTTCTTTACTTTTATTCATTGATATAATTAATAGTTATAAGGACCATTTACTTATGTATGTTGAGTGTAAATAGAAAAAGGGCTACTCGCGAAACCTAAGTTTATCTAAAGAATAGCCAAGAAGAAGGGGAAAAAAAGGAGAGATGCAAAGCGATCCCTTGTATTTGGATTTTGATCCCTTGTATTTGGATTTTGATTCATAGGATGGAGTAATGGGTGTTTAGGATGCTAAGCAAAGATGTGTGGTTTAGTGGTGTTTTGTTATGAAGGGGGCAGGGACAGTTGCTATCAGAACTGAATGGGCTTCCCCGCGGGGGCGATCTAGAAAAGGAGCTGAAGATTGCAGGGACAACCACCCAAATCTGACGCTTGACCTGTCCTTTGAACAATCAAGAAAAAGTTTCTTTCGAGGAGATCAAAAATCTCTTTTCCGCTTCTGATAGAAATTTGCAATTGGGCCAGTTATCTATCTCTCTACTAGTTTTTCTTTTCTTTTCTATTGAGGGGACAAATTATCTCTCTTTCTTTCAATCACAATTTTTCCTTCTCTTGGGGTGCTCCCTCCCCACCCTGTCCCTCTCTCTAATTGCCTTTATCCTAGCTGATTATTCTGTTGTAGCCTTGTCAGCACCAGTAGTCTCTACCTCCCTCTCTCTCCCATGTAAACTAAGTTGAATTGTAGAGCCTCAAACCCAAATCTCTAAACTAACCAGAAAATTCCCAAACTAAATTCCCACAAGGAAAACACAAAAAGGACCAAAAAATAGAGAAATCCAAACAACTATTAAAACTAACATTATAGACAGAAAAAACAGCATTAGAGTTGTCTATTTTTGAACTGATTATCTAATATTGAATTACCTTAGAAGAAGAAGTTGTATCTGTTTCGGTCTTGGGTAAAGCTTCAAGTGTCTTGAATCCATCGGAACTGCTGCCCTTCCCCACGGCCAATCCCGAATCGTACAGGAAATCCAATCGCTCTTGCTTCCTGAAAAATAAAATCCATATTAGATAATCAGAAAGGAAAGAAACCCAAACCCTAACCCTAACCCTAATTCGAATGGAGAGAAGAAAAGGAGAAGACGTACGGAACGAAACCAGCTTGTTCCTGGAGAAGACGAAACTCGGCGTGCTCTCTCTCCTCGACGATCTGCTTGCGAAGCTCGTCCAACTTCTTCTGCTCAGCATCGTGCTTTTGCTCTGCCTTCCACACGTTCTCTATGTTCCTGAGGCTTCCCGTGTGCCATCCCTTCTTGTTCAGAAACTTCAGAGCCATCACCACAAAGATTGATAGGTTGACTTTAATGGCGACCAACGGAGTTTCTGGTTCTGGTTTTGGGGAGGGAGAGAAGAAAGAGTCCACTGTTTTACAGAGCAAACGGACGCTTTCGCCTATCTTTATCTTACATTGCCTGTTTAAAAGGAGATCGAATCACAGCCATTCGTGATTGAACTCGAGCAGAATTCAATCGCACTCACATGTCCACACATGTCCTTTTTAACTCCTATTATTAACCGTAGTTAAGATTCCCTAATCCTTAAGGTTCAATAATCTAGCCTTATTTTTTTAGAAGAAAAAAATATTTAAGAAAAAATTAACCTTAGGGTTAAATTATTTTCAAAAAAGACTTTCTAAAAATCGAGATTAGATTGTTGAATCTTAAGGGTTAGTGAATCTTAACCATGGTTGATAGGATTAAAAAAAAGATATGTGTTAACATGTGAGTGCGATTGAACTCTCTCTGTGTTCAATCGTGATTGGCTGTGATTCGATATCGTTTAGAAGAGTGCTAGCACTTGAAGTGAATGATCGTGTTGATCAAATTTCCAGATTGGATCACACTCAATTGCGATACTCCCCCGATTGATTCAATCGCACCCACACATGTCCCTTTTAACCCGCTGTGGTTAAGATTCACTAATCTTTGGATTCAACAATATAATCTTGATTTTCATAAATAAATATTTGACTATGATTACGCATTTTTAACCATTAATTAATAGTTTCTTAATATTTTTTAAAGACCAAAGTTATATGGAAGCCCCCGAGTTAATGAATGTTAACCACTGTAAATAAGGTTTAAAACTAAAAAAGAGACATGTTTGACCTATGGGTGCGATTAAACTTTGGAGAGTTTTATCACAATTGACTGTGATCCGATCTCTCAAAATTTTATCAAAATCACGGGTTCGTCTGTTTATGTAAGAAAATCAATCGGAATAAAGAAATGTAAGCTTTCTAGGGACTAGTGGGGCGTTACATATGCTACATGTTGCTTAATGTGTTGATAGTGACAAATAATAATAACTAGTAAAGACCCCGTGCAATGCATGGATGTCAAATAAAGAAATAAAAATTTTAAAAAAAAAAATTGAGTTATTATAAGTGGATAGATCATATTTGTAGTTCATGATGTTTTGGGTGAGGTTTCTATATGATACATCAATAAACCTGACTTAACAATTATACATTAGAATTGGATTTTGATGTTACAATAATTTAGAGATAATATTTATTACTATTTAACTTGTGAAATAATATATTTAAGTTAACTAAAAACAACTATATGTGAATTTGTAACACCCCCAAAATCCTACAATGCTAAAATAGGACTTTTGAATCGTCACATTTCCTTAACCTGCTTAAAAATCCATACATACAAGGCATACTACACGAGTCTCCAAAAATGAGAGTAATAAAATTCCGATTTTATAAAACTAAATCATCTCGTACAACGGTCATCTGCCCAACATAATAAAAACCAACATAAACAAAATAGTCTAGTACCATATGCAAAGTAGTCTAATAAGTAACATCATTTAAATGTCTATTACAATCCCTTCAACTAAAACAAAACATAAACTAGTAGGGGTAACCATCAAAACCCCTGGCTCCCTCCTTGGAAAGTTCACCTTCTTCTCCTTCTACGTAAGCTTCTTCAATCCACGGCTCTGCCGTATGCTCCTGCTCTAAACCTGTCAAGACAAAGTCTGACTTAGTACAAAAGTACTCGGTATATATAAAATTCAACCAACATAGTATCTGCACTTAGAACCATATCCAATATCATAATAACATAATCAGAGTACGGAAGAACATGTGCTCATATAAATCATATCATCACCTTGACTCGTGTACTTGTGAAAACCTTAGACTTAGAAGACAACATACTTATGAGATGTTTATGCTTATGAGACCATGTGCTTGCGAGATGCTTATGTTTATGCACTTATTCAGATCATACACTTATGCCCGTTTGGCATCGTTCTCACGGAACGATTCCGTGTTCCGAAATGATTCCGAGTTTGAGAAACACGTTTGGTGGGGTTAGTTCTTCAACCAAAGGCAGAAACGGAACGGTAAAAGTTCGATTTTCTCGGAACAAAAAAAAGTCACTTCTTGGAACGGCACGAAACGCACGCATGTGTTCCCCGATAAAAAGTGAAAAAGTAAAAAAAAGCTCAGTAGAGGTTGGGTGATGGAGAGAACGACAAAGTCACAAAGAGAGGAGAATCAGCTCTTGAACCAGCTCCGACAACTATCAACTCCGGTAACAGTTCCGATTGACGACGAGGAGGTATTTTCTCTCTCTCTTTGAAAATTCGTTCTTAGGTTGAGATCTCTCTCTGATGAATGAATGTGAGCTCTGCATCAAATGGCAGATCTGCCGATGACGGCAAGATCTCCTCTCTCTCTTTCCCTCTCTATCTCTGAAGCAAGAACTTGTGCAAGATCGATCAAGATCTGTGATCTTGATCTATTTTTTCTTGGGTTCTCTTATGGGTTTATGAACTCTCTTTTTTTCCTCTTCGATATCTGAGAACTAATTGTTTTTTTCATTTTCTCTTCCTGATCTCTGAATTTATTTGGGGTTCCTCTTCTGAGGAGAAGAACTATGGTTGCTGGAAAGCCACTTTTAACAAAAATTTAGGATGATATATGAGAACATACTATTATTTTCTTCTTAGTTTGAATCATATATTGGGGTTCCTCTTCTGAGTGTGCTTAATTTGAGTCTAATATATTGTGTTCATGTAATATATTTTGGGATATCTGGAAGTTGGCTCTAGTTTCGGATTTTGTAACCATTCATGAAATAGTGTCTGAGTTGTGAATGCAATGTGTTTGATGAATTTACTTAGTTATGGTTAAGTTTCTGATTAGTAGAGGTTAATGGGTACAATTACAGCCACCATCATCTACGTACAATCTCTCTATTTGAACAACAAAACCCCTCTCTGTTTGACATGATTAGCAGACCTCAGGGTCTTTTTAACATACCGTTTGGACTACAAAACCCCACAACAGATCTTCCCTCAATCTCTTTGCTTTCTGTTTCTCTTTTGGCTAATCATGGCCTCAACAATCCAAACTCATCACTATGTGTGTAAGTATACTGCATGCTTCATTCAAATTAGAACTATAAATGGCTTCCTGAAGGACAAGTATGTATATAGTTAATAATTAAGCAAGTATAAGAACAATAACCAAGCAAGGAAACTTTTGATGGATTGTACATATGGGAGACTTGAATGAGTATGGGTGCAAACATGACTCAAGAAATAAGGATTCATATGGGGGAGCTGGAAGGAGCTCTGTGATATATGTGAAGCTCTCTTTCAATCTGATGTGTCCCACACACAAGACATTGTATATATGCTTCCTTGGCATGGTTTACAAAAGCTTATCTTAGGAAGTGGTTGTATATAGATATCTGTGCATTGATGCAAATTATTGTATATTTCTTCAAGAACTGCACTTATTTACAGTATGTGCTGAATCTGTTGTTTACGCTCCAGGTTCTTGACCCTATGCTGCTCAATTTAGTTTGTTTTATCTTATGTGGATTATTTAGAAGCCAAAATACATGAATATAACTCAGAGACCCTAATGACAGGTTCTTCCAAACATACGCATGTGTGCTAGTTCAAATACTGTGCTTAGAGGCCAGCCTGAGTGTCTATAATAAGCATGCTACCTATCGTGTTATAATTAGGAGGAAGGTTTTTTTTAATGCATATCTAGTGAAATATAGACTACCTAATGCAATTCTTTTAAGCATAAGACAAAATATGAGAAGAATCAATCTTCTTTCTTTGCATGATTGTTGATTCTAATCTAAAATAAAGTAATAGTTTTACTTCATTTATATTAGCTTGCTTGTCTTTCAAGGATACGCATATCTTTAAATACTTTAAAGAAGATGAAGATTTTTCTCATTTCTACCAGCTTTTCTTTCATATCCCATGGACAAGTACTGGACAAGTACTGAACAGTGCCCCTACCCATTGCAATGAAGAATTGTTTTGAACATTTTTTTTGATATTGATATCAATGATAACTCATTATGTCAACGAATCATTACCTAATTGCATTTTATTTTGTTTAGGACTATGGAGATGTGTTTATATGGGTAGATGAATATGATGTCAAACAACGTCAAGCTGGAAATGAAACAGATTCAGGGTCTCAACAATTACTTGATGAACACAAACGACACCGCCTTTTCATATTTGCAACCTGTGATTGTAGTATGATATGTTTTTTTATGGGACTTTTAATGTTATTTTGGGCAATAGTGATTGTGATCTTCGTAAAGTAAATGTGAACTTGGATTACATGAAATATGTATAATCTTGAGGTAAACTTTAAAGTTGGATGCAACTATCTTCTTGTATAGTTACAATGATTAACCATCTCCTCCCCCCTAAAGAAAAGTAGTTAGAATGATGTTACAATGAATTTTTTTTTCATCCAAACGCGATTCTATCATTTTTGTTCCCTGGAACAGAGTCGGGTTGACTGCATCCAAACAGGTTCTAAAGAACAGAACCGTTCCAAAAAAATTAGACTGTTCCAGGGAACAGAATCATTTCTGTTCCAGAATGATGACAAACGGCACCGCCTGTTCCAGGATACGGACCATGCCCATGCAATTATTTAATTGACATACGGCTCTTGGAGGATACGAACCATGCTCATGCAATTATTTAATTGACATGCCGCTCTTGGAAGATACAGACCATGCCGGGCTTATTCAAAATGACAGGTGTATGCAATGCTTATGCTTATAAGTCTTGAGCAGCTTATTCAGAACATGCACTTATTCAAATCCCTCATTGGGCTTATTCAGAATATTAAGCATATACAATGCTTATGCTTGTGGTCCACATGTGTGACTTGTGAGACTCTTATCTTAACATACACGTGCGTTGTGCATAAGTGTCGTAATTAACATTCGAGTAAGTAATTGCTTAGATTCCGATCTCCCACCATGGAAACTTGACTATGCTGTACCATATCATATAGTTAGAGAATTCCCGGTTTGAGAGATTTTCCTCTAAGTTCTTACCTTCCTGAATATAAATTACCATGCAAATAATTAAGCATAACTTGACAAGCAATCACGTACATATAGATCCTATCATGATTCTTAGCATAATTCATAGTCAATTCCCAATAATTTCATAGTAATATATTAGTATCTATCATCTCAAGCATTTTCTCAAACACCTTGGGTACGTAGATTATGAATCCATTGCCCTTTCACATTTCCAACATTTCATCAAACCATAATCCATCCATACAATCCAACTACAATCCACATCCACACATTCATCTCATCCTCCATAGTATTTCTCATTCTCCATACATTTCATCCACACTATTAAACCATATTTTCATCCATAAGAACTTAATTCATATAAAATTAGAGAAAAACATATTTAATTTCTATTTTTATCAATTCTATCATATTAACATTCACAAAACATTATAATAGGGTTGATTTGGATAGTATATCGACCTTAGGGATCCTTTCCTTGGATCTAAATCGCTCCCAAGAAGCTTTGAGGAAGATCTCTAAGCTCTCCTTGCAATCTCCTAGCAATCTCTTTATTCTCCAAGTACTCTCTCCCTAAAAATCCTAGGTTTCCTCTTTTCCTTTTCCAAATTATGTTAGAAAATAGTTTAGAACCCTAAAACCCTCAAATAGAACCTCTATTTATAACCTAGGGGTTCAAAACCCCGAAATCGCAAAAAAAATAAAAAATTTGGCACGATTGCGATCGATCGCACTTATAGTGCGATTTACCTGAAGAAAAGACCATGAAATTGATTGAATGCGATCGATCACACTTAGATTACGATCGATCGCACCCACATTGCGATAGATTGCAGCCCCTGATTTCGATTGATTTTTACCTCACTTTAGTATTTTGACCATAATTTTTGACTCGCTTATTGGATTTTGACGATTCAACTTGCGTTGGATTTGTATTTGAAAGGGAAACAACTCTGATCCTTTATACAACTCCTAATTCTAAGTTTTAAATGGTCTAAATGGGCCCAATGGTTGACTGATCTGCAATTTTATCAGACAAAACATCGGAAAACCCACTTTTGACTTAACTTAGGCTCAAAATCTATAAAAACATTAAACATCAACCTCGAAAAGGGTTTCAATACCGTTCTAAAGATTCAAGAATCACTCAATTCCAATAAACAGTGACAAAATTAGAGCTTCCTAAAATTGAGGTTATGTCATGTTTAAGCCTTAAACACACTAAACCAATTAGATATAAATACTTAAGCATTAAAACATCACAAAGACTATTATACCCATAATAATTGCATAAAAAGCATGAAAAAGATTTAGGTCTTTACATCCTCCCCCCTTAAAAGAATTTCGTCATCGAAATTATGAACCTTAAGCAAATAATTGAGATATTATTTTATTATTATTATTATTATTATTAATTTTTTATATAGTCTTACTAAGTGTGTCAATCAACTGCACAAGTCACATACTCATATAGTGCACATATCTATTGTACACAATCATATTAAACTTAATATAATAACTCTAGAATAACTGAGAGTTTACTCATTCTGCTAAAATATCTCATTTGAGGTCATCCTAGGGTAGGACGTACCTTGCACCATATTATCCGATATTTGAACATTTTATTTTAAGATGATAAATACTTTACCTTGTGTGGTCAAATGAGACAGTTGAGATAACCTCCTTGGATGGATAGAGTTCACAATCACTTAGTTATAAACGGAAAGTTCTTACCTGTTATACTCAAAAATCTCATGTAATGATTATTATTAAAAAAAAAAATTTACTAGTCATGGGTATGCATGTACTCATATAGACTTATTATCATACCATGATATGCAATTTGTACTTGTATGTGATAAAAGATGCATTCAGCATAATTCAACAAATGAAATTACACAGGATACACATAATAGCATATATATCGAAATCTAAATCATTAGTTCCACAATGACTCTAAATCTACTAGACTCGTAAGACGAAAGAGAATCATATAGTCTCACTTTGAGGACAAATCCCTATAGAAACCTAATAACACAATGCATGACGAAGACATACCAATCAATTGACAACCAACACCTAAAGTTAGACTCTAGCCTGAGTAGTACTACAACTCACGAGTCTAACTGGAAAAATCACAATTACGTTGGAATCCTATGCTTGATGAACTGATTTCCAATAATTTATAACATATAGTACGCACACAACACCTAGAGTATAGTAACACCAAATGACACAGTAAATATAGTATACACACAATAAAGATTCCTAGATGACTTAATGAAGCTATGAATCAAGTCAGATGAAGTATCAATCGGTTAAGATGAAGACTATTAAGTAGTCTATACTTGAAGTACGTCTCTTTTTTTAAACCTAATGTCTTGTTTCAATCACGGTATCAAATACTAACTGATCTTAAGAAAATTTAATGCCTAGGTTCTATGATTATACACCTTACTCTTGATTTATTATATCATATATAATATAGAGAGCTTGATATATAAGTAATCATCATTTATCATGAAGAATATTAATTAACTAAATTCATAATTTATTAAATACATTAAGAAGATTCTAGCATATGCGATCGAAGGGGATATCGTTCTTCAAGGGTAGGGTTTATCAGGTTAATTTTAGAATCTCAGTGTACTTATGAGACATTTCATTATGGTTATTGAATTCTATCAATACTCTTATAATTTTATAAATTATAATATAATTTAATTTAGTGGTCGTTCAAATGAATTACATTCAGGAATCTTTATTTTAGAAGATTTCTATGTGAATTTATAATAGGCTAGTTGACCGGTGATTCTCCCGTCTTGATGCTTTTAAGGTTTGCATGATGCATATGAGATATATGATGCTTATGTTATGCAGGAAGTGTATGTTATGTATGATATTTATACTATGTATGATGCTTATGATATGTACATGATGCTTATGTTATGCATGAAGTGTATGCTATGTATAATGCTCATGAGATGTATATAATATTTATTTTTTTTATTTTTTATTTTTTTTTAGACCTAAACTATTATTGGAGTTTATAATATATTCATCACTTTGGACTGAACACTGGGTTTAGAACGTGCTACAGAATTAACGCGCATCTGTATCTAGAACTTTTGGACTGAGCACTGAGTCTAGAACGTGTTGCAGATAACGCGCACCTGTATCTAGAAACGTGCATCAACATCCATGAGCTTGTCCAAAATTATGTATATATTTATTTACTTATCATTATTATTATCTTTTTTTTATTGTCATGAGTGCTTCATTTGTAAGTCTTAATCGTTTTCTGATCCTCATTACTTGATTCTCAAGCAACAAAACATAAGAATAAATTTATTAGATTTAAGTTTAAAAGAAAAAATTAAATCTAAATTAACTTGAAAGTTAAATTAAATTGAAAAATTAAATGTCAAAATTTTCATTCTCTATCTATCAAACTTTAGCTTTTTAGAGTTTAAGAGATAAACTTATGAATTTTGGATTTTAACTGAATATTTATAGGTTATCCGAGCCTTCATGTTTTCACACAAAGATTCACGTGTCTACCCTTGTTTTGTAAAAGTTGATCGGATTTGTCTGTTTTCATTTTTTTTTTGTCATTCTTATCTGATTTTATTGTTTTTATCTTTTGCATACCGGTGACATATTAATTAACCTAGATTTTTTTTTTTTGTAACGAATGAATGTGTCAAAATTTTGTGTCAGTTAGACATGCTTTAGGTACTCATTGATCAGTAAGGTGAATAAAATATATACATAACTACATGTTGTAATCAGTTGCACAATCATATATCATATAACTGATACGATTACACATGAAGCAACGCCACGTAGGAGCATGAGGGCTACTAGACCGAACGTGCAGCTGACCGACTATGTAGCTTGACTTGGCAAGCTGAATCTCCAATATTATATTTCCATGTTTGGTTGCTATTTTATTTCCTTGTTAGTTACTCTTTCCTTGTGCTAGATTATTTTATTTCCTTGCTGGTACTCTTTCTTTATTCAGATGTTATTTCCTTTGATGTAATGGGTTTATAACAAACCATAGAACTTTTTGGAGAGGTTATGCAATCAGTTATTCATAAAATCTTGGTGTTCTCAATATCGTGAATTGAGAGAAGGTCTCTCTGCACCATGAGCAGGGAACTCTGGTGTTTGTACCTATCAATTAGTATCATAGTCATACGATTCCCCTTTCCGTTGTCCATGGCTGATCCCGCAAAGTCGAATAAGGTTCGGTTTGAGCAACTCGAAGGAGCTGTGTTGGAATTACGCCGTGGTATGCAAGCTATGCAGGACACAAGCGTGACCACCCAAACTCTTCTTCAAGAGTTAGCCTCACGCTCCTCTGTTCGGGATTCAGGTCGTCGCCGCATGGCATCGACTTGCCAACCGCCCAAGGATAGTCCACCACCATCGCCATGTTCCAACAGTTCCAGGAGTATTGACATTGGCGAGTCTGATGAAGGCGAGAGCAATGGCTCCCGTTCCTCTCAAGCGTCAGATACAGGAACCGAAGATGGTCGTGCCGCAACTACAGACAAGACTTTGTGCATGCACTCTCGCATGAAGCTTGACTTTCCTCGTTTTGCATGTAAAGATCCAACGGTTTGGCTTGACCGTGCCAAGCAATATTTTGCTACTCAGGAAATTTAGGGCAAGAAGAAGGTGACGCTCGCTTCCTACCATCTCGAGGGCAAAGCCAACCAATGGTGGCAATGGTATAACCGTTCTCAAGACGGGAAAACCATCTCATGGCACAAATTTGAAAAGGGTATTTTACGTCGCTTTGGACCTACGGATTTTGAAGACTACGATGAGGCGCTTAGCAAAATTAAACAGAAGGGCACTTTTCGTGAGTACCAACAAGAATTCGAAAAACTTGCTAACCGTGTGACTGGATGGCCAAAGAAAGCATTGTTAGGCACTTTTATGGGGGCTTTAAAGGAAGAAATTGCAGTTGAGGTTCATATGTTTCGGCCCAAGGGATTGACAAGTGTTATTGACCTGGCTAAACGCCAGGATGAGAAGTTACAGAGGGCCCACAAATCGACTGGCAGTGTCACCCCCAACAATCGCCGTGTGGGCGCTATTGTCTCCACCAACCCCACTACTCCATCGCCGACTGCTAAGCCCTTACCTGCTAATGCAGTGAAACGATTATCATTTAAAGAGATGCGACTCCGACACGAGAAAAATCTTTGTTTTAACTATGACAAGAAATTTACTCCAGGACATCGCTGTCAAGCTCAGACATGTTTAATAGAGGTTGATATTCCACTGGAATTGGAAGAGAATTATGAGGAAGAGCCACCTCCTACTGATGTGCCAACAGACCCACTTATTTCTCTCCATGCATTGTCGGGGAGCCTAGGCAATCGTACCATGCGGGTTCGTGCTATGGTTAATCGGTATGAAATTAATGCATTGATCGATGGAGGATCTAGCCATAACTTTATTAACCAAGCAGTGGTTAATAGTTTGAATCTCGCGGTTACACCTATCACTCCATTTTATGTCCGGGTTGTTAGTGGAGAAAAACTTGCCTGTCAAGCCAAGTATGAGAAGGTCCCTATTTGCATTCAAGGGTTTTCTTTTGAGACAACGTTATTTGCATTACCTATTAGGGGCTTGGATCTTGTATTGGGCTATCAATGACTTGAAGGATTGGGTTGTGTGGTTCATGACTATGCCCGCCGTTCTATGGAATTTGCTATTGGCAATCGAAAATTTATTATCAAAGCCGAACCCATTGGTCCCTCCTTGGTTGTAGATGTTAATTCCTTGTTGCAGGAATGGAAGCAAGGTGTCGAACTGTTTTGCTTGGCTGCGGTTGAGAGTGATTCAGCAATCCAATTGGACCCCACTCCAAATATAGCTCATGAAATTCAGGCTATTTTATTAGAGCACCAACAGGTTTTAACAACTCCATATGAATTGCCGCCCTCACGTATGTTTGACCATCGCATCCTGCTGAAGAATGAAACCGCTCCCGTAAATGTAGCGCATTATCAGTATGCCCATTTTCAAAAAAATGAAATTGAACGCCAAGTGGAGGAGATGTTGTCTACAGGGTCGATCCGCCCCAGCACTAGCCCTTTTTCGTCCCCGGTCTTGTTGGTTAAGAAAAAAGACGGTACTTGGCGATTTTGTACCGATTACCGAGCCCTGAACGAAGCGACTATCAAGGACCGTTTTCCAATTCCTACTATTGAGGATATGCTGGATGAGTTATTTGGTGCGACTGATTTTTCTAAACTGGATCTCAGGGCGGGCTACCATCAAATCCGAGTTCATTAGGATGATGTCCATAAGACGGCTTTCTGCACACACCATGGTCACTTTGAATATTTGGTGATGTCATTTGGGCTGTGCAACGCACCATCAACATTTCAAGCCGCCATGAATTCAATTTTTAAGGTGCATTTACGTCACTTTATTCTTGTATTTTTTGATGATATTTTGATTTACAGTAAATCTTGGACGGATCATTTATGTCACCTTCGGACTACTTTTGGGATATTGGTCGAGCATTCCTTCTACATCAAACCTTCCTAGTGTATTTTTGGCCAACAGGAGGTGGAATACCTCGGTCACATTATTACTTCGGCAGGCGTGAGGGTGGATTCTCGTAAAATTGATGCTATGCTTCGTTGGCCTCAACCCAAAAATATCACCGCACTACGGGGATTTCTCGATCTCACAGGATACTATCGCAAATTTGTGCGAAATTATGGCCTCATTGCACGACCGTTGACCCAGTTATTAAGAAAAGGGTAGTTCGTATGGAGTGACGAGGCTGATCGTTCTTTTAATTCCTTGAAGACCGCTATGACAACTACCCCTGTTTTGGCACTTCCTAATTTTTCTGAAGATTTCATGATAGAAACGGATGCTTCCGGTTTAGGCGTGGGTGCGGTGCTCTCCCAAAATGGTAGGCCGATTGCTTTCCTTAGCAAAGCCATTGGGCCAGCAAAGAAATCTTGGTCAACCTATGAGAAGCAGATGCTAGTTGTTTTGGAGGCCATCAAATCTTGGCTACCCTATTTATTGGGAAGAAGATTCAAAATTTGTACTGACCAAAAAAGCCTTCGTTATCTTTTGGAACAACGTATAACCACCCCAGAGCAACAAAAGTAGGTCGCTAAACTTTTGGGATTTGATTATGAGATCATCTACAAACCTGGGAGAGAAAATGGCGTGGCAGATGCACTTTCACGTAGCGGATTAGACCATGAATTGGTTGCCATATCTGGACCGATATGGGAGATTTGGGAAGATTTACGAGAAGCTACAAAAAAGGACGCCGTTTTGGGTCCTTTGGAATGCCAATTGCATGAAGACCCCTTATCTGTTGCTGGTTATAGTTTGAAAAATGGTTGCATCATGCAGGACAGTCGCATATTAGTTCTGGATGTTCCGGTAATTAAAGAGGCTCTTTTACGTGAATTTCATGATAGTGTCGTGGGTGGGCATTCAGGCATTCTTCGTACTTATAAGCGGCTTTCCTTGCTTTTTAATTGGCAGGGCATGAAAAAAGAAATTCAGCTTCACATCCAACAGTGTGACTCTTGTCAACAGAACAAATATGACACACATCATCCAGCCGGCCTACTCGAGCCATTGCCAATTCCTTCAGGGGTGTGGACTAATGTGTCCATGGATTTTATCAGTGGACTCCCTAAGTCAGCTGGTAAGAATTCAATTTTGTGGTAGTTGATCGGCTCACTAAATTTGCCCACTTTGTTGCATTGGCCCATCCTTATACAGCTCGAGACGTTGCCGATGCTTTCGTACAGAATGTGGTCAAACTCCATGGTCTCCCGTCTTCCATTGTCAGTGACCGTGACCGCATATTCATGAGCCATTTTTGGCGCGAGCTCTTCCATTTACAAGGCACAAGGATGCGCACTAGCTCTGCCTATCACCCGAAAACTGACGGCAAAACTGAAGTTGTAAATCGCTGTTTGGAGCAGTATCTTTGTTGTTTTGTACATGCAACACCGAAACGGTGGGAAGCTTTTCTAGCATGGCCCGAATTCTCCTATAACACCTCCTTTCATAGCTCCATACAGATGACCCCATTTGAAGCACTTTATGGCCGCCCTCCTCCCATTTTGAATGCTTACATGCCGGGTTCCACTGCCGTGGCTGAAGTTGATAGCGCTCTTATTGCTAGAGATGGCATTCTCTGTCAACTCAAGACCAATTTGGCTATTGCTCGCAACCGGATGAAACAACAAGCTGATAAAGGCCGTCGTGATGAAGTCTTTGCAGTTGGTGATTGGGTCTATTTGAAATTACAGCCCTACCGTCAACATTCTATTCTTAAGCGTCCCTACCAGAAGCTAGCCAACAAGTTTTTTGGGCCCTATCAAGTTCTGGAGCGCATCGATACTGTAGCTTATTGCCTCCAATTGTCTCCTGATGCTAAAATTCATTCTGTCTTTCATGTGTCCCTCTTGAAGCGTCGTCTTGGGGACACTGAAGTTGTACAACCCACTTTGCCACCTTATGCTGAGGATGGATTAGCCCTGCTACAACCTGAAGCGGTTTTAGGTTCACGATGGGTACAAAGTGCTAGTGGGCGGGTGAAGGAAGTCTTGATTCGCTGGAATATTTTACCAGCAGAAGATGCCACCTGGGAACCACTTTCGACTATTAAGGAGCAGTTTCCTACCTTCAACCTTGAGGACAAGGTTCTTCTCGCAGGAGGGGCGGATGATATGATTACGCATGAAGCAACACCACGTAGGAGCATGAGGGCTACTAGACCGAACGTGCAGCTGACCGACTATGTAGCTTGACTTGGCAAGCTAAATCTCCAATATTATATTTCCATGTTTGGTTGCTATTTTATTTCCTTGTTAGTTACTCTTTTCTTGTGCTAGATTATTTTATTTCCTTGCTGGTACTCTTTCTTTATTCAGATGTTATTTCCTTTGATGTAATGGGTTTATAACAAACCGTAGAACTTTTTGGAGAGGTTATGCAATCAGTTATTCAGAAAATCTTGGTATTCTCAATACCGTGAATTGAGAGAAGGTCTCTCTGCACCGTGAGCAGAGAACTCTGGTGTTTGTACCTATCAATAACATATCATGTTTCACATATGATAATATAGTAGCATATTAACAATTATCATAGATTTCATATTCAAAATAATAATATTACATAATAGCAACCTTGATTGTTGTGCCTAATAATGAAAGTCTTGGAAACAATTAACAAATCATAAGTCTAACTGAAAAATTATTTTAACTTAGACTTAAAATGAGTCTAAAATCTAAGTCTTAAAGAATTTAAATCTTATTAGTTGAAGATTTTCCTTCTAATATACTTAACCTTAAGGAACCCAATGCATTAACTTTATCATCATCCTACCCGGATTTAAGAATAATTTATGTCTCTCTTAGATACTAGTCATCTGAACATATACTTATCACTGTATCATTCAAAACTCATAATAGCATATGATTAATAACACATAATAATATACAATAACTTTTATTAGCATATAATTTCATAATAGACCTAAGTCCTAGCGAACCTAATAACATCACATCCGTCATGTTATCAATTCGGATCTAAAACTAATTCATTTGTCTATCTTGGTAAATCTCTTTAATCCTCATGCTCCTGATATTATCTCATATGGGCCTAAACCTCTGCTCCATAGGAAATTCTCTTGCAAAACTAGAAGTAAAGAAAGAGTGAGTAGACCCAGTATCAACCAACACATGAGCTAAAAAGTCATTTACCAACAAAGTGCCTGAATTGGATACATAATTAAGTGTGACAAATCATGTGTCAAACAGATATTATATTTTTAGTATGTTGATACATAATAACAACCATCATCATAGCATAATCACAATACTAGAATACATAACTATTCTGAAACTTAAGCCTAGAGTAAACCTATCACCCTAGACTTGATGTTGTTTCGCTAAGGTTGACATCTTCCTATATCCTATACTTAATACCTTAGTCATAAGGACTCTAATGCCTTGAGCTCTGATACCACCTCAGTAACGCCCCTAAAATCCTACAAGGCTAAAATTGGACTTTGGAATCGTCGCATTTCCTTAACCTACTTAAAATTCATACATACAAGGCATACTACACAAGTCTTCAAAAATGAGAGTAATAAAATTCTGATTTTATAAAACTAAACCATCCTGTACAACGATCATCTGCCCAACATAATAAAATCCAACATAAACAAAATAGTCTAGTACCATATGCAAAGTAGTCTAATAAACAACATCATTTAAATGTCTATTACAATTCCTTCAACTAAAACAAAATATAAACTAGTAGGGGTAACCATCAAAACCTCTGGCTCCCTCCTCGGAAGGCTCATCTTCTTCTCCTTCTACGTAAGCCTTTTTAATCCACGGCTCTATCGTATGCTCCTGCTCTAAACCTGCCAAGACAAAGTCTGGCTGAGTATAAAAGTACTCGGTGTATATAAAATTCAACTAACAACATAGTATACCTGCACTTAGTTAGAACCATATCCAATATCATAATAACATAATCAGAGTGCGGAAGAACCTGTGCTCATATATATCATATCATCACCTTGACTCGTGTATTTGTGAGAACCTTAGACTTAGAAGACAACATACTTATGAGATGCTTATACTTATGAGACCACGTGCTTGTGAGATGCTTATGTTTATGCACTTATTCAGATCATACACTTAACTGACATGCCGTTCTTGGAGGATACGAACCATGCATATGCAATTATTTAATTGACATGCCGCTCTTGAAGGATACGGACCATGCCTATGCAATTATTTAATTGACATGCTGCTCTTTGAGGAGACGGACCATGCTAAGCTTATTCAGAATGACAGATGTATGCAATGCTTATGCTTATGAGTTTTGAGCAGCTTATTCAGAACATGCACTTATTCAGATCTCTCATTGGGCTTATTCAGAATATCAGGCGTATGCAATGCTTATACTCGTGGTCTACATGTGTGACTTATGAGACTCTTATCTTAACGTACACGTACGTTGTGCATAAGTGTCGTAATTAACATTCGAGTAGGTAATTGCTTAGATTTCGATCTCCCCCATGGAAACTCCACTATACTGTCTTATACCATATAGTTAGAGAATTCCCGGTTTGAGAGATTTTCCTCTAAGTTCTTACCTTCCCGAATATAAATTATCATGCAAATAATTAAGCATAACTTGACAAGCAATCACGTACATATAGATCCTATCATGATTCTTAGCATAATTCATAGTCAATTCCTAACAATTTCATAGTGATATATTAGTATTTATCCTCTCAAGCATTTTCACAAATACCTTGGGTACGTAGATTATGAATCCATTGTCCTTTCACATTTCCAACATTAAATCAAACCATAATCCATCCATACAATCCACATCCACACATTCATCCCATCCTCCATAATATTTCTCATTTTTCATACATTTCATTCATATTATTAAACCATATTTCCATCCATAATAGTTTAATTCATATAAATTTAGGAAAAACATATTTAATTTCTATTTCTATCAATTCTATCATATTAACATTCACAAAATATTATAATAGGGCTGATTTGGATAGTATATCGACCTTAGAGATCCTTCCCTTGGATCCAAATTGCTCCCAAGAAGCTTTGAGGAAGATCTCCAAGCTCTCCTTGCAATCTCCTAACAATTTCTTTCTTCTCCAAGCACTCTCTCTCTCAAAACCCTAGGTTTCTTCTTTTCATTTGCCAAATTAGGTTAGAAAATAGTTTAGAACCCTAAAATCCTCAAATAGAATCTCTATTTATATCCTAGGGGTTCAAAACCCGAAATCGCAACTAAAAAAAAAATCTGGCGTGATTGTGATCGATCGCACTTATAGTGCGATCTACCAGGAGAAAAAACCGTGAAATCAACTAAATACGATCGATCGCACATAGATTGCGATCGATCGCACCCACATTGCGATAGATTGTAGCCCCTGATTCCGATTGATTTTTACCTCGCTTTAGTATTTTGACCATAACTTTTAACTCGCTTATCAAATTTTGACGATTCAACTTGCATTGGATTCGTCTTTGAAAGAGGAACAACTTTGCCCTTTTATGCAACTCTTAATTCTAAGTTTTAAATGGTCTAAATGGGTCTATAAGTGGACTGATCTGTAATTTTATCAGACAAAATATTGGAAAACCCACTTTTGACTTAGCTTAGGCTCAAAATCTAGAAAAACATTAAACATCAACCTCGAAGAGAGTTCTAATACCTTTCTAAAGGTTCAAGAATCACTTAATTCCAATAAACGGTGACAAAATTAGAGCTTCCTAAAATTGAGGGTATGTTAAGGCATCCCTCTCTCTACAAGTTTAATTAAGCCTTAAATATACTAAACCAATTAGATATAAATACTTAAGCATTAAAACATCACAAAGACTATTATCCCCATAATACTTGCATAAAAAGCATGAAAAAGATTCAGGTCTCTACAGAATTGATCATATTTTTATTCCATGATGTTATAGCAAGACAAAAGAGGAAAGTTGTTTTTGTCATTTTATGATTAAACTAGTAAGGAGCACACGTAATGCACGGTTACTAAATTTTGAAATTCACCAATATAAAATTAAAAAAATGGTAATAATAATGACATAAGAGCTTTCAAGTAAAACTTAAAACAACAAAGCTTAGTTTGTTTTTTTGGTAGAATGGTTAAATGCACACCCACACTCATGCACATAGGTCAACACACACTCCATCTACATGAGGCTAAACCCAATCTATCTCACCAAAGCTTAGTTTGATATATAGAGAAATGTAATTTAAAGGTAAACCAATTATAAATAAAAATAAATTGTTAATTGAAATGTGTTTAGCGGTGGTAAGCAATTTCAATTATGGAAATTTTCCAAAAAACAATATTAAACATTTTGTCATGAAACAGCCCTAGCCTCCTCTTTTTAACATCTTGACTTCATGAAAAAAATGTAACTTTTAAGAGTGTTTACCTATACAATTATTTCTCTACACTACAACCCCTCCTAACCTAGGTTTTAGCTTATTTTAGTTTTTAAGGTCTTGGGTCAAGCTTAAGTTAGAAGTCACGTAGTGGGGTGGTAACATGTTATTTTCCGTTACTTCGCTCGAGTCTATCTAACTACACCTCTTAGTCTCTTAATTGCATAAAGACACACCCCTTACAGTCTCTTGGTATAAAGACGTATCCAAAAAAAAAGTTTTATAAATTTGGAGCAATAAAAAAAGTGTATAAAGATTTAGGATTGTGACATGTCCCACCCATGACTTTAGTTTAGTATAGCAAAACTTATCGTTTTCAGGTGTAATCTCGGTTCTTTGGGGGATAAGAGGTAGTAATGGCCTAAATACCTAACATGTTAGCTGGGCCGTCACACACGTCGGGATTTGTCCCAGTGGTTGTGTATCTCCCTTTGGGGAGGTGTGACTTGTGTTCAAGTCTTGGTGTGGCTGTTGAGCGCCCACCTCGAGTTCTAAACCCTAACCTCTAACATTCCAAAGGCGAACATCCCCATTGAGTCTAGTTGCCTACCAAAAAAAAAAAAAGGCTCATCGGTGGCGTAACAGCCACACCCCACACAAAAACCTTATCAAATTATCAATAAAAAATAAGAATGAAAATATACAGAGAAAAAACAGCAACTCTTCCTAGTCGTGACTGCCTTGCCTACGTCTCTTAAGAGGGACATAAAGGCTTTCTTATACCTGTCAATTGGTCCAATTCCTATCTCCACTGGATGAGGAGAGAGAATGAGCGGGAGATATTTCAAGGGATGAGCAACCAACTCGCAGCAATGGAACTCACTCGCAAAGGGCCCTATCCATTGAACTGTGGCTATTAGCATCGTCATATGAACCAGCTACATTCTTTGTCGGGGTTTTTCTCCAAGAAGCGGCAAATGGATAAAAAAAGGCATTAGCTTGATATTGAATAATAGAAATCATCACTAGGCATCTCCTTTTGGCACTGGCAACCTGTGGTGGGGCAAATAATCACCATTTATATGCACTTTCCCTGCTACAGTCGATTCCTTCTATTTCGTCGGCTTCTTGGCCGTTGGTTTCTTCTTTGAAACTTTTTCTCGATATTCAAATCCATGATAATTTTTCAACAATATGAATCTATTTATGCAGATGAGGAGAGGTAGAAGTAGAGAACTCAAAGCGTTGGAGAAACCAACAAAGAAGAGGAAGAGATTATACCTCAAAACGGTATTATTGATTGTCAGATGTGGCAATAACCATAATAAATGATTGGAAACGTTTAAAAGGGTTGGAAAATTTTTGCAGTAACCTTCCCTAGTTAATGATTGTTATATATGGCAATAGCCCTAATAAAAGTAAGAAACATATTAATGAGAGAGAGGGAGACAAATAGGGGAGGAGTTAAGAAGGAAACGTAAGTCATTCAAAAAGGGATTTAAAAGAGAGACAAAGATAGGGGAGCAGGTTTAAATAGACACCTTCTAAAGGTGACATGTGTCACAAGCCTCCTCTGTGGTCGACACGTGTCCACCCAACCTACTTGGGTTTCATAGGTAGTAATGTTAATGGACTGAAAGACAAAAAAAACGATGGTAAGTCTCAGTTTGAACAATTCCTAAAAATCTATGCACTTGAGGGGGATTATTTTAAGAAGGAGACCACTTTAGCATATTGCAAATAACATAGTCACCATTGTTAAAAGACATAATAATAAGATATTTAACTATGAACAAAGCTCCGGTTGTAGAGATAACCAAAGCAGACCAAAAAAGTATATGGGTAGTTTAGTCGTTGCAATAATAAAATAAGGGTATTTTTGTCAACTAAAACATTTTCTTGGAATTCCTAAAATATTCATGTAAAATGCAATTTTTGTTTGCTCCGGTTATCTCTTTAACCGGAGCTTCGGTTGATAATTATTCTCTAATAATAAATATGTACTAAATTTTGCATTATCCAAGGCTCTAATGCCACCTATCTTGGGAAGTCCAACCCAAAACTAACTCTATTGCACACATTTGATCGTCTCCCATACACCATATATTTTGCTATCCTCCAAGGATTTATTATTCTCTTAACCCATGGAGAAGAGAAAACAAAAGAACCTCATGACCTTCCTAAAAAAAAAGGAAAAGATTTGTTTTCATATAAGACTTTATTTATCCCATCTCCTGTGTTCTTCAAAAAACTTTTTAGCTACTAATAGAGTTTCATTCAACAACATATAGCTCTTCCCAAAAAAAAAGATTTTATTTATTTATCAATAATTCATTTTATTAAGAAATAGAGAAAATTACAAAAAACAAAACACCTTCGGGTTTACAAGCAAGTAAACCCGAAAACGGCCACTCACCTCACAGAGAAACCCCCACCCTTGGGCTGCTAAGGCTAATACAAAATGCCATGGATATCCTCCCTAGCCCAATGCAAACCTACCCACTCCATGACTACCAAACGGGTGCGGTCACAAATCTTGGTCACTTGGGCCGATACGTCTTCAAAAACTCTACTATTTCTCTCTTTTCAAAGGGTCCCTGAGATAGCCCCAGGAAGAGCTCCCCAAATCTCCTCTCTCCCTCGCCCTCCTCGTACCCTATTCCAACAATCGAGGAGATTACTAAAAGAGGATGGGAAAACCCACGTCACTCCCAATCGAGTCAAGAGAAAACTCCACACCTCCGTCACAACTGGGCAGTGAACAAAAAGATGATCCGTAGTTTCTTCCGCTTTATGGCACATAAAACATCTATTCACCATACTCTATCCTCTATGTTGTACCTGATCCCCTGTAAGTGTTTTATCCAAATAAGCTGACCAAAGGAAGAAAGACACCTTTGAGGGTATACCTGGGTTCCACACCACTCCATGAGAATAGCATCTATTCTCAATGATTACACCAAAAAAAAAGAGGAAAATCTAAAAGTACACTATTATATTTCGATTTCTAAACTAGTAAAACTCATAAGGCCATAACCTCTTCATCACCATAATAAATGAATAAATCAAATCTGTCCCAATTAGAGAACTTTACCATCAAAACAAAACAATCCCCACCAGACCTTCCAATGTCACCATCAATTTAACCTTTAAACTTGTCGTACTGCTTGTTGGAGTCACGACAGGACCATCATATTCCATCAGAGAAGGTCTCAGAGAAATACCTATTAATCCATGTCTTGCCAATAGTATGACTACATTCAGCTTTGGCCCCTTTCTCGCAGTATCTATTGGCCCCACTAGTGAAATATAATGGCCTCAATATGTCAAGATTCACCTTGGTGTTTCCATATTTGTATTCGGCAATGAGGCTCGAGACATTGAAGTTGTCATAGTCTTTCTTAGTCACTTGCAAAATTGAAATAAAAAGTAAGAAAAGAAAACCCAATAAAAATCTCATAATCAGATAGTTGTTTATCTGTCTCCAAAACAATTCATCAAGATCCAGCAAGCATAATGAATCTGAGAGGAGAGGGCTCTAAGCTTATGGAAGATGGAGTTCCATCCGCATGTGCATTTTTTGAGGATGAAAATTCACTAATCAACAATTTGTAATCCAGATATACCATAGAAATAGTTTTTAAAAACACTTGAAATCTCCTAGTAAAGGGTATATGTGGCTAAATGTCATTTCTCCCGGTAAAATAAAATAGTATTTTTAAGAGTATGAAACACAATCTATCATGCAGACTTTATTCTCCAACACAAAGCATCTCGTCAACTTTTTCACCATCTTAGAAGAAATAGAAAGTAGGTATGTAATGAATTTGCTGAGTTGTTTTTGGACATTCATCAATATGAGCATATACATATGTAAGTTTTGAGAAATCGTTACTCAAACTTATAGAATATAGGAAGGATATGGTTGCAAACACGATACCAAGATGCACCATATAATTGATAAATGCAGAAGTGTTAGACGAAGGTTAGCATAATCTCTTTTAGATTTTGATAACTTGTAACAATGTTGAGGTTCCCATGACGGGGAAGAACAAATAATGAATGGTTTTTAAAGATAGAGTAAGAGTATCTCATATATCAAACAGAGGCATCCGTTGGTGATGGAGTTATTCACGATGCTAATGATAAGCTAGTCTTGGCTTTCTATGATCATTATGGTATTGAATCTAAGACTATAGCTGAAATTAGAGTTGTCCATGATGGTTGTATTTTTGTGAAAGACTAGGAGAAAAGTGATTCCAAGATTATTATAAATGTTATTAATGAGGTAAAAGAACCTCTGGAAAACGTAGTATTGGTGGAAAAAAATATGATATTGAAAGAGAAGGGCAACATGGTAATCCATCATATCTATAGAGAAAATAACCAGACAACTAATTTTTTGTCTAAAGAAGCATATAAGAATCTTGATAGCAAAGTTTTCAGAGAATTTCGTGACATTCCTTTGACCATTAAAGACATCATTCGAATCGACAAATCTACGCTCTTTAATATTAGATGTTAAATTCAGTCTGTTGTGTAGGGGTTTTAGTTTTATGTCCCCCCCCCCCCCTGATTTGTATTGTGGTTTTTGATATTAATAAACTGTTAGGACTGGGGTCCGCCAAACCCTCACCCCCACTGGGTGTTTTATTGGAAAAAAAAAAAAAGGGCATCTGTTGGTTGCAACAATTTAAAGAGGTAAACAAAGAAAAGAGGTGTGTTCAATTCCTAAAGGCATGTTCGAGAGGAAAAGAGGAGTGTGGGGAGAGAAAAAAGAGTGCTTAAAGAGAGGTGTCTCGACTCCCACTCCTTCCCAATCGTAATTGTCATCCACACCCCTCTATACGGAAATCTTTGGAGAATTGAAAAGTCTTGTAGCTCAATTGCACACTGAGTTTGTATTTTGTATAGTATATATAAACCTCTCAATACAATTATTCAGATCATTTCCTTTAAGATCTTGATATACTTAGATATGAGTTGATATACATATAGAATATACAATCTACTAAATACATAAAGTGGGTTGGATGTTCTAGCTCATTTGGGTTGGATGGAAGTTGGTTGATTGCATATGTTGCGGTTGTATCTAATACACCCCCTCAAGGTGATAAGGAGCGGACGAACCATCAACTTGTCTTTGAGTTTTGGAAAGCAAGTCGAGGTCAGACCTTTGGTGTAGATATCAGCAATTTAATCGGTTGTGGATACATAGTGTATATTGATCTCTTTGCGGACCACTTTGTCACAAATATAATGATAATCAACTTCTATATGCTTTGTCCTGACATGAAAGACATGATTGAAGGCAAAGAGAGATTGCACTAATATTGTCACATCAATTGAGTGTCTTGGATAGAAGGAAACCATTAAGATCATGTAATAACTTCTAAATCCAATAGATCTCAGTGGTCGTATTGGCTAAGGAATGATATTTAGATTTTGTGCTTGATTGAAACACAGTAAATTACTTCTTAGCACTCCATGAAACGATGTTTGGACCCAGATATATACAATACCCACTTGTGGATCGTCTATCATCTGGGCTACCTGCCTAATCAACATCAGAATAGGTTGTAGCTTGAGAGGTCCTGGTTATATAAATAATCCTTGATCAACAGTACCTTTTAGATACTAAAGGATACGTTTCACTACTGCCTAATAACTGGTAGTTAGGTTGTGCATAACTTGGCACACTTGATTAACAGGGAAGGCAATGTCAGGTCGGGTGAGAGACATGTATTGTAAGGTCCCCACAATGCTACGATACTCAGTTGGATCTTCGATAAGGTCACCGTCATGGATGAAGAGCTTACTTCCAGCTACCACTGGGGAGGCATACGGTTTGGCTCCGTCCATGTTGGACCTGGTCAACATATTCAAAATGTATTTACATTAGGTGAGGTGTAGACCTTAGTGGTGAAGTGAGCTTCAATGCCCAAAAAGTTACTTAGAGGCCCGAGATCTTTCATGGCAAAGCATGTTCCCAATTGACAGATAAAATTTTGTAGATGTTGTAGATAGCTATCAGTTATGATAAGCATGATAAGACTCACCCCTTATGATAATAGGTAAATAGTGATAGATTAGTAGTGGAGTCAATGAAACCAAAATATTCGATGAAAGAGGATAAACGTTGAAACCATGCTCTTGGGGCTTGTTTGAGTCCATACTGTGATTTGTGAAACTTGCAAATATAGGTGAGATGATCCGGATCAATGAAGCCTTGGGGCCAATCCATGTAAACATCTTCATGTAGTAGGTTATGCTTGAATGCATTTTGGGCATCCAATTGTCTTATGGGACTATTCCAAGTTATGGCTTGGGAGATGACAAGATGAATGAAAGTGGGCTTCACAACAGGACTGGATGTCTCATTGTAGTCAAGACTTTATTGTTGATGAAACCCTTTGGCATAAATACGGGCTTTGTAACTCTCGATTTGGCCATTGGCGCATTTCTTGATTCGATACACCCACTTGTTGCTAATATTGGAACGAGGCACAAGAGACCAAGCGTCCTGTTGTTGGAGGATAGAAAATTCAACTGCCATTGCATCACGCCACTCATGAGATTTGTGAACCTAAGTGAAACTCGTGTTAGGTGTTGTTACACAATCAACACATAATCCAAGACATACTTGGTGGACAGCTTACATGTCTTATCACAACTTCTAGTACCCATTGAGTGATGTGCCCCATCACCCCACTCATGACTAGCGGTAAGTGGTAATGAAGCAGGTTGCACTAAGTTTTTAGATGGTGCAGACTCTCTAGGTGTAGTGGGTTGAATGGGTGAGGAGTTGGATATTGGGTGGGCTCATTGGGTCGTGATTGATGGATTGAGGGGTGTGATGCTTGGGTCATCGGTGGTTGATTATAGAGCTGGTTTTATGGAGGAGTTGGTGTAAGGTGACAAGGTGGATGGATAATCAGATGGTGGGTGTGGGTGTAAGTAATGATGTTACATCTAATGGTGATTATGAAAGAAGAAGCGGATCCATATCATCTATTGGAGCAGTGAGAACAGAAGGGAAACTTGGATTCATTGAAGATGACATGACAAGATAGGTATACTCGTCCCATGGTAGGATCCAAAAACCGATATCCTTAGTGATGTAGACTATATCTGATGAAAAAACATTTTTTTTATTATTAAAATTCAGGTTTGTTTTTGTTGTAGGGTCTCAAATATATGAAACAAGCACAACCAAAGGTTTGTTGGATCGAGTAATCAGATTTTTTGTCAAAAAGTTTTTCATAAAGTGACAAGTGGTTAGGAATTTTGGTAAGGAGACGATTGATGAGAAAAACAACAGTATTGAAGGATTCAACCAAATATTCAGGAAGAGTATTGGATTGAACTAGCAACGTGAGTCCCGTAGTCATATGTCGATGTTTTATTTCCGAGACCCCATTTTGTTGTGGGGTGTGAGAACATGATAGGCGATGAAAAATGCCACAAGATAAGAGATAGTTTTGAATGCGTGAGCTAATGAACTCCCCTCCCCCATCAGATTGTAGAGATTTGATTGTACGAGAAATTAAATATATTTTCTACCAGTCTTTTGTAATTAACAAAAAAATCAAAAATATCATAACATAATTTTAAAGGGTAAAACCAACCGTAGAAAGAAATGATTCAAGTTCAGATTTTATGGCTAATCATGTAATATTAACTCCAAAAAATAATTTTGTTGATGCAATAATCTATTGACTGGTTGATTTCCAAGAACTCCAGTCAAATATTACAACTTTGATTCAGTGATAGATGATACAGAACAGATTCAACAAAAATATTTTTTTAACAGCTTAAAACCAAATGGCTTACCTCCTCATGAATTGACATTAAACATTAATTGTTTAATAACATTACTACAAATATAGATCCACCGGTAGGATTATGCAATAGGACATAAATGAGACAAACTCATTTATAAAGTAATAGACCATACAAAGAATTAGACATCAAATATAAAAGTAAATGAGAAATGCATCACCCGTCAGTCACGGAGCAACAATAAAAGATACCAAAAGCTGATCTTTAGTGATTGTAAGATAATTATTTATATGATATATAAAATTAAGTATTATTAAATATTTTGATAGTTAAAATTAAATAAATTTAAAATATTTGTAGAGAAATAGAGTTCAAATTACAATTTTTGATGATGATATTGTTATCCTAAAAAATGCATTGACTCTATTCAAGTGTTACTATGTCTCTAATGCATTTGTGTGACCCGTAGATCTAAGATTTAGAATTGAAAAAAAAATTATCAATGAATTATAAATAATTGGTGTCAAATCGAAGATGTCACAGAATATGCTGAAAATATAAAAGAAAATATCTACAACTTTGTTCGACTTGGTGACCTTAATAAGTATATTAATTTATCATTACAAATAGGTAAATTATCTTATACATTCAAATATTGTTCTTCATTTTTAATGAAATATATTCTAACTTGATATCATATGATTTAATCGATATTATTGTCATAGTTCTACATGTATTACCAACAAAAAAAGTGACATCACGGTTCGTGAAATTTGTTTAATAGATAGCAAATGTGTTATCTTATTGTTTATTATATTACTATTGTTTTTCCTTATAATTCAATAACCTCGTTGTAATAATTACTTATTTTTACATTTATCAGCTTAAAACCAGTCATTTTATCTACATGGAATAGTTTAATGTCAAACGAAATAAAATTCATGCCGAAAGTTTTTTATTCAAATTCTATCATTATTGTGATCACTCATACAAAAGTAGAATCTTTTAATAGTATGTAAAATGTCAATTATTAATATATATATTTTTCATAACTTTTGAATATATTAATAATGTATGTATTTTTTTCCAGTTATATCATTACCAACAACAGGTTCCACAACATTTATCATTAATACTGATATACCACGCACATGGTTATTAAAAATTAATCAATTTTAAATTTTAATAAATACAAGTAATTGACAAAATACTTTCTTAATTTTCAAATCATCTGTGCATGAAACTATTCTTCATGAGTTATGAGAAAATAAACTTCAAACATCTATTGAAACCATATCGGGAACAACTATAAAAATCAATGAAATTCTTAGCTCTACAGAGATGGTAGATAAATTAATTGACTTGAAGACTTCTCCAATTCATTTTATTTTTAACCATTAATAGATAACATATTTATTTTATTTGCAAAATATTGTCAATTACTTAAAAGTAACAATTTCGATAAATGATCTACAACAAAAGTTTTGGTACATGAGTTGTAGTGTATGCAAAAAAAAAAAAACATAAATGAGAAACTTATATTATATTCTACATGTAGTTGTAAAAATGTCATAGCAAATTTTAAAGTCGAAAAACTTGTTTCACGTACATCACTTGAGTTAATTTTCAAATGAGTTATAATTATTACTAATTTCATATTTATATAAGTACACACACGTTTAATAACTAACAAAAATAGTAAAATATTATTGTTATGTTATTTCAAGAAAAACATGGACAAATTTGAGAGCTTTGTCAATAAATATAATGGAAAATAGTTCATTATTTTACTGAAGGTCTATTAATAGAGTTCTGCAGCTAATATAAACTACAAATTCAATGTTATATCATTCAGGATGTTCTTAAAGAAACCTGGACATATATCTCGTAAACTATTGACATTTTGTGAATAATACTTACTTTTATAAATATTATAACCGCACTTTTTGTAATTTATAAATATTGAAACGAATATAATTATAAATAGTAGTGATACTCTTTACCATTATATAATAATTTTTATATTCTTTCTCACTTAAAATTTATGTTAGTAAGCATATAACAAACAAAATTTTTAATCAAGAAATAACAAGGTATATAGAATATGAAAAAAAAATGTTTAAATGTTTTATCTAATTACTTAAGCTTCGATGATTTCTATCTCTTCATTTTCTCTTATTAGGAAATTTGAATCTTACAGGTATAAGTAAGAAAAAAGCGAAAGAATGGTCACAGAATTTGGTGGGATGACATCTAATTGAAGGAAGATCTCCAAACTCAATCTTACCATTAAATAAATTGGAAGAAAACACGACACATATGCATAAAATGTTGGTTACATCTAAGTCTATTACAAACTAATTGACAAATTTCAAAGCACAGATACACACGTATACATATTGAGTTTCAGATTCATTGCATGTTTAAAATTGATTGGTAGAGATTTGCGACTATAAATTTAATATTAAATATCACATTTCAGATTATGTATTGGAAAAAAGTTCACTCATTATGATAAGGGAGTATTACCATAGAAATATCAAGTAGCCACCAGAGTATCCATTTAAGCTGTCGAGCATTGAGTACCATTTGTGTCTCTCTTTTACTTTGTTGTAGTAATTGTTCTAATTTCTGGTGCTTTCAATTCTGTTATTATTTTCCTGAGAATTTGACATGTAATGAAACTCTTATTTCTATAATTAACATGATCACCCCTAATGAATGATTTATTAGATAAAAGAAAATATGTTTATCTATGCGTGATTATAAATTATTTTGTTGAAGTTTTCACCAAAGATGATTTTATGTAAGTGATTTTTGTGGTAAATTTTTTTTAATTCCGTGTTCTTTCAGTATTTTCAGAAAATTGGAATCAAATGTGGTCTGTATCAAGATAAGACTAGACACCTTAGGATTTCCACAAGTATGGTTTTTGAGTTATGATATTCATTTTCTTTATCATTATTGGATGAAGGTCTTACATTATTCATTGCATCTTTGTATATAGTTCATTGATTATGCTTGTTTATAAACTTCTATTGATGTAATAAATTCTTTTTTATTTTAGTAAATACAGCTTTGTTATAGTTTCTTTTTGCTTTGCTTGGAACATCTTATATACTAATTTTGCTATTATACACATTTTATTAACATAAAGCTAGATGAAATAGATATTTTTGGTAACTTGTAGATAGGCTCTAAATATGTTGAAGTTAACTTGGCAGAGTTTCAAGTACTGAGACTAAAGCTCCTATTTATGAATATTTTTTTTTTGGTTTGTAAAGTTCAAATGTTTGAAATGTGAAAATGGAATTTATGATGTTGCGTAATGAATTTCTGATTTTTTGTACTGATTTAAACACATTTTAATTATAGAAGAAGTGAATCAAATGTTACATAGTGGTAATACTTTGCCAATACACAGAGATAATCTAATATGGTGATGCCCTTATTCATTTCTTATATAAAATATATACTTTTTAAATAAGTTAAGTTTAGTAAAACTTCTCTCATCTAGTGATAAATTTTTCCCATAATTTGGATGAGTTGATGACAAACTCGCTCAATATCCTACCAAATCAATTAACTTGCAAAGTTGGAATTTGAATCCACTTTATATTTTTTTTGTATAGATTGCTTAAGAGTATAAAAATATATTATTCTTATATTGTTAACTATGAAGCATATTTCAAGTTTCTCTTGTTTTCCAGATTTTTTTCTTGATAAACATGTCTTTTTACTCATATAAATCGAAAATAATCATACAACTAGTAGTATTTTTATTGCTGTAGTTGAGAAGCAACAACTGACAAAGGTTTTTCTTGCTTTCAATTATAAGAGGTAAAACCTTTTTAGCCTAAGATATACAAATGATTTGCCCCACCGCACATGCCTTGTGCAAGTTTGTGCATGGTATCTTCTTGAAAATTGATATATGCTTTGGTTTAATAATTTTAAACAGGAGTTTCAAGAAGAAGAGACATTCTATACACAATTTTCATTATGTATGTAAACATATTATTATAAGGTAATAATATACGGTTGTAGCAATGAGGATAACAAAAAGTAGGCAATGCCTTAATCAATCAAAAAAGATGCAAGAGACACGACCAAATTGCATTAATCCTGCAAGTTGAATAAGTGTTCTTGTTGTAGCAATATTATTCTTTTGTAGGATAATTTGATGACCAAGAGAAAACAACAAAATGCAGAGAAGAATTCTGATTTATTCCATTTTTGTTTCTTTTTTCCTTCCTAATGATCCAATTTTATAGATATGGTTATGCACTGCAATATTGAGGTCTCTCTATAAGCCTATATAGTGACCTTTTGACACATAATACTACTCTCTGAAACTTTACAAGTGGGATGAAGACTTTGAAAGTGTTGAAGCTATTGAAACATTGATTATATATTAATCTTATGAAACTTTTTCTGATACAAGATTGCAAGCCTATGTTATCAATTTTACATTATATGTCCTATATATAATTACATTTTGTGAGTTATAAGAGTCATTGTGTTGAAAGATGAAACCAACGAATATGAATGTTATTAAAGGTAAGGGTTGACATCCCTTAACTCGATTGGTAAATTGGAATCATGTTGGCATTTGTTACTCAGTTGAGCGTCAGTTCAACCTAACCTGATCTGACTCATTGTCATCCCTATGTTCAACCTACATATTAATGAATACTTTCTTGATAAAGATCACAACCATTTCGATCTTCGCATTTCATACGGTTAAAATCTAGAATTGTAGGTGATTTGCAATTTCGTTCATTGTGTGTAAGACATGTTGTAACATAGTAGGCCTGGTTGAGCATCCCCTTTACTGGAACCTGACCATGTACACGAAGACAAACAATAACCAATACTGCAAAAAAACCAAAATCGATAAAAAAATAAATACTCAGTCTACTTTAAATTGTATATTAAATATAAACCCGAGCTCCGAAGCTCCCCAAAATATTCGTATAACAAGGATATCTTAAGAATTAAAAATAACAGAAAGACATAAAACATATTTTATTTGAATATTTATTCTATGAAACTATTTTTTCAGATTTAATCTCTTTAATTTATAATAAACTATCATTATAAATTAATCTTGTATGAAGCTCATTTTTTATATTTAATAACTTTAATTTATAATACTATCAACATAAATTAATACTAGTGGGCGGCACGTGCGATACACATGAGAGAGAGAGAGAGGAAGGGGAGAGAGACTAGGAAGAGGGACCCTAGTGAGGGTATTTCAAAAAATAAATTTAAGGAACATTTTGGGTATAGAAACTCGAGAGGCATTTTGGTTAAAAAAATTTGCGAGGAACACATTGCTTATAGAAAATATGACGTATGGACATTTTAAGAACCAAAAAGCTTTAAACACATTTTGGATATAGCAAAGAAATGGTCGGGCGGGGCCTTAGCGAGATGTTCTTCTTTCGGAGCATTTTGCCAAGAGAGGGAGGAGTCCAGTTACGCCATTGAAGTCCCCATGTATGCCTTTTAACACTCCTTAACTGTGATTAAGATTCACCCACCCCTAGGGTTCACCTACTTATCATTGGTTTTTAGAAAAAAATAATGAAAATTTTTTTAACACTAGGAGTAAGTTAATTTTAACCAGGGTTTAAAAAAATAATATGTTTTCTGAGAACCAAGAATAAGTGGGTGAACCCTAGGGGTGGGTGACTCTTAACCACAGTTGGAGTCCGATTACATCCTTGAGGTTACTGTAATGGGTAAAATTAGTAAAAGGAAGGGGTAAAGTGGGATTTCCCACTCTGAAAAACTAATCGACATAACCCACATGGGTTATGTACTGGCTCTTTTGAGTGTTATCTGACAGGTGACATCATCATGACCACACAAGTCATGATGACTCCAAATGCCTATAAATAAGCAAGAATCACTAGAGAGAAGATGATGGCGCGGAAGGCAAGAGAGAAAGTAAGGAAAGAAAGAAGAAGAAGAAGGAGAACTGGGAGGCTTGGGTCGCTCACACCCCAACCCCAAAGGGCTATGAAGACAGTCACCCACCTGATTCTCTCATCTTCATTTGATGTTCTACGCACCACTTGATGCTCTCCACGGCCTCGCGATCGATTATGACCACCGGATGCTCTCTCGAATAAGCCATGTCCGTCTGATGTTCTCCATGATCGGTACTCCTACAATCTGTCAATACCTGATGTTTCATGTTTATCTATTAGGTAATATGTTAATGTCACACTATCACTTGCACAATTACGAAATTGATCATCTGCTGGGTACACTCATTTCTGAACTCGTGCCTGATGCTGTTGACTGTACCCGAACTACGTCCTCCGTCATCCGAGCTACGTTGTCGACTGTACCCGAGCTACGTCCTCCGTCCTTCGAGCTATGCTACCGATTGTACCCTAGCTACGTCCTCCGTCCTCCGAGTTACGCTGTCGACTGTACCCGAACTACGTCATCTGTCCTCCGAGCTACGTTGTCGACTGTACCCGAGCTACGTCTTCCGAGTTACGCTGTCAATTGTACCCGAGTTACATCATCCGTCCTCTGAGCTATATCTCCCGAGCTACATCATTTGAGTTACATCTCCCGAGCTACCTCCTCTACGTCTCCATCGCTCATCCCCCAGAGCACGACGCCAGAGCCTGTCCTCGAGCACATTTGCACCGATCTACCGAATGTTCAATGACCTCATGATAAGTATTTCTACACTCTCATGCTCATATGCCTATACCTTATACTGACTTGCTCATCGGAGTATATGACAGGTCGGACGACCGCCCACCTTGTGGTGGACGAACCCGAGCTGAACCTTGGACGATTATTTACGGAACGTCACTTCATTTGAAGAGCGTGTCATATGACAGAGGGTATGTATGATGTGCACATGCAGACGAATGTACAGAACATGAATCATGCAACCCTTGTAAGGTATCGCTAGTCCCGAAAATTTCCCTTTACAATTACTATGTATCTCTTTTGACACCCCTTAACTATGGTTAATATTCATCTACCCCTAGAGTTCACCCACCGATCATTGGTTTTTAAAAAAATTTTAAACCCTAGTTAAAGTTCAATAATTCCTAAGGTTAATTTTTTTTTTCATATTCAAATGTGCGATTGTGAGAATTTTCCATCACTTTCCTTAAAATTATATACAAAACTTTTAAATATATTAGTCATTAATGATTATCAACCTTCAAAAAATCCCATTTTAATGAATGGATTTTGCTCACCTTAATCGCAAATCTTCCAAAGATGCAAGTGGGGCTCTACAAACTTCCAACATTCACTGACTTTTAAAATAATAAAATTTCTCCACTTGTTAGCCCCATCTTGCTTCTACGGAAAAGTCCGGAGTAAATTCGGCCGGGGTTAGCACAACGCAATCAAATAAACAAAAAGACATTTAGGTGTAGTATTTCATGCGAGCGGAGTTCAGGTTAAGCTGATGTTAGCCAAAGGTCAGCCCAAATTAAGGAATGCTCAGCTAGCCTTACAACCCAAGTACACCCGAATGTATATCCTCTACCATCCATATCCTGGCGCACTTTAGCAGCATGATGTCAATGGCTAATTAAGGACGACATAACATAGCACGTGCCTTTTGTTTCCAGATGCGTACACTTAAATTCATCCAAAAATCGGCGCAACTTAGCAAGATGAAATCGACAAAAGAGCATAACACGTGTCGGAATTTCTATTGGTCCATGGGTATTAGTCCATCCAAATTTCATAATATAGAAGTGAAGAGATCCGATACAGCCAATCGCAATTGAACTCTCATCAAGTTCAATTGCACCCACAAGTCAATGTCGATGTGTGTTTTTTTAAAAACTCTTATTAACCCTGGTTAAGATTCATTAACACTTGAATTAAATAAATTAAATTAAAAATTATTAAAAACATTTAACTCTAGGGTTAAAGAATTTAAACCTAAATTTAATATTCATTTTTTTTTCTTCTAAAAATCAAGGTTAGATTATTAAACCACAAGGACTAATGAATCTTAACCACATTTAATATGGGTTAAAAGAGACGTGTTGATTTGTGAGCGTGATGCATCTCTACATCTTTGTTTGAGTTCAATCGTGATTGCACATGTCCTTTTAAAACCTTATTAAAACAATGGCTAAAATTCACTAATTATCGGGGTTCAACAATCTAACCTTAGGTTTTAGATTTTCTTAAAAAGAAAATCTAATCCTAGGGTTTTCTTAACCCAAAAGTTAATTTTTTCCTAAAACCAGTGTTAGATTATCGAACCGTAAGGATTACATAATGTTAACCATGGTTAATAAAAACACAATTGTTGACTTGTGAGTACGATTGAACTCTCCTTAAGTTCAATCACAATTTGCTGTGACGGGATCTCTGAAAAGAAGTGTTTGGGAAATAAAGTAGAAAAAGAAAAGAAAAGAAAAAGCTGAGAGGGAAGACAAAGGAATCAAGAGTCGGCGCTGTTTGTCTTGCCGACCACTCATGACGTCTTCTTCACCATCACAACCACCACCACCAAACATCTAACTTTCTCTCTCTCTTTGTTCCTTCTCATTCTTTAGTTTTTTTTTTTCTTTCTCCATCTCCTTCTTCGTCGCCTCTTCCGTGTATTTTTACCAGTCGGAAGAGAGCCTTAATCAAGCTTAGGTTTTTCTTATCTAGGTTTTTTTTGGGTTAATTCAGCCTAGGGTTTTGTGTTTTTTTTTTTTCTTTTTTTTTTTTGGGAATTTTGAGTCTGGATCAGTCATGAGAGGGATGGCTGAGCAGATTTCTGTTGAGAGGAGCGAGGATGGTGATAAAGAGAAGAAGAAGAAGCGTCGTTCCAATCGCCGCTCTAAACAGAGTCCTTCAATTTCAGGTACGATCTCTTTCCTTTTTTTTCCCCCAATTTTTCGTGGAATTTCTAGTGATCTTTACTCGATTCTGGAATGACAGTCTGATTTATAGAATAGATTTGACAATGCAGATTAGGTTTTGTTCAAATCGCTCTCGCTTTCTCTCTTTTTCTGGTTTCAATTGGGTTTTTGAGGTTAATCGACTGTAGAATTAAGAACACAAACAGCTCATTCTACGCAGAAACCTTTAGTGCTATAGTGGAAAAAGCTAAAGGCTTTCATTAGGGTAGATGTTCTAAAGCCAGTTAGAAACATGGGGATCGGAATTTTCTTCCAAATTTTTTGTTTTTACTTTAATTTGTATCCTCAGAGAATCGTATGGGTCCAAAAGGGTTTTCCTTGTTACTAAGATGGTACACTCCTGCACCTGAAAAACACTATTTAATGAAGATCCAGATTTGTCCTCAAGATTCATTTAAGAAAAGCAGATTATAATTACTTTGTCAGAAAAATTGAGGGATTTGTTAGGAAATGAAAATAAAAACTGAAAGTTTCAGGAACTATAATGAACTAAACCTTGATTTTCTGTTGCCTTGAACTTTTTTGTGCATTTATTCATGTAATTGCTAGAGCTTCTTGTAAATAATGTTTTGGTATCATTCCTCTACACTGCTGTGACATTGCTGGTGTTTTTTGTTCTAGAACAACTAAAAAATGCTATAACCTTGAATCCATGTGAAGCTTTGAGGCCCCTCTGTCTCTCATAAGGATGTTGTCCCGCTGCAATGCTACAACTCTGAACTCTTACACGGTACTTGTAGTTATCTCTGATGGAGGAAATCCCTTTTCGTATCTGATTTCGATCAGGTGGTTATTGTATATTGACTGCTTGAAGGACACTATCATATCTATCTTCATGATCTCCACCATCCATACTACTGTATATGCTGCTAAAAGAATGGTGAATATCCAGTCTCAGTTCTCCACGTATCAGAACTCCACTTGAATGCTCTTTTGAGGATACAGATTTTTACATTAATGTTAATCAATATAAGGCTTCTACACTTGCTCAATATTTTTTTATTTATTGATTCATCTGGTTTCATCAAAATTTTTTTCCCATCTTTATTCTGCAGGAGCTGGTTATAGTTCAGTTAATGAACTACACGAGGAAGCATCAGAATGCTTGGGCTATGGTAGCAACTCGAATTATGCAACCTTATCTATGAATTCATCTTCGTCCATGCAACATGGGTCAGAAATTCATGGTTCAGATGATCATGGATTGACCAGAGCATCAAATGATGTTGCTTTCAATTCTCTGCCGACGATGCATATTAATGGTGATGCAATCTCTGCAGAGGTCGGCAGTATGCAAGATCAGCATCTGTTTCCATGTGATGTTGGGGGAAAACTGTATCCAAAACCATTTCATGAGCCAATCTGTCATGAAGAGGCAAATGGATCATTTCTGAATCCCCATCAGAACGAGGGCTTTTCTGATATGCAGAGAAAATATTTTGTTCCTCATTGGTCTGTCGAGGCTGTTAACGAGGCATTAGAGGTCAGTTTTACATAGGTTTAATGTAGCTTCATGTAATGCATTTCCTACCTTTACTCAAGTCCTTATAGAGATATTTTTAATTCATTTACAAAGGAGGAAAAGACCGTATGACATTTATTTTTGTTTTGCAGAAAGGTGATGCTTTTAAAGCATATTTTCGTGTGAATGCTCATAATCGGCTTGAGGTGTCTAATTCATCTTATCTTGTATTATGGTCATGGGTTTGTCGATTTCCTGATGTATAACTTTTGGAGTAGATAATATAGATACACTCTTTTGTATTTTAGGCCTACTGTACGATTGATGGGGTACCAATAGATGTTCTCATTAATGGAGTTGCTACTCAAAATAGAGCAGTAAGTATATACTTCTCCTTGTTTAATGTTTTTTTACCTCTAGTTAGCATTATAGTGTTTACTTTGATTGCTTTCATTTCGTATTTTTTGCTTTTATGTACGAATGAAAGCTTTTTGCTTAGATGTTTTTATACCATTTTGCTCCACCTGTATCACAGTGCTAGTCGGGAAGGATGCTAATGTTTAAATTGCACTTGGAAGCCTATTGTTCGTGTTTTTGACCTAAGGGTGTCAACAGTTCAAATTCAGGCCACAAAGGTCTATTGTAAAAAAAAAGAAAGAATGTAAATGGGCCAGGACTATTTAAAAATAAAAAAGATTGAAAACCCAAGCCTGGCCCATTTGCACCCCTATTTCGACTTCTATCGAAAACTAATATTTGTTCACCAAGAATATTTGAAAATATGGGTTTGGTTTCTTGCACAACTTTTTGGTATATAAGAGGTGCCTTAACTTGTAAGTTCCTGCACTCCACATTTTGGATTATTAACTTTATATTTTGAGCCCTTCTTTGTCCATAGTTCCGAAAGGATACTTTGTTTTATTTTATATTTTATCTTTATTAAATATTAATTATTTTATGTAATTTGATTATGAAGGTTGACAAAAAGGCATATGCGAGCCTAAGGGTGAGTTTGGCAACTCTACTAAAAAGTACTTATTAATTTATTGATTAAATAAAGTACTTATTTACAAATAAGGTAGCATTTGACAACTCTTAAATAAGCTAATAATTGTTTTTTGTTGTTGTAAATTAGTGCCTTTTATAACATGTCACTTTTTGATAAGAAGCTCGTTTGGTATCACTACTTTACAAAATAGAAAAGGTGATAATAAGTTTGTTTGATAAATCAAACAAATAAGTACCTGTTTCGAGGATGTCATTTTTAAAAAAAGTGCTGAAAATAGGAGCTACAAGCCTTTTATCCAGAATTTGTAAGGACAAGTGTCACACCACAATATGGTGAGAGGCTATTCCTTCATGAATAAAATCAGGGAAGGAAGCTTCAAGGGTGAAATGGCGTCCACGAAGCATCTTTAGCTGAAGATAGTCATTATTTGTCGCGAATTTAGTGAGATAAATGTCTCGCCGGTTGACTATCTGAACACAACACTAGGACCCAATTTCTTTCTCTTTCTAGGCCATAGGCTTAAGCCTCACAAAAACAAGAGTCCAACTACTCTCTCCAGAATTCTCGGAAATGATTTCTAATTCTTACCCAATTTTAGTACACCTAGGCCTCTCGGTTCAAATTGCGGAACCAGACTTCCTATATGAGCTTCCTTGCTACAATGTTCGACACTGCCCCTTCCTCGGACACTCAAACCCCACAATCCGATCCATGCCCATCACATTTTCCTTGGAATCATCTGGGACAACAGTAACATTCGACGGCGATGACAGCACGAAGGTCCACGTGACTATGGAATTAGGTATTGCGTTCTCCCTCTTCATCGGCCTGGGTTTCATTCTCCCTAACTCTATGTACTGATTGAAAAAAATCCTAGTATTTTGGGGAGAGAAGAAGAAGGCTGTTGGGATCTCATATTAGGAGGAAAGGCAATAATGCTGGAATTTTCACAAAAATTTTGGGGACAAAAAGTCTCTTTAGTTAGACGTTTTGACGAGAACAAACTTATTTATAAGTATTTTAAAAAAAAAGTAGCACTAGGGTTATTTTTATTTTTTTGATCCTAACCACTTTTACTTATTACTTATTTTTTTTACCAAACACACTTATATTAATAAATAATTTATTTTGACCAATAAGTTAATAAATACTTTTAGTAGAGTTTCCAAACGCAACGATTTTGGTAAAAATAAATAAGTAATAAGTAAAAGTGGTTAGGACAAAAAAAAGTAACTCCAATGCTAATTTTTAAAAACAAAAGTGCTTTTAAACAAGTTTTTCGTCAAATCATTTCTTTAGTGAGACGTTTTTGTCCACAAAATTTTAATGCAATTCCAACATTACCTTTTCTCCTAATATGATATCTCGACAGCTACTTTCATTTTTTCACATTCATCTCTCATCCACTGCGTTCCTCAGCCTGAAGAGTAACACAGAGATACCATCCTCCTCCTCCGTCTTAGGTAAGTTAAATCTTCACCTTGTTCTTCTCCTCATAACGCTAGTGTTTTTTAAACGTTTTTTTTCTTCGATCAGTGCATAGGGTCAAGGTTAGGGTTTCAATTGGTGCATAGGGTTAGGGTTTCTTTCTTTTCTTATTTAGAGATCTCGATTTTTTGCAATTTGTTCCATTTTTTAGTTGTTTTTAATCTGTTTGCTGGTAGGAAGCTGGGGTTTTGGCAAGACCTCCTTTTCTTTAAGGTTTGCGTTCTTCAAGCCTTTCTATAGAAGAAACATGTTAAGTTTATAGTGTTGACTCTTTTGCTTCCAATATTGGTATTATTATTTTTTTGTGAAATTAATACTCCCATTTCTTTAAGGTTTGCGTTCTTCAAGCCTTTCTCTTCATTTTTCTCAATACTTTAATGAAAATCGGGTTATTGTTTTTCTTTAATTGAGATTATTCATTGTGTAACTAGCAAATTAGCACATGTGTTTGAGTCAACAAGATGTTCGCCTGGGTGCCTAATTGGTTGCCTGTTGACTAGGCTAGCCCCGAGTTAAGTTTGTTACAATGCTTTAAAAGACGAAGGCATGAGGCAAAGTGTTTCAATTCGGACACTCAGATGCTTTAGGCGTAAACCTTGAGACTCAGGGCTTATAGCCGCACTCTTCTTTAATTTTTATATAAAATATAATTAGAAATGAGAAAAGTTCTGAAAAGTAACAAAATGTATGATTTATTTTATATATATATATATATATATATATATATATATATGCACATAATATATAGGAATAAATGATTCAACTATTGTACAAATAAATAAATAAATTTCAAAAGCAAGCAAACACTGCAAATGATGTGCACACTGCACACACACATATTGATTTATTTTTAATGTTCAGCCATTAATTTTTGGGTTGGAATTTCAATTCCAACAAATAGTTGCCAAGAAGTCACTAAAAATTTCCCTTGCGGGCTTATGGCTCAAAATACTTTCAGTGTATGTTTGGAAAATCATTAATGTGAAATAGAGACACTTAACGGTTTTTTAAAGACTGTAAATATCTTAAGTATAACGAATGAATTATTAGTTTAATAAAAAATTAAAAACCAAAAAAGAACTCTATTTGGGTTACTGTAGGCTCAGCTCACGCCTCAAGAGACAAGGCACGCCTAGAGGTGTAATTTTTTTTTCATGCGAGCCTCAGTCTTTTAGACATGATTTAGGGGATTTGAGTAGGGCTGCTAAACGAACTGAGCTGATTTTAAACAGCTCGAGCTTGGCTTTTTATAAACTCGTTCATATGATAAACAAGTCGAGCTTGAGCTTGATTTTTGAGCTCGGTTGGTTAAGGAGCCGAGCTCAAGCATGCATGTGCTCGTCTCGTTACACACACACATCTATATTATATGATACATAAGTTCATATATATGAGTATTTTTAAAGCTAAGTATATATCATATGTGTGATGAGTTATTTTCATACCCATATTTGCGTAGTAATACGAAAACAATAGAGTCTCCACCAGCCATTGAATTTGGTGTGGTTGGTCACCAATAAAAGAAAGATTCCTTAAATCTGCGAAAAATCACATGGATACGGAGGTTAAATTATGAATTGGGGAAGGTGTTAGGCACTCCAGTCCATCCATCTATAAGATATGATTACCTAGACTCTCTAATTTCTTTTTACATTCAGAATTGACTCAATAGGTAAAATGAACAAAATAAATCTTGATAAAATAAGAAAAACACTACCTCAATGTTACCATAACCCAATTGGGATCAAGAAATGATAAAATTGCCATTTTTGAAGGGAATTTTCATACTTATTATTAAAAGAGGATACAAATCCACACATAAATCACATTCTAAATTAGGGATTTGATTCAGGGTAAAACATTGAAGGGCCGCTGTTCCAAACGGTGTCCTCTTGGTCCAAAATTAATTTGAGGTACTTCATTTTTTGGGGTTTGGTTGCAATTTAGGTTTGGTTTTAGTTTTATCTAGGGTTTTGGTTACGGATAAGTTTAGGGTATAGGGTATGGTTTAGGATATTGGTTTAAGTTTCGGGTCTTGCCTTTGCCATTGTCTTGAAAAGAAGGAGGAATCAGGTCATTTGGCTGGGAGGTGCTTGGTCGTGCTAAATAGGGTCTCTACAACTGTCAAACAACAATGTTATAAATTTTATTTCCCATAAAACCCTTTACTTTTATGTATGTATCAGCTGTACCATAAGTCCATATTTCTCTTTCCAATAATACCCTTTACAACTATATATTCTTCCCCGCTACTACCCTTTCCTTTTTCTTATATACCAGCTGTACCCCAAGTCCACATTTCTCTTTCCCATAATACCCTTTGCTACTATATGTTTTTTCCTATGATGCCCTTCTTCCACTTATATACCAACTGTATCACAAAATTCTTTATAACACTAAGATTTTCTTTCCCATAATACGCTTTACTTTTACTTATATATATATATATATATCAGTCATGGTTCAAAAACCTGAAAACTCGACTCAAAAGTTAAATGGGTCGAGTAACACGGAAAACTCGGGCAGAAGCTAACAAGCGTTAATAGATAAGAGGGATACTTAGAGACTGAGGACTGAGGCCGAAGCTTTTGAACAAATTGAAGAAGAAGATGTACAGGAGCCTAGAGGCTAAGAAGCCAGGTTAGAGAAGCACACAAACAAACTAAAGAGCACACAAGAGCAAACGAGAGCAACTAAGAGGTCAGGACACTACCCCGGTTATGCCTCAAATGAAAGGAAAGAGTTCAATTTTTAGAGCTTACAAGCATACTATTGTAGACTCACGGGTCTACTATTTACGACACTATTCACATCATTGTAGACTGTCACTGTTCATATCACTGTAGCAAAAGTCACTGTAACGGTACTGTAGCAATGTGTGACTTGAGAGTTATCTTGATATTTTGAACAATCTACAAGCTTCTAGAAGTGGGTGAGACCGCTGGAAATGGGTCATGGATCAGCAACCAGATCATTAGGCAGGTCAAGAATTAAGAAGTCCATGTCAGGGTCTTCATTATGATCAGAATTATGATCAGAGTCGATATATGTCCATTCTTTGCGATGGGTCTGATTGAAGTAACCAAGTGGGCTTAAAGAACTGTTCCAATTGGTATACTGGTAGACATGTTGAAAAGCGCCACAAACTTCAGAAGATCCATTGATTGATCTATGCATGATATTGAAGTACAAAGGATGCCATCGGAGAGATATGTGTTTGTCTTTAGAGAAGACAATGATCATTTTAGTTTGGGTGAGAATACGACAATTCATAGTGCTATGCAAGAATGTCTGGATGCGTATCAATCCATTTACTTTTCTGCGTTGAAGTTCTTCTATATAGAATGATTTGGATCTACTATGAGCAGGAGGATTGTCATCTAGATCAAAATGATGGATAAGGATGATGTGTATTGAAGGATGACAGTAATAAGTCTCATAATCTCATTCAAGGCAAGAACTAATAACTTCATGGTAAAGATAAGGATGAGATGAATTACAGTGAGCAATAAAGCAAACCTCTTGAATGTTTTCAGGAAAGCCAAAGAGATCATCTGGAGATTTCGTTTCAATGCCAGTAGTAAATCCATTCTCAAACAACCAAATTTTTTCTTCTTGGTCAACATGTGGAGGTATGACCATGAGATTGTTATAGTAGACCTATGGATCGTTTCTCTCGAAGGCAGCATAAGTGTCTAACCACTTTTGTTGGCTAGAAAGAGTTTTCTTATGGATAAAAGCTTGAATATCAAGAGGAAGTGGCAGTCAAAAAAAGAAAATTATGAAAATACCCTTTTGTGACTCGTCCTAGTTTGGCGAGTCAAAAAACTTGACTCGACTCAACTGAGTACGAATAGTGTCTCATTCGAGTTTTGAGTCGAATCACCTCAAAACTCTGTCGAGTCGAGTAACTTGGCTGAGTTACTCAGGTGACTCCTCGAGTTTTTGAACTATGATATCCGTTGTACCAAGCCCACATTTCTCTTTCCAATAATACCCTTTGCTACTATAAATTCTTTCCCATAATACCATTTACTATTACTTATATACCAACTGGCAATTGCACCCCAAGTCCACATTTCTCTTTCCAATGATACCCTTAGCTACTTTATATTCTTTCCTATAATGCCCTTTATTTTTACTTATATACCAGCTGTATCCGAAGCCCACATTTCTCTTTCCTATAATACCTATTCTATTGTATATTTTTTTCCATAATACAATTTTCTTCTTCATATATACCAACCGTATCCCAATACCCTTTATTACACCAATATTTTTTCTCTTTACCCTTTGCTTCTGCTACTAATATACCAACTATATGTCTTTAACTCAAGATCCACATTTTTCTTTCCTAGTATACCCTTTTGCCTATGTATTTTCTTTCCCATAATACTCTTTTGTTTTACTTACATACCAACTGTGTCTCCAAACCCATCGTATGCCCAAATAAGAGTTGGGTGTTATTCACAATAGTGCATCGTCCAGACCTTTAAATAGGTGGACAATCTTGGGCTGGTAATGGAAGAACCTAACTGCTGAGTCTCAATTGTCCATAAAATAATTCTTTTTATTACATAATGTAAATATTGTTTTTAATACAAAGCACGCACACGCACTTCAACTTGTGAATACAAATAAGTATTGGGTTGTCTGGGTAAACAAGTTGAGCCAAGTCAAGATCGAGTTTACAATGGTTTTAACGAGCCAAATTTGAACATAGTTTGTCAAATTTGAGTAGAGCTCTATAGGAGTGCCAATAGGATAAATTTGGGCCACAAAAACCTCTTGTAAACTTGTCGGGCTCAAGCCTGGCCTATGAAAAATTACAAAAATGCAAGCCCAAGCCCGTCCCATTGGCACCCCTTGAGCCCGAGCTGAACTTGAACAACTCTTTGATTTAATGAGTTGAGGTGTTTACCTTGAGTGTTGTAAGTTTGAATACCTTTTGAAATGTTGTACCTTCATTTAAAAAACGTCTGAAGATTTACCTTTAATTTTGTTATTTCAAATAAAGCTTATCAGTCCAATTTTATGATACTTAGTTATAGATAAAGGCCTAAGGTCAATTAAAATTCTTGAGATGCTAATGTTAAGCAATAATGTATAGAAACTTAACTAGTATTTGGCTTTGGTTAGACTGTTCACTAGACCCTTTGCAGAGACAGATTGCTGCCTTTGAGAATGTTTGGCTGTAGGGTGGGCCCCCAACCTCATTGAGGATAAGCGATTACTGTCTGGTTGCATTTTAGGTGAATCAGGGATGGGCAGATCCAATACATAGATGATAAAGACAGGCCCATGGGCCTCACGGTTTATAGCCATAGGCCCAAGAAGCCCATGGCTGTCCATGAGATGATGGGACCCATGGAATTGGCCCACATCTTAATTGCAACAACAAGACTTTAAAAGGGTCTTCCAGAAAGACTAAGAGTCTTATTGGAAGTTGTTATCTTTAATTAGTTCTAGAAAGTCTTAGGATACTGGAAGTTGTCATCATAAATTAGTTATTCAATGGAAGTTGCAGTCATTTATTAGTTCTCTTTGGGAAACTAGTAAGCTTTTAGATTTCCAAGTCCTAGCATTTATGGAGGAAAGTTCTAATTCTATATTAGAGAATCTTATGACAAATATAAACAATGCATATTTGACGTGAATAAGAAGTTCTTTAGTAAGGAGTGGTTCCAAGATTTTGTGGTGTGACTCTATCCCTTATGAGCCAAGGTTGGTGAGATTTCAACTCTAGGGTCTCTATAGAAGTGTGACTCTACTTCATATCCTTTCATTTCTTCACTCTCTTTACTTAATTATTAAAATTTCTAGTCTGATTATCAATCTCACATCCTTAAAAGATTAAGCATCAGTATCCCTTTCGTCCTTCATCCATTTTTGTTGTTTTAGAGCACATTTTTAACCTCTCGAGAATTTTGTGAAAGATGCATACTCGGATGGAGTAGATAATTTCCTTGTTGAAATAGGAAAGAAAATACCTCCCCAAACCGTGCTTGCATTTTTTATTGCACTTAGCTCTACCTATGAATACATCTAAACAAAGTAGTTTTTTCAAGCGTCCAAGTGACACTTAGGCAGTATGAGTTTACCAGGAGAGTTATTGCTTTGGCGTTGTGTAGGTGATGCCTAGGTGACCAAAATTTTCATTTTTAACGAATTTTATAAAAATTTATTGACTGATTGCCTAGACTATGACCATGAGACAAAGGTCTTTGCTAGGCGAAGCGGTGACCTAGGCCTTGCCTAGGCGACATTTTGACTACATAACATCTAAAACTCGGTTCCCTAGACAAGATTTTCTTAAAGTTGAATACTCAGTTGATTTAATCACTATTGCATGAGCATTTCAGAATTGAAATGAATGATCTTAGAGGGTTGACCATGAGGAATCTTACAGATCAATGTACAAAAGAGCTTAACTCTGAACTGTAAACTGGACATTGCTATCACAAGAATTGCAAAACCTTATGGACAATCTATTATTCTTGCAGAATTTCTAGCTAGGCAATTAAAGAATAGAGTTTCATTTCGAAAGCTGGTGAAAAAAGCTATTGAATTAATGGAAAGTCTTGGTCCTAGTGGAAATACTAGTGGAAGTGAAGACCCCATTTTAAATGATACAAATAAAAACACATTCATAATTGGAGTTAATAGTAACATTTCTAGTTACAGTAATGTTGATAATTTTTTGGTGTCAGGGATATTCGGAGTTCCATCTCCGATGACACTTTTTGAGTTAGGGTTAGTAGCGGGGATCTTCTAGGAAATGGGAAGATCTAGGATAGGCGGCTGACCTCCAGGTAGTAGGGCCAAATAAGATGAAGGAGTAGAGGAAGCCGGGTTTCAAGATAGGCCAACCGAACCATCCTCTCTGTCTCCCTCCGATCCTGGAGCAGAGTTAGGATTCCATCCTTCTACCAGTATCTGACCCCCTCCCCTCAGACTGGGACTCACTTGGATAGCGATTAGGACGACCTTGAATGGGAATGCGAGGGAGCTTAATAGAAAGATAGGTAGTTATGCTATGAGAGAAATAGGAGACTTGTGACTCTGAATCCTTCCAATGCAGCTGATTCCGTATTGACCAATTTTGGGGTTTTTTGCACTGAAGCCTAACAAGTTGCCTGCTGGAGTAGGTGCTTCAAAGTCTATAATACAGTAAGGGAGCTAGTGCACTATGCATGGGGACCGGCTCTGCTCGCTATAGGGGTTCGTAGTAGAGTTTTATAGGAGTGGGTCCCATATATTTGGAAAAACACTTGATGCTCATGGGAAAGCCAAGTGGATAAAGTCAAGTAGTTAACATTCTGGCGCAGGTGATCGATCTTCCCTCCACCCCTTTGTGATAGTCCATCAGTAGTCCCTACCTTAGACTCCAGGGGGCTGTTTCATTTGACCCAAGAGGTCCTATAGTAGCTGATTGACATTGCACTCCATGCTACAGGACAACCGGAATACCTGCTCGCCTTGTGGACTGCTCTAGTGTGTGTTGTCTTCGCCATACTGAATCCAGCACAAATAGAGTTCCTTTTTTACCTTAAAGAATCGTAGGCATAGAGGGAATTATAGAAATAGATTCTGACTCGAAAATGTGGTGAATAGAAGGGAAGGTGATCGTTACACCAATAATCTTAAGACCCTAGAGTCGGGTGGAAAGATCTTCGCCCTTGGTTCTCTTGTAGGGCAAAAACAACCAATGGAGCTCGTTTATCAAGGTGAACATTTGGAGGGAGTTGGAGTAATAGGAGCACCGGCGCTGATCAGTGGAGCTAACAACGTGAAACTATGTTCCTATTTTTCTCTTCGCACCTCCCCTAGGCCCCAACTCAGAGGGGTCGATGCCAATCTTTGGAAGTTGTTATAAATCTTTCTTTCAAAAATTAAGTAACTACCTTTTGGTGGGTGTTTAAGGGTGCTTAGCACCTTCCTTTTGCATAACTGAATATCTTACCCTAATCTGTCCTCGGATCTTTGCCTTAGCCATTGTTAATTTTTAAGGGTCTCATTTCCCCGTTTGCCCCAACCCTCTTTGGTGTTTAGGACTTAGGAGGTGAGCATTCTGTTTTCCAATGAGAGTAAAAGGGGGATGGTCACTCAATGCCAAAATGAGGAGATTTGGGGGGTGTCTTTAAAATAGTATTCAGTTTTTCAATGAGAGAAATGGGGAATGATCACTCAATTTCAGAATGAGGAGATTTGGGGAGTTCATATTCCAACATGGATTGATAGATTACCATCTAAAAGGAGCCTCTTTCACTTGGTCTCAATCAGCCTCTAGTTCGATAGCGAGTAGATTGGATATTTTATTTTTTCTGTTCTGATTGGGAAAGTTAGTTCCCAAACATTTTCCAGTCGGCCCACATTAGATCATGTTCCCATTGTATTGGAGTCAGGATGTTTCAAAGGGGGTCCAATTCCATTTCATTTTAAAAACATGTTGCTTGAGGAAGAGAGATTTAAGGAAGTAGTGGCAGAAGTGTAAACATGATAGGGTGGTAGGGGTTTGCTAGCACAAGATTTGGTCTTAAACTAAAAACCCTGAAATGCCAAAGTGTAATAGGGAGGTGTTCAGCAATGTCCAGCCCAAACAAGCTAGGCTTCTCCGGGAGATTGATGAGCTTGATGCCATTGAAGAATTGAGATCTCTCTCGGATGAGAAAATTCGAGATAAGGAGGCTAAGAAATTGGATTATTTGAAGGTGCTGAGATTGGAAGAGATTAGTTGGAAACAAAAGGCTAGAATTCGATGGTTAAAAGAGGGAGATCGGAACATAAGTTTTTTAATAGAATGACCAACTTCCATAAGGAACAAAAGTTTATTTCTAGGGTAAGGGTGGATGGTGAATGGAAGGAGGGGAAAAGATATATTGAGAGTTGTTTCCTACTACAAAAATCTGTATAGGGAGATGGAGCATTGGCAACCCAAGCTGGATGGTCTTCCGTTTGCTTGTCTGTCCCCTGAGCGGAGAGAGGCCTTGGAGTGTCCAGTTGAGGGCCTGAGGCAGAGGAGGTTTTGAGAGCTATTTGTAGCATGGCCGGGGACAAGGCTCTTGGACCTGATGGGTTTATTTTGGATTTTAGAAGTTATGAGGAATTATTTAACACGGTTCGATTTGACAGAGTGATTAATAGCAGTTCTATGGTGTTAATCCCCAAAAAAGTGAGTCGTGGATCTTAAGGACTTTCGACCAATTAGTCTGGTTAGTAGCGTTTACAAAATATTCTCGAAGGTGTTGGTTGCTAGACTCAAGGTTGTGATGGGTTCAATCATCTCCCCTCAACATGGAACATTCGTGGGGGACATGCAGATTCTAGATGGTATCTTTATTGCCAATTAGATCAAAGACACCTGAAATCTTCTGTAAAGCCATTATAGAGAATGCCTATGATCACATAAGAAAGATGATCAAACAATTCCTAATCATGGTTCTTGTGGATCGAATCATTCGTCTAGTACACAAAAAGAAACTCCAGATAGTTAATATATTTCCCTTCGAATGAAATCTCAATTGCAGCTAAACTAGGAATTTTTGGGCTATGTATTGAGAAGAATAAGCTTTGGTTTAAAGTGATGTTAATGGACGGAGATGTGTATTTCATTTGTGTCATTTTCTATCCTCATCAATGGCAGTCCAATGGACTATTTCCAAAGCTCTAGAGGTTTGAGACAGGGAGATCTTTCTTCGTTCTTCTTTATCATAGTCTTGGAGGCCTTGAGTAGGATGCTGCCAAAAGCTGATGGACTTGTGTTCAAAGGCTTCTCGATAGGCAAGGATCAGTTGGGTATCTCTCATCTCCAATTCACGGATGACACCTTGATTTTTATGGAGATTCGTATAATAATTTGGTTCATATGTGTTTATTTAGATGCTTTGAAGTAGTATTAGGTCTGAAAGTCAATCTGGTTACATTCAAGATCGTGAGTGTAGGAGAGATCTTGGACTTAGAGCATTTAGCCACCTTTTTAGGTAGCAAAGTGGGTTCCCTACCATTGGTGTATCTTGGAATGCCACTAGGGGTAGGTTTTAAAGTCGAAGCAGTGTGGGCCCCGATGCTTGAGAGGTGTGCCAATCAATTATCAGGTTGGAAATCATCTTTTTTATATTAAGGGGAGAAATTAACTCTCATCAAAAGGACCCTGAACAGTCTTCCCACGTTTTTTATGCCCACCTTTACTATTCCGCGTTCAATAACTTTTATTCTTGAGAAGATGCATATTGGAGAGGGATTTTTTTATGAATCGAGAAGGGAGATAGATTTTAATATCATTTAGTAGCTTGAGATCAAATTTTTCGTCCAAAGAAAGGTGGTGGTTTGAACCTAAAGGCCTTATTTCAAGTGAATAAGGTACTGTTAGGAAAATGGATTTGGAGATTTTGGGAGGAAAGAATGTTTATGGCGATCCGTGATAGTGACCAATTATGGAGGTCATCTTGTTGGGTTCTGGAGGAGGTCAAGTGCTCTCATGGTTTGAGATTGTGGAAGGGTATCATGGTAGTCGCAAGCATGGTTCAAAATATCGGTATCGGGTGTCGTATCGGTAAGTCCAAAATAGGATACGTATCGGTATATCAAACTGTATTGGATGGATACCATAGAAAAAAAATCAGAACATGCTAAGAAATGCTTGGATACGTAAGGAAAAACTTAGATACCTTGCATAAAACTTCTTTTAAGACAGATATAAGATACAAACTAAATGAAGGCCATTAGGTTCTAACTATGTTTATAACCCTACATATGAGAGTTAAGAATTTTATATGTTAAAAAAAGTTGTGCATGTTGATAAAAAAATATAAAAATACAAACAATACTCACTTAGCCAAGTATAGGAAATACAATCTAGAAATTAAAATCTTACATTCAATGAGTTAAATAAGAATGTATTGAATTATAACCATAAATTATAAGCTTGAATTTAAGTCTTTTTATGCTGAACTATTACACCGTTAGTTGACTTTTTGACCTTGTAGAAGAAAATATTTTTAAAGACTAAAATATGAATTTTTTCGAACTTTTGTGAGTTTTGATATATTAGAATTATGAAATTTTACCCGATATGGGGGACCTTTTTTTTTTCCCAGCATACCAATGTATCGGGTAGCTCCAAACAAGATACGTATCGGTTGATACGTATCAAAATTTTAAACCATGGTCGCAAGTTTAGTTGTGCCCAATTTTAGATTTAGGGCGGGTAGAGGGTCCGAGGTTAGGTTTTGGAAAAATGTGTGGTGCGGTTCAGCGAAATTGAGGATGACCTTGGCAACATATTTTGATTAGCTATCGATTGAGATGCATCTATGAGAGGTTATTGTTAGATGAGGGATGGTGGGGTGGTGTGTTGTCCGAAGTTGAGACAAGATTTGAATGATTGAGAAATCGACAACATGGGTTGCCTTTTAGAGCACCGTAGTTCTCCTCCTCCTCCATGTTCTCAGGGTAGGGATGTAGAATTTGGTTCAGAGGCCACAGTGGTCGATGCTTAGTGAGATCACTGTTACTGTCATTTAGGGTAGTACTCTTCGAAATCTTTCCTCATAGGTCTATGTGGAATCCAAACGTTCCCTCCAAGATATCTTTCTTCTTATGGAATGTGACTTTGAATAAGATTTTTACTTATGACGACTTGAAAAATAGAGGGTGATGGATGGCTAACTGTTGTTTTTTGTGCATTCATGTAGAAGAGACGGTGGATCACTTGCTTTTGCTCCTACTGTGTTTGAGATTTGGGGGTATTTCCTATCCTGAGTAGGTGTGGACTGGATTTCCTTCTTCCTTTAACAACTTATCTTGCTGGTCTCATGTAAGTGTGGATAGAGTTTTGAAGGCAATTTGATCAATTTTGCCTAGACCCATATTGGGGTTGATATGGACAGAGAGAAACAAGAGCGTTTTTTAGGACTTCCTCTCTTCCTTATCATGGATATGTTCACGCATTAGATTGCTCACCCTAGAATGTTGTTCCATTCGGCAAGCAGGGGAGAACCTGGGATAAGTGTTGGGTTGAGTTCTCGTTTTTGTTGTGCAGTTAGGTTGTCTTCGCTTTCAGTCTCGAGGGATCTCTGTATGCCTTTTAGTTTCTTTCGTTCCCGAATTTATGTGCTTGTAAACAAGGTTCGAAATTTCGATTATATTGGCGATATCGCCAATATTTTTTGATATCGGTGGTCACTGATGTATAGATATATGTTGTTGGGGAAAAATTACACCATGTCGGGAGATATTGGTGAGATATCGACTAAATCTGTAAAAAATTAATTGTTTCCCCCCCTTTTTTTTTTTGCAGATGCACATGCATCATCCAAAAAAACAAAAAAAAAATCACGGACTGAAATCAGTCCTCACTCCTCTATAATCTTTGATTTAAAAAAAAAAAGACAAAGGGTTAAGAGTAGAGAAGAAAGAAGAGGGAAGAAGAGGGTACATACCACTCACCGTGGGTTGTCGCCGTGGGCCCGTGGGTTGTAGCCATTATTGCCGTTGAGGTTATCTTCTCTCCCCTCTTCTCTTCCTTTCCAAGCTCAGTCTGAGCTTTTTTTTTTTTCTTGGGTTCTGTTGATATCAACAAATACGATGAGGCTTAGCCTATTATTTTGTAACTTAAGTAACCCTAAGTCCCTGAAAAGTGAATTCTAATGTCACTCCTAGCCCTATGTAATAACATATTCTCTTATGTTTTAACTAAGTATCCTTAACAAGGGTATGCTAGGGTCACTCCTAGTCCTATGTCATTAAATATATTTCTCTTATGTTTTAACTTAAGTAACCCTAACAAGGGTATGCTAGGGTCACTCCTATATCATTAAACATTCTTCTTTAATTGTCATGTAAAAAAGTATTAAAATGTTAATATAAGGCTAATATTGATTTACATTATACACCAAATTATATTATACACCTAATGAGAAAAATTAATATTGATTTATACTATACACCAAAAAAAAATGTATTAGAATTGTAATATAAGTCTTTTTTTAATTTTAAAGATTATACATGAAATTCATGAATATTTTATTTAGTTATGAATTTTAATAATGTTCTATTATAATTATTAATAGTTAATAATTCTAAATAATGTACTTAGTAATATGAACATCGACCAAATAATATAACTTATTTAACTAGCAAGGGTATTAACATCTATTTTAACATTTCCTTAAGATTCACTACAAAATTCCATGTTTTGTCATTTTTTTTGCCGTTTTTTCAAAAATCACCGATAAACGATATATCTTCCGATATATCTCTAATATATCTTTTTTCCGCGGCTTGATTTGTCGAGCGATATCGACATTTAGAACCTTGCTTGTAAACTCTTTACCTATTGTACTGCATTTGTATCTTTGTTTCATTATTATGATATAATCGTTGCTTGGAATTATCTTAGTACTTTTGAGTATTGATGCCATTTCTCATCTATGGTGATTTTGATGTTTCTCTTGGTGTAACCGGTAGAATCACCTTGTTCTTGTAGGTTGAAGGGGACATGGTAGCAGTTAAAGTGGATCCTTTGGTATTTTGGACCAGAATGAAAGGATCAGCTGGGAATTATAACCATTCTGTCCCGACGGAGGAATGTAATGTGCTCCCTGAAGCAGTTGAAGTTGATGGTAACTGCAAAGGAAAAGATAAGATAGACGCAAATTGTGCGTACACTGTTAGTAGAAATAGCTTGCTTCTTTCTGACAGGGGGTTTCATTATTAGGATAGTACTTTTGCTGGTGAAGCTTTTCATCAGGAGCTGGTTGGATGTAGGAGTTATAATTATGGATCTAATGAACATAATTCATATCCTTCACATGTAGGTTGTTCCAGTGTGCAGAATGAAGCTTCAAATGCAGTGGCCAAGATATGTGCCATGATTAATTCATTCCCGTCAAAGCGACCGGCTGGCAGGGTTGTAGCTATCATTGAAAGGTCTCCTCGCCGCGATACTGTTGTTGGTTTTCTTAGTGTTAAGCAGTGGTTTTCTTATAGGCAAGGGTATAAAAAGGACACCAAGAAAAACAATAATTCTATATCATTCTCTAACTGGGAGTACATCCAGTTGACACCAACTGATCCAAAATTTCCAAAAATGATGGTCTCTGTGATTGACTTGCCAGACTGCATCAAGAAAAGATTGAAGGAGTGTGATGCGACGATTGAAATGGAGCTAGTGGCTGCTCGGATTGATGATTGGGGGGAAGAAAATCTTCTGCCACAGGCTCATATCATTCATATTCTTGGACGGAGTGGAGAAATTGAACCACAGATTGCTGCAATTTTATTTGAAAATGCTATTTGTACTGCTGATTTTTCTTCTGAAGTGCTTTCCTGTCTCCCTACTGTTCCATGGGAGGTGCCTAAGGAGGAATTGGAAAGTAGAAGAGATCTTAGAAATGTTTGCACATTTACTATTGACCCTTCTGCTGCCACTGATCTCGATGATGCTCTATCAGTTGAAAGAATATCCAATGGCATTTTCAGAGTTGGTGTCCACATTGCTGATGTATCATATTTTGTTTTACCAGACAAAGCCTTAGACAGAGAAGCTCAAATTCGATCTACGAGTGTCTATATTTTGCAGCATAAATTACCAATGTTGCCTAAACTGCTTTCTGAGGACATAGGTTCTCTTATTCCATGGGAAGATAGACTTGCCTTCTCTATTATTTGGGACATTAACCTTGATGGAGACATTGTGGATCGCTGGATTGGACGTACTGTGATTCGTTCATGTTGTAAATTGTCATACCAACATGTGCAGGACATCATTGATGGATTTATGGATGAGGGGAATCTTAGTACCTTAGGAATTGGATGTTCCCAAATGCATGACCAATTTGAATTGGCTGATGTCATCAAATCTGTTAAAAGCCTTCATGAAATTGCCAAAATGTTGAAGGAGATCAGATTTGAAGATGGGGCTCTTCATTTAGAAAGCTCGAAGCTTGTTTTCTTGTTCGACGAGTGTGGAATTCCGTATGATAGTATGCATTGTGAGCAGAAGGACTCGAACTTTCTTGTTGAGGAGTTCATGCTTTTGGCAAATAGGACAGCTGCCGAAGTCATATCTAGAGCTTTTCCTGATTGTGCATTACTGCGTAGGCACCCTGAACCTAATATGCGGAAGCTTAGAGAGTTTGAAGCATTTTGTAGCAAGCATGGTCTACAAGTGGACACTTCTTCTTCTAGAAAGCTTCACCTTTCATTGGGGAAGATCAAGGAAATGCTTAAGAATGATCCAGTGTTGTTTGATATTCTCATGTCATATGCTTCAAGGCCAATGCAGTTAGCTGCATACTTCTGCACTGGAGATTTGAAGGACAGGGAAACTGATTGGGCTCATTATTCATTGGCAGTTCCTCTATACACTCATTTTACTTGCCCTCTGCGTCGGTATCCTGATATTTTAGTACATCGAACATTGGCTGCAGCTATAGAAGCTGAGGGTATGTACCTGAAACAACGAGGGATGCTTCAAAAAATGAATAAGGTGGAGGCAATGACAAGAAAATTTTTCACTAGTATTTATTTTGATAAAGATGCTGCAGAGTCCAAAGATGGTCAGGAAGCGTTGTCAGCTGCAGCGTTAAAGCACAGAGTTCCCTGCACAGAAATACTTGGAGATGTTGCTGCTTATTTCAACGAGAGAAAGCTTGCTAGCAAGCATGCTGAGGATGCTGGTCATAAACTCTACCTGTGGGCTCTGCTGAAGAAGAAAGAGGTATGACTTTTCTCTTTTTCTATACCCTATCTGTTATGTATTCTTTATTTATTTGTATGAAGGTTTCTTCGGCATTTTAGTTTTGCACTTTATTGCTCGCTATAAAGATAAAAGGACTAGGATTGAGGTAAAGATTTTAGTGCATTGGTGTAGACCCTAATTACAGAAGTTTTCTACTGCTGCACCTGCACTGTGATCTCTCCGTTATTTCTGCTTCTACCTTTCTTTTGATGTCCTCTTGCTCAATGCTCATAGATCCTATCACTAAATGCTGCTACTATTCCATTAAGACTGCCCATAACTGTTTTGCTTGTCGAATATTTTGTTTTTATATTTGAATCCATATACCATAGTTTTATTGTATTTAAGTTCCGTTTCAAAATTTAATATCTTGTAATATGCAACTGCTTCTTAGCATAGTAACAAAGTTCTCTGTTTTTTTTAAAAAGTTTCGAATTATATGCGACATTTTTTGTCGAACGATTAATTCCCCAACTATTCACGACTTTTTCAAAGAGTCACGAATTAAACTTGAATTATTGTCGACCTTTTGAAAAAGTCCTGAATAAATATCTAATATATGAGATATGCTTGTTTATAATTTTCATAATTATTATTTTTATTTAATATAATTTTTTTCATTTGTTGCTTGATTTACTTTTGAATTTTCTGAATTTTGCCTCTTTTTGAAATTTTTCCTAGATGAATAGTTCCCGAACTCCGATTTGGTAATTATGGTTTGTATCATGTTACTTTTTCTTTAATATTATTATTATTATTTTTTATTTCCGTTTTTTTTGAATTTTTTCCAACTTTGCCGAATTTTGCTGATTTTGTTTCGAACTAGACCCTGTTGAATTATTCCCGAACTGACTCTGGTATTATGCTTCTTAGAGACACCTAGTTTTGAACTTTTTCAACCGCTGCTTTCTGGTTCCTGCATTTAAATCTCCTGCGCTCCTACTTAATGCAACTAATATCTTGCTATGCGGAGATTTTCTCCCTCAACCATGCATTTCCCTGTACCTTCTTAAGCTTTACTTTCTGCTCGTGTGAATGTAATCCTCTCAGGCATCATCAATTGTTTTGCACAATGTGATACATAGCATTTCAGATTTTGGCAATAATTTACTTGTAGTTCATCCCAGCTTTGCAGGGTTACTACGTGCAGTTTTTTTAATTAGATTTTGCCACTCATACTAATCTTTGACCAGTAGGTTGGACTTCAATCTATGTACTGCTATTAAGGTTTAAACTTCGGTTTGGTATGAACTTCGGTCACCTAAGAAGTGGAAACATATAGTGAATTCCATCTTAGAGACTTGTGGGGAAGACAGGCTCCAGGATGGCTTGAGCTTCCGTCGGTAGGAGCCTCGGGGGGTATTTTGCTTTTGTGGGACACATCGAGGGTGGAAGTGTTGGAGTCCGAAGTGGGTGCCTTTTCGATCTCTATCTTATGTCGCTTGATTGGAGAGGACTTTCTTTGGGTTTTCTCAGGGGTGTATGGGTCGGTTGAGAGGTCAACAGACATCGACTTTTGGGCCGAGTTGGACGATATCAGCATTCGGTGGGGCAAACCTTGGTGTTTGGGAGGGGATTTCAATAGTATTCGGCTTTCTGTGGAGAGGAAAGACGAATGTTTGCCTTCTCCTAAGATGCGGAGGTTTGGGGAGTTTGTTTTACGCCATGGATTGATAGATTATCCTTTGAGGGGAGCTCAGTTCACCTGGTCTCAATCGGGGATCAATGGTTTAGCGAGCCGTATTGATAGATTTCTAGTTGACCTTGAGTGGGAGGCTCATTTCCCAAATGCAATTCAGTCTTTTCTTCCGAGGCCTATTTTAGATCATGTCCCAATCATTTTAAAGATGGGTAGTTTTAGGGGAGGGCCTACCCCATTTCGATTTGAGAACATGTGGATGAAGGATGAGCGGTTTCAAAGTTTGGTCGCCGAAGTGTGGAGCCACACAAGGGGGTGGGGTTCGGCTAGTACCCGTTTTGGAATTAAACTTAAAGTTCTGAAAGCCCGTCTAAAGGTGTGAAATAAGGAGGTGTTCGGCAATATCCAAGTTCGTCTCGCCGGCTTACTTAGGGAGATAGAGCTTTTGGATGGATGGGCGGAAGTGCGGGATCCTACCCCTTCGGAGTCTAGGGAGAGAGATGAAAAGAAGTTGGACTACATAACGACTCTTAAGCCTGAAGAAATCAGTTGGAAGCAAAAAGCGAGGACTCGCTGGCTGAAGGAGGGAGATGGCAACACAAAATTCTTTCATAGAATGACAATTTTTCACCGCAAAACAAACTTTATATCCAAGTTAAAGGTGGATGGGAGGTGGGTGGAGGGTAAGGAAGAGCTCGAAGATTGTATCATTTCTTATTTCAAAGGCATGTACAGCGAAAGAGAGAGGTGGAGGCCTCAGTTAGATGGACTTCACTTTGCTGGGATTTTCGAAAATCAAAATGAGTTTCTGGAAAAACCCTTAGAGGAAGAGGAGGTGCTTGAGGCAATTAGAAGTTTAGAAAGTGATAAAGCTCCCCGGCCAAACGGGTTTTCCATTGAGTTCTTTAAGGGTTGTTGGGAGATAGTGGGCAGGGACTTCATGGAGGTGATGGCGGAGTTCTTTCATTCTGGGAGATTTGATAGAGTTATGAATAGTACGTTCATTACTCTCATTCCCAAAAAAGAGGGGGCGGTGGAGCTCAAAGACTTTAGGCCCATTAGTCTGGTTAGTAGTTCTTATAAAATCCTCTCTAAAGTGTTGTCCATCCGACTTAAGAAGGTGATGATTTCTCTCATCTCTCCCCACCAGAGCGCGTTTGTTGGAGGGCACCAAATTTTAGATGGAATCCTCATTGCGAACGAGTGTATTGACTCCAGGGTGAGGGCTAAGGAGCCAGGCATCCTTTGCAAGGTTGACTTGGAAAAGGCCTATGACCACGTAAACTGGGTTTTCCTGGATTACATTCTTCGAAGGATGGGTTTTGGGGGGAGATGGAGGCGATGGATGTGGTCCTGTATATCGTCTGTTTCCTTTTCCATTCTGATTAATGGTAGCTTTGCAGGGTACTTCCCTAGTACGAGGGGGTTGAGGCAAGGGGACCCTCTTTCTCCTTTCCTTTTTGTGATCGTCTCTGAAGCGTTGAGTAGAATGTTATCAAGAGTTGAGGGGATATTTTATGAAGGTTTCAAGATTGGTCAGAATGGATTGCGGATATCTCATCTCCAGTTTGTGGATGACATTCTCATATTTTGTCGTGCTTCGAGAAGGGATCTCCTAAACATTAGATGTCTTCTCAGGTGCTTTGAGGTGGTGTCAGGGTTGCGGGTTAATCTAGCTAAATCAGAGATTTTGAGGGTGGGGGAGGTCCCAATTATGGATCACCTCGCTATTTGCCTTGGTTGTGGTGTGGGCTCTCTTCCTTCAGTGTATCTCAGTTTTCCTTTGGGAGCTAAATTTAAGGCAAAGTCAGTTTGGAATCCTGTTTTAGACCGTATGGCTCGTCGGTTGTCCGGGTGGAGCGCGTCCTATTTATCGAAAGGAGGTAAGTTGACTCTGATTAGAAGCACGATGCAAAGCCTTCCCACTTACCTTTTGTCGTCTCTTACTATTCCTCGTTCAGTGGCCCTTTCTATTGAAAAGATGCAGAGGGATTTTTTTATGGCATGATAGGAAGGCCGAGCTAAGTATCACTTAGTGGAGTGGTCCCAGTTGTGTCGGCCGAAGGAGAAAGGTGGGTTGAATCTCAAACCAATCATCCAAATGAACAGAGCGTTGCTAGGAAAATGGTTGTGGCGGTTTGGGGTTGATGGAGAGAGTCTATGGAGGGAGGTAATAGTAGCCAAGTATGGGGAGTCTTCTTGTTGGATTCCCAGGGCGGTTAGGGGATCCCATGGTTTTGGTCTTTGGAAGGGCATTATGGCAATTGCAGATATGGTGGTGCCATTCTTTCGGTTTAGGGCGGGGAGAGGTTCAGAAATTCGGTTTTGGAAGGATATATGGTTAGGGTCCACTCGCCTCATGGATGACTTTGGCAATCTTTATGCTCTCTCCATTGACAGGGAGGCCCTGGTGGAGAGCTATTATGAGCGAGGGCCAAATGGTGTAGTTTGGTGTCCAAAGTTGAGGTGGGACCTTAGTGACTGGGAAATCAGTGATTTATCCCGGCTCTTGGAGCGGCTGTATTCGTCTCCATTGTGCCCTGAGGTTCGGGACTCGAGATTGTGGAATAGAAGTAGCAATGGGAGGTTCTCGGTTCGATTGTTGTTCTAGTCCTTGCGTTCCTTCCCATTGGAATCTTATCCTTGTAGGGTGGTGTAGAACCTGGGCATCCCATCCAAGGTGTCTTTTTTCCTTTGGATAGCGTCGTTGGATAATATCCTAATCGAGGAACATCTGCAGCACAGAGGATGGAGTTTGGCGAATAGATGTTATATGTGTCTCCAGGCGGAAGAAACGACGGATCATCTTCTTTTGCACTGTCCTCTAGCGTCGGAAGTGTGGAGTTTCTTCATTGTTCGTATGGGAGTGGTGTGGGTTGCTCCCTCCTCTCTTCGTTCTCTCCTCGATTGTTGGAAGCGGGGTAGAGGTGAGGGTGTTTGGGAGGAGATTTGGGGAGCTCTTCCCGGAGCCATTGTTTGGGAACTCTGGAAAGAGCGAAACCGTAGAGCCTTTGACGACATCTCCTCCACAGCGCCCAGGTTGTGTGCCCAAGTCAGGGGGTCAGTTTTGGAGTGGGTTGGGTTACATAAGACGAGGGAGGAAATCCAGGAGATTCTGTATTAGTCTGTAGTAGGCCGGGGTCGAGTTTACTAGCTTGTAATCTCGATGGCCCTTTCTATTTCTTTGTTCTCTTCCTGTTTTTTTGCTTAATAAAATGAGGTATTGATAAAAAAGAAAAAGTTTGAGAACCATAGAAACATTATGGAAACCATAGGATCATGCATTGCTATTTTAGGAAATGATTTTGTAAGTATCAATACGCATAAATTTGTATAACAAAAAATAACAATTGGGAACAGGAAAAATGAGATTAATCACCCGTGAAATGCTATTTTGTGTATATGAATCTTTAAAAGTCAATGTTACACAATAATTTTTTTTCGGATGGAACACATAATAAGGTTATAGTCATTGTTGCATGGTAATACTTCCCAAAACAATTATAGTATGGCCATCACATGAATCATAAGACTCATCTACATAGAGTTAAGATGTGGCTTGAAATATTATCCTTTAGTCTAGAAGTAGTTTTTGATTATGAAATTATAATTGAAGTGCATTAAATATACATGCATACGTTTATTTCAAAATTCCCTCATTCGTTTTAATTTTTTTTTTTAAAATCCTCGTAACGATGATTAAAATATTTTTTTTATATTTTTTAAAAATAAAGATATAATTATTTTGACCTTTTTTAACAAAAGTAGTTTAGTAACTTTAATTAATTCACTAGGACTCTTAGTCTCTAATTATTGACAATTATATGTAATGGGTTACCGATTATATTTTCCGATTAGTTAATAGTTAATACATTATGTGTAATTTCAAATATTGTTAAAATATATTTTTTGAAAAAATGTTAATCACATAGGAGTGGTTGATTTTCATATTAAAAACTCAAAAATAGGGCTCAAAGATAAGTTTTTTTTGGGTGACACAAGAGTTCCAATCACTTTTTTAATCAGTAATCAGAGAATACACACACACACACACACACACACACACACACAAAAGCAAGTTCACATGAAAGTGAACAAAAGCGCTGAGGGAGAAAATAAACACATAAAACAACTATAGAAGAAGAAAATAGAAAGCATCTAGTTTAGAACTATAAGAATGGAAAAACTTCAAAAACAATACTAAAACCAGTTGTGCACGACTGGGCTGTCAAAGCCAGTTGCCCAACGCTTGATTGTCTCTACTTTGATTGGACGGGGCTCACCTTAGCCAAGAGCCAAAGGAGAAGCTGGAAAGATCTCACACAGAACTGAACCTTGGAAATTGCAATATCGTCAAAGACTGTTTTTGTCTTTCTAAAGTGGCCAGACTATCACCCCTAGGAGAAACAACTAAACACCTGGGGCAACCGAGCAAACCCCTCCACCTTCGCCGAGGACCAGCACGATAAGCCCCAAAAGTTCTGGGAGAAGACCCAGTTGATCCCCATCATAGAGCGGAAAAAGCCCTAGTAAGTGATCCACTGATTCCTCCTCGCTGAGTCACAATAAATAGCATCCTCTAATCCCTCCTCATCTGATGATCATAAGCGATGGACCACAAAAAGAAGGATACCTTGGAAGGTACATCAATATTCCACATAGCCTTACAGAAAAATGAAAGGCCATGGTTATTCTTCAACACCTGTGAAAAGGATCTCACTAAATAGAACCCTTTCAAATCATCAGACCATAACCTCACGTCTTTGAAAATTGGGTGTGTCCTAACAGGATGAGCTATCCTCGCCATTGAAAGAACAGATTGGTTTAATCTCTTGGAGGTAATTTGATCAATCGTCTTCAAAGCTCACCAATGGACTCAAAGAGGGTTTTAGACCACAAATGAAAGGGTATTCCATTGTATTTGACCCATCTTTCCTCCTTTAAGAAGTTTACAAAAGTTAAACACTTGGCCACCATCCATGAAACACCACGCTGCTTAGGGAAAGAACCATTGATCCTTTGGTGCAAACTCTTACCAGTTACTTCTCAGAGTCCACTTCGAATACTGCTCCACCTTGGCCAAAGGGAAAATGATGATATGGTACGGGAGAAAAGCTTCCGTATTTGAGACTGATTGAGGTGATCGTCTACTATATTGCACACCACTGAGACCTCAGCTCCTGAAGGCATTTTTCTTCTCTAAATACACGACACTGACAATTTCATCTCACTTTTCACAACTTCTGACCACGATATATACTCCAGCTTTGCCGGATCAGGGTTTTAAACGGAGGGAGATCCAGTCTGAACAGAGGAGGGTTAACTGGAAATGGTTTCATAAATCTACTTTGAATGATCTCAATCATGGTCCTCCGCCTGTTAAGATTAGGGTCATTTGGAATGACAATTGCTCCACCCTTTTGGTTTAAATTATTTCTGCTATCCTCACCTACTCTTTTCTATCACCACGGATCTTCCCCTTGTAGATTTAGACCCCAAGACTCCTAGGCCCTTTGTTACAGACGGAGCTGCTTCTAAACTTCCCGCCTGCCAAGGGATGAGGGCATTTGTCAATGGAGACTTGGGGTTTCTTTCTCTCCCGAGTGGGCATGGATTGGGTCTTCCTCTCTTCCTTTCACAATTTCTTATCTTGCTGGTATTTGGATTGGGGGGATAGCTCAAAGATGGTTATTTGGTCCATCCTGCCGGGTGCCATAGCGTGGTCCATTTGGAAAGAGAGGAACAAGAGAGTTTTGAGGACTCCCTATGTGCTCCTAATCGCATCTGTTCCAGGATCCGGTTGTTGGTATTTGAATAATGCTCCTCTAGTCGTGGGGATGGAGACTTGGGTCCTTTGGGTATGGCTTGGCAAAGGTTGTGGGCACTCCATCAAAGGGTTACTTAGAAATTGTTGTACTTCTTTTTGCTCTCTTTTTGTTCTTTGTGGGTTCATGATCTCGTGAACTCCTTCGTTATCATACCTTTGCAACCCTTTCCTTTTATTCTTATACATATGCTCAATTACCGATAAAAAAAATATAATTACTATTGATCATGTATGCATTATTATTATTATTTTTGTTAACTCCACAACAGCCCGACTCTACCCGTGTTGTTCTCTATGATGCTGCATTGTTGGTCCAAAGTAGGGGTGTCAACGAGCCAAGCTGAGCCGAGCTGGGCACTGCTCAAGCTCGGCTCAGCTTGTCCAGAAATCTTTGAGCTCGAGCTCGGCTCGATAATTTTTTTTAAATAAAAAAATACATTGATAAGCATTAAATTCAATTAAAAAAAATTAAAAGGACATTTTTTTCTTTGGGATGTCATGTGACTCACATGAAAGCCTGAGTTAAAACTCAAACAGAAATAATTATGTTAATGTATACTAAATGTATTTTACCAAAAAAAGGTATACTAAATATATAATATAAGTTTAATTTTTAAAGGGTACTATTATAAAATTAATCGAGCCGAGCCGAGCCGAGCCACCTATTGTTCAGGCTTGGCTCGTTTATTTTTCGAGCTTACTTTTAAGGCTCGGCTCAACGAGCCCAAAGTAAAAGCTAAAGCTCGATTTATTTCGAGTCGAGCCGAGCCGAGCTGGCTCGGCTCATTGACACCCCTAGTCCAAAGCCTGGATGAAGGAGAAGGATTCTACCCGGTTCAACCAATGTAAATTTTTGCTAACTCCTATTCCACGGATCCTGCTTTGTTGTTAAATTAGAATGCCAGAGCAGGATATGTGATACCAAACCTAGATAGTTGGGACAAGGCACTAATGAAGAAGACAATAGCCTGTCAAAAAAAGAAAAAAAAAGCCTTACTCTTTCTATTGCAGTTATATTTTTTTCATACAAGAAATATCTTAAAGTATTAACCTACTGAGCACAAGAGCAATAGTCAAACAATTTGATAATGAGAATCACTCATAACCAACTGTTGATATCCTATTGCCTTTGACTTTTATCTTATTCTGCTACCTTCTCAGCGTATGCACTATGCAGAGATGCACACATGTAACTTTGGAAGAATCAGTCTTCATGTTCAAATAATTTTGTATTCCACAATACCCCATGATATTGTCAGAAAACACCAGAAAGACTATATCTGAACTAAGCAGCTGTTATGGGGTTAATAAACTTTCTCATCTCTGTGAAGACAGAGCTTGTTTTCCTTGAACTTGATAACCTGCAATTAATCATTTAAATATGGAAAAAATCTTTGTTATATTGTAATATTTAGAGAACATATGTCATTATGATTGCAGTATATTTATTTTTACTGGGAGTGGAGACATTATTTAAGCTCTCAGAGTTAGTGGAATATTATCTTTGGTAAAGTAGAGACTCCATATACTTGCCTACTTTTACATCTGTGGGCTCAGTATTTACCGATCACCTTTGCATAGTAAATCTGCTTGAAGATAATAATAGTGCCTATCTGCAGGTAGTGTGTGATTATCATCTGTTCTTGCTATGTGAATATTACCTTTTCTTATTGATACCTAACTGGAGATTCAGTAACTTTGTTACTTGATTTTGAGAGGATTCTATAAAGGCTCAGGTTGCAGGGTGCTGAGCTGAATGATATGCTAAGTTTTTATTTATTTCTATAACTGGTGAGGAAGATTTAATGTGAATTTGTGTAATTGGTACCACCAAATAACTGATTGGAAATCAAGGAAGTTCTGCAAGGATTAAGCTGTAGTTCTTTTCTATTTTAAAATATGTCTTGGATGGTCCCAATTTTCATATCTTACTCCACTTTTGTTCATTGGCAGATTTTAATATCAGAAGCTAGAGTCTTGGGTCTGGGGCCGAAATTCATGTCCATCTATATTCATAAGCTTGCTGTAAGGGATTACCTTTATATATTTATTTAGTTTAGTCTATATATTTGCTTCTTATGGTAATAATTATGTGCTTCTAGATTGAGCGGAGGATAAATTACGATGAAGTCGAAGGCTTGAGGATAGAATGGCTTGAGACAACATCTACATTGGTGCTTGATATATGTATGAATAAGCGCTCTCAGAGGAGAGGTAGTCCAAGTAGGTGGCGGGCACTAGAAGACGTTGCATGGGTCATTAGCCCATGTGACCTGAAAACAAAGCAGGTTGTGTTTGGAAATACTTGTGAGGACGGAGGAACCCAACTAGGAGGGGCTACTGGTGTACCATTCAAGGACCCCGAGCCCATTCACAATCCAGGCATTTCAGATGGTGAAACTGATCCTGCTGTTTTTCCCCTGACAGTGCAAATCCTTTCAACGATCCCAGTAGCTCTCCATGCAGTTGGGGGGGATGGGGAACCACTTGACATAGGAGCAAGGCTGTACATGAGCTCATATTTCTGGTAATTCTGGATTACAGAATTTGCAAACCAAGGTTTGAAACTTTTAGCTCTTAGGGTGTTTGGGCGACAGATATGAAGAAAACAGAGCTCTGTTTTAAAGGGGCATGCACTGTTGTAGATAATAAGTTATAGGTGATTTGGAGTACAAAGATATCCCATGGTCTGGATGGGTGGATGTGTTGTGAATAGCCATCTGACGCTGAAGATGAAGATTTGGTGAGAGGTGTAGATAAGGGTTGGGTTTGTCTCTGGCTGGGATTTAGTGGCTATATATATTTTTTGACTAAGCTGCTTGTGGGAACTGGTCCTTGTTTTTTGGTAGGCTGGTTCCATCTAATATCACCGGGCAATTCATGTCTGTATCCAGCACTTCAGTACCAAGTGGTGGAGCGAAACCCATGCTGTATTATATCTAGTGTGTCTTGAACTCCAGTCAAGGTATTTTCTTAATTTTGGATGGCTTGACCTAGTGTCCCAGTTCATTATATTTGATAATTCCACTGGACTTTGGGCTGCTAAGGATTGATTATGGATGCAATTTTCAAGTTGAATAACATGGTTTTACATCCCAAATTTTCAATCTTGTGGATAAAAACACCCTAAAGTTCTCATGTATTTTAACTTGGAATTCATTTCTTATCACAGGTCAATGTAGCTGTGTCTAATGCATTAAGCACTGAAATATTACACAGGAATTTTCAGCACAGTTGCCTAATGTTCAATATCTTCATTTCTGGTTATTATAGCTGCAATACATTCACAATACTAGAAAAATGTGAGCAATTTTCAGCACAATAGCTGAATGATCGAATGTCTTCAGCTCTTTGAAAATTATGATTATCAGTTTCAGCTAATTGTCATTGGTAAACAGGGATATGTTTTACAGCATGAGAATGGAAGATCCCTTCAAGAATAAGAAAATATTGAAGGAATCACCATGGTTCTTTACCTACTTCCTACAGGTCAGAAGCTTAAAAAATAGTGTGTAAAAAACTCAGATTTTTATATGCATTTTGCAGGTTTTCACCATGAGGGTTGGTTCTTTTGTTGAGACTTATAAAGTCGCTTTGCATCTCTAGGGTTGCAAGTCCCATAAGAAAAATGAATGATTTCCTACTAACTACTCTGACAAAGTGACTCAAATTTCCTACCAATTACTTTGACAGAGTGCAAAGTGCCAAACTTTTTAAGGCTTAACAAATTAAAGCCTTTGTTTTGAGAAAACCAGCCAAAATTTGGTAGCAGGTGACTGTTGAAGGCCTGACCTGTATTTCATCAACACTAATTGGTTCAACTTGTAGAAGCCTATAAGACCTATTATCAGAGTTTTCCAAAGAATTACCAAACTATTATAGTAATAAATCAATTTTAAAAAGTTACCAAAGTATAATAATCATCCAAAATTGCGTGCTTTTGAAAACATATGTTGTTGGCGCAATGTCACGGCCTTAATCCTTCCTCTCGATGACGACCATGCGGCACTCGATACCTTGACTCTTCATGACCGAGTAAGCTTTCCTCTTAACATTCTCAAGACAAGATCATTAAGGAACAAGAGAACTCAAGAAGCTTTTATTCACTCTCTTTATTACTGAAGAATGCTTACAACTCTTGGATGAGTTACAAATGAGGAGACACCTCCTATTTATAGGCCCTAAGGGAGGGTTCTAGAGTTCTAGAACCCCCATCTCTCTAGAAGCTTCTCCCACCTCCTCTTTAGGAGAATTCTAGAGTTTCTATACCTTTCTCTATACTCTCTACAAGTATATACAAGTCTCCTACAAGACTCTTATACTGTATATATACAAGCCCTCTTTACTGTATACACTTACTAAATGATGCCTAAGTGAGTGGGGCGTGACATTCTCCTCCACCCAATTCCGAAACGTCCTCGTTGCGTTTCCTCCGATGTCTTCTCCTCTTCTTTCGCGCTCCTTCCCTTAAGGGTTTACATTCCCTTCCTTTATGAGCTGCAGAGTCGACAATATCCTTGTGCTTGATTTGGTCCCGCGCACCAGGGGGACCATGCATGGTGACTTCTATTCCATGATCGCTAAGGAGTTAGCATATGACATTGGGGATGCTTTCACTTGGTTTAAGAAATCCATTCCCAGAATGAGTTTGTGATCGTCCAACCTGACCATGGAGAAGTCCACTTTTCCTTTCCATGCTCCAACGTGCAACTCAACTCCTCGAGCTACACCATGGATCGGTTTAGCTTATGTGTTGACAGCTTTCAGCCTTCCTGCCTCCTTAACTGCCTTTAAGCGCAACCTAATTGCCTCCTCCATTGAGACAAAGTTGTGCGTGGCTCCTGTGTCTACCAGCGCACGTGCGGGCTTCCCATTGATGCTTGTTTCCACATACAAGAGCCCTTTACCTTTGGGCTTAGATATATCTTCCTTGGTCACCGTGTTGAGGCGCTGAAGGGATCCCATCCTCAGCTTCTATCCTTCACTTTCGGCCACCTCTAGGCTCTCATCTATCTTGTCTACCTTGGCGATAAGGGTGTTCAAAGACTCCTTTTTCGGACACTCCCTTGCCCGATGGTTGCCATCACAGATGAAGCAGTTGAAGTCCCTTCCCTTAAACTTATCCCTATCCGCCTTTCTTTCCTTGCCTTCCTCGCCCCACCTTGGTCTGGAAGGTCTCTCCTTAGGGCTTGGACTCCGTTCTTCCCTACCATTTTTATGGTCATCCTTCCTTGGCTTGGAAGAATAGTCTCTCTTGAATTCCACGAGCTGTTCCGCAACAGCCATTGCGGTCACAAGGTCCTGGACTCCCAGCCGTTGTAATTCTAACTCGGCCCAGTGCTGAAGACCATCCATGAAGTTGAAGAAGAGTTCTTTCTCGGTCATGTCTGGGATCTCTAGCATAAGGGTAGAGAATTCCTTCACATACTCCCGGAGGGTTCCGGTGTGCTTGAGCTGCTTCAAGTTCTTCCTCGCCAAGTACTCCATGTTCTCGAGGTAAAACTGCCTCTTAATCTCTCTCTTGAAATCTTCCTAAGTGTCGATGGTGCACGATCCTCGCTCAATATCTCCATGACGTCGGCGCCACCAAAGAGTAGCTGTATCTGCAAGATAGAGGGTTGCCGTGCGTACCTTCATCCTCTCGTCCACGAGGGAGATCACTTCGAAATACCGCTCCATCTGCCACAAGAAGTTGTCAAGTTCCCTAGCATCTCGTGTGCCATTGAGCGTCTTGGGCTCGGGCGCCTTAACCTTTGGTGCCTCATGTGTAGCCAATCCCCCATTGGCCATGACCCTCTTCCACACGGCGAACTCGCCACGCATCTCCTCCACTTGGCCTCGCAACAAAGCCAACATTTCCATCACCTTGGTCTCTAAGGAACTCGTCTTCTGCTGCTCGGCGTACATGACTTCATTAAGGGTTCTTTGCATTTCCCCTCTAAGTTCATCAAGCCTATCCTCAAATCCATCAAGGCGAGTACCCAGCTCTTCCAACCGAACTTTACCATCTTGGAAACCAAGCTCCACCCTTGAAAGCCTTGCCTCCATTGCAGCACGATAGTCCTTGGACATTCCCCTTGTGGTGGTGGGAATCTCATGTCGACTCACCTTGCCCCCCAATGCCATCCCTTGTTCTTCCATTATCTCACAGCTAGCAACCTTCTCCATCACCGCGTCACGTCCCCTCGTAATGTAGCTTTGATACCAACTGTCATGGTCTTAATCCTTTCTCTCGACAACGACCGTGCGGCATTCGATACCTTGACCCTTCAGGACCGAGTAAGCCTTCCTCTTAACACTCTCAAGACAAGATCACTAAGGAACAAGAGAACTCAAGAAGCTTTTACTCACTCTCTTTATTACTCAAGAATGCTTACAACTCTTGGATGAGTTACAAATGAGGAGACATCTCCTATTTATAGGCCCTAAGGGAGGGTTCTAGAGTTCTAGAACCCCCATCTCTCTAGAAGCTTCTCCCACCTCCTCTTTAGGAGAATTCTAGAGTTTCTACACCTTTCTCTATACTCTCTACAAGTATATACAAGCCTCCTACAAGACTCTTATACTATATATATACAAGCCTCTTTACTGCATACACTTACTAAATGATGCCTAAGTGAGTGGGGCGTGACAGCTAGCCTAAGTATCGCCAAGTAAAATTTCTCCTATTTGAACAGTGTCAGTAGAATATTTACTGCCGCCATGGGCAGTTTCTTTCTTTTGCAAATTTCCTTCCCCATTCTTATTAATTTCCAAATTTTCACATCATGAGTATTAAAATTCCCATAGTATGAATTAAGAAACTGGAAGGACTTTGGGTACATTATTTTAGATTTTTTTTTAAAAAAATGACTCTACTATCTCTCTTCAAAACTCAAGAGGAGTTCAAAATTTCTTTCTTGATTTGATGAGCTCAAGATTAGATTACTATTATCAAATAGGATTTCTGGAGCTTGGGTCACATCTAAGAGTACCCACGAACAATGCAACAACATAATTTTTTGTCAATGAGAAAGTTTTGAAGCTTTTAAATTATTTTCAAAAGAATTTATAAGATTTGTTTTGCATTCATCCAGATTAAGTACGTCATCTTTCAATGAGGGAGCGATTGAATAGTCCCGACTATCAAACGAGTCGATCTTGCAATCTTATCAAACCTAAAATTATCGAGACTTAAACTTTTAACATTACACGTTTTCAACATATTAATTATTGACTGATTAACAGATGAATTAGTCTACGGATAGTCCCAAAGTGTACTCCCAAATCCTAATGTTTATCTCAATTATTAAGCGGTTTGGATTAGAGCTGATGTGGCATTAGAAAAGATAAAATAAGCAAACTCAAATCCTGACCCTTAGTGGTTAGTTATAAACGGTTAGGATTAGGGTGTATATTTGAGAATACCCATAGACCAATGGTGATGTGCGTATGTTGTACACGGAAACACTTAGGGGTGAGATTTTGCTGATTTGCTACACTTTTTTTTGTTTCTTTTTCTTTCTTTCCCCCTTTTTTCTTCTTCTTTTCCCAATTTTTCTATTTTTTTAAACATTTGCAATTTCTCTTCTCATGACCATTATGTTTGTTCGTAGCTTGACAGATCTTGTGCTAATAATGTGGTTCTCAACCCTCGTTTGTTCACTTGCCTGCACAGGTAACATAGTATCATGCTAGTCATTTTAATCATTAATTAAATGTTTGGTTTTCTTTAATTAATTAATCATTCAGGGTGTGGGTCAACCTGCAAAAGTAACTAACGTTTTGTCAAGAATGGGGTATCTCGAAGGTCCTCCTACCTAGAGTCTCTAGAGTGTTTAAAGTTATTATTGCTCAGGTTCTTTGGCGACTCCAAAAACCAGATAAGGATTCTAAGTTGAAAGCCTAAGAGAGAACCCTTCATTCCATTATTTGGTATTGGTATATTCCGTTGTAAAAGTATGTCAAGCCATGTATCTTGTGGCTTAGCCATCTAGTGCGTCATGTTCGTGAAGATGAAGACCGAAAAAAGTGCAACTAAAGAACATTCTGCTTGTCACCATCGTTTCATCTCTGGGATGGTAAGTGACCTAGATACCTAACCTATACTTAGGTTGATAGATGTAGGAAAGTTATTTTTCCTTGGGGGGTGGGGGGTTAGTGACTTGCCTTTGCCTGAGAATTTTCAGTCAAAAACAGTGTTTATATGTTTGTTTTCAAGTTGGTTAGAACCTAGTGCTCATTGGTTTGAACCAGAAAAGTTGGTTCAAACCCAATCAATTTGGTTCGAATGAACCTCGAGTTGGTTCGAACGAAATGCTCTCGTGTTTGACAGAGCAATTGGTCTGAGATGTCCAGAAGCCAAGTCGTTCAAACAAAATTAATTTGGTTCGAACGAAATAGGGTTGGTTCGAACGAAATCCCAGTTAGATCGAACGACTATCACAGAGACACAGAGACAACTTTTAAGAAGATTTCAAACTCTGTTTTGGCTTCCCTATACATTCTAATTCTTCTTAGAATGAATTGTAAGGTCGATGCCTTCGCCATTAGAAAATTTCATATATTGGTAGTTCAATAATCAATATCCTCAAAACTCTGAGACTGCTCTGAGTCGTCGCAAATGTAGATTGAAATGATATGACATTGCTATCATTAACCCTCTGGTGTAAAACATTTTTGGCGTAGTTGGAAATTCCATTAATCCTGAGTACTATTGGGATAAGATTAATAACCAGAGATCTACCGAGTCGTCAACTGTGTGAAAAAACACGAGATATCTATATCTATATATATATATATATATATTTTCTACTCTTAGATTCCGCCAACCAAGTGTGTTGAAATACCTTTTTTTTTAAAACCTTAAAACACACTTTTTAAAAAGTTGGGACATTTGGTTGATTGAGGCTGAGACTAGAAAATGCATAATATGGATGGAATGCATGGAGGATAGGAAGTACTATGGAGGATGGGATGAATGTATGGATATGGATTATTTTTGGGTTGTATGAATGGATTATGGTATGGTGAGAAATTGGAAATGAGAAAGGGCAATGTATTCATAAGTTAAATACCCAAGGTGTTTGTTGAAATGCTTGAGTGGATAAATATGAATAGGATACTTGGAATGGTAGGAAATTGATTATGAATTATACTAAGAACCATGATAAGATATGTATATGTGATTATTTATTAAGTATGCCTAATTGCTTGCATGGAAATTGATAGTCGGGAAGGTAAAAACTTAGAGGAAAATCTCTCAAACTAGGAATTCTCTAACTATTTGGTAGGGGACAGTATAGTGGGAGATCGGAATCTAAGCAATTACCAACTCAAATGTTAATTTCGACACTTAAGCATAAATGCACATGTATGTTAAGATAAGAGTCTCACAAGTCACACATGTGGACCACAAGCATAAGCATTGCATACGTCTGATGTTCTGAATAAGCCCAATGAGGTATCTAAATAAGTGCATGTTCTGAATAAACTGCTTAAGACTCATAAGCATAAGCATGACATACGTATGACATTGTGAATAAGCACATTGAGGGATCTAAATAAGTGTATGATCTGAATAAGTGCATAAGCATCTCACAAGCACGTGGTCTCATAAGCATAAGCATCTCATAAGTATGTTGTCTTCTAAGTCTAAGGTTCTCACAAGTACACGAGTCAAGGTGATGATATGATGTATATGAGCACAAGTTCTTCCGCACTCTAATTATGTTATTATACTATTGGATATGGTTCTAACTAAGTGCAGGTATACTATGTTGTTGGTTGAATTTTATATACACCGAGTATTTTTGTATTCATTGAGACTTTTGTCTTGGTAGGTTTAGAGCAGGAGCATACGGCAGAGCCGTGGATTATAGAGGCTTACGTTGAAGAAGGAGGAGAAGGTGAGCCTACCGAGGAGGGAGCCAGGGGCTTTGATAGTTACCCCTATTAGTTTATGTTTGTTTTGGTTAAGAGATTTGTAATAGACTTTTAAATGATGTGGTTTATTAGATTTCCTTATAATTGTGTATCAAACTATTTTGTTTATAGTGGGTTGTATATGTTGGCCATAGACTTGAGCAAGATAGTTGAGTTTATATATCGAAATTTTATTACTCTCATTTTTGGAGACTCGTGTAATATGCCTTGTATGCATGGATTTTAAGCAGGGTTAAGTAATGTGACGATTCCAAAGTCCTATTTTAGCCTTATAGGATTTTGGGGTCGTTACATGTATCAACCTCGCACCATGACTCAGTTACTTATGATACTTATTTGTTCATCAATCTACATTTTGAATATTTGTTATGGTTAATTTTGATCTAGATGAGATTTTTGTCATTTTTTTATATACTTCTAATATAGGAATCATCAACTCCTTACTTATGTCAAGTGCCTGTCTCTACCAACCATCATTTAAGCCAGGTAAAACTTAGTGGGTCTCAAATCTAACAATTATAATGTTTTGAATATATTATACAAAAACGTAATTTTTATGATCCGCATATATAGGAATCTTCAATCATGGGTATGCATAGACATATTTTTATAGGGAGCAGCTCACAACAAGAGTATCAAGATGATTGACAACGCGGTATGACATTTTTCAGTTGAATTTGATTATTATGTTTTATCGTACAAGAGCATCAACTCTTTCTTTTATTTTCCTATAAAATCAATATGAGCAAGAATTAATTTTTGTTAGGATCTCGACAATGAAATATTAAGACCTTTTTGAATACATTGAAAAGCAAGAACATGCTCTAGAAAAGGTATTTCACCTTCTCAATATCACGTATATTTTGTTCGGTTTGTAAACGAGGTTTTAGCTTTATTCTTTAATTTGAGTTTGTAAATAAGATTTTTTTTTCTTCTATTTCAAGGATTGGGTTCCAAGTGAACAATGGAAACCAATTAAGAATTGGTTGTATGACTGTCCATATCAACAATTGTTTTTTGTTACTTCCGTTCTTGAATTACTAGCTTGGAGTTGAAGATGATCACTAAGACGAATACCTTCAAGTGAAGAGAATATAAACCTTTCGCTCTTGGAAATGACAGACTTTATTTGTTTCCTTTTTGAGTTTATAATGCAAGGTGACAACTTTTTTTTTTTTTGTGTTATCTTGGAAATGACAGACTTTATTTGTTTCCTTTTTGAGTTTATAATGCAAGGTGGCAACTATCTTTTTTTTTTTTTTTTTTGTTACCAGTGTAAGGTGGTAACTATCTTACTTATCATGCATGCACTTGTTCATGAGCAAAATAGGTGCGTTGTGACTCCACCACTCTTTTATTAGATGTTTGTCTGATTTTCTTATTCACCAACCATTTGTGGGTAACTTCTCACTGGGGTTTGCATGCATGGATTGGTTTTTTGTGTAGTTGATCTTCACCTTATCTTAACTAATCCTCACAATCTTACTATCTTAGACAAACCTTATTTACATCCATAATAGCTTAATTCATACAAAATTAGGGAAAAATGTATCTAATTTCTATTTTATCATTTCTATTATACTAACATTCACCAAACATCATAATAGGGTTGATTTGGATAGTATATCGACCTTAGGGATCATTCCCTTGTATCCAAATCGCTCCTAAGAAGCTTTGAGGAAGTTTTGAGGAAGATCTCCAAGCTCTCCTTGCAATCTCCTTCTTCTCCAAGCAATTTCTCTCTCAAAACCCTAGGTTTCCACTTTTTCTTTGCTAAATTAGGTTAGAAATAGTTTAGAACCCTAAAAATCTTGAAATAAAACCCCTATTTATAGCCCCAAGGGTTAAAAAACCAAAAAAACGCACTTTTTAACAAAATCTGGGCACGCGTGCGATCGATCGCACCTTTGGTGCGATCTATCACACTTAGACCTGAAAGATAATAAAAAAAAACTCACCTAAATGTGATCGATCGCAGAAATTTGTGATAGATTGCACTACTTTGCGATCGATCGCACCTTATTTACAATAGATCATACTCCTCCTTTCTGGATTCCGATAGATTTTACCTCACTTTGGTATTTTAATCATAACTTTTGACTCACTTATCGGATTTGACGATTTAACTTGCGTTGGACTCATCTTTAGAAGGGAAACAATTTTGTCTCTAATAGACAAATCCTAATTTTGAGTTTTTAATGGTGTAAATGGGCTCTAAACTTGACTGATTTGCAATTTCATCATATAAAACATCGGAAAACCCACTTTTGACTTAGCTTAGACTCAAAATCTGGAAAAACCTTAAACATGAATCTCGAAGAGGGTTCTAATACATTTTTAATGGTTCAAGAATCACTCGATTCCGATAAACGGTGACAAAACTAGAGCTTCCTAAAGCTTGAGAGTATGTTAAGGCATCCCTCTCTTTACAACTTTGGTTAAGCCTTGATCACCCCACACTAATTAGATATAAATACATACGGATTAAAAACATCACAAATACTATTATACTCATAATACTTGCATTAAAAGCATAAAAAGATTCAGGTCTCTACAATATATGTTAGGATATGGTGCCCTACATGGAACAATTGAGTATTAGGAAATTTAATTAACATTTGATAAAATATTAAAAGTACTAATTTTACAGCTTTACTTAAAATAATCAAAATTACCTATGTCAATTGATTAGTAGAATGCAATGGCATAACTTCGACTATAAGGGGATGAGTTGCCACATGAGTAACATTATTAGGTGTGTGAGTTCCTTCGGGATTAGTTGTGTGAGTTGCTTCTTTCTGAGGTTTTCTCTTCCGACTGCCTTTTTCAATCCCACTTTGAATTCTACGACCACTGCTCTTTCCTCTCTCCCTCTTTTTAATTCCTCTTGCAATTGGAGAAGTTGCACTATCCGCCAGTTCCATGCTATTGTCATTATCATGAGATGAAGATTGTATATGTACAAAGTTGTCAATTTCATTAGAAGCCTTAATGCTCTTATCACATGCATTTTCTGAAAGACTTACACTATGTGAGGTCAAATTTTTAGGGTATGTGCATCTTAAGCTTCTCATACTTAGTTCCACCTCTTGCAATGCCATACTTGCATAGTCAACAACAATTGTATAACATTCTTCAGTTTCTGCAGCCCTTACTACTATTTGAACAAAGATGCGACATAACTCATTGTAACGATTTCCAAGAGCTGCCTTAGGATTCACTTGTATTACAGAACCAAGATTGTCTCTTACTATTCTAACCTTTGCATCTTTCGTCCCCCTCTTCAAGATGTATTTGAGTAGAATCTCCTTTATTTTTCTGTAGTCAAGCACTTTCAACACATGCTTACACAAAATTCCTTCAAACTCAAATTTTCTACAACTGTAGACAATTGTATTTTCAGATGAGTCAAATTTAACCATGTGTGTATGAGGTTTTCTATTTGAGGTAATTGTATTTTCATTTATTGTACCAACCTCATTAGAAAACTCAACTGAACAATCAAAGAATGCATAAGTACTCTTTTTGAAACATCTCAAATATAATTGGTGTGTATACTCTTGACGCTTTCTTCAACATATGCACTGGTGCACAAGTAGTCGGGCTACTTTGTCTAACTTTGAAATCAACTTGAAATTCACTGTAACACTGATCTTTTAACACCCTTTCAAAATGATGAAAAAATTGTAACAAATCATAATCTGGCCTTAAATAGTGTCTTAAAACACTATTAATACTTTCGCTATGTTGTGTGAAATTCATGTATGCACAAAATGTTTGTTGTCCATACACCAAAGCCCATTTTTCTGTTTCTTTAAATAATTCTTGTAACCATGTATTTTTCTTGAGATTGTACTTCTGAAGCATGCTTTCCCAAGCAACCAAAAAATCTTCTTCTACTTTATGGTTATATATACAGCTCTTGAAATCTTTAGCAAAAGGTTTCACACCGCCAATTATTTGATTAAATACATGGTGTAAGGACCCAATTTTTACACCATTTCCTAATCATGGTTAACTATCTTAATCATGGTTAATCTCCTTAAACCCTAGGCAAACCCTAAGTCAAACTTAAGCAAACCCTATGCAAACCCTAGTCAAGCCTTAGTCAAACCCTAGGCAAAGCCATTTTTGAATGCCCATACTACCCTAGGTCTCCTCTAGCTTATAAATACAAGCCCTCCCCAAGCTTAAAGGGGATTTCAAAGAATCCATTAGAGAAACCCTGTAGGAATTCTGTGGAATCTGAAATTCCTACCCTTAGCCTTGTCTTTCACCTAAGGTAGGATCCTAGGCTTCCTAAGAGCACCCAGGGATTACCCCCAGGCCTCTCCCAGTCACGCACCACCGTGCACCACCACCTCCACCACGGTAGAAGGCGGAGCAGTAGGGTAGGGCCTTCACTACCCCTTTATTTTGTGTAGAATATCTTTGTAAGCTCCTAGTCCTACTCCAGGGGCATCTTTGTTTCTTTTTTTGCTATATACCCAAAGATAGAGGTCCCCTTGCCTTTTCATATGCATGGGGACCCTCTTGAGGGAATAAGCTCTGGCCAAGTGGCCCCCCTACGTGTATGGCCACTCCCTTGAACTTCTGGGGGACCCTCAGTCCATGAGGGATTTCTTGACAGTGGCCTGGTTCAGTCCCGGGGGGGGGGGGGGGGGGGGTTTTTGATTTTCCGGAAAAAACTAGAAATGGTGGTAAACATAGTACCGCCATTTCTGGGCTTCCCTTTTGCAGTGGCTCTAGGGCCTTTTTGATTGAGCCTTGGTCCATTTCAGGGCCTGGTTTAGGTCCCTAGGATCTCTTTCTATATTCCCTGGTCCTTCTAAGCTCTCCTAGTTAGCTTAACAATGGTTAATTTCATCTTTTGTGAAAACTGTTAAGAATGTCGGTAAATAGTTTAGCGACATTCTGGGTTTCCTGATTTGCACTGTAAATGACCATTGTAGGCCCACCCCAGGCCAGGCTTAGGGCCCAGACCAAGCCCAGGACTTGCAACAAGTCCCCTGGAATACCCTCATGGGTCAGGATCCTTTGGGCATCCTCCCTACTACTCTCCTTTGGCTGCAAAGCTACTGTTGCAAGAACAGTAGCAATGTCGGTAGTTATTCTACCGCCAATCTCATTTTGCAAACAAATGAGATTGACAGTAATTATTCTACCATCAATCCTGCTGTTCTCATAATAGTAGCCTTACACAGGGCCTAGACCAGGTAGGAGGCCATTCTTGCCCGAGCCCACCTCAGACTAGATCCTCTAACTGGGGTTAACTCAACTCTAGTTAAATTTTAACCATGGTTAAGACCATTTAACATTGAAAAACTTAAAAAAATCCCAAAAATATCTGAAAAATGCAAAGAGACAAAAAATATGACATCGGACCTTGTAAACCACGGTTAGCAACCTTAACTATGGTTAGCTCTCCCCTTAACTCCGGTTAAGCAACCCTTAGCCTAATGGGTTAACCCTTGACCTCCGGGCCCAACCCTTGGCCTACCTGGCCCAATCTTAGTCTACTAGACTAACCCTTGGCCTCCGGGCCCAAACCTTCTAGACCATGTGCTTGACCAACTCGGTCAACCAACCCTAGCCCTCGAGCTAGACCCTTAGCTACCAATGCACACACACACACACTCCTCTAGCCTTGGCACGGGCTCATGTGTCAGAACTACGGTCGGTCTGATATCACTCCTTGTGAGTATGTAGGCAATCCAAGGCATTTGAATAAAATTTGACATTAACTTGGCTTATACCTAGGGAGTAGGTAACCATTGTGAAATGGGGGTCCAAGGGTGCCTAACACTTTTTCAGGGACTTAATCGAACCTCTTACCTAGACTCTTATGTAGACCATAAAGACCTTATCCATATCCGGGACTTTTCCATCAGAATTAAAAAATGGTGACTCCGAATCTCAACCCAGTCAATTGTGGGTACACCAAAACCTGTGCTCACACATGGCTTAGGTGCTTCGCGGCATTTTGGTACATATGCCATATACAGGTACGATGATGTGTTTCTGGCAACACCGAAGCTATTGCATTGGTCATCGCCTTGCCCTGATCTGTAAGAATTGTCTTTTGTTCTTTCCCAATCATTGTCTTTACAAAAGTCTTGAATAACCACTTGAAAGTTTCAGTACTTTCAGCATAAAGGAGTGCAACACCAAATATGATAGATTGTCTATGATGATTTACTCCAACAAATAGAGCATATGGCCGACCATATTTGTTTGTTCTATATGTCGTATCAAAGCAAACTACATCACCAAAATGCCCATAATCTATTACTGACTTTGCATCTGCCCAAAATATGTTGGTCATCTGCTCATCTTCATCTAATTGTATAACATAAAAAGAATGACTTGTTTTCTTCAAGTTTTTTTTCAGAATATTCTAACATGCCTATTGCATCTCCCTTCTTCATTACTGTCATCCTTTTAGAGTGAAGATAATTTTTATAGTCGATAGGAAGAAAACCAAGACTTTCTCAACTGCCAGCCTGTTTATCCATAAATTCTATTGTTGCTTTAGGCTGTATTCCTGAACTTTCTGCCATATCAGCTTGAGCCGCTTGAACAATAGTTATTCTCCTATGTGATCTTAGCATGTGACTGTGAGGTGTGCTAACCAATTCATGATTATGAATTATCTCAAAACTGGTAACATGATATTTATCATTAGCTTGAAGCGTAATGACCATGTGTGCTCGACAACCAGTTTTTGTTTCTGGACGATGAGTCTTTGCATTGATACGTCGTTTATCTTCGTGACGTTGACCTTCACATGCACAAGTAAAAGTTCGATTTCACACTCTACCAGTGCTATCCTATGTACCCAATTTTTTCGAATACTGAAACCCATACTCCAGCAATATGTGTTGTAAAAATTGTAAGCATGCTCTTCAGAATCAAATTTCATGCCAATTTTTGGTGCTTTATTCATTTTAGCTTGATCTTTTGCAGAAACATTTGAGTCAACTATAGATTCTTTTTCTATGACAATATTTGAATCAACTAAGCCATGAGAAATATTTCGAGGGCTCTGACACTCCTCCTCTGAGTATAACTTCAACCTACAGGCCAATTGTGGTCTTCCCTCCATATTTCTTTTCAAGAGGGTTATATATGTGCTAATGGACTTGTTCCTTGCATTAATCATAGAAAAGCAATAAAATAGAAAACTAATAAGACTTTCAATTAGGGTGCTATTGGATTGGGTTGTGTTATATACTACTAACTCTATTTAAGCAATCTAAACTACAACAATAAAAAAAGAAAAGAATTACCTCAAACCAAGTTTGTTGATTTACTTTATTTGCAAGTCAAGACCATGATTTTGTTTAGACTAAGACAAGGAAGAAAAAGCACCAGCTGGTTGCCCAGGAGAGAGGAGATTAAAAACTAAAGGGAGGTAGATGTTAGAAGTCTGTGAGAAAAGGGAAACAGGGACGAAGGAGATAGAAGAAGAAAAGACTTGTGGTCTTGTCTCTTGTGTAAGAAGTCTCCCAAAGCCTAAAACTAATTAATGCATCATTATTTTAATATTATATTAAATTCAAAATAAAAGGGTAACAAAAGGTTTTTTTCTTCTTCTTAAGGAAACGATAGTTTACCGTCTCTGTTTATGAGATCATAGGTGGCTGCCATTATTGACATGGCCTTAGCTTATTGGAGCTGTCGCCCTACTGGCAACAACGTGGGTTGTCGCTAATCCAAACTCTACATTAGACTATGTTAAGGGTTATTTGGGAATTCACAAAAAGTCAGCCTACGTTTTTAAGCTGACAATTCTCATTATATATAGTAATAGATAATAGATAATAGATATCCTTAATGATCTAAATATGTCGATCAAAAGTCCTTTCTCTCCCAATACGAACCACGTGGAGATTGTGTTCAACAAAAAAAAACCACGTGAGATTCTTCCTCATCAAACACATCCAGCTTCATCTTGGTCTTCCTCTAGAGGGAAATTGTCTCCCCAAGGCCATTCGGGACCCGTGGTGGAAAAGTCTGAGGAGATGCTTTTTTCTTTGAAGGATATTGTTTGAGAAAGGGAAGATTACATTGATTCCAGGTTTTTGGAGGAAATTAAATGATAGAGAGTTGGAGATCGTGTTTAACCTATTGCCAGGTTGTAACTAAGGGTGAATTCGAGCCGAGCTTGGCCAAGTACACGGAATGGTGACGTTTTTTTTTTGGTTCGAGATATACGTTTAGGACACAACGCCGGTTAGGTGTTAGTATCTATTCAATTAGTGGGCGGGGGGAGAGTATCTACAAACTCCCACCCTTTCGGGAATGGAACCCGGCACCTCCCCCCAAAGCAGGGGATACACTACCACTGGGGCAAAGCCCTTGTGTGTGAAAGGTGACGTGAGGAGGGGCATCTCGACTCCTCTTTGCTTGCCATGTCCCCCTTAAACTTTATTTAACTGTGGTTAAGATTCACTCACTCCTAGGATTCGCCCATTTACCCATGTTTTTTTTAAAATAAACAAATTTTTTTAACCACAGGGTTAAAAAAAAATTAACCTGAATTGAAGGCAATTGAAGGGGTGGCTTTGTGAGAGGGAGGAGGAGGAATAGTTCCCTCCTCGCTAGTGGAGCGAACTATTGCTCCTTGTACACACCTCCCGTCACATTGTGGGAGTTTGTCTTGAGACCCCATGGCAGGTTCTTGGTTAGGTCTTTCTTGAATTGGCTAGATTATAGGAACCATGCTCTTATAATGCTAGATGGGTGTGGAAAACTCTCGTTCCTTCGAGAGGGTCTTTCTTCTTGCGAAGTTGGATAAAATTCCAATTATGGCCAATCTCATTAGTAGGAAAAAGGAAAATATCAGGCATTTGTTTTATGTGTAAGAAGCGATTTGCGGCATCATTTCCTATCTTAGTTTGGTGTGTTGTGGCTGACCCCTCTAATTTTTGAATACCTTATGGTAGGTTTTGGTGGAAAGAGTGGAACAGGCACATCTTCAATGAAGAAGTGAACACAGCCCAAACAGACTGTTCGATCATGTTTCTTGGCTGTTGCATCATTAGTCCTCAACCCGAAAGGGGTGGGCCAATGGTTCCTAGGACTTATGCCCATGGTTTAAATATCGATATGTATCGACCGATACGGGCCGATACGTATCCTATTTGGAGTTACCTAATACACTGGTACGTTGGAAAAAAAACTCTACTGTATCGGGTCGATACAGGCCCGATACACTCGATACGTAGATATTTCAGTTAATTTTTTTTCTCCTTCACCCTCTAACTGAAATTCTTCGTGATGAGAAGTTAGTTGGAACTAACTATGTTGACTAGAAAAGAAAAATTGCCGCAGATAACCTTGACCTGTGTCTTAAGACACCTAAACCTGAAATTCCTGATGATGCATCATCAGCGCAAAAGGCTGAGTTAGAGCATTGGGAGAGGTCCAATCAGATGACCAAGTGTTACATTCTGGCTTCAATGTCTAACATTTTGCAAGGCTAGCATGATGACATGGATAAAGCTAATGATATTTTGCAAAACCTGCATGAGATGTTTGGTGAGCAAAATCGGTCAACTCGACAAGTAAAGTTGAAAACCCTTGTTAATACCAAGATGACTGAGGGAACTCTAGTCAGAGAGCACATCATAAAGATGATGGGCTTATTGAATGAACTGGAAATTCTTGGTGGAGAGATGGATGTCATCACTCAGGTTGACATAGTTCTGCAGTCACTCCCTTCGTCCTTCAATGCGTTCGTGTTAAATTATAACATGAATAAGAGTGAAATGTCATTGAGTGAGCTTATGAACTCACTTGTGGCTATAGAAGATCTGATCAAAAAGTCAACAAAGGGTGAAACTTTAATTGTCGATAAACCTGATACCTCCAACCAAAACAAAAAATTTAAGAAAAGGAACAAGGGTAAAAAGAAGTTTAAAGACTACAGGGGTAAGGCAAAAGTTGCAAAAGGTTCTTCAGGAGATGCTGACAAGGATAACAAAGGCAAAGGAAAATGTTTTCACTGTGGCAAGATAGGACATTGGAAGAGGAACTGTAGGACTTACCTTGCAACTCTTAAGAAGGTTGGCACCAGTACTCAAGGTATGAGATGCTTTGAAGTACTAATTACTGTTGAGTCAAACTTTCTGGATGGTCCCCCTAATTCATGGTGTGTGGATTCTGGATCCATTGTACATGTTTGCAATTGTTTGCAGGGATTCAAGGAAACTAGAAAGCCGACCCCAGGCAGGAGCAGAAGCTTAAAGTTGGTTCGGGTGCAAATGTTACAGTCAAATCAATAGGCATATTTACTCTTATTTACCTAAAGGAAAGACTTTAGTTTTAGAAGACTATTTTTATGTGCCTAGTGCACACAAAAATTTGATTTAAGTATTTAGACTTTTATTTTGTAGATTTTCTGTCAATTTTAATTCAATAATTAAAATTAAGAAAGATGGAATGACTTTAATTACTGGTAATCTTATCAACGGTCTCTATTTAATAATTCTACTACACGGATCTGACGCGGTTTATTTGCGGAAGTTGTCAGATCTGGTGCACGAAAATTCCAGTTGGAAACACCACTTTCCTAATTATATTAGGACTTTATTTTATTTTTAATTAATCAAATTTGGATATTGTTATTTGAGGATAATACTTAGAATATTTTTAGGAGATTTTGTAGGCTTCAAAAAAACTGAATGATACGTGAGAGTGGAGGGAGAAATCAGACTACACTACAGATGCCTCTCCCGGTCCTCTTCGCCTACTTTTTCTTTGGAGTTTTCATCATGGCCATGTGCGGCTAAATTTTCATATTGTTCAAAGGAAACGAAAGCCTTAGAATCAATAAAACTGTGAGATCTAATTTGTTTCTATTGTTCAATTTATGCTTTGAGTATCGGATGTTCTTCTGTGCCTATTTTCATGATTGTCCCGTTTAATTACTAGGAGGCCTACTAGTATTTTATTCGTTGCAATCTACTGCTAGGTTATATATCAAATCTATAATTGTTTGATCTCTCTAATTTGTGAAGCAACTAAGATTTAATTATTTGCTGCGTCAGAAATTATTAGATTTTAGGAAGAACGCTAGATGAAATTAAATGCAACCGCTTGTGCTTGTGTTGTTTAGCTTCATCGATCTCTCTAATTCTTAAGGTTGCTACTAGATTAAACCTTTAGCACTTGTCTTGGGTTGTTTAGTAGTTAAGGTTAATTAGATCGCTTGTTTTCAAATTAACTACGACTAAGGAGAGATAGAAAAATAATCCCAACGGTGAATATTCAAAGTATGAATTAATATATACTTGCATCGATGATCAGTTGTAAAATTCCGATGGTGGATGTTGACTTAGACCAATGTTTGTTCTTTTGATTGATTTCGATAATTTAATTTGAATTGTTCATTGGTTGTTTTTCTTGAAATTGTTTTCGTTATACTCAAACCTCCCATCATTGTTCACGTAGCATAAAACTAGGCTAGACATTCTCCGTGGGAACGATCCTTACTTGCACTACTACATGTATTTTTTTAAGAGTATAGGTTTTTTTTTGGTTGCCTACTACAGCACACCAATGCTCAATGGAAAAAAGCCATGAATGCTGAAATAGATTCCATGTATGACAATGACGTCTGGACTTTAGTAGATCCACTAGATGGTATAAGGCCAATTGGATGCAAACGGATTTACAAAAGGAAGAAGGGTGTCGATGGAAACATGGAGACCTATAAAGCAAGACTTGTTGTAAAAGGTTACAGTCAAATTTAAGGAGTTGATTATGAGGATACCTTTTCACCAGTAGCTATGTTCAAATCCATCAGGATATTGCTAGCTATAACTGCACACCATGACTATGAGATATGACAAATGGATGTAAAAACTGCTTTCCTAAATGGAATGTGAGAAGAAGACATCTATATAAAGCAACCTGAGGACTTCATTGCTCTTAACCAGGAGAACATGATATGCAAGCTTAACAAGTCAATATATGGTTTGAAACAAGCTTCTAGAAGCTAGAACAAAGATTTGAACTTTCGATCAAAGAATTTGGATTCCAAAAGAATTTAGAGGAATTTTGTATTTACAAGAAGGATAGTGGGAGAGTGGTAGTATACCTTATTCTATATGTAGATGACATCCTACTCATTGAGAATGATGTATGGATGTTGTCATCCGTTAAAATATGACTTTCTCAGTATTTCTCAATGAAAGATTTGGGAGAGTCATCCTATATTCTTAGAATAAAGATTTTGAGAAATAGAAAATGCCGAATGTTGGGATTGAGCCAAACTTTCTACATTGATAAGATTTTGTCAAAGTACATTAGTACAGTATGAGTGATTGTAAGATAACTCTCATTCCTTTTAGACATGGTGTTACTTTTTCTAAAAAGATGGTTCCTTTATCAGCAGATGAAGAGGTGTCCCTATGCTTTGGCAGTTGGGAGCCTCATGTATGTCATGCTTTGTACTAGACCGGATATCTATCATGCAGTGAGAGTTGTTAGTTGGTTCCAAAGCAATTCAGGTGTCAATCATTGGACTACTGTGAAGCACATCATGAAGTACCTGAAAAGGACTAGAGATTATGTGCTTACTTTTCAATCTGAAGATCTCGTAGGATTGGGTTATACTGATTCCGATTTTTAATCTGATCTGGACAATAGAGCTTCCACATCTGGGTATGTGTTCACATTGGGTGGTGCTGCTGTCAGTTAGCGCAACATAAAGCAGAAGAATATTGCAGACTCCACCATAGAAACAGAATATATTGCCGCTTCTGAAGCAGTTTGGTTCAGAAGGTTTTTGCAAGAGCTAGAAAATGTTCATTCAACACTTAAACCTATCACTCTCTTTTGTGATAGTAATGGTGCGGTAGTGCATAGCAAAGAACCTAGGAACTACAAGAAGATGAAACATGGGAAGCGGAAGTATCATCTCATTCGTGAGATTATTGAGAGGCAAGACATCATTGTTATAAAGATTAGGTCTCAACTTAATGTTGCTGACCCGATGACTAAAGCTTTATCAGATAAAGTATTTGTAACACACTTAGATAGTATGAGATTGAAATCTATGTCACAGTGACTTTAAGGGCAAGTGGGAGATTGTTGGACATTATGCCTTAAAAAGTCATTTAGATTGTAAGATTCTTATTGATTAGATTAATAAAGACATTTTCTTTATCTATTGTGAATTCATTATGGGTAATTGACTATGATCATGAGATGATCTATACGATATGAGATATTGATAAAGGTCCCTAGGATATATTGTAGGAAATCTATGTGATAGGTATTGGACTATCACAAGCAGATATAGCTTTCTAGTTCCTTATACCTTATAGAGTCACATCTATGGATGAAGCTGGGCACTTCACTTATATGGTTGCCACAATACTAAGATGTTCTCAATGGTTGAGATGTAGTTTTATCTCAAACTATTGTAATTGAGACTACACATCAGCATATGGATACTTAAATGTACTCTGACTAATTGTATTTAATGAGGGACCTCTTGCATAAACATATAATCAGATAGTTGGTCTCTCATTTACATTGAACAGTTTTGATGATCCTTAGATCTGATGAGTTCATTTATAACTGTGCAGTAATCTGACTATTTTGACTGCACCTAAATACTCTCTACCTGAGGGAGTATGATATGGTGACAGTTGGATAATCAGAAAGCTGTTCGAGTCATGATGAATTTCAAACAAGAAATCTATGCTCATTAAATTGAGAGACTATCCAAGTTCCGGGTAAGACAGTCGATTAAGCTTAATTAAATCCTACGCAGATGATTTTGAAATCAAATAAGTTTGAAATATATTTTAAATAAAATATATTATACTTAATAAAATTTTTCTCAAAATGTATAACATGAGAAATAGTTTCTCATGACTTAATCAAGTGTCTTGGAAACCCGGATGATGTACAATGGGGTATGAGTTAGATAGTATATTAATCTCGAAAGCCTATTATGGATAATGTTACTGGAAGGATCAATCGAATTAAAAAATTCATGTGGCGGGATCCTTTACTGGTTTATGTTCTTACAATGAGATTCAATTGCAACATGGATATCTCATGTCACTTGCAATTCCAGTGTCATTCCTATTAAAGGGTCAATGAGATAACATTAGGTAAGCCAGGGTTATAATGTCTCAGAGCAATTTGTGGAGATGCTCATAAAAGAAATATAAGCTCAAAATAATAGATTAAATGTTAATATATAATTAATGGATTAAATGTTAATATTTAATAAATAGATTAAATGTTAATCTATGGTTTAGATTAAATATTAATCTAAATTAAAAGATAATAATAATTATTATTTAATTAACTAAATATAAGGGGATATGAGTTTGACCCATATCCATAAAAGCCCATATAAGATGAACCTTAATGGTGGGCCCAAGCCCATGAGATAATCTCCCCAAAATGGGCGCCCACTTCTAGTTCCCTAATTTTATAGGACTTTTGGTTAGTAGATATTAATTAATTAATTAGTTCTTATCTAATGAGATTAAATGCCTTTCTTGGAAGACAAGAAACAAAGAGATAAGGATTATCCTTATTAACTTGATGCTCAAGACTCCCCTCTCCCTCACGCCCACTCTTAGCTCACGCCCACCTTTTGAGGTGTTTCTAATTTAATTAGAATCCCTAATCATTAGGGAGTTAGTTAGTATCCTTAGATTCTAGTTACATCCCATTAATTAATGAGTCCTTTTAGGAAAAGGAATCCCAAATTAGAAAGTTTGTTATAACTAACTTCTTATAGATAAACTAGGAGTTTAAATTGATGATAAGAGTTATCATTATTTAGTAACTCTTAGAGATAACTATCATTATTAGATAATGATAAGGATGATGGTCAAGATGTGGATAAGATCTACATCTATAAATACCCAACACCCAAACCGTGGGGATAAAAAAAAAATCATTATTATTCTCCTCATAATTTCGTGAACTATAGAGTAGAGCCCAAGATTCAACCCTTGGATTTTTGTGGGCTTAGGGAGAACATCCCTTAAGGGATTTTCGTAGGGTAGTGTTAATACCCTATCAGATTTTGTGAGTTAGGGTTTTGAACCCTAAGGGATTTTTGTGAGTTAGAAAGTCTACTCCATCATTTTGTTCATCTCTTTTTTCTTTAAAGGCCAATAATAGATTCAAAAGCTTCGCAAGGATAGTGAAGAGAGAGAATCGAGCTTCGAACATTTCTTCGAGAAATCTTTACAAAGAGTTTTGAAGCTTCATCATGTTTTGTACTTCACCGGTGAACATCATTTACCGAGGTAATTCTCTAACATGTAGTTAAAATTATTTGTTATCTATGGTGTAAAGATCTTTGGGATCCAGTTTTCCGCATATTTTTTTTATCTGGATTCCCTTCACTCCCGCCTTCGAAAGCAAATCATCTGTGTTCATTCATTGGCTTCCCAGTTGCCTTGAATGTTTAAAGGCCAAGATTTCTTGCCTTGTATGTAAACTGTTGTACAAGAGATCTTGTGCTAAAATTTGTAAATCTCGTTCGAGCAGGACTTGATCTCGCTCGAGCGGATTGTTCTGGAAAAATCTCGTTTTGATGTTGCAACTATAACTTTTGATTGGATTATTGGATTTTGGCGATTCAACTTGGGTTGGACTCGAAATTCAAAGGGGAACAAATTTGTATCTAATATTCAATTTCTAATTCTGCATTATTAATGGTCTAACTAGGCCTTAAAATGGAGAGTATTTTAAGACATCCCTCTTCTTTTCTTGATCATACTTTGATCACACAAGAGGGTCTTTAGGACCCTGAACGCACACCCTTAAGAATTTAACACATGCCATAACATATTTAACATTTACATTGCAACCCAAAACCCTCCTAATCATTAGGAACCATTTATAACAATACATAAAGCTTTTAGACCTTTTTAAAACACTCTTCACATATACTATTCACACCATAGTGCCATGCAGTTCCGGGGTTCTATATAACATGTTTTATTGGCAAAACTATTAAAGAGAAGAGAATCTTAAGGTCCATCTAATAGACAAAACAAATGGGTATATACTAAGCCAAATTCTTTATTGTACTAGATTTCTTTAAGTGCAGTACTAATTGAAGATCAATTTGTTATTGTAAAGGGTTATTTAATTATTTTCAATTTAAGTAGCACCTTTTTGAAAAGGGGCCAATGGTAGAGTTCTGACTTTAATAGCTATTGTTTAATTCTTGAGCTTTATCACCAAAAATGAACAAACCAATCAATCCTGATTGTATTAGATGAAGGGGAAGTTGTAGCCGCCATCATCATTATCATAACCTTCTCATCTCAACTAAAAATATTATAGAGCTAGTAAAGAAAAGTATACTATACACTTACTAAGTAACATATGAGCTCTTTGACCATTAATCCTACCTTGGTTACCGGCAGTAGGGAACTTCTCCTTTAAGTACTACCACCTCACCCCTTTTTTTTGAGGGGTGTGTGTGGTTATAGGCTTGAAGTTGAGATTGTAGGGCGTGTATGTGTGCTGTGTGTGTGATTAGTTAAAATTATCAAAAAAGAACGAAAACATTATGGTGTGTGTTTCCTCTCATATGAGCTCTTTGCCCATTAATCTCATCTCGGTTACTGACAGTAGGGATCTTCTTCTTTAAGTACTTTCACCTCACCCATCTTTTTTTTAAGAATGTGTGTGGTTATAGGTTTGAAGTTAAGATTGTAGGGTGTGTGTGTGTGTGGTTAGTTAATATTATCAAAAAAAAAGAAAAGAAAAGTGTACTATACACTTACTAAAGAATAAGGGAAGCGAAGCTCGTTGGTTGTGCGTGTTTACACCACACCGTTGGTCCAGAAATTAATCGGATATATCCACTTGTCCCACTAACTTAAACAGATAAACTGGGTTGCAGCCTAACGTATATCCTTACCCAAAAAAAGAAGAAAAGAATAACAACCTAAACTTATTAAAGGACAAATTGTACAATAAATAATAACAATCCACACTTACATCTTTTTCTTGGTTGTCCACATCAATCTTTTTATATTCCATCTCAATTATTTTCTTATCGATGTTGCTGTACTTTCCCTCACTTTCTCTTCTCGGTTCTCCAAATCAATCTTTCGTTAATATATTTTAATTATATTCTTAACATCTTCTACATAAGCTTTGTTGGTCTATGATTTTCAATCCAACCTTATTTGTATTCAATGATTGTTCCTTACCATCGACCAAGGACCAGTCATAAATTTACTAGTTTTCAGTTCGGAATTTTTATTTTTATTTTGGCATTAAGCTTCATTGGTTTACAAGGAAAATAATAGTAAAAAATACTTTTTGGGGCAAATTATTTCCTACATGTTTGGCTAGCTGGAAAATCGATCTAAAGTAAGTTCCTAGCTTCATTTGGTTAGCAAAAAAAAAATGAAAGAAAAAAATAGAAGAATGAAAAATAAAATAAAATTTCGACTGATTTTCCTTTCTTTTCTTGATAACCCAACTGAACTTAAGACTACTTTGTTTTCTCATACAAAGGGAGGGAAAAATTTTCTTCAAAAAATAAGATGTTATTTTTGTAGAAAAAAAGTTCTTTCCCACGTCAATTTCTCTTGGAACAAACAAATATTTTTTTACTTCAATTTATCCTCTAATTTTATTTATTTATTTATATTTTTTTTTCACTTCAATTATGCTAATCTTGAGGAAACAAAAGAGGCACTATATCAAGTCTGCTTAGATACAAGGAAGGGGTGGGTGATATTCAAGGAATTAAGATTGTAAGGAGCTCCTAGTATTAATAATTTGCTTATTATAATAATTATTATTTTTAAATAATTTTTGTAGACAAATTAGGTATTTTCTCTTCTCTTTGTCATGTCTATGGAGAAGCTAATGAGGCTACATATTTTCCGCTAATTATGGTTGGGATGTACAAAATTTTGGATTATTTTACACTATTCAATCTGCTAAGCTTAGATCTATTATTTTTTTGGGAAATACTTAACTTATTGCCACAGTAGACTATGTAGTTTAATGTACAATCCTCAATGGTCATCGTCCTCCTTTTTACCATGCATCAACTGTAGTTAACATTCACTCACTCCTATGGTTAAGCAATCTAAGCTTGATTTTTAAAAAGCAAACAAACAAAAATATTAACTTTAATTTTCTTAAGCTCAACCATGGTTAAATGTGTGTTAAAAGGGACATGTGGCCATGACATTAGATTGCATAGTCTAATGCGGGGTGTGCTAATCACTACCCTTATTTTTTAGACAAATTAGGTATGAGCGATGCTAGATTTATTAATTAATCAGGTTTTTTTTTTCCTTTGTAGGGTTAAGGTTTATGCCCCTAAGATCCTTCCAAACCCCCCACTTCCTCTGAGTGGCTTTTAAAAAAAGTATATATATATATATATATATATATATATATATATATATATATATATATATATATATATATATAGGGAAACAAATAGCATTGCGTGAGCATTTTGTCGTGACTACGGTATGGTCTGATTCTAAAATAATTTTTCAATATCGACTTCGGGAGCTTAGCAATAATATATCTGCAAATGCCTATTTTCGAGACTTGGTTAAGCTCAGAACTAATACTAAAATGGCCTTCGCATTATAAATAATCATCTTGCTTAATATAATGATATTTCTTACTGAAAACAAAAAAGAGGTTGTTGTTATAGTTATTAGATAAATTAAATGAAAAGACGGGGAACCCCATAGCTTAGTTCCTATACAGAATAGCCAACATTATTCCAAATCACCCATTTGTTTATGTCTTAATTAATTCCTTCACGTTGTGATAATTAAACAAGAAGATAGACAATGAGAAAAACAAATCAGAAGTGAGCCGTGACTCAATTTTCAACTGTAGCACGGCCAACCGACATTCACTCATTTGCCGCTTGTTCCTTAAACAGTACTCCCAGCGGTTCGAGTCATCCCAAACATGCTAATTGCACATGAGTTAATAAATCAATTTTATTATACAATTTATACTTAGTTATAATATATATATATATATATATATATATATATATATATATATATATATATATATATGCATTTTTCACGTGTGAGGTTGGTATATATGGAATAGGTGATGTTTATATATATATATATATACACACACACGAAATAGATAGCATTTTCACGTGTAAGGTTGGTCTCATACAGCCATTTATGTATATAGTAAAATGAGTCATCACCGAGCCATTTGTTTATATATATTATATATATAGTGTCTGGGGGGAATAAGGAATGTTAGATTAGCATAAATTTTGTTGGGAAATTAGTAAAAAAAAAATAATCTTTTATATTGGGTACAAGACTTTGTTGATTTACGATTACTATAGGTAAGAGTTTTTTTTGTTGGAAAATTTGATGTTCCTAACCCTTTAGGTCAGGACTAATCCCCGATGATGCGACTTGAGCCCACAACCCATCACACCAGGTAAGTCCAGGTAAACCCGTGCAGGGCTGGCCTTGAAGGGGGAGTGAGAAATGGAACCCAAGACCTCCCACTTGGGAAAGGACCAGGAACCATATGTTATTTGCATACTACATCATTGAGAATATTTTTCTATTGTATCACTAACTTTCATGAGAATGCATACTAACTTTCATGAGAAGGCATACTATGCGATCTAATCTAAGCTATATGCGACAAGTTGAGAAAAGAATAATCCCAACATGTAGCAACGTTTTACGAGAAGACGACCTCGTGAATGTAAAATGTAATAACATTTTTTTTTTTAATTGACAAAATTATTTTAGAGAGGAGAATCTTATGGTCCATGTAATATAGAAAATAAAATGGGTTATACTAAACCAATATCAATATGTTAATTGTACTTGATTTCTTTTTAAGTGCAGTATTAATTGACGATCAATTTATTATTATATAGGAAAATTTGATTATTTTCTATTGAGCAATAGTTCGCTCCACTGGGGAAGTGCAAACTATTGCTCCTCGCTCTCATAAAGTTAATTTCTTTTAATGGTTAATTTTTTTATTATTTCTAAAAAATAAGGATCGAGGAGTGAACCCTAGGAATGAGTGAATCTTAACCACAATTAAATAGAGTTAAAAGAGGGACACATGACATTTAAAGGGGACCCGAGACGCACCTCCTCGCATCACCAACTGAAGACACATGGCATTGAAACTGGCCAATGGTAAGAGTTCTGACTTTAATAGCTATTGTTTCATTCTTGAGCTTTCATCACCAAAACTAAACAAACAAACCAATCCTGGGTTTTATTTTGATATAATAGACACCAGGTGACACAAGATCACAGCTCCTTCACAATCCTCTCAATACACAATCCTCTCAAAAAAACAGAGTCCCACATCGGTTGGGTGGGTTAGAGACTTACAGGTGAACCCTTAAAGCCCCACCGCCCTATCTTTTTCGAGAGGGTTGTGTGGGAACTGTATCCTTGTGTCACTTGGATGTATGTGAGAGTTGTGACAGTGTATGTGTGTCTCTGTTAAATTAAAAAAAACCTTGTTATTTAGTCCCAAATGATGGGTTAGAGACTTGTAGATGAACCTTTAAAGCCCCACCTCCATTTCTTTTTTGAGAGGGTTGTGTGAGAACTGTGACCTTATGTCAACTAGGTGTGTGTGAGTTGTGACAGTATGCGTTTGTATTATATAAAAAAAACAATCTTGACAATCAGATGAGACTTGTAGATGAACCTTTAAAGCCCCACCTCAATTTCTTTTTTGAGAGGGTTGTGTGAGGTCTGTGACCTTATGTCAACTGGGTGTGTGTGAGTTGTGACAGTATGCGTTTGTATTATATAAAAAAAACAATCTTGACAATCAGATGAAGATGAAGGGGAAGTTGTAGCCACCATCATCAACATTATCATACTCTTCTCATCTCAACTAGCACAAATTCTATTTCAAGGTTGGGGGTTTTGCATATCTGCTGCTGTGTTCTACTAGCTTCGCAAATTAACTCATGGTTTTGCAAACGTTAGACAATCAACTTCAATCCCTAGTTTCGTTAGGCTTCCATTTGTTATTGTTAGGAAAATGAATACTATGCCCTTATAATATTTCACAATTTCACAAAGCCTTTAACTATCTTTAAATTATGATTAATAAGTTTTAACCCTTGTGATTAAGATTCACACCCTTAGGGATAAAGCATCTAATCCGGGTTAAAAAAAAAAAAAAAACGTGTCCCCTTGTAAGTCCCTTTAACTTAGGTTAAGATATACTAACCCTTAGAGTTAAAGCATCTAACCTTGATTTAAAAGGAAAAAAATTAATATTTCATAATTACTAGTTTCCATTTGTTATTGTTAAGAAAATGACTACTATGCCCTTATAATATTTCATAATTTCACAAAGCCTTTAACTATCCTTAAACTATGGTTAATAAGTTTTAACCCTTGTGATTAAGATTCACATCCTTAGGGATAAAGCATCTAACCTAGGTTAAAAAAAAAAAAAACGTGTCCCCTTTTAAGTCCCTTTAACCTAGGTTAAGATATACTAACCCTTAGAGTTAAAGCGTCTAACCTTGGATTAAAAGAAAAAAAATTAATATTTCATAATTACTAGTTTCTATTTGTTATTGTTAAGAAAATGACTACTATGCCCTTATAATATTTCATAATTTCACAAAGCCTTTAATTATCCTTAAACTATGGTTAACAAGTTTTAACCCTTGTGATTAAGATTCACACCCTTAGGGATAAAGCATCTAACCCAGGTTAAAAAAAAATAAAATAACGTGTCCCCTTTTAAGTCCCTTTAACTTAGGTTAAGATATACTAACCCTTAGAGTTAAAGCATCTAACCTTGGTTTAAAAGAAAAAAAATTAACTTGTCCCATTTGTACTCCCCTTAATTGTGGTTAAGATTTATTAACACTTATTTTTTTTTTCTAAGAACCAAAGTTAGATTTTTTAACCCTAAAGGTGAGAGAATCTTAACCACAATTAAAGGTGTCCTCTTTTAACTTTTTTTTAACTGTGGTTAAGATAAACTAATTCTTAAGGTTAAAGCATTTAACCTTGGTTTTTAGAAAAAAAATAAAAAATATTTAACCTATCTTTTAACTCTCTTTAACTGTGGTTAGGGTTCACTAACCCTTATGGAAGGGGACATGTTAATTTTTTTTTTTAATACCAAGGACCGGGGTTAGATGCTTTAACCCTAAGGGTTAGTTGATCTTAACCACAGTTAAAGGGAGTTAAAAAGGGGATAACTTAAATATTTAAGTATTTCAAACCGAAGTTAGATGCTTTAATCCTAAGGGTTAGTGAACCTTAACCACGGTTTAAAGGAGTTAAAAGATACGTTAAATTTTATTTTATTTTTTTCTAAAAATCAAAGATGTTTAACCCTAAGGGTGAGTGAATTTTAACCACAGTTAAAGGGAGTTACAAAGGGACACATTAATTTTTTTCTAATTATTTTCCTAAAAATCACGGTTAGATGCTTTTACCCTAAGGGTTAATGAATCTTAACCACAATTAAAGGGAGTTCAAAGGGGACATGTTAATTTTTTTTCTTTTAAAATCTAGGTTAGATGCTTTAACGGTAAGGGGTAGTGTATTTTAACCTAAGTTAAAAGGGGACACGATAATTTTTTTTAAAACCAAGGTCGGATGCTTTATCACAAGGATTAAAACTTATTAACCATAATTCAAGGATAGTTAAAGAATTTGTGAGATTATGTAATATCATAAGGACAAAATAGTCATTTTCCTAATAATAACAAACGAAGGCTTAACCATATTAGGGATTGAACCATATTAGGGATTGAGATTGTTTGTCTAACGGTTGCAACACTATGAGTTATATAATTGGTATTTGCAAAGGTGGTAGGACACAACACAACAACCGATATGCAAAAGGCCCTTCAAAGTTTTACCCTGATCTGACAGCCCAATATCATCCCCTTCTTGTTTCATGTGGGCCCGGAAGCATGCCAATTGGGGATGGGATTTGGTCATGCTCTAAGCACCAAAACCATCTTGCTCTTGGTGGGCTGAGGAAATGAAATGAAATGAAATGAAATCTCCTTTTTTTTATCTGTCACATGTCGGACGTTGTACATAGGCAAGATGGTTTTGGTCTTGCAAGACCAAATCCGATCTCTGCCAATTGGTATTGAAACAAGTGATACATGGCAACACTGCGAACATCATGGATCTATTACTTAATCAAATAAATGAATATATATATATATATATATATATATTTTGACAGCCAAAGGATTAAACCACTTGCCACTCACTTGTTATATTATTATTAAAGATTACTTATTAAAAAGCTTTAATGAACATGACTTACTAGGAAAAATATATATATGGTATGATAAATTTTTTTATCATTCTATTATGTAAAGGTTTCAGTAATACCTAAAGCGATTGAACTACATTATGCTAAATAATGGCCTTTCTGGAACATTTGACACTATATTATGTATTGCAGATTTTAGAAACCCTACTCTATTTCATCTATTTGAAATTTACAATTTCTTCCCTATAACCAAAAAAGACCACTACATCTTATATTTTTTGATATCAAGATCTAATAATATTTTCATTGTTCACTAAAAAATCGACTAATTAAATTTGGGTTTCTATATTGAATCTGATCTCATTGGGGGTGCAAATGCCCACGAAAAGATCGGATTCCAACCGCCTAGAGGACATTCAATGCAAATCATATTCCACTAGCGTTTTGGAGGCCACTATTACAGAATGGAAGTTATAAGAAATGAAGACTTTACGTAATAGTTTTGGACATTACGCACACCAAAACTGTTAAATCTAGATGGAGAGCACTTTTCTTTATAAGCATAATATTGCCTATGCATCACACAATTAGGTCACATGAAAACTTTGGGAACCACCAAAAAAGTTTTCCTTGCGCTCACCATATGGCAAAAAATTAGCTCATGCAGATATTTGGGCCAATGAATTATGCTGATTTTTGCCACGCTGAACATGACCAGGCCAATATATATATATATATATATATATATATGGCTTACCATGGGTATGGAGGTGGATAGAGGTCCAACTACAACCATTTGCGATTATCAGGGAGAGTTCAATTGCACAGAGTCAACACGTGTCCATTTTAATCCATATTAATTGTGGTTAACGTTTACTAGCCTCTGGGGTTCAACAATATAACTTTAGGTTTTTTAAAAAAATATATTAAAAAATATTAATTCTAAAGGTTGAAAATCCTTAACTAAAGTTTAATATTTTTCCTAAACACTAAGATTATATTGTTAAACCCCAAGGGTTAATAAATCTTAACCACAGTTAATAGGGTTTAAAAGGGACACATGTTGGCTTGTGGGTGTGATTGAACTCTCCCCATGTTAAGTCATGATTTGCTGTGTGATTCGATCTTAGGTGGGTACTCCCCCAGCTTTCGAATTTTTTTAAAAGAAAATATAGTTTACTAAAAATTTAGAACACTCTACTGCTATAATTGGACTCCTTGGAGTCGGTTACTACCCCAGGTCAACACATATCCCTTTTAATAACTCTTAATTGAGATTAAGATTCACTAAACCTTATGGTTCAACCACCTAACCTTGGTTTCTAGAAAGAAAAATTTACTCTAAAGGTTAAGGTTGTTAATTAACTAGAGTTAAAAGACTTTTGTGTTATAACTAGACTCCAAATAGTTTGATTAAAACCGTAGAGGATTAGTCATGGGATAGTTGTCTCATTGTATTTTTTAAAAAAAATATCTTTTAACTATTTTGTTTAATTATTTAATAGGACATAATCATTGAACAAGAGGGCAATTGCTCAATGAAAAAAAATATTATATTATTTAATTTAATAGGGTATAGTCATAGGACAATGGAAGCTACTCCCGTAAACAAGGAGAAACAACACTTGTAGGATATATACAAAATGTATGGATGAAATAATTCACAAACTTAGTCATCAAAAAAATTTTGCCCTTAAACCAAATGCATGTGTCCTCTTTACAATTAAATCCTAGCTCCTCCCTTTTATGCAACGCTCCCATGAGTTTAAGTTAAGATTCACCTACCCTTAGGGATCACCAACCTATCCTTGGTTTTGGAAAAAATTATTGAAAAAGAATTTAACCTCGGTTAAAATTCACTAACTCCTAATGTTAATTTTTTTCTAACAACCAAGGATAGATGGGTAAACCCTAAGGGTGGGTGAAGTTTAACCACAATTAAGGGTGTCAAAAGTGACACATGGCAGTGTTAGTGGCGTAATCGGACTCCCCCGATTCCGGTTACAATTGGAAATCATTACAAGTCAATTAATTGAAAAGACGTGGGCTTAGTTCCTATACAAATATAAGAATCAAGATTATTCAAATCACCCATTCGATTATTAATTTTTTTTTTCATACATTTGTTTATCTCTTAATTCCTTCACATTGGGATAAATCTTTTTTTTTTTGGTGAAACACATGGGGATAAATCTAGAACATAGACAATGAGAAAAACAAATCTAGAAGATATCGAAAATCTCTCTTAATTTTATTTCCAAACATGCAAGATTATGCTTTGGAAAACATTCACTTTGTATCACGCCTTTGGCTTAATCCCCTCTATAAATTGTCCCTTATTGGGTCTCTTGAATCCTCGTCAATTTCTTTTGCTCCTTTCATCCCATATCTAATCTTAAAATGTGTTGTTCTTTTTCTATCTCTCCCTCTTTGTATGTCGGGTTCAAATCCATACTCTCTCTGCCTCCCTATACAATGATTATGTACTTGCTCTCTCCCTTTCTCAACATCCATGTTGATTCATTATCTGGTTTGGGGTTTCACCATAAAAAGCGTGGTCCTATTGGGATGGTCGAAGTTGAAGTTAGTCAAGGAACGGGAAGAAGCGAAAGTAGCTGGGCCGTGTGAACGCATGTGTGTTGGGGCGATTTTGGATTATTTTACACAATTCAAGATTGTCCTACTAAGCTTATATCTATTATTTTTATTAGACAAATTATGTATGGGCAATGTTAGATTTATTAATTAATCAGTTTTTTTTCATCTAATATGTATGGTTTATTTTCCCTCTAGATCTTTTTTGTTAATAAACTAAGTAGGGTATGCCAAATCCCCAACTCCCTAGTGTTGCAACCAGCATTGCGTGAGCTTTTTGTCCCGATTGTGGTATGGTCTGATTCTAATATGATGGTTCAATAACTTATATAATAACTTATATATGACTGATGATCCTTCGGGTCCTTTTAGAGTGATTGAGTGGGCTTACCCTTATGACACTAGCGAACATTAGGTTTGATTAGTGATGGCAATGAGTCGGGTTAACCGGGTAACCCACCCTACCCCGCCCTTATTGGGACGGGTTTGGGGAGCTATTATATGAGGTAGGACGGGTTTGGGAATGAAGGGTTAAACTCGAATTCGGTTTAGGCCGGGAATGAATTTAAGTCGCCCCGCCCCACCCTACCCTACCCTGCCCTACCTTGCCCTGCCTCGCTTATAATATGAAATTACTATTTTATCTTAAAATTAATCATAAAATTATATAAAAAAATTACTTATAATGTGAAATATTGAACCGGCCAACCCCACACACACCGACTAGTGCTTAACGAGACGGAATGGGATGGGACAGGACGGGGTAAGAAGGGTTTTGATAAACGGGGATAGGGTCACCCACCCCGGGTTTGAGACGAGAATGTAGTAAGAGTTTTCCATTAGAGGCGAGGTAGGGTTGGAAGCGCCCAGCCCAAACACGCGCCGTTGCAATATGTAGGTCTGACTGTGTGTGTTTAGGTGTTACTTTATCTCCTTAACCAAAATAAAAGTAAAAATGATGGGCCTCCATGGGAAGTGGGAACGTAGCAATATTATAACTGATATCAAGGCTTATTTTCGAGACTAGATTGAAGCTCAGAATCACTGACCTCACTTAGTTACTATACAGAATAATCAAGATTACACCAAATCACCCATTTGCTTATGTCACGTTGTGATAAATCTAAGAAAATCCTCTTTTTTTTTGAGGAGTGTGTGTGGTTCAAGGCCTGGGTTGAGATTGTAGGCTGTGTGTGCGCGCGTGAGTTGGTGTGTTACTTCTGTGTGTTATCAAAAAAAAAAAAAATCTAAGATAGACAATACTGAAAAAAATATATCAGATATGAGCCGTGACTCAATGATCAACTGTAGCACGGCCTACCGACATTCACTGATTTGCCGGTTGTTCCATAAACAGTACCCCCACCGGTCAGAGTCATCTCAAACATGCTAATTGCACATGCGTTTATAAATCAATTTTATTATACTAGTTATAAAATCTATCGATATATATATATATTGGTAGCATTTTTCACGTGTAAGGTTGGTATATACGGAATAGGTATTATCTAGTCAGATGAATCATCCTTCAACCGAGCCATCAGAACCGGTGATCAAACATAGTTTTGATTAGCCTATATAATTTTTTTTGGGAAACATATATATATTGTGTGTGTAAGGTAAGGCATCTTAGATTAGCATAAATTTTGTTGGGAAATTAGTAATTGCTTTTATAATTTTTATATTGAGTACAACACATCATTTATTTACATACCACATCATTATATATATTTTGCTGTACAAAGGTTTCAATTTCAGGTCACTTGATGAGAGGGCACACCATGCCATCTAAGCTACTGGCGGGGCAAGTTAAGAAAAGAATAACCGCAACATGTACCAACCTGTTATGAAAAGACGGCATTGGCCTTGTGAACGTAAAATTTACTTCTAACCGAAAAAAAAATAAAAAAACACTTAAAATTTACTAAGTGGTAAAACTATTTAAGAGAAGAGAAACTTAGGGTCCATGTAATAGACAAAGAAAATGGGGATATATACTAAAACAATATGTTTATTGTACTAGAGTTTTTTAAGTGCAGTATTAATTGACGGTCAATTTGTTATTATAAAGTGATATTTGATTATGGGACAATGGTAGAGTTCTGACTTGAATAACTATTGTTTAATTCTTGAGCTTTCATGTAGAACCGCGGAACTCATTTGCATAGTCGGTGAATAGTGTCTGTGAATAGTGATTTTTAAGTCAAAATGTCATCTATGTATTTTGGAATATGATTTATGAATAAAAAAAATTGGAACCAAAATATATATGTGTGAGGATGTTAAAACCTAGGTAAAAGGAGTTGAGACACTCAAGTGAGCTAAGGGAAGAATGAAAATACTCTTAAGTATGTAAAATGGAGAAAAAAATGATTAAGTTCTGCAGGTGGCCGGTCGACCACCCCTCATGGCCGGTCGACCTACTATCTCGAATGTGGCCCAAAATGGGCTACAGTGGGATTGCTGTTCGTGGCTGGTTGACCGCCCCTCTTGGCCGGTCGACCGACTATATGAAAGTAGTCCAAGAATGTGCCATAGTGTGTTTTGATCAGAGGTCAGTCAACCGCCCCCATTGGCTGGTCGACCGACTGTCTCCAAAATGCTCAAAAGATAGGCAACAGTAGGGATTTCCTCCTAGCCGGTAGACCGCCCCTCCCAGTTGGTCGACCGTCCTTTAATGATTTAGGGTTTTTTTTTCTCTTGTGCACGAATTTTAAAGGAAAATTAGGGTTTTAATCACCTTTGGCATATAAATACAAGCTCATTTTGTTGATCGATTTTTCTCATAAGAAATGGTTTTAAAGGAAAGTTCATTAGAAAAGATGTTTAAGGAAAATCTCATTAGAACGACTTATAGGCTCATAAGAATTGACAAAGCCAAACTTTGGGTTGGTTTTATTTTAAGATCGGTTACAAATGATCATTAGGATCACAAGTCTAAGATCGGTTATAATGCTCACAATGATCATAAGTCTCACAAGACTTCTCAAAGATCAGCTCATAAGTTCTCATAAGGATCATAAATCTCACAAGACTTCTCTAAGATCGACTCATAAGTTCTCATAAGGATCTCTAAGGCTCATAAGGACTCATAAGTACTCATAAGACTAATAAGCACTCATAAGAAATTGATATTCTAAGATCAGTTACAAGCTTATAAGGATCATGTCTAAGATTGGTTCATAAGTTCTCATAAGGATCTCTCATAAGAATTCATAAGGCTCATAAGACTCATATGAACCCATAAAAGCTCATAAGACTCATAAGAACTCGTAAGACATGTTTTGTTTTCCCAGAAAGTTCTTAAGATAAGGTTTTGAAAGTTATGCACGTTTTAAGATAAGATTTGAAGTATGGTTTTACATTAGGTTTTAAATGATGAATTATGAACTGTTTCTCTTAAGTACTCGCTTGATATTATTGAATTATAATATTGTTAGCTAGTAGCTTGTACACACCGAGTATTCCATGCTCAGCCATATATTTTGATGTCGACAGATTCATTTGACATTTGTACTCCCGGTCCTTGGGTCAAGGAGGACTATAACGAGGAGTCTGCAGTAGCTGCTCCAGAGGAGGATAGGGACCTAGATAGGTGACCTTATGTAACGCCCCGAAATACCCCCTAGGAGTTTAGGGATATTTTAGGTATCACACTGCGTACCTATCAAACCATCCTGTAATGCACAAGATAAAATACAGTATTAACAACGATAATCAGAGCGCGGAAGCTATCATATATGCGGAAGCGTAAACAAATTTTCATTTCTTCGGATGATCCAAAATAGTATTCCAAGTTAACATAAATACAAGACAAGTCTAAGTCTAAGGTGGACATGCCCACCTATCAAAATATCAAAATACACAAGACCCTCTCATACTCTCCCCTCAACAGTAGTCGAGGTATGGCCACGCATCGAGGTCTCGGTCCGCCTGAGACTGTAATGGAATAGCCGGCTCTCTCTCCTCTATATACTCTTCCTCGACCCAAGGCTCCGGGTCGAGGGCTCCCTCAGTACCTGCCGACATGAAAGTACGGCTGAGCATGGAATACTCAGCGAGTACAAGCTACTAGCAGACCATAACAATAATAAAACACACAATAGTAATATCATACAAGCAGTAATAGAAACATCACAAAGAAACAGTATAGGGCATGACACAATACAAGCATCCTGACGTGCGTACATGAATGCGAAAACGCCGATAAAACTCATGCTTGAAAACCCCTGTCATGTCCCGGTATGCCTCGTAGAAATCATGTATGCATGCATGCATGAATGCATGATCATCATCTTGTAAACCTCCATCTTGTAACTTGTGAGCCAGAGGCTAGCACCTGAATCTTCCTGGGCTGCCAACCTCCTTGATATGTAATGCACTTGTGAGCCAGAGGCTAGCACCCGAATGTCCCTGGGCTACCAACCTCTTTGATATGCAATGCACTTGTGAGCCAGAGGTTAGTACCCGAATGTCCCTGGGCTACCAACCTCCTTGTTATGCAATGCACTTGTGAGCCAGAGGCTAGCACCCGAATGTCCCTGGGCTACCAACCTCCTTGTTATGAAATGCATGGTTTTCTTGTGAGCCAGAGGTTAGTACCTGAATCCTCCCTGGGCTACCAACCTCCTTGACATGCAATATTTTCTTATTGTTTATTATATGCACATGCTCTTGAAATCACGGTTCATGCTATCATGCGTGCTCGTGTACGTGTCCATAGTGACAATCATGATAATGGGAATAACCAAGATATGACATTATAATTCAATTCATGATATGAACATAGGTAACATAAGTAGTTTGCATGACATTTGATCAATTTATTATTTATAAGAACGCATGCATAAAACCAATTTCTATATTCTTCATTGAAATCATTTATTCATAGTTTAGGTATTTTGTCAAACACTTTCATACATTATTCCTTAGTAGTTTATCTCCTTTTTTTAAATGCATATTTTCCATTCAGTCACACAATGGTAAGTTTGTCATTTGTACTATGCCCATCCTCCATTTTCCAATCCACAACCTACACATCATACATCACACATTCGGCATCCAATCGCCGTATCCAACCTCCATCCAAGCATTCCTACTATTTCTTTATCTTGTTTATATTTATTATAGATGACACATTTTGCAAGGAATGAAACATACTAACAAGAATCATATTTCATAAGGAAAACCTAGATTTATTGCTAGGGTAAGTTAGTAGGGTGTACTAACCTTAGATCAAGGCTTGAACCTTGTTAGAAACCTTGATTGAAGCTCCAACTTGAAAGAAGAACACCTTTGCTTGAAGGAGACTCGAGTTAGGAAAGAAACCCCTTTCAAAACGTACGTGAGATGGCTGCCCTAGCTTGGAGAGTGGCTCCCACACGAGCTTGAGCCTTGAACTTGAAGCAAATCCAAGTTTGAGGACGACCTAGGATGGTCCACCCCTTTGATTTCTTCCTCAATACCAAACCCTAGGTTAGAGCTTTCTCCTCTTCTCTCTCTATCTCTCAAAATCCCTCAAATGTTGTAAGTGAGGTCTCAAAGGGTCGAGCAAACCCTTATGGGTAAGGGTTTAACACCCAAAAGATGAAAACGCCCTTACTGAAATTTTTGCAAAAATGCGAGGACCGAGCGATCGGTGTTTATGACCGATCGATCGGTTGCCTACCGAGCGATCGGTCAAAAACTCACTCTCTGGAAAATTTCTCCATACAAAATTTTTGACCGTGCGATAGCTACCGATCGATCGGTTATGGACCGATCGATCGCTGACTGGACCGAGCGATCGGTGCTCTGTATGTCTGGACTGTTTTGACCATATCTTTTGACTCGCTCGTCGGATTTCGACGATTCAACTTGCGTTGGATCCGTCTTTCGAAAACGAACATTTCTGACGTTTCGGGATTTCCGATTTCTCCCTTATTTATTAATTAGACTACAAAAACGGCCAATTAGCTACGAAGGTGCTATTCATTAAGGATGAAAAAGTCCGGGGTGCTACACCTTATCCCGGTTATTATTGAGAGAGGGTGAGAGAGAGATTACCTTTTGTATTTTGATGAGTGAGAATGTCCACTCTTACCTTGGTTTATTATTGTATAAACTTGGAATATTGTCTATGTATAAAAAAAAAAATTCAGTTTAAGCTTCCACTATGTTATTGCCTTGTATTTATACAGGATGGTTTGTCATGATAGGTTAGTCACACACAAAGTCACACCTAACTTCTAGGTAGGATTTTAGGGCACGACATTTCATTACACAAAACAAACAAATCCTGATTAGATTAGATGAAGGGGAAATTGTAGGAGATCTAATCACAACCAATTGCGATTGAACTCTCCCGAGTTCAATCGCATATGTGGCGCTTGACTATTGGAGGAATAAAATAAGTGAAAAAATGAAAATGATAAGACCATATGGTCTCAACCCTAACCGAGACCATCTTTGTTGGTGAGGTTGTCTAACTTAATATTCACCGCCACCTATTGATCCCGTAAAAATTGATTCAGGTTATTTTAACTGAATCAATTAAAATAACCTGAATTACATTATTTTGGATGAACCATACAAATTAATTGATTTAAATTATTTTAATTAAATTAATTAAAATAACTTAAATCACGTTATTTTTGGGTAAATCATACAAATTAATTGATTCAGTTAAAATCAACGAAACTCATATTATTTTTTTTTGAAATCAAGTTACTAGAGTGAACCATAGAAATTAATTGTTTCAGGTGAAATAACTTGAATCATGTTAGTTTAAGTGATATAGTTAAAATAACATGATTCAAGTTATTTAACATGAATCATGTTATTTTACTTGAAAATGAAAAAAGCTTTCACAGGACGAGTAGGTAGCTGGTAGTCAAAATATTTGGTCGCCCTAAAATGCTAGCAAAATGTGGACGGGCTTGGTTAGGGTCAAGACCGTACGGTCTCCATAGGCACGTTCAAATGAAAATTCAACAAAAAAAATATCTACTAATAATCAAGGGCACACATGCGATTCAACTCTCACAATTGCCTATGATCGAATCTCAAATTGTAGCCATCATCATTGTCAGGATAATGCTAGCATCACTTTCTTTCAAGGCTCCCTTTCTTTTTGATTGGAGAGAGTGGTAGTTGAAAATGTTAGTCTCAAGGTTACAATCTTGGGTACCCTTACTAATTTTGATAATAACACAATAATGAAATGAAAATTATGGTACTAATAAATCTGTGTAAGTGTTTAAACATTTCAGATTATAAGGAAGCTAACACTTCAATCATGAAAAAGGATGTAAATTATCTAAGAGAAAGTTCAACTCAAAGTAAAAAGTTGAAGATTCCAAGTTATACCCATAGTCCAAGTCGGGTTCCTTGAAGTCAAAGCTAAATTACAAGACCCAAGTTTAGTTAAGATCAACTCTCAAGAAGCCTTCAAATGTATTTTTATTTTATTTTTGAGAGTGTCTAGGACTTATGTAAGAAGTCCTCAAAATATGGTAAGTTGAATGCTCAAAGTTCATAAATTGACCATAGGAGCGTAGGACACATTTTGATCATCATTCTAAGGCCTTAAGGATTCACAAAATCATGTTAAAAGATAGCAAATTGACCTAGGAATTCATTCCCATATCTTTGGTTTGATTGAAGTCAAAATTCAAAAAATCTGTTCTGAATTCGTCGACGAATTTTCAGAGCAATTTGAATTCGGCGACGAATTGAAGACATAAATTTAAGCAGTGCTTACTATCTTAAAATTCGGTGACGAATTGAAGTGGGAAACTCACTTCGTCGACAAATTGAAGCCTAAAATTGAAAAAACAGTGTAATGATTGTATTCAAACGGCCTAAAATGCATTTAATATTTCATCAACGACTATATTGGATCAAGTGTGTAAGTCCAAAATATCTTGGCTAATTCTGTATCGAAACGTAGGTCATAGTGGAGTCATTTTAAAGTCAACTTGTCATACATGGTAAAGCTTCAAGAAGCCGAAGAAAAGAGAAGAAATCTACATCAAGTATCACCTCCGGATCTAGGAAGGTAAGTGACTTAGTGACCCATTACCTAGGTTGGTTTTTGACTTAGAACACTTTTTTTATCAACCTAGGAGGTTAATATAATTCCATAAATAAGGTTATTGTATTCAAGCCTTTCAAAACACTCGAAATTGGCTAAGTATGGAATGAAGGATCTATCCTCCTCCATGTTGGATAGATCGGTGGTGTAAGAAAATGTATGAGGATTTTTTCCAGAGAGTTAGATTTTGAAGGATCTATCCTTGGTAATGAAGGATAGATCGATCAACATAGGAATTGATCTATCAGTGCTTTGATGGATAGATCGGTGCTTTGTTGGATAGATCGATGCTTTGATGGATAGATCGGTGCTTTGTTGGATAGATCGGTGCTCACCTTAGATAGATCATTCAGTGCAAAAAATCGAGTCCTATTCAAATACAAACTCTTTGGAATCTATAAATACGAATTCTATTGACCTAATTCGAAGAGATCTTATTAGTTTGTGAGAGTAGAGGCTGGAGAACTCTCTCCTAGGGTTTCTTTTATTCTTCATTGATTATAGTTAATCCCTCCTCTCACAACCTCTCTAGAGAATGCAAGAATAACGTTTCTATTCTTAGCTCTTGCATTGTGTGATCTTCATGGTTTTAAGATCCCTCTAGAGATTGTTAGAAAATTAATTTGACAATCCCGACACGTGTGTGTCTTTGGCCGGTGTTTGTGATCCGGAGCCTTCGTAGAAGGAGATCGATCCGAGAAGGATCGTGGTTGTTGTGGAGATCTAAGAGAAGTACGAGCGACTGCGGTTGATTACGGGACTTGAGGGTACGTGATGACTTTTCGAAGCGTGGAGGACTAAGAACTGAAGGATCGTAGTGTCGAGTCCGAATGAGTCAAGTTCGAGTCTTGTAAGTTCTTGTTGACTTTGTCTTAGTGATATCTCTTTGCTGGACTAGGTCCCGTGGTTTTTCCCGGAAGGGTTTCCACGTAAAAAACCTTGTGTTGTGGTTTGCTTGTTTTCCTTTTCCGCACTTGATTATTATTTTCCCTTAGTTAATAATTTAATTATTAAATCTTAAAAATGGTAGAAAGAATTATAGGGAAAGCTAGCCATCCCCCATTGGGTTTGTGAGTTCTCAACTCGAATATTTTATTTGGGGTTCACCGAGTGATTTTTCAATTGGTATCAGAGCGGGTTCACTTATTTATTAGTGCGATCTCATTCTATATTCGGTGAATATGAATCTCCAAAAAAAAGGAGGATCCATCTCTTGTCCCCCATTTTTTGATGGGAACAATTATGCCTATTGGAAAGCTCGTATGAGAGCCTGTCTAAAATCCTTGGATGAGAGAGTATGGATTTCTGTTGAACAAGGTTGGACCTCTCCAACAACGACCATAGATAATCAAACCGTCCCTAAACTGTAGAACTTGAAAGTTGTAGATGGAACAATAAGGGTCTAAATGCAATCTTCATTGCTGTCACACCCGAAGAATTTCGGCGTATTTCTAAATGTGACACTTCGAAGGATGCATGAGACATTCTTAAACTTACCCATGAAGGGACTACAACAGTCAAAATCTCCAAACTTCAAATGCTTACTTCTAAATTTGAAAATTTGAGAATGAATGACAATGAAACTTTTGATGGTTTTTATGCTGATCTGAGTGATATTGTTAATTCATGTTTTAACCTAGGAGAAAGTATATCTGAGTCCAAAATTGTTAGGAAGATCTTGAGATCTTTGCCTGAGAGATTTAGATCAAAAGTTACCAGCATCGAAGAGAGCAAAAATATTGATGCTCTCAAAATTGAAGAGTTGGTTGGTTCTCTCCAGACTTATGAGTTAAATCTGCACCCATCTAAGAAACCAAAATCAATTGCCTTGAAATCTGTCAAGGAATCTATAGATGGTTGAGATAGTCACTCTGAGGAGGATGTAGAAGATATGGTTTTGCTTTCAAAGAAATTCAGAAAATTTCTGAAATTCAATAAAAGATTTAATCCGAATGGACAAAGATCTTTTGAAAAGCCTAAGTCCAAACACTATGAATATAAGAAACATGTTAAAAGTGTGGACAGTAAATCCCAAGGCCTTCAATGCTATGAATGTCAAGGCTTCGGCCATATTGCTGCTGATTGCTCAAATGAGAAGAAATCTAAGAGCAAGGCAAGGGATGATAGTGAATCTGAATCTGAAGAATCGAATAGTTCTTCTTGTGAGAAGATTAGGAATTACATGACCTTCACTACTTCCATAAATGGGATTTAAGAATCTTCTTCAAATTTAAGTGTGAGTAACCAACACCATATTGATGGTGAGGATGATGAAGAGAGTCAAAATGACTCGAATTCTGAGGAAGATCTCGAGACAGCCTATGATGAGTTGTTTCAGGAATGCCTAAAGTTGAAAAAGGGTCAGATTTCCTTGACCAAAAAGGTTAAATTTATTGAAAAGGAAAGATATGCCTTAGACCAAGTGACTTCTAGATTGAAAGCTCTTGTGTCTCAACTTGAGGAAGAGAATGCTTCCCTCCTTGTCAAGACTCAGCTTCTTGAATCTGATTTGCATGTTTGTCTTGATGAAAAGACAAGTCTTGAAATCAAGTTGGCTGATCTTAAGCAAAATCCGAGGTGTGGAGATGAGAAGGGAACTTCATCCACCTTGAACACTAAGCCTGGTGATAAAATGCACTCTCCTGAGAATAGGAAAGACCCTTCTACTCAGAAATTCATTCCTACATGTCATAAATGTGGAGTGAAGGGTCATATTAGGCCTCGATGTCCTAAACTTCGAAGAATGCCCAATCATGATTCTAGGAACCAAATCAATTTTAATGAGAATCTTCAAAGGAGAGTTGATATCCTAGTGGAGATGTCTAGGAAGTTAAATGATGGTATATTGAATATCTATAATAACTCTAGACAGTGGCATGGTCATGACACTCCTTATGCTAGAAATAAAGGAGGTAACAGGGAGAACCATAATGCCTGCCATAATTCTAGGACTCAATCTTGGAATAGGAGGAACATGAGGAAGAGACAAAATGTCATACCTACCTCAACTGAAACGGTTAGAGACCAAAGGGTCAATCAAACTGCTAAAACTGTTTGGGTGAGAAAGGAAGACCTAAAGGGCTTCACTTAGCCTGTGTCTGTCATAGCCTAGAGTGTACTGTTAGTGTTCTATCTTGTCCTAGTGCTATGAAGTTTGTGTATACTAGTAGTTTTTCTTTTTACTAGTTTTTATTTGCTATGGTCTATTTTTCTGTTTTATTTATTTTGAAAAATCTCAAAAACATTGAAAAACTATAAAATCCAAAAAGATTTTTGTCATGTTGCCCTTGTAAGACTTGCATGATTTGCATTCCTTGTGTGATCTTTATTTCTATACTTGTCCAAGGTTGAACATGAGTTTGTTGCTGATTGAGGATATATCACCTTCATAGTCTCTTGGTTAGGCTGAAAATTAGACTAGTTTTATCTTGCACGATTAGAGACTTATCCATGTGTGTATGCTTTGCACTATCACATGCACTCTGACTGATTCTGTTGAGATGTCTATTTCTTAATCTGTAGGTGTATGACTTATCCATAAAGTGTGACCTAGGATGACCTATCTAGATTGACCATATAGTTAATCATCCCCATTTTGTGTATCCTCCATGAAAAAAAAAAAAAAAAAAAAATTGTTGCAATAAAAAGGGCTACCTACTAGGCTAGTGTGAAAGCTACTATTGGGTGCAAACAGTAGTAATGACTACCTATGTCAACAAGTTAGGTATCTTTCTGAGTTGCAAGAGTAAAAGCCCCTACTGCCAATAGAGAAGAGCTACCTACCTGGATAGTGTGAAAGCCAATATTGCATGAAAAGATATGTTCAGAAAAAGAACATCAAAATAGTGAGGATGTTTTTGACCAAAGTAAAATAAAAATATTAGGTCAAATCAAAATGGATAAAGGTGCACTAAAATGTAAAAAAAAAATCAAAAAATCAGCATAACTGGATCTAACTAGGTTTGACTTCTTAGATTTGAGTCTCTAGGAGTCCTCTTAGTGGTTAATGTCATATCCTTAGAAAGGGAAAGAAACCTTGATTTAGTATCTAGTCAGACCACCACAACACACAAAGCTTCACTTTTGAACTGTTCACTAATTGTGACTAAGTGAATTGGTTCTGCTTTAGCATTCCGCGAGATTTAGTTAGATGCTTATCCTCAGTTGGTCTAACTAATCATGTTTTTTCCTTGGCCTAGTAATTTTAAATTACTATTGCTTGGAATGCTTATAATGCATGTTTGTGTGACACATGATATTTTTTAGTTTATTATTTTTTCTTTTTTGTTGGCATGGGCCTTTCTAGTATGAGTTGCTCTGTCCTTTAGGTGGTGTCCTTGATCTTAGGGGGAGAAGATCAAGTTGTGGTGTTGAGGGGGATTTTTTGCTTTATATTACTATATCTGGTTCTCCGCTCTAAAGTCCCCTCATTGTCTACAGTTGCTTGTTTGTATTGTGGTTGCTTTGATATTACATATGTGATTAATTGGTATATCTATTGTGATATTGGCTTCTTATCTACCTTTGGCATTTTGTGCCAAAAAGGGGGAGAAGTTTTGAGCATACTTAAGTCTGCCTATGGCCTATGGATTATTATGTTTTATATCTATTTCTCCATGCTTCACAGGTATTCTTTGTTTTTAGCATGTGTAGATAACAGGTTGCAGACTTCGACATTGAATTGCATGACAAGTTTGATGAGTCATTTGTAAATAGTTACGTCATGTAATTTTATTTTTTAAGTCATGTAAAGTTCATCTTTCATTTTATGAATCAGTTTTTGGAAGTCCGTCCTTTATATGTTTATCTAGGAGTTTTGACACAGAATTGCCAAAGGGGGAGATTGTAAGTCCAAAATATTTTGGCTAATTCTGTATCGAAACGTAGGTCATAGTGGAGTCATTTTAAAGTCAACTTGTCATACTTGGTAAAGCTTCAAGAAGCCGAAGAAAAGAGAAGAAATCTACATCAAGTATCACCTCCGGATCTAGGAAGGTAAGTGACTTAGTGACCCATTACCTAGGTTGGTTTTTGACTTAGAACACCTTTTTATCAACCTAGGAGGTTAATATAATTCCATAAACAAGGTTATTGTATTCAAGCCTTTCAAAACACTCGAAATTGGCTAAGTATGGAATGAAGGATCTATCCTCCTCCATGTTGGATAGATCGGTGGTGTAAGAAAATGTATGAGGATTTTTTCCAGAGAGTTAGATTTTGAAGGATCTATCCTTGGTAATGAAGGATAGATCGATCAACATAGGAATTGATCTATCAGTGCTTTGATGGATAGATCGGTGCTTTGTTGGATAGATCGGTGCTTTGCATGGATAGATCGGTGCTCACCTTAGATAGATCCTTCAGTGCAAAAAATCGAGTCCTATTCAAATACAAACTCTTTGGAATCTATAAATACGAATTCTATTGACCTAATTCGAAGATATCTTATTAGTTTGTGAGAGTAGAGGCTGGAGAACTCTCTCCTAGGGTTTCTTTTATTCTTCATTGATTATAGTTGATCCCTCCTCTCACAACCTCTCTAGAGAATGCAAGAATAACGTTTCTATTCTTAGCTCTTGCATTGTGTGATCTTCATGGTTTTAAGATCCCTCTAGAGATTGTTAGAAAATTAATTTGACAATCTCGACACGTGTGTGTCTTTGGCCGTTGTTTGTGATCCGGAGCCTTCGTAGAAGGAGATCGATCCGAGAAGGATCGTGGTTGTTGTGGAGATCTAAGAGAAGTACGAGCGACTGCGGTTGATTACGGGACTTGAGGGTACGTGATGACTTTTCGAGGTGTGGAGGACTAAGAACTGAAGGATCGTAGTGTCGAGTCCGAATGAGTCAAGTTCGAGTCTTGTAAGTTCTTGTTGACTTTGTCTTAGTGATATCTTTTTGCTGGACTAGGTCCCGTGGTTTTTCCCGGAAGGGTTTCCACGTAAAAAACCTTGTGTTGTGGTTTGCTTGTTTTCCTTTTCCGCACTTGATTATTATTTTCCCTTAGTTAATAATTTAATTATTAAATCTTAAAAAAGGTAGAAAGAATTATAGGGAAAGCTAGCCATCCCCCATTGGGTTTGTGAGTTCTCAACTCGAATATTTTATTTGGGGTTCACCGAGTGATATTTCAAAGTGCTATAAAAAGAGTTCATTTATGAACTAAATACAATCTTTGATTAGTGCAATTACTTCATACAACTACTTATTCACTTACATTGATTTCTCACTCACTCACATACCTAGAAATCCCCAAAAATCTTTCTTGAACTATTCAACTCCATTCATTTTGAGAGATTTTATTAGAGTTTTTACTACACTCTTATCTAGCTTAATTTAGGAGCTTTCAATTTGGATTTTCAAATTTAAAAATCTTTTATTAAAAGATAAGTCAAGAATCTTGGATTCTTGCACTTGAAGCTGTTGCTTCAACAAGAGAGGGAAGAACTCTTGTAGGATTCAACCCGGCCTAAAGGAGTGTTTGTAAAAGTTGTGTCTCGACCTGAAAGAGAGACTGTAAAGGTTTAGATTCCACCAGTGAAGGAGTCTATACGATTAAGGAGTCGTGGTGAATCCTCTAGCTGGAACAGCTTGAGACTGGGAGTAGATTGGAATTGCTGAACCTCGTGAACAAATTTTGTGTTTGCTTTTCTTACTCTTCTCCTTTACTTTCAGCATTAATTCTAATTAATTTCTAGTTGCAAAATTAAATCTAATTCCGCATTATAGACTTAGAGTTTAAAATTTTAAAATCTGTCATAGACCTTATTCCCCCCCCCCCCCCCTCTCGCCCTTTAGGGTCATTACCTGGCCAACAGAAAACACATGTCTTTCCCTTCACGAACAATAAGACATATATGTTCCATAAAGAAATTGAGTTTAAAAGAAAGTGTAGCTAGCATTGCCCCATAATCTTCTCATCTTAACTAGCACAAATTTTATTTCAAAATTCTACCCTGATCTGATGGCCCATCATTTACCAATGGGGTTGAAATTGGCTACATGGAGTATATCCCTTTCTTGTTTCTCGTGGGCCCGGAAGCATGCCAATTGGTATTGAAACACATGATGCATGGCAACATTGCCAACATCATTGATATATATATATATATATATATATATATATATATATATATATATATATATATATATATTGCATGGTCATTAAAGCCTTTAATGAGTGGCCCCTAAGAATGTGACATGTGGCTGTTGTTTTAGAATCCGATTGGTAGATGTTAAGATGGGTCTCTTGAGAGACACTTGATAACAAAATCAGTTCGATAGGACATTTATAAACCGTTCGATCAAAGATGGAAAGATAAACCATTTCTAAATCCTAAGGGGTTAGTATTGAAAAACTAGGGTCTAATCGGATGATATAACACATCCAATTGGAAAAAAAGACTATAACAAGAAATCTTTTTAGAGGGGCTGCTCCTTAGTAACCTAAACCGTGTATACTAGTCTCCGCTCCCGCTCTCACGGTTTGAGAGCGGATTCGCCATGAGAGTGCGGTTTACTGTTTTGGAATTCGCAGTTTTAAATTGTGAAAACTGCGGTGGACTCAAAGCACAGAAAACGTGACTCTTCAAAGTTAATGGGACTTGTTTTACCACTGTAAATGGCATGATATAGGAAAGAAGACGAGGGTGGGGAAGGAAGACGAACTCCTTTAAGTTTTTCCCTTTTTTACCCTTAAGAGGGGTTGAGGTTTGAGGAAAAGGTTTTATCATTTTTAAGTTCCATCCGGTCACTTCTTTTGGTTGAACCAACACGTCACTTCACTTCCTTTATTTTAACGTATTTCTTTATTTTCTTTAACATCTATCCAATCAGACGAATCCACTAATACACGTAAAGATCATACATTTTACCAAAAAAAAAAGATCATATGGCCAATTGAATAAACTGATTGTGTGAGCAAGATAATTTACCGCATTTCCTTCTAAGCCGGGCCCTACGGAGGAACGACACTAAATGCCTAAAATAAGAGTCGCCACCTATTTAATTAAGGAAAAATAGGATCCCAAATATACAATGGATAAGGTATAAGGTCCAAAATGAGATTCTAGGTAAGTGATTCGATTAAGCCTTAGGGAAGGTGTTAGGCACCCTAGGGCACCATCCAGAGATAGTAACATACTCCCTATGGCTAAGCCAATTAAAGAAGAAATTCAAATATAAATTAAGTATGTTATTTAATCATGCTAATTAAGTAAATAAAGCAAGATTATGGGGGAAAGGAAAACTAATCCTAGGTGAGCTGGACCCGTTAGGGCTGCCTACTTACTTGAATTGGTGGGATCAAGCCATAGTAGTTCTTACAAGCAAGCATGCTAAGTTGGTTGGTTGATGTAGGGTTGATTGAATATTTTTGATATTTTGATCATTTGAATGTTTTTGGTATTTTGAGATTTTATCATGTTTTTTTTGGATTTTCATATAGGTAGGATTTTAACAAACTTAAAAGTCAAATTTAATCCAAAAGAAAGATTAACGAAAAGTTAGGCTAAAAGATTATATTTAGAACATAAAATGGGGTGTACATTATGAATAGTAAATGGTCTATTGTCAACACCTAATTTGTTAGATTTGTATTAATAATAGATCAAATATCATTGTCTTTGGTATGAGGCATTTTGGATAATGTCCTCTTTAAGTCCTTAAACAATCTTTTACCCATTCAAAATAGAACATGAAGGAAAAAAAATGAAAAAGTGATAAGTGGAGAAAATGAAAACTCATCATCTTCTCTTTAATGTAGTCCCTTTACACTATTATAAATGATGTACTGGGGCTCTAAATATGAAAATTGGAGTGAGGATGAGTTTCCCAAAGAATTCTAGAAGAAGGACTAAAATCTAAATGAAGAAACAAAATGAAAAGATAGGTATAACTTTAGCTTTCACTCTCTATGGGCCTACCCATATCCACACTAGTGGATACATAAAAAGGAAAGAAATATTTACATGAAAGGAAAAAAAAAAGACCTCTCATTTCTTTTGAGGTGAGGTCCCTCTACATCTTAAATTGGTGTAGAGAGGCCCAACTAAACGTGAGAAGAGAGAGGTCTTCCCAAATGATTTTAGAAAAAGACTAGAAATAAAATAAAAATAAAAATATGAAGTAAAAAAGAAGATGAAGAATAAAGGGAAGAGTGCCTACTCTTCCAAGACTTCTTTTCCAATGCTCTAAGAGGTGAGAGGTTTTTAGGATCCATAAAGGAAGAGAGTTAATGAAGAACTCTAGGCTTTTAGTCTTAGAATTCTCTACACACTTTAAACCTTAGCTTCTTCTAACTTTCTTCAAAGCTAAAAATAAATATAAGGGATGAGATGAGGAAGAGCTTGGGTTCCCACTTGGGATTTTTGGAGGTGAAAGAAATGGCTTGTGAGAGTCTTGTATTTATAGCGTTTTCAAGGGATTGTGGTAATCTGGTAATTAATAGAGGGTTTGGTAAGAAGAAGAGAGGTAATTGGTTGGTCAAAATGAGTGTGGTTGGTGATTGACTAGTCAAAAAGGTATGTACTTGATAAGAGGTGATTGAGTGGTCAAAAAGAGTGTAAGAGAATTAATTGTTTTGTAAGAGGTGTAAGAATGAGTTGTAAGAGGTGTAAGAGAGTAAGAGAGGTGATTGGTTAGTCAAAAAGGTGTGTACTTGGTGAGAGGTGATTGAATAGTAAAAAAAGTGTGTAAACACAAAAATTGGGTTATTTGGGGTTTGAAGAAAAAATAAAAGGTCTTTCGTAGGAAAGTGGAAAGTTGGCTTGAGTTTGTGAGTTTTGGATATGGGTTGAATGAATGTGGGTATGTGGACTAAATCTTATGGATCATGGGTTGTTAGTAAATGAGTTATGAGTTATGATTATTAGACTTTAGCTATGACAATTGGGCTTGGGCTATGGTAATTAGGATTTCGCTAAAGCAATTGAGTTTTGGCTAAGACAATTGGGTAATTGAGCTTGACTACTTGGGCTTAGGTAATGGAATTAAGTAATTGAGCTTGATTGAGTTGTTTGGGTATAAGTTTGGCTAAATGGGATTGGACCTTGGGTGAACCTTGAAGCATTTGAAGAAGCGGGAATAATCAATCGAATTCAATTGATCTTTCAAATTAGTTTAATTATTTTTTAAGGTTGAAATAAATGAAAATTGTTTACACTTAACTTTGACTCCCTTGTATTTTTGTTTGCTATGACTACATATTTTATGATTTTGTTAATTTTATAAATAATTTTTAAATATATATTGGCGCTCTCGACCCTATTATAAATTTGAATTTGATGCTCTCGACGCTCCTGCTCCGACTCCCGCTCTCGCTTATGCTTTGGTTACTTAGGGCTGCTCATTAAAGCCTTTAATGAGCAGCCTCTCTAGAATTATGAGTTGTGTCAGTCATTTTTTTTAATCCAATTGTTAGATGTTAAAGTAGGTCCATTTGGATACATATTTCAAAAAGTTAGCCTAATCAGACGATATAGATCGGCTGATTGGACCCTAATTTGTTAGCAATTAGCCCTCTAAGATTAATTAAACCCTACTTAGATCAAAAAAATGACTAATCTTCGATCAATTGGTCTATAAAAGTCTGGTCAAATTAATATTTTATCACGTGTTTCTCAAGAGACCTATTTTGACATCCAATGAGCGGATTTCAAAACAACCAATCACATGTCACATCATTAGGAGTCGCTCATTAAAGGCTTTAAGGAGCACGGTAATAATTTTTGTGTGTGTATGTGTGTTTGTGTATTTGAAGCATGGTAATAATTTTTGTCAAAATTATTACATAAAGGTTTCAGTAATACCTGAAATGATATGAATCACATTATGCTACATAATCTTTACATAACATTTGACACTATATTACATACAGCAGATTTTAGAAAGAAACCTATTCTATGGAAGGGATGACTAAGTAATAGTTTTGGCCAGACCCATCACGTACACCAAAAACTGTTAAATCTTGATGGAGAGAATATTTTTTTATAAGCATAATATTGCCTATGCATCACACGATGTCACGTATAAACTTTGAGATCCAACAAAAAAAAAACCGTTTAGAAAAGGTTTTCCATGCGCTCATCATATTTGGCAAAAATTTAGCTCATGCAAATATTTAGGCCATTCGATTATACTGGTGTTGCCATCATAAACCTGACCGGGCCGAGTATGCAACGCCCTCGTGAGTCATGAGTTTAAGGGAGTTAATAATAATAATAATCATCATCATAAGTATGTTGTCATCCCTAAATAAGGTTGTTCAAAGTTATTAAATAATTTTAATTGAAAAGAGGTGGAACGCGATGGTTTAGTTCCTATACATATATAAGAATCATGATTAGTCAAATCACCCATCCGTTTATCTTTTTTTTTTCTCTTATTTTTGTTCATATATTTTTTTATCTCTTAATTCCTTCACGTTGGGATAAATCAAGAACATAGATAATGGGAAAAACAAATCAGTGTGCCGTGACTCACTCTCCAACTACTGCACGGGGTGTACTTCATTACGACATTTCACTCATATGCCGGTTGCTCGATAAATAGTACACTCGTTCGAGTCATCCCAAATATGCTAGGGATATGATTTAAAACTATGGATAGTAGTTGTTTTTGGTTTCCTTGGAGGCCACATGGACCTATGGGCTACACATGAAGTTTCCTCCCCCCTTGTTAAGCCTCCCAATCTTAATGTACTAAGGATTTGATCTCAAGTCTCTAATATGACGCCAAGAGACTTTACCGATTAAACTAGCTAGTACCTACAAATTATTAATAGTAGTTATTATTGAGAGTTTGGACCGTCGGATTGAAAATCCAACGACACTAAACATCAAGTGAGGCCCGCCATTTAATGCATATACGCCTTGGGCCATTGGATTTTCAATCCATCGGTGCAGTTTTCGGTAGTCAATAGTTTTTAAAAAGTTTCCAATATAGGTTGGAAAATTGGATAGGAGTCAATTGCAATTGAACTCACCCCGAGTTCAATCAGACCCACGGCTCAAGATGATGGTATCGTGAGCATAAAATGTTCTACATCTCAAACCTAGTTTAGAGAAGAGAATCTAGCTAATCTAATCTAATCACCATTGAAGGAATATATTTATTCTACCATATCCTTCAAGTACATGAGTTGATAATCAATCTCCTAATATTTTTATTAACTAATTGTATATTTGATTCTTTTTTCCATTAATTAATTTAGTGAATAGGTAGCATTTTTCACATGTTTTGAGTGACATGAGGCACTCCTTAGAGCATTCCTTATTTTGGTGAGCCAAATACTAAAAAATGCTTAAAAATGAGCTGAATATTTCTCTCCCTTCCTTTATTATGGTCCCACACAAATAATAAAATAAAGGTTTCTCTCCATTCATGCTATTGTGGTCTCACACAAATAATAAAATAATTTGAGTTTTGACTATTTTGGTGAGGCTGTTGAGAGTGTTTTAAAAAAATGGATAGTCATAATAAGAAAAAGGTGAATTTTGGTTATTTTGATGCATAAAATTTGGTGAGGCCGGTAAGAATGCTCTTACGTTTGACCTCACAAAAAAATGATGTGGTACTTTCCTAACTTGTGGATAGAAATATTCTAATAAAATATGGTTTGGCCTTCCGACCAAATGACGGAAATGTCTCCAATAACCATAATTGGTTTACATTAATCCCTAGGATTAATGTGACCTTACCTAAGTGGTTAAGTTAATGTAACCATTACAGTATCAAGGGAAGCGTCCGCAGTTAAGTAAATGTCTAGCTATATAGGCTTCTAATCTTTGAAAGGATATTAACACCCCTAACCGGGGTTGCGAGATTAGTCGTTACTGTAGCTTCACCTTGTGGTGTTGTTACCTTAACCAAAAAATATTAGTTGTTACAGTTAGTATTATATTATAACGACTCAGGCCAAGCCCTCGGCTTATTATTCAGATTGGTCAGTTCGCATAAGAAACCTAGAAGTGAAAAAAAACCTTATTTTTGGGGTTTTAAAATAAGTTGGCCTTCTCAATTGGGTAATTGGGCCTAGGGGTGTACACGAATACAAATATTATCTGCATATGATTTATATCCAAATTCGTTTATCCGGATAATAGGTCTCCGGTGGAATGAATTGACCAAATAATGATTTTACCATCAGTTTATAATTTATAATTGGATACAAAAAAAAAATATTGGTATATCTAATTTGATAGTATCCAACTGATTATATAATATATTATAAGTTTACAAAATTAAAATAACCTTGCAAATATATACTTTTTATATAATTGAAGAAATTAAAATATTTTTAATAAAAATAAAATAAAATATTAATTTGTTATTTAAAAAAAATATAATTTCTATTTTTTCTTTCTTTAATTTTTTAAAAGAGTAAACAATTATTATGATATTATCTGAATTTAAATATTTTAATCAAAATCGGATACAAATTTGAATAGTCAGATATTAAATGGATAAGAATTCATATATACTTTTATCCGCTCCGAATTCACTCTGTTTACAACGATACTTGGGTCAAGTACCTGGTTAGAAATATACTAAAACGGGCTTTAGGTCTACGACTCCAAACACATCCAACTATTTAATCGGGCCCAGAGCAAGTCAACCCGGCCCATTGATACCCCTAAATTAATCATAAGGTAATAACTCAAACCGATTCAATCCAAATTTATTGCTAAACCTACCCTACTCCGATTCTTAGATGCGCCCGGATCACAGCCAATTCCGATTGAACCCAAGAAAGATCAATCACATATGTGTCACATTTGGAATTTGGATCGGTGGAGAAACAAATTTGAATTTAAAAAAAATTCATCCAATCCACACGTGACACATATGCGTTTGGACTCTATTGGCTTCAATCGCAATTGAATATGATACGATCTCCTCTTAGACAGGGTTGTTGATTTGATTGAACAGTCCCCATCGATGCATGTCACTCTTGAGAAAGGGACATGGTTGTCTCTAACTGCATATCGGGTTAAACCTAGGCAGTTTGAAATGGTCGAGCCGGCAAAGCTAAAATGGACGTGATCTTGATAAAAGCCAAGTGAACTCACTTCAACTCTTTGAGTAACTGAATCGTAACTGCCATGAAGGTAAAGCTATAAGCTTTACAAAACTGAGCTATCATCTCGATCATTTCCAAGCTTAAATGATGCCCTCTCATCCATCCAAAATCAACTAAGTTTTTTTTTTGGATAACTGTCCCCTTGCACTATGGTTATATCCGGTTAAATAATTAACATAGTAAAAACGATGATATTAACTATTAAAGGATCTCAATTAAACAAGTAATTGGAGCAACCCAAAAAATGCCTTGGGAAGGGATATTTAGAGAAAAATTTACCGTACCCTTCTATATATTTGTAACTAGAAAACTACACCTGTCTAAGGGCTTTTTTTTTAGGCTGCGTGCTCCAATTATTTGTTCAACCATAGCTCCTATATATATATATAAAAAAAAAGGATAAATTTTGTTTTTAGAAGTTTGAGGGATAGTTTCACTTAATCATGGTTATGCCAAATTAATAATATAATTTTTTCAAAAGTACAAGGGGCGAGGTTCATAAATGGGGTAGAGGTGAGGATGGGAAATGATTGGTAAATCCGACTCGTGATGATTTTAAGCAATCCTGGCCGATTATAATTTAAATATCTATTTTATCCTTAAATTAAACCTAAAATTGCTTTAATATCTAACGTGCAGTATAAAATACCGAACCGACCCGTCCAAACCATCCGAACTAGTGCTTAACAAGACGGGGCAGGTTGGAGACGAGGCTAAGAAGGATTTTGATAAACGTGGATGGGGGTACCCGCCTCGACCCGACCTTGGTTTGGACGGTGACAGGGTAGGAGTCTTCCCATTAGGAGCAGTCTTCCCATTAGGAGCGGGGTAGGGTTGGGGGCGCCCAACCCAAACTCGCCCGGGTTCTATCCCTACCACCCACCTTATTAAAGTACAAGTTAAAAAAAATATAAAAAATTCAAGGTTAGCTGCTCCCATGCCCTATGCTCCCTGCTATGCCCAATAATTTTTGTTTGTTTGTTTGTTTTTTAAAAGTTCAAGGGCACGTGCCCCGGCTCCACAGTCCACCCCTGTATGCAACCCACAGTATAAGAACCTCGATCAGCCCCTCTTAGTATATAATCTCCACTTAATTCCTTAATCAAAAGCCTTAAACTCAATACCACACTAGTTAAAGAAGCTATGGCCTTGGCCATTGAAGACGCGATGGAGCTCAACTTCTCCGGCAACAGCACCACCACCACGACTACAACTCCCGAAGAAGACTACACTACATGTTATTATTGGAATGACTGGTCTCCGGTCATCGACTGGGATGCTTTTCCGGCCGCTCACGACGACTTCCGGGGACTCATTGAATCGATAATGGAGAACGACGAACCCCACCAGATTCATGAAGTTTTTCAAGATGTGTCTAATTCTATTTCCACGACTTCTATGATGATCGATGAAGAACCAGAACCAGAACCAGGCAATGAGGATCTTAAAGGGTTGAGGCTCGTGCATCTGTTAATGGCGGCCGCGGAGGCTTTAACCGGGGCGAACCAGAGCAGTGAACTAGCTCAGGTGATATTGGTTCGGCTCAAGGAATTGGTCTCTCCTACAAATGGTACTAACATGGAACGCCTAGCTGCGTATTTTAGCCAAGCCCTGCAGGGTTTGCTAGAAGGAAGCGTTGGTGTGCAGGGTAAGAACTACCGTGATCATCACCATCAGAGCGACGTAGTTGCTGCGTTCCAGCTCTTTCAGGACATGTCACCCTACGTGAATTTCGGTCACTTCACGGCCAATCAAGCAATCCTTGAGGCTGTGGTGGAGGATAAGCGGGTGCACATAGTGGACTACGATATCATGGAGGGGATACAATGGGCGTCTCTGATGCAAGCTCTAGTCACCAGGAAAGACAGTCATCCTGCGCCGCACCTCCGAATCACCGCACTAACACGAAATGGCAACGGAAGGAAATCGATTCGGACCGTCCAAGAAACGGGTCGACGGTTGATCGATTTTGCAGAATCGATTGGTCAACCTTTTTCATTTCATCAATGCAGATTAGACCCTGATGAGGCTTTTGGACCGTCCGTTTTGAAGTTGGTCAAAGGAGAAGCTTTAGTGGTCAACTGTATGCTCCACCTACCGCACATCAGCTATCGTGCGCCGAACTCGGTGGCCTCTTTCTTATCCGGAGCCAAGGCGCTTAACCCGAAGCTGGTAACGCTAGTTGAGGAGGAGATGGGTCGAACCGGGGAAGGTGGCTTCGTGGGGAGGTTCATGGACTCGCTCCACCACTACTCAGCGGTTTACGACTCGCTCGAGGCCGGGTTGCCGGTGCAAGATCGGGCTCGGGTTTTGGTGGAGAGGGTTTTCTTGGGGCCGAGGATAGTGGGAACGGTGGGTCGGATCTACCGTGGTGGAGGGGAGGAGGAGGGCGAGTGTAGCTGGGGAGAGTGGATGGGTGGGGCGGGTTTTAGACCCGTGGGTATAAGTTATTTTAATCATTGCCAAGCGAAGCTATTGTTGGGAGTCTTCAATGATGGATATAGGGTGGAGTTAGCAAGCAATAAGCTTGTTTTAGGGTGGAAATCTCGGGGTCTGCTTTCTGCTTCTGTTTGGACTCCTTCGTATTCCAATGCTGAATTATCCACCACCTCCTTTTGAATGGGTGAAGATTAGCGCTGTACCTCCTTTTGAATGGGTGAAGATTAGCCCTGTGGGGCCCACTTGAGCTAAACTGGCCCTTTTTTTTTTTTGGGTAGTCAATATCATTTACCTTCGTCAATAGAGTCAGTCGGGTAGAAGTTAGCATGAGTAGTGGAACTCTTGCTATTCGTACTCGGGAAGATTGGATCCTCTCCTTAGAAGTCTACACCTCTACCACTCATGCAAGAGGCGGGGGTGTCTATGTGGCTTTGTAAGGGTGTTTTTTGTAGCCACGGGTTGCAAACCCTCCTTTGCAGCTGATTATTGTTCTATTACGTTCCCCATCATGTACTAATATGGCTTACTAACTTACCTCTCACGTGTTATCGTTAATTGTACATTAAGGTTGATCTAATATTATTATATGTCATCTTATAAATCAAGGCAACTATATTATTCGGCCTCATATGCTTGTAATTATGTATCCTCTATCATCTAATGCATGATTTTCGGATTTATAAAAATTAAAAATGGACTCAATAAATTGGATTTCTCATTTCATAATTTATCATTTTGTCCTTCCCTTTCAATAATTCATTTCTATTAGGTAGGGTGCCAACGTGTCGGATTTAGACTTGCAATTTAATGATTTATGTGACACTATTTAAATGTTTTTTTTATTCTATAGAAATTTGATAGGTTAGGGAATAGCACCAACTACCTTCCGAAAAAAAAATAGCACCAACTATAATGGTGCCATATGCAAAATAGTGGTTTTTATTTTCTTTGATACATTTCATAATTTGTCAAAGATTAGTGCGGTAAGTCTTTCAACTGCCACAAATCAAAGACGGAAATCTTAACAAAAAAAAAAAGAAAAAGGATATGGAGCAACTCTCCGTGGGATTACACTGGAGCAGAGTTTTCATAACCGGACAAGTCATCAAACCGGCTGGGTGGCCGGTTCCCAGTTTGACCGGTTCGACCATGTTCTTTTTTATTAAAAAAATTATTTTTTTTCTCCTTTTTGCCCGGTTCTCAACCGGTTCCCAGTTCAACCGGCCGGTTCTTAAAAAAACAAACGGTTTTCAATTTGGTCCGGTTTGGGGTTTTAAAAACCGGTGAGGGGACCCGTTCCCTGTTTTTCTGGTTCAACCGACAGGTCTGATTCTAACAACATTACTGGAGCAACTAGGGAGGTGTGACCAAATAGGATAAATTGCCAAAAAGTGTTTTTCTTAAAAACGTTCTTGTATTAGTGCATGCCGATGGAATGGATAATCTACAACAAATTCAATTTTAATATGATTTGGTTGTGTTTAATTGAAAAAGAAAAAACTAATTGCTTAACGGCCCATAAAAATATACCTGAAGCCCATCTATCTTATCTATAATATAAAGAAATAAGTCACCTAACCCCCAACAAATAAGTTCCACCTAACCCCATTTCTTTGCTCTCAAATCTTTAATCCTAGGAATCCTATGAATTCTATTTTAAGGATGCCACGTGGCACCCTTTTTAAAATCTCAACCGTTAACTCTTTCTCTCACACACGTCTCCCTCTCAATTCAAAAACTATTAGAGAGATTTTAGGAGATACATACGTTTTCTTCACAATTCAAAAATTATTGGAAACATTTTAGGAGATTGTGATAAGAGAGATAGAGAATGTAGAGAGAGATTTTAGGGGATTATGATAAGGGATAAAGAGAGAGATAAGAAGGATAAAGAGAAAATGTAAAGAGAAATTTTAGGAGATTGTGATAAGAGGGATAGAGAGAGATGTAGAAAATTTTATTTTATTCACACTCGTGCATCGCACGAGGTCTCTACTAGTACTATAATATAAAGAAATAAGACCTCTCTCTGCTATCCAAACCCCAATCTCTCCAATCTTATAACTTTTATTTTAGAGATAACACGTGGATTTTCTCTTTAATCTGCACCGTTTAAGTTTAGAACCCACTATCTCATCCTAGAGCCCTCTATATCTCCACTATTGTAGAGTCCTCTCTTATCTCCAACTCTTGCAGGTTTGGGATCCACTATCTCATCCTAGAGGACCTCTCTATTTCCAATATTGTAGAGTTCTCTCTTATTTCCAATTCTTGGGTGTATTAATTTAAGTTTAATACGAAGAAATTTATGATTTTTTATTAAATGTTATTAAAATAATAAAAAATTAGTATTATAAAGTCAGTTAATTAATACAAATTATAATATTTATCAAATAAAAACATTATATTATTAAAATATATTACATAATATTTAAATAAATAAATAAGATTGTAAAATCCATATTTTAGTGTTGGCTTATTCCGTTGTCAAAACAAGTGAGTCTAGTGTATCTTGTGTCATTATCTTCAAACATCCACGAAAAGTGAAGATGAAGACCGAAGAAGATCGGTTGAAGACACTTCGATCACATCCTTCGTTTCACTCATAGGATGGTAAGTGACCTAGATACCATGTTACCGCAGATGAGAATTGACTTAGAATAATCATACTATGATACCTTAGGTGGAAATTGACTTAGAATAACCATATGGACCCTAGGTGACTAGATATGTAGCCCAAAACAAGTTAGAGGTTCTTAAAGTTCTTAAAAAACCAAGGCTCCTTGTAAGAAGCATATCTCTCAAACCGTAGCTCAGATTTTGTTCCATGATCAAATCGACTGCGTCGAAAAGATCTACAACTTTCGTGAAGGAAGCAAGAGCTAAAAATGACTTTTTATATGTCAGTCGACCAAAACCGTATTGGGTCAACCCAGACCTCAACTATTTTTCTATGGGAAAAAATTCCAGAACACCAAAAAATTGAGGGTTGACCCAAAGTGTGACTTGGGTCGACTGAAGTGTACATTTGGGTCGACCCAGTGCACTTTGGGTCGACCCAATCCCTATTTTTCTTGCTATTTCGGTTTTGGCAACTTCTATATCTTGGTTTTGGGTTCTCTATTTAATGTGAACCCTTCTAGTCCGTGAATGTGGACTTTAGGGGAGTATTGAGAGGGTATTAGGCTATCTCTAGAGTTCATAGAAACTCTATATTTGTTTTCTCTCATTCCCTTTATTATTTTCTCTTCTATCCTAGAGTTTGCAAGTCAATGTTCCATTATTGCTTGCTTGGACTTTCCCATTGATGGAATCCATCTAGGATTTGATTTTAATCAAACCATCAACCTGTTCTGGAAAGAACAAATTGGTCCAAGTGTTCCGGAGCCTTTGCGAAGGAGATTGATCTGAGAAGGATCGTAGATGTGATATTTGGTCCGTGGAATCCGAAACCGTCATTGACGGAGATCGATTGTGGAGATCGTGGTTGTCGAGTCACAAAGAGAAGAACATGCTACTGTGGTAGATTGCGAGGCTTGCGAGATCGTGATTGCTTTTAGAGGCGTTGAGGACTGAGTACTGAGGATCGTAGTGTCGAGTCCAGTTAAGTACAGTTCGAGTCTTGTAAGTATTTGTTTATTTGTCTTAATGGATTCTGGACTAGGTCCCGTGGTTTTTCCCAGAAGGGTTTCCACGTAAAAAACTTGTGGTTTGCTTGTTTCTCTATTTCCGCACTTTAAAGTTCATCATCCCTTAATTCATAATTTAATTGTTAAAGATTAAAAAAGGTATATAGACTTTGTAGGGAGACCTAGCCACCTCCTTGAATTTGTGAGTTCTCAACTCAAACATTAGATTTGAGGTTTACCAGATTTTTTTTTCAAATATTATTTAATTTTAGATATTTTTAAATTATTACCTGTGCATCGCACGGGGTCTCTGCTAGTTTGTTTATAAAGAAATTCGATCTATGTTGATTTTTTGAATTTACACCCCGCCTCTTGCACTGATGATAGGGTGTGGCCTCTCCAGATGGGAGGTCTCGAGATTTAATTCCCTGGGCGACAAGCTTCAAGAGCTCCAATCCCATGCTAACCCACTAACCCTGTCCTTACGTAGGTAAATGAAATCTTAGAGCAAAAAAAAAGAGGTTTGAATTTTGGGGTTTTGGCCATATTGGAATTCTAGTGTGAGATGTTGGGTATCATTTAAATAGGTTTAAATTTTAAGTTTTCACTTTATTAAAGTCTGTATTATGCTGTCAATGAATTGGATCAAGATCTATATCCAATCCAATCTGATCCAAATCAAATTAGAGCAGATCCTGATCTAGGATCCTATTAGAGCGCCAGGATCATATATGGAGTCATCAGATCTGATATGGATCTTAGATCTTGAATTCGATGCTTTTAATTAATGAATTTGAAGTTGTTGTGCGGAGAACCCTTAGGATAGAACCAACAACAATATAGAAATAAATATAGCAAACAAGTAAACACATCACAAAACAAAGATTTATGTGGTTCGGCCTAAATGCCTACATCCACAGTCAAAGCACACCAAATATCTTCACTATTCCAAGCGAAGATTACAAAAGAGAATAGAAGAACCCACAAAGAAGATAAAAACCCAAGGAAATCACACAACCATCTCTCTCACAAAAGTCTTTTTGTTCTCTCAACCCAAAGCCTAGCTATGACAACCTTACAATGCTTGCTAACACTTTTAGCCTTAATTTGCTCTTTCTTAACAAACCATAACCCCAAGCCTCTCTTTTATAGCCAAAAGAGACCACAAAGAAAGAGGAAACGAATCCGTAACAAAATATGAGTTTTCCAAAAGAGAAAACTCTCAAAAACAAAAAAAAGGACTTTTCCAGAACTCAAACACCGCTCTACCGATCGATTGGCCATACAGCGGCTGATCGATCGCTCTCTCCAAAAATTCTCCAATTCGAGCCAAAAAAAATCCTCAAATCTCCACCTTAGCGAGAATCATGCGAACACCTTTTGATGTGTCATCTTGCTTTCACCAACATAATCCAAACTGAATGCAAGGCTCCACCTCGTAGAACTTGGAGTAAGTCTAATAAACTTTTTAGACTTCTCCACCCAAACTCTTTCACACTATTGTGAAAGATGTGGAGTCCCCGACTCCACATGCACTCATCATCAAAGTTAAATGTCATATATTCAGCAACCTTCAAATTTGAATGCAAACGCTATTTTTTTTCTACGACTCAAACCTCCTTTGCCAGGCTAGAATTAGGAACAATAGGAGCTTTCGTCATCTGAGATGCTCCACCAAATTATGTTTCCTTGTAGCACATACAAGTTCCTGCTTCTTCTACATGTCATCACAATCAAGGCCCCCTGTCGAACCATTAGCACTCCACCTTGTGCATAGAATTTGCACCTCTGGGAGTCTAAAGTTCTCAAAGGGATCAGATTTTGCTTCAGATATGACATTCCTCACTCCCGTCAATGTCCTCACTACACCATTGTGTATTCTCATTTTGATTGCCTTATCTCAAGAATCTTGCAGGGTGTATTATTACCCATTAAGGCAATGCCGCCTTCAACCTTGCTGTAGGTAGCAAACCAGTCCATATTTTGACATACATGATGGGAACAACCAGAATCAAGAATTTATTTGTCCTTAGAACAACCCTTAGTTGTAGTACCTGAAAGGACCATGAGATCATTGTCCGGATCCTTAGAATCTTCATTAACGACATTGGCTGTACTAAAGGATTTTCTTTCCTCTTCCTCCTCACTTTTCTTTAAACGACAAAGGAATGGAGTAAGACCCGTATCTTGACATCCAATTAACTGAGCTATGAGTCAGTTAACTCATAGCCTTTAGTAGCTTAGTGAGTTCAGTCCTCTCTTTAGAGAGTCCCTCACTTTTAAGAGCTTAGGAGACAAGTAACTATAAGGGAGAATCTTTATCTTGTTATCTGCCTGCTATGCTTTTGATGAAAAGATTCAACCTGGAAATTGATCAAGGCTGTGATCGATTGGAATGGATTTCGATCAACAATTTCTTCAGCACAAAAAGACAGAAAGGAGGTCGCAATGGAACATGGATCGCAATAAGGAGACTTTCCAGCGATTAGGACAAGATCGCAAGGATGCTAAACGGCAAAAGGATTCTCTACCTGAAAAGAACCTACTCTCGATGAGAAGAGCCTTACTCTATAGGGGTGCTAGCGCGCTACTTCTAGTAGCCTACGGAAAAAGGCTAGCTAGCTAGCGCTCTACGACTTTCTCTAATAGGCTCGCTTTGCTTTGAAAGCCCTTTACTAGTAGGGCCCTACTAGTAAAGGGCTTGAAAGCCCCTTTAAAGGAAGGGCGCTATTTTTTTTAGTGTTTGAACCAAGGAATACCTATGCTCGACCCTTGAATTACCGTAATTCAAAAGAGAAGAGAGAAATTGGTTAGTTTCACATGGGTTCACTGAATTTGAACTACTTGGATTTAAGGCAAAAAGTATACTTTGATTTCGGCTACTACTACATGAACACCTATAGCCAGTCATTCGGGGCCAGACATCCGGAGGCCACCGCTTAAGCTTAAACCAAAGACTCAAAGTTCCATCAAAGCCTTTCACTATTAGTTAATCTATAGGCTTTCGGGTCCATACCATATTAACACTTCAGGCAAGTCATCGATAGTTGACAACGGTGAACCAGGGGAGGAGCACTTAAAGGTGTGCCCCTGCATTACCAGCATCTAGTCTTTAGACAAGCAATTATTGGAGCCGGCGTATGAGGCGCAAAAGGACAGATGGCATTACCAAGAACCGGAGATGGTGCGACTGAACCTTGGCACAGAGGAGGCGTCGAAGATGATTGCAGTCGGGGCCAACTGGGACAACAGACTTCCCCTAGAGACACACAGAGTCTTCAAGGAGTACACTGAAAAATTTAGTCATTCTTAAATAGCCGAAAACATAAGCAGATTGATAAGCTCTTCAAGGGGGCCCACGACAATATCTAGTTATATGTCATTTCTTATGGCAGTAATAGCACTCAGCATTCTTGAATGATTTGGACCCCTTTCTAGGCCCGATACCATTTGTCCTCCCCTCTTCTAGTAAAGCCTACTCATGACTTTCACTACTTTGTGCATTTTTTCGCAACTCATTAGAGAGAAGAGTGATAATAACATCTTCCAAACTGATATCCTCCTTTACGTAGAGCAATGTCATACGAAGGTGCTCAAACGAATGAGGTAGGGAAGTAACAAAGAGAAAGGTTTTGTCATCTTCATAAAATTTCACACCAATGCTTGTTAATTCAATAGTAATCTTATTAAATTCAATTAGATGGTCGGAAAATTTTATACCTTCTACCATCTTGAGTTTAAACAATCTTTGCTTCAAGTATAACCGGTTAGTGAACGATTTCATCATGTAGAGGTTCTCTAACTTCAACCAAAATCCTAAAGTCGTCTACTCTTTGAGACTGTTGTATAATACCTCATCCGCTAAGCATAGATGGATCAAACTCATCGCCTTCAAGTCGAAGTCCTCCTAATCTTCAACCTTCAGATTTTCGAGCATCTCATCATTTCTCTTCAATGCTTTGTGCAAGTCTTGTTGGATCAACACGTCACAAGCCTTTATTTGTCATAACCCTAAGTTTTTACTGCCATCGAATCTCTCCACTTCGAATCTAGAACTCGTAGTCTGTGTCGTCATTCTAAACCAATAACTTTAATACCAGTTTGTTGTGCGGAAACCCCTTAGGATAGAACCAATGATATTGGAGAAATAAATATAGTAAATAAGTAAACACACCACAAAGTAAGATTTACGTGGTTCAGCCTTAATGCCTACGTCAACAGTCAAAGCACACCAAATATCTTCACTAATCAAAGAGAAGATTATAAAAGAGAAGAGAAGAACTCACAACAAAGATATAAACCCAACGAAAGCCCACAATGCTCTCTCTCACAAAAGTCTCCTTGCTCTCTCAACCCACTATTTGGCTGATCGATCGCCGATCGCACTCCAGAAATTCTCCAATTCGAGCCAAAAAAACTCCACAGAAGTGTCATGCAGTTGTCTATTGCGATTTACACACACCATTGTTGCCCAGATATGGACACTAGGGGGGGGGGTGAATAGGGTCAATGGCAAATATAAAAAATTGTTTACCCTTAAATGCGGAATTTGAAAATCAAAGGGAAATACAACTAACAATTGATATAGAAATTTAACAACAAAATATTCTAAGAGATAGAGGAGAGAAAGAAAGAAGTGCAAACTAGCCTATTAGCATATATAAAAAATTGTTACCCATAATTTTAGATATTCTTAATTATTATCGTGCATCGCACGGGGTCTCTGCTAGTTTGTTTATAAAGAAACTCGATCTATGTTGATTTCTTGAAAAATACCAAAATGTATTATGTAAGAAGGGTTGAATTTTGGGGTTTAGGCCACATTAGAATTCTAGTATGAAATGTTGGATATCATTTAAATAAGTTTAAATTTTAAGTTTTCTGACAGGGATCAGCCCCTCTAGCAGCCATGAGTATCATAAGCTGAAACTGTCGAGGGATCGGGCAAGCCTCGACAGTTCGTGTTCTACGGGAGATCAACCGTAGGTGGAAGCCCAACTTATTGTTCCTTATGGAAACTAAAGCCAACTTGGAAAAAATGGGGAAAATAAAAAGTAGTTTGAATTTTGAGAATTGTCTGGTGCTTGATTCTTAGGGAGCTTCCAGGGGTCTGTGTGTTTTGTGGAGGCAGCCATAGATTGTTCAAATCCCAGTCCATGGCCAACAATCTTTTGCAATTAACAATGCAAGTATCAGCGGGGGAGGACCTTTGGGACCTGTTTTTGCTCTATGGGCCTTCAATTGCGAGGAATAGAGGGCCCTTTTGGAAGGACATGTCAGGGATAAGGCCTATTCATAATTTAAGTCTTTGGATTGGAGATTTCAATGAAGTCCAGTATAACCATGAGAAGGCGGGAGGTCTCCCTAAGTCTGCCTCCCAATTGGTGGCTTTCAATGGTTTCATTCAGAGTCAGGGGCTTATGGACGTGGGATTTCAGGGTAATCCTTTTACTTGAATGAATTATAGAGGGGGCAAGCTAATGTTAAGGAAAGACTTGATCGGGCTCTTTGCTCCAGTGGGTGGCGCTAGATCTTTCCTGATGCGACTTTATTTCACCTTCCCATCTATGCTTCTGATCATTGTCCGATTAGATTAGAGATTCGCCCGAACAGACTTCGAGGGAAAAGGAGTTTCAAATCAGACAACTCTCAGGCCATTGTTGAGTCGTGGCAGAGGCTAGTCTCAGGGTCTAACATGTTCAAGTTGTGTAGGTTATTACATTTTTGTCGAATGGATATTTCAAGGTGGAACTGGGAAGTCTTTGGTGACCTCAAGCGAAGGAAGGAAGCTTTAACTCAGGATCTTTTAGAGATCCAGAACCAACCGGTTAATACAGCGAGGCATGAAGAAGAGGGGAGGATCAAATTGTCTTGCCCAAGAAGAAGCCTTTTGGGCCCAAAAGTCTTGGGGCAAATGGCTTATAGATGGGGACCGTAATACAAATTTTTTTTTCATTTATCCACCTTACAAAGGTGCCAGATCAATCGTATAGATATCATCCGGCCTGAAGACGGTGAGGAATTCCGGACTCCCGATCCAGTTGAAGGTTGTATGGACATTTTTCTTCGCTCTTCAAATCTTCGAATTCGTGCAACATAACAGAAGATATTGTCGGGGTGCCCAAAAAGATCTCGGATGTTATGAATCGGGATCTTTGTCTTCCCTTCTTGGATTCCGAAGTCAAGACAACGACTTTTCAAATGGGGCCCACTAAGGCGCGGGGTCAGGATGGGATGCCAGCTCTTTTTTATCAACACTATTGGGATGTCGTAGGCCCTCTAGTCACTTAGGCAGTTCGCGGGCTTTTCAAAGGGGGATTCTTACTAAATCAGGTAAATCTCACTAACAGTGTTTTAATTCCTAAGATTCCTAATCCCCAGCACTTGGGTCATCTTCAGCCTATTATCCTTTGTAATGTTATATATAAAATATGTGCTCGAATTCTAGCCAACAAGTTAAAGCTTATTTGGGGGGAGATAGTGCATTCGGCCCAATCTGCCTTCATCCCTGGGCGAAGCATTCTTGATAATGTTTTCATCACTCACGAGATGTTTCACCATTTGAAAAGTGAGAAGAAGAGGTCTGACTACTTAATGGTCGTCAAATTAGATATGAACAAGGTGTATGATAGGGTGGAATGGGAGTATTTGGAAGAGATTCTTCGAAAACTAGGCTTATGTGAGAGGTGGATAGCCTTGTTGATGCAGTGTGTGACAACTGTGAAGTATTCAGTGGTGATAAATGGCTTAGCTCGTGGCTTAATTTCCCTGACAAGGGGGCTTCGACAGGGAGACCCCCTATCACCCTACCTTTTTATTTTGGCGTCCAATGGTTTATCCCATCATTTGGATAGAGCGGAGTCAGATGGTTCTCTTCACGACATTTCTGTTCATCGAAGCAGCCCCACTATATCTCATCTTATGTTCGCGGACGATTGTATTCTCTTTGCTCCTGCCAGCATAGCCAGCACTCTCAGTATCAAGTCAATTTTGGGTGAATTTTGTGGAGCCTTGGGTTAGGTTATTAATTTTCAAAAATCTAGAATCATATTTAGTCCGAACACCCCCTACAAATTTAGACGGCTGTTGGCATGGAGCCTCCATATGCAACCGTTGGACCATGTTGGGGTTTATCTTGGGTTTCCGATTGCTTTTGGGTGATCTAAGACAGACCTATTCACCTCAATCACAAATTGTGTGAGAACCAAGCTTCAATCTTGGAGGGGCAGGTTCTTGAACAAAGCGGGTCGGGGGTATTGTTAAAAGCGGTCATCCAAGCTATTCCATTGTATGCTATGGGATGTTTCAAAATCGCTCTTACGATTTGTAAAGCTATAGCTTCGTTTATGGCTGATTTTTGGTGGGGCCAGTCTGAACGGGGCAAAAAGATTTTGTTGGGAGACACTGTGTAACAGCAAAGAGGTGGGAGGGGGAGGTTTCCGTGAGCTATCCACCTTCAATCTGGCCCTTCTGGCAAAGCAATGATGGTTACTTTTGATGAAACCAGACTCATTGTGGGCAGATTGGCGAAAAGCATTTATTTCCCTCAGGGAAATTCTTTGGGGGCCTCCATTGGCCATCGGCCCTCTTGGGCGTGGCGTAGTCTTTTAGCAGGTCGGGCTATTCTAAAAGCGGGGCTGCGATGGCAAGTGAGCAATGGATGCTCTATAAACCTGTGGGATGATGCGTGGATTCCCATGCGGGTGGGGTTTATGGCCCCATTCCCAAAGCCGGCATCTTATTCTTGGAATACTGTATCGGATTTCCTTAATGTTAGGACGAAGGAGTGGGATCTCCATCAACTTTCTCAAGCTTTTCCTCTCGAGGTAGTGGAACATATTATGCGCATTCAGATCAGTATGGGTGGTGTGGCGGATCAGAAAGCTTGACATTTCCAAAGGAATGGCACGTACCTACTCTGTTCGGTCAAGGTATCATCTCCTTAAGTCTCGCTGTCCATCTAGGAGACTTGCTTGGGCTTCCACTTCTTCAGTTCTACCATCTATTAGCTGGAAGGCGGTGTGGAGCTTGAATCTTCTCCCTAAGATTTCATGGTTCATCTGGCAATGCTTGCACCGTACAATTGAGGTCTTTCAGGAACTTCATAAGAGGAGGATAGCGAAGGGGAAGGGCTGTCCTTTGTGCGATGGTGTCGAGCACATGTTGTTTGAATGTAGGCATGCTCGTTGTACGTAGCTGGGTTCGTAGCTGGGTTTTCGGACTGGGGTGGGCTTCGATGGAGAATTTGGTGAATGGTGGACGTTTTGGGTTTGTTTTTCTCAGTCAAAAGAGCGGAAGGAATGGTTGCTTAGTCTGTTAGCTTCTATAGCTTGGAGTATTTGGGAATATCGTAAAAAAAATCTCTTCCAAGGGGTTCCCGTGGACCCTTATCGCTCCATTTTTCAAGCGGATCGTCTGGTGGGTGAGGTCTCACGCTGCCTCACTGTGCGTAGTGGGGAAGCGATTTCTCCTTCTTCTTCTGTCTTTCCCCCCTCTTGGCGAGCGCCTTCGTGCCCTTGGGTTCAGATTAATGTGGGTGGGGCTTCGGCCAGAGAGGGCAGGTCTGCGGGCATAGGCGGCATTGCTCATGATTGAAAGGGGGGATTTTTTTTTTTGGGGGGGGGGGGGGGGGGGGGGTTTGTGCAGGCGCTTCATGGTGGTTCTCCCTTGGTAGCTAGTGCTTCATGGGGCCCATGAAATGACTTCTCCAGCCAGCTAGTGCTTCATTTGTGGTTGCCCGAGAGCACCTCTCTGGCACGGGCCGAGAGAGAATCCGAAGCCGGCGTTGTGAGGGTGTTTTTGTAGCCACGGGCTGCAATCCTCCTTTGAAGCTGATTATTGTTCTACTAAGTTCCCCACCATGTACTAATATACTAACTTACCTCTCACGTGTTATCGTTAATTGTACGTATGTCATGTTATACATCAAGGCAACTATATTATTCGGCCTCATATGCTTGTAATTATGTATCTTCTATCGTCTAATGCCTACTTTTCGGATTTATAAAAATAAAAAATAGACTCAATAAATTGGATCTCTCATCCCATAATTTAGCATTTTGCCTTTCTCTTTCTCAATAATTCATTTCTATCAGGTAGGGGTGCCAACGTTTGTCAACGTGTCGGATTTGGACTTGCAATTTAATGATCACTAAAAACAAGTTAATTGATTTCAAACCTTTAATTTTTTTTAATGAAAAATGATTTATGTGACACTATTTAAATGTTTTTTTTTATTCTATAGAAATTTGATAGGTTAGGGAATAGCACCCACTACCTTTCGAAAAAAAAAATTGCACCAACTATAATGGTGCTATATGCAAAATAGCGGTTTTTTTTTTTCTTTGATACATTTCAGCATTTATCTAAGATTAGTGTGGTAAGTCATTCAACTGCCACAAATCAAAGATGGAAATCTTAACCCCCCCCCAAAAAAAAAAAGGACATGGAGTGACTGTCCATGGGATTATATTGGAGCACAGTGTTTTCATAATCGGACAGGTCATCGAACCGGCTGGGTGGCCGGTTCCTGGTTTGACCGGTTCAACCATGTTCTTTTTTATTAAAAAATTATTTTTTCCTCCTTTTTGCCCGATTCTCAACCGGTTCTACCACCGGTTCCCAGTTCAACCGGCTGATTCTTCCGGTTCTTAAAAAAACAAACGGTTTTCAATTTGGTCTGGTTTTGGGGTTTTAAAATTCTAGGACAACATGGTAGAAGTTGAAACAGGGAAAGGCTTTAGGGAAGGAGCCAAATCATCTCCAGTGATAACCGGATTTGGCAAATCCGGTTATCACCCCTACAGGTCACCATGTGTCTCCTTTGACAACCCTTAACCATGGGTAAGGTTCACCCACCCCTAGGGTTCACCCACCCATTTTTGGTTTTTTTTTTTATATTAATTCTTTTTAAAAAAAAAATTAAAAAACTGTTTTTAATATTAAAAAAACTCTAAAAAACAGTTTTTTAATTTTTAAAAAAGAATTAATATTTTTTAAAAAAAACAAAAATGGGTGGGTGAACCCTAGGGGTGGGTGAACCTTACCCATGGTTGAGGGGTGTCAAAGGAGACACGTGGCGACCTCTAGGGGTGATAATTGGATTTTTCAAATCCGGTGATAACCGTAGAGGATTTGACTCCGGGAAATGGACTACATACAACCATTCTAGTCAAGTCATTGGTGGGGAGTAGAGCCCAACCCCGGGCTGAACTGGGCCTAGGCCTACCTTTAAGCTAAATATTGTGTCTAGGCTAGGCCCATAGTTAATGGCTTGAACCAAATGAAATACATACCCTTTGGCAAGCTTGGGTGGTTGTTTTAGACCATGAAAGTCCATGCCAGACTTGATCTGACCCCCAACCAAGCCCATGAGGAGTTACTCAGCTTCCTTCTCAAATTCATTTTAGTTTACCATTGTATTTGGGCCTTCATGAATTCTAATGATCATTAGAATGCAACATTAACCGATTTTATGACCACAATATACCCATTACTTTTTTTTGAGTGTAAATGTTATCATATAAAACACACTTTACTTAGACAAAATTTCTTGGGGCCGTACTCCCAAGCCCCATGCCCAATCCCATAAATTACTTGATACATGTACTTGGTTCCCAGGGAAAATTCCGGGCTCTGCCCCGACCATATTCATAGTGGATAAATAAAAAGGGAGTCGATACCAAAATAAATAAATAAAAAGGGAGTGCGCTTGTCTTAGTTGAGCCTAGGCTTATTCGCCCAGCCCAGCCCAGCCCAGCCCAGCCCAGAAATATTGAAAAAAAGTTAACTCTAGGAGTTAGTAAATTTTAATAGGGTTAAAAAAATAAAATATTTTTTTCCTTAAAACCAAGGATAGGTGAGTGAACCTTAATCACAGTTAATAAGTGTCAAAAGGGACACGTTGTAACCTCAAATGCGTAACCAACTTCCTAGGTCTCTTTATTTTATGGGATTTTTGCATATCTGCTGCTACCTAGTTTGCAAATGCACTGCAATGTTTAAACCTTTGCAAATTAATTTATGGTTTTCCAACAGTAAGACAAATACCCTCAAACCTTACTTTTGTGAGACTTTCGTTTGAAATTATCACTAAAATGACTATAATGACCTTAAAAGATTTTATACCATCACAAAGTTCTTTTAACTGTTCTTGAACCATGGTTAATAAGTTTTGACTTATGATTAATTTGTCTTTTTTAACTCTTAATTATAGTTAAGATTCAATAAGCCTTAGGGTTAAAGCTTCTAATTAACCTTAGTTTTTTTTTTAAAAATGAAAAAGTAACATGTCCCCTTTTAACTAGCATCTACCCTTGATTTTTAGAACAACAAATTGAATACCCCTTTAATTTTGGTTCAAAAATATTTTCAAACTACCAAACATATCCTTAATTAGCATATTCACGTTTCCTTCCTCCCGGATTCTACGCGCGTTTTTAGTTGTTAATCTGTTATCTATCTAATATCAATCCGAGAGGTACGTCTTCTCTTTCCCTCAGCCAACGTCTGAAAGCAGCACAGTAGGTGAGCCTTCTTCTCTTCTTACCGTATAGATATTTGATGATGATCCTTCATCTCCATATATATCCTTGTGCTGTTTAATTCTTCAGTGTTCATCTTCTTCGTGCTTTCTTCTATCTCCGAATCTTAGGAACCGTAAAATGTCACAAAAAGTGGAAATTTATTAATGGAAGATATTGAAATTAGGGTACTTTTGTTAACGCAAATATATATATCTTTAATTTCTAAATAAATAAATAATATCTTCAAAAAAAAATTTAATTAAAATAAATAGAGTTTTAGTAGAGATTGTTCTTCGCAGGATTACGAATGAGGTGGTGGGATCCGCTGTTATTAAATTTTAAGTATTTTAATTTTGAATAAAAAACTATAAATAGTTAATTTTATATTGTTTTATATCTTGGTGTTGCTACGAGCATACCATTATTTTTTTTTCTTATCTTCCCTTATTTTCCTGTTGCTATTCCTTCTCTTATGTCGAACTCGTGAATATTCCTTCTTGGAGAAAAGGTCCTAGAAACATGAGAAAGAAGGCTATGATCGGAGAAAACAAAGAAGAAGATGTAGTTCAAATATTTGGTGTATAGTAGTAATTTTTCTTATTGGTATATAGTCACAAAATAATGGTGTGCTCGTAGCACCACCTTATATCTTCTAAATTTAGAATAAATAAGTAGGACCGACTAATAAATTCTTCCCATGGATAGATGGCCTAATAAAAAATTTATTAAAAATACTTTTATTTTTAATAAATTCTTAAAAAATTACTTGTGCTAGTAGATTAATAATGACTTCTTCCTTTATAATTAAAGAAATCACATTGTTTCTAAACTCAAGAGTTTTTTTTTTTCCTGTAAGGCTATGTATGAGGTCTTAGCTGAGACTTAGCTTTACAGCAATTTATTATTATTATTATTATTATTATTATATTTTATATGAGAGAATAGAGATATCATTTACTTACATTTGTAGTCATACGGTGAGAAGTTAGCTGTGGGGCAGTGGAGCTCTTGCAACTCATACCCGGGTGGGATTAGATCTGTGACCTCCTCCATAGAATGCCACACCCCTACCACTCACGCAAGAGGCAAGAGGCAGGGGTGTTTCCAGCAATTTTCTAAATCCTAAAAAAAAAAAACTGTGCCCTAGGGCTCGGCCCAGATAGCCTTAAGAGCATATGGAAGCTATATCCAATGCATTCGGAGTGACCTAGTCCAACTACACTTCTAATCTCTCCTCCTAAATAATTCTTTTATCTTTCCTAGTTCAGGGTGAGTACAAAAGCGAGAGTGGCGCTCGAAAATGCAATTGATTTAAAAACTACTCTCTTTTTCTCTTAATTAATAAAGGAGGAGAGAATTCAATACCAGAAATTCCAGGAAAAACGAAGAAACCAAGTTAGAGTCTGAAACAAACCCAAAACCTAACAAAGAAAAAGAGACCCAGATGCAGTTACACTAGATATTCAATCTATCTCTACATTAGTTTGAAAACGTGAGAAACTACAAGAAGTGCGACTTGTGTGATTGGTATTCAAGTGGATGTTCTCTTTTTGTTGCTCTTCGTCTGTTGATTTTTATATTCTTTCTATAGTCATGAAGCTTTCTCTCTCTCATAGCTCCATTATTATTGTATTGTATATATCTGAATCAAACCATTAATCTTGCAGGATTTCGAGTACTCATCATGGCTAAGGAGCAGCTTCAAGTGTTGAACGCTCTAGACGTGGCCAAAACTCAATGGTACCACTTCACTGCGATCTTGATCTCCGGCATGGGATTCTTCACCGATGCTTATGATCTCTTCTGCATCTCCCTTGTCACGAAGCTTCTCGGTCGCATCTACTACCACGTCGATGGTTCATCGAAGCCCGGTACACTTCCTCCTAATGTAGCCGCAGCTGTCAATGGTGTTGCATTATGTGGAACCCTAGCTGGGCAGCTGTTCTTTGGGTGGCTCGGTGATTATTTGGGTCGCAAGCGTGTATATGGCATGACCCTTTTGCTCATGGTCATGTGCTCCATTGCCTCAGGCCTCTCTTTCGGAAGCTCGCCGAAAACTGTTATGGCCACTCTATGTTTCTTTAGATTTTGGCTCGGATTTGGCATTGGTGGAGACTATCCATTATCTGCAACTATCATGTCTGAGTACTCGAACAAGAAGACTCGTGGGGCTTTCATTGCCGCCGTCTTTGCGATGCAAGGCTTCGGAATATTAGGCGGCGGGATGGTGGCAATCGTAGTATCTGCCATATTTGGTGCCAAATATGATGCTCCTTCTTACATGGTCGATCCCCTTGGATCCACTGTCCCTCAGGCAGATTACGTTTGGCGCATAATTCTCATGTTTGGGGCATTACCGGCGGCATTAACATACTACTGGCGTATGAAGATGCCGGAGACTGCACGATATACTGCTCTAGTAGCCAAGAATGCAGGAAAAGCTTCCATTGATATGTCGAAGGTTCTGCAAATCGAAATTGAAGAAGAAGAAGATAAGGTAGAGAGTCTAGAGCAGGATCAAGCTAACTCATTCAGGTTGTTCTCCAAGGAGTTCTTGCATCGGCATGGATTGCACCTATTGGGTACTGCAAGCACATGGTTTTTGCTGGATATTACCTATTACAGCCAGAATTTGTTCCAAAAGGACATCTTTAGTGCAATTGGATGGCTCCCACCTGCAAAATCCATGAGCGCGATTGAGGAGCTTTACAAGATCGCAAAAGCGCAGACACTAATTGCTCTCTGTGGTACTGTCCCAGGGTACTGGTTCACAGTGGCTCTCATCGATCGTATGGGAAGGTTTTCAATTCAACTTATGGGGTTCTCCTTGATGACAGTCTTTATGTTAGCACTAGCCATTCCTTACAGTCACTGGACTTTGCCGGAGAACCATATTGGGTTCGTCATAATGTATGCATTAACCTTCTTCTTTGCTAATTTTGGTCCCAACAGTACCACATTTGTTGTGCCAGCAGAGATCTTCCCTGCGAGGCTAAGGTCGACGTGCCATGGTATCTCAGCAGCCTGTGGGAAGGCTGGTGCGATTATAGGGGCATTTGGGTTCTTATATGCAGCACAGAATCAGGACAAGTCCAAGACCGATGCTGGGTATCCGGCAGGTATCGGGATGAAGAACTCGCTCATTGTGCTCAGCGTAATCAACTGTTTTGGGGTGTTATTTACATTCTTGGTGCCGGAATCCAAGGGGAAATCACTGGAGGAGATGTCGAGGGAGAACGAAGAGGTCGAAATCCAAGCTAACAGGATTGAATCTGTTTAGAGTTCTTGGGTATGCTAGTAGTTTTAGTTTATCCAATCCAAGAATATCAGATAAGAGAACTCTCTTTTAGCTGCTTCTAGTTATTATGCTTCTTTTTAATGAATGTCTAGTTTATTATTTCTTTTCAAAAATTGCTACAGAAATTATAGCCCTGTAACTCGACCTTCATCAATCATCACTGACTGCTTCAATGGAAAATCTGAGATTACATTGTGTTGTAGGATCTCTGGTCTTTGAACTTGATGTGTCCATTTACTATATATGATAGGCTTGATTAGCTAATTCACTTCAGCACCTCCATGTTGACTCCAATCTGGATTTTGCATCGAATCGTGAGACAGATTCCACTAATATCTCTAATCAAAATAACCAGTATTTTCGGTGAAGAAAACAACCACGGCTGCGGTGATGCGGTGTCGTTACAGAAACTATGGAAGTCTGCACCCCAGTTCAATGTCGGTCTGAAAATATCCCATTACTGAATTTAATTGCAAACAGTTTGAAGAAAAAATGGTAAACAACATGATAAGCTAGAAAAGAATTTCACAAATCACCATCAATTGCTATTTCTTGTTACTTCTTGTTACGGATAAGCTAGAAAAAATTGTACACTACTTGACAATGTAAAGCTATAATGAATCACAGTAATTCGAAACAAAGTACTTAAAATTTGATCAATCCATTGGGAGTTTCCCTCTCGGTGATTCATCCCAGGATCACCTTCAAATAAGGGGCACACCTTCGACATCCTTGCTCGAGCGGTGGGTGTGGTTCCATCCCAGCTTACCTAACAAAAAAGTGGAATAAGCTTATCTTTTTCCCAAAAAAAAATATAAAATCTTTTTTCTTCCACCGACTCGATAAACATGCATCCGAGCTCTAAGAAACCGATCTCCGCCTGAGGCCACCCAATTTCTATTCAAGTGAATATACGTCCATGACCCCACATGTACTTTTATTATATGAAAATACAGCCCTTAATATATATTTAAAAAAATGTGTGTTTAGTGTTGCCTTACCTATACCCAAAAAAAGGGAGTGAGACACCATGGTTATTGTTCTTATGCAGCCTCCATGGTATGATAGTTCTAAGTATCACTCTATGGAAGGGTGAATCCGAGTTGAGTTGAATCTCAGAAATAAGGCTGCCACATCCCTTGCATGTGGGAGACTTTTGCTATCATTAAAAAGGACTTCAAAGAGAGCCTCTTAGTTCAGCGATTCATAAATATTAAGTAGCTATTCTGTGTGTGTAAGTTTTGAAGGATAGACACCAAAAGAGTACTGATCTGAGCATTTTATGTGTTAATCTCCAACTTAATTTCTTATTCTTGTCAATATTTAGTTATTAATAAACTATATTCTCAACTTCTATCTCTCAAGTTGAGGATATTCGAACTCTGTTGATGTAACTTTCTCTACCCATTCTCTATATTGATTAGTTTAAGAGAGTACTCTTCTAATTCTAATATAGGTGTTGGCTGGAAATCTAGTTTGTGCTGAGCGTGCCAGCACCACGTGACGCAATTAGACAAAAACCTTTAGATTCCGGGCGTTGAGTCGGATAGAGTGACCAAGAGTGCGTTCGCTTCGGCCGTCCGGTCAGCCACCACCAAAATGTGTCGATCGGGCGAATTAGAGAGGGGGGTTCGTACTTCTCTAATGAGTTCTGTTGCCTTCGATAACTGAAGGGTTTTCTAAATTAACAGAGCAAAGTAGAATGTGATAATGTGAGGTATGTGTTTGTGGAAAATGAAGAAGATGATTAGACAAAAGTAATCTGAATTTGATTGAAAGTAATCGTAAAAGACAACTTACAAACTATCATGCGATCGAAATGAGTCGCAAAGGCAAATACAAAGTCACTGGAGGAGATGTCGAGGGAGAATGAAGAGGTCGAAATCCAAGTTAACAGGATTGAATCTGTTTAGAGTTATTAGGTGAGCTAGTAGTTTTAATTTATCCAATCCAAGAATATCAGATAAGAGAACTCTCTCAATTGCTTTTAGTTATTAGGCTTCTTTTTAATGAATGCCTGGTTTATTATTTTATTTCAAAAAATGCTACAGAAATTATAACTGAAAAGTCTTAAACTTATGATCCTTCTTAATTCCCTTATCTTTCTAATGTGTTTGTGAATAAACATAGTTAGTAAATCACTGTGTAATTCGATAAAATTTCCTCGCATATTTCAAAATTTTAGAAAATTATATATGCTACTGCACTTTTTTTTTGAGATTTCTTAATTTAGTCACTATGAAAGTTTTAATATCGAAACTTTAATAATATGTGTTCAAGTCGATATCTCTAGTGCAGCCCTAAGGTATGGGGACCGCGGATATACCTCTAAATCTTATGATATGAATATTGAATCAATATTTTGTGTAATTTATAGACCGGAATGGAGCAGTACTACAAATATTTTGTGTAATTCAGGAATCATTGACAGCCTCAATGGAAAAATAGAGATTACATTGTGTTGTAGGATCTCAATTTTGAATTCGCCATGTTTACAGCTCTAAGAATATCAAACCCTGACCCATGAAAAATTTATAGGAGTTGGTTGGTCAGGTCAGAAATTGTCATCCTTATTCATAAACAATCCAATCATTATTTATTTTAAGCTCAGGACATCAATTATGTATGGTTAATTTAAGACTATAATTAGTGAGTGGGGGTGAGTGACCCTTCTACCACATAATTAAAAGGGAACTTCTACGGTTCTACCAATGTTCTGTATAGGATTTCGCTTACCGGATAGATGGCTACCAGTAGTCTAGAGTCCCAGCCCACGGCCCAGGCATTGGATTTGCCTTCCATAACGAGTGCCACTCCTGCTTGCACCATGCCCATCAAGCTTGTCAAGGAGGTTAATGAGAGCTCGGCCGAGTATTTTTTTTAGTGTACATGACTTAAACAGAAGAACCATGATAAAAAAAATTAGCTTCTCTAAGCATAGAATCAACCACGCTATGTAAACACGTTTAATTACTAGTAATCAAGCTTCTTCATGTTGGAAAATGAGTGCAAAAACTTACAGTGATGATCATTTTGTCTAAGCAAATATGCTAAATTAAGGGTAACTCACTTGCAATATGAAGAAACCAGACCAATCACAACAACTGGACAGGAGCATTAGTGTCCCTATGACCCAGTGCTGATCTGGACCATCGTTGGTGTCATGGTGGCTTCGTCTTCACGACCATACTAGATTTTAGATGGGGCCTTTGTACAACGACATGATCATCGCTCCTGCGAGTGTCACTAGAGTTCCGACAACTTTAGCTTGGCCGTCTATCTTCTTAATCTTTATTTGCTCTAATCTGATGAACAAACCACCATATTAGGCACCAATGCACATCTAATCTATCCTTGTATGTGAGTAACATGAACTCGCACGAGACCTTATATATAGAGAGAGAGAGAGAGAGAGAGAGAGAGAGAGAGAGAGAGAGAGAGAGAGAAGGGTTCTTGTTGGCTTAGCTTACTAGAGATTCTAGTAACATAATCATGACTGTTAGATCAATATTACTTTCAAATGCAAGAGATGAATTTAAAACCACTGATTTTGTGAAAAACCACCCTAATACGTAATCAACCTCCCCCCCTTAAATAGGAGTTTCTCCTTTTTCCTTGTTCTCTCTCTCTCTCTCTCTCTCTAATGTTACTTTTTTTTAAATCATATTTGGTCTTGATTAAATGAAATGAGTTTTGATTACAGAAATCGAGTTAATAGAAACTCGGATGATGAATAGGGTTGTGGACAAGGGGATTGGATATTAATCTAAATTTTGATTTAAAAAAACCCAAGATAGATGTAAACTCAGAAGAGGATGGTGACGGTATGGATTGAATATTAATCAAAATGAATTTTGACTAAAAACCTGAGTTTAGATGTAAACTCGGAAAATGAATGGTGATAGGAATTGAAATTTGAAATGAAATTGAATGAATAGAATTAAAAGAATTAGCATCTCTTAAGGGTGAGCTAGCTCAACGGGTGGAACCCGTTGGGGTGAGTGGATAGGAATCCATTCACTTATCTGGGTTGCAGGGAACAAGAGCCTAAGTGGGTTAAGATAAGACCGACTAAGGGGTAGTCCATACAACCAGTTGAAGGTGTGTTGGTTGGTTACCCCTAGACCAGTTTGATATCTAGAGTATTAGCCTCACACATGTGTTGAGTCGGTTAGGAATGTATTGGGGTTCACACCTATTTAGTATAAAATGGGCTCACACAAGCTCCAAAATAGGTTAGGTATAGGGATAAAGATATCCCTATATCTAAACAAAAATGATGGAGCGGCTTAAACAGAGAGCGGAATAGGGATAAAGTTGCACTTCTGATGGGTAGCGATCTACCTAGGCGATAAAATTGATTCGCTCAAACTAGTATGTCATAAAGGCGGTACCTTGCCCTAATTCCTAGATGTCCTCGAGGGAACTAACCATCTCCTTTGAAGGGATCACAACCAAATGGTCATCTTGAATGAACTTGATTCTTTGATGGAGAGAGGAGGGAATGGCTCCGGTCGTGTGGATCCATGGCCTTCCAAGGAGCATAGTAAATGATGCTAGTACATTCACGACTTGAGAAAAAATTTTGTGAACTGAGCAGGTCCGACCCTGATAGTCAAGTCAATGTTGCCCAAGTTCTGCCTGGTGGAGTTGTCAAAAGCCCTGATAGTCATGGGTCTCTTCTTTTCTTGACTGGGGTTTAGACCCAGGCTTTGCAGTGTGGATAAAGTGCAGACATTTAGACTGGAGCAATTGTCGATTAGCACTGATGATAAGGTTTTGTCCATACACTATACTGCGATGTAGAGAGCTTGGGTATGATCCCAATTTACTAAGTGAATGATATTATGATAGGAGGCTAGTAAGAAGGCCTGATAATGCCGTCATCCACTACTAGTGCGCTAGGTCTTGGCCGCCCTGCCCCAGGCTCTTCCCACTCAATGAAATTGACTTGATTGTTATGTGGGGGCAATGGGGCCTGGTTGATACTAGTGTTATCAGGGGCCAGTTCAACATTTCTCTCATCCAAGAGATCTTGGATGGCCCATTTCAAGCCGATGTAATAGTCAGTAGCATGACCTGGGCCTTGGTGAAAGGCACAATGATGATCGGCTCTGTAATTTTTGTTCTGTTTGTTGGGTGGTAAGAGAGAGGTAGGGCCCCTCAAGGTGAGAAGACCCTACTTGATAAGAAATTCTAATAACTGGTTGAGAGTGTATATAAGAGGGGTGAAATTTCTAGGGGGACAGTTTTGCCCCTAGTTTTATCTGGCTGATCGGGTGTTTTCGGGTGCTGGCTGAGACTGAGCGGCTGGAGCCGACAATTTGATTAGTTCTATGGGAGCCACCATCTAAACATTTTTTCTTTTTTTGGTCCCGGAGACCACTATTTCTGTTGCCTGGTGCTGCTGCTCTGGGGGGAGCAAGCCCTAAGATGGAGTGAATAGCTCCACTCTGGATGCCTATCTCGATGCGGGCACTTGTCTTGACAATGGCGCCGAAGTCCACTACTGGTAGAGTTACCATCAAAGTTGAGTAAGGCTGCTTTAGGGTGTCCATAAACATGCTTGTTAACTCCTCTTTGGGGATATGAGTAGGGATTTTTGCTGTCATTTCTCTCCAGCGGGTAGCGTTTTCCAGGAAGGACTCATTGTTACGCTGGTACATCTGTTCTAATTGGCTTCTCTGAGGTCAAAGCTCTTGATTGAAGGAATATTAATTTACAAAGATGTCCATGGCATCCTGCCAAGTCTTGACCCGTTGCTTGTCCACTGACATCCACCAGGTAACGGTTGTCCCCTTGAAACTCTTCTGAAAATACTGGATGAGAAGAGGTTGGTTCTTGTTATGCTGGAGCATATCCTCAGATACAGTTACAGGTGTTGCTTAAGATTGCCTGTGTCATCAAATTTGTCAAAGTCTGGTACCTTGAAACTTGGGGGAACAGCATCTCCCGATGAGAAAGTCAGGTCTTCCAATGATAGACTAGAGCTGGCAGATACCTCTTTCTTGCGTCTTATCTCTTTTTTCATCTGTTTGATCTCTTCATGCTGATCCCTGAAGGATGAGGTAGGGTCAGAAGATGATGATCTGTCTTGATTAACATGAGAGGCCTTGGGCTGCTCTACCCCCCATCAAACTGATCATATTCTGCTTCACCTCCACCTGTTGCGGGCCTAGGGTTAGGGATGATAATAGGAAAGGGCTGATGTGGCTCTGGGTTTGGCTATTTATAGGCTTCCCCTGTAGGGTTTCGGATGGGAGGGTCATCGGTTCGGGTACCAATAAAAATCTTCAAGGATTCCAGAACACTGTCGAGCTTGGCTTGCATGGCTGTGATGTCCCTATCATGAGATTGCAGGATCTCACTGGTTCTTTGATGTTGATCGGGCAGTTTTGACATTGATTCTAACTGGCTCTCAATAGAGGCTGTGTTGGATGCTTCTTCAGTGACTGGTACTTCAATCAGAACTGGGTCTACGGCTGCTGCTTCTGCGAGAATTGTAGTCATAGATCGAGTCATGGGTCGGCTCATACAACTGAAAATAATGCAACGGCTAAACATGAATATACATGTTGCTAGAAAGAATTTTTCATTGATGCATGCTAGGTGAGATACAGGATTGTGTGACTCAAAAAAGAAAAAAAGACTCAACCAAGCTCTGAGAAACCGATCTCCGCCTGAGGCCACCCAATTTCTATTCAAGTGAATATACGTCCATGACCCCACATGTACTTTTATTATACGAAAATACAGTCCTTAATATATATTTAAAAAAATGTGTGTTTAGTGTTGCCCCACCTATACCCAAAAAAAGGGAGTGAGACACAATGGTTATTGTTCTTATGCAGCCTCCATGGTATGATAGTTCTAAGTATCACTCTATGGAAGGGTGAATCCGAGTTGAGTTGAATCTCAGAAATAAGGCTGCCACATCCCTTGCATGTGGGAGACTTCGGCTATCATTAAAAAGGACTTCAAAGAGTGCTAGACCGACATGTAGTATGAGAATACTGGGTGGGTACCTCCTAGTTTTCAACAGTAATTATCGGATACCAAATCCGATAATCAGAACCCACGGTTTAATCCAAACTCTTTCCCGAAGTTTTACGGCTTCAGATTAGAAAAAGTGACACCCTAATATTTATAAATATTAATCTTTAATTACTTATACTTAACTAAGCTCATCCCGGCCTCAGGAATTTATTTCGAAAATCCGGGTCGTTACAATGGTCAAATGGTTATGGCCTATACAATTCATCTTTGCTAGTTAATTATGATTTTGCATCCTAGAGTTCGAACAAGGTAAGACATTTCTCAAAGTCAGCATACTAGCTTGGGTGTCGTGCCGAACATGAAACGTAATAAATTACCACCTACCTAGATTGTGAAGAAAAAACAAAAGGGAAGTGATTAATTCCCACCTAATCACATTAAATATATATATATATATATATATATATATATATATATATATAATTGGATGGTTGGGATGAAACGACTGCCATATACTTTGCTTAATAGCGATTAGCGGGCCCAGTTGCAGGTTTAAGTTTTGACTTAAAAGTTGTAAACTTGAAACATTGAGGTTGACAATAGCAAAACTCTTGCTTGTCGTGAAGGAGTCTTCTCTTGTATTTATGTAAGGGTAAAAAATGGTAAAGACACATGTAAGGATAGTTGTCAATATCAACGGCTCTGATTACATCAAGACTTACGCTCTAATTAATCAAACCGACCCCGACCTCCACTTCAGACCCGAGGCAGGACACACGTCGGAATAAATACTCTCGACATGAATTCAGCTCGGAGAGTCCACAACAGATGAAACCGAGGATCACAAGATTAACTGTACAGTTGTATAAGATCAATCTCATCGCATAAGATCTTAAGCTGGATCAAGGTTGTTGGCCAGGTAATGACCCTAGAGGTGGGGTGAATAGGGTCTATGGCAGATTTTAAAATTTAGACTCTAAGTCTTTTATGTGGAATAAAATTTATTGTAACTAAAGAAATAATCAAAGTAATACAGAAATTTAAACAGAGGAGTTAGAAGATCAAACACATAAATTTGTTCACGAGGTTCAGCAATTCCAGCCTACTCCCCGCCTCAAGCTGTTCCAGCTAGAGGATTCACCACGATTCTTTAAATTGTACAGACTCCTTCACAGGTGGAGCCTAAACAGTTACAGCCTCTCTTTCAGGTCGAGACACAACCTTTACACACCCTCCTTTAGACCGGGTTGAGCAATTAACTTACCATATTTTGAGGACTTCTTACACAAGTCTTAAACACTCTCAAAATTAATAAAATTACATTGAAAAGCAACTTGAGAGTTCATATTTGCCTTGATCTTGGGTCGTGTGATTTGTCTTTGTCTTCATGGGACCTGACTTGGACTATGGGCACAACTTGGAATCTTCACTTTTCACTTGATTTGAATACATTCTTGAATAAATTTTATTCTTTTTGTAATGAAATGGGATTGAGCTCCCCCTCAAAATATACGTTCAATAAAGATTTGAGGTAAGATCCCTCTAAACATATGCATTTCTAACATATTTTAATTTGGATGCCTATTTTAGTTATTTCAAGAAGTGTATCATAATTGTTTAATACCAAGAGAATTTCCACAAAAGTATTTATTATCTTTTCATTTTTCATCAGAAATACCAAGTTATAATAATCAAGAAAGATTCTATGATAATAAATTAAGCAATGTAAATTTTTGAACCAAGAGAAGTTCTCTAAATATGATAATTTAATCAATGTCATAAAGTGCAATAAATATTACATTCAAACAATGTTAATCCATAGATTCAGAATTCAAAAGATCAACAAGTTTTATATTCATTCAATGTCAAAAAGTTTTACATTTACATCTTGCACATTACATTTACTTTTTCCCCCTTGGCATCATCAGAAGGAAAAAAAATTCTCCACTACAGACCATCCTCTTTTTGCTTTTTCTTGAGGTCCTTGAGCTTCTCTAGGAGATCTTGAGCTGGACTACCATCTGAATTTCCATCATCATCATCATCATCATCATCATCATTGCTACTGGAGATTTCAGTAGGGGAAGGAGGAATAGAGTGAATTTTGGAGGATTTGGGATGTTTAGAGGTAGATGCTTCTCCTTTGACCACTTGAAATGATTGTTTTTTCACATTGGAGACCTCAATGGATAGTTGAGTCACTTGAGATGTCATTTGGTGGATGATTGGGGCTTTGTTCCCGAGGAAAGAAGACATCTGAGTAATGGTAGGTCCTTGATTTCTGATGTGCTTCTCAGGTCCTTCTATCTTCCCTTTCATCATAGTCACCAAATCATTTAATTGCAGTCCCTGCTCCATGGTATCTACTGCCTTTCTTTCTATTAGGGATAGAATTGAATCTACCCTATTCTTAGTGACATCCCCTGAGATCTCAATCTCATCCAATCTAGGCTCCAAGGATTCAGCACTTTTCTATATTTTTCCTTGGATGTTGTCCATCCTAGTCTCAAGGGCAGATAATCTCTCTCTAATGACTGAATGAAGGCTCTGTAGGGGCTCTCTAGTCTCTGCCTGAAGAGCATCCATGCTGGCTCTACTCTCTCCCAAAAAGGTGATCATGGAGTCTCTAATCTTAGTTTGAAATCTCAGTTGGCTCTCTCTCATCTCCAGTTGGAACTGCTTCATGCTGGTAGCCATGGAGGCTATCTGTCCTGACATCAAGAGCAACTGGTCATCTAAAGCTGCTGGTCTGCTGGGAGGCTCATAGTAGGGTCCAGAGTCCTCAAAATGAGGAGAGTCCTGTCTCTGAGAAGACTCAGGAATCTCATCCTCTACTACTATATCAAGCCACTCTGTCACTGCCTCTGCTGCTGGCACATCCTCAGGTTCTGGTTCTGGCTCTGGCTCTAGCTCTGGCTGCTGCTCTGGCTGAATCTCTGGCTCTAGCATTGGTACTAGCTCAGGTGCTGAAGAGGTAGGAATAGGAGTAAGAGAGGGAATAGGATCAGAAACTGTAGGAGGAATGGAAGGAGTAGGATCAGATGCAGGCTGGCTGGAAGGTTGGGAGGAAGAAGGCTTGAGAATCCAATCCTTCTGACTTTCATTCCAAATATAGCCCATCTTTTGGATGGTTGCCTTGCTATATATGGTAGAATCATCAGCATTCAAAAAATGTGTATGAGAGGAAAGTGAAATATGGAAGTATTTGAAATTTTGGTCAAGGCTTGACCAAAGTGAAGACACCCTAACTTTATCTTATATGCATCATCCATGCAATGGACAATGCTGTAAGAGAGGTCAATAGGAGTAGAGGTGAGAATGCACCACATGAGGAACACATCGAAATATATTCAATATTCCCTACAACCTACTCTAGGGACAAGGTTGTATGTAATGATGTGGTGGATAAGTCTAGAGGTCAGGGTGAGCTCTTTGACTTTGGGTTGGAATGGAGTAGTGAAGTCTTGGTTTATGCACATTAGCTTTAGTGCTTCAACCACATCAAATCCTTCATGCTTGGTTCACTGACCATTTACAAAGGATTGAAGGGGATATTTAGGAATTTTAAGAATGTTAGGCAAATTTTCCAAGTGAAATAAAATCTTCTTCCCTTGAACATAGGAAGGGATTATTTGGGTGGATTGATTGAAGTGAAAGTGGGTGTAAAAGATCCTAACTAGTTCTGGATACATGGTTTCATTTGAGGCAATAAGGAATCCCATTTAAGGGCAGAAAACAGAGATTGGATTATACCTAGGCCGTAGGCTTCTAGGTTAACGAAATTTATAACCTTATCATAGAGAGGAGTACGAGGCAGGAACTTGTCTTTGAACAGCTTCTCGTACTTGAGAGATTTGAATTTGGTTGGAGCTGATGAAGTAGCCACCTCTTTTCCCTTGGACGTTCTAGCTTTCTTCAATGGAGGCTCTTCCGAAGCATTCTTAGTTCGAGGAGGCATTTTGATTTGAGAACAAGGTTAGAGATTTGATTTGGAGTGATTTGGGATTGAAATGGATGGGGTTTGGACGAAGGTTCAATGGAATAGAAGGAGGAGGGAAACCTAGCTTTTGAGAAATGATTTGAAAAAATCGGATTTGGGGTTTTTAATTTATACCCATGACCAGTTTCGTCGCCGAAATGGGGTTTATCCCTCAATTTTGTCACCGAAATGAGCTCAGATTACTTACTGTTTTGATTTCGGATTGACTTCGTCGCCGAAATTAAATGGATCATTCAATTTCCTCACCGAAGTGGGTACAGGAAGCTTATTGTTTCCATGTAGCCCAAAATTCCTCGCCGAATCTCATAATTCCTTCTGATTTCGTCGCCGAAATCAGTACAAATTTTGAAAAATATTAAATTTTTTTTTTTCAAATCATTTTCCTAAATTCATTGAGTCTTTTTAATATCCAAAAACATTATAAACTATTCAAATTAAACTCATACCATAGTAAAACAAAAAATTTTAAATGACAATACACAAGCTTTCATTTAAGAGCAATTTTGGCATAAGTATGATCAATTAAGTTCATTTAGACTAGCTATACCCAATTCTCTTCTCAATGTACAAAATCTATCTAATTGAAGGGGTTTTGTGAATATATCTGCAAGTTGGTTGTTTGCATTTACAAACTCGAATATAACATCCTCATTTTGTACATGATCTCTTATAAAGTGATATCTGATTTCAATATGTTTCGTTCTTGAGTGTTGAATGAGATTTTTAGTCATGCAAATGGCACTTGTATTATCACACTTAATTGGGATTTTAGAATAGAAAAGTTTGAAATTTTCTAATTATTGTTTCATGTATAGAGTTTGAGAACAACAACTCCCAGCGGCCATATACTCAACCTCAGCTGTGAATAGGGGTACTGAATTTTGTTTCTTACTAAACCATTAAACAAGAGAATGTCCTAGAAAGTGATAAGTCTCACTAATGCTTTTTCTATCAACTTTGCATCTAGCAAAGTCAGTATCTGAATAGCTTATTAGGTCCAGTGTTGTGTCTTTAAGATACCATAAACCTAATTCAATAATGCCTAGCAAGTATCTAAAGATCCTTTTTACAGCAATCATATGTGATTCTTTTGGACAAGCTTGGAATCTTGCACAAATGCATACACCGAACATAATGTCAGGGCTACTTGCTATGAGATACAATAGACTACCAATCATGCCTCTATATAGTTTTTCATCAATATTTTTGTCATTTTCATCTTTATCAAGTTTGGTTGATGGACTCATAGGAGTATCCATTACTTTAGTATTTTCTATTTCAAACTTTTTAAGCAATTCTCTAGTGTACTTGACTTGATTAACAAAAGTTCTTTATTTTGTTTGCTTAATTTGGAGTCTTAGGAAGAATGTTAATTCTCTCATTCTACTCATTTCAAATTCATCTTGCATAGTTTTAGCAAACATTTTACAAAGTGATTCATTAATTGATCCAAATATAATGTCATTCACATAAATTTGAATTATTAGCACATCATCATCTTTGGACATAATAAATATAGTGGTGTCAATTTTTCCTCTAATGAATCCATTTTCAATTAAGAAACTGCTTAGTCTATCATACCAAGCTCTAGGAGCTTGCTTCAATCCATATATGGCTTTAGTTAATTTAAATACATGATTTGAAAATTTATAGTTTTCAAAGTAAGTGATTCACATATACTTCTTCATTTATAAACTCATTAAGAAATGCATTTTTCACATCCATTTGAAATAATTTAAATTCTACTAGCAAATGTAAGTAGCATTCTTATAGCTTCTAGTCTAGCAACCGGGATAAATGTTTCTTCATAGTCTATCCCCTCTTCTTGATTGTAACCTTGAGCTACTAGTCTTGTTTTGTTTTTAATTATATTTTTATTTTCATCATTTTTATTTCTGAAGATCCATTTTGTACTAATTATTGATTTATCATTTGGTTTAGGTACTAGATCTCACACTTGATTTCTATCAAATTGATTTAATTCTTCTTACATAGCAATACCCCAACATTCATCTTCAATGACTTCCAAAGCATTTTTAGGTTCAATTTGACTTGGGGAAAGCAAGGTTAATTAAATTTCTTTTTGTTCTAACCTCTTGTTCCATATTATCAAGGATTAAATATTTAGAATGATCTTTTATTAATTTCCAAACTTTGGGAAGTTGATATGATTCTTCATCCTCATTTCTTCCTCATTATTTACTTTAATGATTTTTTCATTAGATTCTTCTTCCACTTGGCTATCTTTACTAGCTTCATTAATCTCCAAGTTAGAGATTTCTTTTGGAAGGTTTTCTATTTCATCATCAAATTCCTTTTTAGATGGAGTCTTCTTAAATGGGTTTGATTCATTAAACACCACATGAATTGATTCTTCAATAGTTAAGGATTTCTTATTAAAGACTCTATAAGTTTTGCTAGTGATAGAATATCCTAGGAAGATTCCTTCTACAAATTTAGGATCAAATTTCTTTAAATGGTGTTTATCATTTAGTATAAAGCATTTACACCCAAATATCTTAAAATATCCTATATTTGCGGTTCTTCCTTTCTAAAGCTCATAGGGAGTTTTATTTAATTTGTTTCTTATAACTACCATGTTGATTTACATAATGAGAAGTATTAATGGCATCATCCCAAAAATAATTAGGTAGTTTATTTTCATTAAGCATTGTCCTAGCCATTTCTTAGAAAGACCTATTTTTCCTCTCAACTACACCATTTTGTTGAGGAGTTCTAGAAGCTGAAAAATTGTGGTTAAAACCATTTTCATCACAGAATGACTCAAGCTCTTTGTTTTTGAACTCTCCTCCTTTATCGCTTCTTACATTATTTATGGCATAACCTTTTTCATTTTGAACTCTTTTCCATAAATTTTTAAATAAAGAAGGTGTCTCACTTTTATGAGATAAGAATAACACCCAAGAGTACCTTGAATAGTCATCGACTATTACAAAGGTATAAGATTTACCTCCTATGTTAGCCACTTCATTTGGTCCAAAATGGTCCATATGCAAGAGTTCTAGATGTCTAGAATTAGATATTACTTTCTTAGTTTTGAATGATGATTTTATTTGTTTTCCTAGTTGGCAAGCATCACAAATTTTGTATTTTACAAATTTAGTTTTAGATAAGCCTTTAACTAGATCATTCTTAGATAATTTAGATAAGAGATCCATACTAGCATGACTTAATCTTCTATGTCCATACCAACTAACTTCATCTATAGCAGAAAAACAAATCATATTTTGTGATTGAATCTCATCAAATTCTAAAGTATAGACATTTTCTTTTCTGTGAGCAACAAACACGGTGTTGAGATTATCCTTGTCCTTAATTATGCAAAGATTGGATTTGAAAGAAACATTTAATTATTTATCACATAATTGACTTATACTAATAAGTTTATGCTTTAGACCATCTACTAGCAAAACATTTTCAATAAAAATAGAGTTTTTCTTACCAATATTGCTAATTCCAATGATTTTTCCCTTTACATTGTCTCAAAATGTCACATGCCCTCCATCCTTGGGAGTGAATGATATAAAAAATATTTTTGTTCCCGATCATGTGCCTTGAGCATTCACTATCCAAGAACCAAGTAGTCGTGGAAGAATTTGACTTGAGGCATACCTATAAGACAAGGTCAAGTTACTCCAACATATAATCCTCCTTGTACCCAAACCGTTTTATGGTTGGTCATGGGAGGATATGTTTTTTTTGGAACCCACACCATCTTTGGTCCTTTGAAGTTAGTTTTAGAAGATGATTTTCTTTTTGGAATCCAAATTTTCTTAACTATTTTTCCATTATAAAAAACAGTAGAGGGTGGAGTTAAGTTATTACTAGATTTAGTAAAGAAGTTTAGGTAATCCTTTTGTTTTGATGAAGGATTATAGTTAAGTCCGGCTTTACTAAATACACATCTTTGTAGGCCAAATAATCTTTCTAGGTTCTTTTGGCCATTAGTGAATGTGAGAATTGTGCTTTTTAAGTCTTTGGCTTTAGCTCTAAGTTCATCACATTCACTTGATGAGTCATGAGGAGGACTTTGAATTTCTTTCAATTTTTCATTTAATTTCTCATTCTCATTTTCTAGGATACTCTTTTCACTTTGTAGAATTTCACAAGAGTTTGTAAGAGTATGGATGGCCTTTTAAAAGGATTTGTTCATTAAAGCTATTCTAGTAAATTCAGAGTATAATTCATCAAAGGCATAACTAATTTCATCATATGAAAGTGATTCATTTGAAGTAGAAGTTACCTCTTCCTCATTTGCCATGAGACACAGATTTTTCACTTCTTCATCACTTGAGTCATTTGATATGTTCCCTTCAGAATCATCCCAAGTGGCCATCATAGTTTTCTTCTTGAATTTATGGCTATTCTTGAGTTGAGGACAGTCAGTTCTGATGTGGCTAGACTTTTTGCATTCATAGCATATAAGAGGTTCCTTCTTGCTTGTCTCAGCCTTAGACACCTCCTTGGAGAACTCCTTCTTGTATGGTCTCTTCTTGAAGTTTTTCTTGTGTTTGAGAAACCTTTTGAATCTTCTAGCCATTAAGGCAATGTCCTCATCATCACCACTGGACTCTTCATCACTTTCTTCCACAATAGAAGACTTAAGGGCCAGCCCCCTCTTGGCTCTTGGTTCCTCTATAATTTGGTCATTCATTATGACCTCATGGTTCATGATAGATCCCAAGAGCTCATCCATGGGCAGCTTGGTGAGGTCATTTGCTTCTTGGATGGCAGTAACTTTAGAAGTCCACTCCTTGGGCAGTGAACGAAGAACCTTCCTTACATTCTCTACATTGGTATACACTTTACCCAAAGATTTCAGACCATTTATGATGTTAGTAAAACGGGTAAACATGTCACCTATTGATTCTTCTTTTTTCATTTTAAACGGGGGCATTCAACTCAAGGAATTACGTATGTGAACACGAGTCTTAATTCAACCTTATACGGAGAGGGCTATTATCCCAGGTTAGTCTGCTAAGTCTGCTCCGGAGGAACACCAGAGCCATTATGAAATCACGACCGGAGAACCCTCCGAGGATCCATCGAGAATGAGTGATGGGAATTGAAGGCAGAATATTCGGCCTCCAATTTTGTAAGGGTGTGTCCTTAGTCCCCCCGGAGAAGCCATACCCTTAGGAAGCTTACCTATTAAATTGAGAAGACAATCCCAGTAAATCGTGCATAATTGAAGAGGAAAGATTCTCTAAAAGCCGGCGGTTTCTTTGTGTTAAGAATGGATACTTCTTGGTGTTTGCCGGAATTCCGACTTGGGGATACCTTTGACCGATTGCCTGCCTTAATCGAGGAAGAGGAAGAAGAACCTTTCAGAATACGCTTACTACATAGGCTAGCATTGGTGCTATTAGTGCTCTACTTGCAAACAAAAAGGGGAGGGACTTCTTTCGACCTTTGTCGGCTGGCTTGCTTGACCGAGTTAAGGTCAAGCGATTGAAGACCGTTATGGGGTATAAGCAATTCTTTCGCGAATTAGATCAGCATGAGTTTGACATCTTTAACACTTCTTAACGACGTCGTGACAATCCTCATCCATGGTAGGCTAACCTAAGTCCGTAGCTAAAGTTCTCAAACAAGAGTTCCATTCCCCTTACTCGTATTGCAGGCAAATCCCGTTACTAGTAGTTCTGGTTAGCCCACTTGCCCGAGCACACTCTCAACTTGTAGATGCGCCAATCCCGCCTTCCCCCACGAGAACAGAAAAACCAACAGACCTCTCGTTCTAGAATAGCCCTCGGTTGTGAACAAGCATGCTTATCTTTTCTTCCTTAACTTGATTTGTTCCTTTGTATATGACTTGGAGTTTATCCCAAATCTCTTTTGCAGAGTCACATCCGGATACTCTGTTAAACTCCTGAGAGCTTAAAGCACAATAAAGATTGCTTATAGCTTTGGCATTGATTTGGATAAGTTTAATATCCACCTCAGTCCATTCTTCCTCAGTCTTGGGAATTCTTACCCCTTCATGAGTTTTAACAGGAAGATGGGGGCCCGTGACTATTACCTTCCAACACTCATAATCTAGAGCTTGGATGTAATACATCATTCTAGTTTTTCAATTGTTATAATTCTCTCCATTAAACAATGGAGGTCTGGTGGTTGACTGTCATTCTGCTAGTCTGGTTGCAAAAATGTTGTTTACCATTAATATCGATTATTCGAAGATATTTTAAATTTATTTAGAGTATTAGGCTTTGATACCAATTGTTGGCCAGGTACTGACCCTAAAGTGGGGATGAATAGGGTCTATGGCAGATTTTAAAATTTAGAGTCTAAGTCTTTTATGCGAAAATTTTAAGAGAGGAGTTAGAAGATCAAACACAGAAATTTGTTCATGAGATTCAGCAATTCCAGCCTACTCTCCGCCTCAAGTTGTTCCAGTTAGAGGATTCACCAAGATTCTTTAAATCGTACAGACTCCTTCACAGGTAGAGCCTAAACCGTTACAGTCTCTCTTTCAGGTCGAGACACAACCTTTACACACCCTCCTTTAGGCTGGGTTGAAACCTGCAAGAGCTCTTCTCTCTCTTACTGAACTGAAGTAACAGCTTCAATGCAAGAATCCAAGATTCTTGACTAACTACAATAAATGAGTTGTGGATTTAAAAATACGAATTGAATGCTCCTGAAATGAACTGAATAAGAGTGAATAATAAACTCTAATGAAAATCTCTCAAAATAAATGGAGTTGATTTGCTCGAACGAGATTTTGGGGGTTTCTAAGTATAAGAGTGAGTGTGAAGCCAATGTGAGTGAAAGAGTAATAGATTGGAGTATTTGCACTGATCAAGATCGTTATTTTGTTCATAAATGAACTCCTTTTATAACTCATGATCCAATATGACCGTTTGATGGAGCATTTAATGCAAATAAGATCATTGAAAAATAACCGTTACAGCGTTTGAGTCAGAACAAAAATTGAGTCACCATCTCAATTCATCGTCGAATCCAATAACAGTAAGTACAGGAACATTTCCTGTCTCCATTTTGTGGCCGAAATCAAAATACTCATTTGATTTCGTTGACGAATTCAGAACAAAAATTCTGATTTCCTATTTGGATTAGACCTTAATGATGGGAATGACTTCCAAGGTCAAATGACAATACTTTAACATGATTTTTATGAATTTTAGGGCCTTAAAATGATGTCCAATTATTGACCTAGGCTCCTATGGTCAATCTATGTAATTTGAGCCATTAACTTACCATATTTTGAGGACTTCTTACACAAATCCTAAACACTCTCAAAATTAATAAAATTACATTGACAAGCTACTTGAGAATTCATCTTTGCCTTGATCTTGGGTCTTGTGATTTGTCTTTGTCTTCAAGGGACCCGACTTGGACTATGGGCACAACTTGGAATTTTCACTTTTCACTTGATTTGAATACTTTCTTGAATAACTTTCATTCTTTTTGCCTTGAGTGAGGTACTTATTTTTTTATAAACTGAAATGATCAAGCGCTTAAACAAAATTATTAGTATCATTTGTTTCATTTCATTATTGTGTTATTATCAAAATTTAAGGGTACCTAAGGTTGTAACCTTGAGGCTAACAAAGGCAACCTACCCTGAAAAGAGGAAACTGAATCTATCATCACACTGTCAAAATATTACGTGAATGGACAGACTTCCAATCCGAAAAGGAAGCAGAGGCTGGAAGTTAACTAGAAAACCCTAAATCAATCTCATATAAATAGAGAGGTAAGGGACAAAGGAAAGGGACCGATTCTCTGGCACTGAAACACACAGAGTCTCCTTCCTTTGTCATTTTGATACTTCTAATCTCCTCTCATCATTTTATCCCCTCTTTTTATCTCATTAATGACTTGATTGTCGGAATGTATTCGTAGGTCAACCTGCCTACCCATCCCAGATGATCAAAATTGTTGCAATTGCTCCAGAAGGTGACACGTGGTATCTAGGTCTAACGAGCAGGTATTTTCACCTATAAAATTGGTGTCGTATGTGGGAAAATTACATTACTCGCTTTAGACCAGACACCATGGCTGATTGCGTCTTGGGAAAAAATTGCATCTTGAAAAGAACAATGTCGCCATGCGGAGAAGGAGAATATGACCAAGGGCGGTTTCTAATCCTCATCGAAATATGGTGTTTTAGAAAGATGTCATTACTAGGCTCAAGCAGGAGCACCGGGTCCTGATTGAACGACTAGAGCAGGTGGAAAACTGCATCAAAAATGAGGACGGGCTTAATCAGGGCAGTCCAGACTCAACCGCATTCGGCGAGCTGCCTGCTTTGCTCAAAAACGAAGAAATCCCTCAATATGATCCGAATTCACCCGAAATGATCCACATCCCCTCCCCGACGCGACTCCTGAGCATCGACAGCATAAGGACGACACTTGTCGACATAAGATTGTCCAATGTCCAGGTGAAAGAAGAAAAACCCCAGCCAAGTCGAAGCAGCGAGAGTTGTACTCCTCCCATAGCGACGAAAGTCTTACTCCTTTCAAATTTGGACTGGCCACAATCATGAATAAGCTTGAGCATAAACCTGGCTTTAGGTGGCCAAAGGTTATCAATGACATAACCATTGGGCCAAGGGCCCAAAAATATTGTCATTATCACGGAGTCTGGGGGCATACTACCAATCACTGCAAAGCACTAAGGAGCCACTTAGAAGAGCTAGTCCAAGAAGGCAAGCTAGAGAAGTATATCGCCTCAAGCGATCAAAACTGAACAAACTGGACGCAAGGATCACCAAAGCTATCAGAGGAGGAACGTGTCATCCTTTTTTCTATTTTCATAAGTCGCAGTCATAGGTAAGATTTGATGCATGATCTAGGTTAGGGGTACTATTAGGGCATATCACTTTGTTTACCATATCGTTTAAACAAGAAGTTTCATTTGATAAGCTATTCATGTTTATCATCAAATTGCTAAATTTGTTAAGGTCAAGGCACTCATCCCTCCGTCGTGAATCTGATGTGCATTAACGCCTTGGATCGCACATGGTTGAGAAAATTTGTTAAGGTCCAGGCACTCATCCCTCCTCTATGAATCCTATGTGCATTAATGGCTCGGATCGCACATGGTCGAGACAATTCGTTAAGGTCAAGGCACTCATCCCTCCGCTGTGAATCCGATGGCATTAACGCCTCGGATCGCACATGGTTGAGAAAATTCGTTAAGGTCAAGGCACTCGTCCCTCTGCTACGAACCTGATGTGCATTAACACCTCAAATCGTACATAGTTGAGAAAATTCGTTAATGTCAATGCACTCACCCTCCGTTGCAAATCCGATGTGCATTAACTCCTCAAATTGCACATGGTTAAAAAAATTCGTCAAGATCAAGGAACTCATCCCTCCCCTATGAATTCGTGTCAAGGCACTCATTTCCTCTAGTCTGGTATCCTCGACCCCTTGTACCGTGTCTCATGATCAAATCCTGAGAACAACAGTAACCCTGAGCCTAACTTGGAAACCAGTTCAAGCCGATAATTCACTAAACACAAATTATTCATCATATAAATGGTAATACACCAAGGTGTGCACATAGTAATATAAGCATACTATTTGGGTTCCTAGCGAAATTAAGACACGACTTTGGTTTGAAGTCTCAACCGGTTTAGGACTAAGACTAAGTGATTAGCCTATGCTTGGAACACGACTACCTACAGGCCTAATGCCTTTGCTCTGATACCAACTCTGTCGCGACCCAAAATCCCCCTAGAAGTTATGAGACTTTGGCTCGTGACTTATATTTCAAACCATCCTGGAAGAGCATTTTAAGTAATGCTAAAAAGAGGAAGCTAAAATTTTCTTTAACAATAAACATAAATTGAAAGCTGGATGACTGTAACCCAAGTTCAACCCAAACTAATATCATAAAAACTCAATAGAAGGAACCAACATAAGTGGACATGCCCACTTTGAAACAGACTAAGAAAATATATACAAGTCACTCCCTCTCCTCACTCAACAAAAGTCAAGGTAGGGCCACCTATCAAGAGCCCCTCCTTCCTCCGGATAATCTACAACTGGTTCTTCCTCAGCAATGTACTCCTCAACCCAGGGTCTTGGAGCATAAAGATCAAAGGGTGGACCTGCCAACAATAACAGTTCGGCTGAGCATGGAAGGCTCAGCATATACTAACTACTAAACAATGATGTTAAAACAACAATAAGAATTCACAAGCATTTAATATCCATCTTCATTTCAGCAGCATAACAATTTTCATTTCGAACATACGAAAATCATAGCAGTTTTCATGTGCATATTTTTCAAAACATATATTTTACTTTACTTTCTTTAGAAACTATACCCTTTTACCGTTTTCTTCATATCTTTCACTTTTACTTGCACATCTTTTGTTCTTTCACTTAACTTAGCATATCCGTTTCTTCTTTACTTGGGAATACCGAGGGGTTAGTGGTGTACATTGTGCTAACACACTAAACACTCACCAAATAGCATCATTACTTGGGAATATCAGATGATCAGTGGTGTACCTGGTCTAAACACACTAAACACCCACCCAATAGCATTCGTTGCTTGGGAATATCAGATGATTAGTGGTGTAACTTGTGCTAACACACTAATCACCTACCCAATAGCATTCTTCACTTGGGAATATCAGGTAGTTAGTGGCAGTACCTGGTGTGACGTATACTAAATACCCACCCAATAGCATCATTTCTTTTCATTCTTTCCTTACTTTCATCTTCTTTTCTTTTCTTTCTTTCATCTTCTTTCTTATCTTTCTTTTCTTATACAGAAAACCTTAATCATACATTTACAAGTGCTCATGATAATCATTTGTGAGTGGTGCGTAGACAATAAGGCCTTAACAACATAACATATGCATTTCGATCGTCAATTCATAATTCTAAGCATGCTCACACATCATTTAGACATACTTCCATATTTTAAACATACTCTTCAATAATTCAATGCATAATTAGTCCTTTTTTCATAATTAACTTTCACATGAGCAATTTAATCGAAATCTACTTAGGCATTTCATCAAACATTCAATCTTCATCATTTGCTTTAACACATAACCCATACAAATCTTTCACTAGAATTAAACTATTTCATTTCACTACATTCATGCTTTCTTTTTCATTTCTCATGAGGACTCCATACTAAGAATCACCAACACAAGGCACTCTTTGATGAAATATAGAATGACATGCATTTCATTCAATTAAGGCTAAAAAGTCACAACAAGGTTTAGTAGAGAGTATCGACCTCACAAGACTGAATCACTTCAGTCCAAGGTTGGAAAAGAGTTGAGAAGGCTTGAAGGTTGAACTCGAAGCTTGAGGAGGAAGATCCAAGCTCCCTTTTGCTCCTTCAAGGGTTTTCCTTAGAAACCTTAGGGTTTTGCTCCCCTCTTTGCCAAATTAGGTTAGAATGACTTAGAATATCCTAAACCCTCGAATTAGGGGTCCATTTATAGTCCAAGGGGGTTAGACCTCGAAATTTCAGATTCAGCACAGTCTTAAAAAAAACTGATTTAGTAAACTTCGTTCGAATGAAGTTTGGGTTCATTCAAACGAACCTATTCGTCGAACGAAAACCCCTCCTTTCGAACGGAAATGGCTGCGAATTGATATCTACTGTCCCTTTTCCTGACTTCATTTGAACGAAAGTCCTAGACCCCCTTTATTTATTCTTCTTCCAATTCCAACATTTACACTTGGGTCTATACCCATTTTTAAACACCCTTAAACATTTTTCCTGGACTTAGACATTATTCTAATCGTGTCATTTACCCTGGGTATGACCCACTATTTATTATGGACCATTTTACCCTTTTCAACTACTCGGAACCTTTTCCCTCAACTATTTAAGCACTTGGGATACTTAGGACACCTACCCTCGATGTTCAACACACCCATACACACACTCATGCCCTTGCTAAGGCTCTGATTTACATTTTTCCCTACACCACACACTTGGAGGGCTTTTGGCCTATTCTAACCCACGTAGGCAACACTATTCACCGCACTATTCACTACACTACTCACCCTACTATTCCCTGGGTTTTTCGGGGTTCTACAAGGTAACCCATCTACGTTCTTAAAGCCTCTAAGGGGAGATATCCCATGCCTCTAAGGGGAGGTAACCCGTAGAAGACTCTAAGGGGAGATATCCCATGCCTCTAAGGGGAGGTAACCCATAGAAGAAAAGAGAGAAAAGAGAAGTCACTACAACTTTATTTTTGCATGATTGGTTGTGTCTGTGCATTTGAAGCCAAGGAAGCAGAACTAGCTTACATTGGCAAGGGTTCACCATTGGACAATTCATTCTAGCTATAATGTGATGCCCAAGTTGTTGAGCTAGTCCATCAAAATGTAGATATTCACTGGGATGTTAAGTCTGTTGTGGAGGATGCAGCTATCTTCAGAGCTCAAAGTAGATGAGCAGCAGCCCTAATTGTTGCCCAATGGTCTACAGTAGGCAGGATGTTGGTCCATCCAATAAAAAAATATGAAGTAATTTTATTAAATAATAATAATGTCAAAAAGAAAGATTTGAGGACCAAGTTCGTGGGCCATCTCCTCCATTCTTTTAATACATATCATACAGGTATTATTTCTCCTTGTTTACGAGACAACTGTCCCATGCCTCATGGCTATGCCATGTTATATAATTTAATAATATAGTGTAAAATATATATTTTTCCAATTGCCCCAAGGCTTTGGCCTATTAAATAATATGGTTAAATTTTTGTTTTTATTTTCAAAAGTTCAAGGGGGCAACTGTCCCTCACTCTGCCCTGGACAACTGCCCCCTTGCCCCATCACTATGCATTTTAGATAATTAAACAACAAAGTATGAAAGATATGTCTTTTTTCAAAAGTTCGAGGAGAAATTGCATAATGGCTATGCTCTATTGAGATGTAAACTTTTTTCAATAAGTTCAGGGGAGGCAATTGTTATCCCTTGCCCCTAGGCTCCACCCCAGCAAGCTAGGGAATTTACATCCTCTAGCGTCATTGTCTAAAACTGGCTTATGGCTCTAGGGAAGGTTGTTTGCGATTTATGAAATTTGCAGATCCTGAATTCAATTCCCTAACAATCTAAATTTATGGTTGGAGTTGTATTCTTGTAATCAATGTTTTAACACCTAAACCAACCCGCCCGGCCGGACCGATTGACTCGGGACCTCAACGGGTTGGGTTAAATCATTCATGGGTTGATTGTCTAACCCGAACTGACCCAATGAAAATCGTTTGACCTAGAGTGACCCAGTTGACCCGAACGGTTCAAATGAGCCGTCCATGTTATGGAAAAGGCTCATTTTTCATTTATCCATTATGAATTTATAGTGCTCATTATCTCAACTAAGTTACTAATTACTAAATACAAATATAAAATAAAATTATGGATTTTGAAACAAAACTCTAGAGAAAAGAAAAAGTCTACATAGGAAAGTGGAGGGCATATTAGAGGTGAAGAGGGAGCTCAAACAAATATGAGGATAAAAACATACTTTTTTCCATTGGTTTCTAGGGTTTACATATTTTTTTTCTACTTTAGTTTAAATTATAATCCAAAAAATCAATAGTTCATGTTCTTAATATAGTCTGTGTTTTTTCTTTATTTTCTAAACATTTTAGAAAGAAAGATTATTTATTTATCTCTCTCTCTCTCTCTATTGTTGTAGGTGATATACTACTACTTTATATTTTTATTTTGCCTATATGTATTGCTAGAAGGTAATGAAAAAAATGTGTTCTTAAATTTTAATTTTATCTATATCATATTGCTTGTTTCATTGCAATTACATTCATATTATTTTCTTTAAATGTTTTGTCATATCCACCATGATAATTAACTACTATGCATGGTTGTATGAACTGCTTAAAATGTTTTTGACCTTACAATGCTTAGTTAAATCCACCTTGCTATAGTGGTATGGAACGTTGTAGTGCTGTAGCGGGGAGTATATGACTAACTTACATTGGATAATAATGCGCAGTTAGATTGGCCTTTCGATAAGTCGTATGAGACGCTGTAGCGAAGAAGATATAGCATAATTACTATTAATTAAATAAGAAATGACCTAACCTTGGGTGGACGACATGCGATTCCATTGGTATCCGTGAGGTGTTGTCAGGGGCCGCCAACAAAGGTGTAGGTGTGCGATCTCATCTGCATCCGTGAGGTGTTACCAGGGGCCGCCAAAAGAGGACGGATGTGTGATCTTAAATCGTACTGTGAGGCGTTGCCAGGAGCTGCCGTAGAGATGTTAGTGTGTGATTTCATCTGTATCCGTGAGGTGTTGCCAGCGGCCGCCAATAGAGGAATCGATGTGATCTTAAAGGCATTGTCAGGGGCTACCAGATGTGGACCAAGTAATTCAAAATGAAGAAAATGAACTTAAATTGTCATTAATTGCATATTGAGTAAAATGTAATTATGACTTGTTGATGCATGTGTTGTATGTGTTTATTTTACTGAGCTTATTACTTACTCTTGCTATGTTGATATTTTTCAAGAGATACCTGAAGGACATTAGGTATTTTTCGAAAGCTGTCTTTTTTTCTGTCATTTTGAAGTTGAGAGATTGTGGTGAGAACAATTGAAAAGAACTTAGAGACACTTCTTTTATTTGTTAAAATTTCTAGATATGCTCGTTAAATATATGCATCCGAATGGTTTTTATTGTAATGAATTTCATTTACCTTCGGGATATCTCTCAATTTCACGCCTCTAAACCTATACAAATATAAGGTATATTGTGTATATGGTTTCGAGGCGTGACACTAACTTTTAAATAATTGTATGAAGTGCAGTTAATATTTCTTTTGGTGTTACTTCTTTTTGCATGTTTTCACCATTCTCTTCTTCTTTGATATCATTTTCGCCTGTCCTCGCAAGCAAATCTCATCCTTAAACTTTTCATGCACTATTTCTTCACCTGTATGATGAATAAGCGTTTCAATACTCAAGAGTTCTGTGATGTACAGCATTTTTTAACTTCTCTACAAGTAATTCCTCAATGAATGCCTCCATAGGTTGATCATCCTCTACTTGATGCAAGTCTGTTGGTGTCTCAATAATGGATCATCCATCATGTCCCCGAGGACTGAAAAAAACAGTGCCTCCAACAATTAAATAATGTGCTGAATATGTTATTTTCCAAGCCATTTAGGCCATTGCATGGCCTAAAGTTGATTGACCTTGTAGATGTTACTCTCATCAATAGCATCGAAATCTAAGGTATGTTAAAGCTGATAACTTCTATAACGACATTTGAAAGCTGCTATGACTACAACATCCATTGGTTGTATCTTTGAAGAAGTAACATTATTTATTTTGGGAAGAGACAAAATTTCTTTTGAACTCTGCTTTTTGGAGGATTCTCCCTTTAGCTTTTGTTAATTCTTTTGAAGTCCTCATACAATGATTTTTTTAGTTTTTTCTTTCTAAAATATCTAAAACTTTATACTATATATGATAATTTGTTATACATAGCCAAAATATCTAAAATAATTTTATCCCTTTCTCTCCCTATACCTAAACCATCATACAATGTTTATAAGATTCATATAACTATGTATTAATATAGTATAAAAACTTCTCTTATAATTAATGATATATTAGAACTTTTTTAAAAATTATTAAATAGCAATTATAATAGATTATTAATTATACACTATAGAACCAAGTTGGTTTCTTTCAAATTTATTAATTATTAGAGGTTATTAAGTTATAGAATATTAATTACAAGAGGGCCTACTGTTGTTAAAATTATACAATGAGTTTTCATTTTAATTAACATGTTAATTATTTATGAATTATTTAATTATAAGAGGGCCTATTGTAGTTAAAATTGTACAATGAGTTTTCATTTTAATTAACATGTTAATTATTTATGAATTATTTAAGTCTCTTGAATCAAACTGTTTCTTTTTTTAATATTATATTAATATTAAATATTTTATGGCATCACTTGACATCATTTGGTCAAATCCGAATTATCCCAATGGTCTGACCGGTTTGGACCGACCAGCCCTTGAGACATTGCTTGTAATGAACATGACATCGAATTTAGACTTCATTCGAAACATGAAATAAATAAAAATTAACCACATATACATAAATCTTCTTTAACGAAAATTCACAATCTCTAGCCTGACCTGTTGAGGCCAATATCTAGGCCCAAAGTCCAGCAATTTAGATAACGGACATCACTAAAACGAATTAGTCAACGGGTACTCCCAAATCCAAGCAGTCTAATTCAATTATTAAAAGGTCAAGAGTATAGCTGTCATGATTATAGCAAGATTATAACTGATGTGACATTAAAAAAGATAAAATAAGTCAAGCCAAATCTTGACCCTTAGTAGTTAGTTATAGACGGTTGGGATTCGGGATTATATTTGGGAGTACCCCATAGACTCACTCTAGCAAAAACAGGTCCAATCCCAGATTAAGCCGATAGTCAAAGCCTGTTGGGCAGCTAGGGTCAATCCACAAGATTAAATCAGAGATTTCAATCCCTTTGGCAGTGAGCCATAACTGGCACTAATCATCATATCATGGCTCAAGGACTAGGAAGAGATCCCCCAAAGTCTTGAGTTCAACTCCTCTTGGGTTTACCCAAAACACGTGGTTTGCGGATGATTGCTTTGCGGATGATTGCGTGCATCCAAAGGGACTAGTCCTTCCTTGTCAGAGTTGGGACAGTCAAAAAAGGACTAGGGAGGAATTAAAAAGCTAAACGATGGACACAATAGCAAATCACTAAGGTGGCATTTGGCTAGGATTTTACAAGTCAAAATCAATTGTGATAAGAATTGATTGTATAAAAATTAATTGTCAAATAATCACTTTTACAAATAATAGTGTTCGGGGAACACTAAATTAAGAGAATTGATTGTGTAGAAATTAGTTGTCAAATACTCTTTTACTCAATTTTGTATTCCTTGAACACTATTATTTGTAAAAGTGATTATTTGACAATTTATTTCTACACAATCAATTCTTATCATAATTGATTTTGACTTATAAAATCCAAGCCAAACGCCACCTTAGTGATTTGCTATTGTATCCAGTGGTTAGCTTTGTAATTCCTTCCTAGTCCTTTTTTTTTTACTAGAACACAGAAATATCGGGCAGGTGGATTAATCATGTCTACATATTATTACCTAGGAAACCTGGGATGCAACCAACTTCATTATGCCATCAAATGGAGCTACAAACTTCACCATATGCATGCCAAAACAATAAATTTGAACCCCATTTTTTGATAAGAATGAGTTGGATATTTGAGATTGGATTGGACTTGGGTTCGGAAAATCAGAACCGGACTTCAGGCTTGTGATTTGTGAAGTTAGAGCTAGAACCCATCCCGGAGAGGCATAGCAACTGCATGGTTTGAACGGACGACTTTCACGCACCACATGCATTGCCCAATGCCTATAAAGACGTCCGATAAATCTGGGAAAGAAATTCTGGGTCTACTCAGACAAATAAATAAATCAATAAAACAAAAATGAAGATCGAGGTAAGCAAACTGCAACTGACTATTTTCTTTCTTCAGGCAAATATCTCTAGACAAGCACGGTTGGCAAATCAATACCTTACATACATAAATATGTTCAGTATCAACAGTTCTCTATCAACAGTTCTCCAAAACAAAACAACTGTTCCTTCTAAAAAGATTAAGAGAAAAAGGAAAACTGGAAATACATCAAGACATTTTATAACTATAGAAACCTAGTTATCAATGGCCCAGTTAGTCAGCTTATGCAGGACTAATCACTTTCATCCTCAACATCCTCAACATCTGCCAAAACAGGGGAAAAAGAAATAAGAAAGTAAAGGGGCCGAAACGGTAGATCAAAATCATGTAATGTTGAAACTACTTGAAACAAACAAAATGCACATAAATTTACAGAATGTTGCAGAGTCCACTGCACATCCCAACAAGCATAAAAGTATGAGATAAATTCACATGTACCAAGTTGTGTTGCGGTATGGTTAAAGGTGTGGCAGCTTGCTCAATCGTGAAATTAGTAGTAGTAGTAATAGTAATAATAATAATGATAATAATAATAATAATAATAATAATAACAACAACACTATATTTTTTTAACTGTTTTTTCCAAAATTGGAACTCCATTTTCACTGATATAACATATATGACTGCAACTGAACCATATCAAACTCCAGATCCCATACACTCCCAATTTGTTGATAATTCAAAGCCAAAAATAGCTGAGGGAGAAGATTATCTGTCATTAGCAGTAAACATTAGAAAATTTGTAGGAGTTATCAACACATAAAACTCATTTTGAGGAAACAATTTATAGCTCTTGAGATATTAAGTTATATGATCTTACAGGTTTATTATGGATGCTGCAATCCATGGTGTATGAACCTTGTTGATGTAAGCAAACATAGAGTGTCCTCACATCACACAAGTCAATCAACACTGATCACAGGATCACGGTTCTGGACCCTTATATGAAAAATAATCCCCTCCTTGTACAAGGAGGGGGGTGAGTCGTCTCACCCACTTAAAACTTGTCATGCGTCCCCTTCTAACTCCCTTTAACTGTAGTTAAGATTCAATCACTCTTAGGGTTAAAGCATCTATCCTCGATTGCTTGGTTCTTAGAAGAAAAAAAATTAACCAAATGGATTAAAACTTCTTAACTAGAGTTCAATGGTAGTTAAAGGGGCTTTGTGAGTGCCAAACGACTCAGTCCCCTCCTCGTTCAAGGATGGGATGATTCCTCCATTTATAAGTTGTAGCTCATGATCTACAAAAAGGCCTTTTTTGCATGAATCCCTGAGATGGACAACAAATGGAACCTTGTCAAGCACTATATATTCACCCTCACGAAACTCTCTGCTTGTACCTTCACTGTTGCTGTCGTCGTCGTCGTCGTCATCATCATCTGCATCATCCGTGTCTTCCTCATCATCACCTTCACTTTCAACTTGTATTTTGGGCTTCGGGGGAATTACAAAATTGGATGTGGACCTTCTGCGAGAACTTGAGACTATGTTGCTCATGTCAATGCCTTCAAGTTCTTTTGCTCTTTCCTTTTTCTTCCTAACTTCTTTGATTTCTGAACATAAGAATCACGTGGTGTCATCCGATTAACATGTGAGTGGGGACGTAGCCCAGATCAGATTTCAATATTAAAGAAAAAAAATAAAAGAATATGAAGAAATTAGAACCGTCCATGACATTAATTTTTAGAACAATGTTTCAAGGAATGCAAAAGATCAATAAATACCAGAATAGTGTGCAAGAAATATATAAGCAGAACACAGCACAGACTGAACAGAGGTACAGTCCCAAAATACCAAACAAACAATACATATTGCAATAGTTTTGACCCCACTTTGCCTATTTGAACACAGTGATATGCTTTTGCCTCAAACTAAAACTGAGTTCCAAACTCCAGAATGTACAAAAATACTGGGTTGACGAAGGATCAACCACAATACCTCTCATTGCTGAAACTCTAAAATTGGAAAGCAAATTGTCATTGCAAAAAGCATAAGATTCAGGGTTTTAGCAAGTTCCTCGGCCTCTCTGTCGAGGGCCACGAAGAGGAGATCATGAGTTTATTTCAAACTCTTGAAAAGTCGGGGGCTGAGAGTGTGGCCCAGCCTCTATCAAGGCATCCCATAGGCTCGGTGAGGAAATCAGCTATGACCTGAGGAGATTGCAGTGCTCCCGTCAACTACGATAAGTCGAGCCACAGAATTGTTCCTAGATCTCATAGACTGGGCAAGGGTATTTATAGTAGCCAATGTCAGATATAAGCCTTCTATCCTGGAATATTAGAGGTTTAGATCAGTATGAGAAGCAAGCGACGATCAAAAAGTTTGTCCTAACCAAAAAGTCATCGTATCTATTCATTCAGGAAACTAAAACGGAGGTTGTTTGTCCCCAGCTGATTAGGGATTTGTGGGGTGATGGTCCCTCCGAAGAATCGAAGTAATGGAATCGGAATTGGCTTCATACTCGATCTCTATCTTATGTTGATTGACAAGTGGGGGAAACAAATGGGCATTTTCAGGGTTTTATGGCCCATTTGGGGGTGTGTCCGATGCTGAGTTTTGGCAAGAACTCGAAGATGTGAGTGGTCGGGGAGATGCCCCTTGGTGCTTGGGTGGGGATTTTTATTGTATCCGATTCCCTCATGAAAAGCGGGGGGCCCAATCTGTTACGGCCAAAATGCAAAGATTTGAGGACTTTATCTCGCACCATAGTTTGATTGATTACCCAATCAGAGGAACGCATTTCACATGGTCACAATTACCATCAGGACTACTTGCGAACAGATTGGATAAGTTTCTCTTTCAATTGAATGGGAGGCAATGTTCCTCATCTTACTCCAATCATCATTGCCTAGACCCACTTCCGATCATGTCCCAATCCTACTAGCTTCAACGGGTCTCAAGGGTGGCCCTACACCATTTCGCTTTGAAAACATGTGGCTAAAATCCAAGGGGTTCAAAGTCATAGTTTACGAGGTAAGGGATTCATATGTGGCCTGGGGGCCTCCTAGTACTCGGTTCGGCTTGAAATTGAAAGCACTAAAAGCATAACTCAAGATCTGGAATAAGGAAGTCTTTGAAAATGTACCGGAGGAGAAGGTTAAACTCCTTCAGGACATCGAGATCTTTGACTCAATTGAGAACTCCCGCCCCCTTTCTGACATGGAGAGCCAAGCAAGGGAATCTTTGAAAGTAGATTATTTGAAAGTAGTACGACTTGAAGAAATAAGTTGGAAACAGAAGTCTCGAACTAGATGGCTTAAGGAGTGGGATCGAAATACTAAATACTAAATTCTTCCATCATATGGTCAACTATTGAAGAAAATCAAATTTCATTCCATATCTCAAAGTTGATAGAGTTTGGAAGAAGGAACAAAAGGACATAGACGATAGCGTGGTCAGTTTCTACAAGGAGTTGTATTTGGAAAAAAATTCGTGAAGACCTAAGTTAAATGGACTTCCATTCGATACCATTTCCTCAGCCCAAAGTGTAGATTTGGAGCGCCCCTTCCAGGAAGATGAAGTGCTAAGTGTTATTCAATCTATGGCAAGCGACAAAGCCCCGGTCCTAATGGATTTTTTATAAAATTTTATAGTTTGTTGGGACATTGTGGGGTTGGACCTGTTAGCAGTTTTACAAGAACTCCACGAATCATGGAAGTTTGACAGGCCGATTAACAATACCTTTATGACCCTGTTCCTAAAACAGGCTGGTGCTCTCAAGAACTGCAAAATTGATATGGAAAAGGCATATGATAATCTAAATTGGGAGTTCCTCCTCTATGTGTTGCAAAGAATGGGCTTTGGGCCCAAGTGGAGAAAATGGATATCAACCTATGTATCCTCTGCCTCCTTCTCAATCCTTCTTAATGGAAGCTCTAAAAGATTTTTCAGAAGCTCTAAGGGGATCCGGGATCCGTCAGGAGGATCCTCTATCCTCGGCGCTATTCATCATCATAGTGGAAGCCCTGAGTCGGGTGTTGGTTAGAGGCTTAGAGCGAATGGACGTGCATTAGTATGTTTTTTCATAAGCCGAAAACGTCTTAGTATCTCGAACTTACAATTTGCGGATGATACTTTAAGTCTTTTGTGACGCTTCTTGCTCACAACTCATCAACCTCCGATGTATCCTGAGATGTTTTGAAGTCGTGTCAGGTCTCAGAGTTGACCTGGGAAAAAGAAAAATTGTGCCAATAGGAGTGATAAACCACCTAGACCAATTAGCCATGTGCCTCAGGTGCAAGATAGATTCCCTCCCTTCCACTTACTTTGGCCTTCCCCTAGGGGCCCCTTTCAAATCCAAAGTTGTCTAAGCCCCAGTAATTGAAAACTTTTCAGGCTGGAAGTCCTGTCTCCTTCCTAAAGGCGGAAAATTGACCCTTATCAAGAGTACACTTGGAGTCTCCCGACTCATTATCTCTCCACCCTTGCACTCCCAAAGTCTATAGCCTTGTCCCTCAACCAAATCCAGCAAACCCTTCTTTGAAATGAGAGAGGGGACAAAAGAAAATGTTATCTGGTTGAATAGAACCAAATTTGCAAACCCTTCAATGCAAGTGGCCTAAACCTCGCTCCTCTCACTGCAGTGAATGAGGCACTTCTAGGTAAATGGGAACAGAGGTTTAGCGAAGAGCATGAGAGTTTGTGGAAGAAGGTGATCGTCGCTAAATATGGGTTAGTCTCCTATTGGATGCCTAAGAGGGTTCGGGGTCTACGTGGTGTGGGCCTTTCGAAGGGTATCATGGTTGTCGTTAGAAACTAGTTCCTTTCGTTATATTCAAACTGGTAATGGGGTCAAAATCAAATTTTAGTCAAATGTTTGGTGTGGTCAGTTGAGGCTTAAGGATGAGTTCGAAAATATTTTCCGTCTTGCTCTCAATAAAGAGGCTTCAATTGTCGATTGCATTGAGAGGTTGGGTCGCGAACTAGTCCGGTGTCCTAGACTGCAAAGAAATTTAAATGATTGGAAAGTTGATAATATGCGGCGGCTTCTGACTTCGTTGAGTTCCTTCGCCCCTAGATCCCAAATTAGTGATTGCAGATTTGGCCGAGAAGCAACAACGATGGATTTTCAGTGAAATCACTATTGCAATCCCTTGCCCTAAACCCTTGCACTTATTTCCTTATAAGACTGTATAGGTCAGATTTGTTCCATCGAAGGTATCCTTCTTCCTCTGATCCGCAACCGTAAATAAAATTCTTACTACTGATCACTTAAAGAGCAGGTGGAGCATAACAAATCGTTGTTATTTGTGCCTTCAAGAGGAAGAGACTATGAATCATTTGTTCCTACACTATCCGGTTGCCATTTGGCTTTGAGCTTCTTTCCTATCTTGGATAGGTGTGATTCGTGTGGAGTGGGTCTTCCCTTTCTCCTTTCTAGGCTTCTTATCGGGTTGGCACTTGACGACCTTGGTGGGTGCTGAGGAAGCTATTTAGTCTATATTGTCTGGTGCTATTTCATGGTCTATTTGGAAAGAGATGAATAGTCGTGTATTCGACAATTCCTCATCTCCTTATCATCGACTCCAAGCCGTGTTCGGTGATTGATTGTGGAATGGAGTTCCACAGGTCAGTTGGGTCAGGAAGTGATGGATATTACGACTGTAAGGAGGCAGCCTGCATTGTTCTCATTTTACTGTTCTGTCTTTGTCTGCTTTCTAGATCCTCTAGTTTACATCTCTGTAAACTGTTGTATCCTATTTAATTTATAATAAATCTGATACTTTACCGATAAAAAAAGGCATAATGCTTCACCCTCAATCAGTAACGAAGGTGCACTAAACCTGATTTCTTTTTGTTCAGTAGGATGAATCATCAGTCTTGGGACCCAACTCAGTCTTGTGTTGGCACAGAGGAAGTACTGTTGCAGGCTTCACTGGGTACATATAACATAATATCCCTTATTGCAATGCTAACAAGAAGCTTGGGATAGCAGAAATTTTTGGGAAAGAATCCTAAAGAATATCAGCAAATAAAGAAGTGCACAGAAACATGATAGACCCATAAACAGGTTACAAGCGTGTAGATTCATCACAATTTGACACAAAGGTAAACTGGAAAATAAGAAAACGAGGTACATGGAAGGCAAACATAAAGAGAACACTGATAAAAACCTGACTTTGAAAAAATCGGCTTAAGATTACATGTCTTAAATCATCAAGAGGAAGCTCATAAACGAGTTTCAGGATAAGACGTCAAGAGATTTGTTTCAGATATCCCTAAGCAATCAAAAGTCTCTTTAAGAAGATTGTTTATGATCTGCATGACCTATCTAGTTTTTCTTGTTAAGGACATATATTAAATAAAAAATGAATAGAAACACTAAGTAAAAATTTAGAACAATAGCCCCAGTAGTAACATAGATTTGACAAATAACAAAACTTCAACAATTGCTCCACTTACTGCAATAGAGGACTAACTTGTCCAATAGAGAATTAGTTCCTACCAAAAGGATAGATAAAGAACTTTGATTGCTATGAACTTTCATTTCTCAAAGCAATTTATGGCTCCGCAAGTACTACTTCCTGTAGGCAACAGGTAATTCAAGGTTTTAATTTCAGTATCGGCATTAACTTTGGTCACCAAGGAAGTGGAAACATCTTGTGATGAGTTATGGAAGTCTATAGGAATATTGTAAAATTTAAGAAGGGATATAGAAACCATGGAAAGATGCATTAATAGTTTAGGAAATTATAAAATAGGTATCAATATACATTTGTTATTCATTGTATAAAAAAAAAAAAAATTAAAAATAGGAATGTTTTTTTATTGGAAGGCTTAAAATAGGAACGGTGAGATGAATAACATGTGACATGTTTTCATGGGTGTCTGAAGCATTAAAAGTCAAAGTTATACAAATAAATGGTCTATAGTCATTGTCACAAAGTGGTCCATCCCAAGAAGAATATAATAGGGACATATCACATGAATCATAAGATTCAAATCCAAAATTTTAAAAAAAAAAATATATATATATATATATATATCCACAATAAGGTTTTAGAACACGGTTTTGGGTTACACAATGGTCTCTGCCGAAACCTTTACGGTCTGGAAAGTAGAGACCAATTTAAATTTATTTCTTTCGTTTATACTAAAAACGACCCTATTATAGGCCGTTTATACCAAAAACGACCCTGTTTTATTTTTTATTATTTTTTAAAAATGACATTTTTTTTCAGTAAATATAAAAGAAATAATTGACCAATTTTAACCTGTTAGGTTCACAACAGCCATTACAAACATTATGTAACAGCGTAATAGCTGAGTCCTACAAACATATCTATTTGAATAGGTATCAGTGACAGTGAAGGTGACGGTGGCGGTGGCGGTGGTGGTTTAGTGTCTACCGAAACCATTACATAACAGTTTCAACAAAATTTAAAACCATGATTCACATTCAATTACGATGTGGCTCGAAATATTAATTATAAATATAAAATATATTTAATTATGAAATTATCATTTGAAAATACATAAAATGTGGATGCATATGTTGATCTTAATGTTCGTTCATTTGTTTTAGTTGTTTCTTTGAAACTTTATTGTATTTTTAAATTAAAATAATATTATTAATATTTTTATTCGAGCAATAATAGAAATAGGAAAATACTTAACTTACTGCCGCAGTAGACTACCTATTCTAATGTATAGTCCTCATTGGTCAATACCCCCTTTTTACCACACATCAACTGTAGTTAAAGATTCACTCACTCCTATAGTTAAGCAATCTAAGCTTGATTTTTATAAAGTAAAAAAACCAAAATATTTACTTTAATTTTAATAAGATTAACCATAGTTACAAGAGTGTTAAAAGGGACATGTGGCATTGGCATTAGATTACCTATTCTAATGCGGGGTGTGCTAATCACTGCCCATAGAAATATTTAGATCTTTTAATAACAAAAATAGTAATAACGACAACTAGCCCATTTGAGTACCCTACTCGCTAATTATTGACAATTATATGTAATGGATTACACATTATATTTTTCATTTATCAATAATTAATAGTTTATGCATATATAAATCAGTGTTTTAAAAGGTGAAGGTGTGAGGCGTGGCGTTGGGACCTCAAGATGGTGGGCATAAGCCTCGAGGCGTAAGGCTCACAAGAAAGCCTCCTGCTACCTCATTTTAACAAATAAATAAGAATATTATTAAAAAAATTAATTAGAGGTTATAATACATATATGTGTGTTGTGTGCGCGCACGCACACACTTATGTAATACTATTTAAATTATTCATCCATAAAAAAATTAAGAGGCAAGAAAAGCTGAAATTTAGATTTACATTTTTGTTCATATACATATTAAAAAACTGAAGATGCTCAATCACAATCTTTGGATTCCAACAAACAATTGCAAACTAGTCACCAACTATATATGTTAGGCAATAGCTCCAAATCTTTGCAATGTCTACTATAAAAATTAGAGTGAAATATACTCAGCATTGCTTTAAAAAGCCTAAATGCGTTAACCATTATAAATTATGTTTTAATAAACTAATAAAAAATAAGTTTTATCAATAAAAGAAATTATGAGGCACACCTTATAATTTAATAATTAAGTTTTAGTTATGTAGCTGGAATCCTATTTTTTATTAAATGTATCGAGACTCAGTTATGCAGTTAGAACCCTATTTTTTTTATTAATATATGAAGCGCATGCTTCAGACATAAAGCAAACCTCAAGGCATGAGGCATGTGTCTCATGTGAGCCTCATAGTTTGAGACGTTAGCCTCGTGAGATTTAAGCCTCGAGGTTAAGTCTCATGGCATTTTCCTTGAGCCTTGCCTCGAAATGAGCCTTGAGGCGTAAGTCTCACGTGCCTTTTAAAACACCGGTATAAATATTTTTTTTTTAAAAATCTATAAAGTTAATCAAAAAGGAGTGGTTGGTTTACATTATAAATACATAAAACAAATGAGTTTAAAGATGAAAAACAAAAAAGGAAAATCAAGAGTTTCACACTTGGATGTTGAAATGTTATTATCCGATATTGAGATTACAACATTTCCATTCATGCCGAACTTGCTTATTCTTCATTTATGCTAGAGCATATACCTATGGGCTATGCCTCAGCCTCAGCCTCAGCCTCAGCCTCAGCCTCAGCCTCAGCCTCAGCCTCAAGTAGTGAGGTGAGGTGAACTTGAGACTTAGCCACATTACTGCACCGAGGAAAAAAAATCCATAAAGCTGTTCTTTACTTTGATATTTTTCTCAACCACTTAAACCATATGGGATTACAATCTTACCTTGTGTAATTCTTTAAAATCCTCCTTTGAGAGAAAAAATCCTCTTATTTCTTTCATTCTATGGGGCAAAGAATTCTATTTGCCATTCTTTATTTTAATATTTTTCTTAACCACTTAAACCATGTGGGATTACAATCTTATCTTGTGTTGAATTCTCTAAAATCCTCTTCTGACAGGGAAAAAAAGCCTCTTATTTCTCTCATTCTTGAGTCTGGGGATTCTCTTTATCACACGGTGGATATATTTGAATCAAAAGGCAAGATTTTATGATGATTTCGAGGTAAGTCAATTTCCTATCCACTATTCTTTTTTCTACAAATTGTGGGTGTGATTCTTGTGAAAATGGCAAGAAGAAGTCAACAAGAATCCACAAGCAATACAAGAAATCCGGTAAAAAAGTATGGGGAGGGCGATTGAAATATTATATTTACATGAGATGCAACTAATGCAGTACATTAGTTACCAAAGGTGTTAGTAGGATAATAGATCATGCTGAAACTCGCCTCTCACAAAATTGAATGAGTGCTCCGTCCAACTTCAAATCTGTTCTATCTGTTTTGTTTTCCATTTTTTAATAACATTTTTATAATCTTCCTATTTTTACAAACTTTTCAAGGCTTATGCCTTGTTATACCTGACGCTTCATCATGCCCAAAAACCTCAACTACGCCTTGTTAGACTTGACGCCTCATCAAGCCCAAAAGCCTATACTATGCCTTTTAGCCTTAAAAAAAATTCAGTACACAGCTCAGATTGAGATACTATGGAGTGTGGGCCACCCTATTTGCAAATAAGAAATATAACAACATGCATGACTTCTGTTGAGAAAGGGATATAAGGGTATATTTGTTTTTATTCTCTCTTAGGGCATAATGTAATTCATATTAATGTGTAAGGGCATTACAATCCAACAATTTTTTTTTAATAATAAAGATCTTGGGATCATGTAGAGAGACACGAACTCTCATTACCACTCTTCTTCTTTCTTTCTCCTTCAAACACTAATCTCTTAATCTTCCATTACAAGTTCATATCGGAGCAATTTGGATCCAGGCAGTGTCTTAGTCAAACCAGAGGACTCAAAGGAGAGGACAGCAGCAGCTGACGTTAGCATCCATACACAGCCAGCCCTCCAATCGCACCATTGAAGGTACTTTTTAAGAGTTTAATTTTAGGAATGTTTTATTAAGTTTCAGGTGGATTGGATGAGTTGAGGTTCCATTGCCATGATTCACTTCCACAAGACTAAATCATGGGAGCCTTAGACCTCTCCCTCAGCACCCAATAGGAGGACTCGCCGTATCTGGCTACTATCACAGTGCGGTTGAGCTTGACTCAGCTTGAAATACCATATTATATATATATATATATATATATAATTTGATAATGCCATTTATTAAGGCTTAATAGTACTTTTAAACTTTCTTAATTATAACTTAAAAGATTTATAACTAATAATAAACAAGTTTAAGATAACAAAAGAAAGGTAAAGTTTTTAAAAGCAAGATAAGTAAATAAACCTACTCTACTCGAAACGAAAATAGCAACTCCGTTAAAATTCATTTTAACTTGCATCAAATGTTAGGTTATTTTGTATAATTTCTTGATTTTCAAAATCTAATTATAATTTTTTAATAAAATCATAAAAATTTGACCAAAATAGCCCTGAAATTTGAATCAAGCTCGCGCCAAATTGCGCTCGACTTGGTTTGAGAGCTCTATTAAGCTTGTCGAACCGAGCTTGAGCTTGAAAATTTGAACTCAATTCAAGCTCTAGCATGTTCGAGCCAAGCTCTACTCATATCCAGCTTAATATTCAAGCTTAGTTCAATCTCAAGCTTATTCAGGGCGAGCTCGAGCTTTACCAATGATGCGGGATATAAAATTCAAATAAAAGCACGGTGAAGGATGTCGGGATGAGTGGTCGTTGTTTTTCAAATTTCAAAATTGATAATAAATGTTTAAAAATTCATGACATTCTGCATAAATATCATATCAAGAATCCGTCAGATGTGCTAGAAAGGAAATTTCGAGATCTACAACAGCTATTTCACGAAGATTTTCAAGATTTGTGTTTAGGATGTCAAAATTGAATTTTAATTTTGGCTGTAAAACGAAAAATTAGGGATATATTAGGTATTTTAAAATTTTGCTCCAAGTTGTTTTAGATGTAGGATTTAGATTAGTTGCTTAGCTTCTAAATTAGTTTTTAGGGTTTCCTTTTATTATAAATAGTTGCTATAAGAACATTGTAAAGAAAACTTTGAATTATTAAATTAGAATTAGTCTTTGGCTTTTCTTTAACTTCCTTTGTAAACTTTTAGGTTGCTTGCATTCGCACCTTGCAAAGGGTTTTTTCTAGGTTTGCTCTAGCCTCTAAGAAACTCAAGACTTTGACGGTTAAAATTTATTTTTTTACCCTCCATACTATAGGATTGTCCTACATCAACCAAGCTCGGCTCGAATACAAGTCTAGTTACTGTTCATTTGTTGGAGGTAATCTATTTACCTGGAGGATAAAAAAGCAATTTGTGGTTGCCACATCTAGCGTAGAAGCTGAGTATAGGTCTATAGCACATGATGTGTGCAAGCTCTTGTAGTTGAGGATGATCCTATTATAGTTGGGTTTCCATGCGCCAAGTCTAATGAATAATTACTGAATTACCGTGATAACAAGACTGCTATTAGGATAGCACACAACCTCGTACAGCATGATTGGATCAAACACATTAAAGTTTATCGGCATTTTATCATAGAAAACTTAAGGCATGTCAAATTTGCACACAATTTTAGAAGTCAAAGGAACAAGTAGCAGACACTCTTACTAAAGGTGTTACTAAGGCTCAGATGTCTAAAATCTTGTGCAAGTTGGGCATATGCATATCAGATATCTATGCCCCAATTTGAGAGGGAGTGTTGAGAAAATGATACAAGGGTATATTTGTCATTCTTCTCTCTTTGGGCATGTACTACACGTTAATGTGTAAGGGCATTACTGTCCAGAATTATTTTAAATTACGAAGATCTTGGGATTGTGTAGAGAGACAAACTCCCATTCTCTTCTTCTTTCTCTGTTTTCTTTCTTTCTCCATAAACCCTCTCTTAATTTCCCATTACAAGTACTTTGCAGCTACAGGGGGTTCCATCCTAAGTAACCAGAGTGTGGAGCGGGAGCGGGAGCGGGAGCAAGAGCGGGAGCGAGAGCGGGTGCGGGAGCGAGAGCTCAAGAGCGTCAAATTTCAATTTAGGATAGGGTCGGGAGCGCCTCCGGAGCGCCGTATATATATATAATATTTTAATATTTTTTTAAAAATATCAAAATTATATTATTAAATTTTAAAGATTACTGAATTTTAACCACAGTTAATAAAAATTTTAAAAAATAAATGTTGGTCATTAGGTGCGATTGAACTCGGGTTCAATCGCAATTGGATGTGATCTCATAGTTAGAATAAATTCAAAGTGATAAGACTTAAGTCTCATTGACAAGTCTTGTACAAAATCCAAAAGAAAGACTTAAAAAGTCTTTCAAAGCTTTAACCATCGGGTAAAAACTTAAGTTTAATAAAATTTTCTAAACTACACTACAATACTTCGTCTTCTTCGTTGGGAAGATTTACAGACTTCAACTAAGTGGTGAAAATGGCGAAAATGGTTGCCAAGCTCTACAAAGTAGCAACCGCTCTCCACAAAATAGGAAATCACGCTCTCAAGATGGATTCGCTCTCAAACAGTGAGAGCGAGGCTTGAGAGCGGGATCGGCTACTATGGTAGACGGTTTGGGTTACTAAGGTTCCATCACCTACCCTACTCTACAGTCTGGGCAATCAATAGGGTCATTTGTGTCGACATTGATGACGTAAACTTTATAATATTTTTCAACTGAATGAACTAGTTAGCAAACGCTACAGATAAAGGTACTTATAGTTGATGATATTTACTATGTCAAGAATAATATGGAAACTATTTTTCTGCAAAGTTGATGCTTTTAAAGTGCAACCATAAATTTTTATTTTTATTTTTATTTTTAGGGTGAGGGTGGGGGTGGGGACAGCAAAAGGCCAAATTGACTTTCTGGTTGAAAATTGTCTAAATTTTTCTTTTCCTTTGTTTTTTCTTCTCTTCAAGTTTTTCTAACCCCTTCAAGTGCCCTATTAGACCTTTTAACATGAAAAGAAATACCTTGAGAATATATGGTCAAAATCTATTAGGAATATATTTGTAGTCTATTTGATTTCCAACCCATTCAAGTACCTTTCAGCAAGCTATTTTTCCTGGTGGAAGTCCATTAAGAATATAACTGTAGTCATAAGTCATAACCAAACATCACCTCGGTTTTGATTGCCAATGCTCACCTTTTTCAGAAGGATTTGTAGACAATCCTTCCTTCCCAAGTATCGCCTCCAACTCCTTTATCAGGTAGGACTCACGTTTGCTCTCGGGTGCCTGCTTGACCCTCTTGTAAACTGTGGGAGGGACACTGTAATAGAAGGAAACAATTTAAGTAAGTTCAACATTAACAAAGAGTTGTGTTTATAAATAGTGGATCAAAGGAGAACAAAATACCTCATCGCACAAGATTTAATTATTGATTTTAGATGCTCCACATGTTTTCCATATGCCTGAGTGGAAACTTCTTTTTTCTGCATTACATTAAGATGGTTCAAATAAGGAAATTTTATTTGATCAAGTTTAAGAAGGATTCGTAAAAAAGAATATAATCAAGGTATGACCTTCACAAGCTTTTCAGCAGATGACTGAGAGTGACCATCTTCAGAGCCATCTCCACCATCTTCTGCATCAGTACTTCCCTCTGACATCGGTTCCACAGCTTTGTTCCCCTTGTTGCTAGAATTTTTGGTCTCCTTTGCAGATCTTTTGCGTTTTTTGAGCCCTTCAGAGTTCTGTGCATTTCCTTTTGAAGAAATTTTCTTTGGGGGTTTTACTTCGTCTTCATCTACCTTCTCATCCTCACTATCTAAAGAATCAGAACTTCCTTCACTACTAACCTTTGAAGGGGGCTTTCTATGAACGGTTTTCTTAACACGCTTTTTTATAACCCCATTTGCAGATTTAGCAACTTCAGGAGATTTTAACACCTGATAAATAGAAGAAGAAATGACAATAAAGCTGGATTGTAAGTGCTATTTCCAGGAGTTAATAGATGCTTCTTAGAGAACATGTATGTACCTCATCTAGTTGCTCAGTTATGAACTTTTTATGGGCATCAAGAGAATTTTTATCAAGCTTAAGATCTTCCTCTAATAGTCTACGAGCTCCCACCAGAGTAAGTTTCCTATAACAAGCAAGTGACAAGTACTTGTTTTAATTACCTGATGGGAAACAACAAAAAGAGGATGAACAAAAAAGGAACAGTTTAAAATGCATCTCTTTGTTGTAAGCATAGGAACCAAGAAATAAATGAACAAGATGCATATGGCCTAAAATTATATATATATAAATATATATAATTGTAATAAGATTGACTATCCGTTCAAAGAATTGACGTAGCATACTCAGAATTAGCTCTGAAATAAGAAGATCGTTTTTTAATAGCCTTCTTTAGTGTGTCCTCACTTGGAACTTCTTGATTTTCAATGCCTTGAGTTTCTTCAGTGTCATGTTGGGTCATTTTATGTCCTGCCAAAAGGCCCAAAACTGGAGACCCTTCCATTTTCTCCTCATCTACAGAGATAGGCTCTTTTACTTCCTTCTCTGGCTGAAGTCCTTCAGGCAACTTTTCTGTTTCTTCTCTTCCTGAACAATCATATTTTTCCCCATCCTCCCCAGAATTCTTGGAGACATTTTCATCAGCAGCAGCATCGAAGCACTGGTATTCAGTAAAGAACAAATAAGTTAAACAGATTACTTATGATCTCCACAAAAGGAGAAACTAAATAAAATACCCCGTGATTGACAAGAAGTCTTAAGGCAAAAAATCTTCCAAAGCATCAACATATTTGGGAAAAATGAAAGGTATAAAAAAAATCAACAAACACGAAAAAAAATAAGCTAGATGTGCAGTCAGTAGAAGGAAAGGTTTATTCAAAGCAAATTCCAAAATAGCCTTCAACAGTGTGTCCCTTGAACTACTGTATACATCCTTTTTAAGGCTTTAACTTCTTATTAATTAAGTATTTTGTAATAAAAGAGTAATCGAGTTATAGGCATATAGCATGATGTATCTATTATTCATCGTAGTAACAATGTTAGTGAATAAAAAGCTAGCAAATTGATATGTAAGAAGGTTGATGAACAGACTAAATTTTTCTCCAAGAATCAATTCTTCTTTTGGGTACAACAAGAATCAACTTTTGAAATTTGCAGCATTCAGAATTCAATTCAAGGTACACAGAATATGAGAATAAATTAGATTCTGCATTCTAGGAGCCTACAATCAAATGTAGGAGGACTTTTGGTTACTCGAACCCCTGATTGGCATAGCTGTAAATAATTTGTATGCAAGTAATACCAAATGCTCATTCCTTGAAGAATTTATCAACCATAGTAATATTCTTTCTCCATAATATCTAGGTCACTTAAAATATAATTGGGATTGCGTCTATGTCCTGTTCAAGAAATTACAAAATTTGACCATTTATTAGTATTATAGATCTTTCATAGGCTAATTATATATACTTCAACAGATCTTAGTTTATTATTATCATTAACACCATGTTTGAAAATATCAAAAACTTGACTCAAATCGAAAGTTGGCCAGGTCGAATAACTAGGGAAACTCGAAAAAAAAAACTTAACTCGGTCCAACTTGGAATATATATGTAATAACTTGAAAAACTGGGTTAAAAGAACTCAAAGTATGTTGGTTTTCCAGCCTCAAACCTAAAAACTAGGTTTAACAAAACCCATAGTAGGTTGTCTTTGTAGACCTAAAAAAAATATGATGCAATAACAGTGTGATGTTCAAGTTTAGGCTTAAAAAATTGAAAAACAAAACCCTTTTGTGACTCAACCTAATCTGGCGAATCGAAAACTCAGTTTGACTCGACCGAGTAACTCGACAAATAGTGTCTCCTTCGAGTTTTGAGGCAACTCGACTCGAAATTCAGTCGAGTGGGGTAACTCGGCCGAGTTACTCGGGTGACTCGCCTGAGATTTCGAACTATGATTAAAACATCAAAAAAACTATTATCTTGAATCAACAACCTCTCTGGATTTTAGATTACATACTAAAAAAAGTACTACTTTTGAATCAATCATCTCTTTGGACTTTAAATTGCAAAAAAAAAATGATATCAATTATCAAGTACTTTTGAATCAATGATCTATTCGGACTTTAAATTGCAAAAAATAAATGATATCATTTATCAAAATTATAGTTAGTCATTGAAAATGGTAGATCATCCATACACAAATCGTCTATTTCAATGAATAGCATTAATAAAAGTTAAAAATAAAATCTATTTTAATTTGAATGATTATTTTTCTGAAATTTAAATTACAAAAAAAGAAATTCTAGAAGAGCTAATGAGCTATTAGTCTGGACATGGAAGATCAAACATAGACTAATCATATATATTTCAATAGATCTTAAATTCTTAGTGCTAATGGGGAAAAAAAAGAAATTTTATATCCTTATTAATTTTTTCCGAATTTTAATTACAAATGTTAACAAAATTCCAAAAAATTATGAATAGTCTGTGGATAAAGTAGATCATCAGTAAACTAATCACATTTAAAATAGATCTGATTCTCAGTACAATCTATAACCTATATAAAAAGAGCGTAACACACTAGCTTCCAAAAGTTTTCATCGAACTCTTTTTTCTTAAAATACCCTTCCCATCTCTATTTAATCCGGCCCAACATCTACACTCTAATTCAAGCAAAAAATAACGGCTGTCCACTTAAAACAATTTGGCGGCCCTACCCCTCGTGGTTGTCAGAACAATTGTTTGAGAGAACATCACTTAAAATTCGCTTCCAGAAATACTCCTGCATGTTCCATAATCCATCCCACTTACCCTGCCAACACACACACCCTCCCGCCCACCCACATGCCACCGACTCCTCCTCTCTTCTTACCCTTCCCTCACCGCCTTCCTTCTTATCCTTTATCTCAATCCTCATCCTCAACTCCAACACAGCAGCTCAGCTGTCAAAGAAGTAAAACAAGTCTATGCCACAACGTCTAAGTTCTTGGGGCCCATTCTCTAGATACATCTTCTCAGTTCTCGTTCCTCTCACCGCTATAAAAACATCCCATGTCTAAACTCCTCACTCCTCACTCTTCACTCTAGAAGAGACATCGTATATTTGCACTGCGCTATTGAGTCAGGTCAAGCTGACGTGATCGAATTGCTGGTAAAGAAGGGGGTCGATGTTGCGTTGCAGATTGCTGAGTCGCTGCATTAGTTGGGGATTACAAGGATAATTGTTCATGGTGATGCAATTAAAGAGGGAGTAGGACAGGTTGTAGGACCTATAGAGTTACCATTAGGGATGGGGATTGTGGTTCGAGAGACACGTTGGGGGATTTAAGAAGAAGGCAAGTCGTGTCCTTGTCCTGCCGAGTGGCTTTTGATTGGTCCGTGTCTTTGGCTGTGCTGTAGCTGACATGAGTCATGAGTTTTTGCTTCCCTACACTATTTTTTTTCAATAAAAAATTATGGAAGATGTCTGATTCTCAAATGTTCTTTACGAAAGATGAGTTTATATATGAGACGAAGCTCTGCTTGAAAAGGTTTGTCGGAGCTCCCATTTTCGATGGAAAAATGGAGTCACTTTTGTGATTATTATTATTATATGAGATCTTTGAAAATTGATAATAATAACACACACAGAGACAAACACAATACTGTTGTCATTCCTCTCACCACAATAAAAAGGGATATGAGTCTACAGACTCCACTCCCCACTCCCATTCCCATTCCCATTCCCATTCCCACTCCGTTTTCTAGAGACAAATTCTTAATTCTCTTGATTGTTAATAAAACAACCCAGGTCCCATAAAAAGAAATCATCTTCCCTTTATAACTACAAATTATACTGGCACAAATATAACAAAAAAAAAGAATTTCACCTTTTATAATGAATAAGAAAGTTGTTTTTTAAGGAAAATTATCTAAGCTTGTTAATAATTGTTTGAAAACGATATGTAATATATTATCTAACATGATTTTTTTTTCGTTGAAATGATATTAAGTAACTAACACTCAGAGCTAGACCTAAGGTAGCCGCTTAATAATTGTTGTCATACCTAAGGTAGTCACTTAATAATTGTTTGAAAATTAAACGATATGTACTATGAGATAGTATGTTATATAATAAAATAGTATTTATGTATTTGTGTTTAAGATTATTTTAAAGTATGTTATATAATAAAATAGTATTTATGTATTTGTATTTAAGATTACTTTTAATGGGTTGCAACAGCCTTAACTAGTATTTTTGAAAAAAGAAAAATCATTTTGTCACCCCAAAAACAAGAACAAATGCACAAAAATAAGCCCATGTGATGTAGATCCATTAATTTGACATGAAAACCATAGATGTGCTTTGCAAGATTATGAATAAATTTGATAAAAATGCATACCTTGTAAGGCTGAAAAGAAGCTGATTTGATCTGGATTCAGAAAACAAGTAGCATGTTTTTCATTTTTATTTTCACAAAGGAGTTGTAGTTTTTTCCTAAAAATTGGACTTAAATGCTGAATCAACCTAAAAGATGAGAATATAGCATAAAAATGGAAAATTTTGAAAGAAAGAGGCTCAGTTTTCGACTTTAAAACTGAGCCTCTGTAGTGCATCATCGTCTCGTTCATATCGAGTAACATATCGCACCAATATGTTATGTATTGTCCATGTCGCAACAATATTGTACAATCTGTACGATACATACTTGATACAAGGGAACAATTTCTCTCTTTAAATGCTGTATTGACATCTTCACAAATCGTCACATATTGATATCATACACTATTGCATGATATGTACCGAAACTTTAAAACAAAAATTGCTATAGTGGAGTTTGATCCAAACATTAAATCCATCCAAAACTCGCTAAACAATCTTCTTATGTATTGATGCCTTAACCCAACTATATGGGGTTGCAAATTCATGAAACAATAATTACCAAAATTATCCAAATTCAGGAGGAAAAACATAAAACAAAATGTAACGTCAATAATATACATAATCAAAATAAATGTTTGCAAAAAGATTTTGCCTCTTAAGTACAACACAGACGGTTCACTCTTAAGACAGACGAAGAGTTCTCATATCTAAAGAGGTACCTCTTGCAAACATTGCTTGATGAATCTTTTATGGACATCCAATGCATTTGTTTTCAACCCCAAGTCCTTTTCTAATAATCTTCGAACCCCTTCAAGAGTCAAAGAACTGCAACAAGAAACAAACAAAAATACTCAATTATGACAATGACTCATGAAGTAGTCATAGACTCCAATATACCAAATGGGTAAAGCAACATAATTTGAACTTAATCAATAGGTTCCAATTCTAAGCATGTGCAAAAGGGTACTAGTAGATATGAACAAAAGTATGGATAAAGTCGTGTCAATGACATTATCATAAATTCCTAGCTTCAAAAAGTTCCATGATGAATGAAAATGAATATGTATACATATGTGTGTGTATGTACACCATACACACAGACATATAAACTTCATAAATAACAAAACCGTAAGGTAAGGAGCATGTTAAAAATCTTTACATACAAGTACAAATAGCAATTCTATAAGGTTAGGAGTTAAGACCATATCATCTTCTACACGAGGAGCGACTCTCACTCTAAAATCACTTCTAAACCTCCTGTTAGTCCTACCACCAACAACTATTATGAGTTTCCACTAAAGTCACCTCCATCTCAAATAAATTCATACAGATTAGTCATTTTCAAATTTCAGTCACATGAGAGTTGAGACCTCAGAATCTCAGATAGCTAGACCAACCCACATTTCTCTGTCAGTATCTCCTAGTTTTTCACCCAATAGATCACCTACTTTAAACTTGGCCAAAGCAAGAACGATTTGCTACCTAGCCAGAAATGATGACCTCACAACCAAATAATCATACCACTGCAAGAAATTACCATTCTACTTTCCGTGATATAGCGGCTATGCTTCTTGTTCATCTCTATTTTTGTTACGAAGCAAGAGCTGCAATCCAAAATAGTACATAACTATTATAAGCATTAAATTCCCAAAACATCTTTCTTAAAATACAAGCATGTGTTACATACTGAATTCTTATTCTTATCTCACATTATACCAACACAAGAAAAATCTATTCTAGAGGAAGATAAGTTCTCGAGTGCTCCCACGTTACATGCTTTGTCCACAAAAGAAATCTAAGCCACTACCTACGATGCATACCCTTAGCATCTACGTATCACCAATAAGGACTTTCTGAGGAAGGTAAGCTGGGATTAGGCAGGACACCAACCAGCTACTGATAGAAAAAGAAAATTACAAGCGTTGATATTTACATCCAGCATCATTCCCATGTATGAAAGATACAAAATCAGTTTGGAGTACTAATAACAAAATTCTCTATTTTTTCCAAAACAATTGTGAATAATTTGCGACTTTTTCATCAAACGATTAATTCACGAAGCATTTGCGACCTTTTAAAATAAGGTGACTTTTTCAGTAATTCGTAAATGTCTCAAATTAAACGAGAATTATTTAGGACTTCTTAAAGAATAAAATTTTGGGAAATTACATCTAATATAGGAAATACTATTGTTTATATTTCCGTTATTAGTATTCATGTTTTTTTAATTTTCTATATTTCCTCGTCTTTTTTTTTTTGGAACTCAGGGTATCCCCAACCCTTCGGGTTAGGACTACTCCCCAAGGGTGCAATGAGGGCCCGCAAACCACCACACCAAGTAGTCCGGGGGGCATGTTGGAACCCAAGACCACTGCAATGTCTAAGTGACTTGAGAACCAAACTGCCACACATTGTGCAGGCTGCCCCCCTAGTCCCGAATTTTGCCGAACTTTTCCCTAGACTCGTAATTCCTGAACTCCGACTTAGAGGCTATGGTTGGAAATTATGGCAAAATCAAAATATATCACTATCATAGTTACAAAAACAAGCCGAAAATCTGCTGTCCAATTCATTTATCTCCAATAGATGGCAAATCTCACAAACTCACAGTTAGTGAAAGAGGACTTGAACTGAAGCATCTCATTCTTTGACAATTAAGTGTAAGAGGCCATGGTGGGTGCATCTATAACTCCTCTTATGCAGTCAACAGCTCTTTCCAGATCCATAACAATTTGGAGACTTTTAATACTAGTGTTGTATGTTGTTAAGGGCATCGCCTCAAGAACCTCAAGCAAGCCAAGGCGATTTAATGGCCCCAGCAAACCGCTGCCTAGGCGCTCCATTCCTTTATTTTTATTTTTAAGCTAGTCATGTAATGCCTCTTAAACCCGTTCTAAAGCCCCAAAGCTGGCCCATTCTCAATACATGGATCTATGTTGATTAATTTGGCATATGGGCCCAACTCTCTCCTCCCCTCCCTTTCTTCCTTATTTTTTAAGCTTCTCATGGGCCAACTGGACCGAATCTCTCTCCCTCCCTCCCTTTCTCGCACACAAGTGTAGCATTTAGCCATTTACCCAACTCAAATAAAATAAAATCAGAGAAATCCCTGGGTTGAACTCCTAGAATAGCAAGCATATATAATATCTTTTCTGATATTTTTCTTAAATAAGACAGACTTCAGAGGCAATGTGAAGGTCTTGTAACCTCCTGATTCCTTACACGATGATCCAATTCGAATTTAAAAAAAAAAAAAGAGAAAATGCAAATTGGTGTTCCAACCAACACTTTTTAGTTTTTTAACTAATACAAGTATACAATGTTTGAATATCTTAAAGGGTAATGGTGCAAAGCCATGCAGTGCCAGCATGTCGAGTTTCATCAGGCGAATGCATGACTCTTAAGAAGTGGTAGGCCATGGGATTGTAAGGCATTATAAGGTTTGAGGGTATGCTTTGGTTAGGTCCAAGGGGGATGATTTCTTAAGTGAATTCTATTAATTTAAGTACCAAACAGAGACCCACATGAGATCTTACCTTCGAGATTAACAAATACGGATGAAGAGAATAGAACAAGGAAGCTTAATTGCATCTAGCAATTAAGGTCAACCCTATCATGCCAAGTCCATTCAAGAGATCTGGAATCCACTCAAGCTTAATTGCCTTGAGGTACATATAAGCTTAATTGCATCTAGCAACTAAAATGTAACTTTATTAAAGAACAATAGTTCATTTGTGGAAGGGGCGGGAGATTTGTTTTGGTTGGCATGGGTTCATAGTTACGCCTCAGGTGTCCAGGGGCAGGAGCAGAACTAGGAATATCTCCATGGGAGGGGGGCCGCGTAGCCCCCGGAATTTTATTTTATTTTTTTAAGTAATGGGTCCATCATGGTCATTAAATTTGTCAATGTTCCATTCCAAAAAGGGGTCCAATAACAAGAAAAAGTGAAAAACATGGGTCAATCTTCTCTGGTTCCTGCCCACTAACTATTGTTTAGATTCATTCACCCCTAGGGTTCATCCATTTAACCTTGGTTTTTAGGGAAAAAAAAATTATAATAACTTTAAGTTGGTTAAGCTTAACCACGATTAAAGGAGATGAAATGGGAAGGCATTTGATTATGTAGTCAAATGCAGGGTGGGTTACTCACTACTCTAAAATTACTATATTTTGTATACTTTATTTTTATATTTATGGAGATTGTTTTTTCACATGTGCGTTCCGTGTTCAGTGGAACGTGCGCGCCTTCCCTACTTGACACATGTCTCTTTTAATACCGATTAATTGTGGTTAAGTTTCACTCACCCCTAGGGTTTATACATCTACCCTTGGTTTTTATTAAAAACAATTAACTCCTAAGATAATAATTCTTAATTAGGTTTTATTTTTGATCGATAATCTAGCAGATAGATATATTAATAGAGAAAAGAGAAACTACAAGGCAAGAAGCATACAGAAGTTCACAAGACCGTGAACTTGGTTAAAAGAGACACATAAGAATCAATCCCTTTATATTATACATATATAAAAATTACAATATTTGGGGCGGGGGAGGGGGGGGGCACTATAAACAAAATGTAGATATTATGTATTCTAAAAAACATTATACATAGAAAATATTGAAATTTCCAAAAATTTGAGAGGGCTATGGCCCCCCTTGCCCCCTTGGCTCCACCCCTATCATGGGGTCTACCGCCTCAAGTCTCCTGGATGCCTTGACAAATGACAACATTGTTTAATACTTAAAACGTACTAGGGTAGTTATGTGGGTAGTTATTTAGGCATAAGATTTGTAGGTGATTTGGGTAGTTGTAATTGTTTATTGCCTTTATAAAAGGGATGTAATATATTGTTTCTAGATACGATGAATAAGGATTAATTGTTCTTAGAGAACATCCGGAGGTTTGCCCCCTCGAAGAGGCATCAATGGAGGTCCCAGATGCCTCGAATCGGCCATATCTTCTCACTTTCTTCTTCTTTATATGTTTTTATTTTATTCAAAAAAGGTACGTAACAAGGCAACAGAGTTCCTCTTAGCAGATGCCTGAGTGTCACACTCGTGTATAGCCTCTTCAGCAGACACGTGCAAAGGTAGTTCACTAAGGAGGTGATAGCATGTATCTCGCACATTCCGTTGTGTGGCGCATGCACACTCCCAGATCGCCATGTGTCCTCTGTGATAGCCATTAACTATGGTTAAGAAGATTCACTCATCCTTAGGGTTAAATAATTTATCCTTGGCTTTTAGAATAAAAAAATATTTCTTAAAAATTAAGTACATGAGTGGGTGAATTATAACCAAGGTTAATTTTATTTTTTCTAAAAACTAAGATTAGATAATTTAACCCTAAGAATGAGTGAATCTTAACCACAATTAATGGGTGTCAGTCACAGAGGACAAGTGGCGATCTGGGAATGTGAGCGTACTGCCACCCAACAGAACGTGTGAGATGCATGTTATCACCTCCTTAGTGAACCCTTTGCAAGTGTCGACTGAAGAGGCTTTGCCCGAGTGTATTACTCGGGGTATCTGCCAGAGGAAATCCATTGCCACGTAACAAAAATACCAATAGTAAAAGCAACTTCAATGCCTTGGAGTTTTAACAATAGAATACAAGCTTGGGAAAAAAACCCAAACGCCAAATCACAAAGAGAAATACCATTACCAGTTGAATCTCTAAAATGGTTGTTGTCCGTATGGTTTATCTCCAGTTCTATGTTTTGCTCGAATAGAGAATTCTTATTCAAAACCCTAATTCGTTCCGAATTTCAACCACTATAAGAAGCGTAATCGCAATAATATTTTTCCAAGCAGACTCGAAAATTAGGGTTTCGTTGAGTTGAAAAACAGTTCAAAAGTAGGAAAACAACAGAACAGAGGAAAGCATAAGGAGAATGAAATGAGTCGTCTTGGCTTACTCGGCTTGTTCTTTGAAATGACCTACGCGTGCGCACATAGCGCGCTTTATCTCCGTCTCAATATCCGGCGCCTTGTCCATATCTTTCTTCAAGGTCTTGCTATCCTGCGCATCCTCCATCTCTCTCTCTCTGAACACTAAACCCTTGAGGAGGGGAAACAGAGGAAATAATCTCTAGTCTACTATTATTTTTTATTTTTTTCGGTTCAAGTCTTAAAATAAATCGTTTCAGAGTTCCCACACACTTCTGCCCCGTCAAGTCCTCAACCCTCTCCCGAACGAGTCCGACTTTATGTGTGTGTGAGTCGTTTGTGTTTCCTTTCTATTACCTGTAGCTTTGCCTTGTGGTATTGTTACCTTGCCCAAAAAAACCAATTGTAATTAGTCCCACCTCAGTAGATTATTACCACCCACTATAGCTCGTAAAGTTCCATGGCCCTCAAACGGTTGGTATCCTGTGGGTTGATTCTTCATGGGCTTAGTGGTTGTATGTGGCTTTGTGTGTGTGTTTACTTTCTATTATCTGTAGCTTTGCCTTATGGTATTGTTACCTTGACCAAAAAAAAAAAAAACTAGTTTGTTACCTTGACCAAAAAAAAAAAAAACTAGTCCGACTTTCACATGTTCAAGTTAAGTATTTGTACGATACTACTGATAGGTGTCTTCCTTTTAACCATTACTAGCAGGTGGTACGTGAGAGCGAGGGGAAGGAGTTAACTATAGTTAATAAGAGTTAAAAGGGACACGTGTTAACCTGCGGGGTGTGATTGAACTCTTCTTGAGTTCAATCGCAATTGGTTGTGATTCTATTCTTTAAATAGATAAGGGGTAGTTTGGAAATTAGAGTAAAATATTAACACATTAAAGTAAAACATTGAATCAAAAATTTTATTTTATATAAGAGTAGTTTGGAAATTAGAGTAAAATATTAACACATTAAAGTAAAACATTGAATCAAAAATTTTATTTTATATAAGGGTAGTTTGGAAATTTCAAAAAAATCAGGCTATGCCTCCCTTTCGCATTATAATAGTAAAGATTAATTGTGATTCAGATTCACCAACTATTAGTTGTGATTAAGATTCACTAACCTTTAGGTTCAACAATATAACATTTAGAAAAAAAAATTTAGCTTTGATTTTATTTGTAAAAATCAAAGTTGTACGGTTAAACCCCAAGGGTTAGTGAATCTCAACCATAGTTAATACGGGTAAAAAGGGAGATCAGATCACAACCAATCGCGAACCCCTTTAACCCCTATTAACCATGGTTTCAGATTCACTAACCCTTAAGATTCAAAAATCACTACAAGAAATATAGGAAACACTGACGGTTTCAAACCGTCAGTATTATTTACATTTCCGTCAGTATAGAATATAGCGACGGGTTAGTGACCGTCACAATGTTGTAGCTAATAAGAGCATCGGTATAGCGTATGTAGAGACCTGAATCTTTTTATATCTTTAATGCAAGTATTTGGGGTATAATAGTCTTTGTGATGTTTTAATGCGTTTGTATTAATATATAATTAGGGTGGTGTGATCAAGGCTTAATCAAAGTTGTAGAGAGAGGGATGCCTTAACATAACCTCAAACTTTAGTAAGCTCTAGTTTTGTCACCGCTTATCAGAATCGAGTGATTCTTCAACCATTAGAAATGTATTGGAACTCTCTTCGAAGTTTGTGTTTAATGTTTTTCCAGATTTTTAATCTAAGCTAAGTCAAAAGTGGGTTTTCCGATGTTTTATCTGATGAAATTGCGGACCAGTCATCTTTAGAGTCCATTTAGGCCTTTAAAAACTCTAAATTAGGATTTTTCTATTAGAGACAAAATTGTTCCTCTTCGAAAGACGAGTCTAACGCAAGTTGAATCGTCAAAATCCGATAAACGAGTCAAAATTAATGTCAAAATACAAAGCGAGGTAAAAATCAGTTGGAATCGGAGGTGGGCTGCAATCTATTGCAAATTTCTGCGATCGATCGCATTTAGGCAAGCTTTTTTGAAGTTCTTTCGGGTCTAAGTGCGATAGATCGCACCAAAGGTGCGATCGATCACACTCGCACCTAAATTTTGTTAAAAAGTGCGTTTTTTTGAGTTTTTAACCATTGGGGCTATAAATAGGGGTTCTATTTCAAGGATTTTAGGGTTCTAAACCAACCCTAATTTAGCAAGGGAGAAGAGGAAACCTAGGGTTTTGAGAGAGAAATTTCTTGGAGAAGAAGGAGATAGCTTGGAAATTGCAAGGAAAGCTTAGAGATCTTCCTCAAAATTTCTTGGTAGCGATTTGGATCCAAGGGAAGGATCCCTAAGGTCGATATCATTTCTACTCTAACCTTAGTAAATGTTTTTCATATTTTAAATACGAATGTTTATGGATTATCAAGGATATTACATGATTATGCAAAGATGAGTAAGTAATAAGTATGAATGAGGGATTTTACTCTTGAAACGAGGGTTTTGCACGGGCTACAAGCTCTATTGCGTATGAATGGTCGATATCCTCTCTAATCTAAACCTTATATTATTATGTTTATTGATTAAGTATGATAAACGATGAATTTATATGAGATATTGCATGTTTAAGTAAGGATATGGATGAATTTGTATGTTAGAAGCTTAAATTGGATTATGGGTTATGGATGTATGAAAATGATGTTGGATGAGATAAAATGGTAAGAGGATGGATTATGGATGCATAGAGTGGGATTGAGCTTGAATTGGATGCTCATGGATTATGTGAATAGCTATTGTATGATGGAAAAATGGGAAAGTGCAATGTACACATAATAAATACACATAAGTTGTTTGTTTAAATGCTTGAGAGTGTTTTCAATGTTATATATAATGTTATTGAGAAACTAAGCTAAGGAGATATTTTGGTTTATCATGCTAAATTATGTACTATTTATATAACATACAGGTTTTACTTGGGATGCAAATTCTATTAAGTATGATTCTACTATTATGATGTCTTATAAATGAGGGGAAGGGGATAAGGTTTACTATGTATGAAGTTAGTTAAAAGAATCATGAAATCATGATAATATATTGTTTACTATGACTATGTAAATTATACCCTAAACACTCGTATGCTAAATTATACCCTATTTATACTTGTATGGTGATCGACATTCGGATAGGCCAAAGTCTAAAGGAGGTCCTCTAGATCAGGAATTCTCTAACTAAGGAGATGTAACCTAGCAGAGTTTCTTGGCGAAAGACTAGAGTTTAGGTGATGACCGAGTTCAAATATTAATCACGAATGTTAAATTATGTCTATCTATATTGCATGGTGATCGATATCCGGGTAGGTCAAAGCTTAGAGGAAGGTCTTCCAAACCGGGAATTCTTTAACCATATGGTATGGGACAGTATGGTGGAGTTTCCATGGTGGGAGATTGAAATCTAAGTAATGACCGAGCTCGGATGTTAATCACGATACTCAAGCACAAGTTCACATATATGGTAGTTTGCTTACAAGTCTCATGGGTATATAAGCATGGCATGGGCATGGTCCGTATCCATTCCGAGCGGCATGTCAGTTAAGTTATTGTATGGGCATGGTCTGTATCCATTCCGAACGGCATGTCAGTTAAGTTATTGCATGGGCATGGTCCGTATCCTCAAGACCGGCATGTTAGTTAAGTTATTGCATGAGCATGGTCTATATCTACTTCCGAGTGAAATGTCAGTTACTTATAAATACTGAATCATGAACACTGAATTATGAGGATAATGAAACATGATATGATAAGTCTACACGTTTTTCCACACTCTGATTATGGGATTACGCATTGGACTAAGATATCGATTATGTAAATGCCACATGAACATGTTATCAATTATGCTATATGAACCTATCATGGATTATACAGATGTCATATGAATATGTTATTGATTTTATAACTATTACATGAATTTGATATTGGATTTGAACATGAGTTATTACTATTATTAGTTAAACTGGATATCTACTAAGTGTTGTCAATGCTCAGTCGACCTGTTATTGTCATCAGGTTTAGAGCGAGTTGGTGGCCGAGCCATGATTGAGGATTTCTACGTCGAGATAGAAGAAAAAGGTGAGCCTCCGATTGAGGAAGCTCGAGAGTTGGTTAGGTGGCCACATTATTAGGCCTTGTTTTACATTTTGAAATGGATTGTAACAAACTCATGTGTTTCATGATGTTGCTTAGACTGTTTTACTTTTGTTGGTGGTTTTTAGACTATCCCGATTACGGTGAGTGATGTTGGACGGATTACATTAGTACAGGATGATTTGGATTTTATATATCGAATTTTATTATTCTCATATTTGGAGACTCGTGTTAGTATGCCTTGTATGTCATGAATTTAAGTAGGTTCAAGAAATGTGGTGACCCAAGGTCTTATTTAGTCAAGATAGGATTTTGGGTCATTACAGCGTATAGTAACGGAAATGAGAAACAATCGCAAATACCGACGAAATATTTTGTTGCTACATAAAATTTTTTTGTCCCTATCTATGCATTTTGTAATACCTTTTTAACGTTAGTTCTGACGGTTTTTAATTTCTCTAATGGTTTTAATCGTTTCAAAAGAGTATATACCGATGGAAATATTACCGTTGTTGATTCTACCAATATCGATGGATTGTTTACCGTCACTATAACTAGATATTACTAATGATTGAATTTTTGTTACTTAATAGTCCAAGACCAATGGAATAGAACCGTTTCTATATGTCCAGTGTACCGACAGTCAAATATATGTCGCTACTTTTCAGTTGCCGATGGAAATATTACCATAACTACTATGTTTTTTTCAAAAATTATTAGCAAAGGTAATATTTCCGTCGCTAATTCGAGTTTCAAAAAAAAAAAAGGACCATTATACAACAACTATATACCTGTCACTTGTTAATATTTCATAACTTGTCACCTGTTTACATTTAACAATATATATCTGGGATATTTGTAAAGAAAAACCCATATATATATAGATCTACATACCTAATAAAATTTAATTGCACAATGTCAATCGACGAAGAGATGCAATAATAAACAAGTTTGTGAAACAAAGAGTAATACTACACAATGACAATCCACGAAAGCTAGGACAAAATTAAACAAATCTGTGAAACAAAGAGTCATTCCTCCCAAGGTCATTGATGTTGGGTATCATCCGGCGACTGAGTAGTGTCTGGGTAATACGATGAAAATGTGGGCATATTGTTCACTTCCCGCCCAAAGCTCTTCATGAACTCTTCCATTCTCGACACTGTGTTTTGCAGGGCAGAAATCATAACCCCATGTGATGCTACCAAAGCCAAGAGCTCTGCCTGGCAAGCATTGGATGACGTTACTTGAGTCTGGGATTCTTAATACATCCTTCGCCACTGCTTAGCATTTGTTGCAACTCCATGCATTTGAGTAGGTGTAACACCGTACCCATACGTACGGACACTCCCATGACTGTCTAGGCCCATGAACTGTGTGAATATCTCATTATGAGCATTGCTGCCACTGCTCTCGGGGCGCTGGCTCGCAGTGTTGTCAATCTGCCTCTAAAATCCATAGACAACAATTCAAATTAGAGTAGGCGGCTAAAAAAATGAGGCAATATAAACATTTTAACACTCATAATACTTTAGGTTCTTAGATGCGTATACATGCCATCACCTCCGTGGACGGTGCATCAACAAATGACCCAATCCCGTCGGGTATGAAGCTTCACTAATTTGTCTCCCAGGGTGGAAAGGAACCTCATGACCTCCTATAATTTCAACGACAACAACTCCAGCTAGTTGTAATTGATAAACAAGCATCAAACGAATCAACAAGCAAGTCAACAAACAAATTGGCAAAAATAAAAACATTCTTTCATCATTCTCTTGTTACGAAAATCAATAATAAATAAATAACAGAGATAGGGGTTTAGGGATTAGTCAATCTTAAACATAGTTACAACATTAAGGTTTTAAAACACATTCAAATGTGTATCACAATAAAAATTATGACCAGTGAATCTTAACCACGGTTAATAGAGGTTAAAAGGGACATGTGTTGACTTGTGGGTGCGATTGAACTCTCCCCGAGTTCAATTGCAATTGACTGTGATCCGATCACGTATCGAGCAGGACTAATTCAAAGGTGGATGAGATGTTCGATTTTTCATAAAATCAACACACATAAAAGAATAATAAGGATTACATCTAACCTTTAATCCCTTGTTTGTTTGGTGAGGAAATTAGTAAAAACTGAGTAAAGCAAAAAAAAAAAAAATCTGAATACAACTTTGAGTTATTTTTTCTTCTAAATTGTCCACAACCGAATAAACAATGAGTGGTCTAAGAAATACTATAACATTGCACTTTGAAGGAGCACCTGCAAATTCAGGGAGTTAATAGTTATAGGAAAAGAACAGAGAGTGTTTAGGGAGAGAGAGAGAGAGAGAGCTTAACTGAGAGAGTGAGAGGGAGGAATCCGGCGGGGGAGAGAGACAGAGAGAGAGTGAGGTCACCAGAGAGGCAGAGAGCTAGAGAGAGATAGAGGCATATTGTGATTGAGAGAGACAAAGAGAGAGAGGTCGTTGTCACCGGAGATGCAAAGGGCTAGAGAGAGCAGTGGGAGGAATTCTGATGAGGGAGAGAGATGTTACCGAAAAGAGCGGCGACGAGGGCTATAGAAACCCTGTACACTCAAATTTCAATCGATCTTTTTTATGGTTGTCCTCTTGAACCTTGCATTCAGATTACCTTCATTGTTGTATGGAGTTTATTATTTTGTGTGGGAGACTATCCTTCCAATCTAAGTAAACCCAGACTTTTAATTACCTTCCTGATTTAGGGAAGAACCTCTGATTAAGAAGAAGAACAAAAGAAGAACATAATATTTGAATAAAGTATTTATATTTATTCAATGAGGTTGCCCAGATCCCGTGTAGGCGTCACAGGATACCTCATAGAGTTCTTTGCATCAAAAGAAAGAAAAGAAAGAGAGGTGGCCATATTGGGGGTTCACCTGGTATTCTCCATTTGTGGGAGATCCTTCTTTTTCCTCCTTAGGTTGCTATTGTTTTCCTGTTTTTCTTCTTATACGTGCCTTAGTATATTTGTGTGTTTGTCATCGTTAGCTTCTAGAGCGACCCGTAGGGTTTGTGCATCTAGAGTGACCCTAGGGTCGATTGCTTTCGGAGTGACCCTTAGATCGGTTGAATTTGGAGCGACCCTTAAGGTTAATTGCTTTTGGAGCGACCTGTAGGGTCGGTTGCTTCTGCAACGACCTATAGGGTTAGTTGCTTTTGGAGCGACCCGTAGGGTCAGTTGCTTTTGGTGCGACCCATTTGTTGCATCTAGAGCAACCCATATATCTTGTAGAAAATTGGGCAGCACCTCTCCCTTTTGTGGATATTAAAAAGGGGGAGTTCCTATAGTCAACTTGGACTATGGGCCCTCATCAGCAGGCTCGAGGGTTAGCCATTTCGGCGTCCCCTATATGGGCTTTGCTGAAGGGTTGGGTCTGGCCTTTCGGTTGGTCCTATTAGCGGGCCCGATAGGGGCTGCAGCTTTAGACTCCCTTTTCAGGGTGTCTAGTAACATAGGTCTACCTTTTGGGCTAACCTATTACAGAGTGGTGGAAACATCCTGCTTAGTGTGCACCCGATTGGGTGCACTCTCCTTTTCTTTGGGCCCCCTTAGTTAATGGAGTAAAAATGATGTCTTACTCCTTTTGATCAAGAAATGCCCATATCAAAGCCCGGCCCGAAGGCTAGGCCCATGTAAAGTCCGTCCAGTAGGATAGTCTCATTGCGCTGTTGGACCCTTTGGCCATTGCATTGATCCCTCATTGAGAGTCCGATTATGTGTGGTCTAGCCCAAAGGCCGGTCCAATACATGGTCTAGCTCGAAGGCTGGTCCTCACTATTGGGGTTGATCGTCATGTGATCCAAGGAAAACCATTGAAAGGCAGCAAGAGAGAACCCATTGTGAGGGGTTCTCATATGTCGACAGAGAGCCATGAGAGAAATCTCTATTTGAGAGATCTCAATGTTGCCTTCATATATCCAAGACCTTGACTGTCATTTGTACGTGTTCTCCTTTATACAAGAGAACTGAATGGAACTTTGAAATCACTATATGAAAGAGAGATCTTCCTTGGTTATTGGAAATCCAATAACCCTTGCTGTCCGAATGAGAGATCATATGGATCTCTGCCATGGAGAAAACCAAGAGTCTTCCCTCCTTTTTTCATATCCAGCCCACCGCTTTGATGGTTGTATTCGAATTGAATTTAGCATGGAGAATAAACATGTTTTTGTTGAAAATAGAGAGAGAGAGAGACCATTAGAGTTGAGATGAGAGATCTCTCTTCTCTCCTCTTCCTTTCTATATTCAGCCCCCAAAACCGTGAGAATGGAGTCCCCTTGAGAGTTTCCAAAAGAGACAAAGAGACTTTTTCTCCCCGTCCCTATGCAGCCCACTTTTTGGTATGCTGCCACCCTCCAAAATCGTGTGAGAGAGAGAGACTTCTCCCTTTTTAAGAAGAAGGGAACATGTGTGGTAGGGAAGTGAGCTCCTCAAAAATGGTTAATAATGATGAGTTTTATCATCATTGTCATTGGATAATGATCAACTTTATCATTATCATTAGATAATGATGAGCTTTATTATCATTATCATTGGATAATGATGAGCTTTATCGTCATTATCATTGGATCATGATGCGATTGCTTTATCATCATCATCATTGGATAAGGATGAGTTTTATGGGTGGGGGTACCATGTAGGTGGGGCGTATCATGTATGATACACCCCCCACATAATTAGAAAATTTACCAAAAGGTCTCACAAGTCAAGAGATTCACAACCCGCTAAATTGAGAGAGAGGGTGGACTGTCCGTGGGACTAAAGCGAGAAGTTGTCCGCGGGATGGGATAACCATCAGCAGACATGTTTGGCTGTCCGCAAGACTGAAATGAGAAGCTGTCCGCGGGATGAGGGAACCATCCGCGGACATGTTTGGCCGTCCACTGGACTGAAATGAGAAGTTGTCCGCAGGATGGGAGAACCATCTGTGGACATATGTGAGAGAAATTTTGGGTAATGGTGTGTTGAACACATTCTACTTTGATTTGGTGTAAAGTGGGTAAATTGAAGTTGGTGCACCTCATATCAATCAGGCGTCGCAATTTCGCTGCCCACAGACCCAAATCTTACTTGTCTTGTAATTTGCGCACATTGAATAATAGCATTGAAATTAGTGTCAAAAATATTGTTTTAATGTTCCTTTAGGTTAATAAACATGTTTTGACAAATGGCTAAGTGCTAAAGGGGTTAAAACTAACAAAACCGAGCAAAAACAAGGTCCATCGGTCGACCCTTATGACCATCGATCGACCCTTAGTGCAAACAAGGGTAGAAAATTGTATGGGAAAATTGGGAAGAGAGTTCACCATCGGCTGGTCGACTGCCCATAAGCGTGGGTCAACCCTAAGGCCACCAGTCGACCACCCCTCACCATCGATCGACCGCCTATTCGTTGTCTTGCCCAGAAATGCCTTCTAATTCTGAAATTTTGAGAATTAGTAATTGCTTTAGGACTCTAAACATAATAAATAGGCCTTACCTCATGGGTTTAAGGTTTCTAAACATTCTTAGAGTTCTTAGAGAGGAAGAGAGAAAACCTAGGTTTTTGAGAGGGCCTTCAATTAGAGAAGAAGGAAAGCTCGGAGTTCGAAATTGAAGATTATTGTCAAGCTTGTGATCGTAGGAAAATGATCATGAAATGTAAATATGGATTCCTTCCTATCAATAGTATGATCATTAATGCTAATAAAGAGAAGTAAGATGTTTTTGAAATAAAAACTGTAAGTACTTAATTTTTACACATCTCCTTAACCATGGTTAAGTAATTTAATCATGATTAGTTTAGCAAACCCTAGATAAACCTTAGTCAAACTCTAGGTAAACCCTAGTCAAACCCCAAACAAACCCTAGACCCTAACCATAGGTCAACTATAGCCTAGCCAAAACTTGTAACTAAACCAGACCCTGGGCCCAATCATAGGCCCAAAGACCCAAAGCTAAGCCCTGGGAGGGGGCCCAAGCCCCAATTTCAAATTTTCCAAGAATGTCGGTAGAAACTCTACTGACATTCTTCATTGGGTAAAATCTGTATCGCGTGGGATGCATTTAAACCTGACTCAAACCCTTTTTTGAAAAAACTCAATAATGGCGGTAGAGTTTCTACTACCATTATATTTTTGTTTTCCGCAGGGAATGACAGTATTGGTTTTACCGTCATTCTTAGTTTATATAAAATTAGAACTCGCCTGCCCCCACCAGTACTCAAGCATGCTCCTGAGCATCCCCTCTCCCTTCTGAGACCTCAGCCTATCCCTATACTAATTCTCTGGGTGTCCCTGGTCCTTCTCCTATAAATCTGGACCATTTTCACTTCATCTTCCCCATTCTTGAAATTCTAAAATTTTCCACGGAATCCTCGGAGAATCCCTGCAAGATTCCCTTTAGATAGTTGTGGTGAGCTTGAAAGGCCCTGCCCAGAGCCCCGGAGCCCCAATGATTGAGTTACACCTGAGGGGAAGACCTTGGTCCCCCCCTCTCTCATAAGGTCTCTCATCCACTGTCACCCTCCATTACTAGAGCTTGAAAGCAGAAGAGTAGGGACTCCCCCACTTCCCTTTCCAGTTTAGGCCCTGCCATCTACTCTAGGCCTACCTCAGACCCATCTAGACCCTTAACCGGGGTTAAACTTAATCCTGGTTAACTTTTAACCATGGTTAAATTACTTTTGACTTTGGAAAAATTCGGAAAACTCCATAAAAATACTAAAAAATTTAGAAACATAGGAAAAGACCAAAATTGGACCTTGTAGCATTTCTAATCATGGTAAAACAGCTTAACCATGGTTAACTCATTCATTAACCATGGGTAAACTCATTTTAACCTTAAAAAAATCCTGAAAACCCTAAGAAACTGAGAAAAATTACAAAAGTGCATAATGGACCATAAAACTGACTTTGACCCTCTTAACCATGGTTAACCGAACCTTAACCAAGGTTAAAATTCACCTTTGGTCGTCTTAACCATGGTAACTGAATCTTATCCATGGTTAAACTTTAGCTTGGCCTCCGGGCCCAATCCCTTAGTCTACTAGACTAAACCCTTAGCCTACCGAACTAATGCTTGGCCTCCGAGCCCAATCCTGACCTACCGAGCCGAACTTGTTAGCCTCTGGGTTACCCTTAGCCACTCCAGTGCACTTGACCACCTAGGTCAACAAACCCTTAGTCCTTGGACTAAACCCTTGGCCACCCGGTGCACACACACTCCCCTAACCTTGGCACGAACTCATGTGCCAGAATTACGCTCAGTCTGAGTACGTAGGTAACCTAATCCGGGTTCGACCCTAATTAAGATTTTTTCCTTTCTTGAATTAGTATACTCTAAAACTTAGGCATTTGATTAAAACTTTGACATTAATTTGACTTATACCTAGGGAGTAGGTAACCATTATAAAATGAGGGTCCTAGAGTGCCTAACTCCTTCCTCAGGACTTAATCGAACCTCTTACCTAGAATCTCATTCAGACCATTTGACCTTATCCATATCCGAGACTTATCTCTTAAAATTAATAAGTGACTACTCAACAAAAACCCTTGTGGGAGTGAAAATCCATGCTCACAACTCTGACGACTCTGCTAGGAATATTTTGGGTTCAATCCGAAACTTAGGTTTAAACCAAATAAAACCTCAAATTTAATCAAAATGCCTAAGTATTTAGCCTAATACTAATTTTTTTCATCTCTTTTGACATATGTTGTACTGTGCATATCATACATATCATAGTAGTATAATGACCCATGAAAACTCAGTAGACAAGCTTTATACGCTTACGGCTGTTGGATGATTATCTTCAGTGTCAGAAGCTTAATAATCTTGGAGGCCCACAAAATTACGCATGTTGGTTGATTATCCTTAGAGAATGATTTTGAATGCTTCTGCTTACACCAATCGTCCATTTTTAGGTATGTTCTATATCGGTAAGTCGCATATACGGTGTTAAGTTATTCTAAATATTTTAGGAACACCTGCATTACCCCAATATTTAGCATATAGAATAGGTTGGGGTATAGTCTATAAGCAGCCCACTTGAAGGGGTAGTCTAAACCCTAACCTGCTTGCACCCTATACTTGTCCCCAATCACGGTTGAGTATTAGAACACCCTATCCAGGGGCATGTAATAAGTCATACTTGTGCTTATAATAAAAACAAATCCGACCCAATGTCCTGACATCGCATATGAGGTTTAAATCTCAGGCACGGGTCTTCACAAGACATATCCCCAGCCTTGACTAGATAGGCTTCCGGTTCCCAACAACTCGGGTAAAGCATGTCAGACCTCTATCTGACTGTCCTATCGGATCACATGTGTCATATCACACACAATAAAAAAAATACAATCAACATCAGTATATTTGGATTTGCATCTGCATACACAGTACACTTACACAGAGTTTGTCTTTGTCCAGAAAGACGGCAGGACCCTCAGGGATTGTTAAGTCAGTTGACTAATCGTCACGGCTCGTGCATTTGACCTCTCAAGCGGCATGCAATAACAACCTCCTGAATACAATTGAAGCCCTCACTTCAATCAACACTTTGTTTGAGCTCAGTACTACAAGATGGGGTCCATCTTTGATGCAGGACATTTATATGAGGAAGATCAAATTGCACTTGAATATCTAGAGTAAAGTGACAAGAAAAAAGGAAGGAAAGTTGACCAATCTGGTCCTAAACAAGTGCAATCAATCAGCACTTTGTTTGGGCTCAGAATTTTCAGGCTGAGTTTACTTAGTCAAACCTAGTCAACTCAGGTTTGACCAGCTAGGTTGAGTTGACCAATCTGGATTAGAATTAGACCAATTCAGTTACAGTCCTTTAGTCTATTTTTATACTTTATTTTAGTAGTGGGTCTACTAAGAGTCACTAATTGTTATTTTAGAAGAGTTTGGTTAATATTATTACTTTCTATTTTTCTTAATGAGGAAGCAATTGTAATAATTTTAGATATTATTATTTCTTATAGGGCTCTATTTTCAGATTTATGTTCAGCCTATAAAAGGTATTGGCTTGTGGGTGCAATTGAACTCTCCCCAAGTTCAATCACGATTGGCTGTGATTTGATCTAAACTTGAGATTGGATGGTGACAGATGGTCATTAGCTAGGTTCCTTGAGGGAGTGCTTGATATGGGAGGCTATCTCTCCGGCGAGATTCTAATAACATTCCTCTGGATGATTTGTGCATAATGATTTGTCAGGTCGGATTCCAGCTGACGATCAATTAGTCGTCTTCAGCCTCAGTTTTGATGGAAACCCCAATCATTGCTTACTAAGCAAATTTTCTTATTTTATCAGTCTAAAATCCATTCGAGTTCAATTCTTCAAAGGTAACCCATCTTCCAAACAGACCAAAGCAGATGCCATATATGAGTACTTGATATATTGATACAACTATGAACAGGAAGAGATGAAAAAGTATTTTTCTGTCCCACACTTTCTCAATTCCATAGCTAAAAAGGTTTTACATAAACTTTCTAGAGTAGGCTTGGCTGAATGCAAAAACGTGCTTCAGTTACGGAGGGAATAGCGTGATACACCATGCCTCTCCTTTAGAGCATCTCCAACCGTCCTTTATAACTCTAAATATAGAGTATTGGCTGGAAAAGAGCACTCCAACCGTACTCTATATTTAGAGTTAGTACTCTATAATGCTACAATGACCCTCTAAATTTAGAGGAGGGGAGAGAAAAATGGAGACCTTACAATACCATTTGTATCATTTTTTTTGTCTATCAATATTTTTAAATGCCAATTGTATTCTTTAAAGTGGGGTCCATCTCCAAAACATATGAATTGTTTTTTTTTTTGTCTCCAAAACATATGAATAGGAATAGTGTGTATGTCTAGTTGTGAAGGACTTCAAGACCATTTTTGCAACTGAAGGATGGAGAGTAATGAAATGTGTCAATCCTATTAGTTTATCTTTTGGACCATCCATCTCTCCCAAGTATTTGTGGTTGGAGAAAGAGAATGTGAACGTTCTACAACTTATCACTCTTAATTAATTAAGTGTCTTTACTAATTCTTTTAATAAGAATGTAAGAGAGGCCCACAAACCCATTTATATATCTAATAAGAAGGCGACATGTGGCCAAAATAAAGTGACACGTGGTGACAACATGAAGCTCAAATAGAGGCTTTAGGAGGAGGCATGTGGAGACCAACCGGGTTATAGTAGTATAGATAAGCGTGCTAAAATTACCACTACGACTTGGACGTAAACACACTAGATAAGGGGTATGTATTACTCAAAACTACTACTCATTAAATACTAGCAAAAGACACTGCAAAGTACTGCAATTCGAGAAATTCAACTAGTCCCAAAATTTATTGCCTGCAAGAGCCATCCTTGCAAAACAAGAACTCATACCCAGTTGACATTGAGGTCATCCTGGATCACTACTGTTTGACATGCCTAGACTGTACACCACCATACCCACCACCTAGGAGTAGAGCCACTTGGGGTCCCTAAAATTTTGGAAAAAAAGTTTCTATACTATTTGTAAGCACCCAATTTTCACACCCCTGCCTAACCCTAATCCTAATCTCAGTCCTAACCCTAAACCTAACCTGGGCCTAACCCTAGGCCTAATCCTAGACTCAACCCTAACGTTAGACTTAGTCCACCCTATTCCTAAAGCCCAAGCATAGCTAACCCTATCTTAGCTCTGGCCCTAGTCGTGCCCTAGTTAGACCCTCAAACTAAGGTCAAAACTTAACCTAGAGCCCAATGCCCAATTTGAGGCCCCAAGGCCTAAAACCCTTAGTTGGACACTCATGGGCCCACAAACCTCAGCAGACCGTTAGGGGGGCCCATAATTTGAAATATAAAAATTCAAATAAAATCGGTAGTTATTCTACCGACATTTTTTTTTTTTGATAATGAACAGTATCCCAGACCCAGACCTGAGGGGCCAAACCTATTTTTAAGTAGAAATCAGAAATGATGGTAAAACCTTTATTACCATTATTGATTTTGTTTGAATCAGGAATGACGGTACTAACTTTACTATTATTCTTAAAGAATGTGGATTTCGAGCTTTGACTTCCCCTGAACCCTCAGTTAACCCTCGAACCAGCTTCTAGATCTCCACCTAACCCTCTTCGAATTACCCTAATACCCCAACCTCTCATTTTTTCTATAAATACACCCCACCCTAAGCTTAGTCTCTCATTCAAAAAATCTGAAGGAAACTCTAAAGAAATCCTAGCTAAGAGCCCAGACACCTCAAATTCGAAAGCAAAATCCCTAGTCTTAGGAAAACCAGTCCTTAGTATTGAGCTGAATCTGAGGGATAGCTTGGGCTACGCTCTCTAAAAGGTCACTCATACGTGGATAGTCCCCCCCCCCCCCCCCCCCCCCCCAATTTCTGAAGCCTGAACCAAGAGAAGGTAGGAACCTCCCTCCATTCCCCTATTGCCATTCATTTTGCTCATATACACCATGATCAATTTCCAGGGGACCTTATTCATTTTTTTTTATCTTGAGGTCCCATTGCCCTACTCATGGGCAGGGGGGCCTTTAATGACATACAACCTTCCCCTTTAAAGGAATGTATTTCCTTGCCATGTAGAAGCAAAGTTCAGAGCTCCCCAAACCCTCCAAGGCATCTCAAGCTCATGAGGAAGTCCCTGGGGTGGTTGTGGTTCACCACCATAGGGATACAATGTCGATTTTGGAAGAAATCCAGAATGGCGGTAATCTCAGTACCGTAATTCTGAATCCTCCCTATTTTAGTGGTTTAAACATTCTTTTGGTAAGGCTCTGGTCCATTCCAGGGCCTAGGCCTACCCTCTGAGGTCTCCTCTTGTCACCTATGATCACTCCAGACCCTCTGGACCTTGTTAATTAGGGTTAAGCTATTCAAAAGTGAATTTGACCTAGAATGTCGGTACTGAGTTTACCGACATTCTGGGATTCCCTGTTAAGGTGATAAAAACTCCACTATGGAATGCCCCTCAAACCTAACTCAAGGTAAAAAGTGATTACTTGAGTTGACCTAAGGGTCTCAAGACCCTCTGGTATTCACCTTGACCTTGCCCCTTGTTGTAAAGCCATTTTCCAAAGAAGACTGGAAATGACGGAAAACCTTCCACATCCATTCCAGTTCTGTAATAAACTGAAATTAGCCGTACTGAGTTTATCGCCAATTCTGGTAAATTGGGTCTTGCTATGGGCCTTGACCCTGTAGGAGGCCAGTTTAGACCATGTAGACTGTTCTAGACCCCTCCATACTTTGACCTAATCTTAACCAGGGTTAAGTTTAACCCCGATTGATTTACCCTAACCCGATTAATCAAACTTACTTTGGAAAAATCTCATCAAATCCAAAAAAGTGCAAAAAATACACTTGGACCATTTCTAGGCCCTCCCTAACCATGGTTAACAGATTTAACCATGGCTAACATTTTTCTAACCTTGATTAACAGATTTAACCATGGTTAGCCTTAACCTTAGCCACTTCGGTGCAACTTATGGCCTCCTTGAACCATCAACCCTAGCCTCCAAGCTAACCCTAGTCACTCCGGTGTACACACACACACCCTTTAACCCTGACATTGGTTAAAGTGCCGCCTGAACTACACTTGGTCTGATCACGTCGGACAAGTATGTAGATAACCCAACCCGGGTAGGATTTTTCCCTTTCTTGGGTTAGTATAATCTAAATACTTAGATATTTTCATTAACTTTGACCTTAATTTGACTTAAATCTAGGGAGTAGGTAATCGTCTTAGACAAGAGCTCTGGGGTGCCTAACACCTTTCCCGAGACTTAATCGAACCACTTACCCTAACTAATCGAAACCATTAGTCTTAATCTAAACCCGAGACCTATCCCCCTAAATAAATAGGTAGCGACTCTTAGTCAACCTGTGAGCCTCCCTAAAGGCCGTTTTAGCGTCGTTCCTATGGAGGGCCTTACCCGAAAGGAAATGCGGTAAAATCCCACACTCACACTATTAATCGGGAACGTAGCCTAGGAGAGGGGCAAAGCCAGGGGACAAGGGGCTCTAGCCCTCCCTAAACTTCTAAGAAAAAAATATACTCTTTACAAATGAACACAAATAGACGTGTTGGCCCATGACTACCAATGATTGATGGCTTGTTTTCATTGAACAATGATTTTGAAGGGAGTCCTTTCGAATCTTCATTGTTAAAGAGAGAGAAAAAGCTCTAAAAAATTGTGAAGTTTGTGAACAGAGAAAAAGAAGAAAGTTTGGAGAAGAGGGTTAGGGGTTTTGGAGTTTGGCTTAAATAAAAGAAACAAATTTTTAGCATTGGCTTAGTAAGAGGACCCTTACCATTTTATAGCAGGGTTTTTCCTTGATTGCCCCTATAATATGGGTTTGTTCTCAAAATACCCACCTTTTAAAAACCCTTCTCTTAATGCCCTTATGACTATTTTCCCATAATTCCTTATTTATGAAAGGTCTGAAACACCCCTCTACTACAACCAACATTTTAAAGAATAATTTTGAACGAAGGAGAAAAGGAAAAAATGGTCTTACGTACGTGTACATGAAATTGGAGAAGTTTCCCACTATTCTCACACTACACCATTCAAGGTTTTTTACGGCAGTTCAAACCCGCCGTGATATTTTAAATCATCACCGTCATAATGTATCACGGCGGTGCAGTAACCCGTCGAAGATTATCTTATCGGGGAATCTTATGGCGGTGGATATTCACAATGGTTTAAATAATCCGTCGTCTTATATCGCTAAAGCCCTGCGATTGATGACTGCCGTGCTTCAGTTTCATATCACGGCGGGTATCAACCGCCATCCTTTCTTAACTCTATCACAATGACTACTACCGCCGTTATTTATGACAACTAAAACGGTGGGGTGAACCGTCGTACTTTCTTAATTCTATCACGGAGACTTTCACCGCCGTTATTTATGACCAAGAAGACGGTGGTTCTAACCGCCATGTAATATATCACGGCAGTTCGAACCGCAGTGAAATACTTTTGCAATATTACGGCGAGTACAATTGCCGTCCTATAAATCACGGCGGTCCAACCGCCGCAACGTGATTTAAAAAAATATATACATTTTGCAAAAATTATGTTTTTTTTTCTTGTATTATTTGTACCTGTGAGCAATATAAATATCAATAAACATGTATTCTACCTTGTAAGCAATATATAATGCTAATTAAGAATAAACAATTCATGTAATAATAAAAAAAATCAGCCAAACATTTAAGATTAAAATGATATATACATGCCCATAACAAAAGTGTCATAAAATGTACAGTCTCAAAGAAAAAAAAATATAAAACTAGTCGCCTAGGTCCCGCCTGGCAATGGTCGAAAACCCGATATGTGTGTGCTGCCAGCTCCCTCCTACAAAAAACAATAATATACAATTTATTAATGTTTTTTTCCAAATGAGAAAATTTGAGAAAATGTAAGAATTAATAAATATGCAATGAAACAAACTCCTCTCGGAATATTATTAGTTTTCGGTATTACATTGGCCTAAACTTACATCGTCCCACCATTTTCAAACCGGGGGTCGGATTTCGATCCAATTTCTTCTAACGCGTGTATTTCAATACATCATAAGTGTTGGAGTTGGTTTCGAGCGAATTCGAGGCTGTATACTCGATTTGGGTGACAAGACTGCCGAAATCCATTTTTGAATACTATACTTCGGCCTAAACCTACAAAACTCCCACCATTTCTAAACCGGGGGTCGGATTTTGATCTCGTTTCTTCTAACGCCTGTATTTCAATACATCCTAAGTGTTGGAGTTAGTTTCAAGTGAATCCGAGGTCGTATGACCGATTTGGACGCCGAGACGGCCGAAATCCATACTTGGATACTATACATTAGCCTAAACCTACATTGTCCCACAATTTTCAAACCGGAGGTCGGATTTCGATCCCGTTTCTTTTAACGCGTGTATTTCAATACACCCCAAGTGTTGGAGTTGGTTTCGAGCGAATCTGAGGTCGTATGCCCGATTTGGGCGTCGAGACGACCGGAATCCATACTTGGATACTATACATTGACCTAAACCTATATCGTCCTACAATTTTCAAAACGGGGGTCGGATTTCGATCTTGTTTCTTCTAACGCGTGTATTTTAATACATCATAAGTGTTAGAGTTGGTTTCGAGCGAATTCGAGAAGACGGTCGAAATCCATACTTGGATACTATACATTGGCCTAAACCTACATCGTCCCACCATTTCCAAACCGGGGGTCGGATTTTGATCCCGTTTCTTCTAATGCATGTATTTCAATACATCCTAAGTGTTGGAGTTGGTTTCGAGTGAATCCGAGGCCGTATGCCCGATATGGGCATCGAGACGGCCGAAACTCATGTTTCTCAACTATACATTGGCTTAAACCTACATCGTCCCACCATTTTCAAACCGGGAGTCAGATTTCGATCTCGTTTCTTCTAATGCGTGTATTTCAATACACCCTAAGTGTTGGAGTTAATTTTGAGCGAATCCGAGACCGTATGGCCAATTTGGGTGCTAAGACGGCCGAAATCCATACTTTGATACTATACATTGGCCTAAACCTACATTGTCCCACAATTTCCAAACCGGGGCTCTATAAGCTGTCATGTATCCCTTTTAACACCCACTAACTGTGGTTAAGATTCACTTATCTCCAGGATTCAATAATCTAACCTTGGTTATAAGAAAATATAATAAAAAAATATTAATCTTAGGTTGATTATGTTTAACACCAGTTAAAGGATCTCTATAAGCCACCATGTGTCCCTTTTAACACCCACTAACTATGGTTAAAACTCACTCACCCCTAGGGTTCATCCATCAAACCTTGGTTTTTAGAAAAAAAACCTTAGGTTGTTTATGCTTAACCACAATTAAAGGGAGCTTTATAAGCTGCCACGTGTCCCCTTTAACGCCCGCTAACTTTGGTTAAAATTCACTCACCCCTAGGATTCATCCATTTAACCTTCATTTTTAGAAGAAAAACAAAACCTTAGGTTGATTATGCTTAACCACAATTAAAGGGGGCTCTACAAGCTGCCACGTGTCCCCTTTAACACCCGGATAATAGTGCTTAAGATTCACTCACCCCTAGGTTTAATCCATCTAACCTTGCTTAATTTTAAGAAAAAATTAAACATATTAACCTTTGATTAATTATGCTTAACCACAGTTAAAGGATCTCTATAAATCGCCATGTGTCCCTTTTAATATCCACTAACTATGGTTAAGATTCACTCACCCCTAGAGTTCATCCATCTAACATTGGTTTTTAGGAAAAAAAAAATATATTCTTGATTTTAGAAATATATATTAACCTTAAGTTGATATTATTGAACCCCAATGGTTAGTTAATCAAAACCATGATTGATTTGGGTTAAAAGGGATACGTGTTGGCCGATGGGTGCTTTTGAACTCTCCCCAAATCCAATCACAATTGGCTGTGATTCGATCTCTAGGATTAGGAATGGGGGTAGGTGACCCTAAACTTTGAAATATTTTTTTTTGAGTTGAGATCATATTCAATCACGATTGAACTTTCCTCGAGTTCAATCACACCCACAAGTTCAACAATCTAACCTTTGTTTTTAGAAAAAAAATATTAACTCTAATGGTTTACAGTTCTTAACTAGAATTAAAAGGAGGTTATGTGAGTGTTACTGTCCGAATTCAATCACAATTGGATAGGATCACATCCATGTGTAATTGACGAGGTTTGTGTAGTTTCCTAACCATAAGGATTGTTTTCTAAAAATAGATTAACTATGGTTGAGGAGAAAACCAGAGCAGCTAAAAATGTTTCTTCCGAATTACAATACAAAGAATGTATTTTATCACCTAAAATTTTTTCCAATAATTTCCAAAATACTCAGTCAAGGCATATTTTTGGGCTTGTTCGGTAATGTTCATAGTTATTCGTGCACACCTACAGCCCGCTACATGTCTATTTCTAAAATACTAAAGTCACATTTTAGTCAACCTAAATCACACCTAACAAAATTGATTAAAAACTACCACCTAAAACATAATTTAGTTAACCAAAACTACACTAATTTATGAAAGAACCTAAAGCTGTGCACGTAGGAAATGGAGAAAAGAAGAATGGCCACTGTTCACCTAGGAAATGAAGAAGGCAAGTGGCCATGGAAATGGTGGGTGTGCTTCAAAATAAATCAGAACATTAGGGATATATCCCAATTTTTCACCAAACAATCATCAAAAGAAAAGATCATCAACAAGCTCACTCGAAAACCCAAATCAACCAGAATCATTAAAGACAAAAATTTAAGATTACATGGTGGTGCATGTCTTAAATTTAAGTCCGTTTGTTTCTTATTTGTCTCTAAATCAATCAAAATCAACCCGTGAGAGAGAGATTACATGCATGCATTACAGAGAGATTACAGAGAGATAAATTATAGAGAGAGATTACAGAGAAACAGATTATAGAGAGAGAGAGATTACCTGGAGGGAGCTGCTGGGGAAGATCGTGGAGGGTGCTGCGAACCAGAGAACGCCGCACGTGAGTGGAGCTGCTGGGGAGAGAAGGAGAGAGTTGAGAGAGAACCAGGGCGAGAGAGGGAGAGAGAGAGAGAGAGAGAGAGAGAACCAGGGCGAGAGAGGGAGAGAGCGAGAGAGAGCGAGCTTACTGGTAAGGGGAGCTGCCGTAGGTTGCCGGAGATGGACGGAGAACGCTGGCGCAGGTCGGAGGTCGTCGGAGATGGTAGAGTGGCCGGATATAAGTGATCGGCGGTGGTGGACTGGCCGGAGATCAGTGGCGGTGGTGGAGAGCAGAGAGAGCAGGAGAGCATAGAGCAAGGAAGGAAGAAAGAGGAAGAGGAAGAAAGAGGAAGAAAAAAAAACTATCGGGGTCTTTTTAATTAAATATCACGGCGGTTTCAAAATACTGTCGTGAGAAAATATCAGAGAGTTGGAGGGAAAGCATTCCACGACAGTTATAGATAAACTCGTCACCATATAGTATATACCACGGCGGGTATTAATTACCTGCCGTGAATTTTGTTTCGAAAACAGTCATGGACGACGTATTATAATACCGCCGTGGTATACAATATGTGGCGGCGGTATTATAATACCACCGCAAAAAATCCGCAGCCATAGGCCTTTATTTTTGTAGTGTCATCTTCCCATCTCACGAAGTTCCTCACTTCCTTCTCCTTTAATGGGTGTTTTCATACAAACTTAATAAGAGTGTTCTTGAAAAAATACAAAAAAATATGGGTTTCAACGAAGTATTTTGTGTGCAAGGTCGATTCATATCGATACATATCCATATAGGTTGATACACGTTGTCGATACACCTGCTCAATACCCATATCAAACATATCGATACTGGTTAATACACGTTGTTTTGACCATAACTTTTGATCCAGAAGTCCGATTAACTATTATAATATATGATTTGGGTTAGCTCGACGAAACGGATCTTCGTGGAACTGCTTGACGCTCAAATTTCCATTTCGAGGCCGTTTCGAGGGTTTTTGTGACACTTTTTCCGTTCCAACGGTATTTTCACAACTTTTACCTCTATTATCGATACATGTTGACACACCATGTGGTTGATACACCCTGTATTAATACAAGTTGTTTTCAACCTTGGAAAACAACCAGTATCGATACGAAGTATCGACTTGACTTCTTAGTATCGACCGCAAACTGTAAATTATAAAAAAAAAAATGCAAAGAAAACACATAAAACCATCTACAATGAGATTTAAGGTTTAAAATCATAAATGTCATGATTATAATTAATTTGTTTTAGGTTAAACTAATTTAAATTTAAAAAACACAAAAGAAAAAACCCAACTTCTTCCCATTAACATTAATAGCACTCTCACAGTCGTTTTAAAAAGGTGGGTATTTTGAAACCCATTTTATAGACCAGGAATTAGGAAACGATAAAGTCCATATTCATCTTAATAAAATTACCGAAATATCCTTGCGAATGTTATTTCAATCTCTAGCAGAGGCAAAAAGAAGAAAAAAACACCGAGGCCGATCCAAACACGCGACCTCAACCCCAATTATGCAAAGAAGGAGCTAGGGTTTCTGCAACTGAAATCGGAGAAAATATCGGAGAGAGCGATGGTGAATTCCATGAAGGTGGCGAAGACGGTGCTGGAGGTCGCTGACGTCGCTTGGACCGCTATTGAGTGTCGCCACCACCATCACCACCACGACCACGACCAAACGGCGGTCGAAGAGCGCCACTGTTGTTCTTCAGAGGAAGATTTGATGTCTCTCCGCTCTGAGAATCGTCGTCTCAGGAACTTGCTTGATCAGAATCTCCAACTCCTACAACATCTCTCCGATTTTCCTTCTCTAGTGGAAGATTGTCCTCCCGATGTAACTATATTTCTCCTTTCTATGTTTATCATCTATTGCGATTTATTTAATGTTTTTTTTTTTTTTTAAATTTCGTTCGGTTGCTGTAATTTTCACTGAGGCGCCTGCTAGGTCTTTTAATTCTCTTGCGGTGATTTAGAAATTGGAGGCTTTAAATTAGTCTTTTTGGTTTTGATTCTTTGTAGATTTTGATTGAAAGGGATGAAGTTTCAGAAGGATTATGTTAATTTGGAGTCTAAATAATTTTGTCCTCATGTTTATTAGGGAACTAACAAAATAAGAAAAATAAGAAAATAAGAAAAAAAACATGTTTAAATAGCCATCTAATTTGGTTCTCAATAATTATAAAAAGGCAAGCATAAATAGCCATCTAATTTAATCATAACCCTACTATCTTCCAATCACATTTCAGCCACAACGATAATCTCCATGTTTTTTTTTTAACCCTACCATGTTGTTGACACAAACCACCAAGAGCATTAGAGATCAATTGCGGAGTGCTCAGGTGGTTCTGCTCCGGATTGAAGTATATAAGACATGACAAGCAATCACGAAGACATCCTGCCAAGAGAACGGTCACTTCAAGCGTAGTAATCCTTAGTTTGCATCAAAACCGTCTGAGTAGCAGTAATAACCTTCATCCAGAATACTTGATATTTTTCATCAATTTTGATTTTCATGTTCATCTATAAAGAACTCATCATTTTGTTCAATACCAGTCATGAATGTACCTTTAAGAATTGTTGTTGAAAAAAATTAGAATAAGATCCATTCACAGAAGCTATTTCTCTTAACGAGAGAGAGAAGTGGGATGATATGGTATTGAAAAAAAAGTTACCAACCTTTTGGATACTCCATCCATATAGCATGGTGAGATCACAGAAAGTATTGAGATTTGCTTACCATGGCTTCAAGCTAATGAATGGATATGAGATATATAAGAACTAAGAGTTTGAAGAAAAGAGTGAGATTACAGAAACTGCTTGAGATTTACTTACCTTGGCTTCAGGATATGAGACGGAGTGAGGGTTCTAACGGTTCTCCTTTTCATTATCAAGCGTTGGTGTGAAGATGAAATTGGGTGACTGTTTGAACGAATTTGCAGTTTGAAGGATTTATATGTAGAGAGACATGGCTAAATAGGTGTGTCGTTTGGGAAAATAGGTGTGGCAGAGACATGGGTAAATAGGTGTGTTGTTTGGGTAAATAGGTGTGGTGTTTGGGAAGTGTCCTAGAGACGTGAGATATAAAAGTTATAGAATGGCTGGAATCCTAGTTTGAGAAATAAATAGGGGTGCCACTTGGCATCCCTATTTCCTTATTACATAGTATAGATTAGTATCTTTTGTAATGAAATGAAATTGATAGTGTGTATCTCTTCACTTTGTTAAAATAGATACTAATTCCTTGGTAATATTGTTGTTAAATTATTTTTGTAAATACCCATCTTTATCACCTGTTGTCTGTTTATTGTTCTCTTTGCTCAATTGAAGACTCATTCGAGAGAGCCAGGACCTCCATAGGTAACTTAGTTCGAGTGTAGATAAAACTCCACAAGTGCAAGCACTCTTTAATTTCACTTTGTTCCATTAATTGAAAATGGTTACATATTTGTAACATCACATCCTAACCAACTTAGCTTATGTAATTACCCAAATTCTGTAACTAACCACAATTCCCCACAACTCCTAAAACTACCTACATACTTAACTTCACAAAAGGCACGTAACCGACTATTCCCCTTAAGATAACCTTGTCCTCAAGGTTTAAGGTATAAGAAAATCTCCATCGGGATGCCAATGTAATGAACACCATTAATTGCTGGAGGTGGCTGCATCGAGGGAGTTGCCTCCTAATAACCCATTCGAGTGGGTCTTCCTTCAATCTTCATAGCAATCCTTTCATCATGAGCCCAAAAATTGCTCTGATACCAATTAATACATACCTTTATAATTAAAATAAACTAAAAACATAAAAAAGAAGGAGAGGGAAGAATGATGACTCATTCGAGAGAGTCAGGACCTCCATAGATAACCTACTTCGAGTGTAGATCAAACTTCACAAGTGCAAGCACTCTTCAATTTCATTCTCTTCTCCATTTATTGAAAAGAGTTACTTATTTATAATATTACATCCTAACCAACTCACCTTATGTACCCACATTCTGTAACTACTCACAATTTCCCACAACTCCTAAAACTACCTTCATACTTATCTTCACAAAAGGCATGTAACAGACTATTCTCCTTAAGAAAACCTTGCCCTCAAGGTTTAAGGTATAAGAAAATCTCTATCGGGAGGCCAATGACATGAACACCATTAATTGTTGAAGGTGACCGCGTTGTGGGGTTCCTTCAACCTTCAACTTTCATAGCAATCCTTTCATCACGAACCCAAGAAAGTGCTCTGATACCAATTAAACCTTTATAATTAAAATAAAATAAAAACATTAAAAAGAAGATGGAAGAAGAATGACTCATTCGAGATAATTAGGACCTCCATAGGTAACCTACTTCGAGTGTAGATCAAACTCCACAAGTGCAAGCACTCTTTAATTTAATTCTCTACTCCATTAATTGAAAAGAGTTACATATTTATCACACTATATCCTAACCAACTCACCTCTGTAACTATCCACATTCCACAGTAACTACCCACAACTCCTAAAACTACCTACATATTTATCTTCACCAAAGGCATGTAACATAGTCAAAGTCGTGCCATTGTTAATAGTTATCCACAGTTATCTTCACCAAAGGCACGTAACATAGTCAAAGTCGCGCCATTGCTGATAGTTTGTCTAAATTATATTTTATTGTAAACATTTATAGTGATTTTAGTCCCGTTGAGAAAATGAATTTGTTTTATCCATTGTTGAAAATACATTATTTTTATCGATTTTTGGTGGAAATTATATTATCTTGCCAAATTTAAAATTCCAGAATCAAGGGTTCAGGCTATTTAACAGGGAGCCTTGTTTGATGGATATGCCAGATAATTGTTTGTAGTTAACCAATTTGCCGTTCACTGTTTTTTTTTACTGGATAAATTTCTTGTCAACAATCAACATGGCCATTTCATTTTAAGAATATTTTAGAGTATGAAGTATGAACGAGTGTTTAGAATTTAGATGACTTTTTATTGTGAGGATTTACCCTATTACTAGTGTTTAGAATCTCTTATTTGCTCTAACATCAAAATTAATTACGAACAGTACAAAGAGGAATAATAGATAGGAGAAGCCTAGAAAGATTATATTTGGGAATTAAAGGCAGAGAAGTAGACTCATACTTCGTTGAATGGAGTAAAATTTGAGGGGAGTTACCACCACCAAGCCTACCGCCACTGGCATTATCACAACTCTAGATTTGTTGCAACGATAAACAAACTTTGGGATTCATTTATTATCTAAGCTTCTCATCCTCTCTTCACATGTGTGTAATTTTACCGTTTACAATCATACAATACATATGTCACCCAAGGTTGTTAAATTGTAATCGAATCATAAAATCGTTTTAGGACCGATTCAATTCAAAATGGGATTCAAATCATAAATTGTAAGATTCTATCCATTTTTAAAAAAATTGTTTTAAAAAAATATAAAATATTCTATTATCCAAAAGATTCATTCATATCTATTGATAAAAAAAATTATGAATATTTCATTGCATACATTATAAAAAATGCAAATGAACTCTATAAAATAATAATAAAAAAACTCAATATCATTAAAGATAAATCAACAAAAGTAAACTCAGATAATCATGTTGTATGAGATCAAGTATCAAAAGACTTGTACAATTTAAAAGACTAATAAAATAAACTATCAAGTTTTCGCAAAATCCAACTCCATATTTCTTCTTCCTCATTTCTTCTCTTTTTTTTTTCCCCGTTTCACAGTATGTTAGTAACAGAGAGAAAACCCAAATAGGGGTTTTGGCATGTCCGTAATAGAGGTTTTCTTGTTTCTTCTCTCTTCTTAAAAGACATAAAGTACCTTTAGAAAATCAAAAGAATAAAAAATATTTTTTAAGTATTGGTCCGTAAAAGGGGTTTCATACTCGAATCGCTTGAGTCGTACAATTTGAATCGCGAATTGTAATATGAATTGCAAATCAAATAGGATTTACCCAATTAAGATTTTTACCTCCGATTTGAATCGTTTTGCTTGAAATTCAAATCGAATCGTAGGATTTGAATCACAAATCGCAAGGAGTTAACATTATTGTCACTTCAAACAAACAACACAAATGTGTCACATCGCTGACGATTTAATACCTGTAGAGCATTTAATAACACTTGTACATGCATTACCTACTTGTCACACATCATCTAGTCGTGCTGCATCACCTAAAAGTAAATCAAGATCATCAAACCAAAACCTATAAACTACGATTTGGACACCTCATAGGCTCATACTATCCACTTTGGAATGGATAGTGGGGCCCTATTCTGTGTCAGTAGCTGTAAAATTTCAGCCCCATGGGCCTGGCTTCATCATCGAGTCCTGAACTAACAAAATTCGAAACCCATTGAGTTTCTTTTCTCTTAGTGCTGCATATCCTGTATAAATGCACATATCTTTCTTCAATTTAACCTTGTCTAGGCTTATTACTGTACCTGTTCGATCCATACAACAAGGGATGGTTCCTTTAGTTTGGTAGTCACAGACTGTTCTTTTCTTGCCCTCAAAACAATTTATGCCATTCAAAGAAACCGTTAACACCAGCCTCGCTATAGAAACACACCTTTTGGTATCATTTTTCTCATAAATTCAGGACTTCTAACATAATGCCCCACATTCACTCTTTTAATTGTCTTTAGTTTATGTGAAAGCTCCGATCTAGATGGTACAGTATATCTGGTCTGTGATCTTTCCTCTTTTCCTTTACCAGTAGTTAATTAATTAATAGTTGATCAACTACTAGAAAAACACACCTCCTATTGATTTTTGAATGGGAACCAGTGGGTGATGGTGATCCCTTTTAGAATTTTTATCCATTTGACTTCCATAATCCTTGTGGCATTGGCCAGGTATCTGTGAAAATTTATTACAGGGTTCTAGAGGTGGTGATTGGCCTAACGGATACAAGTTGTTTCCATTGTGTGTGTTCAATTCACAGTCTTGTTTGAGTTGATGGATCTTTGTAGCCTCATCACGAGCACCATTATTATCTAGAGCTTTATCTGCTGACCAGTTATCAATTCAACTGCTTCATTCGCCTCCCATGCTTCTTCTTGAGTTTGGCCTTCCAAAAGATGCTTCCATTCAATATCCAACTATTTCTGATTATCAGATTTGCATCTGACTAAAGAGAATCAACAACAGCTAGAAAGGAATAATTTTTTTACAACATACTGTCTCTAGAACCTTCTAGAGACTCCTTATGTGATAGAGAAATGATTCAGTGTTGTATGGTTAATAAGTATATCATCTTGCTGATTTGGCAAGAGTTTAGGATATTAAGCTCAAGCGGAATATTAATGATTCATGCAGTTGCAGATTTTATGTACGCGGTTACAATTTCTCTACACGAGTAAAACTTTACAGAGCTCAAATCCATGTCGCAATCTGTTTTTCAATTGCAGTTGTATGTGCGTCTTGTTGCTACCGTGGATTCTAATAACTTCTTGACTCAACTTGAATCCATGCGTCAGGCGTCGATCAAAGGACCTAGCAATGATTTTCCTTTCAAAGAAACCACAGGTTCTTTTGTTTCTTCCACCGAAATTGCAGTTTGTTATGCTTGAGTGCCAATATTTCTCAACCTATGTAATTCAATTAACATTTTTTTTTGGTTGTTTACTTTGTTTTGGTTCTTGAATCAGGAGGGGAAACTCTGATCAATCTTGATGCAGATGAACCCAGTTGGTGGGTTTGGGTTACAGACGAAATGGTTCCAAGTAATATTGAGGAAGGGAGTGGAATTGATAAGGAAAGTTATGTGATTGTTAATGAGGAACATGTGGTAGATGGGGTTGCCAACTTTATAGCTAGATGCATTCTCTCAAACCCAAAGGCTCAGGTATATAATTACCACAACCTTTTGCTTTGACTCATTTATATGGCATATCTGACAGATTGACTACCTTGAAATTGCAGAGATTAACACCAGAACAACTGCAGAAAAGTAAGTTCTTAGTTGTATCCTTTGATCTTTACTGTTTTGGCCCCTCAACATGAAGTGGAATTTTGTACTATTTTTGGTGCAGATATATGAAATGAGTATCCACTACCAGTACTAGTTTTGGCACATATTCTCATTTTCATATAATAGTATAATTTTGGTTAGGAACCCTGATAAGACAAAATTGTTATTATTGTATTTGATCCCAACAACTGTCATTATTGCATTTAGTCGGGGCACTGTCTTTTCACTAGGAGGGGTATTTGTCTCAATCGCTTCTATGTATATACAATTATACATGCACATTGAAATGCTCACACCCATGCCTACACACACAAATGTGCATTACAAAATATATTGTCGTGAGAATTCACGTGTCGAGGGATTTCTGGTGTGCGCTGTTGTGCAAACACCTCATATGTGAGGCATAGAATCCCGTGGTACTTGCGCGGACAATACGCCTTAGATATGCCATCTAATTCACCTATATAAGATTCCAAATAATACAAGTTTCTGTGTGATGTGGTGGTTTAGGTGGCACTTGGCGAGCCAACACCCTAAAAATCAGCCTTATTAGTGATGCCTAGAATTGCGTTTGATTATTTTTCACATTATGAGCTTCATGAACTGGCCCATGAAGTCCATTAATGAAAATAATTCTAGGCCCATTGTGAAAAGGAAAAAAACCCGATTCTAACAGCTAGGAATCGTCAATCAGCTGACTGGGTGTGGATTCACCAAGGGTCGTGGCACATTCATGTGGTCGGTGGCACAAACTTGCCTATGCATCATAAATTCATTGACTACTATTCTTAACTTTTTCTGATAATATTGGTAGAATAAAAAAAAAGGGTTTTGAGGGGCACCTTCTTTTCATACTTTCTGGGCATTAGAAAGGGTGGCAATTGGAAGCCTATTGCATTCTCTCATCATTTGCCAGCTTTGCAAGAAAGTGCACATGGATATCACATTGATGTAACAAAGTTAGTTGTCAAGTTAAGCTATTATCTGTTCCTTCAAATCACAAATCATGTTAATCAGCTAGACCAGTCACCTGGTTTGTCGGTTCACTTAGATAGGGTTCCAGCTCCTGGTTTCTGAAAGATCTGTATTCTTTGGAAGTATGCAGTCTGGTTCACCTAGGTTCTTTAGTTTCATTTCACATTAGTATCATGGTGGTTCACTCAGGTTTCTTGTGATATTATTTGTCGTGTTTACTTATGTTAAATACATGGACCACAATTTATTAACTTATTCATTGTCAACCTAAAGCGTGGGATTCATGAAAATTGGCAAAGCAATGAAATTCCAATAAGCATTAAATAATGGGGAAAGTACATCTTATCACTTCACTCTTATTAGAAACATTTAAGAGAGAAAGGTTTCGATATTTCTATGAAGATTTTAAGAATTTCCATCGTTCTATTTATTATGTATTTTGTTATATGTCTTATTAAGGCGGGTTGGTCAGAAGGTGTATTCGAATTTGATAAATCCCCTCAAGATTCCTTTTTTCTTCTTACAAAACTAGGGTGAACCGACATGCGAATTGGTTCGTTAAAGATCAGTTTGCTCCCATCTTACATAGTGATTTAGAGTAACTATGACCCAGAGCTACGGGTGTAAAGATTCAAGACCCAGACCATCTGTTTAGATAAAGACCATCTATGATTGACAAAAAAAAGAGAGAAAACCATCTATGATTGACAACTGGCGGTATATTGTCAAATTTGGATAACTTCGGCTATTTATTCTGTGGTCTCTGATAATTGTCTTTCTAATTTACCTGGAAATGGTCAGACTTTAATGGTCTTATTGTATGATGTGTAAAATATTTATGAAGTATCTCTTATGATCCTTGTTCTCTTTGGAACTTGTGAGTAAACTTATCACCATTCAGTTCTTCTTAGACGAGTCAATGGTATTAACTTACTAAATCCTTGTAAACCACTCTTTTTCATAAAAAAACACGTGAACAACTTCTTAGTTTTCATTAAAGATGACTAGATTACTCAATACTTTTCTCAGGGACATATGATCTTAGCTTAATCCATATGTTCTTAACTTACACTATGTGCTAAAAGAAATCCTTTCTGTATAGCTGAAGTCATCTCTGGTGCACTTCTCTATTTCCTGGTTGAACTCTAATGATTCGTCTCTGATCTTAAAACCCATCAGAAATCAGTTTATTTAAAATTTAATGTCTGATGGGTTTCTGGGCATTGTTTATACTTCCTGAGCATTGCTTTGAACAGTGAACGTTTTCTGTCAATGACTATGTACGATCTTTCTTGCTGAGACTCTGACTGTAGCCATGGTGGTTGAGCCTGCAAATTTCAACCAGTAGAGAGGAATAAGCTTCTGGTGTTGTTTGAAGTTAGATTGATTATTTTATAATTTGTTGTTTATAATCATTTGTTAATACTTGAAAACTTGCAGCTGTGATGAAAGCATTGAGTGGCATGAACAAAGTGGAGAAGATGATGAATGTTTGGCATGCCTGGAACATGTTTTATGCCTTGTCGACGTGGGGACTTGCTCTGACAGGGTGAGCCTTTTAGCTGTTTGGTCACTATGTGGCATTTTTTTGGCTGGTTACTATTTGTGGCACTCTTGAGAACTTAAGTGGCATTTTTTCGATTGGTTATTATTTGTGGCACTCTCTTGAGACCTTAGTTAATCGGACTCCTAGAAACAAATATATAAGAGGTGCCCAATCTAATGGACCTAGCAGTGTAGTCAAATAATAGCCTTGGTGCAGGCAAAGCAAGCCACCCACCTAGAGCCGGCATCGTGGTCCTGGTAAGCATCCATCTAGTGAACACTTGCTTTCAGATAGAGAATCTGTTTAAACTAAAACTTAGGGAGAGTAAAGAGGGGTATTAAAAGAATTCCATTAAGAAAGAAAATGACTGTGTAACGGGTTGAAGATTGGGGGGAAGAGACTTTGTCTAGGGTTTATCTGTTTTTCCTCCTCTGCTTGATGAGTTTATGAAGAACATGAAGGGAGTTCTCATGTATCTGTATTTGTCATAATGTCACAGAACCTTGGCATTTATGACTTTAATGAACAAAATTGAATTTTGTTTGCAATGTTGCATAGACATTGGTGAAGCCCTTAGAGATCCTTTATTGATTTGGAGTTAGCAGTTTAAAGCCTTTGACTGAATTGGATCTGCAGTGCAACTAGATACACTAGACTGCTAAACAGATGCTGTATTTTCTGACCACGAGTCGGAATAAATTAGGAAACTAAATTTTTGGGAAACAAGAAATGGATCTGAAGCGGTCCTGTGACTCTGTTTAACACGGGTTCTGTTTTGCAGGTTGTATACGCATCGTTCCATCGTGAAAGCTGCTGCAAAGGGGATTAAAGCATCTAGCAAAGTTGTTCTGAGGGCTCTCTAAAGATGGATGATCCCTTGCACTGAATGTATGAAATGCAACTAGACTCTAAATGTTTTCTATTTCATTGCATTGCTTCTGTTGTACAGCAAATAGATTGTGATTCTCTCTCTCTCTCTCTCTCTTTCTCTCTCACCATCTCTGTAAATGTAAATTCCTTGTATGGCTTCTGTCAAAAGCTCAATGAGCTGGTAATTACTATCACTGTGAATAATTGTAATAACAAATACTGCAACATGCTTTCCGTACGTGGTCCTGTCTAGTATTCGAATTATTACTGGGGAAATGCTTGTGTTTGATCTGAATGCAATGTTGATAAAAATGATAAGATAATTCTTATACAGGGTATTTTTTAAAGAACAGCTGTATGAAAAATTTAACCTATCTCCCATGTCTGTCCATGTTTATGCACAGCAGCACAGTTCACTTAATTATCTACCTCTTGGAATGTCTGGGCTCCGTCTAGTGCTTTTTTTTGTCATCCAAGAAATGAGCTCTTTTTTTTTTTTTTTTGTTCGTAGGCAACTTCTGTTAGTGGATTAGTAGTTAGTTGTGAGAGGGTTAGGTGTGAGAGGGATGTATAAGACTGAACCCTGGATTTCATAACGGGGAGCCTACTTATCATCCGGGGCTTTGGAACTTATTGATTGAGTTGTTACATTTATTTCATGGTCAAGACATAATTGCACGTCTTACCACATTTCAGGTTTTTAGAGTTCCCAAAGCAAGAAGAAATCCACACCTTTTAGAGGACAACTTCGGCGACGAGCCAAACTGCAGTGAAATCCAGTCCTTTTTATTAGAAAGCATTCACTTATCCGTGAAAATCCTGTAACCAAACATGTCACTTTTCAGATGGCTTGCAATTGGAATTTCGGGATAAAAATATAAGTTCCTATGTTTGAATATGTCCCCAGTCCCTATGAAAATTGAAATAAGAGGAATGTTAAACCAAAAGAAGGGATTCTCGTGTGAAAGCTTTTTGAATTGTGGGTATCTTAGGGCCCGTTTAGCATCAATCCTACTGAACAATTTTCTATTCCCGGGAATAAAAAGTTAAGCATTTCTATTCCCAAAGAATAGAGAATTATTCATTAAGAGTGATGCCAAAAGGGTCCTTAGTAGCCTCTAGAAATAATTTGTGTCAAATGGAATATTAACACATTTTTTTAAAGTTCGTTCTATCTCTCTCTCTCTCTCTCTCTCTCTCTCATTTGACTCGACCCATGATTATTTTGTATTTGAATTTTTTTTTATATTTAATAATTTTAGTTAAATTATATTTATATATTCTCAAAATCAGTTCTCAACAATTTTGATTTAGATTACCTTAATACATGTTAAAATAAAGTTAGTTCAAATTATTATCAGATGTTATTGAAATTATTTTAAATTTTTTTTATTTATACTACAATTAAAATAAAATTTAATTTAGTTTTTTAAATAATTAAAGTTATTAAATAATTTTTAAATATATATATATATATATATTTAAAAATATATATATTTTTATTGTAATTTTTTTTAAATATATAATAGATGATTATTTCAACAATTAATTTACTAAAATAATAAATATTTTGTCATGGTATATAATATTGAATCAGTATAGGGGTACTTCCTATTTTTACTCCATGCTTTTACATCATATATAAGCCACTCTTTAAAGAAAATCAATGACTTTAAATGAATGAGTAATTTTAGAATTACTTATTTTATAAAAGATGTCACCGCAATAACTTTTAGAGTCATTGTTCTTTCTAAAGAGTGGATCAGGTGTAAAAATAGGGGAGTACCTCTAGAGTGACTCATTACATATCCATGTTAGTATATGAATTTAGTCACATTTTAATTTTAAAAATACAAAAATAATATTTTATTCATAGAAAAGTAATACTGCTCATCTTGCAGTAGTGTACAACATACCAAGTTGCCTTTATTTGTACTTAAAATTTGAGACCCAACATCCTTTTCCAGTGGGTACAAGACATCATTTACTTAGTATAAAAGAGGGCATCATTTATTTAATGCTAAGATTAGTGGCAAAAGAGCTAGCTCTGGTGGAAGCCTGAATGGGCGCTCCTGGCGGCGATAAATTGGAGGAGAAGTCATTTCATTTTCTCACAATGATTTTGACTTCTCCCACTTGATATCTCCCCCCTTTATTAGCGTCAGGTGCCCCATGACTTGGGCGTCCACCAGAGCTAATCTTTTGCCAAGATTAGTAGATTGTAGTTGGTAAGTGGGCTTCTACTTGCCACATCACCAACACAAAGCTTCTGCGGCTCGGACTTCGTCCCAGTCTAAGTCCCACAGACCACCCTCATGAGAGAGGCACTTAATACTTTAAATTTTATCTGCATACGCAAATGAGTTCAGAATTGCCTCAAACTTGCTCTCTGGACATGATTTCAGCCAAATTTATGCAAGGTGTTTTTCGATCAAGCATATTTGTATTATTGATCGTGCAATGCGCTGCATTTTAATATTTTGATTTGGTATGATTTTAGCCTTGAAATTTGGTGTCTAGAGGTTCTCTAGTCATCCACAGTTTTAGATTAGATTTTTGAGACCAATTTAAGGAACCTGTAGTTGTAGAACGAGACTGGATTTGGTCTCCAAACTTGACCAATAGAATTATTGTCGAGTTTGAAGCACATAGCAAAAACTTTGGATGAAATTCAAGTTTAGCAGATTCTAAACATAACATAGTACAATACAATATGCTGAGAAGCTTGTTAGCAGGGAACTGTAGCTGGCAACAGATCTAGTACTGCCAACTACAGTATAAGTGTGTGTTTCTTTTGTCTTGCCTTCAGCAATCGCCTTGTGGTGTAGTTGTGCTAACCAAAAAAAACTACAGTATTAAGGGGCTATCAACCCTCTATTATTATTCGGGCCCTTTTAGAGTGGTTGCGTAGACACCCTTATGGCACCACCGAAAAAGAAAAACTACCGTTCCAGTGTCTTTAAGTATAACATGTTGGAGTCAATGGCCATTGAACTTGGGGAGAGTTCAATCTTATCCACAGGTCAACATATCTCTTTTAATTCCTATTAACGGCAGTTAAGATTCCCTAACTCTTATGCTATGTTTGGTTGTCGAGAAAATAAGTGAAAACATAGAAAAGAAAAGAAAATTTTAGATTTTAATATAATTTTTAGTTGTGTTTTATCCGATTCTTTTTTCATTTCCATGTTTTTACTTATTTTCTTGACAACCAAACATAGCATTTAGGGTTCAACAATCAAACCTTTTTGAAAAAAAAAGTAATCTAAAAAACAAAGTTAGATTGTTAAACCCTAAGAGTTAGTGAATCTTAAGAATAGTTAATAAAGGTTAAAAAAGACACGTGTTGACCTGTGGGTGTGATTGAACTCTCCCTGGGTTCAATCAAGATTGGCTTTGAATCGATCTAGTTGGGATGTAGTTAGTGCCATCATTATCAAATGGAAAATACTTAATGTATCCATGGTTTCCATTTCGTAACAAAATGGCCGGTCCTCATTGGTCCACGTCCTAATTTTAAATACTCATCAACTATGGTTAAGATTCACTCCCTCCTAGGGTTAAGCAATCCAACCTTGGTTTTTCAAAAAAAATAAAAACCAAAATCTTAACTTTAATTTATTTAAGCTTAACCAGGGTTAAAGGTATTTTAGGTGCTTCCTATCTCTAATTTTAGCATGTTTCAATATCCGTTAGCTTGGTACACCCCGCCTCTTGCGTCAGTGGTGGGGTGTGGCCTCTCTGTTGAGGGAGGTCTGGGTTCCAATCCCCTAGGGTGACTAGGCTGCCAGAGCTCCAATCTCTCAAGCTAACCAATAACCATAGTTAAATGATACACTAGCAAAAAAAAATACCCGTTAGTGTGGTACTATTTCAGGTAAATAGTGCTTATATATTGATTTGCATGCTTCTAGTTTCGTTCTGATACCATGATTAGCATATTTACATGAGTAGTGATTAGCGGACCCTGGTCAGTTTCCTATCTTAACCCTTGTGTCCTAGTGTTCCTTTTAACACCCATTTAACCTTAGTCAAGCTTAAATAAATTAAAATTAAGATTTTGATTTTTTTTTTTTTTGAAAAATAGGTTGGATTGCTTAACCTTAGGGGTGAGTGAATCTTATCCGCAGTTGATGAGTATTTGAAATTGGGCCTTGGATTCTCTTTGGCAGATGCCACAAAGGTGGTCTCGGGCTACCACAATGTGAGCGACAAGTGGTTGGAGGTGTCATTTCATGGGCCCCATGATTTTGACTTTTCTAATCATTATGTGACATGTGGCGATAAAATGGTGATATAAAGGGGGAGAGATATCAAATGGGGAGAAGTCAAAATCATTGGGAGAAAATGAAATGACTTCTCCCCCCTTTTCCAGTCAAGTGTTGGACTGGTAACCCAAGACCACCTTTCTGGCATCTGCCAGAGAGAATCTGAGGCCTTAAAATTGGGGCGTGGACCAATGAGTACCGGCCCTTTTGTTACATAATGGAAACCATAAGTACTTTAAGTATTTTCCTATTTATATGTTAAGCATGATTTGATAATAACATGTCATTTAACTAAGAATTTATTATAATTTTTTTAATTTAGTCTAATATAAATTTAGGAAGCAGGTAATCGCTTTTAGTAGGTGCCTAACACATTCTCTTAGTACAATCAAATCTCTTACCTAAATTCTCTAAATATCGAACTAGTCATCTCACCATTGGATAGTTTAAGGCTCCTATTACCCCCCTCAAACTTGGGCAGTCAATGGGCTGGGACTGGGGTGGGGCTAAGCCTTAGTCTGTCCAAGCCCAGCCCTCACTTGTAAGAGTGAGGCTCTAACCGGTCCAAGCACTACCCTCAGGAAAAGACATGAACTGGCTAGGCCAAAGCCCTATCTTCAGGCGAAGGCTGGACCCAGGCTCAAAAGAAGATCACAATTTTTGTTTTTTTTGTTTTTGGTCATAATATTTAGCAGATTTTTATCAAACAAATACTGGCTGCCGGCAACAGAGAGCACATGTACATGAAATGGATCATAACCAAGCTCTAGCTCTTGCAGATGGCCCAAAAGTGTATTTTTATTTTACTTGTTTCTTGTTATTTTCTCAAAAACCAAGACTGCTTATTGAGAGCTTCCAATGCAAAACATATACTTGTGCCCTATCTATAGACTCAAAATTGGGTGACATAGCATGTCTCTATTATTAAATTAGTTACATGTTTCCTTGCCAAACAATTAGTCACCTAAAACTCTTTAGGAAATTAAAATTTATTGTAAGATAATCCATGTAACCTCTCAAGTGACCTTTTTTTTTTGAACTGGTATCAAAAATTTAATATTGCTACAAGAGATATATGATAACCCAATAGCAAGAGAAGTGATACATTTCCAAAAAAGTGTACCATGATGAGGTTCATCTGCCTTGATGCTAGATGAAATGGGAGAAGAAGTAACGAAGCAACAGTAGTGGAGTAGGAGGGCCGAGATGGGCCGGGCTCTACAAGGTGGCCCTCATGTTAGCTGGTCAATATATCCTGGGCCTGACTTGGTCATTGGACCTTAAGAGGTAAAAAAAGCCCTCCATTTTCAGGGCCTCGGAAGGCTGGGTCAGGTATCCGAGGCCCAATTAAAAAAAAAACACTAGGACCCTAGTTCATGCCACAAAATCCACAAAGGGTATACAAGAAATGTGAGAAAAAAGAAATTAATAAAAAAGCCCGTTGTTCTACTTTTTCTTCAGGCATACTAAGGATATTATGATATCTATACTAATGCTATTTTTTAATTACATTTGCTTTAATTTTGGACAATGGAAGGATAGTATGTTGATGGCGGATAAGCTGACAGGGACGGGCTTGAAGGTGGGAAAGCTCCATGCAGATGGTGACCAAAAGACGTTTGCAAATAGCTATGCCAAGAAATGATGAGCTTATAATGAGCTTAGAGTACATGTTAAGTCTATGGGTACAAGCAGAATTTGCACCAGAGCAATCAAAGGTCTCGAGGAACATAGCTCTAAAATGATGGGCTAAATATCCTCTCAGTCATTCCAATTTGTTTTGTTTCATCTTAACTTTTGTCCCGTGCATCGCATGAGGTGTTTGTTATTACTAATACTATATGCCGGTTGGTTCCATGTAACATATCTCATTAGCCTCTATTCTCTATTCTGGTTCATGTCACATATCTTCTAATTGATCCGATAAGAAGGCGTCATGTCACCCTTTTAATTATTGTTCTTCTTTCCTAATTAAGTGATGAGTTAAATGCTCACTTTCACCCACTCACATTCTATTTTTTATTTACAATTAATTAAATTGTAACATTAAATATTTATTATTTCTTCTAATTCTAATTTTAATTACACCTAATTAAGTTGTAACATTTGAATGATTAAAAATATGAAGCCTAAGGGTCTCTTCTTTCTTCCCTTTACATTCTCATTCATTAATTGCAATTTATTAAAATTGTAACATCTACCATCTTCAAATTTTTTTAACTCTTGGTCTACCTTCTCCCTAATCCCCTTTAAATAGTAGACAAATCCACAAGAAATTTTCATTCTCAAACATGTAAAGATTTGACATGTTATGCATTTTAGTTAGTATGGTTCACTAGGGAGGTTTTTCCTAAACTTTGAAGCATCTAGAGTGGAATCTTAAGAGATTTGTTTTCATGATAGCTATTGTGAAGTTTTTGAGTCTGGGTGCATTATGACATGAGTGCATTTTCTGCAGGTACTATATTTTGGTAATTTGATGCTATTGGAAGCTGTCAGGTTTTGATTTTGTCAGTACTTACCTTTATACTTATGAGTCTCTACATGGAGCTTTGGTTGGGTATTAGTGCATTTTAAGAACTATTTTGGATCTTCAATTTTGCACTTGCAGTAGCGATCGATTTGAAGTAGCATAGATTATTCTCACTGAAATAAATGAGATTCATGCTATCATTGATATTAAGAGTAATAAAATGAAATTCAAATTATTCTTAGTATTCATTAGTGTTAAAGTATCAAGTGGTTTCATCTAAAATCTTTCATCTTCCAATTGTTTTTTCATTTTTTTTTGGAAGGCCTCACTCCATTCCTTTCAGGAATGGCGGCCTGGTTTAGATCTTCAAGGAAAGGTCGGGCCTTACTCCATTCATTGCATGAATGGCGGCCCTCGGCTTCGCACCTTCTTTTTAGAGTTGAGCTCCAGCTGGGAGAGGGGGAGGAGATATTTATTTATCGGAGCTTCAGGGGGAGGACCCCCCGAAACCCCCCCTCTCGCTTAGCTCTCCAAACCCAAGCAAGAAACAAGCTCCGCTCCCTCGCTCCAAAGCGGGAACATCTGTATTTCACTCTCAAAAGAAGCTCCATTCCGTCCTTCCGGACCAGGGGGAGGTGAAATTGAGCTGGCAGGGTAGCCCTCGCCCTTGAGGTGGAGATAGTTATTGTTCCGTGAGTGAGGGGCTCTATAAGAATAATGCTCAAGAAACAAATTGAACAAAAAGAGACTCTAAAAAGAGGCGAAAGCAAGCAATAGAGTCAAGCCTCCCTTCCATTCTGAGTAAGGCCCCAGTCTTCCGTTTTTCAGCTTTTCATAAACTCCTGCTCGAGCTACTCAGCTAACTCTGGTTCTTTCGAAGAAGACCTTGATTTTAAAAGAGAAATCAACACCTTGCTTCAATTATAAAAAAAAAATTAACAATAATAAACGAAGGAAATAGATCTTTTATAAAATAATGGCCCACCCTTAATCTCTCCTTATATATATATATAAATGCAGGGGTAAAAAATGTCTGGGTGATCGTTACCAAGTTCATCCACTGAGTGAACGTTATCAAGACCCATAAATAAGTTATTTAAATAATTAGTTATTAGAAAAAAAAGTTTGCATTTAAAAGAAAATGTTAGTCTCTCTATATTCTTCAACCCGAAACAACATCTAATTAAAATTTTTTTTTGGTGGAACCTACTTTAACACTGCAATTGGTTTGCATAATATAACAAAATATAAAATAAAAATCAAATAGAGATGTCATGTTAAGAAACTCAATTTCTTATAGAATATTTATTAATTAGAGGGTTAATATAATTTATTATAACCTAAGTAAATCGATATAATTTATATATGGGTCTTGTTAACGTTCACTCAGTGGATGAACTTGGTAACAATCACCCAGACATTTTTACCTCTGCATTAATTACCAAAATCCACTAAAAGTAAGGGTACTTTAATCTTTTCATAGGAGACCAGTCATTAAATGCTACATTTATACTTATGAGTCTCTACATGGAGCTTTAGCTGCGTATTAGTGAATTTTAGGCACTATTTTGAGTCTTCAATTTTGCACTTATCGTAGCAATCGAATTGAAATAGCATAGATTATTCTTACTGAAATAAATGAGATTCACGCTATCATTGATATTAAGAGTAATAAAATGAAATTCAAATTATTCTTAATATTTATTGGTGTTAAAGTATCAAGTGATTTCATCTAAAATCTTTCATCTCCTAATTAATTGTAAAAAAAAATTAACAATAATAAAAGAAGGAAAGAGGTTTATCCTAAAATAATGGCCCACCCTTAATCTCTTCTTATATATATATATATGCAAGGGTAAAAAATGTTTGTGTGGTCATTACCAAGTTCACCCACTAAGTGAACGTTAACAAGACCCATAAATAAGTTATTTAAATAATTAGTTATTTGAAAGAAAAGTTTACATTTAAGAGAAAATGTTAGTCTCTCCATATTCTTCAACCCGAAATAACATCTAATTAAATTTTTTTCTAGTGGGACCTACTTTAACACTATCATTGGTTTGCATAATATAACAAAATATAAAATAAAAATCAAATTGAGATGCCATGTTAAGAAACTCAATTTCTTATAGAGTATTTACTAATTAGAGGGCTATATAATTAATTATAACCTAAGTAAATCAATCTAATTTATATATGGGTCTTGTTAACGTTCACTCAGTGGGTGAACTTTGTAACGACCACCCATACATTTTTACCCCTGCATTAATTACCAAAATTCACTAAAAGTAAGGATATTTTAATCTTTTCATAGGAGATCAGTCATTAAATGCTACATTTATACTTATGAGTCTCTACATGGAGCTTTGGTTGGGTATTAGTGCATTTTAAGCACTATTGTGAGTCTTCAATTTTGCACTTGCAGTAGCAATCGATTTGAAATAGCATAGATTATTCTCACTAAAATAAATGAGATTCACGCTATCATTGATATTAAGAGTAATAAAATGAAATTCAAATTATTCTTAATATTCATTGGTGTTAAAGTATCAAGTAGTTTCATATAAAATCTTTTATCTCCCAATTAATTGTAAAAAAAAAATTTACAATAATAAACGAAGGAAAGAAATCTTTCCCAAAATAGTAGCCCACCCTTAATTTCTCCTTATATATATATATATATATATATATAAATGCAGGGGTAAAAAATGTCTGGATGGTCGTTACCAAGTTCACTCATTGAGTGAACGTTAACAAGACCCATAAATAAGTTATTTAAATAATTAGTTATTAGAAAGAAAAATTTACATTTAAGAGAAAATGTTAGTCTCTCCATATTCTTCAACTCGAAACAACATCTAATTAAAATTTTTTCTAATGGGATCTATTTTAACACTGTCATTGGTTTGCATGATATCATAAAATATAAAATAAAAATCAAATAGAGATGCCATGTTAAGAAACTCAATTTATTATATAGTATTTACTAATTAGAGAGTTAATATAATTAATTATAACCTACGTAAATCAATATAATTTATATATGGGTCTTGTTAACGTTCACTCAGTGGGTGAACTTGGTAACGACCACCCAAACATTTTTACCCCTGCATTAATTACCAAAATCTACTAAAAGTAATGATATTTTAATATTTTCATAGGAGACCAGTCATTAAATGCGGGAGAGAATAAAAACAGTTTGACATTTCTTGCACTCATTCTCTCTCCTATTTAATGAACCGTCTCCTATAAAAATACCAAAATACCCTTACATTTAATAGAATGATATTTAATACATAGTAGGTAAAAAAGTCTGGATCATTATCTCTAAAACTTTTAAATAATTTTGACACATTAAATTTTTAGATGAGATGAGATAAATTTTTTTTATAATGACGCAAACTTACTTTATTGAAGTTATATAATAATGAGATAAAAATTTATATACAACACTAAAATTATGAATTTTTAAAAAAGATTACATTGGCTATTTTTAATAGAATACATATAAAAAGAATCTCACAAGATTATCAAGCTATCATCATTTTTCTTCTATTTTATTTTCATTCTTTTCTTATTGTCTATTTTTAATTTTCTCATCATATTTTTCGTTTATTCATTTTCTTTCAACACCCCGGGGTTTTTGCTAGTATAGCATAAATTAGAGCAAACCCTAGTTTATATTCAAACATGGTTTCAATTTGCAGTCCATATTGAAAAATATTTTCCATCTGGAAAGAAGGAAGCTTTTGAGGGCAATGTTGTATGTATTGAGTGTCAAAACTTATGCTAGGATTCTTCTTGACAACTCTGTATTTATAATGTTTTATTTATTTTTTGACAGATGGATGGTGCTTAAAATCCATCAAAAATGGCAATTAGTCTGTAGGTGGGACGGGAACCCCTTAACCTAGAATTCAATATTCTAATTTGAAAATATATTCCTTGAAAGTTACAAGCCACAATGCACAAAATGATGATAATCAAAGATTTAAAAATAAAAGAAAACATACGAACAATTTCATAGAAACTGCTACGGAAAGAAGAGAACTGCGGCTGAGAGTGAATCAGTCTAGGGATACTCCCAAATATACTACCAAAACGGTTAGGATTAGTGTTGATGTGACATTAGAAAATACAAAATAAGCCAACTCAAATCCTGACCTTTAGTGGTTAGTTTCCATACTGGTTCTGAGTTGGAATATTCACACATTATACAGAATGCATATCCTCAAAATCTTTGGAAGAGCAACAGCAGTTACAGAGCTTACCACGTTGGATCTACTTGTTGAGAAGAACAAAAAGCTCTACAGTATATAGCCATATCTTTTCCAATTCAAAATTAGCTTCATTTGCCACATCCAGGGTCCATGAGAGCATAGGCCTCCGACTGATCATCCCGTTAGAACGACAACTGAGATAACACGATCTGAAATGGCCCAATTTTCATTCCCACTGGATGTCGATAAGTTTAAAATAGCAACTTTTAGTATTCATCTACTCCAGCCAATGGCAACTGCTCTGTTCTCCTGGGGCACAAATTGTAACAACAAATGGCATAAGCCCTCATTCAGAGAGTAGAGGCCTCTGAGTACTGAAAGAGGACTGTGAAAGCAAGATATATAGAAAATGAGTGCTCAAGAAAACCGAATTAACCAACCTCTAGCTTGCTTTCACAGTCCTCTTTCCATATTCAAATACCCATCTTTCAGTGCTTTCACTGAAAGAACAATTGTAGGAGAGACAAATTCATTGCTATATGACCAGCATATAGTACGTGGTGGTTGCAAAGAAACCTATTCATTCAAGCATGAGGATAAAGACTGACTATATGACAGGCACGCAGTGCGTGATGGCTGCAAAAAAAAAATCTATTATTTGAGTAACGACATTTGTTTTTTTTTTATCAGTAAGGATGCAATATATAAAAACCAACCAAAGGAAGCTACAAAGAGAGACTGGCAGCAAGGAAACCACTAAGTGCGGAAGAAGAAAAACAAAGCAATGAGCCAAAAAAAAAGACCTCAGAAAGGGTAAAAAGGCATAAAACACCTACAAAGACGAGGACAAACATCACACAAAATGGAGGACCAAGTGAATGAGCTATTCCGATGGGCAATCAATCAACAAAGAATACCAAAGCAAGATGAAAATAAACAGCCCGAGACACCAAAAACTCCATACACAACAAAAAGTCACGATGCTGGTAAGGCTATCAATCTCTATATCGCTTCTAGATACTCCTATGAATTCATAAGATATGGTAATCCATGAAGCTACCGTAGAGTGAATCATATCGATGGTAGAAGGAATGCTAGTAGACCTGCTATTAGAGATCCTGTTGTTCCACTTTTCACAAATGGACCACCAAAAGAGTGCAACTCTATATACTCCATCCCTTGAAGTTGAAGCCTCCGCTCTCCACTGCTGCAACTGTCCAAACAAGTCTCGAGGGAGAACCCATGACAGCCCTACGGGACCAAAGCCCCTATGGCTCTGGCTACCGTGCAATGGATGAACAGTTTGGTTGGCGTACTCATCACCCTGCATGCACAATTGCACATCATGCAAATGTGAGGGACAGAGAGCACTTCCTTATGGGTATAGTGTGGAGCCTGTCCGGACTGAACATCCTACCTCTGTTCTTGTGAATTTTTCAAAAGGTTAGGGGTACTTTGGTACTTTCATATTTTGATATGTAGCCCTAATACTATTAAGTATAGGGATGGGTGGCTACTGTTGTTGAGATCGCAACTCTGTATTTTTCTCTCTTGCTCCAAATCATAGTGAAATCTTGACGACTCCGTGGACGTACCTCAACTTGAGGGAACCGTGTAAATTTGGTGTTTTCTATGTGTTTATTATTATTCTTTTTCTGCCTATTTTTCGAATCTCACAGATCCTGCAGAGGGTTTATTCCCTAGCACTTCCTTCTCTGGATTATGCCACAAGTGTTGAGCTTGATATGGGCCAGAATCTAGACAAACATTTTTACCTTTGGGTGGGCGCATGTTATCCAAATGGCTTGATGAGGAAAGACAAAGGTCCTTTCCCTATCACCAAATAAAAGTGAAACGAATGATTTGCAAGAAAATTTTCCACTTGGGATTGGGGACCAAATTCTAGCATAAGACTCGGAGGGGATGATTTGGACCTCTTTGTGAGAGTCTGGAAGGTTTTCGAGTTAGCTGATTTCAACAGACTTCAGGACTCTGCAGACGTTGAAGTTCCAATCCAAACCAGAAGGGGAAAAGATGGCATGGCCATGTCGAAGTGAGGAACCTTTCGATAGACTCAACCCTGATGGGAATTTATCCGATGACTTCCCAGATAAAGACTCAATTACCTGGACCTACAGTTAGATTGATGAAAGGTTAAAGAGGAACTAAGGTTAATGATAGGTTTCCAAGGGCAATGATAAGAGACCTGGTTGGCTGGATTAGAGTCCACCTTTTTGCATCAGTGCCATGAAATTTCCTAATCCCCGCCGTCCACAAACGGATCCCAAGGAAAATCTCCATAACCATTTTCCTAGACAAGCCATGTTTTTCTCTTTGATCATACCCATGTTAAGACTTCCTTCCAGCTTCCCTTTGGTCACCTCCTCCCCACTTGACAAGGTGATCTTTTTTTACAGGCCTTGTATTCCCAAAGGAAATTCCTTTGCAGGTAAGACCTCTATATTTGTGTAAGACAGGTAAGACTCGGCCGAGCCTTCCCTTAATGGTTTCAGTCAAGCCCTATAATATCTATATGAATAACATAGCAGGGTATATTATGGTTCTTACCAAGGCCGTTATGTGACAATTCTTCTTAACAAAGTTCCCACTATGGTGAACAGGAAAGAGGATAACGGGTTGCCCTGGTAAATACCCCTACTGATTTGAAGAAACCTTTGGAGATCTGTAATTATAACAGAGAAAACACCCAAGATAGGCATCCTCTAATCCATTTTCTCCATATGTTCCCAAAGCCCTTCATTTCTAGGGAGTAATCAAGGAAATTCCAATCCACTACATCATAATCCTTTTCAATATATAATTTTTAACACCACACCTCACGACTACAGCCTTCTGTTTTCCTCTCTACACATTCAGTCACGATGAGGATCACATCCAAGATTTGCTTGTCCTTCACAAATGCATCTTTGTGATCAAGGATTTCCTTTAATCTTTTGGTTGAAGTTTTGGACATTATTTTATATAAACATCCCACCAAGCTAGTGAGCCTGAAATCCTTGGTCCCCATTGTTTTTAAAAACGCTAAGCTTAAGCCTCATGGGATTCGAATTTTAATAATTGAATTATTTGAGAAAAATAAAAAATAAATAAAAGAACAATGGGGGCCAAGGATTTCAGTGTCAATTTTCCACCTTTTGCGAGGAAATTCACCTTCCACCCAGCCAATTTACAAGCAAAACTTTTGACAACTGGAGACCATGCAGCCTTAGACTTGATGCTTGACCAAGAGGTACCTAGGTAAACTGCGGGAAGGGTAACAACCTTGCAACCTAAGAAAGTTGCTAAGACCTCTATATTTGTGTCCTCTCTTACACTAATCATCTCACTCTTACCCAAATTAACTTTTTGGCACAACCTAATTCCTTCCATTACTTACTCCCTAGGAAGCACGGATACGGATACAGGTACGATACGATACGGATATGGCGATACGGTAGAACCTAAAAAAATGGGATACGGGTACGGTCGGGATACGTCTGTAATTTTTTTTAAAAATAATAATAATACTATATTTTGTATTATAATTACAAAATAACCATTGGTTCAGTTCTGTTTATGTATAAAAAATACCATGTCCATGCAAAAGCAAAAGAAATAGGGTCATCTCATCATCCACTAAGCAAAAAAAAAGTCATCCTATCATCCACTAAGCAAAATATAAAGAAGACCATGTCCATGCAGAAACAAAAGAGATAGGGTCACACCCCCGGGTCTCCAAAAATACAAAAAAAAATAAATAATAAAATATTCATGGCCGTATCCCGGCATATCCATGCCGTATCGGAGCCGTATCCGAATTAAAAAACATGTTTTTAATTAACAGGATACGTTTCAGCCGTATCCCACCATATCAGAGGCGTATCTGTATCTAATACGTATCAGATACGAGTACGAAGGCCGTTTTGAAGTATCTGTGCTTCCTAGCTTACTCCAAACACCCAGCAATCCCTAAAACCTTTTCTTCTCTCACAATTAGTTCAACATTCTCTAAGACCATTCAACTTAACCTTAGTCCCCCTATTATAAACCCTCAACTGCACCCTCAACTTAAGCCATCCGTCACATCCCTTTGAACCTAGTGAAACCAGAGCCATTAACCTATTTCCACCATCCTAAACCCTACATACCAGTTTTAATCTAGATCTAGTTGACAGCTCCATTGAATCCTCTTAAACTCTAGCCAACGTCCTCAAATAAAATCTACAAAAACTACTGCCCCCCGTTAATCCAACAATTTTAGGTCTCCTTCTAATCATAAATTCAGCTTGAAACAATACCAAAATTCTGTGCATCTTAAATTACAACCATTGGTTCAAATCCCCAGTCCTACATTTGGAGAGATTGAGAGGAAAATCACTGCTGTCCGTCATCTCTATCTCGAACTTTTCCATCCCCATTTTATTGAAGTACACGCAATATGCCCAGCTGTTTTAGAAAAAACATATATCAAACAATAGAAATTTCATCTTCTTTTGAAGAGAAACAAGAGATAGAACTTCTTTTTGCAGATCACACTTCACATACTTGCAAGAAGGAATCACTTAGGGGTCGTTTGCTTAGGATTATCGTTAACTACTGCTTATAATAGCTTATGCTGAGATTGGGATAGAATAATAGCATTTGGATCAACCGGTCATGTTAAGCAATTATGAAACAACCGTTTATGTAAATAACCAGTGATTCCACAGTATCGTTGGGGATGATCATGGGGAGCATCCGCTTATGCACCTTGACATTTATGTGTGAATTATTATAGGTACCTAAATGCTTCATCCCATGAGGCTAACAAGATCCATTAATATTGAGAAAGATTCTCTAAAATATCCACTTCTTTTCAAAATGACCCAAAGTATCAATTTTCAAAATTACTAGATAATCACTTATCAACAGAGTACTAAACCAAACATGAATATTCACGACAGCGTTTATTCATGACAACACTTTTCGTATAATAATTGTGAATGCAATAATCCGAACCAAATGAGACCTTTGTGCCCCAAATAAACCATTTTTGGCTCCTGCAGAATATATTCTTTCAAAATTTGGAAGCTGTTGGCATTTCTAATAGTCAAAATTCGACAACTTTGACTCCTAAGGGATTCTCTTGGGGATCACATTCCAAGGCTGTAATTCCCTTGAAGAGTCCCAGTTTTTCCTCTTTTTTGTCCAGTATCTTACACCTTTACACCTTTTCAAAAAATAAAAGGAATATAAGGCAGCACTGTCATAACAATTCTAGTGATCGTGTTTTACTGATTTGAATTTGCATATAATAGTACACAAACAAATGAAGAAAAACTGCCAATTACAAAAGGAGAAAATCACGACAAGAGTATACCAAGATCATGTGAAATTTGAAACAAGAGAAATGCCACAGTCTGACTGTTAAGGTAATATGATTGTCTTTAATGCAAACATGTCTACAAATTTAGTAACCAAGAATAACAGAGCAGAAGTTACTGCTTTAGGAATTCAAGGAGGAAAAGTAACTGTCACTATCTTCCAAAGGAGATCAAATTCTCCATACTGCCTTAAGAAGGTGTTAATCCACTAAAAAAAGGCTTCCAATTAATCTCTCTTGTATTAAGAAGCTAAGATGGAAGTGAAAACCTCCAACTATAATACATATCCAAGGATTTCCACGTCTCCTTAGGTCCCTGGTTCAATCTTAACTACCCAAAACAAGGCAAACTAGCAGGATTCAGCTATCTATCTCTTTCCAATCTTGTTTCCTCCACTTTGTCTATTTTTTTTACATCCCATGCCGCCCATCCTGAGTAAAACTAAAGAACATGGAACTCAATCCATGTGATCCAATTCATGACAAACTAAGCAATACCACACACATCAACTGACTTTGACCACCGTATATACAAATGCTGGAACTAAAAATAAGGGACAAAGATACTTAAACATCAAGACCAGCACCACAAGCAGTATTACCTAGGCACGTGGTACGGGGGCCAAGTGTCTAGATGTCTAGAGGTGTTCGGCACAGCAAGCTCTGAAAATCCTAATACGGCGGCATAGACGTACAATTTTAAAAAAATGAGTATATATATATATATTATAAGTCAAATATTTTAAATAATAACAATAATAGAAAGAGAAGGGATCACCTGTCCCCAATTTTTTTTAAAAAGTACATACCTAAGTTATAAAAAATACTCATATAAAGAGTAGAAATCAACAACAAGAGAGAGTAGAAAGAGAATATAGAGAGACATACATACATATTGGTCATTGTTGTTGCCGCTGCTCTTCTAGTAAAATTTCTTCTATCTTTCGAAAAAGCAACACAACTTGACAAAAAGTTCCTAAAAATTGTATTTTTAAAATGACACAACATACTTGAAGCACCACATGTCTAACCATAATATTGACATCACCATGGCATGGTATAGGCACGTACCAAGGAGTGTCTTGTCGTATCCAAGTGCCGGCACAACAAAATTTTCGAAAACTGAAGTGTCTAGGTAACACTGAACACAAGTTGTTGAACAGAAAGTGTCTACCAGAAATAAGGTAATACCATGACTGGAGAATAAACACAGCAATTCAACCACATTTTGAGTAATAAATCTCGGATCAACGATATTTAGTAGTAAAAGAAACCATGTAGATGGTAAGAAGAACAAAAATTCATTCATAGCTAAAAAAATATATAAGATCTTTTTTATTTAGTAACCTCTTTTTAAGTTATTGCCTAAGGACCTTCCAAGAGGGTGCGGGAATTGGGGTCGATCAGGGCAGGAGCACAAACAGGAAGACCATCCACCAACAAAACCGGATTTTATGATAGGCAAATTACAAAACACTTACAAGATTTTGCTCTGAAAGTTGAAGGAAACAAGGCGACTTGAGAACCCAAAATATAAGATATCCCGATCCAATGGGTGAACAGCAAGCGGCCTTAGAAAATCATATAATGATTCATTGAGAAAATCATTTTGTGAGACCATTTCACCCAAGTTAGTCTTGTGCTCCAAACACCTCTCCCCTGTATCATAGTCCTCCAATACCCATACACCCAAAGTCGCTTGTGATAGACATTGAACTTGGTTTCCCGAATACTCTAGAAATCACTTCAGTTGCTTCAAACTCCTCCTTCAACTGACATTGGTGATAATATCCTTTAATTGTTTTTTTCAAATCTCCTTCAAATATTTTTCGAATCTCTACAGATTCCCTAAATCTCAAATGTACAAGAGATTTTGAGCCCAAAAGACAACCCTAAAGAGGGAGAAAAATGCTTCAATTCGTTATGGAACGCCCCCAAACAAGTTTCGGAAATTCTGAAATATTTGAACTCATTAATCACTACCAATTTTCCCCAACAAAATAGCCCGCAGACAGATTTTCAAATTTTGAATTTTTTCTTACGAAACACCTCAAGTGAGAAAAAAGCTTCTAAACATCATCCAAAAAATCCAAAACAATTCATTTGAATCTACAATATTCATGTCACTATTTATGGCACTATTCACGGGCACTATCTTGGCACAATTCACAGAAACTCCATAAAAAAATACAGGTATTGTCTTCCTGCTCTAATACCAAGTAGAAAGAGAAACCCTAAATGAAAAGAGGAAGAAGAGAGAAACATTAGGGGCTGATTTCGCTTTCTAATTTTATACTACTTATAAAAGAAGATTACAATACTGCCCTTAGCTCAGTTGGTTCGGGTCTTGGGAGAGATCCCCAAGGTCTCGACTTCAACTCCTCCCAAGCTTACCTGATACACGTGGTTTGTGGGTGATTGCGTGCATCTGAAGGGACTAGTCCTTCCTTGTTAGGGTTGGGACACCCTCTGTTACCCCCCCCCCCCCCCCCCCCGCGGAAAAAAAAATGCCCTTACTAACATGATATGGTGTATCTACACTCAGACTCATACAAATAATATATCTCAACAACGACAATGCTTATTCCTGACAAGTACCTATTGTATAATAATTGTGAATGAAATAATCAATACCAAACGAGGCCTTAGTGCCCCAATAAACCATTTTTGGCTCCTATAGAAAATATATTCTTCCAAAATTTGGAAGCTGGAGGCATTTCTAAATTCTAATAATCAAAATTCATCAACTTTGGCTCCTAAGGGATTCTCTTGAAACTTTGGATCACATGCCAAGGCTGTAATTCCCTTGAAGAGTCCCAGTTTTCCTCTTTTTTGCTCAGTATCTTACACCTATTCAAAAAAAATAAAAGGAATATAAAGCAGCACTGACATAATGATTCTAGTGATCATGTTTTACTGATTTAAATTTTCATGTAATAGTACACAAATGAAGAAAAGCTGCCATTAACAAAAGGAAAAAATCACAACAAGAGCATACCAAGATCGTGTGAAATTCGAAACAAAAGAAACATCCTTCCATAACTGTGCTACTAGTATGTCTACAGCAAAGCTATATAAAAGTAATTGTCACTATCTTCCCTTGGAGACAAAATTCTCCTTACTGCCTTGAGAAGGTGTTAATCCACTTAACAAAGGCTTCCAATCAACCTCTCTTTAATAAAGAAGCTAAGAAGTAAGGAAGCAAAAACCTCCAACTATAATACATATCCCAGGATTTCCACATCTCTTCAGGTCCCCAGTTCAAACTTAACTGCCCAAAACAATGCAAATTAGCAGGATTCACCTACCAATCTCTTTCCGCTCCTGCTTCCTCTTCATTGTCTATTTTGTACATCCCATTGCTCCCATCCTGTGTAAAACTAAAGGATACCATGGAACTCAATCCATGTGATCCAACCCGTGACGAACTAAGCGATATCGCACACATCAACTGAATTTGACAGGAGTATATAAAAATGCAGGAACTAAAAATAAGAGACAAAGATACTTAAACATCAACACCAGCCCCCCCAAGTTGTTAAACATAAGGTGTATACTGCAACTAAACTAATAACATGATTTGAGAATAAATACAGCAATTCAACCACATTTTGAGTAATAAAACTCAGATCAACAATATTAAGTAGAAACAGCAACCATGAAGATGGTAAGAATAAAAATTCATCCATAGCTAAACAAATAAATAAGATTGTTATATGATTAGTAACAATGTAGCATCATAAATAAGTTATTGCTCACCTTCCAAGAGGGTGGGGGAACTGGTGTCGGCCATGGCGGGAGCTCAAACGGGAAGACCATATACCAACAAAGACGGATTTTATGATAGGCAAAATCACAGACCTCTTCCAAGATATTGCTCTGAATGTTGTAGGAAACAAGGCGACCCGGGAACCCAAAATACAAAATATCCCTATCCACGGGATGGAAAGCTAGCGGCCTTGGAAAATCATATAATGATTCATCCAGGAAATCATCTTGTGAGACCATTTCACTCAGGATAGTCTTGTGCTCCAAACACCACTCCCCTTTATCATAATCCTTGAGTACCCATACACCCAAAGTTGGAATACCATTTGTATCAATGGAGATTGCCTCGTCGAAATAGCGAAGACTCCCTTGGCAAACCCCGAGACATCCATACGAATTCCTATTTCTCCTATCCTCAGGCAATTCAATTATACGGCAAAGACCACTACTGTTATTGGGATCAAATGCTACAATTTTCCGAAAAGTGTCCATCCAATGAAGAATTCCATTATAGCAAACAGCTCGGTCATATGCTTTAAACATAGCCACACGACCAGGGCATGAAACCTTCAAATCACTCCATTCACCAGTCTCGGAAGAAAAAATCTCCAAATTCAGAGATTCGGACAACCCCATTGATTCTGTGACGCAGACAACCTTGTAGATTGCGGTTCCCTCTTCTGGAAAGGGTTCACAGAAGAACCCTATTCGAACATAACGGTGGCTCCGAGTGGGTCGAGGGAGTGTTACCCATTGCATAGTGAGTGGGTTGGCAACATAGTAAATCATCTGAGAAGCTGCACGGCATAGCACCAACCCGTTGCTTGAGGCTAAGATTTTAACAGGGTTTTGGGGTTCTGATGGGAGGAAATTGAAAGAAAAACCTCGGGATTCGAACTGGGGTTGATCGGAAGTTGAATGGACTGCCATTTCTTCAGGAGGGATTCTCCCAAGAAAGTTATAAAGGTATTGGAAAAAGAGGGTCGATGGAGGGGAAGAAGACAAGGCATTGATATGGGAAATACAGAGACGGATGAAATAAGGGTTGGAGATCAAAGCAAGCCACCGCTTCGAGACGACCTTGAACCTGATAATGGATTTTACGGGGAGTCGAACAAGGATTTCGAACAATACTCCATCGGCGAGATGAGAATCATCAACAATGGATTTCGGGTTGGATTGGTTTCTTTTGTGAGAACAACTTAACAGCATAAGTGTTGAGGGATCATCCCTGTCGTTTCTCATTTCCATACTGCAGAAGCAGAACACATTCGTACAGAGATTGTAACGGGACAGTGAGCTTCCGTCTCTTTTGATGGGAATTCAAATTAGTATTAAAATAGGGTGCTGCTACCGGCCTCGGATTGTCTCGGGCGAAGCCATACATTGTGCGACAGTTGGCGTAAATATGGGAGGAGTCATTCCATTTTCTCCCATAATTTTGACTTCTCCCCATTTCATATCTCTCACCCTTATTCTCACACACTTATCGCCACATGTCTTACTACAGTTGTCACCTATTCTATGGAACCCTAGACAAGCCCTTTTCTAGTGAAGCCTGAGACAATCCAAGGCCGCTGCTACCAGCACACCACTATTTACTGACCGGACATCATTTAAAAAAATAACTTCCATTTTTTTAAAGTTTGTATTTCTATATGTCTAACCACTCCCCAAATCCTTAAACTCTTACTAAAAACTCTCCTAACAAACTGTCTTCTCTTTTTATAGAAGTAATCTTCTCAATGTTTTCTCCTTTTATATCATTTCTTGTCTCCTTGTATATGTTATCTTCTTCTATATGTTTTGTGCTTATTTTTTGTATTGATAATCATACAAAAACAGTTGTTTCACAGTTATCGCAGGGCTACCAAGGCACTCTTTCAAAAAAATTGGACACGTGGCGACTTATATAGGTGAACCCTAAGGGTGAGTGAATTTAACCATAGTTAACGGATGTTAAAATTGACACGTGGTAGCTTATCTAAACCCTTTAACTATGGTTAAACTCAATCTACCTAAGGTTAGTATTTTTAAGGTTAATATATTTCCTATATTTTTTTTCTTCTACAAACCAAGGTTACATGAAAGAACTCTAGAGGTGAGTGAATCTTAACCACTATTAGTGAATTAAAAAAGGGACATGTGGGAAGATATAGAGACGCGCACGAGCAAAAGTATTTCTATTAAAATGGTGTATAAATAGAAAATTTATAGGTATTTTTTTACTCTTGATGTGCTCGTAGAATTTGTTATATTTTAATGGTGTCCAATTAGTAAGTAATATAAATGGGGTCTAATCAGTAAATAATGGTGTGCTGGTCACCCTTAAAATATGAGCACTGCTTTCGGTGGGATTACAAATTAATATTAAAATATTTTCTCCATTTAATGTTTTTTGGGGTTTGGGAGAAAAGACCACTAGTCTTTAGGGGAGAGGGAGGGCGTGTAGCTCAAGGTCCACGTGACCTCCAACAAAACAAAAAGGGAAATAGTTAACGGATCCATGGATTCCATTTGCAAACCTAAGGCATCCACCTATTGGTGGATGCCCCCCTCATCAATGCTCACCAAGCTTTCCTTCGGGTCCGTTAACCATTTCACAAAAACAAAAATGAGGGTAGATAAAGAGAAGATACTCGGTTGCAAGATGAAGAGATGATGTGAGCATTGAAGGGAGGGGGGAGGGGGGGCATCCACCTACGTTTACCATCTCACAAAAACAAAAATGAGGGTAGATAACGAAAAGATATTCGGTTGCAAGATGAAGAGATGACGTGTGTGGGAGGGGGGGGGGGGGGGGGGGGCATCCACCAATAGGTGGATGCCTTAGGTTTGCAACAGAATCCATGGGTCCGCCTATCACTACTCATACAAAAACAAAAAAACAATCTTTTCCTCTTCTACCCCCTTATTCTCTTTGTGGGGGGTTCTTCTCACAATGCCAGATGTCAACTCTTACTTCAAGCTCTGGTTCGCTGGTAGAAGGTTGAAGGTAGAGGGTTTGGACCCTGCCCTGCATTCCGATGATGAAGTAAGTACATGAAGAAGAAGATGATAAATAGTAATAGAATCGAAGCACTGGAATAAGCAAATAGAAAATGTTTTTTAATCGATCCTCTCTACATTAAGTCTCTGTGGGTATTTATAGGTTAAGCTCAGTATGCCCATAGATGGTTATGGATGACCATGCTACTTGCTTTACACTCATTACCGAATAAGTCAGACAGATCTTGAACCTTACGTGTCACACGTGAGCACCTACTATTTGTTTAATTTGATTTGATATGACAACACTCAGAAATGACCAGCATTAAATGCCAAGACAGTGCTTTCAGCCTACTGTCACACTCAAGGAATCACCTGCTGATCACTTCCTCTGGATAGTCGGTCTCGTTATTGACGCAAACTCGGGATCGTTGTGTATGTGCCGGAGTCAGTCGAACGTACTCATTAAACAACGAATACGTTGTGTAAAAGACAACGAGAACGTTGTCAATGACACAACGATAACGCTATACGTTGTACAACGAGATCGTTTGTGGAATTGATAACGTAGACGTTGTAAATCCGACAATGGAACACCATTCATCCGAGAGACACGTGGTACTTATCCATACACATAACAATGAAAACAAGTTCGTTCTCCAACGCTAAATATTTTATGAATTTTATCCTTTACACTCTTCCTCTCTCATCTCTTCATCTTGCAACCGAGTATCTTCTCTTTATCTACCCTCATTTTTGTTTTTGTGAGATGGTAAACGGACCCGAAGGCAAGCTTAGAAGCTGACCCGGGATCTCATTGGTCCCTCCCTCTTATTTACCATCTATTAGGATTCACTCACCCCCCTAGAGTTAAGAAATCTAATCATGATTTTTTTTTTTAAAATAAAAAAAATAAAAACATTAATTTTAATTTAATTAAACTTAATCATGATTAAAGAAGTGTTAAAGGACATGCGGTCAGCTTAGAAGAGGACCTTAGGGTCCTCTTCTCTGGACTCTTTTTTTTTTTTTTTTTAATCTTGCTCTAAACAAAATCATGACATTGGCATGCAAAGAAGGCATGCATGGCATTGATCACTTGCAAAGAAGGTGTGCATGAGTTTGTAGTTCCTGAGCTCGGTAGTTCTTAAGCAGAGGTGATCTTTTAGCCTTCAATAAAAAGTGATCGAGGTTTAACCAATGCAAATCACAAAACTTGGCTTGAGGTAAGTTTTTTGTTCTTGTATAGATTCCTTAAATAGAGTTAGTATTATATCTGTATCGAACCCAACCCAATAGCACCCTAATTGAAACTCTTATTAGTTTGCTATTTTATTGTTTTTCTATGATTAACGCAAGGAACAAGTCCGTTAGCGCATAATCCACCTGAAAATAATATGGAGGAAAGATCACAATTGGCCCATAGGTTGGAGTTCTACTTAGAGGAAGGATGTCAGAGCCCTGGTAATATTGGTCATGACTTAGTCAAATATTGTCATGGAAAAGGAATCTATAGTTGACTTAAATGTTTTTTTGCAAAAGATCAAGCTAAAATGGATAAAGTACCCAAAATTGGCATGAAATTTGATTCTGAAGAGCATGCTTACAATTTGTTGATGGGTCATTTTGACACCTACCACGTATGCAAATGATTATGACGACATGGCAATAATAAATGCCTTCACAAATATTTCTGGTGTCTTCAAGTAACGTTCATAAGTATTAAAATGACGCATTTTAACTTGTATTAGTTATTGCGTTGTCCACATTTGGTTAAAACGTCACTTAAAACTTATGCGCCTTTAAGCATAATGTTTACAAAATATGGAAAAGGGTAAAAAGAGAATTAAAGATTAGAGGGTGAGAGGTTCATTGGTTGAAGAGTGTGCTATCACGTGAAAATGGAGATGACCTTCACCAATCCACTTAGAACGTTTGACGAGTAACAAATCGTCGTAAAACACCCGAGGAAAATAAAGTAATTGCTTTGACACAATAAATGCAAGGACGTTAATACGATAAATGCTAAAGGTGTTATTATATTAAATGCGGAAAAGCGTTATAATAATTAATGTGTCTGTTGCAAAGAATTACAATTACTTTGTCCCAAAGCAAAAATCCTATAAAAAGGAAGGACCACTGGCCTAAAAAGGACACAACGACATCACAAGTCGAATACGACAAGGCTAAACAACAATCATTCCTCGGTACTCTCAAAATTCTTAGTGTACTCTTGACCCACTTTTTTTTGTCATTTTCCCTTTTTGCCACAAGTTAGAATAGTCTTTCGGAGTTTAGATTGACCTGTGATCAAGTAAGAAAAGCACTAAGTTATATTTGGCGACTCTACTAGGCTTGATTATGCAAATTCAATGGCATCTAACGAAAGAACTACCAATGATTCCTCAGTATTCAACCAAGACATTCCAAACCACCCAATGGTTTGGCTGTCGACTGTGATCACTCCTTTACTACAAACATTGTAGCAATCACAAGCCTAGGCCCAAGCTCAAGCCCAGGTTCTAGAAGCCCAAAATCATATGCGGATTTTACTACGAGAAATTTGGGGCAACCCCCGCAATGACACTAATGAATGTGAAATTGATATCCCAAATCCTGAGCACAGTTATGTTACTGTTGCTAATGTCGCTACTATCTTTGTAGAGACCCAAACTTTTTTTTATGCCATTAATGGAATTAATAAAGGTAGATTAATCTTTTGTTGGGTCATTATGCATGTCAAATTAGAATTAAATAGTGTAGAGTGTCTAATTGCATAGGAGGTTAAGAGGAAGTGAAAACAGAGCATGCGATTGATCGTAGGGTGCCTATGATCAATCGCATACAGTTGAAAAATGGGAAAAAGGTTTTGTGTGATTTGTGATAGATCATCTCTAGTACGATCAATTGTACTTAGTCTACGATTGATCACACTATCCAGTTCGATCGATCACAGTCGTGCGCGAATGTTTTTAAAAAAGGGTTACGAAAATCAGGGTTTTAAACCCCTAGACTATAAATAGCATTTATATTTCGAGGGTTTTAATGTTCTAAACATTTCTAACCTAATTCGGTAAAGGAAGAAAGAAAATCTAGGTTTTCAAAGGAGAAATTGTTTGGAGAAGAAGAGTTTTGCTTTGAGAAGAAGAAGATTAGCTTAGAAATCATCCTAAAAGCTTCAAGGAGCTTCGTCTTGCGATTTGGATCCAAGGGAAGCATCCCAAAGGTCGATATTCTCTCTAATCCAACTTTATTATGATCAAGATAAGATTATTGAAGTTTAGCATGATTTAAGGCAAAATAATTGAATTTCTATTATGAATTTGGAAAGATTATTGAATGTGAAACTGAAAATGAATTATTGAAATTGTTTAGGAGGTTTATTAAACATGATAAGGAGAATAAATGTTGTATGTTGTTAATTGGTATTATTATATGGAATGTGAATGCATGGAAATGATGGAGGATGGGTTAAATGGCATGATTGTGGATTATGGATGAGTGGATATGGTGGAGGATGGATTTGATGGTATAATTATGGTTTATGAATGGATTGGAATGGTTGATGGGGTAAAAAATGGAGGAAGGGCATTGTACCAATAGTAAATGATTGGTTGTGATAATTTAAATGCTTGGAATTGCTAAATGTTGAAATGATGCTATTAGAATTGTAATATTAGCTCATTATTATATTGTGGTTGTCATGTTAAATTATGCCCTATCTACATTGCATGGTGATGGACATTCGGATAGGCCAAAGTTTAGAGGAAGTCCTCCATGTCGGGAATTCTCTAACTAGAGAGATGTAACCTAGCGGAGTTTTTTGGCGGAAGACGAAAATCTAGGGAATGACCGAGTTCGGATGTTAATCACGACACTCAAGCACAAGTTCACGAGTACACAAGCATGACATAGGCATACATGGATACCGCATTGGACACTGAAATATAAGTACAAGGACTCTGAATACCGAAATACAAGCACAAGAACAAGAACAATGCATGATTTTACAAGGAACCTGAATTTCAAGTAGCTCCAGTAATCGTTGCAGCTCTCCATGGATAAGACTTCAAATCCTAGATAATTATCATGGACCTTGATATCTAATAGCTCTAGGGGCTTACGCTTTTTTCGATGCAACTCCATGGATTAATACATTGACCTCGATGACTATTTTATGAAAAAATAAGCATGCATGACATTCATAGCACAAGTTCACGATTCATAGTGCAAGTTCAAGAGTTACACAAGTACACGAGTCAAGATGACGTTATGATGTGTTCACATGTTTCCGTACTCTGATTATGTTATCGTTATATGAAACTGTTAATTATTATGTAACTGTCGTTTGAAACAGGTAATGAACATGTACATGTATTATATAAAACTGGTGTTGATTATGAGGTTATTACATGAACTGAATATTGAGCATGCGTATTGGTTATTGCTATTGTTGGTTAGTTTGGACTGTTAATTATTATGTAACTTTCGCTTGAAACATGTATTGAACATGTACATGTATTATATAAAACTGGTATTGATCATGAGGTTATTACATGAACTGAATACTGAGCATGAGTATTGGTTATTGCTATTGTTGATTAGTTTGGATATCCGCTGAGTGTTTTCAATACTCAGTGGACCTGTCATTGTCGTCAGCTGGTGAGTAGGAGCAGATTGCCGCTCCTTGGATAAAAGAAGAGTCCAGGAAGAAGCTGAAGTAGGTGATCCATTCGTTGAGGGAGGTTGGGACCTTGACAGGTTCCCGTATTATTAGTGATATTTCCGTTTTGTTGAGTGAGAAATTGTAATAGACTTGAGACCTTTTATTAGATGTTGTTTTAGTTCATGTTTGTGGATTTGGATGTATTGGTTTATGATATATCAGATGACTCATTTCATGTTGAAAGAATTTTATGATTGCTATTTTGGGGAATGTTATCTTTTAGTATTGTCTTATTGCTATGGAATTCAAGCAGGGACAAATAATGTGGTTGGCCCAAAGTCTCATTATGTCCAAGGTGGGGTTTTGGGGGGTGCTACAGAGGTGGTATTAGAGCAAAGGCATTAGAGTCATTAGGACTGAGATATTTGGATCAACAATAATGGATTAGGTCTAACTTAGAAAGGCAACATCAAGTCTAGGATTGTGAGATTATTCTAGGATTAAGTTTAGAGGTAGTAATATTTGTAGAACTATTTCTAAATGATGAAATGGTTTATTATGCTTCAGGATTGAAGCTATGAGACGTGGCAGAAGAGGGTACCAAGAGGGCCATGGAACAGGAAGTAATGGTGAAGGCCAGCTGGATATGGGCCGTATTCTGAAGACTATTGCTACTGCTATCACCCAACAGATTGCTCTCCTAGTGGCAGGGAAAGCAAGAGAAGAGGAGAGAGAGAATGAGGTGTAGAGAATGATAGATTTCCCACACATCCTTGGGGGAGGAGGTTATAGTCGTTTGTCTATTCTTCTTCTTCTTTTTTCGAATTTTTCTTTCCTCTTTTTGGTCCTTAAAGATCTTTATCTCATTTTTAGAAACATTCTCTTTTGTCCTACATGGAAACAATCATTTGGGTTCTTAGAATAAATCGCTCTCTTCTTTAATTAGGATATTCTCCTTAAAGAAGAAATATCCCAAAATGTAGATTGCTTTGCACCATGGTCTTGCTTCTTGGGCTTTGATCACTTGGACTTGGGTATTGGGCCATTGACTTGGATACTTTAACTTTGACTTGAGCCCTTTGACTTCAACTTCTTTGATCCCTTGATTTAATCTCATTCCTATACAACTCTCCCAAATTCCTACATAACAAAAGAAAAACTATCATTAAAAAAATTAAAAATAAAATAAATGACTAACATATGCAAATAAAGGGATAGTAGTTAACATTATTTATATGCACATCACGCAAGACCCCGTAACTTTGCGAGACAACGCGCGATGAGTCCGATATGACAAGTGATCGTACTAGGGCAATTTGACACCCGTTGCACGAATTTCGGGGAAAACTATTGAGTTTTTCTGGCAAACACTAAACACTGACTGAAATTCAAAACCCGTGAATTTCCTAGGTTTTGGGTACTAAACACGCCTCGGTTTCGCGGTTCGACATGCGATGGAGTCGAGACGACAGGTAATCGTCCAAATAGCCGACCGACATGCGGTGTGTGAGTTTTGGAGAAAAATACCGGGTTTTATTGATAAACACTAAGTACCGACACAAATTCAAATCCCGCACATTTTATGTATTTCAGGTACAAGACGTGTTGTGGTTTCATGAATCGATGCGTGATGGAGCCGAAGAGACAGCTAGCCGCCAAGGTAGCGGGCCAACACACACTACGAGAATACCGGGCAGGTATCTCCTGGTTTTACCGGTAATTATCGGACACCGAATCCGATAACCAGAGCCTGCGATTAACTCAAACGCTTTCCCGGGATTTTACGGATTTCGATTAGGGAAAATGACACTCTAATAGTTATAAATATTAATGTTAAATTAATTCGAAAGCGATAGTACGAGAGAAAGCAAAGATAGACGATAGCACTACTAGAGAACAGCAACTTGGCTAGCTGGCTCTCTTTCCTTTTCTTATATTTAATTAAAGGTCATCCTGGCTTCAGGATTTTATTCCGAAAATCCGGGTCATTACAAAATCATCATAGACAAACTATCATATTTGGTACTGCACTACTTTATGATGAAATTACCGAAAGTTTCAAGTGGTTGTTCAAGACTTTTGTAAAGGCAATGTTTGAGAAATAACCGAAGACAATTCTTACAGATTAGTGCAAGGCAATGGCTAATGCAATAGCTCCGGTGTTTCTAGAAACACATCATCATATCTGTCAATGGCATATGTACCAGAATGTCGCGAAGCACCAAAGCCATGTATTTAATCAAGTAATTTGTGGTTTGAAACCTTTTGCTAAAGATTTCAAGAGTTGTATATATGACCATGAAGTAGAAGATTTTTTAGCTGCATGAGAAAGCATGCTTCAGAAGCACAATCTCAAGGAAAATACATGGTTACAAGAATTATTTAAAGAAAGACAGAAATGGGCTTGGTGTATGGACGACATACATTTTGTGCAGATATGAATTCTACGCAATGTAGTGAAAGTTTTAATCAGGGTTACCAAGTTCGCTACATGCTATAGCGAACCTAAACTGGTTTGTGGTTCGGATTGGTTCGTGAAATTGAGTGAACCACATAGTGGTTTCAAAATAGTCTTAGTTTGTCAAATTTTTCATTCAAATTCATTGATATTTTTCTTTAAGCTTAGAAAATTTATACTTTGAGTTCACAAATCATTCATAAAAAGACATTTTTTTTAATTTTTCAAGTAAGTATTTGTAATATATTGTTTATATGCTTAAAAGATATATTTTTTTTATAATATAATATAAAACATATATTTTGTTTTATATGCTTAAGTAGCGAACCAAACTAAAGAACCTAAAAAAACCGAAAAACGAATTATCTCATCCTACCCCTAGTGAACTGGGTTCACTCTAGAGTGGCGAACTACGAACCCGAATTTGAACCGAGCAAACTGACGAACCAGGTAACATTGGTTTTAATAGTGTTTTAAGACACTATTAAGGCTAGATTATGATTTGTTACAATTTTTTCATCATTTCGAAAGGGTGTTAGAAGATCAGCGTTACAATGAATTAGAAGCTGATTTCAAAGTCAGACAAAGTAGCCTGAATACATGTGCACTTGTGCATATGTTGAAGAAAGCATCAAGAATATACACACCAGCTATATTTGAGATGTTTCATAAAAAGTACCTATACATTCTAGATTGTTCAATTGAGTTTTCTAATGAGGTTGGTACAATAAATGATTATACAGTTACCTCACATGGAAAACCTCATACACACATCGTTACATTTGACCCATTTGATAACATAATTGTCTGCAGTTGCAGAAAAATTGAGTTTGTAGGAATTTTGTGTAACCATGTGTTGAAAGTGCATGATTGCATAAAAATAAAAGACATTCCGCCCAAATACATCTTGAATAGGTGGATGAAAGATGCGAAAGTTGGAATAGTAAGAGACAATCCTGGTTCTGTAATACAAGTAAATCCTAAGGCAGCTCTTGGAAATCGTTATGATGAGCTATGTCGCATCTTTGTTCAAATAGCAGCAAGGGCTGCAGAAACTGAAGAAGGTTATACAATTGTTGTTGACTATGCAAGTAGTGAATTGCAAGAGGTGGAACTAAGTATGAGAAGCTCAAGATGCACGGAACCTAAAAATTTGACCTCACATGGTATAAGTGTTTCAAAAAATGCATGTGATAAGAGCATTAAGGCTTCTAATGAATTTGACAACTATGCGCATATACAGTCTTCACCTCATGATAATGACAATAGAATATAACTTGCGAATAGTGCCACTTCTCCAATTGCAAGAGGAATTAAAAGGAGGGAGAAAGCAAAGAATAGTGGTCGTAGGATTCAAAGTTGGATTGAAAAGGGCAGCCGAAAAAGTAAACCTCGGAAAGAAGTAACTCACCTAATCCTGAAGCAACTCACACACGTAATCTTGTTACTCTCATGACAACTCACCTCTTATAGTCGAAGTTATGCCATTGCATTCATCTAATCAACTCAAAGGAAACCATCTTACTTATCGTGCATGCACTTGTTCTTTTTTGGTTGAAATGATATCATGTAACTAACACACACACTCTCACCAAACTTCAGGTAGCCGCTAAGGTGCTGCACTTGTTCATGAGCAACAGATGTAAGGAAATGAAAATCATAAGGGACAAGTCATCAATACAAAATACCAAGTGCATACATATATAGGATTGTTCAGTGCCTCTTGGGATCACAAGATCTTCCACCATGAGGAGGATTGGCTCCTTGGTTCAGTTATTTTAGAGTTCCATTTTAAGGAGTTTGCCAATTTCTTTTAGTGTTTTTAATCCTTGAACATGGTGAGATTATTTGTCACAATTAAGCAAAATCAATAAATTGCGGTTAACCTCACACATAGTCTCATGCCTGAGATTAATGAAACATGAATCCAACTTCATTTAGCCAATTTAAGCAAGCCATTTGATGTAGCCGAAATTTCCTTTTGCCCTATTGATGAATCCGAATTCAATCACATTGGGGTGCACAATGCAGATTCATTTAGCCATTTGATCAAACCAGTACTAACCAGCACTAGTTTCATTATAAGAATGGAACTACACTAAAGTCTTTCATGTCTACAGCTATAGCTTAAGACAACAAGATAGAAAAGAAAAAAAGAACTCGAAGCACGAATGCTTCAGATTTCAGGAGATCGATTCACAGTCTATTGCGATTGAACTTGGGAGAGTTCAATTACGCCAAGGTATACACGTGACCCCTTTAACCCCCATTAACCGTGGTTAAGATTCTCTAACCTAGGGTTCAATAATCCAACTGTAGTTTTGAGAATTTTTTTTTTTTTAAAAATTAAGCTTAGCGTTAAATTTTCATAACCCCAAAGTTAATTTTTTTTGAATATTTTTTTTTTCTATAAACCATGGTTAGATTAGTGAACCCTAAGGGTTAGTGAATCTTAACCACGGATATAAGGATTATAAGTGACACGTGTTGACCTCTGGGTGTGATTGAACTCTCCCCAAGTTCAATTGCGATTGACTATGATTCTGTCTCAGATATCTGGTGGGCATCTGAAGACCTTTAGTTCTATCTATTTGTTTGAGCTGATTCAGGACAACACATAGAGAGAGAGAGAGCGAGCGAGAGAGAGAGCTCATGGCTGGCAACTGCAAACCACCCCAAATCCCTTTTTCTCACCACAGTAAGGAGGATAACAAAGCAAATTATAGTTAAGTTACAGATTCATTACAGAGACAATTGAGGAAAGTTACGCGTTCTTAGAAGTAAATAAAGGAAAAAATCATAGTTAAGTTACAGAGACGACCCATATAAAATCCAACAAACAAAGAAGAAATTCCTACGGCAAATCGAAGAGAAACAAAAAGGAGAAAGAAGCTTAGGTGACCTTTCGATTGACTTTTCAAAGCGAAAAATACTTCCTCAAGAGTTACTTTGCAGGAAGTATTTATTGAGGAAGTCTGACAATATTATTCAGGCATAAAATAATGTTTGTTTTACACATCTTAAAAATGACTTTTAAAATCTCAAAAATTAAATTTGTGTTTGCCATTTACAAAAAATAACTTTTACAAATTTAATATATGGAATCAAATTGATATGTCATTATTTACAAAAAATAACTTTTGCAAATTTAATATATGGAATCAAATTGATATGTCATTATTTTCAAAAAATAACTTTTGCACCCACTAACATGTAGAACAAATACTAACCCTAGTTAACCCCAAAATTAAGATGTACAAACAATTTACAACACCTGATATTTATGATTTTTCTAATATGTTGGTGTTGGTTCTTTGTAACCTCAAGATACAAAGATCATTGTTGCTGAGTTTTACTAAATGTCTCCTAACCCGAACTCCTTAACACCTAAAACACGTGCACCCTCTCCGAAAGGTTTTAAATTTCGTTGAGACTTTGCAAAATTCGGTTTCGTCCAACCCCAATGACATCGATAAAGAGTAAATTTCGGAAAACACGATTTCGGCCAAAATTTCAGAAATTTCGGGTCAAATTTCGAATTTTAGAAATTTCGGACATTTATTTTTAAATATATTTTTAATTAAAATTTTGAAATATTTCGATATTTTTATTGAAATTTCGAAAATTTATATATTAATTTTAAAAATAAAATAATATATTTATATAAATATATAAAATTTTAATAAATATTATTTTTAACATATATATATTTAACAAAACTAGTAAAAGTGCACGTACGTTGCATGTATAATTTACATATAACTTTTTCACCATTAATAAAAAAAAAACATAATTTTGTTTAAAATTTAAATTTTAATATATTTTCAATAGACGTCACATTACACTCTTTTATATTAAATAATTTTTTAATATATTATTATATTTTATATAAATATATTTTAGTAATTAAATTTAAATTTCTTATTTTAAGTTAAATTTAATATTAAAAAAGAATTACTAATAGCTGAATTACTTATGAGTCCCACTTATAAATGTATTAAAAGTAAGGAATTGTATGATAAAAAAATAATACTATTAGAAATAAATATCATGACATTATTATTATTTTTCATGGTTAGAATATTGGTGTTTTTGATTTTATAAAATAAAATATATAAAAGGCAAAAGCCTATAGAAAGTCCAAAAAAGAGAAAAAAAATCTGGATATTCCTGGATACCATTATTAGAAAAAAAAGGCTCGTGATCCTCTAACCGGATTCATTGAATCCGGTTATGACGTAGAGTAATACAAAGACTGACATTTGTTCAGTGAAAAAGTGACAAATTGAAATTCAGTTTAAATATCATGCGGAGCTCTGCATGGCCGAGCTCCCTTTTTACACTGTCCAGGGGCAAATGTGTTAGTTTCTTCTCAAAACTAACGCTCGTTAGTTTGACATCTCTCCCTTAACCAACTCTCAACTCAAGTTAATTTAGATCATACAAAAAAAAAAGTTAGATCAAAACCCAAATTCCATCTTCTTCATCCATCCATCATTTACAGCCACCCAGCCATCCACCACTTGCTGCCACTGAGGTTAGTAATGCCTGAGAACAGAGGCCTCTCTCGCCAAAACGAGTTAGAGCTGTTCCGTTTAGCACAAATGGCTGATAACTGATGGGAGTAACTAAACCCATTTCAGTTTCAAGACTCTCTCTCTCTCTCTCTCTCAATTTGAGAGACCAAACTCAACATCAACTTCAAGAAACAGAAGATATACTTGGCAAAAGCAAGAGCTTACTTCTAATTACATGTGTGATTTTCAAGCATTCTATTTCAAGCATACACATAGAGGAGAAAAGGGTTTACGTGGTTCGGCAAAAAAGGTGCCTACATCCACGAGTGTAATCCCCAAACTGTCATGAGAGGGGTTACAAGGATTCCACTATTAATAGGTCTCTTGATACACGTATAGGAAGATACACCAAATCTCACTCATCTCCTATACCTGCTAAGAATACAAGATTTAAAATACACTTACTAACAATATACGCTACTAATATAGCAACTCAATTTCTCCACTAATTTTGCATGATCACGCCACCTCATCAGAGTATGCAACCTCAACACTCCCCCTCAAGTTGGAGCATAGATGTTAATGGAGCCCAACTTGGATAATATTATTTGAAAGTATCCCTTATCTGTAGCCTTGGTAAATATGTCAGCAAGCTGGTCCCCACTTCGGACGTAAGGGGTGTCAATTATCTTGGCCTGAACCTTCTCTCGAACAAAGTGGCAGTCAACCTCAATGTGTTTGGTCCTTTCATGGAAAACTCGGTTTGATGCAATATGGGTGGCTGCTTGATTGTCGCAAAACATCTTGATCGGCATTTTCGGTTTAAATCCCAAATTTTGAAGGAGGGACTGCAACCATATTAACTCACCGGTGGTTGATGTCATTGCTCTATATTCAGCTTCAGCGCTAGATCGAGCAACGACGTTCTGTTTCTTGCTTTTCCAGGTCACAAGATTTCCTCCAACAAAAGTGCAGTAGCCTGTGGTTGATCTTCTATCTATTGAATCTTCCGCCCAATCTGCGTCAGTATACCCTTCAATTTCTGTATGTCCATTTCTTTTCATCCAAATTCCCTTTCCTGGAGATGACTTAAGATACCGCAATATACGATCCACTGCTTCCATATGCTCTGCCTTAGGAGCATGCATAAACCTGCTAACAAAACTAACAGCATATGTAATATCTGGCCGAGTAATGGTTAGGTAAATTAAGCGCCCCACCAATCTTTGGAATCTTCCTATATCTTCTAAAGGTTCTTCAGTAATGGCAAACTTATGACTAAAGTCAATGGGGGTGTTTGCTGGTTTCGCACCTAATTTTTCAGTTTCTTTCAACAAATCAAGAGTATACTTTCTTTGGGAAAGAAATAGGCCTTTGCTCGAATATGCAACCTCAATGCCCAAGAAGTATTTCATTTTGCCTAGGTCTTTAATATCAAATTTTTTGTTGAGATGCTTTTTAAGGTCTAAAATTCCAGTCTTATCATCCCCCGTAATGACTATATCATCCACATATATTAGGACAACAATAGTTCCTGACTCATTCTTCTTTATGAACATTGAAGAGTCAGCCTCACTCCGTTTGAAGTCAATAGTTGTGAGAGCCATACTAAGCTTGGCATACCATGCTCGAGGAGATTGCTTAAGGCCATATAAGGCCTTTTTCAATTTGCATACAAGACCCTCATGAGATTGGTGAGGATGGCCTGGGGGAAGTTCCATGTAGACTTCTTCCTCAAGATCACCCTGAAGGAAGGCATTTTTAACATCCATTTGAAATAGAGGCCATCCTTGATTGATGGCAACAGATAACAAAACTCTAACAGTATTCATTTTGACAACTGGGGCAAAAGTCTCCTTGTAATCGACTCCATAAGTTTGGGTAAATCCTTTGGCGACAAGTCTAGCCTTGTGTCTTTCAATGGATCCATCACTGTTGTATTTTACTTTGTAGACCCATTTACAACCCACAGTCCGTTCACCTTTGGGCAATTGAACAATGTCCCAAGTCTGGTTCTTATTAAGGGCGTGGAGTTCTTCATCCATTGCCCTTTTCCACACAGGATGATTTTTTGCCTCATGGAAGCTAGATGGTTCGATATGATTCTCAATAGCATTAAGGAAAGCAGAATGAGCAGAAGATATGTTATCATAGCATATGTGATCTTGAATAGGAAATGACATAGTATGATAGGTAAAAAAATCTTGGAGTTTAGAGGGAGTTTGAGAGACACGAGTGGACCTGCGAGAAGGATTCTGATCAGGTGGGGCCCGGGGTCAGCACTATTTGATGCATTGCTTTCTTCTACAACAGGCTGACTTTGTTTTCGAACCTCTCTTTCTTCTCTGTCACATGTCTGCTTTGTGACATTATTATTTAAATTGACTCCTATGACTGGTAAGGGAGCAAATTCATTATAATTCTCCCCCTGAATTTGGTCCATATGAGACGGAACCAAAGGGTTTTGAAAAAAAGCTTCATTTTCAACAAAAGAAACATCCCTGGAAATGTACAATTTATTCTCATTCAAGTCATAGCACTTACAATCCTTTTTGGTAGACGAATACCCAAGAAAAACACACTTGATGGCATGGTGATCAAGTTTTCCACTATTTTGTAAATGGACAAAACAGCTGCAACCAAAAATGTGAAGGTGCGATAAATCAATCTTTCGACCCTTTAGAATTTCTAAAGGTGACTTGTTTTCTAATACCCTACTAGGAAGCCTATTTATCAAATAGCAACTAGTTAAAATTGCATCGGACCAGTAGATCTTGGGGAGGTGTGTCTGAAACATTAATGACCTGGTGACTTCAAGTAAGTGCCTATTTTTTCGTTCAGCTACCCCATTTTGTTGGGGTGTGCCAACACAGGTGGTTTGGTGAAGTATTCCTAAGTGCTTAAGGTGGGCAAAAAACAATTTTTTGTCATATTCACGACCATTATCAGTCCTTAAAGTTTTGATTTGGGCAGCAAATTGAGTAGAAACCATACAACAAAAATCTTGAAAGACAGTCAATGCATCAGCTTTAGATTTCAACAAATAAACTTATGTAGCACGTGACTTGTCATCAATAAAGGTAATAAAATATCTATATCCATCCCGAGACTCAACCGGGGCTGGGCCCCACACATCTGAATGAACTAAATCAAAAAGTTTTTCAGAAACATGCAAACTATGAGAGAAAGGTAATCTATGTTGTTTGGGAAAATGGCAAATCTCTCAATTATTAGAGTCTAAGAGTAAGGCAGGATGTAAAACTTTAAGAATTTTATCTGATGGATGACCCAATCTTTTATGCCATAGCTGAGAGGTAGCTTGTTTGGTCCTAACAGTCATTGCCACACTGTGTGGATCGAAGCAATATGATCCATGGTGGAGGCACCCTTCACCAATCTTCATCCCCGTGGCCCTGTCCTGAAAAGTCACAGCACGCGGAGAGAAAATAACATTGCAATTCAATTCTTTAGTAATTTTACTAACAGATAATAGATTAGAGGCGAAGGACGGGATGAGCAACACATCAGAGGTACATGAAAAAAAATTGGTTTTCCCGATTCCTTGGATTGGGACACGAGCACCATTAGCTATGGAAACCGAATGGTTGACATGATGCACATCAGATAGAAAGGTAGAATTACTACACATATGGTTAGTGGCACCCGAATCAACAACCCATGTAGAATTACTAGAAGAGAAAAGAGCAAGGGTATTACCAGAATCATGTGCCAAGGTAGAAGAGGAATCCTGTGTGGAAGCGCCAGCATGAACAAGTTTCTGTAGCAATTGAGTGATCTTCTCCAATGAAACCTGAGACTCAGATGAAGTGGCTTGTGCTGCTATGGTATCCTCGTAATTCTTATCTTTTGTAGGTCGCATGTGAGGATACAAAATCCAACATTTTTCTTTGGTGTGTCCCAAACGATTACAATGGTTGCAGCGAAATGAGGGACGAGAAACACGACCTCGACCTCAGCCTCTAATGGGGCCTGAGCTTCGTTCCCCGGAGCAGATGAAATCCTTTGATTTGTTATTAGCAATAAGAGCATTATTTTCCACTAAATCTCCCCCTGATTTGGATTCGAAGTTCATAATCTGTCGTCGAGTCTCTTCTTGGTGAATAGATGCACAAACACTAGTTAGGGACGGAAGTTCAAGGCTCAAAAGAATTTGACTCCGTAGGTTTTCATACTCAGGTTTCAGACTAGCAAGCAGATGAAAAATTTTATCATGTTCTTCTCTGGTTTAGAGAGTTTTAAGATCAGTTGTAGGAGGAAGGTATTGTTGTAACTCATCCCATTTTTTCTTCATGTACCCAAGGTGATCAGTGAAGGATTTGTCACCTTGTTTTGCTTGGGAGAGTTCTTGTTTCAGTTGAAAAATCCTTGAAGCATTATTTTGGTGCTCATACATGGATTTGATAGAGTCCCAGAGATCCTTGGCAGTCTCAGCATAAGCAAAAATTTCATAAATTCTGGGTTCCATAGAATTGAATAACCAAGACATGACCAATTGGTCAGTGGCTTGCCATTCTTCATATTTTGAATCACTAGTTTTAGGCACTTCCTTTTTCCCATTAATGTACCCTAGTTTAGATCGACCTCCTAAGGATATGGTGATTGCTCTAGACCATGATAGATAATTAAGCCAATTTAATGGAACTGTTGTAAGTTTGATGCTTGTATTAGAATCGTAATCATGTGCCATAGTGAGATTAAGGAAGATCTGACATGAGAGAAGTGATAGGCAAGGACAGTCAAAGGCTACAATGAGACAACCAGATCTAGAGCTCTAGAGACAACAACCAAGTCTAAATCTTGAGAATCAGCAACAAGGGGCAGCAACTATAAGCCAACGATGAAGCAGCAACCACAACCAAAAGAGGAGCCGATTGTTTCCGTATGGCTTCCGTGTGATCCCAATGTTAGAGATACTGTGACTTTTGTTCCTTTATTTGTCTAAGTAATAAAGACAAAGAGACAACTCTTTTGTGACTTTTGTTTCTTTATTTGTCTATGTAATAAAGACAAAGAGACAACTCTTTTGTGAAAGTCCACAGTAGCTGTGTGTTGTAACACACAGAGGCTATAACACTCCTTGAAAAGAATCAATATATGGCTGAAATCAATGGCTGTTATTAGTTGAAAAACTCTTCCTCAATAGCTTGAAAAAAAAACGCTCTGATACCATGTGGTTTTCAAGCATACACATAGAGGAGAAAAGGGTTTACGTGGTTCGGCAAAAAAGGTGCCTACATCCACGAGTGTAATCCCTAAACTGTCATGAGAGGGGTTACAAAGATTCCACTATTAATAGGTCTCTTGATACACGTATAGGAAGATACACCAAATCTCACTCATCTCCTATACTTACTAAAAATACAAGATTTAAAATACACTTACTAACAATATACGCTACTAATATAGCAACTCAATTTCCCCACTAATTTTGCATGATGACGCCACCTCATCAGAGTATGCAACCTCAACAACATGATCATGTCAAATGAAAACCAGTAGACTCGAATCCAGCATGATACCAAAAAGAAAAATCCTCAAATTCAATACAAATGAACAGAAGAAAAATGATATAAGAAACCCAACATAAAAATGACCAAACCCCAAAAAAGATGGGCATCCATCCAAGACTCAAATCTCTCTGATGCAATTCTTCCCCCACTAATCTGCCTTCTTAAAAGAACCCATTAAACAATCAAAGGGTTTCAATGAATTTGGAACACAAAAGCAACGCACGCAACCGATTGAATGATCATGATCGAGATCTCGGCGCATAAGCATAAGCATGGCGCATCATATCCACAACAACCCATATTCTCTTCTGCTGGCGACGACAAAGGATCCGTCACACAGTTGTTCTTGAGTAACTCAGAATTATCAGGAGAAATTACAAGAAGAAACAGAGTGAAAAACACACAGGGAATTTTAATTTTTCTCCCACTTCTTTAGGTGATCACTTCCTTCCTAGCAATAATAACATGTCTAGCAGAAATAATCCATGCTCCACAACTCATTCCAATGACTGAAATCTCTGTTTTTTTTTGTAAGCGATGGCGGTGGCACAACAACTGCGACGGTGGCTGCATGCTTGTAGACGATGGCTGAGTGTAGGCTGTAAACTATGGATGGATGAAGACGATGGGGTTTGCTTTTTCATCTAACTTAACTTGAGTTAAGGGAAAGTTGTGGCTGAGGAAAGAGACGTCAAAGTTCAAACTAACGATAAGACGGAACTCAAACACTAAAATTTCAAATTGCCGCATTTTTAATGAACAGATGTTGTCTTTGTATCACATGAGAGGATCAGGAGCCGAAATTGGAATTGAATATAGTCTCTTTTCTTTGTTTTTGGTTTCGAGATATAGTTTAGACCGTAACGCAGGTTAGGTGTTAGAATCTGTTCGGAGTTAGTGGCCGGTGGAAAGTATATACAACTCCGACCTTCTCGGGAATGGAACCTGGATCCCCGCCTTATGCCCATGGTGTGTAATATAGTCTCTTTTCACTAACCCTATGTTTGGTTGCCGAGAAAATAAGTAAAAACATGGAAAAAAAAAAGAAAATTAAACAAAATATAGCTAAAAATTATATTAAAAATCCAAAATTTCTTTTCTTTTCCATGTTTTCACCTATTTTCAAGGCAACCAAACATAGCATATGGGTTACTACAACTTTTAGAGAAGAAAAGAAAACATATAAAAATATTGTTATTATTATTTCTATTTCATCTCGTTAATTGTTCATATGATTTTTTTTTTTTCGATTGAAGGCAACTACACCACGAGGTGAAAGCTGCAGGCAAAGCAAGGAAACACTCACACCCACTCATTCACACACACACCCTACACCACATACACTTTCAACCCTTAAAAGCTTCACCCAACCACTCCCCAAAACGGGTACCAACCGTTTGGGGGTGAGATGGAACTTTTAAGGGATTGAGAATTCAGAACCAACTCCGATGTGGGACTAAACACATTAACAGTGGTGTTTTTGGTTGAAGGCAACTGCACCACAAGGTGAAAGCTATAGGCAAAGCAAGGAAACACAATAAATATATTGAAAGGGAAAAATCCCGCACATGCCACACGTCTGTAGCTGCTTAGCTGGTAGAGGAATAATAGCAAAACTCCACCTGTGAATGAGTCTGAGGGGGTGGGTGTGCACCCTAAAATAAGCTTCGATGATAAAGTCAGTATAAGGCACAAGCACATGAACATAAGGCACAAGCACATGAACATATGAACATAATGGTATAGAGATACTTATCGTGAGGTCACTGGGTGTATGCACTTGAGGACGAGCTTTGGTGTTATGCTCTAGAGATTGTAGCTTAGGAGACACAAAGAATATGGCTTAGACAACGTAGCTCGGATAAGGCACAGACAACGCAGCTCGGATAAGGCACAGACAACGTAGCTCAGATAAGGCACAGACAACGTAGCTCAGACAAAGCACAAACAACGTAGCTCGGACAAGGCACAGACAACGTAGCTCTGACAACGTAGCTCAGATAAGGCACCGACAACGTAGCTCAGATAAGGCACAAACAACGTAGCTCTGACAACGTAGCTCAGATAAGGCACCGACAACGTAGCTCTAGCTCGGACAACGTAGCTCGGATAACATATACATTGTGCATCAAACAACGGGTACGTTGTACATCTCACGACGGGTACGTTGTACATCTCACAACGGGTACGTTGTACATCAGACAACGAACAACGAGCTCGGCACTATTCACAACACAACGTGACAACGTATTCGGCACTATTCACAGCACAACGCGACAACGGATTCGGCACTATTCACAGCACAACGCGACAACGTATTCGGAACTATTCACAGCACAACGCGACAATGGATTCGGCACTATTCACAGCACAACGCGACAACGGATTCGGCACTACTCACAGCACAACGCGACAACAGATTCGGCACTATTCACATCGGCAGACACAACTTCAAGTGTGATTGCACTCAACAGCTAATCAATTACAAGGCCCTGCAAGTGGCAGTGTGACCATTCATGGAGAGCATTAGGCGGACATGACCTATTTGAGAGAATCGGGTGGCCATAATCAATTGTGAGACCATAAAGAGCATCAAGTAGCCAGATAACACCAAAAGAAGATGAGAGAATCAGGTGAGTGGCCGCCTACATAGCCCTTCGGGGTAGGGGTGTGAATGACTCAAGCTTCTCAGATCTCCTTCTTCCTCTTCTTCTTCTTCCCTTTATTTCCTCTCTTGCCTTTCGCACCATCCTCCTCTTCTTTCTGGTGATTCTTGCTTATTTATAGGCATTTTGAGTCATCATGACTTGTGTAGTCATGATGAGGTCACCTGCCAGACAACACTCAAGAGAGCCAGCACATAGCCCAGGTGGGCTTATGTCGGCTAAATTGTTAGAATTTGTTAGTATGAGAAATCCCTATTTTACCCCTTCTTTTTACTCCTTTTTACGAATTTTATCCGTTACATTTAGCCCCTTCTCGGTGCCTTGGACTCCGTTCGAGGTGCCGAGAATATTTCATGGGTAAAATTCTCAAAAACGATATCCTGCATGTTGCACAAACAAACAAGGAACTTGCTTAGAGCGTGAAAAGGAACATGGATCTACCTGGTTCGCAGACACTGATTGTGTTCCGCTCTCCACTCTCTTCCGTTGTAGATGCTTCGTTCTTACTGATACGTTGTGCTTTCGCATGAAGACTGATGTTGTGGAGGCAGAGCTCGCCGAGGAGTTAGAGCGAATCATTGACAACGAGGCCGAGCTTGCGAACAACAAAGAGGAACTTTCATCAACGAGGACGAGCTTGTGCCAGCGAAGACGAGCTTGTATCAGCCCCTAGTCAGGTTAGAGCAATTGCTTCTCGTGCATAGTACCTCAGAGCATGTGTTAGAGAGCACGGGAATGTACATGTATCAAAAATGAAGTCATTAGGTACTTTGAGCACGGGAAGGGGCATGAACACGTGAAGCTGTATGAACACAAGGATTCACTTGATAAACACACGGATGAGTTTGCAGTAAAAACCATCATAAATATAGACAAATGCTATCTCACGCGAATGACTCGTAATGGGGCATCATGACACCATGCTCAGATGGCATTGCATAAAAATAAGTCAATTGGTCGCTTACTGGGCAATGCATCTGACTGAGTCACAGAAGTCCCGTAGTGAGCATCATGCTTAGATATGTGTTGAACCGTGTGGTAAGACACCTTGCTCGGATGACATGTCATTAAGAAGCTACAAGTGTCCCATCACCGTATTCAGACATATCAAATAAGACATCATTTGACATTGCATTCACGATGTTTTTTACTTCATATGGCACTGGTCGCTTCTCTTAATCTTTCACTTGATAAGTCACTTCGCAATTCACTTGATTTGAAAATTCACTAGAGCATGCACTAGACAGTTCACTTGATAAATCACTTGAGGATGAGAATGCACTCGATAATTACCTTTTGATTGTTGTCATGCAGTGAAAGCCTCATTCAGACGTAGCTCGGATAAGGCACAAACAGCGTATACGTTGTGCAACTCACAATGGACAACGAGCTCAGCACTACTCATAACAGATAACGCGACAACGGATTCGGCACAACGTATTCCCACAGACGGCGCCATTTTGAAAGGGAAAAATCCCGCACATGCCACACGTCTGTAGCTGCTTAGCTGGTAGAGGAATAATAGCAAAACTCCACCTGTGAATGAGTCTGAGGGGGCGGGTGTGCACCCTGAAATAAGCTCCAATGATAAAGTCAGCATAAGGCACAAGCACATGAACATAAGGCACAAGCACATGAACATATGAACATAATAGTATAGAGATACTTATCGTGAGGTCACTGGGTATATGCACTTGAGGACGAGCTCTGGTGTTATGCTCTGGAGATTGTAGCTCAGGAGACACAAAGAATATGGCTCAGACAACGTAGCTCGGATAAGGCACAGACAACGCAGCTCGGATAAGGCACAGACAACGTAGCTCAGATAAGGCACAGACAACGTAGCTCAGATAAGGCACAGACAACGTAGCTCGGACAAGGCACAGACAACGTAGCTTAGATAAGGCACAGACAACGTAGCTCAGATAAGGCACAGAAAACGTAGCTCTGACAACGTAGCTCAGATAAGGCACCGACAACGTAGCTCAGATAAGGCACAGACAACGTAGCTCTGACAACTTAGCTCAGATAAGGCACCGACAACGTAGCTCTAGCTCGGACAACGTAGCTCGGATAACATATACGTTGTGCATCAAACAACGGGTACGTTGTACATCTCACGACGGGTACGTTGTACATCAGACAACGAACAACGAGCTCGGCATTATTCACAACACAACGTGACAACGTATTCGGCACTATTCACAGCACAACGCGACAACGGATTCGGCACTACTCACAGCACAACGCGACAACGGATTCGGCACTATTCACATCGGCAGACACAAGTTCAAGTGTGATTGCACTCAACAGCTAATCAATTGCAAGGCCCTGCAAGTGGTAGTGTGACCATTCATGGAGAGCATTAGGCGGACATGACCTATTTGAGAGAATCGGGTGGCCATAATCGATTGTGAGACTATAAAGAGCATCAAGTAGCCAGATAACACCAAAAGAAGATGAGAGAATCAGGTGAGTGGCCGCCTGCATAGCCCTTCGGGGTAAGGGTGTGAATGACTCAAGCTTCTCAGATCTCCTTCTTCCTCTTCTTCTTCTTCCCTTTATTTCCTCTCTTGCCTTTCGCACCATCCTCCTCTTCTTTTTGGTGATTCTTGCTTATTTATAGGCATTTTGAGTCATCATGACTTGTGTAGTCATGATGAGGTCACCTGCCAGACAACACTCAAGAGAGCCAGCACATTAGCCCAGGTGGGCTTATGTCGGCTAAATTGTTAGAATTTGTTAGCATGAGAAATCCCTATTTTACCCATTCTTTTTACTCCTTTTTATGAATTTTATCCGTTACATATATGATTTTTCTTCACTAATTATAATAAATATACTTTTTAACATTTTTCAAAGATTAAATCAAATCTAAGTTTGGGTCAACTTTGGGGAGACAAATTGGGTCACCCAAAGAGTTGATAGAACTAAAACACGGTAATATTCTCCAACAATATAGAAATATATACAATTCATTAAGATTGAAAAATTAAAATTTTCTATGGTTAGGATTTACTATACCTTAGGGTTCAACAATATAACCTTTAAAAAAAAAATACATTAAAAAATTGTTTAACTCTAGTGAAATTTTTTTACCCTTGCCATGTTTGGTTGCCAAGAAAATTGGTGAAATCATAGAAAATAAAATAAAATTTTGGATATCTAATACAATTTTTAGGTATGTTTTGTTCAATTTTTTTGTTTTTTTTATGTTATTACTTATTTTCTAGACAACCAAACATAGGATTAGGGTTATTTAAAAAAAAAAAAACCAATGTTATATTATTGAACTCCAAAGTAAATGGATCTTAACCATAATTAATAGAGTTAAAAGAGTCACATGTTGACATGTGGCAGCTTCCCCCCGTGCTTAACTACAATTTTTTTTTTCAAAAGTTTAAAACCGCCTAGCCCCCATGCTTTGCCCTCTTTCAAATGTTGAGGGAAGGAGACACGTGCCCCCTAGCTCCGCCCCTGTTGACAGGTACCGAAATGTGTATAATCTAAATCGTGTGTAATTTGTGCAAAAAGGGAGTACAGAATCCCAACTTTTTTTTAGGTTTTAACCGAGCATGTTAATAGAAATACTTGAAATTCTCCACTGCTATAACCGGGCTCCTTGGAGTCCGGTTACATCCCACATGTCAACATGTGTTCCTTTTAATACCCCTTACCTGTTGTTAAGATTTACTAACCGGATTCAACCATTTAATCTTACTTCTTGGAAAAGAAATATTAAAAAATATTAACCACAATTAACCATTAGAGTTAATATTTTTTAAATATTCTTTTTCTAAAAGCCAATGGATGAACCCTATGGGTTAATAAATCTTAACTACAATTAAGCTACTCACCGCCCAAAGTCCATTCAATCAATTTAGTCAGAATGGTCAATTTAGTCAGCCCATTCTATTTCTCTCTCATGAGACTATTGTCATGATATGTATACACAAGCATTAACCAACTCAACATTTTTTTTTTTTTTTTTTTTTTGAGACTGGGGGTTCCCCAACCCTTCGGGTCAGGACTAATCCCCGAGGTGTGACAAGCACCCGCAACCCGCCACACCGGGAAAATCCGGAAAACTGTGCAGGAGCGGACCAAAGGAGGAACATGGGAGAAAGTAACAAATAATGACCTTAATGTAATATATGCTATGTTGCTAGACCAAGAAATTGAACTAAGGAATCCATTTCCCGCCGATAGACAAGACAATTGATGTTTGGAGCTCTATGAGAAGAGGCAAGCAATGGGCTCTTCGCTCTTCACTCGAGGTAGAGGAATAAGAACTCTCTAACCCCCGTCTAGATTAGGTCTCTCTAATAAATCTTATTATCACCTATTAACTCTTTTTTAATAGAGAATCTTTATTCATAAAAATAGCAAAATACAAATATAGATATTAAATAAAAATAGCAAAATAAGGATATAATATGTATTAATAGGTCTCATGGGTCCCACATAATACTATATATTATAATGATTTTTTTATAAAAGGTGAAGGATAATTACATCATCATAATATACTGTTTGGTAGAATGATATTAATAAAGTGGAATCCAAAATTTCGTCGAGATACCGCAAGCTTGAACACTGTTTGGTGGAGCAAGCTTGAACATAATTAGACTAGGATATGAACTATCGAGAAACGGAAATGTTAACAGAGATAATATGTGCTTGACACATTGACAATCTGTCAAGTAATTGAGTGCCACATGAAGTGTTCTCGGCCACACAAAAAAAGAAGATGTGTAGATCCCTTGCGTGCGTGCCCACTTGACAAAAATCAGTCTAGGAAGGGCGCCATCCGATAGGACAGAATTTTGGTCATGAAACTATTCACCAGACCTAGCTCAGAAATAAGAGGGATGATTGCGTCTCCACCAAAAGCTCTGCTTCTAAGAGCCACGTTTAAGAGTTTGGTAACCCTTTAAAGGCCTTGGATTGTCTCTCGCAAAGCTAGAAAGGGCCGGTCTCGGGGTTCCATAGAATAGGGGACAAGTGGTGGAGAAGTCAAAATCATGGGGCCCATGATTTTGACTTCTCCACACAGAATAAGAAATGTGGCCACAAGTGTGAAAATAAGGGGGAGAGATATCAAAGGGGGAGAAGTCAAAATCAAGGGGAGAAAATGAAATGACTTCTCCCCATTTTTATTCCAGTTGTCGCACAATGTATGGAACCCCGAGAGCCCTTTCTGCCTTCGCCAGAGACAATCCAAGGCCCACTTTAAAAATCTAAAAAGGAAGCCAAGTAACACCTCTACAGCCCCTTATGAAAAATCAGGATTTTCTGGCTGACGTGTCATAGGATGGTAATCTTATGTGGCAGAATGAGAGAGGGAGAAAACATTTTGTAATAGTATTAGGTAATAGATTTATGATGACTAGTCTAGCATAAAATAGAGTAAAACCCTAGTTTATATTCAAACATGGTTTCAATTCGCAGTCCATAATCCATATTGAAATGTTTTATTTCTGTTTTTTTTGACGGATGGATGGTGCTTTCTTATAATCCTTCAAAAATAGAAATTGGTCTGTTGGTGGAATGGAAATACCTTAACCCAGAATTCAATATTCGAATTTGAAAAGATATTCCTCAAGTTTCAAGCCACAATGCACAAAATGATGATAATCGAAGATTTAAAATTAAAAGAAAACTCACGACAATTTTACAGAAACTGCTTTGGAAAGAGGAAAACTGCCGCTGGGATATTTACAGTATACTCCGTTTCACAAACAAAAAGAAACTGTGCACAATTTCCATACTCTCTCAGTGTTTCTGATTTGGAATAATGGCACATTACACAAAATGCATATCCACAAAATCTTTGGAAGAAGAGCAGTTAGAGAACTTACCATGTTGGATCTGCATTTTGAGAAGAACAAAACTGTACAGTACGTATCCATATCTTTTCCAATTCTAAATTAGCTCCATTTGCAACATCCAGGTCCATGTAAGCATAAGCCTCCGATTGATCATCCCATTTGAACGGCAACCGTAACACAATCTGAAATGGCCCAAATTCCTCAACACTGGATGTCAATAAGTTTATAATAGAAACTTTTAGTACTCATGTACTCCAGCCACTGGCGACTGCCGTGTTCTCCTGTGGCACAAATTGTAGCAACAAGTAGCATAAACCCTCATGCAGAGAGGAGAGGCCAAAAGATGGGTATTTGAGTGCGAAAGGACTGTGAAAGCAAGACAGAGAGAAAATGAATGCTTAAGAAAACCAGACTAGCCAACCTCTAGCTTGCTTTCACAGTCTTCTTTCCGAACTCAAATACCCATCTTTCAGTGCTTTCACTGAAAGAACAATGTAGGAGAGTGAGGTTATGCTTGTAGAAAATGACTTTTGTAAAACCGTGATGAAAACTCACTTCCTGAGGAACATATAATATTTTTATTGAAAAAATAAGATTTTGATTACAAATAAAAATTAGATGTGAAACACATTCATTGCTATATGAACGACATATAGTATGTAATGGTTGCGAAGAAACCCTATTCATTCAAGCAGGAGTATAAAGACTGACTATATTTTACAGGCATGTAGTGCATGATGGTTTCCAAAAAAACAAAAATACAAAAAATCTTTCATTTGAGTAAAGACATAAGTTTTTTTAATTGGTAAGGAAGCAATAAATAGAAACCAACCAAAGGAAGTTACAAAGAGATACACTGGCAGCAAGGAAACCACTAGGTGCGAACGAAGAATAAAAAAGCAATAAGCAAAAAACAAAAGGCCTAAAAAGGGTAAAAAGGCATAAAACACCTCCTACAACGATGAGAATAGACATCACACAAAATGGAGGATCAAGAGAAAGAACTATTCTGATGGGGAATCAACAAATAATACCAAAGCAAGATAAATATATAAAGCAGTCCTAGAAACCAAAAACTCCATACACAACAAACATTCATGACGCTGATAAGGCTATCAATCTTCAATCCCTAATTATATAGCTTCTAGATACTCCTATGAATTCATAAGATTGGTAACCCATGAAGCTACAATAGAGTGAATCATGTCGATAATAGAGGGAATGCTACTATGCCAGTAGATCTGCTATTATGCCACAAGTGTTTAACTTGCTATGTGCCAGAATCTAGACAAACATTTTTAATGGCGTGTGAGCAATCTGCCACCACTCCTCCACGCAACCCATCCATCAATCTCCGCATCCTCCCAACAAGCATGGTCTCCTCTAGAGTCTCCACAGCTCCCTCAGTCTCATGATCAAGATAATGACTAACCTGGGACGACTCAGCCACGACATTTACCCAAGCAACTAGATAAGGTCGTGGGTGTTTTTCCACCTTTAGATTTAACTTATCAACCAACTCCTGGGAAGCCACATTCATGCTACTTCATCCATCGATGATAACCTTGCAAACTTTTCATTCACATGCTACATGAGTATGAAAAATATTGGTGCGACGCCAATCTTCTTTCTCCTCTTCCTTAGGGATGGTCAAGATTCTTCTAACTATAAGAATAGTCTCAGGGAGTCATTCTAATTCTTCAATATCTGATTCTTTTAATGGTTCAACACCTTGATCATTAGCTAATTGATCTTCTTCGGTTTCTTCTTCACAATAATGAATGTTCTTTGTAGGGCACACAATTGCATAATGCCCTGCTCCACCACACTTGTAGCATTTTGCTTCACTATCACGGCGTGATGTACTATTCACAGGAGCCTTGCCCTTGTTACCATCTCCACCAAATAGCTTCGAGCTGCTGAATTTGTTGATTAAAGGAGAGTTTGAAGTACTCACATTGCTACAGGGAACACTGGAAGCATTTTGAGAGGTAGAGAATCCTCCAACTACGACTCCAGTACGCTTTAGCGTTAAGTGCCTTAATTTAGCTTCAATCTTTAAGGCCAACTGGTAAGCTTCTTCAAGGTTTGTCAAGCGTACAGTCGTGAGTTCCTTCTTAATTTCCATCTTCAAACTCATCCGATACCGCGATATAGCTTGTCGCTCGTCTTCTGTTATCCGGCTACGATTAGTTAATTCATTGAATTTCTCCGTGTATTCCTCTATACTAGAAGCTCCTTATCGAAGTTGAAATAACTCCTCAAAGATGGTTTCTTCATAATCAAGAGGAAGATACTTCTCTTTCAACTTCAATTTCATCTCCTCCCAATCACTGATAGGAGGTTGACCGAGTCTATAGAGTCGATCCTCTATACTATGCCACCATATACGAGCTTATCCCTTGAGTTTCATTTTCACAAAACGGACCCGTCGTTCTTCGGACATTTCGAACCAATCAAAATAATCTTCCAAAGACATTAACCAGTCTTGGAAGGCATGCGAATCTAGCTTTCCGAAGAAATTAGCAACTTTAACTTTAACTCCCCTCGATCCATCATCAAATCGATCTCTATAATTATCACGACGCTCGAAGATTTGACAGAAATTGCCTTATGGAATTCTAGCTTCAACACGATGTGGAGGTGGTCTATGCAAAGTAGAGTCATCGCGAATTGAAGTATGAGTTACTGATGCTTTGGGCTGATTGTTCCTCGTGCCCTCACCAATGCCACCTATATCTTCATGCTCTTGAAAAACTTCATCAAAATTTGCGTCACCATTATTGGGTTCTTGTTGAACTTCTTCCAATTGCTCCGGGAATATACAAGACCATAGGATGTCTGTACGTTGGGAGAGTTGTTGCACTTGTTGAACAAACTCCAAAAGAAGTTCATCTCACTGAGATTGCGTGAGTTTAGGAGCATATGGTCGTCCACTTCGAGTAGACATTTTTTTCACAAAATTGCCAAGAAATCGGAACTTGCTCTGATACCAAAAATTGATGTAGGACGAAGAAAGAATGATGTTAGATTATAATAAAGGGAATACGAAGTTTAAAGAGAAATGAAATAAGAAGAAAGAAAGAAGAGAAGTAGAGTCTCACTACTTCTATGGAATACCTAGGATTGGAGTCTCACCAATTTAGGCGTCCGAAGATGGAGTCACACCACCAATGCAAGGAGTCACACCTTACTTAAAGAAGAACTTTCATTCACTACAATTCTACCATGCTTATATTACCATAGGGTCTTCTATTTATAGGCATTAATAGAACATTCTACATAAAAGCTAAGACATTAAGGTTCTAGAACCAACTAAGAACTCTTGGACTTTCTAGACCCTTAGGCTTTCTAGAATATTCTAAATGACTCTTGACTATCTAGAGAATATTAAAGACTCTTAACTTTCTAGAACACTCTTTAGACTTGACTTTCTAGAAAATTCTTGACATTCTAGAAATTCCTTAATAACATTTTTGACTTTCTAGAGTATTCTATCAACTTCCAAAAAGAGTCTTGGTCTTTCTAGAAGACCCTTTTAATGCATGGCTGGATTTTCAGATTTGTGGGTCCATTTTATGGGCTTTATGGATTGTCATGAGTTTTCTTGGGCCTACGGTTGTACACTTTGAGGTCCACGGGTCTGTCTTCATCACACTCGCTTGACTTAACCGAATCGAGTCGCGTCAAAACTCAAATGAGACCCTATTCGGCGAATTACTCAGGTTCACCTACTTTTCGGCGAATTAACTACCCAAAACAAGGCAAACTAGCTTCTTTAAAGGATTCACCTACTATCTCTTTCCACTCCTGCTTCCTCTTCTTTATCTATTTTTTACATCACATGCCACCCATCCGGTGTAAAACTAAAGGATACCATTGCACTCAATCCATGTGCTTCAACCAGTGACGAACTAGGCAATACCACACATAAACTGAATTTGACCACAGTATATAAAAATGCAGGAACTGAAAATAAGTGACAAAGATACTTAAACATCAACAACAGTCCCCCAAGTTGTTGAACAGAAAGTGTCTACTGGAAATAAGCTAATAACATGATTAGAGAATAAACAAAGCAATTCAAGCACATTTTGAGTAATAAATCTCGGATCAGAGATATTTAGTAGTAACAGCAACCATGACGATGGTAAGAACAAAAATTCATTCACAGCTAAAAACAAAAAATAAGAATGTTATTTGATTAGTAACGTCATAAATAAGTTATTGCTAAAGGACCTTCCAAGAGGGTGGCGGAACTGGTGTCGGCCATGACGGGAGCACAAACGGGAAGGCCATCCACCAACAAAGACGGATTTTATGATAAGCAAAGTCACAGACCACTTCCAAGATTCTGCTCTGAATGTTGTAGGAAACAAGGCGACCCGGGAACCCAAAATACAAGATATCCCTATCCACAGGGTGGAAAGCTAGTGGCCTGGGAAAATCCAATAATGATTCATTAGGGAAATCATCTTGTGAGACCATTTCACTCAGGATAGTCTTGTGCTCCAAACACCACTCCCCTTTATCATAATCCTTAAGTACCCATACACCCAAAGTTGGAATACCATTTGTATCAATGGAGATTGCCTCATCGAAATAGCGAAGACTCCCTTGGCAAACCCCGAGACATCCATACGAATTCCTATTTCTCCTAGATTTTATGATAGGTAAATTACAGAAACGGGAAGACCATCCACCAACAACAAAGCTGGATTTTATGATAGGTAAATTACAGACCACTTTCAAGATTCTGCTTTGATTGTAGGAAATAAGGTGACCCGGGAACCTAAAATAGAAGATATTCCAATCCAGTGGATGGAAAGCTAGCGGCCTTGGAAAATCAGATAATAATTCATTAAGAAAATCGTCTTGTGAGACCATTTCCCTCAAGTTAGTCTTATGCTCCAAACACCACTCCCCTATATCATAGTCCTCGAGTACCCATACACCCAAAGTTGCTTGTGATAAGCATTGAACTTGAGTGAAATCACTTCAGTTGCTTCAAACCCCCTTCAGCTCACATTGGTGATAATATCTTTAAAATATTTTTCAAACCTCCTTCAAATATTTTTCGAATCTCTAAAGATTCCCTAAATCTCAAATTTATAAGATTTGGAGCCCAAAAAACAGCCGTAAAGATGGAGAAAATTATCATCCGGCTTCAATTCGTCATGGAACGCCCCCAAATGAGTTTCTGAAATTCGGACACACATAAAATCATCAATCACTACCAATTTTCCCTAGCAAAATAGCCCAGTCAGATTTTCAAATTTTGAATTTTTTTTTTATCAAGAAACACCTCGGGTGAGAATCTAAACATTATCCAAAAAATCCAAAACCATTCTAAAAATTTCCAGAATTGCACACCCTTGAATCTACACTATTCACGACACTATTCATTACACTATTCCCCGAAGACTAATCTCCCTTTCTTATTATTTATACTGCTTATACAAGAAGATTACAATAATGCTCTTACTAATATGATATAGTATATCTACGCTCATACTAATAATATATCTCAATAACGACAATGCTTATTCATGGCCGCATTTATTGTTTAATTGTGAATGAAATAATCTGTACCAAACGAGGCCTTAGTGTCCAAATAAACCATCTTTGGCTCCTAAGGGATTCTCTTGAACCTTGGGATCAAATGCCAAGGCCGTAATTCTCTTGAAGAGCCCCAGTTTTCCTCTTTTTTGCTCAATATGTTACACCTATTCAAAAAACAAAAGGAATATAAGGCAGCACTGTCATAACAATTCTAGTGATCATGTTTTACTAATTTGAACTAACATACACTAATAAATGAAGAAAAGCTGCCAATAACTGAAGGCGAAAATAATTACAAGAGCATACCAAGATCATGTGAAATTCGAAACATGAGAAATGTAACGGTCTGAAAGTAGGTAATATGATTGTCTTTAATGCAAACATGTCTAGAAATTTAATAACCACGAAAAACAGAGCAGATGTTACCGCTCTAGGAATCCAAGGAACTTCCTTAACTGTGCTACTAGTATGTCTACACCAAAGCTAGATAAAAATAAGCATCACTATCTTCCAAAGGAGACATATAATTCCATCACTGCCTCAAGAAGGTGTTAATCCACCCCCAAAAAAATGCTTCTAGTCAACCTCTCATGAATTAAGAATCTAATAAGTAACGAAGTGAAAACCTCCACCTATAATATATGTAACGCCCCAGAATTTTAAATAATAAAATTATGCATTTATTGGTCCTTAACTGGGGTTAAATACTTGAGTGTTTGTTAAATTAATAAAAAGTGAGTTTTGCTCGGGATTGAAGTGCACCGAGGAAATCTCAATATCTTTTCGCGAAAATCGCACACAGTGTGCCGGTCGACTGCCGGGACACAACCCTATCGTATGGGTTCCGTCAGGTATCATTTCGCGGGACCGCAGGGCCATTATGTGTGATAAAATTGAGAAAAATGGGAAATTTCCAAATTTTCATAAATTAAGTGGGGCCCAATATTTATTGGAGATCCTAATAGAAATCCGTGCGGTTGGTACTAATGCGTGCCGGTCGGCCGTGGGAACTAATGTCTTTCGTCTCGGCAGTTAGTTATTTCAGACGAAGAAACGGCGACCTGTTTTGTGTCCGAAATCAGAAAATTAGTGGGTTTTGCAGTTTTCTTCTGGACTAAAGTGTAGCTGTCAAAACTTAGTATTTTTCCCCAAAATTTTTACAGTAGGTGTCGGGCTGTCCCAAGTTCGGTCACCTGAAGTTTCATCACTATCAGGCGTTATATAATAGGGTTTCAAAGGATATATGCATGAAAAATGGGAAAATCCAGTCAAACTGGTCAAACTAGTCAAAGTGGTTGACTTGGTCAACCACACCTTTCCACACCAAATGGGTCATGTGCTTTTGCACATGATCTAAACCCATTTAAGGCCTATATAAATGGGGCCAGCCCCTAATTGCTCACGGTTTGCACTACCACAGAAATTTTAGAGAGAGAGTGAGGAGAGAGAAAGGAAGAGAGAGAAAGAGGAGAGAGAAAGGAAGAGAGAAAAGAAAAGGGAGTCCACCTTGGGGTTTTTCGACGTCCCCGACGCGTTGGCGACGTCTATTTTCTTCCCCGGCGTCTCAATCAACGTGTAGAGAGAGAAAGTGAAGGTTTGAAGGTGAGGAGCTTCACCTTGGGGTTGATCGTCCTCCTGAACGCGTTGGCGGTGTCCGTTTCGGCCTTAGACGCCTCGAAGTGCATGAAAGAGGTAAAAACCCCTTCCATCTCTTCTCTTTTCCCTGTTATTTGGTATATTCTTTATGTGAAATGTATGCGCGTTGATGGAAAAGGGTCTGAGACCCCGTGGATATGTTATGGGAAGGTGGTTGTGCGTGGAAAATGAGTAGAGGGGTGTAACCCTCGGTCTCGGGTCTCAAAACCCCGGATTTAGACTCACTGCGTAAAAGGCGTGGATGGGAAAAGGGTCAGAAACCCCTATGTGATGTTGTGATGTTATGTGGACATTCGAGGAGCCCAGATCGGGTCCCGAGTAAATTGTATCGTCACCCTGGGGTGTCGAAAAGTTGTTTTGCAGGTCGTATAAGACTATACACACATCTATTAGCCTGGAAGCGTTCCCTAACGGGACGGTGTGTTACCGGATTTGGTTCACGGGCGCGAGGTCCGAGTATTTCAGTTAACCAAGCGAGGCTTGGGTTAACTGGGGTTAATTTGTGGTTAGAAAACCTAATCAGGGTTAAAGTATAATCCACCGTGATTGATAGTCGGGAGTGGGTGGATTTGATATCCATAGATCCTCTTTGACTAGGTCAGGGGAGAACAGATTGTTATGTTATCTGATAGATATGCCGTACCGAGGCTGAGTCAGTAGGTTATGATGCCTCTGATAGATATGTCATCCGTACCGTGGCTGAGTCAGATGGTTGTGTTATCTGATAGATATGCCGTACCAAGGTTGAGTCAGTAGGTTGTGATGCCTCTGATAGATATGTCGTCCGTACCGTGGCTGAGTCAGATGGTTGTGTTATCTGATAGATATGCCGTACCGAGGCTGAGTCAGTAGGTTATGATGCTTCTGATAGAGATGCCATCCGTACCGTGGCTGAGTCAGATGGTTGTGTTATCTGATAGATATGCCGTGAGGATGGAAGGCCCCACCGTGGCTGAGTCAGATGCTTGTGTTATCTGATAGATATGTCGTGTGGATAGAGGTCCCCACCGTGGCTGAGTCAGATGGTTGTGTTATCTGATAGATATGCCGTACCGAGGCTGAGTCAGTAGGCTGTGATGCCTCTGATAGATATGCCGTCCGTACCGTGGCTGAGTCAGATGGTTGTGTTATCTGATAGATATGCCGTGAGGATGGAAGTCCCCACCGTGGCTGAGTCAGATGCTTGTGTTATCTGATAGATATGTCGTGTGGATAGAGGTCCCCACCGTGGCTGAGTCAGATGGTTGTGTTATCTGATAGATATGCCGTACTGAGGCTGAGTCAGTAGGCTGTGATGCCTCTGATAGATATGTCGTCCATACCGTGGCTGAGTCAGATGGTTGTGTTATCTGATAGATATGCCGTACCGAGGCTGAGTCAGTAGGCTATAATGCATCTGATAGATATGTCGTCCGTACCGTGGCTGAGTCAGATGGTTGTGTTATCTGATAGATATGCCGTACCGAGGCTGAGTCAGTAGGTTGTGATGCCTCTGATAGATATGTCGTCCGTACCGTGGCTGAGTCAGATGGTTGTGTTATCTGATAGATATGCCGTGAGGATGGAAGTCCCCACCGTGGCTGAGTCAGATGGTTGTGTTATCTGATAGATATGCCGTACCGAGGCTGAGTCAGTAGGTTATGATGCCTCTGATAGATATGCCATCCGTACCGTAGCTAAGTCAGATGGTTGTGTTATCTGATAGATATGCCGTGAGGACAGAAGTCTCCACCGTGGCTGAGTCAGATGATTGTGTTATCTGATAGATATGCCGTGTGGATAGAGGTCCCCACCGTGGCTGAGTCAGATGGTTGTGTTATCTGATAGATATGCCGTACCGAGACTGAGTCAGTAGGTGGTGATGCCTCTGATAGATATGTCGTCCGTACTGTGGCTGAGTCAGATTGTTGTGTTATCTGATAGAGATGTCGTGAGGATAGAGGTCCCCACCGTGGCTGAGTCAGATGGTTGTGTTGTCTGTAATCTGATAGATATGCCGTGAGGCTAGAGTTCCTCACCGTGGCTGAGATCAGACGATTGTGTTGGTTCTAGCGGGTGAAGGCCTGGATTATATACGGAGTCTATGGACTCAAGGTTGTACGAAGTCTAAGGATTCAAGGTTTGATTTCATTGGGTGTAAGCCCGATTGATCTCGATAGTTATCATGGGGGTATGGGACGCCATGGTAACAAAATTAATGTTAACGGATTTGGAAATGGATAGCGAGTCTACGAACTTTAACTTGGATATTGAGTCTACGGACTCAGGTTGAATACGGGTGAAGGCCAGTTGATTGAGTGTACGGACTCGAGAATAGAGTGTGAGCGGTTGTCTGGGATGGTAACCTAGTGGTGTAGATGATGATTGGATGAACTTGGAAATTGAGGTTGGGAACCTCGAAATAGAGTGAATAGCCCTGAGTGACCTCGGGTCACGGATTACGAGATTATATATTATTATAATATGAGAATTGTATTGCAACACTATATTGTTATTGATGATGATGATTGTTACTAGGTGGAAAATAGCCTAGATAAATTGTGGATTTTGCTGGGCTCTATAGCTCACTCCTCTCATTTTATGTATTCAGATTTAGAAGCAGTTGCCGATTGACAAGGAGTTAGACTTGATAGATTCTGAAAGTGTACCGGCGCAGTTGTGGCGCCAAAAGTAGCGGCTATTGTAGCCAGTGAGGTAACGTATTTGCTTATGATAGGTTATTGTGATGACCGGTTGTTACCGCTTACATAAGCTCATCAGAAAAGTTGAAAAATCCCCGCATTTTCGCGGGTAAAGTCTTCCGCATGCGTGGTTATGACGAACGAGCACGCGTCTTGGAACTTGATATCCCAGACGCGGGTTCGGGGCGTCACAATATATATCCAAGGATTCCACGTCTCTTCAGGTCCCCAGTTCAATCTTAATTACCCAAAACAAGGCAAACTAGCAGGATTCACCAACTTATCTCTTTCCACTCCTGCTTCCTCTTCTTTGTATTTATTTTTACATCCCATGCCACCCATCCAGTGTTGGACTAAAGGATATCATGGGACTCAATCCATGTGATCAAACCAGTGATGAACTAAGCAATACCATACACATAAATTGAATATGACCATAATATATAAAAATGCAGGAACTAAAAATAAGGGACAAAGATACTTAAACATCAACAACAGCCCCCCAAGTTGTTGAACAGAAAGTGTCTACTGGAAATAAGCTAATAACATGATTAGAGAATAAACAAAGCAATTCAACCACATTTTGAGCAATAAATCTCGGATCAGAAATATTTAGTAGTAACAGCAACCATAAAAATGGTAAGAAGAACAAAATTCATTCATAGCTAAAATAAATAAATAAGAATGTTATTTGATTAGTACCCTCATAAATAAGTTATTGCTCAAGGACCTTCCAAGAGGGTGGGGGAACTGATGTCGGCCATGGAGGTAGCACAAACGGGAAGGCCATCCACCAACAAAGACGGATTTTATGATAGCCAAAATCACAAACCACTTCCAAGATTCGGCTCTGAATGTTGTAGGAAACAAGGCGACCCAGGAACCCAAAATACAAGATATCCCTATCCACGGGGTGGAAAGCTAGCGGCCTGGGAAAATCCAATAATGATTCATTAAGGAAATCATCCTGTGAGACCATTTCACTTAGGATAGTCTTGTGCTCCAAACAGCAATCCCCTTTATCATAATCCTTGAATACCCATACACCCAAATTTGGAATACCATTGGTAATTTGGTATCAATGGAGATTGCCACGTCGAAGTAGCGAAGACTCCCTTGGCAAACCCCAAGACATCCATACAAATTCCTATTTCTCCTATCCTCAAGCAATTCGATTAAACGACATTGACCACTATTGGGATCAAAGGCTACAATTTTCCAAAACGTATCCATCCAGTGAAGAATCCCATTATAGCAAACTTTCAAATAATTACAAGAGCATACCAAGATCATGTGAAATTCGAAACAAGAGAAACATAACAGTCTGAAAGTTAAGGTAATATGATTGTCTTTAATGCAAACATGTCTAGAAATTTAATAACCACGAAAAACAGAGCAGATGTTAGGAACTTCCATAACTGTGCTACTAGTATGTCTACACCAAAGCTAGATAAAAATAAGCATCACTATCTTCCAAAGGAGACATAATTCCATCACTGCCTCAAGAAGGTGTTAATCCACCCCAAAAAAAAAGGCTTCTAGTCAACCTCTCATGAATTAAGAATCTAAGAAGTAACAAAGTGAAAACCTCCACCTATAATATATATCCAAGGATTCCACGTCTCTTCAGGTCCCCAGTTCAATCTTAATTACCCAAAACAAGGCAAACTAGTAGGATTCACCTACCTATCTCTTTCCACTCCTGCTTCCGCTTCTTTGCCCATTTTTTTACATCCCATGCCACTCGTCTAGTGTTAAACTTTACCATGGAACTCAATCCATGTGATCAGAGCAGTGATGAACGAAGCAATACCACACACATAAATTGAATATGACCTTAATATATAAAAATGCAGGAACTAAAAATAAGGGACAAAGATACTTAAACATCAACAACAGTCCCCCAAGTTGTTGAACAGAAAGTGTCTACTGGAAATAAGCTAATAACATGATTAGAGAATAAACAAAGCAATTCAACCACATTTTGATTGATAAAACTCGGATCAGAGATATTTAGTAGTAACAGCAACCATGAAGATGGTAAGAACAAAAATTCATTCACAGCTAAAAACAAAAAATAAGAATGTTATTTGATTAGTAACGTCATAAATAAGTTATTGCTAAAGGACCTTCCAAGAGGGTGGTGGAACTGGTGTCGGCCATGACGGGAGCACAAACGGGAAGGCCATCCACCAACAAAGACGGATTTTATGATAAGCAAAATCACAGACCACTTCCAAGATTCTGCTCTGAATGTTGTAGGATACAAGGCGACCCGGGAACCCAAAATACAAGATATCCCTATCCACAGGGTGGAAAGCTAGTGGCCTGGGAAAATCCAATAACGATTCATTAAGGAAATCATCTTGTGAGACCATTTCACTCAGGATAGTCTTGTGCTCCAAACACCACTCCCCTTTATCATAATCCTTGAGTACCCATACACCCAAAGATGGAATACCATTTGTATCAATGGAGATTGCCTCGTCGAAATAGCGAAGACTCCCTTGGCAAACTCCGAGACATCCATACGAATTCCTATTTCTCCTATCCTCAGGCAATTCGATTATACGGCATCGACCACTACTGTTATTGGGATCAAAGGCTACAATTTTGCGAAACGTATCCATCCAGTGAAGAATCTCATTATAACAAACAGCTCGGTCATATGCAACAAACATTGCGACAGGGCCAGGGCATGAAACCTTCAAATCACTCCATTCACCGGTCTCAGAAGAAAATATCTCCAAATTCAGAAATTCCGACCACCCCATTGATTCAGTGACGCAGACCACCTTGTAGATTGCAGTGTCTTCTTCCGGAGAGGGTTTGCAGAAGAACCCTATTCGGACATAGCGGTGGCTCCGAGGGGATCGAGGGAGCGTTACCCATTGCCTGGTAAGTGGATTGGAGACATAGTAAATCATCTGAGAAGCCGCACGACATAACACCAAGCCGTTGCTTGAAGCCAAGATTTTGACAGGGTTTTGGGGTTCTGATGGGAGGAAATTGAAAGAAAAGCCTTGAGATTCGAAGTGGGGGTGTTTGGAAGTTGAATGGATTGCCATTTGTTCAGGTGGGATTCTCCCAAAAGAGTTAAACACGTACTGGAAAAAGAGGGTCGATGGAGGGGAAGAAAAGGCATTGATATGGGATATAGAGAGACGAATGAAATAAGGAGTGGAGATCAAAGAAAGCCACCGCTTCGAGACGACCTTGAAACTGATAATGGATTTTACAGGGAGTCGAAGAAGGATTTCGAACAATACTCCATCAGCGAGATGAGAATCATCAACAAAGGATTCCGGGTTGGATTGGATTCTGTCGTCTCTCCTTTCCATACTGCGGAAGCACAACACATTCGTACAGACTACAGAGATTGCAAGTTCATGTAACGACTCTCCTAAGTATAATGAAGGGGTGCTTCTTTTCTCGTGGCCGTTTCCTGGTATGCCAGTTGTATAGAAATAATAATTGTTTTTTTTTTATTTTCTAAAATATTTTATTTGAGAAAGTCTACTTATCCGAGCTCATACTCTTTTATAACTTCCATTACGTTTGACGAATGTTTGGGTGAAGCTTATTAGGTTATTGGTTGAAGGTGTGTATGATGTGTATTGGTGGGTGTCTTCTTTACTTTACATGTAGCTTTGCCTTGTGGTGGTGTTACTCTCCCAAAAAAAAAAAAAAAAAAGTTAGTTGTAATTGTGGGGATTGGCATCTAATTAATTGGAGTCCATATCTTATACAATTGTCATTCAACTCGAACTCACAAAACCCCTTTATGGTTAAGAAAATTTAACCCTTATAAAATTAATTATTTTAAAACCAATGTTAGATTGTTTAACTCTTAAGGATCAGTGAATTTTAACTACAATTAGCGAGGGTTAAGGGTATTTTAGTATTTTGTCATTTAAGATTATTTTACACAGTTTGAAGAAATTCATGGGTTGTTTTTGGAAAATATCTCGTAGGTTATAAGTGGCTCTTTAAGTCCTATAGAGATAAAATGGGGTGCTAGCAATTAAAAAAAAAAATCTCATGAAGCCTATGGACATCCAAGAAGATTAGTTAAGTTTTTTTTTTTTTGAAACTCAGGGTGTCCCCAACCCTTTGGATCATGACTAATCCCCGAGGGTGCAACGAGAGCCCGCAACCCGCCACACCAGGTAAGCTTAGGAAAACCTGTACGAGACTGGCTCCAAAGGGGGAGTGGGAAGTTGAAACCAGGACTTTCAACTTCATGAGGCACAAGTCCTGGGAACTTAGTTAAGTTGAAATACAAAAATTATTGCAGCAAAGAAAGTGCAATCCATGGTTGATAGAAATGTGAGAAAAAAAAAAAAAAAACATACATATATAATCCATAACCATGTAGTGATTTGTCATTAGTGACTTATTTTCATACACAAAAATAGCTTAAGAGTTTTCACTAGCTATAAAGTACAAAATTTGGCATCACTCCTGGGGAATAATTCTATATTCCCGAAAAATAGAAACCCAGGAATGATGTTTGGTTGGCGCATAATTGAGAACAATTTAAAAATGTTCCTATTTTTGGAGTAAGGATTGTGGAGTAAATGTTTTTTTTTTTCACTTTTCATAAGTATTTTTTAAGTATTATTTATTTATATATTTTTAGTTTTTAATTTTCGTCTTTTCAATTTTTTAATTTTTAATTTTTTGTTCCATACAAGCATGCTCTGTTATTTCTGTTCTTTAACCGCTGCCAAACAGAGTTTTCAGTACACTATTAATCTTCAGAACACATCCTCACAAAGAATAATTCTTCTTTAGAATAAGAAAATCACTAGAATTGATGTCAAACAGGCACTTATTCCATGACCTAACCTCTCAAAGTCATCACTAGATAACCTAATAGATACTCGTATCATAGACACTCAGATTTCCACCTTGGCAATACAATAAGCCTATTAAAAGAGTGGTTCCCATGGGTGTAGGGATGCAAGTCAAATTATGGCTCTCCTAGCATTCATATTCAAAGATATGTGAATCAATAGATGAGTTAACTGGTGGTGCATATAAACAAAGACTTAATAGGATTGCTGTGAAATGAGCCTCCCTTACACTAACTATAATAGAAAATCATAGCATGAGAACATAGACACCAACATAGGAAGTTAGGACAAAAAATTCTGAGTATTTTAACACATAATACCAACAACTAAATTAATACTCTTTTTTGTCTAATACATGCCATTGGACAGAATAACAAATTAATTTGGGCAGATTATATATTTCTCTTTCTTACAACAACTAATACATTTGATGGTGAAGGTACAATGATGGCCTACACACAATAGCTGCTATTACTTACTCCTATCTTGTTTTTTGAGAATTTTGAGAAATATCTTTAGGTTATAGGAGATGTAGGTCCTATAAAGATGTAAAATTGAGATGCTTATTTCCATCGAAGCCTATGGACATCCAAGAAGATCAGTTAAAATGAAATACAAAAATTATTATAGCAAAGGAAAGTGTGATCCTTGGTTGATAGAAATGTGAAAATTAAAAAAGAAAATATATATATATATATATATATATATATATATATATATATAATCACAAGAACACAGTCAATTGTCATGAGAGAGACTATTTACATACACAAAAACGATGTAAGAGCTTCCACTAGCTGTAAAATCATAAAGTACAAAAGTTTTTCATTCTCAACACTAAGATATTCCATGACCTAGTCTCTCAATTTTATCACGAGATAACCTAGTAAGATACCCATATTATAGACACTCAGATTTCCATCGCCTTTTCTAAGAAATCCTATAGCTTTCATAAAGCCTACGCTTCGATTCGAAAGCCCTACCCAACGATGAATCTCCAAGAAGATTGGAGTCTTTAATTCCTCCTCTAAGATCCTCGTTGGTCCTTCGTTCATAGTGGTCATTGTATAGTGAGAAAACTCACCCCTGCCTTTAGACGAGAAAACCCGCTTAACCAAACCTTGAATGGAAATGCTACAACCCATTGTTGTTCTTTTGACAACTAAGCGAATAAACCCAATTTCGAGAGGACTAACTCGCTTTGATTTCTTCCGTTTAAGGAGATTCAGGAAAAGATGGAATAGGAAGACGTGTTTCGAGAACGAAAAATACAATAAGCCTATTAAAAGAGTGCTTCCTAGGGGTGTAGGGAATAGTAAGTCAAATTATGGTTCTCCTATCATTCATATGCAAAGATGTGCGAATCATTTGATGGGTTAACTTGTAGTGCATATAAACAAAGATTTAATAGGATTTCTCCTCCTTTACCATCATAATAATAGAAAATCATAATAGGAGAAGAAAAACACCAACATAGGAAGTTAGGACAAAAAATGTTGAGTAATATTATAACACATAATACCAATAACATAATTAATAGTCGTTCTTGTCCAATACATGCCATTGGACAGAATAACAAAAGAACATGGGCAAATTATACATTTATTCTTTCTCATAACAACCAATACATTCGATGTTAATTTAAAATGGTCGGATCATTAGGATCCGAGGTTTTGATTTTTATTAGATACTAAAACCCCCCACTAATTTAATTATTGTTTATGGTGAGTGTTTGATCTCTTGGAAAAGAGAAAACACACACTTTTAGTGGTTTTTCCCTTGTTTTTTTTAGTCTCACATCGGATGTGGAAGAGAAATCTATTGCTTTAATTACCCCATTTGGTTGCTTGGTTTTCAACAACTAAAGTATATGATGCGGAATCCTTTCCCACCAAATCCTTTAGACCACACCTTAGGTGCGCGAGCTGTGCTCACAGCGAGTGCACGGGTAAAGGGCTTTAAACACTATGAGGCGCACTTCGCACGTGTGCATTGTTGTGAGTCGCTTGGGTCGCTATTTATTTTGATTAAATTAGAATCGTCCATCATATCATAGTCATTGATCTAGTTTGTCCCTGATCGGATGATCATCTTGGGTTAATTAGATCCATCTGATCAAGGCTTTGGCTGAGATTAGATCTGGATGTCTGATCTCAGAACCCACATGGGGTGTCAGGTGGATCAGGCCCATGATTGCATGGGTTAGTGGGTATAAATTCATCATGAGATGTTTTGACCAAGGTCTAACCTTGAGAACCAAATGGCTTTAGCATAACCTGTGTCGCGTCCCAAAATCCCATTGTTGGTCAAATAGGACTTTCGACCCATGACACTGCATTTCATATCCATATAACAACATACAAGGCAAACTAAATAATGAATCTGGAATTTTCTTTAATAATATAATCCTTGAAATAAGAATAACATCAATAATCCAATGATATAATGATCAACTGAACATAATAATCTAACCACTCATTATGATCTCAAGTATAATTTAAAACTTAAGCAACATCAACTTAAAATTTGTCTTATTGCATTCCTATCAACTGAAATATAATAAACTAACTAAACAATGGATCAATAGTAAGGATAATGATCCAAATCTGCTTCAGTTTCCTAGTCATAAACACCTTCTGGTTCTTCTTGGTACTCTTCCTCAATTCAAGGTCCAGGTGCACAGATGTCGAACCCTCCTAAAACTACCAACATAAAAGTATAACTGGGCAAACGAAAGTTTAGTGCATGTAAAATACAATTAACAATATAACATATCATACAATTCCATACATATCCGTACTCTACAAAATCAAAGTGCGGAAGAAAATGTGAGCAATATATCATCATTCCATGTAAGATTTGTGATACATGTACATATGCATGAAAAGTCATAACAGTAGTAGTCAGTTCGCATGTCCATACCAAGGTTCCAAGGTCCATGTCAGTCTAGACTTCATACCAGATTTTCAAACCAAGGTCTACGACAAAGTTTATACAATAACAAGGTCTATACCAGAATTTCAAGATCCATACCAGAATTATGTCAGTTTCCATATCCATGCAAGATTATATGAGACTCGTGTCCTTAACAACTTACCATACTGTGAACAGTGTGCTTGAGTGTCATGGTTAACTTTCGATTAGGCTATCTCTTAGATTCCGATATAACACTTTTGAAACTCCATTGAAGCCACCCACATAATGATAGTTAGAGAATTTGAGGTTAGTATCATCATTCTCTAAGTATTTACCCTTCTGAATTCTAGGTTAGGAATATCAACATACAAGCATATATTCAGATCTTATTCATCAACATATAAGCATATTCAGATTTTATTCATCAATTAATCTTATCATAGTATCATTAAAAGTACAGTATATGGTACCTCTCTCGATCGCTTCCCTACAATCAATCACTTTCGAATGGGCTTGGATCTCGATCTCTAAGTTTTTCTTCTTCTCCAGGCAAGACCTTTTGCAAAACTCGAATTTATGGACAAAGTCAAAGAGGGAGTCTGATCACTTCGTCCTCACGTTGAAAAGAGAATCTATGTCAGAAGGCTTTCTTTTGTTAACGATGTAGTACCGCATTCAGCTGCTCCGAATTATTGATGGAGTTTTAGGAAAGCCTGTGGAACAAGGCCAGTGCTTTCCCCTATAGAATCGAAGGAAACATGCAACACATTAGCATATAGTTCTTCACCCACAGTGCCATCATCTGCAGGTAGTGGAGCAGATGCTCGACGAGGTCCTTAGTCCCGTCAAAGAACGTGAACCTAGATGGTGAAAACTTTCGAGGTGGATCAAAATCTGTAACCTCCTGGGAGAAGGGAGAATTTTGGACGTCTCGGAGGGATAGGTTGGTCTTGCCCTTTCTCGCTTGGGCTAGTAGTGTGTTGTTCTCGGTAAGGATTAGTGTTTGGACTTCTTCTGCGGTCATCCCTCCAGCCTTTTCTAGGATGTCGTCTTTTTTAACTTCAGTTTTTCAGGAGCAATGATCGGTGCTAATTGTTACACATTTATGCACTTTAAACTGCATTTGTTAATCCCTTTGAGCCCATTTATCCACTACGATACTTTACTTGGGTGTGTTTATTGTTTTTAGGTTCATACGAGGAAAAGAAAGCAAAAATGATAATTTACAAGTTTTCAATTTTCTTGTAAATCGCTACCAAGCAAAGATCCGAGCTAAAGAGAAGTTGAAAATGCAAAAAACCCTTGTTCGGTGTATGGGGCATAACTCTTTGACCGTAGCTCCAATTTAGGCCCGTAACATATCAAATCGACCGGCTCGAAAAGATCTACAACTTTGGTGAAGGAAGTTTGGACAAATTCTATAACCACCGATCGATCGGCGCCCTTTTGACCGATCGATTGACGGACGCCGTTTTGCGTATTTGTAAACTCGCGAAAATTTGATTTTTGAGCCCGTTTTGGATGTTTCTAAAGCTATACTTCATTGAGACTCTCTCTCTCTATAGAAGGAAAAGCCTCCTAACATGTAAAAGGTTTTGGATTTTGGAGATTTGAATGAGAGAAGGCTCTGGAGATCTGTGAAGGTTGGAGGATGGATTACTTGCATTCTTCGTGTTCTTCATCAAAAGCGGTGTTCCTTGCTCTTGCTATGAACTAATTCATTTTTTAATTGTTTAGATGAAACCCTAGCCAAATAATTGTATCTCTTTATGCTTCATTTTAATTTATTCAATTGTAAACAACGATTGCATAATAAGAGAGTTATTCATAACCAGAGTTTATTGATTATATTCAATTTCAGTGTGATTCTATCATTGTCTTACATTTTATTATATTGAGATTGAAATCATCCATCTTAATTTTCTGTGATTATTAATGTGGATTTTATGCAATGGTATTACTGTTGAGGAATTAAATCATATGATATTTTATGCTAAAGGAAGATGAGTGATTTCACAACCCTAGTTTAGTGTGTATCACTCGTGCTAACCGAAGATAGGATATGTCTAGCGTTTAATCCCTTGAATCATTCTAGATGAATAAGTGGAGTCTTGTAGTAACTCTCATCCCTATTGTTTACATTGTGATGGACTTGAATAAATACATTAGGGACCAGTTATGAAGTTAATGGTGGATTCGAACGTCCTAGATCTTCTCTCACTGATACATCACTAAAAACTCTTAGTTTAATTAGTTAAAACAGAATCAATTAGTTTAATTTCTACTCTTAGGTTAAAATCAATCAATCTTATTACTCATTGATTTAAAAATAATCTTGAGAAAAATGCAACGAAACTAGTACAGTCCTCTGTGGTTCAACACCCCGTACTAGTCACTATTCTATAGAATTATAGCTATTACGAGTTTTATTTAATTGACAATCAATTTTTGGCGTCATTGTCGGGGATTGCTGGAACGCTTTAGTTGTTTAATTCAAAAGATTAAGACTAAGTCATTTTTATTCAAAAAAAAATCACAAAAAAAAAATATTTTCAAAGATTTCTAAAATTCTATGTTGCAGGTACCAATTGCTTAGATCAAAAATAGTGCTTTGCTAAAAATTTCAACAGAAGGCTATTGTTCTGCAAAAACAAAAGCGACCCATTTATTCAATTGCTGAAAGCACTGTAAGTATTCTTTCATCTGGAGTGAATTATTTTACAAATTGGTGTCTATCAAACATAGAGTTTTTCTCTAGGGTGTATACACGGTAGACGGTCTTGTAAACCAGAGTTAATCTCTATCAATTTAGAGTTAGAGTGTACCGCTAGGCTTCGGCCCGATTTTACTCAAACCTACCTAGAGATGACTCATTTCTCTAAAATGACTGAAATCAAGACCCAACCAAGTCTTTGAAGGAATACTTTGTTCTATCACCATACTCTTCTCCTTCATGCATCCGGTTGCCGGACACTATGGCAGCCCGCTATGAGATTAAGTCCAGCACAATTCAGATGCTCTCATCTTACCATAGACTTAGTAATGAAGATCCCTATAAGCATCTGAATGATTTTAATGAAATTTGTACTACCTTTAAGCTGCAAAATTTTACAGATGATGCTCTCATGTTGCGCCTCTTCCCATTTTCCCTGAAGGACAAAGCCAAATATTGGCTTAATTCTCTTGAGGCCGACACTATCCACACATGGACACAACTCTATCAAGAATTCTTAAAGAATTTTTTTCCCATTGGCAAAACCAATCAAATAAGACGAACCATCATGAGTTTTTCTCAAATTGATGGTGAACCTTTTTATGAGTCATGAGAGAGATTTAAGGATCTCCTCAGAAAATGTCCCCACCATCAAATTCCTAAATGATAACTTGTCCAGTCATTCTATTATGGTCTATCTCAATTCAACCGCCAGATGGTTGATTTCTCATGTGGGGAGACATTTATGACGAATAGTGAAATTCAAGCATGGGAACTGTTTGAAAATCTGAGTAAAAATTCTCAACACCATCCTTTCAATAGTCATTCTAAGAGACAACACTCCACCTCAAATCCTAAAAGAGACATTTATGAAGTAGACACTTCTATTGATGTCTCTTCAAAAGTGGATGAGTTGTCTCACAAGTTAGACCAACTCATGGCTGTAGGGCCAGCTTCCTATAGAACTCCTCATCTTCCTTCCAATCCTAATACGGTCTGTGCCTTATGTTCACATTACATTTATGATTGTCCATCGGCTGCCCAATTTCAAAAATTTATCCAAGATTAGCCTATACTCGCCCGGGTAATGATCCCTACTCTAATACATATAACCCGGGATGGAGAAATCATCCCAATTTCTCATGGCAGCCCCAAGCTCAAAGGAACACTTTTCCTCAAGCTCAAGGAAACTCTTTCTACTAACCTCAAGGTCTGAATGTTCGACCTTTCCAAAATTAGCCCAACTACTATCCTCCCCAATAACAACAACTCCAACACTCTACTCTTCCCCCTCAAAGGAACTCATTGTAAACACATAAATTTACCGTCCTTCCTCCCCTCTCAACTCTAAGTGTCGAGATAAGGTCCGAGAGTAGAGGAATAACGCTAAATTTATTCTAAGAGTCGCCACCTACTTAGGGGAAGTAGGATCCCGAGATAATCCAAAATAAGGGGGTCTACGATCCAGAGTAGTCTAGGTAAGAGATCCCTTTAGGTCCCGGGGAAGGGGTTAGGCACCCCAGGACCTCCATCCAATGATGGTAACCTACTCATTAGGTCCAAGCCAAACATTTGAAATCACTTAAAATTTCCTAAATAATTATTAATTTTGCTAATCAAACACAAATCAATATGGGGTGTAAAAATTTTATTTTTGGTTGGGGTCGAACCCTGGTTTTGGGCTGCCAACTTATCCGGTTAGTCGGAATCAGACCCACATAGTAGTTCGGGGTCCGTGACTGTTTTTATACTCGTTTCGGAGTGTGGTCACTTCCAACTCGTGTTTGAGTTGGCGGAGGGGAAGTGGAATTGAGATTTATGAATCTCATTCCGGGAGATGGTCGCGTAGCTAGGTGCTCGTGGTGGAACTCTAGGGGGCATTCAATTATTAAGGTAGAGATTTTTTATTTTTTTTTAAATGTTTTTGTATTTTTCGATTTTTTATATTATTTTTTTTTATTTCAACAAGTTTAACTAGTCAGGAACTACCCTAAGTGCCCAATGTAGGCAAAAAAGAAAATAAAATTGCGGCCTAATCCTATTGCACAAACATGGATATTACACACATACATGATATGAAATACAAAAGAAATGGGGCTCAAAGGAAGCTAATGGGCCAAGGCCCATTGATCACTAATGATCAATTGGCTTTGGTCCATTACCATTCTAAAGCCTCAAGAGGTAAGCCCAAAAATTCTAGAAAAATAATTTTAGGCTTCCCAAGAGATTCAAATCTCTAAATTAAACTCCACCATGCAAAAAAAAAAACAGACACTAAGTGAATAAATAAATAAATAGGGAAAGTGTGTACCTACGTGCGGTTGTTTTGAAGAAGGGAAATCAATCTCGGCTGCCCGGCTGCTACTCCGTTGATCAAAATACAGAATAGGGAATCCAACAAAGGATTTACAAATTAAAAATAAAAAAAATAAAAAAATAAAAAAAATAAAAAATAAGATAAAATACACAAATAATAAAATGAAATAAAATACTAACAAAATACAAATGGGAGTGATTACAGGCGCCGGGATCTGTAGATCCAAATCGGGAGACCTTGATCTGTAGACCGGATCTGGATGAACGGGGAATGGGAGGGAAATCAGGAAGAGCAAAGGAAAAAATGGTTACCTGAGAAGCGAGGGTATCTACTGAACAGAGATGGGTGAGAGGTTGAAAGTGAAGAAACTTGCCGGAGAGGATGACCTCGCCGGAGAGGATGATCGGAGAAGACGATCGAAGCCTGATTTCTATGAACCTGTAACAAAACAAATCGGAAAAGAAAACAAAGGAAAAACAAAACAAAACAATGAATAAACATTCAAGAGAAACTCGGTTTCTAGATCTAGATCTAGATCTAAAACTAGAATGGGAAATAATGCTGATCTAATGCTCACCGGTTCTCAAGGATGGAGATGCTAGCGCCGGTAATGGAGTTCACCAGGTGAGACGACCGAAGCCGAGAGAAGAGAAAGGATCACAGCGAGATCTGAGATCGAAATCTGATATATGGATGAGTTGGGACTCGCCGAAGAAAATCTGCCGCCAGAAAAACCCAAAACCAAATATGAACTCCCTTAGTTCTGTAAGAGTGAAACAAAGAAAAAGAAAAGATCTAGATCGACGAGATATTAACCTGAAAATTGCCGGAGGAGGAAGATCGATGGACTGGTGTTTGCTTAGATCGGTAGCCGAGATGGTCGATAAGGACGAGGCTACCGGAGGTGTTGCTACAGGGGGCTGTTTGGATGCTTTAGCTGTTGCCGCTGAAGAATAGAAACTGATGGAAGGGGTAAACTTCTCCTTTATGCCGAAAACCAAAAGGGAGAAAAGGAAAAATGAGGTCACCTGACCTCATTACCGAGTATTTATAGATGGAATTAGGGTTTGAGGATATGGGCTTTAATTTTGAATGGCATTTTGGATCTTGCTTGGGCCATAGCCTCTAAGCTTCCAACCCTTAGAGGATTTAGCTTAGGTGAACTTGGGCTTGGGGTTTTGACTTGGATTTGGTTGCGGGCTTTGCCGCTGGGTCGTGGATTAGGTGGATTTTGAACATAGGGTTCCTCTCTTCTCTCTCTCTCTCGTAAAAATAAAATAATACACAATTATAATAAATAAAATAAATTAATAAAATAATAAATCAAGAAATAAAATAAAAAAATAATCAGTAAAATTAAATTTGTAAGAAGGATTTCAAGGGTGTAAAAATGAGGTGTTCACAGTTGCCCCTCTTTGTCGGAGAGTGTTGACAATTGAACGACAAAGACTGAAAAACCGTCATTTTTACACACTGAAAACCTGAAAAAAAAACACATGAAAATCAAAGAAAAGGAAAACGAAAAACCATAAAAAAAAAATAATTAAACTTGTCAAAAGTAAAAGGATGAAGGGAAAGATAGTAGTTTATAGCCTCATTACGGAGGACTACTGAGGATGATGAAAACAAGATGAATATGGATTGAAGGGAACTCGTGAACATTGGTAGATGGAGGTTAATGGGGTATCTCAAATAAGAGTGGTTATGGCTAAATTGAAAGGATGGATAACCTTTCGTACCAATGTCAGACAGAACCAAGGAATGGATGACTTTTCATAACAGTGTCAGACAGAAAGATTGAAAGATTGGGCGAGATGACATCTCATAACAATGTCAACCAGAACGATGGTGTGGGTGACATCTCATAACAATATCAACCAGAATGATGGAATGGATGACATCTCATAACAATGTCAATCAAAACAATGGAGTGGATGACATCTCATAACAATGTCAACCAGACCGATGGAGTGGATGACATCTCATAACAATGTCAACCGAACCGATGGAGTGGATGACATCTCATAACAATGTCAACCAGAATGATGAAGTACATGACATCTCATAACAATGTCAACCAGAAAGATTGGACGAGATGACATCTCATAACAATGTCAACCGGACCGATGGAGTGGATGACATCTCATAACAATGTCAACCAAAATGGTTGAGTGGACGACATCTCATAACAAATGTCGACCAGAAAGATTGGGCGAGATGACATCTCATAACAGTGTCAATCGTACCGATGGAGTGGATGACATCTCATAACAATGTCAACCAAAATAAAGAAGTGGATGACATCTCAAAACAATGTCAACCAGAAAGATTGGACGAGATGACATCTCATAACGTCAACCGGACCGATGGAGTGGATGGCATCTCATAACAATGTCAACCAGGATGATTGGACGGGAGGACATCTCATAATAATGTCAACCAGAACAAAGAGGTGGATGACATCTCATAACAATGTCAACCAGAAAGATTGGACGAGATGACATCTCATAACAATGTCAACCAGAAAGATTGGGCGATGACATCTCATAACAGTGTCAATCGTACCGATGGAGTGGATGACATCTCATAACAATGTCAACCAGAATGATTGGAAGGGATGACATCTCATAACAATGTCAACCAGAATAAAGAAGTGGATGTGTCAACCAGAAAGATTGGACGAGATGACATCTCATAACAATGTCAACCAGAACAAAGAGGTGGATGACATCTCATAACAATGTCAACCAGAAAGATTGGACGAGATGACATCTCATAACAATGTCAACCAGAACGATGCGCAAAAATATGATTTGCTGGAGAAGTACTACTTCCTTGCTTAGCGGTGATAGCTTTGGCAAATGTTTGTCATGAGCGAGAGAAAACTGCCCTAGTCAGACCATGAGACCCTAATTTGAATAAAAAATTAGATTTTTTTTATTTATTATTATTTTTTTTTGAGAATGTTAAATTTTATTTTGAAAAATGGCGTTTGAAACCATGTGGAATACTATACTCTGCTTTCAAGTTTGCACGGGAATTGTCTTTTGGATGCAGCATTTGGAGATCATGAAGACATTTGGTGTTTTTGGACAATACAGTATGACCAAGAGAAAACCGGACTTTATTGATCATTATTGTCCAGGATAAGTAAAACTAAGTTTGGTCTCACCATGTGCTAGATTGGCGATACAAAGAGTCTTGTGAACAAATGGATTGATATGAAAATCTGATTGCTTGGGAGGTGAATGGTCTTCTACAGATTTTGCTATTGACCTGTTTTTCCACTTTTTCCTTTTTTTACCCTTTGAATGACCAAGTCAAGGGTTTGCATAATTTTTGCGCGATGAGGCCATTGCTAGTTTTCACTCATGCCTGCGAAGTTGATCAAATTATTTCTTTTCCCTTTTTTGCCCCTAGTCACAAGACTAGGACTGGGGTTCGCGTAATTTTTGCGCATTGAGGCCGTTTCCGGTTTTCACTCATGCCCGCGATTTATTTGAAGTACGATTCTGCTCTTATTACAGTGAATGATTGCTTTGAAAACTAATGCACAAGTGGTCTTGGTGTTTGAACCACTTTTTACCCTTGGGATAGCCAAGTCACTGGGTTTGCATTATTTTTGCACAATGAGGCCATTTCCGGTTTTCACTCATGTCTGCAAAGTTGATCAAACTATTTCTTTTCCTTTTTTTGCCCCTAGTCACAAGACTAGGACTGGGGTTCGCGTAATTTTTGCGCATTGAGGCCGTTTCCGGTTTTCACTCATGCCCGCGATTTATTTCATATGAGGCTTTACTCCCTTCATTGCCTTGAATGCCAGTGTTCCACCTCGGATACTATTCTGATAATTGCTTGTACTCTTAGACTCGAAGGGATCTAGGAGGACTTGAGATGGGACGAAATGTTGGCTGAGGGGACTGAAAGTTTGGGACATCCTTTCTGCTTGTCGGAATTTTGTCTTTTCTTGAACACCTCTTGACTGATTTTTTTTTTCTTTTTCTTTCAATCAACCTCTTTTTTTTTTCTTTTTTTTTCTTTTTTTTTTCTTTTTTTTTTGAATTGGAGCTACTTTGTCCAAATGGTTTGAAAATTTGACCGCACCTGATTTCCAGGTTGCCTACGTACCCTTTTCAGGATCAGGTCATGACGTAGTTCATAGCAGACTAAGTGCAAGGCGTCCCGATTTGAAAGAGAGGTTATTAGGCTCGAAGGGTTAACTAACGAACTTTATTGATATATTGTAGGTGTTACATGATTTATAGGGAGAGCAGGCACCAAATACGGCCTCCTATCATATCCCAAAGAAACTAAAAGTACAAGCAATTATCAGATAGGATCCTAAGCATAATACTTCTTAACTTTATCTATGCTGATTGGCTCAGGAAGATCCTCATCATCCATCTGTCCAAGTCGAAGGGCGCCTCCAGAGAACTTTTCCCGGACAATGTATGGGCCTTCGTAGTTTGGTGTAAATTTCCCTCTCGGATCTGGACGATTTGGCAACAATTTCCGGAGAACAAGGTCACCAACTTCAATATTTCTGGGCTTGACCTTCTTATTAAATGCCCTAGCCATGCGCTTTTGATAGGCTTGACAGTGATCTATGGCTTTTAGTCGTTTTTCTTCAATCAGGTGCAACTGTTCGTATCTGGCTTGTGCCCATTCTGATTCTTCAAGTTCTGCTTCCATTAGCACTCGTAATGACGGAATTTCTACCTCAATAGGCAAGACAGCTTCCATACCGTATGCTAAGGAGAATGGTGTTGCACCAGTCGAAGTGCGAATCGATGTTCGATAGGCCATGAGTGCATAGGGAAGCATTTCATGCCATGCAGAATACTTGATTGCCATCTTCTCGATGATTCGCTTCATATCTTTGTTTGCGGCTTCGACTGCACCATTGGCTTGAGGTCTGTATGGTGTAGAATTATGATGTTGGATCTTGAATCTCTGACAGAGTTCAGTCATACCTTTGTTACAGAAATTGAGAGCATTATCTGTGACGATCTCATACGGAACCCCATATCTGCAAATGATGTCTTTCTTGAAAAACCGCTGAACAACTGAGGCTGTGACATTAGCAAAAGAGGCCGCTTCAACCCATTTTGTGAAATAATCAATCGCAACAAGAATAAACCGATAACCGTTTGATGCTTTCGGCGTGATGGGCCAAATGACGTCTATGCCCCAAGCTGAGAAAGGCCAAGGTGCAGTAAGATTGTGCAATGTAGTAGGCGGTGCATTGATTAGGTTTGCGTAAATCTGGCATTGATGGCATTTTTGAACATGACGACAGCAATCGGATTCCATAGTAGTCCAATAGTATCCCAATCTAAGAATCTTCTTTGACAGCATTAACCCGTTCATGTGGGGACCACAAACTCCTCCGTGAACTTCTTCAACCACTTGTGCTGCTTCCTTTTTATCAAGGCATCTCAATCAAATCAAATTGGGTGACCTCTTGTATAACACTCCTCCTGATAGAACAAACTGGATAGAGAGTCTTCTGATTGCTCGACGATCTGCTTTGGTGGCATCTAGAGGAAAAGTGCCGTCATCGAAGTATTGCTTGATATCTGTGTACCATGGTTTGTCATCTGGGCGCTCTTCTATAACTAGACAATATGCTGGTTGGTCTTGTTGCTGAATCTCAATAGGCCAAATCAGATTTCCTTTAGGAAATTTAACCATAGTAGCTAGGGTCGCAAGAGCATCAGCGAACCTGTTATGCGTCCTACACCTGTGATTGAAAGTGATCCTCTTGAACTTAGTGATCAAAACATTAAGACATGCCAGATACGGAATCAACTTTTCTTCCTTGATTGCCCATGACTCATTAGCTTGACAAATTACCAGTGATGAATCACCATAAACATCAATCTCTTCTATGCCAATACAATGTGCTTCTCTGAGTCCAGCTATACATGCCTCGTATTCTGCAGCATTATTTGAACATCTGAACTTTAGCTTGACTGAGATAGGAAGATGAGCTCCTCTTGGCGAGATTAAGACTGCCCCTGCCCCATTCCCATGTTGGTTTGCAGCTCCATCAAAGTACATCTCCCATCCAATATAATCAGGATCTTCTGGTTCTAAACTTAGAATAGCTTCATCCGGAAACTGGTCATGCACTGAAATATAGTCGGACGATGGGTTATATGCCAAATGATCTACAATTGCTTGTCCTTTGATTGATTTCTGCGTCATGTATGTGATGTCAAATTCTGATAACATCATGAGCCATCTGGCTGTTCTTCCTGAAGTAGCAGGCTTCTCCAGTAAGTACTTGAGTGGATCCATTCTTGATATCAAAATCACAGGGTAGGACAATAAATAATGTCGTAAACGCTGGGTGGCCCAAACCAATGCTAGACAAGTCCTCTCTAATGCATTGTACTTCTCTTCGTACTCATGCAAATGCTTACTGATGTAATAAATGGCCTGTTCTTTTCTGCCCGATTCATCATGTTGAGCCAGCACACAACCCATTGAAGTCTTTTGGATGGAGATGTACATTAAAAGTGGTCGTCCAGGTGTTGGAGGGACAAGCACAGGTGGATTGAGAAGATATTGCTTGATCTTATCAAAGGCCTGTTGACATTCATCTGACCAGACTGTCGGCACATTCTTTCTAAGCAATTTGAAAATTGGCTCACAAATCGGAGTAAGTTGTGCAATAAAACGATTGATATACTGAATCCTGCCTAGAAATCCTCGAATTTCCTTTTCTGTCTGAGGTGCAGGCATCTCGATGATAGCTCTTGCTTTTGCTGGATCAACTTCAATTCCTCTTTTACTGACAATGAAACCAAGAAGTTTTCCTGACGTTGTTCCGAACGTACATTTTGCTGGATTTAGCCTTAGACCAAAGATTCTGAGCCTGTCACATAATTTCTTCAAATCTTTTGGGTGATCTTTAGCCAATGGGGATTTGACAATCATGTCGTCTACATAAACCTCTGTACTTTTGTGCATCATATCATGAAATAATGCTGTCATTGCTCTTTGATACGTTGCCCCTGCATTCTTGAGCCCAAATGGCATGACCTTGTAACAAAAGGTACCCCATGGGGTAATGAACGAGGTCTTTTCCATATCCTCTTCGGCTATTTTGATCTGATTGTATCCCGAGAACCCATCCATAAAAGATAAGGTTTCATGTCCAGCTGTATTATCGACAAGGATATCGATGTGAGGAAGTGGAAAATTATCCTTTGGACTAGCCTTGTTCAAGTTTCTATAGTCAATGCACATTCTAACTTTGCCATCTTTCTTAGGCACAGGTACGATATTGGCTAGCCATTCTGGGTAAGTTGCCACTGCTAGAAATCCTGCACTTATTTGCTTCTCGATCTCCTCTTTAACCTTCTGAGACCATTCTGGCCTTAACCGCCTGAGATTTTGCTTAACTGGTTTTACCCCTAGGTTCAATGGCAATCTGTGGACTACTAATTCTGGATCAAGGCCGGGCATGTCCGCATATGACCAAGCAAATACATCAATGTAACTTTTGAGGAAGTCAATCATAGCGCTCCTTTGATCAGGACTCATTGTAGTGCCAATCTTCACACACTTAGGATCGTCTTCGGATCCGAGATTTATGGTCTCAGTGTCATCCTCATTAGGTTTACATATCCCTTCGTACTGTTCAAGGAGGTCAAGGATCTCTTGTGGAGGTTCCTCTTCTTCCTCTTCGTCATACTCTACTTCCAAAAGTTCAAGATTGATTTCATGATTTGAGTTAGCTTTATCCTGGGCAATACCCTGGCAAACCAATAAGCTCGGTCTTAGTATTTGAGTTTTTTTTTTTTGTTTTTTTTTATTTATTATTATTTTTTTTTTTTGGTGACTTCAGATCACTAAGCCTTTTTTGGAGACTTAGGTCATACCATCATGAGCCAAAATTTTATGTATATACAAAGGAAACAAGTCTTGAGACAAAGAAAATGAATTTCATTGATTTTCTGATGTTTTGTAATATTTACAAAGATGCGTAAAGCAAAAAGACTATTGACTATTTTGAAATGACCAACAAAGCCGCCTGGAAAATAAAAATTTCTTGGTTTTTCTCTTTTTGACCTAAAGATGAAGAGAACAAATAAAGAAAAGAAACTGGGTCATGGTCTGACTAGTTCGACCTTCTTTCCCCGCCTTCCTCTGGCTGCTTCAACTGTGATGGGATCGGTCCACCATACGAGAGGAGAAGAACTGGCTCGTATGAGCGGAACAGAACTGGATGATGCTTGCGAAGGACTGGAGAGGGTGCAAACTTGTTCCTCTACCACGCAATCAATCTGGATTGCATCTTCAACAGCGAGTTCTTCAAACAATTGAGCAACTTCGAACATTTCAAGAAACCTTGCAGGATCGTCCTTTGGCTGAGGTTTAGGTGGAGAGTGGACGGTTGGTTCTGAGTCTGATTCTTCGAAGGGAAGGTTTTTGTAAATTTCAAAATCAGATGGCCTGGGAGTACTGGTAGGAAAGGTAACAGACAGGGGAGGTGGGGGCACCGACTTTACTGGTGATTTTCCTTTAGTCAGCTTGTTCAAGAAATCATCCAATTCTGGTTTGTACCCTATTCCGAAACGAGGTGTGTAGCGAGGTGCCACGTACCGCTTCTTCATTCCTTGGTGGTGGGCGCCCAAACCCAAACCAGGTCTGTACTTCATTTTTGCCATGATCCTCACTGCTGCTGGTATATATTCATTTTTCTTGCTTTCAAGCTGAGCAATACAAGTAACCTCCTCAAACTGATAAGTCATAAAAGTTGCCCCTTGTCCCAATTCTTGGACATCCCCAAAGGTACTTGCCAAAGACTCTGTCGGAATCACAATCAACTGGTCGTCTTGAATGAATTTAATCCTCTGATGAAGTGATGACGGGATGGCTCTGGCCATGTGGATCCACGGCCTTCCAAGAAGAAGAGTAAAAGAAGCTGGCACATTAACCACTTGAAAATTGGTCAAGAATTCTGATGGTCCAATAAAGATGTTTAAGTCGACATCTCCCAAATTTTGACGAGTTGAATTGTCGAAAGCTCTAATTGTCATAGTCCTTTTCTTGACATGACTGATATCCATTCTCAAACCTTCCAAAGTAGTTAATGTACAAACATTCAAACCAGACTCATTATCTACCAAAACTGCTTAAAGTGTTTTACCCCTGCACTGTACTGAGATGTAAAGAGCTCTGGTGTGCTCTTTGTCACTGTCTGGAATTTCCTCTTCACTAAAGGTAATGGTCTTTGGTTCTAGAATCTGACCTACCGTTGCCCCAAACGCTCGGGTGTTATATCCTTTGTGACATGAGCGTTGTTAAACACCCTGAGCAATTGTTCCCGATGGTGCTCTGAAGTTAAGAGTAATCCCATCACTGAAATTTGAGCTGGGAGCTTTGTAAGTTGATGGGCAATATTATATTCCTTTGCTTTGTCCAAAATTTTCAACAATGCAGCATCTTCTTCTTTTTGTTGCTCAGGATTCAGACATTGCTCTTTGCCCTTGGACTTAGGCAGCTCAACTTCAGGTTGCTGGTAAACTCTTCCCGACCTAGTTATTGCAGTGATGTTTTCATTGTCTAGAATGAGAGATGGAGGGGCCGGTAAACGATTAAGGGGATGGATTAGTGCTGGAATGTATGGAATCTGGACTGGACTTTTACCAAGGGGTAGTGGAGATGACACAACTGGGGTTGTAGGCCAACCGGCAGGGCAAGGGATAGTATAAACAATTCTTTTATTCTCAACAGGAATAAAAGGGATTTGTATAGGACGCTGAATGGGTTGAACAGTAGATGACTGGACTGGCGATGTGTAAGGTATTTGGGTGGGTTGAAGAATTGTGGATTCAAGAGATGATAGAGATTTAGGATATGGGATTTGAACAGGGGCTCGGTACAAAGGACAAATAGTATCATCTATCTCAGACAGCTCACCAATCTCAACCATACTAACATCCAGTTCATTCTCGCTCAGAAAATTGACTTGTCCTTGATGTGGGGGAAGAGGGGCTTGAATGATACTAGTATTTCCCGGTATAAATTCGACTTTGCCTTGGTCCAAGAGATTTTGGATTTCATTCTTAAGATTGTAACATACATCTGTAGCATGTCCGGGACCCTGATGATAAGCGCAATGTTGGTCTGCTTGATAAAACCGGTTCCGCTTTTCAAGTGGGATAAGCGGAGTTGGTCCCTTCAAAGTAATAAGGCCTTGCTTGAGAAGGAAGGTCAAAAGTTGGCTTAAAGAGTAAGGTAGGGGGGTATAATTCCTTGGGGGATTTCTTGCAGGCTGACGCGCCTGTTGATACTGATTCTGCCTTACTGGATGAAGGTTTTGAGGTTGAGGGTGTTGTTGAATCGGTGGAGCAGGTAGCATCAAGGGTGCACTTGGCGCGATCCAATTAACTTCTTCTCTTTTTCTAGTATCTCTTTGCCCATTATTTCTGTTGTTAGCCGGGACACTTGGCCTTGGAGATGTATGGCTAAGACTGGCATGTATGGTACCATTTTTTACAGCTGCTTCAATTCTTGCCCCTGTCTCGACAATTACCTTGAAATCGGTAGCCGGTAGAGTTATCATCAGTGTTGAATATGATTGCTTTAAGGTTCCCAAAAAGGTAGAAGTCATTTCTTCCTTTGATAACTGCACTGATAGTCTTGATGCCATCTCTCTCCATCTAGCGGCATACTCAATGAATGATTCGTTATTCCTTTGGGACAGTTGCTCTAGATCACTCTTTTGAGGGAGCACCTCCAAGTTAAAAGAAAACTGATCAATGAAGAGATCGATCACATCTTGTCAACTGGTAATCCGCTTCTTATCAATTGAAAGCCACCACCGGAGAGCGGCATCTTTCAGACTTTTCTGAAAATATTGGATAAGATATGATGGTTTATCTCTGTAAGCCATCATGTCTCCCACATACAACTGTAGATGCTCTTTCGGACACCCTTTGCCCCCATATTTGGTGAATTCTGGAACTCGAAAATCAGAGGGAACCAAAGTATCAGAGGAGAAGAGTAGGTCATCCAGGGTTACCCCTGTAGAGGAGGATGATACCCCCTGCCCCTGCATTTTTTTCATCATCTCTTTCAACTGACGAATCTCTTCTTGTTGGTTCTTGAGAGCCATCACTAACTCTGAATCTTGCGGCGCCTTTTGATTGTGATGATCACAGTTCACAGCCTCACCAGTTTTTCCATCAAATCGAGTGTAGTCAAAATCACCATCCTCACTCGGTTGATCATGAAGAGGGTTGATAAAAGTAAAGTTTGGGGCAAGAATCTCAACCCTAGGTTAATCCAGTTGGAAAGGTCTAAAACCTGACTGGTCTGGTTGATGCCGAAAAGTTCCAATTCCGGGTTGGTCTGGCTGAAAATTTTCCGGTTGGAATGAAGTTCTAGGCTGTTCGGGTTGAAATGGTCCAGCTTCTGGTTGGTGAGTAGGTTTGTTAAGTTGTAAAGCCATCAGAGCCTGCAAGGTTTCCTGAATACTGTCCAATTGGGCTTTCATCCCATGTATCTCATGATCATGTGCTTGTACAAGCTGATCTTTACTTGAATCCAGACGATTGTTGGGAGCAGCAATGTCTGCTGAACTTTGAGAGGACCAATCTGCGACTTCAGGACTGTCCAGATCTATTATCGCAGCTTGGGTAAGGGCACGAGATATAAAACGAGTGACAATACGCTGTTTCATTCAACACTGAGAAAGATGTAACGATTAAACATGAATGCATGATTTAACAGCAAAAAGTTGAAAATCACTTCTTTATATATGCAGGTGTTTGTGTGATTTTAAGACAACACTGACCCAAAAGAAAATAAAGAAAAACAACGAAAGACAAAAAGAAAATGACTCAACCCTATACAGGCCCATCTGGGAAACCATAACCAAATGATGAAGGGTTGCCCCCAAGATCTAGAACTTGCTGATGGAGGCATGCAATTTCGTTCTCCAACCTGTCAACCATGTCCGAAGCACTTTGAATTCTGAAGTCAAACTCCAAAGCTTTGACTTCTGCATTATGCCTGGATACACTCAACTGCTCTTGATAGTAACGAAACTGTTCTTCAAACTGACGGGAGTCTCGAGCATCATCTCTCTTTCTTTTCTGGAACTCTCGCATAGCTTGCTCTAACTGCTTTTCTTCATCATGAGCAAGTTGGTGCCGACGCTTCAAATCATTCTTCTCTTGTTGGAGTAACTGTTGTGCTTCCTCCAATTCTTTCATGCCCTTGAGAATCTTGAGCTGGCCCTGTTCTAACTGCTCTTCCTTTGCACTAGCTATCTCCTTCATCTTGGCTTCTTGTTGCCGGTGCGCCTGTTGTGCTTTCTTCAATTCCTTCCTGTCTTCGAGAATCTTAAGTTGAGCTTGTATGAACTTATCTTCCCAAGGGATCGCTACTTTAGAAAAAGGGAGACTTCCCTTTGAGGGTACCGAAACAAGTGTTGGTAGTTCTTCCGGCTTAGGCATCTCTGACACAACCCGTTGATTTTCCAACCACAGATCATATCCTTCTTTTGTTGGTGATCCAGTCGATACCACATATCCTGGCAACTTGCTCCACTTACACAACTGCCACTCTGTCTGAAAACGTCTGTCCATGAGTTCCGATAACTCAGAAAAACGGATATAATCCTGAGATAAGTCATCTAACACTGGTACACATTGTTGGTAACCAAACTGGCGAAGTACCCTGATGGGTACATAAGGTGATGACCCAGTCACTCCTGCAAGTGTTATGCTTCTTCTCTTAACAGTGGCCAAACGAGGTAAAACCTTCATATTAAGCCAATCACATTTCCAAATTATCTGAGTATCTAAAAGGCTATTGAGGAGTTCATACAACTTTCCCACATCTACGGTTTTTAAGCTTGACTGCACCTCAGAAAACTTTTTTGGTAAACTGCAATACCCACTGATATTTGCTGGCACAGTGATCAGTGATGGTATATGCTCCACTAACCATAAGAATAGCAAAGAAATGCTTGCATTAAAGAAATTCCTTCCAGTATCAGCTGCATGCTTAAGGCTTAGGAATAGTTCTGCCAAGATAACTGGAACAAGAGTACCTCCATTGCGCACATCTTGGATGATTCCCACAAGTACTGACTCTACATACTCACGGCTATTCTTGGGAAAAACCAGCTGCGACACCGCCACCAAAGTAAAGGCGTTGAATCCAGGTAAATCTATAGTTTGGTCCTCTGGTTTCCAGTTGTGCTTGCATCTCCTTAAAAGATAACTTGTGGACAGCCTGGAATAAAAATCCTTGGCACAGTTCTCCAACAATGAAGGTTTAATTCGCAGAAATTCCGATAATTCCCTCTTGTATGATCGTTTGTAGCGAGGAACAATCACCGTATCAGTTAAATCCAACCGAAGAATGGTAGAGATTTCTTCTAAAGTTGGGCACATCTCATTTCTTCCGAAACGGAAAACCACGGCTGAAGAATCCCAACATTGTATGGCTGCCGTGATGAGACGCCAATCTGGCTTTACCAGGACAAGGTCTAAGATGTAGCCCAAGTGAGTCTTCTGTCTCCAATATAGCTTTTGCATTGGAGTGAGGGCATTTACTATTTCGGTGAGCTCTTTATTACATGCCGCCGTAAGCTTCAAATTCATCTTGGGTTTTGATCTATTCATTGATTCTGGTATCCTAGATGGGCCTGCCATTTGACTGAAAATATGTGTAAGTGTAAGTATATATACAAGTGTAAACATGATGACATGCATATGAGATGCAGAAACAATAACCCTTTTTCTTTTGAAATCTTTGAAATTTTTTTTTTTTTTTTTTTTTTTTTTTTTTTTGAAGAAACCAAATGGGGTAGGTGGGCATGGATCCGACCTACTAAGTTGGGTTATTGGAAACCAAGACCCAATAGGTTTAAGATGTAAAATGAATGTGGATATCCATTTAGACCTGGGTTTTAGGCTCCACATGTGACAACCTAACACAATATTATTTATTTTGAATTTTGAACCTCCTCTTCTTTGAATTTTGGATTTTCTTCCTTCCTTTTTTTTTTGTTTTTTTATTTTTTTTTTGTTTTACCAATTATTCTGTTTTTTGCTTTGATTGAGTTTTGATTTTTTTTTTTTTTTTGGTGTTTTTTTTGTTTTTGTTTTTTTTTTTTTTTTCTTCACCAATTGTTTTGTTAAAAGGGGTGATCCTTGACATATGTAAACCAATGGGGTAGGCAGATAGGGGTCTACCTACTAAGTTGGGTTATTGGAAACCAAGGCCCAATGGATTTAAGATAAAATATGGATATGGATATCCAGTTGAATCTGGGTTTTTGAACCCCATATGCAAAGTGTAGAGATGGGTTGGGAGTTTATTCAACAATGGCTCACACAGGCCCTTTTTTTGAATGAACATATAGGTACAAATGGGTACCTTCATGTTCAATCGAAAGGCAGGGCGGGTATAGGCTATAAGCAAAGTAGAATTAGGGGAAACCTTCCTAAACAGTTGCTTATAGACTATATCTCTACCTAAACTATAGGCATATGCTGGGGTAATGTGAGGTGTTCCTAAGGTGGTTGGGGGACACTTGGCTGTATATGCGACTCCCAAAAATGGGCCGATTGGCGCAAGTAGGTTTAGTCTATATCCCTTCCTGAGAATAATCGTCCCACAAGGGTGATATAGCTAAACCATGACTGTTAAGCCCCATCACTGAAGATAATCATCAAACAGTTGTAGGCGTAATAAGTCAAACTAAAGGGTTTAAGGGTTATTACACTAATATGGAATGAATATGATATGCACATAAGAAAGAATAAGAACATACCCACAATATAAAAAGAATTAGCAAAAGTAAGAATTACTTTAGGAAATAATTAGTGATTTTAATAATGTTTCGCTTATACCTAAATTTCGGGTTGGACCTAGTTTTCCCCAGCAGAGTCGCCAAAGCTGTAAACACATAAATTTACCGTCCTTCCTCCCCTCTCAACTCTAAGTGTCGAGATAAGGTCCGAGAGTAGAGGAATAACGCTAAATTTATTCTAAGAGTCGCCACCTACTTAGGGGAAGTAGGATCCCGAGATAATCCAAAATAAGGGGGTCTACGGTCCAGAGTAGTCTAGGTAAGAGATCCCTTTAGGTCCCGGGGAAGGGGTTAGGCACCCCAGGACCTCCATCCAATGATGGTAACCTACTCATTAGGTCCAAGCCAAACATTTGAAATCACTTAAAAATTCCTAAATAATTATTAATTTTGCTAATCAAACACAAATCAATATGGGGTGTAAAAATTTTATTTTTGGTTGGGGTCGAACCCTGGTTTTGGGCTGCCTACTTATCCGGTTAGTCGGAATCAGACCCACATAGTAGTTCGGGGTCCGTGACTGTTTTTATACTCGTTTCGGAGTGTGGTCACTTCCAACTCGTGTTTGAGTTGGGGGAGGGGAAGTGGAATTGAGATTTATGAATCTCATTCCGGGAGATGGTCGCGTAGCTAGGTGCTCGTGGTGGAACTCTAGGGGGCGTTCAATTATTAAGGTAGAGATTTTTATTTTTTTTTAAAAATGTTTTTGTATTTTTCGATTTTTTATATATATTTTTTTATTTCGACAAGTTTAACTAGTCAGGAACTACCCTAAGTGCCCAATGTAGGCAAAAAAGAAAATAAAATTGCGGCCTAATCCTATTGCACAAACATGGATATTACACACATACATGATATGAAATACAAAAGAAATGGGGCTCAAAGGAAGCTAATGGGCCAAGGCCCATTGATCACTAATGATCAATTGGCTTTGGTCCATTACCATTCTAAAGCCTCAAGAGGTAAGCCCAAAAATTCTAGAAAAATAATTTTAGGCTTCCCAAGAGATTCAAATCTCTAAATTAAACTCCACCATGCAAAAAAAAAAAACAGACACTAAGTGAATAAATAAATAAATAGGGAAACTGCGTACCTGCGTGCGGTTGTTTTGAAGAAGGGAAATCAATCTCGGCTGCCCGGCTGCTACTCCGTTGATCAAAATACAGAATAGGGAATCCAACAAAGGATTTACAAATTAAAAATAAAAAAAATAAAAAAAAATAAAAAAAATAAAAAAATAAAAAATAAGATAAAATACACAAATAATAAAATGAAATAAAATACTAACAAAATACAAATGGGAGTGATTACAGGCGCCGGGATCTGTAGATCCAAATCGGGAGACCTTGATCTGTAGACCGGATCTGGATGAACGGGGAATGGGAGGGAAATCAGGAAGAGCAAAGGAAAAAATGGTTACCTGAGAAGCGAGGGTATCTACTGAATGGAGATGGGTGAGAGGTTGAAAGTGAAGAAGCTTGCCGGAGAGGATGACCTCGCCGGAGAGGATGATCGGAGAAGACGATCGAAGCCTGATTTCTATGAACCTGTAACAAAAAAAATCGGAAAAGAAAACAAAGGAAAAACAAAACAAAACAATGAATAAACATTCAAGAGAAACTCGGTTTCTAGATCTAGATCTGGATCTAGATCTAGATCTAAAACTAGAATGGGAAATAATGCTGATCTAATGCTCACCGGTTCTCAAGGATGGAGATGCTGGCGCCGGTAATGGAGTTCACCAGGTGAGACGACCGAAGCCGAGAGAAGAGAAAGGATCGCAGCGAGATCTGAGATCGAAATCTGATAAATGGATGAGTTGGGACTCGCCGAAGAAAATCTGCCGCCAGAAAAACCCAAAACCAAAGATGAACTCCCTTAGTTCTGTAAGAGTGAAACAAAGAAAAAGAAAAGATCTAGATCGACGAGATATTAACCTGAAAATTGCCGGAGGAGGAAGATCGATGGACTGGTGTTTGCTTAGATCGGTAGCCGAGATGGTCGATAAGGACGAGGCTACCGGAGGTGTTGCTACAGGGGGCTGTTTGGATGCTTTAGTTGTTGCCGCTGGAGAATAGAAACTGATGGAAGGGGTAAACTTCTCCTTTCTGCCGCAAAACCAAAAGGGAGAAAAGGAAAAATGAGGTCACCTGACCTCATTACCGAGTATTTATAGATGGAATTAGGGTTTGAGGATATGGGCTTTAATTTTGAATGGCATTTTGGATCTTGCTTGGGCCATAGCCTCTAAGCTTCCAACCCTTAGAGGATTTAGCTTAGGTGAACTTGGGCTTGGGGTTTTGACTTGGATTTGGTTGCGGGCTTTGCCGCTGGGTTGTGGATTAGGTGGATTTTGAACATAGGGTTCCTCTCTTCTCTCTCTCTCTCGTAAAAATAAAATAATACACAATTATAATAAATAAAATAAATTAATAAAATAATAAATCAAGAAATAAAATAAAAAAATAATCAATAAAATTAAATTTGTAAGAGGGATTTCAAGGGTGTAAAAATGAGGTGTTCACACTCATCTTTCAAGGAGAAAGTGTTGAATGCTCTAAAGGAGTTGGAGGCCAACACCCAATTACTGCACTCTCATTCCCAATCTATCCTGAGACTTGAGTCCCAAGTGGCACAATTAGCTAATATCATATACAAGAGAGAGGAAGGGAATCTCCAAAGCCAACCAGTGAGCAACCCTAGGGGTGTAAACATGGTTATTGATACTCAACATAATAAAACTCATCGTGAGAACGTTCTTGCCATTATTATCCTAAGGAGTGGGAAGGTAGTTGATAACCATGTTAGGGAGAAGAAGGGTGAAGAAGAAGAGGTCATGGTAGAGCCAACAAAATCCAAAGGAGAGGGGGTGAGTGTCTTTGAGAAGAACCAAGGTTTTTCCCCATCTTTATCTAATCTTACTTCCCCGACATCCTATATGCCTAAAGTTCCTTACCCTCAGTGCTTAAAAGATTTCTCTCATTTTAACAAAAAGGCATCTAAAGCGGATGATATGATGGAGGTCTTTAAACAAGTCAAGATCAACCTCCCACTCATAGATGCCATTAAGCAAGTCCCGACTTATGCCAAGTTTTTTAAGGACTTATGCACTCAAAAGCGTAAATCTTGGACTCATGTGTCCAAGAAGGTCATTCTCACCGAGCAAGTGAGCTCCATTATCCAATACAACACTCCTCCTAAATTCAAGGATCCTGATGCTCCTGCAATTTCATGTATTATTGGAGATCACTCTATTAATCAAGCACTCCTAGATTTAGGAGCAAGTGTTAATCTATTACCCTTCTCGGTGTATAAGCAACTAGGCTTAGGAGGGCTTCAACCTACATCTGTCATATTACAATTGGCGGATAGATCTATGAAAAAGCCTCGTGGGATGATTGAAAATGTTCTTATCAAAGTTGACAAATTTTAATTTGCAGTCAACTTTCTTGTCCTTGACATGGAAACCGTGCATAATTCAAAAAGCTAAATTCCAGTCATCCTTGATCGTCATTTCTTGGCCACGGCCAATGCTTGTATTAATTGTAAGACAGGGGTAATGGATGTGTCATTTGGTAACATAAGAGTTCGGCTGAACATTTTTAACACACCCGAACAACAACAGAAGGGAGAGGAGTGTTTTATGGTGAATGTGAGTGATAAAATAATTGAGGAGACCCCTCCTCATGCCTTAACTGAGAATGCCTTAGAGGCATCCCTCGCTCATCTCAAACCCCCGGACCCCACTAAAGAAAAGCCCAAAGATGATAACAATTATTTGCTACATTTCATCCATCTCAAGGGCTTTCAGTTCGAGAAGTATAAAGTGAGGCTTACATCTTCATGCTTGTTCAACCATTTTTCCTATAAGTGCAGGTCATGCAAGTTATATTATACACCTGTGACCTTTCAAAGGTCTATGATCTCCAAATTTTTTGACATGGATAGGTGTGTACTCAAAGTCAAAGCTCAACTTCACCAGCCCTATGTTGAGGGCATTAATAATGGGACGATGATCAAATTCTTTGGGTGGTTGGATCCCGTCTAGGAAGACTATTGAGAATTGTACTACGTCTGACTGAAGACGATAAACTTAGCGCTTGATGAGAGGCAACCCAATGTTTTTGTAGACTTACTTGAGTCTAAGTTTGGGGTGGTTCTCCAACCCCTCACAGTTTTTTAGTTTTAAAAAAAAAACAAAAAAAAAAGGTTCAGATGTGCTTTATCCTAGGTTGAGTCATGTGTTGCTCTATCTTAGGCGCTTTGGATTCTTGATGTATTCTAGATGTCTTTGCTTCATGATATTTATATATTGACTTCTTTGATTTCTCAATATGTGCGATTTCTTTCTCACTAACCCTACAAGGATTTAGTTTGTTTCAATGAAGTTTGGGGTGATCTCTGCTTGATAAATCTTTTACGTTCTTCCTCCTTCTTCATCTTTCATTCATGGATTGCCTTCACCTGTCTGATATTATTGATCTTGAGAAAAATGCAACGAAACCAGCGCAGTCCACTGTGGTTCGACACCCCATACTAATCACTATTCTATGGAATTGTAACTATTACGAGGTTTATTTAGTTGACGATCATGCACTACAGTTCTTAGGGAGGATAGTGTATCGTGGATGGTATGAGCGGTGCGCCCCACAGTATTTTGATTTGCAGCGATGTGGGATTCGCCCTCATTCTCGAGTGGGTGACTTCTTTCTAGATTTAGGTGTTCCATTTCGGATACTCTGTTATGGAGCCTATGGATTTCCTCCACCAAGCGGTCCATGGTGGTTTGTTATCGCTCCATTGTGGACATCAACAAGTCGAGTTGTGTAGGCCCTTCTAGGTTGGTCTCTGCGATCGATTCTTCTTAAACGGAAGTGGTTATCGGTGCTTCTTAGGAGCCATGGTATTAGATTAAGAGGTTTAGATATATACTTTCTCATAGATGGCATCAATTTTTGTGGGAGAAAATACATGATCCAACACCTCTGAGAGTACTGGTTTAATCCCTGCTAGCTGTAACGGCTCCTCTTCAAAGTGCAACAATCCTCCAATCAATGATGCTCTGATGTTCAAGTTAGTATGGGATTAGGGGTGAAAAAAATGTTCATAGAATAGGACAATGAGTTTTTCCTTTTTGGGAGAGGCAAGCATTCTAAGTGGAAATGATTTCAAGGGAGAGAAAGATTCAGCCCCCTACTTTGTGCTCGCATGCATGTTCTATTTATAGATCGAGTCGTCATTAGGGTTGGCTCATTATCTTTCCATTTGAATTCCTAGATGGAATAGGAATCTTCTCATTTGAATTCTCCAACGGTGCAAGAATATTTTCGTTCCCGTTTGCCTACGCGGCCGAGATCGTGGGGAAGATCCCTATTTAGTAGGAGAGTATCACGATTTTGTGAGAGATCTTCGAGATATGATTAGATTGGGTCTTTCGCATGGTGATTCACAAGTTTAAAGGGCTTCACCTTGGTCCTCCTTAACCAGAATCAGGTTGGAATTCCGGAGGTCACTCTCCAAGCCTCACCTCGGGGTCAGAAGCATATGACATCCGTCTCAGATAAGTTTATTTGGTCGAAGTGTTCTTGTCTTGCTCCTGCTAGTGATACTGTCAGCTGGCAATGTGCTCAATTACCAAGTTTTACCCTTACAATATGTATTATAAAACATTTTTTTAACGTGCTTAAATAATTAAGCAAATCTCAAGTATGTGGATGATAAATGGTTATATGTATATATTTTGTTTAAATGTATTATGATGGTACATGGTAATCGAACCAAGCTAGTGAACCAAACTAAAGAGCCAAAGTGAACGGAGAAACAAATTGTCCATCCCACCCCTAGTCCTAACGAATTAGGTTCACTCTAGAGTGGCGAACTACAAACCCAAATTCGAACCGAACGGACAGATGAACCAGGTAACACTAGAGAGGGTGGGAGAAAGAACGAGGAACTGGGAAGGGAATAGGAAACTGAAAGGGGACTCAATAGGGTCAATATAGGGAGATGATTACTGTTAGTCGATGGAAAATTCTTTTGAGAGGGACATGTGTCGTGCATAGGATTTGTTCGTACGACAAACTCCTTTGTAGTATATGGATATGATTTGGAATTCTCTATGGTTACAATCGGACAACACATGTCCCTTTTAATACCCCTTAGCTGTGATTAAGATTCACTAACCCTTAAGATTCAACAATCAATCTTAGTTTTAAGAAAAAAAAATTAACTCTAAAAGTTAAAGTTGTTAACTATAGTTAAAAGAGCAACACTTAAAAGTTGTGTTGTAACAGGACCCAAGGAGTGTGGAGAATTCCAAGTGTGTGGATATAGTAGACTCATTAAATCAAATGCAATCATATTATATTCTCTCGTTTTTACCATTGCACATAACTTTTTATTGAATAAATCAAATCAAAAGCTGTTGATGAACCGAATTTTTAACATTGCCTAATTGATGTAACCTTGGGTTATGAACCACTAATAGTGCAGTCCCAAACATGGTTTATGGAGTTGGGTTCCCAACCCAGTTTGATTCTTGTGCCCTTCAACAATATACTAATCTATTAGAGAAACGTATTTCAGGTAGCTTTTTTTTCCTTCAACTATATGCTAAGTTGTTAGACAAACGTGATTCAGATAGTTATTATATTTTTTATTATTTAAATTCAGGTAGGAATAGTTCAAAGAGGAGTGCTATCCCAGTCGCATTCAATGCAAAAGTTTCCACAAGTTTCCACAGACGCAATACTAGCCCTATCATATCGAATATATATATGACGTTTGTAGCCCCAGCGTTGCGTCCATGGAAGTTTTGCGACTGGGGCTAGCAAAATCCTAGTTCAAATCAAGGGAATCTTCCCTACTTTATTTAAAATACAATTTAGGAACTTAGATTGTTCAGGGACTTGCACCACCAGACTCACTGTACTGTTTCACATAATCGTCCTCTTCTTCCTGTCCCTCATCCATGGGAAGTGAACCTGGTAATGAGTTATCCCTTACAACACCACTGGTGCTTCATGGTGAAAAATACAATCTCAGTGAGAAGAAAACTGAGGAAGTTGAGGCCAATGACGATCACTCCAACAAAGGCACCACCACCTTCCTTAAAACTTGCATCAATGGACTCAACGCTCTGTCAGGTCCTTCTTCTTCTTTCTTTTTTTTTTAAAAAATGTATTTTTTATTAGGGTTTTGCATGATGTGTATAAACACACGGAGCCTTAGCCCAACCGGTCCTAATTCAGGCTGGGTCATGCGGGCCACGGCCAAGCCTGCCCAATGTACAGCCCTAGTTCTTTAACCAATTTTTCTTTTGTCGTTTGATCGTTTGGCAAGAAAATGAGGGGAGGAAAAGAAAATAAAAGAAAAAGATAAGAAACTTAAATTTTCTCTCAAAATAACCATCAAAAGATAAAGGAAATATTTGGGAAAAGATTTGTCACTATTGAGAAAGTGCAAGAAAATGAAAGTGTGTTTCTTGTAGGGCTGTCAAAAAAACCCACGTAGAAGAGTACCCGACCCTACCCTACCCTGCCCTCCAAAGCCCTCTGAAGCCCTGCCCTTCCCAGCCCTTGGGCCAGGCAAGGTTCAAAATCCGGAAGCTCTGCTTCTACAGGGCTGGCCATGGCTCACCCCAGCCCTGCCCTTCTCCTTAGTTGCTACATGGTAGCTAAGGTCTATAAACCATAAAAATATAATATATATATATATATTATATTTATGAAATTACTCATTTCACCATTTCAAACGGTTTAATAGTAGGGTTAAATGAGTAATTTCACATAATCATCGTTATAAAACCCCTCGAGGCCTCGACACTCGTTACGAACCCTAACCCTAATCTCGTATGCGAAATCGCCTCCTCCTGCTTAGAGGATTTTGATATATAAATTTATTCTATATAGTTTTACTTTGTTTTATTTTATCATATATGTTTGTTACTAACAAAGAAAAAAAAATTAACTTTGTCATTGTTCTTTTTGTTGCAATATCGGTCCCAAGTCTGAATAAAAGAGGAGGGTATCCATTTCCATGTCAGGTTGACAGTCAGTGTAGAAAAAAAATCTCGTCATCTCAAATCACAAAAAAAACTCACTCTTTCTTCCGGCCCTTCCAGCCCTTTGGCCCTACCCTGACCCTTGAGGGCAGGGCTAGGGCCCAATCAATCCCGGCCCTTGAAGGACAAGGGTTGGGCTAGGGCCCTACTCTGGAAGGGTAGGGCTAGGGTTGACCCCGGCCCTGCCCTTTGACAACCCTAGTTTCTTGCCCATCGAATGCAAGAAAACGCACTTTTCTTTTATTTTATCTCACTTTCTCGCCAAGGTGTTCTTGTTAGGTGAGAAAGTGGGTGAAAGAAAAGAAAAGAATAGAAAGGAAAAGATAAGAAAAAAACTTTAATTTTTTTTTCAAAATAACTATCAAAAGATGCATGAATGGAATGTTTGGAAGAAAGTTTGTCATTATTGAGAAAGTGCAAGAAAATAAAAGTGTGTTTCTTGCATACAAAACACAAGAAAAGTGCAAGAAAACTCACTTTCCATTTATGCTATGTTTGGTTGCCGATAAAATAGGTGAAAATAAAAGAAAATTTCAGATTTCGAATACAATTCTTAGTTGTTTTTGTCTAAATTCTCTCACTTTCTCTTTCTTGTCAAATGATCTCTAAAAATTCCGGTATTTTAATTCATTAAGTCATTAAACATCTACTGAAAGGTTTTAACTTGATGTGTATGGCTTGGTCTGTAGAAGACTTTCTCCTTCTTTTTTAACTTAAAGGCTTCTCTTAACTCTGTCTTACATGTACAACTGCATTCTAATTTCTCTTTTTCAAATCCTGTCATATGTAGTGGAATTTTATAGGATATTAAATGTATTTACCGCTTCTCACCATATCTTTATTCCATTTATTGTTCAACTTAAGCAAGTCATGTGGGCATATAATCATGTTTTGTACAATTGTAGAAGAACTGAAAATTTTAAATCCTATCTTTTTGTTTGGTTCTACAGGAGTTGGGATGTTATCAGTTCCAATGCACTATCAGAAGGAGGGTGGCTGAGCTTGATACTTCTTTTGGTTGTCAGCCTCGGCGCCTTTTACACAGGTTTGCTAATGCAGAGATGTATGGACGTAGATTCACATATAAGGACTTATCCTGATATCGGCGAACGTGCTTTCGGGAAGAATGGTGGTGTCAATTTTCATGTACTTAGAGCTCTACTTAGTTGCTACAGGTTTCTTGATCCTAGAAGGGGATAATTTGCATAATTTATTACCAAACATGGGCTTCGAAGTTGCGGGGCAAAGGATCAATTGAAGACAAAGTTTCGATTTAATTGTTGCCCTTATAATTTTGCCTTCAATGTGGTTAAATAACTTAGCATTCTTTCTTATATATCTGCCACTGGGGTCATGGCTTCTATCATCGTCATTGGCTCTATTTTGTAGATTGGTGCAGTCGGTGGAGTCGGATTTCATGGAAAGGGAAGGCTTCTAAATTTGGGTGGAGTCCCTACTGCTGTTAGTTTTACGCCATTTGTTATTGTTCCCATCCAGTTTTCTCCACACCATAAACCTCTATGAGACACAAAAACCAATTCTCTAAGGTATGTGACAAATATTTGATCAGTTATCTAATATATATAATCCCATGTTTGGTTGTCCATAGGGAAAATTCCAAGTGAGTCGGTGTGGACACCCGAAAGGACTAGCCCTTGCCTCAAAGGGTTTAGGACACCCTCCGTCACCAAAAGAAAAAATTGGTTGTTTTGAAAAAGAAGATGCTTTCGGAACCTATTCAAAAGTAAAACTGTGATTGAACCTAGCTTTGGCTTTTATACAGTTATTATATCTACTCAAGTAAAGTGACCTTGAGTCTCATTGAAATGAAGAATGCATCCACTATATGATTATTATGCAGTGAGTCTGCGCTCCATTATGGACCATACACATCTCTAAGCTACAAATCACAAATATTGGAACTACTTCAACCAATTGTCAATCTCGACCGTTCAATCGTTGATCGCCTCTTTGATGGCACACCAAAAAAAAATAAGCATGCCAAGCAATAATTTAACTTGTCATTGAAAACTGAACTTAAGGGGTGTTTGACTAGTGCTTCTACCATTTTTTTTTTAAAGGTATAATGCATCAAATGAACACTCGACCATCTCAATACCGATTGACAATGCATTTTAGATCCGCCCCCTAATCTCATATTGCGAAGGTGTGCTCTCCTTAGGTCTTGGAATCAAGTCCACAGGGAAAAACCCCATAAATTGGTAGCACTTCTGATTCTGATGGATGAACAGTGCCGCATACCTTAAATATTAACACTAAGAGGTCGTTTGGATTAGACTTCCCCAACAACTTTTAGCTTTTAGGAAGTAAAAGTCAACAATTTGACGTTTGGGTTACCATTTTTCGTTTGACTTCGCATGGAAGTAAAAAGTCGTAGGAAATCAATTTCTCTACTTCCCCGAAAAGCCAGACTAGTCTGCTTCTGCGAGAACGCCAGGCAGTTATTTTTCAACTTCCGCTGGAAGTTGATGGAAAATTCCGACCCGACAAAATGATCGACATAAACCCCAATCTTGGAAGTTGATGGATGAACAACGAATGAAACCCCTGTTGCTCTCTCCTCCATTCCCTCTACGAGTTCACTATACTTGTCTGTGATCCCACCGGCACTCTACTCGTCTGTAATCCCGCCAGCACTCCAAAGGAAGATCACCGGTAAGTCATCCTCTACAGTGATCCCTTTTTTATTTTCTAGTTTTTTTTTCATCTCTTTTTGTTAGTAATGGAGATCTGGTCTCTGGCACAAGGTTTAGAGCTCCTCCTTTACGTGGTAAGGAAGGAATAAGAAGAAGCTGCCTTTATAAGATAACAAGACCTCCAATTCAGAGATCGGACATACCAAAGCTTCATTCGAGAATTCCTATGAAACCCAGATAAGGTTCAGATCTCTTATATTCTCTCTTTCTTTTAATTTATAGGTTTTTTGATTTATTGATCCATGATTGAATTCGTATACAGGTTTATTAGGCTGTAATCTTAAATCCCTAATTTCATTCTTTCTTTTAATAAATTTATTTATCCATCTGTGATTGAATTCTTACATGGGTTTACTTTGCATTACTCTTAAATCCCTGATTTTTTTCTATTAATATGTAAAACTTGGCCTAAAATGTTTGATATGAGTTCATCTAACAATTTATGGTTTTTTTTTTTCCTTTTCATTTCTTGTGTGTTTGTGTATATATATATATATACTATATTGTGAATCAGATTGGTGATGTTCTCATTCACTAAGCATGTGCTTGATGAATCTTAGTTTTATTGTCTATAGAAGGATTCGGTTATATTTCATTGCTTGGATCAAATTAGAGTGGTCTTAGACGAGCTACTGGTTTTTTGCATATCTCATGGTCTATTAAATAAACCATACTTTTTCTTATTATATTCAAAGTAAATAGAGGTAATGCTTTTCTATTTCTAAGTTTCAGTCTCTGATATTTATTAGAAACTATCATGGTAGCTCCTCTAAGTAAAAGAAATATAACAGTGCCTCAACTCCATATGTATGTAGCTGTTATTATTGCTTGATGTTGTGATTATTGATCTGATCATGGTCCATCCAATTGTATACATAATAAATGGGCGAGAGAGGGAAACCTCACCATGAAATAAAGTGATACCCATATAGCGAGCTGTGAGAATCGCACCCAAAGGGTCTGACCTACCTTGGAAAATTTAAACTATTTACATGGCCAATTACAAATTGCGTGATTACACACTTTCAATGTGGAAATTTTACATAGCGCACTTACACACTTTCAATGCCAATTACAAATACAAGAAATTTATATATTCATAGAAGCTTCAGGTGCAATAAGTAGTTTTCCTTATTATAAAAATCCAACCTTCACCTTATGGAAAGTTGGTTGATTGTTAGTGTTGGGTTGCAGCTGAGGTAGAGATGCACTCATTGGTTAAGCTTCTAGAGGGTAGTTTAGTTAGTTACTAAACTATGTCCCTAAGTTCCTAACAAGCTTACAGTAGATGGCCAAGAACATATCTTGGTCAATAACACTTTAGGAGATGCCCAAGATCGCATTTTGACAAGATTACAGGATACCAGATCACAGAGAAAACATTTGGACCAATTTAGCAAATAGTAGTGTATCTTTACTACTTAATTTTCCCCATCTGTTTTATGGTAACTGCTGACCAAGCTTGATAAGATTAACATCCTCAGAACAAGTCAGGCATGCAATTAAGCTGACAATGAGATATCAAAACCCAATAAACTTTGCTACCAAGAGGAAGCTAATTCCTTCAACTGTAAAACTCCACTCTGGGATAGGCTTGATTATGAGATTGTGGGCATCGAAAAGGTGCCTTCTTTCTCAGTTATGGTTTAAAGAAAAAAACTACTGAGAAACTGCGAATTATATTGAGTAGTTGTTTATTCACAGCAGAGACTCTTTTCCTTTTTCCACCAAGATATCTTTTTAATAATGTTATTTGCCCCCCTTCCATTAAATTCATTTCATCATATCGATTTTACCACTGTTTTCAAAACCGGACCGGTCTTCGAACCGGCCGGAGGACCAGTTCCACTGGTTCAGTGGTAAACCCTCCAAAAATTGATTATTCTTGAGTAGTACAAGCCATGAACAACTTACTATTGAATATAAATCAAAATAAACTGACTCGGAGGGAAAAAAAGGTCCAAGAATTCCCACATTTACGGTATCAAAAGAGAAAAATGAAATAGAGTAAAGGAAAAAGGATCATACTCGGATTCGGTGGAGTATTGGAAGAGCTTCCCTTTAGGGAAGACGATGATCAAAGATCAAAGCGGTAGAGGTATCAGCTTTGCAGAGAATGGAGATCTCGTGAGCTTTCTTTAGCCATCCTGTTCTGCTCTTCGCTTCGAGAACATCACTTGGCGATTGATCTTGTTCTCAATCCACTTCAACTAAATCCTACCTCTCCCCATTTTTCTCCTTTTTCTTTCTACAGAAATCTCAAAAAAAAAAAAAAAATTTAATCCAAAGATATTTCTCAAACTTAAGGATGAAGAAGAAAAAGAGATAGAGAGGAAAAGCGGTTTCACTGGGGAGATGAATGGTTTTAAAAAACCAGAGTCGTTTGAAAGAAATGGTTGTCGATTTTGGGAAAACCCTAATTTTCATTTTTATTTTTTTAAAAAGTTTTCCGAGCATTTAGCCATCCAAAATGGCTGGAAAACAAATTCCACGCCATAAATAGTGTCTCACCACGAACTAGTCGGTTATGGTAATCGGTCACCAGTTCCACTGGTTACTGGTTCAACCAGTTGGTTCTCCCGGTTCTCTAAAAAATGCACGATTCTGAATTAATTCTGGTTTTGGGGGGGGTTTTTGATAACCAATTCCTGGTTTTACCGGTTCGACTGGTCAGTTCAATCCGGTTCTTACAACACTGGATTTTACATATCTCTGCTTTTCTTAAATCAATTATATACTCCAATAATAAGATGTCTAATCCACTAGATTTCTCATGTTTGTACTTCAATCTACTATGGAGCGTATAATATCCATAAAGTATACACAGATGATATCTTCATGATAGATTGACCCATTGTTTTGGTTTGTTATGAATGGTTTATAAATATTGATCTTTATTTTAGAAAAATGTCATCAGACACAAATGATGATATCTTCATAGCAACAACAATAAATACAGTTGTGACATATAGGGAGCTTCACCTCGTTAAAGAGTCATGTCAGACATCAAAACTTACAAGAACTGAATTTATTTGGGAGCTAATGACTAGACATGGTGGAAGGTGTTTTGAATTACTCCATATGCAACAAAGTATATTTTTGCATTTTTGTTCTGTACTCTAAGAGAGGTCACTGTTATCTAACTCTCGTAGAATAAGTAGTACAAAGCAATTAGCAATCTTCTTATTTACGTTAGGTCATAATGGGAGGAACAGAGTTATGCAAGAGAAATTTCAGCATTCAGGTGAAACCATAAGTCGGGTATTTCATAAGGTATTGAATGTCATGGTGACATATTCAATGGAGATTATCAAACCTACAATGTCATATCATGAATTCCACCAGAAATTCAAAATAATAAAAAATACCGCCAAATTTTTAAGGTAAATGTTATGCTATATCATTTTTATTGTTTTCCTGAATTTTTTCTATGATATTTGTAATTGTTATGCGTCTTTTCTTTGGTGTATAAGTATTGGTGCAATAGACGGTACTTAAATCGATGCAGTGGTGCCAGTAGACAAGCAAATTCCTTATAGAGATAGAAAGAGGACATGTACAAAGAATATACTGGTGACTTGTTCTTTTGACATGAGTTTTACGTAAGTCAATGCTGGTTGGAAATGATCAACAAATGACTCGCGTATATTGTTGGAAACCATAAGAACACCATAGCTTAACTTTCATTATACATGCACCCCCTGGTAATATGAACAAACTTAGGGTAGTTTGAGTTTATGAAAATGAAATGTTTCTTAAAGCAATTAATGTTGATGTAAATAAGTATTACATTGTTGATGTCGGCTATCCTAACATGACTGGGTTTCTTGCTCCCTACCGCGGTATTCGATATCATCTTCAAGACTTTCATCGAGGAAATGCAAGAAACACGAAAAAAGAGAAGTTTAATTACATTCATTCTTCACTTCGAAATGTAATTGAACATTACTTTGGCGTCCTAAAGGCTTGCTTTCTAATCTTGAAGCAAATGTCGCCTTACTCCTTGACCACCTAACGAGATATAGTTGTTGCTGTAATAACTATCCATAATTTCATCAAGCAAGAGTCCATAATTGATGAGTTTTTTTGTGAATATGAAGATAATGCTTGGGTTAATGAAGAAGCTTCCGTTTTAGATTAAGACGATGAAGCTACCATAGGAGACATTGTCTTCCAACATGAGGAAGAAGAGATGGGTGCATATGGATATAGGCTTGCAAAAGCCTGCAATGAAGTCTATGATTGATTTTGATGTATAACACTTGTTGTGGACACATGTTTATTATACTGCATTTACTAAACACTAGAATATTATCAGAAAATATTTCATTTAAATATTAATGTTTATTTCTTGATATTGCAGGATTGTTCCTATGAAATGGCACGCCAATATTTTTATGTTTTTTTTTTGCTCTTTTATCCATGGGCATCACAAATTCTACAATAATTTTTATATTACCTGCTATTATGTTTTGGATTTTTGGCATGTGTAAAACTTTTTTTTTTTGCTCTTTTATCCATGAGCATCACAAATTCTACAAGAATTTTTATATTACTTGCTATTATGATTTGGATTTTTGGCATATGTGAAACATTTTTATTTTTTTTTGCTCTTTTATCCATGGGCATCACAAATTCTACAAGAATTTTTATATTACCTGCTAGTCCATGCATAAGTGTAGAACATGTTTTTTCTACTCTTCTATCCCTGGGCATCACAAATTCTATAAGCGTTGATATATAAAAATAACCATATATTAAGTTGATGTCATATATAAAGTTTTCAGAAGTTACTTCTTGTAATGGTAAACCAAACGGAAATTTTGACTTTTTAGATGCTTAAAAGTCACTTTTCAAATGTGCAAACAAAACACTATTTAATCCACCGAATGATTTTGTCATACTTCCTTAAGAGTTAGTTTTTGCGAAGTAACTTTTGAGGAAATCCTTTTCTTCTTTGGGAAGTCTATCTAAACGCCACTTCAGTTGTCGAGAAGATAGAATCATAGGCTTTAAAAAAATGGGACAGCCCTAAAGTTCCTATTACATATTCATACCCTAAAAGCTTTTTTAAAGTTATTTTACCTGAATCAAGTTGTTTTACTTGAGTCCAGTTATTTGACTGAACCAATGTTACTTAGGAGAGAAGCGAAATTGAGAAACAAAGCAAAAACGGGAAGTGGAAACCGAGGCTCCAAATAATCTAGAGAAACGAAAAGCAAGAACAATTAAAGAAACAGAAAGCAAGAAACAATTAAGAAACGGCCGAGGAAGCACAAAAGAACAATTAAAGAAACACAGTAGAAAATGTGTTTGAAAAACGAGCAACAAACAACCAGAAAATTAGGAAGCAAGTTAAAAGTAATTTCAAAACTATTAGAGAAAAAGAATATGACTAACAAATGATATTAGAATCAAAAGTTATTAAGTGATTAATAAAATAAATTACATAACTATAAGTTTACACTATATAGGTACAACTACAATATAACAAAATAACTAAAAAATAATACTATTCAAATAACTAAGAATCATGACATAAAATCGCTTCTTAGTCATTTCTTACACAGCCGTTTCTCAATTGTTTCCTAAGCATTTCTTAATTGTTTCAAGGAAAGTAACTTTCGAAGAAGTATGCAAAAGTCAATCTGAGGAAAAAATAATGTTTGGTTTACAAACATGAGAAGTAGGTTTTTAAAACCAGAAATCAAAATACGGATTTGGTTTGCACTAATGGAAAGTAACTTTTCTTAACAATTTTGCTATTTGGTTATTTCCCATATTAACTCTTGTACTCTTTCTCATGCAATGGTTGTGAAACCTAGAGTTAGTCCACATTTTTCCTTTTGCATTATGGGTTCCCCAAGATAAACACACACAAAAAAATCACATTCCATAATGAATTTTGCAACCACTTAGACAACCCATGTCTCGCCTCTGCGAGTGTGCAAGCTATCCATGCCCTCATGCCATAACCTGGTGCAAAAAATATTCATGGAGGTTGCACGCCTCCCATGTAACATATATATCGAGTTAACGATCCTTGAAAAGTACATAGAAGTGTTGTCATGTGTATTCTCTAAACTATCATGTTAATAAATTTGACAAATGACAAGAAAAGAATATCATGAAAAGTACCATGTAAAATAGATTATAGCGCACCAAAATTCATATGCCATACTCTGCCTATCAAAATTCGAGTCAATTTTTCTAAAATATTCAAAAAGTAATTAATTTATAATCCAATTACTCGTATGTCATACCATCATTCAAATGAATCATCACACGCTTGTGCAAGCCTGTCTCTAAATTGACCCATTGCATGTTGCTCTCGTGGTTGTGCAAAGTTTATTGTGTGCAAACCCCCTTTCGACCCTTGTAAGGAACATGCTTGTCTACTGGCACCAAAGCACTAATTCAAGCGCTTGATACATTCAGATATTGACATAACATCATCTTTATTTTGATCTTTTATCCTCCCTTCGAAGTAGCTTGACATCGTTTGCAAGTGAGATTCCAACATTGCTCCCTTCGCTTCCTTTCTTGGAAAACGAGAATATATTGATGGCTCAGATCATCGTTTCTACCTGGTCTCTCCAATTGGTACACCAGGATATCTCGGATCACCAAATTCCCTCTCAACATGTTCATCAGCATTCACTTGCGTATTTGGGACAAACTCCTCGTCTCTGAAATTATTATCTCTAGTATACTCTGGAACATAAAATGATTCATCATCCAATCTACCACTATTGAAAGCCCACATTAGGATCCCAATCGTCATTGTGCCTGTGAAAATGACTTCTAATTGCTCTTGGTGCTCTAAAGGCTTAGTCTTCAAGGCAGCAACATCGGGGTTTGCCTGTATTTGATACATGACTATGTTAAATATAAGTAAATATGTTAGATTAATACATAACTATGCTAGAAAATTATATACCTTAAGAAATTCTTCCCATACTTAATCGCATGCTGTAACGGTCTTTAAAATAGAATCGTACCCAAAGCCACATGTTCTGTTCATCATCTTGTCCATAACTTCCACTCATCCTTCATAATGGTGGTTCTCAAATTTCTTCATATCATACGCATTCTTAGTCCTCTTATTGAACTCAACTCTAAATATTCTCCCAACCGACATTACTAAACCTCATCCCTGAGTGGTTCCCTTTTAGCACTTCTTCGTACGCCAAGTCAATATACAATTTATTATTCACTGCATTCCAATTTGCTTTAGGAACCTTCTAGAATGGTTGACTTGTACCTTCGATTGCGATTCTACCACCATCCATTAAAAAAATTTGTATAAGAGAATAGTAAGGTATCAACCTATACATATAAGTAGAGCATTCTATGTACTTACATTTAAAATTGAGCATTCCATATAAATACAATTAAGTAGAGCATTCCATATAGTTACATTTAAGTAAAGCATTCCATAATTACACATAAGATTATGCTAGGAATTTATTGTTCACGTTTGCTGTATCTAGAAAGTAATATCTTGATGATAATTTCAATTGGACAGGAGTTGATAAGAATAGAAGTTAGCAAAAGCCGTGTTGGTGGCTTCTCCTTCCTGTTTGTGATGGTGGTTGGTCTCCTGGGCATCAAGTTTGGGTATCCCATTAAGAAGACAAAGAAACCTGCATTCTAAGCAATCTGCCATCCAGTATCAGCACGTACACATCAATGGTTGTGGTGTTTTGTTATTTGGAAACTTAGTAGAACATTTTTGCTTAGTATTAAAAAAATTGGTAGTGTATATATTTGTGTTTTACATGTGACAAATGAACCCAAAGAAAGAGTAGACTTTTGCATCCAATTCCATAGGGCAGATCTTAGCTCCAATTTTGAAAAGTGTATGACTGCATCCCTGCTTCTTATTCTTGAGCTTGTGCATTACAGATTACAGATTGCAGACTATTATTGTACTGGCTACAAGTTGCGGTCCTAATACCACCACTTATATGAATAACAGGTGAGAAGAAAGAGTTACCTCTACTAATCATTATGAGGAATAGGAATTTTGTAATCCAAGTGCTATACCACTTCAAGTGGACATTGATTGATCTAAGTTAGAATCAGACCCTTCTCAAATTCATTGCCACACAGCTTCATATCTTCAACCCACCTCAATCACCTTCTAGGAAAACAGTTTATTCGTTCATCTCAACATCAACCCTCAAGAGCCAACATAGAAGACCTCCATATCTTTCAGGCTAACCTATCCCAAAATGTACTTACATTGCAGAAAATTTCAAACTCATCCCAAATCGTCCTAACCTGAATAACCCACCCCAAATCATGAGATTTTAACCTACCCCTAATCACCCTACACAGATGAACAAATAAATACAAAAACCCTATTCTTTATGATCAACAACAAAAAGATCCACCCCAAAGTCGGTCAAGAATATGTTCTCCAAAAAAAGAAAAAACCCTATTTAATTTCTCAACAAATTGAAAAAAAATGAAAAATAAGAGAAGAAGAAGAAGAAGAAGAAGAAAAAGCTAAGAAAGAGCATTACCTGCAAGAATCTGAAGCAAGGAATGTGAAATGGCGGGAGCGAGCCGTGCAAGAAACAATAGCAGCATCAGTCTTTTATAGAGAGGAATATAAATGGTTTCTTTTATAGACTCATTCTATTTGTTCGTTCCTTTCCTCTCCCGTCAACTTCCCGCGGAAGTTGAAATTTCAATTTCCTGGGAAAGTTACCTTGGGCTAGCTTCCAAAGGAAGTCCTTTTTTCTGACTTTTATTAACTTTTGGATTTTGTGGGAAGTTAGAAGTTAAATGGATAACCAAACAAAAATTTTATTAATTTTTGACTTTTTTGGACTAAAAGTTGGTAAAAGTAGATTTAGAAGTCTATATAAACACTACCTAATAGCATTTCTCTAAAAATTGACTTCTGAGAAGGAAATTTAATTGAAAAACAAAGTTCATGTGAGAGAACCATGTCACAATCAACGTTTAACGAGCCTCCAGTAGCTCTAGCTAGCAACAAATCTCCTCAAGACATGGACACTACCCAATACTGTACTTTTTGATGAAATGTTATCATAATATACTTCCAAGTCCTCTTTTTCGCTTCTTGTTACTCAACTTCCTCTTTAAGTAAGAAGATCAATCACATGAGGAAAACATTTTGTAGCTACTTCTTAATTAGGTCCATTTTTTCATTTCCCTAGGGTGCGATTAGGATAATTTTTTTTCCTGATTTAATCTTTCAACAGTGAATCAGTGATTAAAATATTTATTTTTTCAATAATCCTGTTTGGATACCAAATAATTTAATCAATTTTATAAAATCACTACCTACTACCAAATTTACTAGTCTAATGAAGGTTGATATAACCAGAACTAGTGAACCTGGTAACCACTTTTTTACCCTTATTATGTATTGGATATCACTCTATTAAATATAAGAGGTTTTTTCATAGAAGACAACTCATTAAATGGAGATAAGAAGTGCAATAAAGTCTCTTAAACAACTCAAACCTGTTTATATGTCTAATTATTATATTATAAAGATTTACAGCCAAAATTATCAAAGCCAAACGCAGAGTGCTAGTCCCAGATGCAATAAGTCAATTTTTTTCCCAAACGCAGAGTGGTTGCAACACGTGGTGTTGCTACCCTATAATAGAGAGATGGGTTGACACTTGTTGCCACCACCTTGCGTCTGGGGAAGACTGCAACTGGGGCTAGCATTTCTGCAGTCTTTATTGCTTTACGCCCATTGAGTCGCCGAACGGCAAAAGAAGATGCAACTCACCAGCTGGTGGTCTGGTGCTTGTGTGCCTAATGTAAGGATACAATAAATTGCAATTCAGACTTATGGATTTGTTCTCAACTTATCATTAAGCACACTAAAACTTACAGATACACTAAATATATATATATATATATGTAAGGAATAAATAAATTTAAACAACAAGAATGGATTACAAAGCAGCCCCAAAAAAGCAGTAAACTAGAACCTCCAACAGCTACAAAGACCTATCATCATCAATTCAAATGGAAAAAATGAAGAGAGAGAAAAAAAAGGAAACAAAGAATATGAAAAAAGTCAGAAGGCAAACCCCAAGATCTTTGACAAGATGAAATATTGTCAAGAGTAAACGAAAAGTAAGGAAAAGTTGCATATCTGGCCAGCCTTTGGGGAAGTGAAAGATCTTTGTGTATTATGAATCTGTGTTTTTGCCAATGTGTTCTTCAAAGGTCTAAACTTGGTTGTCTGCCTCCTCGGATACATGTGTTGGCAAGTTTGCAATCTCTGTGCACTCCTCATTAACCTGTTTAACAATGTTAACTTCTAGAGGCCCAAGTTTTGCTTCTAGATCCTTGACTGCGAAGGTTAAAGATCTCACATCTCGAGCTTTTGATAGCTGTCCGAGAGATGATGACTGCCACAAAACATGAAAAATACTTTTCTTACTTAGATATTACCATGGGTATTTGATATAAGGTTGTTGACACAAGAGACTATTAGTATATATTAGAGTGAGCTTTGAAAAACCAAAATCACAGTACAGATATAGGACAAAAATAGATGTAGGCAATGATCAGTTTTATTGTTTTTTACTTTCTAAGTTGTAAACAAGTTAATTACTAGAAGAGACGAGATTAACCACCCAATCTACTCCATTCTTTTCAATGATTGAATAAAATATGGTAAATATCCAAAAAAAAGTCTAAAATCATACAATATGATCATCCAATCAGTGATGTTCAGGTTGATTACATACTTAAAGAGCTCTATCATCCCCTTCAACTTCCATCAGTATTTCAGAACACTTGTATATTCCTTTTACTTTTAGTTGAATTTATAAGAACCATGCTTAAGCCACCAACTTTTATCACAGAAAATATGTTGGAAATTAAGCCTATTTTTGGATCTCATGTATGAAGATGAAGGTTAGAATAGGTTATAAACTTTCTTAGCAGTTTGATAAATACCAATAACAACAAAATGGAATCTTCTAGAATCCTCACAATCATAGTAACAAATTCAGGGTTCGGGAATAATTCGACAAAGCTCAAGTTTGGAAAAATTGGGGAATAATAATAATAATAATTTTTAAGTATATAAAATATATATTCGACAATTTGATTAGATAATAACAAAAGAAGCAGTTTACTTATTAAACTAAACAAATTATTCAAGAAATTCGCGAATAATCTGGCACGCCTAAAATTAGCGAATAATTCGCGAATTTTATAAAAAAAAATCGCTAAAATTTTGTGTCTATGCTCACAATCAAGGCCTCTACATATTATCTCAGATTAGTCACATTTTTAGTCATTTCCCTCAAAGCTGTTCCACCATTCACACAACTCAAGACAAGTAGGCTTCTCTGAACAAGGGTCGTATTGGGAAGCTTCATGCGTAAGTTGACTATGTATGCAATATGCACAATTTAAAATGACTTAAGCTAACACATGAATGACAATATGACATATTAAGCCCCATTATAATGTATAAACTTCCTTTATGCAAATTCTCATCCATAAACATAATTATAAAATGCCGAGTCTGGTAACTTGTGAGTGCCTATGCATGCCTAGGTGAGCTGTTTTTGTTCAGAAAGCTCCATAATAAAGGCTGACCTTTTCCATTTGTTGCACCCTTTGGTTCAAATCCTCCACAGATGCTTCGTTGTGAAATGCTTCCTTGTGAAGAATATACAACATGTGAGAATGGAGAAAGTCCGAACAGTGTCGTTCGATAGTACATTGAGGAATAGTTGATCGACAGCCCACCGGGTAGAAAGGGCAGTTCACAAGCTTCATCGCGCAAACTGTGATGCAATGCCTATCCATCTCACGCCTCATGATGCTATCTGAGCACTTTTGCTCACATGGAAGGATCTTAAAGGGACAGATTGAGTCATGCTTTTCCATGTGCACTGCACAAAAGCTAGCACGACAGCCCTCATTCATGCAATTTATAGACTTAAAAGTGCACTGGCTACTATGCTCAGAAAGTTCTTCCGCCCTGTCGAATTTCATTTTGCAGTGAAACGTGTTGTTCAAGTCAACATTCTTCAGCAGTGTCTGTGCAATTGATTCCCTCCTGTTCATCAACCAAAACCCATTGTTTTCCATCTCTAGTATGAAATCGTCTATCTTGTCCTCCCTCGTTTCACTCAGTAACCATCCTGAAACCCGGCTAAACAAGTTCCTCTTTGAAGTCACAAAATCTTCAATGAAATCAGATATAATATTTGTAGGATGGTCAGAAGCTTCTGCATCTTGACCACCTTCTAAGATAACAGACTCTGCAATGAATGTTTCACTTCAAAGTGCCACTTAGAGCATGCCAAAAAAATTGGCATTTGGACAGAATACATCATAGCTTGCCAAATTATAATGAGAAGAGGTTTCAACAATTTGCTCCAACATTTTTATTCATTTCGGCAACCGAAAACAGATTTGTTTACAAAATGTTAATTTTTTTGTCAAATAGAATTTCCAAAGTACCGAGTAATTTAATTACAAAAATGGTCTATCATTACTCATTGAGAACTATTTTCATTGATTCGTTGGTGTACGTTGGACCAAAATGCGCAACTAGCTTTGAAAGATGATTATAAGAAACTGCTCCTTCCATTTCAGCAGCGAAGAAATTTTTTATTTGGTAGGAAAGCTGGGAAAAAGCTAACACACGGTGTAAGATACTTGCAAAACAAAGGTAAAAGTTGCTATATGGGACCAACCATGGAACTCGATATCGAGAATGCCCTGTATGGTGGCTTCATGAAAGTAACTTTCAGTTTTGTAATTAAATTCCAATTCTGAAATGCTAAATACATCAATGTCCAAGTTAACTATAAATCAAACCATGGATTATAAAGATAGCCTAGGCATGTACAACAACACTATTAACAGGTTGACCTAGTGGAGAGAAAACATGGAAGGCTAATACAACAGAAAGATATCTTTCAAAATAGTCGATGCATCAAAGTTTTATCATTTAGTCAAGCTATACATAGTCTCTGGCCAAGCGAGAGATTGCCACTAATTGAACATACTAGATAATGATGCATATAGCCCAATAAAGAAAAAAAATGTAACCAATGCCCAATTTTGTAAAAGCCCCACCAGTGACCAGATGGGTCACTGCATCACACATGTGGTCCAATCGCTTAAACAATAGGTTTATTGTAAGTGCTTTTTGTGTCTTTGGATTCATTTGCTCAGGAGACAAACTTTTTGAAAGAACAAGCCCTTATTAACAAGCAAAAATGAAAACTTATCTCTATCTATTGGTATAATCCTTTGTCATAAAATGGGTTGCAGATAAAAGGGAGAATTATCGCTCATGGTGAGTATATGAGTGATGAGCCAAATAGGTCAATTCAATTTCTTTGATCCATTTCGACAGTTTCTATACAAAGAAAAAGTAGCATTTTTTTCTTTTTCTTGTAAATATGGTCTATGAGGATGGAAAGCACTTTGCATGAATTTGTTTTATGGATCACATTTGACCCCAAGATATTTAAATTTGATTATTGTTAAAATATTTAGGATAACTTTTTTGTTATTTTGGGATGTACTGGATTTGATGGGTGCCATTTGGCAATTTTAAAGCTGTATATTAGTTTGAATCTTTTTTCCTGAATTTGTTGAAGCTATATTTGCTTGCTTGTGAAATCTATGTATTGATCTAGTTTTCATATAGAAGATGTTGAAGGAAATAATATTAAAATGTGAATATCAACATCAAATGAATATGGGTATCCTTTATTTCTTCTCAATTTCGTCTTTCTTATAAGCTTCCATGTCTTCTCCACACCCCCACATTACAGTTATTGAATGTGGGTATCCTTTAATTCTTCTCTACTTTGCAGAAAAATTAGAAACCCAAATTCCAAAGAATGAAAGGTACCCATAAATCTATGCATCAAATACAAATTTCTTGGGAAACATTGTAAAGGAATAGTGAGAAAAAGGGGACTGGCCTTTGCTTCTAAGTTCTAACTTGCAGAAGGGATTGGAGATATGATGAAAAAGCTCCTAGCGATATTGACTGCCCCAAACCAAAAGTGGGTGATAGGGAATTCCCAAGATGAAATCATCCTATATAAAATTTATTTAAATTTAACAAATATTCAAGAGAATTTCTTTTTCTATCAATAATAGACAAACCAGAGAAAGAACATTAAAAGCAAAAAACAAAAAAAACAATCCTCGAACACCCAATGACAGAATTATGCAAATAAATATTTCTATTAGTAAGTAACAGATAAAACTAGCAAAAATACATCCACATTTGGCAGACTCTCTCTCTCTCTAACCTTGAAGCTTACATTTGTGCTAGATTTGGCGAAAGCTCCTTCATTTGTATACTCCAATTGTTATTTATAAACAGTCTCTAACGATGTCCTCCCCTAATTTGAAAGACGAAAAGACCCCTGGCTTGTGTTAAAATGTTTTCCATTATAAGCCTTTTTCAGTACTCAATCGAGAAAAACCCAGAGGTTTTTTTCATTTGGCACAAAACAAAACTTCACCCCTCTACCCATACAAATCAAAGTCAACTCAAAACACATCATCCTCGGCATCCACCTTTAGTCCCTAATGAAATCTATTTCTCACAAAGATCTGATAAACAAAGATATAACACGACTGCCGCTTGCTCTAATAGAAGGGTATAAAGATCGATGTCTTGCAAGAGTACTACCCTGGCCACTAACCACTAATTGATATTAATTACTAACACTAAATAAATGATATCAACCTACACGGGTGCGGTGGGTTAGTTCACGGGTCATTGACACACAGTAGTGGTTTCGTGTTCGAGCCTACCCTCCTAGACTTTCTTGGTGTTGGCACTCGATGAGTTAGCGCCAGACCCTCGGGGATTAGTCCTAACCCGAAGGGTTTGAGACATCCCAATCACAAAAAAAAAAAAGTAAATGATAATACCATAAAAAAATAGTATAAATTTTCAAAAAAAATACATACCCGATCGTGTGAAAAAAAAACGAACAGATTCACAACCATCGCCTAAAAATTATATGAAAAATTCTAGTAAAAATAGGTTTCCCATGTCCTTTTTCCATATCTTCTCCTTTTATTTGCCAACGGAGGGAGTAGCAAAGCTTCACAAAGGCTTCGAAGGGAGAGACCTTGGTGAAACCAAGCTAAAAAAGTAAAGAATGAGGATGAGGATGAGAATCTTTGGATTTGATACAATTATACAATCGGTTATTATTATACTAGCAAACACCTCATGCGATGCACGGGTAAAAAGATAAGAAGAAAATTGATCTAATTGCTACCCCTATGAAATCATAGACTATAATTCAACAACTATAAACCAAGAAAGTATTTCCAAAGATCTATTTTTAATTCAATCAATAGAAACACACAAGAATATAACGTCTTTGATTCAATAAAGGAATGAAAGAACATACAAAGAACACTTTCTCTCAAAAGTATTAGCAATTTAATCCACCATATTTTTTACCCCAAATGTATTCAAGCTGAAACTCAATTCTTTGTTAACATGCAAATGTGAACTCAGAGGCTATCTTGGAGGACTTTTTTTTCTTTCTTTATTTCCATTTTCCCAAGAAGCCCTTTAGCTATTGGGATCTAGCTACTGGGATTAGTCTTCAAAAGTTACACCTAATAGCCTATACTCTCCCAACCGAAAAATTTTACCAACCTGAAAAAAAAAAAAAAAAGGAAAAAATAATATTCCCATTAAAAATTTAAGATAATACCTTCATATCTTGTTGTTGACACCAAGGTATAAAACATAATCCTAGCTCATAACTAGCCCTCCATAAAGCAGAATGTTATAATAATTAATAACATTAAAAATGAGAAAGAATGAAAAATATAAATAAAGAATGAATTAAAATAACTTTTAGAAAAATTAATTTCCTAAAACTAAGAAAGTAAATAGAACGTACACCAAAAAATGTTTTTACCTTAACCAAATTTGTGCTTCTTTGCAATTCGCACACTGTTATATCCTCAAATTGCCAGGAGCAATCCCTCATAAGAGATTAACTGTGAACAGAAGCTCCGGTTGAACAATCAACCAGAGCAACCCAAGCTTTGCCTTGGGAAGTGGTAGTTTGGTAATTATGAACACAAAGAAGGTGTATTTTTAATAGGAAATTTTTTCCATAAATACCCTTTCTCAAGGCAAATTTTGGGTTGCTTCGTTGACTGTTCAACCGGAGCTCCTATTGATAGTTATTCTCACCTCAATCAAATCCTCTCTCCACGATTCAACTTCCCTTTCTCCTTCCCTTCCCAATTTACAACAAAACATCTCTCTCTCTCTTTCGTATTCAAAACCTTCTCTCTCTATTTATCTTCCCTTAGTCCCCATTAGAATATCAAAAAAGCTTTCATGGCATCAATGGTCAGTAATATATCACTAACAAGTATTAATATGTTTCTTTACTTTCTCGTTCTCTTACATTAAATCCTTAATCTCTTCAAATTACAAAAATTTAGATCTATGTGGTATATATGATCTCTACATTGATTTCCTCTAACAGAAATTGACAGTGGTCGGGTGAGTTAATCCCCAAAAGATTGTCGAGGTCATCAAGAAGAAAGGAAGAGCCCACAATTTCTGCCACCACAGAACCAACTACCAACTGAGTCAGCTGTACAACCCACAGGACCAGGACCTCAAAATGGAGCACCAACTTCCGATGCCACAAACCCACCTACAGAATTTCCACCTACCGTAGCAGCCCCAACATTGGAGCCTCCCAAAAACTCACCACCTCTTGAAAACATTGAAATAAAAATCGCCGAAACCGATACGAAACGGGCAATACGTATAGATATCAGTAGACCCCTATACGATATTTAAACTGATACAAAATAGGCGATACGTACCATTTATTAGTTATTTAAAAATTAATTCATTCTGTAGTTGTAATTGTGTTTGCTAATTTGTCTTTGAGTTGCTTCTCATGGCTTTATATTTGGTAAATTTGGTTCTTCTAACTCATTTATTTATTTTTTAAGAAATTATATGTATTGTCCGAAACCTACGCTTGGGACTGATACATCTCTCGAAACCGTATTTTTAATCCTTGCTTGAAAATCATCCTCTGGAGGTAACAAGTATATTACTATTTTTATTTATTTATTGAGAATAACTATCAACAGAAGCTCCGGTTGAATAGTCAACCAAAGCAACCCAAAATTTGCCTTGAGAAGCGGTATTTATGTAAAAAATCTACTGTTAAAAATACCTTCTTTGTGTTCATAATTACCAAACTACCACTTCCCAAAGCAAATTTTGGGTTGCTCCGGTTGACGGTTCAAACGGAGCTCCTGTTCATAGTTAATCTCTGATATTAATGGGGAGAGAGAGTGTGGGTTAGTGGAGATTAATGGAGGAGAGAGAGAGGATGGGTTTAAGTGGAGAGAGCGTTTTGGTTGGAAAAATGAATCGGGGAGGGAGAGATTGGGGTAGACGAATATAAATAGGGAAAGGGGGGGTGGGTCCTACCGTCTTCATAGCATCATAGCATAGGTGAGAGTGGCATCAACCTAAAGAGGGGAACTTCTAATGCCTAACCAAAACGAGACTCCTATACAGTGTAAAGCTAGCAACCCCCAATCTAACTAATATTCCTGTCTAGAACAGCTTCCTAAACAATTTATCAAACGTGTCTCGCAAAATCAACCATAAAAAAAAAAAAAAACAAGAAGCTGGAACCAGATCACACGATGTCAAATCGAAGCACCAAAATAGAGAAACATGTGGTTAAAACCCTGATATATTTCCCAAGGAAAAAAATTCCCAAATCTATTAACTAAGTAGAGAAACACAATAAAGCTTGCAATACGAAAACTGTGTTCTTAAAACAAGAGGAGTTTATTCCAATTCTAAGGTTTCATAATCTTAAAAACAACCAAATTTGAAGAGAGAGAGAGAGAGAGATGTTCATAAACAAACAGAGAAAGAAAGAGGCTAATAACAACGAACCTTTGCTACGTCCAGACTCCAGAGAGAGACGGAAAACTATAATGGTGGCCCCACTCGCTCGAAATTCTCAGAGAGACGAAGGAGCCATAGCTCTGGCTTTAATTCAGTTCTTATATTATATATACTCAGGTAAAGTGACCTTGAGTTTCATTGAAATGACGAATGCATCCTCTATTTGACTATTATGCAGTGAGTCTGCGCTCCATTATGGACCATACACATTTCTAACTACAAACCACAAATATTGTCAATCTCGATCGCCTCTTTGATGGGCACACTCCAAAAAAAAAATATAAGCATGCCAAGCGATAATTTAACTTGTCAATGAAGGCTGAAACTTAAGGCCTAAGGGGTGTTTGTCTAGTAGTGTTTCAACCATTTTTTTGACAAAGGTTTAATGCATCAAATGAACACCCAGACCATCTCAATACCGATTGACAATGCATTTTAGATCCGCCCCCTTAGCTCATACTGCGAAGGTGTGCTCTCCATAGGGAGGTATTGGAATCAAGTCCACAAGGAAGAGCTCCGAGAATTGGTAGCACTTCTGATTCTGATTGATGGAACAAGGCCACATACCCTAACTATTAGGGTTTGTTTGAAAACTCTACTCACATATAATAAACTCTTAAAAACAAACTCTAAATAATAAGTTCTAAAGTTTTAGACCCAAAAAATAAGTTACCCCCATGCTACTTATTTGTTTAGAGGTTTTTCCTCCACTTTTAAAGTTTCTAGAGGTCTAATAAGCCTGTTATCAAACATTCTAAAACCTAAATAAGCTCTTATTATTTAGATTTACCAAACGCCGCCTAAGTTGACGAGAAGATACAGTCATAAGCGTTAAAAATATGGGACAGCCCTAAAGTTCCTATTACACGTTCATCCCCTAAAAGCTTTTTAAAGTTATTTTACCAAAGGGTAATGCTTCTGAGACCGTACGGTCTCAGACCTAACCAAGACCTCGCCTCTTATTGGGGCGTCCAAGTCTACACCCACCAGCCACTTGGTTAACTGATGAAACAAATGTAAGGATGGATTGGTAATTGCAAAATTAAATTAAACGACCTTCTTCCTCATCCCTTCTTTTTTTCTCACCTTTAGTGAACACTCTAGCGTTTGGGAGAGAGTTGGCTTCTTCTTGCTTTTGAGAGAGAACCCATCCACGAAAATTTCTCCTCCAAAGAATAGAGAAGGACATCTCCTTCAATTTCTTCTCTCTCTCTCTCTCTCTCTCTCTCTCTCTCTCTATCTTCCTTTTTTATAGGTTTCATAAGATACAGAGAACGGCGGAATTTTTTAGATATATAACGGTTGTTGCCGTTCTCCTTTTCTGGCCTTAAGACATGGTAAGACAGCCTATGAGGTTTAATTTTGTTATTGTAAACCCCTTAATGGGATTTTTTTTGCTACTGTAAACCCCTTAATGGGTTTCGATTATGTTCTACTTTATTTTTATTTTCATTTTCCACAAACCTATGTGTCAAAAGACACTAATCTATGTGCCATACATGCTAAGCATGTTACCATAATGCTAATCCTACTAGCAAGGAGGATCAGGGGCGAAAGGGCTTAAATGTGTTAGCAAGGTTCCAAAAAAAAAGGAATGATGGTTGTTGATGATGATGATAATCTTGGATGATTCTAGTTTTGTAATGTGTTACTTCTTTTTTTTAGAAGTAGATGATAATTGGAAGTTGTAGTTGTGGGTAATAACTAGTAAGAGACACTACTAAACTACATGTCTGTAACGGCGGTTTTTTAACGGTTGTTCTAAAAAACCATCGTAGCAGGTTATATATAACGACGGTTCTCAAGAACCGCAGTTACATCTCGGTTACGCATAGATATAACGGCGGTATTTTAATAATCGCCGTTATAAACATATTTCCAACGACGCTTTTTATATAACCGCCATTGCAAATAGCTCCCTTCACCTTTTCACTTTCCCACGCTGTCACTTCCCGCCTCGATTATAACGGCGGTAGGTCTAAAAACCGTTGTTATAATCATTAATAATAGCTGCGGTTACATAGTAAACGCCGTTACAACAAAATTATAACGGCAGTTTTTAATTACCGCCATTATAAATATTTTAATAGCCCCCCGATGTTTTCCCTTCATTTTCACCTTATTTCATCAATCCTTCGTGCTCCCCTTTGCTTCGGCCTCCCTTCCTTCCTTCTCCGGCGTTCGTGCTCCCCTCTGCTCGGGCTTCCCTTCCTTCCTTCTCTGGCGTTCGTGCTTCGGCCTCCCTGCTCTGTGCTCCGGTCACCCTCTTCGGCAACACCCTCTACGGGATCACCTTGGACAACACCTCCACCCTCTCCCCTCTTCGGCAACCACACCTCCGGCAACCTTGGGATCACCTCCGGTAAGTTTTCTCGTGTTCTCTCTCTGCTCTCTCTCTACTCTACTCTACTCTCTATCTCTACTCTCTTTCTCTCTACTCTCTCACTCTATTTGCATGTCACCTCTGGCAGCCAGACTAGCTCTCTCCAGTAGCACCTCCCCTCTGTCGTGCTCTCTGCTCTCTCCCCTGTCACCATGCTCTCTGCTCTCTGTACTCTCCCACTACCGCCGTCACCGTCCCTACCGCCACTACCCCTGGGCCACCGGTAACCCCTCTCTCATTCTATTACATTTGTAGTTGCCAGTTGCTTAGATTTTAAAAGGTTTGATTTTTTTTTTCATTTCCCTTCTTTTTTGGCTTATACCGAATTGTATAAGTTAATTAATGAATTGTGTAAATTTTAACAGAGAAATGTGTAGATGAGTTTGATTATTATTTGCCCTACTAGTTGCTTAGTAACTTTTATTGAGATTATGAGTATCATATGGTTTCAAGTTTTATGGGTTCAATTTTTCAACTATTCCGTGAAATGAGTGTGTGTTAATTAATTTGATTGAGATTATGGGTAATATGTTTGTTTGAGATTATGGGTAATATATGGATTCCATTTTTATGGGGTCTATTTGTTTAGTTATTCTTTGAAATGGGTGTATGTTAATTACTGTAAAAACGAGATAGTTCTAGAATTGTGGTTGCTTGTTAACCCGCGGGTGCAATTGAACTCTCCGCAAGTTCAATCACGATTGGTTGTGATTCTAAATAGATAGAGGAGCATGGGGTGGTTCGGAAATCAAAGTAAAACATTAAATCAATGTTTTGTTTTTTTATAAGGGTAGTTTAAGAATTTTAGAAAAATCATCTACGCATGCCTCTCACATTATAATAGTAAAGAAGATAAAGATAAATTATTATTTATATGTATATTATTTAAATATTATCATGAATTAAAAACTTTAGGGGCATTTTGGATATAACGAAGAAAGGGGACGGGTAGGGCCTTGACGAAACATTCTTTTTGAGCATTTTGCTAAGAGAGTGAGGAGTCCGGTTACGCCATTGAAGTCGCCATGTGTCCCTTTTAACACTCTTTAACCGTAATTTAGATTCACCCACCCTTAGGATTCATCCACTTATTCTTAGTTTCTAGAGTTAATAAATTTTCATCAAGGTTTAGAAAAATTAATTTTTTTTCTAAAAACCAAAGATAGGTGGGTGAACTAAAAGGGTAAGTAAATCTTAACCACAATTAAGGAGTGTTAAAAGGGGCACATTGCAACCTCAGTGGCGTAATCGACACTTGGGTTAACTCCCTAAGGTTAAGCAATCTAACCATGTTTTTTAGAAAAACAAAAAACAAAATTACTAATTTTAATTTAATTTTACTTAACCATAATTAAACATGGGTTAAAAGGGACACGATACACTTGGGTTAACTCCCTAAGGTTAAGCAATCTAACCATGTTTGTTAGAAAAACAAAAAACAAAATTATTAATTTTAATTTAATTTAACTTAACCATAATTAAACATGGGTTAAAAGGGACACGGAATACTTGGGTCCGCTTAGAAGTGGACGACTCATAAGATAATGGAAGGGGTAGTATTGGAATTTAGTAAAATATTTTTTATCTATTAATAGAAGGGGTAGTATTGGAATTTAGTAAAACAATAATCAATGTTTTAACATCTTTCAATGTAAAGGGTAAATTTGGAATTAGCACAAATTTCCGTTGACGTTTTGAACATGACTTGGTCATTATAATAGTAGAGTTAATAGATTGATACTCTTATGGGGGTGTTTTTTGGTGTTATTTTTTTAAAGCGACTGGTGTTGATAATTAACTGCATCTAATTCAATATTTTTAGCTAATATATAATTCAGTTCACATATTTTTATTCTCAGTTTATGTAGTAGTTGCAATAGATAGATTGAAGTAACTTTTTTTTGGATGATATAGTCTATCTTTAGTTGATAAATTTAGCACATGAAATGTAATAGTTTTTTGGCTTATTTTTCTCTAATATGTTTGAATGATTTCTTGGTGGATTGGGGTGAACTTCTTGAATCTACATGGGATGAATTAGTTCTATTATTTATTTTCTTTTGATTGTTGGCTTACCTTTTTGGATTAAAACATGCAATTTGGTCTGACTGATTAAAACATCCAAGTAAGAAATTAATAAATGTAGAAGGTTTTCAACGAATCAGATTTTGTAGACAACATTTAGATCGGCAGGTCCTCACCAGGTTCCCTTCCCATTTCATTCTTGATATAGGCTCAAGCATTGCTCCTTAAACCATGGGCTGACCACCCACATGATCCTAACCAGCCCAATGTAAAACCTTAGCGATCCCCTAAATTAGTTATTTAATTATTATATATATATATATATATATATATATATATATTTGTTTTGAAATTGTTGCTACTGCCTACTAATATATATGGACTGCTTTTAGGGGACATGTTTTGAGCTTAACTAGGGTTAAAAAGGAGGACACATGTGTCCCTCTTTAAAATTTGTTCCAACATGTGGAATCGAGAAAATACATCAAGGCTTCTCTCTGCTTTCCAATTTATGCCTTAATTTCGTTTTGTTTTATGAATCTCTTATTATCGATGAAATTTTCTGGTTTTAGTTCCAGGCTGGGTTCTTGATTCGCACACTTGGATTTTTTTACCTTTTTTTTTCATAAAAAAAGTATACTGTAATTTACGGAGACTACAAAACCTCGTGGTTTAAATGGATTCAAATTCGGATCATTCGAATATTTGAATTCGATTGCAATAATAAGTCGAATTCGATAAATATCTGAATTCGACTACTTAAACGGATTCGAATTCAGTTTCTTTGATCTAATATCCGTCGGATATTAGAGCGGATACAGATAATAGGATTTTTTTAATCGGAGCGGATACAGATATAGCACTATCCGCTCCATTTGCAGCCCTATATACACACCCTTATTCGTGTGAGAAAAGAAAGGATAAAAATCCCCTAAAATCTCTCAAATGAATTTTTAATTGAGAGGGAGACGAGAGAGAGAGAGAGAGAGTTAACAGTTGAGATTAAAGAATGGTGCCACGTGACATCCTTAAAATAGAACTCGTAGAATTCTTGGGATTAAAGATTGGAGAGCAGAGAGAGGGGTTTAGGTGACACATATTTCTTTATATTATAGATAGATAAGTAGTAGATGTATATCACAATTTTCTTTTGTTAATTTCTGATTTTTTTTTATTTTAGATAAAAAAAATAAAACTACTATAAGTAGGAAAAAAGATTATGTATTTATTCTAAATTTGTATACAATATATTCATATGCACAATATTAACTCTAACATACATACCTTTTAAATCTAAAATTATGCAAACATATACCAATTTTTTTTTATCAAATTAGAAATTAAATTCAAAATCAAAGAAGACTCCACACGTGCCGAGCCAACTATTCTAATAAAAGAGAGGCAACTAGCCACCACAAGCAGTTGTCGACGTACAATCCTAATTATGATTCCGTAATTGCCATTATTGCTTTTCGTTTACTAAATTCGGTGGGGCCCATTTGCAACTGTCAAAATAATATCCCTCTTCTCGGTGAATGCTTCTGAGACCATACGGTCTCAGACCTAATCGAGTCCTCGCCTCTTGTTGGGGCGTCCAAGTCTACACCCACCAGCCACTTGGTTAACCGGTGAAGCAAGTGTAAGGGTAGATTGGTTATTGCAAAATTAAATTAAATGACCTTCTTCCTCGTCCCTTCTTTCTTCTCACCTTTAGTGAACACTCCAGCATTTGGGAGAGAACAAGAGAACTCAGCCAGTAGAAAATTTCTCTTCAATCCTAAAAACGGCAACAACAAACAATATTCTCCTTCCATTTCTCCCTCAAAGGTACTCTCTCTCCGATCTAATTTAGAAACTCCAATGAATTGTAAACAAGGAAACCCCAAGATTCAGGTGGGAGAGAATAAACATAAAAATAACATTGTTTCTCACCTACCATTTTGAACTCAACTTAAAAGGAAAAAAGAGTAAGTAAAGTGTATTGTTTATATGTGGTGTGTGTGTGTGTGTGTGTTAGGGGTGTGTGTGTTTCCTTTATCTTGCCTTCAGCTATCGCCTTGAAGTGTAGTTGAGTTAACCAAAAAAACCAAACCATAGGGTGTTGTGTTTAGTCCCACATCGGCTGTGTAAGCCGAGCTTGCCTCCCTCATAAGTGTCATCACGCCTCAAACGGTTGGTATCCGTTTTGAGGAGTGCTTGGGTGATGCTTATGTTGGGTTGCAAGTGTGGTTGTGTGAGTGGGTGTGTGTGTGTGAGTGAGTGTTTGGGGTGTGTGTGTTTCCTTTGTCTTGCCTTCAACTATCGCCTTGTGGTGTAGCTGAGTTAACCAAAAAAAAAAACTGATATATATTATTTTAACTGATACATGTTATTTTAAGTGATAGATGTTAGTTTATTTTTACCACTTAATTTTAACTTAATCATATTTTTGTAGTTGTATCATTTTACTTGAGACCGTATGGTCTCAGACCTAACCGAGACCTCGCCTATTGTTGGGGCGTCCAAGTCTACACCCACCAGCCACTTGGTTAATCGGTGAAGCAAGTGTAAGGGTAGATTGGTAATTGTAAAATTAAATTAAATGACCTTCCTCATCCCTTCTTTCTTCTCGCCTTTAGTGAACACTCCAGCGTTTGGGAGAGAGTTGGCTTCTTCTTGCTTTTGAGAGAGAACCTAGCCACGAAAATTTCTCCTCCAAAGAACAGAGAAGGACATCTCCTTCCATTTCTTCTCTCTCTCTCTCTCTCTCTCTCTCTCTCCCTTTTCCTTTTTTATAGGTTTCGTAAGATACAAAGAACGGCAAATTTTTTTAGATATAGAACGGTTGTTGCCGTTCTCCTTTTCTGGCCTTAAGACATGGTAAGACGGCCTATGAGGTTTAATTTTGTTATTGTAAACCCCTTAATGTGATTTTTTTTGCTACTGTAAACCCCTTAATGGGTTTCGATTATTTTCTACTTTATTTTTATTTTCATTTTCCACAAACCTATGTGTCAAAAGACACTAATCTATGTGCCATACATGCTAAGCATGTTACCATAATGCATATCCTACTAGCAAGGAGGATCAGGGGCGAAAGGGCTTAAATGTGTTAGCAAGGTTCCAAAAAAAAAGGAATGATGGTTGTTGATGATGATGATAATCTTGGATGATTCTAGTTTTGTAATGTGTTACTTCGTTTTTTTAGAAGTAGATGATAATAAAAAGTTGTAGTTGTGGGTAGTAACTAGTAAGAGATGATATATAGATTGATACTCTTATGGGGATGTTTTTTGTTTTTTTTTTAAAGCGACTAGTGTTGGTAATTAATTGTCATCTAATTTAATATTTTTAGTTAATATATAATTCAGTTCACATATTTTTATTCTCAGTTTATGTAGTAGTTGCAATAGACAAATTGAAGTAACTTTTTCTTGGATGATATAGTCTATCTGTAGTTGATAAATTCAGCACATGAAATGTAATAATTTTTTGGCTTATTTTTCTCTAATATGTTTGAATGATTTCTTGGTGGATTGGTGTGAACTTCTTGAATCTACATGAGATGAATTAGTTCTATTATTTATTTTCTTTTGATTGTTGGCTTACCTCTTTGGATTAAAACATACAATTTGGTCTGACTGATTAAAAAATCCAAGTAAGAAATTAATAAATGTAGAAGGTTTTCAACGGTTCAAAATTTGTAGACAACATTTAGGTCGGCAGGTCCTCACCAGGTTCCCTTCCCATTTCATTCTTGATCTAGGCTCGAGCCTTGCTCCTTAAACCATGGGCTAACCACCCACATGATCCTAACCAGCCCAATGTAAAACCTTAGCGATGCCCTGAATTAGTTATTTACTTATTATATATATATATATATATATATATATATATATATATATATATATATATATATATTTATTATTTTGGAATTGTTGCTACTGCCTACTAATATGGACTGCTTTTAGGGGACATGTTTTGAGCTTAACTAGGTTAAAAAGGACACATGTGTCCCTCTTTAAAATTTGTTCATATAGACTTACAAAATAGATTTGCTTGTTACCTAGTTACATGTGACAATCTATTATCTATTGCATATTTGTGTTGTATATTAAATATGTAATTTTAACTGAATCGTGTTATTGTGACTGATTAGGTTATTTTAATTATATCACACGGTTGTCCATAGCTAATACAAATGCTGGCCCTAGAGATATATCTATTCTACACTTAAAGGACAAACATATTTGATTGACAATATATAAAGGAGAGGTGTATTTCCTAAATCTCAATTTATTTGTATAATAACCTCTTATTTGTTAGCAAAAAATTTAATGATAGCTTACTAAACTTTCTATTTTTTTTTATGACAGGAAAGATCTATGCTCTGTCTTCATTCAAATGCCTATTGTAAGCACTCAGTTTTTACACCCTGTCCAAACCCTAAAAACCCTAGGACAAACCCTAGAATCCTAAAACCCTAGCCCTAGGTATGCCATGAACCTTAAAACCCTAAAACCAAGATCCTTGGGCTCAAGGCCCATTACCCTTAGGACACCTAAAACCCTAGTCCAAACCCTAGGTAAGCCCTAGCCAAACCTAGGGCTAAGTCCCATGGGCTCAAGGCCCACCTACCCAATCCAAAAACCTCAAATCCATAAAGCCCAAGCCTTTTGGGGCCCAAACTTGAGCCCACCACAACCCTTGAGATCCACATGGGTGGGGCTCACACCCTTCAATTCAAAAAAAGGTGGGAGAGTTTAGCCCAAAGAAGAAATAAGCCCAGGGTGTCGGTAATCGAAATACTGACACCCCAAAACAAACTCTCTTTGGGAATGGCAGTAATTCGATTACCGCCATTCCTGGAAACCTGCAGTTGCATGTGCAGGCTCCTCCTGCAGCCACCTGGGTGCCTTGGGTCCTCCCGTATTGGTTCCTTTCGACTCTCCTAATGCTCGAAAGGCCCCTAAGGACCTCCCCTTCTCCTCTATAAAAGCTCGGCCACCCCCAGTTCAAACCACTCCGAATTCTCATCCCTAACCTCTATCAAAATCAAAACCCATTGCAGCTAGCCTTACTAACCCACTTAAACCTTATTTTTCCATTTCAATAGACTCTAGAGCTTCCTAGGAGCTTAACTAGGACGCCCTCAAGCTTCTGCAATCAGCCACCACCCACAGTTGTGGTACCATCACGAGTCTAGAAGGGTAGGACCCCCTCCCAGTTTGTTTTTTTCTGTAGAACTACCTTGTAAGGCCCCTGGTCCTTTTCTAGGGGCCATTTTCATTCTTGTTTTGTTATTTTAGTCTTGTAGCGGCCAAGGACAGGGGTACCCCGCCTTCACCATAGGTGTGGGGAACCCCCTAGAGGTTTAACTCAGGTTTAAGACCCTCACCAGGGCATGGAACACTCCTCATAGGGTCTGGGGGTCCCTCATGCCATGAGGGAACCCTCATACCCCTGCTAGTGCTAGGCCAATAGGGGAAAATCATTTTTTTTACAAAACTACTAGTGGTCGGTAGAATATTTACCACCAACTCAAAAACAGGGCCAATCAGGCTGGCGGTAATATTTTTACCGCCACTTCAGGCTTAGTTTCACAGTGACTTTGGGCCCCTGTGGAGCCCACATCCCTTGTGCTCTAGGGTCCACCCCAGGCTTGTTTGAAAGCCCTTACTACAGGCTACCTCCCTGCAAAGTTTCAGACCGAGGGGCCAAGTCTAACCCTAGTTAGCAAGGCCCCAAACCCTGGTTAGCAAGGCTGTGCAGACTGTCGGCAGTCTGATTGTCGATACCCCCGAAAATCCTTTTTCCAGTTTAGCGGTAATCATATTACCGCCAATACTGAGCCCTTTTTTGCATACTTTGGGCCTCTGTGGGGCCCACACCTGAGATGCTATAGGCCTGATTCCAAGTCCATTGGAAAGTTTGCACTTCAAACTTCCTCCCTATGCATTCACTTTACCCAGGGGTGATCCCTAACTCTGGTTATACCCCCCACAAACCATGGTTAAAAATTTACAGAAATGGAGGTAATCCGATTACCTCCATTCTGTAAATTTTTTATCTTGAGCTTTGTGCAGGGACCAAACCTAGTAGGAGGTTATTCTAGGCCCTGCCATACCCTTTGGGCCCAATCTTAACTGACCTTGACCATTAACCATGGTTAAAACGGTCTCTGGTTAACTTTTAATTATGGTTAAATACTATTTAACTCCACAAAAATTTAGAAAAATCCTAAAAATCCAGAAAAATATAAAAGACCAAAAAACGAACTTCTTGGACTTTTTAACCATGGTTAACCCCCCTTAACCATGGTTAACCCCATTTTTAACCCCGGTTAGCAACCCTAACCCTGGGTTAATATACCCCTTTGCCTCCGAGCTTCGTCCTTTGCCTACCAGGCCTTACCCTAGTCTACCGGACTACCCCTCGGCCTACTGGGCCTAAACTGTGTACATTGACCCACCCCGATCAAGCAAAACCCTAATCTACCGGATTAGGTTCATTAGCCACCTTTTGGTACACACACACACACCCCCCTCGCCTTAGCATGGGCTCAAGTGCTAGAATTACGTTCGGTCTGATCTCACCCCAATGTGAGTACGTAGGCAACCCAACCCAGGGTTCGACCCTAGTTAGCTTTTACTTTCTTCCGGTTAGTATTTACTTAAACACTTAGGCATGTGATTAATCTCGAGACTAATTTTGGCTTAAACCTAGCAAGTAGGGAACCAACGTGTGTGGAAGTGTTGGGGTGCCTAACCCCTTCCCCAAATTTAACCGAACCTCTTACCTTGATCTTTGATCATAGACCAAGTCTTTATCCAACGTTTTCTGGGTACTTATCCCTTCTGAAATAAATAAGTGGCGACTCTAATTCCGTGAGATTAATTTTAGGGTTCCCCGAAATCCGTGCTCACACCTATGACCTCACATCATGGCCTCTCTCAAGTGGACAGCTCCAACTTGTACAAATAGCCGGTGTTCGTCCACTTTTAAAGTGGCATTCATTCACCCTTGATGTCCCACTTATTATAGCAATAGTCGAGCAATTGCGGAGTGAAACGAATACATTTCACCTTCCATGTGGTGAAATGACCATAACCCTGCAAGATGTCGCCCACATACTTGGTCTGCGAGTAACTGGTGAGGTTGTAACGGGCAGTAGCATGTGCAAAGATGATGCAAGAAATTTATGTAATAGGCTATTGGAGAAGATACCTGATTGGTTTAAATGCGGTTCAATTAAGCTTCGTTGGTTGGAGGAGAATTTTGCCAAGGATTGTACAACAAGGACAAATCCCAATGTGGTGCTTCAACGTACCCAAGCATTTCTTTTATGGTTGATAGGAAAATCCTTATTTCCAGAACCATCAAGAAGCATGGTCTCACCCAATTTTCTTTACTTATTGAACAACATCGAAGCTACAGGAGAATATGCGTCGGGTGCAGCTGTACTTGCATTTTTATATCGATCTATTTCCAAAGCATGTGGGACCAAGACAAAACATTTTGGTGGTAGCCTCCCTCTATTACAGGTTAATCGATCCCAAATGAAAAATAAGTTTTTATCAGAATTGTTTTTGTAATTAATATTGCATTATTTTTTAATGGCATTTATTGTTATGTTTTTTTTTACTAGTGTTTGACATATGAACGTTTAAATATTGCACAACTAGATGTGGAGGAGAACATTGTTTTATATCCACGAATTCTTAGATGGAACATTCAGAGAGAGAGGAGCCACGTATATAAGGCCCTTCAATATCAAAGACACTTTAATGAAATTAAAGATGATCAAGTAAGTATCACGCATTTTTCACATGGTTCTAGTATTTCCAAATTGTATAATTATGAATATATATTTGTTAAACCCTTTATTTTTGTTTAGGTGAATTGGGAGCCTTATAAAAATGTAATGCTCGATGTTCATCTACACCTAGAATACAACATGTTTATATGTCTAAAACAAGAGGAGGAGGAAGAGGCGCGGGGAAGGAGAGGAAGAAACAAGTAGAGGGCACGGAGTAAGGGGCACGGGGGAAGGAGAGCAAAAAACAAGTAGAGGACACAGGGGGTAGCGCGGGGAAAGGAGAGAAAAAAAAAAGTAGATGGTGCGGGGAAGGAGAGGAAGCAAAGATATGAATTTTTTGTTCACCATGTAATTGATGATACTTTTTTTGTTTTTTCATGTAATTGATGACACTTTATATACTAGTTGCAGTGTAATGAAGTAATGATCTCTTTTATATATATTAGTTCTCATAATAGATGTTCTTAAAGTACAATTTATTTTAATTGTCACAGGTTCTTACATAACTTGTTATTCATTTGGAGAGTGATTCATGTCATTTTAAATGACATGAATAAGTAAATAAACTAAAACATGTCATTTTACATGCAAAATGTTATGTTAGATGCAGAATATTATTTTACATGTAGAATGTTATTTTAAATGCAACATATTACTTACAAGAGAATTTCATCATTTAAGGTTTCTCATTTGGAGAAACTAATATCGTCTATTATACGGCATCAAACGAGGGTTTCATTGCCGAACTTGTGGTACAATACTATAATCACATTCAATCGTCATAAAAGTGCTTGTACAAAATGAGTTACTTGATTCAGTGTTTATCATGGACTAAGTGAAATAAACTGAAACATGTCATTTTATGTGTTAAATGTTATTTTAACTTTACAATGTTATTTTAGATGTTAAATGTTATTTGAGATACAAAATGTTATTTGCATGTTACTTTACAAGGGAATTCCAATCTTTTAAGGTTTCTCATTTGGAGAAACTAATATCGTCTATCATACGGCATTAAACAAGGGTTTCATTGCCAAACTTATGGTACAATGCTATAATCACATTCAATCGTCATAAAGGTGCTTGTACAAATGAGTTACCTGATTCAGTGTTTATCATGGACTAAGTGAAATAAACTGAAACATGTCATTTTACGTGCTAAAGGTTCTTTTAACTTTACAATGTTATTTTAGATGCTAAATGTTATTTGCATGTTACTTTAGAAGGGAATTCCAATCTTTTAAAGTTTCTCATTTATAGAAATTAATATTTTTTATCATACGGCATCAAACGAAGGTTTCATTACCGAACTTATGGTACAATGCTATAATCACATTCAATCATCATAAAGGTGCTTGTACAAAATGAGTTACCTGATTCAGTGTTTATCATGGACTAAGTGAAATAAACTGAAACATGTCATTTTACATGCTAAATGTTTTTTTAACTTCACAATATTATTTTACATGTTGAATGTGATTTGAGATGCAAAATGTTATTTGCATGTTACTTTATAAGGGAATTTTAACCTTTTAAGATTTCTCATTTGGAGAAACTAATACATGTATTATACGGCATCAAACGAGAGTTTCATTGCCGAACTTATAGTACAATGCTATAATCACATTCAATCGCCATAAAGGTGCTTGTACAACATGAGTTACCTGATTCGGTGTTTATCATGGACCAAATCAAATAAACTGAAACATGTTATTTTAACTGTACAATGTTACTTTAGAATGGAATTTCAACCTTTTAAGGTTTCTCATTTGGAGAAACTAAGAGAATTTCAACCCTAGACTTGTTTCTCATTTGAATAAAATAATTTGTCTAAATCACTCCACCAATACAAAGGTTTCATTACTGAACTTGTGGTAGCAGGTTATTACCAACATCGGGTCACCAGAATTGCATCCCTTACATGACAAGTTACCTTATTCAAGTTTTTGACATGGACAAAGTAAAATAAGCTGTAACACAGGTTATTTTAAGTGCAAGATGTTATTTTAAGTGTAATATATACTTTTAATTGTAGCATGTTATTTTAACTATACTACTTAGTGTTAACTGAATAATGTTATTTTACTTGTTTCATATTACTTGATATGAGAATTTCAACTTTTGGATCGGTGTCTCCCATTCGTAGCAAATTATAAGTCTATACATTCTTACAAGTTCCAGTTGCATTACCGAACTTGTGGTCATAGGTTAGTTCCAACATTGGGTTTATCATTAACATGACGTACTCCACGATTCATTTCACATAAACATGACCCAATTACAATAAATTGAATCATGTCATTTTAACTGATGTATGTTATTATAACTGATACATGTTATTTTAACCAGTACACTTAATTTTAACTGAATTATGTTATTTTAGTTGTTTTAATTTACTTGATAAGGGAATTCGAACCCTTAGATGTTTGTCATTCGCAGACATTAAGAAAGACTTCACTCTTAGTTTAACACTATCACTTAATTGAAACTAAATTATATACAAAACGAAACTTTTTCACAATAATTCAATTAATACATAAATAACATTATTTACAACGTTTTCTTGTATAAAAGACACATTTTACTAGAATAATGCTCTAAAAAATAATCCTCATAAAACTTGAATATTGAGCTTCATTAATTATTTGAGAATGACTGAATATAGTACTTCATCCCCAACCTCATTACTTGATCTTGTAATTAAGAAAGAGACATCAAACAGTCCAAATCAGTCAAATGACTAAGGATAAATATTTACATATTTTAACTAAAATACACTACTTGCGTAACAGAATATTGTTTTCATAAGAAGGATTCCTCATAAAACTTGAACTCTAGGCCTCATTAATTCTTTGAGAATGACTGGTCATAGTGCTCCACGCCCAACCTCATTACTTGATCCTGTAATTAAGAAAGAGACAGCAATCAATCCAAATCAGTCAAATAACTAAGGATAAACATAAGAGTACATATATTTAACTAAAATACACCACTTGTGTAAGAAAGAGATATAATCAGCCTAGTGAATAAATATGAACATAAGAGTACATAAAATAACTAAACATAACATACCATGATTAATTGCATGAAAGATTCATTTCACATTGTTTACATGAACTCCTTATACAAAATACACTCATTGTGTAACAAAATATTGTATTCAAAAGAGCTTCTCACAAAACTTGAGACTTTGGTCTATAGTTGATTATATAATTAAGAAAGAGACATCAATCAGTCGAGTGGTTAAGTATGAACATAAGAGTATATAAATGTAACTAAAACAAAACATACCATGAGTAATTGCATGAAGATTCAAGAAGTTCACACCAATCCACCATGAAATCATTCAAACATATTAGAGAACAATAAGCCAAAAAACTATTACATTTCATGTGCTAAATTTATCAACTAAAGATAGACTTATATCATTCAAAAAAAAGTTGCTTCATGAGTTAAGCATATAGTTGATTGCTCTTTCTTTCGATTGAGCGTCGGTACTTTTGGAGTATCTCTCTGTATCTCTCATTGCAACTACTACATAAACTGGAATAAAAATATGTGAACTGAATTATATATTAACTAAAAATATTGAATTAGATGATAGTTAATTATCAACACTAGTCGCTTTAAGAAACAACACCAAAAAACCCCTATAAGAGTATCAATCTATATATCATCTCTTATTAGTTACTACCCACAACTACAACTTCTAATTATCAACTACTTCTAAAAAAAAGAAGTAACACATTACAAAACTAGAATCATCCAAGATTATCATCATCATCAACAACCATCATTCCTTTTTTTTTGGAACCTTGCTAACACATTTAAGCCCTTTCACCCCTGATCCTCCTTGCTAGTAGGATATGCATTATGGTAACATGCTTAACATGTATGACACATAGATTAGTGTCTTTTGACACATAGGTTAGTGGAAAATAAAAATAAACTAGAACATAATCGAAACCCATTAAGGGGATTACAGTAGCAAAACGAAACCCCATTAAAGGGTTTACAATAACAAAATTAAACCTCATAGGTCATCCTACCATGTCTTAAGGCCAGAAAAGGAGAACGGCAACAAACGTTCTATATCTAAAAAATTCTGCCGTTCTCTATATCTTACGAAACCTATGAAAAAGGAAAAGGGAGAGAGAGAGAGGGCATACCTTTGAGAGAATAAATGGAAGGAGATGTCCTTCTCTGTTCTTTCGAGGAGAAATTTTCGTGGCTGAGTTCTCTCTCAAAAGCAAGAAGAAGTGAACTCTCTCCCAAATGCTGGAGTGTTCACTAAAGGTGGGAAGAAAGAAGGGATGAGGAAGAAGGTCATTTAATTTAACTTTGCAATTACCAATCTACCTATACACTTGCTTCACCGGTTAACCAAATGGCTGGTGGGGTGTAGACTTGGAGGCCCCAATAAGAGGCGAGGTCTCGGTTAGGTCTGAGACCATACAATCTCAGAAGCATTACCCTTTACCAAAATCAAGGTATTTTACTTCAGTCCAATTATTTGACTGAACCATTGTTACTAAGAAGAAAGACGAAATTGAGAAACTAAGCAAAAACAAGAAGTGGAAAGCGAGGCTCCAAATAATCTAGAAAAACAAAAAGCGAGAACAATTAAAGATACAAAAAATGAGAAACAATTAAGAAACGACCGAGGAAGCACGAAAGAAACTTTGGAGAAGCGAGTAAGAAGTGTTTGGGGAAGTTAGTAAAAATGCGTTTGAAAAACAAGCAAGAAACAACCAGAAAATTAGGAAGCAAGTTTAAAATAATTTTAAAACTATTAGAGAAAAAGATTATGACTAGGAAATGATTTTAGAATCATAGGTTATTAACTGATTAATAATATGAATTACATAACTATAAGTTTACACTCTATAGTTACAACTATAATTTTAAAAAATAACACTATTCAAGTAACTAAGAATCATGACATATAAAATCACTTCTAAGTCATTTCACAATTGTTACACGGTCATTTCTCAATTGTTTCCTAAGCATTTCCTAATTGTTTCAGAAAATGAAGAAACAGAATCAAACTCGCTTCCCGATTACGCTTTCCAAATAGTGAGCTTCTCACCTTGGACATAGTTTCTTTACAACTATGGACTCAACCATACAATTTATTGATTCAAGTAATATTATTTCAATCAAGTTATTTACTTTGACAAAGGAAAAAACTTTAGCATCCCAAAAAAAAATTTATGCCCTAGGATCACGTTTTTCTCAGATACAGTCTTACTAGCATTTCTTTATAAATTGGCTTCTAAGAAGGGGAATTAATTGAAAAATAAGGTTCATGTGAGAGAACCACGACACAATCAATTTTTAATGAGCATCTAGTAGCCCTAGCTAGCAACAAATCTCCTCAAGACATGGACCCTACCAAGGGCAGAGGTAGGATTCTCTTGCAGGGGGCTAACAATGGGGGTTCAAGGGCGTTTTTTTTTTTCAGGGTCAAGTTCGTAGGCCATCGCTTCTATTTGTCTCCATTTGTAAGAAATATTTTTTTTCTTAGAAGTTTAGAAGGGCTAGAGCACCCATCCCTCCGGCTCCGCCCCAATCTCAGGCTACGCCCTTAGTAGGACAATAGGAAAAAAAATTCCCAAAATTTCAAGGGAGGCTTCAGCCCTCTTGGGCCACATGTTGCTCCGACCCTGGACCCTACCCAGTACTGTACTTTTATTATAAAATGTTACCATATTGTACTTCCAACTCCTCATTTTTGCTTCTTGTTACTCAACTTCCTCTTTAACTAAGAAGATCAAGCACACGAGGAAAACATTTTGTAGCTACTTCTCATATTAGGTCCATTATTTCATTTCGCTTGGGTGCGATTGGGATAATTTTTTTCCTGATTTAATCTTTGAATAGTGAATCAGTTATTAAGATATTTATTGTTTCAATAATCCTATTTGGATACCAAATGATTTAATCAATTTTATAAAATCACTACCTACTACCAAATTTACTAGTCTAATGAAGGTTAACATTACCAAAACTAGTGAACTTAGTAACTGTGAGGGAATTTTTATCGATGATTACACGTGTTAGAAGTTAACTCGAGTTGCGGTTGTGAGGCTGAAAGATAATAGTAAGACCCCGCCAGTTGATCAAGGCGATGAGGAGGGTGTGCACTCCGACCTGTACTCCGATGCCAAAGTCAGTATGTGGAGAAGATGATGAACAGTAAAAAAAATGCAGAGAGTTTGAGGGTCTTAGCTCTTAAAAAATCCGTCCCTTCACACTGTTTTTCACAGGTTCTTATAGGCCCCTCCCGCCATGGCCATAGGCACCCATGGATGACCATGCACACCTCAAATCTCTGATGTGTACTTCAGTAATCATTTTAGATAGATCTCCCCGTCATTCGTACTGCACGCGTATCTGCATATAAAAGAGAGCAGGCATAGAGTAGGAACTCGTCCTAGGTGACTAGCATTAAATGGCATTTAATGCTATATTTAATGCCAAGACAGTGTTTCCCACCTACCATCGTAGAGGTAGGATCAGTCCCAGGTGACTGGGCAATAGCACCGGATCTCATTACGTGTTGGGGTACGGGGTCGTTGACAATAAGACAACGAGTACGTTGTCAGAATGAAGACGTGATCGTTGTCTATGAGATAACGGGGTCGTTGTTCGGTGGACAACGTTCTCGTTGTCCATATGACAACGGGCCCGTTGTCGAAGAGACAACGGAAACGAGCTCAAACGATAACACCACACCGAGGACAAGCTCGTTACTACCATACTTGAGGGTTTACAAAATTTACCCATTACAAATTGCCCCTTTATGATACTTTGAACGTGGTTCAGAGTGTCATAAATATAGTGAAACGACGGAGGAGAAGATACTGCTAACCTCAGAATGGCGGTAGGTCACATATTCTGCACGCGAAGACGTAGCGTCGTGCCAACTGTATTGCGCGTGCCGAAATGTCATACCTCATAAATGTTTGGCAGGCTGTCATCATTATCTTTCGGACGCTTCGTTTTACCCGACGGTTACTTAACTCGGTCAGAAGACCATCCTGCCCTTCACGTTGTCTGCATGCGTGGATACGCGTACGGTATAGATCGAGGTCATTATCGTCCTTCGAGTTATGGATTGGTCTATAAATACTGAAGGCCTGGTACTTCATCTTCTTTGCTTGAATTCTTGCGTTCTGCTCACCGACGGTCTACTGCTCTGCTCTTCTCTCTTCTCTTGTTGTGCTCCTTACTTCCTAGATATACAGTTTTTGGTAAGATTCTCCTCTTTTCTTTTGTGTTCAGTTTAACCTCTTCCATCCACCTCTTCTTTTGTTCTGTGGTCGTTTTCCTATATTTTTTTTTGCTATACTTGTTTGCCACCATGTCTACCGAAGTTGTTAGAATAGATAGTGCCGATGAAGCCAGTTGTTCAGGCAGTGCCCCTCACGGTGTTATTACCAGCGTTTCCAAACCCAAAACCAAAACAGTTGTCAAATACGCTCTTGACCATTACAGAGCCCTTTACCAAATTCCCCCTCATGTCCACATCCATTTTAAGGAAGAAGACGTTCTTCTAGACCACCGTTCTTCCTGCACTATCGTCTACCTCGCCCAGTTCGAGGCTGGACTTCGATTTCCCTTATCTCCCATTACGGACTCCGTCCTGTCCGTCCTTCAAATTGACCCGGGGCAAATACACCCGAAGTTCTACAAATACATGTCTCTAATGGACAAGTTCAATAGAGACGGGTACAACGTAGAGGCCAGGCACGTCTTCCACTTCCGCCATGTCGTGAAATGTCGGGGGGCTGATGAGGAGGGAAAGAAAACGTACTTCACCTGGAGTCAAAAACCCAGAATCCCCGATATCATCACACACCTCCCTGATGTGGAACGGGACTGGAAGGAGATGCCTTTCGTGGTCTCCGGAGCTTGGAGGGCAGAGACTGCCCGTCCTGTTCCCTACGAATTTACTTCAGGTCTGTTACTTTTGAATCGTTCTCCGTTGTCTGTTCTGAAAACGTATTCCTGTTACATGGCTAATAACGTTTCGCTCTTTCTGCAGAGATTTCTAAGCCACGTTTCTCTAAACTTTCCGTGGAAGAAGAGTACGCGCTTCGGAAAGTTCGCATCGATAAAGGGGACGATTACGTCACCTGGACGCCGTCCTCTGTTCAAGAGACAGGGTCCGCTGTAGAGGCAGAGACCTTACCTAGAAAGCCATCCCGACCAGCTCATCCACCGCCTCAAAGACCGCTCAGGCCGATAGCTTTCCTTGACGAGGAGATAGAGGAAGACATGGCTGACCAACTTCCCTTATCACAGCGATCCTCACAGGCTCCGACGCTGACTCGTCCTCCCCGCCCTTCTCGTCCCTCCTGTCTCTCCGCGGCGGATAAGAAGACGGAGAAAAGAGAGAGGGAAGAAGCTCTCAAAGCCCTGAAGGCAAAAAAAGCTCGGCGAGAGGCGGAGCACGACCAGAGGGTTCAAAAAAGCTCGGCGAGAGGCGGAGCACGACCAGAGGGTAGTCCCTATTCCGTGTAAAGCCACCCCTACCCCCTGCGCACACTAGCTACTCCTGCATCCATCATTCACCACCCAATCACATCCCCCTTCCTCACCTAACCTTCCTCCATCTTCTATTTAACACCCCATCAGCCATGGTTTGAGGGGATCAAACAATGGTTAAGCAGCCGATGAACTCAAAAAATTCTGGAAAAATTATCAAAAAATCAAAAATATTCCCTGAAATCCAGAAATGTCCTATGTGACAACTTTCATTTTGGTTAGAGCCCTTAACCATGGTTAAATACCATGTTTGGTTAACTTTTAGTCATGGTTAAGCAGTCCTTAACCAGAAAAAATTAGGAAAAATGCTCAAAAATTCTAAGATAATCTGAGAAACCTAAAAATGGTTCATTTTGACCATTTAACCCTAATTAAGGCCCTTAACCATGGTGACCTCCCCCCTTGAACCGTGGTTAAATATACTTAACCACTAGAAAAAAAACCAAAAAAATCTAAAAAATTCAAAAACACCAAAAATACTGTCATTGGACTTGTTAACCATAGTTGGCACCCCTAACCATGGTAAATCACATTTTTAACCCCGGTTAGATACCCTAACCCTTGGTTAAAACACCCTAGGCCTACCGGGCCAGACCATACCAACCTTAACTGTGGTTAGCAACCCTAACTATGATAAGTTTGACCTAACCCCGATTAGTAATCCTAACCATGGTCAAACTTTGTCTTAGTCTACCGGGATTTCCTCTTGGCCTACCGTGTCCAACCCTAGTCTACCGGACTTTTCTAAGGCCTACCGGGCCCATACCATGCACTTTGACAAACTCCGGTCAGCCAAACCCTAGTCTACCGAACTAGATCCATTAGCCACCCTTGATGCACACACATACACCCCTAGCCTTGGCACGGGCTATGTGCCAGAACTACGCTCAGTCTGATCTTACCCCAATGTGAGTACGTAGGCAACCCAACCCGGGTTCGACCCTAGTTTAGGATTTTCTCTTTCTTAGATTAACATTATTTTAAATATTTGGGCATTTGATTAAAATTGAACTTAATTTGGCTTAACCCTAGCGAGTAGGGAACCACTAAAAAGTGAAAGTGCCGGGGTGCCTAACCCATTTCCCGGACTTAACCGAACCTCTTACCCTAATCTTTAATTGGAGATCAAGACCTTATTCAAATCCCGGGGACTTATCCCTTCTGAATGAATATGTGGCGACTTTAACTTCTCCCCGTGAGATCAAACCAGAGTTTTCCTGAAATCCGGGCTCACAGCTCTGACGACTCTGCTGGGGATTTGTTTTAAGGTTTGACCCGGAACCTAGGTTTGAGCCAAACTAAACCTCAAATTAATCAAATATCTAAGTATTTAACCTAATACTAATCATTTTACATCTTTTAGGTGACTTGTGTACTGTGAATCTTATTCATCTCATAGTAATGTAACTATCCTACTAAACTCATTAGACATGCTTAATACGCTTACGACTACTGGATGATTATCCTCAGTGATAGAGGTTTACAATTGTTGGAGGTTCGCGAAATTACTCTTACTGGGTGATTACCCTCAGGGAAGCATTCTGAACGTTCACGCTTACACCAATCGTCCATTTTCAAGGAAGTTGCATATACAGTGATAAGTGATCCCCCCTACCCTTAGGAACACTTTTGCATACACCAACATTCATACATATAGTCTAGGTTAGGGTATAGTCTACAAGCAGCCCACCCGGGGAGGGTTATCCTAAACCCTAACCTGCTTGCACCCTATACCTATCCCCAGTCATGGTTGACTACCGGGACACACTCTACCCGGATAACCACCCATCAGGGGCATGTAATGAGCCAAACTTGTGTTTGTAATAAAACACACCATACCCTGCTTCCTGACATAGCATATGAGGTTCAAATCTTAGTCGATTAGGCCTTCACCAGACCTATCTCCGACCTTGACCTGATAGGCCTTCGGTTCCAAACAACCCGGGTAAAGCATGTCAGAACTCTATCCCTCTGCCCTGTCGGATCACATGTGCCTTGTCACACCCAGAAAATATTACATCATTTTTGCATATTTCATCTGCATACACAGTGCATTCACATCGAGTCTAGATGGCAGGTCCTTAAGGGAAAGCTCAATCGATTGGTCAACCGGCCCGACCCGTGTATTTGACTTCTCAGGGGGCATGTGATCACAACCTCCAGAAAGTAATTGAGGCCTTCACCCCGAGTCAGCTTATCGCTTAGGCTCAGTACTATAAAATCGAGACTATCTTAGACCTATCCATGGTTAAACCAGACCCGCGCCTCATGAACACAGCTATCCAGTGTTAGAACCCATCTCACATGATGTTCCGTTTTGGTAAGAGCGAACTGTGTCCGACTCTGGAAGAGATCCAGCGTATCTTAGGGTTAAACATGGACGGCGAAGCCATAGTACCACGCTACAAGACAACATATCAGGCAGACCTATCCAGGTTCTTGTATATCAAGTCTGCCTGCTTGCAGCCCAGCCTAACGGCTCTTTTGATCGGATACCCGTAGAGTATCTTGAGAAACAGTACAAGCGCAAGTGTAACCTTGACTTCATTACAGCAGAACTTTCCGGAAGTATCGTCCACTTGTCGAGTCGGTATTAATGGGGATCCTCAAAGACATGGGCAACTTCGGTTCAGTCGTACCCGTCATCCTTACAGAGCTTCTCAGGGATCTCAACCAGTCAGTACCACAGAAGGGGCATCTTTCATGTCAGTACATCCCTCCTGCACCTATGGTGGGTAGGAAACCTGCCTCTGATTATGGTCGTACCAGTCAACTTCCATGAAACCTACAGTCTACCTTGGAAGATTTCTCAGAATCAGGCCTCGATAACAGCTACGTATGTCAGGAAGCTCAACCAACTTCTCCAAACCCTGACAGAGGAGGTGATTGTGTGGCAGTGCAAATGGCTTGTACTGTGAAAGCTACATCGTGTTGCCATCACTAGAAGGTGATGCATGATCCTTGCCGGACTTACGGGCTCCGCAGTCACTCCACTCCGAGTCTTTCGACAGTTCGGATTCCCTCAACATATTCCAGTGATAGACCGGCAGGGAAATGATTGATCACTTTCACTGTACACTCCGACAGCCTCACACGCCGATTCCAATTAGATTGGCAAAAGCTCCAGACGAGATCAGTGGCTAAATTTTGTGGTTACATCAGGACCACCATCAGATGCAGTATACCGACTTTGAGCGGAAGAACCTGACATTCCATCCAGCATGCCTATGCCTAGGGAATTACTCAGACCAGTTTCAGCTCCATCACACAGAACCATACCCTTAGCTGAAAAGGTAGTCCTCTGAAGAGACATCTTCTTGGAGACAACTCCAAATCCAGATGAAAGAGAAGCGGCTTCGGAAAGCTCAACAGGCATTCAAGCTATAGGAAGCAGAGCGCGACCGCGAACTTCATGCCATGCCGGAGCAGATCGAACAACTTGAGCAAACACTCTAGTCTTATCAAAAGAAGCGGAAAGGCGACACCATGGAAACAACCATCATCAGGGCCCAGCTACACTTTTATCAGGAACAGCTTGATAGTGCAAAGGCGAAGATGACCTCTCGTATCCAGCAGTTTGGATACCGCATGTTCAATGCTACTGAAGCCATTGAGAACATGGAGGTTGAGGTCACATCCCTTCAAAAACAAATCATGGACCTGGACGGTGTGCCCCGACCAATTGAATTTGTGATCCTTGATGGACCTGCATAGGATCGAGCCTTTTTCTCTTTTTGAGTCGCAGCCTTGTACTCTCTTCCCGCACAAAGTCCTTTCTTACATTTTCTTCCTTACGTCATAAGCTTGCACGTTTAGCCGACAAATCACTCCAATCACAATGCTACTAAGTCATTGGGCGCAAACACTTGCATTGCTGCACCATCTATGCACCCTCACCATTCATTCAAAATGCTACTAAGTCACTAGGCACACACTTGCATCACTGCATCATCCATGCACCCTCATTGTTGCACTAGCATCCCTAGAGTCCAGCCTATCGTAGTCAAAGTGTCACCGACATTGCACTGCACTTAGCATCAATCATGCATTCATAAAGGTCAACCTAACTCTGTATATGCATCATGTACTTAGCGGCACTCCCAGAATCGACCTAACTTAGGTATACAAACTACATCCAGCCTTCACCCTGTTCATCCCATCAGGAACACGGTTTAGGGTTGAGTCCTCATTCATTGGGTCTAACTCGTACATGCTAATACATTTTAAATTCATCTACCTTTACCACCGATATTGACTCACTCTACATTTCCAGATCATACCTTACCGAGGCAGCAATTCAAGGATTCAAGTAATGGAACGCGGAGAAGCATCAAGCGGCCAAGAAATCATCTTCACAACCCTCCTTCGTCAAGAATAGGATATCAAGGAGATCAAGTCTCTCCTCCAAGATATGACGACTGCTCTTAACAAGCCCCTGGTGGCACAAGGGCAAACCCGGATCCGCCCCACCTCTCAGACAAACACACCTAAAGCAATGGCACAACCATCGAAACCTTCCTCTCGTTCACTCTCCAAGCCTCCAAAAGAGCAGGTACCACCCAAGCATTTCACCCCTCTTCCATTCGGCCAACTCCTATCAACTCTCGTTAAAAGGAAGCTGATCACACTACGCAGACCTACCCCATTACAACCCTTAGCCAAAAGGAACCACAATTACCAAGAGCATGAGCACTGTGCTTTTCATCAAAACCCTGGGCACTCTACTGATCATTGCATTGCTTTGAGGCATGCAGTTGAAGACCTAATCGATGAAGGCAAACTTGATTATGTGCCTGGTAGCTGGAGTTCATGAAAACCTTATCCCCTCATCAGCCCATCATCAAGCCGCCTTTATGCCACCTAGAGCAGTGTCTTCACCAACTCATCTGAAGAAGAAGACCTGAAAGCGAGATGCTGAGTTTGGTTAATCAGAGCCAAACCCAGTCTAAGTCAGTTAGGATTTCATTTCTGTAAAAGTCAGCCACTGTGGCCCCTGTATGAGTCCTATCCAGAGTCTAACTCTTTTAATTCAATGAAATCACTCTCTTTCTAAAGAGTTTCATCTCATTTTTCATACTTGCTTAGCATAGCTGAATGCCGATTAAGCTCATTTGCTTTAACAAGAGATCACCTAAATAGATAATCAAACCCATAATCCCAGGGGCAGAATACGATGAAAATAAGAATTCTCATCCAGAAACCTTATCCGGTACAGAGCCAGGTAGTAACTTTGAATGCAAAGGTCAAGACTTTGTCGCGCCAGGGGCAGGGGGCAATCAAGTGCAAGGAGCAAGCCCATCTCCGGTCATTCGACATAATCTCAAATTTTAGTCAAGATCTGAAAAGCATACCCAATGGATTTCATACCCCACCATTATCAACGCAACGAGCAACGGGGCAGCTTGTTTTTTCAAGAAACACCTCGAAACTGATATCCGAGCAAGTGACTGACAACTTCAGAAAAGTTGTACTAATCTACTAGTCAATGGGCAAATGCTTCGCCTGACAAAAGCTAGGGGCCATATTGAACTAATCATCAGATCACGAACCAATCAATGTGTTCAGATTTTGTCTGATAAATGCTTGCACTTTTAGCCACTTCGAGAAAGGAAAGGAAGCAATCTTTGGCCACCCTTCATCCCCTTCAATGTAAACCCGTTTTACAAATCAATGAAATCCACTAGTTAGCCCCTTTGAGCCTAACTACCTTCCTTTCATATAGCCTTCTTGGGGACACCCTCCCTTACCAATCTGTGGCATCTGCCTGAACTACGTCATGACCTGATCCTATAAAGGGTACATAGGCAACCTGAAAAATCAGGTGCGATCATCAAAGGGGTCATACCTCCCCAAATCTCCACTACGTAGAGTCCAAACATCCCACAGAGTCCGGCAGAGCAAAAATCCTCTCAGCTTCCCCAGTCGAGTCAACTCTTAAGGGCAAAAAAAATTTCATCAAAGGAAATCCCAAAATAGAAGTTGAAATACTTACAAGAGTCAGAGACTCCCCACAGAAACAACCTCTCCGGACACTCTCCCCAGCAGAAACCTTTCAGGGACAACCTCTCCCGAAAAACAATCCCCCAGTAGAGACAACATCTCTAAAATTCCCCCAAAAACAAAAAAAAACTCCGCTGAAACTCCGAAAGTACAAATCTTCATGAGAGTACAATGAGTAAAACGGAAGAGATCCCTAAAAGAGTAATTGTAAAGGAGAAATCCTAGGGTGTCCCAAACTTCGGTCTCCCAGCCTACATTTTATCCTATCACAAGTCTTCCTAGATCCCTTAGAGACTGAAAGTATAAGCAGCTTATCATGCAAGTATCTGAAAGAGAGATACTGATATCCAATGCAACGGGAACAGAACTCTATTCAAATCCATCACGGGCCCAATGAAAACCAGAAATGGCATTGGTGCGCAAAAACTACGCGAACCCCAGACCAGGTTTCGAGACCAGGGGCAAAAAAGGGAAGAAAACTTATTAGCTTCGTAGGCATGAGGAAAACCGGCAACGACCTCATTGCGCAAAAGTTATGCGAATCTCATGACTTGATTTTTCTAAGGGTAAAAAAGGGAAAAAAGCTGAAGAGTAGTGTGGCAACAGATTCCGACAGCAATCAGTCTTGCCAAACTCCTAACAATCCCCCCACAGGTCACTAGCAGATGGCTCAGAGAAACAGACCCCCTGAAAGTAGTCTCCAGCGGAGTTAATTCCCCAACAAATAGCAGATCATCAGTAGTGATCCGTAATAGTGTCACATTCCCCAGTGAATCCCTAGCAGAAGCCTCTAATTGCTCTATATAAACATTCTCCCCTGTAAGAGCCTAAAAGCATCCAATTTGCTTTTCAGCAAGCTTCTCCCCAGCCAGAGTACTCAATCTCTAGCAGCAGCAAGGCAGAGCAACTCTTATTGGCAAAGCGACCCCAAGTCCCCGGCAAAGCCCGACTTCACAAGATGCAAAGCGTGACTTCATCAATGTCACAACAGGACAAATCTGCTTAGTATCGTACTCTACCCCTAAGGACAAAATCCATTCACCCTGTGAAAGTGATCTCCTTGTTAAATCACATTAGCAAAGGAAGTATTCAACTTCAAATTCTGAGTCTCCTTCTGGTCACCATCAGAGTTTCCATACTCGTCTGATCAACCATTCTAGAAGTCTCCTGAGTCTGTCAAATCCTGTGACGTCTCCCAATCGCCACCAGAGTCCCAATACTCACCGGATCAATCACCCTCCAAGTGTCTGTCCACCGGCTTAGCTATATCAAACAGAACTCAGCGATCGCCCAAGATGCATCACAGTTCTAGCAAGAAGCAAGAGCAAGATTGAATATTTCTGGAATCTTGAAGCGGTAAATGACTGGTCTCTGAAAGCGAGTCATATACCCAACCCTCCATCAATCTGCATGACGCACCAGGGAAACCAGGATTAGTCGAGCCTCCCATTGCATCAGCCTAAGTCAAGTCGCACATGCCATACACAAAACAAAGCTGCACATTAGTTGCACACACTCAATCGAGTCGCACATAATGCACTCTAGCTACTCAAATCAAGCTGCACATCAGTTGCACACACTCAATCGAGTCGCACATAATGCACTCTAGCTACTCAAATCAAGCTGCACATCAGTTGCACACACTCAATCGAGTCGCACATAATACGCTCTGGCTACTCAAATCCAGCTGCACACTAGTTGCACACACTCAATCGAGTCGCACATAATGCACTCTAGCTACTCAAATCCAGCTGCACATTAGTTGCACACACTCAATCGAGTTACACATAATGCACTCTAGTTATTTAAATCTAGTTGCACACACTCAATCGAGTTGCACATAATGCACTCTAGCTACTCAAATCCAGTTGCACACTAGTTGCACACACTCAATCGAGTCACACTAATGTACTCTATAATCCAATCAAGTTACACACTAGTTGCACACACTCAATTGAGTCACTCACTACACTTAAGCCAGTTGTATTCAACTTTCACATTGCACTCTAGCTGCACACAATCAAGTTGCATTCAATACATCCTAGCTGCATACAAGGTGAAAGCCTCACCCAATACATTCAAGTCGAATAATACATTGCACTTTAACCACATGCTCTTAATCAAGTTGCCACTACAGTTGCGAATCAGTTGCTTCTCAACATTATTCCAAACATGATCAAATCCAGTGCCTTTCGTCCATTATCAACATCAATCCGGCTAGTGCCTCCAAGTCATGCCTCAAATCTTTGAACTTTTTCTGGATACCTTTACAGTTTACACCACCTGACATCTCATGTGTACCTTTACAATGTACACCACCCGCATGTCCCTTTTTATGACACCCCCATGTGTCCTGCGCATCCTAGGTGAGCATCGACATAACCCACTTTATCGATACCTCGTATGCCCGACATCCCGTGTGTACCTTTACAGTGTAAATCACCGCATGTCCTCTTTGTGACACCCCCGTGTATCCTAGGCATCTCAGGTGAGTGTCGACATAACCCACTTTGTCGACACCTCGCATGCCCGACATCCCGTGTGTACCTTTACAACGTACACCACCCGCATGTCCTCTTTGTGACACCCCCGTGTGTCCTAGGCATCCCAGGTGAGCATCGACATAACTCACTTTGTCGATACCTCGCATGCCCGATATCCCGTGTGTACCTTTACAGTGTACACCACCCGCATGTTCCCTTTGTGACACCCCGTGTGTCCTAGGCATCTAGGTGAGCGACGATATAACACACTTTGTCGATACCTTGCATACCTGACATCCCGTGTTTACCTTCACAGTGTACACCACCCACATGTCCCCTTTGTGACACCCCCATGTGTCTCGGGCATCCCAGGTGAGCATTGACATAACCCACTTTGTCGACACCTCGTATGCCCGACATCCTATGTGTACCTTTACAATGTACACCACCCGCATGTCCTCTTTGTGACACACCCGTGTGTCCTGGGCATCCCAGGTGAGCGTTGACATAATACATTTTGTTGATACCTCGCATGCCCGACATCCTGTGTGTACTTTTACAGTGTACACCACCTACATGTCCTCCTTGTCGATACCTTGTGTGTCCTTGGCATCCAAGGTGAGCGTCGACATAACAGACTTTATCGACACCTCGAATGCCTAACATCCTGTGTGTCCTCCGATCGATTTGGTCAATATCCCCCAGGAAACACCATTTCATTCAATCCCCTCTCCGCTTTTGAGCGACACTTTCTTTCAGCCAGTGCCTCAGGGCCACGTCATCCCTGAGTTCATGATCTTCCCCAACTACTCGTCATCCCCTAGCAGTAGTTTTCATCACTTCACCACAATCATCATTTGCACAACATGCATCATTCCTAACATCCATCTCTGTGTAAAATAGGATGTTTCCAGTCTTTATCGTTCAATCGTCATCCTGGTACTCTCCGGCAAAGAGGGGCAGCTGTAAGCACTCAATTCTTACACTCTGATTAACCATGGTTAACCTCCATTAACCATGGTTGTCCCTGGCCAAACCCTAGTAGCCCTAGGTAGACCGTAACCCAAACCCTAGTTTAACCCTAGGTAGTGCCCTAAGCCCTAGCCTAACCCTAGGCTAAACCTAACTAATCCTAGGCCTAACCCTAGCTTAGCTCTAGTCTAAACCTAAGACCCAAACCTCATGGGCTCAAGGCCCATTTCAACTAGAAGAACCTAAACCTTAGTCTAACCCTAGGCTAATCCTAGTTAAACCGTAGGTCAAACTCTAGATAAACCCTAGACCTAACCCTAGGTCTAACCCTAGGCCTAGCCCTAGGCATACCCTAAGCTAAAAACTTTTGGGCTTAAGGCCCATTTAGCATTGCAATCCAAAAAAAAACCCCATGGCCTTTTAGGGTTTAGGGTGGGACCCACCTAGCATTGCAATCCAAACAAGGGTGTTAGGCCATACCCGTACATGACTAAGCCCAAAACGGCAAAGCAAAAAAAAAAAAATTAAAAAAAACATCCACTGTTCATCGTCCCTACCATTGGACCATGTGTACACTGTGCTGCCACTGCAACTCCCCTAGCTCCCCTACTGCCCTACTCTCTCCTACCCCCTCTTATTTTCCCTCCAAAACTCCTAAACCAAGTCCTACCCCCCCTGCGCGCACTAGCTACTCCTACATCCACCATTGACCACCTAATCACATCCCCCTTCCTCACCTAACCTTCCTCCATCCTCTATTTAACACCCCATCAGCCATGGTTTGAGGGGATAAAAAAAAAAACACATTCCATTTGGCCAGCCCTATTACCATTGTTTCAAACCTGCCTTAGTCTTAGTTAGGCATTCACGCACCTCCCAACAGCCACCTTAGCTTCCTTAAGCTCCTGAATCCCTCTATCTAGGTCTTAGACCACACCCAACACCACCGGAGTTGTCATAGCCTCGTAGCACCACCACGACCTCACAGCACCATCACCACCCGCAGCCACTGTTGGAAAAGGGGAGATTTGGCAACAAAAAAAAAATCTGTGACAGGTGATCCAGCCCACCCCCCACCTTCCTAAGCCTCTCACCACTTACCTTAATCCAGTCCCTAAACTGCCAAGGCCCTCCACCTTCATCCACCAAGCGCCCCATCATCACGAGTTCAAGAAACAAGCTTGGAACCCAAAAAAATTCTGCAAAAAAAAAACACTCCGTCCACACTCGGCCACAGGGATATACCCCTCCTCACTTGCTATCTTCTTGATTTTTAGCATTATAAGGGACCCCTGGTCCCATTTTGTTTTTTTTTTTGTATTTTGCAGCAGCGTACGTCCAAGCCAAGGATAGGGCCCTCCCGCCTTAACCATAGGCGACGGGAACGCCCTTGAGGCTCACCCCGCTTGGCAGTGCGCCCAAGACGTCTGGGAGGTCCTCAATCCATGAGGAACCCCCTGGATCATCACTGGTCTAAACCCCAACAGGCCACAAAAGAAAATTTTTCAAAAAAAAAATTCTGCAAAACGGTTTAGGTAGCCACCTGTAACCCCGTTTTAACCTAGGTTAGTGTAGGCCCTAGTCAAGACCAGGGCCATGGTTAGACTCCCCATACATAGGGCTACCCCCCCGTGTAGTTTCAGCCTCCAACTCGCCCGTTAACTGTGATTAAATTGACCCCAAAGTGGGGTCGACAGCGTGAAAAATAGTCCGAATGAGCGACTTTGAGCCTCTGTGGGACCCACATCCAGCCTCCTCTTGGGTCTTAGAAGGACTCAAATTGTTCCCCACATGGCAGGCTTCACAACCATGGTCTCGGATACCCCGGAGGTTGAGCCAATCCACAGTAAAATCACCGCAAAGTTTGTGAAAAATGTCTTTTGAAATCGTCGAAGCAAATTTGGGCCCTGTGGAGCCCACACCCGAACTCCCCTTGGGCCCAACAAAGGTTCAAAATGCTCCCTACATAACAGGCTACCCATTGATAGTCTCGGATTCCTGTGATTCCCCCGTTAACCATGGTTAAACTCACATTAACTATGGTGAAAAATGGACAAAAGTTTTTGGGTTTTTTGTATTTACTGGACTTTATGAGATCCCAGACCGGGTAGGAGGTCAGTCTAGGCTTTGTCATGGATCAGGGTCCACTCTTAACCCAACCGGACTCTTAACCATGGTTAAACTCACCCATAGTTAACCCTTAACCATGGTTAAGTAGCCCATGAGCTCAAACAATTCTGGAAAAATTATCAAAAAATCACAAATATTCCCAAGAATCCAGAAATTTCCTCTTTGACCACTTTTATTTTGATTAGAGCCCTTAACCATGGTTAAACATCATGTTTGGTTAACTCTTAGCCATGGTTAAGTAACCCTTAACCAGAAAAAATCTGGAAAAATGCTCAAAATTTCTAAAATAATCTGAAAAGCCTAAAAATGGTTCATTTTGACTATTTAACCCAGGTTAAGACCATTAACCATGGTGACCTCCCCCCCTTAACCGTAGTTAAGCATCCTTAACCACTGGAAAAAATCTGGAAAAATACCAAAAAAATCAAAAAAATTCAAACAGACCAAAAATACTGACATTAAACTTGTTAACCATGGTTAGCATCCCTAACCATGATTAATCACCTTTTTAACCCCGGTTAGCAACCCTAACCCTTGGTTAAAACACCCTACGCCTATCGGGCCTCACCCCTTGGCCTACCGAGCCTAACTTGGGCCTACCGGGCCAGACCATTCCAACCTTAATTGTGGTTAGTAACCCTAATCATGGTAAGTTTGACCTAACCCCGGTTAGCAATCGTAACCATGGTCAAACTTTGCCTTAGCCTGTCGGGCTTCCCTCTTGGCCTACCAGGCCCAAACCTTGTCTACCAGACTTTTCTAAGACCAACCGGGCCCATACCATGCACTTTGACCAACCCCGGTCAACCAAACCCTAGTCTACCAGACTAGGCCCATTATCCACCCTTGGTGCACACATACACACCTCTAGCCTTGACACGGGCTCATGTGCCAGAATTACGCTCGGTCTGATCTCACCCCAATGTAAGTACGTAGGCAACCCAACCCGGGTTCAACCCTAGTTTAGGATTTTCTTTTTCTTAGAATAATATTATCTTAAATATTTTGGCATTTGATTAAAATTGAACTTAATTTGGCTTAACCCTACCGAGTATAGAACCACTAAAAGTGGAAGTTCCTAACCCCTTCATCGGACTTAACCGAACCTCTTACCCTAATCTCTAATTGAAGATCAAGACCTTATCCAAATCTCAGGGACTTATCCCTTCTGAATGAATAGGTGGCGACTTTAAATTCTCCCTGTGAGATCAAACTAGGGTTTCCCCAAAACCCGCGCTCACACCTAGCACATGACCCTTAGCTTATATAAGGGGGCCAAGCCTCCCTCATTCTCACAATTTGCACAAACAGTAGAGTGTTACCCCAGAATTTCTAGAAAGAGAAAGAGAGAAAAATAAGAGAGAGAAGAAAAGGGGAGTTCATCTTGGGTTATTATGACGTCCCCGACGCGTTGGCGACGTCTATTTTCTCTCTCGATGCCTCGATCAATTTGAAAGCGAGGAGCTTCACCTTGAGGTTGATCACCCTCCTGTGCATGTTGGCAGTGTTCGTTTCGACCCTAGATACCTCGAAGTATGTGAAAGAGGTAAAACTTCTTCTATTTCTTCTCTTGTTCCTCTAATTTGGTTATATCCTCTAATTTGGTTATATTTTGTATATGGAATGAATGTGCGTGTTTTAGAGTGGATGGATAAGGGTCAGAGACCCCGTGAATGTTGTATGGGAAGGTGGTGCAACATGAAAAGGTGAATAGAGGGATGTAGCCTCGGTCTACGGTGTAAAAACCCTGGATTTAGGCTCACTGTGTGAATGATGTGGATGGAAAAGGGTCGGAGACCCCTATGTGATGTGTGGAAGGGTTGGATGTGCATGTAAAATGAGCAGAAGGGTGTAGCCCTCGGTCTCAGGTGTCAAAATCCCAGATTTAGGCTCACTGTGTACTGGGTGACCGATCGCCAGTGCCTAGGTTTGCCTATTCGGGTGTTACTCGATGGTTAGAAAACCTAACCAGTGTTAAAGTATAGTCCTCCATGACTAATAGTCGGGAGTGGGTGGATTATTATCTATAGATCCTCTTTGACTAGGTCAGGAGTGATGGTATGATGTAATCCTCCATGACTAATATATAGTCGGGAGTGGGTCGATTTGATATCCATAGATCCTCTTTGGCTAGATCTGGAGTGGTGGTGTTAAGTGAGTCCTCTGTGACTGATAGTCTGGAGTGGGTGGATTTATATCCATAGATCCTCTTTGGCTAGGTCCGGAGTGGTGGTGTTATGTTAGTTGTCCGTGACTGGTAGTCGGGAGTGGGTGTAATATATATCCATAAATCTTCTTTTGCTAGGTTTGGAGTGATGGTATGATGTAGTCCTCCGTGATAGTCGGGAGTGGGTGGATTTGATATCCATAGTGGTGGTGTTATGTGAGTCCTCCGTGACTGATAGTCTAGAGTGGATGTTTATGTGATACCTCTAATAGAAATGTCGTGAGAACGAGTCCCCCACCATGGTTGAGATCAGATGATTTGTGTTGATTATGCGGGTGAATGTTAGATGTATATTGAGTTTAAAGACTCAAGGTATGGTTTGAATGATGGGCCCGGTTGGTTAATAAGTGAGTCAATGGACTCGAGTGTAAAGGTGGTACACAAGCGAAGGCCTAGTCGATCGAGTTTATGGACTCGAGAAAAAAGTGTGAGTGGTTATCTAGATCGATAACCTGATGTCATGGATAATGATTGGATGAACTTAAAAAATTAGAGATTAGGAACCTCAATTAGGGTGAAATAGCCTTGAGTGACCTTGGGTCACAGATTATGATATTTTATATTATTATAATATGAGAATTGTATTGTAATTCGATTTCGTTATTGATGATTGGTACTAAGTGGAAAATAGCCTAGATGGATGGTGGATTTTGTTGGGCTCTATAGCTCACTCTTCTCATTTTATATCTTCAGATCCTGAAGTGGTTACCAATTGGTAAAGAGCTACGCTTGATAGAGTTTAGAAAGTGTACTGACGAAATTGTGGTGCCAAAAGTAAAGGCTATTGTAGTCAATGAGGTAACGCAGTTGCTTATAATGGGTTATTGTGATGACCAGTTGTTATTGCTTATGTAAGCTCGAAAGAAAAGTTAAAAATTTCCACATTTTCACGGGTAAAGTATTCCGCATGCGTGGTTATGATGAACGAGCACATGTCTCTGAACTTGATTTCTTAGGCACAAGTTCGAGGCGTCACAGTTGGTATCGAAGCTAAAGGCAATAACCATCATAACAAATCGTAATCGATACACTGTTGGTTTCGAATCAAACAACGATTTGAAACCTTGTGTATACGATAGGAATGAATGCTAGAGAGATAGATCATCTCCAAAAGAGTGTAAGAAATTGTCTAATCAGACTGAAAGAGGATTATGGATAGATGGGTGATATATTTTGGACGATCTTTTGATAAAATAGATTATTGATGTCCCTATTGTGAGATAGTAAAATGTTTTTGTTTTCATAATAGGGAGAAATATGCCACCCCGGCGAGCACCTGAGGGTACGTTGTTATGAGCCTATGAGGCTATTGCTACCTTGGCCAAGCTAATACAATAGCAACAAACTCAAAGCATGAATGATAATGGTAACCTTATGCCCATCGCTACCATTCCAGAGCATGGGAATGTGACCCGTTTAGAGAAGTTCAAGAGACTGGGACCATCAGCTTTTACGGGTACTACTGATCCATTAAAGGCAACAAACTGGATCTAAGGCTTAGAGAAAATATTTCGGGCTATGTCTTCCCGGAGGACGCCAAGCCAAAGTTCGCCATTTTCATGCTCGAAGAGAGCATTGGTGGACTACAGTTGAGAGAACAGTCCCAGAGAGTTAAAAACTAGTGAGTTGGGCAAAGTTCACACAGTTGTTCTACGAACGATACTTCTCTGCGTCCACGACGAAGAAGAAAGAAATGAAATTTCTACAGTTGACCCTGGGAAATATGACGATCAGTGAGTACGAACCAATGTTTTAACCAACCCAGGGAAATATACAGGTTGTCTAGAAAGCTTAATGAACTCCGACTCGATACTGTTCATTCAATCAAAAGAAAGAAAGTGTCAAGAAAAAGCCTTGGGTTGGTTGCTTAAACTAATAGGACATCTGACGAAAGAAGGAGTGATAAAACAATAGTTGAGGGAGAAAGTTGAGACCACATACTCAATTATCAGCCACACTACACATCAAAGTAATCTAATGACTAAACTTGAATAAGCTTAAATGTTCAAGATTGGGAGAAATTTGGAGCTTGAGAATGTAGAGAGTCAAGAGTAAAACCTGTTAATAATGAGACAATTATGTTGTTGTATCATGATTTTAAGGATTTAGAGATGTGCATCAGTTAATCTTTTAATCAATGCATGCCATACTTGAACATAATTGCAGAGTTGCAGGGCATTACTGTTGTTTGTGGGTATCGTCACTGGTAAACCCTCACAAGACTTCACTCGTCCACTAGGGCCACCTAAGGGTTAAAGGCTTGTTGCATACGCTGAATGCAACCGGGGATTGATGCCCAAGGTATGGACCCTAGAGGGGGAGGGGTGATTAGGGTCTATAGCAAAACAAAAAATTATTCTATCTTCCTTAAGCGGAATTTCAACTTAAGCAAGTTAAAAGGAAATAGAAACTATGCAATTTCAAACATATATTCAAATAAGAATTAAAGAGAAGAGTTAGAGAGATGCAAACACAAAGACACCAAGATTTGTTATCGAGGTTCGGCAACCCACCTACTCCCCGCCTTAAGCTCTCCGGCTTGAAGGATTCACCATGATTCATTCCAAATTGATTAGACTACTTGCAGGCGAGTCCTAAACCTTGCTAAAAAACAATCCTCCTTAGACTTAGCCCCCTTTCCGGGTAGAGGCCATACCTTTACACTTCCTTGCAGGCTGGGATACCGCCTCTTACAAAGCTCTCCGGCTTCACGGACAAGAGTCACTCGGACCTCTTGATTTGAACACACTTTAGCAAAGTGATTTTATAGACTTTGAATGGCTCCTTGCACGAGCTGATTAGTCTCTCTTAGCTCACTTGAAATCTCCCAACGATTGGAATTGAATAGCTCAAGATATGGGATTTGGGGATTCTAGGGTATACTTAATAGATTCGAAAATCTAAGCTTGTGAGTGACTGATTTTCGAGATTGGAAGTATTGGAGTTCTCATTTTGTTCATAGAACATCTCATTTTATAGCCCAAGCAAAAATATAGCCGTTAGAGGCTCCAATTGAATCAAACTAGCCGTTGGCTTTTCCCGCAGGCACTCGTCGACGAGTGAGTAGGAGTCATCGATGAGTGGGATGACAGAACTCAATTTTGAGTTTTCTATTGCCACTCGTCGATGAGTCATTTGGACTCGTTGACGAGTCCTCTGAAATTTTTACAGAGAACTCATCTTTGTTTGATCGATTTGATGGGAATGATTTCTTGGTCTTTAGGCATTCTTAAAAACATTATTTTAATCATTTTTAGGTCCTTAGAAGGATGTCCTAATGGGTCTTAAGGTACCTAAGGTCAATCTAAGTAGTTGAGCATTTCAACGGACCAACCTTTTCAGGATTTCTTATAAAATCACTCTTGACTCTACAAATAAACTTTAAACCTTCTTGACTCTTCATTCTTGATCTTGATCTTGAACTTGATTTTGCTTTAAGCTTCATGATCTTCTTCCTTCTTTGATCCAACTTGGACTTTGGTCTTGATTATGATCTTCAATATGGATCCAATGGTTTGACTTTGACTAGCTTGATGAATCTTCTTCATAGATGGACTTTTCATGATTTTTCTATTGAATGGCTTGCTAATGCTCTGGGATAACTGAAATTCACTTACATTCAAAGAGACATTAGTAACACAAGTATATTTTCATTATTGTGTTATCATCAAAATCAAGATGGAGGCTTTAGGTAGAAACCTAAAAGCTAATAGGGATCCCACGAAAGGGGACGTAATGTAGAGTAATGAGCTTCATTTTATTTATCTCTATTGCTCAAGGACTAGCAAGATGTAAGTTTGGGGTTTTGATCGGTGTTAATTGTTACACATTTATGCACCTCAATCTGCAGTTGTTAGTTCCTTAGAGTACTTTGTTGAAGCATTTTACGGTACTTGGGCATCTTTGTTCATTACAGGACCATGCGAGAAATACAAGCTAGTTTGTAGATTTAAGTGGAGAAAACTTTTAAGAGAACCTCATAAGAAAAGAGAAAAAGAAAGAAGAAAAAAATATGAAAATATCAACTGACGATCGATCGTAGCTCTCTGACGATCGATCGTAAGGCAAAGATAGTGACGATTGATTGTAGTTCAAGTGACGATCAATCGTCTACAAAATAGTAGCCATTCAAGAATTTTCTGGCATGACGATCGATCGTCATCAGCGTTTTTCAGTTCCCAGTTCCGTGCGCAAAGAGAAGAATCCCTGAGGGAAGTTGCTAAAAAGAAGGAAACCCTTGGAGTAAGTTCCCTATAAAAGGGAAAGCTCTAAGACTGAAAAGGGGTTCTGAATTTGGAGAATTGAAGCAAAGAAGGCTCTGGAGATCAGCAAGATTAGAGGATGAGCTCGTCGTGTTCTTCATCAAAAATGGTGTTTTCTAGTCTCAGCATGAACTAATTCTTCTGTTCTAGGGTTTAGATGAAACCCTATCCAAGTAACCGTCTCTCTCTACATTTTATTTGAGTTAATTCAGTTATAAACAATGATTGCATAATCAGAGGGTTTTTCATAACCAGAATTTATTGACTATATTTGATTTCAATGTGATTCTATCATTGTCTTAGGTTTTATTATTTTAAAATTGAAATCATCTATCTTAATTTTCTGTGATTTTTAATATGGACTTTATGCAATGATGTTATTGTTGAGGAATTGAACCATAGGATATCTTATGCGAAGGGAAGATGAGTGATTGCACAACTTTAGTTTTTACTTAGAATTAATCTTGAGAAAAAGACAACGAAACCAGCGCATTCTTCTGTGGTTCAACACCCCATACTAGTCACTATTCTACGGAATTATAACTACTACGAGGTTTAATAAATTGACGATCAAGGTCCTTAACATCGATTAATTAATTAAGTAATTGATAATTTTGTAGAAAGAGGGTTTTGTTGGGATTATGTTGTACCGATAAAAGTTCAGTGTTTTTCTTCGAAAATTATACACAGTGTACTGGACAGTTATCGGGACGATCACCTGTCATACCAGTTCCATCGCATATCGATTCGCGAGACTGCGGAGGTCTTGTGCGTAAGAAAATCGAGAAAATAGAAAATGTACAGATTTCTGAAGTTCAGTTGGGACTCCATATTTATTAGAGATTCTAATAGAAATCCACAAGGCTTATACCACTACGTGTCAGTAGACCCTATGGTCGATTGTCTTTCGTTTCAGCAGTTCATCATCTCATATGAAGAAACGATAGCATATTTTGTGTATAAAATTAGGAAATTAGCGGGTTTTGTAGTTTTCTTTCAGACTTGCTTTTGACTGTCAAAACTCAGTTCTTTTTTCTTGAATTTTCTACAGCAAGTGTCGGGCTATCCTAAATTTGGTCACCTGAAGTTTCGTCAAAATTGGACTTAATTTAGTAGGGTTTCGGAAGCCGTATGCGCGAGAAAAGTCCGGAAAATGACAACCAATCAAACCCGTTGACTCAGTCAAAGGGGTCACATCACCATGGTCATGTGCTTAGCACATGACCCTTGGCCTATATAAGGGGCCAAGCCTCCCTCATTCTCACGGTTTGCACAAACAGGGGAGAGTGGTGCCCCAGAATTTCTAGAGAGAGAGAAATAAATCGGGAACCCATCTTGGGGTATTTTGACGTCTCCTTCGCGTTGGCGACGTCTATTTTCTACCTAGACACCTCGATCGACGTGTAGAGAGAGAAAGAGAAAAAGTTAGAGAGAGAAAGTAAATGTTTGAAAGCGAGGAGCTTCACCATGAGGTTGATCGCCCTCCTGAGCGTGTTGGTGGTGTTCGTTCTAGATGTCTCGAAGTAGGTGAAAGAGGTAAAACCCCTTCCATCTTTTCTCTTTTCCCTCTTATTTTGTTATATTTTGTATGTGGAATAAATGTACGTATTTTGGCGTTGATGGAAAAAGGTCATAGACCCCGTGGATGTTGTATGGGAAGGTGGTGAAACATGGAAAAGTGAATAGAGGGATGTAGCCTTGGTCTAGGGTGTAAAAACCCTGGATTTAAGCTCACTGTGGAAAATGGTTGGAGACCCCTATGTGATGTATGGAAGGGTTGGATGTGCGTGTAAAATGAGTAGAGGGGAGTAGCCCTCGGTCTCGGGTATCAAAACCCCGGATTTAGGCTCACTATATATTGGGCGACCGATCGCCAGAGCCCAGGCTTGCCTATTTTGTGATGAAGCTTGAACTTCATGTGAACCTTCAGGGAGTCTCAATCGGGTCTCGGGTATGATGGATTATCACTTTAGGGTGATGAAAAGTTGATTTGAGTATTGTGTAAGGCGATGGACACCTTCATTAGCTTGGAAACGTTCCCTATAACGGGTGGTATGATGCCAGATTTGGTTTACGGGCACGAGACCTAACTGTTTCAGTTAACCAAGCAAGGCTTGGGTTAATTGGGGTTACTCAATGGTTAGAAAACCTAACCAAAGTAAAAGTATAGTCCTCCGTGACTGGTAGTTGGGAGTGGGTGGATTTGATATCCATAGATCCTCTTTGGCTAGGTCTGGTGTGGTGATGTTATATTAGTTCTCCGTGACTGATAGTCGGGAGTGGGTGGAATTGATATTCATAGATCCTCTTTAGCTAGGTCTGGAGTGATGGTATGATGTAGTCCTTCATGACTGATAGTCGGGAGTGGGTGGATTTGATATCCATAGATCCTCTTTGGCTAGGTCTGGAGTGGTGGTATTAAGTGAATCTTCTGTGACTGATAGTCAGGAGTAGGTGGATTTGATATCCATAGATCCTCTTTGGCTAGGTCCGGAGTGGTGTTATGTTAGTTCTCCATGACTGGTAGTTGGGGGAGTGGGTGGAATTGATATCCATAGATCCTCTTTAGCTAAGTCTGGAGTGATGGTATGATGTAGTCCTTCATGACTGATAGTCTGGAGTGGGTGGATTTGATATCCATAGTGGTGGTGTTATCTGAGTCCTCCATGACTGATTGTCTGGAGTGGATGGTTATGTGATGCCTCTGATAGAAATGTCGTGAGAACGAGTTCCCTACCCTTGCTGAGTTCAGATAATTTTTGTTGATCCTGCGGGTGAATGTCGGATGTATATTGAATTTAAAGACTCAAGATATGGTATGAATGGGCGTGGGCCCGGTTGGTTAATAAGTGAGTCTATGGACTCAGGTGTAAAGGTTGTACATGAGCGAAGGCCCAGCCGATCGATTTGTGGACTCGCGAATAAAGTGTGAGTGATAACCTAATGTCAGGAATAATGATTGGATAAACTTGCAAAATTAAAGGTTGGAAACCTCAGTTAGGTGAAATAGCCTTGAGTGACCTCGGGTCACGGATTACGATATTATAAATTATTATAATATAAGAATTGTATTGTAATATGATATCATTATTGATAATTGTTTATAGGTGGAAAATAGCCTAGATGGATGGTAGAATTTGCTGGGCTCTATAGCTCACTCTTCTCATTTTGTATCTTCAGATCTTAAAGCAGTTGCCGATTGGTAAGGAGCTACGCTTGATAGAGTTTGAAAAGTGTACTAGCGCAATTGTGGCGCCAAAAGTAAAGGCTACCGTAGCCAGTGAGGTAACGCAGTTGCTTATGATGAGTTATTGTGATGACCAATTGTTATTGCTTATGTAAACTCGTAAGAAAAGTTAAAAATTGTCGCATTTTTGTGGGTAAAGTCTTCCCCATGCGTGGTTATGATGAACGAGCACGCGTCTCGGAACTTGATTCCCTAGGCACGGGTTCGGGGCGTCACAAAATTTTCTTAATTCAAAAGGTACCATTTACTTTTAGCTTTATTAATATAGAAGACTTTTTTTTACCAACAATATAGGAGACTTAAAAATTTAATTGAAATTTAATATAATCCTAAAACTATAATTTATTAATATATAAGGCAATGTTTTCATAACCGGACCGATAGTCGAATTGGCCGAGTGACCAATTCCTCGTTCGATCAGTCCAGTTGGATCATGTTTTTTTATTATTAAAAATTTATATTTGTAATTTTCTTGTCCGTATTATCCTTAAAGTTTTTTTATTCTCAAAATGCCCTTAAGTCAGGTTTCTACAGCTAAAACGCCCCCAAATATTTTCTCATAGTCAAAATGTCTTGAATATTTTTTAGTTCCCAAAATACCCCCAAGTTAAATTTTTATCTTAAATGTCCCTCACCAATTTTTATCCCAAAATGTTCTTCAAGTTTGCCCATCTTTCATTTTCTTTATTTCTACAAGTCCCTTACTTTTTCTATACCGAAAATGCCCTCAATTATTCTATACCCAAAATACCCCTAAAGCTTTTAGGTTCTCAAAAATGTCCCTACGTCTTGTTTCTATACTCAACGTGTTCCTCACAATTTTTGTATCTAAAATGGTCCTCAAGTTTTATACCCAAAATATTCTTTAATTTTTTTTGCCAAAATGCCCCTCACTAAGGTCTCTCTTTCCTGTCTCTCTCCTCCTCCCCCCTATCTCATGTGCATCTTCATACAGGACAACTCATTAAATGGAGATAAGATGTACAACAGAGTCTCCTAAACAACTCAGAATTGTTTATATGTCTAATTATTATATTATAAAGATTTATGGCCAAATAATCAAAGCCAAACGTAGAGCGCTAGTCCCAGACACAACAAGTCAAAATTTTTTCCTAGATGCAGAGTTGTTGTAACACGTGGTGTTGCTATCCTATAACAGAGAGATGGGTTGACACTTGTTGCCACCACCTTGCATCTGGGGAAGCGACTAGGGCCAACATTTTTGTAGTCTTTAATGCTTTAGGCCCATTGAGTCGTCGAAGGGCACAAGAAGATGGAACTGACCAACTGGTGGCCTGCTGCTTGTGTGCCTAATGTAAGGATGCATTAAAATGCAATTCAAAGTTTTGGTTTTGTTTTCAACTAATCATGAAACACACTAGAACATACAAATACACTAAATACACTAGACAAATATATATAAGGAATAAATAAATTTCAACAACAAGAATGGATTACAATGCAAACAAAAAAAAAAAAACAGTAAACTAGAACCTCTAGAAGCTACGTAGACCTGATCAATCAAATGGAAAAAAATGAAGAAGAGAGGAAAAAAAAAGGATACAAAGAATAAGAAAGAAGCAGAGGGCAAACCTAAGATCTTTGACTAGAAGGCCTATAGATGAAATATTGTCGAGAGTAAATGAAAAGGAAGGAAAAGTTGCATATCTGGCCTGCCTTTGGGGAAGTGAAAGATCTCTATGTATCATGAATCTATGTTTTTGCTAATGTGTTCATCAGAGGTCTGAACTTGGTTGTCTGCCTCCTTGAATGCATGTGTTGGCAAGTTTGCAATCTTCGTGCACTCCTCATTAACTTGTTTAACAATAGCTTTGCTTCTATATCATTGACTGCGAATGTTAAAGATCTCACATCTTGAGCTTTTGATAATTGTCCTAGAGATTATTTAGATTTCAAATTTTGAAAGACATTGATTGCATAATGAGAGAATTGTTTTAACAACCAGATTTATTGAATTTTATTTGATTTCAATGGAATTTATATTCTTGTCTTAAGTGTTAGGAAATTGAAATTGAACTTACTTGTGTTAATTTTCGTTAGAATTTTAATATAAGTTTTATGCAATGATTTTAATATAGCAAGAGATTAGATCATAAGATATTTTATGCTAAGGGAAGACGAGTGATTATACTACCCTAGTTTAATGTATATCACTCGTGCTAACCGAAGATAGGATATGCCTAGGATATAATCCCTTATATCTTTCTTGATCGATGGAATGAGGATGTGTTGTCACTTTCATTGTAATGTTTGCAAATCAAGAGATCTGAATAAATTCATAATAAGATTAGTCATGAGGTTAGTGGTGGATTCCAACACCCTATATCTTCTCTCCGAATGATTTAAAAACCCAGTAGTTGATAATTTAATTAAAAATCACCATTAGTTTAAATAATGTTTTAGTTTAATCCATTAAAAATCAACTATTCTCACATATTAGTTTAAAATTAATCTTGATAAAAAACAACGAAACCAGCGCAATCCCCAGAGGTTCGACACCTTACTAGTACTATTCTACGGAATTATTATTATAAGGAATAATTAAATTACGTAACAACCAATTTTTGGCGTCATTGCTGGGGATTGCTGGAACGGTCTAATTGTTAATTTGAGAGATTAAGTTTAGATTAATCAAATTTCTAAAAATCCAAAAATATTTTTCTTTTTATTTTATTTTATTTAATTGGAACTATTTTTATTTTTCAAGTACCAAATTGCTCAAACTGTCAATTTGCAAAAGCTTGCTAAAGATCTGGAAAGTAGGAGAGCTTTGTAAGTATTTACTTCTTTAAGAAGATATTTATTTCAATTTGGTATCTGTTTGACATAGACTATTTCCATAAGGTGTATGCATGGTAGGAGGTCTTGTAATCCTGATTTATTTCCCCTTGATTCAGAGTTAGAGCGTACTGCTAGGTTTCTCAAGACTTCAGCCTTATTTAATTCAAATTCAGAAGCTAAGGCTTCTCCCATACTTAGAGCAAACCTAAAAGCTATTCCTTTCCCCAACATGGCAGAAGAATGTGATCCAATCAAATCATTGAAGGAGTATTTTACTCCTTCTACATATTTGTCTCCCCCTGCATACATTTATCAGAAACATCGACAGTCCACTATAAAATCAAGTCCAATATCATTCAGATGATACTATCCTACCATGGACTTAATAATGGAGATCCATACAAGCATCTTGATGAATTTCATAAAATTTGTACTACATTTAAGATGCAAGGATTTTCGGATGATGCCCTTAGATTACGCCTCTTCCCATTATTTTTAAAAGACAAAGCCAAATATTGGCTTAACCCTTTAGAGGCAAATTCTATTACTACACGGGCTCAATTGCAACACGAATTCCTTATGAAGTTATTTCCCATTGGAAAAACCAACTTGATAAGGCGAACCATAACGAGCTTTGCTCCAATTGATGATGAACTATTTCATGAAACATGGGAGAGATTCAAGGATCTTCTTCGTAAATGCCCCCACCACCAAATTTCCAAGTGACAATTAGGCCAATCTTTCTATGATGGACTACCTCAAATCAATCGTCAATTGGTTGATGTCTCTTGTGGGGGGACATTTATGATGAAAAAAGAGATTCAGGTATGAGAGCTTTTTGAAAATTTAAGTGTAAAACTCTCTCCACCATGCCTCGAATAGTCCTTCAGAGAGACAACCATCTACCTTGAATGCCAAGAGAAGCATCTACGAAGTGGGTCATTCTATAGATGTCGCAACTCAAGTGGATGAGTTGTTTCGCAAATTGGATCAACTCATGGTTGGAGGGCCACCTTCTTACACACTCCCCAATCAACTCCTAGTCAGAGGGAGGTGTGTCCTATCTGTTCTAGCATTGCACATTATGTGCATGAGTGTCCTTCTACTACCCAATTCCCAGACCTTGTTCAAGAATATGCTAATGCTGCCTATATCCGCCCTGGTAATGATCATTTCTCAAAAACTTATAACCTGGGATGAAGGAATCATCCTAATTTTTCATTGCAGCCTGAAGCTCAAGGGAATAACTTTTCCCAAGGGAATAATTTTTCCCAATCTCAAAGGCCATTCAATCGGTCTTTCCAGAATCAATCTAACTACCAACCCCAACAATTTCAACAACCAGCTTCTTCTAATCCTATTCAAAGAAATCTATCTTTTGAGGAAAATGTGTTAAATGCTCTCAATGGCTTGGAAAGCAATACCCAATTGCTTAACTCACACCCTCAATCCATTCAAATACTTGAGTCCCAATGGGACAACTAGTTAATGCTATTAATTGGAGAGTGAATGGAACTCTACTAAGTCAACCGGTGAGCAATCCCAAAGGTGTCAATCAAGTCAATGAGATAAATTGTGAACAAGTTCAGGCCGTGACAACCTTAAGAAGTGGGAAGGTAATAGAAGATCAGGTTAAGGAAAATCCGAGCAAGAAAAAAAAGCCCAATGTAGGATCTTCTAAAATTGAGGGCAAAAGAAGGGATACTAATAAGAGGGACCAAGGTTCTTCAATTCCAATACCCATCCCAGAGGCACCCTACATGCCTAAAGCCCGGCCCTTATCCTACTTGTTTGAATGATTCCTCACCCTTTGATAAAAAGGGAGCAAGGATGGAAGACATGATTGAGGTCTTCAAACAAGTTAAAATAAATCTACCTTTGCTTAATGCAATCAAGCAAATTCTGGCTTACTCCAAATTCTTGAAGTATTTATGCACTCAAAAGCTTAAATCAAGGACTCACGTGTCCAAGAAAATCCTTCTCACCGAGCAAGTGAGCTCTTTGCTTCAACATATCACTCCTCCTAAATTCAAGGACCCCAGTGCACCCACCATCTCTTTTATTATTGAAAAATACTCCATTGACCGGGCCTTATTGATTTAGGAGCAAGTGTAAATCTGCTCCCTTTCTCGGTTTATGAGAAGCTTGGGTTGGGAGAATTGCGCCCTACATCAATCCTTCTACAACTAGCTGACATGTCAATTAGAGAGTTGTTACATGACATAACTTCAAGGGTCTTTATAGGAAAAGTGGGTGGAAATATGATACCTAACTTTAAGTATTGTTTATTGGAAAGAATAAAAGCATTAGTTATATAAGCCCAACCACTTGTATAATGGAATGCTATCAAAAATACGCTTAGATACAAAAACTCTTAACTTGGACAAAAACTCTTAACTTTGTTTTCCTTTTAAATTAAAAAATTACTTGGAGAGGGAGGGGGGTTAGACCCCTACCTATTTATTAAAACGCCAATTACATGTACATGAAGCCTTACCTTTAAACCAACAAGCGACGTGACACTATAAAAAACTCTCTCTTTGGTCTTCCTTGAGAAGCATCAATAGTTGAAGGGTAGTCCTAAATAAACTCCCAAATCTTAACCCTTTAATTCAAATAATTAAGGGGCGAGATTAAAGTTGATTTGACTTTAGGAAAAGACAAAATATAAGTCAAGCCAAATCATGACCCTTAATGTAGAACCCCGAAACTTCGTGACACTGTAGTGTGAATAGTATTTTTTAAAAAAGGCCTAAAAGCCTTTTGTACGGTCATGAATAGTTCTAAATGATCAAGAGAGTTTTGGATTGCAATTTAAATTTTGAAATATGTTATGACATGTGTTAATGTCTTAAGGGTGTGTGTTTAGTGTCCTAAATACCCTCTTGTGTGATCAAAGTATAATCAAGAAAAGAAGAGGGATGTCTTAACAGTCCCACCACTTTAAGGCCAATTTAGACTATTACTAAATCAAAATTAGAACTTATACATTAGAGACAAAATTGTTTGTCTTTGAATTTCGAGTCCAACGCAAGTTGAATCACTTAAATCCAATAAGTGATTTAAAAGTTATGATCGAAACATCGAAGCAAGATTTTGTAGAAAAAAACCCGCTCGAGCGAGCTTCAAATCCGCTCGAGCGAACTTGACAAATTTTCAGCACAATTGAGTTCCAATGAGAAGCCTGCTCGAGCGAGAATTGTCCAGAACATCCCGCGAGAAGTCTGCTTGAGCGAGACCCAAACCCGCTCGAGCGAGAATTGTCCAGAACATCCCGCTTGAGCAAGATCACACAAATTAGTTTTTTTATGGGTTTTTCTTGGGTTTTAACCCATTGGGCTATAAATAGAATTCATTTTCATGGTTTTAGGGTGACACTAAGTCTAAAAGAGTTCTTGAGAGAAAAAGGAAAGGAAGTCTAGGATTTTGAAAAGGGGATTTTGTGTGAGATCAAGTACAGCTTGGATCCTTTCTTCCAAAGCTTTCTCAAGCTTGGATCTTCTTCCTCGAGCTCGGATCTTGCTTCTCAAGCTTGGATCTTGCTTCCACAAGCTTTCTAAAGTGCTAAGACCATAGGGAATCGGTCTCGAAAGGTAGATACAATCTACTATCTAGCTTTGTTATGAATTCTCAAATAAAGAATTGATGGAATGTGTAGTTTTGATGAAAATAAAAAATACCCTCCACTAAGTTACTTTGGAATAATCAAACGCATAGTTTTCAAGAAATGTAGTAGATACACTCTACTAGTTGGCCTATGCTATGAATTATTGTTAAATATTAGGATTTATATATGGTTTTTGATGAATCCAATGGCCTATGGCTTTTGTTATTGTAAAGTATGTATAGACTAAACATGTTTTAGGATTTCCTCACTTTCCCTATTGCACACAAATGATATACATGATCACTCACGCTTTATGATCAGGTTTTCATTGAATACAAGTCCTGAAGAAAAGAGTGTGTTCCGTTCCATTATAGTCCAGGCATTAGTTACTTAAAAGATAAAATGCTAATGTGTTCTGTTCCATTATAGTTCAAGCATTAATTAAGAAAGTGAAATAGCTAGTGTGTTCCGTTCCACCATAGTTGGGCACTAGTCACAAGTGAAATAGCTAGTGTATTCCGTTCCACTATAGTTCGGGCACTAGTCAAGTAAATATAAGATGCTAAATGTTCCGTTCCATCATAGTACGGACATTAGTTAAGCAAGTGAAAGATGCTAATGTGTTCCGTTCCATTATAGTCCGGGCATTAGTTAAGCAAGTGAAAGATGCTAATGTGTTCTGTTCCATTATAATCCGGACATTAGTTAAGCAAGTGAAAAAAGCTAGTGTGTTCCGTTCCACCATAGTCCGGACACTAGTTTAGTAATGAGAATAATGTTAGTGTGTTCCGTTCCATCATAGTCCGGACATTAGTTAAAGGAAGTAAAAGAAAGAAAAGTAAAAGAAATGAATGAACAATAAATGAAATAAAGTATAAAGTATGTGTGAATGGTGCTAGTATGTTCTGTTCAATCATAGTTTGGGTACTAGCAATGCATGTAATGAATATCGTAATTGTAAAGACAAATGCATGGGTGGAATAATGTATTTATAAAGAGATATACATGTGTATTAAATTTGATATGGTAAAGAGTAAAGTATGTGAAATATGGTAGTTGTAAAGACATGATGCATGTGTATTGAATATGGAATATGGTATTTGTAATAAGTAATGCATGGGTAATGAATATCGTATTTGTAAAAAAATGATGCATGCGTTATATATGTGATCTAAAAAGAGAATGCTATGATGAAAATGATGGAAGTATGGTTTTAAAAGACAAGTTTGAAAAACATGTGATTTGAAAGTATATGCAAATGATATTGAAATGAGTTTGAAATGTATTGATCGAAGTAGGATTTTCAAAACACATGCACATGTTAGTTTTAAAAATAATTATGGTTTCCGCTCTCTGATGAGCCAGTAGGCGGTCTTCTTGATGAGGGAAAAAATTTATAAAGGTGGCTTTATGAGGCATATTATTGAGTGATGAGAGCTAGTGATATGTATATTTGATTAAGTGGAAATGTCAACTTTGATTTCATTGTACTTGTATAGACTTGGAATACAATCATGTTGTTAAGAAATTTTCAGGTTCACCTTTTAGTGTGCCTTGCATGCTCTTGCATGATGGTTTGATATGATAAGTCACGAGCCAAAGTCTCCTAACTCTTAGGGGAGATTTTGGGTCTCGACACTTAACTATTTAATTTAAAAGGTTAGGATTCAGGAATATATTTGGGAGCTCACATAGACTCATTCTAAATTTAAAACTACATTATGGTATTTTCAAATGTTTATAATGTCCGCTTTATGAGTGGACGGCATTTTAAAATGAGGCAATTACTGGTGATTAGTAAACTTATAGGCAGCTGTGAGTAGGAGGTATCAACGAGCTGAATTCAGGCTTCAAAAGTCTCTTGCAAATGACCCGGGAATGGGCCGGGCCTATTCGAAATGTTCAAAATTTCAAGCCCAAGCTCGCCCATTGACACCCCTGCCTCTTGAGTCCCAACTTGGGCAGGCTAGATGATTGCTTGCAATTTTTCCTAGCAGTTATGCCGTATAGGTCACAACATGGTGCTAGCACAAAATTATTTTTATGCCTGCATGCGCCTCTTGGGATTAGAATACAAATGCTCTATTTGAAATACATATGATTTCTTCTTCTTCTTTTAGTTACATGTCATCATTTATCTAAGGTTAGTGCGATGATGGGCCTTTCAATAACCACACTTCCAAGACTTGAGAATAATGGTATAATTGAGCTGAGTCGAGTAGTAGAACTGATGATCAGTTTAGGCCACGATGGGTTTATTCTCCTTGAGATTGTTCCCAAGACCATCCTTCATTGTGGTGGTGGTGCAGAGTGTTGGCGGTGAGAGGTGCTTGTGAGTGTTGGAGGCAATGGTGGGGAGTGGTGGCAGTACTAAGAGAAGAAATAGTTGAGAGACAGGGTTCATATGTAAAGACCCTTTTTTTTTTTTCGGGGGGGGGGGGGGGGGGGTTTGAGATATACATTTAGGCCACAACGCTGGTTAGGTGTTAGTATCTGTTGAGTTAGTGGGCTAGTGGAGAGTATATATAAATTCCCACCCTTTCGGGAATGGAACCGGTATCTCCCCCCAACCGTATCTGTTGCTTTTTTAAAAAACTTTTTGAAAAAGGGTTAGGAGGTTGGTAAAGGCTGATAGAAGAAAAGGTTTAAGAGTAGGGCTAACAAAGTAACACTCCTCTTTTTGAAGAAACGTATTGCTTCAAACCATTTTTAAAGGAAAGATAGACATCTCGCTAAATGTATTTTTCCGTTGAACAATACCAAACAGCCCCTAGAACCACGCTTCCCACTCCCCAGTAATTCCTAGCGCGGGAAACGCAAAAGAAACCTGACTGCACTAGGAGAGGGATTAGCTGTTTTCTTCCTACCCTAATAAGTGACCATCACTCCCTTTCTCTCTCTTCGAACTATAATCCTTTCCAAAGGCGGGAACAACGTCCGTCCTTCCCTCCATCTCTCCCCCAGATCACATTCCCAATTTCCCCAAACCCTAATCCCCAAACAAACAACCAAACCCTAATCCCTCTTTTCCACAAAGAGAACCAAATTGTACTGAAATCATGGAGAAATCTGCCGAGGAAGAGACGTTAATGGAGGTCAAGGACGACTGTATCAGGCATTCTGAGAGAAAACCTGTCCGTCGCCGGTTAATTCAGTCAACCCTTTTCCCACATCGGTCTCCAGATCACGAAGGCGATGGTGAAGAAGAAGAAGATGTGGAGGAAGAAGAAGAGGAGGAAGAGGGAGGTGAAGACGAGGAGTATTGTGGAAGTAAGAGCAAGAGCAAGAGGAAGAGAAAGGGCAAGGGAATGACTCAGTCCAGAGCTGCTAAAAAGGTAATTTTGAATCATCACTGATATAAATTCAGCTTAATTTTATCATAATGTTTGATTAGTCATAGCAATTATTTATAATTTTTTTCATTGTAATTTGCTTGTAGTAATTCACTTTATTTCTTCAAGCTAAATATAGAGTTAGACAATTAAGTGAGGCATTTTCAATAATTTCAATTTATAGGTAAATTTCTGCCTTTTTTGGGGTTGTAGAGGTATGCTATAGGGGTTACTTGGGTGCGTGAAAAGGCATTGTTACCCGGGGAATGTGTCAAAAACCTCTGATTTTCCATTCCATTCATGCAATGAGTCAAAGACCGACCTCCGATTTTCCATATTCATTTTTTACTCTTATCTTCATTGGAAAAATCTTCATGTGCTAAAAACAGTTGCTTTATGATGATTAGTTACTAAAACAGGGCTTAGAAGTCATTGATTGATCATATCAGATAGTTTAGAAAAAACAAAACCTGTCAGTAATTCAGTTCTTAGTGGAAACCTTACTAAGTTTTCCTCAACAGTGAGTTTAATAGTTAAAATTTTATATACTGGGATTCAAACCAAGTCTTGGTAGATTTCTTTCTTTGAACTTAGCTAAATTTGTAAAACGGGTCTTTATTAACTATATGCTAGGCATTTAAATCGGGCGAGTGGTCCACAAGTCAACAATATGCTTAGTATAGTAGAAGCTATGTTGGTTGTTTTTCCTTCGGTCAAGCTAAGTAGGATATCTCAATTTGATTAAATATTTATTATTTATTTTGGTGGAAGAATTGAAGAGAGTTCATGAGGATAACCCGGTGTGAGCTTAGCATTTGAGCGTCTTCCAGGGATACCATTTGTTTAGAAGAATCGTTCCTCCAGAGCTTAAAGGGATGGTCTCATTATTGCATAACCTTATCATTGTTTCAAGCTTTTCACCAAAATGATCTCCTTACCCTTCGAGAACGGAATCAACGACGATTGTTCATCTCTCGGGATAAGGAGATTCACTGCTCTTTCTAAGGCCTCCCAAGACAAATTATGGTTCTGAAAAATACGCACTAGGGCTTGGTTCCAGCTAGATTACCCAAGACTCAATGGATGCCCCCCCCACATAATTTGCAACTTCTATCAAATGCATGATTTTCGAATCTCCCCTCTGCTCCTTGGAGCTATCTAGTATGAGTCTCTTAAACGCTTTTATTTGAGGAGGAAGTGGACCTTTGAGGATGGTCGTTTGTGGAAGAAATCTTACATAATTTGTCATTGCTAGAGTTAAGATCTTGCATGAAACCCATGCAATCATCTATTTGACCTATTTGTATAAGAATTGAACATTAGGTTCAAATAACATGGTGCAAGCTGCCCTGAGTAGAAATCATTTACTTTCGGCGGCACCTTTTTGTTTGGGGTCTCAGAACACGAGGTCTATGACAAAGCCCCATTGTTATTCAAACACGACAATAAATTTTTACTTAATATTTGTTAGCATTACCAATCTTGAGGATTGCAACACTAGTTTTGAGATAATTGTGGATTTCCTTTGGAAAATTTTTAAGCACCTTGTCATGATTCTTAACAAGGTAAATCCAGGTTCTCTATAGAAAATATATCTCCAAGTCATCTGAGAGTAGTTCTCTATAAATGACTGAAAATATTTAAAGACAAAGAGTAGTAAAAGAAGGTCCCCAAAAATCACTATGAACATTCATTAGAGGGATGACATTTCGACTATCAAGTCTATGATCAAAAGTTGAAGGATCATGTTTTATCCACAAAACTCACCTAAGAACTTGAAAGCACTATGTTTTGATGGAATAATATTACTAAGGATTGACTGTGCATTTGCAGTTCAATCAACTGAAGAAGGGACCCTACCTTCAAAGGTCCAATGGGGGCTCTTAAGAACGTGTCTCATGCAATTAAGGAAGTAAGTTTAACAGACGTGATTAAATGACCTTATTTCAGTCTAACGTTGATCGCGCTGCTTAGAATAATGCTTGATAGAAAAGGCAACAGAAAGTGCACTCTTTGCTACTCAATCGCAACCCTATTTAGTATTGTGAAGCTCCATTGTGGCCGGATAGACGACCCAGCCTTTCCAACTTTTCAAAAGATTCAAGATGGGACTTGAACCTTGAGATACCCTATCAGGACCCTTAGTGCCTCTAGAAAAATTAGGAGTCTTATTAGAGCCTTTCCACCTCATTTATATTATACCTTACAAGAATTTCTAGAAGAACCATCTAGGCCCACTAGGATCACCCTAGACCAAGGCTAAGGGCAAAATAATGCCAAAATCAGCAATACAATAAGGGCCATTATTCCAAATGGCAGCTAACTTCATTTTAGACCGGCCCGATGGACATTGGTCGCATTGACAACCTTTCCTCTATTTCAAAATTCAAAACAATGGGCAGCTATTATAAATGACAGCCATAGTCAAACCCCTTGATTAACTCAACTCAATCACAACTTATCCGCTCAAATGGGTGCACATTTTAATTACAAAAGACGGTAGGCTGCCGTTTAGAAAAGTGACACTTGTGGCATTTTTGTAATAATCAGCAATCCGAATTTGTTTTGATTGTGGTTCCTAAGACTGATTTCTATTAAAACCTTTAATCCCAAATTGGTTGGAAAACGAACCCAAGACCATTTCTCAACCTATATAATCCCTACCCATTTACCATTCAACACGCTCAAAAATCTTGGAGGCCTAGGAGTCATAACCTAGGAGCACTTGATTACCAGAGAGCCTGAGCCTAATAGAGCCCTGCATCCTCGTGATGAAGACCCTCATGAAGTTTTGAGTAGCATTTTAGGAGTCTTTTGCAATAGGTCATGTCTCCCTATTCCCTACCTCTTGATTACCAGAGCTTGAGCCTAATAGAGCCCTGGGTCCTCGTGATGAAGACCCTCATAAAGGTCGGAGTAGCATTTTATGAGCAATTCTTTTGCAGCAGGTTATGTCTCCTTATTCCCTACCTCTTTCTCCTTCCCTTCCCCTACCTTCCTCACTTATCTCTCCCTCATTTTTTGATAATCATTGGGAAGTTTATATGTTTGTATGGACCTTATAATTACGTAGAAACTTTCTTCCCATTCCTAATTCCTTTGAAGTAATTACTAATTTGGGATCCCCCTCTCGACGCATTCCGTTGAATAATGAGAGGCATGGTTCAGAATCTCGAAAAATCGATTTGACTCAAAAGTTAGCTAGGTCGAGTAACTCAGAAAATGCGAAAGAAACTCGACTTGGTCCAACTCGGAATATGTGTATATATATACCAATTAGGCAATTACCAATTTCTTGGCATTTTATCCAATATCGAACCACAAATAACTTGAAAAACTTGGGTTAAAAGAACCCAAAGTATACTGGTGGTTTTGCAGCCTCAAACAACCCAAACCCAAGTTAAAGAAAACGCATAGTAGGCTGGTTTTGCAGCCCAAAAAAATTCTGATGCAAAAATAGTTTGACATTTGAGTTTATGTTTTAAAAAAAATTGAAAATGACAAAAATAGCCTTTTGTGATTGGACCGAATCTAGTGAATCAAAAAACTCGACTCGACTTGACCAAGTCTTCAGAGTAACTTGCCAATTAGTGTCTCCTTCGAGTTTTGGGCGACTTGACTCGAAACCCAGTCGAGTTGAGTAAATCGGCCGAGTTTGGAGTCGACTTGTTGAGTTTTTGAACATTATGAGTGGTTTCCTATTCGAAAAGGAGGAGATTTGAGAGGCATCGTTAGGCTTTTGAATCCTTAGTTATTTTTGTTGTGAATATGTGCTTGTTCCTTTTTGGATGTCATATATTGGAAGTAACCGAACCAGCCAAGGTATTTAAGGGTTTCCCTCCGATTTCGAGGAAGATGGTACTCTCTATGAAGGGTGGATGTGCAAGAAATCATACTTTGATATTGTCATTATGGAATAATGATCAAATTTAATTAGTTATTGTCTTTTTTTTTCATTTGTGGTCATATTAAAGGTTGAGGGATCCTCTTTTGACCAGTTCCCTTAATATGTTGGTCAATGGATGGAGAGAAGGCCACTTTTGGGGTTTTTTAATGATCCCGCTTGTTCATTTCATCATGGCTTTGAATAAAAAGTGGCCTTTTGGGTTTCCTCTTGATCCTTTTTTTTTTGTTTGAAGGTAAATTTTCATTAAAAAAATAGCAAAACCTTCTTACATCAATGGGCCTCCTGGTTCCCAGATATCATTGTCAATATTTGCCTTTCCTCTTGATTTAATGGCCTAAGATGTCATGTTGGACCCAGCGAGATTTCATTTTCTTAGGTTTAAATTTTTCCTAGCAAGTTAGGTTTCCTTTTTATTCAAAGGAGGCTTTTCTAGGTCTTATCTTGATCTTACGACTTGTACCGTTTCAAATTTCTAGGTTGTTTTTGGCTTCTTGAAGATGGTATTTCCATGTTCACATTCGAAAGAATGGGATATACCTTACAATCCTTCTTCTTTCCCTTTTTTTTTTCTTAAAAAAAAATGTCTAGTTGAAGTTAACAATAAACGGAATGAAGTATGTGTAGGTAACCATCTTTTTATTGCCTGATGGTTTGGATACCTAACACCTTCCCCGGGCCATAAACAAACATCTGAGTCCAAATCTCATGTTTTTTTGCAGATATAGGATCCTTTTTTTAATTATTTGATTTAATGTTAACCAATGACATCACAAATCAGTAATTGGTGGCGACTACTAAATGTCCATAACTAACCAGTGCCGGAAGTGGTGAATGGGAGATGCTCTTGCTTTTCGCGAGGGGATAATGCTTTGAAGTTTCAGTCAGTTGAGTCAAAGTGTTCAGGCGATGGGGGGTTCCCTTGGTGACTAGCGAGGCATTGCTTGGGTGATGCCTAGGCAACCAAAATTTACTTCTCTTTGAAAATTACAAATATTGCGAGATTGCCCGCCTGGATCATGATTGAGCAATAGGGCTCATAGCTAAAACAATTATAGAACACATCTCCTTGACTAATAATTCAGATCCTTACCATGCTCGAGATGTGGCTGCACCATTATGAATTCCAATAAGGATAGTCCTTGCAACAAAGGGAGGAAAGGGCATGGTAGTTATCTAATGTGTGGTGCCCGAAGAAAAGATGCAAAAATCAATTCCAATCGGATACTACTTTCACTCCCTTGCACTGGTTTGAATGAGACAATGTAAGGGTCCAATTCTTGAACATCAGCAAGATCGAGATGGACCACTTGACGTGATAGTGCTTGCAGCCAAAATTATTGGAGGTCTAGCTGAAGTTAAAAGCAGAGGTGAAAGAGGAGCTGGCTGAATGAAAGCATAAAACACAAGCAGAGGATGTTATAGGGTTGGGGATAGGTGCTTTGACTATCAAGGGACCAACATAAAAGAAACATAGGCCTAAGACCTCGTTGGCTGGGTTGAAAACCAACATGCTTTGAAGTCATATATAGAAGCTAGAGAGGCATCATCACGCATCTCATGTCTCAACTCAAAATTGTTAGGAAGTAGGAGGATGCTAGAGAGATGGGAGTGATCGATAATTTACTTGACCTGGTTGAACATACAATAATGAATGTTTGTTAGGTAGAACCATCCTTCAAGGGGGACTAAACTAAGGAATTATTTCAGCGGCTTGATAAGAGAGATCAATGGATAGGATCAGAGCTAGACAAAATTTATAACCAAGAAAACTCACGAAGCCAAGGAGTGTAAAAACCTTTTGGATTAGGCCATGACTGTGATGACCCGAACCCACGCCTAAGGAATCGTGTTCTGAGACACGTGCCCGTTCGTCATAACCACGCATGCGGAAGACTTTACCCGCGAAAATACGAGAATTTTTCAACTTTTCTTATGAGCTTACATAAGCAATAACAACTGGTCATCACAATAACCCATCATAAGCAAATGCATTACCTCACTTGCTATAATAGCCTTTACCTTTGGTGCCACCATTACGCCGGTACACTTTCCAAACTCTATCAAGCATAGCTCCTAGCCAATTGGCAACCACTTCAGAATCTGAAGACATAAAATGAGGGGTGAGCTATAGAGCCCAGCAAAATCCACAATCCATCTAGACTATTTTCCACATAGTAACATCCATCATAACGATATAGTATTGCAGTTCAATTATCATATCATAATAATATGCAGAATCATAATATCATAGTTCGTGACCCGAGGTCACTCAGGGCTATTTCACCCTATTCCAAGGTTTCCGACCTCTAATTTTCAAGTTTATCCAATCATTGTCCACAACACCAGGTTATTGATCTAGATAGCCACTCACAGTTTTATTCTCGAGTCCACTGACTTGATCGACTGGGCCTTCGTCCGTGTACAACCTTTACACCTGAGTCTGTAGACTCACTTATTGACCAACCGGGCTTACGCCCATTCAAACCATGCCTTGAGCCTTTAGACTCAATATACATCCGGACATTTACCCGCAAAATCAACACAAATCATTTGATCTCAGCCACGGTGGGGAACTCGTCCTCACAACATCTTTAATCAGATAACACAATCCCCTGACTCAACCATGGTGGGGAACTCTATCCTCGCGGTATTTCTATCAGAGTTACAACCATCTGACTTAGCCACGGTATGAATGACAAATCTATCAGAGGCATCACAATTCCTCTGACTCAGCCTCGGCATGACATTTCTATTAGATAACACAACCCTCTAACTCAGCCACGGTGGGGACCTTGTACTCACGACATTTCTATCAGAGGCATCACATAACCATCCACTCCAGACCTAGCCAAAGTGGATTTACGGATAACACTCCACCCACTCCTGACGATTAATCACGTGCCTCGCCAAAGAGGATCCATGGACATTATTCCACCCACTCCCGATGATCAGTCACGTACCTCGCCAAAGAGGATCTATGGATATCAATCCACCCACTCCCGACTATCAGTCACAGATGACTAACATAACACCACCACTCTAGACCTAGCCAAAGATGATCTATGGATATGAATCTACCCACTCCCGACTATCAGTCACGGAGGACTACACCATACTATCACTCCAGACCTAGCTAAAGAGGATCTATGGATATCAATTCACCATCTCCCGACTATTAGTTACGGAGGACTACACCATACCATCACTCCAGACCTAGCTAAAGAGGATCTATGGATATCAATCCACCATCTCCTGACTATTAGTCACGGAGGAACCAAACGACATCACCACTCCTGACCTAGTCAAAGAGGATCTATGGATATCAATCCATCCACTCCCGACTATCAGTCACGGAGGAACCCCGACTCTTTACAAACACCGCTTCTCTGGACCTAACCAAAGAGGGACCACAGACAGCATTTAATACAGGTTAGGTTGTCTAGCCGTAAGAAATCCCCAATTAATTCAAGCCCCGCTTGATTAATTGAATAAGTTGAGTCTCGCGCCTGTGGACCAAGTCCGAAAGTATACTGTTCTGATGGGGAACATATCCCGGCCAATGGGTCCGTCCATCGCCTTATAACATTCAAATAACATCACATTATACACTCTCCATTCCAAGTCAACAAATTGCATACCGATCGTTCTCACGATCGGGCGTCGAGCCTAAATTCCGAGCTTTTTAGCCCGAAACCGAGGGCTACGCCCCTCTGCTCCATCCACACGCAATCCCATCCCTTCCATACATTACATATCGGGTCTCAGACCCTTTTTCATCCACGCCATACACAATCAAACCATTCCACATAAATAAGATAGTGTAAATAGGGAAAATAGAAGAGAGGGGAAAGGGGTTTTACCTCTTATCGCGCCTTTCGAGACTCCGAGGGAAGAAAAGAAAGCCGCTAACACGTTCAGAGCGACAATCAACCCCAAGGTAGACCCCCCTTTACCTTCTCTCTCTACTTTCTCTCTCCAGACACCGCCAACGCGTCGGGAGCGTCGAAATACCCCAAGGTAGACTTCCTCTTCTTTCTCTCTCCTCCTTTCTCTTTCCTCACTTTCTCTCTCTAAAGAGGTTCGGGCAGCACTTCGGTGTTCTATAAAAAGTGTGAGAAAATGAGGGGTTTAACCCTCTTTATATAGGCAATGGCCTTGCCTACGTGGCAAAGCCACGTGCTTATCACATGGGTGATGATGTGGTACTTTGACCACGGTTGACCAGTTGACCGTTTTTTCCGATTTTCCATGCTTATGGCCTTCGTAACACTACTAAATGAAATGCGATGATGACGAAACTTCAGGTGATCGAACTTGGAACAGTTTGACACCCGCTATAGAAATTTCGGGGAAAAGTTCTGAGTTTTGACAATAAAAAGCAAGTCCGGAAGAAAACTGCAAAACCCACCAATTTCCTGGTTTTGGGCACAAAACATGCTGCCGTTTCTTTGTTTGAGATGATTAACTGTCGAAACGATAGAGAGTTGTTCCCACGGTCGACCGGTAGGCTGTGGTACTAGTTTCACGGATTTCTATTAGAACCCCCGATAATTATCGAGTCCCAACGGAACTTTGATAATCTGCAAATTCCCTGTTTTCTCAATTTTCATACGTATAAGGCCCCCGCGGTCTCACTAATCGATGCGCGACGGAACCAGTACGACAGGTGATCATCTCGATAAGCGACCAGTACACTGTGTGCAATTTTTGAAGAAAAACACTGGACTTTTATCGATACAACTCAATCCCGAACAAAACCCACTTTCTACAAAATTATCAATTACTTAACTAATTAATCGCAATTAAGGACCTAAAAACCCATAATTTTATTATATTAAAATTCGGGGTTGTTACAATGATCAATTTGACAATTGAGCTTTTAGAGAGGGAGGATATATGAGAAGAAGATAGAGAGAGAAGGAAGAGATACAGGAGAGGAGAGACTCACCATCATGAGATTGTGAATTCATCTTCACTAAGGGAGCGCCATAGGATTGGTCATTCTTGAGGGTTTACCACCCCAAAAATTCACCGAGGGCTTGCCACTTTGTAAAAACAAGTCAAAATATTATTGAGGGCTCGCCACCCCAAAATGGTCAACTTGTAATAGGCTCACCAACTTGAGATGGTCAAATCGCCAGTACTGAGGGTTTGCCACCCTAAAATTTCAATCAAAATCAAATCATTATTGAGGATTTACCACCCTGAAACTGTCCGTTAACATACTGAGGGCTCTCTGACCCGAGATGGTAAGCTTGTAATAGGCTCACCACCCTGAGATGGTTAGCTTGTAATAGGCTCACTACCTTGAGATGGTCAACTTGTAATAAGAGAGACTCACCATCATGAGATTGTGAATTCATCTTCACTAAGGGAGCGCCACAGGATTGGTCATTGCTGAGGGTTTACCACCCCAAAAATTCACCGAGGGCACATTGAAAAAACAAGGCAAAATATTATTGAGGGCTCGCCACCCCAAAATGGTTAACTTATAATAGGCTCACCAACCTGAGATGGTCAAATCGCCAGTACTGAGGGTTTGCCACCCTAAAATGTCAAATCAAATCATTATTGAGGACTCACCTCCCTGAAATAGTCCGTTAACATACGGGCTCTCTGACTCGAGATGGTAAGCTTGTAATATGCTCACCACCTTGAGATGGTTAGCTTGTAATAGGCTCACTACCTTGAGATGGTCAACTTGTAATAAGAGAGACTCACCATCATGAAATTGTGAATTCATCTTCACTAAGGGAGCGCCACAGGATTGGTCATTGCTGAGGGTTTACCACCCCTAAAATTTACCGAGGGCTTGCCATTTTGAAAAAACAAGTCAAAATATTATTGAGGGCTCGTCACCCCAAAATGGTCAACTTATAATAGGCTCACCAACCCGAGATGGTCAAATCGCCAATATTGAGGGTTTGCCACCCTAAAATGTCAATCAAATCATTATTGAGAACTCACCACCCTGAAACAGTCTGTGAACATACTGAGAGCTCTTCGACCCGAGATGGTAAGCTTGTAATATGCTCACCACCTTGAGATGGTTAGCTTGTAATAGGCTCACTACCTTGAGATGGTCAACTTGTAATAGACTCATGACCCCAAGATGGTTAAATCATCCATCTTAAAGGTTCACCACCCCGAAATGGTCATTACTAAGCACTCACCAACTTGAAATGGTCAATCAAATCACTATTGAGGGCTTGCTATCCCACAATAGTAGGCTAAGAACCATTATAGAGGGTTGATCACCTTGAAATGTCAACTTTTGACGAGCTTACTGTGAGTACCGGAATTTTAACCCCCATTCTCGATCAGGATTGGACCCGATGAGGAATAGCGATAAATTGCAATTGAAAAGAGAGTCGCCACCTATTTAATTTTGAAGGAAATAGGTCCCTGAAATGTTTGGATAAAACATAGTCTAGAAGTCAGATGTTAGGGTAAGGGATTCAGTTGAGTTAGGCGAAGGTGTTAGGCACCCTTAAACTCCCATCCGGAGATGGTTACCTACTCCCTAAGTCTGAATCAAAGTGAGAAAACCATAAGAGAAGTTTGATATTTCATTTATATGCTAAGTAAATATAATATTAACAGTAATGAATGTAATGAGATGGACATGATAGAAACGGAATAGGGATTCTACGGCCCTACGTATCCACTGTCAGTGGAATCAAGCCACACGTAGTTCCGGATGAGAGTTGATGGTTTGATTTAATTTGTTTGGATGGTGGATGATTGAAAGATTTGATGATTTTCACTGATTTGGGAGCGAAATGAGCTTTTAAGCTCGTGCTAAGGAGCAATGGGGCAGTTTAAGCTCGTGCCGGGGAACATTTGTGGTAAATAGGATTCTGAACAGGGTTTTGGCAAGGTAAACCTGAATTGGGATTCAGGCAGGGGTTCGACTAGGGTTAAGCTAGGGATTAGCTAGGGTGTAACTTGGGTTAAGCTAGGGTATAACTAGGGTTTAGTTAGGGTTAAGCTAGAGTTTACCTAGGGTTTAACTAGGGTTAAGTTAGGATTTAGCTGGATTTGAATTGGGATTTGGACAGAGGTTCAACTAGGCCAAGCTAGATTTGATCTGGGATTTAGGCAGGGTTCTACTAAGCAAGGCAAGCAGTCAAATAATTTTTTAAAAAACTTTAAAAGTGATTAAAAAAATAATTTAAACTACTAAAAGACAAAGGAAGACAGAGTTTTTTTAAGAAAAGTTACCTTCCGGGAAATCTAAATTTTTTTTTGAAAAAGGATCCTGAGAATCGACCATTCACAATCGACTTTCTCGGGATTCCGGGCGCTACGAGAGGTTTTGAAGAAGAAAAGAAGAGAGAGGAGAGTGAATGAGTGAAGAATGAAGTGAAAGGGTGAGGGTATTTATAGTTTTTCAAAATAGGGGGGGCGCTACTTCAAGTAGCGCCTATTTTGGATAAAAACCCCGAAAAGCAAGGCGGTTGGAACAGTATGACGGTCAAAAGGTTGCAAATAGGATGGGTGCTACTCCTATTTGGATCTTTTCGAAACACGCATAGTAAGGCGGTGAAAATTGGGGGAGTGACATTTTTGTAAATACTTGAGGGCGCTAATTCAGATTAAAGGCTTAAATTTTTTTTTTTTTGTTATTTTTTGTTCCACATGTCACCTCTTGATTTGCCGAAAGCTGATTTTAGCTCGTTTTGACCCCTGAAAGAGCCAAAATTGAACCGAAATTTTTTTGAAATTATTTTAGTCAAAATGACAACTTTGAGCACTTTTACAGGAGTATTTTGGTCATTTTGCACCATAGGGGCATTTTTGTCATTTTTTTCGTTTTAGGCCCGATTCGATCCAAAAAACAGTCGAAATTGAACGGATAGAATGCAGAAAAATATTTTAGATAAAATGTGAGTTTTTCAGAACTTTTTAAGGGTATTTTGGTCATTTTTCACTACAGTGGCATTTTGGTCATTTTTTACTTTTGGGTCATTTCCGAAAATCAAAGCACGTGGAAAGAGGGTTCTAAAAGAGAGTTTTAAAGGTGTTTTTAAGGATGTGAAAAAAGACTAAAGGGGTGCAAAATTGGGGTGCTTACACTTACTATTCCAACATAGTCAATTTGTTGCTACTAGAGACTTGCCACTCCAAAATGGTCAGTTTTTGTAATGTGCAAGTTACTTTAGAAGAGAGATAGAGAGAAGGTAGAGATAGAGACCACTTCGAGGGGGTTAACCTCCTTAGATTGCTTAGAGACAAGTCCTTTTCATTTTTGATAACCATTCCAAGATAACAGAGTGGATACATATAGCTCAATGACCTCCCACTTTCACACAACTCCCACTAACATACTAAGACACTAGGTGGTTCACTAATAACCAACCACTACTCACAAATACCAGCAACTACAATTACTCCTATTAATTCTCAAAGTAATAGACTCAACATAAACGTGAACACTACATCTCAAGGTTGCATGAGCCATCCTTTATGCATGTGACATTCCCTTTCCCTTCAAACAACCTTGTCCTCAAGGGTGGAGGTTGGATACCTTTTTTTTTCTCGGTCCCAACGCACTCATCTTCATCTTCTTCTTAAGAACCTCCAAATCCTCCACCCACATTAAAGTGGGAGAGACAATTCTGTTATTTCCAAATGCTCTGTGGACTCCAACTTTGGTCTTGTAATGGGGCAATTCAGGATCAAAATGAACTATCTCGGAATTTACAATGTTAAGATTGGAATTTAACACGGTTGGCTTCAAGGACTGTGTAGAACTGTTAAATTCAAGGTAAAGAGACTCATGAAAGAGAGAGTAAATATCCATTGAAGAAAGTTGAGTTTGCCAATTCTGTTCTTCTCCAACGTAATTCGGACCTCCAACTCTGAGCATATTGCTAAGCTTCTCAAGTAGTTGGCCTTGTTGCTTTGAAATTGCTTGAAGTTTCCTCACATTTTCCAACTTTGAGCGTATACAGTCGGTCATTCCTGGGTGTTAACCTCCTTAGATTGCTTAGAGACAAGTCTTTTTCATTTTTGATAACCATTCCAAGATAACAGAGTGGATACTGGATACATATAACTCAATGACCTCCCACTTTCACCCGACTCCCGCTAACATACTAAGACACTAGGTGGTTCACTAATAACCAACCACTACTTACGAATACCAACAACAACTACAATCACTCCTATAAATTCTCAAAGTAACATACTCAACATAAACATGAACACTACATCTCAAGGGCTGCACGAGCCATCCTTCATGCACGTGACAGTTTGTAACGGGGCCACCTCCTGAGATGGCGAATCATTGCCACCTCGAAATTATTAGCTTGTAATGGGTTCATCACTTTGAGATGGTCAATTCGTCACTATAAGGGCTCACCGCCTTGAGAGGCTCAACTTGTCGCTGCCTAGGGCTTGATGCTCCAAACAACTAGCTTTGTATCCGGGTCACCACCTACGGCAGTCAATTCACTTTTTCCACGGACTTACCACCCTGAGATGGTCAATTTGTCAAAACATGCCATGAAGCATGTGGAAATCTTTTGCTTTACAAATGGAGGCAATAACCGTCCTTGGTCAAGTGCTAAGCAAAAGCACTAGAGAAAAGTATCACTTGACACTCTTCCTTACCAGGATGCACATTATAGTTGTTATTAGAGGTAAGAAAGCAATATTTGGCATCTGACAATACATCTTCGACACCTAAGTCCTACCCCACTGTCTTGAAGCCTTTGGCAGACAAACTTTTTTAGCTTACCGACTCCAGCAACATTGGCTCCCCTAGTGCCGTAGATCCACTCTCACCTTCTTGGAGTTTTTGACACAGAGACCTGTTCCCACAACCTCTAATGGCCTAGGGCGGCATCCTGGACACGAGGGGAGCCAGAAGTATCATTGTTTTGGTGGCTAGAATACTAAGAGAATGCCGAAGCAACAGATTTCCTCGGGGACAAGCATACCAATCAGGTGGAATCATCCTTGGTGCTAAAGGGATGACCTCCTGTCAAGAGCAAGTGCACTTTAGTGTTTCCCCCCCTTTCCAAGGTTGCCCATAAGCACACCGTAGAGGTGTATGAAGGGAGGGAGGGAGAGTACTCATATACAATTAGGGTGTCACACGTCAAGTCACATGTCACCCATCTCAGAACAAAAGAGCCTGCTTCCTTGGTTAGAGATGAACTATTTAAGCACCTCCTGGCCATAGAAGTAAGGAAGATCCTTTCCTTTCAGAACCAGCCCAAAACCAATCTTCGCCTTTGAGAATGAACCAGAGGAACTAGGTCAGAGGATGGGAAGAATGCAAGTATGAACTGTGAGAACATAGAAATTGTACTGAGAAGGGGGCCATCGACTCCCCAAAGCCCCCCCACCCACACACACACACACACACACACATGTTTCTCTCCTCTCTGATGCACCTAACATTCGAGACCGTTCTCGTGTCTCCCCTGTTGGACTGAGCCTTACCTCTCTTTACCTTTCGGCACCTTTGTTAGGGCAACGAAGACCCAACAGACGGGAAGCTGGCTTAGGTGGTCTCTTGGGAACACCTCGCAACCCATGAGCTAAACACATGGAGCAATGCATCATGGTTTTGGTCCACGTTATCCATTAGTCGTGTCTGCCCCTAACAACCAGCTTCCTTGAAGATTTGTTAACACACTATATTACTGAAGATTTGGCTCTTGATAGACTAGAATGGAGGAACAAGGTTTGTGTTTCAAACCCAAATAGTTGTGATAAGGCACTGATGAAAAAGACGAAGCAACATCTTTGCTTACTGATTGTAACTTTCAACTCATTTGCATGATCCATTTCTCTGTGTTTAATATATTCTCACTCCAAACTTGTGAAATTGAGTACTAGAGAAGTAAATTTGGTGGCTTGACATTAGTTTATCTTTTCTGGTCATGTTAGTGCTGGTCTATTCTCTGAATTGTAGATGTCTACATGCAGCTATATGTTGATTTGTCTCCAACTTGATTCACAGGCTCCTGTTATGGGCAAAGAGATTCCGAGCCAGAGGACAGAAAACAGAAATATTCAGGGTACTGTCAGTAAGTGAGCATTATGTTCTGATTTAAGTCCTGCATTTTCTACTATGTTGCAGAGTTGAAATGTTCTGCATTCTGCAGCACTGAAATACTTTGAATGAAGACAACTTGTGTATAATGCTGCATTTCCTTTTTTTTTCATGCTTCATAGGTACTGGTGCTGATTTCTTTCTAAAAGTTTCAGAGAGAAGATTGCAAAAGAAGCAACACAAAGAGCAACAACAAGTTGATTCACTAGAAGGAAATAATAAAACCTGTACAGCTTTAGAATCTGTGGCCAGTGAGTTGATTATCACTGTGTTATGGTCCTAGCTAGAGTATAGAGTTTATGAACTTATTAAAATGATATGAGGATTCAATAAACTTTTAACGGATTGGGAACCCAAATTTGAACCCGATCCAAGGGTTCAAAATCACAACCCCAATCCGTGTAAAAAATTGGCTGGTGTTAGGCTAGTTGATGGGTCGGGTGCGAAATCGCCACCCCCATCTCCAGCCATTCACCAAACGAGGTTTTGATCTTATTTCAGATTAAGATATTTGTTACCTAGCAGTTTTAATTCGACAATTAACAATGAGGTTTTTCCCAGGTTGATACATTTTGATACTATTGTCCATACATGTATTGACATATCATCTTTCAACCTTGGAACACAACCAGTATCGACATGAAATATCGACCCGATTTTCTGAGTATCGTCCTTACACTGTAGACTATAAAAAAATGAAAGGAAAACAATTGTAAAACCATACAACATGAAATTTAAGGTTTAGAATTATAAATGCAATGATTATAAACTTTTTCCCTTAGATTAATCATATATGCAATGATTTTGGGCTACAGAAACCAGCTGAACCATTAAGCGTTCCCAAACACTATCTTAGTCTTCTATAGTAAAATTTATAGGCCCTGTTCCAGGGCTCTCATGGACAGCTTTGGGCCTTCTTATGCCTACGGTTATAAATCTTGAGGTCCTTGGGCCTATCTTCATCAAAATCACTTAGTCAATATTGATAATTGGAGCATTTAACACTGTGAGCATCTTATGTGAATGCTTTGATCTTTTTCACTTTAATGAGCCCTTGCTTTTTGTGATATGCTTTAAATTATTCTTTGTACTTGGATTATTATCTGCAATTGCCCTTTCTTATTCTCATTAAGAAATTAATAGTATTTGATCCCTATGTATTTTTTGGGAAGATAAGAGAAGCCCTAGGCAGCGGAAGGAGAAGTGCAAAGGGAATAGTACACCTTGTAAAGACATATCACCAAGTGGCTTGAAGACACAACATTGTAGAAGCCCTCGTCAGTTAAAGAAGCGACAAGGGAGTACTACACCTTGTAAAGACATAACACCTAGCTGCTTGAAGGGGCCACATTGTAGGCAGATATCAACTAATCCAAATTCTGATGCTGCAAAAGATGGAGATATACATAGTGAGCATATACCTCAGTCGGTTCCTGATCTGTGGTTGGAGGCAAAAATTACAGCTGAGGTTTGTCATCTTTGTTTCAGTGTTCTATTTTAATGAATATCAATAATCTTATTTTTCTCTTTTACTTCAATTGCATCTCATTTTGGTGTACTTCATTCATTGAATACATCTGCATTATTCATTGTAATGTTTGGCATGTATCTTTTGTTATGAAAACTTTATATTATATATTCTGTGTTCTTGAGTTGTTTTGCATTCTGATTTTGGGGATTTTCAGTATTGCATGATCAAAAATCTTTAACATGTGCCATTTCATAATAAAATCTCTGTATGGACTAGAAGCTCAACATTCTTTCAAAATTTCCTTTTTAGTCAGTAGCAAAGTTACCCAATAATCCCCTTCCTTACATCCACCTCATACAAAGACGAAGCTTCCCAACTCCCAATTTCAGTCATGAACCTCATATTTAAAGCCTATAGCATGCCTCCAAAGAGAGTTCTCTTCCTTACAATATTACCTCCATAACCATTATGCAAGAAACACTCTATTTTCTCTCTCTTGCATATCTGTGTAGAAGTCAACTTCTGCTATTGACTGGTTGGGCCGCTAGGTGTTTCTAATTTTTAATAGAAGATGAAGTTGATAACCCATATAGGTCCGAGTTCAGGCTTGCAAGTTTGTGCCAACGCAGGCTCAACCGAACTCAGAAGTGCTTGTATGGACGAGCCTGACAGTCTATGCTGAGTTTATGCTCAGACTGGGTTTTGGCCCAGTTTTGATATGTCAGGCTGGGCCTGAACTTACCTTGGCCGGACCAGCCATGCCCGATGTGCATCCCTAACCACACAATCTTCCAATTTACAAGGCAAAACTTCTTCAACTTTTATTCCACTCTGCAAAAAGTCACTTTGGAAAGACTGATGCATAATATCTTAAAAAGACACATATACGAAATCTAGAGGCTAGCTAAAATAATCTTAATTGGCGTTTTCACACACATTAGAAACGAAACTTCTTTTTCCAACTAGTGAACCTCCTTTCCACTCTCTCAATAACTGGATTCCTAATGATTTTGGAAATGGAAAAATCTCCAACAGGAGCTGAACATAGGTGACGTGAATCCTCCCAAACAAGCACCCTATGCTTGTAGCACACTCTTCAAATGTATCTTCATCTTCCCCACGAATCCCAATAAGGGTGCTTTTCAAATAGGTTGACTCAAAGTCCGAACACCGCTTCGAAACATCAACAAACACCTTTTAAATTAGTCACCTCTCCTTCCTATGGAGGAAAAAGGTAGTATCATCGACGATGAGAAACTGCACGTCCCTCGGTTCCTCTCTCTCTCTCTTCTAGAAGACAAATTTACGTGTGAGCATATTTACAATCTTGAGCATCTTCTGTAGTAATGTGGAGAGATCTTTTTTTTTTTTTTTGGTAAACTCAATCATACCACAAGGCAATGACTGAAGGCAAAGGCAAGGGAATACTCACACCACCCATGCAAACACACACACACACACCACATGCAAACTCACACACACACACACACACACACCACACACATGCAGCCCATGTAAGCTTCACCCTAGAGCTCCTCAAAACGGGTACCAACCGTTTGAGGCACCAAGGAACTTATATGGGACAACATGCTCGGGTAGGAACCCGATGTGGGACTAAACACTCACCCTAAAGGGTTCTGGTTTTTTTGGTAAACTCAATCATACCACAAGGCAATGACTGAAGGCAAAGGCAAGGGAATACTCACACCACCCAAGCAAACACACACACACACACCACATGCAAACTCACACACACACACCAAGTGAAAATTTCCATAAATTTAGAAACGTTGAAAATATGCATTGTAGTTCGAAGAAATGATAAAATTAAGTGTCGATACATAGTTACACACTTAAAGCTCATCATTTAACCAAAATACAACTATTTTTAATAGGAGAAAACTATCATCAATAACAAATTACATAAACTGTATTGCATGTCTGAAACTCTAAAGTCTAAAAGTTGAAGTTATTCTTAGATTGTGTTTGGATAAAGGCTTATGAATTGATCTAAGGCTATAAAAGAAGTTGTAAAAATTTGCATTTGGTTTGTTGTTCATTTTTTACTTCTGGAAAAAGTCAAAAGTCAGTATAAGTTGACTTCTAAGGAAGCTAGCAGGAGGTGGCCTTTGCTGGAAGTTGAGGTTTTGACTTCCGTAGGAAGTCACTACACGCTCGTATTGACTCACGTTCCTCAAAGAAGGGTGGTTAAATAGTAACTTCTTGCGTGTGCAAACCAAATATCTTTTATTCTAAAAATGATTTCTGTAGACTTCTTCAGAAGTTATTCATTTCTCATAGAAGTTTATTAAAAAAAAAAGCCTTAATAATTGATTTATCCATGATCACAAAGTAATATAAAAAGACAAAAAACATAATAAACGTACTCCACAAACTTAAATCAACATAGATTTATGATGTCACTTGAAGTGATTTAGTATTGGTAACTCCAATTTAATTGAGGCGAGGATCATCATCACTTAAGCCCCTCAACTAGAAACTTAAGCCATAATAGTACTATCTAATTGGTAACTATAAACTAGAATAAATCACACACATGACACATGCACTATATCATATGGAACTTCCCTTTTTCTTAAAAAAAATTTCAAATAATTTTTTTATTTAAAATTAAAATGATTCACGTGCTTTATAGTATGGCTGTTGCTCTTGCTTTATAGTAGAAGGGGCTAGCCAGCTAGCAAAGCCTGAAGTTGCCTTCGGAGTCCCAATGTCTCATTTTTTGTCAGCGAAAGGCAAAGAAGGGAATCAATCACTTTACTGGCTAGCTAGCTTGCTAGCCATGGCACTTGCTCTTGCCAGCCTTACAATGAAGAACTAATAATTAAAATAATTCAAACACATGCATTTATGTTCACTAGTTAGGCCCTGCGCGTGGAAGCCTTGCTTTCTTGAATTAATAATCGTGAATTTTTGCTGAAATACTGCTCATGAAGAACTCAGTATTTACATATTTGAATTAAAAATAGAAGTAGCCAGAAAAATCTTGAAGCAAGCAAGAAAGATAAGAATGGAAACAATGAAAAATTACACAAAGATAGCAAGTATAACTGATGGAATAATTGAGAATTGTCTAAAATAACAAGTAATTTTGCAAAGAAATTAATGAGAAATGAAAGAGGTAATGACCATGATGATCTCTCCTTGTCTGAGCAAGCCTTTGAGATTTTCATAAAAATGTACCAGACGCAAACTAATCGAACTATAGTTTCATAAAAAAAACAAAAGCTAACTAAGAAAGTTAAAACATTTACATACCAAGAATGACTTCTTAGATTACAACTGTGCAACAAAATTACTCCCTGCAACTTTAATCTGCTTTTGGGGCAGGGTTTTCAGCAAGCTCTTAGTATGCATCATGCCTTTCCATCAAACAACCTACCAATCAGTTGAATATGAAACAACGATGTACGTTAACTTATGGGAATTATCAAAGGCATTACACAGAGTTGAGGATAAATTTAGAACTTTATGTCCAGCGGGTGTGATGACAAGCTGTCACATGCCCAAAACATGGAAAAATTAACTTACGGGAATTATCAGAGGCATTACACAGTTAGTTAAGGACATATTTGAGAACATTATGTCCAGTGTGTGTGATGACAATCTGTCACATGCCCAAAACAATGGAAAAATTATAACTTGCCATATTAAATTGCAGTCCTATAAATAAGTCTAGACGTCAATGTGGGTATGAGTGTCTAATACGGAAGGAAACAACTTCAAAGACTAGTTTTCAATTCTAAAACAAATTACAGCACTAAAATTACTCAGTGTAGCTCCTCGTAAGAGCGTATCACATTGTGAAAACATTGAGAAGCACCATAGGCATTGCTCTCTTTAGATGGGGCTTCGCTATTGCAGAGAATAAGAAAGAAAATGAATTTCTTAGATATAACTGCAGTGAACAAATCAAATACAACCCTGCAATCTCACAGCTAAAGCAACATAAAAGAATAACTAAAAAAATAAAAAACCCTCTAATGAACCTTTTGAATTAAATCAATTTTTTTGATCGAATGGGGAAAAAATCATAATTTAAATATATAGGGAATAGGGATTTGGCAAGGAGGATTGAAGTGGTGAAAGCGGCGGGAAGCTAGAAGAGAAAAGGGGAAAAGAAATGAGGCATTGAAGTGGAGGTGGCCTGTTGGACAATTGAAATCTTAGGTATCAACGTTTCTTTACTTTGAAAAAATAAGAAAAATAATTATGGTACATATCAGCATAATCGATAAATAATATTTGCAGAATTGAAAAGCTTACGAACCAAAATTTCCATAATCCATACCTCAGAGAGGATGATAGGGCCACCCTGGGACTTGAACAATTTTTCGCTCTTCATCATCTGGACGGTCTTCTCCATGAACCCTTGCACCCCAATTTTTTTTTGATCTGTAAATATCAATTATATTAGAAGATCATAATAATTGCAAGCAGTTTATGCAAATGTAAATTGAAAAGCAGAAAGGGAATACAAGGCGCAAAATAAAGCATAAAGCATAAAAATCTGTAACAGGAGAAGGTTTGTTCTGCAATAACACCTCAAACATAAACTCTACATATGTTTTCGTATGCTAGAACATATATTGTTTTCGAAACAGAAACATATGCTAGAACAAACCCCAAGCATAAAAACATTGCAACACCAGGAGTTTAGAAAATAAACTCTACATATGCTGTTGTATTTTATAGTAATTTTTCTTCTTGGTGTTTGTTCTATTATCTACACTTTTAGAGGAAACTCAAAATTATTGTTTTTGTCTGCTATTTACATCTTGCGGAAACTTGAAATTATATTAAAACGCCACAATGAAAACAAAAAAATAAGCAAAAAAAATAAAATGCAGAATGTAAGAGAAAACAGAGAAAAACAAATTAGAAGTAGAAAAAAGAACAAATAAAGAGCAATCAATGTACATTGCCGGGAGAAGGTTCGTGAAGATTCCAAAAGACTCAAGGTCTCTATAACATCCTCACCTCCATCTTTTGCTTTCTGTTTAAGATCTACCTACATCTGCACAAGCCCATTTCATCTCAGCAAATTTTTTTAGAAAGAATCTAATCTAAAAAAGCTATAGTAATAAACATGAGAGTTACATAGAGCTGAATTGCAACCTAAAAGAAAACAATAATAAAGAAATTTATTACCTTTCCAGTTATCCTACTAAGCGCTTTAATCAGATAAACATAAACCCTATACTCCACATCATGCTATATGTTGAGGCAAAAAAGGTTATTGACAACTGCTAACTTCCTCTTTTATAATGTTACAGATACATAAAAATATATAATTCACCTACAAAAAGAAAGGTTTACAAAACTCTTTCTCTCTAATGGGTCCCTCTACTTTGCAAAATTCCTCTTATTTGTATTTCTCATCTTGGCCGTTCCTATCGAATTCATCATATCACTTGAATGGACCAAATCGTCGACGCACTTGTACGAGTACTACAACAGTGGATGGCTCAGAGTGCAGCAAATGGGACGATCTCAACTGTCAATTCCTTGTTTCTTTCTCCCATTACCGGATGATCATACGTGGAAACGGTCTAGCAAGAACAAGCTGTTATAAGAGACATAATGTTTCAACTCAGCGGCCTTTGTAAGAGGGCTGAAATTAATGGTATTTTAGGAAATATTTAACATTAGCAAATGAAAATTTTACGTTTTTAGTTTATTTTTGATATTTGATTATTTGAGTTTCTAAATGTTTTCTACAAATTGTATAGCACTTTGGTAGGAGAGTAACAAAGTTAAGAAGAACCAGTCATCACTCTGCAGCTTAAAGAGAAGTTAGATAATACTCTGATCACCATCGGAGCCAAGGTTTCTTAGAGAGAAACCAAGGGAAAGCTCTTACAAGTTGCTAATCTAGCAACTAAAAGATAGATGAAAGATCTAGATTCAGAAAATCTGTCAACTATTCTTGTCGTTGTTACATTTCATGATCCCTTTGTACCCTATATAGACCTCTTATCAACCACCGTAATAATGGCATTCATTGGAAAAAGTCTTTACTCTAGTTATCTTGGAAGACCCAAACATGTAATTCCTATGCAACTAACTTACTTTGAACTTACCCACCTAGGAATCATAGCAAACTTCGGAAAAACACTACTCATTTACTCTAAGGACTCTTTAACTCCCAAAGCATTAACAACTATTTCACTCCTACTAAAGAACTATTTGGAAACATCCAAAACTTACGCTTATCCAATGTCCAGATTGTTGACACTTCTTAAAATCACCTTCAATAGTTAGACGACTTACTTTATGTCTCTCTTTCCTATTCCTGTTTGCATAGCTAACAAGCTGGTAAGTATTCAAAGGAAATTTCTATGGAATGACCGGATATTGAGAGAGAAATACAATATGGTAGACTGGAAGACTATATCTCTCCCTAGGATTCGGGTGGCCTGAATATTCGTCCCCTAGTTATGGTCAATAAGGCATTGCTGGGTAAATCGCTTTGGCCATTTGGTAGAGAAAAGGAAAGTTTGTGGAGGAAGGTGATCTTGGCAGAGTTTGGGGAGATGGAGTGGGTAATGAATGTGAGATCAAATTTTGGGAAGATCCCTGGTGCGGGTCTAGCTCCCTAAGAGAAGATTTTGGAAATCTTTTCTCATTAGCATTGGATAGGTCATTGCCAGTGGTCTCTTGTTTTGAGATGGAGTCATCATCTTATGTATGGTCTCTAAAGTTCAGACAAAATCTTAATGATTGGGATTTGGAGGAGTTTCTTTTGTGTGAACGTCTGTTGTCAGTCATTTTTTTTCCCTTAGAGGTAGGATGTATTCTTTGGTCTAACAAGAACAAAGGTCTTTTTTCGGTGAGATTCTTCTTTCAAGTCTTGCGAGACAACTCCTCTTTTTTCCTCATTCAGGCTATTTGGAATCTAGGCATTCCATCCATAGTATCATTCTTCCTTTGGTTTGCAGTGTTGGAGAAGATCCTCACTTCTGATCATGTGAAGAATAAAGTTTAGAAGATGGCCAACCGATACTTTATGTGTCTGGACACGAAAGAATCAGTTGATCATCATTTATTGCTTTGTCATTTTACTTCGGCCATTTGGAATAAGTTCCTCCTTAGATTGGGGTTATGTTGGGTCCATAGTTACTAGAGCGTGAAGTGAAAACGAGAAGTAAGTTGAAAGCGAGAAGCGGGAAGCGGGAAGCGGGAAGCGGGAAGCAAGGCTTAAAAAATCCTTAGAAAGTGAGAAGCGATAAATGAGATATAGGTGCCTCATGTCCATTATATTAGTATGGGTTGCCATACCTTAGATTTTATCTTACATGAATATTTATGGAAAAGTAGGTGCCTTAGGTCCATTCTAATAATACTTGCTCAAGGTATATGCCCTTGGTTCTATCCCATCACTTCTCATTTACATATTCCTCTTTGACCACTCAATGGGATGTGATGGAAGCGAGCTTATTAGAAAGCAAGTCTTGAAACAAGTTTCCTGGGAAGTGATGTCTCGCCCCAAAATACCCCCTAGGAGTTAGGATACTTTGGCGACGTGACTTATCCTTCAAACCATCTTGCAAGAGTATATAAGGCAAGTTAAATAGTGAACTGAAAATTTCTTAATGACTTAACTATATTCTAAGTGCAATTGATTACAATACCTGAAGATAAACTAAGACATGTATATAAAATCCTTAACTCGAGTTACCAACTCAAGGGATACACTCTTCCTAAAAATAAACCCAAAATACATGTCTCTCTCACTCAACCCAACCATTGGCCACATGCCAAGACTCCTAACATCCGGATGACAATCCCGAGCAAGGTCCTACTCTCCATGAACCGCCTTGATCCAAGGACCCAGAGCATATGTAACGAACTGTGAACTTGCCGACATCAATATGTACGGCTGAGTATGAAATACTAAGCGAGTACAAGCTACTAGCTCACAATAATAATAACAATAATGTGTCATACATGGTACAGTTCATCATCATATATACATAATCAGAGTGCGTAAGCAAAAACAAAATAACAAATATAAATCTAGAACATCATATTACAAATCATATCTTAGGTCCATGCTTTAACTAAAACATATATCAATTACCTTGTGAGTTTCTTGTGCATCTTATGAATCTTGTGAGTTCCTTATACATCTTGTCTTATTTGGCTAGTACCCGAACTATGAAATGGACGGATATACTAGCGGCTTGTTATTCTTGCTTGTCTTGTTTAACTAGTGCCCGAACTATGAAATGGACGGACATACTAGGTTCTTGTCTTGTTTTACTAGTACCCGAACTATGAAATTGACGGATATATTAGCGTCTTGTTATTCTTGCTTGTCTTGTTTAACTAGTACCCGAACTATGAAATGGACGGACATACTAGGTTCTTGTCTTGTTTTACTAGTACCCGAACTATGAAATGGACGGACATACTAAGATCTTGTCTTGTCTTGTTTTTGTTTTGCTAGTACCCGAACTATGAAATAGACGGACATACTAGGATCTTGTCTTGTCTTGTTTTGCTAGTACCCGAACTATGAAATAGGCGGACATACTAGGATCTTGTCTTGTCTTGTCACTTTATTTCTTCTTTCTTATAACTTTTCTTATGGTCCTTTTTCTTGTTGTTCTTATGATCCATCTTCATGCTATCCTCATACATGTGCATAGTGCTTGTGAGCATCATGTAGTAATTGTGAACATCATAGTAATAATCAAAAACATTGTTAAACCTTAAATACAATGCATAGAGTAGTGTGAGCATCATGGAAATCATAGAAAACATTTAAATTAAGGAGAACATTATATAGCATTCAAACATTTCTATAGACATGTGAGGTTTTAACTAAATATATAGAACATGTTAGCAAATTCATCAAATTGGGAAAAATCCCTAAATCTTGTCTTCATAGTCTTGAGTTTCATTTCCATGCTTGTATTTCACCAAACATGTGATATTCAACATGTCCTTACGTCTTTTACTCACATTCTCAAAATCCACATTTCAACAAACACTTGGTGTGCATAGATTATGTGTACATTGATTAAAAGCATTTCTATAATCATGGGACAACTCAAAAGCATCATAGTATACTTGAAAATCATGAAAAATGGAAATCATTGTCATAAGCATCATACCTTAGGCATTCATGGCATATAGCTTGGTTACTTAGCCTATTACATCCCAATCATGCTTAATAATCCACACATTTAGGGAAACATGCTTAGTTTGGAAAATTATGAATAATCATACAAAATTGCAACATTGAAAAGCTTGAAAACCTAAGTTGGGATCTAGGTTATTACTAGGTTAACTAGAACGGTGTACTTACCTTGAAGATTAACTCTAAATCTTGAAGAGAAACCCTCCTTGGTTTGGAAGTCCAAGCTTGTGGAAAATGCAACACTTGAGGAGGAAGCAAGGTTCGAAATATCGATAATATCGGCGATATATCGCCGATATTTTTCGATATCGGTCACCACCGATGTATAGATATACTGTTAAGTAAATTTTACATGGTATCGGGAGATATCGCCGATATCGAGGAGATATCGCCGATAATCCACTGATATTGACCAAAACCAGTGATCTAAGTTGTAATAAACTTTTTCCTCATTTTTTCGACCATAACTCATCACATGCAAAGTTGCAAACAATCTTGATTCAGAAGGAAAAAGAAAAAGAAAAAGAGTTGAAACTTGAGAGTAGAGAAGAAAGAAGGAAGAAGGAAGAAGGAAGAAGGAAGAAGAGGGTATCGTGGCCGTGGGTACACATACCTGTCGCCATCTCCAGTCGTCGTCACCGTCGCCAAGCCAAGCCAAGGTCGAGCAACTTCTCTTCCCTCTTCCTTTCCCACTTCCGAACTCTGCCTCTTTTTTTTTTTTCTAGGGCTGCTCTGTTGATCGAATCGAATGAGTTGGGCTTTGAATGTTTTAAACCTTAAGAAGGGTCATGCTAATGTTACACTCTTGAGTTGGGCTTTTAAATGGTTTATACCCTAACAAGGGTCATGCTAATGTTACACTATGAGTTGGGCTTTTAAATGGTTTAAACCCTAACAAGGGCTTGCTAATGTCACACTCAGTCTTATTAAACATGCTTCCTTAAGAGGTAATGCTATTACCACCCCATTGTTTTGTTGGTTTAAAGAGATAACACTCTAAACACCTAGCACTTTAAGTTAGGTAATGCTATTACCACCCATGGATTTTTTTATTTAGTATTTTAACCTTAACTCTTAAATGCTTTAACTAGCCTTGAACTGTGCTTAACATGTTAACCTTGTGATTAATTTTTTTTTTCTAAAAACTAAGGTCAACTTTTTGAAGCCTTTAATCTTAAGGGTCAGTGAATCTTAACCAAAGTTAAAGGGGTGTCCCCTCTTAACACCCTTTAAATGTGGTTAAGATTCACTAACCTTTAAGGTTAAAGCATCTAACTTTGATTTTTAAAAATTAAAAAAAATTAAATGTCACCTTGTAACTCCCTTTAACTATGATTAAGATGGATAATCATTAAAAAAGAGAGTCAAATGGCTTTACATATTTGTTCAAATGAAGTAAAATTAATTATATTACAATTAACTTAGAAGTCAGAGCACATTTTATTGAGAATTAAATGAAACATGAATCAATCATACATTATCGTCACTCATCAGCGCACATCTTTGCTCTCTTCTCATTACATCTCTAATATACATTTTTATTTTTTATAATGTTTTTATTCTAAAATGTGTATTAACATCTATTTTAACATGTCCTGAAGTTTCACTGTAAAATTTTATGTTTTGCCTCATTTTTTTGCTATTTTTCCAAAAATCACCGATAAACGATATATCTTCCGATATATCTCCGATATATCTTTTTTCCGCGGCTCGACATGTCGAGTGATATCGACATTTAGAACCTTGGGAGGAAGATCTTGCTTGATTGTGGAAGATCCAACCTTGATCTTCAATCCAACATCTCCCTTGGAAAACCTTCAATCTCTTCCTCTCCTCTCACTCCTTTTCTAGGTTTAGGGTAAGCAAAAACCCCCCAAATGATATTCTATTTATAGGAAAAGGGGTGAAAACTTCAAAAGAATTCGCACAAAAAGTTTGATTTGCGCGCCTACGATAGTTCGTAGGCTTCATATGATCGATCGTAGGTTGGCCAGTGGGTTAGCAGCATTTTCTGGGCTTTAAGATCGATCGTAGCAACTCTATGATCGTTCGTAGCGCCGCTACGATCGTTCGTACGTCCCATACGAACGATTGCAACTTTTCCAGAAAGTTTTCAAGATTTTTTTGTTTTCGTATTTCGGCCATAACTTTTGACTCGTTCGTCGGATTTTGACGATTCAACTTGCGTTGGACTCGTCTTTCGAAGGGGAACAACTTTTATGTTTTGCACAAATTCCAATTCTTCTTTATTCATGGACCATTTTGCCCCTAAATCTGACTGGTCTGAAACTGGGTTTCAGCAGCCCAGATTTTCAACCGATTCGATTTCGGAAATCGGATGGTTACCCTATCTTAGACTAAGAATATGGAAAAATGGTTAACATGAACCTCGAAGAGGGTTCCAATACCTTTCCAAAAGTTCAAGAATCACTCGATTCCGACCAGCGGTGACAAAACTATGCCTCCCTAAAGTTAAGGGTATGCAAAGACCCTTTTTCTTCTTTTCAACTTTGATCACACTTTGATCTCTTAGAGTGTTTCATACTCTTGTTTTAACACCCTTAAGCTATTCATAAGGGTCCTTAGGACACCCTAATACAATCCACTTGATTCATACACTAACTCACATCACACTCTGTCATGAGGAACCCCTACTTTCATTAACCAAACCCAACTTATAATAAGGTCTTTAACCCTTCCAATACTAGTGTCATCGGCACTATTCACAGTGCATGTGAACTTGACTTTTCACCCCTAAGGCTCACAACACACCAAATCCACAACTCATACCATACATATCACATGGTTTTCACAACCATGAGCTCCCCTTAACATTAACCCAATGCTAAGATCACAGGGAAGGCCTTGGCTTGAACACACCCAGTGCAAAGCACTATTCACTCATATTATTAGTGTTCGCAGAAAATCCGGGGCGCTACAAGTGAGCAACCCACCCTTTAATAGCTTCTCTACAACTATGGTTGGGTCTTTCCTAGGAGCCTTCGGGACTCCTTATCGGGATGGTTTTCAGTTGGCCTGGAGGCTCCTAAGTCCTAAGTCAGTGGTGTGGGTGATGTTACTAAGTGCTGTCGGTTGGTTGATTTGGGGTGAGTGTACTAGGAGAGTTTTACAAAGACTTGCTCTCTCCGAGGAGCGCGTTCTTTTGAGTTCTTGGCAGCTGCTCCGAGATTGGTGTTTTATCAGGAAGAAATTTGACGAGGAGTGGCTATCTTTGTCGTGATCCTTTTTCTACATTATTCTGAATCTCTTAGTCGCTTGCTTTCTTCTTTCATTGTTTTTGTTTTGATTTTTTTGTTGGTTCATATTTTGTGAACCTTAGTATCTCTTGTATCTTCCTATATATATATATATATATACATATATATTAGTGATGCTTTATCGATTAAAAAAGGGTCCAAATTAGGATATTCCTACCACGGTACCACCAAACAGTTAAGTTGCCTATCCACTATCCAGATACGGATATGCTTGTTTACAAATAACCTAATTGCGTATCCACAATCCCAATAAGACTGATCCGGCCTCCAGATTGTTAAGTTATTTCTTTTACCTTTTTTCTTCTTCTTAGAAATGTTTGGTTGAACTTTGTTTGCATCAATTCCTCCTCAAATAAAATAGGCATCATACACGTCTAAAGCCTTACGATCCATCATGCGCAAATCTGCATATCGATCCATGTACCATCCTCTTCACCATCACCCTTCCAACGAATTAGATACTAAATTGATTGCCATCGGAAATTTTCTACTTTGCAAGTATGCTTGCAGCTTCATCTTCATCGTCATGACCATTATAGTCATATAGATCTGGAACATTAAAGGTGGAGTCAATTCCCAAGTTAGCTGGCAAGTTGACTTCATAAGCATTATCGTTGATTTTCTTAAGAATTTTGTATGGCCTAATCTTACTCTTACTAAGTTTTGAATATGGGCTGACTGGAAATCTTTCTTTCTGCAAATATGCCATGACCATATCTCTTCGTTGAAAGAATGGAGTCTTCTTCGCTTGTCGAGATAGGTTTTATACTTGGTTAGACTCCTGAATCTTCAAAATTCAAAAAAATGTTCCCATTCAACTTCATCTCTTTATCCATCTTTTCATATTTTGTACTTGTCTTCTATTCATCACTTTCTTTGATTCGTATTTAATGATTACCACTCTTGATGTCTATCCTTGAAAATACCTGTGCTGCATAGGGCTGTCAAAAAAGCCCACGTAGAAGGGTACCCGGTCCTGCCCTGCCCTCAAAAGCCTTGCCCTTCCCAGCCCTTGGGCCGGGAAGGGTTCAAAATCCGGAAGCCCTACATCTACAGGGCTGGGCAATGGCTCACCCCGGCCCTGCCCTGCCCTTTAAAGCCCTGCCCTTCTCCTTAGTTGCTACATGGTAGCTAAGGTCTATAAACCATAAATATATATATATATATATATATATATATATATATATATATATATATTATATTTATGAAATTACTCATTTCACCATTTCAAACGGTTTAATAGTAGGGTTAAATGAGTAATTTCACATGACCAACGTTATAAAACCCCTCGAGGCCTCGACACTTGTTACGAACCCTAATCTCGTATGCGAAATCACCTCCTTGCCTCCTCATGCTTAGAGTATTTTGATATATAAATTTTGTTCTATATAGTTTTACTTTATTTTATTCTATCATGTATGCTTGTCACTGGCAAGGAAAAAGATTAACTTTATCATTGCTTTTTTTGTTGCAATGTCAGTCCCAAGCCCTGATAAAAGAGGAGGATATCTATTTCCATGTTAGGTTGACAGTTGGTGTAGAAAAAAAAATCTCGTCATCTCAAATCACAAAAAAATTTCCGCTCTTTCTTTCGGCCCTTCTGGCCCTGCCCTGGTCCTTGAGGGCAGGGCTAGGGCCCAATCAATCCCGACTCTTGAAGGGCTAGGGCTGGGCTAGGGCCCTACTCTTATAGGGAAGGGTAGGGCTAGGGTTGACCCCAGCCCTGCCCTGGCCCTGCCCTTTGACAACCCTACTTGTGCACCATGGAACATATCAAGCACATCATCTAACCTTGGTATCGGTAAGTGATACTTAACAGTTATCTTGTTTATTGCTCTGCTGTTCACACACATTATCATATAACCGTGGTATTGGTAAGTGATACTTAACGATTATCTTGTTTATTGTTATGCTCTTCACACACATTCTCCACATTTTGTCTTTCTTTGGAGTCAAAAGATCTAGTACTGCACAAAAGGCTCATGGATTCTCTAATAAATCCTTATGTAGCTGTTATTATACTTGCTTTTGGAGCTTCTCATGCTTTTTCGGGCTCATTTGGAAATGCGGCAAGTTAAAACCGACTAGTGCTAGACACCAAATCGATATGGTGCTATATACTTCTCATAGAAGGCAGTCCGTTAGGCAATTATTTAGCTACCTCCTCAAATTCTTTTAGTAAAGGCTATAGTTTAGCAGATATAGCTGGATGTTGCTTGTCCTTCTTTTTGTACCTTTTAAAAAAAAGGCCATTCCAATGTCTTTGGACTCTTTCAAGAATTGATGAATAGTCAAATAAGTCTGTCATCTCTCCCTTTTGGACTAGGGAAACTCTTCATCTTTCATGTGGGCAAGAACAACTTTCACCTTGTTTTTGTGAAAGGTGTAGGTCTGTTCTTGTCGTAAGGTGAACAATTCATTCTATCAAATTGCCATAGCCGACCCAACAACAAATGGAAGGCCTCCATTTCCACCACATCACACAATATTTAATCGGAGTAATTTTTATCAATTGAAAATGGAATATAACATTGTTGAGTTACCTGGACTTCGTTTCCTTTCTTGAACCAGGTTATCTGGTATGGCTTAGGATAGGGCCGGACCTTTAAATTCAGCTTGGTCAGTATCTCTCTGGAGACTAAATCTTTGCAACTTCCTCCATCAATAACGATGCTGCGTGATCATCCACCCAATGAACACCTTGTCCTGAAAATATTGTTGCGTAAGCAATCAGCCTCTGTAGCCTACCTCAAGGTTTAGAAGATCTTGATCGTCACGTGTCACTTTGAGTTCTTGAAAATCCAACAATCTGTCAAAAGGTTGCATCATCAAATTGTCCACCATTGTCTTCCGGTACATGCTCTTCTTCTTCAACAACTATGTTTTTGGCAGATTTCCGACAGTTTGATGATCGGTGTCCTTTTCTTCACTTACAACAAATAATTTTATGGTCCACAAATTGGGATTATGAGCCGCTCTTTCTGGCATGTATATTTTTTATTGTGCCTCAACCTATTCCACGACCTTGGATGTTAGCTGCTGCCTTGAACCTTTTGTGAAAAATTTCCTCGACCCTGGGCTGAATCAACTCCCTTTTTGTGGGCTTGTGACTGTATCCTTCCAGCTGTTGTTGCATGGGTTCTTGATTAGGACAGTTGCGCCTCAACTTTTGTGTCTAATTGCACTGCATTAGCTAGGGTCCGCAACTTCACCAAATTCCGAATATTAGTGTGTAAGCCCATCAAATAGCGATCAATAACTTGAGTTTTAGGCTCGGCAAGTTGTACACGTTCACATTTGGTAGAAGTCTGTATAATACCGAACTGACTGTCCTCCCTGCTTTAGTAATTGGTACTGTTGTAACAAAATTCTCATAATTATTGGGAAGGAATTGGTTCCGTAGCACCCTCTGCATCTGTGCCAGGTCTGAATTTTTTTTTCGGACTGAATCCTCGTTGTCTAAACTTGTTGCTACCAGGCCCACCACGAGGAAACATAACTCTTCAACTTGGTGGCCATGAGCTTGGCTTTCTTATTGTTGGGTAGCTCTAGGTACTCGAAGACCCTCTCAACCTTGTTCATCTAGTATAACTTCTTCCGATTCTTCTTCTCCTATAAATTCTAGTATATTCACCTTCACATGTGGATCTTTGGCACGGTCAACATCTTGGATTTCTCTAGGCTGCCGTTTCCAGTGTAGTAGCTCACCGCCTTCTTCTTGGAAATCATCCATGGGCTGTTGATACCTCTCTGCAACAGCTCGTGCTCTCCAGTTTGCACACTGATAGACTGGGGGGCTGCTGTCCTCTTTGTCCCCCAACAGTTGCATTAGGAGGACCAAAGATTCCGGACTGCTGTAATCTAGCACACAGCCGAGTAATTTGCTCTTGCAGGTTCTTTATATCCTCTTTTGTAGCCATGTTTTTATTATTTGCTGCTTGAAGTGCCTCTGGATTTTCTTGGTTCCGCTCTCCGTTGCTTCACGTCCATCCATTGATCCCTAAAGAGTCACATATCAAAATTAGCAAGGCTCTGATACCACATAATTAAGTTAAGAAGAATCATTCACTTCTTTGAAGCTTCAAGAGAAGTTAGATAACACTTCAATCACTGTCGAGCCAAGGTTCTTAGAGGGAAATGAAGGGAAAGCTACTACAAGTTGCTAATCTAGCAACTAAAAAACTAGTTGCAAAAACTAGATTCAAGAAAACTTGTCAAGTATTCTTGTCATTGTTACATTTCATGACCACCCCTTTGCACCCTATATATTAACCTCTTATTCAACCACCTATTAATGACATGCATTGGAAAACAAAAGTCTTTACTCTAGTTAGCCTACATGGCCCAAACATTCAATTTCCTATGCAACTAACTTACTTTTAACTTACCCACCTAGGAGTTAAAGCATACTTTTGAAAAACAAGACTCATTTACTCTAAGAACTCTTCAACTCCCAAGGCATTAACAACAACTCTTTGACTTCTACTAAAGAACTATTTGGACACATCCAAAAATTACTCTAATCCAATGTCCAGATTAGGATATTCCTACCGCCAAATAATCTAGTTGCCTCTTCACTATCCAGATAAGGATATGCTCGTCCCCAAACAGCCTAGTTTCTTATCCAGATTCCGGATAAGACTGAATTTGCTATCAGGGTTGGGATGCCATCTGTAAAAAAAAAAAAGAACGTAGTCCTTGCATTTATGAGATTGTATACTTCTAAAGCCTTGGGAATGTTGGCTGAACTTTGTCAAACTTATCGTGAATCATTTATTTGCTTTCTAACTCGGAATATCTTTGACTCTTTTATCAGGAAAATGCACGATTGTTTGCAGGAAGGCAAACACATCCATTTTTTTCATCACTGAAAGTGGGTAAAAGATCTCAGGAGACTCTGGAGACAATTGACATGGATAGTAAGTGGTGCTCGGTTTCGAGAAAGGACAAAAACATATTTTTTGGCCCTATTCATGTATCTGAGATGCTTCAGGTACCCTATTTTTTTGGGTTATCTATGTATATAGTATTTAGAGTTGCTGTCTAATAATATGTATTCCATTTGGTGAATTAAAAATTAACATGTGAATTCATTATCGGCATCTGAGCTAAAGTTTGAAAGTTTGCTTATTCAGGATGATCTTGTGTCACTTGATTGGGGGAATTGGATACTATGTGAGAGAACCTTAATCAATTCCAGTTGTGCTCCAGAAAATGCGTGCTCATCAGTTTTTGAAGGCTCTGTTGAACCCTTAAACTTTGACAACTTTCTCACTATTTCAAATTCCATTGGAACATCAGTTCTTCAAAATGAGGTATCTTTGGATCAATCTCCTAGTCAAGGGAGGTATATGCATCCTATGTCACCAACAGCCTCTTCCATGCTAGCTGATGGGCAGGTGGCACTCCGTCAGCAGTTGAAGTACTTAGAAGTGGTACATTTCACATCATTTAAAGTGGATTATTCCTTTGTCTTTTCTAGTAATTTTCGTACCACTGTGATATGAGTTTTTGTTGTGTAATTGCATCTGATACGTTGTGATGCATAATTCATTATTAAGTCCTCACACATGAGAGATTTACAGGACCCTGAAAAGGACTACATCGATTTCTTATCACGGTATACTGGATGTGTAAGTAACTCTGATATTGAGCAGGGGCAGGACAGCTTTCTTCAGGAAAGGTTAATATTCTTATATTGTTTCTTCAGTCTCCATATATGCTCCGAATTCCTTACCATGTTCCATAGCTATTTTTTTTCTTTTTCCTAGGACATCAGGTTCATCAACATATAATTGTTTACTTGATAAAATTGTTTCAAGTAATGTTTCAATTGTCGAGTTCATTTATATCTCAGAATGTAATAAAAGATCTGACACCTCTATTGGACTGCTCTTTTTGTTGTGCAAATTACTCTTTCTTCACAGATTCAGGTTTCTGAACCTACTCTGGCCACTGTATATATATATTTTAAATAATTTTAACCAGTTGAATCTTGGTCATAATTTGTTTCTGATGCCTTAAAAATGAGGGTAGTTTACATTCATATATTGGATGTACACATCAGTTTTACATTCTGCAATACTGATGAACAGATAACTTGCTTCTACTCTTCATTGTTTTCTAAGTTATTCTTAGCATTGTTGTCAAAGGCCTTGGGTACTAGGAAAGTGGCAATACTGATGAACAGATCACTTGGTTCTACTAATGCATTGGCTTTGACTAGGCGATTACAATTTAATTTTATTTGTTGAATTCATAATAAGTAAAGAAATTCAAGTACCACCGAATGAACAGAGGAGACCAACACTCTTCATTTCCTTTTCGCTAAATTAGGTTAGCTTTCTTTAAAAAGTTTGAACTTGAAAAGAGAGGAAGATAATGTCTGTACACAACAGCAGCATCTGCTGCATTCCTGTTATCACACGCAAGGAAAATGATAGTCCTATTTGCACGAGCTTTGCATCGAATAAGCTACTGCTGTCGAATGTACAAATGAATAAGAAAAAAACTTGGCAGACAGGTTCATTAGCATTGTATTATCAAATATAAAGCTTGCACAGTATAGCCTCACACCTGATGCTTACGTAATTACTTCCTGGATTGAAGAAGAATCACCCTTTTTGTATTAAAAAGCACTCAAATTCTATTCAATTGTAATTTTCCTTAGTCTTGAGACTTCTAACAATCCCCCAACCTTGTCCTGGAAGGGCCTGAAAACATTCTAATCTGACAAAAGATCTTTAAAATGTATTCTTTTTTACAATAAACAATTCTGTATGAAAATTCTACATACATTACCTAAAGTATGCCTTACTGATTTTTCAATTACTAAAATTGACCTAAATTAATAAGATCACCAACCAAAAAATAAAATATAAAAATCATTTTTTAAATTAATTTTCCAGTGTTGACTAGGCAACCTCATCCAGATTAATGTAGAGATCTTTTATACGTATAGCATAAAATAATAGAAATGTAAACATATAAATTGTGTCACCTGATCCCTAAGCTAATCATTGTTTGCCCAAAAGCCTTTGATATAATTTTTGAAACTAGTGTTACTTCGTAGCTTTTTTCTTAGTTTACAATTTTTAATGTTTGATCTTTGTGATGGTAAATTTTCATTTACTTATGTATTGGTCATTAACTAGCATTTATTCATGCTAATTTATGTATTGTTTTTCACTGTATTTCTGCATACGCAGGATGAGGTCCTATTATCTTGATTGTGATAATCAGCCTGACAATATTTTGTGGACAAACAAGTACCAGCCAGAAAAGGCATCTGAGGTAGTTTGTCCTGAATTTATTATTATTCTTTTCGGTTTTCATTTCTGTACATATTTTCTCTGTTTTGGCATGGGACGTAACCAAGGTTTTCGGTTTTGCTATCACAAACAAATTTTGATTTTGCATAATTTGACACATTTTTTGGGAGAGGTAGGAAAAACATGGTAATATTCACTGATATATCAGGAAACTTTAAAGGTGGCATGCTTATACTCTCAGTATTCATAAAAATACCATAATAAAAACCTGCACGGGTGGCTCAGTTGGGTTTGGGTCTTGGGAGAGATCCCCAAGGTCTCGAGTTCAACTCCTCCTAGGCTTACTCGATGCACGTGGTTTGCGGTTGATTGCGTGCATCCAAAGGAAATAGTCTTTCCTTGTCAGGTTTGGGAACTTGGAACACCCTCCCTTTTTTCAAAAATAAAATAAAAATTAATACCATAAACAATTATGTGCAATAAGGCAAGTTGATGGGATAGATTTTTAACAGACAATCGTATTTGATACTCTTAACTGTCAAAATTAGAATGATAGACTATTTAAAAATAATAATTGTATAATATTAGTAAATAAATTCAAATTAAATATACAGATTGGAAGAGTTAAATATTACAATGGAGTCACTCATATCAACATAGAGTTAATTTTATTTTTCATATTTTTTTGCTTTAATACTAAAAGATTTTCTACAGTCTAATATTTTGAATAATGATACGTGCATATATTTATGATTTTACAAGGTCTACTAGCTTAATTATAATATTTAGTTTTTCTCACAATTATTTTTGAAGATTTTATTTCTTACAACTTAGACTTAAAATGAAAATATTATGTCACGACCCAAAATACCCCGTAGGAGTTAAAATACTTTGGTTCATGACTTGTCCAGTTTAATAAAACCATCCTGTAAAAGAATACAAGGCATTCTACAGCGGAAGCTAAAACTTTATACAATAAACAGTATTCCAAAAGTTTATTTACAGCAAAACCAAAAGTAAGAGTGGACATGCCCACTCTTCAAAAGTATACACATTATCTCTTTCTTCTGACACTCAGAAATAAGCCTCATAAGGCCATTTGTGCAAATCTCTAGCCTCCACCTGAAGCTCCACCGCAGACTCCTTCTCACCATAGTCTTCCTCAACCCATGGATTGGGAGCACATATATCAGAATCAGCACCTGACGACATCAAATGTACGGCTGAGTATTGAAACACTCAGCAAGTACAAACCAATAGCTAACAATGATAATAAACATGTCATGGCTTGCATGTAAAATAGCACAATTCACTCATAATTATGCATGAATTGAAATACCAACCCATTCTTAAAAATCACATGTGCATGCTTATGTAATCATACTTTAAACTTACTTTCGTATTTTGAAAACATGCTTGTTGTTCGTAAAACATGGTTCTTGTCTTGTGGAAATCATGCATATTTTATTTTTTTTCTTGTCGTGCGTGAATCATGCTTACTTGGCTTGTAATACTTGCTTGTGAGCCATATGTTAGTGCCTTGAAACGACTTGAAGTCTGGCATGTAATTACCTTTCACTGAATTGACATAAATAGGTCACCAACATCATTGACCAACCCTTACGTTTGACATTATCAATGTTTTTGATGTCTGAAGCCTAGAACTAAGATCTTAGACATGATCCTTGAAGTCTAGTACTACGATCTTATGAAATTCAATTACAGTAAAAACATAACAAGAATTATGGCTAATTAATATAATACAGAACAATTCAACTCCGATTCATGTTTGAAAATAACAAAGTTAGCTAGAAGGATGTACTTACCTTGCTTTCCCCTTTTTCCTTTCCTTTCCTTTCCCTTCCCTTTCTTTCTCTTTCCCTTTCTTCCCTTTTCCTTTTTCCTTTCCTTTCTTTTTTTTCTTTCTATTTCTTTCCTTTCCTTTCCTCTTTCTTCTCTTCTTCTCTACGTTAGCTTACTGCTTACTGTTACTATACATAGTGTACTTGTTTTGCTGTTTTGAGATAACAACTAAACAACAGAGTTTTTAAACTCTTAAAAGTAGTCTACGTGTGGGTGGGCTCACTACCACCCAACACATATCTTTAAGATATCTTATTTACCATATAACCCTTCTACTTAATCTTTATTACACTTAGGTCCTTAAACCCAAATTAGTTATTATTAGCCTCCTTAATCATTAATTAGTGAATTAATTACTTACTAGTTATAATTATTAATAAAAATTAACCTTTATTATACTTCTTTAACTTATCTTATTTACAAATTAACCCTCTCTTAACCTTTATTATACTTAAGCCCTTAATCTCAAATTAGACTATAATTAACACCTTAATCACTGATTAACCGACTAATTACTCATTAATTATAATTAGTAATAAAAAAATATTTTTTTTTAATCTCTCTAAACCCTTCTCTACATTAGACTGGTCATTTCTGTTACTGTTAGATTTTAGAAATTTTGCTTCGATTAATCGATATTGTGATATGAAATCTAAAGTCTTAGGGTCTCTTAGGGTCACACCTTCCACTATGTATATATATAATCTTAACTCATATATTTACTATATCTAGGTACTAATAACACATTCTCTAGGTAGTCAGAATTTGGGTCATTACATATTATTTTAACAACATGACATATTCCTAATAACTCTTAACTGAATACGATTGTATAGTTTTTTCATTCTATTAATAAACCATAGTTGCAGGGAAGCTATGTATAGGGTGGGAAGCTCGCTTCCTTTGACAGAATCGCTTCTTAGAAAGCTCGCTTCCATCACGTCCCATCTAGTAGTCAAAGGGAGCTGTATGTGCGAAGTGATGTGGTAGACCACAATCTATAACCTAGGGTATAGACTCTAACCAAGTATCGTCGGTTTGAAACCTAAGGCACCTACTTTTCTACAAAAATCTCATGTAAGATAAAATCAAAGGTATAGCTACCCATAAATAACATAATGGGAATGAGGAGCCTATATCTCATTTCATTCTAGCTTCCCGTTTCCTAAGGTTTTTTTGAATCTCGCTTCCCGTTTTCGCTTTGCTTCTCGTTTTCGCTTCTCGCTTTGCTAACTAAATAATAAACACAGATTTTAATTATTGTGCTTCCTAATTAGAAATATATGGAGGCTTGGGTAATGAAAGATTTTTTTTCTTTTGAGAGAGAATTGTAGGCTTAAGAGAGTCCTTACCAAATTTCAGGCGAAAATTGAGGTTTGGTTAAACTATTTTTGTTTGAAACCTCTAAATACTGCAAAAGATATATTGTGATAAACAATTGTCTTCTGGTAATCATAATATTTAAAACAAATATTGTGACGAATTGCAAAATTGCCATGAAAAATTTGCTACAATTCAAAAAAAATTGTATTACCTGGAAGATATTTCCTCCTCTGAGAAACTGGCTGGGAAATGTTGACTGAAATTTCATGAATTTCACAGAAACTAAACATGGACATAACATCGAAATAACATGCATTTTTTCTTCTTCTTGTAATTCTACAGCTTTCTCTGATGTCGTCCTGCAGGTATGTGGCAATGGTCAGTCTGTAAGGTTTCTTAATGAATGGTTGTGCTGTTGGCATGAAAGAGAATTTCGAGCCAGTAAAGATTCTGCTGGTGGTGATAAATGCATTATTCAAGGTAGTGACTATAGCTGCGGCCCAAGTGACTCTGATACGGAAAACATAGATGGAGGAGCTAACATCAAGAATGTTCTCTTAGTTACTGGACCAGTTGGGGTATGTTCTTTTTGTATTTGAAGGAAAAATGTTAGTTTTTTTTCCATTATTAAACAGGAGTTTGAATGAAGTATTATCCTATGAATTTACATGCAGACCATGTTAAATGTTTGTTTAGTGCACCACTCTTGATCACATCTTATTAAGTGTTCAATCTGTGATATTGTTTGTGTAGGTGTGGTTTAGTTGTTAGATGTTACCAATACTAAAGTCATCTTGAAGGCTACTGTGATACTGTCATATGTTAGAAGGTTTTCTTTGTGTATGTTTCTCTGAATCATTTGAGATTATTGACTAGTTCAATGTTTTAGCAACATTAAGTCTATTTTTTTAACTTCTTGCTGGATGCCAGTAAGAATAATTTTTGTTGAATACTTTTGGCGGCTTGTTGCAAGGCTTCTGATGCAGGACCATGCAACTAAACCTAGGATGATATGATAGAGATCAGAAAATTAATTGCAGCATTAAGGAAAACCATAAAATACCTAGATTTCACAATTACAATAAAGAAGGTCAAAATGGAGTTAGTAATACCCTAGGTCAAGTAACAATCCCGCACTGATGAATTTTCAAATCTGATTTGAATGATCTTAATGGAAGTGGGAACTTCCTAGTTTAGGAAATTAAACCAATGATCAAAGTGATTTCCTTATTTAATTGATGATTTCAAGAAAACTTATTCAGGCTCAACATTTATTGGCAATGGTAACATGAATGTAAATTAGGATTTCAATCTATATCGAATTGCAGAACATAAAACCCAGAAGCAATAATCACATAGCAATTGTAAGAATTAGGGTTGGGTTTAAAGGGTTTGCTGTTTTAGGGTTTCGGGGTAATAGGAATGATGGGGTTGCAGTCTGGGATTAGGATGGCTGTAACAGCAATGCAGGGGCGGTATGGGCAGTAAGGTCTAGGGCCGTAGAAGGGTGTGTCAGTAGGGATGGGGTTGTAGGGGAATTGGGACAACAATAGGGAACAGGTTTGGGCCTTGCTGGAGCAGGTTATGGGTTAGGGCGCTTGACAGAATAGGAAATAGGGTATAGACTGGTGTGGATGTGGCTATGGCTGAGAATAGGGACTATAGCAGCTAGGGATGGTGGCTGCAGGGTCTGTATAATGAAGGGAAAGCAGGGGAAGGCCTGTTGGGGTTCTGCAGCAGCAATAGGAAGGCTGCAGGAATTCGTGACTGCAAGGGATAATGGCTGGGGAAGGTTGCAGGGGTTACAGCCTACAGGTACTATAGGACAAAGAGGAAACAATGGGAAGGAAGGGAACAGGTTGCGGCAGTGCTAAAGGGGCTGGGAAATAAGAGGGGACCTATAACTTGGTTCTAGGGTTTGGATTATTAAGGTCTTGCACAGGAAAACAGAAAATTTAAAGAAGATATCAAAAGAGGAGAGGAGACAAGAGAAGAAGAAGATAATATGGCTTCACACCATCCCTTCATAGGTGATTCCAAAATCAAAAAATCTCTCATATTTCATTCCTAAAATTCTTATAAATTCTCTACTCCTAAATTGAATATTTATAGAGAAAATAATAAAAACTTAATCCTAGTAATTACAAAAATGCCATTACTACAAGTTCTAAATAATTACTAAAACACCATTACCAAAAAAAATCTCAAATACTAATCATGGTTTAAAATACCGATATTAGGTGCCATATCGGTAAGTCTAAAACAGGATACATATCGGTGTATCGGATGGATATGACGGAAAAAATCAGGATACGCTAATAAATGCTTGAATACGCAAGGAAAAACTAGGATACCTTACCTAAAATTTCTTTTAATGCAAATATAAGCTAAAAAAGTGGATTTTGTTCTTGAATTTGAAAGTTGACTATTCATTTTTCAGGAATTTGGTTCAAGATAATTTTTATTGAATTCAAATGGGGGTATAACCTTATTTACATATAAATATCTTAAGTAAATGAATTGAAAACCATTTACTTAAATGATATTTTATGTAAATAAGTTGTTTAGGTCTATGCTATGGATCCTAGTTAAATGGAAGGAGAGAAAAAAAAATTATTGAAAAAATCTCCGTATCGGGTTTGTATCGGCCTGATGCCAATACAGGGGGAGTTTTTTTTTTTCAGCGTATCAGTGTACTGGATAGCTCTAAACAGGATACGTATCGGCTGATACGTACTGGAATTTTAAACCATCCTATGGACTAATTGTAGCCCTCAAATCCTCCTGCTCTCGATCTGATATCATATCTCTCTCCATATTGCGATCCAATTGTGAATCTCCATCAAAAACATGATCTAAGCCTGGGATGTCCGTATCGGCTTCCTTTTATAGAACATGTCTTGGTGAGTGTTGAATTTGAAGTTGGTACATATTTGCAGATGGCATAGAGAAATTATCACCAAAAAACATTTTCAAGTCTTAAAATAGGGCAATTTACTTCTCATAAAACTACAAATAGATGAGAAGTAATTTGTTGAAAATCATATTAATTTCCTATAGTATGTAAAATTGTTATAGATAAAGAACACCCAGTAATTATATATGCCAAACCGTTTTGTAATTAAATTCTTAACTTTGGTGACATGCATGCAGAAGTATGACATATGTTCTGATGCATACAAATGAGTTTAACTAATTTTGAATTTTCTTATGATAAAGGACTCTAAAAACAGTTCAGGATTATTGGGTACCAGATAAGTATTTATATTTGTTTCTAATTGAAAGAAAAAGAAGACTTGGATCTAAGTCTGGAGTAGCGATGTCAACATTTGTTGAGTTGTTTTTTTTTTTATTAATCTTTTTTTGTTGAGTTGTTAGGATTGAGATTATTGACCACTAAGTGAATCCTCCGAATGTAGGTATTACGGATTATGGTTTTCTTATATAACTGATTGTTAGTCTCGTCTGAACCAGAGTTTTTTTTTTTTTAATCTATCCTATAATAAATTTCTGACTTAAAAGTGGTGGTTTACGCTGAAACCGATAAAGAAGAGCTGGCCACCTAAAGGATCCTGTTTTCTGATTAAGAAGAATCTGTTGTTGAAGGCTTTGTGTGTCCTAATAGAACATTGGTTCTTCTCCATTTCATCTAGGGGCTAAAAGAGTAGACTATTAGTAAGATATCATTGCTGTACCTTTCTGAAATATTCTCTACATATCTATTTTCTGTTCCCTTATGCAAATTTCGGATTTGGTGCTTGTTCACCGTTTCATCTGCTAGAATTTGCATATAGGAGCGGGAAGATAAAGTTTGCTTCCTTGGGGTGTATGGCTTTAAAGACTAATAAACTGAATTAACAACTATTGGTGGTGGGTCTAATCTCTGAAATTCTTCACTGCCTCCTTATCATGAGTTTTGAGATTAGAATGACCTCCTAATGCCATTAGATGGGCTTCTTCTGAATGATTTGCATTGTGAAGAAAATGTGGACAAATCCATGACATCAAACTTCCCCTTGAGGTTTACTTCTGCGATGTTTATGGGGAGGAAATTAGATAAAAGTTTCTTGGTCAAAGATCTAATCCACAGAGTGCCTTTAATCATCAGGAATTAATTATTTATCTTACAATCTGTCTTTTGAGAAGCTATTCCGTAATATGTCTATGGTTGTCTTGTTATTTAATTGTTCCCAACCTTTTAATTATTCAATATATGCACTACACTTGAAAAGGTCAGTAATTTGTGGTAATAGTGAATTGTTACCATGTGCCTCTTTCTTTGTGCAGAGTGGAAAATCTGCTGCTATCTATGCTTGTGCAAAAGAGCAAGGGTTTCAAGTAATTGAGGTATTTCTGAAACTTTAATTTAGATATTGGCAAATCATTTTGACGTTATATTCTGTTGCTATACTCTAATGACCCATTATTGATTTTAGATACATATAGATGAACATAAGAACACTCATATATAAATACCTATGCTTATAAATGAGGTATGTAAAAAATAATGCAATAGCATACACCCACCCTGAGTAAATTGTGTAAAAGTTCATACACTTTACCTTCACGTTTCGTAAAACTGCCACTTAAATGATTAGTTGACCATTGTATCTTTATGCGGGCACTATTTAAAATGGAAAATGATGCAGGACCATGCAATTCACCTAGGATGACATGATTGTGAGATCAGAAAATTAATTGCAACAATAATAAGAAGCATAACTAACTGGATTCCACAATTATAATGAGAAATTCAAAGGGAACTACTATTGTCCTAGGTCAAATCACAATCCCATGGTAATAGATTTCCTAACTGAATTAGGTGGTCATAATGGAAGTGAGAACTTCCACCAGCTTAGGGATTTCAGTCAATAATCAAGTTAATTTCCTTATTCAGTTGAGGATTTCAAGAACAAGTTTAGGCTCAATAATTATAGGGATTTCAGTCAATAATCAAGTTAATTTCCTTATTCAGTTGAGGATTTCAAGAAAAAGTTTAGGCTCAATAATTGTTGGGGATGGTACCATGCATGCAAATTAGGGTTTCAGTCTATATTGAATTTTAGAACATAAAAGAAAGAAACCAGCAGCAAGCTAATATCTGTTGTAAAATTAGGGTTAAGGTTTTAAAGGGGCAATTTTAAGGTTTAGAATCGTATTAGGGTTAAGGTATGGCTGTCCTAGGGTTTAAGGAAGATAGTAATGGCTGGAATTGCAATTGAAAAAGGGTATGGGGCTGTAATTGCAATTGGAAAAGGGTATGGGGGTGCTACAAGGGTACAAGTGTAGGGGTAACTAGGGTTGCAATGGGAGGCTGTAGAAAGGTTGTAGCAATCAAAGGGGGACAGGAATCGGCTGTAACAGCAAGGGAAAATTACAGGGGGCTGTAATAGCAAGGGATAGGGGTTGAGACAGGTGCAGGTAGAGCTGGGAGAGGGCTTGTATAGTGGCTGGAGCTTGCGATAGGGCTGGAGCTGACTATTGGGGGCTGGCAGCAAAGTTGCAGGGGTAAGGATGGCTGGCGGCAGTGGAGAATGGCAGTATGGGCTGGTGGCACTCAAAGGGAGAGCTAGGAAAAAAAGGATTCTAGGGTTTTGGGAATTAGGGTTTTGCTAAGAAAACAAGAAAACTGAAAATAAAGAGAATAGCAATGGAGAAGAAGAGATCTGGGCCATAGTGACAAAGTCGGGGTTCGGGAATAATTCGGCAGGGGTCAAGTTCGGGAAAAAATTGGGAAAAATTTGGAAAAAATAAAAAGTAAATTAATAATTATAAAAGTTATGGAACAATTTGATTAAAAAATATACAAATAAGTATTTTTTTGAATAATTTGGAAAGTTTGGGAATTATTTGGGAAATTCGCAAATAATTTGGGAATTAAAAAATTTGTGAATAATTTGGCAACCCAAACATTCGCGAATTTTTGAAAAAATCACCTTTGTTTGTTACAAGGATCTGGGGTTACCTGGCTTCACACCAATCCTCTCACAGGAGAAATCAAAAGCTTTCTTTTCATTCATAAAAAATTGTATCAATGCTCAATTCCTAAAGAGTGTATTTATAAGAAAAGAATAAAACCTAATCTTTAGTAATTACAAGTGTCATTACTAATAAAATAAACCCTAAAAAGAATAAAACCAAATAATTAACTAAAGTAATAATTATCCCATGGGTTAATCATAGCCCTCTATTCCTCATGCTCTCGATCCGACGGTAGATCTCCCTCAATATTACGATCTAATGGCAGATCTTCATCTTGGACAAGATCAAACGGTGGATCACCATAGATAGCTCGAAATAAACTCGTAGACAAGTCATCCATCCATAGGGAGACTTGTGTAGGGGCTCCTCCTCCTTTGGCACACTCTAACACTGGATGATCCGACAAAGATGAGATCTTTGAGTAGCCTAGAAATTAGTTTGAGCGTGGTTTTCAGTTGCCTCCTCTTGGCTCTAGTTGCAGAATTGCCAGTAGAGAGATTGAAGATGATTACAGAAGTTTAGCAAGAGAATTTTTATCTATTCTGCTGTAAGAAACCCTCTTCTTTGAGCTTGAGCTTTTCTTGATTTCAAAATGACGTCATAGTGATTATCATCATTTTGAAAATCAATGTTATTATTTCTTCATTGCCAATTCTGAAAATCAAATAAGTTTGCACCTCCAATGTGTCTTGAGAATGAAAGGTAAAAGCTCCCTCTTTCTCCCGCTATCCTTCCTCTCATTTCACACATGCACTTTCTTTCTTCTTCTGTGCAATTTCTTGAGAATGATTGAGGAGTCACATACAATCATTTATTATTGTTGGATGATCAGGTCTTTGAAAGATGAAATACAAAATCTGCTCATCCAACTCCCTTTTTTACATAGTAGGGTCTCTAGACTCCCTTTTATACATGAATGTAGTCCTAGCCATCGAAAAGAAGATGAATAAAGAACACCGCAACTGAGAAGTTGGATGATCAGAACCTTGCTGTTCTTGATTTCAACCTTCCTCATGCATCAAAATTCATAGTTTTTGAGGGATGCTGAGTCAACCTGTGGAATGTTGTAGCAAGTAGCAACTGCCGAGTGCCGAGGCAATATCAATGGCCGAACCAAGCATTTTTTTTTTATAATAAGTGCTTTTTTCCAGAATATGAATGACGTTATCAAACGAGCTTATTACCTACAAATTTAGGTGGCGTTTGGTAACACTAGTCTAAAAAGAAGTGCTTATTTGAAAATTATGCTTAGTTGGACTTTAGATTGTTAAGTTGAAGGTTAATTGCATGTCTACATTTTAGTGATTTTAGGGGTAAAAACCTCTACTTTAAAAAGTACCTATGTAGTTACTTTTTAAAGAAGTGCTTTTTATCCCTAAAATCTCTAAAATGTAGACATGCAATTAACCTTCAACTTAACAATCTAAAGTCCAACTAAGCATAATTTTCAAATAAGCACTTCTTTTTAGACTAGTGTTACCAAACACCACCTTAAGCTGTTTGTTTAAGACCTATTATAAAAAGCACTTATTTTGGCAAATAAGAGTTTTTAAACACACCCTTATATTATATGAAGACATAGAATGTATAGGTATATAGAAAAATCATTTCCTGCAAGAAAATGGAAAATACGTCAAAGCTATTAGGAATCAACGTTGCTCCCAGTTGCTACCAAAATCCTCCCTCATACTTTTTAACTCCTACAGAACTGAAGCTCAAGTGGTCAATTATCCCCCTGATAAAATATTTGACATTTAGGCCACTAAAAATAATCTGCTTCCAATTATCACCACTTCTTTTCCAAAAAATTTACCTCATGTTCTACCCAACGAATCTCACCAGATTATGGATTTAGGGTTGAACAACCCAAATCCGAGCAAGTTTGGTGAACATTTGGGTGAAAAATCAAAGGGAGAACCAAAATCCCTAATATCTTAGATGTCAGTCGACATTTCGATATGTTGTCCAACATATTTTAGTTTTTATACTGAATAGGTCAAATTATTGCCAATATTTTGCAATATTGGCGATAAATTACGATCTAATTTAAAAACATGCAATATTTTAACAATATATAAACAATTTAATGTAAAAATATAAATACGAGTGATGGATATATCCATTCCTTACAATATTACAATCGTCTATCATGTTTCAAATACTTAAAACCTTGTCAAGGTTTTAAATGTTGCTTTGGTTGATGTCGTCTCACACATGAACTTTTGTAGGATGTTATTTTTTTGGTAGTGCAATTGATACTTATCAAAAGAAAAATATCACAAAGATATTGTTAAAATGGAAAATTCTTGCCGTTCGAGAGAAAATTCGGGAAATGTAAGGAATTCATTGAATATTTAAGTGAAACTTCAGAAAATGTTTAAATAGATAGAAATGGACATTGGACACTTAGGATTCAAGAAAATGCAAAAGACATTACTATACATAAGAGATGCAATTTAAGGGGTAAAAATATGTGTTTACAAATGACGGCAATGCATGATAGTATGATATTAATATAACTTTCAAACGTTTTTGCGCATATTCGATTTATCATAAACAATATGAATATAAACTCTAATAATAATGAACAACTACATATGGGTTCACTTCACCAACACCAAGAGTTACAATCAATTCCACTTTTTTTTTCCTTTTTGGTCGAAACTAAAAATTTCCTAGCTAATTAATCTATTGGTAAAAAATACTCAACATACGAAAATGTGAACTACGTTGGCATATTATTAAAGGTTAAAAACATTAGAAGTTAAAAAATAACTTTATCACTCCCTTTTTGAGACAAAATAACTTTATCACTCCCTTTTTGAGACAAATTCTCCCCCACCCCCTGAGTTCACCTGATGAATCGCACCAAATGGTTGTAATTTGGGGTTGACAATCCTAGATCCAACTCATTTTGGTGAGATTCATCAGGCAAGACTTGAGGGGCAAGCATCAAAATCCCCCAATCTCCCATGTCAGTCGACAAATCAAAATGTTGACTGACTTATACATTTTACACATTGTTTTAAGCCAATTTATCATCAATATATTGTGATATTAGAGATATACCATGATAATTGTGGTATGTTGAAGATATAATGTGAAAATACGATACCCTTGATAGATATATTGGCCACCTGCGATACAACAATATAGCAGCCGATATATAAAAAATATCGCAGATATCAAAAGATTCAAAACATGATGTAGACTGTAAGAAGTCTGGCTTCCTTATTTCCAGCTTGGTTTTCTTGAGGTTTGATCATTGATGTACTTGTATCTTGGGAAGGAATAATGGTGAATGAAACTTGAAAGTAATGTAGAAACTATTAGAAGTTTTTATATCCCTTAAGGCATTACGTGTAAAGATTTATGGTTTGACGTTCATTTTATTTGTATTGTAGAACTATTTACATCACATGTGACATATTACATCAAGAATGGTAGAGGTTGGCAATGGGTTTGGATGGGTTGCGTTGTGAACATTGTAATGAAAATGTCCAAACTATGCCTAGGCGATCAAGGATATCCAAGCTATTCCAAGGTTTTGAATATCGATATCGCGGGATATGTCATACCTTGGAAAAAAGATAAATCGTGGAATATATTTTTTGCGGAGAATATATTTCACATTGAGGGACAAAATGGGGAAAACAAGAGTTTTTCAGTGAAACTTCAACAAATGTTAAAATAGATGTTAATACACATTTGAGAAACAAAACGTTAAAAAACAACAATTTATATTAGTATATAAGAGATGCAATGAGAAGGGGGGCAAAGATGTTCATTGACGACAATGTATGATTGACAAATATTGATATAACTTACATAAAATGTTTCATTCATCCTTCAATCAATCATAATGATAGAAATACACAATCAGAGTTCCATACATAATACATCAATGATCCAACTCATATTAAAAACTACAATCAACACCACATGGAGTTACGTAGAGACTCAAAGTCATCTCTGTCCTAACTAGGTTGATGATATTATTGGTTCTCCACATAAATACAATCCCAGTTCATCAGATTATGGTACCATGATGTAGCAACACTCTCATCGGTGGATACCGTGGGTACGGAGTCATAACTATCACCGCCACATGAGGTTGTACACTTTCATACCCATATCTATACGGCCCATACATACCCATATCCATACATTTCATACCCAGAAACATATTCATATGGTAGCCCTTTGGCTATACATAACCCTGAACTCGAGAGCCTAACTTGAGACTCTGCATCCAGGTCTTGGCTTGAGGACCGAGTATGGTGAGACCCTTTGGAACTAGAGCCTAAATGTCCCCCCTGGAGCTTGGCCTCAAACCAAGCAATTTTCAATCATACCTCTCACCAATCTCGACCCTACTCGACTTGCTCGTGGTTCACATCTTGCTTCTTGCGGCAGGAGATGTAATGTCTTTGTTGGCTTGCTTGTGGACGTGGAGGTGGGGCACCATGATCCGGGTTCTGCATGCGATATATCGTTAATATTGACAATATTGGGGACATGTTGGAAATATCAGGGATATTTTATAAAACAAATACTACATGTGGGATATTTCACACCCCTGCGATACCGAAAGATATTTTCGATATCGGGAATATAGATGATATTTCGAACCATGGGTGTTGCTTAGATGATGCATATGCGGCCAATATTTACAAATTTTGGTGAAAATTTGAAAAATTAGTGAATGCTTGCCTAGCATGATATAGTGATACGGGCTTTGGCTAGGCGGCGGTGGCCTAGGTGACATTTTGACTACATTTATGAACCGACACGATGTGCAAACCTTCAACGGAACCAACCCGTTTATAAATGGATTGGAAAGGCAAACCTGAACAAAACCATTAAGGAATCCTCATTCTTACTCGTTTACCTAACCTTTTAAATAACTAATAGTTAAATTTAAATTATATTAATCTTTGAACTTAAAAGTAGTTGTTAACATTCATACATGTATGCATATATACTCGTTGAAAAAGTAACAAGTAATATAATATGACCTGATAGGGCTAGGAGTCCAGCCCCAAACCCAGCACATGGGTCGAAAACCTCAACCCCAACCCATGAAATTGCTAGGCAAGTTGACAGAGGGTCTGAAAGGAATATAGTCCTTTTCCCCTAAAGAACTTTTGATGGATTAAGATTAAGGGTAAAATCACGGAGGCTCCACTGTTGGCATTACTGAGTATTGAGAAGATTTAAAGGTTAATTATGATGCATCTGACATGGGTATTGATGCCATCCTATGTCAAAAAAGGATGTTCATTTTCCTTTGTAGTGATACATTGAATGACACGAGGCAGCGGTATTGGACTTAAGATGTCAAGTGTTATGCAGTTGTGCAAGCATTTTGGCATCAGTGACAATGTCTGATCCAACAAGAAGTTATATTCTGTTCATTTCATGGACTGAACTACATCAGCAAGGATCACAAACTAAATTGAAGGCAAGCTAATTGAGTGGCCAATTTGCAAGAGTTTTGGTGGTTGAAAATGAACTTAAAATGCAAGTTAAGATGGTGGATGGACTAAGCAGGACCACTGTCACAGTGAACTCTGTTATGCAAGTTGTAGGTTTCAAACAACTTGAGTTGTTTGTTGATGACCATTTTTGGGGGATATTTTGATTTTTGATCGCTTATTTATGCCAGCGACAAAGAAATGTATTCTGTGGTCTATGACTACTTTGTCAAAGGGAACTAATGCATATCTGATCATTATTATGGGAAAGTCCCACATGACTTGATGGCCACTTTGGACACAGGACACTAGCAATTATAGTTGTACATGTGATGTCATGCCCGAAAACCTCACCTAGGAGAATGTGAGATCTTGGCATGTGACTTACTTAACAAACCATCTTGTTAGAAGCATTTAAGGCATACTAAAAATACGAACCTAAAAATTTCTTCAATGGAATAACATTTAATACCTCAACTGAACATCAATTTAAATCTGTAATTAAACTGAATATACATAATCTGAATCATCCTCGTGATTCTCGATCATCCATTAAATCAAAACATAAATCCATAATAAGTCAATTCATGGTTCAAAATATCGGTATTGGTCGCCGTATCGGTAAGTCTAAAATAGGATACGTATCGACGTATCGGTCCCATATCGGTTGGATATGGCGGAAAAAAACAGGATACGCAAAGAAAAACCATGGATACCTTACGTAAAACATCTTTTAATTCAAATATGAAGTAAAAACAAACTAAATGAAGGCCTACAACTATATTTATAACCATACAAATGAGAGTTAAAAATTTTGTTAGATAAAAAAGGCGTGCGCGTTGATAAATATTTATGAAAATACAAGTCATAGTTACTTAACCAAGTATAGGAAATACAATCTTGATATTAAAATCTTACATTTAATAAAATACACAAGATGATAGAAGCTCAGTACCTTCGTGCCGGCTCATACTTAGTCACTCTGGGATCAGGAATTAAGTTAAGTGATACATTATAAGTGCTTCAGACATGATGACACCACTGTGACCAACTCATCTATTCATTTTGGATTGATTACAACTTATTTTCATGAATTTAAAAAAGTAAAATGAAGAATTAATTTTTAATTACCTTCAAAGTTTTGGGTAAGGTTTTTAAAATCCAAAATCAAATGTTGAGATCTTTGTTTTTTAACAATGGAGTTGTTGTTTTTAGCTTAGAATTTGATTATGAAAGAAATTTGGGAGAGAGAATAAGGTTTGGAGGTGTTTTGAAACACCTCAAAATGAAAAAGTACAGTTTTGAGGCCCGTATCGGTTAGTATCGGGCCGATACATGAACTGTATCGGTCGGCACCCTAAAAAAATTTTACGTTGTTCAAATTACGTGTATCGGTCAATATCGAGAGTATTGGTACCGATACGCCTGGTACTACCGATACGCAGGTTTTTTTTTATTCCAGCATATCTACGTTTCGGGTACCTAAAAAACCGATACGTATCGGCCCGTATCGATATTAAGATCCATGAGTCAATTACAATCTCTCTAGAATTTAAACAATTTCTAATAAACTAAAATAATAGTAAGACCATCCATCGAAATCCCGTTCTTCTTTGGAATGATCACCTGCAAGATCTTCCTTTACGTACTCCTCTTCAATTCAAGGCTCCGAAGCACAACTATCAAATCCCAAATCTACCGACAACAAAGTTATCGGCTGAGTAACAAGTTACTCTGCGTAGATAACAAACAATAGTAAATAATATCTTAAACATTAACTTACATGCATTTAATAATTCATACTTCAGTTTACATACATAAATCAAAGTGCGGAAAATGAACATGTACGTTATGTCAATTGCTTTCATTTCTTTTCTTACTTTCTTATTTTTCTTATTTTTCTTACTTTTCTTACTTTTCATACTTCTTACTTTATTGTTTTATGAACAACACATCCACATGCATCGGGTAATAAATTAAACTACCGCTTTACCGTATATGGAAAGGGGTTAGTATACTTTACTTTACCGAGATACCACCCTTCGTACATTATCTAGCACGGACGACTTAGTACATTTTCTGGTACGACGGCTTACTTTGTCATACTTATTGCCCTTTTGATGGTATTCGGTGGTGCAAAACAAAACATAAATATGCATTATCGCTTTCAAGTGTCTTTCTTTCTTACTTACTTTGCTTTTGGTCTTACTTGTAATCTTATTAGTGCCCTTAATTTCCTCTTTATACATGTGCATATTTTTCATTGGTGAGTGCACAATGATACACCTTTGGTTAAATTATACTTAAGACTAACAGTCAAGGGCCATAGGACATCTCACCATAGCGTCCCATTTCACTATGTTAAACAGGCCTAGGCAAGCTTGACTCTCATCAAATGTTTTTTTACCCAAATATATATTACGTATAAAAACGTAAAATAAACACACAACTTTCATATTTTCAATAATTTAACAATCTATGATCACAGTTTATCTTTAATAGGCATAAGTCTCAATCTAATTTAAATATCAAACCCCCTTTTTCATCGAGATCAAGATCATAATTATTCCACATATTTTATCAATAATGATTCTCATGAATTATAATCACAAAATCATGCTAACATAAAATCATTCTTCACAAATAATTCATCTCAATCATTCAATTTCCTTCATACCTTCAATTCAATTCCATACATTCATCCCATCCTCCTCATATATCCACTTACATTCAATATAAATTCCCAATCCCCTTGTTGAAGCATAAACAAAGTATCAACATGGTTATTCACATCCTAATTTAACGATTCATTAAATAATAAAGTAGGAACAATAACAATTCATAGATCTTATATATCTTTATGTTCTTACTTAGATCTACCTCTTTTAGTTCCTCTTTTAGATTAATATTCAAAATATGGAAAATTAGGTTCGTTATTTACCTCACTTGATCACTTCCCTACGATCTATCACTTGCAAATAAGGCTCGATCTCGATCTTCAAATCTCTTTCTTCTTTTTCCTGATCAAATCCTGGAACTCCTTAGGTTTCTCCCTTCTGATTTTTCAGGAAAACAACTTCTCTTTCTCTTTCGTTCTTTAGAAAACTCTATTTTCTCTCTTTTTTAGGTTTAGGAGGCTCTTAGAAACCTAATTCACGAGTTAGAGGGATATTTATAGAGTTTGGGGACTCAAGGGAACTCAAAAAGTCAAAAATCAGCGTTTCCGAGCATATTTCAGTGTCCACCGATCGATCGACGAGTTTGGCCGATCGAGCGATCCCAGCTGCCACCGATCGATCGGCGCTAGTTGGTCAATCGGTCGGATCCCCTTTATTTTTTTACGAACCTTGTTCTTGTAATTTGCCCGTAACTTTTGACTCGGTTATCGAAATTGGACGATTCAACTTGCGTTGGAACCGTTGTTCGAAGGGAACAATTTCTTGTCTAATAGACAAGTCCCAACTTCAAGTCCATGGAGGTCAAAATGTCTCATCAAGTTGGATGAAGGTGAAAGCGAATCCCGAAACATTTGGGTTAATACTGAGAACCCAAGGTTTGAACCCTAGACTCCTAGAAGTTAGAAAATAGATACCTTAACTTAATTTTAGGCAATGAGGTGACCCCTTAAACCCGAAACTTTTAATTTAATAATAATAATAAGTTAATCACTATTATTATTATATAAGGGGTTATTACATCTAGGTATCCCACATTAATTCTCATAGGAACACATGCATTTAAAATCGGACACATATTTCAAGAAATTTATATAAATGACACGAATGCCGAGAAACTAAATTTCGGGTCTCTACATGTGAACTACCCTTCCAAGTGTTTTATGCAGAATTTTAAGGTATGTGAAACCATGAAAAGTTTCACTTTGTTGTTAGGACTCATTGTGATGTCTATTAGAATCTTAATGCATCATTATGTGGACATAACAGTTTTTTTTAGCCTTATGTAGACAAGGATATCACAAGTAACATAATTTCTTTTAGCCTTTGACTTATGATTTCCTTCGTTATTTTTCTTCTACTATGATTACAACAAACAACAACTTAGTGAACCGAATGTCTTTGTTTGTTGAACAATAATTCAATAAGTTACAGTGAATTCAAAAAGACTTCTTGTGTCACAGCGATTTCAACGAACCCGTCATTTGAATGATATTCAAGTCAAAAATCAAACTTATGGGACGGAGATAAATGGATCTATTTACCCACGATCAAATTATATTTGTTCGATACACTATTGTCAATATGAATGTTGAGAAAAGAATACAATTGAGAAAACAAAATAAATTGCAATAAACTAAATAAATAATAAATATATAATAAAAATATATATATATAAATTTGTGTTGGATTGGCACTATATACTATAGTATATACTATATAAATAATCTACATAGATATAAATCAAAGTGTAGATGGAGGAATAAATATCGGGTTTATTGAATAGAGATAAGCAAGCTAACCCCTTCTTTGTTGGTGGAGTTCAAACAAAAACCACCCAGTTGAGGGTAATGCCAGAATTTTATATTTATAGATCGAGTTATTTCATCTATTCACTTGATCCTTTTTTTATCCCTCTCATATCACTCATATCAATAAAAAATATTTTTTTCCTTAATAGAATATGGGATCAATAATAAATAGGTATGAATAGAGCAAGAAAAAAGAGAAATAGTAGAGAAAAAATTATACAAAGCTAGATATGAGTTACCCCCCCTCTTTTTTTTTATTTCATTAATTATTAATTTGATTTCGTTTGATTAACACAAAGTTCCTTAAAAACCTCTGCCTTCTTTGAAATATCATGAACAGTTCCTGTAGGTTGAGCACCCTTTTCAAGGAAATATAGAATAGCAGGAACATTTGAATAAGTTTGATTGTTTATCGGATCATAAAAACCCACTTTACGAAGATCTCTTCCTTCTCTTCGAGATCGAACATCGATTGCAACGATTCGATAGATGGCTCATTGGGATAGATGTAGATGAACAATGCCCCCCCCCTAGAAACGTATAGGAGGTTTTTTCCTCGTACGGCTCGAGAAAGAATGATTCATATTTGTATATAATGGCAAATAGATCCATAAAATCATCAAATCAATTAGACTATTATTTGAGTCTTTTTTGTTCTTCCTTCCCGAAAAAAAAAAAAATCATTCGTACTCATAACTCGAGTTGGATAATTCTCAAAGAGCTCAAAGGAAAATCCTTAGGCATTTCATTTATTGAGCGGTCTATAACCCCTTTTATAGTGCTGTGTCATTCAGTTAATCATTTTTTCTTTGGATACTCTCTCGTTGAGAACTATAACCAGAATGTATTTAATCCAAAGTTTAAGATATATCTTCTGTTGTTTAACTAGGTCAATGCATCTGATTGGCGAAATGGAGCTCTTGTGAAACAAAGATTTGGAGAGGCAGTGGAATCACATTGGCTTAAACGGTTTGTCAAAATTTATTCAAAAAAATATGTAACTACTAATTGCACTGCACAATTTTGTGCATATTTAAATTCTTTAATTTTTCTTTTTCTGTTGCTTTCTTAGCTCAGATGACATTTTTTTACTGGTATTTACGTATTCACCAATCATGAATTTCTTTAATACTAAAATCTTGAAATTGCAGATGGATGGGATGTGACATTATTTGAGCCACCTATGTGCTCATATACAAGCCTAGAGATATTAGTAACACAATCATGTGGTTGTGATTTTATTTGATCAAGTTGATATACCGGCATGAAATATCCAAGGTGGAAAACATGGAATGAAGGAGATCCCATCCCCTTGTATATTTGTATGTGAAGTGAATGTACTTAAAAAATTGGTCGCACTCATTATTAGCAATTTTATCCTTAGCTCTAGCAATTTTCCAGAATAACAGAAAGGTCTGGTGAATCATATGAATGGTAGATAAAAGAAATCTGTAGATCGAATGGTTTATGATCACATTTGTTTTTTAGGCATGAGAGTTGTAGGTATTGTTTGTGTCTCATATATCGCCATGCTTTTATTGGAGCACATAATATACATGGACTAACATGGGGGTTCTCTATTTGATGGTTCCCACTTGAGCAATCCTACACCAAAACTAACCAATGAAATGCTTTAAATTTCCCATGTTCTCAACTATTTATTAATTAAATTCTTCAAGATTGTCTGAAGAAAAATTGCACCTATTACATCCTTAGCCCATATAATTTTTTGATTTGGTTAAGCAGTTTTAATCAGGAAGTCCTGTGGTTGGAAGTTGGATCATGGATGGTTGGGATTTATTCAATGTTTACCTATATCATATGAGCACCTAAAATTCCACAAACCATAACAAAATAATATCCTCAATGTGCACCACTGAACATGAATACAAAGAAAATGGGTCAGATCTTATTGTAAATATTAGTAAGCACTCTCTTTGCTTTGACCTCACTGCTGGCAGCAATAGCATTAGGTGTGCTTGTGGTGCCGATTTTTATTAGATGCTAGGACAGAAGGCAAAATGACCCTGATTAGGGAGAGAAAGCAAACCATCTACATGGTAGTTTTTTTGTTCAGTTTTGTGTTTCATCATAACTTATTTCGTATTCACCTTGTTCACCATTTTCTCACTCCCATCTTTATCCACTACTATCTGCATTTTAGAGCTTTTTTTCCAGGGTTTCATCATTCATGGGTTCCTTGCCTTAATCTGGTGCTTAATCTCTTTCTTATAATTTGTATGATGCCCATTTGTTTTATGAATTTGGGATATTGATTACTCATAATTGAATTTCAAGGGGTAGACCACGGGGATGGTTCATCTTTTGGTGGGCAAGCTTCAGTTGACTCTGAGAGAAGTGTCGACCAATATATTCTAAATTTATGTACAAAATATATCATTTTGCTGAAAGTTACTGAATTTCGAAATCAAACCAAAATTAATGCAAGACTGACTGAAACGTAATATAATTAAACCTACATATGGCTTTCTTTTCAATTTTCGAAGGCTTTCAAAACTGACACATTTCGATCAATAACGTACCAAAACATGTCATTATCTGGATCACAAACTTGTTTTCTTTTAATCAGCAATGAGAGAAAATATAATTACGTGAGAGGAAAGTACAGAAATGCTAGCCCTGATATTAGGGCTTGCTAAGTAAAAGAAAATGGTTGTATCAAATCCAATCAAAATATATGACTGTCTTTAGCAACATATAAGCTAACCCTCTTCATCTCTCCTTTAGCTTAGGAGTCTAGGGTTCCAAGAGAATGGGATGTTCCTTCGAATAATCAAATTGTGTGTGTGTGTGTGTTTTGAATTGTATTCGAAACTCTTCATGGACCTTTTACACTGCCTGCAGCCCATTTTATAGCTTGCAATGAGTGCCCTTCAAATATCAAATTTGAAAATTCGAGCCTACTAGACAACTATAGAACTTGATGAAGTGATAAAATCTCTTGTATCGGACTTTTATAGCATGTGAAAGATGGTCTTACAGAGCCTCTCTTATCTATGAAGTGATCCAATTTTTGTTAGTCTAGAGAGATAAGCACCCTAAGCTGATTGTTCCTGAAGCTTGGACATCTGTGAAGTGTTATCCCATCTGGATTGTGTCAATGAAGACGATAAAGAAGGGGAGTTTCAGAGAGGGCTTTGACCGATAAAGGAGAGGAGCAAGATGTCGACACCTCTGAAGAGGCCATCAATCAGGGAGAGCAGGAGAACTCATCAATCTTTCCTCATATCATGTGGTCAGGTATCGATGATTCTCGACTCTGTGCATCTCTGCTCTTTCAATAGAATATGGGTAAGGAGGGGAGAAATAGTCTCCTGGTCTGACGAGTGCAGATCAAGAAGCTTCTCGGGAAGGAAATTTTTTAGAAAATGGACTAAAGGAGAAGGGGGATATCCGAACGATGGGGTCGTGAAATTCTATGGTGTGTAGGTGTTGGAGGACAAGGGTGTTCAAATTCAGAGGAGTAGAGCAGGTGGGAGAAGGAGCGAGTGATAATTCTCAAGTGAATAAGCTATCAGGGGTAATTATTAGATTGAGTTCCAAATTCATTAGAGTCCTATTTTTGGAACATGAAGAGAAAGTGAAGGCTCTATTCTGGGCACTGGAGCAGGGTTACCAAATTCGGTCTCTACTATATTGAACCACAGTTCGGTTTGGTTTGTGAATTTGAGAGAACCACACAGTTGTACCGAACGGCCTCGGTTTGCCGATTTTTTATTTATTTTGTGTTCGCTAATTTTTGTGCTTGGGTTCGCTGAATTTTTAATTCGGGTTCGGTGAACCTATATGATATAAGAATGTGAAGATATGTGGAAAATTGGGACATAGTTGTCGTTTTAAATAAGCTCATATAAGAATATGAGTAATGCCTGAGAAAGAGGGCTGTGGGATTAACTCTGAGACGGAGGGCTTTAAAGAGTCTCACAGACACCCTTTCGGGTAAGCCCTTCTCTCTCTCTCTCTCTCTCTTCTCATATTTTGATTCATAGTTCATATTATCTGCAGCTACTAATACAGCCTGTCTTCAGCTTCGTCGAAGCTCCATTATCATTTTCCATCTCCAAATGAAAAATCAGATCATAAACCATTTGCGAGTGAATTTCATTTTAGTTTACTTTTTGGAACATGAATGCATGATGGTTATGATTTTTGTATATGACACTTAGACTTGATATAGGCAATGATGTTAATATGTAATACTTTTTTGTTTTTTTAGTTCATGACTTGGACCATTATATCTTTATAAAAGTTATAATTTATTAACATTATAGTCATAACTTGTTTACATGCTTGATATATATATATATAACCGAACCAAACTTGTGAACGTAAGCAAACCGAGAAACGAATTTTCTCATCCTACCCCTAGCGATTTGGGTTTGCTATAGAGTGGTGAATGCAAACCGCGAACCTAAATTCGTTATTTTAGTACCTGACTTGGACCATTATATCTTTATATTGGTTATAATTCATTAACATTGTAGTCATAACTTGTTTACATGCTTGATATATATATATATAACTGAACCAAGCTAGCGAACCTAAGTGAGCTGAGAAACGAATTGTTGCATCCTACCCCTAGCGAACTGGGTTTCCTATAGAGTGGCGAATGCGAACCGCGAACCCAAATTCGAAACGTGCGAACTGAAGTCTAGCATTGAAGTCTAGAGTGGCGAATGTTACCTGATGAACCAGGTAACATTGCAATGGAGAAAGGTCATTTGAAGTCTAGCATTGGAAAAGGTGCTGGAAGTTGGGAGCTTTTAGATATGAATGGTGTATTGGACATTTTTCTGAAAAGTGCGGTCCAAAGTAATCCTTCGTTGAGCAGGCTGGACAGATTATGTTTTTGAAAATAGGCTTGTTGGCACAAGAAGCCCTTCCCTCCTAGCTTCTGATGATATCCATGATTCCATGTCATCTTGGAATGTGGAAGACGTGAAGCATTTCAAATTTGAACTTTGAAGAGATGTGGTTGCAAGCACTGGATTTCCATGAGGGTGTTATGGAGAGTTGGACAGCATCATCCTTTGAAGGAAAGGCTAGCACGGTGTTTCATTTCAATATCAAAGCCTTAAAACAAAGGCTCAAGAGGTGGAATAAGGAGCTTTTTAGGAACATCAATGAGAAGAAGAATACGCTGCAAAGTGAGATCTCTACTTTGGATAAAAGGGAGGAATCTGGTCCCTTAATAGAAGGGGAACAGAAAATGGGGCTGAAGGCTGAGGAGGACTAGCATGGATCTATGCTTAGTTTAGAAATTAGTTGGAGTCAAAAGTCTAGAATTAGGTGGCTAAAAGGAGGGAGGGACAAAAACACAATTCTTTTACAGGATGGCTAATTCTAGAAGGAGAATTAATTTTATTTCAATATTTAAAGTGGGTGAGTCTCAAGTCGCGCCGGGGGGGGGGGGGGATTCATGAGAATATTATTTCTTTTCTTCTAAAAGCTTTATGAGGAGCCTTTCAGTTATCGGCCAAAGCTGAATGGGATTAAGTTTGATAGTATATCATCTGATCAGAGAGACTGGTTAGAAAAGCCTTTTGAAGAGGAGGAGATCACAATTTGATTAGGGAAATGGAAAGTGAAGAGCCCCGGTCCAAATGGTTTCTATATCTCATTCTGAAAGAGCTGGTCTATAATAATCTGCGAAATACTTTGTGAAGGTGGTGGCTGAATTTCGTAGAAAAGAAAATTGTTGATAAAGTTATAAATAGTACCTTCATTGCCTTGACTCTTAAAAATGGGGGAGCAAAAGACTTAAGAGACTTCGGCTTATCAGCTTTACAAGGTGAGTTACAAAATTGGCCAAAGCTTTGGACTGAAAGAGGTTACAAACAATATTATAAACCTCCAAGGTGCTTTTATGAGTAGAAGGACCTGCATGGTATCTATATTGCTAATCAATTTCTATGTCAGAAAATTCGAGAAGGAAAACTAGGTGTCCTTTGTAAATTATACATTAAAAATGCATATGACCATGTCAGTTGGGATCTTTTGAGGTACATGATGACGAGGATGGGTTTTGGGATCAAGTGGAGAAGATAGATGAATGCTTGTTACTTTTGACATATTTTTATTTATTTATTAAGATCAATAGCTCTCCATGAAGTTTCTTCATAGGGCTTATGGGAAGGATCCCTTGTCTCCTTTCTTATCCATTATGGTTCCAAAAGCTCTACGCAGGCTTGTCAACGAGGCAGAAGAGGCTGTCGCAGAAGGTTTCTTGGTACGAGTCTAAGGTATTATTATATCCCTCCTTTAGTTTGCTATGGATACTGTCGTGCTCTATAATTGGTTGCTCTTAGAGATTCCGTAGGTGTATCCCAATATGATTTGAGGCAATGTCGGGCTTAAGGATAACTTTTACTGAAAGTGAAATTTTTGGAGTGGGGGATATTGGCAACCTAAGAGAGCTAGCAAAGTGTCTGGCGTACAAATGGGCATCTTCCCCTCGTATATAGGTTTCCTCTTTAGGGAGATCTACCTTTATAAATCTTCTTGGGATCCTGTTGTAGAGAGAGTTGGTAGGAGACTAGCACATAGAAGTTGGGTCTCTTGTCGAAAGGGAGAGGCTCACTTTAATCCATAGTAGTTATCAAGTATGCCTATGTACTTTCATTCTCTTCTCTCTATTCTAGTCTTATTGATCGCTTCTTTGGAGAAACTTCAGAGGGACCTTTCCGACTGCCTAAAGACGCAGGACATCCTAATCCTGTTAAGGCTGGTTATCATTCGAGGTTCGAAATGCGTCCTTTGTTGGGCGCATTCTGAAAACTTGGAGCACCTCTTTTTTAGATGCTCTTACTCCGACCAGGGGGAGGAAGCTGCAACCAGGGGATGCGATGACAAGTGAATTTTGGAAAAGAGAAGTACTGAACGACCTGACTGAGCCTTCATTTTTCACCAGCTTCTAGCGGCCCCACCACTATTTATTGATGACAATGAAGGAACCAAGAAATCCCTAGCTTTGTCTGAGATCTCTTGGAGATGAACAAAGCTTTATTTTGGGTAAGTGACTTTGAAGTATTGGAGAAGAGGGGTGGTAATTTCTGGGGCTAGTTAATCGAGGGGAACTATGGTTGCAAAAAGGCTTTGGAAAGAAAAGAAGTGGAGGGAAGCTATGCTGTGGGGATGTGGAAAGTTATCCTAAAGATCAGGCCAGAATTTTTAAAATTTGTTCAATAAGTTGGCAAGAGGATTAAAATAATGTTTGGGAGGATGTATGGTATGGACAAGCGTCGTAGAAGCATGACTTTAAGGACATCTTCATTATGGCCAAAGAGAAGGAAGCATTTGTCTCAACCAGTGTAGTCAAGGCGTCTAGGCGATGCCTAGGCGATTAGCCCCGGCTAGGCGAGGCGTTGCCTAGGCGATAAATTTAATATAAATATATATATAATTATATATATATCACGTATATATATAACATCCAAAAGATCAAAACTCCACACCCACATTCCACAAAAACATAAAATAAAAAGTCTATTACAAGCATTCATCACATAACCAAAGACATGTTAACATAGTGGAGTATTAAACACTTCAAAATCTGGGTAAAATACCCAAATTCGTGTCATTGTCCATGTATAATATTAGGCAGAGCCCCCTACGATTGCCCGGGGGGGTGGCAGGGGGGGCAACGCCCCCCTGTGACGCACGAAGTGCATCCGCAATCTGGGCCTATTAGGCCCATATTGCGTCGAAAACGATATTTTTAGTAAAAAAAACGATTTAGAATCTTATTACTACTTCATTATATGTTTTTATATTATTTATTTATTTATTGGGAAATTTTGGATTTTATTAAAGCAAATTTTTTTTTTTTTTTTTTTTAAACTAGGATCGCCTGCCTAGAGGGGCGTCTAGGCGACGCAGGCCCAAAATCACCTAGGCGACGCCTAGGTGACGCCTTGACTACACTGGATTATGCTCCCCCCTAATCACCTGGGCGAGATTATAGAATCACTGGTTATTTGCATAGTCACTTATGACGGGTTAAACCGCACTATTATCCCGTCATAATCCAGGCAGAATCGATTATAAGCAATTAAATCCGTTCTGATAATCCCAACCAAACGACCCCTAAATAAATTCCTTTATACTTATAAATAGAAAGATACGTACATAGACACATACCCGTACACTCATCGAGTCATCGTACATAGGTACATATATAGACACATATTTTACAATATTATGTTTCGTTACTTTTCAATGATAATATACTAAGAGAAAGTATACAATTTCTTATATAATAATCTTTACTGGAAAATGATAAAATATAGATGAAGGAAAGGAAAACAATTGGATGTGATTTATCTAGGAAGCTAATTTGCCTAGTATTTTAATAACTTACCATTTATAAATTGACATACTTCATGTAAAAAAAATGTACATGGAAGAGGAGGTATGCATATAACTGGGAAGGACAACCTTCATATGAAACCTCCAAACTTAAGTTGGCTGGGCTCAATATTATTGAAGTGATGTGCTCATGTGGCCTCACTTGACATATAAAATTTTAAATAAAATTTCTACACGGGAAAGAGGGAAATCTTAAGAGGGAAGTTTACTTCATGCAATGAAGCAAGGATTGTGCACCTCTTGATTTTTCTAGTGTGTATATGGCATCTTGCATTGACCATGTTCCAACCAGGCTTGTAACCACCAAGACACAAAAATTTACACATGTACTTGCATACATTGTCTAAAAGTGAACAACATCATTTGATTATACTTCTAGCTAATAAGATTAAACACCTAGAAAAATGATGCATTTCAACTTAATTTTTTTGGTAGAGATGTTTTAACTTTTAACATTGAAACCTAATGCATAATTAGGCTTATAGATCAGTTGCTTTTGAGGACACTGACTCTTCCGATGAATTAACTTGTCTGTTCTTAGTTGTTTCTTAGACTGGCTTCCGTCTTTTGTGTTTGTTTTCCTGGTAATTCTATGCTAAAATGTAGATCGTATATTTTTTAAATAAATTCTTTAGCGAGATGTTCATTCAGCTGGCTTCAAAGTTGCATGCTATAAGGAGTTGTAGTTTGTGAAATTGTGCTGTGGGGTTCTCTTATTCCAAGTTCCAGTCTTAACCATTGTATAAGTGACCTAATTTTAATAGAAACCAAAGCATCAAATCTTAAGGAATGTTTTCCTTGCTTATCTGTTCTACTGTAAGATTTTCCATTTATATATCTTCCAGGTCATTAGAGGATCATGTGGATCGAAAGAAAAGGCGTGGTCTGGAAATTTCTCCAGCACAACTACATAGCACGGCAGCCCAAGAGAATGATGATGAGGTAATTGAATTGATCTCAACAGATGAGGAGGAATCTGAAAATGCAATGGAAGTATCAGGGAATGTCGTCGATGGGGAGAGTAGAACTGCCTGTAATCGAGGAGAAATTAAGACTTTGATTCTCTTTGAGGACGTGGATACTATTTTTGATGAAGATCGTGGTTTCATTTCTACAGTAAAACAACTTGCTGAAACAGCAAAGCGTCCCATGATACTCACAAGCAATAGTAAGAATGTTGATTTATTAGGATAGAATTTCATGCTCGTAAAAAGTTTTGCGTGTCTTAACGTTTACTTTGTGTTATTCTAAGTGTTGGTGTGCAAATTCCAGGTAAGGATCCTGTTCTGCCTGATCATTTGGACAGGCTAGAGCTTTGTTTCACAGTTCCATCGCCAAAGGAGCTGCTTTCCCATGTATACATGGTAAGAGTTCTGTGCATTCTCTTTTTGCTCAGCTTCTGTGAAATGAAAATCTGTATCCATCTGAGTTCATTCTTGTTAACTTCTCTGTAGGTTTGTGCTGCAGAAAAAGCCGACATTCAACCACAGTTAATTAAGCGGTTTATTGACTTCTGTCAAGGCGATATTCGGAAAACCATTATGCTTTTCCAGTTCTGGTGCCAGGGTAAATGGTTTAGAAAAGGTCAGTGACTGTGTTGTGTGCATGCACGCGTGTGTATAGACGTCCTCTCAGTTATCTTTGGAACCCTGTGCACAGACATGAAATTCTTGTTATGAGTGAACCACACTGGGTCTGCCTGTATAAATCCAACACCTCATGCTTTGACAATGCGCAATCTGATTCAGTGACAGAATACATGCATGTGAATTTATGGATTTAGGTTGTTAAGTAACAGCACACTGCTTTTACAATTTAGAGAGCTATAAAGGGTGCAGTGTTGATGGTGCAGGAAAGTTTGTTGTATTAACAGATGCTTCTTAAGTGAAAATACAAGCTTTTTGCACATATACGAGTAAATCTTAATTTGCAGATAGAAAATGATATACTTGGTTATATTGGAGTGGCTTTTTGATGACTGAGGATATCCATATATTATCATTTGTCTGGCTTAGGAGCAACATGAGCATCTAATTAAAATTGGATTTGCATGCACATAGCCTTTTATTCAACTAAATTATTGAATATTCATATGTACTAGCGATCTAGCATCAAAGAGTTTTTAATATAGTATTTTCAACTGTCCAGACAGGAAACTGCAGCACACATATGGTCCACTGCAATTTGATCTTGATGCAGGGCATTCGATACTACCAAAGATAATCCCTTGGGAATTTCCTTCTCAATTGTCAGAACTAGTGGAGAAGGAGATCACCAAGTCATTGTCCACGGTGAAAGAAAATACCAGTTTAATGGGGGTAGTGGAGGAAGAAGATCTCAACTCCAATGAAATGCAGGATGCTTTGGAGATGGGTAACAATGAAACAGACATTATCAAGGCCAAGAAGGAATCCATGTTAAACATGCATTGTTCCTCTCACGACGGCAATGACATTTCGGTTCAGTTTGATTGTGTATGTGACTTCTCCAATTCATCAGGCTCCCCTGTTGCATTCACTCGGCGAACTGTGAGAAGACCAGGTACAGTAATGTCTTCCGATTCTGAAGATGAGTTCCGCAGTAGCGAACTTCCAGTGATGCTGGAAAATCTGTCCAAGGATGCTAATGGTGAAGTATTGCTAGATGTTTCTGGTAAGTCACTTTCTCAGATGGTAGCAACTCAAGACTACTTAGATCCATTAACTGACCAACTAAGTCAATCTGAAGGGGAAAATCCAAAGGAAAACCATTTCAAATATTCAGGAACAGCAAGTGATCAACCCATCAACACTTGCAAATCAGTTGATATATCATGTGTGCCAGAATCATCTTTTGTTCCTGAGACTGAAATCAACAATGGAGTAGAGTTTCTGTCTAGGACAGTTTCTTGTGGTCATGTTCCTGATTTTGTAGAAGAAGTCTCTTTGAGCAATGGTAATTCAATTCAAAACCTGTCACTACTGGAGGTTGACAATCTAGAAAAAGCTGTTCCATCATTACATCATAAATCAGAAATATCTGGAAGGCCGTGTGATGTAGATGCAGAATCGGTCCATGGAGATGAGGAGATAGGGGATTCTCAAAATGAAGATATGGAGGCTGTAATGAGAGGATGTCAAGTGTTGGATGAGTGTAGCCGTATGGATTTCAACAAGGGTTGCATTTCTGTGGAGAATCCTAGGTCCGGGTTTGTAGCTGATTCAGTACAACAAACATGGAGAAAACTACGTGGCAGTTGCACAGATCTAAGACCGTATGTCAATTCAGAAGAAAAAGATGCTTCTCGTATGATGGAACTTGCTTATAGAATGAGCAATATAATCTCTGAAACCGAACTGTTGCTTGGTTGCTGCCAACCGCCTATCAGTGTAAGTGGTTCTTTACTTTTTTGAATTTTGGATTAGACATTCGGCCCTTTTTTATTATGCAGCTATAAGCCATAATGTTAGGCATTTCTACAGGACTCTTCGGAGCCGCCAATGGTGCCTTGTGTGGAACTGGATGCATTCTGCTGGAACCATGAGCAACTGGAGATGACATCCATAATTGCACAACATGGCCTTTGCTTCTATGCAAAGGAATCTTCTGCAGTGGGATCAAATATAGGTTTTGAAAACAGAGTTGATTTGGCTTGGGAGATGCTGACTTCCACAAGTAATACGATGGCATTGGGGAAGCTAGTCACACAGGATACGAGCATTAGTCAGACTTCATGTGCTGGAAGGGGTTTGGAGATGAGGCCACTAAGAAGTGCCATTTCATTAAAAAGGTTCAGGCCTATTTTTTGGGTTCAACAACTTTAGCAGTAATGTTCACTCACACACATGCACACTGATGTACTTGATGGATAGACAATTTTGATGAGAATGGACTGCAGTAAAATGCTCCTTCTGTCCCAACATTTTGGAGAACACCTAGATGTCTTGGAAAGGTGGTGTTTGAGTTGTGGGGTAGCCGAAGAGATGCCCCCAGGTAAGAGCATTAGTCCCCTCCTTGGCCGACGAGGGGACTATTCCTCCTCGCCCTTACAAAGCCCCTTTGAACTATGGTGAACAAGTTTTAACCTGTGGTGAATTTATTTTCTTCTGAAAAAAAGGTTAGATGCTTTAACCCCCAAGGGTTAGTGTCTTAACCACAGTTAAAGGGAGTAAAAAAAGGGACACGTGGCAAAAAAAAGGGGGGGGGGGCGGGATGGTAGCTCACCTCCTCGATCCAAGGAGGGGAATATTTCTCCCCAGGTAAATGCTCTGGATGAATGATAACCAAGTGTGCTGCCCCCTGTGCTGAATCATATGTGTGCGTGTGCGCATGCCCATGTATGAGTGTGACTTTTCGTTTCAACTTCTTTCATGATTCTGTTTTGAATTTGGAATTGGTATTTCCATTATCTCTGTATTTATTTAGTTTGTATATGCAATGCAGTGAAGTAGAGTCCCAACTTTACAGTGCAATTCAATCCCTAGTTCCTTCAAGATCATACTTGGAAATGAGGGGTGCTGCATTCCACGAGTATGTTTCTTCCTTGGGCCAGATTTCAAGGTCAGAAGCTTCCCGTTTAGCTAATAACATTGACAAGACAAAAAAACGCCGCAGGTATGTTCTTAATTTTAAAATAAACGACATTGTCTCATCCCATTAACACAATTGTGGTCAATTAATAGCATCATGGTCTTTTGCAGGGCACGGGTTGCTGGACACTACTTGAGTACTGGTGCACAGATGTTGTCTCCTGAAGATGTTCAGTTGCTGGCTCAACGAAGTTGCTATGGAAAGGTAGCAATGGAATCAATGGATGCGAGTTTCAGATAGAACCTTGGATTCGTGAACTCTTGAACATTTGTATTTACTTTTTTCGAAATAAAGGAGGGCAAGTTTCAGATAAGAGTTTGAAATGGTAATGCCTCAACTCAGCTGCTATGGAAGGTAGCATTGGAATCATTGGAGGGCGAATTTCAGGTAGAGCCTTACATTCAAGGAAAATTCATGGAGCGGATGAAATTACTTTTATTTGTATGTGTCAAATGGTTATAGGCCCTTTGTTGGAGGGGTGCCAAACTTTCAAGATGAAAGGAAGAGAATAGGAACTGTAGATAGATACCATTGGCCCCAAGTAGGATGTGATTTACCACCGGTTCCCTCTCAGCAAAGCTTGTGGGGATGCCACTTTATTATTGAAGTATTTAGTGTCGAAATTTCTCAGGCACTTGTTCAAAGAATTAGCCCCCAAATGTAATATGGAGAACCATTATATATAATTTTTTTTTTTTTGTAATTCGTCTTGAAAATAATTAATTTATTGTCATTTCAATTGGTGTTCCTCTGATTTATACAACTGTTTTTTTTGACATGAATTCATGACAAGAAATGTAACCTAGATTGTTAGTATGTGTTTTAACTGCAAGAGCAGCTCTAATCCTCATCCAGGACCAGATCTTATTTTCAGTAAAGGGATATAAGGGAGAATGCTGTCTGCAAAACTATGCAATCGTATAGACTTTTATGGTCAAGTGCCTCCTTTGAATATAATTGTGTAGGCAGCAAATATTCTAGGAGGTATTCTAGTTTCATTACTTGGTCTGTGTGTGTCTTAACCTATCACCAAAAAAAAAGCCAAAGAGCTCCCATGTGTGTGTAGATAGTCCCACATCGCTTAACGATGGTAGGGTATGTCTCCTTAAGTACTCCCACCATTCCTCTAGTTTTTTGAGAGGTGTGTGGTTGTGGCTTTGGTTGAGACTTGGTCTGTGTGTGTGTCTTAACTTATCACCCAAAAAAAAAAAAAAATTTAAATAAGGTACGTTCCATTGCAAAGATTTATAAAGTCCGGCACTATGCAAGTTTTGTCAATAGACAATATGCATTTTCTTTTGGGAACTAAATGTATCGATGCTTTTTATCTATTGGGTTGCAATTTCCGTAAGCCGTTAAATACAACAAAATGAATGATTTCAAATCTCATTAAAAAAAAAGGGTAAAACTTGAAATCTCATGATGGTAGAAATTAATCTAGTTAAAAACATTGACAAAGTGACTCAAATTTCCTACCAACTACCATGACTGGGTAGAAAGTGCCAAGCTTTATAAGTCTCTAGAGGAGATTTGTGATCTTGGGATTGATTACTCTTTAATACATGCTTGTTGTACATTTTTTGGTATGTTTTTATCTCGATTGTCTCTTATAATCTCCTATTTTCTACGTAGTGATAAAGTGAGACTTTTTTGGTATGTTTAATCTTTGATTGTCTCCGTAATCTCCTATTTTCTACAAAGTGAAACAGTTTGTAGTTTTTTCCTTTTACTTATTATTATTTTTATATTAAATCTTCTTATAGTTGGTTGTAGATTTATTATTATTATTATTATTATTATTATTATTATTATTTTCTTTTATGTTGCGTTGAATATTATATAATAGACATTGTGATCGATCCAGAAAGATCAAATCTATGTTGGATCATATACATAACTACATGGCTTAGATATTTCTGTTTTGAATTTTAAAAAAAAATTTGGGTGTCCCTGTGGGGGTCCTCAGGTTTTCGTGGTGGATTAAAAGGGACACAACATTGGACACGATTGAACTCGGGGAAAGTTCAATCACAATTGAATATGATCCTCACTCTACATATAATGGTACTGATTTAAAAAAAAAAAAAAGGTTGCGCATGATGATGTCAAAGGGGGTGTCAACATTATTTGATAACCCGACTTATACCACTGAAACTTGAACCAAACCTACCGGTCCAGTGATTTAAACAGGGAGCCGTCAACCACCCAGATGGTTCACCCGTCACAACCAGTCAGGTATGTGCACTGAGAGATCTTTACGGGTAGAGAGAGAGAAAGAGAGTATGCCCTCAAAAGCCAAGTACACGTGATTAATAACTCAAGTATTTATTTATAGTCTCCTACCAAAAAAAATAATATTATTGTGGGTATTATAAATGTTGGATTGTCATGCTATGTCCTTTGGAAATATTACCAACCGTTGCCATGGTTGAGTTATGAGCACAAGAGATAAGAAACCTCAGTAATCCTAAAATGGTGTTGGCTATGAGTGTTGATTGTGCATCATACCTCCTCCCTATGGCCTTTACATGTGATGTCTCTATAGGATAGTATATCTAGCATGGAGAGTAAACTCTCGGATACAGCATAGGTGCGTGTAATGAGTAACATGATACTGATAGATCTATTCGAGAACACCCAATGGAAAAATCACAATCATATTTAATAAAGATGATTCTTGCTGCATTTTGCAAATGATGCTAGACAACCCGCCTGCAACTAGATTGCTTATCAACACTACAACAAAACTACTGACTAGCAATAGAAATTTTTCGTTGTTAATAGTAATTTTTCGTGTCTAATATTATTAGACACGAAAATAATACCCATCTACCATTCCGGATAGTCGCGTCACTAATACCATTAGACACAGAACCAAATATCCATTTCTAATATGGAATTAGACACGTATAGTTTTCGTGTCTAATACATTTATTTGGAACAAATGCTTACATTTATGACGTCACTATTTCCGTCTCTAATGAAGAATTAGATACGGAAATAGTCCCGTCTCTGATATTATATTGGCGACGGAACGTTTTCCGTATCTAATATTAATATTAGACACAAATTTATTTCTGTCTCTAATTAAAAGTTAGGGATGAAAATATTTCAGTTTCTAATATTTATTTGTGACATAAATGGTTTCGTTTCTAATATTGAAATAACATTAGAGACGGAAATATTTTCGTCGCTGATGTTTGTTTTTTTTTTTGTAAAAACAGAACCTATAACCCAAGACCTGTAACCTGTAACCTGTTTTCAAACAGCATAACCCACATATATTCATTCTAAATAATATCCACATCCACATCCACATTGCGCAGCCTCAACATCTTGTGCCCTCCGCATCTAGTGATTTACATCAGGAGCGTGAAACTGTGAGGGGGGTAAGACCCAGTTCATAAGTACGGACATGCCCGTGTCCGTTTGGACCCATCACCTGGGTGAATACCTCATTCCGGGTAGTGCTGCTCTCGGTGTCCTCAGGATGCTGGCTTAGCCTCTCAGTCATCTGACCCTGCAGTTATAGATATCTATTCAAGTTAGATAATGAAGAACGTTATTAAAAAAACACATTATGCACCAATTACATGAATACTTAATCATGAAATGCGTATACATACGTGCAACAACTCCGATGTGTGATCAACGAATGTCCCATCCCGACGCGTATGGAACACCCCAAACATGTGAAGCCGGTCCGGCTCCAGCCCATCCGGATGGTTTGCATGCTTCATGACAAATTTAATTGCGATTAATAACTTCACAACGAATACATTATTGAAAGAAATCAAATAAGATACATAATCCCCTAAATAATGGTACCTCGTCCCAGCTATGTGAGACATAGTAAGATGCGCTCGATTCTGCCTATTCCTCTCCCTAATAGCCTATTATTTACATGATGTCAATCAGTTAGTATATTGATCATATAAATGAAATAAATTGATGACTAAAAGATTAAAGCTTAAACCGTTTTCATACCTGGGCCTCCTCTGTCCTCCAGTGGTTCACCATTGCTCTCCACTGGTTTGGTTTTACCCTATTATAGTGGGCACTCCGAATTGTACCAATGATTGTACAAAATCTTCTGCCAAGTGCTCCACAACGCGTTGCATTTCTGCATCACCCAAGCCCTCGTCCATGGGTCAGAGAGCTCATAACAACTCTGCGAAAGCATTGTGTAATTACCAAGGCAGATCGTCAGTACAGTGAAGGTTAAAATAAGGAAAAAAATAAACCAACAGATAAACACTCATTTTTCTTACCAAAATAATATCTAGCATGACCTATTTCCTCTCCCTAGGAACATGCCTTCAATCTTTATTTATCCCTAATGGGATGATATCCCTGTCCTTCGCCAGGACCCCTATGGATGTCATGAGCTTAGTCGCTGCAGTGCCAACAGGCTGCCCTAGGTCATTGATAGTAATGATCGTGGTGGGTCCTTCCCCTGCTGGAGGTGGGGGTGGCAGCCTATTCGCACCCCTGGGCTGTCTGCAGGGTGTTGTACAAGAAAAATAATTACATTAATAAATATTAACATGAAAAGTGATTCCAGAAAGTAAATAAAGAAAGTATTATCGGAATATGTACCTGCTGCAGGCTCTACTACGTCCTGTTGGGTTGCGCCTGACTGCTCCAATGAATCATTATCTACAACGAATCCATACATAGTGATGATTAGAGAACCACTTATCAGACAATGATTCTTGAATGAGAGATCTAAGTTTCAATGCATGCAAATTCATAATGACCTTGAGGGACTTCACAACGAATCATTATGGGTCTTACAACCCAATGATCATAGCTGTATGGACAATCCGCCCACATGATAATGTACGTATCAAATACATTATTATGCTCCCTTCGAACAAAATTATGAACGTAAAGGATCTCTAGTATCTCGTAGTTTTAACAATAAGAATGAACATCAAATAAACATGCATAACAATCAATGAGAGTCTACAATCAAAGTATTGAAAGGAGCACCAACTGTAATTTTAGGGGTTAAGACACAAAAGAAATTAAAAAAAAAAAAAACTCAATAGCACTATGTTTATATTTTAGAGGAATGCTAGTCCTACTCTCCGGAATGGAATTTTAAAAAAAAATTACAAAATTTGGAAAATTTATAGAGAATTTGGGTATATTTAGGTAAATAACATATTTTTATCCGCCAAATTATTAATGAATAAACACAAAATATTTGGGAGCAATACTAGGTCCACTTTCCGATCGTCCAGTACTCTTCCCTATTTTCATACAAGAAAACAAAATAGTATAACATTTTTTGTGGGTCCCACCGCATTTATTTTGTCTTTCTTGTATAGAAATAGTAAAAATACCGGAGAGTGGACGGCGGAAAGTAGACCTAGCATTGCTCAAGATTTCGACCAGAGTGAGAAATAAGAGCTAAATAGGTTTCGGAGGGTTAAACCTAGACCAACTTTGTTCAATAGTTTTAATATTCGTAGAATTCAATTCTTTTGGGCGAATTCCAATCTACAAATTTAAAGGGGCCTAAGAAAAAATCTTCTTGAAATCTAGGCTGGAGAAAAAGGGATCAATAAGGTTTCTATTATAGCATCGGGAATTTCAAATCCATCTATTAACTGGTGGAGAATCTGCTATCTAGGGTGAAGGATTACAGGCCTATCACCTATTAGTGTTGCAAATCTACTATATGAAGGATTCTAAGACCATATTTAGGGATGTCAAGCAAAATTTGGGCCTCAAAATCTTATTGTAAACGTGATGGGTCAAGGCTGGGCCTATTAAAATCATAAAAATAAATGCCCAAGCCTGGCCCATTGATACCACTCCCTTTATTCTGTGAAGAATCCACCATAAAATCCAAATTAATATAGTATTTAAAGAGTCCACAACAATAAATATATAACCATAATTTGATTCACAAACTTCTCATTTTGTGACTCGGAAGGGTTCACTTCTACTTTCACATTACCCCAACCTACAAGATTTGGGATGAAAGGACTACAATTTTTCATTCTGTTCATGCGATGCTAGTCTTTCCTATATCGTTCTAATTTTTCAATATATTCATGCCATGATTTTGTGATGAAATTCATAGTTTTACAGATAAATACATTGTGTATATTCAATATATAATAGTGACCAAACATTGCAAATCCCAAAACACAAAACGATTTCACTATTATTTTAGCCAATAATCAAGAAACACAACAACATCTTAGCTAAAAAAAAACAAGGTTTATGTTGACATACTTATAAAGGTAGAAGTGGCGTGGAGTTGGTGACGCTATGAACCTGCACAGAGTCCACAGTTAGAGAGCATAGAGAGAGGAGAGACAAAAATACAGAGAGAGAATAGAGTAGATAGAGAGAAAATAGAGCAGAGAGAGAGAGAGAGAGAGGTAGAGAGAGCGAGAGAGAGAGAGAGAGATAGACAGAGAGATAGAGAGAGAGATCTCAGTAGAGAGAGAGAGAGAGAGTGAGAGAAACAAAGACAGGAGAGGGATAGAGAGAGAAGGAGAGCTCGGTAGAGAGAGAGAGAGAGCTCGGTATACAAAGATAGAGAGAGAGAGATAGGGACTTACAGTGCTCTGATATGGGCGCCGGCGGGGGTGGTCGGAGCTGAGAGAAGGAGAGAGAGAGAGAGGCGCGGTACATGATCGAGAACAAATTTGAGGGAAAATTCGAGTTTCGCTGGTTAGGGATTATGTCAATATAAGATTATTAGAGATGGAAATATTTCCGTTTCTAATATGACTAAATGTTTAGAAACGGAAATATTTCCATGTCTAATACTATTTAATGATTAGAAACGGAAATATTTCCATGTCTAAGACTATTTAATGATTAGAAATGAAAACATATCCGTCTCTACTACTGTATAGGTTCAGATACGGAAATATTTCGGTTTCTAATGATCATTTAACTTAGACAAGGATATTTTCCATCACTGTGTCTACATAAATTAGACACGGAAACTATTCCATGGCTAATATATCTTTTATTAAGAAAATATATAGAAATGTTGGAATATATATTAAATACGGAATTTTAGTGACGAAATTTTTTTCTGTGTCTATAAGTGAGGTATTAGAGATGGAAATATTTCCATCTCTAGTATTCCGTTGCTAGTCGGAAGTTTTGTTGTAGTGCAAAGTCAATTAAAGAAGAGAACAAAAATTTAAAACCAGTTAAATATTTATGTTACTTCAGCCTTGAGGACAAGGCTTTTCTCAAGGGAGAGGGAGTATTGCGTACTTCTTGTTAGTGGGTTAGGATTAGATTAGAATTATGATAAGTCTTCATCTTTAGTTGTTATTTGGTTGCTTAATTATTTAAGAGTCTTATTTAGTCAATAAATACTAGTTTTGTAATCTTTTGAATTAAGTAGAAAATAATTAAAGGAAAGTTTAGAGGAGATTTGCTATCTCGAATAAACTATCTTCTAGGATCAAATTTGATAATGGACACCTTTACTTGAAAGGAGCATAGAAAAGATCTGAAGGCTGCTAATGATAATTTTGAGAGTTACCAAAGAAGGATTTTCATCCCTCAATACTGCCTTGAAGACCTTTATGTCATTTTTTTATACCTATAGCTAAAGATGCTATTGAAGATACAGTTAACAAAGATGTACAAGATGTAGTAGAAGATGTTTCAAGTGTTCAGAATAAGTCGCAAATATCATATTCGTTTCAAGTGTTCAGAATCAGCCACAAACATCAGATTTTTAATATTAGATTATAGTTGAATAAACAGAGTTTGTGGGTGTTGAAATTCAGCCCAACCATCATTCCAACAGTTACTCCAAATGTTGCAATCAAATATCGTCAAACTCAGACTATTTCTTTGGGTTGCGTGGACTTTCTACGCCATGAACATGATGAAGACGACCCACTTCCACCTAGATGTCTTATCAAGGTTAATTTCAAGAAGAGAACGAAGATGAAAAATCAGTTAATATTTAGGGGTCTTCAGCCTTGAGAACAAGGCTGTTCTCAAGTAGGAGGGAATGCTACATACTAATTGTTAGTGGGTTAGGATTAGATTAGAATTATGATGTCTTTATTTTTAGTTGTTATGTGGTTGCTTAATTATTTAAGAGTATTATTTAGTCTATAAATACTAGTGGTAATCTTTTGAATTAAGCTGAAATTAATTACAGGAAAGTTTGGAGGAGATTTGCCATTTCATAGGCTATTTTTCTATGTAACAACTTCAGGGTTGTTACACTACCCCTTCACACCCACATATTAGAAAGGGAAAAGCCCCCCCTTTTCGTCTCTTGATTTGGCTTTGGGATTTCTTCTCCTTGTTGGATTTTATAATTCATCTAAAATTGATCAATTACAAGTTTACAATCATATCTTTTTTTTATCATTCTCTATCCCTCTTTTGTTGGCTTTTTTTTTCCCAAGAAATTTGATATAGAGTAGTGCAGGATCTTTATTTCTGGACAAGATCTTTTTCTTCAGAATTGGGAAGATACTTCTGGTATAGATCAAATGACTTGGTATTTGTAGATTCTTTACTTCTTTATTATGTACATCATTATGGTGTTGGGGGTACTGCAGCAATGCATCTAATCATGAGTGAGCTAGTTACTCATTTCTAGTTAATGGTGAAGCCAGGAACTAGAGTCTAGGGGTCTGCGACAAGGAGATCTCCTATCACCTTACATTTTATTCTGCCAACTGATGCTCAATCTGTTGTGTTAATGGATGCAGCAAATACAGGTACTATTTCAGGAATCCAAGTCTAGAGAACATGCCCTAAGATCACCCACCTTTTCGCCGATGACATGCAAACTCACTACTAGCTAAAGCCTCCATCAATGAAGCTTTGGCCATCAAGAAATTGCTCTTGGATTATTGTAGGGCTTATGGGTAGGTGATAAACTATCACACACTACAACAAAACTACCGACTAGCAACGGAAATTTTCCATCTCTGATATGATTTTTCCGTGTCTAATACTATTAGACACGAAAATAGTAGCTGTCCTTATACCATGACAGATGCTATTAGAGACAGAACAAATATCCGTTTCTAATATGTAATTAGACATGGAAATATTCCGTGTCTAAAACCTTTATTCGGAACATATGTGTACATTTATGGCGTCACTATTTCCGTCTCTAATGAAGCATTAGAGATGGAAATAATTCCATGTCTAATACCGTGTTGGCGATGGAAACAGTTATGTCTCTAATAGTTCTGTCACTAACTATTAATTAGAGAAGGAAATAGTTCCGTTTCTAATACATTCCACATAATATCCACATTCCACATCCCACATTCCACATCCACATTATGAACCCACATAATTAACATCCACCTACATTCATGTACCCTGTCCCCACATCATGAAAAATATATATATGCTAAAGTGAAAAGCCAATACTAAAGTGACCATCCAGATAATCATTGGAAATATATATATTGAAAAAAGAGATATATATGCTAGACATGCAAAATTCGTACCGAGGTCAATGTGCGCATCCACAATGATGAATATATGAAAAAAAAATTTGTGTTAATAGTTTAACTCTTCACATGTCAACCAAGCATGTGATGATAAATCTCTAACCAAGGGGGTCATCTGGGGACTGGGTGACATTGTCATCCTGAGATCGGCAGTACTGGGATGGTGGTGGGGGGAAGGATGGGAATGCCCCATTCTGGAAGAAGCCGGCAATCTCGGCCATGTACTGCCGACATTCACCAATCTTAGCCCGCATAGTCGCCAAAGTCTCACGGTGCGCATCCTCTTATGCCGGTTGCGCAACCTCAGCCTCCTGTACCCTCCGCCTCCAATGATCTACTTCAAGAGCGTGGAACTGTGAGGGGGTAACACCCAGTCCATAAGTGCGGACACGCCCGTGTCCGTTTGGACCCATCACCTGGGTGAATACCTCATTCCGGGCAGTGCTATTCTCGGTGCCCTCAGGATGCTGACTCAACATCTCAATCATCTGCCCCTGCAGTTATAGATATATCTTCCAGTTAGATAATCAAGTACCTTATAAAAAAAAACACATTTTGCACCAATTACAAGAATACTAAATCATGAAATGTGTAATCACACGTGCAACAACTCTGATGTGTGATCGACGAATGTCTCATCCCGGTGTGTAAGGAACACCCCAAACATATGAAGCCGGTCCGGCTTCAACCCGTTCGGATGGTTTGCATGCTTCATGAAAAATTTAATTGCGATTAATAACTTCACAACGAATATATTAACGAAAGCATTAATTGAATACAGTCTCCTAAATGATGGTAATACATATAGCTCAGTCGCCCTGTATTGGGTAAAAGGCCTCATCCTAGCTGTGTGGGACATAGTAAGATGCGCTCGATTATTCCTATTCTTCTCCCTGATAGCCTATTATTTATACGATGCCGGTCAGTTAGTATTGTGGCAGTATTGATCATATAAATCAAATATCATTGACTACTAGAAGATTAAAGTTCAAACCGTTTTCATACCTGGGCCTCCTCTGTCCTCCAATGGTCCACAAGTGCCCTCCATTGGTTTGGTTTTACCCTATTATCTATATACGCATACTGCACTTGTAGTGGGTGCTCCGGATTGTACCATTTATCGTACAAACTCTTTCCTCAGGCTCTTCAAAACGCATTGCATTTCTGGATGACCTAAGCCCTCGTCCGTGGGTCGGGGAGCTCATAACAACTCTGTGAATTATATAAGGATTAGCATTATAGACCATCAGTACAATGAATGTTAAAATAAGGAAATAAATATTATGCAGAAACACCCAGTTGTCCTACCAAAACTATATCTAGCATGGTCTGTTTCCTCTCACTAGGGATATGCCTCCAGTCTTTGTGAATCTCTAATGGGATGATATCCCCGTCTTTCGCCAGGACCCCTATGGATGTCGTCAACCTCATTGCTGTGGCACCAATAGCCTGCCCTAAGTCATTAACAGTAACGATTGTGGGTCCTTCCCCTGCTAGAGGCAGGGGTAGCAGCCTATTCGCACCCCTGCGACGTCTGTGGGGTGTTGTACAAGAAAAATAATTACATTAATACAATATAAACATGAAAAGTAATTTCATATCATCAATAAAGAAAGTATCATCGCGCGTATGTACCTGCTGCAGGCTTTGCTGTGTCCTACTGGGCTGCCCCTGACTGCTCCAGTACATGATCGTCGGGGTGAACCAGAGCCTGCTCTGGCTGGAATGTACCAACCTGAGAAGAAGATGAGACCTCACTAGCCTTGTGCGGGTGTCTAATATACCCCAACATCCTGCTTTTACAATGTAATATTGAAATATACAATATAAATGACATTTGATCAGACAATGAAAGTATATTAATCCATGTAATTTAAGTCAAGTGGTAAGTTATAGGGTGAAAAGTAACATTTGGCATGCTTTCATTGGTTTCCATTAAGTCAGAACACGTTATGAACAAAGTACCAACTCCATTCCCATATGATTCCATTAGCAAAAAAGAACATTGTAATTCTGTAGAAAAATGTTATTACATCAAGTATTTAGATAGAAAGTTTGTCATTCTCATCAGATTCGTCTGAGCGGTCATGAAAAGTCTGAAAGAAGCCGGCAACCTCAACCATGTACTGTCGGCATTCACCAATCTCAGCCTGCATAGTCGCGAAAGTCTCACGATGCGCATCCTCCCGTGCCTGCTACGCAGCCTTAGCCTCCTGTGCCCTCCGCCTGTAGTGATCTACATCAGGAGCATGGAACTATGAGGGGGTAACACCCAGTCCATAAGTGCGGATACGCCTGTATCCATTTGGACCCATCACTTGGGTGAATACCTCATTCCGGGCAGTGCTACTCTCGATGCTCTGAGGATGCTGATTCAATCTCTCAATCATCTGCCCCTGTAGTTATAGACATATCTTTTGCAAGAGTTTGCCCTTGCATCATCAGTAAAACTTTTGATATTGTTTGAGCGCTCATTTTTTTCATTAGGAGGGTTCCACAAAGTCTCAATTATTTCCTTACACTTCATTGCCGATTTGGCTTGCATTGCAATTACCTTCTTTGCTTTAGCGACCTAACTATGCTCTATAAAGATGACACTCCATTTTGATGTAACTAACCAACAATTCCATTACTCAAATTTCAAACTGGTATTGTGTGGGTTCAAGTTGTCCTGTATCAATGGCTTCAATAATTGCTAACTGAAAAAGAATTACTAACTAAATTGTTGAGATAGATAGCTAACCTTTCCAGTCATAAATTCAAACCTAATTCTATAATGTCACTTAATAACATAAATAATGGGAATTAATCAACTAAAAGAAAATATACAATCTCATCAATCAACAAAACAAAAAAAAATGACATAAACTATGGAAATTAATCAAAAAATCTCATGAAAACAATTTTATTAAAAATCAGCATGTACTAGATATCTATATTGAAGCAACACTACCTTGTCGGAGAATTTAATACTCCACAATAGGGCTAGCACAGAGTTTAGCCACTAATTAATATAGAGTTTAGTTCAACATTAATATGAGTTTAAATTACAAAAAAACGTTAGGGAATTAGGGACAAACACACACTATCAAACTCATTCAACCTCAAGATCTTTGCCGAAACTGACTTGTTATTAACATACCTATCAATACCTAATCCTGGGCACTAATGTGTAGTACTGATCACTAGATTAATAAATCCCATAACTATAGCAGCCCATCAAAACCCTATCGCAGTAATCTATCACGACAATTCACTTCTGCATTAAGCTAATCTAATCTTGGCATTTCAGTTACTCATCTCTATAAGTCAACCACATAAAAATTATGGAACTGTTAAACTTATTCCATATATTAAAGGTTTAAGATCCAGGCTAAGTTCAAACACTAACCAAAGCTAATATTGAAACCTACTTATAGAAATTAAAGCTATGTTGACATACCTAGCAAACAAAGGTCTGAGTCCACAATCGATGATGGGCGTGGAGTTGGTGGCGCTGAACCTGCACAGAGTCTACAATTAGAGAGCACAAAGAGAGAAGGAGAGACAGAAATACAGAGAGAATAGAGTAGAGATAGAGAGAGACAAAGAGAGAGATTGAGAGAGAGAGATAGAGAGCGAGAGAGATAGAGACAGGTGAGAGAGAGAGAGAGCTCGGTAGAGAGAAAGAGAGAGCGTGAGAGAGACAAAGACAGGAGATGGATGAGAGAGGAGAGCTTGGTAGAGTGAGAGAGAGCTCGGTAGAGAGAGCGAGCGAGCGAGATAGAGACAGAGAGATAGAGAGAGAGAACAAGGGACTTACAGTGCTGGTCGGTGGTGGTGGGGGGGTGGTCGGAACTGAGAGAAGGAGAGCTCGCTCGCTCGCAGAGAGATAAGGAGAACTCTTAATTTTGGGGGGAAATACGAGTTTCGTGGGTTATGGATTAAGTCATCGAATATAACATTATTAGAGACGGAAGTATTTCCGTGTCTAATACAATTTAATCATTAGAAACGGAAATATTTTCGTCTCTACTAATGGTTCAAATACGGAAATATTTCCATTTCTAATGATTATTTAACTTAGAGATGGATATTTTTCATCACTAACAACAACTTCCGTGTCTAAATACATTAGAGACGGAAAATATTCCTTCACTAATATATGTTTTATTAAGAAAATATACATAAATGTTGGGATATGTATTAGAGATGGAATATTGGTGATGGAATTGTTTTCCGTGTCTATAAGTGTGGTATTAGAGATGGAACAATTTCCGTCTCTAGTATTCCGTTGCCAGTAGGTAGTTTTGTTGTAGTGACAAATCAGGAATCGCCTTCAGCATTAGAAGTTTCGAAATATTATTTCAACAATTCCTACCAAATACTCCAAAGAAAGGTTACATGTCAATCCAAATGAATCAACCGTTCCACGGAGGTGTATCTTTGCTTGCTAGGCAAGAGGATAGTAAGTTAAAAATTACATATGGGATGATCCTTGGATTCCCTCGCTATCAAATTACAGGATTTCTTAACCAAAGTCCAACAAAGATATCCCGACCCTAAGTGGTTAACCATTTATGAACATAGTTAACCATCGACTGACTCAGCTAGCATAGCAGTGCTGTTTTCCCTATTTACATAACAAATTTGATAAACAAACCCTCTCCTGTATTTTTTTTAATATACACACCCTTTGGCGATCCTGAGAAACGCTCCGGGGAGCTTCAAGAAAGTATACTAAAGAAAGTCGGTTCTAAACCAACCAATATCAAGAAAGTATGCTTGCTGATATAAGAAAGGATTGAAAGCTTTCCCCTCTGAAAGATGCGGCTGTTGTGAATTGCAAGACGAAGAAGAGAGTTAAAAGTAGCTAAGAAAACAAACAAGCAGAGACAAGGTGCTGGTTTGGGTCGGAAAGTAGGAATAAATAGTATGAGAAAGAGATGTAGTAATGGAGAAAAAAGAAAAATGTGTATGTGCTTTCCTTTCCCTTCTTTCTTGATTTTTTCCCATCTTGAAGACAGGTATACTATGTTAATGATCCTAAAAGTGAAAAGTAGCTAAGAAAATGCACAGCCGCGCTGGTTTGGATCGGAAAGTAGGAATAATAGTATGAGAAAGAAATGTGGTAATGATGAAAAGAGAAGAAGAACGAGGTATATGTGTTTTCCATTCCCTTCTTTCTTGATCTTTTTGTCATCTTTATCGAGATCTAACCTGATCGGGAATGGGGGTTAAAATTCAGGTATTCACACCAGTGTTTTCATAACCGGGCTGGTCGTCGAACCGGCTAGGTGGCCGGTTCCGGGTTTGACCGGTTTGAACGTGTCCCTTTTTTTATTAAAAATAATATTTTCTCATTTTTACCCGGTTTTGGCCGGTTCTCAACTGGTTCTACCACCGGTTCTGGTTGGTTTTTAATGAGTTCCGATTTTGAGGGTTTTGGGAACCGGTGAGGAGACTAGTTCCCAATTTTTCTAGTTCAATCGGCCGGTCCGGTTCAGTCCGGTCCGGTTTTTATAATACTGGTTAAAATGATTATGTTTACTTTGATAACTCTGGTTATAAAAAGGATATTAGATAACAGTTATGTTCGTGATCTAAATATTAATCATAGTTAGATATTAATCGTGATCGTATATTTCCCACGACAAACAATTATTACGGTTTCTTTCTGAACCGTGATGGAAACTCCTGTAAAAAAAAAATTATGCGATCTCTCCTTTGATTTATCGGGAATTCTATCACGGTTCCTATGGACATCATCATTGTTCTTGAAAAATGTAACTGTGATTAATAAACATATTTGTAGTAGTGACACTTCTCCTACTTTGAGATTGAACCTTTAGCATAAGGTATTTTTTGTATTTCTTATAAAATTTTATTTTTAACGAAAGGTATAGTACTAACGTACTAACGTATTGGGTTAGCTTAACGAGATCAGGCAATTGATCTCAACATCAAATGCACATCAACCCCTGTTGTAGCCCAATGTGGGGAATCATACATGCTTTTGGTCACTCCTAAAAAAAATACTGCAATTCCTACATTATATATTTTTTATTTTTTTGGATGAGAGATATATATCATTTAACTATGTTAACAGAGTCAGACGGTCAGAAGTTAGCTTGGGCAGTGGAGCTCTCGCAACTCATACCTGGGTTTTAGGAGTTTCCTACATTATACTGTATGGCACACCATTGCATGTTCATACTCTACTTTTAATATCTTTTAATATGTTATATTTATTTAATTATTCCTTTATTCCAATGATATTGTCTCTCATTATGTAATGCAAATGAAATTTTAAATACTATCCAGATTAATATCAAAACACACGTCCATGGATGATTCAACTTCTCCAACTTTACTGCCATATAAAAGGTACATTATTTTGGTTGTAAATTATTTGTGATTTGCATTGATTTAAAATTTTAATCTTATGCCTCCGAATTATAATTCCAATATATAGTGGAAAGGAAAATCAAAGAAATTTTTTTTTTTTTATGAGAGATATCATTTACCTACATTAGTAGAGTCAGACTCTAGACCTCCTCCATGGAAGGCCACAGCCCTACAAACCTACCACTCACACAAGACGGGGGGGGGGGGGGGGGGGTGTTGTTCGGAAAATCAAAGATTATAGAAGGGAAAGGAGGGGCGGTCCCATCACCAATGAAATAGGATGTAGCAATTCCTCTTATCTCTTATTACTATTTCTTTAACTGATTTTTGTTTTGTTATTTTTTGCCCTAATTGGAGCTCTTATAAGTCAGTATCTATCATGAGCATCCATCTCCATCATCACTGTAGGTAACTTTGAATTTTTGCATTGTAAGAGCAGGAAATGATCAAATTGCTTCTTAAAGAGCTTGATGACAGGAACCTATGATTGCCCAATATTTTGACCAGGGGCGATCATTTCAAATGACTAGGTATGCTTATTTGTTTGTGCATTGGTTTAATTTTTTTGTTAAATGAAAATTTTAGATTATTATCTTAAATTTAATATTTTGAATGGACATGTAAAGATATAGGACTGTATACGGCCGTGCTAACCCCAAAGCGGTGGACTAGTGGTTCCTGGGCCTTTCACCAAGTGGGAGGTCCTGGGTTCCATTTCTCACTCCTCCTTTGTGGCCAGTCCTGCCCTCATTTTTGGACTTCCCTGATGGGATGGGTTGCAGGCTCTCGTCACACCCCGGGGACTTAGTTCTGACGTAAAGGGTTGGGGACACCCGAGCTATAAAAAAAAAGAAAAAATGAGTGTACGGTGGTGCTATATGCATGTAGGGAAATGCTTTTGAGACCGTAGAAGGGCGGAGACCTGGAGCATGTGTGCAGGATTTCATGTGGTGCCCACCATGTGAAGATGGGCTCACCTGAAATTTCGCACACGGGCACGAGGTCTCGGCCCTTTTGCGGTCTCCGTAGCAAAGTCGATGCATGTAATCCACTTCTAAGGTCTACTACCCTAGTACCCTTAAAGTTTTGAGTGATTGACCTTTTAATCGAATGGTCTATTTTTTGTTTAGAATGATTTATCGAGAGAGAGAACTTTTTTTGGTTGATATGATATCATGTAACTGACACACACACTCTCTGCACACACACAGCCAGTGAGAGAACTTCAATATTAAAAAAAGCAAGAGAGACAACTATTGCAAGTTATTTAAATAAACAGAAGAGAGAAAACTAATGCATGATATTTTGCACAAGAATATAGTATGACAGCTATAGACCCACAATACATTTTGCCAATATAGATTACCTTTTATCAAATTCTATATAATATTTTCTTATGTACTGAATACATAATTAACAACGACGATTAAACTATATTAAACTTCAGGGCCCCTTGGTAGTTGTTATTGAACTCAAGATAGTTCAATCGCACATATGTGGCGCTTGACTACTTGCAGAGATTTTTATTTTTTATTTTTTAAATTTTCATTTTCGGCCTTCTTTTTTTCTCCTCCAATAGCCAAGAGCCACATATGCCATTGAATTCTCTTGAGTTCAATGTCGATCGATTGGCCATCTTTGTTGCACGTGTTCGGTTAAACCAAGTTGTGCCATCAGAATCCAGACGTGAGTAAGCAGTTGTCCGCCTCGTCCGAGCTGCTGGGCATGGTAATTCCCTCTACACTTGATCGCGGCGAAATATAGCATCTCCAACCACACATCCCTCATCATCTTCCATCTCTCCTCTGTCCTTTGCAATGATTTGGCAAGCTCAATGCCATCCAATAGCACATTCTTGCTCATTTGTTTTTGCGCATCTTTAACATTCTGCTCAATCCATCGATTTGGCGAACTCAAATTAACTTCTCTAGGAAATTCAGTGTCCATATGAAGCAATATCGTGCAAGCTTGGATTTTATCTGATATTGTGCCATCAGAATCAATCGATTTGGTTTTCTGTTCTTCTAAAATTTGCATGGCCCCAGCGCAGATGTCTTGAAACCTTATCTGCTCCGACCAAATTCTATAGTAATTGGGCACATTGGGGAGGTCGTTCTTGCCTCCAGACAACAATGCGGCCCCTTTGGGCAACATGAAAGGACGCATGATGTGAAGGTACAACATATAATCTGATATCAATTTGCTCACCTGACGTTTTGATGAACTTTCTTTAGAATCGGAATAATAGCATATCTCTGTAGCAATGTGCCAGAGAAGAAGGCTTCTCTCAAATTGGACGCCAAAAATCCATTTGAATTTTTCATCAAATTGATGGATCTCTTTAAGCAGCTCATTATTTTCATAATTGTATGGATCCAACAGTTCGGAGAAATTTGGTGATTTCTCTTGGAGCTTTTGGAAGATTAGTTCTTTCAAGTCACTAGATATCTCCACTACCGTCATATGCTGATACTTCTCTAACATTTCATTTATGCGGTACAACTTGTGGATTCCAAGCGTCGACTTGTCTTTGAGGCAAAAACTTAGTAGACTCAATTGCCCCATGGAGTTGGAGCACCTTTTGTTGCTTGTCAATCGAAGAGAAGAGATGAGTCGAAGCATGAGATTCAGGAACGAGTTCTGGTGCTTGCAATTCCAAACTATCACCCAGTCAGAGGAAAGTAGTACAATGAGTGCATACATCTCTAGAACAATAGCTCCCACTATCAATATGTGAGTAATAATGATGTCAATGTTGGAGTAGCCATGCTTCTCAACCATCAAGAACACCCCAAACAGAGAAATAGTGGTTGACAAACTGATGGCGCGGAGAATGCAACCTAGTCTAGTGTAAACTATGCTCGCCTTGGTGTAGAGTACATCATACATGAATCCAAGTTCCATCTCCACCACTTTGAAAGCATCTTCCCAAGATATTTGTTTGAAGTAGGTTTGGCTAAAATCCACATCAAAGACGGTAAGGAAAAGATCTGCAAAGATACGCTTGAACACCTGGAAGAAGGAATAGGCAACATGTACAACAACGGCATCAGAATGAGATAGATAGTGATATTGATTGAGCATAGATTTGCGAAAATGCTCGCTGCTTGCTGACCAGAGAACCCATGTCCTCTCTCCATACTTGATAATTCCTGGGACAAATATAGGAATGGCCAGAAACGAGATCCTATTTCCAGTCCAAGACCTAAGAAAGACATAAAATGCCACCCCTACTTGGACAAGTAGTCCAAGAAAGTGTCTTTTCCACAACTCATTGTCTTCTAAGGAGTAAGCAGTAATGGTATCGGGGCCGCCGAGGTGCAAAAGAAGAAATGGTGCCCATAATGCAATAAGTGCGTCATTCGGGTCACCAGAATCATTGTTATTGGAATCTCCTTGGCTGTTAGCGAGGATGACAAGTGAAACAGTTGCCACCCAGTCCGCGGACAAGTAGGCCGACCAAAGGATGATATGCACCCATTTTTTGGCAGTATACTTCCTCCATTTGCCGAAAAAAATGAGGACGATTTGTAAAAAAAGGCTGAGTAGAACCATCACGCGGAGCTCCCATCCGTTCCACAGTTTCTGCACCCTTATTGGGAAAATCTCCATCACCCTCCTCTTGCCTATGAAGAACAAACATCCGACAATGTAATACTAAACTAACTTATCAATATTAACAATCTAATCTAAATAGACAAGGCTCGATAGTAACACGGAGAGTTGGGGGTTTAACCTTCTGAGTCAATAGACTCGATACTAATTATATTCTGTTTGGTAGATAATAAACACCATTAAGCAAATAAACTAAGTCCCATCTATGGCTAATTCCGGGGGTGTAGCTCAGTGCCCAAAGGACGAACTGTAACCTCGAGGTCTTGAGGTCAATTCTTGGGCTTCCCTCAGTATCGGCTGTATGGGATGGGTTGCCTATACAGTGCGTGGGACTAGTTTGAGTCAATAAGGGTGAGGCTATCCACGTTTATCAAAAACAAAAAATCTAGGGCTGTCAAAGGAAAGGGCCTAGGGCCTAGGTCTTACCAGGTCAGCCTTCACCTACAAGGATTAGGGCATAGCCTTTGGAGGGCTTGAAATAACTAGGCTCAGTCCTTATCCTTTAGGGCCATTGTCAGGGCATAAAGGATACCTACCTGAAATCATAGTGTAAATCTTAACTATAATTAAAGAGGGGTTAAAGGATTTTCAAAGTTAGGGTTACTTTTTTTAAAAAAATCATATGTACGCTGCAAGGGGCCTTTTGCAGCCGCTTGCAGCTGATTATTGTTCGGAAGGCATAGAGAAGGAGGTAGATGGGCATCACGTGCTTTGATTAGTACATTAGGATAATTGTAGCAACACTCTTGGGGGTGGAGTACTGGTTCAAAACCCGTGTAACTAAAGACAATATCACGTCACACCCCGCCTCTTGCGCCAGTGGTAGGGTGTGGCCTCTCTGTTGAGGAAGATTTGGGGATCCAATTCCCTGGGGTGACAAGTCCCCAAGAGCTCCAACGGTTAAATGATACCCTCAGCCCAAAAAAGACAAAGGGAAAATATCACATCTTTCTTTTAAATGTTGAATTTTGAAAGTACGCTTGGTCAAGGGGTGTAGGATTCGGGGGTAGCTCTCAAATTTTTTTACAGCCAGTTCATATATCATCTCGACTACTTTTCTTTAACTCTTCTTTTAGGGCATGCATAGTACTTAGTATGCATCTAAATTTAATACAATAGTAATATAAAGGTATTTTGACATAATACTAACATAAAGTATAGTATTAGTATTGAAGTGTTACTAACATATATATATATATATATATATATATATATATATATACTATAGTGGGCGGCATGTGTGAAGCACGTGAGATAGAGGAAGGGGACACTACAAAAAAACTATCGCGCAGCGACGGAATAGTAGTGACGGAAAATTTTCCGTCACTAATACATCACTTATAGTGACGGAAACACATGCCGTTACTAATGGTCCGTCTTTAATTGCTTAAGATTTTTTTTAAAATTAAAATAACTAATAGCGGTGGAATATTTTCCGTCACTAATAGGGCTTATCTAATAGTGACGGACATTTTCCGTCACTACTTTTATTAGTAACGGAAGTTCTTTATAGAGACGGAATAATTTCTGTTTCTATTGATATTAAGAGTATTAGTGACGGAAATAATTCCGTCACTATTGGGTTTAGATTATTAATGACGGAAATATTTCCGTCACTATTAGGTCTAGATTATTAGTGACGGCAATAATTTCGTCACTATTGGGTTTAGATTATTAGTGACGGAAATAATTCCGTCACTACAACTCATTATATAAAAAATAATTTCAGAAACAACAAAATCTAATTTTTTTCCCCCCAAACTTTTCGGTCTCCCGCCTAAACTCATCTAAAGCCAAAGCCCAAAACTAAGTTTCCCCCCCAAACTTTTTTTTAATGAATTTTAATCTTCTGGGTTGTTTTCAGGTGAGGGACAAATCTCTCAAGGTGATTTTTCTCCAGCGAGTTGCAGCCATCATCGCTCGGTGTGCCTTGTGTACGAAGCCAGTGGTGGCCGGCAGAAGATTTCATGCCCGGCGGTTTGGTGTTCGGATTCATGACCGGCGGTTTGGTCTTGTGTGTCCTTGTCATCGTCTTGGGGGTTTGGGTTAGTGTTGTTGTGATTGCTATTGGTTTGCCATTAGCTCCTGCTATGTTTCTGAGGTAAAGCGATGGTGCCAGGTCTTCTTCTTGAAGAAACCCACTGTTAGAAAGTCTATTCACAAGAGGAAAGAGAATATTTGAAGAGAAAAAATAAACCCTGTTGTTGATGATGGTTATTGAAAAGTTTGATTTGTGAAATTTTGAATTTAAGGACGTTGTTCATAATTCAATAAAATAATGACACGTGGCTCAAAGGACGTTCTAGCATATTACACATACTAAAATCCTTTCGGGAATTGGTTAACAGAATTCCATGTTTATCTGATAAAAATGATTCTAGTCATTAATGATCAATGATTTTAAGCTCTTATGTTTTTAGTTCATACAAAGGATTTTCTGCTCATTTATGACAATTTTACCCTTATGTCACTAATGAAAGATGAAACTATTGCGCCTTTCACGCTATTGGCACAGATTCAAGTCCTAACGCTTTTTGGATATTGTTTCAGGCTCTAACGCCTTCGGATATCATTTCAGGCTCTAACGCCTTTGGATATTGTTTCAGGCTCTAACGCCTTTGGATATTGTTTCAAGCTTTAACGCCTTTGATGTTGATTCAGACTTCAACGCCTTCGGATATTCTATATGACTTCAGTGCCTCGCTCTGGTTTACAACGCCTTTCTTATGATGATAGGTGTGGTATAGATTTGTACCCTCCTTGTATGCCTTTCTGAGGACTTCTGCCAGAAAGGAGATTTGTTTTGTCAGGGGTGAACGGTATGGATTGGTACCTCCCCCGTGGGAATGAGTGTGGCTGTTTCCCCTCATTACCTATTCCAGTGAAGCATGGATTACTTCCTGGGCTGACAGTCAGGGAGAAAGCATTGAGGATGGATTTTTCCTCAGTTTCTCTTAAGGCCTGACGGGAAGGGTGTCCTCGTCCAACACCTATGATTTCCCTATTGGACCTGAGCTACGGGAAGGGTGTCCTCGTCCAACACCTATGATTTCCCTATTGGACCTGAGTTACGGGAAGGGTGTCCTAGTCCAACACCTATGATTTCCCTATTGGACTTGAGATGATTATTAGATGATTATCATCATCGTTATTATTAAACTATCATGATTATTACTCTAGAGGAGTGTTGCTGTCTGAACACTAATATATTACCTCAGCAGGACAGTACACCATGAAAGCGTATGACCCGCCTTCACGGTGTAGTTACCAATTGCTTTTGGGGGAGGATGATGAGTTGTGGTTTGGAGGGCTTGGATAGAATTTGTTAAAAGATGGATATTATGAATACCGCTTTTAACCTTTGAAGAAAATATCTGAAAGCTTTGGTCATAAAAGCTTAAAAGAGGTATGGTGACAAAACGCCTTTATCTTGATGGAATCCAATATTTTCTCTCTAAAAGTCGGTTACAAAAACGGTTATGACAGCTGTACAAGTTGGTTACAATTTTGATAATCACCTATAAATAGAGGTGACCCCTCCTTGTTGAAGAAGAGAGACTTTCCTTGAGTTCCCAGAAGATTTCCCAAGAACAACCAGATTTTTTTAAAAGAATTTACAGAGAGAGAAAGTAAAGGATTCATCAAGAAAAAAAAACATTCTGTCACTACTTTTCTTCATCGTTCTTTCTTCTCTCCCTCTGAATCATTTCCTTATTTCCTCCTTTTTCTTTCTTGTGTTCTTTGAATCATTTCTTCCAAAAATAACTCAATTTAGAACGGTCTGGATATCAGATTTAGGCTAGATTGAGGTTGCAGTAAACCCCATTTCTTCAAAGATCAAAATACCCCCTACATTTTTGGCGACTCCGCTGGGGAATTCTGTAACAATTTTTGAGAGAAAATGGTGACTAAAAGAGGTGCTTCGTCCCAAGCGCATGTTGTTCAAGAAGAAAATAGGGAAGAATCTCATACTTCCAGAGTGGAAGTTCCTGATCTTTCTGCTGTTCTTGGGCCTTTTCTTGCTCAGTTTCAGGCAACTCAAGTACAGATGCAAGCCCAGATGCAGGCTATCCAAACTCAGGTAGCAGCTCAGTTAGCAGCATCAGAAAAACAAATGCAGGAGTTTTTCAAAAAAGCCCATCGTGAAGATAATGTTCGCAATTCAGAGAGGATGCAGGAGCGTACACCTTCTCCATCTCAACATGACGAAGAAAATGACATGCACAATAATCCTCCCAGGAAAGATCCTATTCCTTCTTCTCCACCCTGCAATCATCATGAGCAAGAAGGGAGGCATTCCTCATATATGACAGCCGAGGATTTCTCTGAAATGTTTGAAAAGGAGCAAGCAAAACGCTCTGGACTTTCGAATGCTTTCGATGCTAGACCTCCCTTTTCAGCAAGAATCATGAGAATGGAATATCCAGTAGGATATATCACGCCCCAATTCACTCTGTACAATGGAAGAACTGGAAATGCTCGAGAGCATGTAATGCGCTTCACTGATGCATTAAGCAGATATGCTAACAATGAAGAGCTTCGTCTCCGCGAATTTGCTAAATCTTTGACTGATCGTGCCTTCACTTGGTACACAACTTTGGCTCCAAACTCTATTCACTCTTGGGAAGAAATGGTCACTATCTTTTCCAAGAAGTTTTTCTCTGTAGAAGACCGTGTTACTCTCAATACCTTGTCGAAAGAGCGGCAAAGACCTAATGAAGATCTGACACAATATGTTCGCCGCTTTCGATATTTGGTTTTAGATTGTCATGAACCAACAACTGAGGAGCAACTTGTACAAATATGTGTTGATGGAGCAGCAAAAGAATACAGAGCCTATTTGGAGGTAGCTACTATCCCTTCTTTTGAAAAGCTTTATGATGTTTCTCAAAGGCTCAACACAGTCATATCAAGAGCAACCCTACCAAGGTACGAAGATAGATATGGTAGGAGAGATAAGAGAGAATCAGCAATGGCGGCAGAAAATTCTGGAAGGCGGCCGTTTCAGAAAAATACTTCTTATCAGTCTGACAAAAAACCAAAGTACAACCCAGAAAGCATTCCACCTCCTTTTCCCTGTAGCATGGCTGAAGTACTACGAATTGTGGAAGTATGGATTGCTGATGGCGTTTTGTACTTACCATCACCATTCCAAAAGCCTACAGAAGAAGACAAACGAAGCAGCAAATACTGTGTGTATCACCAAACCATACGCCATTCAACAAAAGATTGTTTCTCTCTAAGGCGGATTTTTAATGACAAAATAGCTGCTGGACACCTGAAAATCTCAACTAATCCTGAAGGATCTGTCCATCAGGATCCTTTGCCAAATCATAAAGCGAAAGATGTGGTTGCTATGGTCTGTCATAATTCAGCAATTATGACAGAAAAAGAAATTGAAGAAGAAATTATCCTTAATAATCAGTCAGCAATAGAAACTCTTTCACAGAGTTCAAAGTTTAAAAACTTCTTTGACCAGATGCATTTCTCAAAAGCGGCAAGAATAGCTGCAACAGCGGCTTTGACAACAGTTGCAGAAGCTCATTCAGAACATTGTTTTCTTGCCTATTCTGCTACAAGAAAAGCAATGCCGGAAATTCAAGATGTGAGTTTTACTGCTGATGACATGAAAGCTTCATCGTTAGCTCACAACAAGCCTTTGTATGTTACAGCTTTAATAAATTCTATTGAAGCAAAAAGAGCATTGATAGACCCTGGGTCTTCTTTGAACCTTATCCCATTATCAACAGCAATAGCAATGGGATTAGATCCTTCAAAAATTTCTAAGCAACCAATAGAAATTTCAGGATTTGGAGGACAGTGCCAGAACACTATTGGCTATGCTACTATTAATCTTCAAGTGGGGCCAATAAATTCAGCAATAAGAGTCCATGTTATTGAAGCCAATGTAAGCTATCATATTCTTCTTGGCCGCCCTTGGATTCACAAGTTCCAGCTAATACCATCAACATTTCATCAATGTGTTAAAGGAACATACAAGGGGAAAGTCATCAGAATACTAGCAACTGCCACACCATTTGATAAAGCCGAAGCTCATATTTCAGAAGCATTGTTTTATGATGAGTTGGCTGAAGAAGGTGAAACCGCTTTTGAAAAGACCAAAGGAGTTATGCTACCATCATCCACTATTCTAACGCCATCAGAAATTTCAAAGGCCTCAAAAAGACCCCGAGACGAAAGTGTGAAAACAGAAATTCTAAGGGGGAATGCTATCAAAGAATCAAGAACTGGGGGCTGTAAGAGAGTGGTGCAACCAGATGGAAGGGTTGTATATATCTTATGACAATCAAAGGAAACTGATTCATCAAAAGAAAATCAGATTCCCGTGATGGATCAAATATTTCAAACAGAAGAAACAAGCGAAATTGGGGAAGCGCCAGAACAGATGCAGGATGGTGTAAAAGCGGTACAAGAAAGCCTTGAAGAAGTAAACATTGTAGAAAGTCTATCAGAAAAGCGTCCGGTACTTATCAGTTCCAAGTTAACCCCAAAAGAAAAAGAAGAATTGATAAATTTGCTCAAAGAGTACCGAGATATTTTTGCATGGAATTATGAAGAAATGCCGGGGTTGGATCCTACATTGGTCACACATAAATTGAATATTGAGCCAGGATATGTACCAATGAAGCAAATGCCAAGAAAATTCAGACCAGATATTGAAGATCAAATTAAAATAGAAGTTGAAAAGCTTTTGAAAGCAGGTTTTATCAAGCCAATTCAGCATCCAACTTGGTTAGCCAATATTGTACCAGTCAAAAAGAAGAATGGGCAAATTCGTTGCTGTGTTGATTTCCGGGATTTAAACAAGGCATGCCCAAAAGATGAATTTCCTCTACCCAATATGGACCTATTAGTTGATGCAACAGCAGGGCATGATGCTTTTTCATTCATGGACGGTTACAGTGGTTATAATCAGATTAAGATGGCAGCAGAAGATGCAGAAAAAACCGCCTTTCGGACACCAATTGGAAATTTTTATTATACAGTTATGCCATTTGGGTTGAGAAATGCCGGGGCTACTTACCAAAGAGCTATGACAGCCATTTTTCATGATATGTTCCATAATACAGTGGAAGATTATGTGGATGACATTGTTATTAAATCACGAAAGCGTTGCAGTCATGTTGAGGATTTAAGAAGAGTTTTTCAACGATGCCGCCATTATCAGTTAAAAATGAATCCGTTAAAATGCGCTTTCAAAGTGTCTGCAGGCAAATTCCTGGGGTTCATTGTGAATAGACAAGGTATAGATGTTGATCCTACAAAAGCTCAAGCAATTGCATCCATGACAGCCCCAAGCACAGTCAAAGAGTTGAAAAGTTTCTTAGGGAAGGTATCCTATATAAGAAGATTCATACCAGGACTAGCAGCTGTCACAGTACCCCTTATGCCGCTCCTACGGAAGAACTGTGTATTCAAATGGGAATCAGTACATGAAAAAGCTTTCAAACAACTTCAACAAATGATGAGTTCAACAACAACTATGATGGCACCAATCCCCAAGAAGCCTTTGGTCCTGTATCTGGCTTCAACAGAAACCGCTGTTGGAGCTCTTCTAGCCCAAGAAGATTTGTCTGGTTGTGAGCGGCCAATATACTATCTCAGCAGAATTCTCAGAGATGCAGAATTGAGATACCCTCGGATTGAAAGAAGTTGTTTATCTTTGATCTATGCCTTACAAAAATTCCGTCATTATTTACTATCTCATAAGATTTTTCTGATGACAAAATCTGATCCAATCAAATATCTCATGTCAAAACCAGTTCTTTCAGGACGAGCAGCTAAGTGGCTCCTTTCATTATCAGAATTTGACATTACATGCCTTTGCCCTCGTGCCATCAAAGGACAAGCAGTAGCAGATCTATTGGCAAATTTCCCAGGAAATGATGATTTGATATTAAGAGAAGAATTACCAGGAGAATTCCCTGAAGCAATGACTATTGAAGCAGAAGAGGAATGGTTCATGTATTTTGACGGATCTAAAACTGCAGATTCAGCTGGGGCAGGTATTGTGTTAAAAGCTCCTGGGGGTGAGGTAATGTCTTTTTCTTTCAAATTGGATTTTCCTTGCTCTAACAATATAGCAGAATATGAAGCTCTTCTCATAGGCTTGTCAATTGCTAAAGAGTTAAAGGCCAAAAGAATAAATGTAATAGGAGATTCCAATTTGGTAATTAGTCAAATGGAAGGGTCATTCAATGTAAAAGATGTTGGTTTGGCTCCCTACAGAACAGCGGTTCAAAAAATAATGACTAATTTTGATAAAATAGAATTCAAATATCAAGAGCGTACAAGAAACCGCCATGCTGATGCACTTGCTACTTTGGCATCAAAGTTAATATTTGAAGGAGAATCTTCTCAGGTGGTAATTGAAAGGCGTATAATAGCTACACCGCTGATAGAAGAATTATGCGACACAGAATCAGAAGAAACAGATTGGAGAGAACCAATTTTGAAGGATGTCTTTTGCCTTCATGATTCAACAGTGGTCCCTACTACAACACTGAAAGTCTTAAAAAATTTCTTACAGATAAATGGGGATCTGTATTTCAAAGGGCCTGAAGGAGTCTTGATGAGATGTGTTGGAGCAAAAGAAGCTAAGAAACAAATGATGCAAATCCACACAAAAATATGTGGGTATAATCCTTCTGTTAGTCTGTATAGGAGGTTACAGCGTTTTGGAATATACTGGCCAACAATGGAAAAAGATGCTGCTATGTTACAGAAAGAATGTTCTGCTTGTCAAATATTGCCAGATAAAAAAGAATGTCACTTTACAAATTCTTGGGAAGATTGGAGAAAACCATACAATGACTACTTCACAGATGGAATAATGCCTACTGATCAAAAGGAATCCTTCAAGTTTAAGAAGAAAGTTGCCAAATTCTATTTTGACAAAGGAGAATTATTCAGAAAAGGATACAATGGTATTGCTCTCAAATGCTTGACTGGAAAAGAGATCGAAATAGCATTGCATGAAGCTCATAGTGGAGATTGTGGCGTTCACCAAGGAAAAAGAAAGCTGTTTCAACACATTTTGGGGTTGGGATATTATTGGCCTACCATGGAGGCAGATTCACACTTATATGTTCAAAGCTGTCATCAGTGTCAGATAAGAGGGAATGTTATTCATGCACCTGCACAATCTTTACGGTATGTTTCTACGCCCTGGCCCTTCCATACTTGGGGGCTAGATTTAATTGGACCTGTTAATCCCCCTGCTGAAGGATATGTTTGGATACTTGTGGCTACTGAATATTTCACCAAGTGGGTAGAAGCTATACCATTAAGAAAGGCTACAGGTATCATGGTGGCTAAGTTTATTAAAGAAAATATCATCTGCCGCTTTGGGATACCAAAGGAAGTCATCACTGATAATGGAACGCCTTTCATAAATTCTAATGTGAGAGAATTACTGGAGAAATATGATATCAAACACAAGAAGTCAACCCCCTATTATCCTAAAGGGAATGGGCAAGCAGAGGCTACTAACAAGACTATCCTGAAGATAATTGGAAAAATGATAGAAGGAGCTCATAAAAAGTGGTGTGAAAGACTTCCAACAGCACTCTGGGCTTACAGAACTTCAGCAAGGACTGCAACAGGTGTTACCCCTTTCTCTTTAGTATATGGGACAGAAGCCGTTGTACCTCTGGAAGTTAAGATACCATCTACAAGAATTGAAGTATTTGATGGAGAAGAGGCATGCCTCCAAGCTACTAGATTAGCTCAGCTAGAAGTTATGGATGAAAAGCGTGAAGCTATAGCTATAAAGACAAAAGCGTATCAAAAAAGAGTTGCTAAAGCGTATGACAAAGCAGTACGACATAGAATTCTAAAGGAGGGTGACCTGGTCCTTCGAACAGCTATTCATATCAGGAATGGTACAAAAGTGGCAAAGTTTACTCCTAATTGGGAAGGGCCATTTTTGATAAGACAAAGTTATGACAGCGGTTATTGTCTTTTGTCTACACTATCTGGTGAAGTATTACATGATCCTATCAATGTAAAATGGTTAAAAAAGTACTATGCTTAATAAGAAAAGTAACAAAATTTTCCTTTTGTATTCATATGAAATTTCACAAGAGTTACAAAAGAATAAAGAAAAAGCTTTTACAAAATGTCAGCAGTAAAGCCTCTCTCATTCAGATATACAAGTCTTTCAGCAGAAGCTTTTAAACGAATATATTCTTCATGATCTGCTTTGATCTCTTCTTGTAGAACTGACAGACTATCTTGAGCAGCTTTTATTCCTTTTTCTTTTTCTTCCAATATGGCTTGATGGCGGGCAATCTCTTGACGAATCATATGAATATTATCTTGATCGTTTGATATCGCTTTCTTGATTTCTTCCGCTTTGACCACTTTATTTTTGTAGGAGCTATTCAGCCTGGCAAAGCTCTTGGCTTGAAAAAATGTAACAGATAGACTACTCAGAAAATCTGTTAACCATTTTACATTAACATTGATATCCTCTAACTCCTTCAGCTCCTGCCCCCAGTCTTCAAGAGTCTTTATCCTCAGAAATGCAAGATGAGGCTTGATATCTCTGATCCTTCGGATGACAGAGCATACTGTCTCTATGCAACCCGCCCTAATGATAGGATTCTTCAGAGAACAGGAAGCAGTGATGTCCTGATAGCGTTTAATTATCTCTGTCCATAAAGGGACTGAGCTTTCAGAAACAGGGTATCGCCTCACAATGTCATCAAGAGAATCAACTGATAGCGGCTCTATTGAAGTAGAAGGTGTAGCAGGGTCCTCACTCATAAAGTTGCCAACAAAAGCGGATAATTCTGATGTAGTAACTGGCGAAAAAGCTGTCGTATGAAGATCAGAATCAGTGATTACCATTTCCTCATTAGAAGCAACATTAATTTCCATGACAGTACTGGTAGCTTGAATATCTTCATGGACGCCTTCCGGAGCAGCTTCTGTTTCAATAACTTCTAAAGATCCAATTATAACGCTTTCAGTAGAAGCAATCACTTGAGCGCTGACACTCTCAGTTGAAGGCATTGGCGTATGAGTGCTTCCGCCAACGGAAGGAGTGTTATCAAGAGAAGAAGAAACCTCTGCAATGATTTCAGGAAGAGGCCGTTGCACAGAACTCTGCACCACTGAAGAGAAAAACGCTATTTCACTGGCTGAAGGAGGCTCCACTTCGATAAGTTGTTCTGAGGCCTCAACTCCAGTAGTTCTTTCATCAAAAATATTGTGCACTTCAGCCTCAACAGCGTTTTGGTCCTTGGGAAGATTATCAGAAAGGATCTCAACTGTAGTAGAAGCAGAAGCAATGTTTCCTGGTATTTCAGCCTGAACGCTTTCAGAAGGGCCTTCAAAATAATACATACTGTTAGAACATTATAATGATTGTAATGATAAGCATATAAGCATGAATATTGATGAAATACTTTTTAAACTGCTACTAACCTACGCTCTCAGAATCATCAATAGCGTCAATCATAAGAGGTGATGAAGATTGCGCTGTCCTTTGCTGAAGAAGCGACTTCGCCTTGATAGCTTGCGATCTCATTCTCTTCAGAGATGTTAACGCTCTGGCTATGTCAATAGTTCTGGCAGGATTTGCAGTTTTCCGAACACCAGAAGCTTTAGCAGATTGATCTTTCTTTTTAGAAAGCGGAGAGGAACTAGGTTCACTCTCAGGCCAAACATTGGCCAAATTCTCAACTTGTACTCTTGCTTCCGCCGATGGAGGGAAAGGAATATCGGCAACATTATCTTCAGGGATGCTGAGTCCCACTGGAGTAGTTGGAGTTCCAGAGCTCCCTGCACCAACATCCGAAAGCGGTGCTGTGCTTTTTTCCTGAGTGACAGAAGCCTCAGTTCTTCCTAACTCATGTTGAGTCTGAAGATTCTGCTTGCGCACAATCAAAGGCTCGTTATCTTCGCTATCAGAAGAAGGATCCTGTGATAGATAAAAAAAAAATAATATATATAAGTAACAAAAAATTATGCAAATGAGAAATTGAAAAGCGTATGAATAAGAAAAATGCTTTAATTATAAAATTGTTTGCTTACTGATTGGCTCTTCCGTTTCTTAGAAAGAGGTGCCTTCTTTTTTATTGCAATTTTTTTGATTCTAGGCGCTCTTGGAGTAGCCGCCTTTGGAGCAGTAATAATTACAGGTTGGGGAGTAATGTTTTCCTCTCGGATTTCTGAAGAACCTCCAACGGCGGGTTTCGATTTAGATTTCTTGTGAGGAGAAGCTACCGCTTTCCTTTTCTTGCCTGCACCAGGGGGCTCTTTCAGACATTTTTCTTTGTCCATAGCCAGATTAACAGTTTGACTGAGCATTGGCGGACCCTGAACAAAGGTTTTGAAGGTAGCAATGCAAGCTTTCCAGAAAAGCTGGTAGTTTTTCGTACATCTACCTGTCCTATGCTCCCCAGCCAAGTAAAAACCAGCAACAGATGGCCTTAAGTTTAAGGACCAACTTTCCAGAATGAAAGCCTTCATGGTTCTCTTTAGAGAAAAAGATTCAGCTGTACCATCCGGAACGCCTTGATCAAGCCCAAACTGCCTCAGACACCGATCAGGATTGTAAGATTCAAGGCAGAAACTGTTGGTTTTACCGCCATCAACGCTGTATAAACCGACCAAATGACACTTGGACAAAATGGCAAAACAGTGAAGATCCTTCAAAGAAACTTCTGCTCTCTCCTCAGTACTCATGCCTATGAAAGATAAAGGCTCCTCAGAATGATAAAAGAATCTTTCAATACCTCTTGAAAGCTCAATGTAAGGTCTGAAGCAGAAGCATTTCTCCTTGTCAATAAAGTCAAAGATCAACGCATCCTTCTTTCTGGCAATACTACTCCACCGCCATGCCCTTGGACTTGGGAGATCTTCAACAGCGGTATTATCAGGTTGCAAAGGAGAAAACTGCCTAGCTGAAGGCGCATAACCGGGAAAACGTTCCCATAACCACATTTGAAGAAAAGCGGTATGAACAAATGATTCTATGAGAGAAGAACCTGCTGACCAGGCCTGACACTTATGGATTTGATCTAAATTCTTGTATAAAGTTCCCAAAAAATAAATTCCAAGAGGGAAACTCTGACCGTCAGCTAGGCGGAAAGCCAATGGAAATAATCTATCCAAAACTTTGTCAGTAGGAGCGCCTTCAAAGACATATCTAGACAGCCACATGCAGATGAACGCTGTCAACTCTAAAGGAGACTTGTACTCCTTTCCATATTGATAGTCTCTGACTCCTGTCTCTTTGTTCACAGGACCTTTCTCCCTGAAGAAATAGCGTACCCAGCCGTAGAAATTTGGCCGCCTTGCATGAGACTCCTTTGAAGCTCCCCAAACTGGATTTACTCTCGATTCCCAAACCAGAGCATGCAAAAGTCTTGACGCTTTTATCTCTTCTCTACTCAAAACAATGTCTTGTATGTCATTATTCCCGAAAACGGGTAATCTCCATAACGCCATCACATCTTCCAAAGTAGGGGTGATTTCTCCCCATGAAGTAATAAAAGTGTGAGTTTGACTGATTCCACCTAGTAACTAACTGAGATAAACTATCTGTATCTTTCCTAATCTCAAAATCCTTCGAAAGCTCTATAGCTTTAAAAATCTCAGCTGCATGAAGTTTTGGCCCATACTCTGGGTGAGTGAGTATATAATCACACCAAGCTGTCCACTCCTTGGTACAACCGCTGTGAGAACTAAAATTAACCTGAGAAAGCGTGAAATCTTTTCTTTCTATTCTGAACATAGTAGTAGCAAAAGGAGGTGGACAAAATCCTTTAGTTCCATCGATGTCACCATAGGGCAATGACCATCCATCTGAAGGAACAGCGGTATCCCAGGAATGATGCATAGCTGAATCCCAAAATTCGTTACTTAAAATATTTTTTTGAGAAGAAGATGCCATAGCTGAAAGCGTAAAAGTTGCAGAAATAAAAATAAATAAATTACAGTGTATTCTAAAAAAAAATGGTGATGAAAATGAATGATGAAACAAAAAAAAAAAAAAAAAAAAAAAAAAAACAGTAACATACATATAATAACAACAATAAAAGAATAAAAAGTAGATAAAATGACATAATTTACAGATGATCAAAATTTCTACAATGACGAAAAATAATATAATAAAAAAAAACAGCAAGCATAAGTATGAGCAATCAAATAGAAATGATAAACAAAAAAGTAAAGAAGCAAAGACTCACCAGAATTCTAAGAAGATGTCCTGGAAATCCAAATAAAGATTGAAGATCCTTGAAAACCACAATAAGATCAATGAAAACACGAGCACAGAGGAAAGATAAAAACTCAAAGTATGCTTGCACGAAGAAGAAGATGAACAGTAAAACAATAAAGAACTGATTATTTGCTTTTATAATGATTAAACATTTATGATATGCGGTTTCCAAGGAGCACGTTTTGATTCAAAATTCAAAAAAAAGGGGTACGATCATAATGACTTTGACAGGCTGGCTACATGATCTTATTGGCTATAAATGTGGCAAAACTATTTTAAGCAGGATCCGAAAAGACGTTTCTTTCAGACGCCAAATTTATGATAGTATATTATTTAATGAACTCCTTTTGTCATGATGGTTTGTCTGCTCAGACGCTTTTAGAGTAAGATTAGGCCTAAAAGCGCCTTCACAGACAGGGGGCTAAAATGTTGATGATGGTTATTGAAAAGTTTGATTTGTGAAATTTTGAATTTAAGGACGTTGTTCATAATTCAATAAAATAATGACACGTGGCTCAAAGGACGTTCTAGCATATTACACATACTAAAATCCTTTCGGGAATTGGTTAACAGAATTCCATGTTTATCTGATAAAAATGATTCTAGTCATTAATGATCAATGATTTTAAGCTCTTATGTTTTTAGTTCATACAAAGGATTTTCTGCTCATTTATGACAATTTTACCCTTATGTCACTAATGAAAGATGAAACTATTGCGCCTTTCACGCTATTGGCACAGATTCAAGTCCTAACGCTTTTTGGATATTGTTTCAGGCTCTAACGCCTTCGGATATCATTTCAGGCTCTAACGCCTTTGGATATTGTTTCAGGCTCTAACGCCTTTGGATATTGTTTCAAGCTTTAACGCCTTTGATGTTGATTCAGACTTCAACGCCTTCGGATATTCTATATGACTTCAGTGCCTCGCTCTGGTTTACAACGCCTTTCTTATGATGATAGGTGTGGTATAGATTTGTACCCTCCTTGTATGCCTTTCTGAGGACTTCTGCCAGAAAGGAGATTTGTTTTGTCAGGGGTGAACGGTATGGATTGGTACCTCCCCCGTGGGAATGAGTGTGGCTGTTTCCCCTCATTACCTATTCCAGTGAAGCATGGATTACTTCCTGGGCTGACAGTCAGGGAGAAAGCATTGAGGATGGATTTTTCCTCAGTTTCTCTTAAGGCCTGACGGGAAGGGTGTCCTCGTCCAACACCTATGATTTCCCTATTGGACCTGAGCTACGGGAAGGGTGTCCTCGTCCAACACCTATGATTTCCCTATTGGACCTGAATTACGGGAAGGGTGTCCTCGTCCAACACCTATGATTTCCCTATTGGACTTGAGATGATTATTAGATGATTATCATCATCGTTATTATTAATATTATCATGATTATTACTCTAGAGGAGTGTTGCTGTCTGAACACTAATATATTACCTCAGCAGGACAGTACACCATGAAAGCGTATGACCCGCCTTCACGGTGTAGTTACCAATTGCTTTTGGGGGAGGATGATGAGTTGTGGTTTGGAGGGTTTGGATAGAATTTGTTAAAAGATGGATATTATGAATACCGCTTTTAACCTTTGAAGAAAATATCTGAAAGCTTTGGTCATAAAAGCTTAAAAGAGGTATGGTGACAAAACGCCTTTATCTTGATGGAATCCAATATTTTTTCTCTAAAAGTCGGTTACAAAAACGGTTATGACAGCTGTACAAGTTGGTTACAATTTTGATAATCACCTATAAATAGAGGTGACCCCTCCTTGTTGAAGAAGAGAGACTTTCCTTGAGTTCCCAGAAGATTTCCCAAGAACAACCAGATTTTTTTAAAAGAATTTACAGAGAGAGAAAGTAAAGGATTCATCAAGAAAAAAAAACATTCTGTCACTACTTTTCTTCATCGTTCTTTCTTCTCTCCCTCTGAATCATTTCCTTATTTCCTCCTTTTTCTTTCTTGTGTTCTTTGAATCATTTCTTCCAAAAATAACTCAATTTAGAACGGTCTGGATATCAGATTTAGGCTAGATTGAGGTTGCAGTAAACCCCATTTCTTCAAAGATCAAAATACCCCCTACACCTGTTGATTTGGATACGGTGAAAAACACCCTAACCAACTAACTCTTCTTCTTTGCTATTGATTGAAGTATATTGAGAGATACCTAAATGAGATTATCAAGAGACCATTACTCTTATTCAAACAACTCCAAATCATTCTCACTATTATCGCTCGTAGTCGGCTCTTCTATGTACTTATTAATGATGAAATCCCTGTATTCTTTGTAGATTTGGGTATTTTTGAGATCGAGCTTCCATTGAAGAACTCTTTCAAAGAAATTTTCTCGGTTTCGTGGAAGGGAAGAATCAGTGGAGATCAGAGATCCGGCTATCAAGCTCTTCAGGAGGATGATTCTGTTGCCGGAAAGTCGGATTCCAGCTGATTCTTGAGAGAAATCCGATCTGGATTGTGGATTTCAAAGATTTTTTTTTTTAAAAAAAAAAGGGCATTAGTGACGGAAATTATTCCGTCACTAATATTAATTTAATATTAGTGACGGAATAATTTCCGTCACTAATGCCTTTCCGTCACTAAATTCGAAGTTTAAATTACCAATATTAGTGACGGAAACTTTCCGTCGCTACTAGTGACGGAAAAATATTTCCGTTACTAATAACCTTTAGCCACGGACGCATTAGTAACGGATTAGCGACGGATAGTTTTCCGTCACTAATAGTAAATAGTGACGGAAAATCAAGCATTAGTGACGGAAAATTTCCGTCACTGCTCGGTAGTTTTCTTGTAGTTGGAGAGAGATAATCCTAGTGAGATCATTTCGAAAAAAAAAAAAGATTATATTTTGGGTATAGAAACTTGAGGGGCATTTTGGTTAAAAAAATTATGAGGGACACGTTACTTATAGAAATATGGCATAGGGACATTTTAAGAACCAAAAAACTTTAGAGACATTTTGGGTATAACAAAGAAAGGGGGCTGAGTGGAGCATTGGCGAGACGTTCTTCTTTTGGAGCATTTTCCAAGAGAGCAAGAAGTCTGACTACTCCTTTGAGGTCGTCATCTGTCCCTTGTAACACTTCTTAATTGCGGTTAAGATTCTATCATCCCTAGGGTTCACCCACTTATCCTTGGGTTTTCAAAAAAAAAATAATAATGAAAAAACAATTTAACTTTAGGAGTTAGTGAATTTTAACCAGGGTCCAAAAATAAATTTTTTTTTTCTAAAAGCCAAAAATAAGTGGTTGAACCCTAGGGGTGAGTGAATCTTAACCATAGTTAAAGAGTGTTAAAAGGGACACATGCCGATCTCAGTGGTGTAACCGACTCCAAGGATTCCGGTTACAACCGTAGAGAATTTCAAGCCTAATAGATAGATGAGTGAGGGGTAATATGAGAACGAAGCAAATATTCAAGAGTTTGTCATTATATATAAAAAGATGAGATAAGAGCAAAAGATAGTTTTGGAATTACAACAAGATTCAATCAACGTTTTGAACAGGGACATCCTCTTTATATTAAGAAAGAGATGAGTGAGTGGTAGTATAGGAATTAAGCAAATATATAAAAGTTTGTCATTATATAAAAGAAGATGAGATAAGAGCCGAGGGTAATTTTGGAATTACAAAAAGATTCAATCAATGTTTTGAACAGGGCATCTATTTATATTAGTAAAGATAAATCCAAATTATATACGTGTATATAATATACAATATTATACATGTATATTATGAAGTACTGGAACATATATAGAGCCGCTTTAACCTAGTCGTCATGTTAGAGGGGTTTCGATAATTTGGGTATGGCCATACCTGGCCCGCAGGCCTTGTAGAAGAAAAAAATTCTTTGAATTTACGGGCTTAGGAGCGCTGGCCCAAGTGCCGTCACTGGCTGGCCGTATAACCTGCCCTAGCTATATCCAACCAATTGGGAAATAAAGTCCTTATACTATCAACGCACACATATTTGGATAGGATAATGCTAGCAACACTCTCTTTTTAAGACTAACTCTCCTGTTGTGTTGAGTGGATAGAGTGTTGGTTTAAAATAAATGTCAACTGGTAGTGGAAGACAACAATACATGTCTTTCCCTCGAAGAAATTGAATTTAAAATAGAGTGTATGCATGAGTCAGTCTATAGGTACGCCCAAGTATACTCCCTAGGTACAAAAAAAAAAAAACCTCTCTAATCCTTGTAAATCAAATAATTAAGGGTCAAACTTAAATTAAAAGGTGTGGATTGACTTCCTTTATTTTTTCAAAAGTGTGCCACCTCAACATTTATCCCGACCCTTAGTGGTTAACCATTTATGAACATAGTTAACCATCGACTGACTCAGCTAGCATAGCAGTGCTATTTTCCCTATTTAGATAACAAATTTGATAAAACAAACCCTCTCGTGTATTTTTTTAATATGTACACTCTTTGGCGATCCTGAGAAACGCTCCAGGGAGCTTTTAAGATTCATTTCCATGCATACCCATTTTGATTTTGTTTATTCTTATGCAATCAGGAACTCAACAAATTCAGTTCTGAACCAACCAATATCAAGAAAGTATGCTTGCTGATATAAGAAAGGATTGAAAGCTTACCCCTCTGAAAGATGCGGCTGTTGTGAATTGCGAGACGAAGAAGAGAATTAAAAGTTGCTAAGAAAACTAACAAGCAGAGACAAGGTGCTGGTTTGGTTCGGAAAGTAAGGATAAATAGTATGAGAAAGAGATGTAGTAATGGAGAAAAAAGAAGAAGAAGGAGTAAATATTGTGCTTTCCTTTCCCTTCTTTCTTGATCTTTTTCCCATCTTGAAGACAGGTATACTATGCTCATGATCCTAGAAGTTAAAAGTAGCTAAGAAAACACAGAAGCGGCGCTGGTTTGGGTGGGAAAGTAGAATAAATAGTACGAGAAAGAGATGTAGTAATGAAGAAAAAAGAAGAAGAACGAGGTATACGTGTTTTCCTTTCCCTTCTTTCTTGATCTTTTCCCATCTTGAAGACAAGTATACTATGCTTATGATTCTCTTCTGTAGTACTTGGGCAAGTTGTGATGGGGACTGACCGAAGAAGAATTTCTTCGTCTCAAGCAGAAAGTAATGGCCATGAATTGCTTTTCACGTACTGTTGTCCATGAATTTTTGTATTGTTAGAGGCTTTAGAATCAATCTCAATTCAACAAATCATATGCAAGGATTGTCCAAATGAAAGGTGCTGAGATTAGTTGCATCTCACTTGGATGGTCGTGATTGACTTGTAAAATCATAGCTTCAAGAACTCAGAAAGTATCCCTGCAGTCTTGAGGAGAGCCTCTCAATTTGCAGGCTTATCTCCTTAATCTTTCAAATAAGAACTTTTGGATATTTTAGTCTATTTATTTAGGCCCCTTGGTTGCATTTTATTTTTTGTTTTTAAAAATTTAAATTTAATTTAATTTTTTTTTTTTGCATAAAGTACGTTTGTTAAAGAGGTTTCTATTTTTTTATTTTTTAAAAGTAATAACTAATAACACATGAGCTTCGTTTGGTTCCACTTTTATTTTATTTTATTTTTGTTTTTAAAAACAAACATTTGAAACTTTTTTGCATAAAACATGTTTAGTAAACATGTTTATGTGATATCTACTTTTAGAAATTGAAAACAAAAATAGAAAACACGGAGTGCTCACCACCACTATCACCGCCACCACCAGCCACCACCGACAACCACTACTCAATACCATCCACCACCTCCACCTAGGGGTGGCAATCCAGCAGGGTTGGGACGTTGGCATGGTTAGTCCAAGCTCAACCCACAATTCAAAACCTTAGCCCAAACATAACCCAGCCCAAGCACCCCAGGCCAAGCTCGGGCTTTGGGCCGAGTTCGGGTTGGCCCAAATTAAGCAGATTGTGGGCGGATCGAGTTTGGGGGCTGACCTAGAGAAGCCATAAATTGTATTATTTTTAAGAATAAAATTTGCTTAAAAAAGGGGTTTCACTTATGTGGCCTTGTGGGCGTTGAAGAAAGAAGAAGGTTTTGGTTTTTCTTATTAATAGAGAGGGAGACCGCTGTTAAATCAAGAATGCAATGGATGAACCAGATTTGGGCCTAAACTCTCTCTCTATATAAATATCTATACTACTGCTAATAACCCTGTAGGTCTCCAAGTGGCTCCTTCAGAGGCCTCTGTTTGAGCTCTAGGTTGTTTCCACATGTTAGCTCAAATGAGCAAACCCTCTTTTATTGATCCAATGAAAAAATGTAAAATCATACACTTAATAACCATTATTATTCCCTAACTTAAACTAGCTAAGACCTGTGCGATGCACAGAAAAATAGAAGGAAAAAAAAATTTATTTATTTGTTACCTATATAAAATTAGACCAAAATAATCAATTAATAGTTTAATACAGACAAAGTATTTTCAAAGTTATATTTTTTATTTAATCAGTAGAACATAAAATTGAAAAGAATATCCAAATCAGAAAAATGATAAAACAATACACATGATTACAAAGACCATAACCTTAAAATCTGAAACTCAAATCCTTGTCTATTGTACATGGCAATACTTACTTTTAAGAGAAAATTTATAATATTTCAAACCGAAACTCTACGTAACACTTTTTCTCTAGATGTTACTTACAATAGCTAATGAGAGGACTTTGAGAAACAGAAACTCTAACCTTCCAAACAACCACATAAGAAGTTGGACCTCACTCTTATGGAGATATTTCAACAAACATAAGAAGTCTTCATCATATGTGAATTTAATAAAAATTTGATTTAAAATTTTTTTTTGGTTCAGAAGCTAAATAAAACTACAATTCACATATATTAATGCACTTATACATATATTTAAATTAACGAAGATCGGAGGCTTCTTCCATGGCTTCTAAAGCATTATAGAAGTTTGGACAAGTCTTTCTAAAGCCTTATAGAGAAGTCTATATAAATATGAAATAAAGAAGGGAAAGTCGCCATGCAATGCTCCGAAACGATCTTATTGACTTTTCGGCGTGTTTGCAAACAATTTCCCTGATTATGCTTAAATGCTTAAATGACATTTTCGGAAAAAAGATTAAAACTTAAAATGACCAATTTAGCCCCTCAATGTGAAATGTCCATTTGACCCATTCATTCAATTTTTGAAAGAGGGGTTTAAGAGCTTTGTAATCTGAAGCCGTAGAATTGAATATGAAAAATCCTAAAAGGAGGAACTCGAGTACACCAGTAAAACAGGGCAAGATGAGGATTATGATGAAGGGTTTTGTGTTGAGAACACGGAAGATCAAGATGAGATGCTCGAAGCGGTTGTTATGAAATATATTGAAAGAATGAATGAGATTAGTGGAAGAACACGAAAGATGAGATTCTCAAAGGCACATTTTATTATTTTTGGGTTTTTCTATTTTAGCTCCAGGTTTGGGATGTCTTAGGAGGCTGCTTGCTATCACTGCTACTGTTTTAACAGCACCTATTGTGAATGATAGGTATGTTGCCTTACACTCTGTATACTTTAAGAGCTTATGTTAGTGGGCATGGAAAAATTATGATTGAAACTTTTATTTGTAGCCATAAATGCTAATTCATGTTAGTTGTTTGTGGATTACATTACTTCCTAGAGTAGATAAATTTCTTACTTATTTTTTAAAATAACAACACTGGAAGGCAGATTTTTTCATGAGTACTAAGAGTCTATGGACACTATTTAAGTTACCTTTTTATATCTCCGGAAACTATAACAATGTCGTGGAACATTTAGGTACATCAATCCCTTATGTTATATGGCAGGCGTTGATTTCAGCGCTCCAGGTTTAGACTATCATGTTAGTGCATCTCTTTGAGCATTCTTCCAGCTAAGAATGCTTTTCTAGCATGCATTTTTGGACTATTGGGCAATGAAAAGATGAAACACCCACCCAGTCTTTGATGATGTGTTCAAAAGTTGAGAATTGCAATTCATGACTTGTTCTTTTCCTTGCCTTATATTTCTCAGATACCATATTGATATAGTAGATTTTGTGATTATTGTATGTGTGTGTGAATTTATTCAGGAATTAATTTTCAGGAGCATTGTTCCAACTAAGCATGTTTTGATTTGATATGATACTCATTCAGTCATTAGTTGTGATTAAACATTAAATGGAGTTGCTTTGGCTCCTATTTATTCAAATTTTGACATAATATATTTCTAATATCCATAGGTAAGGCGGCATTCTCCCGTTCTCCACGAGTATCCCAGAACCTAACATCCACACGTTGATTATTGAAGAATTTGAAGAGGAAGACTGTTGTAGCAGGACGCATCAATGGAGATGCAACACCATTTTCCGATATATCCATATAGAGTTGTATGAAGGAAAAAGGAGACTTAAAACTTGTAGTGACACTAATTTAAAATAAATTAGGAAGATTCTCATCTGTTGCCCAAAAACCAAAGTTGGAAGAGAGCTTGAGAGCTCAAGAGAGGAGAGATGCGCGCCTGGGAAGATGAGAATGAGGTTTCTCTCATCCTTTAGGGTTTGCTACTAAGGATTTATAAAGACCAAGCAAAACTGGACACGTGAGGGAGAGAAAAAAGGTGGAAAAAAAAAAAAGGTTCTCTCTTAGTCAAAGTCTTGGACTTTCCCGCCTTTTTAGATGTTTGAATTAAGAGATTCCAGAGCTCTGCATCACGGTGATGAAGTTGGCACATCTGTAATTATTAAAATTGGCGGGGGTAATTTTTGCAACAAATGTAATTACAAGATTTCCTTTTTGCTGAAGATTTTTTTAAACACACTAGTCACACACATTAGACCAAGTCTCAACCTAAGCTACAACCACACACACCTCTCAAAAAAGAGAGGCATGGTGGGAGTACTTAAGGAGACAACCCTACCATCGGGTAAGCGATGTGGGACTAAAGGGTCTACACACTTAGGTTGAGACTTGGTCTATGTGTGTGTTTAACAAAATCTTCACAAAAAAAAAAGACAATGTAATTACAAGATTGTCATTGTGATAGTGTAAAAAGGGGAGTTCCACTCAACACGGTGAAGCAGAGCTCCTCTTTGTATTTAAACTATTGAATTAAAGTGGTGGAAACATTCCTATTGGTGCATGGTGCATGTGTGAGTGAAGAGAGAGAGAGAGAGAGAGAGAGGGGGGAGGCCACTTTGGTCTCATCCCCCTCCGTCACAGTCACAAAAAACTGCATTTAAAAATAAAAAAAGTTTAAGGAAAAAAAAAATTCAATCAAAGCACCTATGAAGAGAGTACATACCAGATCTAATCAACCCGAATTTTCCATAATTTCTTCAAAAGTGTCAACAGAATGCCTTTGAGATAATTTTGATAAATTCGAACAAAATCACCTTTAATCACTATAAATCACCCGCTTTCAAATGGTGCCGACTTCAGGATTGGGGCACTGTCTGTTCAGTTGCAACAGTCGTAGGTTTTACAGATTAGGGTTATGTTTAAGAGAGATAATTTCGATTTGGGTTAAGGGTTTAGAGATGCTTTGATACCTTGTTATATAAGTAATCTCAAATAGAGAGTATAAAGATTAGGGAAAGAGAGAATAATGATCTTTCCCAAATCTAATGGAATGATATATATGAGAAACTACAGGTAAAACATATTATATTACAAATATAAAATATTTCCCAATAGGTAGCATATAGTTGTCAAGGGATATTTTGTAGCAAGTTTTGCAAATCAAATGGATCAGTTGTGTTGATCATAAAAGCATACTTATCAGCTGTGTTTTTCAAGATAGTTATGGAATCAATCTTCCCTCCATAAATTTATTGAAGAAAATGGTTCGTTATTATCAATTTCTGGTTTTGTAAAAAGGATTATCCAGTATGTCATCTGAGAAACTACAATTAGTGGACATTATTCTAATTGAAATTCACATGAATGGTATGTTGACATAACAATTTCAGTTTTAGATAATAAATTCGAATAAATCAAAATCTGTACCATTTAAATTAATATTAGTTTTCTTACTCTACAAAAATAGAAAATGAGAAAAACCAGAAACTTTGTTTGCAATTAATGAATGCTGCCAGTAACAAAACCCTCTTACCCTTTAATTCAGAAAGACAATCTTCTGATGAGTGGTGAGGATGCTTCACATGTTGTTACAGTAACAATAAAATTTGAAAAAATTGAGCTACCCCCCACCCAAAAATAATTTTGAAACAAAAAACATTAACCATAGCTACTCCATATGTTCAATTAGAACATATATACAGTAGATTGGTGCATTTAAGAAGTGATGAAACTCTTTACAATGAATCAATGCAAAAGAATGAGGCTGCTTCTATTCAAATAGGCAAGTAAAGAAGCTTTACCTTTAAACAATGATATATAACACTAAGAGAGAAGCATCTTTTCGTCAAGTTTGAACAGGAAAAACTTTCTCCAAGAAATTGATAAAACGTTTTGAATACAGCTTGGGTCCAACTGCGGAGATTGACATAGGGTCAAAGAATAGTGACTTGTATGCGTGCTCAATTTTCTTTCTCAGATTGTATTCCTGTAATATATCGATAATGCCAAGATAAAGAACAACATCATAGACCTCAAAGAGTTCAACCCCCATTGAATGGTCCCCCTCCTGCAGAAGCTTGCGATTAGCCTGAGCCGGCATGTTTACTCCTAGTTGCACACGCAACCTGCAGAAGCAGTAAGCAGTTAAAGGCACATTAGCTAGTTTGTCATTAGTTAAACAAATGTTTCACGAGTCTTCACTTCAAGGTTCACTTTAAAATTTCCATACCAAGGGGGTCGCACCACATACAATAATCCAATCAGAGTCTGGTCACCAATAACTAGGACATTCAGAGTTTTAAGTAGGTTTTACTTATCCACGTACAGATCATATTAAAATCCTGAGAGTAAAGCTATAGGGTTGGAACTCCAACAAAATTAGGCACCAAGAGCAAGTTGGCAGACCAAAATCAGGTAAGAGTAAGAGAATACCTTCTGAAATTGAACCTAGCTAGTTTTTGAGACAAGTTATTGTATCGCAGTGTTGTTCTCCAATGCTAATATAAGTCCACTGAGATATTAAACATGACAACATCAAGAAGAATTGACTAAGGACGTGCTATGCTTCTTTTGACTGGTTATTTTGGTTGATCATGAGATAATTATGGTTGTCCATTAGAGTTCAACAGAAGCTGAAAATATCCTTATAGATCTTAGGGATAAAAGTTTTACTACGCTGAAACAATTCAGTAGTAAAAGATCATGTTTAGAAAATTCATATTTCTAAAATGTAAAATGAAAAATGAATAGCAACTACCTTCCGGTCCCAGGAAGAAGAAGATCAACTTCCTCGTCTCCTGCAGCTGATGCTCTAAATGTACTTCCTCTAATGTGAGGACCTGGCACAGTGCTGACAGAGCCTGGCTCATGGGTAACCAAGGACAGACCCTTTGGAGGAATCATGAGCTCCCCATGTGAAGATGCATCTAGTGGGTCCAGAAAGTAAGTCAAAAAAGGTAATCGGCAAAGTAATGAACTAATCATAAACAAGGCAATCTGTAAATGCACACTATTCAATAATTGAATTTCAAAAATAAAATAAAATAAATACTGAAGTGAGAGTCTTGCAAAAAATTGAAGTCAGTTACGTCTCATTACAATCAATAAAAATGGATATATTGTATATATTTGAATACTTCTTGCAGTGCTCTAAATCTAGTCTTCAATCTAATGTTGTTGAAATGGGATTTTGTGAGACTAAACTAATTGAGTAAGTACATAAATATCCTTAGAATGATAAGGAGTTATCCTAGCATCTTATACCATCATTTGACCCATACACATTACATGCTTTTTTTTCATATATTTTTTTGCTTACGTATTTCATATTTAGAAGTAACATACTGTGCTAAATATAAGTAACAAAGTGATTATATGTATACGGATTATGGAAGAGAGTTTTGCTTTTAGCCAACGAGTCCACTAATTCATTAGCATGAGAGAAAATATAAGATTCCACCAGTCAGCAAGCTCCTTCATAAGATCATCGCTCACTATACCCCCCAATAGTGTTACAAATCTCGTTCTCGGGTTTTTACCGGCTGAAGTTTTTCTCAGGAAATTTTCTGGTATTTCTCGCCTAAATCCCGGCAATGATTAAAAAAACATATTAAAAATATCACCAAGTTATAAATATATAAAACCAACAACATTGTGTATTTTTCACGATATTTTTAGAATATCAGCTAAATCTTGCGATATTTATGGGATAAAAAAGAAAATTATATTTCTCGCGAGATTTTTAAAATGTCGCAATAAAAACAGAGTTTTATAGGCTTTGTCTTTATGTTATCTCTTATAATGACAAAGTTGGGGATTGGGGAATAATTCGGCAGAGGTCAAGTTCAGAAAAATTCGGGAAAATTTAGGAACAAATAAAAAATAAATATAAAAATATACCGAACAATTTGATTAAAAAATATACAAAATAAGTAGTTTTTTTGCCAAGTTTAAAAAAATAATTCGAAAAATTCGGGAATAATTCAAAAAAGTCGCGAATAATTTGGAAAATCCCTGAATAATTCGGCAAAGCAAAAATGCGTGAATAATTCGCGAATTTTTGAAAAAAACGGAGTTTTTTTGTTACAGAGCTATTAGTAGCTCTTATATACTAATAGTAGACCATTGGTGGAATATATATAATAAAGTGTGAGAGAGATCATTAATCTCTCTCACTATTTTTCCCTATACCTAATCTTCTTCTTCCTCTCTTTCAAAACCAAAACTCTTAAACCCTTTCTACTTTCTATCCCTAATAACCTTACAAATTAAACCAACTTAGTATCAAAGTCAAAGGGAAGACCCAAGGAGTACAACTCAGCAAGACAAACTCAGAGTGCTGATGTCAGCATGATGTCATGCAGCTATACGGTCAATTTTTTTTTATTGTTCGATGTGATAGATCGTAATTTTTTGAGAATTGTGTTTATTTTTTGAGCTCCGGAGATGTAATTTTTTTGAGTTTTTGTCAAAAATTAGAAAACAAAAACCAGATTTGGTTTTTTGGATTGTGTGATTGATTTTTGAGTTTTTTAGGGACTCAAAACTGTTGTGTATGATCCATACGATAAATATTGATGGATTGAAACAAGTTTTGTGAAGATGGGAGAAATATTGAATGCCCTGCGAATGTTCACCCCCATAATTGCCGTTTTTTTTTATTGTTGGGGCCTTTTTTTTGTTACTTGGAAATTGATATATGACTAGTGGGGGCTATTCTATGGATTTCTATTATCCCGAACACTGTTAGGTTGTTGTAGGGTTGCTGTTTTTTTTTTTTTACTATTCTACCTATTATGGAGGTACTTTTGAGTGTTTTTTAGATTGTGGAACCCTAGCTTATTGCTGTTTTTTGAAGATTAATACTTTCTTTGGGTTGATTTGTGTAAAACAGCCTTGTGACATTCTTGATGGATGAATCTGAGGTTAGCCGGTTCATAGTGTCTCTGTACAGGGTGGAGGGAGTATTGGGGTTAATGCTAGTGATGCACCAAACCTCCAGATTACTATAATGAAGTTAGATGAGACAATATTTCTTACTTGGTTTCAATCTGCGATGTTGTTTATTAAAGGCAAGAGGCAGATGAAATACTTAAAAGGTACTATCTCCACTCCCAAGTCTACAGATCCAGCCTATGGCAAGTAGGAAACTGAGATTGCAATTGTAATGTCATGACTTCTCCACTCTATACAGCCAGACATCATTAGTGTCTACTTGTTCTTTCCTCCCGTAAAAGCTATATGGGATGCCGTGAAATAAACCTATTCTGAGATAGGGGGTACAACTCGTGTTTATTAGTTGCGTCATAGTATCTCACAACTTAAGCAGGGGGAAATATTTATTCTTAGCTATTACTCTACTCTTCACCATCTCTGGGAAGAGCTAGATCACTATCAGACCTTCCAGGCTAAATGCCCTGAGGATGCAGTTGCTTATATAAAATTGGTTGAACGGGCTGAATATGGACTATGAATAAGTCAGGGTTCAAATACTTGACAAAGACCCGGTCTTACCCCCTAATGAGGTCTATGCATACTTACATCGTGAGGAGCGTGGTTGGAGTGCTATGCTCCCTCCTCTCATTATTGATAGATTTACACTAGCCTCCTCATTCCAGCGGGGAGGCAGGAGTCAGGAGTCGGGAGTCAGGAGTGATGGTCGTTTTGGATCTTCTGGATCTTCTACTGATGAACGGGACAAACTTAAATGTGACCATTGTGGACGCACACATCATATAAAAGACATTTGTTGAGATCTACATGGTCGTCCACCCCCACGGGATCCCAGTGGTGGACGAGAAGACAGGGAAAGAAGACCTGGAGGAGGTTCGAGTGCACACTCTATTACATTCAAAACCCTAGTATCTAATTATGTACCTCCATTTGATAGCTCTCACCTGCCCCAAGATGAAATCGATGTCTTCTGCCGTTTTATATCCCAGTTGGCGACACCAAGTATCGCCAGTGCCGCCTCAGTCCCTTACTCAGGTACCTCAACCTCGGCTCTCAGTGCATCTGTTTTTGATCATAGTCACTCCTAGATCATAGATTTAGGAGTATATGGTCATATGACTGACGTCTTCTCTTCTCATTCCTATTTTTTCCTTTGGCAGTGATTATAAACAAAGGGAGTGTGAACCTATGGTCAAAGAATTGCAGGTATACAAGAGAAGGTAGAAAGAACCTCATAAGCCCCACTAAGAGACCTCTTCTGATCCAGGTAATATTGTTGTCCATTCTATTCCTAACATTGTTGAGTCTAAAATTCATATTGCCCTTAGGAGAGGCACTAGAACATGTACTCAGCATCCTATCTCTAATGTTGTATCTTACCATGTCTTGTCTTCTTTGTATCACTTGTTTGCCTTGCTTTTTCTTCTGTGTCTGTCCCTCGCAGTTTAGCAGATGTACTGTCTCAACCAGAATGGAAGCAGGATATGGAAGAAGAGATGTGTGCACTCGAAAAAAAAGTACCTGGAATATAGTAAACCTATGAAGAGGGGGTCAGTTGAATGTAGGTGGGTGTTTACAGTAAAACACTGCTCGGATGACGCAGTTGAGAGATATAAAGCTCACTTGGTTGCAAAGGGGTATACTTGGACGTACGACATAGGCTATCAAGAGACATTTGCTACAATTGCAAAAATGAACTCATTGAGTAATTTCTCTTGCAATCAATCAGAATTGGCCTTTGTTTCAACTTTGATGCGAAGAATGCATTTCTTCACGGTGATTTAGAGGAAGATGTATATATGGTACCACCTCCTGAGTTCAAATGCCCCTCAAATAAAGGGAAGGTGTGTTAGCTATAGAAGACTTTGTATGGACTGAAGCAGTCCCTCAGAGCATGGTTTGAGTGTTTTCGCAATGTTATGATGAAGAATGGTTCTAGACAAAGTCAAGCAGACCACATATTGTTTCTCAAGCAGTCGTGCCAGAAAGTGACTATCTTGATTGTTTATGTGGATGACTTTGTTGTAACAGGTGATGATTTGAATGAGATAGAATCTCTGAAGGGCAAGTTGACAAAGGAATTTGAGATCAAAGATGTCTTCTAACGTATTTCTTTGGAATTGAAGTCACCAGATCTAAGAAGGGCATATTTGTCTCTCAGCGCAAGTATGTACTTGAACTACAGGAGGAGACATGCATGATGGGTTGTAAGCAATATGATACACCCTAATCATAAACTTAGACAGGCATTGCTTATGTTGTCAGTGTAGTCAGTCAATTCATGCATTCACCAACTACTGGCCACCTGGAGGTAATGAATCGGATCCTCCACTACTTAAAGTCATCTCCTGGGAAGAGTTGGTTGTACACTTGTAATGAGAACTTAAGGGTTGAGCACAACCATTCGTCGTGTTTTTAGATTCGGAATCACATGCTTAACTGTGTTTCAAGGGCACCTCTATTTTAATCAGGTTGGTGTGCGGCGTGTGCCATATTCAACCTTTCAATCAAAGTATAAATCAAGCGCCTATGACAACCAGGTAGACACAACCATTTCAAATTTTGCACGGGAATTCATGGTATGACCTGCCTAGATCCTAAACCTGGTATAGGGGGCCTGTTGGCCTGGTGAACCATGCCAAGCCCAACCCTTTATGCAACAGATCTTATAACCAGGCCCATGGCAGAGGCAGCCCACGAGCTGGTGGGGACCTTCCAAGGCAAGCCAAAAAGCCAAACCTAGAGGCCATTAGGTCAACCAGGCACGCACGAGCCCCTAGATATGAATTATATTAGAATCAACCATTTCTGCTATCCATTAGATGTTCATTACTAATTGTTTCTTGTAGGGGCCCTTGTAGGGGACTAGGAGGGCATGGATTAGAGACTATATAGTAGGGACATGGACATGGCCATGGAAATTTAGTGGTCCTTTGTGCAACGTTATTGACTACAAGTCTACAACACAATGAGAATAGGAATAGCATTTTCTGACATGATTCATTAACTAGCCCAAACCCGCCCAAATTTTCACGAGTTAGGGCTCATAATGAGGACCTGAGGGACAGGTTTGGTTGGGATTTCTCGGTCCAATAATCCAATTATTATAATATATATTTTTATTTTCAATTGGTTAGATGGGTGGATAGGGTTGTGAAATTACTCTTGATATGATCTCACAACACCTAGAGGGGTTGAATAGGTCTCGTAGGGTCTGTCTATCCAATTTTAAAATTGAAAATTATATCAAGACAATCACAAAGAACATATACATGTTACGTCAAAAACCCTCACGGGAAAAACCATGGAACATTGTCCAGCAAATAGATAATCACTAACAGATAAAAAAAAGTAAAAACTTGAACCTTACCCAAACAGGACTCGACAACTCGATCCACAGTACAGATTCTGCAACACTTGCATGACCACAATTCTCACATATCTCAACTCTCTCGAATATATCAATTTTCCTTCAAATTCGTTTTGGGGAGCAATTGATATTTGTAGACAACTACAAAAATCAGAGTTTTAGCAGTTCTAAAAACTGTCTTTGTGGTACTTGTTCGATCCAGCATGTCTTGCTCGAGCGAGTTGGTTACTGTCATTACCGACACAACCCAAGAGAATCTCACTCGAGCCAGCTTAAAGTCGCTAAAGTGACTTAGCTATTGGAGTCGCACCATTCTCAGACATCTCAGTAGTTCGAAACCCGAGACCAATTCACTCAAGCCAACATACCTGGCTCGCTCAAGCCAACATGTCCGCAAAGCTGTTTTGATGTCTGAATTCCCATAATCAAGCCAAGTTACTAGTCACCTATGTGAAACAAGTTATCTAAGCCAAATGACCTAAGGTATGGACTAGGTAATTTACCATCCTAAACGGTGAGAGCGAAGCTTCAGTAATCTCCATCTTCAGTAGTAGCTTCATCCTCACAGATTCTAATGAACACGAATGGACGGACTCAAGAATACGACTAGATGAGTTTTATCAATGGGATTAAGCCAATTACAAATTTGGACTTTATAGGTTGAGGGTGCCTTATTGAGTTGGGTTCAGGTTTGTCTTTTTCCAACAATTTTATAAATTGATTGTTTTTGGGTCAAGAGTGTATTTAATTGCTCATCACTTGACGACTCGAAACACAAAGCAACAGAATCCATTGCCACCCCTAAGGAAGAACATATAATGGAAGAAACTAGCATGGAAAGAATTGAATGATAAGTATTGGAAATTGAAGAAGCTAACTTCCAATTGTTTCCACCCAAACCCCTTGTCTGTTCTTCATGTTCCAAATTTATCGACAAATTTGTTATCCATTAGTAATATTACTAAAAATCTTAACTATTGTGTAACATTTTTTACTACCCACTGTGTCATCTAGGACTTGACAATGAGGGAAACGATTGGGAATAGTCGTGAAGCAGACGGTCTCTATCTCTTGGATGTTGCTAGTTTTCCTTCAGCATTACAGTGTAGTAGTAGTCTAGTAGGAGTAATAAAGATGTTCAAATCAGACGTGGCACAGTCATTTAGGTCGTTTATCCTTTCAGTCATTGAAGTTAGTTTTTCCTAACTTGTTTGAGTTTGCCTCTGATATTTGTCTATAATGTGAAGTTTGTGAGTTGTTCAAGCATCGTAGAACTTTTTTTTTCCAAAGTATGAATAAAAGTTCATTTGCATTCTAACTTGTTCATTCTAATGTATGGGGACCTACTCCTACAATGTCTATGCATAAATATCGTTATTTTATTACTTTTGTAGATGACTTCTCTTGTTGTACTTGGCTCTACTTGATGATGACCCATGATGTAGTCTCAGTTTGAGAAGCAGTTAAAGGTCTTCTGATCTGACAATGCAAGAGAAACTTTGAATGTGAACTGCTTGAAAAATTATGGTATTATACATCAGAGTACATTTCTATACACTCCTCAGCAAAATGGGGCTGCGGAGAGAAATATCTAGCACCTTATGGAAGTTGCTTGAGCCTATTCATAGGAATGAAAATACCAAAGAATTTTTGGGTCAAATCAATTCTTACAGCGGCCTTCCTTATCAATCTTATGCTGTCTCGGATACTGAAGTTGAATTCTCTAGTCCTCCTTCATTGTTCCTCCTCGATTCTTCGGGTGTGTTTGCTTTATCCCCGTCTTAAGTCCAAATAAGAATAAATGGAAATCCATTCAAGGTGTTCTCTTAGGGTCTTCTTACACTCAAAAAGGATACAAGTATTTTGATTCAGGGTCACGAAAATAGTTTGTTACCATGAATGTCACTTTCATTGAGTCTGAACCTTTCTTTCTTCGTCTTCCTACCACTCTTCAGGAGGAGCATAGTGAGTGGAAGTGAAGCAACATTCTTCTTTAGTTCCTCTTCCTCATCTTGTCTTTGATGTTCGTTCTCATTGCATTATTTTGGGACAACATTTAGCTCTTACTACGGCTATAGTTCCACATGAAAAGGAATTGCTAGTTTACACCATACACAAGAAGGGAGAAGGGACCACTTTGTTAAGTCTAGCTACCAAATCGGATTCCTCATAACTAGACTTGATTTAGGTAATCCTAACTACTCATTAGTATCTATTTCTATTAATGATGATAATGCTCCTATTGCCTTATGCAAAGGGAAGCGTTTATGTATTGTGCATCTTATTTCGAATTATGTCTCCTATACAGCTTTGTCTCCTTCCTATTCTACTTTCTTGTACTACATTCCTTTTATTTCTTTACCTTTCAAATTTTAGGACAGCGGTCTCCGATGCTAAATGGTGTAAGGCTATAATGGAAGAGATGAGGGCTTTAATCAAGAATGAAACTTTAGAAACAATTGAGTTACTCAAAGGAAATGGGCCCGTTGTTTGCAAGTGAGTGTTCATTGTGAAACACAAAGCCGATGGGTTCATTGAAGGGTATACGGTGAGATTGGTTGCTAAGGGATAAACACAGACATATGAGATTGATTACAATGATTAACTCTAAGAAGAAGAAGAAGAAGAGTCTCGTGGCTCACCCGGCTCACGCCTCTCTGCATCGCCTGTGTGCTTCCTCCCTCAAGGCTCAAGGTCAATCTCGGTTCCACCTCTCTTCTTCTTCACGCCTCTGTGCTTCCACAGTTCCACCTCTCATCTTTTTCCTTTTTTTTATTTTCTTTTGTTATTAAAAAAAAAAAACCCTCTTCGGTGATTAGGGTTTAACAGAGAAAAAGAAGAAGGTCACGTGCCTCACTCGGCTCATGCCTCTCTACATCTCCTGTGTGCTTCCTCCCTCAAGGATCAAGGTCAGTCTCGGTTCCACCTCTCTTCTTCTTCACGCCTCTGTGCTTCCACGGTTCCACCTCTCTTCTTTTTTTCTTTTTTTTTCTTTTCTTTTGTTATCCCATTATGAGAGACATGCCCTAGGAGTCATTTTAAATCAACATACCTAATGCCTTCCTTCCTTAGGTATGTTCTCACAAAAATCATATTTTGGATCATATATTTCGCTTGCTGCCCGCTAGAATTTTGCTTGCTGCCTTTTTAAAAAAAAAAACTTGTGGTCATATATTTCTGGAATTTTGCTTGCCTTGTGGAATTTTGTATGCTACCATGTCTTCAACTGAAGAGACTGCTCTGATTTAGTTATATATTTCTGTAGGGGAACAATGGATGGTCATATATTTCTATAAAATATAAACAAATATACCAAATGATTTAGTTACCTGTATTTATAGAATAATTATAATTTGGACAAAAACTGCTTAAGATTTCCTAAAACACCTGAAGTATTTAGAAGCTTAGCAAATATAGTGAAGTATAACTGAAGTCCTATAGATAACTGTCCACATTTGCTGAATGCATGCTTTTAACCGTGGATTTGAAACCTTAATTACTGTGGGAATATGAAGGACCTTAGTCATCCATTTGTTGGACATCATTAGTCTATAAATACTGGATTTTTACCATTATCTGCATTTGATTATTAAAACTATGCAGCATTGTTGTTGCTTATTTGAATTTACATGAAGGTAATTGTGCTTATTTGAATTTGATTTGTGTAGGTAGTTATGCACTTTTGCTTGATTTTAAACTTGCACTTGCACTCATTGCATGCTAATATTTTAAACTTTTTGGTGTATTTTCTTTACGTATTAGGATTACTGGATTAAGGTTTGAATCAATTAATCAAAGTATCAAAGTTAAAATGCTAAGAGCTAGAGATTCTTTTTGGGAGTATGTGACTGCAGAAGGAGGGGCAAAGATTCGATGCAATTTTTGTCAAGAGACGCTTATGGGTAGTATTACCCGTATGAAACATCACTTTGCAAAACAATTGCAAAGAGATGTGAGGCCTTGTCCTTCGGTGCCTGATCTTGTTCATGAAAGGGGATTACAGGCCATACAAGAGATGGAGTCACGTAAGAAGACAAAAGTATCAGATTTATTGCAACCATCTCAAGTTGGTAGTGGAAGTTCTACAGGATCGATTTCAAACATGACTTGTGGTAATTTAGGAGGAGCTCAGCCGAAGGTAACTCAGCTCATAAAGAAGAAAGAAAAAGATGTTGCAGATCATTTGATGGCAAAAGCTTTTGTGGTGAATAACCTTCCATTTAACTTGCTAAGGTCGCAAGAGTTTAAAGACACCATCACAGCTGTTTCAAATCATGGTCCGGGTTATGTTCTTTCAAGTAGTGAAATACTTAGGGTAAAGTTATTGGCAAGCTTAAAGGATGAAGCAGAAGAGTATGTCAATACAACTAAAAAATCTTGGGTTGTTTCAGGATGTACTTCATTGTCTGATTCTTGGACTGATGCAAAAAAGAGGTCACATGTGAATTTGTTGGTGACATCTCCTATGAGAACAATATTTTTAAAAAGTAAGTGTACAATTGGAAAGAAGAAAGATGCAACATACATAGCAAATTTTATTGCATTTGGGATTGAAGAAATTGGATAAGAAAATGTTGTTCAATTCATATCAGACAATGCTTCCAATTACAGTGCGGCCGGAATCATTATTGAAGATAGATATCGAAAAATTTTCAAGACATTATGTGCAGCACATTGTTTGGATTTGATTTTAGAGAGTATTGATGAGCTTTCTCATGTGAAACCAATTTTAGAAAATGCGAGACTTATTGTGAAGTTTTTATATAGGATTCAACATGTTTTGGATTTGATGAGATTACACACCCAAAATAGAGAACTAAAGAGGTCTAGTGCTACTAGGTTTGCAACACAATTCCTTTGTTTACAATCTATTCTCAAAGAAGAACAAGCATTAAGGTTTATGATTGCTTCAGCTGAATGGCGAGCTCTATCTCAAAGTAAGACAAATGAAGGAATAGAAATTGCAAATATTATACAGGGGAATATGCTTTAGGGGAAGGGAAGAGAAATAATACAAACAATTGAGCCTCTTGTTAGGGTCCTACGGATGGTGGATGGTGATGGTTCTACTATGGGATATCTTTACGAAAGTATGGATAGGGCGAAAGAGGCAATCAAAGAAGTACATAAAGGCAATAATGAGAAGTATATGCCTTTTTGGAAGATAATCAATGAAAGATAGAATAGGACATTGCACAGCCCCTTGCATGAAGTTACCGCCTACCTTAATCCTAACTTGTTTTATAATAAACTTGTGAAAATGGATAAGGAAGTAAGGGTGAGCATTGAGAAGATGATTGATAGGATGATCCCTAATTTTGAGGAGGCAAAGAAGTTTAACAAGGAGTTGAAACTTTACCACCAACAAGACAATTCCATCTTTACCAATGGGGAATTGAAAACCTTTGTGATACACATCCAAGTAAGTTCATTACATATTAGATTTTAGTTTTAATAGTTAACATTTTAAAAATGTATTTGTATTATAATTAGGACTTTGATGGGACATGTATGGACAACAAGTTCCAATCCTTCAGAAGTTGGCAATCAAATTGCATAGCCAACCATGCAGTGCCTCAGCATGTGAAAGAAATTGGAGTGCTTTTGAGGCTGCACACACGAAGAAGAGGAACAGATTAGAGCCAAATAAGTTACATGACTTGGTGTTTGTTCGTGAGAACTTGCATTTTATGAAGACAAGTGCACTTAAAATAAAGGACAATGAACCAATTAATCTTGAGAAAATTTTGGCATTCCCAGATGTACTTGAAGTTGAAGTTGAAGGGAATCATGAACTTGAAGATGAAGCACCCTCTTCCAATGAATCTTTAGGGAATGAAGATGATGCAGATTTTGATGACCTTGATGATAATGTCGCTTTTAACCAATTAATAAATAAGAATGAATAATTTTATCATGTAATTTGTATTCCATGATACTGGAAGAACAGTTTGTATTTTGTGATACTTTTTGTTGATGAAACTGTTAGAAAAAAAACAATCAGTTTTGTTTTTAATCTTGATAATTGATTTCCTAATGAATTTTGATGCCTTGATAGCTTGATGGAATGAAATTGGATGTTTAAATGATGTTATGGACTTATTGTTGATTATAGTTACTTTTTTCTATATTATCTCATCAAATTGTTAGATATATTAATTAATATTATGTATATAATTTTTAAATTATTTTTTCGTTTTTTTCCCTAAGTTTTACCCTTTTTTTCCATCTTTTCCGAATTTTTCCGTACTTGACCCTTACCGAATTATTCCTGTACCCCGACTTTGTGACTATCAAGAGATACAGTCAGGCAATATAATGAGGATAGACTACTAATAGAGTCGTCTTGATCACTCTCTTTTCTAGATGTCATGAATAATTAATTACAGTTTTAATTGTCTATGTGGATGACATTGTCGTGATAAGAATTTGAGATCAAAGACCCAGGAAGTCTCAAGTATTTTTTTGGTATAGATGGGGCTCACTCAAAGAAGGGCATTTTTATGTCACAGAGTAAAAATATACCTTACACTTACTTAAAGATATTGGGAAGCTAGGTTATCGACTTGCAGATACTCCGATTCATCCAAATCACAAGTTGAGCACCAGTGACAGACAATTATTGGACGATAGAGAGATGTACCAAATACTTGTAGACCGCCTTCTTTATTTCTCTCTCACCAGGCTTGACATAGCGGTTAGTGTGGTGAGTCAATTTATGCATGACCCTAGGATTCCTTATTATGAAACTGTTGAGAGGATCTTCCGGTATTTGAAGACTACTCTAGGGAAAAGCATACTATTTGCGAATCACATACATATCCTTCTAGAAGCTTACACTAATGCGGACTTGGCTGGAAACGTTGATGGTCTACTGCCCCATGAACCACTCATGGAAGATTTCAATGAGTCAGAAGAGGAAGAAGTTTTTGTTGAAGAAGGATGATGACAATTTTGATGCCGAGTATGCAAGTTATGGCCTTGTAGGATCTTTCCTATTAGACATGAATGTAAAATTCAGACTGATGAGGATTGATGACTTGTAGTCTTATACTTTATGGTTCTATTTTATTACTGATTGATAGAGTTAGGGTAATGCTTATGTACTGGTTACAATTTTACAGATAGTCAAGTAGATTTTCAAACTTCATGTTTATGTAATGATCTTGGAAGGTAATTTCATTGATTTCATGCATTTTCAATTATTTCTTAATTTTTATGTGCATTCATATATTTTTTCAAGGTTTCTACAACAATGAAAATGCATATCAATCAAGAATAAAAGATGTTACAAAAGTAGAGTTCATATTGGGGGAAGGAGGGAATTTTGTACCAAGTAGTTCATCAAGCAACCGCCTCAGGTTGCCTTGACAACCAAGATTTGAATTCAAAACTCTACAAATAAGAGTTTTGAGCTGTAAACATTCATCTCTGATGAATTGATTATATCATTATTATATTTTTGTTAATCTATGTAATGGAAACTTAGTTTTCTAAGGATAAACATCCCCTTTATTGCTGGAAATTTAATCATTTGGAAGAAGCTTTTTGGGTACTGTTCTACCCTATAGGCTGATAACATCAACTTGCTACTACTACAAGTTATATTCTCTGGGTCACTACAGCGTGGTAGAGATTTGGATTATCAATATGCATTATCAACACCGGGAGGGGGGCAGACTCATTCGTAGTCTAAGGAGGAATATTGTAACTGAGACTTTTATCTTCTTTTTTTCACGTTTATATAGTCTTCTTCCTGGCTAATTCTTTGAGGTCATCCTCTTTATACTCTTTCTTTTATTCATCCCATTAACTCGTCTCTCAACTCTTTTGAAAAGAAAGACAACATCATCTTCACTATGATTTTTTCTCAAAATTACCTTGTATCCTGCTAAAGTAACAGTATTTCATGCTTCAAGCACTTCTACTGTGGTGGTTAAAACAACTACATATCTAACAACAGAACTATAATCTAGTGCTAATAGATAACGGTAAAAAATGAACTTTGTGAACATGCTCTATTTGTATCCCGAAAAAAAGTTCCTCGACAACTGAATGTTTTTGCTATGAACAGAAAACAATAATAAGCATTGTGAAAATAACCATGGATTTAGAAAAAAGAAAACAAGTTTATAGTTAAAAGGGATATATACCATCATCAGATGATGAATTTTCATGATTGTGCAGTGTATCTGTAGGTTCTAAGAGGGCTTTCAAATGCTCAGGAGCTCTAAAATGCAGTCCCAGCAGGAGGCTATAATCAATTATGCATTGCGATTCCAGAAACATGCAATCTAGAGATATTTGTCTGCCAAAATAAAAATTCCAATGACAATTATAGGTTAGAAGGGACTCATCATACAGTGAAAGATAGGCAGATCATAATACTATAGGATGCATATTTCAACTGTGAGCAACAAAATATTTCTCAACAAAGTAAAGGAACGTAAGTTGTAGTATTGCAAATCAGATACGATAAAACACTTCATAAAGAAGTAGCAGTGGTGAAAAGGTGAAAAAGTACAACTGCATTTGGAAAGACAAGCATCTTGTTTCAACCATATTTCTTGTTCTGATCGCAATCTATTTTTAGCCTATTTTAACCTTCATTTCATATACATTTGTTTTTCAGATTTGCATTCTAAGTTTTACCTAGTTTAAGCTCTCTGAGTTCATCTAGGACAGAAGTAGAAACCTAAGGTTGCAGTTTGTTGAGATATGTTATTATTATGGGTGTAAATAGTAGATACAACGTATCATGTCAGTAAGGGTATTATTGTAATCTTCCTTTTTAATTGATATAAAAACATAACGGGGGATCAGCCCCTAATCTCTCTTTAATTTTTCTCCTCTTCTTCCTCTTTCCTATAGGTTTCACTTTCTACTTAGTTTTAGAGCAGCTTTTTTTCGATCAAGATCAACAAAGGAGTACAAAAAACAAAGGGCGAAGCGTAATGCTGACTGTTGAGATATGTTATTATGATAGTTGTAGATATACAGTATTGTATCATTAAAGGTAGTATTCTAATCTTACTTTATGAGTGATATAAATAATACAAAGAGGGAATCGGCCTCCAAATCTCTCTCCAATTTTTTTCCTCTCCCTCTACTTTCTTCCTTTTGGGTTTCACTTTCTACTATGACGTCAATCGCCGTATGGAAGCAGTCGTCCCCCCGAAAAAATAAACAGGTCAACAAGAATGTAAATCTGGTTTTTTGTGTACTTTTCTGGAATTTTTGGATAGTGTTTAGAGCAAGGTGTTACGCAAGAAAAAATAAATTTTTAAAAATCCGATTGGTATGATTTGTTAGGGCTATTTTGCCGAGGAAATTGGTATTGTTTGATGATTTTGAATATATTAGAATTTTTAAAACTTGTTTGGAGAAGTTCCGTAAAGAATTCAAGTTGGGGTGATGATTTTGTTCCCTCTTTAATAATGTTTTTGTTGTTTTTGTGTTTTGAGGGTTTCAAATTTCATAGGTTGAGATTTAGGAAACCTGTAGAGATTCAGCAGGATATCATCACCAATGTCGACTGAAGGGGGGTATGAATTGATTTCTAGAGTGTTGATGGTCACTTTTTGACATGCTGACATAGAACCAGTATGGACATGTGTCATCAAAACAACCAAAGGAAAACAGTCAACAAGGCACCCTCAAGACGCTGGCAAGGCACACTAAGGCGCCAAAAGCGCCCTGTCAAGGCATCTCCAAGGCGCCGTCAGGTCATCTCCAAGACACACTTGGACACCGTCAGGTCATCTCCAAGACACACTTGGACACCATCAGGTCATCTCTAAGGCACCACCAAGTACACTGAGGCGCCGCCGAGGTGCAATGGAAAGATCATATTTTTTACCCGTGACAAATTACCCACTCTTGCAGACCCATGCATCCCAAGCGTGTGATTGTTAGTTAAAATTGATTACAATGGGCTAAAATGCTTCAAATGGTAAATTTGAAGGAAAAAGATTAAAAGAAAAAAACGCCATCAATGTTGCGCCCTCGTAAAAGTACTGTTATCTACGGGTCATAGCAATTCAAACAACTACACGAGCCACGGGGTGCCTTCAACAAGCTAAAGAGCCTATATAAATTGCCTGTTGCCCATGGGTTACTACACCTCAAGACATGGTAATTTTCTAAGAATAACTAGGACTTGTGGTTTGGCAGGCATAGAGGATTGCTAACAAAGATAGGAGCCCTCACTCTTCCATATTCCAAGGCAAGATTGCAAAGTGGGTGCCGCCTTTGTCAGCCCACTTAGAGTACGAAAAGAGTGAATGTCTTCTTGGGCACCCGAGGTAACGACGCGAGAAATTTGGGACTTCGATAAAATTTTGTAACCGAAATGGCCGTTATAGATAGACATTGATAGTCTTCAATGTTCATCTGTTACTGGATTGAATGGATTTTATCAAGTTACATAATAGGGATCATGTCCCTAGGAAATGGCAACCACTCATCAGATTCCGAACAAGGAAATCTTTCTTCAGTCGTTTTTAGACTTGACCTTAATACCATCTTCTCTGAAGTGTGCTTTACTGTCCCTTCCCAGTGCCATTTTATCTACTGATAGTGCCCCAGTCAGTACGGCCGTACTCAAGTTTAGGCTGACATGGTGATTATCTCCCATACCCTTTTTCTTGAAGTGCGCATGTGGCCATCTAGCTCAACACTCGCAAAAACCACCCCTTACATTTGATGACCAGTGGAGATTTGATACAACAATTTCTAAAAATGCTTCAAATCAAGGGCAATCCGATTCTATAGGGAGAGATGCTGAAGAAACTAGTCATCCTCAATAAACTGCAAACCTCATAGTAAAACTCGTTTCTACCTTGACCCCTTTCCTCCAGGCAATGCAACAGACCCAAATACAAGCCTAAACTACGATTTTGAGTCTTTTGAGAGAGTTCAGTATTGGACCCTCTGTGGACCTAATCATCTTGTCTGACAATGTCGTCCTTGATGGCACCTCTGATGGTGCCCGAGAGCTGTAGACATTCAAATCACCCCATCTACAACATTAACAATGCCAGAGGCGCCTGTTGTTCCTCAGACACCCAATGAAAGTTTTGTCACAACAGTCGATGTCACTACGATACTGAAAAGACATAAGGCAAAAGTATTCAACGACAATTATCAGACAAGATTCAAACTTGTTGATATCCTTGAGAAATCGTACCCCAAAGGGTATGTCGTCCCTAATTTCTCCCAGTACAACGGAAAAGAAAGAAACAACTGAGCATGCGAAGTGATTTATCAACGTATTCAAGATGCATGCTAGCAATCATGAACTTCGCCTCCACAAATTTTCGAAGTCTCTTTCCAAGCGAGCCTACACTTGGTATAGTGATCTTGCACCAAACTCAATACATTCCTGGAACAATATGATTGTTGCGTTTGCCAAGAAAATTTTCTTGGCCAAAGACTGAATCTCTTTCATCGACCTCAATCGCGAAAGACAATAAATTTTGTTTATACAAGACTTAATCAATATGGGAAGAGAAGGAGATGGTTGAACTATCGGTGACCCTGCATCGAGAGGAAAAGAAGAGAACTGTAATTTTATTTGACTGTGAAGTGGATGTAATTATGTAAATATAAATTTTTATTTTTTATGAAAACAAGCATGACCTCTATGCCAACATATAGATTACAGATTTTTTTTATCTGAAATTTTTTTAACAGGTCATAACATTCAGTTTTTTTTTTATTGTGATTAAGATTCACTAACCCTTAGGGTTCAACATTATAACCTTTGTTTTTAGAATTTTTTTTTTAACTCTAGTTAATAATTTTTAACCCTTAGGAGTTAATAGTGTTCTTAAAAAAATTAAGATTATATTGTTGAACCCTAAGGGTCGGTGAATATTAACCACAGTTAGAAGGGGTTAAAAGGGACACATGTTGACCTATGGGTGCAATTGAGCTCATGAAGGGTTCAATGGCAATTGATTGTGATCCAATCTCAAATACAAATGGTTTTGGCACCTCTATTTTTTTATTATTTACAAAAACATACTTATTAGCTAATATTAGTTTTGCCAAATGCCCCCAATGCCTCCTCACATGATAGAAATGGTAGCCCCAGTCGCACAATTCCAAAGATGCAAGGTGATGTGGACAAGTGTCAAAACATCACCCTCTTACCTTTTGTTTCCTTGAAATCGGATCACAGCCAATTGTGAGTTCAATCGCACCCACAGGTCAACACGTGTCCCCTTAACCTCTATTAACTATGGTTAAGATTCACTAACTCTTAGGGTTCAACAATCTAACCTTGGTTTTTTGAAAAAAAATTAACTCTAAAGTTAAAAATTCTTAACCCTAGCGTTAATATTTTTACAAAACCAAGATTAGAGTGTTGAATTCAGTTCATAGGAGTTAAAAAGGGACACGTGTTGACTTGTGAGTGTGATTGAACTCTCCCTTTTAACTCTTATTAACCGTGGTTAAGAATCACTAACCCTTAGGGTTCAACAATATAACCTTGGCTTTTACAAAAAAAAATATTAAAAAATTTAACTCTAATGTTAAAAATTCTTAACCCTAGGGTTTATTTTTATTTTAAAAAGCAAGGTTAGATTCTTGAAAGGGTTAGTCAATCTTAACCACAGTTAATAAAGTTAAAAAGGACACGGTGGGCCGTGGGTGCATTGAACTTGGGTGCGAATGAACTCTTTGGATATGATTGACAGTGATCCATTTTGCTGAAATGTAAACACAACACACCATGCACGACTGAGTGAGGCTAGCACTCTTCCTTTGTGTAAATATAAACCCAAATCTCATAGGCCATTCCAAATTAGGCAGAAAAGAAAGGGGCAAAGGGGGAGGGGGGACGAACCTTCTGTGATCGACGATGGTAACGTATGAATGCCCACGGCAACAACAATTGGCGATCCCACCACAGGCACAAGTATGTATCCTAATCGTTTCTTCCTTCTCTACTAAAAATCAGTATTTTTGGATCCTTGAAGATTTATAGAGGACCCATCTCGGCAATCTTCTTCACGGGGTATTATGTGTAGACACTGTATAGAGAACCCATTTTCTACTTCTCAATCAATTTAGTAGCCCGTATCAGACAGTCCGTGCGAATCTATTGAATTTTTTGGTGACTTGTATAGAAAACCCATTCTCTCCCTCTCTTTTTAATCTCTCTCCCTCTTTTTATTTTTTGGATGGTAACTGTTGGTGCTGGGTAGACATTTCTGAATATATTGTCCATTTGCTTTTACTGCTGAAAATCCCATATCGGCTTCGTATCGCTCATATCGGGCCGTATTGGTACCATTACGTGCGATATGGTGTGAATATGGGGAATATTTTTTTAAGGCGTATCTAGATATCGGGTTTGTGAAAAAACGATATGTAATGGCCAGTATCGGCCAGTACATATCGATATTTGGAACCATGATTTTGAAAAAATCCACACTTGTTCAAAGATTGCAATCCAAACTCCACAAGACCAAATCATTTGAAAGACGGGTCAAGAACGACCCAAATACATACCACACCACTATTTTAGTGTCTCATAGTGAGTTAATGGCAAATCAATGAAAAAAACTGAATCAGCCCTAGTTTTCCAACAATCCTTGTTTTGTTTAAAAAAAAAAGCCCTAAAGACTAAACCAAAAACATACATATAAATATACATTCTATTGGTACCAACCTTGAGGCAAACTGACAATGTCAGCCGAATGACAACAGCTAGGAGATGGCATAGCTCATGGTCCCTATTCATGTTGCTCTGATACCATGCTATTTGATAAAGACTGGGAGATGGGGGAGAAGAGAAAGAAGACGACGATGAGAGAGAAACCCTAAAGATAGATGTTTTCTTCTTTAGGTTAGATTCATTATATATACTTTACAATATAATGAAATTACACAACTATCCTTTACGTTATTACACATATGAGACACTTGGATGACATTGATATGCAAAGAGAAAACATCTAAAACCCCACCACACCACCTCAAATATGAGCCCACCAACTACAATAGCTACCTTCTAACCAACTTCTACTAGTTGATGCTCTTCACCGAAAAAGACGCACAGACTCTAATTCTTCCATCTCCATCAACCTCTGATTCTCACTCACAAATATCCAATATCCAAGCTCTTGATTAGTGGCAGATATCAAGCATGCATGAATTGGGAGGCTGAAAATGCAATAAGACAAATTGCTAGAGCAAGATAAACATTCCTTTTTTGGATGCCAATGATCCAAGAACAGAAAACAGTTGACCAGAAACTTCCACCCTCCTCCAAGGACAATCTGAATAGGATCTGAAGTTCTGAACGTTATCCATCATCCTTATTAAAAATGGGAGTGGAACCCTACATCTTATCCTTACGCACTCTTTGATCAGCTCTTAGGTTACACCATCCCTCTCGAAACAACCCACCAGAATCTCTGAAGGTATTCACATCTTTTCAATGTACCTTCCCCCTCTAACTCTATGTTTCCAATTTCTATTCCCTTGCTTTGGCACCCGCCGGAATTCACCATTTGCTAAGATGTGCTGCTGTTTTGCAGTCCATACTCCATAGAACTAGATATGAGAATTCGCAAACTGATCCCCTAAATCCTTCGACAGCCCTTCTCTGTAACAAAGTTTTCCCACCCCAACTTCCTGGAGTTGGATGCTTCTAGCCTGAAATTGCTCTTTCTACCTACAAAACCTTGAAAGAGAAATTTTGCATAACCCTTACCATTGTTTTCAAGATATCATCTTGGATAAAAAGGAGTCCCTGCCCTGTCTTGGCTTACCAACCATAAGCAGGAATTCTTTCTTATGTGGGATTACGCTACTTGCACCACACAGAAAACCCATTAGGCTTACTAGATAACAACTCTACCTTCCAGGAAGTAGGAAACATGGATACTGATAAGCTCAACAATTCCCAAATTACATACCTCTATTTCCTGCCTCCATTAATTCCCATTTTCTTTCCAACTCCACACCACCAACTTCAACTTTGCTAATCTTATCAAAGCATAACTCCTCACCCAAATGCCCCTCTATCAGTATCTTGTTTCTTTCTGAACCTCTCTTAAATGGTTAGAGCATTAACTTCCCATTTCCGTTTCTTCCTTCCTATTTGCATTTGAACTCTGTACCCTCAGATTCTATGTTATTTAGTTATTGATTGGTAGTACGGAATACATATTTTAATAATTTTTGCCGATTTGTCTACTTTAAACCAATATTTTAAGAATTAACTACAAACTTATCAGTCTAGCGGAAGCCTATACATTTCACTGAAATCCTAAGTCATCATCATTCAGGGAAATCACAAGGAAGTTTAAATATCGGCCAAACTACTTAAAGGTCTTTGAAAGAAAGGCCAGCTGAAACAAATTCAAATTTTGTGCAGAGTTTCAAAATTAAGCAAGAGTAGCCAGGAATAGCAAATAAGATCTTCAGATATGGGTGTAGTTACCAATAAAAGCCACTATTTTATCAACTAACTGGAACAACATTGGGAAAGATGACATTGCAAACTGACATAATCGGGAACTTACTTGAAAAGGGACTCGCGCAACGATTTGTCCATATGAAATACATATGACAGATCCAGATCTTTCAATGTGGTATTTTCATCAATTTTACATTTTTCTGTAGATCTTCCTTGAGATGAACCTTTCAAATCATAACGACGGTGAATTCGTAGTTCCGTGCAAAACATATTCCCCATGACTACAAAGCGTACCTGCGAAGCAAAAGCACAGAATGAACCAACACCAATAAGAAGTAAAAGTGCAGGGAAAAAAACAGGACCACAATGAGAGACTAGATACCTTTCTTCCGACTTTCAATGTTATTCGATGAAGCCCAAAAAATTTTGTTATGAGGGTATTATCATGGGTTCCCACGTGGTTGTAATAGTCAGGAAGCATCTTCAGTAGAATCTACATTAACAAAACTTGTAGGGTCAACACCCTTTGAAATAAGGCTACCAAAAACCACTCCTCATTTATTATCTTTACCAAAAAAACGTGAAAAATAAGGAATTGCTAAATTAATAAGGAGAAACATCAAATTTTAATTTTAAATATCGTACTTAATCACAAGGGAAGAATAGCAGTATTTTATTAATTCCATAAATCATTGGCAGTAAAGTCTTAAGATAAACTTTACAGGGACTGTGCACGTTTATAAAATTCATAACTTTGCAGAAGACAGTCATCATTTCTATAAGCATTTAGAAGTAACAACTATCATGTAAGGGGAGAAAATAATTAGTAAAGGATAGTGAAAACTAGTCCTAGTAAGAAATTAATTCCAGAAAATCCAGCTTGATGTACCAAATGCAACAGATACAACTCGGAGTCTAACCCAATTACTAGAAAGGTGGGGGCTCAGTACAGAGATCAAAACTACAAATGACAGATTGATTTTCAAAATCCCAAAATAAAATTCCAAGTGTACCCTAGAGAGGCAGTGAACCAGAAAATCCACTTTCATGTGCATGTCATGGATCCAAGGCACCTCAAAAGAAAGAAAAAGGTTAACTTTCCATCAATTATAAGGGAAAGACGTCAGGATGAAGAAGAATCGTGATAGGTCCATCTGACAACTAAAAGGGGATTGCATCAAACAATCACAATCCTGAGTTTCATATCATGTTCCTTTTTTTCCCTTTTTGTATAGGTAATTTTTTATTTTTGAATTCACATTTGAGAGTCCCAATAAATTCCATCTGATTATAAGAAATTAAGAATAATGAAATAGTATACCTATAAATTAATTCTTGCCAAAAATTCAAAAAACGAGCATCAAATACGTTTACCAATGTGGAATAGACAAGTCTAGTATTCATGCATAACATGCACAAAACTATCTGACAATCTTTCTACATTTTGCTTTCAGTGGAAGCTCAGGTTTATATCTATCGAGGAATAACATTTTCTCTAATAAATTACTGGGATGTATACATTATTCCCTAAAAAAATCACTTAATTAAATAAAAGAGAATTTAGATTGCATCTGAGAAGAATGAGAACAGTTCATTTCCCAGTAGAAAATGGTACAATGTCAATGGAGAATACTATCATTTTCTTTCTTCTCAAGTTTTGCATCTCTAATTTATTTAGAATTTAATTTGTAGCTCATTATCATATACAATATGGGTGAATTTCATGTCCTCAATAGCTGACATCTGAGCTACATCAAGCAAGCAAAGACAAATTGAATCATGAAAAAGAAAATGCTTATGAGACTGCATTTTAAAATAGGTGAAATTCTTGGCAACATTTCTTTAAAAAATAGCTAATTAACTGATAATGGAATCTTAATAGGAAATAAAATTTCATGTGAATAGATAAGCCAATTAATCAACAAAGTTGATATATTGACTGTACAAAATACTGGCCAAACGTATTCCAGTATGAAATTCTCCATATATTCAAACCTTCAACTCAGATCTTCGTAAAGTCTTAATCACAAATCTTTCATCATGGGAAAGATAGAATATACTGCCACTTTTCCCTGGAGAAGAAAGCTCCCTCAGACCATCATCACCGCAGATGGACATCATATAATCTGCAGCATCTATCTTGAACATCTCCCTCAAGTTCCTGAAAAAGTAAGGTTCCATGCCATAGATATTTGAACTTTTTAGAACTGTATATATTATTCAAACATTAAGAACAAAAGTCATGGGAATAAATATCTAGCATGCAGAGTCACAGACAGCAAAGAAAACAAGATGTGGGTTTGAGAATATAAACAAAGTAAGAATGAGTTAGGTCCTTGAAACTCATGGCAATATAATGTTTTGTGAGGACTAGAGTGACTAAACCATCCCAATGGTAAGATATACAAATATTAGGGGCATAAATACATTTAATCTCATGTATTTTACAAATTTATACTATCTTAATCATGGAAGGATAGTGAAAGGAGAAGGAAGAGAAGATATTTTGGTGATGACAAAAAGAATATAAGAAAAATACTTTCAGGAGAAATATAAGTTCATTGTCAAAAAGATGCACTTCAAAAAATGTTGGGGTTGGGAGAGACTTTCAGATTCTTTTGAGGCCATGACAGTAGAGGTGTCAAAATCAATAATACCAATTCCTCACAAGCACCATTGCCTATTTTACCTAAAGAGGAGGAGGTAACACTTGTGATGATTTTCATGGAGGTCGGCATGGTGTGTGAGGCAGGTGATTTTCATGGTTCTAGTTGTGATCAAGGTGGTTGCAACCCTTCATCATGGTTTTAAAAAACTGACAAATTTTCTATTGTTTCCTATGAACTACATTCGTATCCATGGGTACTAACACAAAACCTACCAGTGACATAACCATTACAATATTTCCCAACTCATTTCTTTATGGTTAACATCTTTTGTGAAACTCTTCATTTTTTTCTTCATTTATTCACCTTTGATCCCATTTTTTAATGGATAAAACCGACCCCTTCTTTGTGCTAATTTTTGTAACATAAATATTTTTAAAATGTTGGTAATCATGCATAATGTACTATTAATACATTTAAAATGTAAGGGTAGCCCATTACCTATATTGTCAATTAATAGTGACTACAGACTTTAATTGGTTAGTTATTGTTATGAAACTCTTTTCTTTATTAAAATGGCAAAATATTTGTATTATAATTTTAACATATATGCTAATTCCTATCAAATATGCATGTTTCTGCATTTTAATACTAATTCCAAATATATATATATATATAAACTATTTCTAAATTGAAAAACAATATTCCAAGCCACATCTCAAATCTATGTGGATGTGTCTTGTGAATCATGTGATGTGCCGATTTATATAATTTTGAAATGTTTTTTTTTTTTTTCTGACTGACTATAGGTAATTTATTATTTGTACTTTTGAGGCTACATGCACAACTTTTGCTACTTGTTATATATCTCACTTTTCCTCTTCCAAATTATTGTTTCTTGCTAAGAGAGTTTTGAGTGTGTATTGATACTTATTTATAATTTTATAAAATAGCAATACATGTGTTTATGTTTTCCATAATGTTTCATGGTTTCCAAATTTTCACAATATTTCCATTGACTTCAATAAATTTCCACGAAATGTTTCCACTTCCTCGATGACTGAAGTTTAAAACCCTGCTTCACTTTAGCAGCTATTCTCCATGTCATGATGTAGCTCATGGCGGACCATGGTCCCACTCAAAGTTTTAAACATCGTTTTCTTGGGACATATTGCAACTTGAAATAGGGATATATCTCAAGATAATATCAAAATGGAGGATTTTTCCCCGTTCAAGAGAAAATTAGGGGAAATTTAAAAAGCACAAGACATTTTTATGAAACTTCATGGAATGTTGAAATAAACATTCAGGAATCAAAAATGACAAAAGAACCAATATATGTAAGAGAAGCATTTTTACAAGGGAAAACATATGTGTTGGAGACGGTATATCATAATCAGAAAATGTTTAATACATCCAACGTACACAAATGTTTAACACAGCCAATAAACACAAAAAAAAAAAAAGGCACAAATGAAAGCCAACAAGTATATAAGACTACTTCACAACAAGAGCTACATCAAATCCACATGGAAATATGTGAAGGCTCAAAGTCTTTGCCTCTGTCCTGACCAGGAGTGTAATAAGACAAGTTCTCCACATAAATACAATATTGTGCCCAGTTGATCAGATTATAGTATTGTGCCTTATGCTCACAAACATAACCCAAAGTACTCGTCTTTAATCTATACCAACACTCCCAACGGTGGATGCTTGCGTAATGATTCATTGTCCCAATCATATCACGTGAGACTCTGCACATCCATATGGCTCATACCTAGAAGCATATCAATGAAGAGGATACCCATAACCTAGGCCATGGCCTTGACCATATGCATAAGAGTATCTCGGTAGCTAACTCTGGAACTGGGAGTCCGATGCTTGGGAATGAACATCATGAACAGAGGAATCATTCTCGTGAAACGATGCAGAACTAGACCCTCTCTACCCATATCCCACATCTACCAATCTGTATCATTCTGCAACGTTTCGCTCTTTCTCGTGGCCCTCCCCTTGCTTCTTGCGACAAGAGAATTGCAGACTGAACTGACACACTCATAAATGTGGAGGTGGAGCACAATGATCCAAGTCTTGAACAGCATGGTTAAAGGATGTACCACATTGAGTTACGTACAGGCTCAACAACTCAAATACAAAGTACATAATCATAATGTTTCCATGAAAATACATAAATTGTGTACCAAAATGAGTACATCAGTACCACATTGAGTTATGTGTAGTCTCAAAATATTTGTCGCTACTAGAGGAATGGCCTCAAAGGTTTATGTAGAGCCCCGAATTATTATTCTTAATACCTATGATGTTTATTAAATTCCATGGAAAACTGTGCTTAATTTTAATGTGTTTAAGCTTGCAAATTTAATGCTAAAAAGTGGTGGTTTTAAAACCCGAATAAAACACTTAATTTAAATCATTTTTAAGGTTTAATTGCATGAAAAAGGAGATAATCAAAAAGTAACAAAAGAGTTAAAAAAAAAAAAAATCGGCGCCTCGGCCGAACGATCGCCCACCGGCGGCGATCAATCGCCCCTGGCGGCGACTGATCGCCCAAAATGCCGTTTTGAGGCCTCTTTTGCACGTTTTTCCGACTTGTGGAGTTCCTAGGGCTCCCAACACTATAAATACCCCTTATACTCCTGGGTTGAGGGTTAATAAAAATTTTTAGACCTAAAAGAGAGTGAGAGAAGGAGATTTTGAGAGATCCAAGAGGAGGGATCAAAGGTTTTGCAAGGAAGAAGGGTGAAAAAGCTTAGACCCATCCCATTCGCAAGCGCGTGATCGTAGGGAAACGATCGGCAGAGGTAAATATAACTTCCTTCCTATCAATATAGGGATTTTTGATATGAATACTATGAAAAAGATAGAATTAAGCAAGAACAAACAAGATTAAGCATGATTGCGATGTTTCAATCCCTTATAAAAATATATATGATGTTAGAGGATCTTATGAATTATGATTTCCCTTATGAAAATTATATATGATGTTAGAGAATGCTTTGAATCATGACTTCCTTATGGAAAAATACATATAAAGATCTGAGAGTGTTTTAAATCATGCTTTTCTTGTGGTAAATATATCTGATGTTTAGTGAGTATTTTAAATGATGATTTTCGTATGGAAAATATATATGATGCTTAGGAAGTGTTTTAAATCATAATTTTCTTGTGAAAGATATTGATGGTGTTCAAGATATTCTTAGAATTTTATAATTCATATCAATAAGGGAAAGGGAATGAATTCGTGGTTATATATGACGGAGAATGGAGAAATAGATAACAATTGGATTTGATGGAATGATTATTAGTTTACTCTAAAATTATGATGTATTATGAAATGAAGATTCGGTGAGATTTATCTGAATAAAATTTATGTATTAAAAATTGAGACATTATAAATAAAATTGTCCCTTATTTTATTGTTGGAAAACTTGATAGATCTATGTTCTATATTGATCAAATTATGGGAAATTCTGCATGTTTAAATTTATGCATGATTTACAATCATCATTATTGCACTCACATTAATTCACAAAATTAAATACGAACAAACATGAGAATAAAACAAGATGACAAGTATTATGCAAGTACACAGGGACACAAGCATGATGTATGATTGAGTTTTGCACTGACCGAGTACCCACAAGCCTATGATCAAGGCAAGACTAGCCGAATGCACCGGCGAATCTGTAGACAAGCCGTATACACCGGATAATATGTAGACAAGCCGTATGCACCGGATAATGTGTAAACCGTGTGGTACCTCGGAAAGTAGGGTATATATTAGCCTCTACCCAATATATGGGGTAGAGTTATATTAAGTTATTGTATTTGCATGTTGTTGGATACATTCACGAACAAGAAAACAAGTAAGATAAACAAGAGAAATAAGCACAAGAGATCATGTGTAAGAATCGAAATTGAATTATGCTTCCGCACTCTGAATTGTTATATGTTTACATATTATGTTGAATTTTAAATCATGTTTATATTAAATATTGTTATATTGTTAGATATGATTTTATATATACGCTGGGTAACTTGTTACTCAGCCGATGACTGTTGTTGTTGGCAGGTTCTAGATTTGGCATCTGTGCTCCAGGACCTTGGGAAGAGGAGGAAGAGGAAGAGCCAGCAGGTAATTACCCTGATGGGGAGTGAAATTTGGATTGCTGGCCATATACTGGACATTAGATTACTAGCATTGGATTTTGAAGTTTAGACATTGTAATAGACTTAATTATAGATTTATAGTTAGTTTGAATTTATGATTGGGAATCATAGAGGATGCTTTTAATTGATTATGATGTTTTAGTATTTATTCCAGACATTAGACTTAAATAAGTATTTATTTAAAAAGAAAATTTTTAGCTTCATGTTTTAGAATTGCCTTAAATGTTTTATGACAGGAAATTATGGAAGTGATGATTAAGTCACGTGCCAAAGTCTCACATTAAGTTGGTGGGATTTTGGGGCGCAACAGTTTACATGTATGCCTGCCAAACATGGTTGTTGTATTGAACCCCACTCACATAGTTTTGATACCCATAGTAATAAATTTTTCCGATTTAAAAAAAATCCCGAATAATAGCCGACTTTTGCATCGAACGATTAATTCATGACTTTTGGAAAAATAGTGATTTTTGAAAAAATCATGAATTTTGCGAATTAATATTTACAACTTTTTGAAAAAGCCATGAATAAATATCTAATATATGATACATATTTGTCTATTATTTTCATTATTAGCAATCCTATTTTTTTCATATCTTGGCCGACATTTTCTTGATTTATTTCCGAATTTTACAAACTTTAGCGAATTCTTTCAAACTTTTCCCTCGACAAATAATTCTCGATCCCCGACTTGGTAACTATGCTGATACCAACTCTAGTAGTCCTTGCAATACTTCCCATACTACTCAAGAGCACTGGAAAAAAAAACCCCGACGAGTTGACTCAAAACTCAATCAAGTCAACTTGATTGAGTTTCGGGTCGACTCGCCTAAAAAACTCGATCTCTCTTTTACCCGAGTAACTCGAGTGACATGTTCGAATCAGGCCAAGTGACTCGATTGAGTCACTTGAGGACATAAATGCCTTTCAAAAATCATCCGACCATTACAATTATTTTAGGATTGTTTTTAATTGTAAAAACAAAGTTTGCAATAGAATTGTAGAACTTAGAAATTATTTTGCGGTAGAATTTTTTTTATCTATATTGGATAATATATATATATATATATATTCTAAGTCGGTCGAGTTGATTTTTTTTAGCTTTCCGAGTTACTCGACCCAACTAACTTTTGAGTCAAGTCAAGTTTTCGAGTTTTTGAACTATGCTCAGGAGTATAAAAATATACCATCACAACTGGTTGTATAACTGGATAAGCGATTAGAACTGCTAGGTGCCCATAGCTACAATAAGAATCCAATGACTGTGGCAGTGTATCCTACCCCGAGGTCCCCAACCCCATCATTGGGCAAAGTGGAGAGTTCTTCATTGATCATCTGAATGGCATGGAGGATGGCATCCATACCCTAAAGCATCTTATCTATGTAGGCGCTCGATGCTGCCTACATTTTCGCTAGTGTTGTGCCTTTGATCGGCGTCACCATAGTTACAAAGTTTTCTGATTTTTTAAGAAAATCCCGAATATTACCCGACTTTTACATTGAACGATTAATTCAAAGTGTTCATGACTTTTGAAAAAAAAATAGTGACTTTTTGAAAAAGTTGCGAATTTTGCGAATTAAAAACACAAATTATTCATGACTAATGGTAAAAGTCCTGAATAAATATCTAATATATTATATTTATTTTTTTTTGTAATTTTCATAATTTAGAAATCTTATTTTATTTTTTCATATCTTGCCCAACATTTTCTTAATTTATTTCTAAATTTTCCAAATTTTGTTATTTTTTTCATGCTTTTCCTTAGACAAATAATTCCCAAACCCCGACTTGGTAACTATGGGTGACACTGGTATGTGCGCAATGGAGCACCATGGTCTTGATAATGTGTAGCATGATCAAAATACTGCTCTGTGAAATCAATGTCTCCTCGCCTATCCTCAGTTACAGACTGAGGCGGTTGTGAATAATGGCCTATGCTAACACCACTGATCCCAGCATCACCACCATCATCATTATCGTCATCACTACCATTACCATCATCATCAACACCGTCGCTGCCGCAGTCATCTGAGCAAACACCAGGGCTTGAAGGTCTAATCAAGTTCCCAAACTCCTCTTCATCATCTAAACCTCCACTCAACTAGCTCCACCAAATGGCTGAGATCCAGCCCCTCGCCTAGGCTCATCAATTTGGTTCATCTAACGCTACCTCCCCTTGCTGATCTAACCAATTAGATAATGGGTCATCTTCCTCAAATACACTGTTGAGGCCTATCGGATTCAATATTCCCTCATCCTTCTTCCTATATTACTTTAAGTGTCTAAGGCTTCACCTCATGTCATAGTAGGCATAGCCAAGTTTCTCAAGCTTGCTATTATTAATGTGGTTTCGTGGTTTTGAGTGATAGTGTACTCTAGTTTCTCTCGCATCCACTTGAAGAATTCGTCTGAGTGAATCCTCAAAGCAACTCTTCTCAAGTTAGGAGCATCCATCCCATACATAAATTGTAATAAACCAATTTTTAAAATTGGGGCTTTTGGGGCCTGGTGTACTCACCCCTGTGGAACCCACAGAAAGGGAGTCCTTAGTAGAGGTTTGGGGTGGTTTTCCTTTCTCTAAAAATTTAAGAGATGTTTGGTTGTAAATTAATTAAGTTTAAATGGGAATTTTAATTATTGCAATTAGGGGGAATTGGTGTATTTTAACTAAAGGAAGTGAGGCTAAACTTGAGTTAATTAATGTAAGGCCTTAGGGAATGACTATCTTTTAAATTGGGGGTAAATTAGTCGAAAGTTAAAAACATAGGTGTGGTTGTTTGAATTTCTAAAAAAAAGTAGGGGCAGATTGAAGGAGGAGTTGAGAGATTTGAGGTGAGTGAAGAGCCCCATGCATGGGAGTGTGGGGAGGACCCCTAGAGGCTCCACCCACATATAAAACATCATTTCGTTTTTGTTAGAGCATATTTTTCCCAACACTTAGCCAAACGAAAAAAAGAAAAATTTAGCATTCTCTCTAAAACCCTAACCTAAGAGACCCTTTATGTTTGGTGAGTCTCTAGCACAAGGAAGAGATCAAGAAGAGGGAGAAAAACAACGTTGAAGATTCAAGATCAAGGAATTTCAATGGTGGAAATGTTGAAGATTTAAGATCAAGGAATTTCAATGGCAGAAACGAGGTTACAATCTAACCTAGGTCTTAAATAATAATGTTGTGTATATATATTTTACAAATACATAATCTTCTACTGCAATATATATTTTGGACTTCATGTTTATGCTGTAATTGCCACAGTATTTTCCTTAATATTTTTGAGTGATTCACTAATTTGTTTTGTAGGTATTACTGGTTTCTACCGAATCTGTCTGAAATTGGACACAGAGGGGACAAATACGTTTAACTCTCTGTGTGTATATGATTTAATGCTTTGACTAACTTAAAAATGAATCCTAATCAATTAATGTTTACTTCTGTAATTTTTTGACTTTTTTGTGATGATTTGGTATTTTATTTAATCGCGTAATTTGGGGGTTTGTGCTGTAAAGTGTAAACTGCACTCCCAAATCCGGTTAAACCGGGTGTCAATTTATTATTCTATGCGATTTTCTTTCGATGAAATCTTGAAAAATCCGATTAAACTGTGTCATAATCAATTTTCTTTAAAACCCCAGTGTTTCATGAAAATCCGAGTTATATTTGATTTAATATGCATTTATTTTGTAGATGTGTTCAAAATTGGATTTTAGAACCTGAAGTACTATAACTTTGTTAGATTTACGTATAAACAGATATCCTAAAATCCTCAAAATTATAACTGTCATATATCTGTTGATGAAAATTTTGGATTTTGTTTGAATACGTGTATATAGGCATGTCCTAGAGAGACACCTAAGAAAAATTCCCTATAGTAAGAAGGGCTCAGTACCCTAGGGTGAAAGACCCCAAACCTCCCCGAGATTCGAGAAGACTTGGATATTATGAGAGCTAGGTTAAGATGGTGGAAAAATGATCCATATTGATACACGAATTCAATTGGTCAAAAAAGAGTATATTCCCACTATTCTTTTTTGTTTATGAAAGAAAGTCTTTGGTGTAGGAATGCGTTTATGGTTAAAAAGTTTTGTTTCTTCTTACATATTGGGCTTGTGAAGCATACTGTTAATTTATGTTGGACGTGGTAAGAATTTGGACCAAGGATGGGAAAATCTTTAGTCTTTTAATAGTTTCTGTTTGTTGGGATTGATGGTTGTAAAACTTTATTTAGTAGTGTGAGCCTTTTTATTTTGATATTACTGTTTTATGAGATTTTTAGGGGAATCTTATTATGATTGTTACTGTTACACGTTATGATAGTTTAGTTAATAGGGTTTGAAATTTATAATAACACAATGTGTAGTTTGGGCTTCTTTCCTATTCGCTGTAATTTTCTGTCCACCTATGGTAAATTGCATGTCATGCGAATTGTGGAGTTTGACTAAGGACTGAGTTGAGGACTTCATTACAGTAAATAATCTAATTAATTTCCACTCTTACCCTTCGGGTTCCGGGGTATGAGGCGATCCATGGGTCATGGGTCAGGTCATGGGCATTTTTGAAATTTGGGGCATTACATAAACCACCATTCAACTGCATAAGAGAAAATAATATTTCAGCTCAAAACTCCAATCAAAGGGCCTGAGTTCGTCTCTAATTAGTGACGGATAGTAATTTCCGTCTCTAAAAGGCATTAGTGACGCTTATTGGGGACGGAAATCGCATTATTAGTGACGGAACTTTTCCGTCACTATTCGGTGGATTTGTTGTAGTGCACTGAAGCCATATATGACTTTTCTAACAAAAATTCCCCAAGTAAGAAAGACAGTGCCAAAGTTTTCAGCTCATATATTTTCATGCACAGACCTACACTAAAGGTTTAACTGATGAATACTTTTGTACCTCTATAAATGTTAAAGTAACCTTATTTGATCTCTTCCATCTTCTCGACAACATTGTTTAGGGACCTCAACAAGGACTCAACGGTTCCAAGATCCGTGGAGTAGTGACATGTAGGGTTGAGATACTAAGCGAAATTGCAAACATGAAGTCACTTAGACAAATATCTTACTTATTGCATTCAATCTAACAAATTTAAATAAATGGACATGGATAAATATATCTAGGTTACCTACTGCATGTCATGTAGGAGCTACTTCTCCCACCTCTAATCAATATTTTTTTAGTAGCCCACGTATTAACGGGGATAAACTGCTTGGATTGCCAACATCGCACAGTTCATGGCTTCATACACATAAGCCATTGTCACTTGCTCTCACCATCCACAATTTTAAGGACCTTCACAGTAGGTTCCAATATCTCCATGACCTGATGTGCCTGATCCCATAAGAGGTTACTACAAAGAATGTCTGCAATTTTTCTAGCCTTTGCATTTTAGCTTGCTTGACTATTATACCACGCATCTGAAGTAAACAGCCTCTTCAACCCTACCTTATGTGTCAATATATGCTTTGAAGAGCAATGTAGTTAGCGGAAATCAGGTGGCACTAGGCTGCACTATCTCAACCTCTGTGTACCTCCTCATCATGGCCAAGATATAAGTATGATTATATATGAAGGTTGTCACCTTATAAGTCTACTCAACTACAATTTGCACTGTTTGCTTCTCATTTATTTCCTTCAACATCAAGTTAATACAATGTGCCGCACAAACAGTCCAGTAAATAAGATTCCCCTTAGTCATCAACTCCTTGGCTTTCTTATAGGATGATTGGTTATCAGCGATGATCTGGCACCAAATATTCTTCCTCTATCTCCTCAACTACCTCATCCATAGCTAATAAATATATGTGTGGTCCTTTATCTGATCAGAAGGATTGATAGACTTGTGAAAGACTCTCCCCATCACAGTAGATGAGGAAATTGATGATGTAGAGCCTCGTTGGCCCTGCCCAACCATCACACATCAAGCTGACCCCATAAATCTCTTAGTTTTTCTTAAAGAACTTTATATAAGTCATAATCTATGCAATATCCACATCTAATATTGGACCCATAATCTCATAAAAGTAAGTCTGTGTATACCTGGGCTGGTCTGGGCAATCTCGTTGATCATCGGTCGGTAGTAAGAGGATGGTGCTAAGAGCTATGTGGTTATAGATTAATAATTTCCCTATGGTAGCTTTCACACTCTTCCTCATCTTCCCACCTAGGAACATATCCTTCAGTGTCTTCTGCTAGGCACCCTTGCACCTATAAGCAGATGGATCCTAGTATCTATGGTAGGACTATGAGTGGAACTCCCTTTCATAAACCAACCCAACCTCTCGCTCCCCTTGTGTACCACAAATGCATCCCTGATGCTACTTGACCGTCCTAGCCCACGACCATCACCCCTACTAGATCCACCAACCTCATACTGAGACTCCCAATACCTCGCACTCCTACTCATATTCTCTAGCTCCCTTCTAGCAATCTCCTCCCTCTCCACTGCCTCCGCTTCTCACCATCGCATTAATAAATCCACGCTTTGTAATATCAGGTGTTAAGTTAGGATTTGTTGGTCAGTTTTTATCATTTTGGTCTAGGGGTTAGGCTTTTACACCCCCCCTTCGTAATGTAATATTTCTCTTATTTTAATAACTAGTAGGGGTCTACTCAAGCCCCCTCCCCCACTAAGAGGCTTTTATAAAAGCAAATACATCATAGTCATCAGTATCTAGCCGACTACTAGAGCCACCACCTAGATGGAACCTCAAAGACTCTCATTGGTCTCTGATTGCCTGTTTATCTGTCTTCTTGTTAACCATATGTTTCTTCATGGCATGTCTAACCTCTCGAGGGCATTGCTCAAACGCCTAGGCATTTTAGTAGCCCCCCCAACCAGATGTTTCTTCAAGTGGGTTATCAAACCACCATATCTCAAATCCACAGTTGTTACATATGGGATGGTAATGTTCCCATTAATTGACTCTTCATGTTCCATCGAATATCACACTAGCACTCTTCTTGGCGGCCTACTTATACAATTCAAAATTAATCCTAAAAGAGAGATCATTTTAGAATTCACTACAACAAATCTACCGCATAGTGATGGAATATTAGTGACGGAAGGCGTTCCGTCTCTAATACACCACTTTTAGAGACGGAAACTAATGTCGTCACTAATGTCCCGTCTCTAATTAGGATTTCAATTTGTATTGAATTAATTTTATAAAAAAATAATCTATAGAGACGGAAATATTCTTTCACTAATATTCATTTTTGTAAGGGACGGAAAATATCTGTCACTAATGTTTTTAGGTACGATATTCGATATTTTGTGATGGAAATATTCCATCTCTACTGTTATTAATAATTAGATACGGAAATATTCCTGTTACAAATGATCAAAGAGCATTAGATAAGGAAATATAATTGTCTCTAATATTAAAAAATCATCAGTGAAGGATTTATTTCCACCTCTACAATTCGACATACAAAAATGGATTCCAGTACCGTGAAAACCACTTTTCCCCCCAAAATCAAACCTATCTCTCTGTTTTCTCTCTCCCGAATCACTGGTAAGCTCCCATTGCAGTCGTAGCTGCCACCGATAAGCTCCCACCGGTAAGATCTCTCTCTCTCTCTCTCTCTCTCTCTCTGTGTTCTCTCTCTCGCTCCCTATGTTCTCACTCTCTCTCTCTCTGGCTCTCTCTATTCCTTCTCTCTCTCACTCTCTATTCTCTCTCTAGCTCTCTCTCTCCATTGCTCTCTCTGTCTCTTTCTTCTCTGTCATTTTTTGCATAATTTACACTGATATCTCTTTAATTTGTCATTGTAGTGACACAAGTGAACCGAAAGCAAGGTTGATTTCGGATCACAGTGGAAATGTTCCGTTTGCACAGGTGAATCTTAACCATAAGTTGTTTTGTTACTGTTCGAGTATGTCATGGTTTGGTATTTGGGGTTTAGGGTTTCAGTGGATCAAAGAGCACCAACTGTGTAATTATATATATATATAAATAATTAATTAATTTGAATGCATAGAATATTATGCTTATTTGTTTTTGTTTAAGCCATTTATGAAATCTTTCATGGATTTTTATTTGCTGATGAATTAATTTAAGATTTTTAATATTACTGGGGCATATTTGGAATGAACTCGAAACTTGACTAAATAATTGGATTTAAACTCAGAGTGGCCAATTTATAATTTGATGGGTCTCAAAGGGCTAGGAACGTTTTGGCAAACCTGAAGGGTATCAAAACCTCTGTTTGGATGAAGTGTGGAATAACAACAACTCATTATAATAATATCTGATGAAGTGTGGAATAGCAAATAGAGGTTTTTATATCTACAACATCTAGGAAGGGATATGATCTCCGTATTGGTTAGCTCCTTATAATAATGGATCTTGTTTGAACTTGAAGTGCTTCCACACACCTCTTTTCCATGGACTCTGTATATATTTTTGCTCTCCAGAAGGTTGTAAACTCTGTAATCAGATTGGTATAAAGTTGTTCTTACCTATGGATTTTTCTGGATATAACATTTATTTTCTTTCACAGTAGGGATTTTAATGATCAGTGATTGACAGTGATCCTAACCTGCCAACGGGTGGATAAATCCTAGTCCATCCAGTTGCATTGATGCTGACTAGTTAATAAAACAGACCTCCTTGGAACTCCCAGTCAATCACTGGTACAGGAGAAGGGGATACTATCAGTGGACAGAGATGGTCATGGTCCTCTTGTTAGTCTGCCTTTTGAATTAAGATGCCCTATAAGATATATCTATATGTGGACATATTTGTAGAGTATGAATTTTTTTATGGAAATGTCATTTTTGTTTATATTAATGCTACGTTTCTTGTTATGGGTTTTGACTGCTTTGATGGTTGATAGGTATGGTTGAATTTGAGAAACTTATTAATTGTTAAATGATAATCACTCTACGATGATGTTATTTCATGATTTGATGTTACATTTCACATATTTGTAGGATATATGTATATTTAGAGGATGGTTTTTAGGGAGCATTGAAAGGCTTTGCATATGGGGCTCCCAATATTAGCTTGAATTGATATTATTATAATATATTTACCGATATATGGTTTGAAGGGAGCATGATAATGTACTAAACATTTACATTATCATGTGGGCGGATGGGTTTTACAATTATGATGATTGGGTGGTTAGACCCATAATGATACAGCTATGTTCAAGCTCATTGTGAATGTGCATGTATTGAAACTTAGATTTCCTGTTCAAGAATCATTGTGTGATAAGTGCCTCTTTTATCATCAATATGGACGGATTCGTTGTAAATTACGATGTTTAGTTCCTATGTGAACTACATTGCATCTAACAACTGATTCGTCTTGTATGTTAAGAGGAGTATTTTTCTGCAAATGATTCTTGAAATGTTCGTGTGGACAGTTTGGGTTTATGCAAATAGATTGAGTGATGTATATATAGCGGGTGTGAACAGTTTCTTGGATTTTTCATTTAGTAAGTCAACTCGAGATGACAGTAATATCAAGTGTCCGTGTAAAAAATGTTGTAATCAATTTTATTGGGTACGGCACAATATGTACGAGCATTTGATTTGCAATGGATTTGATAAGGGTTATGCCACGGCCATGTGGATTTTTCACAGGGAAATACCACATCATAGATCCTCTACTACCCAAGTGGTCAGATAGGAGAATAATACTAATGTAATTGATGATATGCACAGGATGTTGCACAGGGCATTTGAGCCGACATGTGCAAACGAGGTGACAGTATATGAGGGGGCAAGTGAAATAAGAGAAAGTAGTTAAATATATTTGAAGTTTAATTTAATTAGCTTACATCATCTGTAATTAATGGAATAGAGTGTCTTGGGTAATTAGTGGAATAGCTTACATACATCATCATTTATAAACTGGTTCTTGCTAGCATTTACAGTTATTTGTGGTTTATTTGTCTATTTCAATATAATACTGTAAAGCCAAGTGGATGAAGATGTATTCTAGAAGACCACGGGGAAAGAGTGTCTCGTCTTCTACTTCAAAGCAAGGTCAATCTTCTTCTCAAACCGGTAGTTCCTAGTCAGGGGCCACACCACACCAGGATCAAGTTCACCCAGCCTAGCATGTGCCGCCCATTCGGTGCTAGCCTAGCCTGTGCCACCCTAGTCTATGCCAGCCCAGTCTATAGTAGGTAAATATATCTGATACTTTATTTACTTATGATATGAAATCAGTAAATGCAACCTATTGTATTCATTTATGTTTATATATCTTGTACAGTGACAGCACGAGCCAGACAAACCAGGGGTCCGAACAAGCTTCCACCACTGCCCCCACCACATATAAGACGCATCATCGTGCCTATTAACTCTTTGGGCCAGCCTGTTGACACAACTGTGACTTCATTGACGCGGTTAATTGGGGTATTGGCCTGAGATGGGGATGTCATCCCATTGGGGACATACCGTGACTAAAGGCATGTCCCAGATGAGATGAATAGGCTATGCCAGATAGAGTTTTGGTAAAACAACTTCTCCACAATCAAATTTATTAAAGCATTACAGATTGATTGGACTGACACATAGCGTTTATCTCTAATTATCTTTTTGCAGAGTCATTTCAACATCCCCGACCCACGCACGAGGGATTGGGTGATTAAGAAGTGTAACACATTGTGGAAAGCCTGGAGGAAGAGGCTTTTTGATAAATTCTACGATGCTCTGCACCCACTAGCGGCGCAGTAAATAATAGGGTGACCCCATCCCAATGGAGGGTAGCATTGGAGGACAGAGGATGCACAGGTATGAAAATTGTTTACCTTGTAATGATTTATATCAATACTACCACACTACAAACTGAATTACATCATTTCATAATAGGTTCTCCGGACTAGAAATAAGGATAATACAGCAAGGGGCGACTGAGGTATATGTTATGTAATTGACTAGTTTTACTTTGTATTCAGTTAATGCACTACTCCATATTATATATGTTGTGAAGTTATTAATCATAGTTAACTTTTTTCATGAACTAAGCAAAGGACCCAGAGGGGCAGGAGCCGGACCGGATGCATATGTTCAGGACACCCATACACGTAGGGATGGGACTTTTGTCGATCAGGCATCTAAGGATGTGATGGTATGTTTACGCACTTCATGATGATGTAAATTATAATACACAACTATATTTCTCATTAACTATAACTTGCAAAATGTAATTTTTTTAATTCTTAATCTAACTTTAAAATATATTTATAACTGTAGACGTAGATGGACACGATTCTGAGCTAGCGTTTTGAGGGCAGAGGTAGTAGCACTGCCCAGAACGAGATATTCATCCAGGTGATGGGTCCAGACGAACACAGGCACGTTCGCACTTATGGACTGGGTGTTTCCCCATCACAGTTCCACGCTCCTGATGTGGGCCACTAGAGGAGGGCAGAGGTTGCTGAGGCAGCGCACCGAGAGGTTTTTGCTAACCAAACGACTATGCAAGCTCAGATGGGTGATATGAACAAGTACTTTGCTGAGGTTACATAATTCTTCTAGACTGGGGCATTCCCATCCTTCCCCACACCACCAACTCAGTGTCATCCATCTCAGGATGACGATTCCACCCAGCCTCCAGATGATCCTATTTTATAGAGATTTACCATCCATGTTTGTCATGTGATGGTTGAGCATGTGGATTTTTTTGCTACTATAACCTTGTTTATATGATTGTGGTTCATTTCTTTATATACTCTCAGTAGTTTATGGAATGTGGATGTGAGTGAAGACACTTGAGTTTTTATATAATTGTCGTTAGAAATTGAATGTGCACGTGAATGAACAGGTTAAAGGTTGAATGTGCATCTATATGTGAATAAACAGGTTACAGGTTGAATGTGAACGAATTTACAGGTTACAGGTTGAATGTGAATGAATGTACAGGTTACAGGTTGAATGTGAATGAATGTTTCAATTTACAAGTTGAATGTGCATGCTGCAGGTTATAAGGATACTGCAAGTTACAGGTTACCACTTCAGGTCACAGGTTTTTGAAAAAAAAAAGACTTTTAGAGACGGAACAATGTCCATCACTAATGATATTTCAGCTTTAAAGACGGAAATTGTTCCGTCGCTAATAGTATTAGATGCGGAAACTGTTCCGTCACAATTAAGATATCACAGACGGATGTATTTTCTTCACAAATATAGAATTAGAGACAGCAAAATTACCGTCATAAATGTAGGCTTTCGTCACAAATAATTAACGTCATAGGTGACCAAATTAAGGCATTGATATATTCCGTCTCTAATTAGTGACAGATAGAACCGTCTCTAATGGGCATTAGTGACGTTAGCATCCGCAACGGAATAGTGACGGTTATAAGTTCTGTCTCTAATAGTATTATGGATGGAAAAGATAGTATTAGTAACAGAAAATTTCCATCCCTAAGCGGTAGATTTGTTGTAGTGATTTGCAGGTGTAAAAAACTAGAATCTAAGGAACGAAACCCTAAATAATAAATAATAAGAATTCAAGTGGAAAAAAAAAGAAAATTTTTTGTAAGTTTTAAACAATTTTATATAATAAATTAATTAAAAATTATTTTAATTAAGATAAGGATTTTGCTAGCCCCGAAGCAAATCTTCCAAAGATGCAACTGGGGCATTACAAATGTCAAACATTGTCTGACTTTTACTTTTTAAACTGTTAAAATAATGAAACAACTCAACGTGTTAGCCCCATCTTGCGTCTATGGAAAAATTTGGAGTAAATGCGATTGGGGCTAGCACTCCTCTTAAGATAAATAAAGTCTAATCTATGAACCTAAAAAATCATCCATAGAGTAATCTCACATATTTATTTCAAACAAAAGTACTTACTATGTGGCTAAAAATTTATCATTTTAAATTAAGATTTTTAATTTTTAATGAAAAAATATTAATAAATAACCAAAAATAGGGGTTGGTGTGGGAATATGATAGATCACTTTTTTTTTCTTTTGGTGGAGGTAAACAACTCACACACACGGCCAACCACACACCCACTAAAAAAGACAGGACCCAACTCATCACACCAAAAGGGCCTGAGATAGATCCCATTATATACATTAACATATAAAATTCAAGTTTAGTAAGTATTATACATGGCCTGGATAAGTAAATTTTATGTATTTTCGGATTTGGAGAAAAGCTTATTAATTTAACTTTAAATCTTGTCCATGTAGATCATAGATCTATGGATTTGGTCAAATCCATAGATCTATGATTTAAAAGAATGTTTTCATGCATTTGGATATAAAACCAAAGAGATGAAAATATAAGATTTTCATACCTCGGTGAATAGTAAAACCCTTCTTTCGATTTGATCTCCAAGGAATTTGAATCCTTTTTCCAATCCTTTGAAATCAATAGACTGTGTGTTTTTGTTATAAGATTTTTTGATTTAGAGTCTGGGTTCAAAGAAGGAGAAGAGTGATCTTTTAAGCTCAAAAGAGGTCTTTTAAGGCTCAATTCGGTACCCTCGATATATCTTGTACTGTATCGGTCGTATCATTAATGATACGGTCGATATTAATGTAAAAATTGAGTTTCGTATCGGAAAGGCCAAAATCGATACGTATCGACCGATACATATCGATACGATTGATAATTTGAAGTTTGAACCAAGGCTCTAATATGGCACATACGTCATGCACTTTGTCCCAAAATGCATTGTTGAGAACTATGTATAATGACCCAAATTAAATTCCTTGTTTTCATGATGTGTGATTTAATTTTTCTAAATAAATATGCTTGATTTATGCATTAATCCTATGAGAAACTTATGTGTGAAATCTCGAATAAGAAATCTCATTTATTTCATTCAATTTAGCTCGTTTTTAGAAATAAATTGCATGAAATAAAAGAAAAAATAAAAAGTAGCAAAAGACTTTTTTTAAAAAATATAAAAAATCGGGGATTGCCCACCGGTGGCAATCGATCGCTCGACAAGAGATTTTTCTCATGTTGCGCAATTTTACGATTTTCTAACTCCCTGGGGTCCCCAAACTCTATAAATAACCCTCCAACTCGTGAGTTAGAGTATCTGTAGGCTTCTAAACCTAAAAGAAAGAAAATGGAGAGCTTTCTGAGAGATCAAAAGGAGGAAACTTTTTTTTTTGATCGGTAATCATGAGAATATATTAGAATCAAAAAGGAAAGATCCCAAAACGGGAGTACTGGGAGATTACAAGCTAGTAAACTCGAAGCACAAAAACAAAATAACACTACTAGCTTAAAAAATACTCTCCCACGGCACGCTACAAACTCCAACCTTAAGGAGTTCAAAGATTAGATCAGGAAAAGGAAGAAGAAGACTTGAAGATCGAGATCGAGCCTTATTCGCAAGCGATAGATCATAGGGAAGCGATCAAGTGAGGAAAAATAACGTACCTAGTTTTCCATACCTTGAATATTAATCTAAAAGAGGTAAATCTAAGTAAGAACGTAAAAATCTGTAGGATCCATGAACTGTTATGATTCCTGCTTCATTATTTCATGAATCGTTAAATTAGGATGTGAATAACCATGTTTATACTTTGTTTAAGTTTCAACAAGGGGATTGAGAAATTATATTAAATTTATGTGGATATATAAGGATGGGATGAATGTATGGAGTTGAATGGAAGGTACGAAGGAATTTGAATGATTGAGATGAATTATTTGTGAGATTATGATTATATGTTAGTGTGATTTTGTGATTATAATCCATGAGAATTATTATTGATAAAATATGTGGTATAATTATGATATTGATCTCGATTTAAAAGGAGGTTTTGATATTTAAATTAGATTGTGACTTATGCCTATTGAAGATAAACTGTGATTAAAGATTGTTGAATTATTGGAAATATGAAAATTATGTGTTTATTTAACATTTTTATACATGATATATATTTGGGTAAAGGAACCTTTGATGAGAGTCAAGCTTGCTTAGGCCTGGTTAACATAGTGGAATGGGACGCTATGGTGAGATGTCCTATGGCCCTTGACTGTTAGTCTTAGGTATAATTTAGCCAACAATATATCATTGTGCACTCACCAATGAAAAATATGCACATGTATGAAGAGAAAATTAAGATCACTAATAAGATTACAAGTAAGACCAAAAGTAAAGTAAGAAAGACACACGAAAACGATAATGCATGTTTATGTTTTGCACCACCGAATACCATCAAAAGGGCAATAAGTATGCCAAAGTAAGAAAGTCATCGTACCAGAAAATGTACAAAGCCGTCTGTGCCGGATAATATACGAAGGGTGGTATCTCGGTAAAGTAAAATATAGTAACCCCTTTCCTTATACGGTAAAGCGGTATTTTAATTTATTACCCAATGCATGTGGATGTGTTGTTCATAAGACGATAAAGTAAGAAGCATGAAGAGTAAGAAAATTATGAAAAGTAAGAAAATAAGGAATGAAAGAAAGTAGAGAAAATAAATGACATAATGTACCTATTCGTTTTTTCGCACTCTGATTTATGTATGTGAACTGAAATATGAATTGTTAAATACATGTAGGTTAATGTTTAAGATATTGGTTACTATTGTTTGTTATATACGCGGAGTAAACTATTGCTCAGCTGATGCTTTGTTGTCAGCAGGTTCTGGTATTGATATCTGTGCACCTGGACCGTGGGAAGAAGAGGAATACATAGAGGAACCTGAAGGTGATCATCCCGAAGAGGAATGGGATCTTGATCGATGTCGTATTATTAAGTTTGTTTTATTAGTAGTAGTTGGATTTAACAAAGATTGTAATTGGAGTTATTCTGGATTTATATTTATTTTAGTTTGATGGTTTAGGATCATGATGGATGATCAGGATTTTATTATATTTCAGTTGCAGTTATGAACCATGGATTTATTTAATGTTATTAATTAAAGAAATTTTTAGGTTCGTATTTTTAGTATGCCTTAAACGCTTCTGACAGGATGGTTTGTTAAGTAAGTCACGTGCCAAGATCTCACATTCTCCTAAGTGGGGTTTTGGGGCGCGACACTATGTCCTCAACTCTCCTCGCCATCATTGTATGACTATGGGATGCCTAGGCCTCATCAATGATCATGAACTTCAAGCCTATCTTATGCTTTTGGAGACTCTTCAAGGCAATGAAGTCGGTGGTGGACTATGTCACCTTGCCCCTGGTCAGACTAAGTCGCCACCATTTACTTCCCTCATACTCCTAAGTACCCACTTGTGGTAGTATATAAAGTTGGCGATTGTCCTTCCCTCATCCAAAATGGCCTTCACTATACCTCTCATCAATGCTTTACAACATGAGGTGTAGTGACCTGATTTCTGATTATCAGATAATGTGTTATCAAGTACAAATATATTTAAAAATTGTTAAAGTATGTGAGTTAAGAATATATATATATATATACATGCATGCATGCATACATACATACATGCATACATACATACATACATACAGTGAAAGGGGTGACCCTAAGAATTTCAAATTTCAGTTAAAAATATCGGTCATTCGGAGCAGAATTTTGTAATTCTGACAATAACAAAAATGACCAATCCAATGTGGTGAAGAGTTTGAAAAAAAAAACATTAATTAATTATTAATATATACTAATAATTAATAATATATATCAATTAATTATTAATTTTTTTTCCTGACTTTGTTCCAGTTAACTCTACTGATGATGCCCCCATTGCTTTTGCAAAGGAAAACGTATATGCACCACTCTTTATCCTATTTCTAACTTTGTGTCTTACAATTCACTTTCATCTCCTCTTCTAGCATTTGTCTTCCCTGTCTTCTATGTTTATTCTTTCTAATGTTGAAGGAGTTTTGAAACAAAGCGAGTGGAAAGAGGCTATAGGGGACCAAATGAAGGCTCTTAAATATCATACATGGAAATTGGTTGACACTCCCAAGTATAAGAAGTTATTAGGGTGCAAGTGGGTGTACATCATCAAGCATAAAGCAGATAGGACAATGGACATGTACAAGGCCAAATTAGTAGCAAAGGGTTTTACCCAAACCTATGGGGTGGATTACCAGGAGACTTTTGCTCCAGTTGCCAAGATGAATTCCATTAGGCTCCATTCTTTTGGTAGAACTTTTAAAAGTCCTGAACATCATTGTTTTGGAACAAGAAACAAGAGTTTGGGTGATCAAATAATCATTTTTTCAAGAAACAAGAATTTGGAACATCAGATTTATGACTTCAATTTAATTAGAAGTTCTACATCTATGGAACTTAAAAAATCCAAATTTTTTGGTGGAACTTGAAAGTTTCATATTAGTAGAACTTTTGCACTCTATGGAATAATATAGTTCTAGACATTAAGTAAAATTAGGCATGAAACAATGATGTTCTAGACAACCAAAAGAACGGAGCCTTAGGTGGCGTTTGGATTGGATTTTTTTGGCCAAAAATCAATTCCCATAAAATTGATTGTGTAGAAATTCATGATCAAATAATCATTTTTTCAAATAATAGTGTTTAGAGAATACGAAGTTGAGAGACTCACCTATGTATTCTCTAAACACTATTATTTGGAAAAATAATTATTTGACCATTAATTTCTACACAATCAATTTTACCAAAATTGATTTTTGGCCAAAAAAATGCAAACCAAACGCCACATTAGAGTGTTACTTTCTCTTGCTGCGAATTTATCTTGCTCGCTTTATCAGTTGGATCGTCTCCACCCCGTACGAACTACGAGATCACCCCATCGGCATCCAGGGGTCACAGGCCTTGTTCCTCAATGGTGACTTGCGAGAAGAAGTGTACATGGATCTTCCTCCAGGATTCCCAGCTTAGGAAAAAGAAGGCAAAGTATGCAAAGAGTGAAAAATACTGGAGGATGTTGGTATGTTCCAAAGATAAATGGAAAGTTGATTTACTTGTCGACTTATTGTTGAATTATCTTGACATGTTTTTCTTGGTTAGTGTAATCAGTCAATTCATGCATAAACGGACGACAATACATCGTGAGACAACTAAAAGAATACTGAGGTATCTAAAATCATCTCCTGGTAAGGGGTTGCTTTTTTAGAAGAATGGGAATTTACAAGTTGAAAGGCTATACAAATGAGCGGGCTTAGTGACAGATAGAAGAGCTACCTCAGGGTATTGTACATTTGTAGGTGGGAACTTAGTTACATAGAGGAGCAAGAAACAGGCAGTTGTTGTACGGTCTAGTGCAGAGGCAAATACAAGGCAATGACACATAGAGTATGTGAGTTGTTACGGATCAAGATTCTTATGACATAGCTTGGATTTTCAGTTTAGTCTAAGATTATTTTGTGATAATAAGGCAGCTATTAGTATTGCTCACAATCCAGTCCACCATGATAGAACCAAGCATATTGAAGTGGATAGACATTTCATTTGGGAAAAAGTGACTTCATGAACAATTGATCTTCCATTTGTCAAGATAGATGATAAGTTGGCTATATTCTCACAAAGGCATTTGCGTCTAATCAGCAGCACTATCCTTTTGGCAAGATGGACATGCTAGACATCTATACCCCACTTGAGGATGAGTCCTGTGATGGGCCTAAGTCATTAAGCCCATAATCTCTTATGTTACTTATTAGCTTACTATTTCTACATACTAGTAAGGGTATTTATATCCTTAATAATATTATAAAAATGAGAGATTAGAAACCCTATGCTCTGTTCATTCTCTTCCCCAAACAACTTTTCTCTCTTTTTTTTCTTCTCTATTTCTATATTTCTCAAACCCAAAATCACCAAACCCCAGTTTTCCAGTCAAACTGATTACAAGTAATCTTTAGACACAGTTCTGATAAGCTAATGGAACCTCTGTCTTTACATTTGTCACTCCAAATGATTTATATTCATCCCTACTAACGCCATAAATTCTACTAAGAGTGCTATATATCTGCACTAATATACAAATAATTACTTGTTCATTTTGGTCTGGCCTATTCATATGCTTTTAATAGCTTGAGATAGGAAAGCAAGACTAGTTGAGAACTCGGGGTAATTTTAACTTAAGAAACAGGCCTCAAGTGGTTCTCTGCCAAAAAATTCAAATGCATTGGGCTTGTTTCTTCATTCCCTTTCGAGCAATATAATTTGCATGAAAGGTGTCTTATGACTTTATATGTGAATGAATAAGATTGTATTTATCTGCCAAAATGAGGTCGCAATCTAGAATCTTTACATGCACAAATAGTTATGGATCCAGTTACTATTATTTAGTTATGCCCTAGCATGCACATATCGGGTAATGTATGCACCAAATGCAAAATAAAGCTTTCTGGTGACATGTTTGCCAGGAAACCAGATGTTCAAACTTCCAAGAAATATTTAAGGTAATATATTTTAGATTTCTACAAAGTATATAAAAAATTTTAAAAGAAAAAGACAATTGAACAGTTTTTTAAGGCGTGCTCCTAATTTAAATCCAAGCTTTCCTTAAATGCTCAATGTAAAAAGGAACTTCAGGGTAAAACCCACATGTATCAAAAATAAGATGGGTGAATACCTAAAGACCATTGGGCAATAGTCCTTCCAATGGAAACCAATAGAATAGTGTGGAGGTGTAAACTCGGAACCCTTTCTGGGGAAGTACATCCTTATTCTAGCTCGAGATCCAAAATCAGAAGATCGAACTTCACGCATAGGTACCGGTGTGATCTTTCCAACAGTGTACCTGTAAACTTTAAATGGAGTTACTTGATAATTGTGCAAAACCAATTGACTTACAACCAAACAATTCATCAACTTGATTAGACTTGGAAGAATCATAATCAGGGTTGGTTATGGTACAAACTTATGTATCTAATGATGAAATATGTGACTCGCGAAGATGATGAATTCACAGCATACTCATGTTCAAACTATAAAATATGTATTTAATAAAGATGATAATATTCACAACTTATCATATGCTAAAAAACCACCAGTTGAAGAGGAAGACCTCAAAGGGAGACGTGGAGCAATTACTTAATATACTCCACCTACTGTTCATGCATGTCTTGTTCCTAGACTACACTAACAATTTAGGGTTCAGTGCACAGATATACAAAATGAAAACAAGGACTAACCTCCATTGATCAAAGCACACTTTCTAAAAGGAAATTTATTTGTGACTATTGCTATCTGTTGTGATGGTCCTAAATCCATAAGCCCATAGTATGTAATGTTGGTTTACTATGTCTATGTTTACAATTTAGTGAAGGCATTGTTGTCCTCATTATTATTTTATTAATAAAACATGAATGTACACCACATTGGTATAATGCCCATTCTTTCTCAAAGGTTACATATTCTTCTCTCTTCTTCTTCTTCTTTCATTCTTGTATCTAGGGTTTTGATTTCTACTTGGTATCAGACACTATTACAAATCTCCCGAGAAATATTCAATCTCTCCCGAGAAAAATCTCTCCCATGAAAAATCGAAAGTTCAAAACTCCATTTTTATCGCAATATTTTTTAAATATCATGAGAAATATAATTTTCTCTTTTTATCCCGTATATATCACGAGATTTAACCGAGATTTTTAAAATATCATGAGAAATCCATAATGTTGTTGGTTTTATGAATTTATAACTCGGTGATATTTATTACTATTTTCAGTAATTTCAATATTTTTTTTTTAATCATTCCCGAGATTTAGGCGAGAAATACCCGAAAAAATTCAGATTTGTAAATCACCCGAGAAAAACTCTGCCCAATAAAAACCCAAGAATGAGATTTGTAACACTACTCTCATAGCAAAGACAACTCCAAATCACCACCAAGGGTTCTAGAAGGCAAGAAGAATGCAAGCCAAGTCCTGACATCAACCTACCGTACGTTCGACATCAGCAGCTGTAAGGACAGGTCATCCCTCATCCAGATTTTATTATTTTTACAGAATTTATTGAGATTCTTTTTTATGGTGTCATGTCCATTTGATTGAATCTAGGGTAAAAATCGATCGAATGGTTGGGATCCTTATAGGTTTTTTTGATGAGCCAAGTTCGTAAAAGTAATCTATTTCATATTTTTGGAGAGATTAAAACAAGTTCTGAGTTGTTTGGTGAAGATTTGAGGATTGTATAAAGATTTTTCTACAGCATGTTTACCGCCGCCCCCCTTGATTTTGGCATGTTTTAAACCGTGAAGTCCTATATATGAAGAGTTAATGATTTGTGGAAATTAGTAACAGTATTTTATGGATTGTTTTGTATAAACAACCTAGTTATTTATCAGTTTGAGTATTCTTGAATAATCGGGGGTTCAGGGCTCTTCTCACAGTCGTATAGTTCCAAAATTGACAGTATGTTAGGGATGAGAAGCATTAATAGCCCAGGGTTTCTATCGTATATGACTCCTCCACCGGAGAACCCTAGCTTGTATATTACAAGTCACAATTGTAAAGTTGGATTTCGAAATCATTTGGAATGGACAGAGCTTACGAAGATGTTTACTGGTAGTCATGGCAAGATAGGGAATACTATTGGAACTTGGAAGAGTGGAACCCAGCCCAATTGATGCCTCGTATGACAAGTTGGAGTCTGAAAATCTCACTGTCATATCATGGCTACTGCATTCCATGCAACCTAAAATATCTCATTGATTTCTCTTCATTCCAACAGTCAAGAGATATGGGACTCAGTAGCCCAAACATATTCTCAAGCCTGTAATATTGCTAGGATTTACCAATTACGCCAGAAGATATCACATCTTAGGAAGGACGATAAACCTTTGACTGAATATTTTGATTAATTTTGTGGTATGTGGGAGGAATTAAACGATTATTAGATATTTCAGCCTATGAGTACCACTAATGGAGAATAGTATCGGAGATTGATAGACTAGAATAAAATCTATGTGTTTTTGGCAAGGTTGAACTTAGATTTTGAATTATCAATAGTTCAAATTCTGAGCAAGGATGAATTGCCCTCTATGAGTCAAGTATATGCCCTAATTCAGGATAAGGAGAGAAGATGAATAGTTATGCATACTCTACTGGTTCAGAGCATTCTACTTTAGCATCAATTTCATTCCCTCAAAAAAGGAATAAGGGAGGCCCACGTAAGCAAAAATGAGGTATGAGTTTGGGTGAGAAGGATAAAATTAAGTGTGACCATTGTGTGAGCACACTAAGGAGACATGTTAGGACTTGGTTGGAAAACCAACCATTTACTTGCATTGGATCCTCTGTTGCGCATAGTGACTCATCCACTAGTACTGCATCTTCAGGATCACTTCCTCTTGCTCAGTTTTTCTGAGGGAGATGTTACTTATTTCTCGAGAGAAGCTTGAGAGCCTCAAGCGCCTCTTCACTCAATTGGATCATTCTTCCCCTTCATTCACTTATCTTACCCAATCAGGTACTAATATATCTACTCACCATGTTTCCTCTTACCTTCATCCAGATTCTCCTTGATTATCGATTCAGGGGCTTCTCCTTGATTATCGATTCAGGGACTTCTGATTATGTCTGGTATGTCTTCTATTTTCTCTTTGTATGATTCATGTTCTAATAATGCTAAAGCTAAGGCAGTTGATGGATCCATACAAATTAGTCTCAAGAATAGGAACCATCAAAGTTTCTCCTAGTTTACTTTGTCATCGATTTTTAAGGTACATGGTTTTTATGCTAATCTACTTTCTGCTAATAGTTTAACTAAGAAGTAAAACCTTAAAATGCAGTGTAACCTTTTTTCTCTCATATTGAATGTTTCAGGATACAAAGACACAACGACAGATTGGAAGTGGGCGTGAAGTTGATGGTCTTTGCCTGCTAAATTCAGCTCTGAATTCTCCCTAAGCACTCCAGACATGTAGTAGTGTCGATAAAGACTGGATCTTGCTTTGGCGTAACTGGTCATTTACCCTTTTAGTTGTTAAAACTTGTGTTTTTCAATCTGCTTGTGTCTGTCAATCCAATAACTTGATTGTGTGAGATGTGTGAACTAGCAAAACATTGTTGAATTTCTTTTCCTCCAAATAATAAAAGATGTCAATTTCCTTTTGATATTGTACATTCTGATGTGTGGAGACCTTCCCCTAGATTGTCTATATTTGTTTCCGGTATTTTATTTCATTTGTGTAAGATTATACTCGTTATACATAGATTTATCTTATGAAGACAAGGGATGATGTGCCTAATATTATCTTTGTCTACCATAAGGATGCAGTTTGAAAAATACAGCAAATGCTCAGATCAGATAATGGACGTGAATATCTGGAATGACAATTAAGAATATATCTTGAAGAACATGGTGTTATACATGAAAATTGTTGTCTATGTTCTGTTGCAAAACGGGGCAGCAGGACAGAAGAAGCATCTACTTGGCGATGCAAGAAGTCTACTATTGGCTATGAAGGTACTAGTCTAATGTTGTGCTCATTGCGGCGTACCTAATAAACCGTATGTCGTCGAGAGTGTTGGAGCATAAATCCCTACATCAGTTGTTATTTCCTGAGCATTATGTATTTAGTCTACCTCTCAAAGTGTTTGGGTATACATGGTTTGTTCATATTTCAAGTCTAACTTGTTCTAAACTGGATTCGATGTCTGTGAAATGTCTATTTATGTGTTATTCATCAACCCAAAAAGGGTATAAGTGTTTTAATTATAGTTGCGGGAAAATCATGTCCAAGGTGAGAAGCGATTCCGGGAATAGAGTTCGATTTAGTTTTCCTCTTGTTCAAGAAGTGGGTGAGAAACGATTAAGAAGCGACCGGGAAGCAATTTATATGTCATGATTCTTGGTTACTTTCAAATCTTTTAGGTTATTTTGTTATATGGTAGTTGTACCTAGAGGGTGTAAACCTTTTTTTTTTTTGGATTATGTACTTCATATTAATAATCACTTATTAACCTATGATTTTTATTTCATTTATATGTCAATCTTTTTTTCCAATAGCTTTAAAATCGCTTCCAACTTGCTTCCTAGTTTTTTGATTGCTTCTTGCCAGTTTTTTCAAATGCATCTTTACTCACTTCCTCAAAACACTTATTGCTCACTTCCTCTACCATTTCTTTCGCGCTTCCATGGTTGCTTCTTAATCGTTTCCCACTTCTCATTTCCCAACAATTTTAGGAGTCTCACTTCTTGCTCTAGTAAGCATGGTTTTGATCAATGACAAAAAAAAGGAATTATTTCAATGGATGTCTCCATCAAATCTGTTCCTTTCTTCCTAGGTGTTCCTCTTTAGGGGGAGAGTAGTAATGAAGAGGTTCAACCATAGTTGTCGGGAAGCTATGTACAGGGTGGGAAGCTCGCTTTTCAAACTCGCTTCCTAGGAAATTCGCTTCCATCACGTCTCATCTAGTAGTCAAAAGGAGCTTTATGTGTGAAGTGATGTGGTAGACCACAATTTATAGCCTAAGGTGTAAACTCTAAGCAAGTATCGTCGGTTTGAAACCTAAGACATCTACTTTTCCACAAAAATCTCATGTAAGATAAAATCAAATGTATAGCTACTCATAAATAACATAATGAGAATGAGGAGCTTATATCTCATTTTTCGCTCCCCATTTCCTAAGATTTTTTGAGTCTCACTTCCCGCTTCTCACTTTCGCTTTGCTTCTCGTTTTTGTTTCTCGCTCTCGTAACTATGGGTTCAACTTCTATCACTTGTTTAAAAAATTTCCGTATATTCATCCATATCTTTTGTCACCTTCATCATATGAGTCTACTGGAGGTGAGAACAAGGAGCTGAAAACTTACTCTAAATGATCAAAAGTGAAGTTTACATTACAGAAAAACCACCTCAGCCTACAGTTGTTGATTCAGAACATATTCCTTTTAAGTATTCACTTCCTTCTAGTATTCTTGGTGATATTCACAATCCCTTATGCAAAGGGACACGTACGTGCATGACTGTTCATCCAATATTTTTATCACATTGTTTCTTATGACTCACTTTCTTCAGCTCTTCAGGCTTTTGTTTCCTCTTTTTCTTCAGTGTCTATTCCTTCCAATGTGACAAAAGCTTTGAAACATTCACAGTGGAAATAATCTATGTTGAAAGAAATTAAGGCTCTTATAAAAAAAATTATACACGGGAACTTGTTGATTCTTGGTGGATGTAAGTAGGTGTATAAAATGAAGCATAAAGCTGATGGAACAGTAGATAGATACAAGGCCTGATTGGAGGATAAAGGGTTTATCTAAACCTCTAGAATTGATTATCAGGAGACGTTTGCTACAGTTGTCGGGATGAACTCAATTAGAGTCTTGCTCTCATTTGCAACGAATTTGTCTTGGCCGCTTTACCAGTTGGATGTGAAAAATGTGTTCCTTCACACGGACTTATAGGAAGAAGGCTATATGGCACTTCCTTCAGGATTATAGATTCAGAATCAAGAAGGTAAAGTATGTTGGTTGAAGAAGGTAATTTATGGGCTTAAACAGTCCCCAAGGGCCTGATTTGAAAGATTTAGAGGAGCTATAAAAAGATTTGGGTATGAACAGTCATGCGGATCACACCCTATTTATGAAGCACTTGGATTGTACTACAGCAGCCTTAATTGTTAATGTAGATGACATGGTTGTAATAGGTGACAACCCTCCAGAGTTCAAAGACTCAAGGTATTTCTAGCTAAAGAGTTTGAGAACAAAGATCTGTGGCCCTTAAGGTATTTCCTTGGAATTGAGGTTGTCATGTCCAAGAAAGGCATCTTAAATTCTTAAAAGAAATATGTTCCAGACTTGTTACAAGACACATGAAAACTCACAACAAGACCGGTTGATACACCAATGGAAACCAATCACACACTTTATCATGAAGGTGGAGAACCTCCTAAAGATGTTGGAATGTTTTAGAGACTTGTTGGGAGACCGATTTACTAATCTCTGATGCGCCCAAACATTACTTATATTGTTAGGGTAATTAGTCCGTTTATGCATAAGTCACAGACCCCTCATCTATAGGCATCTGAAAGAGTGCTGAAATATCTTAAGTCCTCTCCTGAAAAAGTCTACTCTTCCGTAAGAAAGGACACCTGCCAATATACAGACAGAAGATCCACATACAGCTATTATACTCTTGGTGGTGGAAAATTGGTCAAATGGAGAAGCAAGAAACGGATAGTTAGTTGTAGCAAGGTCAAGTGCTTATGGGGGATGTGAATTATTGTGGATCAAGATCAGACTAACAGAATATGAAATTGAATTATGATAACAAGGTTGATATTAATATTACTCGTAATCTAGTTCAGCATAATAGAACGAAACACGGCAAGGTATATAGGCATTTTATTCGAAAAAAAGTGGCATACAAAGTGATAGCCTTCCATTGTCAAAACAGAGGATCAATTGGATGACATTCTCACAAAAGCGGTGGCTTCTAATCGGTATCATGATATCATTAACATGCTGGCCATGTCTGATATCTCGCCCCGCTTGCGGGGGAGTGTTGTGATGGGCCTAAATCCATAAACTCGTAGACTCGTAGTATGCTATGTTGGTTTAGTGTGTCTATGCTTTACATACTAGCAAGGGTATTTTTTCCATTGCATTTATTTTATTAATAAAACATGAGTATACAGCCCATTGGTATAACTCTCATTCTTTCTCAAATGTTACGTATTCTTCTCTTCTTTATTTCTTGCATCTAGGATTTGGATTTCTGCTCTATTTAGTTCTTAAAGGTTTCTAACTAGAAATGTTAATAAAATCAATAAGACCAGCACTTTGACATGTATTATGTTTACCTGATACCAAGTTGTAGATCAAGCATCAGATAATAGCTCCTATGGCCTTTAAAAATGTTTTCGCCTCGCTGCTTCTTTAATTCTTTTGCTTGAGATTTATTCCTCTGTTTATTTTTGTCCGACAGTCCTGCAGCATTATTCCTAACCTTCTCCTTTATCAAGACTCCTTGCATGTATTCCCTTTCATACACTAAATTTCTGGTATCCTGCACCTCATGTTGACCTTCACCAAAGGTAAATGACAATGTGCGCGAGCTGTCCTGTGATGGAATTTCTTTAGAGGAATCGCCAAGGCTCCAGTCCCCATGTAATGGTGTAGCCCTATATGACATTCGACCAAAACTTCTGAAAAAGTCACCAATAGAAAGTTTCTCGGAGAGACTACGCTTAACACTCGGTTCTCGAACCCTGAATTCCTCCAAATTCACCGACAAAGAATGAGAAAGTAGACTTTGTCGACTATCATTATGTCCGATAGAGCTATACAACTTAGTAAGAGAAGGAAGTTTACTTCCAGAAGGATAGAATGTTCCTGGTCCATCCTTTAGTCCCCTTGTCCATGTACCAAAATAATATCCCCCATCCACATACCTGTAAAAACCTGACCCGTGTCGTAATCCATCCAACCAAAGTCCATCAAACAAATCACCATTTGTCCATTTCATAACCCCTCTACCACACATTTTTCCAGCTTTCCAGTTCCCAATGTATGCATTTCCAGTATTCCAATCATACCTACCACTGCCGTCTTGTACTCCTTCTTTCCAAGAACCTTCATAAATATCTGAACTAGGATACTGCTTTCTTCCCAGCCCATGCTGGATATTCATCCTCCAGGCCCCTCTGTAAATAGAACCATCAAGTCCAGTAAAGGTTCCAAAACCATGAAGGTAACACCCAGAGAAATCACCCTTATATGTTGCACCTGATGACCAATAAATCTTTCCTTGCCCAGTCATTTTCCCATCCTCCCAATCACCCTCATAGATTGTTCCATCTGACCATGTATATTTTCCATTCCCATGTGGAAGCAGTCCCTTAAAGTTACCAACATAGACGTCTCCATTCAAGAACACCTTCTCACTGTGCCTGAAAAACAAGTATCAAAAGATCATTTCTATCATTCTATGGGTCTCAATCCAAAGAAAGAGGTAAAATGTAGAGGACTTGTGATTAGAAAGAAACACTCATGGTGCTTAAGTACAACCTAGTATTCTTCAATTTAAAAAAGGTATTAAAGCACTGAAGAATGAAACTCACCCTTCACTACTCGCCATTGCTCATCTATGATACCTGGTCTAGCTGTTCTCGATGACTTTCATAAGACTCATCACTAATTACCTTGATTAACTTCATTAAAAATCATTCAAACATTTGGGGGAGATGGGAGATTCGTCCTTCACAACCTAAATAGCAACCTGTGTGCAGTTGTGAATCCTGAACAAACAACATAATTTTAACAGTAACAATGAGCATATTAACATCAACATCCAAGAAGATAATTAGAACGTCAGAATTTTTCACAATTTGAAAAGTTTATTAGAGTGATTTCATTTCCTGTTAGTGACCGAGCTCCTCATCCATTACTTTTAGCAAAGCAATATACCCATACTAATACTATGTATAATGTACTTCAGATGATAAGGGCAGAAAGAAAGCATTCAAGTCAGTGGAAGCCAAACAACTGAACCCTGACTCCATGCTAAATTAGACAAAACGAGACCATGCCTGTCTATTGTCCTATCCTAAACTCGATGGGCCACACCCCACATCTTCCCAAAATCTGACCTCTTCCCCCTTCCCCACTTTAAAACTAATATTCCTCAAAAAAAAATCACCTCGCTTTCAAAATAGCTTTCTATAGCCCAACCCCATGACGGCTAATTACTTCCTTTCCCTATTTATCGCCCCATGACTAGCCATTATCACCTTCCTCATAATTCCTCGACTGATGACAATATAAATAATGAATGATGTGATGTGGCATAGTAGAGATGGGAGTTATGGGAATTATGCTCTACTTGGCCCATGTGAATCTTCAATTGAACCTAGTAGGCTACTACATATGATCCACCACTCAATTATGTAATTAGAGTTGTCATTACATCTTGAGCATCACATCCTTTTTATTCCTTCTAAAATGAATATTTCAATCAATAAAATTAAGACTCTAGTACTGATGCTATTGTCTGCATTAAACTATTTGTCATAGGTATTATCAAAGATTTGAAGTAGCATTTGGGATCCAAAATTTTGAATTTAAATAATATTTATCAGTGTTTTAAAAGGCGTTTGAGACTTACGCTTCGACGCTCGCCTCAGAGCGAGGCGTAAGGAAAACACCTTGAGGCTTAAACCTTATGAGGCTCACGCCTCAAAGTGTAAAACTCACATGAGGCACATCCCTCACACCTTGAAGCTCGATTTATGTCTATCATAACATTAACTAAAATTAGGGTTCTAGCCACAACAGAGACTTAAATGTCAATTTTTTTTAATTTGTTTCAACTAATAACAAATAATAATTTTTTTATTTATTTCAGATAAGACATTGAAAATGATGATGATGATATTAGTTTTAACAAGTGTTACAAATCTCGTTCTCAGGCTTTTATCAGCCGAATTTTTTCTCAGAAGATTTTCCAATCAGTTTTTTTTTTTGTATTTCTCGTCTAAATCTCAGCAATGATTAAAAATATATATATTAAAATTACGGAAAATAGTAATAAATATCATCAAGTTATAAATTCATAAAATCAATAAATGCATTTCTCACAATATTTTTTAAAATCTCGGGTAAATCTCGCGATATTTATGGGATAAAAAAAGAAAATTATATTTCTAGCGAGATTTTTAAAATATCGCGATAAAAACGGTATTTTAAACTTTAGATGTTTCTCGGTTGTTCTCGGGAGATTTGTAACAATGGTTTTAACTAACACTTAAACTATTATGTTTAACGTATTTAGGCTTTTAATACCCCTTGAGTCTAATTAATACTATTTCCCTAGTAGATATTGCAAAAATTTGGAACCATTAGCCTACAATGCAGTTCATGACTTATTTGCAATGTTTTTACTAAAATTCTAAATCCGCCATATGAATTGATGAGTAAATATCATATTCAATATTTATATGAACAAAAAAGTAAATCAAAATTTCAGCATTTACTTACATTTCTTATCTTTATTTTTTTGATACTTAAATAATTTCTATAGTATTTCTTATGTATACGCATGCGCCGACACGCACACACACAATGTACACGTATATAATCTTTCATTAACTTTTTGAATCTTTTTGTACTATTTCTTATATTTTTATATATTTGTTAAAATGAGAGAGCATGAAACTTTCTTGTGAAACTTAAGCCTCACACCTCGAGGCTTAGACCTCACGCATCTTGAGGCCCTCACGCCTTCACGTTTAAAACATTAATATGTATATGCCTTATGAATTGAGGTGTTCTTAAACATACTTGTGACTTGGTTGATAAAAAGACCTATTTTTTCTTCAGTGTTCTAGTTAAGTGATCCCCGATGATTTTCACATTAAAGTTGCAATTGTAGTCTTAAAGTTCTCATTTCTATCTAGGAAAACCTGAATACGGCAATTGCTGCCAGATTCACAACTTTCAAGGTTTTGAAACTACAATTATGAAAATAAAAGGCAACATATTCACGAATGTTATGGGCATAAAATTAGAACCCTCACCCAATAGATGAAACACAAAAAAAAAAATTACTTGCCCAATTAAATTGCTATTTACTCCCTTGTGAATGGGTTAATACAACACCTAAAATTATTCATCACTCAACTCAATCTTTATAGCTCTCTAGTGGATAATGAATCAATAAATTATCCTGAGAATTGAGTCACACAACAACATAGCAAAATTTATTAAAACCAATAAATACCAGACTGAATTAAAAGAACCCGATCTTCCACATTGAAGTTCGATTACTTCGATCTATTCATTTGAGCTTTATTTTAGATTTTTCTCCATCTTTTTGCCCACAAATCCACTTCCAATATTTTCAACAAAACTATCAATTTGTAGCCGAATAAGAACACCTCAATTATCTAAAATTCCAATGACTGATGAATCCACAAGAAATGGAAATGCCAGAAGATAAACTCACCTATAACGTATCGGGGAAATTCGAAATCAATAGCTCTTCCACGTCCAAATCACTCGAAGAGATTAATTTGATTTGCAGGAGAATAAATCAGACAGATTTACCATGGTGATTTCTAGAACCCTGGAAATTGAACTAAGGAGAAACCCTAGGTTTCAGATTTACACTTACAGGACACGATGTCGTTGAGATTCCGGACTTCATTACCATTTCGCCCTCTAAATTCTGAGTCATATTATAGCTCTTGTATTGTTCAGTGCTGGAATTTTCTCTCTTGATCGAACAGATATTAAGGACGGTCTATCATATTCCACCTGAACACGTGGCCAACATGACACCTTTAGCTGGGTCCCACTGTGGCCTTGTGAAAATGAGATCCAATCACAGTCAATTGCGATTGAATTTATCCGGAGAGAGTTCAATCGCACCAACAGCTTTTAACACTAATCAACCGTGGTTGGTTAAGATTTAGTAACCCATGTGGCTCAGTAATACAACCTTGGTTTTTAGAAAAAAAAATATTAAAATAATTAAATATTTTTTTCAAAAAACTAGGGTTATATTATTGAATCCTAAGGATTAGTGAATCTCAACCACAATTGATTAAGGCTAAAAGGATGGAAGCGATTGAACATTGAATCCAAGAATCGTAATCATCTCTAGTTGTAACCGGACTCAGAGGAGTCCGGTTAAGCTACTGATGTTGCCACGTGTCCATTTTGACATTCCTTAATTATGGTTAAGATTCATTTATCCCTAGGGTTCACCCACCTATCCTTAGTTTATAGAAAAAAATTATTAAAAAGAAATCAACTCTATGAGTTGGTGAATTTTAAGCAGGGTTAATTTTTAAAAAATATTTTTTTCTAAAAATCAAGGATATTTGACTGGACTTAGGGGTGTGTGAATCTTAACTATGGTTAAAAAATGTCAAAAGGGCACGTAGCAGCATCAAAGAAGACTCCCCCAAGTCCGGTTACATATGAAGAGAATCACGAGTTTGAATTTAATCTTAATTGGTTGTGATTCGATATGTGTGAGAGAAGGCCTTGGATTCTCTATGGCTGAATGCCAGAAAAGTGATCTCGGGCCACCACACATTAAGCGACATGTGGTTTGAAAAGTCATTTCATGGGCTCTATGATTTTAACTTTTCCATACATTATTTGACAATGACAATAAAGTAGTAAGATAGAAGGGGGCAGATATCAAGTGGGGAGAAGTCAAAATTAAGAAAATGAATTGACTTCTCCCTTTTTTATGCCACATGTCGCTTAATGTGCGGTGGCCAGAGACCACTTTTTTGGCATCAGCTAGATCCAAGCCCCCTGTGAGAATTAGGGGAATTTGGAGAGAGGAGTCGCTTTATGTGGAAATAAAGCAGGTGGGGGGAAAGTTGTCATTCACTGTTTCCCACTTGCTTTATTCCCATACGAATATGAGGGAGCGAGTCACTCTCCACGGCTGATTATAAATAAATAAAAATCACTCACTCCGCAGAATCTGTATAGCACTCTCTTATGAATTATGATGGTAGAACTTCTTTTTCTTATAAAGAGAAATGGTACCTAGTGGCAGACATTTAAGCCACATCCAAGCTCTCACGGTCACTGAGGTAGCGACAAATCGTCCAGCTAAAAAATAAAAAAAGTAGTGATACTTATTTCTACCCAAATAAAAGCTTAGTAGTCTCCTATTGGTAGCATTTCTAAGGATCAAAAAAGTTCTACCAGCATAATTCAAGCGACATCCAAGCTCTTACTATCACTGTGGTAGCGACAAATGTCACTAATCTTTAGAAATGCTACTCAATTGCAGACTTCTAAGCTTTTATTCTAGTAGCGAATAAGTATCACTATTTTTCCTTTTTGGCTTAGTATAAGGTTTACAGGTTAGCATTGGGGATTGGAATTCTTGCTACTCATCACTCAGTGGAATGGATCTCGAGACCTCTCTCTTGAAAGAGGCCATATCACACCATTGGCTCAAGAGGCTGGATGTGTCACTACTTTTCCTTATTACCTTTCTCTTTTTTTTCTTTTTTTTTTTCTTTTTTTATTTTAATGTCACTCAATGGGAGTGGGGGGTTTGGCAAAGCAACAGGAGGACATGAAACTTTACCCCTATAAAACCACAAGAACACAAATACATAAGACTTTACTAAGAATAGTTCTTATATAACCAAAGAGTAAAACTACTCCTTAAATCTAATTGGTTTCCTAACCTCCCTCTTGGGCTCTCTTGAGAATAATCAATTGTTGATGCTCTCTTCTTCTTCTTATTTCTCCTTGATGTCACTAGTTGAAAATCATCTTGTTTGAATTTATCAATTAAAATTATTGTCACGAACTTGCTCTTGTCTACCAAGTCCACTAGAAAGCTCAACCTTCCCTTGACCTTCAGAAGTTTGACTCCTAAAGACATCTACACAAGCTTCTTCCCCATTTTTCACCTCTAAATCTTTGGCTAGCCTGAATTCATAATTTGACTCGCCTTGAGTAATCTCCTTAGGTTGGGCAAGCTCTTTTTTGAATACCCATCAAGGTTTTGTTATTAGTAGGACATTGAGCAAGCTTTGGTATTCAGCCAAAAAATGATTCATGAGCATCTCTCCTTCAAAACCTAAAGTGTCCTCCAATTCGTCCAAAAGAGAAGGATCCTGAACAACATTCCTTGAGGGATCTTCAATTTCTAAAACCACCGAAGGATGTTCCAACATATCATCTACTGAATTCTTAAAAAGAACAACCTCTCTCCCAGAGGAAGCTGGAAAATCGAAAGATTTAGAGTCCATACCTTCCTCAGATGGAGTAACATAAAATGAATCAATAACTTTCGGAGCTAAGGCTCCTACTGTAACAATTTGATTGGAAGCTTCAACTACTAAATCCATCAAACGAACAATCAGATTTGCATCTTCTGAATTCTTGGAAATCATAACCTCTCTACCTGAAGAATCTGCAAAAACTTTATTTGTTGATACCAGTCCTACCTCAATTGTTGTAACTGTGATGGCGCCATATTTGTTGGCTGAATAACAGCCTCTGATGTTATGAGATGTTCAACATGAACTTGCTCATTTATGGTTGTTTCTTCCTCTTCCAAATTTGTGTCTTTATCTTTCATTCTATCTTCTGTATTTCTACAACTTTTTTCACCATGGTATTGAGATAATAGTGATGCCTTTCCGATGTTCTGCTTTGAGTTCTCTACTGTTAAACAATTGGATTTCGCAATCCAAGTACCCTTTTGATTCCTCCTTCATACTTTTTAGGTTTTCAAATTTACAAATTGGGAACCAGTATTGTCGATGATTGGAACCGGAAGATCTGATTTCTTGACTTCAGTTTTCGATATGTTGTTACCTCTTAGGAGATAAGATCGGTTTCCCATCTTGCAAAGATCCATCTTGTGGCCCAACTTCTTGCAACTAGAGCAATACGAAAGTTCCTTTTCATATATTATAGGCTGCCATCTTCCCTCCGAACTCATACCTAGCCAAAATCTCTTAAGCTTTTCTTTGTTAAGATCGATTTCCACACAAATTCTTGCTAAACTTGGCCTAGAGATGTTGTGAGTAGGGCCATCAACTAAAAGAACTTTCCCAATCATGTTACCTATGGCTATGAGATCCTTAGGATTAAAAAAAATTGATCAGCAGTCCTGAGAGATTTATCCAAATTGGAACTATGGAAGATTCAAAGCCAGATTTAAAGAATGGAGACCATATGATGAATCTAACTAGTTTACTGGAAACATACCCTACTTCCTCCAACCAAACGACGAGATAATCAGATTCTGATTCGAAACGAATAAGGGCATGATGAGCATCCAAAATAGAGATTGAGAAATCCATTCTAGTGTGAAAGGTCTTCTTTAAGAAAATTTTCAGATCATCCGACGAAGGCCTACCGAATGCACACTTAGCAATTAACGTGAATCTGAAAGGGGTAGACGACTCCTCGATTTCTTCAGACGAGAAGAAAAGAGCGGGTTCCCCTTGAAAAACTGAAGGCTTCTTCACCATCATTGTGTGATCCAGTTTCAAAGCTCCCTTTACTCTAATGTCTTCCAATGTTGAAGGAGGAGTCGTTCCACTAGTTTTAACAAGAGATTGGGCATAAGAAACTTTAGGATCCAAAGGCATGGATGAGAAATCACCACCCATAGAAACCTTCGTGTTCTCCATGAACCCTAACTTTTTTAGAAAGATTTCATGCTAACATGCACCAAAGCATTAATGCTAACATGCTCCTCCAGGGCAAATCTCCTTATTACCTTAAGAATCGGTATATAACCTAAATTCTTTCTTTGAAAATTATGCTTCCTTAACTTGTTGAATACCAACACTAGGTATTGTACACTCGACAAGAGTTCGAGAAAAATTTGAACTCTGCATTTGGAGTTAGCACTTTTTTTTTTTTTGGGTAATCTTAGAGTTAAATGGGGTTAAAAGGGACACAAGGACACAATGGTAACTTAAGTAGAGGACCCACGGATCCATTGATCACTGCTCTATTGCCTAATGTCGAGCGGACTATGGTGATTGTAATCGGCAGTTTTGTAATTATGGAAAAAAAATCATGCTACAAAACTTTCACTCGCTTTCCCTATATTCATCAAGTTTTGCTTTTGAGAAGGGAGCTTCGCCACATGAAAAGTTTTTGTACACGCTCTCAAGGGGAGAGAATGTGAAGATGTAATGTTACCTGCTTTTATCATGCAAATGGCACAGATTTGAGTGTGTCAAAATGCATCATTTATTATTAAAATAAAGTAAAAAAAGAATACACAATTTGATGGCCCCAAATAGATCTATCCCTTCATCCATTGATATATCTATTAATTAGAGGATGGATAATCCATTATATATATACTTAGTTAAAAATAATTGCTCTATCACTATAAAAGCTTCTGGAACAGTAAGAGCTTCAGCTTGGAGAGGAGAGTAACAAATGCTCAAATGTTTCTAGCGTTGTGTTGCAAAGAGAGCACTCAAGATCAACTCTAATCTTCTTATGGATTAGGTGTTGTTTTAAAACATCAAACCTGCACGCAATGTAGAACGGCCATTGCTAAGAATGCTTATTAATGCTCAAAGCCATTATTGAAGTAGGGCGAGCTATGTTGATATCTCAAACCTCCATCGCAAAACAAAGAAAAAAGCCGATTATCCTTTTTGTTACAGTTGTTGTTTTTCTTCTAGCTGATTCACTTAAAAGTTACCTTCAGGTTCAACTTAACGAACAAAATTGCCTGAACCTTTATTATTTTAGTTTAGTTCAAGTTTGGCGGGAACAATATTCTGATTAGCAACTCATTTATTTTCAAACCGACTCATTTACTATCTATTATTTGATTCACTGACAAACGTTTCTTAAAGATAGTTGGAGGGGCCCATTCATACAAGGGAATTGGGCAATTCTATTTCGGGTTTTAACCTAGCCTGGAATCGATTTGTTCCACTACAGATTTTCATTATCTGGTAGGAACAGTACTTTGCCTCTTTTAGGATGACCACAGCCTGTTAATCCAATTAAGGTCCGAAGTTATCTTTGTTAAGGATAACAGCTGGTTACACAATTTGTATAAATCAGATTAGGTTATCATGGGCTATCATGGAATGTGGTTGCTAAATAGAATTATTCTCTACGAGTGACAATAACACAGTTCTAGAATTGGCTCTGTATGGATTCTGGATAAATTCCAGGATAGCAGTCTGTTTGGAAATACCTTTGTCTGCTAGCTCTATTTCATAACATTGCCCACAGGGTGGTGTATTTCTACACTAACTGAGTTATCTATTTAGTGTTAATCCGAATAGTGCTTTATTTGGTTACAGAGCAATTCTCAATTGACCAAACTAATCCTTCAGACAAACTTATATGTTTGGTTACAAAGGATCGACTAGTCCAAATAGACTTATCAAATTTTGTTAAATAGCATGGAAAACCATTATGTACTGGAACACTAGATATCCAATCTGAGAATTGGTTATTGTTGGACATATATGCCCTCAAAAGCCAATAAAAGACTTTTCTATGTTGATTAGAGAAGCATAGTATTCACACAACCAACTATAAAGGATATTTATAACAATTACTGTCTCATTTCATGATGACATAAAGTTCCATAGGTAACATTATAGGAAAATCATGCAAAGGTTGCGAGGAGATATGATTTTCCAGCTCCTTGTAAACCTAATAATGTTCTAAGCCTCTAGATTATTGGTTGGGCGTCGTACTTCATCATGGCTTGCACATGTGTTGTTCTATAAGATAGTGTGATGAATCTCAATCACAGAGAGTGTTGACTCTTGACTAACATGTGAGTATATGTAGTAAGTACATAATACTAAACGGGGTCACAAGTGGATACCCTATAGAATACACTGTTAAATTGTATTAGGATTAATCAATTCGACAAATTTTCCTTAGACCTGAGAGGTTAACATCTTCTCAAACATCTATCTATATGGCTTTGATGTGTCAATCGGTAATGTCCAATACACAGGACTAACTCCGAGTAAATTGGGTCATGTACACAATGTTTGGAGAAGTGTGTCAACACTCAATAAGGAATCCACTACTCCTTAATTGGAGATAATGATATCAAGATGATACTTGTTGAACTGAACTCAAAAATCTAGTATTGGTGCTTTTTGGTAAAATGGTATTTATCGAAGTTGATATTTTCAATATAGAAAAGTGTATGTATATGTCAGATCTTTTCTAAGGTTTCTTCGAAAGTGTTTTGAAAGTTCAGTTCAATGAAAAAGTATTTATGCGAAAGAGTTCTTTTTATTCATAAGCTAAGGACTAAATAGTGGACTTGTTCCAATCCCGAAAGCTTATATGTGATATCGGATTGTGGAATGATTTATTTGTAAATATATTGTGAGATAACACTTGTAAGCAATTCTCTAATTTATGGAGGTTGATCACAATGTGTTAATGGATATTATTGTGATTAGTGGAAGTCCAGGGACTTAGATAGCATTCTATGATCCTGAATGAATTATTAGAAAATGTTTCCTAGCAACAAGGCTGCACCTTAAAGGTGATGAAGCACTTGATCCCACCTAGAAATAGGAGATCCCTTTAGATCCCACACATTAGGACCTTCTCAAGATTTTTAATTTAATTAAGAATTAAATTAATTAATTTATCCATATAATTCACTATATGGTATAGTGAAACTCTTAGGTGGCGTTTGGATAGGATTATTTTGGCCAAAAATCAATTTTGATAAAATTGATTGTGTAGAAATTTAAGATCAAATAATCATTTTTTCAAATAATAGTGTTCAGAGAATACGAAGTTGAGAGACTCACCTACGTATTCTCCGAACACTATTATTTGAAAAAATGATTATTTGGCCATTAATTTCTACACATTCAATTTTATTAGGATTGATTTTTTACCAAAAAAATCCAATCCAAACGCCCCATTATAGGTGAAATCACATAAGATGTGATTAACCAAATGGGCAAGACTCGTATGAGATTTTGATAAAGATTAAAAGGGGTCAACATAAGAGGTTAAACCTAAAAAAAAAAAGGGCGTGAGATTGTGGGGCCGATCTAGGGTGGGATGCCCACTTCATTGTTTCATTATCTAATTAATTAGTTACTAATTAATTATCTCCTACAAAGTAGGGAATAGATTAGTTGGTTATTAATTAATAATTTTCTATTAAATAGGAAATGGATTCGTTTGTTACTAATTGTTTCCTATTAGATAGGGAATGGATTAGCTTGTTACTAATTGCTTCCTATTAAATAGGGAATTGATTAGTTTGTTACTAATTGTTTCCTATTAAATACGGAATGAATTCGTTTGTTACTAATTGTTTCTTATTAAATAGGGAATGGATAATGTTGGTTTCTTTTTTGATTAAATCATAATTGGATTAGGAATTATCATTAAAGAATTAAAGAGAGAAATATAATTAGATTAGAATTTAGAAAGAAGAGTTTGACTTGAGCTATAAGATAGCTAAAAGAGGAATCTATAAAAGGACCCCCCATAGTGGAACATTCATATAGAAGGTCTCCCTCTCTCCCACATTTTTCTCTCTCTCCCTCTTGGGTTGTACGGCCAGCCCTCCCATATTCTTTATTTTGATTGGTTTTTTTATCTTGAAGAAGATAAGAACAATTCCTTTAAGATCAAGAATAGTTCTTTGATAATCAATGTTGATTCTTTCTACATCAAGATTGAATCTTTATTGATCAAGAAAGATTCTTGAATCAAGAAAAGATCAAAGAACATTCATCGGAAGGGTCATTAGCTTTTATTGGAGAAAAGCTTTGGAGATTTAAAGAAGGTTTGTGTGAATCGACAGGAGGCTTTACACTTGAGGAGCTTTGTAAGTATGGTTTCTCACACCATAATTTAATATGATCATAAGATGACCCTTGAGAAGATTTTGATTAGATCAAAATCAAGTTTGAATTAAAAATCGTGCTTCGAAATTTTTTATATTCATGCCTTTCAGTTATCCATGATCTGGATCTGTGGCTGAGTCGTCTTTAACTTTAAGATGGGCTTCAGATCTCTAATGGAGGTCTGAATCTTCTTCTATGGTCCATGCTCTCCTTCTGGGATCAATTTGATAGAGGTCTAATACAGTTTACGCATGTAAAATTTTCCTCATCATCCTCACCTTATATAGGCAAGGGTTAGGCTTGGAGCCTCTTAGGCTTCCTAACCAACCCATTTAATTATGTGTCTCTTGGATTTCCCCAACTAACCCATTCATCAAACATGTATGCCCACCCATGATTCGTTATGAATCACATAATCAGGAGACTCACGAAGATGTCACATGCGTCTAAAGTGTCAAGCCATGCCCTTGCACTTGTGCACGTGTGTCGCGTTCGGTGTGATGCACCTCTCTAGAGCACAAACATTTGGGTGTATGTGCTCACATGAGAGCGAACTCTAAAGGAAGGAAAATGCTTTTTTAGTTGGCTTTAAGTCTAATAAATTTCCAATGTGGACTATTAAATGAAAAGAGAATTTTCTTTCCAACTCATGTGTTTCTCACCCAAAACACCCAAATTCATGCAACATTAAATCACACCCAAATAGTTTATATTTCAAATCATTAAAACCCAACTAGGATATTATTTAAATGATTTAAAAACTAATTTTATAAATCATTAAAATCAGCATTGGGTTCACATTATTTGCTATAATTCTTAAAATAGTGCAATAAAAAGAGGAAGGTTTTTTGAGCTTTATGAACTTGGTTGAGGAAGATGGAATGATAGAGAAACTTAACAATTGGTATACTACTATGATGTATTTTAACAATAGCAGCAAACTCAAGAGGAGTCGAACATTGCCGCAAGGAGTTCAGGTTCTGCCATCCAGTACTAAGGTTGAGTAGATCTGTCACCTTCTGCATATTGCTTAACTCCCCACTAGAATACTTCTCAAGATCCAAGTTGCATGGCTTAGACCTTATAGAGCTCTTCAAACGTGGTGTTAGGGTAATAAATGCTCTTGATGAACCAACTAGGGTTACCTAATTCGCTTGGCACTAGTACGAGCGGCAAACTGGTTCGAAACAAACTTCAAACCAGTTCACGGTTTTGGTTCAGCCTAGTTCATTGATTTTGAGCGAACTGGAATGTGGTTGCAAAACGGTACAAGTTGGGTTGGCGGAAGTGCGTGGAGGATTTCGGTAGAATGAAATGTGGGTCGGTAGAACTGTTTAAAGGATTTCGGTAGACATTAGGGCCCGTTTGGCATCGTTCTCGTGGAACGATTTTGCGTTCTGGAATGAGACCCACTTTGAAAAATGCATTTGGCTTCGCTTATTTGTAATCTCGGAACGGAATGATTGGCCATGAAAATCACGGAACAATTAAAAAAGGCTTCTCGGAACGAAATGAAACGCATGACTTAAGGTGTTGCCGATAAAAACTCAAAAAGAAACATTTAACAAAAGTAAGGGGAAAGAGCTGGTGAAGGGGGTAGCAGTGACCTGCGAAACAGAGAGTTGAACAGATCCGACCGAGCTTCAATCACCGGTAAGGTCTCCGGGCGACGATGGCGAGGTTGTACTCTTTATCTCTCTGAAAGATGGATGTGAGGGCAAGATTTCTCTCTCTCTCCGAAAAATGGATGTTAGATCTTTATCTTCCAGATCTATCGACGACAACGAGATCTACATCTTCCAGATATGCCGACGACGAAGACGACGACGAGATCTTCATCTTCCAGATCTGCCGACGACGGTGAGTTCTTCATCTGGAACAAAAAAAAAACGATTCCTGAACTATGAAAAAAAACGAACCAGAAAAATAAGGAAAATCGAGCAAGATCTGAACTTGATCTTAATTTTATTTTAGATCGAACGGCGATCATATGATCTGTGCTTTCTTTGTTTTTGATTAATCTGTAATCGACGATAGAATCTATCCCTACTGCACGTTCATAGCTGTCCCATAATCTGAACTTCTCTTCTATAACTCTCCCATAGTACAATTTCGGTTTTGAGTGTCGCTCAGGTGGAAGGGCACAAGGATCCTGAAATTCAAACATGGGGTGGAAAAGAGAATAAGTGCAATGATCCTCCAAGGCTGTGGGTACAGAATGGGCGTAATCCTGGAACTGCATTTACAAGGAGTAGAGATTGTAAGACCCATGAAAACTTGCTAGAAGAGATAAAAGAGTCATCTTTTTTTTTTAATCTTATTTCTGTTAATTTTTGTTTCAGATACTCCATCTTGCATATCAACTTTGGTGAAATGCCCACGAAAATGGTGGTTCGGAACAATATAACATGGTCGCAATTAACTGAAAATTTAATTAGTCAATAAAGCATGAGTTGTTTGTTTCTCCCCAATAGTCGAATATAAATTCATATAAAACTGTTAAACTTTGAGATATCACAACCCGACACAATCAAATTTAAAGCAAAAATAATATGTACGAAGCCGATATCAAAAACTGGGCCAGATGAATAGGTAGCATGAAATTTTTGGGTGCATAAGTACAAGTGTTATGTGGAAAATGCTCACAAGTGAGATTTGCTAGTGCATTTGAGTGGAAGGAGATAAAAGAGTGATCTTGTTTTTTTTGTCATCCAAACGAGATTCTGTCATTTCTATTCCCTATAACAAATTCTGGGTGACTGCATCCAAACGGATTTTAAGAACAAAATCGTTCCAAAAAAATTAGGCTGTTCCGAGGAACAAAATCGTTGTGATCCAGAACGATACCAAATGGGCCCTAAATGCCAAAAGAATCAATCATTCATTTAAGGCCACAATCATCATTTTAAATAAATAAACTAATAAAAGAAAGGGTTTTTTCAAATCATCTACTAGTTTCTAAACATTTTACAAACGAACTCTTATCCAACATTTTGCAAATTAACTGTTAGTAAAATGACTATATGCCCTTAAGATAATTCATAACCTCATAAAGCCCCTTTAACTGTCCTTTTTTTTAGCCTTTAATTGTCCTTGCACTATGGTAGATACGTTTTAACTCTTATGGCTAATTTGTCTTATTTTAACTCTTTTAAATATAGTTAAGATTCACTAACCCTTAGGGTTAAAGCATCTAACCTTAGTTTTTAGAAAAAAAAAATTAAAAATTAACGTGTCCCTTTTAACTCCATATAACTGTGGTTAAGATTCAAAAATCCTTAGGGTTAAAGCATCTAACCTTCATTTTTAGAAAAAAAATTTGAACATCTCTTTTAGTTCCCATTGATCAATGCTAGATATTACACATATATGCACCTTAAACTGCACTTGTTAATCCATTTAATATTCTTTTTAAATTATGTTATGATACTTGGTTGCATGTCCTCAATGATTTCAAATTCATGCGAGGAAAAGAAGGTTAAAAATAAAGATCTGAAGATTTCCAAAATGCTCAAACGAGGTTCAACCGTGTGAAAATTCTGGAAATTTTTGGTGACCTGCGATAGATTGTAGCTGGTCTGCGATCAATCGCAGGTTAGGCTGCGATAGATGTAGAGAGGTGAGATGGATCGTAAATATGGCAGAGAGTTACTGTATATTTTCTTCTGTATGCGATCGATCGCAGGTGCTGTGCGATCGATCGTAGATCAACATTTTTGCCAGTGAACAACATCCAGAATAGAAGAATTTGAGTCCTAATGAGTTTCCAAGAACCCTAATCCGAAATTTTTTTTCCTATATATAAATAGAAGACTCTTTGGCTTTAAGGGAGTTAGAGATATTTGGATCAAAAGAAGAGAATGAGCTCTGGAGATCAAGGAAGCCATAAAGATGAGTTTGTCATTTTTGTCTATGAAGATGATGTGCTCCTTCCTCGCGATAAACTAACTTTTCATTCTATGAGATTAAACTCTAGCCAAGTAACTGTGTTCTTATTTAGTTTTTATTTAGATTTTCTTATTTGTAAGACATTGATTGCATAATGAGAGGGTTGTTTTATCAACAGATTTTATTATTTAAATTTGATTTCAATGGAATTTCTATCATTATCTTAGGTGTTAGGAAATTGGAATTAAACTCACTTATGTTAATTTTTGTTAGAATTTCAACATAGGTTTTATGCAATGGTTTTAACATATCGAGAGACTAAGTCTTAAGATATCTTATGCTAAGGGAAGACGAGTGATTACACAACCGTAGATTATTATGTATCATTCATGCTAACTGAAGATACGATATACCTAGGGCTTGATCTCTTGTACTTTTCTTGATCAGTTGAGAGGGGACGTGCTGTCACTCTAACTGTTATATTTGCAAATAAAGAAGTCTGAATGAATCCAAAACGAGATTCGTTATGAGATTAGTGGTGAATTTGAACACCCTAGATCTTCTCTCCAAAGGATTTAAAAACTCAGTAGTTGATAATTAAATTAGAAATTTTAATTAGTTTAATTAATTGTTTTAGTCTAATCCATTAAGAATCAATTCTCGAAATCATTAGTTTAGAATTTTTTTTTCTTAAGGGTAAATGATTAGTTTAAAATTAATCTTAATAAAAGGCAACGAAACCAGCGTAGTCCTCAGAGGTTCGATACCCTTACTAGTACTATTCTACGGAATTATTACTATAAAGAATAATTTAAAATTGCGTAACGACCAATTTTTGGCGTCGTTGTCGGGGACTGCTAGAACGATCTAGTTAATTTGATAGATTAACTTTAAATTAATCATACAAAAAATTCCAAAAATATTATTTTATTTTCTTTAATTTGAAATATTTGTGTTTTCAGGTATTGAATCACATGCTAAGTGCAACTGTGATACCTATGAAAGTGAGTTAGTTTTGCTCGAGGACTAGCAAAATGTAGGTTTGGGGGTATTTGATGTGCATAGAATAATGTTAATTACTACCCATTTATTTGCATATGTTAGTTATTTATCTTGTCTTAATTTTTCTAATTATAGTTTTTCTCTTATTATGTAGGAATTTGAGAGAGTTGCATAGGAATGAGGCTAAATCAAGGGATTAAAGAAGAAAGACCCAAGTTCGAAAGTTCAAGTCTAAGTAAAGAAGAAAAACCCAAGTCCAAGACCCAAATCAAAGCACAAATTCAAGAAATTCAAAGCTAAAAGCCCATTAGAGAGAAAAGCCATACAGGGCCCACTCATTTAATTGGATTAAATCAATGAGAAGATAGGGTTGCTGATATTTGGCAACCAAATCTACAAGAAAAGCAAGTAAATGTTGTGGGTGGTAATATTGAGCAACAAATTCCCCCAAAAAGAAAGATTTTCAGATTCCCGCCTAAACTGACCATGACTCGCTAATTTGATCATAAATTTTGGTTGAGAGATCGATTAAGGCAAGATTTGAGGCATTGGAAAGAAGACTAAAAGGGAAACAATATTGTATTTCACGAGGATCTGCTAATTAGGACATTAAAGAGGTCAAAATATTCGGTCAAGGGGAAGCTTATGCATAGAGCACAAGAAAATCAGGGAAAAAAACAGTTTTTCTCTTCCTCTTTTTGGGGGCTTTCTCTCTAGCCTAAATCTTATTCTCTTTTTTCTCTATCATTTTCTTTCTTTTCTTTGATTTTCTATTTTGTAAGAGTAGAAGAGGGAGTGGTGTAAAAAGTCGATCAAACATCAATGAAGAGCATGATTTATTTCATCGGTTTTATCTTGAATGCTACAATGTTCGGCTAACTCGTGATAAGGGGAAAAGGAGGAAACCAAGAATCCGGTAAGATTAATCCTTATTTTAGTTTTTGAATAGTCCAAAATTGTATTGTTACGAAAATATTAAATCTGAATTTTAATTAAAGTTTTCATAAATCTTCCGATCCAAAGCATTTGCTTGTTTATTGGATCGTGTTTCATTAGAGACTTTATAAATTAATTTTAGGATTAATTTTATTATATTCTTGGTGAATCCGGATCTCCTATTCTCTTTAACTTTAACAAAAGAAAAGTTTCTTTTCTTCTTCTTTTTATTCCATTAGTTTTATTTTATTTTTAATTATAATCTGAACATAACAAATTTTAAATCGGTTTTTATTTAACCCATAAAAAAATTCTAAATTAATAATAGTACCTATTGAACAAGTCTCTGTGGATCGACCCCGTTTTGCCACTATCTTTAATAGAAAATGTGCGTTCGGGTTAATTATATTTGAGCACATCAAGACATGCAAACATTGAATGTTTTTAAAATTGCTCTATTCTGAATTTGAAAGATTATGATACATATAGGGTAATCCAAATATTATTGACGGGATTAAATTTAAGAACACATGATCCCAAATATACATTGTTTAACACTTGACTGAACTACAAAAGCTGAAAATTTCTCAAAAGTCATGAATACACTTTGAAATTTGCACGAGCACTTTAACACATTGTTTAATGAGGTTTGAAACCAAACTAATTGATTAGTGCTTTTGTTAACTCATAGAAAGTTGGATGACCTAGAAATTGAACACCAACCTTGGCTAAATTGAAAATTTTAAAAATTTGATAGAAGAATGGGTTACTTAACTAGGTTTTACACTTAGTAACCGGGCCTCTTGCCTCACTAAGCATAGAGAGTTTGAGTCAAACCGTGTGATCTTTGGAATTGATAAAATAACCTAATGTGACTAGTTTAAGTTCGTAGCCTATTTAACTCGAGTTAATAAGCTCTTAAAGGTGTCTTGACACCTGGTGCCCTAAATCCTTCTGGTTTGGGAGTCATCGGCCTAACACTCACTACATGGGTTGTCTAGAATGCTTAATGAACTTAGATTCTGCATAGTCACACTTATAAAAAAAAAATGAATGGAAGCTTTGGGGTTGGGAATTTAAATTGAAAGGAAATTCAATAACAAGTGAGAAGACAAAAGAACTATTGAAAAGTAAGGTTGAGATCACATATTTGATTGTTAGTACACATTTCATGTCAAAGAAAATTCTGACAAATCTTTTATGAGCTGAATTTTTCAGAATTGGGTAAGAATGGTTTGAAATTGAGAATGTGGAGAGTTGAAAATTCAACCTTGTTAATAATTTGTGGATTATCTTGTATGTATTGTGATTGTGAAAAGTTTGGAATATGTTTCAGTCACTGTTTTTGAGACTTGCATGTTTTACTTGAGTATATTGCATAATTACAGGATAGTACAAATGTTTGTGGGTAACATCACTGTAAACCTTCACGGGACTTCACTCATCTTCCAGGGCCACCTAGGGGTTTAAAAGGCTTGTTGCATATGCAAAATGCAACTGAGGATCCCACAAAAGGGGATGTAGATATAGTTTAGTTTAGTTTAGTTTTTCTTTTTATTTAGCATTGCTCGATGACTAGCAATGTGTAAGTTTGGAGTTGTGATCGGTGCTAGATGTTACATATATATGCACCTTAAACTACACTTGTTAATCCATTAGAGTATTCTTTTTAAACTATGTTATGATACTTGGTTGTCCTCAATGATTTCAGGTTCATGTGAGGAAAAGAAAGTTAAAAATAAAGATTTAAAGATTTCCAAAATGATCAAACAAGGTTTAACCGTGTGGAAAAAGAAAAAGGAAATTTTGGAAATTTTTGGTGACCTACGACAGATCGTAGCTAGCCTGCGATTAATTGCAGGTCAAGCTGCAATAGATGTCGAGAGGTGTGATGGATCATAAATATGGCAGAGAGTTACTGTATATTTTCTTCTATACGCGATCGATCACATGTGTTGTGCAATCGATCGCAGATCGACATTTTTACCAGTGAACAACATCCGAAATAGAAGAGTTTGAGTCCTAATGGGTTTCCAAGAACCCTAATCCGAAAATTCTCTTTCTCTATATACATAGAAGACTCTTTGGCCTTAAGGGAGTTAGAGATTTTTGGATCAAAAGAAGAGAAGAAGCTCTGGAGATCAAGGAAGCAATGAAGATGAGTCTATCGTTTTTGTCTATGAAGATGATGTGCTCCTCCCTCGCGATGAACTAACTTTTCATTCTAGGATTTCGATGAAACCTAGCCAAGTAACTGTGTTCTTTTTAGTTTTTATTTAGATTTTCTTATATGCAAGACATTGATTGCATAATGAGAGGGTTGTTTTATCAACCGATTTTATTGTTTAAATTTGATTTCAATGGAGTTTCAATCCTTGTCTTAGGTGTTAGGAAATTATAATTAAACTCACTTATGTTAATTTTTGTTAGAATTTCAACATAGGTTTTATATAATGGTTTTAACATATCGAGAGACTAAGTCCTAAGATATCTTATGCTAAGGGAAGACGAGTGATTACACAACCGTAGATTAGTGTGTATCATTCGTGCTAATTTAAGATATGACATACCTAGGGGTTGAGCCCTTGTACTTTTCTTGATCAGTTGAGAGGGGACGTGCTGTCACTCTAACTGTAATATTTGCAAATCAAGAAGTCTGAATGAATTCAGAATGTGATTCGTTATGAGATTAGTGGTGGATTTGAACACCACCCTAGATCTTCTCTCCAAAAGATTTAAAAACTCAGTAATTGATAATTAAATTAGAAATTTTAATTAGTTTAATTAATTGTTTTAGTCTAATCCATTAAGAATCAATTCTCGAAATCATTAGTTTAGAATTAATCTTGATAAAAGGCAACGAAACCAGCACAGTCCTCAGAGGTTCGATACCCTTACTAGTACTATTCTACAGAATTATTACTATAAGGAATAATTTAAAATTGCGTAACAACCACCCTTTAACCATGGTTAGGATTTACTAACCCTTGGGGTTAAAGAAGCTATACTTAGTATTTAGAAAAAAATTAATGTCCCCTTTTAACTCCCTTTAACTATGAATTAGAATTTATTAAAATCATATATATATATACGAACAAAGCTAGCGAACCAAACAAAAAATCTAAGCGAATCGAAAAACGAATTATCTCATCCTACCCTTAGCGAACCGGATTCACTCTAGAGTAGCAAATTACGAACCCGAATTCGAACTGAGAGAGCCAACGAACCAGGTAACATTGGAACCGACTTCTCAAAGTGTCCGGATGAGTACCTAATAGTCATGCCTGCTTGGAAAAGAGAGTTTGCTCAGGAGAAGATAAATATTTTGGATAGACTCCCCAGAATAGGGAAATACTTCCTGAAGAGTTGAGCTCCTTTAGACATAATAGACTAAACCTCAAAGTCACAGGTCTCCTACTTGTTTGGTATGTTAAAGAATGTCCAAGCTACCCAGTGAGATTACCCTCACCAAAATGAAATAATAGTAGAACGTTGCTAATGACAAAGATTGATAAGAAGCTTAACTGGGCTTGTAAGCACCCAATTTTTACACCCCTCCTTAACCATAGTTAGATCAACCCTAGTTAAGCCCTAGGTCAACCCTAGCAAAACCATAGGACAACCCTAGGTCAACTCTAGCTAAACCATAGGACAACCCTAGGTCAACCCTAGCTAAACCATAGGTCAAACCTTAAGTCAACCCTAGTTAAGCCCTAGGTGAACCCTAGCTAGCCCTAACCTAGCCCCAGTCCATACAAACCTAAGGCATGGGCCCAAGGCCCATGCAAGACTTACCTAAGGCCCCTAAAGCCTAAAACCGACAAATACGCCTGTGCCCATACAGGGCCCACAAACCCTAGTCAAGTCCTAGGAGGGGGCCCAAGCCCTAAAATTCAAAAAATCTCAGAATGTTGGTAATCCAATTACCGACATTCCTTTTATGGTAAAAATTGTACCGCGTGCATAAGCATTTAACTTTGGGCAGACCTTTTTCTGAAAAAATTCAGAAATTGTGGTAATTATTTTACCGCCATTATCTTTTTTGCCTTGAGATGGAATGACGGTACTGGAATTACCGCCATTCCTGGAGTTTGCGTTTTACGTAAAACCTGCTCCCCCTAGTGCTTCAGGCACACTTCTGGCTGCCCTCTCATCCTCTTGCAACCTCACCAACCTCTGTCCTAATGCCCCTTGTGTCCTCGAGCTCCACTCTTATAAAACCAAGGTCTCTCCAACCCTTTTTCCCCATACTAACTCACCCTAGAGAAACCCCAGCAAAAATCTAAAGCCCAAGACCCCTGTGGATGTCTCCGTCTCTGGTTATACCTATTAAATAAGTAAATAATATAATATACTTTTTTTAGGGACAATTGTCCCTTGTCATAATTATGCCCAATAAAATAATTAAACAAATAAAAATTATTTTTTTAGTCAAAGGAGTAGCACCTGCATGAAGATCGGATTACATAGTCAATTGTAATTGAACTCAAGGAGAATTCAATTATACTCACATGTCAACACGTATCCCTTTTAACCTTTATTGACTGTAGTTAAGATTTACTAACTCTTGGCATTCAACAATATATCATTGGTTTTTATACTAAAAAAATAACATAAAATATTTAAATTTGTTTAAAAATTTTAAATCGTAGGGTTAACGTTTATTTTAAATAAGGTTATATTGTTGAACCCTTAGGGTTAGTGAATCTTAACCACAGTTAATAGAGGTAAAAAGGGACATGTGTTGACGTATAAGTGCGATTGAAATCTCTCCAAGCTCAATCACAATTGAGCGATCCAATCTCACAGCATGTCCCCTATTCCCATGGCTATGCCTAAACCAATGGTAAAAAAAAAAATTCAAAAGTTGAGTGGGGACACGTGCCCCCACAGGCCCCCATCTGGCTCCGCTCCTGGGTATAGCCATGAGGTAAGGGAGTAACGTTCGCTGAACTAGTGAAAACAAATATATTTTTTATATCATGTTATTTAACGGGACATAGCTATGGGGCAAGGGGATAATTGTCGAATGAACAAGGAGAAACAAAACCCATAAGATATGTATGACGTGTGTGGATGAAATGACCCAAAAATTTAGTCCAAATTTTTTTTTTTTGAGGGCTACACCCCCGAACCCCCATCCCCTAGACTCCGAATATTTTATACCAACCTATTAATTTTTCACAAATACATCAACAATTACTACCATTTCCATCAACTATCGTGTGCCCCCACTACTAGAAAATCCTGGCTCCGCCCCTTGCTAAACAATAAGTTTCACCATGGGCCTACTTTGTTTTAAGACAAGGGATCTTCTTCTATTGGTGTTGGCCAAGACACCGCCAGCATCTACTCCAGAGGTGCCACATGGGCAGTTCGTCAGCTCACAACATTGGTTTACATGCACAATTCTCTTAGTAGTAGGAGTGGTTAACAAACATTGGTTTACGCATTAAAAGCTCGTTTGAGCTTGTTTATTTAATGAACAAGTCAAGCTCAAACTAAATTTTTAAGTTCGATGAATTAACGAGCCAAACTTGAAATACTAAAATTAAGTATATTTATTATATACTAGTAAAGAATAATAATATATGATTTATTTTACATGATAAAAATATCTTTTATACAATTATAAATTTAAACTAAAATTTTAGTTAACACCATAATTTCCTTACCTAAGAGGATAATAAAGTAAAATTTTTACCTAATATTATATCCAATTAACCAAGCTGCTCACAAACTGCTCGAGTGTTAGCATATTCTAACAGTGGCCAAGAGAGAGCCGTTGAGGCGTTACACCACCGGTGTTCCAAGAGCCGTTGAGGCGTTACCACTGGCGTTACTACCTTCCCATTTCATCTCCAACTACAGAGGAAATCCAGGAGGAGGTTTCAATGTTGAGATCTATAAAAGGGGATAGATCCCCATGAGTTTCTCACTCCAAATACGATCTGTGATCTTGAAGTTCCTGTTTGAGAAACCCTCGAGTTGCGACATCCAGCCTCACGGCAAATCCTTTCTTCTATCTCGGTTTCCATCACTGGTATCAGAGCGAGGTTCTGGGTGAGCGATCTAGTGCGCTTCTTCTTTGGCTGCCGTGAACAATCTCTAAGTAGCAGCAGAAATTTTTTTTGGGAAAAGAAACAAAGCAATAAAATCAGATCTTACATACCTTTAGATTTTGGAGCTGCCAGTTTCATTTGTAATCGTCGGTTAGTTTTTTGGTTCGTCTCTTGCGAGTTGCTGTTGAAGGAAAGGTCTTTTGGATTCTTGTATTTGGAGAAACTGTGGTCTTTTTCTTTACAGCAGTGGTTTTACTGTTCATTACAGCTTTACCATTCAAAAGGAATCTTATCCTTTGACTTTAAAATTGCTTTGCTTATCTTTTGGCTTCACTGGAGATCAGAGAAACTTTTGATTTTTTTGTTTGCGCTCTCCATTCATATATAGAGAAAAGTGTTTATCTCATACGGACACAAGAAGAATCAAACTCTTTCTCAATCTACAGTACAAGAAGCCACAAGTTTTCAATCGGTTTCAAGTGGATAGAGGAAGCACGATAATCAATTGGATCTCATGGCTGCAAGGATTGTGTTACTCTCTTAGTTAAGGCTATAAGCTTTCACTTGCCTCAAGGAGAAAAGTTGCTGATTCAAGTAGACACCGAGGTTTAACCACAGTAAGCGAGATTTTCGATAAAGCCTTTTCCGGTCAGAAATTCTAAACTTTTCTTTCTTTTAATTTATTTACGGAAAACACAATAGATTAAAATATGGCAAGTAGGGCTGTGATGAGTAAGTTATCTAAACTTGAAAAATTAAATGGCCTAAACTATGATATGTGGAAAAGAAAAATTAAGTATTTGTTAATTCAAGATAGAATTCATCATGTTTGGACCATAGACCCACCAAATTTAGGAGATAAATCCACTTCAGAAGAAAAGATTAAATTTGAAATTTTTCAAGAAGACGATTTAATTGCTAAGACAACTATTTTGCTTTTTATGGAAAATGACTTAATTAAGGTCTTTGAAAGTAATAAAACAACCAAAACTATGATGGAGGCTATTTCTAAAAAATATGACACCATTTATGAAGCCCATATTCAATTGTTCTTACAACAATACAACTCTTTTAAAATGAAAGAAGAAGAAAATGTCGTTGAGCACATCAACAAAATGACTGTAATGGCTCAAGATTTAGAAGCTGTAGGGAATCCTATTAATGAAAGAATGCAAATTTCGAACATCCTTACAGTCTCCCTCCATCGTGGTCAATGGTTGCTACGGCCCTTCGTCTTAGTGGTACTTCTTGGAATTTGATAGATCTTCTATTGAAATTGGCTCTTGAACAAGAACATTTGAACAAAAACAAGAAGAATGAATTAATGATTGTTCAAGAAGAAACAACGAACAAAACAAAAAATCCATTCAAGAGAAATTTTTCAAAATATAATAAAAATTTTAAGAATAAGGGGAAGAAATCTTTTCATCATAAGCCTAGACCTAATGAGCCAAAAGGAAACTGTTTTAACTGTGGTAAGCCCGGTCACTTCAAGTATGATTGCCCACAACACCAAAAGAATAATGTCATTAGAAGAGGAAGCAATAGTGGGAGACAAGAATTTATCTGTGTCGTCTCTGAATGCCTTTTTGCCGACACAAGGGTTGGTGGATTGACTCAGGCGCCAATCGACACATTGCTAGTACAAAGGCCCAATTTGAAGAATTTCAGGATATCAGGACTGGAGAAAAGCGGATCTACATGGGATATAACACCTACTCTGATGTGTTGGGTGTGGGAACCTGTAAGCTTAATGTTGGAAAAATGGACATGGTCCTTACTAATGTTTATTTTGTGCCTACTATGAGGCGTAACATCATTTCCATCCACTCCTAGTCCTTAAGGGTTTTGATGTACACTTCCGATCGGGTCAAGTATCCATCGGAAAGCATGGTCATGGCTTGGCATGAGGTCATCTGGTAGATGATCATAATCTTTCTCTTTTGAATGTAACTGAAGGTGATCATAATAAAGGTGCTTCTTCTTCTGGTTATATCGACTATGTTAATGTTGTTGATTCTTAAACTGGCATCTTAGGTTAGGACACATAAGCAAAGATAAAATGAAAAGATTGACTAATAAAGGTATGATACCTAATTTTTTGAGAAAAATGAATATGAAAAATGTGAGCATTGCTTCTCAGGAAAAATGACAAGAAAACTATTTCCTAAAGCAATAAGGTCAACTGAATTACTAGTTATAATTCATTCTGATATTTGTGGACCTTTAAGTATTAAAACACATAGGAGTATGGAATATTTTATTACCTTCATAGATGACTTTTCTAGGTTTGGTTACATTTACTTAATCCGTAATAATTCAGATGCTTTAGAAACCTTTAAAGAATATAAAAGAAAAGTTGAAAATCAATTAGGAAGAAATATCAAAGTGCTAAAAACTGATTGAGGAGGAGAATTTATATCAAATGAATTCTATAATTTTTGTAATGAAAATGGTATTATTCGTCAGACTACTATGCCTTATACTCTACAACAAAATGGTGTAGCTGAGAGACCTAATAGAACTCTAATGGATATGACTAGATCTATGTTGTCACATGCTAAGTTATCTAAAACATTTTTGGGGTGAAGCTATTAGTACAACCATGTACATTCTCTTAATAGAATCTCATCTAAAGCTATAAAAACTACTCCTTATGAAATTTGGACGGGTAGAATGCCTGATTTATCTAACTTAAGGAAATGGGGTTCAGTAGCACATGTAATGATTCCACAACAACTTAGAAATAAGTTAGAGCCTAAGACAATAAGATGTCACTTTATAGGCTATTCAGAAGAATCTAAAGGGTATAGATTTTACAACAAAGATAAAGGGCTAATAGAATCCAGGGATGCTGAATTCTTAGAAAATAATAATGATGATACCCTTTTAGAAGAGAACATGGAATTTTATGAGGAAATGACCTTAGACTCTAATCAAACCCAACTTGAACATGATATACCTATTCATCGTGGTCAAAAGAGATCTAGGGCTCCTCCATCTTACTTAGATGATTTCTATGTGTCTATGAGTGAAAATGTTGATTTAGATCAATATAATGATCAATCAAGCTATAAAGAAGGAATAAATGAAACTTTTGACTTAAATCAATGTGATGATCCTTGCAGTTATAAAGAAGCTATAAATTCTTTTGATTCAAATGAATTGCTAAAAGCAATGAATGAAGAATTGGAATCCATTGAAAAGAATCAAGTTTGGGAACTTAGTGATTTACCTACAGATAGAAAAGCTATAGGATGTAAATGGGTGTTGAAAAAGAAACTAAAGTTTGATGGGACTACAGATAAATACAAAGCTAGGCTTGTAGCTAAAAGTTTCACACAAAAGAAGGGAATAGACTATGATGAAACATATTCTCCTGTAGTTAATTTTATGTCAATTAGAATAATATTGGCTATAGTTGCTTATTATAATTTAGAATTATTTCAAATGGATGTTAAGACTGCTTTCCTTAATGGAAATCTAAAGGAAATCATTTATATGAGACAACCAGAAGGTTTTGAAATTAAAGGACTTGAAGATAAAGTATATAGGTTGAAGAAATCCTTATATGGATTAAAACAATCTTCAAAAATGTGGTATTTTACTTTTCATAATGCTATCATTCAATTAGGATATGTGGATAATAAACTAGATAATTGTGTATGTATCTGGAATAGTAGGAGTAATTTTACCATATTATCCTTGTATGTTGATGACATACTTTTTGCCGGAAATGATTTAAACATGATTGAAAATACAAAGTCATGGCTTAAGTCTCAATTTGAGATGAAGGATATGAGAGAAGCATCCTATATTCTTGGGATAAAAATATCACGAGATAGATTAAATAATATGGTGTGTTTAAGTCAAGAAAGATATATTGACACAATATTGAAAAGATTTAAAATGGATAATTGTAATCTAGTCTCCACTCCTGTTGAAAAAAGACTTAAATTAAGTAAGAAAGATAGTCCTTCAGAAGGACAAGAAAGATTAAATGTTCCTTATGCTCAAGCTGTCAGAAGCTTAATATATGCTATGATATGCACTAGACCAGACCTTAGTTACGCTGTAAATCTTGTGAGTAGATATCAAAGTAATCCTGGTATTAAACACTGGCAGGCAGTGAAAAGAATATTGAGATATTTAAAAGGAACTAAGCATCTTAAATTATGTTTCCATACTGATGAACTTAAAGTTTGTGGTTATTCAGATGCTGATTTTGTAAGGGATAAGGATGATGAAAAATCCACCTCAGGTATTATTTTTCTCTTTGACAGTGTAGCTGTATCTTGCTCTAGCAAGAAACAAGGGTGTGTTGCTCGTTTCACTCAAGAGTCAGAATATGTAGCATGTAGTACAACTAGTACTTATGTCATTTGGATAAAACGTTTCATAGATGAATTGAAGATTGGTATAACCAACAGACCTGTGCATATATTCTGTGACAATTTGGCTGCAATACGACTAATTGAGAGTAAAGCTAATAGTTCAAAAGGTAGACACCTTGAAGTAGCATATCACTATATTCGTGATATGGTAGAGAAGGGTGAAGTGATAGTAAGTCATTTACCCTCGACAGATATGATTGCTGATCCTTTAACAAAGGCACTAAGTGTTGAGTTACTTGCTAAGCATATAACCTTAATGGGACTTAGGGACGCCTAAGTTAATGAACTCCAAACTCTTAGGATAATATTATGAAGGGTATATCCATTCGTATTGGGAAAACCTAATGACTGCATCTCATCATGAAGGGCATATCCGTACGTATTGGGAAACCTCATATTGTATCTTATCATGAAGAGTATATATATCCGTTTGTATTGGGAAAACCTCATGATGTAGCATGAAGGGCATATCCGTGTAGATCGGGAAAATCTCTTATTGTAGCATGATGGGTATATGCAACGATGTTGTAAGAACCTTATGACTTTGATATATTCAAAATGAATAAAATTCAAGGTATGTAAAGTGTAACGACTTTCATAGCCAAGTGAGAGATGTTAGCATATTCTAACAGTGGCCAAGAGAGAGCCATTGAGGCGTTACTACCTTCTCATTTCGTCTCCAACTACAGAGGAAATCCAGGAGGGGGTTACAATGTTGAGATCTATAAAAGAGGATAGATCCCCATGAGTTTCTCACTCCAAATGCGATCTGTGATCTTGAAGCTCCTGTTTGAGAAACCCTCAAGTTGTGACATCCAGCCTCACGGCAAATCCTTTCTTCTATCTCGGTTTCCATCATCAAGCTCGTTTACTAAAGTTTAAGCTTGTTTATTTAATAAACAAACTAAGTTCAAGCTTGATTTTCAAGCTCGTTTAATTAACAAACAATTTTGAACACACCACTACTTGACTTGGCTCGGGTCGGCTCAATAACATCCCTACTTAAAAGGTGTGTGCTCTGATAGGTGACACTTCAAAGCAGTGTATGTAGTCTCCTCGTAAATACTGACCGGAATCTTATTTTAACTACCTGATGTATTGTATTTCGGTGACGACTTAGGGTATTCTCTAGTTCATGCCGGCAAGGAGACAACCATCACCCAATAGGAAGGCACCAAATTCGTCTGTGCACACTTATTACACGCGAACAAATACCTTAGTAAGTATGCACAACGTATGTAACGCCTTCTCACTAGGTGCTGGCGGTCTCCTTGTCAGAAGGAACTGGAGAAGAGTTCGGTTGGACAAACACAGCTCGCCGTTGACCAATTGTGATTGCAAAAAAAAACAGGACCCCACATTCAACAGGACAGGCCCCACAACATCAGAAATTGAGCCCACATGTTTAGCAGAAAATGAGCCCACATGTTTAGTAGACACAACCGGACAACAGCGCAAGCCTTGTTTGCCCATCCGAACCCATCACTAGAGAATATCCAATGTCTTCGGTGACAGGCACTTACAAGGTACCTTCGTTGTTCTTATCCACTACGTAAGCCTTGTGATACCTCATGACATGTTCTTGGAAAATTTATAGTGTGAGACCTCCATCACCTCTTCTTTGTTAGACGACAAGCTTTTATTGTGGCCCCACTTACTTTTAAGGTTTAGGATCGTTCCTTTGACTATTGCAGGACGTCCTTATGAAAGTCTTTTTTTCACAACTTAACATTGTCATTTTATCTGTGAAGTTATACTTCTCAACCACTGTTAAAAATAAATTTAATCATTTTTTTAAAAATCAAGGTTAAAATATTTTTTTATCAGTTAGACTATTAAAGAGTTAACATGGACACATGTTGACCTTTGGGTGTGGTTGAACTCTCCCTAAGTTCAATGGCTGTGATTCGATCTCTTCCTGAAAAAAGCATAGACGTTCTCTCTAGCTTCTGCCCAAATGATCCGGTCTCTTCTTATAACTATGTTATGTAACTTATTTGAGTCACTCCAGTTTGTGTTATGCAGCCCAATAATTAGAGTGACACGTAAGCAAATTATGGATACATTGGTTGGCACATAACATCTGTGTAGTATGTTACACACAAAAAAAACCCTCTATTACGGCCTATGACATAGATGAGGAGGGCCTTTGACAACATTATTATTATTAAGTACTAATTTATGACCACCCCTCTTTGATAAGTGTATGTGGTTGTCACTTTGATTGAGACTTGATCTGTGTGCATGAGTCATGCGTCTTAATAAATTTAACAAAAAATAGAAAAAAAATACTTATTTATGAAAATAAGTATTTATCTATAAATAAATTTATTTCATAAAAATAAATAAACAATAAATAAAAATGGTTAAGATTACAAAAAAAAATACTTATAAATAAGTAGCTCTATACACACCATGTATGGGACTAGTCAAGTGGTAGTGTATCGTATCCTTAGGAAGGTGAATCCGGGATTAAGTCTCATTGGTGGACGTTGTTGATTTCCCACACTTATGTTGAGCAGATACTAACCCCTCCCTAACCCTTGGATTGTGTAAATAATAATAATAATAATAAGTAGCTCTATATCTATTAGGGACGTATTCTTCTCTAGTTGTAACCGGTTTTGCCAAAACCGGTTACACTCCTGAGGAGGCCACATATCCCTTTTGATACATTTTAATTGTGGTTAAGATTCAATCACCCCTAGGGTTCACCCCCTATCCTTGGTTATTTAAAAAAAAAGAAATACAAAATTTTGTTAACTGTGATTAAAATTGATCAGTTCTTAAGATTAATTTTTTTTAATATTTTTTTCTAAAACACAAAGATAGATGGGTGAATCCTAAGGGTATCTGAATCTTAACCATAGTTAAGAAATCTAAAAATAGACACGTGATGACCACAGGAATGTAACCGGTTTTGCCAAAAACCCGTTTCAACTTGAGATGATTACGAGTCTATCTATTACTATTAACAAGCTAACATCGTCATTTGCATACGTATAAGAAGCTGACGCGTACATCTCATCTTTCTGTCGTTGAACTGCCAGCTCACAAAGACCGATGCATGTAGACCAGTCCAAATTCCTGATCTATCCAACTCTTACTTCCGTCCAAAATTAATGACGTAAGCAATGACGGAATCACATACGTGCATATGTGACACTTGCCCGTCCGGCTGCGGTCAACTGAAACTTGTATGCTAAGAAAAATATTCCCGCCCACGTGTAAATTTAGAAGCCAACCGCCAATCATAACATGTGTCATGTAATATTATAAATACCTAGCCCTCTCTTGCTTTCTAAGTCTCATGTTCAACGCTCATACCAAAGGCAAAAAGTCATCTAAGTTTCAAGGTCATATCCAAGCTCATACCAAAGGCAAAGAACATCAACAAAGCAGAGAAGAAGAACAAGGAAAGAAGAAATGTCGAATGAAGTACAATTACCTCCGGGTTTCAGATTTCATCCCACGGATGAAGAGTTGGTGATGCATTATTTGTGCCGGAAATGTGCGTCTCAGTCGATCGCAGTTCCAATCATTGCCGAACTTGATCTTTATAAATATGATCCATGGCAACTTCCAGGTAGATTTTTCATCAAATTTTTATTATTTTCTTGATGAATTACAGAAAAATTATTTTTCTTTTATTTTCAATTATGGAAAATGGGTTACTCAAATTACTTCATAATATCATCTATTTTTTGTCCAATTTTTTAATTAAAAAAATCTTAATTTTGTGTAGGCATGTCACTATATGGAGAGAAAGAGTGGTACTTCTTCTCCCCTAGGGATCGGAAATACCCGAACGGGTCAAGGCCGAATCGGGCGGCAAAAACAGGGTACTGGAAGGCAACTGGAGCCGATAAGCCGATCGGGAAACCAAAGCCGATCGGAATTAAGAAGGCTTTGGTGTTCTATACAGGAAAGGCACCAAAAGGAGTGAAAACCAACTGGATCATGCATGAGTATCGCCTTGCCAATGTAGATAGGTCAGCCCGGAAGAAGAACAACTTAAGGGTAATTACTTATCCTTCTTTTGTAAATATTCCCTATCAATGGGGGTAAAATGGGCATTAACAGTGATACAATTTTGCAGCTAGATGATTGGGTACTATGTCGGCTATACAACAAAAAAGGAGGCATACAGAAGCAAGCCACCGGCGTTCAAAATTCGAATTGCTCGGAAATTGAGGAATTAAAGCCGGAAATCATGCAATATGACCAGAATAATTTTGCGCCGTTGCCGGAGCCGTTAGCTCCGGCGATCAATGATTTCTCGTACTTTGACACGACGGATTCGGTTCCGAAATTACACACGGATTCCAGTGGCTCAGAGCATGCGGTGTCACACGAGTTCACGTACGAGAGGGAGGTCCAGAGCGAGCCGAAATGGAGGGATTCGGAAAATAGCCTTGACATTTTCTTTAATAACATGGATGCCATTGGAGATAACCCTTTTGCTCAGTTCCACAACAATCAACTGTCGCCACTACAGGACATGTTCATGTACCTGTAGAAACCTTTCTAATGTGATCCAGTTGTATACTACTCTAAAACGGTGCAGCTTGTAGCACTGGATACTTGCATGGTACACGAGACGGAAGTCAGTGAGCGTGCGCGTGCGAGCGCGAGCGAGCGAGATATGAGTCTCAGGAGATATGGGTTTTGCTAACATGGACCAGATGGATATTTGATGAATCAGAGAATTAGAGAAAGAATGGCATTTAATTTTGTTGGTTTGCTGATAGGACGGGGCATGTTAGATTTTCCCCATGCTATGTGTATGACATTTGTATATGCATTCAGCCACCTTGTGGGGCCCTTAATGGGTCTCTGTATTCTTGTATTTGTCGAAGCATTTTTTTAATGGATTGATTGATAAACATAAGATTAATTACATAGAAGAACTTGTCTTACCTTAAATGGCATAGAAGTGTTCATCTATTCAAATTCTCGCAAGTGGTGTTATACTTGGGGTTCATCCGCCTATCCTTGGTTTTTAGGAAAACATATTTTAGTTTTTTACATAACAAACCCAAACCACATATTTGGTCTCCTAATCACTGGTCTTTAGGTAAAGTCAACATGTCAAAAGTGTATTTGGATGTGGCTACGGTGAACTGAAATCGCCACCGGTTCCCAAAAATTCATATATCTTTATTTTGAGCACCTTCCAGGTTGGAATGGGATTTGGTCCGGCCCTCGCCAAACGAGGACCAGACCAAATCCATGTGGTCCTCATCCCATAGGTTGACATGTGTTCTTGTTAACATCTCTTAATTGTAGTTAAGATTCACTAACTCTTAAGATTCAACTTTGTAACCTTGGTTTTTAGAAAAAAAATTAATTATAACCGGGTTGTCCCCAACCCTTTGGGTTAGGAAATATTACTTTTGTTTATGTGGACCAAAATCTAGTATCTTATATTGGGTGGTTGGCTTATTTTTGTAGTAAGTAGTACTGTTCGTGCTAACTCTACCCTATTTATTTAATTAATACATAATACCTAATATAGAGTTGGGGATGAAATGAAAATTGTTGAAAATAATAAACAATTAATAAATGTGTTTGATAAAATGAGAGGATGGACAAAAAATAGGTCTAAGCTGTCTATGAAAATTGGAAAGTTCCTTTTCTTATTCTCTCTTGTTTGCTTGTGAAATGCACATGGGGATGTTGTATCTTGGTGGACCAGTGGTTTCTGGGCCTTTTGCCAAGCGGGAGGTCTTGGGTTCCATTTCCCTCCCCTTTGGGTTCCATTTCCCTCCCCCTTTGGGCCAGTCCTGCCTGGATTTTACGGACTTTTTTGGTAGGCGAATTGCAAGCCTTCTCCCATCTTCTAAGTGAAGATACAAATTCAAACCAACGAATTTTCGACTCTAACTTCAAACATTCAAACGACAGTTTTAATGTACATGGGGTCCAATGAAGCAGAAAAGAAGCAGGTATGCAGTGGCTGTCTCTTTCCCAGTGCATGATTTGGACCAAGTTGACCAACCACCATTGTGGTCCCTTTGTCTTTTTCCACTAAAAATTATTTCCTTCTCTTTTATCATCTAAATTAATCGGATAAAGGGCAAAAAAAAATTTAAGGGTGGGACATCGTCTCATTAGGGTTAAGGCATTAGGATTTTCTGTTGAGTAGAAAGAAAATTGTTATTAGGAAGGGAAGGGTAATAACGTCATTTAAAGAATCACATGACTCGAGGGTTATTTCAAATCAAAATACTAACCACCATTAGTGTAACATCACAATAGGTTCCAATTTGTCAAAATCTTGAAAAGTTTGCTCTAGCAAAGGAAAATGTTTGTAAAGGGACACTTGTATGTCATTTTCAGATAAGAGAGGATTTGATATGTATTTAACCCTAAACATAAATAAAGGAAGTTTTAGCATCACTGACATTTTTTTTTTGTTGAACCACATCACTAGCATTTTATGCGCATGAACGATATCTCAGCCTATTGACAGGGCACACTAGAGAAAATGAACAACTTTTGTTTTGAATCTTTTTTTAAAACCTAAAGATTAAAGCTACCTTAGGTTTAAAAAAAAAAAAATTGTTCAGTATGGAATACAAGACTTGTGCTATATTTTATAAGGACTTTGCTACTGAGACCGCATTAGGGCCGAGACCTCGCGCATGTGCGCGGGATTTCAGGTGGGGCCCACCATCTCGGAGGTCTCGGCCCTTATGCGGTCTCAAAAGCATTTCCCATTTTATAATAGTAATCGAATTTCAACAAACTAAACTTTTCAACCTGATCACCCGTCTTCGATTTGGAAAGCATCCTTTGTTTATTGACCTACTATCGATCAAGAGTGCAGATCTTTATGGAACCATATCTCAATGAGTGTTCAACAGCAGAAGCACCCTTGGGTTTGCCTCGCGATTTCAATGATGTTGGAGATCCGGAAGAGAAGGTCGGTGGTTTGCCAGCAAATATTTCCAACATCAAGTACTTTAGATAAATGGTGTCCTTAACTAATTTGCTCGACCTGGGCTTCCAAGGCCCAGTGTCTACCTGGTCCAATAAGTGAGTTCACTCTATTGTTCAACGGCTGGACAAAGCTCTTCTCTAGGAGGAAATTTTGTGGAGACACAAGTCCCGTGTCCTTAACTAATTTACTGATCGTTTCTAGCAGCTCTACTCTACATCTTCTCCAACCCAACTTCACAACATCACAGATGTCGTCCAACCAAAAGTAACTCCCGAAATGAATACGGCTCTTTATAGGGAAGTGACCGTGGAGGAGATGAAGCAAGCTGTCTTTGAATTTGGCCCTTTGAAAGCCCCGAGTCAGGATGGGATGTCGGGTTTGTTATATCAAAAACATTTGGATACAGTAGGGGATGACCTATGCTCCACGGTGCTCTGTTTTTTTCATGGAGGGAACCTGTTGAAGCAACTGAACTTTACCCACATTGTTTTGATCCCAAAGGTTCCTCACCTAGAAACAGTTAATCAGTATAAGCCGATCAGTCTCTGCGACGTTACCTACAAAGTAATTTCCAAAATAATGGCCAACCGCCTTCAGGTTTGACTTGAGCATATTATTGACACCGCTTAGGCCGCATTTTTGAGAGGTTGCCAAATTTCATACAATGTGCTTGTCACCCACGAGATCAATCACTTGCTTTATTGGAAAAACGAGGTGCGAATAGAATGATGGGGGTAAAACTTTATAGGAATCGAGCATATGACCGTGTTGAATGCAGGTTCTTGTTTGCTATGATGGAAAAAATGAGTTTCAGTAGCCGATGGATCAGCCTCATTTCTTAATGCATCTCAACAGTTTCTTACGCGATTGTTATCAACAGGGAGCCCCATGATTTCATCGCGCCTTCAACAGGGGGACCCTCTGTCGCCATACTTGTTCCTCATTTGGGCCGAAGCCCTCTCTCATCTCATTCACAAAGCAGCCCGCGATCATCTTCTAAGTGGCATTCAAGTAACTCGAAATGCACCCATTATTTCTCACCTACTTTTTGCTAATGATTTCACAGCGTTTATTCAAGCTAATGCAAACGAGCCAACTTATGGCAAAGCATCAGGAAAAATTTTCAACCAAAGAAAGTCCAGTATCACTTTTTGCGCTAATACCCCTCAAAGGTTCATGAGAATGATTGTGAGCTCTCTCCATATTGGACATCTTGTTGCCCCTCACAAGTACTTAGGCTTGCCAGTAGTATTTGGTTGATCAAAGTCGAGCCTTTTGAGCAATTGAAACTCAGGATTCTAGCACAAGTGCAGGGGTGGAAAGGTCAACTTCTATCCCAAGCAGGTAGAGGGGTTCTCATCAAGACTATAGCCCAAGCCATCCCAATTTATGCCATGGGATGCTTTAAACTTCCCAAGAGGTGGTTTTAGGAGGTTAACGTAACTTTGGCTAGATTTTGATGGAGCCAGGAGCAGGACATGAAAATTCACTGGATCAGTTGAGCTAAGTTGTGCCTCACAAAGGATAAAGGGGGTGTAGGAAATTAGACATCTCCAAGCTTTTAATCTGGGCCTTTTGGCTAAGTAAGGATGGAGGTTGTTGACTGAACCAACATCCTTATGGGCATAATTGATAAAGGCTATTCACTATGATCGATCTTCCTTTCTCGAAGCTAAGTTGGGAGCTCGCCATTGTGGGCATGATGGAGTATCTTGGCGGGGCGAGAAATCCTTCTTCAATGCATTAGATGGCAAATTGGAATAGGATCCCTAGTTCGAGCGGGCGATGATCCATGGCTCCCAAACTTAGCACAATTCAAGCCAATCCCCCTTCCGAGAATCTCACTTAAAAATATTCAAGTCTCGCAGTTAATCCTTAGGGACTCTCATATCTGGGATATTTCACTCCTTAACTGCCTTTTCCAAAGATCCACAATTGAATAAATCCAGAAGATTCCTATCAGTGCTCATAATTCACTGGACAAGCTAATATGGCACTTCATCAAATCTGGTCAATTCTTTATTAAGTCAACTACTCACTTGGCATTGACGTTCCTCCATCTTCAAAAGCCGGCCTCTAGTGGTCTTGTCGGGTGCCTATCCAGAAATTTTGGTGTAAAATTTGGAAACTTGTTCTGCCACCCAAGATTCAGGTATTCATTTGGCGTTTATGTCACAATGCGATAGCCATACCTTCGAACCTTCGGTGTAAGCGGGTAATGGTTGACAAGGTGTGCATTCTTTGCAAAGACAAGCCTGAAACTATCTCTCATTTGTTCTTGGAGTGTCCATGCTCTAGAAGCATTTGGTTCAGCTCGAATCTCAATCTCATCCTCCCCCCTACGACTGAGGTCTCTTTTCTTGATTGGTGGATTGCATGGACGGAGAGTCCAAATTTCAATAGAGTTGGGGATCGTATTTGCAGCTCATTGTGGTTCATCTGGAAGCTCCGCAACAAGTCTCTTTTCCATGATGTTGTGCCCGACCCCATTGCTACTATTCAAAAGATTGATAGCTTTATCTTGGAGTTATCTGCCCAAGGGAATCGTCAACCTTCAGTTACCAATGACGAGCTGCTTTGCAGATCTCAATGGCTCCCTCCTGATCCATCCCGGATAAAACTTAATGTCGATGGGGCAGCGCTTCCATCTCACATAGCAGCCGGGGCGGGAGCAATTGCGCGTAATAGTGCTGGGGAGACTTTGGCTTCAGCATCCATGATCCTTTTTGGAGGTAGTAGCCGTGTTGCGGAAGCAGAGGTTATTCGGTTAAGGCTTCATCTAGCCTTCACCAATGGGTGGTCCCAGGTAATTCTGGATTATGATTCCCAAAAAGTCATCAATTCCATCAAGCTGAGATCGAGTTTGCCTTACTAGGAAATTCATTCCATCCTATTGAATATTCAACACCTAAGGAGTTGTTGTAGGTATGTACAGTTTCGTTTCATCTATTGCCTCACAAATGTTGCAGTGCATGAAATAGCCAAACAGACTCTAAATGATAGTATCTGTGGTCTGTTATCCCCTTTTGGACGTTTTAACTAGGGGCCTCGTCCCCCCCGATGTATGTAATTATTCCCCTTAATTTATGATATTCTCTTTTCAACCAAAAAAAAAAAAACAAACGAAACATAATTGTGGTGGATTTGGAGTTTAGCCTCAATCGATGTTTTCATAGTCTCACCCTTTTGGTGTATTAAACAAAGGAAGGAATGCTAGCCTCAATCCATGTTTTCATAATTTCAACTTTTTGGTATAAAATAAAAGTTTTTGTGTCAAGACACTTGTGAAACCCCCCATAGTTCCTTGGATTTTATACTTAAAAGGGTGAGTATGTAAATGCAATCGGGGCTAGCATTCCTCTTGTAACTATTATATAAATCCTAGTCCAGCATTATTAAAATTTTGACGAATACAAACCTCCCCTTAGATAGTACTAATGTCAGTTAAGAGTTTTTCTTGAAAATAACTAAAATTGCCCATGTTTACATGATATCTTGAAAAAATAATGGATATTACCTTTAATCTATGTATGATAAAATGACAACGATTACCTTTTAACTTCTATCAATCGCTCCAAAGAATTAAAACAAAGGCAAAGTTTCTCTTAGTCTCTCCATGCTGCCATAATTTTACACTCCTAATCCTTATGAAAATGAAAAAGAATTTCACTTTCTTCCTTTCGGGAAAGGAGGATTAGGGAAATCCTATCGATTGCAACTTTCTCTAGATTTCCTTGAAAAGCATAAAAAAAAACACTCGAATGGTTTGATCCATTCATCATCATAGAATGAAAGGGATGATCTCGTAGTTCTTGATTTGTTGAAATGCGTTGTTAGGTACTCGATTTTTATTCTTCCATTGAGGCCAAACCTAAACTTGTGCTTGAGAGATAGTTGTTTATACATTGATAACGGTGGTTGTACGGATTCTCAAGAAGAGAGGATCACAATAGTCTCCAAAGTGTTCACCCATTTGTACCTAGGTAAACATTTGGACAAACTCCCACAAGGAGATTGCACCATCTAACAATATTTGAGCCACAACTTATTTGGCTTCTACCGAATCTTGTTCTTATGGTTGTAAAGGCGTGACAACATCTCAAAAAAACATCAAAGGAATTTAAAGTAGTGTCGTCAAGAACATTGTCTATAAAAAGTGTGCTTTGCATGCATGCTTGGAGATGACCATGGGCCCAACTATAAAGGAGACTCGATTAGCAAATTAGGGCTACGAACATTTTAGTTTTATAAGGGCTTCGATATTATAAGAAAGGACTTTGCTACTGAGACCCCTTTAGGGCCGAGACCACTGAGACCGTGCTCTAAGAGCACGGGATTCAGGTGGGGCCCATTTCACATGGTAGGCCCCACCTGAAATCCTGTGCTCTTAGAGCACAGTCTCGGTGGTCTCGGCCCTAAAGGGGTCTCAGTTGCATTTCCCTATAAGAAATGAATACCATGAGCTAAAAGAATCAAGTATTATGCAATATCACAAATCTGTTTTTTTATTTTATTTTAATAAAGTCAATCTAATGCTTTAACTAATTTGTCCTATATTTGTATTAGGTCTTAAGCTTTGTAAAAAAAGATTATTGTACCCCACATTCAGCAGTATGAATTTTGTCTATTAAGTATTGAAAACCAATTTAAGCAATATATTTTAAAATAAACCAATCTCTGCAATACTATTGACTTTAAAGCAATTCGTCCATTTTCACCCAAGATAGAAAAGACTTCAAAAAAAAAAAACTAAAAAATACAGTAAAGAGATGAAAATGTGAGCTTGGTACAAGGAAGCTCTCTTCTCTGGTTGAGCGATTAGGGAGTAGGGTTTTCCATGAGCTTAGAACAATGGATAAACCTGCCTTATACAGGTGTAAGCTCCACTAACCCTGACAAACACTGGGCCTTAAAGGCCCATTAGAAACCAATAAAAAGTTGGACGGTCTCCTAAGATTAATATATCATTAAGACATTAAAAACCAATTACCAATAGCCTTAGAGAAACAAATGGTAAAAGACATAAGGATGTCCTCCTCTTAAACCACCAATGTGGACTACTGTCCTACACTGTGTTTTTGATTTACTAAAGCACAGCATGATGCATATGGGAAACTTTCCACTCAATAAGATAGAACTATACCCAAATGATTGCACGCAACCACAACAGCAACACCTAGATCGGACTTGCCATGGTAGGCTCTCCCATGGGCCGAGCTAGGATTCTCTTAGTGGCCGCCGGGGGGGTGACTGATTTTCGTCGGGATATAATCAAAGGATCCATGCGTGCTCAAAATTCAGCCATGGCTGCTTAGCGGGGATCCTCGTACATCGAGGATAAGCGAATTCTAATTGAAATGCAATGCAATTTCGATTAAAATGAGATGGCATTTAATTTATATTAAAATGAAATGCTATTTCTCGGGATCTAATCCCATAGAGATGATAAATCTTTCTCCTGTAAATTCAATGAGATTAATTATTTTAGAGATTCATAATTCTTCCGTTTTACTAGAAGGAATTTCAATGAGTTAGGTCCAGAAGTCCTAGCTTTCAAGGTCGGAGGGACCCGAGCCATTAGTGAGATACCACTCTGGAAGAGCTAGAATTCTAACTTTGTGTCAGGACCTACGGGCCAAGGGACAGTCTCAGGTAGACAGTTTCTCTGGGGCGTAGGCCTCCCATTTGTGTGTGTTCGGGGTAGAAGTTTTGTATACAAAAATAAATCATTTCATTTTTGTAATTTTCTAATTGTTCCAACTCCTAATAAGTTGAATTTATCAAATTCAATTGTTCTCGTTCTATCTCAGAGTATCCATTCACTTGAAACTCATCTGCTTCAATTTCCTCTTTCCGGGGAGGCTAGCAATGGGGTTTTGGGCCCTTTTTTTTTTTGAGAGCCAAGTTCATCAGTCATCACATCTATTTGTGCCCGTTCTATATATATATATATGTGTGTGTTTCTAGAAGTTTAGGGGGGCTAGAGCCCCCGTCCCCCGGCACCACCCCTATCCTAGGCCACGCATTTATTAAAATAGTATATGATTTTTTTAAAAATCAGGGGGGCTACAGCCCCTCCATGGCTCCATCATAGTTGATCTTAATGATGCCTTCCTTGGGAGGTAGCCTAAAAATATTTTTATGGAGCAACTGTCGTGTGGTTTAGGGTGAGCTAGAGCCAAGATTTCTGCTGGACATGAGAGGGCTCGATGCAAAATTTTGTGAGGTGAGGAGGTTGTATGGAAGAAAATCGAAGCATTTTGGGCCTTCCAAATATGTTATTCTATAGTGTAAAGGATTATGAGGATATATCGTTGTTCCTGACTTGTACAATGAATTTACATATTAGAGTATCACAATTCTTCAAACTACCGGGCCTGAATATTATGGGAACAAAGAGTGAGGATCCCAACTAGAAAGCTTGAGGTAAAGGGCATAATAATAGGCAATGCTCAATACTTTCCTCTTGGTGTCCACACATGGGGGAGTATCCTTCCAATAGAATGAGGCGTCGCGCAAGATTATTCCCTACGCGTTTGGAAACACTAGTCTAAAAAGTACTTATTTAAAAAGTATGCTTAGTTGGACTTTCGATTGTCAAGTTGAATGTTAATTGCATGCCTACATTTTAGAGATTTTAGGGATAAGAACCTCTACTTTAAAAAGTAGCTAAATCTCTAAAATGTAGGCATGCAATTAACATTCAAACTTGACAACCTAAAGTCCAACTAAGCATAATTTTTAAATAAGCACTTTTTTTTTAAAACTAGTGTTTCCAAACGCTACCTAATAGTTCATTTTTGTAGCTTTTCCATATAAAATACTGACGCCTTTGAGGCATGAGGAGCTGTCATATGGAGGGCCATAATCGTGTTGGGGAGAAGGATGGGCCATGTCCATCTTGATCAGGCATCTGAGATAAATCTTTTGAGGTATGGCATGCAAACAAGACTATTAATGGGCCCCCTAGAGCTGGGATGGATTGAGAGAATGTGGTGGATCTAAAATAGAGTTATAAAGATTAGAATTTGAAGGTTAGCGATGTCAATCTAACCTGCAACCCTGTGACTTGGCCCCAAATAAAGTCCTAAATTTAGGCCCTAGAGTTATGGCATGGCTCAATTTCTAAGGCTATTGTGGATCGGGTTACGGCTTTGCTCCTTAAAGCCTGGGCCCATGTTGACATCTATGCTATATATTATAGAAATAGGGTGGTTGTGTGGCATCCCTCTTTGATCTCCATTTTATGGTTTGTGATGCCACGTATACACTATCAATTTGCATAAAGTAAAAATGGGTCCCACTGTCAAATTAGTTATCTCATTAAGAAGTTGAAACTATTCAAAAGTGTTCAACAATGCATGCGCATGCATGCTATCACCTCTTCAGTTAAATGTCTTTACATGCGTCATGCAAAGAGAGGTATATGAGGTGTAACCTCGGGCTTCTACAGGAGATAAGCCTTCTTTTGGAGGAAGGCTTGGTGAGTTGCTATCCACCAACAATTTTGGAAAGAGCTATTGCCCTATTAGCAACGGTGGTGGATATCCATATTCAAAATTCAAAATTTTGATCTACTATTTTTGAGGTTCTGTGATCGTTATATGGAAGTCAAGGTGGAAACCAATTCCATCACTTATCCCCCTCGTTTTTTTTTTTGGGAAGTCACCCAGTGAGGGTGGGGGTTTGGCAGCCCCTACCTGTTTACTAATAATCAAAGCAAATTAGGGGGACAAAAACCTTACCCCTACAAGGTGAATCTCATCCAGTACTTAACCATTCTAGCTAATAAAATCAACACCAGCTTTTTCAAGCAAAACCAAATGATAAATACAAGAAAGAGCTTGATGAGGTCATTAAAAACAAAGAGCAGTGATTAGTGGATCTTGGGGTCTGCTGCTTAACTTACCATCGTGTCCTCGTGCCCCTTCTAACACCCCTTTAACCCTGGTTAAACTTAACTAAATTAAAGTTATCTAAAAATTAGGGTTCGATTGCTTAACCCTAAGGGTGTGTTCGTTTGGCGAGAAAGTGGGTGAAAGAAAAGAAAAGAAAAGAAACTTAAATTTTCTTGCAAAATAATCATAAAAAGATGGATGAAATTTTTGGGAGAAAGTTTATCAATTTTGAGAAAGTGCAAGAAAATGAAAGTGTGTTTCTTGCAAACCAAATGCAAGAAAAGTGCAAGAAAACACATTTTTCTTTTATTTTCCCTCACTTTCTCCACTTTCTCGCCAAACACATTTTTCGTTTGGTGAGAAAGTGGGTGAAAGAAAAGAAAGGAAAGGAAAGGAAAGGAAAAAAAAAAAACTTATAATTTCTCTCAAAATAACCATAAAAAAATGGAGGAAGATTTTGGGAGAAAGTTTGTTACTATTGAGAAAGTGCAAGAAAATGAAAGTGTGTTTCTTGTTTCTTGCACACTAAACACAAGAAAAGTGAAAGAAAACGTAATTTTCTTTTACTTTACCTCATTTTCTTGCCAAACGAACACACCCTGAGGGTGAGTAAATCTTAACCACAGTTGGTGAGTATTAAAAAGTGGGGTGTAGACCAATGAGGACCGGTCATTTCATTACATAATGGAAACCACTGGTAACTTAAGCATTTTCCAAAAACAAATGAGGAACTAGAGTCACATGCTTGTTGCCCAAGGTTTGGACCCTAGAGGTGGGGTGAATAGGGTTTAGGACAAATTAAAATTTTATCATATTTCCTTACGCGGAATTTTAATTATACTAATTAAAAGGGAAATGAATTTAACAATTCTACACAAACATTCAAAACAATAAATAAACAGTAGAGCTAGAGAGATGCAAATACAAAGAGTTTGTTCACGAGGTTCGGCAATCCCGCCTACGTCCCCGCTTCAAGCTATACCCGCTAGAGGATTTTCCATGATTTATTCAATCGCCCGGACTTCTTATAGGTGAAGCCCAAACCATACATTGCAAGAGAATCCCCTCTCTTGACTTCCTTGGTCTTCTTACGGGTGAAGACCCAACCATACAAAGCTCCCCATTTCAAGGACAAGAATCCACTGATTCTTGATTTTTATATACACTTCAAAGAGTGATGTTTACAATCCAATTTTGCTTCTAAAAATAAACTGATAGATCACTTTCAAACTCTCAAAGAATGGAGTTGAATAGTTCAAATTCGGACTCTTTTTGAGATTCGAGGGTGTACTCAATTGATTTTGAAATCTAAGTTTTGGAGTGAATGATTGGAAGTATTAGGAGTTCTTGATATCTTCTTAAATCGTCTCATTTTATAACCCAATAGATTTTATGACCGTTGGGGGAGCATCCAAAACAAAACTAGTCGTTATATAGTATTCTGGTTCTCGCATGAATTCATCGACGAGATTGGGTGAGCATTCTAAATTCGTCGACGAGATTGGGTGAGCATTCTAAATTCGTCGACGAGATAGGGATATAATTAGAAAACAGTAGCACTGTGGCTAATTTCGTCAACGAGATTGAAGTTCCATTCAATTTCGTCGACGAGATTTCCTGTTTTATTCTGAAATCTCATCTTAAATAGACCTTAATGATGGGAATGAATTCCTTGATCTTTTGCCTTATCTTTATCATGTTTTTGGTTATTCCAAATGATGTCCTGGGGCCTTAGAATATTAATCAATTTAGTCCTTAGGCTCCTATGGTCATTCTAGGCTTTGAGCTTTTCAATCAACCAAAACTTTGAGGAGTTTTACATAAGTCCTAAAATACTCTCACTAAAAACATAAAACATTAAACCTTCTAAGATATGTCCATTCTTCAACTTGATTATCTTTTTGGATTTGACTCTGTCTTCATGATCCGACTTGATCTTTGGGTATGATCTTCAATATTTTCAATATGATTCAACTTGACTTTCTTTGACTTGATGATGAATCTTCCTTGAAGATGATGTCATTTTCATGCTTTTTGCTTTGAATAGCTTTGCTAATGCTTTTGGTATTCTGATTTTCATATAAACTCAAGGAGACATTAGTAACACAATTCTCATTCGATTATTTTGTTATCATCAAAATTAATGATGTTAACTTTGGTTGAAAACTTAGCCAACTTATCGCAGTCAAATTAACTTCCCTAAGAACATGGATAATAGTGCAAGAAAGGTAAGAGATAATCTTTTTTTTATCTTTATGGTCCAATAATAAGAAGACCATGAGAGAGCTTTTGCATTGTTCCACACATCCAGAATGTACGTCTTGATTCCACAATCAAATTGTAATAAGTAAGCCTCTCTCAAAGTGCTAATCCATGTGATATATATATATATATATATATATATATATTATATGTCTCTAGCTTTTATATATATGTTCATTAAGTGGATTTGCTTCTTGTCTTTGATATGCAAGCAGAATGTCCGATTGGGTAATTATTGCAGATGTCAAAGTCCCCTCCCTTGAACCTCGAGAACCCACATCCTCATCTAGTTCTCCGCCTTTTTTTTGGCCCCCATAGGAGCTCTTACAAGGCAGCTAAGGTAGGGATTGCAACCAATGAGCATGGTACAAGATCGTTGCAACTAAGTATACCCTACCACAAGTAGCTAGCTTGCAAGGCCCGAGACTCAAAGCCGGGGTAATTTGGAAGGGGAACGTATGTGCCACTGATACACATCATCTGGTGTGGCCAGGGTTAGTATTGCTTCTTTTTATTTGATTTCTAAGCACTCTACTAACTATGCATAATTCTTGTAGACAAGTGATTGATTGCCTGTTGACCATATCAAGTTGGTATTGAGATCACATTAATTTGTTATAATGTAATTATATCATCATAACATATTTACTCGAAGAACCACTACAAAAACTCTACTGATTAGCGATGAAAATTTAGAAACGGAAATATTTGCGTCTCTAATACAATACATCACTTATATAGACAGAAATACAATTCGTCCCTATTGTACCGTCTCTAATGCATATTTTGACAATTTATTAATATTTTTTTAATAAATTAACATATAGAGACAAAAAAATATTTGTCACTGATGGAAAAGTTTACTAAGGATGAAAAAATTCCGTCTCTAATTCATATAGAAATGGTAGTTTTGTTGCGCCCCAAAATCCCACCTTGGTCTAATGGAACCTTGGGCGCATGACACTATATGTACAACCTTGACTTAATAGCATATGAGGCAATACTAAAATGATAGTCTACAAATTTTGATTGTAAATCATCAAATATAATGAAATAATCATCCTATATAACCTGTGACTAATTCAGATTGAACCCACATTTGGATCAACCATCATGATCTCCAATATCAAAATAAAGAAACCTAAGCAACATCATAAAATATCAAGTATCTATTACAACCTTTTTAATTAAAACTAAAATATAGTAATAAGGGAAGCAATCTAAATACCTCACTCCCTCCTCAAGGAGGTCACCTTCTTCTTCTTCTTCTTCTTCTTCTTCTTCCTCCTGATACTCCTCATCGATCCACAGCTCTGCGGCACGCTCTTGATCTAAACCTGCCGATATCAAAAGTTCGACCAAGTAATGAAAACTCTCAGTGGAAATAAAGTCTAACTAACATCATAATATCACATGTACATAATCAATATCATCAGTCATAGTGTATTTACATAATCAAAATACGAAAAACATGTGAGCATGTCATATCATCACCTTGACTCGTGTAGACTTGTATACTTATGAGACTCTTAAACTTGGCTTACATAATGCATGTTCTTGTGAGATGCATTCCCCGGCGCGACGAATACTTATTCTTGTGAGATACCATGTCCATGCGTGGACCAATACTTATGAGAAACCATACCCATGTGCGAACGTATGCCAGTAAGATACCATACTCATGCGTGGGCCAATACTTGTGAGCGGATGTGTGCCAGAAAGGTACCATACCCTTGTGCGGGCCAATACTTGTTCTTGTGCGATACGATGCATACATGCTTGTGAGACAAGAATAATCATGATACTTATAGACTTACCATGCATGTGAACTTGTGTTTGAGTGTCGTGATTAACATTTAACATTTATCTAGGTTATCCCTTAGATTATGATCTTCCACCATGGAAACTCCACCAAAGCGTCCCATACCACGAAGGTTGGAGAATTCCCAGTCTGAAAGACCTTCCTCTAAGTCTTGGTCTATCCAAATTTCAACTACCATACAAGTTTACATAATTTATCATAGAATTCATACATAATACTTTATCATATATTCACAAATTCAATAACATGATTTATATTTAATAATTACAACCATTCATCCTCATCAGACTCATTTGCCTTGCAATCACGCTCAAAATGTCCTTCCTCCAACATACACAATCATTCCTCATTCACATTCATGATCAAAATCTCAGAAATCCATCAAATACCTCCACCATAATTTTCATCCTCCATTTCACACATCAATAGAGTTAAACATCAAATATCAACAACATAATAGTCAAAATCATGTTTATCAAAACACATAAATGCATAAAATCCTCATTTCATGCAAAATAATCAACAATCCATACATAATCATGTAAATCACCTACTAATCGTTATTCAATCTTGTTTAAACATGTAAAAATCATAGTAGAGTTAGGTTAGACAGTATATCGACCTTCTGAGATCGTTTCCCTACAATCCAACGCTTTAGAACGGCCTTCGGTATCGATCTCCAACCTTTTCCTCCCTCTCCAAGTCAATCTCTCTTAGAAACCCTAGGTTTTCTCCTTTTTCTCTCAAATTAGGTTTAGAACATTTAATAAACCCTAAACCCACAAAATAGGGGTCTATTTATAGTGTTGAGGTTAATGTAGAGAGTTGTATTTTATTTCTTGATATGTGTGTCATGCATTTAATGTTTTTTTACTTGATGATCTTAAGTTAAATTAAAATGACTGGGTACAAGAATTATAAGAAGGGTGTGGTTTTAGTAAAAACATAAATTGTCAAATTTTGAGATGATTTCTCCTGAGAATGAATGTTTATAGGTTAAATAAAGATATATGATCTTTATGAGATTTTATTATTATGTTTAGAGGAGTTTAATTGACTATCGAAAATTTTACGTCGGGCAAGATTTTTTTATCTTTAGCATAAAACTGGAAAATGAGATTTTGATTTATTAGGAATTTAATTATCTAAGTATTTTTATTGAATCTAAAGGGTGGGTACTTCCTTATTTTAATTTAAAATCTAAACTTAAATGTTTTAAAGGAAAATAAGTGTGTTATTGAGTGTGCTAAAAGAAAAGGATATTGTTGTTGTTTGTTGTAGAAAGAACAGTGTTGCAGAGGAAAATTATAGGGGGCGTTCGAACAACCCCTTAGATTGTTCGAATGACCTGCGGGAAAAAATTTGAAAAATCTTTGAAAATTCGATTTTATGAGAGTTTTAAAGAGTTTATGACTCTAAACCCTATATATATATAGTCATTATCTCGTGGGTTTAGGATTTCCTAACCATTCTAAAAGCCTTAAACATCCAGAGAGAGAGAGAAAACCTAGGGTTTGTAAGGGCTTTTTGTAGGAAGAGAATAAGAGACCTTTGTGATAAAGATCAAGTCTATTCGCAAGTGAGAGATTGTAGGGAATTGATCAAGTCAGGTAGATATAGTTAAATTTTATCATGATCATTGATGCTAATTAAGATCAAAGCGACAAGTTTTGAAGTAAGAATCCAATTTTGCATATTTTCATCGTAAGAATTTCGTTTATGTATGATTTCCATAATTTTTTAAGAGATATTGATCTTAATCCTAATAAGTACGATTCAACAAGGGGAAATGGAATATTTCTGAAGTATGTATGATTGATTATGGATGAAGGGATGCATGTTGGAGTGGTTTGAATGATTGTAAGCTTGGATGTGTGATTTCCAGATTGTGCAAATTAGGGTGTTAGCCTAAATATGTATATGTTATCGAGATTGATGCATGGTGATGTTTACTATTATCGTTATTGTAAGAATCATGATTATGTTTGTTTTAATTTACAACCATTGAGAATTGTATCCATGATAAATTGATAACTGCTACATGATATTTGGATTACATACGTTGATACATGTTCACGAGCTTTGGATTATGGTTTTGTCGGCTTAGGATTTCTATCATGACAGCGTAGACCATTATGATGGATTTTCAATGACTCTTGACTAATAATCTAAGGTGCGATTTAACTGAGGATTTATCATTGTTCACTCACTTTCACCCAAGATATATATATATATATATATATATTAGAACGAAAAGATCATGACTACAAATAAGGATACAGTGAGATACAAGTAAGTCAAAAAAGTAAGAGAGTAAACAAGTAAGATTGCATGATCGAGTTTTGCACGGCCCGAGTACCGTCAACCCAGATTCAAGGCATGAGTACCCAATAAATCACAAGTAAGTCGAGTGCACCAGGTAATGTATTAAGTCGCGCACACCAGATAATGTGCTAATGATGGGTACCTCGGTAAGTAAAGTATAGTTAATCTCTTCAGATATATGATGAAGCGTTATTTTAAGTTATTACACCTATGTATGAAAATTGATATAATTCACGATAAAGGTCAGAAAAGTAAGCACAATTGAGCACAGTTAAGACTTGTAAAGAAAAGATTGTTTCTGCACTCTAATTGAATGTTATATTAATGTTTGTGTTATTGTTAGCTAGGAGATTCTATCTGCAGAGCTTTTCAATGCTCATACAATTTTTATTATCGGCAGGTTTAGGTTTTGATATTTGCGCTATTGAACCTTGGATTGAAGAGGAATACATAGCAGAAGAACCAGTAGGTGATCACCACGAAGAGAAACGGGATCTTGACCGATGACCCTATTATTGATTCAGTTGTTAGACTTTTATTTAAATGCTTATGGTATTTGTAATCAGATTTATTTTGGACGATGTTTAGGTTTAATTGGCAATTGAGGATCATGATGGATGATCCGGATAATTGAAGAAATTTAGTTAGCTATGGTTTTGAATCAATGTTAATTGATGACATATTTAATTGAAGAAATTTTAAGGTTCACATTTTAGTATACCTTATATGCTTTTAATAGGATAGTATGATAAGTCACGAGCCAAAGTTCCACATTCTCCTAGGTGAGATTTTGGGGTACAACAGTTCAAAACCCTAAAAATCCCGCAACTTAGGATTTTCCTAAAATTAAGTTCGTTCGAACGGTTTACAAATTGTTCGAACGGTCTAAAGTTCGTTCGAACGGTTTTACTAATTTTTCGAACGGTCTAGGTTTTGTTCGAATGGTTATGCATTCGATACTTACTATTTTGTGTTTTTATTGGCTCTATTCGAACGATCTTGGTATCGTTCGAACGGTATGTGAATTGTTCGAACAGTCTAGTTCTTTCAAAGGGTTTTGGATTTGGGAACAACAGATCAATTGCTTTTATTGGAACCGTTCGAAGGGTCTAAGAATCATTCAAATGATTCCCCGGGTTTTCTCTTATTTTTTGCATTTTTCGATTATTTCTTCATTAAAACTATTTTAAACAACCCAAAGACATTCATTAACATCAAAGCACAACCATACAATATTTAATTGATATTTTTACCCATGTTAATCACATAATTGACATGAAAGTAAATTTGGATCTCTACAAGTTCACCTTTTGTGATGGTTTTATTTCCGTCTCTAAACATTAAAGACCATTCATTAGAGATTTGAAATATATCTGTCACTACACATAATAAACCAATAGAGACAGAAATATCTCCATCTCTACAAATCAGACATATAAAAACTCATCAGGCAACGCGAAAATCATTTTCCCTCTTTTTTTCTCTCCCGCCGATTCTTCTCTCCACTGGTGCTCCTTCCGATGACCAGGGCCACTTCCCATTGCCAGTGCCGTAGCTCCTAGCTCCCTCTGGTAAGTCTCTCTCTCTATGTGGAGTTTTTGACCTGTGCAAGTTCTCTTCATTGAGCATTGCAAATTCGAAAGACCAAATCCAGCCCCAAGGTATTCATTACCTCGACGATCCCCTCCTACAATTGCACCCAAGGTGAAAACGTGGCTTCTGTGCTTAAACTTTTTTTTTTTTTTTTTTAACTAGGGGAGTGCTTAGCCTAGACGCACTATGTGAATGGTAATTAAGATGGAAGAAGGGCACCTGGAATGAGCCAGGGTTCAGTTGGGTCTGTGGGGCTGTGGGGCACGTGCCCCCCACTCAACATTTGAAAAACTAGTTTTTTTATTTAAGAAATTAGGGCAGAGCATAAGAATGGGTGCAGGTGAATCGTTACATGAGAGATGTAGACCCGCAGCTCAAATGCGGTTTGTTATAAAAGTGATGAGAAGGATAAACCCCAATCCAATCCAATCAAAAACCTTTAACTCTAACTGGTGTGTACATGTTTAAATAAATACGTATATTTTAAATTATGACAACCTTTATATGTGAAATCTGATTATTAATACTATAATAATGGATCATTGCTTGATGCCTTTAGAGAGCAAAACTTGATTATAAACAGATTAACAAAATCTAAGTTAAACTTAATTTACGAAATTAGAATTAAGGCTATCTATGATTCGGGTAAGGCTTGATTAGGCCCAACTCTAAACGGGCCTGATATATATGCCCAACCCGGGTCATTGTTTTTTTTTTTTTCCTAAAAACCATGGTTCAGTGAATGAACCCTAGGGGTGGATGAATCTTAACCACAGTTAGTGTGTATTTAAAAAAGATGGGTGGACAAATGAGTACAGCAGATAGCACACCGAGCGGTAACTAAGCATTTTCCATTTTGTATTTCAGCTATTAATTTTTTTTTTGGAACACGTTAGCTTATCTATACTAATACTATATGCTAGTTGGTTCCACATGGCATGCTTCAAATCTCTTCATTCTATCTTCAAGTTGCCGCCATGTGTCATGCTTATTTGGAAAACTCCCCTTAATTTATCCAATCAAATGAATCCATGTCATTACTAATCAAACCACTAGACACCTAATAGTCCTTCCACTTCTCATCTCTCCTCCCAAATCCATTTTCCTAGAGTTAATTACCTCATTTATTCTACCGTTTTCTTTGGTGTGAATTAATAGGCCACATTGCGTTAAACACATAGCCTCAGTGTTAAACTCCATAAATTTTTACCTCATTACAGATAACAGTTTTAATTGGATTGACCTAATAGGTGTTAAATGATATCATTTCAATCCAAAAAAAAAATAGTTTTAATTGGATTGACCTAATAGGTGTTAAATGATATCATTTCAATAAAAAAAATAAAATTTAATAGACGTTAAACTCGTGTTCCACAATAGCATTAAAGACCTTAAATTTTAACATTTTTTTGGTTGAATGGTTAATTACACACACCCTCACATTCACATAGCTAAAGGACTCGTCCCTCTCTATATCCCTCAAAAAAAAAAAAATTATTATTCTCCTCTTTCTATCTAAGCGTTACAAATACGCCGACAGCCCTCCCAAGTGATTACCTCAACTCCCAACTTTTCATCCCCTCAACTCCTAATCTGTAACGTCCATCACTTGAGGGTTTCCCTTCTTCTATAAATATGAACTCCGAATCATACCAGCCGACCCTTATTAAGGAAGATTTGTAAATGCCGTTTTCCCCGAATGAGGTGGGTTTGGAAAAGTTTCCTTGATTTTCTTAATCAGCTATTTACTATTTCGTTTAGTTTGGAGCTAATAAAACTCATTTCTCTTATATTGTAGCTCCCACAGACACCTTAGATCGATCAAGATATCTCGATAATTCTTTGCTTCCTTTTATTAAGGTTTGGATATTCTTTTGTTATTCAGATTATGGTTCACATTCATAATATTCTTCCTGTATTTATATTATCCCTGATATTTTCCATTCCTCTTGAATCTGCTTTTCGAGCTTTAAAAAAATCATGAATTTACGACTTCATGGAATTAGAGAACCAGATGGGTACTTTGAAAATTTTAGAGATTTATATTGCACGGAGGTTGTTTGACGAAATGCCTTAGGGAATCTTAATTTGATGGACGTCTTTGATTCTTTTGTTTTCTACGGGATTCATCCTGGATGTTTTATTCCTATCGTTATGACTACTAACTTCACATAGTCTGGAACCATATTAAATGATGCAGACCATAGTAACATTTCTATGTCATTTGCTTTCTTCAATTCCAGATGTACATATGTTTTGTTGCAACCATAGGCCCTACTGATTGTGTACTTGAGCTTATCTGGGTCTATTAGGATTTCATTTGAAGATATGCCTTTGATAACACAGTTTGAGCCCCATTCAAGTCACCCTTCGGACAAATCAAGTAAATTCTTTAGTCTTTTCACACCGATTACCTGAAATCCTATTGTGAAAGTCAGATCTTATTCCTGCATGAGGTTAACAGCCATACTGACTAGAGGAAAAATGTGGTGTTGGTTGCTAAGATGATTGAATTTGAGCCATCTTTTGTCTCCATCACTTTAGATTAGTGATCCCAATTGTAATGGATGAGCAACACTTAGTGTTTGATTAATTTTCAAAAAGAATAAGAATAAAATAGACAAAATAAATAATAATAACAATAAGGCTAGAGAGAGCTTTTCAGTGTAACCGATTGACTATAGGTATCCATATCTCTGTCTTATTTCCCTCTGAAGAATGTAACATACCATTACCCATGGTCAAGGCTATGGTCTATTGTCCCACTAAATTATGCCCATTTTTAAGTGATGCCAATGGGGCTCTGTGCTCCACCCCATGCATCATTTTGTGTTGCCAAACACCCCCTGATCTCCACTAGGAGGATTTCTTTAAATTAAAAAAAAAAAATCAAGCATGTGCCCCACCCCCATGCTTTATTATCATCAACTTTAGAACCATTTTGAATATCTGCTTGTGTGGCTGTTTCTGCTTTAATGTAATTAGTTTTGTTGGTATTGTCATATTAGTGATCTTAGTATTTGCTTTGTTATTGGTGTACATCTGGAATTGGTGTGTGCTCATGAAATTTTTATTAGTGTATATACATGAAAATTACACTCATGGAACTGTAACGTGAAAGCATAATAATGGAAAGATCTTCTATTTATTAGTTAGAAATTTTGGTTTATTGACCACTATGATAACTAATTTTGCTTCATATGTTTGATGGGTGTCTTGAGAAGGACAAGTTTCACATATTTTTTAGTGTTTTTTTTTCCATTGGAGTTGAGGCCATCTTGCATGTATGCTTTTTTTGGTTGTTTTCTGTCTTGATATTATTACTGCTGTTATTTGTTGTTCACATTTGTATACCTTGCAAGTTAATACACAACTTCCAAACTGCTCAGGTTTTGTTGAAAATGTCTGGTCCATTTGGCTGTCTAGAAAGACAATTAGATAGCATAGACTGTCTAAAATAAAGGAAAGCATTAAGTTCAAGTACATTACAGGCAATCTTAATCTCACTCAGTGTGTATTTTGTTTGTTTTATGTCATTCAGGTATTCAAAATGAATGCAGCAATGCCGGTTTTAGGAAGAACATGAACATTGGACAATGACAGTTAACAACATTTGTTTTTCCTCAAGCTCTCACCATATTCTTCCAATTCTACTCAAATTCCATTAAAATGATTCAAATCAAACAAGAGAGACTATTCTGAAAAGCTCAAGTAAGCTCATTTATAATAGAAAATAGATAGAAAATCCGAACACAACTTTTTATTCTGTTGTAGTTCTTAAGTAAGTTCTTAAGTCCAGTTTGTTCGATCTACAATCCTTTGGATTTACTATAGATCTAATGGTGTGAAGTTTAGATCAAGGACCACCATAAAACACTCAAAAATGGGAGAGAGAGAGAGAGAGATGAGGTATTGGTTGCGTTTTTTTTTTTTTTTTAATCTAATCTTTGCAAGGCAAGCTATTGTATTCCTGGGTTTCTGTTGTTGTGTTTGTTATGTAATCTAACTGGGATATTTACCCCTTTAGCTCATGAGGATGCTCCTCTACCAAGTCAGATTTCCCTCATATGCAGCAAGCAAGAGGTCCACTTGCTTAGTTGACAATCATGTCATCTTGATAGCTGGGGATGTGGTGTATTTGGGTTAGCTGCTCCTGTTTCTGCTTAGCCTAGGTAGGGGTTGTATTGAATCTGTTCCAGCTTATCAAAGATCCTCTGATATGCAAGGGTTTACTAATATAAGATATATTCTTTCAAAAAATATATCTTATATTATATTCAAATTATTCACTAATATATTGTTTTTAATCAATGTGTATTTTTTTGTTTATTCAAATTTCATTGTATTTTTAAAAATATTTTTTTATGGAAATTATTTCCAACTTAATGCTCTGTCTTCTTATCCCGTGCATCGCACGAGGTCTTCGCTAGTATATATATATAATTTGTTTTTTTTTTTTTTTTGGTGACGGGGTATCCAGGCCTCTTAGAGCACCCGACTAGGTCCCCCGAGCACGTTCAGAGCCCTCTCTCCACACACGCCATGAAAGTCGGGATAAATCCGGAGGTTGGCCAACGAGGGGAGGAAATCGAACTCAGGGCCTCCGCTTCCTGAGGCATGGTCCTAGCCATCAGCCCGCCCCGTTGGTTAAGCTTTTAATATAGCTGAATGAGCTTTTACGCTAAGTTATTTCTAACTATTACGTGCATTACAAATGTGCTTCAAAGTTTCACAAGTTTTTTTTTAAAAATCAAAACAATTGCTTTAATATAAATTTAAGTTTATATTACCAAATGATCTTAAATGGACAATTATGAATTTAGCTAACTTTTGACATTCTTAAGCTATATAGCTGTTACCTTAGTCTGATATATATGTGTTTAGATTACCTCTTCAACCAAAAAATTGTATTCCCCTTAGTGACTGGGTGTTACTCTCTCACATTTTTTTATTCGCATGCTAGCTACAGAATGTGAATAAACAGGTTACTTGTGGAGGTTGGGTACAAGTTACAAGTTTTGAATGTCAATATGAGTGAATGAGTTTATGATATTATAAGTATGGAACCGAATCATCTCCGGTGATAACCGGATTTGGCAAATCCGGTTATCACCCCTAGAGGTCACCACATGTCTCCTTTGACACCCCCTTAACCGTGGGTAAGGTTCACCCACCCTTTTTTTTTTTTTTTAAAAATATTAATTCTTTTTTTAAAATTAAAAAACTGTTTTTAATATTGAAAAAACTCTAAAAACAGTTTTTTAATTTTAAAAAAGAATTAATATTAAAAAAAAAATGGGTGGGTGAACCCTAGGGGTGGGTGAACCTTACCCACGGTTAAGGGTGTCAAAGGAGACACATGGCGACCTTTAGGGGTGATAACCGGATTTGCCAATTCCAGTTATCACCGTAGAGGATTTGACTCCTATAAGTATTGAATGTGAATGTGGGTAAATGAGTTTATGATATTACAATATTGAATGTGAATATGAATGCACATGTTACAAGTAGTTTCACATGTTACAAGTAGTTTTGAATGTTAATGTAAATGATAATGTTACAGGTTTTGAATGTAAATGTGAATGTGAATGAACGAAACTAGCGATAAAAAATAACCCATCGCTAATGGTGTTTGAGAATTAGTGACAGATACTTTTGTCGCAAATGACACATTAGAGATGGAAAATTATCAGTCAATAATTCTACATCACAGATGGAAAAAATACCGTGGTACAATATATTAGAAATGAAAAATCATTGTCTTAAATTTATTAATAGAGACGGAACATTTTCAGTTGCTAAATAAAGATGAAAAACTTTTGTCACTAAAATTCGTCGCAATGTCATTGTCCGTCAGTAATAACCTTAATTTAGCATAACGAAATCAACAATTAGCGATGAAAATTACATGTTACTAATTAGCAATGGAAAATGATTATCGTCTCTAAAACTACCCATTATCCACGGTCGCATCAGCAACGGACAATATTTACATCGCTAATGTCATTAGCAGTGGAAAATGGACTTTTAGAGATGGAAATTTTTTGTCGATGATCGGTAGATTTCTTGTAGTGAGCGATAGTTTGCTCTACTTGCGAGGTAGATTTCTTGTAGCGAGCGATAGTTTGCTCTACTTGCGAGGACCGAACTATTGCTCCTCACTATCACAAAGCCCCTTCAATTGCTCATGAACTCTAGTTAAGTTTTGTTAACCCTTGTGGTTAAAAAAAATTCTAAATACCAAGGGTAAATGGGTGAACCCTGGGAGAGTGAATCTTAATCACAATTAAAGGGAGTCAAATATGGGGACACGTGGGGGCCTCGAGACGTCCTCATGTCATCGATGAAGGAGGTGATTATTTTCCTTGCTCGAAACTTACTTTAAAATCTTAGAACAGGTTTATCATAATCTGTCGAGCGTGGGCGTAACTAGAAAATCAACTTGAAACTCCATGTAATTAAATGTCCAAATTGATTTTAGATGTACTTTTTGTTTGTCATTAAATTCAAATCCCTGGCTAGGGAATTTTTTGTTTACTTATCAGGGAACCAAATGGAGCAGTGACAACTGAAAACAGTTGTACAAGAGATCCTAGCCATCAAAAACCCAGTAGGGAAGAACCCAAGAAAGAACGCAGACGATTTGCTTCCATCCTCACCACATAAGAAAGAGCTTTTTTTTTCTTGGTTATATAAGAGGTAAACACACACTCGGTAGGCCACATCACACGGACCCAATAGGCTCGACCCAACCCATCTCTACAATATGGCCTAATTATTACAGCATGTTTGCTCAGAATTGCTAGAACAAGACAGGATGCAAGGACAATTATTGGTTCCTACATGCTGGCAATGCCATTGTTTATATCCGTCCTTAGAAGTGGTAGGCCTAAGACGAAAGTGAATGTTGATGTAACTCTGAGTGCCATATATGTTTAAGGAAGAAGACTTACAAAACTTATCCGAAGTGTTGATTCTTCCATGGTTAATCAGTTATTGGTTTTGCTCCTAGGAAACAGTTCCTAAGCCGTTTTGAAACAGTTTCTTAGAGACTTCAAATTCTCTCCAGTTGTAACTGGACTCCTTGGAGTCCGGTTATGCCCTTAAAGCTGCCATCTGTCCCTATTGACACCCCTTAACTGTGGTTAAGATTCACCAATTCCCAAGGTTCACTCACCTATTCTTGGTTTTTAGAAAATAAAATAAAATTTTAATTTTAACCCCGATTAAAATTCATTAATTCCTAGGATTAAAAAATTTCAATATAAATATGACAAATCTGAATTATGGTTATAACCTTAATGAAAACCTTGAGAGTCCGGGACCACCAGCCTCATGGCAATTAGCAATTAATCCCTTCATCTCTTCCATCCTCCTTGTAATTCCCTTGGGGTCTAACAAAAAAGAGGTCAAGCATCTAATCAAACTGGCAAAAACATCTTCGATTGGTGTTGCCAATACTACAGTTGCTGCATTGGCCAATCTTCTCACCAATCCTCAGATAATTGCAGTATTTTAAAAGGCGTGTGAGACTTACACCTTGAGGTTCGCCTTGAGGCGAGACTTAAGGAAAATACCTTGAAGCTTAATCATGAGGCTTAAATCTCATAAGGTTCACGCCTCAAAGTGTGAAACTCACATGAGGAACAAGCCTTACGCTTTGAGGTTCGCTTTATGTCTATAGCATCCATATATTAACTAAAATTAGTGTTCTAGTCACATGACTGAGACTTAAACATTGTTTTTTATTTTGAACTTGCTATTTGTTGTAATTAATAACAAATAACATTTTATTTATTTTAGATAAGACATTGAAAATAATGATGATATTGGTTTCAACTAACATTTAATTTATTTTGTTTAACATATTTAGGCTTTTAAAACTCTTTGAGTCTAATTCACACTAATTTTTATACTCGACATTTCAAAATTTGAAGCCACTGGCTTACAATGTAGTTCAGGACTTCTTTGTAAATTTTTGCTAAAATTCTAAATCCACCACATGAATTGATGATTAAACATCATCTTCAATATGTATATGAATAAAAAAGTAAATTTCAATTTCAGCATTTATTTGCCCTTCTTATATATTTTATTATTATTATTAAATAATTTATATCGTATTTTTATATGTACGTGCATGCCCACACGCACACACACATGTACATGAATACAAATAAATATATATATATATATATATATACTATAATCTTTCATTAACTTTTAAAATATTTTTATTATTTCTCTTATATTTTATTTATTTGTCAAAATGAGAAAGGATTTGGCTTTCTTGTGAGGCTTAAGCCTCAAGCCTTAAGGTTTACATCGCACGCATCTTGAGGTCCTAACGCCTCGCCTCATGCCTTCGCATTTCAAAACATTGGATAACTGTGAAAGCTCTAACTAATAGATGAGCTACCAAATGGTTTAAAACATAAAAACGTTTACATACAGTACAGACGTATAAACAAATAGACCCTAAGTTTGGAGACTCCAAACAGCACCTTAGTGATATAAGTGGGCCTGTTAGTGAGGTGAGTGGGTCCTCTTGCTACATCACGTACCCAATAGATGCTTCTAATGAGGATTGTACGATCTTTAACTCCCTATAACTATGGTTAAGATTCACTCACTCCTAGGGTTTACTCATTTACCCTTGGGTTTTAGAAAATAAAATAAAATAAATTTAACCTTAGAGTTTAAAAAAAGATTATTGAAGGGTGGCTTTGTGAGAGCGAGAGCAATAGTTTGCTCCTTGCCGTAAACTTTTTTTTTTTTTTCCTTTTGGTTCGACCAGTGGAGAAGAGAGGATCACAACTTGCATATGTGTCACATGTAAATTAGATGAGGGAAAAAAATTTAAATCACTCACTTTTTTTCCTTCATCCAATCCCACGTATGCAATTGAATTCAATTCTAATTAGCAATTCTAATTAGTTGTAAACAACGGGAAAGTTTGACCACAATTTTTCTGACCTGTACGATATGGCCAGGATTTTTTAGTCAACAGTTGATTGAAACAACCTGTTGTAATTTTAGCAATTCTAATTAGTTGTAATTAGCTGTAATTTTTTTTTTTCGAAGTTTAGGGACAACTCTCTCTTCCCTTCCCTTGTGGTTATGCCCTAAAAAAAAAAAATTGTTTTTCAAAAGTTTGGGGAACGTTCCCCCTCGCCCTGTCCCTCACTGCCCTCTATAGGATTATTAATCCACCTATTGGGAATTTTCCTAAGATTGTAATGAGGGTACACCTTCACCATCGTAATTGGAGGGGCAGGTGTGATCAAAACTGGTAGTTGAAGCGAGGAAAAATACTTAATTATTCAACTCTATTTCGTGGGCAGCTAGCTAACCAATATACAAAGAAACGTGAATCTTAACACTGAATTGCATGTACGAAACAATCCTTACAAAAAAAAAATTGGGTTGGAATCATTTATCCATGTTAGTTGACACTTATTAGTGTGGTGATCAGATTTTACCTTCTCGATGCACGTGCCCTCTGTTTAGTGGACGAATTGTCTTCTTCTTCCTCTAGCATTGTGGTCATCCACCTGGAGAGGATACTCCGACACTCAAGTCCGTTATCTTTCATGCTATATTTATCTCTCATGGTATCAGAGTCATACCTTCCTCCCCTCTTGGGAAATCAGTCGGGGGAAGAATCCCACTATCTTTGAGGTGTCTCTTGCCTTTTGTTGCTCCAATTATTTGTCATGTCAACTGTCTGTGTCTCATGCAAGTCGCCACTTCCAGTACAGGCTTTAGTTCCATCAGCAGTCTACAATTTCGACTCGCAAGGTCTGTACTTTGATGGGACGTGATAGTACACCTCCACTCTTTCGTAGGGGTGGCACTTTTGCTCAGGACTTGTTGTTCTCCACACATTGATCCAGCTCGGGAAGTGAAGGCATCTATACTTTTGTACTGTAAATGAGATGGTTTAGTTCTGCTCAGGTCCGATTGGCCTAGCTCATTGCCTAAACGATTTTTCCTCCTTACAAATGCCCCCTCTCGGGGGTTTGGGCACAGCCCATGGCCCCGAGAGACTGAATGGGCGTTGGAATAAATGGTTGTGATGCATGCACATTGATTATGGCAATTAGTGGTTGCGGTTGTACATTGTGATTAGGGAGATGTGCGTCTATTAAATGTGTTGCTGCATATGCATGCTCTAATGCCATCATTGCTTTGACAGTTGTGACGGTTGGAGTTCCGCTGTATATCTTTGTGGAAGGTCGATATTTCCATTGGATCTGACATGAGATATTATGCTATTTTTGGCGATGATTACTCTAGATTCACTTGGATTTATCCACTCAAAAATAAATCTGATTTTAATGGTACATTTCGGAAGTTTCAGAAATTGGTAGAGAAATTAGTTATCTAAGAAAATTTAAAAAATTTAGAGTGCCGGTGGTAGAGAGTTTTAGTCTAATTGTTTTACATTATTTGGTAGAATTGTTAAATTTCTATTTCCTTTTAACTTATATAGTTGAAATTCCGCTTAAGAAAGAATTTTAATTTATCATAGACCCTCTTCACCCCCCCTCCCCTTCTAGGGTCCAAACCTTGGGCAACAAGTGGTATCGGAGCCTAAGTCTCTATTTTTATAAAAGATTCAACCATCTTATAGTAAAGATTTTTATTGGCAAAAATAAAAAAAAAATATTTGTGCAACTACCCTCAGAGAAGGCCATTCCACATCTAGACCTCCCTTTTTCGATAGAAAAAAATATAACTATTGAAAAGTGAGAATGATGTATTTCATTCAAACATTAGATTATAATTGCTATAAAACTATTATAAATGGTCCTCACATCCCCACTAAAAATGTTATTTAATTCAAATTCCTAAGAATGAGGATGAATGGACACAAGCCGACATCAAGCTTGTTCAACTCCATGCTAAGGTTATAAGTAACTCATATTGCGCATTGAGTCCACAAGAATTTAATAGAGTCTCGGCTTGTGACTCCGATAAAGAAATTTGGAATAAACTCCAAATGACTTATGAATGGACTAATCAAGTTAAAGAACAAAAAATTAGTATATTGGTCCATAAATATGAAATGTTTAAAATGGAACAAAATAAACCTATCTCATTTATGTTTGATAAATTTACTAACGTCATTAATGAGTTTAAATCTCTTGGTAAGATGTATTCCAATGCAGAAAATGTAAGAAAGATCCTCCGATCTCTACCAAATGACCAAAGGAATTGGCTCCAAAAGTGACGGTCATCCAAGAAGCCAAAGATCTCACAACTCTATATTTGGATGGGCTTCTAGGATCTCTATTGACTCATGAATTCATCATGAGTGAGCAAAACGAGAGCCTACACCAAGAGGACATGTTTTAAAATCATTCCAAATAATTGATGAAAGTGAAAAGAAGATTGAGCTATTAACGAAGAAATTCTTGAAACACAATAAAAACCTCAAGAAAAGAGTTTCCAAGAAAGAGTTTCCTAAAGCACTCATCGAGAGAAAATCGATCAAAGAAGAAACCATTATTTGCTAGAAGTGCAAAAAACTCGGTCATATCAAGCCGGAGTGTCCCCTACTCAAAAAAAAACCAAACCTACAAAAAAAATAGCAATGAAGGCTACATGGAATGACTCAGAGGATAGCGAATCAAATTCAAGCTCAAGTGATGAGAAGCAAGCAAATCCATGCCTCATAGCACATGAGGATGAGGTAAATTCTTTCTGAGATGATTCTCCTTCATTTGATGAATTAAGAGAAGCTTATGATGTACTTTATGAAGAATTTGAAAGATCAACTTCAAAAAATAAAAAGCTTAAAAAGGAAAATTCATTTTTTTTCAAACAACAATGAGTTTTTGCAAAATGAATGTAAAATTTTGAAAGAAGAAAATGAGAAATTAAAAGAAAAAGAAAAATTAATTTGTATGCTTCTAATTCAAACAATTAAATGTAATGAATGTGATAAATTGAATGCTAAAGTTGAAGATTTGTCAAAAATTATCACTAAATTCACTAATGACAAAAAGACCTTAGATATTATGCTAGGTCAACCAAGGTGTGTTTTTGGTAAAGCTGATTTTGGTTATAATTTGAAAAATAAACAAAAGAACTATCAAAATTTCTTACCTCTTGTACTTCAAATAATATTTATAATTTTGTTGGTAATAAAAGGATTAGGCAAGTTTGGGTGCCTAAGGGAACAAGTCTTCCCAAAGCTAATCTAGTTGGACCCAAAATGGTTTGGGTACCAAAGAGTGTTTCTTAAATAAATTGGATGTTTGATCATATACTTTGATTGCTTGCTTATATGTATGATGATTTGATTTGGATGTTATGTTTGAATTTGAATTGATATGAAAATTGATGTTTTGATGAAATATTTTCATGCTTGAAAATGTATTGAATGATGCTATGATATGATATGTCTTGAAATGTATGATATTATGAATAATGCCTAAATAAATTATAAGAAATGTAAATTGTTTGATATGTTTCACTGCACAAAGTTCAATTGAGTGGTGTCGTAAGACTTTGGTATCCACACTAGCTATTACAGAGCAACTACCTAACAAGCACTAGAATTAGAACATTCTTGTTCACTATTTGATGATATGTATGCTTTGTAATAATGATTTGATTTGATATATGGTTGAATATATTAATTAATTATATGATGAATTAATAGAGATTAAATGTATGGACTTATGCTTTGAAATGAATATCTTATAAATTTGAATGAGCTTGATTGAAATAATTGATTTCATGCTTGAAAATCTTTAATGTTTAATTGTTTTATCTTTTTGATGTTGCCATGAGGGAGAAATATGTAATGAAATGATTAAAATATTACTTAATCTCTTATTGGAATCATAAGTGGTATCTTGGGACTAATTGACAAAATTAATGATATCATTATCATAAATGGATGATCTAAACTTTATACAAATAAATGAAATTCTTAAATTTAATTGATGCATATGTTTAGGGGGAGCCTTACCTCAAGTATTCTATTTAAATCATATATTGAGGGAGAGCTTGACTCATTTTATTCCATTATTATGCCATCATCAAAAATGGAGAGATTGTTAGTCTTTAGGTTTTTGACTAAAGGTAACATCTTTAATTTTGATGATAAAACAATAATAAAATGACATTTGTGTTACTAATGTTCTATTGAGTTTAAGTGTAATTCAACTTATGAAGAGCATTAGCATATCATCCAAGGCAAAAAGATGAAAATAGCAATCAAGTAAGAAAGATTCTCTATCAAGCTATAAGAAAGCTATTGGATCAAATTGAGCATATTGAAGATCAAGCCCAAATTCCAAGACGGATCTTGAAGCTAAAGCCAAATCTATTCAAAATCAAGATTGAAGATTGAAGACTCTCAAAAAAGTTTAAAGTTTAATATTTAGTCTTTGAGAGTACTTAGGATTTATGTAAGAAATCCTCAAAATTTGGTCGATTGAATTGCTCAATACTTAGATTGATCATAGGTGCCTTAAGACCCATTGAGTATCTTTCTAAGGACCTAAAACATAATAAAAATCTTGTTAAAGATAAAGTATGAGACGAAAGAAATCATGTCCACCATATTGATTAAGCAAATATGAGTTTTTTATCAAAAAACAGAGGACTCGTCGACAAGTGGAAGAAGCAGTAGCTTAGGACTGAGTTTACTGCTTCACTCGTCAATGACTGTTTGCGGGAAACGCCCAACAGCTAGTTTTTTAACAGCTCATTGAGTTCCTATGAAGCCTCCAACAGCTATATCTTTGCAAGGGCTATAAATAGGATTGATATAAGAATGAAATAAAGAACTCCAATACTTCCAATCATTCAATCCATTACTCAAAAGCTTAGATTTCAAATCTATTGAGTTATAACATAGAATCCCCAAATCCAAGTTCTTGATCTTTTCAACTCCAATCTTTGGGAGATTTCTAGAGAGTGTGAATGAATTTATCATCTCGTGTAAGGAGCATTATTAGAGTGCAAAAACTACTCTTGTTAAAGAGGTTATAAAATCAAAATGTCGGTGACAGTCTTGTTCGTGATGCCTGAAGCTTTGTAAAGGTTTGGTTACTACCCGGAAAGTGGACTAAGTCTAGGGAGGATTGTTCCTTAGCAAGGTTTGATCTTCACCCGGAAGAAGATTGGTGATTGGGAATAAATCGTGGTGAATCCTCTAGCGGGTATAGCTTGAGGCCCCCGTAGCGGGTTGCCGAACCTCGTGAACAATATCTTGTGTCACTTGTGTTTGCATCTCTCAAAGTCTTCTCTTTAATTTATTGTTTTACATTGCTTGGTAGATAGACTAAATTTCTAATTCCTTTTAACTTATAGGGTCCAAACCTTGGGTAACACAGAGTTCACATTGGATTAATGTCATGCAGGAGGAATTGCAGGCCCTTGATCTCAATGACACATGAAATCTTGTGCCGCAAACAACTGATATGAATGTAGTTGATTCTCGGTGGGTGTATAAGACCAAACTCAAGTCAGATGGTTTAATTGATAAATACAAAGTTCGTCTTGTTGTAAGGGGTACAACCAGAAAGAAGTATCGATTTCAGTGAAACATTTATCCCTGTCATCAAGCTAGCCTACTACTATTCGCATTGTCCTCTTCCTTGTTGTCGTTCAAAATTGATCCATTTAATAAATTGATGTGAAAAATATTTTTTTGCATGGTTTTCTCGTGAAACTATTTACATGGAACAAACACCTGCCTTTATTAATTTCATTTTTCTTAATCACGTCTGTCATCTAAATAAGGCTATCTATGGTCTAAAAAAACTCATCGAGCTTGGTTTGATCATTTTAGTATGTTTTGCTCTCTGTTGGCTTTGTTTGTAGTAAGGCTGATTCTTCATTTTTTTGTGCTTCATTGTTCTCAAGGTGTCATTCTATTGTTGCTATATGTTGATGATATTATCTTTACTAGTGATAATACATCTCTCCTGTCTCATTTGATTGTCAAATTAAGTTCTGAATTTGCAATGAAGGACCTCAACCCTCTACGTTATTTTCTTGGCATCGAGGTCACACCCTTCTCTAGTGGAATTTTCTTTCTCAACAAAAATATGCTCATGACATTCTGTCTTGCACTAATATTCTCGCCAGTAAGTATGTCAATACTCCTCTAGCCCAAAAACACAACTTACATGCTTCTTCGAAGAATTCTATTGATGGCACCAATTATCGAGGCATTGTTGGTGCTCTGTAGTACCTAAAATTGACCCGAGTGGACCTCTCGTATGTTGTCAATCTAGTTTGTCAATTATGAATAACCCAACTACACTTCATTATCAAGTTGTTAAAAGGATTCTTTGGTATCTTAAAGGAACCATTCACCATGGCATTTGGATTCTTTCTTAATCATCTATGAACTTATATGCCTTCTCAGATGCAAACTGGGCAAGTTGTCCTGACTCGAGGAGGTCTACCATAGGCTACTGTGCTTATTTAGGTTCCAATTGCATTTCTTGGGCAGCAAAGAAACAATCTATTGTAACCACGTCCAATGCCGAAGCTGAGTATCGTGCACTAGCCTCAACTATAGCAAAGTTAAGTTGGATTTCATACATCTTGCGTGACATCAGAGTATTTCTTGCCAAACTACCAGTTTTATTTTGTGATAATATCAGTGCTCTCTATATGACAGTGAATTCTGTGTTTCATGCTCACACGAAGCATATTGAACTTGATTATCACTTCATATGCAATAGCTTTGAGGGCACTTGTTACTCAGCTCATATCTTCCTCAAGTTAGATTGTCGATATTTTCATTAGCCTTACCTAAGGATTCTTTTCAAAATTGTGAGACAAGCTAGGTGTGGTTTATGCACCACCCTCCAGCTTGAGGAGGAGTGATGAAGGAGACCTCAAGTTGGTTCTACATCTACAGTTGTTCCCACACGTACCTAGCTAAAGAATAGAAGCTAAAGAATTGAAAGTTTGCATGAGGATACCGAGAGGGCTCATACTTTAGGAGAGTTTCTAGTCTAAGGGAATCAGAGAATACTCACGTTTGGAGAGTTTTCCATTCTAAGAGGATTACTTTTAGTTAGTTTCCTATGCTCACACTTTGGGAGAGTTTCTTATTCTAAGGGAATCCAAGAATACTCACGTTTTGGAGAGTTTCCTACTCTAAGAGAACTATTTTTTGATAGTTTCTTATCTAGCTTGTAGCTTCTTTTTATATAGTTCCCTATGCCCATGTTTTGGAGATCTTGCTTGTAATGGAATCCATATATATACAACGAGATAGGTTAGGGTTCATCACGATTTGAGTGTGAATGTCTAACCTCTTCCAAAGAAATCTCACGGTCTCTTGTCTCCTCATCATCTTATTTTCTTCAAGTAGATCATTCTACCCTATACAAAAGACCTATAAGTTCTTCCCTACTCACCTCAAGTCCTTATCCTTTTGTTCAAGCTCTGCATCATCTCTCCGTGTGTTCATGTGCCATCTTGGTCTGCCTCAAGATTCTCTGATGATGTAGTCTTCCTAAGGGACCCTAGCTTTTGTCTTCTCCCATTACTAAGGTTTTGTTCTTCCCTTTATTTCATTTCTACTTCTTGTCTTAGGATCTAGGTTGTCTGTAAGAGATGTCGGACCACTCTGGTCCTTCTTCGAGTGGTTCAGAGTCTCCTATCCGCCTCAACGTGGACAGCTCCTCTTCTTCTCCTTCAGGAGTCCAGTTTTAGTTCCTCTGGTGCTAAGAGAACTTTAGCCTTCCTGGTGGTGCTCCGAATAAGTTTGATATTCCAGATGACGTCAAAATTAGGGCTCTAGATGATGAGGGGTCCACTCTGGTATACCCCATCTAGTTGGAGGCTGAGGTGCACTTTTCATTGAATCCCTTGGTCAGTACTCTACTCGAATTGTTTGGGCCTGAGCCAGGGCAGATGCACCCCAACTTCTATAGGCTAGTCACCCAGATTAGGCGATATAATCAGGATGGGTTCCAGCTTGGGCACAAAGGCATATCTTGTCCTGTTACTATGCTAAGCATTGTCCCAATGATCCCGAGCCATACTTCTATCTATCCATCCGAGCCAAAATGGCTCTCTTGGTCGAGGGTCTTCCCAAAATGAACAAGGGCTGGAGGGACTCTCCTATGCTCATATGGGGAAAGTGGAGGGGCCCTGATGGCAAGGGCGCCCGCTCTATTCATAACTCAGGTAGGACCTTGGCTTAGGGGATTGAATTCTAAATTTTTCATGCAGTTTGACCTACTTGTCTTTTCTTTCTTGCATTAGAGATGAAGAAGCCCATTGTTACACTCTGCAAGGCTGAGGATGAAGAAATTGAATGGCTCCTAAGGCATCCTCCTAAGCCAAATAACTACCGTTGGTGGAGGAAGGAATTTCTTGATCACATTGTCTCATCCACTAGAGTTGACAAAGCCTCGACTTCTGTAGCCCCATCCACATCTGCCCATGCAGATTACCACGGTTAGAGCTCCGTAGCTGAACTTTTTGAGGAAGTTGATCAAGCCATTGAGGAAGACATGAGCAAAACATCCCTCCAACTTCTGGCCTATGCGCCTCTGCCTAGGAGGGGTCCTAGCTCTTCTTCCGGGAGAGGGGTGTCATCCTTGTCCCATGCACTAATCCCTACCCCGCATGGCATAACTAGCACTAGTTGTTGGTCAGAGACCTTCTGCATCAGTCCAAGAAGCACGGTTCTGAATCTTCTTCTCAGGGGCGGGCCAAAGTTGAAAAAGGGTCAAGGCATGGCTCTACTTCTTTAGGCTCCACCCGGTCCAAGACTTTTCCTTATGCTAGCTCAGGCCTGTCGCACCCCAAAATCTCACCTTGGTCAAAATGGGACCTTGGGCCGTAATTCTGCTAGAACCTTTTTAACTCCAAAGCATATAAGGCAATACTAAAAAAATACGAGTGCACAAAATGACGATAATAAAATTTAATATAAAACCAACCATCCTGTACAATCATTTGACCAATTTCAAACTTTTAAACCCAATTTGAATTGATAGTTTGATACCCAATTAAAGCATACACCTAAGCAACGTCATAAAATCTCAAGTATCCATTACAACCCTTTTTAATAATAACCAAAAGTCTAATAATAAGGGAACCGGTCAAGATCCCTAACTCCCTCCTCCGAGAGATCACTTTCTTCTTCTTCCTCCACGTACTCCTCCTCGGTTCAAGGCTCCCCCGCTCGCTTCGGCTCCACACTTGCCGACAATAACATATTCGGCTATGCACAAAAGCACTTAGTGTATATAAAGTCTAACTAACAACATAATATCACATGTACATTTAATCCATATCATAATACATGACATATTTACACAATCAGAGTGCGAAAAACATGTGAGGATACCATGACATCAACTTTACTCATGTAGACTCGTGTACTTGCTAGACTTTGACTTGATCTTACATGATGCATGTTCATCTGATATGCATGCCCCAGCGCTAGTGAATACTTGTGAGCTATTGAGATAGAATGCCCCTGCTGAGCCAATTTTTATGAGATGCCCTACCCCTATTGGGCTAATTCTTATGAGATACCATGTCCATGTTCGGACCAATTCTTGTGAGATTCCTGCTGGGCCGATTCTTATGAGATATCATGCCCATATTAGGCTAATTCTTGTGAGGCGTGTGATGCATCATGCTTGTGAGATGTGTATACTCATGAGACTTACATGTTAGCCTAAAGGTTACAACCTTAGGTATCCTTAGTAATTTTGACGATAACTCAAATAATGAAATGATTTTTGTGCTACTAATGTCTACTTTCAAGTGTTTATGAAAAAAATAGTGTACAAGAGCACTAGCCAACCATTCAACTCGAAAGACCTAGTATCACCATCCAAGTTGCTAAAAGATGTCATCCAAGTCAAATTAAAGAAGCACAAAGCAATTAAAGTCTAAAGAAGCTTCAAATCATCGTAGAAGATCAAGTTGAAGTTCATCCCAAAATCCATAGAAAAGATGAAGAACAAGTCTTGGAAGTTCTCAAGATTGGAACTATCATTGAAGACCTAAGAATCAAGTTCGAAGACTCTCAAGAAGGTTTAAGAAGTTTCTTTTTTAGTTTTTGAGTGCTCTTAGGACTTATGTAAAAAATCCTCAATATTTGGTTGTTGAAAAAACTCAAAAACCTAGATTGACCATAAGTTTCCTGAGACCTAAATGAAATCAGTTTAAGGACCTAAAAAGAAGTTAATTATCTTCATAAAGATAATGTACAAAACCTTGGAATTCAATCACATCATTCAGGTTATGAGAAAATGAATTCAGACAAAATTTACACCATCCAATCGACTAGATGAAGGCCAGAATTGAATCTGGCCTCTGTACCTTATGATCAAATTGAAGATCATTTGAAAGTCATCTTAGATTATTTTAAAGATCATAAAAAGATCTTAATTATCTTAATAAAAATGAGGTTGAGGACGAAATTTATTCCCATCTTTAAAGTCTTGAAAAATGGATTTTGTGCAAAAATTGCACCATCCAGTAGACTAGATTAAGTCATATAGTCGACTAGATGAAGGCCAGAAATGCAATCTAGCCACTGTGATCATCCAGACGACTAGATGACCCATCCAATAGACTAGATGACCCAAAAAATGCAATAAATGCTACTCAACGACTATTTTCAAACGGGAAGTTTGCATTAAATGATCCTCCAACTGCCATAAAATTTTATGAGCTATAAAAGGAGATCTTGAATGGATGATAAACAACTAATGATCAATGTATAAACACTTATCATTCACTACAAGCTTATTTTCTCACATTCTTAGTGAAAAACCCAAAATCTACAATTCTCTGTTTTTGAGCTATTCAACTCCAACTGTTGGGAGATTTTATTAGAGCTTCAAAGAGATCTTAATCAGCTCATCTAAGGAGCATATTTCAAGATTGTAATTATCTCATACTTGTTGTATTAAGAAAGTCAAGAACTTATGGATTCTGGCCTTGAAGTGAAAGCTTTGGGAAAGACAAGGGAGGATTGTTCCCTTGCAAGAAAAGTTGTGATTCTCACCTAGAAAAGGATTGTAAAAGGTTTGGGCTTCACCCGGGAAAAAGTCTGTACGATAGTTAAATTGTGGTGAATTCTCTAGCGGGTAGCTTGAGCGGGGACGTAGGTGGGATTCCCAAACCCCATGAACAAATTCTCTGTGTACTCTCTATCTCTTTCATCTATTTCTCTAAATCGTTTTATTTAGAATTGCTATTTGCATTCCCTTATTAAATTAAATTCCGTAAAAAGGGGCTAAGTTAGATTTAAAATTTGTCAAGACCCTATTCACCCCCCACCCCTCTAGGGTCAATACTTGGGCAACAATTGGTACCAGAGCAAGGACTCTATATCTGGATTTAACAATCCTAGAGTAAAAGATATAATGGCAAACAACATTTTTGCAACTAGCATAGGAGAAGGCCAATCAACAACTACATCTCCATTGTTTAATGGAGAAAACTATAATTATTGGAAGACTAGAATGATGTATTATATTCAAGCCCTTGACTATGAGTACTGGAAAGTCATAGTCAAAGGTCCACATCTTCCTACTAAAATTGTAGATGATGTTAGAATAGACTGAGGCTGATATTAAACTTATCCAAATAAATGCTAAGACTATTAGCAATTTATACTGTGCATTAAGTCCCCAAGAATTTAATAAGGTGTCGGGATGTGAATCTGCCAAAGAAATTTGGGATAAAGTCAAAGTCACCTATGAAGGGACAAATGAAGTAAAGGAAGAGAAAATAAGCATGCTAGTTTATAAATATGAACTCTTTAAAATGGAAAAAGATGAGTCCATAGGTTGTCTGGCCTCACCGTTCATTCATTCATCTTAAATGAATGAACCAATCAACAAATTGAATGTCAAAAACAATAGCTTGTTTGGCCCCCCGTTTTTAACCATTTTCATCCAATTCCAAGTCCGTTCGAACGCCCCTCATGGCCGTTCGAACGGACCTCGTATTTTTGCTTTCTAAATACATCTGAACTCTATTTTGGCAAGTGTTATTGCCTTGGCTATTTATTGGATGATCCCTTAGCTCGTTCTAAGGAATTTGAAAGAGAGTTTAGAGACTACTCTGAAGATTTTAGGGTTCTTAAATCTCCACTTGGTGGATACCCTTAGTTTTCCTCTCTCATGCTCTTGTTGATGCAAGATCGAATTGTTCTATCTTGAGTTGCATCAGTTGATCTCTATTGTTGTTAGAGATCCCACTGGAGCAATATTCGTTCCTTTATATTAGTTTGAACTCTGTCTGAGTATTGGTTGGTGTTGCCAAAGCCATCGAGGATAGAGATCGATCGTTGGATCGTGGATTGAAACTTTGAGAAAAGTTGGCCGGTGAAGAGCCGGAGCTACTGCTGCAGAGATTGAAAGAGGAGTTCATGGTTGTTCTACAAGATGGAGAATCTGTAGCGAGGAACAGTGTTTGGTCTCCAGTAGGATAAGATTTGGTCTTTTTGATAACTTATTCTCATAGTGGATTTTATGCTGGACTAGGTCCCGTGGTTTTTTTCAGAAGGGTTTTCCACATAAAAATCTTATGTATAGTGGATTGCTTGTCTTCTTTACTTTCTGCACTTGTTTGCTTTATTTGTCATAACTCTGATTATTAATCGATAAATTAAAATTTGGTAGACATTGTTAGGAAGACTTATTCACCCCTCCCCTCTAGGTCAAAGGAATCATTGAACAGGAATATTTCAATTGGTATCAAAGCAGGTTCACTCACAAGGCTAAACCCTTAAGTATGATCTTGTTCAAAAATCTTTGATCAATGACTAGTATGAGAGAGGGAGCTAGATTGAGGCCTTCATCTCCCATTGGGTGATGAAAGTAGTTACTATTCTCAAATTTATGAAGAGAAGAATGGGAAGAATGTTGAAGAGACCATGTCCATTGAAAATAGTGAGAAGAGTCTCAGTGACTCTAAAACTGATGAGAACATGGACACAACTTATGGGAAGCTGTTGTGGGTAGTGAAATCTCACCGCCCGTAAGGCGGGTGCATGGTGCACCTGCCTACACAGGATCACCACCCATTGGATGGGCGGTTAGGCTTTACGCATGCCAAAGGCACGCACACCAGCTGGCCATGGGCTGGCTTACCGCCAACCCGCTTAGCATCAAATGTTAAGCAGTAGGGCATTAATGCTCCGCAGACATCCTTTGTGTCAATCCTTAGAGGACTGACACATGGATAGGGTTTTCCCTTGCGGACATACCCTTATTCAAGCTTGTGGATTGACTCCACGAGTCCATCCGCGGGCCAATCAATGACTAGCCCAGTCTGTGACCATAAAAGGCCATGGACTAATCTACACCAAGGGTTGGACCCATGGTCCCACCCTATATTGGTCCGTAGACTGACTAAGGTCAGACCCTGGTCTGCAGTCCAAATATACTTGGACCTGACCTGAACTGCAGGTGAGACCATGGGTCTCACCTCTTTAATCGTGGACTGACCAAGGCCAGTCCTTTCCCAGATGGCAGCCATTATTTGACCGCCATTTGGCAAGAAATCCTTAATAAAAAGGATTCTCTGCCAGCTTTGGGGGATCCTAAGATAGAGATCCCCTCTCTTTCTCTAATGAGAGAGTGCCGTATGGCACCCTATTTGAAATGGAAAGTTATCTCTTCCCTTTTCTGAAAAGATAAGAATTTTTTTCATTTTTAAGGGAAAAAGTGGGATCCTCCCAGGTTTCCCAAAAAAGAAAATCAATTTGGAGTCCTTCAAATAGGACTCTCATTCGTGTGGTTTCTCTATGATAAGAGAAATCAACTGTCTTGGATAGATGGCCCTCTCTAAGGAGAGTTGGCCTCTCTTGATTTCCTAAAAAGGAGAAATTCAAAGGGGAGTCCAGAGAAGACTCTCGAAAAGATATAAGAAGATGATTTCTCAAGAGAAACCCTCACAAAGAAAGATACGAGGACAAAGAGAAAGACACTCAAAAAGCACAACAACATACAGAGCAGAGCTTTCTTGGCAGGAACAACAGCAAGACGAGAGTTTGAAGAAGGATATCCACATATGCAGAAAACCAGGTGAACCATCAATATGGCCACCTCTCTTTCTTTTCTTTCTTTTTGATGCTAAAAACCTCTATAAGGCATCTTGTAATGCCTACATGGGATCTGGGAAACCTCATTGAATAAATACCAATACTTTATTCAATATTTATTCTTCTTTTAATCTTTCTTCTTAATCAGAGGTACTTCCCCAAATAGGGAAGGTAATTAACAGTCTGAGTTTACTCAGATTGGAAGGATAGCCCCCCACAACAAACAATAAACTTCATACAACAATGGAGGAAATTTAAAAACAAAGAAACAAATTTTTGCACTTACAGCTATACTCTTAGAGTCTAAAACTAAAAAGGACTAAGATTCTGCTGAATAAAATACTAAAAATACTCCATCAAGGGAAAGGGGCTTGTACACTAGAAGCAGAAGGGAAGATTGCTCTAGCTACTCAGCTTGAAAAAGAGAAAAGCTCTCTTATAGAAGAAAATGATTCTTTGACCAATGTGGTCAGAACATTAACAAATGAGAGAGATGCTTTTATACAAGAAATTGAGGAGTCAAGGACTCTCATTTCAGAGCTGAAAACTGAAAAAATATCTTTTGTTGATAAGGTTGCTTTTCTGAACTTAAGAATATTCACACAGATAAGATAAACTTAATCAATAATGTGGTGTCTCTTGAAAAATAAATTAAGATGTTTGGTAACACTCAATGTCTAAATGAATTGGTAAGAAGGCATAGTTCAAATAGTAAAAGGATTGGAATAGGACATGCAGAGAGACCCCTTGGTCCTAAAGCAGTTGGAACTGTGGCTGAATATGTGAGTAATCACATTGATCATGTCTATAATGGGTTACTCCTCTCACTCTAAGAAAAAAAAATTGAGAAATCAAATTCCTACAAAGAGGACTCATCCTAGATTCACTCCCACTTGTTTTAATATGGTTTAAAGGGTCACATTCGTCCTAACTATCCTGCTCTTAGAAGAAGTCCCCAAAATGGTTCTTGGAACCAAAATCAAAATCAAGGGAATCTTCAAAGGTAAATTCAAGTCTTGGCTGAAAAGTCTAGAAGTTTGAGCGAAGAAGTGATGAAAATTGCTCAACTTTCTAGTACTAGATATAGGTTGGACACTTCCTATGCTTATCATGAGGAAGGTAACAGGATAAACTAAAATGCTAAGATTTCTCAACGGAAAAAGAAAATGACCAAAAGAGAGAATGTTGCCTCTACCAAGTCACAACAAGTGAATAATGTTAACAAGGTCAGTCAGAAGGTTAAATCCATTTATTTGAGAATGGATGATCTAAAATGCTTGGTCATTCATGTTGCCCTAAAAGCCCAAAATACTAATATGTGGTACTTCAACAGTGGTTGTTCTTGGCATATGACTAGTAACAAGTCCCTATTCACTCAATTTGATGAATGCTCAGATGGAACTGTCACTTTGGTGATGGAAGCAAATTTTTTGTGAAAGGCGAAGGTGTCATTCAAGCTCCTAGCATTCCCAAGCTCAAGAATGTTCTATTTGTTGATGGGCTGAAAGCTAATTTAATTAGCATAAGTCAACTATGTGATGATAACCATGTTGTGCACTTTACTCAAAATAAATGTTATATTATTGATTGTAAAGGAAAATGTGTTTTAGAAGGGTTGAGAACTACTGACAATTGTTATGGCTTGACCACAGGTGAGTGCATCTCCAAAATTTGCAATATGGCTAAAATTGAGGAAATCAACTTGTGGCACAGGAGGCTTGGTCACATGAATTTTAAAGACTTAAGCAAACTCTCAAGACATGAGCGGGTAAATGGAGTGCCCAAACTAGAAAAGTCTTCCCCTGCTGTGTGTGGGCCATGTCAAATTGGCAAACAAATTAAAAGCCCACACAAGAAGACTTCAAATATTGCTCCCTCACATCCTCAAGAACTAATTCACATGGATCTTATAGGTCCTACCATAACTGAAATTCTAGGAGGTAAGCGATATATTCTAGTGATGGTGGATGATTTATCTAGGATGACATGGGTTGCATTCCTAAGAGAGAATTCTGATGCATTTGAGAGTTTCAAACATATTTGTAAGAGAATACAAAATCAAAAAGGTTATCAGATTATTCGGATTCGAAGTGACCACGGAAAGTAGTTTGAAAACTCCAAGTACAATGAATTTTGTGATGAAGCTAGGATAAAACATGAATTCTCTGCCCCTATCACTCCTCAGCAAAATAGAGTTGTAGAAAGAAAGAATAGGGTTCTACAAGAGATGGCTAGAGTTATGCTACACAACAACAACCTAGCTGCTCACTTTTGGGCCAAAGCAGTTAGTACAGCTTTCTATACTGCTAACAGAGTATATATTAGGCCCGGAACCAGGAAAACCCCATATGAATTGTGGAATGACATGAAACCAAATGTCAAGTACTTTCGAGTATTCGGAAGTAAGTGCTATATCCTAAGGGATAGAGAGCAATTGGGCAACTTCGACTCCCGTAGTGATGAAGGGATTTTTCTTGGGTAGTCTACCAACAGTAGAGCATATCGAGTGTACAACTTGAGAACCTCTACTGTAATAGACTCCATAAATGTTGTTGTGGATGACTCCGGTAGTGAGACTGAGCATCTAGATGATGATAATTCTGAAAAGGTTGAAGAGGTCCCTAGACCTCAAGTTGAGGAAGCATCATCTCCTAAAAAACCTATACATCCTAGGGTTATGAAACCTCACTCTCCCACTGAAATAATTGGAAACCTTGAAAGTGGGGTAAGAACGAGGAATCAAATTGAAAATGAAGTTAGTTATCATTGCCATGCTTTCACTTTTGAACCCAAAAATGTAACTGAAGCTATTACAGATGAAAATTGGATAAATGTCATGCAAGAAGAGCTGAATCAGTTTACAAGGAATGATGTGTGGTTCTTAGTGCCTAGGCCAACTAGTACTAATGTGATTGGTACTAAGTAGATTTTTAAGAATAAATCAGATGAAAATGGTACCATTGTGAGAAACAAAGCTAGGTTGGTTGCCCAGGGCTACACTCAAATTGAAGGCATCGATTTGATGAAACATTCGCTCCTGTTGCTCAGTTAGAATCAATCAGAATTTTGTTAGCCGTTGTTTATCATCTAAAATTCAAATTATTTCAAATAGATGTCAAGAGTGCCTTTCTGAATGGCATTCTTCAGGAGGAGATCTATGTGGAACAGCCTAAAGGGTTTGAAGACCCAAATCACCTTGATCATGTCTATCGATTAACAAGGGCTCTCTATGGGTTAAAGCAAGCTCCAAGAGCTTGAATGAGAGATTAACCACTTATCTCTTGGAAAAGGGATTTTCGAGAGGGGGAGTAGATAAGACTTTATTCATTAAAAGTGTCAAGGATGATATTGTTATTGTTTAGATCTATGTTGATGACATTGTTTTTGACTCCACATTTGTCTTGCATGCAAATCAATTTGCTGATCTTATGACTAATGAGTTTGAAATGAGTATGGTTGGCGAATTGAATTTCTTCCTTGGTCTTCAGGTAAAGAAAATGGCAACAGGGATTTATGTATCCCAAACAAAATATGCCAAGGATCTTGTTAAAAAATTTGGTATGAGCTCAGCTATATATGCTCATACTCCCATGAGCACACCACAAAGCTTACCAAAGATACTTCAAGAAAAAGTGTTGATCAAACCACATACAGAAGTATGATTGGTAGTTTACTTTATCTGACTGTCAGTCGCCCTGACATTTCTTTTAGTGTAGGAGCTTGTACCTGCTATCAAGTGAGCCCCAAAGAGTCTCACTTACTTGTTGTTAAGTATTATTCGTTATGTGAGTGAAACTTTATCTTTTGGCCTTTGGTATTCCTTTGATACAAATGGCATGGTTGTTGGGTATTCTGAGGCCGACTGGGTCAAAAATGCCGATGACAGAAAAAGCACTTCTGGAGGGTGTTTCTACATTGGAAACTACTTAGTTGCTTAGCTTAGCAAGAAGCAAAACTCCATATCCTTGTCTACTGCAAAGGCTAAGTATATTGCAGCTTGCAGTTGTTGCACCCAACTTCTGTGGATGAAACAGATGTTGTTGGATTACAGGATAAATCAGGGCACCATGACTGTGTATTGTGACAATACAAGTGCCATAAATATTTCCAAGAATCTCGTTCAACACTCTCGCACAAAGCACATAGACATTAGACATCATTTTATTCATGAGCTCGTTGAGCAAAATGTTGTCTTTGGAATATGTCCAAACTGAGAACCAATTTGCGGACATTCTAACAAAACCTCTAAATTTCCTTCAGTTTGAATTCTTTAGAAAATCCATTGGTGTTTACGAGGTTGATTGATTAGGTGTTGTTTCATAGACTAAGTTGTTCTTCATGCCTATTATATCCTAGTGCTATCTATGTGATGTATATTGGTAGGTTTTGCACTTTCTTATTTGTTTCACTCTCTGATTTTGTTTTTGATTGATTATAAGAAAAACTCCAAAATTTTTTGTCTCTTTTAGATAGGTTGTTTTTCCTTCATATATTGAAAAATCCATAAAAACAAAAACATTGAAAAATCAAAAAAATTAAAAAAAATGTTGTTTGAGCTTACTCTCTTATTATATTGTGCATGTTTCAATTTCCTTGTATTCATAAATCTTCTTTCATGTCAAGGTAAAAATATTGAATAGGATTGAGTTCATGAGGATGTTATACCTCACAAAGTCTTTTGAAAAATTAAAAAATAGACAAAGCTTCTAAATCACAGTTAGAGTTGGTTAAACAATGTTCCTAAAGTGTCATGCACATGCACTCTGACTTACTCTAGAAGATGGTCTAAATTCCTAAGTAAAGGTAATACTATTATTCATGATGATCTTTTTGGTTGATCAAATCTGAAATGACCGATATGTTAAATATCCTATTTGCTTGTGCCAATGCTTTAAAAAAAATGAGACAATGAATAGGGCTACCTCTGGAATAGTGTGAAAGTCATTATTGGATGCAAATAGTACGTAATGGCTACCTATACGGACAATAGTTATCTATTTAAGTTGCTAGTGTGAAAGCATCTGCTGCTAATAGCTAGGGCTACCTACCCAAATAGTGTGAAAGCCATCATTAACTGGAAAAATATGAAAAAGCTAAGAAAAGATCTCCAAAATATGGCTATGTTTGTCATGAAAAGAAAAGAAAAGACAAATCGCATAAAAGATGAACAATGGTGAAAATTAGCACATATTCTTCAAATGCTTAAATTCAGGATTTAACAGGTTTGACTTCTAGTGTATGAGTCACCTTGAGTCCCTAAAATGCAATAATGTCATAACCTTAACCATGGGTTGAAACCTCCGAAAGAATCAAGTCAGAAACCTCACTACACACACTATGTTTCAAAGTGAAACTTTTCGCTAAATGTGTCTTGGGTGAATAATCTTTTGGCTCCTTAGAAATTGGTGCATACATATGTGATTATGTTGTTGCTAATGCAAACTTGTTTTGAGAGGGAGTTTCTGGTTTGACTAATTTGAAATTTAACTTAATTGTGCTTTACAAATGAATTATGGTTTCAAATGGTCTTGAATTAAGGGAAAGTTGCATGTTTCAAAATTTGTTATATCTTGATGCTATCTATTTTTGGTGATATTGTCATATCTTATTTGATAGCATGTCTTGAATGGATGTACTTTTAAAATATGATGAGCGATATTACAATTTTTTCCTCGCTTATTGTTTCATTATGCGATGTTTTGGCATTCGTGTCAAAAAGGGGGAGAAATATTGAAGTACTCCATTGGTTATCTTAGTTTGTATATACATTGTTTCTGTTCCACCTTGTGGTTTATTTTATATTTCTTATGCTTCACTTGGTTGTATGTTTTAGCATGTGCAGGTGTTCAGAACAAGTTGACATAAAAAGATCAAACGTTTTGAGTTGAAAAAGGTTGTGCTGTTTTTTATGTCAAAATTGTAATTCTGAGTCATGTAATTGATTAACTCACCATGTTTGGGAGGGTGTATCGAGTCATGTACTTCAGTTGGTATTTTGACACGGAATTGCCAAAGGAGGAGATTGTAAGGTCATATTTTGTATTAGCTTGATTCTAATGTCAAAATGACGTCAATATAAGTCTAGTGTCATTGTTCCTCTGGTTGATGAAGATTGGTGAAGATGAAGCTCCAACGACTCAAGAGAAGTACATTCTGGTATCAAGCTTCGCTCACACTCTTAGGATGGTAAGTGACCAAGATACCTAGTGGTTACCATAGGTGGAATTGACTTAGAACATCTTAAGCATACACCCTAGGTGATTAGAAATTGACCCATGTAATCTTAATAACATTCGGATAGTCTTAATAAGGTATTGGAAGTTGAAACTGGGGTGGCAGTGCAAAATAATCAAAATTTGCACAGGTCGTTTGAACGCCCAGCCTGATCGTTCGAACTCCTAAGAGCGGTTGGCTGGCCGTTCAAATGGGCAATTGAAATCGAAAAACAGTAGCTTATCTGGCCCCCCGTTTTTAACCATTTTAATCCAATTCCAAGGCCGTTCGAACGCCCCTCATGGTTGTTCGAACGGACCTCGTATTTTTGCTTTCCGAACTCTATTTTAGCAAGTGCTATTCCTTTGGCTATTTATTGGATGATCCCTTAGCTCGTTCTAAGGAATTTGAAAGAGAGTTTAGAAACTAATCTGAAGATTTTAGAGTTCTTAAATCCCCACTTGGTAGATACCCTTAGTTCTCCTCTCTCATGCTCTACTTGATGCAAGATCGAATTGCTCTATCTTGAGTTGGATCGGTTGATCTCCATTGTAGTTAGAGATCTCACTAGAGTAGTATTTTGTTCCTTCATATTAGTTTGAACTCTGTGTGAGTGTTGGTTGGCTTTGCCAAAGCCATCGAGGACGGAGAACGATCATTGGATCGTGGATTGAAACTTTGAGAAAAGTTGGCCGGTGAAGAGCCGGAGCTGCTGCTGCAGTGATCGAACTAGGAGTTCGTGGTTGTTCAACAAAACGGAGAATCTGTATCGAGGAACAGTGTTTGGTGTCCGGTTGGGTAAGATTTGGTCTTGTGTTTGATAACTTATTCTCATAGTGGATTTTGTGCTGGACTAGGTCTCGTAGTTTTTCACGGAAGAGTTTTTCACATAAAAATCTTGTGTGTGGTGGATTGCTTATTTTCTTTACTTTCTGCACTTGTTTGTTTTGTTTCCCATAACTCTGATTATTAATCGATAAATTAAAATTGGTAGAGATTTTTAGGAAGACCTATTCACCCCCCCCCCCCTCTAGGTCAAAGGAATCATTGAATAGGGATATTTCAGGTATTATATTTATCACACAAAAGTGAAGCACCTTCTTTATTTGAAAAATTCTATAAAATAGAGTAAAATGAAAAGGGTTATGCAATTAATAATGTAAGAAGTGATAGAGGAGGAGAATTTAAAAATAAAGAACTTGAACAATTTTTTGAATAAAATGGATTCAACCATAATTTCTCTGCTCGTGGGACTCCTCAACAAAATGGAGTAATTGAAAGGCAAAATAATTCTCTTCAAGAAATGGCTAGGACTATGTTGAATGAACACAAATTACCAAACTACTTTTGGGCCGAAGCCATTAATACCTCTTGTTATGTAATTAACAGAGTTGTAATAAGAAATAAATTAAACAAGACTCCCTATGAGCTTTGGAAATGAAGATCTCCTAACATACGATACCTCAAGGTGTTCGATTGTAAATGTTTTATTCTAAATGACAAACACCATCTAAGGAAATTTGAGCATAAGTCTAATGAATGAATCTTCTTAAGATATTCAATGAATAGCAAAGCTTATAGGGTATTTAATAAAACTTCTTTAATAGTTGAAGAGTCTATTCATGTAGTCTTCGATGAATCAAACCCTTTTGAAAAGACTAAAATTGATGAAGACGAGATTAGTGATAAAGTTGAAAATCTTTCAAAAGAAATTACACATATCGAAATTAATAAAGAAAATAGTCATGAACAAGAAGACTCCAATAACAATGATAAATCTATTGAAGTTGAAAATGAGGAAGAAAATGATAATGAAAATAAGTATCAACTTCCTAAAGCATGGAGATTAGTAAAAGATCACCCTAAGGATGTTATTCTTGGTAATATAGGACAACGGGTTAGGACTAGAAGAAACATTTGTAACAATCTTGCATTTCTGTCTCAAATTGAACCCAAAAATGTCTTAGAAGCTATTGAAGATGAATCTTGGGGGATTGCAATCCAAGAGGAATTAATTCAATTTGAAATGAATCAAGTTTGAGATTTAGTACTTAGGCCAAAGGATAAATCTATTATTGGTACTAAATTGATATTTAGAAATAAAAGTGATGAATCTGGAAATATAATTAAAAAAATAAGGCAAGATTGGTAACTCAAGGTTACAACCAAGATGAGAGTATAGATTATGAAGAAGCTTTTGTCCTAATTGCTAGACTTGAAGCCATTAGAATGCTACATGCCTTTGTAAGTTATAAAGAATTCAAACTCTTTCAAATGGATATAAACAGTGTCTTCTTAAATGGATATATTTGAGAAGAAGTTTATGTTGAACAACCCCTTTTCTTTGAAGATCATAAATTTCCTGATTATGTCTTCAAACTAACCAAAGCCTTTTATGGACTAAAACAAGCTCGTAGAGCTTGGTATGATAGGTTAAGTGGTTTCTTGCTTGATAATGAATTCATTAGAGGGAATATTGATACAACTTTATTTGTAAAGACCAAAAATGATTGTATGTTAATGATTCAAATATATGTGGATGATATCATTTTTGGATCAACTAATGAATCACTTTGTCAAGAGTTTTCTAAATGCATGCAAGATGAATTTCAAATGAGTATGATGGGAGAATTAACTTTCTTCCTTAGACTTCAAATTAAGCAAACTACTCAAGGAACTTTCATTAATCAAGTCAATTATACTAGAGAGTTAATTAAGAAGTTTGGTATGGAAAATACAAAAGAAATGGATACTCCTATAAGTCCATCAACCAAACTTGAGAAAGATGAAAAAGACAAAAATGTTGATGAGAAAAAGTATAGAGACATGATATGAAGTTTGTTATATCTAACAACAAGTAGGCCAAACATAATGTTTAGTGTTTGCATATGTGCTAGATTCCAATCTTGTCCAAAAGAATCGCATATGGTGATTGTCAAAAGGATCTTTAAATACTTGCTATGAACAATTGATTTAGGATTATGGTATCCAAAGAACACATCACTTGAATTAGTTACTTATTCAGATGCTGAGTTTGTCGGGTGCAAAGTTGATAGGAAAAGCACAAGTGGCACCAATTGGCCGATATATTTACAAAACCCCTTCAAGATGACAGATTTAGCACCTTGAGAAGAGAACTAGGGATATGCAAGCCTAATGATCATTTATGATATCCAATGATGCCTAGTGATGATAAATGTTGATTAAAAATGAGCCTAGTGTTTAAAAAAATATTAAATAATATTAATTAATTTTTTATCACAAATATTAAAATATTGATTTAAGTGATTAATCATGACTAATGGTGTTTAAAAGATGCATTGGAATGGTTTATTCATGAAAATGCATTGGTGATTGGATTTAGAAGAAAAATGAAATTTTCTGATTTTTTCTTCTATCCAATCGACTAGATGAAGTCATCTAGTCGACTAGATAAGAGGAAAATCTAGCGAAATTGATTTTAGAACAAAACCAAATTTTTTGATTTTTTCTTCTATCTAGTCGACTAGATAAGAGAAAATCTATCAAATTTATTTTAGAACAAAATAGGATTTTTTTTTGTTTTTTCTTCTATCCAGTCGACTAGATGGTGTATCCAGTCGACTAGATAGTTGAGATTTAGAAACTTTTAAGTTTTGTCCATCCAGCCAACTAGATGCCTCATCTAGTCGACTAAATGAACTGAGCTATAAATATAAACCCTGAAATTCCCAAATTGTCTGATCATTTAAAACTTTTCCTCTTCCAAAACTGTTTACTTTTCTTCCCACTAAACCTCTTCCATTCACTTCTAACCCTTCCAAACTTCCATTAATCATTCAAAACATCTTCCATTTCATTCAATCCAATTTGAAATGGAAAGAACTAAGAATCCAAGTGAGGAACCGAACCCTAAAAGGCAAAAATCAGCAAAGAAAAGGTCGTAGCCTCTTCCTCTTCCACCAAGAGATCTTCAAGCTTCAAGTCAGACAAATCTGAGAAGATATTCAAGGATATCTTTAGTAAAAGAACGGTAGTGTATGGTAAGTTCCTTGACCCTGTTTCCTTAGAACTTTGGGGTTTAGGTAAAATCACAAAGCTCTTTAAAGCTCTGAAATGGCTCTCTTTTCTTCAATCGAGTGAGCCAATGTATCCAGAGCTTGTCAAGCTCTTCTATAATCACTTTGAGTATGATTCTTCCACACACCAACTCAGCTATTTCTTTGTGGAAGAACAATTGCATTCTATTTGGGTGAATTAGCCACCCTTCTTGGAGTTGTAGTAGGAAATTTCGAAGTCAAAGAGTGGACTGTCCATGAAGGATTCAGCCCTGTGGAAGCCCTAAAACTCATCTGCATAAACAAAGACATCACTGAACCCTTCGAGCCTACAACCAAAGACCTCACACTTGAGGCTAGGATCATACATCACATTATCTTATCAATTTGATTCCTAGACCAAGAAGTAGGAATTATCTATCCTACTTGATGTTTTCCATATGTGGTGCATTCTCACCACTCAACATATTGATCTCTCCTATCTTATTATCCACACCATGGTTGACAATGTAAAGAAGAAGGATGCATGTCTTCCCTATGGCCAAGCTCTCATACATGTCATCCAATATTTTAACATTCCCTTGGACTCCTTCTCTGATAGAGTAGCCTCCTCTGACTATGATTTCTATGGTCCCTTCACGATCATGAGGATGGGCTACCAATGACACAATGTCAAGAAGGTCTGGGTGCCTAAGCCTTCAATCATACGATCTTCCATATATGCTCCTACTAGCCAGCCTTCTTCTACTCCTACTCCAGCTCCAATTCCACCTTTTGCACCTCCTGCTCCAGAGACAGCTCCTATTAGTAAGCCCATCATCTCCACTACAGCAGTTCCAGACTCCACTACTCCAGAGACCACATCTGCTCCTAGTCCATCATCTCCAGCTATTCCATTTGAGACCCTAGTAGAAGTAGCAGTAGCAGCAGCAGAGCATTTAATGCACTCCCCATCTCAGTCTCCAGTATCTCCACACCATTTTGAGGTAGGAGGATCCTCTGCTCAACATGAGTCTCCCATGAGACCATCTTATGATAGTGATCTCCTCAGTCTAATGATGAAGAAGATTGATTCGTTGAGTACGAGCATGGTCAGCTTCCAGTCTGAAGTTAGGGAGAGACTAGCCTCACTAGAGACCCATGCAGCAGGATTCCAGTCTGAAGTAAAGGAGAGACTAGCCTCACTAGAGACATATGTAGCTTGGATTCAGTCAGATAGTAGAGATAGATATGAGGCTACCATTGCTAGACTTGAGGATTTGAGTGTAGAGACTGGAATAGTCAAAGAAAGAGTGGATCCCACCACTTCTATTATTCAGAGGAGAGCAGTGGACACTGCAGAGCAGCTAATCAAGATAGATGATGCTATTAGTATTTTCAAAGGAAGAGTTGAGTCGAGTCCTCAGATCAGCATCTCAGGGCACAAGGCCCTATAGTTCAGAAGATGGCATCTATGATTAGAGCTCAGACACCTATTATATACCAAATGGCCATACAGGTGACTCAGCTTGCTCTTGAGGTTACAAATGTAAAGACTCAAACCTTTCAAGTGGTTAAACCCAAGGCAGCCACAACACCCTCTTCATCCAAAGAACCAAAGGCATCTAAGACACTCATAGTCACTTCTAGTGATTCTAGTGACTCCAGCTACTCCAGTGACAGTGAGGTCACAAAAGTGTGGGCTCTTCTGAAAGAGCTCAAGGAGAAGCAAGACAAGGAGATGTATCTTTTATTTCTATTTCTCCCTATATGTAATTGTTTTTATGATGCCAGGGTGAGTAGCAGATTAAATGGAAATGAAAATGAATTTTTTCTTTGTTTGTTTTGTCATTTTTGTAATTTTGGTGTAATGGATTGTTTGATGTATGTCATGAACTCACTCATTGTATTTTTTAGGAAATATATATGACATGGTTGATCTTTCTTAAGATCTTGATTCCCTATGATTATTTGTGCTAAATTTTTTTTGGGGTATCATGACTTAAATTGAATCATTTAACCTTCTCATATATATGTGAATGGTTTATCTAAACAATATCCAAAGAAATTGAATTTATTGTCTAATTATGAAAATGCATATGTTTAGGGGGAGCTTTCCTCAAAATTTTAGAAGAATTCATATATTGAGGGGGAGCTTATTCCCATTTCATTCCATTATTTTGTCATCATCAAAAATGGGAGAATGTTAGCCTAAAGGTTACAACCTGAGGTATCCTTAGTAATTTTGACGATAACTCAAAAAATGAATTGACTTTTGTACTACTAATGTCTACTTTCAAGTGTTTATGAAAAAAACAACGTACAAGAGCACTAGCCAACCATTCAACTCAAAAGACCTAGTATCACTATCCAAGTTGTTAAAAGATGTCATCCAAGTCAAATTAAAGAAGCACAAAGCAATTAAAGTCTAAAGAAGCTTCAAATCATTCTAGAAGATCAAGTTGAAGTTCATCCCAAAATCCATAGAAAATATGAAGAACAAGTCTTGAAAGTTCTCAAAATTGGAACTATCATTGAAGATCCAAGAATCAAGTTAGAAGACTCTCAAGAAGTTTTAAGAAGTTTATTATTTTAGTTTTTGAATGTTCTTAGGACTTATGTAAAAAGTCTTCAATAGTTGGGTGTTGAAAAGGCTCAAAAACCTAGATTGACCGTAGGTTCCTTGAGACCTAATTGAAAATCAGTTTAAGGACCTAAAAAGAAGTTAATTATCTTCATAAAGATAAGGTACAAACCTTGAACTTCAATACCATCATTCAGGTTATAAAAAATGAATTCAGGCAAAATTTACACCATCCAGTCGACTAGATGAAGGCCAGAATTGAATCTAGCCTCTATACCTTATGATCAAATTGAAGATCATTTGAAAATTATCTTAGATTATTCTAAAGATCATAAAAAGATCATAATTATCTTAATAAAAATGAGGTTGAAGACTTTGGAATTCATTCTCATCTTTACAGTCTTGAAAAATGGATTTTGTGCAAAAGTTGCACCATTCAGTCTATTAGATGAAGTCATCCAGTCGACTAGATAAGGCCAAAATGCAACCTGGCCATTGTGATTCAGACGACTAGATGACCTGAAAAATGCAATAAATGTTCCTCGATGGCTATTTTCAAATGGAAAGTTTGCATTAAATTAAATGATCCTCCAATGGCCATAAAATTTTATGAGCAATAAAATGAGATCTTGAATGAATGAAAAACAACTAATGAACAATCTATAAACACTTATCATTCACTACAAGCTTATTCTCTCACATTCTTAGTGAATAACTCGAAATCCCCAATTTTCTGTTTTTGAGCTATTCAACTCCAACTGTTGGGAGATTTTATTAGAGCTTTAGAGAGATCTTAATCAGCTCATCTAAGGGGCATATTTCAATATTGTAATTATTTCATACTTGTTGTCTTGAGAAAGTCAAGAATCGGTGGATTCTGGGTTTAAAGTGAAAGCTTCGGGAAAGACAAGGGAGGATTGTTCCCTTGCAAGAAAATGTGTGATTCTTATAAGCACCCAATTTTTACACCCCCTTAATCATGGTTAAAACATTTTAACCATGGTTAATCAAACCCTGACCCTAGGTAAACCCTAGTCAAACCCTAGGAAAAACCCTGGTCAAACCCTACGCCTAACCCTATAACAAACCCTGACCCCAGGTAAACCCTAGGTAAAACCCTGGTCAAACCTTAGGATAAACCCTGACCCCAGGTAAACCCTAGTCAAACCCTAGGTAAAAGCCTGGTCAAACCCTAGGTAAACCCTGGCCTAACCCTAGGTAAGCCCTAATCTAACCCTAGGGTCCAAAAACCCTAAAAACCGAAGCCAAATCCTCTATGGGCCCATAGGCCTTCAGGGGCTGTTGTTGTGGGGCCCACCACCCTGTATTTGAACTTTTCAGGAATGATGGTAAAAATTTTACCACCATTACCATACACGGTGTTTTCTACGGTGAATTAGGCCAAGTGTAGCAGGGTTGGGCCATTTTTAGCAAAGAAACTAGAATGACGGTAGATATTCTACTACCAATACTGGGTTTCTACAAATCTGCAGTTAACACCCCTCTGCAGCACTCTAGCTCTACCCCCCTGGGGTTCTCAACCTCTCTAGTATCCCTATATTGCCTCTGGACCCTCCTTACTCTATATAAACCCCCCTCTTTCATGGGTTTAAACCATTCCAAAAAACCCAGCAAGAAAACTCTGTGGAGTTTCGGCTAGCCTAAATCTCAGTCCATTCCAGCCTTAGTCCTCCATCAGGGAAGACCCCTTATCCGTCTAGGGAGATACCAGGCCACCCCAGGCCTATCCCAGCTTTGCACCACCACTATGCACCACGCCACCACTACCATATCATCTTGAAGATCGAAGTCAAGCAGGGTAGAACCCCCCTACCCCCCATTTACTTTTGTTTGAACTCTATAAAACCCCTGGTCCTATTCCAGGGGTCATTCTCTTTCAGTTGCTTTACTGTTTTCAACCAAGGATAGGGGGTCCCCCTACCTTCCTCATAGGCATAAGGGAACCCCTTGAGGTTTGAGCTCAGGTACAAGACCCCCCACTATGCATGACACCATCCCTAACCTTCTAGGGGACCCTCAGTCCATGAGGGATCACCTGTAAGAAGCCCTGGAGGGCAAATCTTCTTCTGGTGAAAACCAGGAATGGCGGTAATCTCAGTACCGCCATTCCTGGACTCCTTCATTGCAGCACCTTTAGACCCCTTTGGATGGGGCCCTGGTCTATTCCAGGGCCATGGTTAGACTCCTCAGGTCTTCTTTTATCTACCTTTGTCCCTCCAAGGTCACTCTTGATACTTAACCATGGTTAAAGAGCCTCAAACAATAGACTATGCATAATGGCGGTAGATACTTTACCACCATTACAATATTCCATGTACAGTGTGTTTGAGCCCACTTTGGGCCCACTCCAGACCTTCCCCTGGGCCCACCAAAGGCCCAGGACAGTCTCCTCTCCAATTCTATGGGTCCGTGACCCTAGGTTCACCCCTAACCCATGCCCTAGAACAGTAAAGTCACCCTGAAAATGTTTGGTAATAGCAGTATTATCTTTATCGTCATTATCTATTTTCTGATTTTTAAGCTTTTCACAGGGCCCAGACTAGGTAGGAGGCCGTTCTAGGCCCTGCCATGCTATCTGGGCCCATCCTGACCTGCCTAGAACTTTAACCAGGATTAACTCAACCCCGGTTAATTTTTAACTATGGTTAAGCACCCCTTAACCCTTAGAAAAATCTGATAATATTCTGAAATTGCAAAGTGTTCAAAAATACAGACTTTGACCTTTTTTACTATGGTTAGCAACCCTAACCATGGTTGACTACCCCTTTAACACCGGTTAGTAACCCTAACCCCAGTTAAACACCCTTTTGGCCTACCGGGCCTAATCTCTTAGCCTACCGGACTTATCCCTTCACCTACCAGACCTAATCTTAGCCTACCGGGCCTAAACTCTGGTCCACCGGACTAATATCTTAGTCTACCGGACTAACCCTAGACCTACCGGGTCTAAAACCATGCACTTGACCAACCCGGTTAATCAAACCCTAGCCTTCGGGCTAGACCCTTAGCCACCCTTACTGCACACATACACCTCATAGCTTTGGCATGGACCCATGTGCTAGAACTACGCTCGGTCTGATCTTATCCTTGTGAGTATGCAAGCAACCCAACCCAGGTTCAACCCTAGTTAGCTTTTCTTTCTTAGATTAGTATTACCTTAAACACTTAGGCATTTGAACAACAACTTGACTTTAATTTGGCTTAAACCTAAAAAGTAGGGAACCATTGTAAAATAGAAGTCCCGGGGTGCCTAACACCTTCCTCGGACTTAACCAAACCTCTTACCTAGACCTCTCACGTAGAACAAAACCTTATCCATAACCCGAAGACTTATCCCTTCTGAATTTAGCGACTCTCAACATACCCGTGAGTGACAAATCTCATGCTCACAATTCTCACCAATAAAAGGATTGTAAAAGGTTTGGACTTCACCCGGGAAGAAGTCTGTACGATAATCAAATCGTGGTGAATCCTTTAACGGGAAGCTTGAGGCGGGGATGGAGTTGGGATTGTTGAACCCCGTGAACAAATTCTTTGTGTTTGCACTCTGTAACTTTTTCATCTATTTCTCTAAATTGCTTTATTTAGAATTAATATTTGCATTCCCTTATTAAATTAACTTCTGCAAAAATGGGTTAAGTTAGATTTTAAATTTGCCAAGACCCTATTCACCCCCCACCCCTTTAGGGTCAATATTTGGGCAACAGTACAAACTTACCATGCAAGTGTACTCGTGATTTGTGCATGAATGTTGTGATTGACATTCGAATAGGTCATCCCTTAGATTCTTATCCTTCAGTGTCATGGAAACTCCACCAAAGCGTCTTATTCCACATGGTTAGAGAATTTCCGATCTAGAAGACTATCTTCTAAGTTTTGGCTTACCCTAATAATGATCACCATACAAGATAAGTAGGGCATAGTTCATCAAGGCGATCATAAATAATACTTCATCATAACTTCACAATTTCATTATTATAATTCATAAGCATTAAACCCATTCCATCCACCCTTTGTTCATCAATTACCCTTCCTCCATTTTACATCTCACCATCTGTTCACAATCATCCATAAACCATACAAATTCACCAAACCACATCCACCATCATTTCTCATCCTCAGTTTTAACCATAAATAGGATCAAACATCAAACCACAACACATAATACTCATATCATGCTCTTTAACACTAATAGAGTTACGTTAATCATACAAAACCACAATAGAGTTACGTTAAACATTGTGACGACCTTAGGGATCATCTCCCTACAATCCAAATCACTCGAGGAAGGTTTTTTGGAAGATCTCCAAGCTTGATCTTCCTCTCCAAGCAATCTCCCTTAAAAACCCTAGGTTTTCTCCTCTTCTTAGTCAAATTAGGGTGCCTTTTAGAAAACCCGAAACTCTCAGATAAAGGTTATAAGGTTGGGTTTTTAACCCTAAAAATTAGCACATTAATGGCATTTTTTGCAATTTTCTGTGCAAGACATTCGAATGGCCTTAGTGTCCATTCGAACGCCCTTCACTGGCCGTTCGAACGCCTATCGAATGGTGTGCCAGGGTGCATTCTATTTTTGATTTCATTGCAGGCCGCTCGAATAGCCTGGGAGTTCTTTTGAACGATTTCGAACGGCTGGGAGTTCATTCGATCGCCCTGCACAGGTTTTTCCCTGTGTTCTCCTTTTTCCCATTTTTTCTTCATTTAATTGGTTGCATACACATTTTAAACACTCAACAACATAAATTAATGTTAAACACACGTTATATATTTAATTTTACCATTTTACCCTTACTAACTATTATAATGACATGAGATTAAATTTGGGTGTGTACATCCTATCCAAAAGTGTTCCTCAAGCTGGGAAAGGTAAGGGTAAGGCGTTTGCATTCCAAGACGTCGGGGTGACCTATGATAGGGACGGCTCTCCAATCACTTTGTGGGAGCCACACTTCAGTGTGGGTGACCAACTGGAACACATGAAGGACTCCGTGTTTAGTGCCCCTGACATTAGGCACAGCTTTGGGATTCTACGGTATTTACTCAAAGTGATAGGAATGAAAAGCTCAAGATTGACTATTTTGGGATTCTAGGGTTTTTAGAATAGATCAATGAATGATTGAATGAGTAATAGAATGATAGGAGTGATAAGAGTTTATTATTTAGTTCATAAATCATCCCTATTTAGAGCACAAGAAGTTTTATGACCGTTGCAGTAGCATTGAATGCAAAACTAGTCGTTTAAAACTAGCCGTTAGAGGCTTTAAATACACTCCGAGATAAAAATCAGTCGACTGCCTTTGTGTGCCTTCTCAAATCAGTCAACTGCTTTTCAGCCAATCAAAAACAGAATGCTCTGGAGCTAAATCAGTCAACTACTCTTGAACACCATTCAGAATCAGTCGACTGGTTTTCTATTTTTTACAGTAAACTCATCTTTAGACAACTTAGATGATATGCATGATTTGATTGGCCAATTACCTTATCTTAATCAAGGATATTATCATTCAAAATGATATTCTAGGACCTTATAATGATATGAAAATTACTTTTAAGGTTCCCATGGTCGATCTAGGTATATCTGAGCTTTCAAACTTCTAACTTTGAGGACTTTTTACAAAAGTCCTAAGTACTCTCAATATAAAACTATAAAACCTTTAACCTTGGAGAGTTTTCAATCTTCTTCAAACTTGATCTTGATTTGTCTTCTTTGATTTCATCTTTATGACCAAGATTGCTTTTTAGTTAATCTTTATCTTCATAACAAGACTTGGAATGATCTTCAACTTGTTCTGATGACTTGATAGTGGATCTTTTCTATGCTTGGTGTCATTTCCATGCTATGTGCCTTGAAAGGTTTGGTAATGCTCTTTGTATACTGAATTTCGCATAAACTCAACAGAGACATTAGTAACACATAGGTCATTACATTACTGTGTTATCATCAAAATCATTGAGGATACCTATAGTTTTAACTTATAGGCTAACAATCTCATGAATAGTGAGAATCAACAACGCAAGTCGAAAGGATTTTCAATGAAAACTTGCACTCTAGTCTATAACATGAGAGAGCTCGAGAGGATAAATCATCCATAATAAGGGAATCCTAGAAAAGCTTTGGGAGCCTCTCTTCTCAGTCTCAAAAGCCATAATTCGTATTAGGGAACAATACTATATAAAGACAAAACCAAATTCGGGAGAAAAAGCTTCTAAAATAAACTTTCCCGCAAGGTGGTTCGAGCGCCCAAGGGGGTGGTTTGAACCACCCCTTGGTCGTTCGAACGCCCATGAGGTGGTTCGAACCACCCCATAACCCAAGTTACTGGAATTTTTTCCTATACATTTTTTGCTCCGTGGTTTGAACATCCATACCATGGTATTAACCACCAACATGGAAAATGCTCAAAAACTGATTTTTAACTACCTTGGCTTATTTCTAACCACCTAGAGTATATCGGACATTATCTAGGTCAATTCCTCCTAAGGTAGATGTCATCTAAGTCACTTATCATTCCTAAGAATGTTTGCGACACATGATCAGCACTTTCCTTTGTTTTCTTATGGCTTTTGGCACTTGAAGCTTCTTGGCCTAAGACACCCATTAACCAGGTTTGTCATACAGAATTAGCCAAACCAAATCTGGACTTTACAAAGGTAAACAATCACACAAATGAACATGCAATCTTTTTACGTGGAAACCCTCACGGGGAAAAACCACGGAACCTAGTCTCACACAGAATCCACGATGAGAATTGTTATAAAGTACAGGACACGAATCTTACCCAACCAGAAACAACACACTGTTCCTCAGTACTATTTCTTTCCCCTGAAGTCCACGAACCAGCAAGTTCGATCTCCGCTACAGCAGCTCCGATTCCTCACCTGCCAACTCTTCTCAAAGTTTCCAATCATGATCTCCAAAGATCGATCTCCGTCCTTGATGGCTTTGACTCATGCCAACCAACACTCACAAGTGAGCAATAAGGGCTTTTGAAGGTTTAACAAATCTCTAGAGGGATCTCGAGAAAGTTAGAGATCAACCGATGAAAGTATAAAGTTTTTCTTAATTAAACTTGCATCACCAGAGCTTGAGAGAGGAGAACTATGGGGATCAACCAAAAGGTGATTGGGAAACCCTAGATACCTCAGAGAATTCTCAACTCTCTCTCACAAAAACCTTGATACGAATTAAGGGTTAATAGCTTATATAGTTGTTGCTAAAACAGAGATTAAAACAGATTTAGAAGCAAAATATACGTCCGTTCGAACGGCCATGAGGGCATTCGAATGGCTAGCAAATGGAAGGCCAGACAAGCTACTATTTTACAATTTTGATTAAACGTTCGAATGGTCAGGAGGGCATTCGAACGGCCTGTGCTGAATATACAAATCTTGAACAACGATACGGACAGTGACACAAGACTTGCATTGACACAATATTGACATCGGAATTAAGCCAACACAAAGTATGAATTTACATTAGAAACTCTCTTTGGCTACTATATATTTCTCATTTCTCCCTAATTCGTATCAGGGTTTTAGAGACTCAGAGTTGAGGTTGCAAAGCTCTATCCATGGTTTCTCAATAGTGTTTGGTTGATCCCCATGGAGCCTCCTCTCATGTTCTAGCTAGAGATGCAAGATTAACTATCTTAATCTTTCTCTTGATGTCTGATTTCATTATTCATGAGATCTCTCTAGTTTGTAAGTAAACTAAATACAATTCCCTCAATACTCTAAGAGAGTAAGTTGGTTGGCGTGAACCAAAGTTGTCTTAGACGGAGATCGATCCAACAAGGATTATGGACTTGTGTTCAGAGGAATTCAAAATTCGTTGCAATGGAGATCATGGATTGCATTACTTTGAGAAAGACTTGGTCGGTCAGAAGCCGAATCCACTATGGTGCAGATCGGACATGCGGGTTTGTGGTGTTCCAAGAGCGAAGAACTTGTTGTCGTGGAGCACCGTGTTGGGTAAAGTTCTGAGTCTTGTACTTTACTTTCTCTTAGTGTACAGCTTGATCTGGACTAGGTCTTGTGGTATTTCCCATAAGGGTTTCCACGTAAAAATCTTTTTGTTTATGGTTTGTGCATTTTCTACTTATTCAGCAACTTATTTGTTAAAATTAAAATTGGTAGACAGACCCTAGGTTGACCTATTCACCCCCCCCCCCCCCCCCCCCCTCTAGGTTTTGAATCATACATAAAGGGAAATTTCAAAGTAGATATATATTAATTTTATAAATAAACTAGTTGTAGACTATTGGTTTTGTACAAGTGTCAAATTCAATATAAGAGGGTTCCACCTTGCAAAAGACATGGTCTAGAGATTCTTCCTCCCCAAGTTAACCTTGGCAAAGGTTGGCAGGCTTTGGGAGTCTTGGCATTCATCTCTCAATGCCTTGAAACTGTCCCCGAGATAGCTTGGTGCACTCAGCATTTTGGATTTGGAATCTCAGCACCTCAATATTGACTCTAAATGATCAGTTAGGGCCTTACAATTAGGGTTGTCAATCTGGCCCTTCAATGAGGTGACTTGTCCTCTTAAGCCAGCAAAATAGAGGGTCCCCTATGCCTTAAGGGCAATGCTGAGCCTAGTAAAACCCACGCCCTGCCCTCCCTAGCCATCACCCATCTAATATATTATTATTATTATTATTATTATTATTATTATTATTATTATTATTATTATTATTATTATGAGGTTGTTAACCTTCACATTAGGGTTGTCAAATGCTTGGGCTAAGGCAAAGCTTGAACCGGCTAGGCCCATGCCCTACCCTCAAGGGCCAGGGTCGAGCCAAGGCCCAAAGAATAAAAAATATATTATGTTTTTAGCAATTTTTTTCTACATTGATTGCTAACCTGATATACAACCCTCCTCCTTTACTTGAACTTGAGATCGACAATGCAACTCGAATAGCAACACGATGAAGTTTTAGTGTCGTTAGATTGTTAGTATTAGTACACATTACATATATAATATTACAACATTAATATATTATACATAAAAGCTCATCATATTGTTATAACAATGTGTATAATAGTGTTTTACACTGTTGATTTGTTGTCATCTAATTCGTTGGTGTTAATTCTAGGAGAGATGTGTCAATTGAGGTATTTAATGATGTGTTTATGTATTCTGAGATGGCACATTTTCCAAAACTATATTTCTTTTTGTGGATAAGTTGTAATTACAACTTATCAGAGATGCAAGCACACACACAAACACACTCACACATGCACATCCACTAGGCCTTGTATTAGTCCACATCCCTCTCCCTGAGCATACAATCATTACAAGGTCAAGTATCCCTCATTTGAGTAGGGAAAAACTTGGCACAAGTATATGCACACATACTTTATAATCATGTTTGGGGTCAGTGGATTAAGTAGGCAATAACTTTGGCACAAATTATGTTTGGGGTCATTGTATGAAACCATGTTTGGGGTCATTTGGCACAAATATATGGACTCATATTTTTTTTCTTGAACATGCAAATATAATTAACCAGTTGATGGAAAACCGGTTACCAAAATGAGATGTATCATTTTCCTTATATAGCATATAGAATGGAGGGTCGAGCAGGATCGTGTGCTTACCAAGCCTGACCCTCAAGTAAGAGGGCCTTTCAAAATTAGGCCCAGCTCGGCCCTAGGGCCTTATTAAGGAAAAAAGAGGTTTCTATTTTGCAGGCTTTGAATGGCCAAGTAGGGCCAGGGGCCCTCATCAAAGGGTTGGATTGAAAACCCTATTCACATAGCAAGTGAAGGTTAACAACCTTCACGGAAGGCAAGAGTGGGATTTTGTTAAGGCTTTCTTGTAATAATAGGGAAAGGTAGTGACAGTTTTGCAATATTATTTTTTCTTCATAATTACAAGAATGCCACACTTTTACCAATAATTACAAAATTTTCACCAATTTTGCCTTGCGTGAAGGTTTGTTAACCTTCATGTGCTACATGAAGGTTAACAAACTCCTGTATAGACAAACACACATACACACACACACACACACATATATATATATGAGAGATATTGTTTTTTTCTCAACTCTCCAAGACCTAAGTTCGACGATACAAAAGTGAGGGTATAGTGGTAATTTTTATCAACCCTATCTATAAAATATCTTCAAGCTCCCTACTAAATTAATCTATTAACCACACATACTTACGTCTCTCTCTCTCTCTAAGTCAGAGGTTGAAGCTCTTGGCTATCCCCTCATCTCTCAAACAATGCATCTCTGAGTTCTCCCACACATATCTCTCACGAGTTAGAATTCTCCCTTATCCCTAGAACTCTGTATGATTAGAGTTCTCTCTCATCTCCTAAGCCACACCTTTCTCACAAACTCGACTTTTACCTGATTTTTTTTTGTGGTGGATTAGCTAGCTAGACTAGTAAAATACAAATAAAGCCTCGTCTTGCTGGAATATCTAGTTTTGTTGGACTGACATTATTATAATTCAAATTTTGAAATTGACGTAATCTTTGATCCTCAACATAAGCAATTATACTTAAAATATGTTCTAAGACAATTATATATAACAAATAGAGTAATAAGTACATGTAAGGAGTAAGCTATTAGACTATTAAAAATCTTTATAAGGAGTATGATATAAAATTTTGTATCCTCAATACAACGTCAAGTGTTAAAAACGTTGTTGTGACAAATTCAGAGAAAAGTGATGAATATAGTTTTTTGAGGTTTGGAAAAAATGAGTCAAACTATTAATGTAGAATTGAAATTAGAGTTAGATCGGTATTTGAATGACGATTTGGATAGTTAAATATAAGGTAGAATGAGTTTCATTTAATGGAAACTAATTATAAAATAATAATAATTACATTATATATATATTATTAATCAATATTTTTTGTGCTTTGCTTGATTACCACCGACAAAACAATAACAATAACTTTGTCATATTGCTCTTTGCATTATATTGTTGGTCCCATAAAGGATGAGGGTTAAATGTCAGGTTGGCAGTTAGTGTAGAAAAAATTACTAAATTATACAACTTACAAAAATTTATAGTTACTTTTTAGTCTGTGGCCCTGCCCTTGTGGGTAGGACTTGGGCCTAGCTAATTCAGGCCCTCCGAGGGCTAGGGCCTTTAGTAAGACCTAGACCCTATCCTTTGACGGTCCTATGTACAATGCCATAGAAAGTCTCAATTTTGAATATGTTTTAATCCAATCGTGAAGCTATTCAACCCAATACAAGGAGCGGTTTTGGATAGAAATAGCTTCTCTAATCAAGGCTCGAATTAAATCCATAAGGTGATTCAACAGAACCCATGTTCATTCATTGACTTTAATTCGGTTTTCTTAATTTTTTTCAAATATTTTTTCGGTGACTTCGTTCAATTTTGGAGTTGGAGAAGTTTCAATTTTCAACTTTACCTATATAACTGTCCTATGTTATGTTCTTAGGCGACAAAGTTTCTGGAGGATGAAAGCACGGATACTATTACGCATATAGTGGCTGATCATTACAATATGAGGATAAATGCGACTCTGGAAGAAAGAGAAGGTAGTCTATTCATCCATTTAAGGAAATTCATCGATTTGGAATGCATTGTTTCGTGCTTCTTATGCATTTTTTTTTAAATTCTTTCTCTTTTGATTTTGTGGAATTGAGCTTTATCAATTGTCTACAAGTCATGAATCACATTTTCCTCTGTTTAAATCAAGTCATGAATCACATTTTCTTCTATTTAAATTAAGAGTTTGATACAAATCACTTTCAAACATGTCAGATCTGTTTATTATAATGATATATTAATTCAATTTATTTAGTTGCACTTTTTCTATGAACATATTAAAAGTGTACTAATTCACCTATATGCTCATCAAGAAGATGTTGTTCTGGATGTTACTTGTGGTAAGGTATATATTATGAGTTACTATACATAGGTGTCGCATGAGGTGGATGAATCGGTCGGCACGTCGGGTGAGAGGCGCCAAAGTAGGCCAAGTTGTTTGAAACCAAGAACATGATTGATAAGTAGAAGGTGAATGTAACAACCATTGTCAAGAAAGATCACAAATGAGAACTATGAGATGATATACATGAAAATTTGAGTACTACTTATAGTCGCCATAGGGTTCGATTCTAGCCCGACCGACGGTGACCAACCGTCCGATCGAAATTGCCAGGGTCTCAATTTTAGTTTTTGCATTTAGCATCCGTCAAATTTGGAACAATGTACTATGCCACTGCAGCGTTGGAAATAACCAGTTAACTCAGCATAGAACTCGCATCCGCATATGCAAGCATCTTTCTGATTGACCATTGTCACAACAACCTTCTTACCACCGTTCTCAGTGCCATAAAATCATGAAACATCGTCTTCTTCATCATTGTTATATTATAAGTAGAACCTAAATCAATGAATTCTATAAATGAGATGAGAGAAATATTTATAAAGAGAGGAACAACATAGAATTGGAAAGTTTAAAGAAAAAAAGATTTCCATTAATTTATTGTATTTTTCATTACCATTTTTAAACATATTTTTACTTAGTAACCATTTTTATTTTACCATTTAAAAAAATAAATTAATGGTAATTTCCTCCAAGATTTTGAAAGAAAGATTTTCATTAGTTCATTGTAATTTTAATACCCATTTTTTAACATATTTTCTTATATTTATGTCTGTTTTTACTCTTTTACCATAACAAAAAACAAACTAATGGTAAATTCCCAAATTTTGAAAGAAATATTTTCATTCATTCATTTATTTTTAATAACCATTTTAAAACATATTTTCTTATAATTCTTTTTGTTTTCGCTCTTCTACTACTAAAAAAACAAATTAATGGTAATTTCCTCCCAAAATTTGAAATATATTAATGATATATTTATTACTAGAATAATATACTCATAGCTCTATGTCTCATCTCAACCATCAAATTTTTTTTTAATCGATAATCTTGATGAACACATATTAATCAAAATAGAGCCACAAAGGAAGATAGAATAAAATAAAAGAGTTTACAAAAACGTAAACTCAAGAACATAAGAGGTAAACAAAAGCATGTTAAGATTCCCTGACAAGCTAGAAGCTTTCATTAACTGAAGGTTGACTTGGTTGGAGATGATAGTAGGCTTCTTGGTTTGGGTTTCATTTGCTTTTATTTTCTGTAATTTTTACTTTATTTTTTCTCTGCAACCAAACAACCAAACATAGCGTTAGTCTCGAAACGAAACTTAATATACGAAAATTCTCTCTTTTTATTACCATTGTTAGTATCTGAATACAATGAGATAAATCATAATCAGAAACAAACAAAATACTGTGGGACTAAACCAAACCAGACCAAACCACCCACTTATTAGCCATGTTCATGCATGAGAATATTAGCCTAAGAGTGCAAAATAGAGCTGCCCATCAGCACATCTCAACCCAATCTGATCTCCAGCCTTGAGTTTTCTACCCTTAATTAAAGCAGTCCAACAACTCCTAAGATAGTGAGTGTGGTTTTCGCACACAAGCTTCATCGAGTAATCAGTGCCAGTGTCTGAATCTCGTACATTGATAACTACACTAGCCCCTCCATAGTAGTTGTTGCGTTGAGCATCCGTCAAATGTGGAACAATGTGAGTTGCAGCTGCATCATTTGGAATACATAACTTAGCAACATTACTACTCGAATCCGCAACTGTAAGTATCTTTTGGAATGGCTATTGCTCATCAGATGAGCTTGATGACACATCGCTACGTATCTCAACTTCCTTCTTCCTACCACTGTCCACCCCCATAAAATCGTGAAAGAAAGTTTTCTTCATTGCTTTTGATTTTCTAAAGTAGTTTCGAATGAGAAATGATTCAGATATTTATAAAGAGAGGTAAAACATAGATTTGTAAAGTCTAAAGAAAGAAAGATTTTCATGAATTCATTGTCACCATATTTTCTTATATTTCTTTCTGGTTTTATTCTTTTACTACCCAAAAAAAAAATATCCTTATCACATTACCCTCTTTAAAAAAAATTTCCTATATTTCTTTCGGTATCTACTCTTTCACCATAAACAAAACTAATTAATGGAAATTTCCTCTTAATTTTTGAAATATATTAATGGTATCTTTCTATCTAGAAAATATACTCAGATCTCTATGTCGCATCTCAACCATCAATTAATGGATTTTTGTTTATCAGTCCATCTAAATATTTTTGTCGAGATATCCTCTCCTAAATGTCCACCAAGTTCATATATAATATACGGTTTATAGTCAGAGAATCATAATTACCAAATAATATATTATCCATACCTGGTAAGACCCATTGACATGCATCCCTAATATCAAGCAAGGATTGAGTTTGTTTCCCTTTATTAGCGATTTGATGACCCATTATTGATGAGGACCTATCATTGAGTGAGCTTGTATTAGGTTCATTACAATGGGTGATTGAAGCATTGGCTTAACTATATTTCTAAGCTTGTATTAGAAAATGTGAATTTTGAAATGTTATTAGAAATAGACCATATCAACTAAATTCTAGTTTTTTAATTACCATACGCCTCCTAATTGTCATTAATTGAATTATTGGCTCAATTATTTAAATTTTATATATGTGATAAAATGGAATCTTGCTTTCTTTCATAGATAGACGAGTCGAATTTGTGTTGTTTTGTTAGTTATCTAGCTAATGTGAATGTTTTTCTCAAGCTTAGATTCAGGAATTGTTTGGAAATGGACTGCATGGCTGCCTCCGTTAATAATTAGGCCGGTCCAACAAAAATAGCCCTTACGAGGCACACCATCCATGGCCCAGCCCATCCCATCGATATCCCTAATCTCAAGTCCGGGTAAACAACAATTAAAAGGGCATGTGTAAGTGGGGTTATAACTCTGACCATATGATTATATCACAGTAACATTTAGTTTATTATCAGCTAAATTAAGTCATACATAACACCCACAATTAAAAAAAAAACATACATACATTAAATTTATTATAAGCTAAACAAAGTCATACATAACACAATCTTAGACCTCATAAGATATTCTCTGGCAATCCTCCCATTTGCGCCTTTGGGGTAGAATCCACCAGGAATATGTTCGTTGCATGTGTTATATACAACCCTCAATATCTCGGCCTATGTTCTGGCGTAAGAGAGAGAATTTGGATCGGCCAATAGTACGTTATTACAAGTCCGATTCTCCACTCCTAGCTCTGGTGAGACAATTATGCCCTCATCTTTAATGCCACACATTGCCAATTGGTTCCTAAGCTCTGAGATGCGAATAGTGAATTCAGCCACGGTATGGTAGTATGGGTGCACCAGTTTTTCGACTCGCTCATAAAGATACATTCGAATAACTGTATCTTTTCCGGATTCAACGCCCAATAGTCCTACAAGCAGCTACAACAACATGCCCTTTGATGAGAAAAATACATCATCTCATGATAAGTATATAACATTTGAAAATTAAAATCGAAAGTAATACATGGTAAATGTATAATTATCAATATACTAATTATAAGTTTTCATTAACGGAATGTTGACTTTTTTTTTTTTTGTTAACTCAACAACACCACAAGGCGAAGCTGAAGGCAAAGGTTGACTTGGTTGGATAAGATATTATAAGCTTTGATCCTTAATGCTTTGTTCTTTTTGTAGAACTTTTAAAAGTTGAGAACATCAATGTTTTAGAACAAGTGACAAGAGCCTAGGAAGAGAGGGGAGAGGGTCTATAACCCTTTTACTCGATGGTATCTCAAATTTATGAGTTCAATTTAGTTAGAAGTTCAACATTTATGGAACTTAAAAAATCCTAATTTTTTGGTGGAACTTAAAAGTTCCATATTTGTAGAACTTTTGTACTCTATGGAATAATATAGTTCTAGACATTAGGTAAAATTAGAAATGAAACAATGAAAGTTCTAAACTATAAAAGTTCAACCAAAAGAACAGAGCCTAAGAGATTTCTCAGTTTGGTTAATTGATAGTGGGTCCCAGTCCCCAGCAAAGTCAACCCCAAGAGAAAAAAATGAAAAAAAAAATCAGAAGAGGGATTTATGTTCTTACTATCTTTGTTTTATGGCATCAGATTTACTATGGCGGACGCCCGAGTCACACCATTGGGCATCCATTCATCATTGGGCAGGTGGCGATAAAAAAGGGAGAAGTCATTTAATTTTATCCCCATGATTTTGAATTCTCCCCACTTGACATCCCCCCTCATCATTGTCAGCTAGCTACCCACTCATGAGTGGACGCCCTGTAACAACTCGCATTTAAGTCACTAGTTTCATAATTGTATGAGTTAATTGCCTAATAAATATACTTAATATTATACGTAAATCTTAAGAGAGACTAATGCATTAAAATATTGAATCTCAAAACTCATTTAATTCACTCGATTTAGTGAATTTGTGGAGATAAATTGCATTAAATAAAAGAAAAAAAAAGTAGCAAATGACTTTTTTAAAATAAAAAAAAATCGGCATCGGCAATCGATCGCCCACCGCCGGCTATAGATCGCCCAAAACGCCGGTTTGGTGGCGGGTTTGCTCGTTTTCGTGGGTTTTGAGTCCCTAGGGCTCCCAATGTTATAAATACCCCCTTATACTCGTGGGTTAGGGTTTCTAAGGCCTTCTAAACCTAGAAGAGAGAAAAATAGAGAATTTTTAAAAGATCAAAAGAGGGGAACTGTAGGAGTTCAAAGATTCGATCAGAAAAAGAAAAAAGAGGCATGAAGATCAAGGTACAACCCTATTCGCAAGCGATAAATCGTAGGGAGACGATCAAGTGAGGTAAATAACAGATCTAGTATTCAATATTTTGAATAATTAACCTAAGAGAATAAATTAAAAGGAGAAAACCTAAGTAAGAAGGTAGGAATGAGTAAGATGTGAAGAACCTCTTGATGATATCGTTTTATTATCCTTTGATGATTAAAATATGATGTGAATAACCTATTTATGATATCATTTTAGTATTCTTTGATGGTTAAAATAGGATGTGAAGAACCTCTTTATGATATCATTTTATGATTCCTTGATGGTTAAATTAGGATGTGAAGAACCTATTTATGATATCGTTTTATTACTCTTTTATGGTTAAATTAGGATGTGAAGAAACTATTTATGATGTCGTTTTATTATTATCTGACGGATAAAATAGGATGTTAAGAAACTATTTATGATCTCGCTTTATTATTCATTGATTGTTAAAATAAAATGTGAAGAACCTATTTATGATATCGTTTTATTATTCATTGATTGTTAAAATAGGATGTGAAGAACTCATTGATGATATTGTTTTATTATTATCGAATCGTTAAGGTAGGATGTGAAGAACTATGTATAATTAATTATGATTTAACAAGGGGATTGGGAAAGTTAAATTGAAGTATGTGGATTTATGAAGAGAATTGGATGATGGATAAAAATTGAATGGAGGATTTAATTGTAGTATTGTATTGACATGTGAGTTTAATTTTATGTTTAAAATTCATGAAAATTATCATTGATGAAGAATGTTATAATTAGGATGTTAATCTTAATTAAAACGAAAAGGAGATTTTGATATGTAAATTTAGTTCATGAATATTATAAATATTTTAATGGCATCTGTAATGGTTGATTGTTGTATTATAGGAAATATGAAAGTTGTGTGTTTCTGCTATATTTTTAATACATGATATACCTTTGGGTAAACGGACATCTGATGAAAGTCAGGCTTGCCTAGGCCTGGTTAACATAATGGTATGGGACGCTATAGTGAGATGTCTTATGGCCCGTGACGGTTAGTCTCAGGTGCAATTTAAACAAGAGGCATATCATTGTGCGCTCACGAATGAAAAATATGCAAAAGTATAAATAAAGAATTAAAGACATTAATGAGATGTAAGTAAGACCAAAAATAAAGTATGAAAAGTATGAAAATAAGAAAGAAAGACACATGAAAGCGATAATGTATGTTGTGTTATGCACCACCGGATACCATCAGAAAAGAGCGAGATATACGCCAAAGTAAGTAAGCCGTCATACCGAAAAATGTACTAAGCCGTCTGTGCTGGATAATGTACAAATGGTGGTATCTCAGTAAAGTAAAGTATAGTAACTTCTTTCCTTATACGGTAAAGCAGTATTTTAAGTTATTACCATTGCATGTGAATGGGTATTGATGTGATGATAACGTATGTAATATGATAAGTAAGAAAAGAAAGAAAAGTAAGAAAGTAAGAAAAAAAAAATTGACATAATGTACATATTTATTTTTCACAATCTGATTTGATATGTAAACTGATGTATGAAATGATGAAATACATGTAAGATATTATTCTTTATGTGGTTTATCATGATCTGTTATATACGCGGAGTAACTCGTTACAAAGCCGATGACTTTTGTTGTCGGCAGGTTCAAGTTTTGACATTTGTGCGTCTGGACCTTAGAAAGAAGAAGAGTACATCTAGGAACCCGAAGGTGACTATCTCGAGGAAGAAAGGGACCTTGATCGATGACCCTATTACTGAAGTTATTTCATTAGTAGTTGAAAATTTTAGAGAGACTTTTATTGACATCATAGAGATTTATGTTTCAGTTTAGTTTTATGATTATGATCAGGATGGATGATCAAGATTTTATTATATTTTGGTTATTGATTATGGATTATGCTTTTATTTGATGTCATCAATGGAAGAAATTCTTAAGAACATATTTTTAGTGTGCCTTAATTGCTTCTAGTAGGATGAATTATTAAGTGAGTCATGTGCCAAGATCTCACTTCCTCCTTGGTGGGGTTTTGGGGCGCGACACGCCCGATGGCTTGACTCGGGCGTCCGTCAAATTAAATATGATGCCTTGTTTTATAGCCGTTGAAAATTGAATTATTATTTTTCCCTATTATACCTTGAGAACCAGTATAAATCACAACTTCTTCTTTCAAAACATTTGTTTTCTTAAACCGTTGAAGGGGTAGCAATGCCAATTGTTAAACCCATAGTGATATCTATTTAAGTTTATGAGATTTATTTATTTGGTGAATCAACCTTGAAAACAATATACAATTAGTATTATTAAGTCAAGCGATTACCCAGCAATACTTTAAAATGGCCTTATATAAGTAAGAGTACAATGGTTATAAAGAAATTTTATTATCGGGTTTTCAACCCTCTTTTAGTGCCTAATTTTATTGATTACTTGTATTTGGTGAGTAGCTTGTGTGTTTGCCTTTGTTTCATTTTTTGGTGTCCAGGGAAGATATGAGTTAGACAAGAGTAGCTATGGATGTGATATTGGCAGTTCAGGGGTCTTTTTAGTAGTTTTGCACATAAATAAGGAGTCTGTTATTCTCTCCTCTTTAGTCTACTTGTTTTCCATTTTCTTTAGTTAATAATGTTATCATTTCTAAGGAAAATGTTTCAGTGTGGGAATTCTATATTTCAAATGATTAAGATGTTTGAAGTGCAGGATGATATCCAATGCTATAGAAGACAAATAGCGGACGAAGTCATTATGAGCAGAGTCATTGGCAAATGAGGAATTACATATTTAGATGATGAGAAATATGATATTTGAATGATGGGGTATATTGTTGATGGGGAATAGGATATTTAAATGTGTTTGGACTGTAATTATACTCCACAAATTTAATTATAGTGTATTTTAATGCGTTTGGAATGTAAATAAACTCTACAAATTAATAGTATTGTATTTACAGGTTGTAATGTATTTGGATTGGTTAAATTTATAGGTTACGCTTGTATTTTAAAGCACTAGATATAGACCCCATTTGGAATCTTTAAATTTTAGGTCTATTTGTTTACATGTCTATTGTGGGTAGATGTTTTCACATTGTAGATCATTTGATAGCATGTCTACTTGTTAAAGAAAAAAACAAAAATATATAAAATGTCTAAAATATAAATTCAAGTTAATGGGGATTTAGGAGAAAGATCTACTCTTCTTTTGCGGGTAGATGATGTTGGACATATATGCCCTCGAAAGCCAATAAGAGACTTTTCTATGTTGATTAGATAAGCATCATATTCACACAACCAACTATAAATGGTATTTATATTAATTACTGTCTCATATGATGAAGACATAAAGTTCCATAGGTAACATTGTAGGAAAATCATGAAAAGGTTGCGAGGAGATATGATTTTCCGGTTCCTTGTAAACCTAATATTGTTCGAAGCCTCTATAATATTGGTTGGGCGCCGTACTTCATCATGGCTTGCACATGTGTAGTTCTATGAGATAGTGTGATGAATCTCATTCACAGAGAGTGGTGACTCTTGACTAACATGTGAGTATATGTAACAAGTACATAATACTGAACGGGGTCACTAGTGGATACCCTATGGAATACACTGTCAGATTGTATTAGGGTTATCCATTTGACAAATTGTCCTTAGACCTGAGATGTTAACATCTTCTCAGACATTTATCTATATGGCTTTGATGTGCCAATCGGCAATGTCCAATACACAGAACTAACTCCGGGTACGTTGGGTCATGTACACTATGTTTGGAGAAGTGTGTAAACAATCAATAAGGAATCCACAACTCCTTAATTGGAGATAATGATATCAAGGTGATACTTGTTGAACTGAACTGTTAAATCCAGTACTGGTGTTTTTCGGTAAAATGGTCTTTATCGAAGTTGATATTTTTAATATAGAAAAGCATATATAAATATATATGTCAGTTCTTTTCTAATGTTTCTTCAAAAGTGTTTTGGAGGTTCAGTTCATTGAAAAAGTAATCATGAGAAAGAGTTCTATTCATAAGCTAGGGACTAAGACAGTGGAATTATTCCAAACCCGGAAGCTTACAAGTGACATCGGAATGTGGAAGGATTTATTTGTAAATATATTGTGAGATGGTACTTACAAGCAATTCTCTAATTTCTGGAGGTTAATCACATTGTGTTAATGGACATTAATTGTGATTGGTGGAAGTCCAGGGACTTAGATAACATTCTATGATCCTAATGGAGTTTTAGGAAAGGTGTTTCCTAATAACAATGCTTCAACCAAAAAGGTGAAGTACTTGGTTCCACAACCGGAAATATGAGATCCCTTTAGATCCCACACACAAGGGCCTTCTTAAAGTATTTAATTTAATTTATAATTAAATTAATTAATTTCTCTAAGTAATCACTATATGGTATAGTGAAACTCTAAAAGGTGGAATCACATTAGATGTGAAAAACCAAATGGGTAGGACCCATTGAGAATTATTATAAAAGAATAATTCAAGTGACCAAGAGGGTTTCGGAAACCCTTTGGGCGTGTGGAGTGGGACCCACCTAGGGTGGGACGCCCACTTCAAGGAGGAATAATAATTGTTATTATTTTAATTAGTTTCTAATAACTAATATCCTTATTAGATAAGGTTAGTTAGTTCGTTAGTTAGTTAGTTAGTTAGTTACTAATTAAAGATTCCCTAATTGTTAGGGATTCCATTAGTTAGTTACTAATTCAAGATTCCTTATTGGATAAGGATAAGATTAGTTACTAATGGATAAGGTTGGTTTCTTTTAAGATTAATCCTAATTGGATTAGGAGAATAATTAATAAAGGAAACTATTGAGGAATCCTAATTAGATTAGGATAAGGTTAATGAATTATAATTGGATTGCAATTCAAGCAACCAAGATGGAACTTATATAAAGGATTGGATGCCCAGCCCTTTAAGAAATATAATTCTCCAGAATTTTTTCTTCTCTCCCTCTCCTCAAGTTCACGCCCAGCCCTCTCCCCCTTTGAGAGTGTACAGTCACCCTTCCCCTTCTTCCTTTTGTTTGGTTTTTGATCTTGATGATCAAGAACAAGTTCTTTAAAGATCAAGATTAGATCTTGTTTGATCAAGAAAGGTTCTTGGATCAAAGAAAAGAAAAAAAGATAAAATAGCGTGAAATTTGGAAGGGCCATTAACTTCCATTAGAGAAAGCTTTAAAGGAAAAATAAGGTTCGTGTGAATCGACAGGAGACTTGACACTTGTGAAGTTTTGCGAGTACTATTCTAATGTGGATTTGACTTAACAATTTCAAAGTCGCAAAGGTGAATGTTATTCTAACCTTCATTGAATATAATCAATTAGAATCTTAGTCAGATCTTGAGATTCAATGTATGCCCCCCAAGAACTGTGTTTCTAAAATATAAAAGAGGCATACTTTCATTGGTATCAGAGCCTTGGCTATGCTTCTCTTTGATTTTTGAGTTTAATCAAGATTTATATCAAGATTGCCTCCCCTATAAATTTTGGTAGCTCTAATGAATCAATCTTCTAGATTCTTGATTATTGGATAATCATTATTAGGCTTAAGGGATCCCCCTCTAGTTATTGAAGGAGTAATCAAGCCCTTAGAAATTAGTGTGATACTAATTTCAGTTTTGGATGATTTCAAAATCTCTCTTAATTCTATTAGGGATAGGTATATTGAGATATAAATTTGGTTAAAGCCCTTTAAGGATTTAGAGATCTTTTTCGTATATTAAATTAAATTGTTTAATTTATTTTAGAGAGCCCAGAGCAAGTTTTCCTTTTGATATATACCACTTAGATACCCATTGATATTTTGGCTAGCACATATAGATGAGATTTTATTTATGAAATGTTAATTAATAAATCTCATGATGTTAGACACCCTAAGCCTTCTTGGAGATTAAAGCTTATTTCGATTAAAATTGATTCATGGATTTTCGGATCTGTATTTGATTAGAAGAATCGATACAGTTTCGGTATTTTGACAATAACTTTGTGACTGTAAGCCCGATTTAAGTTTATCAGTACATCGTTTCGAAGCCGTCGAAAAGATCTACAACTTTCGTGAAGAAAGTTTTTCCAAAATCAATCATTTTAAGGGTCAAAACTTGAGTCGAAAATCTAAAGCGGGAAAAGGAGTTTTCTAAATTAATTTTCTAAGAGGCTTTCAAATTTTTCCTAAATTCCATTATTTGAGTTGACAGCATGGGATGCTATCAAATCGTTTAATGGGCTATCAATTAATTAAATAGTTTAATTATTTGATTCGAGAGCACGGGCTGAGATTTAATTAAATTATTTAATTATCTGCTTCGAGTCCACGGGCTATCATTTAATTAAATGTTAATTATGATATCTTTTATGGTTCCCTAAAATAGGAATAATACCATAATTATTGTAGTTGATTTGGATCAATTACATGTGCTCAAAATTTTCGGCTACATAGTATTTATAAGTTTTTATTTGATTAATAGTTAATCAAGTAATTACATAAATGCCATTGGTTGAGATACAGGGTTTTATCTCAAGCGAATTTTAATTGATAGAGATCAATTATTTTATGGACATTTAATACTATTGTTTAGGGTATTATTTTATTTAATTGTTAAATCAAATAATCCCTAAAGCAGTTGGCCATTATGGAAAATTTTGAATTTACCTATTATTGATTTTGAATCAATATAAAGTGATATTAAAAATTAGCAATTTGCTGATTTTTATTTTGGTCTTTTAATAGTTATTAGATCAAAATAATATAGAAGAGATTAGATCTCTAGCCTAGCCGAATTTAATATGGTGTTTTCTATTTGTTTATCAATTGAGGAATGTGAGGATAAATTTTAGGGTTAGATTAAATCTCAGAGAAATTGTTTCTCTAAATGATTTTCTAAGCATTAAAGGAAAATTGTTTTCTTTTAATGATGATCTAAAAGTCCTAAGAATTCATTCTTGTTATGCTTGTTTTCTTTGCTCTAGGGTTTTTCTATTAAATGTTAATAGAGACCTTAACCATATGGGAAAGAGTTTCCCTAAGGTTAACAAAACCCTTGTTGAGGTTATGGACTTTCTAAGTAATTTGTCATGCCATATTATTATTCATAGTTGATGAATTGTTAATATATATTCTTATTGAATGGTGAATGGGTTCCATGATCATGTCTTCTTCTTCTCTCTCTATTCTCTTCTCTTTCTTCTTATGAGTTGTACTCCCCTTGAGCACCCTATTTTGGGTGGTTTCTCAAGATTTCTTATTTTGAATATGATGTAATCTTAGTATTAGGAGTTGCTGGTTTTTCTCTATAGAGAAATCATATTGAAGATCGAAGATGATGGTGATCGCATGGAGAATAAATCTTAGAAGGCGTTCTACAAGAGTAGTTGTTGGATTTCTAAGATAGCATGATCATGTGGACCATTGTGCGGCTATATTATTTATTTCATGTGATGATTTGTTATAGATTTTAGTTGCTTAAAAAAGTCCATAACCCTTGATTATCATTTTTGTGTAAATTTTAGATAATTGGATCAAACCCCATAATATGTGTTTTGTTGAAACATAAAAAGTTTGTGTTTAAATAAAGCACATTATTATAGCCCTTTTGGACATGATTCATGCAGTCCATGTTGAAATTTTTACGTGGAATATGTTACTTGCATGATTATGAGATAATTATGCCTTAATTGGCATAGATGTAATCTAACAATATTCACGATTATGAGAAGTGCTTGAGTGACACTTATAGACCCTAGTAAAGGTCTTAGAGAGTTGTTTAAAGACTCCCATAATTTCTTGTAGACTTAGGGTTGGTGAACCCTAATGTGCTGAAATTAATTCGTAGAGAATTAAAGGGTAATATAGTCCATTTTGACTTATGGGCTTTAGTGATGCACATGGACACTTTATAATTGTTATTTTGGGCCCATGGTGCTTGGTATGACCAATGGTCCATCATATGGATGTATGAACCATTTAAAGCCCACTGATGTTAAAAATGACCTTTGTACCCTTGGATTAGATCTATTAAGATTTCTAGGGCTAGTGGGAGTTCATTGGAATTAGTTTGATCTAATTAAACAGAAATTTGATTTATTATCATGTGATGATTTTGTATATTGTTCTATACATGTGATACAATGATAAATATTGTGAATACTTTTGATATATGCATTAGATGTATAATTTGTTCATAATATTCTGTTTTTCCTTAAGAAAAATATTAAGTGAATTAAATGGGCTAATTTATCCTACGGGATAATGTTGCCCTATGACCTTCCATTATCAATAAGACTAGGAATTAATTAGCCTGAGTCTTGTCTCTCTGACAGGAATTGGACATAATTCAGTCTAAATTAAACTCCTAGTGTTTTATTTCTATAGTAGATAGGAATGTGTATGGCCTAATAAGGAGTGTCAACTAGCATGGGGGCATATTCCTACTTGATCATATGACAACCGAGAATAATGGGTTTCACTTAACCAAGAACCATGACGGCTGACAGGTGATAGTCATGTTATCCTTAGAGGTCACAGGAAAATTGAGAATCGCTGATTTACATAAAGAGTTATGCATGAGATGTTCAGTGATGGATAGTTACTATCCACCTTATAGTGCATGTGTGGTACTATCCTAGCATGAAAGATTGCATGTGTATTATAAGGCACCCAATGCTCATCAGAAATATGAAGTAGCATATTTCCTAATTTTATAGATTAAGGAGTCTATGAAATTTGACTAATTGATGAGCAATATCATCAAAGATCGAAAGTCCTGATCTAATGATATTATTATTTGTGAAATATTATGATGTATATTTTATTTTCATGTCATTCTATAACCACCTTACCAAGACTTTAATGAGAATCTCTTTACCAATTCAAAGTGTTTGGAATGGAAAATGAATCTCAAGTTTGTGCTTACTATCTAAAGAATTGCCCAAGTTCCCACTACTGATGTTAAATCTCATATGAGATGTTTACAGAATACAATAGGGTTGCTAGGCAGCTTACTATATAAAATGACAAGTGGACACCAAGTTGACTAGGGAAACCCAGTCATAAACAATATGATAGAGATCATTGGATTCATAAATCCCAATTCTTGGTGCTGAGATAAATTGAGATAAATTTATGGGATTAGAGGATATGATCTTCGACAAACTCCCGCAGTCCTTTAATATGGTTATGTTGAACAAGTAGGAAATCAGATTGTCTGAAATCCCACATGTTGCATATGGCTAAGAACATTTGAAGAGTTCAATGCTACTTGCAAAAGATGTTCAAAAGAATTGGATTTTCAAAATCCCGAACATTTATCCAAAGGAAAAAATTCAAGATTTTCCATTGGAAAGGTATTCTAGTAGTATAGACAAAGGCTCTTCTGAGAATAAATGAAAGTATAAGGATTGTGCTTCATGGTGAAGCAATTGGTCATTGGATACAGGACAAACCTTTGGAAGGATTGTCCAGATTGTATACTCATCAAGTCCAACTTAATTGTTGGAAACTTCAGCTCCTAATGCTTGGTATGATCTTGCATAAGTGCAATAGTTGCATGTTTGTTAAGGAGAAGGAGAAATCTGAGTGGATAAAACTTCTACTTAGGAATTGGACAAAAGTTTGATGATCATAACCATATGAATCTTCCATTAAGAGGAAGCTAACTTTATTTCACATTCTTTGAAAAGTTCAAGGAATTCCACACTAAAATAAAGAAATAGCTAGGTAAGTCTTCCATGATTGAGAAGAGTACCTCTTAATAGAAATTTCATAATTTACTCTCATTACATCTTGTCTCAGATAATTCCTACAACAAACCATAGCATAATGGTGTTGTTAAATCGAATTATATTGGATATGATTTGATAGAAGATGAGCTTGGGATTCGCATTAGAGATACTTAATCTCTATTTCTGGATAACAAAAGATATTTGTAAACAGGAATACAAGTTTCCTAGTAGAGAAACTGAATCTAGAATTGTTCTAGAAGCAGAAGCCCAATAGACCAATAACTATGAGAATTGATAGAGATCAACTCTCTACTTTCACTATACCTAAATAGTACACTAGAACCCACAGGTCCTAGAATCTGTAGATGGACTAACTTTTATTTTGATGAAGTAATCAAACTATTTGATTTTAATCTAAGAATGAAAGTATCATTTGTGTGCAAATTGGTTAGTGGGAGCATAATTACTTTCCTAGCTCTATGTAAAGATAATATTCTTTTCATTGCAAATGAAGTATGAATATTATTCTTCTCTTAGATTTGATCTAGCAATTTTGCAATGAAGGACAATAACTTTGACAACATGTTTTCTTAGTCCTAAATGGTTTAGAGACAAAAGGAAAATGATATTGTTATTCTCCCAATAACAATGATGTTTTTGTGCAAGTAAAATTCAAAGAAAAGAGTTTCTACCTTTATAGAGTGGAATTAGTTTCTCTTAGATATGTGATATATTGAGAAAGTATACTTGTACTAGACCGGAAATTCATCACATGTTGATATGATAAGATATTGGTCAAATTAGTCCGGAGCATTGCATAATGGTAAAGCACAAGCATGTTAACTTCTGAAAATGATTGTTGGACAATATCATTTTTGTTTAGTCTTTTAAGACTATGGTTATTAATAATAAATTTGCAAGAGTTGCAAGTGTTATTGCATCACTACAATAGTTGTAGTAAAGCAGACATGACAGACCCATACATATTAAGTTATGTCTTAATTGGTGTTTGAGAAAAATCACTGAGAAGATGGGCATTACATCTAATTGGTTTAGAGTGCAAGTGGGAGATTGTTGGACATATATGCCCTCGAAAGCCAATAAGAGACTTTTCTATGTTGATTAGATTAACATCATATTCACACAACCAACTATAAAGGGTATTTATATTAATTACTGTCTCATATGATGAAGACATAAAGTTCCATAGGTAACATTGTAGGAAAATCATGCAAAGGTTGCGAGGAGATATGATTTTCCGGTTCCTTGTAAACCTAATATTGTTCGAAGCCTCTATAATATTGGTTGGGTGTCGTACTTCATCATGGCTTGCACATGTGTAGTTCTATGAGATAGTGTGATGAATCTCATTCACAGAGAGTGGTGACTCTTGACTAACATGTGAGTATATGTAACAAGTACATAATACTGAACGGGGTCACTAGTGGATACCCTATGGAATACACTGTCAAATTGTATTAGGGTTATCCATTTGACAAATTGTCCTTAGACCTGAGAGGTTAACATCTTCTCAGACATTTATCTATATGGCTTTGATGTGCCATTCGGCAATGTCCAATACACAGGACTAACTTCGGGTACGTTGGGTCATGTACACTATGTTTGGAGAAGTGTGTAAACACTCAATAAGGAATCCACAACTCCTTAATTGGAGATAATGATATCAAGGTGATACTTGTTGAACTGAACTGTTAAATCCAGTACTGGTGCTTTTCGGTAAAATGGTCTTTAACGAAGTTGATATTTTTAATATGGAAAAATATATATAAATATATATGTCAGTTCTTTTCTAATGTTTCTTCGAAAGTGTTTTGGAGGTTCAGTTCATTGAAAAAGTAATCATCTGAAAGAGTTCTATTCATAAGCAAGGGACTAAGACAGTGGAATTGTTCCAAACCCAGAAGCTTACAAGTGATATCGGAATGTGGAATGATTTATTTGTAAATATATTGTGAGATGGTACTTACAAGCAATTCTCTAATTTCTGGAGGTTAATCACATTGTGTTAATGGACATTAATTGTGATTGGTGGAAGTCCATGGACTTAAATAACATTCTATGATCCTAATGGAGTTTTAGGAAAGGTGTTTCCTAATAACAATGCTTCAACCAAAAAGGTGAAATACTTGGTTCTACAACCGGAAATATGAGATCCCTTTAGATCTCACACACAATGGCCTTCTTAAAGATTTAATTTAATTTATAATTAAATTAATTAATTTCTCTAAGTAATCACTATATGGTATAGTGAAACTCTAAAAGGTGGAATCACATTAGATGTGAAAAACCAAATGGGTAGGACCCACTGGGAATTATTATAAAAGAATAATTCAAGTGACCAAGAGGGTTTTGGAAATCCTTTAGGCGTGTGGAGTGAGACCCACCTAGGGTGGGACGCCCACTTCAAGGAGGAATAATAATTGTTATTATTTTAATTAGTTTCTAATAACTAATATCCTTATTAGATAAGGTTAGTTAGTTAGTTAGTTAGTTAGTTAGTTAGTTACTAATTAAAGATTCCCTAATTTTTAGGGATTCCATTAGTTAGTTATTAATTGAAGATTCCTTATTGGATAAGGATAAGATTAGTTACTAATGGATAAGATTGGTTTCTTTTAAGATTAATCCTAATTCGATTAGGAGAATAATCAATAAAGGAAACTATTGAGGAATCCTAATTAGATTAGGATAAGATTAATGAATTATAATTGGATTACAATTCAAGCAACCAAGAGGAAACTTATATAAAGGATTGGATGCCTAACCCTTTAAGATATATAATTCTCCAGAATTTTTTCTTCTCTCCCTCTCCTCAAGTTCACGCCCAGCCCTCTCCCCCTTTGAGGGTGTACGGTCACCCTTCCCCTTCTTCCTTTTGTTTGGTTTTTGATCTTGATGATCAAGCACAAGTTCTTTGAAGATCAAGATTGGATATTGTTTGATCAAGAAAAGTTCTTGGATCAAAGAAAAGAAGAAAAGATAAAATAGTATGAAATTTGGAAGGGCCATTAGCTTCCATTAGAGAAAGCTTTAAAGGAAAAAGAATGTTCGTATGAATCGAACACGAGACTTGACACTTGTGAAGTTTTGCGAGTACTATTCTAATGTGGATTTGACTTAACAATTTCAAAGTCGCAAAGGTGAATGTTATTCTAACCTTCATTGAATAAAATCAATTAGAATCTTAGTCAGATCTTGGGATTCGATGTATGCCCCCCAAGAACTGTGTTTCTAAAATATAAAAGAGGCATACTTTCAGATGAAAGAATCAACAAATTTTGTCATTTTATTCATCATTTTCCCCTCTTTTTGTTGTGCATTATTCCAACTCAAATCCACTCCTGAAATGAGTGTTCTCTTCTTCCTTAATGTTCTCTTCTTCTTTGTTCCTTCCACTACTTTCTCCATTTCCTTTCTTAATTGATCCTCTCACCAAAACCCCATCTATGTATTTGTATTGTTCCTTCAGTTCCAGTCAAGGATCTGCCATTTCTGTTTCTCTCAGTCTCTTGCAACCCTAATTGGTTGATTGATTGCTTGATGCTTTGATTTTGATTCATCTCTTGTGAAGATATTGAGAGAAAGATGAAGGTTCCTTGTTGTTCAGTCTGTCATATGAGATATAATGAAGAAAAAAAAACCCCTCTTGCTTAATTGTTCTTTATGTTGCCAGCTAGAAGAGAAATTACATTCCCTAAATCTAGTCACCCCAACACAAATAAACGAAGTTTAAAGTTGAGAAATTAACATTATGAGATTTCTCCACTTATTCGAAACAAAGATCGCACTTACAGTCAAAATCAATCTCTGTGGACCTTAGGTCTCCTTCTCTTCAATCCCCTATTAACTAGTAAAAAGACACAATAATAATAAATAAATAAATTTTATGAGCACACAAGCAAAATTTAAGGAGGACAACTTTGGGAAAGTTCTAGACTGCAGTTGGTGACAGCTATGACAACATTTATCAAGATCCCATAGAATCCACTCTTCTCCAACTTGTGAATCCATGCAATGGTGGTTCCTCCAAGTGATGTCTTTTAATTGACCTAGATGTTTTCTTGTGTTGGTGGTCATAGATGCTACTCTTAAAACCTACAGAAATATAAATTAGTTCCACATGTTTTTCCTGAGATAATAGATAATTTTTAGAAATTGCACAATTTTTTATGCTTTAATGGGCATTCACAAAAGGGAGGTAAAATATTTTTAGAAGGAAAGTCTCTAGTTCACTTGAAGCTTTGTTAGATTTCTAAGGTGTTTGAGTGTGAATGTTTGGATATATTTTCTATTTCTATTGAGCTGCACATTCGATTGTTATAATGATTTCTCCGTGGTTTTATCAATACAACATGATCAGTACTTGAGTTACCGTAAGGTGATTTTTTGTTTTTCCATTGTTATATCAAATGATAGAATTTATTCAAAGATTAAATGATAGAACCTGTGTTTCTAGGTTCCACCAAAACTGAATTCTTAAAAGTACAAAAATATTTTGAATTCTAATGACATGTGATCATTTTGAATGTGCTATGCTACATATTTTAGATGTTATAAGAATACTATAATATGGTTTATGAGTATCGAAAATTTTATAAAAAAACAAATGTAAAAGGAATACATTGTTTGATCAATGTGTGGTATAATATGGTGTTTAAATGCTTATAATGGATAACTCACGTATATTTATGTATGTTTGAATTGGCTACCTAATAGAAATCTATTATTTAAATGACATAAATTGCCCCTGCAATAAGATGATGTTACCAAACAAGGTTTTACAAAAAAAAAAACTTCTATTATTATGCGCTATCAAACGATTTTTTTGTCTAAAAATCTATTTCTTACAAATCTTTTGATCATAGATCTATTTTAGCAAGATTTGTCCAAAGTAGATAATTTCAGAGAAGATCCACCAAACGAACCCATAGTGTGCTTCGATTAACTGTAATCGAAGTAGGACAATTTGAAATGAATTTGGAGGGTTCCTAAGAGTACATAGATAGAAATTTTATAAAGCGCAACCCACAAAACCATATTTTCTAAAAATTTTATACTTATTGTTTGTATTTGAAGCATTAAACATAGAGTGCTTCGATTTTACTATAATCGAAGCACACATTTCAAAATGGAAGCAAGACATTTTGAAATGAATTTGGAAGGTTCCTATTAATACATTAGTAGAAATCTTATGAAGTTTGATCCATAAAATCATATTTTATAGATTTTACACTCTTATTGTTTGTATTTTGAAGTACTGGATATAGAGTGCTTCGATTTTACTATAATCGAAGCACACACTTCGAAATTGAAGTAAGACAATTTGAAATGAATTTAGTGGGTTCTTATTCTCACATGGGTGATAATTTTATGAAGCAAGACCCACAAAATCACTTTTTATAAGTGTACACTTTATTATTTGTATTTTGAAACATTGGATATATTGTGATTCGATTTTACTATAATTAAAACATATATACACTTTAACGTCAAATCAAGACATTTCTAGAGTTTACTGCACTAGCTTATTCTCATATTCATCCTCATATTCTATTAAGGATGTTTGAATGCCTTCGAATTGATGTAGTGTGGTGGAGACTGGTTAAAGGGTTGGGTAGATAAGGGGAGAGTCAAATTGGTTCTTTTATAAGATATAACATTATGATACTTTCAAGTGTGTGAGAATCAAACGTACCACAAAGAACTTGATCATTATCCAGGTTAATGGTAAAATATTTATTTTGGATAAAGTATGCATATTTTAGTGTTATAAAATTTTTGAGGTCTACACCCACTAATGTCATATATCTTTGCAAGTAGCTCTAGATATATTATGTTTAAGTGACTATGTTAAAGTCATTCACTGTTAACAAGCTCACATAAAATCAACAAAGAATCAGTGTTGCCGTTAGATTACTCATTATCAGAAAAATATAAAAAATAGTTGTACAAAAACTTTTAATTCTTTGGTTTTACTGTAATCAAATCACACATTATGACATCTTACTTTGATGTTCAGGAACATAAAAAAGATTTGCAAAAATCATATCAAAATTTAAAGCAATGTACTCATATGGTATATAAAAGTTTCTAAATAAAATCTCAAGGATCTTGTTGTCAAAAGTACTTTGCTCACTTTTCATGTTTTCTTGAAGTGTGGTATATTTACAAGTTCAATCTTTAAATAGTTATATTTGTTTAGTATAATAGGTATTTTAAAAGTACTCTAAGACATTATGCTTCAATAATGACTCATTTGCTTCGATTTATACAGTTTACAAAGCAGGGTATGAAAACAAAATCACTTTGTTAAATGCTATACTATTATATTATATTAGGCATAGAAAATTAATTTTATGATGTCATGCTTCGATAATAACTATCTTGCTTCGATTTCAGGGAGTTATCGAAGCATGAGAATGTAAATCTTCAAGCTCGACTCAATGATGGTTTTAACAAAGCAAATACAACAAATAAGGAATAACTAATATGATTGAGTTGTTGATCTTAACGATGTTGCCCAAGTATTGACCCTAGAGGGTGGGTGAATAGGGTATTGGCAAAATTAAAATCTAATTACTCCCTTTTTGCAGAATTTAAATTAATAAGGGGATGCAACTAGCAATTCTAAATAAAGTAATTTAGAGATAGAGAAAAGAGTTAAAGAGTGCAAACATAAAGAATTTGTTATTGAGCTTCAGCAACTTGCTTACGTTCCCGCCTTAAGCTTCCTGTTTCAAGGATTTACCACAATTTTACTTGTACAGACTTCTTCTGGGTGAAGCCTAAACCTTTTACAATTTTTTTGCCGACGAGAATCACACCTCTCACAATCCTTTCCCTGGTTAGGATCAGACCTTTACACTCCTACTTTCAGGTGAAGATCAGACCTTTCTTGCAAGAGAACAACCCTCTTCTGTCTTCTTCAAAGCTTTCCACTTCAGTGCAAGAATCCCCTGATTCTTGATTTTACAATACAAGTTTTTGATAATGGATTTGAATCCAAAAATAGCTCATTGATTGAGCTGGATAAACTCTCTTTAAAACTCTAATAAAATCTCCCAACAGTTGGAGTTGAATAACTCAAGAACTGAGAATTAGGGATTTTGGGTTTTTCACTAAGGATGTGAGAGAATCAGCTTGTAGTGAATGATAAGTGTTTATAGATTGATCATTAGTTGTTTTTCATTCATACAAGATCTTATTTTATACCTCATTAAGTTTTATGGCCGTTGGAGGATCATTTAATGCAAACTATCTGTTTGAAAATAGTCGTTGAGAAACACTTATTGCGTTCTCAGGTCATCTAGTCGACTGGATGAATTATCTAGTTATCTAAATGATCACAGTGGTAATGTTGCATTTTTGGCCTTCATCTAGTCGACTAGATGGTGCAATTTTTGCACATAATCCATTTTTCAAGATTTTAAATACGGGAATGAATTTCAAAGTCTTCTACTTCATTTTTATTAAGATAATTAACATCTTTTTATGATATTTAAAATGATCTAAAATGATTTTTAAATGATCTTCAATTTGATCATAAGGTCCAGAGGCCAGATTCAATTTCGGTCTTCATCTAGTCGACTGGATGACTCCATCTAGTCGACTGAATGGTGTAAATTTTGTTTGAATTCCTCTTTTCATAACCTGAATTATAAGATTGAATTCCAAGGTTTTGTACCTTATCTTTATGAAGATAATTAACTTCTTTTTAAGTCCTTAAAATGATTTTCAATTAGGTCTCAAGGAACTTATGGTCAATCTATGTATTTGAGATTTTCCAACAACTAACTATTGAAGACTTTTTATATAAGTCCTAAGAACTCTCAAAAACTAAAAAGTAAACTTCTTAAACCTTCTTAAGAGTCTTCAAACTTGATTATTGCATCTTCAATGATAGTTCCACTCCTGAGAACTTCTAAGACTTGTTCTTCATCTTTTTTTGTGGATTTTGGGATGAACTTCAACTTGATCTTCTAGTATGATTGAAGCTTCTTCAAATTTGATGGTTATGAACTTCTACCACTTCACTTGAGTGCTTCCTTTAACATCTTGGATGGTAATTCCATGTAATTTGAGTTTGAATGGTTGACTAATGCTCTTGTACACTATTTTTCAGAAACACTTTAAAGTAGACATTAGTAGTATAAAAGTCATTTCATTATTTAAGTTATCATCAAAATTAATAAGTATACTTAAGGTTGTAACATTTAGGCTAACAAACGATTGTTGCAAACAGTTTAAAATCGGAGAGATGAAAGAAGGACAATGATGCTTTCTTCCTTGTTTATTTGGGCCATGCTTGTCGGATATACATCTCACTACCATAGTTTGGAAAGGGTGAGGGGGGGGGGGGTACTAAAAAACTATTTACTATAACTACAAATAGAGAGACGATGGACAACAAAGAGAATGAACAAAACACGGGAAATATGAGAGAGAGGGAAGAGAACCAAGATTTTTTTTTTACAAATGGACATTTTGTCCATTTAGTGTATTGAACTACAATAAGTCAAGTTCGGTAAAATTGAGGTATTGAACCCTAATTCGGTAAATATAAAATTTTTGAGGAATATTTTGGTAAATAAATCTATAATATAAGGGATTTTTCCGTGATTACCCATTAAGTTTGGGATTTCTACCTAAATACCCAAGTTTTAAAAACTATTCCCTCAAGAGGCTTATGAGCATTTTTCATAATTCGGCATTTATGAAAAGTCTTAAATATCCCTCCACTAGCACCAAAACTTATAAGAGTTTATTTTAGTTAAAAAAAAAAGAAGTGGAAAAGAGGGGTTCACATCGGTGCATGAGATGGGAGAAGCTCTTCACTCTCCTCATCTTCTCCTCTCACAAAGCTTCCACTCATTTTTTTGTGTGAAAAGATATTTTTAATTATTCGTGATTTACATTACCCAACCCTAAAAAGATATGTTTGATTGATTTTTCTTCACCTAAATTATTTTTTATACCTCTTCACAATACAAAACAATGGTTAATGAGTGTTTTAGGACACTTTTAATAGAAATATTTTTGAATAAGGATAAAAAATCACAAAATTATGAGTTTTAATGGAAGTTTTTGCACACAGGATCAATGCCGATTGATACTGTTGTATACACCAAGTTAGTATAGATGTATCAACCTATGTTGATATCGGTACCTAGTTGATACATGTCGATACCGGTCAATACTATTATCCATACATGCATGTATCCACATATAGTCTTTAACCTTGGAACACAACCAATATCGACCCGATATTTTGAGTATCGACAACACACTGCAAATCATAAATAAATGAAAAGAAAAGACCTATAAAAACATATGTTAGATGTGTAAGGTAATATTTTGTATTGGCTTAATTCTGATGTCAACGTGGTGTCAATGTAAGTCTAGTGTCGTTATTCCTCTGGTTGATGAAGATTGGTGATGATGAAACTCCAAAAACTCAAGAGAAGTACATTCCAGTTTCAAATTTCGCTCACACTCTTAGGATGGTAAGTGACTTAGATACCTAGTGGTTACCATCTGTGGAATTAACTTAGAACATCTTAAGCATACACCCTACGCGATTAGAAATTGACTCATGTAATCTTAATAGCATTCAGATGGTTTTTATAAGGTATTGGATGTTGAAACAGGAGTGAAAGTGCAAACTATTCAAAATTTGCATAGGTTGTTCGATTGCCCAGCTTGGCTGTTCGAACGCCCAAGAACGGCCAGCTGATCGTTCGAACAGGCAATTGAATGTCAAAAACAGAAGCTTGTTTGTCCCCCCGTTTTTAACCATTTTCATCCAATTCCAAATCCGTTCGAACGCCCCTCATGGTCGTTCAAACGGACCTCGTATTTTTGGTTTCTAAATACATCCGAACTCTGTTTTGGCAAGTGCTATTTATTGGATGATCCCTTAGCTCGTTCTAAGGAATTAGAGAGAGAGTTTAGAGACTATTCTAAAGATTTTAGGGTTTTTAAATTCTCACTTGGTGGATAGTTCTCATCTCTCACGCTCTAGTTGATGCAAGGTCGAATTGTTCTATCTTGAGTTGCATCAGTTGATCTCCATTGTTGTTAGAGATCTCACTAAAGCTATAGTTCGTTCCTTCATATAAGTTTAAATTCTGTGTGAGTGTTGGTTGGCGTTGTCAAAGCCGTCGATGACAGAGATCGATCGTTGGATCGTTGATTGAAACTTTGAGAAAAATTGGTCGGTGAGGAACCGGAGCTGCTGCTGCAGAGATCGAATGAGAAGTTTGTGGTTGTTCTACAAGACGGAGAATTTGTATTGAGGAACAATGTTTGGTGTCCAGTTGGGTAAGATTTGGTCTTGTGTTTAATAACTTATTCTCATAGTGAATTTTGTGCTGGATTAGGTCCCGTGGTTTTTTCCGAAAGAGTTTTCCACGTAAAAAATCTTGTGTGTGGTGGATTGCTTGTCTTCTTTACTTTCCGCACCTGTTTGCTTTTGTTTGCCTTAACTCTGATTATTAATCGATAAATTAAAAAATTTGTAGACATTGCTAGGAAGACCTCTTCATCCCCCTCTAGGTCAAAGAAATCATTGAACAGAGATATTTCAACATAATTTAAGGTTTAAAATTAAAAAAATGCAATAATTATAAACCGTTTTCCTTGGATTAATCAAACATTCAATGATTTTAACTAATTTATTTTTGAATAAACACAAGAAGCCCAAGAATAAGGTTTTTTATTCCGTTAATGACATTTTTTCACAATCGTGATTGCTATTCATTTTGATGTTTAATCTTATCAGAATGAAGCTATCTTCTTTGAATGTGAGAATTGACCTGATGAGTTTTGCACACGCGTAAACTCTCTGGATCATATTTCTAGACGAAAGAACACACTTGAAACGAAGCCTATCGTCGGAAATAGGGTAATGACACAAATATCTTTTCCTCAAATGATTTAGATAAAATGGTCCAAAAAAAGAAAAGTTCGCATATATGAACAACCACCTTCGCATGTGCTTAGAGAGTTTTTTAAAACTTAGGTATTTGGGAACAACCCAAATTTGAACCAGTAATTTCAATTAAAGGGCCAAAAACCTCAAACTAGTCTTTGCCCTGAAAATTACTGGGCGGGTTGAGTAGTTGATTCTGAAATTGAAAGCACTGTTTCAAAAACATCAACAGGAAGTTACTATCGTATTGTGTGGCACTACCCAATCATCCAACCTGTCATTTAAGTAGCATCATTTGACTGACAAGTCAAAAAAAATAAAAAAAAAAGGAGGCCATTTCCGGAATTTCACATATGAATAAACGCAAAAAACGTACATAAAATTTCAAGGACCCAATAGAAAACAGTCAGTTTTGGAGGGAGGAACGAAAGACGGCACTGGCCGGCATGTGAGCGCCCCCTGACTCATCGAGCTTCCCAAACCCTCCTAACCATGTCTGGAACTGCTTCGAGATCTCAAAGATCTTCCACCAATATCTCGCCGTTCCGGTCAAGGAAGTCTCCGGCGCCTCCACCGGCGACAGCGAAGAGTGGAGCGAGGCCGACTACTCCTTCGGGGCCGTCTAGGTTTCCTTCTAAGCTTTCAGTCTCTCCGGCGAACTCGACTAGCCCTTTGACGCCGGCTTCGGAGAAGCCTGATGTCAGTAAGGCCAAGGAAAATGTCACGGTTACAGTCAGGTTTCGTCCTCTCAGGTATTTGGTTTCGCGATTTTGTTTCGTTCTCTTAGTGTTTTACTCGAACATTTGGTGTGTATTTCTGATGTTTGCTGTTAAAATGAGTTCAATGTGTTTTTGATTAGTGCTCGGGAGATTAATAAGGGGGATGAGATAGCTTGGTATGCAGATGGAGATTTTACGGTTCGGAACGAGTACAATACCTCGATTGGTTATGGGTTTGGTTAGTAGCAGGTTTCCTCTTTTATTTTTTTTTTTTTCTTTTACCTCCTGTTTTGTTTCATTAAATTGTTACTTCTTAGTTTCATTTTCTCATGTTTTTATATACATTGCTATTGGTTTTGGGTGGGTTATTGTTTTCTTATATGTTGCTTATGTTTTTAGAGGTTTATTATAGTGTTTGGTGACTGTTTTTGAACTTCAAAGCTTCATGGGGTGGGGCCGTAGGGGGTTATGATTGTAGTTATTGTTTCAAATTTTGATCTGAAGTCTGAACCACATGGAGTATTCATGACACCAATACTAGAAAATTGGCAATAGCACAAGACAAGAATTTACGTGGTTCAACGTAAAAGCCTACATGAACGGGATCAACCTGCAAGTCTTTCCACTATGAGAATGCAATAAAAGAGAATACAAGGAGTATTTCAATATCTGAAATCCACACCCAACAACCCTTCTACACCCCTCTTTCTTACCCACTCTCAAAACCTGTGAAAACTTCGCAAAAGACCACTATTCTTTCTTATCGAATCCAAAAATCCATTTCTCTCCTTTTTATACTACCCAGTTAATAAAACCTAAAATAGCCTTAATCATTAGATCAAGAGATGATCTAACGGCTAAAATAAAGGCATAAACCTAACAATCTTGACCTTGGCTTTATTTACAGCCCCATGAAGATCTCTTGTTTGCGCCTTTGCCTATGACACGTGTCCACCCCTCCACCTCATTCCAAAATGCCCGGAACCACCTTGAAGATAAATTGCACATGTCTCCCTCAATGAAATTTGGATCACCAATGCCCGGGATGCAATTTGCATCACTACCCCTCCACTTGACACCCTTTGCTTACGTAACTGCTCTTGACTTGCTATGCAAGTTCTTCCTCTGTCGCGTGGGTCGTCCTTCCTTCAAAAGATACAACGACCCTGGGCATGTTTGGCTAGGTTGGATAGACTTGGTTAGGTCGGGTGTGACTGAGCTGGTTGCTTTGAAAAATTACTCCCCTTACAAATGCCCCCTCTCATGGCCTTGGGCTTCGCTTGAGGTCTTGAGAAGCAGAATCGACGTTTGTGTAGGTGCGAGCCAAGCGCTCGCATTTTTTTAACCTGGATTTGACAGTTTCGTACGATGCGGCCTAGAGACACGCGCCTAATCAATGCGCAATCACACGTCTGAGGGTCATTATTGCTTTGTCGAACGTGATGGTTGACACTCTATTGATTTGCTTTATGCAAAGACGATTCAACCCTCGAAAGGGAATGACGAGTACGGCTTGATGGAGGAAAATCTGGTCATCTACACCACTTTCTCAATTACTTATAAATAGGAGGAGGGGATCACAAGAGACCCGATCCATATACTTGTACTTTCAGTTTCTTCGCCCATACTATTCTTTATGTCATCCCAGGCTCTTTAACAGTCATTTTCTGGGACTAGAGGGAAGCTCTATTTTCTTTTGCCTCGCATCCTGCTCTTGTGCAATGTTGAGGTCGTCTAGTTCTCAAATTAGCCTTCAAGAATGACTTAGAGATAGGTGTCGGATCCCAAATTTTGTTGGGATATCAGCTGTAGATGACCTTGAAATTCGAGTCAAATGCTTGGTTCGACTTTAGTATTCCTGGCTCAGCTTGATGCCAATTTACACTCTCCTCTTGACCCATTGGTTGGGGCATTACTTTGCGAGTTTAGAATGGATGATAACTTCGTTCCCCAAGTTAGTGTTGATTGGGGTATTTTGGTATTTCATGTTATTAGCTATACAGCTTGTATTACGCGTAATACACGTAAGGGTAAATATGTAATTCCCCAATTTAGTAATAATATATAAAGGATAAGAGAGAAGTGAATAACAATCTCTCTAAATCCCTTTTTCCCTTTTTTCCCTCTTTTCTCTGATTCCTCTTTTTATTATTTTTCTTCTTCTTCCTTTTTCTACTTGGTAACAGAGCAGGAAATCAAGGTTGGCATTTTTCTTTTTCTTTTTTTAATGTCATGAATAGTACTGTGAATAGTGTTGTGCGAATAGTGTTGCATGAATAGTGCCAAGTGGATCTGGTATGGTTTTATATTTTGGAGTTTTTTTTTTGGAGTATCTAAGTTGATATTTCACGATCTCGAATTTTTATTTTTTAAACTCAGATTTACACCATTCGAGGTAGATCTGGAGTTATAAATGTGTTCATTGTTTTTAACAAAACAATAGTTGTTTCATGAAAGAGTGATTCCAGGGACCCTAAAAATTTTGTAGGCTGTTTTTTGTGAAAAAACAAATCTATTTATCCTCCTTGGATTCATTGTTTTTAACAAAACACTAGTTGTTTCATTATTGCTATTTAGTTTACAATAATGTAAACTTGTACTTTAGCATAATTCGCTTTTGTACCTCTTTTTGGATTAATATATCTTGTTGATTACTGATAAAAAAAAAAAACAAAACACTAGTTGTTTGGAGTTTGTTTGGTGAATGAGTATGATTCTAAAAACCCTAAAGTTGTTTTGTAGGTTGTTTAAAATAAAATAGAATCTTATTTAACCTCCGTACGAGGCATTGACAATGTTTATTGTTTCTGTTTTTATGTTGGAATTTTCTATTATTGACCTATGGCCTGTTTGGTTTGGGATTATTGCAGTAATAAGCGATTATGCTGACAAGAGCTAATGCGAATAAGCTTTGATGTCAATAAACGCTGATAGTTGTAATCCTGTTTGGTTTGACACCGTCAATAAACGCTGATGCTGATAATAATCGATTATGTGTTAAATAATCCTGTATGGTTCACCCAAATGCAAAAATTGATTATGTCAATTGTTCATATAAAGATAACATTGATTCTAGTTGTTAATTAATGGTTTTTGTTTTACAAAATCTCTACTCTATGAGAAAACATCATATTCTTCATGTTACCATCCCTTGGAGGTTCCAAAAGCCCTATGCATGGTTCAAAATATCGGTATCGGTCGCTGTATGGGTAAGTCCAAAATAGGATACGTATCGACGTATCGGTTGGATACGGTAGAAAAATTCAGGATACGCTAAAAAAAGCTTGGATACGCAAGGAAAAACTTGGATACCTTGCATAAAACTTCTTTTAATGTAAATATAAGCTAAAAACAAACTACATGAAGGCCTCCAACTACTTTTATAATCATACATATGAGAGTTAACAAATTTATAAGTTAAAAAATGCGTGCGCGCTGATAAATATGTATGAAAATACAGACCATAGTTACTTAACTAAGTGATAGAAGCTCACTTGCATTCATAAATCAAAATATGAAAATACATAGACTCTTGTATTCACAAATCAAATTACATAGATGATAGAAGCTCAATACCACATTGAGCTTCATGTCGGCTCATACTCTATTATTATGGGATCAGGAATTGAGTAGAGTGATACATTATAAGTGGTCCAGACATGATGACACTACTGTGTCCAAGTCATCATTATGCGGTACATGCCCAGATACATTTGTACATATGTCTGCTGCTAAGTCGTTATCTGTTCATAACTGTTAGTCGAAGACTAGGGCTGAGCATCATAACCAGTGACTCCTGATAAGTAGGGTTGGGTTGGGGCATCATAACCAGTGGCTCCTGATAAATAGGGCTGAGCTAGGGCATTATAACCAGGGAATAACCTTATTTACATATTAATATCTAAAGTAAATGAAAGTAAAATCAAGTTAAAATCATTTACTTAAACAATATATTATGTAAATAAGTTGTATCGGATCTGTATTGTGGATCCTAACGTAAATGAAAAGAGAAAAAAAATTCATTGAAAAATCCTCGTATCGAATGTATCGGGCCTGTATTGGCCCGATATAGTGGAGTTTTTTTTCCAGCGTACCAGTGTATCGGGTAGCTCCAAATAGGATACGTATCGGCCCGTATCGGTCGATACGTATCGATATTTTAAACCATGGCCCTATGGAGTTCATCTCTCTTTGTGTTATTAAGCATAAGCCATGTTTAAAATAGCACATAGCATTTAATGGTGTTTGTGTTATTAAGCTTAATCCACCTTTTATTTGTTTCCTTGTGAAAAGAAAACAATAAAATGAATTGGCCTTGGGCCATGGGCCATGGGATAAGTCACAGGTGCACTATGTATCATTATTTCAATGGAGATGCCATTAGTAGAAGCCTTCAATTGAGGTTATTACCATTTGGGTGAAGATAATTGATTACTTGGTATTAATTTGGCATTTGGAGAGCTTGTTGTTACATCTAGATGGCAACTGTGAGATAGAAGAGCATGGTGAGAAACTAGAAATAGAGGGAACAAAAGGGGCACAAGGACACTGTCTAGCAAGTTGGCAACAATGGGTACAAGCTCTCTTTTCTCTCTCCTCTAATTCTCTCTCCCTCTCTCTCTATCCAATATCTACTCAAACAGTCCCAAGAGTTCTGAATTCCCGGGAAAAGGTGGTGTGATCATAGCTGCATAAAGAACACCATTCTTGAAATAGATCAATTCAAGCGCTATGTATGTTGATTGATCACACATTTATGTTTATATTGATTGATCACATGAAAATTATGATTTTTTTTCCATTGATTGGAACACTACCTTGTATATAAAATAAATAAATTCGCTTTTCCCCTTTTCACTTTTCACTTTTCCCTCTTCTCTCTTCTTCCTCTTTCTATTCTTTTTCTTCTTCCACTTTCTACTGTTAGTCAGTATGTCCAAGATGGGTACCAGATTGGGATTAGACATATTCTATCCCGGTACTTTGCCAAGCGTTGCTTGGTGGAGGACGAACTACATTTCCATATTTCTCTCCAGGTTAATGTCACGACCCAAAATTCCATCTAGGCCAAATGGAACTTTGACTCGAAACATTGCATTGGTCTGACATCTCATCTCGAGATATCTTAACAAGCATATAAGGCATACTAAAACATGCACTTAAAAATTCTTTAATTGATCATCGTCCATTCCATAATATCTAAAATGACTGAACTTTAACAATCTAAATCATCCATTATGATTCCAAAATAGATAAACATGACCTAACCATTCATGATGTAATAAAGTCTTATTACAATCCTTTAAAATTGAAAGTCTAAAATCAAAACTCAATAATATGGATAATTATCCAAATTATTCTCCTTCGCAAAATCACCTTCTGTATTCACTATTCTCTAAGTGTTCCTCTTCTTTTCAAGGTTTAGTGCAGTCTTGAAATCCACACCTGCCTACATAAACACATCGTTGAGCAACAAGCAGCTCAGTGGATAAATTCCTAGCTAACAATATCATAAACATCATAACATACCTAACATACTTGACATGACATACTTAACGTGACGCAACATACATAATCAAAGTGCGGAAACATATGAGTATATACAAGATACATCCTTCTTACTTGTGAGCATCTTATCTTACTTAACTTACCATGCTTGTGAGGTCTTATCTTGTGATACACAACATACACTTAACTCAAACCCTAATATCGAATATGAGATTACAACTATATTGGATTCCAACGAATTGCACCCGTCGGCACACTTGAGATCTTTCTTGGAACCAGATGGCTAGTACCCTTGAAAACTTACTTGAAGCCAGACACTAGCATCCTTGAACAATTTGAAGCCATACATGATGTACACTTGAGTAACTTAGACTTGTGAGCCAGGTACGACGTACCCTTGAAACGAATTATTGATGGCGCCCATAACTTATGAGAAAACACATCATGCATTCATACTTAAACATACATACATATTCGTGAGAACTTGTGAGCTTATGAAACTTATGAGCTTTTAAGACTTGTGAACATACTTGTAAACCTATCGTGTTTGTGAGCACACAGGCCACCCCATCCCGAGTGTGCCCCCACTTCATGCAGGCTGCCCCATTCAAGCCCGATGTGAAAATGCTCCTGTATTAATCACCCCTGTTGAGGAGTCTCGAATGCGAGACCTCTGGCTCTGATACCACTTTGATACAGGACATTTAACCAATGCTCCCAAAAGCCACGACTAATAGGAGGCTAGGAGCGGAAGATTAGATTACTTTATCTCATAGCCCGGATCTAGGCTCTCGGCCGAACCCCCCCCGTGGGGCCATGTTACACAGGCCACCCGCACCCTGATTGTGCCCCCACTTCACGCAGGCTGCCCCACTCGAGCCCGGTGTGAAAATTCTCCTACATTAAAGAAGGCCAAGAAATAGAGAAAAAGAGGAGGAGAATAAAGGTGGGGGGTACTAACTTAAGCGTTAGAGTATCTTTTGCAGGAAGGAGGACCCACGCGGTGGAGGAAGAAGAACTTATGTAGTGAGTTGGGAGTGGGTACGTGAGTGAAGGATGTCAGGTCAAAATCGATTTCCCCCCCTCCCCTCCAAAAAGAATTGGTGTTGTCTGGGGAAATATTCAATATTAACTGAAAAGGCACTGCACAACAGAGGGGTTGGAACTGCCTCTGCTCAAGGAGACCCAACTGTGGAGCCGAATCCAAAGGTCGCTCTTGTGCAGCCCATGCAAATAGAAGTGTTTGCCAACTTTTATTAGTATATAGGAGAATAGAAATAAGAGTAAAGAAATACATTATGAAATACAGTTTCTTGGCTTCTATATGATCTACACTAAGATTGAATATATTTTTTTCTGAGATAACAAGAAAAGTATAGTCGTTTTTAGGTATGTCCAAAGGATTTTGAAGTAGATGGGTTGAATGAGTTTTGAAGCTTTGAAAATCATACACTGAGATCAAATAATTTTTTTTAAATGAGAAAACAAGAAAAGAGTAGTCGTTTTTAGGTATGTTCAAAAGATTTTGAAGGAGATGGGTAGAGTGAGTTTTGAAAATCAAATTTTAAGATGTGAGTCTATATGTTTCGTAGTATATTGACTGTATCATAATGGTATTGATGTATGCTATACGGACGATACACTACCAAAACACATGAAAAAATCAGTACCTGTGGATTTTTTATTGCTAAACATTTAAAAGGGATACGTATCATGGGTATCATATCGATAAACATGATATTTTAAACCATGCTTGGGGTTCGCTGGAGGAGTGACAAGAATCAAATATTTAATTTTTTTTGGTTTGAGCATCTTGTTAAAGAAACTGGATTGCTTTCATGGGATGGGGGTTCATTCTTTCTGAAGAAACTGATTCCTGAGCCCTTATATGAGCTGTTTTGGTTGTGATTTCTGCAGTTTTGGAAATAAATTGGGGTCTTGACAGGTAAATGGATGGATTTTAAGCCGAGACAAGGGAGAGAGACAAGTCCTGCTTCTACGGTGGAGATCAAAACTATCCTTAGCGGTTCGTAGGTGCCACATTATTAGGTTAGGGAGCGAGTAGCTTGGGCCAGTCTTAGTGAGTAGCTTGGCTTGCTCATGCGGGGCTGCTGCTGCTTTCCCGGAAGCTGCTGTTCTCTTTGATTTAACAAAGCCGGTATGAGGAAAGAAGAAGAGAGAGCTTAGCTTTTGGAGCAAAAGCCTTCTTAAACACCTATTTTTATAAATAATAATAGGTTTTAAAGCATTTTCTTATAAAAGTATCATCATAAAGCATGTTCAAATGAAATGGCGATCAAACATGCTCTAACTTATGCTAGGTAGTCAATGTTTTAGCTGAAAGGTAGTTTAAAATAGAATGCTTTGCATATGGGGAACTTGTTTTCCCTAAAGCCGAAACCTTGTATATATATATATATTTTAATTGAATATTTGTACTTAAAAATAAAGAAAAAATATGTTATAATTGCCGCACCTCAACTTAAAAGGAATGAAACCCTCTATTGTGGATAAATTGTTATTATTTCCAAACTTTCCCAGTTATTGATGGAAATGTAAGATCTTATAAGCATCTGAACTTCTATTAACGACAAAGGTTGTATATTACTCTGCGAAGTTCTTGTGTCATCTTCAGAATATCTACACCATCCGCACTGCCAGTAGGAAGCTAAAAATTTGAAAAAGAAATTACTTTCAGCAATCCTGGATGTTTTAAAATAGCAAATGTGTGTCTGGAAATAGTCCTTCCAGAAAGGAAATTGTGAACTCTGGCATTTAATACTTCGAATTTTTTTTCTTCCTTGTGATAGTTCCTAGAGTCATTGTTTTCTTTATTTTGACAAGCAAATATGAAATTTCTCTGCTTGTGCAGATAAAGTATTTGGTCCAGCAACGACCACTCGCCATGTTTATGATGTTGCTGCTCAGCATGTTGTAGGTGGTGCCATGGAAGGAATCAATGGTAACTCTTTTTCTCTATTCAAGATTTTTCTTATAGTTTCATGGTGAATGGTATTCAAAAGGATATGAACCATGAATTGGTTTTATGATTTGCAGCTGGATTTTCACTAGACACCTAAATGATAATGTGTACTTTTGACTACTATACCAGTCACAAAATCTGTGAACTTTGCTGCATTCTCTTACCACAATTCTTTTAGTTTTTATTTGGTAGTGGTGATGAAAATGGGCAAATTATAATAGTATATGAGAAGGTGAGAACTTAAGCAAAGTTCCCTTTTGGGAGGAAGAATTCTGTATTCTCGACCTGTGTATTAGATATCCTAGAACTCCTCAAATTTTCTTTTTTATACAATTTTCTTTTCTGCACGATAATGACAATTGGTCTCCATCACCAAGCTTTAGAATTACCAATAAAAAAAAGAAGCTTTATAACTAGGATTACAGTGCTAATTTCTTTTCCTATGTTCTATCACGTGTAATATACTATTTAGAATCAACTATGTAACTGAGTGATCTCTGGAGTTTCTTGTGCATCACCCCACCATGGAACTAGTCATCCTGAATTTGCATTGCATAGTAGTCTTGCTTATAGATTTTCTTGGGGCCAAAGGTTCATACATTTGCAGGTAGAGGTACGCAGATTAGCAAATGGATATCTTTCATGCATCAACGGAGTCCACCACGATAGAGCTTCTCCTTCTGAGATAATAGTTTAGGTAATAGGAAAGATCTTTTCTTTTTATTTTTGATTGGTAGCAATAATTGTATTGCTTTCTGAACTGAATTACAATACGGGGAAGAAGACTTTTCACAAGATAAAGTAAAACTATGCTTGGAATCACAAACTACAATCTGACTCCAGTTATGTACAAAATCCGCACTACTAGTATCCAAAAGTTTGGACTTTGGGGAGAATGGCTATCCAACTACGTAAGGGACCATCTGATGAGGGAGCAAAGCTGCAGCAACGGAAGTTCAGAATGCTAAAAGATTCTGCGATTCCTCTCCTTCTAGATCTCCCAACATATTGAAATTGGAGACATTCTGCAAACTACTTTCCCTTTTCCTGAAGGGGCTTTGGGCAATGGTTGGAAGACCTCTCTAACTCCGGATGGGGAAACCCAATACAACCCAAAAATCGTGGAGAAGAAGCTCGGCATGATGCATGCTACGGGGCAATGAAGCAAGAGATGATCCACAGCTACTGTCACAGACTTGCACATCCTACACTGTTTGGAACCATCATACCAGTTTATAGGATGATATACTGTTCAAAGATTTTCCAGAATGGCCATCCGGTCAAAAGTAGATACATAAATGGAACCGGGACATTCCAAGCCTTCCGAAAGTGTGGCTTCTCAAACATCTCTTCCTCCAAAGAGAGCTGTAGAAGTCTCTCTCTGTCCCCCCTATATAATGTCGTTCCATGAGTCTTCCCTACTCGAATTATCCAAATTGCATTCAGATTTGGAAAGGCAAGTGCACTCATAGTCTCTATGATTTCTCCTGAACCTGGGATATTAAATGGTCTCCCAATTCCTGGTCTCAAAGTGATCACTGACCAATGCATCCTTTTTTTTTTTTGATCAGTACTGACCAAGGCATCCTTTGATAAGGCAATCATTTATAGTCAAGGGCATATCATTCATAGCCTGACAATGCCACTAGCCACATCAATCATCCTCCCAGAACCGAATTCTCGTCCCATTAACCACCACAAAATCAGACTGCTCAAGGAATTGTTTATGAACAAGTGAGCGCTTGGGGTCCCAATTTCTCCCAAATTTGGAATCCACAGCTGCTCTCAAAAGGGCACTCTCTTCATTAATGAACCACCAAATCAATTATCCATTTTGCCTAGTAGCCCCTTCTTCAATTTCCTAAATCCCAAACCCTGCATTCCTCGGGATGATGTACCTACTCCCACTGTTTTATGGGAGATATACCCACTCACACCTTACCATGTGAAGCCTCCTCTTGTCCCCCCTACTATTCCATAAGAAGTACCTTTGAAGAGATTTGAGATGCTGTCCGACCGAAGTCGGAATCTTGAATGACATAAAGAAATCGGTAAGCTTGTCAAGAAGCTTTTGATGACAGTGATTCTCTGCCTAGGGAAAGGCATGGTGAGTCTTTTTTCCACCCTCTCGATCGCGGGATCCCAAATTTTCTTGTCAATAGGCCGGGCACTCAAAGGCAGCCCAAATACTTGGTGAGAAATCTGCTAATCTACACCCTAGGATGCTAGCACATTCGGAATACAGCTCATGCAAATTCTCCCCCATAGGCCACACCAATAGGATGGACCCACTCCATTCTCCAAAGGCAGTTCTTGTGTGTAGGGTGTGGAACCCCGCATTCCTTAAGTCCCACTATGCCAGATCATATATTGCAAAACCCAACCTGATTGGACAGCTATAGATGCGCGGTATATCAAATTCATTTTGGATGGTCCCGAGGAGAAGGTATAAAGAGTATGTATATAACTAAAAGTCTAAAACCTTGTAGCAGCTATATTGTGTATCCAGGAGACCAAACTAGAGACAATCCAGGAACACATCGTTAGGGATTTGTGGGACATCTCAACACCTCAATGGGTAGCAGTTCCATCATTGGGAGCCTCAGGAGGCATTCTATTAATTTGGGACATGGAAAAACTGGAGGTGGTAGAATTAGAGCTGGAGGCATATTCGATTTCAATTTTTTGTCGACGAGTGGGGGAAGAATTTACATGGGTGTTTTCCTGAGTATATGGTCCATCTGGTGGGTCAAATGATTCCGTCTTCTGGGGTGAGCTTGAGGATTTAAGTGTCAGATGGGGGGCCCATGGTGTTTGGGCGGGGATTTTAACAGCATTCGCTTATGTGAGGAGCGGAAAAGCGGCTGTGCATATCTATGTTACTGAGAGCACAATTGTCAATGCCTTTGTCACAATTCCGTACACCTCCATACTCATATCCATATGGCTCATAAAACATATCCATAGTTGTTAAAGTTGTTGCCTTAGACGGTCGCCTAGGCGACAAGGCACTTAGCTGGGCTTAGGCGACTAGCTGCCTCATGCGGTCATTATTAAAAATCAGATATATGTAATATTATTATTATTTAAGGATATAAATAAAGGTGCTAAAAGGTAAAATCATAGAGTGGAATTTCAATTGCTTTGGTAGGGTGGATAAAAGGTTGAGGGAGATCGAATTTAGGCTTAATGCTTTGGAAAAAAAGGAGGAAAGTGAGGGTCTGGGAAGGGAGGAAGAGGTGGAACGACTGAAGTTATCAGGGTCTCTTATGTCCTTGAGAAGACTAGAAGAGATATCTTGGAAACAAAAGGCCAGAGTCTAGTGGCTAAAGGCGGGGGATAGAAATACAAAATTTTTTCACGAGTGTGCCAAGGCCAAAAAACAAGTGAATACCATTACTAGTTTGAAGGTGGGGAATGAGGTTATAGAGAGCGACGAGGAGATTGGCAGTGAGGTGACAAGATATTTTCAGAACTGGTTTCTGGATGATAAAAGGAAGCGGCCTCAGATGCAGTGTCTAAGAGTTGATCAAATTTCGAGGGAGGAGGTGGGTGAGTTGGAGAGACAGTTTGAGGAAGAGGAGGTGCGTAGGGCGATTAATAAAATGGGGAAGGATAAAGCGCTAGGGCCAGATGGTTTCACTATGGGTTTCTACCGTGGTTGTTGGGAAGTGGTGAAAGTAGATTTGATGAGGGTGTTTGCTGAGTTCCATGAGAGGGGAAGATGAAATAAGGAGTCAGGAGCGACATTTATCTCTCGAATTCTGAAGGCTAATGGAGCGGAGGAGTTAAAAGATTTTAGGTCAATTAGTTTGGTGACTAGTTTGTACAAAATTGTGGCTAAGGTTCTCGGATAGATTGAAGAGGGTGGTGGGGGCTTATCATGGTGTGTTTGTAAAGGGGAGGCAACTGGTCGATGGTGTTTTGATTGCTAGTGAGTGTATTGACTCACGGATTAGAGAAGGGCTAGGTGGACTTGTCTGCCAGGTAGACATGGAAAAAGCCTATGATCATGTGGATTGGAGGTTTTTGGAAGATATGCTCAAATGTATGGGGTTCTGGGAGAGATGGATTAGGTGGATGAAGGGGTGTGTTTCGTCGTCACATTTCTCTATTCTAGTGAATGGGAGCCCGCATGGTTCTTTTCCTAGTTTCAGAGGTTTGCGACAGGGCTGCCCCCTATCTCCTTTTCTCTTCATTATGGTGGCAGAAGCTTTTAGTAAACTCCTATCAAAGGTAGAAGGTTTGGAGATGATTAAAGGGTTTCAGGCGGGAATGGAGGGCCTTTCATTTCACATCTTCAGTATGCAGATGATACTATTTTATTTTTGGAGGCGGATGATGATCAGGTGGCCAATATGAGAGGTGTTCTTAGATGCTTTGAGGCCTTATCCGGTTTGAAGATTAATATTGCCAAGAGTAAGCTGATTGGGGTGGGAGAGGTGGAGGGGGGTTTTGTAGAAAGAAGTGCTAGAAGTTTGGGTTGCAGGGTGGGTTCCTTGCCCATCAGGTATCTTGGATTGCCGGTAGGAGCGAACCCGCAATCGATGGCTATTTGGGATCCGGTGGTGGAGAGAGTTGAGCTGAGAATAGTGGGTTGGAAGAAAAGATTTCTGTCCTTAGGAGGGCGGATAACTTTGATCAAAAGTGTGTTGTCGAGTCTTCAAAAGTTTCACATGTCTTTGTTCAAGATACCTCGGGCGGTGCTCATGAGGTTGGAGAAGCTTCAAAGGGATTTTTTGTGGGGGGCAGGGGGCTCCAGGAAATTGCATCTTGTGAAGTGAGATTGGGTTACGAGACCACAGGAGTTTGGAAGTTTGGGCTTTAGAAGAATCAAGTGTATGAATAAAGCTTTATTGGGAAAGTGGATTTAGCGCTATAATACGGAGAAGATGACATTGTGGAGGAGAGTTATTAAGGACCAATTTGGGGTCTTTAGGGGTGATTGGGATTCGAAGCTGGTGAGGAGGTCTTATGGGGTGGGAGTTTGGAAATGGTTAATGACGATTATGGCCTTGATTTAGGAGTTCTTGAAATTTAGGGTTGGGAATGGGAGTAGGGTGCGATTCTAGGAAGATGACTGGTTGGAGGATGGGATGCTGTGTAAGAGATTTCCAAATCTCTATAGATTGGTGTTGAGGAGAGATGTGGTGGTGCAGGATTGCTATGTGGTCCATGATGGTTAGGTTAGATGGGGTCCGCGGTTTAGTAGGGATAACTTTAGGGAAAGAGAATTGGGAGAGTGGTTGGAGCTGCAAAGACTTCTCACAACGTGAGTGATTCATCAAGATTTGGAAGATAGAAGAAGATGAGAAGGGAGTGATGAGGAGGAGTTTTCAACAGCCCATTGTTACTCGGTGCTTTGGAAGAAGGAGGGGTGGGGGGAGGGGGGGGAGGAAAAACAATGCTTTTCAGAAGATCTGGAAACTTAAGATTCCCTTGAAGGTGCAAGCTTTCCTTTGGGCTGCTTCTTTAAACAAAGTTCTAACGGTCAATCACTTAGTGCATAGGGGAATGTCCATTCCCAATAGATGTATAATGTGTAGGTAGGCTAAGGAGAATGTATAACATCTTTTCCTTCATTGTTTCGCAAACGCAGATAATTTGGAATCATTATGTGAGACTCTTTGGGATGAGCTGGGTCTCGTAAGGGGATGTGGGGGAGGTGGTGTTTTGATGGCCGAAAGGTGTGTTCAGCAGGAAAGGGAATGAGGTTTGGAAGATGCTTCCGGCGGCGATTTGTTAGGGTTTATGGAGGGAACGACATAAAAGAATTTTTGAAGATAAAGAAGAGTCGATGCCCAAAGTCATTCTTGAGATTGGGTGGTTGTTATATTCTTGGTCTTATGTTCTAACCGATTTTAAGAAGGTCCATTGGACTGATTTTCTGTATAGCTGGTCAAGTATTTAGCTTGACTTTGTTGGGTTTTCTCTGGCGATGTTTCTTGCATCGTTTGTATATTCGTTCCTCTTTAATAAAATTTTCTCGTTATCTATAAAAAAAAAAAAGATATAAAAATTTATTTTATTTGAATATGATTGTTCGGTAAACAAATGCTATTTTATATATTTCTCATGTCTTTTACAATATAATATGTTAGTATTTGTATATCCAACAAAAAAAAAGTTTGCAGATAGAATAAAAAAGAAGACACGAATGGTGTCAAGTATGTTTTTTTTCATATTAACATGTTCTTTCTCTCAATAGGTGGATTAATTGGTCTCTCTCCCTCTGTTTATGGGTGGGCCATATAGTCCTCATTTGTTTTTTTTTTTTATGGTTGTTAAATTACAGCTAGCTTAGGTGGCCCAATAATAAATTAAGAGCCTTTAAATGCCCCAAAGTCACTTTGACAACTATGAACATATTCATATGATTTTATTGGAATTTAAATTTGGGAGTATTTTAAATTGAGAGTACCCATAATATGCTAATTTTTATTGTAAAGCTTGAAGGTAGTATTTTTTTTGCTGAAGTGTTAGTTGACTTTTTGACCCTGTAAATGAAAATATTTTTGAAGACTAAAATATAAGACTTTTTTTCATGACACTTTTGGGTTTAAGCTTGGATTGCATTGATATACTCTACAATGCATAATGGAATTCAATTTGTATTCGAAGCAGTAATTTGAAGGGTTGTTTGTTAAATGTTTTTGTTTCTTACTTTATGCAGCCTTGGTTGTTTGCTGACGATGACCTCTTTTTCGACAGGCACAGTATTTGCATATGGTGTTACTAGTAGTGGAAAGACTCATACAATGCATGTAAGTCGCTTTTATAGTCATTTCACATAAACAGATGCATATACTAGGCGTGTATTTAATTGCAACAAATCCAGTATTTTCAATAAGGAGAGGCTAATTCTCTTTGATGGACTTACAACATAAGTGTATACTAAGAAATGTGCAAATGAGTGTAAGGGCATAATTTTCATTGGTCGAGAAGTAATCTGTAAATCATGAGCAAGCCAAACAGGAAATCGTCTGTTATCAAACTATAAACTATGTTTTGAAAAATGACCTGGATTTCTAATTACAGAGAGGATTGGCCCGATTGGGTTGGTCCAATACAGTTGAACCGGGTTGACTTGATTTGTCGGTTGATGTCATAAATCAATTAGAAATAATAATGATTGTCGAAATATTATAGGAAATGAAAACAGAAACAATCATACAACATTCTGCTACATAAAAATGTGGCTGTTTATAGAGTCAATTCCAGTTGGTTTCTTGTTGCAGCTCCCCTTGACTCCATGTTCTATCACAAAGAAGAACCTTCACCGTTGTATAAACTAGCCTTTTTGCTAGCTTTGAAACAATTGCAAGGCTTCCATAGGCAATAACCATATGCGGATAACCAATGAGATGGATAGACATGTTATGCATTGGATCTATAATCTTTTGAACGTTATAAATTTTCGATCTAGTTTGAGTAGTAAATGAATCATATATTTAGACACCAGACGAATCAATGATTTATGATTTACGAGAATCTTTTTCTAATCAAACTACTTCAGGATCTACTCATGAAAGATGGCCAAGATACTTTGATTTCTTACATTTTAGAAAATAGGGTCATATGTGTCTTTCGTACATGTTTATTCGAATTAGTGAATATTATATTCTTTAATTTATATGATTCCACTCTTCAAAGAAAATGAATCGAGTTTTTTTCCATTGACCCATTTGAAAGGTCGTGTCTGGTCATACGTACAATCTTCCTTCACAATGGTTTGACACCAAACCTTCAAAGGCCTAATCAGAGATTGACGTAACTGGAAACTATGGCGAATACTCGCCTTTTCCCGGCTCCTTCAAGTGAGTAAGCAATCTTACTAGGAGGAAGACCACTTGGCGAATACAGTGTAGTTATTAATGCAAGTGCAAAGATTTGTGGTGGCATCTTCCCAGGCATCCACAGAAGGTCTCATAAACTCAAACACAGGTTTTGTAAGGCTGGCACTCATATAGTTTCATATGTGTCAATTAACTAAGTGAAAAATAATGTTATACTTGTAATGAAGCTGAAAACTACTACTAAATCAAGTAATGTTGAATGCAATTTTTCAGAAATAGAAGAACCACAATCCAGTTTTAAATGTTTAAATCCCACCGCAATGTCCATGGTTACAACATTTGCTGCAATAAGAGTATCAGAATGTTCAGTATGAAGGATCACCGCATAAAGGAAGTTGATGTAGAATAAATAGAGAATAATACTGGAACATTATTTTTAAAGATAATAAAACAAAGGAAAAGAAAGGAAGATATGAAATAGAGTCACACTACTTCTAAAAAGGTTCTAGAGTTGGAATCTCACCTCAGTGGATGGAGTCGTGATGTAAAAAAAAAAAAAAGGTTGGTTTTTTGAGGTTTTTCTGTGTCAAGGGCATTTATGTCTTTTTGGTTTTGGTCTCTTTTACATTCTGTCCAGAACTTGTGAGGGAGGTTTGTTAAGTCATTTGTTCACACATGGGGGCTTATTTCTAATTTTTAAAGGTTTTGGGTGTTTCTTGTAAAAGGGGTTAAGTGGTATAAAGGGTCTCTTGCTCTACAAGAAAGACCCAATCTGAGATTTCTAAGAGAGAATACTCCCCTCCAGCCAGGGTTTTGAGAGATTGGGAATTTCTTTCGCGAAGCTTGAAGCTCCGAGATGCTCATACAACCTTGTCGCCGCGTTTTGCGCGCAAGGGACCTTTGGAACAGTTGCTGTACTGTAGTTTTCAGCAAGGTATTAAAGAGTATTCAAGGTCAGTTTTCATCTGTGGCTTGATCGACTCCTCTACGTAGCATCTTGGCACGAGAGGAACTTTCTTCCTTTGCTGTTTTCGGTTTTTCCAGCAGCTTGTTTAATGTACTCCCCTTTGTTTTTCCAGATTTTGTGGATAGTTGAAATGTTATTTTGAATGTTATAAGTTGTTGTGTTGTTATTCCAATTCTTGCTTGCTATTCTGCCATTGATTTACATCAAGTTGCACCTATAGTAACAAAGTTCTCCAATTTTAAAAAAAATTCCTGAATGATATCTGACTTTCTCGTCAAACCATTACTTCACGACGTTTTGAAAAAATCACGAAGTTTTCAAAAAGTCGCGAATTTTACGAATTGAACACTAATTATTCACGCCGTTTTGAAAAGGTCCCGAATAAATATCTAATATAGGAAATATGTTTATTTATATAATTCATAATTATTAATCTTATTTTATATTTTTTCATATGTGGCCTAATATTTTCCAAATTTATTTTTGAAATATCTGAATTTAACTGATTTTATTTGAAATTCTCCCTAGACAAATAATTCCCGAAGTCTAACTTGGTAGCAATGGTTGGTATCATGTTACTTTCTTTTTATAAATTTTTTTCCCATTATTTTTCGAAGTTTTTCCAACTTTTCCAATTTTTTCTAAATTGGATCTCAGCCGAATTATTCCCTAATCCCGACTTTGTTACTGATCGCACCAAGTAAGGCATCACTCCTAACCAAAGAACTTTTCATTCATAAAATCTGAATTGCTTCCATTGCCTTAGGTACTCACAATTTATAGACTCCATAGAACCTTCTTCATTAGTGGACTTATTTGTGGGCCTTATGGTCAGCCATGAGCTTTCTTAGGCTTACAGTAATATACTATTAGGCCCATGGGCTTGTCTTCATCAACTCCCCCCAGCTTAAGAAAACTCGGCTCCGACGAGTCAATGGCAACGCTCATAGAAATCTAGATTGAGTTGTTGGAAATCCTCAACGGTGATCCACATACAATCTGATAGAGGTTGACTCTTTTACTTTACTTAAAAATTTTGATATCCACCATGCCTTGTAGACACAATTTAATCATCAGGCACATCTTCAATGTCCTCTGTATTTTAATCATCAAGCACATCTTCAATGTCCTCTGTATTTTAATCATCAAGCACATCTTCAATGTCCTCTGTATTTTGCTTAGGTGCTAGAGGGTGGTGGATAACACACTATTCTGTCTCCTCGTGGTGTCCAAAATATGCTATTAAATCTTAAATGTTGAAGATAGTGCTAAATCGAACTTCAAGTGGAAGCTTTAATAAAAAAGTATTTTCTCCAAGTTGTTTCAAGACACGATATGTAGCAATATTCTTTCAATGAACCTTGTGATAGGTCCCGGTTGGAAATCTCTCAAGCCTTAAATGTGCCATCACCATATCACCTTTGAAATAGGAGAAACGTCGATGAAGATCAGCCCTCTCTTTATAACTTTCAGTACTGATTGCAATCTTTTGGCAAACCTCATCATAGATCTCTTTGATGTGTTGGGAAAATCCTTAGGCATCTTCACTAGTGCGAGCAAATACTGGCAAAGGAATTAAATCAATGGTCTGTCTAAATTAATAACATTGACAATCTCAAAAGGAGATCGTCATGTCGTTTGATTAATAGAGTTATTATAAGCAAACTCTACTTGAGGAAGAATAAGATCTGAAGTTGTAATTTTATCACCAACCAAGTATCGTAACAAATTACTTAAGCTTAGATTCGGAACTTTTGTTTGGCTGTCTGTTTGTGGATGGTAAGTTCTAAGTACTTAAGTTTTGTACCCACAATGTTTTCCAGAAGTAGCTTATAAACTTGACATCTCAATTAAACCCCATATAATCAAACAATATGTCGAAAGAATAGTGTAGCTATATAGGAAGCATCAAAAGCCTTCTTGTATGGAATAAAATGCGCCATTTTCGAGAATCGATCAACTACCACGAAAATGGAATCAAATCCTCTTTGGATTTTTGGTAAGCCCAACACGAAATCAATGCTTAAATATTCCTATGGTGCTTCTGGAATAGGCAGTGGAGTGTACAACCCAATGTTCTTCTTTTGCCCCCTTCCCAGTTGACAAGTACGACATTGCTTTAGAATCTTTCCCACATCACGCTTTATACTCAGTCACTAAAAACGATCTTCCACAAGTGCGATCATTTTTTCATGGCCAAAATGTCTTCCAAGACCACCTAAATGTAGCTCTCTTACTACCATACAACACGATCTCAAAGAGAAGTTCTCGGAAGGCACAAACGAGATAAGGATCTACCACTGATGCTGTATATATCTTACCAATTTTTTAAAGCCCCTCAGTGGGAGTGGGGGGTTTGGCAGACCCTTACCTGTTTATTATAAAAAAGACATGGTGGCGGGGGGGACATAAAACCTTACCCCTACAAGGACACAAAGACACTATACAGTCTTAACTATGACCAGTCTTATATTACCCATACCTACTTTGCCCAAAAAGATAAGAGATTTGAAGGACCATCTTCATCAGAAGCATAACCACGTTTAATCTCCTCAAATCCAATAACTATTACTGCAATGGTTGTCAGAAGTTAGGACTTATGGTTTAGTGCGTTTGCGACCTTATTTTTGTCACCCACCTTATGTTTTAGAAGGAAGGTGAATTCCATTGGATATGCGCTCCACTCAGCATAAGTTTCTTATGAGATTTAAGATAATGAAAGACTTCATGATTTGATAATAAGATGAATTTTCGATGAATGAGATAATGCCTCCAATGCTTTAAGGCTTGAACCACGACATAGAACTCAACATCATAGGTAGAGTACCTTTTATGAGTGTCGTTAAGCTTCTCAGTAAAGTAGGTCACTGGATGTCCTTCGTGACTTCAGACGAACACCTTATCAAAGTTTGGGAGTTATAGGAAAGGGGCTTCTGTAATCTTTGCTTTAATTTCTTCAAAAGCTCGAGTGGCAGCTTTTGTCTATTCAAACTATCCACCTTTCACGCATTCAGTAATAGGGGCCACAATGGTGAAGAAATTTCTAATAAATCTTCGATAGAAGGTAGCCAACCCATGGAAGCTCCACACTTCATGGATGTTAGAAGGAAACGACCACTCAATGATTGCCCTAATTTTCTCAAGATCCGCTTTAACTCTCCTTGAGGATACAACAAGGCCCAAGAAAACAACGCTTGGACTTATGAAAGGACACCTTTTCAAGTTAATTTAGAGTTTCTCATATCTTAAAACTCTCATAACTTGACACAGTTGTTTTTCGTGGTCCTTATTAGACATGCTATAAATAAGAGTCGTCCAAATAGACTAAGAAAAATCTTCCAATAAAATGTCGAAGTACATGTTTCATAATGCGCATTATTATGCTTGGGGCATTGGTTAGGCCAACAAATTAATTGCACGTTTGATATTTCTCATCGGTGGTAACTCTTTTGTAAGTTCATCTGGAATGAGATATGAAATATTTGAAAGAAGCTTTCGAATTTCAGGTGGCTCGCCTTTGGCATCTCCTTGGGCTGTTCAACTTTTTTTTTTTTTTAATCAGCATCCTTGGGCTCTTCAACTTCACACCCCACTAAGGCATAAATAATCTCCTGATCTTGACTATTATCCATTAGAGGAGGTCTTTGGTTCCACCTTTGCGGCTTTGCTGGTGAGGTATCCTTCATTGGCTTAAAAATGTGTAGGTATTGGCAAACCCATCATCTTGAACTTTTCGGTTGTAAAGCCATAGTCTCAACAAGATGTGACTAACTTTCATTGGGATTACATCACACCAAACAGAATCATAATAATTTTTCCCCATAGAAAAGTTAGCCAAGCATCGAGTACTTACCAGGATCGATGTTCATTTACCCAAGCAACTCGACAGGGCTGTAGGTGTTTTTCCACCTTTTAAGTTCAATTTATTGACTAACTCTTGAGAAGTAACGTTCATATTACTTCTGCTGTCAATGATGACTTTGCACACTTTTCCTTCATATGCTCCGTGAGTATAAAAAAAATATTGGTGCGACGCCTATCTTGTTCTCCTCTTCCTTAGGGATGTTCAAGATTCTTCGAACAGTAGAAGTAGTCTCCAGGAGATATTCTAGTTCTTTAATATCTAGTTCTTCTAATGTTCGACACCCTGATCATCAGTCATGAGATCACCTTCTGTTCCTTCTTCACAGTAATGGATATTCTTTTGAGGACATACTATAGCATAATGCCTTACTCCAATGCACAATTAGTATTTTGCTTCATTATCTCGGTGCGACGTGCTATTTATAGGAGCCTTGCGCTTGTGATTTTCTCTATTCAAAGGCCTTTGGTTGTTGCTTTTGTTGATTGAAGCTGAGTTTGAGATACTTATGTTGCTACGGGAAGCACTAGAAGCAGTTTGAGACATAAGGAATCCCACAAAAATGACTAGTGTGCTAACGCTGGGTGCCTCAATTGGGATTCAATCTATAAGGCCAATTGATAAGCTTCTTCATGGCTGGTTAAGCGAATGGTCGCTAGTTCTTTCTTAATCTCTATATTTAATCCAGTTCAATACCGCGATATAGCTTGTCGCTCATTTACTGTTATTCAACTTTAGATAGTCAACTCATTTAAATTCTCTGTATATTCCTCGACATTAGAAGTTCTTGGTTGAAGTAGAAATAACTCCTCAAAGATATCTCTTCATAATCATAAGGAAGATATTTTCCTTTAACTTTAATTTCATCTCTTATTAGTATGTGATGGGTGGTTGACTGATCCTATAGAGGCAATCTTTAATGCTATGCCACCATATTCGGGCTTGCCCCTTAAGTTTCATCCTCACAAAATGAACCCGTCGTTCTTCATGTGACGCCCTGAACCCATGCCTAGGGAATGAAGTTCCGAGACGCGCGTCCGTTCGTCAAATCATACAAGCGGAAGACTTTACCCGTGGAAATACAGGAAATTTAAACATTTATCGGATGCTTCTAAAAAGCAAATAACACTTGTCATCACAATAGCCATCATACAAACCATATACCTGTATTATTTACATCATGTCTGTTTTACAAAAGTAGGCGCCTCTATAACGCCGGGTACAGTTTGTACAAGATTCCAAAATGTCCAGTTGGACTTTTCACTTACTGGTCAGCAGCTCCGAGATCTGCTGACATAAAAAGTCAGTGAACTATGAAACCCAATAAAACCACAATCCTTCTAAACTATTTTCCACATAATAACACGCATCAATAATGATATAATAAACAGTTCAATTTGCATGTTACAGTAAAATAGAACAGTATATAATAAACTGTGACCCAAGGTCACCTAGGGTTACGTAACCCTAATTGAGGTTCCTGACCTCACATTACTTTCCAATTATGGGGTTCAGTTATGAATGTATTCATATTACCAAATTATCATTTCAATCGAGTCCTGAGACTCTTTTAACTGACCACAGCCCACAAATGTTCAGCTTAAGGTCTCTAAATCGTAACCATACATAAAGCCATTTAGACTCACACACACTATTCTGGCTTTCACCCGAACACGACCAAACCTTGGGTATACCAACCCAACTCACCTGGAATCCAACGATTCCATACCGAACCCTGAGTACACCAACTCAGACAAATACACCAACCCTGAGTATACCGACTCAGACCACTTCGTATCCGAATCTTACACACATAACATGGGCATTCGCTCAATAAGAACATACTTTTCCATTCAACTGACTGACAACATCTACCGTGTATTCGCCGCCATCACCCTGGTTATCGGTCAAGAAAGAACCACGACCAACCTGCCTACCATCATCTTTGGCTAGTCTACGGAGGAACCCCGACATCTTTACCAATGTCGTCATCTCTTGACGTTCCACCAAGAAGGGACCCCGATAGACATGGTGCTGACATCTTCTGACCCAACCAGAGAGGAACCCCGGACTATACACTATCTGATGTTCAACCACTTTCAACTCCCTAGGACTCTGACATCTCCCGACTATCAGTCACGGAGGAACCACGGGTCATGCAGGACACCGCCACTCCTGACCTAGTCCAAGAGGCACCACAGACGACCTAGACAAACAGACCGACATCTCCCGACTATCAGTTACGGAGGAACCCCGGGCCTTACTGGACACCGTCTCTCCTAACCTAAGTCAAAGAGGAACCACAGACTATACTTAACCCTGGTTAGATTTTCTAATCACAGGTTAACCTAAGTTAACCCAAGCATCGCTTGATTAATTGAAATAACTTGGGCCTCACGCCCGTGAACCAAATCCGGTAACACACTGTCCCGTTAGGGAACGTTTCCAGGCTAATAGATGTCTCAATTGCCTTATACGACTTGCAAAACAACTTTTCGTCACCCTAGAATGGCGATACAATTTACCCGGGACCCGATCTGGGCTCCCCGATGGACCACATAAAATCACAACATCACATAGGGGTCTCCGACCTTTTTTCATTCACGCCAAAAGACATGCATATACTTTAGATAAAAGAATATAGCAAAATAAGGGAAAAAAGAGAAGAAAAGAGGGGTTTTACCTGCTTCACGCGTTTCGAGGCGATTGACGCAAAAACAGACTCTGCCAATGTGTCCGGGCGTCGAAAAACCTCAAGGACCCGCTTCTCTCTTCTTTTTCTCTCATCTTTCTCTCTCTTCCTTTCTCTCTCCTCACTTTCTCTCTCTAAAAAGTTCGGGCAGCCTTTTGTCTTTGCAGAAATTGTGAGAGATGAGCGTTTTAACCCTCTTTATATAAGTAATAGGATGGGATCATGTGCAAGAGCACATGACCAATAAGGTGTGGAGAGTTGACCGGTCAACTCGTTTGACCGGTTGACTGTTTGACCAAAATTTGAATTTTTTTACATTTACGGTATCCGAAACCCTACTACATAGAGTCTGATTTTGACGAAACTTTAGGTGACCGAACTTTGGATAATTCGACACCTGCTGTAAAAATTTCGAGGAAAAATACTGAGTTTTGACAGCTGCATTTTAGTCCGGAAGAAAATTACAAAACCCACTAATTTTCTGCAAACACGTTGTCGTTTCTTCATATGAGACAATTAACTGCTGAAACGACAGACGATCATCCTCACGACCGATCGGAACGTTGTGGTACCAACCGCACGGATTTCTATTAGAATCCCCAACAATTATGGAGTCCCACTAAATCCGGAAAAATTCTGGAATTTCCTGATTTTCTCGATTTTCTTACATTTAAGACTCCCGCTGTCTCGCGAATTGATACGCGACAGAACTGGAACGATAGGTGATTGTCCAGATAGTCGACCCGCACATTGTGCACGATTTTCAAAGAAAAACACTGAAGTTTTACTAGTACAATCCAATCCCGAACAAAACTCACTTTTTTACCAATTTAACAAATAATTAACTAATTAACCTCCATTAAGGACCCATAAACGCATAATTTTATTATATCAAAATTCCGGGTCGTTACACTTCAGATATCTCGAACCAATCAAAATAGTCCTCCAAAGACATTAACTAATACTGCTGTTGGAATGCCCCTTGGGACTGATTTTAAAACTAAAGCAGTTTAGGCCACGGTGTTGGAGAGATTTGTCATCAGGTTGGATACATGGTTTAAAATTCCAGTACGTATCAACCGATACGAGCCGATACGTATCCTGTTTGGAGCTACCCAGTATGCTGAAAAAAAAACTACCCCGTATCGGTCCAATACAGGACCAATACGGGAGATTTTTTAGTGATTTTTTTCTCTCTTATTTACTCTAGGATACACCGATACGCACAACTTATTTTCAATAAATATTATTCAAGGAAATGGCTTTAAATTAATTTTACTTTTATTTACTTAAAATATTTATATGTATATAAGGTTATACCCCCATTTTGAATTCAATAATTCATGAAGAATAAAAAGTCAATTTTTCAGTTCAAGAACAAAATCCTTTTTAGCGCCTTTTAGAGATTATCTCAAAATTTTAAGTTTCAAATTGTAAGGTATTTCTCAAATATTAAAATTTCATAAATTATACAATATCAAAATATTACCAAAACCCAAAAAGTCAGGCAAAGAATATTTCATATTTTAGTATTTAGAAATATTTTATCTATAAGGTCAAAAAGTGAACTAATAGTGTAACAATTAAGGATAAAAAGACTTACATTCAAGCTTATAATTTATGGCTGTAATTCAATGTATTTTTATTTAACTCATTGAATGTAAGGTTTTAATATCGTGCTTATATTTCCTATACCTGACTTAGTGACTATGGTTTGTAGTTAGCTGTTTATCTACACAGAGTCCTTTTTTAACTTATAAATTTGTTTACTCATATGTATAGTTATAAATAAACATAGTTTGAGGTCTTCATTTAGTTTGTTTTTGGTTTATATTTGTATTAAAAGAAGTTATATGCAAGGTATCCAAGATTTTCGTTGTGTATCAAAGCGTTTCTTAGTGTATCTTCATTTTTTTTCCGTTGTATCCATTCCATATAGTACGATAAGCCGATACTTATCATGTTTTGGACTTATCGATATGGCACCCGATATCAATATTTTGAACCATGGTTGGATATCGTTTTTCCTATCAGAAGGAGAGAAATTAACTCTTATCCAAAGCACCCATAACAGTCTTCCCTCATACTCTATGTCTACCTTCACGATCCTGCGGTTGATACCTGTTTCCCTTGGAGAATGCAAAGAGAGTTTCTCTGGCATGAGAAATGAGATTGATTTAAAAACCATCTAGTAGATTGGGATCAAATTTGTTGTAAAAAAAGCGAGGTTTGAAGCCTTTAGCACAAGTGAACAAGTTTATCGTGGGGCTAGAGATTCAGAGAACAAAGAGAGAGTTTATTGTGATCTGTAATTGCGGCCAAATACGGGGAATAGTCTTGTTGGGTTTCGAGGGAAGTCAAGAGTTCTTACAGTGTGGGGATGTGGAAGGGTATCATGGCTGTTGTAGGTTTAGCAGTGCCTAATTTCAGTTTCAAGGTGGGCGAAGGGTTAGAGATTAGATTTTGTAAGGATATGTGTCAAAGAATACCCAGATCCATAAAAAAAAATAAAATTTCTAGATAGATCTAATCTATCTTTCCAAGATCATCCTCATATTTTATATTTTCTAATAATAGATCTAAATACCAATAGCAAGGGTTTCAGAACGATGTACCTCACGAAGATTTCCAAGTGTTAAGCCTCCTATCGATAGCACACTAGATCTCCTTCGAGTTCACGAGCTTCCAAATAATGAGGTAGATGAGCCTCTTGAATTCTTTAAGGTTCTTGATGAGTTGTCATCTTCAAAGATCGAATCTTGATCTTAGGGATGCACAACCAAACCTTTAGATCCAAGGATCTAATCCAAGGAAGAGAGGAGAGAGGAGAGAGAACTCACATATGAAATTCTATAGAGTGATCTCCCTTTTTGTCTATTTAAAGACATGATGTCCAAGTCCTAATCTCATTAGGATTTAAAGAGACATTTAAGATCTTAATTAATGATTAGATTACTTCTCAAGTAACCCTAAAACATTAAATCAATTGAATTAAATTTTGAAGTCCAAGATCAGAACTATTCTAATCCTAACTAACGTATATAATTCAAGATAGGGATCTTGAAAGTCAAAATTCAGAAAGTCAAACTTTCCCAATCACCTCTCATTCTCTAATGTACATGCCATTAAATCAGAAGTGGATCTCGTATCATCCCCATCAACCTGAAAATCTGAATTTGTGTACCCAACCAAATTCAGATATTCTCCATCATACACTAGGTAATGATGTTTGGTTTTTCTCAAATACTTGAAGATATGTTTTATAGCTCTCCAATGCTCAAGTCTAAGATTTGATTGATATCTGCTCACAAAACTTACCGCTTGACTGATACCATGCATGTCTGGTACAAAGCGTAGCATACGTTAAGGCCGAAGCATAAGGACACCTCTCCATAACTTCTCTCTTCCTCTGTCTTTAGATACAGGCTTAGAAAGACTGATTCCATTCTTGAAGGGTACTAGCGCTCTTTTGAAACCCTGCATGCTATTCATGTCCAACATTTTGTCAATTTAATTGACTTGGGACAATCCCAAGATCTTCTTTTCGTATCTAAACAATTTGAGATCTAGAATATAAGATGCTTCACCTAGATCTTTCATTGAAACTTTATTAGACAGCCATATCTTCATAGAAGATAACATCCCTACATCATTTCTATTGAGTATTATGACATCAACATAAAGGACTAGGAATGTCACTGCGCTCCCACTAACCCTCTTGTACACACATGCTTTATCTATGTTTTGTTGAAAGTCAAACAATTTGACTATTTCATCTAAACAGATGTTCCAACTGCTGGAAGTAAATTGACCTAGTCAATTTGCACACTTTATCCTGTTGCCTATGGATGACAAAACCTTATGGCTGGTTCATATAAATTTCCACTTGACGTTACCATTCTGAAAACGGTTTTGACGTCCATTTACAATATCTCATAATCATAGTGTGCGGCAATAGCAATAAAAATCATTATAGACTTTTAGTATTATTATTAGAATGCATAGAGTCTATTTCAGATTCCATGGCTTTTGCCAATTCTCCACATCGTTATCATTTGTTGCTTCACGATATGTACAAGGATCAGACTCTAACTCTTCAAATATCATCATGTAGACCTCATTCACATATATTTTCTGGTGTTCATTAAAGGAGTTTGCAGCAGTCAACACAAAAGGTTTTTTTGAGCATTTTGTTGGCTGACTGTGCTTTATCTCCAAGGAAAGGTACATGACCTTGTTGTGTATATTTTCACCCTTTGCTTGGCTGATCGTCCATTTTTCATTTCAGCCCATGTGAATTATTTTTATAGTTGAAGATCCTCACTCTTACCTATCAGATAAAAAGTGGGTTATTTACATGAATTGAAATACGAAAGGATTTTGTTATACGAAATTGAAAAAGAAGTAAAGAACCATTTGTTATGTCAAAATTATAGAATAGATAGATTTTGAATAGAAAATGGGGAAAATAGGAATTTTAATCTACCGCTCACCACGGTTGTCTGCTCGTCGATTTTGATGGAGGGATTTAGGTCGTTTTGATGGGAGGTATCCAGTGCAAATTTTAGGGTTCAATTTTTGCCAATGATCATGAAGATGTCTTATTTGTTTCTGGTTTTTGGAAGCCCTTATTTGTATGGGGCCGGATATTTTTTTTCCATTTACTTTAGTTAACCAGGCTTTGTTAAGTTATTCTCAACCTAAGTTGAGGATATTGAAAAAATCATACAAGTTGGAAAAACAAGCTGTACGCCTCACACACCTTTAAAGAATGTTTTAAATATACATACTCTAAAGAAACTAAACTTTAAAATTGAAACCTAAAAGTATACCTCTCCAACAACTGTACGCTATAATGAATCAGTTGTGGATTTGATTCTTCAATCTATTACTCCTCATAATGGAACTTAAATGTACTACAGTTGCCCTCATTGCTAAACGCACCACATACCTGGCTTAGAACTCAAATGACCATCCTTTAGGGTGTGGTGCACTACTTTGAAACATTATTTACCTGTTACGTGCAAGTTACGAGTTGCAAATTGTCGCATTTAAAATAACAGTGATTATTGACTATTATAAGAACCATAATGTAAGTGCAGAAGTTCTATTGACTTATTATTCTTCTAATTCTAAACCTGTGGGGTGGATTTTTTCGAACTTGCATGAAAAAATTTACTCTTAATTTCTCTTTTCTCCCTTAAACTTTGGAAATCATTTATAAATAAGATATATTGTAATTATGGTTGGTCTACACGTTCCATGTTTCTTCTTCTTCCTTTTTAATATATTTTATGCATTAGAAGGTTGAAAAATAAAACATTTTGAGAAATTATAGTTTCACAGTTAAACTGAATAAGAATGTTAAACCGATGGAGTTTGTGAGTTCTATACAGGATCTGCCATACCATAGTTCTCTCTCTCTCTTTTTATTCTTTTATCTTCAATCCAACCTTTTGTTCTTCAGTTATTTCAACACTAATTGATACAATGTTTGATACATTGTGGAACCATAAGTTCTTGGGGATTTGATATATTTACACCATATTAAATTATATGCCTAACTATGTGTAAAACTGTAAGTGTGACTTTCAGTTTCTCAGATTTCTTCTTCATGTGCATATCCACTATTTAAACTTCTCTTTATTTATACATTTAAGGTTGTTTATAGTAGTAGAATAAGTTTTCAATCCATTTTGTGCTTGTTTTTGGCAATTTCTGAAATATTAATACGAGTTCCCTTTGGTTTCCAACATTTCTAAAATTTTCTTAATGGATATTCTCATATGTTTCCACGATATGTGTTGTACACTAGAAGGAGTGAGGACAGAACCATCAGAAGTTCACACCAATGCCAACATTTGCAACGTTGATAAATAAGAAGCGACACCTTTGGTATTGCTGTGTAGGGAAAGAAATAACCTTGACTGTAATGGGCTGCAGGTGGCATTGATTCTGTTGCCTAAGTTCCAAACCTTTTGAAGCAAAAGTTAAAAATAGATAGAAAATGAAAAAGCTTACAGATGTTTCTATATCCGGGTGAAAGTCCGGGGGATCAAAATTTACGAAAAAGGAAGATAACTGTTGAAACTGTAGCAATGCACATGTTTGGTTGAGTATCTCATGATGAAACACCATATCTTCTGAGTTTCCTCATATTATTGAGGACATGACTTTCTTTCTCGGTCTGTAGATCACCATACCAGTCTCAACACATGGATTCTTACCAGTATCTGTTGCTCTGATATTTATGCTGGGAGGACTATGGCCTTATAGATTCAATAATTGTCTACTTTTTTTACTGTTCGACATCCAGTTATTGTGTAGCAATTTTCATATTTAATGAATGACTTCTTTTCTTAGTCAGCAGTTTTGTGACAGTAAAAGTACTACCAGTTTAGCAGTTTTTGCTGCTCAAGACTTTTACGTAGGGAGGGCTATTCCTGAATAGATTTGATGTTTGTCATGTTTTTAGATGTTCGCACCAACTGTTATTTTTGATTGTGTTGTAGGGGGAGCAAAAGTCACCTGGAATTATTCCATTGGCAGTGAAAGATGTGTTTGGAATTATACAAGAGGTAGTGGAAATAGTTCACTGGTGAACAGATTATTTGGCACACGCTTCTCTTTGTTTGGTTACTAACCTTGGTTACCATATGCCTCAGACACCTGGGCGGGAATTCCTTCTTCGTGTGTCATATCTAGAAATATACAATGAGGTCAGCTTCATCTCAATTTTGATATATATATGATGTTTATGATTGTTTGAATCTAGTCATTTATCTATGGAACAAATTTTTGCATTAAGAGGAGAAAAGTTAAAATACCATAGCACCTTTGGAGTTTTGAATAAGGCTTTATGGGCTTTATTCCTATTGAAATTCTTAATGATAGTTGATTGTATTCACCGATTTTTGCTATAATAGCTTGTTCCACAACAGTATTAACTACATTTTATATGTTTCAGTGGGCCTTGCCTTTATGTTATCTCTTATATACTGTATTGTGGGACTACTATTAGTAGCTCTTATGTACTAATAGTAGACAATTAGTGGAATATAAATAATAAAGTGTGTGAGAGAGATTATTAATCTCACTTTATTTTTTTCTAAAACTAATCTTCTCCTTTCTCTCTCTCTCTCTCTCTCTCAAACCCTAACTTCTAACCCTAATAATCTGACAACCTAAATTAACTTGATATCAAAGCCAAAGAGAAGATCCAAGGAGTACAAATTAGTATAACTCAGAGGAGTGCTGATGCCGTACGGAACCGTATGGATTGACGGTGGACGCGCTAGGAAATTTTTTTTCGCGTCAGATTTTATTTTTTTTGATTTCATGTAATAGATTGTGATTTTTTGAGAATTTTGATTATTTTTTGAGAATTTTCATAGATCCGTAAATGGTACTTTTTTTGAATTTTTGTCAAAAATTAGAAAAAAATTCAAATTTTGGATTGTGCGATTGACTTAGGAGTTTTTTGAGGACTCAAACCTATTGTGTTTGATTCATATGATAAATATTGACGGATTGAAATAAGTTTTGTGAAAATCGGAGAAGTATTGGATGCCCGACGAAGGTTTTTCACCCTCATAATTGCCTTTTTTTTTTTTTAATATTGTTGGGGCCCTTTTTTTGTTACTTGAAATTGGGTATATGGTTGGTGGGGGCTATTCCTTGGATTTCTATTATCCCGAACATTGTTAGGTTATAGTCGGGTTGTTGTTTTTTGGGTGTTTTTGTCTATTTTACCTATTGTGGAGGTACTTTTGAGTGTTTTTTGGGTTATGGAACCTTAGCTTGTTGATTTGTGTAAAACAGCCTTGTGACATTCATGATGGATGAATCTGAGGTTAGCCAGTCCTCTAGTGTCCCTGTATAGGGTGGAGGGAGTATTGAGGTTAGTGCTAGTGATGCACTAAACCTTCAGATTACTATAGTGAAGTTAGATGAGACAAAATTTTTTGTTTGGTCTCAATTTGCGATGTTCTTTGTTAAAGGCAAGAGGGACATTAGATACTTAAATGGTACTTTCTGCACTCCCAATTTTACAGATCCAGCCTATGCCAAGTGGGAGGCTGAGAATGCAGTTGTAATGTCATGACTAATCCACTCTATGCAGTCAGACATCAGTAGTGCCTACCTGTTCCTTTCTTCCGCAAAAGCTATGTGGGATGCTGTGACACAGACCTATTCTGAGATAGGGGGTACAACCCGTGTTTATAAGTTGTGTTAGAGTATCTCACAACTCAAGTAGGGGGATATGTCTATTCCCACCTACTACTCTACTCTTCGCCGTCTCTAGGAAGAGCTAGATCACTATCAAACCTTCTAAGCTAAATGTCTGAGGATGCGGCTGCTTATACAGAATTGGGTGTTTGAGCTACTTGCAAGGTTGAATATGGACTATGAACAAGTCAGAGTTCAAATACTTGACAAAGACCGGTCCTACCCCCTAATGAGGTCTATGCATACTTATACCGTGAGGAGCGTCGGAGTGTTATGCTCTCCTCCCATTATTGATAGATTTGTACTAGCCTCATTCCAGCGGGGAGGCAGGAGTGGTGGTTGGTGCACAGGTGGTCGTTTTGGATCTTCTGGACTTTCTACTGATGATTGGGATAAGCTTAAATGTGATCACTGTGGATGCACGCGTCATACAAAAGACATTTGTTGGGATCTACATGACCGTCCACCCCCACGAGGTCCTGGTGGTGGACGAGGAGATAGGGACAGAAGACTTGGAGGGGGTTCGAGTGCAAACTCTGTTACATCCACAACCCCAATATCTACTACTGTACCTCCATCTGATAGCCTTCACCTATCTTGAGATGAGATCGATGCCTTCTGCCGTCTTATGTCCCAGTTGGAGACGCCGAGTATCGCCAGTGCCGCCTCAGTCCCTTACTCAGGTACCTCAGCCTCGACTCTCAGTACATCTGTTTCCAATCATAGTCGCTCCTAGATCATTGATTCAGGAGCATCCGATCATATACTTGGTATGTCTTTACTTTTTTTTTTTTTTAATCTTCATTGATTCTGGTAGACACAAAGTTAAAGTTGGAAACGAAGAGGACGATTACTACGGGCCACGAGGAGCAAGGAATGTATCTGCTCGATCCTTTGTCTCGCATTGCTTCATCAGTCTAGTAGATATCCCATGGTGTTCAGAGCAGTGTAGTCAAGGCGTCGCCTAGGCGATTTTGGGCCTGCGTCGCCTAGGTGCCCCTCTAGGCGGGCAATCCTAGTTAAATTTTTTTTATTTTTTGCTTTAAAAAAATCCAAAATTCCCAATAAATAAATAAATAATATAAAAACATATAATGAAGTAGTAATAAGATTCTAAATCGTTTTTTTCACTAAAAATATCAATTTTTTTCACTATGTTATACATGGACACAAGTTATACATTGCCTGCCACCCCCCCAGGCAATCGTAGGGGGCTCTACCTAATATTATACATGGACAATGATACGAATTTGGGTATTTTGCCTAGATTTTGAAATGTTTAATACTCCACTATGTTAACATGTCTTTGGTTATGTGATGAATGATTGTAATAGACTTTTTATTTTATGTTTTTGTAGAATGTGGGTGTGGAGTTTTGGTCTTTTGAATGTTATATATATACGTGATATATATATAATTATATATATATTTATATTAAATTTATCGCCTAGGCCACGCCTAGGCGTCGCCTAGGCAACGCCTCGCTTAGCCGGGGCTAACCGCCTAGGCATCGCCTAGACGCCTTGACTACATTGGTTCAGAGTATTAGTAATACATAGGAGTTATATCGGTGGCACAAACATCTCGGCCACCTCCTCCATTTCCCTTCTTAGGCGTTTGTTTCCGCATTTATCTGTTTCTCGTGTGTTTTCTTCTTTAACTTGCGAATTTGCAAAACATTGTCGAACTTCATAACCCTATACTGGTAATAAATGCAATTCACTATTTTCTTTCGTGCATTCTGATGTATGTGAACCATCCCCTATTACTTCATCGTGTGGTTTTAAGTATTCTGTTACTTTTATGGATGATTTTTCTCGTACTACATGAGGGTATATGTTGAAATCTAAGAGTGAAGTTGACACTATGGTGAAAAATGGTTACAGACAAAGTCAAGCAGACCACATATTGTTTCTCAAGCGGTCGTGCCAGAAAGGGACTGCCTTGATTGCTTATGTGGATGCCATTATTATAACAGATGATGATTTGGATGAGATAGAATCTCTGAAGGGCAAGTTAGCAAATGAATTTGAGATCAAAGATCTATTTTCTAAAGTATTTCTTTGGAATTGAAGTTGCCAGATTTAATAAGGGCATATTTGTCTCTCAGCGCAAGTATGTACTTATCTTACTGGAGGAGACATGCATGATGAGTTGTAAGCAATGTGATACACCTATAGACCCTAATCATAAACTCAGTGAAGCTAGTGGGGAACATCTGCCAGATGCTGGAAGGTACCAAAGACTTGTTGGCATGCTTATATATTTGTCTCTTACCATGCCAGACATTGCTTATGCCGTCAATGTAGTTAGCCAATTCATGCATTCACCAACTATTGGGCATCTAGAGGCAGTGAATCGAATCCTCCACTACTTAAAGTCATCTCCTGGGAAGGGTTTGTTGTATACATGTAATGGGGTTTGTTGTATACATGTAATGGGAACTTAAGGTTTGAAGCCTACACTGACGCAGATTGGGCTAACTCGGTTTTTGATAGAAGCTCTACTTCTGGTTATTGCACCATGGTTGGAGATAACCTTGTCACATGGAGAAGTAAGAAGCAGAATATAGTTGCTAGATCCAGTGCAGAGGCAGAGTTTAGAGTCATGGCACACGGGGTGTGTGAACTACTTTGGTCCGATTACTCCTGAGTGAGATTGTGCTTGTGTGAACTACTTTGGTCCGATTACTCCTGAGTGAGATTGTGCTTCCTACTAAAGGCCTCATGAGCTTATATTGTGATAATAAAGCCGCTATTAGTATTGCTCATAATCCGGTGCAACATGACAGAACCAACTGGTTGACGTGTTGACTAATGGTCTTGGTGGTACTCAATTTCGAAATATTGTTGGCCAGTTAGGCATGAGTGATATCTATGCATCAACTTGAGGGGGAGTATTGAATAAGGCTTTATCTGCTTTATACCTATGGGCCTTGCTTTTATGTTTTCTCTTATATACTGTATTGTGGGTCTGCTATTAGTAGCTCTTAAATACTAATAGTAGACCATTAGTGGAATATACATAATAAAGTGTGTGAGAGAGATCATTCTCTCACTATTTTTCCCTAAACCTAATCTCCTTCTTCTTTCTCTCTCTCTCTCAAACCCTAATAACCTCACAAATTAAACCAACCTGGAGGTCTATAAAAGACAAAAGGAAGAAAAATAAGTCATACACCTGTGTAAGGAAGATTTGAATTCTATCTGCCTTGACGGGGGATTGCCATCAAGAGCTATTTTAAACCCCTTTTTGTGTAATAGGAGGAATGAACAAGTTAAATCAGATACATTCACCACTATTGCCTGCAAAATCTGCTTGCTCTGCAACATCATGAGAGGTTTATGATCTTGATGTGAATCTTAATGAAAGATAATTGTTTTATTGATGTAGAGAATTGGAGGTATTGCCTTATGATTCAATCATGGAGGTAATGCCTTAAGATTCAATCATGCAACTAACCAAGTATTACCTGTGATCTAATGACTAAGAGGCCAACTCTTCAGAAATGATTCAAAGGCATAGCAGAAAATGAACTGTTTGCTACACTTTCACCCCATTGCTGAGAAGCTAAGATTCTGCATTAGGTCGGGGAAGAGCTTCCTAAAGTAGACCATTTTAATTGCAATTGATTGTCATTAAAGATCCAGTTTTTGATTACTTTCCAGATAGTTGGAAGATAAGTAGGCACATGATAGGATAGATGGTGAAATTATTATTCATCTGGTTAGTGCATCTGCGATGGGCAAGTGCTAAGGTCGTGAAGAGCAAGGTTGTTAAATCCAAATCGAATCGTAAAATCGTTTTAGGATAGATTCGATTGAAATCGGGATTTAAATCGTAAATCGTAAGATTCAATCCATTTTTTTAAAAAATGTTTAAAATACAAAAAAAAAAAACTAAATAAATTAGAAAAACGAAATAATCCATTATCCAAAATATTTCATTCACATCTTTTGATAAAAGAAAGTAACGAACTACACTATACAAAATGCAAATGAACTCAATAAAATGAAACATAACCCAATATCATCAAAGAAAATTTTTTTTTTTATAATCATGATGTATGAGATCAAGTATCAAAAGACTTGTACTATTAAAAAAACTAATGAAATAAATTATCAAGTTCTCCTAGAGTCCAACTCTCCAACTCCATCCTCTTTCTTCTTCCTCCTTTTTTTTTTTTCCTGTTTCATAACAATAGAGAGAAAACCCAAATAGGGGTTTTGGCATGTCCGTAACAGGGGTTTTTCCTGTTTCTTTTCTTATCTTAAAAAATATAAAGTACTTTTAGAAAATTGAAAGAATAAAAAACATTAAAAAAATATATGTTTAAGTATCGGTCCGTAAAAGGGGTTTCATGTTTGAATCGCGTGAATTGCAAGAATTGTACGATTGGAATCGCAAATCGCAATCTAAATCCCAAATCGAATAGGATTTACCCAATTAAGATTTTCACATGTGGTTTGAATCGTTTTGCTTGGGATTCGATTCAAATCGTAGGATTTGAATCGCAAATCAGAAGGATTTAACAACCATGGTGAAGAGTAAGTAGGTCTCACTTGATTAACACAACAAAAGGAAGAAGACTGATTGATTTGGAAGAAAATATCATTTGTGCTTCGTCATCTGATAGACTTAGTTTCCTTTTTTATGCGTAATTAATCACTTGTTGTTAAGTGACACAATCCATAGGTTGATTATGTCCATTTTTTAATTTTTATGCACTATTTTTCGATCATTGATTGAGCAATATAATCCTCTGTATAACTAAACTTTCCCACTCGTGGTCTTATTGGTGACCCAATTGTTTTCTACTGTTACACCAATAAAAAAATATGTTTTATGCTGCTATTTGACAAAATTTCATTTTCTAATGATTGCATACATTATATACTCAATATCATTCACACCTTTCACATGACTTGCAAGTTGCATCAAACATGGTGCTTTATGCCTTCATCATGTTCCTTTTTCTTTCCTCATTGTCTAGATATTGTTCATATAGAAATTACACATTCCTCAATTTTCAATTTGTTTTTTTGGTGTTACAATGGATTCTATAAAATGCTTCCATAAGCGGATCAGGACCGTTTTCTTCGAGATTTTGTATTTGTTTTATCGATTCACGACGACACTGCTGGACTCTTCAGAAACGAGAACCATGATTTTCTCATTTGGTACAGTTTGTGATTATGTTGGTAGTTTTTTTTTTTTTTGGGAGAGTGATTGTGAATAATCTGACAGACAGAAATAAGTTATAGATGATGTACTTTCATACGCTTGTTTGTGATGTACCAGCCTGCACGTACTCATATAATAATCAATCCTATCACATGAAAAGAAAAATCTGCCCTAATCTAAATATCAATTCAAATAAAAAGTTCAATAGGAATTTAGTTATATCAACCACACTTTTTTCTTTGGGTGTATCAACCACACCATTAAAATTTTAATAAAATGTATCTTTAATTTTAAATATTAATTATTTTTGTACCAGCCACGCATTCGATAATGACAATAAATTACATTCAACTGCAAATCATTACTATTTAAATTAAAGCAAATGCATTTATTTTTGGTTTATTATTATTTAATAACTTTTTGTCAATTTTTTTAATTTATAACCACAAACCTTAGTCTTTGGATCTAGTAAAGCATCCATAGACAAATCACATATCTTTAATTCAACACCACATCATTTCCATAGTAGCAGAGTTCTTTGAGTTTTTCAAAATGTCCTGAATATTATGCGATAATTATGTCAAATGATTATTCACGACTTTTGGAAAAAAATCATGACTTTGTAAAGAAGCCCCAAATTTTACCAATTAAAAAAGAATTATTCACGACATTTTGAAAAGTCCTGAATTTATATATATATATATATATATATATTTATATACAACAAATGAAATCTATTCGTTTGAAAATTGGTAATCTTATTTATAGTTTTCATATCTTTGCCAACATTTTTCTGATTTATTTTTAAAATTTCTCAATTTTGACGAAATTTTCCCTAGACGAATAAGTCCCAAGCTCCGACTTGGGAAACTATGATCATTACTATTTAATTAGAAAAATATTATTTTTGGATTTAGTCTTTTAATTGTGTTGCATTTAAAAATTGAAAACCTAATTCTACTTATAAAAAAAAATAGATTACTCTATTATCTAAAAAGCACCAGTTGACTAATCAGATATCTTTAATTCTGCCCCACTTCATAACTATTCTATTTATTAAAAAAATTGTTTTTGTATTTTTATTTCTTAATACTGTTGTTATCTTCTCCCCTCAAAAAAAATAAAATAAAAATAGAGTACTCTAGGGTTTCATATGTATGTATATGAAGCTTAAAGTAGTAGTAGGTAACAATTGTTTTGTTCTATTTTTGGTTTAGTTGAAAACAAAATGAAAAAGGTGACTCAAATCTGCTTGATCAAGGTTTATATCCATTGATTTTGACCACAAATTCATAGATGTACACTCCATAACCCTCTTTCGCAACATTTTTCTACATTTACACAAGTACAATGAAAAAACGAATTTAGAATGACGTGAAGAAATGGTATTCTCCACCTTTCATTCGATCTCCAAGGAGATTTAATGTCTTTTTTGATTAAAATAGAAAAGTGGAATGGTTATTTTTCCAAAAGGGAAGATGAGTAAGCATTCTGGCAAAGGAGAACTGGGAATTTGATTTTGAGAAGCTGGAATTATAGTTTCATATGGCTGCTCAATACCTCTTGTAGCGTATCGGTCTTATTGTACCTTATCGGCTTTGAAACGGTCTAAACTCCACTGAAATGCTCAATTTTTCACTACATGAGTTTCGTTTCGGTTGTTCAAAATAGCGATATGTATTGTTTAATACACATTGGTACATTATATTTTATACCATTTTTATTATATTCTTTAATTTCTCTTTCATCGGGAAATCTCTTCCCTTTTCACGTACTCCCATTAGATTTTAATACAACTATTTGTTAGTTATGAGAAAAAAAGTTGCATAGATAACTGAGAACCTAAATGTAAGTAATACAAAAAGATTATAGGATATTGAGATGACATGTATGTACTATGAAGTAAATTAAAAAGTATAACTTTTCGAAGCTTGGACTCCTTTTAAAATCCCAAATTCCTAAAACTGTTTATAAGCTAGGATTTGTATTTGACACTTGGTTGTGCGTGGTTGCATCTAGTGTAGAAAGGATCTGGTTCGGGTAATTTGAGAAGGAACAGAGACCGATCCAGGAGGCTAGGGTATCCAGTCCCTCTTAAGTAAGCTTTCTCAAAATTGAGTCTTATGTGAAGGACCGAGGACATATTAAAGATTGGAGTTTTTACCCGTATCGTACTTACTCACCTTTAATAGGGGGGATGGGTGTTATTGAAGGATCAGGGTGACATAACTTTCAATGCACTGCATTCTCACAATTCCTCAGCCTCCCAAGTAATAAATGCCCCTTTCATGGGAGTTACCTCACACCGCACTTCATCCTTGATATGCTTTCCACTAGAAAACTTGACATGTCAGCGCTTTGTGACCCTTGATTTTGCATTTATCCATGCTAGTCTCTAAGGGTGTGGGTCCTTCTTGTTTTTGAACCAGAGTTTGTTGACTATCTCCTGGGACTCCACCTTCTCTTTATTTCTCCATCAATATTTATAGATCAAGTCTCACTTCCACATTTCACCCTCATAGTTAGTATGTTTGATCTCCTCCAGTCATCTCATTTTTCTACTTGTGTTGACTGGTTGTCATATATATTTGAAGAAGGAGAAGCTCCCCTTCTATCACATCAAGCTCAATACTCTCATCTTTTCTCTCTATTCCATCAATAGCCTCCTGTTTTCTCATCCTTTTTGATTCACCCTCTTTTCAGGACTACTTGTACGACTAATGCCCTGACTCTTTGCATTGGAAGCACCTCCAAGTGAGAGCAGTCTTCTTTCTGTTTTTAATACAAAAGTAGCCCCCCAAATGATCCTTCTAATTTCCCAACAGCTTTGATTGACTGGTTACCCCATGGTCTTGGTTGTACTAGTTTCACTCTGTTTTATGGGTTGCACTCTTCACATTCTGTTGACAAGAATCTTTATAGAGACAATAATTATATGGAGAAGTAGATATTGTTTTTTTGTTCTGTAATTTCAACAAAAATTAAACTTTTTTTTATTTCCATTTTCAAGATTATTTGCTGCTGCTTTAATTCCACGATTTTTTTTCAGGTTATTAATGACTTGCTCGATTCAACAGGACAGAACCTAAGAATACGAGAAGATGCTCAGGTATTTGTGTTGATACAGAGGAGTTTGAAGTCATGGATGCCATTTCTATTTCCCTAAAATTTCCTTATTTTGATGGGAAGTGAACTATTACATCTATTTATGTGTCTGCATGCTGTTTTTCTCTGCATTATCTTTTTAATTTGTGCATATGCAATTATTCATATATGTAAATCTATTAGCAAAAATAGTATATTACTGAAATCAATTAAAATTCAGGAATATTGTAGCTGACAAATGAGGAAGATGTTAAAACTCTATTAGAACTTATAAAAGTCGATTACTTGCTTGTCAATGTGGTCGACCACATTAGGGAATGGACTTAAGGATGATCTCATTTTGGCCATCGATTTAGGAGTAAAAGTTATACTGCAGAACCAACTTGGAGGCTTGCCTACATGGTCAAGTAAATCGGGAATTGACTGTGGGATGGCCTTTGAAAATAGGAGTTTCCTTAATTTCCATCCGATGCAAGGGGCAGTGATGATCCTCGTAGGCTTGCCAACATAGGTGGCGTACGGAGAATTGTCTAGGGTGGCCCTACGGAGAATTGTCTAGTGAACACTTTTTTTTAACGAATTGTTAAAACACGAACGGTAGAAGTGGGACCCCTCGTCTCATCATCTGTCCGACTCCCTTCTCTCTTTCGTTTGTATATTATTATTATTTTATTTGCTAAAGGGCAAGGGCAATGGGAGTCTGGCTATTTCTCGTATGCCGCTTCTCTCTCTACTGGGGCATATTTTTTTATTTTCTTTATGCCCCTTCACTTTGTTGTTTTTTTGTTTTTTCTAACTTAAAGAAAAGGGGGTCAGAGGTCCCCATGGGGTGGGCCTTTGGAAAGGTATCATGAGTGTAGCTAAGTCCCTAGAGCCTTTCATTAGGTTCAAGCTGGGAAATGAGGTCGACATCCAGTTTTGGAACGATGTCTGGTGCGGTCCGTCGAGGCTTAAGGATGATTTCGGATCCATTATCCTTATGGCTCTCAATAAAGGGGCTTCTATTGTTGATTGTATTGAGAGGTTGTGGAGCGAGTTTGATGTCATAGATTAAGAAGAGACTTGAATGATTGAGAAGTTGAGGATATGCACTAGCTTTTGGCTTGACTGAATTCCTCCTCCCCAAGATCTCAGATTACTGATTGTAGGGTTTGGTCCCGAAGCAACAATGATCGATTTTCAGTGCGATCATTCTTACAGTCCTTTGACCCTCAACCTTTGTGCTCATTTCCTCATAAGGTTGTTTGGGGTAACCATGTTTCTACGAATGTATCTTTTTTCCTCTGGTCTGCTACACTAAATAAAATTCTTACTATGGATCATTTAAAAAGGAGATGGTGGAGCTTAGCTAACCGTTGTTATTTGTGTTAGAATGAGGAAGAGACTCTGAATAATTTTCTCCTGCACTGTTCAGTTGTCTTTCGACTATGGACTTTCTTCTTGACTCAGATGGGTGTGGAGTGGTCTTCACTTTCTCCTTTCTATGCTTCTTATCTTGTTGACACTTGATGACTTTGGTGGGTGCTAATGAAATAATCTGGACTATTTTGCCCACTACTATCTCGTGGTCCATTTGGAAAGAGAGGAATAATCGTATTTTTGACAATTCCTCTTCCCCATATCACTGTATCCTGACTCATGTGCAACAGTTGATTGTGGACTGGAGCTCCATAAGGCAGTTGGGCTAGGAAGTGAGGGACACCTTATTACTATGAGGAAGCAGTTGTAGTTATATTTTCTTCTCTGTTATGTCTTTGATTGCATCTTATTGTACTTAGTTTACATCTCTATAAACTAATATCTTTTTCACTTTTATATCATATCTGATTTACCGATCAAAAAAAAGAGAAGGGCCTAGGTGCTTCTCGCTCTTATTTTTTTCCTTGTCCAATTCGTCTGTCCCACTATTTTTAAGGCTAAAGAGAAGGACCCCAAACCCACTCTATCCCTTCGCTTTCTTTTAATGAATTTTATAAAGATAAACAAAAGACCTTGTCCTTATTCGTTTGTCCCCTTCTTTTTTCTAATAAATTTGGTAAAGAGAAGTGAATAGTACTTTCTGGGAATTTATGAGTATGTAATTTGTGGGTTGGGTCTTTTTTTAATGGGACTTGCAATCTGTCATATATACAGAGACTCTTTATCTTTATACATACATACATAAATATATATTATACACATTTATATAGCTGTGCCGCCGTATTGGAATACTTAGACTTTGCCGTGTCGAACACCTTTGGACACTTGGCACCCGTGCCACGTTGCTGGATAACAACACTAGCTTGCTTCCCAGGAAGCTTGCATCCATCACTTCCCATTTAGTGGTCAAAGAGGGCTATGCATGTGCGAGGTGATTGGATAGAACCAAATCTACATCCCAGATTCTAAATCTTGAGCAAATATCGTTGGATTTAAAGTTTGAACCTAGGGCACCTAATTCTCCTCTTGTATGTCATGTAAGGCAAAATTGGAAATATGGATGCCCATACTAATATAATGAGAGTGAGGCGCCCATATCTCATTTATCTCTTCTCGTTTCCTAATGATTTTTTTGAGCCTTAGTTCCTACTTCCTGCTTTCACTTTGCTTGTTTTGTTTCTTGTTTTGGTAACTACGTGAAACTATATCACTAAGGAAAAAAAGTAAAAGTTCATGCCATAGGGTGGCAAATCCAGTGGGTCTTTACATATGAAGGGTTGATTTTCAGCAAACTACATTGAGTTCCTTGACTTAGTTGGTTTGAATACGTAGGGTTTTAGGTTTTAATTTGGGTTTTATGAATTAGGGCTTTGACTCACATCACAACACTGCATTATCTTGGACATATATGGCATACTTAAAATGACAACTTAAAATTTCTTAAATAACATCAATCACATAATGTCTAAATCAACCAAACCTTAACAATCTGAAATCATCCATCATAATCCCATAATCAATAAATTTAAACCTAAACATCAATCCATAAATATCTTATTACAATCCCTTAAAATAAAAATCTAACTACCTAAGAAAGTCAATAGTATGGATATTTATCCAACGGATCCTCCGATTCCACAATATTACCTTTGGCTTCCTTAATGTACTCTTCCTCTTCCCAAGGTTCAACTCATAGTTGTAGGGAAGCTATGTACAAAGTGGGAAGCTCGTTTCCTAAACTCGCTTCCTCGGACAAATTCGCTTCGTAGGAAGCTCGCTTCCTCGGACAGACTCGCTTGCTAAGAAGCTCGCTTCGATCACGTCCCACCTAGTAGTCAAAGGGGTATGTGTGAAGTGATGGGGTAGACCACAGTCTATAACCTAGAGTGTAGACTCTAAGCAAGTATCGTCGACTTGGAACCTAAGACACCTACTTTTCCACGAAAATCTCATATAAGATAAAATCAAAGGTATAGCTACCCATAATAACATAATGAGAATGAAGAGCCTATATCTCTTTTCTCGCTTCCTATTTTCTAAAGTTTTTTTAGCCTCACTTTCAGCTTCTCGTTTTTGCTTTGCTTCTCGCTCTAGTAACTATGGTTCAGCTACTATCTCTCGGTCTAAACTTGTCAACATAAACATATCGGCTTAGCACATGTGGCTTAGTAGACTTAGCTAATCATATCATAAGCATTAATAAAATCAAGCTTATAATTGCTTAACTTAACACAACATACATACATAGTTTAGAGTGCGGAAACATGTGAGCATATTCATCTTACTTAACTTGTGAACATCTTGCAAGGTATTAAACTTCGACTTCAGTATAAACTTCGGTTGCTAAGGAAGTTGACTCAAGTCAAGGAATTTTAAGGAGGTACGAGGAAGTTATGTAAAAATTAAAGAAGTTTAGGAAACTTTAAGGAAACATTGGAATTTTAAGATGAAATTTTAGATATTCAATATTTAAGCATAAATACACATCTAGAATTCATTATATTACTAGATGCAAGCATATAGAGTATCAGATGTGAGAATCACATTAAGTGATATGCGTTGTCTGCTTGTTCGTGCTGTAATTTCTTATTGATATTAAAAAACTACACTAAGATATATATTTAATAAAATATATCCTTCCCAAAAAACACTATAATATAGGTTTAGTAATATATTCTTAAAAAAACAATACCATGATATATATATATATATATATATATATGCTAATTTATATCCTTAAAAACACACACTATTATATATGTTTAATAAAATATATCCTCTATGAAAAACAATACCAAGATATATATTTACTAAAATATATCCTTCCTAAAAAACGATACTATAATATAAATTTACTATTATAAAATCATATATTTAAGTAATATTTATGAATTTTATATATTATTTTTAGTAAAATAAGCTATATTATTTGGTAGATGTTATTATATATATTGTTTAGAATTATTAGCTATTAATAATAGTAGTAAAATTCATAATTAATATTAATTTCTGAATATTGTTAATATATTAAGTTATATTATGATTACTCTTAATATATCTTGAAGGAAAAAAAAAAAACTCTTATGAGCATAATCAGAATAGTAAGTGAAAGGAAAAAGACATGTACAATTATTTTTAGAATAATATAGTTATAATTTATATATATAATAAAATTAGTTTTTGTAAAAAAATATTATAAACATATTTAACACTGTTTAAGAATTATAGACCCTTTTATAGTATTTTTTTTTTACAAATATCAAAGTTATATTATTAGACCACAAGGGTTAAAGAATCTTAACCACGATTAATAAAGGTTAAAATAGACACGTTTTGGCCTGTGGGTGTGATTGAACTCTCCCTGAGTTCCATCGCAATTGGCTGTGATCCAAAATAGTAGTGAGAGAATGGCTTAAGCCGTAGCATAATAGCATCACTCTTTGTTGGATAATCAAGAAACAAATGGAGTGGTAGTAGCATAACCCATTCAACCTTTCAAAATTTAAGTTAAAAGGTTAAAAATTAAAACCAACATTCTCATTCACGATAAGGGAGAGAACAAGAGGAAGAACAAACTAGGGTTTGGTGTTTGACTTTTTGCGATCGGCGACGGCAATGGCGACGACGACTTCAATTCCTCCAAGTAAGTACCCTAAGGCCTAATCCTCAAATTCCTCTGTCGAGCTGCTCTCTCCCTCTCTCTTTTTCTTTTCCACTTCTCAATACTCACTTGGGATTCTTGAAATTTCTGTTGTGCTTGTCTCAATTGAATTCTTGAGATTTAAAGAGGAGTATTCACGGGTTTTCGGTAGTAGACAGGAGTATTCATTCTGTAATTTTTTCCTTTGTTTACGTTTTCGTAGACTTCGGTGAACTTCCACCGAAGTCAAGTAATTTTTCTAATAAAATTTTCGGTTTCGACCGAAGTCCATCGAATTTTACCGAAGTTTACCGAAACACATCACGAATTTCAGAATTTTTAAAATACAACTTGATTTAACTTCGGTCACCACCGAAGTCTATTCAATTCGGCCGAAGTTGACCGAATTGAGTCTATTTTTAATACCTTAACATCTTGTCGTACTTAACTCGTGAGCTTATTCAACTTGCATACTCTTGTAAGATAATTTAAAATATCTCAACACTTATATATGTGAAGAGACTACGGTATATTATTCATACCGAGTAACCAACGATTTGCACCTGTCAGTGCACTTATGATTCTTGTGAGCCAAATAACTAGTATCCTTGAAAATCTACTTGTTAGTCAGGTACTATGTACCCTTGAGGTCCTAATTTGTGAGTCAGGTACTAGCATCCTTGAGTAACTGGTACAAATATCCTTGAGATCTTAGAAAGTGTTGGTACTCATAACTTATAAAAACTCATCATGCAAACATACTTATATATCCTTGTGAGCTTATAACTTGTGAGACTTATGCGCTTATAAACTTGTGAGGCTTGTGAGATATCTTATAGCTTATTATACTTGAGAAATTATAAGTGAAGTGTAGTGATCAACTCTCATCTAGGTTACCTCTTAGATTCTTATCTTACACCATCGAAACCACACCATAGCATCTCATATGGAAGTCTAACTGGAATAAGGAAGAGTACGCTTTGGTTAACTTCCACCGAAGTCTAGTAATTTTCTACTAGATTTTTATAGTTTCGTCTGACACATACTGAAGTCATACGAAGTTGACCAAAATGTTTTAGGAAATCCTATATTTTTTTATATACCTAGGTGTCGCTTCAGACACCACCAAAACCAACACGTTTCGATTGAAGTTGGTTGAAACGTGTCGATTTTGACACCTTGCATATACTAGATAAGGCCCCATGTATAATACACTTGAAGAAATATAAATGGTAATATGTATATGTATTTATAAGCATATTCCCTTTTGTCCCCTTATCTATTCCCTTTATAGGCCACTGGTTTAAGTTTTGAGAAGTATTACAAAAAAAATAAGATAATGATTTATTGAAAATTTTCGCACACATTGTTTATATCTTTCCTTTATGTGATTGCCTAGTTTTACTTTTTTGGTATTTTGTATATATTTTTTTTACTTAGGCTTTAAAATACTGTGTTTGTAATGTCCCCTTAATTTGGACAAGCTTATGAGGTTATTATACTCTCTCTCTCTCTCTCTCTTTCTCTCCCTCTCTCTCTCTCCTCTCTTTCTTTCTCTTTTTTTGTTTGCATTTCTACTTCATTCGAAACATCTTAGATTTCTGAAATACTTAAAATTTTGTTATTTGAATGTATGGAATGCATTGTTGCGCAGGGAACTTATGTCGAGGGTATTAAGGAAGAAGTTGTTCTATCCCCCGCACATGCTCTTTCTTTGATAGCAACCGGAGAAGGTATTTATACTTTGATCTTTCTATTCTCTTTGATGTTTCTTTCACATAACTTAGTTCGGTGCCCAATTTGAATATTTGCATCATTCCTTGAATATGTCTTATTTAATGTCATTCATGAAGCAAATCTTTTTTTTTCTTACGTTTTTATTGATATTCAGTACTTTTTTTAAAATTAGACTTGTTTTTCCCTTAGTAATTTTTTTTTGGAGATAAATGTAATAACCCCAGGACCAAATAGAAGATTTCCTAAGAAGCGAAGGACTAAAAGAAAATTAGAAAAAAAACCTGAGGATTAAATTAGAATTAGTAAAACTATTAAGGACAAAAATGAAAACAAGATTAAAAATTTATAAGGTTTAACACATGTCATTATCTAACCAAGTCATGGAACAAATGTCAATCTCTAACCAAGTCATTAAACAAATGTCATTCTCTAACCAATCATAGAACACATGTCATTCACTAAACAAGTCATAGAACACATGTCATTCTTTTAAGACAAGTCACTAGACACCTCACATGACAATTGTCTCTCTTAGGACACCTCATTAGACACATGTCACTTTAAGTACATATCACAAAACATTTGGCTAGATGTAATTCTCCTAGTAAGACATGTGTATTGACACATGTCTTTGCATGGAGACATGGCTCCAACTATAAATATAGGAAGGTGATGAATTTTTAGAAATATTATTTTACTTTGGGAAGAAAGGAGAAAAGAGAGATGGAAGAAGGAAGAAGGAAAGAGAAAAGGAAAGGGAAGAAGGAAAGAAAACAGGGAAAAGAAGAGAAAAATACCTTCTTCATCTAGATTTTTTTACCTATGTAATTAAGCTCATGTGCTTTTGATTTAATGTATAGTGCTTTTAAATCCTAGTATAAACATTTTAATTATATCAAATTTGTTATATGATTCAGTTAAAGTTTTCAAGTTTTTGGATTATGCATGAATTTTGGGAAAACCAAGTACATATTATGATGTGTTTAAATTATGAATAATAAGCATAGAGGGTTTACCTATTTTAAATGAAATGACGAGAATCAATAGCATATTATGATATGTTTTAATTTTTGAATAAGCATAACGAATTTACCTATTTTAAATGAAATGGTGAGTTCATGTGAAAACAAGTGATTTTTGATATATGTGAAATATATCATTGAATTGTATCAGATTTAGAAATAAATACCTCGGGTGATGTGATTATGGAATTTGATGCAATTTATGTTTATGGAATTAGACGCTATGATATGATTTTGAGTTTGATAAATATCACTGATGATCTATGGATTTGGTAGTTAAACGATATCTAAAAGAAAGAATACCACCCTGACGATCCATGGATTTGGTAGTCAGTTTATGATTGTATCTGTTGGTGAGTAACCCTCGCGGATGTTACATTCCCACATTGTATTTCGAGAGAGCCTAAGGATCTGACCCTAGTACAGGACGTCCTGTAGACCCCGGCGTATTAGGGTGGTCCCAGGCTACTGTGTTGGAACGATTGGATAGAGCCGACGTACCAATTCAGTTTTGTCTCATTTTGAAAGAGCCTTTAAGAGGATCATTCTTCCGTGATCTCTTATAGGCGACTATGCTGACAAGATCGGTGAAATATATGTGGGTCAATATAGGGACAAGATCAGTGAAATATATGAGTCAATATAGGATAGCACTCTGATATTTGGTGCTGATGTAATGTATATAGTAATCTGGATAGTTATATGATATATTCAGTTATTTTGTGAGTTATTAATATCCTGAGTTTTTTCGGATTTTATTTTGGGACTCGTTATTACTTGGACTTGGAATTATGATTTCTAAAAGAGGTTTTGTATTTATGAACGGCTTAAATTCATCATTTTCAGCAAAATGATTTACATATATAGATTTAGAAAACTGTTATATATTTAGTTGAAAATGAGCATATGATAATTAGTCTTTTATATTGAGAATTGCATATATTTTTCCGAAGCATTTCCTTTTAAGTTATTGAATCTTAAACACATGAGAATTACTTATTGAGCTGTCCAGCTCACCCAAATATATATTAATCTTGCAGAGTGAGCTGTTATGAAGGGAATAGACATCGTTGTTTCTTTTTAGAGTGTGGTGTTGTTTCTTTTTAGAGTGTGGTGTCCATAGATATAGAGTGAAATAGAAGATATTATCAGAGGTATATATTGGGTTTGAGTTTAATGTTGTACTACACACTTTAGTAGAAAGTGATGAGAATTTGATGTATATAGTGGATTATATATTTATAGATAGTTGCTGTGATGAATCATATTATACAGGTGAGTCTGAGAGTTAAAATATTTATCACGATGTTATAAATTAAATTGATATGCCAAGAGATTAATTGAGAAGTCACCCTGAGACTCGGGAATTTGGGTTTTGGGGTATGACAATAAAACTTCCTACTTTATCCTTCAATGTCAGGGTTTCATGAGCATTTACTGTGTTCTTTTTATTTTGTTCCCTCGCACTTCATATTGTCAAGTGTTTCTTGCCTCTGCAATCTAACGCTTTTTAACTTGTGATTTCTATTATTGTTGCAGAGCACAGGCACGTGGGTTCTAATAACTTTAATTTACTTAGCAGTCGGAGCCACACTATTTTCACCTTGGTAATTATTCCTGATTTCCAAGTGATTATTCAAAAATGTCCTATACTATGCAATCTGGATGATGATGAGGGTTCTAATTTGTCATATTCCTTGATTTCTCTATCTCTTAGATTTTAATAAGAGTAAATCTTTGGCTGAATCAACAAAATTACTCGTAAAATTGTAAATATAAACTATATCTAATATCAGAAAACGTAATCTATTTTTTTCCAAAATTGTACTTAAATTAAAATATTTCTCGTTGGGGTAAAGCCGTAAAGAATGAACTGGGTCAATGCATATTTTTGAAAGAATGTAAAAACATTTTTTTTTTCCTGATGTAGGATGGAAGTGTAGAAACCAATGCAGGAAGCGACATGTTTAATTATCTAAAGCTGAGAGAAATAGGGTTTGTGGGTTTTAGTTATAGGATGGGGTGAATAGTTAGGATGGAACTTAGGGGTTAGAAAATGGAAAAATAAAGGTGAAGAATGAGAGAGAACAAAGGGGAAAATGGAACCCATCACAGTAGAGAATTATGGTCTTTGGAGTCTGACCTCACATGAAAAAGAACTTTGTTCAACTTCATTTGGGTAGAACCTGTTATTGAGTTAGAGTGGTGCTCCTTCCTTCCTTACAAATTGAAGTAGCAAATAGAAATCATGTAGAGCAGAAATCCTTACTTCTAAAGTCTAAACACTTTTTTTCTTGAAAGGTAACCAGTATGGCAGTATATCATTTCAAAGCAAGTGGGTAAAAAAGCCAATACAATAAAGGTTCACAAGGGGTGAACCCAAGTCCAAGAGCAACCAAAGGCCAAAACTAACGAAAAGCAAAAATACACTACGTTAACAAAATTAGACCCAAGCAATAGCGGCTAAGCTTAAAACATAGAAATCACTCCCAAATCTACTAGATCTCTCCTGATAGAGATCTAGGACAATCTCAGGTGGCGAATTCTCTCGTAGAGCTGAGGTCTAGCAAGTTTGACACCATAAAAAATTTGCATATTCTGTCCTTCCAAATAAAACACGAGTGGCCCTCGGAAGGAGTGCCCACGTTTCTTCAAGTGGTGGGTTCAGTGAGAGTGAAGACCAACAAGATAAGAAGTCCTAAAAGGATATAGGGAAGACCACAACCACCCTTAGCTGAGATAAGAAAGACTCCAAATCCCCACAGTAAAGGGACATTGCAGGAGTAAATGATCCACTGATGCCTCCTTAGCTCAGCACAAATGACAAAACACAACAATTAGCTAAGCTCCCGCCTCCACTTTAAAGGTGATCAAAAGTTGGGATCTTATTCAAACATGCTGGCTAGATGAAAGTGATACTGTAGAGATTATGCCAAGGTTTTACACGGTCTGGGGAGGGAACCAGGAGGTCTGGGACATGTCAAGAACTTGATTAAAGGATTTCATTGAGAAGTGAAAATTGACCCCTACCCCACAAACGGCTATCTTTAAATAAAGAACAAAGAATGACAATTTTTAAATGATTCAGAAGCCTAATAAAATCCACCTACTCCCAATTGTTCAGATTACACGCATAAACCTGGGAGACCAAATCACACCTCCTTGCCCCCCATCTAAAGCTGATGATACCATCCAATCCTATCTACTGCTAACCACCACAGATTACTGAAATCATGTTTTAACGTAGATTGTCAACACCACAAACCGTCCGGTCCCAAAATCACACCTCGTCCCCCTTCCCTCTTTAAACAGGATTATTCTTTGAGAAGTCCTTCCTCATTTTTAATATAGCCTCCCACAAGCCTACCCCATGAGGGCCTCTAACTTCCTTGAACTCTCACCTATTCCTTTCTCCATGCCTAGCCATAGTTCCTTGTCTCCAAAGGTTCTCCCTCTCTAGATCAAACCTCCAGAATCATTTTTGTAATAACTGTAGAGAAACTGATTTATTGAATAGCTTGTGTGGATTACAATGATCCATAGAGGGTTTAAATAAATAACCCAAAACTTTTTAACATGAAAAGACAATATTAAAGATAATCTTAATATACTAAAGATACTAATCCAAAATTATCTATGAGATCCTGTGTATCTCATAGATATTACATAATTATTTCCCTAATACGCCCCCTCAAATACATGAGGATCGAGATCTTCATGAGTTTGCCACAAGTCGAGTACTCCTCACACTTGATCTTTTTTGATAATTTGTTGACGAATAGTTAAAACATTCAACTGTGTTTGGTAGTCACCGTCATTCTGTGAAGTCCATCTCTGTCGCATCTCGCTCATTTTGAGTCTGTCGAAGCCGGTGGCCCATTGGATCAGGCTGTCATGATCTTCTCCCGAAGCACATGAAGTATGACCTGGGATTTAAAGAAAAACTCTCGTTGGAGAGGTCTACAATAAATAAAAGAAATAGGGAGATCCATAGGTATGAGTATGATCCTGGGGGTGGTAAAAGTATAGAGGATGATGATAGGATTTTATTTGAAACAAAAAACAATCAAAAGTTTGACAGCCGGCGAGCGGTGGTGGCACCACCTGCTGGAAAAAGAAAAACAAGAGCTAAGAGGTCATCCAACGGTCGGTGACTCTGATACCATGTAGAGAAACTGATTTATTGAATAGCTTGGGTGGATTACAATGACCCATAGAGGGTTTAAATAAATAACCCAAAACTTTTTAACATGGAAAGACAATATTAAAGATTATCTTAATATACCAAAGATACTAATCCAAGATTATCTATGAGATCCTCTGTATCTCATAGATATTACATAATTATTTCCCTAATAATAACGCCTTGTTAACCTCAGTCAAAGATTTGACATTTAGCACCCCCTCCGATTTAGAGCAAAAAACCTGTCTCCAATTAACTAGATGAACCTTCTTAATTCCACATAAATCCCTTTGAAATTTTGAATATGCGCTTAGAATAGATGAGAGAAAAATATGAATTGCATTTATTACCATTATAGTGATATGAAGTTTGACAATGTTTTGCAAATTCACAAGTTTCACATTGAAAAGAGGAAAGAAAACTAGAAACATATAAATGCGGAGGGAAACAGAGGGGTGACCAAGACGTTTGTGCCACCGGAATAAGTCTTTCGTTTTACTAATACGCCGAACACCATGGGGTATCTACTGGACTGATGAAGCAATGAGATGCAAAGGGTCGAGCAGATCAATCCTCGCTCCTCATGGCCCGTACCAATTGTCCTCTTCATTTCCAAGTCCTAAAACACATAGTGAGAAGGAAAAAAGTTGACGCTACAATTCAAAGTTTTGGTAATATAACTAACAACAGATAGAAGGTTCAAAGTGAACTTAGGAACATAAAGGACAGATAAGAGGAACACAAAGGGTGTGACAGACACACTTCACTTACTTGTAATGGATGCTAATGTACTATCAACAACTTTAATTTTGTGTATACTAAAATCAATGAAATAAGATGAAAAAAAAGACATACCAGTCATATGATCCGATGCTCCTGCATCAATAATCCAGGAGCGACTATGATTATAAACAAATGCATCGAGAGTCGAGGCCAAAGTACCTGTGTAAGGACTGAAGTAGCACTAGCTGTACTAGGAGTCTCCAACTGGGACATGAAGCGACAAAAGGGCATCAATCTCATCTTTAGACAGACTAAGATTATTTGAAGGAGTACATCAACAACTACTGGGGCTGTGGATTGTCTGTCCCTGTCTCCTCGACCACCGCCAGAAGGGCTCCGTAGGGGTGGATGACCATGCAAGTCCCAAAAGGTGTCTCTTGTATGACAAGTACGCCTGCAATGATCTCACTTGAGTTGGATCATCAGTAGTAGAACCAGAGGATCCAAAATGGCCACCTCCTCGGTCACGATCACCACTCCTACCTCCTTACTGGAATGAGGAGGCCAACACACATCTATCAATTATGGGAATTTGGTGCATAGCACTCCGACGACACTCGTCATGATGTATGCATAGACGTCATTAGGAGAGGGAACTGGGTCTTTGTCAAGAATTTGAACGAGTACTTGTTCATAATCTATATTCAATCCAGTAAGCAACTTAAACACATGGGTTTGTTCAACCAATTTCTTATACTTGGCTGCATCCTCGGCACTTAGCCTTGAATGTATGATAGTGATCCAGCTTTTTCAAAGATAGCAAAGAGTGGAGTAGTATGTAGGAATAGACATATCCCCTGCTTTAGTTGTCAAATACTCTGACCGTAACTCATAAACCTGAGCAGCACCTCCAACTCAGAGTAGGTTTGTGTCACGACATCCCATATGTTGTGTGCGGAGGAAAGAAACAAGTGTGCACTACTAATATCTAGTTGCATTGAGTGGAGAAGCAATGACATGAAAACGGCATTCTCAGCCTTCCACTTGGCATAGCCCGGATTGGTTGACTTGGGAGTAGAAATGAAACCATTCAAATACCCCATCTTCCCCGTGCCTTTAAGAAATAACATCACATACTGAGACCAGACAAAGAAAATTGTCCCATCCAACTTCATTGTAGTAATCTGGAGTTTGGGTGTATCACTAGCACTAATCTCAATACTCCCTCTACCCTGTAAAGGGACACTAGAGGACTGGCTAACCTCATATTCATTCATCATTAATCTCACATGGTTGTTTTACACAAAAAAAGACCAAAAGAGAGCTATTCCAATCAACAATACCCAAAACTTACACTTCAGGGTTGCACAACCCACGTTCTTCACCTCAATAGACGAGAAACCTTCAAAAAAGTTCATAACAGCAACCAAACAAGTCAAAAATCATTAATCAACCTTCACCAGCCATGCACAAGCTTTAAATCACTTTTACCAAGCATTTGACAACACTTCTATGCATGAAAAAAGGAACCAAACCCTCAAAACGTAAAAAAAGAAGAAAATGTGGTCTGAAAAAATGATCACTAGAACTTCAATATAGGTCCAAACTCCAAACGATCTACAACCACCTCCATTAGATTAAACATTAAAAAAAAAAATCCACTTGAGATCAAACTCAAAAAATATATCTATACGAATCTAGTAGCTAGAAACAACTAGATCTGTATTTTTTAGAAATCTTTTATATTCCCACAAAAAGTGTCATAATCTTCTCAACACAACTCCAAATCACATGATTTTTGATTCTAAAATTCTCTAAAATCAAGACCACTTAAAGCATACCTTTACAGTCGAGATCCGATTGCTGTCAGTGCGTCAGATGATGTCAGTCTGTTTGGACACTGATGTCATCCGAAGTCAATTTTTTTTTGTTCTCTTTTGTCTTCTTTATAGACCCTTTAGATCAATAAGCTTTGATACTAAGTTGGATTAGTTCTAGAGATTATTAGGGATTAAAGTTAGGGTTTAAGAGAGAAAGGAAGAAGAATAGTTTTAGGAAAAAATTGTGAGAGAGATTAAGGTGCTCTCTTCCTTACTTTATTATTTATACTCATCTAATGGTATATTATTAATAAATAAGAGATACTAATAGTATACCCAAAATACAGTGTGTAAGTGATAACATAAATATAAAGCACATAAAACCTGAATAAATAAAATCAGAGAAGTATATGAGTGTATTTATTTGTCATAACATAGTTATTTAGCAAAATATAGAAATAGCTCAGAATAAATAGCATAAATTATATTTTTATCCCAGTTCGGTCGAAATTCAGCAGACTAACCAATGTGCAAAATCATATTTTTCTCTCAATTCAATTGAATCTAATCAAAACCCTAAAAAAACCTACTTGAATAGAGTTTTCTCCTTCTCTCAGTAGGCGACTTCAGTCAAATGGAGATTTCTCAGTGTGAAATAAGTCTCAAGTTATTGGTAATAACTCAATAACTCTATTGCTAATAGAAAATCCATTTTGCTCTCATTCTTATTTTATAATTCTGAATAAGCCTGAATGAATAATTTGTGAGAAATCCCTAATCGGAATAAGTTCGGCATAAGTTCAGAATAATTTGTTAGTTCAGAATTATTCACGAATAATTCGTTAGTTCAGGAATTATTTGTCAGTTCGTAAAAAAAATACAGTTTTAAACTTTAACCCTTAATAGTTCGGGAACAATTCGAAAACTTTGTTACTATGTGAAACACCATTAATTTTTACCAGACACACCCCTCAATTTCCTGCTATTACTCTGCTCTCCTCCGTCCACATTGCCTTTATAGTTCACTTTATTTGACACACTAGTCAATCTTCTACTACCTGGGGAAAGGACCCTCATTGACATTCTGGTTTTCAAGATTCTGGAATAGAGATCTCACCTCATTCTTGTGACCTACGTAGGACAAATTTAAAAAATTCCCGAAATCTCAAACCTTGTTCAAAACCCACTTCAACACCTCATTATGAGTTTGAGGATTCTGAACATCTACCACAACTACCTCTTCATTTTCGTCACGAGAGCCCACACTCCCAACACCTGATGTCAAACTCTCCAACCTACCCAAAGACAAACCATGTGGGACAAGGGACCCAGACAACTGTTCAACCTGAATCTCAGTGAAAGGCAACTGTTCAGCCAGATGATCTACCATAATTGCTGACCTTTGGACCCAAGATAACAAGATGTTATTTTTGGGGAAAGAGGAGGGGGAGGGGGAGGGGGAGGGGGAGGGGGAGGGGGGGGGGGGGGGGGGGAGACACTAAATTGACGGCTTCACTATAATTACATAATAAATACATTCTTAAATTACAAACATAGTCCACTAATTACTACAATCATAGTTTCAGTCTGCTAGCTCTGATTCTTATCCTACGTAGGGGGCTGGTTAGTGAGGGAGATGCATAATTCAAAATATCGGTATTGAAGGGCGTATCCGTCAGGTGATTTTAGGATATGTATCATGGATTTGCAGGAAAAAATTCATATACGTTAAGAAACACTTGGATACGCAAGGAAAAACTTGGGTACCTTTCATAAATCGTTTTTTAATATAAAATAAGCTAAAAACAAACTAAATTAAAAAACCCCTCAACTACATTTATAACCAAACATATGAGAGTTAAGAATTTTTAAGTTAAGAAATGTAAGCATGCTCGTAAAGACTTAAACAGATATGAAAACACGAACTATAATTACATAGCCAATTATAGGCAATACAATCTAAATATGAAAACCTTACATTTAATAAAATAAATAAAAAAGTTTGACTTTACAACCTTAAAGTAAATGACATACATGATACAAACTCAATGCCACATTGAATTACATGTTGGCTTGAACACTGTGGGCTCAAGAAATGAATAGAGCAATACATGATATGTATCAGCCATTATCACAATACTATGACCAACTCATGTAAACATGATTTGTGGTCTGGTACATCTTGATGTACATTTGGTATGGACTATCATCTGGAGTATATATTATCTCGATCGGGTGGAAACTTGTGACTACTTGATGGCTGATGCTTGGGACTGAGCATCATGTTCATAAGCTCCAAATGAAACTCAGCCCAAATCATTTTTTCAACCCTAAATATATATTTTTTTAATGAAGATTGTAGGATTTCCAATTTTTCAAAGAAAGCGAAGGAATTGTCGATTTCTCAAAAAATTTGTTTTTTGTTCTATGGATTTCACATTAGGTCAATAAATCTACTCATTTTGGATTGACTAGAATCTATTTGCATTAATTTAAACAACTAAAAATGGAAAAAATGGAAATTTAGCATATTTTCGAAATTTTGGGAAAACATTTTGAAATTGAAATCAAATGCCTACATCTTTGTTTTTGAACCTAAAATCGAAAAATGAAAAGAAAATAGGGTCACAAGGGTTATAAGGGTGTTTTCCATTACCCAAAATGAGCCCCCATTTGGGTTTTATAATTTTTTGATAGTATTGTTCGCTATGTTAATTTTTAAAAAGTGTTTAAATATACATTATCGACCTATATCAACCCATATTGAATTGATACGGCTCAATACACACTCGATACATTGGGCAAAAAATATTTTTTCGTGCATGTGTATCGACAGTACCAAGATGATACATATCAATTTTTTGATCCATGGTGTGCCCTAATTATGTCCATAACGTCTCGAGGACACAATCGACAAGTATAACTCTCAATGGGCTCAGGCCGGGTCTCCCTAATATATATTTAATAGTCGGGAATGTTGATCTTGTACTATTTTTGTTTGGATCTATTCAACTAGTGTTTAATATCTGTTTTATTTATTGCACATTAATATTATGTTCCTTTAGCTTATTTGTAATAAAAAGAGAAGCAATAATAAGGCATTGAAGATAAAACGATAACCTAGTTTGGGAGTTATAAACAAAGAGTGCGTAATCAAATTGATGCTAGATGTTGCCTATAGTTGAGATAACAATCAATGGTTATTTCTTATATATTAAAATATAACATATAAAAATATATAAACACATTTATATATATAGATATCATATTTAGGTAGGTTTGTGCTAGGTTGGGACGAGCTCGACATTCAATCAACCAAGACCTATGTAAATTGAGCTCGATCCTAGCCATAGGGCCCAAGGTTCTAAATATCGATACCGCATGACATGTTGCATCAGTGGGATAAAGATATATCTGGGTTATATCACAAGATATATCGTTATCAGATATTTTGCACGCGCCGATGGAAAAATGGGGTAAAATAGGAAATTTTACAATGAAACTTTAGGAAATGTTAAAATATATGTTATTAGACATTTGAAAATAATTTTGTTTTAAAAAAACAACAATGTACATAAGAGATGCAATGAGAAGGGAGCAAAGATGTGCGTTGACGAGTGACAATAATGTATGATTGATTAATATTGATATAACTTGCATAAAATATTTCATTAATAATAATTAAAATATACAATCAAAGTTCCATACATTATATTTCAATGACATAATCCAACCCACCCAAGAACTACAATCAGAGCTATATGGAGTTCATGCTTCAAAATATCGGTATCCGGTGTCGTATCGGTAAGTCCAAAACATGATACATATCAGCGTATTGGACCGTATCAGTTGGATACAATGGAAAAAAATTAGGATACATTAAGAACCATTTAGAAACACAAGGAAAAACTTGGATATCTTGCATAAAACTTCTTTTAATGTAAATATAAGCTAAAAATAAACTAAATGAAGGCCTCCAATTATGTTTATAACCATACATATAAGAGTTAAAAAATTTATAAATTAAAAAAGGCATGGGTGCTAATAAACAGGTATGAAAATACAAACCATTGTCATATCCAAGTATAAGAAATACAATCTAGATATTAAAACCTTACATTCAATAAGTTAAATAAGAATGTATTGAATTACAACAATAAATTATAAGCTTGAATGTAAGTCTTTATATGCTGAACTATTACACTGTTATTTTTTGACTCTGAAGATGATAAATTTTTTTGAAGACTAAAAGATAAAACTTTTTTGGCTGGGCTCTTGGATTTTGGTAATGTGTTGATAGAGTAGAATTTATGAAATTTTAATATTTGAGAAATACCTTACCATTTGAATGTTGAAATTTTGACAAAATCCCTAAAAGACACCAAAAAGAAGATTTTGTTTTTGAACTAGAAAGTTGACTTTTTATTTTTCAGGAATTTGGATTTAGAATAATTTTTATTGAATTCAAATGGAGGGTATAACCTTATTACCATAGTTGTCAAGGCGACCAGGCGACCTGAGACGGTAGACCTCCTGATCGCCTGAGGCGTCGCCTGATCAACATTTTGTTGCGAACATTTCCCCCTCTCCTAATATGAACACCAATTTTGTAGCATCTTCATTTCAAGGTTGTTATGCATTTTAATAGTTATATAAACCTCAAAAGAACTAATACATGCGCATATAAATTAATAAATAATAAAAAAGACATCGCAAAAATGAAATTTAGATTCCAAGGCCACTATATAGAGATAGGATCACAACCAATTACGATTGTATTCGAGGAGAGTTCAATCACACCCACAAGTAAACGTGTGTCCCTATTAACCCTATTAGCCGTGGTTAAGATGCACTAACCCTTAGGTTTCAATAATCTAACTTTGGTTTTTAGAAAAAATATTAAAAAAACTTTTAACTGTAGTTAAGAATTTTTAACTTGATGGTTAATAATTTTTTAATACTTTTTCATTTAATTCAAGATTAGATTGTTGAACCCTAAGGGTTAGTGAATCTTAACCACGGTTAATAAAATTAATAGGGACACGTGTTGACTTGTGGGGTGCGATTGAACTCTCCCTAAATGAATTCAATCGCAATTAGTTGTGATTCAAAGGGGGTTGGGAGAACATATATAGGGATTGTCAGAAATGTTATTTTAACCGAATAAGGGTAGAGAAGGAGCAAGGGAATTGATGGGGTATGCCGTATGCTCGTCAATTCATTAATCTCTTGAAGAGAGAGAGAGAGAGAGAGAGAGAGAGAGAGAGCAGGAAATTGATTATCTTTGCTTCACCGACTCACGATCAATTCATTAATCTCTTAGGGTGTGTTCGGTTGAGGGGAATGTGAGGGAAAGTTGGTGAAAGTAGGAGTTTCTCCCTCTTTCACCCTGTTCGGTTTGAGGGATTTTGAGGTAAAGTAAAAGTTTAACTTTCTCAATAGTGTATCACTTTCTCTCACTTTCACCCAAACCTTATTCCACCAAAATTCTGGAATTGTGAAAGAAAGTAAAGTAAAAACTTCACAATTCCAACTCTACCATTTTGTATGATTATATTCTTAAAGAGAGCAAAGGGTAATTTTGGAAAAAATTATACTTTCCCCCAGTACTTTTCTCTCAAACCAAACACACAAGAGAATTTATACAATTCTTTTACTTTACTTTACTTCACTTTCTTTTCTCCCACCCATTTACCCCTCAACCAAATACACCCTTAAAGAGAGAGAGGAGTAGGAAATTGACAATCCTTGCATCACCGACTCACTGATCAATTCATTAATCTCTTAAATAGGAGCAGAAAATTGATAATCCTTGCATCACCGACTCATGGTGTGCGCGTCAGAGAGAGAGAGAGAGAAGAAAGACGAAAGAGAGAGATTGAGATACAAACAATCTTAAAAGCACCTGAACTCCATTACAAGGAAGAAAAGAAAGACTAAAACATGGCAATCAAATCCAGACTGTGTGTGCGTGAGACAGAGAGAGAACAAGGGCTGTGTGTGTGTGTGTGAGAGAGAGAGAGAGAGAGAGAGAATATGGATTGTGTAACCGTGTGTGTGTGAGAAAGAGAGAGAACAAGGGCTGTGTGTGTGAGAGAGAGAAAGAGAACAGGGACCGTGATTGTGTGTGCGTGAGAGAGAGAGGACTTGTTACCAATCGATGTCTCCGATCGCCGTTGCCAGTCACATTTCCTCTTCTTCTTCCCTCTTCTCTCCTTTCTTCTTGTTTCTTTCTGTTCGTTTGAGAGAAGAAAGAGGCTTAGGTTTTGAATAAAACAAAAAACAAATTTACACTTTATATTTATAAGTTTGTAAAGTTACGAAACAACCCCCAACTAAGGTCTTATAAGTAAATACCTTTAGAATTTGTAATAAACACGTGATTGCTAAGATTTATGGGTTTTCAGTGATTTTCCCGCCTGGGCGATGGGTCGCCTGGGTTAAATAGACCGCTATGCTTATTACATATAAATATCTTAAGTAAATGAAAGTAAAATTTTAATTAAATAAGTTGTGCATATCGAGTTTGTGTTGTGGATTCTAATGTAAATAGAAAGGGGAAAAAAATAACTGAAAAATCCCTCATATTGTGCCCATATCAGGCGTAGCAGCCCTGTATCGGCCCAATATAATGGACTTTTTTCCTAGCGTACCAGTGTACTAGGTAGCTCCAAATAGGATAGTATCGGCCAATACGTCTCGAAATTTTAAGCCATGATGGAGTTACGCGGAGACTCAGATTAATCTTTATCCTGACTAGGTTGCCAATAGTATTGGTCCTAGTTTAAAAACTCAGCGAAACAACCGAGTAACTCAACTCAACAAAGTTTCAAGTCAAGTCGCCTCAAAACACAAATGAGACACTATTCTTCGAGTTACTCAGGTGACTAGATCGAGTTTTTCGACTCACCAGACTAAGTCGAGTCACAAAAAGATGTTTTTATCATTTTCATTTTTTAAAAACCTAAACTCGAACGTCAATACTGTTTTTGCATGATTTTTTTTGGAGCTTCAAAGCCATCCTACTATGGGTTCTATTAAACCTGGTTTTTAGTTGAGGCTGTAAAACCAGCCTACTTTGGGTTCTTTTAACTCATGTTTTCCAAGTTATTTGTGGTTCAATCTTAGATTAAATGTCAAGAAATCGGTAATTGCTTAATTGGTGCATTTGTTCATGTATATATATATATATATATATATATATATATATATATTACATATATATTCTGAGTTCGGCCGAGTCGAGTTTTCGGGTTTTTGAACCATGATATTGGTTCTTCACATAAGTACAATATTGTGCCCAACTCATCATTGGAATAATGATGTATGCTCATGTACATAACCTTGGTAGTTATCTGGTCCAAGATGTAGTAACACTCCCTTGATGGATACTATGAGTATTGATGAACAATTGTCAGTGACACCTCCACATAAGGCTGTACACCTCCATACTAATATTCATACGGCTCATACCTAAAATCATATCTATATATTTCTTTTAGAATTTAAATTTGGGAGTATTTTAAATGGAGGGTACCCATAATAAATTTCATTTTTTTTTTTGTAAAGCTTGAATGCAAGTCTTTTCCTGCAGAACTGCGAGTTGACTTTTTGATTGTATTGATGAAAATAATTTTGAAGACTAAAATATGTGACGTTTTTCACCGGACTTTTGTGTTTTAGTAATGTTTTGATATGATAGAATTTATGAAATTTTAGGATTTGAGAAATACCTTAGCATTGAAAGTTGCAATTTTGACCTAATCCCTAAAAGACGCTAAAAAGATGATTTTATTCTTGAACCGGAAAGTTGACTTTTTATTCTTGAGGAATTGGCTGATACTGTTACAATAAAACTTTGTTCAGCGTTGTATTGTCGTTAATGTAACTTATTGTAGCAGTATCGGTTGTATTGGTCAACACTGTTACAATACGTTGCAGTATCAAGCAAAACTTATGAATACACATGTTTTGTCTTTGTTTCTAACTGTATTAATCCTGTATTGATACCCAGGAATACAGCAGTTATTTTTTTCATACATATCGGTTCGTTGTAATACTGATACCTTGTGATACTTTGAACCAAGACTATCTCCATTGTTTCTAACCCCCAGCTCCATCTTCTCCTCCTCAATGGTGCAGTATGATTAATGTACTGTACCGATCATTCCCTTTCTTGCATTATCAATAAAAGGTATTGTTAGTTTAGTTGTTAAACTATGGTTTCAATGTCTTTGTAACAAAGATGTTCTGTATTATATCTTTTTGCCTATCGGGAGTTCTTGAAATGTCTTGCTTGTGCTTTTATCTCTTTCACTATTTTTATCTTGGTGCATCCGAACCAGTTATATATAGACTTCTGAACTAATGATATATTTTGTCTACCAGACAATTGAAAGCAGTCCACGTGGTGAAAATCAAAGGGAGGAAGATGTGACCTTGTCCCAATTGGTAAATCTTGCTCATGGAAACTGATTCTTCTTCTTTACTTCAGGGTGTTCCTCATGTAATTTCAGTAGATTTGACACTAGTGTTTTATGATGTATACTTTCGAGATTATCTTTATGGCAAACATGTATTTGGCCCTTTTTATAACTCAACTTTCCTTTGCAGAACTTAATTGATCTTGCAGGATCTGAAAGTTCAAAAACTGAAACGACTGGATTACGGAGAAAAGAGGGTTCATACATAAATAAAAGCTTACTCACTCTTGGCACTGTAAGATATTGCTGCTTTTATTCTTTCTTTCTTCCTTCTTTGGCTTCCATAGGAACTTGTTGCAGTGAAGATTTGGGCTTTTGCTGTTGGCACGGAAGTATTCATTATTTTTCATAATATCAGGAGGACGTAACTATCTCTCTATTTTTATTTGACATCATTTTTTTGTTTATGTATATTTAGGAGACAATTACATTGTAAATTATCAAAAAAAAAAATCTTACTAAGAAATTTTGGATTTAGTTTTTCAAGTCCTATAATTGGGTGCATCTTTTGATTTAGTTTGCACGGATACTCAGAACAATCTAAGGAAAACATCTTTGACAGTGCCAAACAAAATTTACTTGAATATAGCTCAAATCAAACCTCATTATGTTAGGATACCAAGTACTAATTAATTAGCCCTGATTGCTACCTCTAAGCATGATAAGTAGTGATTTACTAACTATACATCATTGCAGGTGATTTCTAAACTGACAGATGAAAAGTCTACTCATATTCCCTATCGAGATTCAAAACTGACTCGTTTGTTGCAGTCCTCTCTTAGTGGACATGGACGGGTTTCTGTAAGTCGATTTCATTGAGTGTAATTTTCATAAGTGAACTTCTTACACATTGTGACCAGTTGACAAACGAAATTGGAATTTGTGTAGTTGGCATACTTCCAATCACTTCTTTCAAAGTGTATGCTGTTGCATTTTCTTCAACTCATCTTTCTTATTTGAACTCTTTTGTAGCTTATTTGCACTGTGACACCTGCCTCTAGTAATAGTGAAGAGACACACAATACACTGAAGTTTGCACATCGAAGCAAGAATGTGGAAATTAAAGCTGCCCAAAATAAGGTGAAGTTGTAAAGTGATATTAGTGTGAAGTTCGTAAAGTTTTTATGTATGAGAATTTTTACCAAACCACTGCATTAACTATCTCTATTTTTTTCCTCTTTTAGATTATGGATGAGAAGTCTCTCATTAAAAAGTATCAGAGGGAAATATCCAGTCTAAAACAAGAGCTTCAGCAATTAAAACGCGGCATAATGGAGAAACCATATATGATTGCATCTAGCCAAGAAGATCTTTTTAATTTAAAACTTCAGGTTCGTCCTTTTCAAATAATGGTAGTAACAGTAATAATTACCACGATTGCTTATGTGATTCTACGAAATACTAATGATTAATTTGTACACTTTATGCTAGCAGTATTTTTATCCTTTTGTGTTTACTAGTATTAGATTGTGATAATTTATATCATGTTTAGGCGCTTAGATTTTTTTGACTATATAGTCTATACTAGAAGGGTACTTCATGTTTCTGAGAAACTGCTTACTGTGCACAGTTGTTGGACATGTTGGTCATTAACTACTTCACATGGCTATTATGTCAAAAACTTCTTTTAATCTTCATTTGCTTGTTGGCAGTTTTTATATACCAGAAACATAGCTTTATATTTCTTTCAGCATACTACTTTTGACGTCTATGAACTGATATTCTCTTATCTTCAGTTGATCATGTAATAAGGAGATTCTATTTTCTTAATTTGGCCGTGTTGCAGACTGTATTGTACTCGCTACTCAGACACATGTTCGACACTTTTAATTTTACATATTGTAATTAAATATCTATCCCTTGTTTTTCAACTGTTATTTACGTATAAAACATGTAATTTCATGTATATCAGATTTTTTACCAGTTAGCATGCCGCATCTATCTTGCACACTTACATTAACTCAATTATTTTAACTGATAATACATGGAGTAAACTGCATAAACGTGTGGCTTTGTTGACAGGGGTAATTTGGGTATTTCATGTTAATCATACCATGTGTATTACTTGTAAAGACATGTCTATTACTCGTAAACCCTGTAAGGGTAATTATGTAATTCCCCGCATTAGTAATAATATAAAAGAAGAAGAGAGATGTGTTTCATTATCACATTCTCTCCATCTCTATTTTTTCTTCTCTCTTCTTCCCTTTCTTCCTCTTTCTATCTTCCTATTCTTTCTACTCCTTCTGCTTGGTATAGAGCAGGAGTATTCCTTTTTATCAAAGAACAGGAGAAAATAAGAACAAAAAAAGGGTGGAGGCGTGATGTCACTACCATCATTAGAGTGGAAAGCTTCTTTGGAGTCTTTGATGGGAACCTAAATCTATCATGTTTAATTAGATTTGGGTATGCAGAATGCTTGTATATATTGTTTTGAAAAATAATGGGATTTTGAAGGATCTAGACGTGTTTTTCCTTCAATTTTGTTGAAAGGGATTTGATTCTGGGACCCCTATAGTGATTTTTCATAGGTTGTTTTATATCAAACATCCTAGATCTTTTACATGAAACTAGAAAATTCGGGGCTAAACAGGCTGATACTTTGATTGAACAAAATCACAAGGTGGATGAGAAGGACGGTGTTCTTCTACAAGATGTTGGCAGTCTTCGTCGATTAGTGGGACGACTGATTTATCTCCCTTATAAGGCCGGACATTGCTTACGTTGTCAATTTAGTGAGTACATTTATGCATGTTCCTACATCCAAGGTTCTAAATGTCGACATTGCATGACATGCCGCATCGGTGGGATAAAGATATATTGGGGATATACCGCAAGATATATTCTTTATTGAGGATTTTGCACATGTCGATGGAAAAATAAGAAAAAATATGGGAAAACATGGAATTTTGCGGTGAAACTCCGAGAAATGTTAAAACACATTTGAGAACCAAATATTTAAAAGAACAACAATGTACATAAGAGATGCAATGAGAACGAAACAAAGATGTGCGTTGACAAGTGACGATAATGTAAGATTGATTAATATTGATATAACTTGCATAAAATATTTTATTCATAACAATAAAAACAGTCGATCAGAGTTTCATACATAATACATCAATGATGATATAATCCAACCCACCCCAAGAACTACAATCAGAGCCACATGAAGTTACGCGGAGACTCAGACTCATCTTTATCTTGACTAGGCTGACAATAGTATTGACTCTCCACATAAGTACAATATTGTGCACAACTCATCACATTATGGTACAATGATGTATACTCATGTACATAACGTTGTTAGTCATCTGATCTAAGATGTAGGAACACTCCCATCAATGGGTATTGTGGGTACTGATGCACAATTGTCACTAGCATTGCCACATAAGGCTATACACCTCCATACTCATATCTGTACGGCTCATACTTAGAAACATATACATATGATTCTTTTGAAATTTAAATTTGGCAGTATTTTAAATGGAGGGTACCCATTATATGCTTAGTGTTTTTTTTAGAGCTTCAAGTAAGCCTTTTTATGATGAACTGCTGACTTTTTGATCCTGTAAATGAAAATATTTTTGAAGGCTAAAATATGAAACATTTTTCACCGGACTTTTGAGTTTTAGTAATTTTTGGATATGGTAGAATTTATAAAATTTTAAGATTTGAGAAATATTTTAGCATTTGAAGGTTGAAATTTTGACGTAATCCCTAAAAGGTGGATTTTGCTTTTGAACCTAAAAATTGACTTTTTTTTTTTTTTCAGGAATTTGGATATAGGATAATTTTATTGCATTCAAATGAGGGGTATAACTTAAAATCATTTACTTAAATGATATTTTATGTAAATAAGCTATAAATAGGATTTGACTCTATTTATAGCCTAAAAATCAACATTGCCTAGAATATCGGACAATATCAACAGTACATCATCTATATTGTACGATATGGTGTAAAATTTATAATACTCCATGTAGATATGTTGGGGAGGTGCAATATTGACGATTTATCGTCAACATTTTATTTCAGGTCCTTAACTTGTAAAACATATACCAGAAATATCGAGCGATATATCGGAGATATTTTGTAAGAAAAAAAATTACATGTTAGGGATATTCTTTACCCTGCGATATCGGAAATATCGAGGATATTTTAAACCATGGCAAGGTTCTGAATGTCGATATCATATGCCAAGTCGAGCTGTGGGAAAAAGATATATCGGGGATATATCGCAGGATATCAATCTCATGGGAACAATATCGCACGTGAAGGGAAAAATTTAAAAAATAAGTGAAAATATGAAAATTTTCATTGAAACTTCAGGAAATGTTAATACACATCTGAGAAATAATTATAAAAAATAAACAATATATACAAGAGATACAATGAGAAGGGGGCCAAAGATGTGTGTTAACGTTGACGATATTGTATGATTCACTAATATTGATGTAACTTACATAAAAAGTTCTGATCATTTCTCAAGCAAGCATAACAATTAACTCAAATACAATCAGTTTCATACTGAATAGTTAATATATCAATAATGGTATCTCCAAGTATCTAACCTTAACAACTACAATCTCAAGCTCACAACCACATGGATTTACGTGGAGGATCAAAGTTGTCTCTGTCCTGACTAGGCTGACGATAGTACTAGTTCTCCACATAAATTCAATATTGTGCCCAGCTCATCACATTATGGTACAATGATGTATACTCATGTACATAACGTTGGTAATCATTTGGTCTAAGATGTAGCAACACTCCCATCAGTGGATTCTGTGGGTACTGATGCACAATTGTCATTGACACTACCACATAAAGCTATACACCTCCATACTCATCCGCACTGCTCATACCCATAAACATATTTTTTTTTGATTGGTAACCCATAAACATATTCATATGATTCTTTTGGAATTTAAATTTGGGAGTATTGTAAATGGAAGGTACCCATAATATGCTTAATTGTTTTTTGTAAAACTTGAATGTAAGTCTTTTTCTGCTGAACTATTAGTTGACTTTTGACCCTGCAGATGCAAATATTTTTGAAGACTAAAATATTAGACTTTTTTACCGGAATTTTGGGTTTTAGTAATGTTTTGATACGGTAGAATTTATGAAAATTTAAGATTTGAGAAATACCTTAGCATTTGAAAGTTGAAATTTTGAAAAAGACGCTAAAAAGCGAATTTTGTTCTTGAACTGGAAAATTGATTTTTTATTCTTCAGGAATTTGGGTCTAGGATAATGTTTATTGAATTCAAATGGGGTATAACCTTATTTACATATTAACGTATTAAGTAATAAGCTGTAAATAAGATTTGACTTTGTTTTATAGTTTAAAAACCAACATTTCCCAAAATATCCAACGATATTGCACAATATAAACGATATATCATTGATATCGTGTGATATTCTGTAAATTTGTATTCCCTTATATAGATATGTCGGGACCCATCGAAATCGAGAAATATCGTTGATATCGACGATATTTCATCGACATTTCAAACAATTTTTCCACATGGGCTCAATATTGCAATTACCTAAAGCAGCAGCTTCATGAACCCACTCGTCGAAATACAAATGATGACTTTGAGCCACATTAGAGCTCTATGTAGTTGACTTATGAATCATGGGTCATGATTTGGGAGTTTTTGAGTATTACATTGTGATATACCTTTTTTTTAAAATCAATGTATAATCATGTAAAACACTCATCTATGTGCACATTTGGCTTTATAGCTTTAGACAACGCATGGGATTTCGCATGTTTCCCATATTGGATATTATACATGTTTTTAGTTTGTTATATAATGAGTTATTAATGTGTATCTATGCTTAGTTATTCATTCCCCAAATTTTCATCTTAGGGCCCGTTTAGCATCACTCCTAAGCGTTTCTATTCCTAGGGAATAGAGAATTGTCCCTTGGGAGTGATTGCAAACGGTCAAACGGTGAAACGGGCCCTTAGCTTCCGGTGTTCCATTATTATTTCTTGCATTTCCTTAATTTTTACAATTTTTCCTTGGACTTTTTAAAACTTCCTTGAAACATGTCCACTTCTCTAGTGACTGAAGTTTATGTTGACACCGAAGTTTAAATCCTTGAATGTAGTTCTTTTTCTATGTATTGGTAGTTGGTACCTTTTGTTGAAATGGAACAACTCTTTATGGCAGCTTGGCTATATAATTACAAGATGGTCGAGAGCTAGACATTATCCTTAAATTTTTGTACATTTGCAACATTGTAAGCTTGAAGCTTTTTCTAAAATAAAGAAATTATGGAGTTCAGCCCTATTTCTTTCACTTATTTCGAGTAATGCTCTTCCTCTGCTGCTGGTAAATCAAAGGGTTATCTCTCACATTCCGCGAGGGAAGAAATTAGAAAATCGATAAACCCTCGAAGAGGGCGGCTTTGCTCATGCACGAAGGGCTAGCGAGGGGAAGAGTGGAGCTCCAACCTAACTAATGGAGCGCCGCCGCCGCTTACTAAATGCTTTGCATTTTTGTTCTTTTGAACCCCCTTTTCTCTTTAGCTGATCACTCACCCAGGTTCTATCCATTCCATTTGGTTAGCTTGGACTTGCGTCAATACTTCTATGAACCATAATTATAGTTTTTTTAATATCAAATAACGTGGATGAACTTGTTATCTTGATCAATGTACCTATGGTTGAAACAAGAACATGTTTCAATTTCCAAGTTCCTAGGCTTATACTCAGATAGTGTTATGTTTTTTAAACATAGGTTGCATGGATTGAAAATTATAATATGCACAAGTGATATCCTGAAATTGTATTACTATTTTTGTTACTACAAAATGAATATTCCGATTTATTTGTTAAATCTGATTGTTGAGCATCATTCATGATGTGTTTCTCTTTTCTCTTTTCTCTCTCTTTGATTGTTATTATAATATTCTCTCTTTGATTATTATTATTATTATTAATATTATTATTTTGTATGTCTTTTGATCTGTTTAGGCTTAGAAGAATTGCTTCACTATTTTGTCCTACGATATTTTTTCTTATGGTTGTCATCGTCACAGATCATTCTATGGAGTTGGTACCCTACCTCAAGTATCAGCATTCAAGTTATTTTTTATTTGAACAAATGTTCGGTTTGACCTCATAAAATGCATCTACAATATATTTGATAATCATTATCGATGTTATGGTTCTTGATATTTTAATTGTTATATTGTCATTAAATTCTGGTCTCCTAATACATATTTTTTATGATGCCAAAGCTGGAAGCTGGTCAAGTTAAATTGCAGTCAAGATTGGAAGAGGAGGAACAAGCTAAGGCAGCTTTGATGGGTAGAATTCAACGATTGACAAAGCTAATCTTGGTTTCTACAAAAAATACAATACCGTCAAGTATTCCTGAAAAGGGTGGGCATAGACGAAGGCACTCTTTTGGAGAAGATGAGGTGCTTGATTATAGTATTTTAAGCTTTAGTTTGGGGTTCAAGCAGTTGTTTGATGGTCTATCAGTACTCTATTTTAGTTTATGCCAATGTATATGATTTATAGTTTTCTTTGGAATTTAATTCTTGCAATGAGTTTCTTATCTTCTTAACGAAATCAATGGCTGTATCTTACCTCACCCGCTATCTATTTTACCAAATTGTCATTGTTGATGCAGCTAGCATATTTGCCAGATAGAAAACGGGAGTACGTGACTGATGATGATGTTGGTAGTGTTGATTCAGAGATTTCTGCAGAAGGAAGATGTGGTATCACTAATTTAGATGATTTGGTTAAAGATTACAAAAAGAACAGGAGACGTGGAATGCTCGGCTGGTTTAAACTACGAGTAAGTTATTTTACTTTTAATTTTTCCCTTCGTTTAGTCATTTGATTTGCAAACGAAGTCAATCTTATTCTGATGGATGAGAAAGGAAGAAGGAGAAAAGAAAAAAAGAATCTGAATTAAGGGATATGTTAGTTGATACCCCCCTTCTCCCCTTTTCCATGAACATTCTCCATCAACTTAGAGATCTTTGTTTGTTCGGTAAAGATGCTTATGATCAGCCTATATATATCTATTTGCATGATGTCTGTAACTAGAGATGGAGATTTTGGATATTACTCTTTTAATGAAGTCATAGTCCATCTATGTATTTTGTTCCCTCATGATGCACAAGACAAGATGCAATCAAATTGCAGCTTGAATGTCACAAAGGTGTTTCATTCATAAAACCAGTGAGAAAATACTTGTATTATATGTTTATTATACACAATTTTTTTCCGTTAGAAAATGCAATATTTGTCCAATATATTCAAAGCTGTATATATACTAGAATATTTTGAAAGATACGCTGAACTGCACATTTTATTTATCGATAATGCATCATATTATACATAAGAAGAAGAAGAGCAGGTTACAAAAACTGCTAAGGTTCACAAGACAATGAACCCAAAGCGCTAAGACTAAAACCAGCAAAATCTATCAAAACTCTCTAGAAAGGAGGAGAGAAATGGGTGAAAGAAGGGGAAAAAGAGTGTTTTCATACTTATAAGTGTTCATACTTTACAAAAACCATTACGTAATGGCCGTTACCACTCTTACTTGAGCATAAATCTATTACTGAACTTATCGATCAAAAAAAATAAAATGTTACTGAACACTGATACGGTGGTTACACACCAACCCCCTTATAATAGTGTGCCATGTTGCATTGCGCACCTAGGTTTGAATATATTGACCAAGCTCAAGGTGGTACTAATGAAAGTGATGGGGGCTCAAACGGGCATTCTTTAAAGGCAGCAACTCATGGACGTTTCATGAGTGCTAGTGAGTGTATCTATTCCTGGACCAGGACCGGTTGGAGCGATATTTTGTGTTAGTTTGATTTGAAGAAGGCTTATGACCATGTAGACTGGTATTTACCGGACTATTTGCTTGCTTGCATGGGTTTTGTTGGTAGGCATGGAGATTGGATCTGGCCACTGTCTCGATGGCCTCCTTTTTCACCCTCTTTAACGGAGAGTCAGTTGGATTCTTCAGTAGTTCTAGAGGGCCGAGGCAGGGCTGACCTCTCTACCCTCTTTTTTGCATTCTAGTAGTAAGGCTATAACTAGAATGAGTGCAAAACCTCAAGCACATTGAGGCCAGACGGGTCGTTGATTAACTACCTTTAGTATGCCACTGGCTGGCACGATTCTTTTAGACGCTGCTTCCAGAGAGCAAATGACAAAGGTCCTGACAATCCTTAGGTGTTTTAAATTGTATTAATCTTAGCAAAAGCATTTTGATCGGGGTTGGAGGAGTAAAGGGTGGTCATTTGGGCAGGCTCTCCTCCAAATATCTCAACCTTCCACTACGTTGAAGATCTTTAATCAAGAGCATTTAGGACTCCATAGTGGTTAGGGTGGAGAGAAGGCTTATGGGTTGGAAGAAGAGTTACTTGTCTTTTGGTGGGAGAATAACTCCAATTCAAAGTGTCTCAGCTAGCCTCTCGCTCTTCTACATGTTTGTTTTAAGATGCTTCAGTTGCTAAGGGCATAGAGAAGCTCTAAAGGGATATTTAAAAAAAAAATGGTAAAGGGAAGATAGGAGACTTGGTTAGGTGGGAGTGGGTGGGTTGTCAAAAGGATTGTGGAAGGTTGGGCTACAAGAGATTGCAAAATATGAATAAGGCCCTATTAGGTAAATGACTTTGGGAATTTTTGAATAAGGACATGGTTGTAGCTGTGCTAAGGAGAGTAGTTCTGATGAGAGTAGTTTCTAAGTTTGTGGTCCAGAAGAAATTATGACATGAAGTAGGTTTCTTGATCTTACAAAGTAGGAAAGTAGGGGTGTGGAAAAGGATTGTGAAGGTGCAAGAGTATTTCTTGGACTATTTAGAGGGACCAGAGTCTGCTGCTGGGAAAACAGTTGGAGATAGCTTGGAGCCACATATTTTGTGGAAATCAGGGAGGGAGGGAGGGAGGGAGGGAGAGCCGAAGGGGGAGGGAGGGATAATCATTGTGTCTGGAAAGGAAGTCTGAAGAGGGAGGGACGTCATAGTGCCTGGAAAGGAAGTCCGAAGGGTTGTTAAAACTTGAAGACTTCTACAGCTATATTGCAGGAGGATGAGGTGCAAATTAGGAAGCCCTACTTTGGGAAGGTTTGGGAGGCCCTGGTTCTATATAAGGTGAAAGTGTTTGTTTAAATGGGCTGCGGTCCTAGACATGATCCTCACTTTGGACCATCTCAGAAACGAGGAGCATGATGATCCCAAATATGTGTGATGCATTTTGTGGCAGAAGAGGATGTGAATCACCTATTTGTTAAATGCCCGAATGCTTTGGTTATTTGAAGATTTTGCTTATTGTTATCTGGGGTATTCCGGCGTTTTCTCAAGAAGGGCAGTGAGACCATTTTTGCCTGCTCTGAAGGCCCTTTCTGGAGAAGGGACATTATTCATTAGAAGATGCTTCCATTTTCTGTTTTTTTCGAAATTTGGAGGATGAAACCAAAAGATCTTTGAGGATTTCGATCCCACTTGGTCAAAGCTGTGCTCATCTATTTGATGGTGTACATATAGTTGAGGGGTTTCCTAAAGGACTTCTCAAACATGAAAACAAACCTGAAAAGCTTCGATGTATATAGATGTAGTCAAGTAGTTTTGCTATGAGATTCTTTTAATTGTATCTTGCCATAATCTCTTCACGCCCCTTGTATATTTCCTCTTATTAATACAATTCTCGTTTCAATCCAAAAGGAAAACAAAAACTTGGGTATAACACTTTGGAAACTCAATTACTTTGACGATCACATCAAAATTCAATGGTCTGATGAGCCTAGTTCTATATGCAATTTCTGCACTTGATTAGGTTCTTCAACTATTTTCATAAACCATAATTATGAGCTTTATGAGTAATGAGTAAGCCGTCCTTTGGCTAAATGAGGTGCCAAATAATAGTAAAGAGTGGCATTTTGTATAAAGGGAATTCTTTTTTCTTCTAGTATTGTTATTACGCTGAACTCATAAGGAAATCTTTTCAGATTGAGAAGGTTTTCTTTCCCACTCTGATAGGGTTTTCGGCCATGTGGAGGGCAGACATCACCTTTTATGATTTTCCATCTGATAGGGGACACCATGTAGACAGTGTCAAAGTTCTTCCCAGCCTCAAAGTTACTGTCGATTGCAGTTCTCCTGTGTGAGTAGCAGTCAATACTTTTTTTTTAAAGTAAAAGGATGGAAAGAAAGGGTTCTTTTTCCATGGCCACATGGTGAAGGTCCCTTGAAATGATGCTTGTCTGTGGAGTGTGGCCAAGATGGCAGAACAGGTTGATCCCTTTGGCGCTGCTACTCTGCTGCCATCTGTAAAATTCTCGTCAGAATGGGAAATGAAGCCTGTTGTGACAATATAGGCTACCCAGCCTGAATTATCCTTTCTTTATGTTGTGTCATAGATAGATGAGACTTTTCAGAAAAGGATAAACTCGTTTATACTTTTTGTTCATTTTCAACATATATGTCTGTTTTTCCCTCTGTGCAAAGTACTTGTGTCTCAGGAGACTTCTCGAGAGCTACGGACATGCTAAAGGGAAATAATGAATAATGTCTTGACAAGCATTGGGAAATAATTAATGTTTTGACAAGCATTCCGTGTTTTCCTGCTCTCCTGATTTGTATTGCATCAAGTTAAATATTTGGAAGTAGACTATTTTAGATTCTTTATGTTGCACCGGATTAATTTATTTCCAGATGTTCTCTTGTACATATATACTATAGCATTTCTTTTCCTTCCTGTTATGCCAGAGTTGTGTAATAATGGGAAAACTTGATGGATTTTCTTGAATCCAACTGATTAAAACCTGTGGATATTTGAAATGAAATGGCTTGCTGTGCAGAAGCCTGAGCAGCTTGTTGGGTTATCGCTTAGTGCTGATAGCGTGAGCTCTTCGAGTGAGTCACCTGCATCCCGCTCACAATCATCACAACATAAAGTTCTATTTAGTGATATGAAGGATGGACGCAGAAAATCAGTTAGTAGAAGGGTTGATGATCCTTCAAGTGTTGACTCATTTCCAGAAACAACCCAAGCAGGGGACTTGTTTAGTGCAACTGTCAGAGGACGCCGCCTGCCACCGGTTAGAGTACTGGTTTATTATTTCTTTCATACTGATAATATGCTAAAGGCAGACAAACATTTAATAATTTTGTGTCATGATTTTAAGAACTTTTACTATAGATTTCATTTCTAATTGTTATTATCAATTTAGGATGCATTGTCTTGTCTGCATTTATCTAGTTATCTGTATATAGTTTGCACTAAGTGAATTGGGTCATTGCGATTTATCTATAATGCTTATGAACCACATAAACTAATGTAATTAAATTAATGTTGTCCTCTTGAAGGTCCATACTCAGAACCATTTCACTGAAGCGATGGAATCAAGTACGAGGTGACTACTTCAAACTATATATAGACTTCCGAAGTCTACATACACTCCTAGATCCCCCTGAAGTAGGAAACCAGGAGAGGGATCCGTATATACTTCCTTGGTGAGATGCTCATTAAGAAAGACATTCTTGATGTGCAATTGATGGAGAGGCTTACTCTGATTGGCCGCAAGATAGAGGAGAACACAAAAGACATCAGGTTGGTTACGTGAGCAATCGTAGCATCATAGTCAAGCCCATAAGTCTGACTAAAGCCACAAACGACAAGACGAGCCTTATACTGAGCAACACTACCATTAGAGTTATGTTTGACTGTGAAAACCCAACAGCAGTCCAGTTTCTTCTCAACTGGAAGGGGAACCATATCCCAAACTGAAGGGTAGTCATCTCGTCAACCATATCATCCTTCCACTCAGGATGAAGAAGAGCAGCACGAACAGACCGAAGAATAGTCACAGTGTTAATAGCGGAGAGGAAAGCCTGGTACGAGGGAGATATAGCTTGATAACAAACATACTTGGCAAAAGGGTAAAGGGTAAAGGGTAACACATGGACAAACACCCTTGCGATGAGCAATAGGCAACTCAAGATCAGAAGCAACATGAGTAATAATAGGAGAAGTATGAACATGACTAAAGGAAGGTGAAGAATTACCTAGTGGAGTGGCCTACGGGGAAGACTTTGGTAGAGGCGCATCGGAGAGGAAACCAGGCAGCTGTCGACAAGAGTTTGTGAGAAGCTCCATCTTTTGCGGAAGATCCCCTGGAATAGGTAAAGGCAAAGAGACAATAGGCACAATACAAAGTAAAGGCAAAGAAACGGTAGAGACAGAAGGAGCATGAGAGAAATATGGTACTGTCTCGAAAAAGGTAACATCCAAAGAGACAAAGAAGCGATGAGACTGAGGATTATAACACCGATAGCCCTTTGATGTACTATAATAACTAACAAAGACACATCGAATTGCCGTATCGTCCAATTTCTAATGACTTGGACGAAGATCCTGAACAAAGCAGGTACAACCAAATACTTGTGGCTGATAAGGTGAGAGATCATCAAGAATACGAGAAGGTGCCCGATTGATGAGAAAACATGCAGTGAGAAGGGCCATAGACCAAAAAGGCTTTGGCATTTGCATGTCTCGCAACAAGGAGAGAAATATGGTACTGTCTTGAAAAAGGTAATATCCAAAGAGACAGAAGTGATGAGACTAGGGATTATAACATCGATAGCCCTTTGATGCACTAGAATAACTAACAAAGACACATTGAATTGTCGTATCGTCCATTTCTGACGACTTGGACGAAGATCCTGAACAAAGCAGGTACAACCAAATACTTGTGGCTGATAAGGTGAGAGATCATCAAGAATACGAGAAGGTGTCCGATTGATGAGAAAACATGCATTGAGAAGGACCATAGACCAAAAAGGTTTTGGCACTTACATGTCTCGCAATAAGAATCGAGTGACACCTAATAAATGGCGATTCTTGCGCTTAGCAACACCATTTTATTGAGGGGTGTACGAATAGGTAAGCTGATGAGCAATAACATAAGTGTGAAGATATTGAACAATAGGGGCAGATAGATACTCACCACCATTATCAGATCTAAGTGTCTTAACAAGACCACCAAACTGGGTACCATAGTATGAAATTCTTGGAATTTGGAAAACACCTCATCCTTCGACTTAATATGGTAAACCCAAGTAGCCCGAGTGTGGTCATGTAACATAATAACAAAAATCATTACTAGAGATAATCGGAGATGGACCCCAAACATCAGAATGAACAAGCTCAAAAGTAGAATGACGTCTATGCATACGAGAATGATAAATAGTGCGAACATGTTTAGTAAGCTTAAAAGTACCACATTGAAAAGTAGATGAAGAACACAATTTACTAAAAGTAGGAATCAAAGAACATAGTCTCAGATCCAACATTCCCAAACTTGGCATGCCATAACAATAAGTATCACGAGTAACATCAACTGAAAAAAAAAATAGTAACAGCAGCTGGGACACGATTAGGAGCATAGTTAGTATCAAGGTAGTATAGTCCACCTCTTTTCACGTCTCTACCAATAATCCTCGGGTCATAGAAGATGCAATGAGTAGGATAAAACATGACACAACAATTGAGTTTGGTAGTAAGACTACTAGCTGAAAGAAGGCTAGAAGATAAATGAGGAACATGAGATAAAGAGATATACGGAGATACAGGAAAGTGCCCTATTCCTAAATCAAGAGTAACAAAATCATCAGCTAAGCGAACCTTGGCAGTAGGAGATGGATGTGAATAAATGGAATAACCCTGTGACTCACCAGTAATATGATTAGTGGTTCCAGAATCAATAACCCAGTTAGGGGAAGAAGACGATGCAGTGACAGCATAGGTAGAGGGAGCATGGATACTTGAGGCAGCAAGTGAAGAGGAAGCAGCAAAGTCACTCTATAGACAGAACTCAGTGCGGATCATTTTAGCAATTTGAGCTCTCAAGGATTCCAAATGATCACTCGCAGTAACTGAGGCAGTAGGTGAAGAATCAATCTCATGAGTCGTAGTAAAATGAGCAGTAGGATAAGACTGGTAACCCTCAGCATAGCTATCTAGACGATAACAATGATCACGATCATGTCCCACTATACCATAGTGAGCACAAGGAGTAATAAATTTGCCATGACCACGTCCACCATGACCTCATCGACCCCTATCAGTACCCTACCATGTCTTGGAGGACGAAAATCAGTAGCAAAGGCAGTACGATCCGGAGGGATAATATGAGGGGAGCTCGAAGACAAAACAGCCTGTCGGCGTTCCTCACTGAATATAGTAGAGTACACTGATCGAAGAGAGGGCAGAGGAGACGTGGTAAGGAGCTGAGTGCACAATTGATCTAATTCGGCACAAAGACCATCCAAGAAATCATAAATGCGATGACGCTTAATTCGCTTCATCATAACCTTTGCAGAAGCAACAGACAATTCAGAAAGAGGTTCATAATGGCTCAATTCTTCCCAATGATGTTGAAGAGCCCCAAAATAATCAGAAATAGGCATATCCCCTTGTTGAAAGTGAGCAATCTCACGAGTAAGTTGATAAATTCGAGCATCATTCTCTACTAAGGCATAAGTCTGAATAAGAGCATCCCAAAGCTCATGATAATTCTAATAGACAATGTAATTCCAAACAATCTGAGGCTCCATAAAATTAAACAACCAGCCCAAAATAATGTAATTCTCGACATTCCAGATAGCAATCTCGGAAATACCAATCTCCGGCTTTAGGGTTTTACCATCAAGATATCCCATCTTAGAACCACCCTTAATATAAAGCTTAACAGAGCTTCGCCACACAAGAAAATTATCATAATTGAATTTGAAAATTGGTGGTAGAGTGGACAACATATTTGGAAAGAGTCGGCGGAGTAAGAACTTTAGCATCCATAGGAGCAACTTAAGGTGAAAAAATGAAGTCATACTACCGATTAATTAATACTTCATCAAAAACATGTCCATAGAGTTGGGTTTGTTTGATTAGGTTTAGAGTTGTGAATTAGGGTTTCAAGGTCTAGGATTTGATAGAGAGAAGAGGAAAAAGAAGAAAAAATTAGGGAAAAGATTAGTGAGAGATTATGTCTCTCTCCCATACTTTATTATTTATACTCCACTAATGGTATACTATTAGTATATAAGAAATACTAATAGTATAACCAACATACATTGTATAAGAGTTCATGAACTGGTTGACTACACTGACAACATAGGCAATGTCTGGCCTAGTAAGCGATAAATTTATAAGTTTGCCAACAATTCTTTGGTACCTCTAAGTATCCAACAAATGTTCTCCACTATCTTCACTGAGTTTATGATTCGAGTTTATGAATGTATCACATGACTCACAACCCATCATGCCTATCTCCTCGAGAAGATCAAGTACATACTTGCGCTGAGAGACAAAGAAGCCTTTCTTAGACCTGACAACTTCAATCCCAAGAAAGTACTTTAGAAGGCCAAGATTTTTGATCTCAAATTCCTTTGCTAACTTACCCTTTAGTGACTCTATCTCATCCATATCATCAAATGTTACCACAAAGTCATCCACATAAACAATTAAGATAGTCACCTTCTGATGAGATCGCTTGAGGAACAATGTGTGGTCTACTTGACTTTGCCTATAACCATTCTTCACCATAGCATTGCGAAATCTCTCAAACCACGCTTTGGGAGATTGCTTCAGTCCATATAGTGCTTTCTTTAGTTTGCGCACTTCCATTCATCTCAGGGATATTAGAAACCAGGAAGAGGAAATATGTACACCTCTTCCTCCAAATCACCATGAAGAAATGCATTCTTCACATCAAGTTGAAACAATGGTCAATCCTGATTGGTTGCAAGAGATATGAGGACTCTTACTGAGTTCATCATTGCAATTGGAGTAAATGTCTTCTGATAATCTATGCTGTAAGTTTGAGTATATCGTTTTGCAACCAGGTGGGCTTTGTATCTCTCGATTGAGCCATCTGAGCAGTTTTTTATTGTAAACACCCACCTACATCCAACTGACTTCTTTCCTCTTGTTAAGGTAACCATATCCCAGGTAGTATTTTTTTTAAGAGCACACATCTCTTCTTCCATAGTCCTTTTCCATTCTGGTTGGGACAGTGCATCTGCTAAACTATGAGGGATAAATACAGAAGATAAGACCAAAGCAAAAGAGCGATAGGACGAAGACAAAGCATGATAAGAAACAAAGTTAGAAATAGGAGGCAAAGTACAAGATCTAGTACCTTTCCTAAGAGCAATTGGAACTTCAGAATCAACAATGTCAGGACTAGAAAGAATAATGTTACGTGGATCAGAAGAGGTCTCTCGGTGGGGCTCATGAGGATCTTTCTGTCTTATCCTGTACACTTGCAATTCTTTGATTGAGAGTTCACACTCCTCCTTTCTACTATCACTCTCAGACATTCGGTGATCACTATCAAAGGGGAACATAGGAATAGGTAGAGAAGACATCTCTTTACTAAAGCTCTCCCCTTGAAGAGATATCATCGGGGCAGAAAAAAATGGAGTAGACTCGAAAAAGGTAACATCTATAGAACAAAGGACTGACGAGAAGGAGGATGATAACACTTATACCCCTTTTAAGTAGGAGCATACCCAAGAAAAATATATCGAAGAGCCTTAGGATCGAGTTTCTTGCGATCAGAACGAGCTATATGCACAAAGCAAGTACAACCAAAGATCCGCGGGGTCACCGGAAACAAACGAGCAAAAGGAGACAACAGGGAAACCGGAGACTGGAACTCCAAAATATGGGAAGACATTCGATTAATTAAAAATGCAGTAGTCAAGACAACATCAGTCCAGAAAGGTTTAGGCACATTCATAGCAAGCATAAGAGAACGAGTGACTTCCAATAGATGCCGGTTTTTTGGCTCAGCCACACCATTTTGTTGAGGAGTACTAGTACAGGAAGTCTGATGAATGATGCCATGAGAATAAAAAAAAGTGGTAAACTAGCAGACATATCCCCCCCCATTGTCAAAGCGAAGTACTTTAATTGATGCATTAAATTGAGTAGCAATCAATTTGTGAAAAGAGGTGAAATAGTGCCAACTTCACCCTTAGATTTTAACATATAAACCCATGTTGTATGAGAGCAATTATCCATAAATGTAACAAAGTACTTAAACCCACAAAAAGAAGTAACAGGATATGATACATCAGAATGCATTAGAGAAAATAGTGAATTGCATTTATTACCACAGTAGGAATAAGATGTTCGACAGTGCTTCACAAATTCACTAGTTTCACATTGAAAAGACGAAAGCAAACAAGAAACAGATAACTGAGGAAATAGACGCCTAAGAAGAGAAAAAAGAGGGATGGCCAAGGCATGTGCCATCGGTACAACTCCTCCTTGCTCTAATACTCATAACACTGGGGGCAACTGCTGGATTGATGCTAGGCAAATGGTTTAGCAGATATAATCCCCGCTCCTCATGGCCCGTACCAATCGTCCTCTTCGTTTCTAAGTTCTGAAACACAACACTCCCTTACCCGCAACAGATGATGATGTACCATCCACAATTTTAACTTTATTTTTACCGGAATCAATAAAGTAAGAAGAAAAAAAGGACATACCAGTTATATGATCAGATGCTCCTGAATCAATAATCCAAGAGCAACTAGGGTCAGAAACAAATGCATTGAGGGCTGAGGCTGAGGCTGGGGTACCTGAGTAAGGGACAGAAGCGGCATTGGCGGTACTAGGAGTCTCAAACTGTGACATAAACCGGCGGAAGGCATCAATCTCATCTCTAGATAGACCAGGACTATCCAAAGGAGGTGCAATAGTAGGTACTGAGGCAGTGGAGGTAACAGAGTGTGCACTTGAGCTACCTCTAAATCTTCTGTCCTTATCCCCTCATCCACTGCCAGAAGGGCCCCATGGAGGAGCGTGATCATGTAATTCTCAACAAGTATCCCTTGTATGACGGGTATGCCTACAGTGATCACACTTAAGTTTATCATTGGTAGAAGATCCGGAGGATCCAAACTGACCACCTCCTCGGCCACGACCACCACTCCAGCCTCCCCTCTGGAACCAAGTGGCTGACGCAGATCTATCAAATGTGGGAGGTTGAAGCATAGCATTCCGATGACGCTCCTCACGATGTAAGTAAGCATAGACCTCGGTAGGAGGTGAGACTGGATCTTTGCCAAGAATCTGAGCACGTACCTGTTCATAATCCATATTCAACCCGGCAAGTAACTCAAATACACGATTTTGTTCAACCAATTTCTTATACTCAACTGCTTCCTCGGGACACTTAGCCTTGTAGGTGTGATACTGACTTAGCTCTTCCCAGAGACGACGAAGAGTGAAATAGTATGTGGGAATAGGCATATCCCCCTGCTTGAGTTGCCAAATACTCTGACGTAATTCATAAACCCGGGTAGAACCTCCAATCTTAGAATAGGTCTGTGTCACGACATCCCATATATCGTGTGCGAAAGGAAGAAATAAGTAAGAATTACTGATATTGGAGAAGCCATGACATTACAACTGCATTCTCAGCCTCCCACTTGGCATAGGTTGGATCTGTGGACTTGGGTGTGGGAATGGTACCATTCAAATAACCCATCTTCCCCTTGCCCTTAACAAACAATGTAGCCGATTGAGACCATGTCAAAAAATTTGTTTCATCAAGTTTCAGAGTGGTAATTTGGAGATTAGGTGTATCACTTGCACTAACCCCAATACTTCCTCTACCCTACACAGGGATACTAGAGGACTAACTCACCTCAAATTCATCCGCCATACTACTCACAGGGTCAATTTGCACAAATCTGACCTCAAAAAACCAACCTCCAATTGTACAAGTCTCCAAATAACATACCAAAATAGAGTTTCAAACTCTTTAATCACTCCCTTAATTTGATAGGGGTTTACGGGACATCAAGAATAGCATTCAAACATCACCACGGCTGTTAAAGACCACCCACCAGCAATAACAGAATTTTTAGCAAAAATAAATTTCACATGAACATTGATGAACAGTGAAAAGGTAAACATAGAGGAGAAAAATCTTTGCCGGCACTTCGTTTCTTCTCTGATTGTCGTGAGACCCGTGGCAAACTCATAATAATTTTAATATGGATCAACCATTACCAATTTCAAGCATCAAAAACACCCCCAATCAAGTGCACGATTCAGAATAGCGAAACTGTATTTTTTTTTTTCAAAGAATTTCGTTCAAAACATCCTTCCAAGGTTCAAAAAAATTCCTAAAAAATTACTACAATTCATGATAAATCACGATCTATTAAACTAGACAAGAAACCAAACCAGCCACCACTGCTACAATATCTGTACGATTGACATCAGCATGACAACATGGTTGGTGATCTCCAACGAAGAGTTGCGACTCCTTTGGTTTGTTGACCTGCTTTGATACCAAGTTGAGTTTGTTTGATTAGGTTTAGAGTTGTGAATTAGGGTTTCAAGGTTTAGGGTTTGAGAAAAAGAAAAGAGGAAGAAGAAGAAGAAGAAGAAGAAATTAGGGAAAAAATTAGTGAGAGATTATTTCTCTCTCCCATACTGTATTATTTATACTCTACTAATGGTATACTATTAGCATATAAGAGATACTAATAATATACCCAACATACAGTGTATAAGAGTAAAATAGAACACATAAACATAAAGCCCATAAGGCCTTATTCAACACATAGGTAGTAAGATAACCAAAAACATTGATCGAAGGTGTTGTTATAAGCAAAACAGTGAAAAAGGTCCCTTAACAATGAGAAAATGTAGAGAAAGAGGTTGGAAAAATCCTCATAACTCCTTCAAATCTCATCCAAATTGAGGAAACTTAGTTGAAAAATGTTCCTCGCAAAAAAAAGGGTCCATTTATGATAAACGAACAACATGGTCCCATTCGAGCAAAAATTTTTCTAAACTAAGAGAGTTATTGATTCTGATTTTTTCTGTATTTTTGCTTTAAATCATTGTAACTTCCTCAATACTTAATCAAATCACATGATATAGGATTCAAAAATGCTCTAAAATCAAGATCTCTGTGTTGCGACTTTCTTTGGTTGTTGTTGTGCTTTAAATGACCTCTTCCTTTGTTGAAACTCTGATTCCAAGTTAGAGATAGGGTTTGGAGGATTTAGGGTTTAGAAAGAGAAAAGAGAGAAAAGAGGAAGAAGAGAGATTAGGTAAATTGCTTAGTGAGAGAAAGAAAGCCGTACTAGCATCTCATATTAAGAGAACATTACATATATACCCTTGATATTACATATATCAGGACTAAGGGCCTAGGGATTTCATCTTATGTGGTTTTTTCTGATTGCAACTGTAAAATTGGATGACCGAAACTATTTGAAATGGTTCTAATCTGCAAAAAAGTTTATTCATAATCGGTGTAAGCATGGACATCTTAATAGGAGAGTAATTGAGCCAAGTTCATCTCATGACTCATTTGACAAGTGGGAATTAGAAAATCTTACTGTCATGTCTTAGTTACTGCATTTTATGCAATCCCAAATTTTTTCTCCGGACAACCAAGGAGATTTGGGGCACAGTAGTTTAAACTTATTCCTAGGCACATAATATTGCATGAGTGTATGTATCAATTGCGTCAGAGATTTCTCACCTCCTGTAGGAATTCTCCACCATGGGGTTCCAGATGCCCACAAAAATTGATCTAGTTCCAACTTCCAATGGGAAGCCCTAGGTAGGTGACTAGAAAACTTGTAACATGGCATCCCCTAATCCTAGCATAATCATCGAACAAATCATTTGTCCCATCCAAAGTTTAAAGCTTCAGCATTGATATAAGCCCAACTTCAGTCACTAAGGAAGTGTAAACATTTGGAATATGTAAAATATACTATTAATGTAATAACGATAATCACACATTTTTATACTTAGCATTACTTACGAGATTCATATGTAAATAAGGTTATACCCCTCATTTGAATTCAATAAAAGTTATCCTAGATCCAAATTCCTAAAGAATAAAAAGTTAACTTTTCAGTTCAAGAAAAACATTTACTTTTTAGGGATTAGGTCAAAATTTTAAACTTGCAAATGCTAAGGTATTTCTCAAATCTTCGAGGTGTATAAGTGTACATAATATGTTACGATTTCATGTCGATAAATGCTTCTGCCTCCACCAAGGTATCCTCTGCCATGATCCTACTTATGCAGTTGATCCTGCCTCTGGCATGTTCATAAGCATAGGAACCTATCACCCACCTTCAGCGATTAAATTCTTGTTTTTTATGTTTTGTAACCATCGTAACAAAATTTTCCGAATTTATGAAAAATTCATTAATTATTCTCGAATTTTGTGTGCCGAATTATTCGCAAATTGTATGTTTGTCGAATTCTTCCCAAATTTCACAAATAATTCGTTTAGTTTGATAAAGTAAACAACCCATTTATTGAATATTATATAATCAAATTGTTAGATATATTTTTATAATTATTATTTTTCCTACATTGTTCCTGAATTTTTTCGCACTTGACCATTGCCGAATTATTCCCGAACCCCGACTTTGTCACTATGTTTGTAACTATTTTTCGGTAAGAACTGTCTTTTATAAGTGGACAAGATTTGCAGGTGAGTTCTTTTGCAACCCCAAGCATCCTTGGGGTTCGGCAGTGATACTTGAGAGAATACTGGGAAAAGATTGAGGAAACAAAATCACCTCATTTACACCATTACAATATTTTTGGCATCTAACTTATTTCTTCCTTAGACATAGATACTCACTCTTTCTCCGGGCTCTCCCTTTCCTTTATGCAAAGGAGAGGGTGTGATTGAAACCTTGAAGTTTCTCCAAAATCCCATGCTTCAAAACTTAAAACTAAGGACCCCCTACTCCTGGCTACATCAGGAAGGGAGTTTCTGTTGGTATAGACATATTCTCTAATTTACAGCATTTACACTTTTTATATTTCTTTCCCCACAACTGATTAGTGGCCTGCTGGAATTGTAAACTAAAACTTCACTATACTGGCCATATTTTCAGCATTTTTTGAATATCAGTTGATTTTTAAAAAAGAGTTTCTGGGTGTAAGTTATCGAATGATTTCTTTGCAGACTGGGAGCACTATTACGGATCAAATGGATCTACTACGCGAGCAGGTGAAAATGTTAGCTGGGGAGGTTGCCTTGTGTTCGAGTTCATTGAAACGATTGTCAGAGCAAGCAGCCAGCAACCCCGAAGATTCACAACTTCAGGCATGTATGCTACCTCTAAAATTTTTCTTCACTTTAGCAAGAAGGTTATTAGTCTTAATGATGAATATTCGTGTATATTGATGACTATGTTCATTAATATAGGAACACATGCAGAAGCTAAAGAATGAAATTAGTGAAAAGAAGCTTCAAATGCGATTACTTGAGCAACGAATGATTGGGTCAATTGAGACAACTCCACATACATCAAATAGCATTGAAATATCTCAGGTAACTACTACATGCCGAGTGATATAGATAGGTCAGTGGTCAGCCACTATCTTAAAGGATACACAGAATATTTGTTATTGAATTTTGCAAATAGGATGTACAGAAAGAGAAGTGTTATGATACAGATTGGGTCATTTGCATGAAATTTGCTTCTTTGTACTATTGAATGTTCCTTGGCACAGTCTCTTAGCACCTCTAATAGTTTAGTGGACTCTCTTGGAAGAAGTGGTGGGAAAGGACTCTTTCCCTTAATTTTTATGTTATTGATATTGTTACATATATTCAGAGTCGAATGAATTGTAGGAATATTCCAAACTCTCCGGTTGATTGGCTTGGAGTATTGTGGGATCCAGGTTCCAAGCATAGACTCCAAATATATAAAAGAGATATAAATGTTTTCTCATAGTTGTCAAGGCGACCAGGCGACTTGAGGCGACAAAATCCATGGACGCCTGAGTCGGTAGCCTGAGGCGTTCGAGGCGTCGCCTGATGAACTTTTTGTTGCAGAAAATTCCCCCTAATATGAGATCTATATATGATGCATTTTCTTTTATAAGAGACTCTATATTCATATAAATTACACAATTGTCAAGACGTACTTTGATAGACTATCGCTAGAGAACAGTTCTAAGAATAATAAAAAGGGATTTAAAGTGTTGGAAAAAAATGGAATAAAAATTAAGTCTGCAATGACTACTGAAAGAGGGGAGAGAGATTGTGAGTGATAAAAAATAGACAGCCCAACAGGAAAGAAAGAGAGGAGAGGAGGGAGAATATAAGACTGAATAAAAAACTAAAAATAGCTCGACAGTAAAATGTGACGCTTAACTAGGGAGAAAGAAGAGAGGGGGGAGAGGGAGATGTCGTACCGTTTACTCTCATTTTTTCTTTTTATCGATTATACTCAAGATAAGTAATATAAATAATATTGATAAGTAAAATATATAATTATAGGGTTTGCACTTATTTAAATTATGAAAGACTCCTTTAAATATGAGTTTAAGAGAGTTTGGGGGGAGGGAGTTAGAAGAAATTTGGGGCATTTAAAGGCTCTTAATTTTTTATTAGGCCGCCTGAGCTAATTGTAATTTAACAACCATGGAAAAAAAACAAATGAGGACTAAATGATCCACCCATAAACAGAGGGAGAGAGACCATTTGGTCCACCCATTGAGAGAGAACAAGTTAACATGATTGAAACATACTTGACACCATTCGTCTTTTTTTTCTTCTTCTATCTGCAAACTTTTTTTGTAAGACATACAAATACTAACATATTATATTGTAAAAGACATGAGAAGTATATAAAATAATATATTTTTTTGTAACCAAACAATCATATTCAAATAAAATAATTTTTTATATCCTTAAACAGTAATAATATTATATATATTAGATTTTTAATAATAACCGCCTGAGGCAGCCAGTCGCCTGAGCCCAACAGAGCGCCTGGTCGCCTAGGCGACCGCCTGAGGCGCCTGAGGCGACGCCTTTAACAACTATGTGTTTTCTATTACATAATTAAAGCCTACTCTCAACTGAATCCAAAGTTGACACAAAAACCTCAAAAAAGCATGCATAATAATAATTAATAAACGAAGAAAAGATTAAAAATAACAAGGAACATTCATGTAAATATTTTTTGGACAATAATCACCTTGGTTAGTGGCACGAGGAAGGGCGCCTCGGCTCTCCTTTTCTTTCCACATGTCCCCCTTTTAACTCTTTTTAACTGTGGTTAAGATTCACTCACCCCTAAGGTTCACCTATCTACCCTTAGTTTTTAAAAGAAGAAAAAAATTAACCACAGGGTTAAAAAAACTTAACCTGAGTTCATGGCAGTTGGAGGGGTGGCGGCTTGTGAGAGCGAGGAGCAATAGTTAGCTCCTCGCCTGTGGAGCTAACTACTGCTCATATTTTTTATAGGTAACATTCATGTATATATGTATTTACTCTGTAGCCTTTAAGGAATAATATTACTCTACTTGTGTTATGATTGTTCATTTTTGCACTATTTCAAATTTGCTTTCTAATGAGCCAGTTTTGCACTATTGTAGGCCCTGTCGAAGCTTGCTAGTCAGCTAAATGAAAAAACTTTTGAACTTGAGGTTTGTTAGCCCTAGTTGCTTGGTTTCATCTTTGAGTTTTGTTAAGATCAAATGGCAATGATATCATACTGACTTATTCTTGTTCACTTTCTTTATGGGTCGTGTATTGAAGATCAAGTCAGCTGACAATAGAATTCTTCAGGAGCAGCTACAGATGAAGGTGAAAGTCTACCGCTGGATGGTCCATTGGCTCATATCTTCTGCCATCATTTACTGACAATCTTTTGTGACATCAGATGTCGGAGAATGCTGAGATGCAGGAAACTATTCTTCTTCTGAGGCAACAACTCAATTCTTTATTAGATAAACCCTCTAGTGACCCAAAACAAATGGCAGACAATGAGACTACTACACTCAGGAACTGTGCTGGAGAGCCATCTCAAGAAAACAGTGGATGGAAGGATGGGACTAGTTTCTATGAAGAAAATTATGCTGATGGAAATACACCGACAAGCATCATGAGCTTGAATGGAATATTCTCCCAAGAAGACTCCAAATGGAGCAATGATGATACTTGTTTGAATACTCAACTTCTTATGCAGGTTTAGTTGCTTCACATCCTTTGTTGGTCTTATTTCAATTGTTACTCACTAAGTTATTGGTTTTTTACAATATTTCATCAACTTTTCAAATTGATGCTACATATATTAATGTTGAATGCTTGTGATGCGGTTTTATTGCTTTTCTTCTCCTTTAGGCTGCTGAGATAGATAATCTAAAGCAAGAGAAGTTGAGACTGACTGAAGAAAAGGATGGTTTTGAAATTCACAGCCAAAAGCTAGCAGAGGAAGCCTCGTATGCAAAGGAGTTGGCTGCAGCTGCTGCAGCTGAGCTCCGAAATTTGGCTGAAGAAGTTACCAAACTTTCTTACCAAAATGCAAAATTGACTGGTGATTTGGCTGCTGCAAAGGAGGCCTATTGCAGATCTAATGGCTGTCAGAGGCACATGTCAATTCATGGTAAACAAGATCACAGCAATGGTGCACGACCTGATGCACGTGGGAAAAAACCAGACGATGGAATTTTGATTGAGTTACAGAAAGAGCTTAATGCAAGATACCAAAGAGAAGCTTCTTTAGAAACTGCATTATCTGAGAGAGTCAAAATAGAAAGTGAGCTGCAAAAAAGGCTTGATGAAGGAAAACGGCGTGAAGGAGATTTAGAAAATGAGCTAGCAAACATGTGGGTGCTTGTCGCAAAGATGAAGAAGACTGACATGAATTCTGAGGAAACTTCATCTGAGGGGGCACATACATCAGATATATTGCAGATAAGAGTTAGGAATGAATCTCCTTCATCTAATGGTCACTCAAGTAAAGTGTTTAAAGGTGAAACTATTGCGAGCTTGGATGACTTGAGTACAATGGAAGAAGTAAGAACTGGCTATAAAAAAGAAAGGAGGAGGTGCAAAGAACTAGAAAACATTATTTCCAGAATGAAGGTACAACTTTGTATACTGTGTATATATATATATATATATTTATCTCTATAATGCCTACATTATGGAAGAGGAAAGTTTCTTGGAGAATTAAATTAGTTGACGATGATACATTGTCATCCCTATTTTGAATGTGAGTACAGTTTCCCTTATTGCATTGACTGAAGCAACAGTTTACCAGGGGCAGCTGTTCTTCCATTCATTCTTGCTTGTCTGATACCTCGGTCTAACCCTATAGCTTCATATATATATATATATATATAGAGAGAGAGAGAGAGAGAGAGAGAGGAGGCACATATTGTTGAAGGATGCTTTAGAACTCGGAACCGACTTGCTGATGTTCTGCTTTTAGTTGTTAAAGGATCCCATCTCTGCAAGGGGTCATCCTTATTTTATCATAGAAATTACAGTTGGGAAATTGAAACACGTAAACAAACATTTAAATGGGGAAAAAAGGCAAAAATGAATCAACTTAAAATTCATTCACTTTCATGCCAGGGTGAAGATCTTGTTGGTCTTGATATCACTGCTCTTGAAGAACTGCAGAACTTACATGTTGAGGCAATAACCAAGATCTGCCATGCAAAGGTGATACTTTCTTGTTCATTTTCTTTCTTTACATCATTGTAGTCTTTCCTTTTTTATGTTGATCGATTTTCTTCCTTTTTAACACTTAATTTTGTGTAAAATTTTAGAAATTGGTACTCCATGGCCCATAGGTATCCTCAGCTTTTTACTAGGTATGGATATGAATGTCGGTTCTAGGCATGGTATTAATTGAGATGTTGGACCTACTTGATCTCCAACTATCATGCTGTAAATACTATTTTAACAAAATTAAATTTTTTCGTGTAGAGCTGGCAACCTCCCAACCTCATACATGTCTTCTGGACAGACTTAGTTTCTAAATTTGATGGAAAACTATAGTTAACGTGATGATTTCGAATATATATTTGAAAAAGTAGATGAGTGAATTTATTCTTAAAAACCCATCAATCTTGCTCAGTTCAGCTCTAAAGAGTAGGTAAGAAAGTAAGTGGAGTTGGCCTCATTGGAGATAGGGTTACTCTTTGGCTTGGGCGGGTCAGAACGAAATATTACTTACTGGTCCTATGTGGATGCTGACTCTATTAACGAACAAGATTGATGATGCAGAAAAAGATACCTGAATATATGTTAGGTTATGATTCATTCTTGCTATGCTAGATCAAATCTTATTTTCACCAATGTCCTTTGAACCATCATTGTTGTCAACTTGTCATCCATACCTTGTCCAAATTTTCAACGTCAGCTACACAAATAATGTTTAGGCATTCAGTTTTATCCAGGCTCTGTCCTCTGATAACATGTACGCTTTCATCTCTTACTTTCTTTATCCATGTCCATGTCCATGTCCTTGTCAGTTGTCCCTTCTTTTTCAGTGCCATCAACCTGCACCATTGCTTCTCATCAGTGTCATTGGTGGCACTAATACAAGGATGGGAAGACTGAAAAGGATATGTCAAGAAAGTCTGAATTCCCAAGATGATATGAAGGTGTATACATTGGAGGGGATATTGCCTGGCATAGAATGGAGTCGAAAATGGGTTACTTAATAATCCATGGACATGGATCAAGAAAGTATGAGCTGGTTTGAAGCCTTCAAATCATCTCATACTCCGGGGCCATATCTTTAACACTTGGATGATGAGGTGAAAATGATACTTAAATGATGGTCAAGTGATATGATGTCATAGATCATAAATAAGGTATCCTCCCAAGCTTAACAAATACCTTGTCATATTTACCCCAACACACCTGAAACAGAAATTTGGAAGCCTTGAGAATGAAGTACATGAAATGCAGCTTCACAGTCCTTGGTGAGAGTATAACATAAAGGAAATGCTCTTAAAGGTAATCAAGAACACTGTGTTTTGTATGCAGTATAAATAGTTTTTGTAATTTGACGACAGGAAATGTTCTCAGTGGTCTTCTGAAAATTGGACAAATGTCATCAGATTGTCGAATTAATCTTTTGCTAGTTAATCGTCAGGCTTATAAGTGCTGCTCTGGTAAATGAAAAAGAGAGATTGATTAATCAAATCTCCAACGGATCATTATTTAAATATACACTTATGAATAATCCAGCCAAAGTAATAGGAAGTGAGTATAAATAATGATGTATTTGGCGAATCAAATGTGGCAGTGGAACCTTTCTAATTCTTTGATAAAAGCTTATTCTTAAACTGTTGTTTGGTTCATTTGCAATCACTTCATGAATATAGAAGCCTCGCCAATGTAGTAAAAGAGCTTCTATGTGTTGAATGAGTTGTTGAAAATAGCAAAGTCCGGGCTCTTTTAATTGTATTATTGTGTTACAGTGATACGTGGAAAGTTGTTTCATATCCGGAAAATTATTTGCCTGTTGGGTTGATTTGGAAAATTTGATGCGACAATTTTCCAATATCTTTTGGACTAGTTGGATTCTTTATGTAGCAATTACAAATGAAATTGTTGCCTTTTGTGGGATATTTTATTTTGAGACTAATTATTGGTCGATTTTCAATATATAGTGTGCAAATCATATCTTATAGCAGCGGATCAAGGTTCACCCATCATTCAAATGCTCCAGCACATGAAGTTAGTTTCTTCTCTTTGAGGTTAGTCTCAAATTATGAATTCCTTAAGCAAATAGACATTGGGCGTGATTCTGTTTTACAGCCTTGAACCTTGTGAGTTCGATGAGCATGAATAAGATCATTCTCTGAATTTTTTTTTAACCTGAAAGGCTTGGACATTTATGATGGAAGCTGCCATAAAGCAAATGTAAATTTATGTTGCCTTGGTATGGAGTTTTACAAATAGTGTATGGAGAAATTTTATTTATGTTGCAGGCTTTCTAGTGTAGTCAAGGCGTCAGGCAATTAGGCCTTGCTAGGCGAGGCGCTGCCTAGGCATATGATATATATATATATATATATATATATATATATCTTTACTATTATAATGGGAGAGGCAGGCGTAGCCTGATTTTTCCGAATTCCCAAACTACCCATATGATTTAATGTTTTGCTTTAATTCCCAAATTACCCATTGCTCATCTATCTATATAAAGAATAGAATTACAGTCAATCGTGATTGAACTCGAGGAGAGTTCAATCGCACCAGCGGGTTAACACATGCCCCTTTTAATTCCTATTAACTGTGGTTAACTCCTTCCCCTCACTCTCATGTGCATCGCATGTGCCACCCGTTATTGAACTCGTGGAGAGTTCAATCGCACCTGCGGGTTAACACGTGTCCCTTTTAACTCCTATTAACTGTGATTAACTCCTTCCTTCGCTCTCACGTGCATCGCACATGCCACCTGCTAGTATATATAATGTTAATATATACACATAGAAATTCAAACCTCTTAGTGTTGACAATAATCTAGGCAAATTAACATTTAATATAGCCCACCTCATTGCTTGTTTATCTCAGCCACAAGCTTTTTCCCGGTCACAATGGTGGCTCTAGTTAAATATGATACCAATAACAAAAATGAGAATATCATTGGGAAGTTTTCAACATCTAATTGCAATTTTCCAATCTCCATCTCAATGCCTGAACATGATAAATGTCCAACAAATCAAGTGATTTGAGTTTTTTTTTAAGCCCTTAAGATTCGAAAAAAGGCCTGCGATTTGGAAGTTCAAATTTGGCCCAGATAGCTAAAAACTGAATTTTAGCTTTGAGATGGAAATTTGGATTTTGATTCCTTTGAAATTTAAATTTGGAATTATTTTAATGAATTTAAATGGAGGTACCCACCATATGCTTTATTTTTTTTGTAAAGATTGAATGTGATGTTTTTTTTTTTTTTGAACTGTTAGTTGACTTTTTTACATTATAGATGAAAATATTTTTGAATACTAAAATATGAGACTTTTTTTACTTGACTTTTGGATTTTGGTAATGTTTTGATATAGTAGAATTTATGAAATTTTAAGATTTGAGAAATACCTTAGCATTTGCAAGTTGAAATTTTGACATAATCCTTAAAAAACGGATTTTGTTTTTGAACTGAAAAGTTGATTTTTTATTCTTTAGGAATTAGGATCTAGGATAATTTTTATTGAATTCAAACGGGTGTATAACCTTATATACAAATATGTATCTAAGTAAAGAGGGGCCTGGTGACTTTCGCCTATCTAGAGAGTAGAGAGGTGCCCAGGTGATGATAGTCCAAAAACGATTAGTCGACACCTTGACTACACTGATGCTATCATGTCATGGCATTCTTATAGGTTTTCTATTGAAGGTGTTTTAGGTTACCGTATTAATTTTTTTTTATTTTTTCGAATGAATGAAGGATTCTATTTTTTCATGTGATGCCTTAAATTCTTGAAGGTGACTCAAGCAATGCCATAGCCTGGATTTTTATGAAATAGAGGCCAAGGTGTGATTAGCCAGTATCATTGAACAAATTAAGGATTTTGGCATAGATTTTTATCTGTTGTATAATGATGCTTTAAATGTGTCAGTGAGTACATTCACCCAGTAGCAAAAATAGTATCCATGTCCTTGAACTTGAGTTTCCATGTCTTTTGCAATATAATTTGTACTAATTGTAGAAAAAACTGTTATTTCTTATTCTTTAAGTATTTATCGAATACAGGGACCCTTTCCTATTTTATGTTGAATCTAGGTGTCAAATTCTTTCAAACTTAATGGTGAAGATGGAGATGCTCATTAATCAATATGGATATGAAAATGGCTGGTACAAACCCTAGGACAAGGAATTGGGTAATAAATATTATGTTACCCAGGCTTGTGTAAATATGTGTAGGTGTTAGGACTTAGGTGTGGGTGTTTGATTTGCTCAGTCTCAAAATTTTGAGGATAAATCTAAATTTTTTACGTTCTTTAATTATTGATAAAAAAAAATATTTGAGCTGGGTGAGCCATACACCCCTGCACAGATCCTGCGTCAGTACTCATGCATTTGCTGAGTTGGATGTGACTTACTTTTTCTGGACTGTCTTCAGTTCGAAACAGTTTTTTGGTGAGCTTGTATTTATAGTACCTTATCAGTTATAGCATGGAAGATATAAATGCACACATATGGCCCAATTTGAAACTATATGATGTCAAGAGGCTGGAAAATCCTAGTTTCTTAGCCCTTGGGGGATGGGAGCTAGAAACCTACAGAAAGACTCGAGAAAGGAAAACTGTTATATCCTAATTAATTAGGGTTATATATTTCATGACTTTCCCCTAGTACCGGTTTACTGAGAAAGAAGATCTTGTTCTTGAATCTTGAAAGCCTTGGGAATCCACTTAACAAGTGGCCAACCAGTTAGGAGTAAGGATTGGTGACTATTAGTTGGATACAGTGGGAAGTGAAGCGGCTATTGGGGACAGTGGTAATGATGGTACTAACAGTGTTGATTGGAGATTCAATTGGTTTAGAAGTGATTGTAAGCACCTCATTTTTTGCACCCCTGTGGAGCCCAAAGCTCATCCCGCAACCTATCAGGAATCCCTTGAATCCCCGAAAAGCAAGAAGACTATTGCTGATTTTTGAAACCAAAATGCCCTGTGTGAAAATTACCAAAGTACCCTTACTATATTCCAAAATCATGTACCCTTTTATAAAAAATAATTTAAAATCTTTTTTGGTTCAATTTGGGCTTTTTACAGAGATAAAATAGGTTTTCAGCGAATTGGAAACGACATGTGGCATCAAGTAAGAAAAAAGGCTTCTTTTTCAAGCAACCCCCTCCCAAAAAAATTTAGGTAGGCCCAAGGCAGGGCCGCTGTTTGGAACAACGGCCCTACATTAGTCCCTTTGCATTGTTTTAACTTCTGAGGCTTGGACGTTGTTTTGAATGGCAAGCACCTGTTTTAAGATTGTTTTAGTCCCACATCGGCCAAGGACTGGAAGTACCTCAGAAATTTGACTTATAAATACCTACAAGTTGTTTTCGTCCAAATCGAACTATTCTGAGTGGTTCTCATGGCCTAACATGTTCTAAAAACGTTTCTGGGACGGCTTTGCATTGTGATTTGTTGTTGGCAGCTTATTTTGTTGTATTTTGCTCTCGCTTTTCGCTTTTTATTCTCTATGGTTTACCTTTGGTGAACCTTGCAATGTAGGTACTCTTTTCATACTTATAAATCACTGCTATTACCGATTAAAAAAAAAAAAAAAGAGTCTGGAGCCATTTTTGAGGTTTCTAAGGGAGTTTTTGGAAGCCATTTTTTCCTATAAGTGAAATACTTGCTCTCCTCTCCATAAAAGTCTTTGAGAGGCCAGGCTACTTCGCTAGTACTCTCTTAGATCAATAGTTTTTGGTAGAGATACTGCATCATTCAATAGAGAGTGCAGGGAGTTCATTTCGAAGGCTCAGGATCTAGCCAGTTCAGTATTTCACAGTAAGTGCCTATCGTTTCCTCATGTTCTCTTTTTATTATTATAATATGGATGATAGGAATTTATGCTAGAGGGTTGTGAGCATAGTGACCAAGTACGGGTACGAGTTTAATACGACAATTATCTGTTTGGAAGTGTGTTATACGGCAAAAGTACGGGAAATTAAAAATTAAATGAAAATTATAAATAAATAGGAAGTTCAGCAAAAATACGTGTATTAAACGCATTTAATATGGAATTTGTATATTACTCGCGTTACGCGTATAATACATAATATGGAAAAGTATGCCGTTTTAAACGGCGACCCCCCTTAAAAGTATTATATGTGGATTTGGTAACTATGGTTGTGAGGAAGGGGTGATATCAACCTTAGGTGAGTTTAGATTCAGTTGATATTAAATGTATGCCATGTTTGCTATGCTATATGTACAAGGCTTCTCTTTTTCTCTTCATTATGCATTCTTTGTTTTTTCTGACTTTCGGGGTGTTATCATGCCCATTAGAGGGTAAGCCAGTGGAAGATGAGTTGGGGATCCTCCCAAGTCCCAGGTCAACTTCAAAACTAAACTTACCATCTAATGATGTTTACTTCGAAAATTTAACTGTTTGCCTTCGAAATACTATCCAAAATGATATGATGTTGAATAGCTCACCTAAATTGAGCTTTCTAGGCTCGATTCTGGCCTTAGGTCTCGTATCAAGCCGAAATAGGCTATCTAGTTGAGAAGCATACACTAGCCCCACAAGTGTAAACCTTGCCTACTTCTGAATCTGAAGTTGATTAGTTGTTAATTGGAATTTAGGATAGACTTGCCTTAGCATTAGGCTCCATCATTGCACAAGCTAAAACTGCTTATGCTATTCTCAAAATACCAAAAAAATTAAAAAAATCTGAAAAAATTCATGTTTGATTCTTTGCATGGTCATATACTGGCACAATCACTCCCACGCACTATTAGGTATTGTATGCACACTTACTTCCTTGCATGTTGCATGCTTGCATGAAATTAATCTTTTTTTTGGAACTACATTTAGCTTGATTCCACTCTTGTGGATATGTAGGCAGCCCCTTCTGTGGGTTCAGCTACCCTAGGATAGAAAACTTAGCTAGATTTTGTTTACTTGAGTTAGATTGCTTAATTATAATAGATGTTAGCATGATCTTTCTTCATTTTGTTGCTATTTATGTGATGTGCATGTTTAGATGTTGGCATGATTTCAAATTAGTTTATTTCCCTTACACCTTCCATTACCTAGTTTCTAGGAGTAGGTAACCATCATTGGAGGGAGTTTAGGAGTGTATAACACCTTCCCTTAACTCAACCGAATCTCTTGCCCGGAACTCTATTCGTGACCATACCTTATCCATTAGATTTTGGGTCCTATTTTCCCTTAAAAATTGAATAGGTGGCAACTCTATCTTTTGTTTTTTTTAGCATTATTCCATTTCAAGGATTCCTGCCTGATTTGGAATAGTTGTAAATTTTCACGTTCACAATGATAGCAGAGATGTTGAATTATCTTGTAGTGGACTTGGTGCTAACATTGGACATAACGACGGTGCTCAGAAAGCAGAGAGCTTAATTTGAATCAGATTAGCAGTTCGTCCATGCAATTGTAGATCTCGAGGGTTGCGTAGCGGACAGGAAATTCACAATTTAACTTTTTTTTACATATCATTCATATTCTGGTTTATTGAGGATCAGTTAGCAACAGTGTCTAACACTGTTAGACGGTTTCTCAGACTTGTTTCACTGAATCTATAGTTCCCTCCCTTTCTTCTCCCTGAGGACCTTAACTGCCTTGAGTGAAATTTCAGGTTCCTTGGTGTGGGAAAACTAAACAAAAAGGAGATTGTGTGTTGCCCTTGTTTGAATAGTTGCCAGCTACTTTGCATTAAATGCCAAAAAAATATCAATAGTTTCTGCCTTTTGATGAATTTTACTGTAACATATCTTTCAGGTAGGAGGGACGTAGATGCAGGTGCATTTTCTTATGTTCAACATGCATTGCAAAATTGCAGCGATGGATCCAAAGCAATTGTTGTATATATATTTCTTTATGTATTTTTACTTTTTATTACTGTAATTATTATCTATATTGCCTTGATAGGGATATATCCCTTTACAATTCCTTCTCTTTGTATGATCTTGGGCATTGATAATGTAAAAGAGATAATGCAGCAATTTTTTGTTTATCTTGTTACAGCCCCCGAGTTTTTGCTACTATATATCGAATTTGTCTTCTCAGGAAGTTGAAGGTGCAGGATTGGACTCAGTTACAACACCCATACAGATCGAATTTGTCTTCTCAGGAAGTTGAAGGTGCAGGATTGGACTCAGTTACAACACCCATACAGGCTGCATAAGGCCGAGAGAAGCCTTCATTATCATCATGATCCACACTGTTGAATAAACAACCAAAAAAAAAAAACTCCCTGGTGAGAATACCCTCTGCATAGTCGGCATAAGAGGAAGAAAATCACAAACCTTTAGGCTTAACTTGGGGCTTTATTAAATCATCTGTGGTTCTAGTATGAAACATCACATTCATGCATTTACGATCCATATGACAGTCTTGATACTATAGAAAGGTGTTCTATTTGCTCGAATATCCTGTTTGATACCTGATATAGCAAATCTTAGCCGAGCCAGAAAAAAAAAAAAGATATAAATGAGTTAAGGGATCACTTTTTCTAGACTTGTTGAGAATGATTCTGATCTATTTCAGAGGAAGGGTCCAACATGGAAGGACTCTTGCAATCTGTAGGGGTCCATCCAATCTTCCGTTCGTCATATATCACAAATTTATCTTGCATCGAAATGTATGTGAACAGTGACATGGTAAAAAAAGGTTAATGAAGTTGGGAAGAAATAATCATCTGGCAGGTTGTGGCACGTTTAGAATCTCTTACTTCCAATGAGGTTGCGATCTTCCAGTCCTACTTTAGTACCATTCAGAATTCCCAAGCAAACAATGCCATGATTCTGACACAGAAGTTTGTTAGTGTTCAAATTTTACAAGTTTTTATCCTTGTAGGGGAAAGTGAAATGAAATAAGGTTCTGAAAAGCGCTAACGCTGATGATAAGATAAGCTTCAGGAGGTATTTCCATCTGAGTTCTCCTGTCATTTGTGAAGCTCAATGCTATGGGATTGAAGTATTTCTTGGCGTTGTGAATGGATTTGAAAGGTTCTGTGCCTCTAAAGCAGACTGAATGTTTCGTCATCACGTGCTTCCCTTAATGGCTTACCGTTTAAATCTTTCTTCACCTGAAAATAGGAATGGCATCAATCGGGTTCTGAACAAGATACTTCATTTGGAAAATCACAAAGGGGTTGGGGACCTTTAACTTACCCAAGAAATGAAAGCTTGGTAAGCCTGGAAATTGAAATAAGTGTAGGAGCCCCCTGTATCAAAAACTACAAGAAGATTCCTTACCCCACTAGGCTGCCCTCCGAATATGAGTTCCCTTTGACGACGTGAGTAATGTTCCCTGACAAATCATAAGTGGAATATCCATGATAAGAAGAGGCAAGATGGATTCATTTAAGAAAAGTGTAGGAGAGTTCATGAGTACTTACGAGGAACGTGACATTCGTGTCCAAATTACGTCTGAAGGGTTCAGAAAAACCTTCTCCGAAGAACATATAACCTCCGCCTTGCACACTGAAACAGTGGCCAAACACATTTTTGGTCAGGCCCTGATCATGGAGCTGAGATAGGATGGTGGATTATGCTTTGCTGAGGCCAAGTACCCCGTCAGTGCAACGGGGGGTTGCATCAGAAACTCGTTGTTCAAATCCACATCTGAAGAAAAAATATTTCAAGAATGGGAAGCCACTAAATCTAATCTAACAATTCAGATCATTAGATACTGCAAAGTTTCCCACCCAAAGGCCAAAATTGGTCTAAGGAGGGATCCATAAGTGAAGTGAATTGGGAAAACATCCCTGACAAGTACACCACGGGATGAACTCTGATCGGCGTACGAAATGCCAGTCACAAGGCTCATCTGGGGTCACACTTTCGTGATCTTCAGGCGAGTTGAAGGCGGAGATACAAAGGGTGTCGTTCTGGAAGACCTCGTTCTTCTTAGGCGGCTTGTAAAGAGGGTGAGGTGCCTGCCGAGAGAAAGATTAGGCGAAGACAGGCGGGGTTTAATTGTAACTAGAATAGTGTCTCATATAGATTTACCTCAGTACAGCTGATACAAGGATAATCACATTGGAGCCATGTGAGGTCGATGCCTGTGTCAATATCAAAATAGTATGGCTTGGGAGGTTGGCCTACGTCCAGGGAAACATAGTATGACCTGCAGAATATTGAAAGATGGAGATTTAAAACCTCCCCAGAAACAAAACCCAAATAAATATGGCTCTAACCAGCTATATCTCTCATTTTCTATCCAATATTACAAACCCCTTAGGATAGGCATGCATTTCCATAAACTGGGAACACCACAGAGGAAGGAGCCAAGGAACGTCGCAGAGATAAGCAAAACGAAGAACACCACCTTCCCCTTCTTGTCCATCATCAATGCTGCTATTAATTGATCTTCTCTCTCTATCAAAAGCAAAGATGGGGTTTCACGTTAGATTGAAACAGTTTGCAAAACAATAATTTAAATACTTAAAACAAAGACGTCTACTTGCTTATCTTAATTGTCTGAATTTTTGTTGAGAGAGAAAGAGAGAGTTTGTGTTGTAATCCCTCTAGGATGGGTGGGCTATAATATCTAAATCATGATTAGGAGAACAAAAGGCTGGTGAGTATAATGGTTAAGTTTTGGGATTCTTTAGCTTGTTCCTTACTTGTGTAATAAGGATAATGGGTATTGCTTTTCCTCAATCTCTTCTTAGTACCTTTCTTTTTTAATAGGTTTCCCAAGTATTTTCATTTTCAATTAATTACAATTTTCAATTATATGATATTGATCGTGGTTCTTAAGTGCCGATAAATCACTTAGTAACTTATAAGTTACACGCCTAGGTTTGTCCCAGTGATTGTGTATCTTTGGGGAGGTGTGACTCGTGTTCGAGTCTTGGTGTGGCTGTTCAGCGCCCACCATGAGTGTTAACCCTGATAACCCCTAACCTAGGGTAGATAAATGATTAGGACCAAGCAATTTTTTTTTTTGAGATGTACGGGCCAATGAATGTTTGAGGCAAAATAGAGGTTAGATTGTCGCTTTTTATGGAAGTTAGCAAATGCTGATAAATCGGCCGTAATAATCAACATAGCGGTAGTTTATCAAATCCGCTAGGGCATCGCCAGAATCATTTGTTCCACTCTTACAACTACATTGTCGGTCCCAAAACTGGATAAAGAAGAAGCGGTAGATGAAATGGATATGTGGAGCTTCTTCCCCTTTTTTAATCATATTATTTTGCTTAATGTTCAAAGTTTAGGTCGTGATCAGACAATTCATTTCCTCGGATGCATGGTTGGCTAACTGATTTTTGTAATGGTGATATATGAAAAAATGGGCTCGATGTATGGTATGAATAGGAAGGAGCATGAAGTTCCATACTCATTATTGCACACTCTATTATTAACCCACATATGATTTTAAGGGTATGAATTATATATATATATATATATATATATATATATATATAAGTTAGTACAAGTTGTAAAAAATATTTTTAGGATATTCTATGATTGAAGGGGAAGAGTTCAAATTTTTTTTCTCTCGATGGTGGAGAGTTTTTCCTAACCTTCAATAGGTTTTCTTCTCCCTTCCCCTCTCCTTCCCTTTCATCCAATCATTCCCCCCATTATTTACTCCCTAACTTCTCTCATTAATTACCCCTTTCCCTTACGCTTTCCGATTAGCTTTTCTGGCTCACTCTCCCTCAACATGGATCCAGGTTGGGAAGCTGATCTTATTGCTAAAATTCAAGACCATACTTTAATCGAGATTGATGCTAGTCTCCTGGAGGAGGGTAGAAGTAGATATCAAAATAGTATTGTGGGAAAAATTCTTTGTTGAAAATCCCTTCAGCCTGATGTCAGCAAAGAAGAGCATGCTTCAAGCTTGGCGATCGAAATCAAACATCACAACTTTTGACCTTAGCAAAGACGTGGATCTTTTCAAGTTTGATGAGGTTTCTGACCTCCTCAAGGTTTTAGCCAATTCTCCTTGGGCCTTTAATGGTCGTCTCCTTGTTCTCCAAAAATGGAAAGAAGATACGAGTGTGTCGGAGTTTGTCTTTGATTCCATTTCAATATGGGTTCAAATACACAACCTACCTTTGAAGAGGTGGAGCCTATCACTTCTAAACTGGGTACAGCTCGTGAAGTTTCTCAAACCCAATACTCTAGCCCGATCCATCCACCTAAAAAAAATCCACGATCCATATGTCCTCTTGACCCGCCATCTTCCTCTTATGTTGCGACCCAAATACCCCCTAGGAGTTAAGGATACTTTAGCACGTGACTTATCATATCAAACCAAACCATCCTGTGAGAATACACAAAGCATAACATAGCGGAAACAGTAATGACATAGCAAATGCTCATAACTGGGTTTCAAGTCTGAACCAACAGAACATAGCAAAATATGAAGTATGAAGTGGACAAGTCTCACTCTCAAAATACACCTCTCTCTCACTCTCCTCACTCAGCAATAGTCTAGATAGGGCCACCTATCTAGAGCTCCATCATCCTGATGATAATCCATGGTAAGCTCTGGCTCGTAGTACTCTTCCTTTATCCAAGACTCAGGAGCACGCTCATCAAAACCTGCCGAAGTCAATAATTAGGCTGAGCATGGAATAATCAGTGCCTACTAACTACTAGCTAATAATGTAATAATATCATTGAACATGCAAAGCCATAGAGACATAGAAATCTTTAAAAGCATAGTTTCCAAAACCATTTCCTTATGAAATTCAGTATGAAATCCAAAATCATATGAGTCATAAGAGTTCGTATGAGAATCAGAGTCTTATGAGTTCTTAGAGTTCCTTATGATCCATTATGATTCGTAGAGACTTAGAGCACTTATGAATTCTTATGAGTTTCTTTTGAGCAAGATAGGACCCTTTAAAGACTTATGAGCCGAGCATGTAAATACCCTTCAACAAAGATACTTAGAATAGGTGTGCCATCTTCCTTGACCAACCCTCCATTTGACTTTATCGTACTTATGAGATCACTTTTTCTTGGAGCCGGATGTGGCATACCCTTAGGTATGCCATATCCTTGACCAACCCACATTTTTGCTTTATCAATGCTTTGAGCTTGGTAAATTATGAGTTCTTAGAAATCTTATGAATGCTTCGATAAATCCATTCATATGACAAATCATAGTCATGCGAGACATGTAAGACATAGATTGCATAAAGTGCTTGTGAATGCATAGAGTGCTTGTGAACATCATACTATACTTGAAAGCTTAAAAACATGAAATCATAGTCATAGAATTTCAGTAGTAGTGATAGCTTACAAACACTTAGAATTTATCATCCAATTCATCCATGAACACACCATAAAATATGGTTTTATTGAAAAGAATAGCACAAGGTTAGATAGTAGAGTGTATCTACCTTTTCAAGATCAATTCCCTACGATCTCAGTGCTCAGATATCACCTCAGTAGCAAGAAGGAACTCTTCCTTTGTTGCTAAACAATGATACAATAACAAACTGAGCACCCAAGAAAACTATCGAGCAGCGACGGATATTTTCTGTCGCTAATGCTCGATTTTCCGTCACTATTACTATTAGTGACGGAAAAACATTCATTGCTAATCCATTACAATTGCGTCCGTGACTCTGTGGCTAAGGTTTTTCGCGATAGAAATATATTTCCGTCACTAATGTGGGCAATTTTAATTCCGAGTTTAGTAACATAAATGAAATTAGTGACGAAAATATTTCCGTCATTAATAGTGACGGAAATAAGTTTGTCACTAGTAACAACCATATTAGCGATGGAAAATCGAGTATCAATGACGGAAACTTTCCGTCACTAATAATCATTGTAGCGATAGAACAATTTCTGTCACTATTAATGTTATTAGTGACGGAAATTTTTCCGTCACTAATGCCCTTTTAAGAATTCGCACAAAGCTTTGGTGGCGAGTCTCTTCGATCTGAATCAAAATGCTTCGGATTCTAATGAAGCTTTGATGGCGAGTTGGTTCTTAAGGTAGAAACAAAAAAAAACAAAAAAGCTTTGATGGCAAGTTGGTTCAGATTCCTCTCCGTTTTTCAATCTAATTTCTTCCCTCGGAGAGAGAGGAGGGGAGAGAAAATAATAGAGAGATGGGGGCTTTTGTCACCGGCGATCTGGTCGGTGAAGATGGAAAGATTCCTCTCCCTACTACTGATCTAGAAAAACTATAAAGAAGAAATAAAATAAAATATAAAAGGAAACTAGAGAGAAGGATTTACCTGAAATCGCAATAACAAAGAGTGATTAGGAGCAGCTCGTCGGAAATAGGGATGATCGAGGCTTCTCTTCCTCTACAAGTCAGATCTAGAATATAAAAATAAAATAGAAAGGAGAGATAATAGAGGAAGAAGGGAGGATTAGATCAAGAGAGAGAGAGATTACCTAATCTAGTGCGGACCAGAGAGTGTTGTTGGCAGTGCTGATTGGAATTTTAGACGCTGGCAGTGATGAACCAAGAGAAGGAGAAGTAAAGGGAACAAGAAAAAAATGAGTGCATGTGGTAATTTTAACTAATGTCAAAATAATTATTAGTGACGGAAATTGTTCCGTCACTAATACTCTCAATATCAATAGTGACGGAAATTGTTCCTTCACTAAAAAGAACTTCCATTACTAGTAGTAGTGACAAAAATTTTCCTTCGCTATGATATAATCCCTATTAGTGACGGAATGATTTTCGTCACTAAAGGTAATTTTATATTTAAAAATCAATTAAATATCAAAATAATTATTAGTGACGGAAATATTTCCATCACTAATACTCTCAATATCAATAGTGACGAAAATTGTTCCGTCTCTAAAAAAAACTTCCATTACTAATAGAAGTAGTGACCGAAATTGTCCGTCACTATTATATAAGCCCTATTAGTGACGGAACATATTCCGTCACTATTGACTATTTTAATTAAAAAAACTTTGTAAGTGATTAGAGACAGATCATTAGTAACGGCATGTGCTTCTGTCATTATAAGTGATGGAAAATTTTCCATCACTACTATTATGTCGCTACGCGGTAGTTTTCTTGTAGTGCAAGCAAGCTCCAAGCTTTTCCTCTTCGTTCTCTTTCAAAAATCCCCAAAAATATATTCTTAGGGTTTGAGTAAATCAAACCTACGAATTTCGGTCATATTTATAGGCTAAAGGTTGCCAAAAACCCAAAAGACCCATTACAAAATATCTCCCAAGGTCGGTGGCTAGTTTTGGGCGTTTTTGCTCCTTTCAATACAAGACTCGTGGACTAGTGGTTGTCCCCCGACTTCACTCATTGAGAGAGAAAGAGAGAGTTTGTGTTGTAATCCCTCTAGGATGGGTGGCCTATTATATCACTCCTGGGTTTGTCCCAGTGATTGTGTATCTCCCTTTGGGGAGGTGTGACTCTTGTTCGAGTCTTGGTGTGGCTGTTGAGCGCCCACCATGAGTGTTGACCATGATAACCCCCTAACCCCTAACCTAGGGTAGATAAATGATTAGGACCAAGCAATTTTTTTTTTTTTTTTGAGATATACGGGCCAATGAATTTTGAGGCAAAATAGACGTTAGATTGTCGCTTTTTATGGAAGTTAGCAAGTGCTCATAAATCGGCCGTAATAATCAACATAGCGGTAGTTTATCGTATCTGCTAGGGCATCGCCAGAATCATTTGTTCTGCTCTTACAACTACATTGTCGGTCCCAAAACTGGATAAAGAAGAAGCGGTAGATGAAATGGATATGTGGAGCTTCTTTCCCCCTTTTTAATCATATTATTTTGCTTAGTGTTCAAAGTTTAGGTCGTGATCAGACAATTCATTTCCTCGGATGCATGGTTGGCCAACTGTTTCAGTAATGGTGATATATGAAAAAATGGGCTTGATGTATGGTATGAATAGGAAGGAGCATGAAGTTCCATATTCATTATTGCACACTCTATTATTAACCCACATATGATTTTAAGGGTATGAATGAGTATATATATATATATATAAGTTAGTAGAAGTTGTAAAAAATATTTTTAGGATATTCTAAGATTGAAAGGGAAGAGTTCAAATTTTTTTTCTCTCGATGGTGGAGAGTTTTTCCTAACCTTCAATAGGTTTTCTTCTCCCTTCCGCTCTCCTTCCCTTTCATCCTATCATTCCCCTCATTATTTACTCCCTAACTTCTCTCATTAATTACCCCTTTCCCTTACGCTTTCCGATTAGCTTTTCTGGCTCACTCTCCCTCAACATGGATCCAAATTGGGAAGCAGATCTTATTGCTAAAATTCAAGACCATACTTTAATCGAGATTGATGCTAGTCTCCTGGAGGAGGGTAGAAGTAGAAATCAAAGTAGTATTGTGGGAAAATTCTTTGTTGGTAATCCCTTCAGCCTGATGTCAGCAAAGAAGAGCATGCTTCAAGCTTGGTGATCGAAATCAAACATCACAACTTTTGACCTTAGCAAAGACGTGGTTCTTTTCAAGTTTGATGAGGTTTTTGACCTCCACAAGGTTTTAGCCAATTCTCCTTGGGCCTTTAATGGTCATCTCCTTGTTCTCCAAAAATGGAAAGAAGATACGAGTGTGTCGGAGTTTGTCTTTGATTCCATTTCAATATGGGTTCAAATGCACAACCTACCTTTGAAGAGGTGGAGCCTTTCCCTTATAAACTGGGTACAGCTTGTGATCTTTCTCTAACCCAATACTCTAGCCCGATCCATCCTTCTTAAAAAATCCATGACCCATATGTCCTCTTGACCTGCCATCTTCCTCTTATGTTGCGACCCAAAATACCCCCTAGGAGTTAAGGATACTTTAACTTGTGACTTATCATATCAAACCAAACCATCCTGTGAGAATACACAAAGCATAACATAGCGGAAACAGTAATGACATAGCAAATGCTCATAACTGGGTTCCAAGTCTGAACCAACAGAACATAGCAAAATATGAAGTATGAAGTAGACAAGTCTCACTCTCAAAATGCACCTCTCTCTCACTCTCCTCACTCAGCAATAGTCTAAATAGGGCAACCTATCTAGAGCTCCATCATCCTGATGATAATCAATGGTAAGCTCTTGCTCGTAGTACTCTTCCTCTATCCAAGACTCAGGAGCACGCTCATCAAAACCTTTCGAAGTCAATAATTAGGCTGAGCATGGAATAATCAGTGCCTATAAACTACTAGCTAACAATGTAATAATATCATTTAACATGAAAAGCTATAGAGACATAGAAATCTTTAAAAGCATAGTTTCCAAAACCATTTCCTTATGAGTTTCAGTATGAAATCCAAAATCATATGAGTCATATGAGTTCGTATGAGAATCAGAGTCTTATGAGTTCTTAGAGTTTCTTATGATCCATTATGATTCGTAGAGACTTAGAGCACTTATGAATTCTTATGAGTTTCTTTTGAGCAAGATAGGACCCTTTAGAGACTTATGAGGCGAGCATGTAAATACCCTTCAACAAAGATACTTAGAATAGCTGTGCCATCTTCCTTGACCAACCCTCCATTTGACTTTATCGTACTTATGAGATCACTTTTTCTTGGAGCCGGATGTGGCATACCCTTAGGTATGCCATATCCTTGACCAACCCACATTTTCGCTTTATCAATGCTTTGAGCTTGGTAAATTATGAGTTCTTAGAAATCTTATGAATGCTTCGATAAATCCGTTCATATGACAAATCATAGAGTCATGCGAGACATGTAAGACATAGAGTGCATAAAGTGCTTGTGAATGCATATAGTGCTTGTGAACATCATACTATACTTGAAAGCTTAAAAACATGAAATCATAGTCATAGAATTTCAGTAGTAGTGATAGCTTACAAACACTTAGAATTTATCATCCAATTCATCCATGAACACACCATAAAATATGGTTTTATTGAAAAGAATAGCACAAGGTTAGATAGTAGAGTGTATCTACCTTTTCAAGATCAATTCTCTACGATCTCAGTGCTCTGATATCACCTCAGTAGCAAGAAGGAACTCTTCCTTTTTTGCTAAAAAATGATACAATAACAAACTGAGCACCCAAGATAACTATGGAGCAGCGACGGAAATTTTTTGTCGCTAATGCTCGATTTTCCGTCACTATTAATATTAGTGACGGAAAAACATTCATTGCTAATCCGTTACAATTGCGTCCGTGACTCCGTGGCTATGGTCTTTCGCGATAGAAATATATTTCCGTCACTAATGTCGGGAATTTTAATTCCGAGTTTAGTTACAGAAATGGAATTAGTGATGAAAATATTTTTGTCATTAATAGTGACGGAAATAAGTTTGTCACTAGTAACAACCATATTAGCGACGGAAAATCGAGTATCAATGACGGAAAATTTCTGTCACTAATACTCGATTTTCCGTCACTAATAACCATTGTAGCGATAGAACAATTTCTGTCACTATTAATGTCATTAGTGACGGAAATTGTTCCGTCACTAATGCCCTTTTAAAAAAAATCGAACAAAGCTTTGATGGCAAGCTGGTTCGGATTCCTCTCCGTTATTCAATCTAATTTCTTCCCTTGGAGAGAGAGGAGGGGAGAGAAAATAATAGAGAGAGATGGGGGCTTTTGTCACCGGCGATCTAGTCGGTGAAGATGGAAAGATTCCTCTCCCTACTACTGATCTAGAAAAACTATAAAGAAGAAATAAAATAAAATAAAAAAGGAAACTAGACAGAAGGATTTACCTGAAATCGCAATAACAAGGAGTGATTAGGAGCAGCTTGCGGGAAACAGGGATGATCGAGGCTTCTCTTCCTCTACAAGTCAGATTTAGAATATAAAAATAAAAATAAAATAGAAAGGAGAGATAATAGAGGAAGAAGGGAGGATTAGATCAAGAGAGAGAGAGATTACCTGATCTAGCGTGAACCAGAGAGTGTTGCTGGCGGTGAAGATTGGAATTTTAGACGCCGGCAGTGATGAACCAAGAGAAGGAGAAGTAAAGGGGACAAGAAAAAAATGAGCACATGTGGGAATTTTAACTAATGTCAAAATAATTATTAATGACGGAAATTGTTCCTTCACTAAAAAGAACTTCCGTTACTAGTAGTAGTGAAAAAAACTTTCCTTCGCTATGATATAATCCCTATTAGTGACGGAATGATTTTCGTCACTAAAGGTAATTTTATATTTAAAAATCAATTAAATATCAAAATAATTATTAGTGACGGAAATGTTTCCATCACTAATACTCTCAATATCAGTAGTGACGAAAATTGTTCCGTCTCTAAAAAAAACTTCCATTACTAATAGAAGTAGTGACAAAAATTGTCCGTCACTATTATATAAGCCCTATTAGTGACGGAACATATTCCGTCACTAATGACTATTTTAATTAAAAAAACTTTGTAAGTGATTAGAGACAGATCATTAGTAACGGCATGTGTTTCTGTCATTATTAGTGATGTATTAGTGACGGAAAATTTTCCATCACTACTATTCTGTCGCTACGCGATAGTTTGCTTGTAGTGCACGCAAGCTCCATGCTTTTCCTCTTCGTTCTCTTTCAAAAATCCCCAAAAATATATTCTTAGGGTTTGAGTAAATCAAACCTACGAATTTCGGTCATATTTATAGGCCAAAGGTTGCCAAAAACCCAAAAGACCCATTACAAAATATCTCCCAAGGTCGGTGGCAAGTTCTGGGCGTTTTTGCTCCTTTTAATGCAAGACTCGTGGACTAGTGGTTGGCCCCCGACTTCACTCAATGAGAGAGAAGGAGAGAGTTTTTTTTGTAATTCCTCTAGGATGGGTGGCCTATTATATCACACCTGGGTTTGTCCCAGTGATTGTGTATCTCCCTTTGGGGAGGTGTGACTCTTGTTCGAGTCTTGGTGTGGCTGTTGAGCACCCACCATGAGTGTTGACCGTGATAACCCCCTAACCCCTAACCTAGGGTAGATAAATGATTAAGACCAAGCAATTTTTCTTTTTTGAGATATACACGCCAATGAATTTTGAGGCGAAAATAGATGTTAGATTATCGCTTTTTATGGAAGTTAACAAATGCTGATAAATCGGCCGTAATAATCAACATAGCGGTAGTTTATCGTATCCGCTAGGGCATCACCAAAATCATTTGTTCCGCTCTTACAACTACAATGTCGGTCCCAAAACTGGATAAAGAAGAAGCGGTAGATGAAATGGATATGTGGAGCTTCTTTCCCCATTTTTAATCATATTATTTTGTTTGTGTTCAAAGTTTAGGTCTTGATTAGACAATTCATTTCCTGGGATGCATGGTTGGCCAACTGATTCAGTAACGGTGATATATGAAAAAATGGGCTTGATGTATGGTATGAATAGGAAGGAGCATGAAGTTCCATATTCATTATTGCACACTCTATTATTAACCCACATATGATTTTAAGGGTATGAATGAGTATATATATATATATATATATATATATATAAGTTAGTAGAAGTTGTAAAAAATATTTTTAGGATATTCTATGATTGAAGGGGAAGAGTTCAAATTTTTTTTCTCTCGATGGTGGAGAGTTTTTCCTAACCTTCAATAGGTTTTCTTCTCCCTTCCCCTCCCCTTTCATCCTATCATTCCCCTCATTATTTACTCCCTAACTTCTCTCATTAATTACCCCTTTCCCTTGCGCTTTCCGATTAGCTTTTCTGGTTCACTCTCCCTCAACATGGATCCAGGTTGGGAAGCTGATCTTATTGCTAAAATTCAAGACCATACTTTAATCGAGATTGATGCTAGTCTCCTGGAGGAGGGTAGAAGTAGATATCAAAATAGTATTGTGGGAAAATTCTTTGTTGATAATCCCTTCAGCCTGATGTTAGCAAAGAAGAGCATGCTTCAGGCTTGGCGATCAAAATCAAACATCACAACTTTTGACCTTAGCAAAGACGTGGTTCTTTTCAAGTTTGATGAGGTTTCTGACCTCCACAAGATTTTAGCCAATTCTCCTTGGGCCTTTAATGGTCATCTCCTTGTTCTCCAAAAATGGAACGAAAATACGAGTGTGTCAGAGTTAGTCTTTGATTCCATTTCAATATGGGTTCAAATCCACAACCTGTCTTTGAAGAGGTGGAGCCTATCCCTTCTAAACTGGGTACAGCTCGTGAAGTTTCTCAAACCCAATACTCTAGCCCGATCCATCCACCTAAAAAAAATCCACAACCCATATGTCCTCTTGACCCGCCATCTTCCTCTTATGTTTCAACCCAAAATATCCCCTAGGAGTTAAAGATACTTTAGCTCGTGACTTATCATATCAAACCAAACCATCCTGTGAGAATACACAAAGCATGACATAGCGGATACTGTAATGACATAGCAAATGCTCATAACTGGGTTCCAAGTCTGAACCAACAGAACATAGCAAAATATGAAGTATGAAGTAGACAAGTCTCACTCTCAAAATACACCTCTCTCTCACTCTCCTCACCCAGCTCCATCATCCTGATGATAATCCATGATAAGCTCTGGCTCGTAGTACTCTTCCTCTATCCAAGGCTCAGGAGCACGTTCATCAAAACCTGCCGAAGTCAATAATTAGGCTTAGCTTGGAATAATCAGTGCCTACTAACTACTAGCTAATAATGTAATAATATCATTGAACATGCAAAGCCATAGAGACATAGAAATCTTTAAAAGCATAGTTTCCAAAACCATTTTCTTATGAGTTTCAGTATGAAATCCAAAATCATATGATTCATATGAGTTCGTATGGGAATCAGAGTCTTATGAGTTCTTAGAGACTTATGTGCCGAGCATGTAAATACCCTTCAACAAAGGTACTTAGAATAGGTGTGCCATCATCCTTGACCAACCCTCCATTTGACTTTATCGTACTTATCAGATAACTTTTTCTTGGAGCCGGATGTGACATACCCTTAGGTATGCCATATCCTTGACCAACCCACATTTTCGCTTTATCAATGCTTTGAGCTTGGTAGATTATGAGTTCTTAGAAATCTTATGAATGCTTCGTAAGTGATTAGAGACGGATCATTAGTAACGGAATGTGTTTCCGTCACTGTAAGTGATGTATTAGCGACGGAAAATTTTCCGTCACTACTATTCTGTGGCTACACGGTAGTTTGCTTGTAGTGCAAGCAAGCTCCAAACTTTTCCTCTTCCTTCTCTTTCAAAAATCCCCAAAAATATTTTCTTAGGGTTTGAGTAAATCAAACCTCCGAATTGGGTCATATTTATAGATCAAAGGTTGCCAAAAACCCAAAAGACCCTTTACAAAATATCTCCCAAGGTCGGTGGAAAGTTCTGGGCATTTTTGCTCTTTTTCGTGCTAGACTCGTCAACTAGTGGTTGGCCCCCGACTTCACTCATTGATGAGTGGCGATTCTGAACTTCTATTTCAACACTGCCTCTCGTAGTCGTCGACGAGTGAGAAGCACCCAGGTGCACTCGTCGACAAGTGAACACTGTTTTTTCCCTGTTTGCTGTTTTTCCCATTTTTCTCACTTAAACCAATTTTCTACTTTGTTTTTAACACCCATAAGCATAAAAGAAATTACTCTAACAATCTCACATATGCTACAACAAAGTAAACACTAAAATCAAAAGCCAAAACCGTGTTCTTCATTGATTATTATCAAGGAAACACATAGAGGCTTCATGCCTCAAAACACTATTCATAGCACTATTCACAGCTTTATTCACAGTATGAGGATTTGGTTCCGGGGTTCTACATCTTACCTTACCCAAAAGTCTATAAAGAAAGATAGGAAGATTCTCAAAACTTTAACCAGTGCTTCTCCGAGGAGAGTCTCTCCCTATCCCATTGCTTTGAAGTTAGACAAAGCTCCAAGCTTCATCATCCTGAACCTTGTTACCCTCCTAGTTTCGAGCCAAAGTCCTATCATAAATCTACTCAAGCCAATCTCGTTAATCTTGAAGGGGTTGTTGTCTTGGAACAAGCGCCCCAAGATATATATTGACACTCTACTGGAATTGTCAGTGTTTTAGGACGAAACCTGATAGTTCGTCATCTCGGAGATATGTTCATGTCTCTCCATCCCTCCACTATCATGTTAATGGAGACAAAGATGAAAGTTAATTGACCAGAATAAAAATAGAATTTATTTTGATCATATGTTCACTGTTGATTCATCGGGATTGTCGGGAGGTATTGTAATTTTTTGGAATGATAGTGTGAAGTTGAGAGTATTATCCTTTTTCTCAAAACCTAGTGCAATTGAAGATCAAAGAGAGGGATGAAAATCCAGAATGGGACCATTCCTTAATTTATGATCCGAATGACAACATGGCTCAAAACAACCTGTGGAGGGATATCAGGAGCTCCCGAGACAGCAATATCACTTCGTGGCTAGCAATTGGAGACTTCAATGACTACCCTTTTGAATCTGATAAAGTTGGGGGAAGAACAAGAAGCCTAGGCCAGTTTGTTCCTTTTCATAGAATGGTGTCTCAAGCACGGCTAATTGATCTTCACTATCAAGAACAACCTTTCACTTGGAGCAAAAAACGTGATGGGGAGGAGTTCATCCAGGTCCGGCTAGATAGAGGTTTGACTAACCCTGAATGGATTGATTTATTTCCTAATTCGTTAGTCACTCACCTCCCAGCTGTTGGGTCTGATCACAGACCGATATTGATTAATACAGAAGTGGCATCCAAAATTTTTAGACCTCCTTTCCGTAATGAGGCCATGTGGTCATCCCATCCACCTTGTTCATATATTGTATCTAATGCTTGGACTAATTCGAGTGGTGGTTCTTTTATGTTCTCCATGTGTAATAAGATCAAAAATTGCAAACTCTATCTTAAGCGATGGAATAAAGTCTAGTTTGGAGCACTTCATTCTAGGGTCTTGTATTTGAAAGCTCGGATTGCCTTTTTACAAATAAAGGAAAATAGGGGCCACTCTATGCCTCTAGAAAAAAGTTTGACTGGTGAATTGGAAGAGACCCTTAAGCAAGAAGAGATTTTCTGGGCTCAGAAATCAAGGGTCAGTTGGCTTAAACTAGGGGATAGAAATACAAGGTTTTTTTCATCAATCTACCCTTCAAAGATGAAGATCAAACAAGATTCGACTCTTCAAACTGAATATGGTGACTGGATCTCTAACCATGCAGAAATCAAGGAGCACATCGTTCACCATTATCAGTCGGTTTTTACCACCTCAAATCCTGATATTTCCCTCCTTTCTACTAAGAATATTACGAGCATGTCACCTCTTAGTGAATAAAACCCTATGTCAGAATGTTACTTTAGAGGAAATAAAATGTGCTCTCTTCCAAATGAGCCTTCTAAAATATCCTGGTCCGGATGATATGCTTGCTCATTTTTTTCAAAGACAATAGGATATTGTGGGGAAAGATGTCTGTGATGCAGTTCTTAGTTTTTTTAACTGTGGATTCCTTCTTAAAGAACTAAATCATACCCTTATAGCCCTAATTCCAAAAACCCCCAACCCCCAATCCATTGGTCAATTTAGACCAATCAGCCTATGCAATGTTGTCTACAAGGTGATTTCAAAAGTTCTGGCAAATAGACTCAAAATTATTCTACTAGATCTTATTGGCAGAGCAGTCGTCCTTTGTTGCGGGACGAAAAATTACTAACAATGTTTTAATAGCTCATGAGGGCTCCGACAAGGGGTCCTCTCTCTCCTTATTTATTTATTATCTGCACTGAAGCTCTATCTTCTATGATTAGACATTCTATGGAGTGTAATTTTCTGAGTGGAATTAAAGTGGCAAAAACAACTCCTTCTCTCTCCCACCACCTTTTTGCAGATGATAGTTTCTTGTTTGTAAAGGCGGATATGGATGAATATAAACACATTATGAAGATTATTGATTGCTACTGTGAAGATTCGGGTCAAGCCATTAATCTTCAAAAGTCGGGAATAACATTTAGCAACAACACACCTGAACAAATAAGGCTTTCGCTTTCTTCTACTTTAAAGATTCATTCTATGACCCCTCCAGGAAAATATTTGGGCTTACCAATAGAGTTTAGAAGGTCAAAAACTCAGTTATTTGGGTATTTAAGGGAAATGATACTATCTAAAATCAAAGGCTGGAAATGCTCTCTCTTATCGCAGACTAGGAGAGATATCATGATTAAAGCAGTGGCGCAGTCAATACCTTACTATGCAATGAGTTGTTTCAAAATTACATTCAAGTGGTTCGGTCTTATAAATTCAGCAATCTCTCAGTTCTGATGAGGCCAAAAGGAGTAGGAGGGACGAATACACTGGTGTAGTTGGAGGAAACTGTGCTACTCAAAATCAACTGGGGGACTCGGGTTCAAAAATATGTCTTTTTTCAACCAAACTCTTTTAGCAAAACAAGCTTGGAGGCTACAAACAATGTCGGGCCTTCTTTGGAGTAGAATTCTTAAATCTCTTTATTTTTCCAAAGAATATTTTATGCAAGCTAAAAACAATTACAGAGAATCTTGGGGTTGGAAAAGCATTCTTCACAGTCAAGATCTTCTTCAATTAGGTATGCGGAGACAGGTGGGCTCAGGTCACTCTATTGACCCCTGGAAGGATCCATGGGTTCCTAATATGCCGAACTTCCATATCTTATCTCCAAAGTCGAAAGGTTTCCCTATCTCAAAAGTCTCTCATCTTCTTGATCCTATCTCCAAACAGTGGAAAACTGGAGCTCTTGGGAACCTCTTCTCCAGTATAGAGGTTTGAGAAATTCTGAATATCCAACCAAGTGTCCTGGGTGTTAAAGGTTCATGAGTCTAGAATTTCGAAGCTAAAGGTAATTTCAATGTTAAATTGGCATACTTCTTGGCCTCAATGAATGATCCTTGGAAGCTCAAAAGTGAACTCTCCTCTTCAAAAAACATCCCAAGCCTGAGATGGAGCTCCTTATGGAAGATCTCGATCCCTCTAAGTTGCTCCTTTTTATGTGGAGATGTATCTCAGATATATATTCTGATGGTAGGAGTTAATATTCAGCGTAGGAAAGTTGACATTGAACAGATGTGTAGAATGTGTGGGAATGAAGCAGAATCAGGTTTTCACTTATTCCTAGAATGTGATTTTGCAAGGAGTGTTTGGTTTTGATCAGTGCTAATTATGACACATTTATGCACCTCAAACTACATATGTTAACTCTTTAGAGTTCTCTTTTGAAAGCATATTACAGTAATTGTTTGTCTTTGTCCATGACAGGATTATGTGAGGAATACAAAGTAAAATCAAAGAAATAACAGATGAAGAGCTTCAGAAAGAACTCTAGTCAGGAGAAGAGAAAAAGAAAGAAAGAAGAGAACAAAAGAAGTCAGGGACGATCAATCGTTGGCTGTATGGCGATCGATCGTAGGATAGAATAGTGATGATCGATCGCCCAGTCTTGATGATCGATCGTCCACAAACCCATAGCCAAAGAAGAATTTTCTGAAAGGGACGATCGATCGTCCAAGGCTGACGATCAATCGTCATCGGTATTTTTCAGCCTCGGAATCCGCACATAAAGAGAAGAGTTACGCTTGGGGAAGTTTCTAAAAAGGAGAATTGAATTCTAAAAGAGGGTTCTCTATAAAAGGGAAAGCCCTTAACTCAAAAAGGGTTCTAAAATTTGGAGTTTGGAAGCAGAGAAGGCTCTGGAGATTAACAAGGTTGGAAGATGGAGCATTCGACTTCGTTTTGTTCTTCGTCAAAAGTGGTGTTTTTGTCTCCTACCATGAACTAATTCTTCTATTTCTAGGGTTTCGATGAAATCCTAGCCAAGTAATCATGTCCTGTGTATTTTATTTATGTTCCTTCTTGTATGAACACTTATTGCATAATGAGAGGGTTGTCTCCAACCAACTATTAGAGTTTATACTCAATTTCAATGTGGTTTATCCTTGTCTTAGGCTCTCTTGTGTTGAAATTGAATTCGTTCATATATCTTTCTGTGATTGAAAATATGAACTTTATGCAATGGTATTTATTATCAATGAATCGAATTATAGGATATTCTATTCCCAGGGAAGACGAGTGATGTCACAACCCTAACTTAGTGTGTATCACTTGTGCTGACCACAGATAGGATATACCTAGAATTTGGTCTGTTGAATCATTCTAGTTTCCGATGAGCTGAGGCTTGTAGTCGATCTCATCCTTTTTGTTTCTACTTGAGGGACATAAATGGATACGTGTGGATGTGATTATGAGGCTAGGGGTGGATTCAAACACCCTAGAAGTTTTCTCACATATATATCACCAACTGCTTTTAGTCTAATTAGGATTAATAAATTCTGTTAGTTTAAATTCTACTCTTAGGTTAAATTCAATCAAATCACTCAATCTTGTTACCCATCAACTTAGAATTACTCTTGAGAAAAGGACAACGAAACCAGCGCAGTCTTTTGTGGTTCGACACCCCATACTAGTCACTACTCTATGGAATTGTAACTACTACGAGGTTTAATAAATTGACGATCAATTTTTGGGTGACTCAACTAACATAAGGAAAGAAAAAGAGTAGAACTCTTTACATGTGACTCAAGAAAAATAAAAAGAAACAAAGAAGAAAAATGAGTAAACTCCGTACAACTGACTCAATGAAAATAGAAAATCCTAACTAAGAACTGGAAGCTCTATCGCTATAGTGGAGGTGGTGGAGGAGGAAACTGTCGTGGGGGAAAATAGGCTTCAAGTGTAGCTCTCATCATCTGCTTGAAGTCAAAAGTGCTATGTGTCTGTTGGCCTAATCATAAAAGGTATCTGCCTGCCTCCATCTCTGAGCTGACTGCTCCCTAAACTCCCGAAGCTCAGCCTATTGCGCCAAATGATACTGACACTGGGCCTCCCATCTTTGGTCCTGAATAGCCTGATAGGCAAGAAACTCCTGACAAGTCATGTAAACAGGTGCCTTTGGCTGATCACTAAACTAGGGAGGTGGGGGAGGCTGGTGCTGAGAAGAGTGATGTTGAAACTTAGGGGAGGAGAATGGTGATTAGCCACAGGGGAGTGGGGAGGGGTCATAGCAACATCGGCCTCAGCATCGTGAATCACCTCATCAGGATGCTCGACAGTAGGGATCCTCCTCTTAGTGGCCTTCATTAAGGCATTGTAGCTCTTATCCCACTATTGCTCTCCAAACCTTACAGCCTTAGCCACCGGCTCATCCTCACTAATCACGTGACCCTGACGCTCTAAAAGCTGAGTAATCATGTTTCCAAATAGTAGGTGCCAACTCGCATTAGATTGCTTTGGGGTTTCTATTGCCTCAATAAAAATCCTCTGCATAGTTCTGTACACATACTCCGCGACATTCACCCAATGCCCCTTCTGCATATCATAGAGGGCATCTATGGGCCCGTTTGGTATCACTCCCAAGAATAATTCTCTATTCCCTGGGAATAGAAATTCTTGAGTTTTTATTCTCAGGCAATAGAGAATTGTTCCTTGAGAGTGATGCCAAACAGGTTATAACATGACACCTCTTCTTTCTGTGATGTGCCCTATGGGGTAAAGGTTACACTGGAAGATAGAGTCTACAAACTATAGGGTAGGGGGAGATAAGACCTACGAGTGCAATTTCTTCTTGTGTTATCATATCTCCCTCCATACATCTCCCTTACGATCTCATGCAGGGTGGCTGACACTTGAGGTGAAGGCACATAGGGAAAACCATGGTAGGAATTTAAGGGGCATCCTATAGCTTGGGCAATAGAGGTAATTGTGACCTCAAAGATGCGACCCTCAACAGTGACTTCGAGGGCCTCCTGGACATCCTCTTCAATCTCTTCATCCTCTTCAAAATTTTCCTCATCGCCCTCTTTTTTATCTTTTCCCTTTTGAACCATATTTTGATAAAAGAGGCAGACCAATCTAGGATATGCCTTAGCTGGGAATCTAAAAAGGCACTGGAGTCCCCTATTTTCCAATTCCAAAATGGTAGGGGCCATTTCTGGACACCTTTGAAAATACTCAACATGGAATTGGGTTTGAGGAGTAACCGCCCAAGTAGTGAATTTTCCTATTGGTTGCTCTAATCGGCCTTGAGTAGGTCTACTAGAGCTGAGTCTGTCCAATTTCTTTTGTTTGGGTGTCATTGGGTATAAAAACTTAATCTAGGATTTTGTGCAAACACGTGGCGTGCCTCCTCTGTAAACACGTCACAACTCTATCATAACCCCAATGCCACCACAATTCAAACATGGCCAACTTGGCCTCCAAATATTCCCTTCCTCCACACAATGGCCACCCGGCATCCAAATATTCCCTTCCTCCACACAATCACACAAAAGAAAGAAAAAGAATGGAAATGGAAGGGATTTGGGGATTTATCTTGTAATAGAAGCTCTCACAAACCCAATTGCAAAAATCCGCGTGATTTCTCATTGTAGCACTCACCTCAAGCAAGAATCGAGAATGGAATGAGAAATTTTTGGAAGGAAAATGGAATAAGAAGGAGAAGAGGAGAGAAAAGGAGAATGAATAGGAAGAGGTGCAAATGCGGACTAGGGTTTTTAGTAAAATCTGGGCACCTGCGATCGATCGCACATGGGGCAGAGGCTTTATGGATTTTGGCCAGTGTCTGCGATCTATCGCAAATGTGGCAGAAACATTCTGGATTGGAGCCCCTATCTTCGATCTGTCGTAGACCTATGCGATCTATCGCAGAGCCTGGAATTTTATATTTTTTTTTACTCTAGGGTGGATTTATAATCCACCCCAAACTTAGGCTCAAACTATCTAAAGGAAATTTAATACGACACTAATGAGTTGCCTCCCAAAAAGCGCTAAGTTTTTCGTCTTCAGCCAGATGTCCTTCATTAAATCAACCGTCTTGGTAGACAAGATCATGCAAAACCAAGGTTTCTATCAATTCACCGGTCACAATATCCTCAACATAGGGTTTTAATCTTTGACCGTTAACCTTGAAGAGATTCCCATCTTTAGGGTCTTTAAGTTCAACTACTCCATGAGAGAATACTGTGGTCACAATATAGGGGTCATCCCATCGGGAGCGAACCTTACCGAGGAAGAGGTGTAATCTAGAATTAAAAAGCCAAACTTTCTTATTGGGCTCAAAAGACTTTCGTAAGATTGTCTTCTCATAGAAAGCTTTAGTTTTGGCTTTATAGATTTATGCACTTTCATATGCATCATTACGCAACTCTTCCAATTCGGAGAGTTGGAGTTTCCGATTCGATCCCACTAGAGCCATATCGAAGTTAAACTTCTTAATAGCTCAAAGGGTTTTGTGTTCCAACTCCACCAGAACAAGCTTTCCCAAAAATGAGGCGGTAGGGAGACATTCCAGTTGGGGTCTTAAAAGTCGTACGATAAGCCCCAAGAGCATCATTAAGCCTTATGAACCAATCTTTTCGATCTGGCCTCACTGTGTTCATGAGGATGTTTTTGATCTCCCTATTAGATACCTCGACTTGGCCGCTCATTTGGGGATGGTAAGGAGTATCCACTTTATCAGTGATGGAGTATTTGAGGGTTAGAGCCTCAAAATATCGATTTAGGAAGTATTTTCCTCCATCACTTATAATTGCTCGCGGTGTGCCAAAACGACTAAAAATATTCTCTTGAAGGAACTTAACCACAACTTTGTGATCATTAGTCTTAGTGGCAACCGCTTCCACCCACTTGGAGACAAAATCCACCACCACCAATATATATTCAAATCCAAAGGATGGCGGGAATGGACCAATGAAGTCAATACCCCATACATCGAAAAGTTCTACAACTAGAATTGGGGATAGAGGCATCATGTCTCTTCGAGACATTGCACCTAATTGTTGGCACCTTAAACAAGTTTGCCAAAATTCATGGGCATCTTTGAAGATTGAGGGCCAATAAAAACCATTTTGTAAGACCTTAGTTGTGGTCTTTTTCCCTCCAAAATGACCTCCGCATGCAAAAGAGTGGCAAAAGGTGAGAATACTTTGGAATTCACTCTCGTGTACACATCTTTGGATCACTTGGTCTGAGAAATACTTACGCAATTCCGGATCCTCCCAGAAATAGTACTTGATTTGGGAAAATGACCGGCATTTGTCTTACTTAGACCACTGAGATGAGATCTTTCCAACTGCAAGATAATTGACTATATCAGCAAACCATGGTGGTTGAACTTGATTTACCTCAAACAATTGCTCGTCCGGGAAAAAATCATGGATGGGGCAAAGGTTTAAAGAAGAGTTCATTGGGATTCTAGATAAATGGTTGGCGACCACATGTCGGAACCTTTCTTGTCCCGGATCTCTAAATTGAACTCTTGAAGAAGAAGGATCCATCTAATCAACCTAGGCTTAGTATCCTTTTTGGCAAGGAGATACCGCAAAGCGGCATGATCAGTATACACTAAGATCTTGGACCCTAGGAGATATGATCGAAATTTGTCTAGGAAAAATACTACAGCTAGTAATTCTTTCTCTGTAGTGGTGTAATGTCATTGAGCATCCGAGAGATTCTTACTAACATAGTAGATAGCATGTGGGGTTCTATTCATCCTTTGCCCTAAAACTTCCCCGACTGCACAGTCTGAGGCATCACACATGAGCTTGAATGGAAGAGACCAATCCGGAGGTTGCATAATAGGGGCAATCGAAAGCCGAGTACGGAGCTTCTCAAAAGATTCATGATAAGCTTCATCAAAGGAGAAAGGAACATCCTTGCAAAGTAAATTACTCAAGGGTACATAAATTTTACTAAAGTCCTTGATGAAGAGACGGTAAAATCCCGCATGTCCTAGAAAAGATCAAATTTGTCGCACCGTGGATGGTGGAGGGAGACTCACTATAAGGTCAATCTTGGCCTTGTCTACTTCTATACCTCTTTTCGACACAATGTGCCCCAAAACAATACCCTCTTGAACCATGAAATGACTCTTCTCTCAACTCAAAATAAGATTTGTCTACTCGAATCTTTGTAAGACCAAGGTTAAATGTTCAAGACAATCTTCGAAGGAGGTTCCAAAGATGGCAAAATCATCCATGAAGACTTCAAGAAATTTTTCTACCGTATTGGAAAAGATATAGATCATATACCTTTGAAAAGTCACGGGTGCATTGCAAAGTTCGAATGGCATGCGCCTATAGGCAAAAGTGTCAAAAGGGTATGTGAAGGTAGTTTTCTCTTGATCTTCGGGATAAACAGACACTTGATTATATCCAGAATAACCATCCAGAAAATAGTAATGACTTTTGTCTGCTAGCCTTTCTAGGATTTGATCAATGAATGCGATGGAAAATGATCTTTCCTAGTCATGGAATTAAGTTTTCTATAATCAATACATACACACCAACCAGTGGTGACGCATGTTAGAACAACATCTCCTTCTGGATTAGTAATCACATTGATACCGGACTTCTTTGGTACCACTTCAATGGGACTCACCCATTTACTATCTAAGATAGGGTATATGATACTCGCATCAAGTAACTTCACTACCTCTTTCATCACTATCTCTTTCATATTGGGATTCAACCTCCATTGTGTTTCCTTTGAAGTTTTAGCATCATCTTCAAGATGGATGAGATGCATGCATATCAAAGGGTTGATTCCCTTCAAATCTACTATGGTCCACCTCATATCTCCTTTGTGCTTTTTTAGCACAACCATAAATTGACTCTCTTGATCATCTGTTAGGTCAGATGCAATGATGACGGGGAGAGTGTCCTTTGGTCCTAAAAAGACATATTTAAGTGAAATCAAGAGTGACTTCAACTCAAGAGTAGGTGGTGCCTCTAAGGAAGGGATGGAAGGAATGCTAGAGGTGGTAGGTAATGGCTCTTTCCTAGCTTTCCAGTGTGGGAAATCCATAAGAGAAGTTGAATTTAGCAAATTGTTGACTTCTACAATGGACCCTTCAACATCAAATTCATCTGCATTGAAATGAGAGAGACATGTTTCATATGGGTCATTGGATAAGATGTCATTGCTTCGAAATAACCTGACTCTGATTCCAATTTGTGGTGAAAAGTAACCTATTGAACGAAAACAGAAACACACAAGACATACCCGGTATGGGCTACGTCTATGAAGAGATCACCTTCTTTACTAATAATCAAAGTAAAGAGCTACAATGGCGTCTAGCCTCTCAAACAATCACTCTCTCTCAAAAAAAGCATTTGGCTTCTCTCTGAAACCCTAATACAAAGTTACTATTTATAATTGGGCAAAGTTGGGCTAAAAAACGGAGTTAGTGGGCCTAACACATGGGGGGCATTCGAATCCCCTTTGAGTGACTTGGGTGTTCGAACCCCTTAGGGGGGCGTTTCGAACGCCTGCCTCCTAAAGTTCAACCGTGCAGAATTTAAACATAATCCCCAACACATGCATGGAAAAATTGCAATGATGGATCCAAAGAAACTGTTGTATATATATTTCTTTATGTATTTTTACTTTTTATTTCTGTAATTAAACTCTATATTGCATTGCTTGATGGGGATAGACCCCTTTACAATTCCTTCTCTTTGTATGATCTTGGGCATTGATAATGTAAAAGCGATATTGCAGCTATTTTTTGTTTTGTATTTTGTTACAGCCTCCGAGTTTTTGCTACTCGAATTTGTCTTCTCGGGAAGTTGAAGTTGCAGGATAGGACTCGGTTACGACACCCATACGGGCTGCATAAGGCCGAGAGAAGCCTTCATTATCATCATGATCCACACTGTTGAATAAACAACCAAAAGAAAAAAACTCCCTGGTGAGAATACCCTCTGCATAGTCAAGCATAAAAGGAAGAAAATCACAAGAGAAAGGGTCCAAACATGGAAGGACTCCTGCAATCTGTAGGGATCCATCCAATCTTCTGTTTCTCGTTGTCATATATCACCAGTTTATCTTGGAATGAAATGTCTGAACAGTGACAAGGTAAAAAAAAGGGTAATGAGGTTGTGGGAAGAAATATTCCTTTAGCAGTTTGTGGCTGGTATAGAATCTCTTACCTCCAATGAGGTTGAGTTTTTCCAATCCTACTTGGGTACCATTCAGAATTCCCAAGCAAACATTGCCATGTTTCTGACACAGAGAAGTTTGTTAGTGTTCAAATTTTTATCTTTGCAGGGGAAAGTGAAAAAGAAAGTAAGGTTCCGAAAGGCGCTCACGCTGATGATAAGATAGGCTTCAGGAGGTATTTCCATCTGAGTTCTCCTGTCATTTGTGAAGCTCAATGCAATGGGATTGAAGTATTTCTTGGCGTCGTGAATGGATTCGAAAGGTTTTGTGCCTCTAAAGCAGACTGTGAGTGTTTTGTCATCAGGTGCTTCCATTAACGGCTTACCAACTAAATCCTTCTTCACCTGAAAATAGGAATGGCATCAATCGGGTTCTGAACAAGATACTTCATTTGGAGGATCACAAAGGGGTTGGGGACCTTTAACTCACCCAAGAAATGAAAGCTTGGTAAGCCTCGGAATTGAAATAAGTGTAGGAGCTCCCTGTATCAAAAGCTACAACAAGACCCCTTACCCCACTAGGCTGCCCTCCGAATATGAGTTCCGTTGGCCCAGGCGAGTATTGTACACTGACAAATCATACGTGAAGGATCCATGATAAGATTCATGTAAGAAAATGAGTGTAGGAGATGGGGAAGGAGATCAGTTCAGGAATACTTACAAGGAATTACGCGACATTCTTGTCCAAATTACCCCTGACGAGGGGACAAAATAGTCTCCGAAGAACATATACCCTCCGCCTCGCCTACTGAAACAGTGGGCAATCACATTTTTGGTCAGACCCTGATCATGGAGCTGAGATAGGATGCTGGATTTTGCTTTGCTGAGGCCAAGTACCCCGTCAGTGCAACGGGGGGTTGCATCAGAAACTCGTTGTTCAAATCCACATCTGAAGAAAAAAGATTTCAAGACTGTGAAGCCACTATATCTAATCTAACAATTCATATCCACATCTGAAGAAAAAAGATTTCAAGACTGTGAAGCCACTAAATCTAATCTAACAATTCAAATCCACATCTGAAGAAAAAAGATTTCAAGACTGTGAAGCCACTAAATCTAATCTAACAATTCAGATCATTAAATACTGCAAAGTTACCCACCCAAAGGCCAAAATGGGTCTAAGGAGGGATCCATCAGTGAATCGAATTGGGAAAACATCCCTGACAAGTACACCACGGGATGAACCCTGATCGGTGTAGGAAACTTCATAGCCACAAGGCTCATCTGGGGTCTCACTTTCGTGGTCTTCAGGCGTGTTGAAGGCGGCGATACAGAGGGTGTCGTTCTGGAAGACCTCGTTCTTCTTAGGCGGCTCGTAAAGAGGGTGAGCTGTCTGCTGAGAGAAAGATTAGGCGATGACAGACGGGGTTTAATTGTAACCAGGATAGTGTCTCATATGGATTTACCTCAGTGCAGCTGATACAAGGATAATCACATTGGAGCCATGTGAGGTCGCTGCCTGTGTCAATATCAAAATAGTATTGCCTGGGTGGTTGGCCTACGTCCAGGGAAACATAGTATGACCTGCAGAATATTGAAAGATGGAGATTTAAAAACCTCCCAAGAAACTAAACCCAAAATAAATATTGCATCTCTCATTTTCTATCCAATACAAACCCCTTAGGATAGACATTTCCATGAACTCGGAACACTGCCGAGGAGCCAATTCGTCTGGGAGCCGAGGAACAACCTTGGAACATCGCGATAAGCAAAACAAAGAACACTACCTTCCCCTTCTTCTCCATCACCAAACCTGCCATTAGTTAATCTTCTTTCTATCGAAAGCTAAGGTAGGCTTTCACGTTAGATTGAAACAGTTTGCAAAACAATAATTTAAATACTTAAAATAAAGATGTCTACTTGCTTATCTTGTCTGAATTTTTTGTTAACAGCAGTGAGACTACAGTTTGTTTGAGAGAGAGAGAGAGAATGTGTTGTAATCCCTCTAGGATGGGTAGGCTATTTATATCTAAATCAACATAAACTAAAGGAGAGTAGGAGAACAAAGAGGCTGGTGAGTCTAATGGTTAAGTTTTGGGATTCTTTAGGTTGTTCTTTACTTGTGTAATAAGGATCATGGGTATTGCTTTTGTTCAATCTCTTCTTAATACTTATCCTTTTGAATGGGTTCCCAATTTTATTTTATTTTCACTTAATCACAATTTTCAACCATATGATGTTGATCGTGGTTCTAAAGTGCCGATAAATTAATCACTTAGTAACTTAAGTTGAGATATACAGGCCAATTTTTTTTAATAGATTGCCGCTTTTTATGGAAGTTGAGGATTCTTGATTCGGCGAATGCCGATACATGGACCATAATAATCAATATAGTGGTAGTTTATCATATTCGCTAAGGGCATCACCATAATCATTTGTTCCGCTCTTAGAAATGTATTGTCGTTCCCAAAACTGGATAAAGAAGAAGCGGTAGATGAAATGGATATGTGGAGCTTCTTCTCCATTTTTAATCATATTATTTTACTTAGTGTTCAAACTTCAAAGTTTAGGCAGTGATCAGACAATTCATTTCCTCGGATGCATGGTTGCCTCTGGTCGAGCTGATGGCCAACTAATTCAATAATGGTGATAAATAATATTTTTTTAAAAAAAATGGGCTTGAAGTATGGTATGGATAGGAAGGAGCATGAAGTTCCATACTCATTAATGCACACTCTATTATTAACCCACTTTTGATTTTAAGGGAATGAATGAGTTTGTGTTGATTAGGATTTTTATTTTATTTTTTAAAATAGAAAAAGAATATGTAAAAAATATATTTAGGACATTCTATTATTGAAGGGGAAGAGTTCTTGGGTGTTTATTAACAAAGCAATAAAATTACTTTTAGGACAAATTCCTTAACTATTCTTGCATGCCACGGTAATTGGAGACATCATCCTCCTATAGGTCAATTGGTGACATCATCTTCCTTCGGGTGACTGACGTCACTAACCCGGTTTGGCTTGAGGAGAGCCAGGATAACTGATAACTCCACCCTAAACCAAGCTCTTGGGCCAAGCAAATAATTTTAGCTGTCAAAGATTGTGTCCTAGTTAAAATTCCAGAGGATTTTAAGGGCGCTCGAAGAAGCTCGGTCAGTTGTAGGGGTGATTGTACTAGGGGTGTCAACTACTTGAATTCGGGCCACAAAAACCTTTTTACGATCCAAGATTGGGCTAGGGCTTTTCAAAAATACAAAAAATATATATATATACAAAAGCTTAAGCCCGGCCCATTGACACTGCTAGCTGGGACTGGGGCTTGAAGCATGGTCCAAGCATGAAGCATGAGAAGAAAAGAACTTTTTGGTAACCTTAAAACCATATATACACCAAAAAGTAAAGCTTTGCTTGGCAACAAGAGGTTCTTCAGACCAAAAGTTCCCTCCTTTTTACTGGAATGGAGTTCAAGCCTGGAAAGGTCATGCACCGAGTATATATAAAAATGTAGTCCCACGCTTTAAAGTCGGTACTTTGTCTTTTCTCTGTTCATATTTCATACCTACGGAGCCTTTCACATTTCGAAATGCAATCTTTTCTTCTTGCAGAGGAAAAGTGCCTCGCGAGGTTAAAGTTAGAGCTTCCGATGGAAGAAAAAATTGTTAGAGAATTAATAGTTTACTTGCACACAATAATCACTTAAGTTTAATCAACTCGGCTAAAGTGTTTCTTGAAGATAGTTCGAGCCTCCTATTTCTACAAAGAAAAATGATATCTCTATCACCGGGATTCAACCTAGTCTAGAATGGATTCGCTTCTCTATAGTTTTATATTATCATTTCTCTTTTTGTAGGATGTCCATGGGTTAATTAAAATTTGCATAGTCACAATTAGGTCCTTAGTTCTGGAATTATCCTATATCAATTGTTTATAATTATGCATAATATATCAGTCAGATTAGGCTATCACATGGTAATGCCAAATAGAATCACTCCAAGAGTCATTTTAACACGATTTTAGAATTGGATCTACAAGGATTCTTGCGAACTAGGTTCTAAAATATAGGCTATTTGGTTACAACATTGTCTAAAGGTTCTGTTTGGGGTGTGGCCTCTCTCAATAGAGAGGTTTCGGGATCAATTCCCCGGGGTGATGAGTAGCAAGAACTCCAATCACAATGCTAACTACTAACCCTGTTCTAACGTAGGTTAATGATATCCTCTAACAAAAAAACTAAAATAAAGCCTCTGTTTGGTAACACTGCTCTAAAGGCCGGTGTATTTCTACATTAACTGAATTACCTCGTTCTAGTTTAATTCGGACAGCACCCTGTTTGGCCAAATAGGGTGTTGTCCGAATTAAACTAGAATGGGGTAATTAAGTTATATATATGTGTGTGCGTGTGTGTATGTATCCAAACAGGGTGTTGTCTGAATTTAACTAGAACAGAGTAATTAAGTTATATATATATATATAGAGAGAGAGAGAGAGAGTAGTTCTCAATCAGCCAAACTTTCAGTTAGACCACTTCTATGTTTGGTAACAAATGATCGAAGAGTCTTGTTGGACTTTTCAAATTCTACTAAATAGGTGTATCGACAACGTGTATCAACCAGTATCGATATGTATCGACCCTAAGCACAAAAACTTCATTGAAACCCAGATTTTTGTGAATTTCGTATTTTTTAAGAACACATCTATTAAGTTCGTACTAAAACACTCATTAAAGGAGAAAGGAGTGAGGAGTTTCATGAGATAGGAAGATGAGGAGAGTGGGAAACTTCTCCCAATCTCAAGCGCACATATGTAAAACTCTCTTTTCTTCTTTCAAAACTATTATTTAAAGTGTTGGTGGTAGTGGAGGGGTGTTTCAAACTTTTCATAAATAAGGGATTATAGGAAAATAGTCATAAGGCATTCACAAAAGGGTTTTTAAAATGTGGGTATTTTGAGAACAAACCCAAACTACAGGGACAATCAGGGAAAAACCTCTTCGAAAGATGGAAACTTCTTGGTGTGTACTGATTCACAAAATATGCCTTGTTAAAAGTTTGTTCCAAGTTAGACCATGGAAAACCCTAGGATTGATGGCATTTTGGAGGTTGGTTCCTCCTCTAGGCCGCCGGATCCCCCTCTTCTTTCCTAGGCAGATGCTACTAGGAATTCTTTAAAGATCTCGATCCCTTCTAATCCTTCTATCCCTTTCAAAAAAACAAGATTCTCATCTAGAAGAACCAGCCCTATTCTTCTCGGAGGAAGAAACTTCGATCCTATACATTCCTCATCAACATTCTTTGGTTGCCAATGAGCTTATGGGTGCCCCCCTCTTGCTGCAATAAAAACTTTCATGAACAAATCGGTTGGTGTTAGCTTGCATTCTCGGTTGGCATTCTTGATGCTAGGCATCTCCTCTTTCGGTTTTCTATTAAAGAAGATTTCTTGATGGTATGGTTGAAAGAAGCGATTTACATAAATGGGTTCCTATTCCGATTCTTTAAATGGACACCTTCCTTCGTTTCAGGTATTGAGCCCTCTTTAGTTTCGATCTGGGTAAACTTCTCAAACCTCCCTCTTCATCTTTTTCACGAATCAGCAATGTGTTCCATTGGAAATATTATTGGTAAAGTGTTAAGGATAGATGGACCAACCAAATCTTGGTCTCGGCCAAGTGCTGCTCGAGCCTGTATTGAAGTCGATCTTCTTTTAAAAATCTAGATCGCTTCTGGTTGGGAATGGGAAATATGGGAAGATGGTAAGAAATCGAATATGAGAAGAGCACAATATATTGCACACAATGCAAGAAGTTGGGGCATGATCTAGAGTCTTACAAATCTGGAAAAAAAAAATCAAGAAAAAAACAGCAAATCATGGTAAACAAGGAGTCTAAAGTAGTGAATGATAAAGTTTGGGTGGTGAAAAACAAATCCGCTGAAGCATCTCATGGTAATCCAAACGAAAATATAGATCAAGTGGACAAACTTAATGAGAATGGGAAGAAATATTTGTTAAAAGGTAATTTGAAAAATTAAATATCTTCTAGAAATATTCTAGAAGACATTGGAGGGTAATTTTCTAGAAGACTCTTTTCTAGAATAGTCTTTTATCTTCTCTACTCATTTTCTAGAAGAGACTTTTGGTATTTCTAAAATATTTAAGAGTGTCTAGAAAAGTCTTTGTGTATTCCTAGGTATGTATCTAGAAGAGTCTTTTTGTATTCCTAGGTATCTTGAGGAATTCCAATGTATGTAGAATGATCTTCTTGTACCTCTAATAGTGAGGGTCTCTATTTGAGTGGAGTATCCCACCAAGCCAAGTTCAAGTCAAGTTCAAAGTGTAGTGTACCTTGTAACATCATATATTCAATAGAAGAAAAGATTGTAGCAGCAATTTCTTTAGTAATCTCCTACACTTCTCTATCCAATCCTTCCTCTTCCCCAACAAATTTGGTATAAGAGCTTGGAGCATCCCACCAAGCCAAGTTCAAGTCAAGTCCAAAGTGTAGTGTACCTTGTAACATCATATATTCAATAGAAGAAAAGATTGCAGCAGCAATTTCTTTAGTAATCCCCTACACTTCTCTATCCAATCCTTCCTCTTCCCCAACAAATTTGGTATCTGAGCTTGGTTCATCCCTACATCCACCATGGCCACAAGTTCTACCACCACCTATTTCAATTATTCCCAAAATATGGTGCCGGTATTTGAAGGAGAGAGCTACGACTATTGGAGCCTCCAAATGAAGACTCTCTTCATCTCTCAAGACTTGTGGGAGCTTGTTGAAGATGGCTATGAGGTACCGGAGAATGCAGCAGCATTAGCAATATGGTCAGAAGAAAAACAACGGTCATACAAGGAGAACAAGAAGAGAGATGCAAAAGCACTACTCTTCATCCAACAAGAAGTTGGTAAAACAATATTTCCAAGGCTTCTTCCTGCCACAAGCTCAAAAGAAGCATGGGATCTTTTGAAGAAGGAGTTTCAAGGATCCGAAAAGGTAATCACAATCAAACTTCAATCACTTTGGAGAGATTTTGACAATCTATTGATGAAAGAAGGTGAGTCAATCCAAACTTATTTCTCTTGTGTTACTTGCATCATCAATCAAATTAGAAGCTACGGAGATTCAATCGTAGATAAGAAAATAGTAGAGACAATTTTAAGAACTCTTCCTGCAAAATTTGATCATGTGGTGGCTGCTATAGAAGAATCTAAAGATTTATTTCAATTGAGCTTACATGAGCTAATGGGTTCTCTTCAAGCACATGAGCAAAGGATGAGCAAGTTTACAGAGCAGAGCTTGGAGCAAGCCTTTCAATCAAAGATAGATATGAAAGAAAAGAAAAATATGGATGGAAAGAAGAGAAATCAAGAAGCCTATTCGACCCAAAGGTCACAACTTGGAAGAGGTCGTGAAAGGACAAATTTCAATCGTGGCCGTGGAAGAGGAAGAGGAAGGTATGACTTCAACAATGAGAGAAATCTAAGAGGTAACACAAAATCTGATTCTTATTGTTCTATTTGCAAGAAATCTAATCACAATACAAAAGATTGTTGGTACAACAAGTGTACCATATGCAACAAGGCCGATCACATAGACAAAGATTGTTGGTATAAACCGAAAGATGAAGTAAATTTTTCTGAGAAGATAGAAAAATCAGAAAATTTATTTTATTCTTGTCTGAATACTCAAGAAGAAGCAAATGATATCTGGTATTTAGATAGTGGTTGCAGTAACCATATGACAGGAAATCGGAGTTGTTTTATTAACCTAAATGAAGGGACGCATTCTCAAGTAAAGCTTGGAGATGGGAAGCTTCAAAATATTGAAGGAAAAGGAGTCATAGCCGTACAAACAAAGGGAGGTAACTCTAAACTTATTCATGATGTCCTATATGTTCCTGGCTTGACTCAAAATCTATTAAGTGTTGGACAATTGATACAAAAAGGGTACATGGTCAATTTTGATAAAGATGAATGCATAATTTTGGATAAGAAAAATAAGCAAATAGTGGCAAGAGTAAAGATGGCGATAAACAAAGTATTTCCTCTTACTATGCCACTCAAAGGAAATTATGCATTAAAATCAGAAAGTACTGATGAAACTTGGTTATGGCATTTGAGATATAGTCATCTAAATTTTAGAGGCCTAAAATTATTGAAGGAAAAGAATATGGTGATTGGTTTACCTTCAATTAATAGAGAAGATAAAGTCTGTGAAGGATGCATCTATGGCAAAATTCATAGACTTCCTTTCTCAAATTCATCCTGGAGAGCAAAAGCCCCTCTTGAACTTGTTCATGCTGATATTTGTGGGTCAACACAGACATTATCACTTAACAAAAGGAGATATTTTCTTCTTCTTGTTGATGATTATAGCAGGATGATGTGGGTATACTTTCTTGAACAAAAATCTGAAGCATTTTCTATTTTTATTCAATTCAAAGCTTTTGTGGAAAAGCAAAGTGGTCAATCTTTGAAGGTACTACGAACAGATCGTGGAGGAGAATTCACATCGAAGAATTTTTGGAGCTTTTGCAAGACAAATGGCATCAAAAGGGAGCTAACAACAAGATATACACCACAACAAAATGGGGTGGCTGAAAGGAGGAACCGAACAATCGTGGAGATGGCTTGAAGCATGTTAAAAGGTAAAGGGCTTCCAAATGACTATTGGTCAGAAGCTGTGCATACGGCGGTCTACATCCTCAATAGATCTCCAACAAAATCAATAAGGAACATGACTCCATATGAAGCATGGTATGAGAAAAAGCCTAAGGTAAAGTTCTTTAAAGTTTTTGGTTGCATAGCTTATGCTCATATACCTTCAGAGAAAGGAAAAGAAAAGTTTGATGAAAAAGGAGAAAAGTGCATATTCGTTGGCTATAGTGATGCATCTAAAGCCTATCGACTTTACAACCCCCAAACTAAGAAATTGGTGATTTCTAGAGATGTGATATTTGATGAGATGGCAGCATGGAAATTGGATAAAGATGATGCTCAGGTGCCAAGAATATCTGAAGAACCAGAAACAATACCAAGTGTCACTCCAACACCAAGACCAGCTTCACCAAGTTCGGGCTCGTCTACATCTACTTCAAGTGGTTCATCATCAGATTCTGATTCACCTCCAAGAAAGGTACGCACTTTAAGAGAAATATATGATACATGTGATGTTGCATTTTTTGCATCTAAGCCCCAAAAATTTGAAGAAGCAGTACAAGAAGAAGTTTGGGTAAAAGCAATGAATGAAGAAATTGCAGTGATTGAAAATAATCATACATGGAAGCTAGTCAATCGGCCAAAATAAAAAGATATTATTGGCCTAAAGTGGGTTTACAAAACCAAGTACAATCAAGATGGAATAATTCAAAAGCATAAAGCTCGACTAGTGGCCAAGGGATATGCTCAACAACAAGGTATTGACTTCAATGAAACATTTGCTCCTGTTGTTCGAATGGAAACCATAAGGCTGGTCTTGGCTCTTGCGGCTCAATTGAAGTTACAAGTCTTTCAATTTGATGTCAAATCGGCATTTCAAAATGAAGAAATTGAAGAAGAGGTATATGTTGAGCAACCACAAGGATTCGTGGTAAAAGGAAAAGAAGAAAAGGTGTATCGGCTTAAAAAGGCGCTATATGGATTGAAGCAAGCACCAAGGGCATGGAATAGCAAGATTGACAGTTACTTTCGTCAAAGTGGATTCAAAAGAAGTCCTAATGAGCCATCGCTATATGTGAAGAAAGAAGGTACGCATGACTTTCTTATTGTTTGCCTATATGTTGATGACTTAATCTATACTAGCACAAACAAGAAGATGATAGAAGAATTTCGAAAGGCAATGATGAAAGAATATGAAATGACTGATTTAGGCCTTATGAGATACTTTCTTGGTATCCAAGTAAGGCAAAATCCTGGTGAGATATTTATTTCATAAGAAAAATATGTCGATGATCTTCTAAACAAGTTTCATATGACAAAGTGTAAACCAGTTGCAACTCCCATGGCAATGAATGAGAAGCTATCAAAGAATGATGGAGAACAAAAGGTTGATGCCTCAATTTATCGAAGTTTGGTTGGATCCTTGATATATCTTTCAAATACAAGGCCTGACATTGTACATGCAGTAAGCTTGGTCTCAAGGTTCATGAGTGAGCCTAGCAAAAATCATTTTGTGGCAGCAAAAAGAATTCTGAGGTACATCAAAGGAACAAAGAGTTATGGCATCAAATATTCATCAGAAGAAGATAATATGCTTGTTGGCTACACAGACAGTGATTGGGCTGGATCAGTTGATGACAAGAAAAGTACTTCAGGGTACGTGATATGTATCACAACAAAGGTGGTCATGTGGACTTCGAAAAAACAAAAGACGGTAGCACTTTCATCCACTGAAGCAGAGTATATTTCAGCTACAAGTGCAGCATGCGAAGCAATCTGGATCAGAAGAGTGTTGATTGATGTACAACATGAGCAAAAGTCTTCAACTACTATCTTCTGTGATAATATGTCAGCAATTGCCATGACAAAGAATCCGGTATTCCATAGTCGGTCAAAGCACATCGAGATTCGACATCACTTTATCAGAGAATTAGTTGAAGATAGACAGATTGAATTGAAATTTTGCAAATCAGATGATCAGCTCGCAGACATCTTCACTAAAGCCGTAACTACTGAAAAATTCATCAAGTTTAGAAAGATGCTGGGAGTTCAAGATTTTTCAAATTAAGGGGGAGTGTTAAAAGGTAATTTGAAAAATTAAATATCTTCTAGAAATATTCTAGAAGACATTAGAGGGTAATTTTCTAGAAGACTCTTTTCTAGAAGAGTCCTTTATCTTCTCTACTCATTTTCTAGAAAAGACTTTTGGTCTTTCTAAAATATTTAAGAGTGTCTAGAAAAGTCTTTGTGTATTCCTAGGTATGTATCTAGAAGAGTCTTTTTGTATTCCTAGGTATCTTGAGGAATTCCAATGTATGTAGAATGATCTTCTTGTACCTATAAATAGTGAGGGTCTCTATTTGAGTGGAGTATCCCACCAAGCCAAGTTCAAGTCAAGTTCAAAGTGTAGTGTCCCTTGTAACATCATATATTCAATAGAAGAAAAGATTGCAGCAGCAATTTCTTTAGTAATCCCCTACACTTCTCTATCCAATCCTTCCTCTTCCCCAACAATATTCCATAGCTAGCAAGGGACGAGAAACTCAGGAAACCAATTCCGAAGTTGCTATGGAAATAGGTAAGACTGGTTGAGGTATGAAAACTCTCCTAATCCAAAAATCTCTAGTATGATCTTCGAACCAGCTCCAAATATTATTAGTAATTCATCTATGCCAATATCCAATAATTATAATATTAGAACTGGAAAGAATTTAATCAAGGATGATATTGAAATTAGAGAAGATTTCTCTGATTCAGAAAACGAAGGGATTAATATTAATCAAAACCAATCGTTATCATATGTGGCAGATTATACTTCTGTTCCTCAAAGTAAATCAATTCAGATTTCGAAAGAACCTTTGCCTGGTCTGAATGAAAACCCATCTCAAATCTCAGAAATTTTCCAAAGATTGAATTCTTCTAATTCCAACTCTGAAATTTTTAGCTAGAGTTCATCTCCTCTTATTCTTTCTAAATCAGATTATAGAGGTCTGTTAGAGCAAGGTAATGGGTTTTTTACCAAAAAATCTTATATGTCTTCATTATCGTATGTGGAAAGATTTGGTTAGAACTTTAGAAAGGTACTCCCACCCTACAATTCGTCCTCTCCACTCCAATAACCCCCGGGAGCAATCTCAAACTATGGAGTATCATTCATCATGTGATTCTTGTTCTCTAGCTAATATTGAAGAATTTAAGGAAGAAGGAAAAAAAAATTCAAAAATATTGCTAAAAGCTCAATTTTTAAAAAAATCAATGTAAGGAGATTCAAAAAGTTAAATATAACCTTAGTAAAAGTGGCCAATCATCGGACAGAATCACTCGCTCTAGAACCACGGTTCTATCTAAGGTTTCCAATTCCATAACTGTGGTAAATGAATAATTTTCTAATGTGGAATATTAGAGGTATTGGTAATATGGCTTCCAAGGCTAGATTAAAGAACCTTATTTCCTCTCATCATATTTCTTTCGCTGCTATTATTGAACCGAAGAAAAATTTTAATTCTATTCATGAGGTTAGTGATTTCGTTGGTTTAGATAATCATTTGGATTCTAATCATAATCATGAAAAAATTTGATTGTTTTGGAAAAATAACATTCAAGTTTCTTTTATTACTGCTTCAGACCAAATGATTATTGTTAACATTTCTAACAATGCTATGATTCTGATAAGATGTGCTTTTGTTTATGCTAAATGTAGCAGAAAGGAGCATATGTCCCTATGGACAGATCTTTGTGCTGCTTTTTCTTCATTTTCAGGACTATTCTTCATTGGTGGTGCTTTTAATGCTATCTCAGTTTCTGATGAAAAAATGGGTGTAGAGATGTTAATTTTGAGTCTATGGAGGACTTTAATAACATGATAAATGAGTTGGGGCTGATGGATGCTGGTTTCAATGGGAACAAATTTACTTGGTGTAACAATCAAGATGGAGTTCATCGTATCTATGCCCGTCTGGATCGCATTTTGTATAATCCTAAGTGGACTTTAACTTTCTTTAGATCATTGGTTACTCATCTTTCCAGGGTTAAATCGGATCATTCTCCCCTTCTATTTGTGTTTGGCAAAGATCAAATTAGAAAGTCATCTTCTTTCAAATTCCAACATATGTGGATTAACCATTCGGATTTTTCTAGAATAGTGTCTGATTCGTGGGACTCTCCAATTTCAGCTATCCCTCTCATGTCTTTTTTTCTTAAGCTTAAAAGACTTAAAGCTACTCTCAAAATTTGAAACAGGGATGTCTTTGGGAACATTTTCCAAAAAATTAAAGTCCTTGAGAATCAAATAGGTGGTTTGGAAGAAGAGATTCAAACATCTTCGGATGATGGGAAAAATACTCAATTATCTAACCTTAAGATAGAAATGCAATCTATTCTTCTTTAGGAAGAGATTTATTGGAGACAAAAGTCTAGAGTTCAATGGCTTAAAGAAGGTGACAACAACACAAAGTTCTTTCATATGGTCACTAATTCTAGAAGGGGGCGAAATGGTATATATAGAATTCAAGATGCTCAAGGTAACTGGCTAGATTCTCATGAGGATATAGGTAATGAAAGAGTATCCTTTTTAAAAAAAAATTCTTTCTTCTGATAATGCCATGCTTGATAATAATATCTTGAATTATATTCATAGTTTAATTTCGGATGAGGATAATATTTCTATATCTAAACTTCCATCTTTAGAAGAAATTAAAAAGTTTGTCTTTAGCATGTCGGCTTATAGTGCCCCTTGCCCAGATGGGTTTTCTGGGCATTTTTATCAATCTTGCTGGAACATTATTAAGGAAGACCTTTTTCATGCAGTTATATATTTTTTCACGTCTTCTGATATGCCTAGGGCTATTAATGCTACTGCTATTGCTCTCATTCCAAAATGTAGCTCTCCTGTGTCTTTTTTGGATTTCAGGCCTATTAGCTTGTGCAATTTTCTTTATAAGATTATTTCGCGTTTATTGTATGATCGAATTGGATTATTGCTTCCTAACATTATCTCTGATGAATAAAGTGCATTTTTGAAAGGTAGACACATTATTGATAACGTTAATCTAGCTCAGGAGATGGTGCATGACATTGATAGGAAAATCCCTGGAGGTAATGTCATATTTAAGCTTGACATATCTAAAGCCTATGATAGAATGGAATTGAATTTCATCCTTTCCGTCCTTGAAAGGATGGGATTTAAGGATGAAGTTATTAGATTGATTAGAGGATGCCTTAATAATCAATCTTTTTCTATTATTATTAATGGTTGGTTGCAAGGTTTTTTTTAGAGTTCGCGTGAACTTCGACAAGGTGATCCTCTATCCCCTTCCCTTTTCATTTTAGCTGAAGAAGTTCTCAATAGAGGCCTTAAAACCATCTCAGAGACTCTTACTTCTACCTATAAATTGGGTAGGTTTGGGATCCCAGTTTCCCATCTTCTTTTTGCTGATGATACTCTTATCTTTTGCAATGGTAGAAAACATAATATTAGGAAAATATTTGATTTTATTACCTCTTATGAAAAAGCTTCAGGTTAGTTGATTAATAGAGCTAAAAGTGCATTTTACTGTTCTTCTAAGATGACTAGGATGAGAAGTGAGTCAATTTTTAATTGGGTGGACATTCCTAGAAAGCATTTCCCTTTTATTTATCTAGGGGTTCCTCTTTACAAAGGACGCCTTAAAAAGTGCTTCTTCAATTCTCTTATTGATAAAATCACTTCTAAGGTGTGAGGATGGAAAGCTAAGTTTCCATCGATAGGTGGGAGATTAATTCTTATTAAACATGTTTTATCTTCTATACCCACTTATATTTTAGCCGGTATTCATGTCCCTAAAGCTATTACCACTCTTATTGATAGATCCATGGCTAATTTTTTTTTGGAATAACAGGAATGAAGTTATAAAACGCCATTGGATTAACTGGACTACTTGTTCCCTTCCTCACATGGAAGGTGGTCTGGGTGTTAAAAAAATGTATGACTTTTCAACAGCTCTTGGAATGAAACAAGCTTGGAAACTTTATCAATCTACTAATCTTTGGTCCTCTTTCTTCAGAACTAAGTATCACTTTAATCATATCTGGTATGCTTCTTCTCGTCCTGGATCTTCCAAAACTTGGGTCAAAATTAGTCAACTTTGTAAGGATGTGGTCTATAATTCAATTTCGTTAATTGGAGATGGTACTAAGATAAACTTTTGGTTAGATTGTTGGTTTGGGGAGGTCCCTCTTATTGACCAAGCTATAAATACTCCTCATTCATTTTCATTTCTATCAAACATGCTTGATAATAATGGTAATTGGGATTTTAACAATGTAAATGATAATCTTCCTAACCATTTGAAGCTAGCTATAAGATCTGCAGGATTATTCACTTCTGAGTCTGAAGATGTTTTTATTTGGAAGCTCAGCCCGAACGGTAATTTTTCTGTTAAAACTGCTTGGGAGTCGGTCAGACATTCCAGTGCTCTTAAAGATTGGAGTAAGTATATTTGGAATCCTATTACCCCCAAAAAAATTCAAATCTTCGGGTGGAAGGTTATATATGGAGCTGTATCTATGGATTCCAGGATTCAATCTATTGGTATTCCTCTAGTTAGTTGTTGTTCATGTTGTAGTTTTGGTAATATTGAATCTTTGACTCATCTCCTTTTTCAAAGTGATATTGCAGATTGTATTTGGAGGTATTTTGCTAGTCATTGTTCTATTGTGCTCCAGACCAGTGATACCATTCAATGCTTGCTAATGAGTCTTTGATAGGCAACATAATGAGCTGTTTATTCTGCTCCCTCTTCTTATCATTTGGGAAATCTGAAAAGAAAGATGCTTGCGTAGATTTAAGAGAGTGTGGAATCCTATTGGCTTATTATTGACTGTATCAAAGGTGGGATGACGGATTTGGGGCGTATAACAAATAGCAAAAGACTGGATCTTTCTATATTCAATATTGTGTATCCTTCTCCCCCGCAAAGAAATTGTATATCTTTTGTCAAATGGAATCTCCCCCATCAGGGTCGAGTTAAATTGAATGCGGATGGTGCTGCAAGAGGCAATCCAAGATTAGCAGGTCACGGGGGAATTATAAGAAATCATCTTGGAGAGATGATTGCTATCTTCTATGCGTTCTATGGCCACTGCACTAGTTATGTAGCAGAGACTAGAGCTCTCTTGGATGGTATTAATCTTTGTCAATCTATTGGTTATATGCAGGTTGAGGTGGAATTTGACTCTAAATCTCTTGTGGAAGCCTGGAATGACAAGTGTTCTCATCCCTGGAATGTGTGTTATTGGAATCATAAGATTACTAAAATAAAAAACAGATGCTCTTCTATAACTCATATATACTAGGAAGCTAATTCAGTTGCTGATTTTTTAGCAAATTATGGTTGTGATCTTCAACAATCAGGTTTAATCTTTTCGAGGCAGGATAGTCCTTCTCGTCTTAGATTCCTTCTTTTTCTTGATAAATTAGGTCTGGGAAATATTAGACTGATCCAAAGAGGTTAATTTATGTTCTTTTTGAGTAGTTTGTTTTTTTGTAATGGGGGGGTTCCCCCTGCCTTATTGTGTCTCCTAAGGGGTTTTGGTTTTATGTCCCCCCCCCCCCCCCCCCCCCCCACCCGCCCCTTAGTCTTGTAAGAGTAAGGTTTTATCCCCCCCCCCCCCCCCCCAATTTTCTTTTTATCAACAAACAATTGTTTTTTCAATAAAAGCCACTCAGGGGGAGTGGGGGGGTTTGGTAGACCCCTACCTATTTATTAATAAAATTAAAAGAAAGGGGGGACATAAAACCTTACCCCTACGAAGACTCAAAAAAGAGGGGGGCATATACAAGCTTACCCCTAAAAAGACTCAAACAAGGGGAGGGACTTAAAAACCCCCAACCCTTTACAAACAACCAACCACAATACACATCAAGATACTCTAATGTTACCAAGGCCCACTTTATCCAGGAAGATAAGGGCTCTAAGACGAGGAGTGCTCTCTTGAATAGACTGGATCAAACCCGAGTGCTAAAGATCACACCTATGGTTAGCTAAAAAATCAGCAAACTGGTTAGCTTCTCTGTAGATATGAGTAAGAGACAAACATATATAGTTAACTTTTTTAATTTTTTGTTTCCAATACTAAGCAGACCAAGGATGATGACAATTCCCATTCCAGGCTTCAACAAGGGATTTAGAGTCAGACTCTACCTCAATCATAATATATCCCATGGAATGACAAAGCAAGAGGCCATCTAGAAGGGCTCTAGTCTCCGCAACATAACTAGTACAATGGTCATAAAATGAGAAGAAACAGGCTATCATATTACCATGTTGATTTCAAATGATACCTCCTCCACTAGCTAACCCAGGGTTACCTCTGGAGGCTCCATCCACATTTAGTTTAATTCTTCCTTGAAGAGGCCGATTTCATTTAACTATAGAAATAGAGTTTCTGACCTTAGGAGGAGAAGTCAAAATGCCGAAAGGGGATATATCTAGTCTCTTTTTTGAAGTTAATCTCCCCAATTCTACTAGCCAAACTTTGATTCGAGCAATAATAATATCCGGAGGCTTCCGCACATTCTTGAATCTTCTCAAGCATCTTTCTTTCCAAATCTCCCAAATGATAAGAAGAGTGAGCAGATTGTAAAGCTCATTATGGTTTCTATCATAGACTCTGAACCATCGCCTAAGGAGACATTGAATTGAGCCACTGGGCTGGAGGACAATGGAGCAAAACCTAGCAAAATATCTCCAAATACAATTTGCAATATCATTTTGATAGAGAAGATGAGACAAAGATTCAATATTTCCAGAATTACAACAAGAACATCGACTAACAAAAGGAATACTTGTTGATTGTATCATATTATCTGTAGGAACAGCACTATACATTACCTTCCACCCAAAGGTTTTTATTTTCTTTGGAATAATAGAATTCCATATGTTCTTACTCCAGTCTTGTCAAGCATTTGAAATTCTGATAGATTCCCAAGCAGAATTAATAGTAAACTTACCATTCGGGTTGGGCTTCCATATAAAATTATCATCGGATAATGAAGTAAAAAAACCTGCAGATCTAATATCTATCTTCAAATGGTCAAAAATATAATCATTAACAAGAGAGAAATCTCAAATACCATTAGAATCAAGCATATCCAAGATAAAAGGAAAAGGCTGAGGAATAGATAGAGCAAGATCAATGAGAGGAGCCTCTCCAAACCAACAATCTAACCAGAAATTTATCTTATTGCCATTTCCAATTAAAGCATTTGATTTATATATCATGTCTTTACACAGTTGGCTAATTTTAATCCATGTTTTGGAAGCACTAGATCTATATGAAGCCTGCCAGATATGACTAAATTGATATTTATTTCTGAAAAAGTTTGACCAAAGATTATTCGATTGGTAAAGGTTCCAAACTTGTTTAATTCTAAGGGCATTATAAAAATCATTCATATTACAAATACCTAAACCTCCTTCCAACTGGGGATAAGAGCAAATATTCCAGTTAATCCAATGACATTTTCTAACTTCATTTGTATTATTCTAGAAGAATTTTGACATAAGTCTATCAATCTGAGAGGTAATACCTTTGGGCACGTGAATGTCAGCAAGGAGATAAGTGGGGATAGAAGAAATAACATGTTGTAAGCACCCAATTTTGCACCCCTCTAGTCTCTTTTTATACTCTTAAAAACTCTTTCAAAAACCCTCTTCCACGTGCTTCGATTTTCAAAAACAGCCCAGAGGTAAAAAAAAAGGACCAAAATTCCCCCATGATGAAAAATGACCAAAATACCCCTGAAAAGTGCTAAAAAAATTTTATTTGGTCCAAAATGATTTTAAAAATTTTTCGATGAATTTTGGATGTTTTTAGGAGCAAATTAGACTTAAAATGGTGAAAAATGACTAAAATGTCCCTATGGTGTAAAAAGACTGAAATGCCCCTAGAAAAGTGTTCAAAAGTTATCATTTGGCCCAAAATAATTTTACAAAATTTTTTGTTCAATTTTAACTATTTTTGGGATCCAATTGGAGTTAAAATGGTGAAAAATGATCAAAATGCCCATGTGGTGTAAAAACACCAAAATGCCCCTAAAAAAGTGTTCAAAATGTATCATTTTATCCGAAATAATTTTACAAAATTTTTGGCTCAATTTTGACTATTTTCGGGATCAAAACGGGCTTAAAACAAAAAAATGGCTTTTCGGCGAAACGGAGCGCGACATGTGGTGAGTCAAAGTCAACAAAAAAATATTTAATGATTTTTGGCCCCTTAATAGGGGCGCTGCTTCAAACAGCGCCCCTTTTGGGGCCTGTTCTTTTTGGCCATGTCGGCAGGCTTTTTTTGGAAAGTCCAGGAACAGCGCCCCCCTAGTTTCGACCTGTTTTGCCGCCTTACTGTTCCTTTCCGCCTCGCTTTTTGGGGTTTTTATCCATATGGGCGCTACTTGAAGTAGTGCCCCCCCTTTTTGAAAAACTATAAATACCCCCCCTTTCGCTTCATTTTTCACTCCTCTCTCTTCCTTTTCTTCTTCAAAGCTCCACGTAGCGCTCCGGATTCCCAAGAACATCGATTGCGAATGGTCAATTCTCGAGACCTCTTTTCAGAGACCCTTTTGGGTTTCCAGGAAGGTAAAATCTCGCCGAACTCTGTCTTTTTAGTCTTTTATCAATTTTTTAAATTGCTTTATCGCTTTTAAATACTTAGACTGCTTGCCTGTCGAACCCCTACCCAAATCCCAGTTCAAATATAGCCTTGCCTAGTCGAACCCCCACCCAAATTCCAATTCAAATATAGTCTCGCCTAGTCAAACCCCTGCCCAAATCCCAGTTCAAATATAGTCTCACCTAGTCGAACCCTTGCCCAAATTCCAGTTCAAATATAGCCTCACCTAGTTAAACCTTAGTTAAACCCCAGCTTAACCCTAATTAACCCTAACTTAACCCTGGTTAAATCCTAGCTAAACCCTAGCTAAACCCTAGCTTAACCCTAGTTAAACCCTACCTACCTAGTCAAACCCCTGTCAGAGCCTCAATTCAAATCCTATTCAAAAAACCCACCTCCAGAGGCTCCTCAGCACGAACTTAAAAGGCCAATCCGCTCCTCAAATAGGAGCAAACACCATCAAACTATCAATCAAATCAAATCATCCAATCTTTCGCTCCCAAATCAGCGAAAATCATCAAACCTTTCAATTTAACCCATCAATCTTCAATCAATCAAATCAAACCATCCACAATCAATCAAATCAAACCATCAATCGCCTTCCGGAACTATGTACGGCTTGATTCCACTGACAGTGGATACGTAGGCAACCCTAATCGGGTTTAGCTCCCCCTAGGATAGAATCCCTATTCTGTTCTTATCCTGATAACTCTCAATTTATTTATTTCAGTCAATATTACATTGCTTAGCATATAGATCAAACTGTAAGCATTTTTATGGTTTCCTTTATTTGATTCAGACTTAGGGAGTAGGTAACCATCTCCGGATGGGAGTTTAGGGGTGCCTAACACCTTCCCCTAACTCAATTGAATCCCTTATCCTAACCTCTAACTTCCAGACCATACCTTATCCAACCATTTCAGAGACCTATTTCCCTCAAAATTAGATAGGTGGCGACTCTCAACCCAATTGCAATTTATCGCTTATTCTTTATCGGGATCTTTCCTGATCGGGAATTGGGGTTAAAATTCAAGTACTCACACATGTTTAATCAAAATAAGATGCCCACCTGACGATAAAAATTTGGCCTTCCAACCTTCCACTTTAGAAGAGATTTTATCAATGAAAGAATTAAAATAACTCTTTTTTAGGTGGCATATATAAAGAGGGACTCCTAGATAAGTAAAAGGAAATTTTTTTCTAGCAATGCCCACCCAATTAAGAATATTATCAGTTCTCATTCTATTTATCTTATCAGAACAATAGAAAGAACTTTTAGATCTATTGATCAATTGAACTAAAGATTTCTCATAATTTGAAATGAAATCAAAAAAAAAATTATATTCTGTTTCCTACCATTGCAAAAAATGAGAGTATCATCAGCAAAGAGAAGATGAGAAACAGGGTTACCGTGCCTTCCCAGTTTATAATTAAGAGTAAGGTTCTCAAATTTGGCTTTAAGGCCCCTACTCAGAACTTCTTCTGCAATAATGAAAAGAGTAGGAGATAAAGGATCACCTTGGTGAAGACCCCGCTAATTCTGAAATAACTTTAAAGACATCCATTAATAAGAACAGAGAAAATTTGATTAATGAGACAACCACGAATTAATCTAATGGAATCCTCTTTAAAACCCATTTTTTGAAGAACAACAAATATGAAATTTCATTTCATCCTATCATAAGCTTTAGACATATCAAGTTTAAAATAACATTTCCTCCTGGTATTTTCCTGTCAATGTCTTGCATCATCTCCTGAGCTATACTAACATTATCTAAAATATTTCTACCTTTAACAGAGGTACTTTGCTCATCAGAGATAATATTAGGAAGCAATAAACCTAAACGATCAGTCAAGATACGAGATATAATCTTATAAAGAAAGTTACAGAGACTAATCGGTTTGAAATCTGAGAAAGACACTGGAGAATGGCATTTAGGGATTAAGGCAATAGTTGTTGCATTTATCGCTTTAGGAATTTCAGTAGTTAAGAAAAAGAAAGTAATAGCATGGAAAAGGTTCTCCTTAATAATATTCCAACAAGAATGAAAAAAATAGCCAGAAAAACCATCAGGACCAGGAGCACTATTAGTAGACATGCTAAAAACAATCTTTTTAATTTCTTCTAAAGAGGGAAAAGAAGATATTGAATTATTGTTTTCTTCAGTAATAATGCAAGGAATGTGATGCAAAATATTATTATCAGTAATAGTGTTATCAGAAGGGAGTAAATTTTTAAAAAAGATGACCACTTCATTTCCTATTTCATCCTAAGATTCTAACCAATTGCCTTGAGCATCTTTAATTAATTCTATTTATGGAATTTCGACCCCTTCTAGATTTAGTGATCATATGAAAGAACTTTGTGTTGTTATCACCTTCTTTTAGCCATTGAACTCTAGATTTCTGTCTCCAGAATATTTCTTCAGAAAGAATGATAGATTGTAGTTCAACTTTGAGGTTAGACAACGAAATATTTTTATCATCATCCCAAGATCTTTGAATCTCATCTTCCAACTCAAAAATTTGGCTTTCGAGAGATTTAATTTTTTGGAAAATATTACCAAATACTTCTCTATTCCAGATTTTTAAGGTGGATTTTAACTTTTTTAATTTGAGAAAGAAAGAGATGAGAGAGTTAGCTATGTTGGAGGCCCCCAAGATTCAGAAACAATTCTGGAAAAATCCGAATGATTAATCCACATTTGCTTAAATTTAAAAGAGAGCCTTTTGGTTTGATTATTACCAAACTCTAATAAGAGAGGAACATGATCCGAAGAAATTCTAGATAGATGATTAATGAGAGAAATATTGAAATTGTTAGTCCAATCAGGGTTAAAAAGGATACGATCAAGACCGACATAAATACGATGCATACTTGTCTGATTGTTGCACCAAGTAAAATTATTACCAGAAAAATCCTTATCCATTAGACCCAACTCATTAATCATGTTGTTAAAATCTTCCATACATTCATAGTTAACATCTCTACCACCCAATTCTTCTTCAGAAGCGGAGATAGCATTGAAATCACCACCTATAAAGAAAGGACCTGAAAAAGCAGAGAAAGCAGCATAGAGATCTTCCCAGAGAGCCAAACGCTCCCTGCTAGTACATTTAGCATAAACAAAAGCACATCTAATAGGGATCATGGAATTTGCAGAGACATCAACAATGATCATTTGATCAGTAGCCGAAATAAAAGAAATTTGAACAGAACTCTTCCAAAACAACCAAATCTTAGGGTGAAAATATTGAGAATCAAGATGACTATCCATACCAATGAAAGAACAAACTTCATAAAGAGAATCAACTTTTTTCTTTGGTTCCATAATATCAGTAAGCATAATATTATGAGAAGATATTAATTGCTTTAATCTAATCTTTGAGGCTAGATTACCAATTCCACGAATATTCCAAAGAAGAAAATTATTCATTAATAACATTAATGGGATTAGTAACCAAAGATGGACCCGCCGATCTAGAACGAGTAATTCTATCATATGAAAGCACTACTTTGCTATTTTTATATTTAAGCTTGGGAGCAATAACTTGATAGGTAGAAAAAAGATCAGATTTAAGCAACCTCTGAGAAAACTTTTTCCCTTCTTCCTTAAAAGAATTAATGTTACTAAACAAACAAGAGTCAAATTCTGAATGATATTCAAAAGTTTGGGAGTGTTCCCAAAGAATATTTCCCAGCTTTGGTCTATCATTATTATTAGGATTTCCTTCTAGATTATCAATTAATTTCATCCACATACAATAACGAGGAGAATGGTAAAAACTAGAACTAGTTTTCCTATTATCATTAGGTGTAAGACCCCTAATTTCATAATAAGATAGGATATTTTTATTATTCTTTTAAATCCATTTAAAATATTTTCCTCTAATGCTGATTCATTAGAATTAGAAAAGTTTGAAAAGGGTTCATTGTTTGAAAGAAAGATCCCTTCTTCATCCGAATCCATTTCAGCTTCACTATCATCAATGTTATCAATAGTTTTGTCATAGCTTCGTTTATCAATTTCAAAACTTTTAGTTTGGAATTCAGATGAAAAAAAAGATGACATACCTGGGTGAGGAAATCTTTTAATTGCTGAAACACCATTACCTGTATCTTCTACAGCTACTGTCGAGAAAAGGTTCAGATCACTTGAGATTGGAACTAGGTCGCATAACACTGAAACTGTTGCTGGATTAGAAAGCCTGTTATTTGTTGAAACACTATTATCTAATTCCTCTACAGCAACTGTCGAGAATGGGATCAAATCACTTGTGGTCTGATTTAGATCTTGATAAACCGAATCTGTTACTGGATAAGAAATCCTTGTATTTGCTAGAGCTCCATTATCTATTACCTCAGCAACTGTTGTCGAGCAAGGGATCTGAACACTTATTAGATCTTGAACCACAGAAATAGTAGCTAAAGATTTCTGGTAATTGCCCCTTCTATCTATTGAGGCTGAGGAGGAGTTTGGTATATGATTAAAGTTGGACATGGGTCCAGTTTCCAGAATTTTCATATTACTATTAGAAACTATGGCTGCATTACTAATATCTTCTATTTGGGATCTTGGGGGATCAATTGATTTAGCCGAATCTTCTTCCCTGAGATTAGATTCCAGAATGTTTTGATTTCCAGAATCAGGAAGACCTTGTTTCCCGTTAATAGTAACATCCAGAGAATTTGAATCTTTCCGAACATATTCTGGAATTTGCTTGCCGATCCTCATGTTCTCTTTCTTTGCTATTAGGCTTTGGTTGATGGGAGCCTGGTTTTTTTCCAGCCTTGCATATATCTCTTGAATGTCCTTGTTTCTTACTGAAATTGCAGTAGAATGGAGATTTTTCATATTCGATAGCCTGCCATCTTCCGTGATCACCAATACCCAACCAGAAGCGCATCGGGTTATCCTTCATGAGATCAACTTCTATACAAGCTCGAGCCATACTTGGTCTGGAACCAGATAAAATAGGACCATCCAGTTTTAGCACTTTTCCAATAACGCTACCAATCAATCTCATGGCTGATTCATTGAAAAAATGGATCGGCAGATTTGGGAAACACACCCAGATCAGTACAGTGGAGGGTTCATTACCTGAAACAAAGATCGGAGACCATTTCAAAAATCTAAATAAAAATCCTTCAATGTAGATCACTTCCTTGAGCCAAACTTGTAGGTAATCCTCCTAGAAGAAAAACGCAATAGTATATGCCGTGTTGGTGTAATTGGGCTAAATTCCTGCACACATAGCCACTTAGCAAATACAGACAGATAATAAATGCAGTTAAATAAACAATTAATTATTTAATTAATTATGGTAGAGAATCGCTTCGCTGAGAGGCGCTACAAGAGTCTTTCTTGAAGATAGTCGAAGCCTCCCATGTGCAAGGGATATGACAGCTCTATCTCCGGGATACAACTCAGCTCGGATTCTCTCCGGTCTTCCCAACGAGTTTGCACTACTCGGTAGAAGACGGAGTACTGATCTTCCTTTAGGATGCCCTTCAAAATAAATATATAAATATATGCATATCCATTTAATTAGGGTTTGCCTAATTATCCAAATGTCCTAAAGTCCCATCGGATTTACAGTAAAAGATAATCTAATTAATTGGACAAAATTCAAAATTACCATTCTACCCCTTAGGGTTTAAGGGTCTGTTTGGTTACAGGGTTAGGTCCACTCTGATTTGGTCTAATCCTGTTTTAACCTATTCCAGTTTAGGTATGCACCTATTCTGTTTGGTTACAGAATCTAGTTCTGTACAGAATCTAGTTCTGTCCAGAATCAATTCTGCACAGAAACTGTTTCTGGTTTGGCCAGAATCAATCCTGTCTTAAGTCCCGTTTGATTACAGATTTTAAGTTAATCCATTTTAACTTAATCCAAGTCTGTTTGGTGACAAGATTACACTTAATCTAATTTTATTAGTTCGGGTTATGTTTGAGTACAAGAACAGGCTTGTCCAGATTAACCTATTCCACAAGATACCCCTGATTGGGTCCATCATGTGGATATGGTAGGATCACCCGAAATTGGATGGTCACCAAGATGGTTCAGTCCATGACAGACTGATCCACTGTTCTACTCGATCTGGAATCCCAGATCGGGCATCTGAACAATATGGACGGTTGAGAAGCCCGAAGGCATTCTGCAACCTCATCAGGAGCTGGACACACTGTCCATTTCCTGGTATCCATGGATCTGGATCGATCCGGACAACCTGCTGGGTCTGGTTCTGGGTTCTGGGCCTCTGGATGATGGGTCAGGGTCACCATCTTCTCCATCGAGCTCAAGGACCACCATTAATGGAGAGCTCCAGGTTAGGGTCCTCCTAAGAGGTCCCTGGTACGGAGTCATCCTGATGGACCATGGCTACTCGGAGTAGACTGGACCAGGGTGCACCTACTCTGGTCTGGTGGCTCACTAGACTGTAGGCTCCGTGGTCTGGGCTCACGGATCAGGCTCACTGGTCTCTGTGCTCCGTGGTCTGGGCCACGGATCAGGCTAATCTCCACGGATCAAGCTCTAGTCTGGCTCACTGGTCTGAGTTCCAACAACTATCAGACCCTCCCCAAGCCTCTCTATATATAGAGGACCCAGGTCCCCTTGCATGCGCATGGGCTCAGCCACCTGGCTAGGCCCTCCTGCACCAGGCAGGCCACATGGCACACAAGGTCGGGCCTTGGTCAGAGCAACCCATCATGGGCCAGCACGCATGGGCCTGCGCCCACTGACCCAGGCACTCATTAGAACTTATCCACCTGAGATTAGATCAACGGCTCAGATTTACTCAAACCTTGCATGCGCATGGGCTCAGCCACCTGGCTAGGCCCTCCTGCACCAGGCAGGCCACATGGCACACAAGGTCGGGCCTTGGTCAGAGCAACCCATCATGGGCCAGCACGCATGGGCCTGCGCCCACTGACCCAGGCACTCATTAGAACTGATCCACCTGAGATTAGATCAACGGCTCAGATTTACTCAAAAGAAATAGCGACCCAAGCGACTCGCGACAATGCGCACGTGCGAAGTGCAAAGTGCGCCTCATAGCGCCCAAAGCCCTATGCCCGCACCGCATCCGCACCCGCACCCGAGCCCGAGCCCGTGCCCGTGCGTGTGTGCTCGCTGCGAGCGCAGCTCGCGCACCCTAGTTACCGTCTAAAGAAATTGGTGGGTCAAAGTCTACACCTCACTATTAGTTGTTGACAACTAAGCAACTAAGGGGGTAAATAAACTCTTTAGATTTTCTTTACTTTTCCAATGTGGGACTAAAGAACTAAGAGAAATGCACTAAAAGTGTGTTTTCTCTCTTTCAAGAGATTAAACACCCAACCTAAACAAAGATTAAATTAATGGGGGTTTTAGTCCATGATTAAAATCAAAACCCCGGATCCTAATGATCCGGTTTTTTTATTAATTTAAAACAATTTAAAATCAAAATCAACATGCCGAGCATCTAAAGTCTCTACCGAAAAATCCAACTTAACATGGAGAAACTGTCTGATATAGATCTTGATAGTATCAAAAGAAGGTCTCCCGTATGAACACTTAGCAATCAAAGAGTAACGATGAGAAGTTGCAAGAGCATTAGATTCTTCATTGGAGAAGAAGATGGCTGGTTATCCTAGGTGAGAACAGATTGGTTTCGGTTGAAATACTGGAGCATTAGCCATAGAAGAACCTTGAGAGGATCCAAGTATTTGAGCATAAGAAGGGGGTTGATCCAATGGCCTAGATGAAGATCCTCCAATGAGGTTGCCGGCTGCCATAGGGATGGCCATGGAAACCAGCGGAAACCCTAGAGTTTCAGCCTGCTAACCAATGTTATCAGAACCGGACCAGTCATCGAACCGGTTGAATGGCCGGTTCCCGGTTCGACCGGTCCTGTTCATCTTTGTCCTTTTTTAATATTTTTTTTTAAATCCATTTTTACCCATGTATGATTGGTTCTTGACCGGTTCTGACCACCGGTTCAACCGGCTGGTTCCCACGGTTCTCACTAAATAGCCCGGTTTTGAAATAGGGCCGGTTCTAAGGGTTTTGGGAACCGGTTAGGGGACCGATTCCCGGTTCCTAGTTCCACCAGTTCGACGGGCCGGTCCGGGTTCTGACAACACTGCTGCTAACATGCACCTAAAGAACAAGAACTTTTGCTAAAATGCACCTCCAGAGCTTTTTGTCAAAAACTTCATACCATTCATATCGTATCAAAAATCACAAATAATTGTGCCTAATAAAAGGTCTCACAAGACGCTTCATCTTTGGCTCACCTTGCATTTTCTTTTTGGATATAGATCTTCATGTTTTCCAAGTCTACAATCTCCTCTTCTTCCACCTCGATCTTACCCCACCATGTAACCATTTCTCTTCTTCTCCATTTCTCCATGGGAAATCATCCATGTTCGACCTTGCCCAATTGCCACAACATCCTCAGCATCACGAAGGCCGCCTTGATTCAAGACATGCAAGGCCTACAAATCCCTTGTAATGAGATGGCATCCCGATAAGAATCTGACGTCAAACAAATGCAAAGCAGAAGCCAAGTTCAAAGTCATCAAGGAAGCCTATGAAGTATATAAGTACGTACATTTGTGAAAATATACGTAGATAGATGCATGCTAGCCAAAACTAATTATTTTACGTACAATTATACATGCTTACTTCCGTATTCATATGTTATGACTTCATCTCTTCTCCCACTTCAGGCCCTTAACAACAAGAAACGAGAAGATGGAAACTTGTATGGTGTTCATAACTTTGGAGGTGGCGGATCATGGAGCCGATGATCCTACAAGTGGTTTCTATAAGCATCGAAGTGTCGATAATTTCTTCTCTTCCACCCCTTCTCCCCAATCAAAAGTGTGAGTCGAACGAGCTACATCCCGACACCCATCCCTAGATCTCTCATGAAAAGTATGAGTAGAAGGAGCAACACCTCCACAGCCTTCCCTAACTCTCTCTCAAAAAGTATGAGCCAAAGGAGCACCACCCCCATAATGTATTCCGACTCGACTGTTCGGAGAAAATCCCCACCAATTGAGAAGACACTTGAATGCACACTCGAAGAGGTGTGCCATGGATGCCTCAAGAAGATCAAGATCACAAGGGATGTCCTCACAAACATCAGGTTTGTTAATGAATCCCAAATTTCCTTTTTTTAAGAAAGAGAACTTTAATTGAACCCATGGCCACTGGATTGCTAAGTAATCCCATGTGATTTGAGATTGAATCGTTCTTATATTTTGTCCTAAGACCATTAAATTGGAACTCCTCTAATTGGTTATAGAATTATAGTTATGTACATAAGGTGGAGTTCTTTGCTTTCTTCAATCCTCAAAGAAATCGAATCAATAGGGGTTTATTTTGTCGCAACTTATTTCATCACTCTGGAGTTGTCCCGGAAAGAGGATCAGTTGTAAGCTATTTGTAACTTCGTTGAAGATCTTCGAGTTCTGATATGATCATGTTGGAATATAGCCATGGGACAGTCTTTATTCCCTGCTATGAATACAGAAACCAAGCTCTTTTTTATAAGTAAAAAAATTTCCTGGTGTCCGTAGGGAAAATTTTGAGTGGGTCGGTGTGGACACCCTCTGTTTACCAAAAATAAAGCACAAAAATTTCCAATTGTGATACACCATCATTTAATTACTTCTATTTGAATTGGTGATCATGTGGCAATGACTTCATATTCTGATCAATTAAGAGTGTCAAAATCAAACTAGAAAAGGAGCATTGTTTCTTGAAATCATAATAATGTTATTTTTCTTTCTAGGAGAATAATTGTTCAAGAAGAGGAGGTGTTGAGGATAAAAGTGAAGCCAGGATGGAAGCAAGGAACAAAGATTACACTTGAAGGGATGAGCGAGAGAGCAAGCACTCTTCCAGCAGACATCACCTTCTTCATCACCGAGAAACAACATCACCTGTTTAAGAGGGACAGCGATGAATTGCTATTGGAAATTGGAGATACCCTTAGTGAAGGCTCACTGGTTGCACCCTATCCATCCCTCTATTGGAGGGGGAGAAGATGAGTTTGTCATTGGATGATATCATATACCCTGGCTATGAAAGGATCATCTCAGGCCAAGGCATGGCAAATACCAAAGAGAGAGGAAGGAGAGGAGACCTACAAATCGAATTCCTTATCATTTTCTGGGCGTAATTGAGCCAAGAACAATGCTCCGATATTCTTAGTCTTTTACAAGATTGCTCTTGAACATCAATTTTTCTATAAAAAAAATTTGTGTTTCTTTTGTCAATTTTCTTTCTTGGCATTCGTAGTCACTGTCAATATTCAAATCTTGTACTTCACTGTAACATAGAAGATTTTTCTAGTCCCTCATATGGATATATACATATGTAACTCAGTCAAAGCAACAACACTAAAGGCTAGAGAGAGGTTGATGCTGGATTAAAGAAAGTTGGCACTCTAACTGAATTGAATTTCTAATACAAGAATTTAATGCTGTGAGAAATTTCTGTTATGGAGATTCCTTTCTTCATTCTAAAGGAGAGAGAAAAATCATGCATTTTTCTAATGCCTAAACCTCCTTTAAAGAGAGGAAGAGAGCAAAATTTCTAGATAACCTAATGTCTTTTTTTTTAATCAGCCAAAAAAATTTAGCCATAATTCTATCAATAAGGGAAGAGATACTCTTAGGAACACGAATCCCAACTAGGAGGTGAGTAGGCGTAGACGAAAGCACATGCTTAATCAAAGTAAGTCTCTCACCAGTAGATAGTAATTTACATTTCCAGCCCTCCCTTCGTCTTTGGATTTTCTCCACAATAGGAATGAAGAAACTATTTTCCAGTCTTCATTTGTATAGATGAACTCCAAGATAGGTAAAAGGAAATTACTTATTCATAATCCCCACATAATTGGAAATAGCAATAATTCTAGACTAAGGCAATTTAGAACAATAAAATGAGCTCTTTGAACAATTTAGAAGCTGGCCTTATGAATCTCTATAAACGGAAACAAATTCAAATATCCTTTTAATGTTTTTTTTTTACCATTGCAAAAAAACAAGGGTGTCATTTTCAAATAGAATATATGATACAGTAAATTCATGCCTACCAAGTTTGTAAGGAGAAGATGGTCTCTCAGAAATTGATTTAAGATCCATGCTTAAAACTTCCTCAGAAAGAATAAAGAGCGCCAAAGAAAGAGGATCCCTTGCCTTAACCCTTGAGAACTTTGAAAGAAGTCGTGGAGGGAGCCATTTAGAATGATTGGGAAAGATTGATTATGTAAGCACCCTTGGATCAGCTTGATAACTTCTTTACTAAAGCCAAATTTTTTAAGAAGTGCAATGAGGAAGTTCCACTCCAATTAATCATATGCTTAGCCAAATCTAGTTTAAATATAATATTACCCCCATGCACCTTTTAGTCAATATTATGCACCATCTCTTGGGTAATGTTGATATTTTCAATAATATTTTTAAGTTTGGCAAAAGCACTTTGCTCCTCGGAGATAATCTTAGATAGAAAGCAATTAATCCAATCTGACAAATACATGATAGAATCCTATTGAAAATGTTTAAAAGAATGATAGGTTTGAAATTGAAAAGTATTAGGAGAGCTGCATTTGGGAATGATAGCAATAAGTGTAGCATTAACTGACTTCGGGATTTCCCATCAATAAGGAGAAGGATGCAATTCCAGTCCAAGTACTGTACTCTACAGCGTGGCATTTATGGAATGTCTGCAACACCAAAATATTTGCCCACGCTGCTTATACCCCTCAACAGGTTATTAATCGTGCGCACGTCTATGCTTGTGAGCTCATCATATTCCTTGGCCTTGGCAGCTCATCATATCCCTTGTCATCCTACCCAAAAAAACTCTTTCTTGAACCGCTCCTTCAGTTAATGCCTTGAAGATCAATTGTGATGACGCATTCCATGAAGACTCGGCTACTGGTGCAGATATAGTTGTTACTCGAGATGATACGAGCACTCTCATTTCCTTCCAGGCAGATTGCCTTCCTAGTCCTTTACCTATTATGGCTGATGTAGCAATTCTAAATTTTAAATTTAATTCTAAGGGTATTTTTATAATTTCCTAGTCTAGGGATACTTTGGTAATATTGCTAGCATGTGTTTGGTTATAGGAAATTATCTAAGTTGAGGGTTGAATAATTTAAAAGAGCATAATACACTAACCAAGTTAGCTAAGGCTTGAAACCAAACACCAATAGGGAGGGCAATTGGGTAAAAGCATAAATTAGAGACTTAGTATAAATAGCTAATGTTAAACCTAATTGCTCACTTTTTAGGAAAACCTATACTAAGAGAAAGCTTTTGGAGGAAGAAAAGGAGGCCATAAAGGGTTGGAAGATCTGTCCAAACTTGAAGAGCGAGATTTTGGGCTTGAGGCTTGAGCTTCTCAGTGTAGGAGGATCGATCCTTTGAGGCAAATCCTTTGGTTTGGATTTCTTGTCTTGTAAACCCTAAATTTCTAGGGTAAAGGCAAGTAAACACTCTATTGATCTTTACATTTATGTTAGAACTGTGTTTAACAATTGTAAAAAGTGTTATAATTATTTAAAATCAATCTATGTTGAAATTTGGGAGATTATTGTTTGTTTTGATTTGTGGATTTTCATAATTGAGTTTAATTGAGAAAATTTACCCAGTTTTGGTATACAAGTCATAACTTTGTGACCATAAGTCCAATTTTGATCCGATAGTACATCGTTTCGAAGAGCTCGAAAAGATCCACAACTTTGTGAAGACAACTTTTCTAAAATCAATGATTTGAGTGTTAAAACCTTAGTTGAAAATCAAAAACATGAAAATGGTTTTTCACATTAATTTTTCTAGGATTCTTTAATTGTGACTATAGCTTGTTTATATTTTTCATTAGCCCTTAGGGCCGTATGGTCATGTATAAGGGGGTTTGAAATTAATTGATTGTAAGTTAATTGAATTTGTGTAAAGGGTTTACAATAACCCCTATGATTGTACATCATTAAGCATTAAGGATTTTCTTATACCCATTTGTATATATATTGTTTGCTTGATAAATTAATTGATGTATATATGATTTGGGCGAATGGGAAAATTGTATTGTTAGGATTCATTTATATCTCATTAGTTAATTTGTTAGATGGTTGAAAGATACCCCTAACAAATTTAACTAATTGGTTAGTAACTTGGCTTATATTAGTTATAATTTCATACCTTATTAATTAATTTGCTAGATAGTTGAAAGATACCCCTAACAAACTTAACTAATTAGTTACTAACTAATTGGTTAATAACTTGACAAATTTATGCCAGTATAAGGGTTTTTACAAAACTCACTAGCATAAAAAGTGTTTTTCAAGCTTTGCTATGTTTGCACGATGATAAATTGTATGCATGCATATATTAACTACTCAGGACTGTTTATAAACTGTAAATTGTATGACTTAGTAACTTCTTCGCTATGGTGGTATAGGACATCATAGTAAGGAAATTACTAAGAAAAAATAATAATAATGGTTGAACATGTTAGGGCCCATTAATGGATCAAGTGTGTACATTCTACTTCAGGAATGGGTCATCGGGACAGTTACGTACAATCCTAAAAATGGTGAAATGTTATGGTCCATTAATGAAGTGTGTGTTCTACTCCAGGAATGGGTCCTCGGGGACAGTTACGTACGACCCCAAGAATTGGTGAATTAGGTACAGTTAAGTACAAGCTCAATATCCAATTGAGCACAGTTACATACAAGCTCAAGCCCCAGAGTGGGTGAATTGTGTAAGATCACAAAGAATGATTATTTGGGTGCCGTTTCGTACAAGCCTAGGTTTTCTATTTGATGATCATTAGGGTGAGCTGTTGTGATCCCTAAAGACAAATGACTTGGACCAAGTCAATTCTTAATGATAAAATTGTGTCATTACTTGTATTGTTATGAATTGCATATTGAAGAAATATGATTATAACTTGTTTATGCATGTGCATGATAGTTGTGTTTACACTGTTGAGTCATCGTGCTCACTCTTGCTATGTTGACATTCTGTAGGAGATACCTGAAGGAATCTAGGAATGTTTGAGGAGCTTATGTTAGCTAGAAGAACAATTTCTCTTTTATTAATTACTTTAAAGAGAGTGATTGTGGTGAGAACTTTAAAAAGGGGTAGAGATGTTTATTTTAATTGTTAAACCTTTTAGTATTGCTTGTTATCCACATTTGGAATGGAAATTTTATTCAAGATAAATTTCATTTACTTTTAGGGTATGTCCTAGGTTCGCACCTTTGAATCAATATAAATATGAGGTATATTGTGTATATGATTTTTGGGGGCATGATAAGTCAAGGCTATATATATGGTTATTCTCTTAATCAAGAACTTCAATTGGCCATCAATCCAAATAGAATCAGATACCCTCTCTCTCTTCCAGGCGCTCATCACCCCATACAACCTTTTTCTTGTTAAAGTTCATATGCTCTTGGCTAACCTTCATCACTAGATCCAACCCGCTCATTGAATGTTCCTTTATGCTCCTCAAGAACAAAATCGTCTTTCTCATTGGGTAGCAACAACCACTCTTCATCAATTTTAAGATTTTCAAGATGCTGCCTCCGGCCTTAGTTGCATTAGTAAATGCAAAAGATGTATTGTATATTCAGGCTGTGTAATGTGTTGTTTTCAGTACTCTTGTATCTGTAATTGTTGTTGATAACAGAAAAAAACTTTTGTGTCAAAGTTCTTGATGCCATACAATTCATGTTGCTTACCTAGTGCCTAGGCCTTTTTTTGGGTTGTTGGTGGCATCATTTATCTATGTTACTATTTGGTGTTAGAGTTAGTTTTGGGGTGAGTGATCCCATTGCCACATCACTCAAGAGAACTGCTAGCGACTTATTGGGAAGCACGACCCCTTTGGGACTTGATTCTAGAACCTCCCTCAATGATATAAACACATTAGCCATCTAAGCTAAGATACAGATGCTTACTCCATAGTTGCGAGGAGTTGGTACAAAGTATTGGTACCAGTATTGCTATGATGTAATGAGTAAACTTTGGGGTACGTTTTATATAGGTAAGAAATTGGTACAACACAAGTTCAAAATTGGTATGACATGGATGCATATTAGTACAACATAGATACAACATAAGTACAATCTTGATAAGACAGAGATTTGCAATGTTTATGAAAGGGGTATAATATTGGTACAATCTTGACACTTTCTTTGCGTGTACTTATAATAAACATTCTTGTAAAATATATTTTTATGCTTTTGCATTGTTACAAAATTTATTACATTATTGTTAAAACAATATATATAGAGAGAGATATGTTTATTTTCTATTGCATTCACATAAACTACTTTATTATTAATTCTTTTTTAATAATGTGAAATTGTGTTTCTCTTAAGAGTGTATTCGATTTGAGCTTGGCCAAGTTTGAGCTTGGCTAGAACTTGCTCAAGTTCTGATTCGAGTTCAGATGTTTAGGCTTGAACAAACTTGAATTAGCTTGAATTTTATTCCAGCCGAGTTCAGGTTTAGCTCAAGCTTGATTCACATAATTATTTTGTTTAATTTGACATTATTTTAATAAAAGTGTTTATTAATAGATTATAAAACAATATAAGACATTCATATTCGAAATAAGATGTGGGAGTAGTCCTTCGATACAAAGAGTAGAGAGTTAGATCAGAGTTTATGTTTTTAACTTCTTACGTTTCTTGTTATTATTAGCTCTTAAACTTATTTATTAAAAATTATTACAATCTATAATAACGAAAATAAAAAAAAATATTATTTTGTATTAATACAAATAACACTATTATATATATATCATTCTACTAATAAAAGTACAAGGAGTATGCAAAACTTTATGGTGACCATACCCTTTAACTTATTATATTCTAAAAATAACTTAGGGTATAATAAACTTTATGTGTGATGGAGTGAACTCTTTAGTAGAGACGTGGAGCGCACACTGAAAACTACCTGGAAAAGGAAAACTCCTCAATACAATGAAGAATCCTAATAGGACTCTAATTGTTTACGAAAGAGGAAATTGTAAATATACAAAATCCTCACTGTGATATATTTCCCATTGTAATTTCATTGTAATCTCTAAAAGTATTAGTACAAATCGTATTCTCTCTTACGATTGAGAGAGAAACCAATTTGTAGTGTTCTTAGAATTTCTTTAAAGAAGTGGTGGTAATTGGTGTGAAGCGATAATGATACTTCCCAATAGAAAAGCACATAGTCCAAGGTGATAATGATACTTCCCATTTTCTTCAACACGAATTTACAATTGGTGTTGAACATGTGGCTCAATTGTACGATGCTATGTATTACAAACTCTAAGGTCCTAAATACCATCTAAGACATTGTTTTGAATGCTCTGTTCGGGTTAAGCTCAAAGTTCAATTCATTCTTCTTTAAACCACAAAAGCTATTCACTTGATTAAAACAGTAGACCAAAATTGCACATTCTCAAAGTACAAAATGGAAAGCAAATAACAGGTTTCTATATTTTAGGTGTGTTCCAGAAGCAACAAAGTTCAAGAAATAGTAAAATTTTAAATTATTTAAGGATAATGTTAACATCACTTTCTTCTTATTAAAAAAATTGAGTTTAAGAGAAAATGTAGCTAGGTATTACCCATTGCTTAATAATATAATATGACATTTAATTATTATTAATTGTGATTTTATTTTCAGTAAAATTGTAGCTTTACCACAAAAGCGAGTAAAATTGTAGCTTTACTATAAAAATGTGTTAAAGAACTTCCTTTTACCATATCAAACTCAAAATCTCAAAGATTCGAAGAGGCCGAAAGCTTGATTTTTTAGGTATGTAATAAATATACTTTCTACCATATCAAACTTCATATTATTTGTCTTCTTTTTTTTTTACGTACATTTTACTAGTATATATAATATTTTGAGCCGAGTCGAGCTCAAGCTGAGCCAAGCCTTAAACGAATTGAGCTAAATCAAACATGGTATGTATTAAGCTTAGCTTGTTTAAACATTCAAGCTCTAATAAATGTTTGGCTTGATTTGTTCGAGCCTGAAATGCCAGCTTGGGCTTGGCTCAAACAAATCGAGCTGAGTCAAGCCAATGAGCTAGCTCGGCTCGAGTGCAGCCCTAGTTTCTCTCTTAATGAAGAAATTCTTTATTAGAAAAACAAGAGAGAGTTTCTTTCTATATTCTTCAAAAAAGGAAACGAGCTATTTTTCTTACTTTGAAACATGTTTATGGAAACATTCATAACTAGTTCCAATTCTATGCATAGGGAGTAAATAGTAAACTAGGTTTCTTGGTAACTATGGCCTGTTCACCTACACTAAAATTTGGACTAGTATGTTGAAGAAAAGAGGGTACAAAGCTAGTGAAGGGAATACCTATTAACAAAATATTTCAATAGCCTTTGTTTTGTTTAGAAGGAAAACATAATTGGGATCGGTAATTGCAGCGCCAATAACCAATTGGAAAACATGATACAGGGCAATTAAGGCAATTATCAACATAATTAAGAAACAAAATCCCTTCTGACGACTGCTTCGGATCTTGTTAATTGATGTCTAAGCAGCCTGAGATTTTGTGTTAATGATCAAACAGTGTCTGATGAGGCTGCAAGCATCACAATGCGTCCTCTTTATGTTCCTGTCTACTCCAGGGACTTGTTAGAAGGCTACACTGGCTTTATAAGCTTCTTGATTCAATAGAAGTGTTATTATTGTAATAGTTTTCTAACTGCAGAAAAAATGTACCTTCAAGAGTTCATATTGCTCTGATCTAAGAACAAAAAACCATACTGCTATCCTATTATTATAGAAAAGAAAGAGGATTGTGGGTACAACTAAATGACTTTAAAGCGAACCAATCGCATAAAAAATAATAATGTCGAATACACAAGTTGCGACAATGAAAAAAATATACACAATGACATTTACTTTTGGAATCCAAGCTGCACTAATCCACACCATTTAGATATAAAACAGAAGAATGAGAGAATAAAATTATGGCCTCATAGTATATTAGTATAGCCAAACAGAAATCAAATATAAGTCAGTTGGCTGGTTGGGAAAAAAGAGAGTATATTTATGTCCTTTTGTAGTTACTTATTCAGCATATTATAGCAATTCTCATCGTAACCACATTATCAGAAGGTATTAAAGTTGTCTTGGGTACTTGAGTTTTTGTAGCCATTTGTTAGTAGTTAGAAAGAGTATAATTTTTCTAAGAATATCGCACTGGTAAAGCTCTTCAGTGCAAATGATCATTAGAGAATTCTGATAAACAGTGATGGAGTGACAGGCTTTCCTGTCTCAACTCAGCATGATTAATAACCAATCTAGAGTTAGTTTAGTTGGTAAAGTCTCTCGGCACCGCACCAGAGACCTGGGATCCAATCCCACCTACATTAGGGTTAAGGGGTTTATGGGAGAGGGAGGGCTACCCCCTCATTGTGTAGCCCAAAGGAAAAAAAAAAAGGAAATAATATATTTTTTTTTTTTAAAGCATGATTAATTACAAGGGCAGTGCTAGCCCTAATTGCGAGCCCGGACAAATAACCCAATAAAGAGTAAAGTCAAGGCCCACGTCTAAAAGTGGCTTTAACTTTCTCTTTTATATGACGATTAATAGTTGACACAATTGGCGCTAGCACTCCCCTTAATTACAATTTCAACCCACAATTGTAAAAGTCACAGGTCATGTGTACCTGCAAAACATGATTCCTCTTTTTGATGCAATAGAATTAGAGAAATACACTGCTAGCACAAGAATGAATTACAAATTATAATTTTTTTCCTTTAGGATTAAAAAAAAATGATTAATTATTATATTTCCTGGAAAAGGAAAGGATGTGCGCAGCAGGGTACAGTATCAGCACAAGACATGAAAGATTGCATAATTTGGGGAAGTATAAACGAAACTTAAGATGGTTTGCTGATTAGGGTGAAAACCAGCCAAGTCATCTCTGTCTTGGGGATTCGATATTGCCATCGCAGCAAGATTCTAATGAAGGGTTAGTTATGAAGATTGATTCAGCACGGTTGGTATTCAATTGTAACAGTTTGTTGTTGACAGAGTCATATGCACACACCAAAATCTTAAAACAATGATAATGACATAATATAGATAAAAAAATATCAGGTACCCATGAGACAAACAAAAAACAAAAACTAAAAATTTATAAGAGAAAAAAAAAACCAACATTATCCATTCAAGGGCCAAACTTTAACATGATTAGAGGCTTTCTGCACCCAGCCTATTGATCCATTATACAAACCTAAGCTTTCCACACAAGCACTATAAATAAAACGCAATCTACTAAACTAAGTTAGTAGAATGGCACCATCATTGAGTTATACAAGAACTTCCCAATTTAAAAATAATTGACAGAACAAAGGAAAACTGAATTTCTGTGCATCAAACAATATACCAACAGAATTATGTAGTATGTGCACCATGCGTTCGTGAAGCCCATATTCCAAAAACAAGAAACCAGAAGACAAACAAGATTGCCCAGTACCGTGCAGGTCCATACTTGATTCTAGATAGCACAAACTGCAAGTTCCAAAACAAGATATATCATATTATTATCCATTTTTCTCACTTATAACCACAGTTTCGAACTAATGAAATGAGGTATATAGCAAGAAAGACAACATCTGTGATCAGAAGCTAAAAATTAAGGAAACAAGAATTGCTAACATGGTCAAAAGAATTTAATTTCTTTCACATTTGGAAATAGTACTCTAAATGGAAACCTAGATTATGGCTAAATCTAATTTCTAGAGGAAGAGATAGTATGCCCATATGTATAGTGTGTCTACTCTAGAGAAAACAATGGTATGAACAAGTATAGCTCATGTACAAACTGCAAACCCTTGAGCACTCAAAAGAACCTCGTAACCAACCATATTATCAGAAGAACGTAGAGACTAAAGTGATTATTGCCTAATAACATCACACAGCCATAAAAAGTAATACATTTATGAACATTATCATCTTGCTCAGCTGCAACACTTAAGCTTTTCAATAAACATGAACGAGTTTGAATTCACATAAATGAAAGGGAGAAAAATAAATTCGTAAAAAAGAAGATTAATATAAAAAGTGAGTCCTAGACTCATGAAAAGATTGGGATTATTTATTTTCTTCTTTTTCACTCTTTAGTGTTGATATGTGTACTTTCCTTAAGTTATTTGTGTTAACATCATTGTAAAAAAACAGAGATTCTTAGTGTCAAGTTTCCAATGGTATTATTAGATAGGAAACTTCTCTTGGAGGTTCTTTATGCAAGGAATCAGAATTGATCAAATCAACTCGAGGGATTGCTTTCACGTAGATACATTTTTATTCAGCCATGTTTTTTCAGTTTGAAACAGCTTCTTGTGGGTCCATACATGATACAACAGTTGGAATCCAAGAACTAGGGTTTGGATGAGATAGGAAGAAGAAAAGAAGTAGGAAGACTAGAGAGTGCTCAATCCCTTAGCCTCCTCTTCTACTATTATATATATATATGAGATGGATTACAAGATTAAATAAATGCCTTTACAAACAAAGAGGAAATAAGGGCCTAATATAAGTGAGGACATAAATGCCCTCACACTACAACATAACATAACAATATTCTCAACACTCCCCCGCTCAAGCTGGTGCAAATATGTCTTGCATACCCAGCTTGTCTGTTATGGTGTGAAACTGGGGATTTCCTACTCCCTTGGTCAAGATATCCGCAAGTTGGTCCCCTATCCTTACAAAAGGAGTGCAAGTTAGTCCTAGAGCAAGTTTTTCTTTGATGAAGTATTGGTCAACCTTAATGTGCTTGGTTCGGTCATGTTGAACAAGATTGTGGGCGATGCTAATAGCTGCTTTGTTGTTGCAATACAACCTCATTGGTCTTAGAGGATGGAGGCCAAGCTCTCTCAACACATCTCCAGCCATAAAAGTTCACATACACCATAAGTCATAGATCTGAACTCTGCCTTTGCACTTGATCTAGCAATAACCGCTTGTTTTATCTCCTCCAGGAGACAAGGTTGTCACCTACAAAGGTACAATACCCGGATGTAGATCTTCTATCAGACACCGACCCTACCCAATCAGCATCTCTATATGCCTCAATCCTTGTGACCATGGAAACCAAATAGGAGACCTTTTCCAGGAGAAGACTTCAAGTATCTGAGAATTCTATACGCAGCCTTCAAGTGAGAGGTCCTGGGAGCATGCATAAAAGGACTAACCACTCTCATTGAATAGTCTATGTCAGGACGAGTGAGGGAGAGGTAGATGAGTCTGCCTACTAGTCTCTAGTATCTTCCTCTATTAGTCAATGAGTCTTCCTTGTTGTCCCCAAGTCTATTTTTTTGCTCAATAAGAGTAGCAATAGGTTTGCATCCCATCATCCATGTTTCTTTCAACAGATCAAGAACATACTTTCTCTGAGAAATAAAGATACCTTTCTTAAATCAAGAAACCTCAATTCCCAGAAAGTATTTTAGTTAGCCCAGATCTTTAATTTCAAACTCCTCTACAAGGTGATACTTTAGCATTTTCAGCTCTTCTAGATCATTATCTGTTATAACAATGTCATTAACATAGACTGAGGGCAAACACTTTGTCTTTGCCTCGACTTTGCTTGATGACTAAAGTGTGATCAGTCTTACTCTGCATGTACTCATACTTAAGCATAGCTCTTCAAAACTTATCAAACCATGCTCTTAGGGATTGCTTTAGCCCATACATGACTTTCTTTAACTTGCACACCTTTCCTCCAGCTGTAGGAAACTTGGACCCAAGAGGTGTCATCATGTACACTTCTTCCTCCAGCTCACCATAGAGAAAAACATTTTTTATGTCAAGTTGTTATAGTGACTACCCTTGATTGGTAGCAAGGAAGATGAGGACTCGAATTGAGTTCATCTTTGCCACAAGAGCATAAGTCTCCTGATAGTCAAAACCAAACGTCTGAGTGTAGCCTTCTACAACAAGTCTGGCCTTGTACCTTTCTACAGATCCATCAACCTGATATTTTACAGTGAAGACCCACTAGCTTTTTTCCTTTTAGAAGGTCAACAAGATCTCACGTAGCATTCTTCTCGACAAGATCTTACATAGCATTCTTCTCGAGAGCCTGCATCTTCTCACACATTGCTTTCCTCCGTTTAGGATTAGATAGGCCTCGGGAACACTGCGTAGCACAATAACAGAAAACAAAGACGAGACAAATGCACGATATGACGAAGACATGGAGTTGTAGGTAACAAAGTGGAAGATAGGATGTTGGGTGCATGTACGAACTCCTTTTCCAATAGCAATAGGAAGATTAATATCATTAACAACAGGAGACATAGGAGGAATATCAGTGTTACCTGGGATAAAAGGTTCAGACGAGACTTCTTGGCAAGGAGGATGAGGTTCATTTCTTCGTCTTGAATGCACCTGCAACTCATTTTCCTTCTCAGCATGAGCAATTTCATTCTTCCATGCTTCATCACTCCCAATATCAACTACGGTTATTGGTGAGGAAGAATACAACTCTTCATCCTAATGCTCACTCTGAAGAAATGTCTTCGGGCAAGAAAAGAAATGAGTGATTTCACAGAAAGTGACATCAAAAGACACTAAGCATTTTCGAGACGAATGATGGTAGCACTTGTACCCCTTCTAGGTAGAAGAATAGCCAACAAAGATGCATTTTAAGGCCTTGTGATCAAGTTTGGAGCGGTCAAGGCGATAAACATGAACATAACAAACACACCCGAACACTTTAAGTGGAATAGGAAACATGGGTACCCGTGGAAAAAGGAGATCAAGAGGGGTTTTGAAGCTCAACAATTGAGAAGGCAAACGATTCATGAGAAAGGTAGCAGTGAGTAAGGCTTCCGACCAAAAAGAGGATGGAACATGCATAGTAAAAAGAAGGGATCGAGTGATCTCTAACAAGTGACGGTTCTTTCTTTCAACCACACCATTTTGTTCAGGGGTGTTGACACACGAAGTTTGATGTTCAATCCCATATGTAGGAAAGGTATGAAGAAAGATCACTAAATGTGTACTCACCCCTATTATCAAACCAAAGGACTTTGATGGGGTACTAAATTGGGTGTGAACCATGGTATGAAAGGTCTTAAACACAGAATATACATCACTTTTAGGCTTTTAGCTTTCAAAAGGTAAACTCAGGTGACCGGTGAGTGATCATCCACAAAAGTAATAAAGTACTTGTAACCAAACAGAGAGATAGTGGTAGATGGACCCCAAACATCAAAGTAAACTTTATCAAAAAGAGATCTACTTCGATTTCCATGAAATGAGTAAGAAGAACTACAATTTTCGCAAGTTCACAGGATTCACAATGTAAATTTAAAGGTGAAGAAGATAAAAAAATGGGGAAACATCTTCTTCAATAACACAAAGGTTCAATAACACAAAGGGTGACCCAATCGTTGATGCCACTGCATCATATCAGGAACATAAGAGCTACTCCCCAAACAAGATTGATAAGGCAACTATGGTGAATTATTCAGCAGGTATAAGTCATCTTCCTCATGTCTACTGCCAATAGTCCTCCTCGTCACCAGATCCTAAAAGAGACAATGTTTGGGAAAGAATGTAACACTGCAGTTCAAAGATTTTGTAATAATGCTCATAGACATAAGATTAGTTACAAAATTAGGAACATGAAAGACAGCTGCAAGGGTCATAGAGGAAGTAGCAACAACACTACCATTCCAAAAAGAACCATCGGCAACTCTAACTCTATCTTTTCCTGAACAAAGATGATACGAGAGGAAGAGAGATGACATACCCTTCATGTGATCAGTAGCTCCTGAATCAATAATCCATGAAGGGTTGATAGTGGAAAGAGAAGCACTGTGTACAAAAGTTGATGTACCTAAGTGGGCAAATGAAGAAGCAACCGTTGAAGGGGTCTCTAATCGAGACATGAAGTAAAGAAGAGCCTCAAACTCCTCTCGGGATAGTCCAGAACTGGTGCACCCGGTGGCGGGTGTAGATGAGTGATCCAATGATGTAGAACCAATTAAAGCAACTAAGTGGGCGAAGGTGTCACCCATGCCTCCAAAACGGCCACCAAAGCAACCCCCTCGAATTGCAACTTTGGGTGATCTTGAAGGACGACCATAGAGGTTCCAACAAGTCTCCTTGGTATGTCGAGTACGGCACAGTTCTCACACTTGAGCTTGTCTTTATCATCCATAGTTGGACCCATATTCCTACCTCTACCGCGACCACTACTCCAACTACCTCTTTGAGACATAGTGGCCAAAGTAGACCTCTCGTGGGTAGAGACATGTTGCACTGCACTTTTCCTACTTTCTTCACTCAACAGATAGGAGTACACTTGATTGAGGGAGGGAAGAGTCTCTCTACTCAACACTTAAGACCCGAGATTGCTTATACTCAGGAGTCAGACCAGCCAGAAATTCAAAGACACGATTTCATTCTATCATTTTTTTTACTTCCTTGGTATCCCCAGGGTTGGAGAGTTTAAGATCTTGATAGTGATCTAACTCTTCTCACATCCTCCTCATCTGAGAGAAGTAGGTAGCGAAAGTCTTCTCTCCTTATCGTAACTGGCAAATACTCTACTGCAATTGATAAATGTATATCGTATTCCCCACTTGGGAATATGTCTGCTCCACAGCTTTCCATAGGTCATTGGCATTGTTTAAAAACAATAAACCACCACTGATGTCTGGCTCCATTAAGTGAAGGAGTTATGGCATAACAATAGAATTCTCAGAACTCCACTTCTCATAGTCATCAGAGGATTTGTCAGGTTCGGCTACCTTCCCAGTAATATAACTCATTTTCCCTCTCTCATTGCTGTATAGCTTGGCTGATTGAGACCAGGCCAAGTAGTTGACTCCATTTAATAGAACAATAGTAATCCCTTGATTAGGGACATCAATACAATGTCCACTCAACCCAAGTGTAGGGTTTGTCGACTTCCGACATACTTCAATCTTCAAAAACTCTACCAACAACCAACACCACACTTCAAACAAGCTTCAAAGCAAGCACTACACTTTGCCTCAAGAGGTACACAATGAGTACACACTCCTAGACAAAAAAATCAAACACTTTCTAGGTGTAAAAGAATCACCAAGCCCTTGCAAGGCACTTCACTAAGCAAAGCATACATCAACACTACAACCATCCTTAAACCACACTATAACTCATCAATGTAAGCATCAAACAAGCCATTTCAAGGCTGTTCCAGTCAAAAAACACAATAAAAACCCAAAAACGCAGCATATATAACCCTTTAAAATGGTCATAACTTTTTCAAATCAAAGGGGTTTTGCATGAGATGACTCCCATATGATAGATAGGAAAAAAAAGGGTCCTATAGGGATAGATTTATCCGTCTAAAACAGATTGCACATGGAGAAATCGAATTTGGTTGGGTTTGATTTTAAAAAGTCTCTTTGGTCTTGGGTAGTGCTCTAATACCAAGTTGGAATCCAAGAACTAGGGTTTGGATGAAAGAGGAAAAAGAAGAGGAAAAGAAGAAGAGATGTAGGAAGAATAGAGAGAGTGCTTAATCCCTTAGCCTCCTCTTCTACTATTATATATATGAGATAGATTACAAGATTACAAAAATGCCCTTACTAACAAAGAGGAAATAAGGGCTTAATATTAGTGAGGACATAAATGCTCTCACACTACAATATAACATAATAATGTTCTCAACAACTGAATCAGCAGCAATAGCAACTTAACTTTCAGCAAAGATATATCTTCATGTGGGTCCATACCATGGTTTAAAAAAATGCCGACACCGTTATGTAAAGCCCGTTACTTAAAGGTTTCGGTGACCTCCGTTACCCGATACCATACCTTTACCCGTTTATCCCGAAACAAAACCGTAATACCCGAAACCATTACGTAACGGGCGTTACGCCCGATACGTAAAGGTTTCGGTCGTAGGATTGGGTTCCCAAAATCCCTAAACTCATTCTAAAACCTCATCTTTGCTTCCTCTCTTCTTCTCTACTTATTCTTAGTACCTTTTTTTTTCTAAAATCCTTTTGTTTTTTGTTAATTAACAACTTGATTTGAAGTTTAATTCATAAATTTGAAGGAATCCAAGACATGTTCTTTATTTCGGGTATGTTTCAACCCTCGACCCATCTAATTTCCTTATTTCTAAATTTTGAGCTTCATATTGTTTTTAAAAGTATCTTGTTACTCATTTATTATATGTTTTTTTTTTTTTTTCTATTTATTGGAATTTTTTGGATTTTTTTAAACAAAAAAGAAAAAAAAATAAGTAAAGGCCGAAACCGTTACGTAACGGCATTACGTAAAGGTTTCGACTGTGTCCGTTACGGTGTTTGAAACCCTTTTTTTAAACCTTGGTCCATACAACTGAATCAATAGCAATACCATCTTTCACTTTTTAGCAATAGCAAACTGTTTCCCTCAAGCTGAAAAGTGAAGATGATATTGTGTTGATTCAATTGAATGGACCCATATATTATCATCACTAATGCTTTATCCCAAGTATTTTTTTTTGATCGATAATCATGAAAGCAATATTATAAATAAAGCAAAGAAGAACAACAAGAGCAGAGCCAAAAAAAGAGTTCACAAGTACATGAACCGAAGAAGCAGAAAAAGATGGAAAGACAAACAATTATATCTAGGAGGCCCCCTATAACAGCCCCCCACTACCCCTAGAACTAATCATCAAGCCAAGGACCCAGAACCACTACCCCAAGTATTTGGGGTTAGAGCATTCGGCAACACGAATCATTTTCTATTATTCTATTATATTAAAAGTTGTAACTTTGGTTCAGTCGTCTGTTATCAAATCATTCCTCAGTAACTTCATCCACGTCATTTTTGCCTTCCCCTTTCCCTTTTAAAGCTTCAACTTGCACAAATTCGTCTCTTCTTAATGGAGCCATTAGTGGTCTTCGTTGAACATATCCAAATCATCTCAATTGATTCTTCCTTATTTTATCACCTATTGGAGCTACTTCCAGATTCTCTCGAATGCGCTCATTTCTGATCTTATCTTTCCTTATCTCCACACTCATCCATATCATCATTCTCATCTCAACAACACTAATTTCATTAATATATTGCTTCTTAGTATTTATTCTCTATTTCTCATTCCTGGGTCGATTGTAATTGCACTCTTGAAATTATGCATAGAGGTCTTTTCTAAAACGATAGGGAAGAGGTAAGACAGTACCATCTGGTGGAATCGAAGGAGGTTTGTCGCCCAATTAGAGAAGGGGACTTGGGCATAAGATCCTAGGGTAATGACTTGGGCTCTCCTTGGGGAATGGTTATGGGGATTTGCAGAGGATTCCCTATGGAGTAAAATAATAGTAGCCAATATGACAGTCTCTTGGTTTGGGAACCGAAAGAGGTCAAATAATCGCATGGAGTCGGCCTATGGAAAACCATTGCTCGAAGGTAAGCAGAGTTCCACAAGCATATTTCCTTTACAGTTGGGTCGGATGAGAAGTTAGGTTTTACGAGGATCGGTGGTATGGTGATAATCGACTGAGGAATCAGTTTGGTAACACATTCTTTGGCAATCAAGAACAGTGTTCGATGGTTTCATGTTTTGAGTCTCATAATGGTATTGCCATGTTGGTTCCCCGACTGAGGAGAGTTGTTTGATTGGGAGATGGAGAGTTATAAGTCTCCTGAGTCTTCCTTACCAGTTTCTCCCACTCATGGGGACTAGGGACAGACAGTTATGGTCTAGAGAGAGTAGAAGGTAGTTTACTGTGAGATCATATTAAAGACTATGATGGGTAGTGAGGTTTCCTCTTTCCTATACAAGTTGTGTGGAACCCAGGAATTCCATCTACAATCGGTTTCTTCCTCTGGACAGCCTGCTGAAACATAATCCTCACCCTAGACCATCTAAAGTGTTGGGGATGGAGTCTGTCCAATAGATGCTTTCTTTGCATCGCTGAGGAGTCAGCTAATCATGTCCTACTTTACTGTCCTCTGCTTAGTAGGTTATGGTTCCATTTCCTATCTCTTCTGAATCATGTGGGCTGTTCCATCCATGTTTTGTGACTGTGATACTCAGGTTGTGTTTATGAGATTGCTTCCGGGAGCATCTTCTCAGCTGGGAGTTTCGAAGGAGAGAAATAGAAGAGTGTTTCACAATTCATTTCTCTCTCCATATTGTACAATCCGCATCATCTCAGATTGTTTACTTGACTGGTGTTTGATTAGAGAAGATTTTATGAAGCCTAACTTTTTATCGTTCTTGTTGCATCCTCGTTAGTTTGTGGTACAATCTCTTTGTATTGTTCGTTTTTCTATAGCTTTTCCTTGTTCACCTTTTGGTGAATTCTTCCGTACTACATGTTATTATATATACATTGATCATCTTTACCGATTAAAAAAAAATCTAGTTTTGCATTTACCCAGCTCTTTAGTTTCATCCATTAATACAACATGATCTACAAATGAAAAATACTGAGGGACCTCCTCTTGAAAATGAGTCGTCAATTCATCCATAAGCAATGTAAAAAGATACGGACACATGGTTGATCCCTGATATAACCCTAATGTCATAGAAAAGTAATTAGTCTTGCCACCAACTGTTTTCATGGTAGTTATTGCTCCCTTATACATGACCTTAAGGATAGCACAATTTTTTTTGAAATTCACTTCTTCCCCAACGCCACTAGATTAATTCCCTAGGGACTTTAGCGTGTGATTTTTTTAAGTCAATCAATATCATATAGCGATCTTTCCTCTTTGTCCAAAACTTCTCCATCAATTGTCTAAGTAAGAAGATAGCCTCAATCGACCTTCCCGGCATGAATCGAAATTGATTATTTGAATACTTAGTTACATGTCTTAATCTTTGTCAACGAATTTGGACGTCTCTGTTATTCTTGTATATAGGTACCATATTACTTCCCGTCCATGCTTCTGGCATTTTCCAAGCCTATAGAATATTATTAAACATCTTTATTAGCCATGATATGTCAATTTCTCCTATTATCCTACACATTCCCGCAGTTCAACAGGAAATGTCTACATATACATACATATATATATAGACGTGTGTGTGTGTGTCTTTTTCTAGATTTCTGAAACACTTTTGAAGTGGTTTTTGGAGCCCACGAAGTGAACATCTCTACTGCACTGAGATTTCGATTTTTAATATGCCGAGAGGTTCTGAGTTCTACCTTTTGATTCAACAATTCCAAGGTATGATTCAGTGTTCCAGAGAACATTTTCTTTTTTAATCTATTGGAGCTAATATAAGTGTGCTTTAATAGAAAGGTGCTTGATTTTTCCCACTTTCACTCTCCTTGGTCTCATTTTGATTTGGAATTTCTTGTTTCACTAGTTGATTTTGTCTATAAAAATCCCTTGATTAAAGTTCTTCTGTAGGCTGTAGCCATTGTCAAGTTTCATTTACTGCATGTTCATCCAATGGAGTTATAGCTCACACAGATTTTAAAAAAAACTTGTCATGGTCTCCTGTTATTAATCTGAACCTTGAAGAAAGCATCGGCGAGGATACTTTGATGGATCTGACAATCCATCACCTGAGGATCCCAATTTCAAGTAGTTAGCAGAAATGCAAACAGAAGAACATAACTGTCCTCTAAGGTATGCCCCATTAAAAAAAATTCATCATTCCTCCAGGAATTATATTAAGACTTAGTAATACTGAGTAAAAACCATAATAACTCAAAGGCAATGAGGCCACCACAGGAAGAGGCCTTAGGGGTGAGACAGCTCAGAGATATTCGCTAGACCTCTAATTCAATACTTGGGAAATCCTCCAATGCTTTAACCAGTTGATAACAACTAACTTAATCAATTATTTTTCCCATTTCCCTTTGCAAGAGGAAGGTATTGCTTGGTGCACTGTGAGGAGTATACAACTCCATGACTAACAGAACTAGTAGGTCAAAAAGTAGTCACCAACTACAGATTTAATCAGCAAAAGTTAGAATATTATGGTCAGCCATTGCACATATCAGTATCCTAGCCAATTCCAGATCTTGCCCATCATGCTTTCCCTCGCTTGTCAAGGATTATCATACACAAGAAGCATAGTTAAGTTTTAACTGGGGAACTTAATTGAATGAGGCAACCCCATGTTTTCTCGAAATAGACAGAAAAGGGAAGAAAAGATGATGAACCCATTTCCAGTAGTGGAGCTAAAATCAAAAGCGAATATACATGGTATCCAACTAACTACATATACTGGGATAAAAATAATGGGAAGAATATCTGGCTACTTACAAAGCGAAAGAAGACAACAACTGTCAGAGCGCATACACCTCCAAGAAGAATATGAAGACCACTTTTTGCAGTCTTCTGCAAATCAGAATGGATCTTGTTAGACAAAGATATCACAGAACATATCCGTAGAAGCCACAAGAGTGATGGACACATTAATGGCGCTAGAAAATCATCTCAAATCAAACTATTTGCATAGATACACATGAACCTTTTTAAATGCAAGGCATCCCTTACAACAAGAAACATGAAAGGGATCTGAATTATAAAAGGAAAATTTTACACCAAAGACACTAATCATGTTGATTATCCAGTGCCTGATTTAAGTGAGAATGAGAAAATAATAATCCACAAATTTTCTCTTACATAATAGAAGCCTCAAATGATTGCTGGTAACTAATATAAAAATATCTAGGTCATAATGTCACAGATGCATTTCAACATGGTCGACCCAGGATTGGGTGTCCAACAGTAATTGTCTTCTTCCTAAAGATTTAACATGGATTTTGGCAAATGTGTAGCACAGTTTATCAAATTTGAAACATGTTCCAGCTTCTTATTAACATGGTTATTACAGGAGGTTTGAAAAGAAGTTCGGCAAGGCAATGAGATTCATTTATAGACTGAGGCTTCCAATTCGGCAATGAGGACAAGGCCAAATCATGGGTAGTAGAGGGACAATGCCAACAGAAATTCAATTGAAAATCTCTAGTTCCTCTCGTCTTCTTTTGTTGGTAACCAAGGACGGAGGAAATAAAGAATTTGAGTTATTTTATGTCTTGAGGTTTACGTTTACCTGTTAAGAAACTCGTGAGCTATGAAAGGAAGCAGAGGTGACATAAACAGTTGCCCGTGTTAGAACTATTTCTCATATTCTGTTGATTAAACAGAGAATATTTGCTCATTTAAAATCAAGGATATTTATCCATTTAAGAAATTTTATGCCTATGAATGAGTCAGATGAATCCCTGATTAAAATTTTGGTTTTAAGCCACTGGGATCTGTGAATTATTGGATTCAAGCTGATTTAGTTGGACTTGACTGTCCATGAGGCAGACAAATTCCGATGACCGAAATGCTTGATCCCCAGCCAAATTTGCTCTGATTGATCTTTGGAACTATTTTCTATCCCAACTTGGAGTCTCTTGGGTCTTTCCCTGCTCCTTCTAAGGCTCCTCGTCTTGCTGGTATTCACGTATGCTTGATCTCTAGCCAGATTTCCTTTGGGCTCTTCTTCGAGGGGCCATCTCTACTTCAATCTAGAAAGAAAGAAAGAAATGCATTTTCGATGGGTCACTGTCCCAAGACAAAATTAGACTACATGTGCGCAACCTATTGTTCGATTGGGTCTCAATCAGAGAAGATTTTTCTGAAAAGGGGTTATCCAGCTTTATTTTATAGTAAGTGATTTAACTTTTGTCCCAGGGTGTTTGGGCCAACTCACTGTGACTGATTCGCCCTTCCTTTTTGTTTCTTTCTTCTCTGGTTCACTATTGGCGAATCTTTGTATTCCTTTGTTTCCATCTCTCAATATATTGATTGTTTGTTCATCGATAAAAATAAAAACTCAGATGATATAACTTGTCATAAGCTGAGATGTTAGTCCTTGGATATATTTGACATGGTTAATAGAGAAGAAAACATAGAGAAATATGCAGATTAATATTTTTTGTTTATAGGTGTTTAGTTCCGAAAGGTGAAACTAATATACACATCAAAGGATTTTCATGAGGTAGCTATAACCTTAGGTACATCTCTATGCTTTTAGTGCATGCATGGTTATAAAGAAGACTTAAGAGCCTGTTTAGACATGACACAAAACACAGCTTGTGCTATTTTTCAATTCCTGACAACTGTGTTTTGGGGTATTAGTGCACTTGGATGGCTAGTTCAAACCTAATACTTTGCACAATACCCCCCACAAAAGGACCTTGAGACAGTGTTGGAACCAACTTGGATGCAGGTTCCTCTTACTCTTTCCTTTTCAATGCAGTTTCCACTGTTATCTCTTCTTGTGCCTGTCAATGGGCCTGTATAGCTTCCACTCAGTTGTAGAAAATAGCCTTCTGATGTATCATTAACTGACAAGCAGAAGCTGGATTTGAATTATATAAGCTTATGAACCCAGCGTTTAATGACTGTTTGACTTCTACAGGAGAGTGCAGAAACAGAATAAAATTGGTAAAGCCCTGCTCTCATAAAGTCTGGACAAGGTCCAACATACATCTAAAACAATATCCCTTGGAAGAAAGAGGATGGAGGTGTCAGTTTGTGGGCATTTCTTCTAGGCACTTCAATTTTTACGACAGATGTCTGACATGAGTACAGTGGTCATATTATTTTGCACTTGTTGGAGTTTCAGTTCCAATTAAATAAGAAACCACTGGCATCTTATAAAAAAGAAGATAATACACAATTGACAACCATTAACAGAAAAGGAAGAAATTTAGGCAGGTATATTGAACTCCTGAATATCTCAAATGATTTTGAGGTATATTGAAGGCCTGAGAAAATCCGTTGACTAAAACTGATAAGAATGACTAGTTAAATGATTTTGTAGCTGAAAGCACAAACCTGAGAAAAACATCAGTTCTGACTAGATACTGAATTAATGGATAGAGATGATTCCAGAAATTTTGGGTAGTGAAATTCCACCAGAAATTGCATAAAAACAAACATCTCTCCCATCCATATAGTCTCTTAAGAAACTAAAACAACACCAAACCGAACATACCTTTCCAACACGAGGAGCAATCAGCCATGCTAGAGTTACAGTAAGCAGCCCCGTAGCAAGCAGAATCCCGGTACATTCCACAGCCCATTTGGTTGCAGGATTTTCAACACGGATGACATCCTCAGTCACGATATTCAAATGTTGTTCTGTAACAACCTGTGATACTACTGCAGTATTAGTGTAATTATGTGGATTAAACCACAAAGAAATCTCACTAAGACGTTGTCTCCGAATAGCAGCAACAGCATCCGGATCTACACCTGAATTTGTTTGCAAATGTGCAGGAGTAGGCCCCCCAGAGACAGTCCTTTCCCTTAATTCTTCATAATCCTTTAAAGAAGCCATAACCTTCTTAAAGTCGGCAGTTCTAACATTTTTTGCAACACTTCCGCAGATTTCACAAACAATGGATCCATGATTAATAAACCACTTCAATGCACAAGCATAATGTGCAAGAGCAAGATCATTCTTGCAAGAACAACCAAGCTCAATGAGTGTGTCTTGGTGGTGATCTGAACCTGCTTCTATATCAGTATTACAAATGAATACCTCCCCCTCAGGGCTGATGAACTCGATAAACCCAGAATCGCTTCCATCATTTTTAGTATGAACAACGTCACTGTCACCTTTCACGACTTCTTTGCTATTGGGGTTCAAATCTTCATTGACTTTCAATACTTCCTGTAATGGAGGGGTGATGCCCAAGAATCCCAATGCAGCATCACCCCTTATGTCAGATTCAGCACACTGGCACACACGACAAGTTGCCAAGCTCACCTCCTTATCTACACTCGGACGCGATATCCAGTAGGTCCCTAAATTATCACTTTCCATGGCTGAGCACATATCTTCATTACTCACTCCACCATTGCTTGTCTGCAACCGATCTTCCTTGCGGCCCATTACATTAGATAAAGTTCCCTTGAATTCAGAATGTATGTTTTGCAGCCCTCTAAATCACTGCACCATTTTGCTTCAACATTTTCACTTAATTAAGTCAACCTGAGGCCAATTCTCCCATTGTGCACTTCTAAGAAACAAACACCAAGTAATAGTATTCCCAAACACGATTGACAGGCAGTATAAGCTTGAAATCCAAATATGAAAGGAACTCAAGGATTTTAACATAATCCAGGCCCTTGGGACAGCTTAAAGAGAGGGCTTAATTAGATATTCAGGAGAAGATGAAGCCTCGAACTTCTTGTCTCCTATTGAAAGAACCATTTACAATATCTGATCATCTAAACCCATCAGATGCGCTTTGTTCTGAAATTTCAGGCAATACCAATGCTTAATTGGACAATTAATGGAACCTCAATTACTGAACTGAAAAGTGGAAATCAGTAGAATGGCTTAAGTACTAAAATCTGAAGGTATAAATATGCCATTACATATGCAATCATCTATTTAAACATCATGTCATATATCTTAAAAACACTGTAAATGGATTTTATTGTGAAATATGTACATTGAAATAATAATTCTTGGAGTTTTTATACTTGTAAATGTAAAATTGCACATCATGGACAAGCCAATCAAGAATATTCACAAACCATCATGTTATGCCAATTGAAATTGACATCTTAAGCAACAAAATCAATGATGTAGAACAAGAAAACCTATGATTATTCATGTGATCGTAAGGTACCCAAAGGAATAAATAACACCATTTTGATACAAATGATATCACTGTCAACACCTTTCACAACTTCTTCGCTATTAGAGTTCAAATCCTCATTGATTTTCAATATTTCCTATAATGGAGGGGTGATGCCCAAGAATCCTAATGCAGCGTCCCCCCTTTTTTTGTCATTGGTAATCAAAAAGATATATTAATAAAAGTAAAAGAGAAGTACAGAAACATAAGTATAGAACATAAATGAGTTTACAGTATCGTAAACTAAAAACAGTAGGAGAGCAGCACTTATCTACACACTGGCACACACAACAAGTTGCCAAGCATGCTTCCTTATCTACTGTCTACACCCGGATGCGATATACAGTAGGTACCTAAATTATCACTTTCCATGGCTGAGCATATATCTTCATTACTGACTCCACCATTGATTGTCTGTAACTGATCTTCCTTAAGGCCCATTACATTAGATAAAGCTCCCTTGAATTCAGAATGTATGTCTTGTAGCCCTCTCAACCACTGCACCATTTTACTTCATTATTTTCATTTAACTAAGTCAACCTGAGGCCAATTTTCCCATTGTGCACTTCTAAGAAATTTACACCAAGTACTCGTATTCCCATACACGATTGATACGCAGTAAAAGCTCGAAATCCAAATATGAAAGGAACTCAAGGGTTTTAACATAATCCAGGTCCTTAGGACAGCTTAAAGAGATAGCTTAATTAGATATGCAGGAGAAGATGAAGCCTCAAACTTCTTGTCACCAATTGAAAGAACTGATTTACAGTATCTGATCATCCAAACCCATCAGATATGCTTTGTTTTGAAATTTCAGGCAATACCAATGCTAAATTGGACAATTAATGGAACCCCAGTTACGGGACTGAAAAGTGGAAATCGGTAGAATGGCTAAGTACTAAAATCTGAAGGTATAAAAATGTGCCATTACATATACAATCGCTAAGTACTAAAATCTGAAGGTATAAAAATGTGCCATTACATATACAATCATCTATTTAAACATCATGTCATCCATATAAAATGTAAAAACCCTGTAAATTGATTTTATTGTGATATATGTGCATTGAAATAATAATTATTGGAAGTTTTTCTACTTGTAAATGTTAAATTGGGGCATCATGGACAAGCCAATCAAGAATATGAAGACAAATGATCATGTTATGCCAATTGAAATTGACATCTTAAGCAACAAAATCAATTATGTGGATCCTATTATTATTCCTGTGATCATAAGGTAACCGAGGAATAAAATAACACCATTTTGATACAAAAAAAATTAAGTTCATTTTTCATACAGGTGATTTATTTGATATCCACACTAGTTGTTTTTCATTTGCTTGACAAGCACATGCCTTGGACCAAGCGCTATTCACCTATTATATATAATGTAATATTTCCTAGGGAACATTTACCCTATCCATCTCAAGAAGGTTATTCCCAGTGACTTTGGAAATTGAAGCAATAGACCATGGCTGGGTGCATCAGCCAGGTTTGGAAGAGCAATTACCAGCTAAATTAATGGAGAAAAAAAATTAAAATACTAGCTAAGGAAACAACCACCTTGTTAAAGATCTCTATGCAAGTATTCTTGTCAAGTATACCTATTTTGCGACTTGGAGATGTAATCATTAACAATACTGACACGTTTTTTTTTTCCCTTTAATAGAGGGTTTCCCAAAGCCTTCAAATCAAGGACTAGTCCCGTCAGGTATACACACCAACCTAAACAAAAAGTCGAGGAGTGGGAGTTGAACACATGACCACAGGGAGCAAACCCGGGACGCTAGCAAACTGCACCAACCCCTGGTGGGTACATGATTTCCATATTACTATTTAAAAAAAGTATGAAGCAGTAAGCACTTATCTTCTATAATTTCCTCCTAGATCACCATTGGGACCACATATATAAGATAAATACATGAACATATTAATACGCATTAATTGCTTGATATCCTTCATAATTTCCATTCAGAAATAGAATCGAAACAAATAGTTGCAGGCTCTCCAATTCTTTGGAGTTTATGCGGAATTGGCATCTTAATGGTGAAGTGGAATTGCCCAAAATGCATGTAACTTGGTGACTATATATTGCTCTAATTAAATTAATGTTCAACGACTCAACAAAGTCAGTAAATGAACCCACAGGTAAGAATGATCTTTGGTCATCGAGACAAAGGGCATTTTATCAAAAATAAATAATAAATAAAATAGAGAGAATTAAAGGATATAAACAGAAACAAATTAATTAAAGCTCTTTACACAACAAAACCCATTCTTCGAGTCATTGAATTATCGCCAATTTGATCAACAATGGCAATAAGCAAAAATCCTAGGAAATCCAAAAGCCCAAAATGTGTCACTTGCCCAAGGACTGACCACAATTTGGATCAAAGGGCAAATTTTGAGCAAATCCTACAATCATATGCTCATGGGTAGTGATTATTTTTAAAAAATAATAATAATAACTATTTTATAATGGGAAATTCAATTGTGTGAAGGGTTAGTTACTGATCCCACAAATTAGAAAAGTAATCAAAACCCATTAAAGCATTTGAATTGCATAACATAAAATTCACAATAACCCTAGAAACAACACAAATCCAAATCACCAATTTTCGAATCTTGAGCTCTTCATTGAGCAGCAATTAGCAAGCCAGATTCAGAAAACTAGACGGAAATCACAGAAACATGTCGTAAAACGCAAATTCATAAAGAAGGATTAAAGGGGTGATTGTGGTGATGGTGAGAAAGAAACAAACCTCTTTTTTGCCGTGGAAGAAACGACAATGGAATCAGAAATGAAATCGATCTACAAAACTAACCAAAGTGGTTAGGAAATTCGGGAATCAGTTGGAGTGATGGATGGAATTTTATTCTCTCTCTCTGAATGGATCTTTCCAGCTTCACCGACTATCTTTCTCTGTTTCGGTCCGAGTGGATGTCATGAGAGAATGTCCTCCACTTGTCTAGTTGATGTTTGGTTGCTTTTTTGGTTTAGAATCGATGTTTGGTTGCTTGATGTGATATTGTATGAGGAGAGTGCAGTGGAACTGGAGTCTATAAATACCATAGGCTACACTAGTAAGTAGCATCTCAGCCCATCCTGATCTGATAAAGGTCTTTTGTAGAAACTTGTCGATAACAATTTTCTATTCCGGAATAGAAACTTCTAATAGCAGGAATAAAGAATTGTTCCTTGAGAGTGATGTCAAACGGCCTCATACTTCCAATAAATTGGTAGCAGTTCTTCTTGGGTGATAATTCTAAAATAAGGGGTCGTTTGGCATGTTCTTGTGAATCTTTTTTTTTATATACCATAATAACATAATCAATTTCAATGCATTTGACATGACATTCCTCCATAACCTTTCTTTGAAATACGAGATTCTCAATATGGTTTTGTGGAAACACACAAAAACTACTAGTTTTTTATGGGCCATTTGGCATGTTCCTATGAATCGTTTATGTAGTAACATAATCGATTTAAATGTATTTGACATGACATTTCTCCGGAACCTTTCTTCAAGATACCAAATTCCCAATATAGTTTTGTGAAAATACAAAACAAAAATACTAATTTTTTAAGAGTGTTTGTGAGAAATGCAAGTAGGGCATTACGAAATCCTATCTCATCTCTCTCTCGCCGGACATTCTTCCCATACACCTAGGGAACTACCCTGGACACACAAAAATCATTATAAAGGTGTCATGTTTCAAAAAATAAATAATATTAAATTTTGAATATAGTGGTCCTCTAAATTATGATGTAACTATTGACTATGTGAGAAGTTTGTCTCCTCAAAATTTTATTATTTTTGTATATAGATAATATAAAAACTTAAAAAGAGAAAGATTGTTTACGTGCTTGCATTTTGCTACGCATGCCTCCCCAACTTTCTATGTGTCGCTTTTGACTCCCTTTAATTGTGGTTAAGATTCACTAATCCTTAGGGTTAATAAATATAACATTGGTTGAAGAAAAAAATTAAACATTGGGTTAGTGAGTCTTAACCACAATTAAATGAATTAAAAGGGACACGTGGCAAGTTGGGAGGTGTGGCCGAAAAAAATATAATGGTTTTCTGAAAAGGGAAGACCCTTGTTCTTTTTTTGTATAGTGAACCATTATTGGATGCAACATTAACCAAATTTATAACCACAATAGACCCATTTCGTGCATGCTTAATCATTCTCCACAAAACTCATGAGTTGTCATGTTCCTTACACAAACGGGTTCAAGAAGCATTTTTGTCGCAACTCTTAGCCAAGTTGATCAAGATTTTGGTGGACATAAGCAACATAAGCACTTAATCGTGCATCTTATAAGGCTTACAAGACTTCTTGTGACCTACCAGGGAGTTTTTCTTGACATCCCAAATGTCTTAAAATTACCAAAATATCATTGACTTTTTAAAGTATACCAAAGTGCTCTAAAGTAAAAAAGTACTAAAATATCCCTAAATTTTAGCAAATGTGTGACATTTTATGTAAAATATTTATTGTGATAGTTTAGATATTTTTGAATTCAAAATAGATATTAACTATCAATATAGTCAACCAGAGCAACCCAAAAAATGCCTTGATAAGGGGTATTTATGGAAAAATGGCAATGTTGAAACACACCCTTCTTTATGTTCATAATTACCAAACTAACACTGTCCAAGACAATTTTTTGAGTTGAATCGGTTGATTGTTCAACCGGAGCTCCTGTTCATAGTTATTCTCTTCAAAATAACATTAAAATATCAAAAGAAATTTCAAACCATGTAATGAGTGACATGTGCCAGCAATAAATAAAGAGGTGTTTTCAAATTCAAAAGAAATCGGTGAGGTCAATATTTCAAACAGTGACCCTTCATCCTTTTCAATTTCTAATTTTTTATTATAAAAATTAAAAATAAACATTCTAATTGTAAAATGGAAAATGGGACACCGTTTTGAACAGTGGCCCAAACCAAATTTTTGGGTATGCAACTTTTTTAACAATGTTACAACTCTATTTAGCAACCATAGATGGGAGACCATTATTTTAAACAGGATCCAATCATTTTTATTTTATTTTTTTGAGTAGTTTTAATTAAGTCTACTTGCTATTATTAGGGGGTCTTTTGGGAAAAACTTCCCATTTTCTCATCTCCCTCTACATCAACTAGTACCTATAAATATTTCTCAAACTCTTAATCTTGAAGGTGATAACATTTCTAAATTTCTAAAAATTTCATTCATGAATCGTACAGACAATCATGAGTTAAAATTTTAAAGAATTCTCTTGATGTAGCTATTTCCTATTATTTTATTTTTATTTAAATAATTCAATCATGTATGAAATATTTTAGATCAAAACATGTTAGGTTAGCTTAAAGTTGGCAATTTACTGTGCATGTGATAATTATTTTTTGAAGATCATAATATGAATATTTTATGTGATTGAATTGTCTTAATTATTATTTTTCTTCTTCCTCCCGTTTTATTTTGGAGTTAGAAAAATCTAAAATATAGATTTTTAAAGGTGTTTGAATCTAGAATGAAGGATATAGGATTTTACTGGCATGAGAAATAATTTAGCGATTTGTGGCATAATAATTAGACACTTCATTGATAACTTTAGCATTGATTAGATGATTACGAAAATTGTAATGATCTAAAAAATGATCCATTAAGTCCTTGGACCTTACTTGGTTCCAAGACATATTGGATAAGACTACTTTGAAATCGCAAGAGCCCCACTATCAATCTTACCCGATGACCAAATTTTATTCATAGTGAGCGATCATGCCACTAAACTCATCAAAAATTCTTAAAAGTTAGCATTTTTTAGATTTTTTATGTGTTCTAAACACACTTATAAACCTCAATTTAAGTTTCTACTTAGTTTTAAGGACTGGTATAACAACTCAAAATTTTGATTGAGCTCCATTGGCAGATCTAGTTGAATATTAGTCTAGAATTTTATAGACAAATTTTCTTAATATTTTGACCATATAGAAAACATCACCTAATTTCAAGTTCTTTAGGTTATGTTGTGGCTATTTTAGAACAAAATTGGATGCAAGTTATTGCATTGGAATGAGACTCTAGGAAAACGTTTCGAGCGATGGTCATTGAAAGCACAGGATTTTAACCCCTCTCCCAAATCATGATTGAACCCGAAAAGGTATAGCGTAAATCGCAATTGGATGTGTCACGCCCCAAAAAACCTACACACAATACATCTCATATTTGTGCAGATTCCAAGGCGTAAACCTGGAACAAATCCCGAGGTAATGGAATTTAATCTAAATAAATTACCATCAACAGATGCATATCTCTAGCATTAAGTTTAAACTAACAGAAGTAAATGAACATAAAACTGAATTCATTTAAAATCTCACTGACATAACACTCTACCTCAACTGAAAAGTACTAATTAAAGTTCTGCAACGAAACCCTACAACTAATTAAGTTTTTGACCGTTTCCCCTAGGTCATTCAGGTACTTCCTGAAAAAAATCAATAAATAAAACAAGGGTGAGCTTTTGGCTCAACAAGAGAATACAATAAATGCAACAATTATGATAAATAAAACAATGAACAATAATATGAATATGCATCATTTAATTTATCAGTTTACACAGTTATTCTGTCAATAAGGTTTACACGTAGTTCACCGTATTGACAACGGTATTAATCTTATATGGTCTTATACAGGGACCCTTAGGTTTACACGTAGCTCACCTAAGGTAGTCACCCTGAGAGGCACGCAACTTCTCAGTGGGATTACACAGAGCTCTTCCTCAGACTTTAGACCTATAGAGTCTCTTCCTCTCTATTTGTCATCCCTTGGTCTTATTCTCTTTAATTCATTAACCACACTCTTTATTATGGCGTCCCATACCATCATAACAAAGAGGACATCATATTATGCAAAGCTATAACAATTACAATTATGCAAGATAATAATTGAAACAGATTTCTTTAAACATGTCTTTCTAAATAAAGAGAATCTACAATTTATCTAATATGCTCACAGTACAAACCATTCTCAAATATTTATTTTTCGAAGAATAAAATAAATCATTTATTTTATTTTATTCTCCTTTTTTTCTTTCGTTTTTATTTTGCCATTCATTATTTAATTTATTCTGATATGCTCACAGTACAAACCATTCTCAAATATTTATTTTACAAAAAATAAAATAAATAAATCATTTTATGTTATTTTATTCTCCTTCTTTTCTTTCGTTTTTTTTTTATTTTGCCATTCATTATTTAATTTATTTTAATATGCTTACAGTACAAACCATTCTCAAATATTTATTTTACAAATAATAAAATAAATAAATCATTATATTTAATTTTATTCTCCTTCCTTTCTTTCGTTTTATTTCGTCATTCATTATTTAATTTATTTGATTCTTTTTATTTCATAATTTATTTAATTATATCACATCATGTTATTTAATTAACTCAATAAAATACAGCTCGCAAAACACCCAAAATGGCGCCACCAATCGATCGACGGGTTGCTTGTGATTGATCGGTGACCATCGATTGATCGGCCCAAGGCCTCTAATCGATCGGTGTCGGCGATTTGGCTGGAAACGCCAACCCAAACCCTAAATCTCGATTTTTTTCAACTTTCTGAACTCTTTTTCTCGATTTTCCACCCCTCGAAACCCATGTTAATTTACCCACCATTGCTCTTTCAATTTGTAACTTCTATTCTAACATTATTTATGCATTATTCTTCAATATGTATAGATCTCTATCCTAGATATCACACAAATACCAATAAATCTATATAAACTCAAGATAAAACTAATAATAGAAAACCCTAACTATTGGGGAGTATTCACTTGCCTCAAAGGTTCGAATCTCCGACTTTTAATACTCCAATCCTACCCGAACATGCTTTTCTCGAAGGATCAAACCACCACAAGAGAGAAAACTCAAATCTCCAAGCCTCGAATCTCGATCTAGACACTTGAAAGCTCTACTAAAGTGTAGCCTCTTTTTCCTTTCTCTCCCACGTTCTATTCTCCAGAATTTCAGTTTAGTAAAAATTATGAGGATTAGGTTTATCATGTTCTATATATATTAATCATATTTTCTTATTTACTACAACGCCATTAGTGGTCCTTGTTTGTTTATAGGTTCTAACTAACCACAATAAAAATAATTTCAAGGTCATTACAGGATGAGAGTCGCCACCTATTATAATTCTAAGGGAAATAGGATCCTTGAGATAGTTGGATAAAGCATGGTCTGGAAAATAAAGATTAGGAATTCATTTAAGTTAGGGGAAGGTGTTAGACACCCCTAAACTCTCATCCGAATATGGTTACTAACTCCCTAAATTTGGAATTAAATAAAGAAAACCATAGAAGAAGCTTGAGATTGAATCTATATATTGAGTGATGTAATATTAACATAAATAAATGTAATGAGATAGGCAAGATAGAAACGGAAACGAGATTCTATCCTAAGGGAGCTAAACCCTAGAAGGGTTACCTACTTATCCACTATCAGTGGAATCAAGCCATGCGTAGTTCCAGGGTAATGGATTGAATTGATTTGATGAAAGTGTTAGACATGATGCCCAGAAAAGTCATTTAGATTGTAAGATTCTTATTAATTAGATTAATAGAGATATCTTCTTTATCTATTGTATATTCATTATAGGTAATTGACCATGATCATGAGATGGTCTATACGATATGAGATATTGACTAAGGTCTATAGGATATATTGTAGGAAAGTTATATGATGACATTATCACAGGCAGATATAACTTTCTAGTTCCTTATACCTTATATAGTCACAACTATGGGTGAAGCTGGACACTTCACTTATATGGCTGCAACAATGCTAAGATGTTCTCAATGGTTGAGATGTAGTTTTATCTCAAATTATTGTAGTGGAGACTACACATCATCATATGGGTGCTTAAATGTATACTAACTGATTGTATGCAATGAGAGACCTTTTGCATAAACATATTATCAGATAATTGGTCTCTCATTCACATTGAACAGTTTCAATGATCCTTAGATCTGATGAGTTCATTTATAACTGAGCAGTAACTTGATTATTTTGATTCCACGAAAGTATTCTCTACATTAGGAAATACGATACAATGACAGTTGGATAGTCCGAAAGCTATTCGAGTCATGATGAATTTCAAACAAGAAATTCATGCTCATTAAATTGAGAGATTATCCAAGTTCCAGGTAAGACAGTCGATTAAGCTTAAATCCTGCGCATGTGATTTTGAAATCAAAAAAGTTTGAAGTATATTTTTATTAAAATATATTATACTTATAAAAATATTTTTCTTAAAATGTTTTACATGAGAAATTATTTTTCATGGCTTAATCAGAAGTCTTGAAAACCCGGATGATGTGCAATGGGCTATGAGTTAGATAGTATATTAATCTCGAAGGCCCATTAGGGGTAATGTGATTGGAATGATCAATTGAATTAAAAAGTTCATGTGGCGGGATCCGTAATAGTTAATGTTCTTATACCGGGATTCAATTGCAACATGGATATCTCACATCACTTGCAATTCCAATGAAATTCCTATTAAGGGTCAATGGGATAACATTGGGTAAGCCCATGGATTAAATCTTATGGGTGGGGCGCCCACTTAGGGATTCCTAATTGGATTAGGATTGTGTTGGTTAAATAATTATTACATATTAACTCCTAAATTTATGGGATTAGATTCCAATCTTGGAAATTAAGAAACATAAGAGATAAAGTTTAACTTTAATCAAAACTTGGAGATCAAGTTCCCTTGGCTCACGCCCACTCCTTTGGGGTTTCCTAAATGGAATTTCATTCCTAATTGTTAGGAGTTTGTTAGGTTTTTGGGATTCCTAGAATCTAGGAATTAGTTACACCCCCGTTAATATGGAATACTTTTAGGAAAATGAATCCCAAATTAAAAAGTTTGTTTTAATTAATGATAAGAGTTATCATTATTTAGTAACTCTCTTTAAGGGATGTTTTTTAATTGTATTAGGATTAGAATTAGATTCTAATCTATTAATACCCCAACACCCCAATGCGTAGGAGATTTTTATCTCATTATTATTCTCTCTCCAAAAACGTGAGCTAAAGGGGAGAAAACTCCCCTCTCAATTTTCGTGAGCCCCTCTAGGGATTCTTCAAGGTTTTTGAAGCTTGGGTTTTGAACTCTTAGTGTTTTGGGTGATAGAAAGTCTACACCAACATCTCTTCTTCTTCTCTTTGTTTCTTCAAGACTAAGAAAAGATTCAAATGCTTCGCGGGGATAGCGAAGAATAAGGATTGAGCTTCGAGTATTTCTTTGAGAAATCTCTACAAAGAGTTTTAACGGTCGAGTTGGTTTTTGCTTCACCGGTGAACATCATTCACCGAGGTAATTATCTAAACATGTAGTTTATATTTTATGTATTCTATGGTGTAAAAATCTTCGGGATCCAGTATTCCACATAAATTTATTTGGATTACCTTTAGGAAGTTGATGGTTTGATAGTTTTGGCTCATATATGGGAGCAATGAGAAAGTTTAAGCTCATGTTGAGTAGTGATGGGGCAGTTTAAGCTCGTGTCGAGGAACAGTAAGACAGTTTAGGCTCATGTCAAGGAGCATAAGTAGTTTAGGCTCATTTCAGAGCATGGGGGTATGAAACAAATATTTGAAAAGGGAAGCAGCTAGGATTTGGGTCAGACTATAGATTGAACAAGAGCTCAAACAGGGGTTCAATTATGGTTGTCTGGGTTGGTTAGGGTTTTAATAGTGGTTTGACTGGGTTTATCTAGGTTTGGCTAGGGTTTAGCTAAGGTTTGAATTTTGGATAGGAATTCGACTAGGGTTTGTTAGATCGATTAGGGTTCAAACAATGGTCTGGACAGGGGTTCGACTAAGGTAGGCTACATTTGAACCGAAGTTCAGGTAGAGAATCGACTAAGTTGGGTTACGTTTGAACTGAAGTTTAGGTAGAGGATCGGCTAGGTTGGGCTAGGTTTGAACTGAAGTTTGGGCAGTGGTTCAGCTAGGGTAGGCTAGGTTTAACAGAAGTTCAGGCAGAGGTTTTACTAGGGTTGACAAGCAATATTTGTACTTCAAAAAGTAATTTAAAAACAGTAAATCAATTTTTTAAAAATAGTTTTAAAGACTAAGAAAAAGACTAAAAGTGACAGAGCGTCGAGAAATTACGGTCCGAGAAATCCAAATGATTTTTGAAATAAGAGTTCCTGAGAATCAATTATTCAAAATCGACCTCCTGGATCGCCAAGTCGCAAAAAAACAAAAGAGGCTAGGGAAAGGGATTTTGGAAGAGGAAAGGGATAAAGAAATTTTTAATGAAAAATGAAGAAGAGATGTGGGAGTAATTATATGTTTTTAAAACATAGGGCTCTACTTGAAGTAGCGCTCCTATGAGGATATTTTTTGAAAAAGCAAGGCGGTTGGAACAGTATGGTGGCAAAAAAGGGCAAACAGGGGTCGACAGTGCAGGAGTCGGAAAAAAATAGGGGGACACAGGGATGGGCGCTACTTCAAGTAGCGCCCCTTTGAGGGGCTCTAAAAGATAATAAAAAGTAGCACCCCCTTGAGGGGCTCTAAAAGATATATTTTTTTATTAATGGTGCCATGTGTCGAGTTCCAATTAGCCAAAAACCCAAATTTTCGTTTTAAGTCTGTTCTGACCCCGAAAAAAGCTGATATTGAACCAGAAAATATTTAAAATTGTTTTAGAAAAAATGATAATTTTTTAGCACTTTTAAGGGGTATTTTAGTTATTTTTCACCTTGGGGGCATTTTGGTCATTTTCACCTCAAGGACGTTTTCGAAAATCGAGGCGTGTGGAAAAATAGTTTTAAAGGAGAGTTTGAATATTATTTTTGAATGGTGCAAAAAAAGACTAAAGGGGTGCAAAATTGGGTCACTTACAATTGCCCCTCTTTGTCGAAGGGTGTGAGCACGTGAATGACAAAGACTATAAGGCTTCTGTAAAACTTAAAAATAGAATTAATTTCTACATTGACTACTTGCCATAGATAGAATGACTAGAGGGTGACAGAGGATGGGCTGCTGGGAGAACATATTCGTTTGTAGGGATAAAGAGAAAGAAAGGACGGTTTATACTCAGTGATGAAACATCCGAGATAAGGGAGAGAGAGAGTTTTTTGCCACATTTCGGAGGAAATAATGCGAGTCTAGCCTCATCACATGAGGGATAAAGGTGAAAGCATAAGTAGTCACACTCACTCTAATTGTTTACACTATGAATGACCTGGATAAATGCATTAAGGTTCAGTTATGAGATTAATGATGGATTCAAACACCCTAGATCTTCTCTCTTAATTATCACCAAAAACTCTTTATTGTAGTTGATTCCATTAATTAGAAGTCATTAGGTTAAATTTCGTTTTACATTAAATAACAAAATTCAACATTTATAAACCATTGACTTAGAAATAAATCTTGAGAAAAAGACAATAATACTAATGCAATCTTCTGTGGTTCGACACCCCATATTAGCCATTATTCTACGAAATTCGTGTTATTACTAGATTTACTAAATTGATGATCAATCGTAATGGTGTCGATCATGGCAATCATCGATTTCTTAGATGGTGCGATCGTCGGCGATCCATCTCTTCGATTGAGTGATCATCTACTTTAAACCTTCGGGGTCGAGATTCATGGATAGAATGGACCGAGCCCCCATCCTCCTTCCTTTCCTCTGACTTCTTTTCTTCTTCCTTAACTTTTGTTGGTTTCAACATCCTCTTCTTGGATTTTTCCTCTACTCCTTTATAGGAAGCCAACAGGAAACCCCCTTGAACCCTTATGTGCTTACTAAAGATCTTTTGAGATATTTAGTGATTCTATGGTTACTATAACAATTTTATACCAATTTTACCCCTCAACTAATTTTTAACCCTTACAAATAGCTCCCTCTCAGTACTTTGGACTTTGTTCAAGGTGCTAAGAATACACTATGGGGTTAAAAATTATGTTAAGTGGGCTAGTAGGTTTGGTTAAACCCAGATTTGTCAAGGACTATCTTTGTTTTGAATAAGAGAAATTGTCTTGGTTGGTTTCACCATGTGGTCGGCCATTCTATTCCTGTGCAGGTGCAAGTGACTTGGTCGGTTTTATCATGTGATCGGTCATTCTTGCCCTGAATAGGTGTAAGTGCCTTGGTTGGTATCATCCTGCGATTGACCATTCTTGCCCTGAACAGGTGCAAGTGCCTTGGTCAGTTTCATCATGTGGTCGATCATTCTTGCCCTGAGTAGGTGCAAGTGTCTTGGTCGGTTTCATCATGGTCAGCTAATAGGGGCAAGTGTCTTGGCATTATAAGTTCGGGGGTCATCCTTGCCTTGAACAAGTGTAAGTGCCCTGGTTGGTTTCATCATGTGGTCGGCCATCCTTACCCTGAGTAGGTGCAAATACCTTGATCGGTTTCATCATGTGGTCGGTCATTCTTGACCTGAATAGGTATAAGTGTCTTGGCATTGTAAGTTCGGGAATCATCCTTGCCTTAAACAAATGCAAGTGCCCTGTGACCATAGGAACCTAAGGACTAAATTGATTAATATTCTAAGGTCATAGGACATCATTTGGAAAGACCAAAAACATGATAAATATGAGCCAAAAGACCTTGCAAAGCACTCACATCATTAAGATCATTAAAAGATGAGATTTCTGTGAAAAATCAGAGGACTCGTCGACGAATCCAATAAGCAAATTTGAACTCGTAGACGAATGGAGTAGCAGAGGCTATTGTCTCTGTTCTGGCCTTGATCTCATTGACGAATGCAAAGAGTATTTTCATACTCGTCAACGAATTCATGCGGGAAGCAGAATATGCTGTAACGGCTAGTTTCGTTCTCAATGCTTCTCCAACGGTCATAAAACATCTTGGGCTATAAATAAGAATGGTTTATAAACTAAATTAAGGATTTCAATATTTCCAATCATTCAATCAATCACTCAAAAGCTTAGATTTCAAAATCTATTGAGTAAACTCTAGAAACCCAAAAGAGTCCAAATTGAGCTATTCAACTTCATTTCTTTGAGAGACTATTAGAGAGCGTGCAAGTAATCTATCAGCTCGTGCAAAGAGTAATTTCAGATTGTAAAACCACTTCTTAACAAGTGTGTGTGAAAATCAAGAATCGGTGGATTCTTGTCCTTGAAACAGAGAGCTTTATAAAGGTTTGGTCTCTACCCGTAAAGTAGACTAAAGTCAAGAGAGGAGATTCTCTTGCATTGTAAAAGCTTGATCTTTGCCCGTAAGAAGATTGACGATTGAGTACATCATGAGAAATCCTTTAATGGGTATAGCTTCAGACAAAGACGTAGGCAGGATTGCCGAACCTCTTGAACAAAATCTTTGTGTTTGCATTCTCTTAACTCTTTCATTTACTTTATTGTTTTGCATTTTGTGTGGTATTGCTAAATTTTATTTCCTATTATTTGAAATTCCGCTTAAGTAAATAGGATAAAAAATTAAATTTGTCATAGACCCTATTCACCCCCTTCTAGGGTCCAAACCTTGGGCAACACCATAAATTGGAATCCTAATGTAACTTGGAAACAACTTTCCAATTAAACCAATCATAAATTCAGACATCACCCCATTATAATGTAACCATCGGAGATTAGAGAATTGCTTGCAAGTTCTTTCTCACAATATATAATCCTTCCACAATCCGATATCATATATAAGCTTCCAAGATTATAACAATTCTATTGTCTAGTCTCTAGCTTATGAATATAACTATTTCTCATGATACTTTTTCATCGAACTGAACTCCCAAAACAATTTTGAAGAAACATTAGAAAAAAACTGATATATATACATATACTTTTCTATATTGAAAATATCAACTTCGATAAAGACCATTTTATCGGATAACACCAGTACTGGATTGTTGAGTTCAGTTCAACAAGTATCATCTTGATATCAATATATCCAATTAAGGAGTAGTGGATTCCTTATTGAGTGTTTACACACTTCTCCAAACACTGTGTACATGACTCAACGTACCTGGAGTTATTCCTGTGTATTGGGCATTGCCGATTGACACATCAAAGTCATATAGACAGATGTTTGAGAAAATGTTAACCTCTCACTTCTAAAGATAATTTTTCGAATGGATAACCCTAATACAATCTGATAGTGTATTCCATAAGGTATCCACTAGTGACCCGTTCAGAATTATGTACTTACTATATATACTCACATGTTAGTCAAGAGTCAACACTCTCTATGAATGAGATTCATCATGCTATCTTATAGAACTACACATGTGAATCCATGATGAAGTACAACGCCCAATTAGTACTCTAGAGGCTTAAAACATTATTGGGTTTAAAAGGAACTGGAAAATCTTATCTCCTCGCAATCTCTACATGATTTTCCTACAATGTTACCCAAGGAACCTTATGTTATCATCAAATGAAACATTAACAATTATAAATACCCTTTATATATAGTTGTTTGAATGTGATATTTCTCTAATCAACATAGTAAAGTCTTATATTGGCTTTCGAGGGCATATAAATCCAACACGTTTCTGGATGTGTATGTGTTGGGCGTGTATGTTTTGGATGTGAATGTGACCAGCTGGATGACAACATATCATTAATTTAGATAAACAATAAATCATTAGAGTGTAGAGGTACTTATCGTGTGGTGTGGCGCAGAAGGATCCGATGGTGGAGAGCATCCAGGTGGGCATGGCTGATCCAGGTGTATGGACCCGAATTTAATTCCTCAATTTTACGCTGATTGATTCAATTTCTAGAGAAATGTGTCTAATTTTAATACATTATTCATATGGAAAATTAATGTTTGATATCTTGAATTAGAAAACTCATTTGTTTTATTCATTTTAGCTCGTTCCAATGAATAAATTGCATGAAATAGAAGATAAATAAAAAATAGCAAAGACTTACAAAAATAAAATAAAAATAAAAGGGATCAGCGACTGGCTAATCGATTGTCACGCTCCAAAATACCTCTACGAGTTAGGATACTTTGGCGACGTGACTTATCCTTCAAACCATCTTGCAAGAGTATACAAGGCAAGCTAAATAGTGAACTGAAAATTTCTTTAATGACTTAACTGTATTCCAAGTGCAATTGATTACAATACCTGAAGATAAACTAAGACATGTACATAAAATCCTTAACTCGAGTTACCAACTCAAGGGATACACTCATCCCAAAAATAAACCCAAAATACATGTCTGTCTCACTCAACCCAACCATTAGCCACATGCCAACACTCCTAACATCCGGATGATAATCCCGAGCAAGCTCTTACTCTCCATGAATCGCCTTGATTCAAGGACCCAGAGCATATGTAACGAACTGTGAATCTGCCGACATCAATATGTACGACTGAGTATGGAATACTTAGGGAGTATAAGCTACTAGCTAACAATAGTAATAACAATAATGTGTCATACATGGTACAATTCATCATCACATATACATAATTAGAGTGCGGAAACAAAAACAAAATAACAAATATAAATCTAGAACCTCATATTACAAATCATATCTTAGGTCCATGCTTTAACTAAAACATATATCAATTACCTTGTGAGTCTTGTGAGTTTCTTGTGCGTCTTATGAATCTTATGATTTCCTTATACATCTTGTCTTATATGGCTAGTACCCGAACTATGAAATGGATGGACATACTAGCGGCTTGTTATTCTTGCTTGTCTTGTTTAACTAGTACCTGAACTATGAAATAGACGAACATACTAGGATCTTGTCTTGTTTTATTAGTACCCGAACTATGAAATGGATGGACATACTAGCGTCTTGTTATTCTTGCTTGTCTTGTTTAACTAGCACCCGAACTATGAAATGGACGGGCATACTAGGTTCTTATCTTGTTTAACTAGCACCCGAACTATGAAATGGACGGGCATACTAGGTTCTTATCTTGTTTAACTAGTACCCGAACAATGAAATGGACAGACATACTAGGATCTTATCTTGTTTTATTAGTAGCCGAACTATGAAATAGATGGACATACTAAAGTCTTGTTATTCTTACTTGTCTTGTTTAACTAGCACCCGAACTATGAAATGGACGGACATACTAGGTTCTTGTCTTGTTTAACTAGTGCCTGAACTATGAAATGGACGGACATACTAGGTTCTTGTTTTGTTTAACTAGTACCCGAACTATGAAATGGACGGACATACTAGCGGCTTGTCATTCTTGTTATGAATTACATGTCTTGCTTTTTCTTATTTCTTCATATACATATACTTGATAATCTCAGTTCATGCATGCATAGGTGCGTATGTGTAACAATTGTGGAATCATAGTGACATGAATTAATAAAGCATCATATAACATTTCTACATTTCCATAGACATGAGGAATTTAAGGAAAACATATAAAACATTTGATCCAATTTACTAGGTTAGGAAAACTCCTTAAATCATGCTGTCATGGTCTTATTTTAATCATTGTTCGTGCATTTCATCAAACACGTGCATTTCATGTTTGCATCGTCTTAGATTCTAAAACCAATACGTGCATTTCATCAAACACCTAGTCTGCATTCATTATGTATACATTACCCTTCCCCATTTTCATCACCCAACATTCATCCCAATCCACAATTCCATTATCATTTAGGTTCACCGTCATATTTTAGAGCACATAATTAATAGATTTCAAGAAAATGAGTATACAAGCTCAATCCATGCACATAAAGTTAACTTTTCACATTTGGGGAAAATATTGATTGATCTCATGAACATAGAATATACCTATTAAATAAATAATCATTCTTAAGAAGATCTAGGTTATTGCTAAGCTAGCTAGGAGGGTGTATTAACCTTGATGATAATTCTAAATCTTGAAGAAAGCCCCTTGATTTGAAAATCCCAAACTTGAGGAGGAAGATCTTACTTGAGTGAGGATGATCCAAGCTTGATCTTGAGTTATTCTTTCTTCAATCCACAATCCTCCTTTGGAAAAATCCTCAATCTTCTTTCTCTCCTCTCAATTTCTCTTAGGTTTAGGTGATCCCAAAAAAATGGAATCTTATTTACAGGCAAGAGGTAGAAACCCTCAAAAAAATTTACACAAAAATTCTAATTCGTGCGCCTACAATCGTTCGTAGGCTTCCTACGATCGATCGTAAGTTGGCCAGTGGGTTTCTAGCATTTTCTGGGCTTTACGATCGATTGTAGCAACTCTACGATCGTTTGTAGTGCTGCTATGATCGTTTGTAGGTCTTATACGAACGATCGCAACTTTTGCAGAAAGTTTCTAGATTTTTTACGTTTTTGTATTTTGGCCATAACGTTTGACTCGCTCATCGGATTTTGACAATTCAACTTGCGTTGGACTTTTCTTTCGAAGAGGAACAACTTTTATGTTTTGGACAATTTCCAATTCTTCTTTATTCATGGACCAGTTTGCCCCTAAAGTTGATTGGTTTGAAACTGGGTTCAGCAGCCCAGATTTTCAACCGATTTGATTTCGGAAATCGGATGTTTACCCTATCTTAGACTAAGAATATGGAAAAATAGTAAAAATGAACCTCGAAGAGGGTTCCAATACCTTTCCAAAAATTTAAGAATCACTTGATTCCGACCAGCGGTGACAAAACTATGCTTCCCTAAAGTTAAGGGAATGCGAAGACTTTTTTCTTCTTTTCAACTTTGATCATATTTTGATCACTTTGAGTGTTTCACACTCTTGTTTTAACACCCTTAATTTATTCATAAAGGTCCTTAGGACACCCTAACACAATCCAATTGCTTCGAGTAATCTTACTCTTTACTTCATCACCTACACACCTCAAGTAATGTATACTCTTTGCTTAACTCCCAAGGACTTAGTTTCCTATTCTTGGTTTCAACACCCCGAACATACACCACACCCATTCCTACTCCATTCTCCTAACTCACGACCCTAGGTTCTTAAACCAAACTAAGGTAACCTGTTGGGCACAACCCATATGCATGAGAGGCCCCGACCGCTATAAAATCCCTTAATTTGACACTATTCACAGCCCTATTCACTTAACGCTTAGAGTATGTCTTTATACTCTTTGAATGCTTTCCCAAAGACCTTACACCACTTGATTCATATACTAACTCACATCACACTCTATCATGAGGAACCCTTACTTTCATTAACCATACCCAACTTATAATAAGGTCTTTAACCCTTCCAATACTAGTGTCATCGGTACTATTCACAGTGCATGTGAACTTGGTTTTCACCCCTAAGACTCGTAACACACCAAATCTTTAACTCATACCATACATATCACATGGTTTTCACAACCATGAGCTCCCCTTAGCATTAACCCAATGCTAAGATCACATGGAAGGCCTTGGCTTGAACACACCCAGTGCAAAACACTATTCACTCATATGATTAGTATTCGTAGAAAATCCGAGGCGCTACATCGATCGCCTACCGGCGGGGATCGCCCGAAGTTGGGATTTTCTCGGAATTCGCGTTTTCTAACTTTTTGAGTCCCTTTGAGTCCCAAACTCTATATATACATCTCAAACTCGATAATTAGGATTTCAAAAGCATTCTAAACCTAAAGGAGAGGAAAAAATAGAGTTTCTAAGAGTTCAAAAGGGAAGAAACCGAAAGAGTTCAATGATTCGATCAGCAAAAGACTCGAAAATCAAGATTAAGCCTTATTCACAAGCGATAGATAGTAGGGAAGCGATCAGGTAAGGTAAATAGTTATCAATTTCTTAAATATAAATCTAAAAGAAGAGTTAAAAGAGATAGATCTAAGTAAAAACATGAAAATAATAAGATCTATGGATTTATATTATCTCTAATGCATCGTTTCATCAATGGTTAAAGTAAGATGTGAATAATATGATTAGGATGTGAATAATTATGTTTATATTTTGATTATGCTTCAAGAAGAAGATTGATAATTTATGATGGACGTATGTGGACATATGAGGAAGAATTGATGAATTCTTGGAGTTGAATGGAATGTATGAAGGAGTTGAATGATGAATATGAACTCTTTGTGATATTAGGTTTACATGATATTGTAATTTTTGGATATGCTTGATGAGATTTACGATTGATAAATTATGTGTGTATTCATGATCCCAATCTTGATTAAAAACTCGTTGTTGATATTTAAATTAAACTGTGAATTGTGTTTGTTGAAAAATAAATTATGATTAAAGTCTGTTAAATTGTGAGAAATATGAATGTTATTTCATGCTTATTTTATGTTGTCATACATGATATATTTTTGGTTGAAGAAACCTTTGATGAGGGTTTTTACCACCCTTCATACATTATCCGGCACAGACGGCTTACTTACTTTGACATAATTATTGCATTTTTTATGGTAGTCGGTGGTGCAAAACCCATCATGCATCAACACATTTGTGTCTTTTTTTTTTCTTACTTACTTACTTTACCTTTATCTTACTGGTGTCCTTATTAGTGCTCTTAAGTCTTTCTTTATACATGTGCGTGTTTTGCAATGGTGAGTGCACAGTGATACACACTCGGGGTAAATTTTACCTAAGACTATTAGTCAAGGATCATGTGAAATCTCATCATAGCATCCCATTAGTATTTTAACTTCTGACCCAATGCATGTTGATGTGTTTTTTTAAAATAGTAAAGTAAAAAAGTAGAAAAAATATGAAAAGTAAGAAAAAAAAAAAGAAAATAAGAAAATGAACGACATAATATTCTCACATGTTATTGTCTACACTCAGATTTACGTATGAGAACTGAAGTAGAACTATCACATGTATACATGCTAATGTTTAAAATATTGTTTTCTATAGTTTGTTATATAGACATAGTAACTTGTTACTCAGTCGATAACTTTATTGTCGGCAAGTTTTGATTTTGATATTTATGCACCCGAACCATGGGAAAAGAAAGAGTATATCACAAAACCAGAAGGTGATCGTCCTGAAGAAAAACAGGATCTCGATCGATCACCATATTATTGAGTTTTGGTTTATTAGTAGTGGTTTGAATTATAAAAGAATTGTAATTGAAGATTATTTTAGATTTATGTTTAGTTTGGTTTGACAGTTAAGGATCTTGAAGGATGATTCAATTTATTTATGTTCAGTTGATTAACAATTTTAAATTGAGGTTTGTTTAAAATATTAAATGTTAATTAATTGATGAAATTTTGAAGTTCGGAATTTAGTATGTCTTTACTGCTTATAACATGATGATATGATAAGTAAGCCACGTGGCAAAGATCTCATATTCTCCTAGGGGGATTTTGGGGCGTGACACCGAGAGAGTGTCGAGTGGCCGTGATTGATCGTGGAGAGCATTAACATGGCTGATCATCGTGATGGTGCCGATTACGACGATCATTATAGGGACATTGAATTAGTTGGTAGTGACATTGTAATGGTGTCGATCATGGCCATCATTGATTGCTTATATGGTGTGATCATCAGTGGAGATCCATCACTTCGATGAAGTGATCATCTACTTCAACCCTTCAGGGTCAAGATTCTTTGATAGAATGGACCGAGCCCCCATCCTTCTTCCTTTCCTCTCATTTCTTTTCTTCTTTCCCGTCTTTGGTTGGTTTCACGCATCCATTAATAGGAAGCCAGCAGGAAACCCCCTCGAACCCTTATGTACTCACTAAAGATCTTTTGAGATATTTAGTGAGTCGGATACCAATTTTATCCCTAAGTTGATTTTTAACCCCCACAGTTTGTTTGTGTGGGCTTTGTTTGATATTTTGTAAATAGGATTGATTCCTTTATTCTAGTTAGGAATACTTGGTGCATCTGTGAATGAGTATTGGGTTATTCCTATCCTTATTACTTGCACAACTTTTCTAGTTTGGTTTAGAGTCTTGACCAAAAGCCCGTCTAGATTTGGTTTTTTTCCATTTTATTTGTCAGGTTCTTTTAGAGTCACTCATACTTGTCTATTTTCTTGAGCGATTCATTCTTGCTAGGTTCATGCGAGTCGTTCAACCCTGTTGACTCACTCGAGTCATTGCTTCCTTTTTCACCCATTAGAGTTTGCCAACCCTGATGACTTATACGGGTCACTCATCCCTTGTCGACTCATCTGAGTCACCCAATCCTAAAAACTAAGGTTATATTATTAAACCCCAAGGGTTAGTGAATCTTGAGCACAATTAATAGGGATTAAAAGGGTCATGTGCGAGTTCAATCGCAATTGACCGTGATCCAATCTCTTTCTACAAATCTCCAAAAAAAAAAAGAAATCAAATTTGTTTTCCAGTTTGTAAGGAGTCTGGATCTTGTCCAATTGCAATTGAAATCAAATAAATCACTCACATAGCACTTTTTATTGTCCTTTTAATGAGATCAGATCACATAGATAATCATGATTGAACTTAGGGAGAGTTCAATCGCATCCACAGGTCAACACGTGCACCTTTTAACCCTTATTAACTGCAGGTAATATTCACTAACTCTTAAGATTCAATAATCTAACTTTGGTTTTTTAAGAAAAAAAAAATATAAACAGAGAGCCTAAGTTTAGATTGTTGAACCCTAAGAATTAGTGAATCTTACCCACAATTAATAATAGGGATTAAAAAGAACATGTGTTGACGTATAGATGTGATTGAACTCTCCTCAAGTTCAATCGTGATTGGCTATGAATTGATCTCCCTTTTAATTGCCTTTTAACCTCCTATTAATAAGTTTTAATCATTAGTTAATATTTTGATAATATTTTATTTTTTAGAAAACCAAACAATTATTGAATCCTAAGGGCTATTAAATCTTAACCAAAGTTAACGAGTGCTAAAAAAAAAAGACACGTGTTGACTTATGGGTGTGATTGAACTATCTTGAGTTCAATGGCAACCGATTAAGATCCAACTCGTTTGGAATCCATCTCCTTTCCAATTGCAATTGAACTTGGTGCACTTAAAGAGCCATTTTAACTGTCCTTTTGATTGCTCTTTTCACGCTGGTTCACAATTCCTTCATTTCCTTCATTAGTCAAGTCCTTTTGAAGTGAGTTCGTGAACTCTTACGACACTTTGGTGGTAACAGTTAAAAAAAAAAAACAAAAACAAGTTTTAACATTTTAGGATTAACATTTCTTTTAGAAAAACCAATGTTAAGGTGGCGTTTGGTTAGACTTCCTCCTGACTTTTGGGCTTCAGGAAGTGGAAAGTCTAGGATAAATGTGTTTGGTTAGCAACTTTCGAAATAACTTCCCGTGGAAGTAAAAATTCATGGAAGTTGATATATCTGCTTCCCGAGAAAGCAGGTGCAGGTAGCTTCCCACGGAAGTAGCTACTTCGAATTTTCGCGGGAAGTTGGCGGGACTTCTAATTTTACGGAAAAAAAAATTCGATGACGCTTTCAACTCATCTCAAAGGGTACCAAAGACTGAGAAAGATAAACACGGTTTTTTTTTTTTTTTAGGGTTTCAGAGATCGAAACCCAACCCATGTTTCTCTCTAATTCCTCCGCCTCTGCTCGTCTCTGATTCCTCCGCCTCTGTTCATCTGTGATCTCGCCGGCGCTCTGAAGGAAGCTCACCGGTAAGTCGTCTTCTCCGGTGATCGAAACTTTTGTTTTTATCTCTGGTTTTTTTTTACGGTTTCAGAGATCAAAACCCTTGTTGCTCTTTGTTTTTTTTAGGGTTTTAGAGATTGAAACTCTTGTTACTCTCTGGTTTTTTTTTCTTCATCTCTGTCCATTAGTAATCGAGATCGGGTTTTTTTTTTTCATCTTTGGTTAGGGTTTCTCTTTGCTCTATTGCCTCTGCTCGTCTGTAATTCCGATTCCTTAGATTCATGCGAGGATCTAGATTTGAGCAGGTCAGTTCTTCAAAATTTAAAAATTTAAAAATTAAAAAAAAAATTATTGTTATCTTGCTTTATCATTATCCATCTTGAATCTGAATTTTTTTCCCTTTAAAATAAGAAAAAGAATAAAATATCGGAGATTCTTTGTCTGGATCTGTATTTTCTTCTCTATGATTCAGGCTATCTTTATTGTATATGAGTTTGATTGATTGAAGAATTTCTGGATAATAGTTTATTGCTTTTCAATCGAAGTGTTCTTGTTTCCATCGAAGAGATTTGTTTGGGACTTTTTGTACTTAAGTGGCTTTGCTGTCCGAGGAGAGGATAGATTTCTGGTGTTTTTATCAAGGTTTTCTCTGCTTTTTTTCTTCAAGTGATGAAAATTTCAGTTTTTGTTCTCTTTGGTTGATTGAGGATTGGAAGGAGTTTGAAGCTTTTTGAAGGTCTTGATTTAGGTCACTTGAAGAGACAGGTATCTCATGCAACTGAAAACTGATCATTGAGTAGAAATATTCCTCTTTTTCTTCTTCATCTCTGTTTTGATTGTTTCTGTGAGATGTTTCGTTGTTTATTTTAAAATGTAAATCTCTACCTGTGATTGTGACTGTAAGAGATTTATTGTTTCAGTTTAATCTTAATCTTTTTCAAATTTTAAAATGTAAAGCTCGTTAGATAAACACGGTTTAGATAGCTTTCAAAACTCTAACCCAAAGTGCGTTTGGTTGCTGGATAATCCGCCACCCTTGCTTCGCCAGTAAGAATAGGAGCTTATGTTAGCTTTCTTTTATTTTACTGCTTAATATTTTTTTTTTATGATGCCCATAACAGAAGTTTTTGTTAATTTGATTATTTATACATGTAAGTATTGAATGGAAGATGACTCTTGAATGTAGCCAAAGACAAGATCATCGAAAATTTATTGTCGTTTTACTGTTCTTGAAAACCCATGTTATTAGTTAATAGATTTTCCCTTTCTGCAATATCATGTCCATGCAATATAGTTTAGTTGGAGATTTCATTGAGCAACAGCTTAGCTATGCTTTATACATAAATCTAGAAACCATAACAGAGAACATCTTCAAAACCTCATCTGTTTGACAAAGTTGCGGAAAACATCTTTTCATCCGTTCGACTAAGTCCTCGAAATTCTTCGAAGTTCGTCAGCGTTTGCTAACACCCTGGTCCAATCCTAAACCAACCTTCCAAAAATCCCATATTCAACTCTGGTTGTCAAACTGATCAGAAAAGTAAGGCCAGCACAGAAATGGAACTCCCATGCTTAGACTCTCAGTGGCTGAGTTCCCAGTTCCAACCACAATGTGTTGAGAAACAAGCCATACAAGGGGAGCTAGCACATTCTCTTGAATTGCCCACTGCCCAACCAACCATCTTTCCATGACCATGTGCTCTTGTCTTTGAAGCCATCTAAGTATTTACGGTGATGGACCTATCGATGAGGTCTGACCGAACAACCCATAAAAATGGTTACCGACAAATTTGAGGCCAAGTGCTAGTTCATCAAATTGGTACTAGTTGTAGTTTATATCAAGCCAACTTAAGCAAGTTTATAGCCGGATGGGTAGGAGGTCTGGAATCAAGTCATAAACTGTAGGGTCAAGTTCATGGAATGAGTTGCAAAGAAGGCAGTTGGAAGCTTTTGACAGCTTGGTTGATGGTGAGGACAAACCTGAAGATGGTTTTTTGCATGATCAGGTCGCCCAGGCAGTTCCACATGAACTCCGCGGTGCTCATGGCAGCCATTCCTATCTAGTCACTTCTTTTCTCCAGGTTATCATCTTCCTATCTAGTCACTCTTTGGTAGAGTCTGAACCTGCTGGTACTGGTGTTTGTGGAAATTAAGGAACAGGCCAAGAAGCACTACAAAGAACTGGCATTCACCAACACTAGAGTTTATGTAATCTATGCAGATTTGTCTCAAGCTCCTATCGGCCTGAGCTTATGCAACACAGATTTATGGTTAATGAATCTTTCTAATCATTTTGACTAAACCGTAGATGGATGCCTATGATGAGTACTTGTCAACAAATCCATCAGTTTGAAATGGAAAACTACTCATGAAACACGCAGGTAGCAGCTACAATATAGTTATTTGATAATGTTTGCTATTTATTACACAGTACAGTGCTTAAGTATCTTTGTTTGGGCAAGTAATTAAAATATGGTTACTGAAACAACATTTGTTGATTTCCCTTTGGTAGAGGAAGGAAAGGAATTTAATATGAACAAACTTATGGTAGTTTGAGTTTATGTAAATGAAATATTTCTTAAAGCAATTTAATGTTGATGCAGGTAAGTATTACATTGTTGATGCCGGCTATCCTAACATGACTGGGTTTCTTGCTCCCTACCGCGGTATTCGATATCATCTTCAAGACTTTCGTCGTGGAAATGCGAGAAGAACGGCAAAAGAAAAATTCAATTACATTCATTCCTCACTTCGGAATGTAATTGAACGTTGCTTCGGCGTGCTAAAAGCCCGCTTTCCGATCTTGAAGCAAATGTCACCTTACTCCTTGACCACCCAAAGAGATATAGTTGTTGCTACAATGACTATCCACAATTTCATCAAGCAAGAGGCCGTAAATGATAAGCTCTTTTGTGAATATGAAGATGATGCTTGGGTTAATGAAGAAGCTGATGAAGAAAATGGAGCTAACACGGGAGATATTATCCTCCAACATGAGGACGAAGAGATGGGTGCATATAGAGATAGACTTGCACAAGCCTGTGATGAAGTCTATGATTGATGTTGATGATTAACACTTGTTGTGGAAGTTTATTATACTGCATTTACTAAACACTTGTTGTGGACGTTTAATTTTTTTTTGCTGAATTTCACCATCTACTATGTAATTAGAGGTGAAAAGGGTGCTGAAACCGGTGGTCTTTACCTATTTGTCGAACATGTGGCTGCACAAGGTCTTGATATTAACATGGCTTTCTTCTCTACTTTGTCAAATGTTTTTAAAAAAAATAAAATTCAAAAGTTACTTCTTGCAAGGGTAAACCAAACATAAATTTTGAATTCTTAAAAGTCATTTTTCAGATGTGCAAACCAAACGCTATTTTAACCACCAAATGACTTTGTCAGACTTCCTCAAGAGTTATTTCCTGCGCCACCTAAATTGTTGAATTATAAGAGTCAAAAAAATCTTACCATATGTTGACATGTTGGTGTGATTGAAATCTCAATCACAACAATTGGCTATGATCCTAACTCGTTTGCAACTTTCTTTCGGTGATGACGTCATCACGCCTTTGATCACGGGTCTTGAACCGTGAGCTAGGAGGGGTTGCCGAGAAAATGTGGTAACACACTAACACATGTTGCGTACGAGATCCTCCATTTGGTGGTCCCCATTCTGGAAATTTTTCACATATACAGCGACTGAAACCGCTGATAAAACCAAGATGATCATATCCATCCAATCAATCTATATTATTTTTTGACAGGCAAATAACCTTCTTCTTTACTATTATAAAGAAAACGTTGATTGAAACATGTGTATACCTAAAATACCCTGGTGTAAAACACAGTTTGCAAAAGGTGATTTTTTTGAAGGATTATTCAGTCATTTCATTCATTCTCTTCTCTCTCCTCCATCCCAATCAATCTCTCTCTCTCTCTGCCATTTCAACCATTCCCTCTTCATCTCCCTCACGTGCAACAAACGTGGGTTCCACTAGAATCATCTTATCCGTCTCTTTCTATAGATTGGATCACCATCAATTACAATTGAACTCTGCAGGCTCGAGTTCAATTGCACCCACATATGAACCCGTGTCTCTTTAATCTTTATTAACTATGGTTAAGATTTATTAATTCTTAGAGTTCAATAATATAAACTTAATTTTTAGGAAAAAAATATTAACTTTAAGCTTTAAAAATTCTTAACTAGAGTTAGCTATTTTTTAATACTTTTTTTGTAAAAACCAAGGTCATATTGTTGAACCCCAAGGGTTGATGAATCTTAACCACGGTTAATAGAGGTTAAAATAGACACATGTTGGGATGTGGGTGCCATTGTAATGAGAATATATAAGTTAAAAACGTAGCCTATTTTTTGAAATTCTCAAACAGCCCTATCATAATCTTTACTATTATAATGCGAGAGGCAGGTGTAGCCTGAATTTTCCGAAATTCTCGAACTATCCTTAAATAAAACAAAATGTTGATTTAATGTTTTGATTCTCAAACTACTCCTTGCTCATCTATCTATTTAAAAAATAGAATCACAGTCAACTACGATTAAACTCGGGATAGATCAATCACACCCGCAGGTTAACATGTGTCCCTTTTAACTCCTATTAACTGAGGAACTCCATCCAATCAATCTCTATTAATTTTTGACAGTCAAATAATTAACATTAATCGAATGGTCCAGGTCCAAGTAGATAGCCTCTTGTTGAAAATTTGATAGATGTTAGCAACATAGTAAATTTCCTATAAATTTAGAGATTTCTAATAAATAATAGGCAAAGGTTTGGCTGGTGTATGCCCTCTTGCCTCGGGCATCCACAAGTGATGGGGCACGATAATTGGGGAGAAAAGTCATTTCATTTCCCCCTCGCCCCACTTGATCTCTCTACCCTTTACATGTCCCATCATTTGTGGACAGCGCTTGGCCAGGCGTCCCGTGAGCCAATTCGAAACCTAAATAATAACCTCACGCGTTTCCGAAATCTGACACCGGTTAATAAGACCCGTAATCACCGGATTTGGGAGAGTCCAGTTACGGAAGCTGTCACTTGTCTTTTTTAACATTCTTTAACTATGATTAAGATTCATTCTCCCCTAAAGTTCATTCACTTATCCTTTGATTTTTAAAAAACAAATATTTAAAAAAGTAACTCTTAGAGTTAAAGAATTTTGACTTAGGGTTAAATTTTTATTATTTTTAAAAACTAGGAATAAGTAGGTGAAGTTTAGGATAAATGAACTTACGTGATGTCAAAAGAGACATGTGGCACGTCAGTGGGGGTAACCGGGCTTCCTGGAGTCCGGTTACAACCGGAGAGAATCACGAGTCTTTAATAAATAGAAATATAATAAGGAGACTCACAATCGCATTAAACGCTAATCGCCTCCATAATGAGAATGATTAATTAACTTTTGGTAGGACCCACGTCCAAAAGTGCTTGATAGTGGAGCGATGCATGATTAACACGAGTAAGATTGTCACTCTCATAGAATTGAAGGATAAGACACGTGGACGCCTGTGCCATGCGCCGTATTAGTGGGTTTTAGACTACAAAAAGTTCACGCGCGCGTTCCAGAGAGACAAAGCTTCTGGCCATGGCGTTTAGGGTTTCTACCTGGTTTTGCATGATCGCGCTCTCTCTCTTTGTTTCATCACTCGGAGTGATCTCTGCCGAAGGAGAAGATCAGTCTCAAGAGTTTGTTCTGACTCTCGATCACTCCAACTTCTCTGAAATTGTCAGTAAGAACAACTTCGTCGTCGTCGAGTTCTACGCACCATGGTAGTGATTCTTTTTCTTTTTCTTGTTTTTTTTTTTTTGATTCGATTGTTTGATTTTACTTAATTATTGTACCTGATAGATCTTCCTCATGTATGTATATATATAGCAATGAGTTTGTACTTCTGTAGATCTTCAGTTCGTAATGTCTTCTTTTATTTTTTGAGTTTCAAATCTACGGAATTAGAGAAATTTTCAAATTTTTTTGACTTTTTGATTATCTTTTGAGATGGGTGAATGCTTTTGTATGAACTTGTCAAAGAGGGTTTTTGAGGGATTAAATTACAGTTGAAATTGTTGGATGTCCTTCAATTTTTCCCTGTTGACAAAACTAATGAAGGAAATCTTAATTTTCCGATCTGGAGCTAAAACTTGGATCTTTATTCGTGGAGTTAGGTTCAATTACAGCCGATAACCTGCAGTTTTTAGTCTATTTTCCATTGGAGCAGGTCAAGCTGGTTGGGGTGATTCTTGGGATTTACTTCATTACTTGATGTAGCATTTTCAATGTTGGTTTTATGAATCAAGAACATGCAAATTAGTCATATTCTATATGGGCTTGTCATATTTAATATTTTTCATCTTTTTTTTATCAGATCCATAGGGGATCTACACAGTAACAATGCAAACAAGCTCTTCATTCACCAGAGTTTGAATTTGGATGCATCATGTTATAAAAGGTTTTATTAGTATAATTTGCAAAATGCATCTATCTTCGAAGCCTAGGGTTATTCTTTTGTAAAATCTAGACCTCGAAAATGTGCACTCTATGATGATGATTACTTGTGCGCGGTTTGATAAATATTATTGTATAGTTACTCCTTGGCTCCTTGCTGTTGGGTCAGACAGATACAACATATGTTGTCTTAGTTTGTATCTGTTTTGCTAATTTCTTAAATTGCATATAAAAAGGGTGTCATTTACTGGTTTGAATGAGTGAGAAAATGCAGTAAATCCATTTTACTATTATCTTTTGTTAAATCAGATATATGACTCTCTATAGTTGAATGCTAACACTTTTCGGATTCAAAGCAGATGCTTTGATGGATACCTTTAAAGTGTTTTGAAGAGGCTTGTTATGACCATGGTTTGGCTCGTGTCTATGGTGAACTTGTTAAGTGTGGAGTGGAACATGCTACTTTTAGATTAGGGCACTAGCCTTATTTGTGCATTTGATAGTTTTTATTGTCCGAGTCTCCCATCTATTAATTTATTTGTATATATTATGAAAAAAGGTTGCTATTTTTATCCGTAGCCAAACTTTTTGAGCATGTACTCTTCTAGTGCTGCTAGACAATGTGATGCATCATGCGTGGTCCCAATTATCCTGTATGTTGCCTTTTCCCGGTTGGTGAAACTTGTAGAAAGTATAAGTGAAATAAGGATGGACCAAATAATATATAGACTGTCCATTACGCAGATTGAATTATAAGGGTATTGGTTACGGTCTATAAGTTGTGCTCCATCGATATAAATGGAACACCAATATGAGGGTTTTCCTTGCTGACTTGATTTTAGGGAGTGCAGATAGAACTTGATTATTTTCTGCCTCCTATGGACACACTGAGGCCTTTTTTTTGAAAGAGACATTGTGGAAGTGAAACACCCCCCCCTCACGCAGAAATAGAAGTATTTTATCTTTTTTTATAATGCATTAGCATCCCTGTTCTTTTTTCTCCCCATACCGGATGATTTAGATGGCAGGTGTACCGATTGAGGTTTCCTTTTTTCTATGAATGACAGTGTTAGGTAAAATTGTCACCACAGGCCATCTAATGAGTAGGTTCTGGAAGTTTGTGAATAGGTTTTATCATTGTAAGGAAGAGGAGGAATCGGTTGATCATTTATAACTGCATTGTTGCATTGTAGTCTCACTTTGAAGATTTAGTCTGAAGTCCTTATCCTCTATGCCATGCAATGGATCTTCCCCCTAAGCTTATGTGATTTTTTTCAGGATGGTATTAGATGCTATGAAGGATATATCACTCATTATATGGCGTATGGACCTTGGAGCCCTATGTTGGTCAATTTGGAAGGAGATTGGCATTTTTCATGACACTAAGTGGTTGACTGCCAAAGTTGTTGTGCACATAAAAACAACTTGCTGAAGTTGTTGTGCACATAAAAACAACTTGCTGTGTTTTAGTGTTTGCATTTGAAAGAGTTTGTTGATAAGAAGTTCGAGTAATTTGGTGTAGTAGAAGGAGTTAGTATCTTTCACCCTCTTTTGTTGGGCTGTATTGTACGTTGTTTTTGCCTCATCTTGGTTTTTTTATTCCTGGCTGATTTATTCGTAATCAGCTTGCTGCACTTCCTTCTTTATGTTGTGACCAAATTCTCTTTTACCTATCTAAAACAAGTGACACCCCACCAAAACAAAATAACAAAAAGAGAAAGAATTTCCATTGTGCAGGTTGTACAAATTGGTTTTTTGACAAACAAATCAATACCAAACACACCCATAGTGGCAATGTTGGCAGTGAATCTCACTGCCGAAGCCCTAAGGTGTGTAAACTGAACCTTAACTATATTATATCACAATTGACAACAGTCTGGCATGATGGAACCCACGCGTGCCAAAAGGTACGTATGGTCTGCTAGGCACTTCCCCATCCCCCAAAACTGCATGAAAGGACGACAATCGCTTTGTGGTAGTGCCAATAAAAGATTGCCACATAATCCATTGTAGTCAAGGTGTAGCCCATGCGTTGTTTGACCATCGTCACTTGGGTGCCTCTATAGGCGAGCGAAAGTCACCTGGTCCTCTTTAGTATAAGTCTATTGACAATTTATTTACATAAAATATCATTTAAGTAAATGATTTTAAATTTACTATCATTTACTTAAGATATTTATATGTAAATAAGTTTAAGCCTCCCATTTGAATTCAATAAATATTATCCTAAATCTAAATTCCTGAAGAATAAAAAGCCATATTTCCAGTTCAAGAACAAAACCCACTTTTTAAGGATTACGTCAAAATTTCAATTTGTAAATGCTAAGATATTTTTAAAATTTTAAAATTTCATACTTCTACCATATCAAAACCAATGTGTCCATAACTAGACCAGTTGTTGAACCGCCTGGGTGGCCGGTTCCCGGTTTAACCAGTTAAACTGGTTCGGTCGTGCCCTTTTATTATTAATTTTTTTTTCCTTTTCCTGACTGGTTCTTCCGGTTCTTATCACTAGTTCTTCAGTTGAACCTACCGGTTCCCGGTTTCTGGCCGGTTTTTAAGAGTCCGGTTGTAAGGGTTTTGGGGACCAATTGACTGGCCGGTTTCCGGTTATACCGGTTCAACAAGCCGGTTTGATTCGGTTTTCAAAACACTGATTAAAACATTACTAAAACCGAAAAGTCTAGGAAGAAGAGTCTCATATTTTAGTTTTCAAAAATCCTAGGAAGTTTGGATTATTATGTGTATACTGTATATATTAATATTATATATATGTATATATATATATATATATTAATTATTTTTATCACCTAGGCATCGCCTTACCTAGCCAGGCTTAATAGCCTAGGCATTGCCTAGCTGATTTGACTACACTAACGTAATCCTATCCACTATTCGTGCATTTAATGCACTACAGTGAGAACTATATAAGGTCTCACCTCGGTGAGAGTATGTAGGGATAACTCCTCTACGTTGCAGTCGATAAATGGCTTCCATATGGAGGGAAAATTCCTTGTACTAGTCAGTCAAAGGATGCCATCGCCATGTGTCCTAAAATCAAGGACATAATCTCCCTCTGAAAAGGGATTGTGCCACAGCAAGATCACACCAATTATCGAGTGTCATTTGGCGGGCCATAGGTTTCGAAAAACCTCTCACCACTCTTTTCAGCTGATAGACAATCAGCCTAGAGGCTGCCACATGGCCTAGATCCATCTAAAGGGATCCTCCTTATGCTCGACATGCACCACATGATACATGTCTAATGAGTGCATGCACTTATGTACACAGTATCCTCTCTTGTTGAGAGGATAATGATTTGGGCAAGAGGAGGGGGGGATTCACCCTCTCGTCATCCTTATCCTCTCTATTTAGTAGAAGACACCCATCAGATCGACAAGTTGTCCCTTCACGAGAGGACATTCCATCCCCCAACTACATATGACCTGGCAAATATTCTATCCGGTCCGGGATGCATGCCCTCTCTAACAGAAGATGATTCAATCCCATTTCCCCGTTAGGAAGTGGTCAATTGCTCACTTTCTTGTAGAAAAGAGAGGAGAGTCCCTTAGAGAAGGGATTTTTGAAAATTTTTTTTTGATCGGTAGGGACGTTTGAACTGGCAAGGAAGCTCATTCACCAGTGTATCAAGAGGAGACTCTCATAGTCTTTAGAAGATTGTGTTAGAGCAGGATAATATGGAGAATGCAAGGTGAGCCCACATAGGGCTTCTTGCATCCTCTTTCTTTTGCAATATTCACCGATATATGTAAAATCCTCCTCTTGGAGGCTCCATGTAATCCTAAAGGGGAAACGGTAGATATCAGTGGAGAGAATTTTGCATATTTTATATTCCTGTTCCCTCTCTTCTTTTCTTAATTAGTGGTTATCTTTTAATGGGAAGTATGGTCTCTACATGAAAAATTAACTTGGTTGATCTCAGTATCAACTAGGTATATTTAACACCAAAATGATTTCATGTATGCTCAAAATTTGTGTTGTTGTGCAACTCTTTTACCTCACTTCTCTATTTGCAACTTAACTATCCATGTCTATGCAGATATATTTCTAATGGCTATACCCCTTTTTGTTGTAAGTTCTATATAAAAAAAGTGACCTCTGTCTGAAATTATTAATCTTGTTTCTGCTCTTGATTTTGATATATTCTTCATCTCCTCTGACAGGTGTGGGCATTGTAAGAATCTCGCTCCAGAGGTAATCAATTTTCTTATCTTAAATGTTCTCATAAGATATTGTCCCCATGCTTTGGTTACTAATGTTTTAGACAGTCATACATATGCTCAGTTGGCTGACAGATTTGTTTCAACTTTAAACATGTTCTTTGGTTTGTAGTATGAGAAAGCTGCATCTATATTGAGTAGCCATGACCCTCCAGTTATTCTCACAAAATTTGATGCCAATGATGATGCAAACAAAGAACTTGCTAGTGAATTTGAGGTTAGGGGTTTCCCCACGCTTAAGATTCTAAGAAATGGAGGAAAGAATGTTCAAGATTTCAAAGGTCCTAGGGATGCTGATGGTATAGTTGCATATCTGAAGAAACAAGTTGGTCCTGCATCTGCTGAAATAAAATCTGTGGAAGATGCTGGTAGTCTTATTGGCGACAAAAAGATTTTCATTGTAAGTGCTATACTGCTATGCGTTTAATTAATTTTCTGTCTCCAACCATTTTCTTCAAGGAAAATTTAGCTAGTAATAGCTTCTTTGAACATTCTTACAGGTTGGGGTGTTCTCAGAATTCTCCGGGGAGGAATTTGAGAACTTCACAACTCTAGCTGAAAAATTGCGTTCTGACTACGATTTTGGTCATACGTTGGATTCCAAGCTCCTTCCACGAGGGGAATCATCAGTTAGTGGGCCCACAATTAGGTTGTTCAAGCCATTTGATGAACTCTTTGTTGATTTCCAGGTATTGCAGGATATCCATTCTGGAGTCTCCCTTTTTATCATTCTTTCTTATTGACAATGTTGGATTTCTACGATTCTTAGGTTATCCCATGAAGTAAAATGTGCTATCTTGTCGGTATCATGTGCTTGCAGGATTTTCATTTGGATGCTATGGAGAAGTTTGTTGAAGAAGCTAGTGTGCCTATTGTGACTCTTTTCAACAAAGATCCAGATAACCACCCATTTGTTATCAAATTCTTCAACAGTCCCAATGCCAAGGTAAATAGCTTATTTTGTTTGACGAGTGAACAGAATCACAAATTTAATGTCATTATTTATACTTTAATCCATTTAATTGTTGGATGACTGAAAAAAACTCCTCCCTTTTCTACTGATTTAGTGGTGGTAGATGTGGAGATAAGTGAATATTTGTTATATGATTTTTTCTCAATGTTTTCAAACATGAGCTAGAGCTTGAAGTGGCAATGGTGTGGGTTGGCTCAATCTGTTCAGAATGGTGGCTCAAACTTGCTCTACTCGGTGGTGTCAGCTGGATTAATAAATAAAATACTTAAAACCATAGTTCAAAGACTCACCTGAGTAACTCGGCCGAGTTACTCGACTCGACTGAATTTCGAGTTGAGTCGCCTCAAAACTCGAAGGATGCACTATTTATTGAGTTACTCGGGTGACTCGGTCTAGTCAAGCCGATTTTTTCGACTCGCCAGACTAGATTGAGTCACAGGAGGATATTTATATCATTTTTTAAAACCTAACTCTAATGTCATACTATTTTTGCATTATATTTTTTTGGTCTATAAAGACAACCTACTATGAGTTCTGTTACACCTAGTTTATAGGTTTGAGGTTGTAAAACTAGTGTACTTTGAGTTCTTTTAACTTGGTTTTTAAGTTATTACATATATATTCCGAGTTGGCCAGAGTCGAGTTTCTTTTTCGAGTTTTCCGAGTTACTCGACCCGGCTAATTTTCGAGTTGAGTTTTTGTGTTTTTGAACCATGATTAAAACTACTAAGAAATGAGAGATTTTTTGTTTCAAAAACAATGACAATAATATAAGAATATTTTAAAAATATAAAAACAATTAGAAGCACGTATTTTCACCAATGGTATCTGGTCCTTAAATTCATTGAGAAAATAAGAAACAATTAGACACATATTTCCTGTCATGTCACATGTGAACATGTATCTTATGAAGGTAATTTGATGACGAGGTGCTAACTTGTCCATTTTACTTTTAAGAAAAATAAGTTTGGAGACTATGGTTTTGAAGTTGGATTTGGTTTATTTAAAAAAGTGTTCAAACCTTGATAAAAGCCTAAAACACACTCATCAGAAAAGAAAAAGGTGGGTGGAGGTAACACCTAAGGCTGTCATATACACCAAACCCCTTGTTATTTCTCCACTTGGCATTGGCATTGGCATTGGCATTGTTTTCCTTGTTTCCTTAGTTAGGGTGCCTCTGGAATGGCCATTTGAATAACTTCTACTGGGCATTTCCAAAGAACTCTTTTACAGAAATAGTAGAAATTGAAACGGAGTGTTTATTAAATAAGCCTTGAAATGAAATTTCTTCTTTTAGGAACCTCAAATCCTTGATTTTAGATTCTCACAAAGTAAGTTCCATTGCTTATTTGAGAAAACACACTCTCTCTCTCTCTTTCTATATATATATATATATATATAAGTCCCATTGCTTATTCAAGAAAACTCTCTCTCTCCCTTTATATATATATGATTCTCCTCCACAGCCGCGACCACTCCTATTGTTCACCAGCATCCAGTGCATGTAATTGTTGCTGCCTGTTCCACCACCATCGCTGATATCACCAAGATGTAATTATTGTCGCTATGGTCACTATGACCATCACCAACACCTAACACCACTAGGCCACCTTTCATCATTAGAGCTTCACGAGATAAGAGTTGTAAATTCGAAGTGGATAGTGGTTTGTCTGAATTCGTATCAATTACATATTTGACTATCCGTATTCGATTAAATATCCAATGGATAGTGAAATAGAGCATTTGTATCTGACTCCTATTAAAATATTTGAATTCAAATAATATTCGAATTATTCGATTACGTTAATAAAATTTTAAAGAAAGAAAATGTAAAAAAATGCAAAAAACATTTTAAATTTTTTTAAAAATGACAAATTACTATTTTATTTATTGTTTATATATTAATAGTTATAATTTAATGTCTTAGAATTATGTAAAAGTTAAATATATTAATAAGGGTATTTTAGTCTTATGCATAGTGACAAAGTTGGGGTTTGGGAATAATTTAGCAAGAGTCAAGTTCGGAAAAATTCGGAAAAATCCAGGAAATATTCGGGAACAACTCGAGAAGAAAATAATAATTCTAAAAAGATATCCAACAATTTGATTAGATGATATACAAAATAAGCAGTTTACTTTGTCAAACTAAAAGAGTTATTGCAAAATTTGTGAATAAATCGGGAATAATTTGCGAAATTCGGGATTAAATCGCAAAATCCGTGAATAATTCGGGAATCAATTGGCAAACCTAAAATTTGCGAATAATTCGGCACACCTAAAATTCGTGAATAATTCGCGAATTTTAAAAAATTCGGAGAATTTTGTTACTAACTCTTATGAACTATCTATATATATAGAAAAATATTATATAATCGGTTGGATTATAAGCGGAGAGTAAAAGTACTATTTCTATTCGCTTCGATGGATTCCTATTTGGATAATTATCCGAGTAAAAGAATTTGGATACGGATATTATCCGTATCTGTTGACACCCACATGCTACTACATATCCATCATCACCGTCGTCGGCATGCCACTGCCAACCACACCATTTTTAGAAAGTGAAGATATCTGACAGTGTGATCTTCTTTTCTCATTTTGAATGTACAATAATCAAATTTTGCTAACAACATAACTTATCTTTCTTCACTAGTTCCTTGCTAGATGGGATTTGGCAACATGAATTCTGTCCAACTATTTAGTCTATCAAGAGCCATATCTTTGGTTGAAACATTTGTTACTAAAAAAATTCACCGTGTTTATATCGGCTTTCCGCTTTCCCTGAGTCTTCAACTTGCACTTGCTCCTAATGGCTATCGCCATTAGTCTTTGTTGATAGTGTCAACTGTCAAACAGTTGGGCAAATCATTCTGTATAAAACGTCTTCTGTCTAGAAGTCTGCAACAGCATAGTCATATAACATTGAAGTTCTATCCTAAAATTGCATCTAAGCGCTATGTTAACTGTGGTAAATCCTTTGTCTGCCATCCTCACTCCTGAGTCCTGATCCCTGCAAGAAAAGAAACTCTCTCTCTCTCTTGTTCCTTTTCCCTTTTTAATTTTGGAGACAGTATGGACCTTTGGTGGTTTTGCATATTCCTGTCTGAGTTGAGTGAATCATGGCCTAAGGTTTGGGGTCCAACTGAGTGGGCCCTAGTTCCAGTATCGACCCTGTTAGTGTTTTAAAATTTTGGTTTTGCTGACTACAACCATTTTTTTCATTCATAGAAGGAATCAGCTCTATCAAGGAATATTTGTTTTAATATTGTGGCCAATCTAAGGTCGGAACACTTTTGGAACAAGCAGTATTAAACTATGGAATATTAAAATTAATGTACACTTTTTGTTCCATTTTATTTTTTCTTTCATGTACGTAGTCTCTTAAAACCTTTTAGTACTTCCAAATTCCAATGTAATTTGAAAACATTCGTTTTGGCTTTTGTAATATTTTATCAATTTAGGTCCCAATTTATGATAATATTTTTTTAGTGCCAAATCCCCATGTTGAGGTTGTTGGAGCCAGCTTATTATCTTGAATGCTCTATTGCTATTAGTCACGGGTTTAGAGTTTCACTGGGAACTAGTAATTGCTGTTGCGCACAGTTTTGTACATATTCTCCGATTTAATTATTGAATGAGGTATTAATATTATGGCGTCGATTGTGACTCATGGGTTTCGACAATTCCAGTTTCATACTGATTTTTACTGAGTAACATCTTTCTCTAAATCTTTTTCTCCTTTATGAATGATCTTCTGTTTTTTTTTTAAATAATATATATTTTTAATTTTATATCATAACTTTTGGAATGGGTAGGCTATGCTGTTTTTGAACTTCAGCAGTGAGCTTGGTGATGCTTTCAAATCAAAGTATAATGAAATCGCTGAGCACTACAAAGGAAAGGGTATAAGCTTCCTATTGGGTGACCTTGAGGCCAGTCAAGGTGCATTCCAGGTGATATTATTTTCCAGTCTACATGTCTTATGATTGTACCTTCCACTCAACATATCTTTTACACATATTGAATTTACAATTGGGTTTGAATGAACAGTACTTTGGACTTAAAGACGACCAGGTGCCTCTCATCGTCATACAGAAAAATGATGGCGAGAAATATCTTAAACCAAATTTGGAGCCTGATCATATTGCACCTTGGTTGAAGGAATACATGGTGACTTCTACTTTTATTTCCGATATCATTGCATGTTTATAATGATGAATCCTGATGAAGTTCAGAATGCTGAGATGAATCTGCTCCAATCCTGGAACTGAATTTTTGTAATTTTTTCCTTTTAATAACAGATTTATGGACTGGATGCTAGGTATGTAGTTATTCATCATGAATTTTCTGACTTTGCTACATGGTTTCAGGAGGGCAATGTAAAGCCGTTCAAAAAGTCAGAACCTATTCCTGAAGTTAACAATGAACCTGTGAAGATTATTGTTGCTGACAACCTCCAGGACATAGTTTTTAACTCTGGGAAAAATGGTGTGTACTTGTCAACATTTAGTTCATTATATTATTCCAATTTTTGTTCCTATATTTGTATGTTTTGATTGGAGTCTCATGCTCTTTTTAATGCTCGTTGACTGTTAGGAATCACATATTTAATTCAAAGACTCCTTGGAGTTACCCTTCCTAGGATAAATTTATTTGTTCTCCTCTAAAAGGGTTACTGTGATCAGCTGGAAACAATAAAAGTGAAGGAAACAACCCAAAAGAATAAATTAGTTTTGTGTTCCTCCTTATCCCTGTTGTGTACAAGCAATCTATGAGTTGAGATGGAAATAGCATCCAATACATAATTCCACTTGAATGATATTCTTGTAGTCTGGATGTTGTCAACATACATTAATATTTCATGCCATGTCACATGTGTAGTCTATGCATCAAATAATGAGATCCTTGAGTGGGGCCTACACAATTATCAGTATGTTTCTTAACTCAATTGCAGGTGGGGTGCTCGAAACATTGAAATGGTGCTCGACAGTATGGGGAGACACATGAAGCTCATCTTATTGGTTATGCTGAAGAAACATAGCCTGAACGTTCGTCATATTATGCATTGCACTCATGCATAACCTCTAAATGTAATAACTTCTCAAGACCATAGTGTTGGAGTTTTAGACCGTTTTTAAAAGGCGTGAGAGGCTTAAGCCTCAAGGCGAGGCTCAAGGAAAATGCCTTGATCCTCAATTTTGAGGCTTAAATCTAACAAGGCTAACCCCTCAAACTGTGAGGCTCGCTTTTATGTTTGAGGCATGTGCCTCATGGCTCATACATTAATCAAAAATAGGGTTCTAGCCACATGACTGAGACTTACCAAGATTTTACCATGACTGTAATTTTAGAGAGACGCGAAAGGAACCTTAACAATATTTTTTAAAGGTGTGTGCCTTGTACATTAATAAAATAATAGTTCTAGTTGGGATTGCACATGGGCCGGGTTTGGGCTTGATTTTTGGTGATTTTTGAATAGGCCCAACCCGGATCGACATTTATAAGAGATCAAATCATAATCAATCGCGATTGAACTCGTGGAGAGTTCAATCACACCCACAGCCATAGGTCAACACAGTTCCTTGTTAACTCCTGTTAACTGTGATTAAAATTCACTAACCCTTAGGGTTCAATAATCTAACCTTGGGTTTTAAAGAAAAATATTAAAAAAATATTTAACTCTGGTTAAGAACTCTTAACCCTTAGGGTATTTCTTTTACTTCTGAAAACCAAGGTTAGATTATTGAACCTTAAGGGTTAGTGAATCTTAACCACAATTAATAAGGGTTAATAGGGACATGTCTTGACTTGTGGGTGCGATTGAATTCTCCCCGAGTTAAATCGCGATATGCTGTATTCGATCTGATTTATAAAGACTTTTAAGCCCATGTGCAACCCTAGTTCTAGCCACATAACTAAAACTTAAACATTAAATTAAAAGGTGTCTGCATCATAAATTCTTTTATCGGTAAAAAAATAGATTTCCTTTTTCTTTTATATTTTTTTTATTATCAATTAATACTTAATTATTATGTCTCATGTATTTAGGCTTTTTGAAACCTTGTTGAGTATATTTCAACCTAATTTTTTATTGTAGACATTATAAAGGTTGGAGCCATTGTCTAACATATGTAGTTGGTGGATTACTTTGTTGGAATCCAAAATCAATCACATGATTGAACATTATCCGTAAATATAAATTTTAGCTTTTCTAGCTTTTTAAATTTTTTTATGGCTGAATAATTTTAGAGTAGTGATTAGCCCACTCCGCATTTGACTACATAATCAAATGCCTTCCCATTTCATCCCCTTCAATTGTGGTTATGTCGCGATCCAAAATCCCATCTAGTTAAAAATGGAACTTTGACTCACAACATTGCATTATCTTGAACATATAAGGCATACTTAAAATCATAGTTCAAATACCCGAAAACTCGACTCGACTCGAAAGATAGCCGGGTCGAGTAACTCGGAAAACTTGAAAAAAAACTCGACTCGGTCCAACTCGAAATATATATGTAATAACTTGAAAACCCTGGATTAAAAGAACTTAAAGTACGCTGGTTTTACAGTCCCAAACCTATAAACTATGTTTAACAGAACCCATAGTAGGTTGTCTTTGTAGACCCAAAAGAAAATGATGCAAAAATAATGTGACTTTCGAGTTTAGGTTTAAACAAATGTTAAAAATACCCTTCTGTGACTCGACCTGGTCCGGCGAGTCGAAAAACTCGGCTTGACTCGACTGAGTCACCCCGAGTAACTCGGCAATAGTGCCTCCTTTGAGTTTTGAGGCGACTTGACTCGAAATTCAGGCGAGTCGAGTAACTCGGCTGGGTTACTCGGGTGACTCGCCGAGTTTTTGAACTATGCTTAAAATGACAACTTAAAAATTTCTTAAATAACATCATTCTCATAATGTCTAAATCAAATAACCAATGTCTCGAATATCTCATAATCCGTAAACAACTTAAACCTAAACATCCATTCTTGAACATCCATCTAAAATATCTGATTACAACACAACCATTTGAAATAAAAGTCTAATAATCTAAGAACTCAATAGTACGGATATTTATCCAAAGGATCCTCGGTTCCGCAATATCACCTTTGGTTTCCTCAAGATATTCCTCCTATTCCCAAGGTTCAGCCACGATCTCTGGAAGTAAGGTGGCATTTGACAAGTCTAAATAATAAGAGCTTATTTTCACATTATAGCTTATTGGACTTTAGACTGTTGATACCCTCTAATTACACTTCTAAAAAGTTCAGAAGTTGAGGTAAACGTCTAATTCAATAAGGAGGTAGGGGGTTCCTCATTTTTTAAGGTCTAAACACTAGAGGACCGGCGTCAAAAATGTTGGGACGTTTTGGACGAGTTTGACCTCAACAGTTTTTCATAATACTCATTGTATCCCAGGTATAAAAACCCAAAAAATTAGGAAACCCTCATTCCTCTCCTTCGTTCTTCCTCTTCGATCTCCTCTCTCTGTTGTGTGGTTGACGAAGAAGGGTTTCACACTGCCTTCAGGAGCTACTGCCATTGGACCTTCTTCTTCTTCACATTGTTGTCTGTCTGCTACATTAGAATAGATAACAGGGCTCATAGAGCAGATATTAGCGCAATTGATCTTCGATTTGGACTTACAGCAAAGCGCAAGTGCACTTACAGATGAGTGTGGTCCATAGAAGTCTCCAAGCTCTTTTTGCTTTGAAGACTGATGCTAGCCATTAAAGAAAGGGGGTGGTGATGGCGTTGGCGTATAGGATGGGTGGTGGGGGGTGGCAGGGATGGTGGCTCAAACAATAAAGGGGGTGGCGGTACTTGCAGGGTGGTAGTAGCCCATGCAATGATGGAAGAGGGGGAGGGCTTTTTACTTGTATATTTTAAAAATGACATTTTTTGCCCTTGTAAGAGGCTCTTAAATTTTGAGAATAAGAGGTTTTAACAAACATTCTATTATAAATTAAAGAAATTTTTAGAATGTTATCAATCGATTAAAATCTAAAAAAATTTAGAGCTTTATCTTTAGAGCTTATTTTTTTAGAGCTTATTATATTCGAGTAGAGTTTCCAAACAGACCCTAAACCTGTCGACATAAACATATTGGCTGAGCACATGTGACTCAGTAATGAATAGACATAAAATCCTAGCTAACAATATATAAACATTAACATAATCATCCTTATCATAGCTTTATCATAGCTTAACATAACATACATACATACATACCATACGTCAAAGTGCAGAAACAGGTGAGCATTTTCATCTTACTTAACTTGTGAGCATTTTATCTTAACTTGTGAGCTTATTCAACTTGCATGCACTTGTGAGATAATTTAAAATATAATTTAATGCTATATATGTGATGAGGCTACGATATATTCTTCATATCGAGTAACCAACAATTTGCACCCATCAATGCGCTTATGATTCTTGTGAGCTAGATAATTAGAACCCTTGAAAATCTACTAGTGAGCCAGGTACTATGTATCTTTGGAGTCCTAACTTGTGGGCCTGGTACTAGCTTTCTTGGGAAACATGTATGAATACCCTTGAGATCTTAGAAAGTGTTGGTACTTGTAACTTGTGAAAACACATCATGGAAACATACTTGTGAGCTTATAACATGTGAGGCTTGCAAGCGTATGAGTCATCTTATGAGCTTATCATACTTGTGAACTTATGAGTGATCAGCCTTCATCTAGGTTACCCCTTAAATTCTTATCTTACACCATTGAAACCACACCATAGCATCCCATGCCACCATGGTAAGGAATCTAGGCCATAAGATCGTCCTCTAAGATGTTTGCTTATCCGAAATTCGACGACATCAATAATACATACATATATACAACTTATTTTACGAGATCATAGCATCTCATTCATAAATTGTAGAGAAAATCACCATGATCATACTTGCAAAATATTACACCATAGCAATCTCACCATAACATACGTCATAGTATATCCATAGAGTGATTTCTTACTTCTAATTGAATCCATTCTTATTATCCTTTAAATCAATGATCATTAAATTCAATAACAATTGGAATTTACATCTACTTGCTTATCAATCCTTATTCTTAATCCCTGATTCTTAACTTAGATCAATGATCATGACCTTACAAGTATAGGGAAGTTATATCTACCTGAAATTCCTTGCTTATTCTTATTCTTAAATCAATGTTCATGTTATTATTAGCAAAAGAATTTATATCTACTTTCAAACCAATTCTTAATTTTTTTTTACTTAGATCAATGATCACGACATTACTAGCATTGAAAATCATATCTACTTTAATTGAAGAATTCCTTTCGAAACAAAGACCCTTGTTATGATCAAAGCCTCGATCACAATCTCTCTCCTTTACCACGCCTTCTCCTTCTTCTCCAAGCTATCTCCAAAACCCTAGGTTTCCCTTTCAAAACTCTAGATCTCTCTCATTTATCTCAAAATTAGGCTAGTGTGATTAGTAAGAGCTAAACTCACGAAACAATGCTTAAGGAATACTTGTAGGGCTTAGTTTTCAGTTTCTACTCGATTTCATTTGAATGACCTTTTATTCATTCGAACGAACTTGGTTTCGTTTGAACCAAACTTCACTTCATTCGAACCTAATACATTTGGGAAGTCTGTCCATTGCTCCAACCGTAAATGTTCGAACCATCTTTATTTTCGTTCGAACCAAACTGATTTTGTTCGAACGAAATTGGATTCGTTCGAACCAATTCCCCTATTTTATAATTTCTTTTTGCTACTTTTAAGTGAACATGAACATCAAACATTCAAAACATGAAAAAGACAAAAAACGAATAAAATAAGACTAGTCTCTACGGGCTAAGGTTGGTTAAGCTTAACCAACTTAAAGTTAATAAATTAAATTTTTTTTTTTTTTAAATACCAAGGTTAAATGGATGAAGGCTAGGGGTGAGTGAATCTTAACCACATTTAATGAGTGTTAAAAAGGGGGGCGGAGATCAATGAGGACCGACATTTCGTTACATTGTGGAAATGCGCGGTAAGTTAAGCATTTTCCTACTTTATACAATATTAGGTATGCTTGTGTGTACATATACATATACAACGTTACATAGTGGAAATGCGCAGTTAAGCATTTTCCTAATTTATACAACGTTACATATGCTTGTGTGTGCGTGTGTATATATATATATATAATTACCTTTAATGACTTTTTGAATTTTTTTAAAATATTCTTATTTATTTGTTAAAATGAGGTAGCGTAAGGCTTTCCTGTGAGGCTTAAGCCTCACGCATCATGCATATTGAGGTCCCAATGCCACGCTCCATGCCTTCGTGTTTTAAAACACTGGTTTTAGAGACGATAGAGCTGAATCTTGATAATGCTTGAAAGCCTGGGTTACCAATGATCGATGGCCTATATCGGGGTGACTGGCAAGATTATTGCTACATTCTTGAGGTCCTCCAAGAACCATTGTCTACTTAAGCTTAGGTTATTACCTTGTTTCACTTGTTGGAGAGCTGTGGAGTCATCTTCAACTCTTTATTGATTCCTTAACTCTTGTGTGACGCCCCGAACCCGAGCTTAGGGAATCAAGTTCCGAGACACGCGCCCGTTCGTTAAATCACGCAAGCAGAAGACTTTACTCGTGAAAATGCGGAAAATTTAAACATTTATCAGATGCTTCCAAAAAGCAAATAACACCTGTCATCACAATAGCCATCATACAAATCATATACCTGTATTATTTACATCAAGTCTGTTTTACAAAAGTAGGCGCCTCTATCACGCCGGGTACAACTTGTACAATCTTCCAAAATGTCCAGTTGAACTTTTCACTTTCTGGTCAGCAGCTCCGAGATCTGTTGACATAAAAATTCAGTGAGCTATGAAGCCCAATAAAACCATAGTCCTTCTAAACTGTTTTCCACATAATAACATGCATCAATAATGATATAATAAAAAGTTCAATTTGCATGCTACAGTAAAATAGAACAATATATAATAAACTGTGACCCAAGGTCACTTAGGGTTACGTCACCCTAACTGAGGTTCCCGACCTCACATTGCTTTCCAATTATGGGGTTCAGTTATGAATATTCATATTACCAAGTTATCATTTCAATCATCAATCATGTTTCATTTCGAGTCTTGAGATTCTATTAACTGACCACAACCCACAAATGTTCAGCTTAAAGTCTCTAAATCATAACCATACATAGAGCCATTTAGATTCACACCCTGTTCCGGCTTTCACCCGAATAAGACCAAATCTTGGGCATACCAATCCAACTCACCTGGAATCCGACGATTCCATATCGAACCCTGAGTACACCAACTCAGACAAAGACACCAACCCTAAGTACGCCGACCTAGATAACTTCGTATCCGAAGATTACACACACAACCTGGGCATTCACCCAATAATGACATACTTCTCCATGCAATCCTGAGTACACCAACTTAGACAAATACACCAACCCTGAGTACGTCGACCCAGACAACTTCGTATCCGAAGATTACACACACAACCTGGGCATTCACCCAATAATGACATACTTCTCCATTCAATTGACTGACAACATCTACTGTGTATTCGCCACCATCGTCCTAGGTATCAGTCAAGAAGGAATTCCGACCAACCTGCCTACCGTCATCTTCTGGCTAGTCTATGGAGGAACCCCGACATCTTTACCAATGCCGACATCTCCTGACGTTCCACCAAGAAGGGACCCCAATAGATATGGTGCTGACATCTTTCCTTATTCATTTAGCTATCTCGGGACATACCTAAGTACAACGATTTCCATTTCTCAATCTCTATTGGGTCATCATTTGAATCCACGGGGCCTTTCACCTCAAGGTATCTTGTCTATCGAAACTCAACCTTTTGGGTCATCCTTGAATCCACAAGGCCTTTCACTTCCAGGTATCTTGTTACCCTTAGACTCACTCTATATTAGGTCATCCTCTGCTGAATTCACAAGGCCTTTCACCGCAAGATACTGTTGGAATATACCGAAGTACAGAGGTCCCCACTCCTCACGCCAACGTTCTTTTCTCTTGACCTCATTAGAGAAAATCATTGGATAACACTTCAACTATTTTAAATTCTCTACGACTCCGACATCTCCTGACTATCAGTCACGGAGGAACCACGGGCCATGCAGGACACCTTCACTCCTGACATAGTCCAAGAGGCACCACGGATGACCTAGACAAACAGACCGACATCTCCTGACTATCAGTCACAGAGGAACCCCAGGCCTTACTAAACACCGTTTCTCCTGACCTAGTCGAAGAGGAACCACAGACTATACTTAACCTTGGTTAGGTTTTCTAACCACATGTTAATCTTAGTTAACCCAAGCCTTGCTTAATTAACTGAAATACTTGGGTCTCGTGCCCGTGCACCAAATCCGGTAACACACCGTCCTGTTAGGGAACGTTTTCAGGCTAATGGATATGTCCATAGTCTTATAGGACCTGCAAAATAACTTTTCATAACCCTAGAGTGGCGATACAATTTACCCGGGACCTGATCTGGGCTCCTTGGAGCTCCACATAAAATCACAACATCACATAGGGGTCTCCGACCCTTTTTCCATCCACGCCATTCACACAGTGAGCTGAAATCTGGGGTTTTGACACCCCGAGACCGAGAGCTACACCCCCCTTCTACTCCATATAAAAAAATACAGAAAAATAAGGGGAAAAAGAGAACAAAAGAAAGGGGCTTTACCTAGTTCACGTTTTTCAAGGCGACTGGCGCAAAAAAAGCTCCGTCAATGCGTCCGGGAGGGCGATCTACCACAAGGTAAAGCTCCTCTCTAACTTTCACTCTCTCTACCTTTTTCTCTCTCTACATACAAATCGAGGCGTCGGGAAAAGAAACAGATGTCGCTAGCGCGTCGGGAACGTCGAAAATCCCCAAGGGGACCTCCTTTTTCCTTTCTCTCTTTCTTTCTCCTCCTTTCTCTCTCCTCACTTTCTCTCTCTAAAAACCCACGAACAACAAGTGTTCTCTGGTTTTGAGCGAACCCAAATGAGGGGGCTGCCCTCCCTTTATATAAGCATTAAAGGGTTTAGATCATGTGCACCAAGCACATGACCAAATGAGTGTGCAAAGTGAAAGTTGACTAAGTCAACTATTTGGACCGATTTGATCGGATTTTCCTACTTTTTCACGCATATGCCATCCGAAACCCTACTATATGACACCCGATAGTAACGAAAATTTATGTGACCAAACTTGGGACAGTTTGACACCTGCTGTAAAAATTTCGGGGAAAAATACTAAGTTTTGATAGTAAAAAATAAGCCTGGAAGAAAACTGCAAAACCCACTAATTTTCTGATTTCGGACACAAAACACGTTGTCGTTTCTTCATATGAGATAATTAACTACCGTAACAACAGACGATCGTCCTCACGATCGACTGACACGCTGTGGTATCAGCCGCACAGATTTCTATTAGAATCCCCAACAATTATGGAGTTTCACTAAATTCCCGAAAATTTGGAATTTCCTGGTTTTCTCGATTTTCTCATATTTAAGACCCCGCGGCCTCGCAAATCGATATGCAACGAAACGGGAACGATAAGTGATCGTCCAGATAGTCGACCCGCACATTGTGCACGATTTTCGAGGAAAAACACTGAAGTTTTACCAGTATAATCCAATCCCGAACAAAACCCACTTTTTTACCAATTTAAGAAATAATTAACTAATTAACCTCCATTAAGGACCCATAAACACAATTTTATTATATTAAAATTCCGGGTCGTTACATCTGGAATATAATGGAATGCAATAGGTTGTATCAGTAGTTAGTGACTGTGTGGGTTTACTCTTATGGCACCTTAGCGGTAACCATAGGTCTGACTGCGCGCGCGTGTGTGTGTTACATGATACCTTAAACTCCAAAAAAAAAGTTAGTGACTGATCCAATCAGTAGCCAAGTCATATAGGAAGATGAACCAAGAAAGTGTTATTCTCTCTTGTTTCTATAACTTTTTCTTATTTTTAGTAACTGACAGAGTAACTCGCAGACATAATAACGGACTTGAGGCAATAAAAATGATCAGGAAGTGCACTCCCCCTACAAGAAAATATAAGTAATGATTTGCCTCTGTAGCTCATAAGTTAAATCCCTTTTTTACTTCTAAGGTATTGAGATGTTATTTGCACATAAATTACAATCATGTGTTCAAGCAGGTTTCCTCTGTTCCAAGGCTAGAGAGTTTCAGTTTCAGCCAAGAGGTCCCTTGTGCCATTCCTCCATAAGAATGTCCATACAATTTTCAGATCATTCAATATGGTCGCCACCTCATTAAATTCTCCTCTACTATTCTACGGAAAATTTGGCTGGACTAATGCAGTTTTTCTTCTTCTGCTTGTTTTGTAATTGAATTAATGAAAATATACCCATAAAGACTCGATATTAGCTATATACTGTCAAGTAGTTTGATACTTTGATTACAACTGCTCTATGATGATCCATTCAGATGAAGCTGGGTGACCAAATGTAATAGATTAACTACACCCATAATTCTGTGACACATCAATGCTTATAATCTCTGTTTCTGTGCTTATTTAGTGGTTTAGTGGGTGTAGTAAATGGGTAGTTATAAAGTAGTTGGTAGTTTACTACTTACTAGTAGTGGGTAGTTGTAATTTATTACTATATCTATAAAATAATTGAATTGCATATTTTGGGAATGAATGAAGATGAATTTCTTTCATAAGAGAGATTTGGAAGGTGTTGGACTCTCTCAAATGAGCCAAAAAGGTGTAGAAATCTCCATTTAATGAGATCAAATTCTTTCCGCTTCTCGTTTAATTTTTCCTTTTAAATTGGGAAGAGAGAAAAACACATAACAGATGGTATCAGAGCACCATTCTTGTGGCACACCAAAAGAAAGAAGAATATTTATCATTATTTTTAACCTTGAGGACAAGGTTAAAGTAAGGGGAATGGAATAATATGTATTAATTTAGGATTTTTTAGTTGTTTATTGGGTTTAGTAAATGGGTAGTTATTAAGTAGTGGATAGTTTACTAGTAGTGGGTAATTGTAAATAATTACTATATCTATAAGAGAATTGTAATTGCTTATTTTGAGAATGAATGAATGAAGATGAATTTCTTTCGCAAGAGAGATTTGGGAGGTGACGGACTCTCGAACAAGCACAAAAGGTGTAGATTTCCCTTTAATGAAATCAAACTCTTTCCCCTTCTCATTTAGTTTTTCCTTTTTATATAGGAAGGGAGAAAAACATGTAACAGATGGTATCAGAGCACCGTTCCCGTGGGCCCGTGGCCATGGTTTATGGTGCAAACCAAAAGAAGGAAGAAGATACAAAGAGAGAGGAATACATATCATTATTTTTAACCTTGAGGACAAGGTTAAAGTATGGGGGATGGAATGATACATATTCATTTAGTGGTGTTTAATTGGTTTAGTAGATGTAGTAAATGGGTAGTTATTAAGTAGTGGGTAGTTTATTAGTAGTGGGTAGTTTTAACTGATTATTGTATGTATATATTATAAAAGAATTGTTATCATTTAACTTTGGAATCAATGAATGTATATGAATTTCTTTCGTAAGAGAGAGTTGAGAGGTGTTGGTCTCTCTTGAATTAGCCCAAAAGGTGTAGATCTCCCTTTGATGAGATCAATTTCTTCCCTCATTTAATTTCTCATTTTTATTTGAGAAGAGAGAAAGTCACATAACAATCTCTATCTATCCTTTCAATAGTTTTAATCTTCTTGTTCACAGGAATTTTAAGAGCATGTATAATATTTTGATATGTTTCACTGTGCAGTTTTACTAGAGTTTTATGCTCCTTGGTGTGGACATTGCAAACAACTGGCTCCAATCTTGGATGAAGTTGCTGTCTCATTTGAAACTGACGCAGACGTCATCATTTCAAAGATAGTAAGAATCCTTTCTGCCCAATCCAGCAATAGATATAAGATAAATTATTCTTTGTTCCAGCCTTCCTACTGATTAAGATTAATATTGCAAGGAAGATACCATAGGCGAATGATAAGTGATAACTATAGGTTTGGGAGTATATAAGACTACAATCCAAGCTACTGGCTTTAGGTTCACGGCATCGTGATAAAAGGTGATTGATGCTGTAATCAACCGAGTCCAGCGCTCCTGGATTCCCCTCAGATGGTTACTGCATACTCCCGTAGGCAATGGCATCAGTCTCCATTTTATGATCATGTATATCCTATATATTAGTTGAAACTCTTGAACGAAGAATATTAATATAATCTACCATTTGATTCAAATATGTGCAAAACTAGATGCACTGAAACAATTATGATTCAAGTATCAATGGATGCTATGCTATTTTCTTTCACAAAGCATACATAGTAGTTGAAACTCTTGAACGAAGAATATAAATGTAATCTACTATTTGATTCAATTATGTGCAAAACTAGATGCGCTGAAACAATTATGATCCAAGTATCACTGGATGCTATGCTATTTTTTCACAAAGCATACATAGTGGTAATTCCTAAAACAATTCTCTTGATTCACAACGAGAATGCTATAAAGAAAGAAAGGATTTACATGTGCCTGGGTAATGAGTAGATTCCCTCCAAAGAGACTTCAAAAATAGTATCAAGAGTTGCAAAAAACAATATGAATTATCTATACAAGAATTGGAGCTATGAACATCCGAAATCTCGTGGAGAGATATCTCCGAACTCCTCAAGTTCCTAGAACAATGAGTTGTATTAGGAGTTCTTACAAGTTCCCAGGGAACCTTCCAAACAGACAGCAAAAATAGTATTAGGACTTAGGAGTTGCAAAAACAATATGCATCATCTGTAAGAAAAGTCGGAGTGAACATTCAAATACTCGTGGAGAGATGATTGTGATGTATTCGGCTGAAATTGGATAGACACTAGGTTTAGTGGCTGTCAATGCACCCTTCAAAGTTCAATCTATGATGCACCTTTCTTCCAATTCTGGATCATTATTATGTGTTGTTAAGATTACCCATCTGGATCATCTACTACAGATTCATTGACTTTAGAAAATCTTAAGAGGGATTATGTTCTTTTTAAAGATTTGGTAAATTCTCTCCCTAATTTTTTTCTCCTATTTTATGATTTTTTATTGTTTTATTCACATTCATACATTAAGATTTGTCTACCATCTGGAAGACAGATATTGTTCTAGAACTACTTGGTTTCATTCGTGTAGTTGTTATACCTTTTATTTGGTTTTTCTAGAACTACTTGGTTTCATTTGTGTAGATGTTTTACCTTTTATTTGCTTAATGGAAATTTGTGCCTGACACCTCTTCTAATCACTTTCTAGGATGCAACTGCAAATGATATCCCAAATGATACTTTTGACGTTAAAGGTTATCCAACTTTGTACTTTAAATCGGCTAGCGGAAATCTGTTGCAGTACGATGGGGATAGGACAAAGGAGGCCATGATTGATTTCATTCAGAAGAATAGGGATGAAACTGTCCAGCAGGACTCGGTGAAAGATGAGTTATGATGAAGGTAACAGCCCAACTTTGTCTGCGTACAATATTCTCTTAGTAAGGTAGTTTTAAGGTGCACTGAATTGCTCTGGCCTAACTTTTCAGGGCATCCTAGAAGTTATTTGTCTTTGTGGCGGTGTTATTCCTTGCAGTGCCTTCTGTTGGCAACACAAATAAGGAAATTGTTGGTAGCTCAGAAAATAACATAATAACATATAGTACAATATTGTAGGCTAAAGTCTTATCCTGTGAGAATTAATGCATTTTCTGCTTCCATTTGTAGTATTGAAAGTCGACACTGCTATGAAAACCATTGGAAACTATTTGGGTACCCTTGGGTATTGACATTTAGGAATAAGTAGGGCATCATGGGCATTGTTATGCCAATAAAAAAAGCAGACTTGCTGGTAAAAGAGGGTGCTTAATGGAATGTTTATTATTCATTTTAGTTTACTGATTAGAATTTAGGGCCTTTTTTGAAACATAGGAATGGAGGAGAGCTCTGAATGAGAATTGGGGTATAGGAATTCCAATTCCGGTGTTAGAAAGTCCCCAATTTCTATGAATTGTAACTCACTTGAAAATTAAAGTGGTGACATTCCTTCATTTTGTGAAAATGTGAATATCTACGTAGGAGATTGAAATTGCAATTTGTGTGCATGAGAATTAACACAAGTCTTTTAGAAGTCGACTCTCTTTCCTGAGCTTCGAATCCCTCTCTCAACCTTTCGTTATTTGTACTTAAATTGATTTTTTAAAATGTAAATTATGAAAATTGTTTTATAAATTATTATCTAAATCATTTTTGGTAATGCTTATATTATTTAATATTTAAATAATTATTTATTTATTTAGAATTATTTTTAAATTACTACATATTAATTTTTATGCATACATTTTTATCATAGAAAGAATTTATAGCTTATTTTTTAATAATTAATTTAGATAATAGTTGATTGTGATTATTTTATATAGTTGATTGTTTGATAATGAGCCATGTACATTTGTTTTTATCAGTAAAAATAGAATCAATTTCATAAATGAAAAACAATGTATATACAAAGATAGAGTTCATAATAAAGTGAAAGACAAAAAAGAGGAAAAAGAACAAGAAGATACGCATACACTAGAATCATTCGTACCTACCCTACCCTACCCTACCCTGTAATCACAAAAGGCCTTCCCACCTTATGAAATATTCTGAACTGAAATGACATGCAGTGTGAGATATAATTAAGGTTTGAAATCTAAATAAAAATTTGCAAAATTGCAGTTTTGTTCCGACCCTTTGAAATCAAAACCATGCAGAGTTTGAATTTCTGATTTTGGCCAAAGAATTTGGGGTGAAATTTTGGAAGAAAATTCAAAATTTATTTTTAAATAATATTTTTTTATTTTAAAAATAAAATAATGAAATTTCTCGAAATTTTAAGAATAAAATAATAATATTTATAAAATAATTTTAATTAAAGAAATATTATTTTGGAAATTGTTATGTTTATGTCTTTACGATATTATACATTATATATCTTTACGGTATTAATTTGCAAGAATTTTTTCAAGAAAGTAAATTTTGTCAACATGGGTACTCTTTTTTGCACTGAACTTTCATGGTGTTTAGAATCTAATTGTTCAATAAATTCAAACAATAGGATAGTTAGTAAACCGAGTTAATTTTAGTGTTGTTTGTTGATGAACAAGGGTGGTTCAATGAATTATATGATCCTTCTTTGTCCACGAGAATGACCTTGCTTGGCAACATGCCTTGTGTAGTTTGACTAGTTGTTCATGGGTCAAATATGGATTATTTCTCATGCAATCATGCTTACGAGTTGTCTTGTCCATTGGAATTTTGGATTATTTATCATGCTCATAGTATATATATATATATATATATATATATATATATATAAAAGTTAAGAAAGCCACCCAGAAGGGGAGGGGGGTTAGGTGGACCGCTGACCCCTACCTGTTTATTGATTGGAACAAAAGAAATACAAGGGGGGACATAAAACCAAAACCCCTACAAGACTTAAATGATCAAAGATCTAAAATTAGGAAAACCGGCCTTATCTGTTCGTATCATTCCTTTCAGCATAATGGGCACTTCGGTAATATCCCTATAAATTTGACTAGTATTCGAATTACAAGCCTCATTAGCCAAAAAATCCGCACATTGGTTATTCTCTCTAAAAGTATGGTTAAAAACCATATTGCAAACATTCTGAATTCGAATGAGCTCCTTCTTCCAATACCAGATCCTCCAAGGAGGTTCTACTACTCCAAGCATAATATCAATCATGAGCTTGGAGTCGCTTTCCACCACGATGTATTTAATCCCCAGGTTGACACACGACTTACACCCATCGAAGATTGCTCTTAATTCAGCTAGATTATTAGTGCCCATTCCATAAAAAGATTGGAAAGCTTGAATCATATTCCTATTTTCATCTCGGATGATGCCTCCACTGTACCGAAGCACATTCTGAGTTTAGCTTAGTGTTGCAAATCTCGTTTTGGGATTTTATTGGCCTGTGTTTTTTTTTGGAAGATTTTTAAATCTGATTTTTTTTTGAGTATTTCTCGCCTAAATCTCAGGAATGATTAAAAAATATATTGAAATTACAGAAAATATTATTAAATATCACGAAGTTATGAATTCATAAAAGCCACAACGTTGTGTATTTCTCATAACATTTTTAAAATCTCGACTAAATCTTGTGATATATACGGGATAAAAAGAGAAAATTATATTTTTTGCGAGATTTTTAAAATATCACAATAAAAATAGAGTTTAAAAATTTAGATGTTTTTCTCGAGTTTTCTCGGGAGAAATTGAGTATTTCGCGGGAGATTTGTAACAGTGGCTTAAATCAGCCCGGCGAAGGAAAAAGGCATTTGCACGCTCATAGTATATTCGTATATATTATTCTGCATTTTGCTCGAGAACTAGAGCCTTGGTCAATGCTAGGTCGTATTGTCCCAGTTAGACTTGAATAAATTTGGGGAGAGTCATTGCTAATATGATGGATTTGTGCTTGATGTTCTGCCATCTTAATGAGTTCTTCAAACCTGGAATTGTGCTTGATGTTGATCTGGTGGAAGTGGAACTGGATAGGTGTTTGGTCTTTTCATTGTAGACTTCAATGACCAAGACCTTGTGAGGCATATCCCTGCCACCAATTTCTCGCAGATCTGTGACCCAATAAACCCTCCAACTCTTATCATGAAGACAGTCATTGCTTTGTTCGCGAGTCTGTCCAGATCCACCCTCGTGGGTGATACCGTTCTCTCAGATCTCTCCATCTCTGTCTCTCTCTATACACAGACGTCTGAGAAGAACTGGATTAAAGGAGGGACGTTACTGCAAAAAACAGAAGGGACGTTTACATGATGTTCGCTGGAGGAAGGATGTTCAGATGGCACCAGTTGTGAGGACTGTTATTGCCGGACGACAGCTATTGGAATTTGCAGGTGACCGTTTGATCAGCGGTGACATCTCAGGGAAGAAGAGGACGAATTAGGGCTTCTCATTGTGGCAACACATGATTTATATAGATCTTCTCTTGATTAAAATTCCTACTACTTTGCAAGGAAATGAGAAAGTGGGAAAAAAGAACTATTTAGTTAGTGCTTTCTCAAGAAAACACGATTTTATTACGAATGAAATGCGCAGAAAGTGTGTTTCTTCGAGAAAGTGCACTTAATCACCCCATTTTCTCGACCAAAGAACACAGCCTTGGGAGAAGAATGGGAATTTAGGCATATTTCTGATGGAGGATGTGGGAATGTGGAGGTCCACTCTGAATAGTGTGAGGTTCAGAGTTTCTTAGAGACTGTTATGTTCTTGAAAGTTTTGTGCAGGACGTACCCCTGACTTCTGTTTTCCCTTCTAAGTTCTAACAAGTGGTTTTCTTGTGTCTTAGATGACCAGTTCCTGCCAAAAAATTCTGTTAAGAGATTTTTTTTATAGTATTAAGTAGTTTGATTAATTATCATGAAGAATAATATGTGGTTCCGGACTACAAGAGGTTATTGGAATGTAGGCATTTTCTAATGGAGGTGGCTTCGAGTTTGGAGGTACACTTTGTTTTATCAAGTGGTGTGGGTGGCATCTCAAAGATAGGGTAATGTTCTTTGAAAAGTTTTTGGCAGGAGGATGTTTCTAGATTATTGCTTTTCCTTGGTTATAGAGGTCTAGTGATAGGATGAAGGGTGAGTTATAATGCTAGGAGAAATTTTTCTGAGGATGTTGGGGAAGGATGGAAGGATAGGCTCTAGCAATGCGGTGCTATTCTGCCTTACAATATGATGCATGTGGTGAGTTGGCAGTTGTATTGGACAGAGAGTGAAGAAATCCACATTCCATTAACTACCCATGCAGTTACGTAAAGGACATTAATTAAAAATGGCAGCTAACTGGAGTCTGAAGATTCACTCAATATTCTACCTCTTCCTGAAAACAAATGGTGGTTGTATCTCTTTATTCAAATATAAAGACCAGATTGGATGACGAATCAAGCTCAATTTGGTTATCTACATGCAAGAGAGTTTTATTCTTCAAACCTCCAGTTCAAATTGAATGATTCTGAAACATGAGATCTTCAACAGCCATAGCCGGTGTACTCAGTTTCAGAACTGGACCAGGACAATGGTCTGCTCTAAGGACCAGAAATGTAAAATAATAGCTCCTTTGGAACGGAAGAAGGAATAAGTGAGTGACTAAATGCCTTTGACATGGTGAAAACCCAGAAAGACTGCTAAAAGTAATGGGCTCCTAATTGTGTGCTTCTGTTATTATCTGCTTGCAACTGGAGGCTTGGGTGGTTTCTTAATAGACAATCTTGGGGTTTTCATAATTTATGGTATTGTTTTGAAACCTTTTTCAGCCTTGTAGGATGCAGCATACCATCTCTTGTATTTTTTGATAACTCAATTAGCACTAAACCTGGCTTACAAATAGTTGGTAGAAATCATCATTTCTCTTCTTTTGCAGGAAGAGCGGCCTTTTTAAGTTGAGGATATACACCCGACTGCTAGCATTCGTCAGTTCTTCTTTCGGAATCTTTTCCATGATAATATATAGGAAATAACCGGCTGGTTGTAGCTGTAATAATTTTCAGTTATGGGGATAGTAAAGTTAAACATATTCTGGTCGTAGCGACATTTTACCAAGTTCTATTTAACAGCCTATTTTGAGTTAAAATCACTATCTGGAGGTTCTTGTCTTTACTTGTACCCTTAATTCTTTCTACCTTTCAGAGTGTTAAAAAGTGTATGAACCATTACTACTGACAGTGGTAATCTGAAGATGGGATTGGGCATTTGCTGATCCGGCCAGTTCAATTGATGGGTCAATGTCTGAAAATTGTGGAAGCATTGCATTCTTGTGAGGCTATTACATCTGCAACAACTTGTGGGTTATCTGCCTATCAAAGTAGCCCCTCACTCAGCAGCTTGACATTCCAGATGGATGTCTGATTAGTGATTACCCTTGTGCATGGGTCTCAGAAGTTCCATCCCTAAGGAGCGCTACACGGTGCATACAATTGGATAACAGGACCCATTTAGGAGATCATATCGGTTCTTCCTTTTATACCTGCACGTATGCGTCTAGCTACTTAAGTTTAGCAGATCAATCTTTTGAATTGATAAAATACTTTCATCTCTGGACAGAGGACGGCATTTGATCTATCCTCTTCATTGGTTTTTTTTTGGTGAAATGTTATTATGTAACACACACACACACACTAAGCTCACGCTCAGCCAGACCTACCTAAGGTAGTCGCTAAGGTGCCATATGGGTTATTCCAAACATCCACTCCAAAAGGGCCTGTCTTAAGGTGCCATTCTTAAGGTGCCATTGGTTAATTACATATCTGAACCTCTCATCTTAAAATGACATACAGTACAAGTATACTCTTTAAATGATCCAATTTTTTTTTTTGGGAAAAATTGAACGCTCCACGTTAATGTATTTTCTTTTATTCCATGGATGGCAGTGTGTTTTTCTTTTAGGGAGGACGATTTGGTTCCACAGTGCGGTGGTTGAGATGCACGTGTAATAACTTTTCTTCTACTCTAAATGAATGATGATTGGGTAAATTACACTCGCCTCCCTTGAGGTTTGGTGTAATTTCAGTGTTTAGGAAATTACACTTGACCTCAGGCTCATCCTATTAACTTTGTTAACTAAAGTTATTAATTTTCAATTTTACCTTTATTACTTAGAGGAAACACGTAAGTTTAGTTTGAACGCTTAACTAAAAAACACATAAACGTCCTAAGCTGCCACATGTCCCTTTTAACACCTGTTAATTATGATTAAGATTCACTCACCCTTGGGTTGATTATGCTTAACCATAATTAAAGGAGCTTTACAAGCTGCCATGTGTCCCTTTTAACACCCATTAACTGTGGTCAACACTCACTCACCCTTAGGATTTATCCATCTAACTTTAGTTTTAAGAAAAAAAATAAAAATTAACCTTATGCTAATTATATTTTACACCCGTTAAAGTGTCTCTATAAGCCGCCACGTGTGTCTTCTAATACCCACTAACTATGGTTAAGAGTTTAATATTGGTTTTTAGAAAAAGAAATATATATTTACCTTAAGTTGATACTATTAACCTTGGTTTTAGAAATATATATTAACCTTAAGTTGATATTATAACCTTGGTTACAAAACTCAATTATCATTTATTTTATTGAATTAGTTGACTTTGCAAATAGTAATTTAGACATTTTAAAATATTTAAATGATGACATCATCAAAATTCATCTATAAAAATACCGGTCAACTAAAGGAAGGGGGTTTTTGTTATAGAAACTAAAGTTGAGGGGAGCAACAAGAGGGAAGGTTTATGAAATTTCACCAAACCTCCTCAGGGAGGGAGGTGAGTATAATTTACCCTAAAAATAAAAGCTTAATCTAAATAAATGATTTCACTTCCCAAAAACAAACTGAAATGACGATAGTACAAGTGCTCTGTCTATGTCTTCCACTAATTTGGACATTTTTATCATTTCAAGTTACGATACTAACCTACGTTCGTTGAACTACACAATAGGTCCTAATTTGTCCAAATCTATAAAAGTTTGACTCGTAATCCTCACCACTTGTAATCGGTTTCGCCAGTTGGTTACGCTGAGGTCACCAATTATCCCTTTCAAGACCTCTTAACTGCGGTTATGATTCGTCCACTCCTAGAACTCACCCACCTATCTATGGTTCTTAGAAAAACATTGGGTAAATTACACTGACCTCCTCGAGGTTTGACGAAATTGCACAAACCTTCCATTTTGTTTATGAAATTACACTGCCCTCCTTCTATTTTAGATGTTGGTAACAGAGTACTCTCCTTTTTCTCATTTCTGTTAGTATGCCCCTTCCTAACTGGATGATTTTTGATGATGTCACGATTAAAATATTTAAAAATACCTGAATTACCCTTCAATTAGTTAATGCATCGCAAAAAATGAGTTTATGAGTAAGCCCTAAACCCTAGATGAGTTCATCGGTAAAGCCTCAAATAAGTTCATGACCAAAACCCTAGATGGGTTAATGAGCAAAACCCTTCTAAGGATTCATAAACAAAACCCTACAAATGACCGAGCTTCTCTTTCAAATGGTAAAATCTTTCAAAAGATTGTCTTGGAAGCAAAAGATACATAGCTAGAGAAAAACAAAAGAATCAAAAGGGAAGAAGGAATCAAAGAAAATGCAAGGTAGAGATGGAGAGAGAGGGGGCTAGGGAGAGAGGAGAGAGAAAACATTTGTATTGCAGGAATAAAAATTCCTATGATTGAAGCATCTGCATCGTAGTCTATACCCGGGTGGAGAGAGGGAGAGTACATGTTGGGGAGCTCTGGAGAAGCCGAACAAAGACTCGCAAGCAACCCACCACAATGGGATAAATGGTATAGATATATAGGGATAGAATCGTAAAAGTGCTTTCTCAGTTAACGGCGTTAACTTGAGGAGCCCATACGGGAGGGCAGTTTAATTTTAGAAACAAGAGGAGGGAAGTTGGTGCAATTTGGCCAAATCTCAGGGAGGACAGTGTAATTTACCCAAAAAAATATTAAAACATTTTATTAGCTGTGGTTAAATTCATTAATTCTTAGGGTTAATTTTAAAAAAATATTTTTTCTAAAAACCAAGGATAGGCTGGTGAACCTAAGGAGTGGGTGAATCTTAACCACAGTTAAGGGGTGTAAAAAGGGGAACCGTGGCAACCTCAGAAACGTAACCGGTTTTTGCCACAAACGGTTACCACTGGAGAAGATCACGAGTCTTAGAAGTTGGATCTCATAAAGAAATTGATGTAAAGATAACTAATGTTTGGAGTCGGAGAAAGATACTTATTTCTTTTTGGTTGGTCCTAATCATTTCTCTACCTGGTTAGGGGTTAGGAGATAGGTAAGTAGGGTTAGCACTCATGTGGGCGTCAACAGCCACACTAAAGACTCGAGCAGGAGTTGCAACTCCCCAAAGGGAGATAAACTACCACCGGGACAAACCCATGATATGTAATAGGTATTTTGCTAGCCCAGTCGCAAATCTTCCAAAGATGCACATTACAAATATTGCACCAAAGTCAACTTAAGGGTTGCGTTCATCCAATCAAACCGAATATCGATCATTTAAGCAATCTAACCATCACTGCTCCTTATAGAGTAGGTGATAACTGATAAGCTCCTGTACATTACCACATTTCAGGTCCCTTAGTTACTTTACAATCCCGGTTACGTGGGTTAATATTTATTAAAAAATACTGAAGTGACTGGATCCCGGCCCTCACACTTGAAGATAGACTGCCCAACATGTTTTTTTGATAGCTTTCATAACACAATCTTGCACAACAAAAACACACCTGGTGACAATAGTCACAGCTCCCCACACAACCCTGCGAATGACTGAAACGGGATCTATCTGACCACCATTGAAATAAACCTCATTACGATGCCCACCAAATACCCCCACAAGGTTATGGAGATATGAATAGCTAGAATGCTGTTCTTACACTTGAAATCTGGAATCTTCAGCCACCCGCTCCACCAGTCAACAAAATTAATGATCTCCTCACTCGGGGTAAGACCAAGGAGAGCTGAGATCCAAACCAGATGCACTTAGCTACCAAGGCAACAAAGGAAAAGGGGAGCAATTGATTCAATCCCTTCTTTGCAAAGAGGACAAGCCTCATCCACCTCCATTTGCCACTTCCTTAAGTTCTCTGCAACGGCTACACCTTTGTGACATAGCCGCCAAAGAAAGTTCTTGATTTTTGGCACCATTGGGATTTTCCACAATTTCTTCCATAAGCTAACATCCATACCTTGATTAGACCGACTTGATTCCGGCTTCTTGGCCTCAATCAATTGCTTGGCTAGATGATATGCTGAGTTTACCTTGAAATTACCGGAATTCGAAAAATGCCATATTATCCTGTCCGGCACATTTGTTCATGCTGATAAGGGTAGAGCAGATTGCCTTAACCTCATGGTTTGTAAGGATGGCTTCGAGCATTTGACGATTCCAACTATCCTCTTCTCGGATAATGAGTTGACTCACCAGCACATGTTGAAGAGATTCTCCGTGAAGTGGATTGGGAATGAGATTTGGCAATCCCGCCACCCAAGGATCTTCCCCAGCTTTTACACTTTCCCCATTACCAATCTGCCATCTAATCCCTTGCTTCAAGATCTCCCGGCCCACCATGATGCTCCTCCATCCCCAAGAAGGATGGGAACCCAGTCTCGCCTGAAGAAAAGTGGATCTGGGGTAGTACAAAGCCTGCGAAATGGAGGACAAAAGAGAGGAAGGGTTAGTCAATAACCTCCATCCTTGTTTGGCCAGAAGACTCAAGTTGAATGCCTGAAGCTCTTGCACAGCTTGCTCAACGCCACCCAATGAATCTTCTTCTCTTGTTTAGTACTCCACCAAAACTTTGCGACTGCCATGTTAACCTCATGGAGTCACTTTTGAGGTAGCTTAAAACAACTCATGGTGTAAGTCGGGATGGCCTGAACCACGAATTTAATCAAGATCCCTCTCCCCGCTTGGAAAGCAAGGACCCTCTCCAACCTTGAATCCTATGCATAACCCTGTTCTGTTCTTTAAATTTTCAAAAATCTTGGATTTGGACTTGCCAAATTCGACTGGGAGACCAAGGGATTTCTCCATAGGAGCTAAATTCCAAATGTGAAAAACACGGGCCAAAAGCCACTGGAATTTCCAAGGGGTATGATTGGAGAAGGAAATTCGCACTGGGACCGCCCGGGCCCACGTTGGCCCAATTAGTAAACGGGTGAGGCCGGACTCATTTGTTGATCGGGCTGTGTGGGACAAGTTTGTGAATCAAAGATCAAATTGAGCTTTATGGGCTTTTTTTCTTAAGAATCGGCTGGGCCAGGCCAGAGTCCATACCAATCCGATTAATATAACAAGTCTCTAGCCTAAAAGATCTAAGTCCAAGCCTGTCCAACTATTTAAATCAGGTTGGGCCGGGTTGGCAGCCCACTCTTTAGAGGAATTTAGGTGCAAGCCTTTCTCTATAAATCAATCTATTTCATTACATTTTTTGTGAAGCAAAAGAGGGAGATCCCTGTGTGGTTGGGAGTGGGGGTACATCTGGCGAAGAAGTTTGGTCGGGCTGTCGTAAATCCTTTGGGTTGCATAAGAAAAAAAAAAACTTAAATAAATGAAGATATCCATTTGATCAAGAAAAAGAATCCTTAATGTTCTGTTATTATTTCATGTTATACAAGGTTTACAACTTCTTCCGCAAAAAAAAAGGGTTTACAGCCTCAAGTAATTTAGTACAAGAATAATAGCTCAACTCCTGATTTAAAACACTTCAATTTTCTCTTGTTTCTCCGTTTCTCTTTCAGCTTTTGGTCGGGTAAGCAGAGATCCCAGGATACAGTTAATGAGTTAAAGCCGTTGGAGACATTCTAAATTAGCTCTATATCATTCCTATAAACATCAAAAAAGCACCTAACCTTTGTGTAACAACTTCACAAACAATTCAGCCTTGTATATATAAGGACCCTCCCCTCATGAGTAGTTAATTCCTTCATGAGGCAAGGCAGTCTGGAAACGGACTATCCACCTTTCATGTCATGGCCACCTTCATCCTCTCCGTTGTTCGAGTAAATAGCTTGCCAATTTGTCATTGCCCATCCAAAACCATAACAACGAAGCCACCTTGAACTTCATCTTGATGCAGAGGTTGCTTTATCATAGGCTGTTCGGAAACGTTGGCCTGAACCAATATGTCTTGACATAGTACATACCTAGCTGAAAGCCTGAAGCCTTGGACCAGTATTTTGGTTAGTTATTTAGTCATTGGATAAGGGGCAATTGCTCTCTGAACTTTAAAAAAAATTTAATTAAATTATTTAATAGGACATAGTCATATGGCAATAGGACAACTGCTCCTATGAAAAGGAGAAACAATACATGTAGGATATGTACAAAATGTATGTCACACTGCAATGACCCACATACTTAGTGGTAAAAAAAAATTTGGGGACTCCGACTCCCAACCTCCGTCCCTTAAACCAAATGTGCCCCTCTTATAATAAATTCCTGGCTCCGCCCCTGTATGTAGCTCATGTGGTGCAACCAACTAAGAAAGACACGAAGAAAGATAATATAAAGTCAAATTCTGGATACTGAGATCATGTATACTATAATGAAATGATCTGATACATCTACATTTGCAAAAGCACAACACTAAAACCCCATCATGATTTCAAATATGAAACGATCCATATATCTCTAACAATCCCATAATCAAATGATTAGTTGGGAGCTGATGTGTTCTCATTTTACCTCTCATTAGCTGTGGTTAAGACTTACTAACTCTTAGGGTTCAACAATCTAACCTAGGGTTGCTATAGGACCTTCAAATTAAAAAGCAATACGTGTCCATTTAATTATGGGTAGAAAAGAAAGAAAGAAAGAAAGAAAGAAAGAAAGAAAGAGGGGGCTGATCATCTTCAATGGATCCCACCCCACAGGCCACATCCCATATCGCCCACATGAACCCACTACCTCAAGACGGCCTTGGCTTGTCTCTGGCGAAGCTAGAAACTCCTCTCGGGGTTCCATACATTGTGCGACAGTTGGCAAAAATATGGGGAGAAGTCATCTTATTTTCTCCCCACTTTTTTGACTTCTCCCCATATGATATCTCTTCCCTTTATTCTCACACACTTATCGCCACATGTCTTATTCTTATTATAGCTGGAGAAGTCAAAATCGTGGGCCCCATGATTTTGACTTCTCCACCACTTGTCACCTATTCTATGGAACCGGAGATAAGCCCTTTCTGGCTTCGCCAGAGACAATCCCAGGCCCCTCAAGACGATCTAGTCAGTGTTTGAACCATGACGATTATCACATTGACGAGCACGAAGCAATGGCCCATAAATTGAACAGCGATCAGACATGAGTGACTCATTCATATAACCTCCGTAGAGGATCCTTGTGGCAGTGGGTTAGTAGCCTCTGTACGTGCACGCCATTGTACATGTACAACTAGATTTCTAGGGATAATCATCATTATACCCCTACTAAAAAAAACGCTGATATTCTTTTTGTTAAGACTTAAGACGTGAATTCATCTCGAGTAAAGTTTGGCTATAACTGTCTTTGTAGCCTATCCCTACAAGACGCAATAGCTTGCTGACATGTCTACAGTTGTTTTTTATGTAATAGTAAAGTCATTGTTGGTAGTTTGTAATAACGAACAGCAATGGAGCTTTGCTCTGGTTTTCTTTAGCTCTTTGGTTTTTTTTTCATTTAAGTTCTCTGATTTTTGATTTCAAATGTATCACCTCCCTGGTTTGAAGAATACCAGGTAATTATCTCATTCTCTCTTCTCCGTAAATATCCATAATCACTATAGCTGGTTTCTGATGTTTTTTTGTTTGTTTTGTTTTCCTTATCATTTCAGTATTTTCTCACCTCTACGCAGATTTTTTTGTTGATACCGTCCGGAAATGTTGACTCAAATGAACACAACAAACTTGGCATCAAGGTCTTAGAGTCTCTGTTTTTCTTTTGCTTTCTGATCTTCAAAGATATTATCACCTCCCTGGTTTATTCTCACTTCTCCGTAAAAATCCATAAGCTCTGCACCTTTCTTCTATTTCTTGATGGTTTTTTTCCTTCTTGTTTCGATTAAATTAGTTGCCGGGTTTTCTCTTTCACATTTTATTTTTATTCTCTCTTCTCCATAAAAATCCATAATCTCTGTTGCTTTATTCTATATTTGATGGTTTTTTCCCTCTTGTTTCGATTAAATTAGTTGCTGGGTTTGGCGCTCAAAGTGCTAACGTGATTCTATTTAAAATAATTTTTTTAAACGTTAATGTTAACGTGATTCTTTTTAAAATAATTTTTTTAAACGTTAATGTTTGTTAACGTGATTCTCATGGAGGTCTCAACTTTTGAGTTTTGTGCTCAAAACGCTACCACGCGTCACACACTATATCGAACCCCGAGAGAGGCTTTCTGGTTTCAGCAAAGACAATCTGAAGCCGAACTACAAAAATTGGCATTAATGTTGCACCAATTCAGATGACCCAGAATCTTTGGTGTCACCTCTTTAAGTTAGCACCCCTTTCACAAAGTTATTTTGTAATTGCAGTCAAATTAAACCAACTCTATGTCAGAGTTAGCTGTGAGTAGCTATGTCTGGATCCTGCAAGTAGAGTAAGGTTTTTGATTTTAAGGGTAGGGAAGATTCTATAATATCATTCCTTATCATTGCATATCCTACACAAACATTTTGGAGTGAGGCAGAACATGATAGGAGGTGATTAGATTTTAGTTAATTACCATCTCACCCGTAACAACATTGCAAAGAGTCTATTTGGCTTTGTTGTCTTTGAGTTTACGTGCTTATAAACTCTTTATCCCTCCTTACTATTATTTACTAGATCTTCTATTTCTTCATTAATATAGTCTTTTGATTACCGATAAAAAAAAATTACATTTCTTTCTTTAGAATTTGTAGGCTTTATTTGAATTGCATCACGTTGATGTCTTTTCATTTAATTGTAATTTGTGCGCATGTTGTTTATTAGAGCTGGTCTTTGAGTGAATTTTTGGTTAAGTTGTTCGGTATTTGCCTAATCAAAACCCGCATGATGGTGGTGCCCGTGGCGGACTTTTAACGTAAGTGGTTCGATTTTATATTAGAAACGAACACTCTTTTTGGTTCAACCAATCGTGCGATCAAGGTAAGATTTCAACATCATAACCGTTACTTGATTAGTTACCAACTATAAGATGATAAGGGAAATTTTAACTAGTGGGTCGAGTTTTCTTGAGATGATGATATAGAAGATGAGAAGATGAAGTATGCTAAAGTTCAAAGGAGAGATTAAGGGAGAGGTCAGGTGAAAAATTTGATCCACAGGTCATATTTTCTTGATTACACTAGTAACTACAATTATATAATTAGTGTTTCTGAAACTAAGACCAGTGAGATACAAGTTGGCTATCAACAACTCAAGCATGCTGTGTACAGTCTTTCTGATTGTAAAACCATCGGTAAAACCCACGTGTGGTCACTACTTTTACTAATTCAGATGATAAGTGAGGTAACTAGATTCACCATTATTTCAAATTATATATTCGAAAAATTCATTAATGCCGGTCCTCTACTAACTAGTCAAATGGTCATCCTAGAAACCAAATGTCAAAAATCTCTCACATATTGCAGGACTTTGATGGTGATCTCAACACACTAATCAAACTTGATAATGATCAATTGGAAATCAATACATACTAGGGTTTGGCTGTTCATCAATTGCAAAATACAAAAAAAATCACAGGTGAGGAAAAAGACCATAACTAAGGTCAGAACTTCGTGAGAACGCTGGAGGGTGAAGAAGCTCCTAGGTGGTCGGCGGCAGTCACGAACTTAAACACCTTTTGTTTGGTTTTTTTGCCATTTTGGTTTGGTTTGGTTTCTTTTCCCCTTTGTTTGGAGCCACGATCTCCTTTGGTCTTGGGAGAGAGAGAGAGGAAAGCTCTCCCGTAATCATGCTCTATTCCCAACCAATAAAATGAATTATAAAATAATTTTTTTAAACGTTAACGTTTGTTAACGTTAATCTCACGTAGGTCTCAACTTTTGGGTTTGGAGCTCAAAACGCTGCCACGCGTCACACATTGTATTGAACCCCGAGTGGCTTTCTGGTTTCGCTAGAGACAATTCAAAGTCGAACTACAAAATTTTATTCTGACATGTATGTTGCACCAATTCAGATGACCCAAAATCTTTGGTGTCATCTCATTAATCAACACTCCTTTGACAAAGTTATTTTATGATTACGGTCAAATGAGACCAACTCTATGTTAGAGTTGGCTGTGAGTAGTTATGTCTGAATCCTGAAAGTAAAGTAGGGTTTTTGATTTTAAGGATATAGAAGAGTGCAATAACATCATTCCTTATCATTGCATATCCTTAATTAATATAGTCTTTTGATTACCGATAAAAAAAATTACATTTCTTTCTTTAGAATTTGTAAGCCTTATTTGAACTGCATTACGTTGATGTTAACCTCAAAATGCTGCCACGACGTCCTTACGATGTTCTGACCGAAGGACCATAACTTCGGTTAGAATATCGTAAGGACGTCGGAGGGTGAAGAAGCTCTTAGGTGTTCGGCGGCAGTCACAAACTAAAACCCCATGGTTTGGTTTTTTTCCCCTTTTCATCTGATTTGTTTTCCCCTTTGGTTGGAGCCTTGATCTCTTTTGGTCTTGAGAGAGAGAAAGGAAAGCTTTCTCGTACTCACGCGTTGTTCCCAATAAACCAAATGAATAAAAAAATAATTTTTTTAAACGTTAATGTTTGTTAACATATTTCTCACGTAGGTCTCAACTTTTGGGTTTGACACTCAAAACGCTGCTATGTGTCACACACTGTATCGAACCCTGAGAGTAGCTTTCTGGTTTCGTCAGAAACAATCTGATGCTGAACTAAAAAAGCTTATTCTGACATGTATGTTGTACTAATTCAGATGACCCAGAATCTTTGGTGTCACCTCATTGAATTAGCACACCTTTCACAAAATTATTTTGGCATTACGGTAAAATGAGAACAACTCTACGTCAGAGTTGGCTGTGAGTAGCTATGTCTGGATCTTGCAAGTAGAGTAGGGTCTTTGATTTTAAGTTTAGGGAAGAGTTCCATAATATTATTCCTTATCAAGGCATATCCTTTATAAACGTTTTGAAGTGAGGCAGAAGAGGGTAGGAGGTGATTGGATTTTAGTTTACAATCTCTCCATTAACAACGTGGCAAAACGTCTATTTGACTTTGTTATCTTTGAGTTTATGTGCTTGGAACCCTTTATCATTCATTGCTATTATGTACTATCTTTCTTTATTAATATAGTCTTTTGATTACCGTTCAACAAAAATTACATGTTCTTTCTTTAGAATTTTTAGACCTTATTTGAACTGTATCACGTTGATGTCTTCTCATTTGATTGTAATTTGTGCGTAGGTTGCTTGTTAGAACTGGTCTTTTGGTGGATTTTTGCTTAAGTTGCTCGGTATTTACTTGATCAAAGGCCGCATGATGGTAGTTCCAGTGGCGGACTTCACGGAAGTGCTGAATGTTGAGCGGAGTAGAGACGATTACATGAAATTGATTAAAAAATTGCGCGTCAAATTGAAAAGTAAACAAAACACAATCTTCCCATACTTTGTCCTCGACATAATCAATGTAAGTGGTTCGATGTCATATTACAAACAAACACTCTTATTGGTTCAACCAATCATGCGATCACGGTGAAATTTCAACATAATAATCTTTACTTGATTGGTTTTCAACGATAAGATGATATGAGAAATTTTAACTAGTGGGTCGAGTTTGCTTGAGATGATGATATAGAGGATGAGAAGATGAAGTATGCTAGAGTTCAAATGAGAGATTAAGGAAGAGGTCAGGTGAAAAATCTGATCAACGGGTCATATTTTCTTGATTACACTAGTAAATACAATCATATAACTAGTGTTTTTGAAACTAAGATGAGTGAGATACAAGTTGGCTATTAACAACTCAAGCATACTGTGTACAATTTTTCTGATCGTAAAAAAATCCGGAAGACCTGCGCGTAGTCACTACTTTTACTAATTTAGATGATAAGTGAGGCGACTAGATTCACCATTATTTCAGATTATATCTTCAAAAAATTAATTGATGCCGGTCCTTTACTAACTAGTTAAATGGTAATCTTAGAAACCAAATTGGAAAAAATCTCACATATTACAGGCTTTGATGGTGATCTCAACACAACAATCAAACTTAATAATGATAAATTACAAATATATACATATTAGGTTTTGACTGTTCGTCAATGTCAAAACACCAAAAAAAAAATCACAGGAGAGGAGAAGGACCATAATTTTGGTCAGAACTTCGTGAGGACGTCGGAGGGTGAAGAAGCTCCTAGGTGGTCGGCGGTAGTCACGAACTGAAACCCCTTTGGTCTGGTTTTTCTCCCCTTTTGGTCTGGTTAGTTTTCCCCTTTGGTTGGAGCCCCAATCTCCTTTGGTCTTTAGAGAGATAGGAAAGCTCTCCCGTACTCACACACTATTCCCAACCAATAAAATGAATAATTTTTTTTTTAAAACGTTAACGTTTGTTAACGTGATTCTCACAAAGGTCTCAACTTTTGGTTTGGCGCTTAAAACGCTTTTACGCATTACACACTATATCAAAGTCCGAGAGGGGCTTTCTGGTTTTGCCAGAGACAATCCGAAGCCGAACTAAAACATGTTGCACCAATTCAGATGACCCAGAATCTTTGTTGTGATCTCATTGAATCAACACTCATTTCACAAAGTTATTTTGAGATTAGGGTCAAATGAGAGAAACTCTACGTCAGAGTTAGCTGTGGGTAGCTATGTCTGAATCCTGTAAGTAGAGTAAGGTATTTGATTTTAAGGTTATGTAAGAGTTCCATAATATCATTCCTTATCATAACAGATCTTGAACAAACGTTTTGGAGTGAGGCAGAAGAGGATAAGAGGTGATTGGATTTTAGTTTACCATCTGTACAACAACAACATGACAAAATGTTTATTTGGCTTTGTTGTTTTTGAGTTTACGTGCTTGTAAACCCTTTATCTCTCCTTGCTATTATGTACTAGATCTTCTCTTTATTCATTGATATAGTCTTTTGATTAACGATAAAAAAAATTACATGTTCTTTCTTTAGAATTTGTAGGCCTTATTTGAACTGTATAATGTTGATGTCTTCTCATTTGATTTTAATTTGTGCGTAGTTTGCTTGTTATAGCTGGTCTTTCAGTGGATTTTTGCTTAAGTTGCTTGGTATTTGCCTAATCAAAAGCCAATGATGGTGGTGTCCGTGGCGGAGTTCACGGAAGTACTTAATGTTGAGCGAAGTAAAGACGACTACATGAAATTGATTAAAAAATTACACGTCAAATTAAAAAGTAAAATAAAACATAATCTTACTATACTTTACCCTCGACATAATCAACGTAAATGGTTTGATGTCATATTATAAATGAACACTTTTGTTGGTTCAACCAATCATGTGATTAAGGTAAAATTTCAACATTATAACCGTTACTTGATTGATTACCAATGACAAGATACTAAGGGAAATTTTAACTAGTGGGTCGAGTTTGCTAGAGATGATGATATAAAAGATGAGAAGATGAAGTATGGTAGAGTTCAAATGAGAGATCAAGACAGAGGTTGGGTGAAAAATCTGATCAACGGGTCATATTTGCTTGATTACATTAGTAACTAAAATCATATAACCAGTGTTTTAAAACTAAGACGAGTGAAATACAAGTTAGCTATCAACAACCTTAAGAATGCTGTGTAAAGTCTGTCTGATCCTAAAACCATCTGGAAAACCTGTGCGTGATCATTATTTTTACTAATTTAGATGATAAGTGAGACGACTAGATTCACCATTATTTTAGATTATATTTTCAAAAAATTCATGGATGCCGGTCCTCTACTAACTAGTCAAATGATCATCTTAGAGACCAAATGAAAAAAATCTCTCACATATTGTAGTAATTTGATGGTGATCTCAACACAACAATCAAACTTCATACTAATTAATTGGAAATCAATACATACTAAGGTTTGACTATTCATCAATGGCAAAACACCAAAAAAAAAAATCATAGGGAGGAGGACAATAACTTCGATTAGAACTTCGTGAGAACGCTGGAGGGTGAAGAAGCTCGTAAGTGGTCAGCGGTAGTCACGAACTGAAATCCCTTTGATCTGGTTTTTATTCCCCTTTGGTTGGAGCCTCGATCTCCTTTGGTAATGAGAGAGAGAGAGAGAGGAAAGCTCTCCCGTACTCACGCGCTATTCCCAACCAAGAAAATGAATAAAAAAATAATTTTTTTAAACGTTAACATTTGTTAACGTGATTCTCACGGAGGTCTCAACTTTTCGGTTTAGCGTTCAAACCGCTACCACGCGTTACACACTTTATCGAATCCCGAGAGGGGCTTTATGGTTTTTGTAGAGACCCGAATCTTCTTCATGTTTTTAGTGCATTGCATTAAGGGTATTTTAGTCTTTATAAGGTGTTAAAGTGTGTGTATTTATATCTAAGTATGGTGATGTAAACTAGGCTTAATCAACTTGTAACGGATGGATGCAATAACACACCCTAAACTTTAGGAAGCTCTAGTTTTGACACCGTTCACGGGAATTGAGTGATTCTTGAACCATTAGAAAGGTGTTGGAACCCTCTTCGAGGTTCATGTTTAGTGTTTTTCCTCATTTTGAGTTTAAGTCAAGTCAATAGTGAGTTTTGTTTAATAGAAATGCAGATCAGTCAACTTTGGGGATATTTTAGTTTATTAATTAAGTGGAAATTGGAAATTCTAAAACGCTAGAAATGTTCATTTTCGAGAGACGAATCCAACGCAAGTTGAATCGTCAAAATCCGATGAACGAGTAAAAAGTTATGGCCAAAACAGTAAAGGGAGTCAAAACCTGCAGGAACCGATCGCTCGGTCAGAACCAGCGATCGATCGGTCCAAAACCGATCGATCGGTATCTATCGACTGGTCCAAAATTTTGTATAGGGAAATTTTCCAGAGAGTGTGTTTTTGACCGATCGCTCGGTCATAAACACCGATCGATCGGTAGGCAACCGATCGCTCGGTCATTACCACCGATCGCTCGGTCCTTCGTGTTTTTGCAGAAATTTAGTAAGGGCTTTTTGGTCTTTTGTTCTCAGACCTTGGGGCTATAAATAGGGGGTCCTACTCGAAATATTAAAATACTCCACCTAGTTCTAACCTAATTTGACAAAAAGGGGGAGAAACCCTAGGGTTTGAGAGAGGGTTTTCTTGGAGAAGGAGGAGATTGATAGGAGATTGCAAGAAAAGTTTGGGAAGCTTCTCCAAATCGTCTCGGGAGCGTTTTGAATCCAAGGGAAGGATTCCTAAGGTCGATATACTATCCTAATCAACTTTATTTTAAGGTTTTGTGAATGTTAAGATGCTAGGAATGGTAGAAATAGATGTTTGATGCATTTTCCCTAATTTTCTATGAAGTAAGCTAATTATTGATGGAAATGTGGATGGAAATGTGGATTGGATGTGGATGGGAAATATATGGAGGATGGGAAATGTATGGAGGATGGGATTAATATGTGGATGTGAATAGTGAATTGATTGTATGGATGAATTATGGTTTGATGAATGCTTGAAAATATAGAGGAGAAATGGATTCATATTATGCGTACACAAGGTGTTTGTGAAAATGCTTGAAAGGATAAATGCTATTATACTCTTATGAAATGGTGGTAAATTGATTATGAATTGCGATATGAATTATGATAAGATATGTATATGTGAATTGTTGGTTAAGTATGTCTAATTATTTGTATGGAAATTGATAGTCGGGAAGATAAGAACTTAGAGGAACATCTCTCAAACCGGGAATTCTCTAACTATTTGGTATGGGACAGTATAGTGGAGTTTCCATGGTGGGAGATCGGAATCTAAGCAATTACCGACTCGAATGTTAATTTCGACACTTAAGCACATATGCACGTGTATGTTAAGATAAGAGTCTCACAAGTCACACATGTTGACCACAAGCATGAACATGGCATACGTATGACATTCTGAATAAGTATAAGCATGACATGGTCCGTATCCTCCAAGAACGGCATGTTAACCTGATTTCTAAGGCATGGTCCGTATCCTCCAATAACGGCATGTCTCATTTCTGTGTGATCTGAATAAGTGCATAAGGCATGGTCCGTATCCGCCAAGAACGGCATGTCTCATTACTGTATGATCTGAATAAGTGCATAAGCATAAGCATAAGCATCTCACAAGCACGTGGTCTCGTAAGCATAAGTACCTCATAAGTGTATGGTTTTCTAAGTCTAAGATTCTCACAAGTACACGAGTCAAGGTGATGATATGATGTATATGCGCACACGTTCTTCCGCACTATGATTATGTTATTATGCTATTGGGTATGTTTCTGACTAAGTGCAGGTATATTATTATTGTTGATTGGATTTTATATACACTGAGTACCTTTGTACTCAGCCGGATTTTGTCTTGGTAGGTATAGGGCAGGAGCACACGGCGGAGCCGTGGGTTGAGGAGACTTACGTCGAGGAAGGAGGTGAAGGTGAGCCTTCTGAGGAGGGAGCCGGAGACTTGGGCGGCTACACCTCTTAGTTTACATTTCTTTTCATTGAGAGAGTTTTGTATTTGACTTTTAGAGGATGTTGCTCAGTAGACTTCTTATTAGTTGTGTATCAGACTTGTTGGTTCATTGTGAGTAGTATATATAGACCTTAGATTTGTGCAGGTTGGATTGGGTTTATATATCAGAAATTTTATTACTCTCATTTTTGGGAGACTCGTGTAGTAGCCTTGTATGCATGGTTTGTAAGCAGGTTTAAGTAATGTGGCAATTCCAAAGTCCTATTTTAGCCTTGTGGGATTTTGGGGTCGTTACAGTTTTGCTAGAGACAATCTGAAGCCGAACTAAAAAAGCTTATTCTGATATGTATGTTGCACTAATTCGGATGACCTACAATCTTTGGTTTCACCCCATTGAATCAGCACACCTTTCACAAAGTTATTTTGGGATTGCGGTCAGATGAGACCAACTCTACGTCAGAGTTAGCTGTGAGTAGCTATGTTTGGATCATACAAGTAGAGTAGGGTCTTTGATTTTAAGGTTAGGAAGAGTTCCATAATATCGTTCCTCTCAATCTAAACGTTTTAGATTGAGGCAGAAGAGGATAGGAGGTGATAGGATTTTAGTTTACAATCTCTCTAGCAACAACATGGCAAAGCGTCTATTTGGCTTTGTTGCCTTTGAGTTTACATGCTTGTAACCCTTTATCCCTCCTTGCTATTATGTAATAGATCTTCTCTTTCTTCATTAATATATACTTTTGATTACGGTTCAAAAAAAATTACTTGTTCTTTCTTTAGAATTTGGAGGCCTTATTTGAACTACATCACGTTGATGTCTTCTCATTTGATTATAATTTGTGCGCATGTTGCTTGTTAGAACTGGTCTTTTAGTAGATTTTTTCTTAAATTTCTTAGTATTTGCCTGATCAATGGCCGTATGATGGTGGTGCCCCAGGTGGATTTCACGGAATTGCTGAATATTGAGTGAAGTAGAGATGATTACATAAACTTGATTAAAAAATTGCGCGTCAAATTGAAACGTACAACAAAACACAATGTTCCCATACTTTTCACTTGACCTAATCAGCGTAAGTGATTCGATGTGATATTAGAAACCAATACTCTTGCTAGTTCAACCAATCGTGCAATCAAGGTGAGGTTTCAACATCATAACATTTACTTGATTGGTTATCAACGATAAGATGATAAGAGAAATTTTAACTAGTGGGTCGAGTTTTCTTGAGATGATGATACAAAGATGAGAAGATGAAGTATATCAGAGTTCATAGGAGAGATCAAGGGAGAGGTCATGTGAAAAATCTAATCAACGGGGTCATATTTTCTTGATTACACTAGTAACTACAATCAAATAACCGGTGTTTCTAAAACTAAGACCAGTGAGATACATGTTGGCTATCAACAACTCAAGCATGTTGTGTACAGTCTTTCTAATCGTAAAATCATCTGGAAGACCGCGCGTGGTCACTACTTTTACTAATTCAGATGATAAGTGAGGTGAATACATTCACCATTATTTCAGATTACATTTTCGAAAAATTCATGGATGCTGGCCCTCTACTAACTAGTCAAATGGTCATCTTAGAAACCAAATTGGAAAAAAATCTCGCATATATTATAGGACTTTGATGGTGATCTCAACACACCAATGAAACTTGATAATGATCAATTAGAAATCAATACATACTAGGGTTTGGCTGTTTGTCAATGGCGTAACACAAAAAAAAAATCACAGGGGAGGAGAAGGACCATAACTTTGGTCAGAACTTCGTGGGGATGCCGGAGGGTCAAGAAGCTCCTAGGTGGTTGCGGCAGTGATGAACTGAAATCCCTTTGGTCTGGTTTTTTTTCCCTTTTGGTCTGGTTTGTTTTCCCCTTTGTTTGGACCCCGATTTACTTTGGTCTTGAGAGAGAAAGAGGAAAGCTGTTCTGTATTCACGCTCTGTTCCCAATCAATAAAATGAATAAAAAATAATTTTTTTAAACGGTAACGTTTGTTAACATGATTCTAATGGAGGTCTCAACTTTTGGGTTTGGTGCTTAAAATGCTAGCACGCGTCACACACTTTATCAAACTCCGAGAGGGGATTTCTGACTTCGCCAGAAAAAATCCGAAGCCGATCTACAATATGGTGCACCTATTCAGATGACCCAGAATATTTGGTGTCACCTCATTGAATCAACACTTCTTTCACAAAGTTATTTTGAGAATAGGGTCAAATGAGACCAACTCTACATCAGAGTTGGTTGTGAGTAGCTATGTCTGAATACTCCTGCAAGTGGAGTAGGGTATTTGATTTTAAGGTTATGTAAGAGTTCCATAATATCATTCCTTATCATCGCATATCCTGCACAAACGTTTTGAAGTGAGGTAGAAGATGATAAGAGGTGATTGGATTTTAGTTTACCATCTGTACAACAATAATATGGCAAAGTGTTTATTTGGCTTTGTTGTTTTTGAGTTTACATGCTTGCAAACCCTTTATCCCTCCTTGCTATTATGTACAAGATCTTCTCTTTATTCATTAATATAGTATTTTGATTAACGATAAAAAAAACATACATGTTCTTTCTTTAGAATTTGTAGGCCTTATTTGAATTGTATCACGTTGATGTATTCTCATTTGATTGTAATTTGTGTGTAGGTTGCTTGTTATAGCTGGTCTTTCAGTGGATTTTTGCTGAAGTTGCTCGGTATTTGCCTGATCAAAAGCCGCATGATGGTGGTGCCCTTGGCAGACTTCACGGAAGTGCTGAATGTTGAGCGAAGTAGAGATGACTACATGAAATTGATTAAAAAATTGCGCATCAAATTTAAAAGTACAACAAAACACAATCTTCCCATACTTTACCCTCGACATAATCAACGTAAGTGGTTTTATGCCATATAAGAAATGAACACTCTTGTTGCTTCAACCAATCATGTGATTAAGGTAAGATTTCAATATCATAACCGTTATTTGATTGGTTACCAACGACAAGATAATAAGTGAAATTTTAAGTAGTGGGTCGAGTTTGCTAGAGATGATGATATAGAAGATAAGAAGATGAAGTATGCTAGAGTTCAAAGGAGAGATCAAGGGAGACGTTAGGTGAAAAATCTGATCAAGGGGTGATATTTGCTTGATTACACTAGTAACTAAAATCATATAACAAGTGTTTTTGAAAGTAAGACGGGTGAGATACAAGTTGGCTATCAACAATTCAAGCATGCTATGTATAGTCTTTCTGATCCTAAAACCATCTCAAAAACCCGCGCGTGGTCACTACTTTTACTAATTAAGATGATAAGTGAGGCGACTAGATTCACCATTATTTCAGATTATATTTTCAAAAAATTGATGGAAGCTGGTCCTCTACTAACTAGTCAAATGGTCATCTTAGAGACCCAATGAAAAAATCTCTCATATATTGTAGTAATTTGATGGTGATCTCAACACACCAATCAAACTTGATAATAATAAATTGAAAATCAATACATATTAGGGTATGGCTGTTCGTCAATGGCAAAACACCAAAAAAAAAATCACAGGGAGGACCAGAACTTCGTGAGAACGCTGGAGGTTGAAGAAGCTCCTAAGTGGTTGGCGGCAGTCACGAACTGAAAACCCTTTGGTCTGGTTTTTATTCCTCTTTGGTTGGAGCCTTGATCTCCTTTGGTTCTGAGAGAGAGAGAGAGGAAAGCTCTCCTGTAGTCACGCGCTGTTCCCAACCAACAAAATGAATAAAAAAATAATTTTTTTAAACGTTAACGTTTGTTAACGTGATTCTCAGGGACGTTTCAACTTTTGATTTTGGCGCTCAAAACGTTGCCACACATTACCCACTATCAAATCCGGAGAGAGGCTTTCTGGTTTCGCCAGAGACAATCTGAAGCCGAACTACAAAAGCTTATTCTGACATGTATGTTGCACCAATTGAGATGACCCAGAATATTTGGTGTCACCTCATTGAATCAGTACTTTTTTCAAAGTTATTTTGGGATTGGGGTCAAATGAAACCAATTCTATGTCAGAGTTGGCAGTGGGTAGCTATGTCTGGATCTTGCAAGTAGAGTAGAGTCTTTGATTTTAAGGTTTTGGAAGAATTACATAATATCATTCCTTATCATGACATATCTTACATAAACGTTTTGGAGTGAGGCAGAATGGGATAGGAGGTGATTAGATTTTAGTTTACCATTTATGTAGAGACCCGAATCTTTTTCATGTTTTTATTGCACTGCATTAGGGGTATTATAGTCATTGTGATGTTTTAATGTTTATTGTATTGTATATCTAATGGGTGTAGTGTGATTAAGGTTTAATCAAACTTCTAGTTCAAGAATGTCATATCACACTCTAAAATTTAGGAAGCTCTAGTTTTGGCACCGTTTATTGGAATTGAGTGATTCTTGAACCATTAGAAAGGTATTGGAACCCTCTTTAAGGTTCATGTTTAATATTTTTCTTTATTTATAATCTAAGCTAAGTCAAAAATGGGTTTTCCGAGGTTTTGTCTGATGAAATTGCATATTAGTCAACTTTGGGGAGTTTTTGGTCCATAAATAAAGGGAAATTTGAAAATTCTAAAATATCAGAAATGTTCCTTTTCGAAAGACGAATCCAACGCAAGTTGAATCGTCGAAATCCGATGAACGAGTCAAAAGTTATGACCAAAATAGTAGAGTAGGTCAAAAATCTGCAGAACACCGATCGCTCGGTCAGAAGTAGCGATCGATCGGTCCTAAACCGATCGATCGGTAGCTATCGACTGGTCCAAAAGTTTGTATGGGGACATTTTTCAGAGAGTGTGTTTTTGACCGATCGCCCGGTCATAAACACCGATCGATCGGTAGGCGACCGATCGCTCGGTCATAACTACCGATCGTTCGATCTTTCGTGATTTTGCAGAATTTTAGTAAGGGCTTTTTGGTCTTTTGGTTCTCAGACTTTGGGGCTATAAATAAGGATCCTATTTCGGGGTATTAGAATACTCTACCTATTTCTAACCTAATTTGGCAAAAAGGGAGAGAAAACCTAGGGTTTTGAGAGAGAGATTTCTTGGAGAAGGAGGTGGCTTGGAATGTGCAAGGAGAGCTTGGAAAGCTTCCCCAAATCACTTCGGGAGCGTTTTGAATCCAAGGGAAGGATTCCTAAGGACGATATACTATCCTAATCAACTTTATTTTAATGTTTTGTGAATGTTAATATGATAGGAATGATAAAATAGAGATTAGATGCATTTTTCCCAAATTTTCTATGAAGTAAGCTAATTATGGATGGAAATGTGGATTTGAATGTGGATGATGAGTTACTTGTTACAGAAAAACCCTTCAGCTACCCAATTCCGTTCCAAATCAATTACAGAATATGATAACCTATCCATCATCATAGGTAATGATCAAGCACACGGCGGCGGTGCACTTTCTGGAATTGATGCAGAAAATGAGGATGACAATGCCACTTCAGTCGGGACTTTCAACATCAGGGATTTGGGTGAAGAAGAGGAAAATCCAAATTTATCATCGGCCCCAACATCTAGGGCTTCGTCATCCCGACGGGACAATGAGAAAAAGAAGAGGAAGAAGAGTCATTGTGAGTTAATTACAGATGATATTCAAGTATTTAGTGAAAGCTTGAAGCGCATTGCTGACGCGATAGAGGGGGCATCATCTGTGATTGACATGGATAAGTTGTTTACAGAATTGATGAAGATTCCTGATTTTGATAAGGAGGTGGTCATCGAAGCTGCTGAGTATCTGTCATCGGATAAGAAGAAGGTTGATATGTTTTTTGCAATGAATGAAGACTACAGGAAAACGTGGTTACTAATGCGTCTTCGAGCTTGATGATTTGTTTATGATTTTCATGGATTGGGTTGGAAAAACTTGTTTGCTCCATATTTCTCTGTTGGATCTTTTTTTTTTACTCTTGTTATTGCTTTTACTGCCTATCCAGTATCCGCCCTTTTTAGGTTACAATGAACTTTACTTTCTTTTATCAGTTTAGTGAGCTTTACATCTATTCTGCTTATCAATGCTAACAGTAATGGAATGCATTTTAGAATGATATGTACATTTAATGACAAAAACTATTTGTACTTCCTGATGGGTCAGTACTCAGTCTTCTGAAGATTTGGAACTTGAACAAATTTACGGATCTCTCTTAACTTGGACGATGACCTGAGATTGATGGCCGATTAGTCCATGCCTGGAAAATTATGTAATATATATTTAGTAATGGTGTTGTTATATCTGACAGTGTTTTGGATTTTCCTAGAAATACAGGATTTCAAAATTTGTTCCAAAATCTTTTCATAGTAAGCATGGAACACTTCTACAGTTCTACTTTGAATTTTTGGCATTAAAAATAATTTCGAAAGAAGCTTACTGTTTCATGGCTATTTTCTGCGTGTAGGAGGTAGACTCAAGGCAGGCTCAAGAGGAGAACATTTCAGAATTGCTGCCAAATTTCAGTACAACATTGTGAGTTATCACTTCCTAGCTACATCCTGCTAAATTAGGAGGTTGTGCCTCTTGGGACAACAAGGAGTCTTCAAAGATACGTCTGTTTCTCTCTTTCAAGTGGACTAAGAAATAGCCCATGGATAACCCATTGAAATCCAACTGAGGTCCTAGCGAGGTCGAATGCCTCGGTTTGGTCATATATTCTTTTTTTACTCTATAAGATCTCATTTGATGAATACCCATGTCAAGAAGTCTTTTCGAACATTATTCATTCTTTAACTTTTCATTTTCATTTTCCTAAGAAATGGAATGTCCCTGATGAATTTACTATTTGATATAGTAAATTTGACTATGTTCTGTTATGCAGGAGCTAATAGAGGAGTTGGGAAATTCTTTTGTAGAATATAGATATTCAGAAGTTGTAATAACCAATTTAACTTGGGTAATTCTTTTGTACAATATAGATATTCATGCCTATATGTGGGGTCTTGCTTTTACTTGGCTTGTTTAGAAAATGTTGGTTGGTTCCCCGATGGCTGTGATATGAGACCAAAAGCTCACAGAAGATTTATTTCTTTTCCTTAACAATTCGGAGTTTAAAATGTTTTATTGGGATGGATGTGCACTTTTATGTCCTCAGTTTGCTGTAAATGTGAACAGAAGTGAATACCTGAAATGTACTTTGGTTTTATTCTTTTTTTCTCTACACCTCTAAAATTGAGAGTGCATGTATATATATACATATATATATATATAGCAAGATTTAATTATTTGAATTGATAATGGTGTTCTGTTCTTTTACACTTGAGCAACCAAATCTTCTTATACTTCATAATTTTTTAATTTCCCCCTTTTAAACTCTCTTCTGCAGTCTGCGAGAAAGGGCTCAAGTGGAGCAACTTCTCCAATATATTGTGGAAGAAGTTCCTGAGGATGCTGAAAAGAGTCACACTTTCAAGTAATAATCCATGGTTCACACGTAACTGTTGTTGTCCAGATATTCTTCTCTACTACTGGATGTATTTTGTGATGGTCTATGTCATGTCATTGCTGTATAGGTTTCCTTTCATTGCTTTTGAGATATTTACTTGTGAGGTTGATATCATACTCAAAACAGTGGTAGAGGATGAGGAGGTGAGTGGTTTAACTGTTCATTTTTCCTCTTCGATTATTGAAGTTTACTGATGAGTTGTACAAAACTTCGATTGGATTTAGTTTTTTCTTCACTTAATTAAATGAACTATCATTTAGTTTCATAAATTAATAGTTTATCTTCTGTTTGTCTACTTTTACAGTTGATGAACTTGTTGTTCTCCTTCTTGGAACCCAAGCACTCTCATAGCACATTACTGGCAGGGTACTTCAGCAAGGTATCCCATTCTGAGCTTTCCATACGACAGTAGTCTTCTACGTTGATGGGAAGTTCACTTTCTTATTATGAAATGAAGAAAGTGCTACTTACTGCTTTTTATTTACTTCTTCTGAAATTTAGGATTTTGGTGATATATGTACTTATTTCTGTTGCTAGGTTGTCATATGCTTGATGTTGCGGAAAACGGTTCCTTTTATGAATTATATTCAAGTAAGTTTAGCGGTTTTCCCTCTCATTTGGTAAAAGGATTTTCTTCATTCTTTCAGCAGGATTTCGAAATGATTGTGGTGAAATGGCAGAGGGTATTTCTCTTAATACGTGCCTTAGTTTTTGCTATCATGATAAATTGTTGTGGTTCTATGGGATCTAGAAGTGCCTAAAAATAGGGAAAATTTCAGAGCCCCTACACAATCATATTAGCATCCTTCAGAAGGTTACGAGAATGGTCAAGGGGTTCGTTAGGATCATTTTGGTGTGTTTGAGGTTCTTTGGACTATGACCCACCTAAAACTTTGGTCTCCAAAATGGTATATATAGATGAATATTAATAGAGATGTGAACCAGTTGGTGGTGGAGACTTGAGATAGGGAGTCTTCACTCCAAAGTTCCATTCTAGAGTTTATAATATTCATGACGAGATTATCACTCTTTACATCCAAACCGGAAATTAGTGAATATGGTGGTTGGATAGTCCTTGTTTTACTGTTTTGGTTTTTAATTGGATAATATGTTTGTTTGCTTATAAGCATTCAATGGAGTCAATAAAACTCCATTCCCTTTATTAATTTTTTTCATGTCCGACTCTTATTATTAATTTTTTTTTTTTTGAAAATTTGACAAAATCAGATGCATTTCGTGGACTTCTACAACGGATGGAATGGTAAAACTAAATAAAATTCTATATTTACCCATTGGGTGCCAAGTCAGAAGTCTGTAATTCTTAATCACAAAATTGAGCTACCACAGTATCACTATTGTTTTCATTCTTTCTTCAATCATATTTGCTCTTCCACTCACTCGATCTCTAAATTTTCCCTTTCCTTTTTGTTGTTTCTTGTCCAAATATGGCCTCATAGCTTTCCAAAAGGAGAGGTCCACCCAAGTCTTCATCCTCTGCAACAAGCCTAAAGATGCCAATTTGATCTTGATCAGTTTCAGGGGCACTGAGCCATTTGACGCCGACGATTGGAGTACAGATTTCGATTACTCTTGGTATGAGATCCCAAAATTGGGCAAAGTCCACATGGGTTTCTTAGAAGCCTTAGGCTTGGGCAATAGAGCCGAGGCCACAACCTTCCAAAACCACCTTCAAGTAGGAGGGTACCCACTCAAGGACATGAAGCAATATTCAGAGTTCTCCTCTTCCAATGGCCTAGATGTTACAGCACACCCTTCAGAAGGTTACGGATCCGATACTTGTTTTGATACTAAATGTGGAGATCACTCTAAAGGTCCTTCCGGCAAGAAGAAGTTATTACCAGTATGGTTGAATGCCGCTATTTTGGAAAACTAAAACCTTCAAAAGAAGTTGTTTCAAAGGCTATTACCCCTTGGAATTGTTTGAACTTAATTTTCAAGGAAAATGGAGGTTATTGTTAACCTTTCCCTTGGGGAAAAGTTTTTGGGCCCTTTTAATTCCTCCCTAATACTTTATGGCATCACATCTTTCCGAGGCTCCTTTGAAGGCCTTTTTTAAGATTTTTTTAAACGTTGGTAATTGAACCCAAGTGAGATTCATGCCTTTTTGGGTACATTATTAAAACATACAGAATTGAGGTTTTATATCCTTATTTTTTGTTCCCATAACCAAGAAATGTTTTCATCAACTGAAAAAGATTGTTAGCAAGGAAAGGGACCATGGTAACCAGAACTTTTAATTTTGGGTTGGCTGAAATACGATAAAATTATTTAAACCCCCTTTTCAGGGAAATTTGTTGTTAAGTTTCCATAATAAGGTGCCAAAGTTGATGTAAAGTTGGTGGTAATGTTGTAATTATGGTAAGATAAATTTTTTGTTCAAGGATCACCATTTTCATTTGTAATGAGATTGATGTAAAGTTGGTGGTAATGTTGTAATTATGGTAAGATAAATTTTCTCAAAACTGTCACTATAGATTATAGTTTTTATTTTTTAAATCATCTCATAAAAAAAAAAAATCTCAAAGTCTCATTACATTTGTCCCGTGTTAAAAGAACGCTAACATTTGAAATCCTGGACATTCATTCACAAAGTCACACACAAAGTCCTGGGTACTAAAGAACACAGAACAACAGATGTTCAAGTTTGTCAAATACCGGATTTTGAAAGGCTCGGGCTTTTTAAAGTACTGTGCTTTTAAAATACCGACAAAAGAACACAACCTAACTATTTGGTATGAGACAGTATAGTGGAGTTTCTATGGTGGGAGATCGGAATCTAAGCAATTACCAACTCGAATGTTAATTTCGACACTTAAGCACATATGCACGTGTATGTTAAGATAAGAGTTTCACAAGTCACACATGTGGACCACAAATATGAGCATGGCATACGTATGACATTCTGAATAAGCATAAGCATGACATGGTCCGTATCCACCAAGAACGGCATGTCAACCATTTGATTCTTAAGCATGGTCCGTATCCACCAAGAACGGCATGCCAACTATATGATTTCTTAGACATGGTCCGCATCCGCTAAGAACGGCATGTCACATCATTGTATGATCTGAATAAGTGCATAAGAATAAGCATCTCACAAGCACGTGGTCTCATAAGCATAAGCAGCTCATAAGGGTATTGTCTTCTAAGTCTAAGATTCTCACAAGTACACGAGTCAAGGTGATGATATGATGTATGTGTGCACACGTTCTTCCGTACTCTGATTATGTTATTAAGCTATTGGATATGTTTCTAACTAAGTGCAGGTATATTATTATTGTTGGTTGGATTTTATATACACCGAGTTCTTTTGTACTCAGCCAGACTTTTGTCTTGGCAGGTTTAGAGCAGGAGTACACGGCAGAGCCGTGGTTGAGGAGACTTACATCGAGGAAGGAGGAGAAGGTGAGCTCATCGAGAAAGGAGCCAGAGTCTTGGGTGGCTACACCTCTTAGTTTATGTTTCGTTGGTTGAGAGAGTTTTGTATTAGACTTTCAGATGATGTTGCTCAGTAGACTTTTTATAGTTGTGTATTTCATACCTTTTGGTTTATAGTGAGTTGTATATGTTGACCGTAGACTTGTGCAGGTTGGTTATAGTTTATATATCAGAATTTTATTACTCTCATTTTTGGAGACTTGTATAGTAAGCCTTGTATGCATGGTTCTTTAAGCAGGTTTAAGTAATGTGGCGATTCCAAAGTCCTATTTTAGCCTTGTAGGATTTTGGGGTCGTTATAATTTATCCAACAACAACATGGCAAAGCGTATATTTGGCTTTGTTGTCTTTGAGTTTATGTGCTTGTAAACCTTTGATCCATCCTTGCTATTATGTACTAGATTTTCTTTTTCTTCATTAATATAGTCTTTTTATTACTAATCAAATAAAATTACATGCTCTTTTTTTAGAATTTATAGGCCTTATTTGAACTGCATCACGATGATGTCTTCTCATTTGATTGTAACTTGTGCGCATGTTGCTTGTTAGAGTTGGTCTCTGAGTGGATTTTGCTTAAGTTGTTCGGTATTTGCCTGATCAAAGGTCGCATGATGGTGGTTCCCGTGACGGACTTCACGGAAGTGTTGGATGTTGAGCGAAGTAGAGACGACTACATGAAATTGATTAAAAAATTGCACGGGTCAAATTGAAAAGTACAACAAAACACAATCTTCCCATACTTTGTCCTCGATATAATCAACGTAAGTGGTTCAATGTAATATTAGAAATGAACACTTTTGTTGGTTCAACCAATCATGCGATCAAGATGAGATTTCAACATCATAACCTTTACTTGATTGGTTATCAACGACAAGATGATAAGAGAAATGAAAGGAGAGATCAAGGGAGAGGTCAGGTGAAAAATCTAATCAACAGGTCATATTTTCGTGACTACACTAGTAACTGCAATTGTATAACCAGTATTTCTGAAACTAAGACGAGTAAGATACGATTTGGCTATCAACAACTCAAGCATGCTATGTACAGTCTTTCTGATCCTAAAACCATCCGGAAGACCTGCGCGTGGTCACTACTTTTACTAATTCAAATGATAAGTGGGGGCGACTAGATTCACCATTATTTCAGATTATAACTTCGAAAAATTCATGGATGCCGGTCCTCTACTAACTAGTCAAATGGTCATCCTAGAGACCAAATGTGAAAAAATCTATCACATATTGTAGGAATTTGATGGTGATCTCAACACACCAATCAAACTTGATAATGATCAATTGGAAATCAATACATACTAGGGTTTGGCTGTTTTTCAATGGCAAAACAACCAAGGGGAGGAGAAGGACCATAACTTCGATCAGAACTTCATGGGACGCCGAAGGGTTAAGAAGCTCCTACGTGGTCGGTGGCAGTCACGAAATGAAACTGCTTTGGTCTAGTTTTTTTTCCCCTTTTTTCTTGTTTGTTTTCCCCTTTGGTTGGAGCCTCGAACTCCTTTGGTCTTGAGAGAGAGAGAAGAAAGCTCTCTCGTACTCATGCACTGTTCCCAACCAACAAAATGAATAATTTTTTTTTTAAACGTTGACGTTTTTTAACGTTATTCTCACGGAGGTCTCAACTTTTGGGTTTGGCGCTCAAAATGCTGTCACGCGTTACACACTGTATCAAACCCCGAGAGGGGCTTTCTGGTTTCACCAGAGACAATCCCTAGCCGAACTACAAAAGCTTATTTTGGTATGTATGTTGCACCAATTCAGATGACCTAGAATCTTTGGTGTCACCTCATTGAATCAGTACTCCTTTCACGAAGTTATTTTGGGATTGGGGTCAAATGAAACCAACTCTATGTCAGAGTTAGCTGTGAGTAGCTATGTCTGAATCGTATAAGTAGAGTAGGGTCTTTCATTTTAAGGTTAGGGAAGAGTTCCATAATATCATTCCTTGTCATGGAAAATCCTGCACAAACGTTTTGGAGTGAGGCAGAAGTGTTATATTTTCTGGATCTAGTCAATCAAAGATTCAAGAATCACATACCTGAGTCGGCCATTGAAAATTGAGAGAAGAACCTTTTGTTGATGATGATGAAGCACACGGTCTTCAGATTCCATGACTCCTTTGCTCTCGATGGGGAAGATGCTTTTCTTTCTGCAGGTTTTCTTAGGAGTTGGATCTGGGACCGATAGTTTATATGTAGTATATATACTATAGGGTTTAGGTCATTAGAGTCCTAACCCATCAAGGAGACTATAGACCATCCTTATAACCCGATATACTTAATTAATGCATAAAACACCACTGTTTGGCCACAACTGAAACCTTAACTGGAGTAGACTTTATCCGGGTTTGGACCATGAACATTGCAAGACCATAAACCTTATAGAAAATCTTACATTCTCCCACTGGGTTTGCAATGATCATCAAAAGAGAAAACATTTTACTTATGCGGAAAATTCTTTTAAAATGACTCTCCCGGATAAATGACTTAATTTTTGAAAACAACAGACGTGTGGCCACACTAAAAACATACTCCAGATAGTTAAGCCAATATATATAAATGTGGTGAACAAAACCTAGACAAATGAAAACACTAATACTGGATTACGGAGGCCATCATATCAACACTACGATATGACACCATTCCATGGTCACTATACTAGTACCCTCATTTTCCATGATTTCAAGCATTATAACCTTATGATGTGCTGACCTTACACATCCCAAAATTCGATCCTCAAAATTTGCCTAGGTCACTTAATCTGCAAATTTAAAACACCATTTAACACAAAATGGAAATGCAGAGTGATGCATCGCTATGTCGTTCTGATTAGAACAAATTAATAGGCAAATTTCAATAACTGTAGTAGAGAACTTTTTGTCTGTAACTGAAATGCTAGCAACATACTCCCACTAACCAAATGAATACAAGCTGTCTTTTAGTCTCATTTTAGACAAGCTCTAAAATACCTTATGATTCAATTTTATGGTTAATGGTTCAGACACCTTATGTTCTCTAACCTTCTCTCTCACAACAAGACACCTTACGCCCATGTGTTTGGACTAACTTTAAGTCTTATTGTTTTGAGAGAAGTAAACTGATGTAGAATTATATCCAACGGTCCGGTAATAAAACTGAAGACCTAGAGCCCTAAGATAAAACTCCGCAATCACATAACTTGTTCAAAAACCTTATAACAAGTCATGTATCCTTCCTGCCTAGTCAACGATTCCATACTGAAAAGCATTATACTTTTCACTAGATAGCAATATCACAGCCAATAGGAATAAAACCCAATGTCGACTACTTGATGTTCAGACGTCCAGTACAATCTGAACCTGAATACCCGATAACCTGATGGGTATCAATACCATTATGTGAGCCAATATACTTTAATCTTCTACAATTACTCTATAACTATCTTAATGGTCTAACACTCAAATATATCACAACTAAAATGGGAACTTTATTTAACTGCATGAGATATATTCGAACGAATGAAGACCTGTTTATACATAAGGCTATTCAATCAAAGTGCAATAATAAAACTTTATAGCACAAATTTTAACCTAAGTCTTAGGGCACTCTGACAAGTCAACCTATAGTTCATAATACAGATTTCTCTTTAGGAGCTTAATGTGACATACCAATCATCCTTAGAACTTTCTCAATGAAAAAGCTTTTTCTGTGACAATTACAAGAGGTCATGAGACCAACGAATAGAGATTTATAATGGTGAACCTAAATGACACATTTCTAAATCCTTAATGTCACAATTTTATGATATGTAATCAAAATATTTTCTCCCACTGACCTTAATGTTGATGTACTCAACTATAATGTTCACCCTAAAATTGAAAGAAGTATTTACTTGATTGTTTGCTCAAAACCTTATGCAAGCTTCTTGAACTTACAAACTTAATACTCATTATCTTCTTTCTAAGAACTTTTATCATTTTGTATACACCTCCTTATGAAGATCATTGAGTAAGAACATTCTTCTAATGTTTATCAGATATAACTTTATTAAGTTTAAAATATTACTTTTCTTCATGGATTTCATGCTACAAACATAATACTTTCCCCCTATCCTGATGAAAAGTAATATATCATCCTTATTATCAAAATTGTCTTGACTTCAGGCGAAACAAATTAGACCAAATGGGAGACAATAGCACCTCAAAACTTTATATGATGACCATTAACTATATCAAAATAAGAGACTTTAGGTATGACACAACATCACTTCTTTAAGCCTATTGGTAGACTGAAATATGGCTATCCTTAAACTTAATAAGTAGAGACTTTATACTCCCACTGTTATCGCCATTTTTAACATTTCACATTTTAATCTCAATAATGCTAGTGTTACGAGAGAGACTAGATGATATATATATTTCTTAATTTCTTTAAATGTCTGATAAAGAAGCAACTTAATTTCTTGAAATTTTCCTTGTTTTTCAACACTTAATGGTGTCTTGAATATTGCTTTATGAGGAACTTAATTTGAAATATACAATATAGTCTTTAGAGCATTTCCTTATATGAATTCTAACATAAACGAATAATTGTTCATAACTTTTGGCAACATGGTCTTCCCTTCCAATTATTCATTTTATTCTTTAAATGACTACATTGAATAATATTTTAACTATCCCATAATCTCGAAGATACTAAGCAAATAACCTTTAATCTTTACTTTATGTCGTATTTCATAACTTAGATCTTTTTACCAAGAAGATTATGAGCTTTATCTTTATGGATCATAAACAAAATCCAGACTTTGGTATCTATATATATATAGATAAATGAAACATCTTTATACCTCATGAAAGAGAGAATCAATTACAAATATCTATATAGGTCATTGTATTAGTATTTGTAGAGAGAAATTTCTTTGAAGCCTTTAAATTTTCTTTACTTAATGCTATCAAACAAATCTTCAGATTGAAATTTTTTTTACATTTCAAAATTACTTTATCGCATCACCTTGAATACATTCTTAAAATATTATATTTTAATGTCAATGTATTTTCACTTTACAAACCATGAATTTTAATAATATGACGCATTAATAAATTGATAAAGAAATGATCCCCTTTCCATATTTAAATCTAATAAACTGTGTGAATATTAGCATTTAATCTATATTTCTTTATCAATGATTTCTCTCAACCTTTTTATTTTCAATTCTGATGAATCTCTATAAGATATTATGAATGTGAATTGGTAACATTAACCATTCATTACCTTATGAGCTTTCTAGACTTTAATACTGTAATTTATTCGCATCCTGAACTTACATGAATGTAAATATATTTACACTTTATCCATTTTTTCTTTATACGCTTTAGGTTAGTTACAAATTGGTTAAAATACACATGGAGAGATTCAAACTTGAACTGCAACATCAACTTTATGTTGACCATTATCTCAATGAATTCATATTTGCAATCTTTATTTAGGATGTTTCTATGAATTCATCATATCAAACATAAGTCAATTGACTTAGATAAATACTTATGATTCTCAAATAAAATAATCATTGAACTTGTCACCTTATCAAATAATACCTTATATAATATTAGGAATTCTTCAATAAATAACCTTTGATATTGACCATTCACAGTTTTCAAATTCAGTATATTGACATTTTTCATTCCTAATGCTTAGCCCTAACCTTTAACTTATCTTTAATTACATATTTCTTACTTTCATCCTTAAAATTACTGAATCTTAGTCTAGTTTATCAAAGGTCAGCTTAACCTAATATTTTCAGCGCCCATAGAGTAACAATTATCTGTAAGAGAAGACTAAAATGCTCACATAAAATTTGCATCTTATTATCCTTATGCATGAACTATTATCTTTATTTCATGCTCTTATTGATATAGAAACATATCTGACTGATGGGGTATCAATCAGACAACCCAGAGTGACTGTAATTATAAATACATCCTCTGGTGAGATAGCCATTTGCATCATCACACTCCCTCCTTTGGGCCGAGAATGCAACATGCGATTAACTCATCTCCTTTGGTGAATTAGCTTCACCACAAGACAAGTTGATCATGAACACTACAAATTTCGAAAACTTTAAGCCTTTGGGCCTAAACTCCTCTAGTCTCTGCAATGTCACATCAACCTTCCTGCTCCATTTGAATTGTACAAGATGATGACCCACCTTTGGGCTTGATCACCACCCTATAACAATCAAACGCAAAACCTTATGGCACTCCCTTTTCAATATATAGCAAATAATCATACAACCATGCACATTTGAACGCCACCCAAATTTTCCTGATCGAGGCCACTTTGGTGACTAACACGACCATTTCAATCTGGTTGGTTCCAAATAGGGAATTGCCTAAAATTCCATACCCCAAGGAATTAGTGATTATTTAAATAAACATGCATCAATGAACATTATAACATATTATAAAATCCTTATGGGCATCATGCAAAATTTTTTCATGCATATTAGGCGCACTAATCCCTTCCTCCACATGATATTAAATTAAAATAATATAATTTAAAACATGCATTGGAAAGCACAATGATAATGCAATTCTTGAATTTTAAAAACAAATTCAGTTTTATACAAGCAATCATCATGCATTTAAGGCCGTGAACTTCAAATAATTCGTTGAACAAAATACATCATGCACATTATACTAAATAGTCATGCCCATATATGTTAAAACACGAATAAACATGTCTTATCCCCAAAAATTTATTTAGAAAAATACTTTATATCCAAAAATTACATCAAATTGTGCAATCAATAGATGTCTGAAGTTTGTAAGAGATAACAACTATATTGGATGTCATTTTGAATGCACAAATGAACTTAATCATGTGTTCACCCATTTTCCCAAATCAATAGGCCGAAAACCTTAAAGCTCGTTAAACAATCACCAAACATACTTTATTTATGCATTCAACTACTTTATAGGCAATTGAAAGGTTAATTTAACCATAAAATTTCTCCGGAGTGCCCAGATACTAGAATATGCATAAAAGTAGGTCTAGAATTGAAAATTAGTTATATTAGGCCCTTAATGCCACAAAAGGTCTTTATAGAGGCACAATCAACATAAATAAACCCCAGATAAATACAAAGGATACTTTAGGGATGGTCCAAGAGTTAATTTAGGTCTAAAAAGCTTTTCAGAGTTCCCAAAAGCTGAATTAGGCATCAAAAATAGGTCTAAAATTAAAAAATGGCCTTATTTGAGCACTAAATGCCATAAAATTCCTCTACAGCGGAAAAATAAACTGAAATATACCCCAAAATAAGGTTTTACAGCCAAAATTAGGCCAGGGGGTATAGGACACGCGCAAGAACCGTGTCAGACAAGCTGACACGCCCGCGCAATAGGGGCACTGGAGTGCGCTTCATGCGCGGGTAACAGCACATCACGCGCGGCACATGCGCTTCACGTGTTTCACGCGTCGGGTTGCGTCTCACGCGCGCGCGGTTCGACGCGGTTACGCGGTCCGGTCCACGACATAATTCGGTCCGGTCTGGTTCGGGTTCGGTCCGAGAGAACCGGTCTGGTTTAGTGAACCGGTCATGCCTCATCCGGGTCGAATCACGACCCATTCGGGTTCGGATCGGGGTATCACGGGTTCGGGTCAAACCTATTCGGGTCGACTTGAGTTCGGTTCGGGCCACAGGGTCGGGTTGACCCTCGTGGACTCATCTTCTAAACCTTTTTTTTTTTTTTTCTAAAAACCCTAAAACCGTAGCTGTCCTTCTTCCATTGGGGGTCCTACCAGCCACCAATCCGGCTGCCGTCGATCCCAAAAGCTCGGTCACCCTCCGGCGACCAAAACCCCTCTGCCGGCGACGGACGGCGGCGGAATCTCCGTCTAAAAGAAAACGGCCGAAAACCCCTTTTTATCAACCTTTTATTATTTATTTATTTAATTCCTCTATAGCTACAGATCCGAAACCCTATAGTAGAATTGAAAACACAGGTAAAGGTTTGTCACTTCCGTTACCATCATAGGATGACCGATGGTTATCCGGCGATGAGTTTTCGCTGAAAAATCCCTCTCATTCAAACTTAAACAGATTAATTACATGAAAAATAAATGTAAACTCTATGAAAAAATTCATAGAAAATCCTGATGTATTCTTGAACATGATTGAGCACCAAGGCTCTGATACCACATGTTATATTTTCTGGATCTAGTCAATCAAAGATTCAAGAATCACATACTTGAGTCGGCCATTGAAAATTGAGAGAAGAACCTTTTGTTGTTGATGATGAAGCACACGGTCTTCAGATTCCATGACTCCTTTGCTCTCGATGGGGAAGATGCTTTTCTTTCTGCAGGCTTTCTTAGGAGTTGGATCTGGGACCGATAGCTTATATGTAGTATATATACTATAGAGTTTAGGTCATTAGAGTCCTAACCCATCAAGGAGACTATAGACCATCCTTATAACCCGATATACTTAATTAATGCATAAAACACCACTGTTTGGCTACAACTGAAACCTTAACTGGAGTAGACTTTATCCGGGTTTGGACCATGAACATTGCAAGACCATAAACCTTATAGAAAATCTTACAAGAAGAGGATAGGAGATGATTGGATTTTAGTTTACCATCTGTCCAGGAACAACATGGCAAAGCGTCTATTTGGCTTTTTGTCTTTGAGTTTACGTGTTTGTAAACCCTTTTTCCCTCATTTATATTATGTACTAGATCTTCTTTTTCTTCATTAATATAGTCTTTTGATTACCGATAAAAAAAAATTACATGTTCTTTCTTTAGAATTTGTAGGTCTTTTTTGAATTGCATCACGTTGATGTCTTCTCATTTGATTGTAATTTGTGCGCAAGTTGTTCGTAAGAGCTGGTCTTTGAGTGGATTTTTGCTTAAGTTGTTCGATATTTGCCTGATCAAAGGCTGCATGATGGTGGTGCCCGTGGCGGACTTCACGGAAGTGCTGAATGTTGAGCGACTACACGAAATTGATTAAAAAATTGCACGTTAAATTAAAAAGTACAACATAACACAATTTTCCCATACTTTGCCATCGACATAATCAACGTAAATGGTTCGATGTCATATTAGAAACAAATAATCTTGTTGGTTCATCTAATTGTGCGATCAAGGTGATTTGGCAAAACCCCAAACTTCGAATAAGAACCCCCATTCCACTCTGTCATATGCTCTACTCATATCAAGCTTCACCGCCATCATTTTAATTAGATGTCAAACGACCTTGTTTACGAAAGTGGTGGCTGATCTCATGGGCAACAAAGATATTATCTGATATTTGCCTCCCTTGCAAGAAAGCCGATTGAGCTTGGTCAATACACATCGGAAGACATTCACTAAGGCGGTTGGCAAGAAGTTTAGATATCACTTTGTAGATGACATTACAAAGACTAATAGGACGGTAGTTATTCATACTTTCTGGGTTGAAACCTTTCAGAATTAGCACAATGTATGTATAATTCATCTCTTTCAGCATATCAACACCTCGGGTAAAGCTCCACACAACCTCGCACACAGATTGATCGACTGTATCCCAGTGCTTTTGATAAAACCAAGCCGGCATGCCATCAGGCCTCGGGGCTTTAAGAGCCCCCATCCGGAAAACCGTTTGTTTGATTTCTTTTGCTGTAAACTCCTTACAAAGATGGTCGTTCATTTGGTTTGTAATCTTTGGTCGAATATTCTCCAAAGAATTCGAGAAACTCCCTGAGCCTGAAGAAGAAAAAAGACCTTGCAAATATCTGAGAATATGGTCCCTGATCCTATCTTCTGAAGCCATCCAGATCCCCTCATCATTCTTAAGGGTAAGGATCCTATTTTTTTGTCTCCTGATCACAGTTGAGGTGTGGAAAAACTTTGTGTCCTTATCCCCCTGAGTAAGCCAAGTCTCTCTAGACTTTTGTCTCCAGTGCATATCTCCTTGCTTTAGTACCTTCTCCAATTCATTTGTAATCTTTTTCCTCCATTGGTGTCCATGAGGAGTCTGACCGCCATTGGTGTTCTCTTCAAGCTGGTTTTTCAGAGTTTGAATTCCGGTTTGGATATGTCCAAAAGACGTCTTATTCCATCTACTCAGCTCCGCTCGACATATGCTAGTCTGCTAACAAACTTGATACATGGGGTCCCCCCTACACACTTTGTTCCAAGCCGATTGAACAATCTTTGGGCAGTCCTCGTGCTGGTCCCACATGGCATCATATCGAAATGGATGGCGGCGTTTACGATGGGGAAAATCAGGGCCCAATAGGATAAGACTGTGATCCGACCCGGTTGCTAGAAATATTCGGAGCACTTCCTCTGGGAATCCAACCCGCCACCTAGCATTAGCTAAAGTTCTATCAAGACGGGCTGCTATAAATTGCTGCTGCTGGCGTCTATTAGACAATGTATAAGCTGGACCCATAAAGCCTAAGTCCACAAGGTGAGCTGAAGAAACCATTTCTCCGAAAGGCCGCAGGTGATTGAGATTGAGAGAAATTCCTCCTAACTTTTCAGGAGGAGTCAGCAAGTCATTAAAATCATCTATACAAATCCAAGGGGGTTAATTGTTAACCTCAATAGCTTTCCACAGTTGATGCCTGGTTCGATCATCATTGGGACCGTACACAAACGCTGCCTGATAGAAAATTTTTGTTTGGTAGTCTATAATTTGAGCCTCAATCAAATACGGGCTGGAAATGATAATAGTAACAGCTGCTTCTTTCGTCCTTAACAGGGCTAAACCACCGGAGGTACCCCTCAGCTCCATAGTGAAGCGATACTCCATCTTTAGCTTCCGTCGTAGTTTCTCAATTTTTTCCTCTTTATTTTTTGTTTCCATGAGAAAAATTATAGAGGGCCTCATCCGAAGGACTAAGACCTTCAACATATGAACCATCAAGGGACGCCCAATCCCTTGACAGTTCCAAGCAAGGATACTCATTGAAAGTGGGGAGGCTGATCCTTGTCAGCCGCCCCAAGGTTGTGGGTTGCTTTCTCTCCCAGCGATGCGTCCTTTTTGAAGATAACATCCTGCGAGACGGAAAGATCCCTTTACTCTTGTTCCTCTGAACCCTCTTGGAATGCCAATGTAAGGAGATGCCCTCCTACGAGAGTTTCTGCTGTTCCGACTTTCTTTGTAGGTTTGGATATGAGATTAAACCTGTGACGATTCTGGGCTTTATGTATGGTATGGTGGGAAGGCTCATTCTTGATGGTAGGATAAGGGTCCGTGGGCTTTGGATTCAAAGAATCCGGAGGTTGGGTCAATCTCACTGACTCTTTCTTTATCTTTTGTCTGCTGATGGTTAACATGTGGGGGGGGGGGGGAGCTGTTATCACCTCCATGCATTAAGTGTTTTTAATGCTCTTGAATGGGAGCAACGTACGTGTCATTCTCTTGCCACCTCTCATCTTTTGTCCTACGCACCATATTCACCTGCCACCTCTCTCAATGGACAATGGTTATGTCTTGCCTTCTCATCGGATCCTCACCACCTCTCCTTACCATCACTACCACCCCCCTGCAAACTGTCTTGGAGACATGAGTTTAAAAAGAAATATTGAGTCTGAACTGTCCGAGCACAATTGGGAGAAAAAAGATGAAGATGATCAATTCTTAATTTAGTCGCCTCAACAATGTTCGGATTCTGGATTCTCGTTGTGGACGCCCTTGGATGGAACTTGGGATGGCTGAAGTAGAGTATGTGATTCTCATTGATGCTTGTGTTTCTGGTGGGAGCGTGATTTAGATTCATGTAGCCCATTAGTAAATCCAAATCCATATAGCCCATTAGTAATTGGTCTGAGCCCTTTGTTATCAACAAAGTAATATTATCGTAACAAATAACCTCACCTTTTTTTTTTTTTTCCAGTTGGAAGATAAGATTTTCATTAAGGAATAGAACTATACATCGAAGGACCTACTGAAACTGGGCTAAGCTCAGAGAAAGGAGAACTAGCAGGAATAACCAATGGAAGCATAATACTGGCATTAAGGGCCTTCTGGGCCAAATCATGAGCATAAATTGATTTCCTTATATGACAATTTAATTATGTTGCTCATGGTCAGTAGCTACAATGCCAGTTTAGGCTTCATAGCCATTGAGGCCCAAAAGTGTGAAATTACGTCCTTTTATGGTCCACATAATGGTGTTTAGTTAATGACTAACTTTATCAATTATACATAATAGATAATTAGTAAAAATAATTTGTTTTTTTCTTAGCTTATTTTTGCTTATTCTTTTCTCTGGCCATGGCTTGTCTCTGGTGAAGTTAGAAAGGACTTATCTCGGGGTTTCATAGAATAGGTGACATGTGGTGGAGAAGTCAAAATTATGGGGAGAAAAGGAAATGATTTCTCTCCATTTTATGACAAGTATTGCACAATGTATGGAACCCGAGAGCCCTTTCTGGCTTCGCGAGAGACAATCCGAGGCCTCTTTTCTCTTGGTGGATGTCTCAATTATGTTCATTCAGTAAACCTAAGATATTGCATATATAAATATATTATATTAGACTGAGCTACTCATACTGAATTCAAACCTACACGTGGCTTGTACGTGCAGGCCAACTGGTAAACCACAAAACGAGGCAAAACCTTGAGTCTCCGTCATCTACATGTGATACGGTGTCTCATATACTATTATACTAAACTACTTCCGGCCGTTTAACTGCCAGGCGTATTCATTAGTGTCCATCCATTACTGTCTAACAGTTCTAGTTGGCCCCACCACCAACATGCTGTTCCCTGGTGTCCCTTTTCTTCCCCCAATCATGAAGCCTCAAATGCAACTCCGCAGCAGCGATCAGGAAATGGACGGACTGGATTGGAGATAGAATCTCCATCACAGCTTTCAGCGTCCGTAACCGCAACTCATCCGCCCTCTCCAAAATCGTCTCAAGCCCTTCCTCCTTCGGCTCCAGAGTCGACTCAACTCGGTCCTCCTCTACTCCTCCACCCATCCCATGACTCGCCTCCCCGTTTTCCATCAACTCAGTAACCTCATGTGACAACTCAACCATCGACGAGTCCGCCACAGTCTCTTGATGCGTCGCCATCTCCTCGGTCATCCCTCTCTCCTCTCTAATGCTTCTTCTCTGCAACTCGTCCACCTGGCTGAGTTGACCCGACGAGAGATCGGCCAAATCGCCAGTACTGAGTCCACGAATCAGGTCAGGAAGACCAGCTTCGACTTGTAACCCGGTTTTGGAATAGAGAAGGTGGAAAGCCATGCTGGGTCTCCACCCGCCGATCCAGAGAAACGCATCTTCAAGCGTGCTTCTCCATGATGGGGTCAACATGGCTAGAACATCTTGCTTGACCCATCTCGATTTGGTTCGATAATACTCCTCGTAGTGCAAAATCACTCGGTTGATCAAAGGCCGCAGGATTGTCTCTTCCTCCTCCCTTGTTGCCTCTGGTGGTGTAGTTGCTGCTGCTGCTGCAGGGGAGTCTCTTGTAATATGGTTGTTGTTTGTGTCTCTGGAGACAGAGATAAGTTCTTGGAGATGGTGGTTTTGTTCAACAAGCCAGCACTCGAAGAACCTGTGAAAGCTTTCAGACTGATCAGCTGTGGTGTTGGGGCAAGAGGACGACATGTATTTCCACTACTGCATGAAAATCAGAGACTGGTGGTTCTGGGTTTTATAGAGAGAGAGAGAGAGAGAGAGGAAGATATTTAAAAGGGTTTTAGTTGGGGAGGTCGGTTTAGAGAGAGAGAGAGAGAGAGAGAGAGAAATGATTTCGTTGGTGGTGGTTGTGAAGCAGAGAGATGAACACTAAGCGCTCAAAATGGAGGAACTCGGATCACACAGTAACACGTGTTCCTTTAAATGTATTAAGAACAATATAAAATTGAATTTTAAAATATAACATTTGATTTATAGATCTTCCTGTTTTTCTTTTCTCCTTTATCCATAATAAATCATAAAAAAATTCTATGTTTCGATGCGCTTTGTCGCTACATGGGCATGCGTATAATCACAAAACTCCAAAATTTTCATACGCTATGATACAAGGAGAGAAACTTTAGCTCCTAACATTTAATCTATACTTAGTTAACCCGTCACGTGCGGTGATATTCTTATCTTGTAAATTGTTGACACATAAATTTGGGGTGGTGTTAGGGGCACCCTTTATTTTTTGGAAAAACAGTTAACAGAAAGAACCCGTAGCAAGAACAAATACCTAGAAAACCAGTAAAGCACCCCCATTTAGTCCTGATGGCTTAATTTTGGAAAAACAGTTAAAGCACCCCCATGTATGATTACTGCATGCACTCCATTTAAGTTTTTTCGCTTTGGGACGTATTCTACTCCAGTTGTAACCAGTTTTGCCAAAACCGGTTACACCCATGAGGTGGCCACATGTCCCTTTTGACACATCTTAACCGTGGTTAAGATTCTTTTTTTTTTATTTATGAATTCACATTCTGTTGGGAGATTTTACAATAGTTTCAGAGAGCAACTTCTCCATATTCAGTTCCTATCAGATTTTCCTTAGATTCTTTATCCAACTTTCCTTTTAGATACTTAAGTTAAATCACCAGATTTTGTAGATACTTAAGTTAAATCACCAACTTTCCGTCCTGATTTGCATAATACACGTCCATGAACACTGCATTTGCGGCCTTGCGGGGGCAGACGGTTAATGGTTCGAGTGGCACAGCACATAGGCTGAACCCAATTCTCCGACATTGAAGAATGTTCTATAGTACCATTCCTCTGAGTTGTTTAAATGTATACTAAAAATCGGAAGGCTATACTACAGCTACAGCAAAACTAGCAGTCAATCTAATTAAACACAAGTGATATCAAAATCTGTATCTAAACACTGATTTTTCCAGATTTATATATGCTGAAAAATCTGTAGAGCAGATTACAGATATGATCGTAATTCAAATGCAATTCCAAAAACCAATATGTTTACCTGAATATCCAAAACATTATGCTGCTGTAATAGCCAACGTTTATGCCAATAGCAGTATGCAATATCCAAAATTTATAATTGTTGAGTATGGCCCCAAACCATTCGTGATTTGCCTGTTGCCTGAGTACAGATTTGGTATGTTACGTGAATTTGGGTCTTTCTAATTATTTAAGACTCTGATGTGTTCTTATAAATATGTGTTTATAGGTTTAGGGTTTTAGTATGGAAATAATAGAAAGGGATTGAGCCCACTAGGGCTTCGAAAAAGATTTAAGGGAATGAGATAGGAATTCTTCTTCAGGTTCATTGAGAAGGTAACTTGAGTGGGGTGAACAAAGGGTCTCTAGGCTTAGGTTGGAATTTAATTTGAAAGCAGAGAGTGATTTTGTACTTGTTTCTCAAGGTTTCTCTGAATAAGTAAGAAGTAATCGGATCTTGGCCCGTGAACGTAAGCAGGTTATTGCCAAACCACGTAATTTTTTTTTGTTTTCTTTGTGTGTGTGCTTGTTTATCTTTATCGTCGGGTCTACTATTCCCCAACAACTGGTATCAAAGCACAGGATAGTTATTTTTCAATGGTTTTAAAAATTTATGGGCAACTTTCTGTGGAGAAGTGTGTGATTATTAGATTCGAAGGCTTCGTTTCATTGCTTAAATATGAAATTCTTTGACATTTTCCAAAGAAGGGCAGGAGAATTGTCCTTGGATGATGGATCTAAATGTGAATCACGGAGTTTGGAACAGTAAATATAAGAATGTTTGATGGATTGGTTTGAACTTTGAGAATGGTAGCCTATCTCACTAAGTTGCGAAGGAATCTAATATCTCTAGGCCAATTAGACTCCAAGGGTTGTTGCTACACTAATGCAGGTGGAGTTATCAAAATTACAAGAGAATGATTGGTTTTGATGAAGGGGAAGAAGTGTGATAATTTGTATTTCTTGGATGGGAATACAATTGTAGGTGGAGCTACTATGGAGTCTACAGATATTTGGAAACTGGATGTTATGCAGCGGGTAGGAAGCTCATCTAGGGTCTCTTTCGGAGTCGCTGCTAAGACAGATACTCCGATAAGTTTTCAAAAAGAAGGAGATAGTGAGGTGCATTCAGCAGAGAGGACAAGTCTATGTCTTCGTCTGGGGTTCTTCTAGATAGGAGGACGGTTGTCAAACTACACATGTGTATTTGGCCGTGTTTGATCGAATAGATGGTTAGCTTTCTAGTATGATTCGAGGGTATGTGTAGCTAGTGGGTCTCTTTCGTAGTTGGTGCAGAGACGGGTAAAACCAAATGGTTGTTTGCAGTATTTGCAAACGGATTTGCAGTATTTGAAACGGGGTTACAAGATCATGTGAGAGGTTCTGGTTCGAGGTAGAGGTGTATCCCAAATATGGGTGATGTAGTGCTTTGTCTTTGATTAAAGGATTCAAACCGAAGCTCTTACCTTTGTCTCCTTGATATCTAAGAATCCTTTGATTTCCAAAGAGGAGTTAACAAAGCAAAGGAGAAGATGCTACAATCTCAATATCTGCTAAATAGATATCTTGGAATGAAAAAACACAAAAGAGTAAGACCAATGCTAGCCCTACTCTCATTCAACCCATACTCTCACCCTCTACCAACCACCTGTCCATTTTTTTGTGAAAAAGTTCTTTAATCATTGCAAAATGGACATGTGGTTGATAGAGGGTGAGAGTAGAAGCTGATTGAGAGTAAGTAAAGGTTTCTTATGAGAATTGATACCATCTTTCTCATAATGATAACATGCTTCTCAAAATACTTAAGATAACAATAAGTTTTGGTTTTACTCTTAGGGTACGTTTGGATAGACTTTCCTAGCAACTTCTAACTTTTGGGAAGTCAAAAGTAAAAAAATTTGTCGTTTGGTTTGCCATTTTCCGTTCAATATAAACGTTTAGCAATGATTAATATAACCCTCAATCCCTTTTTTTTAGGGTTTTGCCGATTGAAACCCTTGTCGCTCTCTGCTCCATTGCCTCTATGCTAGAGTCTGTGATCCCACCGGTGGTCCAAAGGAAGCTCACCGGTATAACTAGGTTCAGAATCGAAATGGTGCTGAGAATGTTATGGCGGTTGCGGGTAACTTGAAGGTTCATGAGGAAAAAAAGGGTAGTTAAAATCAGGTTGGGTTGGAGGCCTGTAGAATTTTTTTTCACTGTAGATTTCTTCTTGGAGATTGTGATGGAGATGGGTTACTAGGTAATTGCTCATCTGGGTAAGCTGGTGGTGGTCTGTTTGGTTGATGGTGGTGGGTACGATTCTTCATCCTCGTCTCTCTGATGGTGCTTGTGATGCCCAAATGGAAACTCCATGACCTTGTAAACCCCAGAAAATAGAAGAAATGGAGATTGTGAATGAAATTCAGACTAACGATTATACTGCCTACTTTTTTTTTTTGGTGTGATACTGCCTACTTGAAGAGCTAGTGGAGTATAGTTGTTTAGACCTTTACCAAATTAATAAATTCGGAGTGCAAATTAATCCTCTAGTGGGTGAAACTTAATGATTGGATACCTATTATCCTATTAAATAAAAAGGGTTGATTTGCTTCGAGAGAGATCGATCTCATAAGTCGTGAGACTTTAATTCATTTCATAAAACCCTTCTAACAAATAGAGAACTAAGATAAAAGATAAAGCTAATTCAAACTAAGAGATAAGAGTTAAAGCTATCACTTCGAGAGGTGATCTAGATTGTCACGGAGTAACGTGTCCACTTGAATGACCCAAGCAAAAGGGTTCCCAACATTCCCCTCCCCTTGAACCCTTGAACTGATCGTTGTCCTCAAGGGTCAATCGTGAAGCCAGTATTCCTCCAGGATCGTACGGGTGCCCGACAATTGCGTAGTCTAAGGAAATGGATGGGGACTAACACCACCAATTGATTGAAATGTTGAAAATGTTTTACTGAAAATATCCGGTCCATCAAAGTGTGGTGCTTTAACACGTGGGGTTCTTGGAGGAGCTACATAGTGATGGTTAAAATCCTTAATTTCATTATATTTGATCTCCAGGTGAGGGTCTTCAATTAATACTTCATCTTCTTTGGGTGTAGGATCTTCAATTTCTTGTCGTTGTTGCTCCAAAAGCGTGATTTTGTCAAGACTCTTTTTCAATTTAACTAAGATTTCTCGAATTTCCTTGATTTCCACCGATATCTAGTTACGTGTCATAGTTTTCAAGATAGCCGCTCTAATACCAATTGATAGGATACCTATTATCCTATCCACTGTTGTCAAAACCGGACCGGCAGGTCGAATCGGAAAAACCGGGAACCGGTCCCCTCACCGGTTCCCAACCCCCCCCCCCCCTCTCCGAAAAAAAACCAGACATGTTTAAAAAACGGTCATTTTTGCCAAAATTGGAAGAATCGGCCGATTGAACCGGGAACTGGTGGTTAGAACCGGTTACCATAACAGAATAAAAATGATTTAAAAAGTGATGGTTCTGATAACACTGATCCTATCAAATAAAAAGGGTTGATCTGCTTCGAGAGAGATCGATCTCCTAAATTGTGAGACTTTAATTCATTTCATAAAAATTTCTTATTGTACATGCCTTCTAATAAATAGAGAACTAAGATAAAAGATAAAGCTAATTCAAACTAAGAGATAAGAGATAAAGCTGTCACTTTTAGAGGTGATCTAGGCTGCCATGTAGTAACGTGTCCACTTTAATGACCCAAGCAAAAGGGATCCCAACACTTAACCACAATTAAAGGGTATTAAAATGAGGAGAGACATTATGATAGTTAATCAATCCTATTGTTGTGTTTGGTTGCCGCGAAAATTTGAAAAAAAAAAGAAAAGAAAAGAAACCTTCAAATTTTCCGTCGTTTGGTTGTCTAGAAATTAGTGAGAAAGTTATCGAGAAAGTAATTTCTCTTGTTTGGTTGCTAAGAAAATATATGAAAAAAGTATATTTGTTATTTTTTACCACAATAATCATTCTTAATTTAAAATTAGATATTTATAATCATTATAATTTACGTATGCGTCTTCATAGAATGTTATTTATGATTTAAAATAAATCAAACTTTTGTTCAATATAATTTTAAAATCAGACATCTCTGTCAATAAGGGTGTCAATCAGGGGCGGAGCCAGGAATTTTTCCGTGGGAGCTCAAAGCATACATATCAAGAAAATTAATGGGATTAGGATATGGGGCCATAGGGGTTCGAGCATTCCGAGATTTTTTTTTTATTTTACTAATGGGTCTATCGTGTCATAAAATTCGTTAATATTGCATTCTAATTAAGGTCCAGTAATAAGAAAAACAAGGATCCTCCCTTATGATAGAGTCATTATATAAATAAAATTAATTATATTTTTATATTATGGAGATTGTTTTTTCACATGCGCATTCCACTATATAGAACACGTGTTCCTCCCCTACGTGACACACGTCCCTTGTAACACTCATTAATTTTGGTTAAGATTCACTCACCCCTCGGGTTTATACATCTACCCTTGAATTTTAGAAAATCATTTAACTCATGAGTTAATAAATCTTAACTAAGGTTAAAAAGGGTTAAAAGGCATACAAGTATACATAAAGAATCAGTCTCTTTATATTATACATCTAAAAAAATTACAAAAAAATAATAATTTGGGGGGCCCACTATAAACAAAATTTTGATATATATATATTTTTTAAAATATACCTATTATAGAAGTAGTTTTAAAAAAATTCTATTAGGCAAGCAATTGTACAGCTCTGCAGTCCTGCAATCAAGTTAGGCAAACAATTGTCAAACTTCAAATCTAAATAGTAACTCAAGTAAACAGGGAAAGATAAAGCTCGAATGGGGTTTAGGATTTTGAAAATTGTAAAGAATGTGGGAAGCAAAAAAGATGAACCAAATGACTATGTGACTATAAAACAGAATCTGGGAAGCAAAAAAAAAGATGTAATAAGGTCTTGGGACTGATTTAGTCCATTGAGACATTTCATCAAACACCTTCAGTCCGAAACGTGTTAGGGTTTAAAAACATGAACCAAATCGTAAAGAGAGAGAGAGAGAGAGGTACCTGAACCAAGTCGCCGGAATCACCACAAAAGTTGCCAGAAATCAACCGCAAGCCGTGAAGAGAAGTGAGGAAGAAGTGGAGAAGAAGAGAAGTGAGGGGTTTGAAATGAAAACCCCCGATTTTTTTTTCTCTCCTCTTTCTTTTCTTTCCTTTTCTCTTTAAAATCCAACCATTTTGTAAAGATTTGAAATCCATGTTTTGGGAGAAAATTAAAAAAAAATTTCTTTCCTTTTTCTTTTCCTTCATTTGTTTTCTTAGTAACCAAACGATGGAAAATTAAATTTTCCTTCGATTTTCTTTTCCACCTCTTTTTTCTTAGCAACCAAATACAGCATAAGGATTTGTGAAACTTAACCATAGTTAAAGGGTGTTAAAATGAGGAGAATTAGGTTAGTGAATCTTAAACACGGTTAAATGTTGTTAAAAATTTTAATTTTAAAAAAAACCAAGGTTAAATGACTTAATCCTAAGGTGTGAAACTTAACCACAATTAGACGTCGGCTAGAGGATTTGCCATCTTTTGTAATGACTATTTTGCTTGTTATATCAAAACAAAGACCTTTTCTTGATACTCATTAGAAGGACATGTGTAATGAAATAGAAAATTTGATCAATAAAAATATTTTAAGAAATAAAAATTTTAATTAATAAAAATTAGAGGGATAGAAAGAGTAATTAACAAGAATAGTCTAAAAAATAAACAATTTAATTAATAGAAGTAATTAAAAAATAAAAAATCCGAATGACAATGCATTTTTGAAAAACAATTTGAGAGATATTGAGCTAATGATCCCCCTCCCCCCCCCCCCCAAAAAAAAAAAAAAAAAATTCTTGTAGGTATAATGGTTGTTTTAGAAAGGAACCAAATCCCTCTACTATTATAACTGGACTCTGGGGAGTCTGGTTCTAGAGGTCGCCACATGTCCCTTTTAACACCCATTAATTGTGATTAAGATTCACCCACCCATCCTTGGGTTTTAGAAAAAATATTTTTTTTAAGTATTATAATATATTTTTTTTAATATTATAATATTTTTACTATAGTAATTTGTATATTACCCTCTAGTGCATGCACCGGTCTAAATCCTATTTCGACTTGGTTTTACCCATTGAACCTACTTATGGGATCTCCATTCACATAGGTTGGGTTGTCATCACTTTCATTCATGCAATAAGTTTCGGCCTCATCTCCCTTGATGTTACATTCTCTAATTTTTTAACTAGCCCTTTAGTTAGTGAATCTATCAAATTATTTTCAGATCTTACGAAGTCTAATGATATGACTCTATTTCCAATTAGTTGCTTCACAATATTATATCTTAGGCATATATGCTTATGTTTACCATTATATATTTTGTTTTTAGCTCGAGCTATAGTAGCTTGGTAGTCACAATACAATAAAATTACAGGTATTGGTCCACAAAGGTATATGTGATAACAAATTTTTTAGTCATTCAACCTCTACTTCTGCCTTCTCTAAGCAATAAATTTAGATTTCATAGTGGATCGAGCAGTGCATGTTTGTTTGGAGACTATTCCTCCTCCTAAATTGAATATCTATCTACTTGTAGATTTAGTGTCATTTGAATATGAGATCCAGTTAGTTAGCATCGGAGTACCCTTCTAGTACCGCAAAAAATTCTACAAAATGTAGGCCAAAGCCTATGTCACAGTCTAAAACCGTAAACCTAACTTAACTTCCAAAATAACAAGATCCTACATTTTATACTTAATCAAAAACTCCATTTTGATTTATATTCAGAACATTCAACCAAACGGGCATTGGAGTTTTTAGAGATGAGGATCTAAGGATACGAGTGGAGATGGGTCTTACGTTGCTCTTGAAAGTAGTAGTTGCCTTGTAGGTGGCATCTGAGATGATCAATAGTTTGGCCGTCTCGCGAATCGCATGAGAAAGGAGCTGGAAAATAGAGGAAGAGCAGGTGAACGAGAAAAAAGGAGAAGAGAGAAAATCGTCACTTGTCAAAGATGGGGTGCGTCTATTAACTAGGTTGAAAACTAAAAGTGAAAGACTCATAATGTTCTCCGGTTGTAACCAGTTTTTGGCCAAACCGGTTACACCCCTGTGGTGACCACATGTCCCTTTTTACACTCCTTAACTATGGTTAAGATTCACCTACCCCTAGGGTTCACCTACCTATCTTTGGTTTTTAGAAAAAAAATATTTAAAAAAATTAACCTTAAGAGTTTGTAATTTTAACCACAGTTAACAAAATTTTGTATTATTCTTTTTAAAAAAACCAAGGATAGCTGGGTGAACCCTAGGGGTGGCTGATCATACTGCATCTCCTTTGCTATTTCGAACGTCATCTGTATATAACTTAATAGTCCAGGGCCATTTATCCTTGTAGCCTGGCTACATTTGTGCTCTTTTAGGACAAAGTGTTTCCTATCTGAACGTTTAGTGCTTCGTGCCAGTGCAATTTTGGTTTTGCTAATGTTGCTGTTATTGATTTGGTGGGAAAATCGAGCGCATATGCAAACTAATGAGGCCCAAATTTGGCCCGAGCCGAGCCCGTCCCGTTTAAGGATAGGGCTTCGGCTCAGCGTTTCATTGTTGGGCTGGGTTTGGACAACACATAGCTTGGCCCAAGCCCGAGCCCGGCCCATTGACAGCCCTACATACTCCCATCTAGGGAAAAGACTCGAATTCCGATCCGGGAGGCGCATGCGGGTGTAAAACGCCACCCAAAGACGCATTAACCCACCTTTCTTTGCACTCTATCGATCGTACCGCCTTCGACTAGGGATTTAGGTTACGGTCCGGCCTTTAACCACCTTGCTAATGCCCCTACAGGGGCTATTGAAAAAAAAATTATAACAATATAAACAAAATTGGTTTAATGCATTGGTCAAGAAAGAGAGAGATTGTATGAGGTACTATGATAATTAAAAAAAATCTTGGGACTTATATTAGTGTCGATGGGGGGTATTAGTTTCAGTGCCTGTATACACTCTCCTTTCCGAGACAAAAAGACATTTTTTCCGAGATAAAAAGACATTTTGTGTCAGCTGATGTGACCTCCACCACAAAACCCTTGTCTTTTGGCCTAGACAAAAAAGAGTGTGCAACTGGGGAGAGTGGAGCTAGCAAAATTTTAGTATTTACTCTACTATGGCTCAGTAGGGGAACAATACTTGTCTACATGTTTACACTACAGTGTAAGCTTTTCAATATGGGTCTTCTTTCGGAGGGCTCACGAGCAGCTGCTTTCCTCTTGCTTGCATTATTGTTGTTGTTGTTATAATTAAGAGATTTAAGAAGGCGGGGTTGAAGTTTTTTCACATCTGATAACTGAACAGGCTTCAACAAGAACTCTTCTGCTCCTCCTTCCAAGCACCTGTTATTAATCATCAAGATGATCGAGTTAACAAAACCTAATAAAGATACTTTGATTTTAACCCCCCCCCCCCCCCCCGCACCTCTTGCGCTAGTGGTGGGGTGTGGCCTATCTGTTGAGGGAGGTCTCAGGATCCAATCCCACGGGGTGATGAGTCCACGAGAGCTCCAATCTCCAAATTAACTACTAACATAGGTAAATAATATCCCATAAAATGAATACTTCCGTTTTCAGCTGTGTACAATGTTTTAACCAAATAAAGGACGCTAATCCGTACATAGCCATGCTATGGCCCAGTGGATATGAGAGAAAAATGACATCCAAGGAATATCCAATGGCTAAATTTTGATATGGGTAAAGATAATAACCTATCACAAATCACAACATTAAATATGGATTTTAGCATACTAGGTGTTGAATTTAGCTTATTTTGCATATATGCTATTGTGAAACTGGGTTAAAAAAACTCATGGATCATGCACATAACATATAACGTGTTACAGTTATAATTTGAAATAAAATTGTTAGCAAAATGACTGAAATAACACTAATGCTTATAGATTTTTAAAAACAAATTAATGTAAGGCATTGGAATAAGTTTGTTCATTTTGTTATTTGAGGTTAGTTCAATCATTTCACTCACCATTTTGATTCGAATTGTAACGGTATTGGAATTCGTGTCTAATTATAAACTGATAATAAAATTACTATTTAAATTAACCTAGATATCTATTTGGATAATTATCCAATTAAACAAATTCAGATACGAATGTTATTCCGTATCGATTCACACCTGACACCCCTACTAATGAAGTTTAAAGCATAAGTTTATTTGCAAACCGGTTCTTTTCAATAAGTGTATTTGCAAAATAAGACTAAACACAAGACCTGGCGTACTGTATTCACTTTTAAATATTAACATACTGATCTCAAGAACACTTTAACAATGTGTTTGGAGCTAGGCATTCAACCACAAGAAACAAAGAGGCTCATCTATTGATAGACTATGCCTTACGGATTGCATCCTGAACTAGGATAAAGCTATCCTTACGTCCAAACACATTGACGGAAGGAATGGTTCTCAAACTCAGCATAATTTTAGGTATTATCAAATGGAAAAGATCTGCTAAGAATCATTTGCTTAGAAAGGGACCTAAATGAGAGAAAATTCAAAAGAAAATGACATTTCTAAGGTACCAATTTGGTCTAGACAAGAAGCTATTGCAGTTCACATGGGTGGCACATGCAAATGGGTGAGCCCAAAAATTCAATTTAGGCCCACCAACTATTGATTCTAATGTCATTCACAAGGGTAGGACATACAAATGGGTGGGCCCAAAATTCAATTTGGGCCCACCATACAACTATATTGATACTAACTCATTAGATGATTTGAAACATTTGCATCATTACTTTCCTTTTTTGGACCATTGTCCTGGTCCTCTTAAAATGTGGTAGAGAATGCGACAATCGGGTGGTTGGAGTTATATGATCTAATATACTTTTAGCCAGTAGAGCTCCTGCTCCTAGGTTGGATCCATCAAACTTGAGAGCACCCCCTCACCTAGCTACATGTGATACTAGGGCTGTCAATGCATCGGATCAGATCCTCCTACTCCTGGATCTTGACTTTTAAATTCGATTATTATAATTGAAGTCGTATATAGGGTCATCTGATCTGATTCAATTATATATATATATATATATATATATATATATATAAACATTCTAATAAGTCATGCTCATTAAAGCTTATAATGAGCGATCCCTAAAAATGTGACACGTGGTCATTGGAACCATTCCTTTAGATGCAAATCCTTCTAAATTAACAAATATTGGAACAAAGCAAGAGATAGATTATAGATTAGGCTTACATATTGATTCTTGAAGGCACATTTTCTGATGACATTACCACGACAGGGACGTCTTTCCAAGAAGATTTCTGCTAAAGTAAATAAGAGAAGACCGTAAATAAAATCTCAATTAATAAATACACAAATATTTCCATAAAATAAAAAGAAAATCTTCTATTAGGCATCTAAAACCAGTTTTGATGTTGAATTCCCATATCTCAATCGCCTACAGCATCACACAGAATTTTTGAAAACATACAAAAAAGAAAAAAGAGTATTTTAGTTTTTGTTTTTGAAAAAACATATTTAGGTGGCATTTTCTTATTGGAGATGACGAAATCTGAGCACCAAAACTAATATTAGGTACTTAATATAGAAGACCTACTCCACCTAACACTGATTGGTGTTAGATTCCACCATCTCCAATAAAAAAAATCGAGTGAATGTGTTTGAAAAAAATACAAAAATAGTTATACTAAACTATGCTTTAGTCCAATGAATCTTTATCGGTGACAAAACAATTAGCTTGATTGGACATTTATAAAACGTTCGATCGAAGAAGGGAAAATCAGCTATTTCTATATCCTAGGTAGGGTCTAGTGAACCCTAAGGGGTTAATACTACAAACTAGGCTCTAATTGGATGGTTGGACGTGTGTCTCTAATGAACCCTACTTAACATCCAATGGTAGGATTCAAAAAAAAGTATGTCACGTGTCATCTTTCTAGAGGAATCGCTCATTACAAGCTTTAATGAGCATGACTCATTAGTACCTCTACCTATCTATCTATCTATATATATATATATATATATAAATATATGCTCAATTTAGTAGGTTTAGCTATCTTGTTAAAAGTAGATTTTTTTCGTGTTGTGATTTGTCGCTAGGCCAGCCCGACCCATTGACACTCCTAACTAACCCTATTGTGACCTTATAGAAGAGCTGACAAAATAAATAAAGGATTTAGCAAACCAAGTTTTGGTTTATCCTATTTTGCAAATACTCAGTCCGGAAAATTGTTTGCAAAAAAAAAAACTATTACTGGAAAATTGTTTGAAAAAAATACCATAATAGTACCCTCACACATACAAGCTCACTCTGTAATTTCATTTGAATGAGGCTCAACAGTACTGGCAAAATGACGAGAATACTCTTCTTCTTCAAGCAAAATGAGATAGATCAAGAGGAATTTTAGGATTTCTCTCTAGCAAGAAAAGCTAAACCAAGAAACGAATTTCGCTCTCCTATAAGAACACCTAAGTTTGATCACCGATAGCTCCCATGACTCCAGTAACTTATTGTTTAGTTGCCTATAACTTAGAAGACGTTTGAAATCATTCCCTGTGAACGATTTCCTTATTCCGTGAACAGAAACGACGTAAAACGCATTTGGCAACTCATTTTTACGGAATGATGAATCATTCCATTTTTTATACGATAGTGGAACAAAAAAGGATATTTCTAAAAATTAATTCTGAGAAACATACTTAAAACGAATGTGATAATCTTGAAAACGAATGAGATAGATGAGACATAATAAAATTGAGTATTTTATGACACTTATAAATGTGTTGATGAATATAACCATATTTATTGCCTATATTAATCTCTTTTCTTGTCCTTTATTTTTCATTCAAATGTAATTATGTGTTTTATTTCTTAATAATTGATTTTGACCAACAATTATCAAACGTGCTCTCTACGCAGAATTGACTATAAGAATCAAAATATATGAGAATTAATTATTTTTCAAAATGAGAGAATTACTGGATTAATGGAAAACAATCCCATATTGTTCTAGATTAATGTTTTCGAAAATACTCTAATTTTCATTTTGAAAGGAGGAAGAAGAAGGAAATTCTCATTGTTCTACCAATCAGTTTTGACGGGTGGCTTTGCTAACAATGCATTTTTAAAAATAGGATAAATCCAACATGGAAATTAATGCAATAAATAATAACAAGAATGACACTAGTAGAGAGGGAGGTTCACCTTGACTCGTTTGAGCAAATCATAACCGGTCATCCCGGGCATACAGAAGTCTGTCATGATCAAGTTCACTTTCATCGCCTGCGTGTCACAAAAGAAATATTTAAATATATATTAGAGTATTAATTGAACAAGGAGTGCTAACACCTGCCGTAGATTTTGAAAATTTTCCAAAGTCTCACTGTGGGTGAGGCACCTGTCTTTACTACCTTTCAGCATTTTAAAAAACATAAAAAAAAAGAAGAAGTTAATGTTAAGTTATTGCATCAACTGGTTGAAAAGTTATGTATGAGGCTAGTAGTTCTCTGAAATGAAATGACATGTGGTGTGAGGTATAATTAAGGTTCAAAATTTTAGTGAAATTTTGCAAAATTGCAATTTCGTTCCCACCCTACGAAATCAAAATCATGCATATTTTGAATTTTCTGAGTTCGGCCAAAATTTTAGAATTTTGGGGTGAAATTTTAGAGAAAATCCAAAAATTTATTTTTTAAAAAAATTTTATTTAAAAATAAAATAACAAAGTATTTTGAAATTTTCATCAAAATTTTGTGAAATTTCTGAAAATTTAAAAAATAAATAATAAAATATTTATAGAATTATAATTTAATTTCTTAAAAAATATTTTTTCGGTTGAAAATTCCAAAACGTCGGAGCCAAAAGGGGCGAGTGAATAAAATACAAATTTGAATTTCATTGGGAAATCCAAAAATTTTGAAATTTTGATTTTGTTTGGTGGACTGAAATTGCCAATATAAATGCCATTGCAAACTTTTGGTATAATATAAGTTCTTTTTACCCAAGGAATCTGAAATATCATGGATTGTTTTTAAAGGCTTGTTATTTTTGGTATCATATCCTAGTTGTCCGTTCATTGCTTATAAAAACCCAGAGAAAATATTTTGTGATGAAGATACTTCCCTCTTTTTCAAGTTCATGTTCTTTTTCTTTTTAAAAAAAATTTATTTTGGGTAGGCAACATCTATTTTAAAAAGGGGGAACTACATCGTAAAAAAAAAAAAAAAAAATTTAAGCATTTCCCATTTTAAAAAGGGGACAGTTGTGAGAGAATTTATAAGATTTGCTCGCTCACTAAATCGAGCCTATCTCTCAAATTGGAGTGACACTATTTTTCATCTCAGCGGATAGGCATTCCCTCACATATTTTTATTTTATTTAGAATGAAATACCATTTCAAATATCTATCAGGAAAATAAAAATATATATACTTTCGTCCTCTTTTGATAATCATAATTGTGATATGTTTTTTGGCTTCCTGATACTTTTATTATTATGGAATATGCAAATGACTATAAATATTAGGGCTTGTAATTAGGCCTATGCAAGGTTTGAAATTTTGTTAAAATTTCGCGAAATTTCGGTTTCGGACAACCCCAACGACATCGAAACTGGGTATATTTCGAAAATCAGATTTCGGCCGAAATCTTGGAAAATTTGGGTGAAATTTCGGAATTTTGGCCAAAATCTGATTTTTTAAAAATTAAAATTCTAAAATATTCTGAAATTTTCACTGAAATTTCAAAAATTTATATATTAATTTTAAAAATAAAATAATAATATTTATATAAATATAAAAAATTTTAATAAAATATTATTTTTAACATATATATATATATAATTAAATAATAATAATATTTTGGATTTTAAAATTTTGCTGAAATCCAGCAATTTTTCGGGATTTCAGTTCGGTTTGTCTGGTCGAAATCTTAGAAGATTTTGAAATAAAACCTTGGGCCTATGTCCTTTTTAAAAAAAATCAAAACTTATTATCCAAAAGGGGCAAGTGAATGAAGAGAGAATGGGGCTAGCACTCCCATTATGGAAGTCTCATAGAAAATCAGGAAAATCAAAAATTTGAAAATACAAGGAAATTTTAAGCAATCAGCTGAGAATCAGGCACCAGAAAATTTCCCATCTAATTCTGATAAAAGAGGCAATTTTCAAACAGGAAACAATGCTATTTTAGAGAACCCCATAAGCTAGAGCAATAAACTTAAGAGAAAGAAAAACAAAGTGAAAAAGAAAAATGAAAGTTATATATTTGAGTGAAAATCAAATCCTCACCTCTTGTTGTGATGATGAAGACAAAGAAGAAGAAGAAGTAGAATCATTATCAAGATTATCAAGCAAACCCAGATACTCCAAAGCTTTATCCCCAGATTCCACACAAGTTACTGCAATAACAAGCAATAGAAAATATGAAAGACGAAATAAAAAATTACATCTGAAATTAAAATGATCTTCAAAAGAAAACCCAGTATGAATAACAATGAAAATACATCTAAAACCCATAATAATAAAATAAAATGTTCTCTCTCTAGTACCTTGGCATGAAGAAACAGTGAGAAGCTTCTCCAAGAGCTTTCTATCAATGAGGCTATCATCTACTGCTAAAACATGAAAGAGTTGTTGGGTACTGTAGTCTTCAAGCTCTGATGTTAAGGCCATTTTGATTCACTCAAAAGAAGAAGAACTCTTCAGATTTTCAGTTGGTACTGATGGTCTGTGTTCTTGGATCTGTGTGTGGCTTTAATTTATTTATAGAGATGTAGAGGAATAGTAATATTGATGGGGTTGGGGGTGTTATTCACGTAGGTTTTGTTTTTGAGTAGGTGAGCAGCAAAATCCTTCTAGAATTGTTTTGTGATCTGTATTAGATTCGCTGGAGCGTGTTGGTACAGCTACTGATGGTCTCCTTCCACTGTGGGGTTCACTCTCTCTCGTTTTTCTTTTTGGAAATTGAATTGATTATGAAAGAAAATCGTGAGATATTTGTTCTCATTTTGTCTTGCTAATGAAGTTGATTGTCTTGAATCTAGAGAGAGGACTTTGAAAAGTTTAACACTAATTGAATGATATATAATCATTATTAGGGAAGTGATACCACAGTTTCTCCCTTCCACACTTTCTCAATTCTCACTTGAGTCCTTCTATCAATGGGTACTCCCAAGTATACTTTCAAACACTAACCCTTTAACTCAAACTAGTGGGTAGCAGGTGTGATACACGTGAAAGAGGAAGAGGGGGAGGGTCCCTAGTGAGGGGCATTTTGGGTATTAGAATCTGACTTAAGGGAATTTTGAGAATAAAATAATTTTAGGGACATTCTAGCCAAGAAAGTAAAAATATATATATATTTTTAATAATAATAAAAGGAAATTATCCAACCTGACCCGTCGAACCGGTCACCTGACTAGTTTGACGGTCGGTTTGGTTATGAAAATATTGCTTTATTTATTAATAAAAGGACAGTTTTAGAATAAAATTAAATTTCAATCAATTTTTTTTTATTGGAAAAAGTCTCCTAAAATTAATAAAGGGTAATTTTGGAACTAAGCTAAAATTCAATTAACTTAAAATATATATATATATATATATATATATATATATATATTATAATTCTCTTTCTAAATTAGCAAATGGATAGTTTTGAAATTAAGAGAAAATTCAATCAACCTTCAAAGTACCATTGCCTTTATATATGAATAAAGGGTAATTTTGAAATTAAATAAAATTAGTCAACGTTTTCAACTCATGTGTAAGGGCAGTTTTGGAGTTAACTAAAATTCAACCCATATGTGCAAAGGATAGTTTTGGAATTAATTAAAATTCAACTCATATGTGTAAGAGCAGTTTTAGAATTAAATATAATTCGATCAACCTTTAAACCAAGGAAATGGTATTTTCAAAATAAAAAAAACTTCAATCAACGTTTTGAATATGCTCATCCTCATTATATTAGTAAAGATAATTAAGGTTTAAGGTTAGAGTTGGAGTGCCTTTAGAAAATGACAAATAAGCCAAGCAAAATCTAATATTGACCCTTAATTATTTGAATTAAAGGGCTAAGATTCAGAATATATTTGAGAGTATCCATAGACTGATTCCACTTTCTTTATAAGATTGAACAACACATATCTTCAAGCAGCTGGTTGAAACTAAGGGTGGGTGATGGTTTTTTGCTTAAGTTTTAACTGGATGCAAAAGTAGTCGTTAATAATGAAGACACATATTCCACCCATAGAAAAAGTAGGAAAAGAGAAACTGGGGCTAGCGTTCTATTAATTATTATGATGAATTTAACTATGAAAAGAGCTCTTGTTGAACTAATTACCAGACCACCCCAAAAAAAAGCCTTTGATAGAGGTATTTTGGAAATTATAGAAAAAGGTTTAGTGAAAGAATACCGCATTCCATTTATTTGTTATTACCAACTACCATTTACATAAGGTATTTTATAGGTTGCTCCGATTATCTATTCAACCAGAGCTGTTCTATTATTATTATTATTAAGATATATCTCATGACCTTTCTCCTATGGCTGTCTATACAATAGTGATAAAGAAATGCTAGCTCCATACGCAGCCTTCGAAGCTCTCATTGTGTTAGCATTATAGAAGTCAAATTCCTCTTTCAAATTTGTTTATCTTCTTAACCTATTGTATAGGTAGCAATGCCAATTGTTATGACTTTGGAAAAAAATTGAATTGTGCATCTGGGGTTAGCACTTCTGATAATGAAATGGATTTACATGCTTAATTATTATAAATTTAGTTCTCGTAATGTTATTCATGTAATTTTCATTTTCCAACTACTCCTTCCTTGGCCCACATAATTTACAATTATTATTAAGTTACAACAATTATGAATTTTAAGGTGGTTTTAGAGAACTCTACCATGCTTGCATGCAAATAAAGGAGGATGATTACATGAGGTTAGTAGCTACACTACAAGAAAAATACCGAGCAATGACAAAATATTAGTGACGGAAAATTTTCTGTCACTAATACATCACTTATAGTGATGGAAAAACATGTCATCACTAATGGTCCGTCTCTAATAGAGAATTTGATACTTACGAAGTTTTTTCCGATTAAATCGACTATTAGTGACGGAATTGTTTCCGCCACTAATAGGGATTATATAATAGTGATGGAATAATTTCCGTCACTATTGCTATTAGTAACGGAAGTGATTTATAGTGATGAAATATCTTCGTAACTATTGATATAGAGATTATTAATGAAGGAAAATGTTCTATCACTATTGGATTAAATATTATTAGTGACAGAAATATTACCGTCACTAATAATCTTTATATTAAATGAGAGAAATTAGAACCCCTAAAAACCTATCTTCTCCAAATTTCTGTTGGTTCCCGCTCTCCTCGCCTTCGACCACCTTCCAGCCACCACGGTAACCCTCTCTCTCTCTCTCTCGTCGCTACTATATATTAGGCACATATATATTCCGTCCCTACAATGGTAGACGTATTTTCGTCAGTAATAGTGACGGATACATTTCCGTTACGAATGCCCTTTCCATCACTAAATTCTAAGTTCAAATTGCCAATATTAATGATGAAAAGATATTTCTGTCGCTAATAACCTTTAGCCACAGACGCAATAGTAATGAATTAGCGACGAATGTTTTTCTGTCATTAATAGTAATAGTGATAGAAAATCAAGTATTAGTGACGGAAAATTTCCGTCGCTACTAGATAGTTTTCTTGTAGTGAGCTAGTATAAAACTTTGTCGAATCCTATTATAGGAATTTAGATTTTGATCAAAGATATGACTTTTCAATGACTAAAATAGTTACCAAGTTCAATAGGATAAGGCATTGACAAAGAAGACAGAAAAAGGGAGAAATTTTGTGGATTAGTCACCCATGGATTAGAATTAGTAGTGGGCTGATAGTGAGTTTTGTCATAATAACTTTAATGTCATAATACCTAATTCTTAGATTTTACAAAGAGAAAAAAAAAAACCATAAAAACATGACTTGTGTATATCTTACACAAATAAAATTTTTATATGGTGTCTCCATCATGAGCGTAAATAATCCTCTTTTTCTTATTTAGGTAGGGTTAGATCAAGTCACGGCAATCTAAAAATCATTATATCAATATAGGTCTTCGTAGTTGTTGCACTGAACAAATCTAAATTGATGATCATTTAGGTTAGTAAATTGGAGGCTTTCCATCCACCACGCTACCATAAGAGACTCGAACCAGAGTCTCCTCGATTGTAAACTGGAATAATGAATACAAAAAAATACAAAATAAAAATAAAAGTAAAAAAAGGGTGAAAATAAGAATTGGGACCACATTAGAATAGAGGTAGAGAAAAGCATGGAATCAATCTTTTATAATGATATCGACGGAGACATGATATAAAAAATAAAAATAAAGGTTAGGGGACAGGGACCCATCTGCAATGTGAAATCAATGTGAGCACATTGAGGAAAAAAATCTTAGGTGGTCCCTTTCTAGTTTCAATTCTATTCGAAATCCAGAGTCTCAAATGTGTTCCCGTCAAGGAGGTCTTACCAGAAAGTTCCTACAGTGAGTCAGATTGTCCACTCATTCACACTCGAGTGCAGGTCCCGTCTCTTGTCTGCCACGTGGTAATTACTCGTGATAAAACCCTATCACGTGTGGTGATGGACACCACTCTGATACGTACAACTTTCATTTTTTTTTCATGGAAATATGTAATAAACAAGTAGCGGAATGCACAGTCTACAGGCTGCTATGTGTCCCGTATAACATTCACTAATTGTGGTGTGGTTAATATTTGCGGGTAATATTCGCTTACTTTTAGGGTTCATCCATTTAATTTAATTTTTTTTTTAATATTTATTTTGTGTTAGTTAAGCTTAACCAATCTTAACCATAGTTAAAGGGGACAAAATGGAAAGGCACTCTACTACTTAGTCGCATTACTTAGCCGAATTCGAGGTCGGCTAATAACAACTCTTTGTTTAACTGTCTGAATTTCTTCACTTATATTTCTTTTTATTTTTATTTTTATGACTCAGGGTGTCCCCCACTCATTTGAGTTCGGATGGGCAACAACGCTTGCTGTTGCACTGTTGCCCCCTTATGCCTGAAAAATTGAAGGCCCCACTCACAATTGATGTGGGGGCTACCCTTTATTAAATGCAGACCAATTTTTCACATACAAGGGGGCAACAGCAAGCGCTGTTGCCCAACCGAACTCCCACTCATTTGGTTTGCTGTTGCCCATCCGAACTCCCACTCATTTGGATCGGGGTTAATCCCAAGGATACATGAAATATCTTGCAAGTCACGCACATATAAAATAAAAGTCTATGGCACAGTAACTTTGATATCTAAATATAATAGAAACAAATCTTGGTAAAAGGAACTAAATACATTATTTCCTTTAACCCACACACATATAATTACAATACACAAATGCATGTTTTTGCATTTATTTCTCTTATCATATTCACTGTTTACTAATTCATTCTTATTTCCCTCATAACTTAAACCATTAATCAACCTAGAGGATGATGACCTCAAGGTGAAGTAGAGGAAACGTCCAAGTAGAGCTTGGGGAGAGCATATGTGTCTGGAAAGGAGTTTATATCCAAGGCTACGATTATTCCACTGGATTGTATTAGATGATTGGAAATATCATGTGGATCACAGGCTCACTTACCCTAATTATTTATACACATGTACAATACAAAACTACAACTCTCGGACATCAATATTTCAAAAAAGATGACAAGATATAAATAGAAGTGAAATTTGATATGCATTCATCGTCCTTGCTAGCATAAATCTGAGGGTTCTTGGCCCATAAATACGTTGCCGTGATGACTTCAGAACCTTGGCACAGAAGGAAGCAATGTCAGGCAATGATAAGCTACCCCTTCTTGCTCTCTCTAGGCTACAATAGTTTGGCTCTGCGTTAGCCTGGTTACACCAACAATTATTGCTAAAGAATATGAAAGTTTAGAATTCTAATCGAAGAAGAATTCTAATTTAGTTTAAGTTAGATTAGTATAATTTCAATGAGTCATTCTAACTCCCTACTAATAGAGTCCTTATCAATAAGAACAGCAAAGTAGAGATTTAAACAAACTAAACTTCTATTAATATTTTTAATAGATACCATAGGTTAATAATTAATATATTGATTAGAGGGTATTTATGTCCAAGTAAAGTTTTGCATACCCCTTGTACTTTTATTGGTATATAATGATATATAACACACACACACACATACACACACACCACAACACTAATTAGTGGTGTTAGTATATATTCATTGGTTAAAAGTTAAATGTCTAACACACACCACAACACTAATTAGTGGTTAGTATATATTCATTGGTTAAAAGTTAAATGTCTAGTATTTGGCTTGGCCAAATGGTGAATTTTTGCAACTATCACACCAAATTGTAGTAACGATCCCAAACCACATAAGCAGGAGATACACACTACCAATGGGCGGCGTCTCCCTGTTAGTGCTTGAACCCGAGCGATTTTAGCAAGGCATAGAGTTTTACATGATGGGTCCCAATAAAACCCAAACCTGCGTTGAGAAAAAGCAAACCCAAATCCAACTATCCCAAATCCAACTCTAGTTCATCCTATCTTCCAAATCAATAATAATAATAATGGTAATAACCCTAACTTGCATGCATATTTTAAATTATAAGAACTCTTGATGGAAGCAATTGAATGCTTGAAGAGAGCACAAATCTTATAGGTGTAAATGTTTTTGATATTTGGTTTTACCCGTACTAATAAGATTATACGGATGAGATATGTCCATTTAACTTTTCTAAAAATCTTTTTTATTGGATGGTTCTTTTCTAAAAATCTTACTTAGATGGAATTTATAGTGACCTATGGGAAGTTTTAAAAAAAGTAAGGCCTATACTTTAAAAGAAGCACGTGTCTGATTTTTATTTGTACGTGCATGTAGGACCGGATATCAACATTAGTATTAGACTCCTCTAAAGGAGTGCACTCCTCAGTATACTTTAAAATATCTTTTTTCACTTTACTGATATCATAATGTTACATCAAACTTTTAACTAGTTTATGTCTGGTGATTGTTTTGTTTTGTTTTTTTTTTTTTTTTTTTTGTTTTGGGTTATAAGGAGGTAAAGTAACACCTAAATACACTTAGACTTAAGGTTGCCGACTTAAGGTTGAGTTGCACAAGGGTATACACTCAATCACTACAAAAGGGCCTGACTAATGAAGGAGTGTTTAAGTATCCAACCAAGGTGGGACTAAATTGGACCCTTATGGTTGTGTTCAAATGGTTAAATACCAATGCACCTGACTTCAAGACCTTTAACCTATAAGACTTGGGAATTAATGTCCGCTGCAAGCAGTTTACTTATAATAAAAAAAAATTTATTGACATTAAAAGTATATATATATATATATAGTTACGAGTCGTACGGCAACCCCAATTAGTAGTGGTAGTATCTGCTATAGATTGGTGGGTTTTTTTTTGGGTAAAAGATTAGTGGCTTAATGACTAGCATTTTGAAGCTTGATAGAGGGTGGACATTACAACCATCACACCCCTGGAGGACTCCATCCCGAAATCTATTCCAAAAGGAGGAAACACACTACCAGTGAGACAAACCCATGGCGTGTTGGTCATCAACATCATAATCATCAATAATCTCGAAAACAATGCGGCATACAAAAGCAAAGCAATTACGTAATCCAATTAGATTACTCCAAAATTTTCATACCATTTCTTTGCTCGGAGAAGGCAAGCTTGTTGGACACTTTGATCGGAAATGACGGAAAGAGAAAAATGTTGAAGACAATGATATAATTGCCTATTTTAAAATATTAAAGTTTAAGTTTTGATATTAGGTTATAGAATCAATTGTTAGGATGCGTATAACTACACCCATATTTAATTGATGAAATTACCTTTATTATGATCTCACAAGATCTAGAAGGGGTGAATAGGCCTCTTACTATCTATCTACCAATTTTAAAATTTTATATTAAGAACATATATTCAACCAAAAAAACGAACATATATAATCACATACTAGAGACACATAATTTTTTACGTGAAAATCATTTTAAGAAAAATCACGAAATCTCGTCCAGCAATTAGCAATCACTAAGAGAAAGCAAAAGTACAAACTCGAACTTTACCCATGTTGGGGAAATAATTGAACCAGACGGAAAGGAATAAAACCAAAACACACATACAAAGAGAACACGAGAGATATACATGGTTCGACAACAACCTGCCTACGTCCACGAATTAAGATCCGATTACTCATTTATTCACAGAAACCTTGAGGAACCAGTACAAAAGCACACAACTCACCTTCTCTATGAAAACCCAAAGGAGAATCCCAATCTATCATCCCTTAAACATTTCCCAAGTCTTAGTATGCTTTAACTCTTTCTATTATCTCACACTACCAATGCTATTACATTCGCTTGATCTTTCGATATTAAATCCTAGACCCATAACTACGTATTTATAAGCCTAAACCCGGAAGTCTTAGATAATTTGAAAGTCTTCTCTCGCAATAGGAGTTTCCAAAACAATACAAGACTTAAAATCTCACTCCAAGAAAAAATCTCGGGGCTCCACCGATCGATCGGTGCCATCCTGGCTAATCGATCAGTGCTCAAAACCGTTTTCCAGATTTTCCCGTTGTGCCGCCGATCGGCGCTACCCTAGCCGATCGATCGGTGGTTTCTAATTTTCGTCAATTTTCACAAATCACTACTTTGGTAAGGATTTCGCGACACCACCGCAACCAAGAGAACCAATTTGCTAATCACCAAGCAAATCTTCAAGATACAACACCGCATCATCCACATCTGGAAAGCACATCCACCTCCATCTCGAACCAAAACCCTATTTGCAAATAACACAAATACGTTTGTAAATACCACAAACAACTGTTTTGACCTTGCCTGCCTCTGCACCATCTGCGAAAGAGACTCACCAGTTACTCACACCCTCAAATCCCAACCGGAAAGCACTCCACCAGATTCGATAAAACATAGCCAAAACCCATGTGTAGCCTGAAAAAAAAACATGTCCTTCATTTTAGAAGAACCCCAGGCGAGGAAATAGACTAGTCCTCTCCGTCAAAGACACATCATCACCATCTCCACCTTACAAAAACTACCAGAATACCCATCTCTGCACCGACTGCGAAAGAGACTTTAGTTGAGTTTTCTACTCTCTGCATAACATCTGGTTTTCATTTTCCTGCAGACCTTGTAATAGCTCCACCTACCACCGAATTTTCTCTAGGAGATATAAACCACCACACTTCTTCCCTCTCATCAAAACTAAGCATCCCTAATTTCTCTGCTTTATTTTGATAACTCCACATACAACTATATAGTAACAACCTTTGGAGTCTAATTGTCCGAGGGTTATTAAATTCTTTCGCAACTTAGGGACACAGGCTACCCCTCCCAAAATCTGAATCGCTCTATCAAGCATTCTTATCTTTACATTACCAAATCCCGTGATTTCACATTCAGATCCATCACTTAGGAACACTTTTCTCGTCCCCTTTTGGAATGTATAAAAAAATTCTATATTTGAGCAAATATGACATGAATCCCCCGAATCTAAAATCCACCCACCAGAGGAATTGTCCATACTTTTGGAAACTATGAAAGCATCTCCAATGTATTCCTCCTTATTCGTTGCTACTGCCGTCGAAAAATCTCTTCTGAAAGATTCCCTTTTCCCATCAGCACACCTCAGACAATCCATTTTGAAGTGTCCTAATTCTTTGCGATGATAGCACCAGACCCTATCTTTTACCTTGAATTTGGATCTGCCCCTGCTTTTTCCCAATCATCTCTTCAAGTCCCTTCTTTTTCCTTGAGCAACCATAAAATGATTATTCTCATCATGTATTGGTTTCCACCTAATCTCGTTAGAGAGTAGCGCCGCAATGACTTCCTCCATCTGCAATGTCTCTTTGCCATACATGAGGGTTGTCACCATGTGATCATATGAATCTGGAAGTGTTGTAAGAAGTCTCACGGCCTGATCTTCTTCATCCACCTTGACATCAGCTTTCTGTAGTTGATTCAGGATTTGGTTGGATATATTAATGTGTTCCATGAGATTTGCACCCTCCGCCATCTTCAAGGTATTGAACTCTTTCATCAGATATAACATGTTAATAATGCTCTTTCCGATGTAGAGTTTTTTCAACTTTTTTCACAGTTCTGGTGCCGATTCCTCATCCATAACACTATGCATCAGGTTCTCCGTAAGACACAGGCATATTGTGTTGACTGTCATTTCCTCAATCTCTTCCCAATCTACATCACGACATCTTTTCCGATTTATTGGACTCCCCCTTCAACGCCCTTGCGATATCCTTTACATTCCTTTGCCACAGATTGAAACTCCCTTTTCCGTCAAGCTTTTCCAGGAAAAACTGCCCAAAATTTTTCAAAGCCTTGAAAAATAATTTAACCCAAAACTTTGATACCAATTATTGGGGAAATAATTGAACCAGATGGAAAAGAATAAAACCAAAACACACACACAAAGAGAACACGAGAGATATACGTGGTTCGGCAACAACCCGCCTACGTCCACTGGTCAAGATCTGATTACTCCTTTATTCACAGAAACCTTGAGAAACCAGTACAAAGTCACTCAACTCACCTTCTCTATGAAAACCCAAAGAAGAATCCCTATTTATCCCCCCTTAAATATTTTCCAAGCCCTAGTATGCTTTAACCCTTTCTATTATCTCCCACTCGCAATGCTATTGCATTCCCTTGATCTTTTGCTACTAAGCCCTAGACCCATAAGAACGTATTTATAGGACTAAACCCGAAATCCTGGACAATTAGAAAGTCTCCTCTCGCAATAGGAGTTTCCAAAACAATACAAGACTTAAAATCTCACTCCAAGAAAAAATTTCGGCGCTCCACCGATAGATTGGCGCCATCCTGACCGATCAATCGGTGCTCAAAACCGTTTTTCCGGATTTTCTCGTCGCGCCGCCGATCGATCGGCACTACCCTGGCCAATCGATTGGTGGTCTCCAATTTTCACAATCCAATCAGACTCAACACTATAATCAGACTCAACACTATGATCATCAATACAGTTTCTCCAATAGTTGCACGATGATGAACCTGCAAGTTCGATCTCCATTGCAGTAGCTCCAGCTTCTCACTGGCCAAGATTTCTCAAACATCTCACCAATCCACGATCCAATCGATCGATCTCCGTCGTAACGGATTTGGATTACGCCAATCAAAAGTCTACGAATCCGAATATTTGATCTCCACTGTAGTGACTTTGGAATACACACCGGCCAAACACTCAAAGATTGAATTTTATTTGTTGATTGGTTTCAACAACTCTAGAAGAATTTTAACCACATGGGAAATCATAGCAATCAAGATAATGAATTTAAACTAAGCTTACATTCTAGAGTAGGAGGAGAGAGGAGAACAAAAGTGGTTCCAAGCAATAAGGTTTTGAAAAACCCTAGAGGAATCTCACAAATCTCAACTCTCTCAAATAAAATCATTAAATCGTTCTGAGAAACTGTTGGTATATAGTTAACCCAAGAGGTAGAGTTCTAGTAGTTTCAAAAAACTGTCTCTGCGATACTCGCTCAAGCGAGTTGGTTACTAACACTATTCTACAATTGCAGAAAACCAATCTGAGAACAATTCGCTCGAGTTAGCCTCAATTTGCTCGAGCAAAGAGGCTTTTGATATTATACCAATTTCACAAACATTGCAATGGTCTGAACCTGAGATTAATATGTTCGAGTCAGCTAAAGTTCACTTGTGCCAACATACTCGCTCAAACCAGACATGGCTCGCTTGAGCCAACTTGTTCAAAAAACACAATGTGTACTATATCTGTAACTCTCAAAACAAGGTGAAGCCTCTAGTCACCTAAGATAAAAGTAATTATCTAAGTGAAATCACCTAAGATATGGAATAGGTATCTTATCCTAAATGGTGAGAGCAAGTTTCAGGCATCTTGATATTCAATTGTAAATCTTCTAACTTCACGGTTTAAGAGATAACTGGAGCAACCTAAAATGTGTCTTAATAGGGGTATATATTTTGGAACTTATATAAAAAGTTTAATTAACCGAAACACTATTTCTTTATATTTGTAATTTCCAAATCTATCACTGCCATAAGGCACATTTTGTGTTGGTTTGATTATCCCTTAAATCGCCGGGTTAGTTAATCTCATTTAATTATGGTATATATTGGTTGAAAAGCACTAATAACTGAAACATAATAAATAAAAACAGTTAGGTAATAATTTTCATTGACTATATAAAAAGGAAATCTTTTTTCTTTTTTTCTTTTGTAAAGGCATTCTCTTTTGTGATATCAGGGACAGTCTTATTTAATTACTTTTACGAAAAGCACTAAAATGAAACCGTGTTTGGTACCAATCTCTTTCGGGTTTCGATTGGCATATTGCGTGTTAGTGTTAAGTGTGTGGCTCTTTTGACTTAAGAAGCCAGGAGGGACCCACCGTACTTAAAATCAGGATCTTTCTTTTGGTTTGATAGATCTTCCCTTGATCATGTCATCCGGATCCATCTGAGATTTGATGGGTCCACAAAGACTACCAAACAGTCTGTAAAAAGAAGTTTCCTCAATGCAAAGCAACTTTCATCATCGCCCTCTGGAATAAGTAATAGAAATTTTTTTAGCTGAGACTTGTACGTTTCGGCAATTGCAAGTCTCAGCACAGGCTTTTGTAAGTATTCAGGAATTTGGAAGTTAATTGATCATTTAGGCCTTGTTTGGTTAAACTTCTCTTAAAAATAACTTTTTAATTTTATTTTTTGCAAAATGTGAACCAATGAGAATGTGATGACTTCCCTCAAAAGTTAAAATCTTTCCTTTTAGTGGAATTCACCCCTGCCAGCTTCCCTTAAAAACAAAAATTTGGACTTGCACTTTTGATTTCAGCAAAAAATAAAAATGAATAACAAACTAAATACAATTGTTTACAACTCCTAACTTTCATAAAAAAAAGAAGTCAAGTCAATCCAAAAATTTATCTACACACAACGTTAATGTAAGTAACCTAGTTGAAAATTTTCAAATAAGTCTAAGCATAGTGTATTTAAATTATTTCCAAACTCTCATAAGTGGAGGGCAAGCTACCCATTCAATAGGTTTAAAAAACAAAATTTTCAAAAGATGAATTAACGACAAGTCTAACAATAACAGGAAAAAGTAACGACACTTGTCACTATCACCGTGAGAGCTTGGAAGTCAGCGAGGGGTTAGGATTTCTCTTAAGTCAAATATACAAGTATACATAAGTAACATTTGATAAATCTTAAATAAGCTGATAAGTTCTTTTAGTAAATAAGTTTTCTTTTGTTTTTCAAACAAGTCACCTTTTTTTTACACCATGGGCTTGTCCCAGTGGCAACATTGTCTCTTCTTCTTTGGGGATAGGTTCCGAGATCGTCCTGAGGGGGTGTGATAGTTGTAGTATCCACCAATGCCATGCTTTAAATGCTAGGCAGTAAACCCAACTAACCTAACAAATACTAACACTACTAATCAAGGTTGTGGCCTAGTCGTATAACTTGTAATAAAAAGAATTAACATTTTTTTATAAGCTAGTTTCGTATAACCATTTTTTTAGAGTAAAAAATTACTTAATAACATTGACAAATTAATGGAGTGAATAGGCTCTTTACATTTATGACCATTTAATAAAATTAATAGGGACAAAAAAATCTTATTGAAGATCCATTTTGATGGAATGAGTTTTTTAATCACTTCTTTCCCCCCCCAAAAAAAAAAGTCTCCTAATTTTTTTTTTCATGCCTAATCCAGACCTCTTAGTGGTTAGTTATAGATGGCCAAAGACTCTGGAATATGTTTAGGAGTACTTACAGACTGACTCCTTTTTTATTTGAGAGCCTCAGCTATTCTTAGTTATTACTTGTTGGTATTTACCAAACACTTACTTGCAAACAAATACATTTTTTTTGACACAGAAACTATTAAATGCCTTTCTAATAGAGTTGCCAAATGTAACTTCCAAGCGTTTCTTCGAACAATTTTGGAGATGGAATTTTTTTTAATCTTTATATATAAATACAAGGCAATACTTTTTAGTATGGGAAATATAATAGTAGAGTGATTACAGTATATTTATTATTATTATTTTTTTCCAAAGTTAGGCTGTTTATTAGGCCACAAGATCTTCTAGTTAGAGGACAAGTGCCTAGCATTTGAAGCTTGACAGAGGATGAATATTCCAACCATCGCATACCTTAGGACTCAATTACCTCAGGTCTCAAATACCGTGTTGGAATACACACACCCGTTATTTTTTTGTAATTGACCAAGTGAAAGACGTGGATGACGAATTTCGACTTGTCTTAAATGAGGGACATCATATTAGCTTCCTCATAGGAGTTAGGTCGTTTTTGTGAGATGAGTTGGGTTTAGTCTCGTGTGGACTGAGTGTGTGTTGACCTATGTAAGAGTAAGTGTTTAAGTATTCTCCCAAAACAATACTGTTACAAGGCACTTAATTAAGTACACCTCAGCACTGACATGCTATGGCGCCACTGGGATCGGATTTGGTCATGCTCTTGCAAGACCAAAATGGTCTTGCCTTCTAGGTTCAGTGTCCAACATTTGGCGATAAAAAGGGAGAAGTAGTTTCATTTTCTTCCCTTTTTTTTATTACTTCTCTCCATTTGATATATAATTTCCCCTTTTTATCGCCACATGTCGAAAGCTGAACGTAGGCAAGAGCAAGACCAAATCCAATCCCGATGGGTACTGACGCCCTTGCACAATGATCATGGGATTTCTAGTTTTGACAATACTTAGGCCCAGTGGACCTTGTGCCCTGACACAGCCTTTGTGGGTCTCGACACCCTGGGTATGCGGCCTTTAAGATGGCCCTTTGCACCATGGGTCTCAATGGGCCTATGCGTCCTCCGTTTGCATATCGCACGGTTCCATGACTTCTGATCAAGGGAATTCAGATTCTTCTGCTAAAAGAGATGCTGAGGTAATGGCACAGCCAACTGGCCCTTGATGCAGAGCTTGTATCTGTTCTAACACCTTTTCTTCAGACTATGCAACAGGCACAAGCCCAGGCCCAAAAATAAGCTTGAATATGATCTAAATTTAGATGATGGCTCTGTTGAAGGAGCTTCGGGAAGGTCCACTAGTGATACTCACCCAACCAACCGACACGGCGATTCCAATGGTGTTCAAGGAGGGAAACCCAACACATTACTCTGGGTGCTGCCGTCTGCTCCACTGGAGGCGTTCCGACCTTTGAAGGCACCCGCTGATGGTTTTGTTGCAGCGGCCGACACCGACACCATATTAGGATAGCCTAATCCAATTGTAGACGAGTTAAGAAGCCAAAACCCAAACCTGGAAATGGGTCTAAACCTCAACCCAAACCAATGAAAAGTTAGGTAGGTTAATGGGTCAGGTCAGAAATTTCCACGTACCCTAGTACTGGGTGACAATGTGTGGGGTTTGTAACGGATAAAATTCGTAAAATCAACTTAGCGTTGGAGAACGAGCTCGTTTTTGTTGTTTTGTTCACGAAAGTGACACGTGGACACGAGTTGGGGTCACGTGCTTAAAATAGAGGGATCACACGTTGTCTGATGCACAACGTTCACGTTGTGTGCATTACGACGTCTTTATTTTCTTGTAGAACAACGCTTCCGTTGTGGCTTGACAACATGCTCGTTGTCTGAAGCACAACGTAACCGTTGTACTCTTGACAACGTTTTTGTCGTTACATGAACAACGAGTCCGTTGTCTCACCGACAACAATGTCCTGGCTGTATTTTAAGACATCTACACCGTAACCGAGCTCGAGTCAATAACGAGACCGACTCGTAGGAGGAAGTGATCAGGAGGCGATCCATAATTCTGACATGTGTGCCGAAAGCACTGTTTTGTGCCGAAAGCACTGTCTTGGCATTTAATGCTGGTCACTTCTGCGTACTGTCAGATCCCGACCGACTGAACTCATAGTAGGCTCTCACGTGCGATGTAACAGGTGACAGATATGTCTGACATATTTGGCAATGAGTGCAAGACACGTGGTATGGACATCTATGGCCATTCATGGTCATCGATGGCCATACCAACCTTACCCTATAAATACCCCGTGATTTTTAGTGCTTGAGATCACGTTTTTGGCCGTACTTCAGAGGATACTTGTTCAGTGCTTCCCAGAATCTTGCGTAACTTTCACTGCCTATTTCAGAGTTTACTGTTCATCATCTTCTACATCTACTTACTTTACCATCGGAGTACAGGTAAGGGTGTCACACCCTCCACTCCAACCTTCTACCGGTAAACCAGAGCGTGTGTGGAGCTGTAGCTGACGTGTGTTCATGACGGTATTTTTCCCGTTCAAAATTTGCGCCGTCTGTGGGAAATAATAAACGAACCCCCCTTTGCTCTTTGTGATCATGGCTGATCAGTCATTGGTGTTCGGGCGTGAGGATCAAACCCCTCAAGCCACTCCTTTTGCACCTTCTGTCGTGCACATCCCTGGGGTCAGTCCTTCGTCTGGGCAACCAGAGAGGACCGTGCCTCCTCCTGTTGAGCTTTCTGTTTCTGATCACATTTTGACGATGTTGCAAAGGCAGCAGTCTGCTCTGGATCAGATCACCAGGCAGCAGCAGTTGATGCAGGAGAGGCTGGAGGCGTTCGAGCATAGCAGGCTCGAGGTGGATGAGGTGCCACTGCAGAGGTCTTCCATGAGACGTCAGCTTGACTTCTCTTCTTCTCCTTCTGCACCGGAAAACCGTGAAACCAGGTTTGTGCTTCTTCCTACTGAAGGGGATGTAAGGCAGCCTCAGGTTCGGGCAGAGCAGAGTATTCCTTCAGATCGTGTGGATTTGCGAGAAGGGGCAGGGCGAGAAGACTTGAGAGGGGGTACCGGAGGTGCAGACGCCCAGAAGACTTGGGTGACTGCCAAGGAGGTGGAGGCTTTGATCGGTGCTCGTGTTAAGAGCATGAAGGGAGGGATTCCTGACCACTTTGCTCAGTCAGCAAAGGACAACGTTGAGAACTCTCCTTTCACAGACGCCATCAATCAGTCATATACTTCTTCCAAGTTTATAACTCCGATCTTCCCCATGTACACTGGAAGGACGGATCCAGAGGTGCATTTGTTTGATTTCAAACATGCGATGGCTGTTCGCAATCCAGATGATGACCTCTATTGCAAAGCTTTCCCCAACAGCCTGTCTGGGGTAGTGTCGAAGTGGTTTCGGAACTTGCCTCCTAGTTCCATCAGTAATTTCTCAGAGCTCAGGTCAGCTTTTATTGATCATTTCATTATCAATAAAAAGAAGAAAGCAGGTGCAGATACTCTCTTCTCTTTGAGGATGAAGCCGGCTGAATCCTTGACGGACTTTATTTCACGTTTCACTGATGAAGTCCACAACATCGATAAAGTCGACGAAGGGAGCTGTATCGCTGCTTTCAAGAATGCTATCCCTAGGCATTCCGAGCTCTATAAGTCCTTGGCTCTTGACTATCCTGTCAAGATGAACGAGATGATGGTTCGTGCCACCAAGTACGGAAGGTATGAGGAGGACATATCCGTTGTGCCGAAGCCCAGGACGAGAGTGGTGGATGTCGTAGAGAGGACACACCGATCTTCGAAGAGGAAGGAGAAGAAGCAGAGGTATGAGTCTTCATCATCTGAGGACTCACCACCAAGGAAGCAGAAGGAGAGAGTAGTCTATGTGACTCAGCGGGATCAGCCGGTTCGGCGTCCGCTTGAAGGAAACTTTAATCAGCAGCAGAGTAGGACGGAGAGACGTCCTAATGATCAGCAGCAGGCGAGGCAGCAGTATCAGCCATACCAGATGCAGCCTGAAGTACAGCAAGAGAGAGGCGTGCAGCCTAGTGAGCGGCGACCTTTTACAGATCGAGCACCGCCCATCAATTTCATAGTTAGCCTGGCGACCATCATGAGGTTAATGGAGGATCAGGCGTACTTCGAGTGGCCAGCTAGGGCTGTGCAGGATGTTACATCGGGACCCTGGGTGCATGAGTATTGTCATTATCACAAGTGACGTAGTCATCTCACCAACCGATATCGTATTCTGAGGGAGTACTTGGAGAGGCTGGTTCAGGAAGGGTACTTGGGAGAGTATCTTGCTTCTGGCAACGGCGGCATGGAGCATGTCAGGGAGCCGGTATCCCAGTCTCGTGGAGGAGAACCTGCCAGTAATCCAAGTACCAGTGGAGGAGCTTCCTTGGGCACGATCAATGTCATTTGCCGCGCGCGAGCGCCGGAAGCAGATGTGGAGAGGAACTTCAGGGCGAAGGCCAAGAAGCTGTCTCACGATGCTGCAGTGTGTCAGGTGCAAGTGCCTACCAGAAGCGTTGAGCAGACACTTACTTTCACTGATCATGATCTGGCAGCAGTAATCCGACCTCACTATGATGCTATTGTTCTCACCATGAGAATAGGAGATTTCGACATCAAGAGAGTGCTCGTGGATTCCGGGAGTGGAGCAGACATCTTGTATCTTCATGCTTTCACCCAAATGAAGCTGGATCCTTCCGTTCTCATCTCTGCTCAGACTCCACTGTTCGGATTTGATGGCAGCTCGATGAAGCCTGTAGGCGACGTTGTCTTACCCGTTGTGGCTAGACCCGTTGTCCTTCAGACAAGGTTCTCCGTTCTGGATGCGCCATCGCCTTACAATGCCATCTTGGGTCGTTGGTGGACCCATGAGATGAAGGTTGTTCCGTCCTCGTACTATCAGGTGTTGAAATATCCAACGCAGGACGGGCCTCAGGAGATCAAGGGTGATCAGTTGGCATCGCAAAAGTGCGATTTTCCTGCTTTCGTTGTGCCTCCATAGCAGTTACAGGTCGTTTCCGTTGTGGAAGAGAGCTCGGAAACCTCGTTGTGCAGACCTTCCGTTGAGCCCATGAGAGCTGTCAATTTGGGAACGGAAGAAGAGCCAAAGGTGTTGCAGGTCGGGACGAGCTTGACAGCGGAGGAAGAGCTCGAGTTCCTGAGTTTCCTTAGACAGATCCCTGATGTCTTTGCATGGTCTCACAAAGACATGACTGACATCGATCCGAGTGTTATCTGTCATCACCTCAATGTTGATCCTGCTATCCCTCCAGTAAAGCAGAAACCTCGGAGGCTTGCTCCAGCTTATCATGATGCAGTGAACGAGGAGATTGACAAGCTGATTCAGTTCGGGTTCATTCAGGAGGTGCAGTACCCTGATTGGATAGCCAATGTTGTGGCTGTGCCTAAGAAGAACGGGAATGTGAGAGTTTGTATTGACTTCACTGGTGTCAATAAGGCCTGCCCCAAAGAATTTTTTCTCATGCCAAGGATAGACAGGCTCATCAATGACACTACTAGCCACGAGATGTTATCCTTCATGGATGGTTATTCAGGCTATAACCAGATCCTCCTGGCGGAAGCAGACCGAGAGAAGACCACCTTCATAACGGAGCGGGGCTTGTTCTGTTATCGAGTGATGCCTTTTGGCTTGAAGAATACAGGTGCCACCTATCAATGTCTTATGAATCTCATGTTTGGGTCATTTCTTGGCAAGACGGTTGAAGTTTACATCAATGATATCGTTGTGAAGAGTCGAGTACGAGGTACTCTGGTGACGGACCTTGCTGAGCCTTTCTCTGTTCTGCGATCTTTCAATCTAAAGATCAACCCAGAGAAGTGCACCTTCGGGGTTACCTCAGGGAAATGTTTGGGTTATCTTGTGAGTCAGCGGGGGATTGAGGCTAATCCAGCTCAGATCTGTGCTTTGCTGGACATGCCAGAGCCTAAGTCGAAGAAGGAGATCCAGAAGCTGACAGGCCGGATTGCTGCACTCAATCGGTTTATCTCCAAGTCATCCGATCGTTGCAAACCTCTTTTCGAGTTGCTGAGAAAGGACTCTATTTTTGCATGGACTCCAGAGTGTTCTCGAGCTTTCCTTACCTTGAAGGAGTATTTAGGCTCAGCTCCTATCCTTTCGGTACCTGAGCCAGGTGAAATCTTATATCTTTATCTATCTGTTTCAGAGCAAGCCCTTGGTTCCGTCCTGGTCAGGAGTTGTGATGGCGTGGAGAAACCTGTTTATTTCATCAGCAAAACTTTCTCAAGGCGGAGTGCAATTATAGCAAGCTCGAGAAGGTATGTCTACCTCTTATCTTTTCTGCGGAAAAGCTTCGTCCTTACTTTCATGCTCATTCTATCGTTGTCATCACAACGTATCCCTTGAAAGTCGTGCTGGGATGCCCGAGCTAGCGGGGAGGATGTCGAAGTGGGCTGTGGCTCTGAGTGAGTTCGATATTCAGTATCGGGCTAGGAGTTCAGAAAAGGGGCAAGCAATGACAGGTTTTCTTTCTGATTTCCCTGTGGAGGAGGAAGCAGAGGAGGTGGTTGTTGATCTTCGGGAACTTCCTATTGAAGTTGACAACGGAGATGTCGTTGTGGATGGAGCCAAGTCATCAAAGTGGGATGATTGGTTATTGTACGTGGACGAATCTTCTAATTTTAGTGGTTCAGGACTGGGAGTTGTGCTTATAAGTCCGGAGAACATCAAAGTGCAGAAGATGTCGCGCCTTGGGTTCACTGCCTCCAACAATGAAGCTGAGTACGAAGCCTTACTGCTTGGGTTGCAGAGTGCTCGAGAGCTGCAGATCTCCATGTTGAGAGTGTTTTGTGATTCACAGCTCGTGGTGAATCAGGTGAATGGTGTTTATGACTGTAAGGACGACCGGATGAAGCAGTATGCTCCCCTCATTCGTTCCCAGTGTGAAGCATTCACCGTTGTGGAGATCCGGCACATCCGAAGAGATGAGAATAGGCATGCTGACGCTTTGGCATATCTAGCTTCCATGGTGCAGGCTGACGAGCCTAAGGCTATTCTGATGGAGTTCCAAAAGTATCCTTCAATAGCTCTTCAGACACAGCGAGAAATGTTTTTTGTCAATCCAGTTCCGAGCTGGATGACAGGGTTGGTGACTTATCTGAAGGATGGAATTCTTCCTATCAGTGTGAAGGAGTCAGGGCGCATTCTGTTCAAGGCACCTCGTTATACCTTGGTGCAAGGAGAGTTGTTCAGGAAATCTTTTGGTGGGCCTTTATTGAAGTGTGTTCATCCTGCAGATGTGGAGAGAATACTTGCTGAGTTGTATGAAGGTATATGTGGTATACATTCAGGCGGGAGAACCATTGCCTATCGAGCTCTGGGGCAAGGTTACTTCTGGCCTTACATGCAGGCTGATGCTCAGAGGTATGTGAAGAAGTGCAGCCAGTGCCAGCGGTTTGCTCGTTTGATTCATGCTCTGGCTCAAGAGCTCAACACTGTATCTCAGCCTTGGCCATTTGCGCGTTGGGGACTAGATATTGTAGGACCTTTCCCTAGGGCTCCAGAGAATCTGATCTTTCTTCTAGTGGCAACTGATTACTTCTCTCGTTGGATTGAAGCGGTTCCTTTTGCTCGTATCAGAGAACAAGAGGTGAAGAAGTTCTTGTGGGAACATATCATCTGCAGATTTGGCATACCGCAGTCTATCATTATTGACAACGGGAAGCAGTTTTCAGGACGTTTGATTGTCGACTTTTGCAGCGAGCTGAAGATCAGGCATGTTATCTCTTCCCCATATTATCCTCAGGGGAATGGATTGGCCGAGGCAGCCAATAAGAATATTCTCAATGCCTTGAAGAGAAGACTAGAAGATTCAAAGGGGAAGTGGACCGCCGAGCTGCACAACGTTTTGTGGGGGTACAGAACAACTCCGAGGAGTCCTACCAATGAAACTCCTTTCTCTCTAGCGTATGGTATGGAAGCTGTCATTCCTACTGAAATCAGTTTGCCTACAGTGCGTTCTTGACACAACAAGAAGAAGGATGGAGAGAAAGATCAGAACACAGAGCTTATGGCTATTCATCTCGATCTGCTAGAAGAGAAGCGAGAAGATGCCAGCATTCAGATGAGGAGGTATAAGCAACGATTGAGGAAAGCCTACAACAAGAAAGTACAACGGAGAGTGCTGCAGGTCGGTGATCTCGTTCTGCGAAAAGTGTTCCAGAACACGAGAGAGCTTAACAGTGGCAAGCTGGGACCTAACTGGGAAGGGCCTTATATCGTAGAACGATTGGGAAGTCTTGGAGTCTGTTACTTGAAAGACTTACAAGGTAACCTCATCTCAAAATCCTGGAACATTATGAATTTGAGGCAATTCTTTTAATAGAATCTATGTTATGCTACTACATGCATCGTTGTGCTTACAAGTTTTCAGTGATTTTACATAATCATATTGCTCATATTTCAACATGTGACTTGCAATATTATGCGCCTGCTCGTTGTCTACACTATTCTCTGTCTGGTTCATCAATGTAATATTGTGAATGTTTTGCAAGTAATTCAAATAAAATTTTGACTGAACAACCTACTCATAACGAACACGAGTGGCTTATATAAGGGTGTCATCTGAGCAAATCCAGTGGCTTATCCTAATGACATCCTTTGAGCATGTGCTTCGAAACTGAGTTACATTGTGTTCATCATATGAATTTTATTTGTCAGATTGCATTCACATTGAACTACGCAAATGATGTATCTGGAGTAGTACTTGTTTGTAGTGCTTTGATCGTAGTGCTTGTTCGTAGTGTTTTGTTCGTAGTGCTTTGATCGTAGTGCTTGTTCGTAGTGCTTGCTCGTAGTGCTTGTTCGTAGTGTTTGTTCGTAGTGCTTTAATCGTAGTACGTGTTCGTAGTACTTTGTTTGTAGTGCTCTACTCGTAGTGTTCTGATCGTAGTGCTTTGATCAAAATAATTTGTTTAAGTATGTGCATCAGTTATAATTTTCACCCTCATACATACATTCACATAGTAAAGTGCCATATTCACATCAATGCTGTGAACCGTGAAAATTAATTCAACTACTTGTGTTGTGTTGTTTGTGCATACGTTGTGCTACGTTACGAGGAGGAAAGAAACACGTACATAAGAAAGTAAGTGATCCATTCATGCAGAAGGCTCATTTCTGGGTAATTACAGTAACTAAGGAAAGAGAAGAGTTTACATCATCAAAAGAGAAACAGAAACATGAAGGGGAGCAGCAGATTAGGCGAGCTCAAGGTCAGCGTCTGTCGTCGTTGCAGCAGGGGCAGAAGTAGAGGCTTCAGCAGTTGAGGTTTTTTCTGGAGTAGCTTCATCGGCAGCAGCAGGAGCTTCGGGAGCAGCTGGCTCGAAGTACGGCTCAGCTGGGAGAGGTGCAGGATCTTCGAGAGAGTGAGGTTGCTCGATGCCTTGGACCTCGGCCTCGTTGTCTAGCTCGATCACGTCTTTGCTCTGAAGCTCGGAGAACGTGATGGCGTCCTCTTCATTGTCTTCTTTCAGACGGCCTTGTTAGCGAAGCGATTCAAGTATCTCTTTCTCGGTCTCTGCCCGATCCTCCTCCAAGAGCGTGTCCAGCTGAGACTGATAGTGTTGTTGCAGTCTCAGGGTCACGGTCTTCTCGATGGTCTCTTTAGCTTTCTTGACCTCTTCGAGCTCCTCCGCCAGTGCTGTCCTGGCAGCCTCAGTTTCCTCCAGCTGTCTGCCCAAAGCTTGGGAGACATGCTCCAGTTCGCTGATGCGTAGAACAGCGTTCTCTACCTCCTGTTTGGCCTTCTTCTCGGCCTCCTTTGCTGATCGTGTCTTAGCCTCAGCTTTTTCTTGTGCCTTGGTGGCAGCTTTCAACTTCCTCTCGACGCGAACAACGCCAGCTTTGGCTTGAGACAGATCAAAGTCTGCCTTAAGTCTCTCTTCGGCGAGAGTCTTCTCCAGCGTCTCAGTCCTATCTTGCCAGTACTTGATCCCATCTCGGAGGTGATTGTAGCTATAATGGCTACGATCACAGAGTTCGTGCACGAGCATGTTCATCTGCAAGGAAGTATCTGGGCATTAGCACAACGAGGAGTAAAATTTCAGCAGTAGAGTAAGAAGAAGAGGAAGTAAGAAACTTACTAACGCCACAGACTGGCAGGCGGCGTATGACAGGTCGGTCAGATTGAGATTGCCGACGTCAGCAATGTCTTGGGGCAACCTCATAGCATGAGTCAGAGCTCGGGCGGCCTTGTCCGATCTTTGCACCGAGTCGTTTACAGTCGGTCTCCCGTACCGAGAGAAGTCGGGCGACCAGTCCAGAGCGCTCGCCGGTAGCATACGAGCTGGAAGACTCGTTGTGCTAGCTTCCGTTGTGGCTAGGGCAACCACAGCGGAACTCGAACTGGCTGGAGCAGTTGCAGCTCGAGAGGGGGTAGGTGCCGAGCTGGCTTCGGGCACCGCCGTTGTCGCTTCTGCTCCTGGAATTGTTGCAGGAACGGCAGAGGTGGAGGGGGGAGCAGCAATGGCTGCGTTCTCTTTCTCCAGGCGTATGTCCGCTTTCGCTTTCTTTCTGACCTCGTACTCGGCCTGGGTTGGCAGCTTTCTTTTCGGGTCAGCAGTCGCTGTACCCTTGGAAGGAGGGTTTTTCTTCTTCAACGGTGGTGGCGGTGGTGGCGGCAGAAATGCAGGGCGAGCAGACCTTGGCTTCCTACTCAACGGAGGTGGATCTATGCCGGTCATGTCTTCTTCTTCTTCGGCTAAATTAATTGCTGGTGAAGGTGCAGAAGTAGAAGCACCTGGATGTTGTTGTTGTTGCTGTTGTTGTAGTTGTTGTTGTCGTCGTTGAGCAGTTGCAGTAGGAGTGCTGAAGGCGACCCACGTGTCAGGCTCCAGTGGTTGCCACCGGATGTATTCCCCACCTCGAACACGTTTGATGTTGGTAAGGAGGCCTTCTTCTTCTGGGGCCAACTTCTTATATGAGATCTTCTTTTCGTCAACTGCACACAGAAAAAAGCAGAATGAGTACAACGAGAGTCAGCAGGACGAAAGCATACAACGTACAACGAAAACAGAGTCAGAACAGTGGTGCACAACGGACAACAGACAACGGACAATGAACGACTGTAGTAGTATACCTGGTTCCGCTCGGAAGACATTGGGGACCGTGGAATTCTCTGCCTTCCAACCGCCAGAGACAACGAAAGGAGTGGCTTTCCACCCTCTTTCTCTATCGAGAATGCCTGAGACGAGCTCTGGATGTCGAGGTTTCTTGTTCCACGAGTAGTAGCAGAACAAACCATCGCCAGTGCCTCGGCATCTGACAGCATGGCAGAAGTGGAATACATGCCTAGCTTCTATTGGGTAACCGTCCTTGATGAATTTGATCATCATGGACATATATTTGTGGAAGCTGGGATGCATTTGTCCCGGTGCGAGTTGCAGGGTGGACAGAATGTCGTCCAGGACGGGATGGAGAGGAAAGCGGAGGCCAGCCTCGAGCTGGGAGAGGTAGACGACGGTACAAGCAGAACGCTTATCAATGATAGCGTCATCCCGTTTGAAGTGGAGATTGACGTGAGAAGGGAAGTCGAAACGTTCCCTGTAGTGGTTCAGATGTGCCAACTGATGTTAGCGCAGAGCTGAGGATTGTTCGATGTAGGCACCATGAGGTGCGCTACCTGTGCAACTGGCCTCATCTTCAGTAGGGCCTCTAACTTCCTCTAACTTAGTGGGTTCTACGGGAATGTTGGCAGCCATACTAGTTGGAAGAGACAGCGAAAAGGAACAAAGAACAGTGAACAGAACACAGAGAATACCTAGAGTAGAATCACTCAAAGAACCAGAGAAGAAAAGAGAGGGAGAAACAGTAAGAAACATTAAGGAGAAAGGTGAAGAGCATACCGAACAGAAGGCGACTGAGAGAGACTGTTGAGAGCTTGAGGAAGATGAACTTTCGGTTGAGAAAAAAATTCGGCAAAGTAACAGTACTTGAAGGAACAGGGTGAAAGAGAAGGTGCGATTCGATGGAGATTTATAAGCATCACAGATATGTGAAACTACACCACTACCCTTCATCAGAGTCGTACACCTGTGTCAAAGGGGAGAAGAGTAGTGGCAAGATCGTATTTTCACCAAAAGAGAGTAACCGTCAGAGTTATTAAAGCATTTTGAAAATCGAAACGGCGATGATGACAGTCTGTCCGCATTAACGCGACGTGACGGCTCGCACGCTCAGCCAGCTGGCGTGAACGGTCGATCTTCTCAGCGAGCGTTTAAAGCACGCAACGTTGCATCTTCTGAAACAGTGCCAGGTATGATCTTTTTGTCCGTTTATGACACTTCGAACTACGTTCCAAGCATCATAAAGGGGAAAATTGTAACGGATAAAATTCATAAAATCAACTTAGCGCATTGGAGAACGAGCTCGTTTTTGTTGTTTTGTTCACGAAAGTGACACGTGGACACGAGTTGGGGTCACGTGCTTAAAATAGAGGGATCACACGTTGTCTGATGCACAACGTTCCCGTTGTGCGCATTATGACGTCTTTGTTTTCTTGTAGAACAACGCTTCCGTTGTGGCTTGACAACGTGCTCGTTGTCTGAAGCACAACGTAACCGTTGTACTTTTGACAACGTTTTTGTCGTTACATGAACAACGAGCCCGTTGTCTCACCGACAATGACATCCTGGCTGTATTTTAAGACATCTACACCGTAACCGAGCTCGAGTCAATAACGAGACCGACTCGTAGGAGGAAGTGACCAGGAGGCGATCCATAATTCTGACATATGTGCCGAAAGCGCTATTTTGGGCCGAAAGCATTGTCTTGGCATTTAATGCTGGTCACTTCTGCGTACTGTCCGATCCCGTCCGACTGGACTCATTGGAGGCTCTCACGTGTGATGCAACCGGCGGCAGATATGTCTGATATATTTGGCAATGAGTGCAAAACACGTGGTATGGACATCTATGGCCATCCATGGTCATCAATGGCCATACCAACCTTACCCTATAAATACCCCGTGATTTTTAGTGCTTGGGATCACGTTTTTGGCCGTACTTCAGAATATACTTGTTCAGTGCTTCCCAGAATCTCACGTAACTTTCAGTGCCTATTTCAAAGTTTACTGTTCATCATCTTCTACATCTACTTACTTTACCATCGGAGTACAGGTCAGGGTGTCACACCCTCCACTCCAACCTTCTACCGGTAAACCAGAGCGTGTGTGGAGCTGTAGCTTACACGTGTTCGTGACGGTATTTTTCCCCTTCAAAATTGGCGCCGTCTGTGGGAAATAATAAACGAACCCCCCTTTGCTCTTTGTGATCATGGCTGATCAGTCATTGGTGTTCGGGCGTGAGGATCAAACCCCTCAGGCCACTCCTTTTGCACCTTCTGTCGTGCACATCCCTGGGGTCAGTCCTTCGTCTGGGCAACCAGAGAGGACCGTGCCTCCTCCTGTTGAGCTTTCTGTTTCTGATCGCATTTTGGCGATGTTGCAAAGGCAGCAGTCTGCTCTGGATCAGATCACCAGGCAGCAGCAGTTGATGCAGGAGAGGCTGGAGGCGTTCGAGCATAGCAGGCTCGAGGTGGATGAGGTGCCACTGCAGAGGTCTTCCGTGAGACGTCAGCTTGACTTCTCTTCTTCTCCTTCTGCACCGGAGAACCGTGAAACCAGGTTTGTGCTTCTTCCTACTGAAGGGGATGTAAGGCAGCCTCAGGTTCGGGCAGAGCAGAGTATTCCTTCAGATCGTGTGGATTTGCGAGAAGGGGCAGGGCGAGAAGACTTGAGAGGGGGTACCGGAGGTGCAGACGCCCAGAAGACTTGGGTGACTGCCAAGGAGGTGGAGGCTTTGATCGGTGCTCGTGTTAAGAGCATGAAGGGAGGGATTCCTGACCACTTTGCTCAGTCAGCAAAGGACAACGTTGAGAACTCTCCTTTCACAGACGCCATCAATCAGTCATATACTTCTTCCAAGTTTATAACTCCGATCTTCCCCATGTACACTGGAAGGACGGATCCAGAGGAGCATTTGTTTGATTTCAAACATGCGATGGCTGTTCGCAATCCAGATGATGACCTGTATTGCAAAGCTTTCCCCAACAGCCTGTCTGGGGCAGCGTCGAAGTGGTTTCGGAACTTGCCTCCTGGTTCCATCAGTAATTTCTCAGAGCTCAGGTCAGCTTTTATTGATCGTTTCATTATCAATAAAAAGAAGAAAGCAGGTGCAGATACTCTCTTCTCTTTGAGGATGAAGCCGGCTGAATCCTTGACGGACTTTATTTCGCGTTTCACTGATGAAGTCCACAACATCGATAAAGTCGACGAAGGGAGCTGTATCGCTGCTTTCAAGAATGCTATCCCTAGGCATTCCGAGCTCTATAAGTCCTTGGCTCTTGACTATCCTGTCAAGATGGACGAGATGATGGTTCGTGCCACCAAGTACGGAAGGTATGAGGAGGACGTATCCGTTGTGCCGAAGCCCAGGACGAGAGTGGTGGATGTCGTAGAGAGGACACACCGATCTTCGAAGAGGAAGGAGAAGAAGCAGAGGTACGAGTCTTCATCATCTGAGGACTCACCACCAAGGAAGCAGAAGGAGAGAGTAGTCTATGTGACTCAGCGGGATCAGCCGGTTCGGCGTCCGCTTGAAGGAAACTTTAATCAGCAGCAGAGTAGGACGGAGAGACGTCCTAATGATCAGCAGCAGGCGAGGCAGCAGTATCAGCCACGCCAGGTGCAGCCTCAAGTACAGCAAGAGAGAGGCGTGCAGCCTAGTGAGCGGCGACCTTTTGCAGATCGAGCACCGCCCATCAATTTCACAGTTAGCCCGGCGACCATCATGAGGTCAATGGAGGATCAGGCGTACTTCGAGTGGCCGGCTAGGGCTGTGCAGGATGTTACATCGGGACCCCGGGTGCATGAGTATTGTCATTATCACAAGTGCCGTGGTCATCTCACCAACCGATGTCGTATTCTGAGGGAGTACTTGGAGAGGCTGGTTCAGGAAGGGTACTTGGGAGAGTATCTTGCTTCTGGCAACGGCGGCATGGAGCATGCCAGGGAGCCGGTATCCCAGTCTCGTGGAGGAGAACCTGCCAGTAATCCAAGTACCAGTGGAGGAGCTTCCTTGGGCACGATCAATGTCATTTACCGCGCGCGAGCGCCGGAAGCAGATGTGGAGAGGAACTTCAGGGCGAAGGCCAGGAAGCTGTCTCACGATGCTGCAGTGTGTCAGGTGCAAGTGCCTACCAGAAGCGTTGAGCAGGCACTTACTTTCACTGATCGTGATCTGGCAGCAGTAATCCGACCTCACTATGATGCTCTTGTTCTCACCATGAGAATAGGAGATTTCGACATCAAGAGAGTGCTCGTGGATTCCGGGAGTGGAGCAGACATCTTGTATCTTCATGCTTTCACCCAGATGAAGCTGGATCCTTCCGTTCTCATCTCTGCTCAGACTCCACTGTTCGGATTTGATGGCAGCTCGATGAAGCCTGTAGGCGACGTTGTCTTACCCGTTGTGGCTGGACCCGTTGTCCTTCAGACCAGGTTCTCCGTTCTGGATGCGCCATCGCCTTACAATGCCATCTTGGGTCGTTGGTGGACCCATGAGATGAAGGCTGTTCCGTCCTCGTACTATCAGGTGTTGAAATATCCAACGCAGGACGGGCCTCAGGAGATCAAGGGTGATCAGTTGGCATCGCAGAAGTGCGATTTTCCTGCTTCCGTTGTGCCTCCATAGCAGTTACAGGTCGTTCCCGTTGTGGAAGAGAGCTCGGAAACCTCGTTGTGCAGACCTTCCGTTGAGCCCACGAGAGCTGTCAATTTGGGAACGGAAGAAGAGCCAAAGGTGTTGCAGGTCGGGACGAGCTTGACAGCGGAGGAAGAGCTCGAGTTGCTGAGTTTCCTTAGGCAGAACCTTGATGTCTTTGCATGGTCTCACAAAGACATGACTGGCATCGATCCGAGTGTTATCTGTCATCACCTCAATGTTGATCCTGCTATCCCTCCAGTGAAGCAGAAACCTCGGAGGCTTGCTCCAGCTTATCATGATGCAGTGAACGAGGAGATTGACAAGCTGATTCAGTTCGGGTTCATTCAGGAGGTGCAGTACCCTGATTGGATAGCCAATGTTGTGGCTGTGCCTAAGAAGAACGGGAAGGTGAGAGTTTGTATTGACTTCACTGGTGTCAATAAGGCCTGCCCCAAGGACTTTTTTCCCATGCCAAGGATAGACAGGCTCATCAACGCCACTGCTGGCCACGAGATGTTATCCTTCATGGATGGTTATTCAGGCTATAACCAGATCCTCCTGGCGGAAGCAGACCGAGAGAAGACCACCTTCATAACGGAGCGGGGCTTGTTCTGTTATCGAGTGATGCCTTTTGGCTTGAAGAATGCAGGTGCCACCTATCAACGTCTTATGAATCTCATGTTTGGGTCACTTCTTGGCAAGACGGTTGAAGTTTACATCGATGATATCGTTGTGAAGAGTCGAGTACGAGGTACTCTGGTGACGGACCTTGCTGAGCCTTTCTCTGTTCTGCGATCTTTCAATCTAAAGATCAACCCAGAGAAGTGCACCTTCGGGGTTACCTCAGGAAAATTTTTGGGTTATCTTGTGAGTCAGCGGGGGATTGAGGCTAATCCAGCTCAGATCCGTGCTTTGCTGGACATGCCAGAGCCTAAGTCGAAGAAGGAGATCCAGAAGCTGACAGGCCGGATTGCTGCACTCAATCGGTTTATCTCCAAGTCATCCGATCGTTGCAAACCTCTTTTCGAGTTGCTGAGAAAGGACTCCATTTTTGCATGGACTCCAGAGTGTTCTCGAGCTTTCCTTGCCTTGAAGGAATATTTAGGCTCAGCTCCTATCCTTTCGGTACCTGAGCCAGGTGAAATCTTATATCTTTATCTATCTGTTTCAGAGCAAGCCCTTGGTTCCGTCCTGGTCAGGAGTTGTGATGGCGTGGAGAAACCTGTTTATTTCATCAGCAAAACCTTTCTCAAGGCGGAGTGCAATTATAGCAAGCTCGAGAAGGTATGTCTAGCTCTTGTCTTTTCTGCGGAAAAGCTTCGTCCTTACTTTCATGCTCATTCTATCGTTGTCATCACAACGTATCCCTTGAAAGTCGTGCTGGGACGACCCGAGCTGGCGGGGAGGATGTCGAAGTGGGCTGTGGCTCTGAGTGAGTTCGATATTCAGTATCGGGCTAGGAGTTCAGAAAAGGGGCAAGCAATGGCAGGTTTTCTTTCTGATTTCCCTGTGGAGGAGGAAGCAGAGGAGGTGGTTGTTGATCTTCGGGAACTTCCTATTGAAGTTGACAACGGAGATGTCGTTGTGGATGGAGCCGAGTCATCAGAGTGGAATGATTGGTTATTGTACGTGGACGGATCTTCTAATTTTAGTGGTTCAGGACTGGGTGTTGTGCTTATAAGTCCGGAGAACATCAAAGTGCAGAAGATGTCGCGTCTTGGGTTCACTGCCTCCAACAATGAAGCTGAGTACGAAGCCTTACTGCTTGGGTTGCAGAGTGCTCGAGAGCTGCAGATCTCCATGTTGAGAGTGTTTTGTGATTCACAGCTCGTGGTGAATCAGGTGAATGGTGTTTATGACTGCAAGGACGACCGGATGAAGCAGTATGCTACTCTCATTCGTTCGCAGTGTGAAGCATTCACCGTTGTGGAGATCAGGCACATCCGGAGAGATGAGAACAGGCATGCTGACGCTTTGGCATATCTAGCTTCCATGGTGCAGGCTGACGAGCCTAAGGCTATTCTGATGGAGTTCCAAGAGTATCCTTCAATAGCTCTTCAGGCACAGCGAGAAGTGTTTTTTGTCAATCCAGTTCCGAGCTGGATGACAGGGCTGGTGGCTTATCTGAATGATGGAATTCTTCCTATCAGTGTGAAGGAGTCGAGGCGCATTCTGTTCAAGGCACCTCGTTATGCCTTGGTGCAAGGAGAGTTGTTCAGGAAATCTTTTGGTGGGCCTTTGTTGAAGTGTGTTCATCCTGCAGATGTGGAGAGAATACTTGCTGAGTTGCATGAAGGTATATGTGGTATACATTCAGGCGGGAGAACCATTGCCCATCGAGCTCTGGGGCAAGGTTACTTCTGGCCTTACATGCAGGCTGATGCTCAGAAGTATGTGAAGAAGTGCAGCCAGTGCCAGCGGTTTGCTCGTTTGATTCATGCTCCGGCTCAAGAGCTCAACACTGTATCTCAGCCTTGGCCATTTGCGCGTTGGGGACTTGATATTGTAGGACCTTTCCCTAGGGCTCCAGGGAATCTGATCTTTCTTCTAGTGGCAACTGATTACTTCTCTCGTTGGATTGAAGCTGTTCCTCTTGCTCGTATCAGAGAGCAAGAGGTGAAGAAGTTCTTGTGGGAACATATCATCTGCAGATTTGGCATACCGCAGTCCATCATTACTGACAACGGGAAGCAGTTTTCAGGACGTTTGATTGCCGACTTTTGCAGCGAGCTGAAGATCAGGCATGTTTTCTCTTCCCCATATTATCCTCAGGGGAATGGATTGGCCGAGGCAGCCAATAAGAATATTCTCAATGCCTTGAAGAGAAGACTGGAAGATTCGAAGGGGAAGTGGACCGCCGAGCTGCACAACGTTTTGTGGGGGTACAGAACAACTCCGAGGAGTCCTACCAATGAAACTCCTTTCTCTCTAGCGTATGGTATGGAAGCTGTCATTCCTACTGAGATCAGTTTGCCTACAGTGCGTTCTTGGCACAACAAGAAGAAGGATGGAGAGAAAGATCAGAACACAGAGCTTATGGCTATTCATCTCGATCTGCTAGAAGAGAAGCGAGAAGATGCCAGCATTCAGATGAGGAGGTATCAGCAACGATTGAGGAAAGCCTACAACAAGAAAGTACAACGGAGAGTGCTGCAGGTCGGTGATCTCGTTCTCCGAAGAGTGTTCCAGAACACGAGAGAGCTTAACAGTGGCAAGTTGGGACCTAACTGGGAAGGGCCTTATATCGTAGAACGATTGGGAAGTCCTGGAGTCTGTTACTTGAAAGACTTACAAGGTAACCTCATCTCAAAATCCTGGAACATTATGAATTTGAGGCAATTCTTTCAATAGAATCTATGTTATGCTACTACATGCATCGTTGTGCTTACAAGTTTTCAGTGATTTTACATAATCATAGTGCTCATATTTCAACATATGACTTGCAATATTATGCGCCTGCTCGTTGTCTACACTATTCTCTGTCTGGTTCATCAGTGTAATATTGTGAATGTTTTGCAAGTAATTCAAATAAAATTTTGACTGAACAACCTACTCATAACGAACACGAGTGGCTTATATAAGGGTGTCATCTGAGCAAATCCAGTGGCTTATCCTAATGACATCCTCTGAGCATGTGCTTCGAAACTGAGTTACATTGTGTTCATCATATGAATTTTATTTGTCAGATTGCATTCACATTGAACTACGCAAATGATGTATCTGGAGTAGTACTTGTTCGTAGTGCTTGTTCGTAGTGCTTTGTTCGTAGTGCTTTGATCGTAGTGTTTGTTCGTAGTACTTGTTCGTAGTGCTTTGCTTGTAGTGCTCTACTCGTAGTGTTCTGATCGTAGTGCTTTGATCAAAATAATTTGTTTAAGTATGTGCATCAGTTATAATTTTCACCCTCATACATACATTCACATAGTAAAGTGCCATATTCACATCAATGCTGTGAACCGTGAAAATTAATTCAACTACTTGTGTTGTATTGTTTGTGCATACGTTGTGCTACGTTACGAGGTGGAAAGAAACACGTACATAAGAAAGTAAGTGATCCATTCATGCAGAAGGCCCATTTCTGGGTAATTACAGTAACAAAGGAAAGAGAAGAGTTTACATCATCAAAAGAGAAACAGAAACATGAAGGGGAGCAGCAGATCAGGCGAGCTCAAGGTCAGCGTCTGTCGTCGTTGCAGCAGGGGCAGAAGTAGAGGCTTCAGCAGTTGGGGTTTTTTCTGGAGTAGCTTCATCGGCAGCAGCAGGAGCTTCGGGAGCAGCTGGCTCGAAGTACGGCTCAGCTGGGAGAGGTGCAGGACCTTCGAGAGAGTGAGGTTGCTCGACGCCTTGGACCTCGGTCTCGTTGTCTAGCTCGATCACGTCTTTGCTCTGAAGCTCGGAGAACGTGATGGCGTCCTCTTCATTGTCTTCTTTCAGACGGCCTTGTTGGCGGAGCGATTCGAGTATCTCTTTCTCGGTCTCTGCCCGATCCTCCTCCAAGAGCGTGTCCAGCTGAGACTGATAGTGTTGTTGCAGTCTCAGGGTCACGGTCCTCTCGATGGTCTCTTCAGCTTTCTTGGCCTCCTCGAGCTCCTCCGCCAGTGCTGTCCTGGCTGCCTCAGTTTCCTCCAGCTGTCTGCCCAAAGCTTGGGAGACGAGCTCCAGTTCGCTGATGCGTAGAACAGCGTTCTCTACCTCCTGTTTGGCCTTCTTCTCGGCCTCCTTTGCTGATCGTGTCTCAGCCTCAGCTTTTTCTTGTGCCTTGGTGGCAGCTTTGAACTTCCCCTCGACGCGAACAGCGCCAGCTTTGGCTTGAGACAGATCAAAGTCTGCCTTGAGTCTCTCTTCGGCGAGAGTCTTCTCCAGCGTCTCAGTCCTGTCTTGCCAGTACTTGAGCCCGTCTCGGAGGTGATTGTAGCTATAATGGCTACGATCACAGAGTTCGTGCACGAGCACGTTCATCTGCAAGGAAGTATCCGGGCATTAGCACAACGAGGAGTAAAATTTCAGCAGTAGAGTAAGAAGAAGAGGAAGTGAGAAACTTACTGACGCCACAGACTGGCAGGCGGCGTAGGACAGTTCGGCCAGATTGAGATTGCCGACGTCAGCAATGTCTCGGGGCAACCTCATAGCATGAGTCAGAGCTCGGGCGGCCTTGTCGGATCTTTGCACCGAGTCGTTTACAGTCGGTCTCCCGTACCGAGAGAAGTCGGGCGACCAGTCCAGAGCGCTCGCCGGTAGCATACGAGCTGGAAGACTCGTTGTGCCAGCTTCCGTTGCGGCCAGAGCAACCACAGCGGAACTCGAACTGGCTGGAGCAGTTGCAGCTCGAGAGGGGGTAGGTGCCGAGCTGGCTTCGGGCACCGCCGTTGTCACTTCTGCTCCTGGAATTGTTGCAGGAACGGCAGAGGTGGAGGGGGGAGCAGCAATGGCTGCGTTCTCTTTCTCCAGGTGTATGTCCGCCTTCACTTTCTTTCTGGCCTCGTACTCGGCCTGGGTCGGCAGCTTTCTTTTCGGGTCAGCAGTCGCTGTACCCTTGGAAGGAGGGTTCCTCTTCTTCAACGGTGGTGGCAGCTGAACTGCAGGGCGAGCAGACCTTGGCTTCCTGCTCAGCGGAGGTGGATCTATGCCAGCCATGTCTTCTTCTTCTTCTTCGTCTAAATTAATTGCTGGTGAAGGTGCAGAAGTAGAAGCACCTGGATGCTGTTGTTGTGGTTGTTGTTGTCGTCGTTGAGCAGTTGCAATAGGAGTGTTGAAGGCGACCCACGTGTCAGGCTCCAGTGGTTGCCACCGGACGTATTCCCCACCTCGAACACGTTTGATGTTGGTAAGGAGGCCTTCTTCTTCTGGGGCCAACTTCTTATATGGGATCTTCTTTCCGTCAACTGCACACAGAAAAAAGCAGAATGAGTACAACGAGAGTCAGCATGACGAAAGCATACAACGTACAACGAAAATAGAGTCAGAACAGTGGTGCACAACAGACAATGGACGACCGTAGTAGTATACCTGGTTTCGCTTGAAAGACATTGGGGACCGTGGAATTCTCTGCCTTCCAACCGCCAGACACAACGAAATGAGTGGCTTTCCACCCTCTTTCTCTATCGAGAATGCCAGAGACGAGCTCTTGATGTAGAGGTTTCTTGTTCCACGAGTAGTAGCAGAACAAACCATCGTGAGTGCCTCGGCATCTGACAGCATGGCAGAAGTGGAATAGATGCCTAGCTTCTATTGGGTAACCGTCCTTGATGAATTTGATCATCATGGACATATATTTGTAGAAGCTCGGATGCATTTGTCCCGGTGCGAGTTGCAGGGTGGACAGAATGTCATCCAGGACGGGATGGAGAGGGAAGCGGAGGCCAGCCTCGAGCTGGGAGAGGTAGACGACGGTACAAGCAGAACGCTTATCAATGAGAGCGTCATCTCGCTTGAAGTGGAGATTGACGTGGGAAGGGAAGTCGAAACGTTCCCTGTAGTGGTTCAGATGTGCCAACTGATGTTGGCGCAGAGCTGAGGATTGTTCGATGTAGGCACCATGAGGTGCGCTACCTGTGCAACTGGCCTCATCTTCAGTAGGGCCTCTAACTTCCTCTAACCTAGTGGGTTCTACGGGAATGTTGGCAGCCATAGTAGTTGGAAGAAACAGCGAAAAGGAACAAAGAACAGTGAACAGAACACAGAGAATACCCAGAGTAGAATCACTCAAAGAACCAGAGAAGAAGAGAGAGGGAGAAACAGTAAGAAATATTAAGGAGAAGGGTGAAGAGCATACCGAACAGAAGGCGACTGAGAGAGACTGTTGAGAGCTTGAGGAAGATGAACTTTCGGTTGAGAAAAAATTCGGCAGAGTAACAGTACTTGAAGGAACAGGGTGAAAGAGAAGGTGCGTTCGATGGAGATTTATAAGCATCACAGATATGTGAAACTACACCACTACCCTTCATCAGAGCCGTACACCTGTGTCAAAGGGGAGAAGAGCAGTGGCAAGATCGTCTTTTCACCAAAAGAGAGTAACCGTCAGAGTTATTAAAGCATTTTGAAAATCGAAACGGCGATGATGACAGCCTGTCCGCATTAAAGCGACGTGACGGCTCGCACGCGCAGCCAGCTGGCGTGAACGGTCGATCTTCTCAGCGAGCTTTTAAAGCACGCAACGTTACATCTTCCGGAGCAGTGCCAGGTATGATCTTTTTGTCCGTTTATGACACTTCGAACTACGTTCCAAGCATCATAAAGGGGCAAATTGTAACGGATAAAATTCGTAAAATCAACTTAGCGTTGGAGGACGAGCTCGTTTTTGTTGTTTTGTTCACGAAAGTGACACGTGGACACGAGTTGGGGTCACGTGCTTAAAATAGAGGGATCACACGTTGTCTGATGCACAACGTTCACGTTGTGCGCATTACGACGTCTTTGTTTTCTTGTAGAACAACGCTTCCGTTGTGGCTTGACAACGTGCTCGTTGTCTGAAGCACAATGTAACAGTTGTACTCTTGACAACGTTTTTGTCGTTACATGAACAACGAGTCCATTGTCTCACCGACAACGATGTCCTGGCTGTATTTTAAGACATCTACACCGTAACCGAGCTCGAGTCAATAACGAGACCGACTCGTAGGAGGAAGTGATCAGGAGGCGATCCATAATTCTAACATGTGTGCTGAAAGCACTGTCTTGGCATTTAATGCTGGTCACTTCTACGTACTGTCAGATCCCGACCGACTGAACTCATAGTAGGCTCTCACGTGTGATGTAACAGGTGACAGATATGTCTAACATATTTGGCAATGAGTGCAAGACACATGGTATGGACATCTATGGCCATCCATGGTCATCGATGGCCATACCAACCTTACCCTATAAATACCCCGTGATTTTTAGTGCTTGAGATCACGTTTTTGGCTGTACTTCAGAGGATACTTGTTCAGTGCTTCCCAGAATCTTGCGTAACTTTCACTGCCTATTTCAGAGTTTACTGTTCATCATCTTCTACATCTACTTACTTTACCATCGGAGTACAGGTCAGGGTGTCACACCCTCCACTCCAACCTTCTACCGGTAAACCAGAGCGTGTGTGGAGCTGTAGCTGACGCGTGTTCGTGACGGTATTTTTCCCCTTCAGGGTTAAACTCAGTTATGGACGAATATGGAATCATACCATCCTTAAGAACTAGGCCCATTTTATAATGGGTTGGAGACACATTTAAATAAACAAATAAATTAATATAAAATCTTAGGCGGTGTTTGATCAAACATAAAATAAGAGCTTAAGTTTATTTTATTTTTGGTTCATGGGAAATTGGTTACAAACAGAACTACAAAAGTAAAAAAAAAAAAAAAAACACGAAAGGAAAAACATAAAGTCAAGAGGTTCCCGGATCGAAAGGGAAATTACCCTGGGTCTAAAAGTAGTGGGTGGACGAAGGATAACTCCCATCCTGGGTAAGGATGCTCGGAGTGTTTGCCTAGCTAGGCGATGAGCCTCACTGTTGCCTTCTCGGCACACGTGAGTGATTTTTACTATCATGAAATGCCGATAGTAATAGGTGAACATCCTTCATAACAGCGAGTGTACAAGAAGGAATAGATGAACTTTTGCCTCGAAGGAAATGGACCAACAACAAAGAATCAGATTCTAACCAAAATTTGTTCCAACCTCTTTCTTTAGCCAGAACAACACCTATGCGCAGAGCAATGGCCTCAGCATCATCGGCATTACTTCCATGGATGAGCCTCGTAGAAGTTGCGATCGTGTTTCCCCAGCAATCTTTAACCACAGCAGCAGCACAAGCCTTGATGTGCATCTCATTTGTTGTACTATCGCAATTAATTTTCAATCACCTTAGAGAAGGAGAAGACCAAGTGATAGGACCAACATGAATTGTTTGGGAAGTGGGTTGAGGGGTTTCAAGAAAATAAGTTGAGGCGATATCAGAAGCCCAAGATGTGGCTTTATGGATGATAATTCTTGGGTCGGCCTTTTTCTTATTGGAAATAATGTCATTACTTGCAAGCCAGATGTGCCATAGGATCGAGGTCTGGGTCAGTAATATTGAGGCAAGGATCATTTAGGAGCATATTTAGCCAAATGAGGAAGGAAGGGGTATGGGCTAGGTCAATGTGAAGAGATAGGGGACAACCAAACCAAATAGGCCTTAAAATGGGGCATTCTAAAAAGAGGTGATACAAACTTTCTGAGGCTGAGTTGCAGAAAGAGCAAGAGGGATTAGATAGAATTTTCTTCTTCACGAGGTTGGCATTAACTGCAATAGCATCCTGAGCGCATCTCCAAATAAAATTCAGAACTTTAGGGTGGGGCGTGGATAGACCATATTTTTTTCCAGATTGGGAGAGATGATATAGACGATGAAGGACTATCTTCTCTCTAGTTTCGTGAAGGCGGGGAAGGTATGAGATGGTAGGCAAATTTTACATTGAAACGCCCATTAGAATTAGGATGCCAAACTCTAGTGTCGTCCACCCCAAAAGAACTGATTTGGATCTTGAGGATTTTCTCCAACTCTAAGGTGGTAAAGATAGCTTCTAGCTTGCTTTTGTTTCATGCCCCAGATTATCTATCAATGAAGTCTGCCATGTTAGCATTTGTGCATCCTATCGGTTTTGGAGAGATATGTTTGAAGCCATGAAGTGCAAGATCCACGGGTCTTTCCATGGGTCTACATGATCTCCGAAACCGATTTGCCATCGTAGACCTCTCTCAAGAGTTTCCCTAACAACAAGGATGTTGTGCCAAGCCCAAGAGGGCTGGTAGCCAATTCTACCATTATGGAATTCAGAATTGGGGAAGTAAAGGCTCTTAGCTACTTCATAGGGGATGCAGGAGAGTTGGTGAGTCTCCAAGCTTTTTTGGCAAGAAGGGCCTGGTTAAACCTCTCTAAATCTCTATAACCCACTCCTCCATGAAATTTAGCTTGACAAAGGTCTTTCCACCTCTATCAAATGAATCTTTTTTTCCTCAATTTTTGACCCCACCAAAATTTGATAATGGCAGATTCAAGCTCTTTGCAATGTTGTTGGGGAATTTTAAAGCAACTCATTGTGTAGGTTGGAATTGCTTGGGCAACCGCCTTGATGAGAACTTCTCTACCCGCTTGAGATAGAATAGAGGCTTTACAACCTTGCAATCATGCCATAACTTTCTCTTTCATATGAGAGAAACCTTGCGTTTTGGTGCGACCAATAATGGATGGAAGACCGAGATAGAAGCTAGGGGTTTCAACTCTCTTGATGTGTAGGATTCGGGATAGGATCTTCTGGAATTTGAGGGAAGTGTTGGAGTTGAACATAGTACTTGATTTTGAGAGGTTCGTTCTTTGACTCGAGGCTTCTCCATAGAGTCGAAGAATTTTTCCTAAATTAGCTGCATTGTCCATGGTAGCTTTGAGGAAAAATAGGCGGTCATCTGTAAAAAATAGGTGAGAGAGCATAGGGCAACTTCTAGCAAGTTTGATACCTGTCAAGGCATTGGTGGATATGGCAGTTTGTAGATTATGAGCAAGAGCTTCAGCACAAATAATAAAGATGTAGGGGGGACAAGGGGTCACCTGGTCTAATGCTTCTAGAGGGATTGATCATACCTTTAGGCTCACTATTAATGAGGATGGAGTAGTGAACTATGGATATACATTGCGTTATAAGCTTCACCCATTGAGAACAAAATCCCATCTTTATGATGAACTTCTTGATAAAGATCCATTCAAGCTTTTCATACGCTTTCTCTATGTCAATCTTGATGGCCATGTAAAAATTTGTACCCATCTTCTTCCTCTTCATAAAATGAGTAACCTCATGAGCAATCAAAATGTTATAAAAAATTTGTTGCCGCGGAACAAATGCGGATTGGGTGGGACCAATGATGGAAGGGAAGATCTCCTTCATCCTGTTTGCTTTAAAGTTATCTTGCAACTAACATTGGATAATGCAATGGGACGAAATTGGCTCACCTTTTCTGGGCAGGAACTTTAGGGATTAGAGTCAAGTGAGTGTAGTTAAGTTGAAGAAGCAGAAAACCACCATTGAGAAAGCTTAGAACAGCTGAGACTACGTCTTTCTCCACAATCTCCCAATTCTTTTGATAAATTAGGCATGGCATACCATCAGGTCAGGGGCTTTCATTGGACCCATTTGAGATAAAACACTTTTGACATCTTTCATAGTAAAAGTCCTTGTCAAAGTAGCATTCATATTAGGCATCTCCAGTTGAGCGAGGTGGTTTAAAAAATTGTCAATGTTTTTTGGGTTTGACGAGTTGTAGGCTTTCCTAAAATGATCAAAAATTAGCTTCTCAACTTTAGCGGATTCTGAGATCCAAACATCATTGTTGTCCTGGAGGGTCTCAATGCGGTTCCTTTGTTTTCGTTGTATGGTTGAAGTATGAAAGAAGCCCGTATTTCTATCACCCAATTTGATCCATTGTTTTCTAGCTTTTTGGGCCCAAAGCATCTCCTCCTTGGCTAGGATATCTTCAAACTCCCCGAGGAGTTTTATTTCTTCTTCATATTTGTGACATATTTGTGAGGATCTGTAGGAGCACTTTGAATTCTATCAATATCATCCTGGATTTTTCTCTACTTGAGATGAATGTTTCCAAATGAATTTCTATTCCAGTTGAGAAGAGCTCCACGGGTATATCAGATGCGATGACAAAAGGAGAACATGGTTGAACCTGTAGTTTCTTTGTTCCAGGCCTTATAGTAGGCTTGTAATCCTCATGCTGGAGCCACATGGCTTCAAAACGGAAAGTATTCTTTCTTATTTTTTGGAGCTTTTTGCATGAGAGAAGAATGGGGGCATGATCTGATCCAGTGAGTATGAGATGGTGAACCGCCGCCGAGTCAAAAGAATTTCTCCATTGCGGATTAGCCATGGCACGGTCTAGCCAGGCTTTGATTAGATCCCCAAAGCTTTGCTTGTTAGACCAAGTGTAGGACGCTCTGTGGAAGCCCATGTCAATGAGATTTGTCTCCGATATCATCTAATTAAACAGTTTCATTTTAAAGAGGGCCTTGTCTTTTCCTCCAAACTTTTCATTTTGAGTGGCAATATCATTGAAATCGCCCATTCAGATTCATGGGCAAGGTACCGAAATACCCCCACATGGTAATTTCCTTCCAACAAGCATTGCGTGGACTTAATGAAGGTGGACCATAGATCAAGGATAAGTGCCACTCACGACAAGGACCCTTGTCTTGAAACTTCATATGGATCCAATTTTGATTAGAGCTAATCACAGGTGTATTAATATCTTGGTTCCACATAAATGCATTAATATCTTGGTGCCACATAACAACAAGCCCTCCTAAAATACCTGCTGGTTCTACTAAGAAAATGCTTAAATCCCAAATCAGAAGCAATATGAGTGACTCTTACATTAGCTATCTTGGTTTCAGAAAGAAAAATAAGACTAGGGCGGTGTACGAAGTTGAGCTCTTTTAGAGCTCGGACTGTCCTGAGTTGCCCCAACCCCTGACACTTCCAACTGATTATCTTCATTGAGATTGGGTGGGTTGTTCGCCGACAGCCAGCCCTTCGATGTGCTCCATTGCCTCATCTTTGAGGCCCCTTGGTGGTGTGCATGCATGGAAAGTTATTTCTTAGAGGACTGGTGCATTCCTTTAACTGGTTTAGCAGGAAGTGGTTTGGTGTTCTTGGTCTTTTTCTGAGTCTGCTGAGCTTATTTGGACTTTAGATTGTTAAGTTAAAGGTTAATTGGATTTCTAAATCTTTTTAAAATAGAGGTTCTACCTCTAAATTAATAAGGAGAATTGAGTAACTATTTTCTTTAGAGGTAAAATCTCTGCTTCAAAAAGATTTAGACATCCAATTAAATAACTTAACAATCTAAAGTCTAAATGAGCCCAATTTTCAAATACGCTCTACATATTTAATTTTACAGTTACTCTTAATTTTAAGTTTTATCAAACGCCACCTTAGTAACATTTGAACTCGTCAATAAAATGACATTTAAACCAAACTATTGTTGGATTCTCTATAAAAACACTTTTTATCCTTTTTAAGTGGCCAAGACATATTTCCAACCTTTTTTTTAAATCAAAAAAATTCTGGTGGATTTATTTTGTAATCTTAAAATACTCAAATAAGTTTTTTCCTTAAAGACAATGAAAATAAGCCTAACATGGAGTCAAACAAGTGGAGGAACAAAACATCCCATGTAGTCCTCCCTGAGAAGTTTCCTAACACTAACAGGTGGTTTTTCTAGTCACACAAGTCATTTCCCTCATTTGGTGGCCTATTTTTTGGGTAATCCGTCTACCTCTTGGTTCGAGTAAAATCCTGCATGCAGGCTAGCTTGTTGGAAAATTCATATCAAGAAAAAATACACTACACTCATACTAGACTTGAAGGCACGAAAAGATCGTTGTCTTTAAGACAATTGACACCTCTTCTTGGGTAATTTCCGTTGATGCAAGGACTAGCGACACTGGCTCCAAGATATAATGAAGCCTAGCGAAATGCTTATGTTATTTGCAGATTTCCACTATCTGTAAACAAGCCAGAATGCTTTAAATCACCCTCTTTGAAAAGCTGAGAAGGAAAGAAAAAATGTTGATTTTGATAGTTATGGAAAGTTAGGGGATATCTCTATTTTGACTTATAGGGATTCAATTGAAAAGACGGATTTTTTAAATTTAAGCCAAGAGGCACCCCATACACCAGACTCAAGAGGCGGATACACCAGACTTGAGATATTGTTGATTGATTCAATTAACTCGACTTTAAAAAAAATTATTTTGAAACAAAAAATCTAACAATCACCCACATGTTCCAAATATTAAGGAATTAGGATTCTTGAAATTTCAATGAAAACTTATGCATAGATTAAGGTGTTTTTTATACTTGAACTTTCACTTAGTGATAGTGAGTTAAAATCAGTCAAAGTACTTGGTGAACAAGTCTTGAACTAAGAACTTTATTTGAAAAACTAAGTTCACTACACTAGTCTTCATGGTGAGTAAAGCATTCTCCAAAGGCAGCACATTATAAGGCTTGTGCTTTAGTTCCCAATTTTAACAAGTGCTCTAGGGTAGACAAACCTTTAATCTCCCTTAGAAAGCGGCCCTCACTTCCACAGGTAAGAATTTTTAAAGGTGGTTCTGTAACAATAGCACCTTAACACTTTATTGTCTAAAAGTTTTCTTAAGAATCTTATAATTCATCCTTCATTCGTTACATATATTTTAACTAAATAACACCTTAGGATGAGAGTAGAGAAGTTTTATATATTCTCCAATAAACACTTGGTATTATATTTCAGTACCAAATCATGAAAATGACTTATTTTTCCCTTTGAACTTAGGTCTTAGCTAGGTTCTCTAAGTCATTAAGTTGGGTTTCCAATATCATTGATGACTTTCTCATGAATAGGTTTTAATCTCATCCCCTTCGATGTTTTATATATTATATCTCTAGTAAGGCCTTTAGTAAGAGGATTTGCCAAGTTCTCTTTTGACTTGCCATATTCTAAAGTAATCACACCATTACTTACAGTTCTTTATAAATTTTATTTGATGCTCTTCCCAACGCAGCTTGGCTATCACAGTGCATAGCAATAGCGGACATAGGCTTGTTTACTAAGGGTATGTCTACCAGAAAGTTTCTAAGCCATTCCTCTTCTTCACCAGCAGCCATCATTGTAATAAATTCAGATTCCATAGTAGAATGTAAAATACAGGTTCGTTTCTTGGATTTTCAAGGAATAGTTGCTCCTCCTAAGGTGAAGATCCACACACTAGTGGATTTAGATTAATCATAATCTGTAACCCAATTTGCATCGATGTATCCTTCTACGACAACGAGATTATCTCTAGATTGTAATCCGTAGTCCATTGTAAGTTTTAGGTATCTCAAAATTCTAGAGATAGCCTTCCAATGTTCACTACTTTGATTACTAGTAAATCTGCTCAACTTTCCTATAGAGAAAGCAATATCAAGCCGTGTACAATACATCATATACATAAGGCTCCCAATTACTTTGGCATACTCTAATTGAGATACTGGTGTATTTAAATTAGGTAACAGTTTAACACTTCGATCATATGGAGTAAGAGTTGCTTTACAATTAGAGTGATTAATGTTTTTGAGAATTTTCTCAATATAGTGTGATTGAGTTAACACTATTTCATTCTCCTTCCTTATCACTTTAATTCCCAATATCAGATCAGCCTCTCCTAAATTCTTAATCTTAAAATGATTTGGAAGCATTAATTTAGTTTTGTTTATAACTACTAAATCGTTCTAAAAAAATTAACATAGCATCAACATAAAGACATAATATCACACATTCATCATTGTTAAATTTAATATAAATGGATTTATCTACATCACTATATTTAAATCCATGAGATAATACTATAACATCAAATTTTTTATGCCACTTTCTAGGAGCTTGCTTAAGTCTGTATGAAGACTTGACTACTTTATACACTTTGTGTTCTTGGCCAGGCATTACAAATCGTTTGGGTTGATCCATGTAGATCTCCCCATCGAGATCTCCATGGAGAATTATATTACTAACATCCATTTGATGTATATGAAAATGATATATAGAAGCCAAGGCAATTAATACGCATATTGATATTATGCAAGCTACAGGTGCCTAAGTATCAAAACATTCTAAACCTTCCTTTTGTTTAAAACCTTTGGTTACCAATCTAGCCTTAAATTTGCGTATAGAACCATTAACTTTGAATTTCTTTTTAAATACCCATTTCAACCCTATAGGTTTTGACCTAGGAGGCTAATCTACTACTTTCCAAGTTTTATTTGCCATAATTGAATCTATTTTCTCATTTATTGCTTCTTTCTCAAAAGCAGAATCAATAGAACTCATAGTTTCCCTAAATGTTAAAGGGTCATTTTCAACCAAAAAAGAATAGAAGTCAGGACCAAATTTTTAATATTTCTTTGGTTGCTTACTTCTCCTAGATTCTGGTCATTCTAGATTTATAAGATCTTTTGTATTTTCAGAACTACCAAGATTTTTATTATTTTCTAATTCATTGTTAGTTTCAACATTTCTTTCCTTAACCCTTCTAGGCATGAGGTGCTCAAAGAAGTCTACATCTTTAGATTCAATGATGTTATTTTTGTTAGCAATGTCACTTTGATTTAAAACAAGAAATCTATAATGTTTACTATTTTTAATGTATCCAATAAATGCACATTCTATAGATTTAGTACCAATTTTTTTTCCCTTAGGATCAACTTTCCTAATAGGCTAAATACCCCCACACTTTTAGATATTTTAAGTTAGGTTTTCTATTTTTCCATAATTCATAAGGACTTCTATTAGATCCTTTATATTGTATTCTATTTAGAATATGATTTGCAGTGAACAAGGCTTCCCCCCACAAGTTTGGTGGTAAACCAGAACTATTATTTAATTATGTTCTATTTTTTCTTTCTGCAACTTCGTTTTGTTGAGGTGTGTAAGGTGATGTATAGAAGTGTACTACACCATTAGATTCAAAAAATTCATTAGCAGTATATTCACCACCTCCATTACTTCTTAATGAGCTTTATTTTTCAACCTAATTGATTCTCAACTTCTACTTTGTATATTTTAAATTTTTCTAAAGCTTCATCTTTAGTCCTGATTAAATATACATAAGCATATCTAGACATGTCATCAATGAAAGAAATAAAATATCTTTTATGCCCATGAGTTAAGATAATATTAAGATCACAAATATCACTATGTACTAGACCTAATACATGTAATATTCTTTCATTTTTATTGAAAGTTTTTCTAGTCATAATTTTTTATTGAACACATATTGCACTTTTACTTAAATTCCCATTTCTATATTTAGCAATTAATTCTAAATTCATCATATTTTTCATGGATTGGAAATCAACATGTCTTAGTCTAGCATGCCAAGTATCAAATGAATTGAGCATATAAGCAAAATTATCATTATTGTTAATAATATCAAGTTTGAAAATTCCATTGGTTACATACCTTTTTTCGACAAATAGACCGTTCTTTGTCAGTGTAAAGCCAAATTGTATTGGCTTAATTTTGATGTCAAAATGGTGTCAATGTAAGTCTAGTGTCACTGTTCCTCTGATTGTTTAAGATTGGTGAAGATGAGGCTCCAAAGACTCAAGTGAAGTACATTCCGGTTAAATCTTTGGTCACACTCGTAGGATGGTAAGTGACCTAGATACCTAGTGGTTACCTTAGGTGTAATTGACCTATAAAACTCTATCATATACACTAGGTGATTAGAAATTGACCCAAGTATGTTTATAGCCAAATTGGATGGTTGATTGGATGTTTGGAATGAGTTTAGTGCGCAAAAGAGTCAAATTATGCATAGACCGTTCGAACGACTAGCTAGCCATTCGAACGGTACAAAATGATTTGCCAGCCGTTCGAACGGCTCAATAGAACAGAGAATCCAGTAGCTACCTTGGCTCTCCGTTTGTAACCAATCTCAGGCCAATCTCTAGGCTGTTCGAACGCCCCTCTGGCCGTTCGAATGGATCTCATATATTTGGATTATAAAACAGTTTCAACTCTGTTTTTGACAATGGTATTGCATTGGCTATGTAAGTAATGATCCCTTAGCTCATTCTAAAGTTGAGGTGAGAGAGTTTTGAGACTTCTCTAAGTACTTTAGGGTTCTCCGATCCCCTCTTGGTGGATACACATTGTTCTCCTCTCTCACACTTTAGATGATGCAAGATTAAACTCTATATCTTTATCCTTGCATTGGTTGATCTCCACTGTGATTGAGATCCCTCTAGAAGATTGTTAAAACCTTCAAAACACTGTGTGTACTCCATGTGAGCATTTGGTTGGCGTGAGCAAAAGCTATCGAGGACAGAGATCGATATTTAGAGATTGTGGTTGCAAACTTTGAGCAGCGTTAGCTAGTGACGAACCAGAGCTGTTGTGGCAGAGATCAAATGAGGAGTTCGTGTACTTCAAGACAAAGAATTTGTATTGATGAACAATGTTTGGTGTTATGTTGGATAAGGTTCGAGTCTTGTACTTGATAACAATTATTGTGTGTTGTGAATTGTGTGTATTCTACTATTTCTGCTCTTGATTGCTTTGTTTACCATAACTCGGATTAATAAATTGTTAAAATTCAAATTGGTAGACATTGCTAGGAATACCTATTCACCCCCCCCCCCTCTAGGTCAAAGGAATCATTGAACCAGGGATATTTCAATTGGTATCAGAGCGGGTTCACCTACAAGGTTAAACCCTTAAGTGTGATCTTGCTTAAAATCCTAGATCAGTGACCACTCTAAGAGAGGGCAATTCTTTCTCTCATCTCTTGTTTTCTGATGAGATTATCAATATATCCCTCATAATTGATGAGAAGGAAAAGAATGAAAACTGTGAAGAGACCAACTCTAGTAAAGATAGTGAATAGAGTCACAGTGACTCTGAAACTGATGAAAACATGGATTCAACTTATGGTAAGCTGTACTCTGAGAGTCTGAAACTAAAAAGGGAAAAATTTTCCTTGAACAAAAAGCTTAAAATTCTTCAACTTGAAAAGATGCTTGTGAGTTAAAAGTTGAAGGGAAGAGAGCTCTTGTTACTCAACTTGAAAGTATGAAGGCTGATCTTGTGGTTGAAATTCAATGCCCTCTAGAGGAAAATATCTCATTGACCAAAGTGGTCAGAATGTTAGAAAACGAACAAGACACTTCCATGAAAGAAATTGAAGAGTCAAAAACTCTTATTTCAGAGTTAAAAACGGAAAATGACTCTCGTTAATAAGGTTTCCTTTCTAGAAATAGAATTCAAAAATATCCTTATAGAAAAGACAGACCTAATTAAAAATGTGTCCCTTCTTGAGAAAGAGCTAAAGATGTTTAGCAACACTCAATATCTAAATGAGTTGACCAAGAATCTAGGTTCAAACAATAATATGACCGACATAGGACATGCAGACAGACCTTTTGGTCCCATAGCTGTTGGTACAATGGCTACTGCTGTGTTTGAGCCAATTGATGGGGAACTTAAAAAGAATGACCTTTCTACCTCAGACACTAGACCTACTGAGGCAGTTCCAAGGGGGAATGTGTTGAGAAATCAAGTTCCTAAAATAAGGTCTCCTCAACCCCCTAGATTTACTCCCATGCGCTTTCAGTGTAGAGTAAAGGGTCATATCTGACCTAACTACATTGCCTTTAGAAAAAATCCCTATAATGGTGCACGTTAGCAAAGTTTGGAATTTAGGTGTATGTTAGCAACTATTTTGTGGTTTCTCTTCTAGGGTTTCATGGAGATCTCCATGGCCACCGGCCCCATGGGAGGGGGATCTTCTTCACGACCTCCTGATCCTCCCCTTTCGTATGCTGAAGTTGCAAGATCTAAGTCGTTTGTGGAAGTTGCTAATGCTTCAAGATCTTTGATTCCAGAAACAGTCCATATTACTAAATCTCTTGCAGCCTACCAAGGGGATCCAGTGTTGTTTCTCATGCTAGATGAATCTTCAAAATCAGCATCCCCCTTAAAGTTGTCTCTAGTTGCTAAATGCTCTTATGGAAGGCCTTCTTTCCCAGCTATTAGAGAGTTTATTAAAAAAAACTTCCACTTGAAGCTCGATTATCACATTGGGGTGATTGATCCTCGCCATCTTCTCCTTCGTTTTTCAGCAGAAGAAGACTACTTACTATTTATCGCAAAAAATATTGCAATATTAATGGGTTGCTTCTTCAATTTATAAAGTGAACCCCGAATTTTGGCTCCAGAATAGAACCGCCTATTGTTCCTATTTCGATCTCTCTTCCAAACCTTTCTCTTCACTTGTTTCAAGAGCAAATACCCAGAACTATTGGTTCCGCCATAGGGAAGGTGTTATGTGTGGATGGTCCTACAAAGATGCTAACCAGGCCAAACAAAGCTAGGTTCTACGTGGATCTAGATGTATCTGAAGCAAAACCATCTCGAATATGGCTAGGGATAGGTCCTGTTGGCAGATGGCAAAAAATCTTATACAAGAAGTGTAAGCACCCCAATTTTGCACCCCTCTAATATATTTTTATACTCTCCAAAACTCTTTCAAAAACCCCCTTTCAAAACCCTCTTTCCACGTGCTTCAATTTCCAAAAACGCCCCTCAGGTAAAAAATGACCAAAATGCCCCTAGGGTGAAAATTGATCAAAATACCCCTAAAAAAGTGCTAAAAATTTTTCATTTTGTCCAAAATGATTTTACAAATTTTTTGATGAATTTTGGCTATTTTTGGGATTAAATTGGACTTAAAACGGTAGAAAATGACCAAAATGCCCCTAAAAAGTACTGAAAAATTCATGTTTTATCTACAATATTTTTCTGGATTTTATCAGTTCAATTTTGACTATTTTAGGGCTAAAAACAGAAAACGACTTATCGACGAATTGGGGAGTGCCACGTGGCATTTTTTAAACCCCTAAATAGGGGCGCTACTTCAAACAACGCCCCTATATTTACAAAATTGTCCCTCTCATCAGACGGTTCAACCTCATCGACATCGTGTTCAAGAATATCCTAAATAGGGGCACTACTTCAAACAGCGCCCCTATTAAAATACGATTTTGCCCCTGTTTTGCCGCCCTACTATTCATTGCCGCCTACTGTTTCGGAAATATCCGAATAGGGGCACTACTTGAAGTAGCGCCCCCCTATTTTTTCATCCCTATAAATGTCCCACCCCATCTCCTTCATTCTCAATCCATTCTCACTCCTCTCTCTCCATTTTCTTCTTCAAAAATCTTTGTAGCGCTCCGCATTCCCGAAAACGTCGATTGTGAAGAGTCGATTCTCGGGACCTCTTTTTTAGAGACCCTTTTGGATTTCACGGAAGGTAAAATCTCACCAAACTCTATCTTTTTAGTCTTTTATCAGTTTTTTAAATTATTTAACTGCTTAGACTACTTGTCCTGTCGAACCCCTGCCCAAATTCCAATTCCAATATAGCCTCGCCTAGTCGAACCCCTGCCCAAATTTCAGTTCAAATATAGCCTCGCCTAGTCGAACCCCTGCCCAAATTCCAGTTCAAATATAGCCTCGCCTAGTCGAACCCCTGCTTAAATTCCAGTTCAAAACTAGCCTCGTCTAGTCGAACCTCTGTCCAAATCCCAGTTCAAAACTAGCCTTGTCTAGTCAAACCTCTACCCAAAAACCCTGGTTAAACCCTAGGTAAACCCTGTTCAAATATCCAGCTCACCAGGCTCCCCGGCACGAGCTTAAACTGCCCAACCGCTCCTCAGCACGAGCTTAAAAGGCCATTTCGCTCCCAAATCAGCAAAATCCATTAAATCAAATCGAACCATCAATCAAATCAAATCATCCAACCTTTCGCTCCCGAATCTACGAAAACCATCGAATCTTTCAATCAAACCATCCCCAATCAATCCATTCAAACCAATCTATTCCGGAACTACGTGCCGCTTGATTCCATCAATAGTGGATACATAGGCAACCCTGATCGGGTTCAGCTCCCCCTAGGATAGAATCCCTATTCCGTTTTTACCCTATTCATCTCATTACATTCATTACTGTTAATATCATATCTGCTTAGCATATAAATGAAATTTCAAGCTTCTCTTATGATTTTCCCACTTTGATTCAGACTTAGGGAGTAGGTAACCATCTCCGGATGGGAGTTTAGGAGTGCCTAACACCTTCCCCTAACTCAACTGAATCCCTTACCCTGACCTCTAACTTCTAGACCATGCCTTATCCAACCATTTCAGGAACCTATTTCCCTCATAATTAGATAGGTGGCGACTCTCTTTTTAAATTACAATTTATTGCTTATTCTTCCTCGGGATCTATCCTGATCGGGAATGAGGGTTAAAATTTTGGTACTCACAAGAAGGAGATTTCCTACTGTTCTTATTGCTATAAAAAAAATCCACTTAGAATCAGCTTGCCGAATGGTTTTTAAAAACATTCACAGTGAAGATCCTCCAGAGCATACCAACAAGGGTAAAGAACCAGTCAATGGAGGTATGAAAACCTGGGTGAGAAAGGCTAAACAGAAAGTTCATGAGACTGATCACAACGCACATAAAATATCAGTTGAGTCATCTTTGATCAAAGACACGGACAAGGATACATCCCTTGATTCAGAAGAAAAAGATCTCGATGGTGATAAAGAGGGAGAAAAAGACTAGCAAAAATTCAACAAAGAATATACTCAGATTTGGGATTCAGAGATTGCCAAAGTGAGTACTCAGAAATTTCAGAAATTGTCTATTCTGGATCGTGTTGCAGAGATACAAGTTGATGAACCTTACGAAGATCTCCAAGTTCGGGCTTTTGAAATAGACAAAGATAGTTCTCAATATACTCAGGAGTTCCTTATCCAGGATCGTGTTACTGAGAAGCAAGGTGAAGATTCTTCTCAATCCTTTGAAGACATTGTTAAGGACACTTTGGTTCCTTTTAAATCGAATCTGGAAATTCTTGAGAAGAGAAAAGTAAATTCTATATCTTCCTCAACAAAGCACTCGAGAGACATCAACTGGCTATCTTCTTCTTCATCTAAATTCCATCATGATATAGAAATTACCTCTTTTGATTATTTAGATAATTTTATAGTAGAAGGAAAAGATGTCTTTCTCGGCTTCCGAAGATCAAAAAATTTTCAGAAATAGAAGTAGAAAATGAATTGACCCAAAAATAGAAGAAAGGTATTCCCCCATTGGATAGAATTACTCGGTCTAGAGCGCTAGCTCCAATCTTGTTGGAAGAAAATCCCCTAGTTTCCAATGATTAGTATCTTACCTTGGAATATCAGAGGAATTGGAAACTTAGCTTCTAAAGCCAGATTAAGGAAATTAATGGATATATATAATGTATCTATGATTGCCATTATGGAACCTATGCAGTCGCCTAATAATATGGTCTCTCTTAGCAAAAGGCTAAATATGTCGGGCTACCTCACTCATCCGAAGATATGGATTTTATGGAAAGATTGGCTGAATGTTTCTTTATTTGCTTCTCTTGATCAAGTTTTAATCGTTGATGTGAAAATTCATGACTTCAACATGATCAGATGCAGCTTTATATATGCCAAATGCCTTGGCAATGACAGACTAATTCTGTGGAATGATATATCTCTTCTTTTATCCAACTTCAATGGTCCTCTCCTTCTTGCTGGTGATTTCAATGTTATTTCTAACTCTGAGGAAAAACTGGGAGGAAGAGTTCCAAATATTCGGTTTATGGAAGAATTTGATGCCTTTATCAGTGACATGGATGTCGAATTCTCAGGAAACAAATTCACTTGGTGCAATAATCAAGCGGATCTCAACAAAATTTATGCCAGGCGGGATCGGGTTTTGTACAATTTCGAATGGAGCAATAAATTCCCAGCGCCTCAGGTCTCTCATTTATCCAGACTCAACTCTGATCATGCTCCTCTTCTTAAAAAAAAATAATTCCGACCGGCCACACGTGTCCTCCCGGCTTAAATTTCAAAAGATGTGAACAAGTCATTTTGACTTTAAATGGTTAGTTTATGAATCTTGTTCTTTACCTATTCTAGCTTATCCTATTCTTGGTTTTTTCTTAAAACTTAAGAGACTTAAAATTGCTCTTAAGAATTGGAACAGGGATACTTTTGGTAGTATTTTTGTTCGGATCAAAGCTCTAGAGGAGAAAATTTGTGATACTGAAATTATCCTTCAAGAGAATTGGGATTCTAGAATTGATAATCAACTGACTTCTCTGAATGATGAATTACAGCAGGTCATGATTCAAGAGGAGATCTTCTGGAAACAAAAATCCAGGACTAAATAGCTTAAAGAAGGAGACAAGAACACAAAGTTTTTTCATGCTATTGCCAACCAAAGAAGGAAAAAGAATAGTATTTATAAAATTAAATATTTTTTGGGAGAATTGATTGAGAATCCTATTGACATTGGCAATGAAGCTTCGAATCATTTTCAGGATCTTCTTACATCTTCTAGAAATGTTATTGATTTTGACATTCTTAATCATATTCCCCAAATGGTTACTGAGGACGAAGTGCTTTCTTCTGTGCCCTCTATGGAGGAGATTAAACACGTGGTTTTCAGCATTTGAGAAGACAGTGCTCCTAGTCCAGATGGTTTTGATGGTCACTTTTATCAAACTTGTTGGGATATTATTCAGACTAATCTGGTTTTGGCAGTAAATTATTTCTTTCTCAATCAGTTTATTCCTAAGTCTGTTAATGCCACAACCATTGCTTTGATAGCCAAGTGTGATGATCCCTCATCTTTTTCTGACTATAGGCCTATCAGTTTATGTAACTTCTTTTATAAGATTTTTTCCAAGATTTTAGCAGGTAGATTGGCTACCATTCTTCCTAAAATCGTTTCAGAGGAACAATCGAGATTTATTAAAGGTAGGAATATCACTGATAATATCACTATTGCTCAAGAAATGGTTAATGAAGTTGATAGGAATGTCTTTGGAGGGAATCTTATCATTAAGCTTGATAGCATGAAATTGAACTTTATTGTCGAGGTTCTGAAGAAGTTTGGATTTTGTGCCAAGTTTATCAGTCTTATTCATGGTTGTTTTTAGAATCAAAGTTTTTCAATTATCATCAATGGGGCTTTACATGGTTTTTTCTCCAGTTCTAGAGGTCTTCATCAGGGTGATCCTCTTTCGCCAGCTCTCTTTATCCTGGCTGAAGAAGTGCTTAGCAGAGGTCTCAAAGACATAGCTGATCGTCAGGCTTCTTCTTACTATATGGGGAGAAATGGATTTGCAGTCTCATCTTTTTTTGCGGATGATACTCTCATTTTCTCCAATGGTAGCACTAGAAGTATTAAAAATATTTTTGAGTTTCTTGCAAAATATGAAGAATATTCTGGACAAAAAATTAACAAAGTCAAAAGCTTTCTTTACTGCTTAGACATGCTCTCTCCAGCTAGAAAAAGAGCTATTTGCATCAAAACTGGGTTTCAATTCAAGTGGCTCCCTTTTACATACATAGTAGTTCCTTTGATTAAAGGTCGTCAGAAATTATCTTACTTTATTCCACTCATTGAGAAGATTCAAAAGCGTGTTTCTAGGTGGTCTGGAAAACTTCTTTCTGCTGACAGTTGCTTAATCCTTATTAAGCATGTGCTCTCTTCTATTCCGGTACACATTATTTCAGATTAGTATTCCTTATGGAATAGCTACTAAAATTGATAAAATCATGGCTAATTTTTTCTGGAATAATTCTATCTTGAATAGACATCACCATTGGGTTAAGTGGAAGCAATGCTCTTTGACGCATATGGAGGGTTGGTCTGGGTATTAGAAAGATTTCAGATTTTTCCAAGGCTTTTAGGATAAAACGAGCTTGGAGAATTTACTCATCTGATTGTCTTTGGGCGAGGTTTTTCAAAGCCAAATTCTGCATAGATCATGTTTGGAATGCTTTGCCCAGTAGGGGCTCTTCTAAGCTTTGGACAAATATTTTTGGAGTTTTTCATTTGATGTTATCCAACACTTCAGTTCTTATAGGTAATGGGAGAAAAGCAAATTTCTGGTTTGATTGTTGGTGCACAGAGGATCCTCTCATCACTCTGGCGATTGGAAATCCTCAAAGCAATCCTACTATTGCTTCTCTCTTCAATGAAGATGGAGATTGGAATCTTTCTCAGATAAGCCACTTACTTATGTCTCTTGTCATTGATAATATTAAAACTGGTAACTACTCTATTGCGGATGAGGAAGACAAATATGTTTGGAATTCCACCTATACTGGAGATTTCTCTGTTCAGTCTGCTTGGGATATAATGAGGGATAAAAGGAATGAGTTAGAGTGGACGAAATCTGTCTGGAATTCAATTGTCGCTACTAAAATTCGTGTCTTTTGCTGGAAAATTATGCATCATGTCATTCCAACTGACTTGACAATTCAAAAGATTGGTAATCCAATGGTTAGTAAATGTTGTTGTTGCAATTCTCCTTGTGTTGGGAGTACTAAACATCGTTTGAATAATAGTGAGCTTGCTCCTTTAGTTTGGAAATATTTCTCCTCCTGGTGTTTCATTTATTACAACAATCTTGATTCTATCCAATGTACCTTAACAAGGTTTAGTGCAGCTTCTTCTAGAAAAAATGATTTTTTTCATCCTCATTCTAGCCTTGATTGTTTGGGAAATTTGGATAGAGAGATGCAAGAGGAAATATGATTCTATATCGCGTAATGCTAGATCTCTCATTGCCTTCATCACTAAAAAAGTTTGTGCTATCCATTCCTTTTACAAGAATAATCATTTTGATTTATCTCCCTTATTCCCTACTAGAGCTCCTTCTCTCAGTAAATTCAGGGTGGTTCTTGTTAAATGGATGTATCCCCCTCGATCCAAATTTAAGTTGAATGTTGATGGTGCGTCCAAAGGTAATCCTGGTAATGCAGGAGGAGGGGGTATCATTAGAGATCACAATGGTAATTTTGTTGCTTGCTTTTTCTCTCACTATGGTAGTTGCTCTAACCATATTTCGGAAACTCAAGCCCTTTTAGATGGGTTATATCTTTGTAAGAGTCTTCATATGTTCAATGTGATTATTGAATCGGATTCTAAGAGTCTGATTGAAGAGTGGAATGGTAAAGCTTCAGGATCTTGGAAAACTTGGTATTGGAATAAATAGATTAAGACTCTTATGACGGGTAGTTTTTCTCTCCATCACATCTATCGGGAAGCTAATTCAGTGGTTGATGACTTGGCTAATCTTGGGTGTGAAAGAATGGCTTTTGGTATTTTTCATATGCATGATAATATTCCTATGAAAATTAAAGCTCTGATTCAGCTGGATAAAATAGGTTTAGTGAGTCTTAGAAATGTTAGAATCTAATTTTCTCTGTTTTTTTGAGTCTGTAGGGGTAAGGTTTTATGTCCCTATGTCCCCCCCCCTTTCTATTTTTTTTTTGTTTGGATTTTTGTAGGGGTAAGGTTTATGTTCCCCCTCCCCATTAGTCTTTGTAGGGGTAAGGTTTTATGTCCCCCCCCCTCAATTTTTCTTAATTAATAAACCGTTAGAGATCTGTCAAACCCCCCACTGTTCCTGAGTGGTTTAAAAAAAAAAAGATTCAAAGTCTAGAAGTTTGAGCAAACACGTGATGAAAATTGCTCAACGCCCTAGTACTAGAAATGGTATGGACACTTCTTATGCTTATCATAAAGAATATAACTGGATGAACCAAAAGGCTAGGACTCTGTAAAGGAAGAAGAAGAATAAGAGCTCTAAGAAGAGGAAAGTCACTCATATAACCTCACGTGTGATAGATAAAGACCAAAGGGTCAATCAAAAGTTGAAATCCATATATGTGAGAAAGGATTACCTAAAATGCTTAGTAATTTATGTTGCCTTGAAAGCCCAAAATATCGACATGTAGTACTTCGATAGTGGTTGTTCTTGGCATATGACTGGTAACAAGTCCCTATTCACTCAACTTGATGAATGCTCAGATGAGGCTACCTTTGTGAAAGGGAAATGTATCATCCAAGCTCTAGGCATTCCAAAACTCAAGAATGTCTTGTTTGTTGAAGGGCTGAAAGCTAATCTGATTAGCACAAGCCAATTGTTTGATGATAATCATGTTTTGCACTTTACTCAAAATTAATGTTCTGTTGTTGATTGTAAAGGTAAAAGTATTTTGGAAGGAGTAAGAACCTTTGATAATTGTATGGCTTAATCCTAAGTGAGAGTACCTCAAAAGTCTGCAATATGGCTAAAGTTGAAGAAGTTAATATGTGACACAGGAAGCTAGGTCATATGAATTTCAAAGACCTAAGCAAACTCTCGAGACATGAGCTGGTAAGAGGTATGCCCAAACTAGGGAAGTCTTCTCTTGTTGTGTGTGAACTATGTCAAATTGGAAAACAAATTAAAAGCCTACACAAGAAGACTTCAAATATCGCTACTATCATCCACTAGAGTTAATTCATATGGATCTTATGGGTCCTACTCAAACTGTAAGCGATACATCCTACTAATGATTGATGACTTCTCTAGGATGACATGGGTTGCATTCATAAGGGAGAAGTCCGATGCTTTTAAAAAATTTAAGAGCATATGTAAGAGAGTTCAAAATGAAAAAGGTTGCCAAATCACTCAAATTCGAAGTGATCACCAAGACTTTGTTCATTGGGGTGATCTTTTACTAACTTCCTAGCTTTAAGAAGTTGATATTCATTTTCAATTTCAAGTATTTCATCATTATTAATTTCAATTGGTTCATCCTTATTTGAATCTTCTATATCTTCATAATTCTTTTCTTTCATATTGATTTCAATGGTTGAGATATCTTTTGAAATTTTCGCTACTTTGTTTTCTATCTCACCTTCATTTAAAAACGAAAAGCATATCAAGTTTCGAGAAATAATTTCATTGTGTAAATATTATCATTCCCATATACAATAAACAAGGTATTAGCATTATTAGCATCCTTAATTAAACATAAGTTTGATTTGAAAGAGACATTTAATTCATTATCTCATAATTGGCTAATTCTTATTAAATTATACTTTAACTCTTCAACTAAAAGAACATCTTTAATAAAAGTAAAATTACATTTACTTACATTACCTATGCCGATGATCTTCCCCTTTGAGTTGTCTCTGAAGGTCACATGTCCTCCGTGTGTAGGAGAGATAGATACAAATAGCTTCTTCTTCCTCATCATGTGTCTCGAGCAATCGCTATCCAAGAACCAAATGATCTTGAAGGAACTTTATTTCATTCATGCCTACAACACAAATTCAAGTAACCCCCTTTGGTACCCAAATCCTTTTGGGTCCTTCATAGTTAATCTTGGGAGGGGTTGTTCCCTTGGGAACCCAAATTTTTCTAACTCTCTTATTTCCAACATATGTATAAGAGGTACTAGTAGAGTTGTTTTAAAGAGCTAGAAGATGTGGTAAAGAAGTTTTGATAATTCTTTTGTTCAATTGAATGATTATACCCAATCCCGGCTCTATCAAACACACATTTTTGTTGTCCTAGCAATGTGTCTACGTTCTTTTGATCATTTGTGAACTTAGTTATGATGCTAGTCAAATCCTCAATTTTGGCTTTGAAATCATTATTTTCTTTTGTTGGAACTTGAGGCCTAGAATTAATGTCTTCTTTTTCCTTTTTCAAAGCTTCATTTTCTTTTAGTAAAATCTTATTTTCATTTTGTAAAGTCTAATTTTCATTTGAAATTGAAGAATTTACTTTCTTGAGTTTTGAGTTCTTAGAAGAAATTCTTCTAAATTCACTATATAATTCATCAAGGGTAGTGTTTACCTCATCTTCATGTGCCATGAGGCAATGATTGGCGACTTTCTCATTGCTTGAGCTTGCATCAGATTCAGTATCGCCAGAGTCATCCCATGTGGCCTTCATTTCCTTCTTTTTTAATTTATTGCTCTTCTTGTCCATTTAGTGTTAGTAATATTAGTAAATCTAGTGAACATTTCACCAATGGATTCATCTTTGTCCATTTTAAACATTTCATATATATGGACTAGCATACTAATTTTTTCTTTCTTTACTTAATAGTCCTGTAAGCACCCAATTTTTACACCATATCTTTAACCATGGTTAGCTTACCCTAGATCCTACCCTGGGCCTAAGCCCAAGCTCAATCAAACCTTCTACTAAGACTCCCGAGGCAAAGTCCGATGGTCCATATTGTTAGACATATATGCCCACGAAAGTCATTCCGGTATTGTATTAGTCTACTTTAATCAATAAAAACATATTTTACAGTCACACATTGTCTTCTATATTGGGTAATACATTAAAAGTATCTCATTGGATGAGACTACTTTATCCCTTAGGTAACATTGTAGGAAAACCATCCAATTAGTTATTAACTAATTGCTAAGGAGATATGGTTTTCCGGTTCCTTGTAGACCTAATATTGTTCTAAGTTATTCAGGATACGTCTGAACAAGTATTCCTACTAACTTACACATTATTAGTTCCATATGATGGAGTGATGAATCTCAGTCACTGAGAGAATGGTCTCTTGACTAAGATGTGGATATAATTAAGAAGTACTTATATTGCAACTGGATCGCTTAGTGGATACCCTTAGAAATATACTGTCTTTATATTTAGGGTAATCCATTTGACAGATTGTCCTTAACTTGAGAGGTCGACATCTTCTCTAGTATTTGCCTATAATAGCTTTGATATAGCCAATCGTCAATGTTCAACACACCGAACTAAATACGGGCTCATTGGGTTATGTACGCTATATTAGAAGAAGGGTGTGTACGCTCAACAAGGATTCCACTAATCTTATAGAGTAATTAATATTGAGTTGATACTTGTCAAAACCGGACTTGAAAAACCCAGCGCTGGTAATTATCGATGAAATGGTTTTATCGAGGAGCTTACTTTCTATATAAAAGAAATGTAATTATTATTATTATTTCTTTTTAAGAATTTCTAAAATGTTTTTGAAAGTCCAAGTTTGACTAAAGTATCAAAGAGAATGGGTTCTCAATATATAAGTCAGGGATTAAGACAGTATTAGATATTGTCCCGCAAGCTTATAACAATATTGGAAGTGGAGGGACGCTTCTGTAAACAAATCTTGATATAGAAATACCTGTAAGCAATTCTCTATTTTCTAGATGTTAATCACATTGTGTTAATGGACATTATTGTGATTGGTGGAAGTCCAGGGATATAGATAAAATTCTATAATCCTAATAGAGTTGTAGGAAAGGTGTTTCCTAGTAACAATGCTTTAACCAAAAGGTTGAGTACTTGGTCCCACAACCGGAAATAGGAGATCCCTTTAGATCCCACACACTAGAACCTTCTTAAAGTGTTTAATTTAATTTTTAATTAAATCAATTAATTTCTCTAAGTAATATGGTATAGTGAAGCTCTAAAAGGTGGAATCACATTGGATGTGATAAACCAAATGGGTAGGACCTATTGAGGATTTTGATAAAAGATCAAAAGTGACCTAAAAGGGTTTGGAACCCTAAGTGGAGTGTGGAGTGGGGCCCACCTAGGGTGGGATGCCCACTTCAAGGTGGATACTTATCCTTTAATTAGTTATTAACTAATGACTCCTTATTAGATAAGGTTAGTTAGTTACTAATCAAAGATTCCCTAATTATTAGGGATTCTATTAGTTTGTTACTAATTGAGATTCCTTATTGGATAAGGATAAGATTGGTTAGTTACTAATGAATAAGGTTAGTTTCTTTTAATGATTAATCCTAATTAATTAGGAGTAATCAAGAAATGAAACAATTGAGGAATCCTTATTAGATAAGGATAAGGAGTCTTGGGTTGCAAGCAAACCCTATTTAAAGAGGTGGACGCCCATTATGGATAGGAGAATTCTTCTCCACGTTTTTTGCTCCCTCTCCCTTCCTCAATCTCATGCCCTCCCCTCTCTCTCTCTTTGAGGTGTAGGGTCATCACTCCCTCCCACCTTTCTTCTCTCTTGTTTTCTAGTTTGAATATCAAGAAGAAGAAGATCAAGCTTTCTTGATCTTCAAGAAAGGATCTTTAGTTCAAGATCTAAGAGCTGAAATTTTTGGAAGGGTCATTAGCTTCCATTAGAGAAAGCTTTAAAGAAAAAGAAGAAGGTTCATATGAATTACGAAGGAGACTTGACACTTGTGAAGTTTTGCCGGTCTATCGTTCTATCATGGATTTGACTTAACAATTTCAAAGTCGCAAAGGTGATTGTTATTTTAACCTTCATTGAATAAAATCAATTAGAATCTTAGTCAGATCTTGGGATTCGATGTATGCCCCCCCAAGAACTGTTTTTTCTAAAATTAAAAAGAGGCATACTTTCACATAAATCTTTAAAAAAAAAATTGGTGTGTGTGCGTGTATTATGATGTCTACATGGTGTGTGATTGGTGTGTAAGGTGTGTGTGTGTGTTTCCTTTCAAATACATACAGTAACACCTTATGGTGTTATTGTGTTCAACCAAAATAGGGGCCCAAAGGTCAAGTCCAACACCCAAGGCCAGAGCTTTAGGCCCATGCCCAAGGGCCCAAGTTGTTTTCTCTCCTGGCATAAGCCCAAAATTCTCATTTTGAGTGTTTTGGCCAGCTCTCCACCAAACCCAAGATCAGCCCATTTCCACTTTGATGATAGAATTTAAATTAAAGAGAGGAGGGACCAGCCTGTACGCCTGGAATTTCCAGCATTCTTGAGTGTATTAGGTTGATCCCCAATCAACTCCAACATTCCTACTTACCTCTTCCCTAAATACCCTTTTGCCCCCACCTCTCCTAAAGTCTATTAATACCAAGTGTTCAAGAAGAAAGAGAGAGGGATTCGGTGGAACCATTGTATCACCACACCAAGCTAAAAAAGAAAAAACAGTGTCAAGTCTCCCCTCCTTTTGGAAGCTTCGGCCTAAGGTATTGAGGTGGACCAGAGGGAAAGCTTGGGCTGCCCCTCCTTTTTGGTCACTCTTCCTAGCCATTGTGTTCCCCCCTCAGCAGCTCCATCTTCTATTTCTTGAAAAAAAGAGCAGCAAAGGGTAAGCTTTCCCTTGTTTTTTTTTTTTTTGGTTTTGTACAGTCTGCATATTCTTAATCCATCTTCTAGGAGTGTTAATCTTTATTGCTTCTCTTAAAGCCTACTCTCCATTAGAGTGGTGGGGAGGTCTTCATCCCTTTCAATGGGATGGAAGACAACCCATGGCAGGCTACATGTTGATGTCTTGGCCCCTCTCTTTGGCCTTCCTTTTGTCCAAAACAGTGCTGAAAATCAGCACTGTTTTAAGTGTGTAATGGCACCAAAGCAATCATGTTGGGATGGTTAGAATCCTCTAACTAGGGTTAAAATTAACCCTAATTACTCCCCCTTTTTCCTCAGACCTCTAACTAAGGTTACACTTAACCCTAGTTAACCCTAATAGGATCCTTTGTCATTTTTTTAATCCAAAACAGTGCTGGAAATCAGCACTGTTTTGGACATTTAAATACCAAAACCAGCTTTGTTTGGGTAGTTTACATGGCCAAAACTAAGGTTAAACTTAACCATAGTTAAACCATCTTGTCCCTCAGACCTCTAACCAGGGTTACTCTTAACCCTAGTTAACCCCAGTAGGATCCTTTGTCATTTTTTAATCCAAAACAGTGCTGGAAATCAGCACTGTTTTGGACATTTAAATTCCAATTTGAGCTTTGTCTGGGTAGTTTGCATGGCTGAAACTAGGGTTAAACATAACACTATTTAAACCCTCTTGTCCTTCAGACCTCTAATTAGGGTTACACTTAGCCCTAGTTAACCCCAATAGGATCCCTTTTCATTCTTTTTATCCGAAAACAATGCTGGAAATCAGCACTGTTTTGGGACATTTAAAAATACCAAATCGAGCTTTGTTTGGGCAGTTTGCATGGCCAAACTAGGGTCAATCTTAACCCTAGTCATTCCCTCTTACCTCATGAACCTTAAACCAGGGTTACCCTTAACCGTGGTTAACTTTTATAGGCTATGTTCCCCTCTCTTTCTTGTTCAAAAGAGTGCTAAAACAGCACTATTTTGTGATGTTTGGCATGGCCAAACAAGGGTTAAACCTAACCCTAGTTAGACTCTCTTGTCCTATAACCCCCAAACCAGGGTTAGACTTAACCCTTATAGATCATCCCCTTCATTGTTTGTTCAAAACAGTGTCGAAATCACCACTTTTTTGGGATGGTTGCCATTGCCAACTTCTATCACTTGGGTCCTCTCTCCATTGGAAACTCCCATATAGTATCAAACTTAACCGAGATTTAACTAACCCTAGTTAACTAACTCTACTATGAGTCCCAAATGTTGCCCAGCTAATGGACCCTAGAGGGGGGTGATTAGGGTCTATGGCAATTTAAAAAATTTAACTAAGTGATTTATGTAGAATTATAAATTTAATCTCTAATGCCACAAGTAATAACAAGATAAAAGGAGAGAGGGAGAGATAAAAGATACCACAACACAAGAATTGATATCGGGGTTCAGCAACTTGAATACATCCCCGTCTTTAAGCTTCCCGCTTTAAGGATTTTCCCACGATTCCACTAATTGCACTCTTCTTTACGGGCAGAGAGTAAGCCTTTACAATCCTTTTTACAAGCTCAGGATCAAACCTCTTCAAGAGAACCCTCTCTTGGATACAAGAAGAACCTCTTCTACAGGTGCAAGAATCTTTAATTCTTGACTTTAGCTTTTACAAAGAGTTGGTGGATATTGAAATCCGAAATTGAAAGCTCCTTACTGAGCTAGATAAGAATGGAAATCAGAACTAATAATCACTCAAGAATGATTGGAATTGAATGCTCAAGTAGTGAGAGATTGGGATTCTAGGTATTCAATGAAAAACAGAGTATTGATTGCTGGAGGATATTGAATAATCAATATATGAATGAATAATGTAAGAATCTTGTGGTTTGTTCATAAATAAGCTCTATTTATAGTTGAGCAATCAAATATGGCCATTGGGAGGTCATTTAATGCGAACTAGCCGTTGAAAAGTAGCTATTACACTCATTTCCCGCAAGCACTCGTCGACGAGTGAGTATGGAAAAGGCTGGAGTCATCGCTGAGTGAAAACAGTAAGCAATTGAAAATTAATGTCATCCCACTCGCCGACGAGTCTCTTCCACTCGTCGACGAGTCCACTGAATGTTTTCAAGGAACTCATCTAAATGAGACCAAAATGATGGGAAATATCGTAAGGTCCATAGGCATTCATAAGTTTATCATTTTAATCATTTTTAGTTCCTTAGAATGATGTCCAAACTATTCTAAGTATCCTAGGGTCTATCTAGGTATACTTTGATCAATCATGTTTCAATGTCTTGAGGACTTTTACAAGGCCCTAGACATTCTTAAATATAATACTAGACTACTTTGAGTGATGATCTTCTTTCTGAATTTATGGAGATTCACTTTAGATGGGTCTTCATGAATTGCTTGAGTCCTTGAAGCTTTTTCCCTTGAAGTGATTGATACTTGGACTTTGACTTTGATTCCCTTGAGAGATTGATCTTTTCAATACTCCTTATCTTGAATGATGATCTTAATATTTTTTTTCTCTGAAAGTAATATTAGTACCATAAAGATTATTCTATTATTGTGTTATCATCGAAACTATTAAGGGTACTGAGAATTGTAACCTGGAGGCTAACACCAAATATGTAGGAGGTCATTCTAGGCCCTGCATTCATTAAGGGACCATTCTTGGAACTTAACTTGGGCTAATTAATCCTCTATGCCATACTTGGCCTTTAACTGGGTTTGAATTAACCCTAGTTAACCAACTTTACTATCAGTCCATAATGTGTAGGAGGCCATTCTAGGCCCTGCATCCATTTGGGGACCCCTCTTAGACCACAACTGGGGTTAAACTTAACCCTAGTTGATTTCATACCCTTGGTTTAAAATCTTTCAAAAATCTGAAAAATCTATAAAAATCCCAGAAAAAAACAAAAATACAAAAAGGCCCTAAATCGGACTTGGCCATCTTCAGAGCCTCCTAAACCATGGTTAAATGAGTTTAACCATGGTTAACCCTAACTTTAGCCTCTGAGCTCAACCATAGCCACTCTGGTGCACTTTGGCCACCCCAGCCAATCTACCCAAGCCTCCAGGCTAACCCTTAGTCACTTTGGTACACAAACACACACCCCTTAACCTTGGTACGGGTTCACGTACCTTTCGAACTACGCTCGGTCTGATCCCGCCTCAACGGGTACGTAGGCAACCCAACTCAGGTTCTAGTTAGGATTTTCTCATTTCTTGAATTAACATCACTCTAAACACTTAGGCATTTTTAATAACATTAAATTAATTTTTCTTAAACCTAGGGAGTAGGTGTCTTAGACGGGGGTCCCAGAGTGCCTAACCCCTTCCTCGGGACTTAATTGAACCACTTACCCTAACTTTAATCGAGACCATTAGCCCTAATCTAAACCTGCGTCCTATTCCCCGCACTGAGTAGGTGGCGACTCTTAATCAATCCTTTGTGAGCCCCCTTAGGGATTTTTTAGCGTCATTCCTCCGCAGGACCCGGCCTGGAAGGAAAGGCGGTAAAAGCCCACGCTCACAAGTCCATTCATAAGTAATTTGGAGTTTATCCAAAATTTCTTTGGCGGATTCATAAGCCGAGTCTCTATTAAATTCTTGTGGACTCAATGCACAATATAAGTTGCTAATAGCTTTGGCATTGAGTTGCACTAGTTTAGTATTGGCCTCCGTCCATTCATCCTCATCCTTTGGTACTTGATTACCATTGATATTTTTGGTGGGGATGTGTGGACCTTTGACTATGATTTTCTAATATTGATAGTTTAAGGCTTGAATGTAATACATCATCATAATTTTCCAATAATTGTAGTTTTTCCCATTAAACAATGGAGGTCTATTGGTCGATTGTCCTTTTCCTATGGTAGTTGCAAATATATTATTCATAGATCTTTTCTCTAAGACAGTTAAGTCAAAAAATAGAGTTCTAGGCTCTGATACCAATTGTTGCCCAAGTATTGGACCCTAGAGGGGGGTGTGAATAGGGTCTTGGAAAATTGAAATTTCTTCCGTCATCCCTTTTGCAGAATTTTAATTAATCTAATAATAAGGGAAAAGAATTCTAGCAATTCTATAATTAATGCAACAATAAATAAATAAGGATAAGGAGAAAGAGAAAGAGAAAACAAACAGAAGATATGTTATCGAGGTTCGGCTTCCCGCCTACGTCTCTGCCTCAAGCTTCCAACTCGAGGATTCAACACGGTTCACTAATCGTACGATCTTCTTCTGGGTGAAGATCAAACCTTACACTTGCAAGAGAACACCCTCTCTTGACTTCCTTTTCACGAAGCTTCCCATTTCAACACAAGAATCCGCCGATTTTTGATTTCTAATACAAGAGATGTATGGACAAAATACAATCTTAAAATTTCTCCTTAGATGAGCTGAAAGATCTCTTTAAAGCTCACTGAAAATCTCCCAAAGATTGGAGTTGAATAGCTCAATATAACTCTTTTGGGATTTCTAGGGTTTTTTCTCAAAGAATGGATCAATGAATGATTGAGTGAATAATAGAATGCTAGGAGTGGTAAGTCTTCTTGATTTAGTTCAAAGATCATTCCATTTTATAGCCCAAGAGAAATTATGGTCGTTGGAGTAGTATTTAATGCAAAACTAGCCATTGAAAACTAGTTATTGCGAGCTTTAAAAGCTTTGTCCCGCACAAATCAGTCAACTGGTTTTGTGTGCCTTCACAAATCAGTCGACTGATTTCCAGCCAGTCAAAAAATGGAATGTTCTAGAGCTAAATCAATTGAATGGTTTTGAACACCAGTGAGAATCAGTCGATTGATTTTCTGTTTTTCATAGAAAACTCCTCTTTAACCAACCTAGATGATATGCATGATTTGATTGCTCAACTACCTTATCTTAATCAAGAATATTATCATTCAAAATGATTTTCTAGGACCTTAGAATGATGTGTAAAATACTTTTAAGGCTCCTATGGTCAATCTAGGTATATGAGCTTTCAAACTTCAAACTGTGAGGACTTTTTACAAAAGTCCTAAGCACTCTCAAACTATAAATGTAAAACCTTGAATCTTGGAGTTTTCAATCTTCTTTAAACTTGATCTTGATTTGTCTTCTTTGATTTCATCTTTATGGCCAAGATTGATTCTTAGTTAGTCTTCATCTCCATATCAAAAATTTGTATGATTTTCAACTTGTTTAGATGGCTTGCTGATGACTTGATAGTGGATCTTTTCTATGTTTGGTGTCATTTCCATGCTATGTGCCTTTAAAGGTTTGCTAATGCTCTTTGTATGCTAAATTTCACATAAACTCAACAGAGACATTACATTATTGTGTTATCATCAAAATCATTGAGGATACCTATGGTTGTAACCTATAGGCTAACACACACATAGTGAAATTTTTTACTTAGACTAGGTCCTATGGTTTTTCCCTTCACTTTGGAGGATTTTTCACATTAAAAATCATGGTGTTCTTATTGTTGTGTTTGCTTATTCTTCCATGTGGATTGATTTATTTTGGTTATTTGTATATCTATAGAAGGGAAAGGTGTGTGGTTTTCTGACAATAAAATGGGTGAATAGAGTACTTAAGATGTAATCCAATGCAATATTAAAAGGAAAAGGAAGACTTCTAATCTTACTATTTCTCCATCTAATCCGTTAATTCAAAATTGTGAAAAAGCAGTGACGATGAATTCTTGGAAATTCTCCTTCGAAACAATTTTCCTTAATACTTCAACATTCATTGTTGTGAACAAAACAAGTTTACTCCATGATGTTAACCATTCTAGAAATGGACTTTGTTTGGGGATGGTGTTCAAAACAGACATTTTCACATATATGGAGAATAAATTATAGAGAGTGTGTGTGTGTGTGTGTGTGTGTGTGTGATGATACAAGAGGAAAATCAAAGAATAACAACCAACCTTTCAAAGGGAAAAAAAGATAAAAATTTCTCACAGGGAGAGGTTCGTCGTGTTGGCGGCTACCTACAAATTAAGGAGATGGGAGAGGAAGAATTGAATTTGTTGCAAGGATAAGTTGATTCCAGCGCCCAACCAAAATTCCATGAGAGAGATAGAGAGGGAGAAATGAGCTAGGGAGAGAAAGAGATAGACCTGCAACTAATGTATTTTCCAATGGTGATGGAGAGAGCCGAAGAAGGGGGCCGACCCCATACAACAGAGGGACAAGCAAAGCAAAGGCAAAGACATGCGAAAAATGAGGGTGTGTGTTTTAATTATTTGTCTTGAGGAGTGCTAGCCCTACTCTCAAGGCTATTCTACTATCATCCAACCAAGTGTCCTAGCTTTTTAAAAAGTGTGTGCTTTAGAATTGAAAGTGCTTTAACCGGTCGCTTTTAGGACAATTAGTTGGCTCGGACTGAGAGTATAAAAAGCCTAAGAGTAGGAATATTTATCTTTATTATAATCAAATATAGTGAACACATGTCCATTTTTAAGCACCTAGGTGCCTTCCTTTGCCCCACCACCGAGGAGGGGATTATTTATCTTTATCCAACAAATGATTGGACCCTAGAGTAAGTACTTTCCATCTCATCTCATTAGATGTACCCCTAAAATGAATGGTAAACTTTTTTTTGGGTGACTTGGGGTGTCATCAACCCATTTAGATCAGGACTAATCCACAAGGATGTGCGCAATACCCCTCAAACCACGCTCATCGAAATACACTGGAAGGCAAGCTCGAACTCGGGACCTATGGGATATTCCCACAGCCTTTGAACTAGTGGTGTATTTGTAGAACCCCAGATCTTGGGTTCACTATGCGGTGAATAGTGTAGTGAATAGTGTTGGAATGGCCAAAGTGTCTTCCTCCTTGTATTTTGATGTTTGATAAATGAAATGGGGGTGTTAGAACAAGAGTGGAAACAATCTATGTTTCAAAAGATGCAAAAAAGAGGAAAGAACAGGGGGAAATGGAAAAAATGCACAAAGGCCGGTCAACTGTCCCTCCTGGCCGGTCAACTACCTCCATGGAAGTGGCGCAAAAATTGGGCCACAATAGATTTTTGAGAAGGCCGGTCAACTGCCCCTCATAGCCGGTCGACCGACTGTCTCAAAAAAGGGGATTTCAAGGGGTTTACACAAGGGCGGTCGACCGCCCCTCCTAGCCGGTTGACTAACTGTGGGTTTTTCAAACCAATTTTTTTGTCCGACCTACTTTATGCTTTATGAGATATTTTAGGGGCCTTTTGGGTGTTTCACCAAACCCCAAAGGGGCTAGAGAAACCCCATTTCGTGGGGTTAGAGCTTCACAAAGATCTTGGACTGATTTTGAAGAGAAAAAAGGAGAGAGAAAAGAGAGAGAAGCTAGTGTTTTGGTGAGATGTTCTTGAATTGGTGATTTTGGATCAAGACGGAGTCCTTGCTACCTCGGTGTTTCTCAAGCGCTCGATTGTAGGAAAACGATCCTAGAAAGGTAAATACACTCTACTATGTATTTATGTTGTAATTTCCATTGAAAAACCATGATGAACCATATGCTTTGAAATGAGAAAAAAGTAGGAAATCCTACTAGCTTTCCTTGTATTGATGTGATGCTTAAAACAAATTATAAAAGTGATGTTTTTGAAGAAACCATGTGTATTAGACTATGTGTATGTCATGTGATAGGTTTCAATGAAATGGAATAGCATGAGCTATGTGTTATGTGTTTACTATGTTCACTCATAATTGCCTATGTGCACATGTATTGCATGATTGGATTTCCCATGTGTACGTGTATCGAAAAAGAGTAAAATGAAATAATGTTAAACAAGATAAGTGTATTGGAAGTATAAAAAATGGACTTCTACCAACCTAGGTAGAGCATTGGGCATATGATCTCAAGTGAAGCTATGTGTGGGAATAATGCAAATGGACTTCTACCACTCTAGGTAGAGCATTTGGAATTTGTTCCAGATAAACTATGTACAAAGATATCCACAGGGAGGTGGATGAAGCTGCTAATGGACTTCTATCACTCTTGGTAGAGCATTAGGGGTGGAGGCAAATGGAGAGGTTATCAAACTAGAAGGTCTAAATGAGAGATTCCATCGGGCGATGGATAGCCCGACTTGACACAGATTCTGGGAGCCATCTTCGGACTATAGAGAGGCTTGCAAACAAGGTGGAGATTACTGCTACTCCTGGTGCACCTGCACCTCCTCCTGTGCACCACACTGCGGGGTTAGAGGCCTTCCGGAGACTGCAGCCTCCTACTTTCTATGGGACGACAGATCCCATGGAAGTCAAGGCATGGATTATGTAGTTGGAATAGACCTTTGGAGTCCTCCGCTACACAGATGAGCAGAGGGTAGACTAGGCCTCTTTCATGATGGAGGGTTCGGCCGAGCATTGGTGGAGAGCCGCCTTAAGGCAGAGAGATGCCGCTAGGGCAAGAGAGGCATAGACATGGGGAGAATTCCTTGATGTCTTCTATCGTCAGTTCTTCCCTGCGACTGTCCGAGAGCATAAGGAAATCGATTTTATGACGCTCGAGCAGGGGGAGATAAGTGTGGCAGACTATGAGGCCAATTTTGTAAATTTGTCGAGGTTCGCACCTCGCCTGATCGCATTAGAGCACATGCGGGTCAAGAAGTTCGAGTGAGGGCTGAAGGCCTTCATCAGGGATAGGGTGTTCATGTTCCAGGTTGGCACTTGGGGAGAGGTGGTGAGCAAGGCCAAGCTCACAAAGAAGAATTTTGAGGAGTTCTTTCAGAGGAAAGACAGTGGCCTAGGGAGAGGCATCGTCAGAGGACAGTCTAGTGGCTCAGCATCGCCTGATAAGAGGGCCAGGACTACTTCTTATCTGACTTCATAGCCTACACATGCTCAGAAGCCTCCACAGGCATCGTAGGACTCTCGTCCTACTACCACTCAGGCTACTAGGTCTGTGTAACCTGCTTCTTACACTTTAGGGCTAGGACTTTGCAGTCACTACGAGCGGAAACGTGTCAGCAATTACAGGAAGCTCTCAAGAGGGTGCTTTCATTATGGCCTCCAGGGACACATGGTCAAGTATTGCCCAGGCCGACAACCTTCATTCCAGCCTCAGCCTCAACCTCAACCTTAGGGGAGTAGACCTCTAGTCAGGCAGGCTTCTCAGAAGGGATCTTCTCAGGTCTCTAGGCTCCCACAGCCCACTCAGACACCTCGTTAGGTGAATCAACGTAGGGTCTTCATCGTGACAGAGCAAGACGCACATGCATCAGACAATGTTGTGCAAGGTACATTCAAGTTTAAATTGTCAATGTTATAAATTATCAATAGTATATGATTGTATTGCTATGTTGTGTATGAACATGCTACCTATATTTGTGGTTTTATTTACTTTCTTGATGGTAGTTAGTTTTAATGCTCAGGCGCCTTATTGATAGAGGAGTGCCTAGCCCGGGTATTGATCGATACGAGATCTACACATTCATTCGTATCACCCAGTCGGCTAGTTCAGGAGTTATGTATTTTGCCTCTGCTCAGGAAGTCAGTGGATGCAGACAGAGTGTATCAGGGCTATGTAGTGCAAGTTGGGTAGCACGAGTTGTTAGCTGATCTGATTATCTTGGATTTCCAAGATTTCGACGTCATCTCGGGGATGGATTGACTCTCGACTCACCACGGTCATGTGGCGTGCTTTGAGAAGATGGTGAACTTCTAGCCTATTAGGGCGAAGCCATTTTATTTCAGAGGGCTGCGAGGAAGGGAGATCGCACGGTTCGCTGCTCTTATTCTCTCAAGCTTGGAGGCACGAGGCTCCTTAGCCATCCCAGTTGTGGGTGAGTACTTGGACGTGTTTCCCAAGGAATTGCTGGGATTGCCTCTTGATCAGGTGATAAAGTTTTCCATTGAGTTAACTCTAAGCAATGCTCCGATTTCTAGGGCTCCATACAGGATGGCCCCTATTGAGCTGAAGGAGTTGAAGGAGCAGTTAGAGGAGCTACAATGCCTTGGCTTCATCCAGTCGAGTGTTTCACCATGGGGAGCCCCTATACTCTTTGTGAAAAATAAGGATGGATAAATGAGGATGTGCATCGACTATAGGCAACTGAATATGGTCGCGATCAAGAATCGTTATTCACTTCCTCGGATAGACAACTTGTTTGACTAGCTAAAGGGAGCAAAGTTCTTCTCAAAGATTGATCGTCGATCCGGATACCATCAGTTAAAGATCAAGACTGAAGACATTTCCAAGTCTACCTTCAGGACTCTGTATGGGCATTACGAGTTTCTAGTCATGCCTTTAGATCTGATGAACGCGCCGGCAGCTTTCATGGATCTGATGAACCGGGTGTTCAGACCATCTCTCAATCGGTGTGTGATTGTGTTTGTCAATGATATCCTTGTGTATTCCCAAACACGAGATGATCATGTGAGAGACCTCCACCTTACGTTGCAGACTCTTCGAGAGTATAGCCTTTATGCTAAGTTGAGCAAGTGCGAGTTTTGGTTGGAGAAAGTGGTATTCATTGGTCACGTGGTGTCTGCCGAGGGTATCTCAGTTGATTCTACAAAGATAGAGGCAGTGAAGAACTAGGAGAGACCTAAGAGTGTTAGCGAGATCTGTAGTTTCCTCAGTCTAACAGGGTACTATAGGAGGTTCGTGAAGGGATTCTCCAGATTAGCGGCACCGCTTACACATCTCACGCGTAAGAACGCTAAGTTCACCTGGAGTGACAAGTGCGAGAGTAGCTTCACAAAATTAAAGAAGAGGTTTACTACGACTCCTGTTCTCACAGTTCCATCCGGGAGCGGTGGTTTTGTAGTATATAATGATGTTTCACAAACCAGGCTAAGATGTGTTCTAATGCAGCACGGGAAGGTTATCGCCTATACTTCTCGACAATTGAAATATCATGAGAAGAACTATCATACGCACGACCTAAAGCTTGTAGCGGTTGTCTTTGCTCTGAAGATTTGGTGTCACTACCTTTCTGGGGAACAGTTTGATATGTTCACAGATCACAAGAGCTTGAAGTATCTGTTTTCCTAGAAAGAGCTGAATCTGAGGCAGTGTCGATGGGTGGAGTTCATGAAGGACTATGATTGCTCTATCTAGTACCACCCGGGTAAGGCGAATGTGATGGTAGATGCTCTGAGCAGGAAGTCTTATAGGCACTTTGTCACGCCCCGAAAATCAATACAATTCATATCTCATAAATGCATGGATTTCTAGGCGTGGACCTGGAACAAATCCCAAGACTAAATGGAAATAATTCAAATTAATCCATTAAACAAAAGTGTATATTAAGCCACTAAAATAAATCAAAGACAATAACCAAATAAAATGGACATTTTTCAGTCTCAATTTAATACTTGCTTAAATAAGTTCCTTAAACAACTCAATAAAAATCTAACTAAAACAAAGAGCTCCACAGACTAACTAAGCTCCTGCTGACTTCTAATTTCCTCAGGTCTCTCCTGAAAAGATAGAGTATAACAAGGGTGAGCACGACGGCCCAGTAAAAGAACACATCCAACAATCAATAATTATATCACGACAGATGCAATAAATTATGCAACAAATTATTACAACATATGTAATTTATTTATACACAAGTTTTACAATTTACCGTTAATTCAATTATTGGTCACGGTCTCATGTCCATAGGATTCAAACTGATATCGTCCTACTGACATTCTTTTACTGGCAAAACTAAGCTCATCCAGTCGGGTTCCCACAAAGTTCACCCTTCATTTATTTGATCTAACGAGTGTCTCACTCCATTAGTTAAAGAGTCATTTGGTTTATCATTGATCTTCCAATACTATTCTTGGGATCACACTAAGTTTACCCAATTTTCACTTTTGGGCTCCCACAAAGTTCACCTGAGGATTCTCTTCTGGGCATCGTACAAAAATCCTCACACAAGCAAACCCCACTCAAGGTTTTGGTCTTTTATTAAAATCTGTATTTATTCAATGACATACAAGACAATATTCATATATTAAACATGACATGTACATCAATAATTAATAAACAAAATAATAATTGACAAGAGCATGCATGATTTCACTTCATAATTCACAATAATTAAGAATATTAAATATAAATAATATATTCAATTAAAATATCTTAGAAAAATTAATGTGAAAAATATCTCTTTTCCCGTTTTTGATTTTCGACTAAGGTTTTGACCCATAAAACTATTGATTTTGGAAAAACTTTATTTACGAAAGTTGTAGATCTTTTTGAGCTCTTCGAAATGATGTACTGTCAGACCAAAATCGGACTTAAGGTCATAAAGTTATGACCCATATACCAAAACTGGGTAAATTCCCTTTAAATTAATTTAATTCTGAAAATTCACCAATTATAATCTTATAGATTTCTCATATTTTCTTCCCTAAAATTCCGTTTTTCTCAATGGTTTTCATCCCTAAATTCAATACATTGTTTTTTTGACATTAATTCATTTATGAGTAATTATAGATGTAAAACAAGAGTTGGAACAACAAGATTTAAACATCAAAATATACTAATTTTAATTCCAAGATTTTAAGAATTACCTAAAACCTTACTCAGAATTTTAAATTCTAATTTATAAGTTTCTAGAATGGATCATTATTCCTATAAATCCAAAACATAATCAAAACCTAGAACTAAGGAGGAGTGTTCACTTGCCTCAACAATTTAATCTACCGCGAGGAAGAACAAGATTTGGAATCGCGATCTCCTTCCTTGAAAATTCTTTCAAAAGTGAAAACCTTACTTTTCTTCTCTCCCACATTTCATTTTCCAGAAATTGTGTTATGTGTATTCTGAAATTAGATTTACCACTTTCTATTTATATTATCCCTATTATTTATTTACTAGAATGTCATTAATGACTGTTGTTTATCTACACTTCTAATTAAATCCCTATCAAGGTTATTCTAATTCTCTCATTTATTCTCACATTAGCTAATTAATTTCATGGTCACTACAATCTACCATCCTTAAAAGAAATTTTTTCCTCAAAATTTAATATACCTCATCAAGAAAAAGATGTGGATACTTTTTCTCCATCCTCGACTCCAGCTCCCAAGAGGCTTCACTTATGTCATGATTGTTCCAGAGAACCTTCACTAAGGTGATGGACTTAGCTCTAAGCTGCTTCACCATATTGTCCAAAATGCAAACCTGTCTCTCCTCGTAAGATGCATCATGCCTGAGCTCCAAGGTACAAAATTTAATAGTGTGAGACTCATCTCTCACATACTTTCTCAGCATAAATACATGAAACATATTATGTATCCAGACAGACTAGGTGGCAAGGCTAGTCTATATGCCACAACTCCGATCCAATCCAACACTTCAAATGGTTCCATGAACCTAGGAGACAACTTCCCCTTCTTTTTTCTGAATCTCACAATAACCTTCATTGGAGAATCCTTAAGCAAAACATGATCGCCAACTGCGAACTCAAGGCTTCTTCTACGCCGGTCTGCATAACTCTTTTGTCGACTCTGAGCAGTTCTCAACCACTCCTTGATTAATGCTACCTTCTCAGTAGTCTCACGAACCAACTTTGGTCTAAGCAAACTACTAACACCTACCTCTGCCCAACAAATAGGTGATCTACAAGGTCTACCATATAGAGCCTTGTACGGTGCCATCTCGATACTAGAATGATAACTGTTATTATATGCAAACTCCACCAAAGGTAGGTGATCCAACCAATTACCTTTGAAATCCAAAATACATGCCCAAAGCATGTCTCCAACACTTGGTTGACTCATTCCGTCTGATGAAAAGTCGTACTGAAATATAATGATGTCCCCAAAGCTCTCTGAAAAATCTTCCAGAATTGAGATGTAAACATCACATCTCGATCTGAGACTATTGATATCGAAACTCCATGCAGTTCAACTATCTATTTTACATACAGCTTACTCAACTCATCCATGGACTAAGTAGTACAAGCCTGTAGAAAGTGAGCAGATTTTATCAATCGGTCCACTATTAATCATACTACATCGTGCCCCTGCCTCGACCTTGGTAGTCCGACTACAAAATCCATCGATATCCTCTCTCATTTCCATTCTGCAATGGACAATGACTGCAAAGGCCCAGATGGCTTCTGATGCTCAGCCTTCACTTACTGACAAGTCAAACATCTAGCTACAAATTTTGTAATCCGTTTCATACCATCCCACCAAAAATGTCTACAAAGATCTCGATACATCTTTGTATCACCCGGATGAACCACATATTTTGCGTGATGCGCTTCCTCAAGAACCTCTCTCTTTAGATCAGTCAAATTTGGAACACAATCTACTACGAAATCTCACACAACCATTTGATCCAACAGCCCAATCTGCAATGTTACTAACAACTGCCTCTGCTAATCTCAATTGCAATTTTCCATCTTACGATTGAACTTGAATGATTTTACTGACCAATGTCAGTTGGATACTTAGACTGAATAGAAAAGCATTGGCATTCTACTGAACTAGATGAAAATTATATACTGAAACTACCTCCAACATATTCCACTCCTGAACTATCATAAGAGCAACTAATCCTCTCGGTTTACGGCTCAATGCATCTACTACAACCTTGGCCTTCCCAGGATGATAGTGAAAAGTAAAGACATAATCCTTTAGATGTTTCATCTACCTTCATTGCCTCATGTTCAACTCCTTCTGAGAGAACAGGTATTTCAAACTTTTGTGATCAGAAAAGAACTCAAACTTCTCTCCATAAAGATAGTGTCTCCATATCTGCAATTTAAAAACAACTATCACCAACTCCAAATCATGAGTTGGATAGTTCTACTCATGAACCTTCAACTGAAGAGATGCATTGACAACCACCTTACCATTCTACATCAAAACATACCCCAAGCCCTGATGAGATGCATCACTATATACCACAAGTCCTCCATGGCTCTCAGGAATGGTCAGAACTGGTGCTGATGTCAGTCAGGTCTTTAACTCAACAAAGACCTGCTCACAACTGTCTTCCCAAACAAACTTCACGTATTTCTTAGTCAGACGAGTCAAAGGTGCAGAAATCTTTAAAATCCCTCAATGAAATGTCGATAGTATCCTGCCAGACTCAGAAAACTACAAATCTCAGTAACTGAAGTGGGTTGTCCTTAGTCCATTACTGCTTCAACCTTAGTAGGATCCACTGACACTCCTTCTATTGAGACGACATGTCCCAAAAACTTGACTTGCTCCTGCCAAAACTCACATTTTGAAAGTTTGGGATACAACTGATGTTTTCTTAAAGTCTGAAGTGTGATATGAAGATGATGCTCATGCTCTTCACTAGAGTTCGAAAAAATCCAAATGTCATCCACAAAGACAACAAAAAACTTATCTAGGAAAGGCTTAAAACCCGGTTCATCAATTCCTTGAAATTCGTTGGTGTATTAGCCAGCCCAAATGACATGACTAAGAACTCGTAATGTCCATACCGAGTCTGAAAAGTAGTCTTAGAGATGTCTTCCTACTTCACCCTCAACTAGTGATAACCTGACCTCAAGTCAATCTTGGAAATAACTGCACTCCTCTGAGTTGATCGAATAAATCATCAATCTTAGGAAAAGATTACTTGTTCTTAATAGTCACTTTATTCAATTGTCTGAAATCGATACTCAATCGCATTGATCCATCATTCTTTTGACATATATTAACGGCGCGCCCCACGACGAAGTACTAGGCCAAACAAAGCCCTGATCTAACAACTCTTGGATTTGCCCTTTTAATTCCTTCAATTTTGCTGGCATTATCCTGTAAGGTGCCTTTGATATTGGTGAGGTACCCGGTCCTGCATCAATACTGAAATCCACTACCCTCCTAGGAGTCAAGCCCGATATCTCTTGGAATACATCAAAAAATTCTGAGACAACTGGCATTTGTTCCAACCCAATACCTTGATCCACACTCACAATGTGAGAGAGAAATCTTTTAGTCAACATCTCCTTTGTGTAACTACTCCGAAAAAGAAATGATAACTCACCAGAGAAAAAAAAATATCACTGTTTCTCAAAATAAGACAACTTAGCATGAAAGGCCGCTAACCAATTCATACCTAAGATCACATCGAATTTTCATATCTCGAGTACCACTAAGTCAACTAGCAACACTCTCTCTCTAGCCTTGATTGGACACTCTCTACAATTAAGATCAAGAATAGCTGACTCTCCAAACGGTATCACAACCGACAAAACTTCTTCTAAGGTTTCACGCACTAAACACAAGATATTCTACTCTTTGGTCCTTTAAGGAAAATACTCAGCATAGAATTTAAATTTGAATTCTTCCTAGATCATCTCAATCACATCCTCGATCCTAATTATTAAATTTCACCAATGGTGCGCCTCACTTTCCTAGATCATCACAATTTAAAACTTCAAGATCAAGATCTTCTTGAATGTGAGAATCCACTCGTCTACCCCCATACGACTTACAGTCCCGCCCAAGGTAGATGAATTCCACCTTATAAACTCCTTAATCAACTCAATCATTGGGTTAAATTCTAATGACTGACTAGATACTTCTAGCCTAGCTCTGACCTCACGAATAGTTAATCTCGTCAAATAACAAACACTAGAATTCTATCATGATCCTAATCACAACATACTACACTAATGTTATCCTAAACTCCACAGTGACCCAAAGAACCAATCCTATATGTCAATCTTGTTACACCAGGGTTTCTAAACCTAGTGCTCTAATACCAATCTGTCACGCCCCGAAAATCAATTTAATCCATATCTCATAAATGCATGGATTTCAAGGCGTGGACCTGGAACAAATCCCAAGACTAAATGGTAATAATTCAAATTAATCTATTAAACAGAAGTGTATATTGAGCCACTAAAATAAATCAAAGACAATAACCAAGTAAAATGAACATTTTTCAATCTCAATTTAAGACTCCCCTAAACAAGTTCCTTAAACAACTCAATAAAAACCTAACTAAAACAAAGAGTTCCACGGACTAACTAAGCTCCTGCTAACTTCTAATTTCTTCAGGTCTCTCTTGAAAAGATAAAGTACAACAAGGCTGAGAACGACGACCCAGCAAAAGAACACATCCAACAATCAATAATTATATCATGACATATGCAATAAATTATGCAACAGATTATTACAGCATATGCAATTTATTTATACACAAGTTTCACAATTTACTGTTAATTCAATTATTGGTCACGGTCTCATATCCATAGGGTTCAAACTGATATCGTCCTACTGACATTCTTTTACTGGCAACACTAAGCTCATCCAGTTGGGTTCCCACAAAGTTCGCCCTTCATTTATTTGATATAATGAGTGTCTCACTCCATTAGTCAAACAGTCATTTGGTTTATCATTGATCTTCCAATACTATTCTTGGGATCACACTAAGTTTATCCAATTTTCACTTTTGGACTCCCACAAAGTTCACCTGAGGATTCTCTTCTGGGCATCATACTAAAGTCCTCCCACAAGCGAACCCCACTTAAGGTTTTTGGTCTTTTATTAAAATCTAGATTTATTAAATGGCATACAAGACAATATTCATATATTAAACATGACATGTACATCAATAATTAATAAGCAAAATAATAATTGACAAGAGCATGCATGATTTCATTTCATAATTCACAATAATTAAGAATATTAAATATAAATAATATATTCAATTAAAGTATCTTAGAAAAATTAATGTGAAAATATCTCTTTTCCCGTTTTTGATTTTCGACTAAGGTGTTGACCCACAAAACTATTGATTTTGGAAAAAATTTCTTCACAAAAGTTGTAGATCTTTTCGAACTCTTCGAAATGATGTACTGTTGGACCAAAATCGGACTTAAGGTCATAAAGTTATGACCTGTATACCGAAACTGGGTAAATTCCCTTTAAATTAATTTAATTCCGAAAATTCACTAATTATAATCTTATAGAGTTCTCATATTTTCTTTCCTAAAATTCCATTTTTCTCAATAGTTTTCATCCCTAAATTCAATACATTATTTTTCTGACATATAATTCGTTTATGAGTAATTATAGATGTAAAACAAGAGTTGGAGCAACAAGATTTAAACATCAAAATATATTAAGTTTAATTCCAAGATTTTAAGAATTACCTAAAACCTTACTCAGAATTTTAAACTCTAATTTATAAGTTTCTAGCATGGATCATCATTCCTATAAATCCAAAACATAATCAAAACCTAGAACTAAGGTGGAGTGTTCACTTGCCTCAACGATTTAATCTACCACGAGAAAGAACAAGTTTTGGAATCGCGATCTCCTTCCTTGAAAACTCTTCCAAATGTGAAAACCCTACTTTTCTTCTCTCCCACGTTCCATTCTCCAGAAATTGTGTTCTGTGTATTCTGAAATTAGGTTCACCACTTTCTATTTATATTATCCCTATTATTTATTTACCAGAATGTCATTAGTGACTCTTGTTTGTCTACACTTCTAATTAAATTCCTATCAAGGTTATTCTAATTCTTCCATTTATTTTCATATTAGCTAATTAATTTCATGGTCACTACACACTTGACTCGCATGATGGTCCATGAGTGGAAATTGTTAGAAGAAATATCTAACAATGTGACCAGCTTCAGTATTGCTACCTATGGGCCAGTGATGTCAAACCTGGCAGTCAAGCCATATATGCTGGACCGGATCCAAGAGTTGCAGAGTTCGGATGCCGATTTGCTTGCTTACCGAGATAAGTTGGTGAGTAGTGGTAGTCAAGATTTTGCTTTGAATGGTGATAGTGTCATCACATTCAAAGGCAGGTTGTGTGTTACTGCCGATTCAGAATTGAGGTTTGAGATCTTAGACGAGGCCCACCGGTCCAAGTACATAGTGCATCCTGGAGGTACGAAGATGTACCAGAACCTGAAGAGGCCCTTCTGGTGGCAGAACATGAAGAGTGAAGTGGCAGAGTATGTGACTCGTTGCTTAGTGTGCCAGTAGGTTAAGGCCGAGCATCAAAGGCCTACAGGTCTCTTACAACTTCTCCCTATTCCGGAATAGAAATGACAGAATATATGTATGGACATTGTAATTGGTTTGCTATGGATGATAAAGGGCTCCGATGCTATATGGGTTGTAGTGAACAAGTTGACAAAGTCTATGCATTTTCTTTCTTATCGAACTACGTCCAGTTCAAGCCAGCTTGTAGCCTTGCATGGGGTGCTAGTTACTGTTGTATCTAATTGAAACCCTTCCAGGTTCTGGAAGAGCTTTCAGAGTGCTATGGGTTCTCGATTAGACTTTAAAACTGTCTTTCATTCTCAGGCTGTTGGGCAGACCGAGAGGGATAACTAGATTATAAAGGACATGCTCTGGGCATGCATGTTAAACTTCCGAGGTAGTTGGGAGGATCACTTGCCGTTGGTTGAGTTCGCCTACAACAATAGATACCAAGCGAGCATCCAGATGACACCTTTCGAGACTTTATATGAGAAAATTTGTCGACCTCTTCTATTCTGGGATGAAGTTGGTGAGCGGAAGGTTCTAGGTCCTGAGTTGATCGAGCAGACTGCTAATAGGGTTAAGATCATCAGGGAGAGGTTGAAGGCTGCCCATGACAGGCAAAGAGCTATGCGGACACTCGCCGCAGGGACTTGAAATTCCAAGTTGGGGATCGAGTCTCTGTGAAGATTTCTCCGAGTCTGGGAATCATAAGGTTCGACAAGAGGGGGAAGCTTAGCCCGAGGTATGTGGGACCTTCTGAGATCATCACTAGGGTCGGTGAGGTTTCTTACCAGGTCGCCCTATCTACTCACAAGGCAGTGGTCTACAATGTCTTCCATATTTCCATGCTCAGGAAATATGTTCTGGATCCCTCAAATGTTATCGATCTCGATCCTGTGGAGGTCCGTGAAGTTCTTACTCTAGTGGAGCAACCATCTCAGATCTTGGATCATAGAGATCAAGTCTTGCGCACCAAGACGATTCCTTTAGTCCTCTTGAAGTGGCAACATCATTCTGTAGAAGGGGATACATGGGAGCGCGAGGCCGAAGTGAGGGAAAAGTACCCTCATTTGTTTGTATAGTTTCCTTTGTTGGTTTACATATATTTTTGTTCTTCGTATCCTCTTGTATCGTTCTAATTTCGGGGATGAAAATTCTGTAAGGAGGGAGGATGTAAAACCCTGGATTTTGGGTTCACTGTGTGGCGAATAGTGCAGTGGATAGTGTTGGAATGGCGAAAAGGCATTCCTCCATGTATTTTGATGTTTGATAAATGAAATGGGGGTTTAATATAAAATGAAAGTGTTATGGGTATTTGAGAATTGTCCTAAGGGTATTAGAACAAGAGTGGAAACACTCTAAGTATCAAAAGATGGAAAAAAAAAAAAACAAGGGAAAATGGCAAAAATGCACAGAGGTCGACCGACCGCCCCTCCTAGCCGGTCGACTGACTGTATGGAAGTAGCCCAAAAATTGGGTCACGGTAGGATTTTTTAGAAGGCCGGTAGACCTCCCCTCATAGTCGGTCGACTGACTGTCTCCAAAAAGGGGATTTTTAGGGGGTTTACACATGGTCGGTCGACCGCCCCTCCTAGCCAGTCGACCGACTGTGGGTTTTTCAGGCCAATTTGCCTGACCGACCTACTTTATGCTTTATGGGATATTTTAGGGGTCTTTTGGGTGTTTCACCAAACCCCAAAAGGGCTATGTAAACCCCATTTCGTGGGGTTAGAGTTTCACAAAGTTCTTGGACTGATTTTGAAGAAAAAAATGAGAGAGAAAAGGGAGAGAAGCTAGGGTTTTGGTGAGTTGTTCTTGAATTGGCGTTTTTTGATCAAGAATGAGTCCTTCTTGCTACCTCGGTGTTTCTCAAGCGTTCGGTCATAGGGAAACGATCTTAGAAAGGTAGATACACTCTACTATGTATTTATGTTGTAATTTCCATTGAAAACCCATGATGAACCATATGCTTTGAAATGAGAAAAAAGTAGGAAATCCTGCTAGTTTTCCTTATATTGATGTCATGCTTGATGTTTTTGAAAAACCCATATGTATTAGACTATGTGTATGCCATGTGATAGGTTTCAATGAAATGGAATAGCATGAGTTATGTGTTATGTGTTATGTGTTTACCATGTTCACTCACAATTGCCTATGTGCATATGTATTGCATGATCGGATTTCCCATGTGTACGTGTATCGAAAAAGAGTAAAATGAAATGATGTTAAACAAGATAAGTGTATTGGGAGTATGCAAAAGGACTTCTACCAATCTAGGTAGAGCATTGGGCATATGATCTCAAGTGAAGTATGTGTGGGAAGAATGCAAATGGACTTCTACAACTCTAGGTAGAGCATTTGACATTTGTTCCAGGTAAACTATGTGCAAAGATATCTGCAGGGAGGTGGATGAAGCTGCTAATGGACTTCTATTACTCTAGTTAGAGCATTAGGCATGCTCCATGTGTATGTGAATGCTAATGGACTTCTACCACTCTCGGTAGAGCATTAGTCAAAGTCATGTGTACACTCCCATAAAAGTCATATGTAAAGCAAGTGAATGTTCCATATGTAAAGTAAAAGAGATAAAAGAAAATAAAAGAAGAATGTGATTTTGCAAGATAAGTGCATGTGTTTCTACCATATCACACATGTGTATTTGAAAAGAGGTTTCCCTATGTGTTTCAGTGCATGTGTATCCTAGCTATGAATTGTCTATGTGAAAGCATGTGATATTATGACATATTATCTAGTAGTTTGTATACACTGAGTATTTCATGCTCAGCCGAATTGTTATCATCGGCAAGTCCATTTGATGTTGCTCATGAATATTGGGTTGAGGAGGAGTACTATGAGGTTGAGCCTACGATGGATCATCCGCTCGAGGATAGAGCACCGGATAGGTGACCCTATCTAGACTACTGTTGAGAGGCGTGAAGGAGTGATATGTTGTATCTTGAAGAGGGGAATGTTTGTTTTATACTTATTATTGTGTTTACATTATGTTGGTTCAGACTTGGATACATATATCGGTTTAATATATTAGAAATTTTCAGTTTCCGCTAAATGTTGCCTTATGTATTTCATAGGATGGTATGATATAATTTAGGTTACGGGCCAAAAGTATCCTAAACTTTTAAGGGGTATTTTGGGTCGCGACAGTATTCGAGCTTAACTTGAGCTTGGCTTGAGCTTGATTCGAACCCGAATGTTTAGGCTTGAGCTTGGCTTGAACAAGCTTGATCGAACTTGAGCTCCATTCGAGCTCGAACTTTATTGAAGCTGAACTCAAGTAGGATCAAGCTTGATTCATGGAATTATTATTGTTTGATTTTACATAAATTAATAAAAGTTTTATTAATAAATTATGATACAATAACTACAATATTTTAATACATACATATATGAAAATAAAAACTGGGAGTAGTTATTCGATCCAACAGTGTTGAGAGTTAGATCAAAGTTTCTATTTTTAACTTATTTATTATTTACTATTATCTCTTAAATTAATTAATTAGAAATTAGAAATTATTATTACAATTTATAATTTTAAAAAAAGTTTAAAATATTATATTAATAAAATGAATGGTAGACGTCTATAGTATAGAGCCGCCCCCAGCTGTGAGGCCCACCGGTCGATTATTAGAGTCGGTGTACGGTCCAGGTTGACATGGCTTCTCGTTTCATGAAGTTGTTCCTCATTGTTCTTACTTTCTCTCAGTTCTGGCTGGAATTCGAGAGGTAGGCTTCGACCCAGAATTCAGCCCCACGAAGAACCATCTTGATCTTCGCTTGTCATGACCTCAGGTAAATTTCATATCAAATTTTCCATTAAATTCGATTAACCTAGACTATGAATTTCGTACAGCTTTCATCTGTTTCAATCAAGGATTCAGAGTAACGTTGCAATATATGATAATTTCAACGATTATATTCGATTTCATTTCTTTTCACCATCTGGGTAGAGATTTATTCTGTGAATTATGTGAAATTTCATCTGGGTTTTTTAATTTTTTGAAAATCTGACATGAATTCGTATGGAAAATCCTGTTTTCATGAATTTTTGTCATGTTTTCTGGATTAATCGATTAGCATCTCTTGCAGATTTTACCTTAACGATTCCAGCAGAAGTGGAATTAGCTTCTCGTTTGAGAACCTCGCAGTTCTTGTTCACACAAAGGCCCTGGCTTGGTATACCCCACAAAGGCTACATCACTGTTTGCCTTTCATTTTCCATTCTCGTTCATTTGTGTGTGTTGTTGTATGAATGTCCGTGTTTTAGTTTTCAATTCATTACTACTTGGCAGTTGCAATTTTTATTAAAGTAAATTTCTTCCCTAGGAACCAGGTGTGTTACTACTTATGCTTTATGGTTCTATGTCTAGATCTCTATGGAAAACGAATCAGGCCTGTCGCGCCTTATGCAAGTGTGTGTAGTAAACCAGTCATTGATCTAGCGCCAATACACCGTTGCTTGCCCGATGAGCTTCTGTTCGAGGTACCGTATATAAGTATTCTGGCCATTTAAGTACTGCTATCATCTCTTCCATAGCTATGAGTACCACTAGAATAGTCATTATAATTAATTTCCAATTCAAATTCAGTCATCATACTTCTTATCATTGTTAGATTTCAAGCATAATTGTTCACAAAGTAACACTATCTTTATTTTATATATCAGTTTTGTGACCAGCATTTGCTTTGATACTTATTTTCACTACTGTTTTGTCATCTGTATGCTCTGTTGGATTAACCTCATACTGTGTGAGGATTCGAGTCTTTGTATGGAATATAATACTTTCAGATAAGGTAATAGGTTTACTCAAAGATAAAAAAAAATTAAAAATTAAAAGGATAAAGATGGGGTTAGAGGTTTCTTTGTTTGTCAAGCAAATGTTATTGTCAGTGTTTAATACAACAAAAATAATGGTTGTAATGGTTGGGGACCTTGAGTGTTACTATTATAATAGTCCTGCAATTAAAGGCAGTAATTTACCAATATAACATAATGTTTCTTGTCTATGTGTCTTTTTAACCCTTATAATGACATTAATTAAAATTATGGCTATTGCCTTGTAACTGGAGTTTTGCCAATTGTGAATAGCAACGCAGGGTTCACTTTGGTGAAACTCAGTTTAGTCTATGCATTACCGCTTTTGGATTCCATGCCAATTTCATGTTAGTTTTTGCCAATTCCTGAATTCCATTAGGCTCATATTCTATTGGACAATCATGCCTCACACAAACAGTGATATCTAAGTATGACCGGATATGCTGGCTCTCTATCCCTGTTAGAAATTGTTCGACGGTTGAGTGATAAAGTCTTCTTTGCATATGTCTCTGTTCAATGTTAAAGTTTCTGTCATAAACTGGATAATGAATGTTCATAAGCAGGTCTTTGCACGAATGAATCCATATAGTTTAGGGAGGGCAGCATGCGTTTGTCGGAAATGGAGATATACAATTCGTAATCCTTTGTTTTGGCGCAGTGCATGTCTAAAGGCTTGGCAGGTATTGTGAATTATGGTTGTAAGCTTTCTTAGTTCTATTTGCATATAAATATCATCCAAGCTTAAAATAGGGGGACTTCCTTTAATGAAGCTGGCTGGAGCAGTGGAAAATTACAAGATTTTACACTCTATATATGAGGGGTCATGGAGAAAAATGTGGCTTTTAAGACCGAGGGTCCGTACTGATGGTAAGATCCATTTGTATAAAAATTGTCTAGAATTGACTTTTGTGCCTAATTTGTTTCTGTATTTAGTTATACGTGTACCAAACTCATCAATATGGCTTTATGCGTGTTGCTTGTACTATCCATTTAGATTCTTTGTGGTTGGCTGGTTGCTTTCCTTATTTTTATTTTGAGAAGCGACTCAAAGAAAACATGAATCGAATGAACTTATTTTCCCACAAACACCGACTGGTTAACCCTTACTTGCAGAATGGATTGGAAGTTCATACTCCAAAAACATGAAAGAATGTTACATTGCAGATTTCATAAGAAAAAATTCCATTGAAATTTGCAAGTCACAAAAGCATGCAATACTCTGGAGTCCCGGGATCTTATGTTGGAGGAATCTTTTTCCCTTGCACGAGGACCAGGAACGAACGCAAAAGGAAAAATCATTTTTTTTTCTTCCAAGGGATCTTTGTGTCTGTTTTGTCATTAAATTCAATCAATCCTTATTGTGTCAGAACCTGAGCATTTTTTTTCGGTCACAAACCAAGTCTAAGTATTTAATTGTTGTGTGGTGATTCTTTGAATTCTTTTTTACAAACAAAAAAAAATCACTGCATGTAATGTGGTTTGAACGCTTCCAGTTGATATTATCCTGTCAAACATCATGGAAGTATTAGGTATGCTTCCCTTCTTCATGGGCGTGTTTAGATCCAGTCTTTTCTCATGTCTTAACTAAGTTACAGGCTCTTTTCACGCAGACTTTTTTTTGGAGGTAGACTCTCATTTAACATGGGCATGAGAAAAAATTCCACGGCCTACATTGTAACATATGTCTCTAAATCCACCAGTATTTGCAAGTGTGCTTGACCTTCTAAAATTTAACCAATCAAAACAAAATAAAACTAAATTGCATGTCTTGGATCTCCCCCCCCCAACAAGCTATTCCGTGCATCATCTCTCCTTTGAAGTGTAATAGAGAATTGTGAGTAGAATTACTAGTCCTTGGGGATGGATCCATCTTTCCCGATCACTGGAAGCCTTGATATCAGTCAGATGGAAGTTTTGCAAACCTAAGTTGAATTGGAAAAAAAAATAGTGCAAAAAGGTGGAAAAAGTTCTGTTGATGGAAACCGAACTTGCTACCCCTCATGCTGGAAAATACAGAAACACAGTTTTCAAGAGTATTGTCTACTCCTGGCCTTGCATCCAAATACACCATTTTTCTGGTAATATAAGACCAGCTCACTTTAGAGATTATGAGTTGAAGAAAATGGAGGGGCCTTGGGAGTCTTTCAGAGATTTTTTACAAATCCTTTCAGATTTGGAGCAAGGTTTCCTCTTTTGATATCAGGAAGAATTGTAGGAAAGCGATCTGGAATTTTCATTGACATCAAGATAATTATCCCCATCTGCTGTATAGGTTTGTCTTTGGATATGATGTTGTTTTATGGTTCTAAGCTGTATCGTAAGGGAAATGCAAATATGTGAGTGTGTTGCTGCACTTCAATTTTGAGGATTTTTCAAATATAAATCGGAAAACAAACAAGTGTGCGTGTATTACACTCTTCAGTTTTGAGGATTTTTCTAATGGTTATAGGAAAACAAACTCTAGCCTTTACTCTGATTGTATGAAGTGCACTTCTTTTACTCTGATTGTATCTTCTCTTGATTTGGTTATGTTTCAATTCATTAGGAAGTAAATTTGATTTTTTTGGTTAGATGTTTTGCAAGTTGATGTGTGATTTTTAATTTGGATGAAGTGGACTTTTTTCATGTTATTTGATAAACCAGATTCGAGTCCTATACTCTGTCATCCCTCACTTTACATATCTCTGTGAGGGGAAGATGATGGCATAGGTTCTCTATAATGTGGTATAGTTGCGTAATATGCTTATTCTTAGTCATCTGGCTAAGCTAGCTTGGTTGGGCTCTTTTTTTCTTTTGTCTTTTCCTATTGTTGGGTAGACCTTATTGGATTGGTATCTCTGCAGGGGACCCTTTCATCTTCCCTAGTGCTTTTTTCAACTTGTTATATTTTCGGACGTGGAATAAAAATTATCTTGTTTGCTACAAGCAACTGAAATAAATCCAGGTTACTTACCTTTTTTCTAATTTAATTTATCATTTATCAGTATCATGAACATTGCTTCCGTTTGTCATCATTTTCTCTGTACCATTGAATTGAACATGGACTTCTTAGTACTGTACGTTATTCCATTGTTTCCGTGTATTTTCCATACCAGGGTCGTCAAGAATTTCTGCAATCCTTAAGTTCTCTTTCGCTTATCAGGTCTTTATGTGAGTAGGAACACCTACATCCGTACTGGAATTGCAGAGTGGAAGGTTTCTAATCCAGTTCATGTGGTATGCTACACTTCTGTTTCTGTTATTCATTGTGTAAAGTGGTGGTAACCAGTGGCTACACAATTAATGCCAACATTCAGATGAGCCAACTCACTTATCTTGAACCCACACGGGTAGCTCAATTGGTTCGGGTCTTGGGAGAGATCTCTTCCTGGGGTTACCCGATGCACGTGGTTTGCAAGTGATTGCATGCATCCGAAGGGACTAGTCCTTGCTTGTAAGGGTTGGGACACCCTCCATTACCCTCCAAAAAAAAAAAACACTTATCTTGGCAAATGAATCATCTGTCATTTGAAATGAAGTCAATAATGACATGCATGACTCATTTAGCTACTTACTGGTTTTCCAAAGCTAGTGTCCCTGAGTCTTAGATTTCTATACTATTCTTTTGAAGGAATGTCTAGGAATGGCCTTGTCCATGGGTGATGGGACAACCCAAACCCAATTAGTTTTTTATGTTTGTTCAAAAGAATAAAGCTTAAATATTAAATATTAAAAAGCTTTTCAATGTTAAAAAAAAATTTCTTGTGGCTTTCCAATTGATTTATTAGTAAAAGAATGAGACTTATTCAGTAGCCAATTCTTATGTTCTCTTCTCTTTTAAAGACACAAACTCCTATAGAAGTTACAAAACCTAATCAGAATTTTTTGAAAGACTGGAAAAATCCTACCTATACATCCGTTTGCAGCAAAGATGTGTTTTTTGGAAAATTCTTGGTGATTTGCCTACTTTTGGTGATTTGGAAAAATCCTAAAAGTTGAAGATTTGTTGGCCAACAATAAGTTGTCTTGTGTTAATTAATATCGTCATTTTAAGTTTTCTTGAGCATCCATCTAGTGTGAAATGTGGATAGTTTTGCAAAGAAAAATGATTTTGGCCTGGAAAGTAGTTAAAAATTGAAAAGTTATTCATCCAAATCCAATCATGATGATTTTGGGGCCTCATCCCATCTAAGAGATGGTTTATTAATTGAATGGTCTGAATGATGATTGTGTATTCCCACTGCGATGCGCTCTTGCAGTGAACAGGCCTTCCAAAAAAAAATTAAAATTAAGAGTTGGAGTCCTCCAATGACAATGGACCGTGCTATGAAAATTGTTCCATTTTTCCAAGCATAGTTTTATGTAGTTTTTTCAAATGTGGGCGTTAGAATGTTATCCTGTTATTTGCAACCAATTGTTGCTTCTTCTTGTTGTCGTTGTCGTTCTTATAACGTTTTTTTTCTTTGCTTTTATAGGTCTGCTATTTCCGCTACATGAGATTTTTTCCTTCTGGGAGGTTCCTTTACAAGGTTATACACTTATACTTATACCTCTTAAATGACTTTTTATATATCAACTACTGAGAAAATGCTGTGTTGCTGTATCTTATCATAATCTCACTCTGTTAATCTGCCATGATTAGAATTCTTCTCAAAAAGTAAAAGATGTGGCAAAATTCATGAACTTTCGCGTGTCTAAAGCTAACTCTGTTTTTGGTGGCCACTACACATTATCCGATGATAAGGTCAGGTTACGCTTTTCTGCCAAGTCTCATACAATCTGCATCTTATATTCTGCAAGCTATAACGAAATCTGTGCTGTTTAAATTTTGTCAAATGCCAGACTCTGATGGGGCCAATATCTTTCAGTAGTTAATATTTCCTATCCTGCAAACCGTTACTTCATTCATTTTCTCTTCATGTCTACCCTTTATTTGCAGGTTGAAGCTGCTATACTGTACCCTGGCTTGCGTCCAACCGTGTTGAGAATCCACTTAAGGTTTATAGTCTGACTTAACCCAACGATTTAGAATGAAAAGTGATTTCATTCATTAAGTTACATCGATGCTTCTAATTCATCTGGGAAATGGGAATACCAAAAAATGGATGATAGAATAAGACTTTGCTTCCACAATTCCTTCTCGTATTTTGAATGAAATGTGATTTTCATTTATTAATTTTCATCGATGCTCCTAATTCATCTGGGACACGGAAATACCAAAAAATAGCTGATTGAATTAGACTTTGCTTCCACACCTCCTTCCCATATTAGACTTTGCTTCCACACCTCCTTCCCGTATTTGTAAACTGGTATCCCAAAAAATCTTGGGTCAATTCTCAAGTAGTATCTCCATTCAAGGTATTAAACTTCGGTTTCGATATAAACTTCGGTCGCTAAGGAAGTTGTCACATTTCGAGGAAGTTTAAGGAAGTCCAAGGAAATTATGTAAAAATTAAAGAAGTGTAAAAAACTTTAAGGAAACATTGGAAATCTAAGATGAAACTTTAGAAATTTAATACTTAAGCATAAATACACATCTAGAATTCATTACATTACTGATGCAAGCATGTAGTACTCAAATGTGAGAATCATATTAAATGACATGCGTTGTCTACTTGTCTGATAATTTTTTCTTGGTATTTCTCTGGATTGTCAATTTTTTAAAACTATATTTCATCTTCTTTGTCAAGTGAAGGGGTATGTATTCTCTTTATTTTTCAATGATTATCCATATTAATTGTTTTGGAAACTTAAAAACCTTATGAATGCACATTGAAGTCGATAAATAATCGAAATTCAATTTAGTTTCTAAACCTATTTCATTCTACAATTGATGAGCTCAATGATTTTACAATATTGAATCAATATGTGAAGAGGAGGAGATGGGTATTTAAATAATTTTGAATTTATGAAATACTATTAGGAAATTATTTGATTTTTTTAATATTACTAAAAAGTCATTATGGACATAATATACTAATAACAAGATTATTAGAATAATAAATTTATAATTTATAGTAAGGTTAATGCTAACCATACTCTAATAATAAAATTATAATTTATAATAAAGTTAATGCTAGCACACTCTCTTTTAAAGTTAATTATATTTATAATAAGGTTAATGCTAGGTACCCATGTCTTTTCTTATGAAGAAAGTTTAAAACGAGTGAAACTAGTATTATCCTTTTAAGTTAAAACCTGAAGTCCTTCAATTTATAGATATTTTCTATAATTTCGGTTAACTTCCACTAAAGTTCTACATTTTCTCAACAATTTTTTTTTGTTTCGGTCGAAGTTTACTAGGAAGTCCAGTATTTTTAAAATACTAGTGCATTTCACTTCGAACACCACGGAAGTCGACTCAATTCGGTCAACTTCGGCGGAATTGAGTTGATTTTTGATACCATGCCTCCATTCCCTTCAAAAAATGGGTAGAGTGGGGTAGATTCACAAGTTTATCATAAAAGCAGTGATTAGTTTTGTATTTGTGGGTGTTTGAGCCATAGTTATCAAATCCACGTATAATACATATATAATATGTTTAAGGGATTGCCGTGTAAAATGACATACTTTTGCCGTATTACGTCTTATATGTGTATTGCGGTATAATATGCGTTTAATACGCAGATTCCGTATTAAACGCATTTAATATGCATATTTTTGCTGTACTTTTGTCATGTTGAACTCATTCCGTATTAAATGATTGCAATGTAGTCAAGGATCTAGGCGATGCCTAGGCAATTAGGCTTGGCGAGGTACAACCTAGGCGATGCCCAGGCGGTGCCTAAGCGATAAAAATTATTAAATTATATATATATATAATTTTTTATATATACACATAGAAATTCAAACCTCCTAGGGTTAATAATAATCTAGGCAAATCAATATTTAATGTTATAAAGCTTAAAATTAAATATTTTCTTCTTGAACTGTTAATTAACTTTTTGATCATGTAGATAAAAATATTTTTGAAGACTAAAATATAAGACTTTTTTCACATGACTTTTGGGTTTTAGTAATGTTTTGATATAGTGAAATTTTAAAATTTGAGAAATACATTAGCTTTTGAAAGTTGAAATTTTGAAAAATGCGCTAAAAACGGATTTTGTTCTTCAACTAGAAAGTTGACCTTTTATTTTTCAGGAATTAGATCTAAGATAATTTTTATTGAATTCAAAAGGGGTGTATAACCTTATTAACATATAAATTTATTAAATAAATGAAATTCATTTACTTAAATGATATTTATATGTAAATAAGTTGTCAATAAGGCTTAAATTTAATAGGAAATGAGAGAATGGTGCAAAAACTCCTGCCTAGGCGATGATGCTCCAAAATTGCCTAGGCGAGACGTCTTGACTACACTGAATTATTGTTAGTAGTAAGTATTATGATTCTTATTTATTTATAATTATTAATTTTTAAAAATTTTCCGTACTTTTTTCGTATAACACTTGTATTTTCCGAATGAATCATTGCCGTATTATACTTTTTTTTTGGAAACAAGGGTATCCAGGCCTCTTAGAGCACCTGACTATGCCCGAGTATTATACCTTTTTTTTTTTAAACAAGGGTATCCAGGCCTCTTAGAGCAATTGATTATTCCCTCGGGCACGTGCAACACCCCCCAAGCCATACGCACTAGGTAAGACGGGATTACTCCCTAAGGGTGGCCAACAGAAGGAGGGGATTCGAACTCAAGACATCCGCTTCGTGAGGTGTGGTCCTAGCCAACAGCTCAACCCCGTACCCGTACTTGGTAACTATGGTTTGAGCTGGGAATATGGGCTTTTCTTTTACTGATTCACACAAAAGATCATCCTACAGAATAAATTAAAGGTTTCTTATTTATTGCTTAAACCCATAGACTGTCCTAAATCCTAATGCATGGAGTGGGTATTTTAACCATTTATATGTGCCCTTCTGTCATGCCCACATAAGCTGATTGGCATTCTTGACAGATTGAGAGGAACAACAGCAGGTGCAAACAATCGGATTGATCTCCTCTCTCTTGTTACAAGTGGTGTGAATGATAGCGAGGTTAACGGCCATGATGACGATGTGCTTGGAGTGGTTGGAGGGTGGCAGGAGAATGAAACGCACAACCCTGATGTGCCTGCAGTCTCGCACACGAGAGGACTAACACCTTTCGTCTTCATTCCGTATGAAGAGGTATGTCACTTTCTATTCACTCCACATTGTTTTGCAACTCTTCATAAATATGACGGACAGCTACAATGACAACACAATGGTCAAAGAAAATTGCTTGCTGTAGTTTTTATTTTCCGTAGGTCTAACAGCTACAATGATTTACTACTCCCTTTGATCATTGTGTTGCTGGGTTTCGAAACAAATTTTATTTTAGTTTTCTTCAATTTTCCTTCCAAACTCGACCAACTTTTCTATGATAAAACTCATGCAACTCCTTGTTTTTGCAAAAGTCATGTCCAGACATTTCTTTTGTGGGGAATTTTTTTTGCAAAGCTCAAAATTAGCCATAATCAGAATTTAAGGAATTTTTTTGCCAACAGAAGATTGATCACCAAAAATTGTGTGCCATAAGCAACACTGTGAAATGACTCGCCTTGTTCTTTTGTGGGGCACAGGTTGAAACATCCGTTCTGAATCTCCCCGTGGACAAGATGGATTATTTTGTTACTGGCTGACTTGAATCCTGGAGGATTTTTGCCCTGTAAATATATATCCATTCAAACATCGTCTAGTCATTAAACACCTCTGTATCCATCTACATATATAATATAATATAATATATATATATATATATATATGTCAGTCCGGTTGGTTAAGTTTTCCAGGAAACTGAATTCATGCCAAGGAACACCTTATAGGCTCCAGTGTATTGAATATGGACTCTGTTGTAATACTTTAGTTCTTTTCTTATCATAATCTTCTTGTCCGTTTAGTTGGAGTAATGAAAGCATCTCTTTGGTAACTTAGAATAAACTGTGGAACATTGATGTGCAGTCCAGTAATGGCACAGCTATTCCCATCTGCCCAACAGATTCACATTGGTGTGTTTTGGCATCGCCTGCTAAGGATCTATCTAGAATAGAGCATGGTCTTAGCTGATACTTTTGCTGAGATATATATATATATATATATTTTTTGGAAGGTGAGCAGGGGTTAGGCGCCAGATAGATTAAAAAGAGAACCCCAAATTACATTCTTGTGTACAACTTTCCAGACCTGTCTTCACAAATGAAGGAATGGGTCTCAATAGGAATCCATCACCCATTTAGAATTAGCATAAACTCAAATCTTGGAAATCCAAAAGCTTTTCGCCATGATTAGCCCCTTTAATATTGCTTTCACTCAAGAATATCTACTCCTTCTCACACCCTTCTGCAAAGGCTACACAAAGATTACCCAAGTGGTCACGCAGGATACCTTGATACCTCCCATCCCAGCTGAGTTGGCACGAAGTGATCCATCTGTATTAAGCGCCCAGCACTATGAGCACACATTAGACACTGGAAGAAAAACAATCTGTTTCAATACCCCAGATAGCCAACAAGGAACGGTTTCTCTCTGAATCTTCAACACTATTCTTGGACAAGGAGAATATTCCTCTCTTATCCTTCTATCACAATGAGATATTGAGACCGAGTTTTTGAATTTGTTCTTGAATATCCTATTATTTCGTTCCCTCCATAGATGATAAATCGTGGTGTTTAGGACCATCTTCCTCACATTCTAGATCAGATAATTTCCCATAAATGTGTCATAGATTCATGTTTTCTCGTTGGCCCACGTAAGAATGCTTCGGTTTTGAAAACCACACCAGGCTAGGATGCATTGTCGTATTTAACGAGAGAAAAGGCATTCGAAACAAAGTCTATATTTTCTGATGTGCGTTTCGGAGAATAGAGTGATGAACTAGAATATCTTGGTTCTGCAGGGCATCCGACGAAGCCATCCAAGCAATTAAGCTATGTCGAAGCACTTTCATGTTGAACCAGAACAATTTGCCCCCAAAGAACACAAGGTTGAACTAACCTAGTTGCTTCCCAAGCCTATTTAAGCAAGTATTTTTCATTAGCTTTTGGTTTCCAAACGATTTGATCATCAACATCATCTGAAAAGAATGGTGCTGGGGAAGCTCCTCCCGATTTGATCATCTGAAAAAGAATGGTGCTGGGGAAGCTCCTCCCAAACCTCCATAAGGTCCTCAGATCTGGCCGGCGGAAGGGCCCATTGATTCCCCTGAATTAAGCTAGAAACTACAACAGACCAAGGAAGCCTCGCATCATATTGAAGGCTAGCTCCCAACTCTTCAACTAAAATACCCTTTGGGTCGTACCAAAAAGAAGTTTTGTGGCCATTGCTGATCAAATGAGTGATGAGATCCTCTAGCTTTCAGGATTTGGTGCCATGCCGAAGAACAGCCCGAAGAAATCTTTATAGCCCAGAAGTTTTCAAGTTTAAGAAAATTACTATACACCCACTCCACCCATAAGCCTTGCTTTCGCGATGCTATCTCCCCGATGCGCCTGATAGCCAGCCCACCTTCCTCTTCCAGACAGCAAACACGTTCCCAACTGATAGGAGTAAGCCTTTTATTCCAGCGAACCTGCCCACATGAAATGGCAACACATTTGCTCGATATTTTTCATTGTCTTTTTTGGGTAACATGAAACAACTCAGACCAATAGATTTGAGAGCTCATTAAAACATAGTGAATTAGCTCTCCAAGCTTAGACTTTTCTAGTCACCTTCTCCACCAAAGGCTGGCATTGGGTTTCAGATATATAGTCTTTTCGGCACAAGAGGGATCCCCAAGTAGTTAACCAGAACCACTCCAAACTTGAATTGTAAAATCTCTTTGATGCGTTGGGTCATTGTCGGAATTGAGCCAACAACGAAGATTTGAGATTTGTCTACATTTGGCTTAAGCCCTGACAATGCCGAAAATTCCTCTAAAGTAGCTAGGAGAGACGCAGCCAAACGCTCATCGGCTTGGACGAAACACAGATGAGACACCAAAGGATTTGCACATTTAGGATGGACCTGTGATTAAGAATGGTCGATAGCCCTTCCATGACCAAAACAAATAACAGAGGAGAGTGGGGATCTCCTTGGCGAAGACCCCTCGAAACTATCGAAGTAACCCACAAGAGACCCATTGAGGTTGATAGAAAATTTGGGGTTGGAATACACTTACTATAATTGGAGAAATGATGCAGGGACGACCCTGGTGCTGCAATGTTTTATTCCTGAGCCATTAGCAGAACCGATAAATGGTAAGTGGTCATAACTGTGATCAACCATCTACCTTTGTCCAGTTAGTCAGCATAGAAACATTTAGCTTAGTGTTTGAATACACTTCCAAATTGACTTTTTGACTCCTAAAGAGTCAAAAGTTTGGTTTGGCACTAAGGAGAATAACTTCTCAATGAGTCAAAAGTCATAAAAATTGAAATGTTAGCTTTTATGAGAAGTTGCCCATAATTAGCTTTTATTGGAAGTCCCAAACAAGCCCTTGGGCAGAGGGTTAGAGTCACCTTTCTTGGTGTTTTAACTTCTGAACTATGTCTGATACAAGAGGTTTCCCTTTGGTACAGATACGGATAAGTGTTTCCGTAGTGAGTTAGGATGGGCAACAGACGCACGCTGTTGCGCTGTTGCCCCTTTGTTTCTTACAAAAACAATTGGGGCCCTTTTTTTTGATTCCCAGTTTACCCTTGTTGAAAATGGGGCCCTCCTTTGTAAGACACAAAGGGGCAACATCGCAACAACGTGCGCTGTTGCCCATCCGAACTCAATTTATTACTAGCTATTCAAAGTATGATAGTTTTTGTCATCCCACTCTGACGAAATGGGTGTGATCGTGTCTAGGAAAATTATTTCAAATGGATCTGAACATAGTATTTATTTATTTATTTGTAACAGAAATAAAAATATATCCTATTCTCACTAGTAACCCACCAAAAAATAATAATAACTAAAAATTGATAGACCCTTTGTGAATATAAATTGTATTCTTCTTGTTATCTAGTTCTGATATTAGATTTAGGTTGTAGTTAACCATCTATTTAATTGTAAGCCTATACGGCACATATGAGGGACCCTGGCTCACCATATATAGCTCCAAATCATTGATTGATTTGGCCTACTTCAGATATTACCTGACCAGCTTCAGTAACCTTGTTCCATGGGCCACGGAGGAGATATTCAGCAGGGAAATACTTGTGAGATTGCCCCCTCGTAGGGCAACCCGAGACGGAAAAAAGGATGTGGGATTTTAGGACATCCAATTTTTTGGGATGACCTAGTATCTCTACTACTTATTTCCTTTTATTTTAATTTTTTGGTATGAAGTTATCATTTACCACTTTAAATGTTATTTTAATTGATACGTGTTTTTTGTTTTTTTGGGAAGGTAAGCTGGGGTTAGGCGGACCCCTACCAGAGAAACATAGGTGGAATCGATCCCAAGTCCATGATACGATGCTAAGGGACTTTACCAATATTCTAGCTGGCACCTATTAACTGAATCGTGTTATTTTGCTTGAATCAGTTATTTTGAGTGAACCATACAAATTCACTCCACTCATGAGCCCCACATAAGTCATTTGTTTTGAACAATAGTCCCCTTAGGCAGAGGAGGGGACTACACCTCCTACTAGCCCTCACAAAGCCTCTTTGAACTTGTTAACCATATATATTTTTGTTAAAAAAATTTTAAAATCCAAGGTTAGATGTTTTAAACCTAAGGGTTAATGAATCTCAACCATAGTTAAAGGGAGTAAAAAGAAGACACGTGGCAAAAAAAAAGGGAGTGCAGGACTGTAAATCCCCTTCTCAAACCGAGGAGGGGATTATTTTCCTTGTTTTATTACCAAAAATGGGTGAGTTTATGGTAATGAAAGTGTGCTTAGCATCAATGTTTTGAGTTAATCTTTTTTTTCGTTAACACTAATTTAATGATAAAAAAAATGTAAAATTTAAAATACAAATAAAAATATTTTGTAAAAAGAATTTCCATCACTTTAAAAACCCTATTTCTCTTTCTACATGTGTAAATAATTTTATTGTTATTATTATTCTTTGTTAAATTTTGTTTAAGAATCATTATTTTTCTTTTTTATATTTTTATATTCAGGAATTATTAACCTTATATATTATTATTTTCAATCCGGGTTTTAACACACTACTTAAAATGGAAAGATATTTATACTTAAAATGGAAAGAATTTGAAGATTCGAGAAAATATCACATCGTTGATACTAGGTACTATACACTTTTAGAATTGTATTGTGGTCTCTTTGTGGATAGATGCAAAATGAGAAACTTGTCAATTTTGAAATAAATTAAATTTTCCTTATGTTTGTGAATCAAGCAAGATTATTTAAACATTTCTGTCAAAAATCGAGTGTTAACCAAATATTATTTGTGACACTAGTTATTTAACAATTGATTTTTGCACAATCATTTCTTATCACAATTGATTCTCGGTAATATTAGATCTAAATGGTTCCTTTGTTTTTATTTCACATTGAAATCTTCACTTGCATAATTTCATGACACCCAACGAATATCTAGACACCATCGGAAGTTTAGTAACAATCTGAACTGAAATTTTGAAAATTTAAACGGACATGGATTTATGTTTGTGAATCAAACAAGATTATTTACATAGAGTAGCTTTTCTGTCAAAAATCAATTATGTACAAAGTGTTAACCAAATAATATTATTTGTGACACTAGTAATTTAGCAATTGATTTCTACACAATCATTTCTCATCACAATTGATTCTGGATAATTGTTAAGATCCCAATTGTCCCACATCGGTTAAGTATGAGCTTGACCTTGGGTATATAAGCTCTTGGGCACCCTTCCCTTGTAAGCTGGTTTTCAAGGGTAAGTTCTACCCATGGGTTCGTATCATTTGATATTAGAGCCAGCACCACGTCAAGTATGAGCTCGGACGCAATATGGGCTGCAGTTTTGTGGTTGCCGTCTTGGAAAGGGCTACGGGAACAAGGTCCATGAGAAGTGCCCCGCCTCAAAGTGAAAGTCATCATAGACATCGGCTGCGGAACGTGGTGGTATGTTAGGATCCCAATTGTCTCACATCGGTTTAGTATAAACTTGACCATGTGTATATAAGCTCTTGGGCACCCTTCCCTTGTAAGTTGGTTTTCAAGGGTAAGTTCTACCCATGGGTTCGTATCAATAATAGAATCCGATCCAAATGTGTCTTTTGTTTTTATTTGACATTCAAATCGTCACTTGCATAATTTCATCACATGACACCCCACTGGAAGTTTAGTGACAAATCTGAACTGAAAATTTAAATGGACATGGATTTATACTTGAAATGGAAAGATTTGAAAGATTGTAGAAAATCTTCTGTGATCTTTTTAACTTCATTTTCTTACCTTTTTAGCCTCTAATTTCAAATTGCTCATAAATGTTTTTTCACCATCACTAAACTGAAAATTTGAATGGGCATGGATTTTTATACTTGAAATGGAAATATATTTGAAAGATTGCAGAAAAAAAATAAGAAAATCTTCTGTAATGTGATCTTTTTAAACTTCATTTTCATACCTTTTTATCTTCTAAATTAAAATTGCACACAAATGTTTTGCACCATAATTTTGTCACTAAACTGAAAATTTGAATGGACATGGATTTTTATACTTGAAATGGAAAGATTTGAAAGATTGCAAAAAAATTTCTGTGATCTTTTAAAGTTCATTTTCTTACTTTTTTTGGCCTCTAAATTAAAATTGCTCATAAATCTTTTGCACCAAAATTTTCTATATCAACCCTACTATTGCTCTATGCATTGTATCTATGCAAGTATTTTCTTTTCTATTATTTGTGATGTAGTCTTCAATTACCTTGCATAATTTGATAGTTTGATGTATTGAAGATGTTTGAAGTAGAAAATGTAGATCACAGTCCCGGTCCTTGTTCGTAGCATTCCATGTGGACTGCAAGCTTATAGCCCTGATAAAACAGGTGCTCAAGGCTTAAGTCTTCCACAAAAAATTGTAATTCTCAATATAATATTTACAGTTTTTCTTTTAATATTTCTCTGAATTATAAATGAAAGGGGAGTGCTAGTGAGTGCTATGGGGAAGAGTGGGGCTAACAAAATTCATTAGTGATGCTATGTGGACATGTGTCCTTTTAACTGTGGTTAAGGGCATTAACCCTTGAGTTAAAACTAATTCCTTATGTTTTTAGAAAAATAAAATAATATAAACTGTTTGGTTGTACAAATGATTCAATTGCATTCAAAATGATTTTGTATTCCTTTTTTTTTTCTTTGGTAATGGAGGGTGTCCCACACCCTTTGAGGCAAGGACTAGTTCCTTTGGGTGTCCACACCGACACACTCAAAGTTTTTCTTACGAACATAAGAATAATTCGAGAAGAGGGAGTTGAACACAGAACAACAGGGAGCAAACCCGGAATGCTAGCCAACTGCACCAACTCTTGTGGATATGATTTTGTATTCTCTTACACCACAAGGAAAGTTGGAGCTATCCTTCAAGTCCCATCCATAGGTCTATCTCATTCAAAGCTCTCCCTTGTATCAAAACTATGGTAGACGGATCTAACAATTTATCCAAGTGACGTAGATCAACATTTGAAGTGATTAAGCTTACAAAAGAACTGAAAATTTGAAATGAATAGGAGGAATATAACTTTGCAAAGAAAGGGATCTTGAAGACAATTGAACACGATGAGGACTATGGCCGACGTACGGACGGTGATAAAGATTGGATACTTTCACTTTGAGAACGGCCCTGTGTAGAATAAAAATAAATAAATTCTATAAAAAAAAGCAGACTCTTAACTCAAACTAGAAAAATCGAAAGCAACGTAAATGGGCACTGATTGTTTCCTCGACCAACCGAGGCTAGGTTCCCGAGCTTATTTATGCCTGCCTAGATATTGTAGGAGAATATATTACCCTTTTTTTTATCAATAAAGTAGTGAATATGTTAGAACACAACTAACTATATTATAGAACTGTACAGTGGTTCACAAGAAAGTGAACCCGAAGCTGAAAGAGGAGAAAAAGAAAATAATACAAAGCAAAGTAATCATTCTGAACATCTTAGCAACTCTAGAAGGTTCATATCCTCAAAATCCTTACAAATAAGGCGGTCAAAGGGTCGGGTCATTTACTAGCCTGGCTCTGACCCTCATTTACCAGAGTGAAACCCTAACCTTCAAAGGACTTGAACTAGCTAACCTCAAGCCCTACCCTCAAGGACCAAGGTCGGCCAGGGCCAAAAGAATTTTTTTTTTTAAATATAAATATATATATATGTATATTATGTTATAGAAATTATTACTACATTTATTATCAACCTAATATACAACCATCTTTCTTTATTTGGATTTGGGACTGACAATGCAACTCAAAGAGTAACATGGCGTAGTTTTAGTACCGTTAGATTGTTAGTATTAATACAACCCCCAATTGCTATCATTAAATGGTTAGTATTATCCTTATATTTTTTGAAAGGAAAAACATTAAAACTTACAAGTAGTAACATTAAAAGATTCTAGGAAGAATCTACATAGTTAGTTCGGTACACATCCACATAATAAGTCTTAACCTCTATTAAAAAATTTAACAAAAGAAAAAAGTTACAAGTTACCATATTAAAAATATATTATATATATCATATAGAATGGAAGGCCAGGTCGGGCTAGGCCATGTGCTAACCAAGCCCGGCCCTCAAGTAAGAGGGCTTTCTAAAATTGAGCCCGACCCAGCCCTTGGGCCTTATTAACCCTCTATTTTACGGGCTTTGAAGGCCCAGGCCCCCCTAATCAAAGGGTCGGATTGACAGCCCACTTATAAACTGAGCATCAATCCAAAATTAGGCAAAGGACAACCTCATATAAGTCCAACAATCCTAAACATTCCTCAAAACTCCGAATCATTAAGACTCCATCTAAGGCTAAGACAATACACCTCCTTATCACCCAAATGCTGAAATGATGATGCAGCTAAAAAAAGGTTTTTATTCTGAGCTAGGAAGTACAAGACTTCAAATTCTTCCCTAAAGACCTCATACCACACCACAAATCATCTCAAAATTTAATATCCTTGCCACATCCAACAACGAATCTAAGAGAGTTAGAAAACTACTCCGGAACACCCGAAATTGCCTTGCAACAGCTCACGGCATAAGGGACTCTAGCTCAATCAGCTCTCAATCCGACTTACACCTGAATTTGGCTACAATGACCATCCTCCAAAGACTATCATTCTCTATTCCATTCTCTATTCCGAATATCTATAGCCACTTACTTAGAAGAGCCTCATTAAACATAGTCAACAGTTAAATACCTCCTGAATCCACTATTCTCTATTCCGAATATCTATAGCCACTTAGAAGAGCCTGATTAAACATAGCAAACAGTTAAATACCTCCTGAATCCACTAGGCTGACAAATAGTTTTCCACTCCACCAAGTGATAACTATTTGCCTTAATTAGTCAGTAATGGTTAGTGAACTTCTGCTTGTCAGGTCTTTGAAAGATATTTTCCTACCGAAGACTCATCCCAGGCCATCTTTTGTGAAAGAGGCACACCCTGCCATCTAAGCAACATGAGGCAGGTAAGAAGCTAAATTTGAACAAGAAAGCTCTCCCCCTGACTTAGGATCCTCTCTAGTGTCCAGCCAAAATGGACGGCATTGCCTCAAACACGCTAAGTCTGAAACCTAACCTGCATTACCACCACCTAAATAGGCTGTTATCAGTCAACAGGATAACCAAGATTAATTTCAGGCAGAGCAAAATCAATGCATGAGGGATTTGAGAAAAAAAATCAAAGGATCAAGAACATCGGGGAGATGCAGAATATATAGAAATGCCACAAAGAAAGTAAAATTCTGGATAACTTGAATGATACTCCCAACATATACAACACGTCGTTTAATTAAATCACAAACATTGGATTACAAGATAACATAACTTTAGTTCAGTTGCAGTCGCTGATTCTAATTTTTAAAGTTATATTGCGGGCTACAAGAAAGCTACAGCTTTTGCCTTCTTTAATCTGCCCGTGATTGGCCTGCTCGGGAGGACAGAATGATACCCACAATGAGACCGTAGAGAGCAAGCGCTTCCGCAAAGATGAGGATGAGTATCATACCCACAAATAGCTTTGGCTGCTGTGCATTGGCCCTGAATATAACCAAACAAAAAACATTTCAGGCAGGGTTGTATGTTTACTTCTTATAACAGGTTGAATTATATCCAAATTGAAACAAAACTCCAAAAGATATCTTGTTAGTGATTACAGACACCTGATTGCAAAAATAAAACAAGCAAAGAAACATTTGCTGAAGGGACTAAAACTCAGCTGTCCTCCCCAACATGTTTTAATGACTCGCAATCAGGTATGAAGCTGTTTCTAAATGCAAGAATGCTACACAAAGGAACAAGCAAATGAGAACTGGTTTGATTCCAGTCAAAGTGGTGAAACGAGCAAAAAATTATATCGGACCCACTTCCCTGAACACAGGCAGATAAGTCACTGACATATAATCACTCTAGTACTCTACTATCACATTGACCTGCAGATGCAACCAAGAGGCTCGTAAGATAATCTTTGTCGGGTTTTCACTTAATAATATGCTGTGTCCAGCATATCTGTCGCATAATTGATGCAAGACAACATGCCGGCACGACCCATCATCAACAGTAGAAGTTCCCAGAAGGCTCCTACAAAAACCTACATTACAGGTTTCACAGTCAAACTTATCCACAACCTATCTTCTGCCAATAAAGCTCCTGAACTGACAACTGAAATCCTCCAAGGATTACAGTTGTCAAGAATCCAGGTATCTGAATCAATGGCTGAACTTTCTACAAATTTGTAATCCAATCAGAGATGTCTAATCGTATTAGCAGAGGTGGAGCCAGGTGGGGGCCTGTGGAGGCACATGCCCCCACTGAATTTTTGAATTATTTTCCCTTTCTTTTAGGCAGAGCCATGGGAATGGGACATGCAGGTGAGATTGGATCACTCAATTGCGATTGAACTTGGGGAGAGTTCAATCACATTCACACCCTCAAGTCAACACATGTACCTTTTAACCTTTGTTAACTGTGGTTAAGATTCACTAACTCTTAGGGTTAAACAATATAACATTGATTTAAAAAAATAATAACAAAAAATATTAACCCTAAGATCTAAAATTCCTAACCAAAGTTTAATATTTTTCTATTATTTTTCTTCTAAAATCCAAGGGTATATTGTTGAACCGAGGAGTTAGTATCTTAACCACAATTAATAGGTTAAAGGGATACATGTTGACTTGTGGGTGCAATTGAACTCTCCTTGAGTTCAATTGCAATTGACTATGATCTGATCTCCATGCAGGTGCCATTGAACTTTTAAAAAAGTATTTTTATACTAAGTTGTTTAATTTTTTTATTGGGCATAATTATGGTAAGAACAATGGGAAATAATACCCGTAAAATATGTATGGATGAAATCGGTGTTTTAAAACCCAAAAAATCGACTCGACTCAACTCGGAAACTTGTCAAGTAGAGTTAACTCGGAAACTCGGACAAAACTCGTCCGAGTAATGACACCTAAAACTCGGACATATATAATATTTTTCTAATACTATATATATGGTATAAATTTAAAATTAATGATAAAACATGCCTAAAATGAGATATATAATTTAATATATACTAAACACCCCCCTTTTGTTTTGCATTTATACTTAAGAATGGGTGGGGTGTGTTAAAAAAAAAGAAAAAAACATAATTTAATCAATCACGTAGACAATTTTCTCAATTTTTTGTTTTTAAAAAAAGTGCAACAACTCAGGGCGAGTCGGGGCGAGTTACTCGGTTTTCAGTGTCAAAACCAAGTTTTGCCTCGAACTCGACTCAAAACTTAGCCAAGTCGTGTTGACTCGCCGAGTTTTAATACTATGGATGAAATAACCGAAAAACTTGGTGAACCCCCATCTCCCTAAACCCAATATATTTCCTACAAACCTAATAATTCTCCACAAACACATCAATAATTACTATCATTTTTCATCAACTATCGTGTGCGCCCCCCTCCACTTCTAGCTCTGACCCTACATGTTAACAAGGAAAAAGGCTACATTTTCATCCACCACCTGATATCAGAAAACTCATTCAAGTCACATGTTCCAAGGATTTCTAACTATGAAGACCACAAAATATAGATTATCAAACTCTTTCTATAGGTAACTCAGGTAAAATAGTTCAGTCCAGGGCTATTATAATATTTCCTAGTGTAGTCAACAAGGCGTCCAGGTGATTAGGCCTGGCTAGGCGAGGCAATGCCTAGGCGATAAAAATAATTAAATTGTATTTATATATATTAAATATATGTATATATAATATTAATATATACACATATTACATAAATAGTAGATAAATAATTAGTTTGAAGTTTTCTCACTTTTAAGATGATTTTGAGTGTTGACTTTGGATGTTGCTTTTAAAGTTTAAATGCACCACCTAAATCTATGATAGTGTTTTTAGACTTTAAAAGAGGGATTTAAAATAAGGTTTAATTGTTTGAATGATGGTTTTAAAATAGGGTTTTAAAATGGGAAATGTTTAACTTAACACCGCATTCCACCGTAGTGGAATGTGCGGTCTTCATTGGTCCAGGTCTCCCTTTTTAACACCACCAACTACGGTTAAGATTCACTCAAAACTTAGTTTTCCAAAAAAATAAAAAACCTTAATTTTCTTAAGCTTAACCATAGTTAAAGGGTATTAAAAGGGACAAGTGGAAAATATGGTTTAAAAGAGTTTTAAATGAGTTTTTAAAATAGGGTTTTAAAATAGGTTTTTAAAAGAAATTTTGTATAGACCGCCAGTGCCTAGATGCCTAGGCATTGCCTAGGCGATTGCCCAAGTAACTTTTGCCTGCCTAGAGGGGCACCTAGGAGGTTGAGGCCTAAAAACACCTAGCCGACCACCTAGGCGTCGCCTAAATATTTCCTTACTCAATTTATCCAATACTTAATTAATCCCAATTTACTTTTTCTTAGTACACAAAGTATGATTTCTTTTATTGGTAAATGTAGGACCACAGATGCATTCACAGAACCACCTACCATGTCCAATTTGATGACACATACTAGAGTCCACTGTTATAAATCTCCCGAGAAATACCCAATTTCTCTCAAGAAAACCCAAGAAAAACATCTAAAATTTAAAACTCTGTTTTTATCGCGATATTTTAAAAAATTCGCGAGAAATATAATTTTCTCTTTTTATCCTGTATATATCGCAAGATTTTGCCGAGATTTAACCGAGATTTTAAAAATATCATGAGAAATATACAATGTTGTTGGTTTTATAAATTTATAACTTGGTGATACTTATTACTATTTTCTGTAATTTCAATATATTATTTTTATCATTGCCGAGATTTAGCCGAGAAATACCCAACAATAATCAGATTTGAAAATCTCCTGAAAAAAACTACGGCTGATAAAAACCCGAGAATGAGATTTGTAACACTTAGAGTCTAGACCACACCTATTAGAAGCAAGCAATTTCTCTCGTACCATGTCTGCCTATATGTCAACTATCAAAGTTATCAATAGGAGAGAGTCCTTTGCTGCAACCACAGCGCACAGTTATAATTTTAAACAAATGAATCACCACGGTCATGCATTAGAAACAATTAAGAAACCCAATTACAAAAAATAGTCTGTACTTAACCTGATATGTAAATCCAATCTGCATAAGAACTTGTGAAATGATTTTAAGTCATCTTCATTGACAACATAGAAATGCCAAATAAGTAGTATATTGTATCAGTTCAAACTGCAAAGTGCTGAGTTGTTTTGTGCACATCTGAACCTTAGTACTAATAGCAGTAGGAGGAAGAAATATTGCTACTAATATTAGATCTCTTGCTATGCATTTCTCTTGAGAAGCAAGGTTAAAGAGTCAAGTAGCAATAGCTTCACATTTCATTATTTAATCATGTTAGCTGTCAAAAACTAGATATGGATTTGGTATGTAACAAGTTGACAGTTTCAGGGATATATGTTTACCCAGTGAGATATAGGATAGTTTTTACATGCTCATAAAAGTGAGACAGTGATCAAATCTTCCGCAAAGGACAGCATATCTAGGGCAACCTTTGTAAAGTGGAAGTTCCCTTGACCCCTTGACCTTTGTTTCTAATAAAATTCTTTTTGCTACCAGTAAAAAAGTGATGGTTTTCCCATAAATTTAAGTAATCTACGATCAATACTGCTCTAGCATTTGTAACAATCGCCATAAGATAGGTGATAAGTTAGTAGTCATTGATGCAAATGACGAAAATAGTAAATAATTGGTACAACTTGTCTCAAAATCAACAATTATTAAAATAGGGTGGTGCTAAGCGCACCCCATTTTTATTTTTATTTTTCTATTTTCACATTTTCAACTTCTTTAATAGCCGCACCCCAGCCTAATCCCATTCAGTTTTGGTGGGAATCTCATTTCTCCTTCTTCCTCAGTGCTCCTGCTCCTTCATCCATTTTCCGGCTCCTTCCTCCATTCTCCAGGAGAGGCTGCTCCACTTAACACACTTGCAACAGATCCAGTTCTGAATGCTCTCTAAGGTGACCCCCCTTTTTCTCTCTTCTATTGCTCACCATTTTGGCAACACCAATTCTTCCTCAGTGCAAAGCTAAGTGTTTGGAGAGAAAATGGGCCTGGTGACGATATCAAATTGTGTGAACACCCAAATCCTTAAGTTTTGTAATGTTACCTTCCTTACCTTTCCTGGTGATGATATCAAATTGTGTGAACACCCAAATCCTTAAGTTTTGTAATGTTACCTTCCTTACCTTTCCTGCAAACTCCTTCACAAAAAACGCATATCTGTTTTTAACGGCATACTTATGTCGTGTTAAGTTTAAAACGGCGATACCCCTATCAAACACGTTTCCTATATTAAACTCGTATAACACGCTTACAAAAACATATTTATTTTTTAAATAATGTTTTATAGGATCGTCATTTGAAATGGAAACCCATTATTTTTTTTTTTTTTTGTCGCCATCTAAAACAATGACCATTATAAGTAAAAAATAAAACACGCAAATCTCTCGGATTTGCCTGTTTATACGATTACAATGATTGCAACTCCCTCTATGAAAATGAGAAGAAGAAGAAAAATCTAAATTCCCTCCTCTGTAGAATCTAGATTCCCTCTTCTCTTCTAGAATCTAGATTTCATATCTTTTGTTTCTCACTCCCATTATCAATATTCAAGCAACCTAAAGCTTATTTCTATCTTTTACAAATTTCAATTTATTTTTTTAGGGTTTCTCTCTCATTCTCATTTACCTGTTTGAATCTTATTATTAACCTAGTCAAAGATAAATTTTCAGGCTCTTCCACAATAATTTACTGACCTAGCATACAAGGATGCATGACAATGGCACCTGAGATGTACATGAAGTATACAAACCTCATATGTCATTGGATATGGAGTCCTAACGCATACAAATTCACCCTACTTGATAATCTTAATTACTTTTTCACTATTTGGGGGTATTTGAATTTTTTTTCCTTTTTTGGGCAGACTTCGAAGAAGAGATCAGAAAAGTAAGAAAGAAATCCATTTACTAAATTTTATTTAGAAAAGATAATGTTCTTCTCTCTTTTTTTCTTTTAGATGGCTTTGATGTTGAGTTTTTAAAATTGAAGCAATAAAAGATCAACCTCCAAGATGTTTGGTTCAATGCAGATTATATATCAGATGAATAGTTATCAATTACACTACTTTCAGCAAGTCTAGATCTGTTACTCAGGGTGAATGCTATGAAATTTTAAATGAACAAAAGCAAAGTTCATGGATGCAGGAGGCCAAATCAAGGAGAAAATCATTTCCAACCTTATAGTATACAATGCATTTCGTTTAAGAGCCTGTTACTGTAAGTTCAGTGATAAGTTAAGAATATGACAGAAAAGAAAACAGAAAGTCTGGACCTTTTTTTTTTTAATCGGTAAAGCAATTTTATTGAAGAAGCTAAATTAGAGCTTTAGAAAAGGTGATCCGGACTCAACTTCTTGATGATTCACTAACAAGTTAGCTTCATACATGTTTCCTCTGACTGCCATGAAGTATATCATAAACAAGAATGCTCACTCCTCATTTGGGTCACCAATGCTTAAATATGAACATTAGCATTCTCCATAAGTTCCCCTGATTTTCTTAATGTTTCGTACTAATGTGATAATTTAAAAGAAAATTATTTACAAACAACAACTTCAGCCAGCAAAATTCAGCAATGGGGCTGTTAATATATTACCTTGTCTTTGATTATCGTAATCACAACATTCTGGTTCAAGGGGTTCAAAATCAGCCAAAAATGCACTATGAGAACTTATACCAAACATTGGAATCATGTATAGAAGGCATATCTTACTATTTTCTGGACATAACAAACTGAAACCAAAAGATACAATTTGGAAGAAAATGCATAGAAAATTTTCAGTTGTAAAGGTGATAACCATGATCCAAGAAGGATCAGATCTGACTTCTACGATAAACCATACAATCATTTCCATATCATCCATATTTCCTAAGATTTTGATATATGTCTCAAACCGTTACGATTAGATTAATTAAAAAACCAAGAGGTAAAAAAAAAATGATGCTTGACTAAAAGGAAAAAGTCCACAAAGGGGAAGATCCATCAATATGCAAATTACAACTGAAAGCAAATAACAGACCAAAGATCTAATCAGACAACTTATATCTCTTCTCGAACCAATCAAGAACAAACATCAACCAGAGATCTCACAAATGATCACAAAAGCAACAGGCATCAGGGAAAAAGAGAGAGAGAGAGAGAGATTACCGAACTCCGGCATCACCGACAATTCCGATCGCCATTCCAGCGGAGAGACCAGCGAGCCCGCAAGAAAGACCAGACGACAAATGAGCGTATCCATCAAATAGATAATACGATTTGGCCTTAGGGTTAATCCCCGTACTTATAATAACAGCGATAATCAACCCGTAAATTCCCAAAACTCCAGCCATAACGACTGGAACTATCGATTTCATGACGAGTTCAGGTCGCATCACACCCATGGAAGCAACGCCCACGCCACTTTTCGCAGTCCCATATGCAGCACCCATGCCTGCAACGAATCCATTAAAACCGAAAAACCGAATCGAAGAAACCCTAACCCTAGAAAATCAGAGATCAAGAAGAGAATAGGTAGAGATTTACAGGAGAAAACAAGCGCTGCTGCAGCTCCGAGGAAGCCGAAGAACGGAGCAGTTTCGTCGCCGCTGAAAGTTGACATTTTCGCAGGGATCTTAAAACCCTAACCCTAGTTTCAGCTGAAGCTCTGCTGCTCCTTTTGGAAGCTTTTCAATTCGCGAAGAAAGAAGGACGGAACAGACGATTGGATCGTTTGAGGATGATGATTATTGACGTGAATGCCCCACGGCGATTGGGGTTGGTTTGGATTAGTGACGAATTTACGCAGATACCCTTTGTTTCTCAAAATGACATCATTATCCACGACTCAATAAAAGGAAAATTAATTACTGCCCAGAAAATCATTCTACAAATAGAAGTAACGAATGTACACATAATTATCTTTCGCCTTATACTTTATATTGGCGGATGGCACGTGCACGTGAGAACGGGGAAGAAGTTAACAATAGTTAATAAGAGTTAAAAGGATCATGTGTTAACCTGGGGGTGCAATTGAACTCGTTGAGCACGTGCGATGCACGTGAGAGTGAAGGGAATGAGTTAACCATAATTAATTGGAATTAAAAAGGACACGTGTTAACCTGTGAGTGCGATTGAACTCTCCCCGAGCTCAATCGTGATTGGCTGTGATTCTAAATAGATATATGAGTAAGGGTTAGTTTGGGAATTAAAGTAAAACATTAAATCAAAGGCAAGGGGTAGTTTGGGAATTAAAGTAAAACATTAAATCAACGTTTTGTTTTTATATAAGGGTAGTTTGGGAATTTCGGAAAAATCATCTACACATGGATCTCATCTATACTAGTCTTGTATGCTAGAGTGAAATCTCTCATCCTTATGCCACCTAAGCATACTTCTCATATGTGAAGCCACCTAAGTTTGCTTTCTATTTGTGATGCCACCTAAGCCTCCTCACACTCTTACCCTCTCTAGATAAATTCTTTGAAACGGTTCATTTAATTACAGGTATTAAATTCTATTTGTGATGTCACCTAAGCCTCCTTACACACATTTTCAATGCTAAGAAAAAACCTATTTGTATTAGAGGAGGTTGTGGACACGTGGCGATTGGAGAGGGTGTCTACTTAATTGAAATGTTTTAATTTCTTTATTATCATTAATTAATCACGTTCTTTTTCCATTATCTCCCCCTCTCAATCACGTTTCCCCTCATTTATATTTCCAAATTCTAAGGGGAAACTTCCATTCCAAGCCTTCTCTCCATCTATCTATGAAGCCACTACACAACTCCTATTTTTTCATCATCCCCTCATTCACGTTTCAAAAATCTATGTTTCCCATTCATCTCCCCTTCATTCACGCCTCCTCTTTTCATATGTTTCCTATCTTCTCTCTTTTCCTCTCCCTTCCTTTAAATATCAAACGTTTGGACACACATGGCAATTTGGAGAGTGTCCTCTTAAACTCTCAAACGTTTCTCTCTTAAAACTAAATCTCTCTTCAACCTTTCCTTATTATTTTTCGGTTGTTTTTTTTCCTTTAGTAAGTGCAATTAGGAAGGGGAAGGGTGCGGCTGGCAGTTACTTACTAGAGACGTTTATTTCTCTATTTTAAAACCGTTTGAAGCTGTAACGCTTTGGATTGAAACTCTAATCTTCCCTTTAAAACGTTGAGCGGGTGGGTACGTTGAGAGAGAGAGAGAGGTTAGAGACATGTTTGGGTGACCTCCATTGGCCCTGAAACCTTCATCCCTTTGTGGCCTCGCCACGAAGCGCGTGTGTACATCCTCCTATGGTCCTACCTTCAAGCCGCCGTCCACTATCCGTCTCAACTCGCCCAACTTCTCTGCAACTGAAATAGCCAACGTTCCTACCTTCAAGCCGCCGTCCACTATCCGTCTCACCTCGCCCAACTTCTTTGCAACTGAAACGGCCAACTATTCTCAACTATCAAATCATGCATCCTCTGATTTCGAGTATTTTTTTAATAAAGAAAATCTGTATACATTTGTTCCAAAACAATGTCATGTTTTATTTAGTATCTTTTCCTGTGCCACACACATTTCATTGAACAAACAAAAGGATTGTACATAACATTTTAGGTATGGCGTGTATGGAGCTGCAAAATGGGTTACCGCACAATATCCATGTTCGTGAGCCAGTTAGTCAGGATAGCACGCCATGAGTTGTGTTATTGCCCCCCCCCCCCACTCATAATATCCATGTTCCTATTCTTTTGGTAACCTCTTATGTCCACATAACCTTGATGAAGCCTCATTAAGGTTATTCTAACAATAAGGAGTCTGGTGATCTTCGGACTCAGTGCATCATGTATGCAAAATCAATACATGCTTAAGCACTCTATTGCAACATTTGGATGTTAGTAAATGCGATTAAAGTTAGCAAGGTCTGTTTCTAAATTAGGGGTCATAAGATATTTAATCAAGGTCTGTTTTCAAAATTTGGATCTTAAGAAATGAGATTAAAGTTGGGAAGGTCTGTTATGGATTATTAGGACAACATATTTCTATATAGTTGTGACATACCATTGACTGGGGTGATTGACAGCACCATCTTGGCATATCTATCAAAAAAAGGACAGCACCATATTGTAATACCAATAAAAAAAAAAAGGATAGTACCATGTTGCCATCAAATACGTCGCAATATATATGGTTAGCGTTTCACAAGAGTAGTGTATTTGTCGAACACTATTCTATATATCGATCAAGAAAGCAGCTAGGCCCATTTTGGAAGCAAAGAGTGTAAGAACTTCGGTTTTCTTTTCCCATTTAAGAGTAGGCAAGTTGGGTGATTAGTGGACAAGCAGTGCAGGGCCGGCCCATCCATTAGGCCATCAAAGCCTTTGCTTTAGGCCCCATTAAAAAAAATTAAAAATAAAATTAAAAAGGCCCCATTTAGAATATTAAAAAAAAAGGCCCATTTAGAATATTAAAAAGGCCCCATTTATAGTTAATTTTTTTTTAATAATATAAATTATTTTTTAAGAAAAGCCCCATTTAGAATTTTCGCTTTAGGCCTCCAAATGGCTTGGGCCGGCCCTGAAGCAGTGAGGTGGGGTTTGAGCCCAGTTGTGGTTCTGATACCAACAACTTTACCAACTTAGCACCAATGGAAGAAGATTACAGGCTTACACTGATTTTTATTTGTCTGTTTGTTATATGTATATAAATTTTTTTTCCAAGTGAATGAGTGTGCCAAGACTCAAGACACTCTTGGTTCTCAAGGAGAGGAGAGTGAGATTAAGAGTCCTCATCATTTGCCTGTTCACATCTTTCCAAATTCCCACATCTTTCTCCATATCTCCTCAATAAGTAGATCTCTCTCTCGCTCTCTCTCTCTCTCTCTCACAACTCTTCATCTGCATGCATCTATGGAAATCAACTTCCTCACATTCTCTTACATCATGCCCAAACTAGAAAACAGGTGTAACAGTGAAAATCTTTGTAAATTTTGTGGTATTTTTTTCCTAATATGTGCAAAAAACTAATCTTAAGAAAATTATATGCTTTTGTGTTCTTAAGTATTGAATATAACTCACTTCAAACTTAGATTATCATAACTGAATTTTTTTTTTCTGTTACTCGAACTTTATTCACAAGAAAGGATTGGGAGTACTTGTGCATGATAAAATAAAATTTTTGAGACGAGAAGTCCTAGAGAATAAGAGTAAGATCATAGAAGATGTACTCAGAGTATTTATGCACACATAAACGTATGCATAACTTATAACCAAAACCTTTGTTGAATTGCACTTCAGATTTTATTCAATAATAATTATTATCGTTATCTTTTTTTTCGCTCATGACCATGTTATTACCCGTGCATTGCACGGGGTTTTTACTAGTTATAATAGTAAAGATAAAGACTAGTAGGTAGCACGTGGGATACACGTGAGAGAGGAGGGGGAGAGAGATTGAGAAGAGGGATCCTAGTGAGGGCATTTCGGTAAAAAAAAATTAAGGATTATTTTGGGTATAGAAACTTGAGAGAGATTTTAGATCAAAAAATTGTAAGAAACACGTTGCTTATTGAAATATGATGTTAGGACATTTTAAGAACCAAAAAACTTTATATACATGTTGAGCATAGCAAAGAAAGGGGTCGACAGGACCTTAGCAAGACATTCTTCTTTAGAGCATTTTGCCAAGAGAGCAAGGAGTCCGGTTATGTCACTGAGGTCGTCATGTGTCCTTTTAACACTACTTAACTATGATTAAGATTCACCCACCCTATGGTTCACCCACTTATCCTTGTTTTTTAGAAAAAAAAATATGAAAAATAAATTTAACCCTTGGAGTTAGTGATTTTTAATCAAGGTTTAAAGGAAATAAATATTTTAAAAAAAAATCAAGAATAAGTGGTAGAATCCTAGGCGTCGGTGAATCTAAACCACAGTTGGAGTCCTGCATGTTACGCCCTTGAGGTTGCCATGTGTCTCTTTTGACACCCATTAACTGTGGTTCAGATTCATCTACCTCTAAAGTTCACTCGCCTATCCTTGGTTTGTAAAAAAAATATTAATTTTTTTAAACCCTAGTTAAAATTCACTAATCCAATGATAAGTAGGTGAATCTTAACCACAGTTAAAGAGTGTTAAAAGGGACGCATGGCGACCTCAGTGGTGTAACCGGACTCCAAGAAGTCCGATTATAACCGTAGATAATTAATGAGTGGGGTAATATGGGAATTAAACAAATATTTAATTAAGGGGACGTTTGGATACACTTCCGTTTTTCTATTTTTGTTTTTTGTTTCTGCAAATTAGAAATGACTTTTTGTTTTCAATTTTTTTAAGTAGGAAACACGTTTGGTATTACTACTGTTACTAATTTTTAAGAAACAAAAACAAAAAATGCGTTTGGTAAATATGATTAAATAATTTCATTAATTCATGGTGGTGGTAGTGGTGAGTGGTGGCAGTGGGTGTAGTGTGGTGGTGGTTGTGGTGGTAGTAGTATTGGTGGTGATGGTGGTGGTGTGGTGGTGGTTGTATTGTGGTGGTGGGTGGTGGGTTGTGGTGGTGGTGTGGTGGTTGTATTGTGGTGGTGGGTGGTGGGTGATGGGTGGTGGTGTAGTGGTGGTGGTGGTAGTATTGTGGTGTTGTGGTGGTTGTTGTGGGTGGTGGTGGTGGGGTCCGTGTTTTACATTTTTGTTTTTTGTTTTCAGAAACAGAGGTAGTAGAAAATTTTTGTTACCTTGATTTTCAAAATTTTTGTTACTAATTTTTAAAAACAGAAAGCAGAAACATGTTTACCAAACATGATTTGTGTAAAAAACAGAAAATGGAAGTGCAACAAAACACAAAAAATGGAAGTACAACAAAACAGGGTTAAGTGTTTGACTTATATAATGAATATGATAAGGGTAGTTTGGGAATTTTACCAAATTTCATCCACGTTTCAAGGGCTCATTTGTATAGGATAGTTTTGAAATTTTGCAAATTTTCATCACATTTTTAAGGGTTTATTATGCAAAGGCTAGTTTTGGATTCAATTAACGTTTTGAACATTAGGAATCCTCTTTATATATAATAAAGAAAAGATAAAAAAAATTATTAAAAATATAAAATTTTATAATTTATTTTTGGGTAAATAGACAGCACCTTACTAAAGAAACTGCTGAATAGGTACAAGAGAAGTGGAGGGTACACCATTGGCAAGGCCAACCAGCCTAAGGTAGGTGTTCCTCTGGAAAAGCTACAGATACTAGAATTTAAAGCAGACTAAGCGGCATTATGGGCTGCCGAGTTTTCCACACCGTTTACATACTTCGGAGTTACTCTCTTGCAACGATGCCAAAATGAGAAGATGTCTGCTAAGATGGCATGGAGCTCCCAATGAGGGTCATCCGCAATGCTGTTAAGGGAATCAATAACCTCTTTAGAGTCAAATTCTATAATAACTCTCTATCATTGATGTGCTAGTGTTGCCTCAAACCCCAGACGGATAGCTTCAATCTCAACAATACGACTAGATCCTCCACAAAGGGGTTTGAGCAAGGTGCATAGAAACTGGCCAGAGTGATTACGAGCCACGACTCCTGCCACTGCCACCATATCGTTAGGGAGAGCCACACCATCAACATTGATTTTAACCCAATCGAGCTCAAGCGGTCTCTACCAATAGTTGATGTGATCCAAAGCATTAAACAAAGGTTGGGCATGCCAAGGAGGAGTGGAACGAATGTTGGACTCTTGAATCAAGGATTCCATCTTTCTGATAACAGAAATTGGGTTTGGGGATGCACCATTGAAGTACACCTCATTGTGATGGGACTAGATAAACTGTCGCAGCCCAAAATACCCCTTAGGAGTTAGAGATACTTTAGCTCGTGATGTGTCATATCAAACCATCCATCTTGTAAAAACACACAAGGCATACACATAGCAGAAGCAAAATTTCTGATAATTTAAACCTGTACTTTGTATTCCAAGTCCAAACCAACAGATTTAAACAACAAGTATAAGTGGGCACTCTCCACTTTCAAAACACTTACAACCCTCTCCTCAAAACTCTCAGCAATAGTTGAGATAGGGTCACCTATCAAGGGCCCTCCCCTCTTGAGGCTGCAGCGGAACAGACTCCTCTTCCACATACTCTTCATCAACCCATGAGACTGGATTACAAATATTGAACAGACCTGTCGAAGATAACAGTTTGGCTGAGCATGGAATACTCAGTGTATACAAGCTACTAGCTAACAATGTTATCAAACATTAAATGCACACAGTTCATCAAAAACATAGAGCGTAAAGCGGAAACCATACTTTGAAACATATCTTAAAACACGCATAATTTTCCAGAAAAACTTTGTCTTATGAGCGTTCTTATGAAATCAAAACTTGTCTTATAGGGTCTTGTGAGAATCAAAATTCTTATGAGTTCTTATGAGTCGTGTGAGCCAGTATGATCCGTAAAGACTTATGAGATCCTTATGAGAACATTGAGATCCTTGTGGGACTTAGAGTCTTATAAGATTATGATCCTTGTGAGCTTTTGAAACCGATCTTAGAGCTACCAACCCAATGTTTGGCTTTATTAATGCATATGAGCTTATGAGATTTGAATATTTCTTAAAAAACTTTATTTATAAGTTTGAATCCATTTCTTATGAGAAAACTTCGATTATGCAAGCCATAGGGTGCATAGGGTGCTTATGAGCATCTTAGTATATTTAGAATACATTTAAACATGGAAACATACCCATAGAATTTCATTCATAGAGATACTCATAGATATACTTAGGCCTTATGAATTGGAAACCATCAATACATGATTTTTCATCAAACTTTTCATAGAGAAATCATAACAAGAGTAGGTAGTAGAAAGTAGATACCTTTTACAACCGGTTCCCTACGATTTAAAGCAATGTCACCTGGTTCGTCGGTTCGCTCGGTTCGAATTCGGGTTCACGGTTCGCAATTCGCTACTCTATAGTGAACCCGGTTCGCTAGGGGTAGGATGAGATAATTCATTTTTCGGTTCGCTTAAATTCTTTAGTTTGGTTCGCTACTTAAGCATGTAAAACAAAATATATATTATAAAAATATATCTTTTAAGCATATAAACTATATATTACAAATACTTATTTGAAAAATAATAATAAAAAATATCTTTTTATGAATGATTTGTGAACTGAAAGTATAAATTTGTCAAACCTAATAAAAAATATCAGTGAATTTGAATAAAAAAATTAGACAAAGTAAGATTGTTTTGAAACCATTATGTGGTTCGCTCAATTTCACGAATCAGACCGAACCGAACCACGAACTTGTTCGCGGTTCGCTATAGCATGTAGCAAAGTTGTTAACCCTGGTTTAAAGCCTAAGAAAACATCATGGAAGCAAGATCCGAGCTTGAGAAAATTTGTGGAAGTGAAGATTGGACTTCAGAAGCAAGGATCAAATTGCACTTTTCATCTTGGAAAACTCCCTAGCTTTCTCCCTCTTCTTCTCTCTCAAAATCCCTCTCAAAACTCTTCTTAGGGCTTGCGAAAGCTTGTGAAACGGCTTCACACCCTCTAGCCTGAAGTCTACCACCTTCTCAAAACATGTCAAGTTCCCGTGGTGAGTCGAGAGTCAATCCATCTTGAGAATGACATCAAAATCTTAGAACTCTAGGATAATCAGATCGGCTGGCAACTCATGCTGCCCCACTTGCACAGTGCAAACCCGATACACTCTGTCTGCAACAACCGTCTCGCCGAGCAGAGTCGAAATGGACAACTCCTTATATAGCTTACACGGCTCTGAAGGGAAGCCCTTGACAAAAGTAGGCGAGACAAATGAATGAGTGGATCCAGTGTTGATCAATACTCGAGGCTAAACATTCACTTACAAGCAAAGCACATGTGAATTGTAAATAACTAAGCGTCAAACAAGCATAGGAAGACATCAATAGGATATAAGTAGCATGTTCGTACACATAGTCAGAATCATAGTATAATAGCCATAATTTATAAGTTGAAAAAGTTATAACTAAAGCGCACCTTGCACAACATCATCAGATGCATGTGCATCATGCTCTGTCATGGCAAAGACCCTGCCTTAATTCGCCTGGCGAGGCAGCTGTGTGGGTTGTGAGGGTCTAGAGGCCTGGGAAGACCCTTGCTGAGAAGCCTGCCTAATTGGGGGCCTGCTTCCCTGAGACTGAGTCTGGGAATGGCGGCGTGGACAATCTCGGATCATATGCCCCCGCTCACCACAATGGAAACATCAGCCAGAGGCCCTCTGACACTCCCCGGCTTTATGCCTCCGGCCACAGTATGTGCACTCCTCAAATGAAGACAATGAGGATGTAGCCGCCCTATACCAGGTGGCCTGCGTAGTAGTAGGGTGAGGTGCTTGAGGTGTAAGAGGAGGCCTCTGTGTCTGAGTCAACCCGGAAGACTGGTACAGGGTAGTCTTGGCTCTCTTCTTAGGCGGTGCTAAACCACTGGACTATCCTCTGGACATGCCTTTCCCTAGGCCAATGTCTCTCATCTTGAAGAACTCCTCGGAATTTTTCTCTGCAAGCTTGGCCTTGCTCACAACCTTTCCCTAGGTGCCCACCTGAAACATTGAGACCCTGTCTCGGATGAAGGCCTTCAGCCATCGCTCAAATTTCTTGATCTGCATGTGCTCGGATGTGATCAGGTGAGTTGCAAACCTCAATAACTCCACAAAAGTGGCCTCATAATCTGCCACACTTTCCTCCCCCTACGAGATAGACATGAACTCCATCTCCTTCTGCTCCATGACAGCTACTGGGAAATATTGTCCATAGAAGACATCCAGAAACTCTGGCTATGTCCACGGCTCCCCAACCTTGGTGGCATATCTCTGCCTCAAGGCAGATCTCCACCAGTGTTCGACAACTCCTTCCATGACAAAGGAGGCCCACTCAACACGCTGCTCATCCGTGCAACGGAGCTCCATGAAGGTCTTCTTCAACTGCATAATCCAAGACTCTATGACCATGGGACCCGTAGTCCCATAAAATATAGGAGGTCATAGTCTCCCAAACGTCTCTAATCCTGCAATGTGGTGTTCAAGAGGAGGTGGGGATGCAATAGCAGCAACAGCTAGACATGGCTGCGAGCATAGCCAAAGTCTCTGTTATGGATCCCAACGCATGAGTAAAGTCAGGCTGCTCGTCGCCCAGTGGCGAAACTCCACCCACAGACCCTCTGGTCTGATAACCTCTACTTCGAGTGTCACGCCTCATGATCAAGTCCTAAGAGCAATAGTAAAATGTGAGTCTATCTTGAAATCAAGTTCTTTGAACATAGCAATTCACTGAGCATATATACATTGCTTATATAAGTGGATCGTAAACATCAAGGTATACACGCAATAGTATAAACATACAATAAGGATTCCTAGTGAAGCTAAGTTCTCAAGTTCGGTTAAGACGTCAACTGGTTCGAAATAAGACTAAGTGATTAGTCTATCCTTAGAATACAACTCCCTATACGGACCTAATGCCTTAGCTCTGATACCAACTCTATCACAACCCAAAATACCCCCTAGGAGTTAGAGATACATTAGTTCGTGATGTGTCATATCAAACCATCCATCCTGTGAGAACACATGAGGCATAGACTTAGCGAAAGCAAAATTTCTAATAATATAAACATGTATTTTGTATTCCAAGTCTGAACCAACAGATTTAAACAACAAGTATAAGTGGACACTCCCCACTTTCAAAACACTTACAATCCTCTCCTCATAACTCTCAGCAATAGTTGAGATAGGGCAACCTATCAAGGGCCCTCTCCTCTTGAGGCTGCAATGGAACAGACTCCTCTTCCACATACTCCTCCTCAACCCTTGTGACTGGATTGCAAATATCGAACGAACCTGTTGAAGATAACAGTTCGGTTGAGCATAGAATACTTAGCTTATACAAGCTATTAGCTAACAATGTTATCAAACATTAGCATGCACACAGTTCATCAAAAGCGTAGAGCGGAAACCATACTTTGAAACATATCTTAAAACATGCATAATTTTCCAAAAAAACTTTGCCTTATGAGCGTTCTTATGAAATCAAAACTTGTCTTATGAGGTCTTCCGAGAATCAGAATTCTTATAAGTTCTTATGAGTCGTGTGAGCCAGTATTTATGAGATCCTTATGAGAACATTGAGATCCTTGTGGGTCTTAAAGTCTTATGAGAAAATGATCCTTGTGAGCTTTTGAAACCAATCCTAGAGCTACCAACCCAATGTTTTGCTCTATCAATGCATATGAGCTTATTAGCTTTGAATATTTCTTATGAAACTTTACTTATGAGTTTGAATCCATTTCTTATGAGACAGCTTTAATCATGCAAGCCATAGGGTGCATAGGGTGCTTGTGAGCATCATAGTATATTTAGAATACCTTTAAAGATGGAAACATACCCATATAATTTCATTCATAGAGATACTTAGGCCTTATGAATTGGAAACCATCAAATGCATGCTTTTTCATCAAACTTTTCATAGAGAAATCATAACAAGAGTAGGTAGTAGAAAGTATCTACCTTTCATAACCGGTTCCCTACGGTTTAGAGCTTGAGAAAATGTCGTGGAAGCAAAATCTAAGCTTGAGAAAGCTTGTGGAAGTGAAGATCGGATTTCGGAAGCAAGGATCAAACTTCACTTTTGATCTTGGAAGACACCCTAGCAAACCATAGCTTTCTCTTTCTTCTTCTCTCTCAAATCCCTCTCAAAACTCTTCTTAGGGTTTGCTAAACCCTTACCCACGAAATTGGGTTCTATTTATTGGCAAAGGGTTGCCAAAACCCTTAAATACCCTTCAAAAGTATTGTAGAAGTTCGATTTGACCTTTCTGGGAAAAATCAGTCGATTGGTTTTGGTCTGTCCAAAGAATTAGTCAGCTGGTTTTGTCTGCGAGGCTACTGCCTGAAACACCAGTCGATTGGTTTTGTCCTGTCCAGAAAATCAGTCGACTGGTTTTCTGTTTTTGGTCTTTTTTGCCTGTTCCTTCAACCCTTTGACACTTAGAGTATTTTATACTCTTGTTTTGACACTCCAAAATAGATCACACACAATTCAAACTCAACACACACCCAAGAACACTTAGACTACATGAACACCCTCATTTGTATTAACCAAAACCTAGAGTCACATGGAAGTCCCTGACCTTTACAAACCCTATGAAATGACACTTTTCACAGCACAGTGCACTTGGGTTATGGGGCTCTACATACACCATAGGGTAGTGCAAATCCGAACGGCAAGCTGACAGTTACCATAGTGGAAATCAGGGTGAGTAGCCCAAAGCTTCCACCAACGAAGAAAATTTTGTGGGTCTGAAGAGGGGAGTTGAATGCAAAGTTGCAAGCCAAACCAAATACTCCTCGCACATGGACATTCCAAAAACACATTGGTAGTATTTTCTGTCGCCGGACTGCACAAAGGGCAACTGGCATCGACTTTCAAATTCTTCCTACCTAGATTTTGCCACAACAGCCATGACATTATGGCACAAGCGCCAGATAAAGAGTTGAACTTTGGGGGGAACCAATTTTCCATATATGCTTCCAAAATTTTTCATCGGACTCAGGAACATTGTGGCTTGTCAAAGGTCGTTGCGAATCCAACATGTGTTTAGCGAGGTGGGTAGCAAAGCTAACTTTGAAGAGTCCAAATTTCACATGGTGCCAGACCAGAAGGTCTCATCGTTGGATAGCGCTAATATGTTCCTTGAGGTCTTGAATGCGCCGAGCAAGGTTGCCAAATGTATGTTTGTTCTAGGGTTGGAGATCTTTATGATAGAGATTAATTTGTTGACAGAGTTGGAACATCGAAGATCCCGTAAAAGGATTAGTCCATGTGGATTTGACCACTCCAGGGTAGTCTACATGGTGATCCCACATCTCATGGTACCAAAAAAATCTCTGACGGAAAAGATTAGAAATATAGTAGGATTAGAATTATAATTTCATAAGAGTAATAAGTAAAAGTGGAATTTGGTTGGGATTATAATAATTAGAACCCTTCCATTAAATACAAATTAGATTTCGTATTTGAATTCCTTTTGAGAAGTTTCAATTGCTCCTTCTGATTTAGCTTTTTTTCTTCAAAACTCTAGACCTGATTGGATTGGGGTGAAAAAAATGGAAGGTGGCGATGGTGCAAGGAAGTTAAGGGCTTTGAACTTGAAGGAAGATCAAGATTACCAAGATTTGAGTTCATTTTCTCATGTTTATTGGATTCTAGAAAAGGACACCAAGCAGACTCGCTTAATTATTTGGCCTTAGGGTAATATACATATGCATATATACTCTAAGAACGAGATCAATGATTCTAATTCCTTGAGAGATCAAGAGTAAGTTTAATTTCCTTCCCTTCTATTATATTGTTGAATATGGGTGAAGGATGTTACTATTGTGATAATTATGCATTTTTTTTTGTTACATGGAAGTCAGTCAAGGAGATGTGTACATGGAAGATAACATTTCAGATGGTGCAGGAGGTAGACTTGTTTATATGAAAGACGAGACGTGTGTATATACCAGATATTGCTCAAGCAGTGGGAGTAGTCAACAAATTCATGAGCAACACAGGAAAGAAGCATTGTGCAGTCGCGAAGTAGATTCTAAGGTACTTAAGGGTTACTAAAGAAACAATCATGTACTATGGAGATTCTAAAATCAGCTTGCAAGGATTTGTTGATTCTGATATGGCAGGGGATATGGATAGCAAGGAAGAGCACCACAGGGTATGTGTTTACCTTGGGTAGTGGAATAGTCAGTTGGATCTCAATGTTACAGAAGATAGTCTCCCTTTCGACAACTAAAGCAGAATATGTTGCAACAACGAAAACTTGTAAGCATATGATAAGGTTTTAGAATTTCTTGAATGAATTGGGCATGAATTTGGAAAGTTTTCAAATTGCACAATGACAATTAAAGTGCAATTCATCTTGCCAAGAATAGTCAAAGTGCAATTCATCTTGCAAAGAATATAGCTTTTCATGCGAGGACCAAGTACATCGACATTCGGTACCATTTCATTTTCTCACTCTTGGAATAAGGGTTCATATTTTTGGAGAAGATCTACACAAGTCTAAACCCCACAGACATGTTGACCAATGCGGCTACTACAAAGAAACTGAAAACATGTTCAGTTTTTGTTGGTCTTCAAGCTTGAAGAGAAGTATGAGATTCACACCAGCTTTCTATGGGGGAGCGACACTACAGATGAAGCAAGTACGGAGGAGCTTGGAGATCAGTCTTCAAGTGGGAGATTGATGAATTTGAAGACTATTTTCGGAGAAACCGGTCAAATCGAGGTGCAAACCGGTGACTGATCTCCATGGTTTTCCACCGGTCCGAAATCCAATAGCCTATCTTAGGAAACCAATCGAACGACCATGAATTCCGGTTGACCAAAAATCGTGGGTTTGGCTCACAAAGTCCAGATTTGGCATATTTTTTGGTTTAGTATAAGAGATACTAATGTGCTAGGGTTTCTAGTATTCATTGTAGCCACCAAGAGAGTTTCTTATGAGAAAGAGAGAACATTGTATTGCTTCACTACAAGAAACAAGACTTTTAGCAGCAGCCGAGGCCGCTGCTAATAACCGTGAATCTCGTCGCTATACCCTTTACTTGCGGCCACACCAGTTGCCGCAGACTGATGCTAAATAATGTGTGGCTAAATATTTTAGCGGCGGCCAGGCCATCACTGTTAAGCTAACCTTTAGCGACGGCCAGAAATGCGCCGCTAGTAACTCTTTTCTCGACCTTTAGCGGCGACCATCGCCCCCCACTAAATGTTTTTCGTCACGAGAATTGACCATTAGCGGCGGTTGCTAGCCCCCACTCATTCATTAAAATATTTTCTCATGTTCATTAACTTGTATACATACATTAAAGCAAAATATAAACACAATTCATCCATAGTGAAGTGTGGATCCGTGAACGTAGGTATCATTAGCTAAACCATGTAAATCTTATGTCATGCTCTTTGTTTTGCACATTAACTCTTGTTTTCTCTGTTCTTATTCTTTCGGTTATCATATTATGAGTTGTTGCGTGATTCTCAACATCTAGATCATGGAGGGGATCATGGAGGGGAAGGTGTTGGTTTCCCAAGAAATCTAAACTAATCCAAAGATGAACTAAACAATGAAAACGTAACTTCTTGAGTTGCCTACCTAGTTGTAGTACCAATACAAATAGTTGTTCCCTTTGGTACTAGCTTAAATATAATAAGCAAACCTTGAAAGGGTGGACAAGTGGTTCCTGGGACTTACGCCTCATGAAGCAGAAGGTCCTGAGTTTGATTTCTCACTCCCCCTTCTATTTTTTCTGGACTTTCTTAGTATTGCGGGTAGCAGGCTCTCGTCGCACCCTCGGGGATTAGTATTGACCCGAAGGGTTGGGGATACCTCGATTTTCCAAAAGAAATAAAAATTAAAGTACTTACCTCATTGGTCCAGAAGGGTTGGGGAAATAGTTAACGTACCCATGAAAGCAATATAGAAACCTAAGGCTGGACCTCATTGGTCAAGCCTCCCCTCTTAAATACTTACCAATGAGATCCAGCCTTAGGTTTCCAAATGGATTTCATGGGTACGCCTATCAGGCTATCACCGCTGTTTTTTTATTCCCCACTGCTCTTTTTTTATACCCCAAACAGGCAGTTATGTACTTCAGAAGAAGATTGCGTTTAGATAAACTTGTGGGGCAACTTCTAGTGACTTCTACTCCTTTAAAAGTCAAAAGTCCCTAATATTACCGTTTGAATAGAGGAACAACCTCCTCTGCTCATCAAAAGAATAAAACCCCTGTATTCGTGTTCCTTCTCAGTGAACTTCTATGGGCTCCAAACGGTACTCGTCGCTTCTTCTTTAAAACCCTAATAATTCAATCTGTCTCTATGAACTCTAATTCAGATTCTTGTGGAACCTGTAATCTTTGGTGTGTTCTGTTGATGGAGATACTTGAAGGTCCATCTGGTGATTGAAGGATTGATCAATCGCTTTTCTGTTCGTTCAATAATCTGCAGATAGTCACTGATCTGAGGTTTTGTTATCTTTACCTCCAAATTTCCTTTTTTTGTTGTTGTTGTTTAAAATTGATTTGGTTTTGCAAAAAAGTTCTCATTTTTAACAGAATTGCAGGAAAATTTAGTTCGTTGATTTATATTCAGTTTTGTTGAATTTGCAGAGATATATAAAAGGATAAAGGGATCTAGGTCTATTTTGGTTTTCCATGGCTGCTCCTGTACCCCGAGGGGTAACTAGACCTGGAAATTCTCCCCCTAATTTCAACCCTAATGTTCAGAGAATTCCTGATTCTCTAGCTGATAATATGAATTACCTGCAAATCAATCGTCCACCTGCAATGCCCAGTTCATTCGGTCCACGGCCTACCTCTTTTGGGCAACCACCTTTCGCTTCCTCTGCCCCATCAGCCTCCCCTTTATTAGCATTTCCTGGTGCTTCACCAATTTCTCGCCCCGGTCCACCACCAGCTGGCTTCCCAAGAGCCGTATCGCCTCCAACTGGCCCTCCACAAGCCACACTGGCCCCGAATGTGGCTTCTGGAAGGCCATCAGGCCATCCAAATCCAATTACTCAACCCCCGCCTTTTGGCTCAAGGCCTCCACCTGGTGCTTTCCCTTCTCCGCCTTCAACGATGGGTCGAGTTGTGCCCACTTCGAATGCACAGGGTCCAATTACGAATGGACCATCCATGTTTCAAGCAGGGAGTTTGCCTGGTGGCCCCCATTTTCTTTCCTCTGGCAGTACTCAGCAGCGGCCTGTTGGACCTCCGCCAACAATGGTGCCGGCTAGTGCTCCCCAGGCTCCGAGCATGCGCCCTTTTCCTGGAAGTCCATCTGCTGGTTCTTCACCAGGTCGATCCTCGCAACCTGCCACACCTTTTTCAGCTGCAAGTCAAGGTGTACCACCACCTTCAGGCTCTCCATATGGGTCTCAGACATGGCAGATACAACCTGAGCAGGTGAGTTCATTTCAGAATTCATAGTTTTGTTTTTGTTTTTCTTTTCTTGATATGTTGTGCTTTATCTAACATGTGTACATCATTATTATTTTCTTCTGAATTGACCTGTCTTTACTGAATGTTAAATGGTTTGTGTTATGTGCAAGCTAATGTGTTTTGGAACAACTCAAACTTGGTTTTGACTCCATCTCAATATATATGTAAGGGATAAAATTCGTAAAAATGAGTAAAAAGAAGGGGTAAAATAGGAATTTCTCACTTTAGCAAATTCTAACAATTTAGCCGACATAAGCCCACTTGGGCTATGTGCTGGCTCACTTGAGTGTTGTCTGACAGGTGACCTCATCATGACTGCACAAGTCATGATGACTCCAAATGCCTATAAATAAGCAAGAATCACCAGAAAGAATAAGAGGATGGTGCGGAAGGCAAGAGAGGAAATAAAGGGCAGAAGAAGAAGAGGAAGAAGGAGATCTGAGAAGCTTGAGTCATTCACACCCCTACCCCGAAGGGATATGCAAGCGGCCACTCACCTGATTCTCTCATCTTCCTTTGGTGTTATCCGGCTACTTGATGCTCTTTATGGCTTCACAATCTATTATGGTCACCGGATTCTCTCAAATAGGCCATGAATAGTGCCGAATCCGTTGTCACGTTGTGCTGTGAATAGTGTCAAATCCGTTGTCGCGTTGTGCTGTGAATAGTGCCGAATCCGTTGTCACGTTGTGCTGTGAATAGTGCCAAATCCGTTGTGACGTTGTGCTGTGAATAGTGCCGAATCCGTTGTCACGTTGTGTTGTGAATAGTGTCGAGCTCGTTGTCCGTTGTCTGATGTACAACGTACCCGTTGTCTGATGCACAACGTACCCGTTGTTTGATGCATAACGTATACGTTGTCAGAGCTATGTTATCCGAGCTACGTTGTCAGAGCTATGTTGTTCGAGCTACGTTGTCTATGCCTTATTCGAGCTACGTTGTCAGAGCTACGTTGTCTGTGCCTTATCCGAGCTACGTTGTCTGTGCCTTGTCCGAACTACGTTGTCAGAGCTACGTTGTCTGTGCCTTGTCCGAGCTACGTTGTCTGAGCCATATTCTTTGTGCCTCCTGAGCTACAATCTCCAGAGTATAACACCAGAGCTCGTCCTCAAGTGCATATACCCAATGTCCTCACGATAAGTATCTTTATACTATTATGTTCATATGTTCATGTGCTTGTGCCTTATACTGACTTTATCATCGGAGCTTATTTCAGGGTGCACACCCGCCCCCTTAGACTCATTCACAGGTGGAGTTTTGCTAACATTCCTTTACCAACTAAGCAGCTATAGACGTGTGGCGTGTACGAGATTTTTCCCTTTCAATATATATATATATATATATATATAAACTTGTGGTGTACTTTAAACTGCCCTAGATTTAAAGGTTTAGAATGAGAGGTTTAGGTGCATTTCTAATAACTCTAATTATTTTTTGCATTACTATTATTTTTTTTTGGTAATGGAGGGTGTCCCAAAGCCTTTGAGCCGAGGAGTCAAGGACTAGTCCCTTCGGGTCTCCACACCAACCCAGCCTCTAATATTCAAATAGGAAATAAAAATCATAATATTCTTCAAGATCATATTGAATATATATTTTTACAGCTAAACCATTTCCAGATTTAAAAAAAAAAGATTTTCTTCAGAGGGAATAATTTTGCAGGAGGACGGAACAAGCAAGACACTATCAAGTGTATATTAGAGGGAGAAAAGGGGGGGAGGGGGGGGGGGACTTGTGGTCTCCTTAATTAAAAAATAAAACACAAGACATTTCAATTAATTTGTTAATCAAGCATGAAGTCAGTAAAGCATTTTAATGCAAGTATGATTCCTATGTTTAAATACAAATTACATACAATGAGTAATAACTAAATCTTAAACTAACATTTACCAACTAGCAAGTTTTGAGCCAAATCTGTCTAATAAAGAATAGAAAAGAAATAGATAAATCAGAAAAACAGAAGAAAAGAGAACAAATACTCCATCATGGAGGCTAAAACCATTTATTTTTTAAAAAGGAAAAAGAAAAAAAATCAGACAACAAAGTTAGACAAAAGAAAAGTGTATACTTGATAGTTGATACTTATCCCCCACCCCACCCCACACACACACGTTAAGAAATGCTTTAAATATTCAAATGGAAAGCAAAATATCTTTAGTAGAGATTATGCACTATTACATGTCTTTAACATAGGGAGAGAATGTAGGAGAGAGGAACATATTTCTAGATTTCTTTGAAATTGAATAGTCAATAGTGTATTACTTTTTTTTTTAAGTAAAATTAAATCATACATTTGAAAACAATTTCCTAAATTTATTAAAGGCAAATTGCAGGTGCAAAACATTGCACGCTATTATTATAATTTAAGTATTTAACTTCAATTATACAAACTTTCTAACATGGAATTATAGGTTTTTCAAAAAAAAAATTCTAAAGAAAACCAAACACTTATGTTGCATTTTGTTAACTTCCGTTAATAAATTTCAGAAAACTCAAATCCCTTTTGGATGTCTATACATTAGGGGTGCACTGTGTACATGAACTTAATTTTGTTATGACTCTTCTTGGAAACCCCAGGCCCTTGTGTATCGATTGCATTTATAAGCTATGATAGCATTGTGAATTGTATGGATTTTACGGGTTTTGGAGAGTAAAATTTAAGCATGGTGGAACTGGAGATGACTGATGTAGGACAAGAAGGGCAGAGATAAAATCCTGATCTCTCTTAGAAATCAATGGTCTGAAATCTATGAGTTAGTGCTCCTTGGCTGAACCATATGGTGGTCCATTTGCTTCCATGGCTGCATCATCATTGCTGTTCTCATGGATCTGTGAGCTTCTCTAGCTCTTTCACTGCCAAAAAAATATTATTTCTGTACCATTAGATGTAAGAGCTCTCAATTATTATTTCCTTTGGTGACTTGCTAATGAAGTAGTGGAGGTTCAGGATATTCGTAGGATTTTCTTATTCTTTTTCTTGCGTTTTTGAGGATGCCAATGTGGTAACGGTCTCTCTATAGTCAATAGGGACAGGGTGTCTTAGGATTTTGCTTGTATCAGTGACTATTCTTTTTTGTAGTCTTAAGGGGTAACTTATTTTCTTTCTATTGTCTTGATAAACTCTTAGTTACTTGTAGAAGGAATGAAAGAGCAGGAAAATTTGAAACCAGACTACCTGGATTTTACCATGGGGATTCTGCATTATGAGCATTCTGCTCAATAGTTTCCATTTCTTAAAATTGTGATTCATGTAGCATTTTTTTATATCATTTCAATCTTAAACTTAACACTGATTCTACAGCCTCAATGGAGAAACTGCCCAAATGTACTCATCTTTAAGCTTTAACAGGAATTTAAGCTATCATTTAGAGTTGATTTGTTGCCTGTCAATGAGTATTCAGTTTTATTTACTTTCACATTCATATTATTTTTTGAGGGTGGACATCAGTTACATTATTTTGATTCGTAGTAGATGTTAAACGAACCCTCATACATTAGGTTTGTTTTAATAGCACATTCTATTTTTTTCCTTATTTAAATCTGGATTCATAAAATTGTGAAAACTTTTAGGTGGGTCCACCAATTCCTGCTATTATGCAACCACCCAGAATGTTCGGAATGCCGCCACCTCTACCAAGTCAGTCTATGACTACTGTACCACCTGTTATGGGTCACTTGCCAGTAGCTGGCGCTCCCATGGCAGGGCCATCAAAGATTGATCCCAATCAAATCCCGCACCCCATGTCTAACTCCTCTGTCATCCTGTATGACACTCGTCAAAGCAATCAGGCCAACCCTCCTCCGGTAAACTCTTTCAAGTCTTTACATAAAAAAAGTGAAACAATATTTTTTATGATTTGATTCTGCATTATTTTTTAGTTAGATACTTCTAGGGATTGTTTTTCTATTACCAGCATCAGCATTTCTTATCTTTATTTTCACTCCGTTGCCACTTGCATATGCACGTCATGGTGTGGAATACACCATGGCCATAAGTATGAACTATCTATTATTTCTTGTTCATTGCTTTAAACGAAGTTTAGATCTCTCTCTCTCTCTCTCTCTCTCTTCCCCTGTTTAACTTCTATTTTGATGAAGCCTGCTACAAGCAATTACATTGTCAAGGACACTGGGAACTGCAGTCCTCGTTACATGAGGTTTACCATTAATCAGGTAAGATCCAAGTATTTGAATACTTAAAAGTTATGTAGTTCTTCGTTTAGGTAATACTCTTGACAATTTCAAACGAGCACATATTGTTTTCTTCTGTTGTTTCAACAGATCCCGTGCACTGGTGACCTTTTGACAACGTCTAGTATGCCATTAGCTTTGATGGTCCAACCTTTGGCCCTTCCTCATCCATCCGAGGAGCCTATCCACGTAATGTGTAGCTTTCTATCTTTTACAATCTTTCTGTACTGCATATTTTGTTATCTTAAATGGAGGTTCTCCTTCAATTAGTTCCACTCGTCCATCAGTCAGTCAATCAGTCATGAATTGTAATCTGAATCCTACAGACTACAACGAAAGCTCAACATCAGTTTTGCCCTTGTTAGCATTGTAGCCATTGCTGAGCACTAAGATATTGTCTTGATGTAGGTTTACTCTGTCATTTTCCGGGATACAAGCTTATCTAACTACTTGGCTCACAGGCAAATAAAAAGATGCTGAATTTTCTATCCACAAAATGATGCGTTTTTTTGTGCATTCTGGGGAGAAGGTTCATTCAGCGAAACCATGTTTCCCTTATTCATGGACGAGGAAATGCTTATCCATTAAATAATCTCCTTATCCTTGCATCCAAACAGGCCCAAAGTAGCCAGTATACTAATACTAATAAGAAAAGAATTAAAGATGGGTCAAAATTATTAATCTGGAATTCATCTTGGAATTGATGATGGGTATTTAGGGCACTGCTAACTGACATTGAAAGTCAAGCCATAAATACCAAATAAGCATTATTAGCAGTCAGGAGGCTTTGAATCCTCCTTGTATCCCCAATTGTAATATATGATGATTTAAGCAAGATCTAAAATGATTATTATATTATTGGGAAAGTTAAAATACCTCTAACAAATTAGTCCAAAGAAAAGTTGGGCACTATCTGCACCATCTCAGACATTAGTAGGTTTCATTACTTTTCTTCCATTCCATCCTCTCATATTTCAGAGGATAGCAAGTGATTGATGTTGAGTGTATAAAATACAATAAAGTGTTATCATGGTCAGGAATTGGATTCAAAAGCACGAAAGCTCAACTCGGTCCATAAGTCGGTTTCGGTCAAAATAACTGAAAGACTTAACTCAATACATGAGTGAGTTCTTTAATACAAAATATAGTTTGTGTACATATACATGTGTGTGTGTGTGTGTGAACAATTCAAATACCTGACTCAGTTCAGGAATGAGTTCTACAATTATTACACAATAAACTCAAAACAACTCGAAGACTTGACAAAGCTCAAGAGTCAGTTTTATAACTATTATAGAATATAGTTCGTGTGGTATTTATGTGTGTGTGACTTAGGTCAGGAGTGAGTTGTATAACTATTACACAATATAGTTTATGTGCGCGCGCGCATATAGGAAATGATTCTAATGGGCGGCGCTCACTAGAGGTTCTAGTGAGCACCCCTTCAAAAAAATGATACATGATATGCCTTTTGGAATTCCGACTTTTGGATGTTAAGGTGGGTCCATTAGGAGACATGTGGCAAAAAATCAGTCTGATCGGACATTTTTAGATCATTTGATTAGACCCTAGTTGGTTACTTGGTTAGCATTAACTCCTTTGAGCGTCTGATTAGACCCTTGTTGGTTAGCATTAACCCCTTAGGGTTCACTAGACCCTAGGTTATAGAAATCCCTAATTTTTCAACCTTCACATGGATGGTCTAGAAATGTCTGATCGCCCTATTTTTTTGCCATGTGGCTCTTAAGGGACCCACCTTGACATCGAATGGTTGGATTCCAAAACAACTTGCTGTGTGTCGATCTTTTAGGATGGCACTTATTAGAGGTTCTAGTGAGCACCAACCACTAGAAAGTCACCCTATATATATAATGTATGTGTGTAGAGACTCACTTTACAAGTGAGTTCTATAACTATTACAAAATATAGTTTGTGTGTATATATACATGCATAAATGTGTGTGCATGCATGTGCGTGTGTTTGTGAAATAGGAAAAAGAAACATAAGCATAGTAAGTTCCAGTTAATGTTATTGGTGTCTAAAAAAGAAGTTAAGCTATGCTGAAACTTTAAATATCTAATAAGGTTACTCAATAGTTATCATCATCATCATCATTGCCTGATACCAAATATTTGTGGTCAGCATTACAAATCCTATCCCGCCATTCCTTTCTATTAAAATACATTCAGTTAAAACGTGTGCTACATACACCACTATCTCTATCTAGGCCATTTTTGTCCTCCGGTCGCCCTTTTAAAGCCTTTAACTTGCACTCACTCACTCACTCATTCTAACTGGTGTCTTCATCGGTTTTCAATAAATGTGTCCAATCCATGTCAACAATTGTCCCTTATTTTATCACCTATTGGAATTACTAATACTTTTAGATTTTCTCAAATGCCCCAATTTTCGATCTTCTCTTCCTAGTCTTTTCACTCATCCATCTCAACATCATCATCTCTGCGACACTAATTATAAATGTGTTGCTTCTTGATCTCTCAACATTAGGCTCCATAAAGTGTAGCTGATCATCAATCATATAGCAATTAGGAAGCACATCTCCTCTTTAGCCGCACAACTCTAGTTTTATGGGCAACACCCTCTTCAATTTCTCCATCCTTATCTATTATTGAGCCCAAATACTAGAATTGGTCACTTTGCGGTATCTCCCAGCCATCAATCTTAAATACTTTCTCAACCCTATTTTTGTTCTTACCAAAGTTCAACTCGTATATATGTCATTGTGCAATTAAAACCCTTAAGAATCTAAGATATCCCTCCACAATTCTAGTTTTGCTTGTACATTCCGTAGTTTCGTCAATTAATACCACATCGTCTATAAATAACATACACCAATGAACCTCCTCTTGGATATGGGCCATCAATTTATATATGACCAATTAAATGATTATTGCCTCAAAGTTGATTATGATATAAACGTATTGTAACATAAAACCTATTTTTCTCACCACCAATTGGTCCCACAATAGTTAACGCTCCCTTACACGTCTTTAGTGATATTAACTTATTTTTCGGAACTCTTTTCTTCTTCAACACCCACAAGATTGATTCTCTAGGGACTCTATTATATGCTTTAATTAAGCCAGTAAAATATCATATGGAGATTTTCTTTCCTTTTTAAACATCTCCATCAACTGTCTAAATAAGAATATAGCCTTCAATGGTAAATCTCCAATTCATTATCCCAAATTGATTTAAGAACCCTAATTAATTGACTTAATCATTGCTTCATCACTTTCTTTCATAACTTCATAGTGTGACTCATAAGTTTGATCCCAATATAATTGGGTTACTTAATAATTAACATGTATGTTCAATATTCAATTAGGATACTGATATGTAAAACTAAGAACGTTATATTTTTTTAGCAGGGTATTAAAATACCCAAATTTATAACTTTCTAACTTCTTAAGTTGTGGTTAAGATAACCTTTTACTGAGTTAAGTAATAATTGATGCTTTAAATATAGTTAGGTCTTTCTTATTCCTTGTAAGGGATTGGGTTGAACCTTTAATTCATGAAAGTGTAGGACAAAGTTCCCTTTTAAGTTATCCTCTTAACTTAAAATGTTCAAAGAAAACCCTCAATTAAGTCTCTTGAGTTGGGTTACTCACTTGATTGTCATTTGTCATTAAATTGGTTTAGATCAAGTTTACTTGAAACTGGTGGACTTAACTTCACTCTGGTAGATTCTGGAGTTGTCTTTAGATGTTTCTAAACCACACCTAGAGTTGCTTTTCGAGATCTGTCAGACTGTCACTACAAGAATCAAAGTTCTTGAATAATTTGGGGGGATGGGGGTGGGGGGGTCACAACAAGTCTTCGTGAATTTATCATCATTGAAACTAGTGTTTTAAAATGCGAAGGGGTGGAGCGTGGCATTGGGACCTCAAGATGCGTGAGGCTTAAGCCTCATAAGAATGCTTTATGTTATCTCATTTTAACAAATAAATAAGAATAATATACAAAAAATCAAAAAAGTTAATTAAAAGTAATGCATAAATATATACATATATTTGTGTGTGTGTTACCTTAACTTAGAGTGAAATATACTCAATAAGATTTTTAAAGGCTTAATTATGTTAGACATAATAAATTAGGTGTTAATTTAGACTAATAACAAAATGGAAAAAAAATATTTTTTATCAATAAAAGAAAATCAGTGGCACACACCTTATAATTTAATATTTAAGTTTTAGTTATGTGGCTGGAACCCTAATTTTGATTAATGTATAACGATATTATGCACACACCCTTAAAAAAATTAATGTTCAAGACTCAGTTATGTGGCTAATGGGGTTTAGCCACATAACTTTCTCTATAATAGTGTATCGAAAGGATTTAGCTTTCAAATTAGTCCAAATGGCCATACCTAAATACACTGGCCCAACTTACTTCCTAAGTCGGTCTTCTGCTCTAGATATCCCCCAAACTAAACACCTTACGTAACACTCAAATACAACACACACACACACATGGTTTAAAATTCCGACAAGTATCCTATTTGGAGCTACCAGTACACTGGTATGTTGAAAAAAAAACTCTCCCGTATCTGGCCGCTACAGGCCCGATACGGATGATTTTTCTATTAAATTTTTTTCTCACCTTCCATTTACAATAGAATCTATACCACAAATCCGATACACACAACATATTTAATTAATTTCACTTTCATTTACTTAAGATATTTATATGTAAATAAGATAATACCCTCCATTTGAATTCAATATAAATTATCCTCCAATTCTTGAACAATAAAATGTCAACTTTCCAATTCAAAAACAAAATCATCTTTTTAGTGTTTTTTAGGGATTAAGTCAAAATTTAAACTTTCAAATGGTAAGGTATTTCTCCAATATTTAAATTTCGTAAATTCTACTATATGAAAACATTACCCAAACCCAAAAGTCCGGCAGAAAAAGTCTCATATTTTTAGTCTTCAAAAATATTTTCATCTATAAGATCAAAAAGTCAACTAACAATGTAAAAGTTCAGCATAAAAGACTTACATTCAAGCTTATAATTTGTGGTTGTAATTTAATACATTTTTAGTTAACTCATTGAATGGAAGGTTTTAATGTCTAAATTGTATTTCTTATACTTGGCTAAGTGACTATGTTTGTATTTTCATACCTATTTATCAGCAGACATGTCTTTTGTAACTTATAAAATTAACTCTCATATATATGGTTATAAATATAGTTGAATATCTTCATTTAGTTTGTTTTTAAGTTATATTTGCATTAAAAGAAGTTTTATGCAAGATATCCAAGTTTTTCCTTGCGTGTCTAAGCGTTACTTAGTGTATCCTGATTTTTTCCGTCTATTTGATATAGTCCAATATGCCGATACGTATCCTGTATTGGACTTATCGATACGACACTTGATACCGATATTTTGAATCATGCACACACAGCAACCCAGACCACAAGCAGTGTTACCTAGGCACGTGGTACGGGTGCCAAGTGTCCAGGTGTCTACAGGTGTTCGGCTCGACAATCTCTAAAAATCCCAATACAGCGGCACAGACATACAATTTAAAAAAAAATGATTAAATATATATATATATATATTATTACTCAAAATTTTTAAATAACAATAATAATAAAAAAGAGGGGGATCATCAGTCCCCAATTTTTTTAACGTACATATTGATCATTGTTGTTGTCGCTGCCTCGAGTAAAATTTTGTCTATGTTTCCAAAAAAGCAACACAATTTGACAAAAATTCCTTGCAATTGTATTTCTAAAATGACACGACATACTTGAAGTCCCATGTGCCTAAACATAATGTTGATGTCACCATGACATGATATAAGAACGTACGAAGGAGTGTCATGTCGTGTCATGGAGTGTCGTGTCCAAGTGTCGGCATGACAAAATTTAGGAAAACTGAAGTGCCTGGGTATGACTAGCCACAAGGCCAATGCACCCACACAACCCTCTCAAAAAAGAGAGGGAGGTGGGGCTATATGGGCACTTGATCACAAGGGATCCTCACCAATGTGCGACTAACTTTTATTTCTTTTGGAAACACTCATATAAGACACACACACACAACCAGCCCAGACTACGAGGCCAATGCACCCACACAATCCTCTCAAAAAAGAGAGGGAGGAGATGGGGCTATATGTTGCTCTCTGATACATTGATCATAAGGCATGACACCACTTTGAAACACTTGAGTAGACATTAAGATATCCAATCTGAGGATGAGAAGTCTCACACAAGGTTCTAAACATTGTATCGCGTGTCATTTCAAGCCGTAGAAAAAAGATATAGTCGTAGAAAAAAGATATATTGAGGATATTTCGCAAGATATATCGATATCGCGGGAAGAATATCGCACGTGGAGGAAAAAATAAAAAAAAATTAATGAAAAACATATCATTTTTCAATGAAACTTTGGGAAATGTTAAAATAGATGTTAATACACATCTAAGAATAAAAAAATTAAAAAAAACAACAATGTATATAAGAGATGCAATGAGAAGGGAGTCAAAGACATGCGTTGATGCTGATGACAATGTATGATTCACTAATATTGATGTAACATACATAAAAAGTTGCATTCATTTCTCAATCAAGCATAACAATTAACTCAATACAATCAAAATCAATACTAAGAATAGTTAAAATTAAAAAACATTGTATTTAGATTTTATTGAATTTTTTATTGTGTGTATAATAAAAATCAATACTAAGAATAGTTAAATAATATTTAATTTATAAAATATAATTAGGTTAATACTTGCAACACTCATTTAGGGGTAATATGGTCATTTATGCAAATTTTAAAAAACCATTATTGTAATTAGTGTAATCTAAGGGAGGGTTTTGAAATATAGATAAGAATGAAATTAATTTAAAAAGAGGCATTTAAAATTATTGTTTTATAATACAAGTTCTATTTTGTAAATGATCATTACAACTTGAGTATAAACAAGTAAACAACAGTTCTCAATTGATGCATTCAACGAAGTTAAAAAATAGTGGAGAGACTCACGACTCAAAGAGACGAAGACCTAGGCTGCTAGGCAAGGGTTCGGCGATGGATGGCAACGGCGACAGCGACGGATGTTCACAGCGACTTCGATGGTGACGGTATGTTACCTTCCCTTTCCTTAGAATCCCTACTATTCCAATATTCCTCTACTTCTTCTCAGTTCTCAAATTTTTTTATTTTTCTTCCTTCTTTAGTTCTCAGTTCTTAATCCCCAATGTTTGCATGAGTTATGCTTTCTCATGGATGCTTGGGGTTTAAATAACCAATTAACCATGAAATGGCCGTATATCGCATGATCTCAAACGAGAAAATGTAAATAAAAAATAAAAAAATAAATAAAACAGTAGAAAATATTTTGACCGAAATATACGAAAATTTGTTGAAAATTGCGAAATTTTGTAAAAACCAAAATTCCTGATCTAGATGTATGTTTCGGGACCCTCCAAAATCGATATATATATAATATCGTCGAAATATGCGAAATTTCATCAAAATTTTGAACCTTGGTCTCACAAAGAACCATAGTGTCATAAGCAAGTTGGAGTTGAGCACACTTAAACCCTCCCTACCCACCAGAAATCCTTCAATCAAACACTCTTCCACTTTCCTAATCATTTTACTCAAAGTCTCAATGCCCCTTTGACTATAATAAATAGAAAATGAGAGAGAGAATATCATGCCTCAACCTTACGAGTTTCGAAACCACCTAGGTACCCATTGACCAATGCAAAGAAGGATATCATCAAATAGCAATCCTTTATTCAACCCCTCCATTTGATCCAAAAGCCGTTCTTTTTAAATAGCCCAAGAGCTGCCAATTGACATGATCATAGGCTTTTTCTAAATTCAACTCACAAAGAAAACTATCACTCTTGATTCTTGCGTCCAAACATTCATTCGCAACTAAAATACCATCAAGAATTGAGGCCCTCTCATAATAGCTCCTTGAAGGGAGGGGGAAACGATTTTGTCCACAACCAGTTTTAACCTCGACACCAGAGCTTTAGTGTAATCTTGCACACTTTTCCCACCAGATTGATTAGGCGATAATCTCTGAGCTCCTTTTCCCCCTTAATCTTAGGGTTTAAGTAAAGAATGTGCTATTAACTATTAAGGACTAAATCAAACCTTCCTTCCCTATAAAACTCATCCATCACTTTCATGAAGTCCACCCTATAATGCTAATATTTTTGGTAATTAAAAAATAGTAAATCCATCCTGGTCACTATTACGTAATATGGAGTTGCTTCTAGAGAAACACACAGTTGTTGATTCTTTTATTCCATTGAAGTGCAAGTGAACTAAATAATAATAAAACATTCTAGCTATGAATATGCAGTTCTGAAAATTTTATGGAAGTCTTTTATAAGACGACTAAACTCTTATCATAATCTTTTCCTTCCAAATGGAGATTTTCTGAAGGCTGATTTAGATAAGATCTTCAATTTAGAAATTGTAGAAGGAATAATCTGGTATACATAGTTTGCTGCTCAATGGTGCAGTTTATGAATGGACTGGTAGGTATGATATTGTTATTTATTATTTTTCAATGAAGTATCTTGCAATCAATATCTCATACGAATTATTCTATTTGTAGGTTGTAGATTTTGGAGAAAGTGGTCCTGTTCGATGTTCTGGTTGCAAAGGCTACATAAATCCTTTCATGAAATTTATTGATCAAGGAAGGGGTTTCATCTGTAACTTGTGTGGTCAGTATCAGTGCTCTGTGTAATTACCGCGGCTTAAATCCATTTTTCATTTTCTTGAAATTTTATTGGTTGTTCAGTTTTTACGCTTTCTAATATCATTTACATATATAGGCTGCATTTGCATACAGGCTAAAACATTGCTACACCTCTATTGTAAGTAGCAATTCAGTTCCCTAACCTTTATATTGTGATAACTAGCTCTAGTTTGGTCCTTAACTATTGTTAGACTTAGTGAAGGAGTTATTGGATTGCTATCTATGATCGAAATGCCTCAGCTGTGGTTTATAAATTGTATCATGAATCTTTAGACTATCAATTACCTTATCCAGCTCGCATTTCACTCCTGGGAACTCATTAAACTTCATCTTTCTTCTATAGTTATTGGCATCTGCTAGACCCCTGTTCAATGCTCTCATTGCGAAGGCTACATAAACCCTTTCATGAAATTTATTGATCAAGGAAGGCATTTCATCTGTAAATTTTGCAGTCGGTACCAGTGATCATGTAGTTACTGCTGCTTAAACCCATTTAGCATTTTCTTGGAATTTTCTTATTTTTTCAGCTATTTATGCTATCTAATAGTTTTTACGTATAGGCTGCATTTACTTACATGCGTAAACATTGCTAAGCCTCTCTTGCAAGTAGCAATTTAGTTCCCCGATCCTCTATATTGTGATAACTAGCTCTAGTTTGGTCATTGACTATTGTTAGACTTCATGAAGGAGTTATTAGATTGCAATCTGTGATTGAAATGCCTCAATTACTGTTCGTGGATTGTATCATGGAATCTTTAGACTATCATGTACCTTATCCAGCTCAAGTTTTCACTCCCGAGAACTTATGAAGCTTCATCTTCTTCTATAGTTATTGGCATCTGCTAGACCCCTATTTCATGATAAATCTCACTAGTATGAATAACATTTGGTTTTCAGTTGTATTTGAACTTTTAAGGTTACTATGCAGAATATGCTGTTTCTTTTGCAGGATTTACTGATGAGACTCCTCGTGACTACCACTGCAATTTGGGACCAGATGGTAGACGTAGAGATGCTGATGAAAGGCCTGAATTATGTAGAGGAACAGTTGAATTCGTTGCTACTAAGGAATACATGGTCAGTTAATCTATTCAAGGATTGAGTATAATGACCATCATTTTCTTTGCTCTGGCTCTTTCATTTTTCTCTGCAAGTTTGACTAAGTAAAGGGAGACCTGTGAATCACAGAACATAGGTAGCATCTCTATCAGTTAAGCTGAAGCTACTTTATGGATTCCTACTTCAAAGTATTGTGATAATTAGTATGCAATGATGGTTCCTTTTTGGTAGATGAAGTTAATATCAATTATATTAATGCTCCATGGTGGAGACTGTTAATGTTGTACCTATTCTCTTTTTCAGTTGGTTCAGCTGAGAAAGATGTAAGATGCTTATTAATAAAATTTACAGATGTTCTGTTGAATATTTTTGGTATCTGTATCTATATGATAGCGCAAATCAATAGCTGGAAAACTAGCTTACCATATCAGAAATGGCATGTGACATAAGGGGGATTCTTGCCTATTTGCTGGTGGGAGAGTAACCCTCTCCCCACTAATGAAAATGGGCAATAAAATGGAATTAAGAATGGCGCTTAATTTTTATATGGCATCAGTAGTTAGTATTATGATCATTGCCTCTTATAATTCACTCGCAATGTAGGTCTTACAAGTAACAAGCCTTTGGAACCCAAAATGACTTGAGCTTTAATTTGCTCTTAGCCATTGTTGAATGTCTCATATTTTTTCTTTCAGGTCTAGATTTGCTTTCTATTGGAAACAATCTATTCTTGTTTAACAATATATTAATGCCATAAAGTGGCTGATAGTAGTGCCTTTGTGTTGTGGTGCCAACTCGCTTCCTTGTGTCCTTGTTTCATTAAAGTTGTTTCTTTTGTTTTTCATCTTCGTTTGATTTACAGGATGTGTAATATTTTTGCATTCTTCCATCTTATTTCCAGGTGCGTGATCCAATGCCTGCTGTATTTTTCTTCCTCATTGATGTATCCATGAATGCCATACTGACTGGTGCAACTGCAGCGGCATGCAGCTCAATTAGCCAAGTTATTGCAGATCTCCTTGTATGTTTCATGTCCATTAGCGAAACTATATAATATTTTATGGTGTTTTCATATAAGAACATATTTGTCTAATTGAGCAAGTGAAAATTATAACTGCCAATTTCCTTCATTAATGTTAATGCTTATGAATTGATATCACGGATCTCTATTATTGTATGTGTCTGTATTGTAAATTTACTTATCAAATTGTTATTTTTTCTTCTCAAGTCATTATAGGATTTCAGATCATATCCATAACTAGGGGTGTCAACGGGCCGGGCTTGGGCTCGGGCCAAGCCCGCCTAAGGATGAAGAAGAAGAAAATAGGTTGTTTTGGGGGGTTTTAATTAACTGGCCTTATCAGGTTGGACTATCTGGGACAAACCCAGTTATTAGTCTAACTGGCTCTTGGGCTTAAGACTGTAAGCCCAAGCCCGCCCAACTATTTAATTGGACCGGGCCACCAGCCAGCCCAGCCCATTGACACCCCTGTTCATAACTCTATCCCAGAAAGTCTAGTGTTTAGGGCTTTGTCATTGCTGGAGGACCCATACCAATGTGATGGCACAATGTAGAATTAGATCCTCTTTGCCCATAGTTAATGTCCATCAATCCAAATCTCTGTTGCAATGGTTGGCTTCTGCTTGTGGCCTGCTCCTTGCATCTTATGGCGGGAGAATTGTTGACAGTTTACTCGCTAGTGGATGTGGAGGTAGGGTACCATGACCCAAGTCCTGAGTGGCATGGTCAAAGGTGCCTTTTTAGTGAATGCACTCAAGGCATATGACTATGAATTTGACTCTGACACCCCTATAGGCTATAGGTAATGTCAGCTCCAGGGCTATTGCCGCCTCCGCTGCTTTTGTCTTGGCTCCCCATTACATAATTATTTTACACATTTATTTGAACTTTGACAGGATTATTAATTATTTATAAATATTTTAGAACTAAAATAATTATGAAATTATTTCTTTATTTAATATTAGAACTTTGTGGCCAATTGAGAGCTTGGCAAGACATACATAACATACTGAATTTTCATCGTAACTAGACAAGTAATAAGCCCATTTAAAAAAAAAATCTATTGTATTTTTTCAGTAAAATATAATTAAAAATAACAATTTTGTCAGAAATTAGAGCTTTTATACCAATTAATAGATTGGCCGGAAATACACAACATACAAAATTATAAAGCTTAACACGTCATATTAACTCTTAGATCTAAAATATCATGAAATATATATCTTTCTCGTATTTCTCCCCTTAATAAAAAGTCTCCACGCATTTGACATGGCCATTTGCCCAACATTTGACTTTGTTTGGGCTGATTTAGGCCAAACCGAACTCAAGTAGGTGAAAAGATGGCAAAGGACACAAAAATATCCAAATTCCAAAATGTGCCTCAACGTCGGTTGAAATTTCCTAAAGTTTGAACGACATTATGCTTATTTAAAGAAGGAATCAAGCAATATATCACATGATATCTGTGATATATTTGATGTATCCTTTCAATTTCTCTCCTTATTTTTTTAATTCTAATTGTGCAATTCATAATGAAATAATCTACTTTTTGTAATCAACAAATGGAGCCCGGAGCCAAACCAGCCCGCCTAAGCAGGCAGAGCTTAGGAGACAATTGGATGGTCTGCTTGAGGGCTTTTGAAATAAATTTTTTAGCTTATACCAACACAGAGCTACTCAATTAGCTACGGCACTAGGTGGCGGTTTGTGATCCTTCTAATTTTCCAGTGAAACCGAGGTAACATTGGTGAATTAGGTGAAAGTACGGAAAGAGAGGTCTTTTGTCATGGAACTTTAGCTTTAGCTGGTCGTGATCAAGTAGGCGGTTTGTAGCTTCAGTTTTTAGAGTTGTTAAGACCACTCTTTCGTCCAAGGTTTGTCCAAAAAATGTAAAAAAATATAATTAACAGGGGGAGAGGGAGTGTTTTCCCAAGCGGAAGAAATGTTGGAGAAAATTTTGATATTTTGGTCGAAGTTTCATACCATGATTGTGGGTGCCTCAATACCAAGTATATTGAGAAGCTCATGAGAGACTTTTTGTGGAAGGGATTGAAAGAAGAAATTTCCCCTTGGTAAATGGAAGTTAGTTTCCAATCTAGGAAGCTCGGTGGGATTTGCTTGAGAAGGATAAGGGTGATGACCAAGGTAGTTCTTGGCAAATGGGTATCAAGATTTAGCAAAAAGAGGAAGATGCTGGAAGTGGGGCATAGGCCGTAATGGGAGATGAAATGAAATAGTCTGGCCTTCATGTTATATTATGGGTAGGTTTTTGGAACTAGGAAGGGAATCATGAAGTCTCATGAAGACTTCTTGAAGGATTCGAAATTTAAAGTTGGCAATAGTGAATCAGTGATAGAGTGAGGTTTTGGGAAGATGACAGATGTGCGGCTGGCAAGCTGTGAGATTATTTTTACGGCTCTATAGGTTTGTTCTTATTAAAGGACTAATGGGAAACCACAATTTCGGAAATAATCGGAAATAAAGAACAGGGAAGGTTTATCTTGTCAAAATTTTAGGAAGATTCTCTTGGATAAGGAGATCAATGAGTGCACGATGCTTCTCAAACGCTAGGTTACCTTTCCGTGAGCTGCATCGACAACTTTATTGCAGGGCACTCTGAAAGTTTTTCTCTGGCTGCTCTTATTTGGGGAAACTGGTTCCCTCTAGGGTAGAGACATTCATTTGGATGGTTGTAAATTTGTAATGGAAGGAGAGGAATGGTCGTGTCTTTGATAATTCCTCTTCTTCTGGACAGCATATTCTATCATGGGTGCGGCGTTCGATTGTGGTTTGGAGCTCTTCTAGCTCGTTGGGACAAGAAGTGAGGGATGCCCTCTTCCCTTGAGGACAGCTAGCAGTCTTTTTTTGGTGTTATTGTTTCCCTTTTCAGTTTGTTTTCTCTTTTAGTTTACATCTCTGTAAACTGCTTTACTTATCTATATTATATCAGGCTTACCGATCAAAAAAATTTTGTAATGGATAAAATTCTGGCAGCTGATCATTGAAGTCTTCATGACATGCATATCACATACTGATGCATTCTGTCCAAGGAAGATTAGGAGATGGTAATCACCTTTTCCTGCATCATGACTTTGCTAAATTGGTTTTAGTCCTTCTTTTCCCTGCATCTATTTCAAATGCATAGGGAATTTCCCAAGGATGCTAAAGTTTTTTTTTCTCATCTGTGGAAATTTTTCCATTTGGGTATAGGAGAAAAACTGTTCAGAGAATCCATCCCACTCATTTTCTTGGAGCATTTTAAAGAAACAATATAGAAGGATTTTTTAAAAAGACAATTGCCATTTTTTGGCAGAGGTCTGTAGCAGCCTTATTGGGAAATTGTTGATTGACTAGATCTCTTTGAAGGAGTAGGCAGCGAGTGCTTCATGTCATAATTGTTGATTGACGAGACCTCTTTGAAGGAGTAGGCAGCGAGTGATTCATGTCATAATTAGGTACCTGCCTCCAACCTAGGTCATTGTGCGGGCCAACCATGTTTGGCTGCAGTGACCCTCTCTTCTTCCTTTTAGCATACTTTTGGTGCAAATTCACTTTTTCCTTTGAAATGAAACCAATTTGACTGTGCAATAGCAGTTATGAATGAAAAGAACTCTATCCAATGCACCCTTAGCATGACAATTGATCTTCTTTTGAAGTCTCGCAATCATTGGGAAATACCTTTTATATTGTGTAGACACCCAATTTGGCACGGCCAAAGGCCCTTTTTAGCTCAAGAATCGAAAGATGGACTCAATGAAGAAGATCCGAACTCCGAAATAACCCGAGGTCAAGCCAAAGCCAAAGCCCAATCTAAGCTCAAGTTAGCCCAAGCCCGAAAGAGGGGAGAAATTCATTCTTTAAAAAGTTGTTGAGTTTTGGGAGAAACTTTAGTCCCACATCGCTTAGAAAAGAGAACCTCCCTCTTTTTTCACTTTTATAAAAGGCCACACCTCCCCCCCCCCCCCCCCCCCCCCTCTCATTGACACCAAAAACACCCTAAACATGGGATCTCTACATCTTGGGAATCATTCAGAAAAACCCTAGGCTTGGGAAAACTTTGGAACTTCTACAACGAAAACACCCTAGACTTGGGATCTCTACATCTTGGAAACCATCTTGGAGAACCCTCAACCTTTGGAAACCCTAGTGGGAAGAGAGCAAGAGCTCACACCCTAGCCCTGGAGTTCAGATCTACTTCATTGTTTTTTATCTTTAGGTACTTGGAGCGTGGGATCATAGGAGCGCAATCAAAAGGTATGCAACATCCCCCCCCCCCTCCCCTCCAATTCTACTTCTACCCATCCAAGTCTTTTCTTTCTTTGTTTTCCCATAGTAGTCCATAGATTTCTCTCCAAACGGTCATGAGGAAGTGGAAATCCGGGCGAAGGAAAGAGTTGGAAGAAAAGATCTTCAATTTCTCTTCCATTATTATTCTTTTTTTTATTATTTTAAAAATAAACTAGTTATTTCCTTTTCCACTAATGTAGGCGGGGCCTCTCTCGAATCGGTTGAGGAGAGAGATTGGCCATTGCCGATTTAAGGAAAAGGGGTTTGCCGCTCAAGTAGAGAGAAGCCACCCCGATATGGTCGAGGAGGGGTGAATTCCAATTTTGAAATAAAAGAAAAGCAAGTTGAGACAAAGCACCCCGATTCGGTCGAGGAGGGGTGGATTCCAATCTCGAAATAAAATAATTGGAAAAGAAAAAAAGTAATTGTTCAATTGATGAAAATTTAAATTAATGGAGAAAGATCAAAAGGTAACCGTCGTTCGACAGATGAGTTGGAGTGCCTAACACCTTCCCCGATTCATAAAAGAATCCCCGAACCTGATCTCGGTTCTTGAACCGAGGGTTTTTGTTTTAGGTGACCAATCACACCCCTATCCTTGATTGGTGGCGACTCTATGATCTCGGCTTCTCATTAGTGCGAAAGCATTAATGTGGGGAGGAGATTGACTCGAGCCGGCTATCGCACATCTTGAACTTGTCCTCCTTTTGCAATGTCGTCGACATTCTAGTTGAATAGTTATCCCAATCTGGCCATTGCCGATTTAAGGAAAAGGGGTTTGCCGCTCAAGTAGAGAGGAGCCACCCCGATTTGGTCGAGGAGGGGTGAATTTCAATCTTGAAATAAAAGAAAAGCAAGTTGAGAGAAATCACCCCGATTCGGTCGAGGAGGGGTAGATTCCAATCTCGAAATAAAAGAAAAGAAAAAAAAAATAATAATTGTTCAATTGATGAAAAGTTAAATTAATGGAGAAAGGTCAAAAGGTATCCGTCGTTCGACGGATGAGCTAGGGTGCCTAACACCTTCTTGAACCGAGGGTTTTTGTTGTAGGTAACTAATCACACCCGTATTCTTGATTGGTGGTGACTCTAAGATCTCGGCTTCTCATTAGTGCGAAAGCATTAATGTGGAGAGGAGATTGACTCGAGCCGGCTATCGCACATCTTGAACTTGTCCTCCTTTTGCAATGTCGTCAACATTCTAGTTGAGCAGTTATCCCAATCTGGCCGCTTCCTTGACAGAATATCCTGACATTACCCCGGGTATTGTTCTTTACTTCTTCCTTATTTTAATATGTTGTCTTAGTAGAAGCCTGACAGAAAAATTGAGGGAACAGGAAATGGTTTAGAAATGTAGTTTCACTTGTTTGGTCATGGTATTAGCTTATCTTTCATCATGTTATTATATATATATATATGTGTGTGTGTGTGTGTGTGTGTGTATGTATTCTGACCTTAGTTTACTTATAAATTTCATTTATAAGTTCCTATAATAATTGTAGAGAAATATTTTTTGCTTTCATATAAACTCGTCCTCATCATCTACACCTTGTCATAATTATTCAAGGTTATAGAATCTTGATTTGTGGTTCCATTCTATTCAGGGTTCTCTATATACTCCGGTATAACTGTATAACTGTCAAAAAGAAAAGATCCTTTTCATGATTAATGATTCAACTGTTTTGTTGCTTCAGGAAGGTCCTCGGACAATGGTGGGTATTGCAACATTTGATTCGACAATTCATTTTTACAATCTGAAACGTGCATTGCAGCAGGTAAATTCTCAATTGGATTGTTATTGCCATGTGCCAAATCTCAGTTTCTAAGCTGAAAACTGATTGTCGTTTGCCCCACTCTCTCATTGCAAGAAATTAAGTACTTGTTTCTGATTGATAATTCAAATTTTTGTTTCACCGATTCCTCGTGGTCAGTTATAATGTGTATTTGTCATAAGCATATCCTCAATAAAAAATCATTTACAATATCATATGCATGCATATTATTTCTAGTCATGATATTGCTTTTTTGATATTTTATGTTTCACCACTTTTTTTTTGTGAACTTAATAATAGAAGGATAGTATCTTACCCTACTCTTGGAAAACCATACAGGGACTGTTTTGGTTTCCCTAAGCAATGCAAAACGACTGAAAACATAGAATTAAAAATAGACTTAAATATAAACAGAAATTTTCTGTAAACACTATAATTTCTCAAAAATAGTTTGACAAATTAGAGATTAGATAAAAACAATAGCACAGGAGCTTGTTCTTGGCCAAAACCCAGTACTAATTTTTGTATTACACAGTGATTTCTAGGATAACAAAAATTTGATCGAGGCATAGTTACTAGAGCGAGAAGCGAAAACGAGAAGCAGGAAGCGAGACTCAAGAAAACCTTAGGAAACGGGAAGCGAGAAATGAGATATAGGCTCCTTATTTCCATTATGTTATTTATAGGTAGTTATACCTTTGATTTTATCTTACATGAGATTTTTGTAGAAAAGTAGGTGCCTTAGGTTTCAAACTGACGATACTTGCTTAAAGTCTACACCCTAAGCTATAGATTGTGGTCTACCACATCACTTCACACATACAGCTCCCTTTGACTACTAGATGAGACGTGATGGAAGCGAGCTTCCTAGGAAGAGAGTCTGTTCGAGGAAATGAGCTTCCTAGGAAGCAAGTTTGTCTGAGGAAGTGAGTTTGGGAAACGAGCTTCCCACCTTGTACATAGCTTCCCGGCAACTATGGATCGAGTTGATAAGAATAGATTCATATTATTTTTATTTTTGTATTTAAAAAATAGAGCCATTTTCTCATTAATTAACAGATTTTATTGCAAGAGAGTGAATTAGATTTACTTGTATGATTGGTAGAGACTATATATATATATATAAAGAAAGAGAGAGAGAGTACAAAGTGGAGCCGGGGGGGCACCTTGCAGCCTGCAGGAGACTGACCACCTGCACTATACAGTATACTAAAAAACCATAGAACATGAAATACAGCAATACTATAAGAAATTAACTATCCTACTACCAAATGAAATAAGGCCACCAAATCAAAGTCACTCAAATCATGTTTAACTGAAATCCAGACCAACAATAACTTGGATATGACCAACCAAGTTTTCTTCTTTAGGCTGGACAAGTTTTGAACACCCTTATGTTCCTTTCTTCCAACATGCTCCAACAAATGAACCCTAGAAGCAAAGTCCAAAGTCAAACTACTCTCAAAGGTTCTCCCAACCCAGGGCCGGCCCATCCATTCGGCCATCAAAGCCTTTGCTTTAAGCCCCACTAAAAAAAATAATAATAATAATATTAAAAAGGCCCATTTAGAATATTAAAAATAAATAAAAGACCTATTTAGAATATTAAAAAGGCCCCATTTATAGTTATTTTTTTTATATAATATTAAAAAAAAAAAAATTTAAAAAGCCCCATTTAGAATTTTGCGCTTTAGGCCTCTAAATGGCTTGGGCCGGCCCTGTCCCAACCCCAGATGTTCCAACTCGAGATTAAGTCCAAGAATGAAAGCAAGAAAAAACTATTGAAGTCCAAAGAGAAAGAAATTGAATCCAGATCTACCTCACTGGGGGGCAGTGAAGCTACAGGTGGTCTACAGTTTCCTCCTTAAAAAGTATAAATAACATCTATTGGCTAACCTTACCCTATGTTTGCAAGTGGTTAGGCGTAAGGATTTTATGCAAAAAAATCTGTCGATAGGAAGAAAGAAAATCTTTGAGGGAATCACCGGATTCTACACATCTTGATAAGGAAAGGAAGGATTAGAACAGATGGTAAGAGACTAGTATAACAATTTTATAGAGAAACAAGCCTTATGGTCCTTGCCTCCTTGGACCAAAGTCTACTGTCTCACAAGAGAATTAAGGGCCATCAAATTCAGAGGGGACAACTGTCTAATCAGGCCATCCACCTCCAATCATATAAACCCCCATGGAGGGTACATGCATAGTTTTAAAACTCGCCGAGTCGACTCGAAACTCGGCCAAGTCGACTCGGCTCGGCCAGGTTTCGAGTCGAGTTTCAAGGAAAACTCGGTTTTGACAGAAACTCGCCCCGACTCGCCCGAGTTTTTGCCTTTTTTTTTTAAAACTAAAAATTGAATAAACTGCCTACCCGATTGACTAAATTATGTTTTTTTTCTTTTTTTGACACACCCCACTCATTTTTAAGTATAAATACAAAACAAAAGGGGGATGTTTAATATATATTGAATTATATATCTTATTTTAGGCATGGTTTATCATTAATTTTGAATCTATACCATATATATTATTAGAAAAATATTATATATGTCCGAGTTTTAGGTGTCATTACTCGGACGAGTTTTGGCCGAGTTTCCGAGTTGACTCTACTCGGCAAGTTTCCAAGTCGAGTCGAGTTTTGGGGTTTTAAAACACTGGGTACATGAACATCTACTGGAAGAAAGGAGGGAAAAGAAGACAGTTACAACTCAAAAGAATGCCACAACTGTGTCGTTGATAATTACACTACATTAGGGGTGGCAATGGGCCCATTATGAGCTTGAATTTTAGGGATTTTTTAATAGGCCCGCCCTAAAGCCCAACACATTGATGAACTCCTTATAAAGGGTTTCATCAAGGAAATTTTGAGTCCTTGTCCCATACCTGCACTACTCACCTCAGAAGGATGGTTCCTAGAGAATGTGTGTAGATAATAGGGCAATTAACAAAATTACGGTGAAGTACCGGTTTCCTATACCTAGACTTGTCGATGTGCTGAATATAATGGCAGGTGCCACACTTTTTTCAAAGATCGATCTTAAGAGTGGTTCCTACCATGTTTGCATCTATCCAGGGGACGAGTGGAAGAATGCCTTCAAGATTTGTTTGAATGGTTGGTCATGCCCTTCGGATTAACTAATGCTCTGAGTACGTTTATGAGGATAATGACACGGGTGACCATCTTTGGTAAATTCCTAGTCGTGTATTTTGATGACATCCTGATTTATTGCATGTCCAAGGAACAACACCTCAACCATTTAAGGCAAGTCTATGAAACTTTAAAGAGAGTTTGTTTGTTAATACCAAGAAATGTTCAATCCTGTCAAACAGAGTCATCTTTTTTTGGTTTTGTTGTCTCATGAGATGGCATGTCTACCAACCCTGAAAAGGTCAAAGCCATTTTTGAATGGTGAGAACCAAGGAACATTCATAAAGTACATAGCATTGATGGTTTAGCTACATTTTACCGATAGTTCATTCGGGGATTTAGTTCCATCCTGGCCCCTATCATCAATTGCATTAAAAATTGGGAATTTTGATGGACTAATGTCGCTACTAAGGCCTTTAAGGAGAAAGTCGAGGATGACTGATGCTCCTGTCACACGCCTTATTGACTTGGCCATAATCGTTGAGGTGGTGTATGATGCCTTATGTGCCAAAATAGGTGGAGTACTGAGCCAAGAGAGCCACCATGTTGCTTATTTTAGTGAGAAATTGAATGAGGCCAAACAAAAATACTCTACCTATGATAAAGAATTCTACGCAGTGGTACAAGTCTTGAGATATTAGCAACATTATCTAATACCGCAAGAGTTCGTTCTTTTCTCAGATGATGAGGCCTTGAAGTATCTAAGCTCCTAAAAGAAATTGAACCCAAGGCACGCAAAGTGGGTTGAATTCTTACAAGAATACACCTTTGTACTGAAACATAAAGCGGGAGTCGAGAACAAACTTGCGGATGCGCTCAGCCGCAAGGTTGCACTTTTGCTCTCTATGAGTGTGGAGGTAACTGGGTTTGACTGGATAAAGGAGGATTATCCGACTTGTCCAGATTTTGGAGAAGTGTATGCTACTTTGTTGAGAGGCCAATCGAGAGTATGTGACGGGTTAGTGTTACATGATGCGTTTCTCTTTAAAGGAAACAAACTTTGTATTCCCCGTACATCCTTCCGAGACTTCCTCATTTGGGAGCTCCATGCTGGTGGTGTAGCTGGCCATTTTGGTTGTGACAAGACCATTGCCCTTCTCAATGATAGGTTTTATTGGCCAGTCTCAAGCGAGATGTAGCCAAAATGATTGGGCAATGTCGAACATGCCGGTTGGCCAAGCAACGAAAGTAGAACAATGGTTTATATACCTCGATGCCCGTGCCACATTCTCCCTTGCATGATATTAGTATGGACTTCGTGCTTGGACTTACAAAGACGATCAAAATGCATGATTTTATATTTGTGGTTGTCGACCGATTCTCGAAAATGGCCCATTTTACCCCTTGTTCTAAAACCTTCGATTCTTCTAGGATTGAATGGATTTTATTTGAAGAAGTTAGATTACATAGGCTATGGAAAACATTGTGTCTGACCAGGATGTGAGGTTCATGAGTTATTTATGGAAGACACTTTGGCACATCATGAGAACCCCGCCTTCAATTTTCGTCTGCATACTATCTGCAGACAAATGATCAAATTGAAGTGGTCAACAAAAGCCCAGGAAACTGCCCCCCCCCCCCCCCCCCCCCCCCCCTCCCTCTCCCTCTCCCTCTCCCTCTCCCTCTTCCCCACGCCTATTTGTTCCCTGCACACATTGTTTGGTAGGTGATCATATTAGGACATGGGAATTAGTTTTGCCTACAACTGAGTTTGCATATAATAGATATGTCAATAGGACAACACACTTGAGTCCATTTGAGGTAGCATGAGTATAAGCCTAGGATGCCTCTAGATCTAATCTCCATGGCATCCCCACGTAGGTAGGTCATCAAAGTCCGCAAATGCATTTGCACGGCACGTTCATGATTTGCATGTTGAGATCAAAAAACGAATTGCAATAAATAACGAAAGATATAAAACATCTGCTGATTCACACTTTTATTTTAAAATTTTTCAAGTTGGTGATTATGTAATGATTCGAATTAGGAGAGAGCGTTTTCCACAAGGAACGGCTACAAAGTTACAAGCTCGTAGTACTGGACCATTCAAAATCATAAAGTTGGTTAGCTCTAATGCTTATGTGGTGGACCTTCAGCTTGATATGGGTATTAGTCCAATATTCGATGTGGAGGACCTTGTTCTCTTTAGAGGTCCAGCAACATCACCCACTGACCTCCATGATGATCCTAGCCTTAGCCTCAACCCATTATTTACTCTAGACCCACCTCCCCTACCATTGGATGAGAAGATGGTTTCCACTAGACATGGGGGATATCAAAAATATATCTTCAAGTGGAAGAAGAGGTCAAAGACAGATTGTACGTGGATCACACGGGACGAGTTGCAACGACTTCATCATGTTCTTGTGGAGTAGTACGACAACTTTATTTTGCCAGTGGCGAAATCTTCTCAGCCGATGGGAGTTGATGCGGACATCGGATCATCAATTGTTAGTGTCCCAGCGGAGACGGAGGAGAGCCCCTACACAAGTCTCATTATGGATGGATGACTTGTATATAGGCTTAGTTTGAGCTATCATGGGAGATCCATCGTTAGATCATGTCCTTAATGGAGATCCACCATTGGATCATGTTCGTGATTGACATCCATCGTTGGATCATGTTCATGATGGAGATCTACTATTGAATCGAGAGACGAAAGCTTTGAGAGCTGCGATTAGCCCATGGGACTATTAGTATTTAGTTTGTTTATTTGTTTTATTATATTTTAGTTATTTGAGATTATTTTATTAGTAATGGTGTTTTAGTAATTAACTAGGTTTAGGGTTTTATTCTTTTCTTTATAAATACTCTCTTTGGGATTTTAGAGAGACAATTTTGAATAATTAAATGAATGCTTGAGTTTCCTGTGAATGGAATGGTGTGAAGCCAAGGTACTCTCGTCTTCTCCATTGTCATTTTCTTTATTTTCATGTTTTCCTTGAAACAAAACCCTAGGCAACCGAACCTTGTTGCCGCAAAACTTCTCCCAACTAATGTTTTAAAACATGAAGGCGTGAGGCGAGGCGTTAGGACCTCAAGATGCGTGAGGCGTAAGCCTCAAGGCTTGAGGCTTAAGCCTCACAAAAAAGCTTCATGCTCACTCATTTTAACAAATAAACAGTTGTTTTCCATTTTGAGTCATAAACTAGGTCAGTGACTCTAAATTTTTGCAATGTCTACTAGGAAAATATTGTAAATTAGACTCAAAGGGTTTTAAAAGCCCAATTAAATTAAGTGTTAGTTGAAACCAATATCACCATCATCATTTTCAATGTCTTATCTGAAATCATTGTGTTATTTGTTATTAGTTGAAACAAATAACCAAAAAAATCGTAGTTTAAGTCTCTGTTGTGGCTAGAATCCTAATTTTAGTTAATGTATGAGGCATACGTCATAAACATAAAGCGAGCTTCGAGGTGTGAGGCGGGTGCCTTATGTGAGCCTCACACTTTGAGGCATGAGCCTCATGGAGTTTAAGCCTCTTGGTTGAGCCTCAAGGCGTTTTCCTTAAGCCTCGCCTCAAAGGGAGCCTCGAAGTGTAAGCCTCACACGCTTTTTAAAACACTGCTCCCAACCTTAGCTGCTGCCGAAACCTCTCCCAAACCTAGCTGCTGCCGCAGGGTTTTTCCCTGCCTTGTCATAGCTGCTACCACAGCTCTATACAATCACTGTATTGACTGCCGCACCACCATTTTGATCCCTCCATTTACTGCCGCACCATATCCCACCATCCCTATTTCTGTCGCAACATTACATAGCCTCGTACCTGACTGTTACAGCCTTCCTAGACCTATTTACTGCAACCACAGACCCTCTATCTGTTCCCCATTAAAGCCACAACCTCTATATTTAATCTATATTGAAACCATAACCCTAATTTCTGTAGTTTCTTTTAGTATTGCTGCTGGGTTTTGTGATTCAATTCAACATTACTTGAAACCCTAATTTACATGCATGTTCCAATTCCTAATCATTGTTGAGCCTGGATTAATATTTGAAATCCTCAATCGAGTAAGGAAATCACATTGATTATTGACATAAAATCCCTAAGCTAGTGGAAGTTCTTACTTTCATTACGAATTTACGATCACCCAATTAAGTTTGGAAATGTATCATTGTTGGGTTGTTACTTACGCTAGGATATTACTAATTCTCTTTTTGCTTTCTTTACTATAATTGTGTTAATCGAGATAGTTCATAACTATCTATATTGCTGGAATTAGTTTTTGAATCTCTCAATCATATCATCCTAGGTTAGTTTTATAGTCCTGCATCATTAGGGAGGCCAAGTTCATAACTAGTCCTATTTTTCTAAGCAGGGGTTTGGAAGAAACCTAATTGTTCTGGCTTGAACATCAACCTTGTTCTTTTTTTTTCTTTTTCCCCCCTTCTGGAGAAGCAATAAATTTTCATGAGGGAAGTGAGAAAAAAATACAAGATACAGAACTTCACAAAAGGAACCATGAGGTTTCTGAGACTGAGAGAGGACGGAGCTTAAAAAGACTGGTGGGAATTCCAAGATTGAGAGCACTCGTCTCAAGACCATAATCTAATAAATTCTTGGCAGTAGGATTTGTCTCTCTGCTACTGTGTGATGTGTGTTAGGAACTTCAATGAGCTTGACAAAAGGCACGGAGACAATAACATCTTTTCTCCTCTACACGCATTTCTCATAATATATTCTGATAGATATTAGTTTATATCTTTGAAATGATGAATTAAATTGACAAGTTAATTAGAGACTTAGCCAAATTTTTTTCTGATCGGGAAACCGGCATGATATAAATTAGAAGTAGGTTACATCAAATATGAAAATGACTCGACTTGAGTCACATGTTATGGTTTACTATTTATTCAAATTGAGAAAGGTTCTATAAATTCTGGAATGACTTCTGAAATTCTTCCCTTATTTTCTTTGAAGAGCTGAGAACTGACATAAATCACCCAAAGGAGACCATAATCTACCAATCCAAGTCTGATTGAGCCTGGCATTTCCAAACCGTGCACATGCACCACTAATATAAGTATATTGTCCTTATAATTGCAAAAGAGTTGAATAATAAGAAAAGGTGATGTTTTCCAGATAAGCTTTATTCTTATGACTGAATTGCAATTAAATCATGTGAAAAGGGGTTCTGACCGTTTTGATGTTCAATTTTTTTTTTTTTTTTTGCAGCCTTTGATGCTCATTGTTCCAGATGTACAAGATGTTTACACTCCTCTCGAAACTGATGTTATTGTTCAGCTTTCTGAGGTTAGCATTGCATGAGTTTGATCGTTCAGTTTTACATGACCTGTTTGGTTTTAAGAAGTTTGTGAGACGGTGTTTTTACTAAGTGCCTACAAGTAAATATAATTATTTGATTTGAGGATTTAGTGCCGCCAACATTTGGAGCAATTGCTGGAGAACATCCCAACCATGTTCCAGAATAATAGAACTGCTGAATCAGCTTTCGGTGCAGCAATCAAGGTATGTGATTTTGTTAAAGGTCGAATCATGATGCATCAATCTTCATGCAATCTAGTGAGCACGGGTGTAAATGAGCCGAGCCAAACCGAGCTGGGCACTGTTCGGCTCAGCTCATTATGTGTGGACTTTCTCGGGCTCAGGCTCGGGCTCGACTCAAGTTTTAGAAGGCCAACTCGAGCTCGGCTTGTCCAAAAATAATAACACTTGAGCTCGGCTCAAACCATATTTTCATCCAAAAGACCCAGACAATAGGGTGAGGACGGCGCTTGATCCACCACTCTTAGTTAGAAGCATAGAAATCCATAAGAGAACAAAACAAACAAACAAACAAAACCCAAACAGGAAGCATATTTTTATAAGAAATCAAACCAAAAAGAAGATGGAAAAGGAAAAAAGAAAAGGGGAATCATAATTGGAGATTTAAAGGGTGTGTGGAGTCGTAGAGATGAGCAACAATTGAAATACTTTGATTAGCCTCTGCATCTTTATTGGTTGAGAGAGAGAGAGATGAACCAAATTTTGGCAAAAGATCTCATAAAGGGGCTGATAGCAGCAACAATAGTGTGGTGGATACTACAATGAGCAGCAGCGAACCAGCGGTGTGGTGGGGATGGTGGTAAGCAATGGCAGTGTGATCGGGATGGCAGTGAGCAACATTGGTGTGTAGTGGGGACGGCAGTGAGTAGGGGCGGCGACAAGCTTGGACGGGCCTTTGAACTTTGGAATGAAGAAGAGGGAAAAGAGATGAGAATTTGGTTTTTGTCAAGTCTTCAAAGAAATTTACTCTTTTAGATAGGCCATTACCAGAAAATCATCCTACGTTTTTTTAAATCTGTGAATATAAGAAATTGGATTTTCTTATATACTACACGCTCGAGCACCCATAGATATAGATATTTATGTTTGTTGTTTTTTTCTATTTCAGGCTGCTTTCTTAGCAATGAAGATTAATGGAGGAAAACTTCTTGTATTTCAATCAGGTAAGCTCATACCTTTTTCTTTTCCTTTTTTTTCCCTGCGTCTGTAGCTTATAAAAATATAAAACTGTTTTTAAGCATTTGTTTCTTGTTTGGCAGTGCAATTATTGGTATTTTAATTCCACTATGGCTATCAAAAAAAAAATATATCCACTATGGACAAAATGAGTCCGAATGATATTCTACCGCTAGTCTGCTTCATGTATTTATGAGATGACAATCTGATGTTGCAATTGCATGCTACATCAGACACTCAAGAAGCATACTGTAGAAGATAATTCTGAATGAAAATTGGAAAAGAAGATTACTTTTTGGTCATGATATATGATGTTGATGCAACAATGAAATCACGAAGGAAGTCAATACTCAAGGAAATGTTAGACGTGCATAGACTTTCATTATGTTTCCTGCACTCGGAAAGTAAGTGCTGTCCCTCAATTCAAGATTTGTCTTTTACAAAGGCCTCCCCAGGTCAAATGGCTCTACCAAGTTGAAGACATTCAAATTATGGCTGTTAGATTGTGCAATACAGGCTCCTTAGCCTGATGAAAATGCTATGACTGGTCAATATAGTTCTAAAGGATAAAGATAGCATTTTAGTGGGATGAGGAATGGATTTTTTTACGAGGTTCTATGAACAATCATCTGAAGCGCAGCATTGTGTATTTTCAGTTCATCATTATTATCATGTGATTCTTACTGTGACCGTTTAGGATCGTCTATAGGTAAGCTTTTCTATCATGCCACCAAGGTTGTAAACTTCGGTTTTTGTATAAACTTCGGTCACCAAGGAAGTGGAAACATTTTGTGGAAATTGGAAGCGTACGGAAATATTGTAAGAAGTTTGGAACCATGGAAACATTATGGAAACCATAGTGATTTTCTTTGATATTTTAGGAAATGATAATGTAAGGATCAATAAATACTCAAAACTTATTACATAACTAAAACCAACCATTTAGAAAAGGAAAAATGATAAATAATAGGTGACATAAGCTGTCGCATGGGTATGAAGCTTTAAAAGTCAAAGTTACATATACTTAATGATCATACAATCATGGGCACTAAATAATGCATCCCCAAAAAATATAATATTAGCACATCACATGAATCAAGTTTAATATAGAGTTACCATTAATCCAAAAAAAAAAGTTCCACATAGAGTTACTATATGGCTCAAAGCCTCAAACTATGAATTTTCAAGGACTCATTTTTTTATTACAAAACTACTGTTAAATTTAAAATAAGTGTGCATGTGTTGATCTTATGGTTCCAAAGTCTTTTTCCGTTGAAAACCTAAATAAAAATAAAAATAATACTTTTTCTCATTTTGATCAAAATAATAATACAAATATTTTGACATTTTAATAACAAAAATAGTTAAATAATTGTAACTGACTCATTGAAGTATGTAGCATTATATGTAATTGGTTGCCAATTATATTTTCGATTCATTAGTAGTTAATATATTTTGTATGATTTTTTTTATAACAAATGTAGTATAATAGAGTCTGTATCCACTAATTATTAACAATTATATGTTATTGGTTACCCTTTACATTTTCAATTCATTAATAGTTAATACTTTTTTTTTGAATAATTTTATAAACATTTTGCTAAAAATTTACAAAGGAGTGGACGGTTTTCACAATAAAAATTGAAAATGAACTTAAAGATGAAAAAAATGGGAGAATCAAGGGTTTCACATACTTGGGCATTGAAATGTTTTTGTTTGATCAATATATCCATACATGTCGACTAAAATATTGTATTTAAATGATAAAGTAACATTTTGGTACTAATGAACAAAAATGTACCGTGACATTGGGAAATACTATAGTTAACATGTCAAGGGTAGGTTTCATGTTGGTTCATGGAAAAAATGTACTGAGACATTGGGAAATAGAAACATTAGGAAATTTGTTTATTTTTAAAACCATGCATGCCACTCTAGGTAGGCCATATCTTCAGTTAAAGCATAGTCTTCAAATCATGGTTTAAAATTCCGGTACTTATCGGTCGATACGTGCCAATACGTATCCTGTTTGGAGCTATCTGGTCCACTGGCACGCTGAAAAAAATCTCCTGTATCGACCCCGCATCAATCTGTATCTCGGGCGTTTCGGAATGATACGGGACCGATACGCCCAATACGGGCCCGATATAGGGGATTTTTTAGTTAATTTTTTTTCTCTTTCTATTTACACTAGGATCCACAACACAGACCCGATACGCACAACTTATTTATATAAAATATTATTTAAGTACATGGTTTTATATTAATTTTAATTTCATTTACTTAAGATATTTATAATTTTATATGTAAACAAGGTTATACCCCCATTTGAATTGGATCCTAATTCCTGAAGAATAAAAGTCAACTTTCCAGTTCAAGAACAAAATCTTTTTTTTAGCGTCTTTTAGGGATTATGTCAAAATTTCAACTTTCAAATAGTAAGGTTTCTCTCAAATGTTTAAATTTCATAAATTCTACTAGATCAAAACATTACCAAAACCCCAAAGTCCGGCAAAAAAGTCTAATGTTTTAGTCCTAAATTCTTTTTAATCTATAGGGTCAAAAAGTCAACTAACAGTGTAACTGTTCAGCATAAAAGGACTTACACTCAATCTTATAATCTATGATTGTAATTCAATACATTCTTATTTAACTCATTGAACGTAAGGTTTTTACTTTTAATATCTAGATTGTATTTCCTATAGTTGGCTAAGTGACTTTGGTTTGTATTTTCATACATGTTTATCAGCACACACGCCTTTTTTAACTTATAAAATCTTTAACTCTCATATGTATGGTTATAAACATAGTTGAATGCCTTCATTTAGTATATTTTTAGTTTATATTTACATTAAAAGAAGTTTTATACAAGGTATCCAAGTTTTTCTTTGAGTATCCAAGTGTTTCTTATTTTTTCCGCCGTATCTATCTAATATGGTCCTATACCCGATATGTATCATATTTTGGACTTACCGATATGACACTCGATACCGATATTTTGAACTATGCTTCAAATGTTTTCCTCACTACCTCAATGAACATTTTTTTGGTCATCCTATCATCCTTTTAGAGTCTTCAACTTGCACCATATAACTCCCACTCACTTGTTCTATCATCGTTTATCATTACACATGTCTAAACCATCTCTGTCAACTATCCTTTACTATACCACCTATTGAGGTTGGTCCTTGGTCGATTTTTCATTCCTGTCCAATTTTATATTGTCCTGAACGGTGCTGGTGGAGATGTTCTTAAACTGCAGTTTGCTTGAAGTTGTGCTTTTTGAATTTTATTTAAGCTCAACTGCGTAGAAAGACTTACTTTTCTAATGATTCAACATCTGACTTGTTTTTATGTCTAGCTGTTTTACATGCTACTATTTTGTTCTGGCATTTTCTTCATGTTGAATCTCCAAAGGACTTTATCATTCTAACAAAATAATTCTTGAGGGATTTCTTGCACATACTAATAACGGTATGCTACAATCGATGGGCAAGAATAGTTTTTAACATAGTTCGAAAACTCGGCGAGTCATCCGAGTAACTCGGCTGAGTTACTCGACTCAGCTAAATTTTGAGTCGAGTCGCTTCAAAACTCGAAGGAGACACTATTTGCCGAGTTACCCGGGTGACTCAATCGAGTCTAGCCGAGTTTTTCGACTTTCCAGACTAGATCGAGTCACAAAAGGGTATTTTTATCATTTTTTAAAATCTAAACTAAAATGTCACACTATTTTTGGATCATATTTTTTAGGGTTTACAAAGACAACTTACTATGGGTTTTGTTAAACCTAATTTTGAGGTTTGAAGCTGTAAAACCACCGTACTATGAGTTCTTTTAACCCAAAAATTTTAAGTTATTACATATATATTCCAAGTTGGACTGGGTTGATTTTTTTTCGAGTTTTCTGAGTTACTCGACCTGGTTAACTTTCAAGTTGAGTCGAGTCGAGTCGAGCTTTCGAGTTTTTGAACTATGGTTTTTAAGGTTTTCAACAAGATTTATCTAAACATTTGAAATCAAAAATTGCCTGCAGTTTTTACACTTGTTTTTCAATTCCAGATGATTCTTCTTATAGTTTATTTAGTGCACTGTTCTGTTGGATTCAGCCCATTCAGGAGCCTGATTGCTATCTGATCAATCTATAATTCCTTGTAAAGTTACCTGTATTGTCGCCTTTTATTCTTATGTTTTCAGCTATATATAAGCTATCCTAATTTAGAAGCTAATGTTTGCCTTAGACAATTACTAGAGCTTTTTACTTGCCTAATAAAGTTTTCTTCATGTGAATTTAGTCAATTTTCTTTCAGGGGATTTTTTATTTTGTTTTTATCCTGTTGTAGATGTATACATAATATTAAAGCATCTGAAGATTCTAATGAGTGCAGTCTGTTGTATACAGTCTTGCCATCAGTTGGCATTGGAGCTCTTTCTGCTAGAGAAGCTGAAGGGAGAACTAATATCTCTGCAGGGGAGAAGGTACCGCTATTTGTTCTTGGGGTCCACCTATTTTTTTGGATTGTCACGACACTACATCTGTCGATCTAGCTCTTTCTGCTTGTGATGGTCGGATACCTAGGAAGGGACAGTCAACCGTCCCCATAGATACACTGTTAACATCAGAGGAGATGGTCCGCATCTAAGATGAGCCATAGATTAAAAAAAAAATTATGCCAAGAACCAACCATCAGGTCTGTTGCCTTTTTCTACCTTTTTTGGACCATTCGTTGGATTCGTTTCTGGCCATCCAAAAGAACACAATATATCAGGTGGTTATAGTAAACAAATCGGGTCATTCTTTGGCATACGAAATCTCCTTGGTGGCCCCACCAAATTTTGGTAGCTCTTGCACATGTGCTACATATTCAAATATGAAAATTATGATCATTCCCATTGAGTACCTCATCAGGAACCTACGCTCCTAGATTACGTGTATAAAAATAGATTTTGTTCCTGAAATGATGTGAATATATCTTGATTACTGTTGTGTTTGTTCTTTCATTAATCTTCATTTAGAGTGAGCAGGATTTAAACAATCAAGTGTAAGAAGCTTTTATCATCCTTGTTTGTCTGTCGTTGTTGCTTCCTGTCAATTAATACGACCATGTTAAGGGGCATATTATGTTTGTTTTGGCGAGTTCTATTTTTGAGTTCAATAATACTGTAATAAACCCAAAAACTTGACAGTAGTAAGGTCTGCTTCCATATTTTATTGTACTTCTAATTAGAAAGAAGCAATTGATTAGGTGCTTTCTTTTAAGATCTAAGAGAAATTAAGTTTTTCCATGTTTTCCTAATAAATCACTGATTCAGTTTGATCATTCAATTTGTTGCTTCTATATATTTCTTATTGACGCACATACCCTAATTGGCATACAGAGAAATGATTTTGTGGTATCTTATTGCCATCTTCTCTTTATGATTGAATTTCAGGAGACCCATAAATTGCTCCAAGCAGCAGATAAGACTCTAAAGACAATGGCAATAGAATTTGCCGAGTATCAGGTGAGATTTAAGTCTTCTGCTTCTGTTTTCTATCTGATGATGATATGATTCTTGTCTCAAGTGAGCTTATACTGAAAATTTGGAGTTTGTGTGCTTGATTTATTTGAATTTATTTTTATATACTCAACATTTTCCAGGTCTGTGTTGATGTCTTCATTACGACCCAGACATATGTAGACATTGCTTCAATCTCCGTTGTCCCAAGAACTACTGGCGGGCAGGTATTTTTGAACTGTTTATGTGTGCATTTTAAGTTATGTCTTGAAATACGTTGATGTGAACTATTAGTCCATGAGATGCTGTCCTATGCCTCAAGAAAGATTTTTTTGAGAACATTAAAATTTTGCTTAGATTGTTCCTTAGAAGAGATCTTTGCCTAGTACCATGTACGTTGTCAACAGTATGGCAATTCTGTGCCTTATCTATTTTTTCCCATTTCACCTTTCTTAAAGGAGCCAGTTGGAAATGCGGCAAATGCCTAGGCTTAGATGTATGCAAAGCTGCTCCTAGTCAACACATTATACAATGATGTGCTCATAGGGAAGCTATGTTGCACAGACTCGGACACAAGTGTCAGTGTCGGACTCGGATAAGGGGTGTTAGACATAGCGAACCCCAAAGAAGATTCAGGGACACTAAGCATATTTTAATTTTAAAAATTACTATATTTTGAATGTTATATGAGTAATATTATATAAGATTAAATAGAAAATAAATTAAATATGAATGCATAATTATTGCAAACATGATAAGTAATGTATTAACTATTACAAACTACAGCTCATCAGACAATATAAATAAGACATGAATTGAGGCAAATGAACTAATGGAGTAATGAACATATATTTATTTTAAATGTTAATGCTAATCTCAAGGAGATTAATTTAAAAGTTTTTGTGGCCTGAATTCAGCTTGACACCCCTATTACTCTCTCTCTCTCTCTCCCCCCCCCCCCCCCCCCTTCTTTTTTATTACAAGGATCAATAATTCCTCCTATTCTTTCCTTGTTTTATTCTCTGTTGAAAACAAATGGATTTTGGTTCTCATCCTCGTTCCTACCGGCTTCTCTTTTATGATGATGAGAGTTAGGAAGAATTTATAGAAATTTATGATAATTATATGCAATTGTATGTGACGCCTTGAGCTAGCTCATCTGTAATTTGTAAGGGTCAGGTTTACGCCTAACCAAAGCCCTTGAAGGGCCTAAACTGGCTAGCCCAAGCCCTACCCTCACGGCCAGGGTTGAGCCAGTGATTGAAAGAAGTTAAAGAAAAACTTTCCCATCATTATATTTAGCGATAATTTTTTTCTAAACTACCACTAGCTGCCAACCTGACATCAACCCCCTCTTTATACAGGCTTGGGATAGGATATGAATAGTGATTAAGTGAAGACTGGCTATTGTTTAGGAAGAAAAGTCCTAAACAATATGAGGTCCCACAATTGTTTAATTTCGTCGTGAAAAACATACTACAAAGTTTTGGTGAAAACCAAGTTTGAGGGGATTTTCTTGAGTTTTGAAATAGCACTAAGAATGCATACCACACACATGTGCCCACACATTTATCCAATCAACCCGAAACCAACCCCGTGAGGAACCCCTCAACCATGACCTGCTTTTTTGACCCTTTTAAATGGACTATAACAATTAAATAATCAATTAACTTAAATATAAACTATTTTTACGTTCGAACTTAAAACTAATAGTGAATATATATATATATATATCATCATCATCATCAATGCCTTATCCCAAATTATTTAATATATTTGAACATATATATATGTGTGTGTGTGTGTGTGTGTGTGTGGACATAAATAATTATCCATATGTCAACTATGTATCATAACCTAATGGGCTCAAGGAGCCTAATTCAATTATTAACAGTTTGAGATTCTATTGATTATCAAAGGCGACATCAATAGTGGGTCACCTGAGTCAAGGTCATTTCCGGGATTTTCCCATTTGAAATTGCTAATGAGTCACGTCAGAGTGAGTCAAAATCGTTGATGGGATCACTGAAGTAGAAATCCTAAATGCCGCTGGAGTCGAAAAGGACCAATGGTCACCGAACTTGAACCGTGGGTTGTTGGAGTCGGGTCGGCAATTGGTCACTAGATTTGAAATCAGGCGGTGCTCAATGAGCTTGATGTGTCGACTGTCATTTTATCCCCTTTTCATTTTCATTTCTTTTACACATCATCGAAACTCTTTTTTGGGGATCTCAGATCCATTCTTTTTAAGAAACTTTCCATTAAATTTCTCTTTGTTTTCTTTCCACATTTTGGTTTCTGAGGGACATTCAGAGTAAATCTCAATTTCTTTCTGTTTTCTTTTTCTCTGCTGATTTTATTGGCAACAAAATAGGGGGAAATGAAAACTAGTTGATTGTTTTGGAGATAGAAAAACCTTGCACTTGCTGAATCTCCTCAACAATTTTTATAATCATGCTTAAAATAGATGAATTACTTGTAATTGTAAAGTTGTACGAATTAATTACCATCAATTTTCCTTTTGCTTTTGTTTTAGTTCTTTTATCAGCTTAATTTGATTTTCTTTCACCTGTACATTTTCATTATCACTCTATCTTATGTGCTAATGTTCTTTGAATTTTTATATGTTTTTCTAGTAGCAGTTATGTTTCTCTTGCTACTGATTGTTCTTGTCTCCATATCATCGTGGTACTTTAAATTAGTAGCAGTTATATTTTCTTTCGTCTCTAGTAGCAGTTAAATTTGTAAATCCTTCATAAGTGTAATTAATTTCTTATATAAATGTCATTTCCAGTTATTCTTGAAACATGGTCATTCAGGCTTATGAACTTAAAATGCTTTTCCTGTTTCAGGTGTATTATTACTACCCCTTTTCAGCTCTTTCTGATTCTGCCAAGCTCTACAACGATCTTAGATGGAACGTCACAAGGCCTCAGGGTTTTGAGGCAGTGATGCGTGTAAGATGCAGCCAGGTTCGTTCGTTATAGTTACGTTCTTTCTGTTTCACTGCGTTTGTTTGTTCCTTCTTTTCTGTAACTTAGCAATTGAACTGTACTGTTTATTTAATCTTGTTTTCTTCTTTTGTAGGGTCTTCAAGTTCAAGAATATTCTGGAAACTTCTGTAGACGCATTCCTACTGATGTTGATCTTCCTGGGGTCCGTATATGTTTCAGCCATCCATGCATTATTTAATAGTGATGGTTATCAAGTGTTTTGTTCCCTACGAAAATTGACTATGATTGAACTAAGATTTTAACACCTAGGCCAAAAACAATATTTTGAAATTTTACTCGAAAGTATGAAGAAATTTGAAATATATTTACTTTGAGATCTCGTTAGATTTAGACCAGTAATTGACTTTAGATATGTGATTTGAAAGGTAAGCTAACAGGAGACCTACTTACTCTCAAATATGTAATGAATCCTCCATAAGAGTCCCATGTGTAACTAATTATTAAGTTAAAGTTACAGATAATCACTAATAATAAAAAAAAAATTATTCGTAAGTGCGTAGTGATAATAAATCTTTGGGCTTGGGGCAATGACGCAGCTAGTGAGGTAATAACCGAGGCGCGTCAATTGCTCGTTGAAAACTACCCTCCTTGGCTTGGGTTTTGCTCAGGCCATCGAGAATTTCTAGAAGGCCTCCCTCTAAACAAGGGTAAAGCCCTAGATAAAAAAAATAAAAAATAATAGGAAAGCAAAACCTAGAACATATTATGAAGAAACAAAATATTGGAATTGAAGCACTACTATAACATAGAGAACAATCCCTCATCCTCAAAGTTCCTCTATATCGAATACCAATCTAGGAGTAGTTGATAAGTTCCGATAAACTCGCTCCTCGAAAGATGCCATATGATCAAACTCTCTCTCTCTCTCTCTCTCTCTCTCTCTCTCTCTCTCCCTCCCTCCAGAGAGACCAACCTATGTTGGAGCCTCCACTAGTTTTGAAAATCAACCTGATAAGGAATCTCGAAGGGAACTAGGAAAGATCCAAGCGATCCTCAATTGGAGAAGGTACTAACCCCAAATGGTGGAGGCAAATGGGAAATGAACCAGAAGGTGGTCTACCGACTCCTGAGCCCTTAGAGCCATAAAACAGTGGTTAGCCATCCTCCACGCTCTATTCTTTAAGTGATCACATGTGAGGATCTTATCTAGCGTTGCTAACTAGAGGAAAAATGATACTTTAGATTAAATGCCTAGATTCAACGCACCCCGATACGGAAGCTATAGTAGTCTCATAAATAATGTAGAAATTATCTTTGTGAACTGACTTTTGTTGTCCCTAGACCATAACCTAATGTCCTTATGCTGAAAACAAATAGTGATAGAAGACAGAAGACAGACATAGACATAGACAATCAAAGGAGGTCGGTCTTCCACCTATCAATCATTGAGATTGCACATAAACCTAGGGTACCACACTGAAGGACAGGCGATCACCTGAAAGCAGGATGCCACAGACAAATTTTTGTCCAAATATAAGGAGAAGAGATTCTCAAAGTCTTCCCAAAGGGATCTCTAACCACACCATGTCTTTCCAAAACTTTACCTTCGTACCACTACTTTGAAACAAATTTGCTTAGAGAAATCAACAAGCACATTCTGGATGGCTTTCCACAAGCCCACGCTATAAGGGCATTTCACTACCTTAGGCTCCCAAAAGGACTTCACCTTGAATTTTGTGATAATGACCTTTTTTTATTATCGGTAAAGATGAGTTCATATATATATATATATATATATAAATGAAAAAGGAGTACAAGTACATAAGCCATAAGACTGGGAGGTTACTGAGTAGTAGCCTCCATGAATCAGGAAAAAAATAGACAAAAAAATAACAGCCTATGCTATAAAACCCCAAAGAACCTTCGTAGACGTCTCCCCTCACCCTAGGATATCCCTCATGTCTAGGTTGATATGTCGTACAAAATACTATTCTAAGATTAGATGTCTAATATGATCACATATCCAAATCATCCAAGAAATAGCCCTAGGCCTAGGTTCTAAATGTCGATATTACGGGATATGTCACCCCTTGGAAAAAAGATATATCATGGGAATGGGATCTATCAGTTTGCGGGGAATATATTGCACGTCGAGGGGAAATAGGAAAAAATATAGAATTTTTAATGAAACTTCAGGAAATGTTTAAATAGATGTTAATAAACATTTGAGAATCAAAAAAATTAAATAAATAACAATGACCATAAGAAATGCAATGAGAATGGGGGCAAAGATGTGCATTGATGATAATGTATGATTAACTAATATTGATATAAATTACATAAAATATTTCATTCACTCCTCAATCAATTATAACAATAAAAATACACAATCAGATTTTCATACATAATACACCCAAAAACAACAATCACAGCCACATTGAGTTAAGCTAAAAAAAAATTGAAAAAATTTCCTCCATTTTCCCACCTTAAAGTAAAAATTTTGAACTTAGAAATTAAGTGAAAATGCATTAAATTGATGCATTTCCACTAGTTTAGGACTAATGACACTAATTATGTTGTTCATTTTTTTTTATCAGTAATTATACTTGTTCATTCATTCTAATTTGAAGAAAATTCCTACTTTTTAGGGAAATTTTGACAAAGGTAGTGTAAAAGGGGTGTACTTCGACTTTGAATGACAAATGCAGGTAAATGTGGGTACCAAAGTGGATGTGTTTTCAAAAAAATAGATAAATCTATCAAATCCCTCAAACTCCTTCAAAATCTCCTAAATCCATCTTTGGTTGATATTTTCCCCTTTTATAGACTAAGGAGCGAAATACCCCTAACTTATAAAAGATATATTAGAAATATCGGAAAATGGTGTAATATATCGGAAACATTGGGGATATTTTTTGTAAAAAAAATATTACATGTAAGGGATATTTCGCATCCCTGTGATATGGAAAGATATTTGGATATATTGGGGATATTTCAAACCATGCCCTAAGCAAAACAGTCCAAAATCTAGATCACCCCCCAAACATTATTCATGTGCTCCAAAGTCCAACAAGATAAAAAGTTTTGAGGGAACGAAGGGAAGACCCAATCCACACCTAGCTTGAATAGGAAGTGTTCCCAAATCCCAAATGCAACAGGGCAATGAATCAGGCTCAATCGGCAGATGGTCCATTAATTCTTCCACATGAAGGTACAAAAAACAACAATTAGTCAACCTCCATCATCTTCTTTTCCAAATTGTCACAAGTGAGAATCTTGTTTAAAGCCACAGTTCAAAGGAAAAATGATACTCTTGGAGGAATATTAAGATTCCACACAGGCCTATGAGGAAATAGGTGACAACGACTTTTCTCCAAAGGCTTTCCCTTTCCTCCCCAAATCACCATAACTATTTGCCCTGTTGAGAGGTACTATCATGATATAGCAGTGCCAAATATAAACAATGTTTTGTCACCTTCATTTTCGAGTTGAGATAGTAAACTAACTATTCCTTACCAAGAAAAGGATTTCACTATTCAACTGTGTAATCAAAGCATCCAGGTGACGCCTGGGCGATAGGAGGCATGGTTTAAAATGTCGCTGATATATTGGTGATATGGGGCCGATATATCGATATCGGTACACCTTGACACTCTACACAGTCTACAGACTAATCATAGTTGGGATATAGTCTTTCTTCCACCTAGGAAGAAAACTATGGGTTGTCGATGGGTTCTTACTATCAAATATAATTCAGTTATTCAGATGGCTCTTGTGCGCGGTATAAGGCTCACTGGCTCGTGGCTTCAGCTAGTCCTACAGACTTGATTATGGTTCCACTTTTGCTCATGTGGCTAAGTTGGCTTATGTTCGCGTTCTCATCACTATTGCGACCATTCAGAATTGGCTTCTTTATCAGTTGGTCGTGAAGAATGTCTTTCTTCATTGGCATCTCACTAAGGAGGTCTTTATGGATCTTCCACCTGACTTCCTGCTTCAGGGGGAGTTTAGAAAGGTTTGTAGACTTTGGAAGTCTACATATGGTTTGAAGCAATCACCTTGTGCTTGGTTCCATCAGTTCAGTGGAATAGTTCTTAGCATGGGATATCAACGATGTCACTCTGATCATACTATTTTCATCCATTCAGGTGTCATTGGCAACACTATTCTTCTAATCTATGTTGATGATATCATCCAGACTGGAGATAAAAAAAAAATATTTTTCGTGTGAAATATGAGTTGCGTCGTATTTTGGATGTCAAAGACCTGGACAATCTAATGTACTTTCTTGGTCTGCTCTAAGAAAGATTTTTCTCTCACAACGTAAGTATGCCCTGAATCTATTGAGTGATACCATTATGCTTGGGTGTAAACGGTAAACCATCCTCGTCTTCTTATGGATCCCAGCTTTCTTTGCATGATAGTAAAGGTGAACTTCTTCCTTATTCTCATGAGTTCCAGTGTCTCGTGAGACGTCTGATTTACCTCTCTCTCGCACGGCCAGACATTGCCTTTGTTGTTAGCATGGTGATCTAGTCCATGCACGCTCCTCCTGCCCACATCTTGTCGTTGTCCATTGAATTCTCCAATATATCAAGTCCACTCATAATTGTGGACTTGTATATCGCTCATATGGTCAGCTTGAGATCTCTGGATATACGGATGCAGATTGGGCTAGATATGCTACTAAATGACGTTCGACCTCAAGATATTGTACATTTCTTGGAGGCAATTTGGTTGCATGAAATAGCAAAAAACATGTGGTTTTTCATTCTAGAGCCAACACAGAATATTAAGCTATTGCTCATGGTACTTGTGAAATGTTGTGGCTCCGTTCCCTTCTTTCCGAGTTGGGGTTTCCTATTAGAGGCTTCATGTCTCTGTACTGTGATAATGAGGCTGCAGAGAAGATTGCATCTGATTTAGTTTTCATGAGCAGACCAAACACATTAAGGTTGATATTCATTTTATTAGAGAAAAAGTTTGAGATGGTTCATTATCTCTTCAGCATGTTTCTACTTCACAGCAGCTTACCAAAGTTGTTAGTCCTATTCTTCTTCAAGATGTCATTGTCAAGCTGGGCACGTTTGATGTCCATGCTCTAGCTTGAGGGGGAGTGTCGGTATATGTAATGTAGCTCTCGAAGGGACATTTATGTAATTTACTATTTCTCTTAATATAAGAGACCAGTAGAGTTCCTTTTCCCTAACTAAGTCAGTTTATTCCAAATCTTTTCTTCTTCTTCTTTTCGTCTTATCTAAACCCTTTTCGGCGTATTTTTCTCATGTGTCTAGAGAAGGCTACTTCATATGACGAAGAGAAAATTTACAGGCTTTAAGATAAACAGAAGTACACTGATATCCTTTAACGACAAAAGGGCCTGGATTTCTATGAATTGAGGTATATTGCAACTTATATTGTTGCTTCTTTTATAAAGTAAGGCCCCGTTTCGATTGGAGCAAATAGTATCTAGGTTGCATCTTTTAGCATTTTTAAGGATAGGGCTATTTACAAGTAGCATTTTTTTAGGAGGGCGGCATTTTTCCTGTTTTAGGAAAGGGATTTTGAATGCCTGTAATGATTTATTGATACACATTCGATATAGGTCGGCACTGGGAAGGAACTCGATTCTTGGATGATGATTGGTGTGGTGATAGTACTTTGAAGAGGGATTATGCAGACTATACTCCTTAGCGAGGAAGAAAAAAACTATTATGGAAGACTGTTTAAACAGTGTGAGTAGCGATGAAGTGTGGAGGCCTATTCCTAAGTGGGGGAGGTCGTCTGGGAATCAAACTTCATTTGTAGGCTTCTCAAACGCCTTAATGGCTTGCATCAGATCAAAGAAAGAGACATGAGGATTTGATCAAAGGAATCGAATGGGAGGTGAATGTCCTCCAAAACATCAGCTACTGTTTGAGAAATCACAAATGAAATTGACTAGCAGGAAGAGGAGGGAAGCCTACGACTTGAGTCCCATTTTCATATACACCAAATTTCCTTTGTTTTTATTTTTTTAATAGGAACACCTTTTGAAGCATGAAAAGAGCGTAGCAAGATTGTACTCTAAGTCTTTAGATTTTTTCTGAACATCAGATTCCACACCTCATTACCTAACACTCTTATCATTTCAAGGAAAGATCCCTTCATCTTTTGCCAGAAGTCCTCCAAAACATCAGCTTGTTGCCCACTCCCACTTTAGACCAAACACCCTTGATGAATTCCTAGTAAACCATCATAATGCCCTACTGAAATCTCATAAATTTGGTTGACACGATATTTTATCATCTCATTCCACTAACAAAATTTATATCCACAGGCTACTGTTTTCCACCCCTTAACTTCACAGCTATTTACCCAAGAGAGCCCTGTTTATCTGAGAGGTTTAAATCTCTGGCCACTTTCCACATTTTACACACTGATTTCCACTTTACAAAATGTTATTTATGAGAATCTCCCATGCCCTTCCAAAAAATATGCTCTCTAGCTTTTCATGCTTCATTACAACAAACACCAAAATGAAGAATAAAGATAAGAAGCAAGTTGGTATGCTAAGAAAACTTCAGATGTACCTTATCTTTCCCTTCTTTAAAAGATGCCTTTCTTCCACAAGGCAATCGTTCTTTCAAACCTCTCAACTACAAGATCCCTAACCGCTTAGAGTGATAGATGACCCCAAGTGACTAAGTGAGAGACCAAGGTAACATGAAAGAAGGCTTCCCAACTTAAATCCAATACTAGATCTCTATTATTTTCAAAACCTCCTGCACTGAACACTTTTTTGTTGAAATTAATACATATGCAGGAGATGACTTCAAAAATCTAAAGTTGCACCTTAGATACCTCGATTGCAAATGAGAAGCTTTGCACGGCATTAGCATATCCTCCACAAATTGAAGATGGGGACATCACCAGGCCACATAGACCAACCGAAAAAACTTAAAGAACACCCAACACCCCCTTCCCCCACCTTGCCAAAGAACCTACTCAAGACCTGGGGAAAGATTCCCTTGCATAGGACTCCTAGAGCTCTTAAAAAACCAGTCCGAGAATGAAGCCGTCGGTTCATATATTTCATGATATAGTTCCTTTTACATGTTAGGGATTGAGTTCTTCAATTTCTGATATTGTCAATTTAGCATGACTAATCTTGGCTTGCTTTTGTTTATGGGACTTTTAACTTAAGATCTTGCTTTTATATATTTAATAACTCCTGGTGTATAAACTCGCTACCTGATGCAGATTACGTTGCGTCTTTAAAGAAAGTTTCTGTTTATTGTGCAGATTGACTGTGACAAAACTATAATGGTCACCTTAAAACATAATGATAAATTCCAGGAGGGCTCTGAATGTGCTTTTCAGGTAAAAACTAAATATTCTCTGCAAGCTGTCTGTACGTTTAGTTCGTTGTGTTTACCTTTGACTTGGTGAAGCGCTTTTCTTTCCTAGTTATAAAGAAAAAAAAAAGTGCAGAACTCTTTTGGCTCATCCTATTGGCTTGGCTCATCCGAAAGAAATATCTTCCAAATTGGGGAATACCAATGAAGCCCTTTTGTATTTTGTATCCATGAAATTAGATAAATGAGAAACTTCGGTGATCTTTAATCGTTTCAAAATGGCAGCAACATTAGCAAATGGAGTCCTGAACTAGCTGCTGCTTGTGAGGTATGGAAGGAGATCAAATTTGAATTTTCACGTACCGCTTTAATGGGCGAACAGCCCAACCCTTGGAACATACTGCAGCCTCAGGTGGCGGAGAGCGCCGACTGTTTTTAGAATTTAGAATCCAGTAGACAGAAGGAAAATGTGCAAATGTTGTGGCAGGAGCAGGGCCAATCCCCATAGAATTATTAAACAAATGATGAATTCAATTTCACTTTAAAGAGACGTGCTATAAAAAAAAATTCAAACCTGCTCTGCTCCCATTTTGAGTCAATAGATAGATAAATGACCTTTTGAATAACAGTCAAGAAGATCTTATGAAAATTGAGCATTTGATACATGAATGGCAAGAAAATCCGTGAAGCTTCTTGTATTATTTGTTCATACAAGTAAATTACCCTCTTTTAACCTTGTGATCCTCCTGTGCATTTAATTGTCCAGTGTGCCCTCCTTTACACCACTGTGTATGGTCAAAGACGAATCCGAGTAACTACTATATCACTTCCATGTACATGTGTGCTCAGTAATCTGTTTCGTTCGGCTGACCTGGATACTCAGTTTGCCTATTTCTTGAAGAAAGGTATTTGATTCTATGTTCTGTCTTTTGCCCTTGCTGTAATTGGTTCTGCATCTTATATTCTGTGCTTTCACCAAATTCGTTGTCTTAGTATGCAATAAAACCTATTTTCTCATTCCCATCCAACTGCTTTAACAACGGAATTATCTATCTAAAAGATTTAGATAGATTTATGTAATAAATCTAGTTCAATACTTTCTTGTCATCTAGTTGTGTACTGGCTCAGCTCTTACAACAGAATTATCTATCTAAAAGATTTAGATTACGTATTTTCCTTATCTCTGATTTCATGAAGGTATTAATTGTTCTTCTTGTGCTTTATGCTTTATGTAGCGGCAAGTGAAATTCCTACCAGCCCACTCTTGCAAGTCAGCGAGCAAATTACGAACCTTTGCATCAACATTCTGCATTCCTATCGTAAATTTTGTGCAAGGGCATCATCTTCTGGGCAACTAATTCTTCCTGAGGCACTTAAGCTCTTGCCTCTGTACACCCTAGGTATTTCCCTTGCTGCTTATGATTTGATAATTGAGCTATATGAATATAATTAGGTTGAATATGTCAATTTTTGCTGTGACACCTATACTATATTTAACCATGTTTGTGCCATTGAATATTTGATATCATGGTTTCTAACATTAGAATCCTATTCTTTTGTACCTGATAAATAGAATTTTTATTCTTAAGTAATAAATGTGATGCTTATCTTGTTAGTCACAATCTAGTGGGGACTAAGCAAGGCCTGGATATTGAATTTTCTGTTAAATACAAGATCAAAATATCGGCCCTAACGATACCTATCGTACAATGCATAGTGTTTTTTTTCCTCGTCTACTGATACGAAACATTTATGTAATAAAATAATACAGAGTTTGGTTGCATATTGTGGCATTTTAATCGTACAGGTATAATACGACCGATATGCTACAATATGCTTTGGTACATATCAAAACTGAGTGTTTAAAGGATCATTCAAAGTTTCTAAAACCCACTCTTGAGCTCCCCTTTTCTTTGATCTCAAAATTACCTTACCCTAACCCTAAAAGGAGACATTCCATTGCTTTCAACCAAGCGAAAAACAACTTTAATCTCCGTGGAGATTGAAGCAAAACCGTTTTTTCCCTATTCAATTCTCTTTGTTTTCGATTTTGGAGTGTTAAATCCGTAGAAACAAGCCAAAACATTCTTGTAGATCATAGATCTAAGGATTAGTGACTAAATTCATAGATCTATGAAGTTGACTAAATCCATAGATCTATGAAGTTCATCAAGGAGATTTAAAATTCACATGCTAGGGTTTCTTAAAAATTAAAAAAACATAAAATTCTAATTTTAGGCCATTTATGCTACTAAATTAGGTGTAATTTAAATAAATGTTAGTGTGCAAAGAGTGATTAAATCCCACATTAACCCCAATTGTAGGAAAATATTTTTTTTTCCAATCGTGACCAAGGTTTTGAATGTCGACATCGCATGATATGTCACACCTTGGAAAAAAGAAATATCACAAGATATATCATTTTGCAGGGAATATATCGTAGGTCAAGGGAGGAAATAGAATTTTTTAGTAAAACTTTTGGAAATGTTAAAATATATGTTAATACACATTTGAGATCAAAAAATAAAATAAAATATATAAGGGGAATGATGACAAAGATGTGCGCTGATGACAATATATGATTGATTAATATTGGTAAAACTTACATAAAAAAAAAAAATTATCATCCCTCAATTAATCATAACAATAAAAAAATTAGAGTTTCATACATAATATAACCATAATCCAACCACCCCATGAAATATAACCAGAGTCACATGTAGTTAAGCTAAAAAAATTAAAATTTTGAGTTTTTCCCAATTTTCGCCTCTTAAAGTAAGAAATTTGAATTTTGAACTTAGAAATCTAGTGTAAGCATCAAATTGATGCATTTACATTGGTTTAGGACTAATGACACAATAATTATGCAAAACTTCATTCTAATTTGAAGGACATTCTTACATTTTAGGGAAATTTCGTCAAAGGTAGTGCAAATGTAGTGCAATTCGACTCTGAATGACAAATGTAGGTAAATATTGGTACCAAAGTGGATGATTTCTCAAGAAAATGGAAAATTTTCTCAAACTCATTCAAAATCTCCCAAATCCCAAACTAAGGAAGAAAGAAGTGTTTCCACGACTCTACCACTCATTCCGATACGTAAAAGTGCGTTGAAAACTTCGCTAAGATTGTTTTGCTTCTATATCTTCCAAAAAGGAAAAAGATCACTCGTCGAATAGAAATCTGATGTAAAAAAAAAAAAAAACTAATGTTGGTTTGTTTGAGAATTTTTTGTCACTTTTTAGTTTTGGGTGTCATTTAAGTTATGTCCAGAACTTGTGAGAGGGGTTTTTTAGTCATTTGTTTACATATGGGGTCTTATTTCTAATTTTAAGAAGTTTTGGGTGTTTCTTGGAAGTTTCCTTCGTGACGCTTGAAGCTCCGATACGCTCCAATTACCTTGTCACTGCGTTTCACACGCAAGGATCTATCATCCTTCTGTACAACGGTTGTCCTACCATTTCCAGCAAGGTTTTAACGAGTATTCAAGGTCGGTTATTAGTTGTGGCTTGATCGATGCCCTTACGCATCATCTTAGCGCAAGAGAAAGTCAATTCCTTTGCTATTTTCAGTTTTCCAACAGTTTTGTTTAAGGTACTTCCTCATTTTACCAGATTTTGAAGTAGTGTTTGTGGGTAGTTGAAAGGTTACTTTTAATATTATAAATTGTCGTGTTGTTATTTCAATTCTTGCTTGCTATTCTGCCCTTGATTTACATCAAAATCCATTTTTTGAAAGATCCTAGTTTTCTTTAGAACGCTCATTTGAGCCAAGTCAGACCTATTTCTTTGGTCGATATTTCTCCATTTTATAGACGAAGGGAGAAATATCCCCAATTTATAAAAGATATATTTGAAATATCATGTGATATATTGGAAAAATCGGGGATATATCGGAAATATAGGGGATATTTAGGGATATTTTATAAAATAAACACGTGTAAGGGATATTTTGAAAGGCACCCCTAGTTTACATCACAATGGAATAATAAATACATATATCGGAAAAAACGTCAGTCACTGCTCGACGTAAAAGATGCCACCTCTTGTTTGCATCGAGCAGCGATGGACGAGTTGTAGGAGATAAGAGTTGAAGCGTTGATAGAGATTTTTGCTAGGTTCACGTCTTTTCCCCAATTTCGCAATAGTGCGCAATTGTCAAATACCATCTCCAAGTATAGATTTGAATTCATATCATTTAGCCTATGAAATAAGCGCTTCAATTCCGTGCAGAATTGACATTCCAATCCACACTTTTTTTAATGCACCCCAAGCGACAGAATTGGAATTTGGGTACTGAATTGACAATATTATCCACCAATTCCACAAATCCAAATGCACCCTAGGTTCCCAGCGTCTCTTGAATTTCTTACAGCATTTACGTCCGTTTTCTTGCTACGTATCTATACGTTCATTATTTTGGATTGACCTATATGTACAATATTTTGAACTATGATAAAAGATACCTTCTTATTAGAGTTAGTGAAGATGCTTTATTGCATTACCCAGCTAAGTGGAAAAGCTGATCCATTCTTTGCCCACTCAAATCAAAAATAAAATGGGCATTAATTGGAGATTGTACTTTATTGGCGTCTACGCATAATTGAAGTCCAAGATCTTAGATCAATTCTCGCTAAGGATTATTTTGCTAGATGTGATGCTTAGTTGAAATCTTCTTCACCGCATGATGTTTGACAAGTTTTGTCACTCAGATTTTTTTTTACCTTCCATATTTCGGTAGGTTTGTTTGAGCATAATCTAAATCCGAGATCTTAGATCGATTTTCCCTAAGGATTATTTTGCCAGATGTGATGCTAAGTCGAAATCTTGTTCACCACATGATGTTTGACAAGTTTTACAAATAAATACTACATGCATATCTTCTATATGGGTTGCTACATATCAGATAAAAAAATAGTAGTGTATGGTTTGATAAATTTCCTTCTTTTGTCTCTATTCAGCCTTGGTTAAGAGTATAGGATTGCAAACTGGTGGGCGACTAGATGATCGTTCCTACTGGATCAGTCACGTTACCTCCCTCTCGACTCCTTTGGCGGTTCCACTGGTGTATCCAAGGATGATGGCTATCAATGACCTTATTTCAAAGGTATGGCATATTTGTTTAAGTTTAATTCAAAACCATGTAGATCTGATCCTAAAACCCTTGACATCTTTTTACTGAATTGACAGGAGGCGGATGGATCCCTTATTCCCTCTACAATTCCGCTTTCCAGTGAGCACATAACTGATGATGGAATCTTTCTCCTAGAAAATGGTGAGGATGGTTTGATTTATATTGGGAACATGGTGAATCCAGATATTTTGCAGAAGATATTTGGCATTTCCTTCGTTAATGAAATTCCTACCCAGGTATTAATTTAAAATTTTCCTTTGCCTTTTTTTGGAATTCCTATTTTCTAGAGGACATAATGTCTAAAGTTATAAATTCTTCGTGTCCTTACCCTATGTTTGGTTGCCAAGGAAATAAGTGAAGAGAGAAAAGAAAAGAAAATTGGACAAACTTCAACTACAAATTCTATTAGAAGTTCAAATTTTTCTTTTCTTTTCCATGTTTTCACCTATTTTCTCGGTAACCAAACATACCCTTAATACCATTGCTGAGTAAAATATGTGAACTCCAGTTCAATTGTGTTCTTGGGTTGTGTGTGTGTGTGTGTGTGCGCGCGCGTGCGTGCGTGCGTGCGTGCGTGTGTGCAAATTTCATTAGCGAGGAATATATCTTCTCAGCCATGCAGCTTGTCATTCAGTAACATGTTTGTTGGCCTTCTCAGTTTGTACTGCAGCAATATGGAAATCCATTATCAAAGAAAATAAATGATGTGATTAACGAGATAAGACGCCAAAGATGTTCCTACCTTCGGTATGACAGATGATCCTTGGCTTTTTTTATTAAAAAAATTCACTGTATCTGCTTATTAAATGAGTTCATTCTTCCATTCAATTTGCATGGGCTCAATTTTTCTCTTTGCAGCTTACAGTTGTGCAAGAAAGGAGATCCATCAGGTCAGTTCAGCAACAAAACCCCCCTTTCATGCAAACTAGGACTCGGCTATACCCAATACTTTAAATAATAATATACTACAGAAAACTACTTTATTTCAAATTAATCAAAATTGTCTCAGATTGTCCACTTTCCCTAATTCTATTCACCAGTCAGTTTCATCGTAAATCAACTGAAACCTTCTGTTCATATTCCCTTTTTCTGGAACTCGCTCAATCAATTTGGGAGAGACCTTGCCACCAGAGTCATTTTCGCTTGGATGATATTAAGCGGATTGCCTAAATTCAAGGGACTAATTTACAAACTGATCAAAAGATTTAGTGAAACCTCAACTATTCAAAATTAAAGGAGATGATGTTATAATCTACACTAATCTTATTCTATTAGAAATTTTGTTTTTCACAAGGACAGGTATGAGAGGTTGGTGGGGATAATTTTCTTTTTAATCTTGCAACACCTTCTATCTCCTCCGGTGGTTAAAGGGGTGTTTCCTAGAGAAAGTCCTAAATTTTTTAACTCACATTCTTGTGTCCTTTTTTTTTTCTTACTCAGTTCTGGTATTATTTTTGTTCAGGAATGCTGTTCATTTCGTATATGGTTGAGGATAAAACTCCAGGGTCCCTCTCTTATGTTGAATTCCTTGTACATCTCCATCAGCAAATCCAAGCAAAAATGGTGTGACCCTTACATGTTACTTCCGTTTGACAAATTCTCAGTACTCCAGGTGTGGAATTGGGGAGAAAGTCTTAAAAAAGAAAAATCAGATTCATGCTTAATAGATGTCCTCTTGGAGCTGCCCAATCCATCAATTTCTAGTGGAAGACAAGCATAGGTATTTTCACAATTGGAGTTATGCTACTTTTAGGTCTGCTTATATATTCAACAGGGAGATAGTAGCAAGTATAAAGCATAGCTGTAGCTATTGCCTGTTTTTTTTGGGTCCCCCCTTATTGTTCATTCACTTATATATTTGTATGTACTGTAAAAAGAATGGATAGAAACAGGTTTGATTATAAATCAACATTTCCCGTCATCTTATGACATGATTGTATGCATTTTTTTCACACTATGTTTTATTAGTCTCCTTTAGAATATTAAATAATCCCACCATTTTCATTGGGCTCCAACAATGTTAAGTAACTTGTTGTTTGTAGTCTATGGCTTTGAATATGGTAGGACTTAAATTTTGGCCATAGTTGGATTGTAATACACAGAAATAGATTATCCTAATGGGGTTCATTGCTTTTAATAAGAGGTAGGTTTATAGGGAAGATCAATATGTTTAGGTTGGTTGGCTGTTGAAATAAAAACAATTCAAATTTTGAATTTCTCGTCTTTTCCTCTTCATCCAATCCACATGTGTCACATATCTCAAATGAATTCTCTTGCAATTGGCTGTGAACTTATCTCAAATGTGCTGAACTGGATTAAAAAAAAACTTTTTTCCTCATCCAATCCACACCTAGAACCAAATAGATGGATACTGAAAACAAAAACCTGATCTTTTCTCAAATGTGGTGAACTGGATTAAAAAAAACTTTTCCCCTTATCAAAAATCCAGAATAGACTGGATAAAAAAAGAACAAAACCCTTAGCTTTTGATACACCTAGAACTGAATATAAAAGACAAATAAAAAAAACCTAGAACTGAATAGAACTGGATACCCAAAAAAGAAAAAAAACCCTTCAAAGCAATGCAGCTCAAAAGGTAAAACCCTACACCTGGTGTGCACAAACCTAAGTATGCCCACAAAAAAATTCCTAAAGTAAGGTCAAGCAAAGTCCAAGCCCGAACCCCTTATTTACTCATCTCAATTTAAAAAATAACTTATTGAAGAATTGGAGAGGGGCCGCGCGAACGCAGGCCCCAACTATCACAAATTATGACGTACACTCTCCCACTTGGGGAGATGTTAGGCGGGCGCCTCTCCAAGGTGCAATGGAGACCGCCAACCTAGGCCTTGGGCCTTCTAGATCACCCATTCACCCCGTCCAGGTAAGTATGTTTTAATCCACTTCTTCAACCCTTTTTAATATTCCCACACTTTCCCCTTATGTCATCTCTCTCCGATGTGGGACTATAATCAATGAGCCCAATAAGCTCACAATGCTATGCTACCATAAACTTTGATTTGGTGGGTCATCTCATTCATTAGTAGTGGATGGCCGTGAACATCTGGATCGCACACTTATGAACTTCTGAAAGAAACAAATCCTCTCCGGTTATAACCGGAGTCGGTTACGCCACTGAGGTCGCCATTCCCGACCACTACCCCTCACCACACCTCCACTCCCCACCCCACTACCATAACCAATTGCGACCACCCCACCCCCTCCATCACGACCACTACCACCCCCAAATAAATAAGGTAAGGTTGGGTCGACACCTGCCTCCCCCCAAACTGCACTTGCAAGTTAGTTGTTCCTAGTGGTAGTGTATCTCCCTTTGGGGAGTGTTGACTCGAGTTTGAGTCGTGGTGTGGCTGTTGTTGATGCCCCCCCTTGAGTTTCTAACGGCCTAACCCTCTAACCTCTGACATAGCTAGCTAATGATTGTAGGACAAAAAAAAAATAAGTTAGTTGTTTTACTTGGACTATCCCTGTATAACTTATATTGGGTGGAAATTTGTAATTTGAGTTAGTTTCCATTTTGAGTTATCTTTTTAGTCTATTAAAATCCATTGTCACCCCTATTTTTTTGGATTCAAAATATCCCCCTCCTCGGGGCGAGGAAGGGATTTACCGTTTCGCCCCCTTCTTTTGTACCACGTCCCCTTTTTTTTACTCTCTTTGACTGTGATTGATTTAATACTAACCCTTAGGGTTAAAGCATTAAACTTGAGTTTTAGAATAAATGAATTAAAAAAATTAACCACAAGATTAAAAATTGTTAACCATAGTTCAAAGGAGCTTTGTGAGGACGAGGAGGAATAGTCCCCTCCTAACCCTTTGCTCAATGCATGTCTTGGAGGAGAGAGCTTAGAGTAGAGAGGAATCAGTTTAAGTGTACAAAAAGGCTTTTTACCGTTGAACCACAATTATCTTTTAGTTTTTATCTAGGGACTAGGAATGGTTAATGTTCAAGACATGAACATTTAGTATCTATTTATTAATGTTGACATTTCATAAAAACTCACCAAGGGGTGGTGGCGCAGTTGGCTAGCGCGTAGGTCTCATAGCTTCTGAGTTATCCTGAGGTCGAGAGTTCGAGCCTCTCTCACCCCATAAGTTTTTGTTTTCCATTCAAAAACGTACATTGCTTTTACATATGACGATTAAAAATCATACAGAGTATTTTATTTTTTAATATATTTTTGGTATAACGCAATATTTTATAGGGTGCTGCCACTCGCACACCAAGTAAAAGATTCACTGATATATCAACTTTTAAAAAAACAATTAATCATCAGTTACACACCAAAAGATAGATAAAAGGAAAAATACAGTAATACCCTTGCCCTCTTTTACTTCTTTCTTTTTCCATTCGTCACTACTAAAGATGACGACGATAAGGTTGGATTCCTCGTTACTCAAGTCATCACCATTCACCAACCAACACATCCTGGGAATAGCCCAGTGGTAGGTGTATCCCTTCCTTAGGAAGGAGGTTCCGGTTCCATTCCTGAGAGGGTGAGTATTGTACTCTCCACCCGCCCTTAACTTAGAACATATAATAACTACTGACTGGGATTGCTGATGCAAATCATAGCACAACTTCAAGGGATCTAATTCAAGTCCCGATTGGGCCAGTTACAAGAGCACGAGCAAGGAAGTTTAAAGATGTACTCAACGGATTCATTCAAGAGGCATGAACTCAAGCAAATTCGTGGAGACCCATTGAGCATGATCAACTGCGGCCTAACCGCGTGTCTCAATACAAAAAAAAAAATCATCACCAACCTTCCTCAAGCTGCCACCGGATAATTTCATAACGTCCCTTGGCTTCTTGGTATGGAAGAATTGGTGGTTGGAGGGACACCGATAAAACACCATCACTTACCACCAGTCCAACACCATCAGATAGTTAATATTGATTTAGGATGAACTTTGTATTTTATAGGAATGGCATCTAATCATGCAAGTGGGGCTTTGATTCTGATATTGGATGATGATTTATCATGATATCCAAAAAGCACTAATTCTTAGTAGATTTCTCATCATTCTATTAACCTGGTGGTACTCATAATGTTATGATTTTGTTTAAGGGAGAAGAAACAATTTTGTGGGTGCAAACCCATTTCAGATCCGGAAAGAGCTTACAAAGCTGAAGAAGCATTGGATGACATACACATATTTTGTCCTCTGTACTTTTTGTTGTCATCACTATTGCCATCTTCTTTGACATGGTACAGATAGGTCATGGAATGTTGTGGGTCTGGTCGGAGACAGACAGGTAAAAGGAGAAGAAGGAAAATAGGGAAGGGCATTATAGTAGCACCCTATTTATATTATTGTTACTTGGTTAGTAGTTATGTTAATAATGAAGAGTTGTCACATCAATGACAGAAATTCCCTCCCTCATAACTCGATCCCAAGCCACCCTTATGAGAAGGGCACACCTTGCCATCTGAGCTACATGCGACAGTTGTATTGACATACAGTTGAATCATAAAAAACCTCCCTCAAGGTCATGGACATAACAAACCTTCTGAGCATGTGGTGGTCACATATATACTTGAAATGGCATCAGTACATCACAGGCTTCCCTCCATACTTTAGCAGTAAGCAGAACTGAAACTTAAAAGAAAAATGAAAACTAGAGAAGGGAAAATGGAGAACAAAGAAACACACACACACAATCAAAGATTCACGAACCTTTCTCCATTTTCATTCAATTAAGAGGCTGATCAACAAACAATTTAATCAGCAATTTTGGAAATAAGAAGCAATAAATCATCTGTTTTACAAAAGCAATGTCAAAAACATCCTTTTGTCTCTTATTTTTTCCTTTAATTTCATTGATTTCCTACTTGGGTTCTGCATTCACTTCGAGAGAACAATTTCCGAAACCCCTTTCGACTCTTCTCCGAGGTGACAGCATGATCTAACGACGAGGCAGATGAAGATGATGAGGACGATGATGGTGGTGACACCTTGTCCCTACCATTCATAGTAAGACCAGAACCATTGCTGACTATCTTCAAAGAATCAGCATCTCTTTTGGGCAAATATGTGTCATTAGAGTGCAACTTCAATAGTTCTGCACCGCCTCTAGGAAATGGCAATCCTCCTCCAGTGAGCTCATGTGGCTTCTCATAGTCAATCAGGAAGTCATCCAGCGTCGCTAGTGATTTCAGCTGCTGCCCAAGAGATGCAATTGTCTTTTGACACTCTGCTAATTTTCCAGCCGCTACAACCAGTTCCTTCTCCTGCCATTCACAAGATTAACACCATTAAACAATGAAGTAAACTATCATCAAAATAAATATATTGCACCTGTTGAAACGTGCACAGGTATCTCTCTACAAGACCATGTCAATTTTTAGCTGCATGCCCACCAAGAACCTACACTATGTGCTTGGGAATCCCACAAAACCTGTCTCCCCACCCAGCATGGTTCAAAAGTATCAAATATGTGATAACAGAGAAAATAAAAGAAAATTCTTGTTTTTCCTAATACAACTCTTAATTATTTTTCTTCAATTTTCTTTTTTTTTTCCTCTATTTTTACCTATTTTCTCAACAACCAAACAGGGGATAAGTGCCCAGTAGCAGGAGAGAAAGCGAGAGCACAGGATTGCAAAATTAAAATATAACCTTGGGTCCAAAGCACCTCCGGAGCAGTTTAAGTAATAAAAAATTTTAATTAGTCTTAAGTCCTAATTTATAATAATAATAAAAATTGACACATACAAAATTAAACTAACTGTGGAGGTATTAAATATCTCCTCTTTGATTAATTTAAAATTCTTAATCCAATACATTCAAAAGAGTAATCATGAAACTGAAAATAATGAGAGCATAAAATTATTAATTTGCAAAAAGATAAACATTAAATTAAAATTAAAGATTTTTATTTATTTATTTTATATTAAAAGTACTAATTTATTGGGGGGGGGGGGGGGGGGGGGGACATTTAACTACAAAGAAATCTTCAAGCATAAGAGCTTAAATATGAGCCTGAGCTCCATTTCAAAGTGTTTGGCAGAGCTCCCCCTTAAATTGTAAAGTGGTGGCATTTTTGTAATTGTGGGGAAATCGTGATACAAAACTGTCCACTCTCTATCCCCATAATTACATAACTGTCACCGAGCTTTGATTTCGCTACAAAACGGCTACTCTCTTTAACCATAGTTACATAACTGCCACTGAGCTTTGATTTGAAAAGGTAAGAACCACCAAACGCTTTGAAGCGGAGCTCCGACTTATTTTTAGATTCCAGCATAAATCATCTTTTCTCAAATCACTCTGGATCATCTATGACAATTACCGGACAAATTTAATGAAGGTCACATCATTCCCTCTTTTAATCTGATGACATTTAATCTCTTTTATTCTCTGACATGCCATTTGTAGATTGTAAATCTACTTTTATCTCTCTTTCTTTTGTATAAAAAAATACTGTCAAGTTCTTTTGCGGCGACTCATTGAGTGAATCTTGACCACAATGATCTTTGTAACTAATGTGTCAACATGCTATTGGATCTTTGTAGCCCTATGTTACAAAAACCTTTGTTGGCAAGTTTCACTCGACTCATTCACCTTAGAGTGTGGATTTTAAATTATATGTTCGGTTTGGAGGCAATTTCGCTCCCAGATCATAGAACCGCACTCTCATAAAAGGAACGTAGCTCCTTTCGAGAATTTTAGGAACTAAAGATAAACTGGCTTCAAAAACTATGCCAGAGTTGTGAAAGAAAGTGAAGAGGTAATGTCACTCATAGAAGGCTGACCTGCTTTATCTTCAGCTCACCATTGGAGCTCATGGTTTGCCATAGCTCGGCTTCATGTTTCTTTCTCAATAGCTCATCCTCCAATTTCTGACACTTAGCCACAATTTCCACAGACAAAGCTCGCTCCTTTTCTACCTCTGCTTCTAATGAAACCACCTTTGCAAGCAATGTCTGAACCTCTGCTTCCACGCCTACAAGGTGTGATTCCACCTCTTCTCTTTTTGCAGTGGCGGCCTCTCTTTCTACCTCAGCAGTTTGCTTGGATTCATTCACCAGAGCTAACTGCCTTTGCACCTCTACCAACTTCACTTCAAATTCCCTCAGATGACCCTGTGATGTCCCAAGTTGATCTTGACTCTCAGTTAAAGCCATCTCCAGTCCTGCTTTCTCTGCTTCCATCCTCACTAGCTTCTCTTCTAGCTCTGCTGTTCGCTGAATCATAGCCTCAAGCTCAGCTTTCAATGGGCTTTCTCCACCACGAGGTCGGTCAGAAGCATATCCCAACTCAACGCCACTGCTTCCACTCTCTGTATCAGGCAATGCTGCAAGCCTCTCCATCTCGAGGAAATCGTCCATGAGACTGATTTCTATAGAAGAGGCAGTGAGGTTTCTCTGTACAGTCTTCTCATTCTTGAACTGATCAAGATCCGTAATTCGAGCCGACGCCCATGAGTCCGAGCAGCTCGGCTCATAGTCGTTCAGCTCCAAGACACTCATCTTGTGGGTATCATTCTCCAGACCGAGAAGCCTCTCCCCACTGTCTGATTGGCTATCTGTGAGCGATTCAACATATACTAAGGAGGCAGCGACAGACTTGTGTTCATTAACCAATGTTGCTTTACGAGCCATGGCTTTTATCCTGCGGCACTCAGCCTCAAGCTTAGCCACCTTCTTTATGCTCTCTAATTGTTGCTTGCTTGCCGTTTCAGCTGCTTGGGTACTCAAGTCTCTCTCCAGAGTCATAATTTCTAGCTGCTCGGATCGAACAAGGAGCTCAAGCTTGAGGGCTGAGTTCTCTTTCCCTGCAGCCTCGAGCATTGGGCAAAGATCAGGATCAGCAGAGGCAGCAACTTCAGCTTTAGCAGCTTGAAGTTGAGTCTGGAGTTCAACAAGCTGACTCTTGAGCTCGAACTTGGCAGATTCCAATTCGCGGGTTTTCTTGATAACAGCTTCATGGATCTTTTGCTCTTGCTCCTCTCTTACTTGCCGGAGCTGCCTGACACACTCCTTTAGGGCTCCATCAAGATGGCCCATCCTATCTTCAAGCGCTGAGCTCTTCTGATATGCAGCTTCAAGTTGTTGTTTGAAAGCTACAACTTCATTTTCGGCTTTTTCCCACCCTAGCATTTGCAATTTCCAAAAAAAAAAGACCAGATAAATACTAAATTATCAGAAATAGAAAACATCCTCCTCATTTGTAAACAAGGTCACACAATTTCTCGTTCAGGACATACAAATCTACAAGAATGTTCTACAAACCCACTCCAAGCACCCAGTTTGTGACAGATGCTTCTCCCGTACAATTTTCTTAAAAAATAAAAATTGCTTCAAATTATTATGTGCTTCTTCCCGAATCTTTGTTCATTTCTTATGCTTGTTATCTTCTTTATTTCGCTCTCTGGTGGATTGCTTGTTCTCTCTACTGTTCAATTTTCATTCACTAACATCTTACTTATCAAAATATACTGAAATTAGTGCTTTAGCTGTTCCTTTTCCATTCTGCGTGAATACAATAAAACATGATTAATACCTGTGACAGCTTCTTCTGCAACTTTCGCATGCTGCTTCACTAAGTCTTCTTTGGCACTGATGTTCAAAAGAGCAGCCGATAGTTTTTCTGACAGATTCTGTATGCTGCCATTAACTTCAATGACTGTGGCTTTCGACGTGATTTCTGGTGATTGAGTATTATGATTCGGAGATTCCCTTGATGCCTCCTGCTCCATCGATGACACAAAGAAATGTCACATTTTCTCTAACCAGGCAACACCATCATCATCCAAAAGGATAAAAATGGAATCAAATACATGCATGGAACAACAAATATAGATACTCATGAAATCATAATGCAATAGGTTACAACAATGTGAAAGAAGCATGGAAAAATATGGGCCATACCCATAGCTCAGTGGGTTCACGTATTGAAATGCAACAATGAGGTCATGGTTCGGTTCTATCTAAAGATACAGCTTATGAAACATTAAATAGGCTGGAAGAATATACTTTGTTTCTATGGCACCTGACACTTTCCAACCCATTATGGGAAGGGAATCCACCTACCATGTAGTTCCCTCAGCCACATATTCCATTTTTTCTTGCCTAATGTAACTCAAGGAAAGGAATGATTTGACGTCTTGTCTATTTTGTTTTACTAGCTATATCTTGTGTGTGCTGAAGGCTTGTAGGAATCCCCAAATGTCATTTATGGAGCCTTGCAAGCCTCCACTGCAAGGCTCCCCTGCGTATTATTATTAGTAAACCCTTTTTTTCCATCACTGGAGCTACCACATTCTTTGTCAAAAAGTGCAGATGTGTAAGGTGTTACCAATCACATCTTCAACTTCTTTTTTCTGGAGAACTGGACAAACTCCCACATTGAAAGTCAAATCAAAATCTCCAAGCCTTTTTTAAGGTTCTCACTTCTTTCATACCAAGGTACTTTAGGGTGACTCGTATGTTGTGTTTTCTATTTATTTTATGTTATTTGGTTTTATGGAATTGATGATTATCTAATTTAGACAGGAAGGGAGACAGAGAATACAAATGAGGTCAGTGTCAGGGTTTGTGCTGGAATGACCATGAAATTTGAGGAAAATGCCAAGTTTCTCAAGAACACACGTTCTCGAAATTTAACTGTCATGGATAAGAATAAGAAGAAATCAAACTAACTAAACTCTTACCTCGACTCAACCACGCACCAAAAATCCCAAAACTAACAATAAACTCTTACTTCAGCTCAACCACGCAGCAGAAACCCGCGTTCAAGAGTTCTCTCACTCTTGAATAAACTGCTTTATTCAACTTTAACTTCAACAATCACAATAAATAAATAAATAAAGGCTGTGGGATACCCTATACAAAGGAAAGGAAACCATGTAACAATAACTCAACATTATCTAAATTCAAATAAATACGAAAAATCTCATTCTCAAAGCCTTATCCCAAGTATGTGGGCTTGGCGCAAACGAATAAGAGAGCATTAGGTCGACCAATGCAATGATTATTAATGCATTTGAATCCTAATGTCCAAATTGAAAATTAAGTTTAGTTTATATAAATAAAGTTACTTAATAATTTAAAAAGTATAAAAAGGGCTAAAATATGAAATTTCATATTGGTAAGTTCAATTTCAAGCTCAGCCTGAGTCTAATTTCTCTTCGAATTTCATCCGGAAATGCCTCCCCTGTGACACAAAATGTTTTTCTCAAAGTTAGAAATAGAAAATCTCAAGACATGAAAAAGGTCCTTTGAGAGTGGCTTCTAGATCCAGTTTTTTTATTTTTGATAAATAAAATCTTTAAAACAGAAAATACATAAATGCCCTTCTAAATTCAATATGCAAGCCCTAATCCCCAAAAACCTTTAACCTCTGTGGTCCACCTTGTTGCTTTCTCATTAAAAAGAAAAAAAAAATTTAAGAGTTGTGTTTTGCTAATGAGAGATGTAAGAACTAGTATGAAAAAAGACCGGGCATGCTTACCGATTCGAGCAAACCAATTAGTTAAGTTCTCACTTATGTATATCGAGTCAAATGTAGTACTGTGGAGATAAAACTAACCTAGAGCACAACAGAACATAAGATGTAAATTGATGGCCAAATATATAATTACAGAAATGTCTAACGAAAAAAAAAAAGAATGAAAACAAAAATCAGTGTGGTTATCATCTCTGGTGAATGGATAAGAAGTACTAATTACAATGTCCAAGTAGGTTGAATCACGGCAACCTTCAGGTTTCATACAAGTGGAGACGTTTAATCTAATAGTGAAAAAAGAAATCAAATAAAACATCATGGGGAGAAATCAGCAACCTACCTGGTCATCAAAGTATCTTTCAGAATGAGAAGATATTGATCCTGAACTTTCAGTTTCACCAGGACTCTTCTCAGAAGACTTCTTCCTCCACAGCCAACTCCGACGGTCCATCTCGAAGTCCGGGCAAACCCACACCCAATAACGGCTCACCAAGATTTCTTCTGCACATACATCACCCCACCATTCTTCATCAGATCACTAACAAACACCAGAAAACCAAAGCTACCAAATCTGAACCTCTATTCTTCAAAATTACAGGAAAAATCAACCAATCCGAAAGAAGAAAATTGATATAATATTAAACCAGTTTTTGTTCTGCAAACGGGTTCATGCCGGAAAACCCAATTGCAGACAAGCACTCATAGCTAGTTAACAGAACTCCAAAGTCCAAAAAAAGGTAACCCTAGAAGCAAAAAAAGTCCATCCTCAATAATCTAAATTGCTCAACAAAAAGGGGAATTTGCTGTTTCTATGTTTCTATCAGCTTTGCTTCAAATCCACCCCAATCACCATCCAAACTCCAACAAGAATTTAACCTTTAGAAGCCCATAAAGGCTTCTGAAATGAAAACATACAGAGAATAAAGATAGACAATAAAGGGTTGCTTGTTCCATTCAAAGACCTAACACCAGAAATGGTTGCTGAAACCCATTTAAACTGCAAATCCATAAACAACCCATTACATGAAACACAAAAATGGGAACAACCCATCTGATGAATACCCACCAAAAATCTTCCAAAAATACCACATACAAAGCAATATCATAAAACAGCAGCAACCAACAAAACATACCACAGAAAGCTAAGAAATCATGAACACCCACTACAAAGGATCTCCAAATGAACTATCCCATCAAAACCAAAAGGCAGAAAACCTCCTCATAATCACAAAATTTCATAAAAATAAAAATTAAATAAATAATTCAAGTGAGAAAGAAATCTAACCTACATCAAATACCTTTGACTGGAAACCCAAACAAAAGATCGTTGCAGAACACACAACAACAATAAAATTCCCGCAAAATTATGGGGAATGTAAGTAGAAATGCAGATTATGAGGAACATAAAAGGGGTTTTTTTTTCATATTTTTACCTTTATTTTTTCAAAAATAAAGAAGGAAGAGCATGTGAACAGGAACAGCACAAGACTACTTTCAGCTTTTTTTATTCTTTTTTCAAATGGGACTTCCCTTATTCCCGCCCATTGATGAAGGGATTTCTCTACCCCCATTTATTGTCGCTTTCTCAGTTACCACAAAAAACACTCTCCCTCTCACTGTCACTCACCCACTTTGTCTCAGGCTCTCAGCTTAAATTACAAAGAGCAGAAGTACTCATAAATAATTACAAAGAAGAGAAGTACCCAAAACAATAATTACAAAAAGGAGTACCATAGTCATCACAATTCATATTTTTTCCAAACTCTTATTATAGGTACAACCCGTGGCATTGCTTCCTTTCAGCCTGTTTAAAAAAACAAATTTTTCTTTAGGTAGAAATGATGGTTTATATCGGTTCAAAAGATAACAAGCAAAAGTATTTATGTTACTACTGCGAGAGCTAAACAAAATTTTCTTTAGGGGAGATGATTGTTTATATCGGTTCAAATGATGACAAGCAAAAGTATTGATGTAACTACCGAAAGAGCTTGGAAATCTGTAAATAGGGCTAGCATTTCGAATTTACTAATAGTTTTTAATTTCGGTATCAGTCCCCCTTCGAAATCAATATCCCTATATATTTAGGAGTGGGCCGAAATTTCAGAATTTGGAAATCTTGGAGTTTTGGCCAAATTATTGTTGGTTTATTTTTTATTATTTTTACTTGAAATTGTCAATATTTATTCAAATGTATCAAAAATGATATATTTATCAAAATTTTCTTAAATCGGAAGCTTTCATTTAAAAATTAAAATTATAATTTTTTTATTACTAAATTAAAATTTTAATTATATATGTATCCATTGTTATAATAAGAAATTAAATAAGCGAGGGTACTTAAGACCCTTAAACACTTTTGTAGCTTATTTAAACAAAAAATAATAAAATTAAGGGTGTATTTGGCATTGACATATTATCCTTAAGCTTTTCTAACATGATTATTGGACATATAACCACTGAAAAAATAATTACTAAATAAATAGACATGTTTAAAATAGTACCGAGTAAAATGGTAGTGATTATATCAAATTGAAAATTTGATTGAAACACTTATTATCCAAACAAGATTATCAAAAGAAGTAAATATTTTAATCATTTTTAACAATTAAATCAGAAAAATAAACCCATACACATTCTAAGACACTTGATAATTATAGTTATTCAATTTTTATAAAGATAATATTTATTTGTAATCTAAAATATTATCTTTATAATAAGACGCCTAATAAGTAGTTAGTGAGGATACTTACAACCCTTAAACACTTATGCTAATCTATTTAAATTACTAACCTATCTAATCAATTTAATAATTAGATAATTAATTTGCATCTAATAATTGTTATGTAAAATATTGAGATATATTAGTTAAAAAACATTAAAATAGATTTCTTTTTGATGAAAATTGGAAATTTCAAGACTGAAATCGTGTTAAATTTTGGAATCTTACGGGAAAATGTTTTGGCTTAATAAAACATTTAAAATAAATAAATTTTCTATAATTTTTTTCAATTTTTTTGTAAGAATACACGAAAAAGGTGTCAATTTTTTTGAGACGCCCTAGAGTCTCCGTTACTTGTTTAACGGTGATAGACTTTTCTTTTCTCTAGAAAAGTAACTTGATTTAAGTAATATTACTTGATGAGTGTTGCTATCATTCACTCAGTGGGTGAGCTTGGTAACCTTCATCAAGATATTTTCCTCCTATTAATTATTAGACTCATTGAAGTTAAGGATACTTCAATCTTTTTCACAATAGACTAGTCATTAAATGAATGAGTGAAAGAAGTACAGTATGACTTTTTTCTTACTTTTTGTCTCCCATATTCAATGAAAAGCAATGCTCTCAACAGACCCATAGGTTCCTTTCATAACTTACCCTCATGTCCTCATGTCCCTTTTAACACCTCTTTAACCCTGGTTAAGCTTAACTAAATTAAAACTAAGATTTTAGTTTTTTTTTTAATTAAAAAAAACCATGTTTGGATTGTTTAATCCTAGGGGTGAATGAATACTAACCACAGTAGGTAAGTCTGTAAAATTGAGGCATGATACAATGAGGACCTGCCCTTCGGTTATAAAATGAGAACCCCGGGTATGTTTACTATTTTCCTTCAATAAATTATTTCATATAAAAATATTAAATTACTCTTATATTTAATAGAAAAGTTCAGATTAGAGGACCGCAATGTCCTCTTCCAAGCTGACCACGCCAATCAAATTTCAATACATTGGGAAAATGAGAAATAAAGTTAAAATATAATAATAGTTTTATTGCCACGTGTCAATTTGTAATTGGGTGGTCAATTTGGAAGAGGACCTATGGTCCATTTTCCTTAATAGAATGTTATTTGATACATATGAGTAAAAAAGACTGGTGAAAGTTAACAAGTTCACTAGTCTTAGATAAGAATAGCATCCCCTTTTCTTTTAAAAAAATAGAATTATATAGCTTAGTTAAGTAACTTGACTGTAGCTTCGCCTTGTGGTGTTGTTACCTTAATAAATAAATAAAAAAAGTAAATTCACTAAATCAAAATAACTTTCTTAAAAAAATATATTATATGATGAACAAGTAACATAACTCTAGGGTTGCCTTATGACCTAGCGGTCTCACTAGCATTTCTCTTTTATCTTTTTTATTCAATGAAAAAAAAAATTCTCATTACCAGTCAAGTAAATTTAACCTACAACCTATAGCTTAGGTGTGCCCCTCTCATGGAACTTGAATCAACCGTAAGATAGATTTTGGTGCATAATTTATTTGCTATTGCCACTGCAAAAGATATCTTTTGTAACCAAATTATTCTTGCAAGGAACTAGGGGGGTAAATGAATCGAATTTAGACGGAATCCTATTTGATCCAAAAATGATTACTTAAATATTTGACAGATGCGAATCCGATTCAAGATCTGTCAAATTATAAATTGATCAATTTGAATTCGAATTCGATCGGTGGTATGTATCAATATGTTGTGATGAGTCAAATGTGCTCTGTTTTTTTTTTTTCGTAGATTAGTGCTTCTTTCAGGCAAAGTGGTTCAAGTTTAATGAGCTCAAATAAAACACTTCCACTTCTGGCTTTGGCCTTGACTTATACTCACTTTGATTGAAACTTGAACTTGAGTATTATTACTTTTTCCGACACCAACAAAAAATCTTCATTGTATATGAATTTTTTCTAGGATAATCAGTCACATCGGGTCTGAGACGCTGCCCAGACTCTTATGGGAGGCAACAGTAAGGAATTTTATGCAATGGATGAAAGTCGGACAGATTGCAATGCCGCGTGTTATACAGTTGGGATTCGGATCTAATCTGGCTAATTTCAAAAATTAATTTTCAACTATATAAAAAAATTAATAAAACTTTTAGAAATAATCAAATCAAACCAAACATAATATTTTATGCATTTAAACATATATCATCCTACTAATAAAAGTAGAAAGGGTATGCAAAACTTTACTTGCACGTAAATACCTTTTAATTAAAAAAATTAACTTCTTAACATAAGGTATCTAATAAAATTATTAATAGAAGTATAGTCTCTTTCTAATTCTTAGAGATTTAGTAGAGACTTAGAAGTGAGGACTCTTTTTCTATCTCCCTCGCTATTTTTGGACAGTTCTTTTGAAATGAAAAAGAGGATTCTCTTCATAGATTGGGAGATTGATCTCTTTCTCGATTTGGTTTTTTTTATGCTCCGCACTTTTAATGAATGTGGGAAGTATGAAACAATGCGGTCCCTTTGGATGTCAATGTGCGAAGTTACTCTCGGTGGCTGCAAGGTGCTCGCGAATAAGATGTCGATGCTTAATGTAGAGATCATAAAAGAAAATGATCAAATGGAGGATAACCCCGATGATAATATGAAGGTGGAGCAGATCTACATGTGCCGAACCTAATTGGACCCAAGAGAGATGCACCTAATTTTGATTTCGTTTGGACCTTATAAATACACCTCCACTGCATTCACTTAGAGAAGTATGTACGTTCGGTTATACCAAACTTTTATTGATATTTGTATCTTGTGTAGGTTGATGCACCTCCACTGCATTCACTTGGAGAGGTATGTACGTTCGGTTCTACCAAACTTTTATTGCTATTTGTACCTTGTGTAGGCTAACTGATTTTTATGGATCAATAAGTGAGGGGGTCTACCGTTGAATTCCCAAAAGTACGTATTAAAAAAATTTGTATATCAATCAACAGTACTAAAAAAAAAAAAAATAGCTTCTTTACAATTTTCATTCAAACTCAAAACACCTTAAAAGCGAATTACAATTATAAGAATAATCCACTACCTCATACTTATCAATAAGAAGAAAGTGACCTTATTAGTAGGACCTACCAATAGATTCTCCCAAACCTCTTTTAAATTGATTATAGTACTCATTTTCAATAAAGATTTTATTAGAAAGTCCTTATTTTTTAAAAAATTTATAAGTGGACCCGTAAATAATCAATTATTAGTAACTCTTATTAAATTTAAATTAATATAAGAAAATATTAATTAGATTACCAAAATATATACCATGATATATGCAAATATATTGTAAAATTAATTAATATAAAAAGAGTAATGTCTAATAAAAATATATTAAAAATTAGATTGTTTAAAAAATATTTAAGAAATTATATTTTTCATGTGATGATGAAAAAATTATATGAGCAAGTCAAATTATAAAGTAAAGACTTTTAATACTTTAATTGGTGGGAGCCCTTAATGAGGACTCTCCTTATATGTAGATAGAAGTTATTAATAACTTTTTTCTAATATTTAGTTTAAATTCATATAATTTTTTTTTAATTCAATTACTATCAAGGCCGGCTTGTCCATTAGGCCATCAAAGCCTTTGTTTTAGGTCCCATTAAAAAAAATATAAAAAAAATATTAAAAAGGCCCCATTTAGAATATTTAAAAAAAATAAAAAAAACCCATTTAGAATATTAAAAAGGCCTCATTTATAGTTAATTTTTTTTTAATAATATTAAAAAATTTATTAAAAAAAACCCATTTAGAATTTTTGCTTTAGGCCTCCAAATGGCTTGGGCCAACCCTGATTACTATAATATATTTTATATTATAAATTAATTAAAATAAAGAGAATAAAGTCTATAAAAATATATTAAAAATTAGATTTTATTAAAAAATCTAATAAAAATTATATTTTTATATTAATAATGAAAAAATTATACGTGCAAGGCACGTGCATGCACCTTTACTAATATATATATATATATGTAAGGGATAAAATTCGTAAAACTGTGTAACGTTGGGGAACGAGCTGGCTTTTGTTGTTTTGTGCATGAAAGTGACACGTGGACGTATGTTTGAGTCACGTGCTTAAAATAGAAGGATACGCAGTATCTGATGCATAGCATTCACGTTGTACAAATTAAGACGTATCCGTGGTCTTGCGAAACAACGTTCTTGTTGAGGTTTCGACAACGTATTCGTTGTCTTGTGCACAACGTAGACGTTGTATTCTCGACAACGTTTCCGGTGTTAATTGAACAACGAACTCATCGTGATTCAGATAAGAATGTCCAGGTCAAATTTTAAGACATATACAACGTACTCGAGCTCGAGTCAACAACGAGACCAACTCGCATGAGGGAATAATCAGGATGCGATCGATTGTTCTGACAAGTGGGCCGAAAGCACTGCCTCAGCATTTAATGCAGGTTAATTCTGTGTGCTGTCAGACTCAACCGACTAAACTAATGATAGGCTTTCACATGTAATGCAACAGGTGGTAGATTTTAATGACATATTTGGTAATGAGTGCAGGGCACGTGGTATGGGCATCTATGGTCATCTATGGCCATACTAAGGTTAACCTATAAATACCCCGAGAATTTCAGTGTTACAGGGATCGAAAGATAGACATATTTTTCAGTGCTCCTATTTGCTTTACTGTTCATCATCTTCTTCATCTACTTACTTTATCATCGGAGTACAGGTCAGGGTATCACACCCTCCAACTTCTACCTTCTACCAGTAAACCAGAGGTGAACAGTTGCAGCTGACGTGTGTCCTTTCCGGTATTTTTTCCCCTCAAAAATTGGCGCCGTCTGTGGGAAATAATAAACGAACCTCCCTTAGCTCTTTGTGATCATGACTGATCAAACTTCTGTGCCCGGGCGTGAGAATCAAACCCCTCAGGCCACCCCCTTCGCACCTTCTGTTGTACAGACTTTCATTCCTGGGGTCAGTCCATCATCTGACCAGCCAGAGAGGACCATGCCCCCCCCCCCATTGAACCTTCTGTCTCTGATCGTATTTTGATGATGTTGCAAAGGCAGCAGTCTGCTCTGGATCAGATCACCAAACACCAGCAGATGATGCAAGAAAGGCTTGATGCGTTCGAACATAGTAGGCTCGAAGTAGATGATGGGCCATCTCAGAGACCATCAGTGAGACGTCAGCTTGACTTCTCTTCTCCCCCATTAGCACCAGAGAACCGCGATACCAGGTTCGTGTTTCCTCCTACTAAGAGAGAGGCATGACATCTTCCAGTTCGTGTGGAGCAGATGATCCCTTCTGATCGTATTGATTTACGAGAAGAAGCAGGACAAGAAGATTCGAGAGGTGCTGCCGAGGGAGCGGTTGTTCAGAAGACTTGGATGACTTCCAAGGAGGTGGAGGCTATGATCAGTGCTCGTGTCAAGAGCATGAAAGGAGGGATTCCTGATCACTTTGCTCAGTCAGCAAAGGACAATGTCGAGAACCCTCCTTTCACAGATGTTATCAATCAGTCATATACTTCCTCCAAGTTTATGACTCCTATCTTTCCCATGTACACCGAAAAGACAGATCCGGAGGAGCACTTGTTTGACTTCAAGCATGCAATGGCAGTTCACAATCCGGATGATAATCTCTATTGCAAGGCCTTTCCCAACAGCCTGGCAGGAGCGGCATCGAGATGGTTTCGTAATCTGCCTCCCGGTTCAATCAGCAACTTCGCCGAGCTTAGGTTGGCTTTTATTGATCACTTCATTGTCAATAAAAAGAAGAAAGCAGGTGCAGATACCCTCTTCTCTCTAAGGATGAGATCGGCGGAATCCTTGAGGGATTTCATTTCGCGCTTCACTGATGAAGTTCATAGCATCGATAAAGTCGATGAAGGGAGTTGTATTGCTGCTTTTAAAAATGTCATCCCCAGGCATTCTGAGCTTTACAAATCCCTGGCTCTTGACTATCCTGTCAAGATAAATGAAATGATAGTTCGTGCAACCAAGTATGGAAGATATGAAGATGATGTTTCCGTTGTGCCGAAGCCGAAGACGAGAGGGGTGGACATAATAGAGAAAGCACACCGGTCGTCTAGGAGGAAGGAGAAGAGGCAGAGGTATAAGTCTTCATCGTCTGAGGACTCACCACCTAAAAAGCAGAAGGAGAAAGTAGTATATGTGACTCAGCGGGATCAGCCGGTTCGGCGCCCGTATAAAGGTAATCATAATCAAGCCCAGCAGCAAGGTAGGACGGAGAGACGTCCTAGCCCGAACTTTCAGCAGCAAGCGAGGCAGCATCATCAGCCCCGCTAGGAGCAGCCACCAGTGCAGCGAGAGAGAGGTGTTCAGCCTACTGAGAGGCGACCTTTTGCAGCTCGGACAGACCCCATCCAATTTACTGTTAATCCAGCAACCATCATGAAATCAATGGAGGGCCAAGCATACTTCGAATGGCCTGCTAGAGTTGTACAAGATGTTACGTCGGGACCACGGGCACATGAGTATTATCAATATCATAAGTGTCGTGGTCATCTTACAAACCGATGTCGTATCTTGAGGGAGTACTTGGAGAGACTGGTCCAGGAAGGATACTTAGGGGAGTATCTCAGTTTTGATAACGATAATGCGGTGCGCACCAGAGAACCGTTATCTCAACCTCGTACAGGAGAGTCTGCCAGTAATCCAAGTACCAGCGGAGGAGGATGAGGAGGAGCCCCTTTAGGCACTATCAACGTCATCTGCCGAATGCGAGCACCAGAGGAGGACGTGGAGAGAGATTTCAGAGCAAAAACGAGGAAGATGTCTCACGAAGCTGAGGTTTGTCAAGTGTAGATGCCTGCAAGAAGCATGGGGCAAGTGCTTACTTTCTCTGATCATGATTTGGCAACGGTAGTTCGGCCTCATTATGACGCTCTTGTTCTCACCATGAGAATAGGAGATTTCGACATCAAAAGGGTGCTGGTGGATTCCGGGAGTGGGGCAGACATTTTGTATCTTCATGCTTTCAATCAGATGAAGTTGGATCCGTCCGTTCTCATCTCTGCTCAGACCCCGCTGTTTGGGTTTGATGGCAGTTCAATGAAACCGTTAGGAGACTTCGTCTTACCCGTTGTGGCAGGACCCGTTGTCCTACAAACCAGATTTTCCGTTCTGGATGCTCCATCGCCTTACAACGCGATTTTAGGTCGATGGTGGACCCACGAGATGAAGGCTGTTCCCTCCTCGTACTATCAGGTGTTGAAATACCCAACACAGGATGGACCCCAGGAGATCAGAGGAGATCAATTGGCGTCGCAAAAGTGTGACTTCCCTCCTTCCGTTGTGCCCAAATAGCAATTACAGGTCGACTCCGTTGTGGAAGAGAGCTCGGAAGCCCCATTGTGCAGACCTTCCGTTGAGCCCACGAAGACAGTCAATTTGGGAACGGAAGAAGAGCCAAAGGTGTTGCAGGTCGGGACGAGCTTGACAACGGACGAAGAGGGCGAGCTGCTGGAATTCTTGAAGAGGAACCTTGATGTCTTTGCATGGTCGCACAAAGATATAACAGACATCAGTCCGAGCATTATCTGTCACCACCTCAATATTGATCTTGCTGTCCCTCCGGTGAAGCAGAAACCTCGGAGACTTGCCCCTGCTTATCATGATGCAGTGAATGAAGAGATAGACAAGCTGATCCAGTTTGGGTTCATCCAGGAAGTGCAGTATCATGCCTGGATAGCTAATGTAGTAGCTGTACCGAAGAAGAATGCGAATGTAAGAGTTTGCATTGATTTCACAGGTGTCAATAAAGCATGTCCCAAAGATTTTTTCCTTATGCCAAGAGTTGACAGGCTCATCAACACCACTGCTGGCCATAAAATGTTATCATTTATGGATGGTTATTCGGGCTATAATCAAATCCTCCTAGTGGAAGAAGATCAAGAGAAGACCACTTTCATTACAGAGTGTGGCTTGTTTTGCTATCGCGTTATGCCCGTTGGTCTGAAGAATGTCGGTGCCACATATCAGCGTCTTATGAATCTCATGTTTAGGCTACTCATCGGCAAATCGGTTGAAGTTTACATTGATGATATCGTTGTGAAGAGCCGATTTCAGAATACCCTGGTGACGGATCTTGTTGAGCCTTTCTCTATTCTGAGAACTTTCAATTTGAAGATTAACCCAAAGAAGTGTACTTTCGAGGTTACTTCAGGCAAATTCTTGGGGTATCTTGTGAGTCAACGGGGTATTGAAGCTAATCCAGCTCAGATTCGAGCTCTGCTGGACATGTCGGAGCCCAAGTCAAAGAAGGAGATCCAGAAGTTAACAGGGCGTATCGCTGCACTCAACCGTTTTATCTCAAAGTCATCTGATCGTTGTAAACCCCTTTTTGAGCTCCTACGGAAGGATTCTATTTTCACATGAACGCCAGAGTGTTCTCAAGCTTTCATTGCTTTGAAGGAGTATTTAGGCTCGGCCTCTATTCTCTCTGTCCCTGAACCAGGCGAAGTCTTGTACCTGTATCTTTCTGTCTCAGCGCAAGCCATTGGCTCAGTTTTGGTCAGGTGTTGTGGCGGCGTTGAGAAACCTGTGTATTTCATCAGCAAAACTTTTCTTAAGGCAGAATATAATTACAGCAAGCTCGAGAAGGTGTGTCTTGCTCTTATCTTTTCTGCTGAAAAGCTTCGCCCTTACTTTCATGCTCATATTATCGTTGTCATCACAACGTATCCTTTGAAAGTCGTGTTGGGACGACCCGAGTTGGCGAGAAGGATGTCGAAGTGGGCTGTGGCCCTGAGTGAATTCGATATTCAGTATAGAGCGAGAAGTTCAGAGAAAGGGCAGGCAATGGCAGGATTCCTTTCAGACTTCCCTGTGGAGGAGAAGGAGGAGGTAATTGCTGATCTTCGTGAGCTCCCCGATGAGGTTGACAACGATGATATTGCTGTAGATTGCGATAAATCTTCCGGATGGGTTGATTGGCTGTTGTACGTCGATGGATCTTCTAATGCAAGTGGTTCAGGACTTGGTGTTGTGCTCATTAGTCCAGAGAACGTGAAAGTACAGAAGATGTCACGTCTTGGGTTTACTGCCTCCAACAATGAAGCTGAGTACGAAGCATTGCTGCTTGGCTTGCAGAGTGCGCACGAGCTGCAGATCTCTAGATTGAGAGTTTTTTGTGATTCACAGCTTATAGTGAATCAAGTGAATAGAGACTATGAATGCAAGGATGATCAAATGAAACAGTATACTGCACTCATTCGTTCGTAGTGTGAAGCATTCACCGTTGTGGAGATCAAGCATACCCGAAGAGATGAGAATAGGCATGCTGATGCTCTGGTTTATCTTGCTTCCATGATGCAGTCTGATGAACCCAAAGCCGTTCTCATGGAATACAAAGAATTTCCTTCGATAGCACTCCAGGCTCAGCGGGAGGTATGTTTTGTTAATCCAGTACCAAGTTGGATGACAGGGTCGACGGCCTACTTGAGAGATGGAGTTCTTCCTATCACTGCAAAAGAGTCAAGACGAATCCAGTTCAAGGCACCTCGTTATGTCCTGGTGCAGGGAGAGTTGTATAAAAAATCTTTCGGAGGACCTTTGTTGAAGTGTGTTCATCCTGTAGATGTGGAGAGGATTTTTGCTGAGCTTCATGAAGGGATTTGTGACATACATTCAGGTGGGAGAACGATAGCACATCGAGCCCTGGGGCAAGGATACTTCTGGCCTTATATGCAAGCTGATGCTCAGAAGTATGTTAAGAAGTGCAGTCAGTGTCAACGATATGCTCGTTTTATCCATGTTCCAGCTCAAGAACTTAACACTATCTCTCAACCTTGGCCATTTGCACGGTGGGGCCTAGATATCGTGGGACCTTTCCCTAAGGCACCAGGAAATCTCATTTTTCTCCTCGTGGCAACCGATTACTTCTCTCGTTGGATTGAAGTCATTCCCCTTGCTCGTATCAGAGAACAAGAAGTAAAGAAGTTCATGTGGGAGCATATCGTCTGTAGGTTTGGCATACCTCAATCCATTATCACTGACAACGGGAAACAATTTACAGGTCGTATTATTGCAGAGTTTTGTAGCGAGTTAAAGATCAAACATATTTTTTCATCTCCATATTATCCTCAGGGGAATGGCTTGGTTGAAGCAGCTAATAACAATATATTGAACGCCTTGAAGAGAAGATTGGAAGACTCGAAGGGGAAGTGGACTACCGAGCTGCACAACATATTATGGGGATATAGGACGACACCGAGGAGTCCTATAAATGAAACACCTTTCTCTTTGGCCTATGGCATGGAAGCTGTCATTCCTACTGAGATTAGTTTACCCACAATACGCTCTTGACATAACAAGAAGAATAGTGGAGAGAGAGACAGGAACGCTGAGCTCATGATCATTCACCTCGACTTGTTAGAAGAAAAGTGAGAAAATGCCAACATTCAGACGAAGAGATACCAGCAACAGCTAAGGAAGGCGTACAACCGAAAATTACAGCGAAGAGTACTTCAGGTCGGAGATCTCGTTCTCTGAAAAGTATTTCAGAATACCAAGGAGGTTAACAGTGGCAAGTTGTGACCTAATTGGGAAGGACCGTATATCGTAGAACGATTGGGGAGGCCTGGCGTTTGCTACTTAAAAGATCTGCAAGGTAATCTCATCCATAAATCCTGGAACATTATGAACTTGAGGCAATTCTTTCAATAGAATCTATGGTGAATAAATGAGTTGTTGCAGTAAAAAGTTTTCCAGTGTTATTACATGAGCATTTGAATTACTGCTTTGAAGTTTTTACATCAATTCGTTGTCTGGAACATCAGTGTAATATTGTGAATGTTTTGCAAAATCGAATAAAATTTCGCTTAGACATCATACTCACAACGAGATACTAGTGGCTTATCCTAAGGATGTCATCTGAGCAAATCCAGTGGCTTATCCTAATGATATCCTCTGAGCAAGTGTCTCGAAACTGAGTTAATTTATGTTCATCTTATGGAATTTTATTTGTCAGATTACATTCACAGTGAACTACATAGTGATGTACCTAGGCATATTTCTCTTTTCCGTTGTGTATATGGTTCAGAGTGCTTTGTTCAATGTGCATCAATCATCACGAAAAGGATTCCTTTATATATATTCAAGTGCCTACGTTATGAGTTATTTATGATCATGTCTAATTCTATGATCCATAAAACATGTTCATACACTTATATTACATTCTTTCCTGTATGTATACGTTGTGCGAGTTCTGAAACTTCGAATTCCAATACAAAGAAAAACAAAAGGGAAAGAGAAAATGATCATTCATTTAGAAAAACCCATTGCTAGGTCAAGTACAGAAAATCCCATAACTCGGGGAGGAAGATGATGCATTACAACTAACAGAAAAGATAATAAAAAGAGAAGAAGTCAAAAGTCGGCAGCAGCAGCAAGGACAGCGGAAGGAGAGACAGGGTCAGCAACATCAGCAGCTTCAGCAGCAACGGGAGGATCTTCGGCAACTGGAGGAGCTTCAGGAGCAGTTGGCTCAAAAAATGGTTCAGATAGAAGAGGTGCAGGGCCTTCAAGGGGATGTGGCTTCTCAACCCCTTCAACTTCGGGCTCGTTGTCGAGGTCGATGACATCCTTGCTTTGGAGCTCAGAGATGGTAGTCACGTCCTCGTTATCTTCCTTCAGTCGACCTTGTTGACGGAGCATATTGATCACCTCCTTCTCGTTCTCTGCCCTGTCCTCGTCGAGAAGGGTATCCAGTTGCGACTGATAGTATTGTTGCAGTCTCGTGGTCACCGCTTGCTCGATGGCCCCTTCAGCTCTTTTGGCTTCCTCGAGCTCCTCCATCAGCGTGGCTCTCGCTGCCTCAGTTTCCTCTAGCTGCCTGCTCAGAGTCTGGGAGACGAGCTTCAACTTGCTGATCCGAAGAACGGCGTTCTCCACTTCTTGTTTGGCTTTCTTCTCTCCCTCCTTGGTTGTTCGAGCTTCACCTTCAGCCTTCTCTTGCCCCTTGAAGGTGGCAATGAACTTCTTCTCCACCCGCACCACTTCAGCTCGGGCTTGAGACAGATGAAACTCAATCTTGAGGCGATCCTCAGCGAGAGTTCGCTCCAGCGCCTCAGTCCTTCCTTGCCAGTAGCTGATGGAGTCCTTGAGGTGATTGTAGTAATAGGTACTACGATCACATAGCTCGTGGAGGAGGACGTTCAGCTATAATACACAAGGTCGAGAATATCAGTTTGTCACAACGAGAATTGAATAAAGTAAATAGGGAACAAAGAACAGAAGTCATACCGAGGCCATGGACTGGCAGGCTATATAAGAAACCTGAGGCAAGGACATCTTGCCAGCATCAGCAATGTCCTGGGGGAGCCTCATGGAGTGCGTCAAGGCCCTAGCAACCTTCTCCGAGGTCTGCACCGAGTCGTAGATGGTGGGCCTCCCGAAGCGCGTGAAGTCGGGTGACCAGTTGATCTCATCTGAAGGCGGTGCTCCGAGTGGGAGAAGAGGTGTGGTTGTCTCTGTTGTGGCAACGGTGACCAGAGCGGAGGTCGAAGCAATTGGGGCAGCCACAGTAGGAATAGCAGCAGGCATTGTGCTGGCTACAGGCGTCCCCGTTGCAGCCTTAGCTCCTTGGTGTGTGGCAGGAGCAGAAGGGGAAGGAGTGGCAGCATGAGCAGTGTCCTTCTCTCGGCGCTGTTCTTCTTTTCTTTTCTTTCTGGCCTCGATCTCGGCCTGAGTCAGAGCCTTCCGTTTCGGCTCGAAAGGCGCTCCCGTTGTGGAGGGAACTGTTTTTGGAGGAGGTGGAAGAGGGGGCAGCGCAGTTGCAGGACGAGTTGTCCTTGGCTTTCGGATCAACGCAGGAGGGTTGGTGCCGGCCATATCTTCTTCTTCCAAGCTTGGCTCAATTACGGGTGAGGAGGAAGAGGTGCCTTATTGCCTTTGAGAAGACAGGTTCGAGTTGCTGAAAAGGCTCCAAGTATCAGGTGGTAGTGGTGTCCACCGGATGTACTCCCCTCCTCATGCGCGCTTGATGTTGGTAAGAAGACCTTTCTCTTCAGGCGCGAGTTTTTTGAATTGAAGTTTCTTTCCTTCAACTGCAAAAGTAAAAATTAAAATGCCAGTCAACGAAAGTAAGCAGGACGAAGAAAGTAAACAGACAACGGACGATGGGACGGAAAGACAGAAGAAGTAAAAGCACAACGGACAACGGACATGGTATCTTGTTACCTGGTTTATCTTGGAAAACATTGGGCACAGTGAAAGTCTCAGCCTTCCAGCCCCCAGAGACGACGAAGGGAGTTGCTTTCCACCCTCTTTCTCTATCCAAAATGCCGGAAACGAGGTCTGGGTACAACGGCTTCTTGTTCTAGGAATAATAGTTGTGTGGGCCATCGTCAGTACCTCGGCATCTGACAGCATGACATAAATGAAAGAGGTGTCTAGCTTCTATAGGGTATCCGTCCTTGATGAATTTGATCATCATAGACATATACTTGAAGAAGCTGGGGTGCATTTGCCCTGGGGCAAGGTGTAGGGTGGAAAGGACTTCATCCAGAACGGGATGAAGGGGAAATCGAAGACCAGCTTCGAGTTGGGAGAGATAGACAACGGTGCATGCTGATCGTTTGTCAATATAGGCATCTTCTCTTTTAAAGTGAAGATTGACGTGGGAGGGAAACTCGAAACGTTTCCTGAAATGGTTAAGATATGCTAATTGTTGTTGGCGTAGAGCAGAAGATTTCTCAATGTAGGCACCATACGGTGCACTACCAGTACAGCTAGCTTCATCTTCGGATTGGCCTCTAACTTCACCTAGCCTAAGGGATTCTATGGGTGTCTCGGCAGCCATGGGTTGAGGAGAATGGAACAAAGAATAATGGGAAGGAAAAGAAAAAAAAAAGGGTAGACTGACGACAGAGAAAGAAAGAGAAGAAGAATCAGTGAAGAGAGTAAGAAAAAGGAGAAAAGCGTACCGCAAAGAGAAACGAGAGTTTGAAGAGAGCTTGAACTTTCGCTTGAGACGCGAGTGAGGCAGAGTAACAGTATTTCAATGGCAAGATAAGTGAAACGAAGCAGCCAAGAGGGATTTTTATAGATACCTTAGAAAAGTGAAAAGACCAGAATACCCTCCATCAGAGCCATACACCTGTGTCGAAGCCAGAAGGAGTGGTGGTAGGATCGACGTTCCACGTAAAGAGAGTAACCGTCAGAGATATAAAGCGTTTTGAATTCCGAAACGGTAATGATGACAACCTGTCTTGCATTAATGAGGTGTGACGGTTCGCACGCGTAAACCAGCTGGCTTGGGCGTTCTATCTTCTCAGCGTAAACCACGCAGCGATCCAGATTCTGGAAGAAGATTAAGGTATGGACTGTTGCTCTTTTGTCCGTTTATGACACTTTGAACTACGTTCTAAGCCTCATAAAGGGGCAAATTGTAAGAGATAAAATTCGTAAAACTGTGTAACGTTGGGGAACGAGCTGGCTTTTGTTGTTTTGTGCATGAAAGTGACACGTGGACGTATGTTTGAGTCACGTGCTTAAAATAGAAGGATACGCAGTATCTGATGCATAGCGTTCACGTTGTACAAATTAAGACGTATCCGTGGTCTTGCGAAACAACGTTCTCGTTGAGGTTTCGACAACGTATTCGTTGTCTTGTGCACAACGTAGACGTTGTATTCTCGACAACGTTTCCGGTGTTAATTGAACAACGAACTCGTCGTGATTCAGATAAGAATGTCCAGGTCATATTTTAAGACATATACAACGTACTCGAGCTCGAGTCAACAACGAGACCAACTCGCAGGAGGGAATAATCAGGAGGCAATCGATTGTTCTGACAAGTGGGCCGAAAGCACTGCCTCGGCATTTAATGCAGGTCACTTCTGTGTGCTGTCAGACTTAACCGACTGAACTAATGGTAAACTTTCACGTGTGATGCAACAGGTGGTAGATTTTACTGACATATTTGGTAATGAGTGCAGGGTACGTGGTATGGGCATCTATGGTCATCTATGGCCATACTAAGGTTAACCTATAAATACCCCGAGAATTTCAGTGTTACAGGGATCGAAAGATAGACATATTTTTCAGTGCTCCTATTTGCTTTACTGTTCATCATCTACTTACTTTATCATCGGAGTACAGGTCAAGGTATCACACCCTCCAACTTCTACCTTCTACCAGTAAACCAGAGGTGAACAGTTGCAGCTGACGTGTGTACTTTCTGGTATTTTTCCCCCTCAATATATATACTAATCTTTGAAGATTCACGCAATTACACACATCAGGAAAGACTAGGAGCGGGCTCAAACTCAAGATCAATAAGAGCATCTCATTCAACCTTCTAAAAGCTTCGTGAGAAGGGCCGAGTCGATTCTCGAATTCCTCTTAATAAGAGTATCTCATTGCCTAATCATCATGCCGCCACATATAATTGAATCGGATCTTAATCGGATTTTATCACCATACAACTAAACCTGATCCAAGTATAATCAAATACCTAAACCACGCACAACAGGAAGGACCAGGGCGAGCTCAAACTCATGATCAATAGGAGCATCACCTTTGAACCGCCAAGCCACATATAATCGGATCGGTCTGATCCGATTACCATATATTAGATTTGAAAACAAAGATCCGTGACGGATCTACATTCTACATATTTGATCAGGAACTTATATTCCTTCTCACGAGGGTAGTTTGGGTAAGTCATTAAGGATTGAGGAAAAATATCCCTTAGTAGACACGTGCAGATGTAGGGGTGGTAATCAGGCCGGGTGTCCGTGTGACTCACAGAGCCACAAATTGAGCAGTCGTGATGAGCTAATTGATACTGTGGGCCCACTCTCTTACATGAATGTCACGTGTAGTTGATTGGGAGGCTGATTCTCTTCATTGAAAAGTATTATGAAGAGGACGCATCTCAATTCTCAACAATGGACGGTTTCTTCGAGAAGGATCCCACAAAAGACACCAAACATCATTATGATAAATTGGAGATTACTTATATTTGGTGGGCCCTCCAAATATGAGGGCAAATCTGTTTCCGTTCTGTCAATATTAACCCTAATTTGCTGCACACCCCCCCACGCCCCGCCTCTTGCTCCAATGGTAAAGTGTGGCCTCTCTTCAGTGAGAGATCTCCGGATCTGATCTTACCAGATTGATGAATAGCAAGCGTTCCACCCCCCACTATTAACTTGAATAAATATTAACACATTAACTGGAGTTGTGGCATAACCCTATATTTATAGGTAAAAAAAAGAAAGTGATTAAAAACTCTTGAGAGTACCTACCATCAAGAGCTCGATCATTGGATTGAAAATCCTATGATGCCATGTCTGCACATGTTTTAAATGATGGGCCCTATTTCATACTTGGCACCATTAGATTGAAAATCAAACGGTCCAACTTGATAGTAGGCATTATGGAGAGTTTTAAAATACGTCCCAAAAAAAAAAACACTTAATTTGATGACTTAAAGTAAAATTTTAGAAAAATTGGTAGAGATTGGTATAGTTTTAGAGAATGACTATGAACAAAATCTCCCGTTAAGCAACCAAAAATTGCTTTGAGAAGTGATAGTTTGATAATTATGAACACAAACAAAGGTAGTTTTTAATAATGAATTTATCTCAAAAATACCCTTATCCAAAGCAATTTTTGGATTGCTCCGGTTGAACAATCAACCGGAGCTCCTGTTGATAACTATTCTCATATTTTTATTAGTTGGTGTTGCACCGCATAGCCTACAAAGATTTGCACTCATGCATGGGCACTCCCACCTGATTGTTCCTTGTCTTCATGCAAGGAGACGTAATTAGTGGAAATAAATCGGTAAAGGAAATTTGGTACATTCTATTTTTGAACATTTGGCTCATCATTCCATTCTTGAAAATTTGGTTCATAGTATTCTCATTATTCTTGGGCCGTTGAATTATAGGGTCCTCTCTTTCGATTGGTTGTCTCATGTCTGTATGAATATCACTACGGTTTATTAAATTAATGAGTACTGTTAATTTGTTTCTTGATTGGTGGAGCGGTTAGCGGTGTCTCACCCCTTCATTGTGAACACGTGTTCATTTTAACTGTGATTAGTTGGAAAAAAATTCATATCAATTGTATCCTTTTAATTTTGAAATATGAACATGAGAATTATTGAAATATCTCTTTAATTGAAATGTGATTATTCATATATTACATTACTTTACTTTTTAATGGATTCTAAGTAGAATTTAAATGGTGATATTTTTATTTTAAAACGCTTTGCAGAATATTAAGGGTTAGAGAACTTTAACCACAGTTAAAAGGTAGGGTCCCTATGGGCTGGGCTGGGCTGGTGGCTCGGCTTCCTTCCCTTGCCATGAAAATTGACAACTTCATTGTACTCTTATTAAAATTCAACACTACCACTCATTATTAAAAGGGGAAAATGCATTTACACCCCGTTGAGGTTTGACGAAAATACACATAGATCCCCTCAATTTTCATAAAATACAGTAGGTATCCTTATGTTTCAAACGAATGACACTTACACCCCTTCCGTCAGTTGACTGTCAGTCAACATACTAAAAAGTCAAAAAAAAAACAAGTTTACACCTTAATATGACACATATGCTAAACATGGTAACATATTGTTGTTCCTTATATACGAAACTTACCAATTTCCCCAAATCAACGAAAATGAAACTCTAGAATCGTTTGCAACAACCAACTCGATCTTGGATTGCTTCCTTACGATCACAAGCTTGCGAATGACCTTCAATTTCGATCTCGAAGCATTCTCCTTCTTTTTCTAGTAATAGTTGAGCAAAACCCTAGGTTTTTCTCTCATTGGATCTCTATGAAACCTTGCTCGTTGAATTCGGGATCCAAAAACTTCCTCTCACCTACTTTATCCTAATATAGAGGAGATTTACAACTTCTCTCATATAATGCTTCGAATGGTACATTTGTATACTAGCTTGATAACTGTAATTGTAGGTGAATTCTATCAACGACAAATGTTCATCACCCTCTATGTCTGTCCATCTGTTTGAGGATGAAAGGTCATACTGAAGTCTAGGCGAGAACTCATAGTTTGTTGAACTCTTTTCCAAATTCTCGTGTTAAATCTTGGGTCTCACCCATGCAAATGGACTACTTCCTTGATATACAAGTTTACGAGCTGCATCGAGTCAGTCCTTTGCAAACCTACGACGAAATCCATAGAGATGTTTTTCCACTTCAATTCCGGATGACTAAAGAAGTTCAGCTGGTCTTTGGTGTTTGACCTTCACTTGTTGGCAAACCAAACACTTAGACACATAAGTAGTCACATCTCTCTTCATGTTTATCCACCAAAAATGCTTCTTGAGATTCTGGTACATCTCGGTACCTCTAGGATGAACAGTGTACTTAGACTTGTGTGCCTCATCCAAAATCTCTTGCCTTTTTATTGGTTGGAACACACAAATCTTCCATTGAAAGTAATAGAGTGTTTTCCATTCGTCGAGAAATCTCTGCTACCATTTCTGAGTGACCTGTCTTGATAGGCTAGCAATTCTTCATCTGACCACTACAAGTCCTTGATTTTGTCCAAGATGGTCGGTTTAACTACGATGTTAGCAAACAAAACTCCAAATGAGCTAACACTAACCATTGCCTCATTGTTAGACATGTCTTCTAACAATCTTCATTCTTGGACCATCATGTAAGCTTATAGTTTGGAAGGCTTTCTACTAAGTGCATCTGCTACCAGATTAGTCCTAGAGGAATTCCACTCATCTGTGTTGCCTCAAGTTCAACTCCTTTTATGAGAATAGATACTTTAAGTTCTTGTGGTCTCTGAAAATCTCAAATTACTCCCCACATATAGATAATGCCTCTAGATCTTAAGAGCAAATACCACTGCTGCTAGCTCTAGATCTTGAGTAGGATAATTCTTTTCATGATCTTTCAACTGTCGGGAAACATATACAATGACTTTCCCGTGCTGCATGAGAACACATCCTAACCTGATAAGCGAGACATCACTATACACTATAAAACCCCCACTCCCATATGGAGCTGTAATGATTGGTGTTATAGTGAGACGCTTCTTCAACTCTAAGAAACTCTTTTCACATTTCTCATCTCATATAAATTTAGCATTCTTTCTAGTCAAATGCGTGAGCGGTGCTGCTAAACTGAAGAATCCTTCCACAAATCTTCTGTTACCTCGTAAAACTTAGGAAACTCCTAATTTCTATAACACTCTTGGACCTATCCCAACAGACTACCGCTTCTATCTTTGCAAAATCTACTTAACTACTTTTTGTAGAAACTATATGGCCTATGAATGCCACTTTCTCAAACCAAAACTTACACTTACTCAGTTTGGCATACAACTGATACTTCCTTAGTGTCTTCAAAGTAATCTGAAGATGCCTTTCATGATCCTTTTATGTCTTGGAGTACAGAAGGATATCATCCACAAACACTATCACATAACAGTTCAAGGTTGACTTGAATATTTTGTTCATCGGGTTCATGAAGGTTGTTGGTACATTTGTCAACCCAAAAGGCATGACCAAAAATTCATAGTGTCCATATTCGTTCTAAAAGCGGACTTAGCAACATCTTTTGCTATGATCTTCAACTAATGGTAACTTGACTTTAAGTCAATTTTAGAGAAGTACTTTGCTCCTTACAACTGATCAAACAAGTCATCTATATGTGACAATAGATATCAATTCTTAATAGTGACCTTATTCAGTTGCTTATAATCAATGCACATCCTCATTGATCCATCCTTCTTCTTTATAAGAGAACTAGAGCTCCCCATGGCGATATACTTGGCAAGACGAAACCATTATTAAGCAACTCTTGAATCTACTCCATCAATTCTTTTAACTCCACTGGAGCCATCCAATAAGGTGCTCTCAATATAGGTATAGTCCCTAAAGCTAAGTCTATGACAAACTCAATCTTCCTATCTGGCGATAACCCTGACAGATATCGGGAAACAAATCCATAAACTCATTCACCATAGGAATAGTAGATGAATTGGGTACCTCCAGATTTGAGATACTCAAGGCTACGAACCATGCGATATCTTTCTTCTTCAATCCTCTAAAATGGAATGGAGTCCCATCAACTAGCTTAAAATTTATCATCTTCTCAAAACAATCAACATTTCCATGGTAAGCAGAAAGTCAATCCATTCCAAGAATGACATCGAAGTCTTGGAAGTCGAGGATGATCAAGTTTGTCGGCAACTCATGTTGTCCAATACGGATGACACAAGCCCGGTGTACCTTTTTTGTGATCATTGAACTACCAATCGGAGTGACAATAGACTGCTCGTGATCTAGTTGACTTGGTTCTGAAGGAAATTCCTTGACAAAACCAGGGGTGATGAAAGAATAAATTTATCCAATGTCGATTAACACATGAGCTAGATAGTCATTAATCAGTAGGGTGCTTGAGTTTTATACACTAAATGTGTCAATCACGTGCACAATCGAAATATCATATAGATAGTATGTTTCTACAACCATAATACAAGCATAAATATCACATAATCATGGAAGTATTGTATTTAAACAATCACAAGTAGAACATACCCTGCACGACGTCATCGGATGTCTGGGCATCTTGCTCTGAAATGACAAATACCCTGCCCTAAGTGTTCAAACGAGGTGGCTGCTACTGAGTCTGTTGTTGAGGCCTTGGAGCCTGCCTAGCTTATGGCCTGTTTCCCTAAGGTTGGGCCTACTGAGTAGCCTATTGTGGGCAGCGAGGACAATCCTTGATCTGATATCCAAGCTCCCCACACTGAAACACCCTCTTGTGAGTGTCCAACATTCTCCTGTCATATGCCTTTTTCCACAATGAGTGCAGACCTCAAACATGGGTACAAAAGATGCAGGTTGCCCATATTCGAGTGGCTTGAGTAGTAGTAATAGGGAGAGGGATCGGAGGTGCAGGTATAGGCCTCTGAGTAGTCAGTGTCAGCCTAGTAACCTAACATGGGGCAGTCCGGGGCCTCTTCTCTAGTGGTGTAATCCTACTAGTCTGGCCTCTAACTATTCCCTTTTCTTTTAGATTGGTGTTCCTTCTGCTGAAGAACTCATCTGAATTCTTCTCAACTATCTTGGCATTGCTTACTATCTCGCCAAAAGTTTCCAGCCGAATAATAGAGACCTTGTCTCTAATAAAGGCCCTTAGTCCCCTCTCGAACTTTTTGACCCACATATTTTTTGAGGAGATCAATTTCAGCGCGAACCTCGAGAGTTCTACAAACTTGGCCTTATATTCAGCCACTATTATATCCTCATGTTTCAGTGTAAAGAAATCAATTTCCTTATGTTCTCTGATAAATATCAGGAAGTACTGTTCTTATAATACATCTAAGAACTCTTCCCAAGTCCATGACTATCCTGCTCTGGTTACATCTCTCTACCTAACTGCAAATCTTAACCACTGTTTGACTTCACCTTCCATTACGAAGGAAGCCTAGTCTACCATTTGTTTCTCAGTGTAGTGTAGCACCCTGCAAATCTTTTCTAGCTGTATGTTCATACTTCTGCAGCCATTGGATAGTGCTCCCATAAAAATTTGGAGGCATAAGTCTTTGAAAAGCCTTAATGCTTTGATGGGCATGATGTGCAGGTGCAGCTGCTTGGCCGTGAGAAGTGTCATTGTTTCGGCAATGGACCCCAATGTCTGAGTCAAGTCGGGTTGATCATTGCCCGTGGGAGCTTCTTTTCCGTTATTCCTTCCTACGTTTCCACAACCACATATAACTTGCCTCATTTTGATAGTCATGAGAGTAAACAGTAAACCATAAGTTTAACTTGAAAAATAATCTTAATCTATCATACAAATACTTGTTGTAGAGACCCAAAACTTTCATGTATCGAATCTTATATGAATTGAATGAAAACATTGATTTATGTATCAAAAACCTTGCATTTAATCTCCAATAATGTTTATAGATGATGCATGAGTATTAACCAAGGGTAGGAAGAAGAAAAGTAGCAAAACAATCAAGTTCAGGGCAATCCGGTCGACCGCCTGTTGGGAAAAGTGTGTAATGCACAAAACAATAGCCTCCCAAGCACATTCAGTCGACCGCTTGACCAATCCGGTCGACCATTCGTAAGTGTTTTTCCCAGAAACACTTTCTAAATCCGAATTTTCAAGAATTAGAAGCCTCTAAGGATTCCTTAGCTTATAAATAGACCTTAAACTCGTGGATTTTAGGGTTTATATCATTCTAAGACTTATTAGAGAGAAAGTGAAAAAATTCAGTGAACCTCAAATCCAATGTTTGAGTTGAGAACTCACAAGTTCAAGGGGAAGGTTGGGTTTCCCTACAATTCTATCTACCATTTTTATGATTTAACAATTAAGTTATTGATTAAAGAGATGATGAATTTAAAGTGCGGAAATAGTGAGAAACATGCAAACCATAACACAAAAATTTTTACGTTGAAACTCTTCCAGGAAAAACCACTGGACATAGCCGAGCCATGAGAATCCACTAAGACAAACTTAACAAGAACTTACAAAACTTGAACTTGACTCCTTCAGACTCGACACTTCAATCCTTCAGTTTTTTGTCCTCCACGCCTCGAAAAGTCATCACGTACTTGTAAGCACCCCATTTTTACACCTCCATCTAATCATGGTTAATGAATTTAACCATGGTTTACTCCACCAAACCCTAGGTCAAGTCCAAACCCATGACCATTTAGGCCTAGCCCAAGTCCTTTTTAATTAAGACTAAATCCCCAAATAATTTAAACACTAAAGCCCATGCCTCAAGGCCCAAGCCCATACCAAAAACCCTTTAGCCCATACCCATGACCCATAACCCATGACCCAAGAACCAAAACCCCTTTCCTCTTTCTTGCTTACCCATACCTACATTTCTTTTTTTTGATCAGTAAAGTAGATATATCATAGATAAAGAGAGTTTACAGAATAGTAAACTAAGAGAAGGAACATAAAGAAACAAAAGTACAATCACACGCTAGATAGACAACAGTCTGTCCTCAAGGCAACAAGGCATCCCTCACTGCCTGACCAACCATGCTAGGCGAACTCCAGTCCACCAGAGAACGCCTCACTTGAGATAGGATCTGCTGATTAGGAGAAGATGAATTGTCAAAAACACGACCATTCCTTCAAATCCAGAGTTCTTGCACAAGAATGGAAAGGGCGCAGGTCTGCCCCCTGCCCCTGCCTCTATGCTTCCAGTCTCCTTCCCGCTCACCTAACTCCCCTATTCAAATTTAAGAAAAAAACCTAAACCTTCCTTCTTTAAATGGAGGTCATCCTCAAGCTTTAATGGGGGGGAGAAGTCCATCTTGGCTCACCATCTGTGCACGGTAGCTAGCATCTCCATCATCAACGGCCACCACCATCCCTCCTTCATCAACACCAGTTGCCTCCACCTTCTTCCTCCATCTTCACGGTGGCCACACAGTCCCTAAATCGGTCCCTGCTCAGTCCTATTGCAGCCCCTAAATCACCCCTGTAACAACCCTTAAATCAATCCATGCTTAGCCCTTATTGCAGCCCCAAATCATCCCTATAATAACCTCCATCAATGCCCATCAGCCTATCACCAAAGTATGAGCTTCTGATCTCCTTCTCCGGCGAACCTCAGCACAGCGGCAATACTAGCCGCCTCCATCGACAATAGTAGTGAAGGAGGCCATTTGTTCGTGCCTAACTATAGCCCAAAACCACTTGTTCACAATTCCAACCAGCTCACCTGTGGCGCTCTCTCCAGCTCCGTGAAGCTCGGCTAACATCGTTGCCCACCCCACACTCAACATAGTCGTTGCACCTACTTGTAGGTCTGCACGCTCGGAACAAACAGCAGCCATTTCTTCTTTACGGTAGCCACAGGTGAGCCCTTTCTTCCCTTTTCTTTCCTAAAATAACATATTTTTAGTGTAGGATAGTTTACTACATTTAGAATTAGTCTAGCTAGATTAAGTAGTGTAGTTTAGTTCTATAGTTAACTCAAAATCCATTCTTTGTTAAGTTAGTATTAACTTGGACTAAATAAGTTTTCATCAGCTTTTTACTTATATCAAATCTGTCATGGTTACCTTTGTAGTTTAGTTAACTTAAAATCTATTATTTGTTAGGTTAGTGTTAACTAAGATAAACCTGTTTTAGTTAGTTTTTATATGAAATCTATTGTGGTTAGTGTTGTAGTTTAGTTACCTTACAATCTATCCTTTGTTAGGTTAGTGTTAACTAAAATAAATTTGTTTTAGTTAGTTTTTATTTATATGAAATCTATTGCAGTTAGTTTTGTAGTTTAGTTAATTTAAAATCTGTTTTTGATAGGTTAGTGTTAACTTAGATAAATCTGTTTTTTTTAGTTAGCTTTTTACTTATATGAAATCTACTCTAGTTAGTGTAGTTTTTAACTTAGACTAAATCTATGTTAGTTGTCACGTATATTAAACTTGTTTGGGTTAGTTTTAACTTAGATAAAATTATGTGTAGTTAGTCTAAGACATCTAAAATCTAGTTTTAGTATAAGTTGTAGGTCTAAGGTTAGTCTAGGGTAGTCCTCGAATTAGTCCTAGGTTAGTCCTTAAACTAGTTAACCATTTGTTCTAAGTTAGTGTAACCTAGATTAGATTTAAACTAGTTTCTAAGTCAGATTCTTAGGTTATTCTTAAAATTCAATTTTAAACTTGACTTAGCTTTTGGTTTTTTAGATTAAGGTTTAGATAGACCCTTAATAGGTCAGATTAACCATAGTTAGTTTAAGCTTGTTGCTCCGCAACGAGCCTAAACTACTATTCAAAAAAAATGAAAAACATTCAAAAATACCAAAAGCATTCAAAAAATCCGAAAAAGCCAAAAACATGCTTGTTAAGACTTCTTAACCTTGGCTAGCTCCTAACCATGGTTAACTCCCTAACTGCGGTTAGACTTGACCTTGCACTTGACTAACTCGGTCAACCAAACCCTAACCTTCAGGCTAGACCCTTGACCATCCTATGCACACACACACACCCCTAGCCTTGGAGCGGGCTCATGTGCCAGAACTACGCTCAGTCTGATCTCAATTTGTGGGTACGTAGGCAAACCCACCCGGGTTCAACCCTAACTTAGCTAGCCTTCTATCTTTTTTGGATTAGTATTTGATTAAACACTTTGATATTTTAATTAATTTTGAGATTAAATTGACTTAATTTTAGGGAGTAAGTAATTATTTATAAAATGGGGGTCCTGGGGTGCCTAACACCTTTCCCAGGACTTAATCGAATCACTTACCCTAATATTTGATAGACCGTTTGCCTTATCCGACCAATTCCTTATCTTGGGACCTATCCCTAAGAATGAATAGGTGGCGACTCTTAGTCAAACCATATAATGTGAAGTGGGTGAAAAATCTCATGCTCACAGTACTCACAAGTCTCGTGATCAACCGTAGCTACTCGTACTTCTCTTTGTGTCTCGAAAAATAGTCAACGATCTTTCAATTGATCTCCATCAATGACAGCTTCAGATTCCACTGACCAAATCACTCTACCACGATCCTTCTCGGATCGATCTCCTTCGCAAAGGCTCCGAATCACTCCAGCCAAGTTGTTCTATCCAGAACGGGTTGATGGTTTTATAAAAAATCAAATCCTAGGTGGACGCCTTCAATGGAAAAGTTCAAGTAAGCAATAATGGAGCTTTTGGCTTATAAACTCTAGGACGAAGAAGGACTAACAAGGGGAGGAGAAAAATAAATCTCATAGGTTATATGACCTCTAGAGATACTCAAAAGTACTCTCCACATACTCCCCAAGTTGCTCTCCACGAGCAAGAAGGGTTCCCATTAAATAGAGGACCCAAAATCATAGTTTAGAAGTTGCTAAAACCAAGGAAGGCAAGAAAAATGGATTTAGCAAGATTCCCATGTCAGGGTTGACCCTAGGAGACACTTGGGTCGACCTAAAGGTGGACTTGGGTCGACCCAAGTGTCTTCCAGGGTCGACCCTAGATTTTTCAACGTTCTGTGTGATTTTCCCATACATTATTTTGCATACTCAGGGTCGACCCTAAGTGCTCAAGGTCGACCTTGAGGTGAAAACTCAATTTTAAAAATATATTTTTAGCTCTTGCTCCCTTCACAAAAGTTGTAGATATTTTCGACGCGGTCGATTTGATATATTATTGAACAAAATCCAAACTATGGTTTGAGAGATATGCTACCTACAAGCAACCTTGGTTTTTTGAGAAATTTCAGACTTTTAAATTTGTTTTGCACTACATACCTCATCACCTAGGATCCATATGATTAGATTAAGACCATTACCACCTAAGGTATCATATTAGGTTTATTATAAGTCAATTACCACCTAAGGTAACATGGTATCTAGGTCACTTACCATCCTATGAGTGAAACGAAATGATCAACCATTACCACCGAACGAAATGATCAACCGAGTTGATCAACCGAGTCTTCAACGCTCTTTAACTTCACTTGTCGTGGATGCTTGATGGCAATGACACAAAATACACAACTAATCATCTAGACTCACTTGTTTTGACACCGGAATAAGGCAACACATAAAACATGGACTTTATAAAAAGGCAGAGAAAAACCTAGGGTTTCTCAAAGAGTTTTTATTGAAGAGGAAGGAAAAACTTGGAGATCACATCCAAGGTCATTCTTAAGCGAGGGATCATAGGGAAACAATCAAGGAATGTACTATACACTGTTATAACCTAATAAGATCTATAAGATGAGTATTCTAAGATTGGGTTTGATGCTTACATGTTCTCATGATTATGTTAAGGGTAGGGTTTGCATGATTTCAAGAGGGTTTCGTATTGTGATTGTGAATGGACTAAGGGATATGGGAATCGATATGTCATTGATTTTATGATGGTGATTTGAGCATTATAATGATGTTTGATGCATAATATTATATTGGTTTTCTGAAATTTCATACACATATGATTGAACTTGATGGAAGGGACAATTTCTGGGGATGGTTGTGTATGAACATGGAAGAAAGGATTTAGTTGAATGGTGATGAAATCTGGATTTTAATTATAATTGTGATCCTATTCCATGTATGATAAAGTATCCTTGTATGATCTCTATGTAAATTATATGACATTATGCATTTATTTTTTGGTTCAATTTCAGATAGGCTAACAATTAGATAATGATATTAACGACCTCAAATTCTCTAACCATCGTTATATGGGTGGTTTTAGTGGAGTTTTGATACCGAGCTAGCTCGAAAGCTCGGCTCGGTTCGGCTCGATAAAGCTGAGCTTGAGCAAGGATTTCTACCTCGATCGAGCTGAGCCGAGCTTAGAGCTGAGCTTGAAATATTAAACAAGCTGAGCTACCCCTGTTTAATTCAGCTCGGATCGAAGCTCGGCTCGTAGAAGATTGATTCTGCTCGAAGATCAGCTCGATTTATTTTATATATATATATATATGTTTAAATTTATAATATATACTATAATTTAAATTTTTGAAGTCCACAGACATCACTTTCGTAAAAGTAAAAATCTATATTATATTTTATAAAATTTTAAGTCCACAATCATTACTCTATGTAAAAGTAAAACCTATGCTATGTTTAATAAAATTTCAAGTCACAAACTACTTTCTTTGGTCCTTCCTCTCCGACACCGACCATAATTCCGGCAAATCTTCTCGATCCAGTAGGGTGCTTCCTCATCGGTGCTTTCTCATCAACGTCATGTGCTTCCTCATCAATGCCAACAACTTGACTCTCAGTCTGCAATGGTTTTTTTTTCTTAAACGAGGATAACATATGGAAGGGTATACAACGAAAGAAGAGTCAAAGGGTCCATAGAAAAGACAATCAAGCTTGGAAAGGATGACAAAAGCTAGGGATTTTTTTCATATATATATGCCTAAAGCATGCTTTGATTATACCATGTTTGTCATAGATAACAAAGGTCAGCTTGCTCATCAAACCCTAGATTTGAAGGCCGAAGCTTCCTTATTTTACATGTTAATTTGCCATTTTCTACGAATCTGGTCATGGGTGTATACGAGAATTATGTGTATTCATGTCCAACCAATTGTTCATTTGACTTGGGAATTGTGTTTGCAAGTTCTTATCAAATCTTTCATATTTCCCATTTGTGATTTTTAGTTTTTGAGTTCATGTTTTTTCCCTTCTTTTTCCTTGCTATACTACGATTTCACCAGAGACATTCATGGTGGTGTTGGAAAAATGAAAAATCTGCATATGGTATCAAGCCGAGCACGAGCCAAACTGAGCCCGGCTCGAGCTCAAATCAATTCGAGCTCGAGCTCAAGCCAAGCTCAAGCTTAACAAACCCTGTTCGAGTCGAGCTTCAAGCCTAGCCTTTTAAAGTTGAATCCAACCAATTGTTCATTTGACCTGGGAATTGTGTTTGCAAGTTCTTATCAAATCTTTCCTATTTCCCATTTGTGATTTTTAGTTTTTGAGTTCATGTTTTTTCCCTTCTTTTTCCTTGCTATACTACGATTTCACTAGAGACATTCATGGTGGTGTTGGAAAAATGAAAAATCTGCATATGGTATCAAGCTGAGCTTGAGCCAAACTGAGCTCGGCTCGAGCTCAAATCAATTCGAGCTCGAGCTCAAGCCGAGCTCAAGCTTAAAAAACCCTGTTCGAGCTGAGCTTCGAGCCTGGCCTTTTAATGTTGAATCGAGCTTGAGCAGAGCAGAGCCTAAACATCTTCAAGTCGAGCTCAAGCTTGGCTAAGCTCAGCTCGACTCGAATACAACCTTAATCAGAATCTAAGGGATAACCTAGATGAATGTTGACCATGACACTCAAGCACATATTACACCGCATGATAGGTATTACAAGTATATGTCTCACGAGCACAAGCACCGCCATGATTACATGTCATCAGGAGCTATCATGTTACATGTCATGGGGGATTATTTATGTTACATGTCATTGGGGAATTTCATGTTGCAGACGTTGTCGAATCATCTTACATGCATTGGTACACATGATTACATGAACATACACAAGTCTTACATGATTACACAAGTTACGAGTCTCAAACATGTCATGAATGAATTATGCTATGTTTACATGTTTCCGCACATGAGTTGTAAGATATGTTTATTTATGATAAAGCATGACCATGATTATAAGTTATGATATTGTTAGCTAGACTTTGTATACACTGAGCTTTCGTTTGTTCAGTTGTGCTTTTATTGTTAGTAAGTTCGGGAGGAATCAATAGTTGTGCTCCAGGACCTTGTATTGAGGAAGAATGCGCCAAGGAACAGGAAGGTGATTACCAATATAGAGAAGTTGATTTAGATCATTATCCATACTACTGATCCAATATTTAGTTAGTTTTATTTTATTCAGTCAAAATGGATGTAATAAGATAATTAAAGATGTTGCTTAGGTTTAATTTTTAATTGAGATCCTATGGGTGATGAGATTATTACTGTTTAAGTTGGCTAACAGTTGATGGTTTATTATATTTATCATGAGAGAAAATTTGAAACTTAAATTTTAGCATGCCTTTATGTTATTATATGGACAAACAGTGTCATTGGGCTTAAGGTCTCATTGACCAACATTGGATTTTAGGGCGTGACACTTATCCTAGCATATAATGAAATGTTCACTCTCTGCCCGATTTTCCCATACATTTTTTGGACCCTTTTTGCATTATTGGTTGACCCGTATTGAGAGGGTCGACCAATGGACCTTGTTTTTGGCTTGTTTTAGTTGTTTTTCTTCATCTTAACACTTGGTCAAATGTCATAACATGTTTATTAACATAGAGGAGCATAATATGTAGTATTTTAACACCAAAATCAATGTTATTATTAAATGTGCACTAATACCAAGATATGCAAGTTTTGGGTCTCTATAGTTTCCGCATCACCGAGGTACCATCTCACGCATCTTGCATGCCACTAAAATTCTCCAATCAAGCCAAACATCCATCACGACCCAATACTCTTGAACATGACTATCGATCTTCCCCACACATCATAGATAGCTTAGGAGAATCACTGCATAATGCCCATTTTATATCATGGTTTATGGGCATGCAAGATGCGTGAGATGGTACCTTGGTTTGGGAGAATCACTGCATAATACCCATTTTATATCTTGCATGACTAATACCAAGATATCATGGTTTGGGAGAATCACTGCATAATGCCCACAACGCGATCATCGTCCACGATCGAGTATCCTAACATACTTCGCATCACTCCTAAACGACCATCATGCATAACGCACGCTTTAGGCTGAACTAGGATAGAACCTCTTGCCCAGAGGCTCCATGCAATGCTAGGAAGCCTGTCTTCATAGCACTATCCTTCGATGCTCCACTAACCATGCATGGAAACCCCCTAAGACCTCCTTTAGGATCCTAGAGCTCGCCTCCAACTCCTTTGGGGTTGCTCACTAAGTGGCCCAACATGTGCCATAAGGTGAGGTAGAGCTACACCCTTCTCCTTAAGGTGGATGCTAAGCCTTTAGTCAATTTTTAGAAGGATACATCCTAAGTGCTAATACACTCATATTAGCCTTTTTTGGAGAAACACATTGAATCTCCCAATTCGAATGAAGGTACTATCGGCTCTACTACTAACATGCCATGTGGGTCCCACAATACTTGCCCACCATATGTCAGATAAAATGTCTAGCCTAAGTTTCACCCCATAAATCTTTAAATGCACTTCACCCAAACCATGATATCTCATACCCAACATCAACACACTTCGATGTCCCATCAAACTCCATATAATACTTATCTACTAACCATTACGGTACCCCAACACTAAGGCACCAACCTTGCACATTGTTGCGCTAATGCTTACATAGTGCATCACCCATCACCTAGGCACAGAATAGGCATTGCTTGCCCATATCTAGACTATCCTAACCCAATATCACGGTCATGACACTTCGTTAAGCATAATGATCGTGACATTCGGTCGTTAGAATTTATTTATATTCGGGTTTGGCCTCACTGCTCCGACCCGATAAGGCCCATTTATTAAAACCCCCAAAATAGCCTATTTTGTCTTCTCCATTGGCTTATCCTGTCCCGTCCGCCTGACCCATTTAGCAATAGGCATAGTTGACCTGACTCGTTGATACTCCACACGCACCTAAAGATGAAGAAAATGGTCATCATCCCTTTTAAAACATAAGTAATTTGAAATATCATCGTAGGAACGGGTGAGAAAGAGCTCTCTTGTACGACATAAGGAGAGAGAGGGCAAGAGGCAGCGAAGGGGAATAAATGCCCTAATCTCTTATTCCTCCCCTCTGTCGTAAAACGTTGCAATTACAGTATTCCTTTTTCTATCTAAAAAATAGGGTTTTAGCAAAATCTACCATCTAAGGTTTTCAGAGAGCCCGTTTTGAATAAGAACCCTAATTTCTCCTTGTTCTTAAATAAAAGATGAGCAATCAAACTGCTCCTCCTCCAAGGAGCAACAATCTGAATCCAAGATGCGGTTCGTTTATGATGAAGAATTCAGTTCCAACTGAGAACAAAAGTAGTAATGGAAATCATGCGAAACCCTTGTCCCCTCACTAATCGGAAATTCGAGCCTCCAATATTTGTTTTTATTTAATTCGTATTTTTCTTATTTGATTGTTTTTATTTGAGCTGAAACACGATGTGGAACAATGCCAAAAACATGAACTAAAATGGATTTAGCATTTCAACAACTACTTGATGACCGCAAACAATATCGTTTTTTCAATTGTGCAACTTGTGATTGTAGTCTGATATATACTGTTTTATGAGACTTATAATATTATTTAAGGGCAATAGTGATTGTAATTCTTACAAAATTAAGCATGACATCTTATAGATGGACATCATCTGCCGATATGGGGTCCCATATAAAATCGTAACAAATAATGTTCTCAACTTCTGTAATAAGGGGATGACTGATCTCTGTCAGGAATTCAAGATTTAACATCATAACTCCACACCATACAGGCCACAGACCAATGGTGTAGTCGAAGCTGCCAACAAAAATATGAAGAAGATCATAGAGAAGATGACTACTAAATATTTTGCCTGACATGAGATGCTCCTATACGCACTCAAAGCCAACATAATGTTCATCCATACCTCAATTGGGGCAACGCCATTCTCTCTGACCTATGGCATAGAAGCAGTCCTACCTATTGAAGTAGAGATTCTATCCCTCTGGGTATTAATGGAAGCAGAGATCACAGAAGCAGAATGAGTACAAGCCTGCTATAAATAGTTGAATCTGATTGAAGAAAGGCGACTGAAAGCTATCAACCATTCTCAAGCCTACCAGAGGTGAATGGTCAGGCCTTCAACAAGAAGGTTAAGCCCCAAAACTTTGAAGTCGGTGATCTCATTCTTCGAAAAGTGTTGTCAAACCACCCTGACCCAAGGGGCAAGTTCACCCCAAACTATGAAAACCCATACATTGTCCGAAAAAAATTCTCCTGTGGCGCCCTCCGACTCGAACATATGGATGATAAGACCTCCCAGAGCCTGTCAATATGGACAAAGTCAAAAAATACTACGCTTAGGGTCTAGTCTAATAGGCGCTTTGCACTCTTAGGTTCTCCGGGAAAGGACAAAAGGCCATCATTGACACACCTCTTTTCTCCCCAGCAATGTAACCCCTAATCAAATCAACGTGATCCGCTAGTTAGTCCATCGAGCCTAACAACCCTTCTTTCAAACACACTTCAACGAGACACTCTCCCTCGCCATACATGACAACAAGCTTGAACTACGTCTTGACCTGATCCTGTAAAGGGTATGTAGGCAACCTAGATAATCAGGTGCGGTCACCAAATAAGCAAACCCCTGGCGGAGTCGATTTCGACCAAAAAAGAAAAATTCTATCAAAAGAAAACCCCAAAATAGAAGTCGAAAAATTAACCAAAATGAGAATATTTCTCGGGCAAAAGTTAGAAATCCAATGCAGAGGCAACCACAAGATTTCCCAAAGTAGAGTCAACCTCTCCTGAAACATCCCCAAGTAGAATTTTCCCAGCAAAGTCAGCCCCTCTCAAACATTCCCTAGCAAAATCAGCCTAAAAAAAAAGGATCTCAATCCAAAAGCATCCCTAGAAAAGTCAGAAAATATCCCCGAAAGAGTTACAAAGTCTCCTGAAAAACAACTTTAGAGTGTCCAAAATTTCGGTCCCCTCAACCTATGTTTCGTCCCACTCAAAGTCCTTCTAGATCTCTTAGAAGCTAAGAGTGTAACTGTTATATCACATCTACATCCTCAGCAAAGTGTCATCTAGGGCAATAACGGGAAAGGATTCCAGATCCCCAAAAATCGTGGGCATGAATGAAACCGGCAATGACCTCATTGCGCAAAAATTACGGGACCGCAGACCTAGCCTTGCGATTAGGAGAAAAAAGGGAAAAATCATTCAACTTCGCAGGCCTGAGTGAAAACCGGCAACGACTTCATTGCGCAAAAATTATGTGATTCCCCATTCCAAGGGTAAAAAAAAGACAAAAGTTGAAGAGCGGTTTGGTGACAGAATCCGGCACGAGACCATCTGTACCATCCTCGGACCAGTCACTTAGGACTTGTAACCATCCCCAATAAAAATCCCTCAATGAGTCCCCAAGCAGAGACTCCCGATAAATTCCCAACAGAGAACCTCGACAGCTCCACAACAGAGATTCACAAATACGCCCCGACGGAAGCCCTCAATGGCATGATAAGTCAATCTATCCCTAGCAGCAATAGGCAAAAGATGACCATTCCTTTGCCATACTCTACTCTTTGAGAGTAAAAGATAACTTTCCAATCCTCAACAAGCCCTGATAAAGGCAGTTCCTTGGCAAACTTGAAAACTAGTCATACACTCTTTTTAATTAATGTATTTTTCGGCCATCCACGCAGTTCAAAAAAAATGTACAGAATTAAATAAATAATCATCACCTAGATGCTCAGTCACCCAAGATCGCTTTCAAGCGAGGTTTAGAATACGTACCTACCCGTGGGCTATACCACGTGGTCACCTCCGTGAGGTAGGGAGGGGTAATGGGCTTGGGCCCACTCCAAGCTTATACTCCCTACTCGCACTCCTTTTTTGCAAAAGAGTTAGTTCACAAAAAAATAGGTCAAGTTAGAGAATTGATTTGTAATGTTGTTGTCTTTAGGGTTTACACAAGTCAATCAAGGAAATTAAGGCATGATTCAAATAGTTTCCAATTCGAATTTAGAAGTTTCCTAAATAAAGGAACTACTATTTTTGAATTATTCCAATGTGGGAAACCTTTCAAATAAGAATTCCGAACATACTAAATTTTTTCCAAAAAACGAAAATTGCTACTTTTGATAGACTTTTTCCAAAGAAAGAAAATGCTTAAATGAGCGAAATCTCTTTTTGGAAACTTCCCGATATGCTCAATTCCCAAAATCTAATCACCTAAAAATATATAAAGTAAATCTAACTTTTTTTTTTCACAACAAAGAAAACAACACACGTATATATTTTTTTTTGGTGGTTGTGTTTTTAAACAACAACTAACAAAGAAAAATGTGTGGTATTATATGCTGCTTTTTTTTTGTAACACGTATTCGAGAGTTGCTAAACCCTTGAACAACCAACTAAAAAACACACAAAAAAAAGTGTTTTAAGAGATCTTACAACTTGAACTTGGCCATCCGAGGCTAAATAAAAATAAAAATAAAAATAAAAATAAAAATAAAGTAGTTAAAAGAGAAGAAAAGAATGATGAAACCCGAAAATTCATTGCTGTTTTTTTTGTGTGTGTGTGTGTTTCTTCACGCTTTCTCTTCACATGAGCGGCAATGGCACCATTTGATAGTAAGTATCTTCTGACGCTTAGAAAATCCCCTTACTATCAACACTTTAATTTATTTGAATTCTACAAACACATGAGGATGGTATATGGATCGTGTCGGATGTCAAATCCTCACTCATGAACTATGAGGTTAATATAAAGAAGAAACCAAAAAGAATATGAAATTGTAAAACGATGGAGGGATGAGAATGATGGAATTGATGAGATTTAAAAAAAAAGTTGAGATATTTAATTAAAATCTACTAATTAAATGAAATGAACATAAAATAAACTAAATTAAAAATAGACATCAATGCATTAAATAAAAATAACACTCGTTGCATTAAAATAAAGAAAAGTCACTTACAAAGTTGAATTGAATCTCATTACATCCAAGAAAAATTCAGCAAACCGGAAAATCGGACCAAACGTAGTTGCAAGTTTTTCGAGTGAGGTTTTTGAGAAGGGATTGAGAAAATAAGAGGTTGAGAGGCTTAAACAAAAAAGGGCTTGAGAAAAGAAGGGGTTGAGAAATGAGAGAGAGATGAGAAGAGAAGTTAGGGAGAGGGAACCATCTATAAAGGAGAGAGAGGGATGAGTATTTATTGAGGATGGTTAGAGTTTTGTAAAGATTAGTGCTAGAAAAGTGGGCTAAGGTTTTATGAAAGAGATGAGTGGCTAAGATTAGGGTTTGGTGATAGAGAAGAGATGGATGATTAGGATTTTGTGAAGAAATAAATTAGGGTTTTAACACAATAGAGAATTCAGGGGGAGCTAAAGGGGGAAAGAAAATATGAGAAGATATTGTGAGATTAGAGTTACCATGTGAGAGAGGGAAAATAAAGATTTAAAATGAATGATTATGATAGAAGAAGAATGAGTGACTAGGATTAATTAGAGAGGAAATTGGTCAGAGTTTTAAAATTACAAAATAAAAGCAAACAAAAAGAACCAAAGGGAGAACCCTGGTCTCTAACATGATCTCTATCGGCCTTTGCCAATTAAGCTTGCTTCTTTATTTGTCTTGTAGGGAATATTTATCAATTGAGTCACTTTCTCTTTGAAATGTATTTTTTGGTTTTTTGGCCTTCTTCAGTACTAGCTCAGCCCATGCTTGGCCCGTTTCTAGTTTATGTAGCCTATTGGCCCTTTAGCTTTCAATAATGGGGTTTCGATGGTTGCTTTTGGCTTTCTGGTTCCTGAAATTCTTCTAATCTGGGGTCCCGAAACATTAAAGCTCGTAAAGAGAGTTCATAAAAACAACTTTGAATATAAACTTTTAGAAACATGTTAAATCCATGCAAATGTACAATTTTTACTAGAAATGTGTGTGCTGTGCAATGGAGAGAACCCTTACGTATAAAAATTTGTAAAATTGAAAGTTTACGTACTAAAGTTTGACAACGCCTTAAAATATAATAATGAAAATAAACACTTTTAAGCGATTATCAAGGGACAGCTATAAGCACCCAATTTTTACACTTCATCTTTAACCATGGTTAATAACCTTAATCATGGTTAGCCTACCTTAACTCTAGGTTTAACCCTATGACCTAACCCTAAAGCATGCTATAATCCTAGGACCTAACCCTAGAGCCTACCTGTCCCCTAGGACCTAATCCTAGAACCTACCTTAACCCTAGGTCTAACCCTAGGACCTAACTTAACCGTTGGTCTAACCCCTACGACCTAACCCTAGAGCCCACCTTAATCCTATGTTTAACCTTAGGACCTAACCCTAGAGTGTGCCTTAACCTTAGGTTTAACCCTAGGACCTAACCCTAGAGCCTACCTTAAGCCTAGGTCCATCCCCAAGTATCATGGCTAAGCCCCTAAGGCCAAGCCCATTGACCAATCCAAGCCCAAATCCTAGACCCAAGCCTTAGCCCAAATCCAAAACCCAAAGCTTTGGCCGCTTCCCCTACCCCCCGCTTCCTTTGCTTCCACCTCTTGCCCCTCCAGGTTTGACCCTCCAATCCTTGCACCTTTCTCCATCTAACCTTGATTTTGAATTTTGAAAACCCTTCTCCCCATTCTTCTTTAAATAGAGACCCAGACCAGCTGGGAAGAAAATGCCAGAAGTTTCAAAAAAATTCTTAGTAGGAAACCTTTAATGTTCTAAAAATTATAGTCAAGAAGCTTCTAAAAACACAATATTTAAACCCATCTCCCTTTAGCATTTCGAAATGGGAATAAGGGTAGGACCCTGAGGAATAGTCTTGGCTATCCTCATTCTTGTGGTCACCCTCTTCTTAACCATTGGAATTCCCCTAAGGGTAGGTCCTTTCTCTTCCTGCTCTTTCTCTTTTCTTTTCTTCTCTTTTTCTTTCTTTCCTTGGATTCCTAGTCCGACTCTATGAATCAGTTCCCTCCCTTTTCAGAGCAATGGGAGGCCCTCTATCTCAATCTTAATGACATAAAGGGTCCTCATGAATAAGGAGGAAGGTGAATATGTTGTTTTCCTTTTTATTTGTGGTGACAACCTTGAAGATAATCCAGAAATCTCATAGAGGCACTAGTGCCATTTCTGGTGTTCCCAGACAGCGAGAGCTCCAGCTACCTCATATGAGGGCTGCCTCCAAAGATCTATGTAGTATCAAAAGGATCTCATGCGTTGCCTTTGTGTTGGCCCTGCGTTTTTTTAATTCCAAGCTTTTTTTTTTCTCTTCTTACAACAAACTTCTGTAATAGTGATGCTAACTATATCATCAACACCTAAGCTACTGTAAAACAGTATTCTCTATCTTCCTTTAGTATTTTACACCACCCTAGAGACAAAAAATTCCTCCATTAAGGTCCTCCATTGTCAAACAAAAAAGAAAAAAGGGGGAGTAGAGCACAGTTTCATCATTTTGGGTATAGGCAGAAGGCTTGTCTTGCTTACCCACCTCTCTGAAGGTATTAGACCCATTAACCAGGGTTAAAGGTAACCCTAGCTAAGTCCCTTAATCTATTTCGGATGCTGCCCAGGCCATGTATCATGTTGTTATCGCAAGACCTGTAATGGTTTTAGTAAATCCATGGCTATCATAAGAAATTTACCTTTTCTTATTAGCTCATTTGGTTTAAGACATCCTTTAGACCCTTAACCAAACCTCCATCTAGGATTAAACTCAATCCTCATGATATATCTCTTGAGCCAAAACAGTGCTAGATAGCCTGAAAGGGAAAAATCCCGTGCATGCCACACGTCTATAGCTGCTTAGTTGGTAGAGGAATGTTAGCAAAACGCCACCTGTGAATGAGTCTGAGGGGGCGGGTGTGCACCCTGAAATAAGCTCCGATGATAAAGTCAGTATAAGGCACAAGCACATGAACATATGAACATAATAGTATAAAGGTACTTACCGTGAGGTCACTGGGTATATGCACTTGAGGACGAGCTCTGGTGTTATGCTCTGGAGATTGTAGCTCAGGAGGCACAAAGAATATGGCTCAGACAACGTAGCTCAGATAACGTAGCTCGGATAAGGCACAGACAACGTAGCTTTGACAAGGCACAGACAACGTAGCTCTGACAACGTAGCTCGGATAAGGCACAGACAACGTAGCTCGGATAAGGCACAGACAACGTAGCTCTGACAACGTAGCTCGGATAAGGCACAGACAACGTAGCTCAGATAAGGCACAGACAACGTAGCTCAGATAAGGCACCGACAACGTAGCTCTGACAACGTAGCTCGGGCAACATAGCTCTAGCTCGGATAACATAGCTCGGATAACATAGCTCTGACAACGTATACGTTGTGCATCAGACAACGGGTACGTTGTGCATCAGACAACGGGTACGTTGTACATCAGACAACGGACAACGAGCTCGGCACTATTCACAACACAACGTGACAACGTATTCGGCACTATTCACAGCAGGCAACGCTACAACGGATTTAGCACTATTCACAGCAGACAACGCGACAACGGATTCGACACTATTCATGGCCTATTTGAGAGAATCCGGTGACCATAATAGATTGTGAGGCCATAAAGAGCATCAAGTAGCCGGATAACACCAAAGGAAGATGAGAGAATTAGGTGAGTGGCCGCCTGCATAGCCCTTCGGGGTAGGGGTGTGAATGACTTAAGCTTCTCAGATCTCCCTCTTCCTCTTCTTCTTCTGCCCTTTATTTCCTCTCTTGCCTTCTGCACCATCCTTCCACTCTTTCTGGTGATTCTTGCTTATTTATAGGCATTTTGAGTCATCATGACTTGTGTAGTCATGATGAGGTCACCTGCCAGACAACACTCAAGAGAGCTAGCACATAGCCCAAGTGGGCTTTATGTCGGCTAAATTGTTAGAATTTGTTAGCATGAGAAATTCCTATTTTACCCCTTCTTTTTACTCATTTTTACGAATTTTATCCCTTACACTTAGCCCCTTCTCGGTGCCTTGGACTCCGTTCGAGGTGCCGAGAATACTTCATGGGTAAAATTCTCAAAAATGATATCCTGCATGTTGCACAAACAAACAAGTAACTTGCTTAGAGCGTGAAAAGGAACATGGATCTACCTGGTCCGGAGACACTGATTGTGTTGTGCTCTCCGCTCTCTTCCGTTGTAGATGCTTCGTTCTCACTAATACGTTGTGCTTTCGCATGAAGACTGATGTTGTGGAGGCAGAGCTCGCAGAGGAGTTAGAGCGAATAATTGACAACGAGGCCGAGCTTGCGAACAACAAAGAGGAACTTTCATCAACGAGGACGAGCTTGTGCCAACGAAGACGAGCTTGTATCAGCCCCTTGTCAGGTCAGAGCAATTGCTTCTCGTGCATAGTATCTCAGAGCATGTGTCAGAGAGCACGGGAATGTACATGTATCAAAAATGAAGTCATTAGGTACTTCGAGCACGGGAAGGGGCATGAACACGTGAAGCTGTATGAACACAAGGATTCACTTGATAAACAGACGGATGAGTTTGCAGTAAAAACCATCATAAATATAGACAAATGCTATCTCACGCGAATGACTCGTAATGGGGCATCATGACACCATGCTCAGATGGCATTGCATAAAAATAAGTCAATTGGTCGCTTACCGGGCAATGCATCTGACTGAGTCACAAAGGTCCCGTAGTGAGCATCATGCTTAGATATGTGTCGAACCGTGTGGTAAGACACCTTGCTCGGATGACATGTCATTAAGAAGCTACAAGTGTCCCATCACCGTATTCAGACATATCAGATAAGACATCATTTGACATTGCATTCACGATGTTTTTTACTTGATATGGCACTGGTCGTTTCTCTTGATCTTTCACTTGATAAGTCGCTTCGAAATTCACTTGATATTGTCACTTGATAAGTCGCTTCGAAATTCACTTGATATTGAAAATTCACTAGAGCATGCACTGGACAGTTCAATTGATAAATCACTTGAGGATGAGAATGCACTCGATAATTACCTCTTGATTGTTGTCATGCAGTGAAAGCCCCATTCAGACGTAGAAGACGCTCGTTATTTGCGATTGTTTAAGCTCCTTTGCCCTTTTTCCCACAGACGGCGCCATTTTGAAAGGGAAAAATCCCGTGCATGCCACACGTCTATAGCTGCTTAGTTGGTAGAGGAATGTTAGCAAAACGCCACCTGTGAATGAGTTTGAGGGGGCGGGTGTGCACCCTGAATAAGCTCCGATGATAAAGTCAGTATAAGGCACAAGCACATGAACATATGAACATAATAGTATAAAGATACTTATCGTGAGGTCACTGGGTATATGCACTTGAGGACGAGCTCTACTGTTATGCTCTAGAGATTGTAGCTCAGGAGGCACAAAGAATATGGCTCAGACAACGTAGCTCGGATAAGGCACAGACAACGTAGCTTTGACAAGGCACAGACAACGTAGCTCGGATAAGGCACAGACAACGTAGCTCGGACAACGTAGCTCTAGCTCGGATAACATAGCTCGGATAACATAGCTCTGACAACGTATACGTTGTGCATCAGACAACGGGTACGTTGTGCATCAGACAACGGGTACGTTGTACATCAGACAACGGACAACGAGCTCGGCACTATTCACAACACAACGTGACAACGTATTCGACACTATTCACAGCAGGCAACGCTACAACGGATTTAGCACTATTCACAGCAGACAACGCGACAACGGATTCGGCACTATTCATGACCTATTTGAGAGAATCCGGTGACCATAATAGATTGTGAGGCCATAAAGAGCATCAAGTAGCCGGATAACACCAAAGGAAGATGAGAGAATCAGGTGAGTGGCCGCCTGCATAGCCCTTCGGGGTAGGGGTGTGAATGACTCAAGCTTCTCAGATCTCCCTCTTCCTCTTCTTCTTCTGCCCTTTATTTCCTCTCTTGCCTTCCGCACCATCCTTCCACTCTTTCTGGTGATTCTTGCTTATTTATAGGCATTTTGAGTCATCATGACTTGTGTAGTCATGATGAGGTCACCTGTCAGACAACACTCAAGAGAGCTAGCACATAGCCCAAGTGGGCTTTTTGTCGGCTAAATTGTTAGAATTTGTTAGCATGAGAAATTCCTATTTTACCCATTCTTTTTACTCATTTTTACGAATTTTATCCCTTACATAGCCTATGATAGTCATGCAATTTCAGTTCATGGAGGGATGTATTTCAGTTTCTTTGAGATGATTGTGCAAAGTTCAGTCTCGGTTTTGTATCAAAGGATGCTAAAAGTTCAGGGTATCCCAGATTTTAGTGGTTGTGGTGGGTCTAACCAGATTGCAAAAGGGTCTCCAAACTCCAACTTTGGAGGGCTGGTGTAGACCTGAAGATTAGGCTTTCATATCTGCTCCAAAAACACAAGTTGGTGCGAGTCTTATTAGACTTAAAAATCTTGACAAATAAAAGTGTTCCAAATCCAGTTGTTGCTGGTGACTATGAGAGAACAGCAGATGCTCGGGTACTACTGAAGACTCGATATCATTTGCGTGGAAGTGCAGGGGCTACCTTCCCCTTGAAGGCTTTTCATTAAGGCCTAGGAATGTGGTATTGCAATGCATAAAATAGTCCAGTTTTTTTTTTACTTCTCTATTGCAATGCATAAAATAGTCCAGTTTTTTTTTTACTTCTCTGTTGAGTTTATTTTAACTAAGGCCTGCTCCTTTCTGTAAAACCCTTCTTCCATTGGGCCCATAGTAGTTTCTCATAACCCAATATTAGGGGTCCAAGGGCTGTATCTTCAGCCATCATTAGGAGGAAATATTCATATGCCAACCACCCCACCCTTTGGCCTCGCTTTGACTTACCCTAGATTCAACATCATCTTTATGTTCCCTAGGCATAGTTAGACCCTACAAGACCACGTGGCCAGACCCCTAACTAGGGTTAAACTTAACCTTAGTTATCCCTCTTATCACATAGATCACTAACTAGGGTTAACCTTAACCCTAGTTAATTCCCATAGTCTAGGTTGGATTTTAATAAAAAAAATCCAAAAAATAATAAATAAATAGAATATATAAAAAAAAAATCCCCAAAAATTCAAAAAATACAAAATGACTAAAATTTGCCTTTGGCCTCTCCTAGGCTCTTTTTAACCATGGTTAATTGACTTAACCATGATTAATCCTAGCCTTAGCCACTTCGGTGCAATCTTGGCCTCCTCGGCCTATCAACCCTAGCTTCCGGGCTAACCTTGGCCACTCTGGTGCACACACACACTCCATATTAACCTCGATATGGGTTCATGTACCTCTCAAACTACGCTTGGTTTGATCTCGTCCTGGCAGGTACGTAGGCAACCCAATCCGGGTTTGACCCTAGTCTAGTTTTTTCTTTTTCTTAGATTAGCATAATATAAACTAGCAGAGATCCTATGCGATGCACGAGTAATAATTAAGAATATCTAAAGTTAAATAATAATATTTATTTATTAAAATATTAAGTAATATATATTTTAAAAATATTTAATAATTTTTTTAAATAATATAAGTTTTTTGTAATTTATTTGATACTTTGTTATTTGTATTAACTAATTAATTTTATAGTAATATATTATTTTAATAACATTTAGTGGAATATCATAAGTTTCTTAGTATTAAACTTAAATCAATACAACTAAGAGTTGGAGATAAGAGAGGACTCTACAATAGTGGAGATAGATAGGGCCTCTAGGATGAGATAGTGGGTCCCAAATCTGCAAGAGTTGGAGATAAGAGAGGACTCTACAATAGTGGAAATAGAGAGGACTCTAAGATAAGATAGTGGGTCTCAAACTTGAATGGTGGAGAGTAAAGAGAAAAACTACATGTTATCTCTAAAATAGAACTTATGAGATTGGAGGGATTGGAGTTTGGAGAGCAAAGAGAAAAGTCTTATTTCTTTATATTATAGTGGTAGATACGTAGGCAATTTCATTAATCTTGACTTTAACTTGACTTAAACCTTGGGAGTAGGTAACCTTCTTAGACGAGGGTCCCGAGGTGCCTAACCTCTTCCCTGAGACTTAATCGAATCATTTATCATAACTCTAATCGAGATTATTAATCGTAATCTAATCCCGGGACCTATTCCCCACACTGAATAGGTGGCGACTCTCAGTCAAAACCAATGAGTAAAATCCGTGCTCACAATCGGGTCCTCTCCACATAACTAACTACAAAGAGGATTTCGAGGTTCACAAGGTGCTCATAGACAAGGGTGCGGGATTGAATGTTTGGGATTACTGCTCCGTTCGATAAGGCACATTTATTAAATAGCAATAGTTTGCTCCATTAGCAAGGAGCGAACTATTGCTCTCGCTCTCACATAGCCGACACTTCAACTCCCATTAACTCGGGTTAGTTTTTTTTAACTCTTTATGCTATGTTTGGTTGTCGAGAAAAAATGTCAAAATATGGAAAATAAAAGAAAATTTTGAATTTCTAATACAATTTTTAGTTGAGTTTTGTCTCATTTTTTTTTTCTTCATATTTTTACTTATTTTCTTGGCAACCAAACATAGGGTTAGTGAATTTTACTTTTTTTAAAACCAAGGATAGATGGGTGAGCCCTAAAGATGGATGAATCTTAACCACGGTTAAATGAGGTTAGAAGGGGGACACGTGGTAAGAAAATGGGAGCCAAGACATCCCTCCTCGACAGAGGAGGTGATAATGACTGTAGCTTCGCCTTGCAGTGTTGTTACCTTAACCAAAAAAAACAAACTCCAAAATAGCCTATTTTATCTTCTCCTGCATGGCTTGATCCATCCCCGGTCCGGACTGAGTCCGATTAATAAACAAGATGGACTGACTGACCCATTTATCAATCCGGCATAGCCGACCCGGACCGCTGACACCCGAAGATGAAGAAGAAAATGGCAATTACTCATTATCCGTTTTAAACGGATGTAATTTGAAATATCATCACAGGAACGGGTGGGAAAGAGCTCTCCTGTACGGCCCTATGGAGAGAGGGAAAGGGGAATATATGCCCTAACCTCCTATTTCTCCCTCCTCCTCTTCCCGCTTCTCGTAAACTCTGCAATTACAGCATTTTAGGGTTTTAAAATAAAACCTCTCATCTAGGGTTTTCAGAGAGTCGGTTTTGAATAAGAACCCTAATTTCTCGTTGTTCTCAAATCGAAGATGAGCAGCCAAACTGCTCCTCCTCCTAGGAGAAACAATCTGAATCCAAGACGCGGTCCGTCCACGGCGAAGAAATCGGTTCCAACTGAGAACGGAAGCAGTAATGGAAATCATGCGAAACCCTCGTCTCCTCGCCAATCGTAAATTCGATCCTCCAATCTTTGTTTCTGTTTAATTCGTATTTTCTTTGTTTGATTGCTGTTTTTTGATCATTTGTATTATTTGGAAATTTCAGGTCTGTTGGTGGGGAGAGGACGGTGAAGAAGCTGCGATTGTCGAAGGCGCTTACTATTCCTGAGGGGACAACTGTATCTGAAGCCTGTCGGAGGATGGCAGCTCGCCGTGTCGATGCTGTTCTGCTAACTGATGCGAACGCTTTGCTTTCTGGAATTGTTACGGACAAGGTTTGTAGGAAATGCTTGAATTTGACTTTATTTGTTTTCTGATTTTCTAATTGTATGTTTCTTGTGTTCAGGACATTGCAACTCGAGTTATAGCAGAGGGGTTGAGGCCAGAGCAGACAATAGTATCGAAAATCATGACGAGGAATCCGGTGTTTGTCACCGCCGATTCATTAGCCATTGAGGCTCTTCAGAAGATGGTTCAGGGTTAGTTTTATATGCTTATATTTTGGTTTCATTTTAATTAGTTTTTACGAGTTGATTCAATATGGTTATATGTTACAAACAATCAGTGCATGAAGACAGCTTATTACATGCACTTACAAATGAAAGATAATATGTTGGGTTATTTCTTTGCCTGGTTTTGCTGAATTGGAAAGGGCTTTATGCCATATGTAAGGTCCGGCAACAGAAAAAGAAAGAGAATCGCAATAGACAACCTAAAAGATGGAGAAACAATGACAATGTTAGCAATAGAAGTTAACATCAAGGAGGATTTCACATAACATATTTAGATGAAGTGTATAATTTTTCTTCTATAATTCTCATTCTAAATGAGGAAGGGCTCATGGAGCTTAAGGATATTAGACCTATGTGCTTGTTGATGTTGGGAAGCTCATTCACTATATATGCAGTATATTGTCCAAAGATACTCTTCTCAAATGTTACAGATCCATTATAGCTCCTTCCCAAATGGCATTCATTAGAGGAAGACAAATAGGTGATTTACATGCTACCACTGAGTTGATACACCCTAGATTCTGAAGTGGTAGTTGGGGTATCCTATGCGAGGTGGGTGTTAGCAAAGCATATAGTCATTTTTTTGCCATGATGCTAGATGGCTGTAATGAGACTCGATTCAGAGAAGAGGATGGATTTTAGTGCGTCTCATCAGCTTCCTTCTTATTTACTCTCTTGCATGTGCTTTTGGTTTTACCAAGGGCTTGTGACAAAGATGATTTCCACTCTGTGATCATAGTGAAGAAATTTACACAAAAGGTAATTAGGAAGCTTGTTGATCGAAGGTTTTAAAGTCGGTTAACTGTCCCATCTTTGCCCATTTGTCCATTTGTGGGTAGTACCCTTATCCTCTACAAGGCATCATGAGATAGTTCAGCATCCACAATTTAGCCTTTGATGATTTGAAGCGATCTATAGATAAGTCTTGGTCCTTCATAGAGGTGAGGTCAAAGTGAGAAGGTTTTTTTGAAATTGCGGAGTTGACGAGCGAATTTGGAAATGGGATGAAATGAACATACACTTTCATTCTACCTTGTGGTACCTTTAAGAGTGAATCAATGATTTAAAGATACTTGGGATTGGTGGTTTGAGTGCTTTAACAAGAAGCTTAGAACAATCTTATATTTCTGCCCTTCCCCTTGTAGAGCCTTCAACTTGTACCACTTCACTTTTCACTGGAGCTGGCTGTGGTCTTCGTTGAACGTGTTCAAATCATCTCAGACTCTCCCTTAATTGATCACCTATTGGAGACACTCCCAACTTTTCTTAGATGCCCTCATTTATGATTTTATCTTTAAAAAAAATTATAGTGTAATTAATATGTCGCCTAGGCAACCCCTAGCCACCGCCTCGCCTAGCTAGGATCCCTATCATCTCGATCGTGATTAAGGCGGCCACACAATAAATCTTATATTATTAAATAAGAACAAGTTAATTTTGGTTGCCGCCGCTATTTGTCATCATTCTTGAGGAGCAATTTTCTATTCCTTGGGTATGAAAAATGGGAAATGTCGTTTTGATGCGTTTTGGAGCGGAACGATTTCAACAAAAGTTATGCTTTTGGAACAGAATTTTGGGAAAAAAATTATTTAAAAAGAATTAATTATTAGAAGCAGAAATTCCCTAATTTCCAAGTCACATCACCACCCGCACCCAACCCTACCCCACCATTACCTCCACCACCCACCCTACCACCACGCCACCTCCATCTCCATCTCTACCACCACCACCACCACCACCAGCCCCATTGCCACCGCCCCCCCCGTCTTGCACCACAATATCCACTCCCATCCCACCCCCACTACCACAGCCACAACCTTCACCACTACCACCTCCCACCACCACCACCCCATCCTACCCCCATTGCTATCGCCCCGCCACAACCTACACCACTACTACGGACTACCTCCTCACAACACACATTGCCCCCCGCCTTCCACCCCCACCATCCTCATTGCGACCAACGCCAATACCCACCTCCACCACAACCCTCCACCTCCATCACAACCACTTGCACCCCTCACTATCTCCACTACTGTTACAAATTTCCCGAGAAATACCCAATTTCTCCTGAGAAAACCTGAGAAAAACATCTAAAGTTTAAAACTCCGTTTTTATTGCGATATTTTAAAAATATCGTGAAAAATATAATTTTCTCTTTTTATTCCGTATATATCGCAAGATTTAGTCGAGATTTTAAAAATATCATGAGAAATACACATTGTTGTTGGTTTTATAAATTTATAACTTAGTGATATTTATTACAATTTTATGTAATTTTAATATATATCTTTAATCATTGCCGAGATTTAGGCGAGAAATACCCGAAAAAAATTCAGATTTAAAAATCTTTTGAGAAAAACTTCGTCCGATATAAACTCGAGAACGAGATTTGTAACACCACCACCACCTTCACCTTCACCCTTATCGCCATCACCGCTACCTCCATCACCACCACCAATCATCATTCTCATGCACGGCCCTCACCCCCATAATCACTAATCTATAATGATCATGATTTTTTCTCATCTAAATGAAGTTTTACTGTTTCTGTTATTCAAAATGGATTACGTCTAAATGTTTCAAATCAAGCTCTGCACATAATTTATTAGGAGAAATTAGGAATTTGGGATTTGTTTCTTTCCTAGATTAGAGAATTGCCAAAATTGATTTCAAATGAGCCCTAAGCAACGCCTAGGGAATCCCCTATTGCTTTGGTGTCCACTTGATGCTTTGAGTACATTTTTTTCCCACTCATCTATCTCAACCTCCTCATTCCGGTTGCACTAATTCTATTAATATTGTGCTTCTTGGCAGCCTAACATTGTGCTTTATAAGGAAAAGTTGGTTTTATTGATCTTAATTTTTTTTTCCTTTAGTTTAATGATTTGATTGGAATGTGTCGGTCGCATAGTACTTCCCCACATAAGCCATCTTTCTCTAATTTGATAGGCAGCATCATTTCTAATCTCTCCATCATTAGCCAAGATATTAGAACTGGTCACTTTCTTGGTCATTCATCTTAACTATAGTCTTCATTTAAATTCTTACTAAAGTTACATTCCATATTTTGTCTTGGTAGGACTTATTTTAAAATCTCAAAATTGCAATGTATCTCTCCACAATTCTAGTTTTGTATTTATCCCCTCTTTAGTTTCATTGACTAATACTACATTTTTAACTATGAATAACATATACCAAGGAACCTCCTTTTGAATATGATCCATCAATTCATCCATAACCTATGTATAAAAGATACAAACTCATAATTGACCCCTAATGTAATCCTATTGTCTTCATTTATCTCACCACCAGTTGTTCTCACGGTAGTTACGTCTTACATGTCCTTAGTGATATCAATATATTGTTTAGGAACTCCTTTGTTCTCCATCACTCTTTAAATTACTTCTCTAGGGACTTTATCATGTGCTTTTTCCAAGTCAACAAGTATCGTTTTAAGATCTCTTATATTTGCCCTAAAGTTCTCCATCAATTGTCTAAGTAAGAAAATGGCTTTAATCATTGACTTTCTCATCATGAATCCAAATTGATTTTCTTAAACTTTAGTTACTTGTCTTAATTTGTTCTCTCACTCTCTCCAAGAATTTCATAGTATGACACATAAGTTATATTCCGTGATAGTTTGTACTACTTTTGACATCTCTGTTATAGATACCGCAATACTTCTCTTCCATGCTTTTGGCATTCTCCTAATTTTCAAAATATTATCTATTTATTTTGTAAGCCAAGATATACCAGTTTCTCCTAATTTGAATATCATTTGGTTCTAAGGCATTATCCTATTTTCATCATGGTAAGAACATCTATCTCTTATGTTACCCTAATTCTGCGAATATAACAATTTTCTAGTCTCCACTCAGTTAGCGCTGCCGCCCAGTCTAAGGTCCTGCATGCAATCTTTAAATATTAGCTTTTGAAATTATCTTCTCCATCTCTCCTTAATCTCTTCATCAGTACTCCCTGATCACCACCTTTAATGCATCTGACATGATATTGCTTTCTATGTTTTCTCCTCCAAAATCTTGCAAGTTTATATACGTTTTTCTCACCCTCTGTAATCCATTGTTTATTCTATAATCATCATATTGCCAAGCTATATTCCATATTTGTTTATCATTTTATTAACGATAAAAAACTTTGTTTCTATACTAATAAGCCTAAACCTGTATTTGGATGTAAGAAAATAATTGTTATTTTACGTTTTTTACTATTCTTTTCATTCGATTACAGTTTTTTAATTCTCATGTATTTCTATTGGTAGTTGTGTTGCATTGCACTTATTTTTACTGGGAGCTTAAAGAATTAATAGTTAATATATCTTCTAGAGGTCAAGGACATGCAAGTATGCAATACTTATATCCAGAAAGCTTAAGCAGAACCAACAATAGATAACAAGAAATTGAGATTCCAAATCACCTGCAACATGCATAGGCAGAACCCTCAAGTGGTTGCAGAATGGTCATGGACAGAGGAAGCATGCAGCACGTGAAGTTGTTGTTTAAGTCTGACATGATCAGACCTTAGGGTTATAAGGACATTAGGAGACCCACTTGAAATGAAAAATCTCCAAAACATATCCTGAAGTTGTTGATTGATACCATGTTGTTGCCTTGTCGGAAGCATGCACAAGGAATTGGCTGGACACATTTTCGCGGCATCAGCTGAAGTAGCATAAATAAAACCCTTGGGCTTTACTGAGATTTTGTTCCAAGCCTTGCCTCAACTCAACTCATTTACTGACTTCTCGATATTTATATTATTCTTTTAAAGGCATGTATAGAAACCTTGCTTGGTAATTCATCAAAGTTCTTGTATGCATACGTTTGAGCTGATATCACTCTACGGTGGGTTTTGATTGTCCCTAGCTAAAATGTGGCTGCATGCGCACAGCCAAGTTCTATTATTTCACTGATTAAAATTGTTGAAAGTTTTGACTAGTAATGATGGGCCACAAATCATTGTTGCTGTCGGTTTTGGACTTTGTTTTAACATCTTTCTGATGGGAACTTATTTCCACCATGCTTTTCTCATTGCTTAAGAGTCACTATTGTTATTTTACCCTAGTTGATTGAGACCCTGTTTAATCCCATTTGTAGTACTATATGTTCTTCCCTGCTCCAATCAGTCAAATGTTTATCGAACAACACTTTAAACTGACCTTGTATTTCTATGTTCTTCGTGTTCCTTTTTTTTTCCTGCAGGGAAATTTAGGCATTTACCTGTTGTAGAAAATGGTGAAGTTATTGCATTGTTGGATATAACAAAGTGCCTCTATGATGCTATATCTAGAATGGAGAAGGCTGCAGAGCAGGGTAGTGCCATTGCAGCTGCTGTGGAAGGGGTGGAACGTCAGTGGGGAAGCAATTTTTCTGGTTAGTTTTTGATTTCCCTGATAGACTGGTAGCCTAAAGAACCGTGTCGCGTTAATGGGTGGGAGTGGGGGGGAAATCGGGTTGCTGCATTTGTGTGAATTTTGTCTGCAAAACATGGGTGCATGTGATGTTTTGACAATGCGATACCAATTGGGATACCTGATACCATAGTTGTTAAGGCGACCCGGCGACTTAAGTTGACAGATCCTATAGACGCCTGAGGCACCCGAGGCGTCGCCTGATGAACTTTTTGTTGCAGAAATTCTCCCTAATATGAGATATATATATATATATATATATGATGCATTTTCTTTTATAAGAGGTCCTACATTCATATAAATTACACCATTATCAAGATGTACTTTGATAGAATCATCATTAGAGATAGTTCTAAGAATAATAAAATGGTATCTCAAGTGTTGGAAAAAATTGGAATAAAATTAAGTCTACATGACTGCTAAAAGAGGGGAGAGAGAGATTGTGAGGGACAAAAAATAGACAGCCCAATAGGAAAAAGAAAGAGGAAGGAGAGGGGAGAAGAGGGAGAATATAAGACTGAATAAAAAGTAGAAAAATAGTCTGACAGTCAAATGTGACACTAAACATGGGAGAAAGAAGAGGGGGATGACAGGGAGATGTTGTAACTCTTACTCTCATTTATTTCTTTTTCTCGATTATATTCAAGATAAGTAATAAAAATCATATTGATAAAACTAAATATATAACTATAGGACTTGCATTTATTTAAATTATAAAACCCCTTTAAATATAAGTTTTTGAGAGTTTTGGGGGTCCTAGAAGGAATTTAAGGCATTTAAAGGCTCTTAATTTGTTATTGGATCGCCTGAGCTAGCTGTAATTTAACAACCATGAAAAAAATAAATAAATTAGGACTATATGGTCCACCCATAACTAGAGGGAGAGAGACCAATTGGTCCACTCATTGAGAGAGAACAAGTTAATATGAGAGAAACATACTTGACACCGTACGTCTCTTCTTTCTTCTATCTGCAAACTTTTTTGGTTGGATATACAAATCTTAACATATTATATTGTAAAAGACATGAGAAGTATATAAAATAACACATATTTTTTTTTACCGAACAATCATATTCAAATAAAATAAATTTTTATATCCTTAAACAATAATATATATATATATATATATATTAGATTTTTAATAATGACCGCCTGAGCCCAGCAGAGCGCCTGGTCGCCTAGGCGACCAATCGCCGAAGGCACTTGAGGCGACACCTTTAACAACTATGCCTGAGACTTATGGAACTTTACACAAACTCATATGGTAGTGACAACATGAACTTATAAGGCATAATCCTCTCTTGGTCTCCCTTCCCTTGTGGTAGAAGGCGATTCTAAAAATTCTATTCGATGGTCTGTTGGTCGTGAGCGCGGTCCGTGGAGATTTGCGTTGGCCACTTGGCCATTAGACTGATTTGTGTTTTGGTGACACAAAGGGACATCTCATTCTCTGGGGTCCCTTGATCGGCAAATAATTTAGCTGATTCTTCAGCAAAAGGTGTTTTGAAAAAATGATCTTGTTAGTGAAATTTTTTCATTGTAATTTTGGTTTGCTGTTTTGCGTTATTTGATTTGCCCATGTGGTGGTCCATGCCCTGGCGGTAATCGTTTCTTTTCTTATTATATCTGTAATCCTCCTTTGTCTCTTGAATAAAACTTTGTTATCAAAAGGACATTGATATGAATTGTTAGACACAGTAAATCCAACAAACCCGATATGTCTAAAATATGCACACAGATTTTCTTATATTGTGAGGCATGTATTTAAAATGATATTCTTCATATGAGTATACTACAGGAGGATTATATTTAGATGGGCTGAAATGCATGAGACTATGAGTCATGCAAGTACTCAAATCTTAGCGGCAACCAATATATGTCATTAGTTATGATTATCCATAGCTTGGAGATGATGAAGTTATGATTTATCCAAATGAGAGTGTCTACATTTTTGTGACAAGCCTTTCAAAAACTTGGACGTCGGCTGCATCAGCTAGACCAATGTTTTAAAATTCGGTGTCGGACTGTCGGTGTAAACTTTAGTCACTAGGGAATTGGAAATGTTTCGAGGAAGTTTAAGGAAGTCCAAGGAAACACTGCAAAATTAAGGAAATACATGAAATATTAAGGAAACTTGGAAACAGTGAAAATCTAAAAGCTTTAGGGAATGAATAATTACGTATAGATATACACAACAATAATTCATTACATAACAAATTAGATCCATATATAGTATCAAGTATAAAAATCATGCGTAGTAGTACAAATTGTCCGAAACTATAAAACCAAATGTCAAATGTGCACATAAATGCGTGTTTGATATGATATTACACTTATAAAAAGATGTATATCACAAGATAACACATAGAAACTATCAAATCACGAATCGTACTCTTAACTACATAGAGCTTTGATGTGGCTCGAAGTCAACATCTGTCTTTCGACAACTTTGATCTTTGATGTGGCTCGAAGATTACAATTAGTATTTTCTTAACAAAAACAAATGAAATCAGTCGACTTTGGTTCATATCAACTGAAGTCATGTAATTTATATAAAGGTTTTGTAATATTTCAGTTGATATTACTGAAGCTACTGAAATATTCAACCAAAACATTGTACATTTATACTTCAAGTTCAAATAGATATTGTTCCTCAATAATGAAGTCAAAACATTTCCACCAAAGTTTACCAAAATATATCGATTTTGTAAACCACATAGGTAAGTTTCATGCCGGTGCCCATGGAAAGGAAGGGTTTCGTAGGAGATAATAGAAAATGTGTTGGAAAATACTATAATTTTGATGTCGTAAGTAAATGTCGTGTTGGTACTCAATGAAACGGAAGTGTTTCGTAGGAAATATTATGAAATGTGTTGATATTTTAAACCTTGAGCTTGACTTGGTTGAATTTCGGGTAGACTTAACATTTATTCTCTGTACCCAGTTGTCTCAAATGAATCAGACCCAACTCACTGAATCAAGTTCGTTAGTTTTAATTCTTTGTTTGCATTTATTGATTTTAAGAGAGCAATTTTAGAATTTGACTATCCAGACTCTAAATGGCAATCCTTAAGCATTATATGTGACACATGGCAGGCATGCACAAGAACAAGACCTAATTTAAGTGGGTCTCACTTAAGATATCCCTATGGGTCAAAAATTCTTTTGGAAAGCGATAAAAATTATAGTTAGACTCCATAAAAAGGTCAATAGATGAGATGGTGAAAATCTGTACAATCATATTATTTTTTTGGTATGGTTGCACTCAAGCCAAGCTGCTTGTAGGCTCGACGCAGTCGAATCGTTCAAGCCAAGCTTAAGCTTGCATTTCAGGCTAGAAGGAATCAAGCCATACTTTTTTTTGATCGGCAAATAATAGATGAGAAGCTAATTACAATGGCCTCCATAGGGGGACGGGGAAGGTATCGAGTAGTAGCTTCCGAGGACTTGCGAAGCAAAAGGAAAAAATAATACTACTTGGTGCACAACTCTATATATAAATAAAACAAGAGGCATACCAAAGACAAATCTGCAATCCCAAAGAAGAGGGGACAATGGATATTAGACCACTCCCGCAAGAATATCCCCTGCATCTGCGGCTATACGACAAATGGAGCACCAAACTAGGATCATATGCCTTGTACGCCCACATATTCTGTAACGACCTGAAATTTTAATATAATAAAATTATGTGTTTATGGGTCCTTAATAGAGGTTAATTAGTTAATTATTTGTTAAATTAATAAAAAGTGAACTCTGCTCGGGATTGAAGTGCACCGAGGAAATCTCAGTATCTTTTGGCGAAAATCACACACAGTGTGTCGGTCGACTGCTGGGACACACCCCTACCATATCGGTTCCGTCAGGTATCATTTCGCGGGACCGCGGGACCATTATGTGTGATAAAATTGAGAAAAATGGGAAAATTACATATTTCCAGAAATTAAGTGGGACCCAATATCTGTTGGAGATCCTAATAGAAATCCGTGCGGTTGGCACTAATGTGTGTCGGTTGGCCGTGGGGACTAATGCCTGTCGTCTCGGCAGTTAGTTATCTCAAACGAAGAAGTGACAGCGTGTTTTGTGTCCGAAATCAGAAAATTAGTGGGTTTTGCAATTTTCTTCCGGACTAAAGTGTAGCTGTCAGAACTCAGTATTTTTCCCCGAAATTTTTACAGTAGGTGTCGGACTGCTCCAAGTTCGGTCACCTAAAGTTTCGTCAAAATCGGATGTCATTAAGTAGGATTCCGGAGGCCGTATATGCGAGAAAATACGGAATTAGAGTCAAATGGTCAACCCGTTGACTTGGTCAACGGGGACCATTAATGGTGGTCATGTGCATGGCACATGACCCTTGCATTATAAATAGGGGGCAGCCCCTTTTAATCTCACGGTTTTGCAACAGTGGGAGATTTCTGCCACAACAGATTTTAGAGAGAGAAAGTGAGGAGAGAGAAAGGAAGAGAGAGAAAGAGGAGAGGGAAAGAAGAGAGAAGTGGGTCCTTGAGGTTTTTCGACGTCCACAACGCGTTGGCGGCGTCCGATTTTCTTTCCGGCGTCTCGTTTTGCGTGTAGAGAGAGAGAAAAGGTAGAGAGAGAAAGTGGTGAGAGAAAGTTGCATGCGCTCTACCCTGGGGTTGATCGTCGTTGGGAACGCGTTGGTGACATCCGTTTTTGCCTACGAGGCCTCGAAACGCGTGAAACAGTAAAACCCCTATCTTTTCTTCTCATTTTTCCGCTTATTTTGCTATATTATTTCATGTGATGTATATGCATGTCTTTTGACGTGAATGAAAAAGGGTCGAAGACCCCTATGTGATGTTGTGATTTTATGTGGTCCCTCGGGGAGCCCAGATCGGGTCCCGGGTAAATTGTATCGCCACTCTAGGGTGACGAAAAATTGTTTTGCATGTCTTGTAAAGCTATGGAGACATCCATTAGCTTGAAAACGTTCTCTAACGGGACGGTGTGTTACTGGAGTTAGTTCACGGGCGCGAGGCCCAAGTATTTCAGTTAATCAAGTGAGGCTTGGGTTAACTGGGGTTAACCTGTGGTTAGAAAATCTAACCAGGGTTAAGTATAGTTCGTGGTTCCTCTTTGACTAGGTCAGGAGAGACGATGATAGTAAGGCCCGGGGTTCCTCCGTGACTGATAGTCGGGAGATGTCGGTCTGTTTGTCTAGGTCGTCCGTGGTGCCTCTTGGACTAGGTCAGGAGTGACGGTGTCCTGCATGGCCCGTGGTTCCTCTGTGACTGGTAGTCAGGAGATGTCGGAGTCCTAGAGAGTTTAAAGTGGCTAAATATCAGATAGTGTATAGTTCGGGGTTCCTCTCTGGGTGGGTTAGAAGATGTCAGCACCGTGTCTATCGGGGTCCTTTCTTGGTGGAACGTCAGGAGATGTCAGCATTCGTATAGATGTCGGGGTTCCTCCGTAGACTAGCCAGAAGATGACGGTAGGCAGGTTGGTCGTGGTTCCTTTATAACTGATACCCAGGGCGATGGCGGCGAATACACGGTAGATGTGGCCAGTCAATTGAATGGAAAAATGTTCTTATTGGGTGAATGCCCATGTTGTGTGTGTAAGCTTCAGATACGAAGTGGTCTGAGTTGGTATACTCAGGGTTAGTGTATTTGTCTGAGTTGGTGGACTCATGGTTCGGTATGGAATCATCGGATTCCAGGTGAAGGTTTGGTCATGTTCAGGTGAAAGCCGGAACAACGTGTGTGAGTCTAAATAACTCAATGTATTATGGTTATGATTTAGAGACTTTAAGCTAAACATTTGTGGGTTGTGGCCAATTAATAGAGTCTTAGGACTCGAAATGAAACATGATTGATGATCGAAACGATAATTTGGTAATATAATACATTCATAACTGAACCTCATAATTAGAAAGTAATGTGAGGTCGGGAACCTCTGTTAGGGTGACGTAACCCTAAGTGACCTTGGGTCACAATTTATTATATACTGTTCTATTTTACTGTAACATGCAAATTGAACTGCTTATTATATCATTATTGATGCGTGTTATTATGTGGAAAATAGTTTAGAAGGATTGTTGTTTTATTGGGCTTCATAGCTCACTGACTTTTTGTGTCAGCAAATCTTGGAGCTGTTGACCAGTAAGTGAAAAGTCTATCTGGATATTTTGGAAGCTTGTACAAGTTGTACCTGGCGTGATAGAGACGCCTACTTTTGTAAAACAAACTTGATGTAAATAATACAGGTATATGGTTTGTATGATGATTATTGTGATGACAGGTGTTATTTGCTTTTTGGAAGCATTTGACAAATGTTTAAATTTCTCGTATTTTCGCGGGTAAAGTCTTCCGCTTGCATGATTTGACGAACGGACGCGTGTCTCGGAACTTGATTCCCTAGGCACGGGTTCGGGGCGTCACATATTCGGTGAGGAGAAGAAGCTGAGTCATTGAAAACTCTCGAGTTCCTTTCTTTGTAGATTGACCCAGTTGTGGTCCTTGGCAACACATTCCATATCACCCCTTGGGCCACATCCGTACACTCCAGATGCCAACAAGATAAAAAGCTCTGAAAAGACGAAGGGAAGACCCAATCTACTCCCAACCTAGATAGGAAGTGTCCCTAAACCCTGAATGCAATAGGGGCTAGGGAAATGCCGAAGAAGGTGATCCACTGATTCTTCTGCATGAAGGCACAAATAACAACAATTTGCTATACTCCACTCTATTTTTTTTCCATGTTGTCACAAGTGAGAACCTTATTTAAAGCCGCAAGCCAAAGGAAAAAATGATACATTTGAAGGGATATTGGAACTCCATACAGGCCTACGAGGAAAAGAAAGGTATCTGGTAGGGGCCCAAAACAAATGATTGAAGAAGTGATCTTATTGAGAACCGATTATTGTCTCCTCTGGACCATAATCTTATGTCACTATATTGAATATGAGGAAGAGAAAAGCTCAGACTCTGTAAAAGGCGCAAAAAATCCTCAAACTCCCAATCGTTCAGGTTATATTCTATCTCAACTTCGGACACCAAACTATCTCATTATTCTGTACTTTGAAACATGAAGCTGCAAAGTCTTTCTTATCAGAAGCCAAGGGGAAAATAATACCAAAGCCCAAAGGTGTCCTTTATGCAAGCCGACCCACACCACATATCTTTCCAAAACTGAACTTCCCGATCGTTTCTTACCCTAATTCTGATAAAGATGGCAACAACTTTGCCACCGCCATAATCCCACGTCGTGAGAGCGTCTCACCTCTTTAGGGTCCCATTCAGAGGATTGACCGTATTTGGCAATGATCACTTTCCTCCAAAGGCTCTCTCTCTTCCCAAAATCTCCACACCCACTTTCCTAACAATGCCTTGTTCACGTCTACCAGGGATTTAAGATTGTCCTCCCCCCCCACTGGATGACAAACTTGGTCTCACGCCACCAAATGATATATAGCAATGTTCCCTTTACCATGCCAAAGGAAATTCCTCTGCAACCTCTCTAATGACGAAGTAATCTATTGAGGAATGGTAAGGGTGGATGGATAATAGTTCGGGAGATTACTATACGTGTTTTTGATGAGGGTTAATCTGCCTCCTTTTGAGAGAAAATTTGATTGCCACCCAGCCAATCTTGTAAACCTTTCTACTACAGGGGACCACGAGGCTTTGCACTTGAAGCTTGTGCCTAGGGTATGCTTAAATAGATAGAAGGTAACAATCCAAGTTTACACCCTAGGCAATCTCTTAAGTTTTCTATGTTCGAAACCTCATCTACGCTGATCATTTCACATCCTTTTCAAATTGACTCTCAACCCTGAGACTACCTGAAAAGTGAAAACACTTAAGGAGGCATCTTAGATAAGCCAATTGCCGACATGAATCCTTACAGAAAATCAAGGCGTCGTCTGTAAATTGAAGATCAAAGATCCTCAAATTCTCCTGAGCTATAGAGAATCCATTAAAAAACCACCCCCTCCGCTCTAGTGAACATCCTACTTAAAGCCTCTTAAACTAAGACGAATAAGAACGAGGGAGAGAGGATCTCCTTGCCTCAAACCCCTAGAACTCTTGAAGAACCTTGTAGGGCTAACGTTGATTAGGATAGATATGGAGATAGGTGAAATGCATTTTGGTATCCACATTCTCCACTTGAACTTAAACCCCATTATTCTCATCGCATAATCCAAGAAATTCTAGTTGACATGATCATATTTGAGCTTGAATGTTTACAAGCTGAGCTTGAGCCAAATCCTATTTGATTTTTTTCGGCTTTACTCTTTTAGTGCTCAATTCGCCTTGAGTTTGTCTCAACTCGAAATATTATATATATAGTATTTTTTTGGTAATGCTGTTTGTAATATATAATAATTATTTAATTTTCCCTATCAAGACGTATAATAAATAAGTTTAGGAGATAATTACAAAAGAAAGTTGAAAAGGAAGGTGAGGAATCATAGAGTTTTTGATAATGTTGCCTCTTTCTCTCTACAGGTTTGTGTACGGATTTGTCGTCTAATCTTGGACTAGTGTTCAGTTAGAAGGGATTTTGAGGATTTCGATCTCCTTTGTTGTGAGCTAGCTATGGTTTGAGGGCCTTTTACTGTCTTTGATTCCGCTTTGCTTGTCCTTCCGATTTTTTTTAGCTTCTTGTATTCCATCTTATTACCTGTTGGGCTCACTTCCTTGTGATCCCCTATGCTAATTGTTAGCATGTTTGTAATAACCAATCTTCTTTATATTATATTATCTCTGATTTACTGATTAAAAAAAAAAAAACCTGACCCGTAACTGTATATTCTCTGTACTAAAGGACCATCCTCAAAATTCATTTTTGTATATGGAGTTATTAATTTTGTGTAGTTTCTTATATTGTAATTTACTAATGAATACTTTTATTAAAATTAAGTAACATTGACCAAAATAACCTTGCTAATCAAGCTTGAGCCAACCTGAGCTCAGCTCGAATTAAGTTTGAGTTTAAAGGGAGCTTGATCCTGAACATTTGAGCTCAAATCTGATCGTAACTGTGTATTCTCTGTACTAAAGTACCATCCTCAAAATTTATTTTCGTATATGGAGTTATTAATTTTGTGTAGTTTTTTATATTGTAATTTACTAATGAATACTTTTATTAAAATATGTAAAATTGACCAAAATGACGTTGCTAATCAAGCTTGAGCCAACCCAACTCTACTCGAATTAAGTTTGAGTTTGAGCGGAGCTTGATCCTGAACATTTTAGCTTGAGTTAAGCTCGAGCCGATCCTGAGCATGTCCAATCCAAACTTGGGTCGAATACATGACTAATTTTTGTCCTAGGGAAGTTCGTATAGCAATTTCAAGACATTTTGCTTAAGGAAGGTTATCTTTTGTCTTTTGACTCATCTCTCTCTCTCTATTTCGAATTTTATCTATTCCCTTTGACGATAGGGTTACATTAGGGATTAACTATGAGTCTATATCTTTATATATTTGTTATGGTCTTTATGGATGAATTGACATCTTATATTCAATAGGACCCTTGGTGTATGTTATTTGCAAATGATGTAATATAAAGGGTTGAAAGTAAAGGGGGTAAATGCAAAAATAGAATTGTGAAGGAATACTTTGGAATCCAAGGGTTTCAAAATAAGTCGGATTAAGAAAAAATATGCAAATTTAGTAAGAAATAAGAATACAAATAGGGTGGAGATGATTTTTATAGATGATCAAAAGATATCCCAAAATGATTAGTTCCGATTTCTGGGTTCAATTATTCATAATTATAGAGAGATTGAAGAGAATGTTGCCCATAGGATTAAAACTGGATAGCTAAAATAGAGAAGTGCTTCCAGAGTGTTATGTGGCATTTTGACCAAACTAAAAGGAAAATTTTGTAAGACAACAATAAGACCAACCATGCTTTATGGTGCAAAATGTTGGGATATTAAGAAGAATCAGTGTAGCTGAGATGATTATGTTGACATGGATGAGTGGGAAGACAATAAAAGACAAGATTAAAAAAGAACGCATTTGAGAGAATTTGGGACAACTCCATTAAGTGATAAGATAAGGAAGAGTTGGTTAAGATGGTTTGGATACGTTTAGTGAAGACCATTAACGGCTCTAGTAAGAAAAAGTGAATTGATGCATGTTGAAGGCTATAAAAGGGGAGAGGAAAGCATAACTTGACATTGATGGAGTTCATGAGAAGATTTGATAACACATGACTTGACCAAAGCTATTGCTTTCAATAGAACGGAATAGCGACCCCCAAAGTTGTCAAGGCGACCAGGCAACTTGAGGCGACAGACCCCATGGACGCCTGAGTCGGTAGCCTGAGGCGCCCGAGGCGTCGCCTGATGGACTTTTTGTTGCAGAAATTCCCCCTAATGTGAGATCTATGTATGAGCATTTTCTTTTATAAGAGGCCCTACATTCATATATATTACATCATTGTCAAGATGCACTTTGATAGAACCACTGTTAGAGACATTTCTAAGAATAATAAAGGAGAATTTCAAGTGTTAGAAAAAAAATGGAATACAAATTAAGTTTACATTGACTTTTGAAAGGAGGGGGAGAGGGATTGTGAGGGATAAAAATAGACAGCCCAACAGGAAAGAGAGAGAGGAAGGAGAGGAGATGAGAGGAGAGGAGAGGAGAGGAGAGGGAAGAGGAGAGAAGGGAGAATATAAGACTAAATAAAAAGTGAAAAAATAGTTCAACAGTCAAATATGACATTGAACAAGGAAGAAAGAAGAGAGAGGGAGATGATGTACATTTTACTCTCATTTCTTTCTTTTTCTCGATTATACTCGAGATAAGTAATAAAACTAATATTATAAGTAAAATATATAACTATAGGATATGAACTTATTTAAATTATATAAAAAAAACCCCTTTAAATATGAGTTTATGAGAGTTTGGGGGGTTTTAGAAGAAATTTGGGGCATTTAAAGGCTCTTAATTTGCTATTAGGCCACCTGAGGTAGCTATAATTTAACAATCATGAGAAAAAAACAAACGGGGACTATATGGTCCTCTTCTTTCTTCTTCTATCTGCAAACTTTTTTTGTTTGATGTACAAATCCTAATATATTATATTGTAAAAGATATTAGAAGTACATAAAATAGCCTATATTTTTGTTTACCGAATTATCATATTCAAATAAAATAAACATTTGTATCCTTAAATAATAATAATGTTATATATATAAATTTTTAATAATGACCATCTGAGGCGGCCAGTCACCTGAGCATAGCAGAGCGCTTGGTCGCCTAGGCGACAGCCTGAGGCGCCTAGGCGACCGCCTGAGGCGCCTAAGGCGACACCTTTAACAACTATGGCGACCCCTAAGTGGATGGAATACGACAACGATGAGTTGACTATCAAATTGACTTACCAAGTCACTTGTTATACTTGTCCCATTAATTTTTATGTCGAGAGAACAGTGGTCCGACATGGGTATCCAACATGATTATTTTTTTTAGAAAACAGTGTCCTTGTCAAATACCCTGATTTTGAATGAATACTTGTAGATAACAATTTTTGTGATTTTATTTAAGTAGCAAATAGCAATAATATTGTGCAATGCATGGGATAATGATCCTACCCTGGGAACTTGTATATCAAGAAAGACATGTTATACCACTCTAACCATATGATCTATTACATTCTCTTGGGTGATTACAAATTATAGATAACTAGTATACAAAAAAGCATGTAAAAGAGATGCTGGCAATCATTTGATTAAATGTTGTTGACAAATAAATCCCTTAATTGGGTCCCACCAAATGGCAAATGGCGAGTCAAAGAATGCACATCAAATATTTACATCGTAAACCATACTTTAGGTCTTGTAAACATATTAAATGCCCTTAAAAAGAAATTTTTTAACGATAGAGTGAGTGAGCTAGACATGAACTACAAGAAATAAATCTCACTAGAACCACAGAGAGAGAGAGAGAGAGAGAGAAGCTCTTTGAAAAAGAAAAAAAAAAACAATAAAACTTTGCGAAAGAGAAGAATCTTATTTTGGTATGCTCCATCTCATGAACTACGTGTGTGGTGATGTCTGCCACATACTTTAATACATAAGACTATTGGTTAGTTAGGGGCCGTTTGGTATTGTTCTTGGGGAGCGTTTTCCTACTCATCGAGAATAGAAATAGGAAATCGTGTTCGACAAGGCGTTTCTTTGGGACATTTCTTGGAAACACGGTTTTCCCAACACGATTCCTTCGGAAAATAGGAGCTTTTCTAGAATATTATCAAGAAACACTCTACAAGAGGGGTGTTTACACGTAAACCCTTTCTCATTTCTCTCCCGAACTCCTTCCTTCCTCACTCTCTCTTAACTCTTTCTTCTCCCACTATCCCATTTAGGGATGGCAATGGGTCGGGTTTGGGCCGGGGCGCCCCCAACCGTACCCCGCCCCCCCTAAGGGGAAGACTCCTATCCCGTCCCCGTTCCCGTTCCCGTCCCAAACCCAGGGTGGGGTGGTTGCGATATGTCAAAAGCCTTCTTAACCTCGTCCTGCCTTGCTCTATTAATCACTATCACTAGTTGGGGCAGGTCGGGTCGGGTCAATATTTCATATTGTAAGTAATTTATTGAGGTAATTTTTGGATTAATTTAAGGGTAAAATAGTACTTTCTCATTATAAACAGGGTGGGTCGGGGTGGCTATATATATATATATATATATATATATATTCAGTTACCGTCCCCATCCTTGTGTGTGTTCCCATGTCTTCCGCCGTCGATTTAAATATATTTAGATATATATTAATATATACACATAAAAATTCAAACCTCTTAGGTTTGCCAATAATGGAGGCAAATTAAAATTTAATGTTGTAAAGCTTGAGTGTAAATCTTCTTATGCTATGCTGCTAGTTGACTTTTTAACCATGTAAATAAAAATATTTTTGATGACTAAAATATTATTTTTTTATCGGACTTTTGGGTTTAAGAAATATTTTTATGATAGAATTTATGAAAATTTAAAATTTGAGAAATACCTTAGCATTTGCAAGTTGAAAATTTGAAAAATGTGCTAAAAAGCGGATTTTGTTTTTGAACTGAAAAGTTGACTTTTTATTCTTTGGGAATTTAGATCTAAGATAATTTTTATTAAATTCAAATGGAGAGTGTAACCTTATTACATATAAATATCTTGAGCAAAACCATTTACTTAAATGATATTTATATGTAAATAAGTTGTAAAACTAGGGTCTAGGTGACTTCAGCCCGCCTAGAGAGGTGCCTAGGCGGTAGCAGTCCAAAATTGCCTAGGTGATGCCCAGGCGACGCCTTGACTACCCTGCCCCTACCCTGTTTAAGAGTCTTGCAAACCCGTCCTAATAGGGGCGGGGTGGGTTACCCGATTAACCCGGCCTATTGTCATCCCTAATCCCATTGGCACTGCCACTACTGCTCTCCCAACCATAGTCACCAAGTACGGGTACGGGTATTAAACGGCAATGATACGTTCGGGAAGTACGGGTTTTAAACATTAAAACACGAGAAAATTACGGGGAGTTAAAAATAATAATAAATAATTTAATATATATATATATATATATATATATATATATATATATATATATATATATATAAACATAATACTAACTACTAAACATTTAACTGATAATTTAAGTTTACATAGTTGCAAAACGAAGGCAACCACACAAGATTTAAACCACACAGATGCAAAGGATAAGGAGGAATACCCCTTCCCAATATGTACATAAACGGATTAACTCATATACCCTTAGACATGAAGCTCCCAAAAGCATCACAAGATGGTTTACGCGTTAAAAGAATTTTGCGTATGAAAAATGGGCGACTCTTAGGTAGAATCGAAGCTAGTTTCTCCTAGTCCTAGCTAAGGAGATAAACTAGACATTGAAGGGGTTAGAGAGAGAGAGAGAGAGAGAGAGAGAGAGAGAGAGAGAGAGAGAGAGACTTATCATTGCCGGAGAGAGGTTCCACCGGAGAGCAGCCGAGTGAGAGACGAGAGAACTGAGACTTGAGACCAGAGCGAGAGACGAGGTATTGACGTTTTACCCTAACACATCGTCTCGTAACTCTTAAAACATGTTTTAATCTTCTTTTTTTGGTTAAAAAAGTTTTAAACGCGTATAAAACGGAGTACGCATTTAAAACGTATTTTAAAGTTTAAAATGACAAACATGTTTAAAACGGCGACCCTCTCTAAAAGTTTTAAACGTGTTTTAAACGGGTTTTAAACGGGCACTTTGTGACTATGCTCCCAACTACCACCTCCACCCTCACAACCCTTGTCTCCGCTACCCACCCACTCTACCGCCATCACCACCACTCAAAATCATTTTAGATAATTTAGTTTGATTTGTTTCCAAAATTAGAGAATCATCAGAATTGATGCGAAATGTCCCCTTACTATATTGCAATTATCTTTTTCTATTTGCTTGTCTGTATATAGTTTTTTTTTTTATTAAGCTTATAGTGTTGAATATTTCCATTGACTTTTGAAGTATCAAAACCTTTTCATTTCAATGTTTCATGTTGTAAGACTTAAGTGATATTTATCTGGCTCTAGTTAAATGATGGCATCATCATGTCAGTTTGGTACCTACTATCTCTACCTGTATCCCTGTCTTAAGTTTTAGAAAGCAACTAGACTGTATATTGATAATCACTTGTGTGTGATAATTGCTTCTAGTGGTTCTCAATTTTGAAAGTGCTATGCTCTGAGGTTTTAGGAACAACAGATACCGAGTCTATGGGGGCAAGGAACAAGTTTGTATGTCTAATCTACCTTTCCCCACTTTTTGGCTATAAAATACTGAAGTTATGCTTTTGGTCATTTTAATATTTCAGCATTCTGATAGTAGAGGCAGTACAATTGATAAATTTCAATCTAATGTTCACCTTTTGTCTTCAATCGCAGCGCCATATGCTTTTACAGAGAAGAGGTAGTACAATTGATAGATTTCAATCTTATGTTCACTTTTCATCTTCAATTGCAGCTCCATATGCTTTTATAGAGACTCTTAGGGATCGGATGTTCAAACCAGCCTTGTCAACCATCATCGCCGAAAATACCAAGTACCAATAACCTTGATTACAAATTGCTTGTTTTCTAGGTTGTTTTTTGGTGGTGGTTCTTATTCAAGAGTTGGTTTCTTTTTTGTAATGTCTTTGTTTTCAGGGTTGCAATAGTATCACCATCAGATCCTGTTTATGTCGCTACAAAAAAGATGCGGGATTTGCGAGTTAATTCAGTGATTATTGCAACAGGGAACAAGCCTCAAGGGATTCTTACGTATTAATCTTCTCTTTTAATGCTTTTTCATTTTTCATTTTTTTTGAGCGATGCCTTTTCATTAATCATTATAAAGTTTCATTCGCAGCACGTGATGTAGGTAAGATGTCTTTTAGTTAGTCTTTTATGCCTTCTTGTGGGTACTTATGGTTGTTAGTTGTACTGAACTGCAGTTCAAAGGATGTCCTTATGCGAGTTGTGGCACAAAGTCTTTCGCCTGAATTGACTCTGGTGGAAAAGGTTCTCACTCAGGAACTCATGTTGTACTAATCTTGCTTAATTCTGCAATATGCATTTGACTTAAAATTTAGGGTAGCTTTTAATGTTTTAGGGGCGCCTTTTTTTTTGCCCTTTTCGGTACACTTGTCAAATCTGGAACCATCCAATGGTAAAGTAAATCTTGTCATCTCCGTTCGCTAGGGTTGTTCGGCTTCAAACATAACCGTTTGTAGAACAGGGTTCCAAATTCATCATGTCAATAACCGTTTGTAGAACAGGGTTCCGAATTCATCATGTCCTCATTGATACTGGGTCAGGGTTGAAAAAAGCCTGAGCAAAAGACCCCTTAGCCACAAAAGTCATTTAAGGCCGGTGTACGTAATATGTTTGTGTTATTTGATCTTTGGTACACCTAGTAATTCAGCTTTCCTTGCTATTTAAGTCAATTGGGTGACAAATCCATAGCAAACAAGTGCTTCAGAGCCCTGGTGGCACTTGAAGTGTAATATGTATTAATCTTGTACTTTAGTTGGGGCTTGAGACTCAGCATGTAATTTGGGAATTTCTTTCAAATAAATATCCAGAGAAAAGAGCTTTTACAATTGCAAAACAAGAAGTGGCATATGAGTTCATCTTTGGTTACACCTGTACATTGTTTTGAATGAATACAAATAATATGTATTGCACTTGCTAGCAAAGTCACCAAAAACGCGCATTAATCTTTTTTTTTTGGCGGGGGGGGGGGAGTCGTTTTAAATGGCATATGAATGCCATAGTAAGTTTAAAATGGCGATACCCGTATAAAACACATTAAACGCATTTTCCTTATTAAACTAATATAATACGTGTACAAAAAACAGGTTTATTTTTTAATAAAAGTTTTATAGGATCGCCAATTCAAACAAAAAACATTTTCATTTACGTATTTGAGTCTTATGATAGGTTTGCATATAGGATTTATTTTTACCGAGATTTTATTGAATTTTATGTTAGGGTTTGAACTTTGTAGTTTATGTTAGGATTTAAATCTTATGTTAGGGTTTGAATATTATGGGGTTCTAATTTAGAGGACGGTGGTATTGTACTCTTTTTTGAATGGTGAATGATATGCGTTTGTTAAAATGGTGAATGATGATATTTTGAGGGCTATATAATTTTAATTCTTTTGTTGAATGACTTTAAATGATTGTTAGTAGTTGTTATAATGTGTTATTTATTTATAATTATTAATTAATTTTAAAAAAATTTCCCATACTTTTCTTGTATTTTTGCCGTATAAAACTCATACTTCCCGAACAGATCATTGCCGTTTAAAACCTGTACCCATACTTGGTGACTATGCTCGCTAGGAAACACTTTCCAGTGTGATCTGCCATTTATTATATCCTTATATTTTATTAAATGTATAGTTGAGCAATGGTTGATTAAATATTATTGTCCCTCATTACAAAGTCCTCAAGAACATTGATAGGAAAGTAAATGCAGTGAGCAGCAATTTAATGCCTTTCCCATTTGGCTAGGATAAGACTTTTTCCCCCCTTGTGGGGTCACAACTCACAAGGAGCATTAGTGAATGGAGCTTTCTGTTTTTATCATAAAATTGGGAAATTTGGCATGAAGCTTTGTGATGAAGTTGTAGACATCTGCTTTGGTGGCAAGCTCAATTTAGTTTATTCGTGTAGAAGCAATAAATTTTTCCTAGATGCGATGTAGATGTCTCCTACACGGGGGATTTCTCATTCGTATGGAGGGTGGTAGATTGTGTTGTTTGAAGGTGTGTGATACATGGACAGATGAACTGATGCAATGGCCTTAAAGTTAGATTGAAAAATTCATCTGGGTCATGGTTGAGATTGGTTATTAGAAGAGTATTGGAGGGTCTGCAGACCCCATGCTATGATTGGACTTTGGGGGTCTATACTGCTTGAGCTTGATTAGTTGGCATTTGCTTACAATATGACTTTTCCTTTGACCTATCACACTATCACTATTTCATTCTACTTAATGTTCAGCTAATATCTTAGAAAGGAATTTTGCCGTAATGCTATTTAGAACCTTTAATTTTGTAGATTACAGTTTCTTTGTATGACCTACTCTTGTTGTTTCATTTCAAGGTAATGACGCCAAACCCTGAATGTGCAACATTAGAGACAACAATCCTTGATGCGCTACATATAATGCATGATGGGAAGTTCTTACATCTTCCTGTTGTAGATAAAGGTGAGCATTACTGTCCTAAATTCGGAGAAAGGGATTTTCATAGTCAAATATATGATAATCCTTTTTATGCAGATGGATGCATTGCTGCTTGTGTGGATGTTCTTCAGATAACTCATGCAGCACTTTCCATGGTAAAGAGCCATTTTAGTTGTGATACTGCATTTATAGGTTATTTCTTATATATATATATATATATATATATATTCGATTGTCATGGTTCATCGAAATGTCTCTGTAAGATGGAAATTCTGGAATTGGAAAGAAAAGGTTTATCTCATCTAATGTTGGTGTTGGTGAGAAGTAGTTGAATCACGAATGTATAGTTTCTGTACTTGATGTAACCTTCATAGTATTCCATGGATTTTTTTAAGGCCTCAACATATTGTAAATATCCTTAATTCTTGAATGAGCTTTGTATGGTAGCTTCTTGGTAATCATATAATCAGGCAGCTACTTGAAATCGTTGTCATAATTCTACACCCCTTGTATTGATTATATTTTTGGGCATATATAGCTGCTATTGCATGGATTGTGTGGCTTCCAATAATAATCCCTTTGAGGCATTCACAATACTCACTCGTATATATGACAGATTGACGACGAACTTAAAAAGTGAATGGTTTTATGTTCTCATCTGAATTTAACTGTTAATTTAGCTACAGGAAATTGGTTTTACCTTTAAAGAGGGTAAAATCATTAGTTTTGTGTAGTAGTGTGCATGCTACTGTTTGAGAATGAAAAAAACTTTAGGCAATATAGTCGTCAAAAGATACCAGCCATTTTAAAAGGAGTGAGGCTTGCCTCAAGGGGCAACCATAGGCTCAAATCTTTTAAGATTCGTGCTTCAAGGTGTGAAGAAGACGCCTCATGCAATGAGGCTTATCTCATTTCTGAGGTACATGCTTCATACATTAACCAAATATAGTGTTTTAGCCACATAATTGAGGCTTACTCTCATTTGCATGTTTTATACATTAACCAAATATATGGTGTGTAGCCACATAATTGAGACTTGTCTCAAGTCTCAACACCCCGCTTAAGTTGAGCATATATATATATATCTTTACTATTGTAGTGGGAGAAGAGGGGTAGTTGGCATTGATCGAATTTTTCAGCTTTAACAAAAAAAATCCCTATATTATATTCTACTATTGCTACATGTGAATAACTACATAGGGGTATTAAAGTAATTCAAATAATAACTACCTTCAATCCTTAACCCAATTTCCTACGATTCTATTTCTTCTCTCACACTCTCCCACTCTCTCCCACTCCTTGTTTGATTTCAACGTCACAACTCAACCGTCACAACTTATGGTTGAAAGAAGGTTTCTTAGAAACCTTCTGTATCAATTCATTTGAAAGAAGGTTTCTAAGAAATATTCTCTATTATGTATCTTCTCTCTCCAAAAGATGGAACCCAAGGGAAACGTGATCTTCAGCACCGTCGGCAGGTTATTGCACTGACGTCTCTCTTCTATTGCAGCTCGCAGGCTGCCATTTCTGCAACTTATCCAAGAAATTAAAATTGTGTTTATTTCTCATATTATTTTCCATTTTTTAAATTCATTTATCTGATGTTGGCACATTTTCATGCGAAGAATATCAATCAAGGGTGTCGTATACTTAGCACGATTTGTTCTGGCCATCTCCCGAGTCATCCCTCCAATGTATACTAACAGAGCCATTTTGAGTTTCCCACCCCCAGAGAGAGAGAGAGAGAGAGAGAGAGAGAGAGAGAGAGAGAGAGAGAGAGAGCAGTTCAGATTCCAAAAAAAACAAGTGACTCACCCCCAACGCTCTTTCACCATCGATCAATATTCCTCTGCCGTCGATCTTCACATATCCATTAAAACTGTTTCTCTGCCTCTATCATCTTCCCTTCATCCCCTCTTTTTGAGGGGTATGTGTGGTTAAAGGCTTTAGTAAAGATTGAGAGTTGTGTGTGTTGTGTCCGTGTGTGTGACTTTCTTTAAAAAAAAGTGATACAGGTGTGTGGAAAGGAGAGATGATAGAGAGAATAAGGATTAGAGAGAGATGATAAGGAATGGTGAGTTGTATGGTTGTGAGTGCAGTGTATTAAACATGATACCCCTTAAGTAGAGAACAATAGATATGAGTGAGGTGAGTGGTTAGTGAGCGATGGAAAAGTGGTGAGATGAGAGAGAAAAGAGATGGTGGAGTGATATGGTGCACGCCTAACCCATTTGATTGGGTGTAAGGAATGCACACTAAAAGCCATGTACCATCAATAAATATTAGATTAAATTATTCAACCATTTGAATTTAACTTTCTTTATTCATTTAAATTTCTTATTTTCACACACCCATGCCTAGATCATCATAAATATTTTGAAACATGTTGGTTGATATATTGAATGTCCATTTTTTTCAGTTACACTTAATATAATTGGACACTCACATGCATCGCACAAGTGCCTTCCACTATATATATATATATCATGACTAGCTTGTTAAGAACTTAAGAACATCTTTTGAATTTGCCTTGGCAACACCTTTTGTAAGAATGTTAGCAAGTTAATTTTCTGTTGTAACAAACAACAAACACAAATTATGAGAAAAAAGCCTACTCATGGATGATTAATGAAGTGCCTGCCAATCTCTATGTTTTTAGTACGATCTTGCTGAATGCTAATGGCTGCCTTGTTATCACAGAACAACTTCATTGGAACATCTATGATCTATCTTAATTCACAAATCTCGTAATAAGAGTTTCAGCCACACCGTGGGCCAGCACCCTTGGCGTATGCACTAGACTTAGCCACCATACTTTGCTTCTTACTTTTCCAAGTTATGATATTACCTACAAGAAAGGTACAATACCATGAGTGGACCTTGGATCATCAACATTTCTAGCCCAGTCAACATCAGTTTAAGCTTCTAGTCGGAGATGTCCATGATTAACAAATCATATGCTCTTCCTTATAGTGTTTTTCAAATACTGCAAGATCCTTTTAACAGCTTATGAGGAATTCGAGGTTTGTGAATGAACTGACTCACCGCACTAATTGCATGCTCAATGTTGGACCTGGTGAGAGATAAAGAAGACGACCAACTAGTCTTTGATACATCTCTTTATCTTCTAGTAACTGTCCATCACTAGTGCTTTAACTTGTGAGTTGGCTCAATCGGAGTATCAGTATGTGGAGAACCTAGCTTCCCAGTATCCTTAAGCAAGTCTAGAGTATACTTTCTCTAAGAAACAAAGATGCTCTTTTTTGAGCAAGCCACCTCTATGCCCAAAAAATACTTAAAACTTCTAAGGTCCTTGATTTCAAAATATTGTGCAAAAAACTAATATAAATTTTCAATATCTTGAGAATCATTTCTTGTCACTACAAAATTTTCAATATAGACAATTAAAACTGTAATTCTTTGCCATTGCCATTTGCCCACAACGTATCACAAAGAGACTGATCAACATGACTGTGAATAACCTATCCTCATCTTGGCCTGATTGAACCTCTTGAACTAAGCTTAGGGGAATTGTTTTAGACTTAGTCCATAAATCGACTTCTTCAATCTACAGATCTTTTCCTCACTGTTCAGAAGCTTGAACCTTGATGGATGAAATGCAATCTCTCTCGCAAATCTCCGTGAAGGAAGCCATTCTTCAAATCCAATTGATGTAAAGGCCACCAAAAACAACTCACTGCCAAAGACAACAAAATTCGTATAGAGTTCATCTTTACAACCTGAACAAACGTTTTTCCTGTAGTCTATCCCATATATCTATGTATCCCTTAACAACCAATCTCACCTTATATCTTTCGGTAAACCTATCAGCCTTGTGTTTCATAGTGAACACCCACATGAAACTAAATTGCTCCTTTCCTTTGGGTAACTCAAACCATTTTTAATGTACCATTCTTGATTAAAGCCATCATCTCTTATATCATAGTCTTACACCACTTTGTATCAGAGATAGCAGAATAGGAAGAGACAAAGATGCATAGGAGACATAATTTGAGGTAGGGTGCACCGTACACTGACGCTTCCCTTTATGTAAGGTAAAGAGAGCATTATCTTCATTAATAGGAACAAATATTAATGAGGAATCGGGATTACTTGAATATGAATTGGAGTGTGGTTTGGAAGAATCTGATTTGATAGTAGGACTTGTCGCTGTGGTCCCTTCTCCCTTGTGTTTGATGAAAATTTGCAGTTCCTTCTCACACAAGGCCACATCAGCAGGTAAGAGTAAGTGCTGTCCCAGGACAACGTAATGGGAAGGAACATCAAGAATCAGATGAGAAAGAGGAACTGAAGAGGAATGCCTCTCTTTCAGCTCACTATGCTCCTCCTGGTAGAAGGATGACAGAAGAAGGTCTGGACTCCAAAAAAAAAAAGTGACATCCATGGTAAGTGGTAGCAAACCATTTCCTCGACACCAGATCAAAACAATGTACCCTTTTGAGTGAGAGTTGAGAGAATACCCCAAATGGATTTGGGGTCCAATTTAGTTCTATTTGGACCCAAGACATGACTAAAGCATAAATAACCAAAGATTCGAGGATGAACAATGAAGGGGAATTTATTTGGACGAAGAGTTTTATGTGGAGACTTCAACTTCAGTACTTGAGATTACTGTTGATAAGATAGGCCGCTATAAGAATTTCTTTTGCTCAAAATTTTTTTGGTACATTCATTTTTGTGAGTAAGCTTCGAGCAATTTTCATAATTTATCGCTCGGCTACCCAAATTTATTGATAGACATGTACTCTGATAGTATGATGTATCATACAATAATTTTCTTAAATAATTCTGCAGTTTGTCATGAAAGTACCCTCTTGCATTATCTGATCAGAATACATTAATTTGCTTATCAAATTGAGTTAGTATCATCCTATGAATTTTTTTGATGTTACTTGGTACTTCATCATGAGTCTTCATCAAATAGAGCTGAGTACAACGAAAAATTATCCACAAAGGAAATAATATAATGATAGCCTGCATAGACAATGTGGGAGAAGGTCTCCCAGACATCAGAATGAACTAGTTGGAACAGAAAAGAACTTTTATTCATACTTAGGAAAGACTTAGTTCTACAATATGTGGACCATTCAAAAACTTCACATTGTAGACGATGTTTTAAGACAGACTTAAACAAGTTAGGAAAAACTAACTTCAATGACTGAAAGATAAGTGACAGACGATTGTGTCATAATCTGATTTGGGCATCTTTATTACTCGTACTAAAATTACTTATAGTAATAGTATGCTGAAGGAAAACCAATAACACTAGGAGGTAGGGAGAATCTGTTTCACAACCATTCCCAATCCTTATTGTTGTCACCAAGTCCTGTAAAACACAATAAGTAAGAAAAAAAGGTTACACAACAATCAAGATCTTTAGTAATACTACTAATGGACAATATGTTTGTTAATAAGTTGGAACATGACGTACATAAATGAAAGAGATAATTTATTCGAAAGTTCAACATCTCCCTTCCTAGTTCCTAGCGATATAGAAAATGGAATCCATTAGCAATCTTTACCTTATTTCTTTCAAAAGATACTATTGGAAGAAAAAATGGAGGACAAACTGATTATATGATCAAAGGCATCTAAATCAATAATCCAGGCTCTGGACTGGATGAGGTATGACATTCCAAATTAGTAGATGCATGAGTACCTGATTGTGCAAAAGGGGTTATGGGTATTCAAAGCAGGCAAAGCTTGGTATGGGGCTTACATGGGGTAAGCTGGCAAGGCTAAGCACAACATAAGAGGCTCAACTTTAAGTCAAGAAGGGCAGGGGAAACAAAACTCTTGTCTTGGGGAAGCGATCCCGAAAACTAAAGCCTTGTTGTTTTTGGTGAAGTAGTCCCGCGAGAGCGGTACCAAATCAAGGCAAACTCTGAATACTAGACATGACCTCAAAATAAGAGGGGTTAAGGTCGACCAGTGAGACGATGGTAGAAGGGCCTTCCAACTGGTTTAGAAGACGCCGAAGATGATCAATTTCAGCCATAGAAAAATTGTCTTGAGACTGAGCTCAAGTAGGAGGAGCCGAGGAGCTGGTGAAGAAGAAGGGTATCTAAGAAAGGAGTCATAGTTACTGCAGTGTGGCCAGTAGGAGTATTCATCTATTGTCCGGGGCAGTTATACCTCATTGATCTACCATGTAGATCCCAACAAGTCTTCTATGTATGTCTAGTCTTCTCACAATGATCACACATTAGTTTATCCTTGTCATCAGGAGGCATGTTCTTTCAGATGGGGCCTCTTCCCCCTCTTTGAGCACTAGAAGATGCAAAAAGGGCTGAATGGTCGTTGGTCGGAGCGGGCTGCATTAGCCTTCTTTCGACTTTCCTTACATTGTGCCATAGGATAGACTTGGTCCAAAGTAGCAGAGCTCATATCTCCCCAAAATTTGAACTCTAGTTAACTTAAACTCGATTCAGACCAGCCAAGAAGTCAAAATTTTTGTTATGCTCCACCTGGTGCGGATGTATTATCTTTATCTTTGTTAGTGTTCCATGGTATGACTTGATAATGATCTAATTCTTTCTAGAACAGTAAGTTGCCAAATTCATGTGCCCTTGTCGGAGAGTAGCAATTTCTTACCTCAACTGATAAACCCTGTCAATGTTTTAACGTTGAAAATAAGTTATGGTAACTTAATTCCAAATCCTCTTTGCAATCCGAAGGAACAAGAAATCGCTACTAATTTGATTGCATGGAATTGAGTAGCCATGAAATCACCATAAGATTCTCTTGTTCCCATTTGTCATATGACACATCGTTAGTAGTATGTTCTTTCACCCTCCCATTCAAGTACCCTAGCTTCCCTCTCCTATCGATATATATCTTGGTGGATTGAGGACATTCCAAGAAGTTTGTGCCAACTAACTTTATGTTTGTGATATGCACACTAGGGTTATCGCCATAGCTACTTGTGAATTGTGATAGGCATCAAACTGGGATTCCCGGATACCTTGAAAATTGCTTCAGACCCATCTTCGGTTAATATCGATGATAAAATCCAAAAATATCATGTAAATATTTAGTTGAATCAACACAGATCAACAAAATCTCAACCTATGAGATTTAGCACCCTATAAACAACAACAAAAGGGTAGTACTAAGGATTCATCATTCATCACTCTTCATAGAACTTTCCCAAATAGTTAAAAAATTCTAAAATATTAAAACTCATCAAACAATATTAATTTGCCCCGACAAAATAGATTGCACCTATCAGATTTTCTAAAATTAAACATTTTCTCGGGAAAAACTTCGGGTGATAAAAAACCATCTAAACTTCATCCAAAAAACCCCACAAAAGTATCATTATTTCTGAAATTACATTCCCTCTCACCTAGTATAGTTTTTGGAGAGGGGGATTGTTGTCCATACGACGGCTGATGTCAGGCGTACTATCAGCTGACGTCAACGAAATTTCTTCCCCATTTTGTTGTTGTTTGCAAACTCTTGATGATCTTGATTGTATTTTTGGTCTGATACTAAGTAGATAATAGAAACCCTAGAGGAAGGAGGAGAAAAGAGAAGAAGAGGAAAAGGTAGAAAGAAAGTTTAGGAGTTGATTCCTCTCTTCTGTTATTTATATCATTAATAAGAATTATTACAGTAATACCCTTAATAACATGAGATGGTCTATTTACACCTATAATAATAACATATCTCAACAGTCTAAACTCGCACTTCATTTACTCTGTTTAACATACGTAGAGTTTTTAAAACCCTTTTGGAGTATATCCCACATTAAGGATTCCCCTAGTAGATGAACGTATTTGGGTCCAGTGGCCTACATTGTTATGGCTTTTTGTAGGAATTGAAAATCCGAAATATGAATTGATGACTGAAACATCATTTGTTTTTCAATATGTATTTGAAAAAAGGTAAGATCTAAATTCAACATTTTCTTTTGCATGTGATAGTTGAATCATTCGAATTTTATTCCTATCGTTTCTTATTAATTTATATCTAAAAAATGAGAGCATGAGGCTTAAGCTCCACGAATTTGAGGTGCCAATGCCTCACTTCACTCCTTCGCCTTATAGAACATTAAAAGACACACACACACACACACACTCGAGAATCCAATGTCAAGTTGCCTTAAGGGCTTCTTAGTTGAAACTTAGTCAGGAGTCTACAGCCTATATCTTAGACAGATATTTCTGGGCCTCTAGACATGGAACAAATCACTGGTAGGCTTTTAAATTATTAGTCTGAAGGTCTTAGGTCAATTCTAGTGATTCTGATGCGCACATACCTTAGATTTCGGGGACTTTCTGCTATATCACATTGTCAATCTGCCGCCTCACTTTAACCTTATACAGCCTAGCAACCTGTCACTTTTTGTTATATTCTTTTTAATATTCTTAGTATCGGTGGGTTTATTTCTCCATCCTACTGATCATATTCATTTCTCTTTTGTTATTGTTATACTATATTACTATTACCATGTATATTCATTTCTGCTCTTAAGTGTAGAGTTGCTACAAATGTGAAATTGGTTCAATCGGGTTTATGCATCTTATCTAGGGTTCTGGTCTTGGGGTTCGGCAATGAGGCTTGTTCTAATCTTGTTATTTTGCGGTTGGCCTGTTGGTTTTTGGTTAATGTTTGCATGGGTGTTACAGTATATAAAATGGCATAGTTATTAAGCAAAAGTACATGGCATATTCCTTATAGTTTAAATTGCGCATAGTAGATAGAGGAATTAAAGTGATTCTGTTTGACTTCATATACTGAGCTATTATATGCCCTTTCCAAGGTTGAGGGTGGCTCTGGAGCTGTCAATGATATGGCAAACACAATGATGCAGAAGTTTTGGGATTCTGCACTTGCCCTGGATCCACCGGATGATGAATATGATACCCACAGGTATCTCTTTTGTTGCCTTGGTTATGTTGTGGCTTGGTAACCAGGTTATGTCAGTCACTAATGCTGCAGCATGCATGCTTGCAGTGAACTTTCTGCATTAATGGCGTCAGATGGTGCAGAACCCGGGAAGTTTATGTATCCATCTCTTGGTCTTGGAAATTCATTTGCCTTCAAATTTGAGGACCTTAAGGGTCGTGTACATCGACTTAATTGTGGTGAGTACTGGTCTAGGAAACATAAATGTTGCTGTACCTTGATTTCAATTCACTAGCTAAAATAAATGCTCTTCCTGTTTTCGATATTATTCAGGTACTGAAAATCTGGATGAGCTTGTAACTGCTGTCATGCAGAGGATAGGGGCTGACAATGCTGGAGACCATCCTCAGTTTTTGGTGAGTCTTCAAGGTCTAGACTCTAGATAAATGAGCTGCGATCGTTTTTGTTTAAACATGCTGTGTAAGTGTTTAATCTTTTCCTTTGTTTTCGTAGTATGAAGATGATGAAGGTGATAAAGTTCTACTTGCCACTGATAGTGACCTTATTGGAGCTGTGAGCCATGCCAGATTAGTGGGATTAAAGGTAATGATTTTTCTTGTCAGGGCTTTATTATTTTAGGATTCAAATTTTTGCAAGTGCTCTATTATATTTTTTTGATCGATAGCAAGTGCTCTATTATATTAAGATTTAAATTTTATTCTTTTGGAATCCCTTTGGCATCTGTCAAATCACCATTGGATTTTCATACCTCAGATATTATCTAAAAAAATGTTCTAAACCTGTTCCTTTAGGAATATAAATGCACAACTTTTTCTTGTGGTCTCTAATAATTTTGTTACTATATCTAATTCCGGCCAAGTGCTCTATTATATTAGGATAAATTTTTTTTTTTGAAACCCTTTGGCATTGTTCAATCACCATTAGATTTTCATAGCTCAGATATTATCTAAAAAAATGTCCTAAACCTGTGCCTTTATGAATATAAATACACAACTTTTTCTTTTGGTTTCTAATAATTTTGTTACTATTTCTAATTCAGGCCATGTCTTGAAATTATTTGTAGTTCTTACCAGTGTTTTAAACACTAAGGCGTGAGGCAATGCATTCCACTTGATTGAGGTGTGAGGCTTAAGCTTCACAGGAATAATTTTTAAAATAATAAGATAAATATAATAAAATAAAAATTGGAAAAAATAATAATCAATATCTAATATCTAGAGGCCTAAACCAGAAAAGCAGAATCTGATTGATCGCAGTGAATGAATGCATGCACTTGTGGTGCACACAGGTCACCTTGGCAATGTGCACACAAACACATGCATGCAGGCAAACACTGATATTATATTAAGCACTGATGCTATATATTATACAGTATTGTACCTGTCATTTTCCACAATTTTTCACATAACCCGGTATTATATTAAGCCAACTTGGGCAGAAGAAATGTGCATCGGACACAAACTACAAACTGTGGCCACAACAAGAGAGGGTTGGTCAACCCTCTATTTGATATTGTTTTTCAAAAAAGAAATATTTGTAGAGAGAAAGAGAACTGAAAATCTGAAGTTATGTTTGCATCCATGCGTATGTTTCATGTCTGTTTATAAATGCTTGTTTATCTATCACAACTTTTAACATCTACACCTTTTCAGGTCTTGAGGTTACACATTGACTATTCTGATTCAAGCAAGCAAGTAGCACAACCATTGTCCGGTACAACCACAATCCAGAGAACTGAATGGGTGTCTCTCCAGTCTGGGATTTTGGCAGGTGCAGTTGTTCTAATGGGTATCGGTGTACTGGTATACTTGAAGCGCTCTAAGGTGTGATGCTCTGTGGATTAAAGAAGTCATCTGGAGATTTGAAAATTCTATTTTGTTCAGGAGTATGAAGTTATGTTTAAATTGAAGATTCCCCCAGTTTCTGAAGAAGTTTATCGCGAAGCATATTGTCCATCAGAGTAGTAACCAAGGGTAGTGGAACTGTTCAATACTAATAATGTACGCCTGATGGCATTGTAGGCTGGTTGAGGAAAGAGCTTGAGGTATGTTGGCCAAAAAGTATATAATCGTCTATGTTTTTTTTTCCTGTAATGTAATGGTGTCTTGGGCACAATGGCACTTGCAACAATAGAAAAATTTCCACAAGATGAATCTGGAGAAGGTTCCTAGTTAAATTTGTTTCTTTAAAATGTCCAGATTGACATATTTTGGTGCATATGGAAACCAGGAAATGTGGTTTCTGGTAACTGCAGACACTATGAATTTACTGTAAATTTTTTGGGAACTATGGAAACTAGACATACCAGTTTGGTCACCATGGAGGTTTGATTCTGCCGGGGTGAATTCTCGAAGTTAATTTTGGACCCTTACTAGATATTGTTAGGGTAACCGATCACATTCTTGTCGAAATGTCCCACCCAACTGGACAGTGCTCCTACAAGCTGAGACTGCCCTTCAAACAGTCATGTGAAATTTCTGTCATTTGGTCATGAAGTAATCTCCCCAGGTTTGCTACCTAACCGTCTACCTACCTCTTGTGAAAGAGTATGCTTGCTTGGCTTCTCAAGATATGGCTTCTTTTTTTTTGGCTTATTTCAAAGATCCAATCCATGGACCTCAGCATGTGAAAAAGACTTCACGCGTTTCTTCATTTTACTATAACTATCTTCACTCCCGTTAGGAAACAGAGCCCAGAAGCCTAACGCTACAGATCAGAGAGAAAAGCTTTAAAGCCCCAAAATAATATTGGGAAGACTTTCTTACCTGAGATTCTTGAAGTTGTCCAAAGTTGTTGAGATTATTCAAATGTAATTCAAAACAAAGGCGGGCGATGGCGCTCCATTCTCTCCATGTCTTCCCTGTGCAACAAGAGAGACGAGCTCCATTCTCTCCACGTCTTCCCTGTGCAACAAGAGAGACGAGCGACTGTCTCTTTCTTCCCCTTCCGTGAAACATGCTCCAGGATTGTACCCTGATTGGGGTTTGAAAACACTGGGTTAATGGCCAAAACTTCATGTTCATGTAGCTAAATTATTAGAGTATAAAGACTATGTAGTGGGTTTATACTTGATTTAGTTATCTTTACTTTTAGTCCGCTTCCGGCACGGCAGGGTGCGCGTCGACCTGCAAGAATGCTCCGACGATCAAGTTAGCAACTCCTTTGAAAAAAAAAAAAAAAAAAAAAAATCCCTACCACAGGCTAAAAGAGTGGGTTTAGGCAGGTCGTTTTGGGTGAAAAGTCTTCACATTGTGTTGGCGGGTTCGGGTTTGCATTTTTCAATCCGTTTGGACTCGGTTGGCTGTTGGCTCATCGGACGGGTGACTCAAATCTGAGCTGACCTAGCCAATTGCCAGTGGTAATTTGCCACCTTAACCAAGCCTTTCCGGTTACCTCTCTATCTCTCAAGCTGTCAAGAACATTTGCGGGCATTTCAGCAATTCGGCTGTTTTTCTCCTCTCTCAAGCTGTCAAGAACATTCACGGGCTCCATCATCTACACTCTTCTTCGTACTGTGGATTTCGCTCTACCTTCCAGATTTTTCTTTGTTAATGAGCTGGTTTGGTTCAAGTTCAGTACATATAATTTGTAGTAATATAAGGTAGATTGATTATTATCATTGTTTTTTTTTCCAATGTTTGTGCATTCTCATTTCTAGGGTTTCCTCAATTTCATTATCACTTCCCAACCATAGCTTATGATTGAATCTTACCAAGAACATAACTACACAAAATAATTAGAAGTTCAGTTATGACTTTTTACTAACCTTGAGGCCATGTCTTTGATTTAAAACTTACATTAGGTTATTCTGGTACATATTTAGGGATGATAAAAGAAAAGGGTTTATTGATGGCATTGACTACTCTTTATTGGGGTGCAATGAAGGTGCCCTTCTATTCTGCTTGATTTTTTCTATGTCAAGAAAGGGTCCCAGTTGTAGTGTCTCTTTGTAGTGTCTCTGGTGAACATATAAGTACCATTGCATTTTCTCTTACACATTAATAATCTGTAAGAAAATACTCCTAAAATTTAAATTACAATTGTAAACACTAAGTTTACATTTCGATTTAGCCTCAACACAAAATTTTGGGTTTTATGCAACTATTATATACTACTGTCCATCCAAGAACCTGTACTTGAATGCTTTCAAAAGAAATAGAAATTCCAAGCAGTTGGCAAATAAAGGATTAGATACTCCACATTTCATAGTTTTGTCATTTCCACCTCAATCTATAAAATGGAAGCAACTATTATATATTATACCAAAATGCTTTTTCATATTGGTGTGTTTGAATTGTGACTCAGGAAGAAGAAGATTGGTCTCCTGGTGTGTTGCTTCGAATGGTAGTTAGGGAGCAAAGGCATGAAGGAAAACATATGGAACATAGAGAGAGAAGGGGTGTCGCTTCCAAAGGTAGCGAGGAGTTGTGTTGCTTTTAATGGTAAATTGGGGGTCAAAGAAACAACATGTTGTATAAAAATTTGGAGGAAAGCCCTTGTAACGGTCTCGGCCCTTGTAAACTTGAATTTAACATTAAGGATTCATGTGACTACAGTCTTGTATATCATTTTTATAGATGACATTTATATGAAATTTTGCATTTCGCAAGTGTCACTCCCAATAAATAACATTTCAGCAATTCTTACTAACTGCAAATGAAAGTGAAAGCAATTATATAATTATATCATCCAATCTTGTTAAAGTCACAAAGAATGTCATTGTAAGCATGAGACTATGTTCCTTGGTAGGTCACCTCAAAGAAAAACCATCTCACAAGGAGAGTCCCAAAAAAATTCACTGATCCTGCAAAATTAGAAATCCAGCGCAATCTTGCTCGAGCAGATAAGCACCACCGCTTGAGCGGCGCGGACAAAACTTTGGAACCGTTGATTTTTGTTACAACAGTACCAACTTCACTTGAGCGAACCAAAATTTCGCTAGAGCGGGTATAGTCGCTCGAGTGGGTGGCCACACCCGCTCGAGCGACGTGGAGAAAACTTTGGAAGAGGTGATTTAGTTATAACATTACCAATATCACTCGAGCGAACAAAAAGTTGCTAGAGTGGGTATACTCACTCGAGCGGGTTGCTGCTCCCGCTTGAGTGACATGGACAAAACATTGGAACAAGTGATTTTTGTTATAACAGTACCAATGTCGCTCGAGCGGGTGTTAAGGTCGCTAGAACTGGCATATTTGCTCGAGCGACTTCCAAACCCGCTCGAGCGAGGGGTTTATGAATTTCAAACAAAAAAGATAATAAACTCGCCCGAGAAACACCCTCATCTAACAAGTTGCACTAAAATATTTTGTTTTATTCCAAGGAATATATAGAAGTATTTCATAAAAAGGAATGAACATATTTTTAAGTGGAAGTTGAACCCCTTGGGTTCAATTTGGTTTGTTTCCGGGGACTAAGGGCTAGTTGGAGTTGCACCTTAGTTGCTCATTCATTTAAAAAGTTTCGCCAAATGCTTTTTTTACTCTAAGGGAAATATAGAAGTATTTCACCAAAAAAAAATGGGAACATTTTTAAGTGGAAGTGGAAGTTAGACCCCTTGGGTCCAATTTGGTCTGTTTCCGGGACCTTGGGGGCTAGTTGGAGTTGCATCATCATTTAAAAAGTTGTATCCAAGGCTTTATTTACTCTAAAGGATATATAGAAGTGTTTCATAAAAAAGGCACGTTTTTCAGTGGAAGTTGGACCGCTTGGATCTAATTTGGTATGTTTTCAGGGTCTCAGGGCTAGTTGGAATTGCATCTTAGTTGCACCTTAATATAAAAAGTTGCACACAAAATTTTTTTTTCACTCCAAGGAGTACATAGAAGTGTTTCATAAAAAAAATGGGCACATTTTTTAGTGGAGATTGAAGTTGGACTCATTGAGTCTAATATGGTCTGTTTCTGGGGTCTCAGGACTAATTAGAGTTGCACCTTAGTTATACTCTCATTTAAAAAATTGAGGGGTGATTGATCCGATGAGTCAAAAATAAGAAAACTAAAAAGGGTGTGTTGTTTGGCGTAGCTGATGTGACTTTCTCAATCTATAGTTCCTATTCTTTTTCTCTATTGACCAGTGCTTCGGAAGAGACACCATTAGAAAATTTTGTACGACGGCCAGGAAGAAAGCAGCTAGTACGGCTAACGTTAGCTCATTAATGAGTCGTTTCACCCTGTATAGACGAATAGAATCCGAATTAGTTATAGTAGTGATCTTTTGAGTAATCACACTATTAATATGAGTAGTAGTGTTAAGTGTATAAGGGTCTAACAATCCTCCATTAGCCAAACCCTTTTGAAGGTGATTGAGTGGGTTTACAATTATAATACCTTAGGTTTGACTGTATGTATGTGTGTTTACAAGTATGTCCGATAAAGGAAAAATTATATAGGTCCAATTTTGTGTCATTGTATAATGAGTGTAGTTGACGCGCTCTCATGGGCAACATAAAATATCTGCCTGCCGACTTACACATAAAATAGAAGTTTTTTTTTTTTTTTTTTTTTTTGTTGCGGTTATCATTTAACTATATTAATACGTGTGAGATTGGTCAGAAAGACTTGCACATAAAACGGATGTCTTTTTTTTTGTTTTTTTTGCAGCAGTTATCATTTAACTACGTTAGGAGGTTAGATTGGTCAGAAATTAGCTTGGCAGTAGAGCTCTTGTACCCGGGGGATCCCAGACCTTCCTCCACTAAAGGCCACACCCCAGCCATTTAGTAACTAGAAGTGTAGATTTTATCCCAAAAAAGCTGTCTTCACTTTGTGAATCTTGTTGGGATTTGTTGATTAATTCAAGAGGACATGTTATTCTTAACCATATTAACCAAATGACCGAGCAGCTTTCCTTAGTCCTCAAGCAATGTGCAAGCCCCAAGTTCACGGCATTAACTAAAGCAATCCATTCAAAATCTCTCAAACTTGGGAAACTCTCTTGCCTCCATTTCCGTACAAACATACTCACTGCATACTCTAAATGTGGAATTATCTATGATGCATGCCAATTGTTTGATGAAATTGCTGACCAGAGATTGTGCTTCTTTGACACTGTCTCTTGGAATTCAGTTATATCAGGCTGTGTTCAAAATGGAAAAGATGCAGAGGCATTCAGATATTTCAAGAACATGCAATCCTATTATTCTAACTGTAGCCATGGCAATGATTTTCAAGACTTGGGTCCAGATTCCTTCACACTTTCCAGTATCATTTCTTCCAGTTATTGCTTGGAAATGAACATAATCCATGGCGAACAGCTTCATGGGTATGCTTTAAAAACTGCAATTCTCTCAAGCATTTCTGTTGGGAATTCTCTTATAACCCTTTATGCTAAATGGGGTAGGCTTCATGAATCAAGGCTGGTTTTTGAGTCTATGCCTGAGCTGAATGTGGTGTCATGGACTGCATTAATCTCTGGCCATGCTCAGCAACAGGGCAATGAGGAAGAGACTTTGAGGATGTTTGTTCTTATGATGAGGAACAAGAACCAGAGGCCAAATCAATTCACATTTGCCTCCATATTCAGTTCATGTGGGAAATTGGCTTCACTATCTCAGGGAATGCTGTTTATCTCAGTGGCTCTGAAAATGGGTCATTTTTCTAATATCCATGTACAGAATTCTCTTGTGGGGTTCTGCTCAGATTGTGGCTACCTGGAAGAAGCTAAAGCTATATTCAAGCACATAACTAATCCTGATATTGTGTCATGGAATTCTCTTCTGAAAGGATACTCTCAACAAGGGAGAGGTGAAGAAGCACTCTCAGTTTTTGAGGAGATGTGTAAAAGGTGTGAGACTCCAGATGCCATTACTTTCCTCTCTGTCCTGTCTGCTTGCAGGCATACAGGAATGGTGTTTCAAGGTCTAAAACTATTCAAAACCATGAAGGAAGATCATGGGATTGAGCCAGAAGTAGAGCATATATCATGTATTGTTGACCTGTTGGGGCGTGCTGGTCAGCTTCACCAGGCAGAAGAGTTCATAAGAGGCTTCCAATTCAAAGTCAGTTCTTCGGCATGGAGGACACTGCTTGGAGCTTGCCGAGTCCATGGCAATGCAGAGCTAGCAAAGTTAGCCGCGTCAAGACTTCTTGAATTGGAGCCTTGTGATGCAGAAGCTCAAATTGTGGTGTCTCACATTTACGCAGCGAATGGGAGATGGGACATGGTTGCAAATCTGAGATGCTCGATTAAAGAAAAAGGAGTGAGAAAGGAACCTGGGTTCAGCTGGATTGAGGTGGGGAATAGGGTCCATTCCTTTGTTGTAGCAGACTGGGGACATTCCCAGATCGAGGAGATTCAGAAGACATTAATGGAGCTCACTAACCATATCAAAGATTGGATTGTTGACTAACTACATCAAAGAATGGATTGGCGTAGTTCCCTTTACACTTAACAGTAGTTGAAAAACAGTAAGACTGAAGAAAGATCCTCTCTAGAAAGTGTAAACATCTATACTTGTTTATATTTGCTCATTGCATAATACACATTTTTTCCGTGAAAAGCTTCAAAGCTGAATAAACTCTTTGAGTGTGCACTTTCATGATAAGCCCCTTATGAAGATCCAAAGAGCCTGTGTTGTATTGCTGGCTACATCCATCAGCTTCAAATGCTCGTCCGCTCCATCAACAAGACACTGTGAATCCCAGATGAGAAGAGTAAGAAATGGGCCTTTTGTATCCTTGTACGGAGAATCTTCCTAGTTATTGATGTAAAACTTCATATTGATCTAGTCAACCATGATTTGGGAATTGCGTACCTGTTTGGCCATTGAAGCCATGATAATGGACAAAAAAAAATCTTTAGTTGTTGATCACGACGATGCACACGGTCTTCAAATTCCAAGACTCGAAAGATCTTAACGGAAAATATGTTTATTGTAGGTTTATTAGGTTTTTTTTTTATGGAGATGGATCTGTGACCGATTTATATATATACATATATAGTGATTGATCATTACAGTCTTAACTTATCAAGGAAACTGAAGATCTCCTTATAACGACTAAATTCGAAATTTAGACATTCCAAACAACACCTAATTGGGACTACCCCCTAACCATGTAATAGGGACCAACTAGTTAGATTTAGGATTTTCCTGGCTATTTTCCACAACTCAACAAGTGTTACTCTTAAAATTATATTACTAACCCTGATCTTTGGAATAAAAAATATAGGTGTAATTCCCTGATTCCCTAGTGAAAGCCAGACAATCTCTAGCTTCTCCCATCATCTGGACTCGAAAGATTATTGTTTCCTTAAACAATTTGAAATAGACAAAACATGAACCATTGTCACTTTGATTGAGTCAATGTCCAACCCAACTCGATCGATTGCGTTGAGTTTTACTGCAGAAGAAGACTCATACAATTTTAATGTTACCTCCCAAATGCATCAAAAATAATCTCATAAAAGAGGGAAAATATTGGTACTACGTAGTGGTAGCCACGTCACTAGAATGCACAACAAAACCACAAAAGAGTTTAGATCCAAAAGAAATTCTATTTTATTTTGCTGGGCTTAATCGCCTTAAAAAGAAGACACAACACATTAATCTGGACCACACTTAAGAGTATTTTGTATTTTCATGGTTTCGGAGAGATTTAGGTGAGGCGCAATTAAGGCCAGCATTCCTCTTTCTACTTGGAATCTCTAGAAGAGATTCAAATGTGGAAAACCATAGGTTTGTCTTTTTATAAGAAGAGAGAAGAGTAGTCCATGAGAAACTCGATGATGTAGGACTATGCAATGACCTAAAATTTAATGAGCTGATCGAGATCAAGATTTGATTAACAAGAATAAGGAAAATTATAAAACAGCAAACTTATCACAAAAAATTAATCAAGATATTCAAGAAAGCAATTTTATAACAATTCGAGGTCACGCCACAAACCTACAAATACGACACTCGGTTATATCTACGAGGGCTGTATGAAATTTTATGTTTCAACAAGCCTATAGATTAGCCTTTTATTCAATGTGATTTTCTCATCCAATCGAGGTTTTCAAGAAACTAATTAGGCTAAGTGTTGGTTAAGAATTTAAGTGAGATTGTAATAGGGTTTCAAGTATTAAGGAGTCTAGGATCACAAACAAGTAGTATTTAACCAAGAAATCACAGAATATAGGTTATGGTTTTAAGACATTATAGGAATGTTGTATCTGTAATGGGTATGAATTAATGATGTTGTTACAACAATATCAATAGTTGTAGGAGGGTCAAACAACAAAGGTAGGGTGCTAGGATTGGTGCAACAACAAGATTAGGAGTAAGGGGGTATGTGGTTAAGCTGAAACAGCAGAGAAGCTATGACTGTGCTGGAACAACATGGTAGGGGCTGCAACAGGGTTGGGGGTAGGGATATGGGGGCTGTAACAGGGTTGAGGCAGGTTGCAATTGCAGAGAAATTGCAGGAAAACCTGCGACTGGACTGGAGATGGAGAGAGAGGGCTGCGAAAATGAGAGAAGGGTAAGGGAAGGTTAGGGTTTAAGTTTGGGTGAGGTTTCTTGCAAGGGAAAAAGGATCTAGGGTTTTAATGATAAAATAGAAAATCAAAGGGGATCAATAGAAAGAATAGAGAAAAACTGAAGAACATACCTTGGATCTCTTAGGGAATCACTCCCATGACATCACACCAATTTTCAATAACTAAAAATACTCAAAAGCACTTTAATCTTTTAATTCATTAATTAAAAATTTATAGCAAAAAGTGTCTTTAAATAGTTGAAACCCTAATTGTAAAAAGACTCAAATAACCAAAACTAATAAATAGACTATAATAACCTAATACTAATTAATTGTTTCCTCTAACTAAAAGTCCAGTCCATTGGGCTTTTAAAACTATGCTAAATCATACTAAACTAGCCATATGCACGCCTTCCTAGTGTGTGGTCTTCCTAATGATCTATGTGTGCATACGAGGTCTTCAATACCCAAAAGCATCTACATAAAGTGACACATGGGCCTTCTTCTTCTTCCTCCGCCTATGACAAACTTACAACTCCTTTTGATACTGGATGTCCATCAATGAAGAAGATTCATTACCAAGTCAAAGCAAGTCATTGGATCAAGTTGGATCATATTGAAGATGCAAAAGATCACATCCAAGTTCAAGTCATATCATGAAGAAGAAGAAGATTGTTCATGAAGCCAAAGAAGACAAATCAATTCAAGATCAAGTTGAAGAAGAATGAAGACTCTCAAGAAGGTTTAAAGTTTTATTTTATCTTTTGAGAGTGTCTAAGACTTATGTAAAAAGTCCTCAAAGCTTGAAGTTTGAATGCCCAAAGCCTAGATTGACTTTAAGTTCCTTTAGACTATGTTTGGATATCTTTCTTAATGACCTAGAACATTATAAGGAATGATAAAAATCATAATAAAGATAATGTAAAAGACCTATGAATTCATTTCCATCATTCAGGTTAAGTAATAAGGATTTTCTGGTGAAAAATAATCATCCAGTCAACCGGATAATGGCAGAGAACTTTTATTTTGGCCACTGTCTTCATCTAGTTGACCAGATAACCCATCTAGTCGACTATATGACACGTGATAGCGTTTTTACTATGTAACGGCTAATTTTCAATGACTCTTTTTGCAATCAATGCTATTCCAACGGCCATGAAACTTCTTGGGCTATAAAATGAGATGTTTTATGAACTAAAGAAGAACTCCTATCATTCTAGATCATTCAATTAATCACTCACAAGCTTAGATTTTCAAATCTATTAAGTATACCCTAGAAATTTCAAAAACCTAATCTTGAGCTATTCAACTCCAACCTTTGAGAGATTTTTAAAGAGATCATCCAGCTTGTGTAAGGAGCATTTTATGATTGTAAAATCACTTTCTATAAAGTGTGCTTGAAATCAAGAATCAGTGGATTCTTGTCCTTGAAGTGAAGAGCTTCTTTGTAAGGTTGGATCTTTACCTCGAAGAAGATCGTGGAAGTTAAAAGAGGGGATTCTCTTCCACATGTAAGGTTTGATATTCACTCGTAAGAAGATTGTACAATTAGTAAATCGTGGGGAATCCTTAAGTGGATATAGCTTGAGGCGGGGATGTAGGCAGGATTGCCAAACTTCGAGAACAACATCTTGTGTTTGCTTTCTATTTTCCTTCTCTTTACTTTACTGTTTAGCATTGTTTCTAAAATTATTTAATTTCTATTCCCTTTTAATTAGTATAATTGAAATTCTGCTTAAGGGATTAGGAAGAAATTGAATTTGTCATAGACCATATTCACCCTCCTTTAAGATCCAATCCTTAGGCAACTAGTGGTATAAGAGCGTAGGTCTCTGTTTTTAAAGATTTAACAATCTTTGAGAAAAATAAATGGAAAATATATATCCAACTACCCTTAGAGAATGTCAATCGACCACTAGACCTCCCTTATTCAATGGTAAAAACTATAATTATTGAAAAGTTAGAATGATGTATTTCATTCAAGCTTTGGATTATAAATGTTGGCAAATAATTGTTAAAGGTCCCGACATCCCCACAAAAAATGTTGATGGTATTCAAATACCAAAAAATGAGGATGAATGGAAGGAATCCGATATAAGGCTTGTGCAACTTAATGCCAAAGCTATTATTAACCTATATTGTGCATTAAGTGTACAAGAATTCAATAGGATTTTGGCATGTGAATCAGCCAAGGAAATTTGGGTTAAACTCAAAACTACTTATGAGGGAACTAACCAAGTTAAAGAAGAAAAAATTAGCATGTTGGTCCATAAATATGAACTGATTAAAATGGAAAATGATGAACTCATTTTTATAATGTTTACTAAATTTACAAACATTATTAATAAATTAAAATCTATTGGAAATGTCTATTCAAATGCAGAAAATGTGAGGAACATCTTCCATTCACTTCCAAAAGTTTGGGCTCCAAAATGTGACGGCTATCCAAGAAGCAAAGGATCTCGCCAAGCTTCTCATGAATGAGTTACTTGGATCATTAATGACTAATGAGGTGATCATGAGGAACCAAGATGATCAAGAAGATGAACTAAAATCAAAGAAGGGACAAACTCTAAAATCCTCTCAAATAAATAAAAGTGAAGAGGATGAGAGTGAAGATGATGAAGAATTGATTCACATGGCTAGAAAATTCAAGAAGTTCTTAAAGCATAAGAAGAATTTCAAGAAAATGGCATATAAGAGAGAATTCGCCAAAGAATTCATCAAGGGAAAATCAAGCAAAGAAGAAGACATCATATGTTATGAATGCAAAAGACCCGGACATCATTGCCATTTTCTTGTAAAAAATACAAGAAAATGGCAATGAAGGTTACATGAGATGACTCCAATGAAAGTGAGTTGGATACTAGCTCAAGTGATGAAGAATTGGAAAATCTATGCCTCATGACAAATGAGGACAAGGCAAACCCTTCACTTGATGAATCTCTTTCTTTTGAAGAATTAAGAGAAGATTTTGATGAACTATATAGTGAATTTTGAAAATTGACTTCAAAAATTCCAATCTTAAAAACGAAAATTCTTCTCTTTTAAATATAAATGAATTATTGAAAAAGACAAAAAGAAAATTTAAAAGAAGAAAATGAAATTTTCAAAAAGAAAGAAGAAGAAATTAACTCTAGGCCTCAAGTCTCAACCAATGAATGCAAATAATGTGATGATTTAAATTCTAAAATTGATGACTTGACTAAAATTGTGATTAAGGTTACAAATGGTAAAAAGACCCTAAATACAATGTTAGAAAATAAAAAAGATGTGTATTTATAAAGCCGGACTTGGTTATAACCTAACAATTAAACAAAAGAATTATCAAATTTTTTTTTACCTCTAGCTCTTCAAGTACTCATATACTTATATTGGAAATAAAAGAGATAAACAAGTTTGGGTTCCCAAGGGAACAATCCTTTCAAAGGCTAACCAAGTTAGACACAAAAAATTCTGGATACTAAAAGGAGCTATTTGAACTTGTTCTTGTAGGCTACAAAAATGAAGAACAAAGTATGATCAATAAAATTAATTTAAATGAATTCCTTAAGTGATCATGCTTGATTATACTTAATGTGTATTATAATTTGGATGATGTATTGATCATGTCTTATGTAACTTGAATGAATAAGTGTATTCTATGTGATTATTGACATGTATGAGAATGAATTAGATGATTGATCATATGCTATGATTAATGATATTATGATGTAATGCTTATGATATATATGAAATGATTGAATTGATCATGATTGATGATATGATTTGTATGGATTGAAAAATGTATGAAATAAAAATAATGTATGTGTGATGCTTGATGATATGATATGATATGATATGAAATGAATGTGAAGTGATGATTGATGGTTGATATGATGAATATTTTGAATATGTTGGATGTATGATAGTCTTTGCTCACTATTTTTTGATGATCCTTGTGTCTTGTTGAAAACAAATTAAATTGGTATCATTTGTTTACAATTAGTATATTGGTATCATGTAATGATTGTTCATGCTTTTTGATGATTCCAGAAGGAGAAATATGATTATAGAATGACACTTATCTAAACCCTTAAAATGACTAATTTAAATTAGAATTATGTGCTTAATAAATGAAATATTCAAATTAGTATCAATTGCTTATAATGACTTATTTAAATGAATAAAATAATGGTATCATGGACTAATGATTGATTTATCTAAACTATATGTAAATAAAATGAATTTATTTTAATGTATATGTTTAGGGGGAGCTTGCCTAAAAAAAATTATATTGAATTTATATATTGAGAGGGAACTTATTTTAGTCCTATTCCATTATTATGTCATCATTAAAAAAGGGGAGATTGTTAGCCTATATGTTTCCACCATAGGTTCCTTAATGATTTTGATGATAACACAATAATGTAATTATTTTTGTGTTACTAATGTCTCAATTTAGTTTATGTGAAAATTAGTCTACCCAGAACATTATCAAATCATTCAAAGCAAAACACATGAAAATGACTTCATCCATAAAGAAGATTTATTACCAAGTCAAAACAAGCTATTGGATCAAGTTGGATCATATTGAAGATGTTAAAGATCATATCAAAGTCTAAGTCATATTATGAATAAGAAGAAGATTGATCATGAAACTAAAGAAGACAAAGCAAGTCAAGATCAAGTTGAAGAAGAATGAAGACTCTCAAGAAGGTTTAAAGTTTTATTTTTATCTTTTGAAAGTGTCTACGACTTATGTAAAAAGTCTTCAAAACTTGAAGTTTGAATACTCAAAGCCTAGATTGACTTTAGGTTCGTTTAGACTATGTTTGAATATCTTTCTAATGACTTAGAACATCATAAGAAATGATAGAAATTATGATAAAGATAAGGTAGAATATTTATGAATTCATTCTCATCATTCAAGTTAAGTAATAAGGATTTTCTGGTGAAAAACAGTCATCCAGTCGATCGGATCACTCATCCAGTTGATCGGATAATGACATAGAAGTTTTATTTGGACACTGCCTTCATCTAGTCGACCAGATGACCCATCTAGTCGATCAGATAGCGTGGGACAGAGTTTTTACTCTGTCACAGCTAAATTTCAACGGCTCTTATTGCAATCAATGCTACTCCAACGACCATGAAACTTCTTGGGCTATAAAATGAGATGCTTTATAAACTATACAAAAACTCCTATCATTCTAGATCTTTCAATTAATTACTCATAAGCTTAGATTTCCAGATCTATTGAGTATACCCTAGAAATCCCAAAAGCCCAATCTTGAGCTATTTAACTCTACTCTTTGGGAGATTTTTAGAGAGCTTTAAAGAGATCATCCAACTCATGTAAGAAGTATTTTATGATTGTAAAATCATTTTCTACAAAGTGTGCTTGAAATTAAGAATCGGTGGATTCTTGTCCTTAAAGTGAAGAGCTTCATTGTAAGGTTGGATCTTCACCTGTAAGAAAATCGTGAAAGTCAAGAGAGCGGATTCTCTTGCACATGTAAGGTTTGATCTTCACCCGAAAGGAGATTGTGCAATTAGTACATTGTGGTGAATCGTCAAGTGGGTATAGCTTGAGGCGGGGACGTAGGCGGGATTGCTGAACCTCAAGAAAACCATCTTGTGTTTGCTTTCTCTTTCTCTTCTCTTTACTTTATTATTTTACATTGTTTTTAAAATTACTTAATTTCTATTCCCTTTTAATTAATATAATAGAAATTCCACTTAAGGGATTAGGAAGAAATTGAATTTTTCATAGACCCTATTCACCCCCGCTAGGGTCCAATCCTTGGGCAACTAGTGGTATCAGAGCCTAGGTCTCTGTTTTTAAAGATTTAACTATCTTAGGAAAAAGATAAATGAATAATATATATGCAACTACCCTTAGAGAAGGCTAATCAACCACTAGACCTCCCTTATTCAATGGTGAAAACTATAATTATTGGAAGTTAAAATAATGTATTTCATTCAAGCTTTGAATTATTAATGTTGACAAATAATTGTTAAAGGTCTCAACATCTCTACAAAAAATGTTGATGGTATTTAAATACCAAAAAATGAGGATGAATGGACAGAATCAGTAGCATTGTTTTGTGATTTGGAAGAAGAAACATGAGAGATAGATACATGAGAGAAGTTGTATATGTGTAGAGAGAGATATGTGTTAAGAGGTGTATCGTTTGGGCGAGTTCTTTGTGTCTTTGGTGGGAAAAAATGATAGATAAATTCGAGAGAAACATGCTATCTAAATGGGTTGTAGTTATTTAGGCTTGAAATGACTTTAATACCCTTAAGTAATAATATACTCTCCAGTGGCGATATGATAATATAGCATTGGAGTTTTATGATCAGAATAGGAATATATATATATATATATATATATATATATATATATATATATAATCCATTAAAAGAAAACAGAAGATCACCTTATAACCCTATGATGACTTAATTAATACACATTAGGCTACTGTTTGATTATGATTACTGGAGTAGATTTACCCTGGGTTTGGAAAATGACCAAAATCTTATAATTAAATCTTCAATGATCGCAAATGGAAGGAGAGAGTCAATACCATTTCTCATGGCCATGGTTGAGAGTTCTGTAGTAGTCTCTTTGGTGTGTGTGTGTGTTTGTGTGCTCTTTTTCAACTCTTATTGAAGTAACTAGTAAGTTTTTTGTCAACTATTTCGAAAGAAATATGTCATCACAACTTTTCAAACTCTCATTATGGTTGTGACATGTATTGCTATTTTTTCCTTTTATCTTTAGAACCGGTCAAAGCCACAACTTCCTCTTGGTAATTAAAATATTTTTTAAATTGTTGAATGGGTAGTAGTGACAAGTGTCTCACCCACAGTGAGAATTTGGAAATTCTCAAAATTTCTGTGACTGGTGCTACCACTTCTCATTTCTAAAATTCTAATGTTTCATATCCTATTTATTATTTGTTAGTAATAATCTTTCTTTGTCCCATTAGCAATAGCATTAACCCTTATAATTAGGGCCCGACATGCTTTAGGCTCAACAATATTAAATAGTTGTGCGAGCTTGGGTTTACAGTCTTAGCTGGGCTTGAGGGCACATTAGACTATACTTCTAATCGAATTTCACCCGACTTGATGAGGTTTGTTTATTAAAAATACCAAAACAATCTATTTTTTTTTCTTTCTATCCTTAGTGTGCTTGGCCCGAGCCTGACCCGTTGACATCCCTACTTAAGAAAAATGAATAACTTGCAAGACAACTTGCTTGCTGACCACCCAATCTGAATGTCGCATGTGATAGTGAGATGCTTTTTGACATCTTTAGCCATTTTTCAATGCCAAGGCTTAAAAGAAAATAATACTTAATGGTAATCGACTACATAAGCATCCATCTTTCTTATTGCCACGTGGTCAAGTCCGAAGTTGTATTGGGCTACCAAGCTGATCCGGTAATCAATGCTCTAAAATAATGCTTATTCATAGAGGTTCTCTCACATATGCGAGAGATAGACAATATTAATCAGGGTTTAAAAGAGATATAATGATCCATGTGCACTACAAAAGTATCAACTTGACAAGGGATGGTGAATTTGTTACGTGCTAACTTAGTGGATAGTTATTAGGAAATAGTAGTGTAGTGGTGGGTGGTTTTTTAACTGCTTTCTATCTTTATAAATGATTGTAATAGCTTGTTTTAGGGATTAATGAATGTATGATGAATTTCTTTTGTAAGAGAGAATTGAGAGGTGTTGATCTCTCTCGAATGAGACCAAAAGGTGTAGATCTCCCTTTGATGAGATCAATTTCTTCCCCATTCTCATTTAATTTCAATATATTATTTGAGAATAGACAAAACAAGTAATAGTATTGCACTCGTAGAAAGTGCGCTATCAAAGGTATTGAGACAAAAGCAAGTAATAGATCTCCCTTACAAAAGTGTTGTTGATTTGGTTAAATACGCCTTTGCTATGGGTGCGTTACTTGAGGAGATTAACCATATTCTCATTACTTTGATCCCTAATGTTCCTAATTCTGAGAATTTATCCCAATTTAGGCCGATAAGTCTATGTAATGTATCCATCAAAATTATTTCGAAGGTGCTTGTGAATAGACTTTGCCTTTAACTGTCCAAACTCATAGCTCCTACATAGAGCAGCTTCATCATGAGATGAGCGACCAGTGATAATATTATAACTATGAAAGAATTATTTCATTCTATGAGAATGAGGAAGGGAAAAATTGGGCACATGTCTATGAAGATTGACTTGGAAAAAGCACACGACATAATTAGTTGGAGTTTCTTGCATTCTGTTCTTTTGGAAGTTAATATGCCTCAGCTGGATAAAGCTAATCATGGCCTGCATTACTGGTACTCATGCATTTTTGCTTTTGAATAGTGAATATGCAAATAGATTTAAGCTTGGAAGGGGGTTAAGGCAAGGGGAAATCATTCCTTACCCAATTTCCCTCCAACTATATGATAACTCCATATAGAAACTGAATATGTACTCTTTCCAAAACTCTATTTGATTAAAAGAGTAGTTGAGTTGTACACGGATTCTTAGAAGAGAAATCCTTTATATATACACACATTGTAAATCCTGAAAGTAGTGAAAATACATATTCAATTTTTTAATTGTGTTCATGGTATCAGAGCTTTTCTTTTCAGGCAACTAAATTTGTTTCCTTCTTAGCTACCTCTACACCGTACCATGTCTAACTCTCTTCCGCTCTTCTCTCTAATGATTCTCCAACCAAAGAGCCCATTATTGACGAACCTAAACCCCTTACTCAACCCTCCTCTTCTCTTTTGTTCCCCACTCTCAACCTCTCCAATCTCACTCACTTTCTCACTGTCAAGTTCAATGGGCTGAACTACCTTGTGTGGCGAAACCAAGTTCGTCCGTTCTTAATATCCCGAGTTCTATTTCGGTTTGTTAATATAAGCCAACCTCCTCCATCATCTCTCCTTCCTGACGGTAACACCAATCCAAATTTTATTCTCTAGGAACGATTTGATAACTATGGTACATTCTGCCTCAACTCAACTCTCACTAATGATGTTCTTGCTCAAATCGTTGGTCTCGACAACTCAAAATCTATCTGGGATCATCTTGCCTTAACCTTCAACCAAAAGTCTCAAGCTCACAAGATGCACTTGTGCATTCAACTTCAATCCTTACGGAATGATCTTCCTCCATGACTGGATTTCTCAATCAGGCCAAGACAATTGTTGATTCTCTTACTTCAATCTAGGATGTTATAATTGACCATGATCCCACCATGTTTTTCATTGGTGGCCTCCCTTCGGATTATGAAGCCTTTATTACTATTGTAACAAATCACATTGAGCCCATCACCTTTGAGCTTCGTTCACGCCTGCTTACACTCGAGTAATGCCTCATTCAGTTCCACCCCATGCAGATTCTGTACTTGTGGCTTTCAATAGGCAACAAAACCCGACTCAAGTCTCCTCATCATGTAGTCATGGTTCCTCGCACCGTGGTCATGGATTCTATCCACACCAACAACCACAATGCTCCCAAAGCCATGGAAATCACCCGGGTATTCTCGCCACAGGGCCTCCTAAGTTTCGGCCTCCTCTCATTTGCCTAGATTTTGTACTTGTGAATTTCTATAGGCAACAACACCCAACTCAGGTCTCCTCATTACGTGGTCATGGTTCCATGCACCGTGGCCATGGCTTCTCTCCACACCAACGACCACAACGCTCTTAAGACCGTGGAAACCACCAGGGTATTCTCGGCACAAGGCCTCCTCTCATTTGCCAAATCTTGCAAAAGACTGGCCATTCTACAGCCAATGCAACAAATTCCAACTCCCTCCACGGTTGATACAAATTCCAGTTTTAGGAAATGTGCGTTAATCATCCCTATTTTTCTCTGAGTACATATTTTGACAAGGTGAGATCATTGCACCTAGTCTACGTTAGTCAAATTAACAAAATATGTTCGGTAAACACAAACAGGTTGCTATGTTGATTCGTGGAAGTTCAAACCATTTACGTGATGATCTGAGATGGCTAGCACGTGGTCCTTCAAAGATTGTGAGAAAATATTAGAGGTTTGTTGTCAATGGATTTCGGTTTCTCACAAAACAGTTGACAGTAAGAAGAAGACCTCAAATAGCGGCGTGGTCGTTATTGCACAGACTATGAGCTTTGCATCTATGAAGGATAAATCGCTGTGGATAGGGAATGTTACTTACTATGACGTTTTATAAGAAATCGTTGAACTTGACTATTATGGTGGGAGAAAATTCGTTTTATTCAAGTGTGATTGAGTTGATGGTATGACCCAAAATTAGGGGTGTCAAGCAAGATGAGTTCCAGTTTACGCTTGTTAATCTTCGTTGGTTGTTAAACACCGATGAACCTTATGTGCTACCTTCTCAAGCAATGAAAGTCTTTTATGTCGAAGACCCAATTGAAAAAGACTGGCACATTGCTATTCAAATTGAACCCAAGGGCTTCTTTGACATGCAAGATGGAGTTTATTCACATATGGGAGAGGCATGCCTCCAAACAGAGCAACCAAACGTTGCAAATTTGGAAGACACTGGAGTTGATGTTGATCATATTACTGATCTTAGGGCAAATATTCCTGGGATAAGTGTTGATATATACTTCTAATTATCACCCAAACCGGGACTGAGGATGACCAGTCGAAAACGTCTGAGTCCGACGATTCTACCGAAGATAGCTATATACATGCTTAAAATTTAATTTGTATTATGAAATAATTATGTACATGAATATCTCATTGTTATGTTTTTTTTCATTCCTGTCATGTATATGAATGACTTGAGTTTCTTCCATGGGAGTTAGGCATAGGAGAGTATAGAAAGTGCTTATGTGATTAAGAACATTTTAAACATAAATGGGAAATCTAGAAATCCCATCTAAATCAAATGAATATACATTTTTAATATTTCTTTATAAGGGTCTGTTCTTATGCGAGACTTATACTGATGTGCTTACATTGTTGCTAAGAATTCATAAGTCCAGTACAATAACAAATGTGCTTACAATTCTTAGCAGCATTTATTAAATTGTTCTGAAATGACAGTCGAAGTGCAATGTTTGATTGTTTACTTGTAATGTTTCTATCCATTATTGTTGTTGCTTACATTGTTTTTTCCTCTATCACTCTGAAAGTTTTGTAGGGATGATTATGTATGCGAGGAATAACTTGCGCCATAGTACTGGTATGTTATCCAACCAGACTAGGTCTTCCCAACTTGAGTATGGGAGTAGTTCCAGCATTGCTATGCCATCACAGCATGAGGGTGGGCCATCCCAGCAAGAGGGCAGGCCATCCCAACATGAGGGTGGACAGACATCAGATAATTATAATTGGTGTCATTTCGCATTTTATGATTTTGATTGTTCATTTAAATAACTTGTGTCATTTAATTTGTGTAAATATTATCGATTTTTGTTTATTGTGTTTAGACCCTCTGCGGCGCAGGCGGACTAAGGGAGCAAATAAGGCCCATCCACCACCGTCACCAGGCCAGCCTAGCATCACTGTAGAGGTTAACGATGGGACAGCCCATCGGGTCTCATGTGGGTGCATTATCGCGGTTTATAGGGATATTGGGAAAGGATGAGGATATTGTCCCCTTCAATTATAAGGACTAGCGGCTTGTTCCCGACTCAGTGAAGCAGGATGTGTTGGATAGAGTCCTGGTAAGATATATGCTATCAATTGTATTTTAATTTGGTGCTTAGAAAATGAATGTTTTGCCTTGATGCTCCAAACTATACCTTTTAACTTTAATCATTGTGATGTAGACGGTATTCAACATCCCGAGAGCGGATATTCGGGACTGGGTGGACAAGAAATGTGACGCTCTTTGGAAGGCTTGGAAGACAAGCCTATGGTCAAAATGACACAATCCATTGCCCTCACTTGACCAGCAGATGGCCCATGTAGATCATAGGACCATTCTCGAGCAGTGGAGAGAAATGGTGGTGTATTGGCAGACCGATGAGGCGGAGGTATGACTTTGAGATCTCACATTCTAGAGGTTAGCTTTTTTTCCTATCCATATAAACCTCATTTTAATATTTTTAGTCCTTGTCTCATTTTAGACTATGAGTCAATCGAATAGGGAGAACAAATCGCAACTCCAGATCTCTCATACGACAGGGACAAGGAGTTACGCTTAGTATAGGGCGGATGAGGTATGCTTAATCAAGAAGTAACTGTGATATATCAATGACTCTATATTTTCATTTCGACTATTATTTATAATGCGTTCTAACATTAAGACTATTTTTTTTGTTGATGAGGATAGCAAGCATGGGATCTGGAAGGACGGGAGCCTGACCGGATGTGAATGTTCAAGATTACACATGTTCGTCAAGATGAGACATTTGTTGATCGGGCATCAGAGGAGCTTTGGGTAAGTGTATGCATTACATTAAATGATTCTTAAGAAATTTCATATTTGTCATTATTCTTATTTCACAATCAACGGTCTTTTGTGTATGTAGACACAGATGGATTAGCTGGTCAGCCAGCGTCCGAAGAGCACTACTAATAGCTCCGCTTGGAACGAAGTTTTTACCTAGGTTATGGGTCCGAACACACATGAGAGGTTCCGTACATATGGACTGGGTGTTACCCCTGCACAGTTCCACGCTCCAAATGCTTATCATTAGAGGAGGAGGGAAGAAGAATTAGCTGAGCTGAACCAGACTCTAGTGGCTACTACCGAGGACATGAGGATGAGATGAGTTCTTTAAACACCTGGCTGAATGTGTTTGAGGATTGGATGTCCCATATGAACGTTGGCTCACATTTTCCCTCCTATACAGGATCGACACCTGTTCCGGATCCAAACTCTACACAGCCTTTTGATGATCTCCTTTGACCCATGTTCTCTTTGACTTTGACTATTGATTTGCATGATACTCATACTCTTTCTTAGTATTACTATATGTTTATTGTTACCTTGCCTTGAAATATTTATTACCTTGATAATTTGCTGAGTTCTTACTATTACTATATGTTCTGGACTTATGCGATTGATGCGATACATGTTTTTTGATTATGTTATGGAGATTAGGTTTTGGCTAGATATGAATGTGAATGGATGAGGGTGGAATAGGTGAGTTATTGAATTTGAATGATGTGGGTGGAATAACTGAAAATGTGAATGGATATGGGTGGAATAACTGAGAATGTGAATGCAATGGATGAGTTGTTGAATGTGAATGCAATGGAATGGAATGAATAGGATATTGCATGTGAATGGAATGGATATGTCTTGAATGTGAATGGTACATGTTTACAGGTACAAGATATGTCATGTGAATGAAATGGATGTGTTCTTGAATGTGAATGGTATGAATATGATATTGCATGTGAAAGGATATGGAATAGGCGGAATTAATCTGATATTGCATGTTTACAGGTGATGGAAACATGTATACAGGTGTAGGAATGGAAATAGGTTTACATGTGCAGGTTTCAAAAAAAAAAAAAACGGCATTAGCGACAGCAAATAATCCATCGCTAATGAGTGACGCTCATTAGAGACAGAAAAGGAACCATCACATTTGATAAGTAGAGACAGAAATATTTCCGTCATATTTGATTATTAGAGATGGAAACATTTCCATCACTAATTCTAAATTAGTGACAAATGTTTTTCCGTCACTAATTAGTGACGGAATTATTTCCGTTACAATTTCCTTTTCCATCACTAAACTCCTAGTTTAAATTGCCAACATTAGTGATGGAAACTTACCGTCGCTAATTAGCGACAAAAAGATATTTTCGTCTCTAATAACCTTTAGATACGATCGAATTAGTAATGGATTAGCGACAGACGAATTTTCATCTCTAATAATAATAGCGATGGAAAATTGTGCATTAGTGATGGAAATATTCCGTCATTGGTCGGTAGATTTCTTGTAGTAATCATGCCTTAGTTGTAACTACGACAGAAACCCTTTGGATTCAATATGTCTTGCGTGACATTGGCATTCAACTCTTCTATCTGGCTTGTGTACTTTGTGACAATGTTTGTGCTACTTATATGGTGGTCAATCCTATTTTTCATGCTCGCACAAAGCATATTAGGATTGACTATCACTTTGTTTGGGAGCATGTTATGCATAGTACTTTGTATGTTCGCTTTGTTCCCACTTAGCATCAACTGGCAGACATTCTCACCAAAGCTCTTCAGCATCCACGATTTAGTTTCCTAAGGTTTAACAGAATGCTTCCCTCAACATCAGATTGTGGGGGAGTATCAACCAAATCATAATTTACAGTAAAGGAAGGAAATCATTCCTTAACCTAGTTCCCTCCAACTATATGATAACTCCATATAGCAACTAAATATGTATATTTTTCCAAAACTCTCTTTGATTAAAAGAGTAGTTGAGTTGTCCATGGATTCTTAGGAGAAAAATCCTTTATATATACACAAATTGTAAATCCTCATAGTAGTGAAAACAAACATTTTATCCTTCAATTGTGTTCATGGGACCTATTGTTGCCTTACCTCTTTGTTCCTTGTATAGAAAATTATCTTTGATGATTTAGAGTGTTGTGTTGAGCCAAAAGTGGAAACCAGTGTGGACCACTAGAGCTTCTCATCCCGTCCCTCATTTATTTTTTGCCGATGGCCCAAATGAGAAATGCTAGCCCTAATCTCAGTCAAACTCTACTCTCAGTCTCCACCAATCACTTGTCCATTCTTGATGAGAGAGAGTGCTTTGACCACCATAACTGATTTGAAAATGGATAGGTGGTTGGTGGAGGCTGAGAGTAGAGTTTGACCGAGAGTAGGGAAAGCACGCCTCTTGCAGACGCTTCTGCTAATCGAGTGGAGATAATTATGGCTTGCTTTGAGGAGTTTTGTGGAGTGTCAGGTCAGAGTATCAGTGTTGTCAAATCAAAACCTTTTGTCTCGCCTAATTGCTCTAGATAGGTGGCCAGAAACTTTAGTGCTATGTGTGACATTCCTTTAATATCTAATTTGGGTATCTATTTGGGGAGTTTCCTTGCTGCACCAAACAGTCATTAAGGCTACTCCTTATCGCATTGTGGAGAAAGAGCAGATACACTTGGCTTGTTGGAAGTCTCACCTTTTAAACTTCGCGGGAAGAACTCTCTTAATTCAATCTGTTATCTCTTCCATTTCTTGCTATACCATGCAAACCACTAAACTACTAGGGTCGAGGAATAATGTTGTGGACAAATGTCACAGAGGCTTTCTTTAGGGTGACACTGACATTAAAAAGAAGATTCACCAGGTTTTTTTTGGTAAACTCAATCATACCACAAGGCAATGACTGAAGGCAAAGACAAGGGAATACTCACACCACCCAAGCAAACACACACACACACACACCACATGCAAACTCACACACACATACACACCACACACATGCAGCCCATGTAAGCTTCACCCTAGAGCTCCTCAAAACGGGTACCAACCGTTTGAGGTGCCAAGGAACTTATATGGGACAACATGCTCGGGTAGGAACCCGATGTGGGACTAAACACTCACCCTAAAGGTGTTCTAGTTTTTTTGGTAAACTCAATCATACCACAAGGCAATGACTGAAGGCAAAGACAGATTCACCAGGTTGGATGAGATTAATTGTGCAAACCTAAAGACCATAGGGGGTTGGACATCAAGCAAATAAGTAAAGTAAATGAGACTACGTTAGCCAAAGTGGACTAAAAAATCATGACTGAGCAAGGAGAGGTTGTGGGTGAAGGTTATTAAGGGGAAGTATGCAATGAATTCACACTTCCTTGGTTGTCGAACCAATGCTTAGTCTTCTTATACTTGGAGGAGCGTGACCAATTAGGAGTAGGAACTGCTGAAGTGTGGCCTTAGTTGGGTGTTAGGCAATGACAATACAATTAAATTTTGGACTGATGTGTGGATTGACAATACTCCTCTTAGCACAATTGCCACAACACCAATTACAGTAGAAGAAATGGAGAAATTTGTCATGGATTATGTTATGAGTATGATGATTGGAACTTAGTTGGGTGTTAGGCAATTACAATACAATTAAATTTTGGACTGATGTGTGGATTGACAATGCCCCTCTTAGCACAATTGCCACAACACCAATTACAGTAGAAGAAATGGAGAAATTTGTCATGGATTATGTTATGAGTATGATGATTGGAACTGGGATGCTATTGGGGACTTACTTTCCACGAATATTCAGCTCCATATTCATGCCGTTAAGGTTTTCCCCTCCATTGCTTTACAGGATCGACTTGTGTGGCGTGAGTTGAATTTGTTGTAAAAGTTAGAGATTATTGACCATGCTAACATATATGAAAACGAAATTTAAATATTGCATATGAGACAAAAGCATTTTATCAATATCAAAAATCAATTTAACATAATCCTAAAAAATATAAGAAATTGAGAAACTTATTGATTAGAATTTCGACTGAGGCACGATACTAAAATTGCTATCCTTAAACCGATTTCGCCTCTTTTGGAGTATCTCCCTTGATGTAAACAGGTTATGACGGCCGATCTCCAGGATTCAACAATCGCGGTCTAATAGCATGCACTCGCAAATTAGACTTACTAATGAACTTCTGATATGACACCCAACTCAAGAAAACCCAACTCAAAATATAAAAGAAAAAAGATGAAAAAACTCAACTTTTTTTCTCTACCAAAATCTTAAGAAAAAACCTTATTTATAATAGATTTCTCCCCAATGGACATTAATAACCCAACTAATTAAAATGAGTTGCACGAAATTAAAAGTCATTTAAAATACAAAACAGTTACAAAATTAAGGCTTTAAAATGACATTAAAATTTGTATCATAAATTTAAAATAAATCCAACAGAATTCTAATGATTTTACCACGAGTTTAGCATATAAGCTTTTGGACGGGGTTACTCCTAATGAGTTGGGGTATGATAATATAGCTGGAAGAAGATTTGGAAACTATTGGGACCTCAAAGAGTAAATTTTTTCCTTTGGTTAGCTTGGCAGGACAAACTGTTGACTAATGAAGCGAGGCTGAAAGATAGTAGGTCTCGATCCTGTGGCTATGTTGTTGAGGACATTTTACACGTGTTAAGAGATTGTGCAAGGGCTAAAATAGTTTGGTTAATATTGGTTGAAAGCTCTGCCCAACAACTCTTTTTCTCGCTTGGGTTAGTGAAGTGGATTGATTACAATATTTTTGGGAATTCATGGAGCAATGGCTCAATCATTCATTGGCAGCTTACCTTCAGCCAAGCTACTTGGGCATTATGGCACTGGAGGAATTCATTAATCTTGGATTAACATTTTGCCCTCTCTAATACATTGGGAACTCTAATTTTAACTCCGGTTAGGGAAGCAGATCCTTTGAAAAAGCTCAATCAAGAACTTTTTATTAGTTGGATTCCCCCTCTTTTGGGATGGATTAAGCTGAACCTAGATGGGTCCTCTAAGAGTAACCTGAGCTTGGCCAGTGGAGGAGACCTGCTTAGAGATGAATCTAACAGGTGGTTGAAAGGTTTTGCATACAATATTGGTATTTGTTCTGTTACCATGGCTGAACTATGAGCTATTTATCGTGGTCTCACCTTGGCTTGGAATGCAGGTTACAGACATGTAATTATTGAAATGGACTCCAAGTTTGTTGCTCTGATTCCGAGGGATCCTCATGGATATTTAACCAACGCCGATCATTACATAATTTTGAGGTCCTGGGCATGCAGACTGCTAAATGGGTATAGGAAAGAAATTTCTTGACAGACTGACTTGCAAATCATGGTGTATGTTTTCCCATTGGCATGAAGATTTTCACGAATACTCTAATGATTTTAAGGTTTTGCTTAGAAATGATGTAATTGGGGCTACCACTCCTACAAGATCTTGTTGCCTTTGAAAAAAATGCTTAAAAACTCCCCAAATGCAATCTTACAAAGACGCACGGTGGTGACATGCCCTCCAAATTTTCAAATTCCTTCCTTATTACTAATTCAGTGGGCCTTCATAATTTTTTAAGTTTTAATAGTATCCCCTCACCCCAATTTTTTTTTAAAGTCTAATCTTAATACTGCCCCCCTCAAATCCCAATGAGTAGTGATTCCATTACTTAACTCACCCTGTGTCCTTGTGTCCATTTTAACACTCCTTTAACCCTGATTAAGCTTAACTAAATTAAAGTTAAGATTTTGTTTTTTTTGGATTGCTTAATTCTAGGGGTGAGTGAATCTTAACCACAATTGATGATTATTTAAAAGTGGAGTATTTAAAAGTGGGGTGTGAACCAATGAGGATAGGTCATTTCATTACATAATGGAAACCGTGGATACTTAAGCATTATTTAATCCCAATTGTTGTGAAACCAAACCCTCTACTTGTGGGCTAGCTTGATGCTTGGCTCATGTCCCAAGCTGTCTCTCTTATCTTCTTCATCTCATTCTCTTTTATATTTTATTTTTATTCTTTTCTTGTTTTTACAATATGGATTATACATATACGCTTAAGGATTTGGACCATTAGTTTTTTTTCTTCTCTAAATTATTTAGTTGCAAATAAAATTTAATTATTCAAATTTTAACACTGCAATTCTAATTGTAGTTGTTTACTCTTCATTTTTTTTAAACTTTACTAATTCAATACTTTAAATTGAGAAAAGATGAGAGGGAAAAAAAAAAAAAACAGAATCTCTTAGCGGCTGACACCAATGGCTTCTCTCGCTGGAATCTTAATCTCTTGATGGTCGGTGGCAATAGCTTCAGCAATATGACAACCTCACCGAAACCCTAAATTTATACAAATATGATTTTAATCAAATTTAAAAAAAGACCCTTGTTTTTCTTGTGACTAGACCTTTTATTGGAATGCAGGAGTGACAAATCTTATGACGATGATGGACCAATTACTAAAAAAAATTATTCTAAGGGGTTACGTCCTCAAGGCTCATAAATTTTTCGTGATACATGTACTTTGGCCCCCCTCCCAAAGGAAAAATTCCTAGCTCCGCCCCTGGTGGTGGAGACAATAAGTGTCAAACCATCTCTTAGGGTAGCACACCACGTGTTGCACCCACCTTGTCTGTGGAGAATTTTTTGGCCAAGTGCGTCTAGGACTAAGCATTCCTCAATGCCACACTAAGAGGTCCTTTATACAATAATTACATGTTACACATAGCAAGTTAATGTGATGTACCACAAATGTAATCCGTCGATCTAATAATCATTTCCATGAGTTCGTTTGCTCTTGTATTTGCAGGGGTGTAGGAGAGCTTTGAACAGCTTTTCTTCTCGTCTTACCCTAACGAGAGAATCACTGATGAAGTCACGATCATGACTTCTGGTTAATCCAACTCAACTGTAAATCGAAACTCGGCCATGGCGAAGACCACGAAGATAGCTACGTCTCTTCTTCTGCTACTGTTGCTTCACCTGAGCTCGGTCTCATCTTGGAAAAAAGACGAATTCAGAAACTGTAATCAAACCCCCTTTTGCAAGAGAGCTCGATCGAGAAAACCCGGATCTTGCTCTCTTTCCGCCACCGATGTCGCCATTAACGACGGCGATCTCACTGCCAAGCTTCTTACGAAGAAATCTGGAGAAGAAAATAGCGAAGATGATCAAGAACAAGAGCCAACCAAACCCTTGATTCTTAGATTATCTGTTTATCAGAAGGAAATATTGAGGCTCAAGATTGATGAGGATCCGAGCTTTGATCCACCGAAGAAGCGATTCGAAGTCCCTGATGTGATTTTACCGGAGTTCGACAACAAGAAGCTTTGGTTGCAGAGGGTTTCAACGGAGGTGATTGATGGTGATTCTAGTCCTTCTTCGGTTGTTTATCTTTCCAATGAATATGAAGCTGTTCTTCGGCACGATCCGTTTGAGGTTTATGTTCGTACCAGAGGTGGTGATCGTGTTCTGTCGATGAATTCACATGGGCTCTTTGATTTTGAGCAGTTGAGGACGAAGAAGAAAGAAGGGGAGGATTGGGAGGAGAGATTTAAAGGGCACACTGATACCAGACCTTATGGTCCACAATCAATTAGCTTCGATGTGTCATTTTATGGAGCTGATTTTGTCTATGGAATCCCTGAACATGCCTCTAGTATGGTTTTGAATCCTACCAGAGGCCCGGGAATCGATGATTCGGAGCCATTTCGCCTCTTTAACCTGGATGTTTTTGAATATGTTCATGATTCCCCATTTGGGATTTATGGGTCAATTCCTTTCATGCTTTCCCACGGGAAAGATCGTGGCACATCGGGATTTTTCTGGTTGAATGCGGCCGAAATGCAGATTGATGTTATGGGTTCTGGTTGGGATGATGAGTCTGGGATCTCCCTCCCATCGTCTCAAGATCGAATTGATACTCTTTGGATGAGCGAGGCCGGCATTGTGGATGCATTCTTCTTTGTGGGTCCTCGACCAAAGGATGTTGTTCGGCAGTACGCCAGTGTTACTGGTACATCTGCCATGCCCCAGCATTTTGCCACTGCATACCACCAATGCCGATGGAACTATAGGGATGAGGAGGATGTTGAGAATGTGGATTCCAAGTTCGATGAGTTTGACATCCCCTATGATGTTCTCTGGCTTGATATTGATCACACAGATGGGAAGAGGTATTTCACTTGGGACAGGATGCTCTTCCCCAATCCCATAGAGATGCAGAACAAGCTAGCTGCAAAGGGTAGGCACATGGTTACAATTGTGGATCCTCATATTAAGCGGGATGAGTCCTTTCACCTGCACAAGGAGGCTACCGAAATGGGATATTATGTGAAGGATGCCACTGGCAAGGATTATGATGGTTGGTGTTGGCCAGGTTCCTCATCGTACCCGGATATGTTAAACCCTGAAATCCGATCCTGGTGGGCTGAGAAGTTCTCCTTCCAAAATTATCGGGGTTCAACTCCATCCTTGTACATCTGGAATGATATGAATGAGCCTTCCGTCTTCAATGGTCCCGAGGTATGTTGCCTAGTTTCGATTCTATCAATTACATGCCTATGTTGGGATGAGATATCTCTCTGTCTTTTCACCCTGTTGTTCTTGTTAATAATAACATTTGAAAACATCTTACCAAATTTTCTCAGAACAGAAACTCAGAGAACATCAAATCCTCATCTATCAGCATTCAATTATGAACCTAGCAGAAGCTCAAGTTAATTTTGTTATTTTTTTTTCATCGATAATGAGAAGCATATATTAATGAAAAAGAGCTACAAAGAAAGAGTTTACAAGAATGTAAACTCAAGAGCAAAATACAAGAAGTAAGCAAAAGAAAACAGAAACAGATGCAAATTAGGATTCCCTTGTACTGAGAGAGGCACAAAAACTCAATCCAACACAATTCCCAGATCCGTAATTAATGGTTTAGTGGTTTTACTTGGAGTCGACGTTGCTATCTGTCACTTTCTACAGCTAGAAATACTGACTATATTAATCAAACCAGAGTCAGTGTTTTAAAACCCAAAAACTCGACTCGACTCGGAAACTTGCCGAGTAGAGTCAACTCGGAAACTTGGGCAAAACTCGTCCGAGTAATGACACCTAAAACTCGGACATATATAATATTTTTTCTAATAATATATATGGTATAGATTCAAAATTAATGATAAACCATGCCTAAAATAAGATATATAATTCAATATATACTAAACATCCCACTTTTGTTTTGTATTTATACTTAAAAGTGAGTGGGGTATGCTAAAAAAAAGAAAAAAAACATAATTTAGTCAATCGGGTAGGTAGTTTACTCGATTTTTAGGTTTAAAAAAAAAGTGCAAAAACTCGGACGAGTAGGGGCGAGTCGGAGCGAGTCGGGTGAGTCGGGGCGAGTCGTGGGCGAGTCGGGGCGAGTTTCTGACAAAAACGAGTTTTTCATGAAACTCGACTCGAAACTCAGCCGAGCCGAGTCGACTTGCCCGAGTTTCGAGTCGACTCGGCGAGTTTTAAAACTATGAACCAGACTCTTACTAGAGTTGAATTGCAGAAGGACCATTATAACTGATTTATGCACTAGCATACCACCATAAAACACCTTGTGACAATTTCGTCATGCCATTGATAAGCTAGTACTTAATCTGGCTTTATGAAGAAGCTGGAGTTGCATGATCCAATCCTTGGATCTTGCAAAAATAAAATTGGTTTGGGTCGAAATTGGCATAGTTGGCCAAGAATTTCTTGTCACAAAGGTGATTAGAATTAATTTACTAACCATCAAGCTAACATGTTATGGATCTTTCAATGTGGAGGGGATGCTTATCCTTTACTTATCTGTTCAGGCAAAGGCTTATATATATAGGCTATAGAAGTAGATCCATCAGGGTGATCCATAGTTCTTTATTCTTCCCTATACCAGGAAGCCTGCTAGTATTGTCTAACTCAACTGTAGTAGGATGCTGTTGCTGCAGAGAAGTGATAAACCACTAAAAAAGAGTGTAATAGGTTTAAGTCTAGTGTAAAGAATATTGATTGAAAATGATTTGTAGACTTTCCAATACACCTTGTATATGATATAATCTGGTTGCCAATAGACCTTGTATATGATGTATTCTGGCATGGACTAGGTTTGTAGTACAATTGTACAAGGATCTCTAAAACAGCACTGGTGAAAGAAGGCGCAAGCTAAATGCCAGATTACTATTATCCTGGTGCAATAACAAAATGGCTTTTCCAAACCAGGTGACCATGCCTAGGGATGCTCTACATTATGGAGGTGTAGAACACCGAGAGTTACATAATGCCTATGGGTACTACTTTCACATGGCTTCAGCTGATGGGCTTTTAAGGCGTGGAGATGGAAAGGACAGACCGTTTGTTTTGTCTAGAGCAATCTTTCCTGGAAGCCAAAGACATGGAGCCATTTGGACTGGAGATAACTCCGCGGATTGGGATCATCTTAGAGTCTCAGTTCCAATGATTTTGACTCTAGGTCTTACAGGGATGTCATTCACTGGTGAGTAGGATTTATCATTTAATTAACTTGTGGAAATTATGCATCTTTTTTCCCCATCCAGGCAATCATTTTAGTGGATATATATATATATATGCAGGTGCTGATGTTGGTGGTTTTTTTGGCAACCCCGAGCCTGAGTTGTTGGTTCGCTGGTACCAGCTAGGTGCCTACTATCCTTTCTTTAGAGCCCATGCCCATCATGACACCAAACGACGAGAACCTTGGTTATTTGGGTAATATGTACTCTACTTTTTAAGTATAGTTGATCGTCTTTCACTGCAACTTACTGTTTTGTAGTATATATGTTTTCATTTTTTCTTTGTTGCTGCTTGCTGTATCTAAAGAAGTACTTTTGTTTCCCGAGACACGATTCATTGTACACACACACATATAGTGGTCATACTATTTTCCTTCTTCCCCATCCTTGTCTTTTGTCGTACAGTTTCAGGATGTAGGTAGTATTGCCTAAATTAATTTCCATAGTTCTATTTGGGTTGTTGAAGCCTGCATAATTTGTAGCAAAAGAATTCTCATTTTTTTTAATAAGTAATGATAAAGTCTTGAACAACCCATTTGGTAATTGTTATTATGTAATGGTTAATATCTAGATATCGTTCCATTCAATAAATATCTTCAAAATTGAACACATTTTAGTAAATATGAGTGGTTAGTATTTTGATCCGCAGCCTCCCATGTTCAGTTCTAGTCAGGTCAGATAATTTATTGTAAGAGGTCACATGTTCTGATAGTTGTGGTTTATGTATAAGAGTCAACTTGGTGTTCGTACTACATTTTTATTCTTTGATATCATATCGCTTTTGTTTATCTTGATCATTGTGCTTAAAATCCCCAAAGCTCATTATCAGTTCACACGATCATTCATTCTGGTTTTTCCAGTTGGGAGACAAGAACAAACAACACCCAAGGTCTTGTTTTGTCTCCAGTAGATTTCTTTACATGTTTGTTTCGCAGTAATATTAAGATGCCATGAGACCTAGGTTGATGCTACACTAGTGGCAAACATGGCCCTGTGCAGGTTTTTATTAGCAATGTAGGGATTCGGATGGTATTGCTGAACTGGTGGGTTCAAAAATCTGGCATCAAATATATGTGATTTACCTTAGGGAGATACCTTTTCCAGTGCATTGTTACCTCCAATTTGTGCCATGGAAGTTGGAACATTAGAGCATCTCCAACGGGGCTTGATTTACCTTAGGGAGATACCTTTTCCAGTGCATTGTTACCTCCAATTTGTGCCATGGAAGTTGGAACATTAGAGCATCTCCAACGGGGCATAAAAATCCCAATTTAGAGCCTGAACCTCCCTCCAACAAGGCTCCAAACTGAGGCTCTATTTTGAAGTTGCAATTTTCGATCTCCAAATTTGGAGACCCTGGTGACCGGCTCGAAATTGTTCTCCATCCCTATTCATTTTTATAAAATATCCACTTTGCCCTTATTCACATAGGTCATTTAAATTGTATACCAATTATATCCCTTATACTTTTTGCTCTATTTTTATAAAATAGGTGTAACTTTCAATATATAAATCTGATTTTTATAAAGTTGGTACCATTGAAAAGATATTGACGATACCTTTAAAATGAGACCAATATTAAATATATTTAATAAAAAATTTAAAAAAATTATAAATTTTATATCATATACTCATGCATTAAGTTATATATTTAGGTCTCCAATTATTTTCCACCATTGATTTTTATCACTTCATAGTTCATACACCATTGATTTTCAGATGCAAAGTAACTGTAGCATAAAAATGACAACCCATTAAATTGTATCCAATTAATGCATTGCATTATCCATCAACTTTTCAGATGCTCATAACTTATATGTTAGATATAAAGTAACCATTGTCCATCAACTTTTCAGATGCAAAGTCAATGTACAAAATGAAATGACAACTCATTTACACTCTATCCAATTAATGCATTGGCTTGTCCATCAACTTTTCAGATCCTCATAACTCCTCTGTTGGATGCAAAGTAACCATTGAATTCTATATCTCAAGTCCGGTTCCAATTTGTCTATAAATAGTGATCTCTTTCTCTTCCAAAATCACAATTATTTCTCCCCCAGAACTACAATCGTATACATTTTTATTTAAATTTCTTCAAGCTGTGCAAAGTCCGCTCAATGTGGCTGATCGTTCTCAATAGATGATGATAAAATCATATGCAATGCATGACTTGAAATTTCTTAAGATCCTGTAACGGGTATCAATAAAAAAAAGATAAGTTATGAGAGTGTATAACTGCTTTATACAATGAGTGTAGGCCCAAACATTACATTGAACAACGAAGTGCGAAATTTTGAGGGAAAGAGGTTGGAAGGAAATTTTGGAGGGAAATGTTGTGTCGCGCCCCAAAATCCCATCTAGGCTAAATTGGAATTTTAGGCCCAGGACAGTGCTTATCCTGAAATTTACCTTAATGTATGCAAGGCAATACTAAAATATGAACCTGAATTTTTTTTTCAATATATAATGTTAACCAATTAACTTCTATGTTAATCAAACTAATAACCGGGTTTGCAATATCCGAATCCTCCAAACATGATTCCTAACATAAGAGTAAACCTAAAAGTCATCAAAATATTATCAAGTATCAATCTCATCATCTATTACAACTCTTAATCGAAAGTAAAGTCTACGAGGCTAGTAATAAGGAAATCGGTCTATGTCCCGCGATCCCTCCTCGAGGAAGTCACCTTCTTCTTTGTAGGTTAGGGGTGTACTCCTCCAACCACGGCTCCGCTACTGTCTCGGAACCAAAACATGTCGAAATGAAAAACATAATGGCTGAACAATAAGCGGCTTAGTGAATATAAAGTCCTAACTAGCAATATCTAAACATCAACATAACATATACATCATTGTTTATCGTAATCATTAATATGAGTTGGTTCATCATAGTAATTCAAAACATAAAACATGCATAAATTAGAGTGCGGAAGTCTCATGAATATCTCATCATTCTTTTCTTTTTCTTATCTTATTTTCCTTATTTTCTTTCATTAACGATCATTGTCTTATATTCGTATGAACATCATTAACATGCATACATTTTAATAATAACTTAAAAATAACTTTTCACTATATAGGTGAAAGAGGTTACTATACTCTACGTATCGTATACCAATCCTTAGCACTTTTTCCAATGCACACAAATTCACTTGTGATTCACTTTCCCGGCACCAATGCCATGATCTTAGACTATTGGTTCCAGTCATTGCAAAACTCAATCATGCGGTCATTCTCGTGTTATGCTTGTGTTTTTACTCTTGATCGTGGTCTTTTCATGCTTGTGTATATATCGTGTCGTGAGTGAAAAGTGATAAACCATCGGTCGAATAATACTTTAGATTACTAATCCGGTACCTTTGGTGATCCATCATAACGTCCCACTCCATCATGATAAAAGACCTAGGTTTGCAAGATTGAAATCCAAAGGTTTATTTACCCGAAAATAAATCACTACATGCAAGGTCAACATCATACATTATTTATGAGGCATGTGAATTTCATAATTTTATCAATTGAACATGCATAATCGTGATATTTCAAAGCAAAATTCACGTCGTCACTATCATTCAACAGACATCATTTTTACATCATTAACCCATAGGAATATCAATTATAAAACATTAATTGCATACAAAACCCCTCATCTTTCATCAAAACCACACCATTTTATCCAAAACTTCACAATACATCCCATCCTCCATTCAAAAACTCACAATACATCCCATCCTCCTTATTCAATTACACAACTCCAAATCATTCCCTTCCTCCACATTAAATCATCCCACATTCCTCTTACGACATAAAAATCATGATCAAGGTTTGAAATTTCAACGAGATTTCGATATTTCGCACGAGATATCTCGATCTCGGAGGGTCCTGAAACATCTAGACTAGAAATTAAAATTTTTACAATTTTTCGGAAATTTCGAGCGATATTTCGAAATATCGCTTGAAATTTCGAGAATCTTGACCGAAATTTTATCTTCACTGTTTATTTTATTTTATTTTAAAGAGAGAGACTCGACCGAAATTTCGTTGTGAATCCATTGTTATTTAAACAATGGTTAAAGTAAAACCCCTCAAGAAAATCCATGGGATGATGGGAAAGATCTAAGAGTAAGAAGATCTGAAGAAGGAAAAAAAAAGGGGATTTAGCCGAGGGTATATACCTGTAGTAGCTCCTCGCCGTCGCCTTCGCATTCGCCGTCGCTGTTGCCTGTCAGTGAGTTTCTCCCCTTTCCCTTTTCTCTTCTCTCTACTGTAGCCTGTTCTCTTCTCTGGTCTCAAACCCTCAATGTTACAAATGAAATGTTTAGGGATTAAGACATAAGAGATTGATGGTTTTTTCCGAAACAGTACCTCAGTTATTCAATAATAACTATAATATACTTATATATATATATATGCATTTTTTTTTTTTTAAGAGAGAGACTCCTCCCTTACATTACAATTAACACACTAATGATATTTTAAAAAATTGTATAAAATAATATTTCATAAATTAAAAATTATAAAACTTTACTTGGACCGTTGGACGTAAATATCTTTCACTTTACTTTATTAAATAAAAACTTTATATTAAAATTTTAATGCTTTTAACAATATGGTGACGAGTTTTATATTAAACTTAGAAGTTAGAACTTAGAAGGATTCTATTACATAAGTTCATGAAAATAACAATTTATAATTTCTAGTAGGGTAGATAATATCTTTAAATTTATAATTTTATTTTTTAAATTTAGTATATATTACTTTAGTAGTCTCAACATTAATTGAACTCCACCTTTTAATGGGTCCTACACTCCTACTTATTTAAAAGCGTTAAAAGTTTAATTCATAAAATTTTAAATTAAATAATAACACTGATTATGGGTATGGTCTGTATGGAGGTGTACAACCTCATGTGCAAGTGCTAGTACCAGTTCCAGTGCTGGTGACAGTTATCCATTATTATGCAGAGTATCCACTGATGGGAGTATTGATACGTGTTGGGGTAGACGACTATCAGCGTTATGTATACGAGTATACATCATTGTTCTCTCATCAGATGAACTAGGCAGAATATTGTACTTATGTGGAGAACCAATACTATGAGCAGTCTAGTCAAGACACAGATGACTTTGACCCTGCGCGTAACTCCATGTGGATGTGAGCTTGTGATTGTATTTGTTGAAGTTGGAAGGACTTATTTTAATAGATATATATCATAATGTTATTTTTTTAGAAGTCTTGCTTGTTTACATCAAAATTAAATTAAAAAAAACCTAAAAAAATTATATCTTAATAGACATAGAGCTCCTGCTTGTTTACATCAAAAATAAAAACAAAAATACTTGAATTGGGGTCCTGCACATTTAAATAAAATTACATTAGTTTCTTTTTACAGATTTACATCCACTTCACATTTAAATAAAATTGCAGTCTTCTTCTTTTTCTCTTGAGTCTTGATGCAGAGTCTCTGATAATTCAACCATCTCATCCTCTTCCTATATTGATTTAGTCCTGTAAAAACATTGAGGTCATTAATTGATAATATATAGAAATATCAAGAAGAAATTATAGCTTAAACAAGCAGAAAACATGTCATTTAACTTGAAGTTGGAGATATCATTATTGATGCATTAATTATTATGTATGAAATTAATTGTATTTGAGTTAAATGTTATGCTTGATTGAAAAATGAATACAACTTTTTATGTAAGTTACATCAATATTAGTGAATTATACATTGTCGTCAGCGTCAGCGTGTATCGTTGGCTCCCTTCTCATTGCATCTCTTATATATGTTATTGTTTTTAAAATTTTTTTGATTCTCAGATATGTATTAACATCTATTTTAATATTTCCCTAAGTTTCATTGAAAAATTCCATGTTTTTCACTTTTTTTTTCAATTTTTTCCTCCACGTGCGATATTGTTCTCTCGAAATCAATATATCTTGCGAAATATCCTTAATATATCTTTTTTCCAAGGCTCGAAATGACATGCGAAATCGAAATTTCGAACCTTGATCATGATAAAACTTAAATAGAAGAACCATTTCTACAATAAATTATGCTCAAGAATATCCTCACTTAATTATCACCTTTAAAACCTAAAAGAAATCAATGATTCATGATATTGATAGTGGGGAATCCATATTTTACCATACTAGATCGTTTCCCTACGATCGAAACGCTTGAGAATACTCCTTAGGGCAACCTCCAAGCTAGATCTTCTCCAAGAGAGATCCTCCTTGAAATCCTAGCTTTCTCCATCTTTTCCTTCAAAATTAGGTTTAGGTTCTTTAGAAAACCTAAACCCCCAAATCTTAGGACTATTTATAGTGTGGGAGGGTTAAAACCCTAAAATCCGCACTTCTTAAAAATTCCTATGCGCGCGCGTTTTGATCGATCAGAACTTATGTGCGATCGATTCGAGCTTGTATAGTATTCATGGTATTTTCCTTAACAGTGTCCGATCGATTGGAGCATACAGTGCGATCGATCGGAGCCTGTACAGTATCTTGCATATATTTCTTAATTGTATCCGACCGATCGAGGGTGAATTCTGATCGATTTGAGGTTCTTTTTTTCATTTGTATATCCATTTAAGCATTTTAAACTTTCGAACCCTTTAATTAGCATCATACACACATGAAAAACACATCATTGACAATTTTACCCGTATTAATCAAGATAATGGTATAAAAGTAGATTCGGATCTCAACATGTTGGAGGGAAATTTTGGAGGGTAGTGGGTAAAATGATTGAATTTTGGACGACAGTGTTGGAGTGATTAAGTTTTACATTATGAGCTCATTAGTTTTTGTAGGAAAATTAGTAAATATATGTGCGATATAAGTTTTGGTGAAATAAAATTTCATTTGTTGTTTTAAAATAAAATATATGAATACTGATAGAGATATAGATAGAGATGTATGGTTGGACTTGGTTGAAATGGTAAAAGACTCAAAATGCACTTCTTGAATAAACAATATTATTTTGAGTCTCCAAATGGAGACTCTCATTGGAGATGCTCTAAGAACCAACTTTTCCTGAATATCCAACTACAGACCAAGAATGTAGCGACCAACCCTCTAATCCTCACTTTCTTGTATGTTTCCTCAGGATCAAAGCAAGTAAAATTCCTCCGTGTACTCTTGAATAGAGCTGGTCCGCTACCTCAGGTTGAAACATTTCTGGTAGATGTCCCTAGCATAATTAGTAGGCAAGAACTTTCGCCTGAGCAGACTTTTCATCTTTTCCCATGCACGAATTTTACCCTTTCCTTGCCTCAATCGGCTTTCTTGTACCTCATCCTTCCAAGCCAAGGCATAACCTGATAGACAGGCTGCTACCAACTTTACTAGTCGATTATCAGGTAATTCCTTCCACTCAAAAAAAAAAAAATTCTAATTTGCTAAGCCGATCCAGAAAGTCTTTGGCATTCATCCTCCAATGAAATTCATGTATTTTAACCGGATTCTACCATTCTAGTCCCGATCATCCATCCTAATAGGGTGTTCCGGTGCCCCAACTTATACCTTCCAGAGCCCCTCTCCAACGGTTGGGCTGGCATCAATCTCTTGTCCATCCGATCCATCACCAAAACTCATGTCTTTAGTCTTTGGTTCCTTCCTCACAAAACAATTTGTAAGAGTGGTTTAGCCAGTTACTCAACTCTTCGATAGATCTCCTAATAAATGCCATATCATCATTCCTTGGCCCTACTATTCGTGGAGGCATGTTTAAACCAGATCTGAATAGTTCTGCCTACTAGCCCTACTCTGATACCAAAAATGGTGGAAGTCCAATGGGAAAACAAAGCAAACAACTCTAGAGCAGTTCTAGAATGAAAAAGCTGGTTCAATCCCTTAATATATGTGTGTAGGAAATTCAAACAACTGAAACAAGCCATAGTAACCTCCAAATAGCATAAACAACAGTGTGAAAAAGTGGTAAAGCAAGATAAGAGGAAGAATACCTCCAAGGAGACCCCACACACTAGAGAAGGGCTGGAATCAGCAGCAAAACTAGGTCCCACGTCTGGAACCTGTCGTGGAGGCTTCAGCTCCCACAAAAGTCTTCAAAAAAAAAAAAGATCCAAAATTAGAGATATGGCCAGGGCTTCCCTCTCTTGAGCTGTTGTTCTTGTTGAAAAGATAAAGCTGCCCTCTCTAGAGATTCCCCACTCTATTAGGGACTAAGGGGTACATACGTCTTAACATAAAACTAAAATATTAAAATAAATAACCTAAAATAAAGTTTATCCCTCTAGTAGGGATTTATTCAAACATTAGAGGCTGGGTTAAGTGGGATGAGAGCAAGATGATGATGCCCCTGCATCAGGAGTAGAGGTTTTTGAAGGTTGGTGTTGGATGAGTTGACTTCTAAGATGTTTCTAAAGTGGGCTGATTCATTGGAGGGAGAAAGAAATTCAATTGATGCACGCCTATTGACCCAGCAGCAAGTCGCACCCTTTGCACAAATTTAAAAAGAGAGTGAATGGGGATCTTTATGGCTTCTAAAATACTTTGGACACATTATGACCAATACCCCCAGGTTTCCTTTTATTAAATACAAAAATTAATATTTTAATAACAGTAATGATACCTTGGTATTGGAAAACACTAAGGGGAAAAAGAACTTAGTATAATCCTACAGAAAATACAAACTATGAAACAGATAAGAAAAAAATATGTACGTTACGTAGTATGGGGTGCCAAAGTATCTCCATTGCTATCATTATCCAACCGCTGCATGTTCACCTTGCCAAGAGATGACTACTAAAGAGGTTAATGCAGATTAGTCAATGACTTCGATAACCTAAATCGTTTCTAACTTTCTAAGAGCATCTCCAATGAGATTCTCCATTTTGGAGACTCAAAATAATATAATTTATTCAAAAAGTGCATTTAGAGCCTTTTACTATTTCAACCAAGTCCAACCATACATCTCTATCTCTATCTCCATCTCTATCACTATTCATATATTTTATTTAGAAACAACAAATAAAATTTTATTTCACCAAAACTTATATATCACATATATTTACTTATTTCCCTTCAAAAACTCTTGAGCTGGTAATGTAAAACTTAATCACTCCCCCACTTTCCTCCAAAATTCAATCATTTTACCCACTACCCTCCAAAATTTCCCTGCAACATTTCCCTCTAAAATTTCCTTCCAACCTCTTTCCCTCCAACCTTTCTTCTAAAAATCCAACACACCACCATATTACTCTTATACCTAACATTTGTTTGAATTTTCTCTTACTCATTTTACTCTAACCTAACAATGAGATTTAGAGCAAGTTCATCTCACACACCATTTTCAGATTCCGATGACGAGCGTATTTGTTTACCACCTTCCCCTGATTATGCAGGAGAAATGGCTGCATGGGAGGAGGAAGAAGAGATATTACTTCATTTAAATGCCTCAAACAACACCATCATATCTCACTATCTTGAAGAAGACTACCAACCAATATGTAGAGGCTCGGTTCCTGGACATATAGTGATCAACCGTGGGAGGGAAGAAGGTCATGCTTGATTGGAAAGACTATTTGACGTAGAACCCCACCAATGGGGAAAGTCTATTTCACAAGTAGGATTTTGGTCTTATCTAACTAGAAAAAAAAAAAAACAAAATAAGTCAACATTTGAATAAAATAACTAATTGAAATAACTACATAAACAAAATTATGTGAATTCTTACAATATCAATCTCAGAATCGCCACTTGGATTAAGATTTTCGATTGCTCGAACACATCCTCAGAATTTGTTGATGGCCTTTGTAATTTATCTTTTTTTTGATTGATACCCGTTACAGATGCTTGAGAAATTTCAAGCCATGCATTGCATATGATTTTATTCTCGTTTATTGAGAATGATTGGTCAGTTGAGTAGACTTTGCAATGCTTGAAGACATTTATATAGAAAATGTATATGATGATTGTAGTACTGGGAGATAAATAATTATGATTTTGGAAGAGAAAGAGATTACTATTTATAGACAAATTGGAACTAGACTTGAGATATAGAATTCAATGGTTACTTTGCATCCAAGAGAGGAGTTATGAGCATTTGAAAAGTTGATGGACAAGGCAATGCATTAATTGGATAGAGTGTAAATGAGTTGTCATTTCATTTTATACATTGACTTTGCATCTGAAAAGTTGATGGACAATGGTTACTTTGTATTCAACATAGAAGTTATGAGCATTTGAAAAGTTGATGGTTAAGGCAATGCATTAATTGGATAGAGTGTAATGGGTTGTCATTTCTATGCTACAGTTACTTTGCATCTAAAAATCAATGGTGTAGGAAGTGATAAAAATCAATGATGGAAAATAATTGGACACCTAAATATAAAATTTAATGCATGTGTATATAATATAAAATTATATTATTTTTAATTTTTTAAAAAAATATATTTAATATTGGTCTCAATTTAAAGGTATTGTCAATATCTTTTCAACGGTACCAATTTTATAAAAATCAGATTTATATATTGAAAGTTACACCAACTTTATAAAAATAGGGCGAAAAGTACAAGGGATATATATTATCCTCTTTGTTAAGTGAAGGGTTCTCTTTATTTTTCAATGATTATCCATGTTAATTGTTTTAGAAACCTGAAAAACTTATGAATGCACGTTAAAGTTGATAAATAATTAAAATTTAGTTTCTAAACCTATTTCGATTTGCAATTGATGAGTTCAATGTTCTTAGAGGACTGAATCAATATGTTAAGAAGAGGAGATGAGTAGTTAAATAATTTTTAATTTATGAATTACTATTAGAAAATCATTTAATTTTTTAGTATTACTAAAAATCCCTTATGGGCATAATATATTAATAACAAAATTATTAGAATAATAAAATTATAATTTATAATAAGGTACACTAATAATAAAATTATAATATATAATAAGGTTAATGCTAGGGACACATCTTTCCTTATGAAGAAATTAAGTTTAAAGCGAGTGGAACTAGCATTACCCTTTTAAATTAAAACTTAAAAGCCCTTACCGTCTTTTTCTGTACACTTCGGTTAACTTCTACTAAAGTTCTCTATTTTCTCAACACTTTTTTTTTTTCTGTTTCGGTCGAAGTTCACCGAAGTTCATCAAAGTTTACCACGAAGTTCAGTATTTTAAAAACACAAGTGCATTTTGCTTCAGACACCACAGAAGTCGACGCAATTCTGTCAACTTCGGTGGAATTGAGTTGATTTTTGACACCATGCACGAGAGAACAATTAAAGTGTTGTTCCATAAGGACACTCCAATCTCCACTTACCCACATGCGGGTTGGTATAGTGATATGGATAGATATCCTCACTTGCAATAGAGGACCCCTAAAGGCATTTCCCATGACAGTAATTTGCCAATTATGTTTCCCCTTCATATAGAAAGGAGAGGTCTCCCTCAAAAGGGGATTCAAAGACTTTTTAACCCTTGAGCATTCTCACACGAGAGAATATCAACTAAAGACTTTTGAAGCCCTAAGAATATACTACAAAGAAAGATAATCATGGAGAATGTGAGTTAAAGAATCCATAAGGCCACATTCGCACCCTTGTTTTCCTTTTTCTTCAAATATATTGTGAAATTTCCTCCACTTGAAATGCCAATAAAGATGATACTTCACATATATCTTGGTCTCTTCTTTCTGTGTGGATTGTGGGATAGGTGACTAAATGACGTAATTAATAGTTCAAATTCAATATGAGCTGGAAGTATTTCCCCCACGCACTCTGTTGATCTTCGGATCAACCGGGGATATTTGGCCTGCAACCGAAATATTTTTATACACTATTTGTTGTGGTTTTTACTTATTTTATTATTTTTATCATAATAATAATAATAACAATTAATATTATTAATATTATTATTATTGTTTTTGTTTGATCAACAAGGAAATATGTATTCATATTAGGGTACTGCTACAACTAATGACTATGGAGAAGGTTGTAAAGTCAAATAAAGTCAATTGTGATGAGAAAGACATAATTTTTGTTAACACAAACAGATCAACTTTTGTGTAAAAAGTTTATTCTCCAGTTGCATGTTTCTTTCTTTGAAAGTCATAAAACCGGTACAAACAATCTTGATCTTTGAAGATGATTAGTTCAAAAAGCGTGTCAGTGTTAAATTAAGATCACCTTGAGGAACATTCTTGATGATTTTCTGTACACCTTAGTCCTAACCTTAAGAGAGGATGTTGAGATGGATACTTTGGCGCCTCGGCAAGGTTTCAGCCAAAGTTTAGCTAGTAAAGTTTTGCACCAATAAGGAGAAATATCTATTTGTTTATTTATTTTATTGGACAATAATAGAGGATTTACATGATTTGGAGGTATAATTAGGATCACCGAAACATTAAGATTGAAAAGGGTAATGCACACCATTTACAAAAAAGTTTTGAGGGGCATTTAGAGTACATGGAAATTAAAAATTAAGGATGATGAAAAGAAATAAAAAAAATAAAGGAGGATGAATGAGAGAATTGGGAATTGACTACCTCTTGATGCTGAGGGGTATCATAGGTGGAAGCCTTGTGTATGAATGGACTCTGCATGTTCTTTGAATGAGGTTGACTCTAGATTTTTGATCTATTGAATACAAAACTAGTGTTAAACATGTGTTTTCTTGGGGGCGTGTTAAAATGAATACCAAAAAAACGAACCATAATAGCTTGGTAGTTTTGACTTTTGAGGAAAGGTTATCACCTCCGTTATGAGTGCCCTCAACTGTGGGCTGGATATCTCCAGGCTTGGTTATATTGTAATGAGAGCCACAAGCATCCATTATACGATGCACACACACAATACATTCATTATAGAAGGGCAAAAAGTAACAGTTTTAACTAGAAAATGACGGGCGGAAATAATCTATGAATTTCATTATAGGTCCAAGACCAGAAGTGATATGTACAATGATTATTAGGGCTGTCAATGGGCTGGGCAAGGCTGGGGTCTGTCGTGGCCCAACCCTCACTTGTAATGGTTCGGCCCAAGCCCTCACAGTGCTTGATCTGGCTAGGCCCAAGCCTTACCCTTAGGGCCTGGGCTTTAAAAGAAGGTCAAGAAAAGCTTTTTCGTCATAATGTTTCTTGCTTTTTTTCCCTAAACTACCACCAGCTGCCAACTTGACATCAACCCTCCTCCTTTATCCGGGCTTGGGACCGGCAATGCAAACCCAAAGAGCACAACAACGAAGTTAAATTTTTAAGCACAACGACGAAGTTAAATTTTTAACTTTTTTTGCCAGTGAATCGATAACAAAGTAGAAAATTATTCTTAAGTAAAAATAAGAGCTTAGGATTTATTTAAGGTTTAGAGTGAAGTTTTTACTGAGTGTTATGGTTTTAGGGTTTAGGATGGGTGTGGGTTTTTTTAAAGGATTTATTCAGGGTTATTTGTGCTTTAAGAAAAATCCTAGCGGAGATTGGTGTAGGGTTAGGCTTTAGGTTAAAAACCCCTAATGGTTCAGTCGGATTAGGGCTAGGGTTTATGGCCCCTAATGGTTCAGTCGGATTAGGGCTAGGGTTTATGGCTTATTGATTAGGGTTTCTTAGGCCTTATGGTTAATGTATCTTTGTCGTGCTATCACTCAAAGGGGTCTTGGTCTTGCTATAGTGGTGGTGCTCTGATTGATTATGACTTTAGATCAATGACAAAATTTAGAAATTGATAATCTTATAAGGCTACAACAAAGATTAGGTTACTGATTAAGGTTTCTAAGGATTAAGCTATTTCTAGCTTTAATGAAAAGAAATCCCACATTCAATTGACAAATAATTTTCCTACAGCATTAGCCAACTTATGATTAAATGAAAAAAGATAGAAAGTATAGAAAATAAAGGAGCTAGTAGCGAAATTACTACCATACCCCAATATATATTTCATTGAAGGGGTCTATATAGATAATTTTAAGTTAAAAAAATAAAATAAAAATAAAAACATATATATATATATATATATATATATATATATATATATATATGTTTATTAGTATTTCAACACCCTTTAAAGCCCAGCCCTCATGTCAATCAAACAAAGGAAAGAGAATAGTTTATGAACCTCATGTAAGGTCCTTGACTTCAAGTGATACATTCAACAATTAACTAGCATTTTGCTATCACTGCTTCACCCGAAATAGGGAAATGGAAATGTCAAAGAAGTGTTGGAAGATCCAGAATGCTGTTGGAGGAATACTAGATGACTAGGATGGAAACTTTCTCAACGATTCTAGTGATTCTTTTTCTTCCTTTACCCTTATCTTTTATCTTGATCAATTGTTGACCTAACTATAGTGTGCAAATTAATTGCACCATGGACATGAGGGAAAAATATTTAATTCTATAGTTATGATTTAAGTATCCTCTAAAAGAGGCAAATTAGAAGTTAGAACCAATGGACAAGAATGCGCAATGAACAAGAAATTTGGGGTGAAGAAGAAATTTTCTGCTATTTTAGTATATTACTAATGTGAAGGTGGTGGACTTCATTATCACACTTTCAATTGTGAATGCTGGCGGTTACAAAATACTTTAATTATACATATACGCATGATGGAAATATATAGACGGAATGGGCCATGAAAATATGCCTAGCACAAAGTAAGCAACGAAATCTGCATTTTTTTAAACAAAACTTTGAACCCTGTAAATTGAAACGTCAAAATTTCTGGTGATCGATCATGTTTGGTAAGAACATATTGCAGAGAACTGAATAGTGACTGGCTCTCTGCAATGCATCTTCCATCCTTTGTGAAGGTTTTAGAACATTAGGATATGTTGGAATATCCTTATATGAATGTGACTCAACCTGGCTGTCAGCCTAGGTCTAAGAATCTCAAGGTTAATAAAACATGGACTCAGGCATGAGGAAATTTTCACTGAACAGGGCTCTCTGCAAGGTTAGCGATTATTCTAAAACAATAATAAACCTTCAGGAAATCTGCAGTTCCCCTCTTTTGTTCAGGTTTTAGAACATTAGGAATTTCCAGACTGTTTATTTATGGTTGCAGCTCAACCTGGCATCCTCCTAGGCCCGGGGAAACCCAAGGTTAATGAAACATGGACTCAAGATGGTATCCTCTGCCGAAAGAACAGTAACAAATGTGTATGTAGTACTTACCAGCAAGGAGAGGAAATACTTATCATGGGGTTAAGTTTCAAATAGTAGATAAACAACAATGCAGTTACTCCAGATGTGAATGAGGCCAAGGAATCTCGAGGCTGATGAAACTTGGACTCCCTGAATAGTGTCCCTGCAAAAAAGAACAGTGAAAAAATGTACAAAACTTACTAGCAAGGAGAGGAAAACTTATCATTAAGGTTCAGTTTCAGATATTTGATCAACGACAATGCAGTGACTCCATGTGTAAGTAAAAAATTGACCATACTGCCCTTCGTGACCATAAAGTGTACATGCATTGTTTATGATTACATATTGATGTGTGTGATGGCATCGGTTTACCTATTGGTAAGTTTAGCATGAAGCCATGTAATATGCATGCATCAGCATCACAGCCAAACAGAGAACTCTTTTTTTGCACGGTAGCCAATAGAGCATCTTACTGACTGTTGAAAGCATCGTGGATTATAAGATCTATTGTTTCAGAGGGTCTAACGAATATAACATTATTTATCTGCAAAGATATGAGGCCTTCTGTGATGCTTATACACAGACTCAAAAATATAGTTAGATACCCTGACATTGCTTTTGTTGGTAGGAGTTTTCTGACAATGCGCAGTACATAATCAATGATTCTTGTTAGGTCCAGTTTAGAGCAAATATTGAGCACCAGCTGATGTGGAGGCCGAAGCAGTAAGTACTAAGTACTATTGGTCAGAGATGTGAGGTCATGGTATCTGCCACCTCTCCTGACTAGTGAATTGTTATTCACTTGTCATGAAATAGTCTATACAATTATAGTATCAATACGCTGAGATAGATTTTTTACTTTATCCTGTTAAAGGTGATAGGAGAAAAGTTCAGACTGTAAATTAGACTATATCTACATCATGGATATGATATATATATATCAGTAGAAACCCTGTGCGATGCATGGGTAGTAATTAAGAATATCTAAAAATTAAATAATTGTATTTATTTATTTAAATATTAAATATTTTAAGAATATTTAATAAAAAATTTATATGTTAATAATGTCTTTATAATAATAAATTATTATTATTTTAATAATTTTTAATAGAAAATCATAAGTCGTTTAGTATTAAACTTAAATTAATACACCCAAGAGTTGTAGATAAGAGGGGACTCTACAATAGTGGAGATAGAGAGGGCTCTATGATGAGATAGTGAGTCCCAAACCTACTTGCAAGAGTTGGAGATACGAGAGGAATCTACAATAGTGGAAATAGAGAGGGCTTTAGGATGAGATAGTGGGTCCCAAACTTGAACAATAGGGATTAAAGAGAAAAGCCACGTGTCATCTCTAAAATAGAACTTATAGGATTGAAGGGATGAGAATTTGGAGAGCAAAGAGAGAAAATCTTATTTCTTTATAGTATAAGTAGTAGATAGGGGGTCGATAACGTTCGTTCACGCAGGGGCGTGAACATTGTCAAGTTCATGCTGGCAAACATATGGGGGTAATTTGGTTAATAACATGGATATAAGGGATATTTTAGGAAATATAAAAAAATTGATTTTATAAAAATATCTAACATTGGAAGCTTATTTACAAGAATGCCATTGCGATTTCCATCCGTGAACTCTATCATATATATATATATATATATGCAGTTTAGTAACATGAGTGAACAATTCAAAACAATAAAAAGAAATTGATTCTACTATTCACTTTCACATCATCACGTTACATAATTCAGCTCTTTACTGCAAACCATGTAGCGCTGAGATCTGGTTACTGTTTTCTTATTTTAATTATAGAAGAATGCTTCAAGATAATTAATTGGTTTATGTATGCCAGGCCATGACTTTTTTTTGTCTTGTTCATGATGGCTTGGTACAGGGAGCGAAATACTGAACTGATAAGGGATGCCATACACATTCGTTATATGTTGCTCCCATATTTCTACACGTTGTTCAGAGAAGCAAGCACAAGTGGTGTTCCAGTTGTGCGTCCACTGTGGATGGAGTTCCCTTCAGATAAAGCCACTTTCAGCAATGACAAGGCTTTTATGGTTGGAAATAGTCTTTTGGTGCAAGGGGTCTATACTGAGGTGCATTTTCTAGCACTACTTTTTATTTTTTCTGGTTTTTATTTTTATCTTTCTTAAGTTGTGTTGCTAATTGAAGATTGTGTGATGGAATCTCTTTCCGGATCAGCGGGCAAAACATGCATCAGTGTATTTGCCTGGGGGGCAGTCGTGGTATGACCTGAGAACTGAAATTGTATACAAGGGAGGTGTGACCCACAAGTTAGAGGTTTCGGAAGAGAGTATTCCTGCTTTCCAGAAGGCAGGCACCATCGTACCAAGGAAAGACCGGTTCCGCCGAAGCTCCACCCAGATGGTGAACGATCCTTACACTCTGGTATGTCTTTGGTGTTGAAGTTCTCTTTTAATCTCTTCAAAAGCAGCCAAGCCTACATGAAAATGTCAGAGTAGAGTACTAGAAATGAGGGGCCTCTCTATTCTCCAACATTGTCTTTATTTCCGAAGCCTCAGTTTTGAAGAGTTTTCTACCCAATTCTCTTTCACATTTTGGACCCTCTATGAAATCTACAATGACCCATTTTCATGCAAGTGTCTGATCTAAACAATGCTCTTCTTATCTAGACCAAACAACTCACTGAAGTTGTTATATATATATATATAGTTATTTAAGCACTATCTAGTACAGTTTATCCCTTAGAATCATGTTGGAACTTCCCTTTGAAAATGTTATTAATTCTCCAATCGGTTTTCATATTTCCTTCTAAGCAAATCCTTGATCCACTCGAATAGTGGATTTATTTTTATTTTTATTTTATATTGGGATGTTATACTTCCCGAGGTCATAAATAATCATCTGATCTCAGAAATACTTTTCTTTTGGTCTCTTCCATTTTTTTCACATTTCTTCCCTTATTCTGGCATTGTTTTTATATTTGTACTTACTCACATGACAATCTAGGAATAGAGATTATATTTGGCATTGCCGGAAACTAATAGCATTAATTTTCCTCCTTCCCGAAGCCCCATCTCAAGGTCCATAAATTAGAAAGACTTTGGCATGATAAGTCCCTCATTTAATAGTATGACTAATCTAAATTTCTTTCCAAGTGGAATGGTTGTTCTGGAGGTGGACGACTATGTTGGTTCTGTCTTCTCACATCCTCTGTATCTGTTTAGGTAATAGCTCTGAATAGTTCGCTAGCAGCTGAAGGTGAACTCTACATTGATGATGGCAAGAGCTTTGAATTTGAGAAAGGGGCCTACATTCATCGCCGCTTCATTTTTTCAGATGGCAAGCTTATATCTTCAAATATAGCACCCTCCAGCTCAGGCAAGATGCTCTTTTCTTCTGAGTGCGTTGTTGAGAGGATTATACTTCTAGGACATTCCCATGGAGCAAAAAGCGCTCTAATTGAACCTGCAAATCACAAAGCTGAAATTGAACTTGGTCCTCTTAGGCTTCGAGGGGGACATGGCCCAACTGTTCTAACTGTCCGCAAACCCAATGTCCGGATTGCAGATGATTGGACAATTAAGATTTTTTAGCTTTTTTGATTTTTATAAATGACAGGTTAGTTTCTCCAATAAGTTTTTTTTTATGTAACAAGAATGAACCTCCAATGTTAATGCCTTCTTATGATGGGATATTATTACACCTGCAAGAATAGATTTCTTTCCTCCATTTGAGGTGATAAGGATCAATCTAGAACACGTAGTTGTATGTTGAAATGTCTAAAATTCATTAATACTTACTGCTAATTTGTAATTATGAGGGCTTGCTTTACTCATTTGGACTATGGTTAGATGTTTTTTCTAAAGTTATATTCCCAACTTTCGAAGGTTAACAAGGGGGTATTCTAATCTTTTAATTCAGCTTACTGCTTTTTCAATTATGTTCTTAATGCTATGATTTTTTCATAAGATAAGAAGAAATGGCAATAATTTTTGTAAATTAACTGAATAGTGGCTGCTCATGGAGGATAAGGAGTTGCTAATGCCTTTCACCTCCAAAGCTTTTGATTTAAACTGACAGTATTCGCCCACAGTTATTCATTATCGCTCTAATTGTCGCTGCTCCTATTTCAGGCCGATTCCTGGTTTGATGCATTATGGGTATATATGCATGAAGGAGCTCTGAGATCTCCATGGCAGCAGATTATTACATTATTTTTCAAGACTAAACAGGAGTACAACCCAACATATCATCTTATATATACATTACAATATCCAGTTACGGATCCTTAGCCAGTGCTGCTCCTAGATATAGATATATGTGCTGCTGCTGGTGCTTCTCGCAAATTACATATATTCAAGTGAGGCACCCAGTACTCCTACAAACAAACTTCTACTTCTAGACATCTCCAAGTAGTTTTTACTAATACAGAAGCCAAAGTCCTCCTTAACAACATTTGGGCTTTGTTGAGATGTAGGGTGAGACCCCAACACCATGGTTCCCAGCTTGGCCGAGCCAGTGACAGTCATCGAACGAGCACCCATCTCCACTAGACGGCCACTCCACTACATCAACAGGCCTGATAAAAGTGGGACCCCAAGTAGGCGTACCATCCTCATACGAATTATGAGTCATTCTCCGAATCCCCGAACCGTCCGACCGAGCTACGTAGATATCTCCGTACGGCTGGTAGTGATGTGGGTTCGCTATTGGCTCAGCCGAAACAGCCCCGTAGTCGGACGTAAACACAATGCTCTTCCCGTCCGGACTGAACCACGGGTGGTTCGTCCTCCCACCTTCACCACTATGAACTACCTTCTTCAGTCCAGTCCCGTTCGGGTGTATGAAGTATATACCGAAACTCCCTCCGCCTGGGTTGTCCCTGTCGGAGGCGAACGCGATCCAGTCACCGTCCGGCGACCAGTTACACATCGTGTCCGTCCATGGTCCCTCTGTTAGCCTCCGGATTCCACCTTTCTCTCCCTCTACAGCGTCCATCAAGTAGAGGTTCTTGTGACCCGATCTGCCTGACCTGAACGCAACCCACTTCCCGTCCGGCGAAGCTGACGGAAAAGCGTTGTTTTTGCCGCCGATTGTTAGCTTTTTGTAGGAATTAGAACCTGTTTGATCGACATTAATGGAGATTATATCGACTTCTGTGCTTTCTCCAGCAAAAGTTGGGCCAGTACTGGTGTAAATCACCCCTTTTCGTTTCCAGTCCCAAGCTGTAGAGAAGGCAGTGCCGGAGAAGACCTCGCGCTTGCCGGAGCCGTCCCGATTCACCACGTAAACGCCCGGGAAGTTGACGTAAGCGATTCGATCTCCGACGGGGGAGAATGAAGGAAATGACCCGATTATTCTGAAGAGAGAGATTTCAGGCTTTGGGCTTTGGATATTCTCTAGGAAAAGAGGGCTGTTTGTTCTTCCATTACTCTTCCCTCTGCATCTATGGTACCCAACCCTGGTCGAATCTGGAGAGATAAATGGGTTATAATGATGGGTTTTAGGTGAAACAGTAGAAGTTACCTCTCTAAACTCGTTCAGAACAAGATCAAACAGCTCGATATGGCGGAAATCTGAAGTGGGTCTCCTTGTAGCAACAGCAATAAATCTATTGTTCCCTGGAGAGGTAGCAGGAGTGAAGGCATGAAGACCTGGTGGGGTGACTCGTTCAATTACTACGGACTCAGTTGAAATCGTTCTCTCTCTAGGAAGAATCGCTCTGTAAATACTCATCCACCCATTCTCGCTTCTTCGATGAAAATAGAGAGTAAATTCGTCGACCCAACAAGGCCACCCACCATACTCGACCAATTTAATCCTCTCAGATCCATCATTTGTTCTGAAAACATAGATATCGGTATTCAGATCTTCTTCCTCTCCAACCCAACCTCTCTCTCCAGATGAAGCTACAGCAGTCCAAACCCCAGATGGGGAAATTGCAGGGCTGAAATCGGCCACCCCATAAGGGGTTAATCGCTGAGTTTCCCCTGTTTTGAGATGGGTCGAGTACACAGCAGCCCAGCTTTTTCTGGGTGCCATGGAATCCTCATGGGTCGATACATAGATGAGATAATCACCTGATACGGAAGGTCGGTCTTTCATGGAAATTCGACCGTTTCTCTGTTCTATGCTTAACAGAGGAACCTGAACCCTATCGGGGGTTTCGAGAATTGATCTTCTTGTGGGGTTGATGCCGTCGTAGAATCCGTCGAGATAGATGTTGGAGGATCCATTTCTTTCGGTGACATAGACGAGAAGTTGCAGAGGAGGTGGAGTTGGGTCTTGGGTTAGGATTTGATTTGAAAACATAGAGAGGATTGGAGAAGAAGAGGGAGAGGGAAAATGACCATTGAAATTAACAGATTGTCCATCTGTGATTAGAAGCTCATCGTCTTTGCTTGGTTTGTGAGATGTTGGGAGGCTGAAGATGTCAAAGGCGTATTCTGCCCTCCCCAGCGTAGTAAAGACGATGCTGCTGCTGCTGTCTCCATCGCCATCCTCTGTCGCTGTACAGAATAGGATGAAGAAGAGAGAGAGAAGGAGGAGAGAGAGTGATGATCTGTGTTTCATCTCTTTCTTCACTGTCTCGAGTTTTCTTGGAGTCTCTGTATTCTGTGGAAGTCCTAGAAGATAACGGAGCTTCGAGAGGTTGAGATTGATCTCAAAATTTCATTAAATCTGTTTTTGAAATTTTGAGATCCATGCATCACATGCTGTGGGTCTCGGTGTGGTCTCAGCCCTTTGCGGTCTCATTAGCATTTTTCCTTTTTTTTCCCTTTCGAGTAGACTCAAGGATGGTTTGCCGTTCATACTTAAGGCCTCGTTTGTTTGGAATTCCACAGTTGGATTGATTTTTTATTTTTATATTTTAGGTAAATGACACGACATAGCTGAGTCGATCGCGCCACTTAGCGGCTGTTTGGCATTGTTCCTCGAGAACAATTTTTCTTATCCCGGGAATAGAAATAGTTTAAACATGTTTGACAAGTCATTTTTAGAAAACGATTTTAAGAATCTTTCTACTTTAAACATAGTTTTTAGGGGAAAAAAAAAATCACCTTTCAGATTTAATTATGAGAAACACATTTAAAACGAATAAGATAAACATCAAAATTGACGAGATAGATGAGACATAATATAAAAATTGGTACTCGATGATACTTATATATGTGTTAATGATATAACCATATTTAATGTCTAAAATAATTTTATTTATTTTTTTCTTTTTTCATCTAAACGTAATTCTGTTATTTATTTTATTCATTATTGATTCTAACTGACCGTTACCAAATGCATCCGCCGTACAAAATTGATTATAAGAATGAAAGCTTATAAGAATTAATTCCTTTTAAGAATAAGGGAATTGTCAAAATTGATGCTAAACAATCCCTTAGTTTAATCAGTTTTTGTGACTAATTTTTTAATGTGAGGTTGCGTTATCCAAACTTCTATATTGATGTTTGACTCAAAAAAAGTCGATCGATAGAAATCACGTCTGGTTATCCACATTACTTTTAACTTTTTACGAAAATGAAATCATGTTTAGTCCACATCGGTGGGTTAAGTCTCCTTGTGTATCCTAATAAAACACCACCTCTCTATCTTTTTGAGAGGGTTGTGTGGGAGCTATAGCTTGTGCCACGAGAGTGTGTGTGCGTGTTCTCTTTAAACCTTATAAAAAAAAATAATATGCTCTTTGAAAAATAACCACATAAGTTTACTTGTTGACCAAAGTTTAAGGGAATTAAAGAGGTGTCCTATTTTGACTCCCTATAACTATGGTTAGGATTCACTAAACCCTTAGGATTAAAACATCTAACCTTGATTTTTAGAAAAAGATTTAATTAATGGGTTAAAACTTATTAACCATAGTTCAAGGGCACTTAAAGGGCTTCGTGAGATTATGAAACATTTTAAGGGCATAATATTATTATTTTACTAACTGTTATAAATGAAAGTCCAACTGAAAGAAGGGCTGAGGTTTTTTGTCTAACGTTGGGAAAATGATGAGTTAATTTGCATATCTGTTCTACTGAATAGTTTATTTACAAACTAAGGATAAACCCGTCAGCAGCTATGCAAAACCTGTGATTAAATAGTTTCTATAAATCAAACCAAACAACCCTTATGCTATGTTTGTTTGCCGAGAAAATTGATGAAAACATGGAAAAGAAAAGAAAATTTTGGATTTTTAATATAATTTTTAGTTATATTTTGTCTAGTTTTCTTTTCTTTTCCATGTTTTTACTTATTTTCTCGACAACCAAACATAGGGGTAGGGTCCATTCGTTTGGCGAGAAAGCGGTAGAAAGCGAAAGAAAATCAGGTTTTCTCTCACTTTTCACTTGTTCAGGTCACAAGAAAGTGGTATTTTCTTGAGAATGTTAGAGTAATATATTGCAAAGTTTCTTTCAGATTCTTTGAAAATATTCTTTCAAAAAGGTTATTTTACAAGAAAAGAAAAGTTCACTTCCCAATACAGTGTGAAATGACCACTATACCACTCAACGACCAGCTGCTTTTACCAACTACGCATGGGCATGGGTGTGAATCCCGTCACTTTTCATGGGCCCATTACTATGCATCCCCTCCCTTTGGGCGCATATTTACAAATGAGCAATAGTTTGCTCCACTGGCATGACAACTAAAAAAGCCAACTCAACTTTCATGGACACTAGTTATAATTTTTAACTCCTGTAGTTAATTTTTTTATTTATTTTATTTTTCTGAAAACCAAAGGTAGATGGGTGAAAACTAAGTGGGATTGAATCTTAACCACAGTTAAATAGGGTTATGCGTCACCACTGAGGAGGTGATTATTTTCCTTTACAAATAAAGGTTTTTTTTAGAGCAATCGTTTGCTCCACTGGAAACGAGCGAACTATTTCTCCTCGCTCTCACAGAGCCCTTTGCGGTCTTACTAGCATTTTCCTTTTTTTTTTTTGTCTTTTTGAGTAGACCCAAGGATGGTTTGCCGTTCATACTTAAGGCCTCGTTTGTTAGGAATTTTTCAGATGGATTGATTATTTATTTATTTATTTTTATATTTTGGGTAAATGACATAACATAGTTAATCGGTCGCGCCATTTAGCGGTTGTTTGGCATTGCTCCTCGGAACAATTTTTCTTATCCCAAGAATAGAAATAGTCTAAACATGTTTGACAAGCCATTTTTAGGACGATTTTCAGAATCGTACTGCTTTAAACACAATTTTAAGAATAAGAGAATCGTTAGAATTAATGCTAAATGACCCCTTAGTTTAATAAGTTTCTGTGATAAATTTGTGATAAATTAGTGAATGTGAGGTTGTGTTATCCAAACTTCTATATTAACGGTTGACTCAAACAAAGTCAATCGATAGAAATCACGTTTGGGTATTTGCATTACTTTTAACTTTTTACGAAAATGAAATCACGTTTAGTCCCACATCGGTGGGTTAGGTCTCCTTGTGTACCCTTATAAAACACTACCTCCCTATCTTTTTGAGAGGGTTGTGTGGGGGCTATAGCTTGTGCTACGAGAGTGTGCATGCGTATGATAGTGTGGGTGTTCTGTTTAAACCTTATAAAAAAAAATAGTATGCTCTTTGAAAAATAACCACATAAATTTAAACTTCTTGACCAAAGTTTAAGGGAATTAAAGAGGTGTCCTATTTTGACTCTCTATAACTATGGTTAGGATTCACTAAACCCTTAGGATTAAAACATCTAATCTTGATTTTTAGAAAAAAATTTATCTAATGGGTTAAAACTTATTAACCATAGTTCAAGGGCACTGGGTTTTGTGAGATTATGAAACATTTTAAGGGTATAATCTTATTATTTTACTAACTGTCATAAATGAAAGTCCAACGGAAATAAGGGTTGAGGGTTTTTGTCTAACGCTTGGAAAATGATGAGTTAATTTGTAGATTTGTTCTACTGAATAGTTTATTTACAAATTAAGGATAAACCCAGCTGCTGATATGCAAAAACCCGTGATAAATAGTTTCTATAATTCAAACTAAACAACCCTCAAAGATTTCACGGATCAATGCTCCTCGTATCTCTACGTGTCGCAGTTATGAGAACCTCGTCCTCTTTGGTGGGCCCCTTGAAGAAGTTTTCAAGGACTACATCCCATGTCTATCCAAAGTCTAGGGTAAATGGATAATGGAATATATTGTTTGTGGATCATAATTTTTGTGTCCTCGTCTCATTAATGATTATTTATTATTGGGGGAATGTTGGATGCTACACAGGGGGATTGTGAATGATGGTCACAATTCCCTGAAACACAATCATTGGACGAAGTCTCATCAATCAAGGAGATGAAGGACCGGGCAGGACCACATGATCTCGCTAAGGGGGTGTCAAAACAAGGATTCGGGTCTCTTATAAATCGCTTATTCATTGCATTGAGAGCCCTTTTAATTTAAATAATTAAGAGTTAAGATTAGAGTTAGTGTGACTTTAGAAAATGATAAACTAAGTCAAGCGAAATTTAATCTTGACCTTTAATTATTTGAATTAAAATGTTAGAATTCAGAAAGATATTTGAAAGTACCCATAAATAAATCAAAAAACACAAATCCAAGCCTGCCCATTGATACCCCTGATCTTGTTAATTAACTGAAGATAATAAGCTCTCCAAAAACATAAGTAACTTGATATTCTCCAAATCTATGCAACAATATTGTTGGAGGTACAAGTGTTGATTAGCTCAACGACTAGGCCTTCAAGTGTAAACATAAAAATTTAGTATTATTTCTTTCTAATAAGGAATTATAAAAAATTTATCAAATAATATTTAGAGGGAAAATAGAAATCTTAAAATAATAGATAATGCAAGGCTAACGAATAGAAATAGGTAAGAGATTTGCTTGAGTTAGGGAAAAGTGTTAGGCACCCTTAAACTCTCATTAATGCGTTCACCTATTTTCTAAATCCAATGTAGACAAATGAAAATCATAATAAAAACTTTTAATTTGAAATCATACTGTTTAAACAATCATGCTAACATTAAATCTCATGATAAAAGAGCAACAAATTAGATAAAGAAACATGCTTACAATTCACCCAAAATAATCATGCAATTTTAGAAAATTAGAATAACAAATAATTAACTAAGAATGTAACTTTCTAATTTTCTAAACTGAGGGAGCTGAACCGCATCAGATTGTCTACGTAGCATAATTGGTGGGTGTAAGAAAAGTTGGAATTTTTAAAAATTCATAAAGTATGAAAAAGACACTTAGAACAATGTTCATAGGGCATAAAATCTAGAATAAGTTCACTATTTTTATCTAAGTTCTGTGTTGGCGGTAGAGGGAGTGCCGCCAGCTTGATTTTAATCAGCTGTTGGTGCTGGCGGTGATCAAGTGCCACCAACTTGTGCTTTTACAAAATAGCAAATTGTTCAAAAAAAAAAAAAAAAAAAACAATGGCTATTAGGTTCATACTTGGAGCTTTCGGACTCCAAATTGATCCGATTTTCCCCATATTGTCCAAATTTACTCTAGAATAAGATATAAAAATTGAGATTTTACAAAATCAAGAGCATAGTCTAGAGGCCAAAATAGTGTCCATATCAAATCAAATTCTCAAAAATAAAATTTAATATTTTTTTTCTTATTCCAGACTATGAAATTATCTTAGATATCAATTTTCATGTAGTTTTGAATTCGATAGAGGGTTTGATCAGCCCATGTGAAGCTTGCATGGAAGTCAAGACTGATTAATAATAGATATTAGTATGATGAAAAATCAGCCTGGACAAATATATTAATTTGCAAAAATCAGGCCTGGAGAATAAATTTGAGGCGATTCCTCTCAGTTTTACACTCATATGGAATTAGACTTGAGTTGAATAAAAATCATAGGCTAAACTATCCTAACCTAAGTTCAATTAACCTAGAATAATGTAGAATTCAAATCAACATTAAACAAGTATCACATCCACATCAAGCTACGCAATGGAAATATTTCCGTCACAATTGTCCTTTCCGTCATTAAATTTGAAGTTCAAAATGCCAACATTAGTGATGGAAACGTTCCGTCGCTAATTAGTGACGGAAAGAAATTTCCGTCTCTAATAACCTTTAGCCACGATCGCATTAGTAATGAATTAACAATAGATAGTTTTCCATCTCCAATAGTAATAGTGATGGAAAATCGAGTCTTAGTGACATAAATTTTCCATCACTGCCCAGTAGATTTCTTGTAGTGTCTTTTGTAACGCGCAAATTTCGTTGCGGTCAAATTGCCTCCATTGTTGTGTGGAGTTTATTATTTTATATGAGGGACTATCCTTTCAATATGAGTAAACCCGAACTATTAATTATCTCTCGATTTGGGAAAGAACATCTGATTAAGAAGAAGAATTAAAAAAACAAAATTTTTGAATAAAATATATTTATTTATTCAAATGGGATGCCCAATTCTCATGTAGGCATTACAAGTGTCCCATTGAGGTCATTATTGATGGAGCGACACGCAGGGTCAGTTTCTTTTGGAGCAACCCGTAGGGTCAGTTGCTTCTGGAGCAACTCGTAAGGTCGGTCGCTTCTAGTGACTCGTAGGGTCGGTTGCATTTGGAGCGACCCATAGGGTTTATGCATCTGGAGCAACCCATTGGTTCATTGAATTTGGATATGTCCTGCAGAAAATTGGGCAACACCTCCTCCCTTTTTATGAAACAGTTCTTATTTCCATATTATTTTATCTTAATTTGAAATTTGTTTAAATGATTTAAATGCTTGAAAGATATCCAACATTGTTAAAATTTGACTTCATACACCTTAAAATACTTAACATAAATATTTTTAAATATTTTTGGTATCATGACTTTTAATTAATGTCTAAACAATGCAAAATGAAATAAGCATGCTATATCATATTTTAGTGCATATGTTTAGGGGGAGCTAACCTCAAAATTTTATTCAAAATATATATTGAGGGGGAACTTAATCCCATTTCATTACATTATTATATCATCATAAAAAAGGAAGAGATTGTTAGTCTCAAAGTTACAACCTTAGATACCCTTAATAATTTTGATAATAACATAATAATGAAATGACAATTGTGATACTAATGATTCTTCTGAGTATTTGAAATATACAGATTATGAGAGCATTAACACATCTTTCAAAGCATAAAGAATGACAATCATTCAACCAAAATCAAATGGATTGATTTAAATAAGTCATTCAACCAAGTCCAGGTCATCAAAAAGAATATTCAACTTAGGCCATTGAACTCAAGTGAAAAATGCAGATTGAAGATCATATTCAAAGTTCAAGTCGAATCACTAAACAGGAAAAGAAGATCTAAGAGTCAAAGTCAAATCTAAAGATTCAAGATTAAGTTGAACACCACTCTCCAGAAGACATAAGAGTTTAAATTTTATCTTATGAGAGTGTCTAGGAGTTTTGTAAGAACTCCTCAAAGTATGGTTAATTGAATGCTCAAATACTTAGATTGACCATAGGAGTATAAGACTTTATTGGACATCATTCTAAGGCCCTAATAAATTATAAAAATCATGTTAAAGGAAAACCAAAAGATCTAAGAATTCATTCCCATCATTAAGGTCTTGATTCCGAGTAAAATCAGAATTTTTACTCTAATTTCGTTGACGAATTCACAGGGGATTCTTGAATTTGGTGACGAAATGGAGACAGTAAACTCACTGTCTTCATTGTTTTTGATCTCGGCGACGAAATGGATTGGGGAACCCAATTTCGTTGACGAAATCATGTGATACTCTGAAAATACTGTAACGCTAGTTTTCAACGGCTTTTTTCGCATTTAATGTTTCACCAATGACCATATTAGATGAAGAGGTATAAAAGGAGTTCATGAATGAACAAAAGATAATTCTTGATTTATACATTAACTCTCATCATCTACTCAATTATCTACATCGATCACACTTTAAAAATCTAAAAAAATCTCATTTGAGCTATTCAACTCTTTTTTTTTGAGAGATTTCATTAAAGTATTATTTAACTCTTATCTAGCTCATTTTAAGAACTTTATTTCAGATTGTAAATCCAAATCTACTTTTGTAAAGGAAAGTCAAGAATCGGTGAATTCTTGTAACTAAAGCTGTAGCTTTGAAGAAGTCAAGAGAGGGTTATGATCTTGTAAGGAAAGATTTAGTCTCGACCTGTAAGAGAGATGTAAGTGGTTTGGGCTTCACCTGGGAAGAAGTCTGTACGAATAAAATCTTGGTGAATCCTTGAAGCTGGAAGTTGAAAGACGGGTACATAAGCAGGTTGCCGAACCTTGAGAAAAACATCTTGGTATTTGTTCTCATTGACTCTCTACCTTACTATTTTCTTTGCATATATTTTAGAACTACTAAGTTACATTTCCTTTGTTATTTTAATTCCGCACAAAAAGGAAAAATTAGTTTTTCATTTGCTAAGACCCCCTAATCACCCCCTCTAGGGTCAATATTTGGGCAACAATTGGTATCAAAGCAATGACTCTATATCTAGATTTAACCATCTTAAAGTTAAAGATCTAATATATGGCAAACATTTTTGAAACTTCTCTAGGAGACTAGACCTCCATTGTTCAATGGAGAGAACTATAACTACTGGAAAACCTGGATGATGTATTACATCCAAGCCCTTAACTATGAATGTTGGAGAGTCATAATCAAAGGTCCACATTCCTACAAAAAACGTGGATGATGTTAGAATTCCTAAAGTGGAGGAAGAGTGGAATGAGACAGATATTAAACTCATTTAAATAAATGCTAAAGCTATTAACAATTTGTATTGTGTCTTAAGTCCCAAAGAATTCAATAGAGTGTCGGGTTGTGACTCGGCCAAAGAAATTTGGAACAAACTTCAAGTCACCTATGAGGGGGCTAATCAAGTTAAAGAATAAAAAATAAGCATGCTAGTTCACAAATATGAACTATTTAAAATGGAGAAAAATGACTCCATTAGTGAAATATTTACTTGCTTTACTAATATCTTGAATTGACTAAAATTACTTGGAAAAGTTTATGTTAATGCAGAAAATGTAAGGAAGAATCTTCGCTCACTACCTAAAGAATAGTCGCCCAAAGCAACAACCATCCAAGAAGCCAAAGACTTGACCAAATTTCAAATGGATGAGCTCCTCGACTCTTTAATGACTCATGAAGTCATTATGAAATGCCAACAAGAGGATGAGCCCAAGCTCAAGAAAGGCCTAGCCTTAAAATCGTCTAAAGTGGATGAGAGTGATGAAGAAGAAGAAAGTGGGGGAGATGAGGATATATCCCTCATGGCAAGGAAGTTCAAGAAATTCCTAAAGCATAGAAGGAACTTCAAAAAAAGGTCATATAAGAGAGAATTCACCAAGGAAATTACCAAAGGTGAAACCAGCAAGAAGGAACCTCTCACTTACTACGAGTGCAAAAAACCAGGACACATAAGAACAGAGTGTCCTTAACTCAAAATGAGCAACAAATTCAAGAAGAAAACCATGAAGGCTACTTAGGATGTTTTGAATAACAGTGAATCTGAAGGAGACTCAAGTGATGAAGAAGTGGTCAATTTGTGCCTCATGGCAAATGAAGATGAGGTAAATTCTCCTGCCAATGAATCTCTTACTTTTGATGAACTAAGAGATGCTTTTGATGAGCTCTATGGAGAATTTTGAAAAATTGCCTTTAAAAATAAAATGCATTCTATTTGGAAGTAAACCTCATTTTTGAAGGAAAAAAAATGAAAAGTTAGGGTTTCAAGGAGAATTTCTCTTGGAGAATCCTAAAATCAAGCAAATGCTTGGATCGAAAGATAGACTTATGAAAACTTTAATTAAGATCCAGATTTAATATTTTCTTAACAATATAATTTTACAGTATTTAAAAACTAAAATAAGGATAAATCTTACCGGGATCTTGGTTTCCTCCTTTTCCCTTTATCACGAGTTAGCTGAGTGTTACAACTTAATTTAATCCAAATTAATGGACATAAAATCAAGAGTAAAAATAATATACTTGCAAGTGCACAAGTGACACAGTTGATGTATCTGGTGAGCACAGGGTCGAATCCACAGGGATTGACTATTGTGCAACAAGAATTAAGGAAACGAAATCTAGAGAAAAAAGAGATTTAAAATCAGTTTTCCACTCAATGAGAATGGAGCAAAAATCACTGTTACTGTAAAGCAATGAAAAAGAGGTCTAAAGTTTCAGGAAAATCCACCTATCCCTCCTTATGCTTAGATTTGGATGAAAACACATCTAGAATTAAATAATAAATTAATCTAGATGGAAAATTATACGATAAAACCACTAACCATTAAATTCAATAGAATAATTAGATAAATAAAAAATCACTTTGTATCCAACTCACAGGGGATCCAAGCATTCCATATATCATTCGATCATATGAAATCAAAGAACATATAGAGAGGAACAATTAACCAAACTAAGAAAATTATTCAATTACAAAAATTATCAAACCATCCACATCATCCACATAAATTGGAAAAAGGTTTCAAATCCCTAACCTTAGAAGGGTGTTTAGCTAACCATGTTTGGAGTTGTCATCCTCCTTAATGGTTTTCCAAACACTACAATAAAATAACTCCAAAAAAACCTAAAAGAAGAAGAGAGAAAAGAGAATGAGAAAAGATCAGAGAGAGCCCCAAAAGTCTCTCACTTTAGGTTTATATAGACTAAAGGGAAGAAGAGAAGGGAAAGAAAAACAAAAGAGAAACTTCTAATTCCAAAATTCCAACCAAAATTGCACTTTCCTCTTCTTGATGACATGTTTTGACCCCTTAAACGTCCGAATTAGGGGATCTTTGTGAAATATAATTTTGTTCCCCTTTAAGTCTTCTTTCTAAAACATCAAACCTTGCCTTAATCCGAATTTTGAGTCAAAAGTTATGTCCAAATTAGTAAGTACTGTCCAGATTAGGCGGGAATCCGGGAAATCCTCCTTCTTTGTTTGAGATTGGTTGCTAAATAATAGCACTCCTCTAGTCATCCACGAAATTTCTTGGCTTTCTTGTAGATTTAGTTGACCTCCATTAAACTCCTTACTTGAATTCCAAAATCCACCCAAAATAAAGAGTTCTTGTGACCAAAATAGGCTTTCTCATTTTTTCTGAAATAGAAACATCAATATAGCACACTTCTTCTTTCTAATTCAAGAGAGTTCCACCATTTTTATGCCAAAATCATATGAATCTATATCTTCCTAAGATTCTCCAACCATGTTGTAGAATCTTTCTATACTTGGTCTTCGGCTTTGCTCTTGGGCTTTGACTCTTTGACTTGAGACTTGGCTTCTTGGACTTTTGGCTTGGGCTTTGCACTTTGGGCTCTAACTCCTTTAGATCTTTGAGTTGAACATGGGCTATTTGAAACTTTGGACTTCTTGAATCCCGAGAGTAATCTGGGGTTAGGATTCCTACAAAAAATAAATACACGTAATAAGTCTCTCTTAAAAATATTTTGCATGCGGCCTTCCAAGACATGTATAAATACATGTAAATGTATCATGAAAATTAAGAAAAAGAGGACAATGCAATGGTGATGAGAAAATACACCACTTTACGTGTAAAAATGAAGATATAAACCAAAGAAGTATGATAATGCTTATTTAAATGAGGATAATTAAGCAAAATTAAGCACTTATCACTGAGCATTGTAGTATTCAAGACAAGATCGATGAAATAAATCACCACGCACTTCATTGATTTTTAATCGACTTCTTACACCACTCCCTCTTCCACCATTACAAAATAGAACAATCAAATAAAAGAAAGAAAATGGTAGATAGAAAAGTGAATAAGATTTAGGCTAGAGAGAATGAGAGAGAAAAAAGAGAGAGCCCCCGAAAGAGGAAGAGAAAAACTGTTCTTAAACCTGATTTCCCTCTCCTCTATTCATAATCCTGCACTTGACCGAATATTTTGACCCTTTTAACTTCCAAATTAGCAGATTCTCATGAAATGCAATATTGTTCCCCTTTGAGTCTTCTTTTCAATGTCTTAAATCTTGCCTTAATCCGATCTCTCAATAAAAAGTTATGACCAAATTAGTGAGTCAGGAGCAGTTTAGGCGGGAATACGAAAATCTTCATTTTTTTGGGGGATTTGTTACTCAATATTACCACCCACGAAATTTACTTGCTTTTCTTGTAGATTTGGTTGCCAAATATCAGCAACCCTGTCTTCCCCTTGATTTAATCAAATTAGATGAGTATGCCATTTATGACTTTTCTCTCTAATGAGCTTTTAGCTTTAAATTTCTTCAATTGTGCTTTGACTTGCGTCTTAGACTTGGGCTTTATCTTCTTTACTTAGACTTGAACTTTTGAACTTGGGTCTTTCTTCTCTAATCCATTGATTTAGCCTCATTCCTATGCAACTCTCCCAAATTCCTACATAATAAGAGAAAATCTATCATTAGAAAAATTGAGATAAGATAAATAACTAACATATGTAAATAAAGGGGTAGTAATTAACATTATTCTATGCACATCAATCAACTTTCATCTATGTTACCTATTAGATTCCTATTTTACACCATTGATACCATACTCCAGCGTCCCATACCACTATGGTAAGGAATTTAGACGTAAAATCATCCTCTAAGGTGTTGGCCTACCCAAAATTTAACCACATCATATAGACATACATACTTAGAACTTATTTTATGAGATCATAGTATATTGGTCATAGATTGTAGAGAAAATTTAACATGTTCATGCTTAATAAAACATCATATCATAGGAATCTCACCAAAACATACATCATAGCATTTACATACATGAGATTTTTATCAACCATAACCTGGGTCTAGCCAGGGGACTAGGGGTGGCCGGCTGGTTTGGTCAAGTGCGTGGTCTATATTGGACCCGAAGGCCTAGGATTTGGGCTCGGAGGCCAAGGGTTGGGTTCGGAGGCCTAAGATATTGGGCCTGTAGGCCAACTGTTGAGCCTGGAGGCTAGGGGTTGAGCTCAGAGGCTAAGGATTAGGCCTTGAGGCCAAGGCGTGGGCCCGGAGGCCAAGGCATGGACCCAGAGGCTAAGGATTGGGCCCAGAAACCAAGGGTCAGCTCGGTAGGCTTATGGTTTAGTCTGGTAGACTAAGGTTAGGCCCAATAGCTAAGGGTTAGCCCGGTAGGCTAAGGGTTTGGGCCTGGAGGCCAAGGGTTTAGTCCGGTAGATAAGGTTGGGCTCGGTAGGCCAAGGGTTAGCCCAGTAGACTAAGGTTGGGCCTAATAGGCCAAGGGTTAGCCTGGTAGGCTAAGGGTTTAATCTGGTAGACTAAGGTTGGGCCCGGTAGGCCAAGGGTTAGTCCAGTAGGCTAAGGGTTTGGGCCCGGAGGCTAAGGGTTTAGTCCGGTAGACTAAGGTTGAGCCTAATAGGCCAACGGTTAGCCCGATAGGCTAAGGTTGGGTCTGGTAGGCCAAGGGTTAAGCCCGGAGGCTAAGGGTTTGGGCCCAGAGGCCAATGATTGCTTAACCAGAGTTAAATGATGAGTTAACCATGGTTAGGATTGCTAACCATGATTAAAAAGGTCCAAATCAAATTTTTTTGGGTCAATTTGCATTTTTCCCACTCAATTGGAATTTACTGAATTTTTCCAAAGGTTAAATGTGTTTAACCATAGTTAAAAGTTAATCAATGTTGAGTTTAATCCCGATTAAGAAGTTAGGTCAGGAGTGGCCCCAGATAACTTGACAAGGCCTAGAATGGCCTTCCACCAGGTCTGGGTCTTAATACTAAGAATGGCGGTAGAGTGAATACCACTAATTCCAATTATATGGAGAATTGGAATGGCGGTAGATAGTCGATTGTCATTCCCAATTTTCTGGGAATGGCTTTGATAGTCAGGGGGAGGCGCAGGAGTGAAGCCTGAGGGTATGTGGACCTTGGGGAGGATCAATGGACCTAGCTCGGTCCTAGGCCTTGTCTGGGCCCACAGCTTGCTGTACAAATGCGTGTGCAATTGATGTTGATTCTGCTAGGGAGTTTGGAACTCATGCTAGGGAATGAAGATGAAAAACAGGCATCGCCCGGAGGCGCTAGCCAGATCGATTGTTATAGCATCACTCGGAAGCGTTAGTCAAATCGATCGAAGGACACACGGAGTGTCAAGAACAGACAGGGTGTCAAGAACATGCGGGGTGTTTGAGGACACACTAGAAGTGGTCAGAAGGACATGCAAGAGGTGTCGCGTAATGATAATGTAAGCACCCAATTTTTACACCATGCTCACCTAAACCCTAGACCTAAACCTAGGTCTAACCCTAGCCTAGCCCTAGTCTAAACCCCTAGGGAAATCCCCATGGGCTCAAGGCCCGCTTCAAAGTTCATAATATCAAAAAATTTTCAACCAAAAGATCAAGGCCCATGGCCTTTTAGGATTTATTTTATTTTATTATATTATTATTATTATTATTTTTTTATTTTTAGTTTTTATTTTTTATTTATTATTTCTATTTTTTATATTTTGTTTCATTATTTAAAAAAAAAAAAAAGTTTGAGTTTGGGGCCCATGGCCTTTTAGGATTTTTTTTTTAATTTTTAATTTTTTTAATTTAATTTTTATTTTTAGTTTTTATTTTTTATTTCTACTTTTTATATATATATAAAAAAAAAAAAAAAAAAGGGCTTGAGTTTGGGCGCCAACATGGGTTGGCCCATACCCATTTAGACCCGTATACAAACAAACAAACAAAAAAAAAAAAAAAAAAAAAAACTAAATGGGGAAGACACTATTCATCGTCTTCCCCATTGGTCCATGAGTATACAGCTGTCACCACCGCTTCCCTGACTCCCCTACTACCCTACGCCCTCCTATCTTCCCTCCAAAATTCCCAAACCAAGTCCTTTGGGGTTAAGAACCAGCAAACCAGAGGGGGGCAGTCCCATTTTCATATAAAACCACCTCCTACCCCCTGCGTGCACCAGCTACACATTGACCACCCAATCACAGTCGTCCATCCTCATCCTTATCCCTCCCCCAACCTCTCTATTTAACTCTACTTGCACCCACGGTTGAGAGGAGACCCGATTGAGAGGGATTTTGAAAAAAAAAAAACCATTAGAGAGGATTTCAGCCGTCTTCTACCTCTGTTCCAGCCCACATCCCCATCCATTTAGACCCTTAGTCTCGCCAAACACCTTACTAATACTCAAACCAACTCACCTCTATCTCCACCCATAGACACTGTGTCAAGAGGAGTTTTCAAAAAAATTATTACAGTAGCTTCGGCCAGCCACCCTTCCCTCCTATTCTCATCCATTTAAACCTCCTAACTCATCCATTGTCATCCATCAAACACACTCAGGCCCATACCAAACACCCCTACCTCGGTTTGCAACCATCACCGCAACCTTGCTTGAATCCTTCACCACTGTAGCTGCTGTAGACAGTGAGAATTTTTTTCAAAAAAAAAAGTCATCAACCTCTCCCATCCAACAAGCCTTGCTTGATTTCCTTCAAGTCATCAACCTTACCTCAAGCTTTACAACGAACGATATCACCTACAACCACGCCCGACCTAGCATAACGCCACCTTCACCACCTCGCACAGCTGCTGCCACAGGGAAAACCGAAAAGGTATAAATCCCCTCATCCTCATTTTGTTATTTTTATTACCTTTGTAAGGACCCCTGGTCCCATTCCAGGGGTCCTCATGTTGTTTTTTTAATAGCTCAAAAAAAACCGTAGGTGGCTTCTCTTGAGGTGTGGCCACTCATGCACACCCCCACCACCCTATGCCGCCATTTGAGGTTGTCCACGAGGTCTGGGGGGTCCTCAATCAATGAGAAAATCCCCTAGACTCACATGGGCCAAGCACGCCTAGCCACCAAAAAGTTTTTTGCAAAACATTTAAAAAAAAAAATCAGTTTCAGGACACTCCCTGTGACCATGGTTTAACCATGGTTATCCGCGGCCCTGGTCGAAACCGAGGCCATGGTTAGACTCCCCATATGTAGGGCTACCCCCCTGTAAATTTTCAGCCCCTAACTCTCATTCTAACCATAGTTAAATCGACCCCAAAGTGGGGTCGAGAATGTGAAAATCTGTGCGATGGGGCGACTTTGGGCCTCTGTGGGGTCCACATCCGGCCTCCTCTTGGGCCCCACAAGGGCCCAAATTGTTCCCCTCATAGTATGCTTCATGACCATGGTCTCGGATCTCTCAGGGGTAGAGCCAATCAGCGGCAAAATTGCCGCAAAGTTTGGAAAAAAATCTGTTTTTGTGGAAATCGTCATTTTATGTGGTGTTTTTTGGGGAGACTTTGGGCCTCTGTGGGGCCCACATACGGCCTCCCCTTGGGCCCCACAAGGGCTCAAATTGTTCCCCACATATCAGGCTACCCACTGGTGGTCTCGGATTCCCGCGATTCCCCCGTTAACCATAGTTAAATTCATGTTAACTATGGTTAAAAATTTGATGAAAATTTAGAATTTTTTGCAATTTCGGATATTTGAGGGGGCCCAAACCGGGTAGGAGGCTAGTCTAGGCCCTGCCATGGACCTTGGGCCCACTTTTGCTTCAGTCGGCTCCTTAACCATAGTTGAACTCACCCGTGGTTAACATTTAACCATGGTTAAGCGGTCTATGACCTAGCAAAAATTCTGGAAAAATCATCAAAAAATCATAAATATTACATGGAATCCAAAAATGTCTTCAATTGCATTTTTTTATTGTGGTTAAGACACTTAATCAGAGTCGACCCCATTTTGGACCCTTAACCACATGTAAAAAAATCCTGACCCGGAAAAAATCTGGAAAAATGTTCAAAAAATCCAAAATATTAGGAGAAACCCAAAAATGGTATCTTTTGACCATTTAACCATGGTTAAGACCCTTAACCATGGTGACCTCCCGTCCTTAACCGCGGTTAAGCATCTTTGACCGCTGGGAAAAATCTGAGAAAATCTCAAAAAAATCAGAAAAATTCAAAAGATCAAAAAATCTGATGTTGGACTTTTTAAACCATGGTTAGCACCCCTGACCAGGGTTAATCACATTTCTTAACCCCGGTTAGCAACCCTAACCCTCGGTTAAGACACCTTGGGCCTACCGGGCCTCACCCCTTGGCCTACCGGGCCTAATCTCGACTTACCGGGCCAAACCCTAGCCTACCGGGCTCATCCTTGGCCTACCGGGCCCAATCTCGGCCTACCGGGCCCAAACTAGCCTACCGGGCTTCACCCTCGGCCTACCGGGCCCAACTCTACTCTATCAGACTTACCTTAGGCCTACTGGGCCCAATACCAAGCACTTGACCAACCCGGTCAACCACCCCTAGCCTCCCGGCTAGACCCTAAGCCACCCTTGGTGCACACACACACACACCCCTAGCCTTGGCACGGGTTCATGTGCCAGAACTACGCTCGGTCTGATCTCACCCCTTTGTGAGTACGTAGGCAACCCAACTTGGGTCCGACCCTAGACATTTAGCTTTATATTTTTTGGATTAGCATTTACTTAAATACCTTGGATTTTTTAATTGAAATTTGAGATTAAAATTGGCTTAAGTTTAGGGAGTAGGTAACCGGTATAAAACGGGGGTCCTAGGGTGCCTAACACCTTCCCCAGGGCTTAATCGAACCGCTTACCTTAATTCTGATTAGACCATTTGCCTTATCCAAAACGAGAACACTTGGGACCTATCCTTTAGAATGAATAGGTGGCGACTCACAGTCAAACCATATTATGTGAAAGTGGGTAGGAAATTCTCATGCTCACAGCTCTGGCGACTCTGCTGGGGAAAAGGTTCAAGCCGGAACTTAAACTTAAGCCAAATAATCTCAAATTTAATTAAAATACTTAGGTATTTAATTAAATGCTGATTCTTTATTTCTTTTTGGATGTTTCTTGCACAGTGCATTTCATGCATAACATACTAGTGTAACAACCCAATACCTATTAGACAGGCTTATTACGCTCACGACTGTTGGATGACTATCCTCAGTGACAGGGGCTTAACAGTCTTGGAGGTCCGCGGAACTAGCCTGCTGGGTGACTATCCTCAGGAAACGGTTCTGAACGCTCCCGCTTACACCAATCGGCCCTTTTCAGGGAGTAGCATATACGGTGTAAGTGATCCCCCCACCCTTAGGAACACAATATTGCATACCCCAGCATGCATACATATAGTCTAAGGTACGGTATAGTCTACAAGCAGCCTCACCTGGAGGGATATTATAAACTCTAACCTGCTTGCACCCTATACCCGTCCCCAATTAGGATTAACTACCCGGGTACACCTTACCCGGATAAACACCCTCTCAGGGGCATGTGATGAGCCAAATTCGTGCTTGTAATAAAACACATCCTACCCTGCTTTCTGACATAGCACATGAGGTTCAAATCCCCAGCATATAGGTCTTCACTTAGACCTATCTTCCGCCTTGTCCTTATAGGCCCCGGGTTCCCTACAACCCGGGTAAAGCATACCGGACACCTGTCCGATTGCCCTATTAGAATACATGTGCCATGTCACACCCTAATTAAAAAAAAAAAAAAAAAAAATATTGCATCATTTGCATTTCATACACAGTGCACTTACACAGAGTCTGTATATTTTGTCCAGGGTAGATGGCAGGTCCGTCAGGGATTGTTTCGTCAAATGGTCAGCCTCCTAGGCCCATGCACCTGACCTCCCAGGGGGCATGTGATCCGACCCTCTGTGAGAAAATTGAGGCAGGATCAGCGTCTCACTTGGGCCCAGTACTACAGACTGGGTAACACCCTAGACCTGTCCATGGTTAAGACAGATTGGCGCCTCATTAATGCCGCCGTCCAGTGTTGGAACCCTACTTATATGGTATTCCGTTTCGGTAAGAACGAGTTGTGTCCAACACTGGAGGAGATACAGTGCATTCTCGGCTTAAACATGGAAGGTGATGCCATAGTACCGCGCTACAAGGCAAACTTTCAGGCAGATCTCTCACGATTCTTACGAATCAGGCCTGCCTCCTTGGAGTACGATCCTAGCGGCACTTACGACCGGGTGTCCATTGAATTTCTTGAGAAATTGTACCGGCCCAAGTGGGATCCTGACTCCCTAGAAACTGAGATCCCTGGTCTCAATGCTTTCACACTGATCATCGTGTCACAACTGGTGCTCCCGAAAAGTCGCCCCTTCGCCGACTCAGTACTGATAGGGGTAATCGACGACATGCGAGAATCAAAGACGGTTGTCCCAGTCATTCTTGCAGAGTTACTCAGGGCTCTCAACCTTGTATCAGGATGCAGAAAGGGCGTTTTCCACGCCAGTGCACCGCTTTTGCATCTGTGGATGGTCTCACACCTGCCCACCATCTTACCGGTACCGGATGTACCTCGAGATGTATACAGCCTACCCAGAAAGATTTCGCAGAATCAGGGCGAGATCGTGACTTCGGATGTTAAGACTCTCTACTGGCTTCTCCAAGACTTGACAGAGGAGCAGATCACATGGGAATGCGTGTGGATGGTTCGCAGACAACTACCACGTGTCGTCATAGCAGGAAGGCGATGCATGGTCCTAGCAGGACTCACCGGCTCGGCAGCCTATGTACCGTTCGAGTCCTCCGCCAGTTTGGACTCCCTCAGCGCATACCTGTAATAGACGACCTGAAGAATGATTTCGTCAATTTCACAGTGCAATCTGAATGCCTCACCCGTCGATTCCAAGCATATTGGCGAAGCTCCAGAAGGGACAAATGGCCAGATTTTGTGGTCACAACTGGACCACCAACTGATTCTGCATACCGTATATGGGTAGAAAACCCTGACATTCCACCCGGCATGCCAGTGCCTAGGGAACTGCCTACACCAGTTGCAGCCCCATCTCGAGGAATCATACCCATAGCTGACATGGCGGTTCCCTGGACAGACTTTTTCCTGGAAAGGCAACTACAGATCCAGGAGAGAGAAAAACAGCTTAGACGAGCCCAGCGCGCATTTAGGCAGCAGGGAGCGGAGCAGAACCGTGAACTCATAGCCATGCAGGAGCAGGTTGACCGCCTCGAGCACACAGTCCGATCCTTGCGGAAGAGACACAGGGGTGATATCAGAGAGAACTCCGTCCTTCGGGCCCAGTTGCACTTCCATCAGGAACAGCTTGATAGTGCGAAAGAGGAGATGACCACTCGGATCCGTCAGTACGGATCCCATATGTACAATGCCTCGGAGACAATTGAGCGCATGAAGGTCGAAATCATATCCCTCCAACAACAGGTCATGGACCGTGATGGCGTGCCCCGGCCACTTGAATTTGCCATCCCCGATGGGCCTGCCTAGGGTTGAGTCCTTTTTCGCTTTTATGGAGTCAGTCCTGTATTGCACTCACTCAGTCACTGCAATCAATGAAAATATTTTTTGCATTTTCTGTCTCTCCCTCATGCATATTCATGTTTAGTCGTTGCATCTTTTCAGTCTGCATGAGCCGACCCATGACTCGTTCTCTGACTGCGATTCTCGCAGAAGTTGCAGAAGCGGTTCTCACAGAAATATCAGTCACGGAGATTGTACCCTACATCGGCCCGATAGAAAACAGCTCAGAAGCAATGACAGAACCATCAGACCATCAACAGAGGATCGAGGAACTGGTACAGTCACATGACCGAGATATTGTAGCAATGCAGAACAAGTTGGACCGAGTTCTGGAATCCCTGAATATTCTTATTGGTGCCCGAACCGAAGAACCGTCTAACCGAAACCCTTCCAATGAAACCCCCGATCAGCCTCACCCAGAGCAGCCTACCCCTATCATCATTCCCAACCCTATACCCGCAACAGGCGGAGGAGGAGAAGAGTATGACCAGTATGACGACCAGCCTAAGACATCACATGTCAATCAGGACAGACCATCATCTTCTGACCCTACACCGTCTCTTAGGGACCAACATGAGGAGATAAAACAGATGAAAGAGGAAATGAGAAGAATGAAAGGGGCGTCTGTCAACCCCACTCTATCATTGGAGGACCTGACTTTCTCCTCTGGAGATGCTATTCCCCCTGGATTTAAGGTACATGACTTCGATAAATATGACGGCTTAGGCTGTCCTAAACAACATTTGCAGATGTACCTGAGGGATATGCTCCCGTATAACAAAAATCAGCCTCTGCTCATACAGTATTTCCAGAAAAGTCTGAAGGGGGCAGCCCTTGCCTGGTGGATGTCGATCGATAAGCAGAGAATCAAGACATGGCAGGATGCCATGGATGCCTTTGTGGAGCAATACTCTTTTAATCAGGAGCTTCGGCCTCAGCGAAGCCAACTGGAACAGATGTACCAGCGGAACAATGAGTCGTTCCTGGAATATGCAACCCGGTGGAGAGAAATGGCAGCAAAGGTCATCACCCCTATCCCTAAGGAAGAGCTGGCAAACATATTTTTGGGCACGTTGAAGCAACCCTACTCTACACTGATGGTCACTCTACCGGTTGTGGACTTTGGCACAATAGTTAAAACAGGTGCCCGTATTGAGGCAGCAATACAGAGTGGTGCCATTCATTCAAGCCTAGGGTTTGCTCCCCCCAAAGCGGCAGCAGCTTCAACCAGCCGAAACAACGGTCACAGAGACCAGAAGAGAAAAGAAAATGTTAACTTGGTGGCCCCTGTAGCACCGATCAGATTACCGGCTCCGGCCGCTCGGCAACAGCCAGCACCCGAAAGCACCCGGCCGGCTAAACAGAACCAGGGGCAAACCCATCCCCCCAGAACCTTTACCCCTCTCCCTTACACACTCAGTCAACTTTTGGACTTCCTAACCAAGCAGGGCCTTCTCGAACTAAGAGGCCCTACCCCTCTTTTACAGCCAGACAAGAGAAACAAAAATTATGATGTCAACCAACACTGCGCCTTTCATAGAGGTCCGGGCCATGCAACCGATTACTGCATTGGTCTGAAGTGCGCTATCCAGGATCTCTTGGATACGGGTAAGGTCGAACTAGCTCCCAGCAACACCAGTATCGACCAGGTGCCACTGCCCCCACATAACAACCAAGTTAACTTTATTGAGTGGGAAGAGCCCGGGGCAGGGCAACCTAGACCCAGCGAACCCGCAGTCGATGATGGTATTATCAGGCCCTCGTACCGACCACCAGTCATAATCCCTCTACCACAGTCAAATGTTCAGACCATCCAGACCCCAATACAACTCCCCACTCTGGAATCAGAGAAAGAGCGAGTCGTTTACACAATTCCCTGTCCTGCCAGTTGGCCCACCGCTTCAGCCAAGGCCTCAACATCCACTGGACCAGTCAAAATCCCTTACATCCCTTCCCGGCCTTTCAACCTTAATCATGTACCTGCCCCTCAATCTCTCATCCTGGAAAGTCAGTACATAGCTAACCTCACCCGATCGGGCCGGGTGTATCAACCTCCGGCAATTGAGCCGGTGAAAGAAAAGGCAAAAGAAAAAGCAGGGGTAGCAGACTCAGAAAAGGAAACAGCAGATTCGGCTCTCCTACTCAAAATATTAGAAAAAGCGGAAGAATTCAATATTACCCAGCAGTTGGGCAAAACTCAGGCACAAATTTCTATCTTGGGCCTTCTCTTGACTTCAGAGCATCACAGAAAGCAACTTCTCCGGGTATTTAACAACGCCCATGTAACACCAGACATCTCGCCTGAGAAACTGGGGCAGATGGTGGGGCAAGTGCTAGAATCACGAATCATCTCCTTTACTGAAGAGGAAATACCGGATGGAGATAGGGATCACACTCGGGCCCTATATATTGCAGTTCAGTGTATGGATAGGACATTATCCTCGGTACTCATTGACAATGGCTCCGGCCTAAATGTCTGCACACTCTCTACACTACATAGCCTGGGTATGAACACCAGTCAAGTTAAGAAGAGACCCATGACTATAAGGGCTTTTGACAATACCACAAGGTAAAACTTGGGTGATATTGACCTAACCATCAGGGTTGGACCGGCTCAGTTCTTGACAAATTTCCAAGTTGTGAATGTACCTGCCTCATTCACCTTGCTCCTAGGGAGGCCGTGGGTTCATTCGGCCGGTGCCATTCCATCCTCTCTGCACTAGAGAATCAAATTTATACAGGACGACCACCTAGTCGTCATTCCATCTGAGGAGTTGGCAAGTTCCTTCGGGGACATCCAGGAGCTAGGTCAAGGTACAGCTTACATGACCTATCAGTTTGAGCAGGTCAGCTCCATCGCCCAAGTGGAACAGCAGAGCAAGCAAGCAGTACCTCCCTTTATCAGAATGATGGCAAAGATGAATTACCAGCCAGGTCTAGGCCTGGGTGTCAGGAACCAGGGCATGAAGAAGAGATATGTGCCTCCACGTTACACGCCTCCATTTGGATTGGGATACAAGCCCAATTACGAGGACTATCTCAACAAGCTGACAAAGAAGAGTAGACAATCGGCGAAACCTGAACCCCGACCCCACATTTCAGTAACCTTCCCCATAGGAATCTTTGAAACCGACCCAGAAACCCCTCTTGCACCAGCCATCGATATCTCTAACCCTCAACCTGGCACCGAATCTTCAGGGATTCCCGAACCAGAAGTATTCAGCGTCGCCCGGATGTTCGAAGAGCTGACTGTTGAAGATGCAGAAGCAGAAGCAGAATATTCAGCGGGAGAACAGGTGTGCACCATCTCCAACAGCGCAGAAGCATCATCCAGTCGCCAGCCACTAATCCGTTGGTGGACTGAGGCTCTCACCATCGAGGCCACACAGGGCCAGGGAAAGCGCAGTGCAGGGAAGGTTGGTCAGATCAAGCAGTGATGCAGTATCACTCCCCTCTTCTTCTTAATCTATCTCTCTTTGCTCCCGTTGCAAAAGTCCAAAATGTTGGCCAACTGTAGGCCTCTTTTTGTTTTATCGAGTCAATTTTGTAAACAGTCTACTTCTTTATCAATGAAAATCTGGATTTTTGACTCAAAAACATGTTTTTCCAAAAAAAACATTTGCATTGGGCTAATGACGAAATCACACGGATTCTTCCCCTCGAAGGCCTAGTGTCCTGAAGCCAACAAAACATAAAAACATAAGCATGCTAAACTAAGCTTAATGATTTGCCAGGAAATCGCCTCCGACAAGGCTACCCCTGAAACCCTCCTTGAGCTTTCAGAAGTTGAGTATGACTCAGAGCAGGAAACAGAACAGGATGACGAACCACCTCAGGAGATCTTGGACCTGCTAGAACGCGGTGAAGGGCTACTACAGTCGAACATCGAGGATACCGAGACAGTAAACCTGGGTTCCGAAGACAACCCTCAGTTGGTCCAGATTGGCACAATTATGAGCCCACAACAAAGAACAGACATGATCAGCTTCCTAAAAAGCTACAGTGATGTCTTTGCTTGGTCATATGCTGACATGCCTGGCCTAGACCCAGCATTGGTAGTACACAGACTGCCCCTGAACCCGGATGTCAGACCGGTTAAGCAAAAACTGAGACGGATGAGGCCCGAATGGTCACAGAAAGTCAAAGAAGAGGTAGAGAAGCAGATCAATGCAGGCTTCTTGGCAGTAGCAAACTATCCTAAATAGTTGGCAAACATCGTACCAGTACCCAAGAAGGATGAAAAAGTCCGGATGTGCATCGACTATCGGAATCTGAATAAGGCTAGCCCTAAGGATAACTTTCCTCTCCCGCACATCGACATCCTAGTCGACAATACTGCGAGGCACGAGATGCTCTCATTCATGGATGGTTTCTCTGGGTATAATCAAATCAGAATGGCAGAAGAAGACATGGAGAAAACTTCCTTCATTACACCTTGGGGCACATTCTGCTACAAAGTCATGCCATTCGGACTCAAGAACGCAGGGGCAACCTACCAGAGGGCCATGACGGCACTTTTTCATGACATGATCCACAAGATAGCTGAAATTTATGTGGATGACATGATCGTCAAATCACCTACTGCCAGGCAACACCCTGAAGATCTGAAAAGACTCTGTGACAGACTCAGAGAATTCGGCCTAAGACTGTACCCAGCCAAATGTGTCTTTGGAGCTTCATCAGGAAAGCTCCTCGGCTTCATAGTCAGTAAAAGAGGCATTGAGGTCGATCCCGCTAAAGCCAGAGCCATCATCGAAATGCCAGCACCCCAAACTGAAAGGGAGATCCGTGGTTTCCTGGGCCGAATACAGTACATTAGCCGGTTCATCTCTCAGCTCAATCCGATCTGCGAACCGATCTTCAAGCTTCTTCGGAAGAATACACCGACCGTTTGGACAGCTGAATGCCAAGAAGCCTTTGACAGGATAAAGCAGTATCTTCTCAATCCTCCAGTACTTGTGCCTCCTTCACCAGGACGACCCCTACTACTCTATATCTCAGTGCAAGAAACATCCATGGGATGCGTCTTGGCACAGCATGACGAGACAGGCAGAACAGAACAGGCCATTTACTACATCAGTAAGCGTTTACTAGAGTACGAAGAAAAGTACAGCCCGCTGGAGAAAACATGTCTGGCACTGGTTTGGGCTACTCAACGTCTTCGGCACTATTTGCTTTCCTATCCGGTAATCCTGATCTCCCGGATGGACCCACTTAAATATCTACTGGAAAAGCCAGCCACTACCGGAAGGACTGCCCGATGACTTATGATGTTATCTGAATTCGACATTACGTACATGACTCAAAAGTCAATCAAGGGGCAGGCGATTGCAGATCACTTGGCCCACAGCCCAACACAAGACTATGTGTCTATACATGATCAGTTTCCGGACGAATCCATCCTGTACGCAGAAGCAGAAGAGCAAGAATACTCCGGCTGGGAGTTATACTTTGACGGAGCTGCCAACAGTCATGGACACGGGGCAGGAGCAGTCCTAATCTCACCCAAGGGGGCACATCTCCCTATCTCTGTAAAGTTGAAATTCAGGTGCTCCAACAATGAAGCGGAATACGAGGCATGCATAGCCGGACTAAAAGAAGCCCTGGGTATCGGAATTGAGGAGATAGACGTCTACGGGGACTCATCTTTGGTAATCTGTCAGGCAAATGAATCTTGGGCCATCCGAGAAGCCAGGCTGGTCCCATACCTAGCCTATCTCAATGTGCTAATCACTCGATTCAGAAGAATTAGTTTCAATCACCGATCTAGGAACCATAACAGATTTGCCGACGCATTAGCTACTCTCGCCTCTATGTTACAGATTCCCAGGGGTATCATGCTCTGGCCAATTGAATTCAGCAACAGGATCAGCCTGTCTACTGCCTCGAGCTGGACACAGTGAATGACAACAAACCTTGGTATGCAGACATCAAGCAGTACCTCGAGGACGGGACCTTCCCTCTCGATGCCACAAAAACAGACCGTCAAGCGATCCGAAGACTGGCCATCCAGTTTGTCCTATCAGGGGGCATTTTATACAAGAGATCGCCGAACTTGATATGGCTCAGATGCCTTGATACCAGTAAAGCAGCACAGGTAGTCGAAGAAGTTCATGGAGGAACATGCGGCTCACACATGAATGGATTGATGTTGTCTAAGAAAATTCTCAGACTGGGCTACTACTGGTCTACTATGGAAGCGGATTGTTGCAAGCATGTACAGAAATGCCACCAGTGCCAGATTTATGCTGATAAGATCAATGCACCGCCGACAAGGCTACACAATCTAACTGCTCCTTGGCCGTTCTCTACTTGGGGCATCGATGTCATCGGATCCATAGCTCCGAAAGCATCTAACGGACATCGATTCATCCTGGTTGCAATCGATTATTTCACGAAATGGGTCGAGGCATCCTCTTATGCCAACGTCACAGCCTCTGTGGTTCAGCGTTTTCTGAAGAGAGACATCATCTGCCGATATGGTTTCCCATTCGAGATTGTGACAGACAATGCTCTCAACTTCTGCAATAAGGGGATGACTGATCTCTGCTAAAAATTCAAAATTCAACATCATAACTCCACACCATACAGGCCACAGACTAATGGAGCAGTGGAAGCAGCCAATAAGAATCTGAAAAAGATCATTGAGAAGATGGCAACCAATTATTCTGCCTGGCATGAGATGCTCCCATACGCTCTCATGGCCTATAGAACGTCCATCAGAACTTCAACAGGGGCAACACCATTTTCTCTTGCCTATGGTATGGAAGCAGTCCTCCCCATCGAAGTAGAGATTCCATCGCTCCGGGTGTTAATGGAAGCAGAAATATCAGAAGCAGAATGAGCACAAACCCGGTATGAACAGCTGAACTTGATTGAAGAACGGCGACTGAAAGCCATGGATCACTCTCAGGCCTATCAGAGGCATATGGCTAGGGCATTTAACAAGAAAGTCAAGCCCCGCAGTATTGAGATCGGTGACCTGGTTCTCCGGAAGATATTACCAAACCGTCCTGACTCGAGGGGCAAGTTCACACCCAATTATGAAGGCCCATACATAGTCCGAGACAAATTCTCTGGTGGTGCCCTGCGACTCGGACGTATGGATGACGAAGACCTCCCAGAGCCCATCAACATGGACAAGGTTAAACGATACTACGCTTAGGGTCTAGGTCTGACAGGCACTTTGTACTCATAGGATCTCTGGGAAATGACAGGAGGCCGTCATTGGCATACTCTTTACCCCCAGCAATGTAACCATTTTTTACAAAAATCAATGAAATCCGCTAGCTAGCCCTTCGAGCCTAACAGCCTTTCTCTCACAAAAACCTTTCAGGGACACCCTCCCTCGCCAATCTGTGGCATTTTTTTGAACTACGTCATGACCTGATCCTGCAAAGGGTACGTAGGCAACCTGACAAATCAGGTGCGGTCGCAAAAAGGGACTTAACCCCTCAAAATATTTTCTCCCAAAGGGAATCCAAAACTTCGTAAAACTCTCTCTTCATAGGAACAACTTTTTCCCCATAGAGTCACTCCTCAAACAGAGACAAACTCTCCCAATTTTCACGACGGAGTCGACATCAAGTTTACAAAATATTCCATCAAAGGGAACTCCAAAATAGAAGTTGAAACATTTTCCAAGTCAGGGACCCTATGAGCAAAAAAAAAAAAAAAAAAAAAAAAAAACAGGGAGGAATCCCAAAACCATCAGCTTCTACCAAAGAGGACAATCCCCAGTGGAGCCCAACAAGAAATTCAGCTTCAACAGAAAACCCCCATGCAAGTCAGTTGTAGCAAGAATAATTCCAGGGTGTCCCAAACTTCGGTCCCCTAACCAACGTTTCGTCCTATTCTAAGTCCTCCCAGATCCCCTAGAAACTGCAAGTACAAGTGCCATGTCACGCCTATATCCCCAGTGGAGTATCAATCCCCAGCGAATGTCAATCAGGGCAGTGAAGGGAGAAGATCCGAACCCTCAAACAAATCGCGGGCATGAGTGAAAACCGGAAACGGCCTTATTGCGCAAAAGTTACGCGACTCCCAGACCTAGTCTTGCGATTAGGGGCAAAAAAGGGACAAAATTAATCAGCTTTGCAGGCATGAGGAAAACCGGCAACGGCCTCATCGCGCAAAAATTATGCGAACCCCATGACTTGGTCATCCCAAGGGTAAAAAAGGGAAAAAAAGCTGAAAATCAGTTTGACAACAAGATCTGGCGGCGATCAGTCTCACTAGACTCAAGGGATCAGTATCCCCAACAGAGATTCCATCAGGGAATATCTCCAGCAGGTGATTCCTCAACAGAGAATCCTCTAGAAAGCATCTCCCCAGCAGAGGGGCATACATTGAGAAATCCCCAGCAGATCGGAAAGCCCCAGACCCCCTGGCAATAGTCTATAACAGAGCCCTACTCCTCAACGAATCCTCAGCATTAGGTTATAACAATCTTCCAATCCTCATTGGATCCCTCAATAAAAGCCTCCGACAGCCTCTCAATAATGCTCATCCCCAGCAATGGTCTAGAACTCTTCTAAAAGCTTCTCCCCAACCAGGGTCCTCAGCTCGAAACTGCAGTATCCTGCTTTGAATCGTACTCAGTTCTCCAAGAATGAAAAGGAACCCACAAAATCCCATAAGCCCTAAACAAATGCGATTTACTGGCAAATCTGAAAAGCTAACTAAGCACGCTTTTGTAAAAATCAAAATCTTTACAAAAGTCTTCTACACTTTTCCTGAAAAGATTTTTCAAAAACAAGTAAACTTCGGGTATCAAAATCTGTTTGAGCCAACCTGCACTAAGACTCCCTGATAGGTAAAGCAGAAAAAGCCGTTTCCGCACCTCCCCAGCAAGTTGCAGTCAGCAGAGTCATGGGAAAGCATCCTCGCCTTTATCCCCTGCATGATAAAACTCTTCAGCATCATTCAAACTTGATCAAACTCAATGCCTCACGGTCATATCAAAATCAAATCTCCAATCAATTCGACATCCCGTGTGTATCTTTACAGTATACGCCACCTGCATGTCCCTTCTGTGACACCCCCGTGTGTCCTTGGCATCATAGGTGAGCGTCGACATAATACATTTTGTCGACACCTCGCATGTCCGACATCCCGTGTGTACCTTTACAGTGTACACTACCTCCTGCATGTCCCCCTCTGTGACACCTCCGTGTGTCCTTGGCATCATAGGTGAGCGTCGACATAATACATTTTGTCGACACCTCGCATGTCTGACATCCCGTGTGTACCTTTACAGTGTACACTACCTCATGCATGTCCCCCTCTGTGACACCTCCGTGTGTCCTTGGCATCTCAAGTGAGCGTCGACATAATACATTTTGTCGACACCTCGCATGCCGGACATCCTGTGTACTCCGTGACAATCTCGTCACACTGCAGCACTACCTCCTGCAAGTCCCCCTCTGTGACACCCCCGTGTGTCTTTGACATCCTAGGTGAGTGTCAACATAACACATTTTGTCGACATCTCGCATGCCGGACATCTTGTGTGCTCTGTGACAATCTCGTCACACTGCAGCACTACCTCCTGCATGTCCCCCTCTGTGACACCCCCGTGTGTCTTTGGCATCCCAGGTGAGCGTCGACATAATACATTTTGTCGACACCTCGCATGCCCGACATCCTGTGAACTCCGTGGCAATCTCGTCACACCATAGCACTACCACCTGCATGTCCCCCTCTGTGACACCCCGTGTGTCCTTAGCATCCCAGGTGAGCGCCGACGTAACACACTTTGTCGACACCCGGAATGCCCAACACCTCCTGTGTTCTCGACACCCGGTGTGTCCTCCGATCGATCCGGCTAATATCCCCTGGGAAACGGTGTTTCGATCAATCTCCATCGCCGCTGCCGAGCGACATCTTCTTCCGGCCACGTCATCCCTACATTCATGCTCTTCCCCTGCTACTCACTATCCTCTAGCAGTAGTATTCATCACTTCACCCCACTCGTCATTTGCACAGTATGCATCGTTCCTAACATTCATCTCGGTGTAAAAATAGGATGTTTCCAGTCTTTGTCGTTCAATCGCCATCCTGGCACTCTCCGACAAAGAGGGGCAACTGTAAGCACCCAATTTTTACACTATGCTCACCTAAACCCTAGACCAAAACCTAGGTCTAACCCTAGCCTAGCCCTAGTCTAAACCCCTAGGGAAATCCCCATGGGCTCAAGGCCCGCTTCAAAGTTCATAATATCAAAAAAATTTCAACCAAAAGGTCAAGGCCCATGGCCTTTTAGGATTTTTTTATTTTATTTTATTATTATTATTATTTTATTTTATATTTTTAGTTTTCATTTTTTATTTATTATTTCTATTTTTTATATTTTGTTTCATTATTAAAAAAAAAAAAAAAAGGTTTGAGTTTGGGGCCCATGGCCTTTTAGGATTTTTTTTAAAATTTTTTTTTTTTAAATTTTTTTAATTTAATTTTTATTTTTAGTTTTTATTTTTTATTTCTACTTTTTAAATAAAATTAAAAAAAAAAAAAAAAAAAAAAAAGGGGCTTGAGTTTGGGCGCCAACATGGGTTGGCCCATACCCATTTAGACCCGTATACAAACAAACAAAAAAAAAAAAAAAAAAAAAGAGACTAAATGGGGAAGACACTATTCATCGTCTTCCCCATTGGTCCATGAGTATACAGCTGTCACCACCGCTTCCCTGACTCCCCTACTACCCTACGCCCTCCTATCTTCCCTCCAAAATTCCCAAACCAAGTCCTTTGGGGTTAAGAACCAGCAAACCAGAGGGGGGCAGTCCCATTTTCATATAAAACCACCTCCTACCCCCTGCGTGCACCAGCTACACATTGACCACCCAATCACAGTCGTCCATCCTCATCCTTATCCCTCCCCCAACCTCTCTATTTAACTCTACTTGCACCCACGGTTGAGAGGAGACCCGATTGAGAGGGATTTTGAAAAAAAAAAACCAGTAGAGAGGATTTCAGCCGTCTTCTACCTCTGTTCCAGCCCACATCCCCCATCCATTTAGACCCTTAGTCTCTCCAAATACCTTACTAATACTCAAACCAACTCACCTCTATCTCCACCCATAGACACTGTGTCAAGAGGAGTTTTCAAAAAAATTATTACAGTAGCTTCGGCCAGCCACCCTTTCCTCCTATTCTCATCCATTTAAACCTCCTAACTCATCCATTGTCATCCATCAAACACACTCAGGCCCATACCAAACACCCCTACCTCGGTTTGCAACCATCACCGCAAGCTTGCTTGAATCCTTCACCACTGTAGCTGCTGTAGACAGTGAGAATTTTTTTCAAAAAAAAAAGTCATCAACCTCTCCCATCCAACAAGCCTTGCTTGATTTCCTTCAAGTCATCAACCTTACCTCAAGCTTTACAACGAACGATATCACCTACAGCCACGCCCGACCTAGCATAACGCCACCTTCACCACCTCGCACAGCTGCTGCCACAGGGAAAACCGAAGAGGTATAAATCCCCTCATCCTCATTTTGTTATTTTTATTACCTTTGTAAGGACCCCTGGTCCCATTCCAGGGGTCCTCATGTTGTTTTTTTAATAGCTCAAAAAAAACCATAGGTGGCTTCTCTTGAGGTGTGGCCACTCATGCACACCCCCACCACCCTATGCCGCCATTTGAGGTTGTCCACGAGGTCTGGGGGGTCCTCAATCAATGAGAAAACCCCCTAGACTCACATGGGCCAAGCACGCCTAGCTACCAAAAAGTTTTTTGCAAAAGTTTCAAAAAAAAATCAGTTTCAGGACACTCCCTATGACCATGGTTTAACCATGGTTAACCCCGGCCCTGGTCGAAACCGAGGCCATGGTTAGACTCCCCATATGTAGGGCTACCCCCCTGTAAATTTTCAGCCCCTAACTCTCATTCTAACCATAGTTAAATCGACCCCAAAGTGGGGTCGACAGTGTGAACATCTGTGCGATGGGGCGACTTTGGGCCTCTGTGGGGTCCACATCCGGCCTCCCCTTCGGCCCCACAAGGGCCCAAATTGTTCCCCTCATAGTATGCTTCACGACCATGGTCTCGGATCTTCCAGGGGTAGAGCCAATCAGCGGCAAAATTGCCGCAAAGTTTGGAAAAAAATCTGTTTTTGTGGAAATCGTCATTTTATGTGGTGTTTTTTGGGGCGACTTTGGGCCTCTGTGGGGCCCACATACGGCCTCCCCTTGGGCCCCACAAGGGCCCAAATTGTTCCCCACATATCAGGCTACCCACTGGTGGTCTCGGATTCCCGCGATTCCCCTGTTAACCATAGTTAAATTCATGTTAACTATGGTTAACAATTTGATGAAAATTTAAAATTTTTTGCAATTTCGGATATTTGAGGGGGCCCAAACCGGGTAGGAGGCCAGTCTAGGCCCTGCTATGGACCTTGGGCCCACTTTTGCTTCAGTCGGCCCCTTAACCATAGTTAAACTCACCCGTGGTTAACATTTAACCATGGTTAAGCGGTCCATGACCTAGCAAAAATTCTGGAAAAATCATAAAAAAATCATAAATATTACATGGAATCCAAAAATGTCTTCAATTGCATTTTTTATTGTGGTTAAGACACTTAATCAGAGTCGACCGCATTTTGGACCCTTAACCACGGGTAAAAAAATCCTGACCCGGAAAAAATCTGGAAAAATGTTCAAAAAATCCAAAATATTAGGAGAAGCCCAAAAATGTTCTCTTTTGACCTTTTAACCATGGTTAAGACCCTTAACCATGGTAACCTCCCCTCCTTAACCGCGGTTAAGCACCTTTGACCGCTGGGAAAAATCTGAGAAAATCCCAAAAAAATCAGAAAAATTCAAAAGACCAAAAAATCTTATGTTGAGCTTTTTAAACCATGGTTAGCATCCCTGACCAGGGTTAATCACCTTTCTTAACCCCGGTTAGCAACCCTAACCCTCGGTTAAGACACCTTGGGCCTACCGGGCCTCACCCCTTGGCCTACCGGGCCTAATCTTGACCTACCGGGCCAAACCCTAGCCTACCGGGCTCATCCTTGGCCTACCGGGCCCAATCTCGGCCTACCGGGCCCAAACTAGCCTACCGGGCTTCACCCTCGGCCTACCGGGCCCAACCCTACTCTATCAGACTTACCTTAGGCCTACCTGGCCCAATACCAAGCACTTGACCAACCCGGTCAACCACCCCTAGCCTCCCGGCTAGACCCTAAGCCACCCTTGGGGCACACACACACACACCCCTAGCCTTGGCACGGGCTCATGTGCCAGAACTACGCTTGGTCTGATCTTACCCCTTTGTGAGTACGTAGGCAACCCAACTTGGGTCCGACCCTAGACATTTAGCTTTATATTTTTTGGATTAGCATTTACTTAAATACGTTGGATTTTTTAATTGAAATTTGAGATTAAAATTGGCTTAAGTTTAGGGAGTAGGTAACCGGTATAAAACGGGGGTCCTAGGGTGCCTAACACCTTCCCCAGGGCTTAATCGAACCGCTTACCCTAATTCTGATTAGACCATTTGCCTTATCCAAAACGAGAACACCTGGGACCTATCCCTTAGAATGAATAGGTGGCGACTCACAGTCAAACCATATTATGTGAAAGTGGGTAGGAAATTCCCATGCTCACAGATAAGCGGTGCAGCATCTGACCGACAGGTTGTGAAGGAGTACACAGGATGTCAAGGTCATAAGGGGTATCGAAAGAGGGACATACGGGAGGTGTAGCGGTATAACAATTAGTACGGTGTCTGGTCAATAGGTTGTCAAGGAAAACGAAAGTTGTCAAGGTCACACAAGGATGTCGAAAGGGGACATGCGGGAGGTGTAGTGGTATGACAAGGTGCGGAGTTTGGCCGACAGGTTGTTAAGGAACACATAGAATGTCAAGGATACACGGGGGTGTCGAAAGGGGGACATACGGGAGGTGTAGAGGGATGACAATTGGTACGACGTCTAACCGACAGGTTTTCAAGGAACACACAGGATATCAAGGACACATAGGGGTGTCGAAAATGGACATACGGGAGGTGTAACAGTATGACAAGGTGCGACGTCTCACCGACATGTTGTCAAGGAACACATAGGATGTCAAGGATACACGGGAGTGTCGAAAGTAGGACATGTAGGAGGTGTAGTGGTATGCCAATTAGTACGGTGTCTGACCGATAAGTTGTTAAGGAACACACAGGATGTCAAAAAACACATGGGGGTGTCGGAAGGAGACATACGGGAGGTGTAACGGTATAATAATTGGTATGGTGTCTGGCCGATAGATTGTCAAGGAACACAAAGGATGTCAAGGACACATGGAGATGTCGAAATGGGGACATGCGGGAGGTGTAGCGGTATGACAATTGGTACGACGTCTAGCCGACAGGTTATCAAGGAACACACAGGATGTCAAGGATACATGGGGGTATTGAAAGAGGAACATGCGGGAGGTGTAGCGGTATGTTAATTGGTACAACATCTGGCCGACAGGTTATTAAGGAACACACAGGATGTCAAGGACACACAGGGGTGTTAAAAGGTTTACGGCATGTCCTGGAGGCTTTAACCCGAAAGATATGACATGTCTCGGAGGTACTAGCCGAATTGAAATTGAAGTGGCATGTCCGGAGGCACCAGCCGGATTGATATTGAAGTGGCATGTTACGGAAGCATTAGCCAAATTGATATTGAAGTGGCATGTCTCAGAGGCACTAGTTGGATTGAAATTGAAGTGGCATATGGGGAAGGCACTAGTCGGATTGATATTAAAGTGGCATGTCCCGGAGGCACTAATCGGATTGATATTGAAGTGGCATGTCCCAGAGGCACTAGTCAGATTGATATTGAAATGTAGAAGGCAGCTGGGGTGCAACTGAAATACAGTGTGTGCGATTAAAGTGCAATGTTGTGCAACTTGAATGCAGTGGATGAGGCTTGTGCCATTTAAATGCAGTTAGTTAGAGTGCAATGAGTAGAATTTGTGTACAGCTTGATTGTGTGCAGCTAGAGTGCAATGTGAAACTTGAACGGAGTTAGCTAGAGCGCAGTGAGTGACTTGATTAAGTGTGTACAACTAATGTGCTAGTTGTGTAGCTGGAGTGCATTGTGTGCTAAGCATGTACTGATTGTACAGGGCGGTGTACGTGCATAACTTGACCCATGCTGATGTATGGATGGCCTGCTTAATCATGGTTTTCCTGGTGTGGTATGCAGGTTGATGGAGGGTTGGGTATACGACTCGCTCTTGGATACTAGTCCTTTTGTTGATCGAAGATTCTAAGACGCTTGACCTCGTTCTTGCTTCTTGTTGGATTTGTATTACATCTTGGGCGATTGCTGAGTTCTATTCGATCTGGCCAAGCTGATGGATGAACAGACAGATACTCAGAAGGTGATTTATCTGGTGAGTATTGGGACTTTGGCAGTAGTGGGAGATGACACAGGTTTTGATAGAATTGGAGGACATTTTGGAATTCGAATATGGTTGATCCAATGAACATGAGAACTCTGGTGGTGACAAGAAGATGACTCAGGATTTGAAGTTGAATGCTTCTTTTGCTTATGTGATTTAACAGGGAGATCACTTTCGCAGGGTAAATGGATTTTGTCCTTAGGGGTAGAGTATGACGCTAAACAGATTTATCTTATTATGACATTGACAAATCGGAGCTATTAAACCTTGCGGTGCACAGAGTCAAGCTTTGCTCAGAGCCAGGGACCTGGGGTCGCTGTAGTAATGAAACCTGATCTGCCTTGATCTGTAGGTACTCTTGTCGAGTGTTTTTAACTTATCCTTTTTTGCCCTTGGAATAGCCAAGTCTGGGTTCGCACAATTTTTGTGCGATGCGGCCATTGCCGGTTTTCCTCATGCCTGCGAAGCTAATTGATTTTTGTCCATTTTTTGTCCCTAGTCACAAGATTAGGCCTAGGGTCTCGTGATTTTTATACAATGAGGTCGTTGCCGGTTTTCACTCATGACTGCGATTTATAAGAGATTAATATTTTCTCCTTTCATTGCCCTGGATAACAATTCGCTGGGGATTTAGATGTGATACTACGCTTGCACTTGTAGTTTTTAGAGGATCTAGGAGGACTTAGAGTGAGACGAAATGTAGGCTAGGGGCTGAAGTTTTGGACCCCCTGGGATTGTTGACTTGCACTCTCTTGGAGTTTTTTTTCTTACTCATTGGAAAATTCTCCTCTTTGATAGAGGCTGACTTTGAGGATTTTCTCCATTTGAGGCAGACTCATTTGGAGAGTTTTTGAGAGATTGACTCTGCTGGGGAAAACTTCGGGAGAGGTTGTCCCCGAAAGATTTCTGTATGGAGGTTGATTTTGCTGGGGAGAGAGTCCGGAGAGATTGTCTCTGTGGGGAGTCTCTGATTTTGAAAATGTTTCAACTTCTATTTTTGATTTTTCCTTGATAGAAATTTTTGCTTTTGAGGCTGGCTCCATTGGGGTATTGGGAGAGTTTGACTTCGTTGGGGATACTCCGGAGAGGTTTTAAGTCCACTTAGGGGATGATTCAAGAGAGTTAGTCTTTGCGGGGAACTGAGAACGTTTAGGTTTTCCTTAACCTTCTTTGGTCGAAGTAATTCCGACGGGGATCTGCCCCTTTGGTGACCGCAGCTGATGGTCAGGTTGCCTACGTACCCTTTGCAGGATCAGATCATGGCGTAGTTCAAGCAGGTGTCACAGATTGCAAGGGAAGGTGTCCTGATAAAAGGTTTTGTGAAAGAAAGACTGTTAGGCTCAAGGGGCTAACTTAGGAAATTCATTGATTTAAAAAGGGTTTACGTTGCTGGGGGTAAGGAGGGTGCCAAGGATGGCCTCCTGTCATTTCCCAGAGAATCTACGAGTGTAAAGCGCCTATCAGATCTAGACCCTAAGTGTAGTATCGTTTGACTTTGTTCATTTTATGGAGCTCGGGTTCTGCTGATCAGATTGAGACTGTCCTATGTATTGATGATGCTTCTGTGAAGGGCAAGACATTTGCCCCTGGCTTGTAGATCTGTGTAATTTCCCAAAGTTGTCAGTAACTTGTTCCGACACTGATGATTCTTGATTCGGACGTCAGTTCCGCTTGCTGCTATATCTTAGGGTTGCTCTTGTCTTGAAAAATGCCCCCCTGTTCCATGCCTTAATAGGGTGATGCGGTGATAAGGTCTCTACTTGTATCAATTATCTTTGGGGAGAGTTGTGCCTCTGAGTTTGGAGGTAGTGCCGGTTGACCGGAGATGGGCTTGCCCCTTGCTCTTGATTGTCCTCTGCCCCTAGTGTAAAGAGGCTCCGATTTTTGCATAAATAGGGTTACTACCCGGCTTTGTACAGGACGAGGTTTTCTGGATGAGAATTCTACCCCCAAGTATTGCGGGTCTGATTATCTGTTTGAGTGATCTCTTGTTAAACCCACAAGCTTAGTTAACATAAAGATATCCGTTTATTTTTTGGTTTTTGCACAGAAGAGATGAATTTTTTGAAAGCAAATGTGATTTTATTGAATTAAAAGCTTGAACAGGACGATATACTAGACTTGAACAGGTGCCACTGGGGCTGATTCTTTATTGGAAAGAAACCTAACTAGATTGACTCAGACTTGGCTTTGTTTTGATCAACCAAACTTAGCATCTTGCTCTCTAGTCTCCTTCTATTGGTAGGCCTGCTCTAGGTGGCACAAGGGTGGCGTTGTTGATGGGCTAATGATGGGATAGGGGTTTCAGGAGCACCAATTATCAGGCACATAGTTAAGTTCACCTTTATCAGTCAAGTCTTGGATTGCATGCCTTAGAGCAATGTAGTGGTCAGTAGAGTGTTCGGGACCTTGATGAAAAGCGTAGTGCTCGTGTTCTCGGTAACCATGACCTTTCTTTTCTAGGGGTTGTAATGGAATTGGACAGTGGAGTGAGATCATCTTCCTTTCAATGAGAACCGATAGGAGTTGGTTGGGTGGAAGAGGGGTGAAATGTTTGGGTGGTACCTGCTCTTTTTAAAGCTTTGGGAGTAGGCGAGAAGGAGGTTTTTGCGGTTGTGCCATTGCGTTGGATGTGTTTGTTTGAAAGGTAGGGGGCGGATCTAGGTATGCCCTTGTGCCATCAGGAGCTTGTCAAGTTTAACAGTTATATCCTGGAGGAGAAACTTGATTTCCTTGATGTCTTGCCCTTGATTGAGGAAGGTTGTCTTGATGATCTCTTGACGTTCGATGCTTCTCCGTGCTCAATTGTTCGGATCCTTGAGTTGTTGCCTCGACAATGTGGAATTTGGAAATGTAGGGTGAGTTAATATCGGGGTAAGGTAGGCAAATTTATGATGCATGGGCATGCGCGGGTAATCTCCAATGAATGGGGTGAGACTAAAAATGGAAAATGACTCGGTCCTAAGCAGTACTCCCAACGGGGTAAACATGGTGAAGAATAGACGTGGTTTGCATGCCATAGTCGGGTCATTTCTGGGGGTGCTGCTAACTTCATGATGCATGGACGGAGGCAGGCTGGACTCTACAAGTGTATGAGTGATGCTAGATGCAGTGCAATGGCAGTGATACCTGGACTGGGGTAGACTGGACTTTAGGGATACTAGAGTATAATGCAGTGCAGTGTACTGGTAATGCAGATACCTGAGCAATGACAATGCGAGCGTATAGACAATGAAGTTCAATAACTATGCAAATGTAAGGTACAGTGTGCAGTGTAATCTTAACTGATACAAATGCAGTACATGAACAATGATGAGGGTGCATGGATGATGCAATAATGCCTGGGGGCATAGTGTAGGTGTTGTGCTCATGCAGTGTGTGCAATGAGGATACTCAATGCAATGGAAATGTAGTGGTAGCACTGTGAATGTGCAATGATGGATGGAGTAATGCTGGGATGATGTTTTTCACTTTTCTCATTTTTTTTAATTTTCTCTTTATTTTGATTTTTTTTATTGGGTGTGACTTGGTGATCCGATAGGGCAGTCGGACAGAGGTCCGACATGCTTTACCTGGGTTGTTGGGAATCGGGAGCCTATCAGGTCAACACTGGGAATAGGTCTTGTAAAGACCTGTTTGCCCTGGGTATATGATGTCGAGATATCGGATTAGGTATGTTTTATTACAAGCATAAGTATGACTCATTATATGCCCCTAGGTAAGAGTGCCCTGATAGTTAAACATGATTGGGGACAGGTACAGGGTGCAAGAAGGTTAGGGTTTAGAGCATTTCTCCAGATGGGTTGCTTGTAGACTATACCTTAACCTATTCTATATGCTGAATGTTGGGGTATGCAGGTGTTCGTAAAAGAATTAGGGTCATTTAATACCCTATATACGACTCCTCGGTATAGAATATACCTCAAAAGGGATGATTGACGTATGCGGGAGCGTTCAGAATTCTTTATTGAGGATAATCATCCAACAAGTGTAATTCCGCGGACCTCCAAGACTGTTAAGCTTCTGACGCTGAGGATAATCATTCAGCAGCCGTAAGCGTATTAAGCCTGTCTACTGGGCTTTCAAATGTCATTACACTATTATGATATGTATAATATGCATAATACAAAATATATCCAAAGAGATGAAAGAATTAATATTAGGTTAAATTTCTTAAGCATTTGAATAATTTTGAGGTATATTTGCCTTAAACCTAGGTTTCGGATTGAACCTTAAATAACAAATCCCCAGTGGAGTTGCCAGAGCTATGAGCACAAATTTTGGTACCCACTCACTAGTTGGTTGTTTAGAGATTAGGAGTCGCCACTTATTAATTATGAGGGATAAGTCCTGGATATGGATAAGATTTATGGTTTACGTGAGAGTTTTGGTAAAAGATTCGATTAAGTCACAGGGAAGGTGTTAGGTACCCTGGGACCTTCATTTTACAATGCTTACCTACTCTCTAGGTATAAGCCAAATTAATATCAAAATTTATTCTAATGCCAAAATTTTAGATTATAGTAATGCAAGAAAGAAAAAAAATCCTAACTAAGGTCGAACCTGGGTTGGGTTGCTTACGTACTCACATGGAGTGAGATCAGACCAAGTGTAGTTCTGACACATGAGCCCATGCCAAGGTTAGGGGAGTGTGTGTGTGTACCGAAGTGGCTAAGGGTCTAGCTTGAGGACTAGGGGTGTTTGACCAAGTTGGTCAAGTGCATGGTCTAGAGGGTTTGGGCTCGGAGGCCAAGGATTAGGCTCGGAGGCTTAGAGGGTTGGGCCCAGAGGCCAAAGATTGAGCCCGGAGGCTAGGGGTTAAGCCTGGAGGCCAAGGCATGGACCCGGGGGTCAAGGCATGGGTCTGAAGGCCAAGGGCTGAGCCCGGAGGCTAAGGATTGGGCCTAGAGACCAAGGGTTAGCCCGATATGTTAAGGGTTTAGTCTGGTAGACTAAGGTTGGGCTCGGTAGGCCAAGGGTTAGCCTGGTAGGCTAAGAATTTGGGCTTGGAGGCTTAGGGTTTAGTCCAGTAGACTAAGGTTGGGCTCGATAGGCCAAGGGTTATAGCCTGGTAGGCTAAGGTTGGGTTTTGTAGGCCAACGGTTAGCCTGATAGGTTAAGAATTTAGTCTGGTAGTAAGGTTGGGCCTGGTAGGCTAAGGGTTAGCCTGGTAGACTAAGAGTTTGGGCCCGGAGGCCAAGGGTTTAGTCTGGTAGACTAAGGTTAGGCCTGGTAGGCTAAGATTGGGCTTGGTAGGCTAAGAGTTATGCCCGGAGGCTAAGGGTTTGGATCCGAAGGCCAATGATTGCTAACTGGAGTTAAATGATGAGTTAACCATGGTTAGGACTACTAACCATGGTTAAAAATGTTCAAATTAGATTTTTTGGGGTCTATTTGTATTTTTCCAGATTAATTGGAATTTTCTAGATTTTTCTAAAGGTTAATTGAATTAAACCATAGTTAAAAGTTAACTGAGGTTGAGTTTAACCCCGATTAAGGGTCTGGTTAGGTTAGGAGTGAGCCCAGATAACTTGGCAAGGCCTAGAATGGCCTCCCACCAGGTCTAGGTCCTGTGCAAGACCTAAATATCAAAATATTAAGAATGGTGGTAGAGGGAATAGTGCTAATTCCAATTCTGTGGAGAATTGGAATGACGGTAGATAGTCTACCATCATTCCCAATCTTTCTGGGAATGACTTTACTGGTTGGGGGGAAGCTTAGGAGTGAAGCCTGAGGGTCTGTGAACCCTTGGAGAGGCTCAGTGGTCCTAGCTCGGTCTTGGGCTTTGTCTGGGTCCACAGGTTTGGTTAGGATTGGGCGCACAGTGGCTACTATGTTACTGTGCCCAGAATTCCAGAATGTCGGTAGACTATTTACCGACATTCTGAATAGTTTCCAATTTTACGATTTTAACCATGGTTAGGTTAGTCTGGTGAGCCTCGAAGGATCAGGTATGCTAGAGAGGTGTCTTAGGGACTAAGTCTAGGCCCTGTAATGGACCAAGGCTCACTCAAAAGAGTCTTAAGTCTACTGCAAAGGGAAAACCAAGAAATGACGGTATTGTGTTTACAGCAATTTCTGGATTTTTCCACAAATCTAAATTACTCCCCCTGGCCATGCACCAAGCTACTTCTAGGGAATCCCTCATGGGCTGAGGGTCCCCCAAAAGGTTAGGGAAGGGATCTTGCTAGGCCTGAAGAGCCACATAGCCACAAAATCTACCCTTGAGAGGGTCCCCATGTCTACGAGGAGGCAAGGGGACCTTTGTCCTTGGGTTTGTAATATAGTAACAGAGAAATAATTCCCCTGGAGTAGAACCAGGGGCTCATAATGACTTCAAGAGAGGACAGAGGGGTAAGGGAGGGACCCTACCCTGCTGGTTGCTTCCAGTGGAGACGGTGATGGTCTGTGGTGGTGGTGCACAGCTGGGGAGGGACCTAAGGTAGTCCCTAGAAGTTTATGGTGCTCCTGTTCTCCTCTTTGGTGGAGAATAGTACTAGGGCAAAAGAGAAACATGAGTTTTATCGTGGAATTTTTGGATTTATCCTCTTCACCAAGCTTGGAGAAGGGTTGGATTTATAGGGGGAGGTCTAAGGACACAAGGGGCATTAGGAAAAGGTTGGGTGAGGCCTCAGGAGGGAGTGGGGAAGGCCAGAGACGTGCCTAGGTGCGTAGGGGGCGCAGGCGAGTTATGATTTACGTAAACTAGGAATTGCGGTAATTCCAGTACCACCATTCCGTAACAAGGCCAATATGATAATGGCGATAGAAACTCTATCGCCATTCCAAGAATTTTTCAGAAATTGGACTGCGTAGGCTTAAATGCTCATACACGCGTTACAGAATTTACCCTAAGAGGATTGTCGGTAGATGGACTACTGATATTCTGGATTGTAAAATTTTTGAGGGCCTAAGCCCTCGCTCCAGGGCTTGGCTAGGATTTGTGGGTCTTGTACGGGCTCAGGGTTGTTTGTCTACGAGTTTTAGGCTCTAGGGACCTTGGGTAAGTGTTGCATAGGCCTTGGGCCCATGCCCTAGGTTTGTAGGGCTAGGCTAGGGTTCACCTAGGGTTAACCTAAGTTTTAGCTAGGGTTAGACTTAGGGTTTAACTAGGATTAGATATAGGGTTGATTAGGGTTTACCTATGGTTGAACTTGGGTTCAACTAGGGTTAGACCTAGGGTTGACTAAGGTTTACCTATGGTTTGAAGTAGGTTCAACTAGGGTTAGACCTAGGGTTTAACTAGGGTTAGACCTAGGGTTGACTAAGGTTTACCTATAGTTTGACTGGGGTTTGCTAAGGTTTGACTCGGGTTAACATTGGAGTGTTCTAGGGTTAACTCAGGGTTGACCTAAGGTTTTGTTGGGGTTGACTAGGGGTAACCATGGTTAAAAGGGGCCTAACTATGGTTAATGAGGGGTGTAAAAAGATGTATTGGTTCAAAAGGAGATGAACAAATAACAAGATGGATTCATCAAAATACTTGTGGTCATGATCATGAGATTAGTCTGTATAGGAGGTTGCAACACTTTGGTTTATATTGGCGAACTATGGAGAAGGATGCTACCATGGTTCAAAGAGGTTGTTCTATTTGTCAGTTACAGCAAGATAAGGATGAATGTTGTTTCTTTGGTCAATGGGAAGACCGGAGAAAGCCATATATTGAGTATTTCACTAAAGAAGTAGTTCCAGATGATCCAAAAGAATCCTTCAAATTCAAGAAAAAAGTTGTTAGATTCTATTATGACAAGGATGAACTTTTCAAAAAAGGTTTTAATGGTGTTACACTCGGATGATTTATAGGCGATGAGTTCGGATTAGCACTTTACAAGACATGGTGGTGATTGTGGTGCTCATCAAGGTAAGAGGCAGTTTATCAACATATTCTTGGTTTAGGATACTGCTAGCTTACCATGGAAGCAAATGCTAATATACATGTCCAAAGGTATCATCAATGCCAAGTTAGAGGAAATGTAATACATGAGCCAACTCAATCTCTGCAGTATGTCACTACGCCTTGGCCCTTTCATACTCGGTTAGCTCAATTAGAAGTGGTAGAGGAAATGTGTGAAATGGAAAATGACAAAGCAAAGGTATATAGAGCAAGCACCATCAGAGCTTATGATAAGATAGTGCAACATCGCACTCTTAAAGAGGGAGATCTGATTCTTAGAACATCTATCCACATTCGCATAGATACAAAATTTTCTAAATCACTCCCAGTTGGGAGGGGCCTTTCATCATCAGACGAAGTTTTGAAAACGGATATTACCTACTGTCTATAAAATATTGTGAAATATTACATGACCCAATCAATGTGAAATGGTTAAAATGCTATTATGCATAAAGTTTTAGAATATAAATGGTATGTTCAAAGCTGCACAGTTGTGCATACTATAACAAATAAGTCTTGCAAAAAGAAGGAAGCCAAAAGTAAACATGCCTACTAACTATAAGATTTTGGAAATAAAGAGTTTTGCTGTTAAGGCCACCAGTTTTTCAGCAGAAACTCTAAGGAGATCTCGTTTAGTGCGTTCTGCTTGGACCACCTTTTGCAGCACATCCAGGCTTCCTTGCAAATCAACAACGACTTTCTCCTTTTCCTTTGCCACAACTTCCTTGCGAAGGATTTCTTGACGAATCTCGTGAATCTCTCGTAAGTTATGAGTAACTGTTTGCTTAAGTTCATTCATTCTGACTATTTTACTCCAATTGGATTTTGTCACCTGTGTGAATTGATGAACTTGATTAACAGTGGTGTATAGCAATCCCAGAAAATCTCTCAACCATTGCACCTCTATGTTGATCTTCTCCAACTCCTTTAATTCATCATCCCATTGCGTAATATTTTTAATCTTCAAAAAATTAGGATTTATATTCTTTATCTTATCTAGTATGGAACAAACAATGTACGCACAACCTGCTCTGAAAACAGGACTAGTTAGACTACAAGAGTGAGTGATATCACCGTACTTCCTCACTATTTTCGCCCATAGGTCAAGAAAGGTGGAGGAGACTGGGTATTGATTGATGATGGCATCTAAAACTTCAGGTGACAAAGGTGGATGCGAAGAATCAGATGAACAAGTGACGATACCTTTGTCGGAGACATCCTTGATTGCAAAATCCAAAATCTCAGTGGTAACTTCATCACTCCCAGTACCAACAGCTTTCTCAGAGAAGATTTCTGTAACAATAGTTGTAATTTCCACCTCAACCTTCTCATGACTGACTTCTAAAACGCTTTTCTTTACTATTATATCGCTAACAACTTCCTCTGCATTATAAATCCATGTGTTTAGTACATGGAGAAAAAGATGCTTGAAAAACATGTAAATATATAAGTGCATAAGTATGTAACCTGTATGAACTTTAATAATTGGATGGACCTCTGTCTGAGGAGTAGCAACTTCAACATCTTTTCCCAAAAAGGTGGCAATAATCTCCACGCCTTTGTCTGCATCAATGTCTTGACATTCCATTTCTTCTTGAGCTTCAACATTTGTTTGATCAGTAATAAGATTTGTGTCGTTAGAGATGGTATGTTCTAGTACTTTTGATGCCTCACCAATGGTATTTGGCTCAGTGGTTTGAATAATGGAATCTATGCATACGCCTTCATTAAAGGAATCCACTTTAGTACTTTCTTCCTCAAATATGCTTGGATCAATACCTTCAAAAAGAGTTTGTTCTAAGATTTTCATGATTTCATTATCACATTGTACTAATAAGGTTTCCTCTGGATCTGTTATGCCATGGTCTGATAAACTATATATATATATATATGTTGTTGTCAATGATAAATTCAAACAAATTGGTAAAAGAATGGTGAAATAACCTTTGCTAAAGATTACCTGTAGGAAAGCTTTCAGTTACAGGTTCGGGGAAAGATGTTTGGATCTTTTTTTGATCTTGTTCCTCTCTAGAATGCTCTTCCACATATGAAGAAGGTGGAGAAGGAAGATCCTGCATATGTCAATGAAATTTTAATATACAAATGCCTGCTAAAAAATATATGATACATCAATCAGATATCAAAGTTAAAGTGTGTAGTATATACTTACAATTGGACCTTTTGATCTTTTCCTAGATGAAGGTCTGGGAGACATCTTTGGCAGTGAAGTCTAGGTTACTACAATTATTTTGAAGTTTGGAGGTTTTGCAGAAAGGTTTACCTCATGAGCAGGTGAAGGGGGGAGGAATCCTTCTCGGTTTTTCTCTTCTTGCTAGTCCCTGGGAGCTCATTCAAACCCTTTTCTTCATCCACCTCGAGGGAAACAGGTTGACAAAACATTGGAGGAAGTTTGACAAAGGATTTAAAAGGAGGCAAGGCCAGCTCTCCAATAAGATTGGTAATTTATTGTGCATTGTCCTACCCTATACTCGCCGACTAGAAAAAACCGGTAATATCTAGCCTCAAGATTTTGGCTCATGTCTCTAAAATAAACACCTCCATAGCTTTCTTATCTGAAATAGATTTTATAGATGGCTCACGAACCCACTGATCTAAGACAAACTACCTACAGCATCGGTGTACTATAATCCAAACTATAGATGCCTACAAGATTCACTTTTGATATGATAGCAAAACAATCGAAATTCTTCAACGAAATCTTCCCCCTACCCTTAGTCTCAAGTCTAATGATTTTTGGAATAAAATTGATTTTTTCAACACCTTTGATAGATCCAACATAGGGTCTAAAAATGAAAGATTTTTCCTTATCTATGAATTCTGATAACATAACCCATTTCTTTCTTAAGACAACATTCCATATATGTGCCCTTGGGTTCAATGTGTTATTTTTCAGGGGTTTGAGTTGCTTGCCTAGTGGTGCATACTCAAGGAAGCGTTCCCACAACCACATTTGAAGAAACGTTGTGTGTACGAATGTTTCGATTAGAAACTAACCAGTTGACAAAGTCTAGTACGTATGAAATCGATCAAGGTTCCTGTATAGGGTTCTTAAGAAGTATGGAGCTAAGGAAAAGCTTTGGCCTTTAGAAAGGCGTAATGCTAATGGAAAATACTTGTCTACTACTTTCTCAATTGGGGATCCTTCGAAAATATACCTGGCAAGCCGCATACTGATAAAAGCAGGAAACTCCAAAGGTATTTTATGCTCAAATCCGTATTTATATTCTCACACTCCTGTCTTCTCATTTACAGGTCCTGCTTCTCTGAAAATGTAGCTTACCCATCCATAGAAGTTGGGTCGATTAGCATGTGTCCCAGCGGTTTTTCTCCATTTTAGTGTCAGTGAAATGCTTTGAGCATCATAATACCCAAAGAATGGAAGCCTCCACAATGCTTTCACATCTTCCAGGGTAGGAGTAATTTCAACCCAAGCTGTGATAAAAGTATGCGTAGTGTTCCATCTAGACATCAACAGAACCAAGGCGTCAGAATCTCTTTTGATCTCCAAATCCATTGTGAGTTCAATTGAATCAAATATTTTGGTTGCTTTCATGATGGGGCCATAATAAGCATGTTTCAAGATGTACTTGAACCACGATGTCCACTCCTTAGTGCAACCACTATGGGAACTAAAAATAAGGTTTTTAAAGGTGCAATCCTTCTTTTCCAATCTGAATCTTGTAGTGGGCAAAGGAGGGGGATGGTTCCCTTTGTTATTCTCCGCATCACTATATGAAAGATTCCCAAAAGTTGTCATCCAAAGGATTTCTAAGCTGCCATGAGTAAAAAAGAGTGGGAGGGAAAACAAATTCAAAATCCTGGCTAACTGCAGTTACAGGGGATAGTAACAAAGAGATGGAATTAAACCCTGTTAAAGATTAGAGAAAGGTAATGCAGGACATGTTGCAAAGTTCAAAAAATATTGATGCATATTCACAAAGTTGGATTGTGACTTACTCTGCTATGAAGAATGACTTCTTTTTCTCTGCAATCTGCTTTTGTAATTGTTTGATTTTGGGTAAAAACTCTTGCTGATATGAAAATTTTAGAATATTCAGGGCAAGGAGAGGAAAAGAAGGCGATGTCTAGTTTTATGCTTCAAGGTTGTTGAGAAATAGAATTTAAAAGAAGATGCTGGCTTATATATGTTATAAGCATTCATAATGGTTTTTAAAAACCTAAAAAAACTCATCCAAGGTAGTTATGAATTGCTTTTGGACTTCCAAGGAAGGAGTGCCAGTTAAATGGCGTTAGTGGCCAGATGGCAATAACATTGTGGTTATTATTTTTTGCTCATTAAATATGAGATTAGTAGAGGACTGTTCCTGATTACTTTGATACGATTGCAACCGTTGTTTCAATGGTGACTAATGGATTGATTTGACCGAGTGACATAATGATCTGACAAGTTGTCAGACGATCAAAGTTACAATTTGATTGCCTGCATGACTCTTTTGCCTGCTGATGTATATTAGCCTCTTTTGTAGGCAGAGCAAAATGGTGACAATGAAAAATGATAAATTAACACGTGGAGTTTGTTCTCTAGTGAGATTGATGCTTTAGGTAATCTGAAGCCATGTGGATAATACTCATGATGATCTCAAGGGTTCTAATTACCTTAAAATATGCTATGTTCCAAGACAAAATTCGAGTTAAGGGCAAGGAGGTATACAGTTTGAGTAGTTTGAGTATTTTACAGATATTATGATCGAGGAACAAATCTTGATCAAATGATGTGATAAGCTTTTAGATGTTGATTAAAGAGAAAGCTCATAGAGGTATACTCCACAAGGACATAATCTGTTCCTTTAAGGATTTTAGTGGAATTAGGTCACTGTATATTCTAAAGTCATTGTGATGTTTTTTTTTCTTGAAGACAAGCCTTGAATCAATGGCTTATCGAGCTTTTGCATCTATCGCTGATCCAAAGCTCTAAGGAGTTATACTCCATTAGGATGAAAAGTAGTTACCAGTTCAGCCTTGTCTCCTTAGGGATTCGGTGGATTCAGAATCACCATCACCCCTAATGCCTTGTCAGAGGGATTGAAATGTGGCTGGCCACTGCTCCTCGTGGGAATAGGCGTGTGTGTTCCCCCCATATCCTATTCTAGCAGTACAGATTACTCCTGTGCTGATAGTCAAGAGGAAATTTGGGATGTATCTTGCCCAATTTCCTTGTGAGCTAGTGGAGGAGTGTGGCCTCTATAAGCCAATTCTCAACACATTAGATGATTGATGCTTGAAGGTGGATATTGTATCTGCCCTAATAGTAGTGCCCTTGTCCAGCACTTACGATCTCCCTAAGACAAGGTATCACAAAAGAGTATGACCCGCCTTTGTCGTTGCATTTGTTTTATATATTTTGGGGAAGGATGATGAGATGTGGTTAGGAGGACTAGGAGGAAATCTATTAAAATAGATAAACGCTTTTGCAAGTGGTTTACTTTTTTAACATTTGAAAAATACATCCAAAGGATTGTTCCCTTTACTCTCCCTCTAACCGTGTCCATTGTTCCTTCTTTTGATCTCTTATGATTTTCTCTTTAAAGAAACTTGAGGAAGAATAATCAATACAGTAGATCTGAGCCACTTCAGGATTGCAGATGACCCAGAAATACTTGAGGAGAAGTTTGTAGATCGATGATGGCTCGGCAAGGCTTTGAATCCTCGGATTTCCAGCTCGGGAAGTCTTCTAACTGAGGGAGATGAGATATTTTTGGGGTTTCATCATCTATAGAGGATTATTCCGGGCAATAAAGAGGAGAATCACACACTGTTCCGAGAGAGGAGGACAGATCAGGATTTTTCCTGTAAGGAGAAGTCTTCTTCTCCTATAGAGTGAGTCTTCCGAGAGTTCTTGAGATTGATTATTAGAGAAGGTTTCTTCTCTACAGAGAGGCTTTCAGTGAGATTGAAAGATCTGAAAAGAGGCTCTATATTCTTGAGGGAAAATGCTATTTCATCATGTGTTCTTGACTGCTCCTTTCTCTCTCTCTCTCTGATCAAAACTATTCATTCTTCCTTTTATATCTTTTGATTTTCTCTTTTAGGAAACCTGAAGAAGAATAGATCGCACACCAGATTTGGACTACTTCCAGGATTGAAGATCTCCCAGAAATACTTTAGGAAGGACTTGCAGACGAGTAATAAAGATCCAGCTCGGCAGACCTTCAAATCCTTTGATTCAAAAAACCATAAAAGAGTTATGTCCAAGGAAGATGGGGGTGCCTGTATTACCATTGTTACCACCTGGTACTGTAAAGGGCAACAACCATATATGATTATGTTGTATCTTTCATCCATTTTTCTGCTTCTTTGATTAGTTCTTTGACTAGTTCTCCATAAATGGTTGTCTTCCCATCGAAAATTTTCCTTTCTTTGTACTTGGGTTGTATGAGGTTCTCTACCTCCTAGAAAGGTAGAAACGATGCATGTGATTTAAATAAGGATAAAGCTTTTGAGACTGCCCAGTCATAGGGCAACCGGACAACGGACATTAGAATGCATGATTCTAGTTTGTCCAATTTTTTTGGGACGCCCTTGTATCCCTACTAGTTGTTGATCACATAAAACCTGATTCAAGCTATTTTAATTAAATCATTTTAAAAACCCAGAATTACATTATTTTGACTGAACCATTAAAATTAACTGATCTAATTAAAATAACCTGAATCACGTTATTTTTGCTTGAATCAAGTTGCTTGAGTTTACGGTAAAAATTAACTTATTCAAGTAAAATAACCTAAATCATATTATTTTTCCTGAAGATGGAAAAGCTTTCACAGGTTGAGTAAGTAGCCAAGAGCCAAATTTTTGGACGCCCTAAAATACTGTCAAAACTCGAACGGGCTCGGGGACCACACGGTCTCAGTAGGTGCCTTCTTTAAAAAATGCACATGGGATATAACAAATTCGTAATTAAGTAATGAATAAAAAATATTTGTGTTAAGTCGGAGAAATTAAGTAAGAGGATTACCTTATTACATTGTAGCTTCGGTTGCATTTTTAGAGCTGCACCTGAGACTTTAGCACGTTGGGAGGCAGGTGATAGCATTCCATCTAGATGCAAACCATTGCTACGAAATTTATCCCAAGATGCTACTATTTTGTTCTTCTGTGCACCTATCCCATATATGAGGTTGAAGGCTTTTTCTTGGCGATGTAAAATTGCAGCAAAAAAAATTCCTCGAGTATTTTCGTCAATGCCCCACATCAAATGAGGATAGTGTTTAATAATCTTGCTAATAAAATCCATATTCCCACACTGGACAGCCTCAAAGACTGCTGAATATGCCTTAATCTTCTTAAGCTGTGAGTCATCCAAAGTAGAAATTTCCTTGCAAATGCAATTGAGTACTTCAAGGGCTTGAATGTTCATCAGCTTCCTGTCAAATACTTGCTTGATACCTGGGACTGTGACTAAAACACTGTCAAGATTTATAGGATATATAATAAAAGGAATTCAGAGAGTAGGTGTTGCATACCGAATCTTTTAAGGACATCCCAAATTGGTACAAGAAAAGGCTTAAGCGCTGCAATATAATACCAGATTTGCTAACTTAGAATGTCGAGCAAAATTATTAGGCAACTATCAATTAAAACACTGAAAGAGCCATCTTGGAAACCCATGCAATATCAGAGGGAGTGTTGCTAGTAATTAAGTTTTGGTGCCACATGGCGGACATTTGTGCCAATGATGCATGAGTTATTGGCTCACCTGGTGTTCTTAATCTTTGCATATTAACTATCTCATAATATAAATACTTTACTTCTAAGCAAAAACAAGGATATCACATGAAAGAATGGGAACTGCAGAGATCAAATAGACAATGGCATGAAATAAAGAGATTAGATTTGAGTGTGATACACAGAGGTTGATCAACGACAAATGATTCCTCTTAATTGAAATCACCGATTTTTAAATTTTTTTTATATACATATATGGGGGGCTGGGGCACAGGATTGCCAATGGAGCGCTCGTTTGAGCGGGCATGTGGCAATCCATTGCCCTTACCCAAAAAATAATCCAATGTGTTGGGCCTTCCTGAATATGTGGTACAAAATCAGCCAAATTGGAGAAGTTTAGGTTGTCCGATCTAACGATGGAAACTATATTCTAGGTTGGGTCGTATTAATCATAGAGGTTAATGTTGATCAACTAGGGTTAATGTGGTATATTTCCAATGTCCAATTGGACCGCTTAGATATTTTCAATTGGACTGAATTTTTGCCCATTTTTGTTTAGGGAGTCCCACACATTATTTATTTGAAAATTCAAAGGAGTGCTATAATTCACTGAAACACTCACACACACACACACACACACATATATATATTTATTTATTGTAAACACCTCATTTTTGCATCCTCCCTTTCTCCTTTCTCTTTTCTCTTCCAAGCTCCAAGGAAATTCAAACACAAGTCCAACGTCTCAGGCCAAGCCTATATTCCAAGTCTAGTCCACATCCAATCCAAGTCCAACCCAACCCAAGACCAATTGAAGCCCAACACTCATTTACACATAACCAAAGTCTCTAATCATGGCCCGTGGCCCATGACCCCATGACCCATGACCCATCTACTAACAACTCATATCTACCTAACATACATCCAACAACTCTCACACTTCTTATAAACCCATTAACTCTCTTACACCTCTCACAAACTCATTAACTCTCTTATACCTCTTACAAGCTCATTAATTCTCTTACATCATTTTGATCCATAAATCATCTCCTTTCTCCTCACCAACCATCCTATTAATCACCAAATTACCACAACCCCTTTTTGACCTACCAATCACCTTCCTTCTCCTCACCAACCCCCATTAATTACTAAATTGCCACAATTACTTGAAAAAATGTATAAATACAAGACCCCCACAAGCCATTCTTCCAAACTCCATAATCCCAAGTGGAAAACCTAGCTCTCCATCCTTCCCATCCCAAAACCTTCTAAAGAATTCTCCAGTCCTAAAAGTCAATCTCTCTATATCAAGTCCTTTGAACCTTAGGGAGTTGAGTAACTTTTAGGTGAAAGATCAAAAGCTAGACCGCACTAAGACTAACTCACCTTTGGACTTCATCTCTCACATCTTGGAGCATTGAAAAATATTTTGAGGAGGTCATCTATTCATTGTTTCTCTCTTATTTTGTTTTTATTCATTTCCTTCTAGTCCTCTCTTAGAAGTGTACTTGCAGGCTTATCCTCTTTTTAGGTGGGCCTCCCTATGTCATTTTCAATGGCATAGACAGACCCAAGACCAAAAACGAGGGTGAGCAGATCCTCTTTTCCATTTCCCTTTCATGCATTATTTCTTTCTATTTTCCTACGAAGGTGGATATGGGTAGACAGAGTGGAAGCCTAAGATATATCTCTCTTCCTTTTTACTTATATTTGCATTTGGATTCTAGTCCTCCTTCTAGAATTCTTTGTAAAAATATATTCCCACTTTAACCTTCATAGGGCCCCATTACATCATTTATAATGGTGTAAAGTGAGCACACTAAAAGGGAGATGATGAGTTTTCATTTTCTACTTTTCTCATTTCCTTCATGTTTCATATTTTAAATTTTGGATAGATAAATGATAGGTTAAGGACTTAAAGAGGATGTTCTTCAAAATGCCTCTACTCAAGGCAATGGTATTTGATCTATCGTCAACATCAATCCAACAAAAGAGGTGTTGGCAATAAACCATCTACTGTCTATAATGCAAACACCCATCTTTATGTCCTAAATACGGTCTTTTAGTCTAGCCCATCTTTAACCTCCACTTGGGTTAAAATTTGACTTTAGTTAAGTTTGGACAAACCATACCTATGATCCTAAATGAGCAATAAACTATAATATAAAATCCAAAAGCATGATAAAATTATAAAATGACCAAAAACATTCAAATATACCAAAATGAATCAATCAACTCCCACTTTTCGATAGAACTACATTGCTCTGAGCCCGCTTGGCCAAGTATGTAGGTAGCCCTATACGAGTCTGACCTCTCCCCTAAGATAGTCCCCTTCCCTTTACATTTAAGTTAGCATAATTATGACTTGGGAAATTTCTTTCGATTTTAGTATTGTTTGGCTTAGATCTAGGGAATAGATAACCATCTTAGGATTGGGGTCTTAGGGTGCCTAACACCTTCCTCAGGACTTAACCCAATCATTTATCTAGAATCTCAATATGGACCTTAGGCCTCATCTATTGTATATTTGGGATCCTATTTTCCCATACTTAATAGGTGGCGACTCTCTATTTTGAGGAGTTTAGCATCTTTCCTTTGTAAGTCCCCGCCCAAAAGGAAAGATAGTAAATTTTCTTGCTCTCTCACACACATATATATATATATATATAAGATGTAGTTCGAGCCAACTAGACGGGTAGGGTAATTCAATAAGTTGATTCAACAAGGATTGAGTGACTCAAAATGGCGTGTGTATATGTGTAGTTAGTCTTGCCTATCATGATTACCATAATTCCTTATCAGTATTTCACATATTGTGCATTATCGTTGATAGGTAGTGTGGAGCCTGTCAAGACTGAACATCCTACCTTGGGGGTAGGGATCTCTGATACTTTCCCACTTATTTTATATAGCCCTATTTTCTATTAAACACAAGAGGGGGGAGGGGAGGGGGGCTACTACAGTTTAGATCGTAGCTCTGTAATTTCTTTAATTTGCTCCAGTTCATAGTGAAAATCTCAACGAATCCATGGACGTACCTCAACTTGAAGGAATCACGTAAATCTAGTTTTCTTGTGTGTGTGCTTGTTATCTGTTTCTGTCCATCTTTCGTCTCTCACAGATCCTATTTAGGATTTATTGCCTAACAATCCTATCAGCAAGAAATTTTCTCAGGACACCACCTTGTTCTCTATATATATATATATATATATTGTTTATGCATGTGGTTGGTTGTTTAAATTGAACGATATACCTTGAGTAATCTTGTTGTCTTTGTGACGTGAGTCCTCATGGGGCTTCTCTTTGTCTCCAGTGATGTTGCTAGGTGCATGTATTAGTTGCACATGTATACCTGTAACAGAGAAAAGGATTTCGAGCAAAATTATATGCTTTTCGTGGAGACTAAATTTCAACTACTGAGATGGAAAACGATCATTTACAAGCATAACATTTAAACACGTATTGTAGTTAAGAGCCTTAGTCCGGGCTTGGGATCATGAGCCTCATCACGTTGGGTACAACCCTTTTACTTACTTCCCTAACCTATCTAGTTTATCTCCACCCCAAAGATCATGTATGCCAAAAATTGGTCAGTCTTGGTCATAGCCATCTATTTATAGACTTCTCTTTGAAATGTGTCACTGTTTCTTCCTTAACGCCCAAAAGAATGTCATAAACCAGATGGTTATAGGCTTATAGCTAGAATCACCACCTTCTTTTTTTCAATTTAAAGAAAGAGTAGCTGAGTTAGGAGGAACCAACATGAGTAGATCCATCGTTGCCAAAATCCTTGCCCACTTCCACTTGGTAGTGCAGAGGATCTTTGAGCCAACACATACAAAGCAGAGTCCCCATTGTAGTCCACAGTAGTAGCCAATCGTGGGTAGCGTTGTACTAGTTCCAAAGCAACATCTATGTATAAAACAATAGTAAGAGAGAATTAGAGAACTATTTTTGGAGTGTTTGGATATGATTAAGAAGGGGAAACATATATGCCTACCATAGATATCAGCAACAATTGCAGAAGTAAGAAGTGAAACACCATTGGTGCTTGTTTCTGGATTCAGCTCTTCTGTTGGAGTGACCGAGTAAAGATAACGAACCATGTGCTTATGGCCACAAGAAGAAGCCAAGACAACTGGGATTATATTTGTGTTAGATCGAATGCCAAGCAATTTTTCATTCTTTCTCACCATCACCTCCGCCATCTTTGTGATTCCACTTAAGGCAGCGAGATGAAGGGCTGTCGCGCCGACTTCGTTTCTCAATTCTAAGGACTTTTCTGTCATCAACTTCACCAACTCCTCCACAATCCGCACATGTCCAGAAATAGCTGCAATATGAAGAGCAGTCTCCCCTGATGATGAGATGATCTCATTCTGTACACCTGGATGGAGGTCAATGAACTTTTTTGCTTTCACCCAGTCACCAAGGTACACAGCCTTGAATAGGGGCAGACTCCCAGTGTAGTCATTGTTTCTAATCCCTGCCAAGATTCTTTCTTTTAGCTAGAAGGAATAATATAAGTTATGGAAAAGTGATGGACTTCACAGATTATCATTATGCATGATTGGATGTTCTAACGACTTTTCAACAAAGCTTAAATGATTACAAGTTACTTTTTTTTGTAACAATTGTGCAATACTTCTTTAAAAGGATCATGCAATTATGGGAGGTATTAGAGATAGTTTAGATAATACCATAAAGTAGTGTAATAAGATGAGATGAGATATATTGTATCTCATCTCAAAGTAGATTTGAATATGAAATTCAAAAAAAAAATTAGGATCAATTACTTTGATTTGATTAGGAGTATTTGACAGAGTTTCTATCTTGAGATGATGTAATATCTATATAAACCTCACTTGGGTAAATTTCTTTATTAGAGATCGTGTAATGGTATAAATCTAATCTTGATATGAAGGATATATACCCACTCTTAAAAGGGGAAAACAAGATTATTTTCTCGGTTTGTGACTTTTATCACTCTTTTTGAAGAAGGAGCTTTAGGCTCCGTTGTTTTGGTGGATCTTTTGAAAGTCTCTTGAACATAAATGTTTTGGAACAAGAGGCAAGCGTTTGAGAAGAGAGGAGAAAGGGTTTCTAACCATTTTACTCAATGGTATCTCATATCAAGTTCAATTTAAGTAGAAGTTCCACATCTATGGAATTTTTAAAATCCAAATTTTTTTGTGGAACTTGAAAGTTCCATAGTTGTAGAACATTTGCACTCTATGGAATAATATAGTTCTAGACATTAAGTAAAATTAAACGTGAAACAATGAAAGTTCTAGAATTTGAAAGTTCCACCAAAAGAACACAGCCTTAAAGATGGTAAGGAACTTGGGTTTTGGGAAGATTCGGAATTGGAAGATTCCTCCAAAATTCAGTTTGTGATGTGGTCAGCGATGTTAGACAAGATTCTAGCTATCAACCATTTGAACAATAGAGGTTTGCAATTCCCAAGATGGGTGTTTGGAGTAAGGGGAAGTATTATATGGGATATGCTTCCTCTCGGGTGATTTGTTGGGATTGGACAAAAATAGAAGATTGTTGAAGGAATATAGCCTTTTCTAGTCAAGCTATGTTCTCAAGTAGGGGGTTTCTTTAATTTAGGTTCATCCATCTTTTTGATTTCTCCAGAATGTCTTGAACAGATTTCATATAGAGATGGAATGGAATTTCTTTTTGAATCTTTTATGGGGGATATGTTCTCATTCCCCTATACTTGTACACATTTCATATTTTAATAGAATTTCTCCTATGCTTATAAAAAAAAATTCAAACCAAAGATTCATCTCAGTCTATAGATCACATTAGTTCAGACTTTACCTAATTTAGAATTTTAGATCCAAAGCAATGGCTGTTTTAAGTTTCATGTGGCAACTTAATAAGTTGCTGCTAGAAACACAATATATAACCTTGTCGCTAGTCCGAAGAGCAACATTCCTATTTGGATCATTCTATATAGGGCAGAGACCATACTGAGACCGCACATGTGATGAGTGGATCTCAAAAAAAGAAAACCAGATTTATGAAAATTTTGAGATCCGCTCATCACATGAGCGGTCTCGATGTGGTCTCGGCCCTTTGCAGTCTCAGTAGCAAAGTCCTTCTATATATTGGCTTTTTAGTTGCTTTTAACTTGGTTATCCTAAAATTGTGTGAGTTGAAGGAACCAACCCTGATGGTGCTTAGCAATTGTTGACATTTTTTCTTTTTTAATATTGTAAGAAAGACAATAACCGAAGACCATAATAGTACAAGATTTGAAGCACGTAGGAACAAACATGATTAAAATGAAAAGCTTTCTCTTATTTTTGACTAAACTGGATTGTGTGAAGCGGTTAACCAAAAAAATATTATAATTATGAATTACCTTGCCCCGTTGAGAGTGAAGGCAATATCCCTTCCGCACTTGGTGGCTGGTGTGTAGAGGCCAAATGATCCCAAACAGCTTTGGCTGAATCAATTTCATTAATTTGAGAAACTATTTGTGGGCAGCATGAAATTCGAATGGCATGCAAAGCCTTTGCATTTTTCATTTGCCAAGTCTTGAGCTCTGCTTCAGTAGCATTGGGTTCAGATTCAGTTCCATTGACAATGTCCCAAAGTTCTTCCTCTAGTAAGTAGCTTCTTAAGCTATCTTTCCAAATCTCATAGTTATCCTTTGCAAGAACGATTGCAGTCTTTGCTAACTTGGTTGTTTCCATCTCGCCTAACATCATATAACCAAAAATAATAGTGAATAATAATGCTAAATGAGCATAGTAGAGAATGTGAGGGGCACAAATTTATATTTCTTTAAGATTTAACCAAATTTGAATTAATAAAGAAAAGAAAGTCCAACTGACAACGCCAGCATTATTATGGTCTGAATTCATTTTAAACTAAGCAAATGAGGGGGGTTTTCTTTTTTGTTCTAATTATTCTTTTTAATTATAATTTATAGTTTCTATTAAAAATGATTTTCCGGATGCACACAATTGAAGTTATTTGTTTCTTTTCATATTTTTTGAATTTGACAATGCAAAAATATGTAATACAATCAACAAAACGATAATTATGCAACCAATAAGTTGAAAAAGGGAAGAAAAAAGAAGATTATAGTATTTAATTTTGATCATAAAGAACCTGACTAATATTCCCAAAAAACAAAAAAACAAAAAGTGCAGACTTTAATCAATGGGAAGTGATTAAAGAAGAGGGAGCAAGACCCAAAAAGAAAAGATGAGTGCTGGCCTGCAAGCCCCAAACGCAGACTTTCAAACACTCACTATGGTAACGTCGCCTAAAACTAATGATGGCCCCACTTATCGTTAGATATCATTGAATTTTCAATCAAACGGTCCAACTCTCAACAGTAGTGAGTTTATAATCACTTCCCAAGGTTTAACTCTCAATAGTAGAGAGTTTTTAATCACTTACCAGGGGTTCAACCAGTAACAGAGAAAAGTAGCAACACATGTCGCTAGCACAATGACTGCTTTCTAAAAAAGTACAGAAGAAAAAGGTGATGAATAGCCAAAGTCAAGGCCAATTACCTTGGCAAAGACAACCTAGAACGATGGGATAGAATTGAAGTGTAAAGGAATAGCCCGGAGTACTTCTGAAGTTGGAGGCAGCTACTGCAATGTGGAAAACCAGGGAACGAATTGGATATTAATACGTCCATGATTTTTGGTTGTTTACATGGACAGCCTAGATCAACCAATGGGATATTAGAAACATGCAAAATTCTGATCAAGTGGTATAAACAAAGACTAGGAGTCAATTAAAAAAATTACATATGACAAAAATAAAAAACAAAGACTAAGAGTCAATTAAAAGAAATTATATACGAAAAAAATGAAAAATAAAAACAAATACTAGGTAACTGAAAGAATTCTAATAAGCTTTTAAGTCAATGGAAAATGAGGAATGAGTAGGGGCGGCAATGGGCCGAGTATGAGCTTGACTTTTAGTGATTTTTGAATAGGCCTGCCCGAAACCCGACACATTTACATAGGCTTTGAAGCCTGAACTTGGGCCGATCGGCACCCTAGGAATGAGGCACTTAATTTAAGTATAGCAAAGGTTCCAAAAGAGTGAAAATTACCAAACTGCCACATCTTAGAGTGGTACCATATATTTGGCAAGTGACGAGTATACCCCCACCCCATACGGTAAGGCAGTAAATGAAGCTAATTCAAAACAGTAACCAAATTTGATCCGTTACACACAATCTGATTATTCAGATCCAATTTGATTTCTGGTGGATAGTGAAATAAATTATTTGTATTCCACTTCGATTAAAATATTTGAACTCATATATTATCAGTTTTTTCGATTATTTTAATAAAAGTAATTAAAAAGTGAACATATCAAAGTAAAAATTCCATAATTATGATAAATTACTATTTTAAACCGTCTGATTATGCTAATTATGGGTCGAGCCGAACCGGGCTTGGGCCATGCCCATTTTAAATGAGCTTGATTTATATAGGCCCAAGTCCTACCTTTTTTTAGTCAAACCAAGATGGTCCAAACTTTATTATTAATAAGGCCAGATTGGGCTGGGCTCTATAATAATGTATATTAATAGTATATAGTATATAAGTCTCTCTCTATATATATATATATAATATAGTGTCTACTACATAAGATAGAATTGAAAAAAAATTTTAAACAAGAACCCATATGTAATAGTATGTATAACTATGAGTACATTATTTTACATAACCGTGTGAGCTTCCTTTTAAATTATGTATTATAAAATATACTATATATATAAGTTATATTGGTAAGTATTTAGCTAATAAATACATATAAGTATACTGGGCTTTAAGTAGCCAAGCCCTAGCCCACTCTACAGTAATATGAGCCTAAGAATTGAGCCCAGTCCTAAGTCCTAGTCATAGGACCTAAAATACGGGTAATGGGTAGGCTTCTTTTGGGCCAGACCATGACCCATTAACACCCTAATTAGGCTCTAGTTGGTTAGCATTAAGTTCATAGGTTCAACAGACTGTATTGAGGCTATAAAAATCTTCAATTTTCCTACTTTCAATTGGATGGCCTAGAAATGCTCGGTCTGATTTTATTCATTATATCTAGTTGAAAGAGTGAAGAGTGCTAGCTCCATACATCAAATTTTATAAGTGCAACACTTGTCCATTGCTACTCTTTAATAAGTTTGAAAAAAAAAATTCAAAGAGGAATTTATGGTTTCAACTAATTATAAAGGTCACAAGGAAAAGTACAACACATGTTGCTACCTCAATAAGAGTCTGTAAGACTACGACTAGGGTAGCATTTCATAATTGAGTCTTTCTCTATGATGGATATTAGGAAGAAGCATTTGAAGGTTCTTACTTCTGTTACTAACTTGATGCAACCCTTTTATTATTCCTGTTGCCAATCTATGAGAATATTCTACTCTTTAAATTTAGTCTAGTCTTTCTTTATGCTTGACTAAATCAGCAAGTGAGATATCAGGGAGAGGCATTTACTTAATCCAGTTGCCAACCAGTCGAAACTCCCATTTTTAACGGGATTAATATTATCTTATTCTTTATATGAGTTGAATCTTTCTTTACCATTGACTAATTTAGCATGTGGGAGATATTAGAAAAAGCTAGGCATGTGAGATATTAGGAGAGGCATTGACTTATTCCGATTGCCAACCCAATGCAACTCTCCATTTTCACCGGATGGCCACTTTGACACCCTAAATTATAAATCTATGAGATTATTCTTGAATTTTTATATTCTTTAATATTACTTAGTCTTTGTTTATACTTAACTAAATCACCACGTGGAATATCAGAAAGAGGCAAGAAATGGACTCTTCTATCTTTTTTGGTAGTTCTTGGTGGAAGCGGAATAAATCACTTAGGCATTCAGTTCGGCCATACCCAACGTGTCAGCATTGCTTAGCTTTCTTAACCACAACCACCAATGTTGTTCAATTGGATCCCAACCCGAGACGGTATTATGGTGTCGTACAATTACGAAATGCCTATCTGGACCTCATCCTGAGCTGACCTTCAAGCATCCCGCCAGTCGATTATCCATTTGCGAGCCCAGATTTGCTTGCTAGCCTTGACCTGACTAATTGAGCCTCTAGCTAAGGCAACCAGCAATCCAACCTGGCCAACAGCTTAGACCACCATCCTACTGAGCTGTAAATCATCCAAACCGAGCTATAGAGCAATCGAGCAGTAGAGCAACCATCCAATATATACTTAGAGGTGTCCCATTGCACTAGACCGTGGTACACCTCTGACGTACATACATTCAAGAGACAAGTTCTCAACCTAATCTGGACCCCCAATCCACTACCATGTGGACGAGCATCTGCAATTTGTCTGCACTGTTGTACAAAAGCCATAATAGTAGCTAACCAACCCTCCAAACAGAGTAAGTAGAGTCAGCGGGCGATTGGCTAATGAGAAGACCATTCAACCAAGATATAAAAGGACTTGAGATCTCATTCAAAAGGGGGGCTCTTTCGGTTAGATCATCTTCTTCTTTCCGCCCTCTAGTTATAGTAAGAATCTAACTTGATCATCGGGGTGCATTTGTAGGTCGGACAACCGCTGTACTCAAAGAAAAACATTACAACCAAGCAGGATAAGATACATGTATCAGAGGTACTAGATCAAGTTTGGACACCCACAAAATTGGGACATTGCAATAGTGTGCTCAAACGATATATAGCGGTAGTTCTTTATAACTTCCACAATGTACATGTTTCAAAGGCGGTTCTCATTAACCACTGCTAAAAAGCTGCCGCTGGAGATCCTTAATTTTTTAGTGTAGCAAAATTCGAATTTCTTGGGGTTTATTGTTGATGATCAAAGTTCAATCATTGAAGCCAGGAGAGCTTAAGGCGAGGAGTAGGCGGGAATGCCGAATATCAATAACAAATCTCGGTGTTTGATTATTTTACACTTTCTCCTTATCTTTACTGTTGAATCATTTAGAATTGGTCGCATCTTATTTATTGTTTAGTTAACTTAGTTTAAATTCCGCAAAAGAAACTAAGATAGAATTTTTAGTTTTCAAAGACCCTATTCACCCCCCTTCTAAGGTCAATACTTGGGCAACAATTGGTATCAGAGCCTAGTACTCTAGCTATTTAGATTTACTGTCGTGACCCAAAATACCCCCTATGAGTTAGGGATACTTTAGCTCGTGACCGCCGTATCATACATCCCGTATGAAACATAAGGCATACATATCAACCTGTCAAAGTACACAAGTTATAACACATAACGGAAACAAAGCGGAAGCAATTCAAAATAACATACTCCTATCATTAGGTTCAAGTTTGAACTAATAGAATATAGTAAACATTAAGCATGAAGTGGACAAGTCCCACTCTCAATACTATCAAAATGTTAGTATACTCTCCATCTTTCTCTCAACAAAAGTCTAATTCGGGCCGCCTATCTAGTACTCCATCATCCTGATGATCCATATTAGGCTCCAGTTCGTAGTATTCCTCTTCTATCCAAGGTTCCGAACCATAGATGTCGAAGGGAGCATGTGCACCTGTTGACATCAAAATGTACGGCTGAGTATTGAAACACTCAGCGGGTACCAACCATTAGCAAACAATGTGATAAGCAAAATCATGCATACAGTTATAGAAATCATAGAGCGTAGAGCATAAAACAAATGTGCATATTTCCCAAAATTCGTCTTATGAGCTTTCGTGTAAAAACATCATCTTATGAGTGTGAACAAGGATTTCGGGTCCCGCCCACAAGGGATGGGTGTATGCCCTGGCGATGGTCGGTTGATTTTAAGTTTAGAGTCGCCACCTATTTATTCGGTAGGGATATGTCCCAGCAATGGATAAGGTCTTGGTCTGGTCAGAGTTCTAGGTAAGAGGTTCAGTTAAGTCCGGGGAAGATGTTAGGCACCCCAGCACTTCCGTCATATGACGGTTCCCTACTTCCTAGGTTTAAGCCATTTAAATGTCAAGTATTAGTCAAATGCCGTTGATTTAGTTTATACTAATCCAAGAAATGGAAATGTTAAACTAGGGTCGGGCCCGAGTTGGGCTACCTACATACTCACATTGGGGTGAGATCAGACCAAGCGTAGTTCTGGCACGTGAGCCCGTGCCGAGGCTAAGGGAGTGTTGTGTGTGCACCAATGATGACTTAGGGTCTAGTCCGGTAGACTAGGGTTGAATTGACCGGGTTGGTCAAGTGCCTAGTTTGATTGATTGGGCCCAAGGTTTAAGCCCGGTAGGCTTGGATCGCCCCGGTAGGCCTGGGGTTAAGCTCGGTAGGCTTGGATTGGCCTGGTGGGTCTAGGTTTAAGCCCGGTAGGCCTAAGGTTAAGCTCGGTAGGCTTGAATCGGCTCGGTAGGCCTAAGGTTAAGCCCGATAGGCTTGAGTTCGGCCCGGTAGGCCTAAGGTTAAGCCCGGTAGGCTTGAGTCGGCCCAGTAGGCCTAGGGGTTAAGGCCCAAATTCAGTTTTATGATCCTTACAAAATTGCTTATGAGTTTGGAGAGATTTTTCCAAAACTACCATGGTTAAGGCATGGATTTAACCATGGTTAGTCGAATTAACTAAGGTAAAGTATTCTACAATGTTAAAAATATCATTTGGGATTTTTCTTAATTTTTAAAGATTTTTCCAAGGTAATTAGACTAACTAACCATAGTTAAGTTTTAACCGGGGTTAGTTTAACCCGTGGTTAAGCCAAGGAAGGCATGGGCAGACCTGGGCTGGATCCCTAGAGGTCAAGGCAGGTCTGGGGAGTCCCCCCCCCCCCCCCCCCCATGTGTTGTGGGCCCACTGTATAGGCCCGAAAACACCAAAAACCAAATTGTCGGCAATAGGATTGCCGACAATTTAAGAGATTTTTTGCCATTTTTAGGGGTCTGTAACTTGAGTTGTACCAGGAGTTAGAGGCCCTACAGTATATTGATTTGAAGCCTGGAATGAGGGGAATCCAATGGGCCTCGTGTGGGCCTCAGGGGTTGCCTAGTGTGGGCCCTACAGCGTGGTGAAGTGGCCTGTTTGCAACATCACATGAAATCATATGTGTCCTTAATGAGATTACCAACACCCTTGACAGTTCCGGTTTTTGATGATTTAACCCTGGTTAAGCTTGACTAGGGGTCTGAGGGCATTAATGGAAGTTATAGGGGAGATCCAGGGGGTCCTAACCATGCTTTTGGATCGGCCTAAAAGTGTCTCAAGTGGGGTCCACGGGCTCTGAAACAGTAAGGTCAGGGGTGTTGGTACCGAGTTTACCGACACCCTGAAAATTTCTCAGGAAATAAAAACTGCCCCATGGGCTGCTATGGGGGATGAACCAGGAGTTCCCTCATGACTTGAGGGACCCCCAGAACCCTTTGAGGCTGATCCAAACGTTGTTATACCTTAAGGGGTTCCCCACACCTATGGTGAAGGTGGGGGAGCCCCTTTAATGGGGTTTACCTACAAAACACAAACGACAGTCCCCTGGAATGGACCAAGGCCTCACATTGGATCACAAAACACCGAAAAGCGGGTAGGGGGAAGCCCTACCCTGTTGATTCACTTTCGGACAGAGGTGGCGGCCTGGTGGCACTGTTGTGAGTGGCGGTGGAGCCTGGTAGCGCTGCTGCTGTTGCTGGGGAGCTGTTGGAACTTAGTGGGGCCTACTGGAGGAAGCCTAAAGGTCTAGTGGGAGGCTTGGACATGAGCAGGGGTTCGGGGTGGAGCTGAGGAGTGTGTTGAAGGTGAGGGGTCACTCGGCTTTTATAAGGGAGCCTTATGGGGACACCCCAGGTATTAGGACAGGGTTAGGAGAGGGGTCATGATGCCGGAGTGGGGGGTCTGCAGGTCGGAGTGGGGGGTCTGCAGTTTGGAGAGGGGCTGCACAGGCATGCACTGACCGAGCAGGGGGGTGGCGTGCTGCAGGAAGAAGATAAACAGAGTGTCGGTAATTCGATTACAGACACCCCAAACGCTTTGTAAAACTGGGTGTCGGTAATTCGATTACCGACCCCATGGGTTTTTATCCAGCAGGCCTTTGGCCCAGGCAGCATGCGGTCCAGGGGGTGGTTTTTGAAATTTTATGGGCCTAGGCCCAGGTCGAGACTTAAGGCTTTCTGGGTTTTTAGGCTTTAGGGCTCAAGCCCTAAGGGCTTGAGGCCTAAACTAGGGTTTGGACTAGGCTAGGGCTAGGCTGGGGCTAGGCTTATGTAGGGTTTAACTAGGGTTTAGGACCTAGGGTTTGCTAGGGTTTTCCTAGGGTTAGGGACTTAAGTTGGGGATTAACTATGGTTAATTGACTTAACCAGAGTTAGTCAGGGGTGTAAAAATTGGGTGCTTACAATGAGGTCTTGCGAGAATCAATAGCTTATGAGTGTGTCTTATAAGTTCTTATGAGTTCTTATGAGCATGGAGCACTTATGAGTTTTTATGAGATCCATAGAGCATGTGAGATCCTTAGAGCATAGAACATCTTAGACATTGAGATCCTTATAAGCATGAGTAACCGATCTTAGAAACCAACCCAAAGTTTGGCATAATCACTTATGAGTTCTTATGTGTTTTATTAAAACATTTCTTATGAGTTTTGAAATCTTCTACTTATAAGAATCCGATTCATGCGAGACATGTGTACATGTGAGACTTGTGAGCATCATCATAGACTCAAAACATAGCTCTTGTGAGCATCATAATAAGCATAGAAGACTTAGAATATTTACGTATACTCATAGAAGGTCATACATCATAGAATTCCATTGATATGATAGCTTACAAATACTTCAAATTGCATCATCCAATAAACCAAGAACATACTTAGAATATGGTTTTCTTTAAAAAAAATAAAACAAGGTTAGATAGTAGAAGGTATCTACCTTAAAAGGAAGTTGTTTTACACTTCTGTGAATCAGAATCAAGCTTGAGGAAACTTGATTGAAGCTTTGAGAAAGCTGGAACCTTAATTGAAAAACAAAACCAAAAACCCCTCTTTTGATTTCAGAATTTAAGAATCACCTTGGGTAGAAAACCCAAGCTCTAAAACACCAAAAATAGTAAAATACAAATCTTAGAAGCAATGATTTAGCTTCACTTTGGTCTAAGAAGAACGCTTTGAGAAATCAGAATTTTCTTATTCTTCTTCTCTTTCAAAAATCCTCCAAATCTATGCTTTAGGTTTGGGTAAATCCATACCCACGAAATCCCTTCTATTTATAGGCTAAAGGGTGACAAAAACCCAAAATAACCTTTGAAAAATATCTCAAAATATCTTCCAAGGTCGGTGGAAGAGTTCTGGGCTGTTACAGGGTCATTTTTGGCTGTTTCGGGGCTGACTCGTCGACGAGTGACGCTCACTTGTTGACTGGTGAAGGGCACTTGTCGACTAGTGAATACAGTAACTCGCTTGAGTTTTTCCCACTTCAGTAATTTGACCATAACTTTTGACTCCCTTATTAGATTTTGACGATTCAACTTGCGTTGGATTAATCGGGGAACAACTTTCATGTTTTGTAAAATTTCTAATTCTTATTTATTCATGGACCAAATTACCCTTGAAGTTGACTGGTGTGAAAATGGATTTCAGCAGTCTAGATTTTCAGCAGACTTGTTTCTGGAAATCTATTTTTTGACTCATCCTCTACTCAAAATCTAAAAATGTGATAAACATGAACCTCGAAGAGGGTTTCGATATCTTTCCAAATATTCAAGAATCACTCAATTCCGATTAGCAGTAAAAACTCTAGAGCTCTTTAAAGTTGAGGGTATGTTTAGGCATCCCTTTCTTTGACACTTGGAGTATGTTATACTCTCATTTTTCATTTAGCCCCAACCCCCAAAAACATTTTCCATTCATATTTTGATTCATTAAAAACCTCATTTCATTATAAAACATGAACCCATAATTTCATTAAGGCTTTAGGCCTTGAAGACACTATTCACATGAACAGTAAACCTAAATTCCGGGGCTCTACATTTAATCATCTTAGAGTTAAAGATATTAAATGACAAAATTTTTTACTACTACCTTAGGAGAGGGTCCATCGACCACCCGACTTCTATTGTTTAATGAAGAGAATTACAACTATTGGAAAACCCGGATGATGTATTACATCCAAACCCTTGACTATGAATGTTGGAGAGTCATAGTCAAATGTCCACATCTTCTCACAAAAATGGTGAATGATGTTAGAATTCCTAAAGTAGAGGAAGAGTGGAATGAGACAAATATTAAACTCATTCAGATTAATGCCAAGGCTATTAGTAATGTATATTGTGCATTAAGCTCACAAGAGTTTAATAGGGTTTACGGATGTGATTCAACCAAAGAGATATGAGACAAACTTCAAGTCACATATGAAGGAACAAATCAAGTGAAAGAAGAAAAGATAAGCATGTTACTTCATAATTATGAACTTTTCAAAATGAAAAAGGATGAATCCATAGGGGATATGTTTACTCGTTTTACAAATATTTTGAATGGACTAAAATCTCTTGGTAAAGTTTACTCCAATGCAGAAAATGTAAGAGAATTTTTCGCTCACTCCCAAAGAGTTGAAATGGGTTGCGCCTATTCAAAAATCACAAAAATGCAAGTATAAGCCTAGCTATTGAGAGCTCTCCCATTTCTAACATACTACCATTTTAACAATTGTCTAGTATCAAGGAGTCAAATAACAGTAAAATTCTAACCAATAAAAAAACAGTAAAATTAGGTACATCAAAAAAAGAAAAATAAAATAAAATAAAGAGGCCAAATCATTATAACTAATGCAATACTGGATCCTTTTTCATCCAAAATATACTAACATACTAACCTTAAATACATGATGCTTAGATAGAGAGTTTCCATCCAAAACATACTAACCTTAAATACATGATGCTTATATAGAGAGGCAGTCTAGTCCTCCAAAAGGGAGATAGGTTCAATCAACAATGATAAAACTCGCTCCTTTGTCTCACGATCTGGAACACCAAATCCGTCTCCGTATTGGTACATGAATTGGGCTGTTCGAGCAACGTTTACTGCAACGCTAATAAAAGGTTGTGGGAAAGGGGAAGAAGAAACCCGATCTTTGTTCATCTTCTTCAGTGTGTCCCTAAGCAGATGCTTGATGTGTTCACGAGCAATTTCCTCAGAATTGCCACTCTCATGCATGTAACATTGGATTGATTTGGGAACATCGCCTCTCTCAAGCTCGTCCTACGTTTGCAGAATGGAGGTGCAATAAGAGAAATATTTTCTTAGTTTAGCATGTTTTAATTACCTGAATGAGATGCTCAAGTACTAAGTATTAGACAATTCAAAAAAGAACAATAGATTTGATTCACATACTGGATAATATCGCGAAAAAATATATATCAATACGTAGCACGAATACCTTTGAAGTTGCCAGATCATCAGCATATCGAAGAACAAAATTTGGCCAACGCACGAGATTTGGATACCCCATTAAGCATTCTAATGCCTCATTTGTAATCTTTATCCCCATTAAAAAATAGGCATGAACTTGTACGACATTTCCCCCAACTGAGATCCATGCATTGTTCATATACTCTTCAAGTGATGGCCTATATCCTATGTTGTACCACTTGGCCTCTACCAAGTGCGCTTTGCATAAGTCTGCCAACTAAAACAAGCCAAACCCACCAGCAATATAGGTAATCTTGTGTTTACGAGCAAAGCATACTGATAGATAATTAGAGGTACATATTTTCGAAAGACAGTAAAATTTAATGCAAAAGAGGAAGAATCAATGGATACCACTTTCTTTAGGTATGGTATGATATCCCATCCCTTCTCTTTTAGAATGTCATAAGCCATTACATTAGTTGTGTTGTAGAGAGCTAGGAAAAGTATTTTCATATAGTCTGGAAGATCTTTCATGGTGTTAATATCCCATCTGCGAAATACAATATAAATCTAACGATCATCACTATATCAACTTCATTGTTACTAGTATGAGAAAACTAAGTAATGTCTACAGCTATTTCAACTTCTAATTAATAGGAAAATTCTCTACAAACCTCTCAACAATATCAGTAAAGAGCTTGAGTTCATCCAAAGAACCATAGACATCGTAAATGTCATCTATCATTGTCAGAAATAAAGTGACTTTTGTGATTTGTTTCCTGCAATATCCAAATTGGGGTTCAAAGAATAATCCTGTGATCCATAAGAAACTCTCCACTAGCCTGTCTCTAGTAAACCTCAACGTCTTTGCCAAGCCCAAGCTCTTCCACCACCTAAGTTGCAGAAACAAATAACACTATAAGTAAGACCCCACAGTTTGATCTAATAAACAAAAAAAAAAACAAAAAAGAAGAATGCTAAGCATACTCTCACAATTCAAAAAATTTACTTACTATCCACTATTTTGATAATAAAACATGTATGTTTTTGTATGCCCTATTGTGGACCGCATACATAGTCATTTGTTCTATTAAAATGCGAGGGAAGCTCATACATAGTCAGTCCAATCAGACGTGTTTATACTGTTCGATTAGACCTGTTTTGCAGCATTAACCCCTTAGAGTTCATTAGACCCTACCTAAGATATAGAAATAGTTAATCTTCCCTTCTTTGATCAGACGGTATACAAATGTCCGATCTAGCTAATTTTTTGTCACGTGTCTCTCGAGCAACCTGTCTTGACATCAACAATCAGATTTCGAAACAACTTGCCACGTGTCACATTACTAGGGACCACTCTTTACAAGCTTCAATGAGCATGGCTCATTAGAATGCTACTCTCTCTCTCTCTCTCTCTATATATATATATATATAATGCTACACTTATTTTTTGCACGGAACTATGTGTGTATGTATATGTGTATGGGTGTATATATGGATGTATATGTATCAGGATAATACCTTGAAAGAACTTTGAGCTCCTGTTGGTATGTTGCTTGCAGCATGTTGAAATCCAACACAGCAAATTCGAGTAACAAAGGGTCCATGTCTTCTTTCATCTTGTAGAAATCTATGAACCATCTAGCTTCTATCCTTGGCAACGTCCAATGCAAGGGAAGCTCTAGGGCATGACTCACTTGTTTGATAAGGTGTGGGGCTATGTTCCCTTTGAGATCTTTAAGATGTCTATTAGTGAATTCCTGGGCTTCATCTAAGATATCCTCTCCTTCTACAGCATAGTAAGAAGCTTCATACAAGCTAAGCATTCCCTTAATATCCTCAGAAATGCATGCCTTAAAAGCACCATCCTTCTCATCTTTGAAGCTCTTGAAAGTATCTATTTTTTTAAATTTTTTTTACAAATATCTAGTTAGATGTGTTTGTATGTGTGTGAATAGAGAGAGACAGAGAGATCCAGAGAGGGAGAGAAATATTCATTTTACCTTGGGAGACCTCATACCCATATTGTCTAAGGAGCCTAAAGTGCAAAGCTGTGGCATACAGATCCTCCTCTAATAACACAAAATTTTTCTTGATGGGCAATATGGTGTCTAGGGCTCTCTTTATCTCATTCTCAAAGTAACACCCCACACCTAACCTTTGGAGGGTATCAATTAGCTCTAGCAGAGACAGTGGCTCCATTGCTTCATTGAACCTTGGCTTCACATCGTCCCTCAGCTTTTCGATCTTTCTCATGTAGATCTCCCCCTAGAAAAGAAAAACTTTTAAGGCCCCGCTTAGTTGCACTTCTGTTTTCTGTTTTCTATTTTTAAAAACAAAAATTTGAAATATTTTACACAAAACATATTTGTTAACATGTTCTATTGCTTTCTATTCTTTTTTAAATTAGTAACAAAATTTTTGAAAATCAATGTAACAGAATTTTTTTTGTTATCTCTATTTTTGAAAACATAAAACAAAAATAGAAAACATGAACCCACCACCATCCACCCACTCACTGTCCACAACCACCACCACACTACAATCCACCACCCACCACCACCACGGCACCACCACCACCCACAACCACCACTACACCACCACCCACAACTACAATACCACCACCATCCACCACGATACCACCACCAACACCAATACCACACACCACCACCCACCACACCATCCACCACGACACCACCACTACAATACTACCCACCACCATCACTACCACCACCAACCATTACCACCACCACTACCCACAACCACCACCACCCACCACCACTACCACCATTACCCACCACCCACTACAACACCACCACCACAATACCACCCACCACCACTATACCACCCACCACCATCACTACCTCCACCCACCACCACCACCACCACCCACTACGCACCTCCACACCGCCACCACCACACTACACCACCCACCACCACCACACACCATCACCACCAACACCATCACTACCATCATCATGAATTGAAATAATTTAATCATATTTACCAAACACGTTATTTTGTTTACCTTTTTTTTTTAAACAAGTAACAATTAGTAATGTCAAACGTGTTTCCTACTTAAAAAAATTGAAAATTGAAACTCGTTTCCAATTTTTAAAAACAAAAAAACGGAAGTGTATCCAAACAGCCCCTAAGTTAGTATGATCCATGCAAGCAACGTCTAATTACAGTAAAATGTATTAAAAATTATCCCAATCACCAAGTAATCGCTATTTAGAGATTGCAAAAATTCATTGTCCCAAATGCTTGGTTGGAAGTTTGCCGATCGCCTCTGAACTTCTGAATGTTGGGTTCCAGTGCCATCGAAGGATGGAATGTGCTGCGAATTGCACTTTGGTCTTGCTGGGACAGCATGTTTAGGGTAGAAGCATTTGAAGAAGGAAACTAGGGGTGAAAACAAGCAATGATAAGCCATGCCAGAGTTGCTGCTGCTACAAAATCTGGTGTGAGTTTCATCCCATTAGGGAGGGAGGGGGGGGGGGGGGTCATTTATAGCCAAGAAAATCGACTTCTTTTTCATAGTAAGAGATTAGGCATGTAAGAGGAAGTGCCATTTAACAAGATTAGAATCTTACAGCAGAATTTTTTGCACAATGTGGAGAAGTAGCACATCTTTGATAAGTGCGTGTGTGTTGCTAGCACTCCATACCACACGATTTTTCCACATGTAATCAACCCTTTTTTGGCACATGTATATGCACAGGCAAACAAACGGAGCCTTAATGTTGTTTTCCAGATTTCCTTTCATGTCTTTTGTTACGTGCCTTTAATAAGTAAATTGATCTTCCTCACCTCATCAGACCGGTCTTTTGATGAGTATTGGTCAAGGTACTTATCAATGGTATCAGAGCCAGACACCACGTCACGAGTTCGAGTCACGGAAATGGCTACCTGGGGAGGGCTATGGAAAAAAGGTCGGAGAAGTGCCCCACGCCAGAGTGAAAGCCGCCGCGGAAAAAGCTACCTAGGGAGGGCCATGGAAAAAAAATCCAGAGAAATGCCCCGCCCTAGAGTGAGAGCCGCCGAGTCGGCTGCGGAAGCGTGATGGTATGTTATGTGCCTCTAATAAGTAAATTGATCTTCTGCACCTCATCAGTCCAGTCTTTTGAGGAGTATTGGTCAAGACACTTATCATCTTTGTACATTATTACTTGGTTAAACATTTCAATTTTGATGCAGTGTTTTCTTTTTATAAAGTCATAGTGGTAAATTCTTGTTTGGAACTTTCTAGTCTTGAAGGCATCAAAACATTTTGTTTTGACATATATTTCTATAGATAAAAAAAACTAGCAAACACCTCGTGCAGGAAAATAAATAGATGAAACTAAAACAGATAGAATAAAAGAATAACAACAAAACAAAATATTTACAAAAAAAAAAAAGGGTAAGAACGACAAATAAAGACATGTAACATTGAAAATTACACTACATGGGCTCAATCATATCTAATCCACAAATAGATCCCAAAAACACAAAATCCATTAATTATTTCTAGTCATTTGAACTGCTTACATGCAATATAGTTGATACACTGTAGTTGAGGGAGTAACAGGGCAATGCCCCAACACAATTTGCAAGGATCCCAATAATGTTAAAATCTTCTTTTACACCCATTAGAAGAATCTCCTTAAACAACAACAATACTGGTGTATTCGGGAAAAAAATAGACTCTAAGAAATTTAGGGTTCATTACACATTTAAAAGAATAATTCAATTAAAATACCCACCTTTGTGTTCTCGCGCTAATGTTATTTGGCCAGAATCTAAAAATTCCCAAATGGTAAAGATAAACAAAGATTTTTATTTGGTTATTCACATGCATAAGAAAGAGAGAGTAGTTGAAAACAGTTATTCTTAGAAATAAAATAAAAATTGTTTAGTTTGAAAAATAAGTACCTGTAACGCATGTTCCGGATGCGAGAAGTTCCAATAACTTCCATGGTGATGGGCAAATCTGTCTCTTGCCTCTAGTCATGGCAAATGGGTTAAAACTTCTTTTCCAACTAAAGCATTAAAATCTAACAAAAATAATTACGATAAAGATAAATACAAAGAGAAAAAATCAATAAACCATGATGCATGCGAGGAAAAAGAGGTTCTGAACTTTTCTTTCAGATGTGACAACTACCCTGATTATGAGCACTGTATCACGGCATTGACATCACAGAGTAGTTAATAATTGTGACAATAGTGAATCCTAAGACTCTAGAGAAAACCTTCTACTTCTATGAAGGCATGGCAAACATTACAAAACAACGCCAAGAGAAATTATAAATTTCTCTGACACACCAACGCTTAGTATAGAAAAAGTGACTGTTCATATCAACCTATGCAAATGTATTACAGTCTCGGGAACGAAGCTATGATGAGAATTTTAACGACAACCAAAAATTATAGGAAAAAAAAAAGGAAAAAAAAAAAGAAAGAGTAGGTAGTTGATTGTAAGAGTGTTTGATAAAGAAGAGAGGTGTAGTCATGGAAAAGAAACAAACCCTTAGATTTACATGTAGGGTACAAACTTGTGTTAAGTGCTTAATTGTATAAGAAATAAAATAGTAACTCATTTTAGTTGATCATTAAAAAAAAAGTATTAGTTGCACATTAATGTAAATTTTATCTTAATATTGTTTTCTTGCCTTAGTTTACATCAATGTGGCAAAGAGATTGGTGGAGTGGATCTTCAATCGGACCTCCATTGCATGTGTTGGTGCCGCTTCTAATTCTTATAACACCGGTGGCTTTCCTACCTCCAATGCCACATTGTGGTTACAAACTGCAATAAATCAAAAAGAAAACTATCAAAGACTTTAAATATGAAATCAAGATAGGTAAGAACCCATATGAGATTAGATCAATCCCTGGGAAGTATAATAGGAAAAATAAGTGAAGAAAGCATAGAAGGAAAATTCTTGAAGATGGAATTGCACCTTTCTGAAGTAGAATTATGGTAATGCTTGGTGTGGCGGGTTGCAGGTTCATGTTGCACCCTTGAGGTTTAGTCCTAACCTAAAGGGTTGGGGACACCCCACAAGTTCCTAAAAAAAACAAAAAAAAAAGTATTATGATAATGCTCAAGCATGGTTATTAGTTACAATACGACTATATATTAACACCCAATAAACATCCAACACTAAAAACTAATTCATTGATGTCATAGGTGATTAGATCCCATTACCCCATAGGTAACCAAAATCCATTAAACTAAACCACTCTTTTCACACAAACAAAACAACAAACACCTTGAACGCAAAATCAAAAGTGTTTGATGTTGTAAAGTCCATGTTTTAGTGTTGGCTTATTCCGTTGTCAAAACAGTGAGTTTAGTGTATCGTGTATCATTGCCTACGAGTGTCCAAGACAAGTGAAGATGAAGACTAAAGAATATAAGTTGAAGACATTCCGATCATAGCCTTCGTTTTACTCATAGGATGTAAGTGACCTAGATACCATGTTATCTTAGGTGGAAATTGACTTAGAATAATCATATGAACCTTAGGTGACTAGATATGTAGCCTTAAGAGTGTTAGAGGATCTTAAAAATCAAGGTTCCTTATAAGAGGTATATCTTATTGACCGTAGCTCTGATTTTGCTCCATAATATATATTTCAAATCGATCATATCGAAAAGATCTACAACTTTTATGCAGAAAGCAAAAGCAAAAAATAGATTTGAAATATGGTGGATCCTCTTTTTATGAAACAGTTCTTATTTTCATATTGTTTTATCTTTATTCAATTTTTTTTTAAATGCTTGAAAGATATCCAACATTGCTAAAATTTGACTTCATATACCTTAAAATGCTTGACATGAATATTTCTAAATATTTTTGGTATCATGACCTTTAATTAATATGTCTAAACAATGCAAAATGAAATAAGCATGCTATATCATATTTTAGTGCATATGTTTAGGGGAAGCTAACCTCAAAATTTTATTCAAAATATATATTGAGGGGGAGCTTAATCTCATTTCATTACATTATTATGTCATCATAAAAAAGGGGGAGAATATTAGTCTTGGTTACAACCTTAGGTACCCTTAATAATTTTGACAATAACATAATAATGAAATGATAATTGTGGTACTAATGATTCTTCTAAGTGTTTGATAAATACAGATCATGAGAATATTAACACATCTTTCAAAGCATAAAGATTGACAATCATTCAACCAAAATCAAATGGATTGATTTAAGCAAGTCATTCAATCAAGTCCAAGTCATCAAAAAAAATATTCAACTCAAGTTATTGAACTCAAGTGACGAATGAAGATTGAAGATCATATTTAAAGTTCAAGTCGAATCACCAAACAAGAAAATAAGATCTAAGAGTCATAGCCAAATCTAAAGATTCAAGATCAATTTGAAGACCAACTCTCAAGAAGACGTAAAAGTTTAAATTTTATCTTATGAGAGTGTTTAGGATTTTTGTAAGAAATCTTCAAAGTATGGTTAGTTGAATGCTTAAATACTTAAATTGACTATAAGAGCCTAAGACTTTATTGGACATCATTCTAAGACTTTATGAAATCATAAAAATTATGTTAAAGGAAAGCCAAAAGACCTAGGAATTCATTCCATCATTAAGGTCTTGATTTAGAGTAAAATTAGAGTTTGTACTCTGATTTTGTCGACGAATTCACAGCGGAGTCTTAAATTCGGCGACGAAATGGAGATAGTAAACTCACTGTCTTAACTTTTTTTGATCTCGGTGACGAAATGAATTGAGGAACCCAATTTCGTTGACGAAATCATGCGATACTCTGAAAATACTGTAACGGCTAGTTTTCAATGACCCTTTTTGCATTTAATGTTTCACCAACAGTTATATTATATGAAGAGCTATAAAAGGAGTTCATAAATGAACAAAAGATAACTCTTGATTCATACATTAACTCTCATCATCTACTCAATCATTGACATTGATTTCTACATCGATCACACTTTATAAATCCTCAAAAATCTCATTTGAGCTATTCAACTCCTTTCTTTGAGAGATTTTGTTAGAGTATTGTTTAACTCTTATCCAACTCATTTCAGGAGCTTTATTTCGTATTGTAAATCCAAATCCACTTTTGTAGAGGAAAGTCAAGAATCGGTGGATTCTTGCAACTGGAACTACAGCTTCGAAGAAGTCAAGAGAGGGTTGTGATCTTGCAAGGAAAGGTTTAGGCTCGACCTGGAAGAGAGATTGTAACGGTTTAATTTTGACCTGTGAGAGATATTGTAAGAGGTTTGGTCTTCACCCGGGAAGAAGTCTGTACAAGTAAAATCATGGTGAATCCTTGAAGCTGGAAGCTGAAAGGTAGGGACGTAGGTAGGTTGCCAGACCTCGAGAAAAACATCTTAGTGTTTGTTCTCTTTAACTCTCTGCCTTACTCTTTTCACTGCATATATTTTAGAACTGCTAAATTGCATTCCCTTTGTTATTTTAATTCCGTACAAAAAGGAAAAATTAGTTTTTAATTTGCTAAGACCCTAATCCACCCCCTTCTAGTGTTAATATCTGGGCAACATTGTACACCCCATTTGATAGGGTGTGAAGTGGGCCTACTATTTGTGCACCCCGACCCATTAGGTCCTATTTTAACAACGATTTAGGGGACCATTTAATGACGGTTAATTAAAGCAATTTTTTACATTAACGTACAACTATGACGAGAGTTTTAACCGCCGCTTAATATCACATATAGAATGGTTGTTAAACACCATCGCGCTTACTAATTAAATAATAATATAAATTTCATTAATAGGCCCAGTCAAGACCGTCGTTGTATATATAATAATTATTTAAGTATTATTAATAGATATTATTTAACGGCGGTTCTTAAACCGCCGCTGATAGTCTTGAATTAAAAAAAAATTAATTTTTTTTGTACCTATCAGTAATATAAAATTATTTAAACATACAATTTCGTATCTATAAACAATATTAAATCATTCCAATAATGTCAATATATATACATCCCATAAAAAGTAATGAGTCCATTATATCCATCAAATTGAACAACATATATACATGTCAATAAATTTTTTTACAGTAAATAAAAATCCTATCTATAAATGCTACCTTCCTTCTACTGGTTAAAAGGCTAACAAGTGTGTGCTACCAGTTCCCTCCTAAAAAATCAAGAAATAACCAATTTAATATTAGAATATCAAAATGATAAACTATTTTCAGCCACACTGATTTATAATAATTTACTGTAAAAAAATATTGATTTTTGATGCGATTTTAGACACTGAGAAACCTGATTTCTTTCCTTTGCAAAAACAGCCTAAACCTAAATGTGCGGCTAAAATCCCAACCTGGACCCAGTTTTTCATGCGGTTTCTTCAAACACGTGTATTTCAATATTACCTAAGTGTGAGAATTAGTATCGAGGTTTTCAGAGCCGTTAGCCTGATTTGGCAACGAGGAACCTGAATTCGCTACTTTTGGAAAACAGTTAAACCTAAACCTACAACTGCAAGCTAAATCCTAACCGAGGCTCGGTTTTTTATGCAATTTCTTCTAACACGTTGAATTTCAATATAACCTAACTGTAGGAATTGGTTTCGATGGATTCAGAGCTCATTTGCTCGATTTGAGCATCGAGGAGCCCAAATTCCTTACTTTTCAAAAATAGTTAGGCCTAAACCTACAACCTCGTGTCAAATCCTAACAGGAGTTCGGTTTTTTATGCGGTTTCTTCTAACACATGTATTTCAAAATAACCTAAGTATGAAAATTTGTTTATAGGGATTCAGACCTCGTTTGCCCGATTTGAGAACCGATGAGCCCAAATTCCTTACTTTTCAATAAAAGTTAGACCTAAAACCTACAACTGCACTTCAAATCCTAATTGAGGCTTAATTTTTGATACGGTTTCTTCTAACACGTGTATTTTGACATACTCTAAGTGTGAGAATTGGTTTCGAGGGATTCAGAGCTTATTTGCCCGATTTGAGCACCAAGTAGCCCGAATTCCATTCTTTTCAAAACAGTTAGACCTAAACCTACAATTGTGCTCCAAATCCTAATAGGAGCTCGGTTTTGTATTTTATTTCTTCTAACACGTGTATTTCGACATAACCTAAGTGTGAGAATTAATTTTGAGGTAATCAAATCTCATTTGCCCGATTTGGCACCGAGGAGCCCAAATTCTTTACTTTTAAAAAACAGTTAGTTCTAAACATACAACCTCACACCAAATCCTAATTGAGGCTTGGTTTTTGATGCGGTTTCTTCCAACTTGTGTATTTTGACATAAACCTAAGTGTAGAAATTGGTTACGAGGGATTCAGATCTTGTTTGCCCAATTTGAACACCAAGGAGCCCGAATTCCTTACTTTTCAATCCAACAGTTAGGCCTAAACCTACAATCGTGCTCCAAATGAACCGAGGTTTGGTTTTTTAAGCGGTTTCTTCTAATACATGTATTTCGGCATAACTTATGTGTAGGAATTAGTTTCGAGAGATTCGGAGCTCGTTTGCCCAATTTGAGTACCGAGTAGCCCAAATTCCTTACTTTTGAAAGTGGTATGAGCTAAACCTACGACCACGCTCCAAATCTTAACTGGGGCTTTATTTTTTATCTGGTTTCTTCTAACACGTGTATTTCGACATAACATAAGTGTGAATTGGTTTCGAGGGATTCAGAGCTCGTTTGCCCGATTCGGGAATCGAGGAGCCCAAATTCCTTACTTTTCAAAAACAGTTAAACCTCAACCTACAACCTTATGCTAAATCCTAATCGGAGCTCGGTTTTTTATGCAGTTTCTTCTAACACATGTATTTTGACATAACCTAAGTTTGAGAGTTAGTTTCGAGGGATTTAGAGCTCGTTTGCCCGATTTGGGCACCGAGGAGCCCAAATTCATTACTTTTAAAAAACTGTTAGGCCTAAACCTACAACCTCACACCAAATTCTAACCGGAACTCGGTTTTTGATGCAGTTTCTTCTAACAAGTGTATTTTGACATAACGTAAGAGTAGAATTGGTTTCGAGGGATTCAAAGCTTGTTTGGATGATTTGAGCACCAAGTAGCCCAGATTCCTTACTTTTCAAAGTGGTTTGGCCTAAACCTACAACCGTGCTCCAAATCATAACCGGGGCTTGGTTTTTGATGTGGTTTCTTCTAACACGTGTATTTCAACATAACCTAGGTGTGAGAATTGGTTTCGAGAGATTCAGAGCTCATTTGCCTGAATTGGGCACCGAGGAGCCCAAATTCCTTACTTTTCAAATCCTAACCGGGGCTTTTTTTTATGCAGTTTCTTTTAACACGTGTATTTCAACATACCCTAAGTGTGAAAATTTGTTTCGAGGAATTCAGAGCTCGTTTATCCGATTTGAGCCCGAGTAGCCCGAATTCCTTACTTTTCAAAGTGGTTTGGCCTAAATCTTCAACCATGCTTTAAATCCTAATTGGGACTCCTTTTTTTTTATGGGGTCTCTTTTAACAAATGTATTTTGACATAACCTAAGTGTGAGAATTAGTTTCAAGAGATTTGGAGCTCGTTTGCCCGATTTGGGCACCGAGGAGCCCAAATTCCTTACTTTTCAAAAACAATTAGGCCTAAATCTACAACCTTGCGCCAAATCCTAACCGGGGATCGGTTTATTATGCAGTTTTTCTAAGACGTGTATTTTGACATAATGTATGTGTAAGAATCAGTTACAAATGATTCTGAACTCTTCTGCCTAATTTGAGTACTGAGGAGCCTGAATTCCTTAATTTTCAATCGAACAGTTAGACTTAACCTATAATCGCTCTCCAAGTCCTAATAGGGGCTCAATTTCTTAAGCAGTTTCTTCTACCACATGTATTTCAACATAACTTAAGTGTGAGAATAGGTTTTGAGGCATTCAGAGCTTGTTTGCCTGATTTAAGAACCAAGTAGCTCGAATTCTTTACTTTTCAAAGTGGTTTGGTCTAAACCTACAACCACGCTCTAAATCGTAATCGGAGCTTGATATTTATGCGGTTTCTTATAACACGTGTATTTCAACTTAACCTAAGTGCGATAATTGGTTTCGAGGGATTTAGAGCTCGTTTGCTCGATTCGGGTACTGAGGAGCCCAAATTCCTTACTGTTCAAAAATAGTTAGGCCTAAACCTACAACCTCGTGCCAATTCCTAACTGAGGCTTGGTTTTTGATGCGGTATCTTCGAACATGTGTATTTTGACATAACTTAAGTGTGATAATAGGTTTCAAGGGTTTTAGAGCTCGTTTGCTCGATTCGAGCACCGAGGAGCCCAAATTCTCTACTTTTCAAAAATATTTAGGCCGAAACCTACAATCTCGTGCCAAATCCTAATCCGGACTCGGTTTTTGATGCGATTCTTTAACATGTGTATTTTGACATATTATAAGTGTGAGAATTATGTTTGAGAGATTCAGAGCTCGTTTGCCCGATTTGGGCACCGAGGAGCCCAAATTTCTTACTTTTACCAGTTAGGCCTAAACATAAAACCTCACGTCAAATCCTAATTGGGGCTTGATTTTTTATGTAGTTTCTTCTAACACGTGTATTTCAACATAACCTATGTGTGAAAATTAGTTTTGAGGGATTCAGAGCTCGTTTGCCCGATTTGAGCACCGAGTAGCCCGGATTCCTTACTTTTCAAAGTGGTTTGGACTAAACCTACAACCGTGCTCCAAATGCTAACCGGGGTTGGTTTTTTATGTGGTTTCTTCTAACACGTGTATTTCGACATAACCTAAGTGTGAGAATTGGTTTTAAGAGATTCAAAATTCGTTTGCCAGATTTGGGTACCGAGGAACCCAAATTCCTTACTTTTCAAAAACAGTTGGGCCTAAATTTACAACCTCTCAGAGACTGAGAAGTAGCCCTTTGCTGGCAACCCTCGTTGTGACGAGACAAGGTAATAAAGATTGTGAAGTAGCCCTTTGCTGATAACATCTTCTTGACAACCGTCATCATAATGAGAGAAGATCTCAGAGACTGGGAAGTAGCCTTTTACTGACAACTTTCATTGTAACGGGGCAATGACTTAGATTCAGAGACTGTGAAGCAACCCTTTATTGGAAACATATTTTTTCTCTTATTCTGATCACCAAACTATATTGCTGGGAAGCCCTTAAAAAAAAAAGGGACGGTTTATATTATTAAGGCTATGAAGACAACTGACATAAGAAAAGAGCCTCTCTTGCAAAGTCTTAGATATGGATCATTAATGAGGCAAGGTGCAAGAGCCAAGAGATGTTGCTGAGTCACTACATTGAACAATGAGCACAGCCGTAAGTCAAATTGCCTTTGTAAATTTTTTTTTGCAATGAGTACACCGCAAGCCGCAAGCCGCCTCTCTTGCAAAGTCTTAGATATGAATCGTTAATGAGGCAAGGTGCAAGAGCCAGGAGATGTTGCCGAGTCACTACATTGAACAATGAGCACAGCCGTAAGTCAAATTGCCTTTGTAATTTTTTTTTTGCAATGAGTACACCACAAGCCGTGTGAAATTCCGTAGAAGAAGACGAGGGTTTTTTAAACTAGTACAACCATGATGGCAACTCAAGTACAATTTCAATTATAGTCATTATTACCCTAGAAAATAAAAGATTCGTAGAAGAACACAATGGGTAAGGTGGCGTTCGGATTGAATTTTTTTTGGCCAAAAATCAATTCTGATAAAATTGATTGTGTAGAAATTAATGGTCAAATAATCAGTTTTTCAAATAATAGTGTTTGAAGAATATGAAGTTGAGAGACTCACCTACGTATTCTTCGAACACTATTATTTGAAAAAATGATTATTTGACCATTAATTTCTACACAATCAATTTTACCAGAATTGATTTTTGGTCAAAAAATCTAATCCAAACACCCCATAAGAGGTTTTCTTTAGTCAATACAATGATGATGACAAATCAAGTACAACTCAAGGCACACTCTTCATTATTACCTTAGAAAAAGTAAGAGATAGTTGGTTTGAAAATTAAAAAGCCTTACGATGAGCTTCCTCCCGATTTCAGCGTACTCCCAGTCAAGGTTTGAAATTTTGCGTAATTTCAGTTTCAGAGAACCCCAACGACATCGAAACGTGGCATATTTCGGATGAGCCGATTTCGGACGAAATCTCAATAATTTCGGAAAATTTTTTGTTTTATCGAGATTTTTGGATTCCGGCCGAAATCATCACCTACCACTTTGAGATTTCGACGCCATTTCCCGAAATGGAGAGCAAAATTTTGAAATACCATAATTTCAGAATTTCAGACGAAATCCTCACCTACCACTTTGAGATTTCAAACGAAATTAAACGATATCATCGAAATTAACAAAAAAAAAATCGAAATTAACTGAAATTGGGGACATTTCAGTCGAAATTTTTTGAATCAAAACAGAATATTCTAAGAATAGTTTTGAGCATATTCTCTTCTAATTAATTTTTTTTAAAAAGAAAGAAAATTAGTAAAATAACCTCCCCTATTTACCTATAAATATCCCCTCTACCATATTTCTCACAAATTATCATAAAAGTGACTCTGAAATCTGGATTATGGAGTTTGTGATTGTTGGAATTTTTTCATGTAATCTTTGTTTTGTTTTATAAATAAAATTGTTGGAGATTCTTTATATTCATCATTTTGTAGATAATAAATAATTTATTATATACTATATATTGAATATGAAAATATGGAATATATAAATCTTTACTCAAAACTTAAAAGTGTGTATTATAAAGTATACTTCATAAATAATAATGCATACTTTCTTTATAATACATCATAATACATGAATATATAATATAGTTATAAACTATAGTTTATATACTTTTTATAAAGTATAATAATATACTATTCATACTATACTTTATAAAATATAGTTTATAAAGTATAATATAGTAATATACTAATAAATTACGTATTTTAAATTTTAGATATATAAAAATATATTTAATATTATATAAAAAAATATTGAAAATATTGAAAAAAAATCAAATTTTGGCCGAAATTCGAATAAGATTTTGGAATATTATTTCATTATTAAATGAGATTTCGGCTAAATGTTGCCCGAAATTCTGAAATTTTGGAAAATTTCTTTCAGTTGGGACTTCCTAAATTGACCAAAATTTCGAAAATTTAAACCTTGCTCCGAGTTTCAGCTTATTTGTCAATCTCCAGGATTAAAGCTTTTCAAGCATCCTCCTACGGCTTTATGCTTCTAACTCGGTAGATGGCCAAACTAACTGGATCTTTGCAAACAATATTTATATAAAGGGGAGGTTCCTTCTCAATGTCAGAAAGGCAACTCGTGCAAGTTTCTTTTCCCAAACAAAGAAAATATTTAACATAGAAAGATGATATTTTGAAAGTGAAAAAATAAATTCAAACAAAAAGTCAATTCTATGCAGACAGGGGAAGACGGGGGAAGAAAATCCAAGCAAAAAGGCAATTCTCTACAGACCGACAAAAGAAGTTCAAGAGGTGCGCTAACGTCACCCCAAGTATTGACATACTCTTGAGAGGGGAGTTTGTAGAACCCTATTTTTTTTTGACAAAAAGGCCCTACATACCAGTAAAGTTGGAAAATAGTCCCTAAGACTAACACAAGGGCTCTACACAATTAAATTAGGCCCAAGGGCAGGAAATTGGCCCCCGCGGCCCAGATTTGAGCACGAAGAAGAAAATCCAAAATCCAAGATCAAGTTCAAATGGGCCTCCAACGGCCCGAATTTTGGGCACGAAGGAGAAAGCCCACAAATCCTAAGTCAAAGTTAGAATGGGCCTTACACCCACCAAAATGAGTCCGTCCATAAAGAAGCCATAAACCCATCACATGGGTTGGCCCACCAACATCAAAGCCTTTATGGTTTTAAACCATTAAAATGAGTGAGACCCACAAGATCTCCATATCAAGAGTCTATACATAAAACTCTCAAGCCAAAGAAAGATGGGTATTCACAAACAATCAGAACAAGGCCTTTATGAGAGAAATAAAAAAAGAGACAAAGATTCGAGAAGAGAAGAAAATATCAAAAAAGATACTCAAATCTCTCCAAAGAGGAATCAAGCCAAAGTTAAAACAAGTCTTCCAAAGAGAAAATTACATTTCTAGCCTCTAACGCGCTAAGCACGGAAAGAATGAGAAAGCTACTACAATCTCCTAAGAAGATCAACTCAAAGTCAAAGCCCGGTCCTTACAAAAGAGAAGAAAGTCACACAACTTTTTCAAGAGTGAGGAACACGCCTATCGGCTCCTTGTTATCGTCATCAAATTTCTTTAATCTTTAATACCTTGACTGTTAATCAGAGGATTCATTGAAAGTGTACAATTTTTAATATTAAATTATTATTTAATCCTCCACTATTTCGTTCATGAAATTTTGTGTCGACCAGCCCAACTCAAAAGAACCAGTAGTATACATATATAACATGAACCCATGATCAATACCTTCATGGCCATCTCTTTTTATTCCATTGTTAAAATGTCATTCAATCGCATGAGACTAGCTATATCTAGCTAGATTTAGAGGTGGAACTGTTAGATGTTAAATCTGTTTACCTTCATGGTAACTTGGTGGAAGAAAATTTATATAGAAAGATTTGTCATGGCTTTCACTATTTTGGATTAGGGTTGTCCTTGTCCTAATTTAAAATTAATGGATTATCTAAACTCACATGGTTAGGCTTCTAGATAAACTGTTAATTATTAATTTCATGCACCTACTACAAGTAAAACAAAAAATTGTATTTCTAACATCATATGCCGCATGAGAAAGCCCTTTACTCTACAGTTAAATATGCCCAAATAGACCCCAAGAGAGATCCTAACAAGACAAGTATAATTATAGGTTGACACTTAAGAGGTAGAAAATAGTACTGTATCCAAACACATACTTATTGTTGTTACAACTTTTCTAAAAAGAATAAATCAAAATTCTTCATAATTGATATCTTAGATATCTTAATCTTATGTAGTTCCAAAATCAGATTTGGAATAAGGAAGATAAATGGAAAATAGTAGAATGCCTCAATTTACTTTAACTGGGCAAAAGATAGTGATCTCCACAAGATTCACACCTACTTTTTTTTGGTACTCAATTTCACACCTACTTCAAGGCTTCGTGTTTCTCAAGACTTCACCTTCTACTAGTCCATGGGTGAACAAATTAAGCCTCATTTATAGAGGCTTTTGACAAGCCAAGAAGCCCTAAACTTGTAGGATCGTAATGAATTTATAATCCTTGGGCTGTGAGTAAGGTGCCAAGAGGCTAGGTCAGCCCGTGTATTAATTGGGCCGGCCCAAGCCGAGCTCAGACTAGCCCGCCTAAGGAATAATAGGATATCAGACACATGAATATGTGAGAGATTTGATAATTCAGTTCTTGTAAGCTTGCATAATTTACAACTGAGGGTGAGACTTGGTACCTCACTTATATGACTGCTACATGCAAAAAATATGTTCACCACAAAAAATAAAAAGACAAAGAAGACAACCCATCTCATCTCATGAGATAAAAAAAAGCTACCTAAATAAAAAGATAAATACATTTGCACTCACATTGTTGTAATCTAATATTAAGGTGGCATTTGGTAACACTAGTCTAAAAGAAAATGTTTATTTGAAAATTATGCTTAGTTGGACTTTAAATTGTTAAGTTGAAGATTAATTGCATGTCTACATTTTAAAAAATTTTGGGGTAAAAACCTCTACTCTACAACAGAATTTTCAAATAAGCATAACCTTTTAGACTAGTGTTACCAAACACCCACTTAAGGGTCATTTGAATGCATTGCTATTTTTCTGTTTTTAAAATCTGGAAATGACTTTTTGTTTCAAATATTTTTAAACAGGAAACACATTTGGCATTTACTTATTTTAACAAACGAAAAACAGAAAAACATATTTGGTAAATATAATAAACACAACAATTTGAGTAAACCATTTCAATCCATGGTGGAGGTGGGTGGTGGTGGAGGTGGTGGTTGGGGGTGTTGGTGGTGGTAGTGGCAGTGAGTAGTGGGTGGCGGTGAGTAGTAGGTGGCAACGGTGATGGTGGTGATAGTGAGCACTCCGTTTTTTCTATTTTTGTTTTTTATTTCTAAAAAAAGGTAACGTAAATTTTTTACCTTGATTTTTAAAACTTTTGTTACTAGTTTTGAAAACAAAAACAAAAAAATGTTTACCAAATATGTTTTAAACAAATATTTCAGAATTTTTGTTTTTAAAAATAGAAAGCGGAAAATAAAAGTGTAACCAAAGGGGCCTTAATTTTTAGGGTTAGTAATCATGAGTTGCAAGAAAAAAAGAGGGGTGATATTTTGATAGAATCCATTCACAACTGGTCGTGGTCGCGGAACTGGTATTGTGGGGTACTGTCAGTATTTCTCATTTATGTTACCTTAATACATATAATGAATTAGTCTAGGAACTCCCAAAGTGTACTTCCAATTATACTCTCAAATCCTAACTGTTTATCTCAATTATTAAACTGTTAGATTAGATCTGATGTGATATTAGAAAAGATAAAATAAGCCAACTCAAATCCTGGTTCTGTTCTTAGTAAACTATTTGACAGTAAATGCTTTCTTGTCTTTGATGCCAGGAAAACGGTAAGCTATAAACATCACTATTCATCAGTGTCGATACTCTCGAACTCGGCGTCCTCAATGGTAAACATCACTATTCATCAATATCGATACTATCAGAATAGTGGATATCTTAATTACTTCGATTATATATGTTTACTCTGTGTTTGAAACTGTGAATGTAATATGTGTGATGAAATTAATTACTTAGGGCCCCTATACTTAGGGCCTAGGGGTCGGGTCTTGTTTATATATGTTTCTAATTAGTGGGTTATGTTAGGGCTGTAAACGGATGCGGATATTATTCGTATCCAAATCCGTTTAGTCGGATAATTATCCGAATAGGTATCCGGCGGAGCGAATTTGAATAATAATTAAAATTAGTTTCCGTTTATAATCGGATACGAATTCGGATACTACTATATCCGATCCGATAAATATCCGTCTGATTATATAATATATATATAAATATTATATTTTAAATTTATAAATTAATATAATATTTAAAATATATTTTTTAAATAAAAATTTATATATTTTTTTAAAATAATAATTTATATTTTTTAAAACTTTTCTAAAAGTAACTGGATTATTCGGATATATACTATCCGAATTCAGATATTTTAATTGGAATCGGATACAGATATCGAATTTCACTATCCGTCGGATATTATTCGGATTCAGATATTCGAATATGCAATCGGATACGAATTCGGATATACCACTATCCGCTCCGTTTACAGCCCTAGGTTATGTTTTGGTCTAGAGCATTTGATTACACCACACTTGCTCCTGTAAAAGAGCATTTGACAGCACAACACTTGCTCCTGTAAAACAGCAGCATATGATTGACATATGAACACTGAGTTCTGTGTAGCCATGCGAATTTTACCTTGATATCAGTGATAATAATAAGAGTTTGGAAAATTCCAAAGAACCCAATAGGGCTTATATAAATATTGTACATGAGAGACATAGTAAGATAAGCTATACAAAAGGAAAGAAAACAAGAAAAAAGAAATCTCTCTACTAGAGAAGTGGTAGAATAGGATATTCTAGTACTATAATTATCAATCAGTTCTTATAAAGTTAGAACACATTATTCTATGGTTTAGGTTTGTCGATGACATCCTTTCAGTTGCTGCCTAATTTGCTTTATAGTGCACGTTTGATCATTTATCTAGATTTCCTGCATTATGCAACCTGCATGTCGATTTGCTTTTTGCCTGTCCGTTTTAACATATCCATGGTGAACACTTGGGAAGTGCTACAAGAGTATAAGGCAGTAATGCCCGTAAAACATGTTTTTACAATATCCATGGTGAGTACTTGGGAAATACTAGAAGAGTAAGAGGATATATATATATATATATATATATATATATATATATATATATTATATCATGTGTGTGCGTGTGAGTCACAACCACTGTTTCTGGTTATACTAGCAGTCTCCGGAGACTCAAGGTTACCCCTCTAAGAGCATCTCCAACGCAATACTCTGTATCTCTCCTCTATTTCGGCATCTCCTCTAAATATAGAGGAGATGGGCCCCACTTTAAACTTATTTGCTCCATGGTGTGGAACTCTAAATCACTATTCCTACTCTATAATACTATAAATTTGTTATTAAAAAAAATAATTTTCATATGTTTTCTTCCCCATTTTTCCTCTCAAATTCAGTAATTTATCACTTTTGCCTCCAAAACTAAATAATTGGCCCGCAAAATTAGCACCAATGATTAAAAATGAATAATTTATTGTACGAAATGAACATTTTAGAAATAAAACTAGTAAAATTTGCATATTTTAATTAAAAAAAATTCCAAAAATACATTAAAACAAGACTACTTGAATCACAAGCACAAAACAAGACTACTGGAATCACAAGCACTAGATTAAAAAAATAAAAAATTACCAGCATTTAGTAAGGTGGTAAGTCATCTCCTCCGTATCCACCAGATCTTTAAAATCTTAATGGATGATCGACCTAAAAGGTCATTCTCTATGTAATCTTTGGATTGTCGTTTACATTGAAGCTTTAATTTGTTATGATAATTTTCAATGGTAGAAATGAGTTGATTTATAGTTTTTATTTATTAAAGTTTGTTCTTAGAGGTGTTTTAATCTTAAAAATAGTTTTTTAATTAAAAAAAAAAATAATATTTATAAAAAAAAAAACTAAGGATGAGTAGATGAATCTTAAGCATGGTTAAGTTAAGGGGTGTCAAAAGGGACACATGGTGACCTCTAGGGGTGATACCGTAGAGGATTCGGCTTTTTTTTTTTGCATTTTTCATTGATGAATTAAATTTAAAAATTAAACAATTATTAAAAAAATATAAAAATAATTTCAATATAAAATGATAATTATTAAAATGAATTAAAATGATACAATTGACATTATGAAAAAGATTGAGAGACAAAAAAAGGATACAATTGACATTGTAAGGGGATGAATAGTATTATAGAGGCATCCTCTATTTTCTCTCCCATCCTCTATATATAGAGGATCACTGTAGTGTTATAAAGGACCACTTCTAAATATAGAGGACGGTTGGAGATGCTCTAAGGGCCGTATATGGGCCGATGGTGGGGAGTGTTCAGTGGATGACGATGTCGTCTCAAAGGGTGTTGAGGCCCCGATGGATGCAGAAGATAGGAAGCCATCACCTAAAGATGCTGAGTTAAGCATGGGCATGCCACTAGTGGTACGGCCGATAGAGTTCTCGGGCAGTGGTGAAGGTGGTGAAGACGAGTTTCAAGGTGGAACTAATAGAGGTCAGGGAGACTGATTCTCAGCTTCATTTCTCAGGCTGTGCAGTGGAGGGATCTGCTGCTCAGTAACTCCTGAGCTCTTTCCTCCAAGCTCGATTACAGTTTGTTCTAAGGAAGTTGTAACACCGGGAAGGGGTGCAAAGGAACCTTCTGTACCTATCTTGGGTTTGAAAGACGCCTTCAAATTTTCACTCTTCTCCAATAGGCGAGGACTCTCCAGAACATGGGGATATAGCATTTGTTCCACTGAGAGGAACGCCTAACCTCTCTTCTCTGTCTATTTCCCCTGTGATAGAGTAGATAAAGAGAGTTCATTGTGTTTATTTGGTGAGTTTAATATTTCAACTTTTTCGGTCCATGAAGTCTTGATATCACAATTTATTGAGGAATGGCGGGTGCCAGAGATCAGTTGTGGAGCCAGGAATTTTTCATTTGGCGGGTGCCAGACATCAGTGGTGGAGCCAGGAATTTTTCATTGGGGGGCCGAAATACACGTACAAAAAACAACTAATGGATTTAAAGGTATAGAACATGGGGGTTCAGGGGCGTAGGCCCCGAGAAATTTTTTTTCTTGGGTAATTTTTTTATTTTAAGAACTTTTATTGGGTAATGTCCTTGAGATTGTCACGTGTCCCTATTGATACCCCTTAATTGTGGTTAAGACTCACCCACTTATCCTTGGTTTTTAAAAGAAATATCAAAATTTTTTCAAACCCTAATTATTCATTAATTCCTAAGGTTAAAAAAAATTAAAATTTTTTTTTTTTGAAAACCAAGAATAATTAGGTGAACCCTAATAGTGGGTGAATTTTAACCATAGTTAAGGGATGTCAATAGGGACATGTGGTGACCTAAAGGGCATAACCATACTTTATTAGAAGGCCCATTATATATATGACAAAAAAATTAGGGGACCGCTATATATGTAAGAAAAAAAAATTTTGGGGGGCCAAGTATACTAAAAAAGTTAAAAATATTTGAGGGGCCCACTGTGTCAAACCAAAACACAAAGGTATTAAAAAAATTTAGGAGGCCATGGCCCCTCCCCTGGCTCCGCCTCTACCAGGCATCTCATTGAGGATACACAGGGACTTATGTCCGTGTCTCTAGCCCATATTATGCATGACGGTTATGAGCTTCAGTGGCATTCCCCTTTGGGGCCCTGTAGTCGAGAGCAGGGGTTTTGGTAAAGCAGGGTTCAAGTCAGTTGGAGTATCTTGGAAAATTCATAGGTCTCTCGAATGTGGGTCGTGAGAAAGCATCTAGAGCATTGTTTTCGAGACTTAAGTGTGACAGGGTTACGCAGGAAGTCAGATCTATAATCAAAACCAGCATAGGGTGGCGAAGAATCTCAGCTACGGAGCTGAGAAGATTGGAGTGTAATATGAACTATGACAAACCAAGGTCTACAAGTGTGTCGTGCAGTCCGAGGATCAACTCCGACCATTTCAACTACAATTTGGAATTTGAGATTTTAAGCACACTAATCTGACAATCTTCCCTTAGGATCAACTAGAACCATTTCAACACCAATTTGGAAGTTGAGATTTTAACCACACTAATCAATCACTGAAGCCTAATTCGACAAGCTTTTTTCCTTTTGAGAAACAATAATCTTTGTCAAAATAAATTAGAGTTTCTCTCTTGAAGAATAAGTATTGACCATGCATGCTTTCTTTTACTTGACTTGATGATGTGTGTGCCTCTGTAAACACATACTTCCTCAATCTTGAGACAAGTATTCGATATATTTTCCCTGTGCTAGTAACATTTGTAATCAGGGAAAAAATCTCTCCTAAAGCATAGCCAATATCTCTCCATCTTGTTAAAACTAGTCACCGTCCTTGTGCCTGCGCTCTACCATATCAGTTTAATATGGGGTTGAGCGGGTGGTATTATACGGGCCTTTGTAGAAAGACTTGATTTTAGGGATTGCAGATGATCATGCTTATGTGCAAATCACCCACATGCACATTTTTTTTTCCGGAGGTTTCCGTGTGTCACCCTATTGATACCCCTTAACTATGGTTAAGATTCACCCACCTCTAAGGTTCACCCACCTATCTTTAGTTTTTTATTTAAATATCAAAATTTTTTTCGAACCCAAGTTAAAATTCAATAACTCTTAAGGATAAAAAAATTTCAATGTTTTTTTCTAAAACCAACAATAAGTATGTGAACCTTAAGAGTGAGTGAATTTTAACCATAGTTAAGGTTGTCAATAGACAATAGGGACATGTGGCGACCTCAGGGTTATAACCGAACTCCATTAGGGGCCCACTATATATATGACAAAAAAATTAGGGAGGGGAGGGGAGGGGGGAGGGACTATATATAAGACAAAAATTTGGGTGGCAACTATACTAAGAAATTTTAAAAAAATTATGGAGCCTACTATTCATACCATCACAAGAAGAAGTTACAAAAATTTTGGACTGTCACTACAGCCTCTAAGGAGGAAACATGTTGCCGATGCCATTACCTAGTAAATATGGGTAGGATAGAATGGGCGTCGGATTCTCTTTGGCTGAGGCCAGAAAAATGGTCTCTTGGGCTACCACACAATAGGCGACAAGTGGTAGAGAAGTCAAAATCACGGGGTCATGATTTTGACTTCACAATAATGAGACATGTGCTGATAAATGTGTGAGAAAGGGGGAGAGATATCTAGTGGGGAGAAGTCAAAATCATGAGGTCATGATTTTGACTTCACAGGTAATGAGACATGTGGCGATAAATGTGTGAGAAAGAGGAACAGATATCAAGTGGGGAGAAGTCAAAATCATGGGAGAACAAAACACTTCTAGACATATTAGAACAAAAAAAAACAAAAGATAAAAAGATGAAAGAAAAATTCAAGGTCATCCCATTGACACCCTAGGCTAGAGCTAGTAGGATGCAAGGTTTTTAATATGGGTGAAATTTTGGTCTCGGTTTCTCATTCATAATCCAAAACTAAGAAGCCATGCATCGGAAATATGAAAAAAATGATAATATTAAAAAAAAAGATATTTAACAATAACAAAGCTCTTCCCTTACAAAAAAAATCAAAATTAATGATTATTTAGCACTACTCACTGAGTCACCCTTTGTGATCTATGATCTTGTTGTGCATGTCAAAGAACAAATTAATAACTTGTTTAAGCTAGAAAACCAAATTAGTAGGACTTAGGACTCTTGCTATATTAAAAAAAATTACTTGACCAATTTAAACTAGAGAAGCTATTTAAGTAACCAATTTAAATTAAGAAACTTAATTATTAGGAGTTAGGAACTTTATACATAAAAAAATTATTTCTAATAACATATTTTATTCTATAAAACCTAATTATTAGAAGTCAATTTTTTCAAATATTAGTAAAATATTAAAAAGAAAATAAAATTAAATATATATATATATATATATATATATATATTATATTTAAGGGATATCGTGAAACTTTTTTTGGGCCAAATTGTGAACATTCCGAGAAAATATTTTGGTATATTAGGAAAAAAAAAATTCCTAAAATTTCCAAATTACAATTTCGGATGGGGTTCTCAAATTTTGGGCATTTCAAACTTTTAACTTGTGTAACCAAACATTAATTAATGAACCCACTGTTTAATGCATCTATTCGAGGGGATCCCTTTTAGGTTAATGTTGGACTATTGCAGATGATTAAGGTCATCCATTCTTTTGAATAGTCAACCTATCCAATTGCACGTATCAATTACCCCATTTGGAATCTCTAAATTTCGGGTCTATATATCTATATTTATTGCGGGTAGACGTTTTCATGTTTTAGACTATATGGTAGCGCATCTATTTACGGTAGAAAAAAAGACAAGAAAACGTAAAATGTCTAAAATAGAAATTGAACTTTATAGGGATTTTAGCAAAAGATATGTCTTTTGCGGGTAGATGACGGAACTAAAATTTTCATCATTTTATTTGTTATTCTACCCTTTTATATTTTGCTTGATTCCATCCCAAATCGTCTCCGAGCGAAATGGAATCTTTTCTTCCCAACTGATTTCTTCTTCACCAATTTTCCGAGATGCCAGTCATGGGTATGAAATAGCACACTTGTTCCCATTGGCAACAGCTGCCGTCTGGAACACCAGTTGCTACCACATGCTCCCACCCGCAATCCCTTCTCTTCTTATTTTTCTTCTTTTGTTGTTCTCTTCTTTCTTCTCATCTTCTCTTCTGTATTTATTTCTTTTTTTAGGAACTCCGGGGTGTCCCCAACCCTTTGGGTCAGGACTAATCCCCGTGGGTGCGACATGAGCCCACAACCCGCCACACCAGGTAAGTCCAGGGGCTGGCCCGAAAGGGGAAGTGAGAAATGGAACCCAGGACCTCCCACTAGGGAAAAGGCCTAGGAAACAGTGGTCCACCCCTTTGGGGTTAGCTAATGCTATGCAAAGAAAAGGAGGAAGGTCTGGTGTTGCAATTGAAGCCTCATCAAATCCTGAGCAGCAAGTTCTCTACAAGCATTATAGCCTCTTAATTGCTGTTTTTAAGTTTGGAGGGGAAAATTAGGGATACCATACCCCTAATCCTCTATCCAAATTTTCTTGGACGTACACACAAGCCTTAGTGTAGCAAACAAAGCTCCTAAGAATGCATCAGCTGAAAAAGGAGACCTTAAGCTCTTTAACTCGGGAATTGAAGTCATCATATTGGTATGCACCAGAGGTAGATACGTTGGGCTTTGTTCCACCTGCTCCTATTACTACCACGGCCTTGGATTGTCTCTGGCGAAGCTAGAAACTGGTCTCGGGTTCCATACATTGTGCGACAATTGGCAAAAAAATAGGGAGAAGTCATTCCATTTTCTCTCCATAATTTTGACGTCTCCCCATTTGATATCTCTCCCCCTTATTCTCATACACTTATCACCACATGTCTTAATATGTGTGGAGAAGTCAAAATCATGGCCCCATGATTTTGACTTCTCCACCATTTATAAGACATGTGGCGATAAGTGTGTGAGAAAAATGGTGAGAGATATCAAATGGGGGGAAGTCAAAATTATGGGGAGAAAATGGAATGACTTCTCCCCATTTTTACGCCAACTATCGCACAATGTATGGAACCCCGAGAGCCCTTTCTATCCGAGGCCTTAGAAATGAGTAGAAGAATGTTATTGGTGGAGTAGAGGCTTAATTTGTTGCAGACTCCGTATACACAAGTTTTTTTTTTTTTGGTGATGCATTTACACAAGTTGGCTTCAATGGTTTAAGTGAAACTGCCCAATGTCAGAAGCACAATACTCTGTTGAGATATTTTCATGAATTTGTTACTTGAAATCCAGAAAATTAAAGTAGAAAGTAAAGCTAATATCAAACTATATATGTACTTCATCTGAGATGGAAAAATACAACAAATCACCAACTCTTTATTATCATAATGAAGGATTTGTTTTCTTAGCATTTCAAAATAAACCCACTTGTTTTCATTTATACTACATAATTCATGTTATTTTCAAACAGATGGAACTCATTTTCATCAACTTATGCATTAAAAGGGACGAATCGTAGCATATCTAGTTAACAAAAATTAGAAGTTCAGGAGAAACCTAGTTGCAGATAAAATATAACAAGTAATTTGAACTATATAATCAGCATTCAACAGCATGCAATAAAATGAAGTTACCAAACACAATTTTTAAAAAACTGATATTAAGTTCCCCACTAATAAGATGCAATAAGATGATGTTACCAAACACAGTTTTACAAAAAAGCTTTATCTATTACTTTGCACTACCAAACGGTTTTACTATCTATAAATCTATTTCTTACTGATCTTTTTCTCATAAATCTATTTTGGTTAGATTTGTCCGAAATAGACAAGATCAGAGAAGATCTATCAAATGAACCCTTTATAGATAAAAAAAAATATTTTTAATAACATATTTTAAACTATAAAACCTAATTATTAGAAGTTAAATTTTTTATATATTAGTAAAATATTAAAAAGAAAATAAATTTTAAAAAACAATAATTTATTTCAAGGAAATTGTGAAATATTTTTGGGCCAAATTGTGAAAATTATTGTGAAAATTCTGAGAAAATATTTCGGTATATTACAAAAAAAATTATCCAAAATTTTCCAAATTACAATTTCAGACGGGGTTCTCAAACTTTTAATCTGTGTAACCAAACATTAATTAATGGACCCACTGTTTAATGCATCTATTAGAGGGGATCCCTTTTAGGTTTGTTAGACTATTGTAGCTGATCAAGGCCAACCATTCTTTTGAATAGTCAACCTATCCAACTGCACGTATTAATGAGATTGTAGTAACTCTGAATGGTGGTCATAATGGAGGGTTCATCCAAGACAATGGACCTTAGAGGTCCATACAATAACAACAACATTGTAAGAAAGAAACCATTGAGTGGAGGCCATTAGAGAGTGAGAGATCTCTTGTAACTCTTGTATTGATTCTTATAATGAAGAACTCCATTCATAATCGCCTGTGGACATAGGCTTTTGGCCGAACCATGTAAATCTTGTCTCCTGTGGGATTGTATTCTTGTGTGGTATTGTTCCTCTATTTGTTTAGTTGCTTTCTCCTTGTTCTAGTTAGATTTACTGGGTGTTCTCCGCAACAAAAAGAACTTTAAATTCTATCAACTTATAACATTTTCTATAATTTCAGGCCCTCATGTTCGTGGAAAATGAGAGGAGAGTTATGGACATGTTAAGAACTATTATCTTGAACATTGTAGATATGATAACTGTTAATTCAACTGAAGAATGTGCTGAAAAACAAATACCATATTATATATCAAGCTTTTGATGATAGAAGCATTTGACACAAATATTGCTGAACTGGAGAGGCCACCATAAGATACTTGGTTTTTTTGTAGAAGTTGTGGAGTGTGCTTGATAAAGAGGAAATTACAATTGGATACAAGAAGGGCCTCAATTTGGAAATTTTCAAGTGAAGTATCTTTTTGGCAGAGGCAAGGTTTGCTCGAATTTGTTGGGTGGATGGCGAACTAGACTTGGTTCCTTCATGGGTTAACCTTAGGAGGACTCGAGAGCCAATTTTTGTAGGCAGAGAAGCACTTGTCACTATTATATCTCATCCATATCTCTTGGAGTGTCTGCTTTGAGCTAGTGGAGATTAGGGTTGTCAAAGGGCAGGGCCAAGGCACGGTAGGGGTCAACCCTAACCCTACCCTTCCCTATAAGTGTAGGGCCCTAGCCCAGCCCTAGCCTTTCAAGGGCAGGGATTGATTGGGCCCTAGTCATGCCCTCAAGGGCCAGGGCAGGGCCAAAGGGCCGGAAGGGTTAGAAGAAAGAGCGGGATTTTTTTTAGTGATTTGAGATGACCAGAATTTTTTTCTACACCGACTGTCAACCTGACATGGAAATGGATACCCTCCTCTTTTATCCAAGTTTGGGACCTACATTGCAACAAAAAGAGCAATGACAAAGTTAATTTTTTTTTTCCTTATCAGTGACAAGCATACTTGATAAAATAAAACAAAGTAAAATTATATAGAACAACTTTATATATCAAAATCCTCTATGCAGAAGGAAGCGATTTCGCATACGAGATTAGGGTTAGGGTTCGTAACGAGTGTCAAGGCCTCAAGGGGTTTTATAACGATGGTCATGTGAAATTACTCATGTCCTACTATTAAACCATTTGAAATGGTGAAATGAGTAATTTCATAAATATATATATATATACTTTTATGGTTTATAGACCTTAGCTACCGTGTAGTAACTAAGGAGAAGGGCAGGGCTTTAAAGGGCAGGACCGGGGTGAGCCCTAGCCCGGCCCTGTAGAAGCAGGGCTTCTAAATTTTGAATCCTCCTCAGCCCAAGGGCTGGAAAGGGCAGGGCTTCAGAAGGCTTTGGAGGGCAGGGCAGGGCAGGGCCGGGTACCCTTCTACGTGGGCTTTTTTGATAGCCCTAGTGGAGATGCACCATGAAAGAAGTGGAGGTCTATCTCAGTTTACTGGTAGTTGTGGTCAAAGAAAAGGATAGAGCTCAAGGGTCGTCTATCTCATCATCTTTGGGTGGCTTGTCTTTTAAAAATTCTAAAGCTCGTGATGGTCGGCCTCCGGTTAGACCCTTCTTAACTTTTGATCTCAAGGTTGAGTTGTCATTGGTTACGCTCGCCATGATTGTCGAAAGGTCTTGAAATTGCCCGAAGAAAGGAAGGTTAACGGCATGAAGAAAGAAAGAAGATGCCTGATGGGGATTCTACAACGAACCCTGAATTGATTTTTGTGGGTTTTATGTATTAGCAAGAGTCAATGAACTATAATTCAGCATGTGTATTTTCCCTACTACGTCCATATCTACAACATATGTATTAGCAAGAGTCAATGATCTATGATTCAGCATGTGTATTTTCCCTACTGCATCAATATCTACAACATATATTAACATGTGCTGATACTCATAGTTATGAAGTCGGAGTTCAGGAATTATTCGTCTAGAGAAAATTTCGGCAAAAATTGACAAAATTTAAAATTTAAAAAAAAAAGGTCGAAAAATATATGATAAATATAAATAAGATTACTAATTATGTTAAATTATAAACGAATATATTTCAGATATTAGATATGTATTGAGAAATATTTTAAAAAGACATGAATAATTTGTCTTTAATTTTCGAATTTGGAGAAGTCACAATATTTTTGAAAATACATGAATTAATCGTTTGACGAAAAGGTCATGTATTATTCGTAATGGACGTTAATGAACACTCATGAGTTTTGCTTACTGGTGCAACTCGGGTGGGTCGGGTAATGTTAGGGGCCAACCCAAGCCCAACCCATAAGAGCAAAACAGTTTGCTCGTGGACCAATCTAACCCTATCCTCAAATAATATGTGGTCTTAGAGCATAAGTATTAGAACTTGACAATTTTAATGCTTCTTCATTAATTAGTACTTATTAAAATTCACAGTCCTATGTAATAAAAATAAGAATGGTGTGATAAAGAGCGTTTAGAATTACATATATAATTAATATATTTATATTTTTAAACTCTCTTTAATTACTTATGAATCTCATCTTGATTATGTATTAAAGAGAGTTTAATAGTAATTATTCTCTCTATAATTACATATTAAGAGTGGGTTTGATGATAAAAACTTTAATGATAATATTCATAATTACATATATATACACACATTATATATCGATATCAACTATTAGAATGAATTTTTCAGATTGTCAATTGTAACTAAAAAACACTTTGGCGCTTGATAATGAAATTTTGCATAATAATGATAGAGATTTAAGAGTTTCCAAAAGTACGTATGTAAAAAACCAAAAAGAAACCCTAAATAATCGGTTAACATTTTTGGCTTGTGTCGGGTCAAGTTGGGGCCTTAACCCAAGCCCAACCCTACATCAAGTCAGGCTGAGATTTTCAAACTAAGCCCAAACCAAAATCTGAAATGCTCAACCCATGCCCGCCTATTGATTGGGTTGGTCGGGCCAACACAACCCAAGTTGCATCCTTACTTCTACTCAGATAACTTGGTAGCATGATACTCACCAGGCAAACACATTGATCCAATTTATGGCACCATACGACCAAATTTCGAGTATCTCAAAGGGAATGAAGCACTCAAATCTCGATGTCAAATGTCCTCTGTGAACTGGAGTTTATTGTTTTATATATGGGGGACATCCCTTCCAGTCTAGATAAATCTAGGCCATTAATTACGTCCGAGAGCAACCTATGATTAAGAAAAAGGAAAGAGAGAACACTAGGTAATAAAATGTTTGTGTTCCATTAAAAGGGTGCCCGTAGGGCTTACTTGGGTGCCTCATAAGAGGGCTTGTATGTTCCCGCTATTGAGGTGGTTACATATTTGAATGTTGGAATCCATTCTCTTTGAATTTTTAGGGGTCCAAAGTTACATCCTCTGTCTTTGTTTATGTCCTCATTAGGGAAGACATATGACCAAAGAGAGTGCAAAGACTGGCCAAAAGTAAGATTAGTTTGTAGATCACCTTAAGACATGTCTAATTTGTAGATTAGTACGAAGGTTTGTCCAATTTGTAGATTGACTTGACAATTAGAGGGTCTGAGCGTGAAGTGCCTGAACCTGATTAAGATACATGTGTGAAGCCCATTTCCATTGGAGGCTTGGCGCAAAGTTAGACCCATTTGGGTTCGACATGAGGCTCGAACCTGTAGAAGGACACATGGGTGAAGGCCATATCCATTGGAGGATTGGCATGCAGCTCGGACTTTTTGGGTTTGAGCATGAGGCCTGAACCTACAAAAGGAGACATGGGTGAAGCCCATATCCATTAGAGGCTCAATGCGAAGCCACCATTTGGGTTCGAGCACGAGGTCCAAACCTGTAGAAGGAGACGTGGGTGAAGCCCATCCATTGGAAGCCCAATGAAAAGCCATTTGGGTTTAAGCACGAGCCCAAACCTGCAAAAGGAGATGTGGGTGAAGCTCATATCAATTGGAGGCCCGACGCGAAGCTAGACCCATTTAGGTTCGAATACAAAGCCCGAACCTGTAGAAGGAGACATGAGTGAAGCCCATATCCATTGGAGGCCTGATGCAAATTCGGTCCCCTCGGTCCCCCCCCCCCCCTCCCCGCTTTGGGGGGAGCTGCAATGAAGGAGGTCCAACCACGAAACGTCATTCCTTTCCCCATCCCTTGTTGTCCCCTTTCACCCAATAGCTATAAAACCCTGAAAACAACAAACCTTTAAAAGCCTATATCTATATCTTGAGATTTTTTTTTGTCTTTTTATAACTGCTGGTTTGTGACCCTAAATTCCCCGATGCTTGAAAACACCTCACTTGCACACTTAAAATCAAACCATTGTTGAGCCTAAAATAAATTCTTGAAATCCTCAATTGGATGAGAAATTCTACCTTGAATAGAAGTTAATCCCTAAGCTTATGGAATTATAGAATTCCATTAACCCTTGCAAATATAACTGAGGGCCATTATTGTAGGTTTGTGACATGGCTTTGAATATTCCTAAAATTACTTTACTTGGACTTTCTTGAATAATTATTTGTGATAAGATTACAATTTTATAATTTTCTCTATTATTGTTAATTTAATCTTGATCTTAGCACATTAGATTTTAGGTCATTGCATAGTCCTACATCACTATAGAGGATGAGTGTCATAAATTGGATCCACATGTTTGCAAGGTGAGTACCATGTCACATGTAACGCTGTTATTTTATGGAAAGGAGTGAGTACTGAGCAAAATAAAATCACTGACCGATTAGCTTTTTAAGTGATCCACAAAGTCATAAATCCATCAACATTAACTCGTGGATTCTAGGAATCAGCCATTGCTGTGGCTAGAGCAGACAACACATGTTTATCGTGTTCCAATTGAAACTCTGGGCCCAAAAGTATAAACAATTGGCCAGTAATTGCTTGAATTACCCACTAGACACGGGGGTGGGGATTTTGGAATGAGTTCAATATCATCGTCATTACTTGGTCCGGATTGATTATATTTACCTGAATCAATATGGACCGAGTTAAACATCGCCACGACCAAGGGGAAAAAAGAAGTCCTTATAATCAACTAAATCAAACGAAAGCACACCATGACAGTAAGAAAAAATTTACAATATAAAATGAATAAGCTCTCAATAAACCAATCTAATAAACACATAAATAGCAGGTATCCCATTAAAGAAAAATGCATCAAAACTTGAATCAGTGAGCAAAATTTATTTGTAAAATAAAATAGGAACATAAATCAATGCTTAGATAACCTTGGACATCCTTCAACAGTCCGGGCAAATGTGACAGTCAGGGCGAGTGTGATGAGTGCTGCATGGGGCTTTTGCCACTTTGGAGCAACCAAATATGCTTGCAATAGCTTTGAGACAGCTCGTGCTATAAAATCTCCACCCATTAAAAATGACAACCGGTCTAGGTACTCCAGCCCAACCATGTAATTGGCCGTCGTTCCATCATCCTTATCGTCATTATTTGGATTGTGCCTACGAGGATTATCCTCAATCTCTTGGATCATTTTCATTAATATCAGAAAAAGAATACTCATATACCCAAGTGTCGGCTGCATCATCTATGACATCATGTGAGGAGCCTCCGCTCTCCTTTCAGCAATTGTGATACCTAACTCAATCGCAAGGTGCCTTGTAACTTCCTGTTGCAAATCATCCCCACAATCTCCTACATAGAGTTAACCATGTCGATAGAAAACTGTCCCAAGCAACTGAATTCTGAGCCTGCCAGCTCAATCAACCACTTAGAGCTTCTTGAGCATTTTCTTCTTGATCAGGGATCAACGCATCAAACAAGGTCTCCATTATCGGCTTCAAGAAGGATTGGAACCGGTGGGCTGAAAATCACTGAGAATAATGAATCACTGCTACAAGAGCAGCAATCTGAATATCCAAATGAAAAGGAGATTTTAAAAACTGCATTAAGACCATGTAGATCTTGTTCAAGTAAAAATATAGGGCATCGCATTGCGACAACTGAGCCAACATCAACAAAGTAGATTCTTGAATTCTTGGAGAATCAGATGAAACAATCTAGAAAATAAAAGGGAGAAACTTTGACCATCAATTATCGGGTAATATAATATCCCCAATACGAGCTCAAAGACTGTATCATAGATTTTCTTCCAAATCGTTTTCGCATCCTCTCGTTGAATGCGAGAGGATGTTGAACGCTAAGGATTAGTACATTTGAACCACAGTTAAGGGGTATTAAAAGGGCCACATGTTGACCCGTGGGATGTAACCAAACTCAAAGAAGTCTGGTTATGACTGTAGATAATTTCAAATATTTTTTATTATAAGATAGAAATAAATAATAATAATAATAACAGTTGGTGTGTTGTGGAAAAAAATAGATATAAAAAGGGATATAAGAGAAAGAGGTCACTTTAAAAAATTATAGGGCACCTACTTTGACTTGATATAGGGGTATTTTTGGTATAAGCTGATTAATTTTATCTAAAAACTAAGGTTAGATTATTTAACTTTAGGAATGAGTGAATCTTGACCACAATTAATGAATGTCAAAGAAAGCATGTGGCGACCTTCAGAGGTGTGCATGTACTCCCTAACGATACATGCGAATATATGTTATAACGTCTTTAGTTAAATGTGTTCCCACGTGTCATGCAAAGAGAGCTGCCTGAAGTGTAATTTCGGGCAAATGTCAGGGATAATCCATTGTCGTGACTTAAAAAAAGAAACAAAGAGGAGTGTATTGCATGTGGGCCCACCTCCTATACCATAAAAGTCGGAACCACCTAAGTTGCATGCCATGTGTGGAAGTAGGACACTGTGAGGACTAAGGTGCATTGCCACATGGAAAAAAGAAATAAAGAGGGGTTGTATTGGCATTGCTGATCTTGTTGCTAATTATAAAATGAATCCCACAAAGAAAAGTTAAAACAATGGAAGATGGGTCAGATGAGTTAAAGCTTTTGCTCTGCAAGCATGTAGATTACTCAAGGAGGCAAGTACCTAAACCGCATTGCCATAGAGACGTATAGAGTCAATAGAGAAAAGAGAAGTTTAAAAGGGAAACGGATCATAAGCAAGGTTAATTTTTAAAAAATATTTGTTTTCGAAAAACTAAGGTTAGATTTTTAACCCAAAGGATGAGTGAATCTTAAACACGGTTTATGGATTTCAAAGAGGACATGTGGTGATCTTGAGAGGTGTGCATGTACCACCCAACGGAATGTGCAATGCACGCTATCACTCCCCTATCAAATGCCTTAGCATGCATCGTGTAAAGAGGGGATGGGATTTGATCTGGCTCTCACCAAACCAAAACCATCCGGCCTATGTTCATCGTTTGTCATGTGACGATAAAAAAGAAAAAGATATCAAATGGGGAGATGTCAAAAAATAAGTGAGAAAATGAAATGACTTCTCCCCTTTTTATTGCCACATGGTGAAGGATGAACTTAGGCCGGAAGGTTTTGGTCTGGCAAGAGCCAGATCAAATCCCATCCCTGAAAAGAGGGGTGCCCGAGAGGAAATTTCGGGCATATGTTAGAGATAATCTCGTTGCCATTAAAAAGTATAAGGCCTACGAAAAGAGGGGTTCTTCAAAGTAATCTTATAATATGGGGCCCACGTGAGAGTTTACGGCAACTTTTCATTTTTTGGTTTATTTACGGCATCTGTCTCCTTATGAAGCAAGCACGTGAACCTAAAAGGTCCTTCATCAGCTTAACTAACTACCCACCCAAATAAAGGAATGGTTAAAATGTTGTTGAAAGACAATAAAGCCACTACTTTAAACGCCAAATCTCATTATTGCCCCTTTCCATGAAAAACACTTCTAATAAACAAATTAAAATTTATTTTTATTTTGACACTTTGTTTTATGCTAAAACCTAGTTGTACTCAATCTATATGCTGTAGGAACTACAAATCCAACAGTTGTCTTACAAAAATTCATTTAAAATAGTAAATGATACTTGTGAAAATTTTCAGAATTCATGTTCATTAACGTATAAATCTAAAATATGTGCATGCATGTTATAAATTTATTATTCAATAAGGAGAAAAGTAAATTTCTACCTGAATTTCCTTCGCACCAAAGCAAGACTGCAATTCCTCACCTCAGCAAAACTAGTAACACAACAAAAAAAAGAGAAAAAAAAAAGTAGAATGGAGGGAGAAATGTGGGCTGGGAGTGAGGGGTTAGGACCTTTATATAGGCTTCAACTTGAGATTAAAAGTCCTTTATACCCTCCCTAAAGAATGGAAATTTCAAAATAAGCCCCTTCTAGAGTTTTTTTTTCTTTTTTTTTTTCTTTTTTTTATCATTTTTATTATTACCTTGTATTAAATATTTTCTAAAGCATCTGACCTTTTAACCCTTTTCTTTTTAGAAATACACCCAAATCCTCAAGTTTTCCATTACTAAATTACTCTCATCCCTTCTAGATATTCTCATCTGCGTCCTATGACAATTAATTCTATTATTTCTAAAAAAGTTTCATTAAGGCTAAATCACATGTTACAAGATATTTAAAATAATAATAGATTAGTAATAGTAATGCTAATAACAATCAGAATATTAAATAAAACATATTCTTTCACAAAATAGCTTAATTGAGTGTAATAAAATTTAATACCCCTACAAGTTGGATCTTCCAAAGAACGTCATCCGTGCGTTCATGATTTGATTTATAAAAAAGTGACTAATGTCAGCCTCAAAATCGATAACTCTATCAGAAAAGGTTCTCGATAGAACCTGAGAAGTCTCACAAAAAAAAAATCTATAGAAGATTAAAAATGAAAAGATAAAATTTTGTCGATCTGTGAACATTGTTTGGGGTTTCTCTTCCAAATTTGTTAACGGTTTTTTTGTTGGGGTTCCTCTTCCAGTTCTTTTAAAATTTTTTAGAGGCTTCCTCTTCCAGATCTATGAACGTTTTTTTTTTTTTGTTACTTGTGAAAAAAATTTTGTTGGTTTTTCTTCCCGAGCTGTGATCTTTTTATTTAGGTTCCTCTTGCAAATTTGTTAATGAATTTGTTTTGGGTGGGGCCGGCTTCTCTTCCGGTTCTTTGAATTTTTCTTGGCTTTCCTCTTCCAAACGCCAACTTTGCAACAATGGTAAGTATGTCTACATCAAATTTTTCTACCTAAGTCTGAAGGAGGGATAGCCTTGCATCGGATGGGGGACTTGAATTATAGTTCCCTTATGCGGCGGGTGTGGGAGATTGCCTCATTAGATAACAGCTTATGGATTGCGTAGCTGAATAAGTGATACCTTCGTCATGATTCCATTTGGACGATGTGAATGTCCAAATCTGTGTTGTGGAGCTTGCACAATATCCTAAAAGCTCGTCATCGGGCTGATGAATGAGTTACTCACTTGATTGGTAATGGGTTATCCACTCGCCTCTAGAACTATATTTTTCTATAGAGTGCAAAAGTTTTACAAATATGAAACTTCAAGTCCACCAAAAATTGTAGATTTTTTAAGGTCCATACATGGGGAACTTCTAGTTAAATTGAACTCAATAAATATGAGATACCATTGTGTAACCCTTCTCCTCTCCGACTATTGCCTCTTGTTCCAAAATGTTAATGTTTCAGACTTTTAAAATTTCAATCAAAAGGACGGAGCCTTAGTATTTAACAGTTCAATTCGATATAAACCCATCATATTAAATAATGATATAAATGTGAGTTGTGATTAGTAGACCACATGGGTCTGCTACTTAAGTCATCACCGTGTACTTGTGTCCCTTTTAACCCCCATTAACTTTGGTTAAGCTTACCTAAATTATAGTTTAAAAAATTTCTAAAAACTAAGGTTAAATTGCTGAACCCTAGGGGTAAGTGAATTGTAACCGCAATGAGTCTTACAATGTGAGGCGTCAACCAATGGACGGGGCCATTTTGTTACATAATGGCAACTGCCAGTAAGCTAAACATTTTCCTTTGAATTTAAATCATAACAAACTAGAAGTGTAGGGCAGACGAAATCCCAATCCGCTGTGGGATCAGATTTGGTCTGGCCCTCGGACAAAAAACGTGCTCCTTTAATTGCCCTTTTAACACTTGTTACAACATTTTAACTTTTATGGTTAAAATATTTATATTTAGGAGAACTCTTGCATTATAGTCCAAACGAGGATACATCCCAGCTCCTATCTCCAATACCAAGCGGCATAATCTAACGAAGATACATCCCAGCTCCTATCTCCAGTACCATGTTGCATTTGATGATCGATTTGCACTCTCCAACACTTAATTGCGAGATAGTGCTACTTGAACTTATGCCAATTGAACATGATATCCATCAGATACCTATTTATTCTCCTTGTTGCTTCAATGAACAGAGATTCAAGTGCATTAGTGTGACCATACCCAAGACCCCCTCTCCTAGTTGTTGTCCCAGTCCTTAAAATGAGCTGAGCAAGAGACTGCAAGATGAAGTAGGCGCCGAATGAACTCGTGCACCAACGGGTCCATAGAACTATCAACTAGAACAACCACCAAAGATAATTAATCTCCTCAATGAGAGAGAATTCCCTGAACATGCCGTTTCTGAAATCAACGCAATGGGATTCATTGACTGCGCTTCAAGCAAGGCCAACAACTTGTAGTACTCTGAAAGCTCATCCTGTAAAGCAACACAAAAGTCATGCCCAAATGTTCCAACTTCTTAAGCAGGAAACTAATCCATGCCCTCAGATATATAGCCCTTGAACTTCCTAAACAACCACCTCAACTCGCAGACATGATTGAATGCACACAATAAAAGCAAACTAAGGCTAAAAAATACAATGATCATCAAGGATAGAAGAAACGTGTGTGAAACAAGGTCTGGAAAAGTTCTGAACATCAAATCCATCCACACCATGCATATAGGGCATTATAGACTACAACTTGCCATGGATACAGTCATGAATGTTTGTTATCCATATACCCTCAATGAAGAATAAAAGCATCTGACATTTAAATAAGTTGTTAGAAGACATTTTAAAGTAATTGAGCAAATTAGTAATAATGTAATGATGGTAATTGTCTTTGAAATGTTGTATTAACAAGTGACTATTTATTTTGATACACTACTTTATGTATATCACCACACCCAAAAAAGAGGTTTATAAAAGAGTGATCCACTACTTTATGTATGTCACTAGACTCACTACACCCCCAATAAAATAAGTTTATAAAAGAGCAGGCCCAACATAGGGTAACGGACAACATAGATGCTTTCAAAAAGTGGTTGTTTGCTATTTGAATTCACTAAACTGTGCCATTGTTGCTGGTATTTACATATCCAAATCCTGCAATAGATAAACATTGGTTAAATTGATTATAAGTATGTTTAGGCTAAATTATCTTTATCTTTACTATTATAATGGGAGAGGCATGCGTAGATGATTTTTTCAAAATTCCAAAACTACCCTTATATAAACACAAAAAGTTGATTTAATGTTTTACTTTAATTCCCAAACTAACCCTTGCTCATCTATCTATTTAAAATCACAGTCAATCGCGATTGAACTCGGGGAGAGTTCAATCGCACCCGTGGGGTTAACATGTGTCTCTTTTAACTCCTATTAATTGTGGTTAACTTCTTCCGTTCTCAAGTGCATCGCACGTGCCACCCGCTAATACTGAATATTGAAAATGAAAAATGTATTGGATAAACCTGAAATTTTTGTTGCAAGAGATAAACCATATTATAAGGCAAACAACATTACAAAATAGGCAGCGATGTGGACGAATTGGGCGACGACGTGTGGCCATGATGTGGGCGGGAAACCAAAAATTGCAAGATCTCTGGTTAAGAAATAGTCCCCGCCGTCGCCGGAAACCTCATTGCTACTTTCCGGCACTCAGATCCGTCGTTCAGCAGGAAATCGTCGTGCTCCTTAGCAGGATTCGTCGGCTACTTTTGAATTGTTGCAGAGATCCGTTGCCGCCATAAGAAAAAAGGAATGATTTTTAGATCTAGATCTTCTATCAATTTTTTATTTATTAATTTTAGAGTTTCGGTTGAGTTCTTTTAATTTGAAGTTGAAAATCAATGTTTAAAACCCTAGGTTTTACTTTAAATGCTATGAATTTCAAACTGAACTTGAATCCTAGAGATCGTTTTTTTCCCACTCTTGAAATTTATTGCATACCATCTCTTTCTCAAGCAATGTCCATTATATATCGTCTTTTGTTTTGCTGAAAAGGCGTTGCATTTCAATCTCTATGATTGATTCTCCTCTGAGTAGTGGTGTTGTATCCATCTATTGTTTGGAACATAGTGATATTGGTGTGATCCCTTGATTGATTCTTGGGTTCTTACCAGCCTTTTGGAAAGCGTTTTAGTTTGTAATTTTTTTTTAAATTTTCTTTCCTGGATTTTACCTGCATTGGAGTACATGTTTATTTATTTTGAGATCCTGATGAGTGGGAATCACTTTATGTTGAAAGTAATTTTACCCACATGGCTCATCCTATATCTAAATTGATTTTTTCTTATCTCACCAATCAACTACAGGATTATTCATTGTGTTAGTTCCACTGGATTTGTTCTCTTTTAACTTTTTTCTAGGTTTTGCATAAGTTCTGGGTTAGTTCATAGATGTTTTCCCATATAGCAATGAAAAGAAAATTTGTGTCTTTGATATATTTACCCACTTCTATCACTTATAGTTAGTTTATTTGGAAGTTTTTTCCCTAAGATTATGTGATTCAAATCATATTTTTTTTAAGGGTCTTGCTTGATAATTTGAATTGCCAATTGGTTATATTATTTCTTATTGGGAATTCTAGTTACATAATTAATTTTTTAATGTATCTAGCTATGTCTAGTTCTGGCTTTGATATTATGACTTAGTGGTATTGCTTGCTTGCCTTGTTCATTTAGGGTGTAAAAAATCAAACCTCGTGGGGACTTCTAAAAAAATTATGGATAGTGAGATTCAGACAGCACGCAGGTTATCATTTGACATTAAAGAAAGTATAGAAATACCAAAATTAATTGGGGAGGAGGGGAATGAGTGTCATATTGCCGTTGAAGATGAATCTAAAGAAGATACATCTGAAAATATTGGCACGCTAGATCCAACAGTTGGGATGGAGTTTGAAACAGATGAAAATGCTTTTGAATTTTACAACGTTTTGCGAGAAGGGCTGGTTTTATTGTTAGGAAGGAATTGATCAATAAGAACCGGTTTGATGTGGTGAATAGTAGAAAAGTTTGTTGTTCAAGGGAAGGAATTAGAAAATAAGATAAAAGGAAGGTGACACACCATCGTGATGCAATGAGGGTTGATTGTAAGGTACACATGGTAGTTACATTGCAAAAGAATGATAAATATTCCATTACTAGATTAGTACAAGATCACAATCATCATTATACCCCGAAAAAAGCATACATGTTGAAGTCACATAGAAAAATAAGTGTTGCTCAAGCTTCTCAAGCAAACTTAGCAGACAATGTTGGCATTGCACCTAAGGCAACATATGACTTGATAAGTGCACAAGCCGAGAGGGGGGGGCAAGAGAATGTTGGTTATCTTCCTGTAGACTACAAAAATTACATCTGGTCAAAGTGAATGAGATCAATGGAGAAGGGAGATGCAGGTGACATAATCTAACATTTGTAGACAGGCAATACAAGATCCAGGTTTTATTATGGCATACAACTTGATTTTGAAGATCAAATAATCAATATTTTTTGGGCGGATTCAAAAATGGTAACTGATTATCAGGTAATCAGTAATGTAGTTTGTTTTGACATGCTGTACAGGACAAATAATTATGATAAACCATTTGCACCCTTCATAGGAGTAAACAATCACAAAAAAACTACTGTATTTGGTGTGACATTGATATATGTTAAAACTATTGCATCATTCGAGTCGGTATTTAAGACCTTTCTTGATGCAATGTCAGATAAAACACCGAAAACAATTCTTATTTTTCCAATATAAGGTAATGGCTAGTGCAATAAAGTCTGTTATACCTATTACATATCATCGTATCTATGTTTGGCACATGTATCAGAATGCTGCAAAACATCTCAATCATGTTTTTAGTCAGTCAACAACATTTAATGAAGATTTTAGTCGATGCATTTGTGATTATGACGATGAATCTGATTTCCTTTATGGATGACAACAAATGTTAGAGAGGTATGATCTTAAAAATAATGCATGGTTAAAACAGTTATTTAATGGGAGGGAGAAGTGGGCTTTGGTTTATGGAAGAACTACATTTTGCGTTGATATGAAGAGTACGCAAAGGAGTGAATGTATGAACAGTGTATTGCGGCACTATTTGCATTGTAGTCATGATTTGTTGCAATTTTTTTCGTATTTTCATAGATTAATATTTGATAGACGTAAGGCAAAAGTAGCGGCTGACTTGAAAATGACAGACTTTACTAGATTTGATTATTGATGTTATTATGTTGAGTGCAGCAAGGAAAGTTTACACACCGGTGATCTTTAAATTATTTCAAAAAGAATTTTGCAAGGAAATGAGTTGTACACCCAAATTATTTAGTGAGCTTGGAACTCCGGTCACATACAAAGTCTTGTGGAGGAAGGAAAATCACGAATACATTGTTACATTCAACTCAAAAGAGGATATGGTGTCGTGTAGTTGTAAGAAGTTTGAATTCATAGGAATTTTATGTGGACATGCATTGAGGGTAATTGATAATAGGGGTTTACCAGAGGTCCCAGATAGATATATTTTAAAGAAATGGTGAAAGGATGCTACAGTTATTCAAACCCCAATCAGGCTTCCTACAACCATTGAATCCGAAGAATTAGCCGCATTAACAAGTTGTTACAAACAATTGATGCATGTGACTATGAAATTGAATATCAAGGTTGCAGAAAATGAACATGCATTTGGGATTGTTATGAAATTGTTAGACTTTGCATAGAAAAAAGTGGAAGAATCCTTCAAAAACATATCCATGGAAGGACCCCAAACAATTGCATCATAAGAGATGGGTGCTAACATTGATGATGATGAATCAGGAAGTATTCACCCTTGTGTCGAAGTTGATGATGTTCATAGGCCAACTCAGGTTAAGGGAGTTAAAAAAAATGCACGAGGTTGTGTAAGGGGAGGCCAAGAATGAAGAATTGTTTAGAGAAAAGTGGAACCAAAAGGCATTCTACTAAAGCACCTTTGGAGAAAAGTGAAATCAAAAGGACTGTACCTAATGCATCTGGTTCCCTAGAGCCCCCAATCCATGTCCCTCCACCTAATCAATTTGTACATGTAAGTCTTCAGTGTTTGAGTCCATTTAGTTGAAAATCGTAATTACTTTTACTATTTTTAATGATGTTGCATATGCTTTGATTGTGTTGAGTAGGGATTCACATACCAACCATCTTAGGAGTATCAAATGAATCTATATTTATGTCAACCACAAGGTTATCAGATGCTTCAACTCATGCACCAACTAAATCCAGGCATGTACCAACAATCTCAGGGATTTATTTTCAACAGATCTCAATTGAGTCAGGTAAACCCGTTGCTTATTAAGCTTTTGCTCATATGAATAATTATTTTTCTTACTTAATAATGCATTTCATGAAGGTTGATGTCACTCAACAACATTCTATTATCAGGAGTTGCTCACGGGAGAAGCCTGTCAAGATTGTGGGTGAATAATTTCTTGGGTTCTTCTAAATTGTCCAAGTAGGCGCTTGATTCCAATAGACTTTAGTTATGTTTATAATGCTTTGTTTGCTATTTTGCTTATGAAAGTTTCAGAAATGGCAGACGAGTTTGTGGAGATGCTGGAAAAGAATGTCAAAGATCATAATTTGAAGCTCCAGTCGCAGCATATATGATTTCATATGGTTTGGAGGGCTGGTATATTAAGCTTTGTAGGTTCTGCTCTTTGTTTGTTTCTCTTGCTTGTAAATAGATACCTTTTTTGATATACACAATTCCTAAGGACTTCTAGTTCAGCTATAAAGGTGTAGATTTATGGTTTATGTGGTTATGTTGGATTTCTAGTTCAGCTATAAAGGTGCAGATTAAGAATTTCTTGTTTCTGGTTATACAGGATTGGAATTTAAGGGAAAATTCTGGGATTTCAATGGTGTAATCCTTATTTTAAGTAAGCAATAAGTAATTTTGTACTTTTGTTTGAATTCTCCACTTTAGTTTATGATTTCAGATTTTGTCAAATATTTCAAGTTCTACTCGCCAGTTACTAAAACCCTATTCAAATACTAATGGTGGATTGAATTAATAACCAATAGGCCTTCTTTTTGCAGATTTGTGCCAATATGTTCCCTGAAACAAACCACAATGGTCGATCAACATTGTTCAAGGCAAGGGAGGAATTTTGTGGCTTGCACTTTCAGGAGGTGCTCAAACAGTAGAAGCAGTTACAATAGTAACTAGAGAAGGAACCTTGTTTTTATATATATTGTCTTAGCTTATATATAGTTTCTTGCGAATGTACTTGATTGTGAATGGCTGTAAATAGACTGGAAGATAGTGGAGCAAGTGGGAGTGATATGTTTTTCTTTTTATTTTAAATGTTGGTAGAGTTCTTAATGTGTATCTGCAAGAAATATGAATGAAAGGAATGAGACCACATATTACGTATCACATTTCTCTAAGGGCGTAGAGTTGCAGTTATAGACTGTTGTAAACATCATAGGCTTCACGTCCCCCTAATAAACAGCATGGAGGGTATAGTCAACAACAGTGTTGGCCACTAAATTATAGGCACAAACGAATGAGGCCATGATTTCTTTTAGAGCTTCTGGGACACTGTTGTCATTTTTTGGACCATTTGAAATGTCCTGTGCCAATCCAAAACCCAAGTATGGCCTGTACTGTACACCACTCTTGCACCTCATTTGGTGCATATCCATTGGCGAATTTCCACTCATGTAATCATTGTTTCACATTTCAAGAAGAATCCTGATGGGTTGAATTGGTTCTTTAGGTATGAATATGATTGAACCGGGAAAAGATAGGGTCGAACCCATAACCTATATTGATTGCGATCCAGAATTTCAACCATTTGAGCTACAGAAAAGTTACCCACCATTGCTGTTGTGCAATAATTTGGAGACAGGTTTCGATAAATGAAGTTATCAAAATCTAAGGATACCTGCAAAGACATCATGGACTGTACAAAATGGTCCCCTAGTAATCATACATTTTCAATGAAAATAAAATATTCATTACCAACATTAGTTTTCTAGCCTATTCTTTGGAATTAGCCACTAATGGCACACTAATAGGATTGATTTATGACTTTAAAAGGCTTTAAAAAAGCACAAACAGAAAAGTATACAAAGAACTTGTTCACAAAATATATAATTGGAACTAGGCACTAATGGCCATCTACAATGGGATGAGATCTTTGACTCTTAGAATTACAAACAAAATGCACTAAAGATGCCAAACAAAAGCCATGATTAACACCTTTAGATGGCAAAGAATCTTGTACAAAGTCAAAACACCTGATATATATGTTCCTTAATCTTTTGCTTGAAAGCACATATCTTCATACCATGCAAGCAGAGAACTGAAACAATGGTTGAGCACGAAACAGTGCCAACAGGAGCTTCCAACTAAAGGGAAAAACATCCATCTGACCACACAATTGACCCTACTCAAACTAATTCGTACAAAAGTTAAAGGGTTCGAGCCCATATAGGTCAAATTTAAATTCGTACAAATATAATACTAAGTAGAACCAAAAAACCATCTATGGTAGGGGTCTGCCTAATCCCAACTTACCTTCCAAGAAATAAAAAAACCGAATAGAACCAAAATACCAACAATACATAAGAACTCTTTTTTTTTCCCTAGAATTAATTTTAGATTCAATTTTTAAAACCCAATCATGTAAGCACAACTTCTCCTGCAGTAAGCGCAAATTCTCCTATAGATTTCCTTCATCTCGGACTTCATTGACGATATAGCTTGATCTCATGAGACCGCGATGTTGTCCCACGGCTTCTGCATACTCATCACACAACTTTATGAAACTCGGACATTTTTCACCAAGCTACATCATATTAACATATTATCAATTTTTCATAATTAAACACCTTAATTAGGGTTATTAGTACAATAACAACTTACCTCATTTTTCGGACAAGAGTAGTATTCTCTATTTGGATTCTTAGAAGAATTAGACATCTTCATAAAACAAGGTACTTCCTCACAAAGACATGTGGCCATCGGCCATTTGTGAGAACTAACTCTTGTTGATGAAGAAGATGCCATTTACCTACAAGATAAAACAATAAGAAGAATTTAATCATTCATGTTTAACCCAAAAAAAAAAAATCTTTGTAATATATGAAGATATGGGAAACCATGCTGCATTATAGATCACAGATATGGGAAACCATGCTGCGTTACTGATAATTCCAAAGGAAGTGAGAACAGCTAGAAAGAAATAGGTAATACCGACCCCACAAAGAAAACCCACCACACATATTTGGCAAGGAAATGATCTACCCATCTGCAGAGCTTTTTGGGAAACAAATCTCTCAATAGTCTTTTGAGATGTTGGTTCCATTCTATGATCAAAGACCACCTTTCAATCCTTGTAAGCTCTTTAATTAATCACAAGTTTAAGGGAGCATTCATAAAATCGTATGTGTTCTGAGATGTTGGTTCCATTCTATGATCAAAGACCACCTCTCAATAGGCTCTGATACTACGTCTGTCGCGACCCAAAATAGCACCTACGAGTTAGGTATACTTTGACTCGTGATGTGTCATATTCGATACTAAACCATCCCGTACAAATACCCAAGACATAACATAGCGGAAACATAGAATAGTGCGGAAGGTTGAACTTAAAATTTTCTTTTATACAAATGACTGCATTCCAAGTTTGTACAATAATAAAACCAAAACAAGAGTGAACATGCCCACTCATCAAAATACAATGTCATCTCCTCCTTACTCACTTTCAGTAATATCCAGGATAAGGTCACCTGTCAAAGTTCCTATCTTCCTATGGTTGAGCCTCTGCCAGCTCCTCCTCACTGTAGTTCTCATCGACCCACGTATTGGGATCACATATGTCGAATTGACCTACCAACATAAAATGTACGGCTGAGTATGGAATACTCAACGAGCACATACCACTAGCTAACAATGCTATAATGACAATAATATCACATGCAAATACTTAAAGGAATACCATTCATAAAATTTGTGCTTAAAACCCATAATAAAAAACCTTTCGGCAAATCTTATATTTTGTGGGAAACAAAACACCTTGTATATGCCTTATGAGTTCTTGTGAGTTCCTTGTGAGCTTATGAGTTTTGCGAGCCTTATGATCTTTGGAAATTTGTGAATCAATCTTAGACTTATGCATTTCTTATGAGTTCTTAGAAGTCTTGCAAGACTTATGATCTTTGGAGCTTATGCAAGATCTTAGGCATGATCCTTGTGAGCATGAGGTAACTGATCTTAGAAATACCAACCCAAAGTTTAGCTTTGTCAATGCTTATGAACTTATGCTTCTTATAAATTTTCCTTTGAAAAACATTTCTTATAATTCTTGAAATATCATGCTTATAAGAAAACCTTGGTCATGTAAAACATAGAGTGTGCGGAGTGCTTGTAAGCATCACAATATACTTAGGAAACTTTAAACATTCCATACATGTTCATACAAGGCATATTATCATCATAGTATACTTGGAAAAATCCTAAAAACATGGAACATCTTCATTCATGGAATTATATCACAATAATCTTAGTCATTAAGCCTATTTCATCAACACCATACCCACATCATATTTTCTTTAAAGATAATAACCCAAAAATAAATTCCTTATTGACCTTGAGAAAATTCTTTAATTTAAAACCCTTATTTCTAGGTTGAATCATAGCATGATTAGAGAATATGTGTATTTACTTATGAGATTGCAACAAGCTAGTTAGTAGAGTGTAGTTACCTTCTAAGACAAAAACCCACTTTAGTTAGAACTTGAGAATTGCCCTGGATGCACGATCCAAGATTGAGAAGGCTTGAGGAAGAAGATCCAAATCTTGAGGAAGTTTGAGGGTGTTTGTAGAAGCTAACTCCAAGCTTCAATGATGCAATAGAAGGAAAATCCGAGCTTGGAGATGAAGATCCAAGCTTCTAGGGCAATAGATCAAGCTCCTCATTGATCTCAAATGAAAACCCCTTCTGAAAAACCTAGCTCTCTCCATTTTTCCTCTAAAAATATGTTTCTTAAAGTTTTAAAACCCTTAATCCCACGAAAATTGGGTATTTATAGGGTTAAAGTTGTCAAAATCACGCTTGTACCCTTTAAAATCTCATTTTTCGTGACCTTGCATGTAGATGTCGATGTTTGGGTTCCAGATGTCGATGTCTGAGACTTTTGAACATTCTGTTTGTCCCCAAACGTCGACGTCTCCATGGCCCTCTAGTGCACATGTCAACGTCTGGGTGCTTTGACTGAGTTGAGTTTTTTCCGCTTTTGTATTTCGACCATAACTTTTGACTCATTTATCGGATTGTGACGATTCAACTTGCGTTAGACTCGTCATTCAAATGAAAAAAAAATTGTTGATAATGGAAAAATCTTAATTATGAGTTCTTAATGGTCTAAATGGGCTCTTAAGATGACTAGTCTGGGATGAATTACAGTAGACCAGAATTTCAGTAAACTAGTCTTCGGAAATCAAACATTTAACCTAATTTTGACTAAAAATCTAGAAAATTGATAAACATGAACATCGAAGAAAGTTTCAATATCTTTTTAATGGCACAAGAATTATTCAATTCCGATCATCACTGACAAAACTAGAGTTCCCTAAAGTTGAGGGTATGTTAAGACATTTTCCTTTTTGACACTCAGAGTATTTTATATTTTTGCTCCTTCATCCCAAACACCCATAAACTTAAGAAAACATTATTAAGGCTTTAATAACACATCATCTACCTGAAATATAACAAAATAAGGTTCTCATTATCATTGATAACCATTCAAGGCATTATAATAGGCTTTAAGCCTTACACACTAGTCACAGCATTATTCACCATACCATGACATCAAGATCCGGGGTTCTACAGAAAATAATAGTAAATATTAGTGGATTTTATGGATGAAAATTAGGTGGATACAAAATATTCTTAATCTAGGGGGATGGGGGGTTCAAGGGGCGTAGGCCCCGAATATATATATTTTTTTTGACGATTAAGTTCTTCGCAATTTCATCCATACATTTTGTACATATCTTATTAGTATTATTTCTTATTGTTTACGAGATAGTTGTCCCCTTGCCTCATGGCTAAGCTCAGTTAAATAATTAAATGAAATGACATAAAAAAAGAAAATATTTTGTTTTCAAATCTATAGGAGGATACCTCCTTGCCCCACGAGTATGCCATATTAAATAATGAGAAATGTTCAACTTACCGCCGCATTTGACAATGTAGTCAAATGTGCGGTCCTCATTGGTCCATGCCTTCCTTGTTAACACTTATCAACTGTGGTTAAGATTCAATCACTCGTAGAGTTAAGCAATTTAACCTTAATTATTAACCATAATTTTTTAAAACTTAACCATAGTTAAAGGGGTGTTAAAATGGACACGTTGACATGTCATTTGACTACATAGTGAAATGTGTGGTGAGACTATAAATTTTCAGAAGACAACTGTCCCTTGTCCATAAATATGCCCAATTAACAACTTAACATAAAAAATATGAATCCGGTACTATCCAATTCCAATTGAACTCAAACAGTTCTATCACACTCACATTGCCCCCTTTTAACTCTAGTTAAGAACTTTTAACCATTAAGGTTATTTTTTTTCTTGAAAATAAATGTTAGATTGTTGAACTAAGGGTTAGTGAATCTTAATCATAGTTAATGGAGATTAAAATGGACATGTGTTTACTTGTGGGTACAATTAAACTCGGGGAGAGTTCAATCACGATTGAATATGATCCTAACTCAAAAAACTTCATAATTTATGGGGGCACCTGCCCATTGCCATAGTTATTCCCTTTAAAAAGAAACAGCCCCCACCTGGCTCCGGGTTCCACTCCCGAGAGGGTATGAGCGTTGTCATCTCCACCCGCCCATGACTTAGAACAGATATACTAACTTACTAACTAGGGTTGTAACCTAACTGCGTATCTCTCACCAATACATATATATATATATATATATATATAAAATGAGAAAGCCCCCCTTAATACTAAAAATTCCCAAACTACCCCCCACAAACCGTAGCCTGTTTTTTGGGCAATTCTCAAACTACCCTTATATATAGACCTTACAAATTCTTTATTTAATGTTTTACTTAATTCTCAAACCCCTTTCTCATCTACAATCTACCAAACTACCCATTTCTCAAACCGTAGCCTATTTTTGATAAATTCCCAAACTACCCCTTTTTCATCTACAATCTATTTGAAGTTATAAATTCCCAAACTACCCTTAAGACAAACTTGATTTAATATTTTACTTAATTCCCAAACTACCCCTTTCTCATCTACACTTTTTGGCACTCCTTAACTGTGGTTAAAATTCATCCATCTCAAACTACCCCTTTCTCATCAATTGTTGATTTAATGTTTTATTTAATTCCCAAACTACCCCTTTCTCATCTATACCTTTTCACACTCCTTAACTGTGGTTAAAATTCACCAACCTCAAACTACCCCTTTCTCATCAATTGCATCCACAAGTTAACACGTGTCCCTTTTGACACTCCTTAACTGTGGTTAAAATTCACTCACCTCTAGGGTTCACCCCAATCACTCTCCCTCACCTCTCTCTCTCTCATGTGCATCAGACTGTACACACACGTGCAATGTGCGTGCCTTCCGCTAGTATATATATAAATGATTAACTTTTAAGTTTGACTTTCATAATATTTTACAGAATTCATGAATTTTAATAGAGTAGAAGGGTAAAATAGGATACGTGACTCCAAATGATTCAAATAAAGGATTGATGATGATGATTAATGAATTTAGGTTCAAGTATTATTGCTATTAGGAAAATAGTTAATGGACCCATGAATCCCATTTGATAACCTAAGGCATCCACCTTGGTGGATGCCTTAGGTTATCAAATGGGATCCATGATTCGGTGGATGCCTTAGGTTATCAAATGGGATCCATGGTTCCGCCTATCACTACTTTTAAATAACAAGTCCCTCTATGGGTACTCCCAAATATACTCCCTAATCTTAATCGTTTATCTCAATTATTAAACGGTTAGGATTAGAGTTGATGTGAAATTAGTAAAGTCAAAATAAAGCAACTCAAATAAGGGAGTATATTTGAGAGTACACTTTGGGAGTATCCTTAGACTATTTCTTAAATAACATCATTGAATTTACCAATCAATTATCCTTTTAATAATTGAGATAAACGATTAAGATTAGGGAGTATATTTTGGAGTACCCATAGAGGGACTCGTTATCTAATTGTTTAAACGCCTGTAGGGGATGAATTAGGGTTGAGGCTTGCCTTTTTTAACCCATTTATAAACCAGATGAGGGTATTCTAAATGGGTTGACACTCTAACCCGACCAGACCAACCCAATCACATCCTTATACTCAGTTTACTAACCCAAACAATTTTGACTCAGACGATAATCCCACTTCCTGAAATAGTCCTAACCGTTGGATTAGTGGACTTCTAGGGAACCATACCGGTTTACAGACTTGGGTTGAAATTCGAAGTTTGGTGCATTGAATCAAAAGTGACAATGTGAGATTGTGGGTCCAGACTCCAGATATCAGGTGAGCCCATGTGCATTGATGGTAGTTACATGCATGGAACTTTTTAAAACATTGTATATAATTCAATGAAAGCCTAAAAACAATGTGCATGAGGGATATGTCTTGAGAGGCAGTTATGGACTTAAAAGCCCCATTTCATATATTTTTCTTCTTATCACTGGTGTGGGATGAATCATAGCTCCTTTTAGTGGCTTCAAAAAGGGTGAGAGATAGTCATCCCACATGGCAGAGAGAGAGGAAGGAGTGATAACTGATAAGGGTCATCCATATATCTACCCTTATGGCACCTTAGTAAATCGGACTGTGTTTGTTTAGGTGTTACTTTACATCTACCCTCTAAAAAGATTAAATATTCAAACATTTCAACTCTACCAAGAATAACTTTTGACTGTTGTCGGGTCTTTTGATATTCTTCCATAAACTCATCTCCTCACAACTATCCTAAGAGACTAATGTTTTGTTACCATTACTTGTTATAACTCCCTAAAATGGAAATTTCACTCTTTAAATTTTGACTCCGTTGTAGGTTCATTTTTATTTCGTAAAATCTTTGATAATATATTATTTATTATTTAATAGGACATAATCATGAGATAACCTTCAGTAATAATACCCATATGATATATATGAAACATATGAACAAGATAACCAATAAACTTGGTCCTAAAAAAAATCAAAATTAAACCAACAAAAAGGAGCTAAGCACGAACCTCAAGAAGGGTTGGAACCCACTGCATCCCCATAAACCAAATATTTCATTCCCACTCAGTCATTTTTCACAAACCTATCACTAATTATTAACCTTATCAATCAACCATAACTTGCATTCCTCACAAGAAAATTCTGACTATGCCCCTATGGGGGAAACCGACAGGTTCCATCACTTGCCACCCTACAAGAAAGTCCTGGCTCTGCCCCTGTGGGGAAACAAATATGTTCCATCTCTCATTTAACACTAATTAATTTAATTTAAATGACTAATAATTGTTATTCAATTTGTTGTAATTTTATCTGTCTTTTATGATATCACAAATATGATTAGGTCACAACCTCGGTTAGCAATGTTAGTGTATAGTCAATGGTTAGTGAGTTAAAGAGCCTAATATTGAAAGATGAACCAAAACAAAACAGTGGGCATATCAATCGCCACAACTGATGAGAATGGATCATAAACCATCTATATGGGATACACACTAGCAGATCAGGCTGGTGTTTATAAATTTTCTTATTTCATGGGTACAAATATCTAAATTGACTTTAATGTTTATGTTTATTAATTCGCTTGGGGGTATTTCTCCATTTAAATTGTTCATATTAGAATGGCTTTTCAAAAACATTAGTTGCCTTGAATATTGCAAATTGAAAATTTTATATTACTTTTGCCACAAATTTTTTTTTAACTACGCAGGTAAACTCTGACTAAATTGTCATCTATTTCATTCAAATCTATGTTTGGGTCTCTAAAAAGTCTTAGAATTTGTATCATTGTATGGACAGCTAGGAGAAATATTGGTGATTTATTATATAGAACTAGATTGCAATAAATGGAACTAATGTCACATAATCTTTGTCTTTTTCGAAAAGAAAAATAATTTCACATAGTTTCATGTTAACAAAGTTTATGATGATGTAAGCAATGCAGTTTTTGATTGCATAGTCAACATGGTTATAGATATAAGTTGCAAAGATCCAAATTTATGGAGCCCACAAGCTACCTTCCCTGACTTCATTCTTCCAAATCTTAGTCGCGCTATAATGGAGTACATTAAGCTCCTATTCAAGTGTATAATAACAGACATTTTTTAGAGTAGTTTAATTCAAATAATAGTCTCCAACACACTATAGTCGTTTGATCCGAAATCGGATGGCTGTATAAACGTCTATTGCCAATGTCTAAGTATCCGAGTCCAAATTTATGTCGACAATAATTAGGGAAAACTAAACTCTATTTTAGTGATGAACTGATGTCTCTCTAATCCAACATTAATGTGCTGTCTATTCAGTTTGGAACCTTAAAATTGAAATATTTATTCTAAGAAATGTAGGTTGTTCCTTTCACCCTTCTAGTGTACAAGTAGAAGTGAAATATTTAATGGAGAGGTTCAATTTTAGTCATCTCTAATGCTATTTTAGGGTTTTAAAGTCAAATGTACAAGCAATCTGTCTCAATAACAATTACAGATTGACAATACATTTAAAACATATAACCAAATCGTGTATATATAAACGATCAATTCTAACCCCTCGAGTAGTTGCTTGGACTTACTCTTATGGCACGTTAGCAGCTACCTTAGGTTTGATTGTGTGCATGAGTTTAAAGTGTGTTACATGAAAACATTTCCATCAAAAACAAAAGACAAAAAAAATGAGGGGTTGGCAATCTGTCTGTCCCGTCAAACCCACCCATGCACAATTTTAAAGGGAAAAGCATAGCTTGACCCGTCAGTAGTGTGTGCTAGTCACCACTCCATTGATCCGGCTGGGGCAAAGCTAGGATTTTCTTGTAGTGGGGGCACTAATGATTGATTGAAAATAGTAGTAAATATTAATAGATTTTATGGATGAAGATTAGGTGGATACGAAATATTCTTAGTCTAGTAGTAAATATTCATCACAAAATAGAGTAGAAGGTTAAAATAGGGTACGTGACTCCAAATGGTTAGAATAAAGGATTGATGATGATGATTAATAAATTTAAGTTCAAGTATTATTACTATTAAAAGGATAATTGATTGATATATTCAATGTTATTTAAGAAATAATCTAGGGATACTCCCAAATATACTCCCTTATTTGAGTTGGCTTATTTTGACTTTACTATTATCCCATCTGCTCTAATCTTAACCGTTTAATAATTAAGATAAACGGTTAAGATTAGAGAGTATATTTGGGAGTATCCATAGACGGACTCAATATTTAATTGTTTAAACTGCCGGCAAGGGACGAATTAGGGTGAGGCTTGCCTTTTTTAACCCATTTATAAACCGGATGAGGGTATTCTAAATGGGTTGACACTCTAACCCGACCAGGCCAACCCAATCACATCCGTATACTCAGTTTACTAACCCAAACAATTTTGACTCAGACGATAATCCCACTTCCTGAATTAGTCCTAACCTTTGGATTAGTGGACTTCTAGGGGACCATACCGGTTTACAGACTCGGGTTGAAATTCGAAGTTTGGTGCATTGAATCAAAAGTGACAATCTGAGATTGTGGGTCCAGATATCAGGTGAGCCCATGTGCATTGAAGGTACTTACATCCATGTAACTCATTGAAAGACTAAAAACAATGTGCATGAGGGATATGTCTTGAGAGGCAGTTATGGACTTAAAAGCCCCATTTCATATATTTTTCTTCTTATCACTGGTGTGGGATGAATCATAGCTCCTTTTAGTGGCTTCAAAAAGGGTGAGAGATAGTCATCCCACATGGCAGAGAGAGAGGATGGAATGATAAATGATAAGGGTCATCCATATATCTACCCTTATGGCACCTTAGTAAATTGGACTGTGTTTGTTTAGGTGTTACTTTACATCCTTAACCCCAAAAAAAAATCTACCCTCTAAAAAGATTAAATATTCAAACATTTCAGCTACCAAGAATAACTTTTGAGTGTTGTCGGGTCTTTTGATATTCTTCCATAAACTCATCTCCTGACAACTAACCTAAGAGACTAATGTTTTGTTACCATTACTTGTTACAACTCCCTCAAATGGAAATTTCACTCTTTAAATTTTGACTCCGTAGTAGTTTCATTTTTATTTCGTAAAATCTTTGATAATATATTATTTATTATTTAATAGGACATAATCATGAGGTAACCCTAAATAAAGAGAAACAATACCCATATGATATATATGAAACGTATGGACAAGATAACCAATAAACTTGGTCTTAAAAGAAATAAGTTAAACCAACAAACAGGAGCTATGCGCGAACCTCAAGAAGGGTTGGAACCCACTGCATCCCCATAAACCAAATATTTCATACCCACTCGGTCATTTTTCACAAACCTATCACTAATTATCAACATTATCAATCAACCATAACTTGCATTCCTTACAAGAAAATTCTAACTATACCCCTATGGGGAAACTGACAGGTTCCATCACTTGCCACCCTACAAGAAAGTCCTGGCTCTGCCCTTGTGGGGAAACAAATATGTTCCATCTCTCATTTAACACTAATTAATTTAATTTAAATGACTAATAATTGTTATTCAAGATACCCCCTCCTACTAAGAGTAAGATCCCTTATTTTTCTCAATAATCTTTCTTTCTTCAGTCATTGGGAAATGAGAGAATTAGATACTATCTGTGCTTGTCCACCTGATTTGAGTATTTAGATTGAATGGTTAGGCTCCATGTCTGGATTTTTTTTATATAAATAGAGTATCATAATAATAATGGTAATTAAGGGAAGGAGGAAGGAACCTCATTCTTTATCAGTATGGATGGAGGGGAGGCAACACACGTGAGATGGCGATACCAAAGTGATCTTCATAAAGATAAGTTAAGATATGATATAGTTGCTTGTATACTGTCTATATAAGGTTGAGAGATTGATCAAGGAGAGACACAGCTCCCCGTCTTTATCTCTGTTGTTCTGTTCTAATTGAACTCCTTTCGATGTCATCATTTAAGGAAGAGAGGTGGTCAATAAAGGTAAGGGGCTGAGACTGGGAAGTTTACTACTTTTCTTACTCTTTTGTTTTGGGTTTCTTTATTTATGTGTTGATTCGTCTTTCGATCATAAATGCAAGTACATTGTTTTTCATAAGGAGGGGAGTGAGAGAGGAAAAAGATTACCTTTGCGGCTGCCTGAGCTAGGCGCTCGGGCGTCCACAAAAACATTGGGCACCTCACGGTAATTTAGGGGAGAAGTCATTTCATTTTCTCCCCATGAGCTCGTCATCCACAAAACATTGGGCACTGGCGATAATTTAGGCGAGAAGTCATTTCATTTTCTCCCCATGATTTTGACTTATCCTCATTTGATATCTTTTCCCTTTAAAACGCCACATGCCTACTGGTTTGTGGATGACCGAGCGCCCTACTCGGGCAGCTGCCAGAGATGTGAGAGTGGGTGGTGAGGTTGGGAGATAGTGAGATTTTGGAGAGAGAGATAGAGAGAGTTAGTTACATGTAACTTTTGAACAGGAGTGGTGAGTTGGTGAGAATGAGAGTGGGGAGGGGGGAGAGAGGGAGAGAGAGTTGATTTTGGACCAGGTGGGTCTTATAGAGAGATGATTTTGGACCAGGTTGGTCTCTAGCTTTTTCTCTCTATATATACTCTAGGCTCTCCTCCAATGTTCACAAGAGAAGCTTTCTCTCTCTTGTCTCTACATAAGCCTTTCTTCCTTATCCTCTCCCTGTAATTTCTCTCTCTATCTCAGCTTTTGGTTGATCTGGGCATCTGGGGTAGGTGGTGGATGTAATTGGAGGCATAGCCACCTATCAAAAATTTCTTGGTTGTTTTTGGGTTTTTGTGACTCTTGGGTGGTGTGTCAGTATCAGTTGTCAGTGGCAGAGGAAGTAGAAATACTCAGAGCAGTTAGAGATTCATTCATTAAACATGAATATATATCATCCTCTCCAATATTTATTTACAGTGCACAATCTTCAACATCATTTGACAAGCCATTAGACCTCTGTTTCTTCTCACAAAAGCTCCTCTTTGTTGGTCTCTTTCAAACAAAAGATGGGTGAGAACACACTCACCAAGAACCACCACCACCATCATCACCTTGATCTCTCCATAGATGAGCTTCCACAAAGTAGCTCCAAATGCTTTGATGATGATGGTCGTCTCAAAAGAACAGGTATTTTGGTTTGTAATTGTTCTCTTTTGGATTTTGATTCTCTGATAGTGTTTCTTCAGTTTGATTAATCTTAAAAAAAAAAAAAAAAATTCAGGGAATGTTTGGACTGCAAGTGCCCACATAATAACAGCTGTGATTGGATCTGGGGTACTGTCCTTGGCATGGGCTATAGCTCAACTGGGCTGGATTGCTGGTCCAACCGTGATGTTCTTGTTCTCCTTTGTGATTTACTATACTTCGGCTCTCCTTGCTGACTGTTACCGGTCCGGCGACCCTGTCTCCGGCAAGAGAAACTATACTTACATGGACGCTGTTCGATCCAACCTTGGTAAATCTCACAGTTCTAAGTTTTACAATCAAAATTAACAAATGGGTTCTTTTCAAAAGTTCTAAAAGTTTAATCTTTCTTAGGTGGGGATAAGGTCAAGGTATGTGGGATTATTCAGTACTTGAACCTCTTTGGAGTCGCTATCGGATACACAATTGCAGCATCTATAAGCATGATGTGAGTTGAAAATTTGAACCCAAATAATGATTTTTGATCCTTGATTTCTTGTTTCAATTTAGTTTTTCTGATTCTGGATTAATGGGTATGAATCAATAGGGCGATCGAGAGGTCTAACTGTTTCCATGAGAGCGACGAGAAGAATCCGTGTCACGTATCGAGCAATCCATACATGATCATGTTTGGTGTAGCTGAAATTGTGTTTTCTCAAATCCCGGACTTCGATCAGATATGGTGGCTCTCCATTGTTGCAGCAGTGATGTCCTTTACTTACTCTACAATTGGTCTGAGTCTTGGAATAGCGAAAGTTGCAGGTCTGAATTGCTTTCGTCATTGGCTTTGTTTTTGTATTTTTGAACTAGGGGATTGAATTCTGTTGAATCTGACTAAAGCCTCATGTTTCTGGATGATCAGAGACAGGGAATTTCATGGGTAGCTTTACTGGAATAAGCATAGGCACTGTCACTCAGACTCAAAAGATATGGAGGAGTTTTCAAGCACTAGGCGACATCGCATTTGCCTACTCTTACTCAATCATCCTCATTGAAATTCAGGTGCATTTCTTGCTTGCTAAACCCATTAACAAAAGTTTATAAAATGAATAGTAATTTATAAAGAAAATGATTCTGAGACCGCCCGGTCATAGGGCAACCCAAGGGGCCGAGACCAGACACGGGGATGCGGGATTCTAGGGCATCAAATTCTTTGAGGAGCCCTTCCTGCTGCTTGTTGATCCCATAAAACCCGATTCTGGTTATTTTTTAACTGAATTAAGCACAAATCCTCTAATCGGTATGTAATACTAAAATTGGTATTAGGCCCCACACGCCCAATTCTATTTTAACACCTCAACACATGCACACAGACCATAGTTTTCCCAAAAGTCCGATAACGCATCTCCGGGTTTTTTTTTTAGAACTTTTTTTTTTTTTTTTAAGAAGAGTGATATTTTAATTATGACATTCTCTATGATAACCAAACCCCACGAGCCCCGTTACGCCCTTAAGGTTGCCACTCCTTTAATTCACCTCTTATCCTTTAAAAAAAAATTAATCTTAAGAGTTAGTGAATTTTAATTAGGGCTAAAATTCACTAACTCTTAGGATAAACAAAAATTTAATATTTTTTCGCTAAATATTAAGAGTAAGAGTTGAATGCTAAGAGTTAGTGAATGTTAACCATGGTTAATAGGGGTTAAAAGGAACACATGTTGACCTATTGGTGCAATTGAACTCTCATTGGGTTCAATCGCGATTGGCTGTGATTCGATGTCAAAGAAAAATATTAAAGTAATGATATACCCTTGTTTGAATTGGGAATAAAAATGTAAAAGAAGTTTGGACATTAAATGCAATATTTGAGGTCTCAAAATAGAATTGGGCATGTGGGACCCTAATACCAATTCTGGTATCAGGGGCCGACTACAGGAATTGTGTTCCTGCTACTTGTTGATCCTGTAAAACTTGATTGAGGTTATTTTAACTGAATTAATTAAATTAGTTAAAAATAACTTGAATTACATTATTTTGCTTGAATCAAGTTACTTGCGTGTGTAAACAACATAAATTAATTGATTCAAGTTAAATAACCTGAATCATGTTATTTTAATAAATTAAAATAATATGATTCAAGTTATTTTAACTAATTTAATTTATTTTAATAAATTAAATAACCCAAATTGCCTTATTTTACCCGAAGACGAAAAAACCCACTGAATGAATAAGTAGATGAGAGTCAAATTTTTACCCAAAAGTACCGTCAAAACATGAACGGTCTCAGGTTGCCGTATTCTAATTAAAATGAAAACGATTGAAAAAGATAGATATGAGTTAATATATGATCTAAGGTTGAAAATATCATTAAAATTTTCTTCAAAAGGAAGGTCTCTGGATCACATAATAAAAATAAGAAGTTGAATTCATTACAGGACTTAATATATCTTTTTTACCGACATGTTCTAGCTTCCAAAGTGTTGCGCGTCTACCGATTTTCACCATGGTGGGTTGCTCTACATCATAATAGCTCATCCATATCCAATTGTTAAAATTAAAGGAGTCGATTCAATTGAATATTTTTTTAGGAACCATTGGAATCAGTAAATAAAAACTTATTCAAATTACTATTTGAACAATTGGCTTAATCAATATTATGCTTCACAGGATACAATTAAATCACCACCATCCGAAGGGAAGACAATGAAGAAGGCTACCTTAGTGAGTGTTGCAGTGACAACGGCTTTCTATATGCTCTGCGGCTGCATGGGCTACGCCGCCTTTGGCGATCTAGCACCCGGAAACCTCCTAACTGGTTTCGGCTTCTATAAACCATTTTGGCTGCTGGATATCGCTAATGCTGCCATAGTAATCCACCTAGTCGGAGCTTACCAAGTCTACTGCCAACCCCTGTTCGCCTTCATGGAGAAATGGGCATTGCAAAGATGGCCAAAGAGCCAATTTATCCACAAAGAAATCAAAGTACCAATCCCGGGTTTCCATCCCTTCAATCTCAACCTCTTTCGCTTGGTATGGCGATCGGCATTCGTGGTCTTGACAACCATCATATCTATGCTCCTCCCATTCTTCAACGACGTAGTTGGGCTGCTCGGTGCATTCGGGTTTTGGCCACTCACTGTATATTTCCCGGTTGAGATGTACATTGCCCAAAAGAAGATACCCAAGTGGAGCACAAGATGGGTTTGCCTCCAAATCCTCAGTGTAGGTTGTCTCATCATCTCACTAGCTGCTGCAACTGGATCAGTTGCGGGTATCGTCCTCGATCTGAAGGCTTACAAGCCCTTCAAGACCACCTACTAATTCATTAGTATCTCTTCATTATTGCCATTAATGAAGAGTTCTAAGAGAAGGCAAGAACATAAGAGTTCAATTCCTGTCCATACCCATGTTCAAATTCATAAAGCTTTAAGGAAGGGTTCTCTTGCTGTTGCTTGTAGTTCATGTTGGTTTTACAGTTCTTGTTCAAATCCTAAATTGAGTCATGCAAGGGGGACCCATCTAATGTATGTGGATTTCAAATATGAGTCTCATCCCACCTACCTCCCTCTCTCTCTCTCTTTCTCAATCAAAATAATAAAAATCTAAACAAAAGCCTTTGAAAACTTTTTACTTGTCAAGACCTGTTACGACTTGTTTTTTATTCAATAAATGGCTCAATGCATCTTTGATCTTAAAGATGAAAACCATCATAAGATTCATAGAAAAAATAATGCAATAAAAGAAAATCATTTTGTTTTTCAGTGAAATGTTATCATGTAAACTCTAAACTCAAACACACATCGAGACAGACACTCCAAAAGGGTTGCTTGGACTAGTTTCTTATAAAAGAAAATCAATACACATTAAATTTATTTATGTACTTTGATAAGATGCCTACTTTACTCACTATTTCTTGTAATAAAAAAGGTGGGGTTACAATTTTCTATCACTTTTATGTTTTCTCTCAACCACAAACCAGTTGCTAAAATACAATTATATATCACAAGCGGGTGGCACGTGTGATGCACGTGAGAGCGAAGGGAAGGAGTTAACCATAGATAATAGGAATTAAAAGGAACACGTGTTAACCCGCGGGTGTGATTGAACTCTCCCCGAGTTCAATCGCGATTGACTGTGATTCTATTCTTTAAATAAATAGATAAAAGTGGTTTGGGAATTAAAGTAAAACATTAAATTAAAGTTTTGTTTTATATAAAGATAATTTAGGGATTTCAGAAAATTCAGGCTACGCCTGCCTCTCTCAATATAATAGTAAAGTATAAAAATACGGAGCTGAGTCTAGTGTATAGTCTAAGCTGACCATCAACCAGAATACAAGGAATAAACATAACACGATCTGGTTATTTGTGGAGAGTACGGTCGATTCGATCGCAACCGTTCAAAACGACAGATTCTAATTGAATGAATAAAAAAAATCAGTCAGATATAGTGCCTTCATTACCACCACCCAAAGTTCTTTCAACTTATCACCACTAGCAAAAGAAAGTATCGAACAAACGGGAAAATCCCGACCATTCGATTGACAACGTATGAAAGATCGGATCATGGGGGAGAATTATCGGCCTAAGGCTGATCCATTGATCAGATAATTAGGGGGTAGGTTAGGACTACACCATACAAAAGAGGTGAGTTTTGGGAGAATCTACGACATGGGCCATTGTTAGAAGGCATGAAAGGACTGGTTTTGGCATCTATTGACCATTCATCAAATCAATGGCCCACTAATTAGACTTGGGCGGTGGAGAAGCACATAGAATGATTTGAGTTGATTTTGTTTGATTTGATTTTTTTTTTACACATACAATGATACAAGGAAGCGGAGGTGATGAGTTCGATTCCCTTCCCCCCTGTTGGCCACCCCTAGGGATTTATCCCTGATTATCTGGTGCGTGTGATTGGAGGGTTTGGGGGATTAGTTAGGTGCTCTAAGAGGCCCGGACACCCTCGTCACCAAAACATATATATATATATATATTACAAACTTGAAAATTTGAACCTAACCAAAAATGTGGGTGGTGGATAGATGATGGATTTTGGCTGGATTTCAATATTCTTGGAGGTATATGTACTGTGGTGATGGTATATGGAGCATGGGATGTCCGAATCCAAAGTGGTGGTGGTGGTGGGGTGTTAGAGCTTTTTAGGTCTCTGAGGGATTGGTGGGGGAGCAGTCGCTGTCCATGGTGAGCGGCGCGCAGGCGATTAGTCACCATCCTGGGATGCCACGAAACGTTCCAAGTTTTTTTTTGTCTTGACTTAGTCCGTGACCATGAATGGCTAGGTGACTTGGTCGTGAACCACCTCCTCCCCCTCGACTGTCCCACCCCAAACATGGCCTATGAGAAAAATAGATGCTAGAGGAACCTGGGACACATATGCGGTCCCAGTTTTACAATCATAATGATGTGTAGTGCCATGACCGTGATGATGGGCGCAGTAGCCCGGACATGAATGTCCATGTTGTGCTTAGGTGATGCGCGATGCACTTTGCAAGCGTTGGTGTAGAATTGTGCAAGGTTGGTGTCTTAGTATTGGGTCACTTGCTTAATATTTGAATGCTACGTGGAGTTTGAAGAGATACGGAGATGTCTTGATGTTAAGTATAACGTACCATGATTTGGGCGAGGTGCCATGATGATTGGTGGGGTGCAAGTCAGACCATGCATTTGTGGCGAGACCGATACCTTTATTTCAAAAAGAAAGTCGGTATGAGTTGAGTAGTGCAGACGATTCACAGAGATTCAATGTGAGCAAGTGTGTATGGACATAGATGATTTTTCTTTTTGAAAAGGGGAAAAAGACTTAGCATCCACCTTGATGAGAATGGTTATACTCTACCTCCCCTTATGGCACATGTTAGGCTACTTAGTGAGCAGCCCTAAATGAGTTAAAGGCGGACTTTAGGATCTTGAAAGGGGTCTTAAGGTCACCCTTAAGCATGTGTAAGCGTCATGGTCAATTAATTAGGAGGGATGAGTTACCTTGAGATACTCGGACAGGGACTGAGGATCACATTAATGTATGCTAGGTGGATGAGGCATTGATGCTCCTAAGCCACTTGTGATGCATCAGAAAAATTACCGATGGTTGTGCTCGAAAGTATTGGACTGTCTTAGATGTTTGGCTTGATCGGAGAAGTACCTTAGTAGCATGCAAGATGTGTGGAATGGAACCTTAGTGATGTGGGAATCCTACGAGTTTGAAAAGTACTGGGCACGTCGAGGAAAAAAAGTTGTTCCACATTAAAGAAAATTTGACTGTGATAGTTGAGATCAAATAAAGCAGGAATGCTCGTGAGAGCCTGAAGCTACAACTTTCGATAAGTAATTAGATCAAATGCACAAGGTGCTTCTACTATGGTTTCAAGTAGTGACAGTGCTACTGGCTACAATTGTTTTTTGCTTTTATTGAGTAGGTTTGTTATTGTCCAAAATCGAGACAAAGTTCACAACATTTGTATGTCTCTAATGCAATTGTGCGTTGAAGCAAAGCTACTAGTGGAATAGGAGCCAATGGAAAAAACAGATTCAATACGCTTTCAGTAAAAGTCTTGGTAGCTCATGGTTAAAGCACAATAGAGCATGTCAGTAAGTGATGCTGAGTGGTGAAATATGCCACTTTAGTTATAAGGGCTACCATGTTCTCTCTTGGGTGGGAAGTCGAGACAACAATCCAAACATAAATTAGGCATACACATGGCACAAAGGGAAGACCTTCAATGTTTAAGGCACAATAATAAAATTCAAGATCAAATGTGTAGACTTAGGGTGAAGACAAATTTTAGACTTAAGGTGCACAGTAAAGTCATAGCACAATGGTGTTAGTTCAAGATAAAGACTCTAAGGTATCAAGGGTGCACTGTGGAGTCATAGTAAAATGGTGCAAAGATGAGATGAAGTCTTCACTAATTGAAGACACCGGACGTTGAATTTCAAGAGTACTAATACAAACGACATTGGCAAGGTGTCAAAGACTTTAGTAATTAGATACTCGAGTTAAGTGATCATGAAGCTCAATTGCAAGATGATGCAATGGAGTGGATGATAGACTGAAACACCTCATTTTTGCACCCCCTACTTCTCTCCTATTTTCTTCAAAGCACTAGGGAACCTTAGACTAATCCAATCCAAGCCTCAAAACTCAAGTAAAATAGCCCAATTCAGTCAAAGATCAACCATCTCGCTCGAGTCAACCTATTCTCGCTCGAGCCAGATCAGTTTCGCTCAAGCGAATGTGCTCGTCACCTCAGTCATGGTTAGTTTAGATATGTCAGTTATTCCTTAGGCAAACCAGGCCCCATTTTGGAACCAGCATCTTGCAATCTTGATTTTTTTTTGTAGTGTAGAAGGCATCATTTATCTACACTTAGTAATTGACTTGGACTTCTGCTTGCCATGTGAGGGTATTTATCCTCTCCAAGACTTGATTAGAGACCACTCTCGTCAGAGGGGCACACCTTTACACTGATCTCCACGCAGATATTGCTTTTTGTAAGAGAATAACAAGCACCCTATACTATAATAAGTTTTACAGAATAAGAAATGGGAACAATTCGATGGTTAGGATCATCCGATCAAGCTATAATTTCGGATGATGGGCTATCAATCATAAGCGTGGAGGCATTGTATGTTAGTCCCACCACCTAGTGAGATAATTAAAGCTCAAAGCTCACTTGTTAATGGTAGTTTCTTCAGTTAATTTCTATACTGAGGGCTAGAAAATGTTCCTTCCAGCTAGCACTCAAGATTACCTTAAAATCATCTCCTTAACCTCTACAGCTTTTTTGGACTAAAAAACGCAATCTCATAAACTGGATTCACTTTTGATAAAAGATGGTCGAACACTAGAGAGCCTTTTTTTTTTTTATTATTGTAACACAGTTAGGCCGCAACCACAGTTTTTACTATTAGTATTTGTACATTTGTTAGAAGTTAGAAGCCTACAATTGAAGCTGGGCCAAAGGGTGGGTTCTTCAAACGCCACAAGTTAGGGAATCGCTCACAAACCACCCAAACCGGGGATACGCATACTGCCAGTCTGCCACCAATACCAATGGGCTACCAATCTTGTAAAATGATCGACGTTGCTGGTTCAACCACGTATATCATCCATGCAACCAACGGGCTAACGGCAGAGCCAAGAGGCCGGGTCAAGGGGGCCGTAGCTCCAATCCCCAAGCTAACCATTGACTACTAACCGTGGGTAAATGATATCCAAAAAAAAAAACTATTGAAAAACAAATCTTTATACTATGTTATTTAATTTAATTATTTAATAAGTCATAACAATGGGGAAAAGGAGCAGCTGTCCCATCTCAATAAGAAGAAACAATACCGGTAGTGTATGTGTAAAACGTAAGGAACAAGATGACCCACAAACTTGGTCCTCCAAAAAAAAAAAATCAGAAGTATGCCTCTGAGCACCATGGAGGGTTGAAACCCTCCACAATCCACTCCCACCCCTAATTAAACCCAATATTTTATATTCACCTAATTATTCTCCATAAATCTATCAATATTATTAACATTATCAATCAACCATCGCTTCCCTTTACAAGCTGGCTCTGCCCGTGCAAGGGCAACCAACACGTTCCATCTCCCATTTAAAACTAATTAATTTAATTTAAATCACTAATAATTGTAATTCAAAATTCAAAGATTTTTTTTGTATGGCATTCAAACTTGAAAGATACCCATCCTACTAAGTGTAAAAGCCCTTATTTTCTCAATAATCTTTAATTTCTTTCCTCAATCATTGAGAAATGAGAGAATTAGATACTGTTTGTGCTTCTCCACCTGATTCGAGTTTTTAGATTGAATGGTCAGCTCCATGTCTGGATTTTTTTTTATATAATCAAAGCATCATAATCCTAATGGTAATTAAGGGAAGGATAAGGGAACATCATTCTCTATCAATAATTCTCTATCAATAATGATGGAGGAGGGGTGGGGATGGGGAAGGACAAAGGGGAGGCAATACACGTGAGATGGTGATAGAAAAGTGATCCTCATTCTCTTTCAATAGAAAAGTGTGACATATGATATAGTTGCTTGTACTGTCTATATAAGTTTGAGAGATGAATCAAAGAGAGACACGGCTACAACTCACTCTGCTCGTCTTTATCTGTTGTTCTGTTCTAATAAAACCCCTTCGGATGTCATCATTTAAGGAAGAGAGGTGGTCAATGAAGGTAAGGGACTGAGACTGAGAAGCTTTGTTACTTTTTCTTAATCTTTTTGTTTTGGGTTTCTTTGTTTATGTGTTTTGATTTGTCTTTCTGTCATAAATGCAACTACATGGGTTTTCATAAGGAATGGAGTATCTCTTCAAAAACAAAAAGAAAAAAAAGGAGGGAGTGAGAGAGGTCGGGGAGAGTGAGATTTTTTTTAGAGAGAGAGAAAGATGTAACTTTTGTAAAGGAGGGGCGGGGAAGGAGCAGTGTTGTCAGAACCGGACCGTAGTACCGCCGGTCGAAACGGTAGAACAGGGAACCCCCTTGCCGATTCCCAAAACCCTCAAAATTGGGATATATTAAAAACCAGCTAGAACCGATCAAAACCGGTAGAACTGGTTCCGGTTGGGAACCGACCAGAACTGGAAAATTTTAGGGAAAAAAATGAAAAAAAAATATTTTTTTGATAAAAAGTATACGGTCGAACCGAAACCGGCCACTCTACCGGTTCGATGTCCGGTCCGGTTCTCACAACACTGGGAGGAGAGAGAGACTGAGTTGATTTTGGACCGGAGCCAAATCATCCAGGGTGATAACTGGATTTGGCAAATCTGGTTATCACCCCTAGAGGTCGTCACATCTCTCCTTTGACACCCCTTAACCTTGGGTAAGGTTCACCCACCCCTAGGGTTCACTCACCCATCTTTGGTTTGTTTTTGTAAATATTATTTTTTTAAATAAATTAAAAAGCTGTTTATAGAGTTTTTTTAATATTAAAATCAGGATTTTAAATTTTTATTAAAAAAATTACTATTTAAAAAAAAAAACAAGGATGGGTGGGTGAACCCTAAGAGTGGGTGAACCTTACCCACGGTTAAGGGGTGTCAAAACAAACACGTGGCGACCTCTAGGGGTGATAATCGAATTTGCCAAATCCGGTTATCACCGTAGAAAATTTGACTCCGGACCGACCAGGTGGGTCTATAGCTTTTTCTTCATCAAAGTGCTAAATATAACCGGTACCTCCTTCAAGGGACTCCATTCCACCCTCTAGCCTCTCCTCTAAAACTCACAAGAGAAGCTTTCTCTCTCTTGTCTCTACATAAGCCTTTCTTCCTTAACATCTTCCTCTAGCTTCTCTCTCTCTATCTCAACTTTTGCTTGATTTGGGTATCTGGGTTAGGTAGTGGATGTAATGGAGGCATAGCCACCACCTATCCAAAATTTCTTGGATGTTTTTGGGTTTTTCTTCTTACTAAATCTCCTCTCTGTCGGTCTCTTTCAAAAAAAAAAGATGGGTGAGAACACACTCACCAAGAACCACCACCACCACCATCACCATCACCTTGATCTCTCCATAGATGAGTTTCCACAAGGTGGCTCCAAATGCTTCAATGATGATGGTCGTCTCAAAAGAACAGGTATTTTGGTTTTAATGGTTCTCTTTTGGATATTGATTCTCTTTTTGTGTTTGTTCAGTTTGATTAATTAATCTTCTTCTTTTTGTTTTTTAAATCAGGGAATGTTTGGACTGCATGTGCCCACATAATAACAGCTGTGATTAGATCTGGGGTACTGTCCTTGGCATGGACTATAGCTCAACTGGGCTGGATTGCTGGTCCAGCTGTGATGTTCTTGTTCTCCTTACATGGACGCTGTTCGATCCAACCTTGGTAAATCTCACAGTTCTAAGTTTTTAAATCAAATTAACAAATGGGTTCTTTTTAAAAGTCCTAAAAATTTTATCTTTTCCAGGTGGGGCTAAGGTTAAGGTATGTGGGATTATTCAGTATTTGAACCTCTTCGGAGTCGCTATTGGATACACAATTGCAGCATCTATAAGCATGAAGTCAGTTGAATTTGAACCAAAACAGTGATTTTTGATCCTTGATTTCTTGTTTTAATTTAGTTTTCCAGTCTCTGGATTAATGGGTATTAATCGACAGGGCGATCAAGAGGTCTAACTGTTTCCATGAGAGCGGCGAGAAGAGTCTGTGTCACGTATCGAGCAGTCCATAAATGATCATGTTCGGTGTAGCTGAAATTGTGATCTCTCAAATCCCGGACTTTTATCAGATATGGTGGCTCTCCATTGTTGCAGCAGTTATGTCCTTAACTTACTCTACAATTGCTTTTTTAGTATTTTGAACTAGGAGATTGAATTCTGTTGAATCTGACTAAAGCCTCATCTTTCTGGATGATCAGAGACGGGGAATTTGATGGGTAGCTTCACTGGAATAAGCGTAGGCACTGTCACTCAGACTCAAAAGATATGGAGGAGTTTTCAAGCACTAGGCGACATCGCCTGTGCCTACTCTTATTCAACCATCCTCATTATTGAAATTCAGGTACCTTTCTTGCTTGCTAAACCCATTAACAAAAGGTTATCAAATGAATCGTAATCCTGCCCGGTCATAGGGCAACCCAAGATCGGAGACGGGGATGCAGGATCTAGGGCGCATCAAATTCTTTGAGACACCATGATGCCTTGCTACTTGTTGATCCCGTAAAACCTGATTCAGTTCAGTTAATCATGAAAAACCTCATTCAATTTAGTTAAAAATAACCTGTGAATCACGTTATTTTGCTTGAATCAAGTTACCTGCATGAACCATAGAAATTAATTGATCACTCAAGTAAATTAACCTGAATCATGTTATTTAATAAGTTAAAAGAATATGATACGGGTTATTTAATACGAATCATGTTATTTTACCTAAATATATAGGAAAAAGCTTTCACATGATGACTAGTAGTTGGGAGTCAAATTTTTGGACGCCCGAAAATACCCTGAAGACATGAACGGTCTCAGGTTGCCGCTTTCTTATTAGAATGAAAACAATCGATCAAAAGAGATGTGAGTTAATATATGCTCTAAAGTCAAAATTTTCTTTAAAAATCCTTAAAAAGAAAGGTCCATCAATTAAGAAATAAAAATAAGGAACTGAATTCTTTATAGGACTTGGTATCTCTTTTAGAATATGCCACCACTCAAACTCGAACCAAGATGTTCTAGCATTGCTTCCTAAGAACAACGTGTCTACTGATTTCACCATGGTTGCCTGTTCGAAATCATAATGGCCCATCCATATATATATATATATATTGTGGATATATATCATGAAAGCTCAGACTAGTCACATGGGATAACATAGGGAATATCCCCACCCCATGCAACCATTGTTGAGGGGAGCCAGTGACTCGAACTTGATGGGTTGGCAATTGATGAGATTGAAGGAGTCAATTCAATGCAATATTTTTTAGAAACCATTTGAATCACACTGTAATGGGGAAAATTGGTCATTGACAAGTTATCTATGGACGAACTCAAGCAGAAGTCTGGATAAACTCGAGCAGAAGTCTGGACGTGAACCTTAAGAAATCGTCCATTGACGCAGTATTAATGATACCCTCATGAGTTAGATATTATCTTTGACCTAACATTAAATGTTAATCATCTCAGATCACTTCAACGATCAGAACCGACCTGTATAGAAGGGATGGGCATTAATGAAGAGATATTTGTCTGACACAAAGGTGATAATTAGTTTAGATGTATGGTCATCTACTAACATGGATGACCATAGTAGTTTTTTGCCAATAAAAATACCCGAAAACCCAATGGTAATGGGCTGACAATTGATGATAAGACTATATCCTTCTCCATTCTCCTAGAGCAAAGGCCCTACCACCAAGAACTCCAGACTTTCTCTTCTCTCATTTATATATCCTTACTTCCTTTTGTATCCGGTACTGATTTAAGCTTCGAAATGTCTTCCACAGGGTGGAAGGCCTCTCCTCAGCAACTCAGTTATTCAAACGTCATCCTCCATCCTTCTACTAGTAAACTGGTGTCATCTGGAGTACACTGGAAGATACTTTACACACACTAAATAAAAACTTATTTAAATTACTATCTGGATGATGATTGAACAATTGGATTAATCGAAATTGTGCTTCACAGGATACAATTAAATCCCCACCATCAGAACTGAAGACGATGAAGAAGGCCACCTTACTAAGTGTTGCAGTGACAATGGCTTTCTATATGCTCTGCGGCTGCATGGGCTCTGCCACCTTTGGCGATCGAGCACCGGGAAACCTCTTGATTGGTTTTGGCTTCTATAAACCATTCTGGGTCTTGGATATCACTAATGCAGCCATAGTAATCAACCTAGTGAGCTTACCAAGTTTACTGCCAACCCCTCTTCGCCTTCATCGAGAAATGGGCATTGCAAAGATGGCCAAAGAGCCAATTTATCCACAAAGAAATCAAAGTACCGATCCCGGGTTTCCGTCCCTACAACCTCAACGTCTTCCGCTTGGTATGGTGATCGGCATTCGTGGTCTTGACGACCATCATATCTATGCTCCTCCCATTCTTCAACGACGTAGTTGGGCTGCTCGGTGCATTCGGGTTTTGGCCATTCACTATATATTTTCTAGTTAAGATGCTTATTGCCCAAAAGAAGATACCCAAGTAGAGCACAAGATGGCTTTACCTCCAAATCCTGAATTTCGGTTGCCTCATCATCTCAGTCGTCGCTGCAACTGGATCAGTTGCTGGTATCGTCCTCGATCTGAAGGCCTACAAACCCTTCAAGACCACCTACAAATTCATTTGTTTAGGTTTTTTATTATTTAGAGAGAGAGAGAGAGAGTTAGGATGGGACTCATATTTGAAATCCACATACATTAGATGGGTCCTCCTACCTCAGTTTAGGAATTGAACAAGAACTGTAAAACCAACATGAACCACAAGCAACAGTAAGATACTACTGAATCAGTAGGTGGTCTTGAAGGGCTTGTAGGCCTTCAGATCGAGGACGATACCAGCAACTGATCCAGTTGCAGCAACAACTGAGATGATGAGGCTACCAACACTCAGGATTTGGAGGCAAACCCATCTTGTGCTCCACTTGGGTATCTTCTTTTGGGCAATATACATCTCAACCGGGAAATATACAGTGAGTGGCCAAAACCCGAATGCATCGAGCAGCCCAACTACAACGTTGAAGAATAGGAGGAGCATAGATATGATGGTTGTAAAGACCACGAATGTCGATCGCCATACCAAGCGAAAAAGGTTCAGATTGAAGGGACGGAAACCCGGGGGATCGATACTTTGATTTCTTTGTGGATAAATTGGCTCTGTGGCCATCTTTGCAATGCCCATTTCTCCATGAAGGCGAAGAGGGTTTGGCAGTAAACTTGGTAAGCTCTGACTAGGTGGATTACTATGGCAGCATTAGCGATATCCAAGAGCTAGAATGGTTTATAGAAGCCAAAACTAGTCAGGAGGTTTCCCGGTGCTAGATCACCAAAGGCGGCATAGTCCATGCGGCTAGCCGTTGTCACTGCAACACTTAGTAAGGTGGCCTTCTTCATTGTCTTCCCTTCCGATGGTGGGGATTTAATTGCATCCTGTGAAGCACAATCTCGATTAATTCAATTGTTCAATCATTGTCTAGATAGTAATGTGAATAAGTTTTTATTTAGTGCAATTCAAATGGTTTCTAAAAAAATATTGCATTGAATTGACTCCTTCAATCTCAATGCTTGAATATGGATGCACTATTATGATTTCGAGCAAGCAACCATGGTGAGAGATGGTCATCCCACATAGCAAAGAGAGAGATAAGGGTTATCCTTCTACCTTCCAAGAAGATTAAACATTCAAACATTTCAGCTATACCAAGAATAACTTTTTGACTGTTGTTGCTTATCAAAAACAAACAAACAAGTGATTTATACTTACCCTTTGGATTGTTGGGTTGTAACCAATATAATCTCACATCGACTGGTGATGTAGACTTCCGTAATTCATTTGGTTCCTTCCTCTTTATCAAATATATAGGCCTTTTTGTCGAGATGTGTTAGGTTCAGCCTCCTAAGTCCGTGTGAGTTTACCTCTTTACCAAAATAAAGAAAAAACTATTACTTTACCAAAATAAAGTAGAGATTAGTTTTCATGCAGAGTTCTGCATCATGCGGAGAGCGGAGCGCCCCGCTTGATATTTAAACTGAACAAAGTAATAATATTAACATTTTTAAATAATAAAAGAGATTAATTTTCATGCAGAGCTCCGCACATGCGGAGCTCCCTTTTTACACTGTCTAGGGGTAAATGTGTAATTATTGATAATTACACATTTACCCCTGGACAGTGTAAAAAGGGAGCTCCGAACATGCAGAGCTCCGCATGATATTTAAACTGATAATGATAATAAAAAGTGTGTAACATTTTTATTTAAAAAATTTAAGTACATATCTTACACTTTATGTGTCAGCATCGATCCCGTTGGTTTATTGTTGTCATGCCCTAAAAGACCATTGTTGCATTGTTTCATTCCAGAGGGTGATGTTGTTAGAAGGTCTACTAAACCCACTTTAACAACAACTAATGGTGGATACATGATATATAAAAATAATATGCATATAAAAATCAAATAAAAAAGTGAAAAATCAATATGACACTAGTGAGAAAATTTCAGTTGGTGTAAGTTAATGACCAAGCGAAAAGAAAAGCCTGAAAAGAGATGAATGAAGTTAGTGAAAAACTTATAATAACACCTACATTCATTAATCAAAATACAGATATTCATTAGGTACAATAGGTAAACAAGATTTGTGTAGCCAACCCCAAATAGCTGAGATAAGGTATTGGCCACAAAGAAGAGCAAGGTTAATCATCTTTTGCCCATCGAATCGGATATGACATACAGAACCTCATGGGTCAAACAAATTATCATCTGAGCCTTCAATTTGTTGACCATATATCTTAGATCCAAGGTAAAAGTTTGATCATAGGGAATTTCTAAGCGCCTAATTATATGAACATAATCGCCTAATTATATGAACATAATCACCGTCTTAGCTCCAGATTGAGAGTTTAAGATCCAACATTTAATATTTTGCTAGGCACAATTATAAGGCTTGCCTAACAACCGAGCTCTCTTGTTGGTCCTCGTCTGACCTTATTGACATTAGTTTCCTTTTATAATCATAAGATAATGCTTCCTTGAGATAACTAACCTTGAATTGCTAATTTGCTATCATGATTATTCCTTTTTTTTTCTCATAAATGCTAGCCCCAGCCGCAATCTTCTAAAGACGCAAGGTGGTGGCAACAAGTGTCAAACCATCTCTTTGTTATAGGGTAGCTAGTAACACCACCTTGCATCAACTCAGCATCTTTAAAAAATAATTGACTCAGTGCATCTGGCTAGTTTTTTTTTTTTTCAAGAATGCATTATTTATCTACACTTTAGTTGGATTTATAATAGTGAATAGAGTTGTGTTTGTCATGTGAGGGAAATTTATCCTCTCAGACCACCCTCATGAGAGGGGCACACCTTACCAACTGAGCTCCAGGTAGATACTGCTATTTGTAAGAGAATAACAAGCACCCACAATACTATATATAATAAGTTTTATAGTATAAGAAATGGGTCCTTGTACAAAAAAGCGACTACCAAATCGATGGTTAGGTTCATCCGATCAAAGCTATAATTTCAGGTGATGGGCTACCAATCATAAGCGACTACCTTTTTTTTTTTTCATTTTTCGTAACATGATTAGGCCACAACCTTAGTATTTGTTCATTGGTTAGAAGTTAATCGCTCACAAACCACCCAAACTGGGGATTCGCATACTGCCACCAGTACCAATGGGCTACCAATCATGTATAATGATCGACGGTGCAGGTTCAACCACGTATATCATCCATGCAACCAAGGGCGGAGCCAATAAACACGGAAACAAATCGCCTGTGTACTTCCATGGGTTCTTCCCTGTGATTATGAGTGGTGTAAGGCTAGGATTCATCTGTGCATATGGATTTAACAGTTGTAACCACCTGTTGGATAGATCTTGACCTTCAAATCCTCTGGCCACATGGAAGAATATAAGGAAGAACACAGACGATTTGTTTCCAATAAACACTGGGGGTGTGTTTAGATCTGTGGAATTGTAGGGTGGAATTGTTAATTCCATCCTACAATTCTAATTCCACTTTTTGGGGGTGCATTTAAAAGGTGTGGAATTAGAATTCTCCAAATCCACCATACACATGGTTACCCAAAAAATAATAATAATAATAAATTCCACCATACACATACAAAATTGAATCGTACGTTGATTTCTCCTTTATGGGATGGTCTTAATTGACAAATCCATTGTATGTGGAATTGAAAAAAAAAAACCGATCAAAACTCGTATGGTTCTTTTAATGCGGCAGAGAGAGACGAATAGACACCATCTCTCCCTCATGTTCCTCTCCTCCCATCCATTTTGTCTCCCTGATCCCTGTTCCCTGTTCCCTGTTCCCTGTTCCCTGTCATGGGCACCCTCCCGTTCCTCTCCTCCCAACACCTATCTTCTTATTTGTACAGATCCAGAGGATGCAACTCAAGCTATCTTTGTTTTTGTTTTCAGAATGAATTCTGGAATTCGAGCAAACTATCTCATTAAATTTGTGTAATGTTATTTTCATTTTGTGCTTGATCATTTTGAAATACTGGCATCTAGTGGTGGTTTTACTGCTTCACCAAGCTCAAAGAATTTAGGAAATGGTTTTGTTTTTGTTATGTTCTGTTCCTGACAATCTCGTGGGATGTATTTGGTTAAAATCCTTTGATTCTTTACCCTTTGACTCTTTACCCCTTAATCATAGATACTCTTCATGTGTTTGATGAGAGAGAGAGAGAGATCATGACTGAAAATTCAGATACATATATCTCTTTTTTGAGTTTTTAAGTACATTTTTGGTGTGAATTATGAGAGAAGAATGGAAGAGGAAGTGGAAGTCGGCAATGAAAGCTAAAATGAGCATTAAGATTGAAAGGTGTTGGTGGCCTTGTCTTCCACTGCTCACTGGATTGTCATTAAATTCTACTATAATTCTTTCTTTGAATGAGCAAAGAAAGTTTCAAAACAGACAAAATATGGCCGACATTAATGCCACTAGTGAAACATGAAGGAGAATTTGTGCTGAATGGATTTTCCAGTGAGCAGTGGAAGGCAATTTACTTGCAGAAGAGGTGCTGGATGTACAAAAAAGGTTAGTTGAATCTTTATTTAATCATTAAGTTCAAAGTCATTTCACGTAATAATTTTTATTTTTCCAGATAGTAGAATTTAAAATTTTATAATTCAATTTCATGAATTTAGTAGTGCATCCAAGGCATCGATGGGAACTGGGGCATCTGCCATAGATAATCCGTTGCCATGACTAATTAGCTGCCTTATTATTCCATGTCGAAGGAGCAAAATAATCAGATTCATGCACCATTTTTCGATAACAACAGCGACCGCTGGGCATAATGCCCAAAAGTTTGGTCGTATAGTTGGGAACTTGGGATAATTACATGGGCAAGGCTAGCCTCTCCCCTAATTTGAGCAAAAGAAGATAAGATTATGTCAGTTTTTTGTGGGGTTCATAATTTTTATTTTGCCTTTGAGTTCAAATGAACGGAGAGTGAGGTTACCGGAAAGTAGGATAGCATTATCCTAATTACATACGAAAGAGACTTCCCATCAAAGATCTCCCATAACGTGTGTTAATTACATGTTATCATTTCAACCAAAACAAAAGACTAAAGACGGTATGTTTGATTATTGGCAACGGATTACCTCTAGGCTAGTTTCGGTTGGACCTAGGGTTAGACTAGGGTTTAACCTAGGGTTTGATTTAGGGATAGGGCTAGGTTAGTGCTAGCTACGGTTTAGGGCTGTAGGGTTAGGCCCAAGTTGAGGCAAGGATCGGTTCTAGGGTAAGCGTAGGATAGGCTGATCATGATTAGTAATGGGTGTAAAAATTGAGTGTTTACAATTGATTATTTGTAACTTTTTCAGATTCATTCCTTTAACATTAATCTTAAAGTCTAATGCGTGTGCTAATGGAAGATCCTCCCTCACATCCTGTTTTATTTATCATAACTTAAAGAAAGTTACACAAAGCTCAAACGCGACGAGGCTTGATACATGCCACTAAAGGTGTTTTCATAGTTAGCACAAAGGTGAGGTCCTCGGTTAGATCAGGGAGTTGACCTTCAACTGCACTTGACCAATGAAAATCGTTGATCAAGTGGGCTATTGTGAGACCAACCTGAAGCTTTGCCAACTCCATTCCCGCACAAACTCGCCTGCCTGCACCAAATGGAATGAAAGACCGCTCAATTGCTTCCACAAGACTACCGTCATTGTCATTCTTCAAAGAAGTTAGAAACCTCTCAGGCATGAAGCGATGCGGCTCGGCCCAGACAGTTGGATCATGAAGCAAAGCATAAAGGTTCACCACCACAGTAGAACCCTCCACCACCTTAGTCCTCATTATGTTGCTATCTCTCGCTGCCTTGTGAGGCACTCCTAGCGGCGCTATAGGTTTCATCCTCATGGTTTCCATCACTACCGCATTTAGATATTGTAACTTACTCACCTCTTCGATACTAATCGTCCCGCTTCTGCTCCTACCAACTTCCTCGTAGAGTTTATGCTGGATTTGTGGATTGTGTATCAAGAATGCGAGAGCCCATGCGATTGTGGTGGAGGTACTGTCGACTCCGAGCAAGAATAGGTCGAAGAGACTGGAGATGACTACATCTTCTTGGAAATCCTGAGAGAGAAGGAAGTGCAAGTAGCAATTATTAGGAGATGATGATCTGTGAGAAGAAATGTAAGGACCTATCAAGTCCTCAATCATGTGCTTTACTCTGCATGATTCTAGGAATGGACGCCTAAGGATGGGGATGTGACGAGCGAATTCAAATACATCGACAAGATGGGAATGACTGGTGATCCTTATGAGTTCCTCTACTACATTGTCCATGTCTTGTACAAAGCTTTCGTCCTCGAAGTCGAGTCCAAAGCAAAATCGAGCGATTACTCGCACTGTGGCTCGTCGAAGATGGAGCAATGGCTTGACGACTCCATGGTTAGAAGAAGCTTCTTCTTGGAGGCTACCCGTCATGCTGATAAGATCATGCTCTTGTAGCCGGGCTTGTGCAGCGATAGTTTGAGGATTGAAGGTGGTGTTATGGAGGCCTTTACGAAGGGTGTGCCAGTGGGGACCAAAGTTAGAGGTAGAAAGGGTATGCCAATCTGCACTGGTGAGCTTGGACCTGTATGGGAATGTCCGGGATGAGAAGTCGGAGGCCTTAGTTACAAGCACCTCCCAAGCTAGATCGGGATCGCTCACCACGATCGTTGGCTTCCAGCTTCCAAACCAAACAGTCATCATTCCTCCATGCACTTTGGCCAGTTTAGCCAAGGTCAAATGGATCAACTCCCCTGTCTTTTTGATTTGGTGCAGGTTTCCGATGATCGGAAACTTTGGTGGCCCCGGTGGCCATTGCGAGGCATTCGATTTCACAGACCTCTTACAAAAGGTTTCTACCATTAACATGATCACTCCGCCCACCACTATGGCAACTAGAATCCATGAACTCCCTTCCATTTCTTTGCCTTCTCACTTTGTTAATTCGTGGGTATCTTCTTCTTTCTTTTAAAGGGCCTCAGTTCGATCCATGGAATTAATCACCCCCTCCCCCATCCCCATTTTCTCCTTCTTTAATTTGATATAATTATTGAGAAATGCTAGTAAGACCGCAAAGGGCCGAGACCACACCGAGACCATCCATGCCATGCACGGGACACAAACTTTTATTAACTCTGTTTTTATTTTTTTGAGTCTTCCATGATGCATGGGCAGTCTGTCTCACTAGCATCTCTCATAATTAATCTTTTTTATTTTTGAAAGGGCCTACGTCCAGTCCATGGAAGTAACCACCCCCATTTTCTCCTTCTTTAACTATAAATAATGTCAGTGGAAGTAACCATCCCCCATTTCTTTAACTATAATTAATGTCCATGGAAGTAACCACCCCCATTTCCTCTGCTTTTACTATAATTAATCTCTTTTTCTTTTAAATGGCCACTCAGGAGTTTGGATGGACAACAGCACACGTTTGTTGTTATGCTATTATTGCCGCTTTGTGTCTTACAAAGGAGGACATCTCGTTCAATAAGGGTAAATTAGGAATTAAAAACATGGCCCCATTTTTGTAAGACACAAAGGGGCAGTGTGCGCTGTTGCCCATCCTAACTCCACTCTGAGTGCAATTTTGGACAATGGTCCATACTCGTCCATCTATCGTGCACCAGTCTTTGCATGATGCCTCGTTACACCATTTCATTGGGTGGTACACGCATACTTTTCAATCTCGTCACATGTCTTCTTTGATATTTATTAATCGTGGTTAAGATTTATTCATATTTAGAGTTAAATATCTAACCTTAAATTTTAGAAAAAAATATTTCAAAAAAATTTAACCCCATGAGTAAGTAAATCATAGGCAAGGTTCATGGATGTTAAAGAAGACGTGTGATGAGCTTGGGGGGTATGTGTACCACCCAACAGAATGTCCAATACATGCAATCACTCCCCCATTTAAATACCTTACCACACGTCTTGCAAAGAATAGATGGGAACTAGGGCATCTACCACACATCATGCAAAGAGTAGATCGGAACTGGGGTATCTGCCATAGATAATCCGTTGCCATGACTAATTAGCTGCCTTATTATTCCATGTCAAAGGAGCAAAATATTCAGATTCATGCACCATTTTTCGTTCAGATTCAAATCCTCTACGGTGATAATTAACCGGATTTGGCAAATCCAGTTATCACCCCTAGAGGTCGCCATGTGTCTCCTTTGACACTCCTTAACCGTGGGTAGGGTTCAACCACCCCTAGGGCTCACCCATCCATTTTTGGTTTTTTTTTTTTTTCAAATATTAATTCTTTTTTTCAAAATTAAAAAACTGTTTTTAGAGTTTTTTTAATATTAAAAACAGTTTTTTAATTTTTAAAAAAGAATTAATATTTTTTTAAAAAAATGGTTAGGTGAACCCTAGGGGTGGGTGAACCTTACCCACGGTTAAGGGGTGTCAAAGGAGACACGTGGTGACCTCTAGGGGTGATAACCGGAGTCCCGTTATCACCGGAGATGATTATCACCCCTAGAGGTCACCACGTGTCTCCTTTGACACCCCTTAACTGTGGGTACAGTTCACCCACCCCTAGGGTTCACCCACCTATTTTTGTTTTTTTTTTTTAAATATTAATTCTTTTTTTAAAATTAAAAAACTGTTTTAGATTTTTTTTTATATTAGAAACAGTTTTTTAATTTTAAAAAAAGAATTAATATTTTTTACAAAAAAACAAAAATAGGTGGGTGAACCCGGGGTGGTTGAACCTTACCCATGGTTAAGGGGTGTCAAAGGAGACACGTGGTGACCTCTAGGGGTGATAACCGGATTTGCCTAATCGGGTTAATTATCACCGTAGAGGATTTGAATCTCAACGAAAAATGGTGCATGAATCTGAATATTTTGCTCCTTTGACATGGAATAATAAGGCAGTTAATTAGTCATGGCAACGGATTATCTATGGCAGATACCCCAGTTCCGATCTACTCTTTGCATGATGTGCGGTAGATGCCCTAGTTCCCATCTATTCTTTGCACGACGTGTGGTAAGGCATTTAAATGGGGGAGTGATTGCATGTATTGGACATTCTGTTGGGTGGTACATAGGGTTGTAACCGGTTTTGCCCAAAACCGGTTACAACTGGAGAAGATCACCAGTCAATTGGAAACTCAACTAGCTAGCGGACTTGAAAACACATGGTTTTGCCAAAACCGGTTACACTCCTGAGGTGGCCACATGTCCCTTTTGAGACCTTTTAACTATGGTTAAGATTCACTCACCCCCTAAGGTTCACCCACCTCTCCTTGGTTTTTTTAAAAAAATATTAAAAAAATTTGTTAACCGTGGTTAAAATTTACCAACTCCTAGGGTTAATTTATTTTAAATATTTTTTCTAAAAACCAAATATAGGTGAGTGAACCCTAGGGGTAGGTGAATCTTAACCCCAGTTAAGAGATGCAAAAAGGGTGATTTGGTGACCACAGGAGAGTAACCGGTTTTGTCAAAAACCGGTTACAACTGGAGAAGATCACCGGTCTTTGCTATAAACTAGTTTAGTTTTGACTTTGACCACCCACCATAATGAAAGTTCCAACTTTGTTTTAAAGGTTAGGATACAGCTTTTAGACTCAGTAATCCAAACGTGCATTTTGACTACCGCCAGCCATTGTTGATGTTTGAAAGCTGCTATATCAAACGTATAAGGGCACTCCAAACATGTCCTCACATCACAACATTGTTCTTGACAGAGACTGTGAGGAAGAGAAGATGAACAAGCCCCCACTACTTTCCTGTTATCTTCTCTTCCTCATCTCCTTCATTTCGTCCTCCATTGATGCTGCTTCTTCTGCGTGTCCTATCGATCTCAGCTACGTCGAGTCCTTTCCATGGGACACTTCTTCATGCCGAGACAACACCGAACACTGTTGCCAAACCTTACTCAGTCTCTTCGGTATGGGACTCGCCAAGCATCTCAAGGACACTTCCTTGTTCCAACTACCCAATGTGGTTTCTTCCTCAGCCTGCCTCTCTGATCTCCAAACTAGGCTCGCCGCCATGTCGCTGCAGCCGTCTTTGGTTCCGCTTTGCTTCGCCAACTCTACCCAATTCGTTATTAACCCTTTAAGCTGTGCTGGGATTGTGACCACCCAAGACTGGCTAGAAAAAGTGGGTACAACTTCTCCATTAGACCCTTCTTGCAAGGGAGACCTATCAGGACTTACCCCATGCAGTTCTTGCCTCGCCGCCGGTATGAAGGTTACGTCGCAATTGGTGGCGTTAGATGTTAATGCTACAAAATGCTTCTACTTCACTGTTTTATATGCTGCTGGTATTGTTAATGGATTGGGTCCCGATGATATCCAAACGGCTGCTTGCATACTAGGCCTGCCGCTGGCTAGCTCGGCGACTAACAAGTCCTCGAAGAGGATGGACCGAGGCGCATTATTCAAATTGGTATTTGGATTCCTAGGTGCTCTTGTTGGAATCTTGGCTGTGTTGGGATTAGTCATGCTCTACCGCCTTTGGGATAAGCAGAAGAAGCGCAATGCGGCGCATTCCGAATTCATTAGCAGCATTAAGGGCAGGATAAAACCCAATACAGGTGCAATATGGTTCCGAGTAGGGGACCTCGAACGTGCCACAGATGGGTTCTCGCAGAAGAATTTGATCGGTCAAGGTGGATATGGGGTTGTCTATAAGGGGGCCCTTTCAGATGGGTCTCAAGTCGCTGTAAAGAAAATTCTTGATTTGGATTCAAAAGGAGATGATGAATTCTCCAATGAAGTTGAGATTATCAGCAACATTAGGCACAGAAATCTTCTCCCTCTTAGAGGCTGCTGTGCCACTAGCGATGATTCGAAAGGTAAGCAGAGGTATCTTGTCTACGATTACATGCGAAATGGTAGCCTAGATGACCATCTTTTCTTTTTCGCCGAATCTAATAACCATAGCAAGAAAAAACTGAATTGGCCGGAGCGAAAGAGCATAATTCTCGACGTGGCGAAGGGGCTAGCTTATTTGCATTATGGGATCAAACCAGCCATCTACCATAGAGATATCAAGGCCACCAACATACTCTTGGACTCAGAAATGAAGGCGAGAGTCGCAGATTTCGGACTAGCCAAGCAAAGTAGGGAAGGCCAGTCTCATCTCACCACTAGAGTTGCCGGTACACATGGCTATCTAGCACCTGAATATGCCCTCTATGGGCAATTGACAGAGAAGAGTGATGTTTATAGCTTCGGTATAGTAATTCTTGAGGTAATGAGTGGGAGGAAGGTGCTGGATACATCCTCCCCCGGTGCGCTTCTGATCACCGATTGGGCGTGGATGCTCGTCAAATCGGGATGTATAGAAGAGGTGTTTGAGAAATCGATAAGGGACGGAGGAGCAAGAGGTGTCATGGAGAGGTTTGTGCGCGTAGGAATTCTTTGTGCTCATGTGATGGTTGCTTTCAGACCTACCATTGAAGAAGCTCTCAAGATGTTGGAGGGTGATATTGAAATCCCCAGATTACCAGACAGGCCATTGCCTCTCAGCCATGAATCTTTTCAATCTTCTCTTAGTTCTACCATATCAGCAAGCACTAGATCGGGATCAAGCACAAGCAGAATCTCAATATAGATTGGATCCATGGAAAGCTTGGATAGCTATTTCCAAGTGAGAATTTTTTTTATATTTCCAGCTGGGTAACAAGCTTTGAATATATCAACAGAAATTGGTCTAAGAACTGCCCCAAGAGGCCTTTAGAGGTGGCTTTTGTGCTCTGTGTAACATTTTCTTCTCTTTTATTATTTAATATACTTCAACTCTGTGAAAATGTAAATCCACCAAGAGTTATATATATATATATATATATATAGATTGGAATGTTGAAAAGAACATAGAAAAAAAAAATTAAAGATGTTTTGAGGATTCAAGTGTTTGAGCATACCATATGGCAGGTTTAAATGTATGAATCCCCTCAGCATTCTAGGTGTTACGCCACTCTTTGGTTGGACCATGGCATAAAAGTGCAAATGATCGAACGAATCTTAACCATTCAAAACTGGGATTTTTTTTTCGTAACCATTCTTCTGGTTTACTGATCTTATCTCTTAATCAGATGATTATGATTATGGAAAGAATGCCGATTTTTTTGCCGCGACAAGTTCATGGGGTGGCCTATTATTTGTCTGGTCCAGATTAATGAATCTCTAATTACATGTTTAGATCACCCAATAAGGCTATTTCTCCCTGTTTCATAAGAAAAAGTAGCGATGTTTCGCGAACTATATATATAAATCATGGTTTAGAGAGTAAATAAGTACTCATTTCCCTTAATCATTTAGGATAGGGAGACAGTTGCTGGGATTCCCTTAAATTAACCTGAAGGCATTGATGGTCAGCCATAATTCCTCTTCTATTAAATAATGCACAACTTGACTTAGTACTTATATATGGTTAATTATTCTCCGTAGATTCCTTACTATTTTTGATAGCTCACATGCCACCACAATAAAGCTAATGCGCAAGCTTAACTCATGGATAACTTGTGATATCTAGCTCAACCAGATTCAAATGCTATTGATTGCAAGATCCATGGTAGGAGAGAATTCTACCAAAAAATGGTGTTTTGAGAAGAAAGGGAAAGGTAAAGTAATAGACTTGCTCAAACACTAGAAGAATATGACTCTTTCAGATCCTTCTGATTGACATTGAGAACAGGAGATCGAGTACGGCCTAAGGCTGTCAAGGGATTTAATCCAAAATCCAATCCCATTAGATCCTATTAAAGACCCATTGGATATAAATCTGAAATCTCAAATTCGGCTGATTCAATTACATTATTTATATATATATATATATATTTTTTGGGAGAGGTACTAATGAGTCATGCTCAATGAAACTTGTAATGAGCGGTTCCTTGTGAAAGATTTAGAAAGATGACATGTGGCATATTTTTATGAATATGACCATTAGATGTTAAGTTGGTCCATTTGAGACCTGGTCAAAAAAATCAATCCAATCGGACATGTTTAGACCATCCGATTAGACCTTAGTTTACAAGATTAACCCTTAGGGTTCACTAGACCCTAGGATATAGAAATTGTTGTTCCCTTCTTCAATCGGACGGTCTATAAATTTCCAATCAAGTTAATTTTTTGTCACGTGTCTCTCGAGCAATCATTCTTAACATCCAACTGTCAGATTCTAAAACAACTTGCTATGTGTCACATTATTAGGGACCACCTAGGAAGCACGGATACGGGTACGATACAGATACAGCAAAACCTAAAAAAAAGGATATGGGTACGGCTAGGATACGTCTATAATTTAAAAAAAATAATAATAATAATACTATATTTTGTATTATAATTAAAAAATAACCATTGGTTCAGTTCTATTTATGTATAAAAAAAATACTATGTCCATGCAAAAGCAAAAGAAATAGGGTCATCTCATCATCCACTAAGCAAAAAAGAAAGTCATCATTTCATCCACCAAGCAAAATATAAAGAAGACTATGTCCATGCAAAAACAAAAGAGATAGGGTCACACTCCCGAGTCTCCAAAAAAAAATAATTAAAAATAATAATATTCATGGCCGTATCCTGGGGTATCCATGCCGTATCGGAGCTGTATCCGAATTAAAAAAACATGTTTTTAATTAACAGGATATGTCTCAACCATATCCCACCGTATCAGAGGCTTATCCGTATCCGATACTTATTGGATATGGGTACGAAGCCCAATTTGAAGTATCCGTGCTTCCTAGGGGACCGCTCATTACATGCTTCAATAAGCATGACTCATTAGAATATATATATATATATATATATATGAAAAGTAACGAAAAAGCGAATGAATTTTTACGTCATTTTTTGAACTTGTTCTTTTAAGACGGAGGCTAATAATCATAAAATGCACCTTGTTATTTTCTTTCTATTCCCGCCCTCCCCATTAGTCGAATAGGAAGGCTCATAATCTTAATAATCCTTAAGCTATCTATTGAATAAGGATAAGGACATTAGGCGGTTATTCCCACACCCAATAAATATATTACATTAGTAACCCACAAAATATTTTACTATTTAATTAATATATTAAATTTATAGATATTAATATTAATATCATTAGATTCGAATTAGACGATTCAAAATCAATCTCAAATTGAATTCAGAAATAGTCAGTTCGATCCGAACCCGTTTGGTTTATAGCCCTAGTATGGCCCCACCATTGGCTGCACTTAAAGATCTCTTGTTCCAAAATCAACCAAATTCAGATCACAGCACAGTAACATCCAATCTACAAACCTTTTGTGGGAGCCAGATGACTGGTAGGTCCATTTAGTAGATATGGGATTTGATTACACCACAACCCCAAAAAGAGAGAGAACCAGCAAGGAGATAGATGAAAGGAAAGGGCCTTGGATCATCTCTGGCAGACGCCTGAGGTGGGCGCTCAAGCATTCACACATCATCGGACATGTGGCAATAAAAAGGGAGTGATATTGAGTGGGAAGAAGTCAAAATCAGGGAGAAAATGAAATGACTTCTCCCCTTTTATCGTAACATCTCCGATAATGTGTGGATGCCTGGAAAGAAGGGTATTTTGTTTTTCCTGTCAGGGTCATTGAGCAATTGTTAATTGCCCACATGTTTCTACCACCAATAGGAGAAAACAAAGTCCTAAAAAGGATCAATTTCTAATGCAACAACACAAGAATCTAGATGATACCCTTTATTCTCTCCTTTCAACCATACAAACCAGATAGATAGAGAGAGATGGGGTTTGGTTGGGGATCTTGTTAGTAGTTTTTCTCTGGTCTGTAGGTCTGAGATCAGTGTAATCTTTCCAAGAGTCAAGATTCTCTCCCTTCAACCATCCTAAACCAGATAGATATTAGAGAGAGATGGGGTTTGGTTTTGGGATCTTGTTAGTACTTCTTCTCTGGTCTGTAGCTCTGAGTTCAGTCTCATCTTCCACCAACATCTCATGTCCCATGGATCTGGGCTATGTCCAAAGAATCCCATGGGACTCCTCAGGATGCCAAAAATACCAGAAGAACACCACTGATGATGCAACAAAAAACCACTGCTGCCAGACCATTCTCAGTCTCTTTGGAATCGGCCTCGCCCAACACCTCAAAGCCACCTCCCTCTTCCAACTCTCAGATCTTCCCACCTCATATTCTTGCCTAGTTGATTTCCAATCCAAACTCAATTCCCTCTCTCTCCCTTCTGATCTAGCCTCCCTCTGCTTCGGCAGTCCCGAAAGATTTGTAATCACTCCCCAGGTTTGTGCTGGTATCCAGTCCAAGCAAGACTGGCTTGACAAGCTTGGACCCTCCACTTTGCTCGATTCTGCCTGTCGCCCCGACTTAACTGATCTCACTTCCTGTGATGCCTGTGTTGCTGCTGGCTTCAAGGTTCAGTCCCAATTGATCTCTATCGATCGAAACACCTCCCACTCCACCGACTGCTTTTACTTCGCAATTCTCTATGCCGCTGGCATTGTGAATGACTTCGGCCCCGAGAGCACTGGTGCTACATCTTGTATATTTGGGCTCTCAATTGTCTCGCCTGCATCCAAGAGCAAGAGCAAGAGCAGGTCTGGTCTAGTATTTGCTTTAACAGGAGCTGGAGTGGCATTTGTGTTCATGTCTTGTTTGTTGGGTTTGTATATCTGGTGGGATCGGCGCAGGAAGAAGAACAAGGCAGCAGAAAATTTGTGTCTAGAATTTCAATTGGAGGAGCAGAATTCTACGCCTCGGTTAAGACCCAATACTGGCTCAATCTGGTTCAAATTAGAGGAGCTTAAGAGGGCGACTGATAATTTCTCGCAGAAGAATTTAATTGGACGCGGGGGGTTTGGAATTGTGTACAAAGGGACTCTATCTGACGGAACTTCCGTCGCTGTGAAGAGGATCATAGAATCAGATTTTCAAGGTGACAAAGAGTTTTGCAATGAAGTGGAGATCATCAGCAATTTGAAGCATAGGAATCTTCTCCCGCTTCGAGGCTGCTGTGTCACCGATAAAGAAGATGAAGAGGGGGAAAATCAGAGGTTCTTTGTATATGATTACATGCCTAATGGGAACCTTGATGACCATCTCTTCCCGCCGCCACGGGGAAGTAGCAGTGGAATGATTAGGCAACTACTGAGTTGGCCTCAAAGAAAGAGCATAATCTTGGATGTGGCTAAGGGACTTGTTTATCTCCATTATGGAGTGAAACCTGCAATATATCACAGAGACATCAAAGCCACCAACATACTACTGGATGCAGATATGAAGGCAAGAGTGGCAGATTTTGGGCTAGCCAGGCAAAGCAGAGAAGGACAGTCCCATCTCACCACCAGAGTTGCCGGAACGCACGGCTACCTGGCACCGGAGTATGCCCTTTATGGACAGTTGACTGAAAAGAGTGATGTTTATAGCTTTGGGGTGGTGGTTCTGGAGATAATGTGCAGGAGGAAAGCCCTAGATTTCTCCTCCTCAAGTTCGCCTCAAGCAGTACTAATTACAGACTGGGCTTGGACACTGGTGAAATCAGGAAGAATTGAAGAAGTTTTGGATGAATCATTGCTGAGAGAAGAGAATTCAAACAGTTCTAATCCTAGGGGGATCATGGAGAGATTTTTACTAGTAGGGATCTTGTGTGCTCATGTAATGGTGGCTTTAAGGCCTACCATCTTGAATGCACTGAAGATGTTGGAGGGAGACATCGAGGTTCCTCCGATTCGGGATCGGCCATTGCCGCTCGGCCACCCATCTCTTTACAGCTGTGAGGGAAACACCTTCACCATATCACCTGCTTTGAGCGGCCACCCCCAGTTGAACACAAAAGACATGCTCAGGTAATTAAGAAATTCTGTAAGATTCACAATTTTCATTGCCAAGGGGATGAAAGGAGGTAGCAGCTAAGTTCATGGCCATCCCTTCTTTTAAGTCCAATTGCTCATCAACATACCGGCGTATATTGAGATATAAATGGTGTCATTTTTTTCTCAAACCTTCCTTCCGAATCTGGATGAGAAATTGTTATAGAGGAAGACTCAGAAACGTGATTAATTAGATGGTGGGTTCATATATAGTGTCGACAATGGAAGACGCTACTGAAGAATTGAAAGATGTGTTTTTAGAAATTGTTACAGTTACAAGTTTATATTCTGTCCTTGTTAAGGGTATCGCCCTGGGTTTGGACTTCTCTTGTATATTAATATTGTCTTAAACAAAGTTCAGGTAGCCATTACAGGTTAATTTTCTGGATGAACCAAGTCCTTGACAACTATGATAACTGCACACAAACTAAGTTCTTCTGAAGCACTATTCAAGCACTTTCTTTGGGGTATCTTGAAGAAGCTATTAGTCCTTGCATAGAATTCACAATATCTCTATCATCAAATGAAATAAGGGAAGGATTAAATAGAGACAGAGAGAGAGAGAGAATAGAAGGATTGTAACTCCAACTTCTTCATCATTATTACAGCACAAGAGCAACTACATTTCCAAAACGGTATCATGGATTTACAATGACACAAAATGGGAATATCAAACAAATAGGTAGTGTTATTGGTTGGTCCACAGTGAAGAGAAATGTTGGGAGATCACACATGTTAACAGACGGCTCTGTACGTTTCAGGGAAGTCCAGGGATTTAGATCCATATCCGTTTAACATCATTCTAGGGGACGCTTAGATCACTTCCGTCACCTTTGACTGGAACTGTTTGTCCTCGGACCTGCACAGACATAATTCAGTGTTCCTTATCCCACTTTTTAAAAAAGATTTACTGACCAATGATCACTACACCAATACCATGCTGCAACATTGTCCATTAAAATGCTACTACAAGTATTGAAGGCCATAGTCAAAGAAGATACAGCGGGACATAAAAAAATGAAGTTCCCCTCTTCTGAATCCCCAACATCAAAAGCTTACTTACAGTTTCATTGGGAACAATTGCGTATCTCTCCGATGGTGAAACCCACATCTTCCCTGTCACACAACCATGAGAGTAACTCTAACAATGTTAAAGCACGTGTGAGGAACCAATTCGTACATTCCTACTAAAAACAAATAGACAAGGAATGAGAACTAAATGATACCTGCCAAAGACTTGACTTTCGAGGATTCTATCTGTTGGCAACTAGATCCATCCACACTCAAAGCCTCTATAATCTTTGGAATATTTCTGTTGCTCCCAAAAATAATTATTGTTAGTTTCAAACTTTTATGAAAGACATAAATATCATCAGTGCCTTATTCCAGCTACCTGGGGTCCACCAAATAAAATGCATATCGACTAAAAAAGTTTATCAGTACTATTTGCTAATATTTGGTTCTTGGTTGCATGAAACATAACACGAGAAAGAGTACAACTAAGAATAAAATTTGTATTATATTCAAGCAATGTTTATACTTTATAATGTCCGCTTCATATCAGTCCAACTGTGATGACTGCATGATTTGAGTATTTTTAACACTCCAAGCAAAATAATTCACTTTTCCTTTCATGTACACATGCAATGACCAACAGGAACACCAAGCATAATACTTAGTCTGGCACCAAGATTGGCTATTCACATAGAGTGGAGGCTGTAGTCAATCTATATTTAAATTTTGCTTAATCATTAAATGAAGAGAATCTCCCACAAACTAATCAGAAATGGATTGGACGGAATCACATAATATTCTCAGAGTTGATGTCTGCAATGAACAAACATCAAACGAAGGGTCTTATTCACCTAATGAATCTATAAGGAGATGCATGCCATCGCATTCCGTAACCTACTATTTTAGACGTTTGAGGGTAAGGTCTCCAAAAACCCCATGAGAAGTAAAATACAAATGGAAGGCTGATGAGAAGCTCTTCTACTTGATTATGCCAAAACAGACATTTAATTAGTTGATGAAAACATCCATGAACCCAATTTCTAAAATAAGTTTCCTAGTAGCAAGTGAGTAGTTATCAATTAGAGTCACAAAGAATTGCAAGAATAAGAAGAAACAGGCTACATATCAGATTAAATGAGATGAAAAGATGTGTTGCAGCCACTCTTATGAGGATTTTTAACATGTCTGGGTGGCTATAACACGAACTATCATTATTGACATCGAGGACAGGAAACAATACCATAGGAATAAAAACCACAATCTCGGATGGCTCACATTATATCAAACTAGAAACTGATCATTTGATGAGAATATTTGAAGAGTTTCAGCACAAACTTTTATAAAATAACATCCCATGTAGGGATTGAGTAGATATGTCCCAAATTTAGAAACAGTTCGCATACCAGCTTGATTAAGATAAAAAGGTGGAATGCAGTGAATTCAAATAGTGATAAAAGAGTTTGACATGCACAGACACTTAATATGTAAGACATTCCCTCAACTCTCATTACCGTCACAAAGGGGAGGATATAAGACCAGATAATTACACATAAACAGCACTCTGATGGTTCACATGAGCAAGGGGTTTCTGTCGTCGTGTTGTGTATATAGATAACTGTTGGTGGCCAAAAGTGGAGTAACTGGCGTGGAGTGCCAACAAGGAACAGAGTAAATGAGAGGGGTGATCCAGTCTTAATCCAGCCTAAACCAGATGTCATGGCGAACTGATAATAAATGGTGAAATCGGAGTATAGAGGAAGGATAACAGAGATTGGTTGGGAGGGGAACGAGGAGCACACTATAGGGGTCCTTGAAGATGGTGAGTAGGAGACTAGGGGTCCAATAGAGCAATGAGGCTTCTCTTAGGAATATCCATCCTTAAAAGGGAGTATAACCTTATTTATAACACTAAAAGAGGGGGAAGGGGGGGGGGGGGGACTCAAAGAGGTCCGTTGCTAATTCCCATGTACCCTCTGTAACAAAAAACTCCGTTTTTTTCAAAAATTCTCAAGTATTCGCGCATTTTTGCTTTGCTGAATTATTCTCCAAATTATTCGTGAATTATTTGCGAATTTTCTGGATTATTCCCGATTTATTTTCTCAAACTTGGCAAAAACCTACTTATTTTGTATATTTTTTAATCAAATTGTTCGGTATATTTTTATATTTATTTTTCATTTGTTCCAAACTTGACCTCTGTCGAATTATTCCCGAACCTTGACTGTATCACTACGCATGTACCTACTACCAACTACCGTCAACTACTATTACGGAAGTGATGGGTAGGTGGGAAACAACCCCCCTTTGACATATAACAACCCTTCTCGCCCCGTCTACTCGTTGTAATACCATCATTTAATGTTTCTGACATTAGTGACCTCATCTTCACACAAAGGACTTATAATGAGTTAGCTATTGCACTGTCACTCGAGTACTTGATTTGGCGCCTTGGGAATGTGTCACAAGGCACCTTGGGAATGCGTCACAAAGCACCTTTAAATGAGACATGGCTGTGTAATAGCTAACAAACTGCCAAACCAGAGACCCCTATCATTGCCTTTATGCAAGGGATATAGCATGGCAGACCATGCACCCTATCTATCATCTCCTTTAGTTGTCTTATCTTAGTGCAAGTAGAGCCCGGGGGTTAGTCAAGATATAGTAAAAGCCATGCGCCCGGAAAGCCCTTGGAGATATGGAAAAAGCCATTGAGTAGTAGGGCAGTAGTTAACTCACTATAGGTCATTGACCTAAAGATGAGGTCACTTATGTCAAGAACATTAAATGATGGCATGACCACGAGTGGACGGGGCGAGAAGGGTTGTTTCCCACCTACCCATCACTTACATCATAGCAGTTAACAGCAGTTGGTAGCAGGTACACGGGAATCAGCAACGGACCTCTTTGACCCCAACCCCCCCGGCCCCCGTTCTCCCCTTTGAGGAGGAAAGATTCCCAAGAGGCCTCATTTCTCTACTAGACCCAAGGTCTACCACTCACCATCTTCAAAGCCCCCTATATTGTGCTCCACTTTTCCTTCCCACCCAATCTTTGTTATCCTTCATCTTTACTTATCAGTTTAGTATGGCTAGGGCATCTGATTTAGGCAGATTTGAGATTGGAAGCTCTCTCATTTGCTCAACTCTATTGGCCGGATATTTCGTGGATCCCTATTGGCACTCCACGTCAGCTCCTCTACTTTTGGCCAACATTTTGGCGACCCTGTAGGGGATCCACTCATTTCATACTCGAAAATGGGGAATCGAAAAGGTGATACTTCAGCGTGACAGCCCCCAATACCAGAGGAACCTAGGCATGATAAAGCTCTACCAAAATTTGGATGTTGATGGCGCCAATTAAAAGGCTTATGCAGCCAATAACATGAACAAAGTAAAGACATCGGGCACATGGCTTTTGCTATGTCTCTAAGGGACTCTGAGCACATGGCTTTCGCCATATCTCCAAGGGCCTCCAAGCACATAGCTTTCACCATATCTCCACTAGCCCCTAGACTCTACTTGCACCATGATAAGACAACTAAATGGTATGGTAAGGCGCATGTTTCCCATGTTATACCCCCTTAGGTAGAGAAATGATATGGGTCTCTAGTTTGGTGGTTGAGAAAATAGTAGCTATTGCATAGCCATGTCTCCTCTAAAGGCAACTTGTGACAATCCCAAGGCACCAAATCAAGTACTCGAGTGGCAGTATAGTACCTAACCCATTATAGGCCCTTAGCCTAAAGATGAGGTCACTAATGTCAAGAACATTAAATGATGGCATGACCACGAGTGGACAGGGCAAAGAGGGTTGTTATATATGTCAAAGGGGTTGTTGCCCATTTACCCATCACTTACATCATAGCAATTGACGGCAGTTGGAAACATGTACATGGGAATCAACAATGAACCTCTTTGACCCCTACTCTTAGTTCTATAACTACAAGTATTCTCCCCTTTGAGAAAGAGTGCGAATAGTCCAAAGAAAAGCCTTGTTGCTCTATTGGACCCTAGTCTCCCATTCACCATCTTCAAGGACCCCATAGTGTGCTCCTCTTTCTCCTCTCAACCTTTGTTATCATTACTCTATACTCTGATTTCACCATTTATTATCAATTCAGTATGCCAGGGCATATGGTTTAGGCTGGTCTGAGATTTGATCACCCCTCTCTCTCACTCATTTACTCAGCCCTGTAGGCCAAATTTCACAGATGGATCCCTATTGGCACTCCATGTCAGTTCCTCCCCTTTCGGCCACCAACAGTAACATTCCAACTTATCATGCTGCCTCATCTTACCATTATGTTGTATTTAACTACTTTACAGTTTGAGGTCTAAAAAAGCATTTTATGAATTTCTCATATTGACAGACACTTGCATCAACCATTCTGATACTGTCTCTTATAACGAAGTTCCAAGAGAGCCATTGTCCCCCATTTAAAATTAATAATACAGATAAGAAAGGAAAACATCAAAAAAAACTTAGAATACAATAAATCCTTATGTATTGCATAAATGATGTAGCTAGGAAGCAATGGTCTTGAGTATCAAGATGATCCACCTTATACCAAAAATTCCCAAATTCTTAAGTTTTGGCATAGGGTATTTATAAAAAATTCCCACGAAAATCAAATTTTGATCATATGGTTATGATCTATAGCCCAATCACTGATATGGTCCAAATCTCAAGTTAATCCAGCAAGTCTAATTCACTCATTAAATTCCCAAAGGACTGAGAATGAATCTGGAATTAACAGATTTGTTGGGAAATTGGAATTTCAGCTTAGGGTTTTAGGTATAGATGAATTGACAATGAAAACCAGTGTAGGAATGAACAATTATCAAAACCTACAAAGAATTTTGAATCAAAGGCTGAAATTCGGGTTTGTTGATTGAAGGTCAAAAATTCATAAATGACACCTAGGGATTTCGGACATTGCATAGAGTTAAAACAGTGTTTGCAATGATTAATATAACTCCAAAAGAATCAAGAGAAAAGTCAAATCTAGGTTAAGAAACTATAATGAATATTGTTGAAAATTCAATAAACTAAGTAACTAATGATGCAAGATCAAGAAAAAGTCAAGGAAATACTTCACACTATGGGACGGCAGTAACAGAACTCGAGTTTCTTGAGTTTTGATTGCAAACTTGAAAGATCTTAGCTTTTGAAATATCAAGCTTTGATTAATCAACTTAACTAATCAATATCCAACATCTGTTTCAGCACCAGCAGCTTTAGAACAACTAAGAAACTCTTATTTTATTCAAGGTTTTCTCAACTCCAACATGACTTCAAAGGTTTCAAGGCTTGTATAAGAGCCAAAATAATATTCTAACTCAACTATACCTTCTAAAAAGGACTCCTACTCCAACTAATAGACTTCTATTTTCTCTTCAGAAAATGTTTATTTTTATAACAAAATCTTATTCTAACTCATCATTTCAAAGCCTAAACACGCTGACCGATTCCTATTAGTGGGCCCTCCTCTTATGAGGTGGCTCATAAGTCATAATAGCTTTTGAGCCTGTAATTGAACCCTCCAAGGCCCAACCGAAACTCCCTTGACGGGCTTAGATGGTTTGAATTACCATAAGAGTGGCCCATAGATGCTCCTGCGCCAACAATATTCTATTTTACATAAAAAGGTTGTCTTGTAGGCATACTCTCTTGCAACAGAATTCAATGCTCAGAAAGAAATAGAACATACATCCATTATCACACTGGCTAAAAGCATTGTGTATACAAACAGAACCGTGGGTTTTGTTTCAAACATCAGCAGGGTTACATAATAATACCCGGATATTACACAAAATACTAGGAATGTGTTCACAGTGATAAATAATCAAGTGATGACACAATTTCAAATTTGGGTAAGTAGCAAATGCAATTACCGGTCAATTGAGTTCCCATGTCCAAGTTGTCCATTTGTTCCCCTACCCCAAGATAAAATATTTTGTCTATCTGTAACTGCAAGTGTGTGCCTCCATCCACAAGATATCTGCACTACTTTCTGCCAACAAACCAAAGATAATTTTTAAAAATGACTGCTAAGGTAAGCCACTTATCTTTCAGATAGAACACACGCCCCTCAATTAAGAGGTTAAACAAAGAAAATCTTCATGGAACTAAATATTATTGTCAAGAACTATCTTAACCAGTTCAGGACGCTAATGGAACAAGAATTTACCTGTTCATTCGAAAATTTAACTTGCACTGGAGAGCAGTGATCAACATTATCACCAACACCAACCTGTCCAAACTGTACAGGAAAAGATAGAAGAAATATTAGCAGTAACCAACAGCCAGAATTTAAGTAACCAAGTTCTCTTGCAGGTAAAGTACCACAACTTAGAGTCCGAGAGATGGATTTTACCTATTCCGATACGGGAAAACCCTAATCCAGAATAACGAAAAACTGGGAGTCATCACCCATTCCAATTCGGGCGAGAATAGGAACACTAAAATTAACCCAATGGCAAGGCAATAGTCTGAACCAATGTTTTAAAAGGCGTGTAAGGCTTACACCACGAGGCTCGCCTAGGGGGGACTGGCGAGGCTTAAGGAAAACCTTAAGGCTTAACTATGAGGCTTAAACCCTGTAAGGCTCACGCCTCAAAGTGTGAGGCACACCCCTCACGCCTTGAGGTTCGCTTTATGTCTATAGCGTACACCTCATACATTAACTAAAATTAGGGTTCTACTGAGACCTAAATGTCGTTTTAATTTTAAATTTGTTATTTGTTTCAACTAATAACAAATAACACTTTACTTATTTCAGATAAGACATTGAAAATGATGGTGAAATTGGTTTCAACTAACACTTAATTTATTATGTTTAATGTATTTAGGCTTTTAAAACCGTTTGAGTCTAATTCACACTATTTCCCAATAGACATTGCAAAAATTTGGAGTCACTGACCTATAATGTAGTTCATGACTTCTTTGCAATTTCTCACTAAAATTCTAAATTCACCACATGAATTAATAATTGAACATAATCTTCCATATGTATATGAACAAAAAATAAATTTAAATTTCAGCATTTGCTTGCCCTTCTTTACTCTAATCTTTCATTAATTTTGTGATTTATCTTTTATTTATTTGTTAAAATGGGGGAGCATGAAGCGTTTTAAGGCTTACGCCTTACGCATATTGAGGTCCTAACACCTCGCCTCACACCTTCACGTTTTAAAACATTGGTCTAGAATGCAAAGTTTGGATAAGAGAGTCGATGGTGGTATAGGACAGGTGTAGGCACCCTTAGATACCCATCAAAAGATGGATACTTATTCCTTAAATGATAAATCCACCTTCGATTCAATCGGAAACCATTTTTAACATTCCTAAATAATAGCATGCTATTATTGAATCATGCTTAAAAGTAAAAACATGTTAATCCAATATATCAAATTAAATTGGAAACACACTAAACAAGAGATCAATCCAAGTTGGAAACATGCTTTCTACTCCAAGAAAGTAACTTTCTAGTCACATTCACTCAAATTAGAACAATGCAAAAACAAGCATCCAAAATAAAGAAAATTTTAAAATTGAAATAAAAAGGAAATCAACCAAAAAGGAAACTAACATAAAGTTTCTACCTTGGGTAGTTGAACTCGATGAGGGCTGCCTAAGTATCCATCTAAGTGGAACCAAACTGCACATAGTTCCAAATGCATTAAACGGGAAAGGAAAGAGCTATTATTTGCTTTTATCCTTTATGATTTTTTCCTTTTTGCATTAAACGGGAAAGGAAAAAGCATACGCATGCTTCCACCACTGGACACCTAAAAATAGTCAATAGAATTCTCTACTACTTGAGGTCATCTCCTAGAAAAGGTTTAATGTATACGTGTCATGGGAGCTTAAGAGTTGAAGCCTACACTGATGTCGATTGGGCTGGCTCAGTTTCGAATAGACACTCTACTTCAGGGTATTGCACTATGGTTGGAGACAATCTTGTTATATGGAGAAGTAAAAAGCAAAATATGGTTGCAAGATCCAATGCAAATGCAGAATTTAGTCATGGCACATGGATTATGTGAATTGCTTTGGCTCTGGTTACTTCGAACTGAGATTGGGTTCCCTACTAGTGGCCCTATGAGTTTGTACTGTGACAATAAAGCGGTAATCAGCATTGCTCACAATCTTGTGCAGCATGCCAGGACTGAGCATATTGAGGTATATCGTCACTTTATCAAGGAAAAGCTTAAGGCGGATTATATTTGCACTCCATTTGTGAAGTCTGAAGATCAGTTGGTTGATGTGTTGACTAAGGGACTTGGTGGTATTCTGTTTCGAAGCATTGTTAGTAAGTTGGCATGAATGATATCTATGCATCAACTTGAGGGGGAGTGTAGAATACTTTGTCTTTATTATGTCTAATGTCTTATACATTGTAATAAGGGTATGCTATTAGTATATCTCCTATACAAATAGTATACAATTAGTGATTATAAATAATAAAGTAATTAGAAAGTATGTAGAGGGAGACCGAATTAGCTCTCTCTAATTTTCCTAATCATTTTCTCTTTCCTTCTCGTCTTCTTATTCTATTTCTCTCAAACCCTAATCACTAAAACCCTAGATTTAAGCCCTAAAACCTTAACCATCTAAACCAACTTTTTTCCCCTTGAAGTGGTTAGTGAAAGTTCTCAAATTCGGACCAAAAAGGGGGAGGGGAGGTTCTATAGAGTTGCAACGGTTAAAGAACAGAGTTCCTAGTTATTATTAAGAAACTTGAATTTTAAGAAACTGTAGCTATTAGTATTCTAATTACCGACAGCCCAAAATAGAGGACAAATCTATGGCGTCAATAGTTATATTACCAACACTTCAATATTAGCCTAAAAAACACCTTGTCGGTAGTTATTATTGTTGAATAAGGCTTTATGGGTTTTATGTTTTATAGGCTTTATGTTTATGTTATCTCTTATACACTGTACTTTGGGTATACAATTAGTATCTCTTATATACTAATAGTATATCATTAGAGAACAATAAATAATAAAGTATGGGAGAGAGATCATTAATCGCTCTCACAATTTTTCCCTAAACCTATTTTTCTTTTTTTCTCTCAAATCCTAACAATCTCTCAAACTAATCCAACTTGGTATCAGAGCCTATTGATCTAAGGGGTCTATAAAGAAGACAAAAGAAAACGATAAAAAGGGGAAAAAATCTGACGTCAGATGACGTCATCGACCGTACGGACTGACGCCATCTGACGCACTAAAGGTCGTCAGATCTTGACTATAAAGGTATGATTTAAAAGGTCTTGATTTTAGAGAATTTTAGAATCACGAATCATGTGATTTGGAGTTGTTTTGAGAAAGTTATGACATTTTTTGTAAGAATATAAAAACAATTCAGAAAAATACAGATCTAGTGTTTTCTAGTCACTAGTTTAGTATAATGATAATTTGTTTTAGTTTGATCTCCTTCAATTTTTTATGCTTGATTTAATGGAGGTGGTTGTGGATCGTTTTGACCTATATTGAAGTTCTGGTGATCATTTTTTCAAATCATATTTGTTGTTTTTCTGCGGTTTGAAGGTTTGGTTCCTTTTTTCATACATAGAAGTGTTGTCAAATGCTTGGTAAAAGTGATTTGAAGCTTTTGCATGGCTGATGGGGGTTGATTCATGATTTTTGACTTGTTTGGGTGTTGTTATGAACTTTGTTTGGAGGTTTCTCATCTATTGAGGTGAAGAACATGGGTTCTGGAACCCTAAAGTGTACTTTTTTGGGTATTGTTGGTTGGAATAGCTCTCTTTTGGTTTGTTTTTTGTGTGAAACGGTCTCATGATATTCGTGATTGATGAATCTGAGGTTAGCCAATCTTCTAGTGTCCTTGTACAGGGTAGAGGGAGTATTGAGGTTAGTGCTAGTGATGCATCCAACCTCCAGATTACTACAGTGAAATTGGATGGCACAAATTTCCTTACCTGATCTCAATCTACGATGTTATTTGTTAAAGGCAAGAAGAAGATGGAGTATTTGAATGGTGTCATTCCTACTCCCAAGTCAACCGATCCGAGCTATGCCAAGTGGGAGGCTGAGAATGTCGTTATCATGTCAGGCTTCTCTCCTCCATGCAGTTATATATATCAGTAGTGCATACTTGTTTCTTCCTTCCACACAAGACATATGGGATGTCGTGACACAAACCTACTCTAAGATTGGAGGTGCTGCCCGGGTTTATGAGTTGCGTTAGAGTATCTAGAAAGTAAAGCAGAGGGATATAACTATTCATACATACTACTCCAGTCTTCGCCATCTCTGGGAAGAGCAGGATCACTATCATACCTTCAAGGCTAAGTGCCCCGAGGATACAGCCGAGTATAAGAAATTGGTTGAACAAACCCGTGTGTTTGAGTTGCTTACTGGATTGAATATGGATTATAAACAAGTACAGATTCAGATTCTTGGCAAAGACTCAATTCCCTCTCCTAATGAGGTTTATGCATACTTACATCGTGAGGAGCGTCGTCAGAGTGCTATGCACCAAGCTCCTATACTTGATAGATCTGCTTTGGCCTCCTCATTCCAGTGGAGAGGTAGGAGTGGTAGTGGTCGTCGTGGTCGAGGAGGTGGCAGGTTTGGATCCTCTAGTTCTACTACTACTGATGATCGAGATAAACTTAAGTGTGATCATTGTGGGCGTACCAGTCAAACAAGAGACACATGTTGGGACTTGCATGGTCGTCCAACCCACGGGGCCCGGGGCCCTTCTGGCAGTGGTCAAGGAGATAGGGACAGACGATCTGAAGAAGGCTTGAGTGCACAATCATTTACATCCACAGTCCCAATATCTATTGTTGTACCTCATTCAGATAGCCCTAGTCTGTCTAGAGATGAGATCGATGCCCTCCGCCGCTTCGTATCCCAGTTGGAGACTCATATTACCACTAGTGCTGCTTTAGTCCCTTACACAGGTTCTTCAGCCTCAGCTCTCAGTGTATCTCTTTCTGATCATAGTCGCTCCTGGGTTATCGATTCGGGAGCATCGGATTATATGACTGCTATGTCCTTTTTTTCATCTTACTTCATTGATTCTAGTAGACAAAGTTAAAGTTGTTGATGGTACATTAGATCCATTGCGGGTAGGGCTGTCAACGGATCGGATTCGGACCGGATCTGCCTAGATCCGAATCCGATCCGATTAAGAATCCGACTGATCCGAATCCGATCCGAGATCCGTCGGATCATGAAGTAACCGATCCGAATCCGATCCGATTATATATCGTCCGATCCGATCCGAGTAAGGTTATTTTTTTTATAAAAAATCTATTTTAATAATAAAAAATCTAATAATACCTTAATTAATACTAATTAATGTTAATTTTTTTAAAAATTAATATTTTATACATAGAAAATCTAAATAATATATTTAAAATAATTAAAAATTATTATTATTATCGGATCGGATTTTAATCGAATCGGATCACCCTATATCCAGATCCGATCCGATTATAATCGGATTCCACCGATCCGATCCGAATTCGATCCGACGGATCACATATAGGGTCCAAAGTCCGGCTAATCGGATCGGATTCGGATCGGATCCGGATCATGATCCGGTCCATTGACAGCCCTAATTGCGGGTAAGGGGAGTGTCTCTATCACACCCTCCATGTCCCTCTCCTTTGTCCTTCATGTTCCTAAGTTCACTTTGAATCTTCTATTTGTTAGTCATATTACCAAAATTGTGAATTGTACCATCACTTTTTTCCTTCACACTGTTTTAGGGCTTGGAAACAAAGAGGACGATTGGTACGGGCTAAGAGGAGTGAGGATTATATCTGTTGATATATGTAATATTGAGGGTATATTTGTAAAAGAGTATATATGTAACGTTCTCTCTTAATATAAGATGATAGTAGGGTTCTCTATCCCTAACTAAGCAATTTACCCTCATCTCTCTTTCTCTTCTCTAAACCCTGAATCCTCCAAACTCATTCTCCAACTTGGTATCAGAGCTACAACGAAGGAAGAAGAAGCTTGTTAAAACCAGAAGCAAGTACCAAAAGAAGAAGACACGCCACCAGCCGTATGGCTGACTGATTCGGGTACTCGGAAGGTATTTTTTTAGAGAGCTTGATTTTAGAGGATTTTTGAATCCTATTTCATGTGATTTGGTTAAATATTGATGAAGTTACAATGATTTGAAGAAAAACTACTGAAAATTTCCAAGGAAAATATTTTCTGTATAGAATTTTTTTCGCTTGAATGAGTTGTTGTTCCCGCTGGTTATTAGTAATGGTTAGACAATTTTTGTATAGGGTCATATTAAATCTGTTTTTGTCAGTTTGGATGAGTTTTGAAGGAGTTGTGAAGATTTTAGAGGCCCTATTCACTATAGTTTTTTGTTGTTAAAGGGTTTTTTATGCCCTATTTGCTTATAACAACAACTTAGGTCATCTTTTTTGGTAATCATAATACCATTGGATCATTTGTTAATGGGATATTGATTGGTTGGTCGTTTGCTACTTGAGTTTCTTCTATGGATGCTAAAGTTCTTACTCCACCGTCTCTTTCCGACTCTGTTGTCCACTCTATCACCAATAATAAACTCAATAGTGATAATTTTCTTGTATGGTGATGCTCGGTTGAGCTTTATATTGGGGGTCATTCTAAGATGGGGTATTTTGATGGTAAGTCCCTACAAAGGTATTTCTGAGATTGCTAAGTGGAAGGCCGAGAATTACATTAATTTAGGCTGGTTATTTAATTCTATGGAGCCTCAGATTGCTGGGAATTACATTTTCTATAAGGATTGTCATGAGCTTTGGGATACTCTTATTCAGACTTATGCATTAGTGGAGAATGATACTCGGATTTATCAACTTACACGTAAGATTGCTCACTTTCAGCAAGGAGATATGTTTATCTATGATTATTTTGGGTCTCTTCAGCATCATTGGGAAGAATTGAGTCATTACAAGCCTCTTTTTAAATTGTCTATTGCTTCTGCCAAGGTTATGATGAAGCAAATTGAGCATCATCACATTTATGATTTCTTGGTGGTCTTCGTGCCGAATTCGAGAAGTTGCGCACTCAAATACTTGCCACATCTCCTCTGCCCTCTCTTCGATCTCTGTACTCCACTGTGTTTGGTGAGGAACGCCGTCGGGCTTTATGTTTTCAAGCACCACTCATATGCCCCATCCGAATCGTACCGCATTTGTTATTGATTTTCGTCCTACTACAGGCCGTGGTAGGGGGACTGATAGGGGCCATCATGGTTGTGGCAGACCTACTACTCCTTGTGCTCAATGTGGTATGGTCAAGGTTCAAAAAATCGATAATATCGACGATATATCGCCGATATTTATCGGTATCGACCATGACCGACACATCGACACATGGTTAGGAATTGTTTACATAGTATCGGACGATATCGGCGATATTAGCGAAATATTGGCAATAACCCCACCAATATCGACCAAGTCATCCAAAAACATCCAAAACAAGAGAAAAAAAAACCCCTTTCCTGATTATTTTTTTTTTTGTGGAACTTTTTTTTCGTGAAACCCTGTTAGGGTTCACTTTGTTTTGAAACAGAAAATGAAAAAAATAAAAAGAAGAGAGGAGAAAGGAGGAAGAAGAAGAGAGGATGAAGGAAGAAGGCATACCCGGAGCATGGAGGGTCGCCATCGCCTTCGCTGTTGCCGTCGTAGTCGCCGTCGCCGTCTCAATCGAGCCACCGAAGGTCTGAAGCCTTGAGGTAAGTAAACCCACTCCACTCTTCTTTTTCTTCTTCTGCGTTTTTTTTTTCTTCACTGTTTTGGGTAACGAAGACTGAGAGACTTAGGTCTTTTAAGTCTTAAAGATTTGGGCTTTTGCATATGAGGCTCTTAAGTTTTCATAATTTATAAATAAATTATTAATAATAACATATTAACTCAATATCGTTTCTTAATTAAATAACCTAAGTTCCTTAAGATTTGTTGTTATCCATGTTAGTAAAATTACTATTATACCCTTAAGATACTTCATAACATCACAAAACCCCCTTAACCAGCCTTGAACTATGGTTAACCCACGCTAGCTCTTGTGAATTTTTTTTTCCTAAAAACTTAGGTTAAAGGGGTGTCCCTCTTAACTCCATTTAACTGTGGTTAAGATTCACTAACCTTTAAGGTTAAAGCATCTAACTTTGGTTTTAAAAAAATAAAAGAAATTAATGTCACCTTGTTACTCTCTTTATAATTTTGACTTTTATAAGTTTTTTTAAAACATCTTTTTTTAAAATACAGTGTTCAAGGGTTAAAATTTTTTGTTAAAAAAATACAATATTCAAGGGTTAAAAAAATACAGTATTCAAGGGTTAAAAAATACAATGTTCAAGGGTTGAAAAAATTAAAGCATCTAATCTTGAATTTTATATTTTTTTAAATACAGTGTCCTTTTTTAACTCCCTATAGGCTATAATTAAAATTAAAATTTACTAATTGTTAAGAATAACTTAATAAAGCATCTAATTTTTAAATGTTTTTATTCTAAAAGGTGTATTAACATCTATTTTAACATTTCCTGAAGTTTCGCTAAAAAATTTCATGTTTTGTCCATTTTTTGCAATTTTTTCAAAAATCACCGATAAACGATATATCTTCCGAAATATCTTTTTTTCGCGGCTCGACATGTCAAGCGATATCGACATTTAGAACCTTGGGTATGGTGGGACATGATCATGATCATTGTTATCATCTGCATGGCTATCCCGAGGGTTACCAGCCTTGTCCTACTGTTGGCTTTACTACGACTCCTGTTATTCATCCTCCGTCCTCAGTTGTTGCATATAATCCTCTGGAGTCCATGAGAGCCCAGGTGCTGAGATGATCCGAGTTGAGTTCCGTCTGTAGAGTGATTCTCCTGATACCGCTGCTTCATCTGCCACAGGTATCCCTACTCCCTCGGCCTATGTTGTCATTACATCATCTTCTTCTCCTAGCTAGGTTATTGAATCCGGAACTACTGATCTCTAACTGATGAGTCAGATTTATTCAACTTATTCACCTCCATCGCCTACTGTCAAGGTTCGTTTGGCTGAATGGTCTCGTTACTCCGGTTTTAGGAGTAGGACACATTCCTGTATCTTCATTTCTCTCTTTTTCTCATGTTTTACATGTTCCTTGTTTATCTTCTAACCTTCTTTCAGTTAGTAATCTTACTACCAAACTCAATTGTTGTGCTATGTTTTATCTTTCTCATTGTCTCTTTCAGACCTGACTACAAGGATTGTTGGTAGAGGCGTGGAAAGAGGCGGACTGTACTACCTCGATACAGATTATCCTCCTGATCGTGTCTCATCCACTACTGTTAGTGTTTTTGCTTTTCCTTTTTTTCATTGATGCTACTCTTGATACTTATCGTTTACATGTTGATCTAAGACTTTATGTTCTTTGAACTCTGCTTTTAATAAACTTTGTTCATCTACTTTTCAATGTGATACTTGTGAGCTTACTAAACATATCCGTATTGTTTATCCTTCTCGCATGCATAGATGTTCTATTTTTCAGTTAGTTCATTCTGATGTTTGGGGACTATCTCTTGTTCCCTCAAGTGATGGTTTTCGTTATTATGTAACTTTTATTGTAAAATTACACTCGGGCTACTTAGGTTTACCTTCTTAAGTCTAAGGATGAGGTGTTCTCTAAATTTCAGGAATTTCATGTTATGATTGTTACCCAGTTTGGTTATTTTATTAAGCCCCTTCGTCCTGATAATAGTGGTGAGTATCTCTCTGCTCCTTTTGTCCAGTTTCTTCAAACTCTGGTATTTCTGATCAGCCTAATTATCCTTACATGCCTCAACAAAATGACGTTGCTGAGCGCACGAATCGTCATTTAGTCAGAGTAACTCGTTCTATGTTGCAAGGCGTGCAAGTGCCTAAGCTTACTTGACATGGTAGAGAAGATGACTGATAATCTATCACATGCAACTTTGATGACACATAAGATTAAGATCTTCTAGGAATGTCACATCACCTTTGGACGGCAAGTTGCAATCCACTCATGCAATTCTATGGTTCCAGGTATTATATTTTGTTAATTTGAGTTATTGTTAGTTGCAATCCATTCACATATTTAATAGTTATAATTGTGTACTTAAGATGAATGGTGCAAAACGTTTGGCAAAATAGTTTTCCAAATCTCTAAAAGTTGGCGATTAGAGCACTAAGCCATACATGTAGTTCATCTGGATGTGAATGAAATTGGAGTGTATTTGACTGCATACATTCGAAGAGAAGGAATAGGTTAGAGCACCAACGGCTCAACAACCTTTTATACGCTCACTAAAACTTGCAGTTGAAGCAGAGGTATGATACTTTCAATTATAATATACATGTGTGTATAACTGTTAGTTTATCACATACTTAACGGTTTGTTACTTATTTACTTTTCTAGTTTGCTTGCTTATTATTGTTATTAATGAATTGTAGGGAAATTAAGAGAAACGAATTTTAGCTCCAACATACGTTGAGCAAATTGAAGTCATGGAAGATTGTATCATAGATGATGAGGAGGAGCCTCCAACGCTTGACACCTTTGAGATACAGCATATTCTTGTCGAAGTTGCAGTACTAAGGACTCAAAGACAACACCGCCGTGCACTGGAAGGGGGAGGTATTTACTATATTGTTACATAATTAGTATATTTCTATTACTTATAAAGTTGTATAATTCACTTGCTTATTAACTTATTTTTATGCAATGTATGTACAAAAGATTGTGGTGACGGTGTTGTCAATGAAGCGGATGAAATCCTTGTTGATTTGGGGTTGTTTGGCTTCCCAATCAGAGGAAATGACGATTGTGATGGTCAAGAGAATGACCGATAGGTCTCTTTGGGGTTATGGACTGCATCATTGGATAAAATCTTGAAGGGGGACCATTTGAAGCACAGAGGTTGGAGAATGGCCAATAGGTGTTTCATGTCTTCAAGCTGAAGAAACCGTGGATCATCTTCTTTTACCTTGTACTATTATGGCGGAGGTGTGGAGCTTCTTCTTATCCCGTATGGGGGTGGCACGGGTTTTTCCCTCCTCTTTTCGCAATCTCCTAGAGTGTTGGTATTGGGGTAAAGGGGAGGGAGTTTGGGAGATGATATGGGGAGTTTTGCCTGGGGCTATCTCTTGGTCTTTATGGAAAGAGAGAAACCGCAGAATTTTTGAAGATGTTTTGAATACAATGCCTCAAATTTGCAAATGATAGGGATGGTAATCTCGGAATGGATAGGTTTGCAATGTTTAAGGGAGGACATCCAGGGTATTTTGCAGTAACATGGTCATCATCCTGTGGGTGGGGTTTTATTGCTCTGTTGTAGTTGGTAGGCGTTGAGTTTAGTTTCTTGTAAACTCGGTGTCTATGCAGCTCTTCTGTTGGTCTTTTGCTTATTTCTCTTTGTAAATTGTTGTTTTTCTATGCTTTTTGAATGCAATTGATACTTTACCGATCAAAAAAAAAAGAGAATGACCAAGAGACTTGATTATGCGGCCCCTGTTGAGTTGTTGGGACCTGGAAGTTAAACACATTTTTATGATGGTTACTAAAAATGTAAGACTTGAATGGTGTAGTTGATGGTATGGAGGATTTTTGTTTTCATGTATTTTTTTCCTTTTTTCCATATTTTTTCTGAGTTTTTCTTTTTCATGTTCTTTTGCAGCATTTTATCTGCATTATTAACACATTATCTGCAGGTCTAACAGGTCATAAACTGTTTTCTTACAAAACTAGTGTTTTCAGGTCTAACAGGTTTTCTGCACATTGATGCAGGTTGCAGTCGAAAAACCCGGTTGAATTAGCAAACTAGGAACCATCCAGCCAGGGGCGGAGCCAGGATTCTCTTGCAGGGGGCTAGCAATGGGGGTTTGGGGGCTATGCCCCCGAAATTTTTTTTTTTAGCGCAAAGTTCATGGGTCCTCACCTCTATTTGTATCCATTTATAAAGAAAATTATTTATTTCAAGAGTTTAGGGGAAGCTAGAGCCCCGTCCTCCCTGGCTCCGCCCCTCTCCCAGGCTACACCTCTATCAACACTATAGGAAAGCTTCAGCCCCCCCCCCCCCCCCCTTGGGCCCTATGTGGCTCCGCCCCTGCATCCAGCCAACCGGTTCGACTCGAGTTCATTTTAAAACACTGCACCGGATATCGAACTCTGTATAAGCTCCAAGAAAATCCTTGGGACATAACCACACATAATCAAACACCCTAAGAAGGGATACCCAAATATGGATAGAGAACTCGCAATGAATCCATTAGTGCTTAAACGTTTCCCCATTCGATATACAAAAGCAGCATGCATTTCCCATTGATTAGATGGTCCGCAGTGAGAATCTTGTCCAAAGTAGCTATCCAAAAAAAGATATCATCTCAACGGCATCAGAGTGTCCCGAATCAATCTGGACCAGAAAAGAATAGGCTTCATAGTCCAAAATGGACAAGAAAGAACTTATTCTGAATGCACATATAGGTTCCCATATCCTCACACATGGATTCCTTATAAATGGGAAAGGAGGTGGCAAACTTGTCAAGCTCTCAATCCATCAAGTTTCTTCCGAATCTAGGGCACCATCCCATATAATGATATAATCTCATAGTATTTTTTTAATTTATTTTTTTGGTGACGAAGGTGTCCGGGGCCTCTTAGAGCACCCGACTAATCCACCGGGTAGGTGCAGACCTACCCAACCACACGCACCAAGTAGGGATAAATCCCTGAGGGTGGCCAACATGGGGAAGGAAATCAAACTCCAGACCTCCGCTTCCTGAGGCGTGGTCCTAGCCAGCACACCAACCCCCCGTTGGTTACTCTCATAGTTATTAGCAGATAACATCCCTCTCGAATCCGACATATCAAATAAAGTTTGGAAGGCCAAATGAAGATAATTGTTGCCGCACCAAAAATTTTCCAAAAGTCTCACCCTATCTTCCTGGCCCACCTTATATTGAATGACTTTTCAAATTTTGTTTTAGAGAATAGATACATTAACACCATATTAAAAGATGACTTCGTTTGTCATTACTATACCAACAAAATTTCTTGATACAACACTTGCTTCTAATGACTCTTCTCCAATGGCTGTCGCATTCAACACCATACCAGCACAGTCACTTCCATAAGCCATATTCATAAGCTTAAAAAAGATCTTAATCCTAGACCACCTGCTTCGTTGGATTTGCAAACCAATTTCCAATAAACCAAGTGGTGTACTTCTTGGCATCCTGCTCACCATCCAAGAAAATCCCTTTCAAGCTTTTCAAGGTGCATTGCAACCTTTGTATAAGTAATCCCACTTTCACAAGGCAAGCCTTCAACAGGATCCCAAATAGCATTGAACAGATAATTGGCACAGAGAGACAAATCAAACTAAGAAGTAAGAAGACATCTCACGATCGCAATGTAAAGAATCAACCAGATACTCATAAGTCAACAAAGGGTGCCTCTGATGTATCTCAAAAATCACGGTTCACCTTACAGAAGAAGACTGTCTTTGACAAGCTGGAGATGGTGATCATGGCCCATAAACCCAGCCCGAGAAGCATTCCAAACACTGCCTTCTTCAGCTCATTGAGTTACCTACTCAGAGCCTCCACGACAACGATAAAGAGGAAAGACATAGATTGGAGGCCTTATTAAAGTGGTTTACAGATTTCAAATATAGTGGATCCCCTGGACAACTACCGCTCGAAATGCTAAAGAATCCATTCCAGGGATTCTTTAATAAGAATCAGGAAAAATGTCAACCTGATACAAACGTCAATTCAGTTCATCCATCTTACAAACCCATTCTCATGAGTGTGCAGTCTAAAAATCTCCAGTTGACATTATCATAAGCCTCCTCCATGTCAACTTTGCATACGATACCTGAAATTCTTAGACTAGAATTGACGCACTGATTTGCTATCAACACCCTGACGAGGATTTGTCTTCAAAAATGAAATATCCATGTGAGTGGGAATTGGGAAGTAATGAGCTATGTGTACACTTGAGTCTCAAAGAAAGAACGTTAGCAAGAAATTTATAAGTGCTTCCCCCCAAACTAATCAATTTGAAGTCCTTCAGATCTTTGAATCCCCCCAACTTCCCTTTTAGGATTTAAAGCTATAAAAGTGGCATATCAACTCCTATTCAAAATTGTTTTTTTATGAAACTCCATAACCATCATGAAGTCTACACACACAAAAATGCTCTAACACCTCTTGTATAAATCTAAGGATTTGGCTAAACGGCCTTATCAGTGCTGAAGTTCACCCAATTTTTTGAAATCTCATCTTCATCAAAGGATCTTTCAAAAGAATCACATATCCTGGGCGTAATATGATTGAAAGAAACCTATCAAGAAGTAGACAAGTTCTCTCGCTCATGTAAAGATTCATGTAACAGTTAGCCTCACAAGTACTAACTTCATCAACCCATACTCCCTCCACCATAAGACGATAGAGAGAGATACATCTTGATCTGGCATTGGCAATCTGATGCAAAAGTTCTTGTTCTTATCCCCCTCTTTATGCCGTTACTAAACTGTAGATTTCTGGCACCAGCATATCCCGTTCATTACGCTACTTTTAGGAACTCCTCTTTAGCTTTGGTCAGTTTCATTGCCGTCCACAGATAAAGATCAGATTCTTCTTTTCTTTCATAACCCAATTATTTCCTGGCATTTTTTTTTCACTTCCACCTTACCAGATACCTCTTTATTCCATCTGATAAGCTCGTCTATTGAGGCCTTGAGTTTTTTCTTATCGGTAAGGCCTTGAGCTTCTTACTAAGCGCAACCTGCTCTTTCATTGACCTTGAAAGACTTCGACCACGTTTTCACAAGCTCAAGAAGATTTATAATCAATATATTAGCATAAAGATAAGGTACAAACAAGTTTCAGCGGTTGATGAAATAGAAAGGACAAGCAAGAAAGAAAGCAAATATAACAAAAGATGGATCCACTAACTCCGACTGATAACAGAAGACAATCCTATATCATCACCATCTAACGTGCTAAACTGACCAAACATCAAGAAAGAAACAAATTAGCAATATCCACAATTATCTTCTCCTCTGTGGCCGAAAAAATTGTCAAAGACTCTTCTATTTCTTTCCTCCTACAATCTCAAGAAAGTTGGGGGCATCTAAACAATATTCTCAAATTTGAATGCAATAAAGTGTTCCCAAGTTTTCCCACTAAATGAAGCAAGGGAGTATTATTCAAGGTTGGTCTAGGTAAGGCTTCAAGGATGACATTATGGAAGTGTTCCTCCCAAGATGCAGCCACCAGAAATCTGTCCAAATTTCTAATATTGGGATTATCTTTACAAAAAGAACATCCCTCAAACTAGAGCTTTTCTCCATGTTCTCCCAAATGCACTTATCTTCACTTGTGGGTTGATGTGATTGTTAGGCTGACGGCAAGGTTCTAAATGTCGATATCACTCGACATGACAGAGCCGCGGAAAAAAGATATATTGGAAGATATATCGTTTATCGGTGATTTTTGAAAAAAATGACAAAATATGGGACAAAACATAGAATTTTGTAGTGAAACTTCAGGAAATGTTAAAATAGATGTTAATACACCTTTTAGAATAAAAACATTTTAAAAAACAACAATATACATAAGAGATGCAATGAGAAGAGAGCAAAGATGTGCGTTGACGAGTGACAGTAATGTATGATTGTTTCATGTTTTATTCATTTCTCAATAAGATGTGATCTAACCTCTATGTTAATTGTAATATAATCAATTTTACTTCATTTGAAATGGTTTCTAAACCAATTTCTATCTGCATGAGTTGTGACCATTAGAGTGAGAGGCAGGTAAAGAGAACTGGGAATAACATTAGATATGAAAAGTATTTTCAATGGTTTTAACCTTAATGGTTAGTGAATCTTAATCACAGTTAAAAGGAGTTAAATGGGGACATGTTCATTTTTTAAAAAAATCTAAAAACCAAGGTCAGATGCTTTAACCCTAACGGTTAATAAATCTTAACCACAATTAAAGGGAGTTACAAGGTGACACGTTTAATTTTTTTTTATTTTTTAAAATTAAAGTTATATGCTTTAACCTCAAAGGTTACTAAATCTTAACCATAATTAAATGGAGTTAAAAAGGGACATGTTCATTTAAAAAAAATCTAAAAAACCAAGGTTAGATGCTTTAACCCTAAAGGTATCACTTTTTAACTCGCTTTAACTATGGTTAAGATTAACTAACTCTTAGGATTAAAGCATTTAACCTTGATTTAAGAATAAAAAAAATTAAACCTATCTTTTAATTCCCTTTAATTGTGCTTAGGGTTCACTAACCCAGGGTTAAAGAATCTAACCCTTTTTAGGATATGAAAGTACGTTTAGTAGACTTTTGGAGTGACATTAGCATTATCCTTTAAGGGTGTAAAACATGAGTGAGTTTAGCATTATGTTTTAAGGATTTCAAAAGGGGTGACATTAGCATTATCCTTTAAGGGTGTAAAACATGAGTGAGTTTAGCATTATGTTTTAAGGATTTCAAAAGGGGTGACATTAGCATTATCTTTATGGATTTAAATCAAGAGTAACAATAGCATTACCCTTATAAGGGTTTAAAACACAAATCTCTCGATCTGTTCTCACTTCTAAAGGCAAACCCAGAAGAAAAACGGAGTAGAGCTCCGAAGGCAGAGGGGTAGCCGTCGATGGCGACGGCGAAGGCTCCAGCGATGGAAATCGGCACAGGTATGTACCCCTAAGGCCACCTCTTCTTCCTTCTTCTTCTCTAAACTTCTGAATCTTTTTTTTTTTTTCTAAATCAAACTTGAATCAAGGGTTTTGCTCAATTTCGGAGAGTTATCGGTGATATATCGCCGATATTGGCGATATATCGCCAATGTTTTAAAACGTGAAGACGTGAGGCGAGGCGTTTGGACCTTCAAAGGCGTGAGGCGTGAGGCGTAAGCCTTGAAGCATAAGGCTTAAGCCTCACGCTCCCTCATTTTGTAGATAAAAAATAATTAGAAATTAGAAAAATTACTATATATATATATATGTATGTATATAAGTGCTAAGCAAATTATTCAATCGTATAAAAAGAAAAGTAAGTCTTAGAAAGCAAAGCAAAAGTTGCAATCTAAATAGATTTATGTTCATATACTTGCAAAATAGATGATGCTTAATCATCAATTCATGAACTGAATTTTGGATTCAAAGAGACAACTGCATAGAAGTCTTGAAGAGGGAAAAATGAAAGAAAAAAATAATTTTAAGAGTTTTTAAATAATGTAGCTAGAACTTAATTTTAGGTTAATGCATGAGATGTATGCCTTAGTCACAGAGCAAGTCACAAGGTGTGGGGCATTCGTCTCATGTGGATCTCACTCTGAGGCGTAAGCTTCAAGGTTAAGCCTCGAGGCGTTTTCATTAAGCCTCGCCTTGAGGCGAGCTTCAAGGCGTAAGCCTCCTATGCCTTTTAAAACACTGTATCGATGATATCTCCCGATACTGTGTAAATTTTTTAATATAGGCTATAGATGCATCGGTGGTGACCGATACCGAAATATATCGGCGATATATCGCCGATATTTTCGATATTACGAACCTTGGTTGACGTTACTTACTATTCCACAAATCCAAGGCTCATCATTGTCAAAACTCATACCCGTGTTATAAGTGTGAGCATGGGATTTCGCCCTCTCACAAGAAAGAGTTGTGTGTTTAGAGTCGCCACCTATTAATTCACAAAGAATAAGTCCCCGGAATGTGGATAAGGTCTTAGTCTGCGGTAGAGGTCTAGGTAAGAGGTTCGATTAAGTCCAAGGAAGGTGTTAGGCACCCCGAGGCTTCCATTTTGCAATGGTTCCCTACTCCCTAGGTGTAAGCCAATTTTAATTAAATTTTGTTCAAATGCCTAGGTGTTTAAGATAATGCTAAGCCAAGAAGGAGAAAGCTAACTAGGGTCGAACCAGGGTTGGGTTGCCTACGTACTCACAAGGTGAGATCAGACCGAGCGTAGTTCTGGCACATGGGTCCATGTCAAGGCTAAAGGATGTGTGTGTGTGCACCAAGGGTGGCTAATGGACTAGTCCGGTAGACTAGGGTATGGTTGACCAGGTTGATCAAGTGCAAGGTTTAAGCCCGGCAGGCTTAGGGTTAGTCCGGTAGACTAAGGATTAGTCCGGTAGACCAAAATTTAGGCCCGGTAGGCCAAAAATCAGATTTAACCAAGATTAAGGTTGCTAACCGAGGTTAAGAGTCAAACTAACCATGGTTAGGGTTGCTAACCATAGTTAAGGGAATAAGAGTAAGCCCGACAGGCTGAGGTTGGGCCCGATAGGCCAAGGGTGAGCTCGGTAGGCTAAGCGATTAGGCCAAAATCGGATTTAACCGAGGTTAGGGTTACTAACCAGAGTTAAATAAGAAAAGTAACCATGGTTAGGGCTGCTAAACATGGTAAAGAGGTCAAAGCACAACATTTTGGACACTTTGCAAGATTTTGAACATTTTTGGAATTTTTCAGATTTTTCCAAGAGTTAAGGGGTGCTTAACCATGGTTAAAAGTTAACCGGGATTAGGTTAACCCCAGTTAAATGGTTCAAGTAGGTCAGGGTGGGCCTAGAGCATGGTAGGGCCTAGAGTAACCTCCTACCTAGTCTGGGCCCTGTCCAAAGCCAAAAGAAACAGAAAATCCATAATGACGGTAATAGAATTACCGTCATTACAGAAGCAATTCTGACTATGGTTTGCAGGTCTCGAGTTTGGGTTAGGGATGAACCTACGGGGTGATGGACCCACAAGGTTGAAGAAGGAAGTCCAAGGAAGGCCCTGGGCCTGATATGAATCCTGGGGGTGGTCTGGAGTGGGCCCCACAGTGGGCTGAAACTCGGTGTGTTTGGTATACTGTAAAGGCGGTAGACAATCTACCGCCATTATGCTATCTCCTGTTTTGAAGCCTGCTAACCATGGTTAAGCAGAAGGGTGAACCCTGGAATGACCAGGGTAGATAGAAGAGAGGGTGAGGAGTCCAACCATGGCCCTAGAATGGACCAGGGCCCCACCCAAATAGGTGTAACAGTGCTGCAATGAGGAACACCCAGAATGGTGGTACTGAGTTTACCGCCATTCTGATAATTTTCTAGAAAATGAGAATGTACCCCTTGGGGTAGATCCAGGCCATATTCAAGGGATCCCTCATGGACTGAAGGTCCCTCAGAAACTAAGGGGGTGTATGCCATGTACTAGTGAGTCTTGTACCCGAGTTCACCACCTCAAGGGGGGTTCCCTCATGCCTATTAGGAAGGCAGGGGGACTCCTATCCTCGGTTTATAACAGTAAAACAGAAGGGAAATGGCCCCTGGAGTATGACCAGAGGCCTTACAATGCTTAAAACATAAAACAAAAGGGTGTAGGGTGCAGTGGCCCTACCCTGCTGGATTGGTCTTCACGATGGGGTGGCTGAGCACGCTGGTGGGGGGCTGGTGCGCAAAGGTGGAGCACAATGGAGTAGCCTGAGTAGCTCCTGGAGGGTCTGAGGTAAGCTCAGAGGGTTCTGGACTAAGGATGACAGGGGTTTTGGGTCGCACATAATTCCAACAGAGGTTTTACGTATAGGTTTTTGGAGTGGAGAAGAAGCTTGGAGGAGGGGGGTTTAAATAGAGTAGAGGGGACCTTGGGGTATTTAGGAGATTAAAGGGAAGGTGTTAGAGACTGGGGAGGCAGATTGGAGAGCTGCAGGAGGGTGAGCTGTGCTGCAAACTGGAAATCCAATAATGGCAATGGATGTTTTACCACCATTACCTGATATTTGCTGAACAGGGCCCAACCCTCACATGATTAGCCCAATCCATTGTAGCATTTGCCAAAAAAGGTAATGGCGATAATGTTATTACCGCCATTATTGAAAAGTTTGAAATTTGGGGTGTGGGCCCCACTACAATGGCTCCTAAGGGCCTGTGGGCCCTTATTTGGGCCCCCAGAAGGTTCTGGGCCTGATTTTTAGGGTTTTTGGACCCTAGGGCTGAACTAGGGTTCAACAGGGGTTAGGCCTAGGGTTTGATCAGGGTTTTGCCTAGGTTTTAGGGCTTGACTAGGGTTAAGCCTAGGGTTCACCTAGGGTTAGGCCTAGGGTTTGAACAGGGTTTGCCTAGGGTTTAGGGCTTGACTAGGGTTAGGCCTAGGGTTTGAACAGGGTTTGTCTAGGATTTAGGGCTTGACTAGGGTTCAACTAGGGTTAGACCTAGGGTTTGATCAGGGTTTGCCTAGGGTTTAGGGCTTGACTAGGGTTAGGCCTAAGGTTCACCTAGGGTTAGGCCTAAGGTTCACCTAGGGTTAGGCCTAAGGTTTGAACAGGATTTGCCCAGGGTTTACCTAATGTTTAGGGTTTACCTAGGGCTAGGCCTAAGGTTCACCTAGGGTTAGGCCTAGGGTTTGAACAGGGTTTGCCTAGGGTTTAGGGTTTGACTAGGGTTAGGGCTAGGGTTTGATCAAGGTTTGCCTAGGGTTAGGCATGGGGTTTGAACAGGGTTTGCCCAGGGTTTACCTATGGTTTAGGGTTTACCTAAGGCTAGCCTAGGGTTTGAACAGGGTTTGCCTAAGGTTTAGGGCTTGACTAGGATTCAGCTGGGGATAACCATGGTTAAAAGTATTAACCATGGTTAAGGCAGGGTGTAAAAATTGGGTGCTTACAATAAGTATAGACACTTCATAAACAATGGCATATCAATAACCATGGAAACCACATAATGCCCAAAAAGTAGCTCAAGGACAAAAGCTAAGGGTTTAAGAGATTGTGATAGAGGTGTTTAAATTATGCTTTTGTTTTGCTATTCATTCAGTTTAAGGTAGTGCTAACTGCAGTAAGTTGACATTCCAGAATGATAAGTTCAAGTAACTCCTTTCAATCATAAGGCTTTAAGAGTTTCTAGATCTTATAGATCAAAAAGAGGTTTCTTAGAAGGTGGTAATGATTTAATGAGAGGAAAAACAAAAGAAATGGTCATGTCTTAAATAGATAACTACATTTTGTCCATGAACTTCTGTATGTTTAATTTCCAAATGATTGCACATTTTCACATGAGAAGGTGAGAACCTCTATGGCTAGCTTCCAGCGTCTTCATATTTTTTGTTTTGTAGTGTTGCTAAGGTAAGAAATTGAGAAGCTGACAAATTTAAATCTGAAGCATGCACAATAGCTGGGAATGGTTAACACATTATGCTTATTCATGAAAATTGTTAAAAGGAACATAGTCTAATCTACCATGCAAAAAAGTAGATTGTTTTTTTAGATACTATAGTTAAAGCATATAGGAATTACTGAAACTATAACTTGTGACGCAAAATTCTGCTTCTGCAGCTCATGATAGTATCATGAAACAGAGACAGGGAAGCGAAATTTGTTCACCTTATTCCATCCCCAGCCATAAAGTCTTCCATCAGATGTGAGCGCCATGGTGTGTCTCCAGCCACCTGATATCTGAGAAGATTTGAGCCAAACAAAGTTGAGAAACAAGCAATAATGGATTAAGCGACAATGCATAGTAGAAAACAGTCATGAGAACAAAATGTACATATCTTTTGCACCAATCATTAATTGTTATCGTGAAAATTTTCAACTAGCAACAGAACAGATGCGAAATCAAATAGCCTGTTAGAGGAAAAAATTGTTTCCTGGAATAATTTACCCCCTCCCTTGCGTGTGGTATCATCAATACATTTTTAATCAAAAACAATTTCTGATTAAATGATTGATTAACTTTTGCTAAGAGTTCTACAAATCATAGCACATATAATATCGGGACATAATTAAATTGTTAAAAAGTATTGGAATGTTGAAGTCTACATACAAATGAAGAAATCATCAAATTACATTAGGAAAAGTAAAAAATAAAAATGATACTATCTAATCCTCATTGACCATAAATGCAGTCCACAAAACATATTCACGCGAATGGAATGCAGATAGTGCAAGACCTTCTCACACCCATCATGTCAAAATTTGATCTAACCAGATGGCTGCAAAGTTTGACTAAAAAATTCACAACCATATGGTCAATTACTTGCATTCTGGACCGTCATATTTTATCCAATGATATTTGGAAGATCAGAACTAATCCATTTCAAGACTACCCGATTCATAACCATATGGTCTATTGACTTCAATTATGGAACAGTTGATAATCACATTCTAGGCAGGCACTCATTAAGATGAGATCGCCTAGTGATGTCTGGAACTCATCTCCTGGTACTAAAAGTGCTAGTGACAAAGGCGCCTGAAACCATATATAGTTAGATGTTGTTTACAAAAAAATTTAAAATAAAAAATGTTGTACTTACCAACTTTTCCTAGGGTTTCCACATTTGGCTCTCTGTCCCCTTTCTTTAAACTATGCTCTTTATTTCTCGTAGTGGCATTTTCGTCTTATTTATGCTTTATTTCTAATTCTCCTGGAATGATTGTGCAGAAGATAGAAGTATCACTTGGTCGAATGGAAAGAAGTGTGTCGTCCCATCAAAGAGGAAGGAGGAATTAGGTCAGTGCATGAGATGAATCTGTCTTTCCTTGGAAGGTGGTTGTGGAGATTCAGGAAGGAGTGAGAAGGCCTGGAAAAAACTCAGAATGGGATCCGAAGGCAGTAAAAAGTTCGCACGGCGGCACAGTTAGGTTTGTGGAAAGCAATTATGAATGGGAGAGTGGAGCGTCAAAAATTCATTAGTTTTAAAGTTGGAAGAGGTGATGAGGTAATATTCTGAGAGGATTCTTGGGGTAATTAGAGTCCGCTAAAACTTAAGTTTGGTAGAATTTATTAAATGGCCTTAGACAATCATTATTCAATTGCATCATGTTTCAAGGTTAGAAATAGCAAGATTGTCTGATGAATCTGATCCCCTAAGTTGAAAAGAGAACTGAACAATTGAAAGGCGAGGGAGTTCCATAGGTTTATGAGATGTCTCTCACTGACAAAGCCCAACAATAGAGTTTGGTCTAGTGACAGCAAAGGCAGGTGTTGTAATGGGCCTACCATAGTCATTTATGTTATTTAGTAGAATACTGTTTTCTACACCAATTTTACTGCACATTTTAAAAGCGTTTTTGTTTCACTCATATAACCATCTGGTTTAGTTCATCAACCCGAACAGATTTGCAAAACTGAATTTTTTTCTAATTCATCACTTTAAATAACAAAAACACATCAAATACTCTTTAAAATAATCCAAAAAAATTTCCACAATTCCCCAAAAATACAGATCTATAAAACACCAACTTTTCTGACCTTGAGGATGAGCATTGTTCACCGCACTATCCACAAACACTTTTTTTTTGGGAAGGTAATCCACAAACATTGTTAACCACACTATCCACGAACGCTCCATTAAAAAGAGAGGAAAAAAATGCATGCCTTGTCTTCTGGCTCTAATACCAAGTAGAAATATAAAACCTTAATTTTCTATATGAGCAAGAAGAAAGAGGAGAGAAGACTTGTTTGGGGAAGAAAATAAATAAAGATAGGGTTTCTCTACAAATCCTTTTTATATTTCATAAAGCATTAGTAAGGACATAAATACCATTACCAATGTATACACAACAGTATTCTATTAAATAACATAAAGGACGATAGACTTATTAACTTAGGCCCATCACAACAGCAGGTTTACTGCACAATCATAAAAATTATTCCTTTGGCGATATCTGTTCTCTAGATTTCCCTCACAGACTAGTGTGGAACCCCAGTTTTCCTTCTAAGATTTCTTTCTTCCTTTGGACAGCCTTCTTAGACAAAATCCTCACATTGGATCACTTAAAGAGTATGGGAATGAGCCTTGCTAACAGATGTTTTTCTATTTGACAAAAGAGGAGTTTGTGAATCACTTTCTAATTCATGGCCCCCTAGTAACTAGAATTCAGGGCTCTTTTTAGTTTTATCATGTTTGGAGGTGCAATGGGTTTTCCCTCTCAGCTTCAAGGACTTAGTTTCCAGACTTCCAGTTGGTGCTTGAGTTGGATGTCACTTTGCGAGTGGAATGGAGGATTCTTCCGGCCTTCAAGGGCCATCAGCTGGGCTTTATGGATGGAAGAAAATAGGATAGAATTCGACATTATCTCTTCCAGTAAAGAGGATATGCTTGGATATAACTACATTAAGATTTTCTAGTACATACGTGATCCAAAAGCAATGATAATAAAACTTTTTAGTTTCACAATCAAGGTTTGGGTTCACATTGGGGATTTAAGATTACGAGTTACAATTAAACAATTGGACTCAACTAGCACACAGTTGTCCAACAATGGCTTAGGGCAAACTTCACTCCAGTCCACTATTTCATGATAAGAATCACACACCTTTTACCTCCAAATATTATCATTTCCGAAGCCAATATCCTGGCCAATTAAATGAAAACAAGGAAATGACATCTGCTTTATGGTTTTAAGTTTTAACAACTGCAAGAAAAATTATGATAAATTTTCTTTTATTCTAGTTTGACAAGCTATAATTATTTATATTGGTATACAAGAACACTACAAACATTTTTTAACAGCTACTTAATGAATGCTATAAATGAAAAACACGTTTCTCAGAGATGAGATATATCTCACGTAAAAACAGCTGAACTCCAAATCATCGATGTTTGCACAACTTAATCTAAAGATGTGAAGGGCAACTTAGGTTTACTGTAGACTAGCATTTTGCAGGAGACAGGTTTGGGGAGGTGTTGTTTCTTAAAGGACAACATGCTCATGAAAATATTGATTTCAGTATCAGTTAACTGCAGACCCAGACAAAGTATACTTATTTGAATAGTAAAAAGTACATCCAAGATGGCGTTTCAAATTTTCAAGTCTTTCACCAGGTTTACAAGGAAATTCCTAAATTTTAGTTGTATCTAGGACTCTACTGCACTCTTGAACAAGTCAAGTTAACCAGACCATGTTTGGAGTCAACGCCAAAAGTAAGCACACCCTTTCAAAAAGGAAGGTAAAATAAAGTACAGGATCATCATCAGTGATGGATAAGAACCAGTCATCATCGGTGCAATGGACAAGAACAAGTCATCATCAGTGCAATGGACAAGAACAAGAGCTGACCTGAGAAATAAAGTTATCACGCAGAGCTACCAACTGATGAGGAATGAGGTGATCCTTAAAGTCTCCATGTCCTAATTGACCATATTTACTCCACCCGTATGTGTATAAGCCCCCAGAAGAGGAAACAGATATTGTGTGTCGCCATCCACACGCAACCAGAACCATCTTTTGTCCCTGATATGTTAAAAATATTGCAAAATGAGCCTTAAGCAACAACATTGTGAGACTAGAGGATCAACTTCCAATCTAATTGTCTTTATATGGAGAATGTGATATAAGTCTGCTATAATTATCATTAGTATTAGTTACTAACAACATAAATACAACCGAGGACAACAGATATTACAACATTTTCCCTATCAAATGTAACATTACAGAAATGAAAATGCACAACAGAAGTAAAAACCAAATGAATATAGAAACATTACTCAAACATTTCCATTTAAGCTATCTAGGTATATTTGATGTGAAAGCTTAACACAAATATAAGTTTGATCTTGAGTGCCCTTTGACCTTGAGTGCCATCTAGTCAAATGTCGCCTAGGGCACCGCCTCACCTAGCAAAGACCACTATTACCTAATCAGCATCTAGGTGAGCAGTCAAGAACTCATTAAGATGAGGTTGCCTAGTGTTGCCTAGGCTTCATCTTCCAGGGACTAAAGCACTAGTGGAAAAGGCATCTGTTGGAAATCCTACTATATTTTTTATTATCCTTTTTATTTAGTCTTTACTGCAGTTTCTCGATAGGGAATTTATGTCTATTCAAGACCTTTATTAATAGTATATAAGAGAAGAGGGGTGGTCGATCAGATCAATTCAGTCTCCCCCCTTCGCTCTCATTCCTTCATCTTTCTTACTTTTCTCTTTTTTTTTTCTTTTTATTCCCAATCTTAGGTTTTTCAACTGCACCTACGGCCGAAATAAAGTTGGATGTTATTTACAAAAAAAAATAATAATAATAATATATATGTACAGCATAGATCTTTTTGTTTATTTAACAGATTTTGCCCAGGTTTTTATATGTGGCCCTCACTCCCTCTTTCTCCAATATATGCTCCTTATTTTGGCAATGTTATTTTTTGTTCTTACGTATGGTTGTCTAGGCATCACCTAACAAATGCCTCGCCTTTGAACCCCTATTGCATGCACATCGCGTGGAGGCTTTGACTAGACTGTTTTATGTTGGCAGTTTCTTCCTGTATCCAGAAATTAAATTGAGGGGAGAGACACAGATGTAAATCTTTGTCTAACCTTTTAATGATCTGATCCTTTTCATCGGCAAAGGTTCTCTAACCTTTTAGTGATATGATTTGGATACATTATAAGTTTCATAATCTCAAACTGTAGCCCAATTTTGATCTGTAACCTTCAAAATTTCTCATAAGCTCCTATCTCTTTCTATGGAAAGGATTCCTCATTGTTCTTCTCAAAAACATCCATAAAAAGAAAATGAAGTAAAGTTCATTTCTATACAAATATAATTAGATCTGGACTAGAGACAACAGCTTCTGGAAACAATTTAACGACAGCAATGGAAGAGTTATATATTGCGAATAAATTTGGGCAAAATACAATGATGTCAAGTCCTTGGTCCACATACATCAACAGCAGACACTTTCTGGGGAACTATGCGATCCTTTTTGTCACCTAAACCCAAGTTCCCATACCGACCCCAGCCCCACCCATAGAGCTCGCCGTCTTCTGTAACTGCTGCCGTATGTTCAGCCCCAGCTGCAATCATTTTGACAGATACTCCCTACAAAAGTCACAAAAATTGATAAAACACAAACTATTTCAGATAAGCATCTAATATCTCAAAAGAATAAGTAAGAATGTTGGATGCCCTTCCTAAACTTTATTAAGCAGTCGGTAGCCAGATATAGCAATAAGACAGAAAATAAGTTACTGGATCAATTTTTTTTCTCAATTCAGCAAAATAGTAGCAGTTATCTTAGCTACTAGTTACCATATAATCAATAGGGAACATGGAATCTATAGAAATACTTAGAAAACAAGAGTATCGTCAGATCAAATGACATGCAATTAAGAGAACAATAGGTTATGGACAGAATATGACCCATTCTCGAAAATACTAACAGAGTCGAATATGTTAATGGATAGGAAAGCTTCTCAAAATGACTGATGTGGCATCAATAGTAGAAAGTGGAGTTCATGATACAACAATTAGTTGACTTAGTACTTCAGTGCAATTTGGGTGAATTAGTTGATAAGTGATATGTGGGAAACGAGCACAAAATCACAGGTCTTAAAACTACACAGAAATTAACCCGTTACACTCTCAAATACTGCAATACTTTATAAGACACAAGCTTAATGCAAATGTATAGGTGATAATATGGGCCTCTATCCAGCTTTGTTGGATAATAACCACTACTCTGAGAAATGTATGAGGTGTGTGTTGCAGACTTTTAAACTTGTACCCTAAGTCCATTAATGTGACTGAGCATAAGCAGGTACACTGTCCAGGAAAGGCATATTAAAAGAGTGTTCTAAAGCAAGCTGGAAGGTCTGCTCACGGCCTAAAGCATGCATTATACAGAAAGGGTCAAACAAATCTAATTGGAATGGAGACTCCTCCGGGATCCGACTCGTATGATGAATTACGCTAATCCTCAGTCCTCACTGAAGAAGCATATTCCTAGAATTTAGGGAGACCAACTAAAACCACACTATATTCGTCCATGGTAAGGAATATCCCAACTCTGACAAGCAACATGTTCAGGTGGGTCCATGTGACTGCAATTAACATTGAGGAACTCTAGTCACTGAGGTATCTTTTCAAGGTGTGAGAAGGATCATTGTTAGTAATTATTAGATAGTTTAAAACATTGATTTATGGATTTCATTCGAAATACATGAATCTCTAATGATTTCGGTTACGTTTTTCATTTTTGTTGACAAGAAACACATCTTAAATAATATTTTTGGCCCGAGCTCGTTGCCTCAAAGAAGGGAACCGAAATACCAAGTTCTTCCAGCGAACGACAAACTTCAATAGGAAGCGGAATTTCATTTCCAAGTTACGGGTCGAGGGGGTTTGGAATGAGTCTAAGTGTGAAATTGTTGATAATGTAGTATCATACTACAAGGATCTATATCGTGAAAGGGAAAGTTGGCACCCAAGATTAGATGGAATATATTTCGATGGTCTGTCTCCAGAGCAACAGGGGGCTTTTGGAAGCGCCCTTCAAGGCGGAGGAAGTAATTGGGATAATTCGAGGTTTAGCGGGGGATAAGGTGCCCTTATGGATTCACCATCAAATTCTATAAGGGCCTGTTGGGAGATTGTGGGGAGCAATTTCACGGAGGTGATGCGAGAGCTTTATGACTCGGGACACTTCAACAAAGTAATCAATAGCACCTTTCTTGTGCTCATCCCCAAGAAGGAAGGCGATATAGATCTGAAAGACTTTTGCCCCATTAGTCAGGTCGGCAGTGCTTATAAAATTCTCTCCAAGGTCTTGGCCGCACGCCTTAAGAAAGTGATGGCTTCTATAATCTCCCCTCAACAAAGTGCGTTTGTTGGGGGTGTCAAATTCTAGATGGAAATGAATGTATCCGCGACCGCATCAAATCCAAGATCTCGGGTCTCATTTGTAAGATTGACATGGAAAAGGCCTATGATCATGTCCATTAGGCGTTATTGGATTACGCCCTAGGTAAAATGGGTTTTGGGGCGAAGTGGAGAAAATGGAAGGGGTTTGTTTGTCGTCGGTTTCCTTTTCCATTCTCCTGAATGTGAGTCCAATAGGGTATTTCCCTAGCTTCAGGGGTCTTAGACAGGGAGACTCGCTTTCTCCCTTCCTATTTGTGATCTTGTCAGAAGCCTTGAGCAAAATGTTGTCTAAAGTTGAGGGGCAAATGTTTGAAGGTTTTCCGATTGGTCTGGACAGCCTTCGTATATCTCATCTCCAATTCACCAATAATACTCTCATTTTTTGACAGTCTTCTTTTTTGACAGTCTTCTAGTAGCGAGTAGCGACCTTCTCTTTCTTAGATGTCTTCTCCGATGCTTTGAAGCAGTGTCAAGCCTTCGAGTGAATTTAGGAAAATCAAAGATTGTGAGTGTCAGTGAAGTCCCTGACATAGTCCATCTTTCAGGATGCCTAAGCTGCTCTGTGGGGTCTCTTCCTTCTGTTTATCTAGGTATGCCTCTGGGGGCTGGCTTTAAATCTAAAGCGGTTTGGGTGTGTTGGATAGAGTGGCCAGTCGAGTTGAAGGATGGAAATCTTCCTTTTTATCGAAAGGGGGGAATTGACGCTTATCTAGAGCACCCTAAATATCCTCCCTACCTATTTTATTTACACCCTAACCATTCCTCATTCGGTGGCCGCTTCCCTTGAGAGAATCATGAGGGATTTTTTGTGAACTAAGAAAGGCGATAAATTCAAATACATCTAGTCATCTGGAATCTCTTATGCCGCCCTAAGGCTAACAGGGGCTTGAATCTCAAGTCACTAGTTCAAGTCAACAAAGCGTTGTTAGGTAAATGGATTTGACGTTTTGGGGAAGAGAGGAATAATTTGTGGCGTTCTGTGATTACTGCCAAATATGGGGCCTCTTCATGTTGGGTCCCAAGAGATGTGAAGGGTTCTCATGGCCAGGGTCTATGGAATGGTATTAGGGCTACTACTAGCTTGGTGGTGCCTTATTTCAAGTTTCGAGTCGGGAGGGGGGTCTGAGATCAGGTTTTGGTCAGATGTGTATGGGGACACTAGGCTGAAGGATGACTTTGGAAACCTCTTCGTGTTAGCTTCAGATAGGGAGGTTTTAGTAAAGGACGCTTATGAGAGGTTAAGCGGGGAGGTGGTGTGGTGTCCGAGTATGCGTCGAGACTTGAATGATTGGGAAGTTGATGATTTGACTAGACTTTTGGTGTGGGTCAACCCCCCATGTGCTGATATTAGGGTAGCAGGAATTGGTCTAGAGGTAACCATGGTCGGTTCTCGGCAAGATCTCTACTACATTCTTTGTGTCATGTATCCACTAGGCTGTTTTCTCGTAAGATTGTGTAGAACCCTGGAATTCCCTCTTAGGCATCTTTCTTCCTTTGGACTGCGGCTTTGAATAAAATTTTAACTTGTGATCATTTATAAAGTAGAGGGTGGAGGATGGCTAACTGGTGCTTCTTGTGCTTCCAAGCAGAAGGATCTGTGGATCATCAATTATTGTACTGTCCTATTGTGTTTGGGATATGGGGGTATTTCCTTTCCCGTTTGGGGGTAGGCTGGGTCTTTCCCTCCTCCTCTCACAGATTCTTATCTTGTTGGGCGTTGGCTAATATGGATGGTGCTAGGGAGGCGATCTGGGTAGTACTCCCAAGGGCTATCTCATGGATGATTTGGAAAGAAAGAAATCATCGAGTTTTTGAAGATTCTGCTTCATCAGTGGCACATATCTGTGCTCGGACTCGGCTGGTTGTATTAGAGTGGGCGGGGTTAGATTTCGATATGGAGGATTTGAGGGAGGTGTTGTGTTGAGTAGTTTTTTTGGGCTACAGGGTACTTGGGTGTTGTCGGGTTTATGTACACAACTCTTCAACTGGCTCGCGGTTTTTTTTGTAATACTTCTTTCTTTTTTAATATATTGCGGGTTCTTATCGATCAAAAATGATTTTGGATACATTTTCTTTTAATCTTCTAAAACAATAACATGTTTGCAGGTTACTAACATGACTTTAGGTTTTAGATGTGTTATTTTTAACCCAAAATCTGAAAACTTTTGAAAAAATGCAGTTTCTACACATTTTTTTCTGTTGTTTCTGTTTCTCTTTTGCTCTTTTATTGTGTCTTGCTTACAATATTAAATGGAAAACATACTTCTAGGATAGACACATGTGGACATGTGTGCACAAGAAAAATGTGGAAAAAAAATAGAAAAAAACAGGAGTCAATATGATTTACAGACACTTGTTTTTGATAATTTCACATTTCTGTGCATACAACATGAAATAAATTATTTATCATATGCCTAATAAGTTGTTACATGTATTGGTATTGCATACTTGTAGATTTGGATAAGGCATCATGCCTTGGAAAGAAATGGATATTGGTTCGGAGCAAGATGAGGAGATTGATGTGATAGGCATAAGATTTAATGCAAGTGTTGCCCTAGGTTAGTTATGGGCACATAACATGGTTTAGGAGCACTTGGCTCACATTACAGGGGACATTACGGATGTAAAGCATAGAAAATGAGGTTAGGTTGTTGATGAAGGGTCATCTAAGAGGCATAGTTTAAAAAATCAATACATTTCTTAATGTTTCCAAAGAAATGTGCCCATTTCCATGGGTATTGAACGAAACCTGTCCACATCATGGCTTAAAATGTCAATACATTTGGGTCAATTTTGACCTAAATGTATCAACTCATCGTCCCCGAAACGAAATCAACATGCAGTTATAGAACTACATAATTTTGGGAAGTATTGAGGTCAATTTCGGTCAACTTCATATCATTTCAGTGATCTTCGTTCAAAATGTATTATATAGGACAGAATATGGGTCCTTCGTTTTGAATTTTGAATCACGGGACTTTGGTGAAATTTCAAGATTTCACTCACAATCAAATAATCTAGGGCAACTAGGCTTATCCTAAATTATAAATAAATTCAATAAATATTTGGATTGTCTCAATTGATAGATTAGGGATAGTTTATTGTGGAATCCCAAACCAATCAATCAAAAGTAATATCCAAATCAAATCCCCAAATAATATTCTCCTGCAAACAACTAACTCTTCCCCAAATAACTTCTCACCAAATTTTATGGTTTAGATAAACTCTAAATTTTATCTAATGAATCTTTTATTCTGAAGCCCGGCCAATTCAAATATCATCTCGTTGATTGGGCTAGTATTTGTCAGCCAAAAAAAGCAGGTGGCCTCAATTTAAAACCTCTCTCCCTGTTAATAAGGCTCTATTAGGGAAATGGATTTGGAAGTTTGGAGAGGAGCGTAATAGTCTCTAGCACTCTATGATAGTGGTCAAATATGAGGAACTCTCTAGATGGGTACCTAAGGAGGTCAGGTTGTCCCATGGGGTGGGAATGTGGAAGGGCATTATGTTTGTTGCCCGGTTTGTCATTCCACATTTTGTATTTAGGGTAGGGGTGGGTCTGAGGTTCGGCTCTGGAAGGATGTGTGGTGCGGAACCACAAAATTGAAAGATGACTTTGGAGCACTATTCTGTCTAGCAACTAATAGGGATGTGGCCGTCTGTAATTACATCGAGCGAAGGGAGGGAAGGGCGTCATGGGGCCCTCTATTGAGGAGGGGGCTGAACGACTGGGAGATTGAAGACTTTGGTTGGTTGATAGAGCGTCTGGGGTCACCTCCCCTGTCATTTCAGGGTCCTGATAGGAGAGGGTGGTCTAAAGGCAACAAATGTCGTTTTTCAGTAAGTTCACTAGTACAGTCGCTCGGGTCGGATCCAGCTGAACTATTTCCTCATAGGACTATGTGGAATCCTGGTATTCCTTCAAAAGTATCATTTTTTCTATGGAATGCGGTTTTGAATAGGATTCTCACCTGTGACCATCTGAAGAGTAGAGGGTGGAGGATGGCAAATCGATGTTTTATGTGCCTCCAATCGGAAGAATCGGTAGACCATTTGCTCTTGCATTGTACCTTTGCTCGTGAGATTTGAAGTTTCTTTCTTTCCCGAGTAGGAGCAGATTGGGTCTTTCCCTCTTCCCTTCGTAGCTTCTTATCTTGTTGGCATTTGACTAGGGGGATGGATCAAGGGATGTGCTATGATCAGTGATGCCAGGTGTTATGGCATGGTCTATATGGATAGAGCGGGATAGGAGAGTGTTTGAGGACTCTGTCTCCTCCCCATCCCGCATATGTGCTAGAGCGAGCTCTATGGTTCTGGAATGGTGCTCCATCAGACAGGAAGGAGTGGATCTGGGTCCTTGGCTTGATGATTAGTTCTGAGGGGTAGTGGGGGGCTGTTATAGGGGGCCTCTAAGGGATATACTTGTTTGTCTTTCCATCTTTTTCTACTTCTTGGGTTCATGTACTTGTGAACTCTTTTTTGGTTCCGCTCTTGTTGTTCTCCTTTGCTTCTTTTATAATATTGCTTGCTTGATTATCGATCAAAAAAAATATATCTCAAATCAAATTTTCCCAAATCCAAGTTAACCGAAATATAGGATTTCTCTAAAATTAAAAGATTAGTAAATTAAGCTTCAATTTGGATCCAAAATAATGAAAATCACCCATCAATGATCAAATCTTGATGCCCGAAATATAACCCTGAGAGATCTAGGGTTTCAATCGATCCAAACCATCAAATATAGGATTCAAGATTTGATTTTTACTACTTTGAAATAGCAAAAAAATCAAGGCTTTAACAAGTTGAATAGTCTATAAATAAAGATGGAGATTGAAGTAATGTGTAGAACGAGTCCCCGTTCTTGGATTAATCTCATGATCTCCCCGGAAAGTTGAAGGATCAAAATCTCTAATTCTAATTCAACATTAGGAAGCTCACACAAAAAAATTCAGTAGAGAATTCTTAGTTTCCATTCAATTATTTTGTTTGGAAAGAACATAACATATTTATAAGGGAAAGGGGATGGGCTTTAACCCTAACTTGACTTGGACTCTAAGTTACTATTAAAGACTTCCAAAACAACAATAAAAATCTAATAAAATAACATAAATTCTACTTATGGTCTAATGACAATCTAAATAACACATATGGAACAAAAAAATTACCCTATTGTCTGCATTAGTATTTACGAACCTGTCGTTGGCCTGGTAGATTTATAATATCTCACAAACCCCCAACTGTTTTTACCCATTCAAGCCACCGCGCCTTTGGGGTTTTCACTCTATTTTATATTGTTGGCTGGTTTGATCTGGATGGGACCATGCGGGCCCCACTCTTGAAAATTCTTATGTTTGGATCTTTTCCTCCTAGATCTTCAAACTTTTGCAAGACTTGATTAAGTCTTTGTTTTCCTCTGTTGTTTCTTGTGGATTCACTTGGAGGGTGATTTGGAGGTCATTCCCAATAGATATTGTTTGATTGGCATGTAAAGTCATGGTTCTCAAATCCTCATATTAATTCAAACCCTATGTTTGAATGGTGAAGACTGATCGGTGCTAATTGTTACACATTTATGCACCTCAAACTACACTTGTTAATTCTTTAGAGTTTGTTTTGAAACTGTTTTACGGTACTTGATTGTTTTTATCCATTTCAGGTTCATGTGAAGAAAAGAAGATAAGTCTTGAGCTTTATGAGCTTCGAAGACTTAGAAGAGTATCAGCAATAAGAAGAATAGAAGAAAGAAGAAACGGAGATCAAACCAAGCAAAATATTCAAGATTCGATCGATCGCATAATTCAGAGCGATCGATCGGAGGTCAACGCAGAACCCAAAATTCCAGAAAAAGAATCCGTACAAGAAATTTCAGAGCGATCGATATGAGGATGTCAAGCGATCGATCAGAGGAAAACAGTACTTGTGCACAGAAATCAATGCAACTCTGATCAATCGGAGCTAATCAGCGATCGATCGCAGATAGACATTTTGAGCCTCGGGATGTGCTCACAGATATGGGAATTGGACCCAAATTAGAAGTCCCAAAAACCCTAATTAGAAGTCCCTGAAGCTTTATAAAAAAAATCCCTAAGGCCTTGCCTAAGGTTCTAAATTTTGGTGAAACTGAAGAGAAGAGGCTCTCTAAAGATCTGTAAAGGTTTGAGGATGTGTTCTTCATTGACGATGGTGTTCTCTTCCCTCTTGATGAACTAATCTTTTTTCTAGGGTTTAGACGAAGCCTTAGCCAAGTAATTGTATTTGTGCATTTTAATTAGGTTTTTCTTGTTCTGTAAACAATGATTGAATGAGAGGGTTGTTCAACAACCGATTTTAACAGATTCAATATTTGATTTCAATACAATTCTATCCTTGTCTTAGGTTTTATTATGTTGAGATTGAAATCGTTCGCATTAACTTTCTGTCATTGTTAATGTGGATTTTATGCAATGGTTTTATTGTTCAAGGGATTAAACGGTGGGATATTCAATGCTTAGGGAAGACGAGTGATTACAGAACCCTAGTTTAGTGTGGATCACTTGTATTAACCACAGATAGGGCATACCTAGGGTTTGATTACTTGCATCATTCTTGATTTATTGAGTTGGGACTTGTCGTCACACTCATTCTAATTGTTTACATTGTGAAAGACCTGAAAAATGCATTAAGGTTCAATTATGAGGTTAGTGGTGGATTCGAATCCCCTAGATCATCTCTCTTAAAATTTACCAAAAGTTGTTTAGTTATTTCCATTAATTAGAAGTCATTAGGTTAAATTTTGTTTGTGTTTAAACAACCCAAATTTAACCTTTGTTCACTTTTGATTTAGAATAGATCTTGAAAATAAGGCAACGAGACCAGCGCAATCCTCGTGGAATCGAAACCCTCGATACTTGTCACTATTCTTCGGAATTAGTACATTTAAGAGGTACAAATCTTAATTGATCACCTACCAAGAAATATGATCTATATTGCTTTTTGTCTATGATTTGCTTCTACATTAATATAATGTCGTAATACAAAACTTTAATCGGATGAAGAATATTTTTCAATTCAAAACTTCTTATGAAAAATATTTTTAAATGTTTTAGTAATATTACTAACCTATTAAGGTATTTCAATTCTATCTAAATAAATAATACTAAACTATTATTTTAATTTAAAATATAAATTCAAATTAGATCAACCAATGCTTACTATTATATTTAGAACATAATTTCCTACTTAATATTTGAGTGTTAAATTGAGCGGAGCTCTACTAAGCATCTTGAGTGGAACTCCCCTTTTTAATGCATAGATGGTGGCAAATTGACAATCTTGTAATTACAAAGAGAGGTAGTGGCGATTTTGTGAAGAAATTTATCTCCATAATTACAAGATAGCCACCGATTTTACACTAAAAGGGGAGCTCCATTCATGGCGCTTGAATCAGAGCTCATACTCATATTTAAACACTTAATATTTAAGTTTAATTTTGAAAGAATAAAATTATTTGATATTATAAAAAGTAAAATAATCATTCCAATTTCCAATATGAATATAAATGATGTGTATCAGTGTATATAATATATCCTATATGCAGTATTTTTATGACTGCATTTTTAGAAAGAGATTATATTTTAATTCAAATTTAAAATTTAGAAAATAAGAAAAAATGTGGAAGTGGAATACGTTGTGAAATTCTATGTTTTTCATTTAAATATTTTTTCTACTAATGATAAATATGAAAATGTGTATAATTTTTATTATTATATTATACAAAAAAAACTTGGAGCAACTTAATAACTTTTTAGATCTAAGTTTGTTGTATGCCCCTTATTTTATAGTGTTTCTCTTTCTTAGGAGTTAGGAAGAAGTTACTTCATGACCATGGCTGTAGACCATTAATTATGTGTAACTTTGACTTGTAAACTTTCAGACATACGCAGCAACTCATGTCACTTGTTATCTGTTAACTATCTCACTTTTCTAATCTAGAAGGGTTGTTCTTGGTTATATATTGAGCTTTGACGTGTATTTGTGCTTAATTTATCATTTCCTAAAGTTTCCTCTTAAATTTCCAATGGTTCCCTAATATTCCCTGCATTTCCTTGATTTTTATAATGTTTCTTTAAATTTCCACAAAATGATTCCACTTCTTTTAATTAATAAAGTTTAAACTGACACAGAACTTTTAAACCTTGTGGCATGGTAATACTAACCTGATTCTTTTCCCTCATACTTTAAAAAGAATATTTTGAAATGGATGGGGTAGTTTTAACAGTTTCAGTTTACATATATATTACCCTGTTAGTTTATAATATAACTGCATGTGTCTTCCAGAGTATATTTTCACTATAGCAACCATTTAATAAACCATGGTTACTACCAAGATAAAGGTGGATACATATCCAAAAAGATTAAGACTACAAAAGCAAAGGGACAAAAAAAAGCTAACCATTCTACTCATCCCTACCTCTATTGGATAATTTAGAGTTTAGACTTTAGAGTCTAAAACTGAGCATTTTGAAAATAAAAGTGACCAATTATTAGAATCCAAATGAACAGTTTTTCAGTAGGCAAAAAATATGATTTAAAAGTATGCAATGCATCCTACCAATATCACAATGCTAGAGTAAATGGAAGCTAAAGTTCATAGGTATTAATTTATAGGTCAAAGTAACTAAAGCTTAGAAATATAATCTATCTTGAGCGCACATGGAAGAATAATGGCCTACACAATACATTATTAATGAAGAAAAAATTAGGCTTGTTGCTGCTGACATTACGATGAGGTTTATATTGTAGTCATTTTCAAACACGAACAAAGATTAGCTTTCAAAGAAATAAAGAACATGCATTTGAATGTAGGAAAGAAAAAAGAGTAGCTTGTGATACCTGGAATGTTTGGATCCTTTGTGGCACAAGTGAGTCCTCAGTTGTGCCAAGACCAAGTTGACCATTTTGATTTCGCCCCCAACTTCAACAAAATAATAATAATATAAGTTCGGCCCAAATCATGTCAAAGACAATACAAAAAATATTTACATGTTTTATGTAGGTTATATTTGACTAAGCCTAGCTTCCTCTCCAGGGATAGTAAACTATGGACAATTCTCAATGACATCGTTCTATTAGACCCGGCGTGGTAGTGCTTGTTCTCCTTTTCCTTATTGAGAAGTGTAGAATCCTAGCATTCCATCTAAAATCGTGTTCTTCCTCTGGAAAAACACCTTAGAATTTAGATAACATCCTCACTACAGACCACTTGAAAAACAAGGGTGGCACTTGACTAATAGATGCTATTTATACATGGAAGTGGAGGAATTAGTGGGTCATTTTCTTTTGCATCGTCCTTTTGCTAGAGAGATCTAGATACCTTTCTTTTCTAGGAGTCTCTTTGGTCCTCCCTGAGAGTTTCCAGGACATCATCTCCAGTTAGATCATTTGCGATCTAGAAAGTCCTAAGGGGGTAGTATGGCGCTTACTTACTAGTGTTGTGTTTTGTAGTGTTTGCGCAAAAAAAAAAAAAAAAAGAGGGTTTTTTATAACCTCTCCTGCCATAGTGAGAGACTATGGTCACACTCATCTAAGTTTATTCTTAACTAAGTGTGCTATGAGGGGAAATTTTGTGTTGGTAGATTTGGGTTCTTTTCTTCTGTGTAGGATTGTTGTGCCTGATATGTTGTCTTTGCTTTCTATTTTATGAATTCCCTTGGGTCACTTCTTCATGAACTATGCCTTGCATGCTTTTCCTTTATCTAATATATAAAATCTGCTTATTGATTAAAATGGCTCCTAAGATCTAAATGTTCTTATGGAGATGACACTTCATGAGATGAATACTAGTGACATTCTTCAAAGGGGAAGATAGTACAAGGCTCTTTCTCAACCCGTTTATATGATGAGTAAACGGGATGGAGGGTCGCTTAATCAGTGTAGAGGGGATGGAGAGTTGATTAATTACGTAACTGAGGGGTGGCTAGAGAGTAGAGACATGGCATAATTTCCTTAACCTAGTGGATAACTTTGGATGTTTCCTCTTGACATTTTAGATTTCATCTTGCAACAGTCTGCTGGCCCCTTTTAGAAGCGCAGTCAGGTTCTTTGGAATATCTTACTAAAATGTTGATGGACGTTTCCTCTCGACATATTAGATTTCATCTTGCAATGGTCTGTGGCCCCTTTTAGAAGTACAAACGGGTTTTTTGAAATATCTCATTGCAATTGTTGGAAGTTTCCTCTCAACATATTAGATTTCATCTTGCAACAGTCTGTGTGCTCCTTTTAGAAGGGCAGACGGGTTCATTGGAAGATCTCATTGCAATATTGTTCTTCGGAAATTTTGGGAGGGCATAAATAGAAGGGTATTCGAAAGCAAGTATCATAAAGAAGATAGGAATGATGATTTCTCATACGGCCTTGCTGTTTGAAGAATTCATAAGTTTTAGTCCACATGAATTCTTAAGAGATTAGCAAGCAATGACGAGGTCTTCCCTCCATTTCTTTGCTATTATAGTAATGTGGCATCCTCCAAATTAGGACGTGATAAAGGCATAAAGCTCAACTTTAATGGTGTTCTCAGGGGAAGTGGGATCCCTTGGGAATTATGGGCCTCTTTCAAGATCAAAGTGAGAGAATAATTTTCCATCTCGGAGAAGATCCATTTTTGGTGATTCCACAAAGCATATGCTTTAGCCATTCCGGTATTCCCAATGGCATGGCCTAGATCCCCCCTCCCAAAAAAAAAAAAAAATCATTTCACCACAGTGGTGATTTTTAGAAGACTCTAACAACTTGGTAAGCTGCAAAAGGGATTAAAAAGGATCTTGGAAACTTTCACATTGTTAAGGAAATCCAGGCTTTGATTCTTCCATTGAACACCTCATTCTCTTGCGTACCAAATTCAGCAAATTATATGGCACAGTTTGACAAAATTTGGAGTCCATAGGCATGTTTTATACAGCGGTGTGAGCATGCCATAATAATTTCATGTTCCCTTGTACTATCTCTTACCTTTTCATTTAAATAAAAAATTTGTTGCTTTTTAAAGTGGCAAAGCAACCACCTTTAGGTTGAGCCACTACCCTAGTGATACTGAACCCCAAGTATGTACCATTAAAGTTAGTAATCCAATCTACCTAACACAAGAGAAGAGGTGTGAACTGAAAAGTCTACTAACCTCTGCACCTCGCCTTCCATAGTCACTGCCAAACAATGGCTATCCCCACAAGCAATTTGTTTAATCCTCACACCTTGTAATGCTTTGATTGGTTGAGGAGTAAACAAGTCATTGGAGTTACCATGGCCCAACCTTCCAAAATCACCCCTACAAATACACACAATCACCAAATGCATATAACTTCCTATGAGAATCAAACACAACTGACGATAGCAACACTTTAAACAAAACTAGGTTGTATAATTAGCCAGATAATCTAAATCACCTCATAAGATCAGATCTATTATATATATATATATATAGAGAGAGAGAGAGAGAGAGTATGCTTAAAATTGAAAAAGAAGACAATCAAATCAAGCACATTTACCCCTTTCACATTTCTCTCATTCACTTCCTATTCTACACCCCGAAACTCAAATTCCTTGAGTTTTTGTGATTAAAACTTGACTTGGGGTTTGAATCAAGAAATTGAAGAATTAAACACCAAATTCTTTGTTTCCTCAAAGTGTCATTTGAATTGCTCAATCAGGTAAATTTCCTCTCTCTTTTTTTAAAAATCATATTTATTACAAAACAAAATGGTAAATGGTGGTGAGTTCCATGGGTTTCAATTGAAATCCCTGAACCTTAGTTGATTTAGGTTATTATGGTTTCCTTTTTCTTATGTTTTCTCTACGGTCATATCCAACACTATGAAAATCTCTACCACCACTCCAACACTATGAAAATCAACGGCTTATTCTCATACGTCCATGCCCAACACTATGAAAATTTCTATGACCAGCCTTCACTCAGCCACATAGAGATGGTGATGATGATTCGTATGAGCCAACCCATAATTCTATGTGGCTTTAGACTTAAATAGTTGACACTTTACATTTTACAGGTATCTATCTTTTTCTTTATTAATTGTTTTATGTATTTACTTGTTTGGTTTATTAGTTAATTATATTTTCACTCATTGTGTAAGTGTAATTGTGTTTATTACTTTGTCTTTGAGTCGACTCCCATGACTGTTGTTAATTTGTTATTGGCTATTTGGTAATTTAATTTGCTACTCTATTCATCTATTGCCTACAATTCTACTTGATTTTTGCTTCCTAATGCCTTATTTTATTTATTTCAATTTAATTTATTTTTATTTTAAAAAAACATGTATCGTCTGAAACTAATACATATCGGTTTCGGTTGGGACCGATACAGTCCCCAAAACCGTTTTTTAAATCCTTGTGCTGACTATTCCACCATAGGACTTGCAAAGATAGATTTTAGATTTCTATTGGCATATGGAGCGTAAGTGCGTAACAATGTCAATGCTTACATTGAGGATTGATGTGAAAATGGCTAGCAACGGAAGATTTTCTTGTCCACTAATTTTACTTGCATACTTATTCTTTATGGTAACTAGGAATTGAGTCTTTATGCTTGTTCACAGTTTAAATGAAGTTTAGGTTGCACTTTATTAGTGGAATCAAATAGACTTACATTTTGTCAAGCTCTTGAGGGAAAAGTATGTACATACATGTGTATGGCAGTGTAACTGAGATTGATATTGATAATTACGAGTTTACCAGACAAGTCCATGCTAATATTTTCTGGTGGATATATGATATGTAACTTTTTGGAGATTCTCTTTCAAAAATGCTATTTGAAAAACTGATATCTAAGTATGTCTTTCTGAAAATTCCCTATCAGAAATGCTATTTTAATGAATAAAATTCTAAAACTCGCACCCGTAAATTCAAGTGAATACTATAGTAGGGAATCAATTCCAATAATTAGTGGATAATCTTTTGGCATTTTTAGAAAGGTATGGATGAAGTAAATACCAAGAATAATCTACAAATAATTAATTTTATGGGAAATTGAGGATATACCAATGGTAATTTTAAAAAGTTATGTATGACTGATTTCATAGGAAGGTAAATACCAAAAATAATCTACAAATAATTAATTTTCTGGGCAATTAAGGATATAACAATGGTATTTGCTTCTGCAGAACAGCAATGCCATACAATCTGGAAATGAGTGCAACATAAAAAAAAAACAATCATGGAAGTATCCACATGATTCAAAAGAAACAAAGACAAGTTTCCAATGAGAAAACAATAAATGAGATCTTTGTTTTGCGACATTAAACATCCACCAAATCATGGCTTTCCTCTTTGCAGTTACATTCACTCAAAGTGTATAAACTATAACATTTTCAAGATCTAAAAAAGTTTCTCTCTTTTCAGTGGAACCATCAATGTAGCTGGTGACCAATTAGAAGGAATACTCTCAGGAATATGTTCCACAGGTACAAACAAACGTATACATTCTGAAAAGAGGTGCAAAGTCAAATACCCAGTTACATAGTCAGAAAACCACTCAACCACACAGAGAAGCTTGAATAGACTTGCAGAGGATAAAGGCAACAGGAGTTTGGATCAACAAAAGTATATGATTATCTGAGAACCATGATTGAAACGGTAGGCATAAGAATAACCAAGAACAGTAACTGAAAGGGTATAAATATGCTTATTCTATAAGCTCTTAGGTGAGTTATAATTTATTATGATATCTTTGACAAACTTCCTTTTCATGTGCGCCATTTTAGTTTTGATAGTTGGCATCTAGAGTATGTAATATTGTAATCTTTGAAAGATAATTACTTTGTGGATACAACCTTATGCACAAGTCTTTTTTATAAGTCACAAATTTTCTTGGTAAAACAAAGGGAAATATATAATGTCTTAGGGAAAAGATTATATGCGAATAATTAAAAATTACGGAAGGGAGGAGAGGGAGGAGAGAGAGACATCCATAATCTACTCTACAAGGAAGATGACTCATAGACAAGGAACACACCATCCCCAACTATACACTTGCATCTGAGATTCAGAATATGCAGTTGTATGATCAGCTCCACAAGTAATGGATACAATTTTATGGCCATCCAATGCACTTGTCTGTGTTGGAAAATATCGGTCTTCGGCATCTCCATGGCCCAACTGTCCATCCTCTCCTCGTCCCCATGAGCAAACAATGCCGCCAGCTGTAATATATCAACGCATGATCTCAATTTCTTATGCTGGTCCCATTATTTTTTAAATAAGTAGTACGATGAATTCAATAAATCTTAATTATATAAATACAAACAACATTTATACAAAAGCAATAAAAAAAAACTCAATTGATTGATGAGTTGTGATATAAGACCAAGTTAAGTTATTCACAGCTACTACCACGTGGCATAGAACTCATATACACAAGCAATGACACTAGAACAACCCATCAAGTTATCAAAGCTCAAAATAAGAAAACTAAATATGCATCCATGCCAAATTTCGTCTTTTACAGTGAGCATGAAACTACATGCAAACAAGAATTTCTCTCTCAAAGCCATGAACCTCAGAAATAACAAGAGATTAGCATATCAATACTCGATATCGTAGTTCACATTGGAAAATAACCAGTTCAGTTAGACTCAAGTACATTAGATATATGGTATCCATAAAATTCATGTCTAACTTATTACATACAAAGGTCTTTAAATTTTAGTATTACAATCTTGTTTTCAAATAAAACCAAAAGGTCATTACTGGATCGACATATTATGCAGGTCAAATCTATTGTTTCCTCTTGATGGGTAGATTGAATCCAAATGGTTTCCTTTGATACTTATACCCATATAGGCATCCATGTTTTCCCATAATTGGAAAATCAAAACTTCTATTTGACTTACCTATCCCCTGAACAGGACTTCAGAAATTCTATTCACAAATCAGTGAAATCGAAGCACGTTTCATACTATAAGTTTAATGAGTAATAAAAATGCATGTGATTTAAAATAATAATTTAAAAAGTCACAGAAAAATTATTGGCTAATAATGGTTGAATTAAAATTTAATGGATATGAGTTCAAAATGTTTGGGGAAGAGGATGACAAGGAGGAAGACGGAGGCAATGCATGGCTTTGACTGAATTGGCTCTAGAAAATTATGATTCGTCTCCTTATTGACACCTTACACCTTTCTATTGCGCATTATCAGGGGATGATAACAGAAGAACAGTGCCTTGAAAAGAAAGAAAGTATGAAATGTTAATACCACATATTCATTATTGACCACCGAAAAATTGTTAAAACTTCTATTTTGGCAAAAACAAACTGGCTTAAATATCTCGCTCAACGGATCCCTTTTCTAGGGTAAATTACACCATCTTTCCCACTCCCCACCCCAGCAATCAAACACCATCTCACATCCCACGCCGCAATCAAATATAATATGACATAACAATATGCTCTGTGACATGTTCATGTGTATTGAGCCGAAAATAAGGAAGCCACATTATAATGCAGAATTCAAACAAAGTCCACCATGTGCCATGTTTGCCAAAAATTCATTTAGAGGTATCAAAATGCTAGTCAAAAAAACTAAGATTAAAACTTCACATCCAATCTGAGATAAACACAAGGCATTTCACTTGGGACATGAACCCTAAAATCAATCAACTGTAAGAAACTAACATATTCACAATTAATGAATCAAAACCACTCCAAAAACAACACCACACTCATATTTCAAGTACAACAAGTTCTAACATCCATGAACCAGGATCCATCACAAACATACCAAGAAAGAGCCATCAATCAAGGGAAAAAGACAAAAAGGGGGACCAGTTACACTTACAGAGGAGAGCAACAGAGTGACTAGCCCCAGCAGAAATGAGAAGAATGCGAGGAATGGGTCCAGAGATTCCTTCGTCCTCCATGTTTGGTTCTTCCTTTGCTGCAAAAAGTATCTTTTTGATCAGAGAAATGGAGAGGAGAGGAAGAGTCTAGAGAGAGAGAGGAATATTAAATGATTGAGAAAAGGACATGAGCAGTGGATGGAGTAGAGACAAGAGAGCAGTACGTACGTGAAGGACGAGATCTCTATCTCTTCTGAGAATTCATTGCTCTGCTGCGTTTCGGCGCTCAATTCTCCTCCACCACATCTTTTTTTCATATTTGTTTCTCGCGATTGAATTCAGGTACACTTCGATCGCACCCACTGGTTAACACGTGTCTTTCTTTTAAATCCTTATTAACCGTAACCGTAACCGTAATTAAGATTCACTGACCCTTCGAGTTCAACCAATCCAACATCCCCAGCAGCATCCTTACCAATTTTCTTCTCCCTCTGCCAGTCTCCAGAATGCATAAAAGGGATTGACTAGTCAACAGCGAAAGAAAAAAGAGGGGGGATTTGGAACGGGTACAGGAGCTGACCTACTCACCATTGCAACATCCGGGACGTAGGTTTAGGATATAAGACAAAATAAATCTCTGCGGGAACTATGACGAATGACAGAATTGATCGTGGTCAAGAGAGAAAAGAGACTATGGTGAGGAAGAAACCTCGAGTTTCTTTGAACCGTTTCTTTTACTACAAGGGTAAAAGTGTCCTAAAAAATGTTTGGGATGTATCCAAGTAAAAAAACTTCAAGGATAAAGCTTCTAAGACCCCCCCTTATGGCCGAGACCGTGCACTAAGAGCACGGTTCAAGTGGAGCCTACCATGTGAAATGGCCCCCACTTGAATCCGTGCTCTTAGAGCATGGTCTCGACCCTAAGGGGGTCTCAATAACTTCAAATAGGGTGTATTTTGGGTCTCTTAAAGAACCCTGAGTATATTTAAGGAAAAATTCTTAAATTTAACCATAGGTTAAAAAAAATTTAACCCGAGTTTGACGCAGTTGAAGGGACAACTTTATGAGAACAATGAGCAATAGTTCACTCATCACCCATGGAACAAACTATTGCTCAAACTTTAAATAAGAGTTTGTTGACTTATTCTACTATATTAAGCTCTTCTTTACTATTATAATGGGAGGCTGGCGTAGATATTTTTCTGAAATTCCCATACTACCCTTATATAAAAACAAAATTTTGATTTAATGTTTTGCTTTAAAATCCAAACTACCCCTTGCCTTTGATTTTATCTCCAAACTACCCCTTGCTCATCTATCTATTAGAATCATAGCCAATCACGATTGAACTCGGGAGAGTTCAATCGCACCCGTGGGTTAACACGTGTCCCTTTTAACTCCAATTAATTGTGGTTAACTCCTTCCCCTCGCTCTCACGTGCATCGCACATGCCACTAGCAAGGTCAATCGCACCCACGGGTTAACACGTGTCCCTTTTAACTCCTATTAACTATAGGTAACTCCTTCCCCTTGCTCTCACGTGCATCGCACGTGTCACCTGCTAGTATTTAGTAATAAGATTGTTTGATAATATTTTTGTGATATCTAAATACTTTAGTAATAAGTGATTTTATTATTTATTCAATAAGCAATCGAAAACTACTTTTTAAATAATAACTTATTTTATTTAAACGGACAACGTCGATTTTCGAACTATTCTATCATTATAAATAGTTCTTAATTTTTAAAGCTTAATTAAAAAACATTTATTAGATAAGTTTTATCAAACACCCCAAAGTAGATCCGTTAGTTTTAAAAATATTGTCCAATTAACTCATTTACAATACTCTTTTTACTTTTTATCTACTTTGCATTACTGTTTTTTTTTTTTTGGTAAACTCAATCATACCAGAAGGCAATGACTGAAGGCAAAGACAAGGGATGACACTTCCAGCAACTAACGAAAACTCATATTGTGTCTCTATCCCTAGACTAAATCATTTGTACATCAGCTGGAGGGGATGAGAATCGTCTGTATGCTTTAACTAAATCAGTTACTGTTAATTAAATCATTTGTGTGTTGGAAGTCTGACTTCGCTCTATCTCTGTCATTTTCTTCTTCAACTCTTTTTTCTTTCTCTTCAAAAAACTCAACCGAAATCAGGCAATCATGTGGCCAAAATGATAGCACAACTTTTTTTAAGTTACAGCTCCCTACCCCTGTTTTGGATTTTTTTTGGGTTAATCTTTTTTTTGATAAATTTTAATAGAATTGTTATTGATATGTGTTAGGAATTTATGGGTCGGACTGGGCCTGACCCGAGCTTTTGATCTGCCCACATGGATTGCAGGTCATGAGAGCCTAAATGGATAGTCCATGTAGGGAATCTGATAAGTTCAGATAACTTTCATGTTATCCACTAACACAATAATAGGGATAACTTCTCACTCTCCCCAAAAAAAGAGGGAAGAGGTTGTGAGTTAGTGTGAGACTATTCTACATAAGATAATTCCTTATCAGAAGAATACACGTATCTTCCATAATTCTCTTCTCTCTCAGAAAAAAGAAATTCTCTCTGTAAAAACATTCAAGCTCTCTCTCTTGGATTTGAACCGTGGAATCGCAAATGGGAAACTCGATTGTAGCTATCCTTCATTCTACGAGAACAGGACGTACACGGGGGCTAAAGAGGATTATGACAGTGTAACGAATCAACGAAGGATCCGGGTCATCCGCTATTGAGTAAGAACTCTAACCCGGTCCAAATTTATTTGCAGGGCCATATTTAATTACTCTATACATGTGGATAAATTATATAACATTGGTATCAGAGCCAGGTTAGGCTCGTTTCGATTCAGTTCGCTAAATAATATGTGTTGTTATTTTACGCGAAATTATTATGAATTTTTTCTGTAAAAATTCAAAAAGATTTTTCCAAAATTATTTATTGGGTTGTGTTCTACTCATCAAGATGAACAAACCAATTTAATTTCATGTAAAAAGAATTTTGTGAAAGAGAGAAAATTCAAATCCTAATTTTTAGGATCTGAGTTTTCCTCCATTTTTGTGTAATTTTTTGAAAGCCTTAATAAATTAATTCAGGTGTTTTAAGGACCTATTGTTAAAGAGGGCCACGAGATCTTCGAAACGGTATTTTATTTGCATTTTTTGGGTTAAAAACGAGTAAGATATGGTCTTCTAAAGTAGGCTTCGAATAAATCAAATTTATTTTGATTTTAGATGAGCCCACCCCTGCAAGTGTCTCTTTTTTTTTTTGAGGAGTTGACCATTGCGCCACGTGAGCTGCCACATCACCAACTAAGTGGGTTGGTATGCCACGTCAGCGCCACATCAGCTGACATGTCACCAACCATATGGGTTACTGTGACACGTCAGCACGGGGGTCCAATTCATGCCATGTCATTTTAGAGCACCTAGATATGGGCAAGCTGACCCCTAAACTTTAAAAGGCTCGTGTGGGCTCATTTTGACTCCGATTTACGCTGTATTCATCGTTGGATCACAAATTTTATGCTCTATCTGACTATATGTTCAGAAAAAATTTTAAGCTTCTGTAATTTTTATTTTCCAATTTATAAGCATATTTTTATTATTAAAAATGTTCAAATTATTTTTAAATGAAATTTAAAAATTACAGAGGCTAATTTTAAAATTCTAGTATATTATAGGATTTTTTTTAATTATTGTTTAGACACCTAGGGGTTGAATTTTTTAATGGATTCATTAAATTGCAGAATTAAAGCCTTTGTGAGCTTATTTTCGTTACATAATATACATGTGTATTGAAGATTTTGTATCTTCAATCATGCTTGAGTTTATGTGACTTGCTCGCTCCCTTAGTGGTTGAGTGGGGTTCTGATAATGCTTTATATATAGATGTTAATATAAATGCACGTGGAAATATTGGGCGAGGTATCTGTACTCCTAATATATACATTTGATCAAAAATAAATAAGTAAATATATTTTTATTCAACACAATTTGGGAGATAATTTCGAGCTTAGCAGAGTTTCGATCTTAAATATGTTGAGAAGATAATATTTATTAATTGGATTTTTGAACAAATAAAGGAGATGTGCACAATAACTAATAATGTCACCCTTATAATCTGAATGTATAGAAATGACAGCAAAGAATGTAGTAGTTGATCTTGTTAGGGACGAAAAACTGACAGGAAGTAACTATGACATCTGCACAAGAAGATTCAGTATCTTCTGAACGAACAAGAGCTCCTAGAAGTTTTGTCCAGTAAGATGTCCAAACCTGAGGAAGGGCAAACAGCCCAACACTATCATAATCTGGAGGCCTACCAGTCTTGGTATAAGAAGGATCGAAGCACGCGCTTTACTATGTTAAGCAGCATGCACGATGACCTCATTGGAGAGTATGAGGCTTTCCAAACAGCCAAAGACATGTGGGACCAGCTTAAGTTTGACTTTGGAGGTACATCCACAACAAGGCTAAGGAGCCTAGTACTTAAATTTGAGGTGTACCGTAAGGATCCCAAGCAAACAATGACTAAACATCTTAGGGTGATGTCCGGGATGATTCAAGACTTAAAAGCTGCTTGGAATGTCCTTACAGATGAACAACAGGTTCACTCTGTGATCCGATCTCTGCCAAATTCATGGGTAAACATGAAGCAAATCATGACCCATAACGAGATATCAAGAATTTCTCTGATATTTCTCGTCATGTGAAACTAGAAGCAGAGCGCTAAGAGGCGACCAAATCTGCAGCTCTAATCGCCCATGGAGGCCAGCGCAAACCACATGGGTTTAGCCACAAAGATAAGAGTAAGGCAGCATGGCAGGGTGGGGCAAGTTCAAGTGCTCCCAAAGGAGGTCCAAAATTCAAACAGGAAAATCCCAAACATAAGAGGGGTAAGCGCGATGGCAAGAAAAGTGTATCCAAGGTGAAGTGCTGTAATTGTGGGCAACTAGGTCATTTCGCTTGTGATTGCACTGAGCCGAAAAAGGTAACCCCTTCACTCAAATCCTTTAGCATTTATGTATCCTCTCATGTATTTGATGTTGAATCTATGTCTGATTGGATTATAGATACGGGAGCAACAAGACATGTAGCTCGAGAGCAAGCGGGGTTTGTGGATTATAGGAGAGTTCTGGCTGGGACACATGTTGTGTACATGGGCAACGAAAGTCATGAAGAAGCTCGAGGAGTCGGTTCGTACCAGCTTCATTTGCGTACTTGATGCAAATTACTTCTACATGACGTTCTATATGTGTCAGGAATTCACCATAATCTTTTATCTGTATTGACTTTATTACAGTTTGGATACAATTTTCATTTTTCTTTAGATGGTTTGGATATTATGTTGGATGATGTGGTTTTTGGACATGGTTCTATTTATGGTAGTTTATTTAAAATAGATTTGTTTGATTCTTTTCCCTCATCTACTTATTGTAATGTGACTATAAGTTCGTCTACATGACATGCTAGACTAGGGCATATAGGAAGAAATAGGATGATCAGGCTAGCTTGAGAAGGTCTTCTAGACCCACTCGCTAAGGTCAACCTACCTATATGTGAGCCCTGTTTAGTACGCAAGGCATGTAGAAAGCTTTTTGGTAAGGCTAAGAGAGCTATTCAACCGTTGGAGTTAGTACACTCTGATATATGCGGACCTATGAGTATCAAGGTACGTCATGACACCTCTTACTTCCTCACTTTTATTGATGACTATACACGATATGGTTATGTTCAGTTGATCGCTCACCGTCATGAAGCTTTAGACTGTTTCAAACGCTTTGTGACAGAGGTTGAGAATCAACAAGAGAAAAGCTTAAAAACTTTTCGGATTGATCGAGGACGCGAGTACTTATCAGATCAATTTAAGGATATATGTTTGAAAAAGGGGATACGCAGACAACTCACTATTCCTTATACTCCGCAACACAACGATGTAGTGGAGAGAAGGAATAGAACCCTTTTGGAGATGGTTAGGCCTCTGATAGCGCAGGCAAACCTCCCTATAACCTTTTGGGGGGATGCTTTATTGACTGTAGCCTACATACTTAATCGAGTGCCTTCTCAGACAGTTTCTTCCACCCTATATGAGCTTTGGAAAGACAAAAAGCCCAATTTGGAGCATTTGCGCCCTTGGGGAGGCTGCTGGTTTTGTACATAGCACCTCCCATGAGCATGGGAATTTGGGCCCTAGAGCTAGAAAGAATATCTTCATCAAGTATTCTGAAAGCTCAAAAGGTTATGTGATGTATGGTGAACATCCAAATGGAAGAATGACTGAGGTAGAGTCCCGTGATATTGATTTCATCGAGACTGATTTTCCTAGCATAGGCGATGCTAATAAAGATCTTGACCTCTATGAGTTATAGGAAGATGAAGTCATCCTACCATCTTCAAGCGAGGGTGGGGAATTAGTTCCTCGTCCTGTAATCACTGAAGATAGTGGGAGTAGTCTTCAACCCAGTGGGAGTGACCCACAGGAACAAGATCAAGCTCGTAAAGTTAGTAGTAGAGGGCACATTCCTCATCATCATTTTGAGATTGAGGGGAATGTCTCTTATGTGCTACTAAGGATGAAGATGAACCTGCTTCTTTCAGTGAAGCACTTTCTTCATCAGCTAGTGATGAGTGGATAACTGCTATGCAAGATGAGATGAGCTTCATGGACAAGAATGGTGTTTGAGAGTTAGTTGACCTTCCGCCTGGGCGTAAGGCCATTGGAAACAAATGGGTTTTAAAGGTCAAACACAAGGCAGATGGCTCAATTGACAAGTGCAAGGCGCGCCTAGTGGCGAAAAGCTATACCCAACGAAAGGGTGTTGACTATGAGGACACATTCTCCCCAGTAGTGAGAATTGCCTCCATGCACCTTATACTCACCATTGTAGCACAATAGGATTTAGAGCTTTATCAGATGGACGTTAAGACAACATTTCTCAATGGAGAACTAGACGAGGAGATTTATATGGCTCAACCAGTGGGTTTTGAAGGCCAGGGACATGAGCGCAAAGTGTGCCATCTAGAATGTTACATCTATGGTCTCAAACAGTCGTCTAGGCAATAGTAGTTAAGATTTCATGATTCTATTACCTCAATTGGTTTTGAGATGATTGAAGAGGACCATTGTGTGTATATTAAACGATCCAAGAAAAACATCATTATCTTGTCATTATATGTTGATGATATCCTGTTGGCTGGGAATGACTTGGATTCCATTGTCGCCACTGAGAAGTGGTTGTCCTCTGTTTTTGAGATGAAGGACATGGGTGAAACAAATTTTGTGCTGCGAGTTAAGATTATGAGGGATCGTTCAAAGAAATTTCTTAGTTTATCCCAAGGGATATACATCAAGAAGATTCTTGAACGTTTCCAAATGCATAACTCCAAACCCATTGACACACCAATGGAAAAGGGATGTGCCCTAAGTCTAGACCAATGTCCTAAGAATGATGAGGAAAAGAAACAAATGTCCAAAGTACCTTATTCAGCTGCAATTGGGAGTCTGATGTCTGCGATGTTGTGTACGCGTCCAGACATATGTTTTGCAGTTGACATGGTTAGTCGCTATCAGAGCAATCCTGGACCTGCTCATTGGAGAGCAGTCAAGAGGATTCTTTGGTACCTTCGTGAAACCACTGATCATGCTCTATGTTATCATGGTGGAGACCTGAGATTGAGAAGTTATAGTGATGCTGATTAGGCCAGTGACAAAGATGAGCGCAAATCCACTTCAGGTTATGCCTTCATACTAGGAGGTGGAGCTTTTTCTTAGTGTAGCAAGAAACAGTCATGCATTGCACTCTCTACCATGGAATCAGAGTATGTGGCTTGTTCAATAGCTATCCAGAAAGCTGTTTGGCTTAGGAGATTTTTGCAACACTTGAGTGTTACAGCTTATTCTGAGGATGATGTGTTGCTCTATTCTGATAGTACATCAGCACTAGCGTATGCAAAAGATCCTAAGTACCATGGGAAAGCCAAACACAATGAGCTTCGGTACCGTTACGTTCAAGATATGGTTTCACAAGGGGAAGTAATTTTACAACATATATCTACAGGAAGCATGGTGGCTGATCCTTTGACCAAGCCTATTGCTAGAGATGTGCTCTTATCTCATGCTAGGAGTATGGGATTACGTAGGACATGATGTATGTAGTTACTTGGTTTTTGTACCGACATTATTATTATTGTTTTATGATATGAGTATGCATTCTTATCAGCATTATTCTTATGTAGTTTATTGTTGATAGCACATCTTCATAATATGTCACCGGGCTCGAATCGACCCTCTTACACGGATGATTCACCTTGGCGCTAAGACAGTGAGCAAGATGAGACATTTATGTCTTTAGGCGCTAAGATAGCGAATTAAGACATTTATATATTTGGCGCCTAATTGGCGAGCATAATATATGTTACTGATATGTCACCTTAGATAGAGCTAAGATGAGACCTTTTTTAGTAGGTCGATCATAGAGTACTACCACAACTCTATGTAGCATGCATCATAGCCGAACGTGAGATTTCAGCAGGCACTTACAGAGTGACTGGGCTGAAAAACTCAGGTTAAACGCTTGTATAGTGACTAGACCCAGATTCGTATAGCGTTCCTAATTATTAGAAGTGGCATGCTCATTTTTATGAGATAACGCCATAGCATACATTTCATACTGTATGTGCTTTATGCCGACTGATAGTTGGAGTGATGAATGATTCCTGCTTCATCATTATGTGAGCCACTTGGATCAATGGTCCTAATTGTACCCTTTGTTGACCTGAGACTATGTCATGAAGAGGATGCTCAGTGTCACTACTTTAGCATGCAAACCGAGGATCATGAGAGATTCGATCTGACGGGGCATGACTGGGAAAACAGTTGAGTTTAGTTAAATTGACATGAGGACTTAGGGAAGATTGATTGAGGATACACCATGTTATGTGACTCAATGCTGGTCAGCATCTATGTCGTAATATGTTCACGATACGGGACATGAGTACATCACTTATTTCGGGTAAAGTACTGCTTATTATTAGGGATTAAGAGTGCTTAATCAAGTGTAGTCAGATCATCTGGGGTATAACCGAGATGCCCTCGAGTGATGCTTTTTTGTTGGTCATTTATGATTTGATAATTTCGCTCCTGAGGCTATACGTTCTTCTCGTTAGGTAGCACGGTTCATTTTCCTGTATGAGGAGGTGAGAATGTGAGATTGAGAAAGATTGAGAAATTGCTTCACCCTATGTGGGAGAACAAATGAGATAACTCACCCTATGTTGGCGAGTGGGAGCTGTTAGGAATTTATGGGTCGGGCTGGGCCTGACCCGAGCTTTTGATTCGCCCACATGGATTACGGGTCATGAGAGCCCAGATGGATAGTCCATGTAGGGAATCTAATAAATTTAGATAACCTTCATGTTATCCACTAACACAATAATAGGGATAACTTCTCACTCTCCCCAAAAAAAGACGGAAGAGGTTGTGAGTTAGTGGGAGACTATTCTACATAAGATAATTCTTTATCAGAAGAATACACGTATCTTCCATAATTCTCTTCTCTCTCAAAAAAAGAAAATTTTCTCTATGAGAATATCCAAGCTCTCTTTCTTGGATTTGAACCGTGGAATCGCAAAGGGGAAACTCGATCGTAGCTACCCTTCATCCTACGAAAACAGGACGTACACGGGGGCTAAAGAGGATCGTGACAGTGTAACGAATCGACGAAGGATCCGGGTCTTCTGCTATTGAGTAATAACTCTAACCCAGTCCATATTTATCTGCAGGGCCATATTTAATTGCTCTATACATGTGGATAAATTATATAACAATATGTAATCACCTTTTTTTTTTAATCTTCAGTCACATAACACCATACAAGGGGAGCAAATTTCCTAGGATAATTCCCATCTTTATGCTCGAGGGAGGTGATTTTATGCTTGGTGAAGGAAAAGATGGTGAGAAGTATTAGACCTTTTTTTTTAATTGTAGATGAGGGGGTCAATGGTTAGTAGGTTAGTAGGGCTACTTACCTTTGGGTGGATATTTCAACTGAAGTGCATACCAGTGGATTGGAACCCGGAACGAGAGTGTGGTTAGAGACGCACACAACCAATGGGACAAGCCTTAGCTTCCCAGACGTATTAGACCGTTTAAAGACACCAAATCTTGGATGATCTTATCTATAACTGTGTTTGGATCTCTTTAGTTGCTATCTTTAGTAACTACTCATTTTTGTATAGTTGTATATTGTTTTTATGAGTCTATATGTATCCTACTTTTTTTTAAAGCCACTGTCACACCCCAAAATCTACACACAGTATATTTCATATTTGTGTAGATCCCGAGGTGTGATCCGGAGACAAACCCCAACAATAATAGAATGTATTCCTAATAAATATCATTTAGATATATATTATCGAGCAACTGAAGTTTAAACAAACCAAAAAAGTAAAAGAGTTAAAACAAAATAACTAAACCTCACCACAGTTCACTCTACCTCAAATAAAAGTTCAACTAAAACTCAATAAAATTTGACAACTAACTTTGTCTTCACGACTCCCTAACCTCTTCAGGTGTTTCTTGGAAAACTTCAACAATAGCAAGAGTGAGCTCTAAGTTCAACAAGTGAATACAACAAGCATGCATCAATTTACAAAAGTATTTGACATTTAATATCCCAATTTTTAAATATGCAATAATTACTGTAGTTAATTCTAATTTGTTTGGTCCTCTGCCCATAGGGTTCTCCTAGAGTCTACCCCATTAGCAGTGGTCTAAGGTCATCTAATCCATCATTAAGGGAATCTTAAGTCATATTGTCACACTGAGAAGTCCCGGACTCCTAAGTTCATAAATACACCTAAGGTTGTCTCACTGAGAAGTCTCGGATTCCCCCAGTTGAATCTCTTTGAGATCACTCACAGACTTAGACTTCTTCAAGAGTATCATACTCTTCACAGTCATCCCTTGAGTAGCGGTCTCTACAATTAACAAAATATACTCTCTTTATTATGGTGTCTCATACCATCATAATAAATAGGAACAAGAATAAGCATGCATTCAAAACAGTATATGAAGTAGTGAAACAATGAAAACAGTGCATTAATTAAATAATTCATGATTTTCAAGTTTATCTATTAAGTTATGAAGTTTTACATAATTGTAACAAACAATATATTTTCTTTAAAATAAATAAAATAATTTATTTATTTATTTACTTTATTTTCCTTCTCTTCATTTACGTACTTTATATCACATTATTTTATTTTATTTTTATTATTATTATTAAATTAATGCCTCGCCGATCGATCGGCCAGATGCCTTCGATCGATCGGTGACCACCGATAAATCGGCCCAAGGCCTCTGATCAATCGGTGGTCGAGGTTTCTGAAGGGTCCAAACTGGAAAACTCCCAAAAATCTCTGATTTCACCTTTTTCCACCACAAAACCCTCCAAACCAACCCATCATCAATCCAATATTTATTTAATAAAAATCTAACTTTTTATGAGTGATTTATTAAGATAAAATTCCATTCGATTGCATAATCAAGACCTATGATTAATATTTATTCATTCTTAAAATTGATACTCATTCCCGAAGATTATTAAGATTTATGACATTAAATCATTATTCTCGAAATAAGATTTACAATGTTAAAGTCTTAACATAGATCCATCATGATTATCAATAAAATCCACCTACATTTAAATTAAAGAATTTACATATGAAGACCTAGATCTAAGGGGATTATTCACTTGCCTCTATTCGAATCCCCACGAGCAACAGAAAAGACTCCTTGAGATCTGAGATGCGATCTTCGTGGCTTCGAATCTCTAAATCAAACCTCACAAGTTCTAACACTTTTCCCGCAAATTTTCTGCTCAAACCCTTTTCTCTACGCTACCTCTTTCTCAAAATTAGATTTTGCTAAAAAAATGGTTTACTAGGTTTAGTTTTATCTATTTATATTAACACCCTAATTTAGTATTTTACTAAAAGGTCTTTACTAAGGGGTGTTTGCTTACTAGTTAAATCTAAATCAGGTTTGTACATTATTCCCTTTGTTCTTTATTCACATTATTCAATTAACCTTTAGTTAGGTAAATTATTATGGTTAACTTTAATGATGTAATTATTAATCTACTCTTAACAGGATAATTACCTAAATACCCCTTAAATCAAAATATTAATTAAAAGTCACTACAGCCACTCAGGAGGAGTGGGGAGTTTGGCGGACCCCTGCCAGTTTATTAATAACAAAGAAAATGAGGGAGACATAAAACCTTATCCCTACAGGACACCCACAAGAACAAAGAAACAAAATATACTTACCTGTGAACCACTCTAACATTACCTAAACCAACCTTATCAAAGAAAATAAGAGAAATAAATGGACAATCTTGATTCGAGTAAAATACTCTAGGGTTGAGAATATCACACCCATAATTAGCAAGGGAGTTTGCAACCAAATTAGGTTCGCTAAAAATATGGCCAATAGAAGAGTAAATGTTCTTTACACCGTTAATTTGTTTATTCTAGTACCAAACATTTGAAGGGTGAGAACATTTTCCATTCCATATATCAACAAGATATTTTGAATCTGATTCTACATTCCACTATAATACCTCCAAGTCTATACGTATCCTACATATCCTCTGTATATTATGTAAAATCTCATATTGTATATACTAATGAAAGAGAGCTTAACCAGTAAGGATTTCAAAAAATTCAAACTTGTCTTCTTAACTTTTATAGTCGTAGTCGATCTCGCTTCACATCCACCATATTTTACATCAGCAACACTAATTTTTATAAGACAATATCGGTCACGGTTTATATTAAACAGTGATTATAGGTAACTTGTTAATTTCATTTTGATTAGATTATATGGTGTCAAATATAATTAACTCGAACGCAGACTTTCTATTGTAAGATAGTGGCAAAACGGGGTCGATCTACAGAGACTTGTTACACAGGGTACCAAGATTAATTTTGAATTCTTAATAGATTTAATAAAAACCGATTTAAAGTTTTTATGCTAAGATTATAATTAAAAACTAAATAAAACTAATGGAACAAATAAAAGAAAAGAAGAAATCTTTTGTCAAAGTAGAATGAGAGTAGGGGATCCGGATTTCATAAAAAATATAACAAAATTAATCCTAAAATTAATTTCTAAATTATCCAATTAAACACGATCCAATAAACAAGCAAATGCTTTGGATTGGAAGATAGATCTTATGAAAACTTTCATTAAAATCCAAATTTAAATATTTCCGTAACAATATAATTTTTTTGGAGAATTTAAAAAATAAAATAAAGATAGATCTTACCAAGTTCTTGGTTTTCTCCTTTTCCCCTTATCACGAGTTAGCTGAACATTGTAGCATTCGAGATAAAACCGATGAAATAAATCATTTTGTTCTTCATTGATGCTTGATCGACTTTTTTACACCACTCCCTCTTCTACTCTTACAAAATAGAAAATTAAAAGAAAATAATAGAGAGAAAAGATAATAAGATTTATGCTAGAGGGAGGGAGAGAAAAAGAGAGAGAAAAGAGCTAAAAGACAAACCCTAACAAATAATAGAGAGAGAAAGCAAGAGAGAGAGAATGTAGAGAATGAGAGTTTAGAGAATGAGCTCCCACACTTTCTTGGAGATAGGGGTTATATTGCATTTTACTATCCTTTTCTCTTTTTCTAGAAAAAGATTCTCTTTTCTAAAAATGAAACATTCCACTTTTCAAAAAGAGTAATTCTCCTTTTTTGGAATTTTATCAAAATTCTCTCTTTCTTTGTATCAATTCACATCCATTTCAAATCTTTCAAAATGCATTCCATATGTATAGATCCTTGCTTAGACTTGGGCTTTAGGCTTCTTTGATTGGGTCTTGAACTTGAGTTTTGACACTTAGACTTGGGTCTTGGGCCATTGACTTAGATACTCTAAGTTTTACTTGGGTATTTTGACTTCAATTTCTTTAGCTTCTTAGACTTTGGGCCTTTAGCTTCTTAACTTGGGCTTTGACTTGGGTTTTTCTTCTCTAATCCCTTGATTTAGCCTCATTCGTATGCAACTCTCTCAAATTTCTACATAATAAGATAAAAGCTATCATTAGCAAAGTTAAGACAAGATAAATAACTAACATATGCAAATAAAATGATAGTAATTAACATTATTCTATGCACATCAAATACCCCCAAAAGGTTATCAAAAGGTTCTCTGTGCGTCTAGCTAGGTGGAAGTCCTGTCTCCTCTCCAAAGGTGGCAAGCTGACCCTTATAAGGAGTACTCTTCGTAGCCTCCCAAACTATCTCCTCTCCACCTTTATGCTTCCTCGATCCATTATTTCGACCCTTTCCCGCCTCCAGCGAAACTTCCTGTGGCATGAGAGAGATGATAATCGAAAATATCATTTGGTAGCATGAGATCAAATTTATAAGCCGGTCGCGGTGGGGCCCCTTAACCTCGTCCCTCTCATTGCGGTGAATAAGACACTTCTGGGCAAATGGGTTTGGCGATTTGGTCAAGATAGGGAGAGCTTGTGCTGGTAAGTTATCGTGGCCAGACATGAGCTTACTTCATTGTGGTATCGAGGGCTGTTAGGGGAGCCCATGGGGTAGGTCTCTGGAAGGGTATTATGGGGGTCGCTAAGTCTCTAGACCCATTCATTAGGTTCAATCTAGGTAATGGGACCAATATCCAGTTCTAGTTCGATGCTTGGAGTGGTCAGTCGAGGCTCAAGGATGACTTTGGGGACATTTTTTCCTTGGCTATCTGTAGAGACCCAAAGTTTTCATTCATGTCTTCCATTCGATTAATAAGGGTTTAAATGGTCAAAGATGAGTTTTAATGTATGTGATGCCTTGTTCTTAATAATCTTAAATAAAAATTTAAAATGACTAAGTGTAGGAATATTAGAAATCCTAGAAAGGGTGTGGTTTTAGCAAAAACATAAATTATTGAATTTTGAGATGATTTTTCCCGGAAATGGATGATTACAAGTTAAATAAAGGTATGTGGTTTTATGAGAATTTATTATTAAGCATAGAGTGGTTAAATCGATTATCAAAAATTTTACGACGACCGAGATTTTCAGTTTTTAGCCTAAAACTGGAAAATGAGATTTTGATTTATAAGGAATTTGATTTTCTAGTATTTTTTATTGAATCCAAATGGGGGTACTTTTTTATTTTAATTTAAAAGTTAAAGTAAAATAAATATGTTGATGGGCTGATGCTGAAGAAGACAGAGTGCTGGTGCTGTTGCTGCTGAGGAACAACTGAAACTTGCTAGCTGCGATCGTCGCAGGTAATGTGTGATCGATCGCACACATTCAAAAATTTCTAAAAACATTCTGTAAGATTTGTGATAGAGAGTAGATATATTTTTCCCCAATATTGTATGAATTAAGTTATTATAGATGGAAATGTGGTTTAATAGTATGGATGGAATGCATGGATGATAAGAAATAATATGGAGGATGGAATGAATGTATGAATGTGGATTGTGTTTGGGTTGTATGGATGAATTATGATGTGGTGAAATGTTGAAAATGGGAAATGGTAAAATATTAATAAATTACGTCCCCAAGGTGTTTGTTGAAATGCTTGAGTTGATAATATTAATATGACACTATGGAATTGTGAAATTGATTATGAATTATGCTAAGAATCATGATAAGGTATTTACATGTGAATGTTTGTTAAGTTATGCTAAATAATTTGCATGGTAATTGATATTCGGGAAGGTAAGAATTTAGAGGAAAATCTTTTAAACCAGGAATTCTCTAATTATATGGTATGAGACAGCATAGTGGAGTTTCCATGATAGGAGATCGGAATCTAAACGATTACCAACTCGAATGTTAATTGTGACATTTATGCACAAATTCATAAGTATGTTAAGGTAAGAGTCTCACAAGTCACACATTTGGATCACAAACATAAGTATTGCATACGCCTGACAGACTGAATAAGCCCAATGGGGGATCTGAATAAGTGCATGTTCTCTGAATAAGTTGCACAAGAACTTACAAGCATAAGCAATATTGCATATGCCTGACAGACTGAATAAGCCCAATGAGGGATCTGAATAAGTGCATAAGCATAAGCACCTCACAAGCACGTGGTCTCATAAGTATAAGCATCTCATAAATATGTTATCTCCTAAGTCTAAGGTTTTCACAAGTACACGAGTCAAGGTGATAATATGATGTATATGAGCACATGTTCTTCCACACTCTAATTATGTTATTATGCTATTGGTTATGGTAATAACTAAGTGCAAGTATACTATATTGTTGGTCGGATTTTATATACACCGAGCACTTTCTACTCAATTAGACTTTTGTCTTGGCTGGTTTAGAGCAAGAGTATATGGCAAAACCATGGATTGAAGAGGCTTATGTTGAAGAAGGAGGAGAAGGTGAGCCTTTCGAGGTGGGAGCCAGGGGTTTTGATAGTTACCCCTATTAGTTTATATTTTGTTTTGGTTAAGAGAATTATAATAGACTCTTAGATGATGTTGCTTATCGGATTATCTTTATAGGTGAGTATCAGACTATTTGGTTTATAGTGAGTTGTTTATGTTGACCATAGAATTGAGCAAGATGGTTTGAGTTTGCATATCGAAATTTTATTACTCTCATTTTTGTAGACTTGTGTTGTATGCCTTGGATGTCATGAGATTCAAGCAGGTTTAAGAAATGTAGCAACCCAAGGTCCTATAATATAAGAGGTTTGGTACACCTTAATCAGCCGAGTAGTGTAAACTCGTAGGGATTGGTCGGTTAAATTCGAGTTGAGTTGTATCCCGGAGATAAGACTGCTTTTCCCTTGCACACGAGAGGTTCAACTATCTTTAAGAAAGACTCTCTTTCGAGCACCTCTTATATATTTGTTATTCAATTGTTGTTTTGTTTAACTTGTACAGGGATTTATGAACTAAAACCAACACATCACATCTATTTTTATTACTAAAAAACATTGCTATGTAACATTTTTCCTGATTTGCCTGCATTTCATTGGTTTTGTAACCCTAGGATATAGAGATTGCCAAGTTTCACTCCTCATTAGACTAGCATGAAAATTAGGGAGGATGCACCAATTATTGCATATCAAATATATGGCACCGATTATTGCTCATGATGGACGGGCATGTCAAAGTTAAGCTACACCCATGGGTGCTTCGGAGTGTGCCATTTGATTAGCAAGGAAGATTCGTCCTTAGCTTCCATATAAGCATTAAAACTGAATACTTTCAGATTGAATGAGACTATAAAATAACAGTAACCAAAAGCCTTTCTTGTGGGGATAGGGCTTAAAGAGCTGAGACTTACATGAGCCATTTGCTATAATATCTCTGTTTTTGGCTATTTTCGCAATGTGATGAGGAATCAAATCTCTTAACAGAGATTTAATTTAAAGGAGTGCCCTATATTACCGAGTATGGATTAGCAACAGCTTAGGTTGTAGCCAATAACATGGCTAAAATACAAACTAGAGTTGCGGCCTAACCGTATAAAGAAGTCAAAAAGAAATGAGGAAAAAGAAATATCCTAGGTGTAAAGAAAAAGGTAAGGTAAGGAATTCTTGAAAGATTTTGATAGCCTCACTCTCCACTAATGCACTCTCCCCTTTTCGGGGTAAGAAGACAAGAATTTGTGGGGAGTCCACATGGATTGACATATAACCATGGTCTTCATACACTGAAAAGGGGGGAGTGCAATTGGGGGAGAGTGGGCAAGCACAGCCCTATACAGGAATTATCTGGAAGAGATGATAAGCATAAAAGAAGAGAATAACTAATCAAGAATTAGTCTACGGATACTCCCAAGGTGTACTACCAAATATACTCCCAAATCCTAACTGTTTATCTCAGTTATTATACGGTTAGGATTAGAGTTGATGTAGTATTAGAAAAGACAAAATAAGCCAACTCAAATCTTGGCCTTTAGTGGTTGCTTATAAACGGTTAGGATTAGGGAGTAGATTTGGGAGTACCCATAGACAGACAGACTCAACTATCAGTAATCGGTTAAATAATCAATCAAAGTAACCCAAAATTTGCCTATGAGATATTTATGAAAAAAAATTAGTGTTAAAAAAAACCTTCTTTATTTTCGTAATTACCAAACTATCACTGCCTAGGTCATTCTTTGACCGGAGCTCCTCTTCATAGTTAAATCTCATAAAAGAAGAGAATAACTATTGACAGGGTATTGAAGTACTTGAGGAGGGTATTGAAAATACTAACCAGATTTTAAGGTCTTGGGAGGAATGGAGATGGTCGGTCTTCATGTTTGCCAAACTAAGTTAAGATCAGAAATCCACAATAACAAGAATATGGATTGATTGACTTTAAGGACACATGACATGTTTTAGTAAGGGGCACACAGGATTTGTGTGCCATGTTGCACATGCCAAACGGTCTCCAAGAACATGAATAGTGAAAGGCTGAGGCTGAAAGACAAATAAGGAAAGAAAAACGCAATCAGTGTTGCAAACTATCCATTATCCACGCATGATCACATGAAGATATAGGGTTATGGCTACTTACAAGTATGCAAGACTAGAAGGTTGTCACCCAGTTCAGTTACGAGCTTGAAGCCTGTACCTAAGTTATTGATATTAGAGAATAAGCCTATACGTACCGAAGTTATTGATATGAATAATTGCGAGTACCATATAATTTTATATACTAAAATATCCCAACCCTGAAGTACATAGCACAGTCTGGACCACAAGAGATCAGGATCTGAAATCCAAAACACAGGAGGTCCCACTAAAGAAATATTCTACATATTTTAATGGAAGGATGAATAACTATTAACTACTACGAGTTTTTGTAAAAGGGCTTTTGTAAAACAAAATCCTATTTTTCAGGTATTTGTAAATACCCCCTTTGCACTTTCATATTTTGCATTCTCTCCCACTTACTTTTAAGTCCATTTTGAAATCCCCCCTTACCGTTAAATTCTTTACCCGAAAACGTAATTTATGTTAGTTTATCATGGTTAAATAAAAATTTAAACAAAATTATCCTTTTTAAATTAAAGATTTTCCATATTATCATCTCGTATAGATAATATAATCTTGGCTTAGTTGCAAATACATTGTTACATATCATTGATTTGCATACAAATTAATATAATCTTGGCTTATTTGATAATACAATGTTACATATAATAGATTGGTATAAATACTCACGTTAATGAGATGATAATATGAGAAATGTTAAGTTTAAATAGGGTAATTTTGTCTAATTTTTTATTTAACCATGAAAAACTAATGGAAGTTACGATTTCGGTTAAGAATTTGACAGTAAGGGGTATTTGCAAAAGGATTTTTTTTTTTTTACAAAAATCCCTTTATTTTAATTCTATAAAAGACATAAGATAAATTAAAAGGAAGGTAACTATATTGATAAAGGAGCAGTTCATTACGTGTAGCATCCATTAGTAAGGGATTACAACGAATCTCAAGGCTAATCAAGAAAGGTAAGTGTTGAAGGGCTTGACCAGTAGGGTACTAAAAATAGTAACCTGGTTATAAAGTCTTGGAAGGAATGGAGATGGTCAGTCTTGTCGTTTGCCCAACTAAGTTAAGATTGCAAATTAACAAGAACAAAAATAGTGAAAGGCTAAGAGACAAACAAAGAATGAAAAAACGCAACCAGTGGTGTAGAACTATCCATTATCTTTGGATGTCAACTTTATAATATAAGGGGTGTGGTTAATGTGAAAGGTTCCACAAGGATTTTTGTAGAACTACCAAACTACACCGTGGTTGGGTATTGGGAAAATATACAAAATCTATGAGACTTTATATGTATATTTTCTAAAGACTTGAAATTCTCTCAGATTATAACGGGTCTCAAAGAGACCCGTTATAAATAATTAGCATGAATGGAAAAGGGACAAATGTACTCTCCAGGTTATAACATTCAAGCCATGAAATATGTGACACAATCTGGACCACGTGAGATCTAAAAACACGAGACCCCACCAAAGAGATCTCCTATTTTAGTAGAAGGGTGAAAAACTAGTCATTGCATGTGAGTTTCTTCTAATGAAAGATATAAGATAAATGAAAAGGGATTAACTACATTACCTCTCCTTGCTTCAGCATCTTAATACTCAAGTATTGTATGTAAGAGTCTCTAACTGGCTGACTGGATCTCCACGTCATTGATTATGATGATTGGGATGTGGGATATCTTGCTCCAGTCCTCTCCTACCTCCTTTTGGCAACGTCCTTCCAAAGCTGAACTGCCACCAATCCACAATTTCTTCAGTGCTCTATTTCGAAAGAAGTTCTGCGGCAACGCCTTTAACTTGGGGCAATTTGAAAGTGTCAAATAGCTGAGACGCGGCATTATTGAAATATCATCATCTTTGAACCTTGTTGTCATGTCCCACTCCTCCCAATTTCTTAAATTCCAAACAGAAAGTTTTGTCAACTTAGGGAATATATCTATAGATACTCCATCATCAGCATCTTCAATTCCAAAAAACTCACGCCCCACGTATGTTACTGCATCCATTCTATCTAGTCCAAGTTCTTGAAGGGATGGTAGTTTCCCCAAGCAAGAAGGCAATTGTATACAGTTTCTGCAACCACGTAGTGTTAATGAAACCAAACTGGACGACAACACCAAACCATCATCCCTTATCAACCAATTCTTGGGGAGTTTGTTACCTGGGTAATTCCGTATAGTCAATTCCTCTAATTTTGGATGCGGTTGGAGACCTTCAATCACACCCTCCATCCTCTCCTCCTCTTCCTCGCGTCCTCCTACAGTTGCCAACACATTCAAGTGAAAACTTAACTGCAGGAAACGGATGTGTTCCTTATTCATTAATCCTGCTTCCTTAGCGTCATTTGCATTTGCTTCATACCCCAGCCCGTCTATCATCAACTTTCGTCTGATAAGGTTGATTTCTTTTAGGTCTCCAATCTTACATCCGTCTACACCACCACCTACAATAAAATGAGTCAATGTCTGAAGGTTGGTCAATCTCCCAATTCCTCGTGGCAAATAGCTTAGATTAGTCCCATCAAGTTCAAGATGTCTTAAGCTAGTTAGTTTTCCTATCCCTTTAGGTAGTTTACTAAGAAGCCCACAACCAATAAGATTCAATGTCTGCAAATTATACAGATTACTCATTGTTTCAGGTAATTTTCTCACATTTGTACAACTCAAATCAAGATATCTTAGATGTATCAATTTTTCTACCTCACTAGGGAGTGCTTCAATACAAGTCCAGCTCAAATCCAATGCTCTCAGACATGTCAACTGATTGAATAAATCAAATGGGGGTGCAGGCAATGATTCTGACCATTCAATGAACATGAGAGTGCGTAAATGCTTTAAGTTGCAAATTGAGGAAAGAGTGGAATCTAAATCCGATTCTTCTACTATAGTTGAATGTCGAGCATTTCTTTTGCAATTCCAATCTTTTGCTTTGTTACGGCTACCCATAATAAAGCATTCATTTTTTGTGAGAAATTGGGCAAAATCATGCACCATATCATGCATCTTACAAAAACAAATAGTGCCATGGTCATCTTTTTTAAAATCTTGAAAAAATGAGCGCATCACTAAATCGCTAAAATATTCTTCCCCTTTATCCTCCAATTCTACACCACCTCCCTCTGGCCTAATAAAACCCTGTGCCATCCACAACCTGATTAAAGTAGCCTTCCCTAAGAAGTAATCTTTTGGAAAGATAGCACAATATTGGAAGCAACGTTTCAGATGCGAGGGCAAATCATAATAGCTCAGTAACAAAGCCGGTAAAACAATTTTTTCAACCTCTTTTATTTCCCACATCTCACTTTTAAAGACATTATGCCACTCTTGTTTTGTTCTTTTGGAGTGCAAGAGACTTCCTAAAGTCTTTGCTGAAAGCGGCAAACCTTTGCATTTCTTGGCGATGCCCTTACCAAGCTCTTCCATCTTTACACTCTCTCCATTTTTCCATCCCGAAAACGCTATACTACTAAGCAAGGACCAACATTCCTCGTCAGATAATTTCTCCAAAGTATGCATGTAAGTTGTGCCCATCATTTGTGCAACTCCCTCATTGCGTGTAGTGACCAAAACTACACTTCCCGGTGCACCAAGTTTGAGAGAATACATCAATGGTTCCCACATTGTGTAATTGTCAGTCCACACATCATCTAGGACGAGTAGGAACTGCTTATCCTTAACAGAGTCGCTCAAAGAATGATGCAAAATGTCCCATGAACTATCATTTGGGATAGTTTTGCCAACAGCTTTAATGATTTCCTTGGCAATCCTAATCTTATCAAAAGGCTCAGACACACACACCCACATTCTATAATTGAAAAGGGACATTACCCTGCCATCATTGTAAGCTAGTTGGGCGAGTGTCGTCTTACCTATCCCTCCCCTACCAACTATAGATATAATAGGGAGGTCCATCTTCTTTTGACTCTCACTCAGCAACTTGCTCATTATATTATCTTTATCTTTATCACGACCACATACCTCCAAAGTAGTGATTGCGGAGCTAGTTTCATAACGCACTGATTCCTCAATGCTACCACTTAGAATAAAGTTAAACTGATTTTTCTCTTTTGCAATCTCGTCTAATCTTTCCCTTATGTCCTTAATCCTACGACCGATATCACGCAATAAAAAGACTCGGTTGAAACCAAAGCAAGGAGAGAAGAAGTAGGAGCATACCTTCTTTCTATAAATTGGAGCATTGTCAACCCCTTCATTAATATGTGAAATAGAATTTCTGGTCCTCCACTCGTCACACACGTCGTCAATATCGTAGGCTACATATTTTAGAGCCTCTAACCAAACTTTCACAGACTCAAGCCTCACTTGCTTCTCCTCCGCATCTTTGAGCAGAGCTCGAATAGTGGTGAGTGTAGTGGAGAGTTTTTCGGCCTCTTTTCTAACACTAGAAATGAGCCTCACCTTTTGTTGAACCACTGGTACGCTGATGGAAATTAATTGCTCCACGGCAATGGAAACAAGCTCCTCAGCCATACTTGGTGATGAAAGGTGTGGTGGGATTGATGAGCAAATGAATGACAGAGAAAACAGAATTAGGAGTAGCAACTCTGTTGCTCTAATGTTGAGTTTCAAAACTATTTAAATGTTAGAGGACCCCAAAAGTAAAATTCACGTTGGAGGATAACTATCTACATAGAATAAAGAAGGACAAGGACATCACGCAAAGGCAAAAGCTTTTTTTTGTGCTTGCATGTTGGGGTTATTGCATTGTCACCTACCGCAAGTAGACTTGGGATCCTCTCTAGTAGTTGTTGGCGAGAGACTCCACCACCACCTGAAATGTGTTATCTTTGTGCACGCCAACTAAGGTGCTATGCATGCAAACCAAGGCTCGATTGATATGCACAGGGGTATGTGGTGCCTCCGAAATGGATGTTAGCGGTCTCCTCGCTAGCAACTAATAGAGAGAATCCCATGTCCATCCTTCTTTCCTACACCCCTTATTGGGACCCCTACAGCCCTCGTAAGAATTTGATTCTTCCGGTCGTGAGCTCAATGACATCACTTTAACCCATATATGCGTGTAGGATAAAATAAAGCAAGTTCACCCACAACACCGTTAGCAAAATCAAAGAAAAATAAAGTAAGCTCACTCACAACAACCAAAAGCAAATGCTTTCTTTTATGAGATTAACAATAACCAGGAACTCCGGTTGAACAATCAACCTGAGTAATCCGAAATTTGCCTTGGCAAGTGGTAGTTTGGTAATTATGAATAAGGGGTATCTTTTAACAATATTTTTTCCATAAATAACCCTTCCCTAAGGCAATTTTTGGGTTGCTCCAATTGACTGCTCAACCAGAGCTCCTGTTGACTACTCAACAGGAGCTCCTGTCGATAGTTATTCTCTTCTTTTATGAGATTTAACTATGAAGAGGAGCTCCGGTCAAAAAATGACCTAGGCAGTGATAGTTTGGTAATTACGAAAATAAAGAAGGTTTTTTTTTAAACACTAATTTTTTTTCATAAATATCTCTTAGGCAAATTTTGAGTTTCTCCGACTGACTATCCAACCGACTATTAATAGTTGAGTCAGTCTATGGGTACTCCCAAATATACTCCCTAATCCTAACCGTTTATAAGCAACCACTAAAGGCCAAGATTTGAGTTGGCTTATTTTGTCTTTTAATACCACATCATCTCTAATCCTAACCTTATAATAACTGGGGTAGTACACCTTTGGAGTATCCCTAGGCTAATTATTGATAGTTATTCTCTTCTTTTATGCTTATCATCTCTTCCAGATAATTCTTGTATAGGGCTGTGCTAGCCTACTCTCCCCCAATTGCACTCCCCCCTTGTCAGTGTATGAAGACCATGGTTATATGTCAATCCATGTGGACTCCCCACAAATTCATGTCTTCTTGCCCCGAAAAGGGGAGAGTGCATTAGGGGAGAGTGAGGCTATCAAAATCTTTCAAGAATTCCTCACCTTACCTTTTTCTTTACACCTAGAATATTACTTTTTCCTCTTTTTTTTTTTTTGACTTCTTTATACGGTTAGGCCGCAACTGTAGTTTGTAGGTTAGTAACTTAGGTTAGAATTAATGGTGCATTGGTCTCATCGCGACACCCCTCGACTCGAATTGGAGTCTTCTCACGAATGAGAGATACGACCTACCAGTGGACCTTCCTCTAGCCCACACAAACACTATATATCGTGGATTATCATTATTTTTTTTAAAATCTTGATTGGACTAGCTTAGTTCTTGGACTAATGTTGATACAACTAAGATCAAAGGGCACGTATTACATTTTATGTGCTCACCAAAACAATGAGTCATGTGCTACATTATCTCTATTTTAGCCATGTGATTGGCTACAACCTATACTGTTGCTAATCCATACTCGGTAATATAGGGCACTCCTTTAAATTAAATCTCTGATAAGAGATTTGATTCCTCATCACATTGTGAAAATAGCCAAAAATAGAGATACTGTAGCACATGGCTCGTGTAAGTCTTAGCTCTTTGAGCCCTATCCACACAAGAAAGGCTTTTAGTTACAATTATTTTATAGTCTCATTTCAATCTGAAAGTATTCAGTTTTAATGCTTATATGGAAGCTAAGGACGAATCTTCCTTGCTAATCAAATGGCACACTCCGAAGCACCCATGGGTGTAGCTTAACTTTGACATGCCCGTCCATCATGAGCAATAATCGATGCCATATATTTGATATGCAATAATTGGTGCATCCTCCCTAATTTTCATGCTAGTCTAATGAGGAGTGAAACTTGGCAATCTCTGTATCCTAGTGTTACAAAACCAATGAAATGCAGGCAAATCAGGAAAAATGTTACATAGCAATGTTTTTTAGTAATAAAAATAGATGTGATGTGTTGGATTTAGTTCATAAATCCCTGTACAAGTTAAACAAAAGAACAATTGAATAACAAATATATATATATATAACCGAATCCCACAAGTTGAGAGGCACTCGAAAGAGAGTCTTTCTTAAAGATAGTCGAAGTCTCCCATGTGCAAGGAAAAAGTAGCCTTATCTCCTAGATACAACTCAACTCGGATTTAACCGACCAATCCCTACGAGTTTGCACTACTCGGCGGATTAAGGTGCACCAAAACCTCTTTTATAATATGCTTGAATAAATAATAAAATTCCACAATAGATTAATTGAGTTTATGAAAAATCCATTTCAATAAAATAATTATCTAAAACGATGGAACAAGTTTTTTTAGTCCAAAAATCATTTTAGAAATCAGTCCAATTGCCCCAAACATCCATAGACTGCTGAATTTCTCAAACGATAAGGCATTCCTTCATATGGGTATAAATCTTATGAAACTTCAATTAGAATTATGAGTGTCAGGCTTGTCAACTATGAGCTTTGTTCTCTAGCTATCACGTCATCAAGCTACTTCATGGGAATGACATGGGATCATATATAGTTACCAACTCGGGGTTCAGGAATAATTCGTATAGGAAAAAGTTCGGAAAAAATCACCAAAATCTGAAAAATTCAGAAATAAATCGGGAAAATGTCGGGTAAGAAATGAAAAAATACAAAATAAAATTACTAATTATGAAAGGTATATATAAATATTTCATATATTCGATATTTGTTCAGGAATTTTTAAAAAAATCGTGAATAATTTGTGTTAAATTCGTGGCTTTTTAAAAAAGTTGCTATTTTCCAAAACTCACGAATACTTCGTGAATTAATCGTTCGACAAAAAAGTCGGGTATTATTCGAAATTTTATGAAAAATCGGAGTACTTGATAACTATACATGGGATGTTGGTTCGTGATCTCCTACCCAGAATATATTCCATCGCTACCCAAATTCGTAGCTTTACTCATAGTACAGCAAGCCTAGCGTAATGCTCTGAATCTTAAGTTTTCACAGTGATTTGCTTTTGATGCCTTATTTATCTTAGATATTACTAGAAATTTTTTGGTTTGGTAATGTGGGAAATCCTTACTATTCTCAAAAAACGTTTTCTGATAATTGCGATGCCCACATACTTTAGCAGCTTTTAGCTTTCGATGCATAGAGCACATTCAAATTTTAAGTTCTCTCTATTTCTTTTGTAGGAGGGTTTCTGTTTAGCTCCTCCTTTGATAAAAACAGTCCATTTGTGGGTCCTTAAGGGTAGACACTTGTAAAAGTAGCATGGATTCAATGGTTCATTATTAGTCCAGTTAGTTATGAGATCCTGTTGAGTAGTTTTGAATTCCTTAAGATTATTCAACTTCCATTATTGACAATGAGTAACACCAAATAGATAGAAGGGAATTAGCATGACTAGTTCCCATTTAAATTATCTTCCATGTGATTTCTTGCTGACCTATGTACTGTTAGCATACTTTTTATTTAATGTATTGAGAAAATAGCACATGGAGAAAAAAATGGATTAAAATTTACATTAAATGAAAGTTAAAATTTGTTTGGACCTGAATCTAATCTGCAATCAGATCAACTTAATATTTCTAAATGCTCGTCCAATTCAATCAAATGTGTTTGAGTTCTTATTAGTTATTATGATATTGTGTTGCATTATTTCTAGCTTTTCAAAGTCACATAAATGCAACACATATCACTAATTTCCGACGGTTCAAAACAAAAGAACCACAACTTGGAGGAGAACACGTGCCATAAATGTTATGATTGACAACTAATTTTGACAAGTACTAATAGAAGTTAAAATTATTTAGTCATCTCTATGTTGACAATGTTGTATGAGAATCCATATAAGAAACAAATCAGAAATGCAAAACGGATATTATTGATAAGAAGATACCCAGCTAGGACAAAGTGATTGATTTTAGTAATTATTGATAAGTACCCTATGCCATATCCCTAAAATGGATATTATTGATCATTTGAAGAATAGAGATTGGAGGATGACCTATGACCATGACAAATAAAAAAGGCGATAGTGGATCACCCTATCGTAAGCCCCTGGAACTCCTGAAATAGCCAGCAAGGCTCCCGTTAACCAATATGGAAAATGATACCATGGAGATTTAGAATCTCATCCAAATATGCCATATAATTTGAAGCCCATTTTACCCATAACATGCTCCAAAAAAACCCAATTAACATGATCCTGGGCTTTTTCCATGTCTATTTTGCAAATCAGGCCTGGGGAGCCACTCCTAATCCTTCGTCCAGGCATTCATGATCACCGGTTTTGCAGTTGTAGTATCAAACCCATTTAACTCATAACCCTTGGGGATAAGGTACTGAAAATGGGACGTTATACAATCACTGTGGAGGATAAATATTACGGGGTGAAGATTATTATGGATATCTCATTCCCTTTTGCTTTGATTTATAGGTTTTATCTTTCTTATTTTTTCTTATAGGAAGCTTCATTCTTTTGTTTACATCTTACTCTTGAATACTTTTACCCTGCAGCTCATGCAAGACTTTTGTCATGTATAATCCTTGAGAGGTCATGAGCATAGAGTCATGGCTTTAGTCTTTGTGGATGAAGAACAACCATTGTGGATCAGTGCTGATAGTGGAGGCAGCATTATTGTCTTGGGTATTGGTTTGTCTTTGGGAAAAGAACCATTACAGAAATGGTTTGAACAAGGGTTGGCATTAATGTGGCATTCATGCCTTGGCCGTTTCTGGAACTGAATATCTTTATATTGGCAGTGGAGACATGTCAATGGAAGTAAAGAATCACACAAGATAGATGATTTACGTGTCGGCAATGTGCCTACTCCACGGGTAAAGGAGGGAGAGAGATATATTATTCATGAGTTCTCACAATGAGAGCCCCTAAATTAAATAAGGATACAAGAATCTCAAGGAAAGCAACTACCAAAAATAGTCTCCCACATATAGCAACAATTCACCAAGAATCCTCCTTCACCAACAACACTTCCCCTCAAGTTGGACGTAGATGTCGATCGATCCCAACTTTGGCAAGATCTCATGAAACTTGACTAATGGCAATCCTTGGTAAAGATATCCACTAGTTGATTCTCACTACGAATGTATGGAGTCTAAATAATGTTGGCTTGTACCTTCTCTTGAACAAAGTGACAATCTACCTCGATATGTTTTGTTCTTTCATGAAATACTGGATTTGAAGCAATGTGTATAGCAGATGATTGATTATCACAATACATATCCATAGGTAGAGAAGTCTTAATTCCTAAATCATGCAAGAGAGCTTGAATCCATGTTAATTCACTCGTGGTAGACGACATGGCCCTATATTCAGCCTCGACACTAGATCGAGCTACAACAGTTTGTTTTTTACTTCTCCAAGTAACTAAGTTACCTCCAACGAAAGTGCAATACCCAGTAGTAGATCATCTATCAACTGGGCTTCCTGCCCAATCTACATCTAAATAACTTGTGACCTTGGTATGACCATTTCTCCGCATCCATATTCCACGACCAAGTGAAGTCTTCAAGTATTGAAGAATTCTGTTAACTGCACTCATATGGCTAACCCTTGGAGCATGCATAAATTGACTGACCAAACTAACTCCATATGTAATATTTGGACGAGTGATAGTCAAATAAATTAATTTTGCCGACTAATCTTATGAACTGAGAGACATTGTCTAAAAGTTTTCCATCCAACCCAAGTTTACCACAATTGTCTGTGGGAGTTTCAATAGGTTTTGCACCCAATTTCCCTGTTTCCTACAGTAAGTCGAGAATATACTTTCTTTGATTAAAAAATAAGCCTTTCTTCAAATGAGCAATTTCCACTCCCAAGAAATATTTTAAGATTCCCAAATCTTTGATAGCAAATTTCTTGTGAAGAAGAGACTTCAACTTGGTAATTTCTTGACTATCATCCCCTGTAATGACAATATCATCAACAAAAACTAGAACAATAGTAAGGCCAGACGTACTTTGCTTAGTAAATAAAGAGGAGCCGGTTGAACTTCGTCCAAATCCACTACCCATGAGAATAGAACTCAGTTTTGCATACCAACTTCTAGGAGACTGCTTAAGGCCATATAGGGCCTTATTTAATTTACAGACTAGGTCAATTTGAGACTCTTGAGGATGTTTTCGTGGAAGGCTCATGTAAACTTCTTATTCTAAATCTCCATGTAAGAAGACATTTTTCACGTCCATTTGAAACAATGGCTAATCATGATTAATAGCAACAAATAAAAGAATTCGAATTGTATTCATTTTTGCAACAGGGGCAAACGTTTCCTTATAGTCAACTCCGTAGGTTTGTGAAAAACCTTTTGCTACTAATCTAGCCTTATGTCTCTCAATAGTGTCATCATTATTGTACGTACTTAATTTTACACACCCATCTGTATCGCACTGTTTTCTTTCCTTTATGCAATCTGAAAATGTCCCACGTATGGTTTTTGTCAAGAGCCTGAAGTTCTTCCTCCATGGCTTTTCTTCAAATCGATTGGGCTTTGGCTTCATGAAAGCTATTGGGCTCATTAGAGATAAAAATTAAAAAGGCTTGATGCAATGGAGACTTATTATTATAGGTCAAGTGATTTTGGATGGGAAATGTTGCAGTATGATAGGTATAAAAATCTTGCAACTTAGCTGGGGGATAAGAAATTCTGGCTGTCCGCCCCTGGGATGTTTTTGATGCAGTCATTGTGGGGACTTCAGGTGAGGCATCTTCTTCATTTTAATGATCGATGGCTCAGATGGAGACACTTCAGCTAGTTCTGGACACTGGTTAGGTGTAGAGCTAGCAGTTGGAAGAGGGACCATGTCAGTAAACCACTCCCCCTAGGACCGAGTCCCAGTGACACCATGAGACTAAGTAGGAAAAAAGGATTCAGTCTCATCAAAATGAACATCTCGAGAAATAAATGTTTTTTTTACTTTTTGGGGTCATAACATTTGTATCCCTTTTGGTACAACCCCGAATCTTGATGGCATGGTATGGTGAATAGTGCTATGAATAGTGTCTAAGGCTTAAAGCCTACTGTAATGCCTTGAATGGTTATCAATGATAATGAGAACCTTGTTTTGATATATTTCGGGTGGATGATGTATTATGGAATGTATTAAATCCTTAAGAACATTTTCTTAAGTTTATGGGTGTTTGGGATAAAAGAGTAAGAGTATAAAATACTCTAAGTGTCAAAAATGGTTGTCTTATCATACCCTCAACTTTAGGGAACTCTAGTTTTGTCACCGATGATCGGAATCGAATGATTCTTGAGTCATTAAAAAAATATCCAAACTCTCTTCGATGTTCATGTTTATCATTTTTCCAGATTTTTAGTCGAAGTTAGGTTAAAAGTTGGATTTCCGAAGTCTGGTCTACTGAAATTCTGGTTTGCTGTAATCCATCCCAGACCAGTCAGCTTTAGAGACCATTTAGATAATTAAGAACTCGGAATTAGGATTTGTCTTTTAGAACCAAAATTATTCCCCTTTGAATGAAAAGTCCAACACAAGTTGAATCGTCAAAATCCGATAAGCGAGTCAAATGTTATGATCGAAATACCAAAGCGAAAAAACTCAAGCCAATTAGAGCTCCCAGACATCGACATTTGTAACCCAAATGTCGATGTTTAGGACAAACAGAATGCTCAAATCAACCCAAACGTCGACGTTTGGTTTCGACGTCTGGCCCAAACATCGACATTTGCATGTGAGGACACGAAACACGGGTTTTTAAAGGGTATAAGTGTGATTTTTTCAACCCTAACCCTATAAATACCCAATTTTCGTAAGATTAAGGGTTTTAATACTTTGATAAACATATTTTGGGAGGAAAAGATAGAGAGCTAGGGTCAAAAGGGGTTTTCATTTGAGATCAAAAGGAGCATAATTTTTGCATCCCAAGGCTTGGATCTTCTTCCTCAGGCTTGGATCTTTTTCCTCAAGCACGATTTCACTCCTCCAAGCTTCTCAACCATCTCAAGCTTTAAGATCAAAGGGGTTTCGACCTTTCCAAGGTAGATACACTCTACTAAACCTAGCCTGTTGTATTTCATTAATAAAGATTAGGTTTGTTTTATTTTTGGCAAATCAAGGTCTATGACCTTGATTTTTGTAAACTATAACCATATTATTAAACGATTAGAAATTTTGCTTGTTATTGCTCATAAATGATTACGTGCACTTCTATGTTGAGATTTTCATTTTGAATCAACATGAGTTATGGCTTAAAGAATGATTTTGGCTTGAAAAGGAGTTTTGGCTCAAAGTGAATATTTGCTCAAAGTAAAATTTGGTTTTGAAAGAACTCAAGGGCTTGATGCTTTGCTTGTAAAGTTTTGTACACAAGGGCTTGATGCCTTGCTTGTAAAGTTTCGTACTCAAGGGCTTGATGCATTGCTTGTAAAGTTTTGTAAAGAGGAATTCGTCTCAAAGGTCTTCCGAACATGAACACTTTGTTGTAAGATACTCAAAGAAATCAAGGGCTTTAAGCCTAGGCGGCTTGTAAAGTTTAGTAAAGTAAACTCGTCTCATAAGGTGTTCCAAGAAGGGAAACACTTTGTCTTGTAAGAACTCGTCTCATAAGGTGTTCCGAGAAGGGAAACACTTTGTTTTGAAATGAATGTCTCAAAGTAGAGCTTGTATAGTATTGTTTAGAAGTAAGATTTTGAAAATCTTGCACATGCCATATTTTGAAAAGTGTCATAGTTTCCTTATTTGAATATTCAAGTATGCTTGTTTCGCCTATTTCATTGAATTGCCCATTTTGTCTTGACTTGTAAAGCATGTTATTATTAATGTCTACTACTTGCTACTTTAGTGTTTGTATATGCTGAGTATTCCATGCTCAGCCGAACTATTATCTTCGGCAGGTCCTTTTGATATGTGTGTTTCGGAACCATGGGTCAAGGAGGAGTATGTTGAAGTGCCGATAGGCGGCTGTCCGGAGGGTGATAGGGATCGTGATATTTGGTCCTATCTGGGGTATTATTGAGAGATGAGAGAGAGAGTGAAATGTATTTTGGGAATTCTTTTGGAGGTTACTTGTATATGTTTTAAGTCATTAGTTTTGTACATTGTATCTTAGAATACAGTAGGTATATATAAAAGAAAATTTTTGTTACGCTTCCGTTACGTTATTGCTTTGCATATTTCGCATGTTGGTTCATCATGACATGTTTGGTCTCGCACAAAGTCCCTCCTATCTCCTAGGGTGGATTTTGGGGCGCGACACTTTCGGGTGGATGAGTAACCAAAGAATACGCATCTAATAGCACGAGCATCAAGTTTGTCTCGATGAGATTCAGAAACATGAACATAACATAAACACCTAAAAATTCGAAGATGAGTGAGGTCAATTTTCCAATTTTGAGGATTGCAAGTAGAGACTTATAGGCAAGGACACAGCAAGGGAGTTTGTTAATCAAGTAAGCAGAGACAAGGAGACCTTGAGACCAATACTGTTTGGGTACATGCATTTGAAACATAAGAGACCTAGTAGTTTCCAAAAGATGCCTATTTTTGCGTTCGGCCACACCATTTTGTTGCGGGGTTCCCATACAATTGGTTTGATGAATAATACCTTGATTATTTAAATACTCAGAGAAGAAATTGTTAATAAATTCAGTACCATTATCTAATTCGAAGAATCTTGACACGGGCACTAAATTGATTAGCAATCATATTATGGAATTCTTTGAAAGCTGAAAAAACTTCACTTTCAAATTTCAATAAATAGATTCATGTAGCGCGAGACCAATCATCAATAAAGGTAACAAAATACTTATAACCATCAAAAGAGTCTATAGGAGCGGGTCCCCAAACATCATAATGAATCAACTCAAAAGGTTCGACAGACATAGATAAAGAGGAACCAAATGGTAAATGAGTCTGTTTAGAAAATTGACATGTCTCACAGGTGTGAGAATTACGAGATGTAGTAGGAAAAGTAAAGACAATGTGCGATCAGATGGATACCCTAAATGCTTGTGCCAGACAAACTAAGTCTTAGTGGAGGTGGCATTCAATGCATGATTGTTCTGGTTAAGCAAGTACAACCCATGAGAAAAGATGCCTTCACCAATCTTCTTCCCCGTGACTCGATCCTGAAACACCACAGAAGAGGGAGAAAAAATGATATCACAATTCAGGATATTGATGAGTTTTCCACAGACAATAATTTTGAAGGAAATGAAGCGATGTAAAGAGCCTCTAAACTAGGGTAATTGGGAAAAAGACTAACAGTGCCATGACCTTGAATTGGAACCGAAGTCCCATTGGCAACACAGACAGTTTGTTTATCAATTTTAGAAATAAAATCTAACAAATTGTCTGAATCATTAGTCATGTGATCTGTGGCACCAGAATCCACAATCCAAGTACAATTATTAGAGGCAGATGAAAAAAAAGCATTTAGGTTACCTGAGACATGAGGAGAAGATGAAGGTTTTGAAGTAGATGATTCAGGCTTACTGAGTTGTTGGAGAAGCTTAGCCAGTTGTCCAACTGAAATGGGAGTATCCAATGTGATATTATCGAGATTCGATATAACACTGTTGGTCATCTTATCAAATTTAGGCTACAAATGGGGATATAGAATCCAACAACTATCTTTAGTGTGACCAATTTTAGCACAATGATCACAATGACGACCTTTCCCCCGACCTCGAGAGAAATATTGTTCCCTACTAGTATTACCAACATGTTGCTTATTGTCATTCTTTCTATCTACCATGAGAGCACTAGATTCAAAGTGTGTACTAATGGTCTTAGACTCAACACTCATGGCTTTCTTTCTAGTTTCTTCTTGATGAAGAGTGACATAGACACTAGAAAGTGAGTGCACTTCTTGTTTTATCAGAATTTGACTTCGAAAACTTTCATATTTAGGTTTCACACTAGCCGATAACTGAAACACTTTATCCTGCTCAACCTGTTTTTGTAGAGTTTTAAGATCTGTCGTAAGTGGATAATATAAAGTTAATTCATCCCACATGCTTTTCAATTTTTTAAGATGTTCAGTAAAAGAGTTTTCTCCTTGTTTACATTCAGCAATCTCTTGTTTTAATTAAAAAAAATCCGAGCAACATTATTTTGGTGACCATACAAATCCTTAACCGAGTCCCAAAGGTCTGAAACCGTTTCAGAGAAGGTGAAGATTTAAGCGATATTAGGTTTCATAGAGTTAAGAAGCCAAAACATAACCAATTGATCGTTGGATTCCCAATTTTCAAACTTTGGATCATCCAAACTAGGAGCACTCTTTTTTCCATTGATATGCCCTAGTTTTGATTTTCCTCCCAAAGATAAGGAAACAGCTCTTGACCAAGGGACAAAGTTCAATCCAATTTAAGAGAACCGAAGAGAGCTTCATGTTAGGGTTACTATCTCCTTTAGCCATAGGAAAAAAATAACCCTAAAAAATAAATAATAGAGACAAATGATAGATCTTACCCAACCAAATTTGCGATGAAAAACACAAATTTGACTTCTCCCCCTCACCACGTATGCAGTTACACGCCACTATGCGCTGATACAATGCCACTGCTAGTAGGCGCCCTCCTTTGTTTTGTTCCTTTGCGGGCTGATGTGAGTAGAGATAGAACACAAATCAAACTGCATATGCTACCACTACTGTCCAAGGATGGAGGACAAAATCACTTTAACGGGTACTAAGATCAAAACCCACTTTAATGGGTGCTGTTGCCACTATTGTCCAAGAATAAAGGACAAAACCTTTTGTTGCCCCTACTGCCCAAAAATGAAAGAACAAACCAGCCTTTAAATTCTAGACTTCTTCCACGATAACTAAGTAGAACCCAGATTAAATCCCAGCCTTCTTCCACGATAACTACGGAGAACCCTGACTTTAATCTACAAGCCTTCTTCCACAATAACTAAGGAGCAACAACCTGCTCTGCTTTGATACCATAAAGAATCAATCATACGAGAAAGATGATTTATGTGATTCGACAATGTGCCTACTCCATGGGTAAAGGAGGGATATTATTCATGAGTTCTCACAATGAGAGCCCCTAAATTAAATAGAGATACCAGAATCTCAAGGAAAGCAACTACCAAAAATAGTCTCGTACAAATAGCAACAAATCACCAAGAATCCTCCTTCACTTTCACTAACAACAGGAAGCATGGTTGTTGGGGGGTAATGGCATGCACTTATCATGTGGTCCACTATTTTCACAGAACACATATTTGGTTTGTATTTCCATGTACACATTATTGCTACTTTCTTTTGGCTGCCTCCAAATTTAGGACTACAAATTGCTTTCTGGAAGAGATGGATATCTCCCCTGCTATTTGGATGGACATTTTTTTCACTTTAAATAGGAGAAAAGATGCATAGATACTATGTAGTATCACCATGCCACATAATTATAAAGTTGATCATCTATATCTGTTTCTTATTGTCTTTTGGTAAATAAATTACCACCCGTTACTGTTACTAGAAAACAAATTCAGATTCAGTTCAATCTTTACGAAAAGAAAACTGGGTGTTTATGATATTGGTGCTAGTTTTGGAGATTATTTTGTTACAGCAATACTCTACAGTTATATAACTTTTGCTTTCAAGACAACCCTATGTTGACAGGGGTAATTTGGGTATTTCATGTCAATCATACTATGTCTATTCTGTGTAACGAGGTGTCTATTAAGCATAGAACCCTATAAGGATATTTATGTAATTTCCCATAGGAGTTTAGAAATCCTGCTTAGGGTTTTACAAATGCTGATATGGCAGGGCTAAAAAGCGTGTGCATAAGTGCATGCTCCTTAGCATGACCCTATTTGTTAAAGCATCTAAACTTCTGGAAGAAAATCTTACTATGCTGCACTAAATTATAATATTACCGGCTTTCAGCTATCAATCAAGAACATCTACAAATGTTTCCATTTGCCTAGGTTATTAAATTGGACATACTTTTACATCTTCCAAAGAATTAAGATACATATTATTGTTCTAAACCAAAACACAGGTTCTGCCGTTCTGATTTTATTTTTACCTTGACCCCTGGTTTTTTGCAATATAGTGTTGTCAGCAATTCCTTTCTAGAAGAGAAAAATAATTTTCTAATGTATCATCTCTCTTTATTTATGCTATAATTTTCTCTTTATTTATGCTATAATTTCTTCTGTTGAATAAGTTACATGCCATAAGGGAGACATGGGAAGTTCACTTATTTTGAGCCATGTATATGATAAGCATGTTCAGTGTATTCTGTCTATAGGTTTTCACCATGGATTAAATACTGAATTACTGATATTATGGAAGGTGGTTCGCAAGTTAGGCTCCGTTTGTTTTGATGTAAAATAGGGAAAAACAAATGATACCCATGGAAAATAGCAATTGTCCTCAAGAAAATATACAGAAAAAATAACATTTTCCATGAATTCATTTGTTTCCCCCTATTTTACATTGAAACAAACTGAGCCTTAGAGGCAGACGTGTTCGTTTCAGACATCCAAAATGTCAGACACTCTGATACACATCCATCAATTCTGTCAATTAGGACATATACATTAGAAATTATCCTTGTTCATACAAGTATTCAGTACAAAAACAAATGTCCGGGAAAATATTGGTGTACATTAGTTAATATGGATCATACAATTGTAGCTGAAGATACAAAATTGAAAATTAAGGTTTCTCTATTATAGTAGTGATTTGTACATGAGCCCATTTTTTTTTTCTTTGTCATTCTAAATGGGATGACATGTCAAGTTGCAAGTCTGGGCAAGCGACTTTTTAAGTGAAGAGAACGACATTTTAGGGGTTTTGTCCATTTAGAATAAAACCGTCCTTGCAGTCTTAGGGTTGAACCCCCACCTTAAAACAATCCATGTTACTGTTAGTAAAGGCTTAGGGTTGTGACCATAGTGACAAAGTTCTCCGAATTTTTGAAAAAATTGTGAATTATTCACGAATTTTAGGTGTGCCGAATTATTCACCGAATTATTGACGAATTTTAGGTTTGCCGAATAATTCTCGAATTATTCGCAGATTTTGTGGATTATTCCCAAATTTTACGAATTATTCTCGATTTATTCATGAGTTTCACAATAATTCGTTTAGTTCGACAAAGTAAACTGCTTATTTTGTATATTATCTAATCAAATTATTGAATATTTTTTATAGTTATTATTTTTTTCCTGAATATTTTCCGAATTTTTTTGAACTTGACTCTTGCCGAATTATTCCTGAACCCCGACTTTGTCACCATGGTTTTGACATTGCAAGCAACTCATAAAATATTAGGGTTTAATCTTTTAGAGTTCACAATTGCTAAAAAAAAAATGTGGTTGGTTTTTCTTCAAAGTCCTTCCATTAAAAGTTAAGTACTGTAGAACCCTAAAATTTATTAATTTTACGCAAAGGTCCTTACACACTCGTAAAATTATATAAAGAGCCTAAAATCATTAAAAAACCCTATACATTTAAATTGGGCCTAATGACAAGGCATGAGCCTCTTACGGCTCGGGTCTGGGCACGAAGTAGAAAGCCCATAAACTCGAAACCCAAGTCCAAATCTAAATGGGTCACACACTCGATACATGGGTCGATCCATCAACACAAAAAACCTAATTGTGGACTCAATACCCAAAAAGATGGGTGGGGCCCATCAAAATGTCCTAAGTCCCTTAAACCACTAAATAAAGTAGGACTCTTGGAATCCTTATCTTTAAATGGGTGAGGCTTATCAAAATCTCTTAAGTCCCTTAAACCACTAAATAGAGTGGGACTCTTGAGATCCTTATCTCTAAAAGTCTATAAATAAGACCAAAAGCTAGAGATTTGGAGGATTCAGAAATTCAGAGAGAAATTCAGAAGAAGCCAAAGAAGAGAACTCAGAAGCATTCTCTAACCTTCAAAGAAAAGAAATCAAATCATTTCAGAGAAGACAAAGCTGCAAAGAAGTCAGTTCTCATCCAGAATCACTTTCTAGCCGATCAAGCGCGAAGCCCGGAAAAAAGAAAAAGCTACATCAACACCGTCAAAGAAGATCGAGATCACGCCTTAGCCCTTATCTTCTACTTTAGAAATTTCTGATTGTTAATCAGAGGATTCTTGAGAGTTGTACCAAACTGAAAATAAATAAATATTTTGTTCATCATTATTTCATCTACAAAATTTTGTGTCGACAAATTTTTGGCATGCCCGATGGGACTCTTTCTACCTCTCATCTTTCAATCAGCAAACAATTGAGCAACATCAATGGCTCCCAAGAGAACTATTGTTGCAGCCACCGTCATCCATGGAAAGAGGAACACAACCTCTTCTGCACCTGAATCTACACCAGTTACAAGTGATGATCGGCGAGCAACACGTCATATGACACAGTCTGGCGCCTCTCACTTGGTTGGGGCCCTTTCTTAGCATCGCAGGCAACGAGTCTCCAAAACGACGCAAATGGCAAAGACTGCGTGGGCCACGATGCCTGAGGGTATGTCATCCAGTCATCCTTCCGATGCACAATCTAGCGCAGGGTCAACGTCTTCCATGACTTCTCCTTCTCAAGGTCGAGCCTCCAAAGAATTGCAGAATCAGAGTTATTCAAATTCTGAGACACATACCTCCATCAGATCTGCTATGATGATGGAAGCAGCGACAATTGAAGAGCAGATCGCACAAATGTCTAATGCAATTGCAAATTTAACAAAGGCAGTTGAGGATAAAGATGCCCAGATTGTAGACCCCGTTAAGCCGCTTGGAACAGAATAACGAAGCAGATGAATCCAATCAAGGGCCGAAAAATCCCCTCGGGTTCAATCTCCGAGGCCCTCGTGAAGCGGAACAAAACAAAGGGTTCACTCTCCAAGGAAATCGTGATGCAGAGGAACAAAACCAGAATGCATCCGGCTCGCGAGATCCCATTCGGGACAGTCATCAAGCATCAATTGCTTCACTCTCCATCCAGCAGCTACAAGCAATGATTACTGATACCATTTGTGCTCAGTACGGGGGTGCGTCACAATCTTCCTTGGTCTATGCCAAGCCATACTCTCAACGCATTGAGCAAATACGCTTCTCGGCAGGATACCAACTGCCAAAGTTTCAACAGTTCGATGGAAAAGGCAATCTAAAACAACACGTTGCTCACTTTATCGAGACTTGCAATAATGCCGGCACGTACGGAGACTTCATGGTGAAACAGTTCGTTCGCTCCCTCAAAGGGAATGCGTTCAACTGGTATACCGATCTAGAGTCTGGTTCCATTGACAGTTGGGATCAACTGGAGCGCGAGTTTCTCAACCGCTTCTACAGCACCAGAAGGACAGTGAGCATGGTGGAGCTCGCCGCTGTACGACAAGTAAAAGATGAACCTGTTATTGACTACATCGACAAGTGGAGGAATCTTGCTCTTAACTGCAAGGATCGTCTTTCTGAACCATCGGCTATTGAGATGTGCATCCAAGGGATGTACTGGGGGCTTCTTTACATCCTCAAAGGGATTAAGCCTCGTTCTTTTGAAGAATTAGCTACACGGGCTCATGACATGGAGCTCAGTATAGCCGCACATGGAGATCCACGACCGATCGATTCTTTCAAATCGGAGAAAAAACAGTGGAACGCATCCAAACCGTCCAAGACCAAGGAGGCTATGATCACCACTACTACCACCAAGCCGGTCAAGATCTCGAGCCAAAAGAAGCAGGAACCGCCCAAGGCCGGCACATCTCAAGAAAGAGGGCAAGGCAGGATGACACTCAAGGAGCTCGAGGCAAAAGAATATCCTTTTCCAGACTCTGAGGTATCTGGCATGCTCGATCAACTGCTAAGTCTAAAGTTGATTGAATTGCCAACCTCTAAACGTCCAGAGGAAGCGGGTCGTGTTGAAGACCCAAAATACTGCCGATACCACCAACTGATCAGCCATCCGGTTGGAAAATGTTTCGTCCTCAAAGAGAAGATTATGGACCTAGCTCGACAAGGAAAGATTGAACTTGACTCCATCAATGATGTGGCAGCCTCGAATATGACGAGTGTTGCCTTTGGGTCTTTCAACCCCAATTTAATTCCACCTTCATCATCTGTAACAATGTTGCCTCCTCAAGCAATAAAAGCACCATGGCCGCCACAAAATTTGAAGCAAGTCACAGCCGGAACTCTTGGCTTTGGTATCCCCCATTCAATATCAGTGATAGCATCCAGTCAAGGGCAAATTCCATTGTCTCAGCTACATCAGCAACAACGATGTCTCCTTACAAAAATTGAACGAGAGTCAACAGAAGAATCTTATCTCATCGATGATGACGGTTGGACATTGGTTACACGACGGCGATGACGTGTGCAACATCCACCACCTCCTTTTTATCAAAGAGCAAAACAGACCAAAAGAAAGACTCGTCCAAGCATCAAGTCAAAGAAGAAGAAGAAGAAGGTAGTGAAGAAAAAAACATTCAAAGTGCCTCCTGCTGATCCTGAAGAGATTTTTCAGCAGTTTCCTCCTTTGGCAATCACATTTGGCGACTTCATACCAAAGTGGTTTCTCCAAAAACAGCAACGAGAGCCGGCCTACTCTGTCGCATGTTACCAAGTCGAGTCAGACACATCGAAAGAAGAAGTGAACGATGTACCTACCAACCAATCATCCCCTTCAATTCATGAAGAGGAGCATCCCAAAGGAGAAGATGATGCATCCGACATTGAAGAGAAATCAATACACTTGAGTCTTTTTGAGGCCTTACAACTACCGGAAAAGACTCAGCTCAGCCTCGCTCAAGTCTTAACTAATCCCGACAAGTACAAGCAAAAAGACTGGGTTCAAAGGAAATCGGAGACATGTGCCTCTTGCATGGCCACCATCACCTTCGACGACGAAGACCTACAACTTGGTTCTCATCCTCATAATAGGCCGCTGTATGTCACAGGATCCATTAAAGAACACAAAGTTCAGCGCATTCTTCTTGACTGTGGGTCTGCTATCAATATCATGCTCATCCGCACGATGAGAAAAGTTGGCATCTCACCAGATCAATTGAGTCAAAGTAGGCTAGTGATCCAAGGCTTTAACCAAGGGGGGCAGAGAGCCATCAGAATGGTCCGCTTAAAGCTCACAATCGAAGACTTGGAGTCCGAAGTACTCTTCCATGTCATTGATTGCAAGACATCATACCACTTGCTGCTTGGACGTCCTTGGTTACACGAGACAGGTGTGGTTCCATCTACATGGCATCAATGCTTCAAGTATTACAAGGATGGTATGCAGAGAAAGATTGTTGCTGAGAGTCGACCTTTTGAGAAGACTGAAACACACTTTGCTGATGCTAAGTTCTACACGGAGACTGAAGTCATCTCGGAAGCACTTCCAACTTCGGTACCATCTTCTAGCAGACTCGACATCAACAAAGGAAAAAAAGCTGAAATTCTTTCATCCCCCAAGTCCCAAAAAGATGAGAAAGCTCAAAAAGTATCAAAAGGAGAGGAAATGAACAAGTCAACGAAGAGCTCTACCCACATCTCCAATCCAATCTCAGTGCTTCAATACATTCCGCAATCACGTCGAAAGCTGGGACAACTCCCTTTTGTAGCGATGACTAAAGAGACCAACTCTACTTTTTTGAAAGCCAACCCAAACACTTTGCAAAATGAGTTAGTTCTTCCACTAGCACCGCTCGTCAAATCCACAATTATAAGGCCATCAATTGTAGGATTTGTTGCATCTACAATGAAGTTTGAAGAAGAAGAAGACATCTCAACCCAAGAAAGTTCAGAGGGTTGGTACGGAGCTAAGACAGAAAAGCTCTTCGAAGCAGCTGGATATGGAAAAGGTGAGCCTATACGCTTAGGCAAGCTTCAACCTCTTGACCAAATCCATGGCCTCACAAAGGCGCAGGCCCAACTCGTTCGAAAATGAGAAAATTTCATTATCAATCGTCAAGGAGTTGGTTCTACACCTCAAACACCAATCAAAATCTCAGTAAAGGAGAAAGTCTCTACTCAACACATTACAGTGCAAGTAGCCAATGATTGTGAAAACAAAGTCCCCTCAGCTTATGCATCTGTCTTTGATCGACTTACCTCACCAATACAAAGTACTTCGGTCTTTGAGCGTTTAGGAGCAACACAAAGTGATACAACCTTAAACTCTCAAGTTCTCCAACAGCGTGAGTCTGCACTCACCCGCTTGGGAGCACAAGGAAAAGAAGACGAACCTGCTCCTCTGAACAAGTCCAAAAGACGACGTAGACATGAGAAGAGGCATGCCAGTCGCAAAGATGTTGGTGACCCACAAAGTGTAATTCCATCGCAAATGAAACGACAAGCAATTTTGGAAGTCTCAACAACAGATGCTTTGACGGTAAAACGACGCATTATCATCTCCACTAACCAAGGAAAACAATCTCAAACAAATCAAGTTGAGATGAGCGAGATCAAAGATGTTGCTACCGTCAATCACATTACCATCCAAGAGCCTGTCGAAGAAGAGTCATTATCTTCAAACGATGAACTAGAAAGTGCTCCTCCTGTCTTCGAAGAAGGGGGGCAAGCTACCGTCGACGAGCTCAAACAGTTGAACCTTGGCACGAAAGAAGAACTACGACCAATCTTTGTCAGTGCACTCTTGAGTCCTAAGGAAGAAGCTGATTACGTCAAGCTGCTGCAAGAGTACAAAGATGTTTTTGCATGGAACTACAAGGAGATGCCCGGGCTTGATCCCAAAGTAGCAATCCATCACCTAGCTATCAAACATGGCGTTCGCCCCATCAAGCAAACACAGCGTCGCTATCGGCCTGAACTGGTTCCACAGATTGAGGCTGAAATTAACAAGCTGATCGAAGCTGATTTCATCTGAGAAGTGAAGTATCCAAGTTGGATTGCAAATATTGTCCCAGTCAAAAAGAAGAATGGTCAAATTCGGGTATGCGTAGACTTCCGCGACCTAAATAATGCATGTCCAAAAGATGACTTTTCATTGCCAATCACGGAGCTCATGGTCGATGCTACAATAGGACACGAAGTCTTATCCTTTATGGATGGTTCATCTGGTTATAACCAAATTCGTATGGATCCAAAGGATGAAGAACTTACAGCCTTTCGTACACCAAAGGGAATTTACTGCTATAAAGTGATGCCGTTTGGACTAAAAAATGCTGGTGCCACTTATCAACGTGTTCTGCAAAAGATTTTTGATGATGTCTTGCACACAAAGGTTGAATGCTACGTCGATGACTTGGTGGTAAAATAAAAAAGGAGAGCGGATCATCTTCAAGACCTTTGTGACATTTTCATCAGACTTCGAAGGTACCAATTAAATATGAACCCTTTAAAGTGTGCATTTGGGGTCACTTCAGGCAAATTCCTCGGGTTTGTTGTCCGACATCGCGGTATTGAGATTGACCAAGCCAAAATCGATACTATCCACAATATGCCAGAACCTAAGAATATCCACGAGCTTAAAGGCCTCCAAGGTCGTCTCGCCTACATTCGGAGGTTCATCTCAAACCTAGCAGGGCGGTGTCACCCCTTCAACAAGTTGATGAAGAAAGATGCATTGTTCAAATGGGATGATACTTGTAAGAAAGCTTTGGAAAGCATCAAAGAGTATCTCCTCAAAGCACCGGTCTTAGCAGTGCCTATCCCCAACAAACCACTGATTCTTTACATCAGTGCACAGGAGCAGTCATTAGGGGCATTATTGGCACAAGAGAACCATGATGGCAAAGAAAATGCGCTATACTACCTGAGCCGAACTCTGGTGGGGGCAGAATTGAACTATTCACCCATTGAGAAGATGTGTCTTGCTCTTATCTTCGCTACAAAGAAGTTGAGGCACTATATGCTGTCACACACAGTCCGACTTATCTCTCACGCCGATCCACTCAAATACATAATGACGAGACCGGTTCCAACGGGAAGGCTCGCCAAATGGGCACTTCTCCTGTCAGAATTTGAGATCGTTTACATCTCTCAGAAGGCAGTAAAAGGATAAGCGGTAGCTGACTTCCTCGCCGATCATCAAATCCCAGCTGATTGGGAATTATCTCAAGACTTGCTCGATGAAGAGATCTTCTACACTGATGTAATATCATCATGGAAGATGTTTTTTGATGGTGCTGCAAGAAAGAATGCAGCAGGAGCAGGAGTCGTCTTTGTAACTCCACAAGATGAAGTCCTTCCTTTCGCCTTCACGTTGGCAGAGTTATGTTCAAACAATGTGGCCGAATATCAATCCCTCATAATTAGATTGGAACTAGCCTGAGACATGCAGTTGTGCCAGCTCAATGTGTATGGAGATTCAAAGCTCGTCATCAACCAGCTCTTAACAGAGTACGACGTCCTCAAGCCCAATCTAATCCCCTACTATCTCTATGCTACTGAGCTCATAAGTCAGTTCGAAGACATCACTATGTTGCATGTATCAAGAAACGAGAATAAACAAGCTGATGCTTTGGCCAATCTTGCAACAACTTTAGCTGTACTTGAAGAAGAAGTGATGACGGTTCCTGTCTGTCAGAGATGGGTCATCCCTTACTTGATCCACCATGACATCGCTTAACAAGCAACAAATTTCATCGAAGTGTTCGAGATTGAGGTTGAAGACTGGAGACAACCTCTCATTGAATACCTTCAACATGGAAAATTGCCGAATGATCTCAAGCACAAGACTGAAATTCGTCGTCGTGCCCCCCGATTCCTATACATCAACAATGAGCTGTATCGTCGCTCCTTCAATGACATGTTGATGAGATGTCTTGAAAATGATGAAGCTAGAGAGGCCCTTGAAGAAACTCATTCAGGTATCTGTGGTGCTCATCAGTCAGGACCAAAGTTGCATGATCGCCTAAAGAGAATGGGGTACTATTGGCCAACCATGGTGAAAGACTCGCTCGAGTTTTCCAAAAGATGTCATGCATGTCAAATCCATGGAGACTTCATTCGCCAACCACCCGAGCCGCTTCACCCAACAGTAGCATCTTGGCCCTTTGACAATTGGGGACTTGATGTTGTCGGGCCACTCCCGAAGTCTTCTAAGCAACACCTCTACATTCTTGCTGCGACAGACTATTTCTCCAAATGGGCAGAAGCGATCCCTCTCAAAGAAGTCAAGAAAGAAACGGTTGTAGACTTCATCAAAAATAATATTGTCTTCCGCTATGGGGTCCCCCGGTATATAGTAACGGATAACGGGAAACCATTCAAGAATGCCCTGATGGATCAATTTTGTGCGAAGTTCGAAATCAAGCAAAGATGCTCTACAATGTACAACATATCAGCAAACGGACTCGCAGAAGCTTTCAATAAAACTCTTTGCAAGCTCCTTGAGAAGGTTGTTTCCAATTCAAAAAAGGACTGACATGAACGGATTGGTGAAGCACTTTGGGCATACCGGACTTCATACCGCACTCCTACACAAGCCACACCTTACTCTCTTGTCTATGGAGTTGAAGCAATACTTCCATTGGAACGCCAAATTCCGTCACTACGGATTGCGATCCAAGAAGGCCTCACAGGTGATGACAATACAAAGCTACATCTTGCTGAACTCGAAGCTTTGGACGAAAAGAGGTTAGAAGCGCAGCAACGCCTCGAGTGTTATCAAGCTCGCTTGTCTCGAGCTTCCAACAAGAAAGTTCGACTTCCCTCATTCCAACTAGGTGACTTAGTACTTGCAGTTCGAAGGCTCATCATTCTTTCACATCGGTCTGGAGAGAAATTTGATCCAAAGTGGGATGGACCGCATGTGGTGAGAGAAGTCTACACCAACGGCGCTTACCTTCTTTCAACACCCGATGAAGTTCGTCTTGGTCCTATCAACGGTAAGTTCCTCAAGCAATACTATCTATGATAGAACAATGCTCCTCGATACGAGCCTAAAGTGTCTACAACGCTCCTTGATACGAGCCTAAAGTGTCCACAACACTCCTTGACGCATGAGCTTAAAATGCATGTCACTCTTGGCTTATACAACCAAAATTGTAAAAAGTTTAATGACTCTTGCTCGCTAGACTAAAAATCTAAAAGGACAGTCTAGGCAAAACTTAGAGCACACAAAAAAAAAATCGAACTACGTTAAAGCTTGATCCCACGACGGGTACGTAGGCAGCCTGTAAAGTTACCACAGGTTCAGCTACCATTTTAAAAAAAAAACCATCAAATAACGTTATAAAAGAATATGAGAAATAATACCTTTCATGGGCATGGAGTCGATTGCTTTTGGTGCGCTACAAGATGTCGTACTCCTAGCATCTAGATGATGAACAAGTCTTTGTATTTGCTCAACCTCTAGAGGTCGTCCGTCAAGTCCCCGATGTCAACAACATCATGGAAAACAAAGACAATTCTCCTTCTCAGCAACATCCTCAACGTTCACATGACCCATCAAAGGGGTTGGATATTGGAAATTGCACAAGTTCTTCGTTGGATTGATACTTCACTACAACATCAGCAGAGCCGAAATAATTCTCTTTCTCAGCAGCTCTCCAGCACTCTACCTCGGGACTATGATTTTTACTCACAAAAATGAATCAAAGTCCCGCTTTGATCTGGATCCTCGGCATCACCACAAACTTCTTAGATAATGTCTACGAGTGAAAAAGCATTCCTTGACAGGTTGAAAGATCGACAGGTCCAAAGATCGACAGGTCCAAAGTTTCCTCGAATGTCACGTCGTCAGCCTTCCATGGGCTGCCGCCATTTGGTGTTCGATAAATTTCAGCAAGGGTCTCGTCTAGCAGGTCCGTGTATCTTCAAGATTGCAGCTAGGGTCTCGTCTAACAGGTCCGTGTATCTTCAAGATTACAGCAAGAGTTTCGTCCAACAGGTCAGTGTATCTTCAAGATTACAGCAAGGGTTTCGTCCAACAGGTCCATGTATCTTCAAGATTGCAGCAAGGGTCTTGTCCAACAAGTCCGTGTATCTTCAAGATTACAGCAAGAGTTTCGTCCAACAGGTCAGTATATCTTCAAGATTACAGCAAGGGTTTCGTCCAACAGGTCAGTGTATCTTCAAGATTGCAGCAAGGGTCTCGTCCAACAGGTCCGTCTATATTCAAGGTTGCAGCAAGGGTTTCTCCAATAGAGTCCTCGCGGCTTCAAGATTACAGGAATGTACAGTCAGGTCCTTCGGATCTCAAGATCACAAGAAGAAAGTGCAAACAGGTCCTCACGGCTTAGTGGAGTTAGAGTCTTCCACGAGTCAGTCATCATCTGGTGTTCAATAAATTGCAGCTTCCAGCATGCCATCTCAGGATTGTGATTTTACTCGCATGTTCAGAAAACGAATCAAAGTCCCGCTCTAAGCTAGATTGTCAGCATCGGCTATCCACTTCTCTTGAGAAAGGCGTCCGTCGACAAGCTTATTGATAATATCCCTGGAGGTAACAACGGAAGACATCTTTCTGCAAAACAAAGACAGAAAACAAGGAAGTTTATCAAAATCTCCAAGTTCTCTACAAACTTTACACTGCAACAAATCGAAAACCATTTTAAAAAAAAAAAAAAAAAACAACAACAACAACACTAAAAAAAAAAAACAACACTAAAAAAAAAAAAAACTCACAAAAAAAAAAAATTATACAAAAAAAAAAAAAAATTAAAAAAAAAAAAAAAAGGTTAAACCAACAAAAACACTTTAATCAGTGTTCCAAATACACAAATTTAAAATTCATTATTAAAATAAAGTACAAATTAAAAATAATAAAGGTGGACAAGACAACACACAAGGGAGGGTAATTTTCTTTTAAAAAATAAAATTTTAATTAATTAATTAAAAAAAAGAATTAAAAAAAAAAAAAAAAGGCACCTAGGCCGTACGACTGGATGCCTTCTCACTTCCATTAAAGAAAAAATAATCAAATCCAACAAGAAACAAATAAACAAATGAGGACAAAAGCAACAACCAAAACAAAAGAGGTGCTTGCCATAGGCTAACGTGATGGTTGCGCAGTGTCCAGCCTGCTCCTACAATCTTTAATAACCATAATAAAAAAAATCAAATCAACACCCTTTTTCTAACCATCCTTCTCACGATCAAACCATATCCTTCATCACATGAATCAAAAAATAAGCACGAAGAGAATTTGCATAAAAAATAATAAATAAACAAACAAACGAAAAAAAGACAAAAAGACAAACAAACGGATGAAACATCCGCATAAACCTTCACGGCTAATACTGTTTGGCCGAGCTCTCTTACTATTTGTATTTGTAAGGGGAGGTAAACTGTCTCCTTATCCCACTGGAAATAGGATTCGTGTTTAACCCAAATCAAGATAAACTCCAAACAAATTAAATCAAAGTCAAACACTAAGTCATCAAAATTAAATCCAAATCAAACACTAAATCAAGGATTACGCTAATGTCACTCATAGGTTCCATCACTATACCCTTGAGGGGGCAATTTGTATAACCCTAAAATTTATTACTTTACGCAAAGGTCCTTACACACTTGTAAAATTATATAAAGAGCCTAAAATCATTAAAAAGCCCTATACATTTAAATTGGGCCTAATGACAAGGCATGAGCCTCTTATGGCTCGGGTCTGGGCACGAAGTAGAAAGCCCATAAACTCGAAACCCAAGTCCAAATCTAAATGGGTCACACACTCGATACATGGGTCGATCCATCAACACAAAAAACCTAATTGTGGACTCAATACCCAAGAAGATGGGTGGGGCCCATCAAAATGTCCTAAGTCCCTTAAACCACTAAATAAAGTAGGACTCTTGGAATCCTTATCTTTAAATGGGTGAGGCTTATCAAAATCTCTTAAGTCCCTTAAACCACTAAATGGAGTGGGACTCTTGAAATCCTTATCTCTAAAAGTCTATAAATAAGACCAAAAGCTAGAGATTTGGAGGATTCAGAAATTCATAGAGAAATTCAGAAGAAGCCAAAGAAGAGAACTCAGAAGCATTCTCTAACCTTCAAAGAAAAGAAATCAAATCATTTCAGAGAAGACAAAGCTGCAAAGAAGTCAGTTCTCCCCCAGAATCACTTTCTAGCCGATCAAGCGCGAAGCCCGGAAGAAAGAAAAAGCTACATCAACACCTTCAAAGAAGATTGAGAGCACGCCTTGGCCCTTATCTTCTACTTTAGAAATTTCTGATTGTTAATCAGAGGATTCTTGAGAGTTGTACCAAACTGAAAATAAATAAATATTTTGTTCATCATTATTTCATCCACAAAATTTTGTGTCGACAAGTACAAAACTGTGATTCTGTTTCTTCCTGTGGCAGACTAAGCCATTAAAATTAAGATGAAGTAAGCAAGAGCAAGCCTCCCATTTGTTTCAATTGGTTAATTTCCTCTTTTGCTTCTTTTAGAAGATATGGAGTTTGCCCAATATTGTGATAATTGCCTTGAATGAATTTTCTGCACATCATATTATATACCGTCATAGTTTGAAAACTCGGCAAGTCATTGGCCAAGTTATTCGACTTAATTGAGTTAATCATAATTTTTAGGTTTAAGGCTGTAAAATCAGTGTATTTTGAGTTTTTTTAACCTAGACTTTTTAATTTATATCATATCTATATTCCGAGTTAGACCGAGTCGAGTTTTTTTCGAATTTTCCAAATTACTCGACCCGGCTAACTTTTGAGTCGAGTAGAGTTATTGGGTTTTTGAACCATGAGTGCAACATTTATTGCCTTTACCCATAATGGCATAATGTCATAAATATAGATTTGATCAACTAAAAACTATATGCTTGGTTGGTGGTAGCTTGTTATGGGGAGGGCCACGTTTGAATGTTTCTTGCTATTGTTTCACTCTTGATCTGTAATTCCTCTTTATTCTTTGAAATGAATAAAATATCTTTGTTACCTTTAAAAATAAAAAATAATACAAGAACATGCTTGTACAACTTGTCACAATGCTACGGATTTCAAACAGATTATACATCATTAGCAATTCCGCTTAAAGTTAAAATAGCATATCTTTTGCTTCTTTTTCCTAACAGTGATCACTTTCAGGTTTTGATGTAGGTGGAGAAAGATCCCAACACGTTAATAATTGAAAAGTACGTCTGTTTTTATAAGGACTTGGATGATTTAGTGGAAATAATCAGAAACTAAGGTCTACACAGAACAAGGGGTGACATTTTCTATCTCTAATTGCTTTTTATAATACAATTCTATGATTACCAACCAAAGAAAAGGGATATGGATTTTTCTCAGTACAAATTGTCCCAATCTCAGGTTCGGCATATTAAAAAGATAAACACACCCCCACCACTTGCTCGAGTGGTAGGGGTGTGGCCTGCCATGGGTGGAGGTCTGGGAATCTAATCCCACCAGGGGTAAGGGTCGCAAGAGCCTTAATGCCCCAACTAACTACTGACCAGCTACTTTACTGATGTAGGTAAATGATATCTGCCCCAGTGGGGCCCTCAAAAAAGGAAAAAATAAAAAGATAAACATAAAATGGTGACATTTTCAGCATCTGTGAAATGAATTATTCAAGAATAAATCCAATTTACTATGTGGTCCACATAATTTGAAAGTTCCTTCTCATTTTGTTTTATCACAAATGAGACTAACTCTTGACTTTGACCCCTATCTCTTAAGCAGCCATAGAATCCTTATCCTATATATAATAAGAAATGCTAAAAACCTTAGAACCAAAAATCAGTTACGGGTTTGATTTGGGTTGGCCCAACCTGTATTCAACATGACTCGCTGCCAAGAACATGATACAAACTTTTTGCAATATTAAAATAAAAATAGAAAGAAGAGGGAGAAGATGACATCATTAGAGGGACATCGGACCTCTTGATCTCGTCAAAGGGAAGTCAACATTTTTTGGTCTCATTCCAGAGAGATCAACACCTCCTCACAACCCTTTTTGAAGTTATTTAATTTTTTTTTCTTATTTTTTCATTCATTCATTCACCCCTTTTATTATAGTACAAAGATAAACAGAATCCTATAGTTACTGTAACTCCCTAAGATAACTACTCCCACTATTTTGATATGTATGAGAACATCAATGAATTGGCTAACCCGGATGCGAATCTAATCAAATTGGGGTTCTTTTTTATTAGTTTGGATTGGAGACGTGTCTTACTACCTGTTCTAGATTAGGAACCCAATTGATTATAGACTGGTTTGGTTAATGTAACAAACCAGAGAAATAACATTATAAAAATGAGAAAATGATCTAGTTTTGCTGATGTGGAGGCTTCAAGGCCACTTCGAAAGTTAAAAACATACTAACATGTTTTCTCCCTGAGACCTAAATCAAATCATAATATAATCTAATCGAATCATAAATCTAATTAGGTCCGTATTTATCTACCTTCTAAAGGAGCTTATAGAGTTTAGCTATTTGCAGTCCATTACGGATGAGTGGGTTCCACTGTCACATTATTAGGAGAAACATGATCAAGAAATGCTCAAAAGACGGCTCTCGACTTATTGAATTTCCTATTGCAAGTACTGGAACAAAAAATCTCCTGGTACTCAAAAACGTTTTCAGTTTTCTTTTTCCCTTCTAAAACCCTAATGCAATGTGTCCCGTTAACCTGGGTTGGGTTAGCCCTTGGCTTAGTGCTAAGCCAATTAGGGTTTTACGAAGAACTGGTGAAAAGCAAAACTTTTTTGAGTGGTTGGAGATTTTCTTCATTACTTGTTAAAAATCCAGTCTAGTGGGCCCAGGACTCCAATGGTGTGTCGTGCTTGGGCCTTATCTGGCCACCCTAATTGACTACTTTTGCGTGTTAGGTGAAAAATTCTAGTGGAGATCAGTGCAAGTCCCGCCTAGCTATCCAGAGAGTGAGAGGCAGACTCAAAGCATTTTAGATGAAAATGGAAGGTTTTTATGGTCCCACCCAATGTTACCTCGTTCGTCAGTTTAGCTCGGTTCAAGTTCGGTTCGTAATTTGCAATTCGTCACTCTAGAGTGAACCCGATTTGCTAGGGGTAGGATGAGACAATTTGTTTCTCTGTTCGCAGATTCTTTAGTTTAGTTCGTTAGCTTGGTACGCTTATATAATATTAATAAATATATATTTTAAAGTATGTAAATAAATATATTATAACTACTTATTTAAAAAAAAAACATGAAAAGATACGTTTTATGGCCAGTTCGTGAACCCAGAAATAAAATTCGGCGATCTCAAAAACAAATTTGTTGAATCCAAACAAAAAGTTCATCGAACCAAAGTTATTGGATTAGGTACAGAGTTCGCTCATTTCTACGAATCCAAACGAACCAAACCGTGAACTTGGTTTGCTTTGAACCGGTTCACGGTTCGTTCTATTAGGTAGCGAACTAGGTAACATTGGTCCCACCTAAAATAGAGTGTGGGTCTAGCATTTACCTTTTTAAAATCTTTCTAATAGGGGCTGGAAAGTGGAATGCTTCTACTCACGATGTTTAGGACCTATTTGGCATCAACTCTAGTGATTCAAGTCCCTAAATTCTTAGAATAAATTGTGTTGAAAACTCAGATTGACACCATTCAATAAGAATCTATTTTGAATAATAGAAATATCAAAATTGTATTTAGATGAAAAAAAACCAAGATGATCCTAGACTAGATTAGGGAATAGAAAATCACTCAATGAGAGATTCCAAACGGTCTCTAGGGATCAAGTTGGAAGTAATGTCGCCTAGCTCGCTGGAGAGTAATAGGCAGAGTTGCGTTGTCACTCTCCAAAGTCCAAAGTGAAAACATTTCAGAGGAAAATGGAAGCTTTTTTGTGGTCCCATTTCACTTGTGAGGGGAGTGAGTGGGCCTGGGCCTTCCTTTTCTAATTAAAAATCTTTCTAGAGGGTCCGGAATTGTATTACACTTCTACTCTCCTCACAGTGCTCACTTCTCTTTCATTTGGTTTCTTTGGTGTTATCTTTTATTTTATCAAAATATCTCTTTCTCATGTTAGGAGGAATAATCTGCTCCTCGTGAGGAGTAGATTGAGCGGCTGGCACTCACAAAGCCCGAAGTTTTAATCCTTGTGATTATATTTTTTTAATTTTTTTTATCCTAAAAACTAAGGTTATATTTTTAACTCTTAAGAGTTAATAAATTTTAACCACAGTTAAAGGGAGTTAAAAATGGACACATGGCGAGTTTTAATGGGGCGAGACACCTCAATCCCCTCACAATATGGATTATTTTCCTTATGTTAAAACCATTCTATGATAATCTCCAACTAAGGTGGCGTTTGGTAACACTAATCTATTAATCTAAATAGCAGAGCTTATTTGAAAATTATGCTTATGTTTGGTAACACTGCCTAAAAATAAGTGCTTATTTGAAAATTATGCTTAGTTGGACTTTAGCTTGTTAAGTTGAAGGTTAATTGCATGTCTACATTTTAGGGGTAAAAACCTCTACTTTAAAAAATATCTATGGAGTTACTTTTTAAAGAAGTGCTTTTTACCACTATAATCTCTAAAATGTAGATATGCAATTAACCTTCAACTTAAAAATCTAAAGTCTGACTGAGCATAATTTTCAAATAAGCACTTCTTTTTAGACTAGTGTTAACAAACGCTACCTTCGTTGGACTTTAGATTGATAAGTTGAAGGTTAATTGAATGTCTAGATATTTTTGAAGTAGAGATTTTAGTGGTAAAACCTGTACTTTAAAAAGTAGCTCATTCATTTTTTTTTTCTTTAGAGGTAAAACTCGTACTTCAAAAAGATGTAAACATCTAATTAACCTTCAACTTAACAATCTAAAGTCCAACTAAGCATAATTTTCCAATAAGTTCTACCTATTTAGATTAGTGTTACCAAATGCTACCTAAAGCTAAAGTCTCTATTTTTTTCTTCAAAATTGAGAGCTCCCAAAAATTTCTCGTAGTACTTTTTCAAAGTGCAACTCTAACAACACTCTCCATTTCTTCCCTATTTCTTCTCACTCGAGTATTCACAGGCTTTTAATAGTCTTTATTAAAAAAATACTAATAATAAATTGAATGGTGAGTGTCAGATTTGGCAAGCGAAAACCCTTTACCTAAAATTTTGATTCCCTTTGGCGAGCATGTTGGAGCGTTGTGGAAACCCTTCACGCTCCCTAAACTGGCGAAGGGAGCTAGTTTAGGGTGGTGTTAGAGATGCTTAGGCAATGGATTTATCTGGAAGATGCCCAAGTATGCACCATGGCATTGCCTGTTTGCCAATGCGTGGAAGGGGGGTTAAACCAAGTAGGTGATAGCATGCATGTACACATACCATTGGGTGGTACACACCCACCTCCCCCGATCACCATATGTTCTTTTAAAACTCCTATTAATTGTGGTTAAGATTCACTCACCTCTAGGGTTCAATAATTTTTTTAGAAATATATTTTTTTTTATAAAATAACATTGGTTATGATTCACTCGCTCAAGTGGTTACCTTTTAAAAATATTTTTTTTAAAAAAACTAAGGTTAGATTATTGAACCATAGGGTTAAGTGAATTTTTAACCACAGTTAATTAGAGTCGAAGACGACATGTGGCGATCTAAGAGGTGGGTGCGTACCGCCTAACGTTATGTGCACATGTGTGCTATCACCTCCCTAGTTTAACCCTTTACCACAGGTTGGTCAAAGAGGCTTTGCTCGACACCATGTGTAATATTTGGGCATCTGCCAGAGGAAATCCATTGCCCCAATCTAATTGTTTTGACTTGGCATGTCAGCATTAAACAAAAAAAAAAAAAAAAGCTCCTAGGGTTGCTCTATCTAGTGTTTTGAAAATCGGACTGACCCGGATTGAACCGGTAAAATTAGAACCGACAAATCAATGGGTTCCTAAAATCATTAAAATCGAACTATTTTAAAATTTGCTTTTAAATAGGAGATCAGAAGAATCGGTGATATCACTAGGAAACTGTAAGAAATGACAAAAAAATAACGAAAAAATATATTTTAAAGGTAAAGGCCACAGTTCAGCTAGGTCGGTTGAATATGTCGAACCGTGAACTTGAGACCCAACTGGTTCGACCTTCAGTTCTGTTAAGGAAACACTGCCCTATAGTTTACCTAGAGAGGATCTGAACCCTAGACCTGCCCAGGTGGGGGATACTTTTAATCATCCCTGGTGTTTGCTAGTGACCGACTATATATAAGATCGAATCACAGCCAATTGCAATTGAACTAAGGGAGAGTTTTTTTTTTTTTTTTTTTGGGTATGCTCTAATAATTTATCTAACTATGTCAGGCGGTTAGGAGGTCGGGGTTAGGAGGCCAGCATGGTTAGCACTCATGGTGGGCATCAACAGCCACACCAAAGACTCGAACATGAGTCTCCACTCCCCAAAGGGAGAGTTCAATCGCACACACATGCCAACATGTGTTCCTTTGTCATTCTTGTAATTTTCACCATTCTATCTAATAAACAGGTAGGGGTTTTCCAAAAACCCCGTCTCTATTAGGCGGCAAAAAAAACTCTCCACGAATCCACCTTCTCTAGATCTAAATAACCAGAACGAGAGCGTCAAATTTCAATTTAGGATAGGGTCGAGAGTTCCTTTGATATGTATATATATTCTTATGTATACTTAAATGGTTCTTTGCTTGTAGATGCAAATATGTCATTTTTATTTTCTAAACTATAAGAAAGAATTGATAAAATTATTTATTTAAATTTATGGTCAAAATAAACAAAATTACTTACTAGTTTAAATGTATCATTCTAAATTCAATCATAAAATTACTAATAATTAACAAATTTTAGGAGTGTGTTCGTTTGGAGGATAAATTGGTGAGAGAAAGAGAAAGTAGAGTAAAAGAAATGTAGGGTTTCTCTTGTTTGTTTGGTTTGAGAGAAAAGTAAGAGGAGAAAATTTATGTTTTTCCAAAATTACCCCTTACAATTTTTAAAGAATACTTTGGGTGAAACTTTTTTTTTTGGGCTCCACAGGGCTAGAAATCATTTACCTACATCATAGAGTCAGCCTGTTAGAAGTTAGCTGGGGCAATACAGGAGTTGCAACTCTTACCCCTCGGGAGGGGGGGGGTAGATCACCAATCCTCCTTGGGAGGCCACGGTGAAACTTGAGAGGGTAGAAGTCTACTTTCTTCCACTATTTCAATAGGTGAAAGTGTGAGACTATAGTGATAAACGTGTATCGCGAAACCCCCATTTTCTTGCAATCAAACAGAACTTACTTTCCTCCGCTTACCCTCCAAATGAACACAACTCGAAGAATCTTATACCTTACAAAATATATATATGATCATTTGTAGCAGGTAATTGAGAGGATTGGTTCGGGACTAACAAGAAGATCACATAATAGTTGAGAGGATTGGCTCGGGACTAACAAGATCACATAATAGGGGTCTTGTCAGTTGCTATAGACCACTACGAAGAATTATTTGTACGTACAGAGAAAAGCCTGAATTGCCATCATAATTCCTCTTCCATGAATTTCAGCTTCTAAAGTGTTAGAAGACCATAATTGAGTAGGACCCGACCTATTCTCAAGTGTGTGTTAGAAGAAGACTACCATTGGTGGGGACCTGACCTCTCTGTTTCTTCCTCCCCAATACATCCCCTCTAAGACGCAAAACAGGTTTATTTATCCATGTCTACATACCAAGACTGACTCTCAGTGTCCCTTAAAACTTTTTAAGTTTTAACTCTCTCTCTCTATATATATATATATATCTCTTGCTTTCGCTCGTACAATTTTGCGGAATCTTAATTCTACATGGCCGGGCAACCAACGAGCTCTTGCTTCGATGTCAGTGTGCCCTCCTTTCGCGGGGGGGGGGGGGGGGGGGCGGGTCCGAGTCTTTTTTTTTTGGTAATAATTAAGCTATATCATTTATGTATCTATATTAAGGGTCAGGGATCGAACACGAGGGAGATACACTACCACTGGGACAACCCCAGGCGTGTTTTAGGTCTGAGTCTGAAAGGGGTTGTTCATATGACCTTTATGCTATGTTTGGTTGCCGAGAAAATTAGTGAAAACATGAAAAAGAAAAGAAAATTTTGGATTTCTAATACAATTTCTAGCTGTGTTTTGTCCAAATTCTTTTCTTTTCCATGTTTTTACTTATTTTCTCGGCAACCAAACATAGGGTTAGCGTTAACCCACTAATCTCCTTTCATGTGGGTGGTCTTGGTTCGAGTCTGGAAAGTGGCGGTTGTTATGTGCTTTAATATGATAGAGGCCTCTATGGGAATTTCTTGTAGAATTCAAGAGTGCAACACGTATTTACTTGTATATGGCATTTTCGGTCAAGAGAGTGCAACACGTATTTACTTGTATAGGGCATTCTTGGTGAGATCGGTTATGTGTAACTCTGCACACAGATCTTGTGTGCTCCTTACCAAATGATGCCGTGTACGTCCCCAAATTTCCACCAAGTGAGATAGAAAGCAAAGGGAAAAGAAAAGAAAGAGAAGAAGATTTCCCTGTTGGTTGACGTCTCTCACCTAGTTTCCTTTCTTATTTGTTAGAAAGGAAATGGATGGAGGTTGATGGGGTCAATCTCACTTGGCCATGGATAGATGTTTTAGGGACACATAAGATCTGTGTGCAGAGTTGCACACTCAAAACGATCTCATTCTCAGTGGTGTTTCTATTGCATATTGCGTTCCTCCAAAAATATCAGGATAGGTAATCACAGTTCCCGTTGATTTTATGAGGAATCCTTGTAGAGGCTTGTATGAAAAATATGGACTCAAAAAAATGTAAATGATCTCATTTGCTTTTGGAAACGAAAGTGATGAAAAACTCTCGATAGTACCTACTATCGAGAGCAGCCTTTAAGGATTTAACATCCAATGGCTCCTTGTCTACGCATGTTAAATGATGGCCCCACCTAATGCTTGAAACCATTAGATCTTGAATCCAATGATCCAACTCTCAAAAATGAGAGGAATACTATAGAGAGTTTTAATTCACTTCCCTTTCGAAATTGAGAGGAAATGTGATCGAGGGAGAGTGCTTAGTATCACTTGGATGTGCAAAAGTTTCTGTGCCTTGCGAGACACGTATAAAAATGGTGCATTTTTTGGTTTTTGGAAATTGCTAAAAGAGGCGTGCTATGAGTCTCAGCCAAAAATCAGGTGTTGATTTTGATGTTGACTTTTCTGCGGATGCCAGAGGCTGGGCCTTGAGTATACCCTTGCATACGACATGAGGCGTGATAAAGGGGAGAAGTTATTTTCAATTTTTTCCCCTGATTTTGACTTCTCCGACTTTTGATTTTTCTCCCCTTTATCTCACCACATGTCAGATGCAGAGGTTGTGCACTGAGGCCCAACCTTGGGCCTTTTTTCGGGGTTGAATACACGGCACAAATAAAAGATATTGTCGTCAAACGTGTGAAGTTTGGTTTCCTAGGGATAACAATGAAAGCCTCCCAATTCTTGTCTAAACTCTTAACCACAAATCTCCTATCCCTTCTCCCCCAAACCTCTCATTTCATGATAAATGTTAGCGATGGGTTTTCCTCCTTCTAGCTCTCTTACCCTTTCTCGCCTCACTACATTCATGCTCACTCTCCTCAACCGCTTGCTTTAACCTAATCTTGGTTTTTAGAAAAAAACTTATTACTCTATGTAAGAATCTTTTGCTCTTCGGATTAATATTTTTTAATATTAAAAAAAAAAAAAACCAATTTTAGACTGTTGAACCTTAAGAATTAGTGAATGTTAACCACAGTTAATAAGGATTTACAGGGATAAGTGTTGACTTGTGGGTGCAATTGAACTCTCTCTGAGTTCAATTGCAATTGGCTGTGATTGGATCTCCTAAAACATCAAGTTAAAAGCAGGTAAATTACCGGAAAGCCACTCGCCCAACAAGGCAACAACCCTTTAAAGTTTCAACACCCCCATTTTCAAAAATCTCTCATTGAAATCAACCTTTTGGATCCTGAGAAAAGAAGAAGAAAAAGGAAGAAACAATGGAAGCCGAAGCTTCTTTGTAAGTAGTGCCTGCAATCTTTTCTCTACATGAGATTTGACTATATATATATATATATATATGTTCTGATTATAGCTCTTAACAAACATGGCAGGTTCGAAACTAGTGAGACGTTGGGGGTTTTCCTGGCTTCGACGCCAATGCTATCTGAGTCATGGAGGCTTTGCAGCCTCGCAAACACTACTGTGGCGGCGGCGCCGGATAGTTTCGTCGTTCATCAAATTGGCGAAGTGGGTTATGTTGCTTTCTCTGGGATACGACCAATTGCCGGATTGCACCCAAATGGAAACAATTTGGTGCCATTAGATAGAAGCAGCAACGGGCTCTTCTCTTCGTTTCGTGGTCATGGTGATGGTGAGGAGCCTGTCATGGTTCATGCAGGATTGTTGCATCTCTTCCTCTCTGTATACAATTGCCCCACCTTCCAGACTCAGGTAAAACCTAACCTTGATCTAGGTTTCCTTCTCTAAAAGGTAGCAAAAAAACATTTCAATGAAAATGTTTTGGCTATTCGATTGGATGGTGAAAACGTTCGCCATTAATTCTGGTTGGTTAATTCTGGTTGGTCAGCATAAAAGGCTTATTGGTCCGTGTTATAGTTTCCTTTATAGTTTCTGGACTTTGATTAGATACTGCAGCTATTAATAATTTAATCTCCTATTGACTTCACCAAAAAAAAAACTCCTATTAACTACAATCATTTTTTTAATTTTATTTTTTTGAGTTCAAAGGAGTGTCATATGTCGTTTTAACATGTAATACAAAGCAAAGTTTCTTATGTGCAACGCATCAACGAAGTTATCTACTTCCCTAAAAGTTTTCTTCGGTGATATGATTGAGGAGTGTTAGCGCTACTCTTACGTATTTTCTACTCTCAACATGAATCAACCACCTATTCAAATTTTCTGTTAAAGCATTGCAATCACTTAAAAATGCGTACTTAACTATGATATTGGATTTCAACCAAAAAAAATATATATTGGATAAGTGGTTGGTTCATGTTAAGAGTAGGAAAGACATGAGAGTAGAGCTAGCACTCCTCTATGTTGCTAATACATATATTTAAACTATGATATGCAGTTTTATAGACATATAGGATCGAAGGCGGCTAATCAAGTCTTGGTCCTAAAGTGTTGTCCAAAATAAATGTCCGACCAAGAGCTGTGGGTCCTGGCCTAGCATTAGATGATCTAGTGGTTCAACAAATTGTTAATACCCAATTTGACCACTGGTCGATTTAAGATCATTTTTTTCTCACTGTTCACACATATGGTAGGTCTAGGAATGAGATTTGGTCCGGCCCTCGGCAGACCAAATCTGTTTGGTCTTCATCTCACAGGTCGACACGTGTCCCTTTTAACACTCCTTAACTTGGTTAAGATGCACTAAGCCTTAGGGTTCAACCATGTAACCTTGATTTATTTTTAAATAATATTTGAAAAAAGTAGCCACAGAAGTTAAAATATCTTAACCAGGGTTAAGAGAACAGTTAAAGGGCTTGTAAGTGAGGCCAGATGGTTTTGGTCTGGCCAGACCAAATCCGTTCTCGTAGGCCCATGGGGACGCTGATATATTGAGTACAGCATAATGAGGCAGGTATACTGGACCACCACACCATTTCTAGAGAAGGAAACAAAAAACGTGTTTTGAAATAAACGAGTCCAGATTCAGGGTCTTGAGAGGATGACTCAATTTTCTGACATTTTGGTCAAAGAAAAAGATTATAGGCCACACTAGGATAGCTTGGAGGTCCTATGTTCTCATGTGGAATTTTCTATTCTTCTTACTTCTATAGTTCTATTATTCTTTTTAATTGGTAGGTTTGTTGGAGTCAAACCCAGATTACCATAACCTTTGACCCCAAGTGGAGTGTTTAGAGGGGAAAATATAAGTAAATAATTAGAAATTTCAGAGTAAATTTATTATGTTTTATAGTAAAATATGTGTCTCCATTTAAATTTACAGCCGTAATTATGTTTGTAACCATAGTAACCCAAACTATGATACCCCTATCCACTCCCACTCTCAGACTTCCACTGTCTGAGAGCAGAATCGTGACGAGAGCTCGGTTTCGAGAATGGTAAAGCGCCGGTTTTAAAGTGGTAGAGCAGGATTCATAGAATTGAGCGCACTCTTCAAAGTCTTTTCAAAATCTTTTTTAGGAAAAGACTTGTCTTTTCATAAACTTTTTTCCTTTCATTTTTGTACAATTGTACAGGGGAAGATGATTTTAATTTGTGTCAAGGTCATCATGTCCTTTCAATATTATTTTGTTACTATATTTATTTTTAAAGTTTTTTCTTTATTACTTTTTATGTGTTTACACGAATCTGGGTATCAGAGCCGGCTGCGATTGAACTCCCCCCGAGTTCAATTACACCCAAAGGTACACACTTGTTAGGTTTAACTCTTATTAATTGTGATTAAAATTCACTAATCTTTAGAATTTAAGAATATAATTTTAATTTTTAGAAAAAATATTAATACATTATTTATGTAGCAGCGCTCCGGAGGCACTCTCGACCCTATCCTAATTTAAAATTTGACGCTCTCACGCTCCCGCTCACCACTTTGGTTACTTAGTTTGTAACATAATTGTCATTGTACCGATATCTGTCTTTTGAACCAAGTTATACATGTTATAACCACTGGTATATATACTAATGATTCAAGCATAGTAATAAAGTTCCTCAATTTTTTTCAAAATATCTCGAATAATACGCGACATTTCGTCGATCAATTAATTCATAAGTATTCGCAACTTTTGCAAAATAACCTATTTTTAAAAAAATTCGCAAATTAAACATGAATTTTGAAAAAGTACATAATAAATATCTAATATATATATATATTGGGTTATAAATTTTATAATTAGTAATCTTAGTTTATATTTTTTTCATATCACATTTTATTTATTTATTTTCGAAGTTTGCCGAATTTTTCTGAAATTTTTTTCTAGGCTAATTATTCCCAAACCCCAACTTGGTAACTATGGATACAAGGGCTCTTAATTTCTTGAAGTTGGTTGCCCTGTGTTTTCTATACCTTTTAACTACCTGCAATCATCAAGGGTTCCTCCACAGCAGGACTATCATGGTGATTGTGCTCCCAAGAGGGAAGAAAATCAAGTAGACATCTCTATTCTCTACCCTAAATGGCAATTGGTGGGCTATCACCAATAGGGACGGCGCAATCAGCCACCTCTTATAAGATGCAAAGCCCCAGATTTTCCCTGTAAAGACATGTCTAACCATCCATTCTGCTCATATCTAACTAACTAGTTAACAGAATTATAGGCATTGAGTACACTTAATAGTACATTAATCAGATGGTTAGAATTTTTGAAATGGCGTAGTTTGCGCCAATACTATAATTAGCTACAATTAATTTTCATATAAGTTTTGTGCTTTGAACTGATAATTTATCTCCATTTATCATGTCTCATGTGTATATGTAGATCTTGGCAATAATGGAGAAATGCAAGTCAGTGATCATTACAGGACACTCCATTGGAGGAACAACAGCCTCTCTTGCAGCTCTTTGGTTGCTCTCTTATTTACAATCTGTCTCTTCTTCCCTCCCAATTCTCTGTATCACCTTCGGGTCTCCATTACTAGGAAATGAATCTCTTTCTAGAGCAATTCTCAGAGAGAGATGGGGAGGCAATTTTTGCCATGTCGTGACAAAGCACGACATTGTGCCTAGACTACTCTTTGCTCCGCTCGGCCCTGTCACTACGCAACTGAATTGTCTGCTACAGTTTTGGCACTTGTCGATGAATTCTCCACAGTTGGGACAGCTTTCTATCCAATTATCAGATGAGGAGAAAATTGAATTTTATCGTTTTGTATTAGCTCATGTTACAGCAGTGGGAGCAGTAGAAGAAGACTCGATGAGAAGTTCGTATTGGCCGTTTGGGAGTTTCCTCTTCTGTTCTGAAGACGGAGCGGTTTGTGTTGAGAATGCAACGGCAGTTGTTCGGATGCTATACTTGGTGTTTACAACAGGTTCGGCGGATTCTAGTATTGAGGATCATCTCAAGTATGGTGATGTAATTGGGAGAGTGTCTCAGCAGTTTTTGATAGGGAGAAGCTTCACACAAGGGGTTATTCCTAAGTCTTGCTATGAAGTGGGGATTTCATTGGCACTTGAGGCATCAGGAATAGCAGGCCAGGTATTACATTGACTTTCTTCATTTAGGTAGATATATCCATAATGACCAAGTTGGGGTTTGGGAATTATTTATTTAGAAAATTTCAGAAAAAATAGGCAAAATTCGGAGATAATCGGAAAAATGTCGGGTAAGATATATAAAAAAATATGAAATAATAAAATTACTGATTGTGAATATCATAAATAAATATATTTCATATATTAGATATTTATTTATAACTTTTTCAAAACCCGTGAATAATCCGTGTTTAATTTGCGAAATTTGCTTTTAAAAAAAAGCGCGAATACTTCATGAATTAATCGTTCAACCAAAAAGTCAGGTATTATATATTGATTCGAGACTTTTTGAAAAAATTGGATAGCTTTGTTACTATGGTGAACTTACCAAATGTGGTTAAACAAACCATTTAATTTCTTCTATTAAATTTTACTATATAGGCTGATAATGCAGTGAAAGTCTGCAATCTGATCAAACTTCTCTTTTTGTATCAACCTACAGGACAGGGTTGCCGGACCAGCTAAAGAGTGTCTAAAAATGGCAAAGCAGATGGGTCGTACGCCAAACTTGAATAGTGCTAACCTCGCAATTGATCTAGCCAAGGTAACACCTTACAGAGCCCAAATTGAGTGGTACAAAGCATTGTGCGACGATTCTTATGATCAAATGGGCTACTATGACTCGTTCAAGCTCAGGGGAGCCTCCAAGAGAGACTTTAAGATTAACCTGAACCGATTGAAGCTTGCCAGATTTTGGAACAATGTAATCCATATGTTGGACACTAACCAGCTCCCCCATGATTTTCACAAGCGAGAAAAGTGGGTTAATACATCCCATTTTTACAAACTCCTTGTGGAACCCTTAGACATTGCTGAATATTATCGCCCTGGAACGCATAGGACTAAAGGTGGCTATCTGATGCATGGGAGGGAGAGGAGATACAAGATTTTTGATAGGTGGTGGAGGGAGAGAAAGGTTACTGAAAATGATAATAATAAGAGGAGCAAGTATGCGGGGTTGACGCAAGATTCGTGCTTTTGGGCGAGGGTGGAGGAGGCGAGGGAGTGGCTAGAGAATGCTAGGAGTGAGAATGATGTATGGAAACTGGCTGAGATTTGGGAGAATATCGGCAAGTTTGAATTATATGCTAGAAGATTGGTTGAATCTAAGGAAGTATCTAGGGATGTTCTAGCAAAGAATTCAAGCTACAGTTTGTGGGTAGAAGAATGGAAACAGTTGAAGTCACAGTTTCTGCAAATCCCTCCTCAATTTCCTGGTTATTTGGATGGTGAAGTTGTTCCTAGTTCTTATCCCAGGAGATGATTCAGATTATCTATGGGCTTCATAGATCCATCCTCAACTGGATTGTCTGCTGCTGCTAATATGCTTTTGTGTCATAACAAACTACTTTGTGGATCATCGATCACCGTGACTCGGCCATTGCAGATGTTCAGATTTTGTTCAATTGTAGGTAAAAGGATTTGCTAGGAGCCTAGGATTTATAGTTGATCAAACTGGTACAAATCTGTGTTATGAGGTTGACTAGCTTGTCAATGCCAATAGCAGGATATAAGAGTGCAGTGTGTTTACTAACATCAGTTAGTGCCATGCCAATAAAACAAATGGATCAATATATATTCCATTAGAGGATTCTTCTTCTTCTTCTTCATTAGTGCCTTATGCTAACTATTTGGGGTTGGTAGCAGGGGTCCTGTTCCGCCATGTAGTCTTGTTCCACCATTTAGTCTTTCAAAAGTCTTATTTTCAATTAAGTGCCTATTATTAATTTTTTTTTATCATTATTTTCATTCACATCATTGTCAGCATTTTTCTCATCTTTTAGAGCCTTTAATTTGCACCGTTTGCACTCTGGTGCCCTCATTTTATTTCCATTAAACCATCCAAACTATTTCAAATGACTCATTTATCTTATCATCTTTTAGGGTTACTTTGAAAGTCCATAGAATACGGCATGATCATAATCATATGTATAATCTAAAATTGAAACTAATTACTTTGAAAGACTTAAGTTCCAAAATCTCAATATTTATCTTGGGACGAGAAACACTTATAGGAAAAATCAAATATGAAAAAACGAATACAACATGGACTATACTATGGAGTATCTGATAGTTTCAAAGGCATGATTAAGCATGATTAAGCCAATTAAGTCTAATAACTTCTCAAAATGAAGATATGCAAACATGTTAGTAAAAAATGAAGATATGCAAACATGTTAGTAAAGTAGCCCTCGAAAATCAAGTACACAATGTGGTTAATCACTTAAATATTCATTTATAGTATCATGCATGCATAATAACTTTATTATGGGTAATTATAATAAATGTCTCATTTGATAAGAACATTGGAGTCCTTAGGTAACATTATAGGAGAGCCTTGTCATGCTTCGAGACCATGGACATGAGATAAGACGTTCTAATCCTTGTAGACCTAAAACAATCTAGGCTATGGGTGTTGGTTGGGTGTCACACTCTATTATGGCATATACATGTCATGTTCCTATTTGATAGTATGATGTATCTCCATCATATAGAGTAGAGATTCTCAGACCCACATGTAGGTGCATGTAATGGATACATAGCACTGATAGATCTATCCAATAACACTTGTTGGAAAATCACTGTCATGATTAACAAAATGATTCTCGATATATTGTGCAAAGGAGTTTGCAGCATGCAAATTGTTCTCAGACCTGAGAGATTTGTTTTCTCTCATTTATTGTTTGTATGACTTTGATGTTACCAAACGGCGATGCCTAATTGCAGGTTGTGTCCTAGTATGTTGGGTTATGCACATAATATATGGAGAGGAACAAATGCTCAAATATGGGATCCACCACTTCTAACAAATGAAGAGTCTCCTGAAGGAGTAAATACATACAAGTAAATTCATCATAAAGATTGGACTCTCTAAATCAACCGGTGGTGATTTTGATAAAATATGTTTTGTCAAAATTGTTTTTATAATATATTATTAAAATATACTATTTTGAGTCAAAACGAATTAATAAATGTTTTGAGTCCAATCATATGATTAAATTCATGTATACATAAGTCAGGAACAAATGTTTATATGGAATGTGGTATTAAGTGGAAGGACTAAAATTATAAGTAAATTGTAATGTAAGTACCTTATTCTAATAAGCCTTTATTGTTAGGGTTTACATTATATTGTGTTAATGGACATTAATATAATATGTGAAAATCTATAAGGGACTTTTCAGTAAAAAAAAAATCTTAAAGGATTAAATTAGAATAGAAATTCTAATCTTGACATCCAACGGTAGAGATACATTGAGATCCCATGCCAAATAGTCCTACTCACTCTATAACTTTGATTTAGGGTTGGGGACTCCAACCCTATATAATCTCTTTATAGCTAACTCCCTTAAGATTAATCCAAACATTTAATTATTGTACAAAAAAAAACCTAGAGAAAAGGTGGAGTGTATGTGCATTCAAAAATAGATATTGATCTCCATTGATTTACATATCTCCATTACCTTAGGAAGGAAGGAAGAGCCTTAGAGAGAAGAAGAGGAGGCCATTAATCCTCTATCAGCTTAGAGTCTTGTTCAAGAGGACCGACGTGAATTAAAACAGGAGGCCAAACATTTGTGGCTTGAGAATTAAAGTTAGTATGATCTAAACCATCCTCAAGGTTTCTATCGTCAAACGATGATCTTGGTGGAGGAAAAAGATGTTTTTCCATCATGCGAAAAAGTTTTGCGATATGTGTTTCTTACCTATGGAAACTAACAAAACAAAAATTAAATTCTCCAAGACATGACTAACAAGAGGAAGAAAATCATGAGGGGTTGGTTGGAAATAAAAGTTAATAAAGTGAATTTCCAAATCAAATAAAATGCATTGAAAGCTATGGGTGTTTGGTTGCAGGGGAAGCTCTGGACTCACTAAGAATACTGAGAATAAGAAATGGGAGACGCATATACTTCTTAGCAGACACAAGGTGTTTAGGAGATGAGGTAAAGAGCTGTCCTAAAAAAGAAGCTTCTAGGGCGCCTATATTTTGAATATGTGAAAAGATAGTGCAATAATTAACCATATTTTTCACTAACCAAAATATGGAGAGGCACTGAGTTGCTAAGGGTCTGCTTTTGGATGCAAGAACATGGAAGTGATTTCCAAGATCTGCGCTCCGTGGCATCCGTGAATCATCCAATATCCAAATTCCACAACAATAAACAAGAACCACACTACAATTTTGTGGATGCCCCAATCTCATCCTTGATTTAGATAGCAAGACCATGCAACCAAACAGCCTCAAATCTATATCTATTGTTGCCTCTAGAGCCTGTAATCACTCCCTAAAATCTCATATATATAAAACACGCAATGTACTCTGTTTAATCAGTCTCTCAAACTACATACAACCACCCATGTTGTTGCCAATGTGATGGTGTTTTAATAGAGATGTCAGATAATATAATTTCAATACTATAGATGTCATTCTCATATAATTTGCATTTTCCCCTTACACCCAATGCATTCATTTCCCCTTATTACACCCAATACTATAGATGTCATTCTCATATAATGTGCATTTTCCCCTTGCATTCATTTCCCCTTAAACCCCTCCCCTTTGTATATCGATTTTTTTTTTTTTTGATAAAGAGGGTGTCCGGACCTCTTAGAGCACTCGAATAATCCTCTCGACACGTTCAGATAGCCCCCAACCACACGCACCAGGTAAGTAGGGATAAATCCCTAAGGGTGGCCAACGGGGAGAAGGGAATTAAACTCAAGACCTCCATTTTTATATTTGTGCTGTTATATTTGTGCCTTGTATTTTGGTTCATCGTAATATAAGGTTAGGGGTTTTATTGAGTGAAAACAGAAAAGTGAGGAGAGTTTTTTAACCATGTGAAAGGAGCTCTCGTCAGCCATGGACGTAGACATATTGCCCATTTCTGTAAGTTTGGTGTGCTTTGATTTTCTTTAATTTATTGCATCATTTTTTCTACATATCCTTTTAATAATTTTTTTGTATCCACAAATCCACCACACCATTATCAGTGCTAAAACTACATTAATGTTAGGAACCTAACTAAATTTCAAAAGGCCCGTAAGGTGATTAAGTAAATGAAAATTAAGGTCATAAACAATTTAGGATTGGAACACACCACCAAGCTCTCTTGTCACTCTGGCGGCCTTTGGTACCCCTCTTCCATGTTTCTCAGGACTTGAACTTGAAACGTGATGCCAGTTCTCATACCAAATATTAGGGATCCGGCTCCTCTGCTTGGCAAGCAGTGTTGGGATCTTGCTTGGGTTTTAACCTAAGTATACCACCTCACTCATTAAATATCCAATGGCCCCAAATCAGTTCAGCCAAAGCTCTTAAAGTTGTAGATAAAAATTTGAAAAGCTCCTCTTCAAGTTCAATACAGACTCAACTTCATCCCACCTTCCATCTTTTGTAACCTGAAGTGTAATCTCAAGGAGCAGAAAACAGAAAACAAGAGGTTTAAATTTTTTAATAATGTGATAGATATTTTCTTTCAAAGCCTTAAGTAAGCGGGTTCACTAATGATTGATGAGTTATGATTTCAATAGGGTGAAGCAGATAATGCATATTGCAACATGTTGGATAATACAGAAACAATTCTTCTTCTTGAAAATTCGGGACATGCATCCTGTAAATGCAATTGGTAAAAATGCGAGTCCATGAGTGCCCATCCAAATAATTCAAAACTTTAATCCTTGCTCAATTTAATGCAGGAAATTATAAATAATTTGCAGGATCCCATCTTATGATGGTAAATTATTAAATTTGGAATGGTCAACCATATAAGAATGTTTCAAAGGGAAAGATGAGTAGATATAAAATAAAAGTTGAAGAAAAAAAGGGAGATTTAGGAAAAGCATATGGTTTTGTTGGACATGTTTTACAGGTGCTACAGTGGGTTCGTCGGAGCCCCGACCTCTCTAGTTTGGAGGGTTTTTCTTCTTCTATTTGGGCAAAGTGAGAGAGAGGAGTTAAAATCGGGGCATGCAATTAGAACAATGATGGTTTGCTGGAACCCCTCTCTAGTTTGGGTTTGGAGGGGTTTTTTTTTCTTCTATTTAGGGCTAATTTGAAAGTAAGGGAGATGAGTTAAAATCGAGGACTAGTTTGGCTTCCAGCTCTTTGTGTTTTTGGACCGAACTGAATTGGGGCCATTGGACATTAAATGAGTGAGGCGGTGTGTTTGAATTAAAACCCAAGCAAGATCCCAACACTGCTCGCCACGGAGAGGAGCCGGATAATAGGATATTAGAAGCTCTCATGCCAAATATTAGAAAACTGAACAATATTTCAAACGGCTATAACCTATAAGGTGAAGCGAAAAACTAGGCTCATAAACCACCAATTGAGGTAGGCATGGGTTTGTCCCAATGGTAGTGTATCTCCGCTTTAGGGGGAAGGTCCGGGGTTCAATTCCCGCAAGGGTCAGAGTCGTTTATACTCTCCACCCACCCACAAACCGAACAGATACTAACACCTAACCCGGCGTTGCAGCCTAAACGTATATCTCGAACCAAAAAAAAGAAAAAAGGTAGGCATGGGTGCATAGAGACAAGTGTCCCCACATTAGGGTTAGGTGCAAGCAAAAATGCCTTCTTGCTCCCCCCAAACTCCAAACTGCCATTTCACATCAGCAACTGCAATTTTAACGGTTTTTAATGTGATGGGATCATCTAAAAACTTTAACTTTGATTGGATATTCACAACCATTCGATCTAATGACCTTTCTTTTGTAATAGATCATACGGTGTACAATTGATCCACTGGTTCGTGGAGACCGTAGTTTGCTCCTATGTGTGAGAGAGATTTTTTTTTTTTGTTTTTAGAACTCGGGGTGTTCCCAACCTTTTGGGTCAGGACTAATTCTCCAGGGTGCAACGTGAGCCTGCAACCCGTCACACCAAGTAGGTCCGGGTAAACCCATGCGGGGCTAGCCCCAAAGGGGGAAAGGCCTAGGAACCACTGGTCCACCCCTTTGGGGTTTATGTGAGAGAGATTTAAATGGGGGAAACCATGGCAACGTGGAAGAATTATTAGAAAAACGACGATACCTTCCATGCTCCAGAGATTTAAATTCTCTCTCTCTCTCTCTCTCTGAGCGGCGAAGAACAGAGCCTTCAAGAACAAAATGGCTATGGCGATTCGATTGTCTTCCCAACCCCCCAAAACTGTAAGTTTCAGAATCTCTCTTTTACCTCTCTCTCTCATTCCTAAACTTGCTATTGTATTATCTCAATCTGGCATCATTTCGTAATATAGAAAAAACCCTCTGAAATAAACAAGTTCTGTAAGAATTTTCTCATCAAACTTTGTATAAAAAAGAAAAAAAAAAAAGCTTCAATAAAGCTAATTATTAATGGTTCTTGGGTACACGATCGATCGAATCCTTCAAAGAAGTACCCATTAAACAAAATGTTCCCGGAAATTTTTGTTTGTCGAATGGAAATTGCTTGTAATCGAGAAGAATATGGTACAGTTATGAAGGTGTTGGATTATTTGATTTTTCAGAAAGGATGTAGATAATTGGTGCCATTGAGCTCGATGGATGAAAGCTATATTAGTTATAGAAAAGGGATTAGAAGAGGAGTCAATTAGAGTGGTTAGAGAAGGATGTAGGAATATTAGTTTTTTTTTTGCCCAATGAGGGAATTTGGGTTTGCCGGATTGGATTTGTACTTGTGGGATTTTAGGTTTGAATGATTCTTCTTATATTTGATTGATGTCGAAGATAAATTGTGATGTTTTCTGGTTGATTAATGAGCAGAGAGGAGGAAATTTTCTGGTTACAATACACTGAATGGGTGAAAATTTAAATTTAATTATTTTTTGGTACCTCCTTGCTCGATTTTTTTAGCTGTTGATACATGTGTAAACAGTTTTCCATAGGGCGGCCTTACAATGACTGCCAAAGGGATTGAAAAAAAAACCAGATTGGAAAGCTCTCATAAGGAAGTAAATTAGCATAAAGTTTTGGTAAATCATCTAATCAAGGAGCACCATATAAAGATACACCTGAGTCACGTATCTTTATAACCACATAAAGAGTTGTTGGATTCGAAGATTCGAAGCTTTGCTGAGATGGAGTTTTGGTCCTTTGTCTACAAACTTCTCCTCAAGTATTTCTGGGTGATTTGCAATCTTGAAGTAGCTCAAATCTACTGCATCGACTGTTCTTCCTCAGTTTTCCTAAAAGAGCAAATTAAAAGAGATTGAAAGAAGAATCAATGAACATGGTTAGAGGAAGAGGAAAGGGAACAATCTAGAACACATAAATTCCTTTCTAGATCTAATACTCTCTCCTTAGAGAAAAAGGTTTCTCCTGAAAAGTATGCTGATCTCTCCTGAAATCTTAAATAGTTTAATCATGTGCGAATATCCTCTATTTATAGAGAATGATCTCAACTCAGGTTACTCGAATTGAAAATATCTCAGAGTTGATATGACATGTAACAAATTCTGACAAAGGACAACTGTATTATGTTAAGGAAGCTGTCAGCTCATCAAACTGTTACAACCGACTAAAGGTTGTAATTGACTCCTTTGGGCAGTTATGATCTAAACAACCCTTCAGATGTATTCTTCAAAGGTTAAAAAGTAAACTACTTCCAAAAGCGTTTATCTGTTTAACAAATTTCTTCTGAGCCCTCCAAACCACATTCCATCATCCTTCCCCAAATACATAAAACTAATACATTGTCAAAGGCGGGTCATACGCCTTTGTGATGCTTTGTCTTAAAGAGATCATAGGTACTGGACAAGGGCACCAGTCTCAGGGCGGATATGAAATCTATCGTCAGGCCTCAATCATCTAGTGTGTTGAGAATGAGACTATAGAGGCCACACTCCTCCACTAGCCCACAAGAAATGGGGCAAGAGCCATCCCAAATTCCTTCCTGACTATCAGCCAAGGAGTAATCCGTACTGCTGGAATAGGAGATGGGGGAGAACACACTCTTGTAAGCGAGTGGTCTATGGCCATCAGGTTATTTAAACTCTTTAATCCAACGGTTAAGGAGGGCACCAAAAATAAGGAGGGGTTTTCGTTTTGGGGAGAAACTGGCTTTCCTTAAAACCGAAAATCCCCCGTTCTCTCCCTCCTCTCTCCTCTCATACTGTCCCTTCGTTTTTTATTTATTTCTAGAACACCAGGGGTAGTGCAACAGCGGCTGCGAGCCTACGTAGGCGGAGGATGACCAGCAGTGGGATTGTGCAAGGGCAAGCAGCAACATGATCTAGATCTACACGGATGACTCAAGATTTCTCCCAACATTGTGCTTGTCATGAGCCTTGAATCTATAGCCTTTGTTGTAAGGATTAAACATTTTCAGGAGATGTATGGGTCCCAACCGAAATCAATGCATACAAGTTTTGGATGATACATATAAATTGTTCTCTAAAATAAAATCACATTAAAATTTTTAAAAATCAAATGAGTTATAGGAACCAAATTTACCAAATGTAGTCATGGGTACCGACTCAGAAACAAAGTAGCAAACACAATTGCAATTACACAATGAATGAGAAGTTGAAAACATAAATAACTAATAAATGATGTATATTGCCCGTTTCGTATCAATATAAATATTGTACAGGGAACTACCGAAGCCTATACGTATCGTTCCTTTCGTGTCGTTTTCAGCGATTATTTTCATGCCATTTTGCATGTCATAGGTAAGTTATACCTGGTGCCTAGAGAGGTCGGGAGGTCTTAGTGGTACAAAGAAGTTCATCAGATGTTGCTTCTTTATAAATTGACTAAATTACTAGCAATATGGATGTAATTTTGCTTTTAGTTTGAGTTCTCTATAATATTCGTCGAAGCCAAAACATTTTGGTTTTAGTTAACGAGGATGTAGCAGTAGTTTGCTACCATGTTGTTCCAATGCTCTGGATCCTGTCAATCATGGTTTGTGAACCATATCGATTCCAGTAAATTTCTTGCATTCATCTTGTTTGGTATTCTTTTTGGTTCCTTAGGCGATTGATCAATCTATGACCTTTCGTTGTTGTGAATGTGATTTGGTAGTAAAAGCACCCCATAATCATTGGGATTTCGGTGGGAGAAAATGAGAGACTTTCGGTTTAAGGAAAGTCAGTTTCTCCTGAAAGCCAAAGCCACACACATTGTTGGGATTTGCCTTCCTTACACATTGGATTCAAGAACTTAAACGATCTGATGACCATAGACCACTCACTTATAAGAGGTTTCTATCATTGGTGCTAATAAGAATGTTACTAAGAATGTTACTCTTTATCTATCTATCTATAAATATGTGTGTGTGAATCACCATTTCCATTTAGGTATCAGCATGGTTTGAAATGTCGACGAATCGAGGGGTCCTGACATATCTACATGGGGTACTATAAATGTTTTACAGAATATCACACGATATATCGTTGATATCGTGGGATATTTTAGGTAATGTTGGTTTTTAAGCTATAAAATGGAGCCAAATCCTATTTACAACTTATTTACATAAAATATCATATATTTTTTTTTCATTTACTTAAGATATTTATATGTAACTAAGATTATACCCCTCATTTGAATTCAATAAAAATTATCTTAGATCTAAATTCTGGAAGAATAAAAAGTCAACTTTCCAATTCAAAAAAAAATCCGGTTTTTATTGTCTTTTTCAGAATTTCAACTTTCAAATGCTAAGGCATTTTTCAAATTTTAAAATTTTATAAATTCTACCATATCAAAACATTACTAAAACCCAAAAGTCCGGTGAAAAAAGTCTCATACTTCAGTCTTCAAAAATATTTTCATCTATGGGGTCAAAAGTCAACTAATAGTTCAGTAGAAAAAAGACTTAATTCAAGCTTTATAAAAAAAATTAAATATATTATGGGTACCTTCCATTTAAAATACTCCCAAATTTAAATTGTAAAAGAATCATATGAATATGTTTCTGGTATGACCCGTTTGGATGAATATGGAGGTGTATAGCCTTCTATGATAGTGTCAATGACAATTGTGCTTCAGTATCCACAGGAACAAGAGGGGAGGTTTTTGCAATTTCACCAAACCTTAGGGGAGGTCAATGTAATTTCAGAAACAAGATGGGAGGTTTATGCAATTTCACAAAACCTCAAAGGAGGTAGTGTAATTTAATAAACTAGAGGGGAGGTTTCTGCAATTTCACTAAACCTCAAGGGAAGTCAGTGTAATTTACCTCAAAAACAATCATGGGAGGCCGAAGACTCACAAATCTATTTATACGAGCATCTGTAAGCAGTGTTACCTAGGCACGTGGTACGGGTGCCAAGTGTTCAGGTGTCTAGGGGTGTTCGGCATGACAAGCTCAGAAAATCCCAATATGGCAGCCCAAACGTACAATTTTTTAAAAATGATTGAATATATATATATATAACACAACTTTTAAATAACAATAATAATAAAAAGAGATCACTAATCCCCAATTTGTGTTAAATAAGTATATACCTAAGTTATAAAAATACTCATATAGGGAGTAAAAATGATCAACAAGAGAGAGAAGAGAAGAGAGAGACGTACATATTGATTGTTGTTGTCACTGCTCTCCTAGTAAAATTTCGTTTGTGTTTTAAAAAAAAAACACAATTTGACAAAAAGTTTCTTACAATTGTATTTTTAAAATGATACGACATACTTGAAGCACCATGTACCTAATCATAATGTTGATGTCACCATGACATGGTAGGAGTGTCGTGTTGTGCCATGGAGTGTTGTGTCCAAGTGTTGGTAAGACAAAATTTGGGAAAATTGAAATACCTAGGTAACACTGTCTGTATGTAACGCAGAGAGAATTTTATATCATCCCAAAATAGCATTGTCTTGATTGGGTCTCGGCATTGCAGTTGAATGTGCAGAAAAATTGAGCTATTTCATTGTTTCTATGTTTAGAAGAGAAAAATTAGTATTTGTGTTGAATTCGGGATCTTCTGGAATAATAATAGTCCGTACACAACATGAAACTTACTAACCTTTCTTCAATCTTCTACCCCTCTAAAGGAGTAAAAAAAATTGAAGACCAACTAACTTGGTTTGGGCGTATAAAGGGAAAATTTTCGGGACTAGTGGTACCTTACAGGGGTTGCATGGTTCATGTCCTGTACATTCGTCTGCATGTGTACGTCATCCATACCCTTTGTCATATGGCACGCTCTTCGAAGGAAGTGACATTCCGTACATAATCATCCAAAGTTCAGCTCGGGTTCGTCCTCCAGAAGGTGGGCGGTCGTCCGACCTATCATACACTCCGACGAGCAAGTCAGTATAAGGCATAGGCATATGAGCATGAGAGTGTGGAGATACTTATCGTGAGGTCATTGAGCATATGTGCTTGAGGACAGGCTCTGGTGTCGTGCTCTGGAGGATGAGCGATGGAGACTTAAAGGACGTAGCTCGGGAGATATAAAGGACGTAGCTCGAGAGATGCAGAGGACGTAGCTCGGGAGACGCAAAGGATGTAGCTCAGAGAACGTTGCTCGGAGGACGTAGCTCGGAGGACATAGCTCGGAAAACGTAGCTCGGAGGATGTAGCTCGAGTACAATCGACAGCGTAGCTCTAAGGATGGAGGACGTAACTCGGGTACAGTCAACAACGTCAGGCACGAGTTCAGGTATGAGTGTACCCAGCAGGTGATCAATTTCGTGGTCGTGCAAGTGGTAGTGTGACATTAACATATCACTAAGTAGATAAACATGAAACATCAGATATTGACAGAGTGTAAGGGTACCGATCATGGAGAACATCAGGCGGACATAACCGATTTGAAAGAGCATCCGGTGGCAATAATCGATCGTGAGACCGTGGAGAGCATCAAGTGGTGCGGAGAACATCAAATGAAGAGGAGAGAATCAGGTGGGTGACTGTCTTCATAGTCCTTCGGGGTTGGGGTGTGAACGACCCAAGCCTCCCAGTTCTCCTTCTTCTTCTTCTTCTTCTAACTTTCCTTACTTTCTCTCTTGCCTTCCGCACCATCCTCCTCTCTCTGGTGATTCTTGCTTATTTATAGGCATTTGGAATCATCATGACTTGTGTGGTCATGATGATGTCACCTTTCAGATAACACTCAAGAGAGCCAGCACATAGCCCAAGTGGGTTATGTCGGTTAATTTGTTAGAGTGGGGAATTCCCATTTTACCCATTTCTTTTATGAATTTTACCCATTATATTTAGCCCATTCTCGGTGCCTTAGACTTCGTTCGAGGTGCTGAGAATACATCATGGGTAAAATCTTTGAAGATGAAACATTGGTAGGACGGTTACTCTTGCTTACAATGGGTGCAAGTGCCTGAGGATGAACATTAGTGATAAGGCCGCTCTTCCAAATAATAGTTTACATGTTGCATATACAAACAAGTAACTTACTCCCAAGTGCTTAGAGCACGAAATTGTACATAGATCAGTAACACTTCTAAAATAAATCATCTTTTTACTTTTACGCTTGTAGGGCATGGACACATTATGAGATGACAGTAAATGAGTACGGAAGCGTCATAACGTAACACATCATAAATGTAATAAGATAAATGACATTTCATAGGAGAGGCCTCGTGGTGGGATACCATGCTCAGATGACATTTCATTAGTATAAGTCGCTAGTTTGCTCAGATGACAATTCATTTGATTGAGCCACATGTGTCCCGTGGTGACTACCCTGCACAGATGATAAGTCATTTGACATTGTATTTGAGACACATTTCATTTGATAGTTCATTGGTCATTCATTTGATATTTCATTTCACAATTCATTTAACCCAGAGGACGGATTTGCCCCTCCGTCTAGGGATGCACGTGTGGCATTGGCATCGCAAGTATGTAAAGATTCAAGGTGCAGTGCAAGAATACCGTATGACAACGTGACATAGATGATAGGATAGAAGAGGACCGCGGACCGAACGATCGAGCCCCTAATGTTGTGGAGAGGATGCGTACCGCTAGCCCCCAATTTCGTGAAGAGGACATTCGTTGGTTGTTTTGTTCAGATTCCTACAAATGGCGCCATTTTGTAAAGGGAAAATTTTCGGGACTGGTGGTACCTTACAGGGGTTGCATGGTTCATGTCCTGTACATTCGTCTGCATGTGTACGTCATCTATACCCTTTGTCATATGGCACGCTCTTCGAAGGAAGTGACGTTCCATACATAATCGTCCAAGGTTCAGCTCAAGTTCGTCATCTACAAGGTGGGCGGTCGCCTGACTTGTCATACACTCCGACGAGCAAGTCAGAATAAGACATAGGCATATGAGCATAAGAGTGTGGAGATACTTATCGTGAAGTCATTGAGCATATGTGTTTGAGGACGGGCTCTGGTGTCGTGCTCTGGAGGACGAGCGATGGAGACGTAGAGGATGTAGCTCGGGAGATATAGAGGACGTAGCTTGGGAGATGCAGAGGACGTAGCTCGGGAGACGCAGAGGATGTAGCTCGGAGAACATAGCTCGGGGAACATAGCTGGGAGGACGTAGCTCGGGTATAGTCGACAGTGTAGCTCGGAGAACGAAGGACGTAACTCGGGTACAGTCAACAACGTCAGGCACGAGTTCAGGTATGAGTGTACCCAGTAGGTGATTAATTTCGTGGTCGTGCAAGTGGTAATGTGACATTACCATATCACTAAAGAGATAAACATGAAACATCAGATATTGACAGAGTGTAAGGGTACCGATCATGGAGAACATTAGGCAGACATGGCCAATTTGAAAGAGCATCCGGTGGCCATAATCGATCATGAGGCCGTGGAGAGCATCAAGTGGTGCGGAGAACATCAAATGAAGAGGAGAGAATCAGGTGGGTGACTGTCTTCATAGTTCTTCGGGGTTGGGGTGTGAACGACCCAAGCCTCCCAGTTCTCCTTCTTCTTCTTCTTCTTCTAACTTTCCTTACTTTCTCTCTTGCCTTCCGCACCATCCTCCTCTCTCTGGTGATTCTTGCTTATTTATAGGCATTTGGAGTCATCATGACTTGTGTGGTCATGATGATGTCACCTATCAAATAACACTCAAGAGAGCCAGCACATAGCCCAAGTGGATTATATCACCTATCAAATATATATATGTATATATTTCAAACATGTAGACAAGTTATGACCATAATATTAATGAATTCTAAATATTTTAAACAAAAAGATATAATGATCAAAGTTTATATTAACAAAAAAAAAAGAAAGATAATGATCTAAGACTTGTATTGAAATAACAAAAAGTATTACATTTTAAGATCATCGTCAGTCTAGTGTCATATACAAAAAAAAAAAACATAACCATCCATCATGTATTCATGTGTACAAAAATCACAAAAAAGGTAAATTGTCATTTAAATGCAGCAAAAAGATAATGAGAAAGATCAACTGGACTATTCATCAAGTGAAGCCCATCTCAGCTCTTCAAGTTTGGCACTAGAATCATCAAATAATCCTTCATCACGATCAATATCCCACTTCTTGAATGGGCCTTCATGATAACTCTCATTGAACCTTGATAGCATACGAAGATTGGAGTGAATGAAGACCAACTTATCTGCACGTACAGAATTTAGTCTATTCCGTTTTATATTATGGATAAAAGAATATGTGCTCCAATTCCTTTCTGCCGATGATGTGCTAACTGGTTGGGATAGAACTCTACGAGCCACTTCTGCCAACTGTGTGGTTTGAGCGCCATACATAGACCACCACTCTATGGCAGGCATTAGAAAAGCATCAACTTTAGCTGCTTGCATCGAAAACAATGCACTTTGCGAAGAGAATTTGGCAAATTGACCTCTTAATATTGTAAACAAATCATCATCCTGTCAAAATTAAAGAGTTAAACATTTGATGAATACTTACACAACTGTAAATTCTAAACTTTTATATAAAGAACAAATTACGGATAATATGAACTCTAAATTAATAAATAAGTACCTGTGCAATGGTTTCTAATGTTTTCATAACACCCTCAACAACAGCTACATCATCAATAGGTCTTGATCTTTTTCGACCTCCCGGTGCTGGACTTGCAATATACTTGGAATCATAGTAATGAGGCGTGAGTGCATAAGCAAGGGAATGAAGGGGCACATTCATCTTCTTTCTTCGAGCATTAACTATTCGTTGTATATCAAGAAATAGACTCTCTTCTTCTACATCTTTGAGATTATCTTTTATTTTGCCAAGCATATCCTCCAAACCTTCATATACTTCACCAATGACCGCACCATCCTTATCACAAAGTTTAATAATTTGAAATATGAGTTTGGTGATTTTCAATATCAATCGGACTGAATCCCAAAAACAATCACTAGTAACCCACTCTTTTATCTTCCTTCCCATCTCTTTGTTTGACTATTCTTTGCAGCCCAATCTTTCCATGAGGCGAGCACCACAGTAGTTAACAAGTCTTCCCTTAGATCCATGATTCTTTTCAACATTATATAATGTGAAGCAAATCGAGTTTTAGCTACTTTCAACAATTCAAGTTTGCAATTAGATCTAAAAATAGCTAAAGCATGCGTGTGATTAGTAACATACTTCACAATATCCTTGCATTTGGTATATGTCTCCCTATACCAAGCCCATTCATTTGATATATCTTTAAAAATCAAATTTAATGTATGGACTATGCAAGGAGACCAAAAGATGTGAGGATGCACCTTTGCAACTTCTTTTCCCGCTAGTACACAATTCGCTTTATCAGTGAGCACTTGAATGACATTTGATGGCCCAACTTCTTCAATTGCCTTTAAAAGTAAAGATGCAATCAGTGTAGTTAAGGCGTCGCCTAGGCGATTTTGGGCCTGCGTCGCCTAGGCGCCCCTCTAGGCGGGCGATCTTGGTAAAAAAAATTTTTTTGCTTAAAAACAATCTAAAATATCTTAATAAATAAATAAAAATAAAAAAACATGTAATGAAGAAGTAACACAAATTTGGGTATTTTGCTCAGATTTTGAAGTGTTTAATACTCCACTATGTCAACATATCTTTGGTTATGTGATGAATGATTGTAATAGACTTTTTATTTTATATTTTTGTGGAATGTGAGTGTGGAGTTTTGGTCTTTTGGATGTTATATATAATAATATATATATGTGATATATATATATTTATATTAAATTTATCGCCTAGGCAACGCCTCGCCTAGCCGGGCCTAATCGCCTAGGCATCGCCTAGACGCCTTGACTACACTGGATGCAATAAAAAGTCCTGTCTTTTCTTCCCCAAGACAATTTTCAGCATATAAAAACATTGCCCCCAAACTATTTGCAGCAATAAGATTGATTAAAGGATGATTTTTATGCTTGTCCACCCATAAGAAATTATAGAAACCCCATTCATGGGCCATGTGTCTCTTACTACATGTAAATCCCTATCCAACCTTTGTTTCTCATTGTCTAATAATGATGTCCTAGCCTTCTCAAATGATGGACATTTATAACCCTTGGGTCCACTATTTATTGAGCTCACCATTTCATGAAAGTAAGGAGATCTTAAGACATTAAAAGGAATGCTACAAGCACATAAAGCTCTTAGGATTTTGGCATCTACCTCGGACCTTTCTTGTTGCTTAAAAACATCTTCTAACACACCTTTCTTTTTTAAAGAATGAGAATCAACGGTCAATGATGATCTCTTCAAATCAAGGAACAACCCTTGCTTTTCAGCAATCTCTACACGTTTTCTAATTTCTAGTAGCTCGCGATTTTTCAACAACACTGTACATCTTGATATATCAGTTCTCTTTTTGGGTTGGCCAGGTGGAGCCCCAAAGAAATGAGCATATACTCGTGTATAAGTGCTAGTCCATTCTTTGCTACACTGTGGGCATCGCCAATTTTTTGCTCCTCCACTATTTTTTCCCTTAGCTATTCCAGTAATATGTACTTCTTTCCACATGGGTTTGTCAAATTTTGCACAACTAGACCCAATTTCTTTTACAAAGTTATCTTCTTTAGGCTCAATAAGCTCAGCTTCTTGAAATTCAAAATCCCCTTTATCACTTTGAGAGGATTCTTGTTCCTTTCTTTTTCCAATGAGAACCATATTGAATCCGAAATATTAAATAAAAAAACTAATATAAAATACACCCACAAATGATTTATGATCTAATTTTCGTTTCCAAAATATTATGGATAAAAAAAAAATTTATAGAGATTTCATAACTGGAGATGGAGAGTTGGAGAATACTGTATCAATTGGTTGCTGAAAAAAAAAGAATAAAAAAAATGAGAAAGGGGGCGAGAAAGAGGAGAGAGAGAGAGAGAGAGAGAGAGGGTTACCTGAAAGAGATCCGTGGGGAACAAAACCCTCTTCCTTCTGAAGAGCTCTTCTTCCACCCTCCTTCTCCTTCGACTGAATCTATTGTTGCTGAAAAAAATGAGTTAAAAATGAGAAAGGGGGAGGGAGAGAGAGAGGGCTTACCTGAATGGGAATCGTGAGATCCGTGGGAGCAAAACCCTCCTATAGTCTTCTTCTTCCACCTTCGTTGAACTTGAACCCTCTTCTTGTAAGGGTTTCTTCCAAGGGTTTGAGAAGAAGAAACCAACCCTTTGTGTAATTCGTAAAGTGTTATGAATGTTATTTTGAAATGACCAATAAGCCCCCAACTGGTCAACACAACTACCCTCATAACCACTACTGAACATTGATTTTTCAGATTTTCCAAACCATTAGCGAACCGGTCCCGAACTTGACAACCATGTAATTCGGTATAAACTAACGAACCGGTCCGAACCGAAGTGCGAACTGGTTCGCTTCAAACCAGTTCGTGGTTCGGTCTAGTGGCCACCAAACTAGGTAACCCTGGGTCCGAGTATGCTCAACGTACTCATCTGGAGATTGGTGATGGGGTGGACATTAACTTTTGGTTCGATCATTGGTGCGGGTCTGGCCCTTTGGTGCAAGGATTCAGGACGTTCTTCCTTCTTTCTTCAGCTTAGTCAGCGTCAGTTGCGGATATGTATTCTAGGAGAGCGGGGGCAGTGATTTGGAACCTCTATTTTAGACGTCCGCTTAATGATTGGGAAGTAGGGGACTTCGCTTCATTGTTAACCTTGCTCGAGTTAGTGGTTGTGGCGGAGTCCGTCAAGGATCGCCGGGTCTGGGCCTCTAATTCTAGTGGGCGCTTTTCTGTGAAAGCTTATTTGCAGGAAACCAATCCGGAGGTATAGCGGCGTTCCCGACTCAGTTGGTTTGGTTCAATGGGTTGCCTTCCAAAGTCTCGATCTTCCTTTGGTTGGCTTATCTGGGCAAGATTTTGACCTTGGACAATCTGAGGAAGAGAGGATGGAGTTTGCCTAATTGTTGTTATTTGTGCATGGGGGAGGAGGAATCTGTTGATCATATGCTTATTCATTGTCCTTTTACGAAGAGGCTTTGGGGGTATTTTTTGTCTCAACTTGGGGCTGCTTGGGTGTTCCCCGCATCATATCAGGCGCTGCTGTCCGGTTGGCTCTCAGTCTCGCTAGATAGCCCAGCGGACCTAGTTTGGACATTTATTCCAAGGGTAGTTTCTTGGTCCTTGTTGAAAGAGCGGAACTGGAGAGTGTTCGAAAATTCCGCTTTGTCTTGGGAGAGAGTGAGTGCACACGAGTGATGTTGCGAGAGTGGGTAGCCGTGAAGTTCGACTTGGATGAGATAGGGTTTGACGAGGTCATCTCATAATAGTGTGAGGGAAGGATTTTATTGTTTCTGTTTTAATCAGTGTAGTCAAGGCGTCGCCTAGGCGATTTTGGGCCTCTGTCGCCTAGGCGCCCCTCTAGGCGGGCGATCGTAGGAGGGCTCTGCCTAATATTATACATGGACAATGACACGAATTTGGGTATTTTACCCAGATTTTGAAGTGTTTAATACCCCACTATGTTAACATGTCTTTGGTTATGTGATAAATGCTTGTAATAGACTTTTTATTTTATGTTTTTGTGGAATGTGGGTGTGGAGTTTTGATCTTTTAGATGTTATATATATACGTGATATATATATAATTATATATATATTTATATTAAATTTATCGCCTAGGCCACGCCTAGGCATCGCCTAGGCAACGCCTCGCCTAGCCGGGGCTAATCGCCTAGGCATCGCCTAGACGCCTTGACTACACTGGTTTTAATCTTAGTGTAGTTTTTGCTTTGTGCTTCGGGGATTCATAATTTGTGAATCTCCTTTTCTATTAATATAATTTGCTTTTACCGATAAAAAAAAAATGCTCTACACGTATTCCACAATCCTTGGAAAAATGTTTTGAGTGCGAGACATTTTCTGCAATTTTGATTGGAAACTTTAAACTTAGAAACAACTTTGGAGTCACCGAAAGGGCCCAGTTGTGGAAAGCTTGGGGTCTCTAATCAAAGATAATACTGCAATTTGCGTTTGAGTGCCATGGACCGATGATCATCACCCAAAGGTAGGCCTCTAGTATGTTTACTTATTGCATGCCAAAGTGAATAGTGTGAGCATCATCAACTAGAGGGCTGTCGGCTCAAAGGTTTGACACTCTTGACATTGGTGGTGAACATGACTGTTTAGCTTTAGAGCACGAGATAAGGTTCGTGCAATGAAAAACCACTTGCATGTCCTACTCTCAGCTCAAAGGAAAGGACTATGATGATGATCAGGGTTTTCTCCTCGGATAGAACTCCAAATGTACACTTGGGAATATTTTGACAAATTAGAAAAAGTAAGGCTTATAATGGGCTTAAAGTAATCTTCTTTCTTGATTTAAGGAATTTTTGCTTTCATCTGCTATGCTAGGGTATGGATTATTTATCCCCTAGAAATGCATTATCGCTAGTTTTTTATGAGGTTTGTTTGGTATACTGTGTAAAGGGGATATGGAGAATGCCTATCATCACGTATTGATGACAGGATTAACTTAAGTCTATTCAACATTGCAATCGAAAATAAGGATGATAATAATGTTCTAAGCATGTTCTTGGCACTCTCTGGCAGTTAGGCTGAAACACTTCCACCTATGTTAATCCACCTCTGAGTTTTGAACTATTTTGTTTCCACTAGAGTAATTGACATTAAGAACTGTTTCTTATGTCCTACTTTAACACACACACGCACACGCACACACACACACACGCGCACACACACACACACACACACACATATATATATAGTTTTCAACCTAGTTTAAACAAAATCTGATTTCTCATACTAATTTTCTTTCATGTATCATCTGGATTAACCATTTGCTGTTTACTATTACTCATACTGGTTTTGATCCTTTATGGACATGCAGCTTCTTAAAAATGCGAGAGTAGTGTTGAGGGAAATAACCACAAGCAAGTCTGCTCAAGGTCTTTTTTGGTTCCTTACAATATCAAAGAATTTCTAAAAAAAAAAATATTTGGTTGACGTTCTCAGATCTATACCATGCATATTTCCAACTGTAGTTTCTAATTTTAAATTTCCAGGGCCATCAGGCTCCTGTATTTGTAATGATGCTGTTCAGTCAGGTAGCAAAAATGTTCTGTTGCCAACCAAATCAAGGAAAGACCTATCTTTTCAGGGCTCTGTAAAGCTAGCTCACACAACATGCCGAGTCTCAATTCCTGGGATACCATCAGGAAGTAAAGAAAAAGCTTCTTCAGACTTTTTAAGGGACAAGAGGACTGTTCCTGATTCAGATCCTCCAAGCATCAAAGACGTCAACCTTTTGTATCAATTTATTGATCAGAGGTCCATTTTCAGATATCCTCATGTCTATAATTTTCTTCAGGTGTTCCATAGAGCATAGAAAATTCTATTCAATGATTATATGTAGATAGTTTAAGACAACAAGTATCATGCTTTCTTACTCCTTGTTGTAGTATATACTGATTAAGTTCCCCTATATTGGTTATTTTGCAGTAGCAAGCTCATGGTCATGACTGGAGCAGGAATAAGCACAGAGTGTGGGATTCCTGATTATAGAAGGTTTCTTTTTCCCCTTTATTCCTATTTCTACTCATATCAATGTTGTGTGATCAATGCTGCATATTGGTAGTCATAGTATAATAACTTTTTTTGGGTTCTTTTGAATCCAACTGATCCTCATTCTACTCTTAGCTCCAATTATATACTTTTCTTTTAATTAAAAATGTAATACATGTTCCTACCTTATGTGTGGAGATCAATTTACTAATTCATCTGTTGATGTAAATATAGTAGTTTGCATACGAGGCAGTCTTTTTAAGTTCTTGGTTTTGGATTGTGCTGGTCAGCTCCAAACCAAGTTCATCTGTACACAATATGTCATCGTTTTTTGAATATTTATTGAAAGTACTGTTGACCTTGCAGAATCAACATTCGTAATGAAGTCTTGGCACCTAATGAAACTGACTCAACTCCGCCGAATGATACTGCCATACCGGAGTCTATAAAACTTATTATGATCATAATTATTTTGATTAGCTGATTTTTCCATGTAACATTTGAAAGCACACACAATTTCACATTTGCAATACCCTTGATGCTCTTTTTTTTGCACAATAATGATACAACTTTGTTCTTTTGCAGCCCGAATGGAGCTTATAGTTCTGGTTTCAAACCAATCACACATCAGGTAAATTGAGAACATGTATTGAGATATATTCTTCTTGCATTATTTTGATAATTAGAGATGCAATTTTCTAATTTTAGCTTATGAAAGTTCCACGATAAGAGTGACATCAATGTAGCCTGGTTCAAAATGCTCATATTTGATGAATTCCTATGGAGATAGTTCTGTACTTATTTTTTTTATATCAAAATTTCAACTCTAGCTTGGATAAGGAGACAGAAGAAAGAAAAAAAGAAAAGAAATAGGGTAGGCTAGGATAAGGTATCCCATCCTCCTTATGTATTACGCACTAGTCATGATAAAATCACATGAACCACCCTTGTCTTGGACTCCTACTAAGGGTTAAAAACAGCAAACATAGAGCTCCTACTAAGGGTAAATCATGGAAAAATAATGTGAAATTGGACTAATAGACTCCAATGCACCTTATTATATAAAATACATAAACTAGCGGAGTTGTGTTAAGACAAAAGGATCAATGAAGGTGTTAAACCAAAGGCTTAAATACCGTGATAGAACTTTCCATACCAAAAAATCACTTACATTTATAATTCTAGATATATTATGTGTCTATGCTCGGATATTTGATGCTGGAAAACAAATCCTGATATCCTGATCTCGACTCCGGTACTGCAATACACTGCGGTTATTGTAACTTTTAATTAAATAATTGAAAGAGAAATAAAAACAATGCAACCTTACCATTATGAACTGTTTGTAGGTTGATTTGATTATCATCACACTTACCGGTGTTGAGAAAACACTGCAAATAATAAAAAAAATCACTTCTCATTATAAAGAAGAATATCTGTGAGCCATCTGTGTAAAAATATGATCTCCAGCATTTGACAACTTTGGATTTTTTTTTGTCTCCTTTTGACTGGTATTTTCCCCAATGCACCTTGTTGCAGCAATGCACTTCAGGAATTGCTCTTGTTCTGTTTATGTTTCTATAGCTCAGACTTTTATGTTTCTAACATCTATTCTTTTGGGATTCTTCTGTAAACAGGAGTTTCTCCATTCAAGCCGAGCTCGCAGGCGCTACTGGGCAAGGAGCTATGGTGGATGGAGACGGTTTACTGCAGCACAGCCTGGTGCAGCTCATATTGCTTTAGCATCTCTAGAAAAAGTTGGTCGACTAAACTTTATGATTACACAAAATGTTGACAGGTATAGGTCTCTATTCTTTAATCTATATTTGAGGAACTTTACAGATGTCCTATTGAGTTTAATGGAACTTATTCGTCTATGTCTTGTCTCAGACTGCATCATCGTGCTGGTAGCAATCCACTTGAATTGCATGGGACTGTTTATTCTGTAGCTTGTCTGGAATGTGGTTTTTCCTTCTGCCGGAATATATTTCAGGACCAAATGAAGGCCCTTAATCCAAAGGTTTTGTTCTGCTATCTTGTTACTATTTATTCTTGCAGATTATTGATGATCTAAACCTACGATAGTGATGTTATCTGTTACCGATTAAAGCTTGAAAATTAGTCTATGATTGCCCTCAAATTACTAGGAACATGATGATCTGCTATAAGAAAATTTCAAATTTCATATCCTTTTAGTACCTTTAGAAAGAGTTTCTTGTGTACAATTGGAGCTTTAGATACGTTTGAATCGGATTCTCCCATTTGTAATCTTCACTAGTTATTAGAACACAATACATAAGGTTTGATGTCTTCTTTTCCATATAGAAGCAGTGGATTGCAATGTTGATTAATTTCATCACTAAGTTGAAATGCCATATATGCTTCATTAGTGTTTTCCACTTTCTTGCAATCTTTGAATGAAAAGAAAAGGATATTCATATCTATATCTCAATTACAATGTTCGTAACCTTCTATGTTTCCTTATGCTTAGTTTCATTCCTAAAGTTAAAAATTGAATCAACCATGCCAAAATATTGATGTTATCAAGAACTTCCAACATCTGGAGGAGATAGTATAAGATTATATTCCCGTGTAATTTTCATGAAACAAAATGCTGGTATTCTTCAAGTAATTCTGAGTCTTGCAACTGTAGAACTAATAACCATTTATCATTGTATTTTTTGCATTTATATTGGAAGCTTACAGTTCTTCATTGTCTAGAGTACCATTTTCATGCTATTTTGTTCATAGTTTGGAAATTTAAAGCCTCTAATGCATTTATTTTTTCTTAAAGGTAAGCCTGTCTTGTTCGTCAAGAGTACTTACAAGACAGGGAACTGGACTGGGACCATAGAGAGCCTCGCGAGGCCTCCAAACTAGAGGAAATCAACTAGAAAGTGTAGGGGAAGTGTTATATAACTTCTACCTAAAAGTTTCCCTGTAAAAATCATCTTTTCTCATCTGACTATCAGCATACATCTGCAACAATTATAATGGCTTGTAAATTCGTCATTTTGGCCACAAATGCACGTCTCTTTGTAATTAATACATATTTTTCTTAGTTTTCTCAAGAAAGTATCTTCACCTTATAGGCTTATAAACCATCCTCTTTCCTTTAGGAAATAGGGCAAGGCCACACATTTTGTTTTGCTAAACAAGGCATCTAGTTCTTCCATGGATTATTGCCATTGAGAAATCCTGACATCTTCCATATATGTCTGAGGTGTATAGACTAGAGACTAGAGGAGTCAGTAGTGATAATGAAAACTTTATGTTGATGTTAATGGACTTGCAACCAGCAAAATGAATAAGAGGAATACAAATAAAAAAGAAATAACTACATATTTTGCATGTCATTGTTTGCTGAATCATTTTTCAAGGTTTATTATACGGATTGTACCTTAGAATGATGACACTGAAGTTTGTTAAGGCCTCAACCTTATGCATTTTTTGTGAGTGTTTAACCCTTAATGATGCAATGGATATTTGAATTTTTTTTTGTTAACTGCAGTGGGCATCAGCAATCGAGAGTTTAGACTGTGGCAATCCTGGGTCAGACAAGAACTTTGGCATGAAGCAACGACCTGATGGTGATATTGAGATTGACGAGAAATTTTGGGAGGAGGATTTCCATATCCCCACATGCCAGAAATGCAATGGAGTTCTGAAACCTGATGTAAGATTTCTGTTTCCTGTGAAATGAAATTTACAGTTATGTATACAGAACATAAGCTTTTTCTATGAAGGGTAAAATTGGGTTAGGAAGGACCACAACCAGGTATATTATAATGAAAAAATGATTACAGTGAAGGATATCTACAATTTCTAGTATGCAAACATAGTCAAGACCGGACTTGCTCAGTTTCATCCCTTCCATTCTTTAAAGTCACGAGAATAGATTAGACATTGGGAAGTCCACACTTATGGTCAGTTTTTAGTTCTCACTATCGTTCAATAGAAATGCACATGTTAAGTTTTGAATGAATCTACAACCTTGCAGTTAGAGGTTGTACTGCACCTGTAGAAGCATAAGGGTGTGTTTGTTTAGCAGGAAATTAGCATGAGAAATATCAATTCCTAGGAAATAACTAATGTTTGTGTGTTAGGTGTGCCCATTTTCCGAGAAATGAGATTGGCATGAGAAACAAATTTACCATCCTACAGGGAAATTAATGTCTCAGCCTCAACCTTGAGACATGAATTTCTTGTCAAATTTTAAAAGACCGTGGGAAATCATAAAACCCTCTCTCTTGACACTATTTTATTTTATAATTTTTTTGTTTTGTTTTTTTTTTGTTTATAAAATGAAAATTGAAAAAAATGTTCATTTCCCATACCTAGCCTAACATAGGAACTATGAATTGAGGGAATTTACTTTTGAATTCCCATGTTGTACCAAACATAGAACACACATGTCGCACGAAATTGAATTTCTCAAGAGTTAAATCTCTTGGGAAATTCAATTTCTTGAGAGATACATGTTCGCGAAAGGAACACACCATAATAGAATTATGGATGTTTCCTCCAGGTGCACATGTTAATTATGAGAGGCCAACAACAATGACCTTACAACTCTACCAAAGGAAATCACCATATATGATTTCTGATACTGGTTAATCTCCATGAAACAGAATTGGAAATATCTAAAAGTAATTTTCAAATTTGGTGCAGACAGACAAAAGCATAGGGTAGACACGGAAAGTGTTGACAACTGGATGCACATCATACACAAAGCTTTAATATACTAATTTAGTAGGATTTGCAGCCCATATGGCCCAATACGGCCTATGTATGAATCGGTGCTTTAAAAAGAGGCTTACACCTCGAGGCTCGCCTTAGGGTGAGGCTTAAAGAAAAAGCCTTGAGGCTCAACCATGAGTCTTAAACCCCATGAGACACACACCTTATACCTTGAAGCTCGCTTTATGTATATGGCGTAAATCTCATATATTAACTAAAATTAGGTTCTTAGTCACAACTGAGATTTAAATTTCTTTTTTCTTAATTTGTTATTTATTTCAACTAATTTATATAGTATTTCCTATGTGTACATGTGCGTCCACACGGACATACACGAATACAACTATATATATATATAAGTGTATCTCTCTCTCTCTCTCTATATATATATATATATATACACTATAATCTTTCATTAACTTTTTGAATTTCTTTGCAGTTTTTCTTACATTTTATTTATTTGTTAAAATGAGAGAGCGTGAAGCTTTCTTGTGAGGCTTACGCCTCACACATCTTGAGGTCCTAACGCCTCGCCTCACGCATCTTGGTCCTAAAGCCTCGCCTCACGCCTTCACGTTTTAAAACATTGGTATGCATAGCATTCTCCAGGACAAAATGCCTTCAAATGCCCCATGATATATGATATTTTAATCATTCATTTAGATTCTGTTTTTCTAGAAATGAGGTCCTTAAGTAATTATGCTCTATCTAGTCTTGTATATTTTGGCCATTTTGAGTCAGTGATTGTGTTCCTGATAACTTTCAATGTTTATCTACAGTTCAACTCAGCAAATTGTGCAGGCAGTAACAATTGTGATTAATAACTACCCAACAAACAAAATATTAGGGTGATCTCTTGATATTCTTGTCTACTTGATATTTTTTTTGTAAAGGTTGTCTTCTTCGGTGATAATATTCCCAAAGATAGAGCTAATAAAGCAATGGAAGCTGCAAAAGGATGTGATGCTTTGCTTGTATTGGGATCATCACTGATGACCATGTCTGCTTTCCGACTTGTAAGGTACGGATAGTCTGTAAAGGTCTTTGTTTCATAATAATAATAATAATAATAGCTCAACATCTGCATATTTTTCATTTCATAATGAAAATGGAGCTGTAAAAAACTTCAGGAAGCCAAATAATTTTGTTTTCTAACCAAAATACCTACACACATGAAAGAAAGTTTTCCACCTATATTCACCTGTAGTATATTGGTATCTTATGTAGAGAAGATTGTAGACCACAACATGAATTGCATTAGAACACAAAATTTCGACTATAGTGCGTGTTTGGTTGCAAGGCTAATTCAATGGGTGTAGTAGCACTAGGCGAGATCACGGTTATTTTTCTTACAAAATATATTTATTTATTAAACGGTAATTTTCTTATTTGGTTAAGTGGGAAACACAGTCATGATTACATGTCCTCCAAAAGGCACATTTTCTTTTTCTCCCCTTTTTAATGCATGCAAGCGACTATCTGAAAATCTTGGTTTACCATTATGTTGCCTAAATCTACCTTCTCACATTCATCATTGCAAATATACATTCCCTAAAGATAACTCATTGAGACATGAATTATATTGGTGTATAGACCTCGGGCATGGCCGCATGGATAGTTGATCTGCTTGATTACTACTTACTCCTGATAGCATATCTTAATAGTTAAGAGTCTACAGATCCTACACATGGTTCAGAGTGAGCGTAAAAGTAGTTTCTAGCTGATGTGGCACTACTCACTTAAACATGAATGTGTATATAACATTATAACCATTTTTAAGTTTTAAGCAAGACGGATTTGGGAGTAAGTATGTCCCAACAGTTGGCTCGTTGATTTTTTATGTTATGATCAGTAGTAGTTAATAACCAGTGGAAGCTGCATTCCTTGCAATTTTTATCAACCACATGGGCTTTAAAGGAATCAGATATTCAAATTAAGATCTTCAAGTTCAATCTTTATTCGAACTTTTAAGATGAAATAAATCATCAATGCAACTTGATCCTCCGTATTTTATCATCTTTCGGCTGAGAAAATTCTTCGAACTGAACTTCATTTTGAATTGAATTTCACAGAGCTGCTTATGAGGCAGGTGCCACTGTTGGAATTGTGAACATAGGGGTAACACGGGCAGATGAATTTGTGCCTTTAAAAATCAATGCTCGATGTGGGGAGGTATAGTCCTGTAACGTCAACTTAACAGCCATTACTGTACACCAGTATCTGAGCTTCTTTTGATCCTTGGGTACCTTGATTTCTTATTCCAGATACTACCGAGATTGCTTGACATTGGATGCCTCACCATACCAACTCTTCAATGAGGATATCATATGAGGTACAGTAAAATGTGTATTTGTTAGTTAATTTAATTGAAGACCTAAGATACATGTGTATATTTTGTCTTATTATTGTCTTCCTTTTCTTTTGTTTAGCCTTATTTTTGCTCTTCTGGTTCATTTTTTGTGAACCTAAGTAGCTATTGTACTTTGCCTTTTCTTCTTTTTTTAATGTATGATACATTACCAATCAAAAAGGGAAAAAGAAAGATACAAGTGTTTATTGCTTTTGGGATTTATAACCTGTCAAAGGTTTTGGTATCCTGCAGGCTTTAGCTTAAAGTTGAGGTGATAGCTCTATTATTGTCAGTTTTGGTTGAGCACAACTCCTCAGGTTTATGCACAATGACATAAACGCTTGAATACTATTGTGGCAGAGTACCAAACAATCGAGAACAAAGATTTAAATATGGGTTTTGGGGTTCATAACGGTTTCAACCGAAACCATTATGTATCGCCGATACCGATATGTATATGATACATCTAAAAAGCTTTTTTTAAAAAAATCACAAGACCCAACTCACAAACTATCAATATTCAATCAAGATGTAATCTAATCCTAAAAAAAAAAAGGCAAACAATAAAATAAATTAGTATTTGTCAACAACATATTTAAAACTGTCTAACTAATCTAAAAAATTAAGAAAAAAATCAGCAATATTGTTTAAAAATAAAAACATTTTATTTCTAATTTGAATATAGAGTTACAGATTACATTCTAAATGTGTCAGTGTCAGTATTATAGCAATTACTTATTACTCATAACACCGAAGAGAGAGAGAGAGAGAGAGAGAGAGAGAGAGAGTAAAAGTAGAAAAAAGCAATTAAAAATATATATAACAATAATTTGTTACACTTCGAACAAAACTGATACGTATCGAATGAATCCTACCGACACATTAATTTCGGACGAGTCATATTAACCCCTTAATAATAGTATCTCATTGTAAATATCGTATAGGTCATCACCAAAACCGATATATATCAGGCGATCCGTATCGGTTTTTGCGATATTTCCATGGTGGAGAAAAACATTTGATTATCAAACCCTCATTTATTTCTCAAGTGATTTCAGGTAAATTTGTGGAGAGAAACTTGTAATTCAATTTCAGTCATGAAAGGGAATGAATTATTCGTACAGAGGCCACTTCAGCAAGCAAATGTTTTGGTTTCTTGAATTAAATTCTACTCCATTGGAAAAATCATATGCTCCTTCTTTGTCCTACTAGAATGTTTTGCCCTGCCTTTTCGGCTCTTTTTGGTTAGCAAGAAAAAACATGAAAGGAAGACAAGAAAAATCCATACTATTTTTTTCCTTTACCTTAACTTTCTTGTGTTTTCATGCTAACCAAAAGAGAGCCTTCTTGTTCTTAATTGATCAGTTTTGTCTTGTTTTATGTGGTGTTGGTGTGGGACTCTCTGTACAAATGTACAATCGGCGAAATGTTTAATTGTATTGCACTCCTTTTATCAAAGGGGCAACCATTTAATATTTTTGGTATTTCAAATTTCTGTTACCCATCTTAACTCCAACGTTAATCTTAGATCCATCCAAGCATCTCCCTTGCATGTCCTGTAGAATAGTAGGCCATATAAACCATAGAAATGGTCAATGAGATTGGGAAGAAAGATCCTGCCAAATAATAGTAAAACAAAACAGACTGACTTCACAATATTGAAAATGCATTTCTAACTGCAAACTCATAGCATTTAGTCAGTGAATAATATTTTGCTTTACCACTTTTAGGTTGTGTTTGGTTAAACTTTTGGGGCTACTTCTCCTTCTGATTTGCAGAGAAGTTTAACCAAACAGGCCCTTAGTGGACTACAGCAACCAGCAATGATGCAGGTAATATTGTATTTTCTTAGATATGTGTAGTGAGTTTGTAGATTTCATATTCAAAACAGGTGCTAGATTACTTCAACCTTTCCTTTTCTGTTAAAAGAGCGCCACATTCCTTGTTCAAGATGCAGGTAAAATAAGGAAAATCGTCCGCTCTTCGGGCGCGCAAGGAATGCATCTCCCCCCCTCCCCTTGCATCAAATGTCCCTTTTCAACTCTTTTTATTAATCGTGGCTAAGATTCACTGATCCTTATGGTTAAAGCATAACCTTGGTTTTTAGATGAAAAAAAAATTAACCACACATGTTAAAACTTGTTATCTATAGTTCAAAGTTAGTTAAAGGGGCTTTGTAAGGGCAAGGAGCAATAGTGTGCTCCTTGCCCCGAGGAGAGGATTATTGCTCAAAAAATAAGGCAGAAAATCAGAAAATAGAAAATAAATCAATGATAGAACATTGGAATTACATGGTTCGCCCGCTATGTCCATGTAGATCTTCTTCACTAATCACAAGCAAAAGACACAAGGGTATTCTAACTCCCTCTCTCACGCTTTTACACTAATGCTCCGTTTGTTTGCACGTAAATGATTTTACGGCGTAATTTTTTTTTTTAAATACAAAAAAAAAAAGTCAAAAAAATTTTAAATTTAAAAAATTGTGAATAAGAGTATTTTTATAATTTTTAAAGAGGGTATTTTATAGGAAAATGACTTACGAGTTTTTGAAATGTAAGTCATTTTCCAGAAAAGTGGTTTCTTTCCGGTCAAACATTTTACTTACGCCGGTACAAAATATATTCCAGATATACCCTAAAGCCCACTTGTAACGGGTGTAAACAAATATTGGGATTGAAGAATGCTAGCCCTACTCTTAATCAACCCCCACTCTCACCCTCCACCAACCACCTGTACATTCTGCAATGATTTAAGCACTCTCTCACCAAAAAAATGGAGAAGTGGTTGTTAGAGGGTGAGAGTATGGGTTGATTGAGAGTAGGACTAACATTCCTCGGTTGCCTAATTCTTCCATGCTTCATCCTTGCCTGAGTGATGAGCCTAAACTGTTCTAAAATAACAAAAATTTAAAAAATGCTCAAAATCAAGTTAGGATTCTTGAACTAATTTGGCTTGATCTCATTCATTTGAGTATGTAGGCAGCCCTCATAGGTCAGGCACATCCAAATTTAAATTTTCTTTTGGTTTCTTTAAATGTATGTTTAATTTCTTTCTAGCATAATGATTATGTGCATGAGTTAGTTTTTAACATAGTTTATAAAATGAAATTTTTTTTCTTAATTTTCCTTAACTTGGTTTAGATTTAAGGAGTACATAACCATCCGGGGATGGAGGTTTAGGGGTATCTAACACCTTTCATTAACTTAAATGAATCTCTTACCATTAATCTCATTTTGATCATGTCTTATCCATTAGACTTGGATCCTATTTTCCCCCTAATTTAAATGGGTGGCAATTCTATCTTAGATTGTTTAGCATCATTCTGTTTGGGGAATATTCTTTCTTTTTCTGGAAAGACGATAAATTTCCATGCATGTCTACAACAAGCATGTGTTTTTTTTTGTTGACCACAATAGGACGGCCTTGTCATTATTAGTGATAGTGAGTTAGGTGAGTGGGCCCTCCTTACACTTCAAACAAAGGGAAATTATCTCAATACATACATTGGGTAATAATCTAGATCTCTATGAATAATCAATCACTAGAACCACATCCTAGTGAGGAGAACATCCTCACCATCTTAACTAAAGGGGTGGGTGTGGGTTGGACCTTCATAATTAATTTTTATGGTAACTTGTACCCTTGCATCAGTGGTATCAAAATAAGATGACTTTCTCACCCATCTACTAAATAAGTCCAGATAAGCAAAATTGAATTGAAGTGCATTTGCTCTCAAGCTAAATTGGCTAACCTGCTTGGCTGGTTTGAGCCAAACTCAAGCTGGGTTTTAGTCTCAAATGAGCTAAGTCAAGCTTTTATTTGAGCTTGAATGTTTAAACAAGTTGAGCTTGAGTCAGGCCATGTTTATTTAGGTTCCCAAACTCGACTCGTATAGGGTTTTATATAATTATATATATACATACTAATATGGGATAATATTTTTAGTTTTTTAAATCATAACTTATAGTACTTTATAAGTTGTAACAAAAAAAAAATTAAGAGAATAATATTAAAGAAACGTTAAGAACTTAAAACAAAATAATGTTATATAACTCTCTACTCTTTGAAGTTAATGACACCACTGAAATCTTATTTTTTTGTATATGAATGGATTAATTTTGTGTAGTTTCTTGTATTGATTAATAATAAATATTTTTATTAAAATTATACAAAGTAGCCCTAAAATTCGATAAACTCGAGCCACTAGAGAGCGGCTTAGCTTGAATCAAGTTCAAGCTCAAACTAAGCTCGAGATCAGTCAAGCTTTGTTCGAGCTTAAGCCTAAACATACATTCGAGCTTGAGCCAAGTTCAAGCCAATCTATGGTGGAATACATGTCTAATTTCTTCCTCACTTATTTGAGTAAACATGATTCTTGCATTTTTAGGTTATTATTTTTATTTTTATATTTTTCATGTTTCAACCTGATGTCGAGCGTTTAGACTATTTTTCCTTTGGGAGTGTTTGTTCCATGGTAACTATTTTTCCTTTTGGGGAAGGACTTGAGTTCGAATCTATTGTTGTTGCGACAGTTTAGAGACTCACCTTTGACCTAAACTATCTACTAATCTAGATAAATTGATGTCACCTTACCCAAAAAAAAAAAAAAAATGATTCAACCCAAGCCCAACCCAGAATCAGAAAACTTAACATCAAGCCCACCATTAATCGGGGTTGGGTCAGGCATGGCCGAGCTCACCCAAGTGGCACATGTAGGTAATGGAGATACATGGCAGAAGAAGCAGTATTGCATGCAATCAGAATCAAAGATTTTGTGGGTCACTAGCTTCGTTGGATTCATACGAATTCTAAGAACTACAAGGATCCGCTGCAAAACGAAGCATACAAAAGGCTGCTGCAAGAGGTGTAAAACCCTAACCCTAACATGGTATTCGATTGCAACATCAGCATTTCTAGAACGTAAGAAGGGAAGAGTTATTACCCAAAAAAAAAGAAAAGAAGGGAAGCATTAACCTTTGGGAGTTAGGATTAGGGTTTCTCATTAACTTCTTTTGAGCAGTCCATAAAACACCCAAAAATAACATTGTAGCTCCTACACTGTAGCATAGGTTTTAGAAAATACTGATGTGGCACACAATCTTGTGCCTTCTGTAGAAGTCTTTTGCAGGTACCATTGCAGCGAATCGTCTCTCTAAAACTGTTACATAGTAGTTGAGAGTCGTGACTTAAAAGAGTAATGAGACATGAGAGAAAATATTACCGAAACGATTCCTTCACCTGAAAATGTAGAAAGTTGTTAGGGTTCGCTCATGCAATTATCTCCTGCCATCATTGTATCCCAGATTCTCTTTTCTTCCCATCAAAACCAGATAACTACTAATCTCTCTCTCACAAAAAAAAAAAAAAAAAAAATTAGAGAGAGAAAATTTACTGTTCACGCAAGCACTGCAGGTCACCTACCAATGTAACAGCCAAACTACAAAACTTGTAATAATCTGATTCCTTTTTGCTCTTCAATCTTAATTCAGAACCCATAAACATGGAGGAGGGAAGTTTTAGTTTTCTTTTATTTTATGCTGATGAGATGGAGTTTTTCAGGTGAGATGGGTCTTCTTGCCTTCAATAATGGTGCAGTTATCCATTCCTATCCATCTCATGTTTGTTTGTATGGGTCTTTGCTTAATTTTGTTATTCTGCTTCTCTTTCTTTCTACTTAGTTCAGTAAAAAGTGTTAGCCACATACATACAGCCAGTGAAAGAGGGTACCTCTCTCTAAAGTCTAACCACAGAAATTTCTCAAACTGTAGATTCATGTACAGGCCTTAATATCAAACCACCCCAGATGGATAAAACATCTCAAATTGCTAGGATTCAAGTGTTGATCCAGATGTGTCTCTCCTGGCCTCTACTCCAACCTCTCTTTTTCTATTTTATAGATTAAAATAATAAAGAACAATATTTTGAAATCACACTTTATGGGTGGCCAGAATAGTGTAGTATTTTCTTGTTTTTTTAATCCAATGAGGAATGATCTTTTCATGCCAATAATTAAATTGATTAGTATTATAATTATTTCATTACAGGTATTTGAAGATGAGCAGATCATAGAGTTTGTTATGGCCCAGTGCAACTTCTCATGGCAGCAAGAAGCCATGATTGTACAAAGCATTACAGATACAAACTTTCAGGAGCAGCCAACGATGCTTAACCGAGAGCTTGAGGGCTCATCTCAACCCGATGGGTTGCCGAACGAACTGCAATTGAATCCGCTTTCGGCCTACACTCAAAAGAAGAATAATTTCCAGGCATGGGTATCCCCAACAACAACAGCCGATAATTTGAATTTGTCATGGGATCTCCCCGTGGATCAAATTCACCTCTCCAATTCGCCGATGAACTTTTTTGGAGGATCCCGGCAAGAATTTCCTACCTCATCGAAAAAAAGACCAAATCAAAATTTTTTCGATGAGTCGAATGACTCGATTATGTCCGAAAACCCAATGGGGCCATTTAATTTTTCAGCTGAGAGTGGGTTCCAAGAGATGGTTTCACTGCAACAGTCCTTGCTGACCACTGATACTGATTCACACCCCACAATTATGGAGTCTTCAGTGAACAAAAGGCCCTGGAACTGTGAGAATTCGATCAAACAGGATCTGGGTCGATCTGACTTGGTCTCAGATTGCAATGACCAGATTGAGGATGACGCCGATGGTCATAAGGTTGTGGGAAGGATAGGGAGGGAACCTCAATCGAAGAACCTTGTCGCTGAGAGAAAAAGAAGGAAGAAACTTAGTGAGAGGCTCTTGGCACTACGCGCTCTAGTTCCCAAGATTACTAAGGTAATCATACATTATAGGTCTAAATTTCTCTTTACCAATTGCCAAAACTTAATGATATGTAATGCATCCTCTTGATTCTAAGATGGATAGAGCTTCGATCCTCGGGGACGCAATTGAATTCTTGAAGGAGTTGCAGAAGCAAGCAAAGGATCTCCAAGACGAGCTCGAAGAGCCATCAGACCCAGAAGGGGCTAAGAACAGCGGCAGCAACAGCAGCAACAACAATTTCCAATCCGAGATGCCGAATCCAAATGGAATTAGTCATGGGGCCAACCCTGAGCATGGCAAAGCTCTCAATGGGTCACAGACAATCCATGATAAGGCACAAGAAATGGAGGTAACCCATGTTATTTTCTTTGAGAGAAAATGAACTTTGGTATCTATAGTTCTTTTTCTTTACAGAATTGCCGATGATTGTAGGTTCAAGTAGAAGTCGCCATAATAGGTGGAAATGAGTTCTTCCTCAAGGTCTTCTGTGAGCACAAGCCCGGCGGTTTTGTGAGGTTGATGGAGGCCTTGAATTCACTAGGCCTAGAAGTAACTAACGCCAATGTCACCACCTTCAGAGGCCTGGTTTTGAATGTTTTCCGAGTAGAGGTAAGATCTATGAACTACATTTCCAACTTCAATTTTAGTATCTGATCAAGAGAAAATTTTGAAAGAGCGAGCTACATTAGGTTGTTGATTATGTTAAAAAAGACATCAAATTGTGTCAATAGATCATATGGTTTTGGACCCAATTACTTGAAAAATTCAATTAGCTTTTGTTTTTTATTGTTTTGGTTTTTTTGGTGGCAGAAGAGGGACAGTGAAATGGTTCAAGCTGATTATGTTAAGGATTCCTTGCTCGAGTTAACACGAAATCCGACAGGCAGTTCTTCCGAACCCGGCTCCGTTAGAACATCAGAGAACGGCCGTACAGTAAATTATCATCACCTTCACCCCCAAGCCCACCATATCACTTCCTACCACCATCACCCCAACTAAATTAAGGCTAACTAGTTGGAGGTTCAACAGAAGGTGGCTGCTCTGCAGGTTACTGTTTTAGGTCAATAATTCAGCAACTGCAGTGAAGTAAACCGATTAAATGTATTCAAATTCACATATAGTCTAACTTTCAAGCTTACTTTTACATACTATAGAAGTTTTTGTTGTGATTAACAGGCATTAGCTGGGTGATGACTTTTAATCGCCATAATTAATGTTTCCTCCATTCACCTAATAGATGCATCAGATTGAATGCTTTTTAGAGGAGACAGTGAGAAAGATACTAAAAATAAGGTAGCTTACTTTATCAACTGCTACTTGCAGATCGGCCTGGTCCGGCCTAGTTCGAGTTATGGCCGGGCTGTGTCATGGTTTCAGTGGGCTGCAACCGGACGGACTCAATTTGAGGCCTGAAGTTGAGTTCGGTTGGCTTTGCACCAACATGGGCCCAGTCCAATCATATCACTAAAGGGTAGTTTAATCTTTTAATACGAGACCAGTCATTAAATGCAGATAGAATAAATGCAGTTTGGTTTTCCTAGAATTATTTTGTCTCTGTTTAATGAATTGTCCCTGATTAAAATATCCAAAAAACCCTTATATTTAAAAGAATGATATTCATTACAAAAGGGTAAAAAAATACTAGTGAAAAGTTAACAAGTTCACTACTCATAGTGTAGGATAGCATTCCCACACACACACACACATATATATATATATATACTCTCGTGGGCTGCATGTGAGAGATGAAAGGGGGAGAAAGAGTAGGAAGATTGGCCCTAGTAAGATAATATATTTATTGTATAAAGATTATTGGGCTCAATTTGGCCCAATAAAACTAAAATAGTAGGGTTTGTGCCTATATATATCAAGCCTATTTTGAACCAGACCTAATTGAGCCCAGCCCCAACAACTGTATATTTAATGGAATTTTTACCAAAAAAAAGATTGAATAATCATGGTTAATTTTGGAATTTGGAAGTGTCAATCCAAACGGTTAGGGTATAACCAAAAATTTCTCAAAGACTGAAGGATATTTTTCAAATATTTTCTCGCGTAAGTCTTAAATATCCCAAAGAGTTAGTTAAGACATATGTAACTACCCCCCCCCCCCCAACTGCAACTATTGTAACCGAATAAAGAGGTATAACTCACTAACATTATTCTTCCACTAAACCGCCTCCTACTATTTGGCTTTAAGGTAATATAATAATTGGGGAGAGAATTTCGTCACCTACCCCCTCCTCTCATTATATATATTGTTATGGTTCACATAGTGCGTGATAATGAGTATTTTATCTCCCTTTCTTTTCTTTTTTTTCTCTCTTTGTTGTTAGGATAAAGAGAAACTCTCGACCTCTCCTTTGTTTTTTTTTCCTTTGATAATAAGAAAATTTAGATTTTGTAAATCAAGTATATATTGGAGAAGTTTCCCCCATCACCAATAATATTGCACCACAAAGCTACATGAATCAATTTATATATATTTATATTTTCTAAAATTATAGTTAGAGCAACATTAACCCTCTCGTGACATAACGATATTAGTGTTGCAGGAAAATCCTCAATTACTACAACACCCAAGTCTTCTTCTTATCATTATTGTATTCTTGTCATAATAGAGAAAAAACGGGGAAGGAGAAGAGATAAAGAGAGAAAATATGTGAGTTTTTTCTTCCTAACAACATGTAGAGAAGAAATAGGTAAGCTAAGAAATACAATAAGTTCTTTATTTCTTAAATTACCAAAGATGTTCATATTTTAAAGAAATAAGGGACAAAAGAGTACGAGTGGTTGATACCATTATCCCAAACTAGAATAGTAAATAATCCATATATATATATATATAGAGAGAGAGAGAGAGAGAGACAAACATCATGCTTGAACGATCTCAATATCTCATTGTACATGTCCCATAATCTTTCTATTTTGGTGAATAAGAAATTTATGTTTTACTGTCACTAAACATTGCAATTAATTGTTACATAAATGAGTTTGTAACTATAGATATGGATATATTTCCATGAAGTAGCATCGATGAGTAATATATATATTAAAAGAAAGACTTAAAAATAAATAAAGACAAATAAATTTGCCTCCGATAAGATGTAGATCCTGGTGCAAACTATGGCCAGTGTGAAGTGATTAGTAAGATTTAAAAGGGCATGGATGCTGAAGATAGCTAGAGAGAGAGAGAGAGAGAGAGAGAGAATCCCAGTTGCATGATTGCTAGTCATGTTCGAGGACGTGAACATGATTGCGACTTCATATATCTCTCTTTCTATTTCTTTTAAAAAAAAAGGAACAAATAGGAGAAAGAGGACGAGAGAACGACACTTATAAATTTTATAATTTATTGAGGAATTCGTAGATTGGACCACTACAACCAACACAGGTGGTGGCAACAGAAGGTATCAACGAGGTGGTGGTAGTGGTGTATTTTGGATGACAGCTGTAGAGAGTGAGAGGTCTGTCGCGCCCCAAAATCCCACCTAGCTAGATCGAATCTTGAACCTGTCGAAAATAACAGTTCGGCCGAGTATTGAAAACACTCAACATATATGAACTCCTAATTAACAATATTATAACATTAATATAAAGCATAAATCATGGTTTGACAATAAATGTACACATACATATAATTAGAGTATGGAAACATCTTTTCTTTTCAATTCTTACATGTTCTTACTTGTACTTGCTTTTCTTACTTTTCTGACTTTTCTTTCTTGTCTGTGAATGAATCCAACAACATGCAATGTACAATAACTTAAAATAACTTCACTCCATAAATGAGTAGAGACTAACAAATACTCTACTTACCGAGGTACCAAATCTTTAGCACATTATCCGGTGCAAACAGTTTAGCACATTACCCAGTGCGCACAGCTTGCTTGTGATTAACTTGTTTGGTTTTTCTTACCTTGATCTTAGACTTATTGATACTCGGGCAGTGCAAAACTCAAGAATGCAATCATATTGGTGTACTTGTATACTTGTGAATTTACATATGATAGTTCTTTTCATCATACTTATACATGCGTGTTACTGTGAGTGATTGTGAGTAAACAATGATAATCCTCGGTTAAATCACGCCTTAAATTTCAGTTAAGGTCTCTCAAAGAGTCATCATAACGACTTATGCTGCTGTGATAACACTCCTAAGCAATGCAACCATAATTCAAGGTTTTTTTTACCCGAACATATAATACTCATGCAACTTGTACTTCACACAATAAAATCAGAGTATATCATGAATCTCATAGTTGATAAATTGAAGCATGCTCAATAGGGTTTTTATTTTACATTAAAATTCTGAAATCAAATAATCATCATACAATAATTTTATACATTCAATTTGAATAAAAATCCTAATTTCACAAAGAATCCACATCTACCATTAAAGTATTCCATACAATCAATTCAACTCCAGAATTTCATCTCTTCCTCCACATACATTCACAATCGTCCATCATAAATCTCAATCCTCTTGTTCAAACATAAACATAAACATAATAACTACATGGTTATTCACATCCTACTCATGGTTATTCACTTCCTATTTTAATTATACAGAAAAATCTTGCTTAAAGGGGATTCATACTATAAAACATACTTTGATCGATCTCTTATCTTGAATGTACATCTTTTCTTCTTATTTATATCAACGAATATCTTATTGATAGAAGGGAATCCATATTTACCTCTCTTGATCACTTCCCTACAATCTTATGCTTGCGAATGGGCCTTTGATCTCGATCTTCAAGCCCTTCTCTTCTTCCCCAATTGAAAACTCTAAGCAAACCCTAGGTTCTCCCTTTTTTTTTTCCCCCAAAAACTCTTAGAAAGTCATTCTAACCCTAGACCCACGAAGTAATGACTATTTCTAGGGTTTGGAACCCTAAAACATTAAAAATCCGGAAAACAATGTCTTTTTGCATCAGTGGGTTTGATTTTCGATCGATTGCAACTTATGGGCGATCGATCAAAACAAGCGATCGATTGGTACTGGTAGCTCCGATCGATCGGAGCTCTGACAGATTCTTGGAAAACTTCCTAGTTTTACCCGATCAATCAACTGACACCTACGATCAATCGGTACTTTTTTTTTTTTAAGTCTTTTGCTACTTTTCTGATATCTTTAATTTCTTACAATTTAATTATAAAAATGGGTTAAAACGAGCAAAATAATTGGGTTTCTACTTTTAGACATTTCACATTAATTTTCATAAGGGCACATGCATTAGAATGATAAACATTTCTCTAAGAAAATCATATAAATAGTACGAATGCCGAGGAATTAAATTAGGGTTACTACATCCTCCCCCCTTAAAAGAATTTCATCCTCGAAATTACATACCTTAGTCAAATAGGTGGGGATACTTTTCTCGAGCTTCATCCTCTCTTTCTCAAGTGGCCTCTTCAACGGAATGGTGTTGCCAACGTAGGAGAACAAAGCGGATGGTTTTGTGCTTAGGACATGTTCCTTTTGATCCAGAATTTGAACTGGTTGCTCCACCAAGGTCAAATATTCTCGAATTTCTAGCGGTTCAAGGTCGATGATGTGAGATGGGTCCATAATATACTTTCTTAGCATGGAGACATGGAAGACATAATGGATCGCTGCCGTATGAGGAGGTAGGGTGACTCGATATGCTACTTCACCTACCCGCCTAATGATTTCGAATGGCCCAACATACCTTGGGCTTAACTTTCCCCGCTTTCCAAATTTCATAACTCTTTTTGTAGGAGATACCATGATGAAGACATGATCTCCAACTTAAAATTCCAAATCTCTTCTTCGGGTGTCTGCATAGCTCGATCTTCTGCCTACTCTGAGCAGTCTTCAACCTTTTCATGATCACATTAACCTTGCCCGTAGTCTGCTCAACTAGCTCGAGACCCAGAAGTTTCATTTTCCCTACTTCGTCCCAATAAAGGGAAGACCTACAACTTCTGCATAGCTCGTCATTTGGATGCTTGCCTGATAACTGTTGTTGTAAGTGAACTCAACTAAGGGCAAGTATTCATCCCAACTGCCTTGAAAATCGAGCATGCAAGACCAGAGCATATCCTCTATGATCTGATTTACTCTCTCTGTCTGACCATCTGTTTGAGGATGAAATGTCATGTTGAAATCCAAGCGAGATTACATGGCTTGCTTAAAACGTTTCCAGAATCTCAAGGTAAATCTTGTATCTCTATCAGAAACGATAATGACTGGCACTCCATGCAAACAGACTACCTCCTTTATATACAGATTAGTCACCTGGTTGGAATTTAAGGTGGCCCGATAGGGAAGAAAATATGCCGACTTGGTCAAACGATCCACCACTACTACCCAAATAGCATCAAAATTCTTGGATGTCCTTGACAAATCCACAATAAAATCCATGAATATATTTTCTCACTTCCACTCGGGAATGGGAAGAGGCAGTAGTAATCCGACTGGTCTCTTGTGTTCAGATTTAACTTATTGGAAGACCAAGCACTTAGATACATATGTAGTCACATTTTTTTTTATGTTTATCCACCAGAGTGTTTCTTGAGGTTTTGATACATTTTGGTGCTTCTCGAATGGACAGTATACTTGGACTTGTGTGTTTCATCCAGAATTTCCTATCTTAACTCTTTATTGGTTGGTACACACAATCTTCCCTTGAAGACAATAGAGTCTTCCTCATTCGTTGAAAAATATTCACTACCCTTTCTGAGTGACCTGTCTCGGTAGGCTAGTAATTCTTCATCTGAGTTCTACATGTCTTTGATCTTGTCCAAAATGACTGGTCTAATAGTGATGTTAGCCAACAAAGCTCCCAATGAACTAACACTAAACCTTGCCTCATTCTTAGACATATTTTCTAACAACTTCCATTCTTAAACCATCATGTGAGCTACCATTCTAGAAGGCTTTCTGCTAAGTGCATCAGCTACAACATTTGCCTTCCCCGAATGATAAAATATTGAACAGTCATAATCCTTAAGAAATTATACCTAACGACGTTGCCTCAAGTTAAGCTCTTCTTCACCAATTGAAAACTCTAAGTTTTCCCCTTTTTGTTTTCCCAAAACTCTTAGGAAGTTACTCTATAACCCTAGACCCACGAAATGGTGACTATTTATAGGGTTTGGAACCCTAAAACATTAAAAATCTAGAAACCGGTGTCTTTTCACGTTTCTGGGCGTGACTTCTGATCGATCGAAGTAAGTGATCGATCAGTATTGGTAGCTCCGATCGATCGGAGCTCTGACAGATTCTTGGAAAACTTCCTGGTCTTACCCGATCGATCGGATGATGCATGCGATCGATCGATACTTTAAGTCTTTTGCTACTTTTTTGATATCTTCAATTTCATACAATTTAATCATAAAAATGGGTTAAAACGAGCAAAATAATTGGGTTTCTACTTTTATAAATTTGACATTAATTTCCAAAATTAAGGACACATGCATTAAAATGATACACATTTCTCTAAGAAAATCTTATAAATTGTACAAATGCCGAGGAATTAAATTCGAGTCACTACATGGTTGGTGCTAGAAGTGGAAAACTATGGAAGAGGTTCTTGCTAGAAAAAAAATATTTTAAGGAAGAGGTTTTTGGAAACAAAAATATTGGTTACACAAACTTCTCCATCTTTTATTATTGTCCATAGATTATACAACTATGTAAGTATTACATATTTACTCATTAAAATTTGAGATTTTTTTGTTATAAACTATTTAAAATAGAAATCTTAAGTAAAAAAATTTAATAACCCTTAAGTAATCATCTTAAAATATAAATTAAAATTAAAAATGCACTATTATTGAGTACGTAAAATAAGATTTTAAATTATCTACTAACTACAAATTAAATTATAACTTAAGCAAATAAGTTTGGTTATAAGTAAAACACTAAAAGCGTACAACCCCTCTAATTTCTTCCATAAAGTATATATGTACCAAGGTTTCATTGGAGACATAATGGAAAACACTATCATCTAATCATTGGCAAATACACTCTATGGCTTTCCAGTCAAGTTTTGTCCACTCATCATCGGACATATATTTTCCGGTTTAGCCCAATGCCTTCTACGGGTGCATACAAGTCATCACAATACAACAAGTATTTCATTTTGGTTTTCCAAATTATCTATTGCTTCCATTCAAGCTAATCATGCGACTTGTGCTTGCCTCCATTACTTTGCATACAAAATAATTGAGCCTTTGTTCGAATAACACTTTATTGGAAAACCACACACCTTTTCCTATATGTGCAAGTGGATATCCACCAAAATAAAAGTTAAATGCAGAGTTATAAATAAAATAGCCAAATAGAAAAATGCAAGTAACAAAAAGAGCACCAAGATTTTTACGTGAAAACCTTCACTATGAAGGAAAAATCGCATGGCCTAGTCCACCTAATAATCTCCCACCATCTAAAATAATAGGGTTACATAGTTCTCTCTTGACAAAGCTAAAGAATGCAGACATCAAGTGACAATATTACTTGGATTATAATAAGTCTCACTAAACAAAGTGGATTTCAAACAATAAGAATCAAAATTCTCTTACCTAAATAAAGATTGTAAAAGTACCTCAAAACGATGTCGTCGGCCAAGCTGGATAGCACCCCAAAGGAATTTTCACAAGTCCAGCGAAAACAATATCAAAGTTTTAGCTCAATCGACCAAGAGAAGCGCAAAACTAAGCTTCAAAAGGGGCTGGTATCTCTTCCTTAATGGCTGTATTTTCTCTTTAACAATGCTCAGTGAGAACCTAACAAAGGGTGACAAGACAATAAATGCTCACACCTACCCATTAAGAAGTTGTTGGACTATCATCGACCAAAGGTAAGTCAAATTCCTCATAAAGAAGGAAACCCAACATTCATATCAAGAAATGGGGTTTGTAATTGATTTTCGGTTGTTTTGTAGTGATTCTGGATTCCTAAATTAAATGTTAAGGGTATTTTAATAATTTCTTAAGTCTAAGGGTATTTTGATAATATCTCTGTGTTGTTTGGTCATGAGAATTTAATTATCTTAGGTGGAATAATTTAAAATGAACATAACACACTAAGGGTTCAACCTTGGGTTGTATCTAAACGCTATTAGTAAGGGCATTTGGGTAAAAGCACATAAAAGGGTTTTAGTATAAAAGGCTAAAAATGACCTAATCTCTGACTTTTGAAAATCTAATCTAAGGGAGAGAGAGAGAGAGAGAGAGCTTTAGAAAGAAGGGAGAAGAAGAAGCTAGGGTTTGGAAGCTTGGAATAAAGCTTAGAGTAGGTGATTCAAGGCTCGGGGAAGGGACTAGCCAAGGGAAGATCAAGATTGCGAAGCAAACCCATTTGGTGGTTTTCCATCTTCTTGAAACTCAAAAACTTGGAGGTTGAGGCAAGTGAACGCCCCCTTTGTTCATTAAATTCATTGTGGTATAGTGTTTATTGTTATATTGGTGTAATAAATGCTCATAAATGATCTAGGTTGAATTAGGATGGAATGAGAGATTTTAGGGTTCTTCCTTTTTCTTGAAACCCTAGATGTCTAGGATTGAAACAAGTGAAACAAATTAAAAATTCTTAGATTTATCTTCTAGAAGTGTTTTAGTATTGATAATATGTGTATGAATGTTTGGAAATGAACTATGGAGGAAGGGAAATGGAGGTTGGAGGATATGGGTACAGAAATCTGGGATTTTCTGTAGATTCGCGAGTTGCGATCGATCGGAGGTTCCCACCGATCAATCGTAGGGGCTATAGAAACCAAATTGTTTCTTGAATTTAACCGATCGATCGGAGGGTTACCTGCGATCGATCGTAGGGTACTATGGTCTTGCGATTGATCAGAGGGTACCTACGATCGGTCATAAGGTGTAATTTTTCAGCAAATGATTATTCAAATAGAAACTTAGAGACTATGCATATTAGATCTCTTCTATCATAAGTATACTTTTCCTTATGTATTAAATTGATACTCATGCCTTAACTCTATTTTATTTATCGTGTTTCCATTTCATAAGTTGTATTATTCTTCAGGGTGATCAATTGTTGTACATGCTTGAGTGAATTGCCTAAAATACATAGACTTTACACAGTTTAATTACATCTGCCTTGCTATGGTAATATAGGACGCAATAGAACTATAGCGGGGAGGATATAGCTAGTTAACCTTGGTTAATAAATTGAGTTAAATCGTTCTTGCTATGTGTGGTATGAGATGCCATAACGTGGAAGATATAACACCTCTATTATTGTTTGCACCATTATACTTGTTAGATTAGTAGGTGACTTAACCTGGGGTGGACGGCGTACGATTCTATTGATATCCTTGAGGTATTGCCAATGGATACTAATAGAAGGAAAAAGTGTGTGATTCCATTAGTATCCGTGAGGTGTTGTCGAGGGCCGCCAACAGAGAAAGAAGTGTGAGATCTTGAATCGTTGTGAGACAATACTAGGGGGCTGTCATAGAGGAATAGGATGTGGACCAGCTAATTCAAAATGAAGAAAATGAATTGACTTGCGTTGTCATTATTTGCATATGGAGTAAAACGTAATAATGACTTATGGTTGCATGTGATATGTGTGTTCATTTTGTTGAGCTTCATGCTCACCCTTGCTATGCTCACATTTTTCAAGACCTGAAGGTCATTCGGAGCTCTGGAGGAGCTGAGAAGTTAGAAGAACATTTTTTTATCACTTTTTGAGAATGAGTGATATGTGAAGAGGAATTTGTTGAGAACTTAATAGCACTTTATTTTTGTTTAAAAACTACAGTTATGCTCGTTATGTATACACATTTAGAATGATTTTATATGTTTATAAAATGCATTCACTATTGGGATTTGTCTCAGGTTCACGCTTCGAAAACCTATACAATTATAAGGTATATTGTGTATAAGGTTTTCGAGTGTGACAGTTTTCATTTCAAGATATAGGGTCAAGGAATTATCAATCAAGTCCTTAGATATACATAATCCATATAAGGTTCATTCCTCTTTCTTTTCTTGTCAAGCAATATGCTGTTTGAAGTTCTTCAGCTGTATACTCAAACCACCTTCAATGTCCAAATGGATTTAGTAAACTCAATATCCTCATTTAGCTTATGAGGAATTGGTGATTTTCAACTGCCTTGCTGGTACTTTACCTCGCTAGTGAGTTCTATTCTTCTTCTATGATCTCAGTTTTACCATCTATATTCTGTTTTTATATCAGTTTATACTATTCCGTAGTTAGGAAGTAAGTCGAGCATAAAGAAACACTTACAATTAGAAGATGCTCAGATCCCCATTTTGTTAGGTTTTTTGTTCAGATTCTCTGAGTTATAAAGAGTCTCTTTGATGTAATTGATTGAACTTTAATCAGGGAACCTCAAGTGTGTTTCTGGCTATGGTTGGTTAAAGAAATGATTAGGAACTATAATGCACAAGATGCTAGGATTTTCCAGTGTTATCAAAACCGGACCGGACCGGCTAGTCGATCCAGAAAAACCGGGAACCGGTTCCCAAAACCCTCAGAACCGGAACTCTTTAAGAACCGGTTAGAACCAATGGTAAAACTGGTTAGAACCGACCATAACCAGTCAGAACCGAGAAAAATGGGGAAAAAAAATGAAAAAACAAATTAGTTTTTTTACAAAAAGTACACGATCGAACCGGACCGGTTGAACCGGGAACCGGCCAGTCTGCCGGTTCGAGGTCCGGTTATGAAAACAGTGGTATTTGGCTCTGTCATTGCTAGTGTATATGCAAATTTGGATTTTAATGCAATTGTAATTATGTGTTTTTTTTTTTTTTGGCCTGGATAATGTTCTGGGACCCACAATGCATAAGAATGCGGACCATCCTTGTGAGTTCCACTTCTTTTAATTGCACCAGTGCATGAGAATGAGTACAGGAGTTAGCAAAGTGCTATCATACATTAATCAGTAGAAGTTGCTTCTCGCAAATGCAAACCAACCAAATATAAATTTTGATTTCTGGTTTTAAGAAGTTACTTTTGGCATATGAATAAAACACCATTTGTATCTCAAAATGACTTCTGAGTTACTTCTAATCCTGAAGAAGTTTTCCTTTAACTTGCTTTCCAGAGAACCATTTTTGATGAAAAATCTCGATGTTCCCTCTATCCCCTCTCATCTACCAATTTTCTTGGCTTTGGAACTTAGGTTGCGCAAGTAAAAACTGAGTCTTGGGAATTAACATAGTACCACCAGCAAGGCACTCAGTGCATCTCTAGGAGGTGGACAACAGCTCCATTTGAATTGGGGCCGATTGATCCTTGCAACCAAACACCTAGTAGGTGCTTCCAACGAATCTGGTTCCAGGTAACACCCACCCATCCCATTTCATAGCTGAGAATAGGTGAAAACAGAGAAAAGAAAGAAAAATTGCAAATCATTCAACCAAGATTTTTACCAGAGGAACCAAAATTTTGTTCTCTACTTTAACCTTTGTTCTCAGCAAAGAAACAGCTAAGTTCTTACCAAAGAAATAAAAAATGGTTCAGCCAATCTTTATAAATGGCCAAGAGAAACCCACTTCCACCAATTTTGACAAATATCAAACAAGAGAAATCAAAGCACAATTACCTTTAGTTTTCTCTTTTACAATACCATGCTTGAGAGTAATGAAAAATGCAAAACCCTTTTCCTTAATGTTCAAAGGCCATGCCTGTCTACACTGCAGTGGACAATTACAGCTTTCTGTTATCGCTAGGTAAGCATAACATTTTAACTCATGAGGCACTGCATTAACATCGTTTATTTACAGACTTCATTGTAGAATTACCAGCTATAGGATCTAAAAGAAATATAAAGGAAGAAAAAAAAAATGTGCTTTACCTCACTTTGGCATTTCCATGGTGTAAACTTTTGATTGAGCTATCATGTCAGGTGGGTTGTTCACAACCTTGGAAGAGCGGTTGACTGAAGGCTTGATTTATGGGGGTAACTTGCAGCCTCCGAGTGGGACTTGTGTCCTTCCTTTTCCCGTTGTGAAGATAACTTCTCTGGACGGAAATGTGTTTCCCCCAAGTCTGATTCTGTCTTCCTCTTTAATTTTTTCTTCATCAATGCTCCATCCGTTGTCCTCCTCACCTCATCTGAGGAAGTGCCTGTACTCCCCTTTACCTTTTCTTGTTTCAGCCGATCCAGGCTTGAACCATCCACAGATGGACTAGTAGTTCTGACAGCCGGGGCAAGGTACTGATTGGCTGTTGTCATGCTAGAAGTCATCCTGTTAGGTGAAGTTAAAACACGACTATCTGAATCAGTGGGCAGCCTATCTTGCATAGATTGTGGTTGAGTAATTGAATTAGCTTCTCCACGAACAGTTTCCTCCATCTTTGGTGTCAGAAACTTTTTCTTCTTGATCTTTTCCTGATCATAAACATGGAAACAAAATCCATAAAATCAAGCTATACAAGAGTTCCCTCACTTAAGAACAAAATTACTGTTCGTATATGAGTGGAGCATGGAAAGTTACTGATTAAGTCGGAACATGGTTTGAGGGTATATCACTAAGGCAAACAAGACTCCTTTTTTCTGAAAATTCGGCCATTTTGGAACACCAGTGCCAGAAACACACCGACACTCATTTCAAACAAATTGTAATCAATCAAATATCCTTTATTCAGCTTTCATGTACTGCAGCTTATCTGAGTACATTCTTTCTATGCTCTAGACTTAAATGAACTAAAATACCTCAGAGTATAAGAAATAAATCACCCTTGTACCGGGTTAGTCAGAGTCTGTGTCAAAAACTTAATTCAAACAAATTGTAATTAATCAAATATCCTAATTTCAGCTTTCATGTATTTCAGCTTATCTGATATTACATTCTTTCTATGCTCTATTTACACCCTTATGAGCCAACAAGTTTGTTATGTCAGATTCCAAAGAAAAAAAAAGCACTACAGAAAATCGTTTTCCCTGGATGCATCCTCTAAATGTTGGAAATAGAAGGATATAATTCATGGTCTATATGCTCTAGCACTAATCTTTAGACCTTTAGAAGTATCCTATTAAAGTGTAATCATGGAAATAGAAGGATAGCTAGAAGGATATAATTCATGGAAATAGAAGGATAGCTAGAAGGATATAATTCATGGAAATAGAAGGATTGCTAGAAAGGATGTAATCACGGGAATAAAAATGTGTATGACAGACAACTTACTTTTTGAATCATGTGCTTCAGAAATTGGAATGAGAAATATACGTCTCTAGGAAACCCTTATTCATGATGCATGGCAGGGTTCGCCATCTCTTGGGTCCTTCCCATAAAGGTGAGAGATTTCTTGCTAGGTCCCCCAGAAGGCGGGCTTAGCAGGGAGTAACTGTCTCTGGAACACGTGCCGTATGCGGTGTGCTCAGGCATTTGGATTGAATGAAACAATAGGATTTTTGAGGACTCATTCCTCTCTGCGTAACATTTACTCATCCATTAGGTGGATCTTGAGCAGTTGGTCAGCATCTCTTTTGGATTTATCAAAAGTTCATGACTGGGAGCAAGCAACAAGTAGGTCCCAGCTCTCTCTTCCTCACATTTTATTGACTTGGTTTGCAGGGTCAGGGCCTTTCTAGCTGGCCGAGTGCATCTATAAGGGGCAAGTGCTACGGCCCCCTATTGTTTGATTAAATATTGGCCGAGGATGAGCCCCAACTTCCATAGGTCCTTGGTTTTACCTCCCATAGTGATCCTCGTTTTTGGAAACAAATTTTTTTTTATAACAGGTCTTTTGCAACAGTCCTTTTTTAAGGGGGGGAGATAGTTCTTTCCCCTGATTCTCAACTCTCGCTATTCATTAAAAAAGGGAGTGTTCTTGTATGGAGAAGCAAATGTGCAGCAACCTGAATCATTATTTCCCTTCTGCAATTACATTTTTTGAAGCAAATTTAATATCAAAATTTTTTTTCAGTTGTCCCCTTCTATGTGTGATATCCTTCATGTGCTTATCAGTATAGTGCAAAATCAACAAATTGTAGAAGAGTTGGAAGGTCAATCATGGGAATTGCAAGAAGAAATGATAGTGGAAGAGTGTATCGCTATTCATCAATTCAATAGCTGTACATATTGGACGAACAGTGCATGAAAGTGGCAGATTAGAAGTGGTTGAAGACAGTTTACAATGCAAACTACAAATCTAACAGGTATACCGGAACCAAGAATAGCAAAGGTGTGTGTAAGTTGTAACCAAGGTTCTAAATGTCGATATCGCTCGACATGTCGAGCCACAGAAAAAAGATATATCGGAAGATATATCATTTGTCGGTGATTTTTGGAAAAAATGGCAAAAAATAGGGCAAAACATGAAATTTTGCAGCGAAACTCAGGAAATGTTAAAATAAATGTTAATACACCTTTTAGAATAAAAACATTTAAAAAATTCTAACCATAGTTAAAGGGAGTTAAAAGGGAACATTGGCTTTTAGAAAAAAATTAGAAAAGATTCACTCACTATTGGCGTTAAAAGATGAACGTGTCCCTTTTTAACCTCTTTAACTGTAGTTAAGATTCACTCACTCTTAGGGTTAAGATGTCTAACCTTGGGTTTTAGAAAAAATAAATAAATAATTTAATGTATCTCGTATTTCCTTTTAATCGTGATTAAGGTTCACTAACCCTTAAAATTAAAGCATCTAACCTTGATTTTTTTAAAAAAAAAATTAGTGTGTCCCTTTTAACTCACTTTAACTATGGTTAAGTTTAACTAACCCCTAGGAGTAAAGCATCTAACATTGATTTGTTTAAAAAAATTAAACCTATCTTTTAACTCCCTTTAATTGTGGTTAGGGTTCACTAACCCTTAAGGTTAAAGATCTAACCCTTTTTAGGGTATGGAAGTATGTTTAATGAGACTTTTGGAGTGACATTAGCATTATCCTTTTAAGGGTTTAAAACAGGAGTGACATTAGTATTATCCTTTAAGGTTTTAAAAATGGAGTAACATTAGCATAACCCTTTTAAGGGTTTAAGACAGAAGCTAACGATCAATTTCGATCATTTTGATCAAACCTAATGAAAAAAAGAAAGGAGCAGAGCTCCCGGCTCCGAAAGGAAGAGGAGAGAGGGGTAGCCGGTGAAGGCTACGGCGACGGCGACGGCGACTGCTACGACAATCGGCTCAGGTATGTGTACCCACGGCCACCTCTTCTTCCTTCTCTCTTCTCTACACTTCTGATTTTTTTTTTCTAAATCAAACTTGAATCCAAGGGATTTGCTCGATATCGGGAAGTTATCGAAGATCTATCGCCGATATCTCCGATAACTCCCGACAACGTGTAAAAATTTTCTTATAGGGTACTATGTGTCGGCCATGACCGACACCGACAAATATCAGCGATATATCTCCGATATTATCAATTTTTAGAACCTTGGTTGTAACCGCAAGTAACACATAAGGATAACAGAAAGAAGCTGCAAACTTAGGGTGCTGACCCCAAAAACTGAAAACTTTTGTTCAATTTTCAAGGATTTTTCTCTCCCTCGTGCAATTGAGTTTTAGAAAATACAAAAATTTTCATGGGAAGTGTTGGCTACTTCTGATTATTATGAAATAAGGGCCTCGTAATCGTGAATCGTCATATGCAAGACATTGTGATGGGAGCTCAATGCAAGGGAAAGATGTTATAAATATTCTTGAAATTAAGATTGAGCCTGACAAGATTAGTAACCTCAAGCAAGGGAAAGATGTTCTATCCCCTGTATTTTTTGTTTTACAAATATCAGCCAAATATCCTGCAAATATCAGAATTTATCGCATTATTTCACAATTTGTCGTAAATATCCCAAAATATCAGCAACAAATTGATTCTTTTTTAGTATAAAAATTACAATATGTTGGTTGAATGGTGCCTTTACCTATAAAGACTATTCTCCAGGGTATGTTGTCTTAGGTTATTTATGTAGTGGTGGGTGAGGAGGAATTGGGTTTCATCTATAAAATTGTGCAGCAGCTTTAAAGGATTTTAGGAATGTCAATACTTACGATTTTTTAATCTGAATGGAGTCATTTAGTTTTTCACGACTCCAGATCTTTCTTTTTTTTTTTGGATTTAGAGGGGGAACAGCCACATTCGCTTCTTGTATATTCTTCTTTCTACATAAATTTTTTGGTTATTTATAAAAAGAAAAAAAATAGACCAATTAACTTCAAATACATAGTGCATTTCCCTTTGAACAATCGATCGGTTGAAGTTCTATTTTTCGATCAAAATAATTTTAAATTTAGTATAATAAAAGTTAATTTGAAGTTAATTTTCATAATTATATATTTTATATTTTAGGCTTATAATGTGGTTCAAAAATTTGTGTGTTAGGTATGGATATGCTTCAGGGTATGCCTCACGTGACGCTGATAGTGACGACGACCCACAGTATTAACCTATAGAGTGTTGGTATAGCTTGGAGACGACAAATACCACCATTATATTCAAGAGTATATAGTAAACACAATTACAATTCTACAATGAATTAAAACGTACATAACTAATAAACAATAGGTATCGTCTATTTTGTATCAATATAAATATCGTATAAGGGGCTACCAATACCTATACGTATAGCCCGTTTCGTATCAATTTCGTTGATTTTTATTTCCATGGTCAGAAGCGACAACATCGAGGCACCACACAACATAATTGTCACTTTTGGTGCAGAGCATAGTAACAAAGTTATCCGACTTTTCCAAAAATCGCAAATCATTCACGACTTCATTAAAAGATTAATTCACGAATTATTTTCAATTTTAAAAAATTGCAAACTTTGAAAATTAAACATAAATAATTAGTGATTTTTGAAAAATACCACATAAACATCTTATATATAAAGTAAATGGGTTTATAATTTTTAATAATTAGTATTGTTCCTTTTCAGATTTTTTCCTAGCCGAATAATTCCTGAACTCTAACTGGGCGACTGGTGGAGAGTGGAATCCCTATTTAGTTGTTTACTGATTTTTTTTTTTATCATTGTTAACAAATATCTGAGCTTATTTTCTATTTTTATGATTATTGACTAAATAAAACAATGTACAATGTTATATTAATATGAGACTATCATACATAGTCATCAGTGTGTATCTTTACCCCTTTTCAATTGCATCTCTTATTTACATTATTTTTTTTTGAATTTTTATAATCTTTAGTGTGCATTAATGTTAGAAACATATTCTGAACTTTCACTGAAATATTCCATGTTTTCCTTCAAATTTTACCTCAAATGGTGAAAAATCCTTCATTTCATATATCCCATTTTAAACTGTGATATTGCTCTAGTTGAGATGTTACTTTGAGGGGTTGGCCGAGGGGCCGCGGGGGGGGGGTTCTTTCGTTTTTTTGCTTCTGCTTAGTCTTTTTGTTTCTTTCTTGGATATGTCCCCCAATATCGTCGTTTAAAACTTTGACATCAGGTGCACAAACCAAACTTCCTAGAGTACAACAATAGTCAAAGTTGAGCTTCCAACTAGGGGTGTATTCAAGCCGGGCTGAGCTAGGTTCGGGTTTGAAATTTTTTCATCTATGCTTGAGCTCGGCTCGATATGTAATTCGAAAAGCTCGGCTCGAATCTGCTCGGCTAGGCTCAAGCTCGAATTGAATTATTAAAAAAAAAATTGAATAAAAATAATAATATTTTTATTATGTATATATAAATATATATAATAATTATATTATTTATATATATATATTATAAAATATTATTTTTCATATAATATTTAAGCCGAGCTGAGCCTGAGCCGAACCTCAATCGGGCTGAGCTTTGAGCCGAGCTGAATCAAACAGGTCTTGGCTCGAGCTTGGCTTGAATACATTTTCAAACTCAAAAAATAGCTCAGCTCGATCAAGCCTATTTTTCAAGCTCAAGCCCAGCTTGATCGAGCCGGGCCGAGCCGAACTTCAAGCTAGCCCGGTTCAGAGATAAACCCCTACTTCCAACCTTCATCTCCTTACAAAGCTCCATAGCAACTTTTCCTCTCTCTCTCTCTCTCTATGAAAAATAGATGTTTTTTTTCTGCCTACTTGGAACTGAAAGCTCTATGTTGTACTCTAAAAGGTTAGGCTGAACCACCAACATTGCAGTAAAGAACCATAAGATCCAGTGAATTTGTATTTTTGAACTAGATGTTCAAGGTTATTTGTTTTTATCATGATTAATGTGCACTAATAGTGCAGATTGTGTTGATTAATGTAAATCATATCTCACATTCCAAGAAGATCAGTCGACAGATAAAATACCTACCACATCACTCAATTTTGGTGGCTCCACCGTGGACTGACATACCTTGGCTGAATGCTGAGCACAAATACGTGATTGCAAAATTTTTACCACCACACTCAATTTTGGTGGCTCTAGTGAGGACTGTGTTGATATATGTAATATCGGGGGTATACTTGTAAAATGGCATATATGTAATGTTATCTCTTTATATAATATGCTAGTAGAGTTCTCTAATCCCTAACTAAGCAATTTACCCTAACATGTCTTTGGTTATGTGATGAATGCTTGTAATAGACTTTTTATTTTATGTTTTTGTGGAATGTGGGTGTGGAGTTTTGATCTTTTGGATGTTATATATATACGTGATATATATATAATTATATATATATTTATATTAAATTTATCGCCTAGGCCACGCCTAGGCAACGCCTCGCCTAACCGGGGCTAATCGCCTAGGCATCGCCTAGACGCCTTGACTACACTGGTATGGCCTAAGCCTTTTTTGGGTTTTTGGTTCTTCAAATATATATTTTTCAAATATCTTGATTTTAGACGATCTTTGAATCCTATTTCATGATATTTTGTTAAATGTTGATGAAGTTATGATGATTTGAAGAAAACATGCAGAAGCATTCGAAGAAAAATACTGTTTTAGTTCAGATTTTTTACTGCTTGAATGAGTTGTTGCTTCTGTTGTTTATTGGTCATGGTTGGACCGTTTTTTTATAGGAACATCTTGAACCTTTTTTTTTTTTTCGTTTGGATGAGATTTGAAGAAGTTGTGATGATTTTACAGCCTCACTTTACTACCATTTTTTGTTGAAAAATAGTTTTTTACACCCTATTTGTTTATAATAGCAACTTAAGTCATCTCTTTGGTAATCTTAATATCATTAGATCTTTTGTTGTTGATATTTTTGATTGATTGGTTGTTTGCTCCTTGAATTTCTTCTATGGATGCTGAAGTTCTTGCTCCGCCGGCTTTTTTTGACTCTGTTGTCTACTCTATCACCAATATTAAATTCAATGATGATAATTTTCTTGTGTGGCGATGCTTGGTTGAGCTTTATATTGGGGGTCACTCTAAGATGGGGTATCTTGATGGTAAGACCCCATAGTCGGAGACAGGTATTACCGAAATTGCTAAGTGGAAGGCAGAGAATTGCATTATTTTGGGTTGGTTGTTGAATTCCATGGAGCCTCAGATTATCGAGAATTATATTTTTTTATAAAGATTGTCATGAACTTTGGGAGGCTCTTATTCAGACTTATGCCCTAGTACAGAATGATACTCGGATTTATCAACTTACTCATGAGATTTCTTACTTTCAGCAAGGAGATATGTCTATTTCATATTATTTTCGGGTTCTTCAACGTTGTTGGGAAGAATTGAGCCTGTATGAGCCTGTTTCTAAATTATCTGCTGCTTCTGCCAAGATTATGACGAAGCGAATTGAGCGTCACCGCATTTATGATTTCTTGAGAGGTCTTCGGGCCGAATTCGAGCATTTGCGCACTCAGATTCTTGCCACATCTCCTTTGTCATCTTTTCGATCTGTGTACTCCACTATGTTTGGTGAGGAACATCACCGAGCTGTTATATCTTCAAGCACCACTCTCATGCCCTTTCCGGATTGTACCGCCTTTGCTACTGATTTTCATCTTGCTGTTGGCCGTGATAGGGGGACTGATAGGAGTCGTCATGGTCATGGCGGTCGTGGTCGTAGCAGACCTACTACTCCTTGTAGTCATTTTGGTATAGTGAGACACAATCATGATCATTGTTACCGTTTGCATGACTATCCCGAGGGTTACTAGTCTAATCCTTCTACTCACTTTACTACAACTCCTGCTATTGATCCTCAGTCCTCAATTGTTGTCAGTGATCCTCTTGAGTCCATGAGAACCCAGGTTGCTGAGATGATCCGAGCTGAGTTCTGTCTGTAGAGTGATTCTCCTGATACTGCTGCTTCATCTGCCACAGGTATCCATGCTCCCTCGGCTTATGCCGCCACTACATCGTCTTCTTATCCTAGCTGGGTTATTGATATCAGAGCTACTGATCATATGACTGGTGAGTCACAGGATTATTCAATTTATTCACCTTCATTGTCTGCTGCCAAGGTTCGCTTGGCTGATGGTTCTTTTACTCCGATCTCAGGAGTACGACATATTCATGTGTCTCCATCACTCTCTTTATCTCATGTGTTGCATGTTTCTCATTTATCTTCTGACCTTCTTTCAGTGAGTAGTCTTACTACCAAACTTAACAGTTGTGCTATGTTTTATCCTTCTCATTGTCTCTTTCAAGACCTGACTACGAGGAAGATGGTTAGTAGAGGAGTGGAAAGAGGTGGACTATACTACCTTGACACTGATTATGCTCCTGATCGAGTCTCCTCTACTGCTGCTACTGATTCTATTTTTCCTTTTTCTGTTGATGTTACTCTTGATACTTATCGTTTATGGCATGCCAAGCTTGGGCATATCTGTAACGACCCGAAATTTTAATATAATAAAATTATGTGTTGATGGGTCCTTAATGGAGGTTAATTAGTTAATTATTTGTTAAATTAATAAAAAAAATGGATTTTGCTCGGGATTGAAGTACAACAAAGAAATCTCAGTATCTTTTGGCGAAACTCGCACACAGTGTTCCGGTCGACTGCCGGGACACACCCCTACCGTATTGATTCCGTCATGTACCATTTCGCGGGACTGCGGAGCCATTATGTGTGATAAAATTGAGAAAAATGGGAAATTTTCATATTTCCAAAAATTGAGTGGGACCCAATATCTGTTGGAGATCCTAATAGAAATCCGTGCGGTTGGCACTAATGCGTGTCGGTCGGCCGTGGGGACTAATGTCTGTCGTCTTGGCAATTAGTTATCTCAAACGAAGAAGCGACAGCGTGTTTTGTGTCCGAAATCAGAAAATTAGTGGGTTTTACAATTTTCTTCCGGACTAAAGTGCAGCTGTCAAAACTCAGTATTTTTTCCCGAAATTTTTACAGTAGGTGTCAGACTGCCCCAAGTTCGGTCACCTAAAGTTTCGTCAAAATCGGATATCATTAAGTAGGACTAAGGAGGCCGTATACATAAGAGAAGGCAAAAAATAGTCAAACGGTCAACCGTTGACTTGGTCAACAGGACCATTTATTAAGGTCATGTGCATAGCACATGACCTTATATATAAAATGGAGGACAACCTCCCCCATTTCTCACGTTCTGTATTCAGAGGGGGAGGTTCTGCCACACAACATTTTAGAGAGAAAGTGAGGAGAGAGAAAGAGGAGAGAGAAAGGGAAAGGAAGGTCCCCTTAGGGTTTTTCGACTTCCCCGACACGTTGGCGGCGTCTGATTTCTTCTTCGACGCCTCGATTTGCGTGTACAGAGAAAAAAAAAAGGTAGAGAGAGTGAAAGTTAGAGAGAGAGGAGCTTTATCTTGGGGTTGATCGCCCTCCCAGACGTGTTGGCGGTGCCCCTTTTTGCGCCAGTCGCCTCGAAACGCGTGAAGCAGGTAAAACCCCTCTTTTCTTCTCTTTTTCCATTTATTTTGCTATATTATTTCATGTGAAGTATATGCATGTCTTTTGACGTGAATGAAAAAGGGTCGGAGACCCCTATGTGATGTTTTGATTTTATGTGGTCCCTCGGGGAGCACAGATCGGGTCCCGGGTAAAATTGTATCGCCACTCTAGGGTGACGAAAAGTTGTTTTGCATGTCTTGTAAGGCTATGGAGACATCTATTAGCTTGAAAACGTTCCCTAACGGGACGGTGTGTTAACGGAGTTAGTTCACGGGCGCGAGGCCCAAGTATTTTAGTTAATCAAGCGAGGCTTGGGTTAACTAGGGTTAACCTGTGGTTAGAAAATCTAACCATGGTTAAGTATAGTCCGTGGTTCCTCTTTGACTAGGTCAAGAGAGACGGTGTCCAGTAAGGCCCGGGGTTCCTCCGTGACTAATAGTCGGGAGATGTCGGTCTGTTTGCCTAGGTCGTCCGTGGTGCCTCTTGGACTAGGTCAGGAGTGGCGGTGTCCTGCATGGCCCGTGGTTCCTCCGTGACTGATAGTCAGGAGATGTCGGAGTCCTAGGGAGTTTAAAGTGGCTGAATATCAGATAGTGTATAGTCCGGGGTTCCTCTCTGGGTGGGTCAGAAGTTGTCGGCACCGTGTCTATCGGGGTCCCTTCTTGGTGGAACGTCAAGAGATGTCGGCATTGGTATAGATGTCTGGGTTCCTCCGTAGACTGGCCAGAAGATGACGGTAGGCAGGTCGGTCGGGGTTCTTTCTTGACTGATACTCAGGGCGATAACAGTGAATACACGGTAGATGTTGCCAGTCAGTTGAATGGAAAAGAATTGTCCTTATTGGGTGAATGCCCATGTTGTGTGTGTAAGCTTCGGATACGAAGTGGTCTGAGTTGGTATACTCAGGGTTGGTGTATTTGTCTGAGTTGGTGGACTCATGGTTCAGTATGGAATCATCGGATTCTAGGTGAGTTGGGTTGGTATACCCAAGGTTTGGTCATGTTCGGGTGAAAGCCGGAACAGCGTGTGTGAGTCTAAATGACTCAATGTATTATGGTTATGATTTAGAGACTTTAAGCTAAACATTTGTGGGCTGTGGCCGATTAATAGTCTCAGGACTCAAAATGAAACATGATTGATAATCGAAACGATAATTTGGTAATATAATACATTCATAACTGAACCTCATAATTGGAAAGTAATGTGAGGTCGGGAACCTCTGTTAAGGTGACGTAACCCTAAGTGACCTTGGGTCACAATTTATTATATACTGTTTTATTTTACTGTAACATGCAAATTGAACTGCTTATTATATCATTATTGATGCGTGGTATTATGTGGAAAATAGTTTAGAAGGATTGTGGTTTTATTGGGCTTCATAGCTCACTGAATTTTTATGTCAGCAGATCTCGGAGCTGCTGACCAGTTAGTGAAAAGTCCAACTGGACATTTTGGAAGCTTGTACGAGTTGTACCCGGCATGATAGAAGCGCCTACTTTTGTAAAACAAACTTGATGTAAATAATACAGGTATATGGTTTGTATGATGGCTATTATGATGACATGTATTATTTGCTTTTTGGAAGCATCTGATAAATGTTTAAATTTCCCGCATTTTCGCGGATAAAGTCTTCCGCTTGCATGATTTGACGAACAGACGCGCGTCTCGGAACTTGATTCCCTAGGCGCGGGTTCGGGACATCACAATATCGGATCAAAGACTTTATGTTCTTTGATTCCTACTTTTAGTAAACTTTGTTCTTCATCTACTTTTCAATGTGATACTTGTGAGCTTACTAAACATGTTTGTACTGTTTATCCTTCTCAGATGCATAGATATCATCTATTTTTCAATTCATTCACTCGGATGTTTGGGGACCATCTCTTGTTCCCTCAAGTGATGGCTTTCGTTATTATGTGGCTTTTATTAATTATTACACTCAAGCTACTTTGGTGTACCTTCTTAAGTCGAAGGATGAGGTGTTCTCTAAATTTCAAGAATTTCATGTTATAATTGTTACCCAGTTTGGTGGTCTTATTAAGGTCCTTCATTTTGATAATGGCGGTGAGTATCTCTCTGCATCTTTTGTCCAGTTTCTTCAAACTCATGGGATTGCCCATCAGCTTACATGTCCTTACACGCCTCAATAAAATAGCGTTGCTGAGCGCAAAAATCATCATTTAGTTAGTGTCACTCGTTCTTTGTTGTGAGGCATGCAAGTGCCTAAGCCTTATTGGTCCATAGCTCTTCTCATTGCATGTTTTCTCATCAATCGATCTCCTTCTCATGTTCTTGATGACCTCTCACCATATCAGCTTCTTTGCCCTTAAGTTCCTATTTTTCTCATTAAGCCACGGGTGTTTGGTTGTACTTGCTTTGTTCAGGATCTTCACCCCAGTTGTCAGAAATTGGATGATAAGGTCATTTGATGTGTCTTTGTTGGTTACTATAGCACCTCTAAAGGCTCTCTAGATTTTTCTTTTTACGAGACAGTCCCTCATTTCTCTTCTCCTACGATGTCACCTGTCTTTGTGCCTTCACCAACTGTTTCTCCTGTCTCCTACAGCAGAAAGAGTTTCTCACGTACTCTCACCGCCAACCACTTGGTTCCTCCTCCGATGCGCCTCTACCACAGGCTTCCCCACAAGACACTCCTCGAGGTACTTCTTTACCCTCTATTATTCCTATTTAATTCTCCTGCTATTGTTACTCCTGTTACTTTTGATCTTGAGATACCTATTGCTTATCGCAAGGGTGTTCGCTCACATGTTACTCCTTACCCCTTTGTCAAAATATGTTTGTTATCAGGTTGTATCTCCCTCATATAAGGTCTTCCTTTCGGCAATTGACTCTGTGACTATTCATCAGTCCGTTTGTGATGTTCTTCATCCTGAGTGAAATAGTGTTATGGTTGATGAAATGAATGCTCTTCAGTCTAATCAGACTTGGGATATGGTTCCCCTTCCAGCTAGGAAGAAACATGTGGGTTGTCGTTGGGTCTTCATCGTCAAACATAACTCTGATGGCAATACTGCTCGATATCAGGCTCATTTTGTCGCCCGCGGCTTTACTCAAACTTATGGGCTTGATTATGATGCTACTTTTGCGCCTATAGCCAAACTGACTTTTGTTCGTGTTATCCTATCCCTTGCGGAAAATCAGAGTTGGCCTCTCTATCAGTTAGACATTAAGAATGCTTTCTTAATGGGCATCTCACCGAGGTGTATATGGATCCCCCTCTTGGTTTCCTGCTTCAGGGGAGGTCTGGAAAGGTTTGTAGACCTTGGAAGTCTATATATGTCTTGAAGCAATCACCCCGTGCTTGGTTCCATCGCTTCAATGAAGTGGTCCTTAATATGGGCTTCCAACGATGTCACTCTGATCATACTATTTTCATCCTTTCTAGCACCTCAGGCCGCACTATTCTCCTGGTATATGTTGATGATTCATGATGACTCCTCATTCATCTCTCATAATAAACATGAGATGGGGCGTACCTTTGATGTCAAAGATAGGTCATCTGAAGTATTTCCTTGGTCTAGAGATTGCTTGATCTAAGAAGGGAATTTTTCTGTCATAACGAAAGTATGCTCTTGACCTACTCAGCGATACTAGTATGAGTGGATGTAAACCCGCTACCTCTCTCATAGATCCAAAGCTCTCTTTACATAATAGTGAGGGTGATCTTCTTTCTGATCCTCATGTCTATCAGCGTCTTGTGGGTCGCTTGATATATCTCACCCTCACACGACCTGATATTACATTTGTTGTCAGCATGATTTGCCAATTCATGCATGATCCTCGTGCTTCACACCTTGTTGTTGTTTAGCAAATTTTCTGATATATCAAGGCTAGACCTAGTTGTGGACTTGTATATCGCTCACATGGTCACCTCGATATCTCCGGCTATAAAGATGTTGATTGGGCTGGATCTGCTACTGACCGTCGTTCCACCTCGGGCTATTGTGCTTTCTCATGGTTCAAAATATCGATATCAATCGCCGTATCAGTAAGTCTAAAATAGGATACATATCGGCGTATTGGTTGGATACGGCGGAAAAATTCAAGATACGCTAAAAAAATCTTGAATACGCAAAGAAAAACTTGGATACCTTGCATAAACCCTCTTTTAATACAATATGAGCTAAAAATAAACTAAATGAAGGCCTCAAACTACATTTGTAGACTTACATACAAGAGTTAAAAATTTTATAAGTTAAAAAAAGCACGCATGTTGATAAACAGGTATAAAGATACAAATAATTGTAGTTAAGACGTGTCCCTTTAAACCCTAATTAATTGTGGTTAACACGTGTCCCTTTAAACCCTTATTAATTGTGGTTAAGATTCACTAACCCTTAAGGTTCAACATTAACTTTGATTTTTTGAAAAATAAAATTATTTAACTCTAGTTAAGGATTTTTAACCCTTAGGGTTAATATTTTTCCCCTAAAAATTAAGGTTATATTGTTGAACCCTAAGGGTTACTGAATCTTAACCACAATTAATAAGAGTTTAAAGAGACAAATGATGATTTTTGGGTGCGAAATGCGATTGAACTCGGGAAGGGTTCAATGGAAATTGACTGCGATCCATTCTTAAATACAGATGTTTTTGGCACCTCTATTTCTCTTTTACAAAAAGTATATTAGTTTCAAACGCCCCCTATGCCTCCTCACATAACAAAAATGGTAGCCCCATTTGCACCTCCAGGTCAACACATGTCATTTTATACTCTATTAACTGTGGTCAAGATTCACTAACTCTTAGGGTTGACCAATCTAACCTTGGTTATTAAAAAAAATTAACTATAGAGTTAAAAATTATTAACCTTAGGATTAATTTTTTTAATACTTAGAAAAAACCAAGGTTAGATTGTTGAACCCTAAGGGTTAGTGAATCTTAACCACAATTAATAGGAATTAAAAGGGACATGTGTTGGACTATGGGTGCGATTGAACTCTCCCCGAGTTCAATCGCGATTGACTGAGATCCGATTTTTAAAAAAAAATCAAAGAACAGCCCACAAGGTTAGGGTAGATACGACCGAGTGAGGTTAGCACTACTCCTTATATATAAACTCTCGTGAGTGTGCTTCCTTTACCATTAACCAAAAACAATAAAAAAATCAACGAACAGCCACAAGGTTAGGCCGAAATGGGCAAAGGTGAAGGGCGAAAGAGAAGACCTCCTTCTCTTCGGTTTCCGTGATCGAGGACGGCAACAGCACTAGGTGATGACGGCAATGGCGATTGGCGAGACGACAGGGGTGATTGGTGATGATTTCATCACAGGCACAGTGGTATGTACCCTAATCCTCATTCTCTACTAAAAATATGTTTTTCTTTTTCTTTTTCTACTCTACAATCAATTCTGTAGAGTGCATTAGGATTCTTGAAGATTTATAACCATACATGTCTTCTTCAAGGTCTTTTTTTTTACTGCTGAAAAACCTGTATCGGCACCGTATCGCCAATATCGGTACTGATACGTCTGATACAGACAATATAGTGCCAATATAGGGAGCATATCCAAGTATCGGGTATGAGAAAAACCGATACGTATCGATATTTTAAACCATGTGTTTTCCTTGGAGGCAACTTGATTGCGTGGAAGATCAAAAAGCACCCTGTGGTTTCTCGGTCTAGTGCTGAAGCAGAATATTGTGCACTTACTCATGGCACTTGTGAACTCTTATGGCTTCGTTCTCTCATCTCTGAGTTAGAGTTTCTTGTTAAAGGACATATGTCCTTATATTGTGATAATGAGGCTGCTATAGAGATTGCCTCTAATTCTGTGCTTCATGAGAGGACAAAGTACATTGAAATTGATATTCACTTTCTCCATGAGAAACTCCGGGATTGTTCTTTATCTCTTCAACATGTTTCGTCTTCTCAATAACTTGCTAATATCTTCACCAAGCTGGTTGGTCCTGCTATTCTTCAGAATACTACTGTCAAGCCATGCATGCTTAATGTTTATGCTCCAGCTTGAGGGAGAGTATTGATATATGTAATATTGGGGGTATACTTGTAAAAGAGCATATATGTAATGTTCTCTCTTTATATAATATGCTAGTAGGGTTCTCTAATCCCTAACTAAGCAATTTACCCTAATCTCTTTTTTTCCTCTCTTCTCTCTTTTCTCTTCTCTAAACCCTAAATCCTCCTTTCTCTAACTGATAGTTCCATACCTTTGCTGAATGCTGAGTACATATACGTGATGTGCAAAGCTTTCCAGAACATGCATTCTGTTGGTCACATTTTTTTTCTTTCCTTTCGTGTATTGACAAATAAAAAAGCCTCATCTAAATTGGTTTCCAACTTGATTAAATTATCTACTAATGTTTCCACAATGTTGGAAAGGGGAAGAAAGAAAGTGCAACAATTTGAAGACGTTTAAACGTTCACCTGACAGTCTTTGGCACCCCCGGAGGTTAAAACGTTCACCTGGACCTTGGATAACAATAAGGTCGATACTTGCGATTAGTTGCAACTTGCAAAGAAAAAGAAAGAAAGAAAGGAGGCCTATCTCCCCATAATTGTGCAACGTGCATGCATGACAAGGAATCTAGCAGTCGCTTTTTCAGTCACTGTAGAGCAGCTTGGGTCATTTGGAGTTCTTTTCTTTCTCTTGCAGGTTTGCCTTGGGTCATACCACATGATATCCAAGGGATTCTCTCTCAGTGGAGGATTGGTGGTTCGGGTGTTAGGGGGAAAGATCATATAGTAGAGCTCCATTCATGCTGTGTTATGGTCGAGTTAGGAAAATAATAATAAGATTTTCGAAGGAAGAAGATACAGCTTGCCTAATTGGTAAAGTCACTGGATGTTGAAAGTTGAAACCACGACCTATGTTCAAAACCTGTCCTTACTTGCTAACTCACTAACCATCACACTTGCCTATCCAAAAAAAAAAGATCCTGCATCGTCTTCATTCAAGAAAACTATAGTCCTGGTTGCTTCTTGGGTAGCTATTTGCCCTCTCTTCAAGGACGTGAATAGCAGTGACATCATTAAGGAGTCTGGAAGATGAAGTGATTCTAGTTGATTTGTTTTCCGAAGCTTTCCCTTTATGACGGTTTTTGTCCCTTTTAGATTTCTTGTTATTGTTTCTCTTTGGGTGCGCCAGTTATTTTTCCAGAGGCTTTCCCCTTTTTGCATATTTTTTCTCTGAAACTTTTATCCAGTATCCTTTTTGTCTATTATTTTATAATGATTTGAATAACAATAAAAAAAATGAAGTGATTAAAAACAGTTGAAGTTAGATTACTTTTAATTGCTTCAATATTCATATAATCTCTATGGGAAGAATTAAAACCAAATCTGAATCAAGCGATTGCAACATAGGAAGAAAGGCATGACTCTTTACAAGATCATGCATAGACAATTATATAAAGTCTAATCGACACTCATGTCCAATTAAAAACTAATAATTGCACACATCAAATAGAAGTTCCAATACGAAAATCATTACCAATATCTACACAAGATTATAGGATGTAAGCACTTGAGTAACTATAAAAACTATTCATACCTTATGGCGATTATACAGTGCCCTCTTCCGCTCCTTAGCCCTACAGATTGCAGCTTTAATCCCATGGTTGTCCATTAATCGATTTGGCCACAATTCTGCAAGCTGGACGGCAGATGGAACAGGCACACTTAAGAATGTCACTTAAGAATGTCAGAGAAGCTTCATGAAAGTAACTAAAGACACTCTGATTGGCAACATGGCCCACAACAACAAATAATTTGCAGCAAAGTACTGAAAGAACATGAAACTAAAACTTCATGAAATCAACAAACTGAGTGCAAAAGGTGTCACCAGCTGCCCTTCAAATAGATAAAAAGGAAAAAATATCACAGAAAGACTAGTAAAATGATACACTATTTTAGGACGATGACTGGAATGTGGTTGGAAGGCTGCATGACATCTGCCCGCCATTGTATAGATTAGCGCGAGGGAGAGTCTGATTGGAGACCACTTTTAGTGAAGGAATGGCAGATCATTTTGAGTTATGTTTTTCGAAGAAATCTGAGAGGGAGCCTGAAGAATGCCTTCTCTCCTCACGAGGTTGAAGGAGACCCAAACAAATACTTACAGGGACAATCACATAAATTTGAGAGGGAACCCAAAAGGATTGTTATCGATTAAAATAAAGCAAACTGAGAGAGAGAGAGAGACTTCCTTGGGACAATCACATAAATTTGAGAGGGAACCCAAAAGGATTGTTATCGATTAAAATAAAGCAAACTGAGAGAGAGAGAGAGAGAGACTTACAGGGACAATCACATAAATTTGAGAGGGAACCCAAAAGGATTGTTATCGATTAAAATAAAGCAAACTGAGAGAGAGAGAGAGAGAAAGAGAGAGAGCCTCGGTTCGAAAAGGCATCGAAGAGCCCAGCCTGGCCAACCTGGACAAGATCCTTATGATGGATTATTTGAGAAATCGTGTATGGTGATTTTGAACAGGTACAATATGTGTAGAATGAATGAGGATGATGCAATTCACCATCTAATTCACTGGCTACTTTGTTGGACCATGTGGAGCATTTGGAAGGATAGGAACATCAGGATTTTCGATAATTCTAAGTCATCTTTGCCCAAAATTGGCTCATATGTCGGGTTGGTTATGACTTATGAGTAGATGGTCAACTTCTCTCCCCGAATTCTTGGGAGTCCATATGGGAGACTACTTGTATAGATGGAGTCGATTAATTTTTCGTAACTACTTGCATAGAATTCCATCCTCAAGGATTTCTATGGCCACAGAAGCTCAGATTATATGTATAATTGGAGTCAATTTTTACTGGATCATTATTCTCCTTTTCCGACTACATTGTTTAGGAGAAATTGCTCTTTCCCTCCTCTCTATATTTCTCATTTACATAGATACAATCACATTGTCAAAACAAAGTTGCAGACAAAGGTGTTCTAAGAAGTCGCCGTACATTGGACAGGAGCTTTCAGCTGCCTTTCCTTTTGAAAGATAATGTCTTATTTAGAGAGCGAGGGGAAAAAAGCAATTGCAAAAAAATTTCTAATGCAAAAGTAATCAATATTTGAGACAAATAAATACAGTTTTGAGTCCCCAAACCAAAACAATTACATAACTGCGACAACAAACAAGAAACATGGGGATATGAACTACCTCTACATACAGCTTTCTAATTTGGGGACCCTTGTCTTCATCCATCCCCTGGAAGCACCAACCAATAAGATACCATAAATAATAAAATAAAATAAAGTTCAAGAAAAGAAGTGTTTATTGCAACACATGTACATGATGAACTTCTAAACATAATTCAGTACCTCAACAAATAGATCGTAGAGATCACAAATCATGTCGTCCATTGCATCATCCATACTATATTTTCCTTTAAGGACTCCTTTTCTTTCGGAACCCAGTATCTCCTGAAAATCATCAGATGCTCTATCTTGTTGCTCAAATGCCTGAGAAAATATGGTTTCACGTTAACTTAAGGTGCAATAATTTGAACAGTGTTGTCATAGAGATGCTGAACAAAGAATTATACAAGATTTGGTTTCATTAGCGGAACGTCTTTCCCAAGATATAAAACAAAACCCCTTCAGCATGAGATTCAACACTATACAAGTGTTTCTAATAAGGAGTTGTAAACAACCGCTAGTTGTATCACATGTCTCAGTATCAACAATATGAAAAGAAAGTAACTATAATCAGCTCACCTATGACCCAATACTAAAGCTTACTAAAGTTAAGATCAGCATTCAGCCATAGCCTACCTTTGCCTTCAAAGAAGGGACCCGCATGTTAATCATTTTGACGACCTCCTTTTTTATGTCTTGAAACTTATCATCTTTCTCTTGTTTGGCTGCTAATCCCAGTTCAACCATCTCTTTCAAGTTTCTCTGTTGCAAAAACATATTCTTTTAGTATTTACTGCTCCAGAGACACTTTAAACAAAAAAATATAAAAATCAAGATCCAAATGAGATATTGCATTGAAGGTTTCACTAGTAAACAATTCTCCAGGCTAAGGAATCGGGCAGTAAGATAATTCATTACCAATTACAATTAGTTGTTTTCATCATTAAAAGATACTGACTACAAAATTTGTTCACAAGCATTTACATTTGTCATCATCATCCTGGCCTTTCCCAGATATTTGGTTCAGTTATAGGAAAAAGATTAACATTGATATTAAAAGTGAAGCAACAGGCATCAATGAGTCACAAGTTCATTTTTCTTAAGCAAAGTACCTTTAATGTTTTGCGCTGCACCAAGTGTCCAAGAATACTCATAAGTCGATTAATTAACTCCTCTGATATTCTTCCTTGGCTCGATTGCTGCAACCACAAAAAAAAGGCATATAATTTCTCCTAAAACCTCGAGTAAAATAAAGGTTTGGTGTAAAGAAACAAATCAAAAAAAGCATCTTAGGGCTCCGGCTCCATAAATAGAAATATGTTGGAGAACTACTTTCCAGTACCGCTAGTCTAGCAACTTTAGCAAGCTTTTGCTTTACTTCTCGAGGCAATCTCCTTTTGACTGAATGGAATGAATTATCAGCAACCTGGACTTCTATAGTGGGTGGTCTTGCTGTGATGGTTTCATATAAAGGAAACATAAGTAATTTATATTATAAAAAATAACTTCAACAAATTCTCATTAATCAAGAGTCAAGACTAGAAAGTTCTCAATTATTTCCAAACTTACATTCTGCAACCATCTGTTCAAACTCCCTAATGGCCCTTTCAAGCATTGTACCTTTTGTCTTAACATTTGAACCTTCCTTTACATGCGTAGGTGGATTTTTCTGCATAAGAGGAGATACAGAATCAAGCCAGTAAAATAGCCCACAAGGCATACAAGAAGAACAAAATAAGGAACACACCATGAAACTGTTAGCATATACTACATTTGTGTGACAACATGTCTGAGCAAGAAAAAAAAGAACACATGTGCCGGTTCATACAGGCATGCCCCCCACCACATGCTAACTACAAAGTTTTGATGTAGCTAATTGCATAGATAGTGTATTTATACTTTCTCAACCATCTAAAACCTTCAGAACATGAGGCTGTTATAACAGATATGTCTAATTGTTTGTCCCTATATACAGGATAAGCATTAATTCCATATTGGTTTTCATCCTTAGTCTTCACTGTACAAAAAGAACCTGGATCCTAATTATAAATAAATAAAAAATTAATTGTCATTTTCTGAGACAATGACGAGTAGTGGTTTATATCCTGACTTTCTGGAGGTTGTTGAGGAGAACCGGAACTCATTTACTTTTAGTGGCAAAGCTAGCACCATCTTTCATCTAAAGCTCAAAGGTCAAAGCTCTCAAGCAATGTCTTAAAGTGGAATAAAGCAGCGTTTGGGAGTATTCCTAGAAGAAAGAATAAGTTACTAGGTGATGTTTCCTCTCTGGACAAAAATGAGGAGAATGTATATCTATCGAAGGAAGAGGAATCCAGAAGATGGGAGTTGAAGGAGAGATACCAAAAGAGTATCTGTGTGAATCCAGAGTTAGATGCCTGATGCCTCAAGGAGGGGGGTTAAAACGCTAATTTTCCCAAATGATAAGCTGATTGGAGAAGAAGAAATAATCTCATTTCAGGCTACAAGTTGGGGACATAAAGGCAGAGAATGAGGATGAGGAGATTTGGTTTCTATACTTTCTTATGTATTTAATTGAAAGTAAGGTTTTTGGACTTAGATTGCATTGTCTATACTTGGCTAAGTGACTATAGTTTGTGTTCTCATACCTATTTATCAGAATACTCGTCTTTTTTAACTTATAAAATTCCTAACTCTCGTCTGTATGGTTATAAATGTAGTTGAGGGATTTCACTTAGTTTATTTTTAGCTTAAATTTGCATTAGAGAAGTTTAATGCAAGGTATCTAAGTTCTTCCTGGCGTATCGAAGCGTATCTTAACTTTTCCAGGTATATCCAAACGATACGCCCAATACGTATCCTAAGATCACCTTACCGATACTCCATCCAATACCGATACTATGAACCATGTAGTAGAGAAGAGAGACTGGTTAGTAAGAGCTATAAGACCCTTAAATGGAGCAGAGATTGTAACGTTTTTTTTTTAAATCAGTAAAGTATCAAATATATTAGAAATAAAGCGTGCGACAACGGTTTACAGAGATGTAAACTAGAGGATCTAGAAAGCAGAAAAAGACAGAAACAGTAAGAGAATAACAATGACAATTGTAACGTTTTTGGTAAGATGAATGGGGACAGACCAGATCCAGATGGATTTACCATCACTTTTTCTTTAGGGTGGTGTCCGAATTCCATGAGGAAGATAGTTTTTGATAATTTCTTAAATATCACTTTCTTAGCCCTAATTCCCAAGGAGGAAGGGAGGAATTGAAATATTTTTTGGTATAATAAGTTTAGCAGCGTGTGTATAAAAAATATTGGCCAAAGCTCTCACCTCTAAACTAAAGTAGGCAATGATAGTATCGATTTTCCTTCTCAAGGAGCTTTTGTGAGAGGTCGCTAGATCCTGAACAGAGTTCTCGTTGCCAACAAATATAGGCATAATGAGATTAGGCATGGGCAGCTAAGCACGCTTTGTAAGCTAGATATTGAAAAAGCCTATGGTCATGTGAATTGGGACTTTCAGGGATAAATAACGAGAAGAATGGGTTTTGGAATCAAGTGGAGAAGATGAAGGTGTGTCTATTACTCTATGGCCTCTTTCTCGATTCTAATTAATGGGTGCCCCATTGGTTAATTTAGTAGCTCTCGGGGTATGAGACAAGGATATCATTTATCTCCTATCCACTCCATTATTGCTACCAAGGCATTGAGTAGGCTAATTAATAAAGCAATGGGCATGGACCTAGATGGCTTTTATATGAGAGTTATTAGCCTTCTAACTCTCATTTACAAATTGAAGTTATTGGCCTTCTAATTCTCATTTTTAATTTATAAATGAAACAATAGTAAAGTGCACCGCGTCACACAATCAATTAAGAATTTTTTGGTTCATTTTCATATTCATTGAGCTAGCGGGGACATTTGGCATCGTGCATAAGGGGCATTTTTCTCAAAGTTAAAAGATTGAGAAGCAGAAACAGAAAGCAAAGTGAGAGCAAGAAGAAGAAAACGAGGCTGAAAATATCCTTAGGAAATGACTAATGAGAAGCGAGAAATGAGTTACAGGAGCCTCATTCCCATTATATTAGTATGGATAGTCATACCTTATATTTTGCATCACATGAGATATTTGTGGAGAACTAGGCACCCTAGGTTCAAATCCAATGATATTTGCTCAGGGTTTACACCCTACTTTATAGACTCGAGTATATCTCATATTTTCCCACACGCATAGAGCTCTCTTTGATCAGTAAATGAGACGTGACGGAAGCGAGCTTCCTCAAAAGCGAGAATCCCACCCTGTATGGAGCTTTCGTGCAACTATGGTTTTTCTACTCCCTGGGAACAAAAAGATCAAAATGCGTTTGACAGCGTGTTCTCACAACACAATTTTAAGAAACATGCTACTTTCGGCACAATTTTTCAAAACAAAATAAAGTTACTTCTTAGAATTAAATCTGAGAAACACTTTTAAAATGACTCATTAAATTATGTCTCTCATCGTTTGAAAAACTCACAAAGGAGGAAACTTTTCGGCTATCTTCTCACACGAAAGGTACTCTCTCTATCTCCTCTCTCCCATCTCTCTCTTCGTCTCTCTGTAAGACCTCGAAAATGGGATTCCCATTATTTTATATAATATATGTGAATAGTGGTTGTATACTGTGTGTTTTGTTAAAAATAGGAAAATTTGTGGGTTTGTCGATATTTTCCAGGTTTACTTTTTACCCTTAGAACTTAGTATTTTTATTTGAAAATTTTACTGCAAGTGTCGGACTGGTCAATGAACCATCACCTGAAATTTCATAATTTTCACACGTAGGATTAATTAGTTATGAATTTTCGAGTGACAAAAATAGGAATTGCCGGAAGTCGAAAGCCGAGGGACATGTGGTCGCACACATGCGTGTTTACATAATACTTGTTTTTAGGAATTGGGATAAATGTCTAACATGGTAATCTGATTTTCATATACAAACATGTAATCTAGATTATTCTTCTCTTAAATTACATAAAGCTTGCTTAAGCCCTATGTAATTTTTTTTTTTAGTTTGAAGTTTACATAATGCTTGTTTTTAGGAATTGGGATAAATGTCTAACATGGTAAGAGATGTCAATATATCTAGATTGATAGATGGATTAGTTGGTATCACGTTCTATTATAATTATTAATTTTTATTCTTCTAAACTTATCCCGAATTTGCCAATTTTTCCCCTTTTTTTTTTAACTTAACCCCTGTTGAATAATTCCCGAATCCGAACTTTGTTACTATGCTATAAAGTGCATCTTCACAATAGAATTTTGCAATTTATATAAATTGCAAAGCCCCTTATTCAAGGAAATGCAACATACATAGATCTCATATTTGGGGGAATTCTCCTGCAAAGAGTTCATTAGGCAACGCCTCGAGCACCTTAGGCTACCTCCTCAGGTGCCCATGGAGTCTGTCCCCTTGACAACTATGTGTAAGCTCATTTTATTGTCTTTATTTTCAATGATTATCCATGTTAATTGTTTTGGAAACCTAATAATTTTATGAATGCACATTAAAATTGATAAATAATTAAAATTTAATTTAGCTTCTAAACCTATTTCTACCCACAATTGATGAGCTAAATGCTTTTCCAAGACTAAATCAATATGGGAGAGGAGATTGTTGAATTATCGAAGCCCTGCATCAAGAGAAAAAGAAGAGAATTGTAATTTTATTTGAATGTGAAGTGGATGTAATTATGTAAAGATAAGTTGATGTAATTTTATTTAAATGTATATGACTCTTGTTCAAGTATTTTTTATTTTTTATTTTTTATTTTTTATTTTTTATTTTTTATTTTTTATTTTTTATTTTTTATTTTTTATTTTTTATTTTTTATAAACAAGCAAGACCTCTATGTTTGTTGAGTGTTGTTTAGGTGATTACCAGTTTACAAGTTCAATGTAATCAAGCAAGACCTGTATGCCAAAATAAAAATTACAAAGGTTTTTTCTTCTATCTATAATTATTTTTAACATGTTAGAAAATACACTTGTTTTCTTTACAAATTAAAGAGGATATATATTTTTTTTTTATCTACATCAGTCGTGACCATGGGAGTGAGAGGGAGATAGAGAGAACCGTGAATAGCATTAGATGTGAAAAGTATTTCCAATGGCATCCACTGTCTTGACTATGAAATAAAGAGATAGTACAATACATCCCATTAGAAATATTATAATGTACACAAAATATCATATTTAGAATTTTTGTACTAAAACTATTATGTTAAGTTATAAATTATAACTAATTGATTAGTCAAAATGTTAGTATTTCAAATAATCCCTTTTGGGCATAATCTTATTACCCATAAAACGTGCACAAAAAGAGAAATTATATAGTTAAATAATATTTAATTTATGAAATATTGTTACTAAATTATTTAAGTTTTTAGTATTACTAAAAAATCCTTATGAGCATAATCATATTATATGGATATTAAGTGAAAGGAAAAAGACATGTAAAAATATTATTAGAATAATAAAATTATGATTTATAATAAGGTTAATACTAGCAACACTCTCTAAATGGAACATAGCATGTCTTTCTTTAAGAAAGTGATGGTGTGTAATAGCATTACCTTTTAAGTTTTAACACCTTTAAGTTAAAAGATTAAAACTCATTTGTTGGGTATTCACGAAACAAAAGGGAGATGGGAGAGTGTCTTTTCCTTGTGATGGAGTGGTAATAGCATTACCCTTTTAACACCTTTAAGTTAAAAGGTTACAAGGTAAAACCCATTTGTTGGGTATTCACGAAACATAAGGAAAATGGGAGAGGGAGAATGAGAGGAGAAGTGGAGAACAAACTCTTAGAGTTTTGGCTTTCTGCGATCGACGACGACAACGGCTGGTGACAGCAAGCTCGCCTACTATTCCTCCAGGTAAGTACCCTAAACCTATTCGGCTATTCCTCCAATTCCTTTGCCAAATTCTACTCTTTTTTTTTTTCTTTTTCACTTCTCCATTATCTCATGGGATTCTTGAAATCTTGGATTATTGAGATTTAATTTGAAATTTTCCCTTTGTTTACATTTCTGTAGACTTCGGTGAACTTCCACCAAAGTTAAGTATTTTCTAATAAAATTCAGGTTCGACCAAAGTCTACCGAAGTCAGCCGAATTTGACCGAAGTTGGCCGAAACACATCACGAATTCCAGGATTTTTAAAATACAGGTTGATCTTACTTCGGTCTCCACCGAAGTCGACTCAATTCGGCCAAAGTTGACCAAATTGAGTCGATTTTTGACACCATGGCCACATCCTTAATGCCTTTGTAGCTCTCTTTTGAGCTATGTGCAGGTACATCATGCCTCATGAGCATGGGTCCTATAGTTAAAAATAGTGTAACCACCATGGTGACATTGCATTCCGATGACCAAAAGTAATGGAAAAGGTTCATAAGTCATGGCATTGAACAGGTTTGTATTGACACGAACGTGCACCACATTGCACACAACATGCATGTGAAATTTTAACTACACTTTTCTTAAGCAAAATGCATCTGCCTAAACGGAAATGAGAATAAGAATTTCTAAGCTCCACACTAAGCTCATTTTGATGAGCAACATTTTACTCGCCAGGGAAAAAGAATGAATTACTAAATAGAGAACGTAAATCACCAAATGCATCACGATTCGTAAACTGAATAAGGTAATGGGTTGGACATGTCAACATTAGGCCCCAAAACAGAGGATTACCTCTTATAAGTTAATAATAGAATAATGTGAAGGAAAAATGAGACGAAGAGAAGCAGTAGAAAACTATTATCAGCTGGAGATTTTCAGAGATGATGAGTACATACCACTGTTTGAATGGGATACTTGCACCCAGGGAAATTAAGGTCAGGCAGTTCGCTACTTCCATTTCTCTCCTTCGGCCGAACTTTGGTGAATAGTTCTAGATCATTCGAATTATTCAGTAGTCTTGCTTTTTGAGGATCGATTTGGGTAGAGGTACTTTTTTCCCGATATTTCTGATGTTTAGTGTCAGAGGATTCACTTGCAACTTTCAATTTATTACCAAGGTCCCTAGACTGAATTACTCCACTCTTCTGCTTTTCAATATCTTTTTCTTCTTTCGGAAATATAGAAGCAACTCCACTTGAGACTTTTAACGATGAAGAGTGCTCCAGTTTGGTGTTAGGATCAGCAGACTTCTTTTTGGAAAATCCCAAAGGAGCATTCAATTGATTCTCCGATTTCACATCTTCATAATGTTCACTTATAGCAGCCAAACTTTGAGGACTAGAAGATTTATTCCCCACCAATGATGCAGTCCTTGCAGCAGCCTTCATCCTCACATTACCCATTTTTGCATGCTTATTTGGTACATGGTCATCATCCTTCTCACCACGAGCTCTTGTAATATCTTTCCTTCTTCGTTTCTTTGGTTCGTGGTTAGGTGATGAGATGGGTTCATTTCTAGCAAATGGAAAACAGAAGGAACCATGAAAGAAAAAGATCAAACTCAAGAAATTAAGATCGGTCCATAAGTTATCATTTACTTTTATTCAATAACAAGAAGTCGTCATCATCAATTACAATCTGTGAGAACTGTACAACACAAACAAAGATGAAGCTTACCCAAAAAAAATGAAGAAAACAATCTCAACGAATTCACACAAATTGTTCAAGAAGCAGCAGTAAAAAAGAAAGGGAAAAAAAGAACAATTTTAAAAGAAATGATGAAACCCAGTGTATCAGTGATTTTACCATCCTTTTGATTCAATAAAAGTACTTTACCCAGTGAACAGAAGATATATTATTAACAGAAAGGGCTAAAAGAAACTCACATTCGCTCCAACTTCCCCCTATTAACAAAAAACCCATTGTGTTTTATTGCTGATTTATCGACTTGAAAATACTCATCCTGCACAACAAGACATCAGGGACATCACTAATAGCAATATGAAGATTTTTTTAAAAAAAAGTTCATATCATAAGAATAATTAAATGGGCCATTGGTGCTGCATAACGATCAAAGTATTCATGCAAAAGATACAATGAATTATCCAAATTCCTACAAAATTTGAAGCTGATTTGATATATTGCATTTTGTAGTGCCCTGGTAAATGTTATCCTACAGTTCTAGCACAAACGAAACTAAATCTAGTAAATGGTCTAGGTACAACAGTTAATATTACAATGAGAAGATTTTCCAAACTCAATAAATCACAATGATGCTAACTTGCTAAAGAAGACACCATTAATAACTTCTGATTTAATGATTAAACCTTCTTCCAGTGAAACTTATTACCAAGATGTTAACAATCAAACTACAAAGGAAATGCCTCAAAGAAAAATAATAATTACAATACCAACCAGCTCAGCATCATCTATAAAAGAATCTTCTGTGTCATACTGATCATCATCAGGAACATCATCGAGTTCTTCCTCGTCACTACTTTGCTTACCCTGAAAACCAAAAGTTATCAAGTTAGCATAGAAAAGAGTATAATTCAGCAAAAAGTAGTAGCAGGGGACATACTCCCAATTAAATATTAATTATGAATGCCAGAGACAATATTTCATAATCATTATATTTGTAAGAGCTTCATAGCAGGAGTAAACTAAATAGCATATTCCATACCATGTAAAGGCGTTCAATCTTCTCAATAACAGCACTAAAACGACTTGAAGGAGGTGCATCCTTCAGTTCATCTTCAGCAGGTTGGCCCTACAAAATTGAAGCATGACTAAGACACTCATGAAAAGGTGACTCAAAACAGTTTTCCAGAGGGAGTAAAAAGAGAAAGGAAAGGGACCCGTTATGATATGCCCTGCATGCCAAACATCCATATTAAGATACTTCCTAACACCAGTCATATCCATATGCCAACACAGACCCATGCAAATATTCATAATTTCATAAATTATGTCATGCATGCAATGAGGAAGACTTCTGGAAGACTGGAACAAGCATACTCGACGCATGCTACAAATAGCCATACACAAGCAACAAAACCACTGCTCTGTCTACTGCATAGCCCAGTACTTGCAAAGTGCAAACATATGAACTGTTAAAAGTTAAAACACATGAACTCATATGAAAACATGCACATTAGAGCATAATCCTGTCCCTTACTGCCCACATAAAGATAACACAGCATATACGTGTATGTGTAAGTAAGAAAAAAAAAGGCAAGGAGATTTATTCAATGTCACAAAAGCACAATAACATGAACATATTGATCACACAAAATGTAATCAATGGATACATACTAGTCAAACAAAGATCTGCAGAAGCACCCGCAGGCATGGCGTGGTAGGAAACAAAGGCAGAGGAAGAGGCTAAGGCGGCCTTCACACCCTGGGAATTGGTTTGCCCCGAAGAACCGGACCAATGATCACCCATTCCTTGTGTGTACCACTAGTACCAAAGAGATAGAAACTGTACGTAAAGCTTAGCCGAGCATTGTCCTGAGCGGGGAATCCGAGCTTAGAGGGGTGAGCAAAGCTATTGTTAGAAGAATTTGGGGGGCAGTAACAGAAGTTGGTGTTCGATGCCGGTGGACGGGTCCTCGGGTGGAGTTTATTTTATATTTTATTTTTTGTTATCGGAAAAATGAAGATACTTAATGATAACAGAGAGGTGGTTTGCCTGAATGAGATGGTTGGAAACTTCTCACTATCGTTGAAGCTTAAGTCGTATTCAATGTCCCGGGTCCTATGAGAGTTGCCACACTGAAGCTTACCGTGGTGTGGATGTGACCTAACTAAAGAGATTTCAATGTCATCGGATTCTCATATGAAAAAAGGGGCTACTCGCATGGTCAATAGATGAGAGGTTGTTGACGAGTTCGTTGAGCAGATGCAATATTAAAGATCTCAACCTCCTCCATGCTAATTTCAGTTGATCGAATTTTCAGGAGAACTCAGTTTACCATAGGATCATTAAATATGTAGCATTCTCGAATCAGGAGGAGAAGTTAAGGAATCCCCCTCGTGACAAGCTTTGGCCAGACCCATGTCCAATCATCATCCTATTATGCTTTCCTGATAAGAGATACCCAAGTCCGTTTAGGCTTGAGAATATGTGGCTCTCTAATCCGGATTTCAAAGAGGAAGTGGAAATTTAGTGGCAGGGTTGTGAGATTGATGGGTGGGTCAGATACCATTTTACGAAGAAGCTTTAATTTGTTAACGCTAGGTTGAAATTTCAGAACAAAAACACTTTCAGGCTGATTGGAGAATCCAAAAGTATGGGTCATTAGTGAAATCAGACAGTTGGATAGGAAGAAGGAAGAATGATGTATTGATTCAAATGAGTTGATTCAGTCATTCAAGGGGCTAAGCTTAAGTTGAAATTTGACAAAATCCTCAAAAGGGAAGAGATTATTGGAGATAATTTGAGGCATAAGTGAATTAAAGAAGGGGATGGCAATACTGGAAATTCTCCACCTCTTAGCAACTGGTAGAAGAGGGAATAGTTTCATTTCTAAGACTGATATTCATGTGTTGCATCTTAAATAGAGAGTGAATCATGCTAATGTTTTTTTTTCTCCGGTAAAGAGTGAATCATGCTAATGGTGTTTTTTGTAAATAGCATGAATTGTACCAAGAAAGGAGAAGTACAAAATTTGGGGGAACAAGTATTGCTCCACAAACAAAAATGATTAAAGAGTCACAAAAAAGTACTAGATTACACTTATGCACCCAATCAAGAGTTTGAATATCTAAATTTCGGGCAAAGATGCAGACCAACTACGACAGCACCAACCCACAGGTCACAGAAGAACACTTTGCCAGAATTAACAAAATTCTAATGTTACTTTCTTTCCACAGTACCCAACATATTGCCACGGGTAGCATACTCCCTAGAATATTGCCCCTACATCCGAAGACTCCATCGACTAGCCAAGAAAGACCTCCCTTGCCTCAACGGAAGGACCACAAGAAACTCCACATAAGGAAAAGAAGAAATTCAAAACTGCCCACGCCAATCCTCCTCTGCTTCAATCAAGGTTTAAAAAAAGGGTCTCGGACACCGTAACGGACACGGCCGAAACCTTTACGTAACGCCATAACGTAACGGTTTCGGCATTTACTTATTTTTTTCCTTTTTTATTTAAAAAAAATCCAATAAATAAAAAAATAAAAATATATATAATAAATGAGTAACAAGATACTTTTAAAGCCAATATGAAGCCCAAAATTTAGAAATAAGGAAATTAGATGGGTCGAAGGTTGAAACATATCCGAAATAAAGAACCTTCTTTTGATTCCTTCAAATCTATGAATTAAACTCAAAATCAAGTTGTTAATCAACAAAAAACAAAAGGATTTTAGGGGAAAAAATGTAATAAAAATAGGTAAAGAAGAAGAGAGGAATCAAAGATGAGGTTTTAGAATGAATTTAGAGATTTTCGGAACTCAGTCCTACGACCAAAACATTTATGTATCAGGCGTAACGCCTGTTTTATAACGGTTTCGGGTGTTACGGTTTTGTTTCGGGATAAACAGGTAAAGGTACGGTATCGGGTATCAGAGGTCATCGAAACTTTTACGTAACGGGCTTTACGTAATGTTTTCGGTGATTTTTTAAACCATGGCTTCAATGGACAAGCAACATCTATTGGGGATCATCATCCCCCTATTCCTCAAGCGATTACCATAAGAATCGTGTCTAAAGTCCCCATCCATGCATATACTTGTACCTTAAGGAGCTTCGAATCTTCCAAATCTTCTTAAATGAGGGTTTCCCAGCCTCATTATCAAATTCTTTAAAAATCAGAAGTGAAAACCCTCAAAGCTTCCAAATCTTCTTAAATGAGGGATTCTTATTAAATTCCCCAACCTCTTTATCATAAAAGAGACTGTAAAATCCAGTAATGAAAACCCCTCTTGTATTTCTTTTCCATACTTGTCTTAGTTGTCTATCTCCGATGTCTAGGTTAATTTTGGCCTTAGTTAGCAGATTCAGAAGAGCAGCACATTCCCTAATCTTGCAATCCTTGATATTCCACCTCAAAATAAGACTCCAAACTATCTCACCATTCCTGCAATCAAAAAGATTTGTCGTTGTGATATCTTTTAGAGGAGCTAGTATGTAAAACCTAGTAATCAAATAACTTACCCACCCCACATCAATCATCTTCCCAATATTGCATCCCCACTACCATTGCCAACCACAAAAAATGTTTGCTCCAAGCCTCCAAAAAAGAATCATGAGGTTTCATCACTCCTTTCCAAACCCCCACTCAGATGAAGACTTAACTTTGATTGAATTATAGTTGTGCCGAGATGTCCCAAATTTGGTCTCGGTCACTCTTCTCCACAAAGTCTCGTTTTCTAAGTTGAACCTGCATAACCACTTTACCAGAAGCACTCTATTCATGCATTGACTCTTTCTAAACCCTAACCACCACAATCCTTCGAATGGAAAACCCACTCCCACATGACCAAATTGGTTTCTTCTTTTGTCTCCCCTACATTCCCACAAAAAATCTCTTTGAAGTTTTTCCCATCTCTCGGCCGGCCACCGATGTTGGCATTTTGAAAACTGACGTATAAAACACTGGAAGACTCCTCTGTATGCCTTTTATCAATGTAACTCTCCCTTCTTTTGTCTCCCTATGTCAATTTGCTGAATCACCTTGCACCAAAAGTCTAATGCATGACTGCAGCAGAAACCTAAGTACAGAGTGGCCAGACCCTGTTCTATCAGTATCACAATCATGTACACCATTCAAACTTTATACTGAAGTACAAAGTGAACACTCGTGTTGCAAAATCGGGTTATCATAGTTGAACTGTTGAAGCCTACAAAGGGATGTGTTATGGTACCAAATGAATGTCGACATGTTATGCTAAGCATTCATATCAAATGCGGGTCTGTTTATGCAAACACAAAGCAAAATCTGGTTTGTTCCAGACTCCAGTAAATTACAATAAAGCTCCTTAAAAACACGAGTGCAATCAGTGCAAACAACCCAGATAACATGGTCATTGACCTAATATGGATCACCGTTTTGCAGAGGCAATGCTCAAAATGTGGTCAACTATAAACTATTCAAATAAATTCAAGGCATCTGCATAGAACTCTGAAGAAACACAAGTGTTCAATTCCCTCAAAAAGTAAACCACTGAATTAAATCAACGCCAAATATCAAATCACGTTCCTCCAAAATACAATTCAGTATAATCAAAACCATAACAGAAGATTAAATCAAACCCTAACCGGAGCGATACGAGACTCGAGGGCCGGGTGAGCACCGGAGGGAAGCTCCGGCACAGGAGGAGATCGATTCGGTTTGTTTGCTTCCTTCATCAGTTTCTTCCAAGAAACGATGGTGGTCTCGCCGGGTCTGAGCTCGACGGTGAACCTCTGCCGGTCATTCGACGACGGCGATGACGCAGCGGCAGACATTGGAGCGAAAGACGAAGAAACCCTAGACGAGCTTCCGCCATCGCCTTTGTCCTCCTCCTCCATGGAATTGTGCGGAACAGGGTCAGACATCTAGGGTACAGAAAACGACATTGGAGCAGCAATGGAAGAAGAATTAGGGTTTTGAATTATAAATTTTTAGGGCAAATGAAAAGAGTGGAGAGGAAAGGAATTAACAGGGGAAAACGAACTAATGACGCTGGCTGGGAAAGCCAAACCAGAGAGAGAAACAACTGTAGCTTCTCTTTCGGTCTCCTTAGAGCCCTGCGCGGGGTGTCACGCGCGCGTGATGAATATTTTCCGTACAATCATAACTTTCGAACGTGTTGTACAAGGACACGGGTGGTGTCTGTCAACGTACATATTGCTTCCTACTTTTATTATTTTAAACAGAATGGGATTTAGTCTGCTGCTCGCCGGCCCAAAATCGTCTGGCCCGTTCCACATGTATCCTTTTTACACTCTTTAACTCAGGTTAAAATTCGCTAAACCTTTATAATTCAACCATCTAACCTTGTTATATATACTAGTGGGTGGCACGTGCGATGCACATGAGAGAGTGGGAAGAAGGACCCCCTGTGAGTGAGGACATTTTGAAAATTTTAAGGAATATTTTAGGTATATAAAAAAATTTGTAAGGGACAAGTTACTTATATAAATATGATGTAGGGACATTTTAAGAATCAAAAAGTTTTAGAGACAATTTGGGTATAGCAAAGAAATGGGGCAAGCGGGATCTTGGCGATATATTCTTCTTTCAGAGCCTTTTACCAAGATAGTGAGGAGTCCAGTTAGGCCACTAAATGTCACCATGTGTCCCTTTTAACACTCTTTAACTATATTTAAGATTCACCCACCACTAGAGTTCACCCAAGAATAAGTGGGTGAGAGTTAGTGAATTTTAACTAGGGTTTAAAAAATTAATATTTTTTTTAAAAAAACCAAGATTAAGTTGGTGAACCCTACGAATGGGTGAGTCTTAACCACAGTTGGAGTCTGGTTACGCTCTTGAGGTTGTCATGTGTCTCTTTTGACACCCCTTAATTGTGGTAAGATTCATCTACCCCTACAATTCACCCACTTATCCTTAGTTTTTTAGGGAAAAATTACGAATTTTTAAACCCTAATTAAAATTCACCAATTTCTAGGGTTAATTTTTTTTTCATATTTTTTTTTATAAAATCCAAGGATAAGTGGATGAACCCTAGGGGTGGATGAATCTTAACCACAGTTAAAAGAGTGTTAAAAGAGACATATGGCGATCTCAATGGCATAACTAGACTCCAAGGAATCCGGTTATACCCGTAGGAAATTTCAATCCTAATAGATGAGCGGTAGTATAGGAACTAAGCAAACATTTTCAATCAAGTGTGTCTTACATAATGATTATGATAAGGGTAGTTTACGAATTCTGAAAAAATTCATTACTGTTTTGAGGGGAGGAATTCCTCATGAAGAATATAAAAATATAAGATAAGAGCAAATGATAGTTTTAAAATTTTAGAAAGATTCAATCAACGTTTTGAACATGAGGCATCCTCTTTGTATTAATAAAGATAAACTTTAAGAATTAAAACTTGTTAACCAAAGTTAAAAGAGCAAATAAAAACCTTTTGTGAGAAGAAGAAAAAATAGTCACGTGGCAATTTGGTATGGCGAGGGCCAAATATGGTTTGATGTTATTAATTATTGATGGGTAAGGCTAGCACCACTCCTTTTTAAGGCTCATTCTTTTTTCTTTTTTTTCCATAATGTTATTTCAAAACACATATTTTTTTCTTAATAGAACACAATAGTAGATATCTTTTTCTTAAAGAAAGTGAGTTTAAAAAAAAGTGGATCTAACATTACTCATTATTGATTGGTTTGCAAAGAATGATTAAGCAAGTTCGAAATATTTTGGGTCAATGAAAAAAAAATTAAAGACCAAGTTCAATCATTTCATCCGGTTGTGTGTATGTTTTTTTTTTAAAAAAATAATATAGTACAAAAGTTGAGTTTTATTTCAAAAGCTCAAGAGATCAATTATCGAGCTTCACTTTGAATTTGGCATATTAACCGCTACACTATTAAAAGACTCCAATATAAGCATTTGTTGCCTTTAAAACACAAGAGGAGTGCTAACCCATACGCACTAAGTCATTTTTTCCACTAAGTCATTTTTTCCACGAAGATGCGGAATTGGTGCAACACGGGTTGCTGCTACCCTATGGTTTTTGGCACTTCTTGTTACCATCTTACGTCTTTAAATCTTGTGATTGAGGCTAGTATTTTTGTTAAAACATTTAATTTTAGACATGTTCTGTCATGCTTTGTAGTTTTACTTGATATCTCAAAATAATTCTTTTTTTAAATAAGAAGAGGTAAAAGTCTAGGGATTTGCCGTCTTGGACCCTTGGTAACCATGTTTGTGGCATATTCGAAAGCCCAAGGTCTTCTCTGCTCCACAATGCATGCCACGAAATGCTTGTCACCCTAAAATGATTAGTCCTTTAAGTATTGCCTCCTCTCACACTAATGACCCAGCGACCCAGGTACATTATCTATTTCCCAAAAAAAATTTCTGTTTTGAAGTTACGAGCAATTTATAAGAATAAAAGCTTTTCCTGGGCTGAGACGCCTTATAACAATTTAGGACTTTGCTACTAAGACCCCCTGAAATCTCATGCTCTTAGAGATGGTCTCGGTGCTCTAAGAGGGTCTCAGAAGCTTTATCCAACAATTTTATTAGAGACAAAAGTACTAGGGTTTTGAAATTGTGAGGACCTTATAATTTGATTACGTACTTATACAAATATTAGGGTTTTAACGTTTTATAAGTACCTTGTAAAATTATAAGGCCCTCACAAAATTAATAGATTCCTTGATCTTTGAAAAAGCAAAAAAGTTCTAAAGCAACCTCTTTGCCCTAAGCCCGTGAGGTCCAGCTTAGCAAAGTTTCATTTTATAAAATAGTTTTAGAATAATTCTTTTGGGACCACACCCATGGTCTTGGGGCTGAGACCTCGCATTAGAACTATCTAACATAGGGTATGAAAGTGTTTTGAAATTGTAAGTAGCATATTAAATGTTAAATCCTAACAGTTTATTTGGGGGCATAAAAATGTAAGTTATAAAGTAAACTGGTATCTTTTTTATTTTAAAAAACATTTGAATTGTTCTAAAGTGAGGTCTCTGGACCGTTGGAGCAGGCCTGCTAGCAAAATTCTTAGGTTTTAATACATAGGATAAAGCAAATATTAAATCCTAACAGTTTATTTAGGGGCATAAAAATGTAAGTTATAAAGTAAACTGATACCTTTTTTATTTTAAAAAACATGTGAATTGTTTAAAAGTGAGGTCTCTGGACCGTTGGAATAGTCCTGCTAGCAAAATTCTTCGGGTTTTAATACATAGGATTAAGCTTTTGAGACCGTCCAGGGTGGAGACCGCACCGATACCATGCGTAACAACACGAAAAAGGAAAAAAAAATGTAATTTTGAATCCCGTGCTGTTATGCATGGTCTCAAGGTGGTCTCCGCCCTGAGCAGTCTCCATAGCAAAGTCTTAATATATAGAGTAGTGATTAGCGGACCCATTGGCCCACTACCTAACTTACCCCCGTGTCCTGTGTCCCTTTCAACACTCCTTTAACCCTCCTTTAACCTTGATTAAACTTAACTATATTAAAGTTAAGATTTTGGTTTTAAAAAAAAAAAAACTAAGGTTAATTGCTTAACCTTAAGAGTGAGTGAATATTAACCACAGTTTGTGAGTATTTAAAAATGGGACGTGGACCAGAGCATTGGTCATCTCGTAATGGAAACCCGGTATGTTAACCCTATGTTTGGTTGTCGAAAAAATAAGTGAACATAGAAAAGTAAAACAAATTAGACATAACATTAGTAAGAATTGAATTAGAAATCCAAAAAAATTTCTCTTTTTTTTCTATGTTTTTACCTGTTTTCTCCGCAACCAAACATAGTATAAGTGTTTTCTAATATATATATATATATATGAGCATCACATAAATTTACGAGCCACTTTCCAATTGCAAGTACATATAAAAAATAAATAAAAATAAAAATAAATACCCATTGCTACACTGGTGACATAAAAAAAACAGTAGTGATCTATATGGCCAAGCCCATATGTCGTTTCTTCTGTCCTAATCTAAAGTTAGGTGGCATTTGATAAGGCTAATCTAAATTGGTAGAGTTTATTTGAAAATTGTGCTTAATTGAACTTAGATTGTTAAGTTGAAGGTGAATTTGATGTCTACATGTTTTTAAAAGAGGGGTTTTACCTTTAAAGAAAAAATAGTTATGAGCTACTTTTTAAAGTAAAGGTTTTTACTTCTAAAATTTCTACCTAAAAAAGATAAGATGTAGACCTTCAATTAATCTTCAACTTAACAATCTAAAGTCCAATTAAGCACCGTTTTCAAACAAGTTCTACCTATTTAGATTAGTGTTACCAAACATCACCTTAGTGACCTTAGTGACCTTAGTTTACATATATGACCGAAGGGAGGTTGGTGTGCTGGTCAAGACCACGCCTCAGGAAGTGGAGGTCTTGAGTTCGATTATCTTCCCTTGTTGGCCGCCCTCAGGGATTTATCATCCTATTTACCTGGTGCGTGTGATTGGGGGATCTGCACATGCCTGAGGATTAGTTGGGTGCTCTAAGAGCCCGGACACTCTCGTCACCAATAAATATATATATATATATATATATATATATTTTGATCAAATTATGTTGGATTTACTTCCTAAATCTCTGCATAAGTTAAACAAATAAACAATTGAATATCAAATATATATATAACCGAATCCTGTAAGTTAAGAGGCGAGCTCGAAAGAGTCTTTCTTGTAGATAGTCAAAGCCTCATGATTGCAACGAAAAAGTAGCTCAATCTCTGGGATACAACTCGACTTGGATTCAACCAATCAATCCTTACGAGTTTGCACTACTCGATGGATTTTCGTGCACCAAACCTCATTTAGAGTGTACCCAAATAATTAATTTCAAATCCACTAAATTAATAAAATCTCACAATAGATTAATTGAATTTATGAAAAATTAATTTCACTAAAATAATTAATCTAAAACATTGAAACATGATTTTTAGTTCATGAAATCATTTTAGAAATCAGTCTAATTAATTAAACACTTTGTTTAATTGAAATTCAATTAAATCATAAGTTAAATACATTTTATTTAACTTAACAAAAACCGATTAAATCATTAATCTATTTTAATGCAGAGTCTAGGCCAACCATACAGTTTTCTACCATAATGTTGGCATCATAATGGTATATCATATCGACTAGAATGGTTCAATTAATTGAGTCCGTTTTGACCATCTCAATTCAATCAGTCAAGTTGATTTAGTCCGTAGATCAACCGGTTAGACTATCTGTTAGAGGGGTCCATTAAGACAACATTAGGCAATCTGATTTAGTCATCTCATGTCGATTTGTCAAATTAGTTCAGTTCGAGAACTAACCGGTTAGATCGATCTATTCGAGTGGGTCAATCGTATAAACTATCGAAGGCTAACCCCTTTCGGATTTGCCATCATGATTGGGATACAAGTAGCATCAATCTGTGAATAATCATTTCTGAAATCACAAACTGTTCTGTTCAATTGGATCTAGTCCAATATGAACAAAGAACGAGCCTATGGTTTGACCTTCTCTAGTTGGACTGGGTATGAAAGTCTTCTTCCTCCTTGGATGGTCTATCTTCTTTCTCTTGATGGATTTGGGCTCTATATGCAACTCGGTAGAGTTTCTGAGCTCTATATACCCTGATTTGATCAAACAAAAGAAGAATCGACCAATTGCAACGTTACAAAGTGCAAAGTGCACCCAAAGTCCATTGCCCTTTACACGCGCGTCGAAGATATGGTCTAAAAACTATAAAAATGGAAGTCTCCAACAATGTTATCAGAACCGGACCGGTCATCGAACCGGTTGAGTGGCCGGTTCCCGGTTCCACCGGTTCAACCGTGTCCTTTTTTAATTTTTTTTTTTAAAATCCATTTTTACCCATATATGACCGGTTCTGACCACCGGTTCCCAGTTCAACCGGCTAGTTCCCACGGTTCTCACAAAATAGCCCGGTTTTGAAAAAGGACCGGTTCTAAGGGTTTTGGGAACCGGTTAGGGGACCGGTTCCCGGTTCGACCGGCCGGTCCGGTCCGGTTCTGACAACATTGGTCTCCAACACTTTAAGGAGTCTCCTACACCACAAGATTGCATTCTAGTAGAGTTTTAAAACATTTATAAAGAAAGAAACTTTATTCTATTTTCCCGATGTGGGATTATGTTTTCAAAGAGAAAACACACAAGTGAAGTGAACTTGTCTCACTAGGAGACCAAGCTTCATGTCACCTCAAAAGCAAAAACACCTTACTTTTGAATTAAAATAGGGATCCATTTTAAATAAAACAAAACACTTTTAGGGACTAAAAGCTAATATTAAAAACATTATGAATTAACTTTTAAATCAAATTAAAGATTCAACAAATTCCCCACCCTCTTTTTTTGCTTTTCTTTGCAATGTAGAGACTTAGTTTGCGTCAATTCACTTTTCCTGGTGGTGCTGTAATCGGTCTTTGTTGAAACTATTAGAGCCCGTTTGGTTCGGATTTCTTGGGCCGATTTAATCGCTTAAAACGGTTTTGGGTAAAACCGGGGCTCATAATCCCGTTTGGTTCGGTGTTCTGAATCAGTTTGGCCCGCCATCGATTTGGGTAAAAACCGGTTTGGGAGAAATCAGCTTTAGGGGTGATTTTTGATGGGAGCAATCGGTTCCTCTCTACCAATTGTGCGGAGAGATTCTTGACGGAGATATCAATTCGTAAAACGAAGCTGCTTCGCCCCCCCCCCCCCCCCCAAATTCAGATCTCACATCATTCGAAGGAGAGAAAAACCGACTCAGTCAAGAAAGCGCAACCAACATTCAATCAATCATCAAGTACTAACTTCACCATCTTCTTCTTTTTCTTAGATCTACTGCAAGAGTTTGTAATTTGGGGATTTTTTTCTTTATTTGTTATTTCTGCATGATCTTCTATCATTTGTTCTTGATCTTGTATTTCCAACGAAATCTCGAATCATATAAGAAAAACCCTATGATTTTACCAAGCAAATCTGGATTTGTATTGTGTTTACCAAGAAAAACCCCATGATACTCATCCGAAACAAGAATCCATGGATTTTAAAAACCCTCGATGACAAAAAACACTCGATTTATGGAAATTCATGGATGGATCCGATTTTAAGTATGTAATGGATGTTGGTTAATGTAATCCTTGTATTTGGATGGATCCGAAACAAGCGATTTTTGTTTCTATGGTGCACATACATACCTATCAGCTGGAACTTCATGATATTCATTTCAAATTCGTAACGATTCTGCTCTCCATCCATAGAGAAATTACCCTTCAGAAACTTGCATCCAAAAACAATCCCAAACAGGGCCAAAATATTATCCAATGCTGGAAAATTTGAACCCCCAATAAAAATCTAATCTTCATGAATGTATCCACATTATAGGCTTGGCAAAGAGAGGCCAACCTCAATCGGACATTACTCCTCGTCCCTCACCTTCTCAGTCTCTTTTTGAAGTACTCATCCCCAAAAATCTATTATCAAAAGCATCACATGCTGATTGGCATAGCAAGAGTCTACCAATAGTCTCTACATGTTATCCCCATTCTAGTTGAATACTCATTTTGATCTTCAACCTCGAGGAGTCACATTGCCTTAAATCAGTCCTGAGTTTTTTACTTTTTTACACCTTCTTCCTTGATTTGGTTGTATAGCGCTACATAACCTCTCCAATGACATATGACATTATGCAAAAGCATAGTACATTATGTTGGTTAATGTAATCCTAGTATTTGGATGGATCCGAAACAAGAATCCATGGTGTTTCAGCTCCCCTAAATACTGTGTAGTTAGGGTATCAGGATTTGTATTGTGTTTACCAAGCCATACCCCATGATGGATCCTAAACAAGAATCCATGATTTTGCTTCTCCATTTTTATTCACTGTGTAGTTTGTATTGTGTTTACTGTTCTTTAGTTTTTACTATTAAAGTTTCAATTCCTTTATATATTTCTTCCTTAGATGACTGTTTATTCTTCAGCTACTCTAAAATATAGTTATTGTAACCTTACTTTTCTTACCATTATTTGTAATTTCATGTTTGTGTTTTCTTACCATTATTTGTATATTGAATGCAAAATCACCCTTAATCTTTCATGTGAGTTGATGAAGAAAATATTGGTGCACAGAGCACAACGATCCACCATAACAATAATATGGTGGAGGAACCCGTAGGAGATACCAAATGCTTCTTTGAGAATCAGGTGGATGCATAATAATTTTGGCTGTTATTATTTTTTTATGTCACTGTTATAGTTTGTAACCATTGTCTTCAAGTAGGGACTTATGTCACTTTTTATAGTTTGTAATTATTATCTTCAAAGTAGGGACTTATGTCACTTTTATAGTAACAATTGTTTATAAGTAAAGTTTTTTTGTTCAATTTCAAGGAATTGATAACATTTTCAGAATTTCAGATTAGTAATCAGTTTTATAGGTTGATCCAAACACAATTATTTTGCATAGAATTGATTTCCTGCAAATAACCAATTATAGACCGGATAAAGCCAAACGTGATTATTTATAACAGCACTTTCAATAGACAATGATTATTCATGACAGCGCTTTTTGTATAATCGCTTGTAATTTTCATAATCCAAACCAAATGGGCTCTTAAAAATCACACCTATTTATTTATTTTCCTTCTATATGAATGACTTATTTATGTAATAGGAAGATTTATTATTTAAGTGAATTAACATGATTAGTGAGGTAATTTAGCTTAAATTGTCCTTTTTTTTTTGTGTTATTAAAAAAACTTGAAGGCTTACTTTAGCCTTCCGAATTATCATTGTTGCTTTGAGATGTTCAAAGTTCTCATTCTCGATCAAAATGCTTCCATGCTAGTGTCATGAGGCTGTGAATGCAGTAAGGGAAATATAGTACTGAATCTGCAATTGACATTTCATTAATTGTTTTGGTGATATTAAGGCCCGTTTGGAGCTTATTATATTATGCAGAATCAATTGTGCAAAAATCAATTATCAAATAATCACAATACTGTTTGGTTCACACTGTTTAAAATCGATTTCAGATAGAAAAATGATTCTATGCAAATAATCCTATTTGGTTCACATACATCAAAAAAAAAAAAAAAAAATTTATTGAAGAAATATGCAAATGTCACTTAGGTAAAAACAAAAACAAAACAATTTTCCCCTCTCAAAATCACCTTTCATCCCGATTTGAAATAAATTGATTTTTGAAAGGTGATTTTGAGAGGAGAAAATCATTTTGTTTTTGATCGACTTTTTCTGAGTGAACCAAACAAGATTCTCGATTCTAAAATCGCTTAAAATTGATTTTAAGTGATTAAATCAGAAAAAAATCAGATCCAAATGCCCCTAATAGCTTCATTTTCGATCAAAACATGCTGATTCAAAGTATCACTGTGCCTTGTGTGCAGTTAAAAGAGGTGAATATTATGTATATAAAGATCTGTAGAAACGAGATGTTATAAAAGCATTTAAAATGCTGCAAATTCTACTTCAAAAATGATTATTCCAGCATTCGTCATACTAAATGAGAGTAAATTATTCAAGATTGATATTAGGCAAAATGAAAATGTCAGATAACAATGTCATGAAAACCTTATCATCACAATTAGATGTTTGTTTGGAATGATAAACCGACCTTATATTGGTCAACATTCCTTGGACCGATCACATACTATGCATAAATTGTTAAATTAGCACCTGACTTTGTAGCCACTATTGAGTGTTCACATTTCTTATGGGATTGGAACTCATTGCCTCTGTTTTACCACATTTATAATCCCTCATTTGATCCCAATGGTGGTCAAGTCAAGAATGAGACAGTCGCGAGCAATTTCTTAAATATAACAGCATGAAATTTCCCCTTCTCACAAAATGTAAGTCCCGTCAGCTTTTCTGTGAGAAACTAAAATCAAGTATGTTAGGGGAAAAAAGGAAGTCAATCCATCTAAAAGTAGATGTACCATAATATTATCATTTTAGCTTCTACTTTTTATAGAACTTCTTTGGAATAGGCCACTAGAACTTCAATCCATTTTTATTGTTTCTAGATATTCATTACAACTTCAGAATCTACACATGGAGCAACATGTCAACACGCCTGCCTTGTCGCTCAGATGACAGAGTTGTATCCCTCACATCAAGGAAACTAGGGTTCGAGTCCCTTAGAATGAGTGTGACAGTTGATATATACTCTCACATTTTATGACAAAATTACAGATCTAAATGTAGAAACTCTCCGCCAGTAGTAGAGCTTTTCAAACCTGATGACCTTGAGGGCACCTGACCAGAAAACCTTGACAGGATGAGTCGGGCGATATTCTCAGCTGCAACAGCACTCGTTTCCATGGTGCTTGCCGCGTTCTCAAAGGCATTCACGTAGTACAAATGCAGACCGTCCAACATAAATGGTGCAAACACCTCTGGAGCATTGTAGTGAGGGTATGCACCCCAATTTATCCGGACTGTCTCCTTCCTCACACTGCCAGTTACAGCATAAACAACAGTTAGTATCTAGCATTTAGAGATGGAAATTCTTTGACTTAGATCTACCAACCCCTCCAGTTTCTACCAAGTTAGGCCTGCATATTCCAACCCACTTAAGAATAGGGTCTAATAAGGCGACAACATCTCAACCCGACACAACCCGGGTAAAATGAAACCCGCTAATCTGACCTGTCTATTATGCCGTAGGGCAGGTATCATCATCCCAAATCGATAAATGCATCTGATTTGAACTAACAATCAAAGGGGATGTGCATGGCTTTCATAAACTGTGGTTGTAATCCATAAGTCGCACACCAGCACGACCCACCATACCACTGGTCCCACCTAAGATATCTCCCTAGGTCAAATATCAATCCATGATTGTAACAATCTGATGTATATAGTTTATTCTGTAATATTTGCACACTTCTCTCGATTGGTCAAAAAAATGTGATGTAGATTGGATGGCTATGGGTCTCCCAATCAGGTTGATTTATGACCTAGTTGATCTCCAAGGTGTGAATGGTCTAATTGGTTGCTCCTTCAGTCCTTCCTTTCACTGGCATGAGGGCCTTCTCTTTAGAACCGTAGTTATGGTCTAAGAGATTCATACATTGATTTTTCCTCCATACTTCAAACAAGATCCTTGCAATATATCTTTAGGTTATGGTTGGTTGTCAAGAAAATAGGTAAAAACATGGAAAAGAAAATAAAATTTTGAATTTCTAATTCAATTCTTAGTTGTGTTTTGTCCAATTTTCTTTTCTTTTCTCTCTTCACTTATTTTCTAGGCAACCAAACATAGGGTTAAGGACATTAAGCTTCTTTCTTTCTTTCCTTTAGCATGCAATGACATATACAGGATAGTAGGATAAAGTACCTGAAGATGTGATCTAGTAATGCATCTGCCATCGGCTTACGAGAGAAAATCTTGTAAGTCATATCCTTCTCACTGTATTTTTTGAGGACAGAGATACTAGAGAATGGAAGGTCAGGAGCCTCAATCGTGCCCACAAGTTCGGGAATTTCTGATACAGAATTTCGGCCAAAATATTCCTTGAAAACAGAAAATTCATCAAGACGACAGAAAAATAAGAGATATACGGAAATATACAAGGAAGCATCATAAATGAACAAAACGAATAGCTGATACTCACAGGTTTTAAGAGGCCCCTCACGAAAGTCGTGTAAGTGTGTTGTAATTTCCTCGCGGGAATTGAAATGGGAGGGGAAAAGCGAATATTCAGCTCATCAAGTGGTGAAGCAACCACTGTGACTTCACAAGAGTAACTGTTTCCTTTGGTGGAGTTAAGCTCGTAAAAGCCTTGAAGGTGGGATATGGATTCTATCTCTTCATGGAGGTGCATCACAACATCTGAATGATTAACCAGTCCAGCAGCGATCTGCCAATTGCCTCCTTCGATTGACCACAATCCTCCACCAGATCCTGCCAAGGAAACCGCCCCAGCAAGGCCACTGATGCTGACACTTTGACCATAGTTGATTCTTGTGATAACCTGCAAAAATGAAAGCCCACATGCAAAGTAGGTTATCTTTACCTTCCAAAAAAAAAAAGTAGATTATCTTTAGAATTGGGATGAAGTGGGATGTATAAATCATAGTTCAAAAACCCGAAAACTAGACTCGACTTGAAAGTTAGCCAGGTCGAGTAACTCGGAAAACTAAAAAAAAAACTCGACTCGGTCCAACTCGGAATATATATATATATAATAACTTGAAAAACTTGAGTCAAAAGAACTCAAAGTACGCTGGTTTTACAGCCTCAAACCTAAAAACTAGGTTTATCAGAACCCATAGTAGGTTGTCTTTATAGAACAAAAAAAATATGATGCAAAACAGTGTGACGTTCAAGTTTAGGTTTTTAAAAAATGATAAAAAATACCATTTTGTGACTCAACCTAGTATGGTGAGTCGAAAAACTCGGCTTGACTCAACTGAGTCATCCGAGTAACTCAGCAAAATAGTGTCTCCGAGTTTTGATGCGACTCGACTAGAAATTCAGTCGAGTCGAGTAACTTGACCGAGTTACTCGGGTGACTTGCCGAGTTTTCGAACTATGGTATAAATAGCCACACAGAGTGCCTTACTTACAATATACATAAATAACCAGGATCTCTCTGACAAAATAAACTTTCAAAAAATTATACAGTTGAACAGTTCTACAATTATTTAAGGGAGCACAATAACAGCTGTTAGATATGGGAATATCATGATATCATTCACCTTTTATTCCCACCGCAATAGTTTTCATTAGGGGTGTATTCGAACCGAGCTTAGCCAAGCTTGAGCTCGGCTTGAAGGTTTCAGACTAGGCTCAACTTGAATCAAACTCCAATAGCTAGGCTCGAAGCTCGGTTCGAACATAGATTATCAAGCTCGAGCTCGGCTTGAGCTCAAACTTATTCGAGTTCGAGCCAAGCTTTGCTTAGCTCGTCTTGCTACATTCTTACGTATTTTTTTTTTGGAAGGTCATTCTTATGTATTTTCCTGTCACTTGTTCCCGTCACTTTTTTATCCCTATTTAAAGTCTCACTTGTTTTCGTCACTTTTTTTTATCCTTGTTTAAAGTCTCATTTGCCTATAATAACTACATTAGCATAACCATTAACCAATGATTGTAGATGAGTTGATAGTAAATTGAAAAAGTTTCTCAAATTTAAAAGAGAGGAATCAAAAAAAATCTGGGCCAAGTTGAAATGTTTCTCAAGAATATACACTTTATTTTATAATAAAAAAAAGGAGTTGAGAAAGAAAAACCTCAACACATCTCAGTAAAAATCTCCCACGGCCGCACAACATAACAACATACTTAATCCGACAAACAATCTCGCTTGTCTGGGCTGTCATCGCAGCAACTACAAACTAGCAAAGGGAGACGAGGCGGAGATGGAGGCAATACAGAGACAAAGGAACCCAGCGAGTTAAATTTGAAAGTGGGTTTTGTAGTGGACTTCAAAATTTATAAAACATGACATAGGATTTCTACTACTACGAAAAGTGATGGACTTCAAATTTTATAAAATTTAATATTTTCACACCTTTTACAGAAACATTTATTGTGGACTTCAAAACTTATAAAATACAATATATGATTTTACAAAAGCGTTTGCGGAACCAAAATCTTATAATATATATTATAAATTTAAATACATATATCAAGCTGAGCTGACCTTCGAGCCGAATCAAGTTTTTACGAGCCAAGCATCGAACCGAGCCAATTCAAACATGGGTTAGCTCGAGCTCGGCTTGTTTAATATTTCGAGCTTAGCTCCAAGCTCGGCTCGACTCGATCGAGCCTGAAATAGCTCGGCTTGATCGAGCCGAACCGAGCCTTTGAGCCAGCTCGGTTTGTGTGCACCCCTAATCATGGTCATTGGGTTTTGTTGTCCTCCTTTAGGATCCTTGCAAAAAAATTTACATAGCAGTATTACATTTTCAAAGTAAAATTATACTTAGAAATTCAAAGCTAATTAAACGGAGTTCCCCAATAAGACACCAATGGCTTCCCCAATGCTATATTTAGAATGTGAAGTTGTGAGCATCACTAATCTCACTAATGATGACAAAATCTTAAAAAGTCTCAGTAATCCTCCACTGAATATCAATATCTTAGTCGGCCCATCAAATTACACCCGGGATCACTCTCAATCATCAAAATTATGGCCTCAAAACTGAACAAAGTGCAAAATAAGCTACATGTGAAACCTTATTTACATTTAAATACTTAGGGTAATTTTTATTGAATTCAAATGAGGCTATATAACCTTATTTAATGTAAATATCTTAAGTAAATGAAAGTTAAATTAAACAATTTACTTAAACAATGTTTTATGTAAATAAGCTGTAAATAGACTTGTAGTATAAATAGGGGTAGTATAAATAGGCTTATGTTTATGATATATTGCAAATATCGCACGATATATGAGAAATATTGTGCAATATTTTCGATATATCGTCGATAATTACGACATTTTGTAAAAGAGAAGCTACATGTGAAAGATATATCGCAGTAGTGCGACATCAAAAGGTATTTCCGATATATCGGAAATATCGTCGATATTTTAAACAATGACCAACACTCAGCATAAAGAACATGGTAGCACACTTGAGTTAACGTCATTCACATTGAACTTGTGATCTTATTAGCAGCCTCTGTTTGCATGACTTATGGTCATAAACAAACTTCTTGTGTTTTTCAATTAAAAAGCATGAGATCTATTTAACTTATCAAGGTCTTCCATATAAACACACGATGGATAGTTATTTTCCAAAATCTAACAGTGTCCTCAATATCTCTCTTATAATTATCACCTGATTCTCACGCACATACATGAGAATAATACAAACATTACCCAATCACTGCAAAATTCATTCATACTGATAAGACAATGACCTAATTTAAGTGTAAATATCATTCTTGTGTCATTCCATGTTGTTTTACCTAAGGAACATAGATTATGACATGCTTAATTACGTAACTATTGTAAACATGCAAGAGAGTTTCTCCCACTGCAATCAAAATGTCACCTAGGCAATGGCCAAGCCACCGTCATGTGTAGCCAATTGCCCAAGATCCCTATCACCTAACTAAGGTATAGGCGAGCATTTGTTAAGAGGTCACCTAGTGGGTGCCTAGGCCTTGTTTGTTGTCTCCCTGGCACTAAAGTGATAGCAACAAAGACCCACATGATCTAAATGTTATTTACAAAACATGACATAATTATATAAATATATATGTATTGTGTCTGTGTGCAATCATGCATGTAAAAAAACACAAATTTTTTTTCTGCATACTTTGTAAGGATAGGCCTTGCCTTTCACCAAACTATGCCCTTAAATTTTGATATTTGACATTTTGCTTTATTTTCAATTTTTAATATTAATAAGATATGAATATCTTAAACTTGTAAAATTTTCTAAATAAAAAAGATTTTGGTCACCTAGGCATCGCTTGATGCCTAAGAAATGCCTCACCTAGGGAACCCTTATCGCCTAGGTGTCACCTGGATGCCTTGACTACACTGGTCTGTCCCTATGAATCTCCAAAAACATAAGCATTTGGAAATTTTGAATTGAATAAAGCAATTGAAATTGTGAATCCTATGATTAACAATTTGAATCCTATGAATTGGATCAAATAATAGGAAATATGAACTGAATCCAAAACCTGAATAATATAAATTAAATCAAATCATAGGAAATACGAATTGAATCCAAATCCTGAATTGCAATAAGGACCAAGTCCTAGGACTCATAAGATTCAAATCATGAATCGGGATTTAAATCGTAAGATTTAATGGAGTCACAAGATTCATATTAGTGGGTTCCTTTTTAATTGTCCTATAATATTTGGCTTGTTAAACTTTTTTTCCCATTCTGTATAGTATGTACAAAAAGCCATATGAAGGATCTTTAAGTGATTTAGGTTCGATTTTTTTTATTAGAGGAGGGTTTTGAGGATTTTGGGGTTCCCCCTCTCCCTATATCTTCAACCTAACACTTTCATAATTTCTTCACAATTGAGGCATCAAGTTAAACAAGTTAGTTATTTTATTTTATAAGCATTATACGAACAAAGTCTAGCACATGGAAATTTGAAAACTTGTTCTTCGCATTGAAACTTAAAGGCATGAGAGATTTTTTATTCCCATATACTAAGAATTTAGACTAGTTTCCTTTTGCACTTGTCCTTGGGCACACCACCAACTGCTCAAGGAGACCCAAGTCCCCCTTCAGGAACCCAAGGCATGCCCCTAACCCATTTGGGGAATGCTTGCTTAGTGGTAGGTATTCCTAGTATGTTGGTTTCTTGATATGCCCCTAACCCATTCATATATTTATTAATTTTAAAGGAAAATATTTAATAATCCTAGTATCTTACAATTCGAATCCCACTCCTTATGGTTCTTCTATCCGATTCGACTTTAACACTAGCTTGGAATTGATTTTATCCATAAAGGCATAAAGGCCTATCTTGGTCTATCCATGACCCAAAAACAATTTTGACTAAACCCATGGGGATACTCAAATGTAATGTATTTTCCACCTGTTACAATATTTATGCTATTGAGATGATACAACAAAAGCGGGTCTATCTAGTCGCCAATCGGTTTTCACCCAGGTGGCTCAAGTTCAAATCCAAGCAATGAAACTTAGTTGTTCTTTGTGCCTCTTTCTGTACATGAGGTTCGGCCCGTTCTTCAATGAATTATCTTTTACTTATCAAAAGGAGGTTAAGGATCTTTTTTTTTTGGAAGGTAAGGTAGAGGTTAAGGATCTTACACACTCATGCCAAGAAAATACACACACACACACCATCTAAAGATGTTTTGGTCTCTGAGCTCTTTGATCGGAGAAATGGGGAGCTTGTATCGAGAATTCGAGGAGTGCCTGCAGCCATTGCATGGGTTGAATGAGTTCGAGATTTCTCCGAAATTTAGGACAAGAGAAACTAAAAAGGGCATGCGTGGAGGTCAACTGTGCAACCCAAAGAACTTTACTATTTTTTGAATCTAAAGAAAATATTATTTGTACTTCTTTTTCTTTTCTTTTTTAAGTTTGGGAGGTCTGGTAAAAGATTAATCTCCCCCCAGAAAAGAAAAAGAGAATACTCAATATGCCTAATTAATGTGAATTTTGAGAACATTGACAATTATTTGGCTTGCCTTTGTGATTTGTTAATTTAAAGAATATATTCCAATTGTGATAATTTCAATTTTGCATGTATAAATTGGGAACATATAAGGTTTTGAAAAGGAGAATTGCAACGTTGGTTGCTCTTAATTAAAAAGGAACTGGTTATTAGTTAAGAAATATATTAATGTTGTGATAATAGAATACTAAATCGTGAATATGTTTCCTCATACCTAGTCATCTCTCTCTCTCTCTCTCTCTCTCTCTTTATATATATATATATATATGTTGCCAAATTTTTTGGTGTTGAACTTTTGAAGCAAAATTGTATTGAACCAGAATGTAGCCACATCTGACTTGTTGGCATTACATGTTTTGACCGAATCTTTGAAAATAAAAAGAATATGCAAGAAATCTTCCCCTATCATTTTATTTCCATGTTTTAAGCACAAAATGTTAATGTACAATTTCAAAATTCCAAGCAATTCAGTTTTTCTTTTTAACCATTTCCAGTGTCCTCGTGGAATCAAGATGCTGTGACTTTTTATAAATGCTTGATTTATATGTAAATTCATTTCATATTTATATACTAAATATACAAAATAGAACAATTTAAAATTATTGTCAGCATATGCTTCCTACTTTTTGAGATTTTTTGATTGCCATGACTTGGCATCTTGATTTCACTTCATACAAATAAGGTCCTGGGACCTGACCCGCCAAATCAAAATGCATTTAGTTGCAACTTAGATTTTGGAGAATCCCACACCACTCTACATGTCTCCATGAAAAGCAAAGAGTTTTATGATGCATGTATATGAAGTTCTGTGAAGAGTCCACACCGCTACTAAAGTGCCAAACGTCTTGAAGGTCTTAGATTTGCTCAAACTCTTAAACACAATCAGGGATAGCAAGCAATTTATCTCACATGGTACACTAGTTTTCCAATAGTATAGCCTTGTCAACTCTCACTAAGTGAAAGCACCCCAAATAGTAGACATTCACCCAGGAAATCAATCCATAAAAAAACAATCACTGCAATGTAAAAATGGTGAAATTCAAGAAACATCTAAAATTTATACCGTGACGAGCTCTGTTATCAGTAAGGGAGATAGCCCGGCATCAACCAGTTCCTCTTGCAAAGTCCTGCCTGTGAAGTTGAATAAACCTGCCCATTTAAGCATCTCTTCCACAGTCTCGAAAACAGGTCGAGAATCAAACCCCATGTAGTACTTTGAGAAACAATCCACTGCATTCTGCAATAACCACTAACATCACACTACATACATACATATATATATATATATATATATATAGAGAGAGAGAGAGAGAGAGAGTTAGAGAGAGAAGACAAACCTCGACGAAGCTCCCCATTCTCATAAGAGAAAATCCGTATCGGAAGAACATGAGGAGTGAATTCGTGTATGATAAGATCTTCTGGAAAATTGGGAACTTGGAATTGGAATCAAGGGTTTTAAAGAGGAATTGGGTACCATCCCAGATGCCGAGAGAGAAGGAAGCAGAAGAGGGCTTCTTGATGCGCAGATTAAGAAATTGGGTGAAGTTCAAGGCGTGAAGGTTCTTGGGGTGAAGAATAGATGCTCCGGCTTCGAAGGTGTCGCCGGCTATCGAGACGGTGGCCATTCTCCCTCCGACGACTCCGTTCCGTTCGAATATTCGGATGTCTCCGACGCTAGGGAGCGAAGGATCGGAGGAATATTGACGGAGGAAATGGGCGACCGATGAACCTCCGATGCCGCTTCCGATGATGCAGACACTCTTGACCCCATTAGTATTTGCAGAAGCAGCTTCAGCTTGCGGAGATTGAGAAGGAATTATGAGGAGTGAGAATAGAGAGAAAATCAGAGCAGACGCCATTTCTGCAATATTATCTTCTTCTATTGCCTCTGGTTAGAAAAGAAGAAGGAGATGGTGAAAGATTGAACTTTGAAATTTCTGTGGCTCTTCCAACAGTCTCTTGTACTGTATCTAGTTGAATGTTTTTTTTTTTAAATTAAATTGAGGAAAGCTAAGCATACTCTCACAATTCTAAAACTTTAGATACTCTCCCCTCTTTTACTTAGTATGGGTGAGGGGTGTATTCAAGCCAAGTGATCTCGAAGGCTCGGTTCGGCTCGATCAAGCCGAGTTCAAGTCAGGCTTTTAGGCTTGGTCGAGCTGATAAGCTCGAATTTTCAATCAAGTCGAGCTCAAGCCAGGCCTAACTTGATTAGGCTCTTAATAATAATATTATTATTATTAACTAATAATATTTATAAATAAATATATCTATAATATTAATATATTATTTATAATATTTTTTACAATTATATATATATATGTTTCAAGTCAAGCAGAGCCAAGCCAAAAATTTTAACCCAAGATTCGAACTTGAGAAACTTGGCTAAGCTCGGCTCGAATACACTCCTAAGTGGGTGTCATGTGAGAGTATGAGAATTGTGAATTTGACTAGCATTCCTTTTTTATTTGTGTAAGAGAAAATACATTTACACCCCTAGGTTTGACAAAATTACACATAGACCCACTCAGGTTTTAGAAAATATATATATTAGGTATCCTTACTTTTCAAAATAATGACCCTTATGTCCCTTTCATCAGTTGACCGTTGGTCAACTGACAGAATTGTTGGTGATGTCATGTGATAAAGTGGTATAAACGTCCAAAATTACCCTTTACTAAAGTTGTCATTTTCCCATTTTCTCATATAAGAAGTTGCCTCCCTCATTTTTAAATGAAGCCAAATCTTCTACGGTGATAATCGGATTTGGCAAATCCGGTTATCACCCATTGAAGTAGCCATGTGTCCCTTTTGACACCCCTTAAATGTGGTTAAGATTTATCCATCCTTAGGGTTCACTCACCCATCCACGTGTCCCTTTTCAACAATATTAATTTTTTAAAAAAATTAAAAAACTATTTAAAGATTTTTTTTAATATTAAAATATTTTTAAAAAGAATTAATATTTAAAAAAAAAAAACAAGGATGGGTGGGTGAACCCTAGGGGTGGGTGAATCTAACCCCATTTAAGGGGTGTCAAAAAGGACAAATGGCTACCTCAAGGGGTGATAATCATAAAGGATTTGAGTTTTTTTTTAATTCCAAAATTATTCCTTATGGTAGAAAAAATTATGAAAATAAGGAAGCCTAATGTATTTTTTGAAAACTGAAAGGATAATTTTGAAAGTTTATACACTTTATCACGTGATATCAGTAATTATGTTAGTTGACTAATGGTCAACTGATAAAGGGGGTGTAAGTGCATTATTTTGAAAAGTAAGGGTACCTAATGTATTTTTTAAAAATTAAGGGGGTGTAAATGTATTTTCTCCATTTGTGTATATTGAAAGTTAGGGTCAACAAAATGAGAAGATAGTGCTAGCAGCAATCTCTTTGTTAATACACTCTGTTTATGGAAGGACAAAGTGTCGAGCAAATCATGTCTTTCTTAAATAACACGACTTCCCCATAACGTTAATGAGTTTAAAAAAAATGCAACTAGCATTGTCAAAGATGAGAATAATGACATGGTATATATATATTAGGTATCCTTACTTTTCAAAATAATGACCCTTATGTCCCTTTCATCAGTTGACCGTTGGTCAACTGACAGAATTGTTGGTGATGTCATGTGATAAAGTGGTATAAACGTCCAAAATTACCCTTTACTAAAGTTGTCATTTTCCCATTTTCTCATATAAGAAGTTGCCTCCCTCATTTTTAAATGAAGCCAAATCTTCTACGGTGATAATCGGATTTGGCAAATCCGGTTATCACCCATTGAAGTAGCCATGTGTCCCTTTTGACACCCCTTAAATGTGGTTAAGATTTACCCATCCCTAGGGTTCACTCACCCATCCACGTGTCCCTTTTCAACAATATTAATTTTTAAAAAAAATTAAAAAACTATTTAAAGATTTTTTTTAATATTAAAATATTTTTAAAAAGAATTAATATTTAAAAAAAAAAAACAAGGATGGGTGGGTGAACCCTAGGGGTGGGTGAATCTAACCCCATTTAAGGGGTGTCAAAAAGGACAAGTGGCTACCTCAAGGGGTGATAATCATAAAGGATTTGAGTTTTTTTTTAATTCCAAAATTATTCCTTACGGTAGAAAAAATTATGAAAATAAGGAAGCCTAATGTATTTTTTGAAAACTGAAAGGATAATTTTGAAAGTTTATACACTTTATCACGTGATATCAGTAATTATGTTAGTTGACTAATGGTCAACTGATAAAGGGGGTGTAAGTGCATTATTTTGAAAAGTAAGGGTACCTAATGTATTTTTTAAAAATTAAGGGGGTGTAAATGTATTTTCTCCATTTGTGTATATTGAAAGTTAGGGTCAACAAAATGAGAAGATAGTGCTAGCAGCAATCTCTTTGTTAATACACTCTGTTTATGGAAGGACAAAGTGTCGAGCAAATCATGTCTTTCTTAAATAACACGACTTCCCCATAACGTTAATGAGTTTAAAAAAAATGCAACTAGCATTGCCAAAGATGAGAATAATGACATGGGCTTCGGTATGGCAGTAGCTGGGAGGGGGGAACGGATCAAAGCCAATTGCAATTCAATTCAATTCAAGGAGAGTTCAATTGTACCCTCAAGTTATCACGTGTCCTTTTAGTTTTGACTTTGGATTCTCTCTGCCCATGCCAGAGAGGTGCTCTCGGGCCACCACACATGAAGGGCGAACTGGCTGGAGAAGTCATTTCATGAGCCCCATGATTTTGACTTCTGCGGCCTTTATTTGACACATGGTGATAAAATAGTGAGATGAAGGGAGAGATATATCAAATGGGAAGAAGTCAAAAATCAGGGGAGAAATGAAATGACTTCTCCCGCCACTTGTCGCTTAAGTGTAGAAGCCAAAGAGAATCCGAAGCCTTTAGCTTCTATTACCTGTGTTTAAGATTCATTAACTCATGATTCAATAATATAACTTGGTTTTTAGGAATTTCATCATTTTCTTTTGGAAAATAGTAAACGTACCCGGGGTTCCCATTTTATAACCGAAGGGTAGGTCCTCAGTGGTCCACGCCTCAATTTTAAATACTTACCTACTGTTAGTATTCACTCACCCCTAGGGTTAAGCAATCCAATCATGATTTTTTTGTTATAAAAAAAAGCCAAAAACTTAGTTTTAATTTAATTAAACTTAACCAGGATTAAAGGAGTGTTAAAAGGGACACGAGGACACGAGATTAGATATGAAACAGACCCATGTGTACTCTGACCACTGCTCTTTTCTTTTTGGTTGCCACCTTTTCCTAACCTTTGAAAGGCGCTGGCATTAGGGATGATTATCAAACAAAGGTGCTTGTGAACAACTCGAGTTCGGCTCATTAAAAGCTTGAACTTCGTTTATATAGTAAACAAGTTAATCTCAAGCTTGATTTTTGAGCTAGTTTAGTTAACGAGCCAAGCTGAACAAACCCCTACTCAGCTCATGCTCCATTATATACTAAGAAGCACATATAGGGATACGGAAACTCATCCGGAAATGCCCTATATGTGACAAGCAGGCAACGAAACAAGGGCTGAGAAGCAAGCGCCATACGAAAAAGATTCTACTCTATCTACTGCTGCGATACAATACGATACGGCAGAACCTAAAAAAAAGGATATGGGTATGGTTAGGATACGTCTGTAATTTTTTTTAAGAAATAATAATAATACTATATTTTGTATTATAATTACAAAATAACCATTGATTCAGTTCTGTTTATGTATAAAAAAGACAATGTCCATGCAAAAGCAAAAGAAATATGGTCATCTCATCATCCACTAAGCAAAAAAGAAAGTCATCTTATCATCCACTAAGCAAAATATAAAGAAGACCATGTCCATGCAAAAACAAAAGAGATAGGGTCACACCCCCGGGTCTCCCAAAAAAAAAAATTTGAAACAAAATATCCGTATCCTGATCGTATCCCTGCGTATCCGAAATAAATTTTTTTTTTAAATTAATTGGATACGTCTAAGCCGTATCCCGTACGTATCCCGCCATATCGGATGCATATCCACATCCGATACAGATACGAAGACCTATTTGAAGTATCCGTGCTTTCTAGATTATATATTTAATTAACCTACTAAAATATTTTTTTTTTGGCACTACTAAAATTTCTAAATATACTTACTTGGATTAAATTCTAAAATTAAGTATATTTATTATATAGTAGTAAAAATTAATAATATATAATGTATTTTATGTAAAAAGAATATTCTTTATACAATTATAAACTTTTCTTACAATTTTAGGTAATATTGTAACTATTTTATTACCTATACAAGAATAATAAAGTAAAAATTATACCTAATTAAATATCTTCAACTCTTCCAACAGTTTCTTTGTATTTATCTATGTCAATGGTTTTTTTTAAAAAAAACATTGAGGAAAGCTACGCACTCTCACAATTCTTAAAGTTTACATACTCTCCACTCTTTTAGTTAGTATATATGGGTAACAGTGTCTTCAAGCCAAGCCATCTCAAAGGGTTGGCTCGGCTCAATCAAGCCGAGTTCAAGCTACTTTTAGGCTTGATCAAGCTGAGCATAGCTTTTTTCAAGCTTGAATTTTCAATTAAGTTGACAAGCCAAAACCCAGTTTGATTAGGCTCAACTAGATTGACGCTCGATTCGGCTTGACATATTTATATAATAATAATAATATTATTATCATTAATTAATAATACTTTATAATATTCTAATATTTATAATATTATAAGTAAATAATTTTATAATATTAATATATATATATATATATATATGTGTGTGTGTGTGTGTATTATTTTAAGTCGAGCTTGAGCCAAGCCAAGCTTTGCACATGGATATTCGAGCTTGAATGAGCTCAAGCCTAGCTTGAGCAGGATCAAGCCGAGCTCGAGCTTGGTGCAGCTCAGCTCGCTCGAATACACCCCTAAGTATGGGTGCCATGTGAGAGTGAATGTAGTTAGCATTCCCTTTTTATTTGTGTATATTGAAAGTTAGGCTCAAAATGCTAACAATATTCTTTGTTAATACACTCTTATCCTTTGTTTGGTTGTTAAGAAAATAAATAAAAACATGGAAAAGAAAAGAAATTGGACAAAATATAACTAAAAATTGTATTACAATTTTTATTTATTTATTTTATTTTTCATGTTTTCACCTATTTTCTTACCAACCAAACATAACATTGGTATCGAATTTTCTTGAATAACACGTTTTTCTTATGCTATGTTTGGTTGTTGAGAAAATAGGTAAAAACATGGAAAATAAAAGAAAATTTTATATTTTTAATACAATTTTTAATTATATTTTATTCAATTTTCTTTTCTTTTCTTTTTCATGTTTTTACTTATTTTCCCGGCAACCAATCATCGCATTAATGATTGTGAGTTTTAAAATAGTGCAACTAGCATTGCCCATATGAGAATAATCATATGGGCTTGGGTATGGCACTATGGGGAGATCGGATCATAGCCAATTCGATTGAACTGGGGGAGAGGTCAATTGCACCCATAGGTCAATACGCATCCATTTAACCATTATTACTTGTGGTTAAGATATTTTTTTTGATAAACGTATCCTGAACCTTAAAAACTCAGACTAGTCTTACGTGCAACATACAACATAGGGAATACCCCCACTGCGTACAACCGGTATTAAGAGGAGACCTTGAGACCTTTGGGTTTACTGTTTGTCCTTTAGCCAATAGGCTACACTTCGGGTTGCCACTAACTCATGATTCAATTATCTAACCATAGTTTTTAGGAATTTCAGCCTTTTCTTTTTGGTTGCCACCTTTTCCTAGCCTTTGAAAGGCGCTGTCAGTATGTCATAAATCAATTCTTGCATGGAAACAAATAAGGCGTCTGGATTAGATTTTTTTGTTCAAATATCAATTCTTCTGGTAAAATTAATTGTGTAAAAATTAATAGTCAAATAATCATTTTTTTCAAATAATAGTGTTCGGAGAATACGTAGGTGAGTCTCAACTTAGTATAGGTATTCTCCGAACACTATTATTTTAAAAAATGATTATTTGATCATGAATTTTTATATAATTAATTTTTGGCGAAAAAAATCCAATCCAATCGCCACCAAAGCCTCTCCAAAAGTTTTTTTTTAGAAAATGGGCCATCGATGAGCCTCCAATGCCGCTTCTGATTATGCACACTCTTCACACCATTTGTATTTGCAGAAGCAGCTTCAGCTTGGGAGGATGGAGAAAAAAATATGAGGAGTGAAAATACAGAAAAAATAAGAGCAGATGCCATTTTTGTAGTATTTTCTCTTCTATTACCTCCGGGTAGAAGAGAAGGAAGAATGAGATGGTAAAAGAGTTGGGAACGGGGCAGGATTCCCCTGTGGGGGCGCTAACAATGGGGGTATGGGGCTATGCCCTGGAATTTTTTTTAGGGTCCAATTCATGGGTCATCGCGTCTATTTGTGTCAGAAATTTAGAGGGGGAGGGGGGGTAGAGCACCCCCATCCCCCGGCTTCACCCCTATCCCAAGCTATTCCCCTAGTAGGACAATATGAATTTTTTTTCTCCAAATTTTCAAGGGGGCTTCAGCTCCCCTGGACCCTTGTGGCTCCTCGCCCCTGAAAAGAGTAGGATTTTTTTGAATTTGAATTTGAATTTGAATTGATCTTTAAAATTTGTGTCATCCCACTCCTCATATATTGATATCTCCAACTCTCCCAGCAGTCCTTGTGTCCCGAACCATTGGAGGCAAAGATTAGTTCATTCGGGTGTCTTGAATTTTCCGTAAGTCGAGGAGTGGGAGTTAAACACACAACTACAACAAACAAACTAGCCTCGGATTCTCTCTGGCAAAGCCAGAAAGGCTCCTCTCGGGCAACCACAATATAGGGGACATGTGGCTAGAAAAGTCATTTCATGGGTCCCATGATTTTGACTTCTTCACATATTATTTGACACATGACGATAAAGTGATGAGATAAGGGGGAGAGATATCAAGTAGGGAGAAGTCAAAATCATTGGGAAAAAAAGGAATGACTTCTCCCATTTTTATCGCCACATGTCCCCTATTTTGTGGTTACCCGAGATCCGAGACCAACAAACTAGGGATGCTAACCACCCCCCCCTCCTTTTTTATTGAACAATGCTAAAAACATGACACTCACAATTCTAAAAGTTTTTATACTCTCCAACCTTTTACTTTCTATGGGTGGTGTCATGAGATGGTAATTTTTTTTTTTTTATTGAACAATGCTAAAAACATGATACTCTCACAATTCTAAAAGTTTTTATACTCTCCACCCGTTTACTTTCTATGGGTGGTATGTCATGTGATAATACAAAATTTAGAATATGCTTTACATTCCTCATTTTTTATTTGTGAATACGAAGTTGGGGTCAACGAAATGAAAAAAATCACTTGGGCTTCGGTATGTCGGTATATATAGCTACGGGTGTCAATGGGACAGGTTTGGGCTGGGCTGCTCGATATTTTTCAGAGCTTTGATAATTGGGCCTTTTCGGGCTGGGCAACCGTGGCCAAACCCACTTAGAAGCCTAATCTAATGGGTCACTGCGCCACACCTCCAAGCCCAAGCTCGCCCAACTATGTAACCGAGCGAGGCTAACCCTACCCATTGACATGGTTAGGTATAGCCCTATAAGCGAAAGTCATACCCATCTGCCAATGCTCTCATGGAAGGGTTCCCTTCTAGCACATGATGCCCTCTAGTAATGAGGGTGGTTATGACTTATGAGATCAAATCTCAGGAACTTTCTTTAAGCTAAAAAATCATAAGGAATCCTCCCAAGTAGCAAGTCTTGGATTCAAAACCCTTCACGATATGCCTCAGACTTAGGATTCATTATATATTAGGACATCTTAAAGTAATCTTTTTTGTCACATGATGAGGATCTTCTTAGTTTAAAATATAGTTTTTTTTATTCAAAGAAGAAAAAAAATAGAGTTTAAATATGTAAAGGAGTTATGGATTTTGGAAGCTCCCATAACATAGGTAAATATTTTAAATAATTAGACATAGTGTCGTTACATTAGTTAAATATTTACCCAAAAAAAAAACCCTTGAACAACCGAACAGCCTTTTTATGATGTTTGGATGCTTAGACCACAAGTCATTTCCAAGATTAGTACCTTTTTCCAACCTTGGGAAAGGCCTTGGGCAGACAATTTTTTTAACGCGTGGGTAGCTTATTGGTCTTTTTTTAGCGTTGGGCTATAAAGACTATTGCCGCATAAACTCCATTGTTATAAATATAAATTAATTCATGTATTAAATTAAAGCAAAGCCTCTTCAAAAGTTTAAGGACTTTTTTATTCCGTCTTTTAAACTTTTTTTTTTGGGTGTTTTTCAGCCCCAAGAGCGTTTTCAAAAGTTAAAAGCAAGTTCATGAAGGCATGACCATTAATGCAAGATCGCCCTAAATAAAATCCAAAGGCATTGTGTTTATGTTCTTTTCCTTCTTTGCCATGGGTCATGATGGTTAGCTGGTTAGTCAATTAGTTGAATCGCCACTTTGGGCTGGGGTGAGTTGGTCACAATATATATCTCCATGGAAAACTTCTACAATTCATTGAGAGTCTCTTTATGAGACTCATCCTCAAGACCTCTCTCAAACGAGGGGCACACTTTCGCCAACCTAACCCTAAAGTAACTTTGAGGTTACTTTTGATTATTATTTCATAGATTCCCTTCACCTCCACGGATAGTCTTGGGGGGGCTTGGGCTTGGGCTTGGCTCCACCTGAGAATTTCTTGCAATAAGGCATTGCTAGTTGGATGATCACAACCATCTTTTTTTATTTGGGACCGGTAGTTAGAATTGATCTTTTTTAAAAGAAAATCATTACATGGATAGCTAGGGTTGACTCTGTATAGATCTACTGGGGCAAGAGGATCTATTGAATTGGTAATCTGAAGTGCATCACGATTCACGTGTCCAGCCCACCAGCTTGTATTGGGGGCTGTTTGGCAACTCTTATTTAAATTAGATCTAGAAAATTAAGAATTGTTTTAACTTTTGTCTTGTTTTATATAATAGTTTGTTTTGCCAAAGTCAACATTTTTTGAAAAAAATAAATTCTTATTTTTATATGTTATCTGGTAAAAGAAATAAGCACTTATTTAAGGGTTATTTGCAAAGAGATATAGAATTAAAATTTTGAAGAAAATTATGGACATAAAAGACATTTGCAAAAAGTATTAAGTACATAAAAGTCTATTATAAGCTAATCAAATGCACATGTGCATAAATAAACCTCCTCCCACTTTAGCACAATAAGCTCTAAACCAAAATAACTTTGAGGTTACTTTTAATTATTATTTCAGAGGTAAAACCTCTTATGGTAAAATATTTAAACATTTGAATAGACATTTATCAAACAAACAGTCATATTTCAAAATAAGCTCTTATTTTCAAAACATAAATCAAATGAACATTAATAATTAAAGTAACACCCCAATGGATAGAAGCAATCAGTAGAGGCTTTTTCTCAATCAAGTGAAAGTCTTTCATATTCCACAATCTTATAAGAGCCCACATGACTCAAAAAATGATCCATGAAGAACCTTCATTGGAAATGATACTCACCATCAAGTTAATGGATCTCAGTTCCACAATCCTGTTATGTTCCTTTCAGAAATCTACTATTCCTCAAACTTAATTTTGATGCTAGTTGTCCAGATTGGCAGGGTGTTTAGAGAGATCAAAGGAAGAATTCTCTTGTTTTATTCGAGGCTGGTAGGGGTAGTTACCTCTATCATGCGGAGATGTTGTCTTTTAGTCTCTGTTCTCACTCTAAAAAAAACGAGGAATATCAATGAAGAATGCCTACTAAAAGTGGGGGATAAATGATAGCATGAACCACTGAACATAAAAAGAAACAGAGAAAAAAAAAACAAATACACTGATATTTTCTGCAATAAGTGCCAAAGAAAGAAGGCGATGTAAGTTTAGAAACTTAAGTTAGCTCACTATCATACTGATGAGAACTTTTAAGTCATGTCCCAATGCAAATGGACAGAAGCATAGATGTCGGTTCCAAAAAATTTCAAGTTATAATACAACTTAAGAGAAAGATTAGTACATTGTACCAGACAACCAGTTTGACAGTTTATCAGAGAGATGAAAAGCTCCATATGAGGAAAAAGGTAGATACATAAAACAAAACTGAACAACGACGGAGCAGCCTTCTGTTGCCCACCAAATGCTTCAATATAAATGCACTGTCAAACTTTATTAAGATCAATCAAGTAGGTTTTTTACCATTCGTAAGGATACCAGATATAATTTGATCCTTTACCTATGTGGGATGCTAATATCGGATGTTTATCCGTGTACCCTAATTCCCAAAGATAATACATGAAAGGAGTTCTACGATCAATATCATTGGAAGTAGCAAAGAGCTATTGGTCGTTGATGAGTGATCCCGTGTGGAAGCAGTACATTTATGAGTTATTGAGAAGATTAATCAAGTTTGGTACCTTCAAACCATCAACAGCTTCCAAAGAGGTTCCAAGCATATGAATAGATTCAAAGGTCGCAATGAAGATTGTATCTCTGCCCGGACTTTAATCACAGGTCCATACAACATCCTATGAATGACAAACCCTGTCAAGGAGAAAACAGGAGCTGCTCCTTAGATAACTTAATAACATGATAGTAGGAAATGATACCAATTTATCATATATTTAGTAAAATTTGTAACAGTAAAGCAGATGCAGACATTTCATTCCCATATGATGTGTGATGTAGATATAATCCACTTGATGGAAGACGAAAAATTACCTTCATAGGAAAAATTGTATACTATGTGGATGTTTTTGCTAACTCAACTACACCACAAGGTGATAGCTGAAGGCAAGACAAAGGAAACACACACACCCCATGCACTCACTGACTCACACACACACAACCACACTTGCAACCCAACATAAGCATCACCCAAACACTCCTCAAAACAGGTACCAACCGTTTGAGGCATGATGGCACTTATAAGGGAAGCAAGCTCAGCTACACAGCCGATGTCAAATTTCAATGTCCTATACAGTTAAATAACAATCGATTGAGTTCACTTTTCAGTAAGAAAAGTATGAATAAATGGTGGATTTTCTAATCAAAACAAGATTATTGCAACTAATAAACATACAGATAAAAAAACGAATCCATTGGTTTGATTGACATACAAACCCAGCTTCATGTAGGAATTCAAGTTTATCAACCTAAAATCTGAGTCAGGGTACTGGCCAAGTAGCTCAAAACTCTCGACTTGGAAATTTTGCTTAAATTTGTGAGACATTAAAAAAAAAAATAGAAAAATCGACATAAAAGAATACTTCTGTATTCGATCAATGAATATCAATAACTTGATGGCCCCTTACTCATTGATTGAACTATGTGGAAGGCATGCATGCAAAAAGTAACACAATCACAAGGATCATTATGCTGTGAACTCATAGTTACCAAATCGGGGTTCGGGAATTATTCATATACGGAAAATTTTGAAAAAAATGGCAAAACTCGGAAAATTAGGAGATATATAGAGAAAATGTCGAGCAAGATAGGAAAAAATATAATATAAGATTACAACTCATGAAAATATAAACAAATATATTTCAAATATTAGATATTTATTCGGGACTTTTTCAAAAATTCGTATTTAATTCACGACTTTTTGAAAAAGACATTATTTTTTCAAAAGTCACGAATACTTCGTGAATTAATCGTTCGACGAGAAAGTCAGGAATTATTCAGGACATTTTGAAAAAAATCGGAGAACTTTGTAACCATGCGTGAACTAAAAGAAACAATAGGTCCTACCCGGATTATATTGAGAATTAGAAGTCTAAAGGATCAGATGTCACATCATAAGTAAAAACTAGAACTGACTACTAGGAAGTAATAACTAAGTCAAGACTCACATGATGAGTGATGACCATAGTCTAAAATCCAAAGAGTCCAAAGATTTGCTTTAGATAATGTCAGGCATCATAATGAAAATCTACAAGTAAAAACTCAATGTTGTCCTGATGCTCGAACTGCACCTACAAATAAACTGAGTCTGTCCAGTACCATCAGTATCAACTATCAAGACCTTAAAAATCTCCCGGATAATGCACCTACCCCAGGAGTACCTTTACCATTGCCTCATTCCCCATCTTTTTCTGAGCTTTTCATGTCCTCCACAAGATGATCAAGACAGATTCTTATTCTACTTCCTCCAATTCACCAGGAAGTAAGGATGCCTCCAAATTCCTCAATCAGTTCTTTCTCTCTGTTTTTTTTTTTGGAAAAGTAAAAACATTTCAGCTAAATACATAACATCTACACGTGGAACACCCTCTACAGTCTCCTTTTATACAGTCCATTACTTGGCTTGGTGCACAGCCATCCCAGATACATACGTTGTGTCCCGGTTTAGAAAATTCATCCCATCTGATTAGCTTGCCTGTATGCATCAGAAATGAATACTCTTCGAAAATCTTTAACGCGTATCCCTCTAATGATTTTTAAGTTCTAAATTTTACTTCAATTGAATAGTGGAGACACCCCGCCTCTTGCTCCAATGATGGGGTGTGGCGTCTCTCAAGTGAGAGGTGTCAGGATCTAATCCCCCAAGCGAAGAGTTGCAAGAGCTCCAATCCTCAAGCTAACCACTGACCACTAAACGACCGAAGGTAAATGATATCCGAAGCAAAAAAAAAAGTGAGAGAATTATGGCTTAACGAACTGCACAAAATTTATACATGTAGTTGATGTCCTCTTAACCAAACCTGATTATGGTGCAGGTATTTTCACTCCTACGAATGTGGTTATTAGAATTCAAGGCTTCAAGCCCAAATAAAAACCAATTTGATTCTGTTAGCCCATGAAAAAGCTGAGGATCTAAATAAGGAGACAAATGACAAATAACTGACAAGAATCATGACAAATACTCCACATGCAGATCAACAAGAGAACATCCACTACCCTAAGATATCGCAGCCCTAAACCTTCTGAATATTTTCTACAACTCTACAAAGCCACAACCTCATCGGCAATTTCACCATGCCCAACCGTCACCTTGATGGCATTGCCTAACACACATTGGGCCTCGAGGGCCTTTAACAAGAGTTTAGAAAGAAAGTGAGAGAGCTAGAAAGCAAATCATCTCAAAGCCTATCTACCATACCATCTCCAAACTCTTTCCAGACTTTTCTCTCTTAAATACTTAAGTTTAGTAAAATTTGAATTTACTTAAACAGCCCTCTCAAAGAGGTCAATGCCCTTCTCACCAAAGAGAAAAGATAGTGATTTTAGCCATCAACCACTTGCTTGATAATATATTCACTCAAAATAGGTTGAGTTCACTTTTAGAATTAGTTTCACTTGACTTATAGGAAATTTCCATAATATATCACTGAGTACAGCTGTTAAATTACATATCTACATCAAAAGCATATAAGGAGATGGTATATGTTCAATGACTTTCAGACGAGAAAGTTAAAGTAGGTACGGTTAACTTATTGAAGGTTCTTGTAAAAGAAAACTGTAAGGAGGTGCTAATAAATCAGTTGAAGTAGACAAGTTAGACTTCAGTTCAACTTCAGAAAGTTTAAAATAAGGTGATGATGATGGCTTGACAAGTTGAGTGAGGTTTTGATCAAGGTGGAATTAGTTGGAGTTGGTGATAAGCAAAATCACCACTCATTTCTTCGTCTCTCGGTTAAAAGGGTACTGCTTTCTTTTGGAGAGACATCTCCCATAAAGTTGTCTAAAGTTAAAGGTAGAAAACTAGGGTTTGTGGAAGAGAGACAAAGAATAGAAGAGAAAAAAAAAAGAAAAACAGGGTATGAAATTTAGGGTTTGTGGAAGAGAGAAAAAAAATAGAAGAGAAAAAAGAAAAGAAAAACAGGGTATGAGATTATGTCTCCATCCCTCTTCTAGATCTTCTTTTATATTACTAATAAGATAAAATGATATAAATTTCCTTAGTACATAAAAGGCAATAAACAACAAAGAAACAATAAAGCAACTAGATAATAAAGTAAAAGGGCCTATTTAGATGGCCCGTTACAATATTTTCCCTTAAGTGGGGGCATAAATATCCAGCCTACCAAGCTTTGCTAATAAGCTCACGATGACATGTTGAAGCAACAACCTTCGTAAGAGCATCTGCTAATTGATCTTTTGTTCTGACAAAGGCAAGGCTAATTGTCTTTGATGCTACCTTCTCTCATATGAAGTGTCTATCAACCTCAATATGTTTAGTCCTGTCATGTTGCACTGGGTTATGTATAATACTAATAGCAACTCTATTATCACAATAGAGTGTTATCTCGGATGGGTTTGAAAAAACCGTGCAACCACATACTATTTCTTGCTTCTCCAAGTAACCAAATTTCTACCAACCATAGTGTGATGTAGATCGACGATTTGTAATTGTCCCAACCCAATCTACCTTTGTGTATGCCTCCACCTACAAGTGTCAATTTCGTCTGAAGAATAACCCTCGGTCATGTAAAGACTTCCAAGTATCTCAATACTCATTTTGCAGCCTCAAGGTGCACAGTCTTAGTCTTAGGCTTGAGCATGAATTGGCTGATTACTCTCATTGCTTAAGCAATATCTGGACGAGTCAAAGATAAATAAAACAGCCTACCAACAAATCTCTAGAACATACCAACATCTTCCGGAGACTTTAAGAGAGTACTCTTTGTTTGGTTGGTGAGGAGCCAACGCCGTTGCTGACAGAGTGAGTCCTTTGCGAAGGATCACTGTTTGTTTTCCGGAGACTGTAAGAGAAGTTCAGGCTACTGCAGTTGTCTACGGGACTTGCGAATATGTGGTGACTTATTGAGGCGAGAGGACCGAGTACTGAAGGATCGTTGTGTCAAGTCAGAAGGAGTCAAGTTCAAATCTTGTAAGTTTATATTAACTTTGTCATAGTGATATCTTTTTGACTGGACTAGGTCTTGTGGTTTCCCGGAAGAGTTTCCACGTAAAAATCTTGTGTGGTTTGCTTGCAATTGTTTATTTATTTTCGCTCATATATTGCAAAAATTAAAATTGGCAGACATCCCTAGGTTAGACCTATTCACCCCCCCCAACCTCTAGGTCTTAGGGATCATGTATCAAGGATGCACATTGGGTAATTTCACGTATGAATATGAGTATGGAGGTGTACAATCTTATGTGGCAGTGGCAATTGTGCATCAGTACCCACAGTATCCACTGATGGGAGTGTTTATACATCTTAGACCAAGTGACTAACAACATTAGGTACATAAGTGTACATCATTGTACAATAATGTGATGAGTTGGGCACAATATTGTACTTATGTGGAGAACTAATACAATTGTCAGTCTAGTAAAGACAAAGATGAGTCTGAGTCTCTGCGTAACTCTATATGGCTCTCATCATTGATGAATTATGCATTAAACTTTGATTGTATATTTTTATTGTTCTGAATGAAATATTTTATATAATTTATATCAATACTAATAAATCATATATTATCGTCACTCGTCAGCACACAACTTTGCTCCCTTCTCATTACATCTCTTATGTACATTGTTTTTTTTTTTTAATTCAAATATATTTTAACATTTCTGGAGTTTCATTACAAAATTTCATGTTTTTCCTTATTTTTCCATCAACGCGTGCAAAATCTCCGATAAATGATATATCTTGCTATATATCCCCGATATATCTTTATCCCACTGGTGCGCCATATCGTGTGATATCAACATTTAGAACCTTGGTGTAATGTTATTAGTGTTTAAGTGTGGTTTGGGCCTTTAGTTGGTTAAGGGACCAACTTCTTGTATGACCCATTTGCTTCTCTTCTTGCTCCCTTCTCCTACAAACCCTAAACTCCAAATAAACTTGGTATCAAAGCAAACACCATTTTAGGATCTTTCCATCTTTACAACCAAGCCAAAAAAGGGGGAGAAGCAGCTTGCTGACATCACCATCAGTACAAAACTGAGTGAGAAATGGGTTGTTTAAAGGTATGAGTTTTGTAGGCCTGGATTTAAAGAGTTTTTTTTACACCTATAAGTATTGATAAGTTAAGAGAAGTGGAAAATAAATGATAAATTTGTTTTTTGGAAAAAGCTTTGCACCAATCTCCTAAAGCAATTTTTGGTGAGAAATATTTCTCAAGGATTGATCATTCCAAATGGGGGAATCATCCAAAGGTGGTCCCAAACAATTCCACAAAGTTTTGGAGGGGTTGAGAGGGTTTTTATCCCCCATAGTGGCTGTTGGGACCCTATAAACCCTAATTTTGTGTGGTCGACTTGTGGAAATGCTTTCGTAACTTGAGTTCAGCCCTACTATATGTTAACAATGGTTAGTGGATGATGTGCTTGAGTTTATGGTACTGTTTTTTATGATTTGGAAGCCAAATATTTGTTGAATAAGGCTTCATGGGCTTTATTTCTATGAGCCTTATGTTTATGTTGTCTCTTATACACTGTATTTTGGGTATACAATTAGCCTCTCTTATATACAGATTGTACCATTAGTGGAGTATAAATAATAAAATGTGTGAGAGAGATCATTAATCTCTCTCACCAATTTTCCCCTAAACCTAATCTCCTTCTTCTTTTTGTTTCTCTCTCAAACCCTAACTTTAAACCCTAATCATCCCTTAAACTAATCCAACTTGGTATCAGAACCCAAGGAGCAAACCAAAGGAGTCGAAGGGAAGAGTTGAGCTCACCAACAGTGCTGATGTCAGCATAACATCAGTCGTATGATCACTGTAGCATGCACAGCTGGTTCGTTTTTCTTGTCTGTTTAATAGATCTTGATTTATCATGAATTGTGGTGATTTTTCTAGAATTTTTTGAGGATCAGAAAGTGGTTTGTTATGTGATTCTTTGGAAAAATAGAAAAAAAAAATTGCAATTTTGGTTTTTTAATTTGTGGAGATCTGTTGGGCGTTTTTTGACGATTCAAACGGGTATTGTTTAATCCATATGATAAATATTGAATGTTTTGAACAAGTTTTGTAGGCGGAATATTGAGCTTTCGGTTATCACTTTTCTTCTTCAATCTTGCTTTTTTGGGGGTTTCCTGCAGAATTTTTTCCCTGCAACTCTGTGTTAACTGCTGTCCTCGGTTGTTTGGGATTATAACATGTATTCAATCATTTTAAGTTGCTATTTTGGAACTCTATTGATGCGCTTGGTGAAGTATTAAGCAAGTACAAGTAGTGAAACCTTACTTTGGGGTTTTTCTAGGGGGGTGTAACCCGAAAATTGAAGATTTGAGTTTGATTTATGATTGGTTCTTGGTCTGAATATTATGACGGATTATTTTGAGGTGAGTGAGTCCTTTAGTATCCCTGTGCATGGTAGAGGAAGTATTGAGATTAGTGCAAGTGATGCACCTAACTTCCAAATTACTACTATGAAACTCGATGAGACCAATTTTTTGGCATGGTCTCAATCGGCAACATTGTCAAGGGGAAGATGGGTTATTTGAATGGTATCATCTCTACTCCCAAGTCCACAGATCTAGCCTATGCCAAGTGGGAGGCTGAGAATGCAGTTGTAATGTCATGACTTCTTCACTCGATGCAACCAGATATCAGTGGTGCCTACCTGTTCTTTCATTCCGCGAAAGCTATATGGGATGCCATGATAGACTTATTCTAAGATAGGAGGTACAACCCGTATTTATGAGCTACATCAAAGTATCTCGCAACTCAAGCAGGGGGATATGTCTATTCCCACCTACTATTCTACTCTTCGTCATCTCTAGGAAGAGCTAGATCACTATCAGACTTTCCAGGCTAAGTGCCCCGAGGATGCGGCTGCTTATACAAAATTGGTTGAACAGAATCGGATGTTTGAGCTACTTGCAGGGCTGAATATGAATTATGAACAAGTAAGGGTCCAAATACTTGGCAAAGATCCGGTCCCACCTCCAAATGAGGTCTATGCATACTTACACCGTGAGGAGCATCGTTGGAATGCTATGCTTCATCCTTCCATTATTGATAGATCTGCACTAGCCTCTTCATCCAGCAGGGAGGCAGGAGTGGTGGCAGAGGTGGTGGTTGTTTTGAATCTTTTGAACCTTCTACTCATGGTTTCAAATATCGATACGTATCGGCCCATACGCATCAGTTTCTCACCAACCCGATACCAGATACGGTGGAAAAAAAATCCCTCATATCGTAAATGTATTGGTCGTATCGTGTGTATCGGTGATATGGTGCGATACGGGGTTTTTAACAGTTAACATGGGTTTGGGTGTAGAGAACCATCAAAAAAGAAAAATAAGGGCCAAAAATTCGCACAGATGAATAGATCAGAAGAGATTAAGAAGAAAAAAATAATCAGATTTATGCGTACAGGAGGATACTTAGGGTACATACCTGTACCTCCATCTTCAATCATCTTTGTTGCCGTCGTCAATCGCCGTTGTCATCTTCTCCGTTGCCATCAATTGTAGAAACCGAAGAGGAGTGCTAGTTCCTTTCTTCCAAACTGAGTCTGAGAGTGCGTAAGAGGTAAGATTTAATCCTGTTTGGTTTTATTAAATGGAAGAAGAGGCACGCTAACCTCACTCAACAAAACATGTGTATTGTGTTTTTTTTAGGTTAATGTATGTGTTGTGTTAACCTGTCACTAAAATGAGATTGGATCAAGCCAATCACAATTTAAATGGGGTGTCCCATTTAACTCTGTGATTAAGATACGCTAACCCTTAGGGTTTGATCTTTAAAAAAAATAACCATAAGGTTAAGAATTTTTAACTCTAGTTAATTTTTTTTTTATATTTATTCTAAAAACCAAGGTTAGACAAGTGTCCCTTTTAGTGACTATTAATCACATCCTAAGGTTAAGAATTTTTAACTTTAGTTATTTTTTTTCATATTTATTTCTAAAAACCAAGGTTAGACAAGTGTCCCTTTTAGTGACTATTAATCACACCCTAAGGTTAATAATTTTTAACTATAGTTAAGTTTTTTTTATATTTATTTCTAAAAACCGAAGTTAGACATGTGTCACTTTTAATGACACTATTAATCACACCCTAAGGTTAAGAATTTTTAACTCTAGTTAATTTTTTAAAATATTTATTTCTTAAAACCAAGGTTAGACAAGTGTCCCTTTTAGTGACTATTAATCACACCCTACGGTTAAGAATTTTTAAATCTAATTAATTTTTTTAATAATTATTTCTAAAAACCAAGGTTAGACAAGTGTCCCTTTTAGTGACTATTAATCACACCCTAAGGTTAAGAATTTTTAACTAGTTAATTTTTTTATATTTATTTCTAAAGACCAAGGTTAGACATGTGTCCCTTTTAGTGACTATTAATCACACCCTAAGGTTAAGAATTTTTAACTCTAGTTATTTTTTTTTATGAATGCAAGTGCCTATGTATTTCATACATTTGATTTATGAATACAAGTGAGCTTCTATCACTTGAGTAACTATAGTTTGTATTTTCATGCATATTTATCAGCGCGCACGCCTTTTTTAGATTATAAATGTTTTAACTCTCATACGTATGATTATAAATGTAGTTGGAGACCATCATTTAGTTTTTTTTTAGCTTATATTTGTATTTAAAAAGGTTTTATGGAAGGTATCCAAGTTTTTCCTTGCATATCCAAGCTTTTTTTAGCGTATCCTGAATTTTTCCACCATATCCAACCGATACGTATCCTATTTTGGATTTACCGATAGGCAACCGATACCGATATTTTGAACCATGTTTATACTAATGATTGAGACAAACTTAAGTGTGATCACTGTGGGCGCACTTGTCATACGAGAGACACCTATTGGGATCTGCATGGCCATCCACCCCAACGGGGTCCTTTAGGCGGTGGATGAGGAGATAGGAATGGACGATCTGGAGGGGGTTCGAGTGCAAACTCTGTTACATCCACAGCCCCAGTATCTACTACTGTACCTTCTTCCAATAGCCCTAACTTGTCTCGTGATGGGATCGATGCTCTCCACCGTTTTATGTCCCAATTGGAGACACCAAATATCGCCAGTGCCACCTCAGTCCCTTACTCAAGTACCTCATGTTGGCTAGGTAATGACCCTAAAGGGTGGGGGTGAATAGGGTATATGCCAGATTTTACAAATTTAGACTCTAAGTCTATAATGCGGAATAAGATTTAATTTGCAACTAACAATTAAACAAAAATAATGCTGAAAGTAAAGGAGAAGAGTAACAGAAGCAAACACAGAATTTGTTCACGAGATTCAGCAATTCTAGCCTACTCCTCGCCTCAAGCTTTTAAGCTAGAAGATTTACCATGATTCCTTAATCGTACAGACTCTTTCACTGGTGGAGCTAAACCTTTACAGCCTCTCTTTCAGGTCGAGAGACAACCTTTACAAACCCTCCTTGAGACCAGGTTAAAACCTGCAAGAGCTCTTCCCTCTCTTTCTGGAGCAACAGCTTCAAGAGCAAGAATCCAAGATTCTTGACTTTCCTTTAATGAAAGATTTGTGGATTTGAAAAACAGTAATAAAAGCTCCTGAATTGAACTGAATAAGAGTGGAGTACAAACTCTAATGAAATCTCTCAAAATAAATGGAATTGAATAGCTCAAGAAAGATTTTTTTTGAGAATTTCTATGTATGTGAGTGATTGAGAAATCAATGTAAGTGAATGAGTAGTTGTATGGAGTTATTGCACTAATCACAGGTTGCATTTAGTTCATAAATGAACTCCTTTTATAACACTTGATCCAATATAGCCGTTGATGAAATATTAAATGCATTTTAGGCCGTTTGAATATAGCCGTTACAACGTTTTTTCAGTTTCAGGCTTCAATTCGACGACGAAGTGGAGTTCCCACTTCAATTTGTCGCCGAATTTTAAGACAGTAAGCACTGCTTCAATTTCTGTCTTCAATTCGTCACCGAATTCAGATTGCTCTGAGAATTCGTCGACGGATTCAGAACAGAATTTCTGAATTCTACCTTGGATCAGACCAAAGTGATGGGAATGAATTCCTAGGTCAATTTGCTATCTTTTAACATGATTTTTGTGAATCTTTAAGGCCTTAGAATGATGATCAAAATATGTCCTAGACTCATATGGTCAATCTATGAACTTTGAGCATTCAACTTACCAATATTTTGAGGACTTCTTACATAAGTCCTAGACACTCTCAAAATAAAATAAAATAAAAACACATTTGAAGGCTTCTTGAGAGTTGATCTTGACTGAACTTGGGTCTTGATGATTTGGCTCTAACTTCAATTGACCCAACTTGGATTATGGGTGTAACTTGAATCTTTAATTTTCTGTTTTGATTTGAACTTCCTCTTGGATAATTTTCTTCATTTTGTCATGATGGGAGTGCTAGTATCCCTATAATCTAAAATGTTTAAACACTTTAACAGATTTATTAGTACCATAATTTTTATTTCATTATTGTGTTATTTATCAAAATTAGTAGGGGTACCTAAGGTTGTAACCTTTAGGCTAACACCTCAGCCTCGGCTCTCAGTGCATCTGTTTCCAATCATAGTCGGATTATTGATTCAAGAGCATCCGATCATTTGACTTGTATATCCTTTTTTTCATCATACTTCATTGATTCTATCTCTAGTATACACAAAGTTAAAGTTGCCCGTGGTACATTATTATCCATTGCGGGTAAAGAAAGTGTTGATGTCACACCCTCTGTCCCTTTCCTTTATTCTTCATGTTCCTAAGTTTGCCTTAACTCTTTTATCTGTTAGCCATATTACCAGATCGTTGAATTGTAGCGTTACTTTCTTTCTTTCTCACTGTGTGTTTTAGGACTTGGAAACGAAGAGGACGATTGGTACGAGTCATCAGGAGCGAGGATTGTATCTGATCGACCCTTTGCCTCACATTGCTTCATCAGTCCAGCAGATACCCCATGGTGTTCGGAGTATTAGTAGCACAGAGGAGTTATTTCAGTGGCACAGACGTCTTGGTCACCCCTCTGTTTCCCTTCTTAGGTGTTTATTTCTGCATTTATTTGTTTTTAGTGTGTTTTCCTATTTTCAGTGTGAAACTTGTGAATTTGCAAAACATTTTCGAACTTCATATCCCTATAGTAATTTTCTATTGTACATTCTGATACATGGGGACCATCCCCTATTACTTCATAGTATGGTTTTAAGTATTTTGTTACTTTTATGGATGACTTTTCTCGTACTACTTGGGTGCATATATGTTGAAATCTAAGGATGAAGTTGGCACTGTTTTGCCTTCTTTATACATTTTTCAACAATATTGGCCAATATTATTTATTTATTTTTTAAAAAGTGTTAAAAAGATAATGTGTCGACCTGTATCGAGCGTATCGATTCGATACACTCAATATAATGAAAAATAGTTTCATCTCTTAGCCTAAGCTAGGCTAGCCTGATCCTTCCCCATCATGGCATTATGGAGATGTTGTATCAGTGGAGGGTTGATTGTTTGTCTAGCAAGGGGAGACTAATGTGTAGGTGCACATTTCATGCAGTTGTTTGGTCCAATTGGGAGGAAAGGAACAATAGGATCTTCAATGGGAAATCTACTAGCATTCTCCATATCATTGACAAGATTACTTTTTGGGTGGCATCTTGGATTTTGGCCTCTCCGAATCTCAGAGGTGTGTTGTGCAGCAATACTATTAGATATGGTGTGCAATATCGATGTTTAGCCTTCATCCTCTAACCATCAAGAGTGATTCACGGGTTGCCATTAGGTGGGTTGAGGAACAAAATGCAATACATTTGCTATTACTAGAAGGATATTTTTTTTTATCAATAAACTAAGCAAATATATAAATAAGGAAAGCATCCCAAGTGAAAAGGAGCAGAGAGCGCATAGTTCATGAGGTCGTGAACCAATACAAGGTGCAAAAAGGAAAAACAGAATACACCATGCTAACCCCCAAATAGATGCCCACAATGAGGATACAAATCAGGCAAACATCATGTCCAAGCTCACCCCTTCCTGCCTTGCTAAAACCCACTCCACCGCCAAAGATCGGGTTCTATTACAAATACGGGGAAGGGAGGAGGGAGAGTTCTCCAAAACTCTCATATTCCTCTCTTTCCAGATAGACCAAGCTATGACACCCGGTAGAATCTTCCACAATGCCAACCTTGATCATTCTCCACTTACCAAATCCCAACAGGATAAGAAGTTGTGAAATGACGAGGTTAAGACCAAGGCTACGCCCATGCGGGAAAGAAAGAAACTTCAAATCTCAGGAGCTAGAGGATAGTGCAAGAGAAGGTGATTTGTTGACTCTTCCGCTTGGAGGCACATAAAACAACGATTAGTCATCCTCCACCCTCGACTTTTCAAGTGATCACATGTGAGAATTTTATTCAAAACTGCATTCAATAGAAAAAAAGATACTTTAGATGGAATACTTGGATTCCACACAGCCCTATGTGGAAAGGGGACGAAAGGATCAGCTTCAAGTAGCTGAACTAGAGATCTCACTGAAAAACAATTCTTGTTGTCTCTAGACCAAACCCTACAATCCCGACCCTGAGAAACCGAAGGGAGAGACCCCAGACGCTCTAGCAGCCTGTCAAACTCAGCTATTTCTCAGTCATTTAACCTTCTTCTCAGATTGGGACACCACGCGACCCCCCCCCCCCCCCCGGCTGCCTCTATTGATATAATCCTCGACTGTCGCCTTCCTATCCGAAGCTAACCAAAATATAATGGCATAGTCATCCTGTAGCCTCGAGGACCCATTCCACACGTCATTCCAGAAAGTGACCTCAGACCCATCACCTACTTTGAACTCGAAAAAAGGAACTAGACGTGATACTGTCATGATCCCTTTCCACATCTCCATCCCATGGGACCTCGACACTTCCTTGGGAACCCAACAAAAACCCTCCCTGTATTTGGCAATGATAACTAATCGACAAAGACTCTCTTTCCTCCCCAAACCTTCAAATCCATTTCCCTATGAGAGCCTCGTTGACCAAAGACAACGACTTTAAATTGAGACCCCCATCCTTCTTTGGACAACAAATACAGTTCCAATCGATTAGATGATACTTAGCCTGACCTCCTTTCCTGTGCCATAGGAACTCTCTTTGCATACGTTCGAGAGACACAACAACTGAGCAGGGGAAGACCAGAGTAGACATTAAATAGGTTGGCAGGCTGCTCAAGGTACTGTGGATCAACGTTAACTTCTCCCCTTTTGATTAAAAAAAAACGACTATCACCCTAACAATTTCTTTGCAAACCTCTCCAAAACCGGGACCCATGCTGCCTTAGAGTTAAATCGAGTACTGAGGGGCACCCCTAGATAAACCAACGGTAAGGACCCAATCCTACAACTGAGGCTTTCCGTTAGGATGTCTATATCTTAGATCTCCCCAACCCCCACTATTTCAGATTTGGACATGTTAACTCGTAACCCGGAAACAACTTCAAAGTAGTGAAGTAAACCTTTCAGAGAGCCTAGATCCTGACGGGAAGCTCTACAAAAGATTAATGGGCAAACCGGAGGTGTGAGATCCTCAATCTTTCTCTCCCTAGAGAAAATCCTTCAAATAGCACTCCGTCGGCACAAGACGATAACCTACTCAAAGCTTTTGAGACCATAATGAAAAGAAAAGGGGAAAGGGGATCCCTTGTCTCAAACCCTAGAACTTCGAAAGTAGCCAGTCGGACTCCCATTGATGAGGATGGAAAATGTCACAAATGAAATGCACAGCTGGATTCAATGACGCCACTTGGGACCAAAACCTATTCTTTTCATCACATAATCCAAGAACTCCCAATTTTACGTGGTCGTATGCTTTCTCCATATCCACTTTGCACAAAATACTCGAATCCTTAGCTCTAATCCAGTCATCGATACATTCATTGGCTATTAGGATACCATCAAGAATCTATCGATCACTCACAAAGGCTCCTTGCTGGAGGGAGATAATGTGTCCCATCACTCTCTTAAGACGACATGCTAGGACTTTGGAGAGGTTCTTGTACACACTACTTACAAGGCTAATCGACATGAAATCTTTGATACCCACTGCTCCTCTGTGTTTCGGGACCAACACGACAAAGGTACTGTTGATCACTCTATCAAAGCGCCCGAGCTCATACAATTCTCTCATCACCGCTAGGAAGTCCTTGCCAATAATGTCCTAACAGGATTGATAAAATTCAATAGTGAATTCATCCGAGCCCGGAGCCTTGTCCACTGCCATATCTCGGATGGCCCCCAGGACCTCCTCTTCCTCAAAAACTCCCTCCAAGGACTATCTTTGATCTACTGGTAGACATTCAAATGGTAAACCTTCCAATTTGGGGCGCCAATGTTCTTTTCCTTATATGGATCCTGGTAGAAGGATACCACACTATCCGTTATCTCTACTGCGTCCTCCCGCCACTCACCATCCACCTTGAGTTTAGAAATAAAATTACTTTTCCGATAAGAGTTAGACATTCTATGAAAAAATTTGGTGTTCCAATCACCTTCCTTGAGCCAACAGACCTTAGCCTTCTATTTCCAACTGATCTCCTCTAACCTGGTCGTGTGTAAGTATTCCAATTTCATTAACTCCCTTGAGTGGGCCTCCTTGAGATCTCAAATCTTTTGCTATTTCCAACTCCCCAATGCCCTGTAGGAGACGAGCTAGTCTAGCTTTGATGTCATCAAAAACTTCTCTATTCCAGGCTTTAAGGCGAACTTTGAGAGCCTTAAGCTTGAGCCCAAATCTTGTACTGGCTAGCCCCTGGCCCTCCCTAGATTTCCAAATTTCTACCATGACCCCCTTGAACCTGTCATCCTGAAGCCACATGTTCTTGAACCTAAACGGAGTGGGGGCCCCTCAGAAATGCCTGGTCTCCAACAATAACGATACGTGGTCTGAGATGGAACGTGGCAAGGATGACTGAATGATATTTGGAAACTGACTCTCCCATTCCGGGGAGCATAGAAACCTATCCAATCGGCTCGCTAAACTGTTGGTTACTGAGTGAGCCCACGTATATAAATGACCACTCATCGGATATGAAGGATATGAAGTTCTACAATGTTTTGCAAGATCACAAGTTTCACAGTGGAATTTGGAAGCAGAAGAATCAAGGTTTCAAATAACTGTTTTAGTTTACATAATTGAAACCTTTTTGTAACGCCGTAACATAACGGTTTAAGCCGTTACAGTTGGGAACCTGTAATGCACCCACCATTTTGTAAAATTCAGGAAAAATATTTTTTTATAAATAAACAACAATATTGACACTAAATTCATATTATATATGAAAATACTAAGTTATCAAGTTTAATGAGCATAGTGAGATAAAATTGAAAATGCATAACCTAAATCATCATAGATTCATTGATTTCATTTGAAATCTATGTTCAAGACTTGCTAATATGATTAACTATACACACGGCTAGAAAAAAAGTTGAGAAACCTTACCCAATCAAAAACTCCAAACTATTTTGTTTTCTTGAAGTGGGTTGTGAAGATTCTATTTGTTGATTCATAGCGTAGATCTAGTTTTTGATTCAAAAAATAGGATGAACTGAAGTGGTTATATTTAGCTTGAGAGGGGGTAAGAAGTGAAAATTTCAAAAGAAATTAGATAAAATGAGTTTTTAAAATTAATGGTATGTAATACATCGTCAAACTTTATGTAACTGTCATTACATAAAGTAACATAGCTCGTATCGGTTCGGTTATTGCCGAAACCTTTACATAATGGTTTCAGCGAGATTTATTACCATGAGAAGAATACAATTGACAAAACATCCTCTTAAGCACAAAAATAGATGCATGGCCCAAGCGTAAATGTCATCTTATCAACTGATCTAAACAACCCCTATCTCCTGACTCCTGAGGTAGATTGATAGGCTTGAGAACCCATAGATGAATTTAGCACGTAGAGGTCATCATTCTAACTACCACGACCAATCATCCTCCTCGTCACCAAGTCCTGAAAGATACAATGAGAAGGAAAAAAAGGGGACACTGTAATTTAATAATTTTGTGATATTTGCTATCAAAGAGAAGGTTAGTAAAAAAATTAGGAAGATAAAGGACAATGGAGAAAGACAGAGATACAATTACACTACCCTTGCCAGAGATAAAAGGCAATACCATCAGGCATCAACAATCTGAACTTCATCTCTACCCGAGCAAATATGAAAAGTGGACATTAGTCATATGATCAGAGGCTGCTGAATCAATAATCTAAGACTAGGAGGGGCTAGGAGCCGAAAGAGATACACTGAGAGCAGTAGCATAGATAACTGACGGAGTATACGCAGAGGTGAATGCAGCTAGGTAAACTTCTAACTGGGCCATAAATTGCTGCATGGCTTGAACTTCATGGCGGAGAGACTCAATATCCTCTTAAGGAGAATCATGAAGAGGTAGAGGAGGCCCAGCCGAGATAGACTGAGGGAAGCTAGGATTTATGGTTTTCATAAAATACAAACGTCTACCTTTTGGCGGATTCCAAGCATGTTGGCCGGCCATTTTGCCATGAAATACTTTAAAATAAAATATACTAAACAAACAATTGATTTTCTTCATGGAGATTTATTTTTGATTTTATTTTCCTCTTATATTTTGGATTGACCTTATTGATGGGACGGTGAGAATAAAAAAGGGAAGAGAGGAGAGAGAAAGAGAAAGAAAACCTACAATCAAGCAATTCAATCCATGATTGCTTTTTAGGAATGACCAGTGCCTATAAGCCACTGCCTCTCTACGATTTCGCCACTAACAGAGAATAAGATGAGAAAATCTTTGAGAAACCCTAGAAAATAACAAGATTAGGGTTTTCTTCATCTTATATAGGTTAGCAGTCGAACCGGGGAACTGGTAATCAGTTCGGTCACCAGTCCGATAATAAAAATATTGTACTAACTGAATATCAGCATACCTAATACAAAATTTTTGAAGAGATGAAGATCTATAAGAACTACAAAGGGTTTCTCATATATGGAAGAGATCATTGTCCACAAGAGGCTCAATACCAAGTAATTTGTGTTCTTTGGTGGTAATTAACCATTTATGCTTAATGAATGTTTTGTGCAAAACTGTGAAATTTGACTACAAACTTCAAATGGATCGGACGGACCATTGGCCCACCCGATTAAATAGTTGGGCGGGGCTTGGGCTTTAGGCCAAGGCCCGTTATAGTATACTTTTAATTGGGCTGTCAGGGCGAAGGATTAAAAACTCAGTTTGGGGGATCGTAAAGGTCCCAACCGAAACCGATACGTATTGCCAATATGTATCGGTTTGGGCTTTTTTGTAAATAAAAACTTGACGTAGATTTCTTCAAATCGATGATTCAAACCCCAAATCAAGTTTTTAATCACCAAAAATAAATAAAAAATAAAAATTTATATTTTAAGGTTTAGAATAAGTAGAGCACAAAAAAACAACGGGGGAGCTTTTAAGGGGGGGTTTTAGGGGCTTACAGTAACCCCTTTTAGTTCAAAGCGTCAATCGATTCCTACGACGAAACTGTTACGTATCGTAGGGCTCGCCCAATACGTATCAGTTTGGAGCAAGTCTTAAAATTTCTTTTTAAAAAAATGCATCAATCAGGAATAACGGATCAGATTCTACCAAAACCAATACGTATCGGTTTCGGCGTTTTTTTAATGCATGGGTTGGGTCCGATAAGGGCTATTTATTTTTAAAAAACACACCAAAACAACCCCATTTTTGTCTTTGATCATTAAGCAGGCTTGGTGCGAGCCCGGCTCAAAACTGGCTCATTGACACTCTAGTTTTTACACATATGAATTTCAAATAAGTGGTTGTAGAGTAAAATTTATCGAGTTTAGGCTCATGTTTTCTAGGAGCTCTTTGGTTATACATTAAAAAAAATGATCCCACAAGAAAAAAACAACGCAACCCAATGAAAAAAGAATGAAAAATAAGGGGGTAAAATTTTTAAACAAAAAACATAATAACCAATATTGATACAATTTTTACAATTCACTAACAAATTTTACAAGTTATTACTGATAAAAAAATTACAATTTACGATTTGAATCCTACAATTTAAATCAAATTCAAAAGCCAAACAATCCAAATCCTTGGCATGAATTCTTTTAGAGAAGAGTCTGACCCCTAAGGTTTATGATTCGAATGATATAACCTATCAAATCCTAATTCCTACAATTGTCACCATTTCAAGTAAACAATGCACATTTCTTTCTTGCAAATCTATGTTTTTCCTAACAGAATAGTGGATATCACTTTGGGAGCATTACACCTAAACACATTCCAATCATAAAAGGACCTACAAAGTTGTTATAATAGGGATTTATAAATAAATTATACCTTTTAACATGAAAATCATCTCAGTAAACAATTCAAATGGCATGCCATCTAAAGCCCGGACAATATGATATAAGGATTTAAAACGATTTATCAAGTCATAGGGTGATAAACAAAACAAGGGAGAAAAAGAAAAATGGAGGCGATTATGATTATCAAAATAAAGATGGGATGAAATTGATCAAATCAAAATCATTGATTGATGGAAAGTTAAAATTCTGAGTTAGCGAGGTGGTTTCCATACTTTTTTTCAAAATTGTTTGTCATAGAGTTATGATAATAAGCCTAGTTGAAAATTTGTCAAAACTTTCTTTTTTCTAAATAAGATGTTTGGTTTGCATACGAAGCAAATCTAGCTTTGCAGAAATAATATGTTGTTATTAATGGTGAAAATTGAAAAGACACAATATGGTCTTATAAGTGATAATATGGATGATGAAAGAATTTTGGGATATATACTTCCATGTTTAGATATTTCACATTATTCTTTTTTTTTAAATGGAAGAAGTTGGCTCCAATCTTATGGCTATGAGTTGCATTAAAATTTAAGATACCTTTATAAATCAATGCTAAGATCTGGTTTGACTATGACAAGTTGACGACATTCAAGGGCGGAGCCAGAATTTTTTTTGTAGGGGCAAGTGATAGGCAATTGATAATGTCAGTAATTGCTAATGGGTTTGTGGAGAATGATTAGATGGGTACAAAATATTCTGCGCTTTGTGGCATGAAAATAAAAATCGCCGAAACCGATACGAAAGGGGCGATACAAATAAGTTTGACGTTTTGATAACCCCCTCTACAATATTTATACTGATACGAAACAAGCGATGCATATCGTTTGTTAGTTATTTATAATTTCATTCATTGTGTCATTGTAGTTGTGTTTGCTAATTTGAATTTGAATCGCTTCCCATGACTTTATATTTGGTAAATTTGGTTCTTATTTGATTTTTTTTTTAAATTTAATTTGATTTTAAAAAAATTATACTGTCCAAAACCGATACGTATAGGTTTTGGTTGCGACCAATAAATCCCCTGAAACCGTATTTTTAACCCTTGCTTTGTGGGTCCAGTGAGAAGGAAGAAATGGGATTTTCTTGTAAAAAACAAAGAGGGCGATTGTTCCTCTCGTTTTCCAGGTTTATTCTCTTGTTTGGGTTCATATTATAATATTTTTTTTAAAAAATTAGGGGGCAGCTGCCCCCTTGCTCCATGGCAATGCCCTTTGAATAATTAAATAGTATAGTATAATTTTTTTCCAAAAGTTAAGGGGGGCAACTGCCACCCTTGCCCCATGGCTATGCACTTTAAATATATATATAGTATATATTTCTATTTTATTTTTTCAAAAGTTCAGGGAAGCAACATTGTTTGTGACAAATGAACAAAGTCCGTTCAACAATACATAAGGATTTACTGATTAGAATGTGCATTATTTGACTTCAAATCAATACATGTGCATGAAATTAAGTGGATATTGATAAAATTTTCTTACTTTCAATTTTTCACATAATTTTATATTTTCAAAAGATCTTCTAAAAAAATTAGAATGAACCCTACGATCTATGATTTGAATCCCGTTTGAAACAAATCTACCCTCTTATGGTTTCCGATTAAATTTGGATTTAACAACTATATTTCTAGTACCTAGAAAAATAAGCTACACATTCGCCAACAATATCTTTATTAGGAAGAGCATTCCTAACCATCCAAAAAGAAAAAAGCTAAAGCAATCATAATCATCAACTTTTATTAAGGAACTGTACATTCATCATAAGGCAATCTCATGCAGCAAGTTACCTATTCCACATGCATCCAAGAGATAGACAAGGAGACAACATCATTTATCAAGAAAAAAAAAGGCTAAATAAACAATCATTTTTAGGGATAATAGAGGACACACCTTGGTGAAGATAAACCATTTGCGTTGTTCGAAAAGCCTGCAAATACATTTGAATAGGACTTTGTCAAATATGCAAAGTTGGCAATTGGAGGTAGAGCAGGCACCCTTACACCTTTCTTCAGGAGCTCTTGCAGGTCGAGCCTCTGCAAGGTCAAGACAGCCCTGGACTCCTTCCATATGAAGGCAAGGAGTCCATCTTGAATCACAAAGAGTGAACCAGGCTTAGAACCAGGATATCTGAAACCGTACCCATTTGCAATGCCCTCTCCTTTGTAAGCATGCTTTATGTCCACAGGAAGGGAATCTGCATCAGTATCACATGGGAATGGATCCAGTGAAGGGTCGTCAACCTTCACTATAAACATCGCTGAGCCATTGGGATGAAGGACATACTGGGTGCCTTCTAATATTTTGGTTGCAATAAGAAGTCGTTGCCCCTCGGATTCTTCATAGGAAAGCAAAAGAAAGAAAAGAGCCTTTCCAGGCTTGTCTTCAGTAGGCCTCCCAGGAGGCCAGCCAAATGTGCCTCCCCACAGGCCAGCATACTCTTGGCCAGCTGCTGGGACCCGCATGGGCAACTTGTATAAGGCAAATCGATTCTCATGCATATTTGGCCATGCGCGATAAGATGATAACTTCACAGTTGAGGCATGTAAGCTCAGCCCTATCGTATCACCTGATCTCAGAAACTCATGAAGCTGTGCATGCTTATTCTCACTGCTCGAAGGACCATTCTTCGAAATGGCATGATTGCCATTAAATGACCTAGACTTCCACAGCATCTGTTTCACGCTATCCTTAAAATACCCAGCAACTGTTTTCCTCTTAGGGCCCTGCAAGTGGCCCTCGTCCCCATTAAGAGAACCACGACAACTACTTTGGTGATCAAGACTCTTCTTGATCAATTCCTTCTGGGTAGGATCGAAGGGCAGTCCAGGTGTCGCCTGCCAATCAATGTGACCCTCACCAAGCTTATACATCTGCATAAGCAGTGCTCGGCGCTCAGACAAGAGCACCATATCCTTTCGGAAATTCTCCTCATCATCCCTCAATCGAGGAAACAGAGGCCCATTTGCCAAATTTGGAACCTTAAAGCGGACTTGGCTAGTAACATTCTCAAGCAGCTTCCGTCTGTCTCCAAAAGCCAATCGGCTGAAGGGCACCACCGATCGGCTTGGTCCAACCACCCTCTGTGACCTAGAAATCCCACTATCAGACCTACAAATCCTTCTAGATGGCTCCTTCTCCGAAGGATGATGAACAAAGCTCTTACTATGCAACATTTTCCCCCCATTACTCAACTGGCGTGGCTCGACCTCGAGCAATAGTACATTGCAGCTTCTATCAGCTGGCTTGAGCAAACCGGGATAATAGTAATCAATATCCCTCTCACGTCCATGCAGGAAGAACGCCGTCGACCCATCGGAATCACTAAGAATCTCGAAAACCGGCGCCCATAGAAGGGGGCCATCATCGAGCCCCAACGGACCAAGCTCTTGAGGAATGATCCGGCACCCAACAACAGATACAAACCCCGGCATGACATAAACTACATTGCCAAGCTCGGGATTCTGATGAACCCAGATCCCAATTAAGGATCGAACACTAACAAGGAACCGGCAGAGTGCCCTGTAAGAGTAGACAACCTTTCGCCACTCGACAAGATCCTGAGCAGAAACGACCCCTACCATGTCACATTGAGAAAGCCAGACCTTATCGGAGGCTGCAAGAGCATTGAGGCTCCTGCAGCAAAGGCTTAGATTACAGACGTCCCTCGGAGAGAGGGAACGAGAGACGATGGCGAAAACATCGTCCGGAAGAGCTAGAATGAAGCTCGAACCACAACGATCAGCCAACATAGCAAGAACTGGCTGATGGGATTATCAAGAAACCCCCAAATTAAGCTACAAATCTATGTTTATATCTGCAGAAACCCCATAATTCACAACATTAATTCAAGTTTAAATTCTGTAACATGTACACCCATAACTGAAAATCAAGAACAAATGCTGAAAAGGGGTACCCTTGAAAACCCCTCTTTTTCAAAATTAGAAAAACAAACAAGGGATTCAAACCTGGAAATGAAATGGGTTTGTTTCAGATTCTCCAAATCTCGGGCGAGGGAACATGCAGGGTACAGAGAGAGAGAGATTGGTGAGGTTCGATCGTCGTCGCCGTCGTCGCTACTGAATCAACTGACCGACAACGAGTCACCCTTTCCCTCCTTAGGCTTCAAAAAGGAATGATGGGAAAGAAGCAAAATAAATGCTTGACTGTCCCTCTCTCTCTCCATTCCATTGGCCTGCCAGTATTGAAAGTCTACAAAACTCCAAAGCACTTAATATGTAGTCTACCACCTCTACTTTCTTTCAAGACTCACTATCGTTTTTGAGTGATTGAATATATTATTAGTGCAAAATGCTTTGGCTTTCTTTTAGGAGGAATAAAAGTGATTTAAAACTCTTGATAATAGGTAGGGCCCATGATTAAAAATCAAAGGTGTAAACACTATTATGGAGCCCACTGTTTAAAGAAAATGTATTCAATCATTTTCTTTCTTTTAATAATGGAAAACACTAACATATGTATTTTACTTGAAAAGAGTAAAAGACTCGTGATTCTCTCCCGCTGTAACCAAACTTGGGGAGTCCGGTTACGTCATTGATGTTGTCACATCTCCTTCTGACACACCTTAATTGTAATTAAGATTCATCCACCCTTACAGTTTACTCATCTATCCTTGGTTTATAGAAGAAAAAAAGATAAAAAATAAAATTTAACACCAGTTAAAATTTACCAAATCCTATGGTCAATTTTTTCTAGAAACCAAAGATAGATGGGTGAATCTTATCCACAATTGAGGGGAGTCAAAAGGGACACCTAGTAGTGGCAGTGGCGTAACTGGACTCCTCCCGAGTTTGGTTACAACTGGAGATGATTGCAAGTCTAAAAGAAACTAGTGCCAAGCAATTTTAGACACGAGTATTTGTTTGTCTTTAAAAAATTAATTTTATCAAAATTAATTTCTCGAAAATTATATTATCTTTACTATTATAATGCGAGAGGCGTGCGTAGAAGATTTTTCCAAAATTCCCAAACTACCCTTATATAAGAAACAAAACGTTGGTTTAATGTTTTACTTTAATTCCCAAACTACTCATTGCATTTGATTTAATGTTTTACTTTAATTCCCAAACTATCCCTTGCTCATCTATCAATTTAGAATCACAGCCAATCGCAATTGAACTCAGGGAGAGTTCAATCGCACCCGCAGGTTAACACGTGTCCCTTTTAACTTCTATTAACTATGGTTAACTCCTTCCCCTCGCTCTCACGTGCATCGCACGTGCCACTATCGAGTTCAATCGCACCCGCAGGTTAACACGTGTCCCTTTTAACTCTTATTAACTGTGGTTAACTCCTTCCTCTCGCTTTCTCATGCATTGCACGTGTCACCCACTAGTTTTAAATTAGAAATAGAGTCATTTTGATAGAAGAAAATTGAGTTTAATTTTATTTTTTTTAACTACCTAATAAGAGACAACTGTCATACTTCTTAAAAAGTAATTAAAAAAATCTCATCATATGGATAGCATGTGAAAGTCATTTCATGATATTTGAATTAGTGGAACACGTGTGATGCACGTAAGCGTAAACTCTTAATGATTTTAAAATAGTAGACTAAATGATAGACTTCAAAACTATGAATTCAAAGAAGTTGAATCATAATTTTTGAATATGACATCTAGTCCCTAAAACATCAAGTAACAAAATTTCAATTGTTAGTTGAATCATATCAAAGCCAAATTCACTTAAGAAAATTCAAATTAAACCAATGAAGAAAAAAAATATCATACACAAAATATAATATCATACACGAAACATAATATCATAAAATAATTAAACAATACCATATACAAAACATGTAACATGTAGCGACCCTCCTAATCTTAGTTGTAATATCGAAAAGAGATTGGGATGTATTGGGTTGAGCCTCAAGCTTTATTTGAGGTAGGGGCATCAATGGTTCAAATTCGAGCCTCAAAAATCTATTGTAAATGGGTCTGGAGTAAGCCGAGCCTAATAAAAAATAATACCAGTAAGATTCCAATTTTCAAATGTGATCTACTATTGGATTCCTGATGAATCAAATCCCATACAAGACTATTGGTCACTATCGATTGTTTTAATTTGTTTAAATTTATTTTTGGATTATGATATTTCAAGTTTCGTCAATGGAGAAATGAGACTATTAAAACATAATAACAACATTGTGATAAAGGATTGCTTGCATAAACGTTGGGAGGAAGTGAATGATAAAAGCTCATACCTGAAAGGTGGAACCGGGGTTAAGAAGATATCAAGCTAAGCAATCTTGGTAGTCATCTTTTGAGAGTATGTGATGGAAAATTGGAAGGAATTGTACATGCTCTGTGATAAAAAGGAGTGTAGAACCCCAGAACTCCTGTTCACAGTGCTGTGAATAGTGCTTTTCAAGGCCTAAAACTTTAATGTAGTTATGGTTTCATGTTTTAAAATTAAATAAGGTATTTTGAATGAATTAAAGTATGTTTGAAAGTTTTTTATGAGTGTTTGGGACGAAAGAACAAGAGTATGAAATACTCTAAGTGTCAAAAAGGAGAATGTCTTAACATACCCTCAACTTTAGGAAACTCTAATTTTGTTACTGCTGATTAGAATCAAATGATTCTTGAGCCATTATAATGATATAGAAACTCTCTTCGATGTTCATGTTTAATATTTTTCCAGATTTTGGTTCAAAGTTAAGTCAAATGTGGGTTTTCCGAAAAATGGTCTACTGTAATTCTTGAAGGTTTGTTGTAATTCTTGAATAATCAACTTTAGGGCCTATTTAGATCATGAATAAATCAGAATTAGGATTTGTATATTAGACACAAATTTTGTTCCCCTTTGAATTTCAAGTCCAATGTAAGTTGAATTGCCTAAATTCGATAAGTCAATTAAAAATTATGGTCAAAACACCAAAGGGGACAAAACAGGGCACAACCGGTCGCCGATGCTCAAGACCGGTCTACCCCTCCACTACTAGTCGACCAGTGCTTGAACTTTTTGTATGGGGTTTTTTTCCACAACCCCCTAAACTGATCGGTCGACCAGTGGGCACCTCCGATCGACCCCTCCTTCGCATTTGTGCTAAAACCGACCTTGTGGGGATATTTTTAAGGATGTTAGGGTCTTTGGCTAACCACTTGGCCTATATATACACCCCATTTCGTGGGGTAAGGGTTACCAAACCCTAAGGAGAGAAAGAGAGAGAAATAAAGAGGAAGAAGAGGAGAAGACTTGGGTTCTTCTTGGGTTGTTTTTAGCTTGGGTTTGTGACCAAAGCACTAGACCTAAGGGAATCGGTCTTGAAAGGTAAATACTACCCCTATCTATCCTTGTTATAATTCATCTATGAAAAACAAAGTTTAAAGAATATGTTTTGAAGGAAAAGTAAGGTTTTCAACAAAGAAAATATGAGATTTATGGATTTTGATGAAATTGGGGTTTCAAAACAAAGTATATGTGTATTATGCAAATGATGTAATGAAAAGCATGTGTCATGTATTGTGTTTGATGAATTTAGGTATTTTACCATATACATGTGCCATGTGTTACAGGTTTTGAAAGAAAATAAAAAACATGTGTTATGTTTTATTGTTTCGAAAGAGAAGAGAAGATAATGTGGCATGTGTTATGTGTTTCCGATATTTACCATGTTCACTCACGATGCCTATGTACACTATGATGCATGAGTATGTGAAATGAAAAGTGATCTTTATCCAAAAGAATGGTTTTGCAAGTATATGTAAAGAGAGGTTTTATAAGAAAAGTAAGTAAGAAATGAAAGGATGTTGGTATATTTAGATCAGGTACGGGTATTAGCATTTGTTTCAAAGTAAGTAAGAAAAAGTAAGAGAAATGATGCTCATATACTTAGACCAAGTACGAGTATGAGTCACCTGTTTCAAAGTAAGAAAGTAAGATAAAAAGTATGTAAGTGAGCAATGAGAGGATGTTGGTATACTTAGACCAGGTACGGGTATTAGCATCAGTCTTCATTGAATAAATATGTTAAAAGAATAGTTTTGAATGTAAGCTCAAAGATTTCTGAAAAAGTATGGTTTATGAAAAGTATGCACATGTTTTGAAATAAAATGGATTGTGGTTTCCGCACTCTGATTATAGTATGCATGTGTATCTGATGAGATGTTGTATGTGTATCATGTGAAATGTTATAACATTGTTATCTATGGGTTTGTCAATACGGAGCTTTTCAATACTCAACCGACCTGTTATTGTCGGCAGGTACACGATTGGAGATGTGCGCTCTGGAACCAAGGATAGATGAGGATTCTACTTTGGGTTTTTCGAGATGATAAAATGTGCTATTGACAGGTGGCCCTATGTTTGGGTTTTGAGTGATGTAAGAGAGAGAATTGTATTTTGATGAGCGAGTATGTTCGCTCTTTATGTTGATTGTTGTAAATACTTGGAATACAGTTATAAAGTTAAGAAATTTTTTGCTCCTGCTATTTGTATATATTGTGGTTTATCACATGATGGTTGGATATGATGATGCTCCGACCAAAAGGTCTCCTAACTTCTAGAGGGTATTTTGACTCGCGGCAAGGAGGTTAATTAAGGAAGGTAATGTTGGAAATAGAAGGAATTTCTTGTGGTTTGAGTTATGTATAGAAGGGATGGTGGTTATACGGTTATGGAGAAAACAACTATTTGGGAAGTGGGCGTGGGTGATGGGAAATAAAATTATAGTCCTATGTTATTCATGTAGCCAAAACCCTAAAATATCTTTATCAAAATCAATTGATATAGGGGGGAAAGATATGGAAACATACCCAAAATCTTGAATGGTTAAAAAGTTCCAAGTAATCAATAAAGGGTGTAGGCATGGGGATCTGTCCATACTCACTTTAATTCAAAGTGTGTTGATTCTCTACAAGTAGTAAAAAGTTAGGAATGTTAGAAAGAGAGAGATAGAGAGAGAGAGAAGGAGAAGACAAACCAAATTCCAATCAATCTAACAAATACTCATTTTCCACTTCTATAAGAACAACCAATACTCATACTTTTCTACATGCTTGTAATATCCTTTATCTGCAATCCTAATTAGGAAAACCATATTGAGGCATTTAATCTCTTCATACTTGGATACTTTTGGCAATCATTATATCTGGGAGAATGCACAATCGATTGTGAACTTGGTTCTCTATTCACTACAGTAACATAACTATTGATATAAACTCTCCAATTCCACTCCCTAGATAAAAACAAAAACCACATATACTGAGCTGACCTAATTGTGTTAGGGTATTATTTCCCTAGTTCAGTACATTCCTTGCAATACTTGTGTTTATCTATTTTTATATTTCATACATGCTTCATGGGGTTTTTATTAGTATATCCAGGAGTAGGTTTGCAGCAGACAGATCTTAAATGACAATAGCTTTACTTTTTACAATCTAAGTTATTTTCAATTAGTGTCATGTAATTTGTTTGGAGTCATGTAATAATTTAATTCACTGTTTGATATGTTTGAGTGAGTTTGTGTCAAGTCACGTATTTCAATTTGTTTTTGTCATGAAATTGTCAAATGGGGAGATTGTAAAGTCTATATTTTAGGATTGACTTATTCTGTTGTCAAAACAGTGTCACGTGTCTTGTGTCCTTACCTACACACATCTAAGACTAGTGAAGATGAAGACTAGAGAAGTTCGACTGAAGACATTCCAATCATCACCTTCGTTTCATTCCATAGGATGGTAAGTGACCTAGATACCTTGTTACCTTAGGTGATAATTAACTTAGAATAATGACTATACCTTAGGTGGATTGACCAAGAAAGTTTGTTTACCTTGAGTGGTTAGTGGCTTGCCTTTGATTAAAGCTTTAGACTCAAAATTACCAAAATAGTCAATCTATCATCAGAGAGGTATTTTGGTTAATTTCCATTATTCAAAATTTATGAAAATTTTAGGGTAGATTCTAGATGACCTAAAGTATCTATGTTTCAAAATTCAGGTTAATCTGATAAGAATTTAGCTCTCTAGAATTATTTAAAGTTCAGTGGTAAAATTGTAAATAGGGTAAATAGTAACCACGTGAAAAGTACCCCGTGAATAGAGTTTTTTAACAGTTCTAAAAAATTTCCAACTCTGTTATCGCCAATATAAGTGAGAGTTTGATCATCATTCAACCCTAAGAGAGCTAAGAAAATTAGAGAGTTTCTAAGAGATTATTAGGGTTTTCCAAACTCATTCTTCTCTCCTCTTTCATCCTAGAGTTTGCAAGTTTTTGATTTCATTCTTATATGCTTGGATTTTCCCTTTGATAGGAATCCATCTAGAGTTTGATTTTAATCAACCATCAACCCGTTCTGTTAAGAACAAATTGGTCGCTGGTGAAGGAGATCGATCTGAAGAGGATTGTGGTTGTGATATTTGGTTGGTGGAATCCGAATCCGTCATTGATAGAGATCGTTCTTTGAAGATTGTGGTTATTATTGTGGAGACACAAGAGAAGAACAAGCGGTTGCGGTTGTTCACGGGACTTGCGAGTAAGTGATGACTTATTGAGGTGTGAGAAACTAAGAACTGAAGGATCGTAGTGTCGAGTCCGAATTTAGTCATGTTTGAGTCTTGTAAGTTCTTGTCTTTGTCTTAGTGGATTCTCATTGTTGGACTAGGTCCCGTGGTTTTTTTGGAAGAGTTTTCACGTAAAAACCTTTGTGTTGTGGTTTGTATGTCTTCTTTATTTCCGTACTTAATTGTTATACTCCCTTAGTTAATAATTTAATTGTTAAAGCTGAAAAATGGTAGATAGACTTGTAAGAAGACCTGACCACCCCATTTGGTTTGTGAGTTCTTAACTCAAATATTATTTTTGAGATTCACCGGATTTTTCAAATTGCCTAATTAGTCAATTCTTGTTGAATGGTAAAGAAACAATACATAGTTTTAAGTATCTAGGTTGAGGGCTGGTATAGAGATGTCATTGGTCTACCCTTTTATTGGACAATGATGTTCTCATATCTATACACTTTGATTTCAATTGTCTTGATTCGCTGCAAGTAATAGGAAGTTAGGAATGTAGGGGAGAGAGAGAGAGGACAAACAAAATTTCAATCAAACTTACCAATACTAATTTTCTAGTTCCATAAGAACAACTGAAAATAAATTTGAAAAAGCACTATCATATAGACAACAATTAGATCTAAACACCAAAATACATGCAAGAAAAGAAAAGAAAAACAGATAAAGTGAAAAAATTGATTTTGAAATTGAAAAGACAAACGGGTCAGGAGGAGAACACACTCCAACTTGCCAACCAACGAACATTCCTGCATTTGTTTCTATGGCTTCCAGGCTGAGAAAGAACGATAAAAAATTATGTTTTTTTTCGAAAAATAAATTTATGAGTTTTACAAAGTGTAAATGTTAGGGATTTGCAAAATATTTATACTATCAGATGGGGGGGTCTTCACTATATTTCTTTCAACCCAAGCAAAAAATGATGACCACCATTTGCTTCCTCCCCCATTTAAAAATCAAGTCTTAGAATATTTTTGAAAGTTTTACCTCTTATCTATAACTTCCATATGCGATTCCCAGTTTATCTCTACTAATAAGGAGAGAGCATCTTGTCGTTTGAGGGATAAAAAGAGAAATGTAGAGGAAGGGTTATGTCCTTTGAATGAAGAGAGAAACGTGAAAATAGTCCCTTCAACCATTGCAGGATGAAGGAAGGAGAGTAAAAATTATAAGTAATATAAAATGAACTTACCAGTTGAACCAGCAGGCGACAACAAAAGGAATTGGCGGCACCAAGCGGCGACAATAGTCGATAGAGCAAAATAGAGAAAACCCAAATTAGAAATGGTTTTAGTGAGAAAATAAAAAAAAATAGGGGATAAATAGTGGGGTATAAAAAGTGTGTGGGTAGTTAAATTAAATTTTACTATACTACCCTTAAGATAGTGTAAAATATAATGTAATAATAGTAGATTTTATGATCATTAAATATTAAAAAATCAATCAACAGTTCTACCCCTCCTTCTCTCATTATAATAGTAGAGATAGTAATAAGGCTTTGTAATAAATATTTTGTGTTTCTGTATAAACCAAACATGATTATATATATAGAACTATTTTTCTGTAGAGATTTGACTTTGTTCAACGTTTGAACCAAACATGATTATTTGCAATAATGATTATTACAATAATTAATGTATGTATAATAAATTCTTATCACAATTGATTCTACCAAAAGAATTTGAACCAAACGGAGCCTCAAAATTTTTTTTTGGTTAAGAGTTAATCCATTAATCTATTGAAAAAGTAATAGGGATACCCTGGGAAAACCCAGATAGAGGAGGTTCTTGAACATAAGAAGAGTGAATAGAAATTAGAGTTTTAAGACTCAGCTTAGTCCATCAATATATTGTGTTTCGTACATCTTAAGTGGGACATGTACCTAGTCAGAGATTCAAACATAAATAATTCTTTGATCTAGGCTTAGATATGGATATACAACTACGAAATGTGATTGTAAAAGATAGGTCAATGATTGTGTAACGATTATAGTTCATCTCACCTGCCCTTCCTCCAACTTTAGCCTTTATTTGTTGTGATAAAGGATAAAGGAAACTTACCAACAAGACCTATACCATTTTTGGTATCTCGTTTCATACTTACCAATAAATATAAAACATATACTTTTTAAAATACAAGCCCTACTTTATCTTAAACGATACTTGCGCTAAGCATCAACCATATGCTAACATTTTTAGGGTTAATACTGACTCAAATATAAAATTTTAAAAAGTGGAAAGATACTTGTCAAAATTTAATTGGTATGTGTATGAACTAATATGAAAAGTGGTATACCACTTTCTTTTAGAAGATTTGTGATTACCCACAAAATAGTATTTTGAACTATTGTATCTTATAGTGGCTGACTGGAACGTTAAAATCATGGTTATAAGCCAAGACTCAAAAAATGCCCATATTTATTTGGATTGGGTGCGGGCTTCAATGATACAAAGCTGGCCCATATATATGTATATGATGACATTTAATGATATCATGAATAAGTGTAGATCTATAGTATTGGCCACAACAACATACATGCTTACATACACCTATATATTTATGTATCATATATACAAAACTAGTGGAACACATGTGTGATGCGCGTGAGTAGATAGTCCTAACGATTTTAAAATAATAGACCAAATGACAGACTTGAAAAGTATGAATTCAATTAATTTGAATCATAATTTTTGAATCTGACATCTAGTCCCTAAAACACCAAGTTACAAAATTTCAATTGTTAGCTTAACCATATCAAAACCAAATTCACTTAAGACAATTCAAATTAAAACAATGAAACAAAATAGTACCATACACAAAATATAATACCATACACGAAACATAATATCATAAAATAATTAAATAATACCCTACACAAAACGTGTAACATGTAGCGACCCTCCTAATTTTAGTTGTAATGTCGAAAAGAGACTGAGATGTATATATTGGGTCGAGCCTCAAGCTTTATTTGAGGTAGGGGTATCAATGGGTCAAATTTGAGCCTCATAAATCTATTGTAAATGGGTATAGATTAAGTCGGGCCTAATAAAAAACAATATCAGTAAGATGTCAATTCTTTGATGTGATCTACTATTGGATTCTTAATGAATCAAATCTTATTTAAGACTATAGATTGTTTTAATGTTTTCAAATATATTTTTGGGTTATGATATTTCGAGTTTCATCAATGGAGAATTGAGGTTATTAAAACATGATAACAATATTATGATAAAGGATCACATGGATAAGCGTTGGGAGGAGGTGAATGATAAATGCCCATACCTAAAAGATGGAACTGGACTTACGAAGGCATCAAAACAAGCAATCTCGGTAGACATCTTTTGAGGATTATTTGATTAAACTGTAAGGAATCGTGCATACTCTGTGGTAAAATGGAGGTTGATTAAGGAAGATAATGTTGGAAATAGAAGGAATTTCTAGTGTTTTGAGTAATGTATGAAGATATGACGATTAAACGGTTGGAGAAAGAAACTATTTGGGAAGTGGGCGTGGTTGATGAGAAATAAAATTATAATCCTATTTTATTCATGTAGCCAAACTCTATAAAATCTTCTCAAAATCAATTGTTATAAAACGCCGTGATAGAGTCTTGCTGCCATGTAAGCTATGGCGGTTCTATAGAAATGTCGTGATTGAATGCCTATCAAGGCGTTTTTTAATAAACACCATTAAAAGTTTGCCGCTAAAGGCCTGTATTTTTGTAGTGAAAGTTTAGAAGTTCCGAGCAATCAATAAAGGGTCTAGGCGTGGGGATCATTCCATGCTCCCTTTAATTCAAAGTGTGTTGATTATCTACAATTAATAGAAAGTTAGGAATGTAAGAGAGAGAGAGAGAAAGAGAGAAAGAGGACAAACCAAATTCTAGTCAATCTAAAAAATACCAATATTCTGTTACATGCTGTAATATCCTGTATCTGCAATCCTAATTAGGAAAATCATATTTAGGCTTTTGACTTATTCAAACTTGGATACTTTTGGCAATCATTATATCTAAGAGAATATTGCATAAACACCCTGCACCATCGATTTTGAGCTTGAGTCTCTATTTACTACAGTGACATAACCATTGATATATATGAACTTTCTAATTCGACTCCCTAGATCAAAAACCACACATATAGAACTGGCCTAATTAGTTATTTCTTGTTAGTGGTAAAAGATATAATACATGATTTTAAGTATCTACATTGAGGGACATACTGGGACCCCTTGGTATAGAGATGTCATTGGCATACCCTTCTATTGGATGACGATAATCTCGTATCTATACACTTTAATTTCAATTGTGTTCATTCGTTGCAAGTAATAGAAAGTTAGGAATGTAGGAGAGAGAGAGAGGACAAACAAAATTCCAATCAATCTAACCAATACCAATTTTCTGGTTCTATAAGAACAACCGAAAATGAATTTGAAAAATTACTATCATGCAGTCACCGATCAGATCCAAACACCAAAATTCATGCAAGAAAAGAAAAGAAGAACAAATAAACTAAAAACATTGATTTTGAAATTGAAAAGAAAACGGGCTAGAAGGAGAACACAATCCAATTAACTTGTCAGCCAACGAACATTCCTGCATTTGTTTCTATGACTTACAGGCCGAGAAAGAACAATAAAAATTGGATTTTTTTTCAGAAAATAAATTTTTGGGTTTTACAAAGTGTATAAGTTGAAGATTTGCAAAACATTTTTGCTATCAGTTGGGGGATCTTCCCTCATATTTCTCTCAGTTCAAGCAAAAAAACAATGGACACCCTGTGCTCCCCCCCCCCAAAATTTAAAAATCAAGTCCTTGAACATATCTGAAACTTTTGCCTCTTTTCTAAAAATTTCATATGCAATTCTCAATTTATCTCTACTAATAAGGAGAAAACATCTTTTCATTTGAGGGATAGAGACAGAAATGTAGAGGAAGGAGTGTGCCCTTTGAATGGAGAGAGAAGCGTGAAAATGGTCCCTTCAAACCATTGCCGGATGAAAGAAGAAGGAGAATAAAAACAAGAAGTAATATAAAATGAACTTATCGGTTGAACAAGCAGGTAACGACAAAAGGAATTGGCAGCGGTAAAAGGAATTGGTGGCACCAAGTAGTGACAAGAGTCAGTAGAGCAAAATGAAGAAAACCTAAATTAGAAATGATTTAAATGAGAAAATACAGAAATAGGAGAAGGATGAATCGTGGGATATAAAAGGTCTGTGGGTAGTTATATTAAAATTTAGTATAATATCCTTAAGATAGTGTAGAATAGAATATAATAATAGTGGATTTTATAGTCATTAAAGGAAAAAATCAATCAATAGTTTTACCCATTTTTCTCTCATTATAATATTAGAGATTGTGCGAGCTCGAGAATTTATCGTATTTTTGTCTAGGGGCAATCTCTTAGGAGGAACGATGATAAACACCTATTATGGAGCTGCCACCTATTTAATTGAGGAAAATAGGATCTCAAAGTTGTGAGGATAAAGCCTAAGGTTAGATTGAGTTTCTAGGGGTAAGAGATTCTATTAACTTTAGGAAAATGTAGTAACCTACTCCCAAAGTCCAAGCTAAATTTGGCGAACTCATAAAGGAAATTTTGGTATGCTATTCATCATGTACTACTACAAATATGCTTATTAATCCCGGTTGCATTATTAAGTATAATTATTCTTTTCACATAAAATGGTGATGCAACTAGACAGCTTGTTGCAGCTACACCTGAACTGGTAGTTGTGCCTGTACCTCCTCCTCCTCATGTACATCACACTGCAAGCATTGAGGCTTTTAAAAGACTTAGGCCTCCAAGGTCTTGTACTTCGATTAGAGATTTTAATGAGATTGTGAGTAGGGCTAAGACCGGGAGAAGAATTTAGAAGAGTTCTTCAAGAAAAGGGACAAGAACATGAGAGAGAAAGAGGAATGATTAGAGGACAGACCAGTGGACCAACACTGCTAGAAAAGAGGGTCAGGACTACCCCATATTAGATTTCTAGGCCAACGCAGACCCAAAGGTCTACATCTGAACCACAGGTCCCTCGCCCTCCTATTACCACTCAAGTCAATAGTTGTGTACAACCCCTTTCTTCTGCACCGTTGTTTGAGGTCTGTGCTGATTATGGAAAGAAGTATAAGGTAGGAGAATGCCTCTCTCACTGATGGGTGCTTCCAATGTGGAGATTTGGGACACCAGATCAGGGATTGCCCTCAACGCCCACAGCAGGCGAATCAACAATCCAAGTCTTAGGCAAATAGGCCACCAGCTGGGCAGGCTCCTCAGCAAAGGCCCCCTCATGCATCGAAACTCATCAGGCCCCTCAGCCACCTGGGAAAAAGAGGACGAAGTTCGAAAAAAGTATCCCACCTGTTTGACAAAGATATGAAATTTCGAGGACAAAATTCTTATAAGGAGAGGAGGATGTAGTGACTTGAAATTATATTTCTTGATTTTCATGCAAATCATTTATTTCGCATTGTAAAAACGAGCCATAATTAATGAAATTGTTGTTCTCTGTGTGATTGATGCCTTTAGGGGTTTGTTGTTATTTTAATGAAGTAATAAAAGAACAAAAACAGAATTGGAACAGAGCTCCGATCGATTGGAGACCATAGATCGATCAATCGATTGATTAGATGAAGAGCATAAAGTTGTTACAAAATGGCACAAACACCGATCGATCGCAAGGTGTTAGACCAATCGATTGCATGGGCCAATCGAACGCAGGTGACATACCGATCGATCGGTATAAGAACAATAGGTTTTTGAATCGCAACATATGTCACAATCGATCGTACCCGAGCTCCAATCAATCACAGTAAGTACTGATTGATCCATAGGTGGCACCGAGTTATCGTCGAATTTGATGCTAAATCAATTGTTGACATCTTGATTAATTCTGGCTGAATCGGTCACTGGGGCATTCAAGCAATTCTGGATGATATCTTATCCCTACAAGGAGTTTGTGGGGATATAGAGTTCAAATTCATCCCGCGAGAAGCCAACTCCCTAGCTCAACACCTTGCGCAGTGAGGTCAAAATGAAAGTTTTAATCGTTTGTTGTTTGACCCAGACACTGGGATTCCGGTCATGGACCAGGGCCTATGTCTTGTCCATCTTCTTAATCTTGAACCAAAGTATCTCATTACTAAAAAAAAAAAATAATACAAAAAATTTAAGTTCTTGGTTTTAATTCACCCGAAAGATTACTATGTTGCTCTATCTACTCCTTTTGTGTACTTAAAGCTGAAAATAACCATTGAATTGATAGGCCAATGTCTTTTCTAATTAGCAAGTGGGCATATCAACTCATTTTATAATACCAACCGTATGAGTGATGAGGCAAGTGTACTCTAATACCAAGTTCGATGAACATATTTGAGTGACAAGGCAAGTATACTTATACCAATTTTTTTTTGGTTAAATACTTATACCAAGTTCAATTATTAGATTAATGAATTTTTTTTATTACTAGTAGTATAGAAACACATAGTTGTCCTTTAGTAAGGTTATAAGTAAGATAATATAGTGTTTAAAATGAAAATGCAAGAATATTGCTATGAATCACTATAATAAATCTGTCGATTAGGCATAGACAAAAACCGTTGCTAATTCTTGTTTTACCATCGCTAATACCTTTAGCGATGAAAATATTGACCGTCAGCTATATCGTTAGAGATTCGAGTGTTGCAAAAGAGGGAAAATGTGATTTGCACGGGGATGAAGGGTTTTTTATAATTCCATATTTTTAGCGACGAAATTATTTCCATCACAATAGGTTGTTTAAATTTAGCAATGGTACCATTATTGTTGGTAAATATTTGTTTGTAATAGCGACAATATATTACCGCCGCTAAATGTTATTTTATTAAAAATATTAATATTTTAATAAAAAAAATGATCCATATACCGACGGTTTTAGTCCATCGCTAAATGTAATACTTAAGAAAAATTAAAAAATTCATTATATACACTGAATATTAGCGACGATACCGTCACTATAAGAATTATTTAGCGATGATATATTTAACTAAACGAACCCTCTCTAAAGAAGACCTGCGATCCACACCAAGAGTTTGCATGATCTGGGACGTTATCAAAGAAGCCCATACTCTACTCCTTTTCCCTGCATCCAAACACATCGTTAGAGTTAGGGCCCCTCAAAATACGCCTTTTAGTTTCTTCTTTTGACCCTTTCTTTTTCGATGATTATTTTTTAAACTACTGATTTTGATTTGATGGTTAAGATATGATTAATACTACTTTCAGGGTTAGGACTCAAACCTAAGACAAAACCTACACAAACTTTAAGGTATTAGCTTGTGACACGTGTCTAGTTTGACATGATCAACACATGTTACGTATCAAATACACCTAAGTCCTCTTCCCACCTAAGACTTGTCCCTATCGGAGGACTTCTAGAATCACGCGCTCTTAATGAGCGTGATAAACACGTCCCATACCCTTGCGTGATACTTTTCAAATTTGCTGCAAAAAAATCAAGTATAAACTGTAAAGTATACCAGTTTACTGAGTTTAAATGAACATGAGCGGTTGAATAGTTTTTTTTGGTGAGAGATAGGCCCAGTTTGTAGGTTATCTGTTCTGAGTGATTGGCTGGTGGAGATGATAATACTCACACCCTCTTGGGAGTGGAATTCGGATCAATAGAGTGGTGACTAGCACACACTACTAATGGGGGCAAGCGACACTTCCTAGCAGTTGAATAGTTAATTGGAACAACCCAAAAAATCATTGGAAACTGGTCTTTATGGAAAAAGTTATATTAAAAAATAGGGAAATGGAAAGTGGACAACAGCTCTGACCCGTCATCTCATTGGTACATGCCCCCTTTTTACCTGTGGTTATGATTCACTCATCCCCTAGGATTAAACAATCTAACCATGATTTGAAAAAAAAAATAAACAAAATTATTAACTTTAATTTAGTTAAGCTTAACCATGGTTAAAGGAAGGTTAAAAGGGTCATAGGACATTGTGGTCTAGACTTTAAAAAATACCTTCCTTATGTTCGTAATTACCAAACTATCACTGATGCATACAACAGAGCTCCTATTCACAATTTTTTTTTTTTGGATCGAGATATACGTTAGTATCTGTTCAGGTAGTAGGCGGGTGGAGAGTATATGCAAACTCCCATCCTCTCATGAATGGAACCTGGTACCTCCTCCCAAGGCAGGGGATACACTACCAGTCTACCACTGGGACAAAGCCCTGGTGTGTCTCCTGTTCACAGTTAATCTCTAAGTTTAATGCCAAGACATGGAATTTATCCGTCATGTAGTCAAGTGCGCGTGAAACTAACATTTGACGTCCCTATAATAAATTGAGGATAATTAAACAGAGCTTCCCTTCCTGCCTTGCGTACAATAGAGAGAGCAGACCAAAGGGTAAGAAGGTGTAACAGATATTAGGAGTTGGCTGAGTCAAGAAGCCAAATAGAAGCAAACCCTACTGAACCACTTCGAAAGTTTCTTCAGCTTCTAACTCATAATGGAATATCCCTCCATCATCACCACTTTCCTTTCTCTCTATCTATCTCCCTTTTAATCTCCTCTTTCTCCTTCTTCTTCTTATTCTCATCATCTGTTGTGCAAAGAAGAAGAGATCAAGAAGAAGAAGAGAGATGGGGAGAGGTAAGATAGAGATAAAGAGGATAGAGAACTCGAATAACAGGCAAGTGACTTACTCTAAGAGGAGAAAGGGGATCCTGAAGAAGGCCAGGGAGATTACTGTTCTTTGTGATGCTAAAGTTTCTCTTATTATCATCGCTAGTTCTGGCAAGATGGATGAGTACTGTAGCCCTTCTATTCCGTATGAATGATGTCTTTGTTTTTTCTTCCTTTCTATTTTTTTTTTTTTTTTAATGATCTCTCTCTCTCTCTCTCTAGCTTGATGGGTTTGTTGGATCTAAGTGTTTTTTTTTTTTTGAAATGGATTGGTGAAGCTTGACAGGTATCTTAGATAAGTATCACAGCAATGCTGGGGAGAGGTTGTGGGATGCTAAGCATGAGGTAGGGTTTGATATTCTGTCTGTCTCTCTATGTTTATTTAATATTTTCCATCTCTTCCGTCTTTTCTAAAAGCATCCGGGTGTTACTTGCTAGAAAATTATATATATATATATAGCTATAAACATGTTATGAAACAGGAGATATGAATACCATATAAGAACAGATCTAGTAATGAAAGGTTGTTCTCTCCCCCCGGTCCTCTCTTCAAGTATTCGCTTGTTTCATTGAAAAATAAAATAAATCTACATGGGTACTTGCTTGAAAGCACTTCAAATCTATATATTTCAAAGAAGTATGAACAGATCTGCTAATGATATCTCTCTCTCTCTCTCTCTCTCGGTGAAATTGTTATCATCTAACTAACACACACTCTAAACTCACACATACAGCCAGACCTAAGGTAGCCGCTAAGGCTCTCTCGCTTAACTGGTTCTTAGTTTTGCTTGTTTCAGTGAAAAGGGAAAATAAAGCTAGATGGGTACTTGCTTAAAAGCACATTAAATCTATATTTCAAAGATGTATGAACAGATCTGCTAATGAACTCTCTCTCTCTCTAAGTAACTGGTTCTTAGTATTGCTTGTTTCAGAGGAAAAGAAAATAAATATAAATGGGTACTTGCTTAGAAGCACATTAAATCTATATATCAAAGAAGTATGAACAGATCTGCTAATCTCTCTCTGTCTCTCTCTCCCTCCAGTTACCTGGTTTTAGTATTTTGTTGTATCAATGTAAAGCAAAAAATATATGGGTACTTGCTTAAGAGCACATTAGTACACATGCCATCTTGTTCCTATAACAGATCTGCTAATGAAATCTCTCTCTATCTCCCTCTCTCTATAAGGGCCAGATTATTTCTATAAACAGTTTAATGAGAGAACATATGGGTATTTGTTTGTTATAACAAAAATCACAGTATCTCAGCAACGAAGTGGAAAGAATTAAAAAGGAGAACGACCGCATGCAGATCGAGCTCAGGTAGAGTGATTTTCTCTCTCTCTCTCTCTCTCTCTCTATATATATATATATATATCCACCTAGCTATAACTTATAGCTAGCCTCATGTCGATCGGGGGACATTAGTTATGACGGTTTTTCAGATCTGACCGCCATGGGATGTCAAGGTGATCGAGTTCATAGGGAAACACATGCTAAAAATCAGCCCCATGACCATCTAATTTGACGTCAAAAAGGCAACACTTTGTATAGCCTAGGTAGGGCCTAATTAAGTACTCCAGAGGATTAACCTTGAGGAACCATGGTCTAATCTGACAATTGACATCTAGAACCATTATCCTATCCAATAGGCTTGATTTTTACCATTTGTTTATCAAAAGGACCTACCTTTGGATTGGACCACCGGATTTGAAAAACATAAGAAAGAGGCCCTCAATTGATAAGAGAGCTAGATATAACTTATAATCAGGTGAGTTGTCTCTTCACCTCTCCATTTATATATAAATATATATTTATATTATTAGATTTCGTTTTTGGGTTAGTAAGAAATTAAATATGGCTCAGGCACTTGAAGGGTGAAGATATCTTAAACATGCATTCTCATAAAGAGCTCATCTCCATAGAGGAAGCCCTCGAAAACGGCCTTGCCAATGTTCGTGACAGAAAGGTATGTCTCATAGTATATTATTTAGGGTTGTGTTAGGCACACCCTAACATTATTTAATGACTATACCCTATTAAAATTGTCTCTTCTTTTGAAAATTCTCATCCTATTATATGTGCAGCCAGTTTTAATCCCTTCTTTTTAAACTACTTCTCCATTTTTCATCATATCTCTCATATTATTAGCCATTCGCTATCACCTCTCTACCTTTTGAAAGAGAGGAAGTGCTTCAAAATAGAGGAGCTTGGTAATTAGATTTTTTTAAATGCTTTGGATTCTCTTTGTTTGACCAATTGGTGTTAGGAATCCTATTTTTCAATCGGAAATCTTTAATTATTTAGGATTTTCTTCATTCCATTAAGCCAGAGAAATGGATAGGAAAAAAAAAAGATTTAACAGTGCTGGAATTATTGGATACAACCCCATTAGGCTTACATTATGCGTTGATGCCCATCCCCTTGAACAGTACCTAGCCCATAAATATCATAATAAGATGATCATATCTATTTAATCAGACATGTGGTACACCAATTAGACTATTAGTATGGATGGAGAGTTAAATGATTTATTTTTTTGGTTATGAAATTTGAAGTTGGTGTCTAGTTATAAATTTTACAGATAATCATTTTTGTTTTGGTGTGCATAAAATTTGATGGATTTAATGGTGACTAGTCAATAATTTTTAAAAATAGGGGTGTAGTCATCAAATGTTGACGCGTGGCTAGTGATTTAGGCTCTTTAAAAAAGGTAATCCAATTAAGATAGTTGGATCTGATATTCTCTTCCTTTCTGTGGCAGATGGAGATCTTCGAGAATCATAAGAAGAACGTATGTTGTTTTAGATTTCTCTCTGTGATTATTACAACTATTAAGTAAATGAATTGTTTGATGTTCGTGAATAGGGTAAAGATTTACTATATGCCGAGCTTCATTTTTTTGTTTTAACATTGCACAGGAAAGAATGCTAGAGGAGGAGAATAAGCGCCTTAGATCTACTTATATCGTGGTATGCTCATCATCCCTCTCTGCTTTGACCATACCTTAACACACACATATATATATATATGTGTCTGTGTGCGCGCACGCGTGTGTGATTAACTATTAATAGGAGCTCCGGATGAACAATCAACCGGAGCAACCCAAAATTTGCCTGGGGAAGCGTGATAATTTGGTGATATAAACACAAAGAAGTGTATCTTTTAACAGTAAATTTTTTCCATAAATATCCCTTTCCAAGGCAAATTTTTGGTTGACTGTTCAACCAGAGCTCTTGTTCATAGTTTTTTTTTTCTCTCTCTCTATATATATAAACTGTGAATTTCTCTTAACTAGTATAAGTTATTTCCCTTCATTAGTTTGTTGACAAAGGTTACGAGTTATGACTCTGCTGACTGCTGAGCCAGATTGACTAGTTCATGTTGTAAACTTAGTCATTGGTATTACACTATACTTGTGTTCTAAGTGATCACTGAGATTAATTAGGTCTCCTTTTTTGGTACTAAGAATTCTATTTTCTCTTCTTCTCTTTCACAGCGCCAACAACAGATGGCAATGGATAGCAATGTGAGAGAGATGGAAAATGAGTATCATGAGAAAGTGAGGGGCTACCCACCCCAGATGCCTTTCACTTTTCGTGTGCTGCCAATTCAGCCCAATTTACAGGAAAGGAAATAGAGCAACTGCTCATGGTTTTAAGTCCATCTAGTTTTCTTTAATTTCTTCCAAAAACTTGATGACTTTCTAGGAAGATTATGTTTATCTCCTTTAGCAAGGAGTAGTTTGGCTTGTACTAATGTGTTTAAACTTGGTGTGTGGGACAATTATTACTATGTGGATGCTTGTGAATCACCATGACCGTTAGATATGGGGGGTGTTATTTACATAGTACTAGAGATATTAAGCTGGTTTCAAAAATTTTCATCTATTTCTAAAAGTGTGCTTTATTAGACTGAATGAGGTTATCATATCTCAAACAAAAACTTGAATAATTGTTATACCATTGAGAAATGCTAGTGAGACCTCAAAGGGCCAAGACCACACCGAGACCGTGCATGTGATGCACGGGGCTCAAACTTTTATTGAATCCATTTTTATTTTTTTGCATGGTCTTGGTGTAATCTCACTAGCATTTCTGGCTTTGGAGTCTCTCTGGCACATGCCAGAGAGGTGCTCTCAGGCATCCATACATGAAGCGCCAGGTGGTGGGAGAAGTTATTTAATCTCTTCCATGATTTTTGACTTCTCCCCATTTGATATCTCTCTCCCTTTATCTCACCATTTTATCACCATGTGTCAAATAATGGCTGGAGAAGTCAAAATCATGGGCCCCATGAAATGACTTCTCCGATCCACTTGGCGCTTCATGTATGGATGCCCGAGAGCACCTGCCAGATCGAGAGACTCCATAGCCTTCTCTATCCCATATCCCTGTGATCCCAACCCATTAAAATGGGGTCTGAAGAGGCCCACAAAAAGAGTGTTGGATCTTAGGGTTAATTTTCATTAGTTTTCATGGGTTGGACCAAGAATGAAACCTACTAACTAGTCAGTTTGGAATTCTATGTAAGTCCTAAGCTGCATGCAGTTTTATAGTGGAAGCTTTTGGATTGTTGCTTAATCATTTATCAACATAGTTACTCACATAACAAACTACAATGCTCCGCTTGAAAAAGTTTTAGTGAAGCTGATCCCCTCCCTTTACACTGTGTTTGGTTGTCGAGAAAATAAGTGAAAAGAGAAAAGAAAAGAAAATATTAGAATTCCAATTTTTTTTCCATGTTTTCACCTATTTTCTTGGCAACAAACATATCCTTGGGGTGTGTTTATTTAGCTAACATTTATCTCTCAAAAAATTTAATCTCCTAAGAGATTGAATTGTTGAGATATTTAATATCTTGCAATATAACGGCTTAGAGTTCAGTCAAGCAGGGGAATTCAATAGTAAATTTACGTAATTTTTAAGATCCCATGTGCGGCTGGGCATGGGAAACAAAGTTGCAATAACCAATCCAAGGCTCTCTCTCTCTCTCTCTCTCTCTCTATATATATATATTCTCTACCTCTACTATTTTTTATTGTTCAAAAAGTTGCAATAACCAATTAAAAATCAATAATTCAAATTGAATAAATTGCAAGAAGGCATGTGAAATCCAACAAAAACCACCTCAATTTCTTGATTTATTTGTTCTTGTGATAGAATTCCTGGTTTAACTTCATTGATTTAGCCATAATATTGTTTCAATATTTCTATGAAGAATGCTATAGTCACACACAAAATTCAGAAAAATATTTCCTTTATTAAACTCTTAACTTTTTTAGAAGAAGAAACAGATAGCTGGGTGTTTTTTCATGAAACCTTGAATTTGTTAGAGAGTGGGAGAAGAAAAAGAAGATAGAGAGGCAATTTTGTTCACAAAACAACAAAGTTTTGTTTTGAAACCATAGTAAAGAGAGGGAGAAGGAGGTTCAGAGCTTACTAGATGTAAGGGTAACAAATTCTCGAAACCTCTGGCAGAGCCCAAAGTCTCGAGAGGGGGCAAAATGTAAGGGTAATAAATCGTCGCATGCACCAGCTATCATCTCTGCACAGTATTTTCCTGTCTAGGTGCAAGAGCTGGTTGTAGTCCCATCTAGAATGCCTCCACCCACTTAGACACGACCACCTTTCGTCTCATCCAAGTTCGGTAAGTTGTAGCTTGGGACGACAACACAATGAGCCATGCCCACTAGGAAACGACAAAAGATGAACGAGACAAATCATGTAGTCATTTGGATCAACCGACTTAGCATTAATGAGGAACTCCAGCTCATCAGTCTCTGGTCAGAATGAAGTCCTATTAGCGGATTAACATTAAATGCCTGACATGAGCATTTATGACTATAACGATCAATTTGTGCAGGTAGATGGGACAAAAGCTGCAGGCCTTAAGCTATAAAAAGAGGAACAAAAAAAAACAAAGGGGTTGGTCATTCTCTCCTCTGAATCCATGAAACAACCTTCTGACTCACCACCATTTATCTAAGTTATCACTATTTGAGCCCGTGCACTTTATTTCAGATAAATTACTGACTTAAGTTTCAAAGTGTCTTTGATAGGTCGGACGACATCTCCTTGTTGACGAGATACTTCCTTCTTCTTTTTTTAGGAAACACCTCCCAAAGGGGGAGTAGAGTTTGGCGAACCCCTACCTGTTTATTAAAATGAAAAAATAACTACAAAGGGGAACATAAAACCAAAACCCCTAGGAACATCAGATTGTAATATTAAACAAACTAGACTTATTAGTTCTGATTAACCCTTTAAGCCTAATCGGAATATCATCTAAACTCCTGAAGATCTTACTGGCGGCGCTGACACACGCTTAATTAGCTATGTAATTCGTACCCTTACTATTTTCTCTGAGCAGATGATCGATATTCATGTAGCATTTATCTTGAATACAAATAATTTCCTTCTTCCAATACCAAGCTTGTCAAGGTGTATCTATTACCCCATTAATAACATCAATCATAGACTTTGAGTCACTTTCCATCTTAACATTTTGAAGACCCACAGAATCACATAATTTGCATCCATCAAAAATGGCTCTTAGTTCAGCCATGTTGTTGGATCCACTCCCATAAAAGGATTGGAAGGCCATAAAAAAATTTCCATTGGAAGCTCTAATAATACCCCTACCAACACTACACTAGTCTGATTTTTGGAGGCGCCATCCATGTTAATCTTGAATCTATCTGGAGAAAGGACTTACCACTCCGTGATTATGGGCCTTACCTCCTGAGGATAGAGCACCGAACCCTGGAAAAACAGGCAAATATCCTCATCTTTATTTGAAGGCCTAGATTTGAACTTCCAGAGCTTGGCTACATTATTTACCCTATCGATAATTCTTTGGAAAAAAACTTGGGCAATCCTTCTATAATTTTCAAACTTCATAGCATTCTGGATAGCCAAATTTCCCAGCAAATAAATCAAGGAAGAACCATATGAAGCATACCCTTGACCACCCCCTCTTACTGTTATGGAAAAACCTCATCATGCGAGTTTGAACGAAGTCTGAATCAGAAATTGGGATTTGAAGTTCACACTCACCTTCGTCCATAAGATTTTGCCCACATCACTTTGACAGAAAAGGTGAGATATGAATTCAGTTGAAAGGGACCTATAACAAACACATTTACTCGCAAGAGATATTTTCTTATTCTGAATATTTCCTCAACCGGGATTGCATTAGCAAAAATTTTCCACTGAAATATGGAGATTTTCAACGGAATTGAAGATTCTCAAACATAATCCGCCCATTGAGGCTTAGGATGACTTTCTCGAATAAAGTTTCAGCATGATTTAATCGAGAAATTCCCAGAGCTTTCCAATGTCCAAAAAATCCTATCCTTTATCAGATACTTCCTTCCACCAGTCAACCAAGGACACGTGGAGCTTGTGGCCGTGAGAGATTTTTTCTCCTCACAATTCTATTTTTTTTCCAGTTTTACCTCTCTTTAATAGTCTTACCCCAATATGTGAGCACACACTAATTTCTTTGTTTTATTATCAAAAAAGATTGATAGTTTTTTTTTTTTTTTGATAAACACATACGCAATCTCAACTTAAGCCTTTAACCACACCCATCCCTCAAAAAAGAGAAGTAAGGTAGGAGTACTTAAAAAGAAGGGCGAGGTAGGAGTACTTAAGGAGAAGGACCCAACAATCGGTAGGCGATGAGGGATATTTATAGGGCGACCCAAATTTTCTTTTCACACAACACACACCCCACTCAACATCTTGTTTCTTTTGATCAACACACACAACTCATGCACACCACACTCATAGCCACTCAGCCCGAGAGTATGCTTAGCATTGCTCTCTATTCATAAGCATTTCCATGTTTGAGAGTCAATTTAGGACACATCTCTTTAGGAAACTGGTTTAAAACTCTATGGAGATTGAGTTGGGCTGCCGGAATGAAAATCCAACTATGTCAAGGTGTACATGCATTAAAAGCAAAAGGTTTACTCTGTTGCTCACCAGAGGTTGGTGAGCAACACCATCTGTGAACATGTGGTAAGAAAGAAGAATGTTAAATGGAAAGAAGTCAAAAAATAGGCAGGAAAAAAAATTGACTTCTCGCCAGTTGTCGATTTTTTTTTCTGTTGATGGTGTTTGTAACGACCCCAAAATCCTACAAGGCTAAAATAGGACTTTGGAATTGTCACATTACATAAACCTACTTAAAATCCATACATACGAGGCGTGCTAACACAAGTCTCCAAGAATGACGATAATAAAATTTTGATCATAAAAAGTCAAACCATCCTGTACAATAATAGTCCGCACACCATAGCTCCTCATAACGAAATAGTCTAAAACCATCAGTAGGGTAAAACAACTAAGGCAACATCAACTAAAAGTTAAAAAGTCTAATATAAACATCTCGTCCAAAAAGAAACACTAAACTACTCAACAGGGATGACTATCAAAATCCCTAGCCTCCCCCTCAGGAAGCTCACCTTCTCCCTCTTCTTCGGCGTACACCTCCTCGGTCCACGGCTCTTCTCCTAAACCTGAAGATAATGACAGGTCGACTGAGTTTGGAATACTCAGTAGATAAACAAACTAACGACAACATAAGATAGCATGAGCTATAACAATATCATAACTCAGTTTATCTACGCTTACTCATAATAATTTCACGTAAATTAGGCATAATCAGAGTGCGTAGCATATAACATATCATAACATCATCTTAACTCGTGTACTTGTGCAACTCTTATCCATGAACTCGCCTTAACATATGCATAGACTCATACATACATGATTCATAGTGTGTTTGTCACGTCAACGCATAATTCATAGTGTTTTGTCCCGGCAACGTATAATTCATAGTATTCGACAACGCGTAGAGTGGATGTTCGTAATGGGGGATCATTCTTTCATAGCATAACATGAGTGCGACAACACGTAGAGTAGATGTTCATAGTAGGGGATCATTCTTTCATGGCATAATTCGTAACATATTCGTATCCAATGCATGTATGCTTGTGAGACAAGTGGACTCATGAGACTTGAATACTTACCATACGAGTGCACGTGTGCTTGAGTGTCGTGATTGGAATTCAAATAAGTCATCCCTTAAATTCAAATCTTCCATTAGGAAACTCCGTTAGGTTACATCTCCCTAGTTAGAGAATTCCCAACGTGGAGGATTTTCCTCTAAGGTTTGGCCTACCCAAATACATATCACCATACAAGAGAATAGAGCATAATTTATTATAACAACCACAATATTCATTTAACTTAATTTCTTGATAATCAAAAGTATCATACTAATACTTATCATTCTTAGACATTTCAACAAACATCTAGAGTGCGTTAATTATGGATACTTTGCCATTTCACATTCTTAACATTCCATCACAGCATAATCCATTCGCACAACCCAAATCAAAATCCACATCCATACATTCATCACAATCCTCCATAGCATTTCTCTTCCTCCATTCAATCCATCCATAATATAAACCTATTTCCATCTCTAACAAGTTTAATCCATACATAATTAGGGAAAACAAACTAAATATCATTTATATTATATTAATATTCACCAACATCATTAATAAAGTTGAGTTAGGGAGTTTATCGACCTTAGGGATCCTTCCCTTGGATCCAAATCGCTCACAAGGTGATTTGGGGAAGCTTCGAGGACGATCTCCAAGCTTTCCTTGCGATATCCAAGCTATCTTCTTCTTCTCAAAGAAATCTCTTTCTCAAAACTCTAGGTTTTCTCTCCCTTTTTGCCAAATTAGGTTAGAAATAGGTAGAGTATTCTAATACCCTGAAATAAGATCCTTATTTATAGCCCCAAGGGTTGAGGACCAAAAGACCAAAAAACCCTTACTGAAATTCTGCAAAAACACGAAGGACAGAGCGATCGGTGGTTATGACCGAACGATCAGTCGCCTACCAATCAATTGGTTTTGGACTGGTCGATCACTACTTCGGACCGAGCGATCGGTTGTGAACCGATCGATCTCTAGCGATCGGTGTTCTGTAGATTTTTGACCTATTAAACTGTTTCGGCCATAACTTTTGACTCGGTCGTCGGATTTCGACGATTCAACTTACGTTGGATTCATCTTTCGAAAAGGAACATTTCTGGTATTTTAGAATTTCCAAATTCCCTTTTATTTATGGAACAAATTATCCCCAAAGTTGACTGATATGCAATTCCATCAGACAAAACATCGGAAAACCCACTTTTGACTTAGCTTACACTAAAATTTTAGAAAAACATTAAACATGAACCTCGAAGAGAGTTCCAATACCTTTTTAAAGGTTCAAGAATCATTCACTTCTGATAAACGGTGCTAAAACTAGAGCTTCTTAAAGTTTAGGGTGTGATATGACATTCCTCAGTTTACAAGTTTGATTAAGCCTTAATCACACTATACCAATTAGATATAACAATCATAATCCTTGAGGAATTTCATCCAGCGACGTTACCTCAAATTAAGCTCTTTCTACGAGAACAATTACTTTAGGCTTTTGTGATCGGTGAAAACTTCAAACTGCGCACCGTACAAGTAGTGTCTCCAGATCTTGAGAGCAAAGACTAAAGCTGCCAATTCTAAATTATGGGTAGGATAGTTCTTCTCGTGATCTTTCAGCTGTCGAGAAGCATAGGCAATCACCTTCCCGTGTTACATAAGAACACAACCTAACCCAATGAGTGAGGGGTCACTGTACACCACAAAACCTTCGCTATCGGATGGTACAGTCAGGATGGGTGCGGTGGTAAGACGCTTCTTCAACTCAAGAAAACTCTTCTTACATTTCTCATTCCACTCGAATTTGGCGTTCTTTCGAGTTAGGTGAGTGAGTGGAGCTGCCAAACTGGAAAATCCTTCTACAAATCTTCTATAATATCCAGCTAGGCCCAAGAAACTTCGAACCTCTGTAACACTCTTTGGCCTTCCCCATCCTCCCACTGCTTCTATCTTAGCAGGATCAACTGAAATCCTCTCTTCTGACACCACATGACCCAGAAATGCTACATTTTCTAGCCAAAACTCGCACTTGCTAAGCTTAGCATATAGCTTATGCTCACGAAGTGTCTTCAGTGTGATCCAGAGATGCATCTCATACTCCTGTGTCCTGGAGTACACTAGAATGTCATCTACAAACACGATCATAAAGTGGTCCAGAGTCGGCTTGAAAATCCTGTTCATAAGATCCATGAATGCTGCCGGGGCATTTGTCAAACCGAACGGCATGACTAGGAATTCAAAATGCCCATATCTGGTCCTGAAAGCAGACTTAGGCACATCTTCCGCCTTTATCTTCAACTGATGGTAGCCCGACCTTAAATCAATCTTGGAGAAGTATTTAGCTCATTGCAACTGATTAAACAAATCATCGATCCTTGGTAAAGGATATTTATTCTTAATGGTGACCTTGTTCAGTTGCCGATAGTCGATGTACATCCTCATCAAACCATCCTTCTTCTTCACAAACAAAACAGGAGCTCCCTAAGGTGATACACTTGGGCAGATAAATCCAAGACCAAGCAATTCATCAATCTGCTCCTTAAGCTCTTTTAACTTTGCTCGAGCCATCTTATACGAAGCTTTAGAACTCTACTTCTCTATCCGGCGGTAAACCCGGTAAGTCTTTGGGAAAGTCATCCATGAATTCCTCTACAACAGGAATACTTGAGGAATCTGGTACATCCGTGGTACTAAGACTCAATGCCGCAAAATGAGCTAGGTCTTTCTTCTTCAACCCTCGGAAACGAAAAGGGGGCTCACTGATTAGTCTAAAGTTGACTACCTTCCTAAAGCAGTCGACGTGCCCATGGTATTTGGAAAGCCAATCCATGCCTAGTATGACGTCGAAGTTTTGAAACTCAAGGACAATCAGATCAGCTGGCATGTTTCTCTGACCTACTTGAATATCACAATCTCGATAGACCTTATCAGTGATGACTGAACTACCAACAGGAGTAGCGATCGACAATTCACGATCTAACAGACTTGGCTCCATCGGAAACTCGTGCATAACTAGGTGTGATGAAGGAGTGAGTAGATCCAGTATCGATCAAAACATGAGCGGGGAAATCATTTATCAACAATGAGCCTGAATTAATTACACAAAGCCAATTTTGTCAAATCATGGATGCATACATACATCATACTACATAATATTTAATATCACACGCATAACATCAGAACAATATTTTAATTAACTAGAAACACAAATAGACGTACCCTACACAACGTCGTCGGACGCCTGTGCATCCTGCTCAGAAATGGCAAACACTCGACCCTGAACAGGCTGGCGAGGCTGCCGGGGCCTCTGACCCTGAGGTGGCCTCTGCTATACAGGTTGCCTAACTGGGGGTCTAGCTCCCTAGGCCTGACTCTGTGGTGGCATCTGCATACCCCGAACCGAGCAATCACAAATCCGATGCTCAATACTACCACAATGAAAGCATCCCCCTATGACTGCTAGACATTCACCTGGCACGTGCCTCTTACTACAATAACGGCATACCTCATAAGTAGTCGCCCATGGAGCAGGTGGGGTGGCTCGTGGTGCTTGAGGAGTAGCACGGTGAACGGTGGTTGCAACTATTGGCCTCTGATACGGGGTTGGCCTAGCCACTGGTGCTGGACCTGTCATCCTTAGCCTCTTATCCTGCGAGCTATACTTGCCTTCCTGCAGTCCCTTCTTCCTCAAAAACTCAGCCGACCTTCTCTCGGCAATCAAAGCTCGTTCACTTACCTCTCAGCACGATCCAAGACATAAGATCTCTACCTTGTCTCAGATGTGATCCCTCAAACCTCCTTCAAATCTCCTCGCCTTCATACTCTCCGTAGTGATTAGATGAGGTGCAAACCGGGATAACTCTAAAAACTCGGCCTCATACTCGGCCACTGACATGCTCCCCTGTCTAAGAGTAGAGAACTCGATCTCTTTTTGCTCTCTCACAGATGTCAAAAAATACTGCTCATAGAAGACATCGAGGAACTCTCCCCATGTCCACTCCTGTCCAAACCGTACCTCATTTCTCTTCCTGGATGTCGCCCTCCACCAATGTTCTGCCTCTTCTTCCATCATAAATGAGGCCCATCTCACTCTTTGCTCGTCAGTAGCCTCGAGCACAGAGAATATCTTCTCCAACTGCATAATCCACAACTCTGCCACTGATGGATCCATGCTCCTATAGAAGGCTGGAGGGCCCATTCTCCTGAAAGCTTCCACTCCATTATGTCGGGGTGGGTGAACATCAACTGGCCTCTCTTGCCTAGTTTGACTAGCTGCTAGCAATACAGTTTGCTGGGCCATAATTTCAGCCTATCTCTGCATGGCTGCAGCAATATCTTCCATAGCCCGACCCACATTAGCCTGAAGAGTACCATCTGGAGTATCCCCATCAGTCACACTGCCACCTCCATTCCTATGATTTCTTCCGCCTCTCCTCATATCTATAATCCTGAGATGAAGAAGACAATCTATTTAGAAACACACTCACATAAATGCTTAAGTCTACGCTTAACCAAAATTCAATCATTAACAATTTTAAAGTCCTACGTTTGATGTTGCTTCCCTAAGGTTGACATTTTCCTACATCCTATACTTAATACCTCAGCCCTAAGGACTCTAACGCCTTGAGCTCTGATACCACCTCTGTAACGACCCCAAAATCCTACAAGGCTAAAATAGGACTTTGGAAATGTCAAATTACATAAACCTGCTTAAAATCCATACATACGAGGCGTGCTAACAAAAGTCTCCAAGAATGAGGATAGTAAAATTTTGATCATAAAAAGTCAAACCATCCTGTACAATAATAGTCCGCACACCATAGTTCATCATAACGAAATAGTCTAAAATCATCAGTAGGGTAAAACAACTAAGGCAACATCAACTAAAAGTCAAAAAGTCTAATATAAACATCTCGTCCAAAAAGAAACACTAAACTACTCAATAGGAATGACTATCAAAATCCCTAGCCTCCCCCTCAGGAAGCTCACCTTCTCCATCTTCTTCGGCATACACCTCCTCAGTCCACGGCTCTTCTCCTAAATCTGAAGACAATGACAGGTTGACTGAGTTTGAAATACTCAGTGGATAAACAAACTAACAACAGCATAAGATAGCATGAGTAATAACAATATCATAACTCAGTTTATCTAAGCTTACTCATAATAATTTCACGTACAATAGGCATAATTAGAGTGCGTAGCATATAACATGTCATAACATTATCTTGACTCGTGTACTTGTGCAACTCTTATCCATGAACTCGCCTTAACATATGCATAGACTCATACATACATGATTCATAGTGTGTTTGTCCCGTCAACGCATAATTTATAGTGTTTTATCCCGGCAACGCATAATTCATAGTGTTCGACAACGCGTAGAGTGAATGTTCGTAATGGGGGATCATTCTTTCATAGCATAATATGAGTGCGACAACGCGTAGAGTGGATGTTCGTAGTAGGAGAACATTTTTTCATGGCATAATTCGTATCCAATGCATGTATGCTTGTGAGACAAGTGGACTTATGAGACTTGAATACTTACCATGCGAGTGCACGTGTGCTTGAGTGTCGTGATTGGAATTCAAATAAGTCATCCCTTAAATTCCAATCTTCCATTAGGAAACTCCGCTAGCTTACATCTCCCTAGTTAGAGAATTCCCAATGTGGAGGATTTTCCTCTAAGGTTTGGCCTACCCAAATACCTATCACCGTACAAGAGAATATGACATAATTTATCATAACAACCATAATATTTATTTAACTTAATTTTTTGATAATCAAAAGTATCATACTAATACTTATCATTTTTAGACATTTCAACAAACATCTAGAGTGCGTTAATTATGGATACTTTGCCCTTTCACATTCTTAACATTCCATCACAGCATAATCCATTCACACAACCCAAATCAAAATCTACATCATTAATAGAGTTGAGTTAGGGAGTTTATCGACCTTAGGAAAAACAAACTAAATATCATTTATATTATACTAATATTCACCAACATCATTAATAGAGTTGAGTTAGGGAGTTTATCGACCTTAGGGATCCTTCCTTTGGATCCAAATTGCTCACAAGGTGATTTGGAGAAGCTTCGAGGACGATCTGCAAGCTTTCTTTGCGATATCCAAGCTATCTTTTTCTTCTCAAAGAAATCCCTCTCTCAAAACCCTAGGTTTTCTCTCCCTTTTTGCCAAATTAGGTTAGAAATAGGTAGAGTATTCTAATACTCCGAAATAGGATCCCTATTTATAGCCCCAAGGGTTGAGGACCAAAAGATCAAAAAGCCCTTACTGAAATTCTGCAAAAACACGAAGGACTGAGTGATCGGTGGTGACGACCGAACGATCGGTCGCCCACCGATCGACCAGTGCTCTTGACCGAGCTCTCTGTCAAAAACACACTCTCTGGAAATTTTCCCCATTCAAAATTTTGGACCATTCGATTGATACCGATCGATTGCTACTTCTGACTGACCGATCGGTTGTGAACCGATCGATCTCTAGCAATCGGTATTCTGCAGATTTTTGACCTATTAAACTGTTTCGGCCATAACTTTTGACTCGATCATCGGATTTCGACGATTCAACTTGCGTTGGATTCGCCTTTCGAAAATGAACATTTTTAACATTTTAGAATTTCTAAATTCCCCTTTATATATGGACCAAATTATCTCTAAAGTTGACTAATATGCAATTCCATCAGACAAAACATCGGAAAACCCACTTTTGACTTAGCTTAGACTAAAATTTTGGAAAAACATTAAACATGAACCTTGAAGAGGGTTCCAATACCTTTTTAAAGGTTCAAGAATCATTCAGTTCTGATAAACGGTGCTAAAACTAGAGTTTCTTAAAGTTTAGGGTGTGATATGACATCCCTCCGTTTACAAGTTTGATTAAGCCTTAATCACACTATACCAATTAGATATAAATACATAAACATTAAAACATTACAAGGACTATAATACCCCTAATACTTGCAATAAAAAACATGAAGAAGATTCGGGTCTCTATAGTGTTGCTCACGAGAGGGATACTCTGGTGAGCAAAAGAGTAAACCTTTTGCCTGCATTAAATGGTAGGCCCACTTGATGTTTAGTGCGGTGGCTCAGCTCTTGATAGTCATAGTAGGTACCATCAAGAGTTTTAAATCACTTCCCTTGTCTTTAACCGAAACCAGATTTCTCAAGTAGGGCTGCCGGATTGAAAATCCAACTATGCCAAAGTGTACATACATTAAATGGTAGGCCCACTTGATGTTTAGTGTGGCGGCTCAACTCTCGATAGTAGGTACCATCAGGAGTTTTAAATAACTTCCCTTGTCTTTAACCTAAACCAGATTTCTCAACGGGGCTACTAGATTGAAAATCCAACTATGCCAAAGTGTACATACATTAAATGGTAGGCCCACTTGATGTTTAGTGTGGTGGCTCAGCTCTCGATAGTTGGTACCATCAAGAGTTTTAAATCATTTCCCTTGTCTTTAACCTAAACCAGATTTCTCAAGCGGTGCTTCTAATTCGAAACTTTCGAAACTGTCTTAGCGTCTCCAACTCAACAGACATGTCTTATAGGTCCCCCAAATCAGACACTTGAGTCGGTTTATGAGCATTATAGGGTTTCAAATTTCAATGCCGAAGAAGAAGGTTAAATACGATGGATTACATGAGAGTCAATTTCTCGAGGGCCAGAGAATGGATGATTGAGATCTACAAAAATTGAGTGTTATCATCGTGCTAAATAAATGCGAGATAAGGAACTGAAAGATGTGGTGGGATGCGAGTATAACACGATGCTTTCCATCATTGAAAGTGCTTCTGCTTCGTGTTTTTCACTGAACCTTCAAATGTTATTTGTTTTCATAGTTCTAATTCGCTGTATTGTTGCCTCTTCTACTTTCTTAGCTTGAGATTCACACAGGCAAATGCTTTGTCTGTTTTCTTTTCGAGGTGGGTTTAAAAATGCATCATTTCATTTATGACACTAATTGGGATAGCCCAGTAGCCAAAGGATGAACTGTAAACCCAGAGGTCCCGAGGTTGATTCCTAAGTTCCCCTTAATATCAATTGTATGGGGTGGGGGTATTCCCTATTGTCACGGTCATTTTGTCCAATGCTCGGCACATGGCCATGACCCGTGTTTTGTAAGCCTTGTACATATGAGCCATGTAAAGTGTCCCGGGGTTTATTGTAAATTCCTTTTGTAGTCAAGGGTAGTTTAGTAAGGTAATTTGTAATGGCAGAGTTGTAAATACCCCAGTATGACTCCACTAGCAAGGAGGATGTTTCCTTCTGTAAAAGGATAAAATGTTTATTTTCCTACCTTGAGGAGAGGTGAGCAAGGTGAGTCCGTAGCCCATGTCCCTTTGAGTTTGTAGCAAGCTCAATCTCCTCACTAATTGTAGTCTGTAAAGAGTTGCTTGAACGGATCAATAAAGCTTAAAGTTGCTTTCAAACGGTGTTGCGTGTTGATACGTGTTGCTTACTTTGTCCCTTACTGACTTGGTGTGCATCTTACCACTTGGGAACATTTCTCGGGTGATTATCTTGTGGTTGGCTGACTCGCAGGTGTAGTCGAGTGCCGCACGGTCGCTTCGCTTATAAAAAGGTTGGACCGTGACAATTGGTATCAGAGCGGTCATTGTGATCCTCTAGAAGTTGGAATTATGCCACCGAGACAGGAACGGACGAACAAAGAGCGGATCGGGGATCTCGAGTCGCAAGCTTCACAACTTGGCGGTGTAGCAGACGGACTTGCACAACTTGCCGAGCGTGTCGATGTGATCGAGATGGAACAAAGGAATGTTGCTAGCACTAGTGATATGCTTAGCGAGGACTTTAGGGCTACTGTGGAAGCCCTACAAGCCCAAATTGGTAACCTTGTTGCAAAGGTGAATGTTCTCACTAGAGCAATGGGAACAACTGGCCCAAATGCAGGGGAAACTTCCAGGATTCGAATTCCTGAACCTAGAAACTATGTTGGTGCTCGTGATGTAAAGGAACTCAAGAACTTCTTGTTTAATATGGAACAATACTTTCGGGTTGTTAGGACTGACTCGGAAGAGATTAAAGTCACGATGACTACTATGTATTTGGTGGGTGATGCCAAACTGTGGTGGCGATCAAAGTACGATGATATAGTCAGGGGTGTTTGCACCATTGACTCATGGGAGGACCTAAAGAGGGAATTGAAGGCACAGTTCTTTCCCGAGAATGTCGAGTATATGGCTCGGTGAAAGTTAAGAAACCTTCGACAGACCGGTACTGTTCACGAATATGTGAAGTAGTTCTCAGCATTGATATTAGACATTCGAGATATGTCTGAGAAGGAAAAGCTATTCTATTTCCTTGAAGACCTCAAACCTTGGGCCCAAACTGAGTTACAGAGACAAAGGGTACAAGATTTGACGTCAGCGCAAGCTGCGGCTGAGCGCCTAACCGACTATTCTACCGAGGATGGTGGGAAGAAGAAAATAGCTTACTCGGGGAACTCAAGCTCGAGTGCTAAGTCGGGGAAGTTTAACAAGCCCAAGAGTGGGGGAGGTGATAAGAGACCTTCAGGATCCTCACAATTCAAAGGATCAACAACGTCTTCAGCTGGGTCGAAGACCATTAGTTGCTTCCTTTATGGAGGGCCACACCGGATTGCTGTGTGCCCACAAAAGTAGGCTTTGAATGTCTTACAACAGTCTCCTCAAGCTGAAATAGTGCCTGAAGAGGACGAAGGTGAGGAGCCAACTCGGATAGGTGCTCTACGGTTACTTAATGCTGTGAAAAAGCAAAGTGTAGAGAAGAAACCAGCCCCTACCAAAGGTCTCATGTATGTTGAATTGAAGATCAATGGTAAGCCGACCCGTGCTATGGTCAACACAGGGGCCACACATAACTTTGTGGCGGGTTCGGAAGCGAAACACCTCGGCTTGAATCTAGAGATGGATTCTAGTCGAATGAAAGCGGTAAACTCAAAGGCCAAACCAATCCATGGTGTGGCCAAGTCGGTACATGTTAAATTGGGCGACTGGGAAGGGAGAATGAACCTTACAGCTGTTCCGTTGGATGATTTTCAAGTCATTCTTGGGATGGAGTTCATAAGAGAAACTAAGGCGGTACCGATGTCATTCTCAAACTCAGTTTGTCTACTTGGAGATAATCCTTGCATGGGTCCTGCCACTAACAAAGCAAATGAAGAGAAGTTTCTGTCAGCCCTCCAACTGAAGAAGGGCCTGAAGAAGGGGGAACCAACTTATGTGGCTTCCCTAGTTGAAGTGCAGGAGGAATTGAGAGAAGCACCTGTTCCAAAAGAGGTACAACAAGTATTGAAGGAGTTCGATAATGTGATGCTTGGTGAATCCCCAAGTCATTGCCTCCGAGAAGGGGCGTTGATCATCAAATCCTGAAGCTAAACCACCTGCAAGAGGGGTATATCGTATGGCTCCGCTAGAGTTGGTAGAATTGAGAAAACAATTGGATACCTTGCTAGAGTCAGGGTTTATCTGGCCATCAAAGGCTCCATTTGGAGCACCTATGCTATTTAAGAAGAAACAGGATGGAAGCTTAAGGCTATGTGTGGATTATCGTGCCTTGAACAAGTTAACTGTCCAGAACAAATATCCTATCCCTCTCATTGCAGATTTGTTTGATCAGTTGGGAGCTGCAAGATATTTCTCTAAGCTTGACTTAAGGTCAGGCTATTATCAAGTCCGCATTGTAGAGGGAGATGAACCAAAGACTGCATGTGTAACTAGATATGGTGCTTTTGAGTTTTTGGTCATGCCATTTGGGTTGACCAATGCCACCGCCACATTTTGCACCCTCATTAACGAAATCTTCCACTAGTATCTGGATAAATTCATGGTAGTGTATCTTGATGATATTGTCGTATATAGCTCCTCGTTGGAGAAGCATGTCGGGCATTTACGCACCGTATTCCAGTTACTCCAGAAGAAGCACTTATTTGTGAAGAGAAAAAAGTGCTCATTTGCTCAAGAGCACATTATGTTCCTTGGACACCAAGTTGGCAGAGGCTAAATAAGGATGGATATGAAGAAGATGCAGGCTATCCAGGAGTGGAAGGCCCCAACCAAGGTGAGTGAGCTAAGCTCATTCCTTGGACTGGTGAACTACTACAGGAGATTCATTATGGGGTATTCCAAGCGTGCTGCACCCCTAACCGACTTACTGAAGAAAGATCGGGTTTGGTCTTGGCCACAAGAATGCCAAGACGTATTTGAAGACCTCAAGAATGTTGTAACGAGCAATCCAGTCCTTACTCTTCCAAATTTGGGAAAAGCCTTTGAGGTCCAAACTGATGCGTCGGACTATGCACTAGGGGGTGTACTTCTACAAGACGGTCATCCAATTGCTTATAAGAGCCGAAATCTCAATGATGCTGAACAAAGATACACTACCCAAGAGAAAGAATTATTGGCTGTTATTCATTGTCTCCGAGTGTGGAGGCATTACCTACTTGGTTCAAAGTTCATCGTGAAGACGGACAACTCTGCGGTAAGCCACTTCTTAACCAAAAAGAAACTCACTCCCAAGCAAGCTCGATGACAGGAGTTCCTTGCTGAGTTTGACATCGAGCTAGAATATAAGGCAGGACGCACTAATCAGGTAGCGGATGCCTTGAGCCGAAAGGCCGATTTTGTGGCCTTGAAGTTGGTGGGTCACTTGACGGCGAGTAAGGTGACCGATAGCATACGGGAGCGAATTAAAGAAGGGTTTGACCAAGATCCTACAGCCAAAACCATTATTCAACTTGCCAAGGAGGGAAAGACGCGTCGATTTTGGTTGGAGGATGGTTTCTTCCTTATCAAGAGAAGGTGCTTGTTTGTGCCTAGAACGGGTGAACTGCGCAAGTTACTTCTGAAAGAATGCCATGACACTTTGTGGGCAGGTCATCCGGGCTGGCAACGCACTATGTCCTTGTTGAAACAGAACTATTATTGGCCAAATATGAAAGATGACGTGATGGAGTACACTAAGACTTGCCTCATCTGCCAACAGGACATAGTTGAGAGAAATAAGGCATTAGGACTCCTGCAACTGCTACCGGTGCCAAAGAGACCATGGGAGAGTGTCTCAATGGACTTCATAACTAACCTGCCTCAAGTGGGGGAGTATGGGTCAATATTGGTGGTTGTGGAAAGGTTTTCCAAGTATGCAACTTTCATCCCAGCACCAAAGTACTACTCGGCAGAGGAGGTAGCCTATTTGTTCTTCAGACATGTTGTCAAATATTGGGGAGTGCCCCAAAATTTGGTAAGTGATCGAGACACTCGGTTCATAGGACGGTTTTGGACCGAGATATTTCAACTTTTGGGGTCGAAGTTAGACTTTTCTTCAAGCTACCATCCACAAACTGATGGGCTGACAGAGAGATTCAATGGTTTGCTTGAAGAATATTTACGCCACTTTGTAACTACTAACCAAAGAAATTGGGTTAATCTTCTGGATATAGCACAGTTCTACTTTAATATTCAAAAGAGCTCCTCTACTAACAAGAGTCCTTTCGAGATTGTTACAGGACAGCAACCACTGTTACCTCACACAGTGACCTAGCATTATACAGGTTCAAGCCCCAAAGCCTACCAATTCACTATGGAGTGGAATAGAAACGCTGATATTGCACGCACCTATTTGGAGAAAGCGTTAAAACGAATGAAAAAATGGGCCGACCAAGATAGAAGACCCGGAGAATTCCAAGTGAGAGATCTAGTCCTTGTCAAGCTCATTCCGGAACAACTGAAATTCTTTCGGAAAGTCTACAACAAGCTTGTTCGAAAGTATGAAGGTCCAGTTTTTGTTGTTGCTCGTGTGGGCAAGACCTCCTACAAAGTTCAGCTTCCGTCGTGGTTGAAGGTCCACCCAGTATTCCATGCCAACAACATCAAGCTCTACCATCCTGACATGGAAGATTCAGCTTGCAACATCTCTATCAGAACTACACCAAAAGCGACAAGTTCGAGTGTTCGTGAAGTTGAACGCATCTTGGCAGATCGTGCAGCGCCAACACTCAAGCATCTGGAACGAGAATACCTGGTGAAGTGGAGGGGCCGAGGTGATGAAGATACAAGCTGGGAGCTAGCCGAAGACCTACGTCAGTTCGAAGACAAGATTGCAGAGTATCAAGCTTTAGAGTCTACGAGGGCGTTGACTGTTTAAGTAGGGGAGTCTGTCACGGTCATTTTATCCAGTGCTCGGCACATGGTTATGACCCGTGTTTTGTAAGCTTTGTACATATGAGTCATGGAAAGTGTCCTGGGGTTTATTGTAAATTCCTTTTGTAGTCAAGGATAGTTTAGTAAGGTAATTTGTAATGGCAGAGTTGTAAATACCCCAGTATGACTCCACTAGCAAGGAGGATGTTTCCTTCTGTAAAATGGTGAAATGTTTATTTTCCTACCTTGAAGAGAGGTGAGCAAGATGAGTCCTTAGCCCATGTCCCTTTGAGTTTATAGCAAGCTCAATCTCCTCATTAATTGTAGTCAGTAAAGAGTTGCTTGAAAGGATCAATAAAGCTTAAAGTTGCTTTCAATCGGTGTTGCGTATTGCTACGTGTTACTTACTTTGTCCCTTACTGACTTGGTGTGCATCTTACCACTTGGGAACATTTTTTGGGTGAGTATCTTATGGTTGGTTGACTCGCAGGTGTAGTCGAGTGCCGCACGGTCGCTTCGCTTACAAAAAGGTTGGACCGTGATACTATGCACTACGTGAGGCAAGTCCGAGTCTAAGACTCGGGATATTCATGTTTATCCAAAAAAAAAATCTTTAAAATAGATATAGTCCTGGGGCCGTGCTATGGGTCTACTAACGCAGACCTCATACTGTTGATGATCCTTGTTGGCTTATTTCTAGAAGTTTACTATTAATGGTGGGTATGGAAAAAGAAACACGAGATATAAATATAATTCTCCCGTCTTCGAATAGTTTATTTTTCTTTTGAGTCAAAATATACTTGCATAAGTAGATTTTCAATTTATTGTGTGTGATTTGTATGCACATCGGCACATGTTGTGCATACCATGTACATGTCTGTGAGCTCTGGTGTGCGTGTTCTCATTTGTGCCATTCTTCATTAAACACAACACTGTTATTATGAAGATAATATGGTGGTGTTTATACGTTTCAGGATTTAAGGGCTTTTGGAAAAGATAAAGGGCGGTGTTCATATTTCTTAGGGGGGGGGGGGGGCACATGCCCCCCTAAACTTTTGGATTTTATTTTATTTTACTAACCCACTTGATATGGATGAAGATCCAATCACAACAGCCAATTGCAATTGAACTCAGTGAGAGTTCAATTGGACTCACATGCCAACATGTATCCCTTTTAAGCCCTATTAACTGTGGTTAAGATTCACTAACCTTCAGGGTTCAACCATATAACTTTAACTTTTTTTAATATATTAAAATTAATAATATTAACCCTAAGGGTTAAAAATCCTTACCTAAAGTTTAATATTTTTCTAAAAACTAAAGTTATATGATTGAATCCCAAGGTAAATAATTTTTAACCATAATTAATAGGGGTTAAAGAGACATGTGTTGGCCTATGGGTGTGTTTGAACTCTCCCCGAGTTCAATCGCGATTGGCTGTGATTCAATCACATGTGGGTGCTCCTCAGTTATTGAATTTTTTTAAAAAAAATATAGTTTACTAAGGATTCAAAATCCTTATAATCGGACTCCTTGGATTCGGTTACAACCCATAAGTTAATACATGTCTCTTTTAATACCTCTTAATTGTGATTAAGATTCACCAACTCTTAGGGTTCTACCACCTAACCTTGGTTTCTAGAAGAAAAAAATTAACTCTAAAAATTAAAGTTGTTAACTAGAGTTAAAAAACTTTTGTACTGTAACTGAATTTTTAAGAGTTCTGGTTATAACAGTAAATGATTAGTAGATGGGACAGTTTTCCTATTGAATGTTTTTAAAAAATATATCTTTTAACTATCTTGTTTAATTATTTAATATGGCATAGTACTCATTGGACAAGGGGTAACTGTTCTAAACTTTTCAAAAAAAAGTTATATTATATTATTTAATAGGGCAAAACCATAGGACAATGAGAAACTGTTCTCCTAAATAAATAGAAACAATACACGTAGGATATGTACAAAAGGGATGGATGAATGACCCATAAACTTAGTCGTCAAAAAATTATTTTGGGGCTTCACCCCGAACCTCGTCCCTTAAACTAAATGTGCCCCCCCTAAAACAAATTTCTGGCTCCACCCGCTGCTGCATATGATGTAATTTGATTATCCACAAGCAAAAGAATAATCAACAATGATAAAATCACTTTATCCCAATTTATATTCCGATTAATATTCCTTTTTAATTTCTCAATCTCTTTCATTATAAATGTCATCTAAATTTGAAAATTGCACTCTATCCAAAGTGAGGTTATTTGTTTAGGGAAATGAAAAATGGACCTCGGGGTCCTCTTCCAAACGGATCAACCACTTGCAAATTGACAAGTGGCAATAAAAATGTTATTTTATTTTTAACTTCTTTCTTTCTCTCATCTCAGTGTGTTGAAATTTGATTGGTATGGTCAGCTTGGAAGAGGACCTTGGGGTCCTCTTATCAGAATTTATTTGTTTATACCCGTACAGTATTTGTTCAAAGGCAATAGAATGCTCCCATTGATTATGAGATTGAGCTTGCTCCCATTCTTTCTTGATGTATTTGGTTTGCAGGATATTTGGCACATCCTTGGGGATTAGTCTCGATCCAGATGGGTGGGTGACACCCCGAGTCATTAAAAAATAAATTATTTGATTATGAATTTTAATAAAGTTTAATGAGTTTTATTAATAACTAATATATTATGTATTTTTATTTTAAATATTATCAACATATATTTTAAAATAAAATAATTATATTATTTAATTTTAAGAATTATATTTTAATGATGTTCTAATAATAATAATTAATTATCAATTATTTTATACAGATAATAATATTTACTAAATAATATAACTTATATTATTACCGTATGTTTGCGACTTGCACACTATTTAAGGTTTGTCAGAGATATTTCGGATGAACAAGACTACCCTTCTCTTTAGGGCACAAAACAGTATATTCTTAAACCTTAACAGTTTAAATACAAAGCGTTTATGTTGCCAAGTTGGCGGTAATCTTGTAATTATGTATGAAAAAGTGTTATGTAAAAGACTCGTACACCCCCTACCTCTTGCGTGAGTGGTAGGGGTGTGTGGTAGGGGTGTGGCCTTCCCATGTTGGAGGTCCAGAGATCTAATCGCACTCGGGTAAGAGAAAGAAAGAGCTCCACTGCCCAAGCTAACCCCTATTGACAGTCTGACTCTACTCAGAATTTCTATCACCAAAAAATCAAAAAACAAAAAATAAGAGACTCATTATCTTCTCCAGTTGTACCTGGTTTTTGCCGAAACCGGCACTCCCGAGGTGGCCACTTGTCCCTTTTTTACACCTTTTAATTGTGGTTAAGATTCACTCACCCCTAGGGTTCACCCACCTCAGGGGTGGAGCCAAGTGGGGGCCTGTGGGGGCACGTGCCCCAACTCAACTTTTGAATTTTTTTTCCTCATTGTTTTAGGTATAGCCATGGGAATGGGGGACATGCCGTGAGATTGGATCACTCAGCCATGGGAATGGGGGACATGCCGTGAGATTGGATCATTCAATTGTGATTGAACTTGGAGAGAGTTCAATCGTGCTTAAAGGTCAACACATGTCACTTTTAACCTCTATTAACTATGATTAAGATTTACTAACCTTTAGGATTCAACAATATAACCTTATTTAAAAAAATCTCATGAGGGACATTCGTGAGATCGGATCACTCAATTGTAATTGAGCTTGGAGAGAGTTTAATCGCATCTATAGGTGAACACATGTTCCTTTTAACCTCTATTAATTGTGGTTAAGATTCAATAATTTTTGGTTCAACAATATAATCTTATTTTAAAAAATATTAACCCTAAGATTTAAAATTATTAATTGCCAATTTAAATATTTTATATTATTTTTTATCATGAAAATCAAGGGTATGTTGTTGAATGCCAAGAGTTATTAAATCTTAACTATTAATAAAAGTTAAAAAGATACATGTTGACCGTGAGTACAATTGAATTTTCACGAGTTCAATTACAATTGATTGTGTGATCCGATCTCCATGCTTGTGTTGCTCCCTTAACTAAAAAAATATTTTTATTTGTTAATTATTTTATTGGGCATAATTATAAGGTAAGGGACAGTTGTCCCTAAAAAAAATATACTATATTATTTACTTATTTAATAGATATAGTCATGAGGTAAGGGGGTAATGTTCCCGAACTAGTGAAAACAAATACATTTTGTTCATATCATGCTATTTAATTATTTAATGAGACATAGCTGCAGGAGCAAGGAGATAATTGTCGAATAAATAAGGAGAAATAATACTCGTAAGATATGTACGATATGTATAGACGAAATGACCCAAAAACTTAGTCATAAAAAAATTCATGGGTACTATAGCCCCGAATCCCGTAAACTCAAAATATTTCATACCAATCTAATAATTCTTCACAAATCCATCAATAATTACTATCATTTCCATCAAATATCGCATGCCTCCACTACTAGAAAATCCTTGACTCCGCCTTGACCCACCTTTCTTTGGTTTTTAGAAAAAAATATTAATTTTTTTTTAATCTTAGGAGGTAATGAATTTTAACCACGGTTAATAAATTATTTTATAATTTTTTCTAAAAACCAATGATAGGTGAGTGAACCCTAAGAGTGAGTGAATCTTAACCACAATTAAAATGTGTCAAAAGAGACATGTGGCCACCTCAGGGGTGTAACCGGTTTTGGCAAAACCGGTTACAATTCGAGAAGATTACGTCCCTATGTAAAACAGCTCTTGACTATCTCCACAATGGGAGCTCCGCGTCAAAGGCGGTGAAGTAGTCTCTATTCTTAAATAAATGAATAAGACTATCCACTCTTTTACCAGTGCAAATCCTCTAGTCGGCTGATACCGGAACCGAGTATTAGGGGATGTGTTCTCCTTTTAAATGGTCACGCTTATCTTCTTGTGATTAATTTTCAGTCACTCTTAGGGTTAAGAAATTTAAATTTGGTTTTTTTTTAAAAATTAAAATTTTTTCAACACCCTTTAATCGAGTTAGGCTCCATTGTAGGTTCTCGTGGACCAAAAGTCAAGTCTGGCAACCAAATAATACAGGTAGCTTCCCTGTATCTTCTTTTGGTATCCGGAGTTAACATAGACAAACCCCCTTCCTAAATCGCTCGATATTTATTTGGTGGTGGCTGACCAAACGGCCAAACTGGGGCGGAGCCATGGGGCTGTACTTTCCTTCATGTATGGTATGATATAGTAGGTCCCCCCCCCCCCCCCCCCCCCCCCCTCCACCCACCCACCCACCCACCCACCCAACCAATTTTTTTTGCCATATATACGGTGGGCCCTACAATTGAGTCCGGTAATGCCCTTTAGGTCGTCACATATCCCTATTGACACCCTTTATCTATGGTTAAAATTCACCTACTCTTAGGGTTCACTTACTTATCTTTGTTTTTAGAAAAAAAATATTAAATTTTTTTTTAATCTTAGGAGTTAGTGAATGTTAACTATGATTTGAAATTTTTTTGATATTTTAAAAAAAACCAAAGATAGGTGGGTAAATCTTAACCATAGTTAAGGGGTATCAATAGGGATACGTGACGACCTCAAGAACATTACCAGAAAAAAAATTACCCTAAAAAAAATTTCTCGGGGGCATAGCTCACGAACCCCCAAGCGTATATTTCAGCCCCCCAATGAAAAATTCGTGGCTCCGCCCTTGCAGCCAAAGTTAGTCTGTAAGTCATACGCCCAAGATCTAAAGGTTTCTATTTGCGATTGTGCCACGTGGTGCTTACACTCTCGATTACTAGATTCCTAGCCAACACTAACCCAATGTGTTTATTTTTTTTAAATCAAGATTAACTTGCTTAACTCTAAGAGGTGAAACTTAATCACAGTGAAAGGGTGTTAATTGGAGAGACACACTGGGTTAATAAATCTTAACCATAGTTAAAGGGTATTAAATTTTTATTAAGTTAAATGGTTTAACCTAAGGGTGGGCGAAACTTAAGCAAGTTAAAGGATGTTAAAAGGGGAGAGACGTGGTGATTTAAAAGGGGCATCGGATTATCTCTCACGGATGACGGACGCTTGAGCATGGGACCATATCGTCTATGTTCATCCATGTATTCTTCCATGTGGCCAGAGGATTTGAAGGCTAGGATTTATCCAACAGGTGGTTACAACTGCTAAACCCATAAACACAAATTAATCCTAACCCTACACCACTCATGATCACTGGGAAGAACCCAGGAAGATCACAGACGATTTGTTTCCTTTGAGCACAGCCTTTAAGCGACCCTTATGCATCCCATGTGGCCAAGAGAGAAATATCAAATCGCGGAGAAGTCAAGATCAGGGGAGAAAATGACTTCAAATTTTTTTCTCAACACGTGTCGGATGCATAAGAGTCGTGTGAGGGTCATTGGACGTCCGTCAAAGTAATCCTTTGCCTTTAAAAGGGGAGCACGGCGGCGCTGACTAGAGGATTTGAATTTTTCTTTTGGTGGCAAATCCTCTCCAGTTATAACCGGATGTGGCACATCCGGTTATAACCCCTAGAGGTCGCCACGTGTCTCCTTTGACACCCCTTAACCATGGGTAAGGTTCACCCACCCCTAGGGTTCCCCCACCTATTTTTGGTTTTTTTTTTTTAAATATTAATTCTATTTTTAAAATTAAAAATATTTTTTAAAGTTTTTTTAATATTAAAAACAATTTTTTAATTTTAAAAATAGAATTAATATTTTTTTTAAAAAACCAAAAATAGGTGGGTGAACCCTAGGGGTGGGTGAACCTTACCCATGGTTAAGGGGTGTCAAAGGAGACACGTGGCGACCTCTAGGGGTTATAACCGGATGTGCCACATCCGGTTATAACTGGAGAGGATTTGCACCCTTTTCTTTTACGACACAAAAAAGTTTAGGAAAGTGAATTAAAACTCGTCCACCAAAAAAAAAAAAAAATTAAAACTCTTGATAATAATAGTAGACCTTTGGATTTTTAATCTAAGGGTGTCAAGTACAAAGTGGGCTACATCCAAACCAAACCATGTGTACACATAAAACCATTAGATTTTAATCCAATGGTCAAGCTCTCGCAGAGTTTTTTTTTATCACTGTCCAAAAGTTTATTTTTAAATAAATGAACTTAGTACAAACCTTAAACATCATAATCCGGATTCAGTCCATCCACTGATCCACACATCAGGTGACCGTTTGGCATGTGCATCATTGGACAGATCCTGTGTGTCCTAAGATGTTTCAACCCATATTATTGACATTGAAGCCGGCACCTTCCTTCCAAACCAACTCGTTTTTAAAAGACCTAAAAAGGAAATTTAGTATAAATAATAGGAAAATGAGCAATGTTACGTCCACTTTCTATTCACTCTCCGATTGTTTTTTACTGATTCTAAACAAAAAAAACCAAAACAAAAGTGATGGGACCTACAAAAAAGTACAATACTATTTTGTTTTCTTGTATTAAAGTAAGGGAGAGTAGATGGCCGGAAAGTAGACATAGCATGTCCATTTTTTAACTCAATTAGGATTAAGATTTATTAACCCATAAGGTTCATCCGTATACCTTTGGTTTTTAGAAAAATAAAATAAACAAAATTTTAATCATAGGAGATAAAAAAAATTTAACTAGAGATTATGTAGTTAAGTGGGCTTTGTGAGAGTGAGGAACATTAGTTCGCCCCTCGCCAGTGGAGTGAACTATTGGTCTAAACAATAACTAATAGCACAGAAGGAAAGTTTTCTCTCTTCCCCTCTTTCTTCTCTCTTTCCCTCTTTTACTTTTTTCCTTCGGAAAAATATATTTACACTCCTGAGATTTGACGAAATTACACATAGGTCCCCTAATTTTCAGAAAATATAATAGGTATCCTTATGTTTAAAACTAATGACACTTACACCCCTTTCGTCAGTCAACATGTGAAAAATGACCAAGAAATACCAAAACTCAATCTTGTCTACCAAGAAATGCCAAAACTCAATCTCGTCTCCAAGGACGATAACTCTTCTCCGGCAACTGCCTGATAAATTTCTCTCTCTCTTTCCCTTTTAACTCTAATTAAGAAGTATTTTTGGTATTTTTTTAGTCTTTTTTCACATGTTGAGTGATGATCAACTAACAGAAGGAGTGTAAATGTCATTAGTTTGAAATATAAGGGTACCTACTGTATTTTTTGAATATTGAGGGGGTCTATATGTATTTTTGTCAAACCTTAGGAGGCGTAAATGTATTTTCCACTTATCCCTTTCGCACAATAAAAAAAAACAGTTGTAGAGGCATAGGGCTTTTGAGAAGATTACTAGTGACCGCTGAAATTTATTTTAATCAAATTTTAAAAAATAAGTAGTGGAATTACACTTTGTTTATTTTAATAGCGCTTAATGGCGTCTCCCCAGCACAAAATCCTTATCTTATTGCATTAAAAAGAGAGTGCAATAGTGGAGAGGGGCCTAACAGTCTCCTTTGCACTTAAAAGTATAAGCTAGCACTTGGATTTTGCTACCCCAGTTGCAAACCTTTCAAAGATGAAAGATATTCTGATCTTTTTCGTTTTTAAACTGTTACAATATAAAATATCTCCGCGTGTTAGACGCATTCCTGGGCCAATGGAAATTTTGGAGTAGATGCATGCAACAGTGGTAGCACTACCCATTTCACTTTGGTTTGTGATTGTATGCGCTGGATAGCACTGATATCACGCACAAGGCCGATTGATCGTAAATTCAATGGTATCAAGGCACAGCCTAGCGCATGCATTACAACTGTGGGCACCACCAAGCGCGATGAATTTTGTTTAGGGAAATGATTTTGAGACCACAGACAGTCGAGACCGTCAAAATTGTGCACGGATGCACAAGATTAATTTAAGGTGGGACCTATCACGTGAATATGATCCTACCTAAAATCCCATGCATCCATGTACGGTCTCAATGGTCTCAGCTCTTTTGGGGTCTCAGTAGCAAAGTCCTTTTTCTTAATCTAAGGCTGTGCTCTAGATAACGTGTTGTCGAGCACCTACAATCACGATCCTTTCACTTTAAAGTAGGAACCCAAGTCCAAAGTAGCTCTTTCAACGGAAAAACAAAAAAGTCCAAAGTAGCTCTCATTTTTTTTCCTCTTAAGGATATATAGAAAGCAAAAGCAGACCACATTAACAACACAGATAGCAATTTCCTGATTAAAATAAACAAAGTGTAATTTCATTATTTTTAAAATTTGCTTAAAAAAAATTCAGCCGTCACTAGCTGTCACTAGTAGCCTTCTGGAAACCCCTATGCCTCTGTAACTATTTTTTGATTGTGTCTGTGTAAAAGGGGAAAAATTAGAAGATAGGAAGAGAGAAAACTTTCATTCTTCTTTGCTATCAATTATTGTTTAGAGCTATACTTTGGTCTATTGGCGATCCTTGCTCTCACAAAGCTAACTCAACTACATGAAAACTAGTTAATTTAAAAAAAAAAACCTCCTGCAGTTAAAATTTTGTTTATTTTATTTTTCAAGGTAGATGGGTGAACCTTACAGGTTAATAAATCTTAACCACAATTAAATGAAGTCAAAAGATGGACATATGGCATTAAAAGGGGACCCAAGACGTACCTCCTCGCGTCACCAACTAAGAAGGTGATTATTTTCCTATTGTTTGTGGTCTTTTAGAAACGAGTTGGTCTAATTGGATGGAAGGTGCGGCATCAATCTCAATGAAATGGGTTGGAAGATATATATGTATATATCTATCTGGAAGGTAAACTGGGTTAGGATGACCCCTACTAGAAATATAAGCAGGACACATGTTATGTTTTAGTAAGGACACACAAGATCTGTATGCCATGTTGCACGTGCCAAACGGTCTCACGTGTCAGTATTCTGGCATGACCATGTTCATGGAAATTACGAAAGATCAAAGAAGACTAGGAATAGATATTGTGCTAAATATAAAAGGATATTCGAGAAGACTACCAGCACAGATAGCTATTTCCTGATTAAAATAAATAAAGTGTAATTTCACTACTTTTAAAAGTTTGATTAAAAAAATTCAGCCATCACTGGTTGTCTTCTCAAAACCCCAATGCCTAACAACTATTGTTTTGATTGTGTTCAAAAAACAAAAAAAAAAAGGAAGGAGAATTTTCCTTCTTCTTTACTATTAATTATTGTTTGAGATTAACTATCAACAGGAGGAGCTGGTTGATAGCAACGTAAAATGATTAACCTAAAATGACTGGTGATCTTCTCCAGTTGTAACCTGTTTTGTGCAACCCTGTGGTCACCACATGTCCCTTTTTACACTCCTTAACTGTGGTTAAGATTTACCTACCCCTAAGGTTCATCCACTTCTCTTTGGTTTTTAGAAAAATTAACCTTAGGAGTTGGTAAATTTTAATCACAATTAACAAAAATATTATTTTTTTCTAAAAATCAAGAATGGGTAGATGAACCTTAGGGGTGAGTGAATCTTAACCATAGTTAAGAGGTGTCAAAAGAGACATGTGACCACCTCATGGGCATAACTAGTTTTGGCAAAACCAGTTACAATTAGAAAAGAGTTGGTCCAACCAAAAATTTGTCTTGGGAAGTGGTAATTTGGTAATTATGAACACAAAGGCTTGCTCAGATGGACTGTTCAACCGGAGCTCCTATTGAAAGTTATTCTCTTAATTTTTAGAGCAATAGTTTGCACCACTGGCGAGGAGAGAACTATTGCTCTTTGCTCTTACAAAGCCAACTCAACTACATGACCTTTAATTAAATTTTTTTTAACTCTTGTGGTTAAAATTTTGTTTATTTTATTTGAACTCTAGTGATTAAAATCTTGGAATCAAAAGATTGATACATAGAATTAATAGGACCCAGTCGAGACGTACCTCCTCGCGTCACCGACCAGAAGGTCATTCTTTTCATATTGTTTATACTCAATTTCCTTTCTCGTCTTTTAGAAAAGAGTTGGTCAAAGTTGGACGGCAGGAGCCGACCTCATTCTCAATAAAATGGGTTGGAAGATCTTAGTGACACATGTCATGTTTGTAGTAAGGGTAACATAGGATCTGTGTGGGACAATGAGAATAGTCATTGTGCTCCAATCTTACACTATTTTGTGCTCCATTTTTCTCTCAAACATTTCCATTAATGCTGTAGACACCATTACCCCAACCCAAACGGTAAGAGATGGAGAAACGCTTGTGTCCTCCAAAGAAAGGTTTGAGCTAGGATTCTTCACCCCAGGCAATTCCAAGAACCGCTATGTGGGGATATGGTACAAACAAATTACAATTCCAACAATTGTTTGGGTTGCAAATAGAGACAACCCAATTACAAACTCATCCGGAATTTTAACTATCAGTGACAAGGGAAATCTCATGCTCCTGAATCAAGGGGCGACTACTGTTATCTGGTCATCGAATCATGATCTATCCAAGGCAGATAATCCAGTTGCACAACTCTTGGACTCGGGAAATCTTGTCATCCGAGAAGCAAACGACGAGGATCCCCACAATTATCTATGGCAGAGTTTCGATCACCCGACTCATACCATGTTACCAGGTATGAAGCTAGGATGGAACTCAAAAACCGGCATGAATCGGTCTTTGACGTCGTGGAAGAGCGAAGATGATCCATCTACCGGAGATTATTCTTTAATGATAGATCCTCATGGATCCCCGGAAACATATTTGTTGCATCGACTGGTCCGGCGATATCGAAGTGGACCATGGAATGGGCACGGGTTTAATGGCATCCCAGACATGAAGCCCAATTACATCTTCAACTTAGATTTCACTTCCAGCCAAGAGGAGGTATACTACTCATTTTCACTCAAGAATGAGTCTCTTTATTCAAGGATGTTACTAATTCATACTGGTCTACTTCATGGATATACATGGCTCGAAACTAGCAGTGTGTGGAACCTTTTTTGGATAGCCCCAAAAGACCAATGCGACAATTACAGGGAGTGTGGTGCTTATGGTATCTGCGACATAAACACCACGCCAGTGTGCAATTGCGTAAAAGGGTTCAAACCCAAGAATCCAAATGATTGGTACTTAAGAGATGGGTCTAGTGGATGCATCAAGAAATCAGAATTTGATTGTCATGACAAGAGTTATGGGTTCTTGACAATGAAGGGGATGAAACTACCCGATACTTCGCACTTTTTCGCAGACAAGAGCATGACCCTTAAGGAATGTGAAGCTGTATGTCGCAAGAACTGTTCTTGTACAGCTTATGCAAACTCTGATATCGCCGGAGGAGGAACTGGTTGTGTGATTTGGACCGGTGATCTGATGGATCTCCGAGAGTTCACCCAAGGTGGCCAAGATCTCTATGTGCGGGTAGCAGCTTCTGAACTAGGTACTTACAATTTTCATAAATTCTCTTTAAAATTTCAAATTCTAGTAGGTGATCCTCAAATTATCCATGGAATGCTTAGGACAAGTTCCAACTTCCAAAGCGCGCATGCCATTTTTTTTAATCCATAATCATGCCGATTTATTAATCAAAGAGATTAAATGCTGAACAATCAATTGGAGCAACCCAAAAAATGCCTATCAAATCTGATGACTGTAGCCACTAAATGCTGAGTTAGGCTCCACTGTACCAGATCTTGTGGGCCATCATTGACAATTTTGTCATCAGTATATTCTAATTTTTCATATTAGTAAAGACTATTCATTTGTTCACAAAAATGGTAAATTAGTGTTTTACTATTTTGAGTGTAGCTAATGATTCTGGCAAGAAGAAAAGAGTAGTGGTGACAGTTAGTGTAACAGTTGGTGTTGGTGTACTGTTATTTGGATTGAGTGCCCGTTTCATAAGAAAGAAGACAAAAAAAAGAGGTACCAAGAAACCTTTTCAATTAAAAAAAAATGAGTAAGGACTTGCTATTCGATTACTTTGCTTAATTTCATCTAACGTTTCTCCTAGTGTCTCTAAAATCAGGTACCAGGGAAAAGAATCTAGATCCACTGTTATTTGAAAATAAGAAGGATGATCTTGAGTTGACTTTATATGATTTTAGAACCATCGCGACTGCTACAAACAACTTCTCTGATACAAATAAGGTCGGAGAAGGAGGTTACGGTTGTGTTTATAAGGTAAATTCCAGATTTACTGTATGTTAGAAAAAAATAATGAATACAATGACCGGATGAATTCAGAAAGATAATTTTCGGAGTTATGGATGACAATAACAGGGTAAGTTGGCAGAGGGAAATGAAATAGCAGTGAAGAGGCTCTCAAAGACTTCAAGACAAGGAATAGAAGAATTCAAAAATGAAGTTATGTTAATTGCCATGGTTCAGCATAGAAATCTCATTCGACTTCTCGGTTGCTGCATTGAGATGGAAGAAAAGATGTTGATTTATGAGTACTTGCAGAACAAAAGCTTGGATACCATTATTTTTAGTTTGTCCATCTCAACACTTCATCTATTTAGATTAATTACATTCTCTTTTATAATTGTCTTTTACTTTTTTAATCTAAATCTGAGCTAGAGTTGACCTCCTAGAACAAAAATGTTTGCTCTAGATAAGGAAACGAGCTTGTTACTAGATTGGCGAAAGCGCTTCGACATTATTTGTGGGATTGCCCGAGGTGTTCTTTATCTTCACCAAGATTCTAGATGTAGAATTATCCATAGAGATCTCAAAACGAGCAACATTCTACTTGACGGCCAGATGAATCCCAAAATTTCAGACTTCGGCATAGCAAGAATTTTTGGAGGAGATCAAAATGAAGCAAATACAAAAAGAGTTGTCGGAACATAGTAAGTACCATAGAGAACATTCATATGTTCATGCATCGATCTCACCTCCTTATAATATTATTCTTGGTTGGTGGTATGCAGTGGTTATATGTCTCCTGAGTATGCAATGGACGGGCTCTTCTCGGTGAAATCTGATATTTTCAGCTTCGGTGTTCTAGTGTTGGAGATAATTAGTGGTAAGAAGAACAGAGGATTTTATAATTCTGACAACCTACTTAATCTTCTTGGACATGTAAGTACCAAAAGTATGTAATGTTCTTTCTTCTAAACTCTATTTATATTTGTAATGGCATTGCCATTTTCCTTCTTAACAGAGAAAGACAATGATATGAATATGTTGTAGGTGTGGAGACTATGGACAGAAGGAAGGGCAATCGAGGCACTAGATTCATCCATGGCTGATTCATGTCCCACATATGAAGTGTTGAGATGTATACAAATCGGCCTCTTATGTATACAGGAACACGCAGAAGATAGACCAACAATTTCGTCTGTGATTTTAATGTTGAGTAGTGAAAATGCAATACTGCCCCAACCTAAAAAACCAGGTTTTTGTCTAGGAACGATTCCCAGTGAAATAGAATCATCATCTAGTAAGATAGAAGCATGTTCCATGAACCAAGTTACAATTACAATGCTAGAGGCTCGGTAGTGACAGATATCATAGGAATTTCTCTATGTATATATAAAAAAAAAACTTGAGGAATTTTCTATTTTCTTGTCATTCTTATGTCTGTTGAATATTGGTGTGTACTTGGACATTTGGAATAAACTTCTCTTGCATAGAAAAATGAGACATAGGAAAGTACTGTATGGAAAAATGATGCATGGAAGTAGGTGTGCTATTAATTCCTATGTAAATTTTGAATTAGTTTTTTTTTCTATAAAGTCACTATGGGCAGTGAAATCTCGATGCCCGTAGTGTGGTTAGACCCAGGATTTTAACCCCACTCCCAATCAGGATTGAACCCAAGGAGGAATAACACTAAAATTGCAGAAAAGAGAGAGTCGCCACCTATTTAGATTGTGAGGGAAAATGGGGTCCCTGAAAAGATTGAATAAGGCTTTGGTCTGGAAATAAAGTTCAAGGTAAGAATTCATTTGAGTTAGGGGAAGATGTTAGGCACCCCTAAACTCTCATCCGGATATGGTTACCTACTCCCTAAGTCTGAATTAAAGTGGGTGAAACTATAAGAGAAGTTTGTATTTCATATATATGTTTGATTGATATTATATGAACAATAATGTACATGTTAAAATAAGCAGGGATATGATAAGGGCTCTATCCTAGGTGAGTTGAACCCGATCAGGGTTGCCTACGTATCCATTGTTAGTGGAATCAAGATGGTTTGATTTGATTTTTTTGGATTGTCGGTGTTTGATAGGCTGAGATTTGTCTTTGGATGTTAAAGTGTTTTTGAATGGTTTAAGCTCATATTCAGGAGCGTTTGAGCCTTTTCAGCTTTTGCCGTGGAGCAGAAGTGGTGATGAATGGGATTCTGAACAGGGTTTTGTAGGGTAGACCTAACCCGGGATTCAGGCAGAGGTTCGACTAGGCAGGGCTAGTTTGAATCAAATCGGGCAGAGGTTCGACAAGGGTAGGCTAGGTTTGAATCGAAGTTTGGGCAGACGTTTGACTAGGGTTTAGCTGGATTTGAACCGAAGTTCGAGCAAAGGTTCGACTAGGGTTTAGCTGGATTTGAAGGAGTTCGAGCAGAGGTTCGACTATGGTAGGCTAAGTTTGAACCAAAGTTCGAGCAGAGATTCGACTAGGGTAGGCTAAGTTTGAATCAAACTGGGCAGAGGTAAGTTTGAATCAAACCAGGGAGAGGTTCAACAGGGTTTGGCAAGTAGTCTAAGCTAGAATTTTAAAGAAGGTAATAAAGCTAATAAAAATTGAAAACAAGAGTAGAGACAAAAAGATTACCTGCTCGAAAATTTGGTGGACTTTCGAAAAAAAGGAACTTTCCAAAGAAAATAAAATTCCCGAACTTCGAACTCCCAAGAAATAAATCTCTAAGAGTTTTCTAAGTCTTAGGAATAAAAAAAACCAATGAAAAGTGGTGTGAATTGGTGAGCATTTTGAAAAGAGGGCTTTGGCTTTTATAGGGAATGGAAGAGAGGAGAAACCTCCTCTTTTCCGATGTGGGACTATATTTTCTTTTAAAAAAATTTGCTCTGGTCATTTATATGAATAACGACATGACCAAAAAGTCAAAAATGACGGAAAGGTAAGACGGTTTACACAGGAAAAATGAGCAAAAAACCAGCTCACTTTGGTCATTTATGGTATAAATGACCATACGAAAAATCCTATAAAAAACTGGTCATTTATACCAAAAAGTGACCAATCAAAAACTGCCCAAAAGGTCTGGTCATTTTTGATAAAAATGACCAGCTTAAACCCTATTTTTTTTTGCTTCGCCACGTGTCATTTTATGGTTCGCCGAAAACCCGATTTTGCGTTTTAAGCCCAATTTGTGCCTGAAAATAGCCCAATTTGTCCACAAAACATAGTTTAGATGAAAAGTGAGTTTTTTAGTATTTACAGGGGTATTTTGATCATTTTGTACTCCAGGGGCATCTTGGTCATTTTTCAGCTTTAGGGGCATTTTTCAGAAATTTGGGTATATGAAAATAGGCTTTAAAGAGAGGTTTAAAAGAAGTTTTCGAGATATTTTAAAAAAGGTTTTGAAGGTGCAAAAAGAGGCTAAAGGGGTGCAAAATTGGGGGTGCTTACATGTGGTGCATGATGCACATGCTTGCACCTGTTCACCACCCATAGAATGGGGGGTTGGGCTTCGTACGTGCCAAAGGCACATGTGGCAACTGGCTAGTGGCTATTCTGCCGCCAGCCCGCCATCATATAATACTGATAGCAGGACAATGATACCCCTCGTACGTGCTTTCTATCTGTCTTTATGGGACTGACACATGTCCGAGGTCTATCCTCACGGACAGAACTGGTTAAATCTTTGCGGATTGACCACTTGAGTCAATCCCGTAGACAGACCTTTGAGGCATTGTCGTGACCCAATATCCCACCTAGGAGTTATAAGACTTTGGCTCGTGACTTACACATCAAACCATCATGAAAGAACATACAAAGCATACTAAAAGTGGAAGCTGAAAATTTCTTAATGACATAAACAGTATTCCAAGTATATAGAAGTTCAACAAATCAAAGTAGAAAGTGGGCACTCTCACTTAACAAAAAAGATATATTTCACTCCCTCACATCTCTAAACAATAATTGAGATAGGGCCACCTATCAAGGGCCCTCTCCTCCAGAGAATGATCCAGAAAAGGTTCCTCCTCAACATACTCCTCCTCGACTCATGATCTCGGAGCATAGATGCTGAATGGACATGTCAAAAATAACTGTTCGGCTGAGCATTGAATAGCTCAGCGTATACAAACCACTAACTAGCAAAGTTATAAAATTCAATAATAACATGTACATATGTCAAAACGAAACATACTTCAATCTTATCTTAAAAAGTGCATACTTTTCTGAAAACTTGCCTTTCGAGCTTACTTTGAAATCATACTTTACCAAGTTCTGGTGAGATTAGATTTCTTATGAGAATCAAGGTTTCGTGTGAGATCAGATTTCTTGTGAGAATCAAGCTTTACAAGCTTCTTGTGAGATCATATTTCTTGTGAGACTTCTTGTGAGATCGTACTTGGAGCCAGAAGACCAGTACCCTTGAAATGACTTAGAGCTGGGTATGTAAATACCCTTCATTGAAACATACTTAGAATTAGGTTACTAGCATCCTTGACCAACCTTCTCATTGGCATTATCAACTTATCTTTTCTTGGATCCGGATATGACATATCCTTGGATATACTGTATCATTGACCAACTCTCTGTTTGACATTATCATACTTTCTTATGAGCTTTCGAATACCCGTTGTTATGAGAAAACCTTAGTCATGCAAGACATATGTGCTTATAATCATTCGTGAGTGAAATAGTAGACAAATAACTTCTCAAACATCAAAAATCTTTCATGGAATTTCATAAAAAGCAATAGGTTACAAGTACTTAGGTCATACTTTCAAACTTTCATCAAGAGCCATGCTTTTAATCTTCCTTTAATGAAGTCATAACAAGGTATATTAGTAGAGAGTACCTACCTTTCAAGATCGATTCCCTGCGATCTATCGCTTTGGAAAGTCTTGAGAAATGAAAACCGGACTTCACCTTTGATCTTAGCACAAACTTAGCAAACCCTAGCTTTTCTCTCTTTTTCTCTCTCAAATTTCTCTTATAACTTTGCTAAACCCTAACCCCAAGAAAAGGGTACTATTAATAGAGTTTGGGGTTTCCAAAATCCAAAAAAAAACCTCCCAAAATATCTTTAAAGCATAAAGTAGGTCGGCCAAGTAAAATGGGCAGAGGAGCGGTCAATCGGGCTTGAGAGCGATCGACTAGTAGTGGAGGGGTCGATCGGTTGGTCGAGCGGTCAGGTGCACACTCTTTGGACAAAAACCCCGTACAAATTTAGTGCTGGTTGACCGGTTTGGTTAGCGGTTGACCGGTTTGCTCTGATTTTGGCCACTTTGGATTGATTTCATACTTTAGACACTAAGAGTATTTTTACTCTTTTGCCTTAAACCCCTAAACACACACTCATACCTATAGAGTAATACAAAACCCTTGTTCATTATTCAAGGCATGCAAAACAATACATGGAAGAACTGGGGCTCTACAGGCATCCTCACGGACTAGCCAAAAGCAAGCCCTTGTTAAACTTGGTCTGCGACCAAAATACTCATAGATCTAATTAGACCATGGGTCGAACCCATGGTCCACCTCTTTGGTCTGTGGAATGACCAAGGTCGGTCCCTTTTGTGACTTGGTCTGTGGCCAAAAGGAACCGTAGACTAGGTCAACTTTCCTCAGTTGGCAATCAGGAACTGACTGCCACATAGCAGAAAATCTCTGATAAAAAGGGTACTTTGCTAGCTTTTGGGGATCCTAGGATAAGACCCCCCTCTTGATTCCCAATGAAGGGGTGCCACATAGCACCCCATTCAAAATAGAGAGAACTCTCCTCTCCTTTTTGGAAGATAAGTGTCTTCCCCCTCTTTAGGAGAAAGGTCTTATCTTCCCAATACAGAATCCTCCAAAAAGGAGGACTCTGTATATCCTAGGTTACCCAAAAATGAAGGAAATTAACTATCTTGGATAGATGTCCCTCTCTAAGGAGAGTGGGTCATTTTTGGCCATTACAAAAATAGAAAGTCAAAAGAGAGACCAAAGAGGACCCTCAAAAAATATAAAAGAGAGTTTCTCACAAGAAACTCCCCCCGGAGAACATAAGAGAATATTTTTTTGAATACAGGAACACAACAAGCCCAAGGCAAGCAACCCATGAAGAAGAAAGCTCTCCCATTAATGGAGAACACTAGGTGAATCTCTCAAAATGGCCACCTCTCTTCCCTCTTCTCTTTTCTTAGTAGAAAGACCTCAACGAGGCACCTTGTAAAGCCTATACGGGAATTGGGCACGCCTTTGAATAAATAAAAACATATTTTATTCAAATATTTGTTTGTTCTTATTCTTCTTAATTAGAGGTACTTCCTTAAATTGGGAATATAATTAACAATTCGGGTTCATTCAGATTGAAAGGATAGTTTCCCCACAATAATAATAAACTCCACAAACAATGGAGGCAATTTGACCACAACGAAATTTGCAGGTTACAAATTCCTGGCACGCTCGGTGAGACATTATTTTCCTCTCCTCTTTGAAGATGAATATAAAACAATAGAAGAGAAAAAAGAAGAAAAGTGGGTGATATTTTCCTTTCTTTTCTTTTTTGTGTTTGTGCAGGATGGTCTAGATCGTGTCTAGGCGTTAGGGCTACGTCCTGACCATCAACAAGCGGGTGTACGTGCTCCCGATGCTGATTCCAGTATCCTAGCCCCTCACATGGGCTGAGGTAGCAGTGGCCCCCGTCAAAAAGGTTCGGCTAACTGGCGAAACCCCTGTCAGGTGGTCTCGGCAAACATACCAGATCTCCATTGAAGGAGCCCATGCCCACAGCAAAAGCACGCTCTACCCCATCAACTCAGAGGTGGAAAGGCAGGTTGCCCACTCAAAGGAGGAAGCCAACCCACAAGCATCCAACGGATGCAGTCCAACCCACGGGCACCCCAACATGTGCATGCCAATCCGTGGACAGTTCTGTTTGCGGACACTAAAGAAGGTGCACCGAAAACCTTGAAAGGGGGATCCAAAACCTTAACCCAATCAAAGTCCACATAAGGAAAGCCCTATGGGTCGACCCAAGGACAGACTATTGAGAGCCCTCAGCCCAAGGTGGCTGCTGGAACTCTCCTCTTAAGAATGTTCCTAAAGGGGGGAGGTACTGCCCAAATTTTTTCGGGGCAAAAGGACAAGGTCAATGGCCTAAAGAACTTAAGGTATCAAGTGTAGGGAACCAGCCCACAAGACTAGTCCGCAGGCCAATCATGCAGACAAAGGAAGAAGGCCAACCAAGTGGCCAAGGTCACTTTGTGGACAAAAACCAAATATATTCCGTGGGCAAGGGGCAATGTCCATCCGCTGACATCAATCAGGGTCCATGAACTCATGGCCTATGCCAGTTCGCGGACAGGGACCAAGGCCATCTCACAAGTATGGGGCAAGCCCACCTTGCAGACGGAGTCATGCATAACTCCGCGGATAAGTCTAGGTCTACAAATCGACCTGAGTCTATGGACTTCACAGTCTACAGACATGGATCCCTCAAAAGAGAGAGAGACCCGCGGACAAACATACTGTCATCTGTGGATAACTCCCTTTCCAAGAAGGAAAATAGTTGGCAATCAAGGCCAACAGAGGAACATTTCCCTGGAACAAGACTCATAATCCGATGAAATTATCAATAACTTCTCAAATCAAAGAAAGAAAGTGTAAGGACCCCAAAATCCTATAAGGCTAAAATATGACTTTGGAAGTCACATTTCTTAAACCTGCTTAAATCCATGACATACAAGACATTCTAACACGAATCTCCAAAAATTAGGATAATAAAATTCCGATTATATAAAACCAAATCATCCTGTACAATGATAATCCACATATCATAACCCCTCATAAACTAAGTAGTCTAAAACTATCAACACGGTAAAACAACTAAGCAACATCAATTGAATGTCAAAAAGTCTGATATAAACATCTCTTCAAAAAAGAAACACTAAAACTAATCAATAGGGATAACTATCAATATCCTTAGCCTCCTCCTCAGGAAGCTCACCTTCTTCTCCCTCTTCAACGTAAACCTCTTCAGTCCACGGCTCCTCTCCTAAGCCAGAAGACAATGACAGGTCTACTGAGTATGGAGTACTCAGTGAATAAACAAACTAACAACAACATGAGATAGCATAAGCAGTAACATTATCATAACTTAATTTATCTATGCTTAATCATAATAATTAACGTAAAATAGGCATAATCAGAGTACAGATCATATAACATGTCATAACATCATCGTGACTCGTGTAGTTGTGTCTCTTATTCATGAACTTGAACTTAACATATGCATAGACTCATACATGCATGATTTATAGTGTGTTTATCCCGACAACGCATAATCATAGTGTTTTGTCCTGGCAACGCAAAATTCATAGTCTTCGACAAGGCGTAGAGTGGATGTTCGTAATGGGGGATCATTCTTTCATAGCATAACATGAGTTCGACAACGCATAGAGTGGATGTTCGTAGTAGGGGATCATTCTTTCATGGCATAATTCGTAACATGTTCGTGTCTAATGCATGCATGCTTGTGAGACAAGTGAACTCGTGAGACTTACATACTTATCATGCAAGTGTATGTGTGCTTGAGTGTGGTGATTGGAATTCAAATAAGTCATTCCTCATATTCTAATCTTCTATTAGAAAACTCCGCTAGGTTATATCTCCCTAGTTAGAGAATTTCCAATGTGGATGATTTTTCTCTAAGGTTTGGTCTACCCGAATACCGATCATTATACAAGTAAATAGGGCATAATTTATCATAACAACAACAATTATCCATTTAACTTAGTTTATTAATAATCAATAGCATCATACTAGAATTCCTCATTTTTAAGCATTTCAACAAACACCTTGAGTACGTTAATTATGGATACTTTGTCTTTTTCCATTTTTAACTTTTCACCACACCATAATCCATTCATACAACCCAAACATAATCCACATCCATACATTCATCTCATCCTCTATAGTATTTCACATATTTCATACATTCCATTCATAGTATCAAACTCATTTCCATTTATAATAACCTTAATCCATACATAATTAGGGAAAACATAATCAATCTCCATTTCTATCATTCTTATCATATTAATATTCACAAAACATCAATAATAGAGTTGAGTTAGAGAGTTTATCGACCTTAGAGATCCTTCCATTAAATCCAAATCGCTCCCGAGATGCTTTGCGGAAGATTTCCAAGCTAATCATCTTCCTCTTTAGGCAAAACTCTTCTTCTCCAAGCTAAAACCCTCTTAGAACCCTAGGTTTTCTCTATTCCTTTGCTAAATTAGGTTAGAAATGGGTGAAATACCCTAAAACCTCGAAATAGGGCTCCTATTTATAGCCCCAAGGGTTAAAAAAAAAAAAAAAAAAAATGCATTTTTTAAAATAAAAAAACTGGGCTTGGGTGCGATCGATCGCACTATAGGTGTGATAGATCGTAGCCCTCCCTCGGACTCTCACTGAATTTTATCCTGCTTTGGTATTTTGACCATAACTTTTGACTCGCTTATCGGATTTTGACGATTCAACTTGCGTTTGACTCGTCTTTCGAAGGGGAATAATTTTGTCTTTAATAGACAAATCCTAATTTTGAGGTTTTAGAGCATTCCTAGCAGCCTCATCAAAATAGTTTTTTTAGCTATTTTGGTGAGCCAATTGGCTAAAAAGTGCAAAATATCGTCTCCAGCAGCCCCACCAATTTGAAGATTTTGTTTTGTTGTATAGTACTCACCAATGTTTGTGTACACTCACCAAACCAAAATATCTCTCTTTCCCTCCTTCTTTATAGGCTCACACAAATAAAATAAAGGTTTCTCTCTCAATTTTTTTTATTGTGGAAGTGACACAAATAATAAAATAATGATAGTTTTGGCTATTTTGGTGAGGCTGCTAGGAGTGTTTTAAAAAAGTGGTTCACCAACATGACTTTTTGTGAGTTTTGGCTATTTTGGTGAGGCTGCTAGGAATGCTCTTAAAGGTCTAAATGGGCTCTAAACCTGACTGGTCTGCAATTTCATCAGACAAAACATCATAAAACCCACTTTTGACTTAGCTTAGACTCAAAATATGGAAAAACATTAAACATAAACTTCGAAGAGAGTTTCAATACCTTTCTGATGGTTCAAGAATCACTCAATTCCAATAAACGGTGACAAAACTAGAGTTTCCTAAAGTTGAGGGTATGTTATGACATCCTTCTCTTTACAACTTTGGTTAAGACTTGATCGCACTACACTAATTAAATATAATTAAATAAGTATTAAAACATAACAAGACTACTATACCCCTAATATTTGCATAAAAAAACATGAAAAAGATTCAAGTCTCTACATCCTCCCCCCTTAAAAGAATTTCATCCCCGAAATTTACATACCTTAGGTGAACAAGTGTGGGTACTTTTCACAGACCTCGGCTTCTCTCTCTCAAGTAGCCTCTTCTCTAGAGTGATGCTCTTATTGCAAGAGTACAAAAGAAATTATCTTAGAACACAAGACTTACTCTTTCCGGTCTAAGATTTGAGCCAGTTGCTCCACTAGAGTCAGATCTTCCCGAATTTCTAACGGTTCCAAATCAATGATGTGTGAAGGATCCGTAATATACTTCCTCAACATAAAGATGTGAAAGACATTATACACACCTGTCATGTGAGGTGGCAAGGTCACCCGGTAAGCAACTTCTCCAACTCGGGTGATGATCTCAAAAGGATCCACATATCACGGACTGAGCTTGCCTCGTTTATCGAATCTCATCACCCCTTTCGTAGGTGAGATCTTGACAAACACAAAATCCTCAACTTGGAACTCAATATCCCTCCTACGAGTATTGGCATACCTCTTCTGCCTACTCTGAGCTACTTTCAACCTCTCCCTGATCAGATAAACCCGATCCACAGTCTGGCCAATGAGCTCTGGACCCAAAAGCTTCCTTTCACCAACTTCATCCTCGAAATTACAAAACTTAAACGAATAATTGAGTTTTTTTTTTGAAATAGTCTAACAAAGTGTGTCAATCAACTGCACAAGTCACATACTTATATAGTACACACATCTATTGTACCTAATCATATTAAACTTAATATAATAACCCTAAAATAACCGAAAATTTACTCATTCCGCTAAGATTTCTAATTTAAGGTCATCCTGGGGTAGGATGTACGTTGCACTGTATTATCCGATGTTTAAATATTTTATTTTGATATGATAAATACTTTGCCTTGTGTGGTCGGACGAGGCAATTGAGATGGCCTCCTAGGATGGATAGAGCTCACGGTCACTTAGTTATAAATGGAAAGTTCTTACCTGTTATACTTAAAGAATCTCATGTAATGATTATTATTATTATTATTAATATTTTTTTTCTTTTGTTTTGTAGTTCTAATCTAATTAAAGGTTATCAAATAAAAATTCATGGTAGGTTCTATGATTATACACTTTATTCTTGATTTATTATGTCATATATAAGATAGAGAGTTTGATATATAAGTAGTCATCATTTATTATGAAGAATATTAATTAACAAAATTCATAATTAAATTAAATACATTAAGAAGATTCTAACATATGCGATCTAAGGGGATATCGTTCTTCAAGGGTAGGATCCACTAAGTTAATTTTAGAATCTCAGTGTACTTATGAAACATTTCCCTCATAATTTCATTATGGTTATTGAATTCTATCAATACTCTTAGAATTTTATAAATTGTAATTTAGTGGTCGTTCAAATGAATTACATTCGGGAATCTTTATTTTAGAAGGTTTCTAGGCAAATTTATAATAGGTTAGTTGATCGGTGGGTCTCCCGTCTTAATGCTTTTAAGATTTGCATGATGCATATGAGATGTATGATGTTTATGCTATGTAATGATGCTTATGAGATGTATAATGCTTATGCTATGTATGATGCTTACGAGATGTATGATGTTTATGCTATGTATGCTTATGATATGTATGATGCTTATGAGATGTATGATGCTTATGCTATGTATGATGCTTATGAGATATATGACGTTTTTTTTTAAATTTGATTTTATTGTTCTTATCTTTTGCATATCAGTAACATATTAATTTACCTAGATTTTTTTTTAAACTTTAAGAGAAAATTGATAAAATCGTTCATAATTCCAAAAAAAAATTTCATCACAACAAGCAAGATGACTATTGAATTATTAAATGCATCATTCTAAATTCAATTACAAGATCACTAATAATTACAAATCTTATATGAATCTTGCACCCTACAAAGAAAAATGGCAAAATACACTTCATTTCACATGAAAAATTAGGATAAAAATAAAATTTTACACAAAAACCACACCTTTAGGCGAAGGCGAGGTTTACAAAAGTTGAAATCGAGCTCCCGAAGTGAACGCGAGGTTTGAAAGCGGGAGCGGGTAATAGGTTAGGAGGTTTGAGTTACTAAGGTTAGACATGCTTTAGGTAGTCATTGATCAGTAAGGTGAATAAAGTATATACATAACTATGTGTTGTAATCAGTTGCACAATCATATATCATATAACATATCATGTTTCACATATGATAATATGGTAGCATATTAACAATCATCATAGATTTTATATTCAAAATAACGGCTTGCAAGATAATTATCTACAACTCAAAAGAATGAGTTTGAGTACTTGGATGATTTCCAAGAGGTAGCCCTACCAATAAGGGTGAATTAATCCACATGAAATTTTGATCTCATTGAGAAAATATATATCGTCAAATATATAAACTCATGTTATTTCAACCCAAGTTTACATTTGTTTTTACCATGCTAAAATTAAATGATCGAATCATTGACATATAATTCTCATAACTCTAGGTTATAAATAAACTCTATGTTTATTCTCATATAATATCATTGGCATATAAACAAATATTTTATTAGGCTATTTTTATGTAAAACACCTCCACAATTTCAAATATTATATAATACACCCAAATTTTAAAATGAGTTTCTCTATGATAACACATGATAAATACTTCACTAACCAGCTAGGTTAATTCAGTCACATAATTCATATTGTATAACAGTCAAAGCATGTGATCCGATCACCTTTAAATCAACCATCATTTATCAACAACATAACTCTAAACATATGGTGTTATATGGAGGTCTTTTTTATATATATGTTATATACAATATACATGCTCATAGCTCAACTTGACTTGTCTTGCACAAGATATTTAGCGTGTCACATTAAGTAATATACAAATTGAGTGTATATGCGCAATACTCTAGTTAAGATACACTATCTATTGTATGTTTTCTTAACATACAATCATATATGTGAGTTTATCAAGGATATCTATGTGCTTATATATCCCACTCAGAAGAGCTATAAATCTCATTAAGATAATTTCTTCAACCTCTAAACGACATATATCTTATGTAATATTCACACCATAAGAAGGAACTTGGAGAATGTTATTCTCCTACAGTACATCACCTCAATATGGGTATATATGGGCAAATTACCCAATTTACTAGCATTTCATTCTACTTTACATTATCTCATTCATTTGCAAATAAGTGTAAACTTGGATTATAAATAGTAGTTTTATATAAGCCTTGATTTTAAAAAAAAACCCCCCACAATATTTAGAATTGAAAAGGAAAAGCATTTTCAACTTTCCTTAATTCTATTATCACATTATTATCAAGATCTAAAATTTTTTATATCTTATTGTTTATGGTAAAGGCAATAAATGCACATCTCCTTGATTCATATTCTTATTTTAATTTTTTTTTAAGAATTATTTAGTCTTACCATAGCTAAACAATCACATATTTTAAAATAATTTAAACGAGGTTATCTGACTCTCCAAATTTCATATACTCAGTTTTATTCTCTTACTTGTGTCCAACCCTTTATAGTTATTGCAATTTATCAAGTCATCTAATCATATATGACAATAAACTATGACATGCAATTTTGCAAGTAATTAACTGATAATATAAATAAATAAAATTGAGTTTCAAAAATTTGATCGTTCATTTGAAGTGTTACTGATGTGTGTGTGCAACTCCTGATTTTCTAAATGGACCTCATCCTTTATTGTGGTCCCACATCTCCAGGATTACGCTGGATCAAACGAATCTGAAATCAGACTTTTATCAACTTCGATATTGCAGAAAATGCGTTGTTACTTTTATGTTCGCTTCACACCAGATCCGGTTTAATATTAAGCTCAGTGTATAAACTTTGCCAAGATGTCTTAAAATTCCTCCAATGCCTGCACCATTCCCACGGAGGGATCCATCTGTGTTTAAATCCAAATAGTTATGGGGGAGGGATCCAAGAACAGGTCTTGCTGTTGGAAACGACAAACTCAACTACTATTCCCCAATTCGCCAAGAACTCCCTATTTCTTATATTGTCTTCAACCTATGGAGTCGAAAAGGCAAATCTACTTCTAGTATCAATATGGATCATTGTAATAATTGAGATTGTGTCTTGGAAATTCTTTTTCGTATCAATAAGAGAGGCAATCAGTTTATCATTCAAACATCAATGTAAGGAGGTCGGTTATCCTCAAAGTAAGCACTACATTTTCAAAATTGCAAAGAAGAAGAGATTAACACATAGATATTAGAATGGGCATTCCTACAATGACATAAGCTACATTAAATGCACAGATTGGTGATATGATGTTGTTGCTGAAGGAAAAGATAGAGAATCAAGAGAGGATATTACATGGATTGATGTAGAGGATCACTACTATGGACTCCAGAATTGAACATATTCCAAGTTGCTAAAACAAAGAAAAGTGGAGGACTAAAACGAGCGATCCATCAATTAGAACAATGGCATTCCTACAATAGAATTTGGCCATATGATTCAGATTCAAATGACCAAATTGGACTTTCATCGACCCTTCAGGTTGGTTGTATTAGGCAGAGCAATTCTATGTTCATCAATAGAACCCAGTGTCTCAACGATTGTTAATTACTTCCTTCTATATGGAAGGAAAGGCCCTCCATTGGTTCTGGTGGATGGAGAGGTCCGGTGCAATTACGAGCCCTTCTCAAAATGAAGACCCGATTGCTGTAGTATCGAAGATCCACAAACTACTTCAGTGGAGCACTATCAAACCCAATTTGAAGAGCTTACCAATCCCATGGAATGACCTAATAAGTCTTTCATGATGAGCTATTTTGTTGGTGGATTGAAAGAATAGATTCATTTAAGCATCCAAATGTTGAACCCTCATGTATGCTATCAAATTGGTGCACATGCATGAATAAGGAGACAACCACGTTCAGAAATTGGTAGGATGACTCCAACCATCAACATGGGATCCAACAAGCTAAAAACCCCACCATGAAACATTTGACCCCAATTGGCATAAAGGAAAGAAGAGGCAATCAACTTTGTTACAATTGCAATGATAAGTTTGTTGTGGGGCATGAATTTAATGTGCAAAAACTCTTCCTCATGGAAGGTAATTAGCATGAAGAGAATGTCATGAAAGAGAGGTAAAATCTGAAGATGTTGATGATTAAGGGATAAAGGAAGACTCAGACCCTTCTCCAAAAATTTCCCTTCATGCCATCGTGAGAAATCATCCACCCTAAACCTTGAGGGTCAAGGGACGGTTGGGTAAGGCCTTTATCATGGTACTAGTGGATTGAAGAAGTACCCATAATTTCTTGGATCCCCATATTACACACAAGTCTAGGTGGATTGTGGTTAGAGATGGTCAATTTGAAGTAGATGTTGTGAATGGAGACCTGATTCTTTGTTTTCAGTTCATGTAAGGAGTTCCCATCGTAGTAAAATTCTATCTCGGGGCCTAGTTGTAGAACCATCTGAATTTGAGGGTGAGGAAAAAAATATTAATAAGGACCAAGGTTCTTCTTCAACTTCACCAATTCTCATTCCCGAGGCATCCTACATGCCTAAAGCCCCTTATCATTCTTGTTTGACTGACCCATCACCCTTTGGTAAAAATGGAGCAAAGATGGAAGACATGATTGAGGTTTTCAAACAAGTCAAGATAAATCTACATCTACTTGACGCAATCAAAAAAATTCTTGCTTACTCCAGATTCTTGAAGGACTTGTGCACTCAAAAGCGCAAATCAAGAACTCATGTGTCTAAGAAAGTCTTTCTAACTGAACAAGTCAGCGCTTTGCTTCAACATATCACTCCTCCTAAATTTAAAGATCCAAGTGATCCTACCATCTTATGCATTATTGGATATCACTCCATTGATTGGTCCCTTATAGATTTAGGAGCAAGTATTAATTTACTCCCTTTCTCGGTTTATGAGAAACTTGGGTTGGATAAACTACACACTACATCAGTCATTCTGCAACTAGCCGACAAATCAGTTGATATTGAACCGGTTCGAAATCCCAACAGGTAAATTCTGGTGATCCTCGGTCGATCCTTCTTGGCCATGGTCAATGCATGTATTAATTATCGAATAGGGTGAAGGATTTGTCTTTTGGGAATATGAAGGTCTAGTTGAACATCTTCAGCACTTCCCAACAACCTACGAATGATGAAGAATTCTTTTTGGTCGACTCTATTGAAGAGATGGTTGATAATTCACTTCCTTACATCCTATCTAAAGACTCATATGAAGCATGTCTCTCTCATTTCAATGTAGATTACTTTGATGTTGAGGGATCCATTGAGGAAGTCAACTACTTGCTAAACTCGACTTCTTACATAGATTTTCTCCCTTGGAAAGCCTGGAAATAATCCCTACCTTCCACCTCTAGCATTCTAGTCATTCATTCCTTAGAGGCGCCACCTACTCTTGAGTTGAAGTCACTTCCTGCTTCACTTGAATATGTCTTCTTAGGACTAAAAGAGACTCTCCCAGTCATCATTGCATATGACTTATCAAATGAGCAAGAGAGTCAATTGATTTTTTTGTTCAAAAAGAACAAAGGATCTATGGGGTGGACCATAGTAGATTATAAGGGAATCAACCTGTGTGCATGCATCACATCCATCTTGAATAGGGAAGCACAACGGTGGTTGAATCCTAATATGAAAGAGGTAGGGATGAAAGAGGTAGTGAAGTTATTAGATGCAAGTATCATATACTTCATCTCAGATACTAAGTGGGTATGCTCCATTCAAGTGGTACCAAATAATTACTAGCTGTAGTCTATACCTTAGATATATAAATTTTGATCCTATCTCCTAGGGTCTAAAATCTTAATGTAAACTAATCATGCTGCTTTGCGGCATCTCCTTTATAAGAAGGACACTAAGCCTAGGTTGATTAGATGGATCCTCCTACTTCAGGAGTTTGACATAGAGATCTAGGACAAGAAAGGTTCCGACAATGTGGTCATCGACCATTTATCTAGAATCCTAGTTGAATCCTCTCTAAAACCTTGCCCCTTCCATGACTCCTTTCCAGACGAGCAACTGTTTGAGATAAACAAAGTTCAACCACCACATGGTTTGTTGATATTATCAATTATCTCACAATTAGGAAGATCTCATCTCAATGCTCTAAGCAAAACAAATCCCGGTTCTTTGCCAAATAAAATACTATTTCTGGGAGGATCCAAAATTATTTAAATATTACCCAGACCAAGTGATCCAGAAATGTGTGCCCGAGAGTGAATTCTAAAGCATTCTTACCTTTTGTCACTCTTTCACATGCAAAGGTCACTTTGGAGGAAAAAAGACCGCAACTAAGGTCTTACAAAGTAGTTTTTATTGGTTCTCAATCTTTAAAATGTCCAAGACTTTTGTCAGGCTTTTTTAAGGTGCCAATAATTAGGTGCAATATTTCGGAGAGACATAATGCCTCTTACCCTAATTCTAATTGTAGAATTATTCGATGTATGGGATATTGACTTCATTGTCCATTCCTACCATCCTTTGGATTTGAATACATTTTAGTGGCGGTGGACTATGTCTCCTAGTGGATGAAAGCGGTTGCCACAAAGACTAATGACCACAAGGTCGTGGTCAAATTTCTTTAAGAAAATATCTTTTGTCGTTTTAGTATCCCACGAGCAATTATAAGTGATGGAGGAAAATACTTCCTCAATTGATAATTTGAGGCTTTAACCTCAAATAGTCCATCACTTATAAGGTAGCTATACCTTATCACCCCACAAATGAGTGGCTAAGTCGAGGTATTAAATAGAGAGATCAAGAATATCCTCATGAAAACAATGAGGACAAATCGAAAAGACTTGTCTATAAGGCTCAATGATGCCCTTTGGGCTTATCGTATAACTTTTAAGATCTCAATTGGAATGTCTCCCTATAGCCTCGTTGTTGGCAAAGCTTGCCACCTTCTAGTGGAGCTGGAACACAAAGCCCTTGGGCCATTAAGAAGTTTAACTTCGATATGGCCCTAACGAGATCTAATCGGAAACTCCAACTCTCTGAATTAGAAGAGATGCGTAATGATGCATATGATAGTGCAAAAATCTATAAAGCTAAAACCAAAGCTTTCTCTGACATGACTATCTTATGAAAGTCTTTTATACCAAATCAAAAAGTCTGACTTTCAATTCAAGTTTACGCCTCTTTCTCGGTAAGCTTCGCTCTAGATGGGACGACCCTCATATTGTAACCACTCTTTTTGTTTCTTTCGTACGATTGTGGAGGAAGGGAATTGAAGTGGAGTGTGGAGGCCAAGTTGAAATTGAGTTAGAAACATTTGGAAATTTTTGGGTTTGATTGTTTTAGGGGTGTTTCAAGAACAAGCACCACGTATTTGAGAGTGTGCCTAAGTTCATAATTTTGATTAAAAATGGCACCAAAAAGGAAGAAAGTAGCAGATAAAATTGCCCAGCCCCAAACCCAACCCCAAGTAGAGAAACCAATAGGGAAATTTGCTACTTGGAAGGTCACTCCCCAAACCCAATTCGATGTTGAATATTTTTGAGGTTTGGAGGAGACTGCTCCTACTATTGTTGAGTTGGAGAACAGGGGTCTCCAGTGCCTTCTTGGATCACCATCTAAGGTGTGCCCTCGATTGGTCCACCTATTCTATCCGAATATGATGAAGAGTTCCGAGGATGGAACGGATGCCCTCGAGGTCACCTTGGAGGGTCACACTTTTGAGTTCACCATAGAGATAGTTGGCCTAGCACTAGGTTGCCCGTTGAACTCTCACCATGGTTTTGCATACTTACCTGCACCTAGGAATGGGACCTCCCTTCATGAGATCGATTGCAGGTGCACGCGTTGGTCCTACCTTCCCACTACTTTGTGGTTCGTCAACTCGATATTCTGGCATAATTTGTATCTGATAGGACACAAGACTAAGATATGAGGTGCCTTATTAGATGCCATTTACGAGGTATAGAGGGGTATTGGGTGAATGCAGCAGAGTATGTATATAGGACTATGCAGAGGATCTACTATGAGGCCATTGAGACTCCTCTCCAGGCTACTAAGAGTTGGCATCTCTTGTTTGGAAACCTCATTACCAAACTTTTGGAGCACCAGGGCCATGTAGGGCTGCAAACGGATGCGGATATTATCCGTATCTGATTCGTATCCGCATCCGTTTAGTCGGATATTTATCCGAAAACATATCCGGCGAAGCGAATTCGGATAGTAAATCACCATCCATTTATATTCAGATACGGATTCGGATACTGATACATCCGATCCGTTAAATATCCATCCAATTATATAATATATATAAATAATATATTTTAAATTTATAAATTTAATATTACCTTTAAAATAAAAAATTATATATTTTTACATTTTTAAATATTAATTTATATTATTTTAATTTTTTTTTAAAATAATCGGATAATCCGGATACTATCCGAATCCGGATATTTTTAATCGGAGTCGGATACGGATATCATATTTCAATATCCGCTGGATATTTATCCGGATACGGATATTCGGATATATAAACGGATACGAATTTGGATATACCAATATCCGCTTTGTATCCGCTCCGTTTGCAGCCCTAGGGCCATGTTATCAGTGAGTCTAAGCCCGTAGTTGATTCTGTTAGATTTGGTGTGCAATAGTGGGAGAAGAGCTACAATGCCCAAAAGAAGGCCACCGACAAGAGGATTCCTACAACTGATCATCCTGGTGATGATACATCAGTTAGTGAGGCTAATGCAGATATGTCTCCTCCCCACTCTCCTCAGTCTGCTTAGTATCCTCCTGCTCCTCAGTATCCACCCGAGTCTTCTCAGTTTTGAGATCAAGTAGAGGCACCAGTGTACAGATTCGCCAAGAGTTTGCCTCTTTCCAGGCCCATTAGGAACAACGTTGGGAAATCTAGGACTAGTGTTGGGAGTCCCAACAACATTTTATGGATGAGTCCAGGAAATTCCAATAGCAACATCCTGCTGAGTTCTATGAGTTTAGAGACCAAGCCGGTCAGAGGTGGGCCCATGATGATGCATTTCGTACCCAATAGATGCAGAGTAGCTTTGACATGCATCAGATGATGAGGGCTGTGTTCAATTCCTAGTTTCCATCTCCCCCTCCTCCTCAGTAGACAATGCCTCTTATCCCTAGTTTAGGATTTTTGTTTCTCTTGAGTCTGTTGTACGGAGTTCTGCTCATATCTTCAGTTGTTTATTTTGCTTTTATAGAGTCAGTCTGTTACTTGTTTATCCACTTATGTAAATGAAGATGTAAGCCTGGATCCTATATTTTTCACACACACACATGCTTATATATAATGAATCTTTTACATCTATTTTTTGTGTAGATATTTCTTGTATTGTACTAAACCTATTAGGTGTAGTTTGGACGAAGTTTGAAGTGATTTTTACCCATTCTTGGTTTATTTTCACACCCCTTCGCCCTTCTCATTATGGATTGCTTATCACCTCTTAGGTATTATTGTTGTAATCTCTTCTATGCTTGATTTCTATTGTTACATTGAGGATAATGTAATCTTTAAATTTGAGATTGGGAAATAATAGCCATTATTTTTATTTTCTTGGGTGATTGTTCAACCTGCAATAAGGTAGGACATGCAAACAGTGAAAATTAAGACTGAACTATTCTGAATTTGAAAAATTGTGATACATATAGGGTAATCCAATTCTAATTGATAGGTTTAAATTTGAGAACACATGATCCTAAATAGACACAATTTTTAACCCTTCACTGAATTACTCATGTCGAAAAAATTTTTAAATTCATAAACACACTTTGATAATCTGCATGAGCACTCTAACATATTGTCTAGTGGGGTTTGAAACCAAACTAATTGATTGGTACTTTTTTTAACTCATAAGAAGTTAGATCACCTAGAAATTGAACATCACCATTGATTAAACTGAAAAAAAAAATATTATGACAAAAATGGGTTACCTGACCGGGTTTTGCACTTAGTAACCAGACATCTTGCCTTACTAAGCAAAGTGTTCGCATCAAACCGTGTAAGCTTAGGAATGGATAAAATAACTCAACAAAAAAGAGTCTTTATTATTTAATTACTTATTCACCGAACCAAATTTTCTACCTAGTAACCGAGCCTCTTACCTCACTAAGTAGAGAGTGTTTGCGTCAAACAGTTGGGGTTTTGGAACGAAAATCTATCATTGTGTGACTATTCTAAGTTCGAAGCCAATTTGACTCGAGTTAATAAGCTCTTAGAGGTGTCTTTACACCTGGTATCCTAAAATCTTTTGGTTTGGGAGTCATTGGCCTAACACTCGCTACACAAGTTGTCTAGAATGCTTAATGGAAGTCACACTTATATACTTATATATATAAAAAAATTTGAGAAAAAGTTGAAAATTGTAAAGTGAAGCCTCAGTAGTGTCTTGTGTCTTTACTTACAAGCATCAAAGTCTATGATGATGAAGACCGAAGAAGTTCGATTGAAGATATTCAAAGCATCGCATTCGTCTCACTCATAGGATTATAAGTGACCTAGATACCTTATACTTCAGATGCAAATTGACTTAGAATCATTCTATGTACCTTAGGTGACTAGATATAAGCCTATAAGGAGTTAGAAATGTATAACAATTCTTGTTCGGTGTATGGGGCATGATTCATTGACCGTTGTTTAGATTTGGGTCCATAATATATGAAAATTGAAGCCGTTGAAAAGATCTAGTACTTTCATTAAGGAAGTTTTGGCAAATTCTGGACCGGTCGACCAATACTTACCTTCGGTCGACCGAGGTACAAGATTTTTTATATGGGTTATTTTTCCAGAGAGTTATATTAATGTTTGCTCGACCGGCCATTCCTTGGGTCGATCCATAGTGGTTCGATCGACACATATAAAGGCTGGTCGACCTCTCCATGTGTCTTTTCTCTCTTAACTTGATGTTAACACTCCTTATTGTATTGTAACACTTCTTGTGACCCTATATATGTTGGGTTTGATCCCCATTCGACCCAAGAGAATTGGGAGAGTTTAGAGAGAGTTTCTAAAGGAAAATTAGGGTTTTCCAAACCCATTCTCCTCTCCTCTTCCACCCTAGAGTATGCAAGTCTTTATTTGATCATTCTTGCTTGGTATTTCATTGTTTGGATTCAAACTAGGCAACCATCAACCTGTTCTTGTTAAGAACAACTTGGTTATAGTAATCTGAAGCCTTTGTGAATGAGATCGATCTGAGGAGGATCATGGATATTTGGTCAGAGGAATCTGAAGCCGTCATTGACGGAGATCGATCTTTGAAGATCGTGGCTTATGTGGAGACACAAAGAGAAGAACATGCTACTGCGGTAGATTATGAGTCTTGCAAAATCGTGATTGCTTTTGAAGGTGAGAAGGACTGAGTATTGAGGATTGTAGTGTCGAGTCCGATTGAGTACAGTTTGAGTCTTGTAAGTATTTGTTTATTTGTCTTAGTGATATATATTTGCTGAACTAGGTCCAGTAGTTTTTTTCGAAAGGGTTCCCACATAAAAATACCTTGTGTTGAGGTTTGCTTGTTTCCATTATTCGGCTCATCATCCCTTAGTTAATAATTTGATTGCACAATTTAAAAAATGTAGACAGACTTATAGGGAGACCTAGCCACCCCCTTGGGTTTGTGAGTTCTCAACTCAAAAATATTAGTTTTGGGGCTCATCGGATTTTTTCATAGATGTTTGTGGGTATCATCACTGTAAATCTTCACGAGACTTTACTCATCCACTAGGGCCATATAGGGGTTTAAAAGGCTTGTTGCATTTGCTAAATGCAATCAGAGGTCCAACGAAAGGAGATATAGATTTACACTTAGTTTAGTTTTTATTTTTGTATTGCTTGAGGACTAGCAATATATAAGTTTGGGGTTATGATCTGTATTAATTGTTACACATTTATACACCTCAAACTTGTTAGTTCCTAAGAGTTCTTTTTTGTAACTGTTTTACGGTACTTGGTTGTCTTTGTCCCTTTTAGGTTCAAGTAAGGAAAAGAAGATAAAATTGTTGATTTACAAACTTCAAAGATTCAGAAGAACCTCAACCATATGAAGAACCAAAGAAAGAAGAAATCTAGAAGAATTAGAACTCTGCGACCGATCATGACATTGTGTGTGATTGATCGCAGGTCGGAACTCTGCGACCGATGGTGAAACCTGCGCTCGATCACAAATGGTACAGAAGATTTCTGGAAATTTTACCTGAGTACGATCGATCGCAGGTATCAACGTTTTGGCCTCAAAATTCGTTTACAAAAGAGAGGGGTTTGTGCCTTATTGGGGTTCCCTAAATCCTAATTGGATAGGAAACCCTCTTTCTATAAATAGGGAGGCCATTAGCCATAAGAAGTAATAAGAATTTTGGGATTTTAAAGAGAAAAAGAAGCTCTGGAGATCTATAAAGCATTGGGGATGAGTTCTTCGTGTTTGTCTATAAAGATGATGTTCTCCTCCCTTGCGCTAGCTGAACTAACTCTCCATTCTAAGGTTTGGATGAAACTCTAGCCCAGTAACTGTGTATTTATTTAGATTTCAAGTTTGTAAACATTGATTGCATAATGAGAGAGTTATTTATTCGTTCTCAATAGAGTTTTATCCTTGTCTTAGGTGTTATGAATTTGAGATTGAAATCACTTGTGTTAATTTTTTGTGATTGTTAATATTAGTTTTATGCAATGGTTTTAATTGTTCAAGAGATTAAATACTAAGATATTTTATCCTAAAGGAAGACGAATGATTTCACCACCCAGTTTAATGTGTATTATTCGTGTTAACCGAAGATAATATTGCCTAGAATTTGATCCCATGTATCTTTCTTGATATATTGAGAGGGGACGTGTCATCACTCTCATTGTAATGTTTGCAATTTGAGAAATCTGAGTGAACATAATTCGAGATCAATTATGAGGATAGTAGTGGATTCAAACGTCCTAGATCTTCTTTCCAAAAGATCACAAAAATCCTTTAGTTGATTCTTCATTAAAAGTCATTAGTTTAATTCTTGTATTAGTTTAATTCAATTTAAAATCAACTTCTGCCCTCATTAATTCAGAATTAATCTCAATAAAAAGGCAACGAAACCATCACAATCCTCTTTGGTTCGACACCCTTACTAGTAACTATTCTACAAAGTTATTACTACAAGGTATATTAAATTATGTAACGACCACTCACCATGGAGTTCAAAATGGGAAATGAATCTTGCACATTGAAAGGAGAGGTTACCATGGAGATGTGGTTTCTTAACGACAATAATGTGAGGAAGACCAATCCCAAGAGAAACTGTAGCATGTTTCTACAAATTTACAGTGTAACTTGATTCTTGCTTCGCAACCACATGAACCAAAAATTCAGGCCATGTTAACCAAATTAAAGGATATGTTTGCAGAAACAACATGCCTACAACTTCCACAACATCAAGACCATTTAATCATATTGCAAACCGGAACAAAACCCGTTAGTGGGAGACCATATAGATACTCATGCTACCAAAAAATTGAAATTGAAAATCTAGTCTAAGAATTGATAATAAAAATGGAGTGATTCGACCAAGTCAAAGTCCTTTTTCCTCTATAGTCTTACTAGTTCCAAAAAGTGTAGTCATGGCGGCTTTGTGTGGACTATAGAGCTTTGACAAGTTTCCAATACCTATAACTATAAGTAAAGAATTATTGGACGAGTTGCATGGAGTGCAAATTTTTTCATAGCTTGACATTCATTCAGTTTATGGAAGCAAATCTTCTGTGTTCTTCCCTGAGTTCTTTCTTATGGCCAAAGTTTTTGAAGTCCAAGATCTATTCAAGTGGTGTTTATAGCTATTAAATCCATACATGTGAATTAATAGCTATATCTTTGCCCATGGCCACATGGATTGATGACTGGAGGGTGAGCATGAAGAAAGTCTAGAAATTTAAGAGAAGATAAGGCAATTGAGTCTAGGGATCTTGGACCCGACAAGTTATACCGAGCATAGTGGGATCTTATTTCATAAAGGTAGATTTTATTTACCTCTATATTCTTCTCTAAAAAGATAGATTCTACATCGCTTCCATGATAGTCCGTTAGGGGCCCACTTAGGTTTTCACATAACTTACAAACATGTGAATCAAATTTTACTAGAACAAGAGAAGAGATGTACATGATCATTCTGTGAGTGTGATTCTTTTCAATGCAATAAGGATAAAAATACCTCACCAGTTGGATTACTTCAACCTCTCCTAATCCCTTCACATATTTGAACAGATATCTCAATGGCTTTCATTGATGAGCTCCCTTATCTTATGGTAGAGATATGATTATGGTGGTGATAGATCATTTCTCTAAATATGCCCATTTTATTCTTCTCTCACAATCATATACAACAACAATGCTAGCAAGGTTGTTCCTTCATCATGTATTCAAACTTCAAGTCATGCCATCATCCATTATTAGTGATAGAGATCCGCACATTTACTAAAAACTTTTTGAACTAATTTTTCAAGCCAAAAGGGACGAATCTAAGCTTAAGCTCAACCTATCACCCTCAGTCTGATGGAAAGACTAAGATCATTAACAAAAGTCTTGAACACTACTTGCGAAGTATCTACAATATGAAACCAAAGGACTGGTGCAAATGGGATGCTCTTGCCGAGTCTTGGTACAACACCAAAACTTAATTGGCTACTAGTCTCACACCGTATGAAATCATCTATGAGATTCCTCCACCTAGTTTACTATCGTAAGTCAAGGGGATTACTAATGTAGAAACCCAAAACTTGTTTTTCTTGAAACTAGTGCACATTGAATGAAAATATAAAGATTTTGTTTAAACCATTGTAATTAATGTTAATTGATGTCTAAGAATGTTTAATTAAAGTTAATTGATGATTTACTATGTCTAAATACGTTTATGTAAAGTTTTAACTAAAGTTATAAGTATTGCATGATCAATGGTTAAAGTTTAAAGCAAAGAAAATGGTCAAATAGGCAAAATTGCCTCCATCATAAGAGGGGTATTTTGGTCATATTCAATCATCTAAAATTTATAAAAATTTTAAAGTAGATTCTATATGACCTGAAGTAGTTATGGTTCAAATTTCAGGTTAATCCGATAAGAATTTAGCTCTATAGAATCATTCAAAGTTAGTGGCAAAATTGTAAATAGGATGAATAGTAACCGCATGAATAGTATTACGTGAATAGTTTTTTAGCAATTCTAATCATTTTTCAACTCTGGTATTGCCTATATAAGAGCTTTAACTCATGGATTTTAGGTATCTATCATTCTAAAACTTATTAGAGAGAAAAATGGAAGAAAAACCTAGGGTTTCTTAAGGAGTTCTTATTAGAGAAGAAGAGAAAGAAAATTTATTTTTGAAAGATCTAAGAGGAAAAATCAAAAAACTTGCAAGGAGAAGAGTGTGAAGGCTTAGATCTAGCCCATTCACAAGCGCTTGATCATAGAGAAGCAATCGACAGAGGTAAATATAGATTCATTCCTACCAATATGATGATTGTTAATATAAACAAAGAAAAATAAGATCAAGCATGTTATGTTTTATGAATCTCTTATGAAAATTGATTATGAATTTAAGAGATATATTCTTATGATTTTAGTATGTAAATCAATAAGGGGAAAGAGAAAAATTGTGTGGTTTATGCATAGTGGATGATAGAGGAAGAGATGATTGTTGAATTTGATGGAATATGTATAAGTTTGATTAGAAATTGTGATAAATTATAAAACTAGAGTTTTATGATATTGACTCTATCAGAATTATATACCAAAAAATTGATGTATGATAAATAGAATGGTTTCATTAATTTATTGTTAAAAACCTGATAGAGTATATTTTTATCTTGATCAATCATGAGAAATTGTATATGCTTAAATTGATGTATAATTGATAAATTACATGATGATAGATATTAATTAAATTAAACTGTGAATTATGGTTGTGTGACTTAGGAGTATTATCATGACGGCATTAGTCGTTATGATGAGCTTTCGAGAGTCTTGACCAATAATTTTAGATGTGATTTAATTAATAGTTATCATTGTTTCACTTACACTCATTCATGAAAATAAATATATACAAGCATGATAAAAAGCAAGATTACAAGTATTATATAAATATACAAGCACACAAACACGACTGTATGATTGAGTTTTGCACTGCTCGAGTACTAACAAGTCTAAAATCAAGAAATGATGTGCCAAACAAGTTAATCACAAATAAGCCGTGCGCACCGGATAATGTGCAAAAAAAAGCCGTATGCACCGGATAATGTATAAAATAATGTGGTATCTCGGTAAGTAGAATATATGTTAGTCTCTACCAACATATGGGGTAGAGTTACTTTAAGTTGTTGCATAGTGTGTATTTTATTGAACTCATTCACGTGGTAAGACAAGATAGATAAGTACAATAAGAAAGTTAAGTATAAGTAAGTATATGAAAGAATGGAAAAAGATGCTTCCGCACTCTGAATTATTTATTTGTACATGTATTGTTTAAACCATGATTTATGCTTTATATTAATATTGTTATATTGTTAGTTAGGAGTGTATATACACAGAGTGACTTGTTACTCAGCCGATGACTTTGTTGTTCGGCAGGTTCTAGGTTTGATATTTGTGCCCCAAGACCTTAGGAAGAGGAAGAGTACGAAGAAGAAGAAGAAGATCCAGCAAGTGATTATCTCGAGGATGAATGTAATCTGGATTGTTGACCACTTTCTGGAAATAAAATTATCAGTATTTAGATTTGAAGCTCAAGACATTGTAATAGATTTAATCTTGGATTTATGGTTATGTTGGATTTATGGTTGAAAATCATGATGATAATTCGAATTATTTAATATGTTTTAGTTTTAATTTGAGATATTAGATTTAATCATGATTAATTGAAGAAAAATTTTTAGGTTCATATTTTAGATTGCCTTAAATGCTTTATAATAGGATGTTATCATGGTTTAATGATTAAGTCACGTGCCAAGGTCTCACTGTAACCTAGGTGGGATTTTGGGGCGGAGCAAGGGATAGCATTCTACAACCTCGTAAAGACAATTTGAAGGTTGCTCAACAGCTGATGAAAAGCATGGTTGATCGTCATCAAACTCAGCGTTTGTTCGAGGTACGATAATGGATTTTTTCTGCGCCTACAACCATACCGTTAGCTATCATTGGCCCTTTGAACTAACATCATGTTATCTCCCAAGTATTATGGACCATTCCAAATCCTTCAAAAATTGGAATGGTGGCCTATCATTTGAAGCTACTTGAGGACATCCAGATCCACCTGATGTTCCATGTCTTTTGATTGAAAAAGAAGATCAGTGATAAGGTGCAGGTTTAAACATATCTCTACCCATAACTGATAATGAAGGAATCATCAATGCCCTATGACAAAAGATTTTGGACCGTAGGATCATCAAAAATAAGAAGGAACTATTTTGTCACAAAAGTCTTGATCCAATTGAAATGTTTAGAGGATGATGTCACATGGGAGTTATATTATAAACTACAAAACAATATCCAGGTTTGAACCTTGAGGACAAGGTTCATGCCAAGGGGGAGGGGATGTTACTTGCATGATCTCATGCACAGTATGCAGGTGCTCAGGTGTTGCTCTCTTCAGTTATGTCCATATTTTCTTTAGTTATGATCATGTTCTCTTTCAGTTTTTGTTGCACTGTATTGTTAAGGAAGTATAGTAGAAGTTGTTGCATATCGTATGTAGTAGAAGTTATTGTGGTAGAAGTAGTTGCTTAACATTATGATGGTTTGCTTGATTGTGGGAGGTTAGTTGTTAAGGAGGTATTTAAGTCCTTTTTATATTAGTAAGAGAGACAAACAATCTATTATCCCAAACATCAATCTAAGGGGTTCGGTTACCCTTGAAGTAACCACTACACTTTAACACTTTTAAAGAAGAAAAGATTAACGTGTAATAGCGGGCAATGGGAGGAGGGAGTGGGCCAGCGGCGGAAGCGATGTGGGTAGGGACTTTCCTCCTTATCTCTCAAAGGAGAAACCCCCTAATTGTTTTTGTTCATCGATACCTTGTCAACTTCTTGCCGATGTTGAAGTATGGACTTCTCGAAAAGTCACCTCGAGACTAGAGCTGTCAATCCGACCCTCCAATTAAGGTGCCAAGCCCGGCCTTCCAATTCCCACAAAATCAAGGGCTTATATTTATATATTATAATTGTAATACAACTTCTATAGGTATAAGTGGTATTTGTTTGTCTATAGTTCAATGAATTTTACAAGGGTAATTTTTGGCTACGAGACTAGGTCTCTTACAGTCAAGTATAAGATGTCAAATATTTTGCTTGCTAGGGATTAAGTTATAAGGGTAAGAGATATGGTATTTTTAGAAATATCTTTTGGTGTGTATTCTCTGTTCAAGTACAATGAAAGAAAATAAAAAAAGTCTTCCATGAATTTTCCTTACCCTTGTAACCAAACACACCATCGCTATTGGAAGCATATCAACATAGAACACAAGACTGATTTAATAATAGAAAACCATAGTTCAAAAATAGGTAGTCAATTTTGAACTCAGTCAATCCCAAGGCCAAATAAATGATGAGTATTAATGTTAGTTGGTAGCTTGTAGTGGTTTGAAAAAAGAATTAGCTAAATACCATGATTTTAAAAAAATATATTTATTGAAGCCTAGGCCCATGCTAGTCTAACCCTAACCCTAACCCTTAGGGTAGGGCTTGGGCCTAACTAGTTGAGGCCTTTGGGGGCTTGGGTCATACCTTTACAAGTGAGGAGCTAAGCTTGGACAGACCTGACCCACCCCCTACCTTGGACCAACTTAGACAGAAAAGCAATTTTTTCGTCTTTCACTGTGTTTTGACTTTCTCCAAAAGTAAAAAAACGAAAGAGAAAAGACAAGACAAACCAAACGCTCTATGCTCCCATACCTGTGACTTGTGAGGCTCACCAACCAACTTGCGTGCCAGCATTTAGAACGTGTTTGTGGCACGTATGCGCACAGGAAACTAGATATTTACTCCCTCAATGCCAGTCATTGGATATGAGAAAAGTAAGTCAATTATAATATCTAAAGGCTGAGATTAAAGAATTATGTTATAAAGATACAACAAGTCTTATCCGATCATCCCCTCAATAAATACAAGGAAGGAACCATCTTCGCATGAGATTGATCTATTGTTCCTTTTCGACTACCTTGCTTTGGTCGGAGTCCTTCCACACTATTCCCTCCGGAATCTCCTCTGGCGGAAGCAATATTTTTAAAATATTTATTCTAACTCGAGGTTAAAGTTCCTTAACTAGAGTTAGATCACACGTGTCGAGTTCGACAAATAAAAGCCAAAAGACGTTCTCTCTGGTGATTCTGGAGGTAATTCCATCTCTTCCCTTAAACCGTCGAAAGCGACTCTCTCTCTCTCTATCTTTCTCTCTCTTCCGCTCTTACAGAGAAGAACTAAGAATAATAAAATAAAAATAAAAATAAAAAGCAAATAGAAGTCGTTTCTCAACGGCCCTGTTTGCGCTCTCTGATTATTATCCGGTATCTACTTCTCCTATTTTTTTTTTGTCTAATTTATTATTATTATTATTTCTTTTGCGTTATTTTTAAGACTATCTCTTATTTATCTCTGCATTCGCCTTTAATCTGGTTCCTCAAATTAGGGTTTTGATTTTGCAGAGAAGGCGATTCTAGGGTTTCGTTATTTATTTTGATTCTTCAGAGGATTCGCTACACTGGTACGGTTTTTTCTTTTTTCTCTCTTTCTTGTTATCAATTCCTGAAGGAGTTGATTAATATGCGGATTTACATGGGCACCTAGGGTTCTTGATTGGAGATGCTTGGAAGACGCATTGCATTGGATTTGGGATGCTTTGTGTTATTTTAGTGCAATTTTGATTGTACTCTTTGTCTATGATTGTTTGAGAATGATATAGATATTGAAAATTTTGGAATCGGAGATGGGTTCTGCTGAAAATTCTGTGGTAGTTGATGAGTTTTTGTGTGGTTCACCGGCGGTTTCCCGTTGTTTTTCGCCGGTAGGAACAGTTGGAGGAGGGATTGGAAAATCTTTGGGCGACATTGGAGGCGACACTTCAGGGTTGGAACAGAGCTCATGCTCTGTAATGGCTTTTCCCTTGTCTAATTGTAATGGGGACACAAAGGATGCAGTGGATGGGTTTTGCAATTCTACTCAAAATTACAGTGTTGGTTCTGTGAATTCCTGCATTGACATGGTTGGGGATGGGTCAATGAATGAGAATGGGTCGGTATTGGAGAAAATTTCACACAGTGAATGTGGGGTTAGTGGGGTGCGCTCAAACGAGAGCGAAAAGGACAGCCCTTTAAGCATTTTGGGGACCGAAGGATCGTGCTTAGAGAAGGAAGGATTTCAGGGAAAGGATGGCTCAGGAAATCAGGTAGAAGATGGAGAAATGTCGTTGGCATTATCGTCTATAAGTGCTTCACGGAAGAATTGCACCCAACGGAACAAACAGAAGGATACTGATAGAGTCAATGATCCCTCAGAGGAAAGGGTTACTGATTTACAGGAGGTTATAGAAGATAAATTTGATGTTTTTGCGGGTATATCGGAACCAAACACCGGGACATCATTTATAGAAGAAAATGCCTGCAATTTAATAGAAAGGTCACCTGACATAACTTCTGACTGTGCCGTTGAAGAATCAGCTTCTCTGCAGTCATGTCAGATCTTTGGTGTTTCGGATATTGGCTCTTCCAAAAGCCTAGCTGTTCCAGATTGTCGGGATGTTCTCAGTTGTTCTTTCACTTGTAGCCATGTCGTTGACTCGACTGTACCGGCAGATAATGAAGAGAAAGATAATCTTACCTCCACTTGGAAAAGTACTCACGTAAGAAAAACAAATCAGGTGACTGAGACAAGAAAGGCTGCAAGGCAATGCAGAAAAAAAAGACAAGAAAGGCTGCAAGGAACCATTGAAATCTCCTTGAAGGTAGCAAGAAGGAAAAGACGCTGTTCCTGCAAACCAGCACGTTCTTCTTGTTGGGGAGCACTGGGAAATATTATACAGGTGTTTGAGCAGAACAATGGGATCCTGAAGAATGATTGCCACTTAGCTCAAGTTCAGAATCAAGGATCGCGAAAAGCAAGGGGTGGACAAGGGAGTGAGTGGTGGAAGAAGACTCGGGCAGGTGGAAACTCTAGAGGTTCAAAAGGAAAACGTCGTGCTTCGACTAGTCGCATCTGTTCCGAGGTTAAAACTGGGGATGAAGTGGGTCAAGGAAGTCTAAAGGCTGTGCTTCCGGTGGTGGTAGATTCTCCAGCTTCTGTACAAACTATTGTTAGGGAGCATCAGCCTGAATCAAATTGTGGAATTGGTTTAGAAATCCCAAAGTTGGCAAATACTATGGAACCTAAATGCGGGGAAGATGTGCTTGGCCTTGGGCAGTTTCAATGTCCCAATAGCAACCTGGAAAATGTAATGTCATCTCCAAAATTTTCTGTTCTGGATGCACATCTTGCAGATAAGGATTTGGAGAGCATTGTGAAACAAGACATACTATTTAGAAACCCTACAGGTGAGTATCTTGGGGTTTCCTCCGAGATAGGGATTGAAGCACTGACAGAAGCAATTGATAGATGGTATTTAGACCCAGGAACATCACCTGATTCAGAAGTGATTAATCTGATTCAGGATGTCCCTGTTGGTGCAAGAGTTCATGAAGACCTTCAAGATGCTAATTTGACTTCGTCCCAAGCTGTTGTTGCTCCCACCGATGTTACAGCCTCGAATATGCCAAGCATGAGTGTGACAAAAGGAAGGAAAAAAGATAAGGTCAAAGGGACCCGACGCCCTCGAGCAGGATTCTGCACCGTGGAAGATAAAGTTAATGGCCCATCAAATGCAGATAAGACTCGAAAACCAGTAAAACGAGGATCTGGAAAGAAAGTGGGAGATGGCCTCAGCCTTAGCAAGATCGATCTTTCAGCAACCAGCGGAAATGCTTCCAGCAACACCTCAAGCATTGAGGGATTTCCTGGGGAAACGTTACCTTTGTCAGGAATAATTGAACTTGGGGTCTCCCGAGAAGCTTTGAAAGTGGAAAGTGGTGTGGAAACCTTCGGATATTCTGGGCTAGATGCTGTGGTTAGACCATCAGAATCATGGATTTCTGAGAGCCCGTTACCTTCTGCTAAAACTAAAGGGCATAAGCTTCCCAAAAGTTCCAGAGCCGGTGGTGGAGTAAGCAAACACAAGGCAAGTATACCTGATTCATCAAGGCGCAGGAGAGGAAATGCTCGTGAACAGAAGAAGGAAAACCAGCGGAAGTCAGTTGGTAAGAGAAAAGTCAAGGAGAGGGGTACTTTTGATCAGGTTGCTAGCAAAGAAGAGAGCTGCATAGAAACAGGTGGGATCATTATTTTCTATTCAGGAACAACTAAAGATTCAGCTTTTACTGGACTGTCTTAATTAGGCAGTTGGTTCTTTTTTTCGCACAGCTATTTGTTTTGTGTCAATTCTCTAAAATACCTTCTAATTTTTCTTCTGTATCTCTGTTTTGCGGTCCCTACTAGATATATTTTTGTGCATGTGGAAACTGAAGCTCATCTGTGATTTTGCAGAAATTAATGTTATAGAAAGTGTCATATTAGATGATCTTGGAAGAACCAGTATTGGCAACGATACTTCATCTGAGGGCATATCTAATTCGGCCGTGGTATCCAATGTGTTGGGGGATCAGTATCTACCCACTCGGATGGCATGGGTGAGTTGTGATGATTGTCATAAATGGCGGTGTATATCAACTTTGCTTGCAGATTCCATAGAAGCAACAAACTGCAAATGGTACATCATCATTCAAATTTCACTCCCATCCTTTCAATCATTCTATTCACATAAAAGCTTGGATATTGTACAAAGCTTCATTTATTACAAAATTGTTATTATTATTGATAAGTAACTGCTTAATTGTATTTTAGCCTCAAATGAAAAGTAATGTCCCTGCAAAAGACAAAAAACAAGAAAGAAAATTGTGCGAATTCACCACTCTACATCGTTGCCAATGATGAGCAAAACTTTTTCAGGATGGAAGTAACCTTGATCGGAAACCAACCAATGTATGGGCAAATCCTTGCCATGGACTGGCTACTATCTTAATTTTTTTTTTCTCTTTCCATAAGTCACAATAAAGGGCAAAAGGAACGATTCTCTAGATCATTTTACCCAGTGTTTTAAAACCCGAAAACTCGACTCGGAACCTTGCCGAGTAGAGTCAAGTCGGAAACTTGGGCAAAACTCGTCCGAATAATGACACACAAAACTTGAACATATATAATATTTTTCTAATACTATATATACGGTATAAGTTCAAAATTAATGATAATACATGCCTAAAATGAGATATATAATTCAATATATACTATACACCTCCCTTTTGTTTCGTATTTATACTAAGGATGGGTGGGGGTGTGTGAAAAAAAAAAAAACATAATTTGGTCACTCTGGTAGGCCGGTTACTCGATTTTTTGTTATAACAAAAAAAGTACATAACTTGGGCGAGTTACTTAGTTTTCAGTGTCTCTTCCGAATTTTACCTCAAACTTGACTCGAAACCTAGCCGAGTCAAGTCGACTCGGCCTAGTTTCGGGTCGACTCGCTGAGTTTTAAGACATATTTTACTTCTCACCCTAGTGGAAGAACCCTCCATGAAGCAAATAATTTGTTTTTCTCTTTCTTTCTTTTCTCTATCTTTTCGGACTAATCTACAGCATGCCAAGTAGGGACGAATGATACTCCATGCTACTCAAGCAACTTGTAATGATTAAGAAGGTGGTGAACATCCTCCTCATGATCCTTGAACAAGCAACATTTATTTGTTAACACAAACAACCTTTGATGATATAAATAATCCGTCATTAAAATTTTGTCGAATACCATCGTTCAAATGAATGCTTCTACTCTAGAACATGGATCAATTTTCCCTGTACAAATCACCTTCTCTACTGTTATCTTCAGTAAAGACTCCTAAGTCAAACTAACTGAAAAAAACCTGTGGGATCCACATTCCAAAGCCGATACTCTTCCCCTTCCTTACCAATGCTACCCAAATCAACACTTTCAACTTCACACAAAGGGTTTACATAACCCAAAACAACATTTTCAACTTCACACGACTTTCCTCAAACACTTGGACGGCACCCAAGTTGCACATCACTTTCATTAAACTCTTTCTACTTTCACACAACTTTTCTCAAACACTTAGGAGGTACCCAACTAGCACACCACCTTCATGGGAGACCAAATTCTACCTCTCATGCACATTGCCATTGAAAATTTTTGTCAAACAATTCAAAAAAACACATTTCCCCGATAACTAGAGAGGAGTAAAATCCTTCCCGGATCTTTAATGCTCCACCAATCAACATGAGACCTCCACCAATATCTTTGGAGAAAGAGGAATATGAGAGTTTTCGAGAACTCTTCATCCTCTCCATCTCGCTTATGTGATAGAACTAGGTCTGTGGCATTGGAGTGGGGCTTAGTAAGGCAGGAGAGGGAGAGACTAGACTTGTTGTGTCGCAGGGGGTTATTTTGGGGGCTAGCTTAATGGTCTTTGTTTGGTTTTTTGCTACTTGCATTGGTTCATGTTCTCATGAACTTTGCCCTATTTGCTCTTATGTATTTTCTTTGGTTTCCCATTATATATAATTGCTTGATTACCGATCAAAAAAAAAAAATTCTTTGGAATTACCATACGGGTCAAACATAACTAACTAACTTCACAAAAGTCCCATCTCGAAGCTTCAAAAAATTCTTGAATCAATGCTACAAATCCCTGGCTCATTAGATGGGAGAAAAAACTAGATCATCCACACCTTGGCCGTGCGGTCCCTTGGATCCTGAGATGCTTTGATACCAAGTTGACTTGATTAGTTTGGTTTGGGGTTAGGGTTTGAAAGAAGAAAGAAGGAAGAAGGAGAAGAGGAAGAAGACGGAGAAGAAGAAAAGAAAGAATAGAGAGCTTAACTCTTCTCTCTCTTTCATTAGGTTATCTACCTAACCTCTAGAACTGAATTTAAAAAATTTGTCACTATTATATGCACTTTATCATACTAACACCCTAAGCTCTATTATGCCATAGAGGTACAATAGACCAACCAGTATTCAACAAAACCTTCTACCAAATGGCTTTGGACCTATGGAGTGGAAAGAGATGGAGAAAAGTTATCATTGGAAAGTATAGGCTGATACTTTTTGTTAACCTAAAACTTTAACTTGCCTATATGGGGTATAGAAATCTATTATGAAGCTTACGTAGGAATTCTCTATAGTCATCAGATTCAAGGTGGCTTAGGAGACGGGATTAGATTTTGGGATGACTAATGGTGTGGTGAGACTGACTCCTCTTCAACGGTCTTATAACAGTGTCTATGCGATGCTTTAGACAAAATAGTCTTGGAGCCAATAGTTATGAAAGAATTGTTAGCAGTGTAGTTTGGAACTTGAGCTTGAAATGAGAGGCTAATGATTGGGAAGTGGAGCTGATTATAAGTGTTTTGAATTGTCCTTTAAATATTCATCCAGTGAGTTTGAGATGGATAGGAGAATGTGGATTAAAAACAGTGAACTTCTACCCGCCAGAGACATGTAGACAAATAGAGATTATGATTAGAGATGCCAAACGGGGTCTAAGTCTATCTATCTGACTTTCATGAAAAATTTTGCACCTCTTTTCCATCTTTAAATACTTTCGCTAAAATTTTAACCATCAACCAACTAAAAAATAGAGGATGAAAAATGGCTAATAGGCAAGGTTATTAGATCATGATCGAATCATAAAATCGTTTTAAGACAAATTCGATTCCAATCGTAAATCGAAATATTTAATCCAATTTTTAAAAATTTACAAAAAAAACTTAATAAATTAGAAAAATGGAATAACCCATTATCTAAAAGATTTCATTCATATCTATTGAGAAAAAAAAATAATGAACAATTCTGTGCATACTCTATACAAAACGCAAATGAACCATAAAATGAAACATAACCCCCAATAGCACTAAAGATAAATCAATTAAAGTAAACTCATATAATCATGTCGTATGAGATCAAATATCAAAAGACGTGTACCATTAAAAAGACTAATAAAATAAACTATTAAGTTCTCCCAGAATCAACTATCAAATTCCATCCTCTTTCTTCTTCCTCTTTTTTTTTTTTTCCTGTTTTACAGCAATAGAGAGAAAACCTAAATAGGGGTTTTGGCATGTCCGTAGCAGAGATTTTCCTGTTTCTTCTCTCTTTTTAAAAGACATAAAGTAGCTTAAAAAAATTGAAAGGGAATATTTTTTTTACAAGTATTAGTCCTTAACAGGGGTTTTGTGTTCGAATCCTATGAATCACATAAATCGTACGATTTGAATCACAAATTGCAATCTGAATCGCAAATTGAATGAGATTTACTCAATTAAGATTTTCACATGTGATTTGAATCATTTTGCCTGAGATTTGATTTAAATCGTAGGATTTGAATTGCAAATCGCAAGGATTTAACAACCATGCTAATAGGTACTATTTATGCTTGGTAGCCGAGGTGACAATTGATCATTTGCTCATTCATTGTAGTTCACTTGGTTTAAAATGTCGACATATTCAACCAAATTGTGTAGATTACCTTGGGTCTCGAAATGAAATCGTGTAGTTATGAAATTACATGGTTTTGGAAATTAGTTTTGGTGATCTATGGTCAACCTCGTATCATTTTGGTTTTCTTCATCCTAAATGTTGATTCCGTATGACTAAGTATTAACAAACAATACAAAACTTTGACCTGAAACATGGAAATGTTTCTACCAAAGCATATATTTCGAGAAAAATCCATTTTAAAATAATTGAATTATATTTTAGAAACTGTAGACTGTAGTGATAAATTCGATATTTAATTGGTTATTAACTCATTATTCGTAATAAAAATATTAATCTGTAGTGTTTTTATCACAATCTTAAAATATATTGTAACTAGAAGTCCTTCCAAACATTCATTATACTTTCCAAACCACTGTACTATATAGGTCCCCCTGACTAATTTTGGCACCTATCCTGATATCTTGCCGCACTTCATTAAGACACCTTTCTCCACAAACTATCCCTTTCGGCCCCCAACCTCCACAACCATTTGCCTAAGAGTGCCATATTAATCTCCATCAACTGCCTCATGTTCGAGTTCCTTTGCTATTGAGAGTGGAATGTAGCGATAAATAGTAATTGGAAAGACCTCCCAAGTGCTTTGGAGGAGTGTCTGCCTCCTTATTTCGACAGACGGAAAGCTTTGTAACCGGACATCCTCTTGGAGAATCTTTCCATCACTGGGTCCCAAACCAACTTACTCCTGAATCCCATTCCTAGGGGCATACCTCAGTATGTAGCTAGCAAGGTTCCCATTTGAAATCCCAATACTGCAGCTACTTTGGGTAGATTCGTGACCTCTCCTACCCCTTAGTTTTCTCTTCCCTATGTTAATTCTCAGCCCCAATTCCACTCAGAAACACCTAAATAGGCATCTAAAGAAAGCTTGCTGCATGTTAGAAGCAACATTACAAAGGACCAGGTTGTCATCTATAAACTTTTGGTGGGAGATGAGTTGGTTTAGTTTGTGAGGTTATTAGAAGTTAGAATTTGAGAGAGAGAGGAAGAAGGAGAAGGAGAAGGAGAACGAGAACGAGAACGAGAACGAGATTAGGTTTAGAGAAAAATAGTGAGAGAGATTAAAATGATTTCTCAAACATACTTTATTATTTATATTCCACTAATGGTGTACTATTAGTATATAATCGGTGCGGGGCCGGGGAGGTAGAAACCCGCCCCGCCCCATTGCCATTCCTAAAGCCCAGTCTCACTCAGGAGTAATCGGAGCCAAAGCAGTTCACACACACCATATGCCATGACTCTAAATTCTGCTCCTGCACTGGATCTAGCAACTACGTACTGCTTCTTACTTCTCCATGTGACAAGGTTACCTACTTACCTCCAACAATTGTGCAATACCCAAAAGTAGAGCGTCAATCAGAAACCGAGCCAGCTCAATCTGCATCAGTGTAGGTTTCAACCCTTAAGTTTCCATTACAGGTATACAACAAATCCTTCACAGGAGATGACTTTAAGTAGTAGAGGATTCAACTCACTGCCTCCAGGTGCTCAGTAGTTGGTGAATGCATGAATTGGTTGACCACACTGACAACATAAACAATGTCTGGCCTGGTAAGAGATAGATAAATAAGTTTGCCAACAAGCCTTTGGTACCTTCCAGCATCTGGCAAACATTCCCCACTAGCTTCACTGAGTTTATGATTAGGGTCTATAGGTGTATCACATGGCTTACAACCCATTATGCATGTCTCCTCCAGTAGGTCAAGTACATACTTGTGCTGAGAGACAAATATGTCTTTTTTAGATGTGGCAACTTCAATTCCAATGAAATACTTTAGAAGACTCAGATCTTTGATCTCAAATTCCTTTGCTAACTTGCCCTTTAGAGATTCTATCTCATTCAAATCATCTCCTCTTACAACAATGTCATCCACATAAACAATCAAGACAATTACTTTTTGACATGATCGCTTGAGAAACAATGTGTGGTCTGCTTGACTTTGTTAGTAACCATTCTTCACCATAGCATTGCGAAAACGCTCAAACCATGATCTGGGAGACTGCTTCAGTCCATGCAAAGCTTTCTTTAACTTACACACCTTCCCTTCATCTGAGGGGCATTTGAACGCAGGAGGTACCATATACACCTCTTCCTCTAAATCACCGTGAAAAAATGCATTCTTCACATCAAGCTGAAACAAATGCCAATTCTGATTGACTGCAAGAGAAATGAGGACTTTCACTGAGTTGATTTTTGCAGCTGGAGCAAATGTCTCCTGATAGTTTATGTCGTACGTCTGAGTATACCCCTTTGCAACCAAGCGAGCTTTGTATCTTTCAACTGAGCCATCCAAGCGGTGTTTTACTGGAAACACCCACCTAGATCCAACTGACCTCTTCCCTTTTGATAGGTTGACCATATCCCAGGTACTATTTTTTTCGAGTGCACACATCTTTTCTTCCATATCCTATTTTCATTCTGGTTGAGACAGTGCATCTTCTAAACTGCGAGAGACAGAAACAAAAAACAAAGCCAAGGCAAACGAGCGATACGTAGAAGACAAGACATGATAAAATACAATATTAGAGATAGGATGCTGAGTACAAGTTCTAGTGCATTTTCTTAGAGAAATAGTTATTTCAGACTCAACAATGTCAGGACTAGAATGAACAACAATGTTACTTGGATCAGAAGAGGTTTCTTGTCTCTTGGTCGGGCTCATGTGGTTCTTTTTGCTTTCTCTTGTATACCTGCAATGTTTTGACCATAGGTTCACACTCCCCCTGTCTACAATCACTGGCAGATGAGAAAATAGGAATTGGAAGAGAAGAAGATATCTCTTCATTGATGCTCTCCCCCCTGAAGAGATGTCTCATTGGTAGAAAAATATAGAGTAGACTAAAAAAATGTGATATCCATAGACACGAAGGACCGACAAAAAGGAGGATGGTAACATTTATACCCCTTTTAATAAGGAATATACCAAAGAAAGATACATCGAAGGGCCTTAGGGTTAAGTTTTGTGCGAACAATATGCATAAAGCAAATACATCCAAAAATCTGTCGAGCCATTGGAAACAAATGAGTGGAAGGGAATAACAGGGAAACAGGAGATTGAAACTCCAAAATCCGGGAAGACATCTGATTAATTAAAAAAACAACAATCAAAACAGCGTCAGACTAGAAAAGTTTAGGCACATTCATAGCAAGCATAAGCGAGCGAGTGACATCCAACAGATGTCTGTTTTTTCGCTCAACCACACAATTTTGTTGAGGTGTGCCAGCACAAGAAGTCTGATGAATGATACTATGGGATCAAAAAATGTAGCCAAACTAGCAAATATATATTCTCCCCATTATTTGAACGTAGGACTTTAATTAAGGCATTAAACTGAGTGATAATCATTATATGAAAAGAAGGAAAAACAGTGCTAACATCACCCTTAGATTTCAATATATACACCCATGTAATGCGAGAAAAATCATCCACAAAAGTAACAAAATATTTAAAACAACACGATGAAGTAACAAGGGATGGTCCCCACACATCAGAATACACGAGAGAAAATGGTGAGTTGCATTTATTACCACTATAGGGATATGAAGTTCGACATTGTTTTGCAAATTCGCAACTTTCACACTGAAAAGAAGTATGCACACTAAAAATAGATAAATGCGGAAACAAACGCCTAAGAAGGGAAATGAAGGGGTGGCCGAGACGTCTGTGCCACCGGTATAACTCCTCCGTACTACTAATACTCCGAACACCATGGGGTATGAGCTGGACTGATGAAGCAATGCAAGACAAAGGGTCGAGCAGATATAGTCCTCGCTCCTCATGGCCCGTACCAATCGTCCTCTTTGTTTCCAAGTCTTGAAAAACACAATGAAAATGAAAGAAAGTGACGCTACAATTCAATGAATTGGTAATATGACTAACAGATAAAAGATTCAAGGTGAGCTTAGGAACATGAAAAATAGAGGAAAGGGACATAGAGGGTGTAACATCATCACTCCCCTTACCCGCAATGGATGATAAAGTATTATTCGCAACTTTAACTTTGTGTCTACTTAAATCAATGAAATAAGATGAAAAAAGGAAGACATACCAGTCATATGATCAGATGCTTCTGAACCAATGATCTAGGAGCGACTATGATTGGAAACAGATGCACTGAGAGCCGAGGCTAAGGTACCTGAGTAAGGGACTGAGGCGGCACTGGCAATACTCCGTATCTCCAACTGGGATATAAAACGGCAGAAGACATCGATCTCATCTCGAGACAGGTGAGGGCTATCTGATGGAGGTACAATAATAGATGCTGGGCCTATGGAGAAGAGGTTCCCGCTTTGGAGCGAAGGAGCAGAGCTTGTTTATGGCTCCGGCTTGGAGAGCTAAGCGAGAGGGGGGGTTTCGGGGGGTCCTCCCCCTGAAGCTCCGATAAATAAATATCTCCTCCCCAACAGAGTTTGCACTCGAACCCCCCCCGGTCTTCTATCCCTGTCTCCTTGTTCATCACCAGGACCTTGTGGGGGTGGACGACCATGTAGATCCCAACATGTGTCTTTTGTATGGCATGTGCGCCCATAGTGGTTACATTTTAGTTTGTCCTGATCATCGGTAGAAGGTCCAAAAGATAAAAAATGACTACCTCTGCCACGACCACCACTCCTACCTCCCCGCTGGAATGAGGAGGCTATTGCAGATCTATCAATAATGAGAGGAGGGAGCATAACACTCTGATGACACTTCTTATGGTGCAAGTATGCATGGACCTCATTAGGGGGTGGGATCGGGTCTTTGCCAAGTATTTGAACCCTGACTTGTTCATAATCCATATTCAGCCTTGCAAGTAGTTCAAACACCTGATTCTATTTTACCTATTTTGTATAAACAGCCCCATCCTCAGGGCACTTAGCCTGGAAGGTCTGATAGTGATTTAGCTCTTCCCAGAGATGACGAAGAGTAGAGTAGTAGGTAAGAATAGACATATCCCCTTACTTGAGTTGTGAGATACTCTGACTCAACTCATAAACACGGGTTGTACCCCCTATCTCAGAATAGGTCTGTGTTACGACATCCCATATAGCTTTGGCAGAAGGAAAGAACAGGTAGGCACTATTGATGTTTGATTGCATAAAGTGGAGAAGCCATGACATTACAACTGCATTCTTAGCCTCCCACTTGGCATAGGCTGGATCTGTAGACTTGGGAGTATAGATAGTACCTTTTAAGTATCCCATCTTCTCCTTACCTTTAACAAATAACATCGCAAATTAAGGTCAAGCAAGAAAATTTGTCATATCTAACTTCACTGTAGTAATTTGGAGGTTTGGTGTATCACTAGCACTAACCTCAATACTCCATCCACTATGTACAGGGACACTAGAGGACTGGCTAACCTTAGATTCATCCATCATGAATGTCACAAAGCTGTTTTACACAAATCAACAAGCTAGGGTTTCACAACCCAAAAAAACACCCAAAAGTTCTTCACAATAGGTAGAATAGTTAAAACTGCCAAAAAATAGTAACCCGAGAACAACCTAACAGTGTTCGGGTGTTTTGGTAGTTTTAACTATTCTACCTATTGTGGAGGTAGAATAGGATTTGAGAGAGGGAGAGGAAGAAGAAGGATAAGGAGATTAGGTTTAGGGAAAAATAATGAGAGAGATTAAAATAATCTCTCTCACACACTTTATTATTTATATTTCACTAATGGTCTACTATTAGTATATAAGAGCCACTAATAGTAAACCCACAATACAATATATAAGAGATAACATAAAGACAATATCCATAGGAATAAAGCCCATAAAGCCTTTTTCAACAAGATGGACAATTCTTCTTTCCCTATTGAAAATTCCTCTAAGACCGAAAACGTTGCTTTATTTATCATCCTAGTTAAAGCTTTTGTGGTCATGATAAATAGGAAGTGGGGATAAAGGGTAACCCTGATGAAGTCTTTGGGGACTTCTGAAATAACCCGCTGGGATTCCATTGACAGAGTTGAAAATGACATCGATGAGTAACACATTCTCATCCAAATTCTCTATCTTAGTCCAAATCCCATTCTTCCTTAAGTCTATGTGATCATAGCTTTCTCCATGTAAATTTTACATATCACCCCTGGAGATCCTTGTTGGATTCTCTCATCCAGACACTTATTGGCTATCAGAATTTCGTCCAGAATTTGCCCCTCGCTCACAATTACCTCTTGCGTGCATGTGAATTCACTAGCAACCTCTTTTTTTCAGGATTAGAGCTATGAAAGTACTGTTGAACATGGTCAAATTTCCTAGTTTCATAGAATTCGTTGAAGATTTTAACCATATTTGGGCCCACATGTCCCAACAGCTCCTAAAACACTCCATTGAGAAGCCATCTGGCCTTTGAGCCTTATTCCCTTCCATTACCCTCTCCAAATCTCCTCATTTTCAAAAGATAATTCTAAACAGATTCTTTACGCATCCGAGATAGTATCTAACATAAGGCCTTCGACCCTTGGTCTGAAGTCCCAACACTTCTTATATAGTTTCTCATAGATTTGCACTGAATTTATTTTTCTTTGCATTCTTTTACCAATTAGTCTTTAGAAAGAGTCTTTCTCTGCGGCACCCCCATCATCCTTCTTCCATTCCCCATCCATATTTAATCTAGAGATGAAATTGGTTCTTCTTTGAGAATTGACTATTTTGTGGAAAAACTCGTCTTCCCGTCCCCTTATTTTTGCTATTTAATCCTCAATTTATTTTGCAACTAATCTCTTCTGCTTTGAGGAAAGCCTGATACTCTTTTTTTAAATACCTCTCTTTGGCATTAGAAGCCTTTGATATTTGTTTGCGGAGCACCATAGTTTCACTTGTTACTGTTACCTTTCTTGTAAACTGCTCATCTTTGACTGACCTTGTCGGTTCAGTTGCTTTGTCTTTTACTTGAGAGGGTTACTGGAAGTTTGTTGTCTGACCTTTTGTTACCAGTCAGTTGAACTTTTGAATTTTAGCCATTTTCTAGTTCATTCTATAATGATAGAATGTTAGAAGATCTTAGTGCTTGGCTAATTATTTATAGCACGAGAGATTCCTTCACTTCGTTCTATTCATTGAATGCATTTTTGCTCTGGTTCCATGATATTTCATAACCATTTTTTTGTTAAATGTTTATTTTGGTGTTTTGACCTGCTACAGTTATGAATGAAAGAACAGATTCATGTCCAACTGCTTCAGCTATTTTTAATGTTCTTATTGGGACTTCTGTTATCTTACGTTCTTCGTTGTATTTCCAAAGATGAGTTATTTGTTCTGTGGATAATTTTAAAGGACTTGTAAGGACAACATTGATAAAGCCTTTGCCGATTGCTCCATACCACAAGAGAAGTCCAATGCAGAGATTAATGCAGAGTTGGAAATATCAGATGCCTCTTGTGAAGAAGATGCATATGATGCACGCTTGAATTCTAAGGGATTTGAACATAGGCAGTCAACAGGTTTGTGATTTGTGCTCATGGCAGCAAATGCCATTAAGTTGAGCTCAGAGCTTTAAGTATAACTGGACTTAGAATGTTATGGATCTATTTCTTACTTCTGATGCTTTTTTTTTTTTAACACACTGTTGCAGTTCCCCAAAAGTCATCTTGGAAACTTATCAAGTCTAATTTATTTCTGCACCGTAGCCGCAAAACTCAGACCATTGATGAGGTCTAAACTACTTTCATCTGTTCTTGCGGCTTAAAATTTCACTCCTTTTTCTTGTCTGCATTACTGTTTACCGTAGATTTAAGAATTTAATCAATCTATGGAAGTGATGTTTCGAACATTCATTGTGTTTAAAAATGCTGTTCTGGATTCAAGTTGATGATTTTTCACCTTTTCTTGTGTGAAAAATGATCAATCCCCAATCATGGTCCTTGCAGATCATCCACATATCACCAAATGGAATTTCAGATACCCCTCTTCAAATCAAATAGTAAATGCATCTACATTTTTAATGCCGTCAGCTAGAATCCCTGTCTTCTGTATTTTGGTTTGCCAATTACATTGAAGCCCAGCTAGATTTAGGTAAGATGTGCTTCTTAGTTGCTGGACAACCCTGGTACTCTCTTTTGGATCAAGCGGGGTCAACAACTTGGTACTGCTCCCAACCTAAATTGATCTTTCTCCCTCAACATGCTTTGCAATGGAATGTGGTTTGCCATCCATCCACCATCTTTGATGCAAAAGTTGTGAATCCTTATCACAACATAGCCTATTTTTTTTGCTAGACCCATTTCGTCCAGCAATTGCTTCTAAAGGTCAATAGCATTATGTGTAGTAGATATGAAAAGCCTGCAGCCTTTCTATGCGGCTTCCAGTTTCAACACTGCTAATTTTTACCGACCTCCATTTTAATGATGGACTAATAATAGATATGATATTCATATCCCACACTTTCTAAACATTTGTTCAATGATCTATTCCTTATCTTCAAAAAAATCCGGGTCTTCATTCTCTTGTGAAATCCTTATTCTCTTGCATCTTTACATGCCAATGTTGGCTAATGATTAGGTCGATGACTTGGGGAATACTGAAACCCAGAGGGATGCTTTGGACTGTTGATTTACGTTTGTAATTCTGTGTTATTTTGTATTGCTTTTTCTTTTTATCAATAAAACTTTTTATTGATACACAAGATGATGAGCTGTATAGACTTTTATATGTAGATCAATCTATGATTCTCTAATATCTGGGATTGATTCATTCCAACCAGATAATGGTTTGCCATTGCAAACCACCTCTAGATGGCAGTTTGGGTTGCAGAGATGAATGCCTGAATCGGATGCTTAACATTGAATGTGTTCGAGGGACCTGCCCATGTGGGGACCTTTGTTCAAATCAACAGGTTCTTGAGTTGTTATTAGATTATATATTTCTTTTTCTTTTGCTGGTGTTCGTTCGGTGCCTCAAGGACATAACTTACATTCTATTTGCAGTTCCAGAAACGCAAGTATGCTAAATTTAAATGGTTCCAGTGTGGAAAGAAAGGGTATGGGCTGCAGTTGCTGGAAGATGTTTCTCCAGGGAAATTTCTTATTGAATACGTTGGAGAGGTAACTTAAAAGTTGTTTAACTTCTTTTGTTTTTATCTGAAATATGAATATAGTAGTGAACAAAAAAAGAAGGGACGGTTTTTTGAAGGGAAATTAAAGACAGGCATACGTTCCCTGATCAATAACTATGAACACCAAAGTAAGTTGATTGGCACAAGATAACTGATAAAAAAAATGAAGTTGATTGGCACAAGATCTACTCCATACCTTTGCTAGATTCTGCCAACAACATGGTTGGCGAGGAAATCTTCAATCTTTGAAATAATCAAATGAAACACGAAGGAGTTGGATTTCTTCTTCAGCTGACCAAGTACTAAAAGAGAATCTCCATCAATCAATCGTGTAACTGTGTACAAAGGAAACTCTGTAAGGATAGCAACTCATCCTTAAAGTGTGCTTGAAATTTCCCTCTGGTTGCTTGTGCTGCACCATCTAGACCTGCATAAGACCTAACGTATCACCTTTTATGTTCAAGATTGGCCTTTAATTGTATCCTAAGTGTATGCCATGACTCATGGACTTGGTGTCTGTAGTTTTAAAATTGCAAGTAAAGGCATAAGCGAGTTGATGCCTCTTTTTCTTTGTCTAATGCCATTATTTGCTAATTTGTGGTCTAACCAGGTGCTTGATTTGCATGCTTATGAAGCACGCCAAAGAGAGTATGCTTCTAGGGGTCAAAAGCATTTCTACTTCATGACATTGAATGGCAGTGAGGTTTGATTCTGCAGTTTGGTCAATACCTACTTTTGGATTTTCTGTCATCATTTACAGTGTGCTACATTTTGTATACCTTGACAATTTCAGTTTCTACTCCTTTTCTTTTCTTAAAAAAAAAAAGAATACTGCTATAGGTTTTTTTTTTCTTCTAATAAAACAATTATGAAAACTACGAGTGAGTGTGAATAGCATGTAGGGCCTTGTTTTACGTTTCTACTTTAGAAGCTTGAAGCATGTAGGTATGTCCCAGACCTCTCTAGAGAATAGTAGGGTACACTCGTAATGGTGAGAGTAGCTGAGGGTAGTAAACTTCCCACACGCATAGATAGCCAGGAAAAAATAGATATTATAAGTAGGACTTTCTAAGTATGACCTGATCCCAATATGTATAACGAAATGAAATGGCTTCCTAATTCAGGCATTTCATTTTTCTGGTAAGAGGGGTCATTGATTGAACAGGTTCAAAATCACGATGCATGCTACATATCTGATTAGATGCAAAGAAATTTTAATGATTTTGTTTTTTAGAAACGAAAATGATGCATTAGGAAGAGGCAACCATGTTTAGGAGCATATAACGACAGTCACTATGAGATTGCCTGTGGAAGTAATCAGATACATTTAGAACCATTTTCACTTGTGGCACGGTAAAAGAAAATTTGAGGCTTGTGTCTACAAATGATTAATATTGTGCGCTGAAATTGGATGCATGGGGTAAGGGATGATATTGTCACTTGTATAGTACCATGAACATGTAACTGTCCAATATGTACACCAAATCATTTGTCAACTATACTAGTATTAAACTCATGAAGCCATGTGTAAGACCTTATACTAGGAATACCACCTATAAATTGTTTTGATGTGCTACAAACTTCCAAGTTCTTTTCAACATATGTTTAAAGTCTTGAAATTGGATTAGACAAATAGCCTATGGGCTTGCTCATGTTTGGGAGAGACCGAGAGAGTCTGAAGCATGCTACTACATTTTAACCAAGAGAAAGGTGATAAAAGTGGGACGAGGAAAAGCCACTTGAGATTTTTTTTTCCCATCCATACAGAACCTGTAGATCAAATCAGTGACTCTGACTGCAAATCCTGTGTACTTTGGGCTCATGCCTGTAGCCCAAAAGTCCAGTTTTACCCTCCTAAACTTATTATACTTTTAACACGTTCTTTTAAAAAAAACAATTCTAGTATTTTGGGTTTTGAGCGTGTAATCATGTATTTTATAGTTTTACAATCATGTTGATTGGGATGGATGCTTCCTTCCTAGCATTTTACTTGATACAAATTCTGTTACATATGGAAAAATAAAATACCATGTCTCTTTTAACATTCTTGAAAAATCAATCAAAATTTCCACATCTTTTATAATTTTCCCTGAAAGTTCACAACAACTGCAAAATATTACTCCAGTTTCAAACTTTCTTGCAGAATTTCCTCTAATTTCCCATTTCTGAAGTGCAAAAGATTAAAACTTTGGAGAATAAAATTCTATAATTGCTAGGGATCTTGATTCACCTGGCTATTTCTAAGCATTTTTTTTTGATCGGTAAAGCAGATTTTATTAAAAAAGAAAGGTAGATACAAGGAAGAACAAAGCGGCATCGCCATAGAAAAGTTTACACATGCGTAAAGATTGAGGATCTAGAGTTTTTGGGATTTGGGCTTTTTTTTGCATCAACAATTTAGAGCGTGTATTGTTTTAGGCCTACAAATCGATCAGAAAAGAGAAAATGATCTCACAAGGGGTTCTAGGGGTGTTGTCCAACACCCAAAATGATGCCCCTTTTGGTTTTATATGATTTTGACAGTACCGACTGATACTGTTATGATACGCAATAGTATTGGTCAATACGTTTTAAAGTGTTAAATAGATAACGTATTGACTTGTATCTATGGTTCAAAATATTGGTTTTGGTAAGACGATTTTAGGATATGTATCGGAGTCTCAGTCCGATACGGTGGAAAAAATTAAGATACATTTCGATACGCAAATTTTTTATTTAAAATAAGCTCAATACGCAAGGAATAACTTGGATACCTTGCATAATTTGTTTTGGGGAAATGTATAACATTCACGGTCCTCATTGTTCCGTGCCCCCCTTTTTAACATCCATCACTGTGGTTAAGATTAACTCACTCCTAGGTTAAGCAATCTAACCTTGGTTTTGAAAAAAGAAAAAAAAATATTTACCTTAGTTTTCTTAAGCTTAATTGTAGTTAAAGGGGTGTTAAAAGGGACACGTGGACACGACACTTGACTACATAGTGAAATGTGTGGTATACTAGTCACTACCCATTTTTTTAAATGCAAATATAAGCTTAAAATAAACTAAATGAATCCCCTAACTAATTTTGTCACCATAATATGATATTTAAGAATTTTGTAAGTTAAAAAAAGGCGAGTATGTTGATAATTAGGTATGAAAACACAAGCCATAGTAACTTAGCCAAGTATAGGCAATTTTGGGTTGATTATAGCCATAGCAACAAAGTTCTCTGATTTTTTCAAAATGTCCCACATAATACTCGACTTTTCGTCGAACGATTAATTCGCAAGCTATTCATGACTTTTTGAAAAAATCAGAACTTTTTCAAAAGTCATGAATTTCACGAACTATTCACGACTTTTTGAAAAAGTTTTGAATAAATATCAAATATATGAAATATGATTGTTTATAATTTAATAATTACTAGTCTTATTTAATATTTTTTTCATATCTTGCCTAATGTTTTACCGATTTATTTATGAATTTTGCCCAATAAATAATTCTCGAACTTCAACTTTGTAACTATGGTTAGTATCTTGTTACTTTCTTTGTATAATTATTAAATGTGTTTTTTTTTATTATTTCCATTTTTTCTTGACTTTGCCAAAATTTTCCGAACTAGACTCCTACCGAATTACTCCTGAACCCCGACTTTGTTACTATGATTACAACCTATTTTCATTAATTTAAACAACTAAAATTGAATTTTTTTTTTGCATACCTTTAAAAATTTGGGAAAACTCTTTCAATCCAAAATCAAATGTTTTTTTGTTTGTTAAAGGAATGAATCGCTTAGAACATAAAATTGACAACAGAGTTGTTTTAGGCCTAGGCTAGAAATTGATTAGAGAAGAAAGATTGTTGAAAAAATGAGTTCTGTATTTACAAACGCCAAATGGTAAAATAGCTTGGTTTTATAGCTGTGTCGGATTATCTTTATAGTATCAGTTCGATATGCACCAATGCGCACTAATACATAGCGACACCCTAAACTTCAATGTATTCTGCATACCAGCATACTGGATAGGGCAAATTGGACAAATTCCCATACATATTGGACCAGTATGCCCAATGCTTGATATTGACTTCTTTCTTATGGTAGGGTGACAAAAGGCCTACTTCAATTTCAGAAAAGCCTCAACTCAAGAGGGTCCCCTTGGAAGTGTTCGCTGGTAACCAAAGCGTCACTTCTTCATTTCATTATGTCATGACATTGACTGAATCTGTATCATACGTCTCGAAATTTTAAACCACATCTGTATCAAACTGTATTGATGTATGATACACTCAATACATTGGGAAAAAAATGAGTTCCCATTTAGGTGTATTAGTAGTACCAAAAATGGATTTCGTAACGATATTTTGATCATCCATGGTTGTGGAAGCCTGGAATCCCCACAAAGATCTCTTACATCCTTTGGACGACAAATTTAGATACAATTCTTTCCATCAACCATTTAAAGAGTAGAGGTTGAAAATGCAAAACAAATGTTTTTTATGATTGTGGAAAGAAGAAACGATGATTCACTTACTACACAATTGCGTCTTTTTTCACAAGATTTAGGGCCAAGGTTTCAAATCAAATTTTGACAGGAGTGCTCGTGGATCCTAGATGCACTTGGTGCTGGTCTTGGTGGAGTTTCAGAATGAGGATGCTTAAATTTGGAAAAAGTACGACACAATGGATTCAATCGAATCGGATTTAAAAGTCTTAGTCTGAGGCTTGAAATGGAGACTTATTCTCAAGTTCCCTAATAGTAGAATAAGATTCCTTCAATGCTAGTGAATGGATGAAAGGCTATGATGACTGTCCAACTTCATTTTTTAAAATTTCACCTTCCCCCTCTAGCCAAAATTAGCCACTCCATCTTTTCTTTTTGGGCCAAAAACTAGATCTAGGCTACAATTCGATAATCAGAATATTCGAAACCCACTTTTGAGAGAAAACAAGTTTGAGGCTTTTTGATTGGGCAATATCAACTTTTTTTGACTTATCTTTATAAGTTAATACCTATTAGCAACTTTAGAACATAATTTCATGTAAAATCCATGAATTAATGAGATCTTGGTTATGCAGCATAACTTATGCTTTTTCATTTTCTCATTCTGTGTTTATTACAACTTGATAAATTATTCCAGACCTCTGGGAAAGTATGAAAAAACATTTTCCTCAATTTTCATTTCTTTTATAAAAAATTATGTAAAAAATGGTGTACGTTATGAGGTTTTTGTTGTCATGGTGGAAGCTGTTACGTAACGGTGTTACTAAAGGTTATGGTCAGACCCATTACGAAGACCAATAACACTATTTAAAACCTTGCTTTGGAATGACCTTGACCTTAAACTGGGGTTCATCATCTGGCTTCTATGGGGGATGTCTTATTTTACATTGACAAATTATTGTAGCTTGCATACAGAAATCACTCACTGCATTTGTAAAAGCATATGCACCGAAACCGTTATTTAAAACCTTTTATCGGAATGACGTTGACCTTAAATTGGGGCTCATCTTCTGGCTCTGTTATGGGATGCCTTATTTTGCATTGACAAACTATTGTAGTTTACATACAAATCACCCCATTTGTAAAGCATATGTTCTTTTTGCGTGATTAGGACTTGTTTATAGGATAAGCATGTTTTAACCAAAGTTAATGATTGTGCAATGGGTTTTAGGACATGTGAAATTCCTCAACTTGGAAAGTATGTGTTCTATTGTGTGGGTAACCATGGTTGTTAAATTGGAAGCAAATCATAAAGTCATAGTAAGACTACTTCGATTTAATCATAATCATAGATTCATTTCAAATCTGAATTTTTTTCAGGTATTTCTTGCCTAAATCTCGGGAATGAGTTAAAAATATATTGACATTACATAAAATAGTAATAAATATCACCAAGTTATAAATTCATAAAACCAACAACATTGTGTATCTCTCATGATATTTTTAAAATCTTGGTTAAATCTCGCGATATATATGGGATAAAAAGAGAAAATTATATTTCTCGTGAGATTTTTAAAATATCGCGATAAAAATGGAGTTTTAAACTTTAGATGTTTTTCTAGGGTTTTCTCGGGAGAAATTGGGTATTTCTCGGGAGATTTGTAACATTTCTTTGAATGCAATCAATTAGAAATAATGATATAATCAATTATCCAGCTGAGCATTACCTTTCGTACATCCATACTTACTGGTTGAATGAAGTCCATACTTTGATCGTAGCTTCCCAATATCATCTAAATATAAAGTTAAAATCAATTATAATGTACTCCTTGTATCTTGCTTTTGATTAATATATCAACTTGATTATTGATAAAAAAAAATTATAATGTACTCATCCCAATAGTTGTTGCAATAAACCATAAAGCAATGCTGCCATGTAATATCTTGATTCTTAATCATTTCCAACCCAAATATAGTCTCTAGAAGAACAATTAGGAGAATAAAGATTAAATTAAGTTTTCGGGACTTGCTAGAATTAAATTATAAACGAGGCTCAATCTTTGTCAAAACAGATGTTTCTTGCATTGTTATGATCCCTCTTTGATGTAGAAAGTGTATGCAAGTGATGGATCAAATTCCCTTAAGAGTATTTAAGGAGAAATCTTAATATATTCAATGCAGGATTTTTAGTAGAGAGAACATCGAAAACCAACAAACCTATTCAAATTTGAGTTGAAAGAATTAAAGATGAATTAGGTTATCATAAAACACCCTAACATTATAATTTGGAAACAAAACTAAAAAAAAAGGGTTAAAACTGTACAAAAGTGTTGTCCATCCTGTCATGTGAAAACAGTATTCATTTTGCAATTCAATTGGGATTCAAAGGGATTCAAGTGCATTTCATGTTGGTTTGTGATTCAGCCTAACAAGTTGAATTGTTAGGGTGCAATTTGATCCACATCGTGTAATTCAAGTTATAAGTCACATCAATGTAATAACTATGTGGGTAATGATGATCTCCTCCGTACCCAAATTACTCACTTGCTCTCATACAAACCAACACTTTTTCTTGCTCAAAAAATCCATACTGGAGTTTATATACGTGGGATAGTTCTCAATCAACTCGAAGTTATTTTATTATATTGTTTTGTCTTCAAGTATGTTCACTCTGGGTATGGAATCTTTCATAACTATGGTTATACCTTTTTCATTATTATTTATGCAGAATAATTTTTCTTGTAGGCTTTTAACACAACATTCCTAAATAACAGTCTTTCTTTCCATAACTAAAAATGCGTACTTCAATTTAAATTTTTGTATTTTTTTGGCTACTTATTTTAAATTAGCTTTTATTTTATTTTGGTTAATCCGTTCACGAATTTCATTGATTTCAGGTAATAGATGCATGTGCTAAAGGAAATTTGGGTCGTTTCATCAACCATAGTTGTGATCCTAATTGCCGAACAGAAAAGGTAAAACTTTCATTTGCAGTTGGCCTTTTTACACCCCTATATATTCATTTAAGCATTTTCTTTCCTATTTCTTGCAAACTTTGAGTTTGCTCTCATCATACTTTATACTAATTTTGAATTAGCTAACATTTTATCATACCTATTCTGACATTTTTGCTCTGAGGTTGCTGACTTGGGATGATCGTCGGTTGGATAATGATATTAGAAATGCCTTATATTCCTAGAGTGGTATAAATGCCACCCATTTCCTCTAAATATAAAAGTGAATGAATTAAAGAATGGTAATTTTAAAAGTTCTACAATTGTTCCAACACCAAAATGATCATCAAGCTTATTTTAAATAGGAGTGAGATTTATTTTCTACATTAATACCGCTTTCATAAGCTCCTGGTTTTCTTTGGTGTATTTTATGTTTCAAATGTTGGCAAAGTCAATGATTTGTGTTAAATCCCAATCTGAAGATTTTTCTATTCATTCAGGAAATAAAAAACTTAATAAAATACGAAGAGAGTTGATCAAGTAAGGTTGATTGGGATCATTTAATCAAATTTAAAGCATAATAGTGTAAATTTTGGAAGGTGCAAGGAGATGGGTTGTGATAGTTGAGTTTGATACAGCTTATGATTTTCTGATAGCTAACACATGCATTCAAAAGAGAGATGAGCATTTAATGTCTTTTAAGTTGATTAAATGGGACCCAGAATGATACTTTGTTAGGTGATTATCTTCACAAGCTAGGTAATGGGATGAGAAGGAAACTTTTTATCTCTAAGTTGATGGAAGGTAATATTAAAGGGGAAGATCAAGGTGAATTAGAAAGTACAATTACCTTCTGTTTTTTTCGGTTGTATTTCAAACTAGTTAAAATTGGAGGGCTTGGAGTGAGACAGGCTGTCTGGCGAAAAGGCCGAGTACTGGAGTGTAAATTCAAAGAAGAGTAGATCAAGAGACCATCAATGACATAAATAATGATAAAGCTCCAGACTGGATGGCTTTTCATTAGGCTTATACCATGAATCTTTTGGTATTTATCAGACAATAACTTATTCACAAACCTCATGTGCGGCTAATAGTTTTCATTTTCCATCTCATGGAAAACTCATTTTATTCCACTTAGCCCTATCCTCCACTTGTGAAAGTTGATATTATGCAAATGTTAAATGGCATCTATGAGGATGGGGTGGTGATAAGAGTTTACACATCACATTTATTCGTCCAAATTGGAAGGTGTCTTAGGGCTGGACTTTTGACCTATGAGTTAGGTGGGGGGTTTATAGAAGATCCTATCAAAAATGTTGGCTAAGAGAATTAAGGAGGTACTTGATCAAATTATCTCCCCATCCTATGGAGCTTTTGCTAAAGGTAGACAAATTATGGTTAGAATCCTTACTACAATTTTATGTGTTGATTGAAGGGCGGTGTTGTGATGCAGAATAAACCCCTTAATATTGTGACTGAATGCAGTCAACTTATGTGCACCTAAAGAGGACTGTTATAGTAGGCTGGAAAGGGTTAAATAGGGCCTGCTGGAGGTGGTAAAGGAAGGGTAAAAACGAAGGGCTGAAAGGGGTAAGAGGGACATGTTTATATTTATAGAGAATGTTTTAGGGCTTGAATGTTAAGGGTTCAAGGTCTGATTAGAGACTTATGGAAAGTAAAACTGAGCAGAAAAAAATAAGTAAAAAGAAAGAGTAAAAGAGTGGCGGACATACCTTAAGAGTCCCACAAGGACTAAAACGAGATAATATAAAAAAAATGACAACAATTTCTTAAGAACATCTTTCTAGAACTATTTTTTGTCATTGGTAAATTAGAGAGAATATACAAAAATGGATGAGACCAAGAGTAAAATCAAGCAAAGAAGCACAAGGGATCACAAGAACTTGAACCCATCGACTAAAACTAGAATAAAAGTAGGGAACGGAACCAAAGTAAGACAGAAAAAAATTACCCGGAAAAATAGGTCCTAAGAATCAAGGTCTCTGGATCACAATAGAGCGATTAGGTCCAAATCCTCGAAATCCCTACTTACAGAGCACCAGTCCAGAATTAGACGGCGAATGCCCAGACAAATACGATGAAAGGAAGAGGTTACATTATTAAAAACTTTCTAGTTCCCCTCTATCCAAACCAACAAAGCTAATGCCCCTAGAATATAAGCCCATAGTGTAGTGAAAGGGGCCTCCAAACTCACCGAGGGTCAACAAGATAACAAGTCTTGAAAGGAATATGGGAAGACCCACACCACAACCAATAGTTGAAGGAAGTGGTTTCAAATCTCCGTTGCAAAAGTACAATGCAACAAATGATCCACAATTGGCTATAACTTAAAGCACGTGAAACACTTTCAAATCTCCGTTGCAAAACATTCTCTACCCTTTGTTTTTAAAATAATGACTTGACTTTTTAGAGAACTCTTAAATGAAACAGTAGAAAGAGAAACCCTAGATAAAAAGAGGAAGAAGAGAAGAGAGACAATATTAGGGGCTGATTCTCCTTTCTATTATCTATACCGCTTATAAAAGAAGATTACAATAATTCCCTTAATGACATAATATGGTGTATCTACACCCATATTATTATATACCTCAACACTTCCCCTCAAGTTATGCATAGATATCTATCATGCCCAACTGATAGGTATGAGGCCACCAATGTTGGCTTAAGCAATAGAGCGGTTCCCTCCTTATTGGTCTCATGTACTATACATCTCAAACTTCATGAGAGTTTTTGTCTCTCCATGTACATATGGGTTCAGAGTACAATTTTTTATTACTTAAAAACTGATGAAAGAGTGTTTTTTGCTGAGATGAGTGCGTAATTAGGATCATTTGTTTAGTAAATATTGATCCATAATACTTGCCCACAATGATACATAAGTATAAAAGAACAAACTACGACAATATATTTTCTTGGATCAATACGTTGCAAGGGGATCACTTTATTGTTAAAACACCTTGATGTTCCCTTAATACTGAGTGACTTTTAAGTGAAATAGTGGGATCTTGTGGTAGTAAGCTTCCACCTTGAAGTGACAAAATGATCCATAAAATTTATACCTGGGAAGATCTTAAAGAGAAGGGCACATTTTAAAATGGGAGTATGTTTGTCGACAGGGGGTTTGTTCCAAGGGGCTTCCGGGACAGCCACTATGGGTTGGCCTTGGGCCTCACCTATTAGCCTTTCTGCCGGGCCTGTGCTTGATTTTCAGGTCTGTTAAAATTTAAAAAATAATAGGCTGTTCTTGGACTAGTTTGCATGGAAAGATATCCTAGATTCTAGGTTATTAGGTAAGAAACATTGATGTAGAATTTACTATGATATCGATGTGTTTGTTTTATACATAACCTTCTTCAAACAATGATGTATATGTTGAAAATACCAGAGCGAGAAGCAAAAACAAGAAGCAAAGAGAAAGCGAGAAGTGGGAAGCGAGGCTCAAAAAAACTGTAAGAAACGGGAAGCAAGAAATAAGATTTTGGCCCCTCATTCCCATTATGTTATTATGGGTAGCTATATCTTTGATTTTATCTTACATGAAATTTTTGTGGAAAATTAGGTACCATAGGTTCCCAACCGATAATACTTGTTTAGAGTCTACACCCTATAGGCTATAGATTATGGTCTACCCCATCACTTCATACATACAACTCCATTTAACTACTAAATGAGACGTGATGGAAGCGACCTTCCTAGGAAGCGAGTTTGTCTGAGGAAGCGTTTGAAAGAGGAAATTTGCCACCAGATTTAGTAGTCCGGTTTAAAGAAGAAGAGAAGAATAAGGGGCTGGGAAACAAGCTTCCTGGGATGCGACCTTCCCACTCTGTACATAGCTTCCCTGCAACTATGTTGAAAGATTACTTAATATGCTTATTTCTGTCATCATCTCTGCACGTTGCAGAATAGTCTTTTTGGTTCTCACTCCATTGTCATTTTTTCTATTTATAAGAACATAATGACTGCCTTATCTAATATAAATACACTTCTAGATATCTGCACCATTCTACCTCAAGTTGCTCTTGACTTAACTCTGTTCAAATCTTGCTGAAGCAGTGGATGGTGAATGGAGAAGTTTGTATTGGACTATTTGCACTAAGGGATATTAAGAAGGTAACAGTCCCTTCTTGCATCAATTTTTTTTTCATGTTTAGCTCCTTGTTTGTTTAGTTGTGACATCTGCTGCTCTACTTCATACCTAAATTTCTTTTACATGGAATTTTGACTATTGATGTTCAAACAACTGTTCTTTGAGAGGAAAAGCTCAAGCGGTTGAAACTGTTGCTTTGCAAGCATTTACCTAGTTCGTCAAAACTGAACAAAAGCAGTGATTGCACAAAGTTCATATGATATACAAAAATGTCAAAAAATGCATCCAATTTCGTTCAAGACAAATTACAGCAATGTCTAACCAGTATATTTCTAGTGTTCCCCTTCCACTTGATTTTTTTTTTCTATTAGAGACCGGATTGTTTGACCTTTCAAAAAAAGAAAAGAAAAAAGATATTGTGTTGTATTTATCAAAGAAAGCTGGTCATAGAAATATGGGGAAGCAAATTTCCAAGGTACATGAATCTCTATTTACACTGCTCTTACTAAATAGTCTGCAACTTAATTAGCATTGCTAAGTGTATGAGAGAAGATGACAAGCCATCCTCTTGACATTCTTCTTTTTCGAATCTTTGACAAATTATTTGTTCATTGCTGAAAAAAGATATTGGATAGCAAGGTTTAAAAAAACGGTTTCGGACACCGTAACGGACATGGCCGCTGTTACGTAACGGTTTCGGCCTTTACTTAATTTTTTTTCTTTTTTTATTAAAAAAAAATCCAAAAAATTCAATAAATAGAAAAAAATAAAAAAACATATAATAAATGAGTAACAATATACTTTTAAAGCCAATATGAAGCTCAAAATTTAGAAATAAGGAAATTAAATGGGTCGAGGGTTGAAATATACCCGAAATAAAGAACCTGTCTTGGATTCCTTCAAATCTATGAATTAAACCCCAAATCAAGTTGTTAATCAACAAAAACAAAAAGATTTTAGGAAAAAAAAAGGTACTAAGAATAGGTAGAGAAGAAAAGAGAAAGCAAAGATGAGGTTTTAGAATGAGTTTAGGGATTTTCGGAACCCAGTCCTACGACCGAAACCTTTACGTATCGGGCGTAACGCCCGTTACGTAACGATTTCAGGCATTACGATTTTGTTTCGGAATAAACGGGTAAAGGTACGGTATCGGGTATCAGAGGCCACCGAAACCTTTACGTAACGGGCGTTACGTAACGGTTTCAGCAATTTTTTAAACCATGCTGGATAGTAAAGAAGAAACAATAGAAGGGGAAGAAAAAGCAAACATACAAGGTACATCAAAACGATGAGGTCAAAATTTCCCAAACAAGGCTATTCCTAGATCCCCTTCTTTAGCTAGGCTATTTTTCAATTCGTCCCCTGATCTAGGAATCCAAGAAAAAGAGGTGGTCCCTTACTCCCTTGAATTAACATTTCTCATACCTCTCTAATAACATGAGCAGATCTCCATGGACCACTATCATCACTTGGAACCCAATTAATGGCATTCCTCGAGTCACCTTCAATAATGAGACGGAAAAAAAAACTAGTTGACCTAGAAAGAATAATGCCCTGCTCAAAGATAGATCTCTGTGAGGTTTGAAGTTACTTCACCACTACTGCTTCACTATCCCTTAGTTTCTTGGTTGTGGAACTAAGTTTAATCAAGGTTTGGGTTTATTGGGTATTTCCACTCACTTTCCTAGACTTCATCTCGAGTTGGACTTTTCGGGACCAAGTTCCATCCTTGGATACCATCAGGGGGATGCTCCCATTTGCCTTATGCTGGGAGGTGTCGTCTGAGCAAAATAAGAATATTTTGAGAGTTCATCTTTCTCCAAGGAGAGCATTCGGGCTAGGATTTTTACTCTTCTTGGGGGTATGGTGTGAGATCAAAGAGGATTTCCCGGAGTCGGGTTTTGTTTGTCTTCTTTTTATGGATATGTCACATCTTGCATATTGGTGAAGTCTGTATTTTTTTTTTCTTAGCTTTGTATGTAGCTCTTTGTGGTTCACCCGTTAGTGCATCTCTTTTCTTCTCGATTCATTATATATATGTCTGTGTGTGTGTATATATATATATATAATGCTGATCTTTTACCGAAAAGGCAAAAGTCACTTCACTCACTAGCCCCTGAATATCGAAGTTGTGTATGAGCTTTGTCTCGAATGATCACACTGATGCTCGCGAGCCCCAGTTGCCCAAAGAACAGCCATCAAAGTTCCCCTTGAAGAAACCACGCACAGAAGGGGTAATTTAAAGGAGGACTAATCCGTGTGGCGTCTTGCCCTCCTTTAACCCGATACTTGTCCCTTTTAACTATGGTTCACTCCCTTTAATTGTGGTTAATATTTTTAACCATGGTTGGGTTTCTAAAAACCAAGGTTAAAAATATGATCCCTAAGGATTGCAAAACCTTAGCCATGGTTAAAGGGAGTGAACCATAGTTAAAAGGGACATGTGTCGGGTTTAAGGGGGGGCGAGACGCTGCTCTTCACTCCAACGAGTGAGGAGCAGATTATTTTCCAATTTAAAGAGTGTAGATTTGGAACCAACCTCCAGTCCCTAATACTATCTTGTCTATTCACCCCATTGAACAAAGGTGAGATATTAACAATTTAACACTAAGAAGTGACTCTAGCTATGATCCTGTCTAGAATAGAATGAAGATCGAGAGCCTTGCCAATGAAGATCATGTTGTTTATCTCTTTCCAAATACTATAGACCTAATTACAGCATGAACCATGCTTCTTCAAATGATTCTTCCCCTACTAGCAAAAACATTAGAGCTCCACAGTTTCGAAATTCCCATGATATCAAGGGGAGAAACCCAAACCTGATTATCTAGGGCAAGAAAGTAAAACCAAATAGCTCAGGCAACTCTGTAGTTGGCTTACTCACTATCCTACATGCACATTATCAAACGTGGGGGGACAGATAATTCTTCTTTCTATGTCTCTGTATCATGTAACTTGTGTTAACCTTGTTGTGGGCAAGCATCCAGATGACCATCTCCACCTTTTCGTGGGGAGTGGGGGTGGTGCACAAGGTCTCCAAATAGATTTGGTAGGTAGATGGTTTCGTCTTTGTTTCCAATAAGTTCACTGAATAAGGATTTGGAAGTGAACTTATTGTTTAGGTTAGGAAACCAGAGTCTAGAATCAGGATTTGACAGGATGATATAAAGATCTTTTATAGATTCAGACATAAGGGCTCTATGGAAATTAGGATTCCACATTATACTAGAGGGAGAAGATTTAACCAAATCAGAATTCAGAAATGAAAGTATTTTTGGAGCGACTGTGACCAAAACAGCGAGGACACGAAAGTTTAAGAGGAATATCACTCCCACTATTTTGTCTTCATAGAACTTAACTCTGGTACCCCTGTGAACATCTAATCTGGCAAAAGAGGTAAGATAGGATATTTCTAATAGCTCTCCAGGGACACCGAAGATATGCACAATAAGCATGTAAGAATCCCACACCTTAGCATCTAGATCATATTTGCTCTTGATCACCAAGAGATTGGTTTCTTTCTTTGTGTGTACTAATGATCACACCACCTTCATTCTTTGGTTTTCTCACCATCCCACATTGTCACACATTAGCAGCTTGATCATATTTGCTCTTGATCACCTAGAGCTTGGTTTCTTTCTTTGAGCCTACTAATGATCACACCACCTTCATTCTGTGGTTTACTCACCATCTCCTAGGTGATCAATTGATCCTTCTTGGATCCAAGGCTTCCTCTCAAAAAAATCTTCTTTGTGTCTTCTGCTCAAGCTTCTTGATCACTTTATGAGGTGCCTTTATGAAGGACATGAAATAGACCGACAGGATTTAAAGCGTGGAGTTTATTAGGGTAACTCTACCACCCAGTGACAAATAATTTCTTTTCCAAGTTGATAGTCTTTCACTGTACTTCTCAATGGTTGGGTCCCAGATTTAATTGATCATGGATTGGTACCTAGGGGAAGATCAAGATATCAAAGGGGGCCACTTGCAGCTTTTACCCAGATGAATTTTCATACCTCATGTCGACAAAACTTTTCAACAAATATGGCATGTTAAATAACATATTCACATCTGGTTTGCAAAAAAGATGGTATTGTCGGTAAATTGAAAGGGGAAATATTCGCCTTATCTCACAATTATGTTGAGAGACTCTTCTCTCATAACTAGTCTACTCAAATGGTTCTCCATTATAGTGAACAGGAGCAGCTGGTCATCTTGCTTTATACCTCTACAGAATTAGAAGAAATCCTTAGTTGATCCGCTAATGTGAATTTAAAAAAATGAAGACAGGCATCCCTTGACCTACTTTCTTTATCTACCTCTAGTACCCTTCATATCAAGGGAATAATGTAAGATTTCCCACTCTACCTTATTGTATGCTCGTTCAAAGTCCAATTTTATCACCACACCTCTTTTCTTCTCTCTCATGCTCTCCTCAATGCATTCAGAAGCAATTAGAATTTCAATTAACTTTTTCTCTGCAAAGGCTTCCTAAGATGGGAGATGATGTAATATAACCCTTCCTTCAATCTTTTAGCCATGGTTCCCACTAGCTAACAAGCCTAAACTTCTTGGGCCCTAGAACGCCTTCCTTTTGGGATGGGAGTATGGAAGTGACACTTAAAATCTTATACACTACCTTCTTCTCATGAAATTGGTTGAACATTTAATAGATATCATCTTTAAAAATATCGCAACACTTGTGAATCTTGATAAAACCCTAATGAGGATCCTCCAGCGGCTCCGGGGCTTTATTCTTGCAGATCATTGATGGCTTCTTTGATTTCCTTCTCCTCTAATATGCACTTCAGCCACTCGTCCTTTTCATCAGAAAGACTCTAGGCCTGCCTTCAGCTTTGTGGCATTGTCTTTGGAGTACATGGTATCAAAATATTGATGAGGACTCTTTCTATATCTCCTTAAGTCTTTATGATGGTATTGTCATTCAACCTCTTTAAAATCAGATTCTATCTTCTTCTGCCATTGTTTGGTTTGTGACCCTCTTGTATCAACTTATAAGTTATATCTTGACTTTTATATCCAGTGAATCTCATCTCTAGAGAATTTCTATAAATGGAGTCTTAAGGTTGGTTTTTTCCTGCCTTTCTTTTATGCTAAATTGACACCCTCTTTCTTAATTATCTCGTCTTTCAACTTCATTGATGATTTTGCGCATAGATTCACTGAACAAACAATAGAATAAATACGTATTGGTGTATCGGATTATATCATATAGATACAACAGAAAAAATTAGGATACACTAAGAAACGTTTGGATACGTAAGGAAAAACTTGGATATCTTGCATAAAACTTCTTTTAATGCAAATATAAGCAAAAAATAAACTAAATGAAGGCCTCCAACTACATTTATAGCCACACATGTGAGAGTTAAGAATTTTATAAGTTAAAGAAGGCATGTGTACTGAACTAGTATGAAAACCATAGTCACTTAACTAACTATAGGAAATACAATCTAAATATTAAAATCTTACATTCAATGTGTTAAATAAGATTGTATTGAATTACAACCATAAATTATTAGCTTGAATATAAGTCTTATTATGCTGAACTGTTACACTGTTAGTGGACGTTTTGACCATGTAGATGAAAATATTTTTAAAGACTAAAATATGAGACTTTTTTTTGCCAGAGTATTGGTTTTTGGTAATGTTTTGATATAGTAGAATTTATGAAATTTCAACATTTGAAAAATATTTTACCATTTCAAAGTTCAAATTTTGTTATAATCCTGAAAAGATGTTAAAAAGAGGATTTTGTTCTTGAACTGAAAAAATTGACATTTTATTCTTCAGAAATTTACATTTACGATAATGGATAATTATTATTGAGTTCAAATGGGGGTATAATCTTATTTATATATAAATATCTTAAGTAAATGAAAGTAAAATTTAAAACAATTTACTTTTTATGTAAATAAGTTGTACGTATCGGGTCCGTGATGTAGATCCTAGTATAAATGGAAGGAGAGAAAATAAATTTAACTGAAAAATCCCTTGTATTGGGCATATCGGGCTTGTATTGTGGTATCGGTCCAATACGAGAGAGATTTATCTTTCTATCGTACCACACTGCCAGTGTACCAGGTAGCTCCATACCTGATACGTATTAGTGTGCATCGACCGATACATACCAGAATTTTAAACCATGGGCACTAAGATTTTGTCAATTCTACTGCTCATTGGATTCTTCTTATGTTAGATTAGGTGATTTTAGCGTTGAGGAGGTTTAGTTTCCTAAGAATGCAACTACTCATGGAGCCTTCAAAACGCTTCATGCTTTGAGTAATAGAACTTCCCTTGGGTTTGTTCGGCCCATAAACATTTATGAGAGCCCAAATAAAATCATCAGAAACAAATTTGAGCTTGAGGGAAACAGAAAATTGTTCTCATATCTTCCAAACATTCCGAATCTCTCACATCACAAATGTTTGCACCATGGGAAGATCTTTTGGTGAGCATAATACTTAACTTCTATTTTCTTTCCCCAAATGCTTCTAAAAATAGAATTTTCTAGTTCCCCAAGTTTTGTCTCTTGTAACATGACGATGCTCGGATAAATTTTCTAGTTTCTTAACCTCACTTTCCAGCTTAATATCGAAATCTTGCTTGCCCCAATCTGACCTTCCATGGTGGCGTGGTCTTCTTTCCTTTGATCTTGGACTCCCCTGAGAATCATAATTCATCTCACATGACAAGTTCCTCAATTATCTACAACCATTTCTTCTCATTTTCTGGATTTTGATTTGTAGCAGGAATCTTCTTCATTTAATACATCAGAAAACTTCATTGTTGCCCTTCCGGAAACATAAAAATAACTTATCCACCAATTATCAGCTCCAATAAGAATTCTTTTCTTCTTGTGTATTTATTATATTGGTTGGTTAGCATAAGCATTATGAGATCTATGATTCCTTATTTCATGCTTCTTTTCTTAACCTTTTTGTGTACTAATTGCTGTTGAGTGCTGAATGTTTTCTTTCACCCTGTGTTATGTTTTAATTATGCATTTCTAATATTGTTGTTGTGATTATATTTTATATGTTTTAATTGTGCATTTCTAATATTGTTGTTGTTATTATATTTTATATGTTTAAGCTAGGGATTATTGTTGTATCAGGATGAAGAGGTAACATTCGATTACAACTACGTACGGGTGTTTGGCGCTGCTGCAAAAAAATGTATCTGTGGTTCATCTCAATGCCAGGGCTATATAGGTGGTGATCCACTGAATACTGAGGCAATTGTCCAAGGTGATTCAGATGAAGAATATCCTGAACCTGTAATGATTCATGAAGATGGTGAAAGCATGGATGGCACAGACAAGAAGACCAGTTTCTTTGATGGTGTGGAAGTGCAACCTACAGAAATTTCGTTACAAAATGGATATACAGTGGACAAATCTGCAGCTGCCATCTGTCAGATGGAGATTTCTTTAGAAAAGGAAGATACTATGAACAGATCCAAACCTGTGGCTCCACTGTCACAAATCCCTTTGAAAATGGAGGACACTATGAGAAAACCACTATCTGTTGTTCAACCACTAGAAATTTCCCTACAAACAGAAGACACTATGAGCAAATCTGTTTCTTCTGATCTACAATTAGAGATTTCTATGGAAAGGGAAGAGAGTATGAACAAATCCTTGTGCTCAGTTCAAGCATTAGAGACTTCTTCCCTAACTGCAAACACTATGAGCAAATCGTTATGTGATTTTGTTGATGCTAACCGGAGGTCCAAATCCGACGCAGTCAAAGACAAGCCAGATATTTCAAAATTGCGTCCTCTAATGAAATCTTCTCGTTCATCCAGTTCAGTTAAAAAGGGCAAGTCCAATGTTCATCCTATGATTGCCAACAAACCTCATGTGGTGGACAACAAACCTAAAAAGCTGTTGGAAGGTGCTGGTAATGGGCGTTTTGAAGGAGGTAATTGATTTTTGTGTCGTATTGGTTGGGCAAGAGTATCGCTTGGAGTTTCCATTTTACTGATTAATCTTTTCTAATACCTTCAGTTGAAGAGAAACTGAATGAGTTGCTAGATACTGATGGGGGAATAAGCAAACGGAAGGTAATTACTATCTATTTATATAATGGGTTTCATTTGCTTTGAGCTTTTGTTGGTTTCTTAGCTATAGACAGTTTGGAATTTGATATGTGTAGGTATCAGATGATTGTTTTGCTGTGGCTTTGGTGCCCAACATATTGAAGATCTATCCATCTATATACTGTCTCCTGGGACTTTATTTATGGCCTGTGGGCCGGGGGGGCGATGAAATTTTCATGTTATTCAGAATGATTCACTTTTCATTTTTCTTAGTTTTTTTTCTGGAGCATTTTGCTCTTTCTTGGGCTTCAGTGATAATTTTTTTTTTCACATTGCCTCTGCTGAAAATGTATAATTTCAAAATGACTGATTCACGTATTGCTTTTTTTTTAAAATCTCGCAAAGGTAGTCTTTTCATATGGTCGATATTGTTTCTAAGACTTTTTTGTTTGCTGACAGGATGCCACTAAAGGCTACTTGAAGCTCTTGCTTATCACTGCAGCTTCGGGAGATAATGGCAATGGCGAGGCATTTCAAAGGTTGTTATGGATCTTGGTTTTCATTTAGGATCTTATTTATTAGTTCCCAAAGTGTACTGAAGCATGTAGCAGTTATTGTCTTTGAATATGATTGGTTGCTTGAGTACCTTGATATTTTATTTTTATTTTTTTTCCTTTTTTGCAGTACTAGAGATCTTTCAATGATTCTTGATGCGTTGTTGAAAACGAAATCACGGGTGGTTTTGGGTGATATAATCAGCAAAAATGGTATTGTTGCTCATCTGTTAGAAGCACTTTAATTGGCTGCATGCTTGATTGGATTTATAAATGGATACTTCTTGGCTTGGTAGGTTTGCAGATGCTGCACAACATAATGAAGCAGAACGGTAGGAATTTTAATAAGATTCCTGTTCTTCGGAAGCTTCTTAAGGTCAGTGCACAAGGAAGCTTGTAATTGCTTTGTGGATTGTAATGTTACAATGTCCCTAGCTCTAACATGGTTTAAAATTTCGAGACGTACCGGGTGTACATGTCCTTATGTATTGGAATTTGCCCTATCTGGTATGCTGGTATGAGGATTACATAAAAATACACGATATCAATGCGTATCAGACCGATACTCACCGATATTATACCGATACTCGGCACAGTTATAAAACCAAGCTAATTTACCATCTGGGTGTTTGTAAACACCCCTAGAATCCATTCTTTCAACAATTTTTATTCTCTAATCAATTTCTAAGCCTCAAACAACAACTCCTTGTTGATTATATGTATAAAAATAAATATGTAAGCGTTTGATTTCAGATTGAAAGGGTTTTCCCAAATTTTTGAAGGTATGCTAATTTATATATATATATATATTTTTTTTGTTGTTTAAATTAATGAAAATAGGATGTAATCAACACAAAGCGAGGAGATCTATTGATTTATGCGAAATCCATGCATCAAAAAACAAAGTCAATGATTTTCATCATTTTTTTGTTTGAAAAATTCGAAAAAGATGAAATCTTTAATATTCCAAAAAATACTTACAATCTATAATTCAAGCCAACATGTAGTTCACTATGGTATCGAGCTTGTATAATATTATAATGTATGTCATTTACTTTTTGTTTGTAAAGTCAATATTGTCTTATGTATTCACTGAATGTTATGTTCTCACATTTAGATTGAATTGCCTATACTTAGGCTAAGTGACTATGCTTTGTATATTCATAGCCGTTTATTAGCATGCTCATCTTTTTTGACTTATAACTCATATGTATGATTATAAGTATAGTTGGGGGACTTTATTTTGTTTGTTTTATACTTGCATTAAAAGAAGTTTTATGTAAAGTATTCAATTTTTTCCTTGAGTATCAAAGTGTATCTTAATTTTTTTACAACATTTCGGACCGATATTTTGATATGTATCCTAAAATCGCCTTACCAATACTCATACGGAAACCGGTATTTTGAACCATGAGCACAGATAGGAAATATTTAAATGTGGCATTGGTTTGATAAGTTATCATATGGGTTGTTGATGATATTAGTGGCATTGATCCTTCATGAATGTGTTATGTCATGCTAGCTTTCATGATTGTTCACATTGGAGAAAATTTAGGATGACACTAACTTAATTTTTTCTGCAGGTTTTAGAGTTTCTTGCACTGAGGGAGATACTTACATTAGAAGAAATCAATGGAGGTCCTCCTTGTCCTGGAATGGAGAGGTCAGAAAATTATCAAACTCAGACTTAATTTTATCCTCTTAAATCATTTACTCATAGCTTTTTACCAGTAAAGAGAAAACCTCACCCCCCCCCAACCAAAAAAATAATATAAAAAGAGAGCCAATTCTCTCACTTTCTGTTTTCTTCCTATTAGCTGTTAGCAACAAGATATGCATTGACAGTGATGTTAGTTTTGACTCATAAGAATACCAAATGTGCCATAGTTATGAGCTTATCCTGGAGGTTTCAGGATGATTATGTATTTCATAGGTATTTTTATGGAATGTAACACAATCCAACCAAGGTTTAATAAATTTGAAGGTCAGTCTGTTTCAAATAGGAAGTTGATGGCCAAATATTGCTGTTAATAGAGCTACCAAGGATACTGTTGAAGCATATGCTCATACAAAGGATGTGTTATAGTTGCCAAGGTATCGGCACTCTTAAATCATTGCAAATAATGAACACATATATATTGGTGAAATCATATATGTGAGAAGGAAATATGTAGGAAGGACAAGAGTAGATAGAGGAACGACAAAGGCTGGCGAGCTTAGAAGGAGGAATAGTTCAGATGTGAAAAACATGGTTGACAACAATCTAATTGTTTTGTTTTTCAGCCCAGCTTACCGATCAAAAATTGGGGAAAAAAAGAAGCGAAAAAATTGCAATTCAATTAATCAGAAATATTGGTCTGACTGTCAAAAGTGAACTCCGTATACTTGCAAAGGCTGCTTATACTAAAAGAACTTTCAAATTTGAAGATGCTGAAAGAGCCATGTTTCTCTTTATGCCGTGAATTAAATGAAATATTCATTCTAAATGCTTTCAAACGCAACATTTTAAGGTTTAGTCATCTGAATTAGTTATCAACCAGCGTAAGCATAAATGAACTTAGAATCATATTCTTACTGATATTTGCTCAAAATAATTTATTTGTAGTTTATGATACTAAATGTTGAATTCTGGTATGCAGAGAATTTCTCATTTACAAAAACTTTCTAATACAAGATTAGTGAAGATAATACCCGAATGGTTCTGTTACAAGTTTAGGGGATAAAAAATTTCTTTATTTCTTTGCATTGTTCTTTCCTTAAACTGTTTATCTTTAGGTGGATAAGCTGGCTACTGTTGATGTCAGCATGGTTATACTAAATATGGTCATTTGTTGTTATAATCTAATTAAGTTATAAATTTCTTTTTTCAAACTTTGAGGGTGTTATTGGTGGGTGATTGCCAATGTTTAACTGTATATACTTGTTATTAGATTTAATATTTTACCATTTCTTATCAATGTATATGTATAGACTTTTTGTGTGAGTTAAGGAATATCAAAGTCGATACCAATGATCTTTTTACCACTTTGATTGTGAAGCCCATGCAAATTATTGTTACAACTGATACTTGCTAGGCAAATTGTAGATAACACATATTCTTCTCCTATGCACATTCTCTTATTTTTTTGTGGAGAAAGCTTTTTTTTTGTGTGTGCGCGCGCACACGTGTATGTGATTCTTGATATATTTGCTGTTTTTTTCCCATAAATTCCTGATAAGTGAATTTCTTTGCAGCTTTAAGGAATCGATAATTACACTGACAAGACACAATGATGTACAGGTATTGTCTTATGCTTGGTTTAAAGTATCGGTCGATACATTTTGGTACGAATTATATCATATTTGTATAGAAGAGTGTCGATGTGATACACCCTTGTAATTTCTGAATTAAGGTTGTAACGAGGATTTATATTATCACATTCTAGTATATCAAAGCACATAAATACCTTGACAAAAAATTCGACACGTCACTCGTGTGTTGCTATTAATGCTAATTTTTTATGGTTATGTAGCATATCCGCAGATAGATACAGTAAGAATAAAGAAATTTTTTTTTCTTCTTTCATAAATCGAAACGATAGACCATTAAAAGCTTCTTTCTTAGGGTAAAGGCCATTAAAATCTCAAGTTTGACATCATTTACCATTCCTTTGTGCTACAATGGTTAGCACTACAGTTTTGGTATCAGGCCTAAATGTATAGTGAATGAATTGTTCTATGTAGTGGACATATCTTTTCTAGCCCTACAATCTTGGTTCTTAGCTTAAAGATCAGTTGTTTGTTGTTTCAGGCTTGATTGTGGTAGCCCTGTATGTTCTTAGACTTTAAGCTTTTGCTGGACTCCCATATACTTATGATAGCATAGTAGGTCTTTTGAAATTATCCAGTCTTGTGTATCCTAGTCTCCTAGATATCATTTTAAGATGTTATCCTAGTTTTACTTGTGTATGTATTGTAAATAATGTTTCGACATGTCTCGTGGGTTGTTCATTTGTAATGACTTATAGGGGTCTGTCTGTAAAATACACATTTATATCGAGGGTCTGGATCAAGCTTTAAATATTGCATAACGGGTCTAGCCGAAACTTGTAACATGCATATTCTTAGATAAAAATACAATATATATATATATTGTGAAAAATATTTGGAATTGATAAACAAACATAATCATCGACATTAAATTCATATTATGCATGAGGATTATAATTTAACAAGTTAAATCAACACAGTGAATAAAAATGAAATGCGTGACCTAACAATATTTAAACTTGAAATCTATGAATCTATGTTCTAAACTTGCTGATATGCATTAAGTAATAATAAACATTAATTGAATAAAGTTGAGTAATCTTACCTAATCGAAAAGTCGCAAACTAATTTATCCCAAAGTGAGTATAAAGTTTCGATCCAGTGATTCGTAGCGAAAATCTAGCTTCTTAACCTCTCCCCCCCCCCCCCCCCAAAAAAAATAAAAGGGTTGGTCGCTTTTGACTCCAAAGGAAAGAAAGTGAAAATTCTAGGAAGAAGTGAGTTAGAATGGGTTTTTAAAACCACAGTAAGTAGTATACATAGTGTTGAACATTACGTAATGACCCGTAACTGTCATTATGTAATGTTATTGCCAATACGTAATGTCGCAACAGACGCTACATAAACGTACTAAAAACTTTATAATGACTCATATCGGAACTGGTTTTACCAAAACCTTTAATGATTTTAATGAGATTTATTACCATGTTCTTGATACGTCTCTCAATATGTATACTTTAAACCATGGCCTGATTTACCTTTCAAAACAAACTTTTAATGTGGTACGACTCTTCTTATTTTTGGTTTCTTTATTAGACAAACCCTTAGAGAATGTAGTCATTTGAGATGCTGTCCATTTCTCTATTATAAGTTTGTGTTGTAACCTTTAATGGTTTTGTGGTTAATTTTTTTTTAATTAATATATGAGTTACTCCTTGTTTTCGATTATATACCATCTTTCATTATTGTTGTTTGTTAAGTATAACAATAGTGTAGTGTGGTTCCCTTCAAGCAGGTTGTCAGTTATGTCTATGGACTTTTATACTCTTTAATCAGCAGGACTGTTACCGAAGCAAACTCTCATCCCCTTAGAGTCATTGGATAGGTGAGTTGGTGGCAGGACTGTTACCGAAGCAAACTCTCATCCCCTTAGAATCATTGAATAGGTGAGTTGGTGGCATTTGTCTTTTGTGTCGGATGTCGTCTTTTGTTTCCATGAGTGATCCATTTGCTCTAGCAGTTCCCATGTGCTAGGTAAGGCTTTTAAAATGTCGGAGTAGGGTAGAACCTAGGTCTTCCTAGGCACGACTTTCACGTATAAGGGTGGAACCCTGGCCCTCGGAGGGCCTTGTCTGGCTAGGCTCTGGTCCCTACCCTCAAGGGTGAAGGCTGGGCTAGGGCCTAAAAAAAGAATGTTAGATTTCTTAAATAAAATGTAATCAAACAAAATTATTTGTTAATAATAGTATTACATATAATATTTTATTATTGTCTTTCAAAATATCTATGAACTCTAGAGAGCAGATAGCAAAGAGAAATCAAGAGAGTAGATAAAGAGATCGAGAGAAAGAGAGCATAGAAAAATCAAGAGCACATAAAAAGAGTTCTTAGTCTAAGAAGTATGGGACTCTCGAGTATGAGGTAGATTTTCCCTTGTTTAGGAGCATCTGGGGGGTTTCTTTATCATATGGGATAAAGAAGTGATTGAATTGGTTGATCGGAGGTGGGAGCATACTATTTTTCAATCCTATGTCTGAATGGGGTGGATGATTTCTTGTGAAGCTTCACTGAGGTGTATAGCCTACCATAGGATCTGAAGTTTTGGATTTCCAGCAAGAATTCTATGATGTAGGGGCGAGATGGACCCTCCCCTAGTGCCTTGGTGGTGACTTCAACATAGTCAGAGTCACCCGCAAGAAAAGGGTGGGTGCAAGAGATTTTAAATTGATATTCATTTAAATGGAGCTCATCTAATTGGTCGACCTATCAGGAGAGGCCGACTCTGAGCAGGCTGGACAGATTCCTTTTTTTTGGTGGTTGGGAGAATCACTTTCCTTCTTTGGGCAAATAGCCCTTCCTAGACTGATTTTCGGATCACATTCCAATCTTAATGGAGACAGTTGAACTAGATGGGGTCTAACTCCCTTTAGATTTGATTTATCAGGATGAGATTGTTGAACTTCTATGAGATATTAGAGGTTTTGGAGAGGCATAGTTTGGGGTTCCCCTAGCACTATTTAGGATTAAAGCTAGAGCGAGGCTCAGGAGGTGGAACAAGGAGGTGTTTAGGAACCTTTCTATTAGGAAAGCGAAAATCCTTGGGGAAATAGCGGATATCAACAAGAAGGAAGAATCTATCATGTCTCATTGGCCAGACAAGCAAAGAAGAATGAACTTGAAAAGAAAGTATCAAAATTTGTTAATCTATGAGGAGATTAGGTGGAGGCAAAAATTCACAGGATCACCAATGCTAGAAGGAGAGCTAATCAAATTGAATGGTTGAGGTGGGATCCATTTTGGTGGAGAGGGATGAGGAAATCAGAAAGGAGTTGGTGCGTTGCCATGAGAAGTCATATAAGGAAAAGTGTTACTATAGAGTATAGACCTAAGTTGGATATGATTGATTTTGACCATTACCAATCGTTTTCCTCGTCACCAGGTCCTGGAAAACACATTGGGTAGGAAAAAAAAGGTTAATAATTAAGGATTTTGGTAAGACTACTAATGGACAGAAAAATTGTCGATCAGTTGGAACATGAAGAATAGATGAAAGAGATCAACTATTTGTAAGTGTGACATCACCTTTCCCAGAGATTGAGGAAAGGGATCCATCAACTGTGGATAGCTACTACTCAGGACAAGATCCTTACTATTGACTATTTGGAAAATAGTATCAAAAAAAAAAATTTACATATATTTTTCGTTCATGTTTGAGGTGGAGTTTGTGGTCCACCTCTTTCATTGCTCCTCTTCATGGATTTTGTCACCTCCCAAAATCCCATCTCGGTCAAATGAGACCTTGGGCCCGTGACACTCATATTAAGAAACTTGTCTTAACAGCATACAAGGCATACTAAGATATAAATCTTTAATCATAATCTCAATAATAAAAGCATATCAACAATCCAATAATGTCATCATCCATAATGAAATAACTCAACATCCATAACTGTAGACCAACTTAAACTTAAACAATCTTGATCATCCACCATGAACTCAAATCCTAAAAAAAAACCTAATTAACATCCGTTAAAATCTATTATAGCCCTTTTAAATCAATTAAATAACTACTAGATCAATAATAAGGATAATGATCCAAGTCGATCTCTCCTTCCTGATTATCACCTTCAGACTCTTCAAAGACTCTTCCTTAATCCAAGGTTCTGCCACCTGTTCCGAACCTAAACTTGCCGACAATGAAAATTTGACTAAGCAACGAAACGCTCGGTGGATATAAAGTCTAGCTAGCAATATAATATCATGCATCCTTAGTCAAGCTTATCACACATAATATACATACAAAAATAAGAGTGCGGAAAACATGTGAACATATCTTATCATCATCACCCATGGAATATTCAGACTCATGACTTGTGCAGACTTATGAACTTATGCATATGCACATCAATTCTTACCAGATGCGTGTCAATGCTTATCAGATTCATGTCAATGCTTACTAGATGTATGTCAGTGCTTACCAGATGCATGTACTTATGCAGACTTACCATGACAGTGAACTTGTGCTTGAGTGTCATGATTAAATTTCATCTAAGTTATCCCTTAGATTCCAATCTCTCATCATTAGCGTCCCATACCACCATGGTAAAGAATGTAGGTCATAAAATCATTCTCTAAGTATTTGCCTATCCGAAATTCAACCACCATACATGAATAGATACTTACACTTATCATGTGCAGATCATACCATAATACTTTATCAATTATCATTAATAGAGGGCATTACAATTAAATCATACTTAACACAATTCTTAACAACATAGCACAACACATAATCATAAATTCTGCTCATTCGATCCCCACCCAACATACATCCCTTCCACCACATCCAATCATACAAAACTCCGGAATACATTCCTTTGTCCATATTCAATCATACTTGCATTAAAATCTTAAAAACCCACCATATCATTTATATATCAATTCTCATAATCTTCTTCAAATCTTGAAAATCATACCTTTCATAAGCTTACAAACAATATTTATCAATTCGAATCATGCTTATCAAAAATTAGTTCATGCTTATTCAAACTTCAATTAATACTTATCATAATCTTAATGTATCACTAACAAAATAGTAAAGCATACCCATGCATGAAAAACGTTTATCCTTAATCCATTCTTGTTCTTAGCATCTTATTAAATCCATACTTATAAGCATTACTAGGTTAGAACAGTATATCGAACCTTTCAAGATCGCTTCCCTACGATCAAATCGCTTTCAGATACTCTTGAATCTTGATCTCCAGACTTTCCTTCTTCTCCAGGTGAAAGCCCTTGCAAAACCTTAGGTTTCTTTCTCTGGGATTTCTAAAGTTCTTAGAATGCTTTTGGAACCCTAAACCCACGACTAGGGTTCTATTTATAATGTTAGGAGTGTTAAAACCCTAAAATTCTTGAAATTAGGTTTTCTCGTAATTTCTTGCGCGACATTGTTCGAACGGTCTAAGCATTGTTCGAATGGTCTATGAATTGTTCGAAATGGTCTGGGTTCGTTCGAACAGTTCTACATTCAAGACATTTTGTTTTGTGTTTTTGTTGGCATTGTTCGAACGGTCTGGAGGATCATTCGAAGGGTGTTGCATTCGGGAAACCAATTTAATTCCTTATTGGCATCATTCGAACGGTTTTGCATCCGTTTGAACGGTTCTCCCAATTTTCTCTAATTTTCTCATTTCTTCATTTGTTTCTCCATTTAAATAGTTTAAACATGCCATACAGCATCAATTAACATCAAACACTCAATGGACATTTAATTTGGCACATTTACCCATGCTGATCACATGAATGGCATGAATATCAATAAATGAAAATTCGGGTCTCTACAGATTTGGAGTCAGTTTTTAGCTATGGTTGATATCCAGTGGGTATTTCCTTCATGCTTCATGAATGAACTGCGTAGTTGGAAGACAAGCCATCTTGATGACCACTTGTATACCCTTTGGAACATGCTTCCAAGGGTGATTTTCTGGAATATTTGGAAGGAAATAAATAAGAACTATTGAGAACTCCTTAAAGCCGAAAAAGAAGTTATGGTTAGATTGCTATCGCTCAACAATGCACCATATTGTAACCGGAGGTTCTAGGTAACCTTCTTGGAGACAAGATATGGATGGTCAGTGTAGAAAATTAAGGGAAATTCCCATTCCTACTAGAGTGGAGACTTTCACCTGGATTGTTGCCCTCGAAAAGTTCTCAGCCGTGGACCAACCAATCAATCGGAAGAAATTCATTTAAAGTAGGCATACGATCTGTCAAGAGCATGAAGCCAACATATGCCACATCTTCCATTAGTTGCAAATTTGGGAAGTGTGGATTTTGTTTTTCCCCTTGTTTGATATGGCATAGGTTTTCCCTCCAAATATGGCTGATGTTTATTTAAGGTTGGTTGTGGGGGCCTTTTACATAGATCCTAAAGAAGCTTCTTGCGAATGTGATTTTTGGAGCATAAGGAAAGAGCATGATGATTGAAAAAAATCTTTGATGATACATTGCCAATGGATTACAGAAGTATGTAATGCTACCTGGAGATTTGCTAGAGCATGGTGATAGAAAAAGTTTTTGAAGATACATTGCCAGTGAATTACAGAAGTATGTAATGGCTATCTGGAGATTGGCAGGTCAGAAAAAAAACTAGTGTTTTTGGCACCATATTGTCACTGGTATAGTGAGGTTGTTTTGTGACACTGATGGAGATTTCCCCAAGGTTTACTCTATTGAAACAGAGATGAAGGTTCTTCTTTAAGAGTGTTAAATGTTTACTTTTATATTCTGGTGATTGTTGATCCAATGGGCAAAAGGATAGATAGATCCATTGAGATTGATTAGAGCTATTGATTCCCATAGAGTTAATTTAAATGGGTGGAAAATTATCTTTCTCATACTTTATGCATACAATTTGCAGGACTCCCTAATTAGAGGATGTGTATATAAAGATACAGATTTTGTGTCAAAAAAGAAGACTTGGTCATAGTCCTAAAGTAGAGTGGATTGTATAGTGGGATGATGTCCTAGATTCTTTTGAATAACAATATTTCCCAAGACACTCAGATCTATAGAGTTCATTTATGGTTATGTAGGATTAAAAATCATCAAACGAGCTACCATAATGAAAGACTTCAATATATCTAACCAGCGACTTTGATATTGATAGAAAGTTTTTTGAGAAGTTGAGAAGGCAGAATATTGCCAAAAACTATAATGGTGAAGCCAGAAGTAGAATCATTGAACTTAAACCTTGGTGGAAGCTCATTCTGAAATCCCCATCCAAGGGGGTTCGGGAAATTATCTAGTGATGAAAAGGATACGTTTATAAAGATGTTTTGTTTTGTGCATAGGTCTTAGATACTCAGGTGAAGCAGATCACATGGCAAATGCATCAGCCTATTAGGTTGGAAGATTTTCAGAGATAATAATTGGATCCTGTCATGAATAAAGGTGATTCAACTAGCATTATCATGGGCTTATAAAATTGGAGGGTCCATGAAGATTGACAATCACTACCGACCATATTAGGGAAATTATTGACAATTCAGTGGTTGTGCGCATGTTGATATGATAATTATGATTCAAACAAAAAGGGGTCGTCTTGTAATTGCTTCTATAGGTGATTCAACTAACACTTTCTTTTAATATGATTCTTATACTGGTACAAATCAAGTTTAGGAAGTCGTAATGGAGCTGTATATCTCGCTTCATCAATAATCTTCGAGATATCAACTATGTTGGTCATTTGATCAAGGTAGTCTCCTTTGCTTCTTCTGCTTGGGTCATGCCTCATTGTTGTAACTTGTAACTCCATGAGGAGTTTTATGTCACTATTGGCAAGTTAGTAGTGTAGTAATCTTCTGTAGAAAAACTTTATTACTACATATAGCTTGTGTGATTGTTTGACATGCAAATGAGTGCATTGTGAGAAATGAAGTAGCACATCTTGCGAGGGTTGCAAACAATGGATTCTTGACTACTTTATGCATTGCTTTTATCGTTGTATTTGCTATATACGAAATTTATGATTTTTTTTTAGTTTTTCTTATTTTTATTCCTCTAGCAAATGCTCCATATGAAATATTCCCTCCTACTCTATAAGGACCAGGGACATATAACATTCCAACCTTTTTTTATAATGTGTACCTGTTTTTCTAAAGTGGTTGCAGAATGGTTGTAGTCATTTTATCTTTATTTTCTCCCCGCAATATGTAGATTTTATGACCTGCTTCCTGCTGTTTTCTTAGACTACATGTTGCTTAATCATATTTAGATTTAAATCAGTGGTTAATGACTCTTTAATATGCTAGACATTGTAAATGGACAGAACTTCAATTGATGGTTTCTCCAATTTGTAGTTTTGTACTAGATATAGTTTATGTTTTAGTTGTTTCATTATGTTTACCAATGACCATGAGCATGCAAGTCTCTCAGTATAAGATTTTTGTTTTAATCAGTCATGTTCACATGCAGGTCCATCAAATCGCACGTAACTTCCGTGATAGATGGATTCGCCGTACCTCCAGAAATGTTAGCTTCTCTGACAGGGAAAATGGCAAGTTAGAACTACAAAGTGAGCCAAACTGCAACAGGTTTTCAATGTCACATAAACGGTGGCATGATGAGAGAGTAATACCAACAGAAGTGATTGATTGTGTTAGTCGAGCTATGCTTGCAACAACTCCGCCTGATGCCAATACCCGAGAGGGCAGTTCTGCACACACCATCGGTGGCTGTCCAACAAATGGGACAAAGACACGCAAGCGAAAGAGCCGGTGGGATCAACCAGCAGAGATGAACCCAGATCCACAATCTCCTAAGCACCCAAGTTTGCAACATAAACTGGAATCCAGCCCTCATCAACCTGAGATTGGTAAGGAGGTTGTAGACCCGGTAATTGAGGAAAGTAGAGTAGAGAAGAATCGTGATGCCTGTGTACGCAATCTATCTCAGCAAGGTGAATCTGCGACTGCGTATGATACAAGGCAGCATATCAATGAGGATGCACCTCCTGGGTTTTCGTCTCCAGTTCCATCCAATGCTTCTACAACTAGTACCATTACTCTCCCCCAACTAAACATTAGCCATTTAAGATGTGCTCATGAAGTGGTTACGGGGTGTCCTCAGGGGAAGTACCTTTCTCACTTGCCTGTGTCCTATGGAGTTCCATTGTCCCTGGTGCAGCAATTCGGGACACACCAAGCGGAAAGTGACAGCTGGATGATTGCACCTGGCATGCCTTTTCATCCCTTTCCACCATTACCTCCATTTCCACGTGAAAAGAGTGACCACCTTCCCCCTCCATCTTGTGCTGCTAACCTTATCATGACAAATGGACCTACAGAAGAAGTGAAACAGACCGGCCACAGTTCTGCTACTTATAACACAGTTCCAAACACTCCGAGCACATCAGGGTCAAAACCACCAGATGTGGAAGTTACGGAGCCAAACAACCAACAGGTTCTAGAACGAGCAGGATGCTCCACATATGGTTTAGGGAGGAGGTACTTCAGGCAGCAGAAATTTAATACTCGGAAAAATGTGCCCCCTGGGCTCAGAAGAGGAATGGTTGGGGATTCAAGGTAAACAACTCATGAAGTGGAGTATACAGTGTAGGCATAGGAAAATGAGTCAAAGGTCCTTGTTGTTCTGAGGATGTGACCAGTATAGGCAAGAAAGTTGGCTCTACTTTCCATCAATATCCATAACCCCAAAAGCAGCATTGCTTTATAGAAAAATTGTGAGGAGCCACAGGCCAATCCTGTCTCTCTCCTATCTATCTATTGCTAATTCTTTTGTTGCACAGGCTTTCTCATCAATGGAAATCTCTTATTCAATTCCTGTACTGTTAATGTTCCAATCACTAACAGCTGAGAGCAAAAGACGCTCCAATTGGCAAGATCATTTCATGGCTATTGTTCCATCCATACCCCCACCTTAAAGAGGTAGGCATTCCTGTTGTTATCATTTAAAAGAAAATTAAAATATATCAAAATGTTTCGGGATTTAATGTAAGGCATTGATTTTTCTCTCTTAAAGCTTGTCCTAGATTATCTGCATCAGTGTTCTCGTCTGGTCATTGGTGTAAGATTCAAGGTGCAATTATCCATGCTATAGTGTTCCAATGGATTTGACAAATCTTTTTCACACTTCTTTTAGTAACATATTTTTATTTCATAATACTGAAACATACTACCATGCAAATAGAATTTTGTTAAGCTCATGACACACTATAGTAATGAAATAACCAATATAAAAAGTTGTTTCTTTGTTACCATTATGCATAACCTGTAGAAACTAGGAGTTTATTTCTTTGTTCGGGCTGCCCTAGCTTTTATTATCCGATGAGGGAACGCCAGAAATTCCCAAACTACCTTATTGAGATTGCTTGCAGTCTCTTACATGTGCTACTCATGGATTTTATACCATATTACTTGAGCAGAGAAAAAATCATCGATTATATAACCGTCATTCTAAAATGTGGAGTATAAGACAGTATTGCAACATTTCCTGTTTCTTACAGTAACTGTGAGCTACCAATCGTTAAATTGCATTTTTTGGACTGTCTCTTTTCCCGATGATAAACAATCTTGTTTTAAAGCCAGGCATCTAAGTTTCAGAGTAACATATATGAGTACACGATCCGATTTAAAAACAGGTGTCTAAGTTTCAGTGATCCAATTTAAAAACAGGTGTCTAAGTTTCAGTGTTAACATACTTGAGTACGCCAAAAGTTATTTGTCGTCATCATCAATGCATTATCCCAAATAGATTCCTATTTGGCCATTTCATGACTTCAGTTACTGTCAGATCTTTCTACAGTAAAAGTTTTTAATAAACTTTGAATGATATGTATGTCTTAATTCATTTTTTAAATTTTCTCTCCAGATCTTGGTTTAGGAATTAACCTAGAAAAACAATGCATGCCATCTCATATGGAGGTTATAGAGAAACTATGATTACTATGCCGTATGAGCATGCATAATGCATGGAACAGCCCACATTTCTTATCAAACCAAGAGATAGCTCATGATATGAGCTTTCAAGCTGCAACTACGATAAAATAGTTGAGTGGAGTTTGTGTTCCTTTCTAAAATGAGAAAGGATATATGCATCTATGTCATCATCATTATCATCATAAGTCATCATAAGTGCCTTGTTCAAAACAATTCAAATCATTTGGGGTCAGAAACACGAATCCCAAATCCTGTCCTGCTATTCTGTTATATTAAAAGTCGTAACTTTGGTTAGAGGAAGGGAAAAAAAGAAGTTTGGACAATTTAGATTAATAGTTCGTTGATCTTGATGCCCAAGATCTTTTAATTTGAGTGGGGTGGTTTGCAGAAAAACCCATGACCATCTTTGGCCTATACATCTTCCAAAAACTTGGAAGCTTTTGATAGGGAGGAACTTCGGGGAGTGCTAGGTTGAGGTCCTCCTCGGGAGGAGTGGGTAGGATAGGAAGGCTGTTTTCTCATGTTTGCTTTTGAGTTTACTTGTAATCTATGGCTTTCGCATTTGTTTGTTGCTCCCGTATACCTACCATTTTATATTTATATATATTTTCTTGTTTACCGATCAAAAAAAAAAACTTGGAAGCTACTGTCTTGAGTTGAGCTAGAAGTCTTGAAGAAGAAACAGTGCTCTATTGAAACTCAGAGATAACTTGTTAGCCATCTAACTTATACTATTCAAAGCTTTCACTTTCAGTTGATTAGTAGTAGTTGGAGAAGAGAATACTCATTAAGGATCCGTTCTTTTGGTGGAACTTTTAAAAGTCAGGGTTTCTAACTCTTTTACACAATGGTATCTCAGATTTATCAGGTTCAATTTAAGTAGAAGTTCCACATGTATGGAACTAAAAAAATCTGAAATTTGTGTTAGAACTTGAAAGTTCCATATTTTTAGAATTTCTGCACTATGAAATAATATTTCTAGCCATTAAGTAAAATTAGGCATGAAACAATAAAAGTTCTAGACTTTAAAAGTTTCACCAAAAGAATGGACCCTAATAGTACTATGTGCACAACTAGAAGATGGAAATCTTAACACCACAGTAACTGGACCCGACCGAAGTTCATACCTCTTGAAGAACACTGGCACTTTTTAACAGCCTTTGTGGATGGAAGCCAATGGAGGGAGAAAGAGCAGCACCAGCAGAGCTCCAAAGAAACCCTGCTAGCTTCGGGTCTGTACCTAGAAGCTGAGATAGGCCAAACTCCAAAATTGGTGATGCAGGACAAGTAGTCCATTGGCGGGGCTTACAAGCACAGGCAATGCAATTGAAACTTCATAGCCGCTGTGGTTGCATTTGAGAAGAGCAGACTCAACTCGTTGGAAAAGTTTGAAGAATAAGGAATGGTACTTTTGAATACTGAAATTTGCTTTATTTTGCCTCTCATCTGACTTTGTTTTCTTTTATGTTTTTTCCTTTACAATGAACATGTCGCTATATCACCAAGAAAATCTACTATTAATATCTATTAGGAGATTCCTTCTCTGGATTTGATCTCAGGACCTCCCTCAAACTTTTGATTTGTGAAAGTAAAGAGTGACAAAAATGAAAGAAAAATGAAACTACAGTGAATCTGCTTTCTTTTACATTTTGATCTCCACATGCGTTCTTTTGCATTTTGATATCCGCATGCGATAAAAAAAATTGTTAAAGGATCTTAGAGTGTCTAGGGTTAGGCCAGAAGGGTCTCAGCCTTCTTTTTTCTTCTCATTATAGTTATTTAAGCCAGATACTTGATGCTATTATTCCACTATTCCTGTTGGAGCTCAGCTGTACTTCACCAACATTCTTTGATTCTTTCTTCATTTTATTTAGATTTTTTCATAAACAAATTGTACTGAAACTATCCATATCAGGTTTTTTTTTTTTGGTTAAGATCCATATCAGGTTCATTCTTCCAAACTATATCACTTCCTAAATATGCTGAAATAGGATGAATTGATAAGTAACTATCTTGAATATACCAAGCATTTCCTTATTTTTCTATAGGCTGAAAGGTCTTTTAAGGCTCCGTTCTTTTAGGGGAACTTTTAAAGTCTAGAACTTTCACTGTTTGATGCCTAATTTTACTCAATGTTCATTTTTTGGTTAAGATCCATATCAGGGTTTATACATGAGGAACTTCTAATTAAATTGAACTCGATAAATTTGTCCGCTCTTGTTTCAAACTCTTGTCTCTTATTCTAAAATATTAATGTTCCGGACTTTTAAAAGATCCATCAAAAAGAACGCAGCCGAAATGCTGAATTCAATACATGAGAGATGGTATCGAACACTATTCAAACGAGTTGCACATGCATGCTCTATAATGTGGCTTAGTCTTGATCCTCTCCAGCACTTGTCAGAGATGACGGCTCCGACAAGTATAAAGACGAAATATGTGTCCAGATTTTGTAACAACCAAGTTGGATTAGGAGTAACCAGTAACTTAATTTACTGGTTAATGCGTGTTGACTACACGTCCATTCTGTCACCGCCACCCGATAGATTTAAGAATCATCATCTATTACTTCCTGGACGGTGAATACCTAAGAAATGCAGGCTTAGTTTCTGTAGGAAATGTTTTAGTCTCGTTCCAGTGACTTTTCATCAAAGAATATGTACCACACAAAGCACATATTAGTAAATGTGACACATATTGCATTTTTGTACTCGTTAGAGACATGTAAATCTTCTGATAGGAACCCAATTATTAACACTAATTTTTTGTGTTAGATTTTACGATCTCTAATAACAAATTGCAATATACTGATTTTCTTTAAAAGAAATACAAAAGAATTATGAGACTAAACTGCTCGTCCTTTTTGAGTTTTTTCAAAAATACCAATATGTGGTGCAAAGTATTATTCTAGATAATGAAATATAATACGAAAATTGGTGTAAAGTATCGAACAGAAGATTAATTATCTTCCCCTTCCTAGCTAGAGGAACTGTGAATTGACTGGTTAAGAGTATGGATTAGAAGTAGCTAGGATCCACTGACATTTGTGAAAGAATGGGGATTTACAAACTAATTTTCTTAACAGTGGAGAAAACTTTTGGGAGAAATCATCAATAGAACTGATTCGACAAAAAGGTTAAAAAGCACAATAAAAAAATAAAGAGAAAACAAGTTACATGATTCAGCAAATAACCTACATACGTCAACGGGTCAAGATTCAATTACTTCTTCTCTTTCAGAGAAACTTTGATAAACCAGTACAAGAAACACTCTTTCTTCTCAGATTAATTCTCAACCCAAGCTCAGAGATCCTTATACACTTCTCTCCAGTTACCTTCTTAATGAATTCAAAGAACAATCCCTATTTCTTTCCCTCAAACATTTCTTTAATCTTTTTCCAAGACCTAGAATGCTTATCAAGTTCTATTCCTTCACAAGTTAAAACCCTATATATATATATATATATATATAAGCCTAAAACTAGAAGAATAAGAAATCCTAATTTGGTAATTTAATTTAGAAAATAAAAAATTCTTCTTTATTAGTGTTAATTACTATTGTTCCACCGCACACGAATAGGGCTGTAAATGGGTCGGATCTATGTCTATCCAAGCCCAACCCTCATTTATAAGGGTTAGATCCTCTGAGAACCCCAATCGCTTGGCCCTACCCTCAAAGGCTAGGGACTAACCGAATATTATAGAAAAAAATGAAGAAGGAAATGGAAAATGGACTCCAGGGTCAGCTTAGAAGCTGACCCCGGGATCTCATTCGTCCACGGCCCCATTTTACCACCCATCAACTGCGGTTAGGATTCACACATCTCCTAGGGTTAAGCAATCTAACTATGGTCTTTAGAATAAACAAAAAAAAAAAAAAATTATTTATTTAAGCTTAACCATGGTTAAAGAGGTGTTAAAAGGAATACGAGGACACTGGTCAGCTTAGAAGAGGACCCTGGGGTCCTCTTCTCAGGACTCAAAAAATTATGTCAGTGGACTTTTTGTTTATTGAAACGAGACTGCATTGCAAGGTCTTGGGTTGGACTTCTCACTCCCCCTTTCCGGCCAACCCCACTCGGGATTTCCTGGACTTTCTTGGTGTGGTGGATTGTGGGCCTTCATCGCACCCTCAAGGATTAGTCCTGACCCAAAGGCTGTGGAAACATCCCACAGGTCCTGAGTTCGAGCCTGTCCATTTGGTCTTTTATGATGATCGTGGTTTGCAGGGTATTGCGCACATCCTCGAGGATGAGTCCCAATTTAAGGGTTGGGGATACCCCTAGTAAAAAAAAAAAAAAACACTACAAAATATCGATGTCTTATAAGAGTAGGATTTTTTTTTTTTGGTTTGATATATACGTTTAGGCCGCAACGCAGGTTAGGTGTTAGGTGTTAGTATCTGTTCAGTTAGTGGGCGGTGGGTGGAGAGTATATACAAACTCCCACCCTCTCGGGAATGGAATCCAGTACCTCCCCCCAAAGCAGGGGATACACTACCACTGGGACAAAGCCCGTGTGTGTGTGTGTAGGACCTTGTTTTTAGACACTATGTTTCGACCTAATTATTATCAATGCTTCATACATTGAATTTGCGCCCGTACATAAGCTGCACAATTCACCGAATTGGAACCCACCATTTAGTAGGCCCCACGAGGAATTCCCCATCAATTAATTATTACCAAATACTTTAACAAATTTTCCTTTTATTCATTTTGAATAGCTTTCCAAATGAATGCGATCAATGGGAAGGTTGTAATCATTGATTGATTTCATCTTCACTATTCTGGTGCCGAGCTTGGCTTGAACATGCTCGACTTTGATTCGAGATCAAATTTCAGCTGGAGCATAATTTGTACAAGTTGATTCACTTAATTATTTTGTTTAATTTTACATGGTTTTAATAAAGATATTTATTAATAAATTATAATACAAGAAACTATAAAAAATAATATATTTATATATAAAAATAAGATTTCGGAGTAGTCTTTCGTTCCCAAAAATAGAGTTAGATCATGTTTCTGTTTTTAACTTCTTAACTTTTTGGTATTATTATTGCTTATACTTGTTTATTATAAATTAAAATTATTACAACCATAATAAATAAAGTTAAAAGTATTATTTATATTAATATAAATAATAGTATAAAAAAATGTGTATATATAATATAATAGTTCGAATAGAGTCAAGTTGAGCTCAATCTGAACCAAGCCCTAAATGAGTCGAGTTGAATCAAATAGGATCCGGCTTGAGCTTTGCTTGTTTAAACATTCGAACCTGAAATGTTAACTTGAACTTGGTTTAAACGAGCCGAGATGATGAGCTAGCTTAGCTTCAGTGCAACCCTAATCTTAGCTATGAGATATTTTTGTGTGTACCAATTGAATGATGACAATTTCTTATTGGACCTATCGACTCACCATTGGCTTTTCTCAACCGGTTTATAATTGAGTTGGACCTAGGTTGGATCCTCCAAACTCATCTACCATAATACGTAATCTAATTTATTAATATCATATGTAATTAAATATTTATATAATAACATTAAATGTAGAGAGATTGAAGATGATGTTTCCTACAAAATTAGAATGAATTGATGAGTGGCTAAAGTAAAAATGTACTTTCAATGCATTTTAGTTAAACTAACAAAAAGTAATTTATGAAATTTAAATCAGAATAACTATCTTTTATTGAGCAACTAAGAATAGCATATTGATAGGGTAACCGTATTTGAGAGTACCATGTTGAAATATATGAGTGAAAATACTTTTAAAACTAATAATAATACCGTATAGGAGTATGTTGGATTAAACAAGGAAGTCTCAATATGCCATGAAACAAAAGAGAAATATTGATTAAGATAGTTTGAACAAATTCCACGAAAATAAGTGATTGCATAAGTAAAAGTTGGTCAATTACTGCAAGCTTAAATCTCAAAAACAAGTGATTATTTTAATTTTGTTCGCTCCAGAGCAGCTCTTATAAGGCGGTTAGGTATGGGTCATACCCAAACAACCTGATATATACAAGACTGTTCCAACCAGAACATACTTATATTGAGCATAGGTAGCTTGCAAGGCTTGGGATTCGAAGCCGGGTTTAGAATTTGAAAAGTGAACGCACATACCTGTGATGGACTACATAAGTAAAGATTGTGAAAAAAAAATCACATTGCATGCTTTAACTAAGGATATATCTATGTAAAATTCAGGTTTATAACTATTTATTTCATCAGAGAAGCAAGGTTTGCTCCATTGGTTGCGTGTCTTACACCACACATTTTTTCGATATCAAGCCCTGAGGTGTGGTGGTTGAGAAATTCACCGGTTCACCAACCTAGCGTGGTTACTAACCCTACTGGCCTCTCATCTCCTATAAAAAAAAATCTATTATTATTATTATTTTTATTATTATTGTTATTGTTATTATTTATTTCATGAGAATTTAAGCGGGTAGATTAGTGTTAGTGTGCCTTTCCAACCCAAATGTAAACGGGTCGGATTGAGATAAGGCAATGTCCATGGAATCGTTGGTTGGGCCAAACCCGAGCCCCAAACGCAGTGCCTAGTTTGTAGACGACCACTACGTGCCAGAATTAGTTGGGGATGGGACCTAAACGACCGTTGAAAAATCTGAAAGACGATTTGTCTGTGGAAGGTGGTGGGACCCTACCGCCTGCCGTACAAACGGTGAGTGCACCTAAATTGCATCACCAAAGCTAGAAAACGAAAAGATATCCCAGTTGCTTTGCTCCCAATTTTTTAGGGTTTTACTGAGGGACCCACAGATGCATCACTCAGATCTCCCTCGACCATAAGAATCTGTATATGCGTCACACATTAATAATAAAGTGCCTTTTAAGCAAATCTTGACGAGATTGATTTGCTTACCATGCTTGTATTTGTGTTTTTTTAAAAAGGGAAATAGCTAAGACTGGACCTTATTGGTCCGGTAGCTTTTTTTTATTATTATTATTATCAGAGGGGGGATTAAGGGACCAGAACAGCATACAAATGTACCACATAAGAGGCTTTAGACAATATAACATGCAAGTTGAAATGGTAGATGACGAAATAAATAGTCATTTTCGACCCTTCCAAATGTATCACGGATGTTGTGACGAATTTTTAATTTTTTTCACAAACGATATAAAGCAAGCCGAGAGAGTGCCTACTCTCGAATAGAATTGAACTCGAACTCAATTATGCTCAAGGAAGCAAAACATAGTGTGGATACAACAGGACATGTGAGCTAGAGAATGGAGTGGTATCCTTGGAACCCATTGATCTGAACAAATATTAACATGTTGGCCATTGCCCATATCCCATGCTAATCCATCATATATATTACTTTACGACCTAAAAGTATACTCTTCCATCCCCAAGAATCATATGGTTGGGAGGGACCCATCAAATGTCCAGGTAATGAAAATACGTTGCCTATGCGCTACCCTAAATCAAAGTGAACAATGCTAGATAAATCGTCATGACATACTCCCCACTTATCAAGTCGATGACCTCGTCAACTTGTTCACTAAGTAGACTTCAATCTTGTCTGCGAACAAGCAAAGAGCGACTCTTAACCCCCAACGGGCTTTAACATCAAATAGTTATTTCCAAATTATCAAATACTCCATATGTGTAGGCATAATCAATGAGATTTAGACACAATGAGCTACAACAATATGATCTAGCAACTCTTGCTAACAAGCAATTTCTGCATTCTTGTTTCACTCCTTAGCAAATTTGTAAGCTCTAGTAACTCTTGCTAACGAGCTTGATTGGATGTTGATTTCTTCCAAATTGTCGATCTTCACCACTAACTTTGACCTAAGCAACTAGTGCTTTTACACATGAAGGCAACATGCATGACAAGGAACTCCTTCTCTTGAGCTGTGTAGTATCGTTGAGCCTCAGATAGCTTTCATCTCTCGAACACAATCGGATGTCCTTATTGGACATATTCCACCAATCATCCTAAGGCACCTGCAGTTTGTACTTCAAATGGCTTTATCAAGTTTGATAGTTCAAGAACTGGAAATCAATCCATCAGAGACTTCTAGGAATCTCTTGACCATACCCACAAATGCTCCTTCTTGAGTATCAGTCAATAGTATATTGGCTATTATTGTTGTCACTGAATAACCCTTGATGAACTTCAGTAGTAGTTCATAAGGTGTAGAAATATTGTAGTTCGATGGCAGTGGTCAGTGGATTTCCCTCTTGGATGACACATATCTTCTCATCCATCTTTACTTGTCTCTTTTCTCAAACACAATCAAGGAACCCAAGGCGATCTAGCGTGGACGAACACTTCTTGAGATAAAGATAGTGTCTCCTTAACAAGTTCAAAACCTTGCGCAAGTTCTTCACATTCTCCTCAAGGGTCGAGCTATACATGAATATATCCAAGTAGATCACCACAAACTTTTAAGAAACTTATGAAAGATCTCCTTCATCGCTGTTAAGAAGGTAGCTAGTGTATTGGTAAGACTACATGGGATCACCGTTAATTTATATATGGTGTATCTATTGACGCAAGTTGCCATAGTCTCATCATCCTCCGCAATAGGAACCTCATAGTATCCTAACTGCGAATCAAGTTTTCTGAAGTATTTAGCTATTCCGATTTGGTCGAATAAGTTGCCAATTAAATGGCTGGGATTACTTCTTTTTTTTTTAATATCGATAATGCATGCAAAACCGACCTCATCATATATGCTTATGTAACGTGATTGTATTCGTGTGGGTCAGGTTTTAATCGGCAATGACATCCCACATGATGTATATGTAAATATATAGTTAACTGATTCAAACCATGACTAAAAGAAATTCCTTAACCGTAACTTGCTTGTGTAAACATCATACAAATAGATTATCATTGTATCAGTGTTTTGTCATAATATATATAACAAGTTAAATATTATGTTGAAGTTATTTAATCAGCAGAGCACATGTGTGCTCTAGCTCGACTCGTTAAACAATCGGCTTACAAAACAAGCTCGACTCGTTAAGCTAAGCAATCGAGCTAACAAAACCAAAGTTCCATAAAGGATTGTATGCGGTTGTGTTCGCGTGGGTGATAGGGGCGGAGGGAATTTTTTTTTTTTTTTTTGGGGGGGGGGGGGGGGGGGGGGGGGCGAAATATATGTTTAAAAGAACTAATGGACTTGCAAGGTATGGAGCTTGAGGTTTTGGGTTGAACCTTTAAGAGTGGGTGAATTTTTATACACAAGAATAAGTAGGTGAACTTTAAGAATGGGCGAATTTGAACCAATGGCATAACCGTACTCAATTGGGGGACCCACTATATATATAAGACAAAAAAATTTGGGGGACCAACTATAATAATAAAATTAAAAATATTTGTGGGGCCCACTATTTAATACCCGATGAAGGAATTACCAAAAATTTGGGGGGGGGTGGTGGAGCCAGGATTCATGGGCAAGGGGCCAATAATGGGGATTCGGGGGAGTAGCCCCCGAAATATTTTTTTGAGGGTCACGTTCATGGACCTTGTCTCCGTTTGGTAAGGGATATATTTGTTAATCAAAAGTTTAGAGGGGCTAGAGCACCCGTCCCCTCGGCTTCACCCCTCTCCGAGGCTACGCCCTACTAGGATTATAGGAAATCTTTTTTTTTTTCAAAATTTCAAGGGGGGGCTTTAGCCCCCTAGGCCCCATGTGGCTCCGCCCTGGGGGAGGGGGACCATGTCCCCCTGGCTCCACCCCAATGTGGGTCAAATTTCAACCAGCAATCACATTCCAAATCATCACAGATTAACAGGCTAAAAAAAGGATTCCCCATGGTCTGGAACACTCAATCAATGCTCTCTGTTCTCTTGGTTAATTATTTTAACCCTAGTTAACATAAGCCTTTTAGTTAGTCATCAAGGATTAGTTCTTACCTAAATAGGGTTTTATAAATTTGTTATTTTCTTACTTGACACATCAATCCGTGATTGCGTGTGCATTCCAAATTCGGATCACGCAAGCGTAGAGAAGACGAGTCCATAGTTAATCTATGATAAACATATAATTATAAAAAATACCATAGATTTTAGAGTGAATTCTGATCTTGACCTAATTGTAAATGGGTTGAAAAAACATAAACAAAACATGAGTCACCGGTCCAAGATCTCAACCGTACCCGTGAGAAGTTGGTCGATTTATCAGTTGGCTCAGAAATTGCTAACCCATTGACTGCATGGCCATCATATGGGGCTTTAAATAGATATCATATGAAGTGAATATATCAGATATTTAATTTGATGTTTGATCGATTATCAAAAACAATGTACGGATTCAAATTCAATATTATGCGACTTAACTGATAATTTTACCCCCACCTCTTGCATGAGTGGTAGGGGTGTGGCCTTCAATGGGCAAGGTCTGGGTATCTAATGCCCTTGGGGTAAGTGTTGCAAGAGCCTCAATGCCCCATCTAACTACTGACCGTGTAGGGCGTGTGATTATAGGCTTGCAATTGAGATTGTAGGGCGCGTGTGTGTGTCTTGTGGGTGTGTGTTGAGTGTGTTTGGTTAGTTCAAATATCAAAAAGGACTTTGCTATTGAGACCGCATTAGGGCCGAGACCTCACGCATGTGTGCGGGATTTCAGGTGGGGTCCATCATCACATGGTGGGCCCCACCTGAAATCTCGTGCACATGCACGAGGTCTCGGAGGTCTCGGCCCTTATACGGTCTCAAAAGCATTTCCCTATCAAAAAAAGACAAAAACAGTGTGGTGTGTGTTGCTCTCTTATGAGCTGTTAGCCCATTTATCCCACCTCGTTTAACGACTGTAGGGGCCTTCTCCTTCAAGTATTCCCACCTCACCCCTCTTTTTTGAGGGGTGTGTGTGGTTATAGGCTTGCGTTTGAGATTGTAGGGTGTGTGTGTGTCTTGTGGGTGTGTGTTGAGTGTGTTTGGTTAGTTCAAATAATAATTTAAAATAAAAAAAACTATTGACCGTACTGTACTGACTCTAAACATGCATGCCCCATACCAAAAAAAAACTGATTATCTTAACAAGTAATAAATATAGCTTTCTACTACTAATAAAAGTATCAGAGTATCCTAAACTTTCTCTGGACTTATCCCTTCACCTTATTTTATTATATAAAAAATAATTATTTTAAAATTTAAATAGAAATATAATTTGATTACAATCGATAAGTAGTAGAGGTATAGTTTGATTATAATTGATAAGTAAAAGTATAATTGGATTACAATTATAATAATTATAAGAATAAAACATATTTCTTCTCGCGTTGATCACTTCCTTCTCCACAAGAACTTGGTGATATCATGTGGGTCGTGTAGCTGTCTATTGACTTAGTTCTTTTTCATTGAAACCTTGAATAATCCAAACACATTCTCAACTCAAGCAGATTTTCGACAAAGAGCAATAGTCCCCTCGTCGGTCCGAGGAGGGGACTATTCCTCCTCGCTCTCACATAGCCAACCCTTCAACTCCTTTTAACTTGGGTTAGTTATTTTAATCTTTTAGTTAAATTTTTTTTTGTAAAAACTAAGGGTAGATGGGTGAATCCTAAGGGTGGATGAATCTTAACCACAGTTAAATGAGGTTAGAAAGGGGACACATGGCAAGAAAATGGAGCTGAGACGGCCCTCCTCGCGTCACCGACCGAGGAGCTGACTATTTTCCTTTGACAAAAGACCTTCCTTGACAACCACTCGCTCAAATAATTTGTGGATTTTCCTCCATAGATGAGTACGTAGATCCATGGATTTTTTATATTCAGTATTTTTTAGATCTTTCAATGTGTGCATATATATATATATATATATTACTCTCATTATGGGTTTATTTTCTTATTCCTCATTTTGGGCTTTCTTCTTAAATTTCATATTATAGGGATTTTTGTTGAAGGATATTGATATGATATAAACCATCATTGGTGGGCTCATTTAATATCTTTTTATTTGTTTTACCTTGTGCTGCGTTGAACCCAATATTTGATCAGCTTGAAATTGGGGTGATATCAAGCCGAGCTGAGCCGGTTCGGCACACTCAACAACTGTTCAAGCTCGGCTCAAACTCAAGTCGAGCACCTCAGCCCATGTTCAAGCTGAGGCTCGTAAGATACTAGAGCTCGGCTCGAGTGTTTTTATATATAAATCTTAAAACTTGCTTTTCGTTAGGCTCGAGCTGGGCTCGAGCTCACAACAGTTTCTCCAGCTAACAAAACGAAAGCTCTATCCTTACTCTTTTGTAGGCAACCATTTTCCCAAATGTCACTTTTGTTTTCGATGTGAGACTAAAAAAAGTCCACAAAGGAAGCAAGGAAGCATGAAGGCTTGCAAGACAAGCTACATCACGTTCATCACTGTTTTTGCCTAAATAATTCCTTGTGTTTCCAAAGGGAAATGCGCCCACCTTGGTTCCGGTGCTGCCCATAACCCATGTTATGATCACCTGCCCACCTTGGTTCCGGCCCTTCTCTCACTTAACCTCTTAAGTCTTAACTAATCACACTCACACTATCGTCTTTCAGACCATTAAAAAATATATTTTTTAAAATAATTATCTATATTTAACTAAAAATAAAATAAATGTATAAATATATTAATTTTTAGTATTTACATATAAATATAAATAAATTATATATATTTTAAAATATATATGTAATCGAACCCAGCTTTTATCAAGCCAAGCAGGGTTGTGTTCAAGTATGGCTCGTTTTCTAAACGAGCACCAAAATAGTGTTCAAGCTCGGCTCGTTTACTAAATAAACGAACGATACTCCAGCTTTTAACGAGTCGAGCCCGAGTAGTTCACGAACATTTTGCTCAATAACCACCCCTAGCTGGAATCTGGGCTGTGTGAGTGGAGTTCAATTCTAATTTGCTCATCTAATGGCTTAAAGTTCTTAAATTTTCTATTTGAGGAAATTAAAAGCTATTCAAGTTAAACTCAAGTTTGTGGGGTTAGTTATTGTTTCGGATTAAAAACAACAATTATAACTCTTCTTTTGTTTTTTTTTCTTTGATATTTTCCTTTGATGACAATTAATGATATTCCTAATCAAAATAGCTAGAAGGGGACATACCCCATGTACTAAAAACTGACAAATTGGCACTTCATCATCTACTTTACTTCTATATTCTAGCTTCGAATTGGAATAATCCTTAGTGCTGATCATGCTAGAATATGTATATACTAGTAACTACCCCGTGCGATGCACTAAATAAGAAAAACTTTAATTTTTTAAAAAATATTAAAGAACATTATAACTTATACTTTGTTATGTTATAATTCAAATACGAAAAAGTATATAGAGAAGAGATATATGCAAACAGTTTATTAAACTAAGGGACTAACCTATGACAAATTATAGAAAGCTAAAAATAATGGAAAATTAATTAATTTAGATTTTGAGAATTTAAGAATTTCAATTAATTCGGAAAGCAAATAGAAGCATGAGTTTTGATTTTCACCAATGCCTTAAATATTTGCTCACTCTAAAGAATAAAAATTTAAATTGAAGTCTTATTATATAATTTAGAAAAAAAATAATGGTTTTAATTAATGAATTTAATATTTAATTAAATGAAGGTCTTAATATCTAATTTAGAAAAAATAATTATTTTAATTAATAATTCTTCTTAAGTGGATGATTAATTAATAAGAGAAATGATCAATGGTCCAATATTTAAAGAGTTGTGATAGAAGAAGTATCATTGAATGCATTTAGACAAATAATGATTTTAATTAAGGATTCTTATTAAGAGAATGATCAATTAAGAGAATGTGTCATATCAAGAGACAGGTGGCATTAACATGAAGAGAGAATGAAGGATGTTAAGAGATGCTGCGTGAAATCAACCAACATATAATATTAGATGGATAGAGGCCTATATAGATAGATTCATATAGATTATTCTTATTTCCCTACATATGATCTCTGTTACAAGAGGATAACACATCCATGTACCCAATCACCCACATATTTATACATTAATTGATAATTATTAGTGCTCATTGATAAATTAAAAGACATTCCAGATTTCAATAAATTTTCATCTATTTATCACATGAAATTAATCGCTTCCTCAGAAGAATGACTCTTTTGGGTTTACTCACATAAAAATATTTTAATTTTATTAGTAAAAATTAATACATTCAAAGTACGTACACCTTTAGTAATATATATATTCCTAAATGGGAGAGATGGTACAACATTGCAAAATAATTTAACCTAGATGATAAAAAAAATGGTACTTCACACTTATCCCGACATGCTACCATAAAATAACGAATCAGAATTTGGCCTCCCTTCAAGTTTAAACTTCGTTCTCAAGCTTAGCCCTCTCCGTCGAATAGGTATAAGAGCATTAATCCGCTCCTCGCTCAGTGGAGCAAGAAAGAGCAGTGTCTCGCACCCTCAATGGTACCTACAGGTGTGATCTTCTTGACACTTATTAACTATGGTTAATGAAGGGGAAATTTCCAGGAAGGACAGGCGTCAGCAATTGCTACTCGAACTCTGATTTACTGGTAGAAGGTAAGAGTTGAAGGGTGTGATACCCTGTCCTGTACTCCGATGCCAAAGTAAGTAGAGGTAGAAGATGATGAATAGTAACAAGCACAAAAGCAAGTGAGAGAAAAGAGCAAACAATTCTCGGTCCCCTGCACTGAATTTCTCGGGGGTATTATAGGTTTAACTCAAAATGCCCATGGATGGCCATAGGTGCCCATACCACGTGTCCAGTACTCATTACCAAATATGTCAGACAGATCTGCCATCTAACGTATCTCACGTGGGCACCTACTATGAATTCAATCGGTTTGTTTCTGACAGCACACAGAAGTGACCAGCATTAAATACCAAGACAGTGCTTTTCGCCTACTTGTTAGAATAAATCGATCGCCTCCTGATCACTTCCTCCTACGAGTCGGTCTCGTTGTTGACTCGAGCTCAGGTCTGTTGTGTATGCTTTAAAATGCGGGAAGGGCCTAGTTATCGGAAGATAACATATTCGTTGTGTAAGACAACGGAAACGTTGTCGAGAATACAACGGGTACGTACAACGGGTACGTTTTGTATCAGACAACGGAAACGTTGTCTTGAGCACAACGGACATATTGTTCACAAGACTATGAGTACGTTTATGAAGCACATACCGGAAACGTCATGCAACAGACAGCGGAACAGCTCTCTCTTCTAAGCACGTGATCCACGTGTCATACTTTGGTGCACATAACAACACAAGCTAGCTCGTTCTCCAACACTTAATCAATTTTATGAATTTTATCCCTTACAATTTGCCCCTTTATGATGCTTGGAACGTAGTTCGAAGTAACATAAACGAACAAAAAGCAACAAATCGTACCTGACTCGGCTCCCGGAATTCGTATCGTTGCACGATTCAAATGTTAAGGAAACTGAACGTTCGCTCCAGCTGGCATGCGCGTGCGAACCGTCACACCTCATTAATGTCTAGTAGGCTGTCATCATATCTTCTTTTGGAATTCAAAACGCTTTATCTCTCTGACGGTTATCCTCTTTGTCTAAAAAGACAATGATGCCCTTGTTTTTACTGTTTCGTTTCTTTGAGACGAAGGATACCTTGGTCCTACAAGACATATATTCTGACATACACAGTTTATATAGCATAAATGACCATCCTAACCTTGCCTTTTGCGAATGTGTACAGTTCTGGCATGGGGTATTCCCGTCTTCTCCTCTGTTCCCAAATGCCTATAAACAGCGAAGGGACTGCCTTGTTTTGGTCATTCTGTTCTTCGAAGCACTGTTACTCTGCCGAATTCGCGCCTGAAGCAAAGTTCTCCATCTGCAAGCTTTCTTCACCCTCGTCCTCTACTGTAGTACGTTTTTTCATCCCTTCCTTGCTTTTCACTGTTTTCTTCGTTCTTTTTCTCCTCTGGTTCGTTTGTCCCTCTCCATCTTTTCTCCTTCACCTTATTCTCTCTTCTACTTCTTGCTCTTCGTTCCTGGTACCATGTCTGCCGAAATTCCCCTAGAACCCATTAGGGTAGAAGCTGTCAAGGCCCAAAGTGACGATGAAGCAAGCTGTACTGGTAGTGCCCCATATGGTGCCTACATCGAAAAATCTTCTGCCCTTCGCCAACAGCAATTAGAATACCTGAACCACCTTAGGAAACGTTTCGATTTCCCTCCTCATGTCCATCTCCACTTCAAAAGGGAGGATGCTCATATAGATAAATGTTCTGATGCCTGTACGGTCGTTTACCTTGCTCAGCTTGAAGCCGGACTTCGCTTCCCTCTTCCCCATCTCCTAGATGAGGTCCTTTCCACCCTGAAACTCGCCCCGGGTCAAATGCACCCTAGTTTCTATAAGTATATGTCCATGATGCTTAAATTCATCGAGGACGGATACCCAATAGAAGCCAGACATCTCTTCTATTTCTGTCATGCCGTCAAATGTCAAGGCACTGATGATGATCTCTACAACTACTTCTCTTAGAATAAGAAACCTCTGTACCCCGACCTTGTCACTGGTATACCTGACAAAGAAAGAGGGTGGAAGGCGACTCCTTTCGTTGTCTCTGAGAGCTGGAAATCAGAGATCTCTACTGTACCCAACGTCTTCCAAACAAAACCAGGTAATCGAGTTTCGTTGTCCGTTGTCCACTAGATGACCAGCTTCCGTAGTCCCGTGTCCGCTGTATGCTATCTCTTCTTTCTCCGCTGTTTTATTCCCTGTTGTCTAATACTTTCTTTTCTGTTTCTTGCAGTTGAAGTAAAGAAAATTCCTTTCAAAAAGCTCACACCGGATGAAGAAGGCGTACTTACCAATATCAAGAGAGTGCGCGGGGGTGAATACACCAAGTGGAAGCCTCGCGCTCCTGACACTTGGGGATTCGACAGCGTGCCGACTCCAACCCCTCCTGTACCTCAAGAGCAACAAGGCACCTCCTCTTCTCTTCCTGCTATCGAACTAACTCTAGAAGAAGAAGAAGAAGAAGAAATGGCAAGTACCAATCCTCCTCCTCTTTACCGAAAACCAAGGACTATCCATCCTTCAATAACACTACCTCCCCTGCTCCCTCCACCGAAGAAAACCCATCCCACAACGGGAGCTGTGACTTTCGAGCCGAAACGAAGGAAGATCCACTCCCAGGCCGAGCTAGAGGCCAGAAAGAAGAGAAAAGAAGAAGCACGCCTTGAGAAAGGCAAGGCGGCTATAAGTCTCCCTTCTCCTCCTCCAACCCTTATGGATGCTAACACCACAACGGAGTCCCAGGTAGTCAGCACAAGCCCTGCTGCTACTCCAACTGAAGCTGCTCCTGCCGATTCCGGCGCTGCCATCGTTGCACTTGTTGCAACAACGGAGACTGCTACCCCAACTCTACCGCCCTTTGGCATGCCACTGTCAGATGCTGCGGATTGGTCTCCTAACTTCTCCCTATTTGGAAGGCCTACCATAAATGACTCAGCTATGGCGTCGAAGCATACAGCTCAGGCACTGACTTGTGCCAGAGATTGCCTAAGGACGTTGCTGATACTGCGCAGTTATCTCTGTCCGAGGTGAACTATGCTGCATGTCGCGCCCTTGCTTCGGTACAACTTTCTCCCTCATATTTCATGCCTGTTGCTCTTTATACAATACATAGTGATATACTTATATTCTCTTTTACAGCTGAACGTTCTGGTCACTGAGCTGAATGAATGTAGCAACTACCGCTACAATCATCTCAGAGATTCGATCAACTACTGGCAAGGAAGGGCCGAGACATTGGAAAGGACTCTTGCAGAGGACAGGCTGAAGATCGAGTTTGACATGTCACAAGCTTGAGCTGAGGTAGAACGGGTGGAGGAGAAGTTTATCATTGCCTTCAAAGGGCAAGAAGAGGCTCGAGCAGCGAAAGCGGGAGAAGAGAAGGCCAAGCAGCAAGTCGAGAATGTCGTTCTCCGGATCAGTGAGTTGGAGATCATATCCCAGACACTGGGAAGGCAGCTCGAAGAAACGGAGATAGCAAGAGCAGCTCTGGTGGAGGAGCTCGCAGAGGCCAAGGCAGCGGAGGAGACTGTTGAGAAGGCTGTCACTGCCAAACTCCAAAGTCATTATCAACTGCAATTGGATAGGCTCCTGGAAGAGGACAGGACAGAGACTCAGAAGGAGTTGATGAACATGCTTCGTCAACAAGGTCGTCTTAAGGAAGACAACGAGAAGGACGTGACCACCTTCTCCGAGCTCCAGAGCGAAGATGTACTCGAGCTCGACAACGAGCCCGAGGTCGAAGGTGTCGAGAAGCCTCACCCCTTCGAAGGTCCTGCGTCTCTTTCTACTGCTGAACCGTTGTCCGAGCCAACTATCCCTGATGTGCCTGCTCCTCTCGATGTACCTGCCTCTGCTGCTTCTTCTCCCGTTGTGCACTCTTCCGCCACTGCTACTGAAGAATGTCTGCCTTGATACTCTTTTCTTTTTATGGTTTTTAGATACCTTCTGCAATTCTCTCTCTCTCCCCTATAGTGGGGTTCTTTTGTGTAAACGCATGGATCCAGTAATGGGCATTTATAGAATGAATCTTCTTCCTCTGTCTTGTCTTCTCTTTTTATTCATATTTCTCTTCTATGTACGTAGTCTACACAGAGTTTCAAGATCTCATATCATATATGCACACAACGAAATTACGTAAGTATTCATATGTTAATAAGCCAAAGAGCATATGAAGATATTTTAACACATAACTCCTGCATTCAAGAATCCTTAGACAGAAGCTAGCACACAACGTATGACAGCACAGTAGGTACTCCAAACAAACAATTACATTATATTCACAGTGGAAAGAGAAAATTTACTATCATGTAACTCAATGTGAATGCAATCTAACAAATAAAATCTCATATAACTCTTGTTCATTGAGATACTTTGCTCAGAGGATGTCATTAGGATAAGCTACTAGGTTTCTCAGATGACATCCTTAGGATAAGCCACTTGTATCTCGTTGTCAGTACACTATTTGAATGAGAATTTATTTGAGTTTGCAGAACATTCACAATATCACACTCATTAATTGGACACTGCATTGGCACAAAAAGTCTGAACTACTTCAATTATGCGATGATGCAACCAAACGCAAAGACATAAGCACAAGAACTCGTTTATAAATCATAAAATTCTATTGAAAGAATTGCCTTAAATTCATAATATTCAAGGATTTTTGGACGGGATTACCTTGTAGATCTTTCAAGTAGCATACACTAGGTCTTCCCAGTCGTTCTACAATATATGGCCCTTCCCAATTAGGTCCTAACTTGCCACTGTTAATCTCTCTTGTATTTTGGAATACTTTTCGAAGAAGAAGATCTCCGACCTGAAGGACTCTCCGTTGTACTTTCTGGTTGTATGCCTTCCTCAATTGCTGCTGATATCTTCTCATCTGAATGCTGGCATCTTCTCGCTTCTCCTCTAGTAAATCTAGATGAATGGCCATGAGCTTGGTATTCTTGTCTTTCTCCCCTTCCCTCTTCTTGTTATGCCACGAACGTATGGTGGGCAAACTGATCTCCATAGGGATGACAGCTTCCATGTCATAAGCTAAAGAGAAAGGTGTTTCGTTCGTAGGATCCCTCGGCGTTGTTCTATACCCCCACAGCATGTTGTGCAACTCATTGGTCCACTTCCCCTTCGAATCTTCGAATCTTCTCTTCAATGCATTCAATATATTTTTATTTGCTGCTTCGGCCAAACCATTCCCTTGGGGATAATATGGTGATGAAAAAATATGCTTGATTTTCAGCTCGCTACAAAATTCTACAATGATACGCCCCGAGAACTGTTTCCCATTGTCAGTGATGATAGATTGCGATATGCCAAACCTGCAGATGATATGCTCCCAAATAAACTTCTTCACTTCTTGTTCTCTGATACGAGTAAGGGGAATAGCTTCAATCCAGCGAGAGAAGTAATCAGTCGCTACGAGGAGAAAGACGAGATTCCCTGGAGCCTTATGAAAAGGTCCCACAATATCAAGTCCCCACCGTGCAAATGGCCAAGGCTGAGATACAGTATTAAGCTCTTGAGCTGGAGCATGGATCAAACGAGCATACCGTTGACACTGACTGCACCTCTTCACATATTTCTGAGCATCAGCTTGCATGTAAGGCCAGAAGTAACCTTGCCCCAGAGCTCGGTGAGCTATCGTTCTTTCTCCAGAATGTATACCACAAATGCCTTCATGAAGCTCAGCAAGAATCCTCTCGACATCCACAGGGTGAACACACTTCAGCAAAGGTCCCCCGAAAGACTTTTTATATAACTCCCCTTGCACCAAGACATAACGTGGTACCTTGAACTGGATACCCCTTGACTCCTTCACATTGATAGGAAGAACTTCATCTTTCAAGTATGTTGTTAATCCTGTCATCCAACTTAGAACAGCATTAATTAAACATACCTCTCGTTGTGGCTGAAACTCTATAGAGGGGTATTCCTTATACTCCATAAGAATAGCTTTGGGCTCGTCAGATTGTAACATGGAAGCAAGGTAAGCCAAAGCATTGGCATGCCTGTTATCATCTCTTCGGACATGCTTGATTTCGACAACGATAAATATTTCACACTGAGAATGAATCAGAGCAGCATATTGTCTCATCCGCTCGTCCTTACATTCATAGACACCATTCACTTGATTCACCACAAGCTGTGAATCACAGAACACCCTCAACTTTTCAATTTTTAACTCATGTGCACTTTACAATCCAAGCAGCAATGCTTCGTATTCTGCTTCATTGTTGGAGGCAGTGAACTCAAGACGCGACATCTTCTGCACTTTTATGTTCTTCGGAATAATGAGCATAACGCCAAGCCCTGAGCCATTCGAATTAGAGGATTCGTCGACGTACAGCACTCAATCAATCCACTCTGTTGTGTTATCTCCATCTTCTGTAGTGTTCTCGTTGTCCACCTCATCTGGTAGTTCATGGAGATCCGTCGTTTTTTCATCTTCGACCTCTTCTACAGGAAAATCAGAAAGAAAATTGGCCATTGCTTGCCCCTTCTCTGCAATTCTTGCCTGATACTGAATATTGAACTAACTTAATGGCACGGCCCACTTTGACATCCTTCCTACCAACTCAGGTCGTCTTAATACAACTTTCAAGGGATACGTTGTGATGACAAGGATAGTATGAGCATGAAAATAAGGACAAAGCTTTTCAGCAAAAAAGACAAGAGTCAGACATACCTTCTCGAGCTTGCTGTAATTGTGCTTTGCCTTGAGAAAAGTCTTGCTGATAAAATAAATAGGCTTCTCAATGCCATCACAACTCTTGACTAGGACGAAACCAATGGCCTGCTCTGCAACTGAGAGATAGAGGCATAAAAGTTCACTAGGCTCGGGAATGGATAGAATGGGAGCCGAACCCAAATACGCTTTCAAAGCAACAATAGCTCGAGAACACTCTGACGTCCACCTGAAAACTGAATCCTTCCTCAGCAGCTCGAAGAGGGGTTTACAATGATCGGATGATTTAGAAATGAACTGATTGAGTGCTGCAATACGCCCTGTTAGCTTCTGGATCTCCTTCTTCGACTTTGGTTTCGGCATGTCCAATAGAGCACGGATTTGAGCTGGATTAGCTTCAATACCTCGCTGACTCATGAAATAACCCAAGAATTTGCCAGAAGTGACCCCAAATGTGCATTTCTCTGGGTTTAACTTCAGATTAAAAGTTCACAGAATAGAGAAAGGCTCGGTAAGATCCATCACAAGGGTTTTCAGTAATTGGCTCTTCACAACTATGTCATCAATGTATACTTCTACTGTTTTGCCGAGTACTGGATCAAACATGAGATTCATCAAACGCTGATATGTGGCACCAGCGTTCTTCAGACCAAAAGGCATAACACAATAACAGAACAAGCCACGCTCTGTAATGAAGGTGGTCTTCTCTTAATCTTCTTCTACCAGAAGGATTTGATTATAGCCTGAATAACCATCCATAAATGACAGTATCTCGTGGCCAGTAGTAGCATTGATTAGCCTCTCAATTCTTAGCATAGGGAAAAAGTCTTTGGGACAAGCTTTATTGACATCGGTGAAGTCAATACAAACTCTCACTTTTCCACTCTTCTTGGGTACAGCCACTATGTTTGCTATTCAGCCAGGATACTGCACTTCTCAAATAAATCCATACTGAATAAGCTTATCTATCTCTTCGTTCACGGCATCATGATAAGCTGGGGCAAGTCTCCGAGATTTCTACTTTACTGGAGGGGCAGTAAGATCAATGTTGAGATGATGACAGATGATATCAGGGTTAATCCCTGTCATATCTTTGTGCGACCAAGAGAAAACATCAAGATTTCTTTTCAGAAAATCCAGCAACTCGACCTCCTCTTCTGTTGTCAAACTGGTTCCGATCTGTAACATCTTTGGCTCTTCTTCCGTTCCCAGATTGGCAACTTTCATGAGCTCAACGGGAAGTCTACACAACGTGGCTTCCGAGCTCTCCTCCACAACGGACCCGATCTGTAATTACTATTTAGGCACAACGGATGGAGGGAAATCACACTTTTGTGATGCCAATTAATCTCCTTGGGCCTGTCTTGCATTAGATACTTCAACACTTGATAAAAGGAAGAGGGAACTGCCTTCATCTCGTGGGTCCACCAGCGACCCAAAATTACGTTGTAAGGGGATGGGGCATCCAGAACGAAGAATCTTATCTGTAGGAAAACGGGCCCAACCACAACGGGCAAGATGACATACTGGTTTCATCGAACTGCCATCAAACCCGAACAGCGGGGTCTGAGCAGAGATGAGAACGGATGGATCTAACTTCATCTGAGTGAAAGCATGAAGATACAAGATATCTGCCCCTCCCCGGATCTACAAGCACCCTCTTGATGTCGAAATCTCCTATTCTCATGGTGAGAACAAGAGCATCATAATGAGGTCGAATTACCGTTGCCATATCATTGGTGAAGGTTAGTGCCTGCTCAACACATCTCGCCGAAGTCAGCACTTGGCATACCTCAGCTTCATAAGACATCTTCCTTGTTTTCGCTCTGAAGTCTCTCTCCACATCTTCCTCCGGTGTTCGTACACGACAGATGACGTTGATAGTCCCCATCGATGCTCCTCCTCGACCTCCTTCATTGGTGCTAAGATTATTTGAAGACTCTTCTGTCCGAGACTGAGGCAATAACTCCCTGGTACGCACTGCATCACCATTATTGGAATCCAAATATTCTCCCAAATACCCCTCTTGGACCAGCCTTTCCAAATATTCCCTCAAAATGCGACATCGGTTTGTAAGATGACCACGACACTTATGATAATGGCAATACTCATGTGCTCGTGGTCCCGATGTGACATTTTGCACAGCTCTAGCAAGCCACTCGAAGTATGCCTGGTCCTCCACTGACTTCATGATGGTCGCTGGGCTGACCGTGAAATTGATGCGATCAGTTCGAGCTGTAAAAGGACGTCTCTCATTCGCCTGAACACCTCTCTCCCGTTGTGCTTGAGGCTGCTCCTGGCGAGGTTGATAAGCTTGCCTTTCTCGTTGCTGTTGGTGATTTGGGTCTAGACGTCTCTCCGTCCTACTCTGCTGCTGTTGCTTGTTAGAATTTTCTTCATACGGGTGCCGAACCGACTGATCCTGCTGAGTCACATACACTACTTTCTCATTCCTACCTCTGGGTGGCGAGTCCTCAGAAGATGAAGACTCGTACCTTCGTATTTTCTCCTTCCTCTTCGATGAAGACGACCGGCTTGCTCTGTCCATGACATCCACCCCTCTCATCCTTGGCTTTGGAACAATTGAGACATCGTCTTCATATCTCCCAAACTTGGTGGCCCGAACCATCATTTCGTCCATCTTGACGAGATAGTCGAGAGCCAGAGACTTATAGAGCTCGGAGTACTTGGGGATAGCGTTCTTGAAAGCAGCTATGCAGCTTCCCTCATCAACCTTGTCGATGCTGTGGACTTCATCAGTGAAGCGCGAAATAAAATCTCTCAATGACTCCGCCAACTTCATCCTCATAGCAAAGAGAGAATCTGCACCAGCTTTTTTCTTTTTATTGATAATAAATTGATCAATAAAAACTGACCTGAGCTCGGAGAAGCTACTGATAGAGCCGGGGGGTAGATTGCCGAACCACCTTGACGCTGCTCCAGCCAGACTATTTGGGAAGGCCTTGCAATAAAGGTTGTCATCTGGATTACGGACAGCCCTCGCATGCTTGAAATCTAACAAATGCTCTTCTGGATCCATTTTCCCCGTGTACATGGAGAAGTTCGGAGTCATGAACCTGGACGGGGTATAAGATTCATTGATGGCATCTGTGAATGGAGAGTTCTCGACGTTGTCATTTGCCGATTGAGCAAAATGGTCGGGAGCTCCTCCTTTCACGCTCTTGACACGAGCACTGATCATGGCCTCCACCTTTTTAGATGTTATCCAGGTCTTCTGAGTGGTAGCCCCCTCTGTAGCACCTCCTCTGGCTCCTTCTCGGGTTCTCTCTTCGCGTAACTCAGCACGATCAGGAGGATTCCTCTAACCAGCAAGAACCGGGGTCTGGCCTGCGTCTCCCTCGGCAGGAAGAAGCACGAACCTGGTATCACGAGGCTCTTACACTGGTGGGGAAGAAGAGAAGTCAAGCTGACGTCTCACTGAAGGCCTCTGCGATGGTCTGTCATCTACTTCAAGCCTTCCATGCTCAAACGCATCAAGCCTTTCCTGCAACATCTGCTGTTGCCTGGTGATTTACTCCAAGACTGATTGTTGCCTCTGCAACATCAACAAAATACGGTCCGAGGAAAAAGAATCATCAGATGGACCTGCAACTCTCTCAGGTTGTCCAGATGATTGCCCAATCCCTGGAATAAAAGTTTGCATGACAGAGGGTGCGAATGGAGTGGCCTGAGGGGTTTGATTCTCAGGCACGGGCACAGAGGTTTGATCTATCATGATCACAAAGAGCTAAGGGAGATTCGTTTATAACTTTCCCACAGACGGCGCCAATTTTGAAGGGGAAATTTCTAGGAAGGACACGCGTCAGTAACTGCTACTCGAACTCTAGTTTACTGGTAGAAGGTAGGAGTTGAAGGGTGTGATACCCTGCCCTGTACTCTGATGCCAAAGTAAGTAGAGGTAGAAGATGATGAATAGTAACAAGCACAAAAGCAAGTGAGAGAAAAGAACATAAAATTCTCAGTCCCCTGTACTGAATTTCTCGGGGGTATTTATAGGTTCAACTCAGAATGCCCATGGATGGCTATAGGTACCCATACCACGTGTCCAGCACTCATTACCAAATACGTCAAACAGATCTGCCACCTAACGTATCCCACGTGGGCGCCTACTATGAGTTCAGTCGGTTTGTTTCTGATAGCACACAGAAGTGACTAGCATTAAATACCAAGACAGTGCTTTTCGCCTACTTGTCAGAATGAATCGATCGCCTCCTGATCACTTCCTCCTACGATTCGGTCTCGTTGTTGACTCGAGCTCGGGTCCGTTGTGTATGCCTTAAAATGCGGGAACGGCCTAGTTATCGGAAGATAACATATTCGCTGTGTAAGACAACGGAAACGTTGTCGAGAGTACGACGGGTACGTTGTGTATCAGACAACAGAAACGTTGTCACAAGCACAATGGACATATTGTTCACAAGACTATGAGTACGTTTATGAAGCACACACCAGAAACGTCGTGCAACAGACAATGGAACAACTCTCTCTTCTAAGCACGTGATCCACGTGTCATACTTTGGTGCACATAATAACACAAGCTAGCTCGTTCTCGAACACTTAATCAATTTTACGAATTTTATCCCTTACAGTTAAGATTCACTGAAGAGGCTTACTTGTCTTATAGCTTAGGTGTTTTATCGGTCTTTCATCGTTCATCGCTTGTTGCTTTGTCAAGTTCAATAATACCACGTATCTTAGTGGCATCGCCCATTAGTTCTATACCCAATTCATAACTAGAAAATTTCTCTCGTCGTTGGCAAATCGGTGTTAAAACTCCGGAAATTAGAACATTTCTAGGGTTCATTCATTCAACCTTTTTTCTAATTGGTGGGTTCATCAATTTAACCTTGTTTTTATATATTAAAAAATTATTAACTTTAAATTGGTTAAGTATAACCAAGCTTAATGGGGATGAAATGGTCAAATGTCATTAGTCTATCTTTAATAATGGATCACGTTATTGGAGTTTCGTGCCACATGGCGTGAGGAGCGTGAGACCTGAGAGTGACCCTTATAGATGATCACAGGTCAATTAGTCAGTTACCTTCATTGTTGACTAATGAATTACGTATTAGAAAAATACTAAATATGAGTTAATGCCCTAGCTCTTATAATAATAATAAATAATAAATAAATGGTGATCATGGCACAAATGATCAAACAGATTAGATTATACTTAAAATTAGAATGAGACAGGATCCACTTGTGCACCACTGTGCATGTACCCCATTAACCCTAATTTAGTTTAGTATTTGGGGAAAAAAACTTACATCCCAAGCATGTGTTGCATTTTTTTTAATTGTCTAAGAGACTATCTTTAATTAAATAATTGAAGATAGTTGACAATATTCTAATACCCTTTCACTTTAGGTGGAGGATCGATAGCTATTAACAATCTTGATTAGATGGAGAATCGAGTAATTTTTTTTGATTAGCTGAATTCTCCTCACAATCTTAGGGTTCGACTTCTCACTCCCCCTTTCGGGCCAGCCTCAGTTGGGATTTTCCTGGACTTTCCTATGTGGCAGATTGTGGGCTTTCGTCGTACCCACGAGAATTAGTCCTAACCCGAATGGTTAGGGACAATTTCAAAGTCTCCAAATCGCGTGATCAATGTTATTGTCATTGTGAATACCAAATAGTGTGGTCAATGTGATTGTCATTGTGAATAGGACTTTGCTATGGAGACAAGACTTGCACCAAATAGGGTTGGGCAAAAGCTTGTTTTGAGTTTATGCACACACCCCTAAGCATGTATTAGGGCTTCTCCAACCCAGGGGATACCCTAATGAACGCCTCAAGGTTGGGGGTGTCAGAAATTAATAAACAGGCCTGGCCAACCCATTTAGTAACCGAACTGAGTGATCAAGACAGCCGGCTACAGTAAAACAAGGCAATTTTTTAGGTGTTTTATTAATCGGGCTAAGCTTGACAGGCCAAGCCCGGTTAGAAGACTAATCTAAGGGGCCACCATATCTAAGCGGCTAAGCCCAACCCTTCCCATATAAGTATCCAAGCCGAGTCGACCTTAGAGCAGGCTGAGTCGGGCCGAGAATGGGTCGGATCGGGCCACAGATCACAAGCCAGTCGGGCTCATTAACACCCCTACCCAAGGCATGCATGGAGACAGAAATAGGTTTGAGCTCAGTCCTACTTGGCTCATTTTGTACATAATTTTTCTTTTCAATAACGATTGCCCTAAAAACTTGCCCCTCACTCGAAAACAACAGAATTGCTAGCCTAGTCGCAATCTTTCAAAGACACAAGGTGGTGGCAACACGTGTCAGCCCATCTCCTTGTTATAGGTTACAACACCATGTGTTGCACCCACACTGTGTCTATGGGTTGATCCAAAAAGCTTTTCCTTCGTGATTAGGGGTGTTAATGGTCAGATTTCGGCCCCAATATTCTCTTCTAAACATGCCGGGCTTATTCAAAAATCAGGCCCAAGTCCAGCCCATTGACACCCTAATTTGTGATGTGTCAAGGGCTTCACGGATCGCGATTGAATTTAGGTAGAGTTCAATTGCTCCCACAAATCAACATGTGTCCCCTTTAATTGCTATTAACCGTGGTTAAGAATCTCCAATCCTTATTGTTCAATAATCTAACCTTAGTTTTTTTTTTTAATATTTAACTCTGGTTAACAATTTTTAACTCTAAGAGTTAATATTTTTTTAACAATTTTCCCAAAAAACTGAGGTAAGATTATTGAACCCTAAGAGTTAAAGAATCTTAACCATGATTAATAAAGGTTAAAGGGGACACGTGTTGAGTTGTGGGAGCGATTGAATTCTCCCTGAATTCAATCGTGATTGACTGTGATTCGATCTCTAATTACTAACCCTAACTACAAAAGTAGATAAATGATGCCTTATTTCATTATTATTTTGTAATTAAAATATTATTAGGAGTGTCTGACCAAAAAGAAGAACATTACGCGTGGGAGAAAGAAAAGTTAGAGAAAAAGAATCTCTCACAGGTTCCCTCCTTGGAAGAGCAGTAAACATTTCATTCATTCATTTTCACACTTTACACTTGATATCCTACTCCAGTCCTATTATAGTTCTAATACTACAACACATGAAGCTATCTAATCATAAAACAACGTATGTAATCTCTTATCCAAATCGCAAGTTGACAAGCAATTGCAGAATAAAACACTGTACCCGGATCTACTCTATACTCTCTCATTTTCCTTCTCTTTCCTTTTAGGAAAGCATATGGCCGTTAGAGACCCGGAAAAGAACTTCACCTCCGATATTCGCCGGCAAAAATGGCGAGAACTCGACCGGACGTAGAAGAAGAGAACGGCGGTTTTCCCGCCGGTGGTGGTGGTGGCCGGACGGTGGTAGTCGGAGTGAAGTTAGATTCTCAGAGCAGAGAGTTACTAACATGGGTTCTCGTGAAAGTCGCTGAACCAGGAGATCGAGTTATTGCCCTCCATGTCCTCAACAGCACCGGTAAATCTGAAAAAGAGAATAATTTCTGGGTTTTTTCTCTGTTCCACAATCCATTCAAGTAATCAATTAAAGGGTATTTTTTAATTTCAGATTTTATCGATCCAGACGGTCAATCCTCGCTTCTCTCGCTCGTTAAAGCGTTTGATTCTGTGCTTTCTGTCTATGAAGGTTTCTGTAACTTGAAACAGGTTCGAATTTGTTGATACCCTCTTCAGCATTTTGATTTGTTCTGTGAATTAGAGAGACTGATTTGGTGGGTAATGTTGCAGGTGGATCTCAAGCTTAAGCTATGTCGAGGTCCTTCGATTCGCAAAGTTATAGTGCGAGAAGCAAAATCATATGTTGCCAGTAAGATTATCGTTGGAACTGCTAAGAATCACCACTCAATTCGGTTTTCTGCTTCAGTTGCTAAATACTGTGTGAGAAAAATCTTCAAAGATTGTTCTGTTCTTGCTGTTAACAATGGGAAAGTTGTATTTCAGAGAGAAGCGACTAATGGTGGCTCACAAGGTTGTAACTTGTAAGCTGTTTCCTCTTCTGGGTTTCTGTATTTATATTTATTGGTTCTAACAGAATGCTTGCAGGAGTAGATAATGATCATCGGCGTAAGAGCATATTCTGCGCGATTCGGGGTTTGTTGAGTAAGAATTCTAAAGCAGCAATGGCGGAATCTAATCAGAGAAATCACAGGGAAGCTATGAAACAGAATTGTAAGAATTTTCCACTAGATACCCCTTGTGTTCATTCAGGCAATGAAGAAAATTCCTTGGCTTTAGTGCCAGTACAGATTCTGGAGGCTGGATCAAGTTCAATTTCCCTCTTGATCCAGGTATTTCCCGAATTGAGAGCCGGTTGGCCAATCCTTTACAGGGAAATTTTACCCAAACGACAAGCATCCGAGAGATCTTCTGTGAGGAAGATTACTGTAGTTCAATGGGAAATGCAGTTGCCTGGTCGGAATTCTTCAGACACTGTCGATACCGATCAGAAACAAAGTTGTTGTATTGAGGATGAAGATCATTGTTCCAATTTGAATGGAGACAGCGGCGCAATTGTTCCAATTGGGGCCGATGCTGCATCAAAGAGCTTACCCAAGGAATTGGAGGATCTCCATGAGAAATACTCATCGACTTGCAGATTGTTTGGATACCAGGAACTCCTGTCTGCCACATCTAACTTCATGCCTGGTTTGTTTTCTTCCCCAATTTTATGTTTGTAGTGATTTATTTGAGTCCAGCATATGTGAATAGATTTTACTCAGCAGTGCTGTATAATTCCAGAGAATTTGGTTGGAAAAGGAGGCAGTAGTCAGGTTTACCGAGGTTGTCTTCCAGATGGCAAGGAACTGGCTGTGAAAATCTTGAAGCCATCTGAAGATGTTTTGAAGGAGTTTATTTTGGAAATTGAGATCATTAGAGCCTTACATCACAAGAACATCATCTCCCTCTCCGGGTTTTGCTTCGAAGACAGCAATCTTCTTTTGGTTTATGATTTCCTATCAAGAGGAAGCCTAGAAGAGAACCTTCATGGTACAAAATTTCAATTTCTATCAAAATTCTGGTTCTTGTTCTTTTATTATCTGTTTCTCTTATTGGGTATTCACTAAATCAGGTAATAAGAAAGACAAAGTTGAATTTGGTTGGGGAGAAAGATATAGGGTGGCTGTGGGTGTAGCTGAGGCACTGGATTATCTACACAATGGCAGTGCTCAACCTGTGATCCACAGGGATGTAAAATCATCAAATATCCTTCTCTCTCATGATTTCGAGCCACAGGTTCTGTATTTCAGTCTTTCTACTTCTCAGCTCAACTAATCATAAATATGAATCCGTCAATGCTCATATCGTTCTTGTTGGTTTCCTCAGCTGTCAGATTTCGGGCTCGCTATATGGGCTTCCACGTCCTCATCCCATATTACATGCACTGATGTTGCAGGAACCTTCGGGTTTGTAACTTCTTCGCCTGTAGTTTCCTCACAATTTTACTGGCCATAGATTAATTTGTAACAATCATAGTTACCAAATACATGTATAATGCCCGTAATACATTTAGGGGGTTTGCCTCGTACTTTTGCCGTATTATGTATGATACACGTATCAACGTATAATATGCATTTAATACGTGAATTTCGTATTGAATGCGTTTAATACGCATATTTTTGCCGTGTTAAAACACATATCTCGTATTAAATGATTATTAATAGTTACTATCATGATTCCTATTTATTTATAATTATTAATTATTTTTTAATTTAACACTTACTTCCCGAACGGATCATTGCCGTAATATACCCGTACCCAACTTGGTAACTATGGTAACAATTCCTTTCGCTGCAGATATTTGGCTCCTGAGTACTTCATGTATGGGAAAGTAAACGAAAAGATTGATGTCTATGCCTTTGGCGTCGTACTCCTTGAGCTTCTTTCAGGAAGGAAACCCATAAGCAGCGATTATCCAAAGGGCCAAGAGAGCCTGGTTATGTGGGTAGGTGTTCATAATTTTCATGGGCTTAGGTGTTCATAATTTTCATGGGGTTTACTTGCTACTGAATTTATCTCTTGATCTCAACTCATAATGGGGGATGGATCCCATATTGCCATGTCCAGGCAAAGCCAATTCTAAATGGTGGGAAGGTTTTCCAATTGTTAGACCCAAGCTTGGGCAGCAACTACGACCGTGATCAAATGGAGAAGATGGTATTAGCTGCTTCCTTCTGTATAAGACGTGCACCCCGATCTCGTCCTCAAATGAGCCTCGTAAGTTATCTCTTGTTCAACTTTGCAGTTTGTCCGAAATGTATTATTGACCCTTTTAATAATCTCAATTCGATTCCCTTCTTGTTAACCACAGATCCTAAAGCTACTCCAAGGTGATCCTGAGATAACAAAGTGGGCAAAGCTACAGGTCTGTGCTTCAGAGGAGTTTGATGTGCTCGGTGATGAAGCTTTTCTGCCTTCTAATATCCAGTCCCATCTCACTCTTGCATTGCTCGATGTGGAAGACGATTCCCTCTCTATCAGCAGCATTGAACAAAGCGTCTCATTGGAGGACTACCTGAAAGGGAGGTGGAGCCGCTCATCAAGCTTTGAACAAACGTAAAAATCGTTCTCCAATTCTGTGATTCTTTCTGTCTATTCTGTTGGGTTTGTTTGTTTTCCCCCAATTTCTCTGCTTTGATTTGCTTACAAAGGGGGCTCTTGGATTAGAGGCTATTTGCAGAAAGTGTGTCATCCTCCTTGCCTTAGTAGTGATGTCTCTGTCCCTATTAATTGGGCTGGTTTTAGGAACCTTGAGTTGGTTTTCCTTGAGTCATCTCTATCGAAAAGGCCTGAGTACCAAATCTTCTTCTTCATCATCAGTGCCTTGTCCCTTCTATTTGGGGTCGCCAACACGAATTTGTAGTTGAAATGCTGTAACAGTATCAGTTGATGTAAGCACAAGTGATCATGTTTCTTGTTTTAACACTTCATATTCTTCTTACTTCGATTACTATGTTTCTTGTGTAGCGATTCCATACAGTTCGCTTAGATTCTAACCCATTTATTAATGACAGAATGTGTGCTTAAGCTAGTCAGTTGCTCTCTACATGCTAAAAGGATCTTTAAGCTATATTTGCTCATCCCGTAGAATTCAAAATGAGAGTTATACCAGTGTTTGTCACCCGCATTTAAGTGTACCTGGATGATCAAAACCCAAACACACACACACACACACACAAACATCGGCAAACCAGGCTCTACCTGTGATTCTAACTGAATTAACCCAATATGGCATCTTTCTAGTTTGATGGCTTGACCCCTCCCATAACAGGTGTGATTCTCCATCTAAACCTTGGATTAGGCACAATCCAAAATTCAAGCCAATAAAACAAGCTCAATCATCCCATGAAGATTCATTCTTCTTATAAAGACACGAGGCAATTGTTACTATGTTTTGGCCTTCTAAATCAATTCACTTGATTAATCGTGATTTCTTATTTTGTATGGATCATTATAAGATTTACTGCTAGTGAGTTTAACCCAAGCCGTTGGATCGTGTGCATCAAGGCAGGCCCGTCCATTAAGTCGTCAAAGCCCACGCTTTAGGCTGCAAAAAAATGAAGGCCCCAAAGCGTGGGCTTTGATAGCTTTATGAACCTAATTTAGTGAAAAGAAACCCTAAAAAAGGTTTTATTTCAAAAAATGCTCCATTTTATAGCGAATCCAATTTTAAAAAAATCTCATTTAAAATTCTCCCTTTAGGCCTCCAACTCCAAATAACTTAGGCCGGCCCTGGTGTGCATCATAAGGTAAAGGGTAAAGGTAAATAGGGACAATTGCATTACAAATAAAGTGCATCTTTTTAGGTGTATACGCATCCCATGATGATAATGAAGCAGAAGCAGAGTTTCCACCCTTGGTAGGGCCCACCTGTCACACTCTTAGAGTTCATTTTTATGGCAATTTTTGAGAAAAACTTTCCATTATGCTTTTTGAGAACTCATAAAAAATAATAAATCACAAAGTCTTTTGAAGAGATTTTAAATATATGACATCTCCCATCATCTAGTGATGATGATCTCTAGAGTGGATATCGGACTACGTGATTGTTTCGCATTCTTCACTCAAATCAGATTTTACTCACACTAAAGATGAATGTATATTCAAGGGCGGAGCCATGTGGGGGGCACGTGCCCTCACTCAACATTTGAAAATCTAATTTTTTTTATTAAAAAAAAATTAGGGCATAGCATGTGAATGGGGCAGGTGTTTCCTAAACTTTGGAAAAATATGTTTTTTGAATTGGGTTCATATTCGATTGAACTCAGCCCATACATGACCCTTTTAACCCCCATTAACTATGGTTAAGATTTACTAACACTTAGGTTCAACAATCTAACTTTTGTTTTTAGAAAAAAATTTAACTTTAAGGGTTAAAAGTTATTAACCAGAGTTAAAGGAAGCTATGTAAGTATGATTGAATTATCCGAATTCAATCTTAATTTGATAGGATTAGGACTCGTATTTTTTATACTAAGTTATTTAAGTATTTAATTGGGCATAATTCATTGGACAAGAGAGCAATTGTCCGTTAAAAAAAATTATACAATTTATTTAACATGGCATAGCTGTGGGGGCAAGAGACCAACTGTCTCCTAAGCTTTTGAAGACAAAATATGTCTTTAATATTATTAATTTAATTATATAACTAGGCATAGCTGTGAGGCAAGGGGCAGTCCCTATAAACAAGAAGAAACAATATTCATAGTATGTACAAAATATAGATATGAGAGAAACAGCCTGAAAATTTAGTTGTCAATTTTTTTCTAGGGACTTTACCCTAAACCCCATCTTTCTAGACCCAAAAGATTTCGTATTCACCTTATCTTTCTCTACAAAATTCATCAACAATTACTACTATGTTTAATCAACCATGCGTGCCCCTATTAGAAAATTCTGGCTCCAACCCTGTGTGTATAAGTGGTTCATTTCATATAAAAATAAAAAGTATTAATGTCACAGGGTGGCTGGGCATTCACCACCATATATGCCACGCCCACCTTCACTTTTAATGTCAAGAGAGGAATCGCTTGACATGAGTCCAATCAGAATAAGATCAAAGCTATTGATGAGAGGTTTAACTCTAACCTTTTGTCTTTTGTCATATTCCTTTTGTTTTTTTGGTTAACACATATTATACTCAACACAACACACACACATCCGGGCCACAAGGCCATCCTAGGAGTTATGAGATTTTGGCGTCGTCACTTACATTCAAATCATTCTATGAGAGAGCATACAAGGCACATGAACAAATGAACCTGAAAATTTCTTCTATATATCTAAGTGTCCACTGAAACCCAAACTAAACTTGTACATAAATAGAAACTAACCCACTACACAAAATTTATCACTTGGATTACCAGCTCAAGTCCGATAAAAACCTTCAAAATGAAACCCCAAATACATGTCGCTCTCCCTCAATCATAAGGCCACATGTCCAGGACTCTATCATCTGCATGATGATCACAAGCAAGCTCCTGCTCAACCATCGGTTCCAAAGCATGATTGTCCAACTTGGAATCTACCGAAATAAAAAAATTCGACTGAGCATTGAATACTCAATGTATACAAACTACTAATTAACAATGTTATAAAACATTAACATGTCATACAGGATACGGTTCATCAGAACATATGCATAATCAGAGTGCGGAAGTTTAAAACAAGCTAACAAGTGCATATTCTTGAAAATCATACTTTGAGTTCGTACTTTAACAAAACATATTTTAAACGTCGTATGAGTCTTGTGAGTTACTTGGGAGTATCTTATGAGAATTTTAGCTTATGAGCACTTTATGCGACTTATATGTCTTGTGAGTTCCTTATGAGTTTCCTTATAAGTTCTTGTGAGCTTGTTCTTATGAGACTTATCATATCATTCTTTTTCACTTATCTTGTACTTACTTTGAGACAGATGCTAGTACACGTATATGGTCATAGTATACCAGTATCCTCTCTTACTTTCTTGGAAACAAATGATAGTGTCTGTACCTAGTCATAGTACACTAAAACATCATTTCTTAATTCATGGAAACAGATACTAGTTCCCAAACCTGGTCATAGTACACTAGCATCTTTTCATATTCTCTATTTTACTTGGTAACAGATATTAGTACTCGTACCTTGTCATAGTATACTAGTATCCTCTCATACTTACTTGGAAACAAAATATTAGTGCCCATACTTGGTCATAGTACACTAACATCCTTTTTTATTCTTGTGAACTTGTGAGCTTTCTCTTGTGAGTTTTGTCTTCTTTCTTATCAGTTGTTACTTATAAAACCTAATAGCCTTTACTTATGAGTCATCGGATACCTTACTTATGAGAAACCTTAGTCATACACACCATACATGTGCATAGTGTGCTTGTGAGTATCATGGTAATTATATAAAGCGTTTAAACATAATCATATGCTCATCGAATTACAGTCATAGAAAGATCATATATGTGCTTATCATACATGTGCTTACAGTACTTGTGAGCATTAAAGAGTATTTGGGAGCATCATAGTGATCATAGAAAGCTTTTAACATTGAGTCACATGTATAGAGTACTTGTAAGCAACATAAAGTACTTAGGAGCATCATGGTGTTCATTTTCTATATTCTTATACAAATCTCGAGTATGCAAATATGGTAGGCGAGGAAATCATCATACATCATTGAAATCTCAATTTCATTCCATTCCTTTCAATAGTATACACAATGACTCAATGAATCATAACAAAGCTAGTTAGTAGAGTGTATTTACACTCTTTCCATCAAAACTCATCCCTTTAATCTTATTAAGTACAAAGGAATCCTAACAATCCATTTAGGAGAGTTTATTCACACTCTCTTATCAAAACTCATATCTTTTATTTATCTTTTTATATACATACAAGGCTATAAGCCTTAATTTCCTCAAAGATCATGCATCAAAGCTTACTAACAAGGCTATATGCCTTAATCTCTACCAAAAACCATGCTTTACTAATTACTAAGCATTAATGAATCATAATAAGATAGTTAGCAGATTGTTCTTCCTTTCTAAGACCAAATCCCTGTTGGCCTATAGGTTTTTACCTTAGGTCTCCATAATGATTTTAATGATAACACAATAATGTAATAATATTTTGTGTTACTAATGTCTCTTTCAGTTTATGTGAAATTCAGTATACTAAGAGCATTAGCAAGTTATTTAAGGAAAAAACACAAAAAAGACTTCATTTATTAAAAAGATTATATCCAAGTCCAAGTAAGCTATTGAATCAAGTTGGATCACATTGAAAATAATTAAAGATCATATCAAAAGCCAAAGTCCAAGTCGGATCATCAAGAAGATTGAAGGTTGATCATGAAGCTAAAGTCAAATCTGCTCAAGATCAAGAATGAAGAATTATGAAGACAAGGTCAAAAGGAAGATCCAAGATGAAGTTGAAGACTCTCTAGAAGGTTTATTATTTTATATTTTAGTGAGAGTGTTTAGGACTTTTGTAAAAGTCCTCAAAGTATGGTTGATTGAAAAGCTCATAACCATAGATTGACCATAGGTTCGTTAGACCAAAATTGACTATCATTATAAGGACCTTAGACATAATTTGGAATGACCAAAAACATAATAAAAATAAGGTAGAAGACAAAGGAATTCATTTCTATTATATTGGTCAAGCTTAAGACGAGATTTCAGAAGAAAACAAAAATCTCATAGACGAAATTGTGGAGGTCCACAGATCTCATCGACGAAATCAATCGTAGAGCTACTGTTTTCTTTTCGGGCCAAATCTCATCAACGAAATCATGCGGAAACCAGAATACTCTATAACGGCTAGTTTCATTTTGGATGTTCCCCAATGACCATAAAACCTCTTGGGCTATAAATAGGATTGATTTATGAATGAAATTAAGAACTCCAATCATTCAATTAATCACTCCAAAGCTTAGATTTTAAACTCCATTGAGTTGAACTTAGAATCCCAAATGAGTCATTCTTGAGTTATTCAATTCCATTCTTTGAGAGACTCTTAATGATCTTAAGAGAGATCATCCAACTCGTATAGAGGAGTAAAAAATGATTGTAAAACACTTCTATACAAGTGTGTTGAAATCAAGATAAGAAAGATTGTAAAGGTTTGGTCTTCACCCAGAAGAAGGTTGTGCCATTAGTGAAATCGTGGTGAATCCTTGAGTGGGGAAGCTTAAGGCGGGGACGTGGGTTACCGAACCTCAAGAAAAAACTCTTTGTGTTTGCATTCTCTCTACCTTCTCTTTACTTTATGTTTTGCATTATTTGTTAAATTGTTTGAATTATATTCCTTTTTAATTTTAAATTTTGAATTTCCGCTTAAGGGAACTAAGAAGACTCTAAATTTGCCATAAACACTAATCACCCCCCCCCCCCCTCTAGGGTCCAATCCTTGGGCAATAATCCCTTTGGTTGAGCGCTTGAGAAAAGTTGAGGAAGCGAGAATCCAAGCTTTAGAAAGGTTGTGGAAGCAAATCCGACCTCCCCTTTTAATCCTGGAACAAGCCCAAGCCAAACCCTAGATCTCCTCTCTTCTCTCTTTCAAAAACCCCAAAAATCTCTTTTAAGGGTTGTGTAAACCCTTACCCACGAGTGTGGGGCCTTATATAGGCAAAGGGGTTGTCAAAAACCCATTATACTCTCACAAAATATCTCTCAAGTTCAGTTTCAGCACAAAAGGGAAGGAGGGGTCAACCGGAGGTGTCCACCAGTCAACTAGTTGATTTTGGGGATTCTGGAAAAGAACCCCATACACTTTAGTGCGAGCATCGGTTGACCGGAGGTGTCCACTGGTAGTGGAGGGGTCAACCAGAGGTGATGATCGGTCGACCGGTTATGCCCTGTTTTGCTTGCCTCTGGTGTTTTGGCCATAAATTTTGACTGGCTTATTGTATTTAGGCGATTCAACTTGTGTTAGACTTGAAATTCAAAGGGAAACAAATTTGTGTCTAATGTACAAATCCTAATTTTGACTTATTAATGGTCTAAATAGGCCCTATAGTTGAGTGTTCCTGGGACAAATTACAGCAAATCAGTCTTCAAAAAACCCATGTTTGACCTAACTTCGACTAAAACTCTGAAAAAATGTTAAACGTGAACATCGAAGAGTATTTCAATATCTTTCTAATGGATTAAGAATCATTCGATTCCAATCAACGGTGACAAAACTAGAGTTCTCTCAAGTTGAGGGTATGTCAAGACATCTCTTTTCTTTTCTTTACACTTTGATCATACTTTGATCACACGAGAGGGTCCTTAGGACCCTGAACACGTACCCTAACACACTAGGGTCATTCAAGAACTCTCATTTAATTTCTCCACACTAAACCATAATTACAATAAGGCCTTTACAAGATTGGTGCCCATGACACTATTCACACTACAATTCCATGAAGTTTCGGAGTTCTACATCCTCCCCCCTTACAGAAATTTCGTCCTCGAAATTAGAAAGCTACGCAAACTAACAGGGATCATTTTCCCACATTGCAACTCACTCCATTATACAGGATTAATACTACTCATGACACATGGATGTGCAATCCAGTGTTGACATTCCATACATCACAACCTAGACATAGCATGTTGGTATACACATTGCATAGTTAGCACACGTAAAGCATATAATGAAAATTCTTAAGTTAATGTACCTTGAACCACATCAACAGATGCCTGAGTATCCTGTCTTCATATGGCAAAGGATCGGCCCTGGTCCGCCTGGTGAGGCGATTGTATGGGCTGCTGGGGCCTCGAAGCCTGAAAAGACTCCTATTGCATGGGCAGTCGGACTGGGAGTCTTCTCCCCTGGGTTTGGGACTGCAGCTGATAGCGTGGAAAATCTCTAACTCGGTGTCCCTGGTCACCGCAATGGTAACACGCACCTGTGAGCGCTTAACAATTCCCAGCCAAGTGTTTTCTTCTACAGTAACCACAGAAATCGATTGTAGATGCAGACGATGCGGGCTGGTCATGTCGAGTGACCTACATAGTAGTAGGGCAAGAAGCTTGAGGTGTAATAGGAGGCCTTTGCGCTTGTGTAGGTGAGAAAACTAGCATGGAGCAGTCCTGGCCCTCTTCTCAGGTCGAGCGGAGTTACTGGACTGGCTTCTCACCATTTCTCTCTTCTTGAAGAATTCCTCAGCATTCATCTATGCTAACTAAACTTTATCATTGACCTCCGCATAGGTCTCATGCCTAAACATAAAGACCTTGTCTCTAATATAGGCTTTCAGCCCTCATTACCTCTGTGGCTATCATGTGTGGAGCGAACCTCGACAATTTGGAGAATTCGGCCTCGTACTCAGCTATTGTCATGTTCCCCTGTTCCAAGGTAAGGAACCCCACTTCTTTCTTCTCTCTAACTCCCACAGGAAAATATTACTTGTAGAAGATGTCAAGAAACTCTCCCCAAGACCATGGCTCCCCTGCCTTGGTGGCATCTCTCTGCCTCAATGCAAACCTCCATCAATGTTCGGCTTCACCTTCCATCATGAAGAAAGCCCAGTCTACTCCCTGCTCATTAGTGCAGCGAAGCACCTTGAAGGTCTTCTCTAGTTGTATGATCCATGCCTCAATGATCATAGGATCGGGATTCCCGTAGAAGGTAGGAGGCCGAAGTTCCCTGAAGGCCTCAAGGCTTGCAGTGTGATGTGCAAATGGAGGTACAGGTGTAGCAGCAGGATTAGCAACAAGCTGCCAGGCTTCCATAAGTGTTATGGCCTCAGTAATCTACCCTAAAATCTGAGTAAGGTCGGGTTTTTCATTTCCAAATGGAGCCTCCCCTCCAGTACTTCTAGTCCGGTAACCTCGACCCCGATTGTCGTATCTCATGATCGAATCCTGAGATCAACAGCAAAACATAAGCCTCACTTCGAAACCAGTTTATCAACATGATATTAAGTGCAATTGATAGAGGCGAACGCTAGTGCATAATACACATAAGGATATACACAATATCATATAAGCATACAACTTAGGTTTTCTAGCATTCGACACTAGCTCAGTTGAGACCTCAACCAATTTTAAGACCAAGACTAATTGATTAATCTATACTTGGAATGCCACTTCATACATGGACCTAATACCTCGTCTTGACACCCTCATCGTCACAGTATCAAACCTCTAACTAGGACATACTCCAATCGAAGGATAAATGCCCAACTTGGAAGACGTATGTCAAATACCTTATCCCTAAGGGAACTAATGCCTAGGCTCTGAAACCAACTATGTCGCGACACCAAAGTCTCATAACTCCTAGGTGGGATTTTGGGTCGTGACAGTAGTTGACTGGCTAGATGTTGCATCTATGTCAGCAATTCATAACCAATGATTCAAGTTTTAGGAACTAATAAACATATGTATAATTAGATACGACCGATATATAGGACCTGCTATCGAGCACTAGGCCATCCGTTTGAGAATCCAATAGCCCAAATATTGAGGGCTGATATGCATTAAACAGTGGACCCCACACCATCAATGTTTGGGTAGTTGGAAATTTCGATCAGACTGTCCAGTGCTCGATAGCACCTGCTATTGATCGCACTTAATTACTATCCAAAAATTAATGAGAATATATTTAATTTTTATAATAATTATTGACTTCATCTATTCTCTAGTGATGCTACAAGACAATGACTTAAAATGAATTGATTTGATTTGGCTATTCTTTCGGGTGCAATAGATAAAAGTTGATGAGATTGATTGGATTTTATATATTAAAAAAAAATCACTTCATCCATTCTCCAATAATGGTACAAGACTTCTCTTTTATTATTATTTTTTTCATAATGTCATTATAGAGTTATAATAGAAAAGAGTTAATTTGTATATATATATTATAAGATTGATAAATTCCATTATAAACACAATTTCTACTTTGTATAACTCTTTTCTTTTAGTTTGATTGGTTGACCATCAAGAATGGAATTAAACATTGCTATTTTTAAGAAGACATGTACATTTATAAAATGTTTTTGGCATATGCATGAATATTACTGAACTTGTATTTTGTAAGTGGGTGTAATCTGCGGGTATCATTAGCTTAGATTGATTTGAGCAAATTTAATTGATTTGAGTCATTGAATGTCATTTTAATCATATTATAACAACAATCCCAACAGAAAAAAAAAAATTTGAAAGAGGCCCATTTGAGAGGAGGGTATTTCTTCATTTGGAATCATCACAAAGAGAAACAACGTAGTCAACAAGAAAAGCATTACAAATTAAAACTAAAAAAATAAACTCATAGAACAATGATCATCATAAGATCCAAACTGTTGAATCCAATAAGCAGTGTGACAATGGTAGACTGTCTCGAGAAAATTGCATGAGACTACGTGAACTTCTTGATGGAATCAAAAGAGAAGATTGTCACCAGGAACGTCATGGAGTAATCGACCCCAAAATCCAAAGCTAAATCAATTGGAAAAAGTTATTAGTATTAGAATAAATCAACCTTAACGAGACCCAATTGTAGAGAGAGGAGAGTTGTAGAAAGAGGGAGTTACTGGGATTATTTGTTCAAACACGATAGGTTGGGCAAGAAGAAGGTTTAAAGAGATGGGTTTTTGCATCTTTTTATCTTCTTTTTTTTTATTTTTACCTTAAATGATTTATAATAATTGGTGTATATCCGTAGAACTTGGGGTGCGCCTAACACCACCTTTTTAATCTAAAGTTTTGTTTCGGTCAATATTTCATATTGGTACTGGCCCAAACCAATATGTATCAGTTGATACGTATCGTTTTCCATAATTTTTATTTCCATGACTATACATTGAAGCCACAAAAAATAAAAAAATTCAAATAGTTTTGATCGTTGGTTGTTGATCACTGCCATGTGCATGAGAGGTACTCAATTGTATAAAAGACCTACGATGGGATTTAAAAAAAGGTGAGGAGCTTGAGATAATGAGCGATAAGTAGTGGAAAAGATGATGTATGAGATAGACAAGGAATCAAACAAAATTGGGCTTGGTGGGTTATGCCATGACCCAAAATCTGACCAAGATCCTTCGTGGAACTTTGACTCAAAATGCTCGTGAGTATAGGACGGTGTGACTTAAAAAAATAAAAAGACTTAATCCTAGGTAGGTCCGTCAGGGATGGCAAAGTCAAGTTGCCGGGGTACACCGTTGAGTTCCATGATTTGTTGTTGGAGGGATGTGATTTCGACCTTCATATTATCAATTATCTAGGATCCGAACTGGCGGATCCGGGCGGTCATCTCAACCTTTGCACTATCTAGTTGATCTTAGTAGAAATTGAGTTGGGCCCTGATGACGGTTGTCTCTCTGACATTGCCTCTCAGTCTCTTTTATAGAGATTGGGTTATCTGCTTGAGTTGCTCGACCTGTTCCTATATTGCTTGAAATTCGCGGTCCCGCTCTGCTTCCTACTACCTAAATGTCTGTTGGGCTTTTCTTAACCTCTTCTCCTTCTCCCGGATCTGTAACTATCTCTCCAAGAATTTGTCTCTCCAGGGAACCACCATCTCAGCTATGGAAATAGTCCCCTTTGATGGTGTTGAAACTGGTGTAGGCAGTTTCCTTTGTGTGGGCATACTGGATGGAATGTCAGGATTTTCCACTCAAATGAGGTATGTTGAATCAATAGGTGGTCCTGCTGTAAACACAAAATCTGGTCATCTATCTCTCTTGGAGCTTCACCAATCTGACTGGAAGCGTCGGGTAAGGCACTCGGAGTGTACAATGAAGTCAATACGATTATTTCTTAACCTGTCTATCACTAGGATACGCTGAGAGAGTCCAAACTAGAGGACTCGGAGTGGTGCATATATTGTTGAACCGGTAAGACCAGCGAAGATCATGCATTGTCTTTCTATTATGACAACGCGATGTAGCTTTTTCAGGACTAGCCACTTACATTTCTATATGATCTGCTCCTTTGTAAGGGTTTGGAGAATCTTGTAGAGCGTCTTAACATTTGTAGATACGATCTAGCCCTGATTATGAGAAATCTTCCTGGGTAGACTGTAAGCTTCACGAAGATCGACAGGCACCAAGATGATCATAGGCAAGTGTCTTACCAACCATAGGTGTAACAGTGGTGTATTGGCATGGAATATGCCCTTTCGACAGTCTATGGATTGGATGAGGACTTTGAGAAGTTCTGCAAGGTTGACTGGGACAACTGTTCCTCAATTGTGCATATCTTCGATAACTCCTACTAGTACTGAGTCGGCGAGGGTGCGACACTTTGGGAAGACCAACTGAGACATGATTATCAGTGTAAAGTATTGAGACCGGGTAGTTCAACTGTTATGCTATCAAGGTTCCATTTGTGGCTATACAGATCCTCAAGATAGCTTATGCGTAGCTGATCATATAAGCCATTAGGACCATGCTTCAAACAGAAGCTTGATATGCAAGAACCTTGAGAGGTTTGCCTTATATGTTGTCTTGTAGCGTAGTACTATCGTTTCACCATCCATAGTTAAGCCCAAGATGCATTGAATTTCTTCCAATATTGGACACAATTCGTTCTTACCGAAACGGAACACCATATAGGATGGGTTCTAACACTGCATAGTAGCATTTATGAGGCGCCAATCTGGTTTAACCATGAATAGGTCTAAGATGGTCCCCATTTTATAGTATTGAGCCTAAGTGAAACACCGATTGGAGGTAAAGGCTTGATATTCTGGAGGTTGTCATCACATGCCACCTGAGAGGTCAAATGCAGAAGTCGTGATGGTTTGGTCAAATGACTTAGTGATCCTTGAAGGTCCTACCATCTACCTGGACAAAGACGGAATTTGTGTAAGTGTATTGTGTATGCAAATACAAAATTATGCTGATGATAATGATTATTCTTTGATTTTTATTGGGTGTGACAGGACACATGTGACCCGATAGGACAGTCGGACAGAGTTTCGGTATGCTTTACCAGGGTTGTTGGGAACCGAGGGCCTATCAGATCAAGGCTGGGGATAGGTCTTGTGAAGACCTGTCTAACTAGGATTTGAACTCCATATGTGAACATAGGGTCGGATGTGTTTTATTTCAAGTACAAGTATGGCTCATTACATGCCCCTGGATGGATACTTATCTGGGTAGAGTGCCCTGATACTGAACCATGATTGGGGATAGGTATAGAGTTCAAGCAGGTTAAGGTTTAGAATATCCCTCCAGGTGGACTGCTTTTAGACTATACCTTACCCTATTCTATATGTTGGATACTAAGATAATGCAGATGTTCCTACAATGATTAGGGTCACTTAACACCGTATATGTGACTCCCCGGTATAGAACTTACTTAAAAATGGACGATTAGTGTAAGCGGGAGCATTCAAAATCCTTCCTTGAGGATAATCATCCAGAATGCGTAATTCTGCAGACCTCCAAGACTGTTAAGCTTCTGACACTGAGGATAATCATCCAACAGTCATAAGCAGATTAAGCCTGTCTATGGGTTTTCATGGGGCATTATACTACAATGATATGTATAAAATACATAGTACAAAATACACCTAAAGAGATGAAAGAACCAGTACTAGGCTAAATACTTTGGCATTTTGATTAATTTTGAGGTTTATTTGGCTTAAACCTAGGTTCTGGGTTAACTCTTAATCGATAAATCCCCAGCAGAGTCGCCAGAGTTGTGAGCACGGACTTTTACTCACTGGTTTCAATTAGGAGTCGCCTCCTATTAATTCTGAAGAATAGGCCCAGGATATAGATAAAGTCTAATGGTCTCAATAAGAGTTTAGGTAACAAGTTCGATTAAGTCCCAGGAAATGTGTTAGGTACCTTGGGACCCCCATTATACAATGGTTACTTACCCCCTAGGTATAAAACAAGTTAATGTCAAAGTTCAAATCAAATGCCTATGTTTTAGAGTATACTAATCCAAGAAAGGAGATAATCCTAACTAGGGTCCAATCTAGGTTGGGTTGCCTACGTACTCATGTGGAGTGAGATTAAACCGAGCGTAGTTTTGGCACATGAGCTCATACCGAGCTACGAGATTGTGTGTATCCACCGGGTGGTTAGGGTTTAGTCCGAGGACTAAGGTTTGGTTGACCGAGTTTGTCAAGTGCATGGTTTGGATCCAGTGACCAAAATTTGGGCCCGAAGGTTAGGGTTTAAGCCCGGAGGCTAAAGCATGGGCCCAAAGACTAAGGATTGGGCTCGGAGACTAGGGATTGAGCCCAGATGTCAAGGATTGGGCTCAGAGGCTAAAGGAAGGACCCGGAGGCTTGGGGTTGAGATTGGAGGCTAAGGTATAGGCTCGGAGGCCAAGGGTTTGGGCCCGAAGGCCTAGGTTGTCTTAACCATGCATTAGGTTGGTTAACCAAAGTTAGAAAGAGTTTGACCATGATTAAACTGTTAACCATAGTTAGAAATAGTCCAAATCAAAATTTTTTGAGACTTTTGTATTTTTTTAGAATTTTCCTGAATTTTTTTCAATGTTAAAATGGGTTTAACCATGGTTAAGGAATGAGTTAACCATGGTTAAGCTATTTAACTATGGTTAGAAATGCTCTAAAATCTATTTTTGATTATTTCCTATATTTTTAAATTTTTCAGGATTTTTATGATTTTTCTCAAAGTTAAAATTGTTTTAATCATGGTTAAAAGTTAACTTGGGTTAAGTTTTAACTTCGGTTAAAGGTCTATTCAGGTCTGGGGTGGACCCAAAGGGCATGGCAGGGCTTAGACTGGCCTCCTACCTAGTCTAGGCCCTGTGCAAAGCTTATTCAAGCAAAAACTGGATTAGCGGTAAACTTTTTATCATCAATTCCAGTTCTTCACAGAACTGGAATGGTAGTAGACTGGTTACCGTCATTTTCAGTTTTTTCTAAAATGGCTTTGCTAGCCTGGGGGAAGGTCGATGATGATACCCAGAGAATCATGATCCCTTAGAGTTGATTAGGGGACTTTAACAAAATTCATGGGCCTTGGGCCTGGTCTGGATTGGGCCCACAGTGGTCATCTTTATCAAGAACCAGAAAACTCAGAATATTAGTGAACTATTCATCGACATTCTGTGTCTTCTCTGGTTCAACTTTGATTAACCATGGTTAGAGAGGTCTGAGAGACCTAAAATGATCAGGGAAGATGGAGAGAGATCTTAAGGACCTAAACCATGCCCTGGAGTGGACTAGGGTTCCAAAATACGAGGCCAAGAGCCACTAAAAGAGGGGAAGCCCATAATGACGATACTGAGATTACCGTCATTCTAGTTTCTTTACAGATTGACATTTTCTCTTCTGGCCTTGAATCAGGATCACCTCAGGGGCTTCCTCATGCACTGGAGGTACCCTGGGGGACACGGGGAGTGAGGAGGGAGGTTTTACTACCCGTGGGAGGCGCATGCTCAGTGTGTAGTGTGGTGAACAGTGCTGAAAACTCATGGGAGGTCCCCTTTACTTATGGGAGAGGTAATGGGACCCTTACTCTCAGACTTGTAGTGAGTTAGAACCCCCTAAAGATGACCAGGGGTTTGCAGATGCTCAAAAGAAAAAGAAAAAAAAAGCAAGGGACCCTACCCTCTTGCTTCAAGTGACACAGGTGTGGGGGAGGGTTTGATGGTGACGCAAATGGAGGGACTCTTTCCACTAAGGATAGCCTTGGCTTGTTTGCCCCCGGTTTGAAACTTACTCTAACAATACTTGAACTTGTGAACACAAGATTCTGGGAATCCTGGGATCTTCAGTGTTTCTTTCCAGAATTTCAGAATTTTTTGAAGAATAGAGAAGATGGAGTTGGGGGAGCTCTATTTATAGCCAAGGGAGGTTTGGGATACCTTGGGGATTAGGAAGGAAGTTGGTGAGAAGCTCAGAAGCATGGAGGAGTTGCTAGAGGCATGTCTGAGCATTGGTGAGGGCAAGCGAGTTCTGAATTTATGTAAACTTTGAATGGCGGTAAATTCAGTACCATCATTCCCATGCATAAAAACTTAATGACGATAGATCATCTACCACCATTCCTGATTTTTCTCAAAATGGGTTTGGCCCAGCTTTAAATGTACTCCACGCGGTACTTTGTTTTCCAAATAGGGAATAGCGGTAGAAAGACTACCGACATTTCGAAAATATTTGAATTTTTGGGCCTAAGGCCCCCTACAAGGCTTGGCTTGGGTTCGTGGTCCCTACATGGGCCCAGGGCTGCTTGTATACGGGATTAGGCCCTACGGACCTTAGCTTGGGTCCTATGGGGGTCTAGGGTTGGACTAGGGCTAGGCTAGGGTTAGCTAGGGTTGACTTTTGGCCTAGGGTTAGGCTAGGGTTAGGCCTTGGATTTGACTAGGACAAACCTAGGGTTTGATTAGGGCTGAACTAGGGTTTGACTAGGAATGACCTAGGGTTAACCATGGTTAAATTGTAAATTGTTTAACCATGATTGAGGAGAGACTATGGTTTGACCTAGGATTAGTCATAGGGTTTGACTTTGGTTGACCTAGGGTTAGATCTAGGGTTTGGTCAGGCTAAACTAGGATTGGACCTAGGGTAAACCATGGTTAAATTATCTAATCATGGTTAAAAATGGGTGTAAAAATTTGGTGCTTACATTATCACTTTTGGCTTATACCTAGGAAGTAGGTAATCATCTCAGACGGGAGTCTCAGGTTACCTAACACCTTTCCCGGGGCATAAACGAATCCCTTACCTAGACTACGATCGAGACTGTATATCCCAATCCCTCCACCCGGGTCCTATTCCTATGAATAAATAAGTGGCGACTCTTAGTAAACCCGTGAGACCTAAAAGGACGTTTAGCATCGTTCCTCCGCAGAGTCTGACCTGAAAGAAAATGCGGTAAAATCCCGCGCTCACAACTAACAACCATTTTTAACTAAATCAAGTAGCGAACTCTTTCATCAATGAAGCCTGCAGCAAAAGATATTCTTGTCGCATCCTCAATGTCTGTGCTTTTCCTAGACAAACCAAGGTCTCTTAGTCTTAGACAAATCTGGAATCTTGGGCTTGAGAATGTAATCTTTTTATCATGTTTTATCGCATTGAGGGTTTTTCTATTTCTCTTTTTCAAAGGACATGGTTAGGTCCTTGAGAATATTCTAAGCTAAAAAAAGGAGGTTGTTAGCATGGATTTTGGGTACCCACATGAGAGGTTGTGTGTTGAGAGTCGCCACTTAATAATTCTGAGGGATAACTCCCAGATATAGATAAGGTTTTATGATCTACATGAGATTCTAGGTAAGAGGTTCGGTTAAGTCCTAGAGAATGTATTAGGCACCCTAGGACCCCCATTTTGCAATGATTATCTACTCTCTAGGTACAAACCAAATTAAAATCAAATTATATTCAAATACCTAAATATTTAGAGTGTACTAACCCAAGAAAGAAAAAGTCCTAACTAGGGTCGAACCTGAGTTGGGTTACCTACGTACTCACAAGGGGTGAAATCAGACCGAGTGTAGTTCTGGCACATGAGCCCATGCCAAGGCTAAAGGAGTGGGTGTGTGCATCGAGGTGGCTAAGGATCTAGCCCAGGGGCTAAGGTTGGTTGATTCGATGGGTCAAGTACATGGTTTAGAAGGTTTTGGCCAAAAGGCCAAAGGTTAGTCCGGTAGACTAAAGATTAGGCCCGATAGGCCAATGGTTAGTCCGGTAGACTAGGATCAGGCCCGGTAGGCCAAGGGTTAGTCCGGTAGACTAAGAGATGCTTAACCGGAGTTAAATGAAGAGTTAATCATGGTTAGGGTTACTAACTAAGGTTAAGGGGAGAGTTAACCATGGTTAGGGTTGCCAGTCGGTTTTTTGTCTCTTTACATTTTTTAGATGTTTTGAGATTTTTTTAAGTTTTTCAAGGTTAAAAAAAGGTCTTAACCATGGTTAAAAATTAATCGGGGTTGTGTTAACCCCAATTAAAGGGTCTGGTCTAGTGTGGGGTGGGCCCAAGCAGTATAGCATGACCTAAAATGGCTTCGTATCTTATCTGGGTCTTGTGTAAGGCCACTGATGTGAAAATATTAAAAATGACGGTAAATGCAGTACCGTCTGTAAAGTCCATGTTTTTGTATAGGCATATTCTGGTGTCAAAACAAGTGAGTCTAGGTGTCTAGGTGTATATCTTGTGTCGTTGCCTTCAAGCATCCACGACAAGTGAAGTTGAAGACCGAAGAAGACCCGTTAAAGTCTCGGTTGATCATCTCCTTCATAGGATGGTAAGTGACCTAGATACCATAATACCACAGGTGGGATTTGACTTAGAATTATCTTAGCATGATGCCTTAGGTGGTAAGTGACTTAGACTAACCATACGGACCCTAGGTGATGAGATAAACAGTGCAAAACTTGTTTTAAAATCTGAAATTTTTAAAAAAACTAAGGATGCTTGTTTAAGGTGTATCTCACAAACCATAACTCGAATTTTGCTCCATAATATGTCAAAACGACCGCGTCGAAAAGAGCTACAACTTTTAGAATGGGTGCGAGACCCAAAAACGAAGTTTAAAATTCAGGTTGGCACCTCAGGGTCGACCCTGACCATTTTGGGTCGACCCTGGGTATAGAAGATTTTGTATGGTGCAAATTGGCAGAGAGTTGAAAAAGTGAGGGTCGACCCTGAGGACCATCCAGTCGACCGAAAGGCACCATCCGGTCGACCGAATGTGCCCCATGGGTCGACCCTGATATGGATTTCTTGCCAAAATTGGTTTTTCATGTTTTTTTGAGTTTTTAGCAACTTTAACACCTTCTAAAACATGGTTTTTGATTCCCTATTTATATAGAACCCTTCTAGTTCGTGGGGAACAACTTTGGGGAAGTATTGAGAAGGTTTTTAACTCCTTCTAGAGTTCATAAAAGCTCTGAAATATTATTGTTCTCCTCCTCTTGGTTAGCTTCCTTCAACTTAGAGTTTGCAAGCCTAAAGCTACAATTTTGCTTATTTGGACTTGTCCTTTGAAGGAGTCCATTTAGGTATTGATTTATATCAACCCGTTCTGGATAGAACACCTTGGCCGGAGTATTCCAGAGCCTTTTTGAAGGAGATCGATCTGAGAAGGATCGTGGTAGAGTGATTTGGTCGGTGGATTCCGAAGCCGTCATTAACGGAGATCGATCGGAAGATCGTGGAGTGTTTTCACGACACAGAGAAGTACGAGCGGCTGCAGTTGATCACGGGACTTGTGAGTACATGATGACTTTTCGAGGCGTGGAGGACTAAGAACTGAAGGATCGTGGTGTCAAGTCTGAATGAGTCAAGTTCGAGTCTTGTAAGTTCTTGTTTACTTTGTCTTAGTGGATTCTAATGGCTGGACTAGATCCCGTGGTTTTTCCCGGAAGGGTGTCCACGTAAAAATCCTTGTGTTGTGGTTTGCTTGGTTTACCTTATTCCGCACTTAAATTTTATCATCCCTTAACTAAATAACTTAATTGTTAAAATCATAAAAAGGGTTGATAGACTTTTAGGAAAACTTAACCATCCCCTTGAGCTTGTGAGATTCTCAACTCAAACATAGATTTGGGATTCATCGAATTAGATTTTTCACCGTCAATTCAATTTCTTTACAGAATGGAATTGGCGGTAGAAATACTACCGCTATGAAGTCGGGGTTTGCTCCCTCAAGAGGGTCCCCATGCAGGAAGAGGCAAGGAGACCTCTGTCCTTAGGTACAATATAAAAACAGAAATAAAAAGGGCCCTGTAGTAAGATCAGGAGCTTACAATGCTTTAAACAAAAAGAATAAAAGGGGTAGGGGGATCCTACCCTGTTGCCTGATTCCCACGGTGGTAGAGGTGGCGGTGCACAGTGGTGGAGGCCTGGGGGTGATCCCTGGATGCTCTAGGGTCTCTCCTAGGGTGGAGGACAAGGTTGGGAAGGTTGGATTTTCAGATTGGCAGAGCTTCAATAATGAGATTTTTTGGAATAAGGTTTAGGCTTGAAGAGGGGGGTATTTATAGGATTAGGGACGACCCTAGGGTAGTTTAGGGATTAAAAATAAGGTGTAGGACACTAGGGATGTGGAGTTGAGGAGTCCAGGGGGTGCCAGACAAGTTTTACGTAAACTCCAGGAATTGCGATAATGTCAATACCGCCATTCCTGTTCTAGGCTAAAAAAGAATGGTGGTAGATATATTACCGTCATTATCTGGTTTTTGTCAAGCAGGCTCAACCCATTCACTATTGATCAGGGTTACTGTAGCTTTTGCTAAATCTGGTAATGACAGTAAAGTTATTACCGTCATTATCTAGGTTTTTAAATTATGAACATGGGCCCCCACCAACGGTCATCTAAGGCTCGTGGGCCCATGCTTGAGCCCACAGGGTGGTCTAGTTGTAGGTTTTGGGTCTCTAGGCCAAGAAATGGGCCTTGAGCCCTAGAGTTAAACCAGGGGTTTAATTAGGGTTTAAATAGGTTGGACCTAGGTTTGCCTAGGGTTTAACTAGGGCTTGACTAGGGTTTGCTTAGGTTTGACTTAGGGTTTGTCTAGGGTTTGACTAAGGCTTGATTAGGGTTTGCCTATGATTTGACTAGGGCTTGCTTAGGTTTGACTAAGGCCTGCTTAGGTTTGACCTAGGGTTTGACTAGGGACTGCTTAGGTTTGACCTAGGGTTTGCCTATGACTTGACTAAGGCTTGACTAGGGTTTGCCTAGAGTTTGACTAGGGTCTGATTGGGTTTGACCTAGGGTTTGACTAAGGCTTGACTAGGGTTTTACCTAAGGTTTGAGGATATTATACATGGTTAACCATGGTTAGGAAGGGGGTGTAAAAATTGGGTGCTTACAGAGGGTATAGAAGAATTCCTAAGCTTGCCCGTGATGGGGGAAGGCCTTTCAGGTAACAAATATGTATTTGAATGGTATTTTCCTGCATGCAATTGAAATATTTTTCATGCATGATGTTGTTGCGACTCTAATTGGAAAAAAAATTAAAATGCAATCTATATATTCAGAAACAAAATTAAAGTGCAATCTATATATTTGGAAACAAAATTAAAGTGCAATATGTGATTTGAAAGAAAATTAGAGTACAATTTATATTTGGAAAGACAATCAAAGTGTCAACTGAGAATTCAGAAAGAAAATCAAATTGGAATATTTATGTAGAAAGAAAATTAATTTGCCCTTCTATATTTGCAAAAGAAAATTCAATAGTAGTTGTGCCTAAACTTATATCTTTCGTTCTATAAATGGGCCTTGAATGGATTTCATCACTCGTTGGGCCTTCACAAGCTCTTGTAGCTCTATTGAAGGTTTAGCTCACCGTTTCTATTTTCTTCTATGTATTAGGGTCTCTATCTCAGTGTGTGATTCAAGCCTTCAAGGCGATGTCAATCGGATAAGCGATCTACCAAAAGGACATAATTTTTTATGCTCATTAACTAGGAAGGCCTTGTCGATGAGGTACAGTTTAATACATCCTCGTGATGCATCTAATGAATGCTTATCAGTCATCATCTCATAAGATACAACGAGATGAGCAAGTTAACCAGTCGTTCGGTTCGGTTCCATCCTTGGACAACCATCAATGAAGCAACGAGCTGTCGCCGCCTTTACTGAAGGATGACGGATTCGCGCGAGGGACACCCTGCGAAGATAGTCGTGACGTCTATGTAGTTGACATATGTTAAACATGTGAAAACTTATCACTTCTCCACATATGCATCTATGGGCCTCAAGGATGGCAGATTTTAATGAGGGAAAAAGGAAAAAGGGACAAAAGGAGATTAGATCACAACCAATTGCAATTGAATTCAATTGCATATTTGTGAGTGATTGATTGAAAAAAAAAAAGAATTTTGGAAGAGAAAATATACACTTTATTATGCTTTCAATCCAATATATATACACAGAATTACTAACTAAATAAGGATAGAACAAAAATAGGAATCTAATTAAATGCTAAAGATACTGCTAAAAATAATCCTAATTCCAACACTCCCCCTCAAGCTGAGGCGAATATATTGACGAGCCCAAGCTTGACAAGAGAAGATTGCAGTAACGAGGGACCAACAGACTTGGTGAACATATCAACAGTCTGATCGGATGAGGGAACAAAGTTCGGAGAAATGACACCTGAATGAACTTTTTCCCGAATGAAGTGAATATCAACTTCTATGTGTTTTGTCCTCCTCATGAAGTACAGCGATAACATAATGGCAGACTTATTATCACAAAACAAAGAAGATGAGTCCATTACTAAGAAGTCAAGCTCATTCATAAGGGAACGTAGCCAGAGAAGCTCACACATGGCCTGAGCCATGGCATGATATTCTGCCTCAGAAGAAGATCGAGAAACAACCGCTTGTTTCTTACTTTTCTAGGATATGAAATGACTACGATGGAAAGTACATATGCCAGAAGTAGAGCGCCTATCACTCTTAGACCCTGCATTATCAGCATCTGTAAAATAGGAGAGACCTGACTGTGCTCCTGTCATATAAAAAAGCCCAAGACTAGGACATGTCTTAAGGTACCGAAGAATATGATAAAATGCATCTAGATGAGAGGTGCGTGGAGAGTGCATAAATTGACTAACAACACTAACAACAAAAGTGAGATTCGGTCTTGTGTTCGTCAATAAATAAAATGACCCACAAGACATTGATAAACGAACGGATCTAATAGTAACTCCCCCGATTATGCTGACAATTTAAGGTTTGGATCCATAGGAGTAGAAGTAGGCCTACACCCAAGCATACCTATATCCAGAAGAAGGTCAAGTACATACTTCCACTGAGATAGGGATATGCCACGACGAGACCTAGCAACCTCAATGCTAAGGAAATACCGCATAGGACCCCAAGTCCTTAATATCAAAGGACACCCTGAGATCACACTTCACCTTAGCAATACCAAGTGCATCATCTCCATTAATAATGATGTCATCTACATAAACTAAGATAATAATACACTGTCGATCTGACTGTTACTAAATAAAGCATGTATAATCAGAGTGGCACCTAACAAACTCGATATTCAGAACTACATCACTGAAGTGACTAAACCATGCTCGAGGAGACTACTTAAGCCCATAGAGGGATTTTTGGAGACAACAAACTTTCCCTAAATACTCCCCCTAAGCCCAAAAACTCGGTGGCGGATCCATGTAGATAATCTTCGAAAGATCACCACAAGGAAAGCATTCTTGACATCCAACTGATGAACATGCCAAGAATAGGAAGTAGCAAGTGAGGCAAGAAGACGGACCTTAGTCAACTTAGCCACAAGAGCAAAGGTTGCACCAAAGTCTTTACCCAAAACTTGAGTGAAGCCTTTAGCGACAATGGGAGCCTTATATCTCTCAACAGTGTCATCTGTAAAATACTTCACACTGAAGACCCAGTTACAACCAACTGTACGCTCACCAGCATGCAGATCAACAAGGTCCCATGTCTGATTTTGCTTAAGAGAATCCATTTTTGCTTTAATGGCAACCACCCACTTAGGCTCTTAGAAAGCCTCAAAGACTGATCGAGGAATAGACACTAAATCAACCTGACCAAGGAAAGACTGATAGGAAGCTAAAAGACCCTTATAAAAGATAAACTTGGCAATAGGATGATCAGTACTACAAGAAAAACCCAAACGGGTAGGGGGATGACGATCACGGGGAGGGTACTAGGGAGGTACAATATCAGAAGCTAAGGGAAGAGGTGAAGTACCTGAGTCCGGAGAAGAGTCTGGCGAAGGAACATGATAGTGCAGATGGTGAGAAACATTAAAGCGCAAACATCAAGGAATATAAGGGAAGGGATCAGTAGTGATTACCGGAGGGAGGGACCTGCTAGTGAGTGAAGGAGAGTACACCAGAGGAGGCTCAAGAATGGGTGCAAGATGAAGAAGCAAGCGATTGTCCACCGGAGGAGTCTCCTCAACAGGTCCCGACAAGGAAGGAGTACTTGAAAAGAAATGAACAACTGTAGACACCCTACGTTTGCCCGGATTCTTCATGCTCCTCTAACTCTCCTACTCTAACACTTTGACTCTCCAAGGCTGTAGGACTTACCTCTTAACCCAACTTGTCCAATTTATCCTAATATTAGACCAAACCAAAATCCATCAGAAGAGGACCCCTCTTGATCTTTCAAAAAAAAAAAAAATTGTTAGGTCGTTTTTATCAAAAACGACCATCCTATTTTAGCCATGAAAACTTGGTCGTTTTTGATAAAAACGACCAAAATTTTTAGGCTTCATTTGTATGGTCGTTTATGTCAAAAACAACTTTGTCTGAGTCCGTAACTAACCCATGTGCTAGGAAATCTTTTCTGTTACAAGAGGGGACTCGTTGGTCGTTTTTATCATAAACGACCAAGCTTATTTACACTAAATTCATATTGTCGTTTTTGATAAAAACGACCAGACTTATACTCTTTTTTTTGTCCATCAACTCTTATAGTATATTAACTTTCTTTGGACCAAATTACCCCCACTATTTTCGAGTTCCCAAGGATTTCATCCCAAACAACCAAAAAAATGACTTTTATGTCCCTAAGAGTGTTTAGTCCCATATTGGAATTGGATGAGTTTTTCCCCTCAACCTCTCCCCTATAAATACCCCAGCCCTTTACCTCATTTGACACCACTCTTGCTAACCAAAATTCTGCAAAAAAAGAGACTAAGAAAGCCATGCTTTGCAAGGCATTCTAAGTCTTGAAAAAAATCTTTTATCCATTTCCCTTTGTCACAAAAACCCTAGAATTCTCTAAGTCCTTAGAGAATTAAGAAGAGAAGGCCTTGGAGAGGAGAAAGAATGAGAAAGGAGAGCTTGAAATACTTGGAAAAGCTTGAAGGTTCAAATTCAAGGGGGTCTCCAACCCACATTGGTAGGCCAACACTATACCTCGTCCCATTTCATTTTGTGCAACTTCTCTCCTTCACCCTAATTTTTAAGACCTATCCCCCTTTCTTTGGGTAATTTGGACCCTCCTATGACGCGTTTCACCGATTAGTGGGCTTCAAATGGAAGAAAGAGGGGTAGGAACCCTTAGGTCTTTTTAGAACCCTTTTATTTTTATTTTCTTTTTTAAAAAAATGATGAATGGGCCAAGTTGTTAAAATTTTCCCTCTCTTTGCTCTAAAACTCACTAAGGACCCCCTAAGACGCATTTCGCCGAATTGGGGCTCCTTGTGAGATATGGAGATATAGAAATATACCCCTTAGTCTTAGAACCCACATTTTCATTCTCATTATTGCTCAAGCATTGTAATGAAGTGTTCCTCTTCTCCTTAAAAATGTTCATTAAAGATCCCTTACAACACGTTTCACCGATTTGGGGCTCTTTGTGAATAACAAGGAAAATTGGGGTATTTCATTCATTGTTAGACATATGTTTTCTTTCAAAAATCTTTTTTTTTTTTATCATCATCTTATGCAATATAACGATGTCTAATCTTTCTAGATTAGAGTCGTTATAATGCCAATTTTTAGATAGATTTTCATCATCATTTCATGTATTTTAACGATGTCTAATCTTTCTAGATTAGAGTCGTTATAATGCCGATTTTTAGATAGATTTTCATCATCATTTCATGTGTTCTAACAATGTCTAATCTTTCTAGATTAGAGTCATTATAATGCCGATTTTTAGATAGATTTTCATCATCATTTCATGTGTTCTAACGATGTCTAATCTTTGTAGATTAGAGTCGTTACAATTCTTCGGAAATTAGAATTTCATTAACCATTTTTTTTAAGCCGATTTATCAAAGATTTTTTTTAGGGAATTTTGAAATCTTAAGTTACTGTCATTGGACGGGTGATTTGGGGTGCCTAACACCTTCCCCAAATCACAATAAAGCCTCCCTTCCCGAGATCTCATCATGGTTTCGCATTAATTTTATTTTAAAATGAATTTCGGTGATCAATCACACCATAACTCGATGATTGGTGGTGACTCAAGTTTTCTTTTCTTTTTTAAAAAAATAATTTTCGAAAAAGGTTGCTATCTCACAAAAGTTTTCAAAAAAGTAACATCCAATGAGTGATAGATGTGACAAGTAATCGGATCATAAAAACAATACCCCTTAGACATGCTAGAATACCCTAAGAAGATACACTGAATGGCCTTATCATCGAGTTTGGTACGAGAAGGACTGCGGTTCTGAACAAAGCATGTACAGCCGAACACACGAGGTATAATAGGAAAAAGGGTGCTACCAGGCTGTTGGATACTCTCATACCACATAAGAAACACCGAACAACAGACATAATGTGGCGGTTTTTACGCTCTGCCACACCATTTTGCTCAGGAGTGTAAGGACAGGTAAGCTGCTAGAGAATACCACTTTTGTTAAGTTCACTTCGAAATTCATTTGTGATATATTCCCGATCATTATCAGACCGAATATTCCGTACAACAGTATTATATTGGGTTTTGATCATTTGCAAAAAAAAATTAATAAAGTGGGAAAACACCTCAGATTTTTTCTTCATAAGATATATAGACCCAAGTGCAACAAGTGTAATCATCTATGAAAGTGACATAATAACGATGTTGAGACAAGGCAGTCACTGGAGAAGGACCCCACACATCAGAGTGTATAAGATCAAAGGCACTAAGTGCAGGTGCATGCGAGGGATAAAAGTAGTGTGAGTATGTTTTGACAATTCACAAACCACACATTTAAATTTAAAGTTCTTGCATGCTTTATTCAAAGGTGAAAAAAGCCAACATAAATACTGAAAGTTTGCATGCCCTAAACGAGCATGCCACAAATCAAGAGACTAACTAGAAAAAACAGAAGAGTCAAAAACAGGCAAAACAGATGCCTGAAGACTAGATGACGACACTTTGGAAAACGGAGGATCTCCAAAGTAGTAGAGTCCATCGTGCTCATATCCCCTACCAAAAATATTCTTCGAAGTCAGGTCCTGCAAAAGACAACGATCAGGTAAGAAAATAACAGCACAATGAAGGTTTTTCGCAAGCAAACTAATTGAGAGATGATTACAAGCAAAGTTAGGAACATAGAAAATAGAGGGATGAGTGATGTCTGAAGATAAATGTGTATCACCCTGACTACTTATTTTGATAGAGGACCCATCGGCAATACGAACAGACTGAGTGACAGGGGTAACTGGAGATGATAAAATGGAAAACTCATCAGTCGTGTGATTATTGGCTCCGGAATCCAGAATCCAAGTGGGATTGCCTGACTTAACATGAAGAGTAGTAGGTATACTTGCAGCAAGAGTAGTCGTGGCACTGGCCAACGAGATGGTCACCAAAGAAGCAGGAGTCAAGCCCAAGTGTGACTGAAGCTGAGTAATCTATGACTGCAGCTGACTATAATCTGAAATAGATGGAGCAAGTGCTACCTCGGCAATGACACCTGTACGGGGAGCCCATTTCCCTCGATCTTTGTTCCCCTGGTCCCGGTTTCGAGAATAACGCTGCTTCAACTCAAGATAGAGATCAAAGCAACGATCAATGACATGACCAGGCTTGTGGCAATGCTGATAATAAGGGCGGTTACCCGGTAGACAAGAGCCTGAAGGAGCAGCAAAGGTCATTTGATCAGGAACCGGTGGAGATAACTCAGGTGACAGAGTCAGTGGAAGAAGACGGCACCGACATTCATCTCCACCACAATAGCAAATGCCTCGTAAAGAGAAGGCATAGGAGAGTTGTTTAAAATGTGAGCCTGAAGAGCCTCAAACTCAGGTTTTAAACCCATTAGAAATTGGTACGTATGCCTACGATCAAGATGTTTGGACTCAACAGCAGCATCAGTACGAAAGTCACCAATGGGCTTATACTGAGCCAACTCCTCCCATCTAGTCTGAAGGTAGCCAAAAAAGTCCACAACTGAGAGTCCCAAGGGAGCCTAGGAGGCATGAGAGATATCCCGATAGATCTCAAAGATCTGAGAGTCACAGTGTGCATGAGCATACATCTTAGTCAAGGCTCTCCACTAAACATGGACAGTATCATGATACATGAACATGTTGTAAATCTTATCTTCCATTGAGTTGAACATCCAACCCAGAAAAATACAGTTTTCCGTGTCCCATTGTTCAACCTTTGGATCAGATGCAGTCGGAGTAAGCTCCTTTCTAAGAATCCACCCAGTCTTGCATTTTCCACCAAGAAAGAGGCGGAAAGAGCAAGACCAAGCATGAAAATTTTGTCCATTCAACAACACGCTCATGACACGTTGAGCCAGTGTGGTTTGAGTAATAGAAAGATATGTCCGAGGAACCAAGAAAGTTGGAGGGGCAGCAGGGGCAACTTCTTTTTTAGGTTTAGTCATGATGCAAGTAGTCCAACAACACAAAATGAACAAACAAAGAACAAAAGTCGGATAACGATTGGCAACAATAGAACCACAGCAGGAAAAAAACGGCTGAATAGACAGGGGTAACCGGACACTCGGCTATCAACCCATTAGACGAAGAGCTTGGGAGGGCTCTAACACATCACGGATAGGCCGAGACGGCCAAAGGTGGCAACAAAGAAGTTGTGCAAGGGACCGGAAGGCCGATGGTGGCCTATGGTGGTCGGGAGAGAGGGGCGAAGGCCTCGGTGCCTGTTGCGAGGGTTGTTGGCTGGTGGCCTGGGGCTAGCTGTTGCTGGCTGCTGCTGCTGGTGCTGTGGTGTGGTGGTGGCTAGCGGCTAGGGTTTTGTCTCTTGGGTTGGCTCTGATACCCAAAAAGAATTTTGGAAGAGAAAAGATACACTTTATTATGCATTCAATCCAACATATATATACAGAATTCCTAACTAAAAAAGGATATAACAAAAATAGGAAATTAATTAAGGGGTAAAGATACTGCTAAAAATAATCCTAATTCCAACAGAAAAAGGGAAAAAAAGCTACAGAGATTCAAAGATTCTTGGCATGCTTTTTCTTCTTCTAAGTTATCTAGCTAGGTTTGATGTTCTACAAATGTCTATGGCAATGAATAAAATGGCTAAATTTTATTTGTTTGATTACGAATACCTGAGTTATCATTTATCAAAAGAAAATAAAAATTCTGAGCCAGCTAGTTTGGATTAGTAATTTAGCTTTTTGTTGGACAGTTCAATCCAAAATTCTAATTTGATAATATATTGTTTTTTTCTTGCACCTATATATTCATAACACTTGAATGACATGTTGGATATGGAATTTATGTGGTTTGTGTAAAATCTCAATTACTTCTATTGGCATGTTCTTTATGAGCCACACCCAGCAAAAATAGCAAAATACTTCATTGAAACTTTATAGGACTTCAATGTCAATTCTGATTAAGCTAGTTACTTGAAGCAGCTAAAAACTGTTATATTACATAATTATTGAAACCAGTAATTCTAGACTCAAGAGGTTTATGGTGATTTTGTGGTCAAGGTGTAAGAGTAGGTTGTTGTAGATCTAGGCTTGTAGGGTTAGGGTTTCAAGAACAATGAAGAAGAGAAAAGAAGAGAGATTTGGGAAAAAATGAGTAAGAGAGTTATGAGTCTCTCTACCTCTATTATTTTATATTCCAAATACTAAGGAAATACACCTTCTATACTGTATAATTACAAGTATGCCAATACTACCTAAAATAACCCTATAACATGAGGTATTCGAAACTCCCCTCAAGCTGAATTGTAGATATTACACATACCCAACTTACTAACAATACTACAAAATTGTGGACTACCAAGCCCCTTGGTTAGGAATCAACTAATTTGTCTCTAGTCTTCACAAATAGAGTACAACTATCACGGGACTTCAGATTTTCTTTGATGAAATGGTGAGTTACTTCAATGTGTTTGGTTCCATCATGTTGTACCGAATTATGTGCAAAAGTGATTGTTGTCTTGATGTTACAATACAATCTCGTAGTTCCATGGGTAGGCAAACTCATCTTTGCTAGTAGCATTCAAACCAAAGGAGTTCACATGCCTCGTGTGTCATAGCTCGGAACTCTCCTTCTGCATTGGACCTTGTAACTACGATTGTTTCTTACTTCTCCAAATCACAAGATTGCCTCCCACAAAGGTGTAGCCCTATAGTAGAACATCGATCTGAAATTGATCTGCCCAATTTGCATTAGTATAGACCTCAACTCGAATGTTACCACATCGAGCATGCAACAAACCCTTGCCATGAGTAGACTTGATATTCTTGAGGATTTTGTATGTGGCATCCAAGTGTCTTGTAGATAGGGCATGTATAAATCAACTCACTACACTGATGACATGCAATACCAGGTGGGGTAGACGATTACCACTAACTTCATTGAGTCTGTGATTCCAGTCAATAGGGGTATCATATGGTTTGCACCCCATCATTGTTGTCTCATGTAGGCAATCAAGAGCATACTTCAGCTGTGAGATGAAAATGTCTTTCTTGGATCAGACAACTTCAATACCAAGAAAGTACTTCAATTGACCAAGGTTTTTAATATCAAATTCCTTCACTAACTGACCCTTCAACTTTCTCATCTTATCATGATCATTTCCAGTAACTTTGATGTCATCCACATAGACTATAAGAGCTATACCTCTTTAATTTGAGTGCTTAATGAACAAAGTATGTTTAGCTTGACTTAGTTTGTACCCATTTTCACCATGGCGCTACGAAACCTTTCAATTTGGCTTTCGGTGACTGCTCTAGACCATATAAAGCCTTCTTTAATCTGCACCCCTTCTCATCAACTTCTCATCAACAGTTGTCATGAGGTAGACGTGTTAAATATCTCTTCTGAATAAAGCCTTGTTGATTCCTTCCCTAAGGGTCTCTCAATCATAACTTTCTAGAATTAGAACTCTTGATGATATTTTAACTTGATGTTTAGCTTTCTAAACATTTATTAATGAAATAAAGCATAGTTATATCCTTAAATATATTCTCAATTGTTACATGCATGCATTATTATTAAATCATCAAGTTAAGATTGTTTATTGATGCGTATTTGGATATTGTCTATTTGAATTTTTTTTCTATCCTTAATGGATAGGGATATTGAGGATCTCTATTGGAGATACTACTTCTCTTGATTTGAGAGTGTTGGATATCTTTCTGTAATGAAAGATTATCTCTTTAATAAGAGATGGAGTCCTTGAGAATGTTGTGACTCGTTTGGGTAAGCATGGCATGAGGCCGGCTGCTAGGGGATTAGTGACTAATGAGATAATTCCTAAAATGCTTGGGCTTAGGCACGAGTGGACTACATGTCGAGCACTTCACTCAGAATGTGTGTATTCTAATACACTGGTGTGTCCTAGTCACATGAGTTAAAATTCTGAGTGATGTTGAAGATACATGATATAATGTGACTATGGATGGATAGACACTTGCACTTACAAGTATGGAGTATTTTTTTATCCATCAAACATTTTCTTCTATATGTGTTCAATTTCAATTGATATCGTCCATACTTTGGTATAGAAATCAGCCTACATGTAGAATTATGGGTGTCAATGGTACAGTTGAGGTGGGATTGTTTTGCCTATTACTGGTAACAATATGATTCACACTTATCGAGGTTCAAATTAACCGATTCTTTTTTAATACTTATTTTATAAAAAAAAATTACTGATCTATTGACCGGGGGGGGGGGGGGGGGGGTTTTTATTTTTTGCATTTTTGGCCTTTTAGATCAATTTACTTTAATCATAATTTCTTATTACCATCCAAAAAAAATCATGATTTCTTATTATATTCGTGAATTATTACGATCAATGGATAAGATTTACTGTGAATGGGTTTAACCCTAGTGATTGAATCATGGACATCATAAAGGTATATACGGGTAAGTGCATTAAAATAAAGTGTATCTTTTTGGGTGTTTTGTGTACACATTCCATGGTGGGAAGAGAGCATGGTATCAAACCCTAGGACCTAGGTAGGGCCTACATATAACACTCTAGAGTCTTCATTTGTATGGAAATTAGAGTTGTAGAAAAACACTTTCATTATGTTTTCTATTATAACCGTACATGAGAATTCCAAGAGGAAAAGGAAAGTGAAAAAAAAAAACTCTCGAGCTGGACCATTGGATTGAACAATCCAATACTCCATGTCTCCTCACATGTTTAAATGATGGCTTATTAAATGCTTGAAATGATTTGATTGAAAATCCAAGGGCGTAACTCTCAATAATAGGTACTATGGAGAGTTTAAATCACTTCATAAGAAAAAAAAAAAAAAAAAAATATATATATATATATATATATATATATATATATGTGTGTGTGTTCAAAGTCTTTTCAAGAGGTTGGTGGGAAGAATCTAGAATGAATAGGAAAGAGCAATGATAGGTATACTCGAGAAATTCATTTGCAAACTTAAGGTCAGACCTCATTGGTCCAGCACCCTCTCTTAAATACTGACCAACGGTGGTGAGTATTTAACGGGGCAGGTTGGACCACACCTTAGGTTTGCAAATGGATTTCCCTTCTTGTGAGTATTTAAGAGGAGGTTGGACCAAAAGTCCAGCCTTAGGTTTGCAAATGGATTTCTCAGGTACGTTGACTATTTTCCAATAGGAATCACAATATTCTCCGCTCAAATGAGGATTTACTCAATGTTTTCATAGTCGAACCAACTGGGTGGCTAGTTCCCGTTTGACTGGTTCGATCTTACCCTTTTATTATTTTTATTTTTTTTTAATATTTTCCTGACTTGTTCTTACCGTTCCCGTCAAACTAACTGGCCGGTTCCCAATTTTCAGCACGGTTTTGAAAAGAGTTTGATTTAAGGGTTTCAATCCGTCCCTGCAACAGTCTGGAGTCAATCAAAGAGATAGCATATCAATTGAATATTACATATGCTTGGGTTTGTCACAGTGGTAGTGTATCTCTACGGGGAGGAGTGACTCATGTTCAAGTCTTGGGGTGGCCGTTGAGCACCCACCCCTAAGTTCTAACCCCTGACTTAGATAGATAAATGATATAGCTGATTACCAAAAAAAAATTAAAAAAATTACAATCAAGTGCGTCACTGGTAGGGATATCGTTACAAACATCTTGTATGATATAATATAACTCACGCAAGAACAATCCAATTGGTGGGTAGGGTAGTTCTTGATGTTCCCTTCACCATACTCTCCTTCGATAAAAAATAAATCTTACCACCCTTCAGTTTTCCAAAGTACTTCTTTATGATCTCAGATTTTTATAAAGTCCACTTCGAATAAGAGACCTCTGAAAGGGTTAAAAACATCAGTTCAAGAAGATTTCAAAGTAGCCCGTCTCATCGACGGAGGCATTGGACAAGATTCTCACAGTTGATCATATGAGGAATCGTCGCATGTTCATTCCATATAGATATAGATATAGAGAAGCAGAGGAAGATGTACATTACTTCATCATCCACTATCCATGTGAATGGGCTGTTTGGAGCTTCTACTTCTATTGATTTGGGATAGCCTAAGCATGGTCCAAAGTCTAGGCTGGATTTTATATGTTTTCGGGCATAAAGGGAATATTCTATAGAGTTGCAATCTCTTGGGTCTTTGGTCTAAAAGAATCCTCCTCGCCTAATCTATGTTCCTCAATGAGGTGGTACTTCTACAGTTGGTCTTCCCATCTCCCAGAGTTTACGGTCGTCTCACCTTTGGATTTTATTTACAAATGGAATCCGTTAGTTTTCTGCGACTCCTGAGCCTTTTGTATGGCTTTTGTCGGGAACCCTCCTTATTCCTCTTTTTCCTATAATATTATTCGATTAGGGTCCCTTCTTTTGCCGAGACTTATAATAAAGCTTGGCACTAGTTTTCACTTTGTGATGGTAGTTGGTAGGAAATTTGAATCACTTTGTCAAAATTTTTAACAAATTAATTCTTACCATCATGAGATTTCAAGTCTTGATCATTTTTTTATGAGATTTGAAATCATTCATTCTACTGTATTTAAAGTCTTGCGGGAATTACAACCCAATAGATGAAAAGCATAGATACATCTAATTCTTAAAGGAAATGCATATTATCTATTAACAAAACTTGCAAAGTGTCGGGCTTTATAAGTCTCCGCAAAAGAACGGACCCTTAATAGAATATTTAATAGTACTATTATCTATAAATTTAAAATGGGAAAAAATTTTAAAAATTAAATATAAATAAACTAACAAGTTTCTCCATAGTGGGTTGAATTGAAGGGAAAAGAGCACTCAGAGGGAGAAGGGCATGCCTCATCTGCAAGTGAATGTACAAGAACATGTGCAAAAGTGAAGATGAAGCAACAGCCAAAGAAAAGGAACAGATGCTGTGAAGAGCAAGAACATAAGGAGTATGAAGGAGGCACACTCTGGGAATAGCCCAGTGGTAGGTGTATCCCTTCCTTAGGAAGGAGGTTCCGGGTTCCATTCCTGAGAGGGTGAGAGTGGGTTGCACTCTCCACCCGCCTCTTAACTTAGAACAGATACTGACTTGCTAACTGGGGTTACGGCCTAACCATTTGTCTCATACCAAAAAAAAAGTATGAAGGAGAGGCTTACTAGAAAATAATCAAATGTATAATATCATGGAGAAAGCCTAATCTAAAGCAATTGCATAGCTGAAAGCCTGAACGTATTGATGCTTTAAGCAAATAATCAACTGTATCCTTCCAGCCATTGTAAGCTCAAATTGACCTCAGTTCTACCGCTTTCAAGCTGCTAAGTTGGTTTTTTAGTCACTAAAAAATTGTATAATCATCATGAAGAAAGCTGCTCAAATTCCATACCTTGATGAATTCTAATCCATGTTCGAGTCTTCAAAGTTCTCCATCGATCAAGCTGGACGTTCCGTATCCGTTCTAGTATTGGGATGCATTTAAGAGCATACAAAACCCGGTGACTTCACACTTTGAAATGGATAAAGAAGCTGATAATACTCCGAACTTTTATCCCTAAAACCCATTAAAAAGTCGCCGCAAAACAGGTTCCAATTATCAAAAAAGGTTTAAGAATTCACAAAATGCTTAAAAGGTTTAAGAATTCACAAAATGCTTAAGCAGCCTCCCTAGTCCCAAGTACTTTAGTCCTAAGATATCATTCTTCAGATAATGGGATAATAATTGAATTTTGTTCAGGTTCAGATTCAGGCTTCTGTTTTAGTTCATTTAGCTTGATGCACTGCTCATATGGAAAACCTTGACTGACCTGGATCCATCCAACAGTACAATACTTGGGTTTAAGTGCAAAGTTCATACCGTTGATAATATACACCAGATGCCCTCTGCAAGGACCACAGTTTAGGAGCTAATTGTGTATATTCCTTAATGGTTGTAGGACCAGGGAAACCAAGGATACAACGGCACTATGTCAGGTTAACATAATTTCATGGACAATTACATATATAACATCAAATAAGCTTCGCTAATGGATATCAGTGGCCTACCAGTGAATAAGGCAGGTTAATTTACAAAAATATGAACTTCAATTGTTTATAGCAGTCAAAATTTACTTCCAATATAACATCCAGATGATGCAGTTATGGGTGGCACAATCTCCTAATTACATCTCAGCATTGTCTCCAAACATGAAGTATCTAACCATGGCTTAACTGCTCCTTCATGGGACAAATTCTGCATTCAACAAGATACACCATCCATATGCATAAGAAAAAAGTCATTACATATAGTTAGTGTTAAATGAGAAAATTAATTTTAAGCATATATGCTATTGGAGAATCCATAACAAATTGCAGCACATATAAGTAATCTCCATGATTCCGTTTCAATATGAAGACCCCGAGTTCTGACAATCCATAAGAGCCCCATGATGCAGCGCTCATGGATATACCATCCATTACATTCTCTAGTATGGTTCAACTCAATTTAGGGTTTGACTTCCACAGTATATTGCTGTATTATTCAACATCCTTCTATTTTTGGATGGACAAGGTAGGATTGAACCTGCTATGTTATGGTGCAAGTTCTTTAATATTAAAAAAAACAAGAATTCAAGAGCCAGGATTAGTTCTTAAAATTCTCCACAGTTTACTGGGTTTCTTTATCAGGTTAGACAATGAATATGTTCAGCAATATGTGTCCTATGGATTCTAATTCTTATTCATTTTGACTTTTGAGTAATATGCAATGTTTATAACAAGAAAAATGTTATTTTACTTGACAGATTGGAGCAGAGTTCACCTTGTAGGTCATGGCATCAATTTTTCCATTGACCACATGGAACAACAAACAAAAAAAGAATCGGATTTAGAGATAGTTGAATATCAGGAGAAATTAAGAGCTAAATTCTGTATCACTTCGTAGCACCATACATACTTTGAAAAAGCAACACATGAGGACTCAAGTTTGAAGGAAGTTCTAAAAACCAAAACGAAATAGAGCTTGAATCCATAGAATTATATTAAAGAAAGAAAATGGAGCTAGGCACCTCTGATTGACAATTTGACATGGATTTCCTATGAAGATCCTATACGAAATGGTGACCTCATTAGCACTTCTAAGGGTATGTATGTATAAAATATCAAAACCTAGACAAATATCTTTAATGTTCACTATCAGGATTAGCAAGTCTCAATGGACTATTCTCCTTTCCAAATGCCCAAGTTATAAGATTACTCGAGTCACATTCTTTTGCTAATAGACTAAATAGAGCTTGAACCAAAGCCTTACGCATCAATGATCGTAAACAGCATTATGTATATAATTTTTTTTTATTTTTTTTTTTGTGTTCCATACTCTTCTTGCTTATTAACAAGCTAAACGTCAGTAGATGCAGTGAAGCAGAGATTGGAAACAGAACAATTAGAGTGCAGAGGCCTTGCCAAATTTTAATACACATGATCATAAATAAAAGGTGAAGTTAAACAAACAGGTTAAACTAGGGAGATATGATTAGCCAAGCTCCTCCTAACAAGTTAATCAAATATCAATCAACCAGTAAGGCAGTAAACTAGAAATGCCTAGCATGTCCAATTAGAAACATGGGACTACTGATCAAGAGAAAAATATGATCCAAATCAATATGGAACAAAAGAAAAAAAGCAGAAAGGAACAGCAAGCAAAAGGAATTATTCCCTAGCCAAAACAATGTTCAAGCCTACAAAGAGATTACATTTTCTCACAAATATTGAGTGAAACGAAGGAAATTTTTTGTTGAAACCTTAAATACTGAGAATGCATTACAAGTTACTATAATCCTACTTTTAAAAAAAAAAAAAAAATTGTTTATTGTGTTCTCTAGTTAGAATAAACAACTCCACTTGAGACAATCACGACTAAATCCATCCATTTTAGGAGAAACTGTTGAAATATGGAGGTTTTGCCATTAACTCGCTGCAAGGTTTTTTTCTCTGTATTCTAGTTAATAACTTAATATGTTATTTTTATCATGAACTGAGGTTCAATTCCAGACTTCAGTTATTACAAGTGAGTGCCTGGCAGGAATTTTTATGCATTTACAGTAAATCTAGTGATGATTTTTTCGGTTTATTAGGTGAAATTTTGATTATTATTTTTTTTACATGAGGGCCGTAGGCCGGAAATAACTTTTAAGGAAAATATCAATTTGGACTTAAAATCGAATATATATATCATATTTGTGAATTGGGCAAACCATTACATATTCTATATATCCATTGTAAATGTCCATCACATTGGTAGATTAGTCAACAAAATAATCAACCGTTACATAGTTTGTAATTTTTATTTAAAAGCTTTAGTGTAAGAACTTATAAAAGTGAAATTTATAAAATAAATATCACTACTATTATAATGAGAGAAGGAGGGGTAGAAGCGTTGATTGAAATTCTCTATATTCCATTTCGCTTACGTGAATCGCTCAAAAGTCAAATTGCTGGACTTCCCCAAACATCCCACTTTCCAAAGTTTATCTATACCCCTGTTTCTGTCACAAACGTGTCCCACTCTACTTCCTTTTAACTTCTCCAAATGACATGATCCTTCATTTTCCTATATGTTTCTCTAAATTCCAATTTCAAAAATATATACCGTCATGGACCGTACCGCACGAGTAGCATTGGCTTCAACACCTCCAGAACTATCTCTACCATTTCAATTTACAGTCACAAGATCTTGGCTTTTCAATTCTGATTTCCTGATTCTCTTGGAAAACAAGAAGGTACACATGCTTTATCTTATTTTGGTGTCTGAAACGTTTTTAACACGATGTTTTCCTTGCTTATGAAAGACAGATGGTGTAGAAGATCCATCAAACCTTCTTCATTGGAGACACACCGCCAGGCACAACTATCATCTCCAGTGAGATTCAGAATTTCCTTATGATCTTTGTGTTTTCTTGATTTTTTGCTAAATTGAAATTTTCCGGTTTTATTTTTCAGATCAGAGGTTTCATCAGGACCATTTGTTACGCCTCCCTCCCTCCCTCTAGTCCAATTCCCTTTCCTTTTTTCTGAAACTAAAATGGACTATTCAAGCAAGGGCTACTCGCACTCTTTCATTCTTCAAGCAAGCAAAAAGAACTTTCACGCTTAATTTCAAGGTGAGGCAGTAACGTAAGGAGACTAATATAAAGCAGTTCAATTGGGCAAGCAAGGAAAATAACTTAAGGTTATTCGGCTGAGATATAAAACCCAATCTCAAATACAATGCAATTTGTGAAGTCATTGGTACCCCGGACGGCAGCTGGATTTGCCATGGGATCGGTCGACGGGAGATTGGTGATACTGATAAAGCAGTTCAATTGGGCAAGCAAGGAAAACATCTTGAGGTTATTCGGCTGAAATATACAACCCAATCTCAAATACAATGCAATTTCTGAAGTCATGTGTACCTCTGGAGGCAGCTGGATTTTCCATGGGATCGGTCGAAGGGAGATTGGTGATACTGACTCGGTCAGATAGCCTAGGGGTGCAACTTTAGCTCTGAACGAATTTGGCTAATGCGCAGATGATCAGTAGTTTCTTCCCAGTCCAAGAGGTTGAGAGGGGGCGGCTGAATCAATAGGTTACCAAATAGATTGGCCATTGGTAAATCGTGTGGCCAACATTCAGGTCATTTTTCTTAAAATTGACTTAGTAAAATCAGTTTGGGTTCGACTAGTGGTATGAGAAGAGAAGATGAAAGGAAGAAAGAAGTATTCTAAAAGACCTTAATTTTATATTTCATTTCTAGCAACAATTTTATGGGAAGGTTATGATCCTATACAACTAGCATATCATCATGTTTATGAATAGGCTATCCGATTATATAAGCTATCTCTCATTACAATCAACCTGTCTGGGACTGATGTAAGAGCTTTATTCCAAAGGTTTTGGATTTCCATTGCCGATGATTCAACTGAAAATCTGATTTGGATTACATCTATCAATTCTTGGATTTTGTCTGAAATCGAATTTTTGATCACCATTGATGTCCAATTTAGAGTGTATGGACTATGGACATGCAATGCTTCAATTGATTCCTTTTTTTTTCATCAAGAAAGGAGTGGTCATTAATTAATGTTTCAAACTTTGAATATAAACTTAATTTTACTTGGGCACGAGTTACAAACACTCTACCTTCTCTATGTCATGGTTATGAAGGTTTTGCAAATCCTTTGGATGGTTTAAATTCCAAACAAAAAACTCTACTTAAATATATTTATTGTTGCAAAAAAACAAGCTTTCAACTTTTACGTCTCTACTTTTCTACAATTTCATTGACATGGAACAATTAGTAGTTAGGGGTTTAATAGGTTCAACTATGGGCTTGCATTTTTGTAATATTTTTTAATAGGCCCCGTTCATTGCCGGCTCGAATTCTAAGACCAGGTTGCTAACTAAACAAATTTTTATGTTCCATAATTTATTCTGCACCAAATTTCATTTTTTTAAGAGAATTCATATAAAAAATCATTTAACATTTGGTTTAATATGTTACAATAATTATTACTGTACACTCGTGCATTCCGCTAATTAAAAATAAATGTGATGGGTAGATCATTACATTTTTTGGTTCAAAATGCTGATTATATAAGCATAATAGATTAATATTTTACTACCTAAAAATCAAAATAAATAAAACTAGATTAATTAGTATACTATTTAGAGTATAGTATTGATTCATTTTGAAAATAGTCATACTATAAATTATGTGATTTCTTTTAATTAAGTTGTTTATACAATTCATAATTTGGAAAGTTTAAAATTAATTTAGAAAATAAATAAAAATTATAAGTAATTTTTGTTGGATCAGTAAGCAATGATTATATTATTATAGTGAAACACATATATAAAAGCAATATAGCAGGTACAGAGTTTACAAGCACATAAACTCGGAAAAGTAAGAATGAAAGCAAAACCAACCAAACTGCACAACAAAAACAAAACTCAACCCGGTACTTCACCCAGGTCCGCCCCTGCTTGCTAAATGGTACATTATTCTAAGGCAAGCAATATAACGTGTGAGCAAATGCGAGACGAGGAAGAGGGAGAATCCTCAAATACTCACTTGTTTCTCTCTTTTCATATCGTCCATGATATGACTCCAAGAAGAACCTACTAAATTGCCTCCCAAGCATAATCAACACTTACCAGAGACCAATATAAGAAGTTGTAAAAGGAAGAAGAAAAGACCCAATCCACACCTACTCGAAGGAAATACCCACAAATCCTAAACACAATATGACACTACAACAAGTGATCCACTGTCTCTTCCGTATGATGGCACAAAAAACAAGGGTTGGTCATCCTCCACCTTCTATTTTTTAAGTGGTTACAAGTGAGAATATTATTCACGGTAGTATTCCATAAGAAGAAATATACCTTGAATAGAAATTCCAGAATTTCACACAAACCTATGAGGAAAGGGCTCAAAATGTACTAAACCAAATTACTGTAGCAGTGATCTTACTGAGAATCGTCTATTGTGGCCTCCAGACCAAATTCTATGACCAATGCCCAGAGAACACGAGATCGGTGTTACCTAGGCACTTAAGTTATTCCAAATTTTGATTTTTGCCGTGTCGACACCGTGGCACGACACAACACTCCTTGGTACATGCTTATACCGTGTCATAATGACGTCTACATTATGGTTAGACACATGGCACTTCAAATATGCGATGTCATTTTAAATATACAATATATAATTTAGATTACTAGGACCTTTTTGTCAAGTTGTGTAGCCTTTTCGGGCAACATAGAAGAAAACTTAATAGGAGAGCAGTGGCACCAATGATGATCAATAGGTACATCTCTCTCTCATTTTCTTCTCTCTATTCTCTATATCAGTATTTTCTTATAAATTTGGCATATACTTTTTAGAAAAAAAAATTGGGGACATGTGGTCCCCCTTCATTCTATTATTTTCATTTTTTAGTTATAATATATTCACACACACATATATAATCAGTTTTGAAAGTATGTACGTCCGTGCCGCCATATTGGGATTTCCAGAGTTTATCTGCACACTTGGCACCCGTACCACGTGCCTAAGTAACATTGCACGAGATAGAAGAATTAAGCGCTCCACAAGCTGACCCATGTCGATATTCTAATCATTCAAATCTCTTCTCACCTTCGAAGACCACCCCCATCATTCATCATCTCATAATAATCCTCTACTGATGCATCTCTGTTGAGAGCTAATAGAAAGACGTTGCCAAAATCATCCTTAAGTTTCGTGGATCCGCACCACACATCTTTCCAAAACCTACCCTCTTACCCTCGACCTACCTCAAACTTGACATTAGGCATGAGTCAACTTGTTACTATCATGCTATCCTTCCACAACCCAAACCCAAACGAGCTCTTAACCTCCCTCGAAATCCAAAAGGATGTCTCACCATATTTGGCCACTATCTTTGGCTAGCATTCCGCATGTCCTGTTTAAGAGCTAAAATTTCACCGGCAATCTTATCAATGAGAGGTGCTTATTGACTTACTGTAGAATACCCCATGTTATATGGGTATTCTGGGTAGTAGTGGTTTATTTAGAAGGTGTATTTCTCAAGTATGTGGAATATAATAATAGAAATAGAGACTCATAATTCTCCAACTCATTTTTCGCCAAACTCTCTTCTCTTTTCTTCTCTTCATTGTTCTTCAAATCCTAATCCCAAAAGCCTAGATCTACAACCTACTTGGTATGAAAGCAAAGGGACCATCAAACATCAATCCATAGACATCAAGCAAAGCTAAAAGAACGGAGAAAGGTTGTTGACTTCAGCATCCATACTGCTGATGTCAGTAGCATACGGACAGTTGTTGGATCTCACCTCCGAAGGTAGATTTTAATAGATCTTGATTTTAGGGAATTTTTTGTACCAATTTCATGCAATTTGGAGCTTTTTTTGTAACGAGAACAAGCCCACCATTCGGGTAGACCGGGTAAACTCCGGGCGAATGCAAGACCCCGCAATCAGCATGAACCAGTAAGCCCAAGACTAATGAGAACCATGGAACCTTGTGCGGGTGGCCCCAAGGGGATGGCAAGAGTCGAACTCAGGACCTCCACTTCTTGAGGCATGGTCCCTTGCCAACTGAGCTACCCCTTGAGGTTCCATGCAATTTGGAGTTGATTTGAAGAAGTTATGATGTTTTTAGTGAAAAAATCAAAGGAAAATAAAATAAAATGCAGATTTGGAGTTTTCCAAGATCTTATATCTATAGAGTACTTTTCTTTGATTACTCTCAATATTCATCACCTAGACGTTGTAGGGAATTGAGGATTCTAATTTGTTTCAATTCGAGAAATAGGAATGTTGTAGATAGAAATCCAGTATTTTGCAATGGGACCAACGGAAAGAACTGTAGTCAATTTTTAGAAGAGAATAAACATCCTGAAATAGATACAAATAAATTCATTGAATTAAAATTAATTCTTTGAAAACATAGTGACTAAATTCATGTATAATTTGTTTTTAAGGGTAAAAGTATTAAACGGCAAACTTTTCCCGAACTGCCGAATTATTCTCAAACTGCCGAATTGATAACGAATAATTCGTGAACTGTCGAACTATTCCCGAACTTATCCCCAATTATTCCAAATTGGTAGATGGATTACTTAGTACCACGTTCTTATTTTTTTAATAATTATTCTTTTTATGTTTCCGAAATTATCCCGAACTTATTTTAAATTTGCCAATTTTTTCCGAACTTAACCCAAGTCGAATAATTCTTGAACCCAAACTTTGTTACTATGCTCTCAAGTGGATTTACTGTTTTTTAATGCTTGTTCTAATGGAAGTGGTTTTGAATCATTTGGATAAATATTGAAGCTCCAGTGAGGTATTTTCGAACCATATTTCATCATAACCATATTTCATCATTTTTAAGGGCTGTTTTCACTGTTTTTTGCTTATTTCTTGGTATTTCTCATTCAAATTGGTAGAGATTGTTGCTTGATGATTTTAGATACTTTGAAAATGTTGTTTGTGTTGGGATAAACATCGGAATGGTTGTAGAACCAATCTGGGTGTTGTGAACAGCCACTGTTTTGAAGTGTTTTGGACTGTGTAGTGCTTGGACAGCATAGTATTTGATCTGTGGAGATCAGGAATGAAGTTCAAAGGTCTGATTTGTGTAGATTAGCAGTTTGTTGCCATGTCTGATGTTAGTCAATCCTCTATGTTCAATTAAATGCGGAAAAGAGCATGGGTGGGACTCAAAATAAAGCTCCCAACCTTCAAATTACTACCATGAAGTTTAATGGAGAGAATTGCTTTCCGTGGTCTTAGTCTGCTATGCTATATGTAAGCACCCAATTTTTACACCCCCTCGTTAAACATGGTTAATGCACCTAACCATGGTTAGCCTGCCCTAGGCTTACCCTAGAACCAACCCTGACCTCAACCTAGCCCTAATCCTAGACCCTAAACCCTAGTCAAACCCTAGTTTACCCCTAGGTCTAACCCTAGTCTAAACCTAGGTCAAGTCCTAAACCTAGCCCTAACCCTAGGTCTAACCTTAGGTCTAGTCCTAAACCTAGCCCTAAACCTAAAGCCTACATCAACCCTAGGACTAACCCTGAGCTTAACACTAGGACCAACCCTAGGCCTAACCCTAAGACTAACCCTAGACCTAACCCTAGGTCTAACCCTAGAACTTGCCTTAATCCTAGGTTTAACCCTAGGACCTAACCCTAGGTCTAGCCATAGTGTCACGACCATTCGTTTAGCAATGTTTGCATGGCCTTGGTGGTGGCACTATTTGTACCTTTTTATCTTTTGTAAAAGGGTAGTTTAGTCGCCAAAGTCTTAGTGGCATTTTGTAATAAGAGAGTATGACTCCACCAGCACATAGGATGTTTCCTTCTGCTAACTTGTAAAAGGTTTATCATCCACCTTGTGGGGGAGGTGGTAGTTCACTTGAGTAGGTTGTCTTTACACCATCTTTGATCACCTGCTCCCCTAGTGTCTTTTATTTTCATTACCTGTATAATGTCCTGTAACCTTTCCCTTTATGCAATAATATTGATATTTGCTTCTTTCTTGTGCATTGTGGTGTGCTTTACTCTTATTTCTTAGGTAACTGGCCGAATAGGCTGACTTGATCGACAGATTGATTAAGTGCCGCACGGGATTTACCTAGCAACGTAAATTGCCCGTGACAGTTGGTATCAGAGCAAGGTCGTGACCGTGTATTCAAGGCTAGAAGACATGGCACAGGGGACAGGAGCACTCACTAACAAGGATCGTCTTAACAAGTTGGAAGCTCAGACAGCACAAAATGATGGGATGTTGCATACCTTGGTGCAAATGGATGACCGAGTAGGCAACATGGAACAAGGACACCAGGAATTGGCCAGATCGGTAGATACCTTGACCGAGGACGTGAAGGGGACCGTGGATGCTCTCCAGGCCAAGATTGAGGAACTCTCAAACCGGTTGAATGTGCTTACCATGGTAGTTGGTTCGCACCCTCACGACCCTACCGAGACATATAGTCGAGTGAAGGTGCCAAAGCCTCGCTCGTACAGTGGTGCGAAAGATGCAAAAGAGCTTGAGAATTTCTTGTTCGACATGAAAAGTATTTCCAAGCCGTGAGACAGGAATTAAAGGAGGTCAAGGTCTCGACAGCAACAATGTATTTATCGGGTCACGCCAAGTCATGGTGGCGTACTCGATACAATGACCTTCAGAATGGGAGATGCATCATGGATTCTTGGGCGGACTTGAAGAGGGAGTTGAAAGCCCAATTCTTGCCCGAGAACGTGGAGTACATCGCTAGGAGGAATTTGCGACAGTTACATCAGACAGGCGCGGTGCGTAAATATATGAAGCGATTCTCGGCCCTCATGCTAGACATCAAGGACATGTCCGAGAAAGACATGATGTTCTACTTCATGGAGGGATTGAAAACTTGGGCACAGACTGAGTTGCAGAGGCAACGTGTTCAAGACTTAGCTTCAGCACAAGCAGCAGTAGAGCGTCTGAATGACTACTCCACAAATGACCCTAACAAGAAGGTGACCTCGACCCACACTAGCCACAATAAATCTTCTCGACCATCGAATGGGGAGAAGCATAACAATAGCAAGTCTGGGCCGAGCAAGGAAGCTTCAACATCAAAGAGTTCGGGTTCCAAGCCGATGCAGTGCTTTCTTTGTGGTGGACCGCACCGAGTAGCCGTTTGTCCACAAAAATCAGTGTAGTCAAGGCGTCTAGGCGATGCCTAGGCGATTAGCCCCGACTAGGCGAGGCGTTGCCTAGACGATAAATTTAATATAAATATATATATATATATATATCACGTATATATATTATTATATATAACATCCAAAAGACCGAAACTCCACACCCACATTCCACAAAAACATAAAATAAAAAGTCTATTACAATCATTCATCACATAACCAAAGACATGTTGACATAGTGGAGTATTAAACACTTCAAAATCTGGGCCAAATAGCCAAATTCGTGTCACTGTCCATGTTGACATAACGATTTAGAATCTTGTTATTTCTTCATTACATATTTTTTTCTATTTGTTGAGATTTTTTGGATTTTTTAAAAGAAAAAAAAAATACTAGGTTCGCCCACCTAGAGGGGCGCCTAGGCAGTTGAGGCCCAAAATCGCCTAAGAGACCACCTAGGCGACGCCTTGACTACACTGACAGAAACAAGCCCTCAATGCCCTGCAGGCATCAGTGGGTAACTCGGCTATGCACGAGTAGTTGTCCGAGAGTGATGATGATGAGGAAGAGCAGCCTAGGATCGGAGCCATCAAGTTGCTTAATGCTCTTAAGACTCAGGGTGATGGGAAGGCACCACAGTCGAAAGGGCTCATGTTCGTTGATTTGAATATCAATGGGGAGGCCACCCGTGCCATGGTGGATACGGAGGCGACACACAACTTTGTTACGGAAGGAGAAGCTAAGCGATTGGGATTGAAGCTAGAGAAAGATTCAAGTCGCATCAAAGCCGTGAACTCGGCAGCAAAGCCTATTCACGGGGTAGCCAAGGGGGTGCCCATTGAAGTAGGAGCGTGGTCAGGAAAGACCAACTTGACAGCAATTCCCATGGATGACTTCCAAGTCATTGTGAGGATGGAGTTCTTGCAGGAATCTAAGGTCGTTCCAATGCCTTACCTGCGATCGTTGTGCATCTTTGGTGACTCTCCATATATGATTCCAACAGTGGCAAGCAAAGGTGGAGAGAAGATGCTTTCGGCCCTACAGCTTAAGAAATGGTTAAAGAAGGGAAAGATGACTTACTTGGCTACGTTGAGGGAAGAGTCTTAACTAGAGCAAGGTCCAGTTCTGAAGGAAGTGACCGAGGTGTTGGCAAAGTTTGCTAGCGTGATGCCCTACAAGTTGCCAAAGTCTCTTCCTCCTCATCGAGCAATTGATTATGAGATAGAACTTGTTCCCAGGGCTAAACCGCCTGCTAAAGCCCCTTATCATATGGCCCCTCCGGAGCTTGCAGAACTTCGGAAACAACTTGATGATCTCTTGGAGTCAGGCTTCATTCGCTCCTCCAAGGCACCCTTTGGGGCACCAATCCTCTTCCAGCACAAGCATGATGGGAGTCTTAGGCTTTGCGTGGATTACCGAGCATTGAACAAGTTGACCATGCGGAACAAGTATCTCATCCCGTTGATTGTTGATTTGTTCGACCAACTTGGGACAGCCAAGTACTTCAGTAAGCTTGATTTACGGTCAGGCTACTATCAAGTTCGCGTCGCGGAGGGCGACGAACCTAAGACGACTTGTGTGACGAGATATGGCGCATTCGAATTCATGGTAATGCCTTTCGGCCTTACCAACGCACCAGCTACCTTCTACCTTCTCAACACTGATGAATCAGATATTCCATGAGTTCCTGGACAAGTTTGTTGTGGTCTATTTGGATGATATCGTGGTATATAGCTCAACTCTTGAGGAGCATGTTGAGCATTTGCAAAAGGTGTTAGCCTTGCTAAAAGAGAACCAATTGTATGTTAAGAAGGAGAAGTGTTCATTTGCGCAGGAGCGCATTAGTTTCCTTGGCTATGTTTTGGGCGAAGGACAAGTGAGAATAGAGGAGGACAAGATCCGATCTATTCAAGAGTAGAAGCCACCTACGACTACCACCGAGCTACGATCGTTCCTAGGCCTTGTGAACTACTACCGTAAGTTCATTAAAGGCTACTCAGCAGCTGCAGCACCATTGACTGACCTACTTAAGAAGAAGCATGCATGGGTCTGGTCGAAGGAGTGCCAGGAAGCCTTCGAGAGACTGAAGCTTACCGTGGCCCAAAATCCTATTCTTGCACTACCAGACTTGGTGAAGCCTTTTAAAGTACAGACTGATGTGTCAGACTATGCTATTGGAGTGTTGGTGCAAGAAGAACATCTGATTGCTTATGAGAGCCGGAAGTTATCTGAAGTTGAGCGTCGCTACACAGCTCAAGAGAAAGAATTGCTTGCAGTGGTACATTGCCTTCAGGTGTGGAGGCATTACTTACTTGGATCAAAATTTGTGATGAAGACCGACAATGTTGCCATGTCTCACTTCTTGAAGCAAAAGAAGCTAACGTCCAAGCAAGCGCGCTGGCAAGAGTTGCTAGCGGAATTCGACTTTGAGCTAGAGTACAAGCCGGGTCAGTACAACAATGTTGTCAATGCCTTAAAGTCGTAAAGCGGAACTTGCGGCCCTAAAAAAGGTGATGCATAGGAGTGTGCAACGGGTGCATTCTACCATGCACGATAAGATCCATGAAGAGTTGAAGACCAATCATCAGGCGAAGGTAATTTAGCCACTAGTTGAAAGTAGCAAGACTCGTCGCTTCTGAATCAACAACAAGCTTCTTTACACAAAAGGAAGTCGCATCTTTGTCCCAAGGATGGGGGACCTAAGGAAGGATCTTATAAAAGAGTGTCATGATACTCTTTGGGCAGGCCATCAGGGATGGCGTCGCACGTTTGCCTTGCTAGAACAGGGTTACTACCGGCCTTGTATGCAAGATGATGTTGCAAAATATGTGAAGACTTGTCTTGTGTGCCAACAAGATAAGGTGGAAAGGAATAGGCCTCTTGGGCTCTTGGAGCCATTACCTATCCCTATGAGACTATGGGAGAGTGTCTCTATGGACTTCATTTTGGCATTGCCAAAAGTGGGGGAGTTTAGGTCGATCCTAGTGGTGATCGACAAATTCTCAAAGTATGCTACTTTTATCCCCTCACTATTGCACTGTTCAGCAGAGGAAGCAGCTTACTTGTTCATGAAGAATGTGGTGAAATACTGGGGTGTGCCTCAGAACATTGTGAGTGACAGGGACTCAAGAATCACGGGAAAGTTTTGGTCAGAACTGTTCAAACTTCTTGAGACTAAGCTCATCTTCTCAACAAGTAGTCATCCTCAGACTGATGGCCAAACCGAGCGTTTTAACGTTCTTCTTGAAGAATATCTTCGGAATTTGGTGAACTTACTCGATGTCACTCAATTTTGCTTCAACTTACAACAAAGCTCTTCGTCAAACAAGAGCCCATTCGAGCTAGTAACCAGGCAACAACCACTAACGTCTCATACAGTCGTTGTCGGTTACCAAGGAACCAGCCCCAGCGCATACAAGTTTGCCAAAGAGTGGAACAAAAATGCAGACATTGCCCGAGCATACCTTGAGAAAGCTGCTAGAAAAATGAAGAAATTTGCGGACCCAAAGCGAAGGCAATGTTTGCATGGCCTTGGTGGTGGCACTATTTGTACCTTTTTATCTTTTGTAAAAGGGTAGTTTAGTCGCCAAAGTCTTAATGGCATTTTTGTAATAAGGGAGTATGACTCCACCAGCACATAGGATGTTTCCTTCTACTAACTTGTAAAAGGTTTATCATCCACCTTGTAGGGGAGGTGGTAGTTCACTTGAGTTGGTTGTCTTTACACCATCTTTGATCACCTGCTCCCCTAGTGTCTTTTATTTTCATTACCTGTATAGTGTCCTGTTACCTTTCCCTTTATGCAATAAAATTGATCTTTGCTTCTTTCTTGTGCATTGTGGTGTGTTTTACTTTTATTTCTTAGGTAAATGACCGAATAGGCTGACTTAATCGACGGATTGATCAAGTGCCGCATGGGATTTACCTAGCAACGTAAATTGCCCGTGACAATAGGTCCAACCCTAACCCTAACCTTAGGTCTAACCCTAAAGTTTGCCTTAACCCTAGTACCTAACCCCAGGCCTAGACTCGACCACAACCTAATCCTACCCTAACCCTGATTTGGCCCCTAATCCAAGACTAAGCTCGTGTCCACGATACTAAGCTAGAGCCCAAGCTCACGGCCTAGCCCACATTTCCAAAATTAGCTTCAAGGCCCATAGCACCATAACCATTACCCAAAATTCCCTAAACCCCATCATTAAATCCAATGCCTAGCTCATACCCATACACTAATTTTCCTCTTTTTGGAAAAGTTGGTGTGTAGACCACTCACACTTTAAACCCAAACACAACCACACAGTTAGTAGAAACACTAGACTAGGTTATGCCTTACCCCATCTTTGAACCCTTCACTTAACCAAAGTTTAGAGACCAAGACCAAGTCTAAACCCTAAAATCAGAACCTTACATGTCAAAGCTAAACCAATTCAGGTCCATAAACCCAATTCAGGTCCAAGATTCAAACAAAGAAGACAAATCTCTTTTGGCGCCATTTCCTCTTTGGTGCTAAAGACCAGTCGTTGCACGCATCCCAGCAAGAGCAGGTTTTTCATTTGCCCTCCCAATGGTATTCTTCTAACCCACCTAGCAATGTCCTATTTACCAACCTACCCCAAGTCCCCTCAAGCCTATAAATACGTTGAACCCAAGCCATTGAAAGGGAAAAAAAAGAAAACCAAAAAAAAAAAATCTCTAGAAACCAGCCCTTCTCTACGTGTGTCTTGGCCACATGAGCTTGAAATGAGCCTAAGGGAAGCAAAGGCTACCATCTTGCAAGGCCACTCCATCCTAGCCAACACACACCCATCCCTTGAAGCCAAGGATTCAAAAGGGTAGACTTCCTTTTGTTTTTTTTTGTTTGTTGCTTTCTTGATGTTCTTTACTCTCTTTTTTATTTTCTTTTCTCTCTCTTATTGATATTCCTAGTCCATTTCTAGGAGTTTGGTAGCCCCCTCGAGGAGTAATATAGGCCCCCTCCCCTACAAAGATGGAAAGGGCGATGTTCATATACATCACACTGTGTTTCTTTTTTTCTGCTTTTTGCTTATTGGACCAAGCTGGAAGGATATATGAGTTAGGGAATAACTCAAAAATCTCAGGTAGAGTATTAGTGTCACCTCTAGTCTCCGCCTTTGTGTTCATTTTGCTGGGGTTTCTAAGCTATCCCTTGACTTATGCAAACCGTGGCCTTCTGAACTTTTATGGTCCCCTTAGTTGTTAATCTTTTGTGTTTGTTTTTGTTTAAGAGTATGGGCTGATGTAGGGTTGGCATAAGAGAAGAAGCAACATGGCCCTTGAAGCATCTTAGACCTAGACATGCTATTATTGCAATGCACAAAACAGCCCTCTTTCTCTTATTTTCTTTTGGCACTGTTTTAGATTTCGGGTGGTCCCATATCCTCCTTTGTACCCCTGGATCATTTGGGCTTTGATAAGCGTCACATAGCACAACACATAAGAGTCCTCAATTTATTTTATTTTTCTTCTTTCTTTTCTTCCATTTCCATAGGACTGTTTTGGGTTTGGTCTCGCCCCATTCCTTGCATGGCCCCTCTAAGTTTATTGGACCCGGTGAGTATAGCAACTTGTAGTCCAGAGGATTTGTCCTACACGCCTCACAGAGTGGGTTGTGGTTCCATCATCACCCACCATGAAATTCTGGGTATTACTATGCTTATAGACCACGTATATGCTACCAAGCCAACATTATGACCTTTTTGGTCCTCACATTAGGCCCAGAGCCTCTTGAGTGCCTCAGATCATACCACTTAGTTTTGGTCCAGCAAAGTAATGCATGTACAGGACAGTGCGCATCTCTCCATTCATTGGCTTTTGGTCCTACTCAATCCATACCCAAGACCATTGTTAAATTTAGTTGACGTTTGGTAAAACGTTTTATCTAGCTCAGGGGGGATGTCATCCATGCCTAATATCAAAGGTTATAATCCCAGCATCACCAATTGCTTTTGATTCTAGAGCACAGAGGGCAATTCTGAGGTTACAACCCATCTCACTGTACCAAGCTATTTGGTTCATGTTTGCCTTGGGCCACTTGGTTTCTAATTTTTTGGCCCCAAACCTTTGGTTTAAATCATTCAAAAATCTGAAAAATCCATAAAATCCAAAAATACAAAAAAGTCCTAAATCTGATTTGGCCATCTTCGGACCCTCCTTAACCATGGTTAAACAGACTTAACCTTGGTTAACCCTAACTTTAGCCTCCAGGCTCAATCATAGCCACTCCGGTGCACTTTGGCCACCCCGACCAATCTACCCAAGCCTCTGAGCTAACCATTAGTCACTCCGGTGCACACACACACACCCTTAACCTTGGTACGGGTTCATGTAAACTACGCCCGGTCTGATCCCACTCCGGTGGGTACGTAAGCAACCCAACCTGGGTTCGACCCTAGTCTAGCTTTCTCTTTTTCTTAGATTAGCATAATCTAAATACTTAGGCAATTTCATTAATCTTGACTTTAACTTGGCTTAAACCTAGGGAGTAGGTAACCGTCTTAGATGGGAGTCCCGAGGTGCTTAACACCTTCCTCGGGACTTAATCAAACCACCTGTCCTAACTCTAATCGAGACCATTAACCTTAATTTAAACCCGGGTCCTATTCCCCGCACTGGATAGGTGGTGACTCTTAGTCAAACCAGTGAGTAAAATCCGTGCTCACACTATATTTTAAGGGAAAAGAGAATGCAGGATACTTGACTGGTGACATAGAGAATGACACTGTGAATCTGTGATGTCTTGGCTTTTTCATTCCATGCAGTCAAATATTAGTAACCAGTATTTGTTCTTATCCACCACACATCAGATATCGGATATGGTGATTATTATATTCCGAAGTTGGGAATACTACTTGTGTATATGAACTACAACAGAGTACCTAGCAAATAAGAAGTGAGACAAGCCTCTATCCACCTATTACACCAAGTCTCCACTCCTCAACGTCTATGAAAAGAGTTGGATCACTACTAGAATTTTCAGGCCATATGGTCAGAGGATATTGTTGGGTATAAGAAGTTGGTTGAGGAAAACAGGGTGTTTGAACTTTGAACTCCTTACAGATCAGAGTTCTGATTATAAGCAAGTGCGGGTTCAAATTCTTGGGCAAAGAATCCCTTCCATCTCTATCAGACACCGTGAGGAGTGACGCTATAGTGCTAGATAGCAACTCCCACGCGAGAGAGATCTTCTTTGGCTTTCATGTCATGAGAGGAGGCAGAGGTGGTAGTCATGATAGAGGTGTTGGTCGATCAAGAACACCTGGAGAGGACCGTGACAAGTTGAAGTGTGAACATTGTGGCCGCACTCATCATACTAAGGACACTTGTTGGGATCTCCATGGTCATCCACAGCAGAGGGGTTGCTACTTCCTCCAGTGGTGGACCGTGGACGACGAGAAAATCATTATAGGGGAGTCGAGTGCCACTCTGTTGTCTCAACTAGATCTTCGATGCATTTCCTCCACCTACACATGTTCCTTCCGTAGACAGTGTTGGCCTCTCCCGTGATGAGATCAAAGCATTCAGACATTTCATGGCTCAGCTAGAACCACCTAGTACTCCTTCTATGTCCTTTGTGCACTCAGGTACATCTGCTTTGGTTCTCAGAGCCTTAGTTTCCACTCACAGTCGCTCCTAAATTATTGATTCAAGAGCCTCAAATCATATGACTAGTCTGTCCTCCCTTTTCTCGTCATATCATATTTCTTCTGGTAAAGATAAAGTGAAAATTCCTAATGGCTCTTACAATTCCATTGCTAGCATGGAAGATAAAATGATAAAAGTGAAAATTTCATGGCTCAGTTGTATGCTCAACATGGTGACACTCAAGTTGAGGCCTATACTAATGCAAATTGGGCAAAATCAGTTTTAGATCGATTTCTACTACAGGATACTACACCTTTGTGGGAGGCAATCTTGTAACTTGGAGAAGTAAGAAACAATTGTAGTTGCAAGGTCCATTGCAGAATCAGAGTTCCGAGCTATGGCACACAGGGCATGTGAACTCCTTTGGGTTTGAATGCTACTAGCAAAGATGGGTTTGCCTACCCATGTACCTACGACTCTACGAGATTGTACTATGACAACAAGGCAGTAATCAGTCTTGCACATAATCTAGTACAACACGATAGAACCAAGCACATTGAAGTAGATCACCATTTCATCAAGGAAAAGGTGAAGTCCGGTGATATTTGTACTCTATTTGTGAAGACTGGAGACAAATTAGCTGATTTCCTAACCAAGGGGCTTGGTAGTCCACAGTTTTGTAGTATTGTTAGTAAGTTGGGTATGTATAATATCTACACATCAGCTTGAAGGGGGTTTAGAATACCTCATGTTATAGGGGCATTCTAGGTGGTATTGGAATACTTGTAATTACACAATATAGAAGGTGAATTTCCCAAGTATTTAGAACATAATAATAGAGGTAGAGAGGCTCATAACTCTCTAACTCATTGTTCCCTAAAAGTCTAGATCTACAACAACCTACTCTGACACCTTTGACCACAAAACCACCATAAACCTCTCGAGTCAAGAATTACTGGTTTCAATAATTATGTAATCTAACGGTTTTTAGCAGCTTCAAGAAACTAGCATAAACAGAATTAACAATGAAGTCCCAGAAAGCTTCGATGAACTTTTTTGCTATTATTGTAGGGTGTGGCTCATAAAGAACATGCCAAAAGAAGTCATTGAAATTTTATACGAACTACATAAATTCTATATCAAACATGTCAATGCCTGCCATGCAAAGGAAAGAAGAAGTGTCAAGTCAACATACAACAAATCTGACATAGAGATAAGGAATTATTTGGTGCATGTCATCCAAGATTCCAGAAAATATTTTAATCACTATGAGACCTGACTATTGAATGATTACAATAATAATTTTTTAAAAAAAATTGTGACTACATTGGGCATGTGGTGGGGCAGTGTGGATAAGATACCATTTCACTGTTTTAGTAATTTATGTTTAATTGAAATTGAATAATAATGGGACCAAAAGATAGTAGCAGGATTAATGAAAATATTTGATTTAAGTTTTTAGTGATTTAGGTTTTTGGCAATTGGGTTTATTTTAAATTATGGTATTGAATTTATATGGAATGTGTAGACTTTAAGAATCAAGCTTGGTCATTTTAGATTTATAAAAAAAAAATATCTTTACGGATATTACTGGTGAGGGATAGTAAAATTTTATTCAAGTATTGAATAACAAATGAAAATGAGGCTTAGAGCTCCCCCCCCCCCCCCCCCCCCCCAGAGGCACTTTCTGCTATACAAGTAAATGTCTCTTCCATGATCTTGGGATGATAAATGGTGTATCAAAATGTCGACCTGAACACAATAAAACTACAACTGGGAGTGTTCAAATGAATATCAAGTGGCGCAGACATGAAATAAGAAAGTTACCTTCAACCAAAAGAAAAATCCACGCAAGAGATTCAAAACTCTATGGTGATCATCTCGGACTAAATTAATCTTGTTCTCAAGGTCTGCAAAATTCATAAGCAAATTCTTAGATTAGCATCTAATTATAATTTGGGTCAAGTGATATGAATATAAAGGTGAAGGAAAACAACAAGATATTATCAAATTAGAATTTTGGATTGAACTGTCCGACAAAAAGCAAAATTACTGATCCATAATACCTAACTCAGAATTTCTATTTCCTTTTGATAAATGATAATTTAGATATTCGTAATCAAACTAATAAAATTTGTCCATTTTATTCATTGCCATCGACATTTTTAGAAAATTAAACCTAGATATCTTAGAAGAAGAAAAAGCATACCAAGAATCTTTGAATCTCTGTAGACTGTAGAGAAATATCTTCTAGTGAGTAAAAAGTAATACCAAAAAGACTTAAGACATGGTTAGAAAGTCATGTACTAACTGCTTAAAACAACAAATAAAGGTGCGCCTTTGAAATCTAATATATAAAAACATTATCTGTCGTGGCAATAGTAATCAAACATAGAAAATTTGGCCATGTTATTCATTGCCATCGGCATTTGTAGAACATTAAAACTTGATGTCTTAGAAGAAGAAAAAGCATGCCAAGAATCTTTGAATATCTGCATAGAAATATCTTCTAGTGAGTAAAAAGTAATACCAAAAAGACTTAAGACAGGGTTATAAAGTCATGCACTAATGACTTAAAACAACAAATAAAGGTGCACCTTTGAAATCTACTCTATACAAAACATTATCTGCGGTGGCAAGAAGTGATTAGATATTGACCATAGTTCATGTCATTGGTGCGAAGGAAGATATCTTACAGATCTATCATCATGAAAACAGAGCGAAGATGCCAGACCAGAAAATAGATGCATGGTATCCTACTTACCAGGGTGGTGATCGAGATATGAGAAGCTGGTCCGTTTTGTCGGGTATGATACTATCCGCCCACGCAAGTATCTATTTCGTTCCAACTGCTTTTGAGTAGTTGCTTCCTTCAACAGCTCTTCATACTCCTTTTGGTCATATGGCATTTTGAGAATAGCCATAAGGTTCTCCTTAAACTCGGACTGATTATTATCACTAGGTCTTTCAATGCAACCCCAGTCATCGTCATTCATCTTAAAATTTGCAAAAAAATATAAAACTACAGAATAAGAGTAAATACCAAAGAGGGAATCGAGAAAAAAAAAGACATGGCTTGAAAGACAATATGTCAATAACCACATATTAAAATGAAACAGAACCAAACAGAACACTAGTGGCGATGCTAAACAAAATACATACAGATGAATCAACGTGTCTTGAAGGTGTGAATGACGCTACTATTTCTGAATCAGATGGAACTTCATTGTCATCTTCATATTTCACCCAGTTACCATCTTCAGTCACCAGAATCAATATCTTACCATCTGTTCTAAGAGAATCCAGGAATTTACCGTAGCTGTCGTCCACCATAGCAGATTCTGTTCCATACTCGCGGTTGGGATGAGATGGGTGAAAAACCATTGGACCAGTTTTCTGGCTCAAACATCCACGTGTACCAGGAGAAACAGGGCCTAGAGACTCCAATGTCAAATTCTTCTTAACAACAGAATCTCTTATTCCTCGACTTGAAATAGTCCGTAAATTACTCGGAGCTTCTGGCTTTATAACATAGCTATCATCCACCATAGCAGATTGCACTCCACACTTGCGGTTGGAAAGGGATGGTTGAAAAAAAGTTGGACCTGGTTTCTGATTCAAACATCCATTTGTCCCACAAGAAACAGGGCCTAAGGGCTCCAATTTCGGATTTTTCTTAACAACAGAATCCCTTCTTCCCCGACTTGAAATATTCCCTAAGCTTCTCAGAGTTTCTGCCTTTATACCGTAGCTGTCACCCACCATAGCATTTTCAGTTCCACAATTGCGGCCGGGAAGGGATTGGTGAAAATTTGTTGGACCAGGTTTCTGACTCAAACACCCATATATCTCACGAGAAACAGGGTCAAAGGGCTCTGATTTCAAATTCTTCTTAACAACAAAATCCCTCTTTTCTCGACTTGAAATATTCCTTAAACTTCTCAGAGTTTCTTTCTTGGTCTCATTAGATAACCCATCCTTTCCTTCATACTTTATAAAGACAGGCGTCTGACCCACTCTCATCATTTCAAATATGTATGAGTTCTTGTCTTCCCTTAAATGTTCCAAGAACATCTTATAATCAGGATCTGTATCATCTTCCACAAAGTCAGCATCTTCCTTCTCCCTCAGAATTTTCAGAAACATCTGGTAGTCATGATCCACCAAATCTACTTTCATTTTATTAGCGCCCGAGGTTTTTTCTAAAGTGCAATTATAATTGTTGGAAAGAAGGCGTCTTCTTTTACAACGCCCCGCAATCCCCAAATCATATCCATAATCAGACTCTTCCTGAAGTATCCTCCGTTCCAATTTATCCCTTTTGTTGTTCATCGAAAAGGGTCCCATATTAGCATGCACACCTATTCAATAACTTCATACAACGTCCTCTTTAGTCAAGATTGAAAAAGACTCGCCCTTAGTTCATCAAACAGTTAAACCCCATTGCTTTCAATCAAAAGGCACTGAATTTACTACAAAAAAGCTGCTGATTGAAATTATAATTTAAAAAAAAAAAAAAATTAGAACAGGATAATCGGGATCATAAACAGTAAATCCCCACTCAAAATTTCAAGCATTAATCTTCTAAAAGCAATGTGAGTAAGAGGAGACATTAATGGAGACTAAGCAACATGTAAAGGACAATGTGGCTAGTTTCTATTCGATCTATATATATGAACAACAGAACTGGAAAATTGAATGAGCGAAATTCCAAGAATCAGAGGGAATTAGCAGAAGAAGAGATTGAATGATAATAGATGTCGCTTCATCTACCTGTTAATGTTATGAGGGCTTAAATTGGTGAGAAATCTCGCCGGAGTTTCGGATTTCGGGAAAGATGAAATCAAGCACTGGACCTGAGAATGTCTAGAAGCGAAACCCTAACCCTAGAATCGAGCAATCCTTGCAGCAACTGCTTTCTCTGGTTTTCTGCACCCCGATAGAGAGAGAGAGCGCAATACCATGGCTTGAGAACACAGAGGCTCCGTTTAATATACTCCCTAATCCCAACAGTGTATAACCATCCATTAGAGGCCAGGATTTGAGTCGACTTATTTTATCTTTTCTAATGCCACATCAGCTCTAATCCTAACCGTTTATAATTGAGATAGAGAGATAAGATTTGGGAGTACATTAGGGAGTACACTTTGAGAATATCCCTAGACTAATTCCAGCATAATTAGCTCTAAAGATTATTTTTTTTATGGGAAGGTAAATAATCACCTCTTCAGTACGTGACGCGAGGAGGGGCGCCCTGGGTCCTTGTTATGCCACGTGATCCCGGTAAACTCCCGTTAACTGTGGTTAAGATTCACTAACCCCTAGGGTTCACCCATCTACCCTTTATTTTTAAAAAAAAAAAAAATTAGAGTTAGCTCCGTCAGGGAAGATAAAATAGACTTTTGACTTCTTGTTTTTTGGTTCGAAATATACATTTAGACCGCATCTGTTTAGTTAGTAGGCGAGTGGAGAGTATATACAAACTCCCACCCTCTCGGGAATGCAACCGGTACCACCTACCAAAGTAGGGGATACACTACCATTGAGACAAAGCCCTGGTGTGTAAATAGACTTAGACTTGGAATACCATCTTTGAATGGTAAGGGCTTTTTGAGCCGATGGATGGACTAAGATATTTACAGTGCGGCTAATAAAATAAAACTCAAAAATTGCACAGAGGTTGCATAGTTGTTGGATGTCACGAACGATTGAGATAGTCGTCCAATGGGTCTGATTGGAAAGACCATTCAATCTCAATAGTCTCCTAGAATCAGACTCAATGACGATTGTGCTCCACTTGTTTGAGACAGCTTCTAGTAGTCCCAAGCGAATGGCCACAGCCTCGCCTCCGCTACTCGAGCTGAACCTCCGAACAGTGCCTTCCAAACCAGTTTTAGTATCAATCCTTCATAGTTGCTGTAGAACCCTAAATATTATCAACTTTATGAAAAGGATCATCGATGCCCGTAAAGTTGGGAAAATTCCCTAAGACCATCATAATAGCTTTGTACAATTAAATTAGGCCCAATGATAGGAAATGGGCCTCTCATGGCCCGGATTTAAGCACGAAGTAGAAAGCCTGAAATCCAAGATCAAGTCTAAATGGACCTTCGACGTCCCGGTTTTAGTCACGAAGAAGAAAGCCTGGAAATCCAAAGTCAAAGTTAAATGGGCCTTACACCCACCGAATTGGGTCAATCCATAAAGAAGTCATAAACCCACCACATGGGTTGGCTCTAGGGTTGTCAAGGGGTAGGGCCGGGGTCAACCCTATCCCTATCCTTCCCTATAAAAGTAGGGCCCTAACGCAGCCCTAGCCCTTCAAGGGCCGGGATTGATTTGGCTCCAACTCTGCCCTCAAGGGTCAGGGCAGGGCCAAAGGGCTAGAAGAAAGAGCGGGATTTTTTTTGTAATTTGAAATGACGAGATTTTTTTTTACACCAACTATCAACCTGACATGAAAATGGATAGCATCCTCTTTTATCTAGGCTTGGGACCGACATTGCAACAAAAAGAGCAATGACAAATTTAAATTTTTTTTTCCTTGTCAGTGACAAGCATACATGGTAGAATAAAACAAATTAAAACTATATAGAACAAAATTTATATATCAAAATCCTCTAAGCATGAGGAGGCGAGGAAGCGATTTCGCATACGAGATTAGGGTTAGGGTTCGTAACAAACGTTGTGAAATTACTCATTTAACCCTACTATTAAATCGTTTGAAATGGTGAAATGAGTAATTTCATAAATATAATATATATATATATATATATATATATATTATTTATACTTTTATGGTTTATAGTCCTTAGCTACCGTGTAGCAACTAAGGAGAAGGGCAGGGCAGGGCAGGGGCGGGGTGAGCCCTAGCCCAGCCCTGTAGAAGCAAGGCTTCCGGATTTTGAACCCTGCCCGGCCCAAGGACTGGGAAGGGCAGGGATTCAGAGGGCTTTGGAGGGCAGGGCCGGGTACCCTTCTACGTGGGCTTTTTTGACAGCCCTAGTCGGCTCACCAACATCAAAGCCTTCATGGATTTAAAACCATTAAAATAAGTGGGACCCACAAGATCTCCATACAAGAGTCTATAAATAAGACTCACAAGCCAAGGGAAAAGAGATAGACAAACAATCAAGATAAAACCTCAAGAGAGAAATCAAAGAAGAAACAAAGATTCGAGAAGAGAAGAAAATATCAAAGAAGAGACTCAAAGCTCTCTAAAGAGGAATCAAACCAAAGCCAAAGAAAGTCTTCCAAAGAGAAAATCACCTCCCTAGCCAGTAACTCGCTAAGGACGGAAGGAAGGATAAAGCTACTATAATCTCCAAAGAAGATCAAGTCAAAGTCAAAGCCCGGTTCTTACCAAAGAGAAGAGAGTTATACAACTTCTTCAAGAGCAAGGAACACGTCAATCGGCCCCTTGTTCTTGTCATCAAATTTATTTTTTGAAACTCTGACTATTAATCAGAAGATTTATTGAGAGTGTACCATTTTTAATATTAAATTGTTATTTGATCCTCCATTATTTCGTTCGCGAAATTTTGTGTCAACAATTGCGTGCTACTGTACCCATGCCCACCGCAATCTCATTTGGGAGGGCAGCTCCATCCACGTTAATCTTAATCCAACCCTACTATGGAGGAGACCATCCTGAACAAACTGGATGATCATTCTAAAAATTTCATCTTTAGGACTATGTTAAACACTCTTCCCAACTATTTGAGCTTATTTCAAGGATAACAAGCATAATTTTTAAAATGTGTAAATACAAGCCCTCCCACCACCTTCTAAGTATTGTTAACCCTTCATTGTTTTGGGCCTTTTGGCCACCGCCACCTTAACATATAGGATACAAATGTCTTTTTGTTAAATAATTTGAATAAAATGGTCCAAAAAAAAGGTTTGCATGTGTAAAGACCTTCCTATGGACGTAGGGGCATTAAGAGAAATGTTTTTAAAACTTGGGTCATTAGAACATCTCCAAGAGGCTCCCTAAACAAGCTCCTTTTCCTAGTTTAGGGAGCCTAAAGCAAAAATATGAAGCTCCAGCAGGCTACTCAGATGCGCTCGCCAATTTAGAGAAGGAGGAAACGCTTGCCAAATCTGGAGAATGTTTCTACTCCCCAAATAAGAGAATCTCAAACATAAAGCTAAAATTTTCCTATTTTGTATCTAAAATGGAGAATTCCAAAAATAAGGAGCTATTTTTTCAAGTTGCAACTCTAACACCACTTCCTATTTTTCTCTAGTATATTAGATTTTTTTTTTCATTTAACAAGTAAAAATCATTGTAACGGTCATTTTTACCAATAGTCTTTTTTCTAAATCGTCGTTTTTTTTTCACATGTTTAAAATTTTTGAACGATCAAACTTTTTTCAAATGTCAAAATTTTGAAAATCATTTAACAAGTAAAAATCATTGCAACGATCATTTTTTCGAACAGTCTTTTTTCTAAATTGTCTTTTTTTTCGCATGGTCAAATTTTTTGAATGGTCAAACATTTTTCAAATGTCAAAATTTTTAAAATTGACATTTTTTTCAACAGTCAAACATTTCAAAAAAAATTTTGGGTCATATTTTTTGAAGGAGACAACACAACAATTATAAATAAAACCATTTTATTTCTCATTTTCATAAATCTCAACTCATTTTTTTCTCAACTACTTAAAAAACTCAGTTTTGTCTTAATTTCATCGGTCATTTTCTCTCTATGGATCACAACCGTCTACACAATATGCTTCATGAAAACTTTGAAAACTCTGATAATGAGTTGGAGATCTTAACAATAGTTTGTATAGAAGAAGAATGACTCAATAAAGAGAGACGATCGAGAAGATATTGTCATTTTGTTCATGGACACGTAGTCATTTGGCATTATAGAGTTCAAGGCCACAACAACTTTTTCTCGACTATTTTGCTAAATTAATGCCTGCATATCCTCCCATTCTATTTCAAATGAGGTTTTGAATGAAACATTCTCTTTTTCTACATATTCAATATGCGGTGGAAACCCACAATCCATACTTTGTCCAAAAGACAAATGTTGTTGGAACGCTCAAATTGTCTTCCTTTCAGAAGATCACTATTGCAATATGGATCATCACTTATGGAGTAACGACAGATTATGTGGACAAGTACGTGAGGATTGATGAAAGTACCCAATAGAAAGTCTAAAAAAATTGTTCAAACAGTGTTTTTGCTATTTTTTTTCTTGAAAAAGTACTTAAGGCCACCAAACAACGATGATATTGTTAGATTGCTAGCGGTTGGGGAAACCCGTGGATTCCTTGGGATGTTGTGGGGCATTGATTGTAGGCATTAGAAATGGAAGAATTGCTCGATTGTGTGGAAATGAATGTATTTTGGCCATGTTTGTGAATTGGCGATTATTTTAGAAGTCATGACGTCGTATGATCTTTGGATATGACATGCCTTTTTTGGGTTACCGGGATCCTATGATGACATCAACATGCTAGAACAGTCTTTTGTATTTATTAACCTCGTTGTTGGCTGTGCTACTCAAGTCAACTACTCAATCAATGGTAATGACTATATAATGGATTAAAGTGGCTAACATTTGTAAAATCAATTATATCTCCACAAGGGAATGCGAAAAAGTATTTGTTACAGCTCAAGAGTCAACAAGGAAGGATGTAGTATGTATTTGAAGTGCTTCAAGTATGATTTGCAATTGTGCGTGGACTTGCATGTGTTTTGGAAAAGTGAAAAGCTCAAAGATATTATGAAGGCATGCATAAGAATGTGTAACATGACTGTTGAAGATGAGCGAGATGTCAATGGAGCAGAAGACTACAACTATGATGCAATTGATGAAAGCCCATGTGCATCAGTGTCGCATGAGTGTACCACTAAACTTACGGAATTTGTTCGAGGCATTCATCTCTTCAGAAACAGGGAAAATCATTCTTAACTCCAACTGGACATTATCGAGCACTTGCAGCAATGAAACAACCAATCACATGAACTTGTAACTTGGTATTTGTCATGATCGCATTAAGTATTTTGTAAAACACTTGTGACAACTACTTTTCAATAATATAATCATTTTTAGTTCTCAAATAAAATAAAACATGAGAAAATCATTAACTTTAATTCATTAATTCCAACAAATAATATAATAATTCAATAGTATTAAGTTCTTCATTGCTCAAAGATATCTATTTGAGGCTATGAATATATTTAGCTTGCATTGGAGGCATGACAAACGTATCCATCAACATTATGCTCTTCTCCTCTTCCAATCTTTCCACTATAACATTTTCTTGCTCAATAGCGAGTTTCTATTGGTCTTGAAGATATGTTTTTTCATAAATCTCCATTATCTTAGCTTGCAGTTACCTTTTATCTTCCTTTATCTCACGTAGTAACCTTGCAAGATGCGAATTTGTATAGTCATCTTCACGAGCTTTGCCCTTTCGTTTATTTAATCGTTCATTTTTGGCCTTCCTACCTAGTGGTTTCTCTAAGTCTACAAAAGTATCATGTGAGTCATAGTCTTCCTCTAGATTTATTAAATCTGGAGTAGAATGAAAAGAGGAGGTATGAGTTTTAATTTTATATTTTTTTGTTTCTTCTTGTGCCTGCATTGTTGCAACCATTTTGGTTGGTACCTCAACTCATTCCAACAATACTCAAATTGAAATAGGTGTATTATTGTTCAGTTTATGGTACATCTCTTTCCATTTAACGATCAGAAAAATAAATAAAAATAATTACCATCTATAAAAATAATAATTATTATCATAATTGAATAATTTCAATGCTATCAATACTTTGTCTTGCTCGTTCAGCCCACTTTAATGCTTTGCCTCAAGTTGGGAAATACAAAAACAATATGTATCCGTGCTCGGTTGTATTGACCAACAATGCATTAGAAATTTTTGTTACGTTTGGAATAATGTCTTAAAAACTAAACAGGGCATAAAACCGTTTGGGAGACCGGTTCATGGATCCACCGATTCTTAAACACACACGAAACTAAAGGTAAAACACTTATGTCATTCATGCTCATGGTAGAGAGGAAGACTAATTGATTAGGCACTTATCAAGAGTTATACACAACCCATCAAAAGAACAAAAGGCGATATTTAAATAGCAACAAAATCCTCTCCATCAAACCAAGTGTTGAAAAAAGCTGACATCTCAAAATCTTAGTTTTTTTTTTTTGGTTAAATCATCATCCCTGCGTACAAGACTACGATTTCTTTAAGATTATAGTCTTAGACTCTGGCCTTAGGAGATCTAAGATCCCTTTTCTCTAATTCTTCTTTGATTTTTAACACCACTGTATGAAGTTTGAACAACATCGAAGCCAAAAGATAGCTCGGAAACAAGAACTAAAACTAGAAATCCGAAGTCACTAGCAAGAAATCTTGCCGGTACGGTCGCAAGATCTGAAGTTTCCGACAATAAATTTTGCCAGTAAATTCTTGCCGGTAAGCTCACAAAAAGATTTGAAGTTTTTGGCAAGAAATTTTGCCAGTAAACTTGCAAGAAGATTTGAAGTTTCCGACAATATCGCTAGTAACTTCGCCATTAAGCTCTCGCCAGTAAGCTTGCAAGAAGATCTGCATTGGAACCGGTCATCGGTTCCAACAGTTCTCAGTTTAACTGGCCGGTTATTCCGGTTATGTCATTTTAGGCCAATATTTAATTATAGCCAGGTTCTGGACTCTTTAAAAACCATAGCCCTGACCAGTTCCCGGTTTTACCTGTTCAACTGGACGGTCCGATTTTTAAAACACTGGTTTGAAATCATTGTTCTTCTGGGGAAGAGTTGAATAGTTGAGCATTAGACCAACAACTAACCAACTATGCGACTTGGATCGTAGTTTTCATCTTCAAATGCAATAGAAATTAGAAATAGTTGAGCATTAAACCAACAACTAACCAACTATAACACTTGGATTGTAGTTGTCTTCTTCAAATGCAATAGAAATTAGAATCCTTAAAATTACTCATAATATGTTAAAGACCAAGTTGACCATCATACAAATGGGTAGATTTTCTCCGTTCATACAACATATTAAAAAGTTATGTTTTGAAATGCTCAATTAAATTAGTTGCATCTAAAAACCCACTTAACTCCAAAAAAGGGTACTTGTACAAATAGATAGATTTTCTCATTCGAAAAATATGACCATTTTTTTGGTAAAATATGACCCTTGGAAAAGTCTGTATATTGTTGAAAAAGTATGGGTTTGAAAAATTATGACTATTTTAAAATTTTGATTGTTGAACAAAATTTGACCGTTTTACAAAATTTGTTATTTGAAAAAAAAGTGACTAGTTGAAAAATCTTGACCACATGAAAAAATTTGACGGTTTGAAAAAAGGATAATTGAAAAAAACAATTGTTGCAATGATTTTTACTTGTTAAATGAAAAAGAAATAAAATAAATAGTATTTAATAGAATAAAGAAGAAATAGAGAAAAAATAGGGTGTGGTGTTGGAATTGCAACTTGAAAAGAGACTCCCGGGGAATTCTCCATTTTAGAGAAGAAATAGGGAAATGTTAGCTTTAGTGTTGATGATGTTAATAGAGAATAACCCATGGGTAATTAGGAAAAAACCCTCAAAGAAGCGGTATGGGATAGAATCACAGCCAATCGCGATTCAACAATCAAACGTTGGTTTTTAGAAAAAAACATTAAAATAAAATTAACCCTAAGGTTAAGAAATTTTAACTCTAAGGTTATTTTTTTTAAAAAAATGTTTCTAAAAATCAAGGTTAGATTGTTGAACAAAAGGTTAATGAATCTTAACCATGATTAATAAGGATAAAAATGGACACGTGTTGGCTTGTGGGTGCGATTGAACTCTCCCCAAATTCATTCAATCGTGATTGACTTTGATTTGATCTCGTATTTATTTAATTATTCGTGTTCATCTTATTATCTTGTTGAGTGTGAGCCAATTATTTGTCTATTTTTTTTTTTGATAATTTAAAATATTTGTTTTTTGTCAATGACATCATTTATCTATTTTCCATTTTCAGTGTTAAAGTATACATTTTTATTATTATTATTTTAAAGTGATGGTAAGGCTTTAACAATAAAAATGTACAAATGTTGACTCACACTGAAAGTAGGGATGCCCTGAGGGTAAGGCTAGCACTCCTCTTCATCTAATTCCCGTCCGAACCGGGAAAGATGCCACCGAATAACCGATTTTACCGGCTACTCCCTGTCACCACATTAAAATTTCTCTTCAGACCTCTGATTCTCTATTTAACTTATTATTCACGGCTCCAATTCCGAAATAAAAACGTAAATCAGAGTTCTCCGTATTCTTCGTCCGTTTCAGAGATCTTCTTCTGCCGGAAGAACTCTTCGAATCGTTAGATTAACTTGAAGGAATGGCGTCGGAGATCGAATCAACGACCGAGAAGCTTTCGCAGTTGGACTTCAATGGCGAATGGGCTGCTTCAGCTCCCAATCTTCAAAAGAATCTCTGCATTCTCTCGCCGGACCAGGTGAGATCTTTTAAAACGACCTATTTATCCGAAACAAATGGTTTCAATCGATTTCTTTTTGGAATTATGTTAATGGGTATGGCTTTTATTACCAGATTGAACTTGCAAAAATGTTGTTGGAGATGGGGCAGGGTCATTTGTTTGAGCATTGGCCGGAGCCAGGTGTTGGTGATGAAGAAAAGAGAAGTTTATTTGATCAGGTTTAGTTTTGTGTAGTTTGATTCATTTTGAATTCACCAAACTTCATGCTTTTTTGTTAGACTAGTTACATTACTTACATGGCAGTTTGGTTGCTTATAGATCAGTTTGTAAGAGATTATGAATTGTTTCAAATAGTATTTAGAAGAAAAATCTTGATTAAAAAACTTGTGTGGTAGATGGATGACAAAAGAAATTTGAAAACATTAGGAAGAAAAAGCAGAAAATTTTGAACATACCCACTAATTGTTGGGCATGTGCAAACATGTTGCTTGGGCTCATAAAAGAAAAAGAGAATTGGAAATGAACTTACCTTTGCAAGCTGGGGTTTCATGAAATTTATTCTTGATGTGCTTGCTTTTGTAATTTAACCAAAAAGATTCCTCTATCCAATAAAGAGAGTAGGAAGGATATATCAATAGGGCATGTTGGGAGATAATGGGGAATGACTTTATGGAGGTGATGAGGGAGTTATATGACTTGGGACACTTTGACTGAGTGATCAATAGTACCTTTCTTGTGTTAATCCCAAAGAAGGAAGGTGTTGTTGATCTAAAAGATTTTTGCCTCATTAGTCTGGTAAGCTGTGTTTACAAAATCCTCTCGAAGGTCTTTGCTGCTTGCCTTAAGTTAGTGATGGTCTCCATCATCTCTCCTCAAGAGGGTGCATTTGTAGGAGGGCGTCAATTGCTAGACGGGATATTGATCTCCTCAATATATTGATGCACGCATCAAATCCAAGATTATGGGTCTCATTTGTAAGGTAGACATGGAGAAGGCTTACGATCATGTAAACTGGGACTTTCTAGATTACGTTCTAGGTAGGATGGGGTTTGGGTCAAAGTGGAGGCAATGGATGTGGGTTTGTTTGTCCTTGGTGTCATTCTCTGTCCTTTTAAATGGGAGTCCAGTGGGGTATTTCCCTAGCTCTAGAGGTTTAAGACAGGGAGACATGATTTCTCATTTCTTTTTGTGATTGTTTCGGAGGCTTTGAGTTGAATGCTGTCTAGAGCAGAGAGGAGAGTGTTTGAAGGGTTTTTGATTGGTCCGAATAGGCTGTGTATATCCCATCTTCAATTTGTCGATGATACTCCCTTTCTGTGTAGATCTTATAGTGGAGATCTTCTTTATCTTATAGTGGACTTTCTAGACCTTGTCTTGGCTGCTTGCCTGAAGTTATTGATGGTCTCCATCATCTCTCCTCAATAGGGTGCGTTTGTAGGGGGGCGTTAATTGCTAGATGGGATATTGATTGCTAATGAATGTATTGATGCACGCATGAAATCCAAGATTTTGTGTCTCATTTATAAGGTGGATATAGAGAAGCCTATAATCATGTAAACTTGGACTTTCTAGATTATGTTCTAGGTAGAATGGGGGTTGGGTCAAAATGGAAGTAATGGATGTGAGTTTTTTTGTGCTCTGTGTCATTGTCCGTCCTTCTAAATGGGAGTCCAGTGGGGTATTTCCCTAGCTCCAAGGGTTTAAGATAGGGAGACTTGCTTTCTCCTTTCTTTTTGTGATTGTTTTGGAGGCTCTGAGCTGGATGATGTCTAGAGTAGAGGGGAGAGTGTTTGAATGGTTTCTGATTGGTCCGAATAGGCTGCGTATATCCCATCTTCAATTTGCCGATGATACCCTCATTTTCTGTAGATCTTATAGTGGAGATCTTCTCTATCTCAGATGCCTCCTCCGTTGTTTTGAAGCAGTGTCATGTCAGGTCTGCAAATTAACTTGGGAATATCAGAGATTACGAGTGTAGGTGAAATCCCCGACATAGATCTCCTTTCAGTCTGCCTAGGTTGTTCTTTTGGATCTCTTCCTTCCGTTTACCTAGGCATGCCTTTGGGTGTGGGTTAGTTTGGTCCCCAGTGCTGTATAGAGTTTCCAAACGACTATCAGGGTGGAAATCATCCTGCATATCTAAATGGGGTAAATTGACTCTTATCCAGAGCATCCTTAGCAGTCTCCCTAACTATTTTATGTACACTCTAATCATTCCTCATTCTGTGACCACTTCTCTTAAGAGACTCCAGAGGGATTTTTTGTGGAACGAGAAAGGCGAAAAATTAAAAAACCATCTAGTCGCATGGAATCTAATGTGTCGGCCTAAGGAGAATGGAGGTTTGAATCTCAAGTTGCTAGTTCAGGTTAATAAGGCTTTGTTAGGGGAATGGATATGGAGATTCAGGGAGGAGAGGGATAGTTGTGGCGTTTTGTGATAATTGCCAAATATATGGAATCTTCGTGTTGGGTCCCGAGAGAGGTTATGGTTATGGGTACTCAATGGCCAGAGTCTCTGGAAGAGAATTATGGCCAATGCTAGCCTGGTTGTGCCTTATTTCTGGTATAGAGTTGGGAGGGGGTCTAAGTTCCGATTTTGGTCGGATGTGTGGTGTGAAGACACTAGGCTGAAGGATGACTTTGGCAATCTATTCATGTTAACTTCTGATAGGAAGGTATTTGTTGGGGACTCATATGAGAGGACAAATGAGGGGGTGGTGTGGTGTCCTTGTATGCCTCAAGACATGAATGATTGGGAAATTGAGGATATGACTCGACTCTTGGAGCGTGTCGACTCGTTCTCCCCTTGCGCCAAAATTAGGGATATTAGGATTTCTACTAGAGGCAACCATAGTCGGTTTTCAATAAGATTACTGCTACAATCATTGTATCCTGAACCCGCTGGGTTGTTTCCTCATAGGGTTGCGTGGAACCCTGACATTCCCTCTAATATATCTTTTTTCTTATGGAATGCTGCTTTGAATAAAATTTTGGCATGTGACTATTTATAAAATAGAGGGTGGAGGATGGCCAACTGTTGTTTCTTGTGCTTCAAAACGGAAGAATTTGTGGATCATCTCTTATTGCACTGTCCTATTGTGTTTGGGATATAGGGGTACTTTCTTTCCTGTGTGGGGGTAGGTTGAGTCTTTCCCTCCTCATTTCACAACTTCTTATCTTGTTGGACGAGGGCGAATGTAGATGGTGCTAGGAAGGCAATTTGGGCAGTGCTTCCGGGGGCCATCTCATGGATGATTTGGAAGGAGAGAAACTTTAGAGTATTTGAGGATTCCTCCTCATCAACGGTTCGCATTTGTGCTCGGATCCGTATGGTTGTATTGGAGTGGGTGGGGTTACACTCCGCAGTAGAGGCTCTGAGGGAGGTGTTGAGATGATATGGCTACCTCATACCTCTAGTTGATTAGGTTTTATTCGAGTTCTTTATTGTACTTCACTTATCTTTTTAATGTATTGAGCTTGTTTATCGATCAAAAATAAAATGGAATCAGGAAAATTTATTGGATTTTATAAAATATAGTTGAGCTGATATCAACTTGAGTTTTTTTTTTTATAAATTTTTCCAGAACATAAAAAAATACACTTGTCCACCACTTCCTTCCAGAGTTCTGATTGTTTTCCTTTCTGAAATCCTGTTCTTGAATTTATGAAATGTATCGTTGTGGTGTTGCCTTCTTAGTTCAGTACTTGTCAATAGAAGTGATCTTGCCTTTGCATGTATATATTTATTTGATGTCAAGTTATTGTTTCTTTCCAGGTGAATCGGCTTAATGCAAGCTATCCGGGGGGTTTGGCATCATATATTCAAACTGCTAAAGAACTCTTAGCAGAATCAAAAGCGGGGAAAAATCCATTTGATGGTTTTACTCCTTCCGTAAGTGAACAGATTTTTCATGTTTCGATATCTATATTTCTTGTAAATGCCACATCTTTATTCAACCTTAACATTACCTTTCTTACCATGAATTTTTGAATGTAAAATGTCTTACTCATTAGTTGTTGAGCCCAAATTCTTGCAATACTTGGAATAACTAATGCCAAAGTAGCCGACAGTGTTGACCAACATCTTTCCACCGATAGCATCTCTCTTGTGTTGTTCTCACGTTTATATATTCTGCTTCTGAGGTTGATTTGGATTTTTCTTATGAATTTACTAATTTTCTTGTTGTGCTGGTGATTAAATATTGTTATTTCTCATGCACCCTAGAATAATATGAATGCTGAGGTGCTGGAAATACTATCATAGAATGACATTTGTTTCATGCAACATATTATAATATAGTTCTGAGACATCTTACACAAGTTGACCAATTGCTGTTATAATGTGGATCTTCATGTTTCATAGGTTTTTATCATCTTATAAACTTACATTTTACTCAACTTATGAACTTGTGTCTTTTGTGAAACTTTTGAGTACAATTTTTATGTGTGTTCGTGCACATGCAAGTGCATGGGTTTACGTACTTGGATAGGAAAATGATTTCGTTATTAGAAAGAAATTGCAACAAATTAAATGAGACCCTTGGTCCCTCCTACTAGCCAAACATCTTATTCATTTGGGAATTTTAATTATGGAATCCAAGCAAGGTATCGTGCCATGCACAAAATTGCATAAAGGGTAAACTATACCCGCCTGTACTCTTTTTGACCCCTTAATTTCCCACCCATACTCTTTCAACTTAGGAGTCTGATGGACCAATTCCCCCAAGTGGGTTGACATATGCCATGATCAATTCATCCAGAGTGTCATGGACCAGCCCACTATATTGATTGGGATTGGGAAGCAGTTTGTTACCTCCAAGATCTGTTCATAAAGCCTTTCTATGTCTCTTAAGGCTGTTGTAGTTCGTAAAGCTTTTCAACTGACATGTCTATGTCTCAAGACCGTCAAAGGTGAGATGAGGTGCAAAGGAACTTGATCATGAAGAAGATGAATCATGAGCCTCAGTTATAAACCAATAAAATGATCAGGGGAAAGATACTGAAGCATTTTTAATAATAGAAATAAATGAGGATGTGTACACAATATGTGTAAGGAAATCAATTGCCCAAGGTTGACATGGTCATGCTCTATTCTCCTATTGCGTACTGATTGAGAACAGTTACAAGAATTCCTCTCCAATAGAGGGAAATGGTCAATAGTGGCCAGACCAACATGTTGGAGTTCCAACCTACCAGAGTTGGACTAGGGTTTGCAATATCAATAAGTCAGATGACTGTCTTTGAAATTCATCTATATTTCTTGTTGGTTGTTGAAAGACTTAGGTGGCGTTTGGTAACACGATGCAGCTACAATCAATAAATATGGTGTAAGATCTAGCAAGTTAGTTACACGGAGGTACTGTGTTATAATGGGCCTAGATTTATAAGACTATAACTAGGGGTGTATTCAAGCCAAGTTAAGCCAAGCTTGGCTTGAACATGCTCGAGCTTGGCTTGAGCTTGATTCGAGCTCGAATGTTTAGGCTTGGCTTGAGCATGTATTGGTACTTTATCAAGTTCCCTTGTCTCAAAGAAATGAGTATAGTCCAGCACAATTATGTTAATTTTATGGCGATTACGAAGTGACCCTGAATCCGTTTCCTGTGAGTGTTGTTTTGGATATCTACAGATTGAGTTTAGGGTGGCGTTTGGTAACACTAACCTAAATAGGTAGAGCTTATTTGAAAATTGTGCTTAGTTGAACTTTAGATTGTTAAGTTGAAGATTAATTGCATGTCTACATCTTTTTGAAGTAGAGATTTTAGAGGTAAAATCCATAGCTACTTTTTATTTTAGAGGTAAAACCCCTACTTCAAAAAGATGTAGACATGCAATTAACCTTCAACTTAACAATCTAAAGTCTAACTAAGCACAATTTTCAAATAAGCTCTACCTATTTAGGTTAGTGTTACCAAACGCCACCCTAAACTCAATCTGTAGATATCCAAAACAACACTCGTAGGAAACGGATTCAGGGTCACTACGTAATCGCCATAAAATTAACATAATTGTGCTGGACTATAAAGCCTCATTTCTTTGGGACAAGGGAACTTGATAAAGTACCAATACATGCTCAAGCCAAGCCTAAACATTCGAGCTCGAATCAAGCTCAAGCCAAGCTCGAGCATGTTCAAGCCAAGCTTGGCTGAACTTGGCTTGAATACACCCTTAGTTATGGTCTTATAAATCTAGGCCCATTATAACACAGTACCTCCGTGTAACTAACTTGCTAGATCTTACACCATATTTATTGATTGTAGCTGCATCGGACCAAGATTAGGTGCTCATCCTACTACCAACAACTGTTCACTAACTGAATAGATAATCAACTAACTTGATCGATACACTAGGACATTTACCATACGCCTAACGCTAGCTGGTTAGGAGACGAGGATGTCATAATTGAATCATCATCATGATGGTAAAACATGTTTCAGGGTCAGAAATTTCAACACTAGCATTGTGAATGGGATGGATTGACTTTTACTACTACCTAAAGACCAAGTTAAAATTTATCCTTGCTGAGTTCCATCTATCATACTAGCGTTTTATACCAACTATAGCAATGAGCAAGCAACTTCTTGTGTCACACTGCCTCTTAGCCCAAGATCCTTAGTCTATACTATAATATAAAGAAATAAGTGCCACCTAACCCCATTTCTTTGCTCTCCAATCTTTAATCCCAGGAATCCTATGAGTTCTATTTTAAGGATGCCATGTGGCACCCTTCTTTAATCTCAATTATTAACTCTCTCTCTCTCTCTCCCATGTCTCCCTCTCAATTCAAAAACCATTGGAGAGATTGTAGGGGATTGTTCCCTCCACCGCTCTATCTCTAATCTAAACTGTTATCTCTCTTTGGCACCTCTAGAAAGGGAGGGATTTTAGGAAATTGTGATAAGAAGGATAGAGAGAGAATCTAGAGAGAGATTTTAGGGGATTGTGATAAGAGGGACAAAAGAGAGATAAAGAGGATAGAGAGAGAATGTAGAGAGATTTTAGGAAATTGTGATAAGAGGGATAGAGAGATAATGCAGAGATTTATTTTTTATATTCACACCCATGCATCGCACGGTGTTTCTGCTAGTACAATTATAAGAAGAGAGAAATTTAATTCCATTTTTACTTAAAAGCTGATTTAAAATTTAGAGGAAGTCCTTGTTAAGTTCCTTTGTGAAGCTGGTTCAAATTTGACACTTTGGCATTCTAGCATAAATAAAACAACAGTAAGCAATCATTTTCTTGTCCAACCTATGTTTCTAAAACCAAGTCATATATACAGTTGTAAGAAAACTAGAATCCTAATGGTGTTTGTTAGAACAGGAAATCATCCCAGATGCTGCAGTCACCCTTTCTCAAATCTCTGAAACCCAATTGAAACTTCCAAACTGATAAGCTCTTCTAACTCAAAAAAATCAACACAATTATGATCTATGAGTAAAGTTATAGGTCTGATCAAAATTTCAAGCAGGCCCTGACGAGTCTAGGTCAACCTGTTAATGCCCAAAGGATTCATGACGTAACTTGAATTTTCTGATTTGCTGGAAATTCAATTAAATCAGTCTAGGGTTTCTGTTTTGGACAAATTGATGAGTAATCTCGGTCCAATAAGGCTGGGAGAATTAAACCATATGATCAATTTTGACAAAGGATCAAAATTAGGGCTAAAATTGAAAAATCTCCAATTTTTATATGAGTGCTGAAATTTCCTGCATTTAAAATTTAATCAAAGCTCAATTCTAAGAATAAAATTGAATTTAGATAAAAAGGAATGCTCTAGAGAAGTGTACGGTCACCCATACTCAAGTTTAAAGCTTAAAATTGATCAAAATAAAGAAATCACTCACCTCTAGATTCGGCTAGGGCTAGGAATCAAAGGGTTTGATCAAAATAAGATCTTCAATATAGATAATAAACCAAATTCAATAATTGGCAGCGAAAGAAAAGCATTCACAGCAATTCTTCAATCCAATAATCAAATCATCTACTCTATTTAAAACAAATAAAGCCCCTATTTATAACATAGGTGCTGATATCTAGTAGTATCCTAACTCAACCATAAATTTAAAATAGACCTCTACATTACTTCCATTTCCCCTTGGAAGATTTTGACTTCTAACCAAACACTAACGTACCCAATTGGCAATTAGTAACAAAGTCTAATAATACAAAAAAACCCAAATATGGAAAATACGAGATGACCGTAACTATTAGTTGAACCTCCTTTTATGGGGTGGCTCATAATAGTGGTTAGAGTCAACCCAAAATCCTCCATGGGCTAGCCGCACCGCCGTATAATAATTAGGATCATTAGATCTACTTATGGATGTTGTATGGACTGCTCCTGCATCAGCATTCTGACTTAATAGTATGATCAGTTCATGGTCATATGTGGATGTAGCATGGTGATGAAGATGGATAAGACAAAGTTGATAGGGTAGTTATTATAGTAGGGATATTATTGCGGTTAGTTACTGTAATGGTGAAGATTATTGATTTAGTTATTGTAGAAAGATTGTTATTTAAGTTACTAGTAAATCTAAAAATATTGTAATAAGGACTGATATTCGAAGAGGAAAAGTTATTGTATATACTCTTGCACCAAGGGTTCCTCCCCCCCCCCCCCCCCCCCCGCGATTATTGAATTATTTCCCAACGTCAATGCACAAGGACTCTCGTATTTCTTATATTTGTATATTACTTTATTTCAATCCTCCTATGATTAGATGCAATTACTTGGAATATCTATGGTCGTTCATACTTGAATGCGGAATTTCCTTCAATTTGGGTGACACCATAGTACTTTATTGTTGATCACTTGCATAGTTGTGGCTGTGGAGATGTTCATTTGTAGCTTGCATGGTCATCGATATTAGCGCGTAAAATCAACTTCTTGAAATTACGTTGTTGTATGCAACTATAAATAAAAACTTGGTTGAGATGTGGAAGAAAAAAAATTTCAGGTTCCATCAGGCGAGATTTTGACTTTTGGTGATGACAACTTTGTTAATTTTGAGGAGGCTGGCATCAGCGAAGTGCGAAATGCTGCATTTGTTCTTGTTGCAGGTGGGCTCGGGGAACGTCTTGGGTACAATGGAATTAAGGTAAAGATTCCATCAACATATACAAGCGTGTCATTCTTTGATGGTTCACAATACAAAAATTCAATGTTTGGATGCCCATTGCTTTACACGCGTGTGTATGTATATATCAGGGATTTAAAACGCGAAAGCGTGGGGCATAGTGTTGGGACCCCAAGATGCGTAAGGCGTAAGCCTAGCGGTGTGAGGCTTAAGCCTCGTATGAAAACCTTACAATGTCTTATTCTTAGACATATATAACTAAGAAGTAAGAATATTACAAATCTATTCAAATTTTTTATTATTAAAGGTAATATATATATATATATATATATATATATATATATATATATATATATTTATGTCTCTATAGGTGTACGCACACACATTTGTAATGCTATGCAAATTATTCAGCCATAAAAAAATTAAGAGGCAAGAAAAGCTAAAATTTAGATTTGCTTTTTTGTTTATATACATATTAAACGAATAATGTTCAATCTGTCAGATGGTTGATTTTGGATTCCAACAAACAATTACAAAGTAGTCACCAACTACTTATGTTAGATAATGGCTCAAAATCTTTGCAATATCTATGAAAATTAGAGTGAAATATACTCAAAAAGGTTTTAAAAAGCCAAAATACATTAGACATAATAAATTAAGTATTAATTTTGACTAATAACAAAATGGGAAAAGGGAAAAAATTAATACTTTTTATCGATAAAAGCAATTATGAGGCACATGCCTTATACTTTAATGTATAAGTCTTAGTTATGTGGCTAGAACCCTATTTTGATTAATGTATGAGGCACATGTCTCATACATAAAGAGAGCCTTAAGTTTGAGGAATCATCTTCATGAGATTTAAGCCTTAAGGTTGAGCCTCAAGGCGTTTTCCTTGAGCCTTGTCTCGAGACGAGTCTTGAGGCGTAAGCCTCTCACACCTTTTAAAACACTGGTATATATATATGGGAAATAGCTGGTGGCCATGTTATCCGTTCGGACAACGAATTTTGACCCGAGCAGATAGTGTCTCCAAGTGCATAGACAGGGCACTATGGTGGTCATCTCTTTTATATATATATATATATATATAGGGTAGTGTTGTTGTTCACACAGTGCGTGGATGTGGTAACGACCACTAAGACCTTTTCAAGAGAAAAAGTCTTTTGAATTGAAGGAAAAGACCCCCAAAATTTGAACCCGACTCGTGTCTCCTACTCAACAATGCCTACCCCTTAGACAGAGAGAGATGGGTGGGTGTGGTTGAGTAGAAGGAATGGTGAGTGAATTCAAAATTTGAGGGCTTCTCTTACAAAATGACATTGATGGCCCCTCATTTTAAATAATTAAAATGTTAAAAAGGTCTTGGTGGTCATTGCCACATTCACGCACTGCATGGATGTATATACATATATACATCCATGTAAAAGTTAGTTATAGTCTTTTTCTTCTTTTATGGGTGTTAGTTATAGCCTTATATGTTATTCTTTTGCTATTAACTAAATTAGATGACATCCTTAATTTGCCTTTCTACATCTTGCAGTTGGCTCTTCCTTTAGAATCCACCACTGGCACGTGCTTCTTACAACACTACATTGAGTCAATTCTTGCTCTACAAGACGCTAGCGGTAGATTAATACAAGGTTTGTTGATAAAAGTGGTTTATACACGGAGAGATTGCTTATCTTGTTTTCTTGAAGGTTAAAATGTCATTCTTTGGTGTTTATCAGCTTTGGTGTTTTTATTCCCACACACATTGGTATCCAGGTAAAATGCTGGCACTCTATTTAGGTAGTCAGTTGTGCAGTGATTTCAGCTTTGGGCAACTGCCATGTAAAATTGTTTTAGTATCATAAGCTAGTTGGCTTATACAGGCAAGGAGAACAGGAAAATGCTAGAAGCCCTTCCTTTGCTTTGTATAACATTCTACTCAAAGCCCGTGCCACCACTATGAAATGAACAAAAGATAGTGGATCTCCTTGCTTGAGACCTCTAGAGCTTTTGAAGAACTCTCCAAGGGCACCTTTCACATGAATAGAGGAGTATGTCATCGAGATACACTTCATCATCGATCCTCTCCAAAAGGCGTGTTTAGTAGAATGTTGGTGAAAGTGAATAACTTCATCTCATTTGGAAATTAGAAAATGGTAGGAGGAGGCTGACGATATTTCACCTTCAATTGGCGGACAATACTTTCATTTTCTGTGACATTGTAGAGAAAATCTATATTTTAAACTCTTTCTCAATTTCTTTGAGGTGGTTTCTATGTCAATGTTTAATTGCATGGAACTAGGGTTTATGGGGTTCAATTGACGAGACATAGAGTAACCTTGCTAATAGTAGAAACTAGAAAGAGAAACCCTAGATGAAAAGATGAAGAAGATGAGAAGAAGAGAATGGAAGAAAAGATTATGGACTGATTCCCCTTTCTATTATTTATACTGCTTAGAAAAGAAGATTATAATAATGCCATTAATGACATGATACTATTTATTTACACCCACAATATTAATATATCTCAACACTCCCTCTCAAGATATGCATATCTATCATGCTCAACTTGTTAAGAAATTGATTTTAAGCTTGTCTTGGCAACACCTTTAGTGAGAATATCAGCATGTTGGTTTCTAGATGTAACAAACAGTGAACATAAATTCTGAGAAATAATTTACTCTTTGACGGAGTGTTTGTCGATCTTTATGTGTTTTGCATGATCATACTGAGCAACATTATGAGCAATGTTAATGGTTGCTTTATTATCACAGAAAAATTTCATTGGGACATCTATCTTAATTCCCAAATCAAGAAATAAGATTTTCAACTATAACAATTTAGCCACACCATGGGTCATTGCCCTATACTCGAATTCACACTCTTAATTGTTACACTTTGTTCTTACTCCTCCAAGTTATGAGATTACCATGAAGAAATGTACAATACCCTATAGTGGACCTTCTATCATCAACATTTCCAGCCTAGTTAGCAATTAGCATTAGTATAATAAGATTCTAAACGAAAATGTCCCTGATTAACAAATAGTATATTCTTTCCTGGAGTAATCTTCAAATAACGCAATATCGTCTCAACAACTTTATAATGAGGGATCTGAGGTTCATGCATGAATTGACCACACTAACAACATATGCAATATCTAGCCTGGGGAGAGAAAGATAAATAAGACGATCATTTAATCCCTGATACATCTCCTTATCTTCAAGTAATTTTCCATCACTGGAGATCAACTTATGGTTCGGCTCAATCAGAATATCAGTAGGTCTAAGGTATACTTTCTCTATGATATAAGGATGCCCTTCTTAGAGCCAGGCACCTCTATACCTAGAAAATACTTGAGATACCTAAGTCCTTGATTTCAAACTCTCGTGATTACAAATATAGGCCCATGCATAGTAGCCAAGTCCAATTTTCTATTTGTGCAAACAACATAGCATAAAATAAGCAAACAAAGGCCATCCCCTCCCATGCACTATATATACTATGTTTGCTGGCTACAAACGACAGTAAATTTTTTTGCAACAAATAACCATGAGTGGATTTGTGTTCACTTCTTTTCGGACGCATATACATGGACTCAGATTGCACATGAATACATACTCTTAAACATAGGATGTATATCTCATGTAGTAATCGCTAGACTGGTTGGCCTCACTTAGGGTTTCATAACCATCCCGCATCAGCACTTCTCACAACAGTAGATAACACTTAGATCTCCTGTTGTTTGATTTTCACAATGGAAGATGATTGTTGTGGTAAAGCAAACATATATACGCTTCTTTGCTTGGTTTTTGAACTGATGATGCTGTTGAATTTTAGGCAAATGTCAACCTCAGATTCCTTTAGTGATAATGACATCCGATGACACACATGCACGTACTTTGGAGCTTTTGGAGTCAAATGCTTATTTTGGATTGAAGCCTACACAAATTAAACTCTTAAAGCAGGTACCAGTGATCAATACTGTCCTACTAAAGCAACTTCACTGAATTTGCGAAGTGGTTTAAGTAACTTTATTTTTTCCTACAATTATTCCAGGAAAAGGTTGCATGCTTAGACGACAATGATGCCAGGCTTGCAATAGACACGAACAACAAATACAGAATTCAGGTAAAACTCTAATACGTACTGTGGCATAGATTTCTTTCTTTATTTATTGAAAATTACAATAAAAATTCCAGGATTCATAACAGATTTAGGGTACTCTTAATATCTCTAAGAGTTGATTTTTTCCCTTGTATTTCTTCTTTTTCCCTTGAACTTGTGATAGACAAAACCTCATGGCCATGGTGATGTGCATTCACTTCTATATTCCAGTGGGCTTCTAAATGTATGGTACGTCTTGCAGTCTGACCCAATTGCTCAACAATGTTCTCGTGATTATGGTTGCTGATCTTGATATCCTTGTGAATGCGCTGTTATCATATAATTTGACGTAGTGCTTATCAGCCTCTTTGTCTTGTGAATTTATTTTTGGACATTCTTGCAGCGTCATTTTTAATATTTCATCCTTTTCCCAGGCATGATGCAGGTCTGAAATGGGTTCTGTTTTTCCAAGATACTAATGGCCTTCTCTTCAAGGTTTTATTTGCTTGAACGTTGTGTGGCTTCATTTTTTTTCCACGGTGAAAAGTCTGGGTTGGCATTTTAGTGTACTTATCTCCTTTCCCTTCTTTGTATTAGGCAATTCCAGCAGCATTGGGCGTTAGCTCCATTAAACAATACCATGTTAATTCTCTTGCTGTTCCTCGCAAGGCAAAAGAAGCTATTGGAGGAATCACCAAGCTTACTCATGCTGATGGTAATTTATATAATAATACTCTTCGTGCTGGTGCTTTACCTCGGTTAACTTGCATATAGTAAGCTACCTTCTTGTGGGGAAAATGATCTCATGGGACTTCGATTGTGGATTTCTATTTTCTTTTCATCTTGTTGAATGATAATGTAAAGATTTATTAGGAAGCAAAGGAAAAAAAGGAATACAGTAAAGGGACTTTGTTGCTGAATGAGAAATAGACGTTCTTCTAAAGACTGAACCGTGAATGTTAGTTTGATGTCAGATATAGAAACTTTTGAACATCGGGATATTTTATAACCGTCACCATGCATGTTTTTGTAAAGGGAGTTGAGTAACCTAGGTTTTGCTTTGGTGTTGCAAGCACTTTCAGGACATTCATCCGCCGAATGATGTGCAGTTCACTTTTGGAGATGAGATGGGCATTTGTTTTATTGGTAGAGATAGTCCTGATGGTCTTCTTTTGATATTTATCTCTAGAATATGCAATTTCTTCTTTCTTGTTTAGTGATTTTGGTTGCATGTGATGTAATGTTCTCTTCTAAACTCTTTTTTTTTTTCCTTGCACAACTTAAAGAATAGAAGCTACTCGAATTTAAAGTAGGGTAGACTAATAGCAACCACGAAATAATCTATGAATAAATTACTCCACTAACATATATGCATGTGCCATGTGGGCTATTGGGGGATTATACTTTATTGATATGTACCTGGTTGCAAATAAATTGACTTCAGGGAGGACGATGGTGATTAATGTGGAATACAATCAGCTTGATCCTCTACTTAGAGCAACTGGATATGCTGATGGAGACGTCAATTCTGAAACTGGCTATTCTCCTTTCCCTGGAAATATAAACCAAGTAAGTTTCTAATAGAATTCGTCTTTCACTCTTCTCCTTATGTAATAGGATATCAACCAAGACTTTTCCTTGTTATCAGTTTCTGTACTCTCGGATCTCTTTTGGTAATTTGGTAGGAGGGACGTACTCATTTCTCTCTTTGTAATTATTTTTGTCCTATCAAGTAAGATTAGTTACTTATGAGCACTAGGGGTTATTAATTTTTGTAGGTTAGTGAATAAGAGGGGTATTGACACTTATGAGGTGCCCTATTTCTCAAATTGTTTTTTTGTGTGTGATCCTGGACTGCTCCTAGGATTTTTTTGAGTATTGGAATAGTAATTTCTTGTTATCAAGCCCGATGAGCATAGAAGTTGTAGCGGTTGCTTTGAGTACAAGCGAAGTTGACTTAGGACAAGATCTGAGCAAGGAGAAAGAATCGGTTTAAATACTTGACTTTTCATGGACCGCTTATTGGCATGGTTTAAAACGTCGACCTATTTCCTATGAAACGCTTCTGTTTCCATGGGTACTCAGACGAAACCTACTTGCAACATCAAAATTATAGTACTTTTTGATACTTCCTAATATTTCTTACAAAACACTTCCATTTCCATGGTACCGACATTAAACCTACTTGCGATGGTTAAAATATTGACGCGTTTCTATAGCATTGATACAAATGTGCCAGTTTTGGTAGCCACCGAAATGATATTCACTTGAAGTGTAAATAATTTAGGGTTTTGGTAAGTTTCGGTAACATAGATTAAAGCATTACAAAACCTTTATATAAATTACTTGACTTTAGTCAATTAGAACCAAAGTCATCATTTTTGTTGAGAAACTCCCTTTTCCCCCTAAAATCCCATTTTCCCCTTTCTTGAATCCCTTCATAGTTCATACATTGGAGGTTTCTAAACTTACTTTTGGTGATTGAATTCAACATTTCACATAAAAACACCCATTTGGGTGTGTTTTGAAGATCAATGAGGTTTCCCAAAGTAAGGTGTATTGCTTCGAATGCACTCCTAATCAAATTTCACATCAATAAGTTGTAATTGATCTAATCGTGTGAAGATGCGTCAAATTTATGTATCTCCACATGATTTAACGGATTGAAAGATGACATTTCTTTAAAATTGGTAAAAACCTATTTTTTCCTAAATTTACCCAAATTTCAATGTTTCTATTTGAATCTTATATGTTAATTAGTTGCATCCGATCCATAACTTGGCCACATACGAAGGAGGAGACGCGGGAGCTGTTTCTGGAAATCCAGTAATTTCAATTTCAGTTGAATATGAGGATCTGAAAGAGGAGTTTCAGTTCCAATTCCAATAGAAGAAATAAATCACATTGTTGGAAGTAATTGAGTTACCACCCAAACTTATTTTGGATTACAAAATCAATTTAAAATATATTTTTATTGTACATATTACACTAACTCGGGAAATATGTGGATTATATTTGCATAATTGTTCATAAGTTAATTATTTGTTAATACTCTTTACTTGATCTAAAAGTTGGGTGTTTTTTATAAAAAAAAATAAAATTTTCTAGTTAATATTTTATTCTACAATTACATAACTTTGGAAAATTTTAGATTATGTTAAATATTGTATATAAGTTAATTATGTGCCGTGTTTTAAAAAGCGTGTGAGGCTTACGCCTCGAGACTCGCCTCAGAGCGACGCTTAAGGAAAATGCCTTGAGGCTCAACCATGAGGCTTAAACCTCATGAGGCTCACATGAGGCACACGTCTCACGCCTTGAAGCTCACTTTATGTCTTTGGTGTATGTTACATTAACTAAAATTAAGTTTCCAGTCACAACTAAGATTTAAACGTCAGTTTGTTTTTAAAAACAATTTGTTATTTGTTTCAACTAATAACAAATTACACTTTATTTAGTTTAGATAAAACATTTGAAAATGATGATGGTGATATTAGTTTCAAATGTTGCTTAATTTATTATGTTTAACGTATTTAGGCATTTAAAAACCCTTTGAGTCTAATTCACACTATTTCCCTAGTAGACATTGCAAAAATTTGGAGCCACTGACCTCCAATGTAGTTCTTGACTTATTTGCAGTTTTTTACTAAATTTTAAATCCACCACATGAATTGATGATTTGACATCATCTTTAATATGTGTATGAACTATGAACAAAAAAGTAAATATGAATTTCAGCATTTGCTTGCATTTCTTATCTTTATTTTTTATAGTTAAATAATTTGTATGGTATTTCCTATGTGTACTTGTGTGCCTACACGAGCACCACAATGTACACAAGTAAATATATATATATATATATATATATATATATATATATATATAAATATAAATGTATCTCTCTCTCTCTATATATATATGTATATATATACTATAATCTTTCATTAATTTTTTGAATCATCTTGCTTTTTTTTAAAAGTATTTATTTATTTGTTAAAATGAGAGAGCATGAAGCTTTCTTGTGAGGCTTACGCCTCACTCATCTTGAGGTCCTAATGCCTCGCCTTACGCCTTCACATTTTAAAACATTGATTATGTGTTATTACTCTTGATTCCATCTACAAGTTGGGTGAGTAATTGTTTTCGGAAAATAAATTTATTTGGCTGATATTTTTTATAAAAATATATTTTAAATTATTTTGGTTTAGTTTATTAATATTATTATAAATCATATACTAATTAAGCAAACAATCTTACTCATTTATCACGATAATGAATGGGGCTCTATGATTTTGGCTATGGGTCTTATGTATCGGCACTACCGAATCTCTTATATGATTGTAGGTGTAGCTCAACACCCAAACTACCAACAGTTAAGCATGCTTTTGGGTCTAACACTACAAGCAGTATATTCATGAGTATACCGATTAGTATCAATGTTACATGCCTTTGGCCCAATACTGTCATTACCTAAAGCCACAGCTTCATCAATCTCCTCATTAAGACATGGATGATGACTTGGAGCCACATTGGAGCTCTTTGTGGTTATAAATCATGACTAATGAATTGAGAGTTTCTAAGCATATAATGTTATATTTCTCTTTTTATGGAATGTATTAATATATAAAACACTCATTTATGTTCACAATTGGCTTTACAGGTTCATACAACGCAAGCCCCTTGACATGCTTCTTGTATTTGATACGCTACATGCTTCTATTTTGTTATGCAATGAATTATGGATTTTTATTTTTGCTTCGTTAATCATTCCTTAAAGTTTCACTTTGGATTTTCAATATTTCCTACACTTTCTTAATTTTTACAGTATTTCTTTCGACTCCCTTAAATTTCCTCGAAACGTTTTCACATCTTTTGTGACTGAAATTTACGCCAACACCATAGTTTAAAAATATGCTTAATAGTACAATCCGGGACCAACTTGACTGAGTTATTGCTATGTTAATATGGTTTTTATTAGGCTTTGGGTTTGAATTATACCATTTTAAATGTGTTGGTAGCCCGTAGGCCGTAGATACCAAGACAACTCATCTGAGTTGCCGTCAACTCGATTGAATTTGTAAAATACTAGAGTCAAAACTCGAAAATATTGTAAACGAAGTTGGCAAGAGGACAAAATGCTCATTACCTTTTAATTACAAACATACCTTTATTTGACTGAACCCAAAAAAATTCTATAGGTGAACTCACATGATGTGCTATATGTGAGACTTATGTAGTTACATTATGATAATTATGTATGTTCTACTTGTCAAGTAACCTTAATTTTAAATCAATATTTAGATTAAGATTATCGAAACACTTACTATTTAACCTTAATTCTAAATCAATATTTATAATAAGATTATCGAAACGCCTACTATTTAACCTTAATTCTAAATCAATATTTTGAATAAGATTATCGAAACACTTACAATAATTACATAACTATTCCAATTACATCCAAATTGAAATAACAAAATTAAAATCCATAGATAGGATGCGACTCCGTCCTCCTTCGAACTTCCATTTTCTTCTAACTCCTACTCTTACTATTCATTTGGTGACGTAAAATGTCAGTGAGCTATGAAGCCCAATAAGCATTTCCATAACATTATGCTAAACAACAATTTAGAACAAAGCATAATATAACATTTATAATAAGACAACCATTTCTCATTATTAAAATAGAATATTACTTCATTAATATTATATAGGTTTACTTTCGTTCTTTTAGACATCTTTTACTTGAATCCAACTTATCTCAATCTTGTCTTTCAAGATGATTGCCGAACGGTATTCCCTCACGGGCTCACCCATCTGTCTTGGATTTTTCTTAACCCCTCAAAATGATTGTCGAATTGTCTTCCCTTACAGGGCTCACCCATCTGTCTTAAGACCTTTTAAGATAAACTTATTTTATCTTTTTCTTGTCTTTTCTTCATTTAAGAATTTACAAGATAAATTATCTCACTTTTTTCCATTCTTTCGAAAATGTCAACTTATTGATCACCTGCATAAAATCATCTTAACATGACAATACATCTTTCCATCCTTTAATAGAGATCAAATTATCACCGTTCTAATTATTTTCTAATTTTTTCATAACTATAACTCTTGTAGAATTATTCCAAAATTTACATTTTCAATAGTATTTAGCTAACATATTATTTAGAACAGAAATATATATAGAGAATATATATCTATGTAATAAATCATTATCTTAACTCTAACTTGAGAGTTAGAAAGAACTTTACCGTTACATACCATTAAATTTGATTCTAAATCAATATTTAGAATAAGATTATCGAAACACTTACCGTATTTAACCTTAATTCTAAATCAATATTTAGAATAAGATTATCGAAACACTTACCGTATTTAACTTTAATTCTAAATCAATATTTAGAATAAGATTATTAAAGCACTTACCATATTTAACCTTAATTCTAAATCAATATTTAGAATAAGATTATTGAAACACTTGCACTTTTTCAAAGTCGGTTAACCGGCACTATTTTCTTTCTTTCTTCTTTCTTTCTTTCTCCTTTCTTTCTTTCTTTCTTTCTTTCTTTCTTTCTTTCACCTTTCTTTCTTCTTCTCTATTCTCTCTTGGATTTGCACCAAATGAAATAAGTCAACATGGGTTGGGCGTGGGGTATATATAGGGCAAGCGGCTGAAACCGAAACATATCGGTTCGGTGGGACCCGATACGGTCCCCAAAACCAAGTTTTAATCCTTGGGCATGACATTAACCCTAAATTGGTTTAGGTAAGAAGAGAATCCAAAACTAAGGAGCTTACAACAATTAAATTAGTAATCAATTTAACTCCAAGAAAGATCCTCCAGAAGAGAAAAATAAGAGGAAAACTTTTAAATTCTAATCAATCAAAAGAAATAATGGTCTAGCTTCCAAGGTGGGCAATCCACCCTTTTTTTTTTTTTATGTCGCCGAAAAGCAGTCTTATCAATAAAAATAGAACTCTACAACATATCCTAGCCCTTCATTGACCCACTAAAAGGAAACCTATACCCATACCTCCATTTAGAAACCCAACTTTAACTAAAAACCACCCATTCTCTTAAGTGGTTTGCCACTCTGTTCTAGACCCACCAAAATTCAACCAAAAAGACCCCAAACTAACTAATAGAACTAAAAATACTCAGACTAATGATACCCTTAATCCTCGACTTTCAACTAACAAAACTTGGACCCAAGAAGCCTAATAATATGACCTAATCTAGATTTTTGTCACTAGTTTTTAGACTGACAAAAGCTCAACCAAATGGTCGACAAAGTAATTGTAGGCTTAGAAGATATTTTTCCAACTAGCCAAAGGTAACCAAAAAGGTATATAAGAGGAGCACAAAGTTATGCCTCCTAAGAGCTAATAGCATCAGATTGTCATGCATTATTGATGATCTTAGAGAGTGAGTTAGAGGATGGAAACATTATCTTTTATGGTTTCACATTTTAAGGGATGTAAATGATTATGGCTATATAACATTCTCTCTTTATTTTTTTCATGATTAAGAAATTCATTTAGCAGATTCCTTTAAAGGTGTAAGATAGAGATTATTTGTACACATGGATCTCTTTCTAGTTTCTTTGTCCCTTTCTTTTATTTTTCTTAAATTGTAAATTTAAATCATGATATTAGCAGTGTGATTAGAAACATTGTCTCAAATGTTCAATGAAATGAAGTTCACGAATATGTTATGGGTATCTAGTCTACTCTAAAAGAGTTCCATGATATTAGCTGCACTTTCAAACATGCTGGAAATCATTTTTAAAAAGGTGCCAAGGAAGAATCCTATCCACCCCAGCTTTGTGCCTCTGGCAAAGAAAGAAAGAAATGAACTTTTCTTTGATCATTAAAACTGCAATTTATTAAAAGAACAAGGGAAGGGATTGAGGAATATCCTTTCCAATGTAAAGAAAGGTGTAAGAGTGCCTCCATTAGCAAGTGAAACTGTTACATTGTTAACGCACCTAAGCATATTGCTACACAATATATCCGAGTCATCCACAAGGTCCTGGATATTGTCAATGGTGTTGGGATTCTATATTCCCGAAGATTTGCCGTCCACCAAACGATGATCATTTGTCATATCCCCATCTATACTGATTAAGCCCAACCCAATGACCCAGTTGAAAATTTTCAAAACCTTGACAAAATAAGATCTTTGACTTTTTATTTGTTTAGTCCCAAGTCGATTAAGCCGGAGAACACCTAAGAGATAGAACCCTTTTGGTAATTTACACACTACCAATGCCCACCACCCCATGGTTTTTGAAGGACCACCCTCTAAAGTTTAATTTCATTCTACCCATGCACTCACCCTTCCATGTTAATAATCATTATAGTAGACGGCACAAAAATATTTATGGATAGATGCCCAATTTATAGCTTTGTGTCATCTGCATCCGCAGATATGAGAAGCTGGTCTTGTTTTGTGATGGAATATGCGGCTATTGAGCTCTGATAGTTGCAACTGTGGCAATAATGGCTTGGGAGGATAGGAAGCTTTTTTAGGGATGAGAAGGAGCCACTTTGAAGGTCTTGGTTGGTCCTATGGGCATGAAGGACTTGAATGAAGCGGAGCCTTAACTCTTATCTTACGATTGGAGATCTTTCGAGACTTCTTTGGGAAGGCAACTCTGTTAACACATATGAGCATCAAGCGAAGCTTTGGGCCCATAGAGACTAGCTAATAATCTGACCACATTAGGGATATTCAAGGTATCTTAGATATTATGTATTCAAAGATCTTTCAAGACTCCTTTGGGGCTTGTTCCTGGTTGAAGGTGACTCTTTTAACACCATATGAGTATCTAGGGAAGCTTTGGACCCATGGAGTCTAGGTAATATAACTGATGACGTTATGGATATTTTAGATAGCTGGGATATTATGTATGGGCACACTCTTAGGAGCGCTATTGACAAAGAGGATATTCTCACTTGGGCTCTGACAGGCAATTATCGTGCATAGGAATGCTTTTCCCTAACCTTTTTCTTCTTTAATAAATTTCCTAAAAGGAAAACTTACATTTATTTGTAGCATGCATGTCATAATAGTTTTGATCGAATATATATATCATATAAGTATATTATTATATTTTGACAAAGAATAATGCTTTTAGGACCACACTGTGTGGTCCTAGGTCAAGACCTCGCTTCAAAACAAGCCACATTGGTAAAAAAAAAACAGGTTTTTGAAATAACAAGCAGTGTGCTATTTTATCCACTGCTTATAAAATTTTAAACCTAAACATTTTATCAGCGGAGGATAAAATATCAATCTACTTGCTATTTTCGAAAATGTGAATTATTTTTAGGTGCGGTCTTGACTCTTGGACTGCAAGTGGGTCCTAGTAGCAAAGCTCTTTGACAATAAGAATATAATATGTTAATAAGAATTGTATCATTATCCCGACTCCAAATAGTGGGGATAAGTTGCTGATAAAGAAGGATGATTATATAATACTAATAACAGTTCTAAAAAATTTAACGTGTAACATTTTAATTGCATGTGTGTATGTGTATATATACACATACAATTATGACAAATAAATAAATAATCTATATATGCTAGTGTGTATGACAGGTTTGGGGTCTCCAGGTGGACTACCAATTTTTTTCTTCTTTCCCATTCCATGTCACCTTAAAGATGAAAGGCTGGTTTCTTGTAAATGGTTATACACAACCATAAGTTGTATTTCCTTCTGATAACATCTTATGTACCTTTGGTTTGTTATATCTTATTTTTTTTCTTTTTGAACCCTAGGTGTCTATTGTCTAAATGGTCTCCAGAACTGTCTATTTTTTATGAAGAGACTTTCTTTATGAAGATAGTATCTTGATGCTTCATTAAATATTAAAAATATGCGAATTCATCGTTAAATGTTTTGGGTACATTTCAATAAATCATTTTTCAGTCTTCCTTACATAATGTAGTTTAATATTTTTCTGGCTTAAACTTATATGGTTAGACATTTTCATGCAGTTGATTTTGGAACTTGGCCCTTACATCAAGGAGCTCACGAAAACAGGAGGTGCTATAAAGGAGTTTGTTAATCCTAAGTAATTCCCCACCCTACATTCTTGTTATGGTGGATCAGATCTATATGAATTTTCTGTTGTGAGGATGCTACTGTAATGTTTGGCAGCTTGTACCTATTTTTGTTTTCTAACATCTTGATTAAAATTCACTTCCATTTGCAAATATTTTGTTACGGTTTATAACTTTTGGTTTTTCTCTCTGAACAATGATATTATGCCTGTACAAGAACTTGATGGAAATGCTGCTGAACGGGCTACAATATCTAGATTTATATCCATGGTTGATTGAATGGATTGGTCATACATATTATAGTTCACTTAAATAATTTCTATCGGGTAGTTAGTACTTAGTAGCATCACAGATTGTGGGCTATGTCAAATATACCCTTGGTATAAGTAATTAAAAAACTAATACTATCAGCACTCCCCCCCTCACGCTGGAGCATATATATCATATATGCTTAGCTTATGACTGAGAGCTTTGGTGAACATATCTGCGAGCTGACACGTAGATATAACCAATGTTGTAGAAATAACTTTAGCATCCACTTTCTCCCTAATGAAAAGGTAGTCAATCTCTATGTGCTTAGTCCTCTTGTGAAAGAATAGACTGTTAGCTATGTGTGTTGCAGCCTGGTTGTCACAATAAAGTTTCATAGGGCCATTGATAGGAACTCCAAGCTACGCCATCCGTGATTTGAGGCATAATAGCTCACAATTAGTAAGGGCCATCACCCTATACTCCACTTCAGCACTAGACTTGGCTACAACACTTTGCTTATTACTTTTCCAATTTGCCAGGTTACCTCCAACAAAGGTGCAATTCTGTCGCGCCCCAAAATCCCTCCTATGAGAAAGTGAGATCTTGGCACTGACTTACTTATCTTAACCCATTTAAAGAGCATTAAAAGCATGCTAAAATGTGGACCTGAAAATTTCTTCAATTAACTAACATTTAATATCTCCAACAAACTCCAATTAAATGTTTATGCGGATTTGAGGAGTATACCTCGGGTTATCTCTTTGAATTTTCACATCACATCATACCCTCTGCAAATCGTGTGTTGGGAGTTGAAGGAATGCGAGAAATGTAAAAGGTGGCCGGAGTTTTTGGAACTCGAACAAAAGCGAGTAAAGGGTGTTGACCGAGAGGTGGAAGAAGGCCCTCCTAGGCTGACACGTGGTTACGAGGGTAGGCTACAATTTGCATACCAAAGTTCTCAGCCATCTACGCTACCAATAGGAGTACAACCAAAATCTTTTCACGCGGGTGGCGATCAGTGTCAGATGGAGGTATGTGCTGAGGGCAGTACAAGAAATCAGAGAGCTGGGCTGGGTAAGATGGAGATCCCTACAAAAAAGGAGAAGACCAAGCAAAAAAAAGGAAAATTTTCCAAAAAAAAAAGAAAAAGAAACATGAGACACAGAAGGATGAGATGGGTACAATGCGAGAAGAAGGCGTGTTCAGGGAGTAACATCATTGAGGTGGAAGCCGATTCCCATCAAGAGGACATAGTTAAGGTGGTTTTACTTTCGGTGGGTAGAATAGCGATTTTAAGCCAACTGGATCCCAGTGGCCTACCCATTCAGGATTACTCTATTTCGGGCCTCAGGAAGGGAGGCCCATCCCCATGCTTTTACGGGGGGCTTCCCCAAGACAGTATGAGCCAGGGCCTGAAACATAATATTTATGAGCTTAGTGGGCTTGGTAGTTCAGTCCAGTTGAGGGACTCGGTGTCAGGCCTGGGTGCCGGCCCACCTAGCAGCAAGGTCTCGCGAAGTCCACCTCAAGAGGTTTTGAGGGAACCTTCAGGTTTGTCTGGGGCGGAGATCGTAGGATCCGACCCGTTCAACTTAAATCTCCTGTTTGCTTCGAAAACTCACTCGGGTTCGACAATAGCGTTAGATCAGATCCCAGAAAGGGGTGACACATCTCCTCCCCGCAATAAGAACCCCTCTCCCTCTTCATCTACCTCTCTCTCTTCCTCAAGTTTTAGCAGGGCTGAGGATCTAGGACCTGAGCTCCTGCAGTTCATCTGGTTCTAGTGAGGAATCCATTTTGGCGTTCCCAAGTAAGGGGATAGCCATTCAAGGACGTTTTGGGAAGACGAAACATCAGATGCTGGCAAGCTTCTTGACTCGACTTCCCAGGATCCTGAGTACAAGCTCCAAGGTGACGAGGGAAAACAACTCGTTGATTAATCTGAGTTGGGACTCGATCGAGGGGAGGAGGCATCGGCTGGCCTGAAGTCTTGGTCAGGGGAAGCAGAGATGGGCAAGTCAGAGGTAGGTTGCCAAGGGCATAGAAGTTTTGGGAGATCTATTGCATCGGCTAAAGCAGTGGCGAAAGATTCCAGTTTAGCAGAGGCCGTAAGTATATCGTACATGGAAGAAGGTTCATCATGGTCGGCGGGAGTATCACCGGGTCGGGAAAAAAAGCACTGGAATCCTTTTGCTGCAGGTGAAGACCTTACCTGTATAGCAGCATCACTCTTGGTTGGGGGAGGGATATCAGCAAGCAGAATAAGTCCACCCTTATTCCGTTGGAAGGTACCCCTCTTCTCTCTCCTCGATGCATTCATTCTAGCCTGCTTCATTCCTCGGTTAGGAGGGATGGATCGCATGGTTTTTGTCCATCTACTTCGTCTAATAATTCTGCGATGCCAAATCATGGTGGTACGATCCCACAATCACCTGGGGATCGAGAACTCGAAAACATGGAGGATTTAGTGCAGATTCAGGGGGAGAGCCGGATACTGCTTTCACAGATGCAACAGGAGGAGTTTCTAAGTGGGTAGTGAATCAGTTGCAGGGGATAGGCAAGGTTATGGGCTTATTAATAGAAGGTCATGAATCCGAGGCCAGAGGATTATTCTAAAGAATTGAAGAGGGGAAGTGAAGGGCAGAGATAATTCCAAGATAAAACCAATAGTAGGGCAGAGAGAGGCCTCGGCGATGGAGTTGAGAAGGTTAGAATTCGGGGTTAACTATGATAAAGGCCGGACTAGAGGGGAGTCGTGCATCCTGAGTTCAGTAAGGGATTGCCGAGTGATTAGATGACAGGTCTTTCCATAATCTCCTGGAATATTAGGGGTTTGGGTCGGTTGGAGAAAAGAGTGGCAATCAAAAAGTTTGTACAATTAAAGCATCCTACGATCCTGTGTATTCAAAACACCAAGTTAACCGCTACTCAGGCATACCATATTAGGGAGATTTAGGGGAGTCAGACCCCGGGATGGATTGAACTTCCGTCGTTAGGAGCATTTGGGGGCATTCTACTACTGTGGGATAAATCAAAAGTGAAAGTGTTGGACTCAGAAATGGGGGCCTTTTCGATATCCATCTTATGTCGAAGGATTGGGGAGAACTTTACATGGATTTTCTCAGGGGTGTATAGTCCGGTGGGGAGGTTAGAGGATTTTGATCTGTGGAATGAATTGGATGATGTCAGTGTTCGTTGGGGTAAGCCGTGGTGCCTGGGTGGCGATTTTAATAGTATCATATTCTCCTCGGAGAAGAGAGGGGGAAGTGTTCTCACTACTAGGATAAGGCGATTCGGGGCTTTTATTTTTCGCCATGGTTTGATAGATTACCTGACGAGGGAGGTTCAATTCACTTGGTCTCAAGCGGGTAATAACATGATAGCGAGCCGTCTTGACCGCTTTCTGATTGACCATGATTGGGAGGGACATTTCCCAAACATTACCCAAATGTCTCTTCCTAGACTCATCTCAGATCATGTGCCTCTCTTATTAGAGTCGGGGATCTTTTTTGGGGGGTCTAGTCCTTTCCGTTTTGACAACATGTGGCTTGAGGATGAGCGGTTTAAAGCACTAGTAGCCGAGGTGTGGAACCAGAACAGTGGGTGGGGGCCAACCAACAGTAGATTCAGACTTAAACTGAAAAACTTGAAGGCTTACATTAAAATATAAAACAAGGAGGTGTTTGGGAGCATCCAAGAGCGGCTTTCAGGGTTATTGTGGGACTTAGAGGCTTTGGATGGCTTAGCCGAGACTTGAGATCTATCGCCTCTCGAAGCTAGAGAAAGAGAGGCCAAGAAATTGGAATACATTTCTACTATTAAACTAGAAGAGATCAGCTGGAAACAGAAAGCTAGAACCAGATGACTTAAAGAGGGAGATCGCAACACAAAATATTTTCACAGAATGACGAATTATAATAGCAAAAGGAACTTCATATCCAAGTTAAGGGTGAAGGGGTTTGGAAGGAGGAGAAGAGTGAGATTGAAGCCAACAATTTCATATTACAAGGAGTTGTACCGTGAGAGGGAAGGGTGGCGCCCTCATTTGGACGGGCTTCCCTTTGATGGACTGTCTCAGGAGCAAATATTCGCTATAGAAGCCCCGTTCGGGGAAGAGGAGGTGCTTCGTGCAATCTGAGGGATGGCAAGTGATAAGGCACCTGGGCCAGACGGATTTACCATTGAATTCTATAGGAAATTTTGGGAGATAGTGGGGCGGGATTTCATGGAAGTGATACAGGAATTATTTGATACAGGGCAGTTTGATAGGGTGATGAATAGTATGTTCCTGATCTTGATTCCAAAAAGGGAGGGTGCGGTAGATCTCAAAGATTTTCATCCCATTAGCTTTGTGAGTAGCACGTGAAAAATTCTCTCCAAGGTTTTGGCCGCTTGCCTCAAGGCGGTGATGACCTCACTAATTTCCCCTTAACAAACAGCATTTGTAGGAGGACGCCAGATTTTAGATGGGATTCTAATTGCTAATGAGTGTATTGATACTAGGGTGCGTTCTAGGGCACCAGGCATCCTTTGCAAGGTCGATATGGAGAAGGCCTATGACCATGTAAATTGGGAATTTGTCATCTATAGTCTAGGCAGGATGGGTTTCAGGTTGAAGTGGAGACAATGGATGTAGAACTGCATGCCCTCGGTATCCTTCTCCGCTCTGATAAATGGCAGTTCTGTGGGTTACTTCCCTAGTTCAAGGGGCTTGAGACAGGGTGATCCGCTCTCCCCATTCCTCTTTGTGATTGCCTTGGAGGCTAAGTCGGATGTTGACTAGAGCAGAGGGGATGTTCTTTGAAGGCTTTTGAGTTGGAGCTAGCAGGTTGAAGATTTCCCACCTCCAATTTGCGGATGACACTCTTATATTTAGCCGAGCATCGAGAAGACATCTTCTATATCTCAGATGTATTCTTAGATGGTTTGAAGCTGTGTCAGGATTACGGGTCAATCTAGCAAAGTCTGAGATACTCCGGGTGGGGGAGGTTCCTATTATAGACCATCTAGCCATTTGTCTAGGTTGTCAAGTGGGTTCGCTTCTATCGGTATATCTTGGCATGCCATTGAGCACTAGCTACAAATCGAAATCAGTGTGGAATCCAGTGCTTGATTGGATCACAAAAAGATTATCCGGGTGGAAATCGGTTGTCTGATGGAAAGGGGGGAAATTAACTCTCATTAGGAGCACCTTACGAAGTCTCCCCCACCTTTATGTCTACCCTTACCATTCCACGATCCGTGGCCACTTCCATAAAAAAGCTCTAGAGATCGTTTCTATGGAACGAGCGAGGGGATCAAGCTAAATATCACTTAGTGGTCTGGAATCAAATGTGCCGCCCTATGGAAGAAGGAGGTTTAAACCTTAAGCCGCTCGTCTAAGTGAATAAAGTTTTGTTAGGTAAATGGGTGTGGAGATTTGGGGAGGAGAGGGATAGTTTGTGGAGAGTTGTGATAGTAGCCAAGTATGGAGAATCATTGTGTTGGGTCCCTCAGGAAGTAAGAGGCACTCATGGTCTGGGATTTTGGAAGGGGATTATGTCAACCGCCAACTTGATTGTACCTTACTTTAGTTTTCGGGCGGGAAGAGGGTTGAAGGTCACGTTTTGAAAGGATGTATGGTCGGGGTCTGCCCGGTTAATGGATGAGTTTGGTAATCTATTTGTCCTGGCCTCCGACAAGGATGCCCTAGTGGAAGAATCGTATGAGAAGAGGGCCAAGGAGGTGGGTTGGTGTCCGAGGCTGCGTCGGGATCTAAACGATTGGGAAATCAGTGATATGGCTAGACTATTGGAGCGCATTTCCTCGTATGCCCTATGCCCAGAAGTCAGGGATGGCAGGATGTGGGCTAGGATTAACCATGGTCGGTTCTCAGTAAGAATCTTGATTTGATCTTTGCTCCCTACTTTGGGTGAGTCTTTTCCTCATAGGGTAGTGTGGAACCTTGAAATTTTCTCCAAGGTATCTTTCTTCTTATGGGCTGCAACTTTGAACAAAATCCTAACATGTGAACACTTGCAACATAGAGGATGGCTAACCGATGTTTTATGTGTTTCCAAGCGGAAGAGACGGTGGAGCATCTCCTATTGCATTGTCCGGTAATACAGGTGGTGTGGGGCTTCTTCCTATCCCGCATGTTTTCCTTTCATCCCTTCATGACTTTTTAGTTTCTTGGTCTTGGGATGGGGGGATGGGTGCTTGGAAGGTGATTTGGTCAATGCTCCCTGGGGTAATTTCTTGGTGGTTTTGGAAAGAAAGAAACCTCCGAATATTTGAGGTTATCTCTTCCCCAGTTCCACGGATTTGCGAGTGCATCCGGTTTGGAGTTATGGAGTGGGCAGGAATCCATTGTTCAAGGGAGGAAATTCATGGTATTTTGCCTTAATATGTTATTTTCCTAGGAAGGTAGGTTCCTGTGTGCTGCGTCCCGGGGTTGAGTTTATATCCTTGTAAACTCTTGTGCCATGGCCTCTCTTTGTATTCCTTTTTCCTTGTTTAATTTATTGAATTGCATTACCGATAAAAAAAAATTCTTAAATCAACTAAACATAAATAAAATTGATCATCCATCGTGATCCTTACCCATCAAACTGAACTAAATATAATTCTCTATAAAGTTAATTAAAGTCTCTCTGAAATTTAAATAACTAATAACCCATACTCAATAGTAGGGCCATCGATCAAGATCCTGTTCTTCTTCGGGATGGTCACCTTCTGGTTCTTCTATGTATTCCTCCGCTTCCCACGGTCCGGGAGTGCAAATGTCATATTTACATGCATTGTATATAAATTAAAATACCGCTTTACCTATTATGGAAATGGGTTACTATACTTTACATACCGAGTTACCACCCTTCGTACATCATCCGGTATGGACGGCTTGCTTAATACATTATCCAGTACGACGGCTTACTTACTTTGACATGATCATTGCCTTTTTTATGGTAGTCGGTCCGTGCAAAACTCATCATGCATAAATACTTTAGCGTGTCCTCTTTCTCTCTTACTTACTTATTTACTTTGCCTTCTTTATCTTACTTTTGTCTTTATTAGTGTCCTTACATTCTTCTTTATACATGTCAATGTTTTACAATAGTGAGTGTGCAGTGATACATGTTACAATCAAGGCCATAGGAAATCTCATCATAACGTCCCATTCCACTATGTTAATAGACCTAGGCAAGCAAGACTTTCATCAAAGGTTCCTTTACCCAAAATATATCATGTATAATAACATAAAATAAGCACGAAACCACATTCATATTTCCAACAATTTAACAGGCTTAAATCACAGTTTATTTTCAATGAAGACAATTCACAATTTAATTCAAATATCAACAACGCATTTTTTTAAATCAAGATCAACATCATTAATACACACATAATTTATCAATCATAAATCTCATCAAGCATATCCAAAAATCACACTATCATGTAACCCTAATATCACAAAGAGTCCACATCCCTCATTCAATTCTTTTATACATTCCATTCAACTCCAAGAATTCATCCCTTCCTCCTCATATATCCATATACATCCATCATAAATTCTCAATCCCTTTGTTGAAATATAATCAAATATAAACATGGTTATTCAAATCCTAATTATGTTATTCACATCTTACTTTAACCATTTATGAAAAGATGCATCAATGATAATAAAAATCCATAGATCTCACTTATTTTTATGTTCTTACTTAGATCTATCATTTTTTACTCTTTCTTTAGATTTCTATTTAAGAAATTGAGGACTAGGGATCGTTATTTACCTCTCTTGATCGCTTCCTCTCTGATCTATCGCTTGCGAATGGCCTTGGAGATGATCTCCAAGCTTTCCCTTCTCCTTGAGATGAAAATCCTTGAGAAAACCTAGGTTGAACTCTCTTTGGAATTCCTAAAAGTCTTAGAATGCTTTCCTAACCCTAAATCCATGAAATAAGGGGTATTTATAGAGTTGGACCCTAAAATATTAAAAAAGGTCGGAATTAGCGTTTTTCAGAAAAATCCCATCTCAAACCCTGCTCCGGTATTTGACTCATAATTTTTGACTTGGTTATCAGAATTGGACGATTCAAAATGCGCTGGAAACCTTATTCAAAGGGGAACAATTTATTCTGAAATAGAATTGTCCCAATTTTAAGTCTTTTGGGGTCAAAACCGCCCGTCAAGTTGGATGAATGTAAGAGAGAACCACAATCTAATTAGAAAATAATTAGGATACTTCCTAATTAGTTTAGGATTTCCTCCTCTAATCTAATTCATAATTAGAAAGAGAGAGAGAGAGTGTGTGAGTCCCTTCCTATTATCTATTGGTTATAATTCTAATCTAATTAGAACTTATTAAATAGAAGGTCTATGGTGGGCTCCACTATTTTATACCTTAATACCCTAGATACTAATATCATATATAAAAGAGGGTTTTGCTATACCGTATATAAATTGTCATTTTTCTTGTTTTTGCATACACCACATGAATGACACAATTACTGATAAATTAAAATCCGGTCTCTACAAATTCCCAATAGTAGGCTGCAAAGTGCTGCCTCAGATATTTCTTCAACTCATCAGTACAAAAACTGTCATTCACTGTGATCCTTATATCATCAACTTACATGATGAGAACTATGTGACCTGCTCCGATACGGTGAACATATAAGAGTGATCTGCCTCACTTTGACGGGTATGAAGTAATTACCTTACAAAATGTTTTGAACCAAGCCCTGGGTGATTGCTTCAAGCCATAAATAGCCTTACAGAGTTTACATACTCTCTCTCCTGAGTAACAAACCCAGGTGGTTGCTCCATATACACCTATATTAAATCACCATGAAGAAATGCATTCTTCACATCAAGCTGAAACTAAGGCTATCCTTGATTAGCAACAATTGAGATCATTGCTCGAACAGAATTGAGCTTGGCAATAGGGGAGAATATCTTTGAATAGTTAATGACATAGGATTAGGCGTACCCTTTTGCAACAACACGAGCCTTCAGTTACTTAACAAGACCATATGGATTATATTGATGGTATATACCCATCCATCTGTAACCAACTACCTTTTTTTGAAGAGGAAGAGTCACCAAATTCCAAGTATTATTCATGTGAAGAGCAGAGATCTCATACTCCACAGACCACAGCTGCACTCCAACCAGCATGAGAAAGAGCCTCCTGATGGGATTTAGGAATAGAACATGAAGAGATGCCAAGGCAAATGTACGAAAATGAGGAGAAAGACCATCGCGAGAAACAAACTTAGAAATGGGCCGCTCAATACAAGTATGCTTACCCTTACAAAGGGTTACATGAATATCATCTGGAGTAGTCCCTAGAGTTGGATCTTCTATTGAGAGAGACATCCGAGGAGCATGTTCAGTTGGTGGAGCCTGTTTATGCTTCTCTCTTCAAATTCACTCTTTTTGTGGCCCTGGTGGCATCAGTCTCAATGGGAATAAATGTGGCAAGAACATGACTATCAGCCTGGTATGATTGTGTTACTTCTTTGACTTGAGAAGGGAGTGGACTCAAATAAGGTGACCTCAACACATAAAAAATGTTATCGAAGAGATGGACTATAACATTGATACCCTTTTTGTGTTTGGGAATAACTAAGGAAAATACCCTTTATAGCATGAGGCTCAAATTTGTCTTTGCCAATTTTCCAATTATGCAAGAAACATACACAACCAAATGCTTTAGGAGAAATAGAAAACTTGGAGGCTTTTGGGAACAAGCTAGAGAAAGGAGTTTTACTTTCTGAAACTGAAGAATAATGCATGAGCTATTTCAAACACGTGCCTATTCTTTCGTTCACAAGCACCAGAGGAGTATATGGACATGATGTTTGATGCAATACCATTGACAAATATTCTATACCATTATCAGAACTAAAAGTACACACATTCATACCAAATTGATTCTTCATCTTAAAATAAAATTGAATAAACACAGCAATTGTCTCCCTCGTTAGATCGTGAAATACACATTGAGAGGGTTATAAAGTGATAGAATAGTTCAAAGATTTAATAAGCTTACAAACAAGAAGCAAGATAAAAGGAAATTTGGGAACAAATAAAACAGAAGATAACTGAATGGACTCACAAGGGTGTATATAACCCTATCCAAGAACTTTAGACTAGGTTCCATCAGCTAATGTAACAGAAGAATGAATAGTAGAATCATGAAAAGGAGAAAACTCACCTGACTCCTCAGTCACGTGATCTGAGCCCACAGAGTCAATAACCCATGGAGTAAACTGATCAATAGCAAGATAAGCATTACTTGGTCTGTCGAAGGTAGCAGTGGACAAGGCTGGTGCACTGGTCGAAGGTTGCTGGCTCTTAATAAACCTGTCATACTCTTCACGGAAAATCATAATTGATCCTCCTAGAGTGTGCAGTATGACTGTTCGAGGCGTTCGAATCCGCCTGATCTTCAATCGTATAAGCTTGATTAGCACGCACAGGCTTACCATAGAGATCCCAACATGTGTCAACTATATTCCCCATCATATCGTAAAGCATACATTTGAGGTTACCTTGGCCTCTGCCACGACATCTTGTGTCACGACCTCTACCGTGGGACAGATGGCCTCCATGTCTCATATCTCCTCTACTCGAGGATGATACCAAAGTTGAGTTAGTACTTGTATCTGCCATGTTACTACTCCCTGTAGATGCTCTTTCCAAGTGAGCATAGACCTCTGCAACAGATGTGATATCACTGCCTCCTAGTATCTGAACCCCGACTGGCTCATATGCAGGACCAAGCCCTAAAAACAATCTAGAACAACTAAACTCTTCCCTTTGTCTTTTTGCAGAATTTCCATACGAAGGATAAGTGGTTGGTCTACATTAAGTTCTTCTCACATACCCTTTAACGTAGAATGGTACTCTATCAATATCTTGAACCCTTTCTGAACACTAAAACACTTTTTTTATATTAACTGGTAAACATGGCTAAGTTTTTATTATCGGATGAGTACATCTCCTTTAATGTGTTCCATATTTCTTTGGAAGTTTGCAGAAGCTTCAAATTAGTGCTAATGCAGGGCTCCAGACTATTCCACAACCATACCATAATTTGATCACCATCACGTACCCACGCCTTGTATGTTGTAGAGTCGTCCTTAGGCTTTTCTATGGTGAGAAACATTGGGGGCAGGGGGGTGCTGGGGGCAAGGTTCAGAAATGTAGAGAATAAATCTGAAAAATTATGAAATATAAGTTAAAAACAGTCACTGACACTAAACATTCCAATATGATAATTTTTAGAGGTTATCCAACATCACACGTTCTGTCTTCTTTTAGTTTCCAGCCCATAATTATTGATTATACATATGTATATATGTTATGTATTTAGTTATTGATTAGTTTAGTAATTAGTGTACCAAAAGAATTAACCTTTTGAAACTGAAATATAAAATGGTTTACCCATTACATATCTTTGTTATATTTATTTTTTGAATTTATATTTTATTTCCTAATTATTTTATAATAAAAATGTATTCCTTTACTGAAAAATCTCTAGCCAATCTATAAACTGGCCTTCAATGTTTCACATATAATTATTTTGGGCCTAGACATTAAGATTTAAGGCTTAAAAGAACAAAGGATTCCCCCAACTATTTTTGGTTTTGATCTAATAACTAAAAATGTTCATTAAACCTAAAGTAAATGCACCAAAGGTCCATTTATGTGATAACTTACATATTCTGAAGCTAGACAGACTTAATTATTTTGATAGAAAAAAAAATATTAACAAAGAAGAATCGAAATAAACAATAAACCTTGAAATGAAACCTCACCACAATTGCATGATTCTCATTAGAGAGCACAACCAAACAAAAAGTTTGAGAAAATAAAGGGGTTTTGAGGGTTTTATGGAGTTTCTACCAGAAGGGGATGTTCTTGTCGAAATTTCTCAACTTACGACCCCTTTTTTTGATGGGTAAGCATCCACCAAAATTTGGGAAAGATTGTGATTTGTAACATGGTTGAGTCAAAATTTTCGGCCATTTCTTTGAAAATTTTAGTGCAAAATAATGTGACATTGGGTATTCCCTAGGGTTTCATAACGATGAGGTGGGATCCTAGTTTCGCGGGAAGTTTAAAACCCCGTGGCGATCAAACTAAGGTTGTAATTTAGTTCATTAAGAGGCATGAATGGCTTCTATTTTTATCTAATTACTCTGGTCCTATTATTCTGTTAGAATGAGGAAGTGATCTGTTTTGGGTCATATTTTTTGTTTTCTCTTGCAAGTGCATAGTAGCATATGAGCAAAGCAGACTGGCATTTGGAAGCTTATCTACTTGTCATTTATATTATTCTTTATCTTTAGTCACATGTTGTCCCTTCTTACTGCAGATACAAAGATTCTAGCAAGACTTCATTTAAGTCCTCAACTCGATTGGAGTGTATGATGCAAGATTATCCAAAAACATTGCCTCCATCAGCAAGGGTTGGATTTACAGTAAGTAAAAGCTACTTAAAACCCGGCCTCTTGTTTCTTGAGATTTTTGGTCCCTCATTAGACTTTTATAATATATTATATGGAGTCTCAGTTTATCTTTTCCGTAGTGCTTAAAATGCATCTGCTATCTAGTCATCCTTATCAATCTGAGGAAGTTGTTATTTAATCATGGCTATTATGTGACCATTTAGGTGATGGATGCATGGCTTGCTTATGCACCCGTGAAGAACAACCCTGAAGATGCTGCTAAGGTAAATATTTATCGATTTTTTTTTCTATAAATCCCTTAGAGCATACTCTGTTGTTTAGCAAGCACTGTTGAAATAGTTTTGACAATCTATATCATTGAGCAGATTGCACTTTTTTATTTTTCTTCTTCTTTTCTGATTATCCAAGAGATAATATTTTTTCAATTTTTTTTATTTCTCATTATTCAAGCTGAATAGTTCTCCTTCTTATGGTATTTTCTTCATCAATGATCAGAGGATATACGTATGGTAACAAATTTCTCCGAATTTTTGAAAAATTCACAAATTTAGGTGTTCTGAATTTTTTTCCGAATTCTTCGGGAATTTAGTTTTGTCGAATTATTCGTGGATTTTGCGAAATATTCCCGAATTTCACGAATGATTCCTGAATTATTCGCGGATTTCTCAATAACTCGTTTAGTTCGACAAAGTCAATTGCTTATTCTAGGAATTATAGAGCCAAGGTAAATCATACTATTAAGCCTAAAATGGTCATTCGTATTACATGAGGGGTTTATCCCTTTTAGATATCCCTTTACATAAGGTACATTGGTCATTCAATTTCATAACAGGTTATCATGGGGTAGCCAATGGAATTATTTATGGAATAATGGTCAACAAATGAATGGAATGTATCAGGTTTTCAATATTCATTGTATTAATTTAATATTTTTTGGGTATGGTTATAGTAGTAATCCAAGAATTTCAGCCCTAGTTGAGTAGGAGAGGAGGAAATGGTTTCTCTAGAAAGAGAGTGAGTGATCCAATGTGGATACACTCGGGATATTTTATTAAAAAACTTGTATGTGGACATAAATTCTCCTAATAGGGTGTAAAACTTGTACACACTAACTAGTTACATAGAAGGCTATGGGTTTTATGATTTAGGCTCATCACAACACTCTCCCTCAAACGGGGTATTGATATCCATGCCCAGCTTGCCTATGATGTAGAAATGATTATTAGATACCACTGCCTTTGTGAGTATGTTAGCCAACTGGTCTTCTGTCTTGACAAATGAGAGACAAATAATCTTAGCTGCCACCTCACAAATGAATTGTTTGTCAACTTCAGTATGCTTCGTTCTGTCATGCTGTGCAGGCTTATGAGCTATCCTGATAGTTGCTTTATTAACACAATGCAATCTCATCTTTGACTAAATTGGAAAGCCAAGCTTTGTCATAAGAATCTTGATCCACAGTAACTCACATGCACCATGGGTCATTGTTTTGTACTTTAATTGTAACTCACATGCACCACACATCCATAGTAACAACCACTTTATCATAGCAAAAAACCCCCTAATAGATTGCACCAAATAGATTCATCAAAACTTAATTTTTTCTTAGACATTACCTCACCATAATTCCTAAATATTAGTTTCCTCTTACTAGGTAATTTTTTAAAAGAGGGGGTGACCTGTTCGTACGACAGTCAGCTGACGTCAGGCGGACAATCAGCTGGCATCAGCAGCAGCTGGTTCTGATTTTTGTCTCCTCTGGACCTTTTTATTCCTTGAGTGATTCCTAGTAATGACCTTGCGCTAATACCATGCTCTGATACCAAGTAGAAATCCAAAGAACTTAAGCCCTAGTTGAGTTAGAGGAGGAGGAAGAAAAAAAAGAGGAGAATACGTATGATTTCTCTCGAAAGAGAGAGAGTGCTACAATGTGGATACACTTTGCCTATTTTATTAATCAAAATTTGTGTGTGGACATAAATACCCCTAATAGGGTGTAAAACATGTACACACTAACTAGTTACGTAATAAGTTATAACTATGTCACCTTATGTCTGTGTCATCTATACTATTTAATGTTCACTATTGGTCCATTCTTGGATAAGCTAATAATCTAGAAAATCTTTCCTTTTTTTTTGTTCTAACTGCTATGGAGGTTTAAGGTATGTGAACTCAGTTTGCAATTGGAATTATAATTCTAATAGTTTGCTTGAACTTAATTGAAGGTACCAAAGGGAAATCCATACCACAGTGCAACTTCGGGAGAAATGGCCATCTATCGGGCAAACAGCCTCATTCTCAGAAAGGTAATCACTTCAGTCTCCTAGTATATTCTAAGGAAAGTCTTGAACACAATAATGTTTAGTTTAGTACCTTATTTTTCATCAGTGGTCCATAAATTTGTATATATACATATATATTATATGAATTTTTTTTTTCTAGAACTCTGATTCGTTAAGGAGAAAAAAAACTTCAAAGAGGTTCTCATTGGCCAAAACAAAAAAATTGCTGATTTTTTTTTTTCTTTTTCATTTCCTCAACAATACTTTAGAACCTAAAATCATAGGTAAAACTTCAAATTCCGAATTGGTTCTCTACTTTCTTTCTTAATAGGTGCTCACTCTTGCAATCCAAATTTTTTTTTCCAAAAGTCAATGATGCCCCTTTGGATTAATGTACAGTCTATGAATGCAATAATGGTCTTATCTTAACTACGTAAATATTGATTTACTATGTGATTTATTCTTTATAATAAGTAAGTATATGATTTACCTTGGCTCTATAATTCCTAGTTTCTTTGTTTGGATTTCACGGGACACTACCACCTAGATACAGAAGGGGACCTATCTGTGAAAATCGTCTTAATAGTGGTTACGACGATAAATATCTATAGATTAGATGGTTAGCTAACATTGGTGATATGTATACCACACCCACCCACCCACCCACCCAGCCACACACCCAGAGTCACACACACATATATATATGTGCATGTGTGTTTGTTAATGATGAGAAGGTTGATGGCTATGTTGCGGGGACTTTTCAATATAGCAACCAAGTCGCGTGTCAATACGTGTGGACATGGATTTGGACATGAATTCGCCACAAACTCAGCTGTTGTGTCTTATAGGAACAAGAGTCTATTAGATGATGATGTTGAGATAGATAAGCGGAAAGACCTGGAAAAATAAAATCATAAATTAACCCCTTTGTGAGAATCTGGGATTAAGTCTGATAGTTGATAAAATTAGGAAGGGTTGACTAAGATGATATGGACACACTTAACAAAAACCAATGATGACACTTTTGAGAATTGAGTTGGTGCAAGTTGAAAGCTCTGAAAGGATGAGGAGAAGGCCAAATAGGATATGAATGGAGATGGGGAATAAAGATTTGACAGCATATGCTTTGACCAAAGTTAGGCTTTTGATGGACTAGAATGGAGAAATAGGATTCATGTTTCCAAATAGTTAAGGCATTGATGATGATAAGATGAGAGCTGCATCCCTAAAGGACTCCAAGGAACACGGATGGATCATTTTCCCAAAATAGACCCCCAAAATTTCCAAGGTCTCAGATTACCAACCTAGTACCCATCATAATTAACCTTTGATTATACTTGTTGTGGAGGGAGAAGACTGAACCACCATCTGCAACTCTCTCACGAAGTCACTTCAAGTCACACCTTGGAACTTAGATACCAATGAAGTATGAACAACCATCTCTTAATTTTATTGACCATACCAGATATGTACATATATATATGCAGTCAATTTGGAAAGACCAGTTGTGGTTTTGTGGGTAGCTGGAAACTGACTGCCTCAACGATAATACTGAGATAGTCTGTCAACTGAGAGCTAGGTAATTCTAATGGAATGGAACTCTCTAAGTAGAAAATATCGCCCAGCTTCTTATTCGCCTTGGCTTTATAATCCTTATTATGTGAACTTGTCCTCTATAGCCAGGTTATGTAATGTCTGCAACACATGCAAATTTTGAGTAGTTCTGTCACCTCATTCTATCTCTTTCAATTATGCACTTCTATTGGGAGAACTTAATAATTGGTTGTTTCCTACTCTCTTTGTTTATTTGCCAGGCTGGTGTTCAGATGGAAGATCCTGTCCTTCTGGTGTTTAATGGACAAGAGGTGGAAGTGTGGCCTCGTATTACGTGGAAACCAAAATGGGCACTGACTTTTTCAGAGGTGAGAAACAAAGTGGGTGGGAACTGCTCCTTTTCTCAGAAGTCTACCATGATTGTCAAGGGCTATAACGTGTTTCTCGAGGATCTCTCCTTGGATGGAGCACTTGTGATCAACTCAGTTGAAGATGCAGAGGTATGGCATGACTAACAAAAAAAAAATATAGACAAAAGTGTCCACAAATCACACATGTCAGCATGCATGTGCATGTGTAGAAGGCAATCTTCTGACAGTAGTTGGTGAATAATTATTGAATAGGCTTGCGAGTTTGATTATGATAATTGTCTATTAACAGGTCAAAGTGGGAGGTTCTGTGCAAAACAAGGGGTGGATCCTGGAACACGTTGATCACAAAGACAATTTAGCGCCTGAGGAAATAAGGACTAGGGGTTTCAGAATCAACAAGGTTGAGCAGTTGGAATTGAATTACAGTGAGCCTGGGAAGTTCGGCTTTAAGTCTTGAAGGAAAGGTTACCAATTCAACAAGGCATACCATTGTTGAATTGATCCAATTTGATGCTACAGAGTTGCTTTTCAGTCACCAAATTTTTTTTGTCCATATGCAAAATAAAAATGTGTTGTTATTCATCAGTGAGCTACCAAACAATAAATTATGCATAATAATCTCTCTCCCTCTATTTGTGTGTGTGTTTATATACATTTGTATACAGACTGGTAAGAGACCCCCTCTTTGAATTTTTTTCTTGCATATCTGAATAAAGTCACTGATGTTTTGATGTGGATTTTTTCCTTTCACAAAATTTTCCCCTAATACAAATGCTGGAAGACTTTGCAATGTCCAAATATAGGATGCTGATTTGAATAAGATGCCAAGAGGATGCATAACATTAATTTTCTTAACATTTGATGTCTACAAAGCAGGTTGGAAAAATGTGATATTCCCACATTACAGTAAAATGCAGCAGTTACCTGACCATTTCTTAATGAGGTTGAAATGAATTCTCATGGTTTCCAATCCAGTGGTTGAAGACCATGAGGCTAACTCATGGTCTACAAATCTTCATGGTTCTTAATCGAACATTTGGGGTAACGGGTATCGCAACATTCCTTTCAGGTATGTATATCTGTGTTAAATTTTGTCAGCATTGCTGTCAGCGATTAATTCATGTCTTCCTGATGCATATCATTGACCGATAATCAATTGTACAAATAGAAGTAGGTTGGAGAATTAAACCAATAAGGAAAATCATTTTCTTCGATTAATAGTAGGGACTTCATAAGGACATATACCTTCATTCCATGTAATCACAAGATCTAACACACAAATCACTTCTTGAGTGCATGTTGATCTCACATGAACTGTACATTAATTGTACATTTAGTCATACTTCCATTATGCCTAAACGGTTGCATCGTTGATCACTCCCCTAAACCCGAATTGTTCCTGAAAAGTTTGCCTCTAGGATGCAACATAGAATTACTGTCAATGTATGTCAGTTAAAATATTGAATACAATTCCTGATTTCCCTCTTATATGCCGATCCATAAAATCGTACATAAAACCAAAAGTAAACTCTGAACCAGGTAGTGCTGCTTTTGAGCTTGTCCATTTTGCAGAGGATGGGAGAATACATAGGCTCAAATTAAATGTCTCATATCTGATTGTCTTTACAGAGGACCTGGTGACCAACTGACTATTCAAGGTGATTGTATTAGTTTTAGAATAATACTATCTCACCTTTATCTCATATAGATTAGTTTTAGTCATTTCAATGTATCATTATTTTTTTCTTATGGTCTATTCAATGTGTTGCAGTGAAGAGTTGCAGACTTCGAACTATCAACTTCTTGATAATCGATCAAATAATTTAACTGACACATCTGAACGGATAAAATGGTTACAGAAAAGAAGAAAGGAGTAAAACATAATTTTATTTTAAAAAAATAAAATATTGTTTCTTGGTTGCTCATTCCTTAAGATGCTGTAGGAGTTTTTTCTGTGAAACACACAACAGTTGAAATAAACAATACATCAAAAACATGCAGAGATGCTACAGCATGATATGAAGAAAGTGTCTCTCAACTCTCAAAAGTCTCACATTCTTGTTGCAAAAGCTCAACCACAGTACTTCTCTCTGAACACCTATTTTTTCGAGAAAAAGAACTGTTCTTTCTTCAAACACCATTTTTTAAATATCTTCATACTTCGATCCATTTTTAAAGGTAATGTAGTTTGATCTGCGTTCTCCTGTACTTTTTCCTTCTTTCTTGCAAGATAGATATATCTACAAGGTAGAGAGATCACTTCTCAATTCGTATATAGCATCACATTCTACACTGCATTTCACATTGAAAAGTATATCTAATGCCTTTTACATTCATATTACATCTCAATAACGAAACATCTTACACGGAGGACAAAGGCACACATCAGCAAAAACCAACCCCCATTTCTTCAGGTTCTCATTTGATCCTGTACCAGCATATTTGCAGAAACTACAACTGTTTTGAGTGTCCACAGTGTAATGCAAGAGAAATGAGCATACAAAAAAATTGGATTGAAGGAGACTAGTTCCTCACTACTCTTGATTATCTCAATAAAGAAAAATCCGCATTGGGCTTGACCTTGTAGCTCAATTGGTTGAAAATCCTGCACGGGTAGTTCGTGGATGTCTTCCCACCTTTCACACAAGAAAAAAAAACAGGCATTCTTGGATTTTGATTTGAAAAATTCATAAATGGAAAGATGAACTGTTACGACCCTAAATGTATATGGACCTAGCTTTCCACTCAATAATCCTAGGGCTTTTGGAGTATTGGTTAGGTTCCTATCATTTGGTATCAAAGCCTTACACCACGTCTCGGGTTTGAGTTACAGAAATGGCTACTTGGGAGGGCTATGGAAAAATCCTGCGAAGTGCCTCAACTACGGAAAAAAAAAATCCCTGGCTATGGAAAAATTCTAAGAATTGCTTGGCTATAGAAAAAAATCTTGAGCAGTGCTCTGCTTCCGAGTGAAAGCTGCCATGGACGTCGGCTGCTGAAGCGTGGTGGTATGTTATAACCCAATGGACCTAGCTTTCCACTTCTTAATCACCCTAGGGCTTTTGGAGTTTTGGTTAGGTTCCTATCATGAACCTAAAAAAATTTGAATGTACGAGGTTGAGATGGATTCTTCTTGTTCTTAGGATATCCCAGTTCAGTTTTCCTACCAATAAAAGAGGGGATGAGGATGCAAATGGATTCCCCGTGTTCTAAGTTGGTATTGTTTTATTTCTCATACAAAGTAAAGAAAAACTATCCAAAAAAAGAAGAAAAAAGAAAAAAAAAGCTGTTGCAGATATCATGAAACCAAATAAAGCAAAATCAGAATGCCAACCATAGCGGCGAGATCATCTCGACTCCAATTCACATTGCAGGATCTGGATCCAGGTTTCTGTTCAGGGAACTAGAGACAAAGGTTATAAAATCAGGATCCCTGTATTCCTTAATTTCCTACTTGAACATCTGATCTAACTAGAGCAGATGCAGCAGATGTAGAATGATACAAGGTTTGAGATTAAGCACAGATTAGGATTTTAAACGATGATTATATCTAGAATTTGAAGATGTGTGTGGAAAAAGCACTGGAAAAAGAGAATGAAAGAGGACTTCTTGGTGTCACCTGTTCTAGTATTAATTCCTCTATCCCAAGGATTTTCTCTTTCAAACTAAGATCCAATCTGGTGCAACCATGCATTAAAGACTCAATCGCTAGCCAATTCATTACCTCTGAAAAATCAAGATGCCATGGATAACGCTAATGGCATTTCGCTCTCCCGTGAAGCAAGAGAAGCGTCGTTTGAAAAACTAGCTGATATTGAGGTCCTATGTTCACTATCTCCTTCCAGGCCAGAGCTAGCAGGGCCATCTTGCTCACTCGCTACTATGGTAGCTCCGAAACGAACACGCCATCCACCGCCATTCGGAGACTCCACCGGAGACTCATCAGTCACAGCTTCAGATGTTGCACCACCCCTATCTACAGTTAGATGCCCAGCATTTGCACCACCACCAACCCTACTAATACCGCCGCCAGGATCACTACTATGGAAAACAATTCTATACAAGAATGTGATAAACCAAAAGAACCATGGAATTACTACTAGCACCATCCCTATGATGGGATACCAGGCTTTAGATTCAGTTTCAGAGAGTGCAATGTACATTAACAAGAAAGTGCCGCCGGCGAATATGAAAAGAAAGAAAAGGCAAGAGACGAGCCATACGCAGATGTTGCCCGCCGCCCTTGGATCTGGTTCACGCATTTGTATCCAGCCAAATAATGGAGACTAAACATGGTCTTCCTCCTCCATTTTCTTCATTTGGATTGAGTTGAGTGCACCAGAGAATAGCTGTGTAGGGTGAGAGATGGGTTTGTTCTGTTTTGTGTTTCGGGTGGGGGAATTGGTTAGGCTTCTGGGATGGGATTTTCACATGGTGGACGCATTCAAAAGAAATCACGTAAAACATGGTTCATTACAAAACAAATCCACATGTGTGTGTGAGAGAGAGAGAGAGAGAGAGAGAGAGAGAGAGAGAGAGAGCGCCACAAAGGAGGTTGATGGTTGAATTGTTACATCCAAAGAAGCACATTCTATCCCATAACTGTTTCTTTAAATTTTGTGTCACATTGTGGTTCTGAATACTAGTAACCTCTTACCAGTGTTGACAAAAATCTGAGTGGGGAAGTAAGTGTCCCCCTTACTTGAGTCATCAATACTCATGATAGGGGTGCATTCGAGCTGAGCCGATCTTGGCCAAGTTTGAGCTTGGCTAGAACATGCTTGAGCTAGGCTTGGGCGTGATTTGAGTTCGAATGTTTAGGCTTCAGCTTGGCTTGAAAAAGCTTTGATTGTCTGTTCGAGCTCAAACTTTATTCAAGTTAAGCCGAGCTGTTCAAGCTTGATTCATGAAATTATTTTGTTTAATTTTCTATTTTTTTTAATAAAAATGTTTATTAATAAATTATAATACAAGAAACTATAGAAAATTAATGCATTCATATATGAAAATAAGATTTAGGAGGAGTCCTTTGGTCCAACGAGTAGAGAGTTAGAATATTAGAGTTTCTAGTTTTAACTTAACTTTTTTTTGTTATTATTATCTCTTAAACTTATTTATTAAGAATTTAAAAAGTATTACAAACTATGATAAAGAAAGTTAAAAATATTATTTTGTATCAATATAAATAACATTACCAAAAGCTATTGTTTGTATATATATATACACACATATATATATATACAATATTTCGAGCCCTAAACAAGCCGAGCTTCGAATTGAGCCAAATCAAATAGGGTTTGGTTTGTTTAAACATTCGAGCTCAAATAAAAGCTTGGTTTAATTCGTTTCAAGCCTAAAATGCCAACTTTAGCTTGGTTCAAACTAGCTGATCTGAGTCGAGCCGACGAACTAGCTTGGTTTGAATGCAGCCCGGTAACACTGAATCCCATCCCACTCTATTAAAAACTAGGATTTTGAACAAGAGTTGGTCTATGGGTACTCCCAATTATACTCCCAATTATACTCCCAAATATACTCCCTAATATACTCCCTAATCCTAACCGTTTATAACCAACTACTAAGCTACATCAGCTTTAATCCTAACCGTTTAATAATTAAGATAAACAGTTAAGATTTGAGAGTATATATGGGAGTACACCATGAAATCTTTTTGCACTATTTCTATCCACACCATTTTTGGCATTTTATTTTAGGTTAGAAGTAAAATAAAACAGACATCGAGTTTAAGGTTCTAGGCCAACCCGCGCAAGAGGTGGACAATGAAAATAAATACTACTAACATATACAAGTAGGGCTGCAAAAGGGCTAGGTTAGGGTAGGGCTGCAAAAGGCCTAGGCAAGGCTAGGACCAGGGTCTGCCCTAGCCCTACCCTCACTTATAAAGGCAAGGGGGCCTAACCCTCAAAGGCCTTGGACTGGTTAGGACCTAGCCCTGTAGGAGACGGACTGGGCTAAAGCCTAAAAGAAGGGCGAAGAAAGTTTTTGTCATATGATTTAGCAGATTTTTTTCCTACACCGACTGCAAGCCTGTCGTGACAACTGAGACCCTCCTTTATCTGGGCTTGAGACCAGGAATGCAAAGTAAAGAGCAGATCAGAGAATTGAGAGAAAGAAATCAGAGAGCAGTTGAGTGATGGAGTGAATGCTTGAGTGAGCGGCACGAGATATTCAATTGGGGATAGTTTAGGGTTTGGTTTAGAGAGGGGGGTGTTGTTGAAATTACTACCATACCCCAAAATTATTTACTAAATGTAATAGGTAATGGAGGGCAGGGTTAGGCATAAGAGGGCCTTGCTTTTTTGTGCCCTGCCCAGCCCACGTTCCTTAGGAGGGCTAGGGCTTTGGAGGGCAGGGTCGAGCCAGTCCTCTCATTTGAGGGCCGTTTTGACAGCCCTATACATGAGGCCAATGAAAGAACAACAGACAACTTGAGGCATAACATTAATCAACAATACCCCAGTTTTATTATTATTATTATTAATTGTTTTAGTACAACAATACCCTCCTTGTGCCTGGTTTGAGAAATTCAGCACTTCTCTCCACTCTAACCCGCTGTTGATGCTTTGGATTCTTATTCGGAATGCAGTTGGTTGCTTGTTCTGTTCTTCATCTGAATATGCCGGGCCAATTGCTGCACTGCTCCCGCTGTGGCCTGAGGGTTACCCGACCTTCAGGCTGCCCTAGCCATCCACTGCCCAGTTTACATATCTATCAATTTTATTGGCAAAGCCTTGAAGGATGAGCTTGCGAACATAATTTTAATGTATTATATTTCCCATAATTTTCGTCAATTATAGCACATTGAAAGTATTGCCAGAGTTTTACATTACCATTCCATTTCATCAGTAGGAACTTCTTGTCCTTGCTAATCAGCCCTAGACTCGCATGCCACAAGAAATTGAGTGTGTTTCAATCACAAAGAGTTGTAGCATGATTCAACTAGCTACATGTTTATAGATTATTAAAATTTCAAATTATTCTATAAATTCTACTTATAATACAAATACAAATAACAAAAGAACACCTCAAAAATATGATACATTAGCCTCGTCAAAATGTGGTAACAGTCATTCATGTACAGCAAATAACTGTTAATATTAAAGAAAAACAGGCAACAGGCATAAAAGATGGTGTGCACCATACTCAGTCACCTGTCAAAGAGTTGCTTGTACTTAACTCATCTGTTCTAACCTTCGTTTTGCAATCCACTTTCAGGTCGACGGAATTCCCACCCAAGTGCCTTACAGGAGACTTGGAGGAATATAAAATCTGTTCAGATAAGAGATGGCCCAAAAGGTGGAAGTCTTCACATTGTCTCCTTCGCTTCTTTTATGAGAAATCACGGCCGAGTTCATGCTTGAATACCACACATGTTTAGAACCTTAGGGAAAGGGCATATAGCAATTGGGATATCTTTAAGAGCTGACTGTCTTTACTACAGTGAGATCGGACATGTTTTGGTCGGAGTCAGCCATGATGGACGTCAGCATCTTGTGTCTCTTCAGTTCATGGTCTTTTCTTCGGTTGGCTTCGAGGATAATGAGGAGAGCAGTAATGTCGGCAGGGCTCACCCCTCCCACTCTGGTCGCTTGGCCTATGGTTTGTGGCCGAACCTGAAAGGGTGATGAAGACCTTAATTGACTAAACAAGATCATTTGAGGATTTCTTTGATATTAAACAATGCATCATGGTTGCAAATTGCAAGAGTTCAAATTTCAAACAAACGCATCAGCAATCACTGGTACTGATCTATGATGTGAAAGTCCATTAAGGCAAAAAAAAAAAGGTATGGGGAAACATGAATTAGGGAAATTTTGCTCGAAAGAAGAAAAAGTAAGATAATTAGTTCCAAATTTCACCCCATCTGTTAGTGTTAGAAAACCAACTCTTATAAATAGTTACCAAAAACAGGAGAAAGGAAAAAAAAATCCATTAACTAATAAGAGATCTTGAGGATATCAAAAAACAAAACTTTTTGTTTCTTATGACATGGTTAAATTCCCAATGCTACACACCTTGGAAAGTTTTTCACGTGCTTCAAGTGACAAAGTTGTCATCGCATAGTAATCCAGGTCCTCCGGAAGTGGTCTATGTTGTTGGTGAACCATCTAGAAGTCCACAAGAGTGAAGCGAAGTTGTGACAATTTCAACCATATTGTATAAATAGATTCATGCAATAAATGTAGATCAGATAAATCATTGCAAAGACGGGAATGAAATGGCATTAGCCATAATAATAACGATTTATAATCGATTATCAACTGACCTGTTGGAGTTGGCTCTGCTGGCGGATAATGAAACCCTCATACTTAATATCAATCTCTACACATTCTTTGTCCATCCTGGATAGGAGTTCATTTCCAAAACCATGCTTATCAAGAACTTTATATTGTATATGTGGTTTTTTAAGAAGACTCTCTAGGGTTGATGAGTCCTTCACTGGTTGATTGGACAAAAGAGTAACATCAGCAGCCAGACTCCCCCCTGAAGTACAGTACACAGACGAGCAACTTAGAAATCCATGCATGAAGAATATAAATCTCCAAATTCAATGTCTTGCCCTAATTTTCTTTCTATAAGTTTATCTTTCCCTCAGTATAACCTAGATTAATATTCAAAGCCACACCTATGAGATTAATGGATAAAGTACTACTGCATGATTATATTACTTCATCTTATAACTATACTATTTTATTATTTTTTCATTATTACACCCCCCCCCCCCCCCCCCCCCCCCCCACCACCACATATATGTACATATATAGGGTGACGTTTTAGTGGACGGTGCTCACTAGAACCTCTAGTGAGTGCCTCCTAATAACTCAACACGTGTCAGGTTATTTTCGATTCTAACCGTTGGATATCAAGGTGGGTCTCTTGAGGGACACATGACAAAAATAGCCCAATCGAACATTTCTAAACCATCTGATTGAAAGTTGGACAATCAGAAATTTCTATAGCCTAGGTAAGGTCTAGAAAACCTTACGGGGTTAATACCGACCAACTAGGGTCACATAAGACAATTTACAAATGTTCGAATGGGCTATTTTATGCCACATATCTCCTAAGGGACTCACCTTGACATCTAAAAGCCAGTTTCCTTAAAAGCATGCCACGTGTCAAGTTTCTAGAGAGGGGCCCTCACTAGAACCTCACCGCCCATTGAAACATTGAAACTCCTCTAACTCTCTCTCTCTCTCTCTACATATATATATATGGTTTTTTTTTTTTGGGGGGGGGGGGGCGTCTGCAGTCAAAGACACGACCTCATAGTCATAGTTCGTCAACATTTGAGCAACAAACTCAAGCCCATTAAAGAAAATATTTGATACAAGAATACAAATGAAGCAAAAATAGGACAACTACAAACCTGAAATCCTCACGGTCTTCAATCGTTTCTTTTCCTCTGATATCCGGGCTTGCTTATCCTGGTATAGCTTCCACCGTCTATCATCTATCAAACCAATCTCCCTCCCCAAAGGTGTGAGACGGCTATCGGCATTATCAGCGCGAAGAAGTAATCGGTGTTCGGAGCGGCTAAGAGTAAAATGTAAGATCTAATGAGACTAAATAACTAAATCTTCTTTGCATGGAAAAAAATATATTGATTTGGAAGGTCAAGAAACTACAAATATTGTTATGTGCAAAACATTCAACTTTCAACTATTATATTTGTATTTGTTATCATATAATACAAAATCATTGAGAAATACAATTCTTTTGTTGTCATTAATTTGCATGTATAATACGCATGTGGTGTGCATTATTAACATATTGCCTGCCACATTTCTAAGCAGAAGTAGTATACTAAAGAAGCCAATCTATTAGATTATATCATTAAGAGATCCAAAAACATCAGCACTCATTAAGTAATAGATTAAGTCATACATAAGAAATTAAAAACTAAATAATTAACTAATAAATTTATAGAAATGATAACTCAAATAAGTTTTTTGATCAGTCATTATCATTGACTCAAAAGTCTTAATCAAGATCAATGTTTATAAGACTGGAAAATTTCACAATATAAATGTTAATCACCCATCTGCTGTACTTGAGATTTTAACTAATATCATTGAGAACTTGCTACAACTAGCCAATGATCTGTGAAGCTTCACTATATAAAGATAACACCATACAATTCATGAATTTCTAATAGTGCACAACCCAAGGAACTTGTTTAGTTCTAAGCAAGGGTGGAGCCAGGATTGTTTCCTGGGGGGACCCAAACTACATCTTACAAGAAAATTAATGGGATTGGGGTATGGGGCCTTGGTGGTTCGGGCGTAGCCCCCGAGATTTTTTTTTTAGTACTAGGTCCATCATGGTCATAAAATTCAATAATGTTGCATTCCAAAAAGGAGTCCAATAACAAGAAAAACACGGGCCTCCCTTTTGATAGTCATTATATCTTAAAATTAAGGAAAATGCTTAACAAACCATGCATTTCCACTATGTAACGAAATGCCCGTCTTCATTGTTTCTTGCCCACCTTTTTAATACCCACTAATTGTGGTTAAGATTCACTCACCCGTAGGGTTCATCCATTTAACCATGTTTTTTAGGAAAAAAATAAAATAAAAATAATAACTTTAAGTTGGTTAAGCTTAACCACGGTTAAAGGGGATGAAATGGGAAGGCATTTGATTATGTAGTCATATGCAGACTTTTATTTTTATATTATGGAGATTGTCTTTTCACACATGCGTTCGGTGGAGCGCGCGTGTCTCCCCTACTTGACACATGTCTCCTTTAACACCCATTAATTGTGGTAAGATTCACTCACCCCTAGGGTTTATACATTTACCTTTGGTTTTCATTGAAAAAATTAACTCTTAAGATAATAAATTTTAACTAGGGTTAAAAGGGACACATAAAGAATCAATCCTTTTAATACACAAAAATTTACAATTTTTTTTTGGGGGGGGCTAAAGGCCAATGATGTGACAGCCACATAAATGCAAGCAGTTGGATATGGGATAATATCATCTCCCCTCATAAAAGGGTATAGGGCAAAATCATTAAGGATATGCAAAGGCTTGCATTCACGTTGTATTATGCTAACTTACTATCAGGGGTATGACATCACATCTGTGACGCCCTGAACCCGCGCCTAGGGAATCAAGTTCCGAGACGCGCGCCCGTTCGTCAAATCACGCAAGCGGAAGACTTTATCCGCGAAAATGCGGGAAATTTAAACATTTATCAGATGCTTCCAAAAAGCAAATAACACTTATCATCACAATAGCCATCATACAAACCATACACTTGTATTATTTACATCAAATTTGTTTTACAAAAGTAGGCGCCTCTATCACGCCGAGTATAGTTTGTACAATCTTCCAAAATGCTCAGTTTGAATTTTCATTTACTGGTCAGCAGCTCCGAGATTTGCTGACATAAACAGTCAGTGAGCTATGAAGCCTAATAAAATCACAGTCCTAAACTATTTTCCACATAATAACACGCATCAATAATGATATAATAAACAATTCAATTTGCATGTTACAGTAAAATAGAACAGTATATAATAAACTGTGATCCAAGGTCACTTAGGGTTATGTCACCCTAACCGAGGTTCCCAACCTCACATTACTTTCTAATTATGGGGTTCAGTTATGAATGTATTCATATTACCAATTTATCATTTCAATCATCAATCATGTTTCATTTCGAGTCCTGAAACTCTATTAACTGGCCACAGCCCACAAAATTTATCTAATAGTCTCTACATCATAACCATACCTGAAGCTATTTAAACTCACACACACTGTTCCGGCTTTCACCCGAACACGACCAAACCTTAGGTATATCAACCCAACTCACCTAGAATCCGACGATTCCATACCGAACCCTGAGTACACCAACTTAGACCAATACACCAACCTTGAGTATACCAACTCAGACCACTTCGTATCCGAAGCTTACACACACAATATGGGCATTCGCCCAACAAGGACATACTTTTCCATTCAACTGACTGGCAACATCTACCGTGTATTTGCCGCCATCGCCCTGAGTATTAGTCAAGAAGGAACCACGACCAACCTGCCTACTGTCATCTTTTGGCTAGTCTACGGAGGAACCCTGACATCTTTACCAATGCCGTCATCTCGACGTTCTATCAAGAAAGGACTCCGATAGACATGGTGCCGACATCTTTTGGCCCACCCAGAGAGGAACCCCGAATTATACACTATCTGATGTTCAGCCATTTTAAACTCCCTAAGACTCCGACATCTCCCGACTATCAGTCACGGAGGAACCTCAGTCCTTACTAGACACCGTCTCTCCTGACCTAGTCAAAGAGGAACCACGGACTATACTTAACCTAAGCCTCTCTTGATTAACTGAAATACTTAGGCTTCGCGCCCATGAACCAACTCCGGTAACACACCGTCCCATTAGGGAACGTTTCCAGGCTAATGGATGTGTCCATAGCCTTATACGAACTGCAGAACAACTTTTCGTCACCTTAGAGTGGCGATACAATTTATCTGAGACCCGATCTGGGCTCCCCGAAGATCCACAAAAAATCACAATCACATAGGGGTCTCCGACCCTTTTTCCATCCACGCCATTCATATAGTGAATCTAGATCTGGGGTTTTAACACCCGAGACCGAGGGCTACACCCCTCAACTCATTTTTCACACACATCCAACCCTTCCACACATCACATAGGGGTCTCCGATCCTTTTTCATTCACGCCAACAGACATGCATATACTTCACAGAAAATAATATAGCAAAATAAGCAGAAAAAGAGAAGAAAAGAAAGAGCTTTTACTTGGTTCACGCTTTTCGAGGCAGCTAGTGCAAAAAGGGCACCGCCAATGCGTCCGGGAGGTTGATCAACCCCAAGGTAAAACTCCTCTCTCTCCAACTTTCACTTTCACTACCTTTTTCTCTCTATACGCAAATCGAGGCGCTGTGGAAGAAATTGGGCACCGCTAACACGTCGAAATATGTCAAGATGGAGTCTCCCTTTTTCTTCTCTCTTCTTTCTCTCTCTAACACTTTCTCTCTCTAGATTTTCTCTCTAGAAAATCTGGAAAACTCTCTCCTTCCCACAATTCTGTCTGTGTAAATGAATGAGGGCTTAGTCCTTTAATATATAGCCCAAGGTTTAGATCATGTGCAAAAGCACATGACCCCTTTGGTGTGGAAAGTGGTAGTTGACTAAGTCAACTACTTTGACCGCTTGACCAGATTTTCCCACTTTTTCATGCATATGCCCTCCGAAACCCTGCTATATGACACTCGATCGTGACGAAACTTCAGGTGACCGAACTTGGGGTAGTCCGACACCTACTGTAAAAATTTCGGGGAAAAATACTGAGTTTTGACAGGTGCACTTTAGTCCGGAAGAAAATTGCAAAACTCACTAATTTTCTGATTTCGGATACAAAACACGTTGTCGCTTCTTTGTTTAAGATGATTAACTGCCGAAACGACAGACGGTTGTCCTCACAACTGGCCGACACACTGTGGTACCTGCTGCATGGATTTCTATTAGAATCCCCAACAATTATGGAGTCCTATTAAATTCCTAAAAAATCTGGAAGTTCCTGGTTTTCTCGATTTTCTTACATTTAAGACTCCCGCGGTCTCGGGAATCGATACGTGACAGAACTGGAACAATAGGTGATCGTCCAGATAGTCGACCCGCACATTGTGTACAATTTTCGAGGAAAAACACTGAAGTTTTACCAGTACAATCTAATCCCGAACAAAACCCACTTTTTACAAATTTAACAAATAATTAACTAATTAACGTCCATTAAGGACCCATAAATGCAAAATTTTATTATATTAAAATTCCGGGTCATTACAACATCATTGCATCTTGCAGAATATTATGAAAATAGATGTAGTTGCTAGCTACAGAAACCAATGCAAAGACCAAGACAAAAAAAAAGCAAGGAGCAGAAAAAGAGGTGTTTGTGAAGGGAAACAGGTTTCCCTGTGACCGTGAAAAGAACTTAGCTATATTATTTCATGATAGCTTTCTCCTCGTAACATTAGCATCTACTGTCAGATCGACATTTAGGTAAGCATAACCTTGCTCTACAGTACCTTGTTAACATACGGTAAGGCTCCCGAAGGTCTTTTGTGACTAGATCATCAATCAAAGTCCCTATATAACTGCTTTCCCTCTCAAGAACAATGAGGGGCTTTCCATCTGAATGTCTGGCTGCATTAATTCCAGAAAGGATACCCTATGTAAAAGAATACACAAAATGAGACAAATGCAAATCAGATACAGAGGGGTTTTGTTTTTTGAAATGTAATGAAGATACAGAGGAAGTCACAATGCCTAGCAGCAAAAACTTCATTTTCCCTACAGGTAGAAGCCACTACACACTATACTTTGTCTCTGTGAGTCGAGAATACTTAATCAATAATAAATGAATGGTACCACGACATAACATATAGGCAGAAAGTATCCTAATAAGATCAAAACCTGTGCAGCAGCTTCTTCATAGCCTGTTGTTCCATTTATCTGACCAGAGAAGAAAAGTCCTTCGATTCTTTTTGTCATAAGAGACCTAGAGCACTGATGAGCAGGCAAGAAATCGTACTCTACAGCATAAGCAGGCCTCAGCATTGAACAATTCTCAAGTCCAGGTAATGTTCTCAAAAGTGGTAGTTGCAGCCTCTCAGGTAAACCTGTTGAGAACCCCTAATTAGGAAGTAAAATAACGGTTAAAAGCCATAGAGAAGACGGTTGTAGATTCATATATATATGATGGAAGAAAAGCTCCACTTCCATAAATTTCTTATATATAATCGGACATGGTAAATTTTGTTTTATATAAGAATAACTTATATTGAAAAGGGATAACTAGGAGATGGAATCCCCTATGTACGAAGAATGAAAATGCCTATTAAGACCTCCTCTAGCCAACCAGCCAGTGATCCAATTGGCATCTCTTATTATTAGACTTACAATAACACCTCATCTAACATTATAACCTTTCAGTATTGGTTGAAGTGCTAAGTACAACATAAGCTTCAGATCACAAATAAAGAAATAAGACCTGTCTCAACTCATAGCAGATTTATTACCTAGAGTTGGTTCTCACAAAGATAAGGTGGCCGCCAAAACAGGGGAACAGGATACTTCTTTGAATTGCATATTCATTTCTAGTAGTTTAGGGAATCATTATATGATCGTAATGCAACTATAAGGAAGCTAGTTTGAATAGGTTATTTGGAGTCAGTCCCAACAACTAGTATGCTCCTATAATAGTTAGTGACGTAGTTCATATAATCTCAGAACAATTTGGACTTTCCCATATGTTTGTCACAACACAAGCAAAAAGGAAGAAACTGAGGTGAATATGAGGAGTGAGGAGTCTAAAGCCAGCTTCCTTTTAACCTCCAGAACAGCAAAAGAAAACAGAGAAGTATTCGGAAGCAATTTTTTCCTTTAATCTTCTAGTTAATTTGATAAGAAAAATCATATCTAAAAATCAGGAAAGAGACTTCATGAAATAAGCAGGCCCAATATATAAGTTACATGCCAATAAATCAGCTAGCTCCTTGACACATCTAGGCATAGTCATAAAATTCTGCGACCTTTTGAAACTGTCATTGATTTAATCGCAATTTTTTTCTCATAAATTTGATTCTCCATTGAAAAGCGATTTTTCCAAAAGTTGCGTGGTTTTAAATATGTCACGAATTTCGTGAACTAAATGGAACTTTTCAACCCATTGGCTCAAGAAAAATGTTGAGAGAACTTAAAGATTGAGGAGAGTGTTGTATCATATTATAAGGACCTGTACCGGAAATAGGAGACATGGTGGCCAAAAGTGGACGGTCTCCCTTTTGCGACTCTATCACTAGAACAAAGAGAGAACTTAGAGGCTCCATTTGAGATGGAAGAGGTGGCTCGGGTGATGAGAGGTATGGTTGGAGATAAGGCTCTTGGGCTCGACGGGTTCACCATTGAATTCTAGAAAACCTGTTGGGACATTGTGGGAAGAGATTTCCTAAAGGTCATGCAAGAGTTGTACTCGTCTGACACTTTTGATAGAGTGCTTAACCGCACTTTCGTGGTCCTAATCCCGAAAAAAGATGATGCCTCTGAATTAAAAGATTTAGGCTTATTAGTTTGCTTGGTAGTGTGTATAAAATCCTCTCAAAAGTTTTGGTGGTCAGACTAAAAAAGGTGATGGGTCTTATCATATCTCCAGAACAAGGAGCATTTTGGGAGAGGTAGATTCTGGATGACATTCTCATTGCCAACGAATGTTTTGATGATCGCCACCGGGCCTTTTGTGTAAAGTTGATCTAGAGAAGGCCTATGAGTTATGACCACATAAATTGAGAATTTTTGGACTACATAATGGGTCGAATGGGATTCGGGGACAGGTGGAGGCAATGGATGAGGGTGTGTATTTCCTCTCTGTCATTTTTCATTCTTTTAAATGGTAGCCCCATTGGCTATTTCCGTAGTTCTAGGGGTCTGAGACAAGGAGATCCACTCTCTCCATTCCTTTTTGTTATCGTATCAGAAACCTCAAGTAGGATGTTATCCAGAGCAAATGGTCCATTGTTTGATGGTTTTCTGATTGGAAGGGACCACTTGCACATCTCTCACCTACAGTTTGTAGATGACACCTTGATATTCTGTGGAGCCTCGTATCAAAATCGGATTCATCTTAGATGTTTACTACGTTGCTTCAAAGCTGCATTCGGATTGAGGGTGACCTTGGCTAAATCGGAAATTATGCGAGTGAGGGAGGAGATAGATATTGAGGGTTTTATCAATTTGCCTAGGGTGTCGGGTAGGTACTCTACCATTTGTGTACCTTGGTATGCCCCTTGGGGCTGGATTTAAATCCACATCGGTTTGGACACCAATCCAGAAACGTTTTGCCAATAGATTATCAAGGTGGAAATCCTCATTCCTATCGAAAGGAGGAAAGTTGACGACCCTTATTAAACATACCCTTAGCAGTCTACCGTTGTATTTTATGTCTCTATTCACCATTCTGAAGTCAATGGTTGCTTCCCTTGAGAAGCTTTAGAGGGATTTTACATGGCATGGGACGGGACAATAGATTTAGATATTACTAGTACCCTGGGATCAGATCTGGGGGTCTCAACTTGCGACCCATGTCACAAATGAACAAAGCTCTTCTAGGAAAGTGGATTTGGAGATTCGGGGAGGAGAGAGAGAGAGCTTGTGGCGATTGGTCATTACAACAAAGTATGGTGCGGTCTCTTGTTGGGTTCCTCAAGGAAGTAGACGGTCCCATGGGATAGGCCCGTGGAAGGGTATTATGGCGGTGGCCCATCTAGTTGTTCCTAAGTTTAGATTCAATGTGAGAAGAGAATCAGAGGTGATATTTTGGAAAAACATTTGGTGGGGTCATCAGCCTTTATAGGACTCCTTTCCAAATATCTTTCTCCTTGCTCTAGAACAGGATGCATTAGTGGGGGATTGCTTTGAGATGAGGGAGGGGAGGGTCGTGTAGTGTCCAAAGTTAAGAAGGGATCTAAATGACTGGTAAATTGAGGAGTTGGGTGGGTCTCTTATTCTCCTATCTTGGTTTTGACCTTCTGATGATCAGGATAGTAGAATCTGATCCGGAAGTAGCAATGGTCGATTTTCAGTCAGATTACTACTACTCTCAGTTGAGTTACCATCTTTTGCACCATTTCCTCATTGACAAGTGTGGAATCTAGGCATTCCATCCAAGGTCTCCTTCATCCTTTGAAATGCATCTTTTAATAAAATCCTTATATGTGATCACTTAAAGCATAGAGGGTGGAGTTTAGCCAATCGATGTTTCCTATGCCTCCAAGCGGAAGAGACTGTTGTTGCACTGTCCAGTTGTGGGTGTCATCTGGGGGTACTTTCTATCTCTATTAGGGGTGGACTGGGTCTTCCCTTCTTCCTTTCAAAACTTCTTATCTTGCTGGTCTTTGGCTAGTGCGGACGATGCTAAGAGGGCAATCTGGTTGATGCTCCTTGGAGTCATCTCATGGGTCATTTGGAAGGAGAGAAATAGGAGTCTTTGAAAACTCCCAGTCCTCTATTTCGCATATTCATGCTCATATCCACCTAATTATTTTGAAATGGATCTCCATCCGGAATGGTGGAGTGACTTTGGATCCGCGTTAGGCTGACATATGTCATATTTCAGGATATCATGTGCTACCATGCTGTTTTTAGTTTACGTCGTTGTAAACTCTACTTTTTACTATTTTGTATCAGCTCTTGATTAATATTTCCCTTTGATTACCGATCAAAAAAAAAATAAGTGTCTAATATATAAAATATATTTTTCAATAAATTTTAATTATTATAAAGCTTAATTATACATTAAATGTTTTTGAATTTTTCCTATTTTCAAAACATTTATGAATTTTGCAGATGAAATTTTCTCTAGCCGAATAATAATCCCAAACTCTGACTTGGTGACCATGCATCGAGGTATATGTAAAGATTACAAAAAAAAAAGCCTACCAAGGATATCCGAGATATGATCCATTGTATTGTCATATCTCTAAGGAAGCCTCATTAATCTCAAGGCCATATAACCCCAACGCTTAAAGATGGATGTTGTATAAACCCATCTGCGCTTCCATGGTCTTCTTTGTTTAATTTCCTAGACAAAGTAACCCCCATTTAGTCATGGGTTCGCGCTTATTTATTCTATAGGCACTGTTCCTTATTTTAAGAAGCTGCACCTGTCATAGATTTTGCCTAAACAAGTGCGATAAATGGCATATCTATACATATCATACATATGCCTGACTTCAAGGTCACTTGATCTTCCCTAGGGAGATCAAATGACCCAAAATTGACTTCATCTGATGATCCTAATGAAATGGTTTGTAACATTGTTTTATGCCATTAGTTAAATATTTTGATCCATTAAAAGCAATATAACTGCTTGAATGACACAAAGTGTTCACCATGATAGAATCTGTTCCATGAGATCTTGTAGATTAGACCCATCAATTGGTGGGTCAAAACTGCCAAAGTGTGTTCTGTATGTATGAATAATACCATGTAACTAAGAGTTAATGTTCATTATAGGCCATAGTTAATGGTTTGTACCGCTTGGTCCTTAAATAGGGCACTCCATTAAACGATTAAAGTTCTCCAATTGGGTCAAATTTTGGCCCATGAGATTTTAGGATGCACATTAATTGTCGGGTCCCGACCCTTTAGATAGATTCCACACATAGTTGCAGGGAAGCTAAGTACAATGTGGAATGCTCGCATCGCTTCCTAGGAAGCTTGCTTCTTAGGAAGCTAGCTTCCATCACATCCCATTTAGTGGTCAAATAAGGCTGTGTACGTGGGACATGATGGGATAAACCCAAATCTACAACTTACTGTGTAGACCCTGGGCAAGTATTGTTAAATTGGGACCTAAGGCATGTTGTGAGTCTTGTGAATCATATTAAGAAGAATCCATGCATTGTGGACATAGAAAGACAGAGACACACCTGATACCCATGAATTCCTAGGGTTATCATATAAAAAATCCATACACCTATATATAATTAGGATTTCTAACTCCCATTATCAAAAAAGAGAAGTCGGTAGGGAAAGAGGGGGACAACCACCATCCATTTGTTTTCAACTGAAAAAACATAGAAGAATATGTGGAATTAATGATCATTGTAATAGAAAAGAAAGGGCAGAGAGAGAGAGAGAGATGTCAATAGGCTGAATTTGAGCCACAAGAATCTCTTTTTAAAAGGTTGAGCTCAAGCTAGGCCTATTTAAAATTCACAAAAATGCAAGCCCAAGCTTGGCCATTGACACCCCTAGAATTAATATATGTCCATTACTTCAATTGTTGTAATTCATGTCTTTTTAAATTGTTCGATAAATATAGCTTGTAATACATTACTTAGTATTATTTGCAACAATTTTCTTTTATTTGTTTGTTTTTAATTTTATCATAGGGATAAGTACCGTTTAGTCACCCTAAATCAAAAAATCACCTAAAAGGGCATGGTTTGACATTTTTTACCAAATAAGGTATGTATTTCACTATTACCCTTATTAGTGTTTGAGTTCTACATGAATAGCTAAGGGGTTAATATGTCAAAAGCATACCCTTTTTGGTAATAAAAATGCAAAGCATGCATTTTTTGATAAAAATGTCAAAAGTATGCCCTTTTAGGTAATAAAAATGCAAAGCATGCCCTTTTAGGCGAAGCCCCCGAGTGGCTGAAGTTTTTTTTCCACTTTGCTGTGTCCGACATCCTCAATCCAAGTCTGACACCGACAACTGTTTCAATGCAATATAGTTTATATTCCTAATGTATCGGCTGTATCGAGCATATCAACACCAATACGCACGTTACGGTTCAATATAGATGCAATATAAGTATATAAAATAAATTATAATCGAAACACCACTCTTTTGCAGTCTCGACCGAGACTGTTGTTTATCGTTACAATATCGGCCAACACTACCGATACTGTTACAATACACAACCGTCTCGATTGATAAGGTTTTTTTTTTTGGGGTGGGGGTCTCAAATACCCCCAAACTCCCTCCAAACCGTGAATACCTTAAAAAAATTGTTTCTAAGTCATATTTTGACAACTTTGTTTCAACGTTTTTTGAAACAAATTCCAGTCTCCCCATCATTCTCGAATTTAAAGATTTACCCCAAAAAGTTTGAATGTCATTTTTTCACTTTTTTTTTTCTTCATTATAAATTAATAGCTTATGCAAATCACTCCTAATGGAGTTTGAGTAGATGAATAGATTTCATGCGAAATCCATGAATCTACTACCACTTATTTGGAAAAATCAAGAATTCTCCATGTCATTTTAGGGAAATCCGAATATGCTTCATTTTTAATTTTTTTAAAAATGAAATTAGGGGCTAGGAGCCTAGGGGTAGAAGAGAGGTAAATAAGTCAATGGATGATCTTACAAATTCATTAACTAATCATTATTTTGTTAGTGTTTAAATATTTTAAAGTTAATTCTTAATAACAAGAAAGTCCAAAGTAAATCTACCAGACTACCCTATTTGTTTCATTGTTATGGTAATTGTTGCTTTACAAAAAATCATCAAGCCTAGGATTAGAATAGAGGTTGATATTGGTTGTGAGAATGGAGAGAAGGTAAATGAGGATAGCACAAGATTCTATGCAAATACTGCCCTAAGGTGATTATGGGGGCATCGCGAGGTTTAATGAGCACTTGGCTTATTTTTAAAGGAATGTTAAGGGATGAATACTGTCCTAGGGTGATTATGGGGTATTGCGAGGTTTACTGAGCACGTGACTCATATGTCGAGGATGTCAAGGGATATAAACACATCCCTAAGAAGATTAGGGTGTTGACGATGAATCATTTACTGGCACCAAATAGGCAAAGACACAGAAGGTGTGTGGCTGGAGTGGATAGAATGGATGGAGCCCATGTCCTTAAATGATGAAAGTGTAGGAAGAGTGATATTTTTCTGATGGAGGAAGAAGCCTGACGATTTTCAACTTCCATTCGGAGACAGTTTAAATCATGAAGTTCCTCATAAGCACATATCCGACCTTGCAACAGATGATGATATTGGCAATTTGGATTTTCAGTAAACATGTACTAATATTGACGATTTTCTATTAGTTAGACTTTTTTTTGTCGATAATGAGAATTTTTTAAAACCAACCAAAAGGATACTGAGGAGCAATAATAAAAATTAGGCTCTAGGGAGCGCCCAAACAGAGCAATAAAAAGGACAAAACAAAGAATAACTAACAAAGTCAAGGGAAGGTTTACAATTACAAAATAGACTGTCCTTAAAGACCCCTTCCATCACTAGCTTGTCTGCATAAGCATTTGCGGATCTAGGAACCCAAAACAATGAGATATCTACTTAGGTGAGCATAGAGCGAATGTCTCGAATGACGTGGATATACTGCCCATGGCCTGCTAGAGCTATTGGTGGCCCACTAGATGGCCACTCTCGAGTCACCCTTCACAAACTACTAAAAAATCCCAAACTGCATAGTATTAGTTAAAAATTTTATTTATGTTGTGATATCTAAAACTGATAAAAAAATTTTTTTAGTACTTTAAGTATTTCATTACATATAATGTTTTTGATGCTAATCTGTGCTTGTAATGCTTAAATTTTATAATGGCTTGTGTTTTCATACATATCTATCACTCTACTTGCCTTTTTATGCCTATAGTGTTATTAAATCACATATGCATGTTTATAAATGTAGTTATAGGACTTTTAGCATGTCTGTTTTAAACTTAGTTTTACATGAAAGGTATCCTAGACTCCTAGTGTTTCCTCACGTACCCATGCATTTCTAGCATATCCTAAATTTTTCGGCATTTCCATGCGTATCCTAAATTTTCAGCATTTCCATGTGTATCCAAGCATATCCTCGATACGTATCTTACTTTGGACTGATAGATATGACCACCAATACTGATACTTTGAACCATAGTCCACATGCATGGGTTGTATCATTCACAAGTTGCAGTTATTGCCCATATGGTTCATGTGGTTGGAGCTTAATGTCCTCATATGGTCCATACAACTTGACCTTCCTCTATATCTTAATTTCTGCATTTTTGGGATAGAATGGGCTTACAACTTCCATCATAGTATCATTTCTGTTAAAATGCAGGGAACAATAAGTAATTGAGAAAAGAATAGCTTTTTCAAAGCAAAGAGAATTCCTTCTTTTTCCTTTATTTCATACAATAACATAAGGAAAAAAGCATGTGTGGATCTATAGCGCACCTGCACATAGAGTTCAGGTACATTCCGACCCTCAGGTTCCAGAAATATTTGATGAGAATCTTTATCTTGAAATCTCACTATCTGAATGGAAGGAGACTATTTCAGAGAATTTCTATAATCGTGTTTCAAAAAGCAAAGACATATTCTTGACTGATATTCCAGAACATAAAAGCAAAATTAGTGGTGTAGCACTGTTATAAAATAAAGACGCTTCTATAAGAATGTGACTATGTTTAACTGCTAAATTAATAATATACATACAGATAAAAAGAGAGAGTGAAGATACCATATCACAGCAAGTCAGGAACAATGTGAAAACTGGCAACAATGTTTAAATAGGAAAGGTAAATGAATGGAAGTATTTCATTTTGAAGAAACTACAGCAAGGAGGTCCATGCACGTGCATAAACAGAACATAGCACACTCCCGTGTGATATAACAAAAATCAGCCTCATCCTATTCTGCAATGCCAGTAGAACTGTTCAAGCATTTTAGTCATCAAGTTTTATAAACATAAATCAAAATAATACAACCACAAAAGCAAGTGGATACATACATGAGTAGAAAGAGGAAGAAGAAGAAAAAGAATAGAAAGAGGAAGAAGAGCAAAGAGCAAAAGAGGGATTAGAAAGATTGTGATTATGATTCACATTTCTCCTCTCCTTTATATATTATTATTAAAATGCAGAATTACACGTTTACCCTTATGTGTATTACGTAATAGACATGACTTTACACGTACTACACACGGTATAATTCACATGAAATGTCATAAATACCCCTATCAACACTCCCACTCCCCCACAAGATGGTGCATATATATATATATCTATCATGCCCATCTTGCCTAACATTTCAAATGGGCATTTGATTAAACTTAAAATAAGAGCTTATTGACTTATTCTACTAAATTAAGCTCTTATTTAGTAATAATATTGTTTGATAATATTTTAGTGTTGTCCAAATATTTTAGCAATAAGTGATTTTACCATTTATTCAATAAAAGCAATCTAAAGCTACTTTTTGAAAAAGAACTTATTTTACTTATATGGACAATGTCGATTTTTGAACCATTCTATCATTATAAATAGTTCTTAATTTTTAGAGCTTAATTAGAAAGCACTTATTAGATAAGTTTTATCAAACGCCCCAAAGTAACTTAGCACTATTATTTGCTTTCATAAGAACATTAGCTAGTTGATCATTAATCTTCATATACGGAGTGCATAGTTCGTCTTTGATGATCCATTACCTGATAAAGTGACGATCTATCTCAATGTTTATGGTTCTATTGTGTAAAACCGGATTGTGAGCAATACTAATTGCTGCCTTGTTGTCATAGTACAAACTTATAGGTCCTTCAACAGAAAACCCCAAATCTTGAATGACGATCTTTTTTTTTGATGAATAACGAGAACAATTTATTAAAACGGCAAGAAAACAAAACAAACGATGCAAGGAACATCGCCCAGAAAAGAAACAAAAAGTCAAGCTAAGATACTTGACCAACTATACATAAAATCAGACCAATGGACCTTCTCAAAATCAGCGAGAACAGAAGACCAAGAAAACAACAACCACCCAATCTTGAGAATAACTTTGGACATCGACTCTTCCTTATCTTAAAAAATTCTACTATTCCGTTCCTTCCATATTCCCCAACAAATTGCCGCCGGAAGCATCTTCCAAACCTCATTCCCTTTCCTGTTGAACACATCTTTCGGCCATCCCAACACCATTTCACCCAAACCCCCCGGCGAAACCCAGCTCATCCCAAAGAGGCCCAAAAAATGATTCCAAACAACCTGTGTCTACGGGCAATGGATGAAAAGATGATGAATATTCTCCTCAGCCTGCTTGCACATAACGCATCTATTGGGGATGACCATTCCCCTATGTCTTAAATGATCAGCCGTGAGAACTTTGTCTAGTGAGGCCTCCCAAAGGAAAGCTTGTACCATCGAAGGAATGTTACATTTCCAAATCTTCTGAAATATATACCATGTGCCATCGATCGGAACTCTACCTCTGCACTCGAGCGAGCAACTACTACTTGTTTTTTACTTTATCATGTGACCAATTGCCTTCAACAAATATACAATAACCAGATGTAGACTTTCAATCATCTTTAGCACCGCCTAGTTTGCATCTGTATAGGCCTTAAACCGCATATGTCCATATTTTCTGAACAAGATTCCCCTACCTTGGGATGACTTAAGATGCCTCAAAATCCTGTATGCTGCCTCCAAGTGTGTGAACTTGGGAGCATGCATAAACCTGCTCACTAAGCTCACAGCATAAACAATATCCGACCTTGTCAGAGAGAGGAAGATTAACCACCCCACTAATCGTTGAAAACCACCAACATCTTGTAGAGGAATACCATCCATCTCATCCACCTTATGATTTTGTTCAGTTGGGGTGTCGCCAGTTTAGCCCCAAGCTTTCCAGTTTCATATAAGAGATCTAGGATATACTTTCTTTAAGATATAAAAGTGTCATCACGAGATCTAGCAACCTTTATTCCCAAAAAGTACATAAGAAGACCCAAATCTGTAATCTCAAACTTACTTGCTAGATACTTCTTGAGTTGTTTAATCTCTCTGCATGTTGCACCCTGTCACAACTGATGTAAGACGAATGAAGAATGATGCTAGATTATAATAAAGGGAATACGAAGTTTAAAGAGAAATGAAATAAGAAGAAAGAAAGAAGAGAAGTAGAGTCTCACTACTTCTATGGAATACCTAGGATTGGAGTCTCACCAATTTAGGCGTCCGAAGATGGAGTCACACCACCAATGCAAGGAGTCACACCTTACTTAAAGAACTTTCATTCACTTCAATTCTACCATGCTTACATTGTCATAGGGTCTTCTATTTATAGGCATTAATAGAACATTCTACATAAAAGCTAAGACATTAAGATTCTAGAACCAACTAAGAACTCTTGGACTTTCTAGACCCTTAGGTCTTCTAGAATATTCTAAATGACTCTTAACTATCTAGAGAATATTAAAGACTCTTAATTTTCTAGAAAACTCTTTAGACTTGACTTTCTAGAAAGTTCTTGACATTCGAGAAATTCTTTAATAACCTTTTTTGGCTTTCTAGAGTATTCTATCAACTACCAAAAAGAGTCTTGGTCTTTCTAGAAGACCCCATTAATGCATGGCTGGATTTTCAGATTTGTGGACCCATTTTATGGGCTTTATGGATTGTCATGAGTTTTCTTGGGCCTACGGTTGTACACTTTGAGGTCCACAGGCCTGTCTTCATCAATTCCCCCCGTCTTGAAAAAAATCGGCTCCGACGAGTGAATGGTCTGGTAATACTCATACAAATTAGGATTGATTCGCTGAAAATCCTCCGCAGTGATCCATGTGCAATCTGATAGAGGGCGATTCTTCCACTTAACTAAAAACCTTTGATATCCACCGCGCCTTGTAGATATAATTTGATCATCAAGCACATCTTCAATGTCCTCGACCTTTTGCTTGGGTGCTGGAGGGAGGTGGATAGTGCACTCTTCAGTCTCTTCATGGTGCCCAAAATATGTTGTTAAGTCTTCAATGTTGAAGATAGGGCTAAATCGAACATCTGGTGGAAGCTCAAGTAAGTAAGCATTGTCCCCGAGTCGCTTCAATACACGATAAGGTCCAACATTCTTTGAATGAACCTTGTGATACGTACCATTTGAGAACCTTTCAGGCCTTAAACGGGCCATCACCATATCACCCTCTTTGAATTGGGCAAACCGTGGATGGAGATCAGCTTTTTCTTTGTAACTCTCACTACTAATTGCAATCTTTCCACGGACCTCATCATGGATTTCCTTGATATGTTGGGAGAATGCTTTGGCATTTTCACTAGTGCGAGCAGATACTGGTAAAGGAATCAAGTCAATAGGCTGCCTAGGATTAATACCATTAGCAATCTCAAAAGGAGATCGTCCCGTCGTTCGATTAATAGAGCTATTATAAGCAAACTCCGCCTGAGGAAGAATAAGATCCCATGTTGTAATTTTGTCACCAACCAAGCATCGTAAAAAATTACCCAAGCTTCGATTCACAACTTCGGTCTGGCCGTCTGTCTGTGGATGGTAAGCACTAGAGTACTTAAGCTTTGTGCCCAATTTTGCCCACAATGTTTTCCAGAAGTAACTTACGAACTTGACATCTCGATCAGAAACAATGGTTTTTGGCACCCCATGCAATCGAACAATATCCTGAAAGAATAATGTAGCTATATAAGAAGCATCTGAAGCCTTCTTGCAGGGAATAAAATGTGCCATTTTTGAGAATCGGTCCACAACGACGAAAATAGAATCGAATCCTCTTTGAGTTTTTGGCAAGCCCAACACGAAATCCATGCTTAAATCTTCCCATGGTGCTTCCGGAATAGGCAGTGGAGTGTACAACCCGGTGTTTTTCTTTTGCCCTTTTCCCAACTGACAAGCTCGACATTGCTTCAAAGTCTTTCCCACATCACGTTTCAAACTTGGCCAATAAAAACGATCTTCCACAAGTGCGATTGTTTTGTCACGTCCGAAATGTCCCCCTAAACCTCCAGAATGTAGCTCCCATACAACACGATCTCGAAGAGAAGTTCTTGGAAGGCACAACCGGTTCCCAAAAAAAGGTACCCGTCAAGTAACTGATACCGTGAGTACTCTGAATTAGGACCTACTAGTAAAGCCCTATATATCTTACCAAAATCCTCATCAGATGTATAATCACGTTTAATCTCCTCAAATCCAACAACTGTTATTGTAATGGTTGATAGAATGTAGGACTTACGGCTTAACGCGTCTGCAACCTTATTTTCGATCCCTGCCTTGTGTTTCAGAAGGAAAGTGAACTCCTGTAGATATGCGCTCCCCTTTGCATGTCGAGCACTAAGCTTCTTTTGAGAATTAAGATATCGCAAGGCTTCATGATCTGAGAACAAAATGAACTCCCGATGGATAAGATAATGTCTCCAATGCTTTAGGGCTTGGACCACGGCGTAGAACTCAACATCGTAAGTAGAGTACCTTTTTCGGGCATCGTTGAGCTTCTCGCTAAAATAAGCTACTGGATGTCCTTCTTGACTTAAGATGGCGCCAATTCCCACATGTGAAGCATCACAAGCAACTTCGAACACCTTATCAAAGTCTGGGAGTCGTAGGACTGGGGCCTCAGTCATCTTCACTTTAATCTCCTCAAAAGCTCGGGTGGCGGCCTTCGTCCATTCAAACTGTCCACCCTTCATGCATTCAGTAATAGGGGCCATGATGGTACTGAAATTTTTAATAAATCGCCGATAGAAGGTAGCTAGCCCATGGAAGCTCCGTACTTCATGAATGTTAGAAGGAAGCTGCCACTCAATGATTGCTCTAACCTTCTCAGGATCCACCTCAACTCCCCTTGATGATACAACAAAGCCCAAGAAAACAACGCTTTGACTCATGAAAGAACACTTTTTCAAGTTAATGTAGAGTTTCTCAGATCTTAAAACTCTCATTACTTGACGCAGATGCTCCTCATGGTCCTTATTAGATCGGCTATATATAAGAATATCATCAAAGTAGACTACGACAAATCTTCCAATAAAAGGTCGAAGTACCTGTGTCATAATGCGCATGAATGTGCTTGGGGCATTGGTTAGTCCAAATGGCATAACTAACCACTCATACAAACCATCTTTAGTTTTGAAGGCTGTTTTCCATTCATCTCCTGAACGAATGCGAATTTGGTGGTATCCGCTACGAAGGTCTATCTTAGAGAAGATCGTTGCACCCGCCATCATATCTAGCATGCCGTCAAGCCTTGGAATTGGAAATCTATATTTAATCGTGATCTTGTTGATGGCTCGACTATCAACACACATCCTCCAAGTTCCATCGCGCTTAGGAGTGAGGAGAGCAGGTACTGCACAGGGACTCATACTTTCTCGTATAAATCCCTTATCAAGGAGATCATCCACTTGCCTTTTAAGTTCGGCATACTCTGTTGGGTTCATGCGATAGGCTGGCAAGTTTGGTAAAACAGCTCCAGGTACCAAATCGATTGCGTGTTGGATATCCCTAATTGGTGGCAATTCTTTTGGTAGTTCTTCCGGAATAAGATCTGAAAAATCCGATAAAAGCTTTTGAATTTCAGGTGGTTGCTCCTTCGGCATTTCCTGGGGTTCTTCAACTTCATGACCCACTAATGCATAAATTAGCCCTTGATCTCGGCTATCCTCTATGAATTCTCGCATGGTAAGCACATTAGAGGAGGTCTTCTTTTCCACCTTCATGGGTAAGGTATCCTTCATGGGCTTAAGAATAGTCTGACGACCATTGTGTAAAAATGTATAGGTATTGGCAAACCCATCATGTTGAACCTTGCGGTCATATAGCCAAGGTCGTCCCAACAAGATGTGGCTAACTTTCATTGGGATAACATCACACCAAACTGAATCAGAATAATTTTGGCCCAAAGAAAAATTAACTAAGCATCGAGTAATTACCGGTATTGATGTGTCATTTACCCAAGCAACTCGATAAGGTCGTGGGTGTTTTTCCACCTTTAGATTTAACTTATCAACCAACTCCTGGGAAGCCACATTCATGCTACTTCCTCCATCGATGATGACCTTGCAAACTTTTCCTTCACATGCTACATGAGTATGAAAAATATTGGTGCGACGCCAATCTTCTTTCTCCTCTTCCTTAGGGATGGTCAAGATTCTTCGAACTATAAGAGTAGTCTCAGGGAGTCCTTCTAATTCTTCAATATCAGACTCTTTTAATGGTTCAATACCTTGATCATTAGCTAATTGATCTTCTTCGGTTTCTTCTTCACAATAGTGAATGTTCTTTGTAGGGCACACAACTGCATAATGCCCTGCTCCACCTCACTTGTAGCATGTTGCTTCACTATCACGACCTGATGTACTATTCACAGGAGCCTTGCCCTTGTTACCATCTCCACCAAATAGCTTCGAGTTGCTAAATTTGTTGATTAAAGGAGAGTTTGAAGTACTCACATTGCTACGGGGAACACTAGAAGTATTTTGAGAGGTAGAGAATCCTCCAACTACGACTCCAGTACGCTTTAGCATTGATATCAATCTCTGCCGACTATATTGACAGGCCTGAAGAACGCTTTTTTTTTTTTTTTTTTTTGAAAGATAAAAACACACCCAATTCACCTAAAACACGGAAGGCCGACGTAATGGCAAAAACGATTTAGAAAGTAACATAAGAAAAGTCAAACAATGCAACCAACGACCTTCCGTGCCTTAATTGAGCTTAAAACGATTTAGAAAGTAACTATATTGACTGTACGCTTTAGCGTTGAGTGCCTTAATTGAGCTTCAATCTTTAAGGCCAACTGGTAAGCTTCTTCAAGGCTTGTCAAGCGTACAGTCGTGAGTTCCTTCTTAATTTCCATCTTCAAACCCATCCGATACCGCGATATAGCTTGTCGCTCATCTTCTGTTATCCGGCTACGAATAGTCAATTAATTGAATTTCTCTGTGTATTCTTCTATACTAGAAGCTCCTTGTCGAAGTTGAAATAACTCCTCAAAGATGGTTTCTTCATAATCAAGAGGAAGATACTTCTCTTTCAACTTCAATTTCATCTCCTCCCAATCACTGATAGGAGGTTGACCGAGTCTATAGAGTCGATCCTCTATACTATGCCACCATATACGAGCTTGTCCCTTCAGTTTCATTTTGACAAAACGGACCCGTCGTTCTTCGGACATTCGAACCAATCAAAATAATCTTCCAAAGACATTAACCAGTCTTGGAAGGCATGCGGATCTAGCTTTCCGAAGAAATCAGCAACTTCAACTTTAACTCCCCTCGATCCATCATCAAATCGATCTCTATAATTATCACGACGCTCGAAGATTTGACGGAAATTGCCTTGTGGAATTCTAGCTTCAACACGATGTGGAGGTGATCGATGCAAAGTAGAGTCATCGCGAATTGGAGTATGAGTTACTGATGCTTTGGGTTGATTGTTCCTCGTACCCTCACCAATGCCACCTATGTCTTCATGCTCTTGAAAAACTTCATCAAAATTTGCGTCACCATTGTTGGGTTCTTGTTGAACTTCTTCTGACTGCTTCAGGAATATACGAGACCATAGGATGTCTGTACGTTGGGAGAGTTGTTGCACTTGTTGAACTAACTCCAAAAGAAGTTCATCTCGCTGAGATTGCGTGAGTTTAGGAGCATATGGTCGTCCACTTCGAGTAGACATTCTTTCACAAAATTGCCAAGAAGTTGGAACTTGCTCTGATACCAAAAATTGATGTAGGACGAAGGAAGAATGATGCTAGATTATAATAAAGGGAATACGAAGTTTAAAGAGAAATGAAATAAGAAGAAAGAAAGAAGAGAAGTAGAGTCTCACTACTTCTATGGAATACCTAGGATTGGAGTCTCACCAATTTAGGCGTCCGAAGATGGAGTCACACCACCAATGCAAGGAGTCACACCTTACTTAAAGAAGAACTTTCATTCACTTCAATTCTACCATGCCTACATTGTCATAGGGTCTTCTATTTATAGGCATTAATAGAACATTCTACATAAAAGCTAAGACATTAAGATTCTAGAACCAACTAAGAACTCTTGAACTTTCTAGACCCTTAGGTTTTCTAGAATATTCTAAATGACTCTTAACTATTTAGAGAATATTAAAGACTTTTAACTTTCTAGAAAACTCTTTAGACTTGACTTTCTAGAAAGTTCTTGACATTCGAGAAATTCTTTAATAACCTTTTTGGCTTTCTAGAGTATTCTATCAACTACCAAAAAGAGTCTTGGTCTTTCTAGAAGACCTCATTAATGCATGGCTGGATTTTCAGATTTGTGGACCCATTTTATGGGCTTTATGGATTGTCATGAGTTTTCTTGGGCCTACGGTTGTACACTTTGAGGTCCACGGGCCTGTCTTCATCAACAACTCTATCATCTACTTACACAATAAGGACTGTAATATCATCTTTGGTACGCTTGAGGTATGATCAGCCTGACTTTGTATCCCTTCTTTTTTATTGTTGCACTGATCCTTTCAAACCAGGCTCTATGAGACTACTTTAAGCCATACAATGCGTTCTTCAGTTTGTAGACCTTCTTTCACCCCCTTCAAGGTGAAATCTTGAAGGAGAAGCCATATAAACTTCCTCCTTCAAAATACAATGAAGGAAAACATTTTTTACATCAAGTTGGTAAAGTGGCCATGTTTGATTAGTTGGCAATGATAAGATTACACACATTAAATTCATCTTTGCTACAAGATTTGAACGTCTCCTGGTAGGCGATTCTATATGTCTGAGTGAAGCCCTTGGCTACCAACCTTGGCTTATACCTCTCAACTGGTCCATCTGCCCTGCACTTGACTGTGAACACCCATTTACACCCACGTGTGTTTTTCTTTGAGGAAGATCAACCATCTCCCAAGTATTATTTTTATCCAGTGCAGTCATCTTTTCTATCATTGCTTCCCTCCACATTGGTTGTTTTAGAGCTTCGGTGATAGATGATGGAATAGAAATGGATGATAGCGAAGATAAAAACGACATGTAAGTAGGAGACAATGCTTTGTAAGATACAAAGTTAGCAATGAGATGTTGAGTACACAACCGCTTACCCTTCTTGAGAGAAATAGGAATATTAGATTCATCATTAGACACTGGAGAGGAAGGTAAAGTACCGGGATGGTTTTACCTAGATCCGATGAGATGATTTAGCACGTTTTCTTGTTCGCTTTGGCTCTTCTTTGGCAGACTTGAATCTCCCCTATTTTCTAACATTCTCCTCGTGAGTATTAATAACAGTCATCAAGAGCCAATGGTAAGGGAGGAGGAATCGAAATCGGCAACGGAATCCTTCTCTATTCACACTCACTCTCCCCTTGAAGAGAGGAAGGATTGGAATAGATGAGAACAAACTCAAAGAATGTAACATCCATAGAGATAAATTTCTTCTGTGAAAGAGGATGATAGTATTTGTATCCCTTATCGGGCCTTATGATAAGAAGATTACCTAAGAAAAAAACACTTAAGAGTCATGGGATCCAACTTAGTTCAATGGAGACCCAAGATATGCACATAAAAAACACAACCAAACACCTTGGGGGAATAAGAAAAGAGGACTCTCAAGTTTTAAGAGCTGAGAAGGGGATTGAAAGCGTAAAACACAAGATGGAAAATGATTAATAAGAAACACAACAGTTAAGACAACTTTAGCCCAAAAAAACTTTGGAACATTACATTGGAATAGAAGAGCATGAGTTACCTCAAATAGATGACAATTCTTTCTTTCAACAACACCTTTCTATTGAGGGTTGTAAGGAGTATTGATGGTCTATCCTATTTGTAGTCAAATATTTTGTCAACCCCCCACATATATATTTTCCTCCTTGATTAGACAGAAAAATCTTGATCCTTTTTACAATTGAGTCGGAATCAACATATGAAATTGTTTAAAAATAGTATATACCTCATCTTTAGACTTCATTAGATAAAGCCAAGTATACTTAGAATAATCATCAACAAAAACACATTGATAACCAGCGATAGAGGTAATAGGTAAGGGCCCCAAACATCGGTATGAATGATATCAAACACAGGGGAACTTTTCTAAGTACTAGGAGAAAAAGAAGTATGATGGCGCTTTGCAAGTTCACACACTTCACATCGAAGATTAGACATGGATAAATACGCAAACAAGTCTGGAAACATAATTCTTAAGTATTGAAAGGAAACATGACCAAGACGGGCATGCTAACATAGGACACGCTCTTTATTAACACTACTACTACTACTACTATAATACTGAAATGTTCAAGGAACAATGGGAGTTGCATCCAACAAATAGAGGGTATTAGCTTCACGGCCTATTTCAATCTTCTTTCTCGTTACCAAGTCCTGAAAAACACAGTAAGAAGGAAAGAAAGTGACACTGCAATTCAGATTTTTGATAAGGAAACTAATAGATAAAAGGTTTGTTGCAAAATCAGGAACATGAAAAGCAAAGGCTAAAGAAAGATGGGAAGGAAGATTAACAGCAACAGAGAAGAGGGTGTCATTTGCAATTCGAACTTTATCTCTATCGGAACAAATATAATAAGTAGAAAACAGTGAAGGCATATCAGTCATATGCTCAGAAACACCTAAGTCAATTATCTAGGAGGGACTCGAAGAAGCAGACACATGGTGAGCAGAACCAACGATCCCTGACTGAGCAAACTTGGAGGTGGAGGTGGCAAAAGAGCCATCGAACTTCTCTATTTCATCCTTGGAGACAAAAACCATGTCCCTTTAGGAAAAAATACCATGTGAAGTTTCCTCAAAAGCCAACACAGCCGTAAAAAAATCACCCAAAAAATCTCAATACTTCAAAAGGAAATACCGCTTCCACAAACAAGACCAAGTAGGTCAATAACTTCTTTCCAACTAAAAACAGCAATAACTATCACCTTCAACACCTCTTACTGAGGCTTAATAGAGAAGTTTTACACAAAATAGTTTGTCTATGAACAATCACTTTAGGGTTCCCCGAATCAAACCATTTCCACAAACATATGAGAAAAACACTTGTAGATCCTTCAAAACTCGTTGTTTTTCAAAGGTACTACATCCACTCATTTCAAATACCCAAATCTAATAAAACATGATATATTTAGGGTTCTATGAAACTTCAAGAAACTATTTCACTTGAATTATTCAATCTGATTTTTTTTCAAAGAATCATTCGGGGAAGAAACCATAGTCGTAGATGCTTCAAAAAATCCCAAGAAAATCAATCCAAACTCACCAAATTAAGGCGGTACCAGATTTGTAGTCAAAAAACACCAAAGGATTGATTCACGGGGCACTATTCATGCATAACTATTCACGCGACTATTCATGCCATTAAAAAAGGAAACGAAAATGCAAGCCTTAGACTTCCTGCTCTGATACCAAGTAGAAAGAGGAAGAAGAAAAAGAATAGAAAGAACAAGAAAAGAGGAAAGGAGGGATTTCAAAGATTGTGATTATGATTCACATCTCTCCTCTCCTTTATATATTATTACTAAAGTGGGGAATTACACATTTAATCTTATGTATATTACGCGTAATAGACATGACTTTACACATAATACACATAGTATAATTAACATGAAAATATCATAAATACTCATGTCAACTTGTCTAGATAGAATAAAAATTGGAAGCAAGATACGATATAAAACATAAAGTTAACAAAATGCTCATTCAAACTTTTTATGCACTAACCCACAAAAGATAAGGTCTTGAATCGTTGAAAGTAGATTATATTTTGAAAAACACAAATCTTTCAATATAGAGAGATGCATGCGATTTCATACATGTACCAAACAATGAGAAGTCAAACATAACCCCAAAAGATAAGAATGAAGAACACATGAAATGGAAAAATAAATAAAGGAGCAATTTGACTTGGAATCTTTTAAATGAAAGGAAAGAGAACATGTCGAGAAGGGAAAATATCGAGGAAAAAAAATTACTTTTTCTGCAATTCCTTTCTAATTGTAGGGTATCTCAAAATACTAACATGCTATGTAACAAGGGCATGGCATGTATACAAAAAGTGTCAGATACACTCCGGCACACTTAATTGTTTCTATATTGTATGCTCACACGAACTGAAATTATTGAAAAAATTATCTCTTAACATCCAGAATCAACTATTCAGATTTGTTGACCTATCACGTTGGTCGGGATCACTGAGTCTTGATGCTTAATATCCATGCCTAGTTTGCACAGCTAACATGTCAGTTTGATCTATCCATATAAATATATTCTTTTTCTATTATTTCGGGATGCTAAAGCAGAAACTCATGGAATTACTACCAAAAAAAGATCAAAGAAGATATGCTTTATAGAAGTCAGAAGTAATGAAACTGAAATGCCAAACTGCAATCATAAATGCTACAGGTGAAGAATTAAAAAAGATATTTTTTATCGATAAATAAAAGGGAAATATTTAACAATAGCAACACCCATAACGCACCATATGGATCTGCGGAACATGTTTTCCTGACACATGGAGCCAAATGAAAAAAAAGAGGTAATGAGTAAAACCTATGCCAATCTAAACTATGAAATGTACCTTATCTTCAATAGAAGGGCAGTATCTAGGCCCCTTAGCTTCAACCCATCCTCCATAAGTTGGGGTTTCATGCAAGTTCTCTTTGACAAGCTGGTGGGTGTCCTTTGTGGTACGTGTCAAATAGCAGCACATTTGTTCCCTTTCAATGTGGAAATCGGGATCAAAACTAAACCAATTGACCTGTTTAAGAACAACTGATTCAGAATACAACCCCACAGTGCAATAGATCATCACCATTCACCACTAAACGGAGAAATGAGTCTAGATGTATTCTGATTTGAAAAAAAGGTAAAGTTAAACATAATATTCTTAGATCAATCTTGTTTCAATTGTTGGGATTATCATTCATTCGAGGTTAGTGATGATTACGATATTGAATCATGACCTTGAGTTTGGTGTGAGGCAGGATACATGGGCAAGTAGAGAGTTTAACCACAACCACTTGCAGGAACTTATCAAGCCAATTAATCTAGGGAGAGGGCTATTCACATAAACAACGGACCACTGCTTTCCATTTCCTCAGATAAATCAACTTGCTGGATGTGATATATCTAAATATATCATGCAATTTACAATCTGTTTGAATAAACAAATTGTAAATCACAATATTAAATTTTGCAATATGTAAAATCAAATGTTATCAATCTACATATGGGATTAGGTAAAAGGACCTCTTCATCTCCATGTTGGGGTTCCAATCCAGAGAAATCAACGGTACGATAGTCAACACGTGCTGGAGTTCCAGTCTTCAAACGATCAATTTCGAACCCGAGGTGCTGTAAATTTTCAGTCAGCCCATGTGAAGCTGACTCACCAGCCCTCCCTGCTGGCATAGACGTCCTACCAACCCAAATTTTACCGCTCATAAAAGTGCCAGTCGTGAGAATAACAGAAGGAGCAAAGAAGTTCACTCCAAAGAAAGTCTGAACACCTTCCACATTATCATTCTTTCCCAGTAAAATATCGGTCACCATAGCCTCTCTAATAGACAGATTTGGAGTGCTGTAATGGCAGTAAATTACACTGGTTAGAAGATGGTATGGAAACCACAAACACGTTTATGATTTGTATATAAGCTGGGAAGCGCCCATGAGTTTGACAACAGAGAAGATGTGCATCTCATATCAGCACATAATAGTAAATACCGGAGTCATGTTTATAAAATGTTACAAAAATGCATGGTTCAAAAACCCAAAAAGTCGACCTAACTCAAAAGTTAGCTGGGACGAGTAACTCCAAAAACTCGAAAAAAAATTGACTCGGTCCAAATCGAAATATATATATACCAATTAGGGAATGACCAATTTCTTGGCATTTTATCCAAGATTAAACCACAAATAACTTGAAAAACCTGAGTTAAGAGAACCCAAAGTAGGCTGATTTTGCAGCCCCATAAAAAAATATGATGCAAAAACAGTGTGATATTTGAGTTTAGATTTTAAGAAAATAAAAATGACAATAAACTCTTGTGTGATTCGACTAAGTCTGGCAAGTCAAAAAACTCGACTCGACCAAGTCATCCGAGTAACTCACCCAATAGTGTCTCCTTCAAGTTTTGAGGCGACTCAACTTGAAACTTAGTCAATTAACTCGGCCGAGTTTCGAGTCAACTCGCCGAGTTTTTGAACTAGGTAAAAATGAGCATCTTTTCTAATAGAGAACAATTAAACGGTACTTCTTTGTTCAATTGCATTGACAAGTACATGTTTGTTGTGATTTGAGAAACCAGAAGACAAGAAGAGTTGTTAGGAGGATATTCATCTAGAATAAGATTAAATTAAATAAAAAATTCTTTGAGAAAAACATTAAGTTATTGGACTATGATATTTTAAGTTTTTTATTTTTCTATGTTGTACATAATTTCCAAGCATTTTAAGGATTGAAGGTTTTGGGACTTTTGGAAAGTGACATGGCAAGGTTTTAAAATTTGGTTTTGTATTAGCTTCTGTCAGCTAGGAAGTGCTAACATTTCATGAAAATTTATGAAAGTCTATAAAAACATTGTAAAATTATGGAAACCATATAAACATGCATTGATATTTTACAAAAAAATTGAATACGTATCAATACACACTCAAAATCCATTTTATAATAATAAAACTACCCTTTAGAATAATAAACCTGAGATAAAAAGTAGGTGACAAAAGTTTCAGAGCATTTAAAACTTTAAAAGTCTAACTTAGACAGACATAACACATGTTCTATAGTCACGGTCACAAAGTAATGCCTCCCAAAATTATATAATATGGAAACATCACATGAATCATAAACTATGTTGCCCGGATTCTTCAAGACAACAAGAGTGTCTCGTGTCGACATGTGCGAACAGAAATTCAGACACAGGCATAGACACACACATGCCTGATACACATAAACGTTTAGTGTTTATAATACAAAAAAGACATACAAATGTATATAATTAGCATAAATTTCAGCAAATTCCTTCTAACTCTCGTTATCAGAAAAGAGAAGCTGGTAGGAAAAGAAGGGAAGAACCACTATCCATTTGTTTCCAATAGAAAAAGAAAACGTAGAAAAAATAAGAGGAATTACCGATCCCTATAATGGAAAAAAAAGGAGAGAGAGAGGAATAGGAGTGTCAACATGTTGAATCCAGGGCCACAAAAACCTCTTTTAAATTAATATTCTTTGAGATTAGTATTGTTGGGATCTATTATTAGTATGCGTAAAGATATACTAGATCATGTTAGTAAGGGTATTATTGTAATCTTTTTTTATAAGTAGTATAAATAATAAGAAAGAGGAATAAACCTATAATCTCTCTCCTATTCTTTTCCTCTTCCTCATTTCATTTAGAGTTACACTTTTTCTCTTTCTACTTGGTGTCAGAATAGGAAGACAAGGCCTGCATTTTTTTAATGAAATGTCTGTGAATAGTGCTAAAAAATAGTACCCGTGAATAGTGGCATGACCAGTATCCGTGAATAATGTTGTGTGAATAGTACTGAGTGAATAATGTCTCGTGAATAGTGTCATGAATAGTGCATATTCAAGGGTATGTGATTCAGAATTTATATATTAAGGTTTTGGATTTTTTGGATGATGTTTAGAAGCTTCTTTCTCACTCAAAGTGTTTTGTGAGAAAAAAAATTAAAAATTTGAAAATCTGATTGGTGTAATCTGCCAGGGCTATTTTACCGGAGAAAATTAGTATTGATTGATGAGTTTAAATATTTCAGAATTTCTAAAACTCAATTTGGGGGCGTTCCGTGAAGAATTGAAACCTGAATGATTTTGTTTATTACTATTTTGTGTTTTTTTTTTATTTTTGCTCCAAATCCTATAAATTTAAGATTAGGGAATCTTTGGAGATTCAAACATTATTTAAAAGATATTATCACCAATGTCGACTGAAGGGGGTCTGAAGCAACTGAAGTCATTTCTAGGGTATTCGGGAATCTAAGTTCAATATTTATCACAAGAAACTATGGTGATAATCCTAGTGTGCATATCACAATTGTAAAGTTGGATGATACTAATTTTCTGGAATGGTCCCAATCCGTGAAGATGTACATCGGCAAAATAGGAAAGATTGGTTACTTGAATGGCAGGGTAAAGAAACCTTCTATGGAAGAAGTGTCGTATGACAAATGGGAACAAGAAAACCTTACAATGATGTCATGGTTACTCAATTCCATGCAATCACACATTATTTGTGGTTTTTTGTTCCTTAGGACAATGAAAAAGGTTTGGAATAAAGTTCTTATTCCTAACATCAGAATATTGTCCGGGTGTATCAGTTGAGGTAAGGAATTGCTACTCTTCGACAAGGTTTCAAAGAAAGAGGTTTGAAACACTTGGATTCTGATTTGTTAGTCCGATTAACATTTCCATATATGTAGACCAACACTTTGTATTAATGTAATGTAATTAATTACCATGTTTGTAAGAATGAAAAAAAAAATGTACTGGAGCATTAGGAAATATATCGGGAAATATTGTTCTTATGTCACATGTAGGTTTCGTACCGGTAAAATGGAAATTGATACATTTCGTAGGAAACATTAAGAAATCTGTTGATTTTAAAAACCATGTTCTGAGGTTGAATTGTGCTTGAGAAAGATTTCTTACAACAATAATGACTTGAGACTGGCAAAACATTTATATGTCACTTTATCAAAGGTTGCAAGTATAATTGAAGAAATCTAGCTACATCGGCTAAATGAAAAACATGCCTAGATGAAACAAAATTACACATCCATGTTCATGATATTTGGTCCATTATTATGTATAGAAATCATTACCAATTTTCCTTCCCCCAACGTACTTGTACCAAGCAAAAGTTTAAAATCGATACACAACTAGAACCATTAAGAACAGCAAAATGAATAAACTTGCCTCTCCACTATTTTTTTCATTTCCATAGCATATTCCCTCTTATCAGTTTGTGCGCGTAATGCCCGAACAGCAGGGCCTCTTGAAAGGTTGAGAACACGCTTTTGTAAATAGCACCTACAATAAGAAGGTTGGATACTATCATTAGTAGTACAGCTAAGAGAAAGGAGTTTTTGTTGGCGGACGAAAGGAAGGGCTAATGCCTTTAATAGATTCATAATTCATCTCTCCAGTCAACTGATTTCACCGATGGATTCAAAATCGTAAACATGTAGAGAATGAAATGCCAAGCAAAATTCTACAATTTAAACATAAGTCATACATTGCGAAAGGATTCTAGATTAAAATCAATTCAGATTATAAAACTGCATATCAGCCTGAATCTCGTCAAGTCGCAAGATTGTTAAAGATAACAATACTAATAATATATATTACTATTTGTTTTTGTTATTATTGTTGAATGAGAAAAGAATATTGTTAAGGTCTATACTACCCTTATTTTACTAATCTAGTGTCCCGTAAATGGAATATTAGACATTAACATGTTCTAATACCAATCTTTACAGGATGCTCTGATACAATGTTAACTTAGAGTTTCATAGTAAAGAGCAGTTTTTTTTAAAGAATTCTCTATTAAGATATCTTCTCCCATGATGTAAAAAAAATCGTAGTTCTGCCATTCCATGCCCTAGATCTGTCCTCTTCTTTTGTTGTTTACACTGAATGACTGAAACCTTAATGGGATTGTGAATCATTCACCCTTCTTGCACAAGAATGAAGGGAAACTAAGGTCTCGTGGCTGCTTTGTGACATGTAATGGATTTTTTATGCAGCTGAACTGGTTGTGATGTGTTTGCGCGTAAAGTAAAGATTGGTGGACTATTTTGCTAGTAATGGTGATAAATGTACAACTCCAGAAATCGAGACTATAAGTGTGCTGTTTTGTGCATTTCTATGTATTAAAGAACTGCTTGTGTGCTATGGTGTTGCCCCTGCTAAGTATACAATGTGTGGGCAATCCAAGGTTTTAAATGTCGATATCACAGGACATGTTGCACTGACAGGAAAAATAATCGCCTAGTTGGTTGCAAATGAGTCTATATAGTAAAACATAAGGCAAATGGGTCGGTGGACAGATTTAAGGCGAGACTGGTTACAAAGGGGTAAATGCTGACTACCAAGAGACTTTTGCTCCAATAGCCAAAATGAACTCTATTAAGAGCTATTTTATCTGAGGTTGTGAATCCCTCTTGGCCTCTACACCAAATTAATGTCAAGAATGCATTTCTTCATGGAGATCTAAAAGAAGATGTTTACATGATGATTCCTCCAGGGATTCAAGTAGGGTATGTATAGTGTCAAGTTGATCACACATTGTTTGTTAGACGCACTCAAACTAGCACTATTGTTCTTATTGGTTATGTGAATGATATGGCTGTAACTGGTGATAATTAGGAAGATCTTAAGGAATACTTGGGGAGAGAGTTTGGAATTAAAGACCTTGGCTTATGAATGTACTTTATTGGCATCAAGGTTGCACTTTTAAGGAAGACATTTCCATCTCTCAACGAAAATTTGTTTTAGACCTTCTGAAGGAAACATGAAAATTGGAAACAAAACCTACAAATACTTTTATTGAGCATAATCATGGGCTGAATAATCAAGATGATGATCTTTTGATTGATGCGGGTTGATTCCAATGACTGTTGGGAATGTTGATTATATATCTCTTAACAGGCCAAACATTGCTTATGCAATGAGTATTATTAGTTAGTTTATGCGCCCACCAAGGTCTATACACCTGGAGGCTACTTACAGAGTTTTGAGGTATCAAGTCTTCACCAATGAGAGGGTTATTCTTTTATAATCATGGACATTCCCACCTTTGTGTGGGAATCTAGTAACTTGGAGGAGTAAAACGCAACATTTGGCTTCTAGATCCAGTGTAGAGGCAGAGTACAAATTAATGGCCCGTGGTGTTTGTGAACTTCTCTGGTTTTTTTGGTAAACTCAATCATACCACAAGGCAATCAATGGTACTAAAAGAAACTGGTTTTAAGGTGCAATGCCCTATAAAAACCTATATTGTGATAGCAAGGCTGCCATAAGCATTGCACATAATCTAGTTCAACATGATAGAACAAGAAATATTGAAGTAGATCGTCATTTCACCAGGGAGAAGTTAAGGTCTAGACAGAATTGTACTATTTATGTGACATCTGAACAACAGTTAGCTGATGTTCGCACCAAAGGATTAAACAAAACTTGGCTGTCAGGGATCTTAAGCAAGTTAGGAATGATAGATATCTATTCACCAACTTGGGAGGGGGCGGGGGCGGGGGCGGGGGCGGGGTAGCTCATTTATTCTCTGTTTCATTACCATAAGCCCATAGCATGTGACATTTCTCTGTAAGGGCATTTATGACTTTTTATAAAAGTCTTTTAATAAAAAGGTTCAATAGGGGGTTCACTCATTTCTGTCAAGTATTTATCCTTATTCAAAATTAAATAAAAGGAAATTGCATTCACCAATCAATGGAAACGTAATCCATAAATAAGGTGATGTCTGCGATTGTACAAAATGGTGGTAGCAGTTGAACCACAGTTCACAACTGATTTACATGCAAAGCATTTACCAATTACCATAGAGATGCCAACAACCATCATGAAGATCATCCAAACTCAAGTGATGATCACCAAAGCGAAGCAACAACCATAATTGTGCCGAAATCAATGAACAGTCATTTACCAATTCAAAGAGAGAGAACTCCAACAGAAAAAGGGGGGGAAAAAAACCTGAGTCAAAATCAGATGGTTCTTGGATATTACCTATCGGCAACCTTCCCAATATCACCACCAAGTGCATCTACTTCATGTACCAGTTGTGACTTTGCAGGTCCACCCACTGCTGGATTGCAAGGCTGTACGTTAAGTGAGTAGTTGTTATCCAACTTTTTTGAGATCGGAATTCTGTATTTCTCACAAACATCCGAAACAATGGAAGCCTACTAAAATGTGTATTTCTCACAAATAAATATATCAGAAATTTCAGATGTGTAACAAAAAAAACTGGTGCAAGGTTTTATTTTTCGTTTTGGATCAATTTTGATCTTGGTCGAAATCAAACTGAAATCCAGAAATTATCAAAGTTTCTCAATACTTTTACTTGGGAAATTTGTGATGAAAAACCAAAATTAGTTGATATTGTGATCGGTCAAAATTTTCAAAAAAGGCTCAAAATCAAAGAGAATTTTCAAAATTACATAAACTTGGTCAAAATTTTAAACATTTATTTGGAGAGGTAGACATAACTGGAACTTGGAAATAATTTCACTACTCTTAACAATTAAAAAGCACAGACACTAGTTTCCTATCAACAACAGGAAGATAAAAAGGAGATACGAAAGAAAAATAGATATCAGTACCAATAATGGCCTAATGCAACAACAATATCGTCGTGTAGGATTCTAACAGTGGCAGATGCTGAAGTTTAGGGTAAATGGAATTAGGTAGTACCATCTGTGTATTACGAACCAGGAATAAACATATGCCTCAACAGAGTGAGCCAGAAATTTCATCCATTAGTTTTATACTTCATATATTCGAAATAAAATTTGATCTCTACTTTCTGATGAAACAAAGTAAATGAGAAAGTTTGCTGATATAATTTTGTTTATTTCAACTTTTAACTAATTCTATATTGGTGTTCTGAAAGATTCATCCGGAACTGTAGATCAACAAATCATACAACAACAGAGAAATGCTAAAGAAATCACAAGAGACAGTTCTATATGTATATGATGTATAAACTATAAACTCCATATTCATACACTTTCCTCACTGTCAAAAGAAAACTTAATAAACGAACCATCAAATAATATATATATATATATATATATTTAAAGTAGAGCTCAAATGTTAACCTGCCATGCAATGCGATCAATATTTAGAGTGAGAAGAAGTGTTTTTGCCCCTAGACGAGCAGATGCGAGGGCAGCTTCACAGCCTGCATGACCTCCTCCTACCACAATTACATCATATCTTTCTTCAACATGACATTTCCAATCTACAAAAGATTAGAAAGGGAAACTTATGTTAATGCAGGTCTTTAAGTTTCTCCTTTAAAGAAAAACAAAACAGCTTCCCCATCTCCCTCAGATTATTTATGATAAAATAGAGAATCATGAAGGTAATGGTAAAACTAAGCCACCATAAAAATTCCAAATACAAATGATGTCGTGTATTTTCCCCATTTTGAATATATGGATGTCTCTTCCCTAATTTTGAATTTCTCATACATTGATAAATTCTTTGGTAACCGGAAAAAGAATATTGATTCAGAATGAACATCTCTCAAGCAAAGAGTAGAGTTAACAACAAACATCATTAAATCAGAATACACGTAAAAAGCTGTCAATAACTCTCAAGCAATATAGCATAACCCTAAACCATCCACTGCTTTGTCTAAGAAGTCTAATTAGGTTGCATGCATTAAGAAGAAAGTGATGTGCATTGTTGTGTAAAACCCTTGGAGAACAGAAACCTTAATAAGATGGCAATATTGAATTGATTTGCACGTAAACAAAGAATCCCCACTGTTGAGCTCAGACCAACTTTCTGATTTCTTTAGTAGATCAATGGATTTTGGAACCCAGGAACTAGAGTGAGAAACACCAGGAAACTCTCTGAAGCAGATAAATGGATAGGAGCATTGATTAACAAAAAAAGGAGAAAGAGTGCACACAATATTACGAAACTTTTGAGCTCTAACACTCAAAAATCAATTAAAGAAATAATTCACTACAAAAATCTGTACCACACAGAATAGGACATCCCTCCTAATGTAGACTCTTTTCTTTTATCGGAAATCAGGAATGTAATAAAAAAAAATATAGCAGAATACAAGACAAACTAGAGTTCACAGAATGTGAACCAAAGAAGCATAAGAAATACAAAGGCGAAAAGAAAGAAGTAACTAAACAGAAGGCATAGCCATAACTTATTGGCCCCCAATAATGGAGAAAAAAAGACCTAACCTGGCAACAACGACCTAACCCCCAAATCCCAACATCCCTCTTGATGGAACAACATCCTAAAAAGAAATGGTGGATCATTGTCTTGATCAGAAGCAAGGGGGAAACGCTACACTCTAAGAAAATGTGTTTCTTCCTCTCCTTCGATAAAAACCAAGTTATATCCACTGGAATGGAAGGATATCCCAAACCACTACCAGAGGGGGAGGGGGGAGGGGAATTCAACTCAACCGAAGGCTAGCAAGATAAGAAGTCCTGAAAGGAGCAAGGAAAAATCTGGATGATTCCGCAGTGGTATACGAAAGAATATTATAGTCCATACACAAAAGGGAATTGCAAGAGTAGGTGATTTACCGTCTCTCCGCTAAAAGGCAAATCACACAACAACATGCTAATCTCCAATATCTACTTTTTATGTGGTCATACACTCACATGTTAGGATTTTGTCCAAAGACGTTGTCCAAAGAAAGAAGGATACCTTGGATGGAACCCTTGGGAACAAGACAATCCTATGGGAAAGGGGAGATTAGGACTAGTGTGCAAAATAGGTAAAAAGGATCTCACCAAAAATTGACTTTTGTTGTTTCCAGGCCAAAGACGGCTATTGCTAGAAGAGGGGTAAGGGGAGACGATCGAAAGAAGGTTAAGGAGTCTAAAACAGTCCTCTATCACCAAGTCCTTAAGATCTCTTCTCAACCTCAAAACCAAACTCTTGACCCATCTCTCCATTCAAACATAGATGCTACCGAGGCACTCTAGTCCAGTTCTAGTGAGAAAAGGTCACCGAAGTCCTGCTACAGGGCCGTCTGTCCACACCACACATCAGTCCTAAACTTTACCTCTCCCGCTACCCACCTTAAATCTAATATGCTCCTAGAACTCATCCCTCACCTTCATTATTGCTTTCCACACGCCAATCCCATGCAGCCTCCTTATTTATCTTGCCACAATTACCTTCCTCCACAAACTCTCTCTTTCTCGAATTGCCATATCCAATTTACCAATAGTTCTTTGTTCACTTCCACCAATGGTTTCAAATCCAAGCCTCCTTGTCCAACACCCTAAATAGACTACCAACTCCTCTAGATTGGGGGCCTCTCCAACCCCAAATATATCAATTTTCGAGGTATCAATCCTTAGGCTTGATACCGTCTCGAAACATTTGAACAAGCACCTAAAGAGTATTAGTTGTCTACTCGATACTCCCATGGTGTAAAAAATTGACTCATTTGATCAACTTCGGCGAATTGAGTCGACTTTCGTGGTGTCTAAAGAGAAATCCACTTGTATTTTAAAAATACTGGACTTTGTGGTAAACTTTGACCGAAATAGAAAAAAAATGTTGAAAAATATAGAACTTCGGTGGATGTTAACCAAAGTTTGCAAAATTTTTTTGTAAATTTGAAGGGCTTTTAAGTTTTAACTTAAAAGATAATGCTAGTTCCACTTGCTTTAAACTTACTTTCTTCATGTCCCTATCATTAACCTTATTATAATTATAATTAGCTTTAAAAGAGAGTGTTGTTAGCATCAACCTTATTATGAATTATAATTTTATTATTAGAGTGTGGTTAACATTAACCTTATTATAAATCATAATTCTATTATTCTAATAATTTTATTATTAGTATATTATGGCCATAAGTGGTTGTTAGTAATATTAAACAATTTCCTCCTCTTCACATATTGATTCAGTCTTGCAAAAACATTGAGCTTATCAATTGCAAATTGATATAGATTTAGAAACTAAATTGAATTTCCATCATTTATCAACTTTATTGTGCATTCTTAAGTTTTTCAAGTTTCTAAAATGATTAACATGGATAATCATTAAAAAATAGAATAATAAAATGGCCTTACATATTCCCTTTACTTGACAAAGATGATCAACTTTCTCTTCCTCAATCAGGCACAAATAACATTGATTTGTCATACTCTACCCTCTATTCTTTAAATGATCCATAGTAAGAATCTTATTCAAAGCAGCAGTCCAAAGGAAGAAAGATACCTTTGATGGTATGCAAGTGGACCAAACAGTCTTCTGGGGAAAGGAGTGCGTAGGTAAACAGGAAAAGGATTGAAAGAATTATCTTATGGAAAACCGACCGTTGTTATTTTTTTACCATATTCGGCAATCACGGTCCTGGGTACTAGGGAGGGAGGGACTCAATTTAAGAAGGAGACGATGTAGGTCTTCAATTTCCCAATCGTTCATATTCCGACGCAATCGGAGATTCCCAAACTGACTCACTACCCACCCTCTCAAAGACTTGGTACAAGAAAGTTCGAAGTGAATAGGCAGCACCTTGTAGGAGTATATACCAATAGGAGGCGGAGCGAATCTCCCGCTTTAAGGAATTCTTAAACCTATAGACGTTATTAACTAACTCTAAAAGAAGAATACCTGAAGGAGAGTGCAGCTCTGATCTACGACCACCCTCCTAGCTAGAGGGAGGAGTCTAAGGTCGTTTCCTGTAGTTCTCTCTTTCCTGGCTTTATAGTAGCTAAAGTTTCTTAGTCGTCTTTTCATCCCATAAATCGCACAAAATTAGGTCTATGACCTCTTCGTGCGTAAAAAGCGATTGAAATGGCTGCTTCAACTAACAAATCAGAATCCAGGGGTTCTAGGTTCTTCGACAAGAGAGACTGCTAGGTAAACTGATTCCACTGAAGCCTAGTCACTAGTTTCTGCTCGTATTAACTATTAGAATCATCCATCTTGGGAACTGGAACCAAAGGACACGGAAACTGGACCCACGCCGGTAACCTGTTTTTTGCCGGTGCTGACTTGGATCTCGGATGACGGAAGAAGGCGGCCAGAAGTGACGAGAAAATGCCATAAGCGCAGGCGCTCCTGCTGACATAGAAACATCTCTTTCCATGCCCATTCTTTCTAATTCAACAAAATAGGGGCGAAGCGCCCGTTTGAAGTGGTGAAGGTTAGACCTGAGAAAGGACTTTTTGTTTCTCGTTTGTCATAAGATTGGACGGTAATGGCACAAGATCGGACGGTTCTTGATCTCAACAAGGTAACAGGGCAAAGGAAGGAAGGTCTCAGGTTACATCAAGATCTCTGCCGGTCTCGCCGGCAGGAGTAGTCAAAGAGAGAAGGATAAACCCCCATGGCTATTCTCAAGCCTTTCTACCTGAACAATTTGAAACATTTCCCATTTAGAGCAGATCATATACCCCCTATTCTCTTTCTTTTTAATAACATGTCTTAAATGGGCTAGCGGTCTTCACCGGGGGAGTGAGAAATTGTTTTTACAAGCTCGTATATTCAGTTTAGAGAAGCAAGAAAAATGCATACAGATCCTAAATTAGCAAAGCATTAGCCAACTTTTTTGCATAAAATATAACATGTCAAGTTTAGCAATGGCCCAAGAGTAGGCGGCATGGAAACACCAACACTGTTTTCACAGAGTTCAACATTAAGAAAAGATGATAAGGGATCAAAACCAAACAAAACAAAAAGATCAAAAAAAAGGAACAAACTACTGGTTCATATCACAATTATCGATGTTTTTGAACACCTAATTTCCATAATTCTGAAAGAAACTATAGGATTTTAGATCCACAAAGACTTCTCACTATCCACTTCATGTCGAATTTTAACAACAAAATACCCTATCCGCCTCCTCGAATTGAACGAGAACCTGAAAATGCCTTCAAAACTAACATTCTAGTTGCAAATTTCTCTATTTTTTTCCTAGGTTTATCGAATCCATTACCGATTATTGCTGAACACCCAATTTCCAAAATTTTGAGAGAAACCGTAAAATTCAGAGATACATTAAAAAAAAAAAAAAAAAAACTCATTATCCACTCCACTTCAATTCTAACAACAAAATACCCTCTCCGACTCCTCAAATTCAAGAAGAATCTGAGATGACACTGAAACTAACAGTCTATTCGCAACTTTCACTATCCATGTCTCCAGTATACAGGATTATTCACGTGTTTGATAAAATGACAAGGAGACGGAAATAGAAAAATAAAACCACGCCATACCTTGAGTGCTAGAAGAGACGACGGTTAGTCGACGAGAAGGATTCCAACCAAAGAACCTGCGGCTCCGGCAAGTTTCTCGTCGGACACTGAAATCACGAGGCTTCTTTAGAAGTAGAGATGAGTGAGGAAAGAGTGGTGCGAACGGAGAAGATGACCGGAAATGGCGGTAAATTCGAGTGATATTGAGAGCAACGGTTGCCATTTGAACGATTAACGGGAATTTTGTAAAGTTGGATTTTGGACTCTTAAGTCTATGATACCATTTTGTGTGTGTGTGGAGAAAAGGGAGAGACGGTGCAGTGAGGCTTAGGTTCAGCTGTAGATAAGAAAGTGCCCAACGAACAGGAAAGTTTTCTGTTCTTAAGCTATCATCTTTATATCCACCGTTTGATCCTGTTCGTCATCCATTTTTGTTGACTTTTTCCCTAGCCGTTTGTTTGATTTAATTGGACTTTCTAACACCAAATGGTTGAGATCAACTTTTTTTTTTTTTTTTCACCAAAAACTAGGGAGTTTTCTAGTTGAGTTTTTGTTTCTGTTAGGGAATTGTTAAACGGGCCCTAAGATGCGATTTATCTTCCTTGATGTAATATACTTTAGCAAAGACCCCGTGCGACGCGAAGGGGATGGAGGATTGATTGTGTAGTTTGTTCAATCCGGCCATTGAACTCGTCTGTAGCTCCAACCCACTAATATGTAAGATTGTATTGCAAACAATATGGAAATGGGCCAATGCTCTAAATTTGGTTGGGAGCTTAAATAGGGGAAGCAAACTAATGTTATTTGATTCGTCAGTTTGCTGGGTTCGTAATTCGCAATTTGCCGCTCTGGACTGAACCTAGTTTGCCAAGGGTATGATGAAATAGTTCGTTTCTCAGTTCGCTTAATTCTTTAGTTTGGTTATATATGGAGAATGATTCTTTCCTCGCCCGTGTTTCCACCCAGCAGAACGCAAACGCCTCCACGGATGCAACATGTCTCTTTTAATATTTATAAATTGTGGTTAAGATTCACTTATTCTTAGGGTTCATCCATTTAACCTTGGTTTTTAGAAATTAACCGTAGATTAGTTAACACTAAGTAACTGTGGTTAATATTCACTCACCCTTAGGGTTCATCCATCTAATATTGGTTTTTAGAAAAATTACCTTAGATTAGTTAACACTCATTAACTGTGGTTAAGATTCATTAACCTCTAGGATTCATCCATATAACCTTGGTTTAAGTTAATTAAATTTAATATAATGATTTTAAAAAGTTGAAAAGGGGACAGGTGGCGGGCTGTGGGCGCACACCCGTTCACCCATTTGTTCAAAACGTTGGTTGATATTTGTGTCAATTCCAAAAATGCCATTTTGGCTTCTATCTATCAATTACTCACTCTATTAATCTCTATTGTTAAACATTGATTGATATTTGTATTAATTCCACAAATACCCTTTGGCTTATATCTATCTATTATCAATTACTCTATTAATGAGAATGATGCCCTTAAAAACATAGACTAGTTATTTCTAAATTCCTAAATTACCCTTATCATAAACAAAAATTTCATTGAATGTGTGCTTAATTCTCATACTACCCCTTACTCATCTATAGTAGACTTGAATGTCTCTACAGTTATATAGTCCTTATCGAGGTTTACATTCACCCACCCCTAGGGTTCACCCACCTATCCTTGGTTTTTAGGGAAAAAACTAATCCTAAGAGTTAGTAAATTTTAACCAGGGTTTACAAAAAATTCACCCACTTATCCTTGGTTTTTAGGAAAAAAAAAATTAACCATAAGAGTTAGTAAATTTTAACCAGAGTTTTAAAAAAAATTAATATTTTTTTCTACAAACCAAGGATAAATCGGTGAACCCTAGGGGTGGATGAACCTAGGGGTAGATGAATCTTAACCACAGTTTAAGGGTGTCAAAAGAGACACATGGAACCCCTAGCTTTTACTCACTATTCTTGGTTTTTAGAAAAAAAATTAAAACTTGATTAAAATTCACTAACTCGTAAGGTTAATTTTTTTTCTTCATATTTTTCTTTTTCTAAAAACCAAGGATACGTGTGTGACCCTAAGGGTGAGTGAATCTTAATAGCAGTTAAGGGGTGTTAAAAGAGACACATGGAAACCTCAAGGGACGTAACAGAGACTCCAATTGTGGTTAAGATTCACCCACCCCTAAAGTTCACCCACTTATCCTTGGTTTTTAGAAAAAAAAAATTATTATTTTTAAAGCCTGATTAAAATTCAATAACTCCTAGGATTAAAAAAAATCATATTTTTTTTCTAAGAACCAAGGATAAGTGGGTGAACTTTAGGGATGGTGAATCTTAACCACAGTGAAGGAGAGTTTAAAGGGACACATGGTGACCTTAGTGACATAATTGGACTCCTCGCTCTCTTACCAAAACGCTCCAAAAAAAGAACGTCCCGCCAAGTCCCCGTCCACCCCTTTTCTTTGCTATACCTAAAGTGTCCCTAAAGCTTTTTGAGTCTCAAAATATCCCTACATCATATTCTATGACCAACGTGTCCCTCACAATTTTTTTTCATATCAGATATCCAAAATATCCTTCAAGTTTCTATACCCAAAATATTCCATTTTTTTTTTCAAATGCCCTCACTAGGTCCCTCTTCCCAATCTCTCTCCCTTTCCCCTCTCCTCATGTGCATCGCACATGCCGTCCACTAGTATATATATATATATATACTAGTAGAGACCCGTGCGATGCAAGAATAATAATTTAAAATTATCTAAAATTTTAAATATTATTATTTATTTAAATATTAAATAATATATTTTAAGAATATTTACTAAATTTTAATTTTAATAATATATTTTAATTTTTATTTGATTGACATTATTAATTATTTGTATTAATTAACTGATTTTATAAAATGAATACATCCAAGACTGGGAGATAAGAAAGGACTCTACAATAGTGGAGATAGAGAGGGCTTTAGGATGAGATAGTGGATCCCAAACCTACATGCAAGATTTGGAGATAAGAGAGTATTCTACAATAGTGAAAATAGAGAGGACTCTAGGATGAGATAGTGGGTCACAAACCTGAATAGTGGGGATTAAAGAGAAAAGCCGTGTGTCATCTTTAAAGTAAAGCTTATAGGATTGAAGGGATGGAAGTTTGGAGAGCATAGAGAGAAAGTCTTATTTCTTTATAGTATAAGTAGTAGATATAAGTGTGGGAGATAAGAGAGGACTCTATAATAGTGGAGATAGAGAGGGCTTTAGGATGAGATAGTGGGTCCCAAACTTACATGCAAGATTTGGAGAGAAGAGAGGATTCTACAATAACACTACAACAAATCTACCGACTAACAACGGAATACTAGAGACGGAAATATTTCCGTCTCTAATATGTGACTTATAGACACGGAACAAATTCCGTCTCTAGTATTCCGGCTCTAATATATATTCTAACATTACCGTATATTTGTTTAATAAAATATATATTAGTGATGGAATATTTTCTGTCTCTAATGTCAGGGAGAGGAATAGGCAGAATTGGGTGCATCTTACTATGTCTCACACAGCTGGGATGAGGCCTTTTGCCCAGTATAGGGCGACTGAGGTATATGTTTTATCATCATTTAGGGGATTATGTATTACAATTATTGTTTTCGATAATATATTTGTTGTAAGTTATTAAGTGCTATTGAAATTTTTCATGAAGCGTGCAAACGATCTGCACGGGCGGGAGCCGGACCGGCTTTATATGTTCAGGGTGTTCCATACGCGCCGGGATGGCATATTCATCGATCAGACATTGGAGCAGTTGCACATAAGTTAAAACATTTCATGATAAATTATTCTTTTGATTGTTGTTAATTATGTCATCGAAGATTGAACGTACTTGATTTTCTAACTTGAATAAATATCTATAACTACAAGGCCAGATGACTGAGAGGTTAAGTTAGCATCCTGAGGGCACCGAGAGTAGCACTGCCAGAAATAAGGTTTTCACCCAGGTGATGGGTCCAAATGGACACTGGAGTGTCCGCACTTATGGACTGGGTGTTACCCCCTCACAGTTCCACGCCCCTGATGTAGATCACTGGAGGTAGAGGACACAGGATGCTGAGGCTGCGCAACTGGCATTAGAGTCTACGCACTGAGCGACTGTGGTGAGGTTGGAGATTGAGATGGGTACATACCGCTAGTACTTGGCCGAGGTTGTAGGCTTTTTCCAGAGTGGGGCATTCCCATCATTCCCCACACCACCAGACAAGTCCCACACATCTCAGGATGAAGATGCCACCCAGGCCCCGGATGACCCCTAGGTGAGATATTGATCAGTACATGCTTGGTTGGCATGCCAAGAAATTCAAACTGTTAAAACAAACTTCTTATTTTTTCATGACTTTGGTATTTTGGATGCACACATTACTCTTTCATTTCAACGATTATTCGAGAAATTGTACAGTTGGGTTCCTGATTTTTTCTTTATGGTCTTAGTTTAATGGCTAATGATCGTCAATCAATCTTAAATTATTCATTTTTAGTAATAATTCCGTAGAATAGTACTAGCAAGGGTATCGTTCCTCTGAGGACTGCGCTAGTTTCGTTGCCTTTTATTCAGATTAATTTTAAACTAATAAAATGGATAATTGAATTTGGCTTAATTCAATTAAAACAATGAATTAAATTAAGGGACATTTCTAAATTAATTATCAACTAATGGTTTTAAGTCATTTGGAAGAGAAAATCTAGGGTTTTCAAATCCACCACTAACCTAATAACCAACCCTTATTTTGAATTTATCCTAACCTCTTAAATTGCAAACATTCTAGTTAGAGTCACAGCACGTCTCCTCTCAACTAATCTAGAAAAGTTCAAGGGATTATATTCAAAGTTTATCGTATCTTCGGTTAATACGAATGATACACACTAATCTACGGTTGTGTAATCACTCGTCTTCTCTTAGCATAAAATATCTTCGAATTTAATCTCTCGATATATTAACATTATTGCATAAAACCTATGTTTAAATTCTAACGAAAATTAATACAAGTGATTTTAATTCCAATTTCATAAAACTTAAGACAGGGTTGAGAATTCCATTGAAATCAAACATAATTCAAATAAATCTTGGTTGTTAAAACAACTCTCTCATTATGCAATCAATGTCTTACAACTAAGAAATTAAAATAAAACAAAATAAAACGATACGGTTACTTGGCTAGGGTTTTATCGAAACCCTAGAGTGGAAATTAGTTCATCGCTAGGGAGGAATGCAACATCTTCATAGACAAAGCTGCAACACTTCTCTTCATGGCTTCCTTGATCTCCAGAGCTTCTCTTCTTCAGATCCAAAAATCTCCACAAAATTCTCTAATAATGATAATAATAATGGCCAGGAATTCTCATTTTTATAGAAAAAGAGAGAAAGATAGAGTTCTTGTAGAATAAGGAGTTCTAATTGAGGTCTAACTCTTCTTTTTCTTTCTATACTCTTTTAGGGTTGAATGAGGATCAAACCCTCATTTAGGAAGACAATAATAGAGTTGGAAAGTGTTTAGAGGTACTAAAACACTATTCACGAAACACTATTCACGGAATACTATTTCACCCTATTTACAATTTTGTCACTGAACTTCAAATAATTCTAGAGAGCTCAATTCTAATCGGATTGACCCAAAATTGAAACATAGCTCCTTTAGGTCATCTAGAATCTACACAAAAAGTTTCATAAATTTTGGATGAAGATAAATTACCAAACTACCCCTCTATTGATAGAAATGCAATTTTGGCCAATCGATCCATCAGGGTAGATTTCCACGATTTCGCTCTTTTTCCTCTTTCTTTTGCTCTTCTATTTTCTGAGATTTTTGGAGTCTTTGAAGCTTGCAAATCTTCCATTTTATCTTATTTTCCTCGCATGAACCTAAAACAAGAATAAACAACCAAGTAGTATAAAATAATACAAATAATTACTCTAAATGATTAGCAAGTTAAGTTTGAGCTGCATGCTTTTATGTATAACATTTAGCACCGATCAGCTAACAAGTAATTGTACATGTTTCTTGTGTCGAACTTCTGTTTCTAGTTTACCAAGTATGTGGATGATGATGTTGTGACAGGGTTATTGCATTTAGTATTTGGATGTTACTGTGGATGTGTGGACAAGGTTAATAAATGTATGTATTTATTAATATGGATGTGTGGATTATAAATGTTAATTCATTACGTGGATTGTGGAAATGTGGAATGATTGAAAACAGGTTACAGGTTTATGGTTTGGGTTACAAGTTTTTGGTTTTGTAAAAAAAAAAAACCTAATATTAGAAACAGAAATATTTTTATGTCTAATATAATTTTGATATTAGACATGGAACTATGTCTGTGTCTAATATCATTTTGATATTAGACACGGAAATAGGTCCATTGCTAACCTGATATTAGAGACAGAACTATTTTCGTGTCTAATAATGTCATTAGAGACGGAAATTAATGACGTCATCAATGTATGGATTTGTTAAGAATAAATGCTTTAGACACGGAAAATTTTCGTGTCTAATTTAATATTAGAAATAGACTTCTTGTCCCGTGTCTAATAGCATCAGTGATGCAAGCATCACCCACAGTATAGAGACAACTATTATTTCTGTGTCTAATATTATTAGACACGGAAAAATTGTATTAGAAATGGAAAATTTCTGTTGCTAGCTGGTAGATTTGTTGTAGTGTAGTGAAGATAGAGAGGACTCTAGGATGAGATAGTGGGTCCTAAACTTGAATGGTGGGGATCAAAGAGAAAAGTCATGTGTCATCTTTAAAGTAAAGCTTATAGGATTAAAGGGATGGGAGTTTGGAAAGCAAAGAGAGAAAGTCTTATTTCTTTATAGTATAAGTAGTAGATATATATATATATATAGAGAGAGAGAGTAGCATTGTAATGAGTCATGCTCATTACAGCCTTTAATTAGCGGTCCCTCTAGAAAGATGACATGTGGCAATTGTTTTTTAAATCCGACGATTGGATGTTGAGGTGGGTCCATTTAGAGACACATGTCAAAAAATCAATATATATATATATATATAGAGAGAGAGAGAGAGAAGGATACTAATGAGCCATGCTCATTAAAGCTTTTAATCAGCGGTTCCTCTAAAAAGATGACATGTGTAAATCCGATGGTTGGATGTTGAGATGGGTCCATTTAGAGACACGTGTCAAAAAATTAGTTTGATTGGACATGTTTAGACTAGGGTTACCAAGTTCGCTACATGCTATAGCGAACTGCGAACCACGAACCGAGTGAACCCGAATTGGTTCATGGTTCGGTTCAGATTGGTTCGTGAAATTGAGCAAACCACAAAGTGGTTTCAAAACAATCTTTGTTTGTCAAATTTTTTATTCAAATACATTGGTATTTTTCTTTAGGTTCCAAAAATTTATACTTTGAGTTCACAAACCGTTCATAAAAAGGCATTTTTTTTTTAAATTTTGCAAATAAGTATTTGTAATATATTATTTTCATGCTTAAAAGATATATATTTTTATAAAATATACATTTATTTTACATGCTTAAGTAACGAACTAAAATAAAGAACCTAAGCGAACCAAAAAACGAATTATCTCATTCTACCTCTAGCGAACTGGGTTCACTTTAGAGTGGCGAACTGCAAACTATGAACCAGAATTCGAACTGAGCGAACCGCCGAACCAGATAACATTGGTTTACACTATTCGATTAGACCTTAGTTTATTAGCATTAACACCCTAGGGTTCACTAGACCCTATATAGGTTATAGAAATAGCTAATCTTTCTATCTCAAATCGGATGGTCTATAAATGTCTGATCGAGCTGATTTTTTGCCACATGTCTCTTGATAGATCCATCATGACATCCAATGATTGGATTTTAGAGCAACCCACCTCGTGTCACGTTATTAGGGACTGCTCATTAAAGGCTTTAATAAGCATGACTCATTAGAATGCTACTATATAATAATAATAATAATAATAATAATAATAATAATAATAATAATAATAATAAATCTCTATATTCTCTCTATCCCTCTTATCACAATCCCCAAAATCTCTCTCTACATTCTCTCTTTCTATCCTTCTTATCTCTTTCTCTTTATCCATCTTATCACAATCCCCTAAAATCTCTTTCTAAATTCTCTATTTGTCCTTCTTATCTCTATCCCTCTTATCTCAATCTCCTAAAATCCCTCAAATGGTTTTTGAATTGTGAGGGAGACGTGTGTGTGTGAGAGAGAGTTAACTATTGAGATTAAAGATAGAGTCATGGAAGGAATAATCCCCTAAAATCTCTCAAATGGTTTTTGAATTAAGAGGGAGACTTGTGAGAGAGAGAGTTAACTGTTGAGATTAAAGAAGGGTGCCACGTGGCATCCTTCAAATAGAGCTCATAAGATTTCTAGAATTGAAGTTTGGAGAGTAAAGAGAGGGAGTTAGGTGACACTTATTTCTTTATATTATAGTATAGATATTACTAGTTGGGTGTGCACGAGCAAGGCTCGTACAAATTTAATACTAAAATCAAGTGAATAAGATATATATTTTGAGAAATACAATTTTGTAAGAAAAAAGTATTATAAAAAATAAATTAATAGGGATATTTTAGAAAAAATAAATCTAATAAGAGTATTATGGGAAAAGATTGCCCTCTTTTATAATATAGAAAATACATAGATCATAGGGGTATTTTGGGAACAAATCACTAGGGGTATTATAGGATATAAAAACTTGTAGCAAGGGTAATTTGGACAAATAAATTAATAGGGACATTTTGGATTAAAACAAATCTAATAAGGGTATTATGGGAAAACTAGTAAGAAAGGGTATTATGGAAAAATAAATTAATAGGGAAGAATATTATGAGAAAAAACTTAGTCGAACAACTATTTTGTCTTTATGTGATAGTCCTCTTTTATAATAAGTTCATAGATTACTAGTTGGGTGTGCACGTGCAAGGCACATGTAAATTTAATACTAAAATCAAGTGTAAGATATTTTGATAAATAAATTTTTGTAAGAAATGGTATTATAAAAAATAAATTAATAGAGATATTTTGAAAAAATAAATCTAATAAGGGTATTATGAGAAATGATTGCCCTTTTTTATAATATAGAAGATATATAGATCATATGGTATTTTGGGAACATATCAATAGGGGTATTATAGGAAATATAAACTTGTAGAAAGGGTATTATGGAAAAATAAATTAATAGGAACATTTTAGATTAAAACAAATCTAGTAAGCGTATTATGGGAAAACTTGTAAGAAAGGGTATTATGGACAAATAAATTAATAGGAACATTTTAGATTAAAACAAATCTAGTAAGCGTATTATGGGAAAACTTGTAAGAAAGGGTATTATGGACAAATAAATTAATAGGGAAGGATATTATGAGAAAAAACTTGGTGGAAACAACTATTTTGTCTTTATGTGATAGTCCTCTTTTATAGTAAGTTAATAGATTACTAGTTGGGTGTGCACATGCAAGACACGTGTAAATTTAATACTAAAATCAAATGTAAGATAATTTGGGAAATAAAATTTTGTAAGAAATGGTATGATAGAAAATAAATTAATAGAGATATTTTGAAAAAATAAATCTAATTAGGGTATTATGAGAAATGATTGCCCTCTTTTATAATATAGAAGATATATAAATGATATGGTATTTTGGGAACATATCAATAGGGGTATTATAGGAAATAAAAACTTATAGAAAGGGTATTATGGACAAATAAGTTAATGGGAATATTTTGGGTTAAAACAAATCTAGTAAGGGTATTATGGGAAAACTTGTAAGAAAGGATATTATGGACAAATAATTTAATAGGGAAGGATATTATGAGAAAAAACTTGGTCGAAACAACTATTTTGTCTTTATGTGATAGTCCTCTTTTATAATAAGTTAATAGATTACTAGTTGGGTGTGCACGTTCAAGGCACGTGTAAATTTAATACTAAAATCAAGTGTAAGATATTTTGAGAAATAAAATTTTGTAAGAAATGGTATTATAGAAAATAAATTAATAGAAATATTTTGAAAAAAAAATACTAATAAGGTTATTATGGCAATTGATTGCTCTCTTTTATAATATAGAAGATATATAAATCGTAGGGGTATTTTGGGAACATATCAATATGGACTTTATAGGAAATAAAAACTTGTAGAAAGGGTATTATGGACAAATAAATTATTAGGGACATTTTAGATTAAAACAAATCTAGTAAGGGTATTATAGGAAAATTTGTAAGAAATGGTATTATGGGCAAATAAATTATTAGGGACATTTTGGATAAAACAAATCTAATATGGGTATTATAGGAAAACTTGTAAGAAAGGATATTATGGGAAGACAAATTAAGAGGGAAGGATATTATGGGAAAAAACTCGGTTGAACAACTATTTTGTCTTTATGTGATAGTCCTCTTTTATAATAAATTAATTGATAAAACAAATCTAGTAATGGTATTATGAGAAAACTTGTAAGAAAGGGTATAATGGGAAAAAAATTAATAGGGAAGGATATTATGAGAAAAAAACTTGGTTAGACACCTATTTTGTTTTTATGTGATAGTTCTCTTTTATCTTTTCTTTTATCTTTACTATCATGATAGAAGCCCCCCTAATGATGGAAATTCCCAAACTACCTCCGTAGCCTGATTTTTGTCAATTCCCAAACTATCCTTATATACAAACCTTACAAATCTTCTTTCATTTAATGTTTTACTTAATTTCCAAATTACCCCTTTCTCATCTACAATCTACCAAACTACCCCTTTCTCAAACCGTAGCCTGATTTTTGATAAATTCTCAAACTACCCCTTTCTGATCTACAATCTATTTAAAGTTGTAAATTCCCAAACTACCCTTAAGACAAAACATTGATTTAATGTTTTACTTAATTCCCAAACTACCTTTTCTCATCTACACCTTTTGACACTACTTAACTGTGGTTAAAATTCACCCACCTCAAACTACCCCTTTCTCATCAATTGTACCCACAGGTTAACACATATCCCTTTTGACACTCCTTAATTGTGGTTAAAATTCACTCACCTCTAGGGTTCCCCAGTCTCTCTTCCCCACCCCTCTCTCACGTGCATCGGACTGTACACACGTGCAACATGTGTGCCTTCCGCTAGTAATAAGATAATAAGAAATAAGATAAGATAAGAAGATAATAGAAATAGAAATATCTGTTTATTTAAATGCTAAATAATATTATATCCTATGAATATTTAAATTATAGCATTATTTCACCCCAATTTTTTTTTATTGCATTTATTCTTTTATTTTCTTGAAAGACTCCAATTTTTTTTCCATCTGATTGTCCGGCCTGACAAACAAAGCAATTGTCTTGGGGCCTTTTTACCTCAACATTTACACGATCCTCCAAGAGGCATGGGGCACCATCATTTTAGCTATATGTATTTTTAAGCCCTCCAATCATAAGAAATTTCTTTCGTTATGCTCCATCCATGAGGTGGCAAATCAGTGATGGGCCTCTTGTAAGATAAAGAGGTTATATTTAATCTTGGAACACCTGCAAAAGCCCCTTTCTTAATCTAGAGGGAGGAGTTAGATATGCAAATTGGGATACATAACTGAATTGAGCAGGCTCTGAGCCTTGTATCCTTTGGGACTTGGGAGTCCATATAAAAGGGAATCCGCTAAGAGGTGGTTGCTATATTTTTGCGTTAGCTCTTGTGGATGCCCGAGCTGGGCGCTCGGGCATTCACAAAACATAGGACGTGTGGTGTTTTAAAGGGGAGAGATATCAATAGGGGAGAAGTCAAAATAATAGGGAGAAAGTGAAATGACTTCTCCCCCAAAATCATGTTTTGTGGCGCTCGGGCATCCACCATAGCTAATCTTTTCCCTTTTGCATTTATGTTGGTCAATGATTTTGGTTTAACAGGCAACTGACAAATCAAGCCAAATTATGAAAGCGGGCGTTCCCTCTCTAATTTAACCTTAGATTGATAACAACTACACACGCTCTCTAAACACCATTTCTACTCTCTCAATAAAGTTCTTAAGCTGTTGCAATGTGACCCAATTAGCAATAGCATCCATGGTCTTCATCGCCTCAAATCTTAGCTCTTTGGCCTAGAACTTCTGGGCAGCGCAAAACTACATGTATATGCTACATTTTTCTTCTGATTAATGCAGAAAGATAACAAAAAGGACAGAGAGATCAAAAGATAATAGGGATGCAAATTGGAAGCCCATTTGCAGACTCCACACTCATTGAATGAAGGAGAAAATAACCCGTTTCTTCTCCCATTTGCACAACCAAAAAGAGCAAAAATTCATGATCTTCATAACAGATTCATCAAAGAGAAATGAAAAAGGAAAATGGAGTTTTGTTCTAAAATATAACCACAAAGAAAAATTTTATGTTTTTAAGCCATCCACTTCATATTTATAGTTTGATCATGTTGGTTGATTGATGATAATTGATGATAGTGATCCATTCTGTTGACTTATTCCCTGACCGACTGTTTGATTTAGTTGGACTTTCTAACACCAAATGGTTGAGATCAAGTTTTTTTTCACTAAAAACTAGGAATTTTCTAGCAGAGTTTTTGCTTGTGTTGAGTACCTCAGACGCTTTGTAATTTCCCTTCCTTCATCTATACTGTCTCTTTAACCAAAAAAACAAGGGCAGTGATTAGCAAACCCCACATTAGAATTGGTAGTCTAATGCCATGGCCACGTGTCCCTTTTAACACTCCTTTAACTATGGTTAAGCTTAAGAAAATTAAAGTAAATATTTTGATTTTTTTAATTTTTAAAAATCAAGCTTAGATTGCTTAACTATAGGAGTGAGTGAATCTTTAACTACAAGAAAACACGCGTATAGAAACGGAATATTTCCGTCTCTGATATGAAATTTCCGTGTCTAATACTATTAGACACGGAAAAAGTCACCGTGCCTAAACCGTGACAGATGCTCTCGTGATTGATGCTATTAGACACGGAAATAATGTTCCGTCTCTAATAATATTATTAGACACGGAATTATTTCCGTGTCTAATGGTAATTATTCGTAAATGTAAAAACATATATGACGTCACAATTTTCTGTTTCTAATGATATTATTAGACACGAAAATATTTTCATGTCTAATATGTTTTTGACACGAAAATATGTCCGTGTCTAATACATCTTTGCAACTGCTATATTTCCGTCACCTTGACCATCAGAGACGGAAATATTTTCGTCTCTGATACTAATTTTTTTTTTTTTTCAAACCAGTAGCTCAAAACCCATAACCTGTATTTTTATCACCTGTAACCTGTTTTCAAGTCTATTCACATAATAGAAAAATCTTCACATCCACATCCGTAACTATACATGCATTCCACATATCCACAACTAGAAGTTAAATTAAACCCAACATTTGGAATATAATAGGGTGAGAGCATGAATCCAATCCACCATTTAAATACTCTTTATAGCAAATTGTTGAAAACAATTAATCAATTAAATTTAGTGGTTACAGACATTTAGAAATGGCCATATAGGACTTAGGGTCGAAGTCGAAGTCGAAGCCGATGATCAACTGTAACTTTTCAGCCAATCTCCTTAAGATGGCTGGATTTGTATCTGTATCACTGCTCTAGTTGTAAATGTTCAAAAGATCCTCAAATAGCTCAAAATCGAGAGCATCGACCCATCCTTTGGCTCTTCTGAACTGAGCAAGCACGAGCTCAACTTGGACATAACAAAGGTTATGAATTTTTTTTTTTTTTTTTAAAAGTAGAATTAAACCTTGGTATCTCCTCTGATCTTCCTAATACTTCATAAAATAATTGGGGTACACTCAAATTCTTGTTCAAGAAGTGCTTCTAAAGAGAGGGAGAATGGTTTTGCTAGGTCCCTATTAAAGTTCATGTTAATATAAAAATATAATTGTTTTTTGTGGGATCTTCTAATTTGTTTCTGATATACAAAGTAGTGCAAAAAAAAAACTAGGCTGGTGCATATCTAGTGAAATGCAAGATTTATATGGAATCATCTCAAGGTCTTGAAATTCAAGTGAGTTGACATTTTAAAAAAGAACGGGAAAAATCTTATTGGGGGCTATAATCATTGATCCCAAAAAAGATAACCTTTCAAAGATAATGCATCTCTACCTGCTCCTTGACCTCATCTGATATGTCAAGTTTTTCATAGGAAATTCCACTCAAAGCTTGTTCCAGTTGAGCTGTCACTTCCTGGAATTCATTCATTATTTGCTGCCTCTCTAGAACCTGCAAATAGATAAGATACAGGTTGACTCCAAAAATGCTACAAAACTTAAGATATGGAGTGCATGTGCCTGTGTACCCATGCATTATCATGTACATCTGTGTGTGCCCCACATAAAACTTATTCTACATGTAAGAAGATGAAATACAGATCAAGGTCACAATCATCATGGAATTGATACAGGTCCAACTTTTACCCCCACAAGAGGAATGTCACCACATCAAACTTATTCTCTCTAGCTGCTTTAAAAATCAATCCCTATGAGCCTCTAGCCACAAAAAAAAATCAGATGCTGTTTGAAATATCCAAAAGAGGACAGGGAATCAATCAATTCAGACTGGTCAACTACTAGTAGCTGCAGGACAAATTTGAGATAAGATATGCACCTATTTATATGCTTTATAATTGCCTTTTACTTTCAACAAAACCTCAATTAAGAAAAACACATGGTGCCATATTGGTATGCTGAGGGTATTGATGGTATTGATGATAAAAACGTTCAACAAAACCTCAATTAAGGATACATGGTTATTGTATCGGAATTGCCCAACATTTCAACTCAACAAAAATGAAAGAAACTAAAGCAGTTTGTTTTCTTGGTTAAATCAACAAAAGATCAATCAAAATAGACTAAAAAGAAATAACTGAGACAGACTCATAATCCACTCATGAAAGGGACACTAATAAATCCTAAGGCAAATGCTCTAGTGAAGGCTTTGAACAACACCAGATATTATTGTCCAGTTGAACTAACCCCTATGCACTATTCATATCAGTTTGAGAAACTGTTGGATGACACAAATAATATACTAAAGGTGGTTTTTTGTTTCAATACTTTGTGCTTGCATGAGGGTATTTCTTACTCAACTCTTCTGTAGTATGAGTTATGAACCTGCCTACAAAAGATGAAGTAATGGGACATTGATTCATTGAATGATAAATGAATTCAAGCTATTTAACATTCATAATTGAAAATCCAAATAAAACCCAACGAAAAAAAAAATCTGTAATAAGAAAGCTACATGTTTAGGAGAATCTTACAAGGTCCACACCATATGTAGTGAAGTAGAAAATTGCAGCCAATCGTTCATCTGAAAGATAAAAATATTAAAATTTTAGTAAAGATGTAAGCAATCACAAGTTATCTACATATCAAAGGGAGTACCAAACGTACATTGAAAAAAACAACTTTACCTTGAACCTTATTAAGTGACCATAGACCATGCTTTCTGGGGATAATATAATACAAATGCATGCACATAGTAAAATATAATTACACAATTCATCAGAAGCAAATATTTTAATCTGGCTGAAAATCAAATGACAGGGTTCATTAGTCTAAAAGTTTAAAATAACAAAAATATAAACAGAAACATGAAAAATGAAGTCTGTTGTAACTCTTCACCTGCCAACCAAGCATGTGACAAAATATCTCTAATCAAGGGGGAACTCGGGGGGCTGTGTGGCATCGTCATCACTAGGGGGGTGGAATTGAGAGGGTCCCCCAGTGTGAAACTGGGATTCTCCCCCGGGGTAAGACTGGAATGCTCCAGACTAGAATGGTGCATTGGGGAAGGATGGGAATGCGCCAATTTTGAAAAACCCTGCAATCTCTGCCATGTATTGCCGGTGCGTAGCTAGCTTGGTCTCTAACCTCGACATAGTCGCCTTGTGCGCATCCTCCGCTACTACTCGCATAGCCTCTGCCTCATGTGCCCTTCGCCTCTAGTGATTTACATCTGGAGCGTGGAACTGTGAGGCTGTAACACCTAGTCCATAAGTGTGGACATGCCCGTGTCTGTTTGGACCCAACACCTGGGTGAATACCTCATTTCGGGCAGTGCTACTCTCAGTGCCCTCAAGGTGCTGACTCAATCGCTCAGTCATCTGTGTTTGCAGTCATAGATATATCTTCAATTACGATACTCAAACCTAACAATAAAAACATAATTTGCATGCACCTATAACAATACTAATGAATGAATACAGCAATAAACATACGTGCAACTGCTGTGATGTCTGATCGATGAAAGTCCCATCCCTGCGTGTATGAAATACCCCAAACATATAGAGCCGGTGCGGTTCTAGCCCGTCCGGATGGTTTGCATGCTTCATGAACAATTTGAGAGGGTATTAATAACTTCATAACGAAATTAATGGGAGTAGCATTATTTGAAGGTTGAGAACCTAAATGATTCCGTTGCTATACCTCTGTCTCCCTGTAATAGGCATAAGGATTCAACCCAGCTGTGTGAGACATAGTCAGATTCCCTCGGTTCTGCCTATTCCTCTCCCTGGTAGCCTAATATTTACATGACGTTAGTCAGTTAGTATGCTGAGGGTATTGATGATAGAAGATTAAAGCTGAAAGTGTGTGCATACTATGACCTCTTCTGTCCTCCAGTGGTCCATAAGTGCCCTCCACTGGTCTGGCTGTACCCTATTAGACATATGAGCATATTGCGCTTGTAGTGGGCGGTTCGGATTGTACCATTCATCATACAACCGCTTCTTCCAAGCTTTCCACAACATATTGCATTTCTGCAACAACTAATCCCTCGTCCGCTCGTTGGGGATGTGAAAAGTAGTATGCAAAATAATAAAGGCAATGCTAGACATTAGAGTCAGTACATTGAATGTGAAAATAAGGAAATAAATAACACAAGGAAAAACACACATTGTTCTTACCAATATGATGTCTAGCATGACCTGCTTCCTCTCCTGAGGAACATGCCTCCAGGTCGTATATATCCCTATTGGGATGATATTCCCGTCCTTCGCTAGGACCCCTATCGCTGTAGTAAGCGTCGTCCCTGACTTCCCACATGGCTGCCCCAAGGCGTTAACTTTCACAACCGTCATGCCTTCCCTTGGTGGGGGCGGGGGTGGCATCCTATTCGTACCCCTGCCGTGTCTACGGGGTGTTGTGCAACAAATATAATGACGTCAGTCATGCATAATAAACTTGAAAATTAATGCAATAGTCGTAAATAAATTGTTGTTCAAAGGAATATGTACCTGCTGCAGGCTCCGCTGCGTGCTGCTGGATGGATGCCCTTGCTTGCTCCACCTCTTGAATAGGATCCTACGAGGGGTCAATCACTGGTTAGGATGTACCAACCCCAGAAGAAGATGAGGTCTCGCAGTCCCTACGGGGGCGTCTAAAAAATGTTCGCATCCTGCTATTACAGTGTAATATAGAAATATACAATATAATTAACATTTCAGCAGACATTCAAAGTGTAAAAATTCATGCAATTGATGTGAAGTTTTAAGTTGTTTCCATGTAGTTAGATAATGAACTTGTGAAGTTATAAGTTATTTCTGTGAAGTAGTGTGAAATTTCTGGACCAGTACTCTATTCTGGAATATAATATCAAGCTACATAAAACACGACTTCATGATAAGGTTACTCATACTTCTAAGGTTAGTCATCTATATTGCGTGTCAAACATATTTTTTCCTATGCATATCGACAGGCTTCAAGTGTTTAGCCTCAGGAATGCGCCAGTTAGTCCATGTTGCACAGTCAAGTGTAGCTAACTATCTAAGGGTTGTAGTTCACCGTTATTAGTATAGTCTGAATAAGGGTTTACAAACCAAGAATTTCAGAGCATTTACTACTCTTAGTGAGGCATAATATAGAAGGAGGGTAAGTATAAGACGTATGCTTACCCCCCTTCTATCACTAGCGAGGCATAATATAGAAGGGGGTAAGCATACGTCTTGTTGTAACAAAGACAAACAATGAGTTCCAATATCGAAAATGAACATTATATTTCTCTACAAAAATGTTATTACATCAAGTATCTATACAGAGAGTTCATCATCATGTTCTTCAGAATCGCCTGAGCGGTCATGTAAAGACTCTGCCTTGGTGATGGTTAGAGGTACATCAATTGTTGTTCCAGGGATATCTGCTCTGATATCACTAATATTTTCAACATCTAGTCCAGTGTCATCCAATCGTACAACATTCGGTTGCATGATGTCAGGCAATGCCTCGTCCAGATTTGGATGAACTCCCGCTCGCATGTCGAAATATTCCCTTGGTTTGAACTGAATAGCGACATGCCTATCTTTTTCCAGCGGGTCTTCGACATAAAAGACTTGCATTGCTTGTGAGGCAAGTATAAAAGGTTAATCGATTTTTAGCATTCGTGTCAGATTAACAAGTGTCAATTGAAAATCATCTTCATTGATGCCCATACCTTGAGACATAGCATCTACTCAATCACACTTAAATAACACAACCTTTCTTCCTTCGTAATAGTCCACTTGAACTATTTCCTTCAAAATGCCATAGTATGTTACATCGCCTGTTCGTGGTGTCTCTGCGGTCAGGACCACACCGCTATTTTGCGTCTTCTTGGTACTATCAACTGATTTTTTTCGAAACCTAAAGCCATTGATGAAAAACCGTTGATAGTAGCATGCAATCTTCAATGGACCACGAGCCAACCATTTCTGATCATTACGTAGATGCTCTGGACTTCCACCAATCAACGTATTAACCTAAAGGTGTTTAGTAATTCACATTAGTAAACAATCAAAATAATAAACTTTGTAGATGTTTAAACATAGTTCTCATATATTACTAACATTTAACACAAACGAATTTGAAAATTCTCTATTTTGGATGCGGTCAATGTCAATTGGCCCCCTATGGTGATTTTCAGCAGTTACTTTTTCCAAGTGTGCCCTGCATTTCAATCATCGTGGTTAATTAGTGCATACCACATGGAAGTGCTTTTGATGAATATAAATAGAAAGTGGAGTCGCCTTACCTAATAAATGGTGCCACTTCAGCACAATTAAACAGGATATAATGGTGTATTTGCCTGAATACTTCATCAGATAAATATGCAGTCACTGCCTTTCCTATTGCACGTTCAGGTCCAGAAAAAATTGACAATCCGTTGTATGTCCCAACCCCATCTACATCATAGTTGCGAGCTACACGGTTAGACTTTGTTTTAGTATCGTGCACATACTTTGCACAAAAAGTGACATATTCTTCAGCAAGATATCCCTCTGCTATAGAACCTTCTGGTTTACTTTTGTTACGCACATATGATTTCAATGTATGGAGGTATCTGTTATAGAAAGAATAACAATGTGAATGTCGTATAACAGAATAGTCTTGTTGTAATAACATATTGTAGGAAATAGAAACCCAATGCGTAATACTTATCGCTCGATCGGGTACATCCATCGGTATTGGACCTGAAACCTTGGCCTCGCCTGCCAAATGAATGGCAAGATGTACCATGATGTCAAAGAATGCAGGTGGGAAAATTCTCTCGAGATTGTAAAGTGTAACTGTACATCCAGCCTCAAGTTCTGTGAATTCTTCGACGGTGCCAACCTTAGAGCATAACCCTCTAAAAAATCTACTCAACTTAATCAACGGTCCACTTTCATTCCTTAGTAGTGATTTCCGCAACGCCAATGGGAGTAGCTGTTACATTAAAATATGGCAGTCATGGCTTTTCAACCCTGACATTTTGTGCTCTTTCAGGTTCACACATCTTGAAATATTGGCCGCATATCCATCTGGAGTTTTCATCGTTGTTAGTACGTTACAAAACATACTTCTATCATTGGCCGACATGGTAAAGCATGCAGCAGGCAAATATGTTTTCTCTCCTACCGCATGTGGATGAAGTGCAGTTCTAATACCCATTTCCTTAAGGTCAAGACGTGCTTTCCAAGTGTCTTTTATTTTTTCATCAATATTCAATAATGTTCCTGTGATACTATCGCACATATTTTTTTCAATATGCATCACATCCAAATTGTGCCTTATTAGTAGATACTCCTAGTAAGGTGATTTGAAGAAAATACTTACCTTCTTCCATCCAATATACTCCACACCACTGTCACGCACTCTTTTTTCGCTCGATTTGTTTGATTTATGCTTCCTAAATTGGACGTTCAGACCACGCATTTGCCCCAACAAATCGGTCCTTGTGTGTGCAACAGAGCAAGTCTTGTTTCAGCATGTCCATTAAATGACGCTTTGTTCTTGTAGAATCTATGACCAACTCCCAAGATTCGTCTATGACCCATATAACAAAACTTACGACCATGTTTCAAGTACTGGGAACATATGCCCTGGTTGCAATGAGGACAAGTGTATTGGCCCTTTGTACTCCATCCGGACAAGTTTGCATATGCAGGGAAGTCATTGATTGTCCACAATAACATTTCTCTCATCTGAAAATTTTGACCACTTGACGTATCGTATGTGTTTAGTCCATCAGTCCACAGATCTAATAACTCATCTACAAGTGGTTGTAAGTATACAATAATGTCATTACCAAGAGCATGAGGACCGGGAATAAGTAATGACATCATCAAAAAAGGTTGCTTCATACACATCCAAGGCGGCAAATTATATGGAGTCAAAATAACAGGCCAAGTACTGTGTGCGATGCTGAGGGTACCAAATGGATTGAAACCATCGCTCGCTAACTCAAGTATGACATTTCGAGGTTTGGCAGAAAATTCATGGTATTTTTCGTCAAGATGTCGTCAGGCTTCAGAGTTAGTTGGATGCCTTAGAACACCATCTCGGGTGCGACCCTCTGCATGCCATCTCATGGAATCAGCTGTCTTGTCTGACATGTAAAGTCTTTGAAGTCTAGGCTTTAAAGGAAAATGACGCAAAAGTTTTGCTGGAATTCTGCCTTCCTTTCTAGATGACGGCGTTGTACAGGAGTCTGCAATCTTCTATCGTGAAATTCCACAAACGGAACATGCAATATCATTGGCATGTTCCTTCCAGTATAACATGCAATCGTTTGGGCATGCATCAATCTTATTGTAACCAAGACCTAATTCTCCGATTATCTTTTTAGTTCGGTAGAAGGATGCAGGCAAAGTCTCACCCTTGAGAAATGCCTCTTTCAGTAACTTAAGTAACATCGTGAATGATTTGTCACTCCATCCATTCAGACACTTAATGTTATATAACCGGACAATAAAAGATAGTTTACTGAATTTCTTACATTTGGGATATAAATCTTACTCGACATTGTCCACTAACCTATAGAATTTTGTGGCTTCTGCATTGGGACTCTCTCTTGTTTCACTCGGTCCCTCATCGACTACCACTTGGTTTGCACAATTGGGTCCGAATGCTGCGTGTAACATCTCTTGCATATCATCTATTATAGGGTTATCCACATCTCTCACCACTTGGGCAGTTCGAGATCTAGGATGCGGTCTTTCCCCATGGAAAATCCAAGTAGCCGTGGCATAATGCTTATCGAATCCATCACAAATTAAATGTTCGTACACAGTGTGTCGTATCGAATAATATCGATTATTGCATTTTTTACACAGACACTTGATAATACTACCAGGTTGTGGTGACTGACTAATTGCAAAATCCAAGAAATTTTCCACACCTGTTTTATATATGTCACTCCATCTGTGTGCAGAAATCCAACTTTTATCCATAGTCACTTTATCAGGTCTTGCAATTACTAACAATAGAAGACAATATATACCTGTCATTAGTGAATGATACAGAAAGGACACCAGAATAATTAGGATAATGCATGCATGAACCATGGTTATTGAATATTTATTGGGTGGGGTGTTCCTATCCCATTCAGGAATACATAATCCCCAAGAATCAGTACCGCATGTCCGCTATCAATTTTCAGGAAATTTCGGCAGCATCTCCCTATGGTTCTCCAAGTACACAATTCAGACAAGGGGTAGATGCATTCCTTGTCCAAATATGTACGTAGAGAACAATAGGGATGACTGATGAAAATATTCTCAAAAATGACTGTGCTTCGGGCGACTGACACATGCTTCGGTATTATGCATTCCCAAACTGTCCACACAGACAATTCAAGAATCATTTGACGACAAATACTCCTCTTGACATACAGGACAGATCAGTTGTTAGAATTAATGCAATAGTCCACGTAGGAACTACACATTGTAACCTACAACAAATCCGTCCATAATGATATTAAGAGAGACACTTATTCGACAATCATTCTTGAACGGGGGATCTAAGCTTCAATGCATGCACATTCACAATGACGTTAAGATGCATGAATCATTATGGAACTTAAAGTTGAATGATCATAACTGTAAAATTAGGAATGAATAGAAATCATATCAATAATCTAAAACAACCCACATTCATCAATATCACATTATAATCATCGATATTAGGCAATAAACATAATATTTAGCATAAATAAAATTAAACATAGCATGTTTAATACACTTGGGCATTAAATGACTGCTACACCTATTGATTAAGCTGTGAGATAAGCACACTAGGGGTAATGTACCCTGCCAAGTTAGAGTCTAACATGGGCATATTGGTCCAACCCAAAGCCGGGAGAGCAGTAGTCGAAGAATTCATATACTTCCTAAGTTCTAGCATAGTAGTGCACAAAATAGTGCACAACTCGGCACTTGGTTAAAATTGGACTTTGCACTAACTCTACAAATAAAGGTTAAAATGTGCATACTATCTTCCTTAACATGTGATTAAAAAATATCAACAAAATCCAAAAATTTTAAGCCATCCGAATGGCACAAATTCGAACAAAGATTGAATCGTATCTAAGGTTTAATGCAAACCAACTAGTGGATCTAATGACTTGGACTTATCTATCTGGGACAGTGATTAGCACACCCCGCATTAGAATAGGTAATCTAATGTCATGGCCACGTGTCCCTTTTAACACTCCTTTAACTATGGTAAAACTTAAGAAAATTAAAATAGATATTTTTGTTTTTTTCATTTTGAAAAATCAAGTTTAGATAATAGCAGCTCGTACACCTCCAGTTAGTATTTATTGTAAATGGGAAGAGAGATATGGGACGCGTCCCATATCTCTCTCAAGCATCACCTCCTTCTCTGGGGACAGAAACTGTTATGTACATGTTTAACTCAAATGTATAAAGCTTCTAAGCAAGTTGACATTAGCATGTTAGATGTCATACCAAAAACATAAAATTAATTAAGTAGAATTCTTGACATCCGAGCACATTCCTAGAAAATCTTTATTGAACAATATAGGACAACCATACCATATGTGGCACATACAAGCAGTTAGTATTTTTCTTAATCACCCCTTTTTTCTATGATCATTCTTCGCAAAGAAAACAATTAGAAATATGATAGAAGTGATTACCATGAAATTAAGTGTTATTTCCTTAACATGAACAAGGAAGTGTACAGTTAAATATATACATACAAATTACATTAAGGCAAAGAAATAAAATAAAAATAAACATATATAAATTTTAGAAAAGAAAACATGCCCTGATTCATAAACATGCATGTTTATGAATCTTGAAAAAAAAAAAAAAAAAAACATATATAATTTTTTGAAAAGAAAACATCCCTCATTGTACGTACCTTTATAGTGGGGGTCGGAGCTTGGCGGTGACGGTGATCAGAACTTGACGGTGGTGGTGATCGGCGTTGGCCGGCGGGTGTCGTCGGAGCTAAAAGCAGAAGGAGCGAGAGAGAGAGGCACGGTAGAGAAGAGAAAATGGGGGAAAAATAAGGGATTTCGTAGGTTAGGGACATGGCAAATAACATAAATAGTATTAGACACGGAAATATTTTCAGGTCTAATGATCATTAAAATTAGACATGGGAATATTTCTGTCTCTAACAACAAAATCTGTGTCTAATACTATTAGAGACGGAAAAAATTCGGCTGTGTTCGTTTCAAGAGAAAATGGGATAAAGTAAAAGAAAACCCCTTGTTTGGTTAGTGTACGGTATAAAAGAAATGCACTAAGTTCCAAGGGAGAACTTTCTCTACAGTAAAAAATTTCTTTTAAAAAATTTCTCTTAAAAATGTAGGTTATTTTAAAAGAAAAGAAAGGCACAAATTTCAATGTGAGCTTATTCAAAATTGTGAATTTATTTTTTTACATACATAGTAGAAAAGAAAATTAAAATTTTCTTTTATTTTCTTTCCCTTACTTTTCTTTAAATTTCTTTTCTCTCAAACTTTTTTCCTTAAAACGAACATACCTAATGTTTTCTTTTACTTTACCCCATTTTCTCTTCAAACGAACACAACCTAAAGACTTGAAATTCTCTCCAGTTATTACCGGACTCTAAGGAGTCTAGTTATGCCACTGAGGTCGCCACATGTCCCTTTCTACAACCCTTAACCCCAAGGAGAATCCCAAATCTGGAGTCCTAAGATGTTTTGGAACACAATAAATGAACTCTTGAATGGGATCTGACAAAGTGGAAAACCTCAAACGATGCACTATAGAACACCAAAATCGCTATTGTTCCCTCTCCAGGTCCGATGGATGTGATTTAGATACCCTCATTAGAATCTCCTCAAGTGAAGTTTACTGATCAGCCTTTAAATAATTCCTCTTCTAAATCAAATGATAAATATATAGCATTAAATGTAACCTTAGTAGATAATTTTGTCTCAGATTCTGACAATGAGGAAGAAAGGGATATGGACTTTTTTCCTTCTCCTTTAATTCAATCCTCTAGTTTAGAAGAAGCTCTTAAGATAATTTTGCCTCATTCCTCGACTTCGGATGTTGATTTCTCAAAAACTCTTCGCTCTGACAGTCCTATAACCAGAGATGATCTTCATGTATTAAAAACAATCACACTGCAATATTAGATTTAGACGAGTGGAGAAGGATGCATTAATTTCTTGATAATTAATTCGGCTGATGGAACTCAAAAAATTCATTATCGCATATGGAATTCAATGTTTCGTAAACCTGATGTGGTTCTCTTCTCTAATGGCAGAGATATAATAGAATTCATTCTTTGGGAACAATCCAAAAAATTTGAATACCATTCCAACATAAAACCTTGGAATAATGATCCCATTGATATTATTATTGCTAAATGAAAAAAAAAATATTCTCTAAGAGATTATCTAATTTTGAGATCTATAGAAATAATTCTCTGGAGGCTAACGAGCCAAAATCTAAGCCCTACCAAAGTTGGCTTAACTTCAGACAGGATAACCCCGTTCTAGAACTGCAATTCTTTCCCTAGCTCTGATTCCTATATCTGATTATCGTGATTAATCTTCTCATTTGGAATACCAAAGGGGTTGGTAATCTAAGCTTCTAAGACTAGGCTGAAAAATGTAATTTCTTCAAACTTTTTTGCCTTTCTGCTATTATGGGTTATGCATGATATTTGTAAATTCTTTGCTAAGAAGTGTCATCTAGATCTTCAGTTTAATCATTCTAAAATTTGGTTGATGTGGAAAGATTTTATCTAGGTCTCTTATGTTTTCTCTTTGGACCAGATGATCATTGTTGATGTTAAAATTTTTAGAATGGATTCTATTAAATGTGCTTTTGTTTATACTAAATGCACCAGAAGGGAAAGAATTGACCTTTGGTCAGATTTTTGCTCTTGTTTCTATTCCTTTTCAAGTCCTTTCTTGATTGAAGGGGATTTTAATACCATCTTATGTTTTGATGATAAATCAGGTGGTAGGAATGCTAATATTTACCCCATGGAAGATTTCAACTCCATAATCAACGGTTTAGGATTGCTGGATGCAGGATTTTCTGGAAATAGGTATACTTGGTGTGACAACCAAGAAGGTTCCAATTGCATATATGCTTGGTTGGACTGGGTTCTTATTAATACTGATTGGAAGATTAAATTTAATTACACTTTTGTATCTCATCTCTTGAAAGTGGCTTCTGATCACTCGCCTCTCCTAGTTAATATTGGAGATGACAACTCTAGAAAACCTTCATCTTTCAAATTTCAAGACGTGGCTCATTTACTCAGACTTTCATAGAATTATGGAAGATTCCTGGAATCAGAGATTGAAACATGTCATGGTTTTTTTCTTCAAATTAAAAAGGCTCAAGGAATCCTTAAGAGATTGAAACATGTCAGTCTTTGGGAATATATTTCAGAGAATTAAAGATAGATGTTGTTTTTATGGATAATTTGTTAATATTGATCTAGTAGTTAGTTGTTTTTATTTCAGTTGAGAGAGATATAATAAAGATAATTTAAGTTTGATGTTGCTTAGGTTTGAAATTGTAATTGAGATCATATGGGTGATTGGATTATTTCTGTTAGTTGGTCAACAGTTTACATGGTTTATATTATTGATGATTTCTATTGATTATTGATAGAGAAATTTTGAGTCTCACATTTTAGCATGCCTTTTTGTTGTTAAGTTAATATGAATATGCAGTGTCACAGGCCCAAGGTCGCATTGACCAACATGGGATTTTGGGGTGTGACAAAGGTGGTATTAGAGGACTTATTGATGAGACCACGACATTATTGGCAGCCATGCAACCTGCTCCTATTCATGTTGCAGCTGCATTTGCACTTCGTCCACCTAGAGCATCAATGGGATCATGGCTTTCCGGAGACTTAGGCCTCCATAATTCTATAGGAGCACTGACCCAATAGCTACAGAAGCTTGGATAATGCAGCTGGAGAAAATCTTCTCAGTTTTGTCACTTACCGAAGCAAATAGGGTAATTTGGGCTTCCTTTGTCATGGAGGGGAAGCAGAACATTGGTGGAGAGCAACCACCAGGACTAGGGACTTGACTAGATCAGGTCAACCTTGGACATGAGTAGAGTTTCTTGATGTCTTCTAGAAGAAATACTTCCCAATAATGGTCAGGGAGGAGAAAGAAGTGGAGTTCCTCACTTTGGAGCAGGGGAACATGATTGTGGCCAAGTTGTTTGAACTTTCTAGGTTCGCTCCACACATGATCGCTACTAGGGCAATGAAGACCCGAAAATTTGAAAGAGGACTAAGGTCCCATATTAAAGATAGGGTCTCTATGTTTTGATTCGAAACCTTTGCAGAAGTGAATGACAGGGCACAATTAGCAGAAAAGAATTCAGAGGAATTCTTGAGGAAAAGAGAGTTGAATCAGAAAGAGAGGTTCACCTGACCTCCATCAGGTAGTATGGGTTCAAAGAACAAGAGGCCCAAAACATCAGGCCCAACACCAGCTGCCAGGCCAAATCCATCTCAGAGGCCTTCACTGGTATCTTTGGCTCCTCGCCCTGCTACTACTTAGGCACCAAGAGCTACAAAGCCTAACACTTGGGCACTTGCATTTGAGGTATGCAAACAGTGCAACAAGAGGCACAGGCCAGAGGAATTTAGAACATCCACTAGGGATGATTCCATTGTGGGGATATGACTCATAGGATTAAGGACTGTCCTATCAAGAAAAAGAAGCAGCCCCCTTAGACCCAACCTTAGGGGACCAGACCACATGCTAGGCAGACCTTCCAGTAGAAGCCTCCTCAGGTTCCTAAGCCTTAGCCAGCCCGCCCGACTACTCCGGGCAAGGTCTTTCCCATCTCAGAACATGATGCTCAGGCATCTGATGATATGATTCAGGGTACGTTTTACTCCAATTGTAAATTCAATTGTGATGTTGATTATGATTTGTGATGACGAGTTTGTGAACATGCTAATATACTATTATAAGTGAATTATAATGTGATGTGTGAAATGTGGATGCAAAAGCATGAAATATAATACTGTTATTTATAAACCTCAGGCACACTGTTGATTAACGAATATCTGGCAAGAGTCTTGTTCAACATCGGATCCACTCATTCATTTCTCACACCTGGTTTTTCCCAAGATTTTCCTATGGAACCGGGTCCATTAGAGCGTGCACTATCTATTGTCAATTAGTCATCACAGATAGGGTGTATCAGTCTTGTGTTATTCGGATTGGACAACAAGAGATGCCGACAAGCTTAATCATTCTCAAGTTCCAAGACTTCGATGTTATTCTTTATATGGATTGACTTTCAGCTTACCAAGGCCACATCAATTGTTTCAAGAAGGTTGTCAATTTCAAGCCAGTTGATGAACCACAATTCCATTGTCAAGGATTGAAGAAGAAGGATTGTTGCGCCCCAAAATCTCATTTTGGTCATAATGAGACTTTGGACCCGTGACACATATCCAATCCTTATCCTTAAAATATACAAGGAATGCTAAATATGAACTTGAAAATTTTCCTTAATCATTAATAATAATTCCAACAATTTAAATAACGATTATAATTCAACCCATCTGACCAATCATAAATACCAAAGTGATCCCGATCAATCAACATGATCGATGACTGAAATAAACCTAAGCAATAAAATCTGAAATTATCTTATCACATACCTTAAAATAAATTGTAATAATCATCTAATATTCTAAACTCAATAATATGAAAAGTAGTCTAAATTAATCTCCTCTTCTTGGAAATCACCTTCCTATTCTTCGGGGTACTCCTCTTCTATCCAAGGTGGTGGAGCACAGATGTCGAATACTCCTGAAATTATTGACATAAAAAGTACAACTTAGCAAATGAAAGCTCAGTGTATACAAGGTATAGCTAACAATATATCATAACATATCCACACACTCATGGTTTAACATAAATAACATATCTTACAATTCAAATACGGAAAACATGAAACATACCATTATGCAAAGCATATAATCAGATTCTTGACATGTTCGAACTTGTAAGAGTTATGAGATGCATGTCAATTCTTTCTAGGTTTCTTCTGAGTAGCATATAGTCATGTCAGGTCCTTACAACCCCATGATGCCATGTTTGTTGTACCAACCCTTGCAATCCCATGTTTCTATGTTTATTGTGTCAATCCTTGCAACCACATGTTTCCATGTTTGTTATAGCAATTCCATATCCATACTAGGTCCTTGCAACCATATGTTTCCATGCTTATTTTACCTTTTTTCATATCTTTTTCATTGTTTCCTGAGTCTTATAAGTCTTGTTAGTTTATGTTGACTCGTGGCTTGTGAACTTTTGAGGGCTTATCAATTATTATGCCGTGATACTTGTGCTTGACTGTGTCATGATTAATCTTCATATAGGTTATCCCTTAGATTCTGATACCATCGAAACTCCACTAAAACAACTCATACCATGATAGTTGGAGAATTCGAGGTTAGAAATATCATTATCTAAGTATTAACCTAATTGAAGCTAAAACATCAATACATGCTTAATTTCATATGAATAACATGAGAGAATCACATCATAATCTTACTCATACATGAATAATTCACATTATAAAGATCAGGTTTAATAATTGACAAAGGTTAAATCATAGCATCAATAGAAATTATCAATTTCTAGCATTATTTACAATTCATCATAATTCCATTGTTCCATATGTAAGTATATCATAATTTCATAATTACTCATGCTCTTCTTGTTCAAGCATAAACCATAATATTAATAGGGTTATTCACATCCTACTTAGATTATTCATGTAATGCCCCAAAATCCCACCTTGGTAATAATGGGACCTTGGGCCGTGACATTTCTTAAACCTGCTTAATTACATGGCATAAAGGCAATACTAAACACGAATCTCTAAAAATTAACAATAACAAAATTCCGATATATATAAACAACCCATCTTGTATTAACACAATCCACCAAAAGACAACATTGTCTGATACCTAGTGTAACTGTATAACCTGAGCAACATCATAATCCAAAAGAGACTAAGTATCTAAAATATCTATTACAACCCTTTAGAGAAACAAGACTAGTAATAGTGGTAACGATCGAGGTCCCTCATGCCCTTGGTAAAAGGATCACCTTCTTCCTCTTCCCCATATGTCTCTTCTACCCAAGGTTTAGCAGTCGGCTCCAAATCTATACCTGCTAATAATAACAGGTCGTCTGAGTATTGAAAACACTCAGTGGATAGTCAGTTTAACTAACAACATAATATCACATGTACATAACCATATCTTGATTCAATGCATAATCACATAATCAGAGTACAGAAGAACAAGTGGACATATCATATCATCACCTTGACTCGTGTAAACTGTACGTGTAAGATTCTTAGACTTGATCTTATATGATGCGTGTTCTTGTGAGATGCATGCCCATGTGCGGGTGAATAATTTCATGTAACCATGTCCATGCACAGACCAATACTTTCCATGTAATCATACCTATGCGTGGGCCAATACTTTCCATGTAACCATGTCCATGCCTGGACCAATACTTTCCATGTAACCATACTCATGTGCAGGTCAATACTTTCTATGTAACCATACCCATGCGTGGGCTAATACTTTCTTGTGCCATGTATGCATGCTTGTGAGACACGTGGAATCATGAGATTTATCAACTTACCATGCAAGTGAATGTATGCTTGAGTGTCGTAATTGACATTCGAGTAGATCATCACTTAGGTTCCGATCTCCCACCATGAAAACTCCACCATTATGTCTCATTCCATATGGTTAGAGAATTCCCGGTTTGGAAGGCTTACTCGAATATCGAGCACCATTCAATATACATATGACATAATTTAACACGACAATCATAAATAACACTTTAGCATAATTCCATCATTTTCATAACATAATTCATAAACATTAAATCCATCTCATCTACATTCATTCATAAAAATACCCTTCCTCCATTTCACATAATTCATTCTCCATTCAAAGCATACACCAACCATAAACATTCATCCAAACCCAATATTAATTCATTCAAAACCCAATCCATCATCATTTCCCTTCCGTCAACACAGCATAACCATGGCATTAAACCCATCCATCATTATTTCCCTTCCACCATTTCCAATATAGTAGAATAATCATTAATTAATAAACCATAAAGCATAAACTACTATTTCTAACAATCTTAACATATGTTAAGTCCCATTTCATATTTCATTCACGATTTTCTATCCATTTTCATGAGAATCATGCAAGAGTTCTTATCCTAACATGCTTAAACATAGAAAATACATAATAGAGTTAGGTTAGAAGACATATCGACCTTTGGGATCGTTCCCTTCGATTCAAATCGCTTGCAAGAGGCTTTGGGGGTGATCTCCAAGCTAAATCCCCCTTCTCCAAGCAAGATTCTTCTTCTCTAAGTCAAATCTCTCTCGATCGCCGCATACCTGATGATCGATCGCCACATCAGTTGCGATCGATCACATACGAAATAGTAACTTCCCAAATTTTCAGTTTCAGGGCGATTGATTGTAGGCTCTGTTTTTCCCCTTTTTATTCGCTTAAGCATTTTAAACACCCTACACCCTTTAGTTATTATTAAACACACATGAAAACATATCATTGACAAATATAGCCCTATTAAATTAGGTAATAACATGAAATAGATTTTGGGTCTCTACAATTCACATCCTACTTTAATAATCTATTCTCAATTCTACAAGATCCATGCGTACATTCCATCCTTCTTATTTAATCACAGAGATATATAAATCATCCTTCTATTCCAGAATTAAAATCATGAAATCAGTAGCATAATTATAACAATCCATTCTAGGTCTCATCCTTGAAATATCTCTTCAAATCATGTAAAAGACATCACAATATGCTTATTCAAATCATGTAAACACATATACATCCCTAGATCATGATTTCATACAACCTTTTAGAGATATTATTAGGTTAGACAATGTATATTACCTTCCTTAATCGTTTCCCTACGAGCTCTCGATTGAGAATGGGCTTGGATCACGATCTCTAAGCTTTCCCCTTCTTCTCTAATTGAAAACCCTAGAAATTCTAAGGTTTTTTCCCTCTTTCTTAGTCTTCAAATCTCTTAGAATATTTTCGAACCCAAAACCCACGACTTAAAGGGGGTATTTATAGAGTTAGGGACCATAGGGTGTTAAAAGGGTCGAAATTTGTGAATTTTGGAAAAATCACCGTTCTGGGTAATCGATCGGCCATAGTGTGCGGCGATCGATCGACGCCCCCTATTTCTTTTTAAGTCTTTTGCTACTTTTTTGGTAATTTTAATTCCATGTAATTTAATCATAAAAATGAGCTAAAATAAGAAAAATATTGGGGTTTCTACAAGGATATTTGCTCAATTTGCAACATTGAACATTTTGAATCCAGAAGTTTAGGATTCTTCCAGGGTCCTAGTAGAGAATGAGTTTATGGATGTGTTTCTCGATGATTTACTTGGTTTGTCACCAGATAGTGAGATAGAGTTTGTGATCGATCTAGCTCTTGGTACTGCACCCATTTCAAGAGCACCTTATAGGATGGCTCTAGTGGAATTGAAAGATCAGATCCAAGAATTGTTAGATAAAGGTTTTATCCGATCTAGTGTGTCACCATGGGGAGCTCCAGTGCTCTTTGTGAAGAAGAAAAATGGTTCGATTAGGATGTGCATCGACTATAGGCAACTGAATATAGTCACAATCAAGAATAAATATCCATTGCCACGGATAGATGACTTATTCAACCAGTTGCAAGGAGCTAAATAAGCTATCACTAGTTGAAGATAAATGTAGAAGATATTCTGAAGACTGCTTTTAGGATGAGATATGTGCATTATGAATTTCTGGTCATACTTTTTGGTTTGACTAATGCACCAACAACCTTTATGGATCTAATGAACAGAATATTTAATCCAACCTTGGATAGCTATGTGATAGTATTCATGTATGACATCTTGATTTACTCACCGACATGAGAGGATCATGAGACACACCTCCGAAGTATTTTGAAGACACTAAGAGAGCATGGGTTGCATGCTAAACTTAGTAAGTGTGATATTTGGCTAGAGAAAGTGACATTTCTAGGCATGTAGTTTTAGTAGAAGGGATCTCAGTGGATTCTGCAAAGATAAAAATAGTAGCAGTTTGGGGTAGATCCAAGAGTGTTACTGAGATTAGAAGATTTTTGGGTCTTACGGGGGTATTACAGAAGATTCATGGAAGGATTTTTTAGTTTGATAGCGCCACTCACCCACCTGATTAGGAAGAATGCTAGATTCACATGAGATGACAAATGTGAACAGAGTTTCCTAGAATTGAAGAAGCGCTTCACTTTTGTCTATATATAGAAACTTGTTCCAAGGCTTCAAGCCCTTGTAATCTCCCATTTTGCATGAAATAAGAATGCTGAAAGTTGGGAATTCTTAATTCAGTAATAAAGAATGTTCATGGGAGTCAAAATAGAAAGGGAAAGTTCTCTAAAGTGTTAAAGAGTGGGATTTCCTAAGTCGGACATGTTAAAAACTCGGGCTGCTGAAATCCAATTCCAGACCAATCAACTTTAGGGGTATTTTGATCCATGAATTCCAGACCAAAATTGTTCCCCTTCGAATGACGAGTCCAACGCAAGTTGAATCGTCAAAATCTGACGAACGAGTCAAAAGTTATGGCCAAAACAGCAAAATGGGGAAAACACAGACCAACCGGTCGACCGCTCTCCTATCGATCGACCGCTCGTCTACCAATCGACCGCTCAACTTACTGGTCGACCGGTGTCGCACTAAAATATGTATGGGAGAATTTTCCAGTGAGGGGTCCTTGGACCGATCAACCGCTCCTCGATCATTTTGCCTATTTTGGTTGGTTTTAGCTAATTCTTAAGGGTAGGGTGGTCATTTGACCACCTCTTTTTCTATATATACCAAATTTCGTGGGTTGAGGGTTTCATAAACCCTCAAGCTCACAATTGGGAGATATTGAGAGAAAGGAAGAGGAAGAAGCTAGGGTTTGGTTCCAAGGCAGCTTGGGTGATCAAGGTAGAGTCAATCTTACTTCTACAACCTTCTTCAAGCAAGGATCTTCCTCCCTCAAGCTTGGAGATTTCTACCTAAGGATTCTCTTCAAGATCAAGGGATAATCTTCAAGGTTAGTACACCCTCCTAACTAACTTAGTAATAACCTAGGCTTTCTTACAAATGTTGTGAATTGATCTTTCATGTTTCTTCCCTTTCTTGTGAAATGCTTAAATTCTCACAATAAACAAGATAAAAATTGTGGTGGATGTATGGATGGATGGGGATTGAGGCGATTGGATGCCGTATGAATGTGATGTATGGTGTGTGATGGAAAATGTTGGAAGGGTATGGTACACATAATGTACACACATGTGGTGTTTGATGAAATGCACGAACTTAAAAACTTGAATTAAATGACTATGAAATGTGTACCCGCCTAGTGTTCGATAAAATGCCTAAATGAGAATTTAATGGATGTAATGAAGAATATGAAAGTAGAATTTATGTAGTTTTCTATAAAATAATAAATTGATCAAATGCTCTACATGTTGTCTAAATTCCCTCACGATCTTATTGAAAATTGAAATGTTACACATTATCCTCGAGTTATACACGTCATCATGATTACCACAAATGCTATACACACACGCATGCATGAACCGGGTTTCTAAAGTATAAGTATCCATGTAAGAAACAATAAGAATAAGACAAGTAAATTACGATACGAATGTTAAAGCCAGACATTGGGCCAGTCAAGGGTATGGCATATCCTCGGATTTGTCATACCTGGCTCACAAGAAAACAAGACAAGAACAAGTCAAGAAGAGAATTAAGAAATGTAAAACGTGAAAGGATACTAGTGTACTAAGACCAGGTACGGGCACTAGTATATATTCCAAGACATGAATAACATGAAAGTATGCTAGTGTACTAAGACCAGGTAAGGGCACTAGTATATGTTTCCAAGTCAAGCATGAAAGGGTGTTAATGTACTAAGACCAGGTAGAGGCATTAACATCTGTTTTCCACAAGTATGAGAGGATACTAGTATACTAAGATCAGGTACGGGTACTAGTATCTGTCTCCAAGCAAGAATAAAGAAATATGGAAGGATGATAGTGTACTAAGATTAGGTACAGGCACTATCATCTGTTCCCATGCAAGCAAGATCGTAACAAACTCACGAGCAAGTTAACAAGAAAACATGCATGAATTCTCACAAGACAAGAACAATCTCATAAGAGGTGTAAGGTAACCACATGATGCATGAGGCGTATAAGAAACTCAAGAGATAATTGAAAACACAATGGGTTAAAGCATGACTTAATATGATATATTCAAGATTGTATAATTGTTATTGCTATTTGCTTCTGCACTCTGATCATGTACATGTGATAATGAACTGTACCATGCGTGATATATTATCATTATTATTCATTATTGTTACTACTATTGTTAGCTAGGAGCTTGTACTCGCTGAGTATTCCATACTCAGCCGTACCTATTGATGTCGGCAGGTACACCATACGGATATCAAGGCAGTTCATGGAGAGTAGGAGTTGCTCAGATTTTCAGTTAGATGTTAGGGGTTTACATGTGGTCATAGGGTTGGTATGAGTGAGAGAGAGACATGTATTTTGGGCTCTTATGATTGGGGATATTTGTATCACTTGAGCTGGGACTCAAGTTAAGGAGTCCTGTACATGTTTTAGTTTCTATTCAATTATTGTCAACAATTGTGCTTGGAATACAACTAAGTTATGAGAGAAATTTTCAGGTTCACGATTTATCATGCCTTGTATACTCCTTGCAGAATAGTTTTAAGTATAAGTCACGTCGCCAAAACCTCTTAACTCCTAGGGGGTATTTTGGGGTGTTACATATCCGGTAGTGGAGATCATGTAGTATACAGTAATATTTCACATATTTGGTTCGGATGTGTTCTAATGCAACACGGGAAAGTAATTGCCTATGATTTCTAATAATTGAAGAACCACCAGAAGATTTATCATACTCATGATCTAGAGCTTACAACAGTTGTATTCACTCTTAAGATATGGAGGCACTACCTATATGAGGAACAATTTGTAATATTCACTGATCATAAGAGCTTGAAGTATCTATTCTCGTAGAAGGAGTTGAACTTGAGGCAATGCCGTTGGGTGGAAGTCCTCAAGGATTATGATTATTTCATCTTGTATCATACTAGGAAGACTAATGTAGTGGCTGATGCATTCAACTAGAAACCTTCTGGACTATTAGCTTATATGATGGTCCAAGAATGGAAGTTGTTGAAAGACTTGTCCAACAATGATGCAAATTTCAGTATTGGCACATCAGGAGCCTTGGTGGCTAACATTGCAGTTAGGCCAATGATATTAGGCAAGATTAAGGATCTTTAGGATAAGGATCAAGAATTGTGGGAATATTATAATAGGATGATTAGCAAGGGAAATGAAGATTTCAAGATGAATGAGAAGGGTGATCGGCTGATCATACCTTCTGTAGAACCCCGGATTCATAGTGCACTATGCTTGTGAATAGTGCATGTGTATAGGGCTTGTAAAGGCCAAAGGCCATATATGTATTTTCTCATGTGTATATTAATATTAATGAGGGTTTTCTTTTGAGTTAAGTGTGTTATGTGTGAGTGTGTGTGGTGTGTTTAAAACAAAGGGTCTAAAATACCCTAAGTGTTGATTTGTGGAAAAATGTCCAAAACAGGCCAAACCAGGCAAAACAGGGCACCATCGGTCGACTACTGACCTTGACCGGTCGACCTCTCCCCTGACCAGTAGACCACTATTGAACTATTTTTGTATGGGGCTTTTCTCTAGAACCCCCTAAACTGACCGATCGACCGGTGGACACCTCCGATCGACCCCTCCTCTACATTTTTGCTTTGTTGAGATATTTTTAGATATTTTAAGGGTGTTTTGGGTCCTTGATAAGATTTTTCCTATAAATACAAACCCAATTTTGTGGGTAAGGGTTACACTAACCCTAAGAAGAGTTTGAGACAGAATTTGAGGGAGAAAGAAGGAGAGAAGCTAGGGTTGCCTTGGCTTGTGCTTGTAATCCAAAGAGAAGTCCAGTTTCACTCCTCAACTCATTCCAAAGCGCTTAGATCGCAGGGATTCGATCTTTGAAATTAAGGTAGATACACCCTACTATCTACCCTTGTTATGATTTCTTTCATGAAAAGTGATATGGATGGACATGTTCTTTATGAATTCAATGTATAAACTCTAAGTATGTGTACTCCATGCTAGGAATGAAATTCCTTGTATATGTTTCAATGCTTTAAAGTCTTTTAAGTTTTAATGATGCTCACAAGCCCTCTATGCACACTATTCTCGCATGATCGACGTTCGGGTATTTCAAAGTTCATAAACAAAGTTTTTAAGTAGACTTATAAGAAACTTCATAAGTTGATAAGCTTCGATAAAGCCAAACTGAGAGTTGGCCTAAGATCTCACACGTCTCATAAGGATCTCACATGGCTCACAAGGATCTCAAAATCTCATAAGAACTCATAAGATTCTTGACTCTCCCAAGACCTCATATGACAAGTTTTGGTTTCTACAAAAGCTCATAAGACAAAGGTTTTGAAAGCTATGCACATTTTAAGATAAGACTTGAAGTCTGATGTCTACGCCCGGATTTTCTTATATGATGAACTACTATGCCTCTATGTATTAGCCTATGATTAATGACAATATGGCATTATTAGCTAGTAGCTTGCTTACGCTGAGTATTCCATACTTGATATATGTGCTCCGGAACCATGGGTCGAGGAGGAGTATATTGAGCAAGAGCTGGTCCAGTATCATCTTTCGGAGGATCGGGCCCTTGATAGGTGGTCTTATGAGGCTTACTATTGAGTGACGACGGGGAGAGACATGTATATAAGTTTTGTTAAGTGGGAATGTCCGCTTTATACTTTTGTCTTGTTAAGTGTTTATATAAACTTGAAATACGGTTATGTATAAAAGAAATTTTCAGTTTCTGCTTTCGCTTCTGCTATTGTATGCCTTGTGTATTCTCATAGGATGGTTTGATATGATAAGTCACAAGCCAAAGTCTCCAAAACTTCTAAAGGGAATTTTGGGTCACGACAAAGTTGGTATCAGAGCTAAGGCATTAGGTTCCCTAGGGCTAAGTCGTTCTTTAAGTTGGAGCTATGTTTACCTTACTCCTAGTCTGATGCTAGGTTTATTGAACCAATGCATTAGGACCTTAAGGACTTAAGGTTTTCTTCTAAGTTGGACATTTCTCCTTCGAGTGGGAGTATGTTATAGGTTTGATATTGTGACAGAGTTGGTATCAGAGCAAAGACATTAGGTCCGTATAGGGGGTCGTATTTTAAGTTTAGAATAATCACTTAGTCTTAGTCTGTAATCGGTTGATATTAAACTGGAAAACTTAGCTTCACTAGGAACCTCACCTTTATGTTATACTACTATTTGTTGTTATGTATTACATACTTGTATAAGTACTATGTATCAACTGGTTTCCAAGTTATACTTATGGTTTTGCTGTTGCTCTCAGGATTCGATCATAAGACGCGGCAATCAGGGCTGAGGTTACCAGACTCGAGGGAATGGAGGAGAAGCTCCATTGGGTGATGAACAGCCCAACTTTGCTCATGCATTGGGATCAATAGTAGAGACCTTGGCTATGCTTGCAGCCAGGTCTGCTGCTACTGCACCCACACCTCCTCTTGTACACCACACTGTAGGATTAGAGGCATTCAAGAGATTGTGGCCTCCTACTTTCTATGGGACCACAAACCCTGCATGTGCAGTTAGAGAAGACTTTTTAGGTGCTCCACTGTACCGACGAGCAGAGTGTTGACTGGGCCTCCTTTGTGCTGGAAGGAGCGGGTGAACACTGGTGGAGATCTATATTGAGGCAGAGGGATCCTACCATGGCAGGGGAGCTATGGACATGAGGGGAGTTTCTTGATGTCTTCTATAGATAGTACTTCCCGATGTCTGTTAGGGAGTAGAAAGAGATGAAGTTTTTGTCTCTAGAGCAGGGAGAGGCGACTGTGGCTGATTATGAGGTCACATTTGTCGAGTTGTTTAGATTTTCACCACACTTGATTGCATTGAAGCATATTTGAGTCAGGAAGTTTGAGAGGGGGCTTAAGACCTTTATTAGAGATTGGGTTTCCATGTTCCAAGTGGGAACCTGGGGAGAGGTTGTGAGCAAGGGGAAGCTTGCGGAGAAGAATTCCGAGGAGTTCTTCAGGAGGAGAGATAACAGTCTAGGGAGATGTATGGTCGAGGCCAGTCCAGTGGCTCGAGGCCACTAGAAAAGAGGCTTGAAAATGCCCCATACCAGACTTCTCAGCATACTCAGGTATAGAGGTCTCCTCTTGTGCCACATACACCTCGCCCTACTACTACGCAGGCCACACAATATATGCCGTCTATGTCTTCATCATCTTCATTTGAGGCGTGTGCATATTGTGGTAGGAGGCATAAGGCCAGGGAATGTTGGAGGATTTCTGGCGGGTGCTTCTATTGTGGTGAGCAAGGGCACGTGATCCGAGGGTGTCCACACCGCTAGTAGCAGGTCCAGGCCCAACCTCAGGGGAGCAAGCCTCCAGTTTGATAGGCTTCTCAACAGGGGTCTTCCTAGGCTTCCAGACCCCCATAGCCCACACAGCCGCCTCACCAGGCGAATCAGGGCAGGGTCTTCACCATGTCCGAGCAGGACGCACATGCATCTGATGATGTTGTGCAAGTTATGCTCAAGTCAAGTTTTAGATTATCAATTATTAATAGTATGTGATGTGTATCTACATATGTGTATAAAAATGCTACCTATAGTTATTGATGTTTGATTGCTCTAAATTGACACTTAGTCATTATAAAAACACAAACACCTTGCTTGTGAGCGAATGCTTAGCCCGTGTGTTGATCGACACTGGATCAACACATTCCTTTGTCTCGCCTAGCTTCGTCAAGGGATTTAATTCAGAGTCGAGTCAGCTACATCAGGAGTTGTCCATTTCTACTCCACTTGACAAATCAGTTATTGCAGACCGAGTGTACTGGGCTGGCATAGTCCAAGTTGGGCAGCATGAGTTGCCAGCCGATCTAATCATCTTGGATTTCCAAGACTTTGATTGGGAATGGATTGACTATCGACTCACCATGGGCATGTGGCATGTTTCGAGAAGATGGTGAACTTCCAACCAATTGGGGAGAAGCCGTTTCATTTATGAGGGCTATAGAGGAGAGACATCGCCTGCTTAACAGCTTTAAGTCTCTCGAGCTCGGAGGCATGAGACTCCTCATCCATTCTGTTGTAAGTATATAGACATGTCCTGAGGACTTGCTGGGATTGCCTCCTGATCAAGTGATCAAGTTTGCCATTGAGTTGACTCCAGGTACTGCTTCGATCTCTAGGGCACCATACAGAATGGCCCCAGTTGAGCTAAAGGAGTTGAAAGAGCAGATTAAAGAGCTGTAAAAGCTTAGTTTCATCTGACCAAGTGTTTCACCATGGGGGTGCTCCAGTGTTCTTCGTGAAGAAGAAGGATGGGTCGTTGAGGAAGTTCATCGACTACAGACAACTGGACAAGGTCACGATCAAGAATCGTTATCCATTACCTTGGATAGAGGACTTGTTTAACCAGCTGAGAGGAGCAAAGTTCTTCTCCAAGATTGATCTTTGATTGGGCTATCATTAATTGAAGATCAAGGCTGAAGACGCTCCCAAGGCTGCCTTTAGGATTCCGTATGGGCATTACGAGTTCTTGGTCATGCCTTTTGGTTTGAAAAATACGCCAGTTGCTTTTTTGGAACTGATGAACTGAGTGTTTAGACCTTCTCTTGATCGGTATGTTATCGTATCCATATATGATATCCTTGTGTACTCCAGGACACAGGATGATCATGCGAGAGAACTTCGTCTCACACTAAAGACTCTCCGAGAGCATAGCCTATATGCTAAATTGAGCAAGTGCGAGTTATGGTTGGAGAAAGTGGCATTCTTTGGTCACGTAGTATCTGCAGAGGGGATCTCAATCGACTATGCAAAAATTAAGGCAGTGATGAACTGGGAGAGACCCAAGAGTGTTACCGAGATACGCAGTTTTCTCGGCTTGGCAGGCTACTACCGGCATTTTGTTGAGGGATTTTCCGACTTAGCGGCACTGTTTACTATTAGATATAGGTTTAGAGAATATTGAGTGGTGTAATAAAGTGAGATGAGAATATTAAGTGTATCTCATCTCATATCTAGGTAGATTTGAATTTGAAATAGATTACTATCAAATCTTAGATTTGATTAGTATTAGATTTGATTAAGATTAGATTTGATTATGATGTGATACTGCTTCTATCTTGAGACTCATGTAATCTCTATATAATCCTTAAGGAGGAGCCATTGTAATCATCCAAGCTATTCAAGAAAATCCCTTTTCTATCACTTACGTACTTAATGCGGAAGAAAGCTAAGTTTTCTTGGAGTAATAAGTGCGAGATGAGCTTCAGAGAGTTGAAAAAGTGACTCACTATTGCCCCAGTCCTCACAGTTCCAGTTGGGAGTGGTGGATTCATGGTGTACAGTGATGCCTCGCACGTCGGGCTAGGGTGTGTTCTGATGCAGCATGAGAAAGTCATTGCCTATGCTTCCTAGCAGTTGAAAGACCGTGAGGAGAACTATCCTACGCATGACTTAGAGCTTGTTGCAGTGGTCTTTGCACTGAAGATTTGACGGCACTACCTTTATGGGGAACATTCAATGTGTTTACGGATGACAAAAGCTTGAAATACTTATTTTCCCAGAAGGAGCTAAATTTGAGGCAATATCGTTGGGTGGAGTTCATGAAGGACTACAAGTGCTTCATTCAGTACCATCTGGGTAATGTGAATGTGGTGGCAGACGCTATGAGCAGGAAGCCTCCTAGACTCTTGGCTCACATGATGGTTTGAGAGTGGAAGTTATTGGAGGACATGTCCAACTACGAGGCAAGCTTCAGCATTCCTAAATTTGGGCCCTTAATGGCTAACCTTGTGGTGAGGCCTTACATCTTGGACTAGATTCGAGAACTTCAAGGGTCACATGTTGATTTGCTTGCATACCGGGATAAGTCTGATAGTAGTGGTAGTGAAGAGTTCGCCTTGAATGGTGATGGGGCGATAACATTCAAAGGAAGGTTGTGTGTTCCCGTTAATGAGAAGTTGAGGTGTGAGATCTTGGATGAAGCTCACAGGTCCAAATATACTGTGCATCTTGGGGGGTACGAAGATGTACCGAAACCTCAAGGGACACTTTTGGTGGAGAAACATGAAGAGGGAGTGACAGAGTACGCGTTTGGATGCTTGGTGTGCTAGCAGGTTAAGGCCGAGCATTAGAGGCTTAAGGTCTTTTGCAGCCCCTCCCTATTCCGGAATGGAAATGAGAGAACCTCTCTATGGAATTCGTAGTTGGTTTGCCAAGAACGGAAATGAACTCCAACGCAATTTGGGTTGTTGTTGACCATTTGTCTAACTCTCCGTATTTCCTTCCCTATCGGACTACGTACAACTCGAACTAGGTCGCTGCTTTGTACATCAAGTAAGTGGTTCGGTTGCACGGGGTGCTAGTTAGTGTTGTATCAGATAGGGATCCGAGGTTTACTTCCAAGTTCTGGAAGAGTTTTAAGAGCGCTATGGGTTTCCGTTTGGACTCTAGCACCGCCTTTCATCCTCAAGAGGGATGAAAAAACAACGAGGGTGAACCAGATTATAGAGGACATGTTCCAAGCATTCATGTTAGACTTCTGAGGCAATTGGGAGGATCATTTGCCGTTGGTTGAGATCGCATATAACAATAGTTATTAGGCAAGTATCCAGATGGTACCTTTCAATGCCTTGTAGAAGTTATAGATCTCCTCTATACTGGGATGAAGTTGGTGAGAAGAAAGTTCTGGGTCCTGAGTTGATCAAGTAGACTGCCGATAGAATCAAGATCATCAGGGAGAGGTTAAAGACTGCCTAGAGCCAGTAGAAGAGCTATGCGGATACTCGTCAGGGACTTGGAATTCCAGGTTGGAGATCAAGTCTTTGTGAAGATTTCTCCTAGTATGGGAATAATGAGGTTCGGCAAGAGGGTCAAGCTAAACCTGAGGTATGTGGGACCTTTTGGTTGTAGAATTCGCTTGCAGGGTGGCTTTACCTAATCACATGGCAGCAGTCCACAATGTGTTCCATGCTTCCATGGTCTGGAAATATGTCCCGGATCCGTCACATGTCATTGAACTTGATCCGTTGGAAATCCTGGAGGATCTCACATTGGTGGAGCAACCAACTCAAATCTTGGATCGTAGAGATCATGTCTTGTGCACCAAGACTATCCCCTTGGTACTCTTGCGTTGACAACACCATTCAGCCGAAGAAGCCACGTGGGAGCGCGAGGATGATGTGAGGGAAAAGTACCCTCATTTATTTGTGTACCTTATGTTTTATTTCATCTTGTATCATCCTAATTTTGGGAACGAAATTTTTGTAAGGGGTGAGGATGTAGAACCCCTGATTCATATTGCACTATGCCTGTGAATAATGCCTGTGTATAGGGCTTGTAAAGGCCAAAGGCCATATATGTATTTTGTCACGTGTATATTAATATTAATGAGGGTTTTCTATTGAGTTAAGGGTGTTATGTGTGAGTGTGTGTGGTGTGTTTAAAACAAATGGTATAAAATAACCTAAGTGTTGGTTTGTGGAAAAATGGACAAAACAGGCAAAACAGGGCACCACCGGTCGACCGATGCCCTAGACTGGTCGACCCCTAGGCGAGCGGTCGATCGTTGTTGCACTATTTTGTATGGGGTTTTTCCCAGAACCCTCTAAACTGACCGGTCAACTGGTGGACACCTTCGGTTGACCCCTCCTCTGCATTTTTGCCTTGTTGAGATATTTTTAGATATTTTAATGGTGTTTTGGGTATTTGGCATGCTTTTGCCTATAAATACAAACCCAATTTCGTGGGTAAGGGTTACACTAACCCTAAGAAGAGTTTTAGACAGAATTTGAGGGAGAAAGGGGAGAAGTTAGGCTTGCCTTGGCTTGTACTTCTAAACCAAAGAGAAGTCCGATTGCACTTCTGAACTCATTCTAAAGCGCTTAGATCGCAGGGATTCGATCTTTGAAATTAAGGTAGATACACCCTATTATCTACCCTTGTTATGATTTCTTTTATGAAAAGTGATATGGATGGTTATGTTCTTGATGAATTCAATGTTTAAACTCTTAAGTATGTGTACTCCATGCTAGGAATGAAATTCCTTGTATATGCTTCAATGCTTTAAAGTCTTTTAAGTTTACCAAGATGCTCACAAGCCCTTTATGCACACTATTCTTGAATGATCGACGTTTTCTCATAAGCACGAGTATTTCAAAGTTCATAAACAAAGTTTTTAAGTAGACTCATAAGAAACTTCATAAGCTTTAATAAAGCCAAACTGAGGGTTGGCCTAAGATCTCACATGTCTCATAAGGATCGTAAATGCTCATAAGAATTCATAAGTCTCGTAAGGATCTCACATGTCTCATAAGGATCTCACACGGCTCACAAGGATCTCAAAAGCTCATAAGCAACTCATAAGAACTCATAAGATCCTTGATTCTCGTAAGACCTTATATGACAAGTTTGGGTTTCTACGAATGCTCATAAGGCAAAAGTTTTGAAAGCTATGCACATTTTAAGATAAGACTTGAAGTATGATGTCTACGCCTGGATTTGCATATATGATGAACTGCTATGCCTCTATGTATTAGCCTATGATTAATGACATTATGACATTGTTAGCTAGTAGCTTGTATACGCTGAGTATTCTATGTTCAGCTGAATTGTTATCTTCGGCAGGTTAGGGCTTCGATATATGTGCTCCAGAACCATGGGTCGAGGAGGAGTATATTGGAGGAAGAGCTGGTCTAGGATTATCCTTCGGAGGATTGGGCCCTTGACAGGTGGCCTTATGAGGCTTACTATTGAGTGATGAGAGGGAGAGACATGTATATAAGTTTTGTTAAGCGAGAATGTTCACTTTATACTTTTGTCTTGTTAAGTGTTTGTATAAACTTGGAATACGGTTATGTATAAAAGAAATTTTCAATTTCTGCTTCCGCTATTGTATGCCTTGTGTATTCTCATAGGATAATTTGATATGATAAGTCACGAGCCAAAGTCTCCAAATTTCTCAGGGGGATTTTGAGTTGACACCTTCAATAGGAAAATATGTGTTCTAGCATATGATGATTTGAGAAGAGAAATTCTAGATGAAGCACACAAGTCGAAGTATACCATTCATCCTGGAAGAACAAGATGTACTAGAATCTCAAGAGACACTTCTAGTGGAGAAACATGAAGAGAGATGTGGCAACTTATGTGTCTAAGTGTTTGGTTTGCCAACAAGTTAAGGCCAAACACCAAAGACCTGCATGACTACTTCAATCACTCCCTATTACGGAATGGAAGTGAGAAAACATCTCGATGGATTTTGTAGTAGCTTTGCCAAGGACAAAAAGGAACTTTGATATGCAATATGTGTTGCAGTTGACCGATTGACCAAGTCAGCTCACTTTCTTCTATATCACACTATATTCAATTCAAACCAGTTGACAAGCTTGTACATCAAGGAAGTGGTCATTTTGCATGGTTTACCGGTTAACATTGTTTCAGATAGAGATCCAAGATTCACTTCGAGATTCAGGAAAACCTTTTTAGCAAGCTATGGGTTCTCGATTGGATTTCAACACAACCTTTCATCCTTAGACCGATGGGCAGACTGAGAGAGTGAATTGGATTATTGAAGATAGGCTATGGGCATGTATGCTAGATTTCTAAGGCAATTAGAATGATCACTTGCCATTGGTAGAGTTTTCCTACAAGAACAATTATCAAGCAAGTATTCAAATGACACCTTTCAAGGCACGTTATAGTAGAAGTTTCCGTTCACCTCTATGTTGGGATGAAGTAGGGGAAAAGAAAATATTGAGTTCTAAACTCATTGAACAGACTTCGAACATGATTCAAGTGATCAAGGATAGGTTGAAGACTGCACAAAGTAGGCAAAATAGTTATGCTAATACTTGCTGAAGGGACTTGGAGTTTCAGGTTGGAGACCAAGTGTTTATCAAGATTTCTCCAACAAAAGGAGTGATGATATGTAAGAGAGGAAAACTAAGTCCAAGGTATGTGAGCCCTTTTGAAATCATTACTAGAGTTGGAGAAGTCGTTTATAGGGTTACTTTACCTCATCACATGGTGGCTGTCCATAATGTATTTCATATTTCCATGTTGAGGAAATACATTCCAGATCTGTCTCATGTGATTGATCTTGAGCCATTGGAGATTCACGAAGACTTAACCTTGGTTGAGCAATTGGCTCAAATTTTGGATTGAAAGGAACAAGTCCTTTGCATGAAGAAAATTTCATTGGTTTCTCCTTAGATGACAACATCATTTTGTAGAAGAAGTCACTTGGGAAAGAGAAGCTGAAGTCCAAGAGAAATATCATCGCTTGTTTATGTAATCTTGTAATTTTGAGGAAAAAATTCTAATGAAAAAAATTCTAATGAGGAGAGGATATAGAGACCAGAAACTTGATTGTCTTGATGTTTTGTGCAAATAAAAAAAACTGGAAATTTTTGCAAAAATACTTTGCTAATGTTGTATTATGTTTATTTATGCTATATGACTAATGGGTGAAGTGTTAGAATGGAGAAAATGACCAAAAGAAGGAAATAAAAAGGGAGGCCGGTCGACCCCCCTCAAGCCCAGTCAACCCCCCTCAGTGCAAACACAAAATAAAAAAAATGCATGAGGATTTTTGTTAGAGAGTGTGCATTCAGCCGGTCGACCACCAGGCCACCGGTCGATCGCCTTATCCCACCGGTTGACCTCCCAATGCGGATTTTGCCCAAAAAATTCTAATTTGATTAGGATTTTGAAATTGGAAGTTTGTTTGAGACTCTTAAGTCTATATAAAGGTCACTAACTCGTAGGTTTAGGGTTCTTAAACACTTTAAGGATTCCAGAGAACTTATAGAGAGTTAGACCAAGGGTTTTGCAAGGAGAGGAAGAAAAGCTTGGAAATCTCATCCAAGACAATTCTCAAGTGATTAATCATAGGGAACGATTCGAAGGTACTATTACTGTACTTTTAATGATATTATGAGAAGAATAAATATTGATTAATATCTTAATATGGTTGTATTAAGGTTTAATGAATATAAAGTGAATGATATGATCTTGCCTAATGGAAAAATGTATAAGATTCAACATCTGGAATGCATTATGAGGAAATAATATGATGTAACTACTGTTCTATGGTTTTAAATTGATAATGATGTTGAGAATTGTTTTATGGTAATGAGAATGATAAATTAGGGTTTTTCATTCTCTCTCCTTCTCTTTAGTCATTTTTCTCTTGCCCTTTCTTCTCTTTTCTATACTAGCTCTTAGTCTTGCTAAACCTTTTGTACCCCCTCTCTACAAGTGTGCAGGTTGTAACATTTGTCCATTATGAACACCTCAAGTCTCAATCTACATTGCCTTGTTAAGAAGAGGAAATTGTCGAAAAGTTCTACTTCGAAGCGCGTCCCTGGAACACATGAATTGGTTTATATCCTAAGGTTGCTGCAACTAAAATGGTGGATATTTTTTTCATGTAAATGGAGATTTTGGTAAATTGTTTTGACTATTGATGAGCTAGGGTTTGTGAAATTAGTTTTTTTTAATGCTTTTTTTGAGTGGTATTATGTGGATCTGAGAAGATTGATGATAAATCTCAAGATTTTATGGCTGGAAATAAATGATAGTTGTGGAGCTAGTAATCGCCACTTCGGTTAGCGATTTTTTTTCAAGTTCTTTTGGGTATTTCTCGATATAATGAGAATGTGCTAAATATTGGGTCGATTTGGTATGGTAGTTGTTGATTTTTTTAGGGGGATCAGGCAAAACAAGGTAATGTTCAGCTTAGCTAATCGAGTCTAAATGAGCCGAGCTCGAGCTCGATTACTTATGGCCAAGTCGAGCTCGAGCTAGCCTTTCAAAATTCAAATCGAGCTCAAGCCGAGCATGAGCAAGCCTACATAATATACGAGCCGAGCTTGAGCAGTACCAAGATCGGCTCAACTCGGCTCGTTTACACCCCTACATGTGGTTGAATGATAATGATGAAATTGTGATAATGGATTATGATCGTGAAATTAGGGCTATGGAATTATGATAATGGATTTATGGTTATGAGATTATGATTATGAAATTGTGTTTATCGAATTATTATGATGTTAATAACCCTGTAACATGATTGGAATGTGATAATATACATGAATGATAAGTATGATGGTATGGTGTTTACATGCTAAATTATGATTAATTATGCATTTATGATGATTGAATTTCAGCTAGGAAAATACTTAGAGAGTGATATTAATAACTCCGAATTCTCTAACTATCGTGGAATAAGACATTATGGTGGAGTTTCGATGGTGAAATATCAGAATCTAAGGGATAACCTAGATGAAAGTCAATTGTTACACTCAATCACTTTGTTTATGACATTGTAAGTTGTTAAGTCTACACAAGTCTCACATGATCATGCATGGATACAGAACTGACATAATTCTGGTATGAACATTGGAATTTGGTATGAACCTTGATATTGAAATCTGTTTGGACATTGGAATTTGCATGGACCTTGAAACCCTGGTATGAACATGAGAATCTGGTATGAACTGACATGTTACTATTATGATTTTGTATGCATATGCATATGTATCACAAGTCTGCACGGAATGATGATATGGATAGGCTTACATGATTTTCACACTCTAATAATGTAAAGTATGATATGTATGATACAATAGAACTGTATGATATGGTATGTTATATTATTAACTGTATATTATATACACTGAGTGTTTTTAATGCCCAACCAAATTTTTACTGTCGGCAGGTTCAGGGGGATTTGACATCTGTGCACCAAGGCTTTGGATTGAGGAAGCATACCCCGAGGAACCCGAAGGTGATTGCGAAGAGAGAGAGATCGATTTAGATCGATATCCTTATTATTGATCCAATAGTTGGTTGTTCTTATTTCAGTTGAGATAGATGTAATAAAGATAATTTAAGTTTAATATTGCTTAGGTTTGAAATTGTAATTGAGATCATATGGGGGATCACAATATATTTGTAAGTTGGTCAACAGATAACATGTTTTATATGTAATTGACGATTTCTATCGATTATTGATGAAAGAAATTTTGAATCTTACATTTTAGCATGCCTTTTTGTTGTTAAGTTAATATGGATATGCAGTGTCACAGGTCCAAGGTCTCATTGACCAATATGGAATTTTGGGGTGCGATATCCTTTGTTATCTAAAAAAAAATATTCATATTATTTACGATAAATAATAATAATAATAATAATAATTTTAACAAGTTATATTTTCTAGTAAATAATAAGTGAGCATATTGCTAATCGCATCATCAAGGGAAATTTCCTTCCTGGGCTTGACTCTAGGACCTCTCTAAAATGATGTCACCACCTCTATATCCACGGGCAGAGCTAGGAGGGCCTGGGGCACGTGCCCTTGAATTTTTGAAAAACATATTGAATTTTTCTTCAAATTAGAAAATGGCATAGGCATGGGCAGTGCCCCTTTGGACTTTTTAAAAAAAAAAATAAGGCATAACCATCGGCATAGGGCAGCTGCTCTCTTAAACTTTTGGAAAAAAAAATCTTTTTATATTATATTGTTAAGGGCATAGTTTTAGGACAAGGGGAGCTGTCCCGCTGAAATCTTAAAAAATTTATATGATATTATTTAATTATTTATTAGGGAATACTCATTGGGCAAGGGGGTCTTAAACTTTAATAAACAACATATATTTTTTTATTCTATGTTATTTAATTATTCAACAGGGCATAACCATAAGGTAAGGAGACAGCTACCCTTGTAAAGAAAGTGAATCAATACCCGTAAGATATGTAGTATCCGTGAAATAGCCAACAAACTTAGTTGTCAAAAAAAAATTTCAGGGCGACGTTCCGAAACCCCCCATCACCCCTAGACCAATCAATTTCATCAACAATTACTCATATTATCAATCAACATTGTATACTCCCCCATTAAAATCCTGGCTCTATCCTGTCTATAGAGGTAAACATAATCATAAATGAATAAGCAATGATTAGCATACAGCATGGTCCATTATGTAACATACCGCCGTGTCTTGTGTCCCTTTTAATTAACCCCTTTTAATCATGGTTAAACTTAACTAAATTGAGATTAAAATATTTATTTTTTATTTTTTCTAAAAACTGTCAATTGGATGGATGAACCGAACCCTAAATCTTAACCACAATTTGCAGGTGTTTAAAAAGAAGATGTGGAACAATTTGGACCACGCAGCAAAGCATTTTCCTAAATTAATAGAGCATATAATTCCAACACTCGTTACGTGTATAATGGGTCAGGACCCACCACTGAATGATTCCCCATAAGAGATTTTCAAAGCCCAAAGAAAAGCATGATGGGATGATCTTTCGCCAATTAATTTTAAATTCTTTTTTGGGTCAAAACTCCTATAAAGATTTCGATTTCACCATTCATATGTTGGGACCAATGAAATGTAAGGTCTCGATCTTCGGCATGCCAACCCCGTGGTCCACATATCAGACTTTATGTTATACGATGGCGCTAACGTCCACATCCTCAATTGATAACAAGTCATTTACTTTTGATCATTCTATTGGAAAAGTCACCCCTTGTGGGCCATATTACCCAGAAAATCAGAATATCGTGGGTTGAATTGTATTTGGTCTGCTTAATCTGATCAGATCGAGGACTTTGCTACTGAAACCGTCTAGGTACGAGACCTCTTACGGGATGGCTCTATCCAGATTTCAGGTGGGGCCCATCTTGACATGATGGGCCCTACTTGAAATCCTGTGTTCGGGCGCGAGGTCTCGACCCTGACACGATCTCAATAGCATTTCCCTTAGATCTAACAACTAGATCTAGAGTTAGACCTATATACAGAACAAATTCAAACTGGATAGTAATAGATTCAAATTCGTATTCGACTATCCCAATATTGATTAAATATCTGTATCATAGTGAGATATGATCTCCAATTAAAATAAATAATTTTATCCAAATTATTGAACTTTAAAAAAATTACAAGAAAGAAAAAATGTAAAAAAAAAGAGCAATTGTCCCCTCGTCGGCCGAGAAGGGGACTATTCCTCCTCGCTCTCTCACAAAGCCGACCCTTCAACTCCCATTAAGCTGGGTTAGTTTTTTTTGATCCTTTAGTTAATATTTTTATTTTATTTTTTTACAAACTAAGGGTAGATGGTGAACCCTAAGGGTGGATGAATCTTAACCACAATTAAATGTGGTTAGAAAAGGGACACATGACAAGAAAATGGGAGCCGAGACGCCCGTCTTGCGTCACCGACCAAGGAGGTGATTAGTTTCCAAAAAAAAATGTAAAGAAAATAATAATTTTATTTAAAATATGTATTAAATTATTATTTTATCCTCATTCATATTAAACATAATAATTTAGTGTATCTTAGAATTACATACAAATTACATCTATTCTATTAGCAATATAAGGAGAATTCTTTAGTTTAAAAAGTAGGCTGGCTTTTGTTAAATTTCAAAACTGCCCTTATAATAATCAATACTAATATGAAAGCTTATTGAATATCTTACTTAATTCCCACACTACCCCTTACTTATTTTGCTTAATTCACATATGATTACTTCAAATACTCTATGGTTATAACAGGACTCCTTGTAATCTGATTACGTCATTGAGGTCGCCATGTATCCCATTTAACATTCTAACTGTGGTTAAGATTCACTGGACTCCTTGGACTCCCGGTTACGCCACTAAGGTCTCCATGTGTCACTTTTAACACTCTTTAACTGTGGTTAAGATTCACCCACTTATCTTGATTTTTAGAAAAAAAAAAAGATATGACAAAAAAAATTAACCATATAAGTTAGTGAATTTTAGCCGGGGCTTCAAAAGAATTAATATTTTTTTAAAAAAAAACAAAGGATAATGGGTGAATCCTAGGGGTGAGTGGATCTTAATTAACTTCAGTTAAAGAGTGTTAAAAGGAACACATGACGACCTCAGTGGCCTAACCGGGCTCCTCGCTCTCTTTGCGAAATGCTCCGAAAGAAGAACGTCTTGCCAAGGCCCCGCCCCCCTCCTTTCTTTGCTAAACCCAAAATGCCCCTAAAACTTTTTAGTTTTCAACATGTCGATCCCTAGCTACGACATATTTCTATAACCAACGTGTCTCTCACAACCAAGGCCCCGCCCTCCTCCTTTCTTTGCTATACCTAAAATGCCCTTAAAGCTTTTTAGTTTTTAGAATGTCCCTACGTCATATTTCTATAATCAACTCACTATTTATTTTTATCCAAGATGTCTCTCAAGTTTTAAGACAAAAAATATTCTTTAATTTTTTTTCAAAATGCTCTCACTATAGTCCCTCTCCCAATCTCTCTCTCCCTCCCCTCTCTCACGTGTATTGCACGTGCCACCCGCTAGTTTTATTAATAAGAGTATTTGGAAAGCAACACTTGCCCCATCGGTAGTGTGCTAGTCACCACTCCATTGATCTGGGTTCCACTCCCGAGAGGGTGTGACTGTTGTCATCTCCACCCGCCCATGACTTAGAACATATACTAACCTACTACCCGGGGTTGTGGCCTAGCCACGTATCTCTCACAAAAAAAAAATAAAAAAAAATAATAAGAGTATTTTAGTTATATATACTTAAATAAAGACCCAGGATTCTCTCAAGTTTGAACCCCTAGAGGTCGCCACGTGTCTCCTTTGACACCCCTTAACCATGGGTAAAGTTCACCCACCCCTAGTGTTCACTCACCCATCCTTGGTTTTTTTTTTATATTAATTATTATTTTTTAAATTAAAAAAACTGTTTTTAGAGTTTTTTAATATTAAAAACAGTTTTTTAATTTAAAAAATAATAATTAATATTTAAAAAAAAAACCAAGGATGGGTGGGTGAACCTTACCCATGGTTAAGAAGTGTCAAAGTAGACACGTGGCGAACTCTAGGGGTTCAAACTTGAGAGATTCTCTCAAGTTGAACTTGAGAGAATCCTGAGCCTTAAATAAATTTAGATAGGGAGTTTGCATGTGGTGTGTGTGTATGTGAGAGAGAGAGAGAGAGAGAGAGAGAGAGAGAGTGTGAGTGCTTTGGTGGTGTGAGTATTTCCTTCTGATTGCCTTCCGTCATTGCCTTGTGGTATGATTGAGTTCACCAAAAAAAAAATCACATCCCATGAAATCCTTAACAACCGCCCGTGTGCCCCACGTTTATGTAATCATCGAGGATAGCACGATGCCCTTCACACATATTACCAACGAACGATAAGGGTTGACCTAAGAATTGAATTTTATTATGCTTGAGTTGACACGCAAAGGGATCTTTTCCTTCCACACCTTATTCTTCCTAGAAGTTACCTTCCAACTTCCTCAACTTCTTATAACCGCACTTTGTTATTTAGTTTGACATGAGATCATTGTACAGACCGTACAAGCGATTATAAAGGAAATTTCCTATCTCTATATCTCTATATATATACCCCTAATATCTCCCAGTTATGCCAATGAGGAAGAGCATTGATAAAATCATATCATAAATTCTGTCTAATGATTCTGCTTCTATGTGTGTCCTTAAGTCTAATGAATTGCACAGGATATTTGAGATTCTCGACCGCGACGGAGACGGGTATGTTAGCGTCGGGGAGCTCGATTGGCTCCTCGACAAGGTCGACGTTGGAACTGGTCCAGACGAGCTCGAATCCATTATGGGGAAAAAGAGTCTTGACTTACATGAATTCATGTTATTCTACAACTCGATATCTCAACAGTGTAGGGATGAGGGGGGAAGCAAGGAGGGTGTTGATGAGGAGAGAGACCTCATTGAGGCCTTCAAGGTTTTTGACTTGAATGGGGATGGGTTCATTTCATGTGAGGAGCTTCGGAGTGTGTTATCGAGACTTGGGCTCTGGGAGGAGAAGAGTGGCAGCGATTGTAGGAGTATGATTTACGAGTTCGATACCAATTCGGACGGGCTGCTCGATTTCGATGAATTCAAGAACATGATGTTGCGTACAAATCATTGATATATTTTTGCTCAGAGATTTTGAGGGATGCATGCAGTCTCGGCCCTATGCGGTCTCACTAGCATTTTCCTTTGTAAAACTCTAGACTTTGATTTGAAAATGATGATTAAGATGGTCAGCTAGACTTGTTCTCAATAACAATGATATATTTGTTTTTACTTTATTTATTTTTGGTTGAAACACAAATAACATCCACCCACTATTTCCACACACACACACCCAACACACACACCCTAGGCCACAAGGCCATTGCACCTGCACACCCTCTCGAAAAAGAGAGGGCGGTGGGGCTATAACAGAAGATTTAGGCCAAAAGTTCTATTTTACTATATTGAAAGAAGGATGAAAGAGACCCAAAAGTTTCATTGTACGTCAGAGTATCAAGTGTGCCAATAATCCAAAATGGTTCCTATTATGGGCTTCAACCTCGACATTCGCTGAGTGTTCAAGCTTGCTCTAGATCAATTTGTAGTGGTTTATATTGATGATATCTTGATATGCTCTCAGTCACAGGAGGATCATGAGAGACATCTTCAGATTATTCTTCAGAGACTGCGAGATCATAAGTTGTTTGCCAAGATGAGTAAGTGTGAATTTGTTGGGAAAAAATCTGTTTCGGAAAATCTGGGTGTTTTTGGGAAAACAGTTTTTATAAACTTTGACCCAAAATATAAGTGGGACCCACAAGGATTTTGAGGCGGGTCCAAGTGGATCCGTGTTCTCCTCCATGAGGAGATTAACGTGGTATATTTACTTGTCCAAAACAGTGAAGTGGTGAATGAGAAATTCATCTCAAAGTAGGCCACTTGAACATGTATTGTAAGTTGAAGAATGGTAGAGAAAATAGTCCCACATCGGAAAACTATTGAAACCATAGTGTGGTTTATATACCATTACCTTGGAATAAAGGGTGGGCCCTTAGGGCACCCAAATTTTGCGAAGGAGTGAGCCCTTGCTCCAAGGTGGAACCAACCACACAAGCACACGCGCCGCCGCCCGCCCGAGCCGTGCCGTGTCCGGCCGGCTGGCTTGGTTTGGTTGGTTGGTTGCCTTGGCTCTTGTGGGCCTTTAGTCCAAGCCCCTATATTTATTTTTTGCTGGGCTGGGCCAAAGCCCATTCAACTTACACAGCAGTTTAATTATCCAACAGACATGACCCTTCTGGAACAGTCTCCTCTTTTCAATTATTTAAGGAATTCTATTGCATTTTTCTGGAGTACAAATTTCCAGATCTTCTACTCCCTAGTCTTAATCTTCTTCTGCATTAAGTCATTTTCATTTTCAGAGAGAGAGTACTAAACATCCAAGGTTCGCTGTGTCCTTGGGTTTCTAGTGGTAGTACCTAGGACGTGACTGTTGTATCTTGGGAGACAACTTACCGTAGGCCGTGACCACCTGTGCGGGGCAATATTGTCTTAAGGACATTGAATTCAATTCAAGCCTCAGTCCCCCTCAAACAGTAAAGTGCACTGTCCTTTATTTTTGCTCTATCTTAGATTGTGTTCTGTGATTGTATTTAGCATTCTGTAATTAACATGTTTTCAGTATAACATACAGTAAATAATTTTATGCAATTTATCCAACAAACTTAAGACAATATTAATACTGTATGTTAACTTTAATTTGCGGATTGAAGAATCTGGGATTAGATTACAGTCACTGTTTTCTTTGGCCTCTGAACTCTTAAAATCTGAATACTGTTATTACAAATTCTAAATCTGAATTTTGTAATTCTGGTTTAATAGATTCCTGCACTGTGTTTACATTCTGCCCTGCTTTAGATCCTGCATACTGAAGATTGAAATTTTAAGTTTTGTAACACAGAAATTCTGGATTTCAAATTCTGAATCCGCAATTCCTGAAAATCTGATTCTGCACTTTCAAAATCTGCGCTAGTTTATATTCTGAAATTTGAAGTTTTTTTTTTAAAAAAAAATAAAAATCTGCATTGCTTTAATTTCTGAAATTTAAATTACTGCATTAATAAGTTCTGAATTCATATTCTGTAAACAGAATTCTGCACATATAGAATTTGAAATCTGCAATCTGTAATTTTTAATTTCTGCATTTTCATTTTCTACAATTTCGAAATTCTGAAATTACAAATTGAAAACTGCAATTTAATCTCTGTATTTCTAACATTAAAATTCTGCAATTCCAGAATCTGAACATAATTCTTGCATTCTGAATTCTGTTTTCTGCAATTGCAATTCTGAAGTTTGAAAGATCTGAAATTCTGAAATCTATTTAGAATTCTGCAATTCTAAATTCTGAAATTTAGAATTCTGCTCAATAGTATTCTACATTAGTTTGCAACTTACTGAATAGTTGAATTCATAATCTGTAATTAGTTAATTACTGAAGAAATTTTTTTATTATTGTGTTACAGTCTAAACATACATATGACTACTGAAAAGACCATTGTTCCTACCCCGATTGTGGCACAAGTGCCAAATATCCCCACTGCAGGCCCCATTGCTCATGGTGAAAAACCTGAGAAATTTAATGGGACGGATTTCAAGAGATGGCAGCAGAAGATGCTGTTCTATCTGACCACCTTGAATCTAACAAGATTCTTGCAAGAGGATGCTCCTACCCTGAAAGAGGGTGAATCAGACCGGATGGCAGTTGCTGCTATTGAAGCATGGAAACATGCTGATTTCTTGTGCAAGAACTACATCTTAAACGGTCTGGACAATGCATTATATAATGTATATAGTCCAATTAAGACCGCTAAAGAGTTATGGGAGTCCTTGGACAAGAAATATAAGACTGAGGATGCCGGGATGAAGAAATTCGTGGTTGGAAGGTTTCTTGATTTCAAAATGGTTGATTCAAGAACTGTTATAAGCCAGGTTCAAGACCTCCAATTGATCCTTCATGAGATCCATGCAGAAGGAATGATGATAAGTGAATCATTCCAAGTTGCTGCAGTAATTGAGAAGTTACCTCCATCTTGGAAAGACTTCAAAAATTACCTAAAGCATAAGAGGAAGGAAATGGGGATAGATGACTTGATTGTCCGACTCAGAATTGAGGAAGACAATCGAGTATCTGAAAGGAAGGCTGGAAAACAAGTTCTTGAGTCAAAGGCAAATGTAGTGGAACACAAGTCTAAGAAAAGGAACCATCCTGAAGCTGGTCCAAGTCAGAAGCAAAAAGGCAAGGAACATAAAACGTTCAAGGGCCTTTGCTACATCTGTAACAGGCCAGGGCATGTGGCTAAGAACTGCAGGAACCGGAACTTCCAAGGGAAATCTAAGAAAGGATCCACTCAAGCTCATATTACTGAAGTTGAGAACATCACTGATGATGTTAATGACATGCATCTGTCTGCAGTTGTATCTGAAGTGAATATGGTGATGAATCCCAAGCAATGGTGGGTAGATAATGGAGCTACTCAACATATCTGTTCAGATAGGAGTGCATTCAGTAACTATCATAGAGTTACTGCAATAGAAAAGCTCTACATGGGAAACTCCTCTACTTCAACAGTTCAAGGATCTGGGAAGGTGGTTCTGAAGATGACTTCAGGAAAAAAGCTTACATTGAATGATGTCTTGCATGTACCAGACATCAGAAAGAATCTTGTTTCTGGAGCACTTCTAAACAAGAATAGTTTCAAGTTGGTCTTTGAGTCAGACAAATTTGTTCTGACTAAAAATGGGATGTATGTTGGAAAAGGTTATCTCTGTGATGGTCTATTTAAAATGAATGTAATGACTGTGATGCCTTCAGGCAATAATAATAATAAAGCTAGTTCTTCTGTTTATATGCTTGAGTCATTTGATTTATGGTATGCTAGATTAGGACATGTTAATTCTGATTCAATTCGTAGACTTGCTAATTCAGAGTTAATTCCTAAAATTAAATTTGATTCAAATAATAAATGTGATATCTGTGTAGAATCCAAATTATCCAGAACTTCTTTTCACTCAATTGAAAGAAGTACTGAACCTTTAGGGTTGATTCACAGTGATATTTGTGATTTAAAATTTGTGCAAACAAGAGGTGGGAAAAAATATTTTCACCTTCATTGATGATTGCACAAGGTATTGTCATATTTATTTGCTAAGTAGCAAAGATGAGGCTTTGGACATGTTCAAACTTTATAAAAGTGAAGTTGAAAATCAACTTAACCAAAAGATAAAGAAGTTAAGAAGCGATAGAGGAGGTGAATATGTGTCACCATTTGATGAGTTCTGTAAAGAACATGACATAATTCATCAAACAACCGCTCCTTACTCACCTGAACAAAACGGTATTGCTGAACGCAAAAACCGAACTCTAAAGGAAATGGTGAATGCCTTATTGATCAGTTCAGGTTTGCCTCAGAACTTATGGGGGGAAGCAGTCTTATCTGCAAATTATATTCTTAACAAATTACCCCACAAGAAGACAGACAAGACACCATATGAGTTGTGGAATGGTCGAAGACCTTCCTACAAATACTTAAAAGTGTGGGGGTGTCTGGCTAAGGTAGCAGTTCCTGCTCCTAAGAAGGTTAAGATAGGACCAAAGACAGTAGATTGCATCTTCATTGGATATGCTCACAATAGCAGTGCATATCGGTTTCTTGTACACAAGTCAGATATTTCTGACATACATGTCAATACAATCATTGAATCAAGGAATGCATCTTTCTTTGAAACTACATTTCCTTATAAGATTGTACAAGAACATAATCCTATAAAAAGGATACATGACACTATTAATAGTGATCATCGAGAAAATATAGACCAGGAGTCTATAGAAAAAGAAAATGAAGATGAACCAAGGCGTAGTAAAAGAGCAAAAACTACTACATCTTTCGGTCCTGATTTTTTAACTTATTTGTTGGAAAATGAGCCTCAAAGCTTTAAAGAAGCCATGTCTTCTCTAGAAGCACCTTCTTGGAAAGAGGCTATAAATAGTGAAATCGAATCCATCATGCAAAATCATACTTGGGAACTGGTGGATCTTCCTCCAGGGAATAAACCATTAGGATGTAAATGGATATTCAAGAAGAAAATGAAAGCTGATGGAACGATTGACAAATACAAAGCAAGACTTGTAGTAAAGGGCTACAAGCAAAAGGAAGGTATCGATTATTTCGATACTTATTCACCAGTTACAAGGATAACATCCATCCGTATGTTAATAGCTATTGCTGCTATTAACAACTTAGAGATACATCAAATGGATGTGAAAACTGCTTTCTTAAATGGTGATTTGAATGAAGAGCTCTATATGGAACAACCTGAAGGTTTCATGGTAAATAACCAAGAAAAGAAAGTATGTAAACTTGTTAAATCCCTTTATGGGTTAAAACAAGCTCCTAAACAATGGCATGAGAAATTTGACAATGTTATGATGTCAAATGGTTTCAGGATAAATGAGTGCGATAAATGTGTTTATGTGAAAAACACTGAAATAGCATATGTCATTGTATGTCTCTATGTGGATGATATGTTAATCATGGGTAGCAGTAATGAAATCATTCAATCTACCAAAATGATGTTAAATAAAAGATTTGACATGAAAGATCTAGGTGTTGCAGATATAATTCTAGGAATTAAAATTACTAGAACATCTGAAGGACTCATCTTATCTCAATCTCATTACATTGAGAAGATCCTTGAAAGATTTATCAAGGATGATAAAAGTCTTGCAAAAACACTTGTAGATGTAAATTTACATCTAAGTAAGAATACTGGACAGGGAATTTCCCAGTTAGAGTATTCTCGAATTATTGGTAGTTTAATGTATCTCATGAACTGCACAAGACCTGATATAGCTTACTCAGTTAGCAAACTGAGTAGATATACAAGTAATCCAGGGGAAGACCACTGAAAGGCGATAGTTAGGGTTCTCAAATATTTGAGATATACCCAAAACTATGGATTGCACTATACAAAATATCCAGCTGTACTTGAAGGGTATAGTGATGCAAATTGGATATCTGATACTAAAGACTCAAAATCCACTAGTGGATTTGTCTTTAAACTTGGAGGTGCATCGGTATCTTGGAAATCTTCTAAACAGACATGTATAGCCAGATCTACAATGGAATCTGAATTTATAGCTTTAGATAAAGCTGGTGAAGAAGCAGAATGGCTTCGTCACTTTTTAGAAGATATTCCAAGTTGGCCAAAACCTGTGCCAGCTATCTGCATACATTGCGATAGTCAATCTGCGATTGGAAGGACAAAAAACAGTATGTATAACGGTAAATCTCGACATATACGTCGAAGACACAATACCGTGAAACAGTTGCTCTCAAATGGAATCATTTCCATTGATTATATAAAGTCAAAGAATAACATAGCGGATCCGTTAACCAAAGGTTTGACTTTAGAGCAAGTGTATAAATCATCGAGGGAAATAGGACTAAAGCCTATATCTAAAGAGTCGACATAATGGAAACCCAACCTAGCTGACTGGAGATCCCAAGATCTAGGTTCAAAGGGACAACCTAATTATGTGTAACTCAGTAATGTCACTGTGAAGAATAAATTTCTTCATCCCATTTCTATGATGAAACAGTGAAAGAATCTAGGATAAGCAAAGCTTTTAATGATTCTTATATCTTGGAAATCCAAGTAGGGTATGATGAGATACTCTTGATAAGAGATCACCTATATAAGTGTGAAGAGGGGCCGCTTCTATAAGAATTTAAAAGGCAAAATTCTTTAAGAGCACTTATGAAAAAACCAGGAGTTGTTCAAGGCCAAAATGAACACAACCATGAGAACCAAAGGTGTTTGAAAAGGAACTGTGTGAGTTCTGTTGTCTTGGTTTACACTACGGCTGAACAGTTCAAGACATCATGTTCACTGGATAGCCAGTAAATCCGATAGAACTTCACTAAGAAAGGTTCAAGGCCAAAAGCTACCTTTCCCGATGCAGTAACTTTTCACTTGTACTCTCTTTAGTGTCTGCATATATTCTGTATTCTATCCAGGAATTTTCATTCATGTGGGGGATTGTTGGGAAAACAGTTTTTATAAACTTTGACCCAAAATATAAGTGGGACCCACAAGGATTTTGAGGCGGGTCCAAGTGGATCCGTGTTCTCCTCCATGAGGAGATTAACGTGGTATATTTACTTGTCCAAAACAGTGAAGTGGTGAATGAGAAATTCATCTCAAAGTAGGCCACTTGAACATGTATTGTAAGTTGAAGAATGGTAGAGAAAATAGTCCCACATCGGAAAACTATTGAAACCATAGTGTGGTTTATATACCATTACCTTGGAATAAAGGGTGGGCCCTTAGGGCACCCAAATTTTGCGAAGGAGTGAGCCCTTGCTCCAAGGTGGAACCAACCACACACGTGCGCGCGCCGCCGCCCGCCCGAGCCGTGCCGTGTCCGGGTCCGGTCCGTCCGGCCGGCGGGCTTGGCTTGGTTTGGTTGGTTGCCTTGGCTCTTGTGGGCCTTTAGTCCAAGCCCCTATATTTATTTTTTGCTGGGCTGGGCCAAAGCCCATTCAACTTACACAACAGTTTAATTATCCAACAGTCATGTCTGTTGGATTTAAACTGAAACCCCAACAGACATGACCCTTCTGGAACAGTCTCCTCTTTTCAATTATTTAAGGAATTCTATTGCATTTTTCTGGAGTACGAATTTCCAGATCTTCTACTCCCTAGTCTTAATCTTCTTCTGCATTAAGTCATTTTCATTTTCAGAGAGAGAGTACTAAGCATCCAAGGTTCGCTGTGTCCTTGGGTTTCTAGAGGTAGTACCCAGGACGTGACTGTTGTATCTTGGGAGACAACTTGCCGTAGGCCGTGACCACCTGTGCGGGGCAATATTGTCTTAAGGACATTGAATTCAATTCAAGCCTCAGTCCCCCTCAAACAGTAAAGTGCACTGTCCTTTATTTTTGTTCTATCTTAGATTGTGTTATGTGATTGTATTTAGCGTTCTGTAATTAATTTGTTTTCAGTATAACATACAGTAAATAATTTTATGCAATTTATCCAACAGAATTCTGGTTAGAGCAATGACATTTTTTGGCCATGTTAATTTTGGAGCAATGATTACCGTTGATCCCACACAACTAATAGAACTGTGGTGAATTGGGATAGATTCAAGAGTGTCACTTTATAGATGGTTTTTCTAACTTAGCAAGCGCCGTTCTCTCAATAAAGATAAATGGGAGGTAATGACAGGTGGAAAGGCAAATAAATAAATCAATAAGGAAGGGAGACCTAGACTCCAGCGGTCTATCTCGAATGAGGGAAAGAGGAGGGAATCGGGCCAAAGGCGAACATATACTCCTATGGGAGGGCTGGCTTAAAACTTCACTGAAGGGCTTAGGCCCGGTTTATCCTTGCTAGACCAAGCAGCGGAGGAGATCCATAGCCATTGGTTGGATGACCCTAGGAACTATACTGCGGATGTTCACATAATTTGCTGATGGCATATTTCTTGCTCCTACTGCAGCAGATGGTTCCATTATTCGCTTATGGATTAGAGGTAGTGGAATTCATTTCAACAGTATCGAGGGCAAAACTAGACTTGTACAATGCATATCAAACATATATCCACCTTTTTCCTCCTGCTACAGGAATGGATGTCATATTTGCTGATGGGCTAGAGGGAGCAGATAACGAGAAATTATGCTTTAATCATACCCTCCTTTTTTCCTAATATGGTCTTCCTGTCATTCTAATCCTTAGGTGGGAAGAATGAGACATTTACCTCAACTATGCTTATCTCTCCTTCCAATAAACCATCTCTTTTGAAGGGCTGGGACAATCAATTTTTTTGAATGGTTGGACAATCAAAAAATAGCCATGGTCTTGGAAGTTCTCACCATCACCAGGGGGTTTAGATCACATGCTATTACCAACTGAACAACTAGATAGGAGGTTGAGGAAGGAAAGAAAGAGTTGGGAGTTGATAAACCACTACAAAAATAATGGCCTGTGGCAACGGATTGTTGGAGGCGGTTCTAATAATCCGCCGCCACATAGCACATACTATGGTAGGGATATAATACCGTCGTCAATAACTGTTTTCGGGACTATAGTAATGGCGGTTAATTAATAATGGCCGTTACTAGCAAATACGACAGCGAGTTCATACATACCCGCCGTGGCAATCTTTCCCTCCAACCCTTTTGGTTTCCCGCCACTTTATTCATGGCGAATGTATAGCAGCGTGTGTATTAATAACCGTCATTAAGTTTTTAGTTAGGGTGGAGGATATATTATAACTATCGTGTTGTTTTTACATATGACGTCGGGTATAGTGTAACCACCGTAATATTCCTTTAATAGGACCCCAATAGTTTTTTCTTTCTTCCTTCCCTGCTCTCCTGCTCTCTTCGCTCTCCGGCCACTCCACCACCGCCGACCACCTAATCTCCAGCCACTCCACCATCTCCGACGACCTCCTACCAGTGCCGTCAAGTAAATTCTAAAGCACGACGGTTAGATATACGATGCAATAGGGCATTTTAATAATCATATTACAAATCGAATCACAGCGGTTCGTAACCGCAGGCATTTAGCAATATAAGACGGCGGGTTAAGTTAACCGCCATTCAAGTTTGCCGCTACATGATTCCCCGACAAGATAATCGTTGATGGGTTACTTCACAGCCGTGATAGACTATGACGGTGGGTATTTATAGTATAACGGCAGGTTTTAACCCGCCGTAAAAACAAATAATTTTGTAGTGAACTACTCGTTGGGATTTTTGATAAGTCTAATAGAACTAGTATTGTTCATCTCTCTCTTAGTATTGTTCAAGAGGCCTGTAGTCACTTCTTGAAGATAGTCAAAGCCTATTTAACATAATGAATAGAATGTCAGTTATGTTTAATACATAAAATTTCTAAAACAACAATTAAAATGACTAATTAATGTCGAACATACCTTAATATTAATAAATGTCCCTCTTATTGGTCTATTCTTGCCTTTCAAACGACTCGTCCTGAATATAATTGCCCTTTGCGATAGTAATTTGATCAATTATATAAAGGTTATACAAAACATAAACATAGCTGTAAAATGTGTGAATGAAAGAAATTTCCACTTATTGAAAACTTTTGTAATTTCAGGGCATGCGTAGCCTTTCTGCAATGGATCCAACCAGTCTACTGGAATTGTTTCTGGAAGGATTAAACCCACACACCAACTCTCCCTACAATTGAATAATGAATTCAAAAATTTTAATTTCAAATGAATACTCAACTTTAAGAATTAGAAATCATAGGTAACAAAATAATGAATTCAAAAATAACATAGCAAAAACTTACCCAATAGTATAATGTATAACGAGTACTTGGTCATCCTTGGCTAAGGTCAATTTACTTGCTATCATTAAGTTAGCACGACTATTAATATTTACTTTTCTTTAGGGTTAAAAAACATGTTCTCACTTTCTTCATTTCTATCTCTAAATAATTCATTTATTTTTTTGAAATAAAAAACAATTCAAATTGTAAGTCATAAAGTTATAATAATAGGAAAACAAACAAAAAAAGCTTAATTAGTTTTTGAGTTGGCTAACCTTATATTTAGCAAAATTAAATTTGCACTGATATCCTTTTCTGTACACAAGTTCATGACACCTGTAAGATATGTATTGATGAAGTAACTCTTTTACTAAAGATTGTAACATCAAATGTTATTAGTGGAAATCCACCGCTGCTTATTTTTTCATATCAATGTAATGACTAAATTCCTCAAAGAATTCTCTAATCGGTTGTGCAGCATCAACCTTGGATAGATGGAATTTATTAACTCAATATGGACAATGTTACAAAAAATTTTATGCAATAAATAACAAATAATTATAGAAAATTAAAACAATATATTGTAATAACATATCTGCGTAGTGAACTGTAGAGCCCCGGATTTATTATTCTTAATACTTGTGAAGTTTATTAAATGCTATGGAAACATGTGTTTAATTTTAATGTATTTAAGACTGCAAATTTAATGCTAAAAAGTGTTGATTTTAAAATCCAAATAAAACACTCAATTTAAGTCCTTTTTGAGGTTTAATTGCATGAAAATGGAGATAATCAAAAAGTAGCAAAAGAGTTTTTAAAAAAATATATATATTTCGGCGCCGGTGATCGATCGCCGCCGACAGGCGATCGATCGCCCAAAACGCCGTTCCGGCGGTGGTTTGCGTGATCTTGCGTGTTTTGAGTCCCTAGGGCTCCCAATGTTATAAATACTCCCTTATACTCGTGGGTTGAGGGTTTCTAAAGCTTTCTAAACCTAAAGGAGAGTGAGAAAATGGGATTTTGAGAGATCCAAGAGGAAGGATAAAAGGTTTTGCAAGGAAGAAGGGTGAAAAAGCTTAAATCCATCCTATTCGCAAGCGCGTGATCGTAGGGAAGCGACCGGGAGAGGTAAATATAACATCGTTACTATCAATATAGTGATTTTAATATGAATATTATGAAAATGATAGATCTAAAGAAAGAACAATCAAGATTAAGCATGATTAGGATGTTTCAATCCTTTATGAAAAATACATATGATGTTAGAGAATGTTTTGAACCACGATTCCTTTATGAAAAATATATATGATGTTAGAGAATGTTTCGAATCCTGATTTTCTCATGGAAAAAATACATGTGATGATTTATAGTGTTTTAAATTATAATTCTCTTATGGAAAATATACCTGATGTTTAGAGAGTAACTTAAGTGATGATTTTCTTATGGAAAAATATATATGAAGACTAGAAAATGTTCTAAATTATGATTTTATTATGAAAGATGAATGTGATGTTTAAAGGTGTTTCTATGATTTTTATTTCTCATATCAACAAGGGAAATGAATTTATCTTGTAGTGTATGGATGATGGAAAATGGAGGAATGGATGATGGTTGAAATTGATGAAACAATTATGAGCTTGCCTTGAGATTTTGATGTGTTATGGAACTAGGGTTTGGCGAGATTAATTTTATTAAAATTATCTATTGAAAATTTGGCATGATAGATATAATTGTTTTTTTATTTTATTATTGAAAACTTGATAGATTTATGTTCTATATTAATCAATTTATGAGAAATTCTGCATGTTTAAATTTATGCATGATTTACAATCATTATTATTTCACTCACACTGATTCATGAAATTTAAATATGAATAAGCAAGAAAATAAACAAGATGATAAATATTATGTAAGTACACACGGACACGAGCATGATGTATGATTGAGTTTTGCACTGACCGAGTACCCACAAGCTTAAGATCAAGGTAAGACCAGCCGTATATACCGACGAATGTGTAGACAAGCTGTATACACTGGATAATGTGTAGACAAGCCGTATACACCGGATAATGTGTAGACAAGCCGTATGCACCGGATAATGTGTAAACCGTGTGGTACCTCGGAAAGTAGGGTATATGTTAGTTTCTACCCAATATATGGGGAAGAGATATATTAAGTTATTGCATTTGCATGTTGTTGTATACATTCACAAACAAGAAAAATAAGTAAGATAAACAAGAAAAACAAGTACAAGTGATCAGGTGTAAGAATTGAAATTGAATTATGTTTCTGTACTCTGAATTGTTATATGTTTACATGTTATGTTGAATTCTAAATTATGTTTATATTAAATATTGTTATATTATTAGATAGGATTTTATATATACACTGGGTAACTTGTTACTCAGCCGATGACTGTTGTTGTCGGTAGGTTCTAGATTTGAACATCTATGCTCCAGGACCTTGGGAAGAGGAAGAGTACGACGAGGAAGAGGAAGAGCCAACAGGTGATTACCCTGATGGGGAATGGAATTTGGATCGCTGGCCATATACTAGAAATTAGATTGTTAGTATTTTGATTTCGAGTTTTAGACATTGTAATAGACTTGATTCTAGATTTATAGTTAGATTGAATTAATGATTTGGGATTATATAGGATGATTTGAAGTAATTATGATGTTTTAGTATTTATTCTATACAATAGACTTGATTAGTATTTATTTAAAGAAAATTTTCAGGTTCATGTTTTAGAATTGCCTTAAATGCTTTATGACAGGAAGTTATGGAAGTTAATGATTAAGTTTCGTGCCAAGGTCTCACATTAAGTTAGGTTGGATTTTGGGGCGCGACATGAACACAAACCATGCATTTATGTACCTTGTGACATGACCTACCAGCAGATGATTATGCTCTTAGTACTTTTGACTCAAGAGCAGTCACCTTAGCCATTAGTTGTGCTAAATCTTTCTTTATAAATCATAATTGACGGAAAATACCTTCTCTATTTTGCTTATCTTTTTTTTTTTTTTTCATTTTCAGAACTTCTGACAAGTTGTTGAATTTCATGCACATATTGTTTCTCTAATCGTTCCTAAGTAAGATGTTGAGTATTTTGTGTTAAATATTCTAATTATTTTATTCTGAAGTAAATATATCCATTTAAAATTTAAATAATCATCAATACTCACAATTTTTCTTTTCAAAGTAGAAGGGTGACTAATATTTGGCTCTGCGTCAAGGCGTTATGTTTCTAACATGATTGTGTAATGAAAAAAATACATAACAGTAAGTTTAAAACAATCTCCTAGTGTATGTATGCATAACAGTAGCAGAATTTGATATAAAATTTCCAAATAAGAATTGACAATAATGTGTTTAATCATTTGAGTGAAAAATACTAACAGAAAGAGAAAATATTCCTCATGACTGAAAAAGTAAGTGATGTCAGAGGTAGAATGGAGCTGATGCTGGAGGTTGAACGAAACTGATGTTGGAGGATAAACGAGACCTTTGATCGAGAGAATAATAGTTGTAGGGAGACTCCGAGAGGGTTAGTGATTACATTCAAAATTTGCGTGCAAAGAGGAAATGAGTGAAATTTGAGGTTTTATAAAGCTAATATAACATCCTAATTTCAAACGAAAACCTTGATCATATTAATAATTATTTCATTTATTAGTATGATTAGTCCAAAAAAAAAAGTCGAAAAAATAAAAAGACTCCATTTATATCTTTTAAAAATACGAAGTAACAGAAAATAAAAAGTCAAAAAATGAAAAGATTTGATCATACCATTGTTGTTATCAGTTAGTGTAATAACCTTGATCAAATGTACAGTTTAGGAAAACTCTTTGGAGACCATAGTTATAATAGACAACCATGATTGTAATTCTAAAAAACTCAATTGGATTTTTTTGTCAATGAATCTAGAAGATAATGTCATTAGGAAAGATTAAATTACTGTGATTAGTTAATCAAAGCGATCAATCAATCATGTCATGTATAAACTTAGATCACTTTAGTTAAAATCACAGGTTATAGATAAGTGTGATTGTTTATTAACAAAAGATCACGATTATTTAAATAACCGTGATTGTTAACTGACTATGAGATCAGAGTAATTTAAATAACCGTGATCATTTGTTGTAAATCTCACGAATTTATGTGACCATGATCATTTCTATCTAACAAATCTTAGTAAATTTTACGTTCTTCTACTGTAAAGTAAATGTTCTACTAGCTTGGTTGTAGAACAATTGCAAATTAAAAAAAACTTTGCATATTTTTTCATAAAGAAATGAAACGAGAGGATTATCAAATTAAAAAAATAAATTTATTGGATGTTTACATAACAAATTATTGGATGTTTACATTAAAAAAATTATAAATAAATTCTGATTTAGTTTAGGAAGAACTTCAGTGCCTCATGTCACCACATAGAACCACCCAGCTCTTCCTCCCATCATAGGCTGGTGTTTAGGGGAAATCCGATGGAACGCCACCATTCCTAGAGGGATGAAAATGGAACTTCATGTTATAGAGGGAAAATAAATAAATCCATTATAGCATTAGAACCCCAAACTTTAGATTCTAATTTGGAAAGAACTTCTTTTCCCTCCCGGGACAAAATAATTCTAGATCGAGCTCTTCAATCTTCTTCTTCGTCATTCGATTCCAACATGCTCAAAAAGTAATCTTTAGATGCTTCTAGCCTGAGTTCGGCTGAGGAAAAACAAGAAAAAGATCTTAATAGCCACTTCCCGTAGAAGAGACTTTACCTCATCTTCCATCTCTCTCTCTCTCTCTCTCTCTTGCACAAGTCATACTTTCCCGTCAAAAGACAATGATGAAGGAATTGGAGTTAAAAATGTCAATCCCATCGAAGAACACGTACTCATTCCCTTCAAACAATAAACATTAGAGTTAAAAATGGAGCTTCAGAAAGAAGTCCATGTTATGGAGGGGAAATAAATACATCCATTATATGCTTTACAAATCTGAAATCTGTTATTCCTCACTATTGAGAGGAAATAAATACATTCAATATGAAAGAAGGAAAATAAAAGTACAAAAGGATAACAATAACGGTAGTGAAGAATTGCATCAAGAAAAATGAAGGGAGGATTAAAATTTCTGTTAATGAACTAGGATGCATATGTAGGCCGGAATTACAATCACAATTTTTCAAAAACCGTGATAGCATGTCAATAAATAGTTACAGTTCTTTTTGAACCGTGATTGTACTCTAATAAAATTAATTATATTTTTTTGAATTTTGTGACGTCGTAGTTATGGTTTTAAGCACCTAATTTTTACACCCTTAGCTAATCATGGTTAAGGCTCTTAATTATGGTTAATCCCCTCAACTGTGGAGAAAACCCTAGCAAACCCTAGGAATCAACCTTACTGAAACCTAGGAAAACTAAGCCCTAAACCAAGATCTATCAAGCCCTAGGCGAGAAACCAAATCCAAGCCCTTAGGGCTTAGACCCACAAACCTCAAGAACCTCGGCCTGGGCCTAAGCCCAAGCCCATGAATTCAAAAAAACACAATCCGTACGCGTGCATGACCTAGGCAAGGTCCTATGGGCAAAGATTGCTTGGTGTCGGTAATGGGATTACCGACACCATGGATTTACAAAGGTTTTAGGGTGTCGGCAATCCCATTGCTGACACACCTAGATTTCCTATTTTGCAGCATGCCACCTCCCTGCACGCACAATGCAGGCCCTGCACCGCCCACTCCTTCTTCTGCAGACACCTCTCCGGCCACTGTAGACCTCTCCCAACCTTGTACAAATGACAAGGGTGTCCCTATGGGACTCCCCTATAAAAGGGACACCCCTACAGCCTGGAACTCAGCTCCATAGCCCATATCCATACCCCTGCTTGAGTCCAAACCTCCTCTCAGCCTCCTAGGACCTCCAGCAAGCCCTCCAAGTGCCCTAAGTCACCCCTGCACCTTTGCACAGTAGCATCACTGCCTGAAAATGCATCACAGCAGCACCACAGTCCACCACCAACACCTCCAATGACTTGCAGCAGGGTAGGGCTTCCCCCTACCCCATTCCTTTTTTTTGACACATCATTGTGAGCCCCTGGTCCATTCCAGGGGACTTTACTTTCGATTTTGCAGGTGAGCCCACTGTGGGGAGGTCTCACCCACCTTCATAGGTGTGGGGAACCTCCCCCATGGGTACAGTAGACTTCAAATACCGTCATCATAGGGGAACCCTTAGTGACCCTCTGGTAGTAGCCCCGTAGGGCAAAATTCTATTTCTATAAAAATTGCAAGGTGTCGGTAATCTCAGTGCCGACACCCATGATCCATGCTGTTTTAAGGGCTTGCGGACCCCACCCAGAGGCCTTTTGGGTCATTCCAAAGCCAGGGTTAGGTCCCCCTTGACCTCCCGTACAACTTTCATGAAGACCCCAAGACCCCTAGTCAAGCCTAACCAAACACCAAAAACCAAAAACTATCAAAGGTGTCGGTAATCCCTTTACCGACACCTATGATTTTATGCAACAAGGTGAACAACCCACTTTGGAGACCATCTTGTTCATCTCATAGCCCTTTTCAAAACCATAGGTTTTCACTCCCCCAGATCCCTGCCTAACCTTAGTTACAGGCCATCAAAGTTCGTGAAAAATCATGCTAACTCTCGGCAATCCCATTGCCGACAGTGTGGGTTTTTGTTATTTTGGGGCTATTCACGGGGTCCGCAGCATGTAGGGGCCCTCCGTTGGACCTCACCTCACCGCTGGGACCCAACCCAAGTCTGCACATGCCTTCCTTAGCCTTAACCATGGTTAAATTTGACTATGGTCAAACCTTAACCATGGTTAGTTAAGTTGACAAATTTGAAAAACTCCTAGAAAATCTCAAAAATTCTAAAATGATAGAGAACATCACTTTTGGGTCATACTCACGCTTAATCATGGTTAAAATGAGCTTAACCATGGTTAAATCCCGATTTAACCATGGTTAATCCCATTTAAACCCTGGTTAATTCCCCAAAAATCATAAAAAAATGCAAAGGGCAATATAAATCCAATTTTAACTTTAAATATTGTCCAACCATGGTTATCCAGACTAACTATGGTTAAAACCCATGTCTTAACCATGGTCAGCCCATTTAACTTGAAAAATTTTGGGAGAACTCCCTAAAATCCATAAACCAAACTTGGACCTTAACCCTAGGCCTACCGGGCCGAACCCAAGCCTACCAGGCTTAACCCTAGGCCTATCGGGCTGAACCAAGCATACCGGGCTTAACCGTAGGCCTACCGGACTTAACCTAGGCCTACCAGGCTCAACCAAGCCTACCTGGCCCAACTTAGCCTACCGGGCTTATCTTAGGCCTACCGGGCCGAGCTTAGGCCTACTGAGCCGAACCCTAAGCCTATTGGACCCAATCTTAGTCTACCGGATTAAACCCTAAGCCTATTGGGCTTACCCTTGGCTTACCGGGCCCAATCATAGCCTACTGGGCCTAACCTTAGTCTACCAGACTAAACCCTAAGCCTACCGAGCTTACCCTTATCTTACCGGGCCCAATCATAGCTTACCAGGCTTACCCTTGGCCTTCCGGGCTCAACCTTAGTCTACCGGACTAAACCCTAAGCCTACCGGGTTTACCCTTGCTTTACCGGGACCAATCATAGCCAACCGAGCTTACCCTTGGCCTGTCGGGCCCAACTTAGCTTACCGGGCTTACCCTAGGCCTACCGAGCCAACCCCTAGTCTACCGGACTTCTCCTCGGCCTACCAGGCCTAAGTCTACTAGGCTTCTACCTTGGCCTATCGGGCCCAATCAAACCAAGCACTTGACAAACCTGGTTAACTCAACTCTAGTCCACCGAACTAGACCCTAATTGGCGACTCTAAACATAAAATCAATTGACCATATCGTTAGGACAACATCCTCCTCTGTGGGCGGAGACTGAAATCCTTGTTCACAGCTCTGGCGACTCTGCTGGGGATATTTTTTAAGGTTCAACCCGGAACCTAGGTTTAAGCCAATATTACTCAAATGCCTTAAGATTTAGTCTGATACTAATTCTTTTATCTCTCTTGGTTGTATTGTGTATTGTGCATACCATACATGTCATAGTAGTGTAACAACCCAATACCCATTAGACATGCTTAATACGCTTACGACTGCTTGATGATTATCATCAGTGACAGAGGCTTAAAAGTCTTGGAGGTCTGCGGAGTTACTCCTGCTGGGTGATTATCCCAGGGAATGATTCTAAACGCTCCCACTTACACCAATTATCCATTTCAAGGGAGTCGTATATACGATGTTAAGTGATCCCCCCATCCTTAGGAATACATTTGCACCACCCCAGCATGCATACATGTAGCGTAGGCCAAGGGATAGTCTACAAGCAGCCAAACTTGGAGGGATACTCTAAACCTTAATCTGCTTGAACTCTATACTTGTCTCCATCATGGTTGACTACCCGGGCACATCCTACCCAGATAAGCACCCACCCAGGTGATGAGCCAAACTTGTGCTTGTAATAAAACACATCCTACCCCGCAATCTGACTTCCCACATGAGGTTCAAATCCCAGGTAGACAGGCCTATCCCCAACCTTGACCTGATAGGCCCCAGTTCCCAACAACCTGAATAAAGCATATTGGACCTCTGTCCGATTGCCCTATAAGATTACATGTGCCCTGTTGCACCCAATAAAAAAAAAAAAAAAAAAAATCTCTGCATCATCTTTCCATCCTGCACCTGTATTACACAGTACACTCATATCGAGTCTATATAGATGGCAGATCCTTCAGGGATAACCCAGTCGATTGGTCAACCAGTTCAGCCCATGCATTTAACTTCACTGGGGGCATGTGATCACAACCTTCGGAAAGCGACAGAGTCCTTAACCCCAAGTCAGCATATCACTTGAGTTCAGTACTACAGAACCGAGGCTATCCTAGACTTATCCATGGTTAAACCAGACCCGCGCCTCATGAACATATCTATCCAGTGTGGGGACCCATTTTAGATGGTAAGGATGGGCTATCTCCAACACTGGATGAGATTCAGCACATCTTAGGGTTAAACATGGACGGGAAAGCCATTATACCACACTACAAGACAACATACCAAGCAGACCTATCCAGGTTCTTGCATATCAAGCCCGCCTGCTTGCAGCTCGGTCCTAACGGCTTTTTTGATCGGATACCTTTCAAATTTCTCGAACACAGTACAAGCGCAAGGGGAACCCTGATTCTCTTGCAGTAGAACTTCCTGGTCTCAACGCCCTTGCACTAGATCCCGGATGTTCAATTTTGCTGAAGCCATTGAAAACATGGAGGTTGAGGTCACAGCCACTTGACTTCGCGATCCATGACGGACCTACCTATGATCGAGTTTTTTTCTCTTTTTGAGTTACAGTCCTGTACTCTCTTCCTGCACATTAAATACAAAATCCTTTCTAGTATCCTATTCCTCGCATCATGCAAAATACTCTATTCACAATGTATAAACACTTGCACTGTGCTTCTCTGGCATTACTGCATCATCCATGCACCCTCATCATTAGGATCACTGCACATACACTACATATATACCACAAGTATACTACAGCTTGCACCACTAGTGCACTACACTAGCAATACCGGCACACTACACTAGACATTTACACATGCATCGCCACCGTATTTGCATTACTAGGACACCGCACTTGCACCTATCCCGGAAAACATAAAACCCAATCTATCCCAGTCTAGGCACTGCCATCCAAGCCACAATCTGTACTAGCATCCTTAGAGTCCAGTCTATCCTAGCCCAGGCACCTTTGCCATAACACTGCATCTATCATCACTCGTGCATCTATAGAGTACAGACTATACATCATGTAGTCGACTACATGATGTATAGTTTGTACTTGACATCCCGTGTGTACCTTTACAGTGTACACCAATTGCATGTCTCTCCTTTGTGACACCCCCGTATGTCCTAGACATCCTGGTGCTCCGTGACGATCATATTAGACCACAGACTCACCAGCATGTCCCCCTTTGTGACACCCCTATGTGTCCTTGACATCCCGTGTGTCCTTGACATCCCGTGTGTACCTTTATAGTGTACACAACCTGTATGTCCCTCCTTTGTGACATCTCTGTATGTCCAAGATGTCCTGGTGCTAAGTGATGACTTCGTCACACCGGTGACTCACCAGCATGTCTCCCTTTGTGACACCCCTATGTGTCCTCGACATCCTGTATGCTCCGTGATGACCTCATCACATCGCTGACTCACCAGCATGTCTCCCTTTGTGACACCTCCGTGTGTCCTCGACATCCTATGCATACCTTTATAGTGTAAACCACCAGCATCTCTTCCTTTGTGACACGCCCGTGTGTCCTCGACATCCCGTGCGTACCTTTACAATGTACACCACCGGTTCTCCCCCTTTTGTGACACCCCCGTGTGTGCTTGACATCCTGTGTGCTCCGTGACTACCTCGTCACACCGTTGACTTACCAGCATGTCTCATTTTGTGACATCCCCGTATGTCCTTGACATGCCATGTGTACCTTTACAGTGTACACCACCTGCATGTCTCTCCTTTGTGGCACTCCCGTGTGTCCTTGACATCTTGTGTGCTCCGTGACGACCTCGTCACACCGCTAACTCACCAGCATGTCTCCCTTTGTGACACCCCCGTGTGTCCTCGACACCCCATGCGTACCTTTACAGTGTACACCACCGGTTGTCCCCCTTTTGTGACACCCTTTGTGTCCTCGACATCCCGTGCGTACCTTTATAATGTACACCACCGGTTCTCCCCCTTTTGTGACACCCCTGTGTGTGTTTGACATCTTGTGTGCTCTGTGACAACCTCGTCACACCACTGTCTCACTAATCTGTCCTCCTTTGTGACACCCCCATGTGTCTTGACATCCCGTGTGTACCTTTAAATTGTACATCACCTGTATGTCCCCCTTTTGTGACACCTCCGTGTGTCCTTGATATCTTAGTGCTCCGTGACAATCTCGTCCCATCGCAGTCTCACTAGCCTGTCCTCCTTTGTGACACCCCTGTGTGTTCTTGACATCCCGTGTGTACCTTTACAGCGTATACCACTTGCATGTCGCCCTTTTGTGACACCCCCATGTGTCCTTGACATCATGGTGCTAGCCTGTCCTCCTTTTGTGACACCATCGCGTGTCTTAGATGTCCTGGTGCTCCGTGACAACCTCGTCACATCACAGTCTCACCAATGTGTTCCTTTTTTTAACACACCGTGTGTTCTTGACACCCCATGTGTCCTCCGACCGACCCAGTTAATCCGCTCTAGGAGATGCCGTTTTAATCACACCCTTTTTCGGTAAAGCACCTCCAGGCCACGCCATCCCTGCTTCTTAATTTTCCCTCGGCTACTCGCTATCTCCTAGCAGTAGTCCACATCATCTCACATGCACTCACCACTTGCACAACACACACCATATTGCATTCTATCCTGGTGTAAAAATTGGATGATTCCAGTCTTTGTCGTTCAACTACCAATCCTGACACTCTCCGACATCGAGGGGTAGCAGTAAGCACCCAATTTTTACACCCTTAGCTAACCTTGGTTAAGACTTTTAATCATGGTTAATCCCCTCTGTGCGGACAGGTTTCGGGGAAACACTGGTTCGAATCTCACAGGGTGAGTGTGGAGTTGCCATCTATTCATTCAGAAGGGATAAGTCCCCGGGATTTGGATAAAGTCTTGGTTTGTGATTGAGATTAGGGTAAGAGGCTCGGTTAAGTCTGGGGAAGGGGTTAGACACCCCGGTACTTCCACTTTTTAGTGGTTCCCTACTTGCTAGGGTTAAGCCAAATTAATCTCAGTTTTAATCAAATGCCTTAAGTATTTAAGATAATGCTAATCTAAGAAGGAGAAATCCTAGACCAGGGTCGAACCCGGGTTGGGCTGCTAACGTACTCACATTGGGGTGAGATCAGACCAAGCGTAGTTCTGGCACATGAGCCCGTGCCGAGACTTAGGGTGTGTGTGTGTGCATCGAGGGTGGCATAGGGTCTAGTCGGGAGGCTAGGGCTGATTGATCAGGTTGGTCAAGTGTTTGGTATTGGGCCCGGTAGGCCAATGGGTAGTCCAGTAGACTAGGGTTTGGGCCCGGTAGGCCGAGGTTGGGCCCGATAGGCCAAGAGTGAGCCCAGTAGGCTAGGGTTTGGGCCCGGTAGGCTGAGATTGGCTCGGTAGGCGAAGGGTGAGCCCGGTAGGCTAGAGTTTGGTCCGGTAGGCCGAGATTGGGCCCGGTAGGCCTAGGGGTATTTTGACCAAGGGTTATGGTTACTAACCCTGGTTAAAAGGTGGTTAACCATAGTTAAGGGTGTTAACTATGGTTAACAAGTCCAAAGTAAGTATTTTTGGTCTTTTTTGAATTTTCTAATTTTTTTGGGATTTTTTCTGATTTTTTCCAGTGGTTAAGGATGTTAACCGTGGTTAAGGGGGGAGGTTACCATGGTTAAGGGTCTTAACCATGGTTAAATGGTCGAGTGAGACCCTTTTTGGGCTTCTCATATTATTTTAGAATTTTTGAGCATTTTTTAGATTTTTTTCGGGTTCATGGGCTGCTTAACCATGGTTAAGGCTTAACCATGGTTAAGGGTTAACCACAGGCGGGTTTAACCATGGTTAAGGGGCCATGGCAGGGCCTAGACTGGCCTCCTACCCGGACTGGGCCCCCACAAAGTCCACCAAATGCAAAAAAACCTCCCAAAAAAATTTCTTTTTTAATTACAGTTAAGGCAGGTTTAACTATGGTTAATGAGAGAACGATGGAAAACCGAGACTACTAGTGGGTAGCCTAAAATCCAATGATCATTTTGAGCCTTTGTAGGGCCCAAGGGGAGGTCAGGAGTGGGCCCCACAGAGGCCCAAAGTTGCCTTGTTGAAGTTTACATAAAATGACAGAATTTTTAAACAAACCAAACATATTTTTTTTCTGAACTTTGCGGCGATTTTCCAGCTGATTGGCTCAACCCCCGAGGGATCCGAGACCTTGGTTGTGAAGCCTACTATGAGAGTAATAATTTGGGCCCTTGTGGGACCCAATAGGAGGCCGTATGTGGGCCCCACAGGGGTTCAAAGTTGGCTACTCGGGCAACTTTTGATACTGTCGACCCCACTTTGGGGTTGATTTAACCATGGTTAAATGGCGAGTTAGGGGCTAGGATTGGTCAGGGGGTTAGTCCCAAGTGCGATGAACTTAACCACGACCCTAGTCTTGACTAAGGCCCACACTAACTGTGGTTAAATCAGGGTTAAAAGGGGGAACCCGAATTGCCCATTTGCAGAATACTTTTTTGAAAACTCCCCTTTTTTTTTTGGTCTGGCTGGTGTCTAACCCGTAAGAGTCCAAGGGGCTCCTCATGGACTGAGGACCCCTAGACCCAGAAGAAGGGGTTGTGCATGGTGGGGGGTGTGCCCGAATCGGAGCCTCAAAGGAGTCCCCCCAAGCCTACGGTTTAGGCAAAGGGGTCCTTATCCCCAGCTGGAAATTAATGCTATAATGGTAAAAAAAAATGAAAAAAACGATAACATGGGACCCCTAGAATGGGACCAGGGGTCCCTTACAATGGAAATAATAGTGGAGAAAAATAGGAGGGGGATGTATACCCTCGAGTATTGCAGTAGCGAGCTCGGGGACTGTTGTGAGAAGTTTGGGAGCTGCAAGGAGAGGCCTGAGGACACTGGGGAAGCTCTAAATTGCTTTGAGGGTGAAGAGTCCAAGCTTAGGTGGTGGTATTCGGTCTGGCCGCAGTCTAGAAAGTCTACGGTTTGGGACAATGGCTGTGTTTTGTGGTGGAGCATAGGATTTGATTTGCAAGGCGAAGTGGCTGGGAGTTTAAAGGAGGTCTGGGGTTCAGTGGGGTTTAATCTCAGGTGGAGGCCAAGGGTGGGACGAGAGATTTGATCTCTGCAAATAATTTGAATTCGGTCCTCTTCTTCAAAAGTGGCTATGGTGCAAGGTGGTGTGTCGTGGAGCTTGGGAAGGGTTTAAGGACTTGCCTAAGGTGGAGATATGGTGGGGAGTTAGATGGATGGGCTGGCCGAAGGGGTGGAACTTCTACTGTAAATTTTTTTTGAAAAATCCTCCTCTCTGCCATGAATAGTGGCTATGGATTTGGGTGGTGGTTTAAGGTGATATTAAGAGAACTTTGGTTTTGCCTAAGGCTAAAACAAAGAATGGAGGGCTAGCTGTTAGACGAAGTCTGAGTCTCTCTGGTTGTTTTTTTTTTTGAAAATCCCCCTTGCACAGTGGCCACGTTGTGGGTTAAATAGAGGAAAAAGAGGGTAGGGGAGTTTGGATAAGGATGAGGACGAGATGGTACTAGGCGTGGGAGACCGAGGCAGGCGGTAGAGGAGCTGGACCAAGCATGGTCTGTTCACTCGTCCCTTTGACAGGGACGATAAACAGTACCACCCAAAATTGAATATTTTTTTTAAACCCTTGGTTGTATTCGGTTTGTGCCCTGGCCCTTATACACATGGGCCAACCCATGTGACTTTCCACATTAGGTTGGCACCAAACTTTTCAAACTTTTAAAAAAAAAAAAATTTCCTTTATTTTTTTCTTTTTTATTTTCTATTACTATATTATTATTTTTTTCAAAATTTTTTTTTTTTGTTTACTTTTTTTGGGCCCAATCACCACATGTGTGGGGGAATCAAAAGGTATTTTGCCCAAAAAATTTTGAATTTTGAATTTTGAAAGAGGTGATTTGGGTCCTACTTGGGCTTAGTGGGCCCATGTTTGGGCAAAAAAAAAAGGTTTTAATCTTACTTTTTGGGGTTGTGGACTCAAAATGGGCTTGAGCCCGCGGTGCTTAGCCTAGGGCTTAGACTAGGGCTAGGCTAGGGCTAGGTCTGGGTTAGGTCCAGGGTTTACCTAGGGTTTAGCTAGGGTTAGCCTAGGGTTTGGTCTAAAGCTTAGGTGCTACCTAGGGTTAAACTAGGGTTTAGTTTAGGGTCTATCTAGGGCTACTAGGGTTTAGCCAGGAATAACCATGGTTAATGGGGGTTAACCATGGTTAAACAGGATACAAAAATTGGGTGCTTACAGTTGCCTCTCTTTGTCGAAGAGCACTAGGATGACGATTATACGACAAAGACTGGAAACATTCTATTTTTATACCGAGATGGATGTTAGGAATGATGCATGCTGTGCAAATGGTGAGTGTGGTGAAGTGATGAAGACTACTGCTAGAGGATAGCGAGTAGTAGGGGGAGCACATGAATGTAGGGATGGCGTGTCCCTGAGGCACTGGCCGGAAGAAAATCTCGCTTAGAAGTGACAAGAGGATTGATCGAAACGGTGTTTCCTGGGGATATTAACCGAATCAATCGGAGGACACATAGGATGTAGAGGACACATAGGGTGTTGGCCATTCCAGATGTTGACAAAGTGTGGAATGTCGACACTCACCAGGGATGCCAAGGACACACTGGGTGTCAAAGAGAAGGACATGTAGGCGTTGCACACTGTAAAGGTGCACACAGGATGTCCGGTATGCGAGGTGTCGACAAAATGTATTATGTCAATGCTCACCTGGGATGCTATGGACACACGGGGGTGTCACAAAGGGGACATGCAGGAGGTAATGCTGCGGTGTGACGGGGTTGTCACGGAGTACACAAGATGTCCAGCATGCGAGGTATCGACAAAATGTGTTATGCCGACGCTCACCTGGGTGCCAAGGACACACGAGGGTGTCACAAAGGGGACATTCAGAAGGTAATGCTATGGTGTGACGGGGTTGTCACGGAGCACATAGGATGTCCGGCATGCGAGGTGTCGACAAAATGTGTTATATCGATGCTCACCTGGGATGCCAGGGACACACGGGGGTGTCACAAAGGGGACATGCGGGTGGTGTACACTGTAAAGGTACACACGGGATGTCGAATTGATTAGAGGCATGATGCCGGATTTGATCTTGATATGGCCGAGAGGCATTGAGTTTTGATCATGTTTGAATGATGCTGAAGAGTTTAGTCATGTTGAGGATGAAGGCGAGGATGCTTTCCCATGACTCTATTGACCGTGACTTGTTGGGGAGGCGTCGAAGCGGCTTTTCTGCTTTGCCTGCTAGGTAGGCTCAATGTAGGTTGGTTTAAACAGATTTTGATATCAAGAGTTTGTTTTTGAAAATCCTTTTCAGGAAAAGTAAAGACTTTTTTGTGAAGATTTTTGATTTTGACAAAAGCATGCTTAGTTAGCTTTTAGATTTGCCAGTAAATTACCTTTGGTCGGGGCTTAAGGGATTTTGTGGGTTCCCTTTCACTCTCGGAGAGTTGAGTATGATTCAGAGCAGAATGCTATTGTTCCAGGCTAAGGGCCCTGGCTGGGGAGAAGCTTTTGAAAGACTTTTGGACTCTTGTTGGGGAAGAACGTTGTTGAGAGGCTGTCAGAGGCTTCTGTTGGGGGATCCGCTGGGGATTTGAAGATTGTTATAACCTGTTGCCAAAGGTCTGCTGGGGAATGGGATTCTGTTGCACACTATAATCGGGAAGTCTGGAGTTTCTCAATCAGTTGGGGATTTCCCGATGTTTGCCTGTATGCTGGGGAGATGTTTTCCGACGGATTCTCTGAGGAATGCCTTGAGTAGATCACCTATTGGAGATATTTCCTAATGGAATCTCTGTTGGGGATACTGATCCGTTGGGAAAATTGGGGAGTCCAGTGAGATTGATCACTGCTGGATCTTGTTGCCAAACTGATTTTTAGCTTTTCTTCCCATTTTTTACCCTTGGAATGACCAAGTCATGGGATTCACATAATTTTTGCGCGATGAGCCCGTTGCCGGTTTTCCCCATGCCTGTGAAGCTGATTGATTTTCTCCCTTTTTTACCCCTAGTCCCAAGACTAGGTCTGGGAGTCGCGTAACTTTTGTGCAATGAGGCTGTTTCCAGTTTTCACTCATGCCTGTGATTTTGAGGGTTCGGCTCCTCTCCCTTCATTGCCCTGATTGACATTTGCTGGGGATTGATACTCCACTGGGGATATAGATGCGATGTGGTGCTTGCACTTGTAATTTCTAGGGGATCTAAGAGGACTTAGAGTGGGACGAAAAGTAGGCTAGGGGACCGAAGTTTGGGACACCCTGGAATTATTCTTGTTGCAACTGACTTGCATGGAGATTTTTCTATTGGAGATAGATTTTTTTATTGGGCTCCACTGGGATTGTCCTCTTTGGTATAAGTTGATTTTTTGGGGATTCTTCCCTGTTTAAGAGATTCTTTTTTTGGGAATTTGAGAGAGGTTGTCTCTGCTGGGGACAGTTTTAAGAAGTTTTGGACTCTCTGTAGAGGAAAAGATTCTGATGGGAGAGATCCCTTTTTGTGACCGCACCTGATTTATCAGGTTGCCTACGTACCCTTTGCAGGATCAGGTCACGACGTAGTTCAGGCAATGCCACAAATGGTGAGAGAGGGTGTCCTTGAAAGGTTTTTGTGAGAGAAATGCTGTTAGGCTCGAGGGGCTAACTAGCAGATTTCATTGATTTTTGTAAAGGGGTTACATTGCTGGGGTATGGAGTGTGCCAAGGACGGCCTCCTGTCATTTTCCAGAGATTCTACGAGTACAAAGTGCCTATCAGACCTAGACCTTAAGCGTAGTATCGTTTAACTTTGTCCATATTGACGGGCTCTGGGAGGTCTTCGTCATCCATACGTCTAAGTCGTAGGGCACCACTGGAGATTTTATCTCGGATTATGTATGGGCCTTCATAATTGGGCGTGAACTTGCCCCTCGGGTCAGGATGGTTTGGCAATATTTTCTAGAGAACCAGGTCACCGATTTCAATGTTGTGGGGCTTGACTTTCTTGTTGAATGCCCTATCCATACCCCTCTGATAGGCCTAAGAGTGATTGAGGGCTTTCAGTTGCCGTTCTTCAATCAGATTCAGCTGTTCATACTGGGTCTGTGCCCATTCTACTTATGAGATTTCTGCTTCCATTAACACACAGAAAGATGGAATCTCTACCTCGATGAGGAGGACTGTTTCCATACCATAGGCCAGAGAAAATGGTGTTGCTCCTATTGAGGTTCTGATGGACGTTTTGTAGGCCATGAGCGTGTATGGGAGCATCTCATGCCAGACAGAATAATTGGTTGCCATCTTCTCGATGATCTTTTTCAGATTCTTGTTGGCTGCTTCCACTGTACCATTAGTCTGAGGCCTGTATGGTGTGGAGTTATGATGCTATATCTTGAATTTTTGGCAGAGGTTGGTCATCCCTTTATTACAGAAGTTCAGAGCATTGTCTGTTACAATCTCGAATGGGACACCGTAATGGCATATGATGTCTATTTTTAGAAAACGCTGAACCACATAGGCTATGATGTTGGCATAAAAGGCTGCCTCGACCCATTTCATGAAATAATTGATTGCAACCAGGATGAATCGATGTCCGTTAGATGCTTTCGGAGCTATGGGTCCGATGACGTCGATGCCCCAGGCAGAGAAGGGCCAAGGAATAGTCAGGTTATGCAGCCTTGTCGGTGGTTCATTGATCTTGTCAGCATAAATCTGGCACTGTTGGTATTTCTGTACATGCTTGCAACAATCCGCTTCCATAGTAGACTAGTAGTAGCCCAGTCTAAGAATTTTCTTGGATAGCATCAACCCATTCATGTGTGGGCTACAAGCTCCTCCGTGAACTTCTTCGATTACTTGTGCTGCTTCACTGGTGTCAAGGCACCTAAGCCAGATCAAATTCGACAATCTCTTGTATAAAATGCCCCTTGATAGGATAAACTGGATGACCAGTCTTCGGATCACCAGACGGTCTATTTTGGTAGCATCAAGAGGGAATGTCCTGTCCTCAAGGTACTGCTTGATGTCCGCTTACCAAGGCTTGTTGTCATTCACTATGTCCAGCTCGAGGCAGTAGACAGGCTGATCCTGTTGCTGAATTTCAATTGGTCAGAGCATGATGCCCCTGGGGATCCGTACCATAGAGGCGAGAGTAGCCAACGCGTTGGTAAATCTGTTATGGTTCCTGGATCGGTGACTGAAACTGATTCTTCTGAATCGAGTGATTAGCACATTGAGATAGGCTAGGTATGGGACTAGCCTGACTTCTCGGATGGCCCAAGATTCATTTTCTTGACAGATTACCAAAGATGAGTCTCTGTAGACGTCTATCTCTTCAATTCCGATGCCCAGGGCTTCTTTCAGTCCGGCTATGCATGCTTCGTATTCTGCTTCGTTGTTGGAGCACTTGAATTTCAGCTTTACAGATATTGGGAGGTGTTCCCCATTGGGTGAGATTAGGACTGCTCCTGCCCTATGTCCATGACTGTTGGCAGCTCCGTCAAAGTATAACTCCCAACCAGAGTATTCTTGCTCTTCTACTTCTGCATACAGGATGGCTTCTTTTGGAAACTGATCATGTACAGACACATAGTCCTGTGTTGGGCTGTGGGCCAAGTGATCTGCAATCGCCTGCCCCTTGATTGACTTTTGAGTCATGTACGTAATGTCGAATTCAGATAACATCATAAGCCATTGGGCAGTCCTTCCGGTGGTGGCAGGGTCTTCTAGTAGATATTTGAGTGGGTTCATCCGGGAGATCAGGATTACTTGGTAGGAAAGCAAATAGTGCCGAAGTCGCTGAGTAGCCCAGACCAGTGCCAGACACGTTTTCTCGAGTGGGCTGTACCTCTCTTCATACTCTAACAGACACTTACTAATATAGTAAATGGCCTGTTTTGTTTTGCCTGTCCCCTCATGTTGTGCCAAGACGTACCCCATGGAGGTTTCTTGCACTGAAATGTAGAGTAGTAGAGGTCATCCCGGTGTAGGAGGCACAAATACTGGAGGGTTGAGGAGATACTGTTTTATCCTGTCAAAGGCTTCTTGACACTCGATTGTCCAGACTATCGGTGTATTCTTTCAGAGAAGCTTGACGATCGGTTCATAGATCGGAGTGAGCTGAGAAATGAACCGACTGATGTACTGAATTCGGCCCAAGAAACCACAAATCTCCTTTTCAGTTTGGGGTGTTGGCATTTCGATGATAGCTCTGGCTTTAGCTGGATCGACCTCAATGCCTCTTTTGCTGACTATAAAGCTAAGGAATTTTCTTGATGAGGCTCCAAAGACACATTTGGCCGGGTTCAATCTTAGGCCGAACTCTCTGAGTCTGTCACAGAGTCTTTTTAGATCTTTAGGGTGTTGCCTGGTAGTACGTGATTTGACGATTATGTCATCCATATAAATTTCAGCTATTTTGTGGATCATGTCATGAAAAAGTGCCGTCATGGCCCTCTGGTAGGTTGCCCCTGCGTTCTTGAGTCCGAATGACATGACCTTGTAGCAGAACGTGCCCCAAGGTGTATGAAGGAGGTTTTCTCCATGTCTTCTTCTGTCATTCTGATTTGGCTATACCCGGAGAAACCATCCTTGAATGAGAGCATCTCGTGTCTTGCAGTATTGTTGACAAGGATGTCGAAGTGCGGGAGAGAGAAATTATCCTTAGGGCTAGCCTTATTCAGATTCCGATAGTCAATGCACATTCAGACTTTTCCATCCTTCTTGCGTACTGGCATGATGTTGGCCAACCATTCGGGGTAGTTTGCTACTGCCAAGAAGCTTGCATTGATCTGCTTCTCTACCTCTTCTTTGACTTTCTGTGACCATTCGGACCTCATTCGTCTTAGTTTCTGATTAACCGGTCTGACATCTGGGTTCAGGGGCAGTCTGTGTACCACCAACGCTAGATCGAAGCCAGACATGTCTACATATGACCAGGTGAAGTCATCACTGTACCTTTTCAGGAAGCTGATCATGTCCATTCTTTGCCATGGGCTCATAGTTGTGCCAATCTGGACCAACTGAGGGTTGTCTTCGGAACCCAAGTTCACTGTCTTGGTATCCTCGATGTTCGACTGAAGTAGCCTTTCACTGTGTTCTAAAAGTTTCAAAATCTCCTGAGGCGGTTCCTCATCCTGTTCTGAGTCATGCTCTGTGTCATACTCAACTTCTGAAAGTTCAAGGAGGGTTTCAGGGGTAGCCTTATCGGAGGCGATTTCTTGGCAAATCATTAAGCTTAGTTTAGCATGCTTATGTCTTTATGTTTTGTTGGCTTCAGGACACTAGGCCTTTCAAGGGAAGAGTCCTTGTGATTTCGTCATCAACCGAATGCAAATATTTTTGAAAAACATGTTTTTGAGTCAAAATTCCAGATTTTCATTGATAAAAAGTAGACTGTTTACAAAATTGACTCAATAAAACAAAAGGAGGCCTACAATTGGCCGACATTTTAGATTTTTGTAACGGGAGCAAAGAGAGATAGATTAAGAAGAAGAGGAGAATGATACTGCATCACTGCTTATTCTGACCAACCTTCCCTGCACTGCGCTTTCCTTGGCCCTGTGCGGTCTCGAAGGTGAGAGCCTCGGTCCACCAACAGATTAGTGGCTGGCGACTGGATGACGCTTCTGCGTTGTTGGAGATGGTGTAAACTTACTCTCCCGCTGAATATTCTACTTCTGCTTTTGCATCTTCAACAGTCAGCTCTTTGAACATCCGGGCGATTCTGAATATTTCTGGTTTGGGAATCCCTGAAGACTCGGTGCCGGGTTGAGGGTTAGGAATATCGATGGCCGGTGCAAGAGAGGTTTTTGGGTTGGTTTCAAAGATTCCAATGGGGAAGGTTACTGAAATGTGGGGTCGGGGTTCAGGTTTTACCGACTGTCTACTCTTCTTTGTCAGCTTGTTGAGATAGTCCTCGTAGTTGGGCTTATATCCCAATCCATTTGGAGGTGTGTAGCGCGGAGGCACATATCTCTTCTTCATGCACTGGTTCCTGACACCCAGGCTTAGACCAGGATGGTAATTCATCTTTGCCATCATTCTGATAAAGGGAGGTACTGCTTGCTTGTTCTACTATTCCATTTGGGCGATGGAGCTGACTTGCTCAAACTGATAGGTCATGAAAGTTGTACCTTAACCTAGCTCCTGGATGTTCCCAAAAGAACTTGCTAACTCCTCAGATGGAATGACGACTAGGTGGTTATCTTATATGAACTTGATTCTTTGGTGTAGAGAGGAGGGAATGGCATCGGCCGAATGAATCCATGGCTTCCCTAGGAGCAAGGTGAATGAGGCGAGTACATTCATGACTTGGAAATTTGTCAAGAATTGAGCCGGTCCAACCTTGATGGTTAGGTCAATATCACCCAAGTTCTGTCTGGTGGTGTTATCAAAAGCCCTTATAGTCATGGGTCTCTTCTTAACTTGGCTGGTGTTCAAACCCAAGTTTTGCAGTGTAGAGAGCGTACAAACATTTATGCTAGAGCCGTTGTGGACAACTACCGAGGATAATGTCTTATCCATACATTGCACTGTAATGTATAGGTTCCGAGTATGATCCTTGTCTCCGCTCGGTATTTCCTCTTCAGTAAAGGAGATGATTCGTGATTCGAGCACTTGCCCCACCATTTGTCCCAGTTTCTCAGGTGAGATGTTCGGAGTTACATGGGCGTTGTTAAATACCCAGAGAAGTTATTTTCTGTGATGCTCTGAAGTCAAGAGAAGGCCCAAGATAGAGATTTGTGCCTGGGTTTTGTCCAACTGTTGGGTAATATTGAATTATTCCACTTTTTCTAATATTTTCTGTAGGAGAGTTGAATCTGCTATTTCCTTTTCTGGGTCTGCCACCATCATTTTTTCTTTTGCATTTTCTTTCACCGGCTCAGCCACCGGAGGTTGATACACCCAACCGGATCGGGTGAGGTTGGCTATGTACTAACTTTCCAAGATGAGAGATTGAGGGACAGGTACATGATTAAGGTTGAAAGGCTAGGAAGGGATGTAAGGGATCTTGACTGATCTAGAGGATGTTGAGGCCTTGGCTGAAGCTGTGGGCCAACTGGCGGGACAGGGAATTGTGTAGACAATTTGCTCTTTGTCTGATTCAAGAGCGGGGAGTTGTACTGGGGCCTGGATGGCCTAAACATTTGACTGTGGTCGAGGGATTATAACTGGGGGTCGGTACGAGGGCCTGATGATGCCATCATCGACTACGGGTGCGTTGGGTCTAGGTTGCCCTGTCCCGGGCTCTTTCCACTCAATAAAGTTAACTTGGTTATTATGTGGGGGCAGTGGTACCTGGTCGATATTGGTGTAGCTAGGAGCCAGCTCGACCTTACCCGTATCCAGGAGATCCTGGATGACGCATTTCAGACCAATGTAGTAATTGGTTGCATGGCCCGGGCCTCTATGAAAGGTACAGTGTTGGTTGACATCGTAATTTTTATTCCTCTTGTCTGGTGGTAAAAGAGGAGTAGGGTCTCTCAGTTCGAGAAGGCTCTGCTTGGTTAGGAAGTCCAAAAGTTGACTGAGTGTGTAAGGGAGAGAGGTAAAGGTCCTGGGGGGACGGGTTTGCCCCTGGTTCTGTTTAGCCGATCGGGTGTTTCCAGGTACTGGCTGTTGCTAAGCGGCCAGAGCCGATAATCTGATTGGCGTTGCGAGAGCCACCAAGTTAACATTTTCTTTTATCTTCTGGTCTATGTGACCGTTGTTTCTGTTGGTTGAAGCTGCTGCTGCTTTGGGGGGAGCAAGCCTTAAACTGGAGTGGATGGCCCACTCTGTATTGCTGCCTCAATATGGGCACCTGCTTTGACTATTGTGCCAAAGTTCACGACTGGTAAAGTGACCATTAATGTAGAATAGGGTTGCTTCAGCGTGCCCAAAAATATGTTCGCCTGCTCTTCCTTGGGGATAGGGGTGATGACCTTTGCTGCCATTTCTCTCCACTAGGTGGCATACTCCAGGAACGAGTCATTGTTTCGCAGGTACATCTGTTCTAGCTGGTTTCGCTGAGGCTGAAGCTCCTGATTGAAAGAGTATTGTTCTACAAAGGCATCCATGGCGTCTTGCCATGTCTTGATTCTCTGTTTGTCGATCGACATCCACCAGGCTAGGCTACCCCTTCAGACTTTTCTAGAAATACTGTATGAGCAAAGGTTGATTCTTGTTATATGGGAGCATGTCTCACAGGTACATCTGCAAATGTTGTTTAGGACAGCCCGAGCCATCATATTTATCGAAGTCAGGTACCTTGAATCCAGGGGAACAGCATTCCCAGAGGAGAAAGTCAAGTCCTCCAATGATAGGGTGGGGTTGGTAGATGCCCCTCTCATTCTTCTCATTTCTTCTTTCATCTGTTTTATCTCCTCATGCTGGTCCCTGAGGTACGGTGTAGGGTCGAAAGATGACGACCTATCCTGATTGACATGTGATGCCTTAGGCTGCTTGTTATACTGGTTATATTCCTCTTCTCCTTCGCCTGTTGCGGGTCTAGAGTTGGGAATAACGATAAGAATAGGCTGCTCTGGGTGAGGCTGATTGGGGGTTTCACTGGTAGGGTTCCGGTTGGAGGGTTCTTCGGTTTGGGCACCAATCAGAATCTTCAGGGATTCGAAAACACTATCCAACTCAGCTTGCATGACTGCAATATCTCGTTCATGAGACTGCAATAATTCCTCTGTCTACTGTTGATGGTATGATGGCTCTGCCATTGCTTTTGAGCTACTCTCAGATGGGCCAGTGTATGGTACAATCTCCGTGACTGATATTTCTGTGAGGACTGCTTCTGCGACTTCTGCGAGAATCGCAGTCAGAGAACATGAATATGCATGATGGGAGAGAATTGATGCTAGAGAAAGGATTTTTCATTGAGCATAACAGTGATATAGGACTGTGACTCAATAAAAGAAAAAAGAAAGACTCGATCCTAAGAAGGTCCATCAGGGATGGCAAAGTCAAGTGGCCGAGGTATGCCTTCAAGGTCCATAATCTCCTGTTGGAGGGATGTGATTTCAACCTCTATGTGTCCAATTGTTTCTGAGGCATTGTACATCCGGAACTCGAACTGTCGGATTCAATCGGTCATCTCTGCTTTTGCACTGTCAATCTGTTCTTGATGGAAGTGCAACTAGGCCTTGAGGACGACATTCTCTTTGGCATCGCCCCTGCGTCTTTTTTGAAGAGATTGGACTGTGCGCTCGAGATAATCAACCTGTTCTTGCATGACTTGAAGCTCACGGTTCTGCTCTGCTTCCTGCTGTCTGAATGTTCGCTGGGCCTTCCGTAGTCTCTTCTCTTTCTCCTAAATATGTAACTGCCTTTCTAGAAAGAAGTCTGTCCAGGGAACCACCATCTCAGTTATGGGTATGGTACCTTAGGAAGGAGCTAAAACTGGTGTTGGTAGTTCCCTGGGAGCCAGCATGCTAGGTTGAATGTCAGGATTTTCTACCCATAGACGGTATGCAGAATCAGTTGGTGGTCCTGTTGTAATCACAAAATCTAGCAATTTGTCTCTCCGGGAGCTTCGCCAATCTGCTTGGTTTCGGCAGGTGAGGCGTTCAGACTGTACTGCAAAGTTGACAAAGCCATGTTCTAAGTTGTCTATCACCGAGATGCGCCGAGGGAATCCAAACTGGCGGAGGACTTGGAGTGGTACGTAGGCCGCTGAGCCGGTGAGACCTGCCAGGACCATGCATTATCTTCCTGCTATGACAACGTGTGGTAACTTTTTGCGAACCAGCTACATGCATCCAATGCACTCAAGTCGGACACGTTCCACTTTAACCATATGCACCTAATCCAATCGCAGCTGCAGTTGCACACCAGTTGCTTCTCAGCATTGTCAAAATCCAGTGCCTCTCGGCTGTATAAAATCCGGCATTACACCTCAAATCCTTGTGACACCCCCGTGTGTCCTTGACATCCTGTATGATCCGTGATGACCTTATCACACCGCAGACTCACCAACAAGCCCCCCTTTGTGACACCCCCGTGTATCCTTGACATCCCGTGTGTACCTTTACAGTGTACACCACTTGCATGTCTCTCCTTTGTGACACTCCCGTGTGACCTAGACGTCCGGGTGCTCCGTGACGACCTCGTCACACCGCTAACTCACCAGCATGTCTGCCTTTGTGACACCCCCGTGTGTCCTCGACATCCTGTATGCTCCGTGATGACCTAATCACATCGCTGACTCACCAGCATGTCTCCCTTTATGACACCTTTGTGTGTCCTCGACATCCTATGCGTACCTTTATAGTGTACACCACCAGCATCTCTCCCTTTTTGACACCCCCGTGTGTCCCCGACATCCCGTGCGTACCTTTATAGTGTACACCACCGGTTGTCCCCCTTTTGTGACACCTCCATATGTGTGCTTGACATCCTATGTGCTCCGTGACGACCTCGTCACACCACTGACTCACCAGCATGTCTTTCTTTGTGACAACCCGTGTGTCCTCAACACCCTGTGCGTACCTCTACAGTGTACAACACCGGTTGTCCCCCTTTTGTGACACTCCCGTGTGTCCTCGACATCCTGTGTGCTCCGTGATGACCTCGTCATACCACTGTCTCACTAGCATGTCCTCCTTTGTGACATCCCCATGTGTTCTTGACATCCCGTGTGTACTTTTAAATTGTACACCACCTGCATGTCCCCCTTTTGTGACACCCCCGTGTGTCCTTGATATCTTAGTGCTCCATGACAATCTCGCCACTGCGCAGTCTTACTAGTCGTCCTCCTTTGTGACACCCCCGTGTTTTTTTGACATCCTGTGTGTACCTTTACAGTGTACACCACCTGCATGTCCCCCTTTTGTGACACCCCCGTGTGTCCTTGACATCTTGGTGCTCCGTGAAAATCTCGCCACACCGCAGTCTCACTCACCACTTGCACGGCACATACCATACTGCATTCTATCCTGATGTAAAAATTAGATGATTCCAGTCATTGTCGTTCAACTGCCAATCTTGACACTCTCCGACAAAGAGGGGCAGCTGTAAGCACCCAATTTTTACACCCTTAGCGAATCTTGGTTGAGGCTTTTAATCATGGTTAATCCATTCTGTGTGCACAGGTTTCGGAGAAACACTAGTTCGAATCTCACGGGATAAGTGTAGAGTCGCCACCTATTCATTCAGAAGGGATAAGTCCGCGAGATTTGGATAAAGTCTTGGTTTGCGATTGAGATTAGGGTAAGAGGTTTAGTTAAGTCCGGGGAAGGGGTTAGGCACCCTGGCACTTCCACTTTTTAGTGGTTCCCTACTTGCTAGGGTTAAGCTAAATTAATCTCAGTTTTAATCAAATGCCTTAAGTATTTAAGATAATGCTAATTTAAGAAGGAGAAAATCCTAGACTAGGGTCGAACCCAGGTTGTGCTGCCTACGTACTCACATTGGGTTGAGATTAGACCGAGCGTAGTTTTAGCACATGAGCCTGTGCCGAGGCTAAGGGTGTGTGTGTGTGCACCAAGGGTGGCTTAGGGTCTAGCAGGGAGGCTAGGGGTGATTGACTAGGTTGGTTAAGTGCTTGGTATTGGGCCTAGTAGGCCAATGAGTAGTCCAGTAGACTAGGGTTTGGGCCCGGTAGGCCAAGAGTGAGCCCCGTAGGCTAGGGTTTGGGTCCGATAGGCCGAGATTGGGCCTGGTAGGCCAAGGGTGAGCCCGGTAGGCTAGAGTTTGGTCCGGTAGGCCGAGATTGGGCCCGGTAGGCCTAGGGGTGTTTTGACCAAGGGTTATGGTTGCTAACTGTGATTAAAAGGTGATTAACCATAGTTCAGGGTGTTAACTATGCTCAACAAGTCCAGAGTAAGTATTTTTGGTCTTTTTGAATTTTTTCTGATTTTTTCCAGTGGTTAAAGATGCTTAACCGTGGTTAAGGGGGGAAGGTTACCATGGTTAAGGGTCTTAACCATGGTTAAATGATCGAGTGAGACCCTTTTTGGGCTTCTCATTTTATTTTTGAATTTTTGAACATTTTTCAGATTTGTTTTGGGTCCATTGGCTGCTTAACCATGGTTAAGAGGCCGACTGAGGCAAAAGTAGGCCCATGGTCTATGGTAGGGCCTAGACTGGCCTCCTACCCGATCTGGGCCTTCACAAAGTCCACCAAATGCAAAAAAACCCCAATTTTTTTTTGAACCACAGTTAAGACAAGCTTAACCATGGTTAATGAGAGAACCATGGAAAATCGAACTACCAGTGAGTAGCCTGAAGTCCAGTGATCGTTTTGAGCCTTTGTGGGGCCCAAGGGGAGGTCGGATGTAGGCCCCACAGAGGCCCAAAGTTGCTTCGTTGAAGTTTACATAAAATGACAGATTTTTTAAACAAACCAAACAGATTTTTTCTGAACTTTGTGGTGATTTTGCAGTTGATTGGCTCAACCCCCAGGGGATCCGAGACCATGGTTGTGAAGCCTAATATGAGAGGAAAAATTTGGGCCCTTGTGGGACCCAATAGGTGGCCGTATGTGGGCCCCACAGGGCTCAAAGTTGGCTACTCGAGTTGCTTCTCATACTGTCGACTCCACTTTGGGATCGATTTAACCATGGTTAAATGACGAGTTAGGGGCTAGGATTGGTCAGGGGGTTAGTCCTAAGTACGGTGAACTTAACCACGGACCTAGTCTTGACTAGGGCCCACACTAACTGTGGTTAAACCAGGGTTAAAAGGGGGAACCCGAATTGCCCATTTGCAGAATTTTTTTTATAACTCCTCTTTTTGTTTGGTCTGGCTGGTGTCTAACCCGTAAGAGTCGAAGGGGCTCCTCATGGACTGAGGAACCCTAGACCTAGAAGAAGGGGCCATGCATGGTGGGGGGTGTGCTCGAATCGGAGCCTCAAAGGAGTCCCCCCAAGCCTACGGTTCAGGCAAAGTGGTCCTTATCCTGGCTTGAAATTAATGTTGTAATGGTAAAAAAAATGAAAAAAACGATAACATGGGACCCCTGGAATGGGACCAGGGGTCCCATACAATGGAAATCACAGTAGAGAAAAATAGGAGGGGGATGTATACCCTTGGCTGCGGCGGTGGCAGTAGCTAGCTCGGGGACTGCTATGAGAAGTTTGGGAGCTGCAAGGAGAGGCCTGAGGACCCTGGAGAAGCTCTGAAATGCTTTGAGAGTGAAGAGTCCAAGCTTAGGTGGTGGTATTCGGTCTGGCCGCAGTCTAGAAAGTCTATAGTTTGGGGCAATGGCTATGTTCGGTGGTGGAGCATAGGGTTTGATTTGCAAGGCAAAGTGGTTGGGAGTTTAAAGGAGGTCTGAGGATCAGTGGGGTTTAATCTCAAGTGGAGGCCAAGGGTGGGACGAGAGATTTGATCTCTGCAAAAAATTTGAAGTCGGTCCTCTTCAGCAGTGGCTATGGTGCAAGGTGGCGAGTCGTGGAGCTTGGGAAGGGTTTAAGGACTTGCCTAAGGTGGAGATATGGTGGGGAGTTAGATGGATGGGCTGGTCGAAGGGGTGGAACTTCTACTGTAAATTTTTTTTGAAAAATCCTCCTCTCTGCCGTGAATAGTGGCTATGGATTTGGGTGCTGGTTTAAGGTGATATTAAGAGAACTTTGGCTCTACCTAAGGCTAAAACGAAGAATGGAGGGCTGGCTGTTGGACGAAGTCTGGGTCTCTCTGGTTTTTTTTTTTTTTGAAAATCTCCCTTGCACAGTGGCCAAGTTGTCGGTTAAATAGAGGAAGAAGGAGAGTAGGGGAGTTTGGATAAAGATGAGGAATGAAGAGTACCACCCAAAATTGAAATATTTTTTTTTTAAACCCTTTGTTGTATTCGGTTTGTGCCTTGACCCTTATATCGCATGGGTCAACCCATGTGGCTTTGCCACATTGGGTTGGGACCAAACTTTTCAAACTTTAAAAAAAAAAAAAAAAAAAAATAGTAATTTTTCCTTTATTATTATTATTTTTTAATTTCCTATTACTATATTATTATTTTTTTCAAAATTGTTTTGTTTTTGTTTACTTTTTTTGGGCCCAACCACCACATGTGTGGAGGAATCAAAAAGTATTTTGCCCAAAAAATTTTAAATTTTGAAAGAGGTAATATGGGTCCCACTTGGGCTTAGTGGGCCCATGTTTTGGCAAAAAAAAAAAAGGGATTTTAACCTTACTTTTTGGGGTTGTGGACTTAAAATGGGCCTTGAGCCCGCGGTACTTAGCCTAGGGCTTAGACTAGGGCTAGGCTAGGGCTAGGTCTGGGTTAGGTCCAGGTTTACCTAAGGTTAGACCTAGGGTTTAGCTAGGGTTAGCTTAGGGTTTGGTCTAAGGCTTAGGTGCTACCTAGGGTTAAACTAGGGTTTGGTTTAGGGTCTACCTAGGGCTACTAGGGTTTAGCCGGGAATAACCATGGTTAATGGAGGTTAACCATAGTTGAACAGGGTGTAAAAATTGGGTGCTTACACCCTCAACCGTGGAGAAAACCCTAGCAAACCCTAGGAATCAACCTTAGTAAAACCTAGGAAAACTAAGCCCTAAACCAAGCCCTATCAAGCACTAGGCGAGAAACCAAATCCAAGCCCTTAGGGCTTAGACCCACAAACCTCAAGAACCTTGGCTTGGGCCAAAGCCCAGGACAATGAATTCAAAAAAACACAACCCGTACGCGTGCATGACCTAGGCAAGGCCCTGTGGGCAAAGATTGCTGGGTGTCGGTAATGGGATTACTGACACCATGGATTTACAAAGGTTTTGGAGTGTCGGCAATCCCATTGCCGACACACCTGGATTTCCTGTTTTATAGAACGCCACCTCCCTGCACGCACAGTGCACGCCCTGAACCGCCGACTCCTTCGTCTCCAGACACCTCTTCGGCCACTATAGACCTCTCCCAACCTTATACAAATGACAAAGGTGTCCCCATGGGACTCCCTTATAAAGGGAACACCCCCAAACCTTGGAACTCAGCTCCACAACCCATATCCAAACCCCTGCTTGAGTCCAAACCTCCTCTTAGCCTCCTAGGACCTCCAGCAAGCCCCCCAAGAGCCCTAACTCAGCCCTGCACCTTTGCACAACAGCACCACCGCCTGCAGCCACATCACAGCGCCACCACAGTCCACCACCAGCACCTCCAACGACTTGCAGCAGGGTAGAGCTTCCCCCTACCCCATTCCTTTTTTTTGACACATCATTGTGAGCCCTTGGTCCATTCCAGGGGACTTTACTTTCAATTTTTCAGGTGAGCCCACTGTGGGGAGGTCTCACCCACCTTCATAGGTGTGGGGAACCTCCCCCAGGGGTATAGCAGATTTCCAATACCCTCATAGGCTTCTGGGGGTCCTCCTCATTATGGGAGAACCCCTAGTGACCCTCTGGTAGCAGCCCCATAGGGCAAAATTCTATTTCTATAAAAATTGCAAGGTGTCGGCAATCTCAGTGCCGACACCCATGATCCATGCTGTTTTAAGGGCTTGTGGACCCCACCCAGAGGCCTTTTGGGTCATTCCAAAGCCAGGGTTAGGTCCCCCTTTACCTCCCCTACAACTTTCATGAAGACCCCAAGACCCCTAGTTAAGCCTAACCAGGGTTAAAATACTAAAAACCAAAAACTGTCAAAGGTGTCGGTAATCCCTTTACTGACACGTATGATTTTATGTAACAGGGTGAATAGGCCACTTTGGCACGCTGTGGGGCCCACACCAGGCCTCCCTTGGGGTCTAATCCAGGACCATCTTGTTCATCTCACAGCTCTCTTCAAAACCATAGGTTGTGGGCCCCCCAGATCCCTGCCTAACCTGAGTTACAGGCCATCAAAGTTCGTGAAAAATCATGCTAACTGTCGGCAATCCCATGGCCGACAGTGTGGTTTTTTGTTATTTTGCGCCTTTTCAGTGGGCCCACAGCACATAGGGGCCCTTCATTGGACCTCACCTGGCCCCTGAGACCAAGCCCAAGTTTGCCCATGCCGTCCTTAGCCTTAACCATGGTTAAATTTGACTATGGTCAAACCTTAACCATGGTTAGTTAAGTTGACCAACTTGAAAAAATCCTAGAAAATCCTAAAAATCTCAAAAATTCTAAAATGATAGAGAACATCACTTTTGGGTCATACTCATGCCTAATATGGTTAAAAGGAGCTTAACTACGGTTAAATCCCGATTTAACCATGGTTAATCCCATTTAAACCCTGGTTAATTCCCCAAAAATCATAAAAAATGCAAAGGGCAATATAAATCCAATTTTAATTTTAAATATTATCCAACCATGGTTATCTGAACTAACTATGATTAAAACCTATGTCGTAACCATGATTAGCCCATTTAACTGGGGAAATTTTGGGAGAACTCCCTAAAATCCATAAACCAAACTTGGACCTTAACCCTACACCTACTGGGTTGAACCCAAACCTACTGGGCTTAACCCTAGGCCTACCGGGCAAAACCAAGCCTACCGGGTCCAACTTAGCCTACCGGGCTTATCTTAGGCCTACTGGGCCGAACTTAGGCCTACTGGGCCGAACCCTAAGCCTACCGGGCTTACCCTTGGCCTACCGGGACCAACATTAGTCTACGGGACTAAACCATAAGCCTACTGGGCTCACCCTTGGCTTACCACGCCCAATCATAGCCTATCGGGCTTACCCTTGGCCTACTGGGCCCAACCTTAGTCTACCGGACTAAACCCTAAGCCTACCAGGCTTACCCTTGGCTTACTAGGCCCAATCATAGCCTACCGGGCTTACCTTTGGCCTACTGGGCCCAACCTTAGTCTACCCGAGTAAACCATAAGCCTACCAGGCTTACCCTTGGCTTACCGGGCCCAATCATAGCCTATCGGGCTTACTCTTGGCCTGTCTGGCCTAACATAGCCTACCAGGCTTACCTTAGGCCTACCAGGCCTAACTTCAGCCTACCGTGCTAACCCCTAGTCTATCAGACTTCCCCTCGGCCTATCGGGCCTAAGCTTACCGGGCTTCTACCTTGGCCTACCGGGCCCAATCAAACCAAGCACTTGACCAACCCGGTCAACTCAACTCTAGTCTACCGGACTAGACCCTAAGCCACCCTTAGTGCACACACAACACACTCCCCTTAGCCTCGGCACGTGTTCATGTGCCAGAATTACGCTCGGTCTGATCTCACCCCAATGTGAGTACGTAGGCAGCCCAACTCGGGCCCGACCCTAGTTTAGCTTTTCCCTTCTTGAGTTAATATAAACTAAATGAAAGATATTTGATTAACAACTTGACTTCAATTGGCTTAAACCTAGTAAGTAGGGAACCATTGTAAAACGGAAGTGCCGGGGTGCCTAACACCTTCCACGGACTTAACCGAACCTCTTACCTAGAACTCTAAGCAGACCAAGACCTTATCCATTGAATGAGACTTATCTCTACTGAATAAATAAGTGGCAACTCTAAACATAAATCAATTGACCACATCGTCAGGACAGCATCCTCCTCTGTGGGCGGGGACTTAAATCCTTGTTCACAACGGTTTCAGTAAAATTACGGTTTAATATATAACTGTGATGGTATCACACTAACTATTATAGTTCTTCTCAATCCTTGATTGGAACTCTATGCAATTTTAAAACTATTTTTTCTTCAAAAAAATGCAAGATGTCATATAACATTAATGGTTTATTGCTTAACAATTACAGTTCATATATTGGACTATGAAAAGATTAGTTGGACTTACGATTACATTTTAATATATACCGTGATGAAAATCAAATCATACAAAGTTAGCCATGACCACAGTTTAATATAAATCGTGACCAATATTATTAACTAATCACGGTTATTGTTAAAACCATGATCGTAAGTTTTTTTTCAATACATCTTTTGCAATAACCATAATTACATGAACACATGAGTTCTTATGTGCTGCTTCAAATAGAAGAGATATCTCATCCTCATACTTCGTCATCTTCCCCCTCATTCTCCAAAATGTAATCTTTGCATGCTTCCCTTTAACAATTTCTTTCCTCATGATTTCAAGTTGAAGATACAGCAGAAGATTCATTCTTCCCTTGGTGAGAAGCAACATTGACACTAGAAGACATGTTGATTCTTGAGAGGTTTTTTGTTTTAGGAAATAATAGGTTGAAAGAAATGGAAGAAAATGAAGGTATGGTCTTTCTAGTAGAAGAGACAACCCACTCTCATGTTTCTTCTTGATCTCTTCCTTCACAAGGGAAAAAGGCATATTAATGGTTTTTCCATGTTCTCAAGGGTTCTTGATGATAGTAAGGAGGAGGCCAGAACCAAGACGCTAAAGACACTTTTCTTTCTCTTGCGGAACTTTTCGTTGCAAAACACGCTTTTCTTTCTCTCCAAAAATTTATTCTATTCTATAATAAGAAATTCTTGGATTAAACTTTCACAAGAGAAAGAAAAGCTTGTTTAGCAACTACATTAATAAAATGACAATAAAAATTTAAGAAGGCAAAGAGAGAATAAGGTAGAAGAACACCCTAGAAGTTGCTTACTTAGCAACTGTTTGCATATATATGGAGTATTTATAGACAATTATTACAATCACGGTTATTGTATAACTGTGATTGGTAATCAAATAAATTCTAATTAGATTTTACTGTCAATATAAGATCACGATCATAATAATAACTATGATGATTGGAAATTGTTATGATCATGGTTATTTTTTAACAATGATTTAATAGTTTTTACGATTTTTTTAATCATGTTTCCGGTTATAACCGTGATCTAAAATCCTGTAAAAAAATTCGTGAGGTCTCAAACTCGATTTATAATTGATTGCATTACGGTTTCCATGAAAACGGTGATTGTACTTGAAAATGCAACTGTGATAAATAAATATATTCGTAGTTGTACGGCGAGAGAGAGACCAGAGAGAGGGAGAGAGATGGGTAAGAGAGAGATTTTGGGCGATTTCAGATGCACAACGAGGGAAAAAATGTGCGAGAGAACCCTAAATTACAAGGGTTTTACCAGCAGTTTTAAGTAAAATGTCGCTACAAGGTAATACAAGCACCTATGGTTTGCTTAAAACCGCCGATAGTAATAATACTTCACATGCGGTTATTGAGAAACTGATGCTATAGGGTATAATTTCCTGCCATTATTTCCGTTCTTGCTGGAAATATATTTTTTTGGGCGGGTTTGGAAAATACTGCTGGTATAAATACAACTGTAGCAACGCTATCCTAGAACCGCCAGTAAAATAATTTATTGCAGTGGTTAATTGAAACTTCGCCGATAAAAGCCCTCAATTTTGTAGTGTCTTGGGCTATTTCGTCCATACATTTCGTACATATAATTTCTTTTGGGGACAACTGCCCCTTGTCCCATGATTATGCCCAATTAAATATTCAAACAATTTAGTATAAGAAAATGGCAAACAAATAGCCGACTGTGCATTCAACTACTTAGCCGAATGCCGGTCCTCATTGGTCCACATCCTCCTTTTTGACATCGACTAAATGTGTTTAAGACTCACTCACCCCAAAAGTTTTTTTTTTTTAAAAATAGATATTAACCTTAATTTAGTCTAACTTAACCACAAGTAAAAGAGGTGTTAAAAAGGACATGTGGACTGGCATTCAGTTGTCCGAGGCTGCAGGATGTTGATGGAGAAGATGAAGATTGAGATTATTTCGGTTTCTTTTTGGAACTACTATTGCGCGAGTCTAAGAGGGGACTGCTAGCGTTCTCAATTTTGTGAGAGTGGTTAGGGGATGATAATGGTTACTGTTTTACGGTGATGGGGCTGTGAACCTTTCCCTTCTCAGATCTATCGCTACAAAATTAAAAGCTTTTAGTGGTGAGGTTTTAGTAGCGGTTCGATATAACTACTTCTGAAACATATCTACAGAGGCGGTTATATAAAACCTCCTCGTAATGCTGATCCGGGTACTATATTAACGTTGGTTTATTGGACACTGAATTTAATAATATGTTTTATAATTGCGGTTTTGAGGAAACTGCTTCATATACATATTCATTTGAGGCGGTGTTAAACAACCGCTTCAGAAAGCTTTCCCACCATCACTTATATGTACCCAAATACAGGTGCAAAAAAAATAATTTGTATTTTTTTAGGTTTTTTTTTTTTTGGGATTATCACATCCGCGACGGTTTTGAACCGCTGCTATCTAGTTGAATTTAAATGACGGGTATACCCTTTATTAACCGCCATTACTGGGATCCAAAACCGCCATAATTCATTATATTATCAAAGGCGGTTCTGTTAAACCGCCACTAATTAGTTGAGTTCAATTGACGGTTATATCCTTTATTAACTGCCATTAATGTGTTCAACAACCATCGTAATAGTATCTGTTAGTAATGACGGTTATGTGAAACCGCCGCGGTTTAGGTGAGTTCAATTGCCGGTTATACCCTTTATTAAGCGTCGTTAATGTTATAAAGAACTGTTGTAATAATATCTGTTACTAACATCAGCTATGTGAAACCGCTGTAATTACCTTCACCGACAAGGTATTTAACATCAGTTTTACAAAGCGCCACTAGTTTTATCTGTGGGGGGTTGGGTATTTTTTATGGCGGTTTTGAATCGCCGCTAAAAACCCAAAATTTTGTAGTGTGTATAATGCCCTCCAACTAGCTGTGGTTCCTAAAAACAAAGAAGAAATAAAACATGAGAGAGAAGAGAAATCAATTATTTATTTTTCTTATTTCAATTTTTACAAGAAATGCTAGCCCCAGTCTTCTTATTTCAATCCTACAAAAATGCTAGCCCCTGTCACAATCTTTGCCGACCCAAGATGGTGGCAACAAATGTGAACCATCTCCCTGTTATAGGATAGCAACACCACGTGTTGCACATAGAGGTGTTGCACAAGACTCATTGTTAGGAAAGGTGTGTATAGTTAAAGGCTGAAGTTGAGATTGAGGTCTAAAGTTGAGATTGAGGTCTGAGTGTGTGTTACTAATACTTCACCAAAAATAAAAACTCGTTGTTAGGAAGAAGCCTACTCCCTACTCTCAGTCAAAATAGAACACCATTCCATGCTTCCAATAAAAAAATCAACATACATCCTTGATTTAAGAAGTATTGGCTTTTGCTGAAAGGAGGTCAAACACGCCTTTTATGTGAATGGCTTTACAAAGCTTCTCATCCTTAATTTTATCCCCCAGCCCAGCCCACCCCACCCCACCCCACCCCAAAAAATATAGTTCTTTATCTCCTTCTCCCAATACAGACAGAAAAAAAGATAGAGATCAAAAATGGCTGGTTTGTTCGACAAGCAAGCGGAAGTGTACGTGGATGCAAGGCCGAGGTACCCAAGCGAATGGTATTCGATGCTCGCCGGTCGGACCCATCATCACACCTTAGCTTGGGATGTCGGCACTGGCAACGGCCAAGCCGCTATTGGCGTTAGTAATCTTCTCTTTTCTTTCTTCTATTTAGCCTATCTTAGGCCTCGGACGCAAAACATATGTGTTCTCGATGTTCTAAGCATTGATCAAGATCATTTGAATTGGCACCATAAACTCATAATCTTCAAGGTAACGGGACAATTCATGGATCTGATCAATGTCTCAAAGGCACAGTAGTTTTGCATGTCTTTATACGGATATCTAGCATGATATTGTCGCGCCATTTGTTGGATCCTTTCATCATAACCATATGTTTTATTACTTTTTTGATCCCATGATCATTACCATATGTTTTATGTCATTTTAGTTTGAAAATAGTCATGTTGTTCTATGGATCAGTTGGTTAGGATCATTTGCCCATTGTAGAGCTTTTTTTTTGGCTTCGGATATCATTTACCTACGGTCAGCTGGTTAGCAGTAGGGAGCTATTAAGAAGGTGGATCTGACCCTAATAGTTCCCGTTTTTTTTTGGGTGAGTGGGTGGGTTAATCTCCATTGATTGTTAAATAGGAAAAGAATGACCATGTATGTATATGGTCGGAAACGAAGTTTGAAGGGTCCCAAATTTGCCGATTTCAGATCCTAGTCTTGCTTTGTTAGCGGGACCGCTTGCATGACTTTAGGGCCGATACCCCAATTAGAACAATTTCTGGGGCGTTTGGATGGGATGTTTTTGGCTAAAAATTAATTCTGGTAAAATTGATTGTGTAGAAATTAATGGTTAAATAATCATTTTTTCAACAATAGTGTTCGGAGAATACGTAGGTGAGTCTCTCAACTTCGTATTCTCTGAACACTATTATTTGAGAAAATGATTATTTGATCATGGATTTCTACACAATCAATTTTATCAGAATTGATTTTTGGCCAAAAAAATCCAATCAAAACGCCACCACTTCTTTATAAGTAAGAATCAATTAAATTTATACTAGTGAGCCGCACATGCGATACACGTGAGAGAGGAGGAGAGGGGAGGGAGGGAGAGAGAGAGTGTGGAAAGGGACCCTAGCGAGAGAGTAATTTTGTTATTATGACAATTCAATCAACATTTTTAACTCACTAAGAAATCTACCGATCAACAATGGAAATTTAGCGTTGACAGAATAAATTCCGTCTCTAATACACAGGTTATAGAGACGAAATTTATTCAGTCACTAATGTTCTATCTCTAATGCTTATTTTATGAATTAATACTATTTTTAAAAATAAATATGTGTAGAGACCGAAACATTCCATTGCTGATAGGAATAATACAAAAACGAAAATTTTCCATTTGTATAGCAACGGCTGTATACCTATTGTGATGAATTAATACTATTTTTAAAAATAAATATGTGTAGAGACCGAAACATTCCATTGCTGATAGGAATAATACAAAAACGAAAATTTTCCATTTGTATAGCAACGGCTGTATACCTATTGTGATGGACTTTTTTCCATTGCTAATCTTAAAAATACATATTAGGGACAGAAATATTTCCGTCACTGAAAACCAGCATACTAAAAACCCACCAAACTGTGAAAAACCCACTCTAAAAACCCTCGCTCTCTCCCACCGGTTTGCTATCGTGGTTAAGATTCACTCATACCTAAGGTTAAATAATCTAATCTTAGTTCTTAGAAAAAAAAATAAAAAAAATAAACCTTAATTATGATTTCACTCATTCAAAGTCTGAAGGGAACAGTAGTTTTACCTTTATACCAATGAGAAATGCTAGTGAGACCGCAAAGGGCCGAGACCACACCGAGATCATGCAAGTGATGCACGGGACTCAAAAAAATGAAAACAAATTCAATAAAAGTTTGAGTCCCGTACGTGCATCACATGCATGGTCTCGGTGTGGTCTCGGCCCTTCGCGGTCTCACTAGCATTTCTCTATACAGATGTCTAGCTTGATAATGTCACACCATTTGTTGGATGACCATATGATTTATCACTTTTTAAAATTTCATTGTTAACGGAGCCTAGCATATTTTCATTTCGAGCAGTGATAGGCATACCTGAGAAATGAATTTTAAAATCCAAGGCTGGACCTCATTGGTCCATGACCCTCCTCTTAAATACCCTCCTCTCATGTACGTTAACTATTTCCCTTTTCTTTTTGGCTGAACTCCGTACGGTTCTAGTGTCATACTACGATTTAGCATAATTTCCCCTTTTTCAAAAGTAAGAATCAATTAAATTTATAAGTCATAAAAATTTATAGGATAATATTAGCATCACTTTCTTTCAAGAGTCACATTTTCGATTGGAGAGTGTGTTAGTTGAAAACATGTGTCTTTCTCTTAATGGAGGACAACAACATATGTCTTTCTCATATATAAAGTGAGTTTCAAAGAGAGTATAATTAGCATTACCAAAATTTATAAGATATTTATAAAATGTTAAACCACACGTACAATTCAAAACCCTACTCTTTTTTACCCTCAGTTAAATATTAAATTATTCTAGAGCTAGGTCTAAGCCCTAGGCCGTGAGTGTGGCATTAGAAGCTTTATTATTTTCTGGCATGGAGGCATTATTAATTTATCTATATTAGTGATTATCTTTGGTGCATGTTAGGTGGCGTTTGGATTGAATTTTTTTGGCCAAAAATCAATTCTGATAAAATTGATTTTGCTGAAATTCATGATCAAATAATCATTTTTTCAAATAATAGTGTTCGGAAAATACGAAGTTGAGAGACTTACCTACGTATTCTCCAAACAATATTATTTGAAAAATGATTATATGGCTATTAATTTCTACACAATAAATTTTACCGGAATTGATTTTTGGTCAAAAAAATCCAATCCAAACGCCCCATCAGTTTTGGGTAAGTTGGTCAATAAAGAAGAATTGCTATCGATCTATTAGAAGTTCTCCTCCTCTACAACTTGATATGAGGACCTCTCTTAGTAAGGGGAAAACCTTTATTGTTTGAGCTAAGAGATGGGTATTTTTGTACCAACTGGAAATCACATTTTTGAAATTTCGGTCTAACTATTTCTTTCAATAATTAACTTATAAATTTGTTTAACTTTTTTCACAAAGATTTTGAGAAAAAAAATAGTGGATTAACTGAACTTTTCTTTTTTCCCAGTGTTTTTGTATTATATTTTGAATGTTTATCAGTATATTTTAGAGTAACTATTAATACAGCCCAAAAGTTTGCAAAATTTAAGCAAAAATCTTGAATCATGGACCGAAATGCATTCTGATTTATTTGACATATCATCATCAATATCCATCTGATCATTGATTAAATGATGACTATATATCAAGGCTAATAATATTTTCTTTTAATTTTTTTATCAGGTTGCCGAGTACTATGAACAAGTGATTGGTACTGATGTGAGTGAAGCCCAATTGAAGCACGCTATGTCTCACCCTCGGGTTCGCTATATTCATACCCCACTGTCCATTTCCGACGATGAACTGGTGCTGTTGCTAGGAGGTGAAGGCTCGGTAGATTTGGTGACCGCGGCAGAAGCCGTGCATTGGTTTGATCTTCCAAATTTCTATTCCATCGTCACGCGCCTCCTAAGAAAACCAGGAGGTATACTTGCTGTTTGGGGTTACAATGACAGTGCAATTAGCCCAGCTATCGACTCAGCCCTGAAACGCTTTCGTGAAACTACACTTCCATTCCGGGATCCTAATATACGTAACCTTTTCGATGGTTATCGTACACTTCCTTTTCCCTTTGAGAGTGTAGGGCTAGGGTCTGAGGGCGAGCCTTTGTTGCTAGACATGCCAATGGAGTTGTCATTTGATGGGTTACTGAGGATGTTGATGTCGTCGTCGGCTGTCGCTACAGCGAAGGATCGTGGCGTGGAGTTGTTATCTGAAGGAGTAGTGAAAGAGCTTGAGAGTGCTTGGGGTGGCCGCAGTTTGATTCGAAATGTCATCTACAAGGCTTTCATGCTTGTAGGCAAACCTAAGCTATAAAACTAATTTTCATATCCATGATTTGGGTGTGGCTTGGTAGGCTTTCATGCTTGCAGGCAAACCAAAGTTATCTCCCAGAATTAGCCAAATTTGTTAGCACTCTATGTATATTTTTCTGAATAATGGATTGAATGGTTGTTTTGTTCTATGCTTAGTGTTAGTTTTATAGGTACTGTTTGGCGACAGCGAGGACTATTGAGATTTGCTTACGATTCTATTTATTCTAAAACTCTATTTTTATGAAGTTATATTTTAGGATAGAATTTGAGGAAATCATAGTGGGTTCCAGATTTGATTTTATGTTTATAAATAAGCCTAGTGTGTAGGCTTATAATGTAAACTATCGATATGTAAGTGCTTAGGGCTTACAGTGTTGGACCCCTGGAAGAATACAAGGAAGAATAAGATGCAAGAGACAACGGGTATGGTTTGCCATGAGACTAGCTAGGTTGCAACTTAGAGGGATCTTCTCTAAAGGAGTTACACATATCACAAGCCTCAAAGTATCTTTCTCATGGAGTTCAATCCCTTTTTATAGATATGTAGGTTGTAACGAGTGTAGTCAAGGCACCTAGGTGATTTGGTCGGCCTAGGCGAGGCGAGGCGAGGCCTAGGCGCTTAATATTTTTTAAAAAATTAAAAATTATATATATTTATATATATGACATATGCATATTAATTATTACATAAATAGCGATATATAATTAGCTTGAAGTTTAAAACCTAATTTCTAACACTTGAGGTAGTGATTTAAACTTGACAAATATAAGATATAAAGAGATTAACACTATAAACAAAAGATTACCATCAACAAAAAGTTTACATATCAATCATCCTCCACAATTTCTCATTCACATTCCACCCCAAAAAAACCACAATTTCTCATTCACATTCCACCAAAAAAAAAAACCATGAAAGTATATTATAATCATTCATCATCCTCATCAAGTAATGAATTTATTAGAGCTTCGTCCTCTATCTCATCGTCACCCCATCTGAATCATTGTTATTTGTCTCCTCTATATATTGTTCTTCTCCATCCAACTCTGTTTCATCTGATAGTGGCTTATCATCAACACTTTTTTGTAAGCTTTGTAATCTAGACCTAGTAAGCCGTATATGACGTTCATTGGCACCCGAAGCCTCTGTAACTTAATCCCATGTCAAATCATCTTCCTCGTGCACTAGTTGCTCTTGCATTCTTCCAATAAGCCACTCATTGCAATCATCGATGTCACGCAATGTAATAGGGTCCAAGGAATTTCTTGCTTTGAACCGCTCCACCAATTTTTGATTATAATAAACGTATACCAGATCATTCAATTGGTTTTGCTCTAATCTGTTTCTCTTTTTACGTGTATCTGTAAAATAAAAATTTATACCATAAATTAGAATAAAATAAATAAATTATAAATAGTGAAAAGTAAAACACTTATATAAATAAAAAATAACTTATATGTTCAAATACACTCCAATTTGGCTCACAACCACTTGCACTACATGTCAAGCTAAGGATTCGACAAGCTAGTTGTTGTCAATGAGGAGTTGAAGCTCCGTAGTTATCCCACCATTTGGCTCTATGATTTTAAAAAATATATATCAAAACATAATAGTATAATACTATTAGAACTTCATGAATAAAATAATTGAAATTTTAATTAACCTGGTGGTAGTGTATCCCTCTGCCGGATCGCTAAGGTTCTCCCAAATAGGCCTTCAACATTCTTATAAAGTATCAGTTCTCTGCTTATCTTTTCTTGTATCTCCACTTCTGGGATTAACTTCTCAATCACATCAAACAAGCTTGACTTAACCTCTTCGCAAGATACTATTTGTCTGTTTTTATAAAAGAACTCCGGATTGAGGTAATATCCGGCTGTATGAAGAGGTTGATTTTTTTTTGGTGAACATGAAGAGGTTGATGGAGTTGTACATTCCATTGTCTATCAATAATATTTCATATCAACTTGTACCTATGTTAATTAAATTAATCATATCAATAGAACACTTTGAAAAATAAACATAAAAAAGACAACTTATTACTTATATAATAAAATTAAAAACTTACCTCCGCTCATTCCTTTGGCCACCAAGTGCTTCTTTGATTGCTTCTTTAGCTTTGTCCATAGCCTCAAAAATGTACCCCATAGGGGGTCTCTTTTCTCTGCCAACCAATCTTAGGACACAAACGAGTGGAGCTGTGATCTTCATTGCATATACCATGCCCTTCCAAAAAGAAGTAGACAAAACAGTCTCCAATATTGTCCTATTCCCCTTCTCGTCACGAGGCCATTTCGATTTATTCTATTCATCACAGGTGAATATTTTCCTTAAAGCATATTTCTTCTTGTAAATGCTTTGTAAAGTAATAAAAGATGTTGCAAATCCTGTGACTGCCGGCCGAACAATATCACTATTATTAGTATGAGTCCTCATCAAATTGAACACGAACCCATGATTGTATATGAATTCACTCAGACTTATTGTTTTCTCCAATAACCCCTTTACTCTAAGAAGTTCGCCAATGTCCTCTAGCATAAGGTCAACATAATGGGCCGCACAAGGTGTCCAATATAGATGATGCCTCTTTTCTATTAATAGTTGCCTAGCAAATAAATATGGAGAAGCATTATCAGTAATAACTTCTACCACATTTTGCTCACCAACTTTCTCCACATATGAATCTAGCAGTTCAAAAAGCTTTACTCCTGTCTTCGCATACGATGAGGCATCTATAGACTCCAAGAAAATAGTACCAGAAAGACTATTCACTAAAAAATTATCAAAGTTCTATTCCTCCTATCTGTCCAACCGTTAGACATAATACTGCAACCATTCCTCCTATCTGTCCAACCGTTAGACATAATACTGCAACCAAAGATACCCAACGACTCTAATAGGTTGCAATTCATTGGTGTATGCAACCTCTTTCTTAAGCAATAAAATCCTCGCCTCATGATAACTTAGCGCCTTCATTCTAGGTCCAAATTGACCAATTGCTTCAAACATTGTACTGAAGCTCTTCCACCGCAGAGTATTGAATGAAATCCCAGCTTGATAGAGCCAACGTACAATATATTGACATACTTTCTCTCGCTTGGTCTTCTTTGTCACACTCTCAAGTATGACTTGCTTTACTTTCTTCTTCTTGTAATCCTCGGGATTTGGCATTAAAAAACTATCAATTTGACCATTCCTCTTAGGAGGATTTTCCCTTCTACCTTCTCTTAGATTTACGGCTTCAAGTTCACTATCTTCTTCCAAACAAATGTCTTATTGCTCTACAATTTTGGAGAAAGCTATTTCACTTGCACTCTTCTTATTTTTAGCTAGATAAGCTCAGATCTCATCCCTTACAGCTTTTGGATATTTATCACATTTGAATACTGTAGATGGAGGGTTTTGATTTGAGCTTGATAGGATTCACTGCAACCTCAATTTAGCCTAAATCTATTATCCAGACCGTTCTAAATCGAGTTACTTTGAGAGGAATGATTCAGAGAACAAAATATCAGGTAACAAGAAAGAAAAGAAGGTGATTTAGAGGGAGAGAAGAAGGAACAGTCAAGAATGGTAGTGAAGGGTGACTTTCCTTGACAAATCCTCTACTTTTTCTCTTTGTAAAACTTGTTTCTCTGGTTAAAAGCAAGGGAACTCTTTTCTTCAGAAAAAAAAATAGTCTTCTTAAAACATGGAGGGGGTCACCTCTATTTATAGGTGATCAATAGAAATCATAACTAACTTGTACAATAGTCATCACTGTTTTTTTGTAACTGACTTAGAAAACAAATATTAGATTTTGTCAAGAGAAGGCGTCTTTCACTTCAACTCCTTTAAGCTTTTATGACTAAAGCTTTGGAATGGATTCTTCAAAGGTTAAAGGCGGTATTCATCATACTCCTCCTTTAACAAATTCTATCTAAGCCCTCCACAACACAACTCATCATCCTCCCCCAAAGCGGTTGGTAACTACATCGTGATAGTGGGTCATACGCTTTCATGATGTATTGTCCTTTTGAGGTAGTATATAAGTGTTCAGACAGCAACACTTCTCTAAATAATAGTAATAATAATTATAGTAATCATCTTAAGTCCAGTAGGGAAAACAGAGGTGTTGGACGAAGATACCCATTCCGTCAGGCCTTAAGAGAAACTGAGGAAAAATCCATCTCCAATGCTTTCTCCCTGACTGTCAGCCCAGGAAGTAATCCCTGCTTCACTAGAATAGGTAATGAGGGGAAACAGCTACACCTATTCCCACGAAGAAGTAACAATCCATACCATTCACCCCTGACAAAGCAGATCCTTATCAGAAAGGTACACAGGGAGGTACTAATCCATACCATGCCCATTATCATCAGAGAGGCCTTGAGAGCCAAAGAGGGGTATTGAAGCCATATTGATCATCAAAGGCGTTAAAGCCCAAAACAGCATCCAAGGGCATTAAAGCCTGAATCAGTATCAAAGGTGTTGTAGCCTGAATCAACATCCAAAGGTATTAAAACCTGAATCAACATCAACAACGTGAGAACCATATTCAATCATCAAAAGCGCAATGATTATAATCATCATTAATGACGTAGAGATCAAAATTATCATCAAGGAGTAGAATCTTTAGAAGAATCAAAGGTGTAAGAGCTTATCTTAATAGCTTTATCCATGCCGCTTTTCACGGAATTCTATTAACCATATCTCAAAGGAGGATTTTCAGTATTTAATGTAATATATTAGAATATCTGTTTGAGCCACGTGTCATTATTTTATTGGATCATAAACAATACCCTTAAATTTAAATCCCATAAATCAAGCTTTTCAATAATTATCATCAACATTTAGCCCCCTGTCTGTGAAGGCGCTTTTAGATTAAAACACTAAAGGCGTCTGATCAGACAAACATCCTTATTAAAGAGGTTCTTTTTTTAATCATTAAGTAGCACGTTATCATAAATTTGGCGTCTTAATATTCCAAACAGTCTCTTCGATTTCTGTTTTACAAAATCCTTAACCAATGAGATTACGTAGCCAGCCTATCAAAATGATCATGATCGTACCCTTTTTTCAAAATTTGAACTAAACGTGCTCCTTGAGACTTGTGCATCATAAATGCTTAAACAGTATAAAAATAGTAAAAATTATTCAACATTACTTAGTGTTTATCATCATCTTCCTTGTACGAGCATCCTCTAAGCATTCTTCATCTTCTCCTATGATCGAGTTCTTGGTGGTCTTGCTGTTCTTTTCTTCAAGAAATCAAGGATTCTTTATTTCTATTTGGAATTTTAGAACACCCTTCAAGTTTCTAGTAAGTCTCTATTCTTCTTTGCTTATGCTTGTTGTTTTCTTTCATGTATTCAACATTTCTCTTTTGATCATCTGCATATTACTTGTTTTTGCATCACTATTTTATACATTTTATTCATCATCTTTTTTTCTTTTATATATATAAAAACAAAACACACAGTAATCCATTTTTTTTAATTTCTGCAACATTTTACGCTTTCAGCTATGGCTTCCTCTTCTCAAAAGAATCTTTTAAATACAGAATTTTGGGATTCAGCTATGCACCACTCCTGGGATGCCGCTATTCCCTCAGATGGATGGGCCTTGTCTTATGGCGACATTGATGGAGCTAAAGGATTTTGTCTGTCGCCTTTTGCAACTATTATGTTTAGGGTAGAGAGAAAGGATTTTACACTTTCACAAGTCAATTTCAACTCCCATAGTGGTTGTACCAAGGAATGGACAGTCTGGTGTGATTACATACTTACTCATGAAGAATATAGGCCTAAGCTCAATCAGTTGAGATTTTTAAAGCCATACAGCTTTCAAAGGATTTTGAAGTCAGAAAGGATACAAAAAGCTTATCACAATTAGTTACTAGGTGGAACAGTCAAACTCATATGTTTATTACTTCATGGGGAGAAATTACCATCTCTAGAAGATGTGATAGCGTTATGGAGATTACCAGTTTTTGGTGGTAATGATATTCAAGATATTGTTTTGACCAAAGAAGAAGTAAAAGCGTCTAGATTTCTCCATGCATTACTTTGGGAATCAAGAGTGAACCCTGTCTAGGGAAGTGCAAAAGAATCTCATGCAAGGCGGCCAAATTTCTATGGCTGGGTACTCTATTTCTTTAGAGAGAAGGGTCCTATGAATAAGGAGACAGGAGTTAGAGAATAAAAATATGGGAAAGAATATAAGTCACCTTTGGAGCTGACAGTGTTCATATGTATGTGCTTGGCAAGGTACATTTTTGAAGGCGCTCCAACGGATAAAGTTTTGGACAGACTATTTCCTTTGGCTTTTCGTCTTGCTGATGGTCAAAGTTTCCCTTTGGGAGTATATCTTTTGGGAACTTTATATAAGAATTTAGATCAAATCCACACATATCAAGCTTGGTCAGCAGGTGCCTATCATATAGAATCATTCGTCCACACCACTTTCCTCCAGATGTGGTTATGGGAGCGCTTTTCTGGTTATGCGCCCTCAGCTAGGCAATTTTCTCCTTTACTAACTGATGATGCTTCTGTTGAAGATATTCCAAGTCCTAGAGCGTGGTGGTGGAGTAGCATATCAAAGAAAAAAGATGCTCTGATTTTTTATTTTATGGACAAGGAAAAATACTTCTGTTTCAGGCCATATATTGAGCCTTTGAAAGGAATTGAGAGAATTTTTTTTCATTTTGAAGAGCCTTTGGCTTTTCTCGGTACAAATATTGAAAAAAGGGCAGAGATCTCACTGAAGACCCTTCACTGCTTTGCCATTTTATCTAAGTGTCACTTGGTGGGCCTCTACAACATTGATGGTGGTAGAACAAACAGCTTTCACCTTGAATCTTACAACCCTGATTGTTGTCTGAGACAATTTGGCTTAGATCAAGGCGTCCCAGACAGTGCTGCTAAAACTCTTTCTACAAAAAGAGCTATGAAGACTTTTATCTTAGAAAGCTGGTCTTCCCATTTAAGGCCATTAGTCACAAGTTCTTATCAGGCTGGGGAACATAGAGTAGGCCGGTGTACAAGAAATTATCTAATTTTTTGGAAAGCTTGTATTAGTACCTTTAAAGCCTTTTCTCAAAATCCGTCAATGATCAGTCAGCCAGTGGACTTGGCCATGGATAAAGAAAAAAGTTTGAAAGATCCTCCTGGCACTGGCAAAAAAAGAAAAACGGCAGCTCCTTCGCCCAAGAATCCTAAGTCAAAAGCCGCTGCTGAAAGTTCTTCTAAAACCCAAGAGGAAGATATTACTCCTCCTGTATCTGTTCCTGTTCCAAAGGTGGCTACCCCAAAAGCGCCTAGGGTGAAGAAAACTGCAATTAAAAAGAAAGCCCTTCCTTCCAATAAACTTAAGAGTAAATCGGTTAGTATATATGAACTTAGTAGAATTTCTTTAGACAAAATTCTCTTATATTTACGCTTTTTCAATTCTTTGTTCTCATACATATATTTTAATGTGTACATGATCCCTCTTCTGAAAGTGAAGAAGAGGAGGGAGACAATGAGCCACCGATCCTTCGTAAACAAAATCTTCAACAGCAAAAGGATTCAAAAAAGGCTGGAACTTCTTCTCTTCAACAAAAAAAAATATCTCCGCCTTCAGATGCTGATATAGGGAGTTCTGAAACTCCAATAACTCCAGTGGGACTTAATATCCCTGAAGACATTGTTGCTGATATCCCTTTTCCTCCTTCAACAGAAGCAAGAGCGCAAGTTGGAAATTTGGCAAATGTCTGGCCTGAAAGCGAGCCAAGCTCTTCACCTCTTTCTGGGATGAAGAATCAATCTACTAAGGTTTCTGGAGTTTCGAAAGCTGCAAATCCTGTCAGGACCATTGAGATAGCTAGATCTTTGACTTCTCATAAGAGATTGAGATCACAGGCCATCAAGGTGAAGTCACTGCTTTTTCAGAGGAACAAACAAACTTCTACACCGCTTATGATTGAGACTACCACTACTATTAATTCAGAAAGCGCAGGTTAGTTCTTTTTTTTTATTTTTCATTTGGTGAAATATTCAATAGCCACAAGGATCCAAACATGTCTTTCAGCAGGAGGATTAATAGGTCCAATTAAATCTAGCCCCCAAGTATGAAAGGGCCAAGGCGTAGAAACATACTGCAGGTTTTGAGCAGGTGCATGAATAACCTTTCCTCTGATTTGACATTGATGATAGCTTTGAACATATAGATGTGAATCTGCTTCCATGGTAGGCCAATAATACCCCAGTCCCAAAATATGTTAAAAGAGCTTCCTTTTCCCATGGTGAACACCACAGTCTCCACTATGAGCTTCCTATAATGCTAGTTCAATCTCTTCTCCAGACAAACATTTGAGAGCAATACCACTATACCCTTTTCTGAATAGCTTTCCTTTGTCAAAATAGAACTTAGCAACTTTCTTTTTAATCTTGAAAGCTTCTTTTGGATTAGCAGGTACTATTCCATTCGTCAAATAATCATCATATGACTTTTTCCAATCTTCCCAGGAGTCTGTGAAATGACATTCTCCTATATCTGACAATATCTAACAATCAGAACATTCTTTCTGTAACATAGCAGCATCCTTCTCCATTGCTGGCCAATATATCCCAAAGCGTTGTAACCTCCTACATAAATTGATGTAGGGATTATGCCCACATATCTTTTTTTGAATTTGCATCATTTGTTCTTTAGCCTCTTTTGCTCCAACACATCTCATCAAGACATCTTCAGGTCCTTTGAAATATACATCCCCATTTATCTGTAAATTTTTTTTTAAGACTTTTAGTGTTGTAGTAGGATCTGTAATTGAATCATGAAGGTGGTAAATATCTTTCAAAATTGGTTCTCTCCAATCTGCTTCTTCTAATTCTTTTTTGCATAATTCTTCCAATAGAGGTGTAGCTATTGTGTGCTTTTTGACTACTACTTGAGAAACTTCTCCTTCAAATATCAACTTTGATGCCAAAGTAGCAAGTGCATCAGCATGGCAGTTTCCTGTACGCTCTTGATACTTCAATTCCATCATATCAAAACTTGTCATTATTCTTTGAACTGTTGTTTAGTATGGAGCAAGACCAACATCTTTTACATTAAATGACCCTTCCATCTGGCTTATTACCAAATTAGAATCTCCCATTATACTTATTCTCTTGGCCTTCATCTTCTTAGCAATTGACAAACCTATGAGAAGAGCTTCATATTCCGCTACATTGTTAGAACAAGGGAAATCTAATTTGAAAGAAAGAGATATTACATCTCCTCCAGCAGCTTTTAATACAATACCTACCCCAACTGAATCCATAATTTTGGATCCATCAAAATGCATGAGCCATGCTTCTTCTGTTGCCTCAACTACCATTGTCTCAGGCAATTCTCCTGGTAATTCTTCCTTTAGTGTTAAATCATCATTCCCTGGGAAATTTGCCAATAAATTTGCTACTGCTTGTCCTTTGATAGCACAAGGGCAAAGGCATGTGATGTCAAACTCTGATAATGAAAGAAGCCATTTAGCTGCTCGTCCTAAAAGAACTGGCTTTGACATGAGATATTTGATTGGATCAGATTTTGTTATCAGAAAAAATTTATGAGACAGTAAATAATGGCGGAATTTTTGTAAAGCATAGATCAGAGATAAACAACTCCTTTCAACTCGAGGGTATCTTAATTTTGCATCTTTGAGAATTCTGTTGAGGTAATAGATTGGCCACTCACAACCAGACAGATCTTCTTGAGCTAGAAGAGCTCCAATAGCGGTTTCTGTTGAAGCTAAATATAAGACCAAAGACTTTTTTGGTATAGGCGCCATCATGGTAGCTATTGAACTCATCATCTGTTGAAGTTGTTTAAAAGCCTTTTCATGCACTGCTTCCCATTTGAACTGACAATTCTTCCGTAGGAGTGGCATAAGGGGTACTGTGACAGCTGCTAACCCCAGAATAAATCTTCTTATGTGGGATACCCTTCTCAATAAGCTTTTTAACTCTTTGATTATGCTTGGAGCTGCCATTGATACAATTGCCTGAGCCTTTGTTGGGTCAGCATCTATGCCATGTCTATGTACAACAAACCCCAAAAATTTGCCTGCTGATACTTTAAAAGCGCATTCTAATGGATTCATTTTTAACTGATATTGGCAGCATCGTTGAAAAACTTTCCTTAAGTCATTAACAGGGTTCTGACACTTTTGAGACTTAATAACAATGTCATCAACATAATCTTCCACTGTATTATGGAACATATCATGAAAAATGGTTGTTATAGCTCTTTGATAAGTGGATCCGACATTCCTCAACCCAAATGACATCACTGTATAATAGAAATTTCCAATAGGTGTCCGAAAGGTAGTTTTTTCAGCATCTTCTGCCGCCATCTTAATTTGATTGTATCCACTATAGTTGTCCATAAATGAAAAAGCGTTATGACCTGTTGTTGCATCAACCAATAAATCCATGTTGGGTAAGGGAAATTCATCTTTTGGGCATACTTTGTTTAAATCTCTAAAATCAACACAACAATGGATTTAACCATTCTTCTTCTTAACTGGAACAATATTGGCTAGCGAAGTAGGATGTTAGATTGGCTTAATAAAACTTGCTTTCAAGGGCTTCTCAACTTCTTCTTTAATCTTATTTTTTATATAGCTGGTCTGAACTTTCTTGGCAACTACTTTACTGGTATATACCCTGGCTCAAAGTTTAGCTTGTGTGTGACCAATGTAGGATCTAACCCTGACATTTCTTCATAATTACATGCAAAAATATCCTTGTACGCTCTTAGTAGTCTTACCAATTTTTCTTTTTCTTCTGGAGTCAATTTTGAACTGATAAGTACTGGTCGTTTTTCAGATGAGCCTTCTGCAAGATTTATCTCTTCAAGACTTTCTTGTACCACCTTTACACCATCCTGTATTTATTCTGGTGCCTCCCCAATTTCACTTGTCTCTTCAGCTTGGAGTATTTGGTTCATCATAGGAGTCTGAGTTTCTTTTGATGAATCAGATTCCTTTGATTGTCATAAGATGTATACAACTTTTCCATCTGGTTGTACCACCTTCTTACAGTCCCCAGTCCTTGGCTCTTTGGTAGTACCATCTCCTCGAACTTCTGTTTTCACGCTTTCGTCTCGTGGTCTCTTGGACGTCATTGAGCCTTCTGATGGCGTTGAAGAGATAAAAGATGGTAGCATAATTCCTCTAGTCATTTCGAAAGCGGTTTCACCCTCTTCAGTCAACTCATCATAAAACAGCGCTTCTGAGATATGTGCCTCAGCTTTACCGAATGGCGTAGTAGTTGCTGGTATCCTGATGACTCTGCCTTTGTATATTCCCTTGATACACTGGTGAAATGTTGACGGTATTAACTGGAATTTATGAATCCAAGGGCGGCCGAGAAGAATGTGATAGCTGACATTGGCCTCAATGACATGGACTCTTATTGCTGAGTTGATTGGCCCCACTTGAAGATTGATGGTGGCATAGCCAATAGTATTCTGACACTGTCCTCTAAATCCTGATATTTCTATAGGTTGCTTCGAGATCTTTGAAGGATCTAACCCTATTGCTACCGTTGTTGACAGTGGAATAAGGTTCAACGAAAAACTAGGGTTTATCAATGCCCTCTTTGCTTCAATAGAGTTTATTAAAGTTGTGACAAATAAAGGCTTGTTGTGAGCTATTGATGAAGCTTTCATGTCGTCAGAGGTGAAACTTACATCTTGTATTTCTGGCATTGGATTCCTTGTGGCAAAGTAAGCAAGGAAACAATGCTCTGAGTGAGCCTCTGCAACTGCTGTTAAAGCTGCTGTTGCAGCTATTCTTGCCACTTTCGAAAAATGCATTTGGTCAAAGAAGTTCTTAAACTTTGAACTCTGTGAAAGAATTTCAACTGCTGAAGGGACATTAGAGATATTTTCTTCTTCAATCTCCTTTTCTATCATCGTATTTGGATTATGACAAACCATAGCAACTGCATCTTTCCCTTTGTGGTCTGGTAAAGGATCTTGATGGACAGACCCTTCAGGAATTGTTGAAATTTTCAAGTGTCCAGCAGCTATTTTGTCATTGAAAATCCACCTTAGAGAGAAGCAATCCTTTGTTGAATGGCGTACAGTCTGGTGATAGACACAGTATTTGCTACTTTGCTTGTCTTCCTCTGTGGGTTTTTGGAAAGGTGATTGTAAGTACAGAACGCCATCAACAATCCAGACCTCTACAATACGCAACACTTCTGCCATACTACAAGGGAAAGGCGATGGAACATTTTCAGGTTTGAACTTTGGTCTTTTGTCAGATTGATAGGAGGAATTTCTTTGGAATGACCGCTTTCTAGAGTTATCAACTGCCATTGCTATCTCTCTCTTGTCCTTCCTGCCATACCTATCTTCATACCTTGGTGAAGCTGCCCTAGATATAACTGTATTAAGCCTTTGAGCGATATCATAGAGTTTTTCGAAAGAGGAAATAGTAGCTACTTCCAAATAAGCTCTGTATTCATTTGCTGTTCCATCCTCACATAATTGTACGAGCTGTTCTTCAGTGGCTGACTCATGACAATCCAAGACCAAGTGCCGAAAGCGGCGAACATACTCCATCAGATCTTTATTAGACTTCTGCCACTCTTTGGAGAGTGAATTGAGAGTGATACGATCCTCTACTAGGAGAATTTCTTGGAAAAGATACTGACCATCTCTTCCCAAGAATGAATGGAATTTGGAGCCAAAGTAGTATACCAGGTGAAATCACGATCAGTCAGGGATTTGGCAAATTCATGAAGGCGTAGCTCCTCATTATTGGCATACCTGCTCAGGGCATCAGTAAAGCGCATTACATGCTCTTGAGCATTTCCAATCCTTCCATTGTAGAGAGTAAACTGGGGTGTGATAGATCCTAATGGATATTCCATTCGCATAATCCTTGTTGAAAAATGTGGTCTAGCATCAAAAGTCTTTGAAAGTCCAGAGCGTTTGGCTTGCTCTCTTTCGTAACATCTCAGAGAAATCTTCAGCTGTCATGTACGAGGAGTGCCTTCCTTCTCATTCATGATGATTACAGGGTGGGGAAGAAGGAGCTGCATCCTTCTTAGGAGGATTATCATGAGGAGTATCATTTTCCTCAACATGCCGAGATGGAGAAGGTGTACGTTCCTGTGACCCCTCTATGTTGTGAACATTATCTTCATGGCGAGCTTTCTTAAAAACTCTTGCATTTGTTTCTCTGAAGTTGCCAACTGGGCTGCTACCTGAGCTTCGATAGCCTGCATCTGGGCTTGCATCTGTACTTGGGTTGCTTGAAATTGACCAAGAAAGGGTCCAAGAACAGCAGGAAAGTCAGGGACCTCTACCCCGGAAGTATGAGATTCTTCCCGGTTTTCTTCTTGAATAACATGCGCTTGAGACGAAGCACCCTTCTTAGTCACCATTTTCCTTTCAAAATTGTTGCAGATTTCCCCAGTGGAGTCGCCAAATGTAGATGGAGGGTTTTGATTTGAGTTTGATAGGATTCACTGCAACCTCAATTTAGCCTAAATCTGTTATCCAGACCGTTCTAAACCGAGTTACTTTGAGAGGAATGATTCAGAGAACAAAATATCAGGTAACAAGAAAGAAAGGGAGGAAAGAAGAAGGTGATTTAGAAGGAGAGAAGAAAGAACAATGAAGAATGGTAGTGAAGGGTGACTTTCCTTGACAAATCCTCTACTTTTTCTCTTTGTAAAACTTGTTTCTCTGGTTAAAAGCAAGGGGAACTCTTTTCTTCAGAAAAAAATATTCTTCTTAAAACATGGAGGGGGTCACCTCTATTTATAGGTGATCAACAGAGATCATAACTAACTTGTACAACTGTCATAACTGTTTTTTTGTAACCGACTTAGAAAAAATAATATTGGATTTTGTGAAGAGAAGGCGTCTTTCACTTCAACTCCTTTAAGCTTTTATGACCAAAGCTTTGGAATGGATTCTTCAAAGGTTAAAGGTGATATTCATCATACTCCTCCTTTAAGAAATTCTATCTAAGCCCTCCAAACCACAACTCATCATCCTCCCCCAAAGCGGTTGGTAACTACATCGTGAAAGCGGGTCATACGCTTTCATGATGTACTGTCCTTTTGAGGTAGTATATATGTGTTCAGACAACAACACTTCTCTAAATAATAGTAATAATAATTATAGTAATCATCTCAAGTCCAGTAGGGAAAACAGAGGTGTTGGACGAAGACACCCATTTTCTTAAGCCTTAAGAGAAACTGAGGAAAAATCCATCCCTAATACTTTCTCCCTGACTGTCAGCCCAGGAAGTAATTCATGCTTCACTGGAATAGGTAATGAGGGGAAATAGCCACACCCATTTCCACGAGGAAGTAACAATCCATACCATTCACCCCTGACAAAGCAGATCCTTATCAGAAAGGTACACAAGGAGGTACTAATCCATACCATGCCCATTATCATCAAAGAGGCATTGAGAGCCAAAGAGGGGTACTGAAGCCATATTGATCATCAAATGCGTTAAAACCCAAAACAACATCCAAAGGCGTTAAAGCCTGAATCAGTATCCAAAGGCGTTGTAGCCTGAATCAACATCCAAAGGCGTTAAAACCTGAATCAGCATCAACAGTGTGAGAACCATATTCAATCATCAAAAGTGCAATGATTATAATCATCATTAATGGCGTAGAGATCAAAATTATCATCAAAGAATAGAATCTTTAGAAGAATCAAAGGTGTAAGAGCTTATCTTAACAGCTTTATCCATGCCGCTTTTTACAGAATTCTATTAACCATATCTTAAAGGAGAATTTTCAGTATTTAATGTAATATATCAAAATATCTGTTTGAGCCTCGTGTCATTATTTTATTGGATCATAAATAATACCCTTAAATTTAAATCCCATAAATCAAGCTTTTCAATAATCATCATCAACAACTACTGTCAAGATCAAACGCTTACCATTACACCAAAAGCCCAGACTTGTGGTGAAGGCGCTACTTTATTTCCTTATACTAGCCCATTTCGGGCCCCGGGCGTTTGGGTACGCCAGACACCTGTCGAGCCGGGGCTGACATTGTTTGAAGTCATCGTCCAGTGGTAGACTACTGGCACCCATAATGCCAACAACTACATTCCCACCAAATTGAGCAAGATGTATCATTATATAGTAGATGCCACCCTTGTAGGTGGTGTGACAAAATTTGCAGGTAAATGCATTTTTATCCTTTGGGTCTTTCAAGTAAGCATACTTCCACCCTATGTCTTTCGATTTCACTTGAGAGATCATCTTTAGGGAATGATTTAATAACAAAATCAATATTAAATAAACATTTGATTTAATACATATAAAGTATACTCATTATAGTATACAAATTAGTGAATGATCTTATAAGTGCTAAAGTGCCCATAAGATGTTCTATTGTTCTACTTTCATTAATTTCAATAATAAATAATTGAAATAATAAAAGTTGGGGTATGTTCTTTGACTGTTCTCTACAAGAAGCTTAGGAAATGATATATTTACACAGTGTTGGATATATTTATTAAAAAAATGTATTGCCCAGGCTAGAGTACTTCAGATGCCTATTGAATAGACGTGGAGTTCCAGCACCTCCAGTGAAAAATAAGTATGCCCGAAAGCCTTCGATTGGTTATGGGTCATGCTATGACCAGTAATTCTGATGCCACGGTAGGTAACTTTATAAATCAGATGCTGATTTTTTATATTTGTAAAATAACAGTAACAAACTTCACAGCTTTTGTGACACTTTTGAGGTATCTTGCTATGAGAAACTGGTTGTTGTAATATAATTTATTCTTAATTTTTATTATTGTATACTTGTTTGATGGTTTCGAATGTTGGGAATGTTTCTGTTTAGACCACTGGAATGTGTGATTAATTGAAGTTCAAAATCTGATCATTGTAGTTAGGCAATACACACACACAATAGAATCACACTATTATGAAAACATTGTAATTTTGTTCAGTTTCTTCATTGTTTTTACCCGCGTGATTTTTGTGGGCTTCCTATCTAAAACTCACCTCTTTATTTTTATTCAAGTGATTACCCGATCTATTGCTATCCTTTCTCAACAATTTTGCATTTTTCAAATTCAGTAAAAGAAAGTGAATAAATCTGTTTTAAGTATTGTATTGTTTCTTCTTTAAGTACTTTGGTAGAAGCTGATTTTTTTTTTCTGTTCAAAAGTCCTTTCCCATTCCAGAGAGAGCTCAAGATATTGCCACAAGTAACAAGTTCCAGTGCCCATTTGGGAGTAATGTTAAACTTCCAGTGTTTAAACTTTTCCCATTCCAGAGAGAGTTCATGAACTTGAATATCACAGCTCAATCAAAGCCCATGAATCTCACTCATGAGATCACACCACGCGTCGTCGATCCCTTCCTTCACGAGATGGTCCTGAATTATGGGACATGTCTGTCCTAGAGTCGCCAGCACCAACCGGATACTACTTTACATCTAAAATCTAGAGAGGATTCTGATTTTAACTTTCCAGAGTCCGCCTTACTAATAGCTTTTATGAAATCTGATCTTTGTCTCTTCAAAAATTAGCTCTATGAGATGTAATGAATCTTCCACTTTCCATCCCTTTGGCAAAAGCCCCCACAAGAGGTTATTCTCAGATCTCTGAGGGCCAATGAAGAAGGACAGTAGATCATAGAACCTATCTCTACATGAGTCACTCACTGAACCTTTTTTTATTTCTTTTTCTTTTTTTTCAAAATTTCTTGCACCGATAGTAGAGTTTTATTTACAAATTAACACTGTTGTTACATGATTTACTGAGCATTTGGAAGAGCGAATAATCAGAATGGTGATAAAAGAACAGAGAAAAACAATATAACAAAAAGTGTAGAGTTGTGACATTATCTATGTTGTCTTAATCTACATAAGAGATTGATCAAAATTAGAATAAAGTGGGCAAAGTGCTTTCCTATGCAACTTGCAGAAAGACTGCTACTTTCAAAAAGAAAGTATAGTGGGTAGTTTTGTCATTAACTTTAGAAAAGTTAATAGGAATGATCATATTGCTCATGTTGCCTTGAATTCAACATGAGCAACCACCACTAGCGCCACCACTGCCCACCCACCGCCACTAGCACCACCATTATCCATCCATCCACCACTACCCACCCATCCACCACTAGCACCACCACTACCATCACCCATCCACCACCACTGAGCACTACCACTACCCGCCCACCACCACCACCACCACCACCACTATCATCACCCATCCATCACCACTACCATCACCATCCACCACCATTGACTATGTATAGGTGCTTGAAACTACCAACCATAATCACATCTAAATGTTGCCTTATTTTCAAGAATGCAACCAAACAATAATAACTGATTGAAAAAAATCATAGTTTACCGTTAATGTTTTTCCTTCGTAAATGATTTACATAGTAAAAGCAAACAAACGGAGCATAAGAAGAATTTTATTCTATATTTTAAGAGTAGAAGTTTGGTAGAGTAAAATCATGCTTCATTTTATTAGAGGGATCCACTTTCTCCTGAACGGACAGAACTCTTTAGCAAAAGGTCAATAGGAGAGAGCAGTTGGTGAAGACGTTACTGAGACGATGTTGATGAAGACGTTACAGATCAAGAGAGAGAAAGAAGGGGAGAGTTTATGAGGTAGTGGGGTGGGTAGGAATATATGAAGGGTTAAGGAGCTCTAATAAAGTGGAGTAGGTCCCAAAAAAATTTAATTGAGAAGAGAGATTAGGTGACACATGGTATCAACATCAAGTTCCCATCCCTTAAATTTAGTTTGATGATATCGCTGCACAAATGAAAAGGAGTCATACATGTCATCAAGAGGAAGACATAGGTGTCATCCATAGAAACCCTCTAACTGTGTTTTATAGTAATAATAAGTATAGACTAGGCTACAAAGGCCATCCCATGCCCATGCCCATGCCCATGCCCATGCCAAGACTCTCTTTCTTCTCATATGTCAGTACTCAATGTACCTCGACAGATGGTCCAAGAGGCGCACCATCTCGCTCGAAAGTCAGCTGTTGGGGGGTCTGCAATGCGTTGGGATTTTTTTTTTTAATAAGAGATATCATTTACCTACATTAGTAGAGTCAGGCGGTCAAAAGTTAGCTTGGGCAGTGGAGCTCTTGCAACTCATACCCGGGTGGGATTAGATCCCTAGATTACCCGCGCTCCTTTTGGTTATGTACAAACTCTTTTTATTTAATATATGTTTCTTTTACCCAAAAAAAAGGCCTAAGGCCCAACACATGAAATTAAACAGGTGGTATGATGGAATCTATTACTTCCAATTTCTATTTATGTATAAGAATGGCTTTATAAAGCATCTCATCCACTTACCAAAAACAAAAAAAGCATCTCCTCCTCCTTCCCTTTCTCCCAACACAGATGGAGAGACAGATCAGATTTGGCGGGTTTGTTCGACAAGCAAGCGGTAGTGTACCTGGATGGAAGGCCGAGGTACCCAAGCGAATGGTATTCGGACCCATCATCACACCTTAGCATGGGATGTCGGCACTGGTAACGGCCAAGCCGCTATTGGCGTTAGTAATCTTCTCTTTTCTTTCTTGGCCTTGTTATTTTTCCAATTAGCCTATCTTAAGGCCTCGGACTCAAAACATCTCTGTCCTCCATGTTCTAGGCATGATCAAGTTCATTTACACATCAGGGCTTTGTCCCAGTAGTAGTGGATCCCCTGCTTTGGGGGGAGGTATCGGGTTCAATTCCCAAGAGGGTGGGAGTTTGTATATACTCTCCACCCGCCCACTAACTGAACATATACTAACACCTAACCAGTGGTGCGGCCTAAAAGTATATCTCGAACCAAAAAATAATCAACTTCATTTGAATTGGCACCATAGACTCATAATCTTCCAGGTGACGGGGCAATTAATGGATCTGATCAATGTCTCAAGGGCACAGTAGTTAATTCTGCATGCCTTTCTACGGATATCTAGCATGATATTGTCACCATTTGTTGGAGCCCATGATCATATCCATATGATTTATCTCATTTTTAGTTTGAAAATAGTCATGTTGGTCTATGGATCAGTTGGTGAGGATCATTTGCCCATTGTAGAGCATTTTTTTTGGCTTCGGATATCATTTACTACGGTTAGCAGCATTGGCTAGTGGTTAGCAATGGGAAGCTATTAAAAAGGTCGATCTCCATGTTTTGTTAAAGAGAATACTTTGGAGCCGGAGTTCTGCATCAACATGGTGTGCGGAGCTCCCCTTTTTACACTGTACATGTGGCATGTTTGTAATTATTGATGGAGGCTGGGGTATTTTTGCATCACACCATAATTACACATTTACCACTCCGTAGTGTAAAAGGGAGCTCAGCCCGTGGTGATGCAGAGCTCCACTTGATATTTAAACTGTTTGTTAAATAGGGGACTATAGCAAATTAAAGAAAATAGGATAAATTATACTGATCTCCCTGTCTCGTATTGTTTTTGAAATTACACTACCCTGCCCTCTATTTTGTTCTTAGTAACAATTCTCCACTTTTGTTAGGATACCGATCTTCTAATTTATGATAAGACGAGCTATAAATGTCCGATCGAACTGATTTTTTTTTATCATGTATCACTCAGAAGACCTATCTTAACATCCAATGGTTGAATTTTGGAACAACTCGTGAGATGTCATGTTATTAGGGGTCGCTCATTAAAGGCTTTAATGAGCATAGATCACTAATAGCGTGACACATGACATGTTCTAGAATATGATCATTGGATGTTATAAAATTACACAATCCTAACAATTTAAAATGTCTTTTATTTTTGCCATAAATTAAATTGTTCTAAGGCTAGGTCTCATCCGAGAGCGGATTGGCAACACCCTCGTTGTAGCCCATTGGGCTAAAGCAGGCAGCTCATTGGTCCACTTCAATTAAAAATAATAATAATAAGTTTTTAAAAATTTGAAATCCGGTAAAAATGTTGATGTGATGGCAGATTATTATTATTTTTTAATTGAAATTGACCAATGGGCTGCCTGCTGTAGCCCATGGGCTGCAACAGGGGCTGCTGCCCATCTTTTCTCGTCTCAGCCCTAGGACGGTGAGTGCGAAATTAGAAGCTTTATCATATCATCAATATCCAATTTGATCAAATTATGACAGTATATATAAAGTCTAATGATCTTTCCTCTTAATTTTATGTTAACGAATTGATGTCTTTGAATCTTTTATCAGGTTGCCGAGCACTATGAACAAGTGATTGGTACTGATATAAGTGAAGCCCAGTTGAAGCATGCCATGCCTCACCCTCGGGTTCGATATACTCATACCCCATTGCCCGGCCATTTCCGACGATGAACTTGTAATGTTGCTAGGAGGTGAAGGTTCGGTTGATCTGGTGACCGTGGCATAGTGTCACGGTCAAAAGTTGTCAAGTACTGTCATGACCATGATACTGGGCCGGAATGGCCTGAGCATGGGCAAAGGATGCTAGTGCGGTGCCTAGGAGATAGGCGGGACACTATGCAAGCAATAGCGTAGCGTGGTGTAAGGTTGGTGTCTTAGTGTTGAGGTACCGAAGTGAAGGGACATGGAGGTGTTTTGATGTTGTGTACGAGGTACTATGGTTTGGGTGAAGTGCACATGAAGAGTTATAGAGTGAAGCTTGAGTTTGGTGCTTGGTCGGACACATGTGGGCGACTGTTGTGGGGCCCCCATGGTATGTTGGAAGTAGGGTCGATAGTACCTTCATTCGAAGAGAAAATTAATACAAGTTTAATGGTACAGACGGTTTGTGGATATTCAGTGTACTGTTCCATAAAAGACCAGTATGACTCCACCAGCAATGGTGATGTTTCCTTCTGGTAGAGGGTGAAAGGTTTATCATCCACATTGAGTAGAAGGGCGTAGCTCTATCCTCCCTTGTGGCACATCTGCGGCCACCTAATGAGCAACCCCAAAGGAGTTGGGGGCGGGCTCTACGATCCTGAAGGGGATCTTGGAGTCTCCTTGGATGGTTGTTGGAGCATCCAAGGACGGTGCAAAGGAGACGGACTTCCTACCACTGCGCAAGAGTCTTCGGGCAAGAGGTTTCACCCTAGTATGACCTTTAAGCGTGCGGTATGCATCATGGTCGTCTAGGAGGGATGCGAGGTATGGTTGGGATACTCGATCAGAGGACCGAGGATTGCATTGTGGGCGTTATATTCTCAATGCTTGATAAACGGGGCAGTGATGCTCCTAAGCTATCCGCGATGCGTGGGGATGACCGATAGTCGTGTTCGAGAATATCGGACCGTGTTGGATGTTCGGCTTGATCGGGGAACCTTAGCATCCTGAGAGATGCATGAGACGGAACCTCGGTGACGTGGGAACCTTATGTGTTGGACGAGTGTCAGGTGCGACACGATGAAGTGATGCGTAAGCTAGCTGAGCGTAGCTTAGCGGATGGGACTTGGTAGTGGGTCGTACTTTGTCGTAGCATTGTAGCACAAGACGTTGGGTCAGTTCAGTGGACGAATAGTGTACTGGTGTAAGGCTGGCCAAGATCTTGGGATGATTGAGGCGCCACACGGTTGTTCCGCAAAATCAAAAAGTTGACCGTGACAACAGGCCGTGCATTGGTTTAATCTTCCAAATTTCTATTCTCTCGTTTCTCACCTTCTAAGAAAACCAGGAGGTGTAATTGTTGTTTGGGGTTACAATGACATTACGATTAGCCCCACTATCAACTCAGCCCTGAAAAGCTTTCATGAAACTACACTTCCTTTCTGTGATCCTAATTTACGTAACATTTTCAATGGCTATCGTACGCTTCCTTTTCCCTTTGAGAGTGTAGGGTTAGGATCTGAGGGGGAGCCTTTGTTGCTAGACATGCCCATGGAGTTGTCATTTGATGGGATACAAAGGATGTTGATGTCGTGGTCGGCCGTCGTTGTTGTGGGAAAAACAACCAATAGAAAATAACCCATAGAAAAGAACAAACCAAAACACACATCACAAGGGAACACAAGAGATATACGTAGTTCGGCAACAACCTGCTTAAGTCCACGGGTTAAGATCCGATCACTTCTTTATTCACAGAAACCTTGAGCAACCAGTACAAAAGCACTCAATTCACATTCTCTATGAAAACCCAAAGAAGAATCTCTATCTATCCTCCCTTAAACTTTTCCCAAGCCCTAATATGCTTTAACCTTTTCTATTACCTCCCACTCTCAATGCAAAAGCATTCCATTGATCCTTAGATTCAAAGATACAAACCCTAGACCCATAATCACCTATTTATAAGCCTAAACAAGAGCCCTAGACAAATAGAAAGTCCCCCAATCGGAACAGGGGTTTCCCAAAACATAAAGAGACTAAAATAACAATTTCCCAAAAAATTTCACGCAAAATGGCGCATTGGGCGATCAATCGCCCAGGGTGGGTGATCAATCACCCCTTGGGGTTTTTCTTATTCGAGCCAAATTCTAACAATCTCCACCTTGGTGAGAATTCCGTGACCCCACCCACAACCAAGAGAACCGATTTGCTAATCACTAAGCAAAACTTTCAAGATAGAACACCACATCGCCCATATTCGGGAAGCACCTCCACCTCAAACCAAAATCTCTCTCAAAATTTTGAAACCTGTTTGTAAATACCGCAAATTCCAACTTTGACCTTGACCGCCTTTGCACCATCTACGAAAAAGACCCACTAGCTACACACACCCTTGAATCCAACCCTGGAAAGTACTCTACTGGATTCGATAAAACATGGTCAATACCCATGTGTAACCTGAATACCCATTCTCCAGTCTAGAAGAATCCCAGGCGAGGACATAGATCCATCCTCTCCGTCAAAGGCACATCATCACCATCTCCACCCTTACGTAAACCTATCGGAATACTCATCTCTGCACAGACTGCGAAAGAGACTTTAAGGGAACTTTCTACCCTCTGCACAATATCAGGTTTTTGTTTTCCTACAGACCTTGTAGTCACTCAACCTACCACCGTATCCCCATCTAGGAGATATAAACCACCACACTTCTTCCCCTTCATCAAAACTAAGCAACCCTGCTTTCCCTGCTATATTTTGATAACTCCACTTGCAACTGTGTAGCAACAGCCCTTGGAGTCTAATTGTCCAAGTGATATTAAATTCCTTCGCAACTTATGGACACAAGCTACTCCTCCCAAAGTCCGAATAACTGTATCAGACATTTTTATCTTTACATTACCAAATCCTGTGATTTCACATTCAAATCATCACCCAGGAACACTTTTTCTGTCCCCTTTTGGAATGTATCAAAAAATTCCATATTTGAGCAAATATGACATGAAGCTCCCGAATTTAAAATCCACTCACTAGAAGAATTGTATATACATTTGGAGACTGTGAAAACATCTCAAATGTATTCATCATTGTCCGTTGCTATTGCCGTCGAAGAATCTCCTCCGGAAGAATTCCTCTTCCCATCAGCACATCTCGGACACTCCCTTTTGAAGTGCCATAATTCTTTGCAATGATACCACTGGACCCCACATTTTCCCTTGGATTTGGATCTGCCCCTGCCTTTTCCAGATCCTCTCTCCAAGTCCATTCCTTCTCCCCGAGCAATCATGGCATGATTATTTCCATCATGCGATGACTTTCTCCTAATCTCATAAGAGAGTAGCGCCGTCGTGACCTCTTCTATTAGTAGTGTCTCATTGCCATACATGAGAGTTGTCACCAAGTGATCACATGAGTCTCCACGGCTTGGTCTTCTTCATCCACCTTGACAACAACTTTCAACAGTTGATTCAAGATCTGGTTGAACACATTAATGTGCTCTATGAGATCAACATTCTCTGCCATCTTTAAGGTATTGAACTCTTTTTCAAGTATAACCTGTTGGTAAGGCTCTTTCCGATGTAGAGCGTTTCCAACTTCTTCCAAAGATCCGGTGCTGATTCATCATCCATAACGTTATGCATCACGTTATTTGCAAGACAGAGGCATAATATGCTGATTGCCCTCACCTCAATGTCTTCCCAATCTATATCAGACATCTTTTTCGGTCTACCGGAATCCCCCTTCAACGCCCTTGCGAGACTCTGTTGAATTAGGACATCATTTACCCTCCTTTGCCACAGATTGAAACTACCTTTTCTGTCAAACTTCTCCAGGAAAAATTGTCCAGAATTTTTCAAAGCCATTGAAAAATAATTAACCTAACTTGAAGCTCTGATACCAATTTGTTGTGGGAAAAACAACCAATAGAAAATAACCCTACGAAAAAAAATAAACCAAAACACACACCACAAGGGAACACAAGAGATATACGTGGTACAGCAACAACCTGCCTACGTCCACGGGTTAAGATCCGATCACTTCTTTATTCACAGAAACCTTGAGGAACCAGTACAAAAGCACTCAACTCACCTTCTCTATGAAAACCCAAAGAAGAATCCCTATCTATCATCCCTTAAACCTTTCCCAAGCCCTAGTATGCTTTAACCCTTTCTATTACCTCCCACTCTCAATGCAAAAGCATTCCCTTGATCCTTAAATGCAAAGATACAAACCCTAGACCCATAATCACCTATTTATAGGCCTAAACAAGAGTCCTAGACAAATAGAAAGTCTCCCAATCGGAATAGGGGTTTCCCAAAACATAAAGAGAGTACTACAATAACAATTTCCCAAAAATTTTCACGCAAAATGGCGCATAGGGCGATCGATCGACCCTTGGAGTTTTTCTTATTCGAGCCAAATTAACAGTCGCTACCGCGATCCTTCGCGGTGTAGACCTGTTATCTGAAGGAGTGATGAAAGAGCTTAAGAGTGCTTGGGGTGGCCTCACTATGATTCGAAATGTCGTCTACAAGGCTTTCATGCTTGTAGGCAAACCTAAGCTCTATAGCTAATTTTCATATCCATGATTTGGGTGTGGCTTGGTAGGCTTTCATGCGCTTGTTATCTCCTAGTATGAGCCAAATTGGTTAACACTACGTATATTTTTTTGAATAATGGATTGAATGGATGTTATGTTCTATGCTAATGTTAGTTTCATTAGTAGTGTTTGGTGGCGAGGACTGTTGGAATTTGACTCAAATTCAATTTATTGTAGAACTCTATTATTATGAAGTTATATTTTATGATAGAATTTGAAGAAGTCATATTTGGTTCTAAGTTTAATTATAGTTTATAAATAGGCTTAGAGTGAAGGCTTATAAGGTAAGCTATGGATATGTAAGTGTTTAAGGCTTATAGTGTTGGACCACAAGATTACAAAGGAAGAAGACGATGTAAGAGATGAAGGGGATTATTAGTCATGAGGCTGAGTGTCGCAACTCATAGGGATCTTCTCTAAATGAGCTACAGATATTACAAGCCTCGAATTATTTTTTTAATGGGGTTCATGTTAGTATCGTATGCCCTCAAAAGTCAAGTACACGTGATTAATCACTTAAATATTTATTCAGTCTTCTACATGCATATTAATTATGTGTATTATAAATGTTTCATTGTGATGTGAAAACTATATCCTTAGGAAATATTACAAATGAGAGTCTTGTCATTGTTGAGACCATGGATATGAGATAAGGCAATCTAGTAATCCTAAAATGATCTAGGTTGAGTGTTGACTGGGTATCACACTCCATTATGACACCTATACACGTGATGCCGTGATGTCACTATAGGATAGTTTGATGTATCTCCATAATACAAAGTAAAGACTTTCAGACACACATGTAGGTGCATGTAATGGGCAACATGACACTGATGGATTTATTCGAGAATACCTTATGGACATTTGCAACAAGCATATTGTCCACAGAGCTAAGAGATTTGCATTCTTTCATGCATTGTTGGTATGACTTTAATATTACCGAACGATGATGCCTAATGGCAGGTTATATACGGGTACGTTGGGTTATGTACATTGTCTATGGAGATGAGAAAATGCTCAAATAAGGGATCTACTATTCTTTCTTTTATTGAAATGGATCCTAAAGGAAGATTGCATTTACATAAATTAGTCATCAAGATTGGACTCAATATTAAATCCATGTATGGTGGTTTTGATAAACGAGTTTATTAAAAATTATTTTTATATCATATATTATTTTTTTTAAAAGAGTTTTTGAAATGTTTTCTCCGAGTCAAATGAGAATCTAAATTATGAATTCATAAGCCAGAGATCAATAGTGATTACTAATCCATTCCTAGTGGCTTATATAGAATGCGGGAATTTAAAACTTTAATTACAAACAAGTTGTAACAAGACTTTATTCAGATAACTTTCCACCCTTAGATTTTGCATTGCAAATTGTTAATGGACATTATTGCAATATGTGAAATTCCAAAGAGGTTTCCTATAAAAGAAAAAATCTCATAAGATTTAAAATAGAATTGTAATTCTAATCTCACATCCAACGGTTGAGATCTCATGCTATTAGTTTTCTACTCTCTTTATGACTTGTTCCACAATTTATATGTGATATAAATATCATAACCGTGCGTAACCAACCCTAATTTTCTTTGGATTTTCAGTCTTGTGTTTGATTAAGAGAATCAACATTGTTTCAATTTACAGATCATAAGTCTATGATTGTAACTCTAATTTTGGTCCAATAGTTTAGTGTTTCAAAGAAAATTTTGAGATCTACAACTTTTGTTTAGAAAATTTTCCTAAATCAACTATTTTGACGGTCAAAATGTTAGGTGAAAAGAAAAGATTGGAAGAAGGATTTTCTACATTATTTTTTGTATTTTTCTTTATTGCTTATGAAAAAAAAAGGATAAGGGATGTGATCCTTAGGACTCGATTTACACGTTGAACCATTAGTTCTTCGTGGAGAGAGTAAAGAAATAAAGAGAGGAATGACATGAATCGACATAGGAGGTTGCGCACTTGAGTAGCTTGCGAATACATGTTAGCCGGTAGTTCTTAAATCGTGCTTAAAATCCAAATCTTCATGTAAAGATCCGGAAGGACTAGAAAATCATTCCCACGAAAAAGTTATGCAATCTATGTTTCGAACTGTTGAAGACTAATAGTTCAATCTTTTATAGATATGTAGGTCGTAATTTCCCATGGATATCAACCATGAGTTTGAGACGAAATAGAAAGCTTTAATTTACACTTTAGGGAACTTTAGAAGAATTCCTTACCATTAACATTCACAGCTACGGCTATCAATGGATCGGATCATGATCTGGACCCAATCCGGATCCGATTAGCTGGATTTTGGACCCCATTAGTGATCCGCCGGATCGGATACGGATCGCAAAGGTGGAATATAATTATAATCGGATCGTATCTGGATATAGGGTGATCTGATCCAATTAAATTTGATCTGATTATGATATTTATTTTTTTGTTATTTTAGATATATTACATATATTTTTCTATGCATGAGGTATTAATTTTTAAAAAATTAATATTAAATAGAGTTAAATAAGGTCCTATAGATTTTTATATTATTAAAATAAAGTTTTTTTAAAATTAACATTAATTGGACCGGGTTCGGATCTGATTCTGATCTTTAAAAAATATTCGGATTTGGATTTGGACTCGGATTGGGCAGTTCAGAATTGATCAGACATTGGATTCCGATCAATCGGATTTATAATCGGATCGGATTCGGATAAAGGCAGATCTAGTCCAAATCCGTTGATAGCCCTATTCACAACAAATGCAATTTGTTACAAAGTGTCTAATGATAGCATGGCCATACATGCCTATATCTCCTACTTTCCCATGTGAGAGGTTCTTAGAACATTGTTGTACATGCCCTTTATTGCTAAACACAATCTTGATGAAAGAAAATAATTTTATTGAGAATAACTTGGATGATTATAATGGCTCCTCTTTAAGGATCATGTACAGATTACATGAGTCTCCACATCATAATCAAATCAAATCTTAATCAAATCTAATACTATTCAAATCTAAGATTTGAAATTAATCTATTTCAAATTTTAAATCTACCTAGATATGAGATGAGATACAGTGTATCTCATCTCACTTTATTACATTGCTCAATATTCTCTAAACCTATCTCTAATACTTGAGGTGTTCCCCCCCAAAAAAAAAAACAGATTTTTCAAACTTCTCACTTTATTACATCACTCAGTATTCTTTAAACCTATCTCTAATACTTGAGGTGTTCCCAAAAAAAAAACAACAACAGATTTTTCAAAGTTGAGGAGGGGGTATGAGGCTCCTAGACGTTGATGTGAGATGATAAAGACTCAGATATCTGTTGCTATTTAGAACTCCTGTTGCGCGAGTCCACAAGAGGGGATTGCTAGCGTTCTCAAACCGTGAGAGAGGATAGGGGATGATTAAGGTTGTTGTTGCACTGTGATGGGGTTGTGAATATTGCCTCTTTCACATCTGTAAAATGCCCCCCAACTAGCTGTCGTTTTTTAATGAAAGAAGGAAAAAAAAATCAAAGAAAAATCACGGGGAAACCGAGAGAGAAGGTGAGAAGGAAAAAATCTTTTTTTCTTAATTCAATCCAATATATATAGATCCTAATGAAGAGGAGTTCGATTTGAACTCTCCCTCTGTTTTAAGAGCTTATGATAAGTAATAAAGGAGAAAGAAAGAAAAAAAACAAAAGAAAAAAGAAAACAAGTCCAACACGACACTGTCACGGTAGGAAGAAAAGCCCGTGTTAGCCCTACTCTTAGGCAATCCCTACTCTCTATCAAAAAGGGGATGAGATTTGATCCGGCTCTTGCCCAATCAAAATCAAAATCCTGTGGCCTCCCCTTTGAGAGTGGCATGTGGTGATAAAAAAAGGAGAAAATATCAAATGGAGAGAAGTCAAAAAAAAAAAGAGGGGGAAATGAAATGACTTCTCCCTCTTTTTATCGCCATACGTCGGACAAAGGCCTTAGGCCAGATGATTTTGATCCGGCGAGAGCCAGATCAAATCCCATCCCATCAAAAACCAATGTACATCGTCCAATCCTCTAAGGTGATAATCGGATTTGGCTTCTACTGTGCATTTTGACACCCCTTAACTGTGGTTAAGAATCACCACCCCTAGGGTTCACCTACCCATCATCTTCGGCTTTGACTTTTTTTACATAAAAAATATATTTTTAATATTAAAATATTATAAGTCTAACGCACCTTTTATGTGAATGGCCTGACAAAGCTTTTCCTCCTTCACGAACAAACAGATAGAGATCAGAGATGGCTGGTTTGTTCGACAAGCAAGCGGAAGTGTACGTGGAAGCAAGGCCGAGGTACCCAAGCGAATGGTATTCGATGCTCGCCGGTCGGACCCATCATCACGCCTTAGCATGGGATGTCGGCACTGGCAACGGCCAAGCCGCTATTGGCGTTAGTAATCTTCTCTTTTCTTTCTTTGCCTTGTTATTTTTCTAATTAGCCTATCTTAGGCCTTGTGGTGAAGTTCTGTTAACAAACAAAAAAAAAAAAAGATCAAGATCATTTGAATCGGCACCATAGACTCATAATCTATGATGTGATGGGACAATTTATGGATCTGATCAATGTCTCAAGGGCGCAGTACTTTTGCATGCCTTTCTACGGATATCTAACATGATTTTGTCACGATTTGTTGGATCCCATAACCATAACCATAACTATATGATTTCTCACATTTTTAGATCCCTTTACCATAACCTTATGATTTATCTCATTTTTAGTTTAAAAATTGCCCTGTTAATTGGTCTATGGATCAGTTGGTTAGGATCATTTGTCCACCTTTTTTTTGGGCTTCGGATATCATTTACCAACTGTTGACAGCATTGATTAGTGGTTAGCAGTGGGGAGCTATTAAAAAGGTGGATCTGACCCTAATAATTTCGTCTTTTGTTTTTTGGTTCATTTTCTTATATTATCTATAGAAAATAGGAAAAGAGACCTTAGTGAGGGATAATTTTATTATTATGACAATTCAATCAATGTTTTTAATTGGTTCATTTTCTTTCTAATAACGAAGAAGGTAAACATAAGTATAAGGTCATCATGACAAAATTGAATCAATGATTTTAACAGTTTTCTTGTCTTTATAATAGTAAAGATATATAAGAGTAAGCCGCAAGTGCGATGCATGGGAGATCAACTACCAAACACTGCATCGAAATAATATCCATATTCATATGGGTGTGCACGTGCATAGATAGCATAAAAATTTGGAGGGCATTTTAGGAAAAACTTAATGAACATTTTTGGTATAAAGACTTAATGGACGTTTTGGGTAAAAAAAATTGTAAGGGGCATGTTGGGTCTAGAAACTTGACTTAGGGTAGGGCATTTTGAGAACAAAAAAACTTTAGGGGTATTTAAGAATAAAAAAACATTGAGGATATTTTGGGTATAAAAACGTGAGGGTCATTTTATAAATAAAGAAAATGAAATAGAGACAAACTTGAGGAGCATTTTAGGTTAAAAAAAAATCTTGAGGAGCAATTTTTGTAGAGAAACTTGACTTAAGGGCATTTTGGGAACCAAAAAAATCATAGGGACATTCTGACTGTAGAAACAATTGAGGGCATTTTTGGTATAGAAACATATCTTAGGGGCATTATGGAATTCAAAAAAATGTAGAACATTCTGTTTTTAAAAAAATGAGGGTATTTTGGGTATAAAAACTTGAGGGACAATTTTTATAAATAATATAGAGGCATTTTTTTAAATAAGGTAAATTTTAATCAAAGTTTCCAAGCTTCATTCTTTTTTATTAGTTAAAGCCAGTTTTAGAATTAAGATACAGGTCAATCAACATTTTTAAGTCTCCCATTCTCTTCTTGAGTTGGTCTATGGGTACTCCCAAATATAATTCCTAATCCTAACGTTTATAACCAACCACTAAGGGCCAGGATTTGAGTTGGATTTTTTTTTTTTTTTTAATTCAACATCGGCTCTAATCCTAACCGTTTAATAATTGAAATAAACATTTAGGATTTGAGAGTATATTTGGGAGTACACTTTGGGAGTATTCCTAGACAAATTTTCACCTTTATATCAAAGTTTCGAAATCGGATTAGACTAGAAGATTGAATCGGTAAAACCAGGAATTGGCTAGTTAACTAATCCCCAAAACCAACATAAACAGACTATTTTAAAAAAATGACCTTAAAATCGGGAACCTGATAAACCAACCAGTTCAACCAGAGAATCAGTGACTAGAAAAAAAAAACTGCAAGAACAGGCCAAGAAAAGAAAAAAAAAACATATTCTTTAATAATAAAAGGACATAGTCCAACTGACTGGTCAAATTGATTCAGCTAGTCAAACCGAGAACCGGTCTCCCAACCAATTCAATGGCTAGTCTAATTATGAAAACAATGTTGTATATTAATAAATGATAGTTTTAGAATTAAGATAAATTTAAATCAACTTTTTAAGTTCTCTTTATTATATAAAGCTAAAAGTAGTAAATGACAGTTTTGAAATCAACTAACCTTTTTAAGTATCCTTCTCTTATATCTACCATAGTGATTAACGTTAGTGTTGGGTGAGTTGGTCCACTACCACAACAATTGTTATTAATTTATGAGTAATGCTAGCCCTACTTTCAATCAACTCAGCCTTACTCTCTATCAATCATGTCGCGCCCCAAAATACTCCCTAGGAGTTAAGGGATACTTTAGAGGTGACTATTCGTACCTGCCAAACCATCCTGTAATGAACAAACTAATATGATGCAATAGCAATAATAATCAGAGTGCGGAAGCTATAACATGAGTGCGGAAGTGTGAACCAACTTTTTCTTTTCTTCTATAACTCAAACTAGTATTCCAAGTTTATACATAATATATTAAGTCAAAGGTGGATATACTCACCTATCCAAATACAAAAAGAATATCAAGCCTACTACGTTCAACAATAATCTAAATACGGCCAGACATCTCGATCTCTATCCTCCTGCGACTGTATCGGGATAAGAGGCTCTCTCTCCTCTACATACTCTTCCTCAACCCAAGACTCGGGGTTGAGGGCTTCCTCGGTACCTGCCGACATAAAAGTACGATTGAGTATGGAATACTCAGCGAGTACAAGCTTAGTGCTAACAATAGCAATAGCCATCACACCCGGCAACAAGATATAGTCCATCACATCAATTCAAAACAAATAATAGCAGCATATGACAATAGCATTGAAAATAAAGCAATGTGACAATCTTGACATGCTTGAAAGAATGCGAAAGCCCAATAAAATTCGTGCTTAAAAATTATGCCTTATTCTTGAAAATAGTCTCTTGTGTTTCTTTCAAAACTTGTTTGTCATGTTTGAAAACTTGTTCTTCTCTTGATTTCGTTCGTAAGAATCACGCATGCTTGTATTGTCTTGCTTGTTCTTGTTATGTTCTTGACTTGATTTGCTTGTTTTCTTGTGAACCAGAGGTTAGTGCCCTTATAGCGACTTGTGAGCCGAGAATGTAAATTCCCTTCAGCGAAATATATATATATAGAAAATGGTACATCAACCTCCTTGTTTTTTTGTTTTCTTGTGAGCCAAGTATGACATATCTTATGATATGCCCTACCCTTGACCGGCCCGATGTCCAGCTTTATCATTCATACTTGTTTTCCTTGTGAGCCAGGTATGACATATCCTAGGGATATGCCCTACCCTTGACCGGCTCGATGTCCGGCTTTATCATTCGTAGCGTAAATCACATTCTTATTCTTGTTGTTTCGTATACTTTATACTTTAGGAAAATCTCGGTTAATACATGCATGTGTGTGTGAGGCAATGTGTAATAATCATGATGACATGAACAATTAAAAGGAATCGTGTGTATAACATTCTCATTCTTAATATAATCATGCAATAATTTAGACAACATATGGAGCATTTGATCAACTTATCATTTTTAGGGAAAATTACATAAAGCCTACTTTCATTTTGTTCCTTAAATTCAATAAACTCTCGTTTAGGTATTTCATCAAACACATGGCATGCAACCCATTCATAGTCATTTCATGTCAACATCTTAGTACATATATTTCATCAAACCACATAAAGTGTATTCCTTATGCTTGAAATGCCCATGCTCCATTTTTCCAACACACATTCATCAACCAACACGGCATCCAATTGCCTCAACATCCACCATTCATTCATACATTCCCACACTCATCCTTTATCTTGTTAATCTTGAGAAGTTAAGCATTTGAAATCAAAAAGGGCGAAATAGTGGAGAATCAATACACCATGTTCACAAAACTATGTTATTACCAAGGTAGTTAGTAGGGTATACTAATCTTGAAACAAAAAGAGGAAAACCCTTGAGAATACCGTGGAAACGTTGCTCGAGCTTGGATGAAGAACTCCACATGTGCTTGAGGGTGGATTTCAGAAATCCAAGCTTTTTGGATGATTCTAGGGTTCTCAAACTCTTAACTCTCTCTCAAATGGGAAGGGACCTTTAGAAATCCTAGGTTATCTCTCCCTTTCTCTCAAAATGCTCTAAGTGTTGTGAGTGGGGACCCAAAGCTCGAGCAAGCCTCATAAGGCCAAGAGGTGCTGGCCAAAAAACTTAAAAGCCCTTAATGAAATTTCTGCAAAACACGAAAGACCGAGCGATCGGTGGCCTACCGATCGACCAGTGTTTTTGACCGAGCGATCGGTTGAAAATACCCTCTCTGAAATTTTTCCTCAAACAAAATTTTGGACCAATCGATAGATACTGATGTCACGCCCCAAAATCCCCCCTAGGAGAATTGAGAACTTTGGCACGTTACTTATTTGACTTAATCCATTTAATGAGCTTTAAAGGCATACAAAAATTTGAACTGAAAAATTTCTTCAATTGAATAACATTTAATATATCAACTGAACATCAATTAAGACTATAACTAAATTGAACCTACACAATCTGAATCATCCTCATGATTCTCAACTCTTTAATTAAACATATCAAATCTAAATATCTCAATTTAAAAACTAAAACATAATAAACTAATTACAATCCCTCTGAAATTTAAACAATTTCTAATAACCTAAAATCGAAATCCTGTTAGGGATGATCACCTGTAAGATCTTCCTTACGTACTCCTCTTCAACTCAGGGATCCTGTACGTGTACAATTATTAAATCTCGAACCTGCCGACAACAAAAGTCATCGGCTGAGTAACAAGTTGTTCCGCGTATATAACAATCCATAGTAAACAATATTATAACTATAACATGCATACAAGTAACAATTCAATTACAATTCTCGAAGACATAAATCAGAGTGCAGAACATATTATCTTTCCAATTATTTCATATGTTCACTTGTACTTATCTTATTTATCATGCTTATCTTATTACTTGACTTTTCTTTCTTGTCATATTTTTCTTAACTTAACTTTCTTGTCTTATTTTTCTAACTTATCTTTCTTTATCATGAATAAATCAAACAGCATGCACTATGCGATAATTTAAAATAACTCTACCTCATATATTGGGTAGAGATTAACATATACCATACTTTCCGAGGTTCCACACGGTTTACACATTATCCGGTGCATACGGCTTGTCTACACATTATCCGGAGTATACAGCTTGTTTATACATTATCCGGTGTATACGGTTTGTCTTGCCTTGAATCTTAGGCTTGTGGGTACTCGGTCAGTGCAAAACTCAATCATACATTCATCGCTTTTGTGTGTACTTGTATACTTGTATAATACTTGTAATCTTTCTTTTTATTATGCTTTTACATATTCATTATCTTGAGTGAGTGCACGGTAATATACTATTGGTTAAATTATACCCAAGACTATCAGTCAAGGGCTATAGGACATCTCACCATAGCGTCCCATTCCACTATGTTAACCAGGCCTTGGCAAGCTTGACTCTCATCAAAGGTTCCTTTACCCAACAACATATCACGTATTAAAACATAAAATAACACACAACAATATTCATATTCCCAATAGTTTAACAGACTTATTTTCAACATGCATAAATTCACAATTTAATTTAAATATCAACAACTCCCTTTTTAATCGAGACCAATATCATAATTATATTACATAATTTATCAATCATAATTCTCATAGATTATATCCACAAAACACACTAACATGTAATCCTAATCTCACAAATAATCTATATCCATCATTCAATTATTTCGTACATTACATTTAACTTCATAATTTCATCCATTCATCCATTCTCAATTCATACATACACCACAATTTTCATTCACTTTCCCCTTGTTGATTTACATCATAAAAATCATAAATAAAACATTTCTAAAAATCATAACATATTTAATAAGGGATATACATAATATAACATGTTTTGATCTTGTTTTCTTACTTTAAATCCAAAATATTTATTCTTATTTATATTAATAATCATCACATCGTTAGAAAGAAATTCATATTTACATTATTCATAAAAACATTTAATGATGGATGATCAAAATCTCTTTACCTTACTATCAATTATGTTCTTTACATTGATCATATCATTAGATTCATACTTTAGATTAATAGTTATAAAATTGAGAAGTAGGTAAAGTTATTTACCTCACTTGATCGTTTCCTTACGATCTTACGCTTGCGAATAGGGTTCGAACTAGATCCTCAAGTCTCTCTACTTCTTCTTTAGTTGAAACCTTGAAGTCTTTAGGTTTTTCCCTTTTTGGATCTCCCAAAAACTCTTTCTCTCATTCTCTTTTAGGTTTAGAAAGCTTTGGGGACCTTTAGGGACTCAACACACATGAGATCGCGCAAATCTGCCGCCAAACGGCGTTTTGGGCAATCGATCGCCGGCGCCGATAAATTTTATTTATTTATTTTTTATTAATAAAAACTTTTCTACTACTTTTTTCCCTTCTTTCTCTTCATGCAATTTAACCTTAAAAATGACTTAAATTAAGTGTTTTATTTGAGTTTCAAAATCGACACTTTTTAGCATTAAATTTGCAAGCTTAAACACCTTAAAATTAAGCACAGCTTTCCATAGAATTTAATAAGCTTCACAAGTATTAAGAATAATAAATTTCGGAGCTCTACAATAGATCAATCGGTTGTGGACCAATCGATCGCTAATTTGGACCGAGTGATCGGTGTTTTGCAAATTTTGACACTAAATCTATTTTACTGTTTCGGCCATATCTTTTGACTCATTTGTCAGATTTTGACGATTCAACTTGCGTTTGATTCGTCATTCGAATTGGAACTTTTCCGACATTTTAAAATTTTAAAATTCTACTTTATTTATTAATTGGACTACGTGAAAGGCCAATGGCTATAAGAACACTGTTCATTAAGTACGAAAAGTTCCGGGGCGCTACAAACCACATGTCCACTTTTTGTGAAAAGTGTTTTAATTTCAATAAAGTGAACAGGTGGTTGGTGGATAGTGAGAGTAGAGGTTGACCGAGGGTAGGGCTAGCACTCTTAATTTATTGGGAGTTCTCCTCAAAAACTTGTTATGTGGATGTTTGTTTGAGCGAATAGGTGGTTATTTCTGGACCGAATGCATTCTGATTTCTCTAGCATATCACCGATATCCATTTGATTTTTGATCAAATGATGACAGTATATATAAAATCTAATGATCTTAATTTCCTCTTAATTTTATGTTAACGATTGATACATCTTTTAACTCTTTTACCAGGTTGCCGAGCACTATGAACAAGTGATTGGTACTGATGTGAGTGAAGCCCAGTTGAAGCATGCCATGCCACACCCTCGGGTTCGCTATATTCATACCCCATTGCCCATTTCCGACGAAGAACTGATAATGTTGCTAGGGGGTGAAGGTTCGGTTGATCTGGTGACTGTGGCAACGGCTGTGCATTGGTTTGATCTTCCAAATTTCTATTCCCTCGTTACGCGCCTTCTAAGAAAACCCGGAGGTATAATTGCGGTTTGGAGTTACAGTGGCATTACGATTAACCCCACTATCGACTCAGCCTTGAAATGCTTTCACGAAACTGCACTTCCTTTCTTTGATCCTAATACTCGTACCGTTTTCGATGGTTATCGGACACTTCCCTTTCCCTTTGAGAGTATAGGGTTAGGGTCTGAGGGGGAGCCTTTGTTGCTAGACATGCCCGTGGAGTTGTCATTTGATAGGTTATTGAGGTGGTTGATGTCGTGGTCGGCCTTCACTACTGCGAAGGATCGTGGCGTGGACTTATTATCCGAAGAAGTGGTGAAAGAGCTTGAGAGTGCTTGGGGTGACCGCAATGTGATTCGAAATGCCGTCTACAAGGCTTTCATGCTTGTAGGCAAACCTAAGCTATAAAACTAATTTTCATATGCATGATTTTGGTAAGCTTTCACGCGCTTGTTATCTCCCAGTATGAACCAAAGAGGTTAGTAGCACTACTCTATGTAGATTTTTGAATAATGGATTGAATGGTTATTATGTTCTATGCCTTGTTAGTTTCTTAGGCAGTGTTTGGGGGCGAGGACTGTTGGAATTTGCCTAGAATTCAATTTATTGTAAAACTCTATTATTATTAAGTTATATTTTAGGATAGAGTTTAAGGAAATCAATTTGCCTAGAATTTAATTTGTCTAGAATCTTATTTGCCCTAAGTTAAATAATATATTTATCAAAGGCTACGTCTAAGCCCAAGGCCGTGAGTGTGATGTTAAAAAATAATATATATATATTTAAAAACATTAACACTGGTTAAGAATTTTAAACCCTTTAATTGGGTTAATTTTTAAATTTTTTTTTTTTTTCCTTCTAAAAACCAAGTTTAGATTGTTGAATCCTAAGGGTTAGTAAATTTTAACCACATTTAAAAGGGACACGTGTGGACTTGTTGGAGCGATTGAAATCACGGAGAGTTCAATGGCAATTGACTGTGATCCAGTCTCTTTTTGCTTAGAGGTGGTTATTTCTGGACCGAAATGCATTCTGATTTGTCTAGCATATCATCAATATATATCAAATGATGACAGTATATATAAAGTCTAATGGTCTTTCCTCTTAATTTTATGTTAATCAGTTACATGTATCTACGTCTTTAAATGTTTTATCAGGGTGCCGAGCACTATGAACAAGTGATTGGTACTGATGTGAGTGAAGCCCAGTTGAAGCATGCCATGACACACCCTTGGGTTCGCTATATTCATACCCCACTGCCGATTTCCGACGATGAACTGGTGATGTTGCTAGGAGGTGAAGGCTCGGTCAATTTGGTGACCGTGGCGGTAGCCGTGCATTGGTTTGATCTCCCAAATTTCTATTTCCTCGCCTTCTAAGAAAACCAGGAGGTATACTTGGATCAGCCCCGCTATATATCCACTCAGCCCTGAAACGTTTTAGTGAAACTACACTTCCTTTCTGGCATCCTAACAGACATAATATTATCGATGGTTGTCACACTTCCTTCCCCTATATGTTAGGAATATTGTAATAAGGTGATTGAGTTAAACAATATCATTCAACAGGGTGGCCCAAGACATTTGGAGGCCTAAAGCGAAAATTCTAGATGGGGCTTTTTTTTAAAAAAATTTAAATATTTTTTTTTAAAATTAATTATAAATGGAGCCTTTTTAATATTGTAAATGGGCCATTTATTTTTTTTAATATTCTAAATGGGGCCTATTTAATATTATTCTTTTATTTTTTTAAATAAGGCTAAAGCAAAGGCTTTGATGGCCTAATGGATGGGCTGGCATTGTCATTCAAGTGTATCTCATCCCAATATTAGAAACCGAGTCAAATCAAATCATAATCAAATCTTTTATATCCTTGATTGATGCTAATCTAATATTGTGATGAGATACACTTGAATGATATTATGTATCTCATTCACCTTATTACAATATTCCTAGCATATTCTCTAAGCATGTACCATATATAGTCTGAGGCATTACTATTGAGATTGCACCCGTCTCCTGGGTTTCAAATTCTCTCGACACCTCAAATATGTCCTCGGGCTCGAATGACTGATCTTTTTCATAGGGATACCAATGAATGGAACTTGGGCTTGTTGCATTAGCTTTTCACAGTGGCAGAAGTTTCCCGTATGCCAAATTAATTTCAATCGGAAGGAACGAGTAGTATGGTTATTGTGGAACTTCCAATAAAACCTGAAATTGTTAACTAAATATGGAGATCACTTAAACCCAGTTTTGAATCTCTAAATTTTGGCATTTTGGATCTATTTGGTTTGATGTCTACTGCTAGTAGGGGTGGAAATCGGCCCGGGCTGGGTCCGGCCAAGGTTAGCCAAATCTCAGCTCAAAGTTTAAAACCTAAGCCCAAGCTCTTCCCAGCCCAATCTCAGCTCGAGTAATCCAACTCAAGCTCAGCTCATAAATAATATTAGGTTCCAGGCTGAGTTCAGGGTAGCCCAAAATAAGCAGGGTGTGGACCCAGTTTGAGTTCAATTCGAGTTGACCCACATTAAGCAGCTTGTACGTTAAGTTCGTCCATTGTTACTTGTTAACTTTCCCTTGTACACCTACCTAAAATGCACATAAACTTATTTGATAAACAGATTTCTATTATACAATCACGGTTATTGGTACCTAATTCTTTTAACGAATAATAAGTTCTTGAAGGTATTTGTCCAATAGCATAGGAACTGGTCTCGAAACCATAAACAAGGCTATGAATTTAAAAAAAAAAACACTATTAGTAGCATTCTTAGTTAGCAAACACAAAAAACAGTTTCTCCATGTGAAGGACATCAATTCCAATTAAATGACGATGAGATTAGGTCATGGGCCTTCTCTATCTATATATATTATATATAAAAAAATATAAATATCTTTAGATTGGGCCAGGCTGAATTCGGGCTGAGCTAAGGGCAGTCTAAGCTTGGCCCAATATTTACTTTGGGCCTATATTTTTTTTTGTTCAAACTCAGTCCAGCCCAAAACAAGGAAGGCTCAGTGGGACGATTTAAAAAAAAATTCTAAAATCCAAGGTTAGAAACTTTAACCCTAAGCGTTAGTGAATCTTAACCACAGGTAATGGGAGTTAAAAGGGACACTTTAAAGTTTTATTTTTTATTTTTCAAAAAACCAAGATTAGTTGCTTTAACCCTAAGGGTTAGTGCATGATAACCATAGTTAAAGAAAGTTAAAAGGAGACACAATAATTTTTGTTCTTTTAAAAACCAAGGTTTGAAGCTTTAACTCTAAAGATTAGTGTATCTTAACCTCAATTAAAGAGAGTTAAAAGGGGACATGTTATTAAGGTTAGATGCTTTATCCCCAAGGTTGTGAATCTTAACCACATTTAAAGAGAGTTAAAATGGGACAAATTAACCATAAGGTTTAAAACTTGTTATTAACCATAGTTCAAAGAGGTTAAAGAGGTTTTGCAATGTTATGAAATAACTTAAGGTCGTAAGTCATTTTTATAAATATGTAAACTAACCTTGAGTTTTACGAAAATATTAAAAAAATTAATCATAGGGATTAAAATTTATTAACCATAGTTCAAGAGGAGTTAAAGGGACTTCGTAAGGTTATCAAGTCTCTTAAGGGCATAATAGTCATTTGATTAACAAATAAAGACAAAAGTCTAATGAAACCATGAGTTAGATGTTATTTTTCTAACTATTGGAAGACAATGAGTTAATTTGCAAAATATTACACATAACAGTGTATTTGCTAAATGGGAAGACTGCAACAGCTGATATGCAAAAACCCCTTTATTTAATTACTCTTTTATCTTAGGCATTAATGTAAATAGATGAATTCTGTCGAGCATTTATATATTTTATATTTTTATTAATTAATTTGGTTCGATTATATATATATATATATATGTGGGCACTCCGGAGGCTCTCTCGACCTTATCCTAAATTAAAATTTGACGGTCTCACTCCCACTCCCGCTCCCGCTCCCCCGCTCTTGCTCCCGCTTTGGTTACTTAGGTCTGAAATTTCGTTGATTTCAGACCTTAGTCTTTTTTGTTGGGCCGAGCTTTGCTAGCAAGACCGTGTGCACTGTTTTAGGGCATGCCAATACCTTGCCTTAGAACAATTTTTCTTTGTACAGAAGCAATAATCAGTTAAATTTATAAGAGTCGTACAATTTTACAGGTTACTTATATAATGTTATTTTTAACAAAATAGTTTAAAAATCACATAACCCTTTCAATTTTAAAATTCTAGACTTTTTTCGCCATAAATTAAATATATTGGGGTTCTCCTCTAGAACTACTTACAAGGAACCGTTTCAATGAGGAAGGTTTGTTTGAGCTCAGAGGTGGTTATTTCTGGACCGAAATGCATTCTGAATTATCTAATATCCATATGATCTTTGATCAATTGATGACAGTATATATCATGTTTAGCTAACTATCTTTTAATTTTATGCTAAGGAGTGATACGCCTTTAATGCGTTTATCAGGTGGCTGAGCACTATTATCAAGTGATTGCTACTGATGCGGGTGAAGCCCAGTTGAAGCATGCCATGCCACACCCTCAGGTTCGTTACATTCATACCCCATTACCCATTTCCGATGATGAACTTGTAATGCTGCTAGGGGGTGAGGTGAGGTCGATTTGGTGACCATGGCGCAGGCGGTGCATTGGTTTAATCTTCCTAATTTCTATTACCTCGTCGCGCACCTTCTAAGAAAACCAGGAGGGATACTTGTGGTTTGAGGTTAAAATGAGATTATGGTGTGCTCCGCTATCGACTCAGTCCTGAAACGAATTGGTGAAACTGCACTTCCATTCTGGCATCCTAATATACGTAACCTTTTGGGAGGTTATCGTAGACTTTCTTTCCCTTTTGAGAGTGTAGGGCTAGGGTCCGAGGAGGAGCCTTTGTTGCTAGACATGTGTTGGATCTAATTTGAAATTGATTTAAAAATAGGTTCTTTTAGTTTAATATTATGTTTTAGTCCATAAAACTATTTGGTTTTATTTCAAATAAATCCAACAATTTGAAGATATTTTACTCCCTTTTGCAGATTTAGATCATAGCAAATGGCAAGTTCTACTCCAACACTTGTACCAGTCAATGTTGTTCTCAAGTTCGAAGGATAGAACTACAACCGTTGGGTCCAGCAGATTGAGTATTTTTTTAGAAAACTTAACATTCTGTATGTGCTTACAGAATTGTGTCATGTCATCCCTTCTGGGACTGGTGTGGAAAAAGCAACAGTGGAGAAAACAACTAAGGATGTGCAGAAGTGGTACGACAACAAGTATGATTGCCGCAATCATCTCTTCAACTCACTCTCAATTGTTCTTTGCGATCAGTTCTATAAGAAGGTGAATACAACAAGAGAGCTTTAGGATACACTTAAGGCTGTTTACATTTCCAAGGAGTCCGACACCAAGAATTTTCAGGTTGCAAATTATCTGGAATTCAATATGGTACTGGACAACAAGCCAATCCTGGGTCAAGTTCAAGAATTCCAGAAGATCACCGATGCCATTGTTTCATCTGCAATGACTATGGATGAAAAATTTCATGTCAGGGCTATTGTGGTAAAACTGTCAAGCTTATACATAAGAAGGAGGACATGATGCTCAAAACTCTAACGTACCATCTCAAAGTGGAAGAAGAGTCTCGAAAGCGAGACAAAGGTGAAGAGAGTTCAGTCAAGGCCCATATGGTTGTGGGCAAGTCCGACAAGAAGGTTGCTCCTAAGAAGAATGAGTTTAAAAAGAATTCATGAAAGAAGGATCCCTCCAACATCACTAGTAACTCCAACACAAAAGCAGTTGAGCGCTACAATTGTGGCAAGATGGACCACATAGTGAGAGAATGCAAATTCAAGAAGAAAACCAAAAAGAAGTTCTACAAGAACAAGAGAAATAACCGAAAAGAGGACAAAAATGACACAGCAGCCACCGTCATCACTGAAGTCTTTATGGTTGGTGATGAAGTCGAGTGGTGGATCGACACCAGTGCCAGCTGCCACATCTATGGAGACAGAAACATGTTCACATCTTACGAATTGGTGGGGGATGGAATAAACATGTATATGGGTAATCATTCATCCTCTAAGGTTATTGGCAAAGGAAATGTGAACTGGAGTTCACATCTGGGAAGTCTATGATTCTCGAAGAAGTTCTACATGTCTCGGACATCAAGAAGAACCTTGTATCAGGCTCTTTGCTGAGCAAGTATGGTTTCAAGATGGTCTTTGAAGCAGATAAGTGTGTTCTCACCAAGAATGAGGTTTTCTTCGAGAAAGGGTACTCTGTATCTGGGATTTTCAAACTCAATGTTATCAATGAAATAAATTTTGTTTCTGCGTATATTACGGAGTCATTTGACTTATGCATGGTACATTAGGTCATGTTAATTTCAAGAAGATTAAAACCATGACTAATCTTGGATTAATTCCAATACCATGAGTAATAAACCAAAAAAGTGTATCACCTGCAGTAAATGCAAGATCACTAGATCTTCTTTTCAAGGAGTTCAAAGATCAACCAAACTCAATGTGAAATGACTGATGTTCAGTCAAGAGGCGGAAAGCTATTACTTTCATTGATGATGTTTCACGATTCACGTACGTCTACTTTATTTGTACTACGGATGAAGCATTTGAGAAATTCAAAGTATTCAAAGCTGAAGTTGAAAATCAACGTGAAGAGAAGATCAAGATTTTGCAATCAGATCGAGGTGGCGAATACTTGGATGCTGAATTAATTTATTAAGTTTAGTGAAGCTAGTGGAATCCAGCATGAGACTTTTGCTCCGTATACACCGCAGCAGAATGAGATCGCAGAACAGAAGAATAGAACTCCAACAAAAAGGTTAACACAATGTTAACCAGTTCTAGTCTCCCAACCAACTTATGGGGAGAGGCATTGCTCTTGGCATGACATATTTTGAACAGAGTTCCTCAAAGAAAGTCTCAGGATATTCCATATGAGACATGGAAAGGAAGGAAGCCTAATCTGAAGTATCTTAGAGTTTGGGGTATTTGAGTACAAGTAAGACTCCCAAATTTGAATAATTCAAAGGTAGACCTCGAGGTACTGATTGTGTCTTTATTGGATATTCATTGTCAAGCAAGGCATATAGGTTCCTCAACCGGGAGACACCATCACCGCATTCGATTGTGGAATCAATTAATGCAGATTTCTTTGAGAATGTCTTCCCGATGAAGAAAAGCTTGGATTAAGTGGGGGTTCAGCATGAGTCAAGCAACAAGCGGAAGGAACCAGAAGTTCCTAAAGTGATTGGGCAAAGGAGGAGTTTAAGGAATAGAATTCTTAAGGACTTTGGTCCTGATTTTGTCTACTTAATTGAGAAAAATCCAATCAGTGTGTTTTGGAAGGAAGCAGTTGACGATGAAATGCACTCTATCCTCTCCAACAACACTTGGACTCTTGTGGATCTACCCCCGGGTAGCAAACCAATTGATTGTAAGTGTATCTTTAAGAAGAAGTTTAAACCAGATGGTATTGTCGATAAATTCAAAAGTGAGGCTAGTAGCTAAGGGGTTCAGACAGAGAATAGGCTTCGATTACTTCGATACCTATGCCCCTGTAGCTAGGCATACCACCATTAGACTCCTAATTGGTTTGGTTGCAATCAAGGAACTTATTATCCATCAGATGGATGTCAAGACTGCTTTTTTGAATGGAGAACTTGAGGAGGAGATCTATATGGATCATCCAAAAGGTTTTGTTCTTGCAAAGAATGACTGAAAAGTTTGTAAACTGTTGAAGTCACTTTACGGCCTCAAGCAAGCTCCAAAGCAGTGGCATGACAAGTTCAGGAGGATTCTCCTCGTTAAAGGCTTCCAGGTTAATGGTGGAGATATTTGTGTGTATAGCAAATTCGATGGAGACTCTGGAGTTATAATATATCTTTATGTGGATGATATGCTGATTTTTGGAATGGATCTAGAATGTGTTGTTAACACTAAGATGCTCCTATCATCCAGTTTTGATATGAAATATTTAGGGGAAGCTGATGTTATCTTGGGTATTAAGATTACTCGAAGCAGTCAAGGAATAGCACTTTCACAATCAAGCTACATTGAAAAAGTTCTGAAAAGATTCAACTACTTCGATAGCTCTCCTGCACCTACTCCAATAGACTCTAGCCTTAAAATGGTTAAGAACCAAGGCAGAAGTGTTTCTCAGTTGCAATATTCCCAAGAAATAGGCTGTCTCATGTATGTCATGCACTGCACAAGGTCGAACATTGCCTAGAAAGTGGGAATGCTGAGTAGATATACTAGTAATCCAAGTGATATGCATTGGAAGGCACTGACGCGGATCATGAGATACCTTGAGGGTACTACATCATATGGATTACATTATGGAAAGATTTCAATTGTACTTTAAGGGTATAGCGATTCGACATGGAACTCATGTCCGGACAAGTCCACTTCAGTGTCAGCCTGAATTTTCACGATAGGAGGAGGAGCCATCTCCTGGAAATCAAAGAAATAGACATGTATAACTCATTCCACTATGGAATCAGAGTTTATTGCTCTCTCGTCAGCAGGAGAGGAGGTTGAATGGCTTAAGAGTGTATTCGTAAATGTACCAATATGGGGCACACCTGTGCCAACTATCACAATTTATTGTTATAATCAGACGGCCATATTGAAGGCATATAGTGAGAACTATAATGGCAAGTCCAGACAAATACGTCTAAAGCACAATCATGTGCTAGGCTTAATAATTGACTGTAAGATCATCATTCAGTATGTTAAGTCGAATGAGAACTTAGCAGATCCTTTATCCAAGGGACTTGGCACGGGACCTTGTGATAAAGACATCAAGAGGAATGGGATTGAAAACCTTGTAATATGTTTTACTAGGTAGAAATCCAACCTGATGAGATTCTCAAGTTCAATGGGATAACAAGCTTATGCAATTAACTATTTGAACACTATCAATAAAGAATTTATTTTCTTATATCTCTTTTGAGATGAATCATTTCCTAGAATGATGTGGATAGTGTGTTTGTCTATTGGTTGTTAACTGCCAGATTATCTTGTTGAAGTAGGTTAAAAATTTTGAGAATTCTTTTAATGAGTGACTATAAAGCCTTAAATGACTGAAAGTGTTATAGGATTACTCTAGATAGACTCACCTTTCTGAGAGCCGAAAATTCGTCAATTTCTATGAGTTTGGGCTAAACTCTAGATCTCTCAGTAAGCCAGGACTAGTACAGACGTAAAAGTACTGAGCTGTATGCATATTAACCTCTGCAAGAAATGTGTGTGCGACAGGTTCGATTAGTAATCTGAGTTCGCAGTTCAAGGTTCTGTCCACTGTGGTCTTATACTAGTTTTAACTTTTTTGCACTAAGTGAGGGTTCAAGTCGAAAGACACTTTCATCTATGCACATGATTTACTAGAATGTCTGTAATATAATTTTTAAATAATTTTAAAATTAATTGGGGGATTGTTGAATCTAATATTAAATTGGTTTAAAAATAGGTTCTTTTAGTTTTAATATTTTGTTTTAGTCCCTAAAAATATTTGGTTTTATCTCAAATAAATCCAACAACATGTCCAAGGAGTTGCCATTTGATGGGTTATTGAGGATGTTGATGTCGTGGTCGGCCATCACTATAGCGAAGGATCACGGTGTGGACTTGTTATCTGAAGAAGTAGTGAAAGCTTGAGAGTGATTGGGGTGATCGCAATTTGATTCGATCAATCATTTTCAAGGTTTTCATGGTTGCAGGTAAACCTAAGCTATAAAGCTAATTTTCATATCCATGATTTGGCTGGTGTGGCTTGGAAGGCTTTCATGCGTTTGTTATCTCCCACTATGAGCCAAATTGGTTAGCACTATATGTAGATTTTTCTGAAAAATGGATTGAATGGCTGTTTTGTGCCAATATTGTTAGTTTCTAAGGCAGTGTTTGGTGCGCGGCAAGGACAAGAGGGAGAGTTTCTTGAATTGGCTTCTCCTTGTTCTTTGATAGCTCAAAACTGGGATCTTCAAAGATGCAACTGAATAATAACTTCTTGTATCGACATCCCTTTCCTGATCAATCGCTGCAACACATGGAGCCAAATACGGCCTAAGCATGTAACATATACATTCTGGGACATCACATTGAGATTGCACGCATCTCCGGGATTTCAAATTCTCTCTCGACACCTCAATATGTTCTCGGGCTTGATTGGGTGATCTTTTTTATAGGGATAGTAGTGCATGGAATTTGGGTTTGTTGCATCAGTTTTTCACAGTGGCAGGAGTTTCATATATGTAAAAATTAATTTCAGTTAGTATGGAAGGAACTAGAAATATGGTTATTGTGGAACTTCCAACAAAACCATAATTTGTTAGTTAATTCTGTAGATCACTTAAACCCCATTTGGAATCTCTAAATTATGGGTCTATTTGCTTAGTCGTCTATTGCGAGTAGACATTTTCATGTTTTAGACTATTTGGTAGCGTCGTTTACTTGCTATAGAAAAAAAAAGACAAAAAGACATGAGATGTCTAAAATATAAATTCAAATTGATGAGGATATTTTTGGGGAAAGTTCTATATGTCTTTTGCGGGTAGATTACCAAACCAAATTTTCGTCATTTTATTTACTGTTTTACCCCCTTTATACATCGCTTTATTCTAGCCCCAATAAGCTCCCCAACTTAAAAAAGGTGGGGCTTTGAGAAATTAGGCCATGTTCTCTTCTTCCCAGAGTTCTCGTCTTCTCCATTCCCACCTAAGATTCAGAAAATTCTATGGTAATGTGTCTCAGGAGCTTGGCGAGTAATGCCAATCTTCACACCAAAACAATGTTGCTTGAGCCTAGATGTGTTCTATGCAGAACATATTGTGAAACCATTTCTCATGTTATGGTGAACAGCTCATTCCTTCGGAACAGCGGTTTTGTATGGATCCCTATTAGGGATCAAAGAAGAGAGTAAATATCATCCTCAGTATGTCCCTTAAGTTTGGTCCTCACAAATACATGATAAACCTACTCTTATAGATATTAATAAACCTACCTAGATCATTCTATCACTTTCATACATGATAGACCTACCAATCGATCATCAGAATGGCAACTCTAGTGGCTAATGCTTCCGACAAGTGCACTTGAACACGAATGTCAAACTGAATATGAAGTGATGAGATCACCTCGACGATCTTGGGCTATCAACCCGATGGCACGGCTTGGTTGGGCTTGGTTGAGCCAAGCTCAAGCTGGCATTTCAGAATTGATCTCAAGCCAAGTTTGTATATGAGCTCAAATGTTTAAGCAAGCCGAGCTCGAGCTGAACCTATGTTTGATTCAGCTTGAAGCTTGGCTCATTTAAGGGTCAGTTCAGCTTGAGCTCGGCTCTACTCAAAATATTATATATATAATATTTTTGATAGTACTGTTTTTATTTAATATAATAATACTTACAACTTTCTTTATAATAACTTATAAATATAAGTTTAGGATATAATAATAACAAAGAAAGTTGAGAAGTAAAGAGAAAATACCCTACCCTAACTTTTGTGCTTGCAGCAAGTCATTCTTTGCTCTATGGGATGAATGACAATATTTTATTATTATTATTATTATTATTATTATTAAAGCCACCTAGAAGAGGCGGGGAGTTTTTTTTAATTTTTGGTTAAGAGGCAATTCTATTCAATGTAAGATATTTACAAAGTTCCTTCTAGGTGTATTAGAGTTGACCGCCAAGAGATCTTGAATAGGGAAAGATGAAGGCTTTGATAAGCTAACATTAAGAACAGATTGTGACGCATTGTGGGCCAAGAAGTTGGCTGATCGGTTAATATGCTTGATCACAAACCGGTCGCAATGATTCTTCAAAATGGGAATGTCAGCGACAATGGTTGATATTTCCCAGGATTGCTGGCTAAGGTCTTTGAGTATGAACTCCACTATTCCTTTTAAATCCGATTCCATAATGATATTTTTCCAATTTTTTGCAGCTGCAACTTGTAGTCCAAGACGGATGGCCTCCGCCTCTACAACTCGAGCAGAATTAGAAAAAAGTGGCTTTATAATTGCTGCTAAGAGGGCTCCCTCGTTATTTATGGCAACTACACTAGCCCCCGTAGTGTGTTCATGAACCAGCACGACACCATCTACGTTCATCTTAATCCACCCTTCAGGGGGATGCTCCCAGACTAAGGATGTTGGGGCCTGTTGACTGGGGCCTGACTCCGCTTCAAGCAAGCCCGAGGATGTGGTGGAAACCTTCAGGAGTTCGGCAACCAAGGAATCAATCATCGAAATTGTAGAAGCTGGGCTTGGTGAGGCGGCATTGAAGAGCACCTTGTTTCGCAACTTCTAAATACCCTACAGTGTAGACACAAGCTGGATTAGGATGGATTTATCTCTAGATTTGAATTCAGGTCTATTGGCCCAATCGCACCACCACTAACCTGGAGATGAAGGGGCAGGAGTTGGGAGCCAGAGTGACATCAGGGATCCGAACCAGATACTTCTAGCCGCAGGGCACTCCAAAAATAAGTGAGAGATGTTCTTGTCGGCCTCCCTATAGAGGGGGCAAAATTCGTCAACAAGGACCCTTCGTTTTCTCAGATTAGCCACCACTGCTAGAGCGTCATTGCAAAACCTCTATAAAGGATCTGCTAGAGCGTCATTGAAAGGAGGTTCTAGGGAAATAGATTGCCTTTAACAATTGAACCCATAGAGGATCTGGTTGGGTGAGAATTCTCCACCCCTGCTTGGCAAGGAGGCCAAGGTTGAAATCCTAGAGGTCCCTTAGTCCAGGCCCCCCTCATCCAACGGTTTGCTCATCCTCTTCTAGCTTACCCAATGTAGCTTGCTTTCTTGGGATTGATGCCACCAAAATTTGTCAATAGCCACATTCACTACCTTAGTCTATCCTTTCGAAAGGAGGAAACAACTCATTATGTAGGCTGACATAGCTTCATTAATTAACTTGATTAAATTTTCTCGGCTCGCCTGGGTTAGCAAGCATCCTTTCCATCCTTAGAGTCTCTTAAAAATACACAGCTTCAATGACTCAAAAGTTCTAATCTTGGACAAACCAAAATCAGTAGGCATTCCAAGGTACGCATCCTAGGCTTGAAGCTTGCGAATGTGGAGGATGCGTCTAATTATCATCCTAAATTTAGAGGGGGTGTTAGCACTAAATGAGATACAAGATTTGGAATAGTTTACCTGTTGACCCGATGCACAACCATATTTGTGGAGGATGTCCTTGAGATGAGTTGGCTCATCCAAATTTTCCTTGAGGAAGATGAGACAATTGTCGGCAAAGAACAGGTGCGATATGGTAGGGACTGTGGCTGCCAATTTGATATCGGAAAGGTTATGGCTGATTTCCGCATTACTAAGAAGGCACGAGAGGCTGATTTCTGCATTACTAAGAAGGCACGAGAGGGTCTCTGAACATATAAGAAACAAGTAGGGCGAAAGGGGGTCTCCTTGGCGAAGCCCACATGAAGGGCCAATATGCCCCTTAGCCTCACCATTCACGATTACTGCGTATGACACGGTAGTAACACACTGATGGATCCATTGCATCCATTTTTCGCAAAAGCCCATTTTCCGCATAAATCCCATTCAACCTTATTATAAGCCCCGGAGATATCAAGCTTCATAGACATATGGGAGGATGCCGACTTTCTCCGTTTCTTGAGGAAATGATTTATCTCATGGGCTAAAAGAACATTGTCAGTAATTTGCTGACCGTGAATTAAGGTGGACTGAGCTGGATTGATGACCTCTTGAAGAATCTTCCGAAGTCGATTGACCATGACCTTCAAATAACTTTATAAACCACAATGCATAAACTAATGGGTCTATAATGATGCATGTTCTCGGGGTGGGCTACTTTTGGGATAAGAACAATATGGGTATGATTCACCTGTCGCAATAGGAAACTGCTTTGGAAGAAGAACTTGACTGCCTCTCGGACGTTTGGACCCAATGTACTCCACTAATTTTGAAAAAACAGGCTAGACATTCCATCCGGCCCGGGGCTTTCAAAAGGCCAATCTGGAACATTGCTCAATCAATCTTGACGTCGGATACCTCACCACACAGGTTCATTCATCTCACTGGACACACAAAGAGGAACCACTGCAATGACTTCGTGAATATTATCAGGATTTGTCGAGGTATACAAACTAGTGAAATGGTTTAGAACATGAGTGTCGATTACCGATTCTGAAGAGAGCCAATTCTCATTGTTGCCCCGAATGGCTAGGAGTCTATTCTGCTATCGTTGTTGCAGAGCCGAGAGGTGGAAAAATCTAATATTTTTGTCTTCCAAAGAAATCTAGTCTGCCATGGACTTCTGGCGCTAAAAGGCTTCTTCCTGATTGAGGCCAACATCCAATTCGACATAAAGGAGTGGAGAAGCGGGGTCTAGTGACCGACTGGATCTTGGACTTGAAGAGTTTCTAACTGATCTTTGAGACTTTGAATCCACTGAGGAAGGTAGCCAAAAGTGTTCTTGTTCCATTTCAATAACTCGAGACAACAAGAGTTGATTTTTTGACAAAGGGAATACATCTTAAATCCCTCGTAATGATTTCTCCAAACTGACATAATTATCTACGCACACCCTGGGTGACGTTGCCACATTTCCTCGAATCGGAATATTTTTTTCGATGACGCAAGTTGTCTTCCCACTGAACAAGGATGGGGCTAGGGTGTCAAGCCCCGATTTCTAAATACTCACAACTCAGCCCATTATCTATGGTCTGGCTTGAGATCTAGAATTCGGGGGTGAGAGTTAATTAGTAATTAAATTTGGAATTGATGTTTTTGGCATATTAAAATTAGTTTTTATTTATGTATATTTTTTTTTTATTCATACTTAGAAGGAAATTAGACTCGATTGCTAATTTGAAAATATTTTCCTATATTGTACTTCAAATAAATTTTTGGTGAGAGAAATGGGATTAAATCCAAGTATTTAGTTGCTAGAATTTTATAGACTAACAAGACCAATGATACTAATAAATACTTTAAAAATTGGATTGTTACTCAAACTAAGTAGAACCATTTTTTTTTTTATTTTTTTTTTATAACTGATTGAACTTAGACCTTTGAAAATCACTATCTTAACTTTACAATATCTCTACTATGGTTCTTAGATTCAAAGAATTATGAGTACTCTACTACTGGAATTATAGACATCAATGAAATTCCAAATAGAAAAATGCAAAATAAATATAAATTTTATCCTTTTTAGTCCCCATTTTTTTTTGATAACTCCTTAATCATTAGGGAACTCCTTGAGATTTAATTTTCTGATTTAAATATAAAAAATGTTTTCCCAAACTGATCCAAAGCACAATAAATTTACAGCAAAGAAAACATATACTAATAATGAGATGAAATGAACTTCATTAAAATCCAACAATTCAAGTACTGCAACTATTCGTTAAATCATCCTCTTATTACCCAATACATGTCAAACACAACAAAAATAAAAATAACAGTAATGAAAAGTCCTCTCTTTCTCCAGTCCAATCTTCATGAATCCTCAATTAAGCATCTGAAATTAATAATAAAGGGTGAGCAATGAAGCCCAGTAGGGAACACACCCTAATTCTTAAAAATTAACACATAACAAGGAGCAAAATCATACATGCAATTAACAAAAATTTATATGTAAAGCATTAGGATAATAATATGAAAATTCAAAGCTTCCCGGCCAATTTCTAAAAACTCCTAGCCATCCCAAGCAAGGGATCTTCTCCGGAGGTTTTAGGGCCTTTCACCCAAGGACCCATGGTTCTAGCTTGCTCCTTTAGGGGTTCTCACCCAAGGACCCAATGCCTTTCGTTAATGCACCATATTACCATTCGATCTACTAAACACATAAATCAATGACTTTATATTCAAGCATTCAATCTATCATATGCATTTCTTACAAATTTTTTTTTTTTTAGCACACTATATATTTCATAACATGCATAAACACACCAAATAAAATAAAATAGATCTAGATCATGCTTTCAATGTCGTGCGTTAATTTAAAGAGAATAAAGGTGAACCTACCTTTGTTTTACTTCAGTGAATTTCTTCAATCTTGATCTCTTCCTTCTTCAAGCTTGTTCTTCCGGGTTGATCTTCCTCTAGATTACGTAACTAGGTGTTAATGTTATTTGCAAGAAAATTGATGAGAAGGATAAAATGACTAAATGAAATGAGAAGGGATTGAAAGAGGTAATAGTAGGTGTTCATAGTGCCCACGTTTTTGGGTTTCAAAGGTGTGGCAAGGCACTTTCTCATTGGTCTCTTTGACCACTTTCCCTCTTTCTCTCTCTAATAACTACTCAAAGCCCCTTTTTCTCTATCCTTGACATGTGTTGCAATCATAACCTTTCACCCATCATTTGAATCTCCTTATTCAACTACAAGGAGCCATGTGTCCCTTGACCAAGTCTCCCACAATTTGAATTCAAATGAAATAAGAGAAAAAATAGTTGAGATGTGCTCACAACCTAGGTGGCACCCTATCCAAAATCTATAAGATAAAGATGTCCTCAACAAATTTGGGTTTTGTTGGGCCCACTAAAATTTAATGATTAGGCCCTCACACAATAATTAATAATAAACAAAAAATTAAATATAAGAAACATTAATTACCACAATTGCCACTAATACCACTAAAACATTGTGTTGTCTTGAATTTAGTCTATGAGCTTACTTGGGTCCATAATTAGGGTTAGGATATTACAACATACCCCCCTAAAAAAAAATTTTGTCCTCAAAATTTAAAGACATACCTTGATTGATGAATAAGTCTGGGTATCTACTGCGGATCTCGGACTCTAGCTCCCAGGTTGCCTCATTCACATCATGTCGTTGCCACAACACCTTAACCATAGGAATGGTCCTGGTGCGCATCACTTGTTCCTTGGTGTCTATGATCTGAATTGGTCTCACCTCATATGTTGCATCTTCTCGCAACTCCACTTCCTGCCATTCAACGATGTGTTTTGGATCTGGTACATACTTTCGCAACATGGACACGTGAAACACATCGTGTACTCCTGAAAATTGTGGCGGTAGAGCTAATTTATAAGCTACAACTCCTACTCTCTGGAGGATCTCGAAAGGTCCAATGAATCTTGGAGATAGCTTCCCCATTTTGCCAAACCGAAATACACCCTTTCGTGGTGTTACTCGTAAAAACACATGGTCACCAACTTGGAATTCCAAAGGTCTTCTCCGTCGATCAGCGTAGCTCTTCTGACGAATTTGTGCAGTGATTAGATGGTCTCGAATCAGACGAATCTTTTCGGTGGTTTCCTGAATCAACTCTGGTCCGAGTAATGCGCGGTCCCCAACTTCTGCCCAACAGATAGGAGATCTGCAAGGTCTCCCATATAGTGCTTCATATGGTGCCATTCCAATACTCGCTTGAAAACTGTTGTTGTAGGCAAACTCTACCAACGGTAAGTGTTCAACCCAGCTACCCTTGAAATCCAAAACACAAGCTCTCAACATGTCCTCCAAGATTTGAATAACTCTCTCAGATTGCCCGTCCGTCTGAGGATGGAATGCAGTACTGAAGCTAAGTTGTGTTCCTAAGGCTTTCTGTAAGCTCTGCCAGAATTGTGAAGTAAAGCGTGAATCTCTGTCAGATACGATCGATAACGGAACACCGTGCAATTTTACGATCTCTCGAATATACAGTCTACTTAAAGCATTTAAAGAATCAGTGGTCTTCATTGCCAGGAAATGAGCCGACTTGGTCAATCTATCTATTACTACCCAAACTGCGTTCTCTCCTTTCTGAGTCCTCGGCAACCCAGTTACAAAATCCATAGTGATGTGCTCCCACTTCCATTCTGAAATAGGCAATGACTACAACAATCCCGCAGGTCTCTGATGTTCTGCCTTCACTTGCTGACACGTAAGACATCTAGCCACGTACTCTGCAATATCCTTTTTCATTCCCTTCCACCAAAATTGACGCTTTAGATCTCTGTACATCTTAGTACTTCCTGGGTGGATGGTGTACTTCGAACGGTGAGCCTCACTAAGGATATCTTCTCTCAAATGAGGATCATTCGGTACCCATAGTCTCCCTAAAAATCTCAAACTGCCGTCTGAATCTACTACATAATCCTTAGATGTACTTCTTGATTCAATCTCTGTCCGTCCATCCTCCAACTCCCGGTTCTTCTGTTGTTCCTCAATCACTCTCTGAACTAGAGTCGATTGAGCTGTCAAGTTGAACACATAGGTCCCAGTATTATGCCTCCCCACATATATTTCAAAGTCCTCGATTGTTTCTAACATTTTTCATTTTTGCAAAGCTAGTCTAGCCATTAGTCCTTGAGACTTTCTGCTCAAAGCATCTGCCACCACATTCGTCTTCCCCGGATGGTAATGTAGAGTGAAGTCATAGTCCTTTAGGAACTCTATCCACCTTCTCTGCCTCAAGTTCAACTCTTTCTGAGTGAATATATACTTTAAACTCTTGTGGTCAGAATATACTTCAAACCTTTCACCATAAAGGTAATGTCGCCAGATCTTCAAGGCAAACACAATCGCCGCCAACTCTAAATCATGAGTGGGATAATTTTGTTCATGATTCTTTAACTGACGAGAAGCATAGGCCACTACTTTATCTTGTTGCATTAGTACACACCCAAGACCCCTCAAAGATGCATCACTATAGATCACATATCCTTCTCCACTAGCCGGTACAATGAGAACTGGAGCAGAAGTAAGCCTATGTTTTAAATCCTGGAAGGCCTGCTCACATTCCTCGTTCCACTCAAACTTCACTCCCTTCTTGGTTAGGTGAGTCATGGGAGCTGCTAGGCGAGAAAAACTTTCCACAAATCTTCGATAATATCCTGCCAGTCCTAGAAAACTTCGAATCTCGAACACATTCTTCGGTCTCTCCCAGTTCATAACTGACTCAATCTTCGATGGGTCCACTGAGATGCCCTCCTCCGAAATTACATGACCCAGAAACTGCACTTTCGTCAGCCAAAAATCACACTTACTCCTCTTTGCATACAATTTGTAACTTCTTAAAGTCTGAAGTGCAATCCTTAGATGTTGATCATGTTCCTCCCGAGTCTTTGAATAGATCAAGATGTCATCCACGAACACTACTATAAACCGGTCCAAATACTGCTTGAACACCCGGTTCATTAAATCCATAAAAGCCACGGGAGCATTGGTCAATCCAAAAGGCATAACTAGAAATTCAAAATGCCCATAGCGAGTGCGGAAAGCCGTCTTGGAAACATCCTCTTCCTTCACCCTCAATTGATAGTATCCCGATCGAAGATCAATCTTTGAAAAGAATCGAGATCCCTTCAATTGATCAAATAAGTCATCTATTCGCGGCAAATGATATTTATTCTCTATGGTCATCCTATTCAATTGACGGTAGTCTATACATAGGCGGAGTGTATTGTCCTTCTTCTTCACAAATAAAACTGGTGCTCCCCAGGGTGAGGTGCTAGGCCGAATAAAACCCTTATTCTGAAGATCTTGGAGTTGCTCCTTCAGTTCTCGTAGCTCAACAGGTGCCATACGATAGGGTGCAATGGATATTGGGGCCGTGCCAGGCTGAACTTCGATTACAAATTCCAACTCTCTCCTTGGAGGCAAGCCAGGCAACTCATCCGGAAATACGTCAGGGAAATCCTGAACAATTGGGACAAAATCTGAAAATTTTTCTTCACTCTCTTCACCAACCACATGAGCTAAGAAACTTGAATACTCCACGTCTTTTGGTCGATGAATTCGGGGTTCCAACACTGGAAGTGGGGGAGAAACATTATTATCACCAAAAAATTGAATCATTGGTCCTCCACGAATACGGAAAGAAACCCTCTTCCTGAAACAATCCATCGTAGCATGATAGGCTGCCAACCAATCCATGCCTAAGATTACATCATACTCAAACATTCCTAGGAGAACTAGATCAACCATAAAATCTTGGTCCCCTATTCGAATAGAACAAGACTGACATATTCTATCGGTCTCTACACTATTTCCTACTGGAGTAGCCACACACAAAGCTGATTCAAGGGATTCAAACTCCAGACCCAACACAGATGCAAAAGATGTTGATATGAAAGAATGTGAAGATCCCGGATCAAATAAAACTTTAGCCCAAGAATTATACACTAGAAAAGTACCTTCCACCACAGTATTCTGGGCTACGTTGTCCGGCTGGGCTAAAGCAAACACTCGACCCTGATCCCTGGGTCTCCGATTACCATCCTGTTGTTGTTGCTGAGGCCTCTGTTGAAACTGCTGCTGGGGTCTTTGCTGAAATTGTTGCTGAGGTGGTGGTGGCTGATAGGATAGCCGTTGCTGCTGTTGTTGGGAATATTGTGGACGCATAGGCTGTTGGTGTTGAAATCCCTGCCGCTACTGCATCTGCTGTGTACTTCCACGTGGATAGTCCTTCTTGATATGACCTTTCTGGCCACACCTATAACATGTCAAATCCTGACGTCCATTACGTTGGTCCCAAAGTCCTTAACCAAACTATTGCTGTGGCTGAATGGTCCTTTGTCTCTTGTTTGGGTCATTTCTCTGTTGACCCTCTCTCTGGTTTTTGTCCTGACTTCTCCAACCGTTGTCTCGAATTTTCTTGATGTCCTCTAGTTCTCCCTCAACTAGCAAGGCTCTCTCCACCATCTCAGAATACATGCGGATATTGACTGCAATGAGTTTCTCTCGAATAGATGGTCTCAAACCCTGTCGAAACTTCTTTGACTTTAGTTCCTCCGTCGCAACTAGGTGTGGTGCAAAACGAGACAGTTCTGCGAACTTTGCCTCATACTGGCTAACAGTCAGACCTTTCTGAATTAGGTCCAAAAATTCTCGCATCCTTTGGTCTCTAGTTGCCTCAGGAAAGTATTTCTCATAGAAGACTACCTCAAACTGATCCCAAGTCATAGTCCTGACATCACGAGTCCTCTTAATCGAGTCCCACCAAAAATCTGCATCTCCCTCGAGCATATATGATGCCAATGGCACCCTCTGCTGGTCCGTCGTTCCCAAGATGTCTAATACCTTACGAATTTGTTTAACCCACTTCTCGGCCTCTACAGGGTTGGGTTCTCCTCTAAACACTGGTGGGTTCAGTCTCCTAAAATCTTTGACCGCTGACATCATACAGTGCTCTTCTGTTCTAGCACGCTCTGGAGTCTGATGTCCCATTGCAGCTTGTTGCAGCATTGCCTCCTGCTGCTGGTGCATAACCTCTGACATGCCCTGTAGAACCTGGAGCATCTCAGCCATGTCATCCTGTCCATGCGAGGTAGAAGATCCAGTAGGAACACCTTTAGGCATGTTCTACACACAGGATACACACCATTAGTATTCTCTCACAGACGATATTTATCTATGGGTTATGTATGCTAGTGTCATTATGTAATGTCCATGTATAATTAACAAATTATTTGGTGTCACAAATATAGCACATCATTCGGGGTAATTACAAATTATTTGTAAATTCATTCTTAGACACTACTCTTAGGTCATTCACTCCTTATTCATGCCTTATAGATGGTCTTTGGTACATAAAAAAAAAAATACTTTCAAATTGTTTTTTTTTTTTTTTTCATGGATCAATTATGACTAGATCCCTAGGATTTACTAACCATGCTCTGATACCAATTTGTCAAGCCCCGATTTCTAAATACTCACAACTCAGCCCATTATCTATGGTTTGGCCTGAGATCCAGAATTCGGGGGTGAGAGTTAATTAGTAATTAAATTTGGAATTGATGTTTTTGGCATATTAAAATTAGTTTTTATTTATGTATATTTTTTTTTTTATTCATACTTAGAAGGAAATTAGACTCGATTGCCATTTGAAAATATTTTCCTATATTGTACTTCAAATAAATTTTTGGTAAGAGAAATGGGATTAAATCCAAGTATTTACTTGCTAGAATTTTATAGACTAACAAGACCAATGATACTAATAAATACTTTAAAAATTGGATTGTTACTCAAACTAAGTAGAACCATTTTTATTTTTATTTTTTTTTATAACTGATTGAACTTAGACCTTTCAAAATCACTATCTTAACTTTACAATATCTCTACTATGGTTCTTAGATTCAAAGAATTATGAGTACTCTACTACTGGAATTATAGACATCAATGAAATTCCAAATAGAAAAATGCAAAATAAATATAAATTTTATCCTTTTTAGTCCCCATTTTTTTTGATAACTCCTTAATCAATAGGGAACTCCTTGAGATTTAATTTTCTGATTTAAATATAAAAAATGTTTTCCCGAACTGATCCAAAGCACAATAAATTTACAGCAAAGAAAACATATACTAATAATGAGATGAAATGAACTTCATTAAAATCCAACAATTCAAGTACTGCAACTATTCGTTAAATCATCCTCTTATTACCCAATACATGTCAAACACAACAAAAATAAAAATAACAGTAATGAAAAGTCCTCTCTTTCTCCAGTCCAATCTTCATGAATCCTCAATTAAGCATCTGAAATTAATAATAAAGAGTGAGCAATGAAGCCCAGTAGGGAACACACCCTAATTCTTAAAAATTAACACATAACAAGGAGCAAAATCATACATGCAATTAACAAAAATTTATATGTAAAGCATTAGGATAATAATATGAAAATTCAAAGCTTCCCGGCCAATTTCTAAAAACTCCTAGCCATCCCAAGCAAAGGATCTTCTTCGGAGGTTTTAGGGCCTTTCACCCAAGGACCCATGGTCCTAGCTTGCTCCTTTAGGGGCTCTCACCCAAGGACCCAATGCCCTTCGTTAATGCACCATATTACCATTCGATCTACTAAACACATAAATCAATGACTTTATATTCAAGCATTCAATCTATCATATGCATTTCTTACAATTTTTTTTTTTTTTTTTAGCACACTATATATTTCATAACATGCATAAACACACCAAATAAAATAAAATAGATCTAGATCATGCTTTCAATGTCGTGCGTTAATTTAAAGAGAATAAAGGTGAACCTACCTTTGTTTTACTTCAGTGAATTTCTTCAATCTTGATCTCTTCCTTCTTCAAGCTTGTTCTTCCGATTGATCTTCCTCTAGATTACGTAACTAGGTGTTAATGTTATTTGCAAGAAAATTGATGAGAAGGATAAAATGACTAAATGAAATGAGAAGGGATTGAAAGAGGTAATAGTAGGTGTTCATAGTGCCCACGTTTTTGGGTTTCAAAGGTGTGGCAAGGCACTTTCTCATTGGTCTCTTTGACCACTTTCCCTCTTTCTCTCTCTAATAACTACTCAAAGCCCCTTTTTCTCTATCCTTGACATGTGTTGCAATCATAACCTTTCACCCATCATTTGAATCTCCTTATTCAACTACAAGGAGCCATGTGTCCCTTGACCAAGTCTCCCACAATTTGAATTCAAATTAAATAATAGAAAAAATAGTTGAGATGTGCTCACAACCTAGGTGGCACCCTATCCAAAATCTATAAGATAAAGATGTCCTCAACAAATTTGGGTTTTGTTGGGCCCACTAAAATTTAATGATTAGGCCCTCACACAATAATTAATAATAAACAAAAAATTAAATAATAATAAATTAAATATAAGAAACATTAATTACCACAATTGCCACTAATACCACTAAAACATTGTGTTGTCTTGAATTTAGTCTATGAGCTTACTTGGGTCCATAATTAGGGTTAGGATATTACATAGGGTCATACCCAATTCCCGGTGCCCGCCAGGCAGGGTTGGCAAGTGCTCTATCCAATCAGGCTGTTATGCAATAGGGTTGTTTGTGCTGATTGGACCATGAGAAAATTGGCCCATAGAAGCCCAGATCAAGTAAATTAGTTGTACTGACCTAGTCGTAGAAGCTTTGGAGGTGAGAGGGAGTTGGGGGGTTGCCCCTATCTTTTATCAGGGGACATGATGTCAATAAAGTCCCCTAGACAGAGCCACGACTCTGTCCTACTAGTTTCAATCCTTGCCAAGCGCGTCCACAACTCTTTCCTGCTTTGATAATCTATAGGCCCATAAACAAAAGAGACATACCATGTAACACTTTTCATTGAAATATAGAGATCAATTAGATGAGGATCACTGAATAGAATATTTACAGAAGTTAGGGAGGCGGAAGAGAGGACAGTGAGGCCTCCCACAAGACCTATAGGATCTACCACAAACACCGTGTCAAACTTGTGCTTTTGCACCATTTGATGGATTGTCAAGTGTTGATTCTTCGTTTCCATTAGGAACACCAGGTTGGGCCGATAGTGAAGGACATAGTCCCTCAGTTACTGAACTGCCCAGGGCCTGCCCAAACCCTGATAGGCTAGAAGATTCATTTCGGGTGGGGTGGCTGATCCCTGTCAGTCATCCCAGAGGTGTTGGAAGCATCCTCAATCACCGGGCGCCATAGATGCTCCGTAGTTCAGATGAAAATCTTAGTCCTTTGTGCTCTTCTCAGTTGTTCTTAGAACATTTCCTGAGAGACTTGGCCCAGTTGAACTCTTCTCAGTAGGATGAATCACTTTCTTCATTGTCTTTGGGAGGATTCAAAGAGTTTTTGGTGTCTGGATGATGGTGATGGACTTGCTATTGGATAGGATTTCTGGGGTTTTGATAATGGGATAAGGGGTCTCGGGATCATTGTAGATAAGGCCCACTTGGATTTTAGGTCTAGCGTTAATGTCCAGAAATTCAGTTTGGGATGGATGGGTCGTATGTATTGGGGGCCCATCATGGACATTGGGTATCAGGGGCTGATCAGTGAGAAATGGGTTGGGTATTGGTGTTGGATCCCCCGAGTAAACAGACGGAATTGGGTTTGGGTCCGGTGTCAGGGTAATGGAGTCAGCATCCTGATTTGGTTCAGTTAGGGGTGCACATGGGTACGGGTCAAACCGTGAACCGGATCGAACCGACCACCATGGTTCGGTTTGATTCGGTTTTTTTAATGGTTCGGTTCGGTTCTGGTTCCTAATTTACATAAACCGAATTTCTTCGGTTCGGTTCTGGTTTGTTCAAATTTGAAACCGAACTAGAACCGAATGTGGACCCGTGAACTGAACCGAACCGAACCGAACTAAGAACCGAATATGAAACCCGCGAACTGAAAACCGTGTGAGAACCGAACCGGTTTGGCCTATAATTTTTTTTTAGAACCCTTTCATTCCTTGTAGAGAGCCCATGTAAATGGGCTTGGGCCTTTGGAGAAGCCACACAGATCCCATACTGATCTATAAGGACAAGTCATTATTGCCTTGATGGTCTAGCCCAAGCATCATTGGGCCCAAAATTTATCGACATTAGGACCCGTGAGTAGAACCGAACTGAACCGAAGCTCTTCGGTTCGATTCTGGGTTGGTTTTTTTCCAAACCGAACTCTACGGTTCGGTTTTGGGTTGCTTTTTTTAGAACCGAGAATCAACGGTTTTGTCCCAAAATTTCTTAGAACCGAACCGTGTGCACCCCTAGGTTCATTAGGTGGTCTATGGGGACAAGATGGAATAGTGAGTGTCAGGAGTTGTTGGGTGTGCTAGCCAAGGAGGATATTCGAACATTTTGGATTAGGAGGTGGGCTCATTATACTATCGGGATACTATCGAGTTTTGGATAAGGGTTGATGTGTCTCTGAGAAGATGGCCTCTGTCCTCTTTCCAGCCAGGTCTAGACGCAGGCGATTTGTGATCTTATCAACCGAAATGATATCGATGGTACCACGTGTCGAGGTCTAACTGGGTAGTTGCTGAGAAGGTGCCACCTAGGTCTCTGGTAGTCCCTCTTTGTCCCCAATTGTGTGGTTGCCCGTTGTACCCATGTATGGATCCGTACCTTAATTCTCACCTCCTGTATTGATTTCCTTGCTTGTCGTGGTGCTCTGTTTGATCGGAAACCATGGCTAGCCAACTACCATCGACGCAAAACATTTGGACCATTCATCATAGTTGAATAGCTCTGCCCGAAGCCAAGGGCCAAAGAGTTCTTTCTCGTCGCTGGTTGTTTCGGCGACTTATCAATGGCTATTGGCACGCCCGATTTGTCTGCACTAATAGCATATCGTGGGCATTTTTTCGTAAGTCATAGGAAAATCTTTGATTTTCTTAGATAGGAGTTGGAGCATGATGAACGGTCGAAGGGGCTGACCAATATCAATGGTAGCCCTCACCCTCAAATATTTACCTCTAGATTCTCCTTTCCTTGGCATATCAACCTCTTCAAAAGAGCCGACCACCGATGCTACCACCTTTCCCACCGCCTGGGTTAAGTATTACGGTGGTATTCGATGGACCTAGGTCCACTCCGGAACTCTGGAAATTTTGAGTTCAGCCACTATGATATCTGGTTCCCATTTCTTCAGTAGTAGCAGGTGGCCATTAAACGACCAGTTCACTTCCAGTCCTCGGCGGAGGAAAACTGAAAGAGGATATAGCCAGCCGTCTTCTAATTCAGTAGCACTTACTGGGGACCGCGAATTCCATGCCTTAATGGTGATTTTCTTTGTCATCGTCGGATTGAAAGGAAGATCGGACAGGAACTTCCGATCAAACCAGTCTGGAAATCCTTAATTCCATCTTGCAAAGCTCCGGATTCGATAGTAATAGGATGGGTGAAACGGCTAATGGAGAGTTTCCTATTGATCTCCTTTGCTAGCATGTCGGGGGATGGATTTTCTCTCTTTGGATTTGTTGGGTTTCCCATGGAGAAGAGGGAAAGATCGGAAGAGACCAAACCCAAGCAGGGTAGGCGGGAGAATAACCGTGGACGGGCACTGGTGTGTGGTGGAGGGAACCACTGCCACTGAAGAAGGGTAGGGTTAGAGAAAAAATCTCCGCTCAGGAAGGCGAGAGTAGCACTATCCTCCAGCTTCCCCCTCAGGCACTTCAAATCTACCACATTATTGTAATTTCCATCGCACCTTCACCTCCCCTTCCTCCTAGTAACACACAAATCTCTATTATTCCTATCAATCTCCAACTAAGAGGCGGGGAGTTTGGTAGACCCTATCTACTTATTACAAAGAATGATGTGGAAAGTATGACGAATATTGTAATCTTGAGTCATGCTAGCTATACTCTCAAGTAATACCTTCGCTTAGCCAAAAACCAACACATGCCTTTATTTTCAGCCAAAGGCCAATTCTTTGATTCCAGTTAGTAAGAGAAAAATTCTTTGATTCCAATTAGTAAGAGGGATCTCTCTGAAACCTGTTATAGAGGAAGTTAAACAACTCTTGCAGCTAATTCAATCAATTCACATATCACGGGATCCTCCAACTGACTCCTAAAAATGGTAGATTTTTTCTTCCGGTCATATACAATGTTGTAGGGGCATGAGATGATTGCATCTGAGAATTGTTGGTGTTTCCAACTTGTCCTTACTTTAACAGGTACTATTGGGTTTTGGTTGAGAGTAGGGAATGGCTGAGAGTTGGTCTAGTATGCCTCTTGTAATTTTATAATAAATGTTTTTGTTAAAGTCATGTAAAATTAATAAAAATAATCATGAATAATAATTTGGTTAGGTTAGGCCAAGCTCGATTAATAGTATAGTGTAGTATAATAAATCAACGGGCCTAAGGTTCTAGCCCATCTTGGCCAAACTATTTAAAAATATTAGGCCGTGCCAGGCCGTAAGGCAGCCTAGACCGTTTGGAATGTCCAGAGTCTCTACTCTCTAGTGGATGACCCCACAAGGATTTGGTGTGACCCACGAGAGCAACCCACGTACTCCATGTGCAATTTATTTTAGTAAATAAAGGAAATTTTTGTTGGTCATATTAACTAAAATACCACTGAACATCCACTGCTGCATTTTAGTAAATAAAGCAAAAAAAAATGTCATTGTCCTTCTTTTGGTTTTATTTACTTAGAGTAGGGGTGGCAATCCGGCCCTCCAATGAGGGGGCCGTCCGACCTTTAAAGTGCCTAAAATTTCTGGGATTTTTTGTCTTTCATAAGATGTGGGTTAGGTAGGGCCAAGTTTTAAAAGCCTCTTCTAACTTAAGGGCAATTGCTTGGCCTAGCCATCCACATGCTCCTCTACTACATTATAATATACTTATCTATCTGTACTCTATCTACTGTAGTAAAACCCAGTGTATCCATGTGAACACACTCAAAACTCTTTATTCTTCTTTCAAGTTAATGCCACATTGTAAAAAATAAAACTCTTTATTCTTCTTTCAAGTTAATGCCACATTGTAAAAAATTTGTCATGTGCCAGGATGTGTTCTTTGCCTTTAATTACCGATATTAAATTCTATTTGTGAAACGGTTCACCTAAGCTTTTAAAATATTCTCTCTCTAATTATCTCCCCACTAATCATTCCCTTCATTAGAAACGTATGAGAGATGAGAATCTCTTTTAAAACTTCTAAACCATCTCTCAATTCTCATTTAATTATTAATAAATTCCCTAGGAATTGAAGGAGTTGAGAGACGTTAGCTCTCTAAAGAAACTTCTCTTCCTAAACACCCCCTAATTATTAAAACATTTTGTTCTATTTTGTATGCTTCCAAGATTCCTTACATTCGTAACTTCCCTTCAAAATCCCTCTCTCTCTCTCTCTCTCTCTCAAGTAATAATAAATAGATCGCCCTTTTATCTTCCTCTCTCTCTACCCTCTCTTTCCCTTCCTCATAGTGTGTCCCTTCACATTACTCTCCATACGAAACCATTTTAGTCTCCTTATATAAAGAGAGATAGAGATGAGAGATATGATCAGGGTTTTGGCCCTATTACTATTAGCTACAATATTTCTTTTTCCGTTTCTAATTAATCAGTAGTTTGAAAAACTTATATTTTCCATTTTAATAACTCATATTTCAGTACTTTCATTTTATTAAGTTTTGTGAGTAGTTTCAAATGTAGGTTTGTTGGTGGTGGACCTTCTGGTGGACGTGATGGTGGTGGACCTTCTGGTGGACGTGATGGTGGTGGAAGATGAAGGAGAGGTGCACTACCACCTCCGCAAACTGGTTTGTGAGGAGAAGTATTGGTTTCAATCCATCCTCATCTGAGTTCCTTTCCATGTAAATTTTTTATATACAAGGAAATATGGGTTTGGTATAATTTGGTTTATGAGCTTCCAACAACCAAATCCTTTAATATCATTTGGTTTATGAGCTCGCTACCGGGCCATTTGCACACAAGGACATGATTTAGCAAGTTGTGGCTTTCAGGCCGGCACCAATTATTTTAGGCTTGGAGGTGATAGAGAAGCCCAAGGGGAAGAATTTTAGGATACGGAGTGATCCATAAACTTTGGCTGTAAGGCTCTGCAACTATCTCAATTTCCTCAGGTTGCAAGTTACAGCTCTATATATTCTTGGCCTCAAACTTGATTAGAGCCGTGCTAGCATGCTTCTTATTATGTTAATTGCATCTCTACAATCCTACTCTTCCCCATCATTCAACCACTATTTTACCAACTAATTCTCTTCCCCACTCCCAAAAGTACACTAATCCAAAGCCCCAAAAGTACTAGAAATATTTCCCACTAAACCCAAAGAAGAAAAGAGTCCAATACCCATTGTCATACCCATCATCATTTCATTACTCATTATCAAAATACAACCCTTATTTCAATAAAAATAAATAAGTAAATGTGGGAATACTTTTTGGTTGATTGTATATTTTAACCTACATAGAAAAAGTTAACACTCAACCAAACCCCAATGTGGGAATTGCAAAGGAAGTTTGGAACATTTGGGCAGATAAAGGTTGTAATTGACTGTAATGATAATTGTAATACTATATATCTTCCTTGCTTGGACAATTTTGATTCAACACTTGCATATTTGGCATCTTGGTTTTGATTTGGTTTGTATTCTTATCAGAAATAATCATTAAAATTTTATCAATTATCTGAAATTTTGTCCTCTAGTATGATAATTCCAATTTCTGCATCTAAATCTGCTTATATATATATATACTTATTTTTGGTACCATATATATATATATATATATGTGTGTGTGTATGTACTTTGTTCTTACAATGTGTGGAGAAAAAACAAAGTTAAAAGGCTAATTGGCATTACATCATAATGATGTAGACTTAATCTTTACCTTTTATACAACTATGGTGCAATTTATTTATAAGGGTTCTGACAACTTGAAAAAGTTTGATAAATAAACTAATAATCTATTCAATCTAAAACTCAAGGCTAGAATATTGAACTCTAAGGGTTTGAACTCTAAGGGTTTGTGAATCTTAACCACACGCTTAATAGGAGTTAACAGAGACACATGTTGAGCAGTGAGTACAATTGAACTCTCCCCGAGTTCACTGAAAAATATTTGATATTAAACTTTCATCAACTTAGAGTTTTATTTAGTTAATATGAATTCTATTAAATATCATTTTACTCATTTTCTCTCTTTTCTTTGTTGCTATTGTAGTTTAACTACCCATGCATTGCACGGGGTGTTTGCTAGTACTATTATAAAACAGAGTGTGTCCACGTGGACACCCTCAGACCACTGTATTTTTCTTTCAAATTGATGCCACATGGCCCTCCAAGTGTTGCCACATGTTAGGATGTTCTGCCTAAAACGTCTCATCTTTGTGCAACTATTTTGCTTCCCATTTACTCTTCCATGACACTCTGTTCATCTCCCATAACGTTCTAAAGGATGTGGATAATAGTTATGTCTCAGCATTTAAAGAGTTGTGTCAGTTCATGGAACTTAGTGTCCCCCTTAAATCCAACAAGCGTTTTCCATATTTCACCTCCTCAACATGAGGGAACTTTTAAGGAGTTGTGGAGGAGAAACCACAAATGAAATCTACTCCATTCTTACAGTTTCCATTTCCATCTCTCCTCATCTCTCTCTCTCTACATTCCCGTCATCCTTCACTTCGGGTTGCTCTCGCGAGTTCAAACATAGAAACAAGGGAGGATGGCGTCAATGCAGAGATAAGTTGTTCTCCCATCTCAATGCTTACGAAGGCAACAATTACTCTCTCTCTTTGAAATAATACAAAATCTGAAAGATGCAGGTTGCAAAATCAAAACTAGGATGACACAGTTTGCCAATCAACCTTTGGTTTTGGCTCTGCATCAACTATCTCAATAAAAATTAAAATACTCAGGTTGGATCGCCAAAATTTGGAATACTACCACTGCTCGCCTGCATTTTCCATTGTTCTTCTTCCATCTCTGCCCCTCCTCTTCCATCTCTGCTCCTCCTCTCTCTCTCTATTTGTATTTTTTTTCATTATAGAGATGCATTTGTTTCTAAAAAGTTCTGATACAAAGTTAGGGAGACTCATGTTGTAGAATCACATTTGGCTACAGATGTGGGTTTATTAATGAGGTCAGTTTTTTTTCCTACCCCTCCTCTCCTTCTCTCTCTATTCCCCCTTCCCCCACTCTGATATCTCACATCTCTCCCTAAAACCCCTCAATTTCTCTCTTTGTTTTCATGGGACACAACAGAGGGTTGCATAGCACTCTTTCATCATTTTAACCTACATTATTATATGGGATACCACAGAGGGTTGCAGATCACTTTTTTTTCAAGCAGACCACTCTTCAGTCTTCAATCATGGCACTTTTGGGGGTGTTTTTGGATGTTGCTAAGCATATGGGTTTATATCCCATGTATTGATGGTGTACCATCAACTACATACACCTTATCCAAATAATTGAGATTAGTTTTGCCAAGAACACTCTTTCATCATTTTGAACTTAAATGGGGTTCTCATATGTAAAAAAAAAGTAAAATTTTGCAGTAGGTCTCACCCAAGGTTGGGATACTACATGTCGTAACATGCAATGAAAACCAGGTCCCGGATATTGCATGTTGCACTTGACATGTTGTAACAGGCAATGAAATCACTTGAATGACATTAGTTTTGCCAAGATCACTATTCTAGTAATTTAAAATTATATGATTTGTCATCTGTAAAACGAATAATATAAATAAATATTTAAAGTCACATTGATACCCACATCATACATTTTCAGTTTGGATAAAGCTTTCTGAGATTGTCTTAGTTCGAGACCACCAAGACCGAGACCGTCTTAGGGCGAGACCACCAAGACCGTGCTCTAAGAGCACGGGATTTGAAGTGGGGCCCACCATGTGAAATGGGCCTCACTTGAAATCCCATGCTCTTAAAGCATGGTCTTGGTGGTCTCGGCCCTAAGACGGTCTCAGTCGTAGCCTTCCCCAGACGCAAAGTGGTGGCAACAAGTGTCAAACCATCTCGGGTCCCAAAAACGTATTTGTGGATTGTTCGGATGCGGCTTATGAAAAGGTATTATGGCAGGTTGGCTGGAGTTCTCATAAAAATTTCTTTTTTCATGTGGGCAAAGGGGACGAGGTTCGATTGTGGGAGGAATGGTGTGGTCATACGCATCTTGAAGTGTTAAGTGATCTTTAGTCCATGTCAATCGATAGGAATGCCTCAGTTGAGTCCTGTATAGAATGGTAAAATACCAGTTAAATAGATCAGTTTATGCACAAAATATTTAAAAAATTAAAAAGGAAATGAAATTTTGTACAATCAATATATACTACACTGAATGTACTGCAAAATTCGAACCAATTCTTTGTACATTCTTAGAACATAGGAAGGAATCAAAGAAAATCCTAAAAAACTAGAATCAAAGAAATGCTTAATTCTTTTCACTTAACGCAACATTCTCTTTATTGTACATTTAGATTTCTTTTATAATTATTATTTAAAATTTATATATCCTCTTTGTGTTACGTTATCGATAGTTGTACATATAATTTCACTTATAATTTTAATTGATTCATTCTTTCTCTGATATGATTGATTTAAGGGAATTTCAATAAATTGTTCTTTTTTTTTAGAATTGACAACATTATTATTCCAACAAGAAATGATATCAAGGAATCAAAAAAAAAAAAATTACAAGGCATAAACAATTTTCTAAAGCTACATGTAAAACTAATGAAATGGTCAATTTACTGTTTCAAATCTATTATGAATATACATTTGGGTAATTGTCAACTATTAGACTTATGATGCATTTAACAAAATAGATTAATCTGATCATATTTTTAACAATTGCTCTCTTATCTTCCTTTTTCAACAACATTATTATTCCAACAAGAAATGATATGAAGGAAACAAAAAAAAAAAATGCAAGGCATACTAATGAAATGGTCAATTTACTGTTTCAAATCTATTATGAATACACATTTGAGTAATTGTCAATTATTAGACTTATGATGTATTTAACCTAAATAGAATAACCTGATCTATTTTTAACAATTGCTCTCTTATCTTCAATTTTCAACAACATTATTATTCCAACAAGAAATGATATGAAGGAAACAAAAAAAAAAATGCAAGGCATACTAATGAAATGGTCAATTTACTGTTTCAAATCTATTATGAATACACATTTGAGTAATTGTCAATTATTAGACTTATGATGTATTTAACCTAAATAGAATAACCTGATCTATTTTTAACAATTGCTCTCTTATCTTCATTTTTCAACAACATTATTATTCCAACAAGAAATGATATCAAGGACTCAAAAAAAAAAAAAATTCCAATGCATATGCAATTTTTTAAAGTTACATGCAAAACTATTGAAATGGTCAATTAAAATCTATTATGAATATACATTTGGAAATTGTCAATTATTAAACGTATGATGTATTTAACTTAAATAGAATAACCTGATCATATTTTTAACAATTGATCTCTTATCATCCTTTTTTAATTTTAATGAAGTTGTGAAGAAAAAATACGAGATTACGTGATTTGTTACAATATCATTCATAATTATTTGACATATTTCATATAATATATTTTATACCTATCTGTTAATCTATTAATCTATTATTGTATTTCATCTTTGTCCATGTAATTTCACTTTCATTAATTATCCTTACCTTTCGATTACATGCGTGTGTATTTTTTTTAAAATCTCAGCTCGAATTATATTTGTTCCATGCATCGCACGGGGTGTTTGCTAGTTTATCTACTACTATAAAACACAGTTAGAGTGTTTCTCTTGATGCCACATAGGTTTTCCTCGTGATGCCACGTAGGACTGTTCTTCATATGTGAGGCCACGTCAGTCAACTAAGACCCCGTTTGGGATGTCTAAATTTTGGGTCTTTTTGTCTATTGCCGGTAGACATTTTCATAAATTCGAGCGTTTGGTAGCATGTCTTAATTCCTAAAAAAAAAGACAAGAAGACATTTAGTGTCTACAAAAAAAAATTCAACTTTATGAGGATTTTAAAAAAGATATACTTATCTTTTGCGGGTATACGACGGGACTCCCATTTTTCAACTTTTTTTTAATTGTATTAACTCTCATAATTTACTTTATTCCAACTCCATATCACTCACATCAAAACCCTAAACACTTGCCTTCTTCTTCCTATGAGGTTTTTAAATACATAGAACACAATCTTGCCGGGCACACAGCTTGTCCAGAGATGGAGTTCACCAAGCCACAGGTTTTCCACTCTCTCCCTCTCTCTCTCTCTCTCTACCATATCTCTTCTTAACTAGGTTTTTTTGTCTTCGATGTTTATGAGACTTTTGGTTCAGAAACAGTTTTACATTGGAAGGAGGTGTTTCTGGTACAAATAGAAAAACAAATATCATGCTTTTAAGAACACCTGCATATATCTTGTGGTATAATTCCTTCAAATAAAATACTTTTAGAGAATTTTACTTCAAATTTGTGCACAATCATAATATTTTTGAGTAACTTTCAAGTTTGATTAGAGGCAACAGGGTTCATGAGACATTGGAGATTTGAAAATGATTGACTACCAGAGTGGTCTAAATCTAATTCAATTATCAGCAAGATCTTGAATCTGGAATCAAATCTTTTTTTTTTTTTTTTGACAAAAGTGAAACCTGAATAACTTCATTAACGTAGATTTGTAAATAACCACAAATGAAGAGCCAAAATCGGTTCTACAATTCACTCCTCATATACTGTCTAAACCCCAAGTATTGCAAAAAGAGCCACATCTTTCTTTCTTTTTTTGGCAAAAGTGAAACCTGAATAACTTCATTAACGCAGATTTGTAAACAACCACAAATGAAGAGCCAAAATCGGTTCTACAATTCACTCCCCATATACTGTCTACACCCCAAGTATTGCAAAAAGAGCCACATCTTTCTTTTTTTTTTGGGCAAAAGTGAAACCTGAATAACTTCATTAACGCAGATTTGTAAACAACCACAAATGAAGAGCCACAATCGGTTCTACAATTCACTCCCCATATACTGTCTAAACGCCAAGTATTGCAAAAAGAGCCACATCAATATCTACATACACAAAACAAAAAGAAAACAAAGCAACACAAGCTTCTAATCCTATTTCGGATGATTTTAATTTTAGATTTTTAAGATGATATAATGTTGGATGCTATACTCTTTAGGATGATGTATTAAATGATATTTTTTGGAATGAATGCATTATATTTGGAATGCCTAATTATGTGTGGGATGCAATTGTGTACTATTTTGTTAACAACTACCAGGACACCATTGATGCGAAAAAAGATTACTCACCTGATTTTGTTACTACTGAAAAAAAGACAACGGTACTTACTTAAGGAGCCATGTAGAAATTTAAATTTAACAGGAAATAGTTATGTACAGTACATTCTAAATGGCAACCCGATAATATGCCAAGAGATTTTGCGAATGGAGAAACATGTTTTCCATCGTTTGTGTATGGTGTTTAGGGAGAAGGGACTACTTCAGGACAACAAGTACGTCAATGTTGAGGAGCAGTTGGCAATATTTTTAACAATTATTTCCCAGAACCATACAAATCGAAATTTGCAGGATCAATTTCAACACTCTGGTGAAACCATCCATCGTCATTTTCATAGAGTTTTGATAGCGATGATCAAATTCTCAATTGAGATTATAAAGCCTTCTTGTTATAACCAAGTACTTAAGGAGATTTCGTGCAATTCTCGATTTCATCCATTTAACGTAAACTTCTATTTTGTACTTGCTTGATCAATATTATCTTTATTCACATTAAAAGATTTTAATTTGTAATATTTTTTAAGGGTTGTGTTGGAGCGATAGATTGTACTCTCGTGCATGCTATGATTGCTCCAGAAAAACAAATACCTTACAGAGGAAGAAAAGGTGAATGCATGCAACAAGTGATGGCAATTTGCTCTTTCGATATGTTATTTATATTCATAGTCGCTAGGTGGGAAGGCACGGTGCATGATCATCAGATATTGATGGATACTCTTTATGATCAACGCTTGAAGTTTCCTCACGCCCCTCCTGGTAAATAATTATTTACTATTTAATAATTCAAGTGAGTATTATAGTATCTTGAAATTCTTTGTTGTTATTTTCAGGAAAATATTATTTGGGTGATCCTGGTTATATGAACATGCGAGACTTTCTTACTCCATATCGCAATATTCGGTGGTTACCTGACTTTCAAGGTGCTATTCGCTCTCGTAATAGGGAAGAATATTTTAATTATCTTCATTCATCTCTAAGAAATGTGATTGAGCGAACTTTCGGGGTATTGAAGGCTCGTTTCAAAATTTTAAAGAGGATGCTTCCATACTCATTCCCTGTACAAAGAAGTATAGTTATTGCAGCAATGACAATGCACAACTTCATCAAAAAAGAAACCATTGCAGACAAGTATTTGCATTGTACGAGAATGAGAACGTAGAATTAGATGCTAATGATTTTGGTCGGGATAACAGTGAACCAATCAACATGGATATGAATTTAGGTACGCATATGGAGATGGATGAAGTTAGGAATGCGACTACGGATGCCGTATATTTAAATGCATGAAGATGTTTTTTTTAAAAAAAATTGGTATTGACATTCAAATGACATGTAATATTCATGATTTTCTTGGGTTGAAGTACTTGAATTTATGAATATTATAGATTATGAGACAAAATTTTCAGCAACTCATGTGTTCATGTGAGAGTCAAATTGGGTACTTAATGAATATCTAAATTTTTAGAAATGACATCAACTGCCCCTGCAATAAGATGCAATAAAACGATGTTACCAAACACAATTTTACAAAACAATTGTGTCTATTACTACAGTTTTACTATCTAGATATATTTCTTACAGATATTTTTGTCATAAATCTATTTTGACTAGATTGGTCCAAAATAGATAAGATCAGATAATTAACAAGTGGGACCACATAAGAGTTTCACAGTCTCGAAAACGTTTCCAAAATCCAAGGGACCACACCACACCGCTTCTCTCTCATTAAACTCCCCCACTCAAGTTACACGGTTACGATGACTCTTCCCTCTCCCGGAACAAGAGCTCCCTACCTATTTTATCTCCCCCATCAAGACGTTTCCAAAATCTAATGGAGCAGCACCACATCTCTCATAAACCTCCCCCTTTTTCTCTCTCAACGTTACATTCTTTCAACCTCCTCTCTCCTTCAAAACCCACAAGTCTTCCCCACTTCCCTGCGCCCCTCTCTCTCTTTCTCTCCAAATAGCCCCATTTTCCAAGAGTTCTCACTTCCCTACGCCCTCCCTCTCTTTCTCTCATCAAACAGGCATATTTCCCAAAAGTTTCCACTTCCCTACACCCACACTACAATGCAGTTTCCACACTATATACAAAGCAATTTTCTCGAGACATTCAGGATACGGTTTCATATTTGAGTAATTAAGCATCAAATCCATCCTCACTCTGTCTCCTTATCTCTCCAAACAACCCTATTTCAACATCACAAGATGGCGTGATTTCAGAATTGAGAGATTCAGACGACCTTCCTTATTTGGGTAAGCATCTTCTCTTCAAACTTTTTGTTATTTAGTATTTGTAGATCTTAGAACTACACTTTTCTAAGAAAACTAAAAGAAATCATGGATCTTACTTTTTCACGGTTTCAATATTTTTTAATTGTTAGTACTTATATCTTGGTCTTCTTCTCAGGGTTTTTCTGAGACTTCAATCAGATTTTTGCATTAAAAAAGCTCACGGAAACAGAAAAAAACCTTCTTCTATAATTCAATGACTTATATTTTGAGAAATAATTGATTTTGTAGATAAGAGAACCGAATTCCAGTTTTCTTGGGGAGTTATATGTTAAATTAGATGGTTTGTAAGTTTTTTTTTTGGTAACTTGGGGTGTCCCCAATCCTTTGGGTATGGTTTGTAAGTGTTGATCATTATATGTGAGTTTTTATTTTAACTTTCAAGCAAGTTTCTTTGTAATTGCAGTTAGTTATTTCATATTTTGATTGTACTTCATGAGGAACCCAAGTTTACACTGAAATGTAGAAAGTGAGAAGTTATAAGGAGATTATGAGGGTAGAGTAGGAGTGTGTAAGGGGCTACAGATGGTGATGCTAGAGGGGTAGGGTATGGTGCTGCAAGCTCTGGTGGAGGGGCTACGTATATTGGAGCTTGGGGTGCTGCGTATGGTGGCACGAAACTAATGGCCATTCTCTGCAATGTCCAAAGAAATGAATGCATAGTTGTTTAGTTTCCTTTATTTTTGAATAAGTCACCACACATCCATTGAAACTATTCCTTCCTAAAAGACTTCTCCTCTCACTCTTACATTCCCCAGACCGAGAGCAAAACCGACTCCTCTCTCTATCTTCTTCCTATGATCTAGAATTCAAGTAAGGGATTATATAGTTATTCAATTTCAATAAAAGAATCCTTCACCCATTTAAAGAAAATAAGAAATAAGTCCTTCATATTACATGGGTGTTACTTTTTTTTTTCTTCGTAGTTGAGTTTTATACATTAATGTAGTAGTGATTATATTCATTTTTTGATGATTTCTCTCTCTTTTTATGAACTTTTTCATTTTCCTTTCTTAAATCTTCTTTGGTGTCTATTATAAACTCAATAGTCTGCTCTCCTGAGGGTTCTGTTCAGAGTATAGATTCTTTCTTCCCTCTTTCGACCACTTGAGTTTTATTTTCTGCTGTGCTTCTAGAGTATACATTCTCTTGAGGAAAGTAATATTAATCTGTGACTATTAAAATTGATTGCATTTATCTCAGGTAAGTTCTTTTTTGGGTGAAATTCAGATTATTCCTATATGAGGTCCTTCTCTTATTTCACATTTCTTTTTTGGAATTTCTCATGTCCTTTCTCAAATTTACCCCTTCTATCAATTTAGTCTCATGTTTTCATATATATATATATATATTTTTTTTTTTTTGCAGCTGGAAAGCATCTGTGAGAACATGATGGTCATAGACGGCAAACATAACCAATTGACAAACTTTACCCCTACCATCGGTTAGGAGAGTGGTCTGACATTGGCGGCCGTCAGACAATGGATGACACCCACATATGCATTGCTGACCTGACTTAGGAATTTGGTTATAATTTCCACAATGGAGAGGTTGTTTCCTTGTTTAGTGTAAGTCATTCTTTTGTCTACTGTAACTGTGTTGTTGTCACCGCCTTAGTTTTACACATGCATTTCTCCTTCATAATTTTTGTGTTTGTGTTAAAATAAGCAAGAATCCAACTTTCTCAATCAACATTTTTTTTACTTCTTAATATAAGTAGAGAACAAATAAATCTAGCAACTAATGTAGTAATAAGATGACCTTATATTGACCCTGTTTGAGTTAGACAATTGATGATTTTCACTATTGTGATTAATCACTTAAATATATTCACAGAAGATAAGATCAAAAACTTTGAAAAGGGAACCCTACAAATTTCTCCTTAAGTTGGCATATAGCGAATCATTTGAGCTTACTTATCAATAAGTGTATCTAATTCCTTCAATTTGAGCTTACTTATTGATAATTTTATCTAATCCCTTCAACCTTTAAGTATAACTCCTCCTTAAGTTTGCAGAAAGATTATGAAAGGGTGTTTATAAAACAATTCGAAAAAAAATTATGTTAATTTTTTGCAAAGAATTTATATAATTCTTTCAAGTCAACATATGATATAATAAATTGCATTTTATTAATTTTTTTCTAATATTCTTATTTTGCTATTTTTTTTTTCTTTCCCGTGCATCGCATGGAGTGTTTGCTAGTACTAATACTATATGCTGGCTGGTGCCACATGGTATATCTCAAATCTCTCTATTCTTGCTTCAAGTTAATGACATGTGTTTGCTCACGTGGCATACTACCTTTAGCCGAACTAATAAATTGGTGCCACATTGTCACTAATTAAGCCAAGTATAATGCCATCTGAATGCTAATTAAATCACCAATAATTTTTTCTTCCGGATTAATGAGACACATTATAAGCTGACTAACTATTTTTCCTCCTCACACACGTTACTCCGTCCAATCCATCGGTTACACCAAACCGCATTCATTCGAAACCGTCCCTCTCTCAATGGCCTCGGATTGTCTCTGGCGAAGCCAGAAAGGGCTTGGGCAACCATAGAATAGGGGACAAGTGGTGGAGAAGTCAAAATCATGGGCCCATGATTTTGACTTCTCCACACTATATGACACATGGCGATAAGGTGTTGAGATAAAGGGGAAGAGATATCAAGTGAGGAGAAGTCAAAATCATGGGGAGAAAATGAAATGACTTCTCTTCTTTTTAACGCCACATGTCCCTTATTCTATGGTCGCTTGAGAGCCCTTTCTGGCTTCGCCAGAGACAATCCGAGGCCTCTCTGGCCATACCCTCATCAAATCATCTCCCTCTATCCTCAACTAAACCCCCTCTCCCTTCCCCAAACCCCCTGTTCGTCTCCCCATCTAAATACGGTTACCTTTTCCCATCTACCTAATCTTTCGTCTCACTCTAAGCCCCCTCATCTCCCCCCACTTAATTATTTTGTCTTCATCCTTTTCATTTCAGCTATAATAGGATGAGCGTTTCATTTTTCTGAGTGATGTGGAGTGTTCAATATGACCACAAATACCCCCAAATCCCTGTGAAATCATAATTAGAAGGGTCATCATACTCTTTTCATCTTCCTCTCAGCATCCCTTAAACCTAACCCTATCCCTATCTACTTCCCTACACAGGTGACAACAATGACCAAATAAAAGGGCAATGGTAAGGTGTGTTCTATCTTTCTCTCAGCTGTGTGTTTTCTCTATTTCATTCTAAAATTGTCTCTTGGCATCTCTATCACTCTCGACAACAGTGATCTATGTGTTATTGCTCTTCGAAACCACCATTTAATAGACGTGTTTGATCCTTTGGTTGCCATGAAAATGCTGGGTTTTGGTTTTCTCTTGACATCTAGCTGAAAATTCCCACAAGCAAAACTTTAATATTTAGAGATTCTTCGATTCTGGTTTCAGGAAATTAGCTATTTTGGGCTGTTCTATTTGTTTTAATACTTAAAATTACACCTTCTTTAAAGCAATAATCCATTTGAATTTTACATATATTGATAATCTCTACATCCACTCCAAATCGAGTATTTGTGTTCCCTAAAACGCATTTTTTTATGACTACCAACTTAATTGCTTATGTTTAGCTTGCTGGGAAGTTAGCCACGCTTCCTAAGATGGAGAAGCAGCTCCAATGCAAGAAGATATAGCAAATGAATTCTCTATAATGTGGGACTTCAGGGCTTTCGAACGGAAGATGTATAAACCCCCTGGATCTACACAGGTAAGCTTCCTCAAATTTTCTCGCATTCCCCTCCTAATGTATAACATTCACATCTGAAGGGAATAGAGGCAGACAATGAAAACATAATGTGAATTTTTTAAAGATTATAGTGCACCAAAAGAGCATAGCTTTGTATGCTTTAAGATGTGGCAAGTTTCCTAAATGAAATACAGATTACCAAATGAAGAAATATTTTAGAGACCTCTAACATATACTGAAAGGAATACTTCTTCTTGCATGTAAAGTTTCTTGCAACGCCTGACCCTCTTGCATGTAAAGCTTGCTTTGTTTGTCTTTTTTTTTTCTCAATTTTCCTTGTCCATTACTTCAGGAAAATTGTCAAATTGTTACTTCAAGCAACATGACCATGATATGTATTGATGTTTATCATTGGCTAACAAAAGCCAACAGCATATTAAGCTCAGCTCTAGATTATGGGAGGTTCTTTTAGTAAAAATCTCAACATCACTACTGGTAGGTAATATTACATATAATTTTTTTTTTTGGGTAAAATGGTAATTAAATATAATGATAATTAAAAACTGAAATATCGATTCTTAATTTTATGACGTATTGGTTTTTTTCTTCTAATTTACAAGGAAAATAGGTCAGTCCATATCATTTTGGAGATAACAATACAAGATTGGGCAAGATTCAGTGTGTGATTTGCACAGTTCATGATTCAATGATTAAATATGCTATCACCAAAAGGTGGGGGTTGTTCGATTTCACCATAAGGTGGTCCCTTATGATGTTCATCACATATTTGATTTCACCTTCATTTTTCAATGATTCTCTTAAATGCTAGACGTGATCCCTCTAATTTGATATTACTTTCTAATGAAGGAAGGTGACTCGGCAGAGAGTATTGACCTTGAGACAAATGATACATATTACTATTCAAAATGGGGTGGGTTATGACCCCATGGTTGAGGCTGTAATTATTGGATTGTTCTATCTAGTGGATCATACGATTTCTACCTATTTCTCCAATTATCATGTTGCATTTAACTTTATAATTATATTTTTTGCATGACACTTGGCATTGCCGTCAAATGACACATGTTAATTTGTATGCAACGAATTGCATTTTTGTACATAGGAAAGTCAATTTGTTTTTGGTTGTAACAATAATTTCTATCTGAATATACCATGTTAAATGGTCCCACAAGTTGGGATACCATTGATCCCGCAATAGCATTCAAGCACTTTAATGGGAAATCAAGATCTTCAGTCCAAGAAAATGTTATTGTGTTAGGTGTTGAAGTTTCTTCATGCATGCATTGAATGAATCGTACCCAGTATTGAAAACAAATTGCTCGTTGGCCCAAACTCACACCATGGCAGGAATCACTAAGGGAGCCGCTTGGAAGGTTAGGTCTCCTTTTAATGGATTCATGTATGATATCTAGCATGCTGTCATCCCCGTTTCGATTTACCTCGTTGGTGTTTCTCCGGTACTATATGTTGACATGCCTTCAATTCAACCTTGTGGATGATAATCACTTCATTTGTATTTGTTTGCTTTATGCGCTTGTGTAAATGATTAATCTCATAAATCTCAAAGGGTTATGAGTAAAAAATCTCTCTACAACATAATTTGTGCAAGGAGGAATCATGGACTCCATGATATGAAGTTGTCACTTTTTTGATGCATAACTTTTCTGATGCATAAGATATGCATGTATCCTATTACATATTCTTTCTCAAAAGAAAATTGCGCTGTCATAAACTTTTTTTTGGTGAAATGTTATAATGTAACTAACACACACAACCAGACCTAATATACGGTCCTCATTAGTCCATGCTCCCTTTTTAACACACATGAAGTATGGTTATGATTCACTCACTTCAAAGGTTAAACAACTTAACCTTTATTTTTGAAAAAAAAAAACAAAAATATTAACCTTAATTTTCCTAAGTTTAACTATAGTTAAGGGGATGTTAAAAGTGACATTGTACATGGCATTTGACTACATAGTCAAACGCATGGTGGACTAATTACTGCACTAATACTAACACTAATACTAACATTTAAAGAGTACATATTATATGCTGGTTGGTGCCACGTGGCATATCTCAAATCTCTCTACTCTTGCTTCAGGTTAATGACATGTGTCTGCTCACGTGGCATACTACATTTTGCCGAACCAATAAATTGGTGTCATATTGTCACTAATTAAGCCAAGTATAATGCCATGTGAATGCTAATTAAATCACCAATAATTTTTTCTTCTGGATTAATGAGACACATTATAGGCTGACTAACTATTTTTCTTCCTCACACATGTTACTCCATCCAATCCATCGGTTACACCAAACCGTACATCTCCACTTATTCATTCGAAACCGTTATAATTTTTTTTGGGTAAAATGGTAATTAAATATAATGATAATTAAAAACTGAAATATCGATACTTAATTTTATGACGTACTAGTTTCTTTTCTTCTAATTTACAAGGAAAACAGGTCAGTCCATATCGTTTTGTTGATAACAATACAAGATTGGGCAAGATTCAGCGTGTGATTTGCACAGTTCATGATTCAATGATTAAATATGCTATCACCATAGGGTGGTCCCTTATGATGTTCATCACATATTTGATTTCACCTTCATTTTTCTAAATGCTAGACGTGTTCCCTCTAATTTGATATTACTTTCTAATGAAGGAAGGTGACTCAGCAGAGAGTATAGACCTTGAGACAAATGATACATATTACTATTCAAGATGGGGTGGGGGGTAATGTGATGGAGCCTATACCAATTATGACCCCATGGTTGAGCCTGTAATTATTGGATTGTTCTATCCAGTGGATCATAAGATTTGTACCCATTTCTCCAATTAACATGTTGCATTTGACTTTATAATTATATTTTTTGCATGACACTTGGCATTGCCGTCAAATGACACATGTTAATTTGTATGCAACGAATTGCATTTTCGTATATAGGAAAATCGATTTGTTTTTGGTTGCAACAATAATTTCTATGTGAATATACCATGTTAAATGGTCCCACAAGTTGGGATACCATTGATCCCGCACTAGCATTCAAACACTTTAATGGGAAATCAAGATCTTCAGTCCAAGAAAATGTTATTGTGTTAGGTGTTGAAGTTTCTTCATGCATGCATTGAATGAATCATACCCATGTATTGAAAACAAATTGCTCGCTGGCCAAAACTCACCCCATGGCAGGAGTCACTAAGGGAGCCGCTTGGAAGGTTAGGTCTCCTTTTAATGGATTCATGTATGATATCTAGCATGCTGTCATCCCCGTTTCAATTTACCTCGTTGGTGTTTCTCTGTTACTATATGTTGACATGCCTTCAATTCAACCCTGTGGATGATAATCACTTCATTTGTATTTGTTTACTTTATCCGCTTGTGTAATGATTAATCTCATAGGGTTATGAGTAAAAAATCTCTCTACATCATAATTTGTGCAAGGAGGAATCATGGACTCCATTATATGAAGTTGTCACTTTTCTGATGCATAAGATATGCATGCATCCTATTACATTTTCTTTCTGAAAAGAAAATTGCACTGTCAGTAAGTTTTATTTATTTTTGGTGAAATGTTATCATGTAACTAACACACACTCTATTCTCACACACACAACCAGACCTAATATACGGTCCTCATTAGTCCATGCTCCCTTTCTAACACACATGAAGTATGGTTATGATTCACTCACTTCAAAGGTTAAACAACTTAACCTTTATTTTTGAAAAAAAAAAAACAAAAATTTTAAACTTAATTTTCCTAAGTTTAACCATAGTTAAGGGGGTGTTAAAAGTGACATTGTACATGGCATTTGACTACATAGTCAAATGCATGGTGGACTACTTACTGCCCTATTACTAACATTTAAAGAGTACATATTATTGTTTGAAACTACTTTTGCAACACACTATATTCTTTTGATTAGTTTATGTCGTTTAGAGTAACTTAACACATTATTTTATTATATATCTATTGAAATTATTTTTAATTTCCTCGTTTAGAGTAACTTAACACATTATTTTATTATATATCTATTGAAATTATTTTTAATTTCATGCATTGTCTTCTTATCCCATGCATCGCACGGGGTCTCCGCTAGTATATTATATGTAAGATCTATACTATACATATATTAGTTATATATACTATATGTAGTAAACCCTTTACACCCCCGTCTCTTGTGTGAATGGTAGGGGTGTGGCCTTCAATGGAGGGAGGTTGGGGATCCAATCCCCCCAAGGGTATGAGTTGTAAGAGCTCCAATGCCCAAGCTAACATTGACTGACCGTACTAACGTAGATAAATGATGGCTTCACCAAAAAAAAGTAAACCCTTTAATACCATTCCTTAGGTTAAATTGAGTTCAAATAAAATCAAATACATTTTATTTTATTTTAGTATTGTTTAAAGTTAGATATGCTAGTACTATGTCTTGTGTCATTTCTGTTTCAAAATACCTTATGTTATTACTATGTTAAAATTAGTATTATAGCTTATGTTAACACTTTAATTAAATTTATACGAATAAATACAAGATCTATATATGACTTATGCTAGTATTGCGTCAAATTAAATATATGAGAAGAAAAAAACATATAGCTAGAACACATTACAATATATAGAATGTATTATATACAATTTCATTATAAAAGAATAGCAAATATATTATACTATTTTTAACTTAAGAAAAATATTTTACTCCATCATCGAGTAAAAAATAATAACTCTATCATATTGCTCTTTGTGTTGCTTCCCTCGTCTGAAGACTGGATAAAGTAGGATGATTGATTTCAGGTTGGTATCTGGTGACGGTGTATGAAAAAAATTAATATTCTTTAGGCCGAGACACTAGCCCTACCTTGACCGACCCTAGCCCTTGAGGGTACATGATAAAAAATAGGTAGTTGAGTAATTTTTAGAATGTCGAGATCGGATAAAATCATGTCGAAAAACATAGCGCAAAAAGGGTCATAAGTTGTGATCCTAGTATCTCGCCATGGCACATGAATATTCAAAATGTGTAGATAGACGAGAGCTCCAATGTGAAAATGAACAATTCAATGCCAAAAAGGCAGTTTCAGGTGTTAAATTACAGTTTTTAAAAAATTACTATTTTTAGTATGTTTTTATTTTAGCATATATTTAAGAGCTTAAAATTCAGTTTGCTTTAGAAGACCTTAACTTAGTCATTTAAGGTTAGAATAAGAGTTTTGGGATTTTAGGTATTTTTAGTAATTTTACGATTTTGAAAAAATTAAGGTTTTGATTGTATTTAATTTACTACTTAGAGAAGCTTTTCGGTTTTTAATGAATACAAAGTTTGTTTTTTTTAGATATTATTCCCTGTTTTCCCTGAAGATTCAAAGTTAGTTTTTGAATAAAGATGGTGATCTCCTCTTGTTTTGATTTCACATTTTAGTTTGCATCAATAGGGCTTGGGCTTAGCCAGTTCCGACCCTCCAAGAGTTAGGGCCTGACCCTTGTAGGTGAAAGTCAGGTCTAGTAAGACTTAGGCCATGCCCTGACCCTCTCTTTTGACAGCCCAAACTTAGAATAACAATAAACATACAATGTTGTCATTTTCTGTGGGGCCCTCGAAAAACAAAAAGAAGAAATTGTTGCGAACGTGGTGCAATGCAATTGGCGGCTTTTAGGCAATATTTTGTTCTAGAAACTTGGCTCATTGAGTGGGTTTCTAGAGATATTCCTTCTTTTTAGAAGAGGTTTGTGGGTCAAAGGTCAAAATTGAGAGGATAAAATCAATGTATATCCAAAAAGATTTCTATGGATATACACCCTCCCCACCTGAATTTTTTATAAAAAAAGAAAAGAATGTACCCCACTCCTTTCAAGTGTTGAGTTGTAGAGAGAAGCCAAGATGCCAGGTGTAAACAGCTGGAGTCACCGACACTTCTTACATGAAAGATATGGAGGAAGAAAAACAATAAATGGACATAAAAAGATTATGGCTTATGTCAGCCCAGTGTCACCATCACTATGTCACTCACTCAGGCCCCACTTGGGATGGCTTAGCCCTCAAGCTTCCTCCTTTTTTTTTTTTTTTTTTTTGGGTTAAGCTTCCTTCTCCTTCGGATCTTCTTTTATGTTAGTAGTATATATTCAACTCTACACTCCCACACTTGCAACTTAGAACTAACCACATTTTCAGGAACGGTGTGAGAGAGAGAGATGGAGCTGGACCCTAGTGAGGGAGTGGTTCCAGCCAAGACAGGGACCAGGGTCGAACCCAAGAAAGGGAATTTAGTTCCACCCAAGAGGAGGTCAGTGAAGAAGATGATGTTCCATTACATAGCCAAAGCAACAGCTAACCTGCTCTATCCTCCCAGTGATCCTTCATAGGAGGCCTGCTTTGTTAGAACATTTGGGTTGCACCTTCTCCTCCTCTTGTTGGTGCATAAGTGCAGGGGCGGAATCAGGCCGGGGAGGGACCATGGCCCCCCCAAATATTTTGTAATTCCTACTTGTAATAGTATTAAATAGTGGCCCCCTAATTTTTTTAACTTTATTAGTTTAGTTGCTCACACCAATTTTTTTTGTCTCATATATATAATGTCCCCCTCCTCTTCCCAATTTTTTTGTCATATATATAGTAGGCCCCCCAATGGAGTCCTTGCCACGTGTCCCTATTGACACCTCTTAACTATAGTTAAAATTCACAACTCTTAGGTTCGCCTACTTATCCTTGGTTTTTAAAAGAAATATTGAAAAAAATTTAACCATAGGAGTTGGTGAAGTTTAATTAGGGTTCCCAAAAAAAATTGATATCTTTTTTTAAAAACCAAGGATAAATAGGTGAATCTTAATTACAATTAAGGGGTATCAATAGAGACACATGGTGACGTCAAGGGTATAACCGGGACAAAATTTTCTAAAAAAAAATCAAGGATAAGTGGGTGAATCTTAATCACAGTTAAGGGGTATCAATAAGGACACCTGATGACCTCAAGGGCATAACCGAGACAAAATTTTCTAAAAAAAAATAAATTACCCAAAAAAATACGAAGGATAAGTGGGTGAATCTTAATCACAGTTAAGGGGTATCAATAGGGACACGTGGTGACCTCAAGGGCATAACTAGGACAAAATTTTCAAAAAAACCAGAAAAGAAATTACCCAAAAAGAAATTTATCAAGAGCTGTACCCCCAAACTCCATAGGCACTTGAATGTGAGAGAGGCGAGACCGGATAGCCATCAATTCAATGGATGTATCAGTCACCTGAGTAGCCACCTGGTGAATTATAGGGGCCTGAGCACTCATCCAGGACGCAACCTCATGAAGAAAGGGACTCTGAGTCCGAATGAGCTGATCTATTGTAGTAGGCTTGCCCTTGATGAGGGACATGTCATCATCCATCCTGATGAACTGCTCAGAGGTGCATCTCTGCTCTCCACAACAGAAGTGGTGAACCCCCCCCCCCGCCCCCCCCCCAAAAAAAAAAAAATTTCCTGGCTCCGCCCCTGCTTAAATGTCTTGAGAGCCCTTCCACATTGGTGCCATTGATGATATCAAATCATCTATTTTGTCTTTCTTGGTGTAATTCTGAGTTGAATTTACTACTATTACGCAAACTAAAAAGAACTTTATACAAGAATCTTCACTTTCAACATTCACAATTCAAAATCAAGGCTCACTTATTTTAAGAGTCTTAATATGAGCCGGAACTTCTAATCAAGTATATATATATATATGAGCCGGAGCTAAGTTTCATCGTGTTGATGCAGAGCTCCCCAATTCACATTGGACTGATGGCAGTTCTATAATTATGTGAAAATAAAAATACAACTGACTTTTTTCATAATTACAAAATTGCCATCAGTCCAATGCAAAAGGGGAGCTTCGCTTCATAGGGTGAAGCTCATATTTAAACACTTCTTTTAATAGAATTATAACCCACATAAAAATTTCATCTCGTGACCTGTCAAGCTGTTAAATTATCTTTTGGTCTGCTTGATGCTTTCCTGCTAGTTATAATTTAGGTGTCGTTTGGCATTGTTTCTCATGAACAAATTTCTTTTATATCCCCACAATAGAAATGATGTACATGCATTCGACAACTCATTTCTAGGGCCCAATTTTTAGAATGGTTTCGTTTTTAGTAGAGTTGTAAATGAAGCAAATTCAAAGTAAAGAGTGCTATATATATTCAAATTTGTTTTCGGATACATTTCCGACTATCCAAATTTAGATAAATACGCGACGGATAGTAAAATATAATATTTATATTCGACTGTAATTCAAATATTCGATTTCGAATAATATTTGAATTATCCGATTACTTTTAAAATTTTATTTAAAAAGTAGTAAATTAATATTTTGTCTTTAGGTATGTGGGGAAAAATATATGACTTACGGATTCTGATACCATGTGTATGCCTTCGAACAACAGTTGCATCTTTGACCTCTTGAATGATTGGGTAGGATATCCTACGAATACACTCCGACGATCAAGTCAGTAATGGAGTGATGAGGGGGAATAGTAAGAAGAGAACAAAAAAAGTTTGGGGGCTTTACAAAGAGGTAGAGACTCAAAGTATGCTTGAGTTCAGGAGGATGCGTCTCATCCTTCCCTACCCCCCGCCTCTATATTTATAGGAAGTAGATTAGGGTTGGTTGGATGCCATTATTTTTCCATCTCTTCCTGAAATAGAAATCTTTCCATGCACGTTAAGTCTTGCTAGTGAGGCTGTAGATTGAGTTTTCTCTGTCTGAAGGAGATTGTCCTGATTTGACACGGGATCTTCGAAGTTGCATTGATTCAAACTGCTCTTTCAATTGTTATGCAGTCGAGGTGTCCTTTCTTCGGAATCTCCGATCATGGTGTTGAATCGGGAATGTATATCTTGATCTAAGCTTCGCCTCAAATCTAATGTGAGAGTTGGGGTCAGATAAGTTGATTAGGACAGATCTTTTGGTTTGATCAAAACCATTGTTACTGCTAACTATTTTTGTGTGTGCCTTTACCGCTTTTTACCCTTACAAATGCCCATTTCTCAAGGCCTTGGGGTTCACTCGAGGTTCTAAGAAGCTTAACCGTCACTGGATGTGTCTGTCCAGTTGGAGATGTATGCAGTGCATCCACGTTCGTGCTCAAAATGCTTTGAGCTCTGCGCGCATTAAATATGTCAAAAATGGTTTCATCATTCCTCCTGATGGGACTGACGGTTGCAGTTTCGTCTGCCTTCCTCTTGACGATCTTACCCTTAAGAAGCGCAACATGCATGAATCTAATGGAGGGGCCTCTAGTTTTTTGACGTTCATTCGAATGCCTATAAAAGACGGGGGGTGGTCTTTAGAAAATCTCCTTAGTGTTTTGGCATCCTTGGTCTGAGATCTTGTCTTTGCTCCTTCTTCCAGTATCCTTTATCTTAGTTGAATTGAGATGGATCACCATGCCCCTCATAAAAGTGAAGTGCATGCTATGTTTGAAAAATTTTGTAAAAAAGTTCAATATGAGAAATGCAACTCCATTAATAACATTGGAAGTGATGGAGGTGGAGAATTCATGAATAAAGAACTTGAATTTTTTTGTGAAGAAAATGGTTTCAACCATTACTTCTTCGCTCCTAGAACTCCTCAACAGAATGGGGTAGTTGAGAGAAAGGATAGGTTTCTACAAGAAATGGGTAGAACAATGCTTGGAACATAAACTACCTAATTATTTTTGGGCTGAAGCTATAAATACTTCTTGCCATGTAATCAATAGAGTTGTTATAAGAAATAAATTAAATAAAACCCTCTATAAGCTTTGGAAAGGAAGATCACATAATATATAATACTTCAAAGTGTTTGGATGGAAATGCTATATTCTAAATAACAAGCACAATTTAAAGAAGTTTGAACCTAAATTCAGTGTGGGAATCTTCCTTGGTTACTCTTTAAATAGCAAAACTTATAGGGTGGTTAACAAAACTTTCCTGTTTGTAGAAGAATCAATGCATGTAATATTTGATAAATCTAATCTATTTGAAACTAAGAAAATTGATGAAGATGATCCAAATGACAAAATAGTCAACATATCTAAAGATATAGCTAATTTGGAAATCAATAAAGATGATAATGAAAATCAAGTCACTGATGATGATAAAACCTTAGAAGTTGAAACTTAGATGAAAATGAAGAAGAAAATGAATATCGACTTCTTAAGGCATGAGATTAATAAAAGATTATCCTAAAGAACTCATACTTGGGAATATGGAACAAGGTGTAAGAACAAGAAGAAATATTTGTAATAACCTTACTTTTCTATCACAAATTGAACCTAAGAATGCAATTGAAGCAATTAATGATGAATCTTAGGGAATTGCTATGCAAAAAGAACTTAATCAATTTGAAAGAAACCAAGTGTGGGACTTAGTACCTAGACCTAAAAGTAAATTCATAATTGGTACTAAGTGGATCTTTAGAAATAAGAATGATGAAAATTGTAACATCATTAAAAATAAAACTAGACTAGTAGCTCAAGAATATAACCAAGAAGATGGAATTGATTATAAAGAAATCTTTGCCCCAGTTGCTAGACATGAAGCTATTAAAATGCTTCTTACATATGCTAATTATAAAGATTTTAAATTATATCAAATGGATGTTAAATGTTCTTTTTTGAATGGATTTATTTCAGATGAAGTATATGTTAAACAACCTTCTTGCTTTGAAAATCATAATATTCTTAATCATATCATCAAGCTCACTAAAGCCCTATATGGTTTAAAATAAGCTTGTAGAGCTTGGTATGATAGGTTAAGTGGCTTCCTACTTGAAAATAATTTAATTAGAGGAAAAATTAATACTATATTGTTTATAAAATCCAAAAATGATGCTATGTTTATTGTGCAAAACTATGTAGATGATATTATTTTTGGTTCCACTAATGAAACTCTTTGTCAAGAATTTGTTAAGACCATGCAAGATGAGTTTGAAATGAGCATGATGAGAGAGTTGAACTTCTTCCTTGAACTTCAAATCAAGCAAACCAAGGAATGAACCTTCATCAATCAAGCCAAATACACAAGAGAGCTTCTCAAGAAATTCGGGATGAAAAACTCCAAGGAAGCTGACACTCCCATGAGTCCATCAACAAATCTGGATAAAGATGAAAATGACATAAGTGTGGAAGAAACTAAGTATCGAGGTATGATTGGTAGTTTATTGTACTTAACTACTAGTAAGCCTGATATCATGTTTAGTGTTTGCATATGTGCTAGATTTCAAGTTAATCCTAAAGAATCACATATGACTGTAGTAAAAACAATACTCAAATATCTACTTAGAACAATTGAAATACATCTTTGGTACCCTAAGAACACTTCAGTAGAACTAGTTAGTTATTCTGATGTTGACTTTACTGAATTCAAAGTTGATCGGAAGAGCACTAGTGGCACAAGTCACTTCTTAGGGCACTCGTTAGTTTCATGGTTCTGTAAGAAACAAAACTCAATTGCTCTATCTACAGCTAAGGCTGAATATGTAGCAGCTGGGAGTTGTGCTCAAACTCTCTACATGAAGCAACAATTAGAGGATTTCAAACTATATTATAATAAATCTCTATTAAATGTGATAATACAAGTGTAATATGTATAACAAAAAATCCTATTGAACATTCTAGAACTAAGCATATTGAAATCAGATATCATTTTATAAGGGATCATGTTCAAAATGGGGATGTAGTATTAGAATTTGTTGAAACAAATAATCAACTATCTGATATATTTACTAAACTCATCCCTTATGATAGATTCAGTACCTTAAGAAGAGAATTGGCATGGCTAGACTATGTGATATTAAATAAAAATATGTCTAATATCTGAAATTGAAAAATCATGTTTGAATGTGCTAAATGATGATATTTGATGAGTGATGGAATATGTTTAATTAGTATATCGATTTGGAATGAGGATTTGAATGTTAAGAATAGATATTTAATTAATAAAAAGAAGCTTAATCATAAGAAATTTGAATTTAAAATGAAAAATCAAGAATGTTAAAAATTCTGTCTAGGACTCGGCAACGAGTCACTGTGCAAAATAGAACTCGTCGACGGCTTCTTTTAACAGTGGCTTCTGTTTAGCCACCCGACGACGAGTTTTACCTACTCGTCGATGAGTGCCTTCGGGGTTATAAATATAAAACTTTTTTATGGAAAATCCCCAAAACCTCCACTGTTCTTCTCTTTCAAATCCGAGTTTCCTCGCTTACCAAAATATGTTTTTCCTATTCCATTCTCCTCAAACTTCATCCATAATCATTCAATCTCATCCAAAATCCCTCAAAACTCTCAAATCCCACCAAACCCTAACCGTGAGAATGGCTCCACGCACAAAGAATCTCACTGCAACACTTGCGAAGAAGAGAGCCTCCAGAGCTTCGAAAGGGAAGGAGAAGGTTGCTGAACCATCTCAGGATGAGTCTCTAGATCTGTTCAAATCAAAGAAGGCCGAAGAAAATTACAAACTCATCTTCTACAAGCGTGTTCCAATTTTGGGTAAGGTTGCTGACTTTGCTATGTTCAAAGATATAGGGTTAGACATTACTGCTTCTAAATTTCAAGCCCTTAAATGACATCATTTTCTTGAATTCCATGAACCCATGTACCTAGACTTGATTCGTCAATTCTAGTCCCACCTTCAATATGAAAAATCCACCAAGACTTTCAATTCATATGCTCATGGTAAACTAATTACCTTTTCTCGAACTGAACTCTAATCTATTCTCAGATTGCCTAATGGGGAATTCCTGAACTACACCACAAATCAGTGAGTTTCCCATGAAGGTTTTGATGTCATCGAAGCCTTGAAAATTTTCCGTGTCAACAAGGACATCACCAAACCTAACCCTCCCAAGCTCAAGGATCTCACCTTTGATGCTAGACTTGCTTAAAACATCATAACCTATAACATAATTCCTAGGGGTGGAGGTCGTGACTTCATCACCTACTTTGATTTTTTCCTGATTTGGTGTATTCTAACCACCAAACACATTGACCTCTCCTTCATCATTATGCATGTCATGCTTGATGCTTCCAAGAGACTTTCTGGAAGATTAACTTTTGGTCTTGCCCTCACTCAAATATTCAAACATTTCAAAGTTTCTTTATCTGTCCACTAAGATAAAATCAATTTGGCCGATTTTGATGTATACTCTAAGGCCACTATCATGCGTATGGGTTACATTTGGATTGATTCTAGGAATGTATGGGTTCCCAAAACCTAGAACATCCCTTCTTCTTCTTCAGCTCCTCCTTCTATCACTCTAGATCCTCCAGCTCCACCACCTACTCTTGCTCCTTATTCCATTTCTACTCCTACTCCTTCTCCTGTCATTCCTCCCTCCTCAGCCGCAGTGCTAGAGCCAGAGCTACAGCCAGAGGCAGAGCCTGAGCCTGAGCCTGAGCCTGAGTGGCCAGAGGTGATGGTTGAGGTTGAGATTCTTGAACCTTCTCACAGACAGGACTCACCTCATTTTGAGGATTCAGGGCCATTTTTTGAGCCACCTAGTAGGCCTGGAGCATCAGATGATTAGATGAGCATTGTAAGCACCCAATTTTTACACCCCTTCTTAACCATGGTTAAAGACTTTTAACCATGGTTATCCTCAGTCAAGTCCCCTCTAACCCTAGGTACTAACCCTAGTTAGATCCTAAACCTAGGACATAACCCTAGTCGACCCTAGGACCTAACCCAAGTTAAAACCTAGGACATAACCCTAGTCGACCCTAGGACCTAACCTTAGGTCGAACCCTAGTTAAACCCTAATCCTAGGTAAACCCTAGTCAACCCTAAGACCTAGCCCTAGCCTACCAAAGCCTAGCCCTAAGCCTTTAGGGCTTAAACCCTTAAATCCAAGGCCCCTATGGCCTAAACCTTTGGTTTGGGCCCGAAGGGGGTCCAAAAATTCAAAAACCAACTCCCCGTACTGCATGCACTGTTGGTCCAAGGCCTGTTTGGTTATTGTCCAGGATTGGTGGTAGTTTATCTACCGCTATTTTTTTTTGGCCTAATAAGGTAATGGCGGTAGTTATTCTACCGCCATTACCTGGTTTCGTGTTTAGCAACTCACCCACCCCTTGCACACCCAGGCACGCTTCTGGGCAGCCATGATCTGCCTCTTAAAACCCCATGCCTCTGAGTTACTCACCTACAACTATCCTATTGCCTTTTGTGTCCCCAAGCTCCTCCCTATAAAGCCACAACCACTCCAACACCTTAAGACTAACTGAAAACTCCCTATCCTAACCCCTGAAGGATTCCCAAGTCTTTAGCCATCCTCCCAGAAGCTGAGAGCATTCCTAGTAGCCTTCAGGACTCCCCAGAGTCAGCCACAGCTTCCCCCAAGCTTTGCAACCACCGCACAGCATCTCCACAGTGCGCCACCGCCTCCGTAGCAGACACCAAACATTAGCAGTAGGGTAGGGCCCTACCCCTCCCCCTTTTCTCTTTCTCTCTGATCAAATGTGAGCCCCTGGTCCATCCAAGGGACATTATCTTCGTTGCTTTGCTTAAAAACTCAAAACAAGGGCTCCCCTCACCTTCTTCATAAGTGTGGGGGAGTCCCTCACGGGTATAGGCCAACCTCAGACAATTCTGGGGGTCCCCCAAGCCATGAGGGATCCCCTGGAACCTTGCTAGGGTAGCCCCTATGAGCACAAAACCATTTCTGAAAAATTTCAGGAGTGACAGTAAACACAGTACTGCCATTCCTGATGGTTTCTGCTTTAGCCCTCGTGGACCCCAGTATGTGGTCCCTGATCCATATCCAGGGCCTGGGTTAGACCCCTGAGCATCCCTATGACTTACCCTGGTCCTTCCGGGGTCACTCCACCTAACTAACCATGGTTAAAATGCACTCAGTCTGAAACTGTCAAGAATGGCAGTAGAAACTCTACCGTCATACGATCATTTTATGTGCAATACTTTTGAACCCACACCAGGCCCATCTCAGACCATTTTCAGGGCCCACCTGTAGCCCAGGACCTTCTTTAAAATCCACTGATCAAGGCCTTTGGGTCCTGGACACCATAGATTAATCCCTAGCCTAACCACAGACCAGCAAACTCAGGTTAAAAGAAGAGTGGTAGAGCTTCTACTGCCATTTTTGGTTTTCTGATTTAATGGGCTTTTGCAAGGGCCCAGGCTTGGTAGGAGGCCACTCTAGGCCATGTTAAGCTCCTTGGGCCCATTCCAGACCATTCTAAGCCTTAACCATGGGTTAACTCAACCTTAGTTAAGTTTTTAACCACAGTTAGCTGATCTAACAATGAGGGAAAAATCCCCAAAATTCTCTAAAAATCCAAAAAAATCATGGAATGCCTGAATTGACCCAAACCATGCTCTGTGGCATCCCTAACCGTAATTTAATGGCTTAACCATGGTCAAACTCCTTAACTAACCATGGTTAAGCCTATTTAACCTTGGAAAAATCCTGGAGGTTCCTCAACAATCCCAAATAATCCAAAAATACAGAAAATAAATGAACCATACCTTGTGACATTCCTAACCATGGTAAAATAAGCTTAACCATGGTTAAGCCCTTTTAACCTTGGAAATGTCTGAAAAAGTTCTTGAAACTACCAAACTTTGCTTACGGACCATAAAACTGATCTTGGACCTTGCCAACCTTGGTTAGCAATCCTAACCCTGGTTAGACCATCCCTCAACTCCGGTTAAGCACCCTTTGATCTCCGGGCCCAATCTTGGCCTATCGGGTCCAACTATAAGCCTACTGGGCTTACTCTTAACCTACCAGGCTAGACCTTGGCCTCTGAGCCCAAACCCTTAGCCTCCGGGCTTCACCCTTGGCCTACCGGGCCCAACTCAATCAAACCAAACACTTGACGAACCCGATCAACCAAACCCTATCATCTGGGCTAGACCCTAAGCCACCCTTGGTGCACACACACACTCCCTCAGCCTCGACACAGGCTCATGTGCTAAAACTATGCTCGGTCTGATCTCACCCCAATGTGAGTATGTAGGTAGCCTAACCCGAGTTCAACTCTAGTTAGTATTTCCCTTCTTGGGTTAGTATAAACTAAAACTAAGGCATTTTGACAATAATTGACATTAACTTGGTTTAAACCTAGCAAGTAGGGAACCATTATAACATGGAAGTCTTGGGGTGCCTAATACCTTTTCTGGACTTAACCGAACCTCTTACCTAGAACTCTAAAGCAGACCAAGACCTTATCCAAATCTTGTGGACTTATCCCTTCTAAACAAATAAATGGCGACTCCTAATCATAAACACATCAACTACGTGGGCGGGTCGGAATCCGTGCTCACAGCTCTGGCAACTCTGCTGGGAAAAATCTCAAGGTTCAACGCGGAACCTAGGTTTAAGCCTAATTAACACCAAAATTATTCAAACGCATTAGAATTTAGTCCGATACTAATTCTTTATATCTTTTGGGTGTATTTTGTACTGTGCATCGCATATATAATATAGTAGTGTAACAACCCATGAAATCTAGTAGACAGGCTTATTACGTTAAGGGCTGTTGGATGATCATCCTAAGTGTCAGTGACTTAATGGTCTTGAAGGTCCGCGGAGTTACTCTTGGTGAGTGATTACCCTCAGGGAAGGATTCTGAATGCTTCCACTTACACTAATCGTCCCTTTTTAAATGAGTCGCATATACAGTGTTAAGTGATCCCCCCGCCCTGCTAGGAACACACTTGTATTATCCAAGCATTCATACATATAGCCTAAGTTAGGGTATAGTATACAAGTGGCCAACCTGGAGGGATACTCTAATTCCTAACCTACTTGCACCTTATACCTGTCCCCAATCATGGTGGACTACCCGGGCACACTCTACTTGAATAAGCACTCATCCAAGGGTATGAGATGAGCTAAACTTGTGCTTGTAATAAAACATATCCTACCCCACATCCCGACATAGCATATGAGGTTCAAATCTCAGGCAGACAAGTCTTTACAATACCTATTCCCAGTCTTGACCTGATAGGGCCCCGATTCCCAATAACCCGTGTAAAGTATACCGGACCTCTGTCCGACTGTCCTATTGGATCACATGTGCCTTGTCACACCCAATCAAAAACAAAAAAAATTAAGAATCATCTCTGCATCTTGCATTTGCATACATAGTACACTTTCATCGAGTCTGTATATTGTCCAAGTAGATGATAGATCCTTTAAGGTTTGTTCCATCAATTGGTCAACCGTCGTGGCCCGTGCATCTGACTTCTTAGGGGGCATGTGATGACAACCTTCAGAAAGCAATTGAGGCCCTCACATCAAGTCAGTGTCTCGCTTGGGCCCAGTACTACAAATGAGGATCTGTCCTAAATCTGTCTATGGTTAAACCAAACCTGTGCCTCATAAATACTGTAATACAGTGTTGGAACCTGTCATACATGGTCTTTCGTTTTAGTAAGAACGAACTGTGTCCGACCTTGGAGGAGATTCAGCACGTTCTGAGGTTAAATATGGACGTCGAGGCCATAGTACCACGCTACAAGACAAATTATCAGGCAGACCTTTCAAGGTTCTTACGTCTCAAGTTTGCCTACTTGCAGCCCGGCCCTAACAGCACTCTTGATCGGATACCCGTAAAATTCCTGTAAGGACTGTACCGCCCCAAGTGGAACCTTGACTCCATCATAGCAGAACTTCCCGGTCTCAATGCCTTTACGCTGATAGTCATGTCTCAGCTGATATTTCCGAGGTGCCGCACCCTTGTTGAGTCAGTACTGGTGGGGATTATCGAGGACATCCGTATCTTTGGAACAATCGTACCCGTCATCCTTACAGAGCTTCTCAGGGCTCTCAACCAAGCCATAGATCGCTGAAAGGGCATCTTCCATGCCAGCACACCATTCTTGCACCTATGGTTGGTAGCACACCTACCGATAATCATATTGATGCCCACCGATCTCCGAGATGCATACAGCTTACCCAGGAAGATTTCTTAGAATCGGGGCTAAATTATGACCATAGACGTCAAAATTCTCTACCAGTTTCTTCAGAATCTGATAGAGGAACAGATCACATAGGAATGTGAGTGGCTAGTCCAGAAACAGCTACCTCGCGATGTCATAACAGGAATACGGTGCATGATCCTAGCAGGTCTGACCGGCTCAGCAGCCTATGTACCACTCCGAGTCCTCCGCTAGTTTGGACTCTCTCAACGCATCTCAGTCATAAACAAACTGAGAGGTGATTTCATCGACTTTAGAGTGCATTTTGAACGCCTCACTCATCGCTTCCAAGTAGATTAGTGAAGCTCCAGAAGAGAACAATGACCAGACTTTGTGGTTACAACAAGACCGCTAACTGATTCAGCATACCGACTGTGGGTGGAAGACCCTGACATTCCATCCAGTATGTCAGCACCAGGGGAATTGCCAACACCAGTTTCAGCTCCATCAAGAGGAACCATATCCATAGCTCAAATGGTGGTTCCCTAGAGAGACATATTCCTAAAAAGGCAGCTACAGATCCAGGAGAAGGAGAAGAAGCTGTAGAAAGCCCAGCGAGCATCCAAGAAGCAGGAAGCGGAGCAGAGCCGCGAACTCCAAGCCATGTAGGAACAGGTTGAGCAACTCGAGCAGACAATCCAGTCTCTCCAGAAGAGACGAAGGGGCGATCCCAAGGAGATAGCTGTTATTAAGGCCCAACTGCACTTCCACTAAGAACAGCTTAACAGTGCAAAGGTTGAGATGACCGATCGAATCTGACAATTTGGATTCCGCTTGTTCAATGCTATGGAAACGATTAAAAATATGAAGGTTGAGATCGAATCCCTCCAACAACAGATCATGGACCTTAATGATGTGCCCCGGCCACTTGACTTTGCCATCCCTGACGGGCCTGCCTAGGATCAAGTTCATTTTCTTTTCTTTGAGTCACACTGTCTTGTACTCACCAATCATGCATCAATGAAAAATTTCTTTTACATTTTGTCTTACAAATCATGTATAATCCTGATTAACTGTTGCATTCTTTTCAGTTGCATGAGCCGACTCATGACTCGCTCTATGACTGCTATTCTCGCAAAGGTAGTAGCACATGAAGCAGTTCTAACAGAGGTACCAGTCACAAAAATAGTACCTTACACAGGCCAATCAGAAAGTAACTCGGATTCAATAGCAGAACCGACAGATCAGCATCAGCGAACCAGTGAGATTTTACAAGCTCATGATAGGGACATTGCGGCTATACAAGCAAAATTTGATAGTGTTCTGGAATCTCTGAAGGTTCTAATTGGAACCCGAACGGAAGAACCCTCTACCCGGATCCCGATCGACGAATCATCCTAGCAACCTATTCCTGAGCCTCACCTTATCCCACTCATTATCCCTAACCCCGGACTCGCTACAAGCAAAGGAGATATGGAATACGAACATTTTGAAGGGACAAAGCAGCCCAAGGCCTCTCATATCAACCAAGATAGGCCGTCTTCTTCGAACCTGATGTTGACTCTCCCTGACCAGCACAAAAAAATCAAACAAATGAAAGAAGAGATGAAGAGAATGAAAGGTGCTTCAACCAGCACAAATCTTTCTTTGGAGGATCTAACTTTCTCATCAGGGGATGTTATTCTCATAGGCTTCAAGGTACTAGACTTTGATAAGTATGATGACACAGTCTGCCCGAAACAACATCTACAGTTATACCTTGGAAACATGCTCCAACACAACACAAATCAGCATTTGCTTATCCAATACTTCCAAAAGAGTTTGAAGGGAGCAGCCCTTATGTGGTAGATGTTTGTAGACAAACAGAAGATCAAGACTTGGCAGGAAGCCATAGACTGCTTTTTGGAATAATATTACTTTAATCAGGAGCATCGACCTCAGAGGAGCCAGCTCGAACAGATGAGCCAGCGCAACAACGAATCTTTCTTGGAATACGCCACCCTCTGGAGGGAAATAGCAACAAAAATCCCTACTCCTATCCCTAAGTAGGAACTGTCGAGCATGTTCATGGGCACCCTAAAGCAGCCCTACTCTACGCTGATGGTAACTTTACCAAAAGTGGACTTTGGCACAATCGTCAAGATTTGTTCCCGTATAGAAACTGCTGTAAGCACCCAATTTTTACACTCCGTCCGAACCTAAACCCTTGGGCTCAAAGCCCATTTCCTGTAGACCCTAAAAGCCTAGTTCTAAACCCTACGAACTTCAGGCCCACTTAGCTATCCAAATTCCAAAACCCTAGCTAAACCATAATAGAACCCTAGACAAACCCTAGGAGAGCCCTGGACCTAGCCCTAAACCAAAACCCTAGCCCAAGACCTAGGACAAACCCTATGGGCTCAAGGCCCATTTAGAAAACCCAAAAAACCATCAAGTCCTAAAGCCCAAACACCTTAGGGCCCAAACTTGGGCCCACCTCAACCCATGAGGATCACATGGGTGGGACCCACAAACCCCCTACTCGAGAATGGGCAGGAAATACCCGAAATAGCTGCCCACCATGCTTTTGGCCCAAGTGAGATTGGGCCTGGCCCAAAATCGCATAAATGCCATAATGCCGGTAATTGAATTACCTACATTCCAAATAAGCCTGATTTAGGAATGGAGATAATTCGATTACCGCCATTTCTGAATTTGCAGAATCGCGTGTTGCAGACTCCCCCCTGCTCACCCTGGCCACTTGAGACCTCCACCATGACTCACCTCCGGACTGTTTAATGCCCGAACTGCCATTGGGGTCCCTCCTATCTCCTCTATATAAACATGGCCACCCCCATGCATTTCCTAGGCCCTGATCATCCTGTGCAAGCTCTGTCAAAACTCCCCCAGCCCAAATCAACATCATTCCATCTACCTCAGACCCTATCTCCACCTTAGGTAGTCTCTCACACTCCCCCTGGTGCGTCCCTAAGTCACTGTACCCCTTTGCATCATTGTTGCATCACCATTACCGCCAGGCTCCGCCACCTGTAACCAACATATCAGGGTAACAGGCCTACCCCTCTAGTTGTTGGCTTCTGTCTCTCATTGTAAGGGATCCCTGGTCCTGCTCCAGAGGTCCCATCTTGCTGTTTTCTCATTCGTAGTAGCTTACAACCGAGGATAAGTTTCCCCTCACCTTCTTCATAGGTGTAGAGGAACACCCTTGAGGTATAACTCAAGTTCAATACCATTTACCATGTTTGGATACTCCACATAAGGCCTGGGGGTCCCTCAGGCGATAAGGAAACCCCCTAAACCCTTGCTCGTGCTTAATATAGTGGAGAAATTTTTTTTTTCAACAAAACAGTTTAATGTCGGCAATACCAGTTCCGACATTACTAAATTAGCCTAAAAAGCCTCTGTCCCCATTCAATTTACCGATACTTGAGCTTATTTTTGCAGTAACGTCGGGCTTCTGTGGCGCCCACATGCCTTGTGCTCTGGGGTCCACCCTAGGCTTGTTGGAAAGCCCTTGACCCCCTCTATCTCCCTGCAAAATTTTAGGGCCTGACTCAAAGTTTAACCCTAGTTACCAGAGCCCTTAACTCTGGTAAAAGTATGTTCCTAGTATTGGCAGTCTAACTGCCGACACTACAGAGTCATTTTGCTGACTTTGGGCCCCTATGGGGCCCACACCTGGCCTATTCAGAGGCTACCGCCTAGTACATTGGTAAGAGTACACTCCAGGCTATCTTCCCATGCCTTTACTTTACCCAGGGGAGGTCCCTAACCACAGTTAGAACCCTACAAACCTTGGTTAAAAAGTTAGAGAAATGGAGGTAATCCGATTACCTCCATTATGAAATTTTTTGAATTTGGGCTTCTTAAAGGGCCCAAACCTGGTAGGAGGCTACTCTAGGCCCTGTCATACCCTTTGGGTCCACTCTTAACTGACCATGACCCTTAACCATGGTTAGAGCGGCCCCCGGTTAACTTTTAACCATGGTTAAGCACCACTTAACCCCACAACAAATATGGAAAAATGCCTAAAAATCTATAAAAATGCAACGGACCAAAAAATCATTATCTTGGACTTTTTAACCCTGGTTTACATCCCTAACCACGGTTAACACCCTCTTAACCTCGGTTAACAACCCTAACCCCCGGTTAACACACCCTTGGCCTACCGGGCCTCACCCTTGGCCCATCGGGCCTCAACCTAGTCTATCGGACTACCCCTCGGCCTACTGGACCCAACCCTTTGCACATTGCCAATCTCGATCAAGCAAAACCCTAATCTACCGGATTAGGTCCATTAGCCGCCTTTTGGTGTGCACACACGCTCCCCTCGCCTTAGCATGAGCTCAAGTGCTAGAACTACGCTCGGTCTGATCTCACCCCAATGTGAGTACGTAGGTAGCCCAACACGGGCCCGACCCTAATTAGCTTTTACTTTTTTCCGGTTAATATTAACTTAAACACTAAATGGCATTCGATTAATATTGAAACTAATTTTTGCTTAAACCTAGCTAGTAGGGAACCACCATGTGTGGAAGTGTCGGGGTGCCTAACCTCTTCCCCGAACTTAACCGAACCTCTTACCTCAATCCCAGATCGCGGACCAAGCCTTATCCAATATTTTTCGTGGACTTATCCCTTCTGAATTAATAAGTGACGACTCTAAATCCCGTGAGACATTTTCCCGAGGGAGTGAAATCTCGTGCTCACAGCTCTAGCAACTTTGCTGGGGAGAAAGGTAAGGTTCAACCCGGAACCTTGGTTTAAGCCAAAATAAACTCAAAATTAATCAAGTGTCTTAGTATTTAGCTTAATACTAATCCATTTTATACCTCTTAATGATTTGTGTACTGTGCATTTCATTCACACCATAATAGTTTAATCAAACTCGATAACTATTAGTCAGGCTTATTATGCTAACAGCCACTGGATGATGATCCTCGGTGTCAGTGGCTTAAAAGTCTTGGAAGTCCGCGAAACTTGCCTGCTGGGTGATGATCCTCAAGAAACGGTTCTGAACGCTCCTGCGTACACCAATCTTTCCTTTTCAGGTATGTTCTATACCGGGGAGCAGCATATACGGTGTTAAGTGACCCCTCCATCCTTAGGAACACACTTGCATACACCTGCATTCATAAATATAGCATAGGCTAGGGTATAGTCTATAAGCAGTCCAATCCGGAAGGGTCTCCTAACCCTAACCTGCTTGCGCACCCTATACCTGTCCCCATCTTGGTAGGCTATCTGGGCACTTTACCCGAGTAATCACCCATCTAGGGGCATGTACTGAGCCTTCCTTGTGCTTGTAATAAAACACATCTAACCTTGTGTCCTGACATAGCTTGTGGGGTTCAAAACCCAGGCGGATAGGCCTTCTCCAGGCCTACCTATAGCCTTGACCTAATAGGTTTTCGGTTTCCAACAACCCGGGTTAAAGCACGCCGGAACTCTGTCCAACTGCCCTATCGGCTCACATGTGCCTTGTCACATCCAATCAAAAATTCAAAATGACATCATAATTTGCATCATCTTTTGCATCTTCACCTGCATTACACAGCACACTCATCGAGTCTGTCCTTGTTCAGATAGATGGTAGGTCCTTCAAGGATCGTACGGACAACTGGTCAACCCTCGCGCCCCGTGCACTTATCTTTCGAGTGGGCATGTGGCCAAAAACTCCAAGAATCTGTAGAGGCCCTCACTTCCGGTCAGCGTTTGGCTTGAGCCTAACATTATCATTTGGGATCCGTCCTACACCTATCCATGGTTAACCCAGATCCGCGCCTCTTAAACACTGTAATCCAGTGTTGGAGCCCATTGAACATGGTCTTTCGTTTCGGTAAGAACGAACCGTGTTCAACTTTGGAAGAAATTCAGCGCATTTTGAGGTTAAACATGGACGGCGATGTCATAGTACCGTGCTACAAGACAAATTACCAGGCAAACCTATTAAGGTTTTTGCATCTCAAGCCTACCTGCTTGCACCCCGGTCTTAACGGTACTTTCAATCGGATCCCCGTACAACCTTTGGAGAGGTTGTATAACTCCAAGTGGAACCTTGACCGGCTCATGGCAGAACTTCCCGGTCTCAACGCCTTTGTACTGATAGTTGTATCTCAGTTACTGTTCCCAAGATGCCGCACACTTGTAGAGTCAGTATTGGTTGGGATCATCAAGGACACCTGCAGTTCGGGAACCATCATACCAGTCATCCTTGTGGAACTTCTCAGGGCTCTCAATCAGGCAGCAGGCCATCGGAAGGCCATCTTCTATGCCAGCATGCTGCTGCTGCACCTCTAGTTGGTCGCACCCCTATCAACGATCATAGCTATACCGGACAACCTCCGTGAAGCTTACAGCATTCCTTGGAAGATCTCTTAGGGCCAGGGTCCGATCGTAACCACCGAAGTCCAGAAGCTCTACCAGTTTCTCTAGGACCTGACAGAGGAGGACATCTTATGGCAGTGCGAGTGGCTAGTCGTGCCGAGACTATCTCATGTCGTCATCTCCGGGAGACGGTGCATGATCCTCGCCGGTCTTACAGGCTCCACAGCCTATGTACCACTTAGAGTCCTTCGCCAGTTTGGACTCCCTCAGCGCATTCCAACTATAGACCGGTAAGGAAATGATTTTACCGACTTCACAGTGCACTCCGAGAGCCTCACCAGTCGATTCCAGTCCAGTTGGCGAACCTCTAGGCGAGATCAGTGACCAGACTTTGTGGTCACAACAGGACCATTTACGGATGCAGCGTATCGGCTTTGAGTGGAAGATCCTGAGATTCCATCCCCCATGCCTGCACCTAGGGAACTACCCACTCAAGTCTCAGCACCATCACAGAGTACCATACCCCTATCTGAGACGGTAGTCCCCTGAACCGATATTGTCATGGAGAGACAGCTCCACATTCAGATAAAAGAACAACGGCTTCGGAAAGCCCAAATAGCATTCAGGTTACAAGAAGCGAAACGGAACTGCGAACTCCAGGTCAGATAGGAGCAGATCCAGCATCTTGAACAGATAGTCCACTCTTACCAGAAGAAGCGGAAAGATGACGTCAAAGAGACAGCCGTTCTCCGAGCACAATTGAACTTCTATCAGGAACAGCTTAGAAGGTTGAAGTCACATCGCTCCCGTAGCAGAGCATGGACCAAGGGGGTACTCCCTGACCACATGGCTTTGCAATCCCAGATGGGCCTGCCTAGGATCGAATCTTTTTCCTTTCTTTGAGTCACAGTCCTATACTCACTACACTAGCATGTATCAATGTGAAATCCTTTTCGGTATTCTCTTCCTTGCATCATAATGCTCCCCTGGCATTTGGCACAAGCATCTACCCTATGGCCCTCAGGCCTCATTGCATCACCCCTGCACTCTCACCGGTTGCACTAGCATTACACAACACCTAGCATCACTCATGCATCATGGAGTTAAAATCAACCTAACTACATCCATCTTTCACCTTGTTCATCCCCTCATGAATACTATTTAGGGTGAACCCTCCTTCATCGGATCTAACCCATGCATACTCATGCATTTTAGGTTCACATACCTTACCTCAGGTATTGACTCGCTCTACATTTCTAGATCCTATCGAGACATCAACCCAAGGACTCAAGCGATGGAGTACGGAGAAGCATTAGTTTGCCAAGAGATTATCGTAATAACCCTCCACCGTCAAGAGCAGGACATGAAGGAAATCAAGTCCCTCGTCCAGGATGTGATTGCCGCTTTCGACAAATTCCTGGTGGCACAAGGGCAAACTCCGACCCGTCCCTCAACCCTTCCAACCGACACCAACATGTCCCACTTAGTGGCACAACCACAAAAGCCTCCCTCTCCTCCTCTTCTCAAGCCTAAAAGGAAACGGGCACCCAAACATTTTTCCCCTCTACCCTCACCGCTGAGCCAAATCCTACCACGTCTCACTAAAAGGTGATTGGTCACACTCCGCGGCCCAACCCCATCATCACCCTTAGACAAAAGGAGTTGAAATTACCAGGAGCACGAATACTGTGCTTTTCATCAAGGTCCTAGACATGCCACTGATCACTGCATCACTCTAAGAAATGTGGTCCAAGATCTAATTGATGAAGGAAAACTCAACTATGAGCCTGGTAATTAATAGCCCTACCAGCCTTGTCTCCTCATCAACCCTTCATCAACCCGCCTTTGTGCCACCAGCCCATCGGAGAAAAAAAACTTGAAGGCGAGAAGTTAAGTTCGGTTTATCGAAACCAAGTCGAGTCCAAGTCAGTCTTATTTAGGATTTCTTTCTTGAAAGAGTCGGGTACAGTGGCCTTTGTACGAGTCTAGTCTAGACTCCAACCCTTTCAGTTCAATGAAAGTCACTCTTTTTCTCAGGAGTTTCATCCAGAATTCACTCTCTTTTATCATGCTTGCATAGCATAACTAATTGCTTCTTAAGCTCATTTGCTTTAACAAGTGGTCACTTAAATAGATAATCAGACCCAAATCCTCAGAGGCAGAATACGATGAAAAGCAGAATTCTCTTCTAGCAACTTTGTCCTATACAGAGCAAGACAAGACCTCGCCACGCCAGGGGCAGGAAACAATCAGAAGCAAGGGGCAAGCCCATATCCGGTCATCCGGCATAATCCCCAATCTTACCTTGTCATCATCAATGATCAGGGTAGGGGGCAAATTGCTTTTCAAAACATGCTTCGAAACGGATATCCGAGCAGGTGACAAACAACTTCAGAAAAGTCGCATAATTCTACTAAGCAGGAGTAACACCATTTTATCACTCCGTGTGTTAATGGAAGCAGAAGTCTCAGAGTCAGAATGGGTACAGACCCGGTTAAAGCAACCGAACCTAATTAAAGAGCGGTGACTGAAAGCCATCAATCATTCTCAAGCCTATCAGAGGCGTATGGCAAGAGCACTCAACAAAAGAGTCAAGGCTCGCAGAATTAAAGTTGGTGACTTGGTTCTCCGGAAAGTGTTGCCAAATCACCCTGATCCTAGGGGCAAGTTCACTCCAAATTACGAAGGCCCATATATCGTCCGAGACAAATTTTCAGGCGGCGCCCTTCGGCTCGGACGTATGGATGACAAAGATTTCCCCGAGCCCGTCAACATGGACAAAGTCAAACGGTACTACACGTAGGGTCTAGATCTGATAGGCGTTTTGCACTCGTAGAATCTCTGAGAAATGATAGGAGGCCATCCTTGGCACACTCTTTATCCCTTTCAATATAACCCGTTTACAAACCAATGAAAATCCGCTAGTTAGCCCCTTTAGCCTGATAGTCGTTCTTTCAAGCAAACCTTTCAAGGACACCCTCCCTCGCCAATTTGTGGCACCAACCTGAACTACATCATGACCTGATCCTGCAAAAGGTACGTAGGCAACCTGACAAACCAGGTGCGGTCATAAAAGGGGTGATTATTCCCCAACTCCCCCTAAGAAAAGTCTTTCCCCAAAAGGAGTCATCAGCCCTCCCCCACAGAGTCACTCCCCAAACAGAGACAAACTCTCCCAACTTCCTCGGATGAGTCAATACAAAGTTTACAAAATATTCCATCAAAGGAAAACCCAAAATAGAAGTTGAAACATTCTCCAAGTCAGGGATTCCCTGAGAAAAATAATCTCTCCGGGTCTTTTCCCCAACAGAAGCAACTTCTCCAAAATCAATCTCCCCAGTGGAAAAAAACTCTTCCCAGAAGAATCCCTCAGATAGGGAAAATCCTCAAAAACAACCTCTACTAGAGAGGACAATCCTTAGTGGAGCAAAAAAAAAAAAAAACTCTCTCCACTAGAAGCACCAAAGGTACAAATCTCGAGCAGAAGATCCCCATGCAAGCCAGTTGCAGCAATAAAAGGAAACAATTTCAGGGTGTCCCGAAATTCGGTCCCCCAGCCTACATTTCGTCCCACTCTAAGTCCTCCTAGATCCCCTAGAAACTATGAATGCAAGCGCAATATCATATCTACGTCCTCAGTGAAGTATAATCCCCACAGGAATACAGTCAAGGGCGATGAAGGGAACATACTTCTTTCGTGGGCATGAGTGAAAACCGGTAATGGCCTCTTTGCACAAAAATTACGCGACACCCAAACCTAGTCTTACGGCTAGGGGCAAAAAATGGACAAAAAATCAATCAGCTTCGCAGGCATGATGAAAACCGGCAACGGCCTCATCACGCAAAAATTATGCGAACCTCATGACTTGGTCATTCCAATGGCAAAAAAGGTTAAAACCAGTTTGGCAACACAATCCGGCAGAAGTCAGGCTCCTCGGACTCCCCAGTCGCCCTCAACAGTCAGCATCTCTTAAACAGATCATCATCCTCAGCAGAGATTCCAACAGGGAATATACCCAGCGGATGTGTTACTCTATGACAATTCCCCCGCAGAGATTCCAACAAGGAATATCCTTAGTAGATGTGTTGCTTCAGAACATATCCCCAGTATACAAGCAAATATCAGGAAATCCCCAGCAGACTGGTAATCTCGAGTTCCCCAGCCAGTAGTCTACAACAGAGATTTACTCTCCAACAAATCCTCCGCGATAGGCCATAATAGTCTACTATCCCTAGTGGATCCCTCAGTAGAAACATTACCATAAGCTTCTCTCCAGCCAGAGTACTCGAACTCCAGAGCAAGACAAAGCAGGTCTTATTGGAAAAGCAACCCTAGGTCCCTGGCAAAGTCCGACTTTGCAAGATGTAATGCACGACTTCATCAATGTCACTACAAGACAAATCTGCTTAGCATCGTACTCTGCCTTTAAAGATGTAGCTTATTCACCCCGCGAAAGTGATCTACTTGTTAAATCGCATAAGGAAAAGAAGCATTCAACTTTAAATCCTGAGTCTTCTTAGACCTACCGAGTCTGTCAAACCTTGTGACATCTCCTAATCACTGTCAGAGTCCCAACACTCACCAGGTCAATCACCTTCCAAGTGTCTGTCCATCGGCTTAGCCATATCAAACAGAACTCAATAATCGCCCATGATGCATCACAGTTCTAACAAGAAGCAAAGAGCAAGATCGAATCTTCAATCGGCAAAGGATTGGTCTCCAAGAGCAAGTCATATACCCAGCCCGCATACCACGCATACATTAAGCACAGCTGCACACTAGTTGCACACACTCAATCGAGTCACACCGCACTTGAGTTAGCTGCACATCGCACTCTAGTTGCCCACGATCAGGCTGCACTCAATACATCTTAGCTACATATTAGCTGCATACAAGGTGAAAGCCTCATCCAATGCATTCAAGTCGCACAACACTTAAATCGAGTAGCGCACTTCAATATCGTGATCAACTTTAGTGCATCTCAGTTATACCAAAATCAAAATCCGGCATCATTTGCCTCAAATCATTCAAACTCTCTGTGTATACCTTTACAGTGTACATCAACCTTTTGTGCACCTTGACATTGTGCACCTTGACAGTATGCACCATCCTTCTTGTATACATTGACAGTGTATCCCATTCAAACTCTATGTGTGTACCTTTACAGTGTACATCACCCTTTTGTGCACCTTGACAGTGTGCATCATCCGTCTGGTATATCTTGGCAGTGTATACCATTCAAACTCATCTTGTGTACCTTTACAGTGTACATCACCCTTTTGTGCACCTTGACAGTGTGCACCATCCGTCTGGTATATCTTGACAGTATATACCATTCAAACTCATCCTGTGTACTTTTACAGTGTACACCATCTGTTTGGTATATCTTGACAATGTATACCATTCAAACTCATCTTGTGTACCTTTACAGTGAACACTATCCATCTGGTATATCTTGACAGTGTATACCATTCAAATCCTCAGTATGTACCTTGACAGTGTACATCACCCTCTTGTGCATCTTAACAGTGTGCACCATCCTTCTTGTACCTTGACAGTGTACATCCATCTACACCCCCGCGTGTCTTTGACATCCGAGTCTCCGAAACACACCGCTTGTCCCCCCAGAGATACCCTTGTGTGATCTCGACATCCGAGTTTCCGACACTCACCGCATGTCCCTTCCGAGACGTCCCCGCATGTTCTCGACATCCCAGGTCTCCATTGACGCCGAGTCAATATGCCGATGCCTCGCATGTCCAACACCCCGTGTGTTCCCAACACTCTGTGTGTTCCTGACACCCCAAGTGTCTCCCGACCGTCTCAGTTAATATCCTCCGAGAAACACCGTTTCGATCAATCTCTTCATCACTTCACCGCACTCACCATATGCACAGCATGCATACATCTCATCATCCATCCCAATCCATCTCGGTGTAAAAATAGGATGATTCCAGTCTTTGCCCTTCAACTGCCATCCTGACGCTCTCCAGCAAAGAGGGGCAGCTGTAAGCACCCAATTTTTACACCCCGTCCGAACCTAAACCCTTGGGCTCAAAGCCCATTTCATGTAGACCCTAAAAGCCTAGTTCTAAACCCTATGGACTCCAGGCCCACTTAGCTATCCAAATTCCAAAGCCCTATCTAAACCCTAGACAAACCCTAGGAGAGCCCTGAACCTAGCCCTAGACCAAAACCCTAGCCCAAGACCTAGGATAAACCCCATGGGTTCAAGGCCCATTTAAAAAACCATCAAGTCCTAAAGCCCAAACACCTTAGGGCCCAAACTTGGGCCCACCTCAACCTATGAGGATCACATGGGTGGGACCCACAAACCCCCTACTCGAGAATGAGCGAGAAATACCTGAAATAGCTGCCCACCATGCTTTTGGCCCAAGTGAGACTGGGCCTGGCCCAAAATGGCATAAATGACATAATGTTGGTAATTGAATTACCTACATTCCAAATAAGCCTGATTTGAGAATGGAGGTAATTCGATTACCGCCATTTCTGGATTTGCAGAATCGTGTGTTGCAGACTCCCCCCTGCTCACCCTGGCTACTTGGGACCTCCACCATGACTCACCTCCAGACTGCTTAATGCCCGAACTGCCCTTGGGGTCCCTCTCATCTCCTCTATATAAACATGCCACCCCCATGCATTTCCTAGGCCCTGATCATCTTGTGCAAGCTCTGTCAAAACTCCCCTAGCCCAAATCAACATCATTCCATCTACCTCAGACCCTATCTCCACCTTAGATAGTCTCACACTCCCCCTGGTGCGTCCCTAAGTCACTGCACCCCTTTGCATCAATGCTGCATCTCCATTACCGCCAGGCTCCGCCACCTGCACCCAGCATATCAGGGTAACAGGCCTACCCCCCTAGTTGTTGGCTTCTGTCACTCATTGTAAGGGACCCCTGGTCCTGCTCCAGGGGTCCCATCTTCTATTTTCTCATTCGTAGCAGCTTACAACCGAGGTTAGGGTTCCCCTCACCTTCTTCATAAGTGTAGAGGAACACCCTTGAGGTATAACTCGAGTTCAATACCAATTACCATGCTTAGACACTTTACAAAAGGCCTGGGGGTCCCTCAGGCGATGAGGAAACCCCCTAAACCCTTGCTCGTGCATAATATAGTTGACAAAAAGTTTTTTTCAACAAAACAGTTTAATGTCGGCAATACCAGTGCTGACATTACTAAATTAGCCTAAAAAGCCTCTGTCCCCATTCAATTTACCAACACTTGAGCTTATTTTTGCAGTAACTTCGGGCCCCTGTGGGGCCCACATGCCTTGTGCTCTGGGGTCCACCCCATGCTTGTTGGAAAGCCCTTGACCCCCTCTAGGTCCCTGTAAAATTTTAGAGCCTGACTCGAAGTTTAACCCTAGTTCCCAGACCCTTAACTCTGGTAAAATTCTATTCTTGGTATCGGTAGCCCAACTACCGACATTACAGGGTCATTTTGCCTGACTTTGGGCCCCTGTGGGGCCCACACCTGGCCTATTCAGAGGCTGCCACCTGGTCCATTAGAAAGAGTGCACTCCAACCTATCTTCCCATGCCTTTACTTTACCCAAGGGAGGTCCCTAACCGCAGTTAGAACCCTACAAACCCTAGTTAAAAAGTTAGAGAAATGGAGGTAATCCGATTACCTCCATTTTGAAATTTTTTGAATTTGGGCTTTGTAAATGGCCCAAACCTGGTAGGAAGCCAGTCTAGGCCCTGTCATACCCTTTGGGCCCACTCTTGACTGACCATGACCCTTAACCATGGTTAGAGCGGCCCCCGGATTACCTCCATTTTGAAATTTTTTGAATTTGGGCTTTGTAAAGGGCCCAAACCTGGTAGGAAGCCAGTCTAGGCCCTGTCATACCCTTTGGGCCCACTCTTGACTGACCATGACCCTTAACCATGGTTAGAGCGGCCCCCGGTTAACTTTTAACTATGGTTAAGCACCATTTAACCCGACAAAAAATATAGAAAAATCCCTAAAAATCCATAAAATACAAAGGACCAAAAAATCATTATCTTGAACTTTTTAACCCTGGTTAAGATCCCTAACCATAGTTAACACCCTCTTAACCTCGGTTAACAACCCTAACCCCTGGTTAGCACACCCTTGATCTACCGGGCCTCACCCTAGTCTACCGGACTACCCCTCGGCCTACCGGGCCCAACCCTATGCACATTGACCAACCTCGATCAAGCAAAGCCCTAATCTACCGGATTAGGTCCATTAGCCGCCTTTTGGTGCACACACACGCCCCCCTCGCCTTAGCACGTGCTCAAGTGCTAGAACTACGCTCGGTCTGATATCACCCCAATGTGCATACGTAGGCAACCCAACACGGGCCCGAACCTAATTAGCTTTTACTTTTTTCCGGTTAGCATTAACTTAAACACTAAATGGCATTCGATTAATATTGAAACTTTATTTTTCTTAAACTTAGCAAGTAGGGAACCACCACGTGTGGAAGTGTCGGGGTGCCTAACCCCTTCCCCGAACTTAACCGAACTTCTTACCTCGATCCCTAATCGCGGACTAAGCCTTATCCAACATTTTTCGGGTACTTATCCCTTCTGAATTAATAAGTGACGAATCTAAATCTCGTGAGATATTTTTCCGAGGGAGTGAATTCCCGTGCTCACAACTGCCATCAAGAGTGGGGCCATCCACTGTAGTCTAGGGCTTGCCCCCTAGGACAATAGCCTCAACCAGCAGGAACAGTGGTCCCAGGGACCAAAGAAAGAAAGAAAATGTACACATGGTGGCTTCTGCAGCACCCATCAGACTACCAGCTCCAGCAGCTCAGTCACAGCCAGCCATCAGAAACACTCGGCCAGCCTGGTCTATCCAGGGGCAGAACTGCCAACAAGACCGACTCCTCAGGAACTTCATCCCTCTTCCCTATACACTCAACCATATTTTGGACCTCCTGACTAAACAGAGTCTTCTCACCTTGAGAGGCCCTACTCCTCTCCTATCTCCTGACAAGCAATGTAAAAATTATTGAGCCGATCATTACTGTGCCTTTCATCGAGGCCTAGGCCATGCAACTGACTATTGCATCTACCTGAAGTGCATCATCTAGGATCTTCTGGATAAGAGTAAAGTTGAGTTGGCCCCCAGCAATACCAACATCAACTAGGCACCATTGCCCCCACACAACAATTAAGTAAACTTCATTCAATAGGAAGAGCCCGAGGTAGGGCAGCCAAGACCTCTCGCACCCACAGTCGATGACGGCATTATCAAACCCTCTTAACAACCCGCTATCATAATCTCCCTTCCTCAGTCAAATATCTAGGCCATCTAGGCCCCAGTACAAATCCCCACTCTTGAATCAGACGAAGAGCAAATCGTCTACACAATCCTCTGTCCCGCCCAATTGGCCCATAACACCAGCTCAAGCCTCTACCTCTATCGGCCCTGTCCGAATTCTCTACATCCCCTCTCAACCCTTCAGCCAATCTGACCCGATCTGGCCTGGTGTACCAACAGCCAGCAGCTAAGTTGGCAAAAGGAAAGGGAAAGGAAACAGAAAAAGTAAGGGTATCAAACCTTGAGCAAGAAGGGGCAGACTCAGTAGTTCTGCTTAAAATCTTAGAAAAGATGAAAGAATTCAACATAATTTAGCAATTAAGCAAGACGCCAGCCCAGATCTCTATCATTGGTCTCCTTCTGACTTCTGAGCATCACAGGAAGCAACTCCTCTAGGTATTTAACAGTGCCCACATAACACCAAGCATTACGCCTAAAAAGTTAGGGCATATGACAGGGCAAGTGCTAGAACCAAGAGTTATCTTCTTTACAAAAGAAGAAAAATCGGATGGCGACAGAGACCATACCCGGGCCCTATACATTGTAGTACAGTTCATGTACAGAACTCTATCATCTGTATTAATTGACAACGGCTCCGACCTAAACGTCTGTACTTTGTCTACACTGCAAAGCTTGGGTATAAATCTCAGTCAGGTGAAGAAGAGACCCATGACAATCAGGGATTTCGACAACTCGACAAGGCAGAATCTAGACGACATTGACCTGACAATCAGAGTTAGACCTGCTCAGTTCACTACAAATTTCCAAATTCGTAAATGTGTCAGCCTCATTTACTTTGCTCCTCGGAAGGCCATGGATCCACGAGCCCAGAGCTATTCCCTCCTCTCTCCATCAGATAATCAAGTTTATCCAGGATGACCGCATGGTCGTGATCCCATCAAAGGAGTTGGCTAGTTCCCTCAGGAACATCCAGGAGTTAGGGCAAGGCACTGCCTTCATGATTTATCAATTCGAGCAGGTCAATTCTATCGCCTAGATAGAAGAACAGAATAAACAGCAGATTCCGCCATTTGTCAGGATGATTGCCAATATGAACTATCAGCCAGGGTTAGGCCTGAGACCCAGGAATCAGGGAATGAAGAAGAGATATGTACCTCCTCGCTACACTCCGTTCTTTAAATTGGGCTACAAACCCAAATTTGAGGACTATCTCTCCATGCTAACAAAGAAGAACAGCCGATCGACTAAACCAAAGCCTCGACCCCATATCTCTGTGTGACCTTCCCAGTTAGAACCTTCCAACCCTACCCTGATACTCCTGTTGTACCAGCTGCCCTAAACCCCCAGCCCAATACCGAATCTTCAGGAATTCTAGATCCGGAAGTGTTCAGCATGGCCTAGATGTTCGACGAGCTGATTGTCGAAGATGCCGCGAAAACAGAAGATCTAGCAAGAAAGCAGGTCTGCACCCTCTCCAATAGCGCCGAAGACTTATCTAATCGCCAGCCACTAATCCGTTAATAGACTGAGGCTCTCACCATTTAGGCCATTCAAGGCCGGGGCAAAATCAGAGCAGGACAGGTCGGTCAGGCCAAGCAGTGACAAGCATCACCCTTCTTCTACTTCTATTCTCTCTTTGCTCCTGTTTGCAAAATCCAAATGTCGGCCTCTTTTTGTTTGAGTCAGCTTTTGTAAACAACAATCAAATTGTTTTATAATTGAAATGTGACATTTTGATTCAAAAACATGTTTTGCGTAAAACATTGCATTTTGGCTGATGAAGAAATCACGTGGACTATTCCCTTGGAAGGCCTAGTGTCTTGAAGCCAACAAAAACAAAAATAATATAAGCATGCTAAACTAAGCTTAATGATTTACCAGGAAATCGCTTCTGATAGGGCTACCCTTGAAACCCTTCTAGAACTCTCAGAAGTCGAGTATGACTCATAACAGGAAGATGAACCGCCTCAGGAGATTCTGGACCTCCAGAACACAGTGAAGGGCTACTGCAGTCTAACATTGAGGACACTGAGACAGTGAACCTTGGATCCGAAAACAACCCCCGGCTAGTCAAGATTGGCACAACCATGAGCCCTCAATAGAGAGCGGACATGATTAGTTTCCTAAAGATCTATAGTGATGTCTTCACTTGGTCACCTGCAGACATGCCCGGCCTAGACCCAGCATCGGTGGCACACAGACTGCCACTGAACCCTGACGTTACACCAGTTAAGCAGAAACTGAGACGGATGAAGCTCAAATGATCGCAGAAAGTCAAGGAAGAAGTTGAGAAGTAGATCAGTGCAGACTTCCTGGCAATAGCAACCTACCTGCAATGGTTAGCCAACATTGTGTTAGTACCCAAAAAGGATGGCAAAGTCCGAATGTGCATCGATTACCAGAACCTGAACAAGGTCAACCCTAAAGACAACTTCCCTCTCCCACACATCGATATTCTGGTTGACAATACTGCAGGGCATGCGACACTCTCATTCATGAATGGTTTCTTCGGATACAAGCAGATCAGGATGGCAGAAGAAGACATGGAGAAAACCTCCTTCATCACACCTTGGGGCACATTCTGTTACAAGGTAATACCCTTCAGACTCAAGAAAGCAGGGGCAACTTATCAGAGGGCCATAACGGCACTGTTCCATGACATGATCCACAAGTCAACTGAAGTCTATGTGGATGACATGATCGTCAAATTACCTACTGCCAGGCAATACCCTGAAAACTTGAAGAGACTCTATGACAGACTCCGAGAGTTCGGCCTAAGACTGAATCCGACCAAATGTGTCTTTGGGGTCTCATTAGCAAAGCTCCTAGTTTCATAGTCAACAAAAGAGGCATCGAGATCGACCCAGCTAAAGCTAAGGCTACCATCGAAATGCCGACTCCCCAAACTGAAAAGGAAATCCACGAGTTCTTGGGCAGAATTCAATACATCAACTGATTCATCTCTCAACTCACTCTGATATACGAGCCGATCTTCAAGCTTCTCCGGAAGAGTGTACCTACAGTCTGGAGAGACGAGTGCTAGAAGCCTTTGACAGAATAAAGTAGTATCTCGTCACTCATCCAATACTTGTGCCTCCTACACCAGGACGGCCACTTCTACTCTACATCTCAGTTCAAGAAACCTCCATAGGGTGCGTTATAGCACAACATGACGAGACTGAAAAAACAAAGCGAGCCATCTACTATATTAGTAAGTGCCTGCTAGAATGTGAAGAAAGGTACAATCAACTTGAGAAGACTTGCCTGGCGCTAGTCTGGGCAACTCAGCGCCTTCGGTACTATCTGCTTTCCTACCCGACAATCTTGATCTCCTGGATGGATCCGCTCAAGTACCTCCTGGAAAAGCCAGTCACCACGGGGAGAACAGCCTAATGGCTCATGATGTTGCTTGAATTCGACATTACGTACATGACCTAGAAGTCAATCAAGGGGCAGGCAATTGCAGATCACCTGGCCCACAGTCTAACACAGGACTACGTCTCAATACATTATCAGTTTCCAGACGAGGATACCTCGACTGGGAATTGTATTTTGATGGTGTTGCCAACAGTCATGGGCACAGGACAGGAGCAGTCCTGATTTCACCTAAGGGAGCACACCTCCCTATCTTAGTCAAGCTAAAGTTCAGATGCTAAAACAATGAAGCGGAATACGAGGCATGCATAGCCGGACTGAAAGAAGCCATGGGCATTGAGATTGAAGAGATAGATATCTACGAAGACTCGTCTTTAGTAAATTGTTAGGCAAATGAATCTTGGGCCATCCGAGAAGCTAGGCTGGTCCCGTATCTAGCCTACCTCAACATGCTGATTACTCAGTTCAAGAGAATCACATTCAGCCACAGGTCTAGAAATCACAACAGATTTGCTGATGCACTGGCTACTCTCGTATCTATGGTACAGATCCCCAAGGGCATCATGCTCTGGCCAATCGAAATCCAGCAACAGGACCAGCCTGCCTATAGTCTTGAGATCGAAGACGTATCAGACAACAAGCCTTGGTACGCAGATGTCAAGCAGTATCTCGAGGATAGGACATTCCCACTCGATGCTACCAAAACAGACCGCTGGGCAAACCGAAGACTGGCTATTACTGGTTTACAATGGAATCAAACAGTTTCAAGCATGTACAGAAGTGCCACCAGTGCCAAATTTATGCCGATAAAATCAATGCAACGCAACAAGGTTACACAATCTCACCGTTCCTTAGCCATTCTCAGCCTGGGACATCGACGTCATCGGACCCATAGCTTCGAAAGCATCAAACAGACATCGATTCATCCTGGTAGTAATTGATTACTTCAAAAAATGGGTCGAGGCAACCTCTTATGCCAACGTCACAGCCTCAGTGGTTCAACGTTTTCTGAAAAAGGATATCATCTGCTGATATGGTGTCCCGTTTGAGATTGTAAAAAACAATGCTCTCAACTTCTGTAACAAAGGGATGACTGATCTCTGTCAGAAATTCAAAATACAACATCACAACTCCATGCCATACAGGCCACAGACCAATGGTGCAGTTGAAGCCACTAACAAGAACATGAAGAAAATCATAAAAAAGATGGCAACCATTTACTCTGTCAGCATGAGATGCTTTCATATGCAATCATAGCCTACACAACGTCCATCCGAACTTCAACGGAAGCAACACCATTTTCTCTGGCCTATGGTATGGAAGCATTCCTCCCCATCGAAGTATAAATTTCATCACTCCGGGTGCTAATGGAAGCAGACATCTCAGAACTAGAATGGGCACAGGCCCGATATAAACAGCTGAACCTGATTTAAGTGACAACTGAAAGTCATCAACCACTCTCAGGCCTATTAGAGGTGCATGGCTAGGGCATTCAACAAGAAGGTCGAGTCGTGAAACATTGAAGTCGGTGACCTATGTCTTCGAAAGATGTTGCTAAACCGTCCTGACCCAAAGGTTAAATTTACTCCCAACTACGAAGGCCCATATATTGTCTGAGAACATTCCCTGGCAGCGCCCTTCGACTCGAACGTATAGATGATGAAGACCTCCCAGAACCCGTCAATATGGAGAAAGTCAAACGATACTACGCTTAGGGTCTAGATCTGATAGGCGCTTTACACTCGTAGATTCTTCGGGAAATGACAGGAGGCCATCCTTGGTACACTCCTTATCCCCAGCAATGTAACCCATTTACAAAATCAATGAAATCCATTGGTTAGCCCCTTGAGCCTAACAACCTTTCTTTAATAAAACCTTTTCAGGGACACCCTCCCTCGCCATTTGTGGTATTTGTCTGAACTACATCATGAGCAGATCCTGTAAAGGATACGTAGGCAACCTGACCATCAGGTGCAGTCACAAAAGGGGATCATACCTCCCCCAACTTTCTCACGCAAAGTCAAAATTTCACCTATTTGAGTCAAATCCTCTCCCAAGTCTCCCCACAGAACCCAAACAGAGTCGGAATCCTCTCGACGTCCTCAACCAACTCTCAAGAATACAAAACTTCCATAAAAGGAAAACTCAAAATAGAAGTTGAAACATTCTCAAAGTCAGAGACTCCCCATAGAGACAACCTCTCCAAACTCTTTCCCCAACAGAATTAACTTTCGGGAACATTCCCCAAGCAGAGACAACCTCTCTCTAATTCCCCAGTGGAGCCAAAATTCCCCGGCGGATTAAAAAAATCCCCAAGGGAAGTGAAAATCAATGTTGATGGGAAAAATCCTCTAGGGAGTGCGAATCAAATACAACAGGAAAGCTCAGCGAGTCCTAAACTTCGGTCCCCTAGCCTACATTCCGTCCCACTCTAAGTCCTCCTAGATCCCTTAGAAACTATGAGTGTAAGCGTAATATCACATCTACATCCTCAGCAGAAACATAATCCCTGAAATCACAAGAAGAGCGCAATTTAGGGCAATGAAGGGAGAAAACCTATTTTTCCCAATAAATTGCAGGTGTGAGTGAAAACCGGCAACGACCTCATCGCGTAAAAATTACGCAACCCCAGACCTAGTCTTACGACTAGGGGCAGAAAATGGATAAAATTAAACCAGCTTCACAGGCATGAAGAAAACAAGCAACGGCCTCATCGCGCAAAAATTATGCGGACCTATGACTTGGTCATTCCAAGGGTAAAAAAGGGAGAAAAGCTGAAGAGCAGTTTGACAACAAAGTCTGGTAGTAATCAGTGTCGCTGAATTCCCAATAAAGCTCCTGTAGAGTGCCACGAGAAACAGATTTCCCTAGCAGTAGTCTCCAGCAGAGGTCACAACTCTCCAGCAGATAGTTGACAATCTCCAGCAGAGTTCTACTTCCCAACAGATCTCCAGCAGTGGTCTACAACAGTGTCACATCCCCCAGCAGACCCCCAATAGAGGCCTCCAATTGCACTCTACAAACACTCTCCTCATCAAAAGTCTCAAAGTTTCCAATTGCTCTCTAGCAAGCTTCTCCCCAGACAGGGTCCAATCTCTAGCAGCAGCAAGATAAGCAGATCTACCCCCAAGTATCTCTAGCGATGGCAAAGCCTCTTTTGGGTCATACTCTACTCTTCGAGGGTAAAAGACAAATCACAAATCCCCTCTAAGCCTTGGCAAAAGCACTTTACTGACAAATCTACAAGCTAGTTAAACATTCTTCTGTTAAAATAAAATTTTTTGCAAAAGTGCACAAATACTTTTCAATGTTTTCAAACAAAAATTTCTAGTACCAAAATCTGTTTGTACCAACCTGCACTGAGCAGCTCCGGCAATCAAAGCAGAAGCAGTCAACACCACGCATCCCCGCAGTCGCAGTCAGTAGAGTCATGGAAAAGCATCCTCGCCTTTATCCCCTGCATGACATCACTTTGCATAGCGTCACACCCTGCGTGACCAAACTTCTCAGTATGATCAAAATCTAGCACCTCTTGGCCATATTGAAATCAATCTGGCTAGTGCCTCCGGGACATACCACAACCTTTCGACACCCCCATGTGTCCTTGACATCATAGAGTCTCCATTGACATAAACATACCTTGTCAACATACCGACACTCACTACATGTCTCTCTTCGTGACATCCCTGTGTATCCATGGCATCCCAGGCCTCCATTTACATAACACACCTTGTCAAAGTCCCGATGCCTCGCATGTCTCCTTTTGTAACACCCTTGTGTGTCCTTTGATCGATTTCGCTAGTGCCTCCGGGCGATGCCTCAACAATTGATTGGCTAGCACCTCTGGGTGATGCCCCCCCTCTCGATTTGGCTAGCGCCTCCGAGCGATGCCTCAACAATCGATCGGTTAGCACCTCCGGGTGATGCCCCCTCCCTCGATTTGGCTAGCACCTCCAGGCGATGCCTCAACAATCGATCAGCTAACACCTCCGAGTGATGCCCCCTCTCTCAATTTGGCTAGCGCCTCTGGGTGATGCCTCAGCAATCGATCGACTAGTCTCTCCGGGACATGCCTTTGGCCAACTCCGTGTGTCCCCTAACACTCCGTGTGTCTCCTAACACCCTGTCTGTCCTTCAATCGGTCCGGCCAAACGCCATAACAATCGATCTAGTCATAGCATGCATCCATCCCCAGCATGAGTAGCACTGACTACACTTCATCCCCAGAGAATAGCCTAAATTACCTCCACTTTCCCCAAGTCGCCCATATAGTCAAGCACATTGCACCCCACCAATTGCACAACATGCGCGCATCATATTGCATTCCAAAAATTCATTCTCGGTGTAAAAATATGATGATTACAATCTTTGTCAATCAATTACCAACATCAGCACTCTCCGATAAAGAGGGGCAGCTGTAAATACCCAATTTTTACACCCCCTCTTAACAATGGTTAAGGACTTTTAACCATGGTTATCCCCAGCCAAGTCCCCTCTAATCCTAGATCCTAACCCTAGTTATACCCTAAACCTAGGACAAACCCTAGTTAAAACCTAGGACCTAACCTTAGTTAAAACGTAGGACATAACCCTAGTCGACCCTATGACCAAAACGTAGGTCGAACCTTAGTTAAACCCTAACCCTAGGTAAACCCTAGTCAACCTTATGACATATCCCTATCCTAGCCCTAAGCCATTAGGACTTAAACCCTTAAATCCAAGGCCCTTAAGGCCTAAACCTTCGGTTTGGGCCCAAGGGGGTCCAAAAATTCAAAACCAACTCCCCGTACTGCATGCACTGTTGGCCCAGTGTCTGTTTGGTTATTGTCCAAGATTGGCTATAGTTTATCTACCGCCATTTATTTTTTGCCTAATAAGATAATGGCGGTAGTTATTCTACTGCCATTACCTAGTTTCGTGTTCAGCAACTCACCCGCCGCGTGCACAGCAAGGCACGCTTCTGGGTAGCCATGCTCCGCTTCCTAAACACCCCACGCCTCTGAGTTACCCACCTACAACCGCCCTATTGCCTTTTGTGTCTCCAAGCTCCTCCCTATAAAACCATACCCCCCCCACCACCTTAAGACCAACTGAAAACTCCCTATCAGAACCCCTAAAGGATTCTCAAGCCTTTAGCCCTCCTCCCAGAAGCCGAGAGCATTCCTAGTACCCTTTAAGACTCGCCAGAGTCAGCCTCAGCTTCCCCCAACTCTGCAACCACCGCAAAACACCTCCACCATGCGCCACTGCCTCCACAGTAGACACCAAACATTAGCAGTAGGGTAGGGCCCTGGCCCTCCCCCTTTTCCCTTTCTCTCTGATCAAATGTGAGCCCCTAGTCCGTTCAGGAGACATTATCTTCACTACTTTGCTTAAAAACCCAAAACAGAGGTCCCCTCACCTTCTTCATAGGTGTGGGGGAGTCCCTCATGGGTATAAGCCAACCTCAGACAATTCTGGGATCCCCAAGGCTATGAGGGATCCCCTGGAACCTTGCTAAGGCAGCCCCTATGAGCACAAAACCATTTCTGGAAAATTCTAGGAATGGCGGTAAACATAGTACCGTCATTCCTAGTGGTTTCTGCTTTAGTCCCCGTTGAACCCTTGGGTTAGACCCTTGAGCATCCCCTAGACTCACCCTGGTCCTTCCGGGTCACTCCACCTCACTAACCATGGTTAAAATGCACTTAGTTTGAAACTGTCAAGAATGGCAGTAGAAACTCTACCACCATTCTATCATTTTATGTGCAACACTTTTGGGCCCACACCAGGCCCATCTTAGACCATTTCCAGGGCCCACCTGAGGCCCAGGACCTTCTCTGAAGTCCACTGATCAAGCTCTGTGGGTCTCGGACCCCATGGGTTATTCCCTTACCTAAACATAGACCAGCAAACTCAGGTTAAAAGAAGATTGAAAATGACGGTAGAGCTTTTACCGCTATTTTTGGTTTTCTGATTTAATGGGCTTTTGCAAGGGCCCAGGCCTGGTAGGAGGCCACTCTAGGCCCTGCCAAGCTCCCTGGGCTCATTCTAGACCATTCCAGGCCTTAACCGTGAGTTAACTCAACCCTAGTTAAGTTTTAAACCACAGTTAGCTGATCTAACCATGGGAAAAAATCTCCAAAATTCTCTAAAAATCTAAGAAATCATGAAATGCCTGAATTAACCCAAACCATGCTCTGTGGCATCCCTAACTGCAGTTAAATGGCTTAACCATGGTCAAATTTCTTAACTAACTATGGTTAACCATTTAACCTTGGAAAAATCTTGGAGGTTCCTCAACAATCCCAAATAATCCAAAAAGGTAGAAAATAAACGAACCAAACCTTGTGACATTCCTAACAATGGTTAATCCCATTTATCCTTAGAAATGTCTGGAAAAGTTCCTGAAATTGCCAAACTTTGCTTAAGGACCATAAAACTGATCTTGGACCTTACCAACCATGGTTAGCAACTCTAACCATGGGTAGACCATCCCTTAACTCCAGTTAAGCACCCTTTGGTCTCCGGGCCCAATCTTAGCCTATCGGACCCAACCATAAGCCTATCGGGCTTACTTTTAGCCTACCGGGCTAGACCTTGGTCTCTGGGCCCAAACCCTTAGCCTCCAGGCTTAACCCCTAGCCTTCGGGCTTCACCCTTGGCCTACTAGGTCTAACTTAATCAAACCAAACACTTGACCAACCCGATCAACCAAACCCTATCTAAGCCACCCTTGGTGCACACACACACTCCCTCATCCTTGGCATGGGCTCATGTACCAGAACTACACTCGGTTTGATCTCACCCCAATGTGAGTACATAGGCAGCCCAACCCGGATTCGACCCTAGTTAGTTTTGCCCTTCTTGAATTAGTATAAACTAAAACTAAGACATTTGGATAATAATTGACATTAACTTGACTTAAACCTAGCAAGTAGGGAACCATTGTAAAATAGAAGTCTCGGGGTGCCTAACATCTTCCACAGACTTAACTAACCTCTTACCTAGAATTCTAAAGCAGACCAAGACCTTATCCAAATCCCGAGGACTTAACCCTTTTGAATGAATAAGTGGCGACTCCTAATCGTAAACACATCAACTGTGTGGGTGGGTCAGAATCCGTGCTCACAAGCCTCTTGGTAGGGCAAATTGCTTCTATGACATCTAGCATGGAGCAATTTTAGCTAGAGATGAGAGAGAGCTAACTTCAGTTCTAGGCATCCATGAAAAGAGCTTTATGAGCCTCCAATCTGAGACTAGAGATAGACTGACATCTTTAGAGTTCAGGATAGATGGTATTCAGACTGAGATGCAGAAGAGAGCTAAGCAAGTGGAACCTCGTCTAGAGGAAATAGAGATTGCTGGAGAAGTAATCAAGAATAGAATAGATTCTATTCTTTGCTTAATTGAGAGGAAGGCTGTAGATGCTTCAGAGGTAAGTGCGAGGCTGAGTGATGATGTCACTAGCATTAGGAGGGCAGTTAATGTGCAAGCTAGCTACCTCTATCAGATGTCTAACTTATTAGATGCTCAGGCTCCTGTCATCAGTGAAATGGCTTCAAGAGTCACTCAAGTAGCCATTGAGACAATGAGCATCCGAAACAAGCTAGCTCACATACCTATCCCTCTTGATGTGGATGTCCCAGCCAAGCCTCAAGAGAAGCCAGCATAGCAAGTGACCTCCAGTGATACCTCTTCTATCTCCAAGGACTTGTCAAAGGCAGAGACTTCAAAGAAGAAAAATCCTACTTCAAAGCTAGCAAGAGAAAGAGAGAAGACTTGAGCTGAAGACCATCTTTTTCTCTTCTTTTTTTTGGATGTATTGACTGTTTAGCAAGTAATTTTTTCAGCAATACAAATCCTTGTATCTAACTTTCTGATACATATATATATATATATATATATATATATATATATATATGATCTTTTTATAGTCTCATATTGAGTTGTTTATAATTCTCTCCAATATTTTTTTTGATAATGCCAAGGGGGAGAAAACTATAAATGATTGGATGGTATTTTTGTATGCTTGATGGTATACATGGATACATTTTGGAAAAAAAAATTTGACTGACATACTTTCATACTTGACTTGAAATGAAATGAAAACATATGCTTATGTCTTTGAATGTTTGGCCTTTTGTTTAAGACCTATAAAATTCTAAATTTGAGTATTTTGTTATTCTTGAATGATCTAAAATATGCATAAGAAATGAAATCTGAACCATTTTATATAGATACATATGCTTAGGGGGAGCTAACCTCAAAAATTTAATTGGATATATATATTAAGGGGAAGCTCAATCCCAAGTCATTCACATTATTATGTTATCATCACAAAGGGAGAGATTGTTAGCCTCAAGGTTACAACTCTAAGTACCCTTAATAGTTTCAATGATAACACAATAATGAAATGATCATTATGGTGCTAATGCTTCCATTTAGTCTATGTCGTTCAGAGAAAAAGAGCATTACAAGCATCATTCAAGTTATGGAGAATTGAAAAGATCAAATACTCAAGTGAATAAACTCAAAAGCCAAGCCTTAGTCATTTCAAAGAAAAGCTCCAAGGACTCAAAGCCATATTATGAAGAAAAATCAAGACTGAAGTTTCACCAGTTCTAATAGAAGACCAACTCTCAAAGAAGCTTTAGTGTTACTTTTTATAATGTTAAGAGTATCTAAGATCTATGTAAGAGTCCTCACAAGCTTTGAATTTGATTGCTCAAATATACCTAGATAGATCTTAGGATACTTAGAATAGGTTGGACATCATTCTAAAGCCCTAAAAATGATTAAAATAATGATATTAAGAATGCCTAAGGACCAAGACATCATTCCAATCAACTCAGTCTCATTAAGATGAGTTTTCTGCAAAAATTCAGAGAACTCGTCGACGAGTTCAAGAGACTCGTCGACGAGTGGCTTAACAGTAGCTCAAATTTGGGCACTGTCATTCCGCTGGTCGATCACCCTATATTTTCCAGAACCACTCGTCGACGAGCGCCTGCGGGAATTGAATATAACGGCTAGTTTTCAAACGGCTATTTTTGCATTAAATGTTCCTACATCAACCAGACTAAATGCTCAGCTATAAATAAAGTTCATTTATGAATAAACTAAAATAATTCATTGATTCATTGATGAATAATCCTCATTTTGCATTCAATACTCTAGTTTTCATTGAAAACCTAGAATCCCAATCTCTGTCTGTTTAAGCTTTCAATTCCAATCATATTGAGAGATTATTAGCATTGATTTTCACTCTTATTTAGTTCATCAAGGAGCCTTCAATTTTGGATTAAATATCCAATATTCTCATTGTAAAAAGCTAAGTCAATGATCAAGGATTCTTGCAACTATGAAGAAGAGTTCTTCAGTGAAGCCAAGAGAGGTACTCTCTTGAAGAGGTTAATTCTTAAGCCTGAGAAAATGATTGTAAAAGGTGAAATCTTTTCCAAAGAAGAAGGAATGTAAAGGCTTACTCTTCGCCCGTGAAGAAGAGTACAATTAGTGGAATCGTGTGGAAATCCTTGAAGCGGGAAGCTTAAAGGCGGGGACGTAGGCAAGTTGCCGAACCCCGAGATCAATCTCATATGTGGTATCTCTTATTATTCTCTCTCCTTATTTAATTTAGTTATTTCTTGTACCATCCCTTTTGATTATTTCAAATTCCGCATAAATCAACTTAGAGAATTTTTAGTTTGCCATTGACCCTAATCACTCCCCTCTAGGGTCCATTAGCTAGGCAAAAAAGTAGTCCGGCGGCTGTCGTTATCTTATTTCCATTTCTTGGCTTGCTATCAGGTGAAGCAATCGAGCGGCTGTCTTTACCATTTTTATCTTCTTCTTGACTTGCTACCAGGTAAAGCAATCGGGCAGCTGTCTTTACCCTCTTTTACCTTTCCTAGCTTGCTACCTCATGGAACAGTCACGCGACTATCTTCACCCTTCTCTTTTTTCTTGGTTTACTACCCAATCAGACAATCGGGTAGTTGTCTGCATATTGCATCTTACCCATTCGTTGAGGAGAGTATACTGACCCAGTCATGTGACCGGCTTTCAGTTGTGGTCTCTTGTGAAGATGATTGTGTAACTTAGCTTCACTCTTCAAGGACTATACTGTAACGGCCGTGTGACCGGCTTTCAGTTACGACCTCTTGTGAAGCAGTTGTATGATCAACCTTTACCCTACTTGCTTTCTTCATTTCACTCGCACTGCATTGCACTACTTGTAACGCCCCAAAATCCCCCCTAAGAGTTAAGTGGGACTTTAGACATTACTGTCATAACCTGTCAAACCATCCTGCAAAATGTACAAGGCATACTATAGTGGAAATGAAATAATTTCGAAAGCAAAACCATGCGAAAACATGAACTCAATTTTTCTATCTATACATATGACTAAATTCCAAGTTTATACAATAATAAAACCAAAACAAGAGTGGACAAGCCCACCCATCAAAACAAAACGTAATCTCTCCCTTACCACTCTCACCAATAATCTGAGTAAGGCTGCCTATTTAGTGCTCTATCATCCTGATGATGATGATCCATGGTAGGTTCTGGCTCGAAATACTCCTCAATCCAAGACTCAGGAGTACGCTTATCAATACAACCTACCGAAGTAACAATTTCGACTGAGCATGGAATACTCAGTGTCTACAAACCACTAAATAATATGTCGTAGTATCACATGATTTCATATAGGCAATTCATAGAGTACACATGCACTGAAACACATACGGAAAAACCTCTTTTTCAATACACGTGTGTGATACTTTGCAAAACATGTATTCTTTTCACATATCGTTTTCACATAGCTTTTTACACATTTCTTTTGCACATATCTTTTTGTGGAAGAGTACACTTGTACAAGACTAATGTCTACCCTACAAGGAGTAGAGTCTATTAGCTACATCCCACATATACATGCACATGAATCATTAACCTCTTCATTGGCATCTTTGCACATATCGTCTCTCTTTGAGACCGAATGACTAATGCCTACCCTACAAGGAGTGGAGTCCACTAGCATCCTCCCTATTGGTATTTGCACATATTGTTTCTCTTTGGGACCGAATGACTAATGCCCGGCCCACCCTACAAGGAGTGGAGTCCACTAGTATCCTCCTATGCACACACTTAAATTTTCACTTGCTTTACACATACACGTATTACAAAACTCGATCATACAAGACATGTGCACATAATCAATTGTGAATAGCATGGTAGACAAAAGAAACACTTTACATATATCCCATATTTCACATTTTTATCCATAGCAATAGCCCATAAACATATAGTTCACATAATTCCATTTCATTGAAACATATAGTTTTTCTCTTGGATTTTCCTCAAAACTTATGTATTTTAATATGCTTTATATCTTTGAATAATAATATATACTTTTCATTCTTTATTCTAAGGCATAGAAGCATCACAAATTAACTCACATCACAAATCACGTACTTTTATCTTGATTTACAAATATGGTTTATGACAAACTAGGTAGTGAAGTATAGTTATCTTAGGGGATAAAAATCCCTTTAATCCAAGGCTTGAAAAAGCTTGAGGAAGCTCTTAGAAGAGAAAGTCAAGCTTGAGATTGAAGATAGCTCTAATGGCACGTAGGAGTGAGATCTAAGCTCGTGGAAGTTTTGAGGAGTGAGGATTCGAGCTCCTCCTTAGTCCCCAACAAAACCCTCTTTGAAATCTTCCTTCTTCTTCCTCTTCTTCTAAAAACTCTCTTTAGGTTTAGGGTAAACCAAAACTCCCCCAAAAGATCTCCTATTTATAGGCCAAGGGGTGAAAACCCCAAAAATCACACACCCAAAAAAATTGTTTCGCGGGCCTACGATCTTTCGTAGGCTTCCTTCGATCGATTGTAGGTTGCCTAGAAGGTTTTCAGTATTTCTGGGATTTTACGATCGTTCGTAACGCCATTACGATCGTTCATAAGTCATTTATGATCGTTCATACCTGGGGCAGAAATTTTTCTGATTTTGCACTTTCGTATTTTGGTCATAAATTTTGACTCTCTTATAGGATTTTGATGATTCAACTTGCATTGGATTCGTCTTTCAAAGGGGAATTTTTGTGTCTAACGAAAAAAATCATAATTTTGAGTTCTTAATTACCTAAATGGGCTCCAAAGACGACTTGTTTGAAAATGGATTTCAGTAACCCAGTTTTTCAGCTGACCCAGTTTTGGAAATCCAACTTTTAACTCAACCCCGACTCAAAATATGGAAAAATGGTAAACATGAACCTTGAAGAGGATTCCAATACATTTCCAAAAATTTAAGAATCACTCGATTCTGAGCAACAGTGACTAAATTAGAGCTTTTTAAGGTTAAAGGTAATGTCAAAACATACCTCTTCAACACCTAGAACATAAATGGTGTTTTCACTCTTTTCCCTTGGGTCTAACACCCCACTCACACCTCATGATTCTTTATCCCATATGTTTGTAACCCACCTAGGTGATCATTGAAATCACACCAATATGCATGAGAGGCCCCGGCCTCTTTATGCCTCGCGCACTAGTACTATTCATCATTCACTATTCACTTACAACCCATTAAATACTTAAGGTATTTTATACCCTTACTTTTACCCACTTAGAGTATCTTTATACTCTCTCTTTGAGAGTCAAAACATGTACCTAAACCCTTACTTGACTCACCATAATACCAAGAACACAAAGGAAGGCCTTAGGCCTTTACACACGCCATACAAGGGCACTTTTCACTGACACTATTCATAACATAGTGAACTCAAATTCCGGGGTTCTACTCTACTACCTCACTCTTCAAGGAGTATACTGAAACGGTCGTGTGTCCAGCTTTCAGTTGTGGCCTCTTGTGAAGCCAGTCTTGCATTCTTCATTTCACTTGCACTACTCGATCAATCTTCAAGGAGTATACTGAAACGGTTGTGTGACTGGCTTTCAGTTGCTGGCTCTTGTGAAGTCAGTCTTGCATTCTTCACTCACTGCACTGCACTACTAGCTCACTATTCAAGGAGTATACGAACATGGTCATGTGATTGGCTTTTAGTTGCGGCCTCCTGTGACGCTAGTTCTGCACCCATCATTGCATCACATCCCGGTGAAGTAATTGTCTGATCGACCGTCACCTCATGGCGAAGCGGTCGTGTGTTCGATCTTCGTTCCTCTTATCCATCATACACTTACCCTCATCTCCAGCAATCCTCTGAAATGAGATTATAAACTACTATCCAGCACTCCACCTTTTTATCTTGGCAAGCTTAACCTAAGTTCAAATTACCTTATTCTCATTTCTTGTGTTTTTCTAAGTTTTACAAGTTTCAGGTGCAAAAATGGTGGTGATTTGAGTCCTTGTCGTTTGCTTGGCTGCACCTTCTGACAAAGAGGGGTAGCTATAAGCACCCCATTTTTGCACCCCCTATCCCTCTTCCTGCTTCTTCAAATGTTTCAAGGTTCAACCAAGGCCCAAGCCTAGTTGGTCAAACTTATACCCAAACAATCCAATCAAGACTAATTACTTAATTCTATTACCCAAGCCCAAGTAGCCAAGCCCAATTACCCATTGTCTTAGCCAAAGCCTAATTACCATAGCCAAAGCCTAATTACCATAGCTCAAGCCCAATTGCCATAGCCAAAGTCCAACAACCATAACTCATGACCCAACTACAAATAACTAATGATCCATAAGATCTAGTCCACATACGTACATTCATTCAACCCACATCCAAAACCCATAAACCCAAGCCCACTTTTAACTTTCCTACAAAAGACCTCTTATTTTTTCTTCAAATCCCAAATAGCCCAATTTTTATGTTTACACATCTTTTTTACCACCCAATTACCTCTCTCTGAGTACACACCTTTTTTACCATCCAATCACCTTCATTACTCTCTTACACCTCTTACAACTCATTCTTACACCTCTTACAAAATAATTAATTCTCGTACATCTTTTTTGACAATCACTTCGCACCAAGTACATAACTTTTTGACTATCCAAACACTAATTACACCCCTTTTGACCAACCAGTCACCTCCTTTCTTCTCACCAGATCCTCTATTAATTACCAAATTGTCATAACTCATTGAAAACTCTATAAATACAAGACACTCACAAACCATTTCTCTCATCTCCAAAATCCTAAGTGAAAACCCTAGATCTTCCTCATCTCTATCCAAAAACCCTTAGGCTCCATAACCCCTTAAAAGACTCTCACCCATAATCTTTCTTTTGAGCCTTAAAGAAAAGTTAGAAGAAGCTAAGATTTAGAGTGTGTAGAGAATTCTAGGATAAAAAGTGTAGAGTTCTTCACTAACTCTCTTCTTTTGTAGGCTCTAAAAAATATCACATATTGGAGCATTGGAAAAGAAGCCTTGGAGGAGTAAACACTCCTTTTATCATTTTCTTTACTTCTTTGTTTAATGTTTATCTTGATTTCTAGTCGTATTCTAGAATCATTTAGAGAGTCTCACTTCTTAAGCATAGTTGAGTCTCTCTACACCAATCTAATGGTGTAGAGGGACCTCGTCTCAAAAGCAAGGAGAGATCTCCGTTATCCTTTTGATGTACATATTTTTTTTAAGTACCCACAAGTATGGATATGGGTAGGCCCATAGAGAGTAAAAACTAAAACTATACCTCTTTTTCATTTTGTTTCTTTATTGAGATTCTAGTCTTCCTTCTAGAATTCTTTTTGAAAGCTCATCCCCTCTCTAACCTTCATAGGGTCACACTACACCATTTATAATGGTGTAAATGGACCACATTAAAAGGGAGATGATGAGTTTTCAATTTCTTTACTTATCTCTTCTTTTTTTTTCTTCTTATTTCTTCATATTTTATTTTGAATGGGTAAAGGATGGTTTACGGACTTAAAAGAGGATGTTGTCTAAAATGCCTCATACCAAGACAATTGTATTTGATTTATCGTCAATATCAATCCAATAAAATAGGTGTTGGCAATAGACCATCTACTATCCTTAATATAAACACCTCTCTTTATATCCTAAAATGTGATCTTTTAGCCTAACCTCCCATTAGCCTTCTCTTGGGTTAAATTTAACTTTAGTTAAGTTTGCCAAAATGACAATTCAAAAAAATATGATAAAATCTCAAAATACCAAAAACATTCAAATATGAACAAAATACCAAAAATATTCAACCAACCAACCAACATTGCATGCTTGTAAGAACTATTATAGCTTTGATCCTGCCAAGTCGAGTAAGTAGGTAGCCCTAACGGGTCCAGCCCCAAGTTAGTTTCCCCTTTAGTTTATCTTGCATTGCTTGCTTAATTAGCATAGTTTTCATTTTCTTTTTGAATTTCACCTTAAATTGGCTGAGACATATGGAGTTGGTTACCATCTCCGGATGGAGGTCTAGGGATGCCTAACACCTTCCCTGGGGCTTAAAAGAATCACTTACGTAGAATCTCAATTGTAGACCTAAAGTCCTTATTCATTACTTGGGATCCTGTTTTCCCTTAATTAAATAGGTGGCGACTCTTATTTTTTGGCCTTTAGCGTCGTTCCTCTGTAAGACCCGGCCCGGAAGGAAATGCGGTAAATTTCCTTGCTCACAACCATAAGTTTCTTTTCCTTTCCATGTTTTTATTTATTTTCTCGGGAACCAAACATAAGGTCAGGGCTCTCGTTAAATCAACAATATATGTCTAGTCGGGCAAATTTGGCTGATTTTGTTTTAGAAAATTCCATGGCGATATGTCTCGGATGCTTGTTGAGTAATGCCAATCTTCACACCCAAAAAAGTGTTGCTTGTGCCTAGATGTGTTCTATGCTGAACACAATGTGAAACCATTTCTCATGTTACGGTGAACTGCTCGTTCCTTCGCAACATCGGATTTGTGAGTTTGGTCCTCACAAATCTCAGAAAAAGACCAGAATCTGAAGGTAATTCAAAGTAAGAACTTAGATTTTCCACCTTCAAGATGGATTAAAATAAATTGTGATGATGTATGTCTTCCCAATTACTTGACAGCACAACCCACTAGGGGTTGGTGCAGTTGGCTAGCATCCAAGGTTTGCTCCTTGTGGTTGTGGTTGTGTGTTCAACTCCCACTCCTGACTTACCCTAGTGTCTGTAGGGAAAATTTCGAGTGGGTCGGTGCGGATATCCAAGGGACTAGTCCTTGCCTTGACAGGTTTGGGACACCCTCCGTTACTCAAAAAAAAAAAAACACAACTTGCCTCGACGGGTTTGGACTAATCCGTTCCTCGACACGTTTCCACTCCATCAAGGATCACGCTTTCAATCTCTGTCTTAGCTCTCTGTTGAATTTTAGGGCAATGTCAAGGCTTATTGATATTAACATAATTAAGATCCAATGGGGATGTAACTCATTGGGAGAGATACAGGCCTTGTTTGATAAATTTTCATTTTTTTTTAAATCTAAAGAGAGATAATACATCAAGAGGAATGCGAAAAGGGACCCAAAACACAACTTCCACTACAGTCACTAGGAGCTGGGGTCTCAAACTGCCTGCTGCAAATGTAAGGGAACCCATCATTGGTGCTACTTCGAAGTGGCTTGAATTCAAGATGATGAGAAGATTGCTAGGTCTTTCATACATTCATGATAAACCCCCCAATGGATATGCACTTGAATCCGAATGTGAACTGAATATTAAGTGATGAGATGACCTAAGCTGATCTTGGCCTATCAACCCGATGGCTTGGCTCGTTTGAGCCAAGCTCCAGGTGGCATTTCAGAATCGATCAAACAAGCAAGCCAAATTTTTATTTGAGCTCGAATTTTTAATTAAGCAATTAGCGGAGCTTGAGCTGAACCTATGTCTGATTCGGTTCGACTCGAAGCTTTGCTCGTTTAGGGCTCAGTTCGGCTTGACCGCAGCTCAACTCGAAATATTATATATATATAGTATTTTTGGTAATACTATTTTTATTTTGTATAATAATAATAATAATAATTTTCTTTATAATAACTTATGATAATTAAGTTTAGGAGATAATAATAATAAAGAAAGTTGAAAAGTATAAAGAAAAAACCTTTACCCTAACTTTTGTGTTTGCAGCACGTCATTCTTTGCTCTCTGGAATGAATGGCTATCTTTTATTATTATTGTCATTATTATTTTTTTTAATAAAATCATCTGACGAGGAGTTTGGTGGACCTTACCTGTTTATTAGATAGAATGATGGAAAGTACAAGGGGTGGGGAATATAAATTCTTATCTTCAAGTCTTAATTTTCCACATGAATGTATTAATTTCGTATAATTTATTGTATTGTAATTTCGGGCCATGCTAGCCCTACTCTCAAGCGTTCCCTTCTCTTAGCCAAAAATCAACACATGCCCTAGCTTTTAGCCAAAAGCCAACACTTTTCCTTACTTTAACATGTGTTGGATTTTGATTGAGTAATGAATGCATAGAGTAGGTCTAGCACGCCTCCTGCAATTTTATAATCAATATTTTTGTTAAAGTCCTGTAAAATTATCGAAAACAATCATGAATAATAATTTGATTGGGTTGGGCCAAGCTCGATTAAACATATATTATAACATATTGGGCCCACCTTGGCTTAAATATTTAAACATATTGGGCCGAGCTGGGCCGCAAGGCAGCCTAGACCATTTGGACTGTCTAGAGTCACTACTCTTTAGTGGGGGACCACAAGGATTTTGTGTGACCCACGAGAGCCTACGGCATGTGCATTTTATTTTTGTATATATAAAGGAAACTTTTATTGGTCAATTAACTAAAAATACCACTGAACATCCGGTGAATGGATGTCTTCATTTTAGTAAATAAAGCAAAACACAAAATATGTTGTTGCCCTTCTTTTGGTTTTATTTACTTGGAATAGGGTGGCAATCCGGCACTCCAATGAGGGGGCCGTCCGACCGTCAAGTGTGCAAATTTTTGAAAGCCTTCTAACTAAGGTCAAGGTTAGTGCCTGCCCGACCTTAAATCACAATCATTGAATTTATGATTTTAAATCTTAAATTTTATGTTAAATGGGTTTACATTCGTTTTCTTTTCATTTCTAATGATTTATAGTATGCAATCGATACTCAACAAATTGGGTTTATATCGATATTGGTTGTGTTGCAAGGTTAAAGACGATCTGTATCAATATGCATCGATACATGGTGTATCAACCACGTTGTGTATTGATATATATTAATATGTGTATCGATCTATATCGTGTGATATGTATAGATATATATTAATAATGGAGGCAAAAATTATGAAATACACTGGAACTAAAAAGTGCCCTCGAAAACTCACAAAACGGCCTTGAAATGGAAATCCAAGTGTCGAAAAATTCGTTTTCTAGTTCATCCCCGATCCGTTTTGTCATGTTACCCTAAATTCATATATAATAATAATCAATCCAATATCTGGATCAAAAGTAATGGCCAAAAATAATTCTATCAATTGGTATCAATATGGGTATTGAGTAGGTATATCGATCGCGTGTATCAATCATTATTGATATGTATCAACCCTATGCTCAAAAAACTTCATTAAAACTTAGATTTTTGCTGATATTTAATATTTTTTCAAAACAACTTTTATTAAGTTTGTACTAAAACACTCATTAAAGGATAAAAGAGTGATGAGACTAGTGAAATGGGAAGCTTCTCCAATCTCATGTGCATGTACGCAAATCCCTCTTTTCCTCTTCTTCTTCTTTTAAAACTATTCTTTAAAGTATTGGTGGAAAATAGTCAGAAGCCTCTTGTAGTAAAGGTTTTTAAAACGGGATAGTTTGAGAACAAACCCATTCTTGAGGGGTAATAAGTGGAAAATCCCTATTGAAAAATATTCCTCTTTAACAACCTATTTATATTTTGAAATTGTTTCGATTGGTTCTCTAGATCCGGTGTAGTTCATGTACAAAAAAATCATCTTCATTTTTCATTTTTAGAGAACATGAATGATATATCATGTTCTTCGTATTCCTATGAATCGAACGACTATGACAAGAGGTTTCAAAAACTTTACCACTGTAACAAAACTCGGAAATTTTTTGTTCATTATGGAAGATTCAATGCACACCATGGGCCAAACACATTAAAATGCATTGTTCTATCACCCTATTAAGTTGCAATTTAATGTGTTATATTTAAGAGATTAACTATGAACAGGAGTTCGGTTGAACATCAACCGGAGCAAACCAAAAAATTGCCTTGCACAATCAACCAGAGTAACCCAAATAAGGGTTTTTCCTAACACTAAATTTTTTCCATACATACTTCTGTCCAAGGCATTTTTTGGGTTGCTCTGGTTGATTGATCAACCAGAACTCCTGTTCATAGTTCATTTCTATATATAATTGACGTAAGTAATTACCAGCTAAACCAACGGGTCATGTAAATCAGGAACGCTTATGCAATTATTATTATTATTATTTTCCCAAGCAGATCTGGATCATTAATTCGTGAAACAAGTCTGGTATGAAATTCAATTTTTAAGGCAACATGGCAATCCTTCTACGTTTCTTAAATGGAAGTTGTTCTATTCTTATAGAGCTCCAATGAGTGGTTGTTCTAAGTAATATTCTTGCCTCTAGAAGAGCTTTGTGGTCAAAGGTCAAAATTTGAGGATAAGATCATTGGAAAATCAAAAAAGGTGTTTATAAATACAACCCCCTTCATGGGGTTAGGAATTAGGATCTACAAGAGAAGCCATGCCAGCTATTAACAGCTGGAGCCACAGATCAGTTCTTATATTCCTAAGATTTTTTTATTTTGGTTTATGATATTACTAAGATATTGAGAGTGTGGATTATTTTATTTTATTTTAGGGGGAGGGGGGGCGGGGATGCTCTTAAAACATTTGAGAAAATTCCATACAAACCCCCAATTACACCACCAAAAAAGTCGGGATAAATCACTGAGGGTGGCCAACAAGGGAAGGAATTCGAACTCAAGATATTTGTGGGGGGTGGGGGGGTCAAATATTGAGGGGATGGCTTCACCGCTCACCAACACTAAACGTCACTCAGGCCCCACTTGGGATGGCTTAGCCCTCAAGTTTCCTTTTTCTTTGCCTAGTAGTATATATTCACTTCTACACTCCCACTCTTGCAACTTAGAACTGACCATATTTTTCGAAAGGGGATATTGGAGTGTGTTTGAGAGAGAGAGATGGAGCTGGACTCAGCTGGTAAGGGAATGGTTCGAGACAAGACAGGGTCTAGGGTCGAACCCAAGAAGGAGAGTTTAATTCCACCCAAGAGGAAGTCAGTAAAGAAGATGATGTTCCTTTACATAGCCCGAGCAATGGCTAATCTGCTCTATCTTCCCTCTCCTTCATAGAAGGCCTTCGTTAGAGCATTTGTGTTGCACCTCCTCCTCTTCATTCTCTACTTTTTTTGGTTACTATTATATATGTATTTTTTTTTTTTTAGAAAGTATTATATATGTATTTGAGATGGTGAGATGGTCATGTACATAGAAAAAGAAATGTTGGATATTATTGTATTGATTATTTAATCTTTACCAGTCCATCTAGCCAATCCGTAGATACAGTCTCCTCATCTTTATTTTACATGTTTATTTATTTTTATTATTTTATATGTTGAATGCTATAAATTTTATTTTCGTCTCGAGGGGTTGCCCTTTGGTGCTGCCCTCGCCCTGCTTCTAGGCTTATATTTTGTGCACTAAAAATAAAAGGAAGAAAAAAGAAAAAAAAAAAAAGGGCCATTAATGGTTATGATCTGTGTGTGTGTTTTTTTTTTAAATAATCACATTATTTTATACTACGATTTGTATGGATTTACCTGAACCTCTAGCACGGATAGCAATGTTGTGCCCCCATCTCCGGGACAAAGATCAAGCCAATCTAAGCCTTAAACGAGTCAAATTTTTAGTTGAATCGATTCAAACAGGCCTGCATTAAGTTTGGCTTGTTCAAACATTTTGAGCTTAAATTAAAGTTTTTTTATCCGTTCATCAGAGCCTAAAATGTCAGCGTGACTTCGAATTGAACGAGTCAAATCAACCAAGTTCCCTCACCATCGTAGCTCGAGTATCAAGTATAATTTACATATTTTCATTATTTAAATTTTTATTATTTAAAATTAGCAGACTTGAGCAAATTCTAGTTGTATGTTGGGTGTAGGTTTTCCTTTTTTAAACCAATTTATATCATAATCAAGTTCACTTTAACTTCTTACACGACCCAAATCAAGACCAACACAATCTAGTGCCTCGGGCAGGTTCGGGTTTGTCGTTACCAAATAATCTTGGGTAAATTACATTCACCACTTGGTGAAATTTGTTGCTGTTTTTCTGTTTTTGCTGTGTAAAAACAGCATAGTTAGTTTTCAAAACAAGTTGTAAGTGTTTGTGGGAACTCTTTAGTCCCACATCGGAAAAATAGAAAACTTTTAAAGGACTTATATATGTTTTCTCTCCTAGTGTGGTGTGTTAAAATGAGAAAGGCTTAGCCCTCGCGCTTGTGGGGGCCCAAGGGGAGGTCCAAAGGTTTCTAATGGGAATTTGGCGAGTCGGGCCGAAAACCCTTCATGTGCGCGCGGCGGTGCGCAAATATCAAAGACACACACGCGCGGCCGGCCGAGCCGGGTCGGGTCGCGCGTGTGAGTCCTTGGATATGATATTTTTTATTTCTTATTTTTATTTGTCTGTCTCTTGGGTTGCTCTTATTTTTCCTAGTAAGAGAATTTATTCTCTTACGTTATAACTTGGAAGGTTTCCTTTAGCCTCTTTATTTTTCTATAAAAAGAGATTTCGGGTTTCTAAACAGGGATAGAAAAACATCACAGCACAGTATTTCTGGTTCCTAATTCGATTTTTCGATTCGAGATTTTTGGGAGTCGTCGAGTTCGTTGCAGACCAAAGGAAAGCTAGTGCTCCATTCCTTTGGGTAGAGATCGTTGAATCCTGGAGGTGACCGCAGTAGAACCTGAGAGCATCGTAGTTGTTGAGGACTACCAGGGGCGTTTTTCACCTTAAGGACAGCGTGTTCAACACGTGCCTCGATCTATCCTTTTCGGCTAAGTTCTATCTCTTTTCTTATCACTATACAGAATTTTATGCTACAGTTATTTTGGATTGAAATCGTCTGCTGCTTTACATTGCTTCGGTTCTAGTTATATTTGAATTGCATACAGAATTATTCCAACAAAATTTATAAACCTCTCCTTTAGTTTCTGAAATTACACTATCCTCTCCTCAACTTTGATTGTCTGTAACAAATACAACTTTCCTTTAAGTTGACCCTTACTTTATAGATAAACTTTGATGATGTCATCATTTAAACATTTTAAAATGTCTAAATTACTCTTTTTCAACACAAGGTTAGTTAATTCAATAAAATGAATGATAAATGGTTTCTAACCAAGATTAATAATATCAACTTAAGGTTAATATATATTTCCAAAATTATGTATATATATATATATTTTTTTTTTTTTTTTTTCTAAAAATCAATATTAGATAGATGAACTCTAGGAATGAGTAAATCTTAACCATAGTTAGTAGGTATTAAAAGGGACACATGGTGACTTGTAGAGTTCTTTTAACTGTGGTTAAATATAATTAACCTAAGGTTAATATTTTTATTTTTTTCTTAAAAACAAGGTTAGATGGATTAATCCTAGGGGTGAGTGAATCTTAAGCACAATTAGTAAGTGTTAAATAAGACACGTGATGGTTGGTAGAGCCCCCTTTAATTGTGTTTAAGCATAATCAACCGTAAGGTTTTTTTTTCTAAAAATAAAAATCAAGGATAAATGGATGAATCCTAGGGGTGAGTGAATTTTAAACATAGTTAGTGGGCATTAAAGGAGACACGTGGCAGCTTGTAGAGTTCGCTTTAATTGTGGTTAAGCATCTACCTAAGGTGTTTTTTTCTAAAAGCCAAGGTTTGATGGATGAACCTTAGGGGTGAATGAATTTTAACCATAGTTAGTGGGTGTTAAAAGGGACACGTGACAACTTATAGAGATCCTTTAATTGGGGTTAAACATAATTAACCTAAAGATTAATATTTTTATTTTATTTTCTTATAACCAAGGTTAGATTAATGAATCCTAAGAATGAGTGAATCTTAACCACGGTTAGTGGGTGTTAAAAGGGACACATGGCGGCTTGTAGAGCCCTCTTTAATTGCGGTTAAGCATAACCAACCTAAGGTAATTTTTTCCCTAAAACTAAGGTTAGATGGATAAACCTTAGGAGTAAGTAAATCTTAATCATAGTTAATGGGTATTAAGGGACACATGGCGGCTTGGGAGTTTATGTTTTTCTTTGGTTGAGCTTTCAAACGGTAAAGACGGTTTCCTCAATCAAGTAATAGGTGTAAAATGGGAAAAGGGTAACTTTAGTTAACAATGTTAATATTAAGAGTGACAGGGAAGGGGATAATTTCAGAAACTAGAGGAGAGGTTTCTGAAATTTCACCAAACCTCAGGGGAGGTGTGTGTAATTTACCCATTAATCTTTTAATAAAGGGCAGGTTGGTTAAGGGTATCCTTATCTGAGGCCCGATCCAACATGTCTTTAGTTAACTTTTGATGAAATTTCAACTTAAGGATGTTCTGACAAAAGATTTTAAAGTAATTGGGCAAGAATTCAAAATCCTCAAAGGAAAGGGATTACAAAAGATACTTGAAAATGTATGGGGGGGTTTTCTTAAAATAACCCAAAAATGTATCATCTTTTTGGTTCACACACTCTAAATTCACACACACCCAGACCTAAAGTAGCCGCTAAGGTGCCATAAGGTTAATTACAAGCAACCACTCCAAAAGGGCCTATGTTAAAGAGGGTTGATGGCCCCTTATACATCCCAGTGAAGTTAACTTTCCAACCAATGTGGGGGGAAAACCCAGGATTAAAATGCATCATCTTACCAATACAAGTTACGAGTTTCAAAACCAACAGGCCTAAGGTTCTATGCACAGCCTAGCACAAAGAGCAGTCTGGACCATTTGGAATGTCCAGAGTATCTAGCAACGATGTCATGTGACCTGATGGCTCATACTCTTTTTGACCTCATGGCTCATCTCTTCATTTTGCATTTTTTTTTTTAAACAAATTTTTACAAAATAAAGAAATACATTCAACTCTCTTTACTGGTCCTATTTACTAAAATAGTACACTGAACATCTAGTGCGTGGCTGTCGGCTGTTAGATATTCTTGTAAACGTGGTGTAATGTGATTGGGTTTTGGGCAATCCTTTGATTAAATTTGTTCTAGAAATTTGACTCCAATGAGTGTTAGTTGTCCTAAATGATTTTTAAATGATTTTTAGAAGAGTTTTGTGGTCAAAGGTCAAAAATTAAGTTGATAAGATCGATGTATATTGAAAAACGTATGGAAAATAGCTAAAACCAAAAAGCGGGGAATGATTCCATTATGCAGTGTTCCATATGGAAAATAGTTAACGTACCCGTGGTTCTTATTTGTGAAACGGAATGACCGGTCTTCATTGGTTCATGCCCCAATTTTAAATACTCATTATTATGGTTAAGATTCACTAAACCCTAAGATTAAGCAATCCAATATGGTTTTTCAAAAAAAAAACCAAAATCTAGTTTTAATTTTGTTAAGTTTAATCAAGGTTAAAGTGGTGTTAAAAGGGGTAAGAGGACACGGGGTAAGATATGAATAAAAATGCTAACCCAATCGCAGTCTTCTCTCCAGTCGCAAGGTGGTAGCAGCAAGTGTTAGTTCATCTCCTGTTGCACCTAATTGCGTCTGTGAAAAAAAAATTGACCAAGTGCGTCTCCTCTGTATGGATTTAACCCATCTCTTCAAGTTGGGACCCGATCTAGTCTGGCCTTTACCAGACCCAAACTGTCTAGCCTACTCACAAAGCTTAACTGCCTTTTTAACTCTTGTTAACAAGTTTTAATCTTTAGAGTTAAAAAATTTTAATATTCTTTTTTCTAAAATTAAGGTTAGGTGGTTGAACCAAAAAGATTAGTGAATTTTAATCACAATTAAAGAATGTTAAAAGGGACAGATGCTTACTTATGTGGCAGAGAGCCTGACGAAATGCCATCCCCCTCAAGACTTGAAGTGCGGTTTGAAGGGAGAGGATTCACCGACGACTTCTTATCACTGGGTTCGACCCCACTTGGGATGGCTTAGTCCTCAAGTTTCCTTCTCATTGGCTCTGCTTGCGTTTATATTGGTATCTATACAACTCAATACTCCTACTCTTGCAACTTTGAACTAACCACATTTTAAGGAAGGGGAAGAATAGTGTGTGTGAGAGATGGAGCTGGACCCTTATAAGGGAATGGTTCGAGCCAAGACAGGGCCTAGGGTTGAACCCGAACCCGAACCCAAACCCTAACCCTAACCCGAACCCGAACCCGAACCCGAACCCGAGAAAGGGAGTTTATTTCCCCCTTAGAGAAGGTCAGTGAAGAAGATGATGTTCCATTACATAGCCCAAGCATTGTCTAATCTGCTCTGTCCTCCCTGTTCTTCATAGAAGGCCTTCTCTGTTTTAGCATTTTGGGCTTCACCTTCTTAATCTCATCCTCATTCCCCTCTTTTTGGTAACTAGTATATATGTATTTAAGGTAGGCACGTACATAGAAAAAAAAATGTTTCAATAATATCATATTGATTATATATTCTTTCCCGGAAAATAATCCCCTCCTCTAGGTGAGGAGGGGAAAATGTGTCTCACCCCTTTTTTTACCCACGTATCCCCTTTTTTTACTCCCTTTAACTATGGTTAAGATTCATTAACCGTTAGTGTTAAAGCAGCTAATCTTGTTTTTTAGGAAAATAACTTTAATCATAGGGTTTAAAACTTATTAACCATAATTCAATGGTAGTTAAAGGGGCTTTGTGAGGGCGCTCAAGAAAAGGAGGCTTGTTTGGATAAACTTCTCAGCAAATTAGCAGAAGAACTTCTTGAGAAAGTAGCTCTTTAAGAGAGTAGTAAAAGTCATTTTAATGGGGAAATATTGTTTGGTTTATTGTTGCGAGAAATAGCTTCCCAATACGATAAGTCAAAATGTGTGTTTGGGTTTCTAAGGCAAAGAGTAACTTCTTAATTTACAACAGTTAAAAAAAATTAAATATTTTAATTATGCTTTAAGATTCTTTTAATAAATAGAATATATATCATTCTACTAATAAAAGTACAAGGAGTATGCAAAGCTTTACTTAGATGTAAATACCCTTTAACTTAATTTATTTAATACATAACTTATAATATAATCAAACTTTAATTAAGTCACTATTTAATATTATGTGGGACCCATTATTAAAAGAGAGTTGGTTTAGGACTCTACCATATTATAAATGAATACTAAATGAGACTTGATTTAGGACTCTACCATATTAGGGATGAATACTAAAGGAGAGTTGGTTTAGGACTCTACCATATGTTAGGGGAGAATTCTATTTCTATAGAAACAAAGTCTCTCGAAAAGGAGATTTGGTTTAGGACTCTACCATATGTTAGGGAAGAATTCTATTTCTATAGAAAGAGTCTCTCGAAAAGGAGATTGGTTTAGGAGTCTACCATATTTTATGGAAGACAATAATGAATAGTATCTTCCTATAATCTCCACACTCCGATTGATCGACCCTTATGAGAAGGATCGTAAAACTTCTGGTTGGCACCCGGGGAGCAACCAAGAAAAGATAAATAATTTTTCTAATATTAAATTTAAATTAATATAAGAAATATCAAATTTAATTACTCAATTATATTTATATAAAATATAATATTATATTAAAAAATTATTTAATATAAAGAGAGTAACGTGACGTCTAATGAAAATATATTAAAAATTATATATTTTTTCTAAATTATATTTTAATAATGAAAAAATTATACCTTCAAGGCATGTGCACTTTTACTAGTATTAACAAATGTATATATGTGAATATTTTAACAAATGTATATATGAGATTTCATGACACAAATATCATGAAATTCTTGCAAGGTGTAACATATTATAATGTAATGTAAAAGGCTGTTTCTCCAAAAAGGCATAGTTCAAAATATTATGTTCTTACATCACATATTTAAATACAAAACACTGCTCAAAAATATTTGAAACACATCAAAAGTGTCATTCAAATGACGCATGACAAAGTTGTGTAAGCCGGTCTCTAAATTGGTCCATTGCCTCTAATAGGTTGCTCGGTGGTAAGTCTAACGAACCATCTTCAAATTCTTCATCTAAGTCTGAAGATTCTTTACCTTTCCCACTGTTCATCCTCATATACAACAAATAATTCAACATTTGTAGTTGCCTCTTTGATAAAGTTATGGACAACCATGACAACAACAACTAGTGTCTCCTACAACAAGAGATCCCCCTTCAACATTGTCAGTATCATTTGCTTGTGTATTTGGGACAAATTCCTCAGCTATAGGAGGCTCAATAGGTAGAGGAGACTCAACATCCAATGCACCTTCACTAGAAGCCCAACCCAACTCCCCATTTGCCATCGTACCAGTAAAAATGACTTCTAATTGGTCCTGGTGCTCTGAAGACTTTTTCCTGAAAACTTCAACATCTGGATTTGCTTGTATTTGATACGTTACTATATGCTAACAAGTGTGTAAATAGGATCATGGATAACAAATCAGAATGTGAATAACAATTTACCCTAAGGAAGTCCGCCTAGACATCATTACAAGTTGTAACCGTCTTCAATATAATATCATGCCCAAAGCCGGATGTCATATTCATCATCTTATCCCATAATATCCACTCATCCTTTAGCTTATTGTGGTGATTCTTAATTTTTTTTCATATCATATGCATTCTTGGTCCTCTTATTGAACTTATTTTTTTATGTTATCTTAACCTACTTTACTAAAGCCCATCCCCACACCATCAACACCTCTTCGTGCGCTAAATTTATTTATATTTTGTTATTTATAGCATTCCACACTGCTTTTTGAGTCCTCTGAATCTGTTGACTGGTATCTTGCGTTTCCATTTCAGTTTATAACACTTCATGACAATTTAAAACTTGTTAGACATCAATAGTATTAATATAAAAGAAATTATATGTGACCATAAAGTAAAAGCATAAAATTCATGCTTCTAATTCATCTTAAAATCTGTAATGTTTTCAGAAATTTGTCTATCTTTTCATCTTTTGCCTCTTGACATACAAAATTCTACTAATTCTAATTTGTAATGTTTTCAAAATGCAAAATGAAAAAAAAAATCGAACCTAGGTATTAATAATCCAAATAAATCCATAAATCAAAACCCCATCCATTAATCCAAACTTCCAACTCCATATTAAAAAAAAAATCAACAATAGATCAAAAGCCCTATCTCTATCTCCATTATTTTGTAGCAAAATAAAATCCACAACATATCAAAAACCCATCTACATCTCCATTATTTTGCACCCAAAAAAAAATCCACAACAGATCAAAAACCCCATCTCCATTACAACCGTATCAATGGAGATGGGGTTTTTGATCAAAACCCCCATCCATTAATCCAAACTTCCGATTCACATATCAAAAACCCCCATTCATGAAACAAAACTCCCAACCCAATCACAATTGTATATAAAAAATAGAGGAAGAAGAAGAATGAAAACTAAAGAAGTAGACTCACCTGTGCAAGTATGGAGCAGCTCCGGCGTTGGAGCTCCGGCGTTGGAGCTCCGGCGTTGGAGCAAATATAGAAGATGTCGGCCTAGAGTAGCAACTATATATGGAAACGAAAAAAAAAAAAAAACTAGAATGAGAGTTTGACAATGATGACGGAAACCAAAAAAAAAAAAAAAAGGCGAAAAGGAAGAAGAGGACTTACTGACGACGTCTTCGCCAGGTTGAACGGCAGGAGAGCCTCAGGAGCTACCGTGAAGTTCATGCGAGAAGAGACAAGGGAGATGTGTTCTCTCTCCTCTCACTCGTGTGGGAATGAAAAACCCTAAAAAAAAGCTTTTTATATTTTCGTTTTTGCCCCTTTTCGTCAACTTCCCCTGGAAGTCGTAAAACGAATTCCCGCAAAAGCCAAGGTCCTCTGGCTTTCGCAAGGAGTAGATGTTGTAACTTCCCACAACTTCCGACTTCTGTGGGAAGTCATTTCTGATCTCGAACGTCAAACTTCAATTTTATAGGCTTTTAAAGGGTCAAAAGTCACTAGAAGCAATCCAAAAGTTTAATCAACACAACCTTGCTCTTCTTTCCCAGTGTATCTGGCCATCATTATATTCCTTATTTTGTTCTCTTTCTCTCTCTTTTATGTTTTATATCTTAAATGATGCAACTTTTAGCTTTTATTTTTGTCTCTCAGGGGTTGAGTGTGAGTAAGGTTGTCAATGGATTGGTTTAGATCCGAATCCAATCCGATTAGCCGAACTTTAGATCCTATATGTGATCCATTGAAACGGATCGGTGGAATCTGATTATAATCGGATTGGATCCGGATATAGGGTGATCCGATCCGATTATAATAATTTTTTAAAATCATTTTATATATATTACATAATTTTGGGAATCCAGACATGTTGGGCCTCGCTGCTAACTACCTGGTAAGTCTTCCCGGGCAGTCTACCCTGATTGAATGCTATCACATCTTACTGATTAGGCTTTCAGTTTCTTAATAGTACCTGCAGCTTCCCCGTGGCCCAGGACTCGGCAGCGAGCGGGGATTCGACTGGACCTATGGGTACAAAAAACGAAACACCTGTTAGCTTCCCCCCGATCGATGGATGGGATCATTCCTCGATTTCATCGTTTAATAATACAATACAAAGGATTACGTATGGGCAATATTGAAACTGTCCTTTCCTCCATCATCTCTTCCAAATGGATGTTCCAATATCTATTTTGTATCGTTTTGGCGGCATGGCCGAGTGGTCTCCAAAACAAAATCTTCATCGTCCCCTGCATCGTCTAGCTTCTTTCATGGTCTGTTAGTTGGTCGCGGACCGTCGCCACTCTTAGCCATGACAGGACGCAGCAGAATTAAGACAGATACAGATCAAACTAAAGGTATTAAGCAGTGCTTTGGGGATCATTGCCTTGCAAATGAGGCGGTTGATCTTCATTATCTAAACGAACCCGAAACATACCATTGGGCATTGTTTTTTTTTACTTCGCAATAACTCGGGCCTGGTCGATTGGAATTGAAAAAATTATGTCCCTATTGTTACAAGCATACGATTCATGAAAATTAACATTAATTAGAGTTAATTAAGGTACTATTAGATTTTTATATCATTAAAATATAGTTTTTTTTAATTAACCTTAATTGGATCAGATCGGATTGGATTTGTATCGATTAATTCATGATCCGATGGATCTCGAATCTGATTTGGATATGTTGGATTCTTAATCGGATCGGATTCAGATCTAGGAAGATTTGGTCCGAATCCAAACCATTGACAGCCCTGAGTGTGAGCTAGATGGACCATTAATGGAACAAGATTGTTAACAGCTGGAGCCAAAGATCACTTCTTATATTTTTAAGTCTTTTAGAGTGTGGATTAGGAACAACCCGTGTGGTAGTCTAAGGGCTACAGCAAGGTACTATTGGTCAACTCAATAAAATATTAAAGGAATATATTCACCTCCTGGTAGGTGATGCAAATAGGGGCTTCTTGGGTCTCCTTTTTATGCCACGTGTCCTTCTTTAAACTTCTTTTAATTGTGGTTAAGGTTCACTAACCATTAACCCCTAGCGTTCACCCATCTAAATTTGTTTTTAGAAAAATAAAATAAAATAAAATAAACTTCGGAGTTAGAAATTAACCTGAGTCAAGGCAGGGCTACTTTGTGAGAGCGAGGAGCAATAGTTCCACCCTCACACGTGGAGCGAAATATTGCTCAATATTTAAAAAAAAAGTATGCTTTTTCACTACAACCAATTTCCATTAAAAGGAAAAAAAATTAGCAAACTTTCTTTTGAAATTTTATTGAAATGGACCAACAGCATGTGTGCTATAGTGTGGCCTTCCAAGGGTGGAGGTCTAGAGATCTAATCCCCCCAAGGGGTAAGAGTTGCAAGAGCTCCACTGTCCCAACTAACTTCTGACCGGTTGACTCTATTGATGTAGGTAAATGATATCTGGTTCTTGTGGGGCCCTACAAAAAAAAAAAAAAAGATAAGGAAAATGGGAAATGAACCTCAAGATCGGCAAAGGATTACCTCTAGTGCACACCCTTGGCCCAGCCTTAGGCATCCATTCATCGTGTGTCATGTGGGGATAAAAAGGTGATAAAGATGGGGAGAGATATCAATTGGGGAGAAGTCAAAAAATAGGGGAGAAAATGAAATGACTTCTCTCCTTTTTAGGGCCAAATACCGCACGATGAATGGACGGACGCCCAAGGCTGGGCCTCGGGCGTGCACCAAAGATAATCCAATGCCCTCAGGGTCCTATTTCAAAACGGGCTACCCAAATGCAAAGAGACACATGACAATAAAAGTTTTATTTTATTTTTTGTTATTTTCTCTTTCCTATGTGTTGAACTTTGATTGGTATGGTTAGCTTGTAAGAGGACCTTGAGATCCACTAATCAAAACTCGATAAGGAAAATCCACATTGAGATATGAAGGGAAAAATTAGAATAAATCCTTACTAATATAAAAAGGATGCCTCATGTTTTGTTTTGAACATTGATTGAATCTTTTGTAATTCCAAAACTGCCTTTTGTAAAATTTCCAAACTACTCTTATCACAATCATTATGTGACAAACATTTAATTAAATGTTTGCTAAATTCCTATATTACCCCTCACTCATATGTCTATTAGGCTTCAAATTCTCTAGTTATAATCAGACTTTTTGGAATCCGGTTACGCCATTGAGGCTGCCATGTGTCCCTTTTAACACTCTTTAATTGTAGTTAAGATTCACCCCCTCCTAAGGTTCACCCAATTATCCTTGGATTATTTTAGAAAAAAAAAATTTAACCTTAGGGATTAGTGAATTTTAACTAAGGTTTTAAAAACTTAATATTTTTTCCTAAAAACCAGGATAGGTGGATGAGAGTGAACTCTAGAGGTAGATGAATCTTAACCACAGTTAAGGGGTGTCAAAATAGACACATGGCAACCTCAAGGGCGTAATGGGACTCCAACTATGGATAAGATTCACCAACCCCTAGGATTAATCCAGTTATTCTTGGTTTTTAGAAGAAATATTAATTTATTTTAAACCTTGATTAGAATTCACTAACTCCTAGGGTTAATTTTTTTTTTCCAGATTTTTTTTTCTAAAAACTAAGGATAAGTAGGTGAACCCTAGGGGTGTGAATCTAAATCATAGTTAACAAGTGTTAAAAGGGTCACAGTGATCTTTGTGGCGTAATTGGACCCCTTGTTCACTTGGCAAAATGTTCTGAAAGAACATCTTACTAAGGTCCTGCTCGCCCCCCTTTCTTTGCTATACCCGACATGTTACTAAAGCTTTTTGGTTCTTAAAATATCACAACATTATATTTCAATAAGCAACGTGTCTCTCACAAAATTTTCTTATCCAAAATGTCCCTCAAGTTTTTATATCCAAAATATTCTTTAATTTTTTTTTTTTAAATGCCCTCACTAGGATCCCTCTTTTCAGTCTCTCTTCCCTTCCTCTCTCTCACTGGATCGTACGTGCCGCCCACTAGTAGAAATAAAAGATTAGAGCTTATTGAGATATTAAGAGAGAAAACAGAATAAAAAGAAATAAAAGATTAGAGCTTATTGAGATATTAAGAGAGAAAACAGAATAAAAAGAAATAAAAGATTAGAGCTTATGTCAATAAAATATTTAAAAAGTAAGCTCTTGGACTGTACCCAATTTCCTTAAAAAGGGAAAAAAATTTAGAAAACTTTCTTTTGAAATTTTATTGAAATAGACCAACAGCATGCGTGCTGTAGCCCTATAGGCTATAATAGGGGCTTTTGATAAGGAAAATGGGAAACGGACCTCAAAGTCCTCTCTTCCAAACAGACCGCCAGTTGCTAAGAGTTACATGTCATTTTCTCTTTCCCAATGTGTTGAACTTGATTGGTTTGGTCAGCTTCTAAGAGAACATTGAGGTCCACTAATCATAACTCAATAAGGAAAATCCACATTTAGATATGAAGGGAGCAAACAGAATAAATAGAAATAATAGATTTGAGCTTATTCAAATATTGCGGGAGAAAACAGAATAAATTGAAAAATAAAAGATTAGAGCTTATGTCATCCCAATGTCACGACTAACCAACACTTCAAGTCACTACTGAGGACCCACTTGGAGGCTTAGCCCTCAAGTTTCCTTCTTCTTTGACTCTCCCTATATATTCATGAACTCTAACTCCCAATCTTGCAACTTAGAACTAACCACGAAGACAGAGAGAGATGGAGCTGGACCCAGGTAAGGGAATGGTTCGAGACAAGACAGGGCCTAGGGTCGAACCCAAGAAAGGGAGTTTATTTCCACTCAAGAGGAGGTCAGTGAAGAAGATGATGTTCGATTACATAACCCATGCAATGGCTAATCTGTTCTATCCTCCATAGAAGGTCTGCTTTGTTAGAGCATTTGGGTTGCACCTCCTCTTACTCTTCATCCTCTTCTCTATCTTTTTAATTTTTTTGGTTACTAGTATATATGTATTTGAGATGATCATGTACAAAATAAATTTTTTTGTTTAAAAAGTGATGGTCATGTACATATAAAAAGAAAATGTTGGATATTGTTGTATTGATTATATATTCTTTTCCAAGCCATCTATCCAATCCGTAGATACAGTCTCATTTTAATTTTATTTTTAATTTTTATTATTGTTATGATTTTATATGCTGAATGATAAGGACCGAAATCCCCGAGATTATCGGGATTTTAAACCTTGGTGATGGCCCCTTACTTCTAGACTTATATTTTATGCACTAAAAAAAAGAAAAAAAAAATGTTGATGCACTGGTATAAAATTGCTTATACTCTGCTTTTTAAAGTAATCGCATTATTTTATACTAGGACGTGTTTGGATTACCCGACCCTCTATTGCGGATGGCAATGGTGTGCCCTCACCATCGTAGCTCGAGGGTCAAGTATAATTTACATATTTCCACTATTTTTTTAAAAAAATTAGCAGAATAGAAAATTCTCTCGTTGGATCCTTTGTCAAGTTGGGATTAGGTTTTCCTTTTGTTAACCAATTAATTTCAAAATCAAGTTCACTTTAAAGCTATGTTTGGTTGCCAAGAAAATTAGTGAAAACATGGAAAAGAAAAGAAAATTTTGGATTTCTAATATAATTTCTAGTTGTGTTTTGTCCAATTTTCTTTTCTTTTCCATGTTTTTACTTATTTTCTCGACAACCAAACATAGGGTAAGGGTGTTCTTAGTTCTTACACGACCCAAATCCGACAAGACCCAAATCGAGACCAACACAGTCTATTGCCTCTCACAGGTTCGGATTTGCCTTTATCAATTTTTTCTGCCATAAAAAGAATTAGAAAAAGTATTTACCTCTCTTTAATAATCCTATTTACTAAAATAGCACTAAACATCCAATGGGTGGCTGTTGGTTGTTTGTGGGGGTGGGGTGGGGGGGGGGGGGGGGGTTCTACAAAAAAATCATTTCAAACGTGCTGCAGTGATTGGTTGTTGGGCGTTTAGATAAAAATCTAGAAACTTGGACTCCAATGAGTGGTTGGTTGTTGTAGAAATATTCTTGTTCTAGAAGAGTTTTGTGGTCAAAGGTCAAAATTATGAGGATAAGATGAAAGACAGTTTAATACTGTGTAGCGGAATTCTCCTCTGTGTTCATTAGTCTACACCTTCATTTTAAATATTAATTAATTGTGGTTGAGATTCATTCTTAAGATTATCCACCCAAGCTTGCTTTTTAGAAGAAAAAGAAATTATTACTTTTAATTTAGGTAAACCTCATCATAGTTAAAAGGTGCATAGGGTGCGGCAATCGACTAAATGAGGAAATAAGGGTCGCTAATCACTTCTTTTCAATGTATATAGAAAGAGCGATAGTTTGTGCAAGGTGCTGACTATTGCTCCTCAGCTCTCACAAAGCCCCTTTAACTATTATAGACTCTGGTTAAAGAAGTTTTAAACCCTAAGATTAATTTCTTTTATTTTCAAAAAATTAGATACTTAAACCCTAAGGATAAGTGAATCTTAACCACAAAAGAGAGACGACACGCCTCCTTCATTCCACCATCGAGGTGATGATTATTTTTCGTAAGAATGAAACCCTCTACAGTTTTAACCAAACTCGAGAGAGGCAGATTATGCCCCTGGGTCGTGTCCCTTTCGACGCCCCTTAATTGTGGTTAAGATTCACTCACCCCTAGGGTTCACCCACCTATCTTTAGTTTTAAGTAAAATATTTTATATATTTTTTAACCATGGTTAAAAAAAATTATTTTTTTTCTAAAAAGAAGGATAAGTGGGGGTGAACCAAAGGGGTGAGTGGTGTCAAAAAGGACACGTGACCTTAACCGGACTCCCCCAAGTCCGATTACAACCGTAGAGGATTGGATTTCATTACTTTTCCGTAATCCAAAAACGATGTCTATGGATATAACCCCTCTTTTCAAGACTTCGAAGTGCAGTTTGAAGGGAGAGGTCAAGATGACAGTGGTAAACAGCTGGAGTCATCGACCACTTCTTATACTAAGACATGGAGAGAAAAAAACAGAATCAATAGAGCTTACTTCAATCCAATGCCAGCACTTGTGTCACTGGATTCCACCCAACTTGGAATGGCTTAGTCCTCAAGTTTCCTTCTCATTGAATCTTCTTTTATATAGGTATCTTTACATCTCTCTATACTCCTCTTGCAACTTAGAACTAAGCACAACAATGGAGGGGAATAGAATAGCGTGTGTGAGAGAAATGGAACTGTACCCTGGTAAGGGAATGGCTCGAGCCAAGACAGAGCCTAAGGGAATGGTTCGAGCTAAGACAGGGCCTAGGGTCGAACCCAAGAAAGCGAGTTTAATTCCACCCAAGAGGAGGTCAGTGAAGAAGATGATGTTCCATTACATAGCCCATGCTATGGCTGATCTGCTCTGTCCTCCCCGTCCTTCATAGAAGGCCTGCTTCCTCAATCCCCTTAGTATATATATGTATTTGAGGTGGTCATGTACATGGAAATAGAAATGTTGGATAATATTAATGTATTGGTTATATATGTATTTGAGGTGGTCATGTGCATAGAAATAAAAATGTTGGATAATATTGTATTGGTTATATATTCTTTCCCATAAAATAATGCCCTCCTCTGGGCAACGAGGGGAAAATGCGTCTGTATCTTTTTTTCTTTTTTTTTTGCTACCTGTCCCCTTTTAACTTCCTTTAAATGTGGTTAAGATTCATTAACCCTTAGGATTAAAGCATAAAGCCTTGTTTTTTACAAAAAAATATAATTTTAATCATAGGCATTAAAACTTGTTAACCATAGTTAAGGGCAATTAAAGGGGCTTTGTGAGGGTGAGGAGCAATAATCTACTTTTCACCCCTGTAGGGACGGGCCGAAATTTTTTTTTTGACAACTAAGCTTATGGGTCATTTCATTCATAGACTTTTTACATATCCTACATGTATTGTTTCTTCTTGTTTACGGGAGTAATTGTCCTCTTACCTATGTCTTATTAAATAATATAATATAGTTTTTTTTGTGAAGTTTAAAGAACAGTTGCCTCCTTATCCATGACTAATCCTTTACGGTTATAACTAAACTCCTAAGAGTTTAGTTACAACACAAAAGTCTTTTAACTCTAGTTAACAACTTTATCCTTTAGAGTTAATTTTTTTCTTCTAAAAACCAAGATTAGGTGATAGAACCCTAAGGGTTAGTGAATCTTAATCACAATCAAGAGGTATTAGAAAGGACATGTGTCGACCTGAGGGTTGTAACCAATTCCAAGGAGTCAGGTTATAAGTATTCTAAATCCTTAGTAAACTATATTTTTTAAAAAAAATTGGAAAGCCATAGGACACCCACTTGAGATCGAATCACAACCAATCGCAATTGAACTCATGGAGAGTACAAACAAACCCATAGGCCAACACATGACCCTTTAACCCCTATTAATTGAGGTTAAGATTTACTAATTCTTGGGATTCAACAATATAGCTTAGTTTTTAGAAAGAAATATTAAATTCTAGTTTAGGATTTTTAACCCTTAAGGTTAATATTTTTTAATATATATATTTTAAAAAGCTAAAGTTATATTGTTGAACCCCAAAAGTTAGTGAATCTTAACCACAGTTAATATGGGTTAAAAGGGACACTTGTTGGCATGTGAGTCCAATTGAACTCTCGCCGAGTTCAATTGCAATTGGTTGTAATTGGACCTTCATCTACCTCCATGCCCTATGGTATGTTATATATATATATATATATATATATATATATTAAATTTAAAAACAAAATTCAAAAGTTTGGGGGAACGTGCCCCAGCCCCCTGGCTTTGCCTCGCATGTCCATTCATTATCTGGCATTTAGCGCTAAAAATGAGATAAATCATTTCATTTTCTCCCATGTTTTTTGGTTTCTCTTGCATTGATATCTCTCCCCTTTTTCTCCCCTTTTTATCACTACATGGCAAGTGATGAATGGACGCCTAAGGCCTAGCCTCAGGCATGAGCTAGGGGTAATCCCATGCCATTGGGGAGTGGTCCAGCTCCCGAGTCTACCAGTCCGACCATCCGAGTCCGTCCGGGTTTTAAAACACTCAAAGAAAGAAAAATAAATAAAATTCACCCTTGAATAAATTTTAGTGTGGAGGATCTTTCATGGGCCAGGCACAAGAGCCTCCAGGAAATGCCTTTGAATGAAAACTATGCCTCTCCGCCACACAATATTCACCAAAAGAGAGAATCAAATAAAGGTGGTATTAAACAATCTGAAGACAATCTCCATGATTTGGACTCGACGAAAGACCTAGGAGAGGAAGTGAGAGGACCACCTTAAAATTCAACCAAAAGATCTATCAAAATTATCTGTCGCCAGTTAGAGCTTGAACTTAACAACAAGAACAAGACACCATGGGCCATAGATCTAGCTGTAAGGTGACAACACTTGACCACCAAATATTCTCCATCCTTACTCTTTTTAAGCTCATTTCTTCAAAGTTCATATTCACATCTCGAGATCTAATCGAGTTGAACTAGTTTTAGAGCGAGAGATCGGAGAATGAGCACCGTCGGCGACCAAATGAACTGCGAAGGAGGACCAACCCAAACAGGCCCTTCTTGTGGTAGAGTCCCACTCAAGAAGGGATATTACTCAATGTTGCATCCACCCAAGAGAGGGAGTGTGACGAAGAAGATCTTTGGGGATATTGCTAAAGTTGTAGCTCCTTCTACCCAACCCAATCCTTCTGCGTAGCACATAAATTTCTTCCTTTTCTTCTCGGTCCTTTTAGTATGTGTAACAAAAATCTCTATGTGGCTCATGAATAGAAAGTACTATCAGTATTGCACATCTTTTGCTATAATATGTTCTTTTTACTGATGGACGGTGTTCTTGTCAAAGGGGAATGCTAGGCCGACTCTCCGGCATGGGGACTTATCCCTCATATTCAGGTGAAACCCTTGCCGGTGATTCGGCCTAGCACTTGTCGCTTATGCAAACTATGCTATTTTTGTTTTTTTGGTAATCAGCTATATCATTTATCTATCTATGTCGGGGGTTAGGGGGTTAGAACCCAAGGGTGGGCGTCAATGGCCACACCAGGACCCGAACACGAGTCACTCTTCCCCAAAGGGAGATACACCACCACTGGGACAAACGTAGGCGTGTATCCAAACTATACTTCAAAAGGTATCGATCACTGATCTAGCTTTAAATTATGGTGTTAGTTTGCCTGGTGAAGTTGGGTTAATATATACCCATCCAGTGGTGATAGGGGTCTCCGCCGTGATGGAGAGAAGAGATGGTGGTGGAATAGGGAGCCTAAAATAGTTAGTCTTTGGTTTTTTTATTCATTTGGTTATCTAATATTGTTATAATCAGTTCGACAAATCTAGAGAAATAAGAAAACAAGAAATCAAGCAATCATACAAAAGAGACAAGATATACGTGGTTCGGCAATGTTCCTACGTCCATGGGAGAAAAGGGCAAGAAATCCACTAAGAACATGGTAGAAAAACAGTGTACACAAGCTCTCTCTAAAAAAAACCACTTTCTGAAACCCTCAAAAAACTCTTTATATATCTAGGGTTACAATGAGAAGAGAAAACGGGTCGAAAATACGGGTCGAAATTTTGGGTCACTCGGGTCGCAAACCGGGTCATCAAGGATCCAGGTAAAATCCATACCAACTTCCCAATAAAACCAATATACAGAATTTGAGCCAACACTCACAGATATGTTGATAAAAATGATCTTTAACTAGACTTCGCAAAGCCAGGATTTGTTTAACAGTCATTTACAGTAGTTAAATCCATACAAGACAAAACATTCTGGCCTTTTAACACTCAAGGCCACAGGGAATAGGACATGGTTTGGTTCCGGGAAGGACGGCAGGTGATGGGGTGAGAATTGGCTGAGGTAGAAAGATGAAAAGGATCAGATAGGTTAAGAAGAGACGGGATGAGAATTAATCCAAAGATCAATCTGTTAAAGCTAAGGTGTGACAACATGAACATTTTTTTTTGGTAAGGAGCACTACAAGAAATCGGCTTATCGCTCACTGTTTTTATCCATGACCAGAAGCCATTGACCACGTTTACAATGCGCAGAACAAACAACGATCTTTCAACATGTGATCTTATGTATTTAAATATCACGGTTGTAAATTTAACCATGATTGTTTTAAACATTAATGATCACAGCTATTTATCTATGATTGAATATCTAAAATACCGAAATTATTCTCTTTGAAAGTGTTATAACCAGTTTGACAAATCTAGATAAATAAGAAAATGAGAAATCAAGTAATCGCACAAGAGAGACAAGATATACGTGGTTCGGCAAGGTGCCTACGTCCACGGGAGAAAACGACAAGAAATCCATTAAGAATACGGGGAGAAAAATAGTGTATACAAGCAAGCTCTCTAGAAACCCTCTTCTGAAACCCTCCAAAAAATCCATTTTTTTCTCACATCCTCAAAGAAAACCCTTTATATATCTAGGGTTACAACAAGAAGACCCTTTATATATAGGTGAAACCCCACACATTGCCTATTAATCGGATCACTTGGGTCGCACACGTCATCAAGGATCCGTGTAAGATCCTTACCAACTTCCCAAACAAAACTCATACAAAATTTGAGTCAAAACTCACATAAAGTAGTTTTTTCATCTATTATAGATTATGATTTTTTGTATAAACCGTGATTGGTTTGATTCAAAAATCATTGTTATTAGGAAAACTGTGATCGTTTATCCCACATTTTTAATGGTTTTATTGTTAATCATGATTATTGGTTTATTTGAAACTTAAAAAGATTATGCGGTCCTACAACCGGTATCTCCTCATAGCCACACTACAAGAAATCAGCTCGTCGATCACAATTTTTATCTGTAATCGTAGGTCATTGATCACGGTTATAACGTACTTAATGAACCATAACATTTCGACGCGTGATCGTATATCAGATCAAATATCACGGTTATATAAGTGTGATTGTATATGTATATTAAAGGAGATTATATATTCAAACTATAGTCATTTCGAGTTCATCTTACAATCACCGTTATATAAATAACCGTGATTGGTTAAAATTAAACACTCACGGTGTTTTAAGAAACAGTGAGCATTTTTTTTCCCGAGTTAAAATCCTCCTTCATGAAACCCCTACCACATGTAGCTCCTCATTACCACTTCTAAATTTATACATAAATAAAATAAAGCACTCATCCACACATCAACTTGTAAATAATAAAATAAATTATTTTTCACCATGAATAATATAACAAAAATAAATTATATTTTTATTAATTAATAAAAATTTGTTTGCAGTGTGATTAGATACATATATATACAAATGATAATTAATTTAAACAATAACACTTTTCAAGTACTCAGTCAGATTATTTTTAAGTCTTCTTATTGTTTTATCACTACATGGTTCATCACCCTTAATAAAACAGTCAGTAATCTTATCATTTATTCATATTTCATTGCTGATAATAATGTCTCTCGGGTACAACATGGTATAGTAACCACATTCCTAGTTACTTTTTTGTTTGGAACACTACAAAAATATTAAGATAATGGTCAGAAGTCAATTATGTTTAATACATAAAATTATTGAAACAACAATTAAAATGACTAATTAATATCGAACACACCTCAATATTAATAAATTTCGCTCTTGTGAGTTTATTCTTGTCTTTCAAAAGACTTGACTTGTATGCAATCGCCCTTTATGAAAATAATTTGATCAATTATATAAAGGTAGTACAAAACATAATCATAGATGTAAAATGTGTAAATGCTATGAAATAAATTACTTACTCATTGAAGACCTTTGTAATTTCTTGGTCTGCATGTATGCCTAACTGCAATGGATCCAACCAGCACTAAAACTGTACTTGGAAGGATTAAACACAAGTACTGGTGTTCCCTTCAACATGAATATAATGAATTCCGAAATTGTAATTTCAAATGAATACCTTACTTTAAGAATTAGTAATTATAAGTAACAAAATAATATGAGAGCTAGGTGTAGGTAGAAACATACTCATGATTATAATGTATAACGAGTATTTGGTCACCCTTGGCTAAGACCAATTTAGTTATTATCGATAATTCAGCTATTAATTTATTCAGGGTTAAGAAACATATACCTACGTTCTTTATTTCTATCTCTCAATAATTCATTTATTTTTTATAAATAAATAAGAATTCAATTTATAAGTCATAAAGTTATAGTAATAGGAAAGTAAACAAAATAACCTTAATTAATTGTTTCAACTTATGTTTAGCAAAATCAAATTTGCACCGATTTCTTTTTTTGTACACAAATTTGTGACATCTTGTCGTAGGATATATGTTGATGAAGTAACTCTTTGGCCAAAGATTGCAGCATTAAATATTATTAGTGAAAGTCTACCGTTGCTTATTTTCTCATCAAACCAATGACTAAATTTCTCAAAAAATTCTTCAATTGATTGTACAACTTCAACCTATAATAGGAGAAATATATTAACTTAATAAGGACAATGTTATTAAAATTTTATATACAACAAACAAAAATAATTATAGCAAATTAAAATAATATATTGTAATAACATATTTAGCTACCATGCATTTACTTAACATTCAACATAAGCTACAGGCAGATAATTGTGCTCTTAGTACTTGTGACTTAAGAGCAGTCACCTTATTAATTATTTGTGCTAACTCTTGCTTCATAAGTCGTAATTGATAGATTTAGTTATCAATTTCTTCCATTTTCAGCGCTTCTTATTTGAATTGCTGAATTTCATTCACATATTACTTCTCTAATTATTCCTAAGATGTTGAGTATTTAGGGATAAATATTCTAATTATTTTATTCTGAAGTAAATATAGTGATTTAAAATCTAAATCTCTATCAACACTTATAATTTTTCTTTTCAAAATTGAAGAGCTACTAGTATTTGGTTCTACGTCAATATGTTGTATTCTTGCGTGACCTCTCATTGACTTTATTCAAGGATCCCAAATTTGAATAATGAACAGTGAGAACAAAGGATCCAACCACCATCTTTTGGTCCATCAAAAGCTCAAGAAACTTATGTGGGACCCAGGCACCACTTCATGGAAACTCGCACGTCATCACGAACCTAGAAAAATGGAAAGGGTTTAGCCATCCATGCACTACTGACCTCAATCCCCGACCTTTTGATTGCTTGATTTTTCAGTTCCGCTGTCACTAACTAGAATAAGATGATCACCATCTCAAATGAGCTTAATATCATCAATTTCAGCTCTATCTTTGCTTAGGACTTAAATTTTTTAGCACCAATCTCAAGCAGCTCATGTTGAGATTCGGCAGTAGCTTGTGCTATCCAGCGATTTCACCCTCTTCTGGGCAACTAATTGTCACTCTGACAAAGTCACCTCTGCGACTCTTAGCGCATATAGGATGATCCGCAGATGTATGTAGGTCTCCCTTGTCTGTTTGAGCAGCTAAAATTATGATACCAATGTAAGATTTATGTATAAAGGTCCTTGCACAAGTTAAACTAAGTAAATAATATATATATATATATGAATAGCAAATAAATCATGCAAATTTGAGAGATGCTCGATTGAGTCTTTCTTAAAGATAGTTGAAGCTTCCCACGTTTTGGGAAAGCATCACTACCTCTAAAAATCAACTAAGTTTAGATTCAACTGATCAGTCTCACTTGGTGGATGATGGGGGTACCAAACTCCTTATTAAAGATGCCAGTATAATTAATTTAATCCCAAATAATTAATCAAGTAAGCTCTAGAAAAATTAATTTTATTTAATTAATTTGGAATCAATTGAAGTCTGATTTTCATTTAATAAAATTTGAGTAACAATTTCACTAACATGTGTCAATTTGTAATTGGGTGGTCACTTTGGAAGAGGACCATGTAGTCCGTTTTTCATTTTCCATAAAATTATCCATACATAAAGTCCGGAATCAATTCAAGTGTAATTTTAGTAAATAAGGTATTAAAGCTTTTATATACTCACGAGAAGTTTCATAAGAAACTGATGATGTGGGAGATGGACTAATAAACTTCAAAGAGAAAACACAGGGGAATACTGAAGAAGCTTGTCTCACTTAAAGAACCAAGCATCAAGTCACCCTATAAACAAAATGAAACATTTTACCCTATTTGATTAGGTACCAACCTATTTTGAGTAGAGACCGTTTTGAACTAATTAAACCGAAGACAGTGTAGGAGGAAAACATAATTTAAAAACCTACAAGGTGTCAAGGACTAAATTTAAAACATTCAACACCAAAGAGTTGAGTTGTTAGCTTATCCAAAATGGGCCGGGCTTGGGCTTGATTTTTGTGAATTTAAAAGGCACGGCACGTTTACGAGAAGGTTTTGGGGTCGAATTAGGCCAGTTGACACACCCCTACCCGGACCGCGCCTCCACAACAGTGCCTATACTGGACCTGGAATAGAGCGGATGCTCTTGAACATCCCATGGAAGACCCCCTGATGCTCAGGGATGGTGATGACAGCTTCAATTTTGGTCTCTTCTTTGGATTGGAAGAGAACTTTTATCTCTTCGCAGCCTTGCTGATCTGCCAGATCCCATGGGGTCGAACCATTGATGTCGGGCGTGTCAACGTCAGCCCCTTGGTCCAACATTAACTTAACCGCATCAGTGCACGCGAAGTGACCCACATCACCGGAAGATATGTTCGCACCCTTGTCGATCAGCAGTTTGATCACCGGTTCATGCCTTCCCAATATTGCTTCCCACAGGGGAACATTCCCTTCTAATCTGAATAAATAAACACAATGAACTGGTTGAAGCTACTTGAACCAATAGTCATTCTACATAATCATTTGTACTTGGCAACAAGTAAATGTGTAAACATTATTCCATCAATGTCAGCCTCCCAATCCAAATATATGCCCTAAAAGAAAATCATAGTGAAAAAATCTGTTTCATATAAATAGAAGAAAGGGTTGATAAACCACTGCAAGACAACGAGCAATCTGGATGACACATTACACACTCCAGGGGTGGGATTTCCTATTGTTGAGAATGGTTCAGAATATATACAAAGAGGTGAAAATAAATGTTGTGGACTTAAATGAAAGTCCCTGACCTTTAGATGGGGGTTAAAGTGGACAAGGGAGAAAGGATAGACAAGGTGTGTTGACGGTTAGTCTAAAAATATTCACAAATCAGAGCACAATTAGGTACTATTAACAAAGAAATAAAATAAATAATTATATAATGAATCACTCGAATTGAGAGGCGCTCGAAGAATCTTTCTTGAAGATAGTCGAAGCCTCCCATTGTGCAAGGGATAAGGCAGCTCTATCTCTGGGATTCAACTCAACTCGGATTCATTTAGTCTTTCATTACAAGTTTACATTACTTGGCAGAAGACGATGGTACCCAACCTCCTTTAGAATGTCCGAATAAATTAATTTTAAATTAAAATTGAATTTCTTCACATACTTTAAATTTAACCATATATATAAAATTAATTAAATTAATTTTATTGCATCAAAATTAATTTCAATAAAATTAATTTAATCTCATTACCAAAACGTCTCATAATATGAGATTTTAAAATCGGGTTAAATTATTTTACCGATTAATTCAAAACACTTCTAATTAATTATTTAAATTAAATTACTTAAGTGTTTGCAGATTGTCCAAAATTCGTCAGAGTCTCTCCTTTGTATATGCGGTTTCAGGTTGATGGATTAGCCTAATTAAGGATCGATCTAAAAAAATTGACGATCGGATCGGATTATCTCAAAATACTAGTCAGTTAGGACGGACCCAAAAGAATCTGTCCAATTAATCTAGTCAAGAGAGGATCCATTTGGATTGTCAAAAATTAATCTCGAGGTCTGTCTAAAGAGACAATCTGTTTAGATCAATTAAACAGGTCCGAACTGAATAGTCCGATCCTAAGAGAGATCAGTCCACATAATATAACTGATTAATATGGAAGAGGAACTTCAAAGTATGTCTCGGACCTGCCTTTTGGTACCTCAACAATAAGAAATTTTATTTCTCGATCCGGAGGTATCTCGCCAGAGCTTCAGCTCTTAAAAATGAACTCAGCATTATTCTTTTCACATTGATCCTCTATCTATATATAGAGGTACAGAGGTCTCATTGAAGATGGTTACGAAGACCTCATTGAAGAGCTCGGTTACCAAGAAAGCCCAAATAACCTTATACGTGAAGCACACACCTCCTCAAATACCCGATGGTCAATAGAAAGTCTCAAGTTAACATCCAATGTATCTTCACATTGGTTAAAGAGAAGCTCTTAAAGTTAAAATCCAATGTATCTATACATTGGTTAAAGGAATCTCTCAAATGTAATATCCAATGGATATTCACCTTGATTAATCTTCCATCATCATGACCATTACTTTTCAAGAACAATTAAATCCAACAGATCAAATTGATTTGGTGTACCAAGAATCTTACACCCTTAGTCACATATTTAAAAAACTCTAAATAGGCACGATCAAAAACTGAATTTATTATCAATAATATTATTAAATATTTTATTTATTATTTAAAAATCAAATCAAAACCAACAAGGTGTACGTTGTAACATGTGGTAGAGATATATCAGGAAACCTTGTGCAAGCAACCACAGTTTCCTCCCTTATCACAATCTCTTGAGAGAGCAGAATCCTTGATTGATTCTCTTGTGTTAGTTTCCTTGTAAGAGCTGTGTACAGCTCACTCATATTCTATGGGGTCAAGGTGATTAAACCAAAATCTGTGTTTGAATTCTTTCCCTAATATGGTATCAAAGCAACAGGTCACAACTTCATCAATTCAATGTCTTTTCCCACCATCAACACCTTCAACGCCCATGGATTGGTTACCATCAAGTTGGATGGAACCAATTACTTGATGTGGCATACCCAAGTGGAACCCATCCTTGTTTCCTTGGATCTGATCGGATTTGTCTACAGAACCATAGTTCCTCCACCTCGTGTCATTAAGAATGATTCGAAAGAAGAAATACCGAATCCCAAGTTTCTTCAATGGCGGAGGACAGACAAATATATTGTCACTCTCCTCAATGCGACGCTCACCGATAGCATTCTTGTACAGACGGTATGGGAAACCCTTTCGATAACCTTCTCACAGCATAGTCAAGCACAAAGTATGCAACTCAAGCTGCAACTTCAGACCACCAAGAAAGGATCATCTACTGTAATCGAATATCTCAATCGGTTGAAGATCATTATAGACTCCCTCACTGCCATTAAGCAGCCCATTCCAGATTCAAATCTGGTTTCGAATGCTTTGGGAGGCCTTGGCTCCGAATATGAATCTTTCATTACGGCAATCACAAATCATGTTGAAGCAATCTCCTTTGCCGAACTTCGCTCTAGATTGTTGAGCCATGAACAGCGACTCCATCATTCTCTTCTCAGTCACCAGACACCTCCCAAACTGCTCTCTATAGTAGCCGATCACCGCAACAGCATACCAATCGTCGCCGAGAAAGAGTATGTCGTGGTTGTGGCCATTCTCATTACCCAAACTCAACTCGGATATGTTGAATCTAATTTTAAATTGTTTAAAAGTTAGTTCAAAACATTTTAAATAATATGTTTTAGTCCCTAATGTTTGTTAGTTTTGTTTCAAAAAGATCCCTATTTTAATTCAAAAGTAAGTGTTTTTGTTTTTGAGGTGACTTGAAGCTTGGTCTCCTTGTGAAGTGTGTTTTCTCTTTCAAAACATAGTCTCACATCGGAAAAATAGAAGAAAGTTTCCTTCTTATAAGTGTTTAAAACTCTACTAGATTGTAATCTTGTAATGTAGGAAACTCCTTAAAGTGTAGGAGACTCCTATTTTCATTGACTTTAGACCTTATCTTTGACACGCAAGCAGAAAAGTGTATGATTGGCCTAGACTCTGGATTAAAAGTAGATTAATGATTTAATCAGTTTTGTTAAGTTAAATAAATGTATTTAACTTGTGATTTTATTAATTTTCAATTAAATAATTATTTTAATTAAACAAAGTGTTTAATTAAATGGACTAATTTCTAAAATGAATTTTTGGACTAAAAATCATGGTTTCAATGTTATAGATTAATTATTTTATTGAAATGGAATTTTCATAAATCTAATTAATCTATTGTGGGTTTTTATTAATTTAATGGATTTTAAATTAATTTTCAGGGCAAACTTTAAAAGAGGTTTGGTGCACCACAATCTGCCGAGTAGTTCAAACTCGTAGGGATTGGTCAGTTGAATCCTAGTTGAGTTGTATTCCGGAGATAAGGGTTGTTTTTCCCTTTCACATGGGAGGCTTCGACTATCTTCAAGAAAGACTCTCTTTCGAGCTCTTCTCAACTTGCGAGATTCAGTTATATATATATATACTATTTAATTTTTTATTTTTCTAACTTGTGTAGGGATTTATGAAATAAATCCAACAATTTGAATATATTCTACTCCTTTTTGCATATTAAAATCATAGCAAAATATTGTACCCAAGTTCGAAGGACAAAACTACAATCGTTGAGTCCAGCAGATGGAGTATTTTCTGAAGAAACTTAACATTCTGTATGTGCTTACAGAATTGTGTCCTGTCATCCCTTCTGTGACTGGTGTGGAAAAAACAGCAATAGAGAAAGCAACTAAGGATGTGCAGAAGTGGTACGATGACTTTTAGTGATGATGTGGCCGATGAGATAGATACTTAAGATTATGGATTGAACGAGAAAAAATGAGTTATAGCAAATGTGTGGAAGAAGAAAGATGATATAGGAACTTTCCTTACGAGTTAATTTTTTAAAAACTTTAGAGGTATTATTCCTGAATAAGTCGTGAATAAATCGCGAACGATTTGTCTTACTTAAAAAAATTCGCAAACGTTTTCGTATCTTTGAATTGTTTGGATAATGAATTATACATTTTATTTGTGTATAATTCGTGTATAATACACAAATTTACTAACTTTGGTTGGGAGTCCAGTAAGGAAGACAAAGAGGGAGTGCTTTGTAATAACTCTCACTACAAAATTTCAGACTTTTAACGGCGTTTTTAAATCGCCGTGAAAAACCCCAAAAACGCCGTTATAGTCAATAAAGGCGTTTTAAACAAAACGCCGTTATTGCTAATGTCGGGGAAGGCAAACACGGCATTTATCTTGACGGCACTTTAAAAACGCCGTTATATGTCACTCTATGGCGGCGTTTTGAGAAACGCCGTTATAGACTCCCCTTTCACGGCGTTTATATAAATGCCATCATAGACTCACCTTTCACGGCGTTTATATAAATGCCGTCATAGACTCACCTTTAACTGCGTTTATATAAACGCTGTTATAGACTAAATCTTTGGCGGCATTTGTTAAAACACCGTCATAGACGATACATTTAACGGCGATTCATAAACGCCATTATAGTTACCAATATCAATTATGGCATTTCCCAAATGCCGCGAATAGTCATGACAAAAAAAAATTAACAATATTTTTTTCAATTTTTTTTAACCTGTTTTGTACCTGTCAATAATATAAATATTTTTTTACCTGTTTTGTACATGTCAACAATATAAATATTTCTTTTACCTGTGTTGTACCTGTCAACAATATTAAATAAACAAAATCTTGTCCATAATGACATTATATATAAAAAGAAATTTTCGACATGAAAATCAGTATAAAATAAATACATTCAATCACAGGTGCCCATCATAATGTAATAATACAATACACATGTCCATAAAAAAGTGTCAATAAATCGTAAGTCTAACTATCTTCATCTTGCTGGTTCCCTCCTGCACCTCTAAAACTCGAAAAGTGTGTGCTCCCTGCTCCCTCCTATAACACAATTAAATAAAATTATTTATTAGAATATTGAAATGATAAAATTTACAGATTTCATAATTAATATGCAAAAAAGATTCAATCACTAACATGCATGCAAACATCAGTAACACCACACCAAATCTAAGCAATTTCACGCCATATTGAGGGCTTTACTTGAAAGCCATGAATCAAGCATAAAGCAGAACTAGCATCTCAAAAAAAAATTCGGGTGATATGTACAAGAAAAATTATGTAAGTTATGTAAGTTAAAAAGTCCCAGGGTATTATCTTCTATATGTGGTTCATCAAGATATTCACAGTTGATTTTGTTATTTCAGGAAATCTGCTATTATAACTGTGATTCTTTATGACTGATAATTCTAATATAAAATTAACAGAGATATATATATTACCCCAATAATGGTAATATTTATTTTTCAAGAAGATGTACCTATCATCGTTTTTTTTTTTCGCCACTTTAGGAGCAAAATATAAGAACCACACAAAATAGAGATATGCAACAAGCCGACCAACATAAATAATTCAGAGAGCACTTGAAAGCTCTTTGTCCTTAAATTGCAATTATTGAGGAGGGGGAGAGAGAGAGAGAGAGAATATTGTTTTCCAAACGTGTACGTTTGTAAGTAAAGAAAAGTATAATTATGAGGCAAGGCTCTGTATATAAGTGATTACATCAGCAGGTGCACAGTGGAATGGAGAGGAGAATGTAAACTCCAATTCTTCCTTTCATTTACCTAGAATGTAACATAAATTTCCATTCTATTATTTAACCGAAAAACTACTTTGGACTGGAATTTAACGCCTACTCTTTTCCTTCTAAAGGAATACTTTCGTAGAGCATTGAGTTGATATGCTCTTCAAGGGATGGGAGGCGTTGATTGTCGTCGTAACTGTACATCACAGGAACCAGTCTTGCAATATTAAGTGAGGCCTTTATGAAAGATGGGGAGAAAGGATTTGGTTTGAGGCATTCCTCATTGAGTCGCTTCCATGCATCTGAAATCATGCCAAAAGTGTGCTCTCGCGCGTCTTCAAAAGAAGAACCTCGGTGTTCCTTCATGTAGCACTCTATGTATGATCCATCATAACCTTCTTGATTCTCATCCTATCAATCCAACACAGTTTAACTTACATAACTAATTCTAAAAAATAGATTTTAAACTAGCCTACTTTTAACTTTGAAAATCAAAATTTCTAACAACCTATGTCTCAAGATAATACTAAATGGAATTAGATTTTTAACAAATATCTTAAAAACATATTTAATACTACCTAAAGAAACTGATTTTAACTAAGTTGAAACTAACCTCAAAACAGATTTGAACTAAGTTGAAACTAACCTCAAAACAGATTTTAACTGAGTTGAAACTAACTAGAAACATAGATTTACTCTAGGTTAACATTAAAGTAACAAACTAACCAAAAAAAAACAGAAAAAGTTCTATAAGTGAAAACTTAAAAAAAAAAAAAAAAGATTTAGTCTAACATTAGCTTAATAAAGAAGAGATTGGGTTAACTAATTGTAAGATCTAAACTAAACTATAGAACTAAACTTCATTGCTTAAATAAGCTATGACTAATCCTAAACTAATTTAATGTGGTAATCTATTTTATTCTAAACATATATTAAGTCAAGAAAAGAAAGGGGAAGAAAGTGCTAACCCGTGGCTACCGTAAAGGAGAAGAGGAGAGGGATGAGGGCTATTGTGGTTGTGGTGACTCCATGCCGACCGAACAAGAGAAGTAGACCCCTCTTTCCTTGCTTCCCGAACCAAAGAAAGATAGAGAGAGGGGATCTCTCTCTAATCTAGTAGTGTCGTTGAGGGGGCTGTCATGCCATGCGAGGACGACTGAGCTCGAGGTGAGTGCTGCTGTTCGGATTGTTGCTGCCGGCAAGGGAAAGAAGTGAGAGGATGAAGGCGTGGCTGCACATGTGAGATCGAAGCTGACTGGAGTTGCAGTTTGCCGGAAATGTGGCGGTACAAGTGCCGGAGGTGCTAGATGTTGAAGGTGAAGGAAAACCCCTTTGCTGCTACTGAACTTGGAGAGATGGGAGGGAGATTGAGAGATGCTATTTGAATCAAGGACAAGAGGAGAGTTCCAGCGCAGATTTGAATAGGACCGTCGGTGGAACTGTGGTGAGTGGACCCCTATTGCCGTCAACGGAAGAAGATGGAAGTGGAGATAATGGTGGTGGAGTTGCTGCTCTCAACCGTATGAGTTAGGTTTTTGAAGATCTCTCTCTCTCATTAGCAAACACACCCGCAAGGATGTGTGGGTGAGGACCAAAATAATGGAAGAATGGGAAGTCCCTCGTCGTTTTGCATTTTTTAGAATTATTTACCAACCAACCCTATGTTGGATGATATGTACTTAATACATATCTATGGATCTATACGTATATGCATATGCACATGCAATACGCATATATTGCAGTCGCAATTTTCATCGAAATTTAAATATGGAATCAATACAAAATTCGTGATATTTTGGTCCAGCTAGCCCTACTCTACTCCAATGGTATGGTGTGCTCCCTCTTATGAGGAAGGTCGAGGGATCTAATGCCTTACAGGATTTCTACTCCCATTTACAATCTACAGCAGATTTTTCATATTTATTTTGAAATATGAAAATCTCAAAAAGTAAAGGATTACCTCTTAGTAGATTTCTCACCTAGGAGAAAATCATATGTTGAACATCCAAAGCCGAGGAGGAAATTTGTTAAATTCCCCTCTTATGCTTGACAATTAGTACTAAGGATATTTGACAATTATCCAGAAATTGATAGCCGTAGAACTCCATTGTATCGTCATTCTTGTGCCTCCCCCGACTGACCCTTCTCTCACCTTCCCCTTCTTGGATGGTGTAAAAACCTTCAATTGCAGTGCCCAAGAATTCCATTCTAGGAGATGGTCTCTGGTGATGATAATTAGCTAGTGCGAACTCCTGAGTTCCTTGAAGGAGGATTTGTAATGTAGTTCTCTCTCACAACACAATAGGGACATTTATGGAGTGGGGAGTGAGAAGGCAAGGAATCTTGAAGGGAATGTGGGTTGTTGGAAATATGTACTATTACCATAAAGATCACAGTTTCTTTGGGTTGAGAGGCTCTTTAGCATGGAAGTTCCCATTGGGCCACTGATCTGTGAATATCCTCGTAACTGAATCAAGACCTGTTAGGGACTCTCTCAGAATAATGAATTTAGAGCCTTAACTTTCAGATTATATATTTTCTACATTTCTATAAGGTTATACTAGAGTTTTGTGTGTCTGTGCATCCATCCTCACCGTTTACTTTAATCAACTTGAATGGGATCTTATCTAGTTTCTCTTTGAATCACTCCAAAGCCAAGTCCCATTCAAATCTCTTCACACACGCCTATCAATTTCTCAGTGGCTTCTTCTTCCTCCCTTTGTATTTCAGTGATGTTGCTAGTTTCGTTCCTGGCTAGCTCTGCTGCTAACTTTTACCAGGACTTTGATCTCACTTGGGGCGATGGTCGTAGCAAGATCCTCAACAACGGTGATCTTCTCACTCTGTCTCTTGACAAATCATCCGGCTCCGGCTTCCAATCCAAAAGCGAATACCTCTTCAGAAACATTGATATGCAGCTCAAGCTCGTTCCTGGCAACTCTGCCGGCACCGTCACTGCCTACTATGTAAGCCCCATTTCTTTCTTGAATTTGGTACCTCAGCTAATGTATATATATGTTCATATATAAGAAGAGAAAATGACTACTAGTACACAAGACAAGAGACCGGGAAGTTACTTAGTAGTAGCCTCCAAGAATCAGAAAAACAACCCAAGACTAAATTATCATGTTGGTTGCGCACTGCAAACATATTGACATGGTTGCTGGATGAAATATTACCTTATAATGGTCCTGATTTCTGTGACTTTCTATGGGCTATTTGTATTGTCTGAATTTCCTTTTAGTAGGATGAATTTATTTTGTTTCTTACGAGAAGAAACCTAACAACTATACATTTGTATATGCTATGTTACATCGGTATGGGTTATGAGTGTCAGATTTCATCATGCATACTGAATGTTGCCTGAGAAAATGAAAAAAAAAAATACGTGGGGATGATGATGAATTTCATCCAATCTTTTAAATTTTATAAGAAATTTTCAAATTGTTGAGGAAAAAAAAGAGAAATCATAGCTGGGATAGTAATGACCATCTTTTAGGGTTGATTTTCGACCTAAGGAATCTCATAGATTAGTTCCTCTAGAGGTGGGGGCCATAACTTTGCAGGGTGCCTCCGTTGTTGGCAAAACATTGGTATGCCAAAAAATGGGGCGGGAATTATTTGGGTTTAATATGGTTTAGCTTATAAATGTCTGGCACAATGGGAACATGAGAACATGTCTTTTGAATGGGTGGGCCATTATTCGCCAGGTCTTTGAGTTTCTGTTGTACCATGTGGTTAGTGTATCAGGCTGATCGAGACTCAACTCTTTGAATCTGGCACCTAGACACGGCCCAGTCTGCCAGCTTTTAGTGGCTCTACGTCCGATGTGACCCGTTGGTCCTAAGCAATGTCTTTTGCGAAGCGACCTACATGTTCAAGATGATGTTTACAGTATCTGTAGTGATAGGTCTCCTTGAGAAAAAATTGACTAATGCTTGAGATGTTATCCCTTATTAGGAATCAAACTCCCAGGAGGCTTAATAGACACACGTTTATATATACTATTTTTTTCAACTTTAGCCTGACGGTCACTCTAAGGAGTAATCAGATACTGCCACTTATGGTTATAGGTTGTAGTTTTGGTATGTAAGACTAGAAGTGTAAATCATCATCTCTAGCTTTGGCTGTTTATCGTATTTAATTCATATGGATTTCACGTTTGCTGTTAGGCCTCATGATATATCATATATGTGTAAGGCTTGAGGTTCATGATATGAGTTCTTGAAACTTTATATTTCTGAGTCATGATTCCTAACTGTTTTGGTTTCTGTTTTCAGCCAAAATGGCTAGATTGAAACAGGCCAAAGATGAGGCTGAGAAGGAGATTGCCGAATACCGTGCCCATGTGGAAGCTGAGTTTCAGAAAAAACTTGCAGAGGTAAATAAATGTCAAATCAAAATCCATAGACAGGAGAGCAATATCAGGCTGCATAGCTCATCCACGGTCCACCATTAATTTCATGTTTGTGTTGAGGTTCTTGGCAGGACCTGTGAACTCCAAATGTAAATTCATGGGGTCCAACATGAACCTCAATATAGACTTGAATTGGACAGCCATTGATCCATATGTGCCCTGCAGGCTATCAAGAATTTCTAGTTGCTATATTAACACACAATATTAAGAACGCCTTCTGTATATGCGAAATGAGTACTTCTGTCTCATCAAACAGAGCAGTGGTGACTCGGGTGCTAATGTGAAGCGCCTTGAGCTAGAGACTGAGGCAAAGATTCATCACCTGAAAACAGAGGCTGCGAGGATATCACATGATGTTGTTCACATGCTTCTGAAGCATGTGACGACTGTGAAGAACTAATCTTTCTTTGTTGGGTAAAGTGGTATTTCTGAGACAGGCTACTGGACTCTATATCATGACTCAGGTTTTTGTACTAGAAGTTGGAATTCCTGATTGATAAGAATATAATGCTTGTTTGGTCCCCTGATTCATGTACATTGCTTGTATTGGTTGATTGGTCCTGTACTAGATCAAATAAATTACTCAATATCTGCTCTCTTTTGTCACTGTTTAATATATATACCATCTTTCTATTAGGCCAGTTAATTTGTTGAAGATACACTATGGAACAGCTCATCTTTTATACCTATAGATCCCGATGTTTGAGAAGTTGTGGAGTGACCTTGAACTTGATATTTGCACTGACGAGGAAAAATAAGCGCCCAGGCCCCACTAGATATCCAACTGAGCCTGATCAAATTGAGGGTTTTTGTTCTTTCCCAAGTATTGCAAGGGTGATTCGGATGCTGAAACCCAGCTTCAGATGACATCCATTTATTTTGAGTCATGATTTGAGTTAAACTTTGATTTTGATCCAGATTTTTTTGAGGGAGGTAAACTTTGACTTTTTTTTGGTAAACAATTTTGGTCCAGATTTTGCTTAAGAGCTAAGAGTGGTCCTGTGAACCACTTTGTTGGATCTGTAGTGAGCATCTCTTGGACCTTAGATCCAATAGTGTGGACCTAAGTACCACCTGTGCTCTCAGAAAAAAAAAATAATAAACTTGGGTCATTACTGAAGTCTGAGCTAAGATTTTTTCTCATACTCTACTAGGGAGGCATGGCACCAAGCATGTATAATTAGATTAGATTTTCTTTTGTCCATATGTTCAGACTGTCGAATAGACAGAAGTGTTGTGCTTGTAATCAGTTCTCTGTCCAACTAGAGTGCCACATTAAAGATCTGCCGTTATAATTGACCTATACCCTATAGTAATATGGTATAGTAAGAATAAAAATCTGCTTCCCCCTTTCAACCATTTCTTTTGTGATATGAAATATAGAATCTATCTGAACAATTAAACTCCAATCATGCAACAAGCTGTAAACAATTTATGCAGCCAACTGATATTTCCAACAGCGCTTCCAAATTCTGCTATTGTCTGGTGGCTCCACTCAGACAATGAGATCATTTGTTTTTTATGGGAAATATCCTGCAAAATGAGGAATGACCGATAGAATAAACAATCACAATCACCTAAATCTTCCAGTGCGTATCTCATGAACAAGTATTTGCACATAGTCTGCCTAATCCTAGAAAGTTTCTCAAAGGAACCCACCTTTTCAAGAGATGCTCGTCATTTAATTGTCCAACTGGACCAATAGGTAAATCTACAAAACCAAAAATTCATATCCAAAAATATTTAAACTTCTGTTTAACAGCAACCCTGTTAAATCTCCTATTATCCTTGAGATGTGATGTTTCAGCTTCACTGCTCCTTGGTTTATTGAACAATCTGATATTCAAATTCCCTTCATATCTCATTAAGATCCAGAAACAAGAGACTTGAAAATAAATGCCATACTCAAGTCTGTCTAGTGCTACTGTATAACTAAGCTAATTGAGAATCCCCCTTTGGAGCAACAACTTAGGCTTCCTTTTGCAACATAATCCAATGTCATGGCAAGCTACAATACCACTACACTATGTGTATCTTTACCGGCTATTTTGTTGAAAGAGATTACTCCAAAAAGTAGCATCCATAACTTCATATTTCCACCAGTCTGGCCAATATAAAATACAAAGCTAATAGAAAAACTTAGCTTTCAAATCATCTTCCTTTTCTCAACAATTCATGAACTCAATTATTGACGCTGTCAATAACTTCAATTTAACTAGCACGGAATGTTTCTAATTGTGTATATTGTTTTCTATTGTTATGATAGGTTTATTTTTCATATTTGATGCCCAAAGGACATTACAATAAAAAATAAGAATACGGGTTAAAGGGAAAATCAGCTCTGGAGAGTAGTTTCCATTGTGAGAGTTCTTGTTTCTCTCTTGAATCTAGATTTAAAGAACATGTGCCTAGGTGTGAAAGAATTTGATGCTAACAAGAAAAGTAAAAATGTTGAGTGAATTAAATCAATTGATATATTTTACGTGCATTGCACGTGCATTTTTACAAGTGTATATGTGTGTGTGTGTGTGTGAATATTAATGTTTTATACTTTGATTTGTTGTTTTAGGTGCACCATGGATTTTATAATGCTTACCATAATACGACTAAACGCCCTGGTGTTCTATATACAATGCAAATGAAAATGAAAACTAAAATCTTTTCAAATTAGCATTTACCTCTGGAGAAGCATGTGGTGCTGGAGTACCCTGACCTGCAACCTGTTGTGAAAAAATTGAATAAATAAATGAATGAAAATCTAAAGTTAAAAAAGGATTATTTAATGCTTGTTAGTATATACCTGCTGCCCCTGTAAGAACTGGTTGAACATCCGCTGCATTTCATTAAGCTGAGTTTGTTGGGCCTCCATCTGAGATTGTTGGGCCTCAATCTTAGCGGCTTGGGCCTCCATCTGAGCTTTTTGGGTCTCCACCTGAGATTTCGTCGCCTCAAGTTCATCCCTTAGCATTTGGGTCTCGCCAGATGAGGAGCCTATAGTACCGGAATGTCTCGAAGATGACCCCCATAACCTAGTGGGAGTCGGGCCCAATCCACATCCACGGATGCGTCCATCTCTCTCAGGCCCCATGACCTGAGAGAGAACATCATTTCGGCCCGTGCTATCTTGTGAGCCAACCGGTAACTGGCTGAGCACATCCTTCAACTTGTTTTGCAAACATTTTGAAACAATTACTATCTTGAATTTCAATTAAAGTGTTATATGATATAATGAATATTTAAATTACTTACAATCGTTTCTCCTGCTTGAGAGTTGACTGGCAATCCATCCTTCTTAGTGTGGGTCTTTATCCAGACCTCAGCACGGCCCGGAGCTATCCCTGATGGACTAGCCAATCGCTATGGCAGTGACAAAAGTAGAAAAACAAATTTTTAACTCATATGCATCAAATTGGGATATAAATTATTAGAATGAAACCGAACATACCTCCTCCTCTCTGACTCTGGCGAAGCTCTTTGAGCCCGCCGTATGAGGAATTTCTTGGGACTCGCGACTCGCTTTGCCCACTGCCTTCCGTTTCTACAATATTACATTTATATATCATATGAGATAAGGGATAATTGAAAACGATATAAGCATAATTAACATTCAAATAAAATATACCTTGGCCTCATCAGTGTACAAGTAGTCGACGTACGTATGCCATTGCTCCGGGGGAATATCGGAGGGGCACCGCTCATAGTTGACAGCAGGAGGGGCGTCCAAATCAAAAAGTTTTCTCCCCATTGAGGACCTACTGTCCTTCCATTTCTTACCCAAAGACTTCAAAACGAAGTCCTCTGCGATAGGGGGGAAATCGAACTTCTCCTGCAAAAACGTTGTTAAATTAATCATATATTAACTAGTTACATAAGTGTGTTTTAATAATAAATGACCTATTTATTTTGTTCTCACCCGTGCGACTTCCAAACCACGGGTTTTATCCGCATCACTCATCGCACGCCAATTCCGGACATCGATACGAAGTAAGTGAGCATCTCGTGCAATATTGCCCAAATACCCAGCCAAAAGTTGTGCATTCTTACCCACAGGTTGTGCTCTCTCATTTACTTTCACCTTTTTTTTCTTCCTTGCAGGAATCTTATGTATTTCGATGCATTTTGCTTTACCGCAGACCTTCCTCGTGGCCGCGGTAGCAAGTGTGGAGGAGCTACCCGAATGAGATGGTGGAGTGTCTGTAGGATCCATCTGCAAAATATTGATATTAGCTTCTGATAGAAATGCATAATGAAAAGGAATCTAAAGTACAAAGACATGAGATCTGACTAGCATACATCATTGTCGAAATACCAAAAGCTTACAAGATTACATTTTTACCTCAACATTCAGAAGAAGGAAAAAATCATTTGGAATTTATTACTGTGAATCCTAACTGATTGGCACCATCCCAAGCATGTACAGGGACTTATGTTAGTAAATCCTATGGAGATAGCTCAGTGGAGCAAATGAGCAATGTCTGGCCTACTTTCCCATGTACATAACAATAGCTAATCAATACTTACTAGATGGCTAAATACTGCAATAGGAATTACATACACATGTTGTTGGCATCAAAGGTTGCAGTCAATTAAAATATAGAAATAGATTAATAGAAATAAATTCCAACAAAAATCCCTTCCATTGACACTATCATTATTGAACAATTGTTACTTGGTACACTGAGGTTATCCCCTTTCTCTTGAATATATACTTCTACATTACATCAAAAAATAATCATTATGTTTCATCGCTATATATTGATTCAACATCATCGGCATCACTAGATTCGGAAGAAGAAGCCTGTTGTTGTAACACTTGGGGAGGAGCATCAATAGTTGCTCCAGTAATTCCTAATCTCACCCAACCGACACCTCCGTCATCATCATGTTCAGTGTCATCTAATTGTTGGTCGTCGAATGGCTCGTTCTCCCTGAATGCATTATCGTCCACAACAGAATCTTCATTCATGTCGAAGAAGTCTCTTGGTTTAGTCTTGATGACAACATGCCAATCTTCTTCCGTTGGATCTTGAACGTAAAATACCTGCTCTGCCTGAGATGCCAACACATAGGGTTCGTTCGACACCAAGTGTGCTAGAACCAAGCGTGTGAAGTTCACAAGCTTAAACCCAAATGCATCGGTCTTTATTCCGCTACCCCGTGACTTCACATCAACCCAATCGCACTTAAACAATACAAATTTAAGGCTTTCAGAATACGTCAATTCGACTACGTCTGTTAAGCGACCGTAGTAGGTGATCTCTGTGACCTTGGGGGTTCTGTCCTTAGAAGTTGAATAGCTTGTAATCGTTGCTTTGACCGCAACACCACTATTCTGACTTTTGCGTCCTCGCTCTCTATCCTTAGTACAAAACCGATATCCATTTATGACGTAGCCCTTAAACTTTTTTGTGACTTTACGTGGACCATATGCAAGACATGTAATCTCATCAGAAACTGGATTACCTGAATCTTGTAACCTTTGAACCTATTTCAAGACCAAATAGGATTAATATATATATATATATAATGTGTTATGCAGAATTCACAAGTTAAGACTTACATAGCCCTTAAACCACTCAACAAACTCAGTGGTGTGCTTTTTTTGGATTTCGTGGGGGGTCATTCTAGGTCTTTGATTTGTCATTTTAAGTACATTTATGTGCTGCCTGCAAAGAATATCATTTTCCAATCATTGTAAGTAAAAATAAATAAAAATAAATAAGTAACGAACAACATATATGAAGATTGTGCTCTTACTCTATATATTTTGTGACTTTATCGCAGTTAATCAACACATAACGATGTGCCTGCTGCCATTCCAAGTCACTTAAGATATATGGCTCTGCACTACCTATTACACTTTCATCGTCATTCCTCATCGGCCTGTTTAATCTCGATTCCATATTATTTAGATACCTGGAGCAGAATGTCATGCATTCTTCTGCCAAGTACCCTTCTGCAATGGAACCCTCTGGTCGGGCTCGATTGCGCACATAAGACTTCAGTGTATATAAGTACCTATATGAATTAAATTTTGTTAAGATAAGAGAAATTCTCGATAACAAGAAGTTTGAACACAACTATAAAATTATAATTGAAGGCATACCTTTCGATAGGATACATCCACCGGTATTGTACAGGTCCACCTAGTCTTGCCTCTGCGGCCAGGTGTATAGGCAAGTGCACCATAATATCAAAGAAAGCCCGTGGGAAAGTTTTCTCTAAATAACAAAGTGTAAGCGCAATTTTCTCCTCTAACCGTCTCAAATCCTCCACTTGACAGACTTTTGAACATATACCAAGAAAGAAGTTGCTCAATTAAGACTGAAGTTACATTATTCGGCAATGTTTTCCTCACAGCCAGTGGTAGGAATTGTTGCATTATAACATGAGAGTCGTGACTCTTTAGTCCATAAATTTTACGCTCTTTGATATTGACATGTCTTGCAATATTTGACGAGTAACTATCTGGAACCTTCACACTCTTCAAAACTTTGCAAAATAACTCTTTCTCATTCTTGTCCATCGAAAAGCATGCAGGGGGCAGATAAACTTTGCTTCTACCAGGCAGCAACTGAGGGTGAAGTGCATGCCGAATTCCCATTTCAACCAAGTCGTTACGCGCTTTTAAACCATCCTTAGATTTTCCTTCCAAACCTAACAAAGTCTCAATCACATTGTCACATACATTTTTCTCAATATGCATTACATCAAGGTTGTGCCTCAACAAATTATGCTCCCAGTATGGCAACTCGAAGAATATACTCTTCTTCTTCCAATTATACGGCATATCCTCATGGCTCGTCTGCCTTCGTCCTGTTTGCCCAGTTTGCTTACCAAGGGAGAAAGGAATACCCTCCAACTGACACAACACATCAGACCCAGAGATTGGAGTTGGAGCACATCTGAACTCTGTAGTGCCATCGAAAGAGTTTCTATTCCTCCGAAACTTGTGATCCGGCTTTAAGAAACGACGATGCCCCATGTAACATTGCTTCTTGCTCTTAGACAAGTGTCGGCTACAAGTGTCCTTATGGCATGAAGGGCATGCCAACTTTCCTTTCGTGCTCTAACCTGACAACATGGCATACCCTGGGAAGTCGCTAATGGTCCAGAGCAATGCCGCACGCATTACAAATGTCTCCTTCTTTGACGCATCATAAGTTGTCAACCCATTCTCCCACAAGTCCTTCAACTCCTCAACTAGAGGCCTCATGTAAACATCAATTGCATTTCCTGGCCCAGAGGGACCGGGAATAAGTAAGGACAGAATAAAGTTCGGCTGCTTCATACACATCCACGGTGGCAAGTTATAGGGAATAAGAACCACGGGCCATGTGCTGTGAGCAATACTCATCGTCCTAAATGGATTGAAGCCATCACTCGCCAACCCAAGCCTGACATTGCGAGCATCTGAGGCGAACAAAGGATACTTTTTATCCAAATTTTCCCAAGCTGGTGAGTCTGCAGGATGCCTTAACATCCCATCCTTAGTTCGATCCTCATCATGCCATCTCATTTCAGTAGCAGTCTTGGATGACATGAACAACCTTTGTAACCTGGGTTTTAATGGGAAGTGACACGCAAAATCTTTGCCGGAGTTTTCTTCTTGCGTTCCGCTTGATCATCCCCTGCCTTCCATCTTGATTCACCACACATGTCACATGTTTGCTTCTTTGCAGACTCTTTCCAGTAAAGCATGCAATCATTAGGACAGACATCAATTTTATCATAGTTAAGCCCCAAATCCGAAATCACCTTTTTTGTCTGAAAGTAAGTATCTGGTAGTGTTGAACCCTCAGGGAGTACTTCCCTCAACAACTCAAGCAACATAGTGAATGACTTATTGCTCCATCCACTAAGACACTTAATGTGATATAATCTTACGATGAAAGACAACTTGGTGTGTTTCGTACATGCTGGATACAAAGGCTGTCCCGCATCCCTTATCAATTGGAAAAATCTATCAGACTCAGGATTGGAATCCCGAGTACTAGTAGCCTCATCTTGGTTTGGGACCCCGAACACATCGTGCACCATATCTTCCATCTCATTATGTCTGTCTTGCACATAAGGATTTTGAGAAACTTGGACAGCAGGTGTGTGTTGCAATATGTCTTCCCCGTGATAAAACCATATTTTATAATTCAAGTCGAATCCATTACATATCATATGGTCGAAAGCTGTAAGTCTATCTTAGTAAACCACATTGTTGCATTTGGGACACGGACACTTTATACCGCCATTGTTATTAATCGCTCCACGAGCTAATGCAAACTGTATAAACTGCTTTACCCCTTCTATATATTCCTTTGACATCCTACGTAATACAACAATTGCATTCACAATTGATTAGATACTAACAATACATAATTAATTTGATACTTCATAAAAACTTATAGATAAAAGTACCTTGACATTCCAATCCAACTCTTATCCATGAGTTATAAGATTAGATTTATAAGTCCGTCTTCGTTTGTTATTCTGAGAAATAACAAAAGTTTATCACATCAGTAAGTTTTAATAAAACATGTGTCAATTACTTGACCATCTACACAATCATATATATGCATGCATGCTTCCTATCATCATCAACTCTTCTTCTAACGGGTGGGGTGTTCCTATCCCATTCAGGAATGCATAATCCCCAGAAGTCAATAGCTCAAGTGTTTTGTTCTATTTCAAGGAAATTTCGACAGCATTTCTCTATGGTTCTCTAAGTACACAACTTAGACTAGGGGCAAGCATGCATGCCACATTGTCTAAGTATGTACCCAGAGAACAAGAGAAACGACTGACAAAATTTTCCTCAATTTGGACCAACCATGAGCAACTGACTACACTGGAGATTATGCATTCCCAAACTGTCCAACCGGACAATTCAAGAATCATATACAGACAAATACATTTTATCACAAAGAAGACCGAAAAGTTGTTAACCAGCATTTAGCCCCGCAAGAGAACTAAACGACATAGTTTACAACTAATCCGTCCAAATAAGTGATACAAGAAATGCACTTGTCACACAATGATTCTTGAACGGGAGATCTAAGGTTTAATGCATGCATGAGTATGAACTTAAGCCAACACAGTCAATACTTAGTAAATAAACACTTTTAATTAGCAGTTTAAACATTTAACATAGACCACAAGCCCCTAAGTTTCTTATAAACATAACCTGTAGTAACAATTATGCAGCCCAATGGTGTGATGACATGTATCATGCCGTTATCACGACTTCGTACCTAGAAAGCACAACATGCATCAAAAGAAATAAAAGGATCTCTTCCCTGTGTAATTTCAATTAAACATACTAGGATTCCAAGCTAAACACCATCGAAATGGTGTGTCCCAACTCCCATTCATGTGTCATTTTTCTAGTCGGATACTTGGGAATCAACTAGCTAGCTGCATTGCATTTGAAGCTTGTTCCTGATGTAATTTATATGATTCTTGTTGCTTAGCCCTCCTATTTGATTGATGTAGTATCTTATCTATTTCTCACATACCCCATCAATATTTGTTAAAACCAGAAGGCCTGGCCACAAGAAGGTTCCTCTGATATAAACAAAGTATCTTGAAAAATTTTAACAAAGGAAAACTGATACCAATAGAGTCTTGTATGTATATGGATTCTACTAACAGTCTATAGATTCTGTGAATCAGAAAGTAGGGATGTTCAATTTGTTATAGGGTTTTGCATGAAAGACTGAGAAAATGGTTTCGAATGGAAAATCTCTATTTTCTTATGTTTTGGACTCGAAAATTCTAATCCAGATTGATCTAGATTGACGCACAATTTCATGGATAAAAGAAGAAGAAAAAAGTTGCACACTAATGTAGTCTCTCTCTAATTTTCCTTGATGCAGAAATTTTCATTTCAGCTAAAACTTATTTAACTTAATATCCCTTGGACACTACCAGGCTTCTGGCCCTACTACTACTTTATTTAAGATTGCCTAATTAATGGAGCAAGTCAATCAACTACCATATTCCAGCCCTATGGACATAAGAAATTTCCTTAGTTATCCTAGAGAGCACATATTGGTATATGACTAAAAGAGAAATAAATGTTAGAATCAGTTGAGTCACCCAATGAATTAAATAAAGGTTAAGATGCTGATTCTGAGCAGACATTGAAGATGATACAAAGAGCTTCTTTGGGGGTCAACCCTAATTTACCCCCAAAAAAGAAATCAAACAGCCGAATTTCAAGGGAGTCAAAAAAGAAAATAAAATAAAGAAAAAAGTAATGAAAAATGTCACGTGGATCCAATTTACTGAAAATAGTAACAGCAATTAAAATCAGAAAGAAACAGAAAGCACCTCTCCAACCCATCCAAATAGTACAATATTGGAGTTTGGAACACTAAACTGTTTTGAATTGAAGAATACCTTTTATTGATGGAATTTCATCAAAAAACTGGTAGCACCAATAGTATAGATTAAAATGGACACCCATAGACCATTAGAATCAAATCTATCTCCGTAACAACTAATTTAATACATTTGAAAGATTTTGTAGTCAAAAGCAAAGTATTAAATCGAAAATAACCATAATAAATCAACGAAAATATTTATAAACAGCAACAGAACAGGAAGAGGAAAGTAGAGTTGGAGGAACACCTGGTAGAAATTTCAAAATTGTTGACCGGAATGCAAGAAGAGATGCAGAGGCTAACGTGGGCAATGGATAAAGATAATGGAAAGTTAGCAGTAGTTGGAGGTGCAGAAAATGATAAGGAGGGAAGGGCAAAGAAGAAGAAGTAGCGAAGCAACAGAGGCTGAGGAGTGACAACTTATGAAGGGATTGTTGTGACAACTTATGAAGGGATGACTCTACAAATAGTGTGTATTAACATTACCATCAACATCATCCACCACTAACACCACCACCATCACCCACCAGCACCACTAACACCACCACTACCCACCACTAACACCACCACCACCACCACTAACACCACCACTACCCACCACCACCACCACTATCATCACCCACCACCATCATCACCCACCACTACCCTCATTATATATAATGTAATTAAAATGATAACTAAAATATTTTCAAATTAGCATTTACCTCTGGAGACGCATGTACAATTGCCCTTACCGCAATGGTGAGATGACAAACTAATAGAGCACCAACAACATCTACTAATTTATAGGGAAAATGGGCACTAGATGATGAAACAAGTAACTGAAATGAAAGCCAGATAACTTATTGCCAAATGAAGCAATCATGTTAAAGGCCATGATGATAATAAGCCCCAAAACAGTAACATGAGCTGAACCAGCACAGCTTATCCATATCCTCCTTACTTTCAAGATTGAATGACCACCTCAAAGAAAATTCTCCGTAGTCCACGTGTTGACTGTTCTTGTCACTACACCTTTGTGAGTTATCTTCATAAACTCATAAGTCTTTGTTTTGCCTTATCAATATCCATTGAAGAAAATGGTTGAAATAGTCTGCTATCTAAACAATTTGCTGGTGTTGCTTCCATTCTTTCCACAATCGAATCCTCTACCATACAATTCTAGTTGAGACAGTCATGCCTAGGGTATCCTGAGTTTCAATTTCCCAAGTGTCTTAATTTGGGGATTGAAAAGAACCTGAAGAGACTAGAGATTAGAAAATATCAGATAAAGATTCAACACCATATTCAATTCTATAAGAAATGACATCAAACAGGTGGTAGGTACTACCTATCTTGGTTGCTTACTAAAAGCCTTAGGGATCCCAGACCCCTTACTTAGATAGCTAATAAAGAATGAAAACTATCAATCCCTCTAAGCTTAGATGGCAAGATATGACCCTTGTGGGGGTGGTCCGATCAAGTCCTAAAATGCTCTCCACCAGCTCACCATTTACTAACCCACTAACCACTAATGATATATAAATGATGTCTTGTACCAAAGAATTATATAAAGAAAGAAAGAAAGAAAAGTAGAACAGTGCAATTTCATAACAGGCATTCCAATCACTTATCCATCCATCAAAAAACAAGAAGCATAGACAAACAAGGATCAAATGAAGAGAAAACTTAAAGAAAGAACAAAACAGGCATGATGGTGGGTGAGTGGCAGGGTGATGCCAACAATATGGATGATGTGTTGGATGGCCTAGAACCACATCCAAATTTGAAAATTTTGACGATCAAGTACTTTGGTGGTAAAAGAATCCCTAAATGGATGATGACCAGTGTTAGTGGTTCATTAATGCTGCACAATTTAAGAGGATTGCAACTTTGGGAAACAGAAGAGGGTTAGCTTCCAGAAAAGTGGCAGACCCCCTAAAGCTTACAAGCTAGAGCTTGTCCATACAGATGTATGGGGTCCAGCTACTGTGTCTTCTCTTGGTAGCTCGACGTATTTTGTTACCTTTATCGACGATCACTTTAGGAAGGTATGGGTGTACTTCATGAAGCACAAGTCAGAGGTGCTTGAGATCTTCAAGAAGTGGAAAGCCATGGTTGAGAATGAAACAGATTTGAAAGTGAAGTGCTTGAGATTAGATAATGGTGAAGAGTATGAGCTTAGGGGAGTTCAAGAAGGCCTGTGCTCTGAATGAGATTCGTTTAGAGAGGGCACCTCCAGGCACACCGCAGCATAATGGTATTGCAGAAAAGATGAACAGGACTTTGACTGAGCGTGCTAAGAGCATACGGTTACATGTAGGGTTGCCAAAATGTTTTTGGGCAGATGCAGTAAATACAGCAGCTTACTTGGTTAATCATGGGTCATTAGTTTCATTGAACTTTGGGATACTAGAAGAGGTTTGGAGTGGTAAAGAGGTAAATCTCTCACATCTAAGTGTTTTTGGTTGTGTCTAATGTTCATATTAGTGACCATGTCAAGGACAAACTAGATGCTAAGTCACAGAAGTGTACATTCATTGGATACGACATTGATGAGTTTGATTATCGCTTTTGGGATAACAAGAAAAGGAAGATTATCAAGAGCAGAGATGTTGTATTTGATAAAAGACTATTGTACAAAAACAGAGACAACAAATAGAACAGTAAGAGTACCACTAAGGATGGAGACACATCCAAGTATTTGGAGTTGAAGGAGCTTCCAAATGACAGTAGAGTTGAGAACAGTTCTGGTTAGGTAAATGAGACAGTTTCAGAGGAGACAGATCTAGGGACAGTGTCAGAGGTAGAGGCAGAGTCTAGCACACCTACCAGAGAATTGAGGAGGTCATCCAGAGTACCCAAACCTAATCCTAAATATCTCTCATCGCTTTATTACTTGATATTGACATATAGTGGGGAACCAGAGAGTTATGATGAAGCTTTGCAAGTTAGTGAGTCAGTTAAGTGGGAGAATGCGATGCAGGAAGAGATGGATTCTCTCTACTCTAATAAGACTTGGGAGTTGACTAGGCTCCCTGTAGGGAAGAAAACTTTACATAACAAGTGGGTCTATCGGGTTAAGCAAGAGAGTGATGGTAGTAAGAGGTACAAGGCCAGGCTGGTTGTGAAAGGCTTCCAACAGAAGGAAGGGATCAATTATACAGGGATATTTTCTCCAGTTGTGAAGATGACCACTATTAGAGTGGTATTGAGTTTAGTAGCTGCTGAGAATCTCTACCTTGAGTAGTTAGATGTTAAAACTGTTTTTCTTCATGGTGACTTGGATGAAGAAATTTATATGAAGCAGCCTGTCGGTTTCATTAAAGAAGGCAAGGAAGTGATGGTATGTAGACTCAAGAAGAGTTTATATGGTTTGAAACAGGCCCCTAGGCAGTGGTACAAGAAATTTGATGGTTTTATGCAGCGCAATGGCTACGAAAGGTGCAATGCAAATCACTGTTGTTACTTCAAAAGGTTTGAGTCCTGTTACATTATTTTATTACTCTATGTTGATGATATGCTTGTAGCGGGATCTTGTTTACAGGAGATAAACAAGCTGAAACAACAGTTGGCAAAAGAGTTGGCTATGAAGGATCTTGGTGCAGCCAAACAGATGCTTTGGGATGAGGATCAGCAGGGACAGGACTCAGGTGACTTTGAAGTTGAGTCAAACGGAGTATATTGAACAAGTACTCCAGAGATTCAATATGTAAAATGCCAAGGCAGTTGGTGCGCCCTTAGGAAGTCACTTTAAACTTTCCGACGAGCAGTCTCCTAAGACAGATGCAGAGAAGGAGTACATGGCTAAGGTTCCTTATGCCTCAGCTATTGGTAGCCTAATATATGCGATGGTTTGTACAAGACCGGATATAGCCCATGCAATGGGAGTTGTGAGCAGGTATGCTAGCAATCCAAGGAAACAACATTGGGAAGGAGTAAAGTGGATATTAACATATTTGAGAGGTACCAAAGATTTACCACTGTGCTTTGGGAGGAAAGATTTGGTGTTGCAGGGATATGTGGATGCTGATTTCGCCGGTGATCATGATACAAGGCGAAGCATCACAGGTTATATCTATACTTTAGGTTCGACAATAGTGAGTTGGGTCTCACGTCTGCAGAAGATAGTGACATTATCCACGACAGAAGCTGAGTATGTAGCTGTGACAGAGGCTAGCAAGGAGATGATTTGGTTGAGAGTTTTTTTGGAGGAATTGGGTCTGAAGTAAGAAAATAGTGTTCTTTTCAGTGACAGCCAGAGTGCTATACACCTTGCCTAGAATCCAGTGTTCCATGCCAGAACGAAGTATATTGATTTGTAGTATCATTTTATTCGCTCGCTTTTAGAGGATGGGGAGTGTTACTAGAGAAGATTTTGGGAAGTAAAAATCCAGCAGATATGCTGACCAAGTCAGTCACCATTGAGAAACTGAAGTTGTGTTCAACTTTAGTTGGCCTTCATGCTTGAAGAGATGAATGGCTGGAGCCATACTAGGAGGGGTGAGATCACTACATTCGCTTTGTTTGAGAATATGAAGTTCAGTGTTGCTTCGGTTATCTACAAGTGGGAGATTGTTGGGAATGTAGACAACCTTTAGCAGATTGCCCTGGGGGTTGGCCCAGATTGCGGCAAAAATCGATATTTAGCGTTTCTGTAGGGGTATTTTCAGCTTTACAGTTTAACCTTAAACATATAGCTGTGTACGTATTTTTTAGGTTAACTAGTTGTGAGAAGTGGCCATAATTTTTTCTGAGAGAGAGAAAACTCTGTATATTTTGTATCTTCAATATAGTGAATTGGTGTGGCTCCTGAGGATGTAGGCACGTTGCCGAACCTCGTTTATCCTTGTGTTTTGTCTCTATTTTCTTCTCTGCAATTTTTCTATTTGTTGTGTGATTTCTGTGATTCATAGTCTCTCAAGATCCGAAGGATTTAGGGATTAAATGCATGGTTCAAATCCCAACATATAGGTGAAATTTATTAACTTAATATGAACAATGTTATCAAAAAATTATATATAGCAAATAAGAAATAATTATAGCAAATTAAAACAATATATTATAATAACATTTTTAGCTAGTGAAACAAATCATGCATTTACTTACCTTGCGACATGAGCTACAAGCAGATGATTGTGCTCTTATTACTTGTGACTCAAGAGCAGTCAACTTAGCTATTATTTGTGCTAGCTCTTGCTTCATAAGTTGTAATTTGACAGATTTAGTTATCAATTTCTTCCATTTTCAGCACTTCTTATTTGTATTACTAAATTTCATTCACATATTGCTTCTCTAATAGTTACTAAGTAAGATGTTGAGTAATTATGGCTATTTCTAATTATTTTGTTCTGAAGTAAATATAGTGATTTAAAATTTAAATCTCTATCAACACTCATAATTTTTCTTTTCAAAATAGAAGAGCTACTAGTATTTGGTTCTGTGTCAATACATTGTATTTCTGCATGACTGTGTAATCTCTCATTGACTTTATTCAAGGATCCCAAATTTGAATAATGAACAATGAGAACAAAGGATCCAACCACCATCTTTTGGTCCATCTCAAGCTCAAGAAACTTATGTGGGACCCAAGCACCACTTCATGGAAACTCACACGTCATCACGAACCTAGAAAAATGGAAAGGGATTAGCAATCCATGCACCACTACTGACCTCAATCCCCGACCTTTTGATTGTTTGATTTTTCAGTTCCGCTGTCACTAACTAGAATAAGATGATCACCATATCAAATGAGCTTAATATCATCAATTTCAGCTCTATCTTTGCTTAGGACTTTGGTGGCAGAGTGCTCAAATTTTTTATCTCCATACTGACTTGCTAACCGGGGTTGCGGCCTAATCGTGTGTCTCATAAGAACAAAAAAAATTTTCAAGCAGCTCATGTTGAGATTCGGCAGTAGCTTGTGCTATCCAGCGATTTCACCCTCTTCTGGGCAACTAATTGTCACTCTGACAAAGTCACTTCTGCCACTCTTAGAGCATATAGGATGATCTGCAGATGTATGTAGGTCTCCCTTGTCTGTTTGAGCAGCTAAAATTATGATACCAATGTTAGATTTATGTATAAAGGTCCATGCACAAGTTATACTAAGTAAATAATATATATATGAATAGCAAATAAATCACGCAATTTGAGAGATGCTCGATTGAGTCTTTCTTAAAGATAGTTAAAGCTTCCCACGTATGGGGAAAGCATCACTACCTCTAAAAATCAACTAAGTTTAGATTCAACCGATCAGTCTCACTTGGTGGATGATGGGGTACCAAACTTCCTTATTAAAGATGCCAGTATAATTAATTTAATCCAAAATAATTAATCAAGAAAGCTCTAGAAAAATTAATTTTATTTAATTAATTTGGAATCAATTGAAGTCTGATTTTCATTTAATAAAATTTGAGTTCTGATTAGAGGATCCTAAGGTCTTCTTCCAAGTTAACCAAATCAATCAAATTTCAAGACATCGGGAAAGAGAAATAAAGTTAAAATAAAATAACAATTTCACTGCCATGTGTTAATTTGCAATTGGATGGTCACTTTGGAAGAGGACCATGTAGTCCGTTTTCCATGGAAGCATAAGAGATCTTGGCCTTTGAATGCCAAGAACACAGGGATGGCCACACCACATAACCCAGACGATATGCTTCCGTTTTCCATTTTCCATAAAATTGTCCATACTTAAAGTCCGGAATCAATTCAAGTGTAATTTTGGTAAATAAGGTATTAAAGCTTTTATATACCGACGAGAAGTTTCTTAAGAAACTGATGTGGGAGATGGGACTAATAAACTTCAAAGAGAAAACACACTAGGGAATACTGAAGAAGCTTGTCTCACTTAAGAGACCAAGCATCAAGTCACCCTATAAACAAAATGAAACATTTTACCCTATTTGATCAGGTACCAACCTATGTTGAGTAGAGACCGTTTTGAACTAATTAAAACCGAAGACAGTGTAGGAGGAAAACATAATTTAAAAACCTACAAGGTGTCAAGGACTAAATTTAAAACATTCAACACCAAAGAGTGAGTTGTTAGCTTATCCAAAATGGGCTGGGCTTGGGCTTGGGCTTGGGCTTGATTTTTATGAATTTAAAAGGCACGGCACGTTTACGAGAAGGTTTTGGGGTCGAATTAGGCCAGTTGACACACCCCTACCCGGACCGCACCTCCACAACAGTGCCTATACTGGACCTGGAATAGAGCAGATCCTCTTGAACATCCCATGGTAGACCCCCTGATGCTCAGGGATGGTGATGACAGATTGAATTTTGATCTCTTCTTTGGATTGGAAGAGAACTTTGATCTCTTCGCGGCCTTGCTGATCTGCCATATCCCATGGGGTCGAACCATTGATGTTGGGCGTGTGAACGTCAGCCCCTTGGTCCAACAGTAACTTAACTATTTCAGCGTTCCCTTTGTAAATTGCTAAATGAAGTGCAGTATTTCCATTGCTCATAGGCTTGTCAACCTCAGCCCCTTTGTCCAACAGTAACTTAAATATTTCAGTATTCCCTTCGCAAACTGCTAGGTGAAGTGCAGTCTTTCCATTGCTCGTAGGCTTGTCAACCTCGGCCCCTTGGTTCTACAGGAACTTAACTATTTCCGTGTTCCCTTAGCAAACTGCTACATGAAGTGCAGTATTTCCATTGCTCCTAGGCAGTGTAACGTCCCCTCTGTAAATTACGATGTTCTGGAGCAAACCTAAGCTATTTTGCTCAGCAGCAGTGCACGCGAAGTGACCCACATCACCGGAAGATATGTTCGCACCCTTGTCGATCAGCAGTTTGATCACCGGTTCATGCCTCCCCAATATTGCTTCCCACAGGGGAACATTCCCTTCTGAATCTGTATAAATAAACACAATGAACTGGTTGAAGCTACTTGAACCAATAGTCATTCTACATAATCATTTGTACTTGGCAACAAGTAAATGTGTAAACATTATTCCATCAATGTCAGCCTCCCAAACCAAATATATGTCCTAAAAGAAAATCATAGTGAAAAAATCTGTTTCATATAAATAGAAGAAAAGGTTGATAAACCACTGCAAGACAACGAGCAATCTGGATGACACATTACACAATCCACGGGTGCGATTTCCTATGGTTGAGAACGGTTCAGATATATACAAAGAGGTGAAAATAAATGTAGTGGACTTAAATGAAAGTCCCTGACCTTTAGATGGGGGTTAAAGTCGACAAGGGAGAAAGGATAGACAAGGTGTACGTTTGTAACTTGTGTTAAGAGATATATCATGAAACCAAGATATATCAGGAAAACTTGTGCAAGCAACCACGGTTTCCTCCCTTACCACAATCTCTTGAGAGAACAGAATCCTTGATTGATTCTCTTGTATCAGTTTCCTTGTAAAAGCTGTGTACAGCTCACTCATATTCTATATAAATCAAACACTAATCCCACTATGGGATCAAGGTGATTAAACCAAAATCTGTGTTTGAATTCTTTCCCTAATATGGTATCAAAGCAACAGGTCGCAACTTCATCAATTCAATGTCTTTTCCCACCATCAACACCTTCAATGCCCATGGATTGGTTCGATCAAGTTGGATGGAACCAACTACTTGATGTGGTATATCCAAGTGGAACCCATCCTTGTTTCCTTGGATCTGATCAGATTTATCGACAGAACCATAGTTCCTCCACCTCGTGTCATTGAGAATGATTCGAAAGAAGTAATACCGAATCCCAAGTTTCTTCAATGGCGGAGGACAGACAAATATATTGTCACTCTCCTCAATGCGACACTCACCGATAGCGTTCTTGCACATACGGTTGGTCTATCTACTTCCCATGAAGTATGGGAATCCCTTTCGACAACCTTCTCACAGCATAGTCAAGCACAAAGTATGCAACTCAAGCTGCAACTTCAGACCACCAGGAAGGATCATCTACTGTAATCGAATATCTCAATCAGTAGGCTGCAACATGGATCTCCATCAGCATGATGACGTCATGCTGACGTCAAGATTCCTTTGAGTTCTTCCTGTTGAGTTGTACTCCCTGAGTCTTTTCTTTGGCTTTGATACCAAATTGGTTTAGTTTGTAAAGTTATTAGGGTTAGAAGTTAAGGTTTGAGAAAGAGAGGAAAAAAATGAAGAAAGAGATTAGGTTTAGGTAAAAATAGTGAGAGAGATTAATGATCTCTCTCATACACTTTATTATTTATATTCCACTAATGGTCTACTATTAGTATATAAGAGCTACTAATAGTAGACACACAATACAGTATATAAGAGATAACATAAAGACAAGACCCATAGGAATAAAGCCCATAAATCCTTATCTAACACTTAGGTATTGGCATCATTACCTGATTCAGCGAGAATTAATCATGTACTCAGATGAATCATTGAAGTTTATTAATAGGCAACACAAGCTAAATGGTCAACATATAAGTGTAGTATCTGTTCTCATCAGTTTAAAATCGTGTGGCCAATGCATTGAGTAGAAAGGCTACCATAATAGGAACCAGACGAGCAGAAGTTGTCAGATTCAACATGCTCAAGGACCTCTACGAGAAATACGATTGCTTTAAAATGAGTTGGGTAGATTCAAACCAAGGACAAATGACATAATACACCATACAATTGGGGTTTCTTTTCAAAGAAATCATCTTTGTATCCCATAGTGTTCTTTGCGACAAGCTATCATTACTGAACTATATGTAGGGGGTCTTGCTTGTCACCTTAGCCATGATTAGACCTTAGCACTTGTAAAGGACAAGTGCTACTGGCGAAGCTTCATCGAGATGTGTTAGATTTTTTTAAAGGTGCTAGATATGCTAGATTTCTAAGGGGCATCAACAAAACACGAGGTTGTTCATACACCTTACATGTGCCCGAAGCTCCCTCAGTAGATGTTAGCATGGATTTTGTGCATGGTCTTCCTCGCACCCAACGTGGAGTTGATTCGATCATGGTGGTGGTCAATCGTTTTTCTAAGATGGCTCACTTTGTAGCTTGAAAAAAGGCAATAGAAGCAACCCATGTTGCACATCTATATTTTATAGTGGTAATCTTGCTAGAAAAATATGGAATATGGTGAGTTTTGTATTAAACATACAGTTGCCTTTTGAAGACTACCTAAACTAAAATTAGGAGATTCTACCAAATTAAAAAGAATGGGTCTTTCTTAAGTTATATTTTTCTTCTATTCCGGCATTTGTATGTTGGGAAATATGGCTTAATAGGAACGCAACTCGTTTTAACAACCATAAGAGACCATTTCATACTATTCTCAATAAGATCTACGGTTGGATGAAGATTTCCTCTGAATTTTGGAAGATAAAATTCCGTACTTCACCAAGGGATGATGAGATTTGTGAAGTTTTTAATATTAGTCCTATCTATCCCAAAGTGAAAAGACCGATCATCACTAAATGAAGTTGTCCGTCCCCTGGTTAGTTCAAATTGAATATTGATGGAGCTTCCATTGGTAATCCAAGAGACCCTAGAGGAGGTGGGATTATTAGAAACGCTCATGGAGATCTGGTCTTTATTTACTATGGTTTTTATGGTATTGCCTCTAATACTACAGCCAAGATTAGAGCAATTTGTGATGGTTGTAAATGGTGTGACATGTTTTGCATTTCTAATATCATCGTCGAGAGTGACTCCAAGTCTCCAAGATCATCATCAATGTGATTAATAATTTTGTCGGTCCTCAATGGAAGACTTGGTATTGGTGGAAGGAGATTAGTCGGTTGAAGACTAAATGTAATATCAATTTTCAACATGTCTTCCGAGAGAATAATCAAGTTGCAGACTGTTGTGCGAAAGCATGCAAATATAGTGAAACAAATCCAAAATTGTAAACCAATTAAACAAACAGAAAGCAAAAACAAACCACAAGAGAGACACAATTTACGTGGTTCAGCAAGATGCCTACGTCCACGGGCAGCGATGACGAAGATCAATCATTAATTCCACAGGAAGATTTTTATAACTCTCACAAACCCTCTTCCCTAATACACCTGAAAAACGGCTCTCCTTATCTCTATCGAATAAAACCCTAAAATATCTCTTTTATATTAAGGTTATAATAAATGGGTAAAATACTCAAAACGGGTCGGGCCATTAAACTGTTCATCCAGGTCATCAACGGGTCATCATGAATCCAGGTTGAATTCATGACAACTTCCAACACAGACTATCTTTCAAAAGAAGCTTGCAAGAATTTAGATAGCAAATTATTATTGGATCTAAATGACTTACCACGTATTTTTAAGGGGATGATTTGTATTGACATATCCTATTTCCTTAACATTAGGAGTTATGGGCTCTGTCTTCTTGTTATTAGAGGTAAGGGTTCCCCCTCCACTGATTGGCTTTTATTTCTAAAAAATGGGGTTCCAAGGACCATAACCTCATATCGTAATATGAAGTTTATTAGTCATTTTATGCATACTTTGTGGGAAAAACTATGAATTAATTCACAGTTCTCTAGTGCATATCACCCACTAACGGATGGTCAGATCGAGGTGACTAATAGAAGCCTATGGAACCTCTTGGGAAGAATGACTGGTGATTATGTGAAGCAATGGGGCCTTGCTTTAAGTCAGGCTGAATTTGCTTACAATAGTTCCATCAATCATTCAACTGGCAAATCACCTTTCGAGATTACACATGCGCGTGTGCCAATAATGTTCTTGACCTAGTGCGAATACCAAATATCCAAGGGGTGAGTGATGATGTTGAGGCTCTTGTTGAAAATGTTCAGAATCTTCACCATGAGGTTTGAAAAAGGCTGAAACTCAACAACGGGAAATATAAAGTAGTTGTTGACGTACATCGAAAGCTGAAGATTTTTCAGGAAGGTGACTTTGTCATGGTCTATCTGCGTAAGTAAAGGTACCCTTCTTGATGGCCTGATGCTATGCAAGAACCTTGACATTCGTTCTGTGATTATTGAGTCCGACTCTAAAAGCTTGGTTGTATGTGGAATGGGTCTGCTCCTAGATCTTGGAAGAATTGGTACTGGGACAAAAAAATTTAAGATTTTACTCCAAGATGGTTTCTCTCTTCTTCATATTTATAGAGAAGCTAATGCAGTTGCGGATGAGTTAGCAACCATAGGGTGTGATATTAAAGTTCCTTTGTTTGAGTCTGTAGGGGTAAAGTTTTATGTTCCCCCCCCCCAATTTATTTTTTATTTAATAAAACTGGTAGGGATCTACCAAAACCCCCTCTCCCTCTCCCTCTGAGAGGATTTTAATTTTAAAAAAGAAAAAAGAAAACAATGCTTATCACATTGAGCTTCCTGAAGATTTGATATTTCACCAGAGAATGATGAGATTGAAGACTTGCCAACAGAATAGCTGCCAATGAAGCAAAATGAGTCCCTTGAAAATCTACTAGATGCTAGAACTATACAAACTCGAGGTGGTTCTTACATCCAATTTTTATTCAGTTGAAGGGGAAGCCCGTATCTGAAAGCACTTGGGTATGTGAAGACGAAGCTATGAAAAATGATGCAAGGATTTTGCAAGAGAATCAACGCAAAAAATTGTTGTGGTTGAATTCTCTTCATTTGAGGGGGGGAGGGGGGATGATGCAGTTACCAACATGGCATATGCAGACCAATATGGGTGCTTTTATAGCAACCCATCTACACCTAAGGATGAGAATGAAGACATGGTTTTTGGCAATAAAGAGGGACGTGAGTAGGAAGTTCTAGTGTCATGGGTTTTATAATTAAATGTTTAAGAATTTTTTTTTTAGATTAGGAACCTAAGTGCTTGTTTGGCATCAATTCTAGTGATTCTCCTATTTTGAAGAAGAATTGTTCTTCTTGAGGATGTGTTCGAAAGATCAATTTTATGCTAAAAACTCATTCGGCAATAGTCAGTCTGAATTTGTTCTAAATAACAAAAATAATAGAATCATGTTTGGATTGAACAAAAAAATAATAATTACCTTACAAAACTAAATTAATTTTTTTTCAAATTTTAGATTTTAAATTTTTTAGATTTTTAAATTTATAAATATTTTAATTTTTAATTTTTTTTTTTAATCTTTCTAAATTTTTTTACTTTTTTGTTATTTTCTCGACAACCAAACAGTGTAAATGGTGTAAAGTCTTGTGTGTGAGAGAGCCCATGTTTTTATTCTTCCTCAAGAAATAGTTCTGAAAGGTGGAAAAATTTTACTCAATTGTTACTCCAAAATGAGAATATTTCTCGGAATTTTTTTGGATTCTGTGTCAACCTAAAACCATTCTTGAGTTCCTTTGTTAGAGTTGTTTCCTTAGAACGGTAGAGTATTTCATTAGTAAGAGATTTTAATTGTTAGGGGTCTTGTTAGAATTGTTACTTAAACAGTCCTTAGTTGATGAGTTTTCTTTCTTTTGGAATTCTATCTATAATCTATAAATAGGGAGGACCGTGTATATGGTAGGGGAGTTGTTACTGGAAAAAAACATTTGTTTTCTTCCTTTAAGGAGAACAGTTACTCTCTTATGGCACACCTCTTGGATTTACACTATTCGTTATTTACAGATTGTGACTGCATCAAAGATGCAAAGACAATTAAGATTTAGGATAAGAAGCAAAGACAATTAAGATTTAGGATAACAGTTTGCTAAAAGAGGAACACAGTTTGCTAAAAGAGGAACAAATGAGAGACTGCACTGAATCTGACCTTCCCAATTTGGGAATTGAAGAAGTAAATAACAAGGAAAAGATCCTACAAACCAACCTGATGAAATAGATGAATATACAAATATAATGATCGACACTTATGCTCCATTTGTTTCGATATAACATAGGACAAAGCAAATCAAATCTGCATTTGTTTGCACGTAAAATCTTTCGTAAGTAAAATATTTTACAGAAGAGGAACAACTTTTGTGGAAAGTGACTTACATTTCAAAAATCTGTAAGTCATTTTCCCCTATAGTTCTCGTCTATTTAAACATTTTTTAAATATGAAAAAAGTGCCATTCTTCACAATTTATTTTATTATTCTTTAAATATTAATTTTAAAGTTTTAAAATTTTAAATTATTTAATTTTAATATAATTTTCTATATTCTTTATTTTTATTTCTACATGTTCAATGTTGCTTTATTCCAAGCACAAGTAACATAAAGAACTTTTCCACCTTATTTTCAAAAATGCAACCAAACAACAAAAAATAAATGCAAATTCATCTTTTACCGTAAAAGCTTTTATATCATAAATGATCTACGAAATAAAACCATTTACGTGCAAACAAACGGAGCCTTAAGTATAAATGCTTAATGAAATCTGGGAGGGGGACTAAGAGACACTAAGAAGAAGTCCCAAAACCTACTGCTTATAGCAAAACTATAAAGAAGTAAAGTCCACCTAAAAGAATTTTTTTTACAAAGAAAAGGACAAAAAAAAGGCAAGTGGAAACATGATGAGAAACACAAGCAAAAAAGTGGAGACGAAAAAACAACAAATAATTTCTTTTAAGAGGACTGGGTTTTTTAATGGAATTCGGTTAAAATACCTTTGCTGTTAGGGTCTGCCCCATTTTCTAGGAGGAGAAGTACACATTTTTCACTTCCCATGGATGCCGCAATGTGCTGGTTGTATATAAAACAAAGTTATATACAAAATAAAGGTATTTAAAAGAAGTCGACATGTTTGGAAAAATATAGAAGCAGAAGCAGAGGAGATTTACACACCAGAGCTGTTCGCCCATTGTTGTCCGAATCATTTGGATCCAAACCCCGTTTCAGCAACTGATGCAACAATAGATCATTTCCTCTCATTGTTGCAAAGAATTGACTGAGAGGCAAGTTCATTCTATCCCGAGCTAGCATGCTCTCCATTTCTGTCAAAACTTGTTCCACCAATGGGTCCTTCAGCTCTTTCAAATGCTGCATAACCCAAAAAGAAAAATCAGTAAGGTGCACATAATTACATTTTATGTATTCATATCCCTATTAAATTTGTATTAAGGACTATGCATGTTAGATAGAGGTACCTAATGTTATGTTTGGTTGCCGAGAAAATAGGTAAAAACATGGAAAAGAGAAGAAAATTTCAGATTTCTAATACAATTCTTTGTTGTGTTTTGTCTTCATTTTTTTTTTCTTTTCCATGTTTTCACTTATTTTCTCGACAACCAAACATAGGGTAAGGGTAAACTAAAAACTGAAAATGTACCCTTTTCTGATTAGGACTATGTATTTTATTGACAGGTACACAAGGGTAAACAGAAAAACTGAAAATGTAGCCTTCATGAGAAAACATGAAAAAAATCTAGAAACTTTCAAATAATAAAAAGAAATCCTACCCTTTGACAGGTTTTATTTAGTAAAAAGTTGTTGGGGTTATCGGGTTTACCTGCAGGAGATTGTTCATGATTATGGGCCAATCTCCAATATTGGCCTGAATAATATTCAAGAATGCAGTACGTTTCAAACACAGTATCTGACTCAATTGTTTGGTGCGCACAGTGAACAGCTGCGGCCTGTAACAAAGAACCCCAATCTCGCCGAAGAGATCCCCTGCTTTGGCTTCTCCAACAACCTGCAATCATCCCATCCATCTGTCTCAGAGAGCATTTTCTTAATCATCCTAAAGCCAGGATTCATACTTTGAAATCCAAAAGCACCCCTACAGAATTATATGCTGTACAATGCTACTGAGAGGGTTTTGGTAATTAGACTTGCCTGTTCTGTTTCATTGTTGTAAAGATCCTGTAAGGTACCTTTTAATATCAGAGGTCATTATTTGCACACAAAAAAATGACAAGGAAAAAAAACTCCTTACTTTTGAGTGAGTAGTCCATAAACCTGGACTATGTTTTCAATTTGGGAACATGATTAATTCAATTCGAACAAAAAGAAGCAAAACGAAATAAAAGGAAGAAGTGTAGGGGTTACCACAGCACCAGAAACCACAATGTAGAAGTCTGTGGGTGCTTCATTTTGCAAGATCACGTCTGATTTGGGAGGGAAGTACTCAGCTTTCACCTCCGATACCTTCAAAATTTACAGAATACAAGATAGATGTGAGAAGAAATAGCTAAGCAGATAAAACGATGGTTGGAGGTTGAAGGTGTTCGTTCTTAGCGGATTACCAGTTGGAAAATCAAGTTCTTTGATACCCCACGGAACAAGTACACATCATGGACAAGAGAGTTAAACATGCAATGTGAAATACTTGATCGAATGCCTTTAGGTAGGACATCGCGAATCTCTTCTTGCTGCAGCCCCTCTGACTCAGTTCTGAGCTTCAAATACAAGTAGTCAAGCATCTGACCTTGAAGGTGATCAGGGAGTTGGTTTCTTTGCGCGAAACTCAAGGCATCTTCAATGGTATCTCTCTGTAATTCAACAAGAACATATTCAATCAAAAACAGATTGTAAATGACAAGTAAAAATACCTAAATTATGCATAGCGCAAAAAGGGGTACACCAATAGAGTCTATAAGTGTCATGATACATGCTTAAGTACTTTTGAATACCATAATAACAAGACCAGTAAATCATGAACATATATGACATGTAAAAATCTTTAAAGCGCATATGATCGGAATGCGGTATAGGTAATATAGGATGTAGAACTTCTAAAGTATATAAGGAAACCCTTATGTTAGAATTTGCACCACTCTAGTCTTCATCCTAGATACTACATACAGGCAATAATCAAGAAAGAATTTACTTACGTATTTTCTATTTCGATGGGTCCCATGGACGACCAAGTGGGTTATATTTCCAATCAGAGATGCTCCCAATCCAAGGTTGAAAAGCATGTAGAAGATGTCAAAGATCATCTCCCTTGTATTCTGAGGATGCAAATCTCCGTACTCAACACTTGTGAGGGTAGTGATGGACCAGTAAATCAATGCCACATACCGGATCCACAGGCTCTGATCGAGGAAGTTATCGATATATGCTCCTACCCATGGCCTTTTTAGGTTATGACAGCGAGCAGCACGATGATAATAGAAGCAACCGGTGCAGTGAACCGCAAAAAGAGTTACCTAGAAGGAGTGAAGGACATCTCAAGCCTAGTTAGATATCTAGTCAATAAAGATTACCATTGATTTCATGGAAGTGGGCAAGGATTTCTCAGAGGTACTCACACAGATAAGCTTCGCACATCGAACCCAAATGTAGTTGAAGTTCCTATCTTTCTCTAATCTGTAAAGGACAATGGGGATATTCATAATCCAGGAACAAAAATTCAAATCAGAAAGTATTAATTGTTTCAAAATCCACGAGTTTGACATCGTATAAGAAGCATCAAAATCTTCTCTTCTAAATATTGGTGTTCATGAGAAGCTGAAACAGGAAAAACCAACTGTACGTGGAAAACAGAGAGCTGATTCTACGCAGACGCCAGAGCCGAAGCATCTTGAAGAGGTCATAAGACTGGACAGATGGGGGAAAAATCATCCAATAGACTCCAGAGGGGATCGTGGATATTACATCGAAGGCCAACCAAGATCTTGTATACTTCCAAGCAATCTGCTTTGGGTTTTTTATGAGGATGTAAGAAGCTCTATCGAGGTAGGCCACAAAGAATGTCAGGACAATATCCACGGCAAAGAATCCATTGACAACATCATCGGTAATGGCAAGAACTCCTTTTGCTCTCTTAAGGAATCCGAATTCAAAAGGAGACACCCAAGCAATATAGATGGCCAGAACAACCATAAACGTCTCCCAAGCTCTGCAAAAATTAGTTTCAGCTGGTTTAAATTTAAGTAAGAGGTTTCTTTTCATTTGTATTATGAGACTTTTGAAATCCTCATCAAACTTATGAAACTCCAAATCAAAAACAAATAAATAAGAAAATAAATATGCATCAAACAAATTAAAATACAATTGTAAAAACCAGATATATCAAGATATATTTTATATTACAAACACGTTTTTCTTCCATAGTTGCCAGGAAGCTATGTACAAGGTGGGAAGCTCGCTTCCCAGGAAGCTTGTTTCCCAACTCGCTTCCTCGGACAAACTCGCTTCCTAGGAAGCTCGTTTCCTCGAACAGACTCTCTTCCTACAAAGCTCGCTTCCATCACCTCTCCTCTAGTAGTCAAAGGAAGTTGTATGTGTGAAGTGATGTGGTAGACCACAATCTATAGCCTAGGGTGTAGATTCTAAGCAAGTATCGTTGGTTTGAAACCTAAGGCACCTACTTGTCCACAAAAATCTCATGTAAAATAAAATCAAAGGTATAACTACCCATAAATAACATAATAGGAATAAGGAGCCTGCATCTCATTTCTCGCTTCCCATTTCCTAAGGTTTTTTTGAGTCTCACTTCCCGCTTCTCGCTTTCGCTTTGCTTCTCGTTTTTGCTTCTTGCTCTAGTAACCATGTCTTCTTCATAAGAAACACAGAAACAATAAAACAATCCAACACATAATAAATGTTTTTCTTTTCTAATTTTCTCAAAGCAGGGTCTCCTCAAGTAGGGATATCAAAGTGCAGGGTTGGGGCAGGGCAAAGGTCAGCTCTAACCTTGCCCTTACTTAGAAGTTATAAGGAAAGACCTTAACCTAGCCCTAGCCCTTAAGGACCTGAATTGACTAGGCCCTAACCTTGCACTCAAGAGCCAGGGCAGGGCACAGTCGGGTCACAGGGTGAGAAAGAAAAGCACGAATTTTTTTCTGATTCAAGATGATGGGGTTTTTTTCCTACACCGACTATTAACCTAACAAATTATTCAATGAACCTAATTAGACTAAAATAAATATAAAAATAAAGTAAACCAAGTATTAATAATAATAAAACTAGACCGAGCATAATCTATCTTAGCAACAAACTCAAGCTATAGTAAAAGTGTTAGGGATAATCGCAATGTTAGAGTTAAGGGATCAACCAAGCAGGGGCTTAGGGTTAAGATCTCAATGGATTAGGATTAGTATTTGAAGGGCTTAGAATTAGGGTAGGCCTATCAAAGTACTGGGCCAGAGTCGGGTCAGGGCAGGGGTCAGCCCTGCACCCTGCCCTTACTTAGAAGGGCAAGACCCTAACCCTGCACTAGCCCTTTAACGGTCTAGACTGACTAAGCCCTAACCCTGCCCTCAAGGACAAGGCTGGCCCGGGAACCCTTGTTAAAGAGATTTTTTGACAGGTCTACCAATAAGTATGATATTCAAATCCTTCTCTCCATCAAATCAACCATAAAACTAGGGTTGTCAATGGATCGGATCAAGATCTAGATCAAATCCGATCCAATTAGACGGGATCCTAATCCTATAATAGATATTTCGGATCAGATATGAATCTAAGATCTTGAATTCGATTATAATTGGATCATATTCGGATCTATAGCAATCCAATCCAATTAAAATCTGATTTGATTATATTATATACAATAATAAAATTATACATATATACCTATTTACAGAGATAACAATAAAGAAAATGAATAAAAATAATAAGTAAAAAAAACTCAATTTCATGCACAACTGATATTAAAGAGATAGAAAGAGGCATGGAAGTGGAAAGTAGGAAGGTGTAGCACCGGAAGGAGGGAAAGAGAAGTGAGTTTGTGGTCAACCCATTATGTGTGAGGAAGCATGGTGGGTAGAGAGAGAATGATTTTGGAAATGTTAGAGAGTGCTTAAAAGAGGTCATCAGTGATCTCTTTTACCTTAAAAAAATTAATAATTTGTAATAATATCCAAAGCATCCATCAAGAGAGATCAAAAAAAAAAATTTGCAATCCTCCCACTGTTGGGATTTGCCTAGAATTCTATTTTCATGTAAAGCTATGTTATTGTGGGGTTATCTATTAGGATTAGAATTTAGGAAACCATAGCTGGTTTAGGATTTGATTTTATGTTTATAAATAGGGCTAGGGTTTAGGCTTATTAGATAAGCTAAGAGTGTGGATATTTAGAGTTTCTAGGGAGAGCGGGTTGCTCTCGACAAGAGCCCTGGTAATTCTTATGAAGAGTGGTGGCTCTTGGGAGAACGAGAAGCTCTCAGGATGAAGACCGTGCTCACGGTAAATCCTATTTGCTCTCGTAGAGAGCGAACTCTCTGTATTTAAGATTGGATGTCCTTGTACCATTTAATCTCTGGATAGTAGAATTCTTGATTCTTTTCACCCATGGATGTAGCTTTATTGAGGTGAACCACATATATCTTATCATATTATCTTGTAACGCCAAGATGACGTTTTTTTCGCACAACACCCAACCCAAAAAGGAAAAATGAAAAACAATGTATGTTGGAAACGAAAATACTGAAAAAAAAATTGAAGTAAATTAGAAATAGAAAAACTGTATTACTTACAATTTTTTAATAAATTATTAAATTTGAAGATACTAACCGGATCAGATTTGAATATTGAATAAATAACTGGATCCGAATTGGGCAGTTCATCCAACGGATATTAGATCAGATTCGGATATGTCGGATTCTAAATCGGATCGGATTTGGTTCTAGGCAAATTTGGTCCGAATAGGATCCATTTACAGCCCTACATAAAACTACAAATCTACATTAATTGAACAATTCAAATAGAGGCAATTAAACCTTTCTAAATAAGAATCAACTCCCACCAAAGCATTAAAACATATAAAAATGATTTCTGATTAGAGGACCCCAAGGTCCTCTTCCAAGCTGACCACACCAACCAAATTTCAACAAGTTGGGAAAGGGAAATAAATTAACAGTTTAACTGCCACATGTCAATTTGCAATTGGGTATTTGGGTGGTCAGTTTGGAAGAGGACCTGTGGTCCGTTTTCCATTTTCCTATAGAAATCTAACTAAATGGGTCCTTAATTTTTTTGCATAAACCCACCATTGTGCCCCAAATTGAACCCGAAAGTTTAAATCAGAAACCTTGAAAGCGTCCAACTAAACCATTCTCCTAAAATAGAACATAAATCAACCATATTATAAACATAGCTAAAACAATGTAATACTCTAATGAACAATTTTATAAAAAATATATCCATTTTCCTGTTTCACGGATGATATAAGACACAAATAAACATAGAATCACCATATTATACGGGAAAAAATGAAATTAAGAAAACACAAATTTAATGAATCAAAATAGGATACCATCACCTATAAAGACGATTATCAGGACAAATAATGTAACTTTGAAGCTCCACTATGCGATTGCTCCCCGATCCAAGCGATGGAAGAGGCAAATTGTGATGGCTTCCATCTCTAGACATCTGCTCTATCTCCTTACTACGCCTATTAAACCTTCTCTTACCCCTTCGCGCCATTGCACCAACAAAGCCAAAGCTCTCGAAGGCTAGTAGCTCTCTGCTTTGGTTTCTCAATCCTTGATAAGCTCCCCTACCACACTGAATTATCAAGGAAAAATTTTAAGTAACTGTGGTTTGGTGTCTCGAACCTTCAATAGCTCCCTACCAGACTAAATTATCAGTGACTGTGATTTGGTGTCTTGATCCTTCCATAGCTCCCTACCTGTTAGAGTTTTAGTATCTATTCTAGCTCTGGCTTTTTTGTTTTTGGTAGTGGAATCTTGACTAAGACTTTTGTTTTTTTTTTTTTGTTTCTTTTCTGGTCAAGAAGGTAAAGTAACCCAAAAAAAAAGTAACCATGCCAATGTTATGTGGTTTCTCACTCCTTTATATCCTTACCAGATCGAATCATCGAAGACAAATTTAAATGATCATTTACCTCTCACATGTGTTAGTACAACTTGTGTTCACATGTGTTAGTACAACTCGCTCTTTTTTTTTTTTTTTTTTTTTTTTTTTTTTTTTTTTTTTTTTTTTGCTTTTTGCTTTTTGCTTTGCGGAATAACATTGACAACCTATAAAGAGCAACCGGCCCTTGCAGGGTCTCCAGCACCTCTCAGAAATAAGACGCCTACATTCCCAAGCAGACAAATGCCAGATATTGAAATACCCTGTGAACTCAAAACCAAAGCTCAGGCAACAAGATTATGTGCAAAGCCATTCCGACACCGAGGGATGTGCTCCACTACACTCCTATGGAAGCACGATAAATACTTCCGGATATGCTTCACAATGAGCCCGATTTCAATCGAAAAAGAATAAGAATGAGACATCACCTGATCCACCACTATACTCGCATCCGAGAGAAAGCAAACTAAGGACCAGCGATGAGCTAAAGCAAACTCTGTTGCATCACGAAGAGCTATCGCTTCAGCCATGAGAGGAGATCCTCCCAAGAGCCCATGAATGTACAAATCGTATTTTCTCCACCGAAACTCTGCTTTTTTGCCAAATATCTTTTTTTAAAAGTGTAATCCAAATTCATTAATCCTTAACATTAAAGCATCGAACCTTGGTTTATAGAAAGAAAGCTAAAAATTAGCTACAAGGGTTAAAACATGTTAACCATAATGTAAGGACAGCTTCGTGCTTTTGGTGGAACTTTCAAAGTCTAGAACTTTTAATGTTCTGGAACAATAAAGTTCTGAACAATTAAAGTTCAGAACTATATTGATCAAGATCTCTTCTTCTTTTTTTTGGGTAGAGATATAACTTCATTGAAATTAGGGAAAAACTATAACTAAAGAAGAAAACCCGTCTCAAGCTTGAAACAAAGATCTGACAACTGAAGAAGAAAACCCATCTCGAGCTTGAAACAAAGATCTGCTCAGACTCCTATTCAACACTTGTTGGGCGAGATCGTAAGCCATTGAATTAGCTTGCCGGTTTACAAATTGAAAATAAAAGAGTCATTCAATCGCACCAGAGATGATACATCTTCCAAAATCGGATGAACTTCAGAGTGAGTAAGAGTAGACTGCCCAAATAGACCATCCACTAACTTATACAATCAGATTCTATGACTGTCTGAGACCAACGATTAGAAATGGCCAAAAGCACAGCCTCTCGAATGGATTCCGCCTCAACAATCCGAGTTGATCCACCAAGTAGAGCTCTATACTGAGAGCAGATAATGGAACCCGAGTGGTTTCAGGCAATCACCTGTGAACTGAGAAAAGAACTCATGAAAGTGAATCGCCGCTTGGCTAATAGCAATGACAAGTGTAAGGTCCATATTTGGTATGGACATATTTTGGTGTCAAAACAAAGTGTGTAGTAGCGTATCTTCTGTCATGGCCTACAAGCATCTAAGTCCCGTAATGATGAAGACGGAAGAAGTTTGATCGAAGACATTCAAAGTTATCACCTTCATCTCATGCACACATAGGACAGTTAGCAACCTAAATACCTTAGGGGTAATTGACATAGAATCATTTTATGAACCTTAGGTGATTAGAAACAACCCTTCAAATGCATAAGAGGAGTTAGAAATCCAAAGCAACCCATGTTCGGTATACAGGGCATAAGTTATTGACTCTTATTCTGATTTTGGTCCTTTCGAAGATCTCCAAAAGATCTATAACTTTCATGATAAAAGTTTTGGCAAATTATGGGTCCACCGATCGACCGGTGGCCTAACGATCAATTGCCCATAAAAAAATTTTGTATGGAATTTTTTTTCCAGTAGCTTTGCATTCCACTAGTTGACCTCCCATTACATCAGTCGGCTAATGTGCGTAAAATTAGATTTATTAGAACTCTGTTTTTACCCTTTTAATATATATATATATATATATATAGAGGTTTGATTCCTCATTCGAACCTAGGAGTTTTGAGAGTGTTTGAGAGAGTTTTATTAAGATTATTAGGGTTTTCCAAACTCATCCTCCTCTCCTATTCCACCTAGAGTTTGCAAGCCAATGTTCACACCTTACTTGCCTGTTTTTTTATTCCATGTGATTGGAATCATTCTAGGGTTTCTTATTGAACAACCATCCACCCGTTCTTATAAAGAACAAATTGGTCAGAGTAATCCAAAGCCTTTGCGAATGAGATCGATCCGAGGAGGATCGTGTTTATTTGGTTAGAGGAATTCGAAGCCGTCATTGACGGAAATCGCTCGAAAGATCGTGGTTTTGGAGTTCTAGAAGAAGCACAGACTATTGTGTTAGATTGTGAGACTTGCGAGTTCCTAATTACTTTTAAAGGCATGGAGACTAAGTACTGAGGATCGTTGTGTCGAGTCCAGTTGAGTACAGTTCGAATCTTGTAGGTATTTGTTTGTTTTTACTCTTAGTGATAGCACTTTGCTAGAGTAGGTCCCGTGGTTTTTCCTGAAAGGGTTTCCACATAAAAATCATTTGTGTTGTGGCTTGTTTGTCTTTTTTAATTTTAAACTTTAATTTATCATCACTTAGCTAATAATTTAATTGCTTAATCAAAATTAGGTAGAAAGACCTTAGGAAGACCTAGTCATTCCCCTTTGGGTTTGTGAATTTTCAACTCAAATATTATTTTTGGGGTTCACCAAAATTTTCAATTGGTATCAAATCGGGTTCACTAAATTATTAGAGTGATCTATTTTCTATTTTTTCAGTGAATATGAATCTTCAAAGAGAGGGACGATCCATCTCTTGTCCCCCATTATTTGATGGGAATAATTATATCTATTGAAAGGCTCGTATGAGATCGTTTCTAAAATCTCAAGATGAGAGAGTATGGATCTCGGTTGAAAAGGGTTGGACCCATCCTACAAAGACCATAGATGACTAGACCATCACCAAACATTCTTCTGAATGGACCAATGATGATCTTGAGAGTTGTAGATGGAATTCTAAAGGTCATAATGCTATCTTCACTGCTGTCACACCCGAAGCATTTTAGTGTATTTCTAAATGTGACACTTCGAATGAGGCATAAGGCATTCTTCAAATTACAACTGTTAAGATCTCTAAACTTCCAATTCTTACCTCTAAATTTGAAAGTTTAAAAATGGATGATAATGAAACATTTTGATTATTTTTATGCTAATTTAAGTGACATTGTTAATTCTAGTTTTAACCTAAGGAAGAGTTTTCAGAGTCTAAAAAAGTAAGAAAAATCTTGAGATCTCCACTTGAGAGATTTCGATCGAAGGTTACCGTCGTCGAGGAGAGCAAAAATATTAATGCTCTCAAAATTGAGGAGTTAATTGGTTCTCTCCAGACCTATTAACTAAATCTACACTCATCTGAGAAACCAAAATCAATTACCTTGAAATTTATCAAGGAATCTCTAGATGGCCCAGATAGTGATTCTGAGGTTGATGTAGAAGAGATGGCTTTATTTGCAAAGTAATTAAGAATTTTTTTGCAAATTAATAAAAGATTTTGTAGAGACCCGAATCTTTTCTTGTCTTTATTACAAGTATTAGGGGTATTATAGTCTTTGTGATGTTTTAATGTTTATGTATTTATATCTAACTGGTGTAGTGTGATTAGGGCTTAATCAAACTTGTAAGCAGAGGGATGTCATATCAAACCCTGAACTTTAGGCAGCTCTAGTTTTGACACTGTTAATTAGAATTGAGTGATTCTTGAACCATTAGAAAGGTATTGGAACCCTCTTCGAGGATCATGTTTAAGGTTTTTCCATATTTTTTAGTATAAACTAAGTCAAAAGTGGGTTTTCCGATGTTTTGTCTGATGGAATTGCAGATCAGTCAACTTTGGGGATAATTTGGTCCATAAATAAAGGGGAATTTGGAAATTCTAAAATACCAAAAATTTTCCTTTTTAGAAGACGAATCCAGCGCAAGTTGAATCGTCGAAATCCGACGAACGAGTCAAAAGTTATGGCCAAAACAATACAATGAGTCAGAAATCTGCAAAGCACTGATCGCTAGGGATCGATCGGTACAAAACCGATCGCTCGGTCAGAAGTAGCGATCGATCAGTCCAAAACCGATCGATCGGTATCTATCGACTGGTCCAAAATTTTGTATGGGTAAAATTTCCAAAGAGTGTTTTTGACCGAGAGCTCGGTCAAGAGCACCGGTCGATCGGTAGGTGACCGATCGCTCAGTCATAACCACCGATTGCTCGATCTTTCATGTTTTTGCAGAATTTCAGTAAGGGCTTTTTGGTCTTTTGGTCCTCAACTCTTGGGGCTATAAATAGGAATCCTATTTCGGGGTATTAGAATATTCTACCTATTTCTAACCTAATTTGGCAAAAAGGGAGAGAAAACCTAGGGTTTTGAGAGAGGGATTTCTTTGAGAAGAAGGAGATAGCTTGGATTTTGCAAGGAGAGCTTGGAAAGCTTCCCCAAATCACCTCGGGAGCGTTTTGAACCTAAGGGAAGGATTCCTAAGGTCAATATACTATCCTAATCAACTCTATTTTATTGTTTTGTGAATGCTAATATGATAGGAATGATAGAATAGAGATTAGATGCATTTTTCCCAAATTTTCTATGAAGTAAGCTAATTATGGATGGAAATGTGGATAGAATGTATGGAGGATGGGAAATGTATAGAGGATGAGATTAATATGTGGATGTGGACGATATTTTGATTGTATAGATGGTTTATGGCTTGATGGAATGTTGGAAATGTAGAAGGGCAATGGATTCAAGGTGTTTGGAAAATGCTTGAGAGGATAAATGTTATCATACTCTTATGAAACGGTGGTAAAGTGATTATGATTTGTGACATGAATTATGATAAGATATGTATATGTGATTGTTCGTTAAGTATGTCTAATTACTTGCATGGAAATTGATAGTCGGGAAGGTAAGAACTTAGAGGAACATCCCTCAAACCGAGAATTCTCTAACTATTTGGTATGGGACAATAGTGGAGTTTCCATGGTGGGAGATCGGAATCTAAGCAATTTCCAACTCGAAAGTTAATTTCGACACTTAAACACATATGCACGTGTATGTTAAGATAAGAGTCTCACAAGTCACATATGTGGACCACAAGCATGAGCATGGCATACGTATGACATTCTGAATAAGCATAAGCATGGCATGATCCGTATCCGCTAAGAACAGCATGTCAATTACATTTGATTCATAGGCATAGTCCGTATCCACCAAGAACAGCATGTCAACCATTTGATTCTTAGACATGGTCCATATCCGCCAAGAACGGCATGTCACATCATTGTATGATCTGAATAAGTGCATAAGCATAAGTATCTCACAAGCACGTGGTCTCATAAGCATAAGCAGCTCATAAGTATATTGTCTTCTAAGTCTAAGATTCTCATAAGTTCATGTGTCAAGGTGATGATATGATGTATATGCGCACACGTTCTTCCGTATTCTGATTATATTATTATGCTATTGGATATGTTTTTACCTAAGTGCAGGTATATTATGTTGTTGGTTGGATTTTATATACACCGAGTACTTTTGTACTCAGCCGGACTTTTGTCTTGGCAGAGCAGGAGTACACGGCGGAGCCGTGGATTGAGGAAGTTTACATTGAGGAAGCAGGAGAAGGTGAACCTTCTGAGGAAGGAGCCGGAGGCTTGGGTGTCTATACCTCTTAGTTTATGCTTTGTTTAGTTGAGAGAGTTTTGTAATAGACTTTTAGAGGATGTTGTTCAGCAAACTTTTATAGTTGTATTTTTCATACTTGTTGGGTTATACTGGGTTGTATATGTTGACCGTAGACTTGTGTAGGTTGGTTATAGTTTATATATCAGAATTTTATTACTCTCATTTTTGGAGACTCGTGTAGTAAGCCTTGTATGCATGAATTTTAAGCAGGTTAAGGAAATGAGACGATTCCAAAGTCCTATTTTAGCCTTGTAGGATTTTAGGGTCGTTACAGATTTAATCCGAGAGTACAAAGATCTTTTGAGAAGCCTGAGTTCTAACACTTAAATCATATGAAAAATTATAGAAGTACAAATAGAAAATCCTAAAGCATTCAATGTTTTGAATGCCAAGGCCATGACAATATCACTTCTGAGTGCTTTATTAAGAAAAAATTTAAGAGCAATGTGAGGGATGATAGTAAATCCGAATTTGAAGAATCGGATAGTTCTTCTTATGAGAAGACTATGAATTATATGGCCTTCATTGTCTTCGCTTCTGGGATTGGAGAATCTTCTTCCACTATTAGAGAGAGTGTCCACCTTAAAGATGGTGACGACGGTGTTGAGAGTTAAAATGACTCGGATTCTGAGGGAGACCTCAAGACAACCTATGGTGAGTTGTATGAGAAAAGTCTTAAGCTAAAAAATAGTCATATTTCATGACCAAATAAGCCAAATCCGTTGAAATAGAAAGAGAGGCCTTAGACCAAGTGGCTTCCAGGTTGAAAGCTCATGTGTCTCAACTTGAAAAAGAGAAGGTTTCCCTCCTTGTTTAGATTGTGCTTCTTGAATCTGATTTACATGTTTGTCTTGATCAAAAGACAAGTCTTGAAATCAAGTTAGTTGATATTGAACAAGATCGGAGGTGTGGAGATGAGAAGAGAACTCCATCTACCTCGAACATTGAGCCTAGTGCTAAAATGCACCATCCTGTGAATAGGAAGGATCATTCTTCACTGAAATTCATTCCTAAATGTCATAAATGTAGAGTGAAGGGTCATATTAGACTTTGATGTCCTAAACTTCAGAGTAATCTCAATCATAGTTCTAGGAACCAAAATAATTTTAATGGAAATCTTCAAAGGAGAGTTGAGATCTTGGTGGATATATCTAGGAAGATGAATGAGGATATATTGAGAATCTCTCATAACTCTAGATAGTGGCATGGTTGTGACGCTAGTTATGCTATACATAGAGGAGGTAACATGAAGAACCTTAATGCTCTCCATAATTCTAGTACTCAATCCTAGAAAAGGAGGAACAGGAGGCAGAGGCAAAATGTATTGTCTGAAACCTCATCTAAATCGATTAATGACCAAAGGGTCAATCAATCTATTAAAACTGTTTGGATGAGGAAGGAAGACCTGAAAGACTTCACTTAGCTAGTGTCTGTCATAGCCTAGGGTATTTTTTAAAAGTTACATCTTGTCCTAGTGTTATGCGTTTTGGTGTATACTAGTAGTTTTATTTTGATAGTATTTATTTGTTTTTTTGCTTTACTTTATTTTGAAAAATTCAAAAACATTGCAAAACAATAAAATCCAAAAATTATTTTGTTCATATTCCCCTTGTTTGACTTGCATGATTTGCATTCCTTGTGTGATGTTTATTTTCATACTTGTCCAAAGTTAAACATGTTTTTGTTGCTGATTGAGGATATAACACCTAATTATTCTCTTGGTTAGGCTGAAAACTAGACTAGATTCTTTTTCACAGTTAGAGACTTGTTCGTGTGTGTATGCTTTGCTATTTCGCATGCACTTTGACTGATACTGATAAGAAGTCTAAGTTCCCAACCAGTAGGTGTATGGATTATCCCTAAGTGGCTTCTAGGATGACTTATCTAGATTGACCATATGGTTAGTCATTCTCATTTTGAATATCCTCCATGAGCAAAAATTATTGCAATGAAAAGGGCTACCTATTAGGATGGTGCGAAACCTACTATTGGGTGCAAACAGTAGTAATGTCTACCTATGTCAACAAGTTAGGTATTTTTCTGTGTTGCTAGAGTGAAAGCCCCTACTGCCAATAGAGAAGAGCTACCTATTATGTTAGTGTGAAAGTCATCATTACAAGAAAATAAATGTTTAGAAAAATAAATCAAATGAATTCTTACAAAGTTCAGAGGTATTTGACTCAAGAGAAAGAGAATATTATTTAGTCAAATAAAAATTGATAAAGGTATACCAAAATATAAAAAATCAGCATAACTGGATCTAACTAGGTTTGACTTCTTGGATTTGAAACTCCAAGTATTCCCTTATGTGGTATAATTTTAAATCCTCGATTACGGATAGAAACCTTGATTTAGTATCTAGTCACCACCATCAACTATACACAAAGCCTCACTTTTGAACTGTTCACTAAAAGTGACAATGTAAATTAGCTATGTTTTAGCATTTTGTTAGATTTACTTAGATGTATATCCTCAGTCAATCTAACTAACCATGTTCTTCATTGGATTTATAATTTTAAATTACTGCAGTTTGGAATGCTTATAATGCATGTTTATAGGGGTGTATTCGAGTCAGGCTGGGCTGGGCTTGGCCCTGCTCGGCTCGGATTGAAATTTTTTCATCTATGCTCGAGCTCGGCTCAGTTTGAAATTTTTTCATCTATTCTCGAGCTCGGCTTGGCTTGAGCTCGGATTGAATTATTAAAAAAAATTTAAGTAAAAATAATAATATTTTTATTATTATATATAATAATTATATTATTTATATAATAATGATATATATATAATTTTTTATATAATATTCAAATTGAGCCGAGCTGAATCAAACAGGCTTGGCTCGAGATCTTGAATACATTTTCAAACTCAAAATATAGCTTGGCTCGGCTCGATCGAGCCTATTTTTCGAGCTTGATTGGGCCGAGCCGAACTTCGAGCTAGTCCGGTTCGGATACACCCCTACATATTTGTGTGGCATATGATATTTTTTTTATGTATTTTTTATTTTTAGTTGGCATGAGCCTTTCTAGCATTAGGTGTTTTGTCGTTTTGGTGGTGTCCTTGATCTTAGGGGGAGAAGATCAAGTTGAGAGAGAGTTTATGTTTAATATTACTATATTTTGTTCCCCACTCGATAGTCTCTGCATTATCTACATTTACTTTATTGTATTGTGGTTGCCTTGATATTACTTGTGCGATAAATTAGTATATTTTCTTGTGATATTGACTTCCTACATACCTTTGGATTTTTGTGCTAAAAATGGGGAGAATGTTAGGGTATTAGTCCCTAGTTCAATACACTCCTAGTGATACCTATTTATTTTAATTTGTACAATTTCATACATGCTTCATAGGGGCTATTAGCATGTGCAGGTGCAGGTTTGAAGCAGATGGATCTTACATGACAAGAGCTTTATTTGTTTACAATCTAGGTTATTTTTCAATTAGAGTCATGTAACTTGTGTTGGAGTCACGTAATGACCTAATTCACCGTTTGATGTGTTTAGGTGAGTTTGTGTCATGTCATATACTTCAATTTGGTTTTGTCATGAAATTAACAAAGGAAGAGATTGTAAGGTCTATATTTAGTATTTGCATAGTCCGGTGTCAAAACAAAGTATAGCAGTGTATCTTGTGTCATTCCTTCACCAAACATAGGGTGAAGGAATCTTTAAATTACAATAATTTTCCTAGGCTCCCGCATGGGGATGTCCTTAACCAGGCTTACTTGAGGGGTTTGATAAGAAGACATGGGAGATTTGTATGTTGGGATTCAGAATAATAAACAATTTAAACCTAGTCAATATTATTCTGATCCTAGATCTAAACCATGCAATTAATTTTCTAGAATTCATAATCAAAACAGATAGGGATTGAAACTGATAATCTCATACCTTTCGCTGGAATTTTCCTATTCCCTTCACGATGTGATGCTGGGTTTCTCGGCGCTTGAGAGGATGAGAGAAGTCTTCTCTTTTCTCCTTAGGTCTGATTCAATGGGGCTTCTAAATGACGTAAGAGAAAAGAGGGACTCCCCCTTTGCTTTATATACCATTGGAATCCTACCCATCATAAGATCCAAGGGCTAAGAGGGATCACACCAAAGATCTAACGGTCGCCAACCTTGACCATGTTATTAGCTTTAATAACACTTAAAGAGTCCCAGTTCGATCACATCTCTTTAGTGGGACCCATTGACCTTAACATTCTCTATTGACAGCAATACAATCCGAGTTTTGAAAACCTAAAGATTGCGTCGGACCACATGGGTTTTTTTATTTAATAAGAAAAACCCTAATAATCTCCCACTTGGTCCAAGCAATCCTTAAATAAAATAAAATGAATCTTCGGATTGAACAACCTTAAAAACACGATTGGTCACTCTTTTCATTTTGAAAAACATTACTGTCGAGAATTAAGTGTTCTTTAACTGTCACTTTGATTTAAAAGCACCAGTAACGGTGATCATGGAAGCATTTAACATCTACTAGTGTTCATTACTATGATGCAAGCCACTCCATGGCCAAACAACTAGTAATACTAATGTTTCAGAGCAGTTCTTTATGGTGGCTAAGTATGGTGTGATATGGATTGTACACAACCTTATGTGATCAAAATGTGTACGTCCAAAAATTGTCCACGCTACATACATTTAAGCATATGCATGTTATTCTGATACTTTACGGTAACCGCCATGTCAAATCCATCACCTTGTATCCAGAATAAAGGCCTTAAACATGGTGCCCAACCATGTTCAGCCCAAGCAACTTGAGAACTTTGTGCGAGGCTCTCGGGCAAACCTGACATCAATGACATCCGTCATGTGAAGTCCATCACTTGATGTCTTTACCTTTTGCACGTGCATTCAAAACATAAGAACAATTAAATGATGCATCAATATTTAATTTGCATAACCATAACATATCAATATCTGAGAGTGTAAAAACAATGACATGTATATCATATAAATGATTGAATGTAAATAAACAACACTCCTACTAAATAAAATAATCAAAAGATTCTAAAAGTTCTATAATAATGACAAGTTCTTTTAAATTTCTGATGGAGAGATCTTTAGTTAACGGGTATATAATCCAAACATGCAACAACACATAATCTGATGAGGATTTCAAACTATCCTGAAAACAAGTAAAATCAAAGTCTGAATAACTTTACAAAATCTAGTTTAATATATCTCTTGTAAACCAACATGAAATCCTATGAGATAACTCCAAACATCTAGAAATATGATTTCTGATAATCTTGATATCTAAAATATAACTTGTCTCCTTATTTTATGCCAAAGTTCTTGTCATCGTACAATACAAGAATGACAAACCTGCTCCCACTGACCTTGAGATATATGCACTGATCCAAGTAGATCACTACTTTAAGTTTACCATTCAAATTGTCACAAAAGTCACAATTACCTAGAGAAAATCTAATAAGATTAACAAACATACACAATAAGAATAATATAAAATATGAGTCCTAGGTTAGCTAATAAAGATCTTCCACTAATATATTACTACCAACTGTCTGATGGAGAGTGTACTCCCCTCAATAATAAAACTAAACAGTATCCAATCCAACATAAATAATATTTAATAGTAAAAACATAAATAAAGTCTAATGCTAATCAGCAAGTTCCAACAGCCTCCAATACTGTTGGTGCAGAGTTCCCCCAAAAATAGCAGCTCTTCAGCCTTGGCGCTTCGCTGATGAATGAACTCCTTTATTCTTCCTGCACCAATCCTTATATTTGAAACAATCTCTTTTCATGTGACATTTCCCCTTGTAGAAGAAACATTCAATCTCCTCTGGTTCCTCAATATTTTCATTTCCCTGAAATTGATGTCCCGAACTCTGTCCTTGATTATGTCCTGAATTTTGTCCTAAATTATGACCTGAACTCTATCCTCAATTCTGTCCTGAATTTTGTCATTGCCAGAAATTCTGTGAATTAAGCTTCTGAAAACCTTTATTCTTAAAATTCTTCTTACTACCAGAATTCACAGCCAAGTTCGCAGACTCAGCTTTCCCACGCTTCATGCGCTCTTCCTCACTAACACACACAGCTATCAGCTCATGCAAATCTCACTTCCTATCTTGGGCACTATAATTAACCTTAAAAGCATCAAACGATTGAGGAAACGAAGCTACAGCCAAATGCACCATGAGGTCGTCCTCAATGGTCAACTCCAGTTCTCTAAGAGAGATAATCAACTTAGATATCTTCAAGATGTGCTCTTGAACATTTCCAACACCATTATACTTCAATGAAATCAGCTGAGTTAAACAACTGTACTGACGAGACTTAACAGACCCCATAAATTGCTTCTTGATAGTCTCAAGAAGAACCTTAGCAGTATCAGCAGCAGGAATACCACCCCTGATGACTTCTTGAACAGAAGCCCTAATGATCGTCATGACCATCCTATTAACCTTATCCCACTTCGAATACAAGGACTTATCTGAGTCTGAAGACTCAGCAGTGGGAGTAACCAGTTTTTCCTCCTGTAGGACAAAGTCATAATCAAGGCACCCCAGAACTATATCTAGTTGTATTTTCCAAGAACTATAGTTTGAACCATTCAGAGGCTCAATCTCAGTCAAATGTTTCTGAACAACAAACATGTTTTACTACGTTATGGTATGTCTAACAAATTATTGCACAAATTATAATAATTTACTTTATACTTGTCCTTGCATGACTTTATTTAAGCTTTATGATTCTAATCCGGTCTTGGGGTTAAGTCGGATAGCTAAAGTGGTTTACTTTAAGATTGCTTACTTCCACCTTACGGGACAGGTGGGCGCATCATCTAATCACACATTTGGGCAAGAGATTTCGACATGCAATTCACTCCCCAATTGGCGACAACAGTCGCGCACAGAACTGATCTATCACGTTTTGGATTGATTAGGACACTTCCACACCTTTGGGCAAGAGGGTTATCCTTCTCTCACCGCCACGCACAAATCATTTTGCCCCACTCAATCTACATGAAGTCCCTAGACACCTTTGGGCAAGACTAGCTATTCAATGTAGATGAGTGTAAACTCGCGATCTTAAAGAGACTGAAATCCCTAAATTCAAATAACCATAACCTCCATAGGACGGTCACCTTTGGGCAAGACAATCTAACCTACTTGGTTATGACCATTCGAACGAACACTTTACAGATCAAACCTAAACCCCATAGGATGATTTAACTTTAGTTTCTGATATTAATTTTGGGTAAAAGCATCAAGTTCTTCCTTTATTTAATGTTAAAACCAAAAGAAAATGATGTCTATGTACTAAAACAGCTTTTTACGGTGCTCAGAAGTCTAAATGGACCCCAAAAACGGAATCAGAACACCCAAAAACCTCAAGAAAGGTCGGACACTCCCCTTGGACGTGTCCTGGGGATGTGTCACGCGCAGGGGACACTCCCTACAAGTGTCATGCGTGCCTCACGCGCAAGTACTGCGCGTCACGCGCTAGAAGTGCGCTGCACGAGCAGGGGATTGCGCTTCACACGCGGTTTGTGTCTCACGCGCGCGCGGTTCGAAGGTCTTATGCGGTCCGGTCCAAGACGCGGATCGGTCCGGTTCAGTCCTTGGTCCGGTTGAACCGGTCCGGTCCAGTCCAGTGAATTGGGTTCGGATCCATTCGGGTCGTGTACTATACGGGTCAAACCAAGGCCCATTCGGGTTCGGGTTCGATATCGGATTGGGTCACAGGGTCGGGTTGACCCTCGTGACTCGTCTTCCTAACCCAGAGATTTTTTTAAAAAATTTTTAGAAACCCTAACGCCCGTACACTGGTTTCCCTTTGTTTGGAGCCCTATCGGCCACCTTATCGGCTGCCGCCGGTGCCAAACCGACGGCCGAACTCAGGCAAGAAAAACCCAACCGCCGACAGCTTCCTCCAGCGATGGACGGCGGCGGAATCGTCGTCCAACTGAAACGACCAAAAATCCTTTTTTTTTTTTTTTGATCTTCCTTAAAACTGAATCACTCGGATCCTTAATACGATTGCTTAAATCCAAAAAATCAATTCATTCTATTCATCTAATTTACCTTAATCATCAATTAATTAGATCAATAAAAATTGATCATAAAAATCCGAAAATCAATCAAATTCTATTTATTTAATTAACCTTAATTATCAATCATTTAGATCAATAAAAATCCGAAAATAAATTAAACTCAAAATTTTGATTATTGAGAAAAATTAATCACAAGGTCAAGCCTGTGCTCTGATACCAATTGTTGGGATTCAGAATAATAAACAATTTAAACCTAGTCAATATTATTCTGATCCTAGATCTAGACTATGCAATTAATTTTCTAGAATTCATAATCAAAACAGACAGAGATTGAAACTAATAATCTCATATCTTTCGCTGGAATTTTCTTATTTCCTTCACGATGTGATGCTGGGTTTCTCGGCGCTTGAGAGGATGAAAGAAGTCTTCTCTTTTCTCCTTAGGTCTGATTCAATGGAGCTTCTAAATGACGTAAGAGAAAAGAGGGACTCCCCCTTTGCTTTATATACCCTTGGAACCCTACCCATCATAAGATCCAAGGGCTAAGAGGGATCACACCAAAGATCTAATGGTCGCCAACCCTGACCATATTGTTAGCTTTAATAACACTTAAAGAGTCCCAGCTCGATCACATCTCTTTAGTGGGATCCATTAACCTTAACATTCTCTATTGACAGCAATACAATCCGAGTTTTAAAAACCTAAAGATTACGCCGGACCACATGGGTTTTTTTATTTAATAAGAGAAACCCTAACATTGTACACGTTGGGTTTTGACATTCATCATAGAAATATTACAAATCCAAGGTTGACAAATAGGGGTTTTAGATTGGAATGATGGCATTGTTGGACAGTTGTGCCGCAGCATGTACGAATCTCCCATGTCTTCTTGCCTAATGCCTACCCTTCCAAGTAACCGTTAGAAATAGGAAGGAAACTTCCAAAAATAAACATGAGAAAAACAAGGACAAGCATGCCAAATATGTCTTTATGTTTTCACACTTGTGCCGCAGCTATTACTTGGAAACTGAAAGTAGTACTATTAGGCCCACATACGTACCTCCCATGCAATTTCCGGCGTAGCTGCTTAAATACTGATCCATTTGTACCTGTCCACACGGCTCTCTACTTGGTTTCTCTCACCAGTTACAGAGATGGAGAAGAAGATGATCGACGGTAGCACTTTCCAATTGCCCGTCCCTGATCAAGTGGGGCTGAAAAAGAGTGGCAACAGCCGTGTCCTCCCTCCGGTTAGAGGGTGTATCATTCTCGCCTCCCTACTCCAGAAAATGAAGATCGTTGCCCGAAGCACTGCTGATATCCTCTGCTTCAACAGACCCTGAAGAATTAAAGACCCACTCTCCTAGCCTTGTTGTTGTTCTTCTTCTTCCTCTTCTTTGTATTCTTAGTGCAAACATATAATGTTAGACACGTATCTTTGATTTTGGTCATTGGATTAGTAAAGTTTTCATGGATCTTTAGCTGCTTCTGATATTTTCTTATAATCCTTTGCTGTGTATGATTGTTGAGAATATGATTGTTGAGAAAATAAGCGAAACATGTGAAAGGAAAGAAAATTTTGAATTTCTAATACAATTTTGAGTTATGTTTTGTCCAATTTTCTTTTCTTTTCTATGTTTTTACTTTTTTTCTCAGCAATCAAACATAGGGTTAATGTGCAATTGATATCAACCATGTATAAGGTGGATCACTAACCAAGGAAAGACGTGGGGTGTGGCCTCCCTGTTGAGGGAGGTCTGGGATCCAATCCCCCGGGTGGCGAGTCCGCAAGAGCTCCACTCTCCCAAGCTAACCACTAACCATTAATCTAACCACTAAATGATAGCCTCAAAAAAAAAAAAACCTGAAAGATCCCGCAATAACATCCTTGGCCCAAATAACAATTGAGCCTAGATACTTAGTGCCATAGGCTTGGTTTCTTGCCCCCCAATAACATATGGGCTTATAGATCATTGTCCAAATAACAGATGACTTGGCTCCTAGGCCCAAATAGGACCCGGATTTCTTGGCCTAAATAGAATTTAAAAATAATAATAAATGAAAGGGAGGGCTAGCTTAGAGAGAATGACATGAGAGGCGAGTGAGACGGTAGGATTTAGGAAACAAGGGAGATTACTTGAGGAGTAGAAATTACAAGTGGGTTTCTCTTTTAGGTTTGGGTTATTATTAAACAGGTAAATGGATATTTAAATTACGGGTGGGAGATAGTTAGTAGATGGTTTATGAACTATGGGGAGTGAGTTATGGTTGTATTTTTTGAAAATTGGGTTGTGGGTTAAAAACTGAGTTATAGGATATATATTTTTAAAAGGGCCGTATTCTTCTCCAGTTGTAACCGGTTTTGTCAAAACCGGTTACACCCCTGAGGTTGCCACATATCCCTTTTGACACATCTTAACCGTGGTTCAGATTTAATCACCCCTAGGGTTCACCCACCTATCCTTGGTTTTTTTTTGAAAACAATAAAAAATTTTGTTAATGATAGTTAAAAGTTATCAACTCCTAGGATTAATTTTTTTTAATATTTTTTTTCTAAATTCCAAAGATTGATGGGTGAACCCTAGGGGTACATAGGTGAATCTTAACCATAGTTAAAGAGTATAAAAAGAGACACGTGGTTACCACAGGGGTGTAACCGGTTTTGCCAAAAACCGGTTACAAAACATTACGAGTCTTTAAAAAACAGGTAAATGGATATTTTGCTCTGAATTTCAGAGGTTAATTGTTGCTAAAAATGTATTCAATTCTTTTTGTTAAAAAATCAAAATATAAAATTATGCCTTAGGAGACATGTGTCACCCTATGATTGGCATAAAACCAACATACTCATTTTCAAAGCTTTGAAGGTCTAAAAAGACACCTATTTTATTTTTTAAAAAAAGATATTTTAAAGGAAGATAGGATAAAATTGACTTTTTGTGAATAAGCAGGGATATTTTGGTAAAAATATTCCATCTTAAGGGCCATTTTGCTAGAAACACTTTGGTCACTATTTTGGGATTCTTGAAGGACTCCGTGATAGGTCACAGGAGGCCGTGTACAGGAGTACAAAATGGAGTTCTTACAAATTGATGTAATTTATCCTATTGTTTGACATATTTAACTTTTGAAGTTTGATTATATACACGGCGGAGCCACATGGGACGGGCCTAGCCCCCTAAGTTTTTGAGAAAAAAATATATCTTTACAAATGGATACGGACAGACTCGATGTCCCATGAACTTGCCCTAAGAAAAATTGGGTCTTTGCCCCCCGAATCCCCATTGTTAGCCTCTCCTGCAAGGATTCGAATCCTGGCTCCAGCCTTCATTATTACATATAAATATATATTGGAATGCTAGCTCAAAATGGCTAGGCTCACACTTGGGGATGTCCTTAACCATGGTTACTTGATCGATATGACAAGAAGATATGGGAGATTTGAATACGCTGAGTTTGGACATTCATCATAGAAATATTTCAAATCCATGGTTGACAAATAGGATTTTAAATTGGTTGACTTAGATGTCACTATCTTAGTCTGCTCTAAAGTCCAAAACATCATACTCCTGTCCATAAAGGGAGTGTGGACTGGCCGGGTTTCTTACAGATGGCACCACATGATCCCCTAAGGAGTCTAATAAGACTGGTGATCTTCTCCGGTTGTAACCGGTTTTGGGCAAAACCGGTTACAATCATGTGGTCACCCCATGTTCTTTTTTACACCCTTTAACTGAGATTAAGATTAACCTACCCTTAGGGTTCACCCACTTCTCTTTTGTTTTTAGAAAAAATATTTTTTAAAAAATTAATCCTAAGAGTTGGTAAATTTTAACCACAATTAATAAAAAAAATTATTATATTTTTCTAAAAACCAAGAATACTTAGATGAACCATCGGGGTAGGGATAAGTGAATCTTAACCATAATTAAGAGTGTAAAAGAGACATGTAGCCACCTCATGGGGGTAACCGGTTTTGGCAAAACCGGTTACAACTGGAGAAGAGTACGTCCCGTCTAATAAATGCCGTCAACCCCTCAAGTAAGCGTTAGAAACAGGAAGGAAACTTTCAGCGAAAAACATAGAAAATGTTTTCTTCTTCTTGGACAGTGGTGCTGCTGCCACGCTAACAATGTTGATGCTTTTACTTGGAAGCTGGAAGTAGTACTACTAGCCCACTTACCTACCTCCCATGCAATTTCCGGCGCTGCTTCTGGAAATGTAGAAAGGTAGTCTCGGGCATCCGTACATCATGTGACAGGTGAGGAGAAAAATTAAGGAGTCAACTCAGTTCATTTTCCACGCCTGTGATTTTGACTTCTCTCTACTTGTTACCTCTTTATCTTTTTTTTCTCACCTACTTATCACCATATGCCGTTCATTGTTTGGAGAAGTCAAAATCATGGGACTCATGATTTTAACTTCTCCATCACATGTCCATTATTTTGTGGATGCTACGAGCTTCGCCAGAGAGAATCCGATGACCTGCTTAAATACAGCTCAATTTGTACCTGGCCACACCCACATCCTCTCGTGGGCTCTCTACACCCACATTCTCTCCTGGGCTCTCTTGGTTTCTCTTAGTTACAGAGATGGAGAAGAAGATGATCAACGGTAGCACTTTCCGATTGCTCGTCCCTCCTGTTAGAGGGCGTATCAAGCGTCACATTTTCGCGTGTCTCCTCTGGAAGAAGAAGATCGTTACCCGAAGCATTGCTGATTTCCTTTGTTGTAACTGACAATGAAGAATTGAAGACCCACTCTCCTAGCTAGCCTTCTTGTTGTTGTTCTTCCTCTTCTTTGAATTCACTGCTTCTTTGTATTCTTAGTGCAACAAACAAACAGTAGGTATCATATAATGTTAGTCCTTGGTTCATGCAGTTTCCTTGATGCACATGGAAGGAGTTCCACCAAGGAGATGACCCAATCCAATTGGATTAGTAGATTTTTTATGGATCTTTAGCTGCTTCTGTTATTTTCTAATCGTCCTTGAGAATCACATGGTAATTTGGGACCATCGGCATCACCACGACCATGACGTGTAAGCTGTGCAAGCATGAATGTTTACCCCACTCTCACAATGATTGTTTGACTTGAGAGTCGCCACCTATTCATTGTAAGGGATAGTTCCCGAGTGATTTGTTATGGATAAGACAAATGGTCTATCAGAATTTAGGGTAAGCGGTTCGATTAAGCTCCGGAGAAGGTGTTAGGCACCCCAAGACCTCCGTTTTATAACGATTACCTACTCCCTAAACTTAAGCCAATTATAATCTCAAAGTTTAATTAAAATGTCTAAGTGTTTAAAAGAATGTTAATCAAAGAAATATAAAAAGCTAGACTAGGGTCAAACCCTGGTTGGGTTGCCTACGTACTCGCATTGGGGTGAGATCAGACCGAGCATAGTTCTGGCACACGAGCCCGTGCCAAGGCTAGGAGGTGTGTGTGTGTGCATAGGGTGGTCAAGGGTCTAGCCTGGAGGTTAGGGTTTAGTTGACTGGGTTGGTCAAGTGCAAGGTCAAGTCTTACCGCGGTTAGGAGGGTTAACTAGGGTTAAGGGATGAGCTAACCATGGTTAGAATTGCTAGCCACAGTTAAAGGGATCAAAGTCTATATTTTTGGTCTTTTGATCATATTTCAATGTTTTTGGTATTTTGATCATATTCGAATATTTTTGGTATTTTAAAATTTTATCATGTTTTTTTTAAAATTTTCATATAGGTGGGATCTTGGCAAACTTAACTAAAGTCAAATTTAACCCAGAAGAAAGACTAAGAAAAAGTTAGGCTAAAAGATTAGGATATAAAGAGGGGTATGCATTGTGAATAGTAAATGGTCTATTGCCAACACCTATTTTGTTGGATTGGTGTTAATTATAAATCAAATACCATTGTCTTTGGTATGAGGCATTTTGGATAATGTCCTTTTTAAGTTCTTAAGTCCTTAAGTCATCATTTATCCATTCAAAATAGAACATGAAGGAAAAAGAAAGAAATGAAAAAACTGACAAGTAAAGAAAATAAAAACTCACCATCTTCTCTCTAATGTAGTCTCTTTACACCATTATAATTGATGTAATAAGACTCTAAATATGAAATTTTGAGTGATGATGAGTTTTCCAAATGATTCTAGAAGAAAGACTAGAATCTAAATGAAGAAAAAAAATGAAAAGAGAAGTATAGTTTTAACTTCCACTATCTATGAGTCTACCCATATCCATACTAGTGGGTATATAGAAAAGAAAGAAATATTTACATAAAAAAAAAAAGACATCTTTTTTTTGAGGTGGGGTCCATCTACACCATTAGATTGGTGTAGAGAGACCCAACTAAACTTGAGAAGAGAGAGGTCTTCCCAAACGATTATAGAAAAAGACTAGAAATTAAAAAAACAAATAAATATAAAGTAAAGAAGAAGATGAAGAATAAAGGGAGGAGTGCCTACTCCTCCAAGACTTCTTTTCCAATGCCCCAAGAGGTGAGGGGTTTTTAGAGTCTACAAAGGAAGGGAGTTAGTGAAGAACTCTAGACTTCTAGAATTCTCTACACACTCTAAACCTTAGCTTCTTCTAACTTTCTTCAAGGCTAAAAAGAAATATAAGGGATGAGATAAGGAAGAGCTAGGGTTTCCACTTGGGATTTTGGAGGTGAAAGAAATGCCTTGTGAGGGTCTTGTATTTATAAAATTTTCAAGGAGTTTTGACAATTTGGTAATTAATAGAGGGTTGGGTGAGAAGAAGGGAAGTGATTGGTTGGTCAAAATGGATGTGGTTGGTGATTGGATAGTCAAAAAGGTATGTACTTGATGAGAGGTGATTGGGTGATCAAAAGAAGTGTAAGAGAATTAATTGTTTTGTAAGAGATGTAAGAATGAGTTGTAAGAGGTGTAAGAGAGTAAGAGAAGTGATTGGTTAGTCAAAAAAGTGTGTACTTGGTGAGAGATGATTGAGTGGTCAAAAAGGTGTGTAAACACAAAAATGAGGCTATTTGAGGTTTGAAGAAAAAATAAAAGGTCTTTTGTAGGAAAGTGGAAAGTGGGTTTGGGTTTGTGGGTTTTGGATATGGGTTGAATGGATGTGGGTATGTGGATTAGATCTTATGGATCATGGGTTGTTAGTAGATGAGTTATGGGTAATGGTTATTGGACTTTAGCTATGACAATTGGGATTGAGCTATAGTAATTAGGCTTTCACTAAAGCAATTGAACTTTGGCTAAGACAATTGGGTAATTAGGCTTGGCTGCTTGGGCTTGGGTAGTGGAATTAAGTAATTAGGCTTGATTGAGTTATTTGGGTACAAGTTTGGCCAAATGGGCTTGTGCCTTGGGTAAACCTTGAAACATTTGAAGAAGCTAGAAGAGGGATGGGGTGCAAAAAGAGGGTGCTTACAAGCTGGATCACTTAACCAAGATCCTAAAATAACATCATTGGCCCTAATAACAATTTAGCTTAGATACTTATTGCCATGGGCTTGGATTCTTGCCCGATTACTGGATTCTTGCCCCAAATAATATATGGGCTTAGATCTGTGCAGAAATAACATATGGCTTGGTTCAAGGATAAAAAAATATAGTTTGTATAGATGTATCGGTTCCAACCGAAACCAATACGTACCGGTTTCAAAATTGATTTCCGACGATATATATATATATATATATATAAAAGAAAATAAAATTCAAAATAGTTATAAGAAAATATAAAGTCATGGGAATCGACTTAAAGATAAAGTAGCAAACTCAATTACATTTACATAATGAATGAAAAAAATAAATAACTAATAAATCATACGTATCATCCATTTCAAATCAGTATACATATTATACAGGGTATTGAATTATTGGTTGTAATAACCAAGTAGTTTAATCATCAAGAAAGGATTTGAGACTTTGACCAGATAGTGTAACGATAACCATAAAGACGTTAGTTACAGATAGTCATTGGTTACGGGTGATTCTCTCTATAAGATAGAAACAAGAGCATGTAAAAAGACACTCAAATAACCTTATATCACCCGGATTTGGCTCAAGGGGTCAACCATGAGCCATTGGTTTACATCCACAGTCGTTTCTTCTCAATGATTTGGATCGACAATCCTACAATTTCTTACAATTGGTATCAAAGTCTTACCTAAGCCAAGCCAAGAAAAGTTAAGCCAAGCCAGAGGAGCTGAGATGAGCCATACACAAGCCGACCCACTTCAAATAAGCTTTATCCATTATTTGATTTAGTGTGAAGTATACACATCGTTCTTGTGTATTGACTATACATTTTCTACTATATCGGATTCGCTATAAATCCAATTTTAGATATGTTTGAACCAGTGTGTTCTTGACGATGCATGCAACATACGAGAGTTAGTTGAGGTTTAGAAAATTATGTGTTGTACATACACATTGGTAACACAACAAATGAGCGATTAGATTTTTGAAACCCAAAAGTCTTTGTGTTCTCTGTTAATTATTTATGCTATATATTGCATGCAATTTTAGTTGGTCATATATGAATTTTATGACTTAGATAGAGTACACTAGTGTTAAATTGTTGAACACAAATTTAAAACTTAGAGTATACAAATAATATAGTAAGAACATTGATGTAAAAAGTTATAACCTTAGCTTGATCTATGTTAATTGATAATTAACATATATGATTAGATAGTATGTAGGCTAACATATTGTCATTGTAGACATGTATAGAATAGTAACAGCGTAAATTAAAATATGACCATTGAATCACTATGCGTGACTGATATTAATGATGATCAATAAATATACATGATGGAGGACATACATTTGATAGTATGAAATAACCTCATGCTTTGGTAGAAATATAGATGAATATAGAGGTTGAAACCTATGATGTAAAAAGGAATAATAGTCATATATGTGAAATTTAAGCATGATGAATAAGGCTGCATATGGCTTAATGATCAAAATACAAGTATGAATAGCGAACCCATTAGTTTAATGTGAAAAAATCTCATGAATTGATAAGGAAAGAGTGCTGAAAAATTGCATGCATTGCATTGAGAAACTTCATGTCTTAGATACATATATGATGGGTTAACTCGCTGTAAAGAGTTGTAAAGACCTCATAGATTGATGATCAATTATACGTGAAAGTGCAAATGTTAAAATTCTTAAATAATAAAATGACATAAATAGATAAGCATTTTAGTAGAATCTATAGGTTAGCGCAAGAAAGCTAAATGGCTTAGAACTTAGCATTTTAAAAAAACCCGCACGTTAATGTGGAAAAACCAAATGACTTATTTATCTGAATACGAATTTTGGGAGAAGCCGCATGATAGCATGGAAAAACCAAAATTTCTTAAATGGTCAAAAAAATATGTTAGGAGAACCTGCAAATTAGTGTGGAACAACCAAATTGCGTAGCTGTAAGCATCCCATTTTTACACCCCCCTCAACCATGGTTAATAAACTTAATCATGATTAGCTCAACCTAACCCTAAGTCAACCCCGGCTATACCTTAGTTCCAAATCCTATGTAAATCCAATCAAGTCCAATTATAAAATTTCATTACCCCAAACCCAAGTAGTCAAGCCCAATTACCCAATTGCTTAAGCCAAAGCCTATTTACCATAGCCCAAGCCCAAATGTCATAGTCAAAGCCCAAAAACCATAACCCATGACCCATCTACTAATAACCCATGATCCATAAAGATCTAGTTCACATATTCATATCCACCTAATCTATATCCTAGAACCCATGCCCATATAACTCATAGTTACAACTCTCTTACACCTCTTATAACACTTAACCCATCAACTCTCTTACACTCCTTGCAACACTCAAATCTTTACCCACTAACTCCTTTTATCTACCATGTAAAAGACACAACCAAATCTCTTAGTTTTCTTATAAATATCAATCTCTTAGCCTCTTAGATCCATCCCTCAAGACTCCTAGAAGGTTCTCACTCACTTGTGTTTCTCTTGAGTTTGAAGAAGGGAGAAGAGACTAAGGTTTAGAGTTTGGAATGAATTCTAAGACTAAAAGCTTAGAGTTCTTCACTAACTCTCATTCTTTGTTGATTCTAAACAAAACCCTACCTCTTGGAGCATTGAAGAAGAATCCTTGGAAGAGTAGACACTCACTATTTCATCATCTCGTCATCTTTCTTATCTTATATTTATTTAGTTCTTTCTTCTTGGTCTCTCATTTCTCAAGTATAGTTGGGTCTCTCTACACCAATCTAATGGTGTAAAGGGACCCCATATCAAAAGCAAGAAGATGTTCTTTTTTTCTCTTCATTTTCATGTACATATTTCTTCTTTTTTATGTACCCACTAGTGTGGATATGGATAGGCCCATAGAGAGTGGAAGCTAAAACTATACATCTCTTTCCATTTTGTTTCTTTTTTGAGATTCTAGTCTTTTTTCTAGAATTCTTTATGAAAGCTCATCTCCTCTCTAACATTAATTAGAACGATATTATATCATTTATAATGGTGTAAATAAACCACCTTAAAAGGGAGATGATAAGTTTTCAATTTCACAACTTGTCTATTTTTTTCTTATTCTTCATGTTTTATGTTGAATGGGTAAATGATGGTTTAAGGATTTAAGGTAAATGATGGTTTAAGGACTTAAAGAGGACATTATTCAAAATACCTCAAACCAAAGACAATGGTATTTGATCTATTATCAACACCAATCCAACAAAATAGGTGTTGGCAATACACCATTTACTATTCATAATGCACATCCCTCTTTTTGTCTTAAATATAATCTTTTAGCCTAACTTTTCTTTAATCTTTCTCTTGGATTAAGTTTGACTTTAGTTAAGTTTGCCAAAATCCTACCTATATGAAAATAAAAATAAAAACATGATAAAATCTCAAAATATCAAAAACATTCAAATATAACCAAAATACCAAAAACATTCAAATATAACTAAAATACCAAAAACATTCAAATGCCCCCAAAATCCCAAAAATATATAAAAATACAAAAAGACCAAAAAGAGACTTGTAGGACCTCTTTGGCTTTGGTTAGCTCACCTAACCATAGTTAAATCTCCTCTAACCGCGGTTAGACTTAACACTTGTGCACTTGACTTCTCCGGTTAATCAATCTTACCCTCCGGGTTAGACCCTTGACCACCCTATGCACACACACACATACCCCTAGCCTTGGCACGAGCTCATGTGCCAGAACTACGCTCGGTTTGATCTCACTATGTGAGTACGTATGCAACCAACTCGGGTTCGACCCTAGTCATCTAGCTTTCTATATTTTTTGGATTAGCATTCTTTTAAACACTTGGACATTACAATTAATTTTGATATTAAAATTGGCTTAAGTTTAGGGAGAAGGTAACCATTGTAAAATGGGGGTCCTGGGGTGCCTAATACCTTCCTTGGGGCTTAATCGAGCCGCTTACCCTAATTCTGATTAGACCATTTGCCTTATCCAAATGAACAATCCTGAGACCTATCCCTAAGAATGAATAGGTGGTGACTCTCAAGTCAAACAATTATGTGAATGTGGGTAAAAATCTCATGCTCTCAGCTCTGGCGACTCTGGTGGGGACAAGGTTCAAGCCGAAACATAAAATTAAGCCAGATTAAATTCAAAATTAATTAAAATGTCCAAGTATTTAACCAATTGCTAATTTGTTTATATCTCTTGGATATTTCTTGTACATTGCATTTCATACATTGCATGATAGTGTAAAAATCTATTAACTCATAGTCAGGCTTAATACGCTTACAACTGCTGGATGATTATCCTCAGTGACAGAGGCTTAAAAGTCTTGGCGGTCCGCAGAATTACTCCTGCTGGGTCATTACCCTCAGGGAGGGATTCTGAATGCTCCCGCTTATACCAATCGTCCCTTTTCAAGGGAGTTGTATATACGGTGTTAAGTGACCCTACCCCCTTTTTAGGAACCCCTGCATTACACCAACATGCATACATATAGGATATGCTAAGGTATAGTCTACAAGCAACCCACCTGGAGGGATACTCTAAACCCTAACCTGCTTGTACCCTATACCTGTCCCCCAACCATGGTTGAATATCAGGGTGCTCTATCCAGATAAACACCCATCCAAGGGGCATGTACTGAGCCTTTCATTGTGCTTGTAATAAAATACATCATACCTTATCTCCAATCATATATGTGAGGTTCAAATCCTAAGTTGCAATGGGTGAGCCCATTAACCCGCTACAACTTTGGCCCAGTAGGCCCTGGCTACCAATAACCCAGGTTAGTAGAACGGAGTTCTCTCCACCTACCCTATCAGGCCACACCTGTCATGTCACACTTTGTTCAAAACCAAAAAAATAAAAAATCTTCTCTCTTGCATGTCATCCCAAGTTCCAGACCAGGGGCATTGTCCCTGTGTCAACTAGATTCTGTTAGGTCATGTGCATGCATTCCATCTTTCCCGCTCTCCTATCTATTCAAGTTTTCACTTCATACCTCCCCTCTATTCAGGAGCAGACCCTGAGCCAAGTACGAATCTAAATAATAGAATCAATACCTGATCAACCAGTTGCAACATGGACCCCGAGACGGTCAAGAGACTGACCTGGATACCCCGACCTTACAACCTCAGGTTCCGGATTTTGAAGCAAGACTAGCCGAAAATGACCGGAGTATTGAAAATCTGACAAACATCGTCCAGGATTTTATGCAGGCAGTGACTCAAGCCCTCTCTTCCTCCAACCCTAAACTGGTCGAGACAACAAGGCCATCACCGCCAAACCCACCATCAACTTCCAACCTTATCCCATCATTACCCACCATCAACATCACACCATCATCTAGTCAACCATCACTCACCCTCAACGTTGCCCCACTATCAAACCAACAGCAGCCGGAGTTCACCTACAACATCCCTCCTTCGCCAATCCAACCACAACCTACCCATCACATTTCACCACATGTCATAGACCATTCCGAGGAAGAAGAGGCTAGGGTCGATGGAGAACCTCACACGGGGTCTGCCCATATATCTTCAAGTACTGCCCAAATCCCGGATGCATACCGAGAGAGGATTGAGAAGCTGGAGGAGTTGTTAAAGCAAAATCAGGGTCTCGTAAGTCCACTAATTTCAAGGACATGTGTATACATCTTGGAATCCAAATGCCCAAGGACTTCAAGGTCCCTGAATTTGAAAAATATAGTGGGAATGGTTGCCCTGAGACATATCTGAGAGCTTACCATGGGGAATTGTTTCAGCTTGAACATGAAGACAAACTGCTGGACCAGTTGTTTCAGAAAAGCCTGAAAGGACCAGCATTACAGTGGTTCACCAAGCTGGACCCCAATAGGGTACGAACATGGGAAGATCTCTGCAAGACCTTTATCACCTAGTACTCATATAATGTCGACCTGGTCCTACAGAGGGCGGATCTTAAGAGAATGTCCCAGAGGGACAGTGAAACTTTCATTGAATACTCGGTTCGGTGGAGGGAAATGGCGGGAAAAATGAGCACCCCTCTGCCAGAGGAAGAATTGGTAACAACCTTCCTCCGCACCCTCAAGCATCCACTCAAAACCCTCCTGGCAGCGCAACTGATATCGGACTTCAGTACCATGACCAAGTGTGGTGCTAGGATTGAAACAATTACAATGGGTGACAATGGATCGTTCGACATCTTTCCGGGATCAAAGGGTGCTTCTTTATCTCGTACTCTAGTACATCCGAAGAAGGACAACAGAAAGAAAGAGGACGATAGACATACGGTACTTGCCATACCAGTTCGAGTGCCGAACTTGCCTCAACAACAAGCTCAACAACCCTGGCAAGCTCAGCAACCCAGGGGAAACTACTCTCTCACCAGATGACCTTTGATCAGAAATGAAATCGGGCATTCATTCCGCTCCCATACTCTCTGACAGCACTCCTCTCTTTCCTGTTGGACAAAAAGCTGATCACGCTGAAGGATTCATAGCCTCCACCAATAAATCTCCCAAAGAATTATCGGGCGGATCAGCACTGCATATACCATTATTCGCCAGGGCACCCTACAGACAAGTGCTGTAATTTGAAACCTACAATCCAAGACTTACTGGAGACAAACAGAATCTGCTTTGCACCGGGGAGCACGGCCATCACTCAAGCTCCTCTCCCTAACCACACTCCTCCTGCAAACTAAGGCGCTTCAGTTGGAATAGTTCTGCAGTTGATCTTTGAACAAACTTCATTTTGTTGTGTCTTTTCTTGTACCTCTTTTCTTGGTACCTTTGTCGGCTATGTTGGCCCATGTCATCCCTATCAGCAGTCCAGGTCAAGCAAGTGGCCCGTGGCCCTTGTTTTGTCTGTCTTTGTTGTCAGGTTTGTCCACTTTTGGTATTTTAATAAAATAACTCTTTTAAGTCAAGTTCTACTATGTTCTGAGATGCTCAATTCGGGAACTAAACTAGTTTTTAAAGCCTAAAGGGAGAAATTGATCATCAGTAGATGCACATCAAGATAAATGCAGGGACAATGAAGACCTCTCTAAGTCATTAAATGTCAATCAGCTGAAACAAGGCAATGCAATGACCATACATGCTCTCGACCAATTGAGGAAAGGATATGAGGCCATCTTTGGATAACCCTCACAACACCTCGCTTACCCGTGCTATATATATCCGTTAGTTAGACTGTTGAGCCTAAATAGCCTTTCTTTCAAAACACACAAAAGGGTATCCCTTGAATGTCAAAATGACAATTCAAAAAGAACAACCAACAAAGAGCAACCAACCAAATGCGGCTTTTTGGCCGAACTACGTCATGACCTGATCCCTATTTGGGTACGTAGGCAGCCTGAAATCAGGTGCAATCATAACACAACAAATGTGCCACAATACAAGACAACCATGTACCCAAAAAAAAAGGAGAAAAAGAAAAGGAAAAAAATAGAAGAAAAGGTACTTGGTTAGAAAGCAAAGCTGTACCAAAAGACAAAAGAATGAAGAAGCTGGTTTCATTCCGACATTGAACAAACATTATATGGTGCCCTACCCTTGCTAGAACTGAAATGTTGAGCAACCCACGTTTCGTCCCAAGCATTAAGCCCTCCTTGATCTCTGAGAGGATTTGAGCATTAATGGTCAGAAGCACTCACCTCTATCTATTGACAAGCAATGATGAGAGAAGACTAGAGAATTATCGGAAGAAAAGAGCAGACAAAGAAAAGTGTAAAGCTTGTATACCTAGATCTGGTGAAAACCCGTAAGGTCTTAGGGGCAAAAAAAGGATAAATCAAATTTCAAATTTCACGGGCATAGTAGAGAATCATCAATCCTACTATTGCACAAAAATTACGTGAACCCAGTCCTGGTGAATACCCGTAAGGGGCCAGGGGCAAAATAGGAAAAATAAGCCAATACATGCTTTACAGACATCCTTCCCCAGCAAATATACTACATGGATGATCAAACATAGCATGATAAAGGAACCTAGCTAGGTATACCAATGCAAGCAATCTCAGACACAGTTAGTCCACTAGCCAATTGTCAGTTTACCACCAAAACTACCTATCAGTCAACCCAACAGTCTTCTCAACAGGTTTGTCGCATCTCTTGTCAGTCAATCCATCGGTCTTTTTGTCAAATCATCATTATTTAGTCAAACTTCACTTCCTAATAGAGTCAGTGCAAAGTCAGCTACACATTTCCGCTAGCGCAAGAGAAGCAATGAAACTAGGACAGGACAAAGTCGGTAGACTATCCTGGGTGATACAGATGGTTGAAGATCAGTACATCCCAAGGGGCAGATACATACAGTTGAATCGTCCAAGTAGGGAGGCATGTCAAATTCATCAAGCTATATATACAGAAGGACAAGATTCTTGCAATGGCTCAGGGCTATGTCTCTCGCTCCTACATTCGATTTCATTCTGCTTCTCAAAACTCTTGAATCTATACTCACTTCTATCAGCTATCATATCAAATTCATCCTTAGCCAGGCAATCGAGCGATTGTCTGCACTATCGAACCATCCTATCTCGGTGAAGCAGCTGAATGACTGTCTTTACCCCTATCATCCTGCTACCCTAGAAGGCAATTGGGCGGTAGTCTACAACGTTGCATTTTATTTCCGTGAAGCAGTCAGGCTACTGTCTTTACCCTTCTTATCCTTATCGACCTTTTGGACGGATGTTTGTAGCATCGCGTCCCCTTCACTATTAAAGGAGCATTGGAACTGTCATGTGGCTCCATTTCAGTTACGACCTCTTGTGAAGTCTGTTCCTACTTGACTAACTCACTGTTAAAGGACTACTGTCACGTTCGTGTGAGCGAACACCAGTTACGGCCTTAGGGAGGTTAGTTTTGCACCCATCACCTTCATTTTGCATTCATCATTTCATTCCTGCTAAACTAACTCACTGTTAAAGGAGTACTGTTACGTTCGTATGATCGAACACCAGTTACGGCCTCAGGGATGTTAGTTTTGCACTCATCAAGGCTTGACACCCATCTTCGGTAAAATGGTTGTGTGATCGACCCTCACCTCATCTATCTTCGATGAAACAGTTGTGTGATCGGCCTTCACCTCATCTATCTTCGGTGATCGGTTGTGTGATCGAGCCTCACCTCATCTATCTTTAGTGAACGGTTGTGTGATCGAATCTCACCTTATCTATTCTTGGTGAAACGGTTGTGTGATCGACCCTCACCTCATCCATCTTCGATGAATGGTTGTGTGATCACCTCATCTATCCTCGGTGAAATGGTTGTGTGATTGACCCTCACCTCACTCTATCTTCGGTGAAATGGTTGTGATCGACCCTCACCTCATCTATCTTCGGTGAACGGTTGTGTGATCGACCCTCACTTCATCTATCCTCAGTGAAACGGTTGTGTGATTGACCCTCACCTCACTTTATCTTTGGTGAAATGGTTGTGTGATCGACCCTCATCTCATCTATCTTCGGTGAAACGATTGTGTGATCGACCCTCACCTCATCTATCATCGGTGAAATGGTTGTGTAATCGACCCTCACCTCATCCATCTTCGGTGAACGGTTGTATGATTGACCCTCACCTCATCTATCATCGGTGAAACGGTTGTGTGATCGACCCTCACCTCACTCTATCTTCGGTGAAACGGTTGTGTTATCAACCCTCACCTCATCTATCTTCGGTGAAACGGTTGTGTGATCGGCCTTCACCTCATCTATCTTCGATGAACGGTTGTGTGATCGACCCTCACTTGTGTGATCGACCCTCACCTCATCTATCTTTGGTGAACGGCTGTGTGATCGACCCTCACCTCATCTATCCTTGGTGAAACGGTTGTGTGATCGACCCTCACCTTATCCATCTTCGATGAATGGTTGTGTGATCGACCCGCACCTCATCTATTCTCAGTGAAACAGTTGTGTGATTGACCCTCACCTCACACTATCTTCGGTGAAACTGTTGTGATCAACCCTCACCTCATCTTTCTTCGGTGAACGGTTGTGTGATCTACCCTCACCTCATCTATCCTCGGTGAAACGGTTGTGTGATCGACCCTCACCTCACTTTATCTTTGGTGAAACGGTTGTGTGATCGACCCTCACCTCATCTATCTACGGTGAAACGATTGTGTGATCGACCCTCACCTCATTTATCCTCGGTGAAACGGTTGTGTGATCGACTCTCACCTCATCCATCTTCGGTGAACGGTTGTGTGATTGACCCTCACCTCATCTATCATCGGTGAAACGGTTGTGTGATCGACCCTGACCTCAGTCTATCTTCAGTGAAATGGTTGTGTTATCGACCCTCACCTCATCTATGTTCGGTGAAACGGTTGTGTGATCGGCCCTCACCACATCTATCCTCGGTGAAACGGTTATGTGATCGACCCTCACCTCATCGATCTTCGGTGAACGTTTGTGTGATCGACCCTCACCTCATCTATCCTTGGTGAAACGGTTGTATGATCGACCCTCACCTCATCTATCGTCGGTGAAACGGTTGTATGATCGACTCTCACCTCATTATCTCCGGTGATATGGCTGTGTGATCAACCTTCACCTCATCTCCGGTGAAATGGTTGTGTGATCGACATTCACCCCACTTTTTGGGAGTGGACGTGCGTTCACTCCCCTTATTCATCATGCTTAATCAACACTACTTTACTTATCGATCTCTAGTAAGGTGGTCGTGTGGCCAGCCTTCACCTTATCTCTGGGGAATGAACGTATAATCATTCCCTAAGCTCATCCATGCTTATCTCCTCATCCATCATGCTCTGCTTGCTCTGGTGTAAAAATTGGTTGATTCCAGTCTTTGTCATTCAATTGCCAACTCAGCACTCTCCGACAAAGAGGGGCAGCTGTAAGCACCCCATTTTTACAGCCCCCTCTACCATGATTAATAAACATAACCATGGTTAGATTAACCTAACCTTAAGTCAACCCCAGCTAAACCTTAGTTCCAAACCCTAGGTAAATCCAATCAAGAGCAACTATAAAATTTCATTACCCCAAATCCAAGTAGTGAAGCCCAATTACCCAATTGCCCAAGCCAAAGCCTATTTACCATAGCACAAGCCCAAATGTCATAGTCAAAGCCCAATAACCATAACCCATGACCCATCTACTAATAACCCATGATCCATAAAGATCTAGTCCACATATCCATATCCAGCTAATATATATCCTATAACCCATGCCCATATAACTCATAGTTCACTCAACCCATCAACTCTCTTACAACTCGTACAACTCTCTTACACCTCTTATAACACTCAACCCATCAACTCTCGTACAATTCTTACAACACTCAACACCTTACAACACTCAAATCTTTACCCACTAACTCCTTTTATCTACCATGTAAAAGACACAATCTAACCTCTTAGTTTTCCTATAAATACCAATCCCTTAGCCCCTTAGATTTATCCCTTAAGACCCCTAGAAGGTTCCCACTCACTTGTATTTCTCTTGAGTGTGAAGAAGGGAGAAGAAACTAAGGTTTAGAGTTTGAAAAGAATTCTAAGACTAAAAGCATAGAGTTCTTCACTAACTCTCATTCTTTGTGGATTCTAAACAAAACCCTACCTCTTAGAGCATTGAAGAAGAATCCTTGGAAGAGTAGACACTCATTCTTTCATCATCTTCTCATCTTTTTTATCTTATTTTTATTTAGTTCTCTTTTCTTGGTATCTCATTTTTCAAGTATAGTTGAGTCTCTCTACACCAATCTAATGGTGTAGAGGGACCCCATATCAAAAGCAAGAAAATGTTTTTTTTTTCTCTTCCTTTCCATGTACATATTTCTTCTTTTTTATGTACCCACTAGTATGCATATGGATAGGCCCATAGAGAGTGGAAGCTAAAACTAAACATCTATTTTCCATTTTGTTTCTTTTTTGGGATTCTAATCTTCTTTCTAGAATTCTTTGTGAAAGCTCATACCCTCTCTAACATTCATTAGAACGATATTACATCATTTATAATGGTGTAAATGAACCACCTTAAAAGGGAGATGATGAGTTTTCAATTTCTCTACTTGTCTATTTTTTTCTTATTCCCCATCTTTTCTGTTGAATGGGTAAATGATGGTTTAAGAACTTAAGGTAAATGATGGTTTAAGGATTTAAAGAGGACATTATTCAAAATGCCTCAAACCAAAGACAATGGTATTTGATCTATTATCAATACTAATCCAACAAAATAGGTGTTGGCAATAGATCATTTACTATTCATAATGTATATCCCTCTTTATGTCCTAAATATAATCTTTTAGCCTAACTTTTCCTTAATCTTTTTCTTGGATTAAATTTGACTTTAGTTAAGTTTGCCAAAATCCTACCTATATGAAAATAATAAAAAAAAACATGATAAAATCTCAAAATATCAAAAACATTCAAATATAACCAAAATACCAAAAACATTCAAATATAACTAAAATATCAAAAACATTCAAATATCCCCAAAATCCCAAAAAGATAAAAGACCAAAAAGAGACTTGTAGGACCTCTTTAGCTTTGGTTAGCTCACCTAACTATAGTTCAATCTCCTCTAACCGTTGTTAGACTTAACACTTGTGCACTTGACTTCCCCGATCAATCAACCCTAGCCTCCGGGCTAAACCCTTGACCACCCTATGCATACACACACATACCCCTAGCCTTGGCACGGGTTCATGTGCCAGAACTACGCTCGGTCTGATCTCATTATGTGAGTACGTAGGCAACCCAACTCGGGTTCGACCCTAGTCATCTAGCTTTCTATATTTCTTGGATTAGCATTCTTTTAAACACTTGGATATTATAATTAATTTTGAAATTAAAATTGGCTTAAGTTTAGGAAGTAGGTAACCATTTTAAAATTATGGACCTGACGTGCCTAATACCTTCCCCGGGGCTTAATCGAGCTGCTTACCCTAACTCTAATTAGATCATTTGCCTTATCCAAATGAACAATCCTGAAACCTATCCCTAAGAATGAATAGGTGGCGACTCTCAAGTCAAACAATTATGTGAAAGTGGGTAAAAATCTGATGCTCACAGTAGCTGTAAACCCTTGTAGGGTTAGACCATAATTATAAGTTTAAATATGAGTTAAGGGGAAAAGCTTGTAGATAAGCATAACTCTATTTGATATATAGAAAGTATCATGTATGTGATTGTGTGTATGAGATAAATGATTTAGCTTATGCTATGAGTCTCGTAAGGAAATTCTAAAGTAACCCTACGATGCTTTATTGGCAAGTGGTAAAGAGAATGCTACGTTAAGTTGCATAGATGCTAATATGGATGATAGTCTAGACAAAATGAAAATTGATATCCGGTAATATGTTCGCCCTTAGAGAGGTATTGTAAAACAACAAGAATTAGACCTCTGCTAAGTAGAGTAAATGTCATGCCATGATATTGCTTGAGAAGTCATCTGGTGAAAACACTTCATTGATAAATTGAAGTTGGTAAAGACTAATGAATCCATTAATTTTATACTCCGAGAACTGAGCCGACATTAATATGCTAATAGAAGTACAACAATCGAATTGTGATTGAGAAAAAGGATTATACATTCATCCTATTACTTTAAATGATTGTTGCTAAATCATTTACGAATAAAATATTTATTGGACATTGTTAGGGTTTTAGTTCCCTAGTTCAGTACATTCCTAGCCATACCTGTGTTTATTTAGTTTCATATTCCACACATGCTTCATGGGGTTTTATTAGCATGTTTAGGTGTAGGTTTGCAGCAGACAAATCTTATATGACAAGGGCTTCAATGTTTACAATTTAGGTTGTATTTTAATCTGTGTCATGTAATTAGTTGGATTCATGTAATGACCTAATTCATCGTTTGACGTGTTTGTGCCAAGTCATATATTTCAGTTTGGTTTTGTCAAGGAATTGCCAAATGGGGAGATTGTAAATCCATATTTTGAGATATTGCTTTATTCCGTAGTCAAAACATAGTGAGTTTAGTGTGTCTTGAGTCCTTACCTTGAAGCATCAAAGTCAAGTGAAGATGAAGATCGAAGAAGATCAACTTAAGACATTCTGATCATCGCATTCGTTTCACTCATAGCATGGTAAGTGACCTAGATACCATGATTAGAAAACACACTATGGAGGTTTGGGACCCCTTTAAGAAATCAACCGCCTACATTCTTGGGCTGAAAATTGGCGAATTGCAAAGCACCCATAAACACTGCAGGAAATAGCCTTTGCAGCTAAACTATGAGCAAAACCATTCCTCTCCCTTGGGATATGATGAACCTGGTACTACTGGAGAAGTACTAAATTTATCTTAATATCCTCCACTATGGGAGCAATATCAGTAGAAGGAGGAATTGGAGGCAAAGTGAAGTGGTCTACTAAAGTGTGAGCATCCAAAATAAAACGAACAGAAGACCAATTATTATCCAATGCCAGATCTGTAGCTGACTGGAGAGCTAAGGCCTCTACTACAATGGGAGAGCTCCCCATTAGACCCTGGATGTGGCCCCTTAATATAGAGCCTCTATGTTTCCTTGCAACCACTCCTATTCTAGCAATTTCCCCATTAGAATTGAAGGCCCCATCAGATGCGATAGTGACCCAATTATGGTGAAGATCCCATACACCTGGGATAGAAGCAGTCATCTCTAGCAAATTACAAAGAGACCCCATAGGAGGAATTGTCTTAGAATCATTATAAATACCCTAGGTGAATAGCTAGATCTTATAGAGCCTCAAAAAGAGGTTTTCTGGGCAAAATTGGAGAGCCTGATCGAGCGCTGGCCTACTGGTCGACCGTCCATGTGACCGGTCAACTGCCCATGTAGTATTTTTGCGTGGGTTTTTTTTCCAGTGAGTTTGTGTTTGGAGGGTCGACTACCCATCGCGGATTTTGGTTTCCTACTTGGTTTCCAACTCTGTTTTGGTCTATAAATAGTAGGGTTTGATCCCCATTCGACCCTCATTAAAGAATTTTGAGAGTTTAGAGAGAGATTTATTGAGTTATTCTTGGTTTTCCAAACTCATTCTCCTCTTCTCTTCCACCCTAGAGTATGCAAGACATTGTTTGATCTTTTTTGCTTATTTTATTCCTATTGTTGGGAATTCAAACCAGAGTTTGTTAATTGAACAACCATCAACCCGTTCTGTAAATAACAATTGACCATTGTGATCCGGAACCTTTGCGAAGGAAATCGATGTGAGAAGGATTGTGGTTATTTCGTCGAAGGAATCCGGAGCCGTCATTGACGGAGATCGATTGAGAAATTGTGGTTGTGGAGACACAAAGAGAAGAACAGACTACTGAGGTAGATTGCGAGTCTTGCAAGATCGTGATTGCTTTTTGAGGCATGGAGAATTGAGTACTGGGGATCGTAGTGTTGAGTCCGGTTGAGTACAGTTCGAGTCTTGTAAGTTTTGTTACTTTGCCTTAGTGATATGTCTTCCTGGAATAGGTCTCGTGGTTTTTCCTGAAAGGGTTTTCACGTAAAAACTTATTGTGTTGTGGTTTGTTTGTTTTCATTCCGCACTTTATTGTTCATTCTCCCTTAGTTAATAATTTGATTGCATAAAGTAAAAATTGTAGATAAACTTTTAGGAAGATCTAGCCACCCCCCTTGAGTTTGTGACTTCTTGACTCAAACGCTGATTTGAGATTCACCAGATTTTTCAGACATGTTTATTAAATAAGGATACGGTAAATGTTATACAAAATGACTCTTAAAGGCAACTAGGAGTATTAGAATTATTGGTTGTAATAGCTATTTAGTTTAATCATCAAGAAGGGATCCGAAACCCTTGACCAGATAGTGTAATAATTGTCATAAAGACGTCAATTACAAATAACTGTAAAGACATCGGTTACGGGTGATTCTCTCTATAAAATAAAGACAAAAGCATGTAAAAAGACACACTCAGATAAGCTTCTATCACCCAGATCTGACTCAAGAGGGTCGACTATGAACTGTTTGTTTACATCCACGATCGTCTCTTCTCGTTGATTTGGAACGATGATCATACGATTATCTTACATAGGGGCTACCGTAACTTGTACGTATCGCCCATTTTGTATCCGTTATGACGATATTTATTTTCATGGCTTGGTTCCTCGCCCCAAATAAATTAACCAAGAGTCTTGAATTTCTCATCCTAAACAAAAGCCCATTAACATTTCTTGTCACATAAATGCATTAGGTCAATAAAAATTTCATTTATCTCAAAAGAAAAAAAAATATCAATAAGGACAGACAACGAATCTATCTATTGAAGGTGGTCATTTTAACATGCCTATGTATAACTATATGAGCTTGGGTCTGTCGGGACCTGGGATTGGGCCAAAATTGCCAAAATTAGTTCAAACCAAGCCCAAAAACTTGGGCCCCACAACTGAGGCAGATCCAACCCAACTTGATGAAACCTGACATAGCAAAGCATGTCGTTGGCTCATGCTGGACAGGTGGGTGTCCAACCCAATGTGCAAAAAAAGGAAATTTTTTTTTTGGGAACTCGGGGTGTCCCCAACCCTTTGGGTCAGGACTAATCTCCGAGGGTGCGACGTGAGCCCGCAACCCGCCACACCAGGTAAGTCTAGGTAAACCCGTGCAGGGCTGGCCCCAAAGGGAGAGTGAGAAATGGAACCCAAGACCTCCCACTTGGGAAAAGGCCCAAGAACCACTGGTCCACCCCACAAGAAAAGAAATTCCATTCTTCTGTCTACTTAAAACACTTAGAAAGTTTCTCTCACTTTACGCACACATTTTAAACATAGTCGCTAACTCTCTTATAGTAATCATCAACCACTATTTTATGTAATTGCAACTTTGTCATGAGGGTTAAATAGCGAAGGCACGACTCAAATAGCAAAGTAAGAGATTGCAATTAATTTTATTGTTTTATGTCTTTATAATTTATGAGAAGATGTTATATATATGGTCCCGATATTTTCAATCAAAACCATATTATACCCTATTTTGAGAAGAATTAGTCTATGAAACTTACAACATTGGTTTTTTTAGTCCAGTATTGCAAAGAACTAATAATATGTTGAAAAAAATAAAAAATAAAAAAAGTTGTCAAATGCTAATAGTTTTCAAAATTAAAAATAGATGTGAGTGTTTTAAGACCGGCAAAAGATTCGTACATGCTGAGATTGACATTCTTCATCAAAAAATTCAATTCATGAGGAAATAAACACGAATTTTATATTGGAGTCTTCGTATTGTTGAGTTTGAGGTCATTATCTTTGCCTGCTACAAAAATCAAAACATCACACTCCTTCGGCGATCTTAGCTTCCACGTTATGTGCTAATGTGGTCATAGGACTCTTCTAAACGAGATCGAATCACAGTCAATTGTGATTGAACTCCCACATGTCAATATGTTATTCTTTTTATTGATTATGGTTAGGATCACTAACCCTTGGGGTTTAACAATACAACATTGGTTTAGAAAATATATTAAACTCAAGTTTAAAAAATTTAACCCTTTAAATTATTATTTTCTTAAAAACTAACCTTATATTAAAGTTGAATCCTGAGGGTTAGTGAATTATAAACCACAGTTAAATAGGGTTAAAAATGGACAACAGATAACCTCTAGTGGATGCTTGAGGTGGGCGCTCGGCCATCCCCACACCATCCGACATGTGGCGATAAAAAGGGGGAGAAGTCATTTCATTTTCTCCCCATGTTTTTACCTTCTCCCCACTTGATATCTCTTCCCCCTTTTTTATTGCCACATATCCGATGGTGTGTGGATGCCCATGCGCCCACCTTAAGCATCCGCTAGAGATAATCTGAAGCCTTAAAAGGGACCCATGTTGACTGTGGGTGCGATTGAACTCTCCTACTGTTCAATCATAATTGGTTGTGATTCAATCTCTTTCTAAACGGCCTTTTATATATTTTAATTTCGTCCACTTTGGGTTCCCGTCACGTCCAGTAAGGTTTTTGGACTGGCCAGGTTTTCTACAGGTGGCATCTAATTGACTAATTTCAAGTTTAATTAATAGGCATACTTTGGCTTTAAGGCCAATCCTACCTTAAAGACATGATTCGGGATACACGGGAAAAGGATGATATTTTAAAATGAGTTGAAAAAGATGTATTCGATATAACCAATAAGCATAAATTAACTATTTATTAAGATTACAGCTCTGATTTAGAAGATAGAATTAGTCTAAGGATACTCCCAAAGTGCACTCTCAAATATATTTCATAATTCTCACAGTTTAACTCAATTATTAACTATTAGGATTAGAGTTGATGTGACATTAGAAAAGTTAAAATAAGTCAAACTAATTCTTAGCCTTAGTTTAGAATTAGGGACTATATTTGGGAGTGAGTACCTCAGTATGAGCATAATGGCAAGTGTATTTGGGAAATTGAATGTGTAAAGGATGGGCCTTTTTATCTATAACTTTTCTGCAATTGTTTTCGTCTATGGGGGGACTCCCAAATATACTCTCAAATCTTATCGGTCTATAACTAACTACAAAGGGTCAAGATTTGACTCGACTTATTTTATCTTTTCTAATGTCACATCAGCTCTAATTCTAACAATTTTAATAATTGAGAAACCGTTAGAATTTGGGTGTACAAATAGACTAATTCTTCTCAAAATACCATTGCCAGGCATATTTCGAGAGCTCCAAATATCTCTTGGACCATAGTGCCTGTTTATATTTAGATTCTTATATTATAGATTATAATATTATGTATGGTTAAATTCTAGTGGGTGCTACTCACTAAAACTTTAAGTAAGCATCCCTACGAAAAAAAATTACACGTGACAAGTTGTTTTTGAATCTGATCGTTGCATGTCATGATGAACTACTTAGAAGACACGTGGCAAAAACTATATCAGGTCAATTATATGTTATTAACTATTCAAAATATCAAAGATTTCTATAATTTAGTATGCCTTATGGCATTGATGCTGAAAAATTGGGGTATTTGTCTCTATCATTGTCAGATCGACCTGATTTTTTTTGCCACGTGTCTCTCATGACCCATCTTTACATCTAATGGTCTGATCTCCAAAAAACATGTCACGTGTTGAGCTTCTAGAATATATGTATGCACGTTCATGTGTGTGACCGTGGAAATGTAGCGGGGTGGTGATTGCTAATAAATTAACTACATATTATGCCCTTCTATTTGTATCGTATATGGGTAGGCTGCAATCACGATTAACTTGATTAGTATCTGTTATTAAGTTAGTAATTAAAAACTTAGCATAATAGCTTTGCACTCGATGAGTATTAACAACTGCCACAACCTACGCGACTCAGTCCCAGCCCTCACAGAAAGGATACAATACATGCCCATGCAACTTGGGAGCGTTGGGGCAGTACCTAGCCCAACCTCAATCCGGACCTCCCCAACCCAACCGTTGTCTTAAAAGTACGATAAAATATGTACCCATTAGTTGGGGTGTAATGTTACCAGGTTTGTTTATTCGGGTTCTTGATGCACAGTTTGCCACTCCAAGGGTGGAGGCCTGAGGATCTAATCCCACCGGGGGTAAGGGTTGCAAGAGCCTTCATGCCCCAGCTAACTACTGACTGGCTGACTCTACTACATAGGTAAATGATATCTACCCCTGTGGGGCCTTCACAAAGAAAAAAAAATTTCACAGTTTGCCACTCTAGAGTAAACTCAGCTCTCTAAGGGTCGGATGAAACAATTTGTTTCTCTGTTCACTGCTTAGGTTCTTTAATTTGGTTCACTAACTTGTTTAGCTTATATATATCATTTACCATCATAATACATTTAAATAAAATATATACCTATAACAATTTACCATCATCATAATTGGGATTAGTTTACTATACATAAGCATGTCGGAAAATATATATTTTTATATTATATATATATATATATATATATTAAGCATGTAAATAACTATATTATAAATACTTATTTTAAAAAACTATAAAATTATATTTTATGAGCAGTTCGTGATCCAAATTCATTGAATCGGAGCTCTTGGCACTACAAGAAAAGATGTTGTTACCAACGGTTCTGAAACCGTCGGTACAATTGAGTTCTGCCAATATATATTTTACCGACAGAATAATGACTGTCACTAATACTGATGTCAGTAAATGGAGTAGTGATGGAAAAATAGGAAAATTTATTGTCAGTATTTAACGATGGAATTATTTTCGTCGGTAAAGGTGACTTTTTAATAAAAAAAAATTAAAACCTTTTAGCAACGGAAAAATTCTATTACTAAAATTGATTTTTGTTTTTTTTAAAAATTTCCGACAAGCCCCGCTGGAATTTTTTTTTTTTTGAGGTAAGACCCACCGTATTCTTCTATGTAAAACCAATCGAATACATCTGAACCACCCAGCATTTTTCCGGTAAGCCCCACCGTATTCTTCTTCACTAAAATTTTTACGGTAAGCTAGCCCAGCATTCCTCCTGGTCTTAGCTCCCAATCTAATACATCCGAACCGCCATCTCCTCCGGTCGAGCTCCCTTTCACCGGCGACATCCCTGAAGCGAAAGCCTCGGATTCTTCTCTGCAAAACTAATGGCCGAAAGAATAGAGAGAGGAGAGGGAGAGATCGGTGGAGAGAGAGAGAGAGAGAGGGCTTACCGAAGGTAAATGTGACTTTTCTTGTAGTGTGGGTATGATTATTGGGTTCGCTAATTTAATTTCACAAACCAAAACAATGTACCGCGAACCAATTTACGGTTCAACACAATAGGCAGTGAACCAAGTAACCTTGATTTGGTGGATTTGGGAGGGTGGGCAAGGAGGGGCAGAGCTAGGTGGGGGCCTATGGGGGCACGTGCCCCCACTCAACTTTAGAAAAAACGTTTTTTTTTTTTTTTTTAAAGTATGCATAGCCATGGGAGAGATCGAATCATAACCAATCGTAATTGAACTTGGGGAGAGTTCAATCACACCCATAGGTCAACATGTGTCTCTTTTAACCCCCATTAACCATAGTTAATATTCATTAACCCTTAAGGTTCAACATTCTAACCTTGTTTTTTAAATAAGATATTAAATAAGATTAACCTTAGGGTTAAGAAATTTTAATCCTAGGGTTAAAGTTTTTTTATATAAAAAATCAAGGTTAGATTGATGAACCTTAAGGGTTACTAAATCTTAATTATAGTTAATAGGGGTTAAAAAGGACACATGTTGATCTGTTAGTATGATTGAATTGTTCCCAAGTCCAATCGCAATTGGCTGTGATCCGATCTCGCCTTGGGAATGGGGACATGAACTCAGGGAGAGTTCAATCGCTCCCACAAGTCAACACATGGCCCTTTCGACCACTATTAACTGGGATTAAGTTTCACTAACATAGAGAGGTTCAATCATATAACATTATTTTTAAAAAATAGTGATAATAAATATTAAACCTAAGATTTAAATTTTTTAACCAGAGTTAAACAATTATAATATATTATTCAACTATTTAATAGGTATAGCCATGAGGCGGGTGTGGGCAACGTTCCTTGAACTATAGCATGTTATTTAATTATTTGACTGCAGATAGCCATGGGGCAAGGGTATAAATAAGGAGAAACAATAACAGTATGAAATGTACAAAATATATAAGCGAAATGCCCCAAAAACTTAGTCATAAAAAAAAATTGGGGCCTACGGCCCGAACCCCTATCATCCTTAGATTTAGATTATTTTGTACCAACTTAATAATTTTCATAAATCTTTCAATAATTACTATCATTTTTTTTACGAACCGTCACATGCCCCCACTACTAGAAAATCCTGGCTCCACCCCTAGGGGCAAGTGAGGTCATTTAAATTACATAAGATTAACTATGATGATGAGAAGCTCTCATTGAAGAAATAGCCGAAGTAACCTAAAATATGCTTTTTAACTTGTTGGCCCAGAAAGTTGAGAGTGAAATATAATATTGAAATACTAGTGAGACCGGAGAGGGCCAAGACTGGGCATGTGAGGAGTGGATCTCAAAAAATAAAATCAGATTTATGAAAATTTTTAGATTTGCTCATCACATGCGTGGTCTCTATGTGGTCTCGGCCCTTTGCGGTCTCCTTAGCAAATTCCAATATAATAATGAGAAATGGAAGTCGGAAATATAATACGTACTGAGAAATAGAAGTACTGTACGTACACCCTATCATCTTATTATATGCTCTAATCCCTCTATACATCCAATTGATTTATACATGCATGTTAATCAGTTGCAAAATTCGATGACTTTTCATTGGAATATTCCACTATATGACTATCTGGATCATCCAATCAAACAATTTTTAACCAGGTCCATCGATCTGATCAATGCGAATGTATGTTGATCAGATTCCTGTTCACATGGAATTAGAAATATATCCAGTACAACGCACCATTGATGATACAATCAGTAATTAGGGTTAGTAAATTACTAGCTGTGAGTGGATCTCTTAACGAGTCCTGGTCTTGATCTTAGGACCACTTTCAGGGGATCAACACACCTCCCCGTGCTTTTCTAAGAACCAAGGATAAGTGGGTAAACCTTAAGTGCGATGAATCTTAAGCGCAGTTAAGAGGTGTCAAAAGGGTCACGGGGCAACCTCAACAGCTTAACGGGTCTCCCCTCAGTTCAGTTATAACCGTAGAGGATTTGGTTCCATTTAAAAAATTCTTGGGATCTGAATGTCTGTCTTTTTTTTTTTCTTTGGTGTTGGTAATGTCTTTGTCTATGATCATTAAAAATTCATGCAATGATGCTACCTGGAAAAAAAAAAAAAAGTAAAAAAGAATGTTTGCTTCATTTGTCCTCTCGCGCAAAGTTCCCCGCTTCTTCTATTATATAAGTACACAGAATTTCGCGTATGTGACCACCAAAACGTATATCACTCAAAGAACACAGCTTTCTCTTTGATTCTCAACATTCATCCCCAAGTAGATCAGTAACTTTCTTGCTAGGCTGAGCACCAAAGATGGAAAATGAGATGATAGATAGCAGCAGGTTCGAACCACTGGTGCCCAACGTTGAGCTGATAAATAGAGACAACCATCACGCCGTCCCTCCTGTTCGAGGAAGCATCAAGCGTCAGATTTTCATGAGTTTCCTCCTTAAGATTAAGGTCATGACCCGAAACATGTTTCGTTTCCTTCTTCACCGAAGTGAAAATCACTAATCGTTCTGGTGGTGGTGGTGGTAGTGTTGGGGACCGTGGCGGCAGTCGTGGTGGTGGTAATGGTAGTGTTGTATATGTGTTCATGTAAGAATCTCTTGAGGGAACGATGAAATGAAGAACAGCATTAAATTATAGATGTATTTGATTGATTAAACCCTTAATCAAGGTTCACAACCAAAATAACTAGGGATATCAAAGGCCCGGGTGGGGCCGGGTTGGGGTCAGCCCTAGCCCTAGCCCTATCCTTCCCTAATAGAGTAAGTCCCTGGCCCTTAATGAGCCGGAAGAAAGAGTGGGTAGGGCCGAACCTAATATTCTTACAAGGTTTTAATTTTTTTTTTTTTTTTTTTTTTTAAATCAGGAACCACACGTGAAGGACATAGCCAATCTCAAGGCAGTCACTCAATCTCTTAAACCTATATATTTTTTTTAATAAGTCAATAAAAACTATTTTAGATGGAAACGTCAATCTATAGGCAAAACATCAAATACATGTGGAGCACTGAAAGAGATCTTCTCATGGCACTGAAAGAGATCTTCTCATGGCAACAATTTAAACGCATTTGTCAGGAATATGTATGACTAAATATCATCTGATCAGATTGAGTTGTGACCTAATAGCTCTCTCAGGGTGGGACCCAATTTGAGATATGGCCACACTCCCGGTCATAGCCATTTTCCCATCTATATTACTCCATCCCAATTTGAGCATGAAGTAGAAAGCCCAAATCTCAAGATCAAGACCAAATGGAACCTAGACGGCCCGGGTTTTAGGCACGAAGAAGAAAGCCCGTAAATCTGAAGTCAAAGTTAAATGGGCCTTACACCCAGCAAATTGGGTTCGTCCATAAAGAAGTCATAAATCCACCACATGGGTCGGCCCACCAACATCAAAGCCTTTATGAGTTTAAAACCAATAACAGAAGTGGGACCCACAAGATTTCCGTATCAAGAGTCTATAAATAAGAATCTCAAACCAAAAGAAATGGGATATTGACAGACAATCAACACAAGACCTTAAGAGAGAAATCGAAGAAGAGACAAGGACTCGAGAAGATAAGAAAAAATCAAAGAAGAGACTCAAAGCTCTCCAAAGAGGAATCAAGCCAAAGCCAAAGCAAGTCTTCCAAAGAAAAAAACACCTCCCTACCTTGTAACACGCTAAACACGGAAGGAACGATAAAGCTAGTACAATATCCAAAGAAGAACAAATCAAAGCAAAAACCCGATTCTTACCAAAGAGAAGAGAATCACACAACTTCTTCAAGAGCGAGGAACACTTCCATCGGTCCCTTGTTCTTGTCATCAAAATTATTTTTTTGAAACTTTGACTGTTAATCAGAGGGTTTATTGAGAGTGTACCATTTTTGATAATAAATTGTTATTTGAACCTCCATTATTTCGTCTGCCAAATTTTGTGTTGACAGTAGTGTCTGGGTCCAAGATTTGGACCTCCATCAATAATCTGGTTCAATATGGATTCAAGGATCAATACCTGTATTGTATACGAATGACTTGATTAGGCTCTCCTAAGAGCATCTCCAACTCTATATCTAAAATTTCTCTATTTTTACTCTAAAATGAAGAGTTTCTTAAAATAGGGGGCCACTTTTTCTCCTTGAAACTCTAACCCCACTCCCTATTTCTTCTCTATTTCTATTTAAATATTCATTTTTATTTCTTTTTATTTTAACATCATTGCAACCGTTGAGAGTTCAATTACACCCACCAGCCAACACGTGTCTCTTTTAACACTTATTAAATTTGGTTTAATTTCTCCAACCTTTGGGGTTTAATAATATAACTTTAGTTTTCAAAAATAAATATTAAAAAAATTAACCATAAGAGTTAAAAAAATTTAAATAGAGTTAAATATATTTTAATACTTTTTTTCTAAGAATTAAGATTATATTCTAAAACCCCAAGGGTTAGTTAATTTCAACCATGGTTAGTAGAAATTAAAAGGGACACGTGTTGGCCCGTGGGTGCGATTGAACTCTCCCTTATTAGTTCAATCGCATTTGGCTGTTGTTGAGGGTTCTAATGTTTGTAAAAGAGTTAAAAAAACATTTAATAATGTTTGAGGAGTGAGAAAAGCTCACCAAACCTAGCGAGCCAAAACCCATCTGGTAAAATAGGGAGCCTATTTGAGGAGTGCGATGGAGAAGGATTTTCCCATTGGGGAAGCTACTTTGGAGAAGAGAGTGGGTTTGAGGAGTGGGTTGGAGATGCTCTACAGGTAGAAGTCGGAGAATTCGGATGGGCAACAATGCTTGTTGTTGCGCTGTTGCCCTCTTGTGTCCGAAAAAAATGGGTCCTGCATTCAATAAGGGTGACTCCCACATCAACCATGAGTGGGGCCTCATTTTTTCAGACACAAGGAGATAACAGCACAACAGCAAGCGTTGTTACCCATCCGAATTGGAAGTCGAAAGTACAAGTAAGTCAATTGTCATATTTTTAGGAACTTAAGTCTATGATTTCTTAGGCGCCCGTTTGCATCATTCCTAGTTATTCTCTTATTTTGAAAATGGATTAATCTAGATTCTCTAGAACGATCTTGTGCTAAGAACCCCTTTGGGAAGAGTTAGTTAGAATCGAGCATAGGGAATAGATACGGTAGAACTAATGTCTGGATGCTAAAAAAAAACTAGGATAATTGTTGTACTATTCCAACTAAATTATATAATTAAATGTTATGAAATGCTTAACTTACTATCGCATTAGACTATGTAGTCTAATGTGTAGTCCTCATTGGTTCATGCCACCCTTTTTACCAAACTTCAAATGTAGTTAAGATTCACTCACTCCTATGGTTAAGCAATCTAACCTTGGATTTAAAAAGAAAAAAAATTATTAACTTTAATTTTCTTAAGTTTAACCATAGTTAAAAGAAGTGTTAAAAGTGACATGTGGTCATGGCATTAGACTACATAATCTAATGCATATTGGTGTGCTAATATCTGCCCTTAAATGTTTAGCCATTCAGTTATAAAGTATCATTAAACTATCTTAGACGAGGGAAAATTAAAGGCAATCTGAAGGTATTTGGGTTAGAGAATGGTTATTTTGTTTTCAAGCTAAACTGCTCCGTGCACAAGGCGGGTATTCTGGAGGGAAGACCTTGGCGGATCAGGTCTTCCATGTGGATTTTGAAAGAATGGAACAGAATCACAAAAATGGATAAGCTTGAATTGGGCAAAATTAACATCCCACCTCTTGCGCCACCAACCCTACTAATGTAGGTAAATGATATCCACAGCCGAAAAAAAAAAAATTATACATGCAATCAATAAGTTTGAACAAAGACCTGCAAACACTTGTAATCCTCAGGATGACGGTGAGTGGGCTGTAGTGCTAAAGCACAAAAAGGATAGATCTCCACTAACCCCAAAGGGGTGGACTAGTGGTTCCTGGCCTCTCGCCAAGCGGGAGGTCCTGGGTTCCATTTCCCACTCCCCTTTGGTCCCTCCCAGTTTTCCGGACTTTCCTGGTGGGGTGGGTTGCGGGCTCTCATCATACTCTAGGGGATCCGAACGGTTGGGATACCCCGGGTTACTAAAAAAAATATATCTCCACCGGTTGCAACTGGAACTCCAGGTTAGAGTGGACAAAACAATTGGCAATATATCTGAAATCCTCATAAAAGAGAGGATGATTTTTGGTGTTGTTTCTTTTGTTCTTTTGTCATGTCGATAGTATTATACACTTGTTTTGTGAAGTCAAATATCCTATTATTTTCTCTCTCTTGTATTTTGGGTCAATCCAATGGTTGTGATGCCCCCTTTGTTATAAAGGTGTTTCTTGTTGCCTTTGCATAGGGTGGGAGAGAGAATTTCTTTCAACCTTTTATTTTTGCCCTTGTTTTATAGGAGAGAAACCCCACCATGTTTTCACTTATTTTCTCGGCAACCAAACATAGGGTATATGCTTAAAGGTTTTTTCGGGGGACATTAAAGGTATTTTCTATCTTATAATACTTGTAATCTTCCTTGAAAAGAAAGAGAATTGTTGACAATATTTTCCTGTTTATGTAAGTTGCATATTGTGACCAAATCACATAAATCTCTTTTGCACCTTCTCATTTTGATTTTTTTAAAGTTTAATTTCAAGGTGACTTACTTTTGATAAGAGTTATAACTTATCCATTTAACTCTTAGTAGCATGAATGATGTAGAAATTTAAATAACCTATTTAGTGTTTGATTGAATAGTCCACAGGTAGAAACACCCATAACATATAGATTGTTGGAAATTTGGAATACGAGAGGGTTAAATGGAGTCTCTAGGCAGAGAGACATCCGTGATTGGGTTTCTAAGCTTCAAGTGTCCATGATAAGGTCCTTTCCTTATCGGGGTCGGGACTAACACAAGAATGGTTGGGATGCTCAAGACTAAGGTCGAAGAGATTAACTGTCATCTTATTGTTAATCGTATGCTACGGAATTGGGAGTGCAGGAGCAAGTATGAGGATACCCCAGAAAGCCGAATTTCGATCTTTTGGGACAGCTCCAAGTTTCAAGTTGATACACTGTTTCACTCCAAACAGACCATGCATATGCTTATAGCCAAGGTTGGAGGTAGTAGCTCCTTTGCTGTGACTTTTGTGTATGGTGCTAATGTTCGGTAGGAGAGGGACACTTTGTGGAGAGATCACTTGAACCTTAATAATACAATTTTCTTCAACCATGAGAAGAGAGGGGGCGCCTAGTGCCGGAATGTCTTATGAATGAGGCTTGAGACTGTCGACTCATTTGATGTGAATTTAAAGTGGAAAGGGCAAAAATTCACTTGGTCCAATGGTTCTATGAGCCCAAGTAGGATTGAGTGTAAACTTGATAGTTGCCTAGTTAGTGGGGAATGGATTCAACAATTTCAGAATTCTGAAGCTTTCTTTTGCTCAGTTCACTACTCTGACCATAGCCAAATCAAATTGAAATACTCATGTAAAGTTTTGCAGAGGAGCAAACTGTTTTAAAAAATTTCAATTTAAGACTAGAGCGTCTAGATTTTACCTCTTATTGTTTCTCGAGCTTGGGAGAACAGGGTTGATGGAACTCCGATGTTCAAGTTGCTGCAAAAACTAAAGCTTACTCGAAATGCTTTGATTACATGGAGCAAGCAGAGTTATGGTGGTTCCAAAGCAAAATTATATGAGCTCAGGCAAGCTAAAGAGAGGATCACAACTAAGCTTGATGTTGATCCCTTCAACATAGAGATCCAATGTAGAACCCTGGAACTTCACGTGGCTAATGAATAGTGTTTTAATGGCCAAATAGTCTTCTCCATATTGAATTTGGTATTTTATGATAAAATAGGTGATAGTGACCCATGTGCAGTTTTAAGATGGGAGTTTAGTACCCTAAGGAAGATGAAAACAAGACTTTAAACAACCCCAAGGGAGTCTGCAGGTGAAAGGAGAAAACTGGGATTGACGATTGATTGCAGCATGGAGACGATCAATCGTCACACTTGCGATCGATCGTCAGAAACACAGAAACCTAGGCAACTCACTGGATCTTGGACGATTGATCGCCCGGAACCCAGAAATGGGGGGCAGCTTACTGGAGTGTGGACAATCGATTTTCGTCCTAAGTTCAATGATCGATTGTCATCGCGAAAATCTTTTTCTTTTTTTTTAACACGCAGAAATAAAGGTTTTACCCTTGAGCCTATAAATAGAAAGTCATTTGGGGGTTTTGGGGTTTAACCTAACCTAAGAAGGAGAGGAGAGATTAGGAGAATCCAAAGAAGAGGTTTTGCGTCTAAGATCAAGAGGAGCTCTAGTCAAGTTGGATCCCCCCATCAAGTAAGGATTTCTCCATTTTTCAAGGTGGTGTTCTTCCTCAAGTTTGGGACTCCAAATCAAAAGGGTTTTTCTTCAAGATAGGAGTTAATCCTCAAAGTTAGTACACCTTCCTAATTAACTTGGTAATAACCTAGATTTCCTTTAAAGAATGCTTATGGATTGATCTTGGATAATTCATTTTCTTGAAATGCTTTAATTTCCCAAAATAAACAAGATAAAATAATGGTTGTTGATGTATGGATGGATGGTGGTTGAGGCGATTGGATGCCATGTGAATGTGGATATGTTGCGTGATGGAAAATGGTGGAAAGGTAATGTACACATAATGAACACACTCTATGTGTTTGATGAAATGTTGAACTTAGAAACATGAACGAAATGTTATGAAGAGGTTGCATGCCAAGTGTTTGATGAAATGCATGAATGAGGACTAAACTAAGACAATGAAAACATGATTTAGGGGTTTCTCTCCAATTGCTAAATTTGAATGAAATGCTCTATATGTTACTTCAAAACTCACATGTTTAGGGGATTGTGGAAATGTCATACGGTGTTTATCATTTATGTCACCATGATATCACAAATTGTTATGCATGCATGAACATGTCACTATGATTTCCATAACTTGCTACACACAAGTACGGATATACATATGAACCGAGGTTCTCATAAACACTAAGAATATAAATAATAAGTGAAACTCATAAGGGATTACACGTATGATCTGACACGTATAATTATGGTAGATTGCCAAGGAAGTTAGTAGCCTCGATTAAGGGTGCTAACCTCTTGCTCACAAGTATATTGGATTGTCAAGGAGATTGGTAGCCCAAGGTTGTGCGGGTGCTAATCTCTAGCTCACAAGAAAATCTCATAAGAACTTACAAGAATCTCACAAGACTCATAAGCTCACAAGAACTTGTAAGAAATCTCACAAGACTCATAAAAACCACAGATGATGCTTTTCTTGCACGAGAATTATGATGTGACGAATGATATTGTATGTTGTTTTAAGAATGAATTATGAACTGTATTCCTTTAAATACTTGCTTATGATATTATGTTTGTTATTACTATTACTAGCTAAGAGCTTGTACTTGTTGAGTATTCCATACTCAGCCGTACTTTTATGTCGGCAGGTACACGGGTCCCTTTTGACATTTGTGCTCCGGGTCCTTGGGTTGAGGAGGACTACGGCGAGGAGGAGCCCTATGTAGATCCAGTAGTAGAGCCTCAGGTGCAGGCGAGGAACCTAGATAGTTGGCCCTTCCCGGATGAGTACTGAGAGAGAGAGAGAGAGTGTGTGACAATTATGCTTTTGTATTTTGATAGGTGAGCATGTCTACCTTTATCGTTTATGTTTTGTATAAAACTTGGAATACTGGTCACATATATATGGAAAGAAAAAAGTTGGTTGATGTTTCCGCAGTGTTTTAGCTTCCGTACTCTGTATCATGTCTTTATTATAGTATGTGTTACCTTGTTCCTTACAGGATGGTTTGACAGGTTAAGTATAGTCTCACCTAACTCATAGGGGGAATTTTGGGATGCGACATCCAAACTAGCTTAGGGAGGTTGATTTGCTTCTTAGGAGAGTGCTACACATTGAGGAAGTTGAGTTGCCTCAGCATTTGAGAGTCCTCTGGCTCAAGCTTGGTGATGAGAACCGCTCATTATTCCACAAGTCGTTTTGTGTGAGGCGATCCCGGAATCCAATTGGATCTATTACAACTCCGGAGGGTTAAGTTCTTAAAGACCAACATGATATTCATAATCATACAGTAGAATACTTCTGTTCTCTACTTGCGTACTCAGATAATGAATATTTAAATGGGGATCTATTTTCGTTGCAAAAGGGGATTGGTGAAGATGATCACTCTATGATTACTACTGAATTCTCTACTGAGGAAATCAAGGCAGTTATTTTTTTAATCGAATGACGAGATGGCCGGCCCCTAGCCCGGATGGAATTATTACCTTCTTTTTCCAGCAATGTTGGGACGTAGTTGGGGTCATAGTTGTTAAATCCTTGCGATTTGCATTTTAAATCCTATAATTCGAATCGAATCTCAAGCAAAACGATTCAAATCGGAGATGAAAATTTTATTTGGGTAAATTTCATTTGATTTGTGATTTAGGTTACGATTTGCGATTCAAATCGTACGATTCATGCTATTCAGGCAATTCGAGCACGGAACCCCTTTTACGGACCAATACCTGAAAAAATATTTTTTATTCTTTTGATTTTTTTAAGATACTTTATGCATTTTAAAAAGAAAGAAGAACTAGGAACACCCCTGTTACGGATATGCCAAAACCCCTATGGGTTTTCTCTCTATTGCTAACATGCTGTGAAACGAAGGAAAAAAAAAAGAGAAACAAGAAGAAAGATGATGGAGGTAGATTTTGGAAAAACTTAATAGTTTATTTTATTAGTTTTTATAATTATACAAGTCTTTTGATACTTGATTTCATACAACATGATTATATGAGTTTATTTTTGTCGATTTATCTTTAATGATATTGTTTTTTTTTTTTTTTTCATTTTATGGAGTTCATTCACGTTTTTTATAGTGTATACAATAAAATGTTCATTACTTTCTTTTATCAATAGAAATATATGAATGAAATATTTTGGATGATAGATTATTCTATTTTTTTGATGTATTCAGTAATTTTTTGTATTTTTTAAAAGATGGATTGAATCTTATTATTTACGATTTGAATTCTGATTTGAATCGAATCAGTCTTAAAACGATTTTATGATTCAACGACCTTGGTTGTGGTAATGTGGTTAGAGATATTCCAAGTTTCTTCTCTAGAGGAACGTTATTGAAAGATATGAATCTGACCCTCATTTCATTTATCCCGAAAGGTGATCACCCAGAATCTTTTTCCGAATTCTGCCCCACCTCGGTCTGTAATGTATTTTAAAGGGTTATTTCAAAGTTGCTTGCTTTGTGGCTCCAACGAGTCATCCCCAATGTTGTTGCTTGGAACCAAATGGCTTTTGTGAAAGGACGGAGAACCTCAGATAACAACCTATTGTGCCTAAATATAAATATTCTTCATCACTACCACCGTCGAGCTGGATCTCAGAGTAGCAGTCAAATTGGATCTGTGCAAAGCCTTCGATTCGGTTAGTTGCCGTCTATTTTTTATGCTTCCTTGCAATGGCATCCCTATTAGATTTGTGGAATGAATAAGAGAATGCATCACTGGAGTCAGATTCTCTATTGTAATAAATGGAGAGAGGTCTAAATTCTTCTCCAGCAGTAGGGGCTTGAGGAAGGGTGACCCCATGTACCCTTATTTATTCATGTTGGTTATGCAGGTGTTATCTTCTATGCTGGATAAGGGTGTAGCTGATGTGCTTTTCACCTTTATTTCACTGATGATGTCTTCATCTTCTCCCAACTTTGTTTTGTTGATGATCTCTTTATCTTCTCCAAAGGGGATGTATATTTTATCAAATCAATTGAGAAAATTTTGGGGTTGGAGATGAACCGTGGTAAGTCCATGATGCTGTGGTAAAGTCCCTCGCAGGGTACTATACGGGTATAATACGGGTGTTTAGTAACTATGGTCCCTAGGCTATTATTTCTTCTCAAATGATTCAGGTTATGGGAATTTCCCTGGCTCAGCCTCCCTTTAAATATCCAGCGTTTTCTTAGCTCCTTTCACCTATTCTGGTGTGGAATTTTCTATCTTCCAAGATTGGTTATTGCTGAGATTGAGTCTTCTTATGGAAGGGAGCTAAACTCGATAGAGGGTCTTCCAAGGTGGCATGGAGACATCTGTGTACGCCCATTGAAGAAGGAGGCCTGAACCTGAGTCAGATTGAGGACTCGAATCAAAGTGCTCTTACTTGAAAGCGTGTTAGGGAAATAGCTAAGCAAGACAATTCCTTATGGGTGACCTGGTTTTAACAACGGTTTCTTCAAGCTGGACGCTCAAGGCTCCTTCAGTTATGTTATGAACAGGGGAGGAGCTAGGAATTTTTTGGTGACCCCCCGGAAAAAAAAAATGGGCAGTGATTAGCAGACCCTGTGGTCCGCGTCTTATCTTATCCTGTGTCCTCGTGTTCCTTTTAACATCTCTTTAGCCCTAGGGGTGTGTGAATCTTAACATCAGTTGGTGAGTACTTAAAAGTGGAGCGTGGACTAATGAGGACCGGTTATTTTGTTCCAACCATTTCGTTACGTAATGGAAACCATGGGTACCCTAAACATTTTCCAAATTTTTTTTTGAGAGTAATGGGCCCATTGTGGTCATAGCATTCGTTAGTGTTGCTTGCATTCCAATAAGTAAAAAGAAAAAACAATCGTCATATAAAGGAAAATGATTCTTTATGGTAGAATGTGTGGTGTCCCTTTTTAACACCCATTAACTATGGTTAAGATTCACTCACTCCTAGGATTCATCCATCTACCCTTGATTTTTAGAAAAAAAGTTTAATCTTAAGTTGATTGAGCTTAACCACAATTAAAGGAGGATCTACAAGCTTTCATGTATTCCTTTTAAATTTTAACACCCTTTAACTGTGGTTAAGATTCACTCACTCATCCATCTAACCTTGGTTTTAGAAGAAGAAAAAATATTAACCTTAGTTTGATTATGTTTAACCGTAATTAAAAGAAAACGAACAAAACTCGCGAATCCGGACCCATAAAAAAATTACAAAGTTTTAAAAGGGACCAAACTCCCACTACATAGTCAACAATCAACTCATAATTTGGGTGGGGGGCAAGTATATAAAATGTACATACTATATATATATTTTAAATCTACTTAATATACAAGGGTTTGCCAAAAAATTTCGTAGCATTCTCCGGTTCGGCGAGCAGTTGAGCAAGGTGTTCTGCATCTGATTGGGTATTGGCGACAAGCTAGATTGTGGCTTGACCTTTGTATCACAGCCCTTGTTCTTTTTTGACTTTAATCGAGTAGTACTTGTGCTAGAGTCCATCCTAAACAAGTCAACCTTTTCTTTGAGCTTAGTAGGAGAAAAGTTAGAGTACACTTGAGAATAAAATGTTTTGTATTCACTAACTCAAGAAGAGTAGGTTGGATTTAAGGATGATTACAAAGGAGAGGTCTTTCCCCTTTTATATGCTAGAGGGAATATTCTAGAATTCTAGAAGATTTGCCCACCTCCTTTCCTAAGACATTTCTAGAACACTTGTAGAGAGTTCCTTTCTAGAACTCTTCCAACACTTCCCCTATGATTATTTTAGAGTAGTTCTTACACTCTTCTAAGAAACTTCTGGAGGACATATCTAAAATCTCTATACTTCCTATTCTAGAAAATTCTTTACAAACGTATAACCAATGCCTACCACATGTTTGATAAAATGCTTAGGTGGCCGTCCGTGACACTTAGAAACCAAGGGATGTCCTGCTTCCCCTTCTCCCATCCGCATTACTGCATGCATTACTGCTAGTAGATGGAACCGATTGTCCTAGATGTATGTGATTAGATCTAGAGAGGGATGAGCCATTAATCGGCCTCCCAGATGCCAGGAAGGGCATCTTCTTGCAAGGGATAGAGATGATAAAATACTTTGGAAGCCTGAATCGAATGGTTCTTTGCATAACTCGATCTGGTTCTCTCGCAACATTTCTCGTCGTTGGAAAATTATGATCACCTCTTTGCTCTATGCTCATTCTCCAAGGACATTGGACTCAGATGCTAATCTCTCTTGGGCTGAAGCAAAGAACCAGTCTTTCTTGGAGTGCTGCCATATTCTGGTTCTCTAGGAAGACCAAAGGTAAGGGGTTTGCCTGTTTGATTCAAAAACTCTCATTTTCAGCTTTCATTTACCAACGTTTGGGCAGGGCGAAACCGAAGGCTTTTTAGAACAAGCTTAAGCCTCCAATGGCCATTCTTCAGCTCTGAAAAAAATGGTTCATTACCTAACCGAAGGCTTTTTTGAACAAGCTTAAGCTTCCAATGGTTCATTACCTAACCATCGGATTCTTACTTGGACACTGATGGGGCTTTTGGACTGGATTTTATTAGCCAAAAATCATTTCTGATAAAATAGATTTTGTAAAATTAATTGTCAAACACTCATTTTTTCAAATAATAGTGTTCGGGGAATACGAAGTTGAGTCTATCAACTTCATATTTCTCAAACACTATTATTTGAAAAAATGATTATTTGACAATTTATTTTACAAAATCAATTTTTCAATTGATTTTTGACTAATAAAATCCACTCGAAACGTCACCTGATTCTTTTTCTCTTATTGTTATATTCTTTTGTTGAAGTTGATGCTCGAGGATGTAAATATAAACGGGTGTATTTAATGTATCCTATTGGGGTCTGGTTGAAAGTATGCTTCTTTTTAATTTTAGAAACACAGTTCTTGGGGGGCATACATCGAATCCCAAGATCTAACTAAGATTCTAATTGATTTTATTCAATGAAGGTAGAAATAACATTCACATTTGCGACTTTGAAATTGTTAAGTCAAATCCACGTTAGAATAGTACTTGCAAAACTTCACAAGTGTCAAGTCTCCTTCGCAATCCACACGAGCCTTCTTTTTTCCTTTAAAGCTTTCTCTAATGGAAGCTAATGACCCTTCCAAATTTCCAGCTCTAGGATCTTGAAATAAATATCCAATCTTTATTATCAAGAACCTTTCTTGATGATCAAGATCATTGATCTTCTTTTTCTTGATTATTCAAAACTTAGAACACATAAGAGAAGAAAGGGGAGAGAGGTGACCATACACCTCAAAGAGAGAGGAGTGGGAGGGCGTGAGATTGAGGAGAGGAGAAAATAAAATTCTGGAAATTTTATTGTGTCCCAAGCCTTGGACGTCCACCTCTTTATATATGAGAGATTGGGTTGCTTGCAACTCAAGAGTCCACTTCTTAATCCAATTAGAATTACTCAATTTGTTTCTAATTCTTGATTTCTCCTAATTAATTAGGATTAATCATTAATAGAAACTAACATTATCCATTAGTATCCAACTAATCTTATCCTTATCCTAATCCAATTAGGATTCCTTGATTAGCAAGAAACTAATAGACTCCTTGTCCAACAAGGAATCTTTAATTAGTAACTAACTCTAACTAACTAACTAACCTTATCTAATAAGGATATTAGTTATTAGAAACTAATTAAAATAATAACAATTATTATTCCTCCTTGAAGTGGGCGTCCCACCCTAGGTGGGTCCCACTCCACACGTCCCCAATGGGTTCTAAACCCTTTTGGTCACTTTAATTATTCTTTTAAAATATTCCCCAATGGGTCCTACCCATTTGGTTTTTCACATCTAATGTGATTCCACCTTTTAGAGCTTCACTATACCATATAGTGATTACTTAGAGAAATTAATTAATTTAATTAATAATTAAATTAAATACTTTAAGAAGGTCCTTGTGTGTGATCTAAAGGGATCTCCTATTTCCGGTTGTGGGACCAAGTACTTCACCTTTTGGTTAAAGCATTGTTACTAGGAAACACATTTCCTACTCTCCATTAGGATTATAGAATTTTATCTATATCCCTGGACTTCCACCAATCACAATTAATGTCCATTAACACAATGTGATTAACCTCCAGAAATTAGAGAATTGCTTGTAAGTACCATCTCACAATATATTTACAAATAAATCATTCCACATTCCGATATCACTTGTAAGCTTCCGGGATTGGAATAATTCTACTGTCTTAGTCCCTAGCTTATGAATAGAACCCTTTCTCATGATTACTTTTTCATTGAACTGAACCTCTAAAACACTTTTGAAGAAACATTAGAAAAGAACTAACATATATATTTATATATACTTTTCCATATTAAAAATATCAACTTCGATAGAAACCGTTTTACCGAAAAATACTAGTACTGTATTTAACAGTTCAGTTCAACAAGTATCACCTTGATATCATTATCTCCAATTAAGGAGTTGTGGATTCCTTATTGAGTATTTACACACTTCTCCAAACATTGTGTACATGACCCAACATACCCGGAGTTAGTCCTGTATATTGGACATTACCGATTGGCACATCAAAGTCATATAGACAGATGTCTAAGAAGATGTTAACCTCTCAGGTCTAAGGACAATTTGTCAAATGGATAACCCTAATACAAACTGATAGTGTATTCCATAGGGTATCCACTAGTGACCCCGTTCAGTATTATGTACTTGTTACATATACTCACATGTTAGTCAAGAGTCACCACTCTCTGTGAATGAGATTCATCACACTATCTCATAGAATTACACATGTGCAAACCATGATAAAATACGGCGCCCAACCGATACTCTAGAGGCTTTGAACAATATTAGATTTACAAGGAACTGGAAAATTGTATCTCCTCGCAACCTTTGGATGATTTTCCTACAATGTTACCTATGGAACTTTATGTCATCATCAAATGAGATAGTAATTAAGATAAATACCCTTTATAGTTGGTTGTGTGAATATGATGCTTGTCTAATCAACATAGAAAAGTCTCTTATTGGCTTTCGAGGGCATATATGTCCAGCACTGCTAACCCCGGCTTTCCTTTTTCCAAAACAAAAGGGGGGGGGGGGGGGGAGTGGTTCCTCAAAATATGTTCTCTCCCTCTCCTGTACCGGTGGGGTTGTTGAACATTGTAGGGATTTTGCTAAACCCTACCGAAATCACACTCGTAACCAGCAATGTTTTTGAGTTGTTTCATTAATTAGATGGGGTTTGAAATCTAGATGACTGCTAGCACTTTGAAAAATTAGCATTATAGCTTAACATTTTCTGGGAGTTCTGCTCACAAATGTAAGTCCTTTGATACCCTGTGGCTCAATGGAATCTTCTTTAATTGCTTCTTTGGTGGATTTGAAATCTAAAATCACTATAACTGTCAAAATTAAGAAATCTTGAAACCCAACCCCCTCGGGCGTCAAGTAGGAAAACCCCCGATGAACTTTAGTTAGGTAATGAACAATTTTTTTCTCTAATTTATACCCTTTGCTTAAGGGGGAGTAACTATGAAGAGAATGGTAGAATATCTTTAGAGATGTAGTTCTATTTCGAACTATTGTAGTGGAGACACACATCAGCATATGGGTGCTTAAATGTACACTGATTGATTGCATTCAATGAAAGTCCTCTTGCATAAACATACTATCAGATAGTGGGTCACTCATTCACATTGAACGGTTTCGATGATCCTTAGATCTGATCAGTTCATCTGTGACTGAGCGATGATCTGACTGTTTTTATTCCACCAACGTATTTTCTAACTTAGGGAATACAATACAGTGACAGTTGGATAGTCAGAAAGTTGTTCGAGTCGTGATGAATTTCAAACAAGAAATTCATGCTACTTAATTAGAGAAATTATCCAAGTTCCGGGTAAGACAGTTGATTAAGTTCAAATCCTGCACAGGTGATTTTGAAAACAAAATAAGTTTTAGAATATACTTTTATTAAAAAGTATTATACTTATAAAAAAGATTTTCTCAAAATGTTTTTCATGTGACTTAATCATAAGTCTTGGAAACCCGGATGATTTGCAATAGGCTATGGGTAAGATAGTATGTTAATCTCGAAGGCCCATTAGGGATATTGTATTTGAAAGTTTAAATCGAATTTAAAAGTTCATGTGGCGGGATCCATAATAGTTAATGTTCATACACTGAGATTCAATTGCAACATGGATATCTCACTTCACTTGCAATTCCGATGTAATTCCCGTTTATGGTCAATGGGATAACATTGGATAAGTCAGGGTAAGAATGTCCTAGAGCAATCTATGGAGGTGCTCACATAAGAAATACAATCTCAATAATTGATTAAAATTTAATCAATTATTTTAAGTGATTAAAAGTTAATCATTTAATTAAATAGATTAAAAGTTAATCTATTGTTTAAATTAATTGTTAATTTAAACATATGGACTATTTTAGCAATTATTTAATTAACATAATTAAAGGGGAAATGAGTTTGACCCATATCCATAAACCCATTAAAATGGACCTTTAATATGGGCCAAAGCCCATGGGTTCAAACCCTAGGGTGGGGCGCCCACTTGAGGAATCCTAATTGGATTAGGATTTGTTTAATTGAATAATTGTTGAAATATAATTCCTTTAATTATGGAATTTAAATCCAATTGTTGAATTGCTTTAAGGATTAAAATGGAATTGTAATTAGATTACAAAAGGGAGTTTTAACTCCCCAAAATCCATGCCCCCCCCCCTTGGTGTTGGTCTCCTAGTTTGACTAGGTTTCCTTCTTTGAGTTAGGATGTTGACTTATCCCTTTTAATTAAGGAATCCTCTTATAATAGGGATTCTTTAATTAGTAAGATTACTATAACTAAAATAAATTAAATGGGAGTTTATTTAATTAATAATAAGAGTTATTGTTAATTAATAAATCTTACTAGATAAGATCAAGTTAGAGTAGGATTAGGATAGGATCCTAGTCTATATATACCCTAACACCCTAGACCATTAAGCACTTTTCTCCAGAATTTTTTCTCTCCTCTCCTCTCATCTCTCTCTCGAAACCGTGAGCCCTAGGGGATACCCCTAGGGATTTTCGTGAGCTACTAGGTGGTCCAAAGTTGGGTTTTGCAAATCTAGGGTTTTAAACCTCAGTATTTTTGGTGATAGAAGGTCTATACCATTACTCCATCTTCTTCCTCTTGCTTTTATAATTCCAAAGGATATTTTAAAGCTTCGTGGGGATAGCGAAGAACAAGGATCGACCTTCTCGTATTTTTTCGGAGAAATCTCTATAAAGAGTTCTGACGATTCGAGTGGATTTAAGCTTCACCGGTGAAAAGCATTCACCGAGGTGATATGGTAAAACTCTTAGATAATTTTGATGCTTTCTATGGTGTTAAGATCTAGGGGATCCAGTTTCCACATAAATTTTATCCGGATCCCCCTACAGTATGAGCAGCACAACTGTAGATATGTTGTAGCATGGGTCCCAGTATCCAATTGGGGAGTGGAGGTTGTTCATTGGACTCTAATATCAACTTAGTTGTGCTCTTCTTTTGGATCCTTTAGAAGTTTTCTTTGTCTGCCAAAGAGAATGTGATAAATTGGATTATTAATATCATCTGAGTCAATAAAATTACTTTATTGATTTTTTGCATTGGATATTCTTGCTCTTTGAAACATCTGCCTTCTTCGGCTATTCATTGAAGTGGACTACTTTAGAAGGAAGCTAAATCACCACTGAGTCCCATTTCTGTAAATTTTTTCTAGCATATAGAATTCTTTGTCATGCTTCCCATTTTTCTGCAATGTATGTGTGGGTACAGAGCAGAGCTAGGATTTTCTTGTTAGGGGGCAAGCTATGGTTGATTGAAAATGTTAATAATTGTTTATAGATTTGTAGAGAATGATTGCGTGAGTACGAAATATTATGGGTCAAGTTGTCCAACTTAGTTGTTTTCATGTTATCTTCTTGTTTCCTCTGTGTCGTTATGTTCTCTCTCCCTCTCCTGTAACAGTGGGGTTGTTGAACATCGTAGGGATTTTGCTAAACCCTACCGAAATCACACTCGTGGCCAGCAATGTCTTTGAGTTGTTTCTTTAATTAGATGGGGTTTGAGATCTAGATGATTGCTAGCACTTTGAAAAATTAGCATTATAGCTTAACATTTTCTGGGATTTCTGCTCACAAATGTAAGTCCTTTGATACCCTGTGGCTCAATGGTATCTTCTTTAATTGCTTCTTTGGTGGATTTGAAATCTAAAATCACTATAACTGTCAAAATTAAGAAATCTTGAAACCCAACCCACCCCCCCGCGTCAAGTAGGAAAAACCCCGATGAACTTTAGTTAGGTAATGAACAATTTTTTTCTCTAATTTATACCCTTTGCTTAAGGGGGAGTAGAGAATGGTAGAATATCTTTAGAAATGAAACCAAAGGTCAGTCATGGCGTATGAGCAGCACAGCGGTAGATATGTTGTAGCATGGGACCCATTATCCAATTGGGGAGTGGAGGTTGTTCATTGGGCTCTAATATCAACTTAGTTGTGCTCTTCTTTTGGATCCTTTAGAAGTTTTTCTTGTCTGCCAAAGAGAATGAGATAAATTGGATTATTAAGATCATCAGAGTCGATAAAATTGATTTTTTGCATTGGATATTCTTGCTCTTTGAAACATCTGCCTTCTTCGGCTATTCATTGAAGTGGACTATTTCAAAAGGAAGCTAAATCACCACTGAGTCTCATTTCTGTAAATCTTTTCGAGCATATAGAATCCTTTGTCATGCTTCCCATTTTTCTGCAATGTATGTGTGGGTACAGAGCGGAGCTAGGATTTTCTTGTTAGGGGGCAAGCTATGGTTGATTGAAAATGTTAATAATTGTTGATAGATTTGTAGAGAATGATTGCATGAGTACGAAATATTATGGGTCAAGTTGTTCAACTTAGTTGTTTTCATGTTTTCTTTTTGTTTCCTCCGTGTCGTAGCAGTTTTTTTGGGCAATATTTAGCCTTGTTGAGAAGGATTCTGCTCAAGTATAGGTAGTTTTCGTTTTAGCTTGTGTAGTTTATCATCTGTATATACAAATTTCTCTTATAGATTTTGCCCTATGTTCTAGGTCTAGCTCTTGAAAACTTGTATCTCATGGGGGAAAACTATTTAATCTTGTTTTTTGGGTTTTTGTTCTTTTTCTACTCCCTAGTACTCTTCTTTATAAAGGACTTGTTTGGTATCTAGCCCAAACATGAGAGATTCTTCAGCTAAATCATGTAGATGGCTTTGGTAAATAGGGATTTTAAGTTCCAATCTCTATAACTATAGACTTGGTGGATGCACTGAATACATTTCCAACGCCCTTTGAGTGTGATTAGAATGAGGAGTCACGGACTCAATAACTTGGATTAGACAATTCAAATCAACCCCAACTCGCTTAAATAGATTAAAAAATTTTAACTTGCACACATGCCGTTTTAACTTTTAATTAAATCGTAGTATTTAAATATGAAGATTTTTTTAAAATAATTATTATATTACTAACTTGTTTGTAATAAATAAAATTCCTATGCTCTAATCGCTAAAGCCAGGACTATGAGCTTGACAGGTCGGACTTGCCTTCCTAGTCTGCCGACAAAAGCTTGGTTGAAAGACTGACCTTGAGAAAAGAGCTGCTAGCCTTTTTTCTAATAAGGCAGGGAACTAGCCTTTTCTTTAACGCCAGAGTTACAAACCTTTCTCGATCGGTCGCTCTCACTCCCTTTCTTCTTGATTGGGAGTGACCAGCTCCAATGGGGTCTTCCGATATTGAAATTACATGAGATTTTTTTAGAGTTTGAAATTTAGAGGAGAATGTATTGATAAAATTCTAGAGGCTAACGCAATCTATTCTGAGCATGCGATCAAAGTTTTGAATTTTTTTTCTTCGAGACTTGTAAATTTGAAAATTATACAATTCACATCTCAGTCATTTTTTTTCTTCGAGACTTGTAAATTTGAAACTTATACAATTCACATCTCAGTCATTCAAAATTGAAATTACATGCGATTTTCTTTTGAGTGTTTGAAATTAGATCTAAGTTCCCTGAAATTGGAGCAGGAGTAGAATAGCCAATATTCCTTAAGTTTGGGAGTGCAAATACCCTACGGTTTTGAGTGCCTGCAACAGATAGAATGATGATGGTGCATAGCCCCTTTTCATGCTTGAAGCATAATTATATATTTATCTTGTGCAATGAAACTATATATTAAGAACTTATAACTTCACCGTTCTTAATTCTTTTTATATATCTACCTGTGCATTTAAAGTTGATAATATGAAGAATGATAAGCATATTCTCATAAATCAAAAAAATTCCATACTCTCCCTTCTTTTGATAATAAAACAAAGGAATTTGTGTATTATCTACAAGGGTGAGTATGGAAATGCAAGTATGCTTACCAGTTACAATTTATTATTTCAACTCTGTTATACTTTTCTTTATATTTAGCCTATCAAAGCTATATTTCAGCCAAACAGTGAGCAACAAATTGCTTAAATCCTTGTCAACTAAAGTGCTATCTATATAGAAAATAATAATGTGAAGTGCAATGAAGATTAAGACTATGGATTAGAGTTTATACATATTGTCAAGTATGGAACAAGGATATTAAAAGATCGTGGAATGCTAGAATGACTAACCAACTAAAAGAAAATACTTTCGTGAAAAGATCTAAAAATACAGTTTTCAACTAGTGATTTCAAAGAGAAATGAGATGAATTAGAAATATTTTTGCCGGACTGCCAAAAGGGAGTTAAGAAACCTAATCGATTTAAGTAAAATACATACTTTTCAAGGGATTAGGATTTTATCTTTTTGCATAAGATTTCTTGCAGGCTCCAAGGGGTCCGCTTAACCCCATCACATTGAATATTTTTCCTTTTCTTGTCTTTTTCTCCTTTAAGAAAACAAAACATGTGGTGAGCATATGTCCACAAAATGGGTATCTTTGAAATCTTCATCCCTTGACCGTGAGACAAATCATTGGATCTTATGAGTCAAAAAAAAAATGGGCCCTCTATTATGGAAGCACAAGTCAAGAAAATTAGAATCGTATTATGGAGTGAGATTCATATAATCACTTGTAAAATGACAAATCAAATTTCAAAGAGAGATAGGCACCCAATGTAGGAGGTTCCAAGCACTAAGATTTGGTGTGTTCATATGGGTTATATTTGCATGAAAAATAATTTTTAATAAAACATTTTAAGAACGTACAAATTAATGAAAAATGTTTTTAGAACTTTTGTGAACCCCAAATATGTTGGGGGTTTCAAAACCTACAACTAGGGTAATAGTTGGTAAGAGTTTTTTCCATACCTATTTATGATTTCTTACCTGCTTACCTATACCCTATAGATCGAGTTGGATAAAGTTTTCATTTATGCAATGCTCATGGGTACCATAAAGATTTCCAACTACCTATCCAGTAATCAAGTAAATGGGTAAAATAACTACCTTACTTATGTTAAATCAAAGAAATTATATATCTCATATTACAAACCATTCTTATTCATACATAACAACAAAATCACTAAACTATAAAATAAAAATGTTCTCAGCAAAACACATCATCTCATTAAACTTAATCAGTCATAAAGCAATAACATAATGATCTCATAAAAATTATCCCTTCCCACCATTTATCCTATCTAAACTATAAGGATATAGCTAAATTAGTGTTTAGATATATCTAATATAAAGCCTCGGATAATTGGGTAAAAAACTAGGGTAATACTCTTTATCCTTCCTTTTTCCTATTTATATACAAGTAAAGATTCTACTATATACCCAAATTTACCATAAAAAATCTTTATCCTTACCATTGTCCTAAGTTTGGTCGGATAAGTCAGTTAATTGGGGTAGACGGTTAACCATTGACAGCCTGTGTATAATAAAACCAAACTTTTTAACCTGTTTTCATGGCTGAAAATTGTTTTTGCACCCAGAAATATTTTTCAAAAACCCAACCAAACGCAGCCTTAATGGAAAGAATCTTAGGAACAAAATCTCTCCTACACGTGATTCATGAATATGTTTTGGATGATGTTCTCAGGTTCATGTATTATTATGTTGAGTGTCAAATTAGGTAACTGGGACATAGATGATAGTACTAGGAGACTAATCCTCGAAATAAAGGCATTCACAAGTTCTATTATGGCCAGCGTCCCTTTGTTTCCGAAGTCAGACTGGCTTCTTGGGAAAGCCGGTTCAAAGTGAAGTCTTTGCGGATTAGGACACTCCCTTTATTTCGGTTGAACTTTTAAAAGTCCGAAACATTAATGTAACAACAGTCAAGAGTCAACTTATGGGAAGAGAGGGGAGAGGGCTTCTAACCTTTTTACTCAATGGTACTGCGGATTTATCGAGTCAATTTAATTAGAAGTTTCACATCTATGCAACTTAAAAAATCCAAATTTTTTTATGGAACTTAAAAGTTCCTTATTTGTAGCTTTTGCACTCTTATGAAATAACATAGTTCTATGGATACCCCAGGTTTCACTCTCCAATTGGAGCCTACATCACTAGAGCTATAAATAGAGCATGAGGGAATACGAAGTGAATAATATATATCAAATTATATTTGTTCTCATCGACTATGGAATTCGGTTAAATATTCAACGGATAGTGAAATAGAGTATTTGTATCTTACTCCAATAAATATCCAAATTTGAATGCTATTTGATTTATCCAATTGCTTTAAAAATTGTCAAAAATAAAAATATATTTTTTTATTTAAAAATAATAAATTAATATTTTATTAGCATCTATATTAAAAATAATAACTTAATATCTTAATATTATACAATAAATACATATTAATAATGGTATTGTAGTCTTATAAACTTCTACAATATTATGTATATAAAGAAATATAATATACTTGATCAGATAGTTATCGAATTAATTGGATTTATCAATTTCTGAATTTGAATTCAATTAAAAATGGATAAGAAAATTAATATTTGAATTTGCTTTGTTTGCTACCTATTCGGATAATTGTCGGAGTAAACAAATTCGGATACAAATTGTATACCGATAATATCTGAATCAGTTGATAACCCTATACATCATGTGATTGCATGAAAATTTGGGTTGAGTTGACGGAGGGTACACCTCACCATCTGTGCTAGACAGGCGCAAGTTGGAAGAACTAAGAACATCCCAAGAATATCTAAATTTGGCAAAGGGAAAAAAATTGTGTACAAGGCAAAGCTTATCTCTCCTAGACTTGGATCATCCTCATTAGAGTGGCACACCTCTCCATTTGAGCTAGAGGGGCAGGTACAAAATCCCACGTTAAAGGGTAGTTTGAAATTCAGTAGAAATTCAGTAAATCTTCAATCAACGTTTTGAACTTGTTAATCCCCTTTAAATTACTAAAGATTAAATAATATCTTTAACATTTTTTTCATAACTTAATTATAATAAATAAGTTTATTAGATAACAATACCAAAGTACAGTTGAAAAGTTAAAAGCAAAACTCTCTAGATCGAAGGACTATTCTCAAATCCTACTTTTGTGTAGAATGTGTTAAATTTGTATAATTGTTTATTATAATTTAATAAAACAGATTAACTATTAACATGAGCTCGAAGACATAATTGGAGCTACCAAAATATGTCTTACGATATGAGTAGTTTGGCAATTGAAAATATAAAAGAAGGATATTTCTATAAACTAAATTTTTTTTGTGTTGTTCCCAAAATATCCTTATCAAGGCAAGGCATTTTTTTTGGGGTTGATCCACTTATCTCTTCAACGGATTCATAGTTAATCTCTTATTACCTTTGGCCAAATTGAATCAAGCCGAACTCAAGCTTGAACATCCAGGCTCGAGCCAAGCTCAATCCAAGCATTAACAAATGTTCAAAACAAGCTCAACTGCTTTGCCAAGATTGGCTCCGCTCAAATGAAAGTTTGTGAATACATGTATCCAAATCAAACCGGGGGGGGGAGGGACCATGGCTACCAAAATTTTTTAGAAATTTTTTTTGTATGTATAATTTTTTTTAAATATATAATATCTAAATTTTCCATATAGTGACCCCCCAAAAAATATTGCAAATATTTTTATATGTGTAATATAAAGAGAATGATTCTTTATGTGTCACTTTTAACCATAGATAAAATTTATTATCTTAGGACTTAATTTTTTTAATAAAAACCAAGGGTTGATGTATATACCCTAGGGGTGAGTGAATTTTAACCACAGTTACTGGGTCTTAAAAAGGACATGTGTCAAGCAGGGAAGGCGCCTGCGTTCAACTGATTAGCTCACCCCACATTTGTCTACTTCTCATTTCAACTCCTTTAACTGTGGTTAGGTTTAAATAACTTAAAGTTATTTTTTTCTAAAAACCGAAGATTAAATGGATGAACCCTAAGGGTGAGTGAATCTTAACCACAATTAGTGGGTATTAAAAAGGTGGGTAGGAACCAATGAAGACAGGCATTTCGTTACATAGTGGAAATGCGCATTAAGTTAAGCATTTTTCTTAGTTTTGCTTATATAATAACTCTATCAAAAGGGAGGGCACATGTTTTTCTTGATACTGGACCCTTTTTTGAAATACAACATTAATGAATTTTATTACTACAATAGACTCATTACACGATAAAAAATTTCATGGGGGTAAAGCCCCTGAACCCCAAAGGCCACAGACCCTTAATCCAATTAATTAATTTTCTATATATATATACTTCGCCAAGGAAAAATGCCTGGTTCTGCCAAGAATCAACCCGAATCTGATTTATTCAACCTTAAACTAGCATAGGTTAGATGAGGTTTGTCGGATTTCCCAAACGTGTTTTTTAACGTCATGCATCAGACTTAAAGTTGTTTAGAGCACATTTTATGCTTGCCATTAAGCATAAAAGCATAAATAAAATAAAGCCAATCTCACCATTGCTTTGGAATCCAATGTCATTCCCCTTTCAAAACCTCATTTTACCTCCTAATTGATTTAAAAATATATATATAAAATGACACTTTTTGACTTCCTAATTGATTTTTTTTAAAAAAAACAAATTTTGTAATGCACTATAAAATGACACTTTTTGACTTTTATGGTGTGCAAAATTTTTAAAACGTGTGTGCAAACACCACTAAATTGAGGAATGCTACCCAGAAGTTAAAAAAAAAAAAATCTAAACTCTCACACAGTAGAAGTAACATGTGGCTATTGTTGTAAAAATGTTTTTTAAATTAAAGCAATTCAATTTATTATTTTAACTTGTTGCAAAAGTAACTTATTATCACAAGGATATTATAGGGAAATGGAATGTTAGAATGACTAAACAACAAAAAGAAAGTAATTTAGGTGAAGAAATTTTTTATTGAAAAGCTCCAAAAAAGACAATTGCAAGCTAATGATTACAAAGAGAAATGGGAAGAAAAAAGTATTTAATAGCATACAATAAATGATAGATGATATTTCTGATGGAAGACTCAAACAGAGGGTTAAGAAACCTACTCGGTTTAAAGAGTAAAATACATACTTTCCAAAGGGTTAGGTTTCTGTCTCTTTGCATAATGTTTGGTGCAATCATAGGTTAGATTGTAGACCCCTTCTTTGGCATGTATATCTTATTATTTTAATAACTCGTATGGGTCTGCCTAACCCCCCATCCACATTGGATGATTTTTCTTTTGTTGCCTTTTTTTTCCTTTTTTTTCTTAAAAAAACAAAAGGGTAAGTGGTGAGCATACATCCACAAAATGGGTCTATGATATCTTCATCCCTTGACGGAGAGACAAATGTTTGGGTATGAGACAAAAATAAATAAAATATGTTCTCTATTATTGAAGCACCAAGTCAAGAAAATTAGAATCGTATTACGGAGTGAGATTCAGATAATCACTCGTAAAATGACAAATCAAATTTGAAAGAGAAAGGCACATAATGTAGGAGCTCCCAACTTCCAAGCACTAAGATTTGTGTGCACATTGGATTGTATTTACATGAGAAATGACTTTTAGTAAAAAAATTCTAGTACGGATTGTATTTACATGAGAAATGATTTTTAGTAAAACACTTCTAATACATGTACGGATGTGGGATAACAAAAATATATTTTAGAAATATTGTGATTTCCCAATATATTGGGGGTGTCAAATCTTCCAAACACAAAAGAATGATTTTAGAAAACACTAGAATAAAATAAAAATGTATTTTTTAAAGAAATGTTTTACTATTTGTACAACTAGGAGGATCAATGGATAAGGTAAGGGTCGATAAAACTTTTTTCCTTATATATTTACTAGTGGGTTGCACAGGCGATACTAGTGGGTTGCACAGGCGATGCACGTGATTAACCGTGGTTAAGAGTCAATAACCCTTAGGGTTCAACATTCTACCCTTGGGTTGTAAATTTAATTATTTTAACTTCATATTGTTAATATTAACCATGGTTAAATAGGGTTAAAAGGGAGAGGTGTTATTGTGTTAACCTGTGGGTGCAATTGAACTCTCCCCGGAGTTCAATCGTGATTGGCTGTGATTTTATCTTAAAATAGATTGTAGATGAGAAAGGGGTAGTTTGGAAATTAAGTAAAACATTAAATAAAAGTTTTATATATAAGGGTAGTTTGAGAATTTATCAAAAATCAAGCTACGGTGGTAGTTTAGGAATTTCCATTCTTAAGGGGGGAATTCTCATTATAGTAGAGATGATTTCTTACATGCTTACCCATATCTATTGGGCTGGGTAAAGTTTTCCTTTACTCATACGCTCTTTGATAGGGTAATATAACCATCTAATTGATGTTAAATCAAAGAAATTATATATCTCATATCACAAACCATTTTTATTTATACATAACAACAAAATCATCAGACTACAAAACAAAAAAATTCTCAGCAAAATGCTATATCTCATAAAATTTAAATCAACCATAAAGCAGTAATATGATCTCATAAAAGTTGTGTCATCTGGCCACCTATCAATTCTAAACCGCAAGGATATAACTAAATTCAGATTTATGATATATGTGAAATAATCAATTACCCTCGCATAATCCGGTAAAAGAGTAGTGTAAGACTCTTTACTCATGCATTACCTATTATATATAAGTAAATATTCTACTGTCCATCCCTTACGGATAATCTATCAATCGGATAAGAAATTCAAGCCCTTACCCTTACACTTACCCTCTTAAGTCTTAACTCAGGTAGCAGCCCTATTTTTAAAAAAAAATCAAACGAAACGCAGACTTATATAAAAGAGTCTTTGTAATAAAAGCTTTCTTATAATACGTGATTCATGAATATGTTTTGGTTGATGTTCTTTCATGTCTAAGTAAAAAAAAAAAAACAAATGAAGTGACAAATCAGGACTTGAGTCCGAGCTCTCAATCCCTTAAAAGTTCCATCACGCCCCAAACGGTTGTTACCCAATTTGGGGAGTGTTTGGGTGAAGCTTCTAAGGGTTGAGAGTGTGTGGTGTGTAGGGTGTGTGTGGGTGTGTGAGTGAGTGCGTGGGTGTGTGTGTTTGCTTTGAGTGTAGCTTTCACCTTGTGGTGTAGTTGCCTTAACCAAAAAAACCAATAATTCTGTGTTTAGTCCCACATTAGACTTGAGTCCGAGCTCTCAATCCCTTAAAAGTTCTAGCACGCTCCAAACGGTTGGTATCCCTTGTGGGGAATGTTTAGGTGAAGTTTCTAAGGGTTGAGAGTGTGTGGTGTGTAGGGTGTGTGTGTGGGTGTGTGAGTAAGTGTGTGGGTGTGTGTGTTTCCTTGCTTTGACTGCAGCTTTCACCTTGTGGTGTAGTTGCCTTAACAAAAAAAAAATCAGGTACCCACATTGGGACATTGGTGATGGTATTAGGAGAGTAATCCTCAAAATTAATAAATGCATTACCAAGTTCACGTCCCTTTGTTTCCGTATTCAGATTGGCTTCCTGCCCCTGGGAAGGCTGGTCCCTTAATTTGATTCCATATTCAGATTGACTTCACCGAATTCATGTTCAAAATGAAGTCTTTACCGATTAGGGCACCTTCATATGGATACCCTTCTAATTGGGGCCTATATTGCTTAGAGCACTAAACATAGTGAATTTGAAGCAAATAGTGGTATATCCGATTACATATTTGAGTAAGGAATTCGTTAAATATCCAATGGATTGTATCTAATTCCGATTAAAATATACAAATTCAGACAATAATTAAATTATCTAATTACTTTAAAAAGAAATTTTCAAAAAATGTCAAAAATATAAAACATAACTTTAAAAATAACAGATTAATATTTTATCCTCATCTATATTTAAGAAAATAACTTCAAATTATATAATAACAAATTAAAAATAATTCCTATAAACTTGTACTATATTAAGTATACTGTATAATATATGGAGAATTATACTTTGCGCGCTTTCTGCCAGCGGAATGCGCACGCGTCCACAGATGCCATTTGTCCCTTTTAACATTCATGGACTGTGGTTAAGAATCACTCACCCCTAGGGTTCATCTATCTAACCTTGGTTTTTAGAAAAATAATCTCAGATTAGTTAACACTCACTAACTGTGCTTAAGATTCAATCATCCTTAGGGTTCCATCTAACCTTAGTTTTTAGAAAAATAACTTGTAGTTAGTTTAACACTCATCAATTGTGATTAAGATTCACTCCCATAACAACATATATATATATATATATATATATATATATATATATATATATATATATGTAATTGGTCAAATATATATCGAATGGATACATCAATATCAGAATCCATATCTGATTATAAATGGATAATGAAATTAATATTTGGATTTGCTTTGTTGGATACCTATTCATATAGTTATTTGAGTAAATAAATTCGAATATAAATTGGATAGAGGGAAATTTTGTTAAAACAATATATATAAAGAAATAAGAGCCACCTAACACCCTCTCATTGGTCTCTAATCTTCAATCTCATGAATCCTATGAGTTCTATCTTAAGAATGTCACGTGGCACACTTCTTTAATCTCAACCGTTAACTATTTCTCTCACACACGTTTCCCTCTCAATTCAAAAACCATTTGAGGGTTTTAAAGGATTGTAGTCTTCTACTTTCTCACACGGATAAGGGTGTGTAGAGACTTTTCAAAAATCATTTGAGTGTTTTAGGGGATTGTGGTCTTCTATTTTTTCATACGGATAAGGGTGTAGAGACCTGTCTCTATCTCACTTTTCTCTCTTTATCCCTGCCTATTAAGTCTCCTCATTTTCTGTTTGATCCAAAAAAAAACTTCTAATTATCTCTCATGTATTGATCTCAAAAAAATATTTAATTATCTCTTCCTAAATATTCTCTCATGTATCTCATATTCCTCTTTTCTCTCACTCAAAAGACACGACTCCTCTTAATATTTTTTCAAAGTCATCCCACATTTATCTCAACTGTTTTTTTAAAGTTATTCTCTCTTCATTTTTCTTTGTACTCCTGTGCATCGCACGAGGCCTTTGCTAGTATATAATATAAAGAAATAAGTGTCACCTAATCCCTCTCTTTGCTCTCCAATCTTTAATCTCATGAATCCTACGAGTTTTGTTTTAAGGATGCTACATGACACCCTCTTTAATCTCAACCATTAACTATTTCTCTCACACACGCCTCCCTCTAAATTCAAAAATCATTTGAAAGATTTTAGGGGAATTGTAATAAGAGTTTAAACTCGACCGTTCAAGTTTAGCTTCTATTTACGGAATTTAATATTAAGCTAAATTAACAATGATAGAAACAATTAATTGCGAAGATAAATGAAAGGATACGAGATAGAGAGTGCAAACATAACAAAATTGTTATCAAGGTTCGGCACTACCGCCTATGTCCCCGCCTTAAGCTCTCTGGCTCAAAGAATTCAACACAATTTCACTATCGCACGAGCTTCTTCCCGAGTGAAGCCCAAATCTTTACAATCTATTTCTCAGGTGAAGATTACCACCTTCAATGCAAGAGAACACCCTCTCTTGACTACATAAAGCTCTCCAGCTTCACGGATAAGAATCTTCAATTCTTGATTTCCTTTAATACAAAACGAGTTGTTGGATTTGAATCCGAATAATAAAGCTTCTTAATAAGCTAAATACGATTGAAATGAATACTCTGAAAATCTCACAAAAGATTGGGAGTTGAAAGCTCTTATACTGAGAATTTGGGATTAGGTTTTCAACGTATGTTCGTGATGAGAATTGAATGCAGCTAGAGATTTTATCTATATTCGTTCAAGAGTTGTTAGATGTTCATAAATGAACTCAATTTATAGCTGAGCATTCAATCTAGCCATTGGGAATTCATTAAATGCGAAAATGATTGTTAAAAAACTAGTCATTAGAGTGTTCCCGCAAGTAGTTGTCGACGAGTGCACTAGAATGCAGCTCAGTCGTCAACGAGTAAAACTGTTGAATTGAAAATTAGTTACTGTTTCTTCCACTCGTCGACGAGTACTGGGATTGCAGTCCCACTCGACGACGAGTCCTCTGATTTTCAACAAAAAACTCATCTTTTTAAGACCAATAAGATGAGAATGAATTCTTGGATCTTTTAGCATCCCTTTAGTATGATTTTAACCATCTTTTAAAAGACTATATCAATTAAGTCATGGCTTCCTAAGGTCAATCTATGGTTTTAAGCATTTCAACTTTCTAAGTTAATGAAGACTTTTCACATAAGTCCTAGACTCTTCAAGGTAAAAGAAAATAACTTTAAACCATCTTCAGAGTCTTCAATCTTCTAGTTTTGATCTTGAGTTATTGTCACTTTGACTTCATGATCCGACTTGGACTTTAGGTGAGAACTTCAATCTTCATTGAATCTTCAATTTTTGCTTCAACTTTGAAATGATTAGTTCTTTACTTTGGATATAGTTTTTTTAATTGTCTTCAATGTGATCTTGGAATTTGAATCTTGAAACTCGCATTGTACATGAAACTTTTTCTCCTGATGGATCATGTTTGACATGTGAAGCTTTTTTTATGCTTCAAGTTTTGAATGTTGGGCTAATGTTCTTGTAATCTGAATTTTATATAAACTTCATAGAAACATTAGTTTCAAAATAATCATTTCCTTATTATGTTATCATCAAAATCATTAGGGATACACAGGGTTGTAACCTTTAGGCTAACAATCTCCACCTTTTTTATGATGACATACTAATGTAATGAAATGGGAATAAACTCCCCCTCAATATATGTTTTTAATAAAATTTTGAGGTTGCTCCCCCTAAACATATGCATTCATATAAATTTTGAAAATTTGATTTATATGCATATTTTAGAACATTCATAATCAGTTAAAAATATTTAATGAATTTACATTTTCAACATTCAATCATTTAAGATATTCAAAGAATTTCATAAGTTATCCAAAAGTACATGAATTAAAGTAATGAAACCAAAGATAAGTCTGATTCAAATTTAAAACAATCAAAGTATGACTTGCTTGTCACTTGTATACACTAATTATCAAAACAAATTCATTTCATAACATTTCCCCCCCCCCCCCCCCCCCCCCCCCTTGGCATCATCAAAAACCAAAAAAAAAAAAATGAATTTTTTTTTCTTCATTTGCCTTCTTCTCTCTTCTTCTTCTGAGATTGCTTGGAAGTAGTCACTTTCTTCATGCCTTTGGGATCACTTAAAGAGCTATCACTAGAAATGACTTGCTCTTGGGATCTCTCCTGAGTTCTCCCCTGAGGACTTTCTGAAATCTTTACATCCAATGAGACTAGAATGTGAGATAGCTTGTTCTTCATTTCCATCAGACCAATAGGAACTTGAGTCACTCTAGAAGTGCACTCATGAATCATATGGCTCTGAGCACTTAGATGCTAGCCCATCAAGTCTGATTTTTCATCAATGCCAACCAATTTCCTTCCTATAGACATAAACTGCTCTGAGGCATCCTATGCCTTTTTCTGAACAAAGGCAAGGGTAGCATCAACTCTGTTCATCAAGATGTCCATATCTGCTTTTACAAGCCCCACTGAAGTATCCAAGGTCTCAAAATGATCACTGGCAACTGCCTGAAGACTAGAGACTCTGACCTCTAGAACACTCAACCGCTCTCGACACTCAGCCTAAAAGAATAGCATGCTCTCCCTCATCTCTGACTGGAATAAAGACATACCAATCCCTAGGGACTCGATCTGGCTCATCATGAGTCACAAAACCTCATCTGATATGACTGGCATCTCTGATCTCCTCAGTGACTCAAAGTAGGGTCCATCATCCTCAAAGTGAGGTGAGCCAGGATTCTCTGAATTAGGCTTAATCTCAATCTCAGGTACACTCTCTATCTCAACTGCTGCTGCGGCTGAAGTAGATGGAATATCTAATGGTCCTGGAACTGAGATAGGAGGAATGATTGGAGTAGAGTAAAAGTAGAAGGAGCTAAAGTAGAGGGATCTGAAACAGGAGCAACTAAGGGGGTAGGAGTTGGATCAGCTAGAGTAATGGGTTTTGGGACCCAGACTTGGTGTTCATCTATCCATACATATCCCATTCTTTGGATAGTAGCCATAGAGTAGTAGTCAGAGTCTAACACATCTACTCTATCAGGATAGACTGATAAAGGGACTTTGAAGAATTTAAAGAGATGGGTTAGAATCTGACCAAAAGGTAGGCGACCTTTAGTTCTCTTGGAGGTGTCTAGCATGATGTGAAAGAGAACAAAGGTAGGTCAGTGGGTTTGGTGGTGAGAGAGCACCAAATCAAAAAGACATCAAAAAATGTCACAAAGTTTCTACCACCTCCCCTAGGTATGATATTGAAGGAGATGATATAATGGATCAACCTAGCCTCTAAGGTAAGGTCTCTGAGACCGGGATGAAAGGCTGTTAATATGTTCTTGTTTACACAAATGATTTTTAGGGCATTAATTGTGTCAAAATCAGGGTGGACAGTCCATTGATTAGTGGTGTAGACTTGAAATTCACCACTAGGGAGATGAAAAATCCATTCAAGAACTTTTCTGGGAAAGGTAATGTCTTTCCCATGGACACGAGATGACACAGTGGATGATTTTCATCATATTTGAAATGAGTGTAGAACTGATGCATGAGGTCAGGGTACATACTCTTGGAATTCAAGAAATGAACTCCATCGAAGAGCTTTGAAAAGGTCAGTGATACGACCTAACCCATTTTCAGAAAATATGAAAAATTTGACAATCTTACCGTATATAGGAACACGTTTCTAGAAAATTGATTGGAATCTTTCTGCGGCCTTCGGATTTTTGAAGAAAGAAGGTTGAGGAGCTGAGGAGCTTGCGGCTTCCTTTCCTTTGGAGCTTGTCTTTTTCTTCTTATCTTGTTCTTTGGTAGAGTTCTTTGTTCTTGGTAGTATTTTGCTCAAATGTGAGATAGGTCAAATAGATTTGAGATGATTTTAGGGTTTTTAAAAAGGATTAGAATGAGTTTGAAAGGACTAATGAAATAGGGTTCGGAAGGAGAAAGGGATTCGAATTCGAAAAGAGGGAAAAGTTTGAGAGTTTTTAAAAAATCATAATTTTAAGTTTATATTTATACTCATGAGCCCAGTCATCGATGAGTGGAATGAATCCAACAGTACTCATCATCGAGTGGCCTTTGCAAGTTTCTGGAAGTTGAAAATTGCCTTGAGTCGTCGATGAGTGAGATGCATAGAACAGTACTCGTCGACGAGCCATGCACAGATTCTGAAATTTTTTCATTTTTCAACATGAATCCATTTTTCTTTTGATTAAAAAATTATTTTAAATTTCAAATTATCATTCCAAGTATCAGATTATTATCCAAACAATTCAATATAATTAAAAAATCATCCAATCCATTTCTAAACAAAATATCATCATTAAGCTTAGTTCAATTATATTTTTTTCACTTTTAAACACATAGGCATTTTAATTTGATCATTTAATTTCATTTTGTCTGGTCATGCCTAGTTATTTTCTTAGTGTACCGAACCTTTCATATGGAAGGGATTTTGTGAAGATATCAGCAAGTTGGTTGTTTGTATCAACAAATTCCAACACAATATTCTCATTTTGAACATGGTCTCTAATGAAATGATATCTAATTTCAATGTGCTTTATTCTAGAATGTTGGATAAGATTTTTAGTCATATAAATTGCACTCGTATTATCACATTTGATAGAGATTTTTATTATAAAACAATTTAAAGTCTTCTAGTTGTTGTTTCATATATAAAGTTTGAGCACAACAACTCCCAACTGGTATATACTCAGCCTCAACTGTAGATAGAGTTACGGAGTTTTGTTTCTTGCTAAACTATGAAACTAAGGAGTGTTCTAAGAAGTGACAAGTTTCACTAGTACTTTTTCGATCAACTTTACATCCAATAAAGTCAGCATTAGAATAACTAATTAGTTCAAGTCTAGTGTTCTTAGGATACAAAAGTCATATATCAATTGTGCCAAGCAAATATCTAAAAATTCTCTTTACAGCAAACATATGTGATTCTTTAGGATTGGATTGAAATCTAGCACATATACAATTATTGAACATGATATCTGGTAAACTAGCAGTTAGATATAGTAGACTACCTATCATACCTCTATACTTCTTTTCATCAATATTTTTGTCATCTTCGTCAAGTTTTGTTGAGGGACTCATCAGAGTGTCAATCTCATTGGTATTCTCCATTCCAAATTTTTTTATAAGTTCTCTTGTATACTTGGCTTGATTGATGAAGGTTCTTTCATTGGTTTGCTTGATTTGAAGTCCGAGAAAGAAATTTAATTCTCCTATCATACTCATCTCGAACTCATCCTGCATAATCTTAGAAAATTCTTGACACATAAATTCATTAATAGATCCAAAGATGATATCATCATCATATATTTGCACAATAAGCATGTCATTATTTTACACTTTATAAATAAAGTTGTGCCAATCTTTCCTCTAATGAAATCATTTTCAATCAAGAATCTACTAAGTCTTTCATACCAAGTTTTAGGAGCTTGTTTCAACCTATATAAAGCCTTAGTTAATTTAAACATATGATTTGGATGTTCATAATTTTCAAAACATGGAGGTTGTTCAACATATATACTTCCTCAGATATATATATATATATTTTAAAAACACTTTTAACATTCATTTGAAATAATTTAAAATCCTTGTGACTAGCAAAAGCAAGTAATATATATATATATATATATATATATATATATATATATATATATATATATATATATATATATTTTAAAAACACTTTTAACATTCATTTGAAATAATTTAAAATCTTTGTGACTAGCAAAAGCAAGTAACATCCAAATAACTTCTAGTCTAACAATCGGAACAAAAGTTTCTTCATAATCAATTCTCTCTTCTTGGTTGTAATCTTGAGCTACCAATCTTGTTTATTTTTAATTATATTACCATTTTCATCTTTCTTATTCCTAAATACTCATTTAGTACCAATAGTTAATTTATCTTTTGATCTAGGCACTAAATCTCATACTTGATTTCCTTCAAATTGACTAAGCTCTTCTTGCATTGCCCATGATTCATCTTTAATAACTTCATTGACATTTTTAGGTTCAATTTGAAAAAGAAAGGCAAGATTATTACAAATGTTTCTTTTTGTTCTAATACTTTGTTCCATATTTTCAAGTATGAGTTCTTTAGGGTGATCTTTTACTAATCTCTAGACTTTAGGAAATTGATATTCATTTTCGTGTCCATTTTCTTCCTCATGGTCAATATTAATTGATTTATCATTATTGGAGTCTTCTTTATTATTTCCTTCTTTATCAATTTCAATGTTAGAGATTTCTTGGATAAATTTGCAATCTTATCACTTATCTCATCTTCATTATTTTTAGCATTTTCAAAAGTTTTTGATTCATCAACTACTATATAAATAGATTTTCAACAACTAGAGTTTTCTTGTTAAACACTCTATAAGCTTTACTGTTTGTTGAATATCTTAGAAAGATTCTTTCATTGGATTTTGCTTTAAATTTATTTAAATGGTGTTTGTTATTAATGCTCCGTTTGTTTTGATGTAAAATAGAGGAAAACAAAAGAATTCCACGGAAAATATCATTTTTCGTGTGTATTTTCTATAGGACAATTGACATTTTCCATGAATTTCATTTGTTTTCCCCTATTTTACATCAAAACAAACGGAGCATAAGTATAAAACATTTACATCCAAACACTTTAAAATATCCAATATTTGGTGATCTTCTTCTCTAAATTTCATAGAGTGTTTTATTAAGTTTGTTCCTTATTACAACTCTATTAATTACATAGCAAGAGGTATTAATAGCTTTGACCAAAAAATAATTAGGTAGCTTATATTCATTTAGTATTGTTCTACCCATTTCTTGTAAGGATCTATTTTCGTTCAACTACTCCATTTTTTTGAGGTGTTCTTGATGCAGAGAAGTATGATTCAATCTATTTTCATCACAAAATGATTTAAGTTCTTTATTTTTAAATTCTCCGCTCTTATCACTTCTTATGTTATTAATTGAATATCATTTTTTCATTTTGAACTCGTTTACAAAATTTAGCAAATAATGTAGGAGTTTCATTTTTATGAGCTAAGAATAACACCCAAGTAAATCTAGAGAAATCATCAACAATAACAAATGTATATAATTTTTCACCTAAACTAGCAACCTCATTAGATCCAAATAGATATTGAGATTTCTTGCTTCCTTTTAAATGATAATTTTATTTGTTTATCTTGTTGACATGCATCACAAATTTTATCTTTGAAAATTTTGTATTAGAGAATCTTTTAACTAGTTCCTATCTAGATAAAAAATCCATACTAGCATGACTTAATCTCCTATGCCATAGCCTACTAGCTTCATTCATAACCGAAAAACAAATCATGTTTTGAGAAGACATATCATCAAATTCAATTGTATATAAATTATCTTTTCAGTATGCAAAGAATATGGTATTAATATTGTTTTTATCTTTAATTAAGCACATATTAGCTTTAACGGAAATATTTAACAATTTATCACATAATTGGTTAATGCTAATTAAATTATGTTTTAATCCATCTACTAATAAAACATTTTCAAAGAAAGTAGAGTTGTTCTTACCAACATTACCTATACAATGATCGGCTTGAGCTCAACTCGAGCTCAAAAAGGTCAACTCAGGCTCGGCTCATCCACAAATCATCGAGCTCGAGCCGGTTCATTAAGCTCTAATTTTGAAAAAAAATTATATAGTGGGGATGATATTCTAACAATTAGGAAATTAAATGGTGGGGTTCAAAGAAAATGGGAAGATAAAATAGTGTTTTCACTAACCTGATGTACATTTCGGTGGTGTTTGGATAGACTTCCCAGAAAAAAATATTTTCTTAGGAGTTACTTCAAAAGAAGTAATTTCTGAGGAAGTCTGACAAAGTCATTTAGTGGATAAAATAGCATTTGATTTGCACATTTGAAATGTGACTTTTAAAAAGTCAAAAGTTAAATTTGTATTTCGTTTGCACTTATGAGATATTATTTTGGGTAAATTACACTCATCTCCCCTGAGGTTTGGTGAAATTTCAGAAACCTCCCCTCTAGTTTCTGAAATAACACTGCCCTCCCCTCAACTTTGGTTGTCTATAATAGATACCCCATTCCCTTAAGTTTACCGTTACTTTATGGATGGACTTTGATGATGTCATCTTTTAAATATTTTAAAATGTCTAAATTACCCTTTTTAAACGCAAGGTTAGCTAATAAAATAAATGTAATTATTTTTCGTAACCAAGGTTAAACATAATTAACCTAAGGTTAATATTTTTATTCTTTTCTTAAAAGCAAGTTCAAATAGATTAATCCTAGGGGTGATGAATCTTAACCACAGTTAGTGGGTGGGTGTTAAAGGGGACACGTGGCGGCTTGTAGAGCCCCCTTTAATTGTGGTTAAGCATAATTAACCTAAGGTTTTTTTTTTCTTCTAAAAATCAATGTTAGATGGATGAATCCAAGGGGTGAATGAATTTTAACCACAATTAGTGGGCGTTAAAGCGGACAGGTGGCGGCTTGTAGAGCTCCCTTTAATTGTGGTTAAGCATAAGCAACCTAAGGGTTTTTTTTTTTTTTTCTAAAAACCAAGGTTTGATGGATGAACCCTAGGGGTGAATGATTCTTAACCATAGTTAGTGAGTGTTAAAAGAGGCACGTTGCAGCTTATAAAGATCCTTTAACTGTGGTTAAATATAATTAACCTAAGATTAATATTTTATTTTCTTAAAACCAAGGTTAGATTAATGAATCCTAAGGATGAGTGAATCTTAACCATAGTTAGTAGGTGTTAAAAGGGGCACGTGGCAGCTTGTAGAGCCCTCTTTAATTGCGGTTAAGCATAACCAACCTAAGGTTATTTTTTCTCTAAAACTAAGGTTAGATGGGTAAACCTTAGGGGTGAGTGAATCTTAATCATAGTTAATGAGTATTAAAAGGGACACGTGGCTTGGGAGTGTATGTTTTTCTTTGGTTGAGCTTTCAAACGGTCAATAGTAAAGCCGTGTTTCCTCAATCAAGTAATAGGGGTAAAATAGGAAAATGGTAACATTGGTTAATAGTATTAAGATGATGAGTCTGATAGGGGAGGTCAGTGTAATTTCATAAACTAGAGGGGAGGTTTCTGAAATTTCACCAAACCTCAGGGGAGGTGAGTGTAATTTACCCTATTATCGGGGATATCGGTAAAAAATATCCTACCAAAAAAGTGTTGCAAGGGTAAAGTCTAGCTTTTATATATGGAAAATAATGACCTCTTCTGTCGGTGATGCGAGGAGGTGCGTCTCGGCTCTCCTTTTCTTGTCGAGTGTCCCTCTTTTAACTCCATTTAATCGTGGTCAAGAATCAGTCACCCCTAAGGTTTACACATGTACCCTTAGTTTTTAGAAAAATAAAATAAAATAAATTTAATCACATGGTTAAAAAAACTTTAACCCAAGTTCATGTTGAGTTGAAGGGGTGGCTATGTGAGAGCGAGGAGTGATAGTTCCCTCCTCGCACGTCGAGAGAACTATTGCTTTTATATATAGGGTAATAATAGATGGAAAATAATCACCTCCTCGGTCGGTGATGCGAGGAGGGGTGTTTTGGATCCCCTTTACATGCCATGTGTCCTCCTTTAAACTCTCTTTAACTGTGGTTAATGTTCACTAACCCTTAGGGTTCACCCATCTACTTTCTTTTTTTTTTTTTAAATTTACTGTAGGGTTAAAAATTAACCTGAGTTCACTGCAGGGCACCTTTGTCTACTTTATTGTGATTAAAGTATTTTTTTAGAAAAAGGTGGACAAGTGGTTGGTAGGTAGTGAGAGTATAAGTTGAATGAGAGTAGGGCTAGCATTTCTCTATAGATCATATTCGCAAGGGTAGGGAATAAGGAAATGGTAGAGTAGCAATTTAGCAATTGATACGATCGTTCCAAATCAAATCACCATCAACTTCTCGCGGAAGTCTATATCTGGACTTCCCCAGGAAGCAACAAGAACCTGCTTTCTGAGGAAGTCAATATTCCGACTTCTGTTGACTTCTTTTTTCGGGAAGTCAAAATTACATTGGCAAACCAAATACCATAAAACCTGACTTTTGACTTCCCCAGACCTAGAAGTTGTAGAAGTTAGTAGGGGAAGTCTATCCAAACGCCACCTTCATGTTCTTAATTAAAAAAACTTATTTCATTTTCTTATATTTTTTAATGTAAAACTCAATATTGGCAGGGGTATAACTGTACATGGGTATTCATTGAATTAGTCGAGCCGAGCTGAGCTACCTCTTACTCGAGCTCAGCTCGTTATCTAAACGCGCTCACTCACTTGGCTCAGCTCAGCTCGATGAACTTTTTAATCCTGCTCAAGCTCAGCTCGTTTCAAGTCGAGTCAAGCTGGCTCGGCTCATTGACAGCCCAAATTTGCAGACACATACCATAGTGTGATATTGTGAGTTAGACGTGCTTTCTGTTATGTCCTCGCATGCTTAAAAGAGATTGTAATTATGAATTAGAGCTCCGGTTGGAGAGATAATCAGAGCAAGGGTAGTTTGATAATTATAAATGTAAAAGATAGATATTTATATCAAATAAACTTTGTTTAGTAATACCCAAATACCTTTGTCAAGACATTTTTTGGTTTGCTCCGGTTAACTCTTCAACCAACTCCTATTCATAGTTAATCTCTTATTTTAAAAATCGTATATTTGTATACTAAAATAACCACGCGAATCAAGCTTAAACCAACCCAAGCTCAGCCCAAATTAAATCACATTGAGCTCAACTTATATATTCAAGCTGGAATCAAGCTCAAGCGATGCCCAAGCAGGCAAGCCGAGCGAACAAGTGTTCAAGCCAAGCTCAAGCTTAGATCAGTTCAGCTCGGCTTGAATGAAAGTTTACGTGTCTACATGTATCCAAATCAAACCCAACCCCAAAAATCAACCCGAATCTAATTTACTTAAAGTCGTTTAGATGACACTTCATGCTTTCCATTTAGCATTAAAAAAACTTAATTAATTAAATAAAGTCAATCTCACTTTGGCATATAATGCTATTCCCCTCTTACTTTATTGATAATATTATTCCCCTTTCAAAACATCATTTTACTTGTGCTATCCTGATTGATTTTATAATAAAGTAGTACTCTATAGTATTAAATGAGGCTTTCTTTAAGAACGCTCGACTTTTATGGTGTGAAAACTAAAAAATGCATGTGCAAACACTACTAAAGTGAGGAAAGTTAGCCCTCTTCAACCAAAAAAAAGGAAAGCAAGCCCTGGCTACGGAATTAAAAAAAAAAAAAAATTGGGCTACACTTACCGTAAAAGTGATGTGTTATTTGTGAGTACCTGGATTTTACCCTCCCTTCCCGATCAAGATAAATCCCAATAAGGAATGGTGATAAATTGTAATTGAGTTGTGAGTCGCCACCTATCTAATTCTGAGGGAAATAGGTCCCTGAATTTGTTAGATAAGGCATGGTCTAGAAATCAGAGGTCAGGGTAAAGGATTCATTTGAGTTAGGGGAAGGTGTTAGGCACCCCTAAACTCTCATCCGGAGATGGTTACCTACTCTCTAAGTCTGAATCAAATAAAAGAAACCGTATAAGAAACTTGCAATTCGATCTATATGCTGAGCAATGTAATATTGACTGAAATAAATGAATTGAGAGGGATAAGGTAGAAATGGAATAAGGATTCTATCCTAGGGGAGCTGAACCCGATCAGGGTTGCCTACGTATCCACAGTTAGTGGAATCAAGCCACACGTAGTTCCGGATGGAAGTTGATGGTTTGATTTGATTTGATTGGATTGGATTGTGGGTGATTGAAAGGTTTGAGGGTTTTTGCTCTTATTTGATGAGCAAGGTGGCCTTTTAAGCTCGTGCTGATGAGCGAAAAGGATTTGATTTGATGGATTTCACTGATCTGGGAGCGAAATGGCCTTTTAAGCTCGTGCTGAGGAGCGATGGGACAGTTTAAGCTCGTGCTGAGGAGCCTGGCGAGATGGGTATTTGAACAGGATTTGAACTGAGGCTCTAACAAGGGATTAAGAATAGATAGGGTTTCACTAGAGCTTAACTAGAGTTTACCTAGGGTTAACTAGGGCTTAATCAGGGTTTACCTAGGGTTAACTAGGGCTTAATCAGGGTTTAACTAGGGTTTACTAGAGTTAATTGGATTTAACTGGGGTTAACTGAGATGACTAGGGTTAACTAGAGGGGTTAACTGAGATGACTAGGGTTAACTAGAGTTAACTGGGATTAACTAGGGTTAACTGGGTTTAACTGGGGTTAACTAGAGTTAATTGGGATTAACTAGGGTTAACTGGGATTAACTGGGGTTTTGACTGGGATTAACTAGGATTAAATGGGTTTAACCGGGGTAAACTAAAGTTAACTAGGATTAACTAGGGTTTTTGGGCAGAGGTTCGACTAGGCGAAACAGGTTTTGAACCGGGATTTGGGCAGGGGTTCGACTAGGCGAGGCTAGTTTTGGAACCGGGATTTGGGCAGAGGTTCGACTAGGCGAGACTAATTTTGAACCGGAATTTGGGCAGAGGTTCGACAGGGTAAGCCGGGTTTAAATAAAACCGGGCAGGGGTTTGACAGGGTAAGCCGGGTTTAAGTAAAACCGAGCAAGGGTTTGACAGGGTAGCAGTCTAAGTATAAAAAACAACAAAATAATTATACTAAGAAAGGACAAAGCAAACGTCAGAATTTCGGCGATTTTACCTTCCGGGAAACCCAAAAGGGTCTCTGAATTAAGTGCTCTCGAGAACGATTCTTCGAAATCGAATTCCCGGGATCGCCGACGCCAAAAGAAGGATTTTCAAAAGAGGAGAGAGAAGAGAGCAAGTGGAAAATGAATGAAGAATGAAGGAAGGGGTGGGGGGTATTTATAGTTTTTCAAAATGGGGTCCGCGCCTTTTTAAAGGGCGCGATTTACTATATTTTAATGAATAGTAAAGCCGTATGAACAGTGAGTCGGCAACGCGATATTTCGAAATCCGCGCCTTTTTAAACGGCGAGATTTTAATATATTTTATTATTAACAAAAATAATAATAAAAAATGAAGTTTGCCATGGAAGTGGGACCGACATGGTCCCGCGCCTTTTAAAAGGGCGAGCTTGCCCTTTAGGGCCTTTTAAAAAACTGATTTTTTGGTTTTTTTGTTTATACTCCTATTTGCTGAAAAACTGTTTTTATCGTTTTAAGCACATTTTGAGTCCAAAAATAGTCAAAATTAAACTGATAAAATCTAGAAAAATATTTTTAGATAAAACATGAATTTTTTGGTGCTTTTCAGGGGCATTTTGGTCATTTTATACTCCAGGGGCGTTTCGATCATTTTCTACCGTTTTAAGTCCGATTTAATCCCAAAAATAACCAAAATTCATCAAAAAATTTGTAAAATCATTTTGAACCAAATGAAAACTTTTAGAATTTTTTCAGGGATATTTTGATTATTTTTCACCCTAGGGGCATTTTGATCAATTTTCACTTAAGGGGCGTTTTTCGAAAAATTGAAGCACATGGAAAGAGGGTCTTAAAAGAGAGTTTTTAAGATGGTTTTTAGAGGGGTAAAAGATGCTAAAGGGATGCAAAATTGGGGTGCTTACATTATTATTATAACTTATCATTTTTAGTACTGATTAAAGTAATTCATCTTGTTATTTTAATGGGGGTAAAAGTAATCCCTTATAGCAACAACACATCACTTCCACAGTAAGAGTTTGGACCTCTTTGTCTAGGGCCAGCATTCCTCCCACAAAATTTCAAAAGGCCAACCCAACCAAATTTAACCCATTTAATTGACATGCTAAAATAAAACAATTATATGCACAATTTGCACATGATTTCCAAATGAAAAGTGCTTATCTTACCGTCGGTTTCCGTTATGTAACGAAAAGCGAGACATCATTGGTCCACTCCTCGCTTTTTAATATTCATTAACTGTGGTTAAGATTCTCTCACCCTTAGGATTATGCAATCCAACCTTGGTTTTTAGAAAACAAAAAACAAAAATCTTAACTTTAATTTAATAAAATTTAACCAAGTTTAAAGCGGTGTTAAAAGAGACACAAGGACACCACGGTATGCATAGCTAACCACATGGTCTGCTAATCAGTGCTCTTTCCAAATTCCCCATAGAATACCACAAATAGATGCTTTCGAAACCAAATGGTTCCAAACTGAATCACTTTAAGTGGGTTTTCCCTATCCGAACGCCATACTCCACCAAAGAAATGGTTTAATCACGTAAAAACTATTAAATCACTTCAAATATGCTAGATTTATCGCATTCAAAATGATTACATTAAGGTTCTTCTTCTTATGCTTTTAAGCTGAATTAAAGTCAAACAAAACAGAGCAAATTAACCAATGCGGTTGGTGTGCTCACCATACCATGCCTCAAGAAGCGGATATTCTGAGTTTGATTCCTTTCTCCTTGTTAACCATCTTTAGGGATTATCTCTACTTGCCCAATGCGTGTGGATGGAGGGGTCTGCACATGCCCGGAAGATTAGTTAAGTACTCTAAGAGGTCCGGACACCCACATAACATGTTGAAAGGTAGGGGTAATGGGGATGAAATAGATCTCCAATATCCAAACTAACCACATAAACATCACACTATCACAAATGGTGTGAATTTTTCTTCTCTCGCGTGCAAATGCAGCTCCCTTCTCTCTCTATTTCAATGTTTAGATATGACCCCATTTAGTACCATCGTGAAAGTAAATGTGGGTGTATAAGGTCCCCACGGTATTCTTAAGGTTCATTTCCCTTTTCAAAGTCATCCCGATTCCTACCTCTTAGGCAGTGACTCCCAACTCATCCTGGTATAGTCTTCTTCTCATCTTTCCCGTAAATCAGTGCTCCACCAAGGGACCACCTATCAGTCATTTTCAGTGTTCTGTATTCTATGATTTTAGTTGGGGTAGGCGGGTTTCCATTTTATTAACTTTTAGTTGTGCTTCCCCTTGTGCCAAGGGTTTTTTTTTTTTTTTAGAGGATTGTGTGGGAGCATTAGGCCTTGTGCCAAGGGTTTTTTTTTTTAGAGGATTGTGTGGGAGCATTAGGCCTTGTGTCAAGTGGTTGGGTGTGTGTGAGTTTGTGCTATTTTGTGTGGGTATGTTAGTGTGTTATAAAATTTAAAGAAAAAAAAAAACTAAACTAAACTCTAAGGCCTTATTTGTTTTTGGATTATTGTAGTAGTAATAGATTATACAATAAGCGTTGTCATGAATAATTTGTTTTTAATTATCATACGGTCGATAAGTGATTATCTAGGCATTTCGAGAAAATTACATTTTTATTCATTTTAAAAAAGAAAGGGAATATTTTAAAAAATATCAATCTTAAGCTTGAGGGGTCTTGTAAGCCTAAAGAGAGTGCACAATTGGCTGTTTAAATAATTCTCACATAATGTTAAAGATGTATAAGCAGTTAGTCACTCTCCGACGAGATTATAAAATTACTATTATTTACATAATAACAAGGGTGGAGCCAGGGGGCCATGCCCCCCCCCCCCCCCCCCCTCCAAAAAAAATTTCTTCTTGTGTTAGGTAAAAAAAATTTTAAGAATAAATAGTATCAAAATTTTATATATAGTGACCCCCCAAATTATGAGTTAGCACCCCCCCCCCCCTCCCACTCAAATTTCCACGCGCGCTCATCCGTCTCTTTTTAACTACTCTGCTTAAACTCAATCACATTGAGGTTAATATTTTTTCTTCTTCTCAAAACCAAGATTAACCTTAGGGGTGAGTGAATCTTAACCACAATGAATGAGTGTTAAAAGGGACACATGGCAACTAGTAGATCCTCATTTAACTGTGGTTAAGCTTAATCAACTTAAGGTTAATATTTTTTTTCCTAAAAACCAAAGTTAGATAGATGAACCTTAGGATGAGTGAATCTTAACCAAAGTTAGTGGGTGTTAAAAATAGACATGTGACAAATATAGAGGCTCGTGCATTTCACTAAAAAGAGTAATTTTTCGTATATATAAAATATAATTAATTTTATTTAAATAATAGCTCTACTGGACCCATTACCCAAAAATAAAATCGGGGGTTGAAGACATAAAGAATGAGCAGAGAATATCTTATTCAATTGCAGATAGAGGATCTAAAGAACTCATTTTAGAAAGATGAACCCTCCTCGTTCTAAATCGTTTGACCAATTTATTAAGAAGTGGCTAACCAAACAACTGAAGTTAACGCATTCTCGTTCACTCTAACTGGATGCCCCGAGTCTAAAGGTTTCTATCTGGGATCGCACCACTGACAGTGGCACATCCAAGATTTCTAGCCAACACTTACTTAAGAATTAAATATCCAAGTTCCGAGGGAATCCCTTTCAACTTGGTGGCGCACTAACACAAATATTATTAAGGGGCGCAATAGAAATTTTCTACAAGAACCCACTAGTTGCAAGTGATTTGGAAAGAATTCTAAAATCACGAGACAAATTACAATTCTTTTTTTTTTTTTTAAATACAGACAAATGTGGATATATATTACCATGTGATTGGTGCAAAAGTTTGAAATCTCAAAAATTTCAGAGATTTTGGTCCCCCAACCAACCCAAAATTTTGAAAATTTTGTTTTTTGACTATTGTGTTAAAACAAAATATTCTAACAATATATGCCAATATTTCATGAAATTTTGGACTGTTATTTTACAAAAGTTTAAAATTTTGGCCGAAATAAATAATTTTTATTATTTTTATCTAATATATGTACATATGTTATTAGATGTAAGCAACTTATTTAATTAAAAATTATTTCAATAGGTTAGTACTTTAATAGTTTAAATACGTTAGTTGAAATATTTAAGGTCCTAAGATTTAGATTTTTTTAGTTTAAATAAGTAAATTAAAGTGTTTAAGAGTTCTAGTATTTAGGTTTTTTGGTTTAAATAGGTTAATAGAAATGTTTAAAGGTCTTAAGTATCCTATTTTATTAAGTATCTTATTATAACAATGAAGTGACATCTAGTTAAACTTATAATTAGTAACAAAATATAATTATTTAAGGAGTGCTAGCACCAGACACACTAAGCCAATTTTTTTTCCTAGAAGTAATGTGGGTGCAACATGTGGTGCTGCTACCCTATAACAAAGAGATTGGCTGACAGTTGTTGTCACTGCCTTGTGTTTAGGGAAGCTTGCAATTGGGCTAATATTTTTGTAATTATTTTAGTTTTTCAAAATGAAAATTTCACAAAATTCCAATAAATATATTAAAAATTTTGGTATGTTTAAATAAATAATGATATTTTATTTTCAAAAATTAAAATTTTATTGTAAAACAAATTAGCAAATTTTAACACGAAATTCTAAAATTTCAACGGAATCGGACCGAAAAATGGGAAAATAAAAATGGAATTTAAGACCTCGATTGGCCCTAATAGACCATGTTTAAAATTTTCTACAGCACCCTTAGGCTGGAAACTGTCACGTGGCGATGAAAGGATGAGGTGGAGCCCTTAGACTCATAATTCAGGTGACTTATCTGAGAAACCTTGTTACAACTTGATGGAAAAGCTATTATAAGCGAGTGTGGATTAGCGCAAGAGCCGTGAAGTTGAAAGCTATATAGTCCATTAAAAAAAATTTGGACTTTGCTACTGAGACGCTCTTAGGGCCGAGACTACCAAAACCATGCTTAAAGAGAGCAAGATTTCAGGTGAAGCCCATTTCAGATGATGGGTTCCACCTGAATCTTGCTCTTTTAGAGCATGATCTCAGCCTAAGAAGGTCTTAAAAGCTTTATCCAAATTTTTTTTTTTACAGAAATAGATTTTCCACTCACACATTTCTTTTACAATATTTAAATGTGTATTTTTGCAACAAAAAATTTCTGATGGGACATCAGCCTGCCTCTGTCGCCCTCTAGACTACAACAGGGGCTGTTGCTAATCTCACGCAGGTGGAAAAACGACTATACGACCATTAAAATAATTAGAGGGGTGATGAGCAGCAGCCATTGCACTACAGCAGGTAGGCTATTGGTCTTTGAAAGAAAAAGAAAAAAAAAAGCATTAAATCATCTATTTCACGTGATTTCAAAAATATAATTAAAATATTATTAATATTTTTAATTGAAATAAACCAATAGCTTGGTGCAGGGCTACTACTCTTCTGCTCTCAAATAATTTCAAGGTAACAATAAGTAGTCTCATTGTGATTATCAAAACAACAAATAATAGGTAGGTGCCAACTAATTTAGTTGGTAAAAGTTTATTACCGACGTAACCTACATCAGGATTAGGGGTTTATAGGAGAGGGAGGGCTACCCGTAGCTCATAGGTCATGTGGCCTCCAATGATCCGAAAAAACAAATAACAGTCTCATTTTGTCAAGGTTTTGTGCGTACTAAAATGCAACGGATTATCTCTGGATTATTTCTAGCAAATGCCCGAAATTTTTCCTTGTGGACACAGGTCTTTGCATGACAAGTAAGGCATTTAAATAGGGGAGTGATAGCATGCATTGCTCATTCCGTTGGATAGTACACCCATACCTCCCAAGATCGTCACAAGTCTTTTTTGATTTATATTAGTCGTGGTTAAGATTCATTCATCCATCCCTATAGTTAATTCTAACCTTAGTTTTTAGGAACAATAATGGTTAGTTTTTTTTTAACAGAGGTGAATCATAAGAAAGGTTAGTGTTTTAAAATTATTTTTTCTAAAAACAAGGTTAGATATTAAACCATAGAGATGAGTAAATCTTAACCACGATTAATGAACATCAAAGAAGACATGTGGCGAGTTTGAGAGGTGTGGGTGTACCACCCAACGAAATGTGCAATACATGCTATCACTACCCTATTTAAATGTCTTCCGGAGAGAATCTGTTACGCTAAACATGAAATATGTCGGTGATACTTACATTTATGTTGTCCTTTTATCCCTATCTTATCTTATATAATCAAACAAAATAAAGTCTTACCAAAAAAAAAATGTTGATTTCAGGACCGGATGGTGAGGGGTCTTGTCAAGTTCGAGACTGAGACTGAGACTGATCATGCACAGTTTCGGTGCACCAAACCTTGCAAGAACTCACGAAATAGAACTTTTTCTAAATGGCAGAAACACATCGATCTGAGACTTGGCTAGAAAAGATTTTGATAAATCCTTTTTTAGTTTCATACCCTGACCGATTTTAGCATGTTTTCATGACTAAGAAACTTTTTGTTCCTGGGAAGTTTGTTTAGAAGGACAACAATATGCAGACTAAATAAAGGTGAAATGACCATTTTTATCTAAATAAGATAAGCTTAGGTAACGTTTGGTAACACTAATCTAAATAAATAGAGCTTATTTAAAAATTATGCTTAATTGGACTTAAGATTGTTAAGTTGAAGGTTAATTGGATGTCTACATCTTTTTAAAGTAGGGGGTTTTACCTCTTATTAAAAATGTAAAACCCCCATTTCAAAAATAGTAGACATCCAAATAACCTTCAACTTAATAATCTTAAGGTTTTACTTTTTCAATAAGAAGTAAAACCCCCACTTCAAAAAGATGTGAACATCCAAATAACCTTTAACTTAACAATCTTAAGTTTAACTAAGCACAATTTTCAAATAAGCTCTACCTATTTAGATTAGTGTTATCACGCCACCTTAGTTTGGAAGACCATATTTTCATGAACAGGCTACCTTGCCTCTAAACTAAATCCTCCCGAAGGGATTTTTGATTGAAAAATTTTTAATAAAAAAACATAAAATCTTGTTAATAAAATTCTTAAAATAATTGGAGTACCAGTTAAATCAAATTTTTAATAAAAGCATTATCCTTTCATGAGAATGCTATGTGCATTTTCCTTCTCATCCTTTTTTTTTTTTTTTTAATGTGAACTTTTTATGGGCCCACAATTTTTTTTTTTTTGTCCTATTATTCAAAAAGGGGAAAATGTATTAGAAGGAAAGTGACACCTAGTATTTTCCTTTCATTTAAATGAAATTACATTGTCCAAAGGATTTTACTTCCACAAAATCTTAATAAAATTACTCCATGAAAAATTAAATTGATATAAAATTATTGTAGGCAATATATATACATACATATATATCATAACAGTAATGGTCTGATCTTTAACAATTAGAAGAGGAGACTATGATCATTGGATCATAAGATCATATATAACATTATGTATATACACATACTATATATATATATATATATATATATATATATGACCTCATCCAATGATCATAACAGTAATGATCTGATCTGTAAAACACTTAGATAAAGAGATTATGATCATTGGATGAGGTCAAACTACGTCACAGTGTTTCTAGTTAAAACCTTCAAGCTGTTTGGTCCCAACTCACTTCAGTATCTTTCAGTAATGTTGCACTTTGAAAAATAAAGCCCATGGTTTCTCATTCTTTCATACTGTGAAAACATAAGAAATGAACCCACTACAAAGGTCTTAATCATAGTTACATAATTCACTAAAATCTATCCTCTAATTACCTACGCGAATATTTCTACTGAGTCCTTAAAAATGAAGCAAATAATGTAACTATATAGTCTTAATACAATGAAAAGATTGATTAATTATGTCATATTTCTATGTTGAAGGCTGTTTATGTACAGTTAACTACTGGCAATTAATTTATTACTACTTAACTTGGAAGACTTTTGAGAAAGATATGCTTCTTATTTTCAACAAAGCAAGGCGGCGATTCGGATTAGATGGTACTGGAAATGAATTGCACTGAAATTTTCCAATTCACGGAAACCAGCTGGGTGAAACGATGTGAGAAAGTATGGGAAAACTGTCAGTTTCAAATTCTAAAATTTCAATTGGAAAAGGGCACTTGGGGGTGTTATACAGTGGAGCCTATATTTGTGGTTACTGTTGAATCCGTTGGCTCTGTAGGAGAAACTCAAGCCTATATAAAGCCCATTGAAGGATGAAACAAAAACCATAAAAGGAAACTAGTGAGAAATGGGGTTGAAGAATAGGGTTTTGATCTCTGAGGTTTTACTGTTTTTGCTGTTGGATGGGCTTCTTTTCTTGGCTTATGGCAAGACGATCGTCTCCCCTGATTATGTTGTAAGTAGTTACATTTCATGTTGCTCTATCTCTCTAACATATTAATCAATATGAAATTAATGGACAAAAAGCAAAGTGATTGAATTGTTGCGTTAGTCATGATGTAGAATGATTAAAATTTTCTATTTCTTAACAGAAGAAACCTGTTGATCTTGTTTGTTTAACTCTCTTTCTTGTAGCTTATGGAAAGTTCATACACTCGACTGTGTAGTACCAAGAAAATATTGACTGTAAATGGGCAGTTTCCTGGGCCAGCAATTCATGTCCAGAAAGGAGATACTTTGATATTGAATGTTATCAACAAAGGAAAGTATAATGTCACCCTGCACTGGTATGAATCCCTTTAATCTTACTGTTTTGAACTATACAAAACAAAATGTTTTTTTTTTTGGGGTATCGGACAACAGATTTGTAAATTTTACCACTACGGATGAAGGACCAACGAGGATCTTAAATTGTCGGCAGAGGATGATGCCCACTCCCTCCGAGAATGGCTCGACGCGTTTAATAAAGAATTTCTTTTATCAAAATAATTAAGCAGCAAACCGAGGCCTGCGTGTGCCGGACCACCGACAAAATCAACAGTTATACAAAGAACTTCAACCTTACTCCTGTTGGACTTTTGTTTATAACCCTTGCTAAAATGACTATTATAACTGTTAGTCAATTTACTAACAGTTATAAAAGAAAGTCCAAATTAAGGGAACTAAGGGTTGATGGTATTTGTGTAACGGTAGAAAAATGATAACAGTATATTTTGCAAATTAGGATAAACCTAACAGCTGATGACATAAAAATAAAAATAAAATAATAATCCCCTCCTAGTGGAAAGGAGGGAGGAAGTCGTCTGGCCCTCTTTTTGCCGTGTGATCCCTTTATAACTTTTTTTAACTGTGCTTAAAATTCGTTAACCCTTAAGGTTAATGCATCTAACCTTAGAGGAGTGCTAGCCCCACTCTTAAGCATTTCCTACTCTCAAGCAGAACCGATCACCTATCCATATTTTCTGCTAAAACATTGCAATCACTGAAAAAGTGTACAATTTTACTGAAAATTCAAACAGGTGGTTGGTTCAGCTTGAGAGTAGGAAAGTCTTGAGAGTAAGGCTAGCATTCCTCTCTAACCTTGGTTTTAGAAAAAAAAAAAAAGTTTAGAAGAATTTAACCATAGGGATTAAAACTATTAACCATAGTTGAAGGGCAGTTAAAGGGGCTTTAACTATTACTTAAAAAAAGAATTAAATCAGATACTAAGCAAATCCCATTTAATTAATTAAATGACCTAGTGGAAGAGATTAAAGAAGAATTTGGCTTGCAGGCATGGAGTAAAACAGCCAAGGAATCCATGGTCAGATGGGCCCGAGTACATCACCCAGTGCCCAATCAAACCAGGAGCAAAGTTCAGTTACGAGATCATTTTCTCTTCAGAAGAAGGAACTCTATGGTGGCATGCACACAGCGACTGGTCCAGAGCCACAGTCCATGGCGCCATCTTCGTTTACCCCAAGAACGGAACCTCTTATCCATTTCCCAAGCCTCAAGAAGAAGTTCCCATTATACTTGGTATGTTGTTAAAACTCACCAAAATAATTTGTATTTAGCGACAGAAATATTGATTTAGCAACGGTATAATTTCCGTCGCTAATTTTCTGTGCCTAATCAGTATGGTGAAGCATGCCGAGCGATGATCCTGACCATTTGATTGCTTATTAAATTTTAGATGGTTAGAGCTATGTAATATAATCTCATTTACTAAGTGGGTTAGGAAATAAATTAATTTGATTCTTCATCTGTGTACATGTAGGATCATGGTTCAAGGGAGATGTGATGGCGATACTTGACGAAGCCCTTGTAAATGGCGGAGAACCAAACCTTTCAGATGCTTTCACCATAAACGGCCAACCAGGAGATCTCTATTCATGCTCTAAACCAGGTACTTAATTATCAAGCATATAGGGCTTCATCCAAGCCATTTGGGCTCGTGAGTTCAGCTCGGCTCGTTTGAGCCAAGCCCTATATGCTCTGCGCGTTTCAGGCTCGAACTATCAAGCCAAGCTTTTGTTTGAGCTTGAATGTTTAAACAAACCAAGCTTGAGTCGGACCTCCTGTTAGATTTGGCTCGGCTCATTTATGGCTTGGTTTGGCTCAAAATATTAGGCATATATGATATTTTGGGTAATAGTGTTCGTATTAATATATAATAATATCTTTTAATTTATATTAAATATGTTTAAGAGTTAATAATAACAAAAGAAATTTGAGAAGTTAAAAGCAAAATTCCTAAACTTAACTCTCTAAACTGAGGATTATGCTCAAATCTGATTTCTGTGAGCCATTAAATTTATTTTATTTTATTGCTTGTACTATAATTTAATAAAAAATAATTTTATTAAAATCATGTAAAATTGATTAAAATAGTCTTCAAAATTCAAATCAAGCTTGCAACAACCCATACTCAACTCAGCTTGAATCAAGTTCGAGCTCGATCAAGCCTGTTAAGCTCAGGCTGAGCTCAAAAATGTTTAAACTAATATATATATCTTTTGGACCAGAATTTAATCTGGCACCTTAAGCCAACTAGCAACTTTGCTACTGCACAACACATTCTGAAAACATGCAAAAGAAAAGAAAATTTTAAGTTTCTAATACAATTCTTAGTTGTGTTTTTGTTCAATTTTCTTTTCTTTCTTTTTTTCTCTTTTTTCACTTATTTTTTTGGCAACCAAACATAGGGTTAAGGAACATTAAAGTTGAACTTGGGTACTCTATGGTTGATTATAATGATGATCATGTTTCAGGAACATTTCGAATGCTAGTTCAGCAAGGCAAAACATATCTCCTTCGAATGATCAATGCAGGGATGAACGAAGAGCTCTTCTTTTCAATCGCAAAACATCAACTTACAGTAGTTGGAACAGACGGGGCCTACATTAAACCATTAACAGTCGATTATGTCTTGATAACTCCAGGACAAACCATGGATATCCTGTTAACAGCTAACAAGCCTCTAAGCCAATATTACATGGCCGCTAGAGCTTATTCGAGCGGTTTGGGTGTTCCGTTCGATAACACGACAACCACAGCTATTCTACAGTACAGTGGAAAATACACTGCTCCATCATCTCCTGCCTTCCCATCCCTTCCCTATTATAATGATACAGCGGCTGTGACGAAGTTCACCAAAGGTCTTAGGAGTTTAGTGAGTAAAGATCACCCTATTGATGTCCCAAAAACCGTTAATATTCGAATTTATACTACAATTTCAATAAACACATACCCGTGTGCGAACAACTCCTGTGACGGACCCAATGGATCACGAGTTCTTGCTAGTATGAGCAACATAAGTTTCGTGACCCCATCGATCGATATATTGGGAGCTTACTATAGGAAAATTAGTGGTGTTTTCGAAACCAATTTCCCTAATCAGCCACCTTATTTTTTCGATTTTACGGCCAATGAGCTGCCAAGTAATCTTTCGACACCAACAAAGGCTACTAAGGTGAAAGTGGTGGACTATAACTCTGTAGTGGAGATTGTGATCCAGGGGACTAACTTGAATTCAGGAGAGAATCATCCAATGCACCTACATGGGTTTAGCTTTTATTTGGTCGGATCCGGGTTCGGGAATTTCAACAATGTGAGTGACCCGAAAGGGTATAACTTGGTTGATCCACCTGAAGTGAATACCGTTGGAGTCCCTAAGAATGGATGGAGTGCTATCAGATTCCGAGCAGACAACCCTGGTAAGCTTGTTATAACAGAATTCTAAAAAAATACATGAAAATTGCAAATGGTGCACATATTATGGGCTTGGGCTGGATCGAGGAAAGCCCAACCTGTCCTTGCAAGGACTAGGACCACGCCAAGACCAAAGTACATATCCCAACACAATTCTGTCAACCTAGGCCCATTATTAGCTATTTGGGGTGGAGCACTTGATGGCTAATGGACCTAAAGCCTGGCTATTTATGTATCCCACCCCATATTCAGGTCCCAGCCTACAACCTCCAGTAGATGATGGTAGCTCAACCCAAAATGGAGCTGAGCTCAGCACCTATAGGACTGATTTGGCACAGATTCTTCCTCATCATAATCATTAGGGGGTGGCAATGGGCCGGGTTTTGACTTGAATTTTGGGAATTTTTGAATAAGCCCGGCCTAAAGGCTGGCATATTTACAAAGGCTTTGAAGCCCAAAATCGGCCCATTGTTATCCCCAATCATCACCATCATTATCAACAACTATTTCTTGTATTAGCAATAGTATGCTCCTCCTCTAATTAAAAAGTTTTAACCCTTGTGGTTAAATTTTTTTTTCTAAGAACCAATGATAGATTCTTTAACCTTAAGGGTTAGTGATTCTTAACCATTGTTAAAGAGAGTTAAAAGGGGACACGTGGCAAAAAAAAGGGGGCATCCCATCACTCCACCAGAGAGGAGGTGATTATTTTCCTTCTTGTATATACTAATGTTGCTGATTTTGTCAGGGGTGTGGTTCATGCACTGTCATTTGGAGCGACATTCGACCTGGGGTATGGATACTGTGTTTATAGTGAAGAATGGGCCCACCCAAGCAACAAGCATGAAACCCAAACCTGGGAACATGCCTCCATGTTGAGCTTCATTGCCAACTCCTCAAACGGGGACGACCTGATTGAACACGAAGTAATTTTAGTATTAGGGTTTGTTAGATATTAGGTCATGGAGTTTGGGTTTCTATCGTTATGTGATGAATCTTGTGAGTGTTTCGAATACCTCTATTGTATTGTGCTCTTTGCTTATAAATTAAGTGTGAATTTATGTTTCACTATATTACTTCTCTGTTCACTAGACTTGAAAATTTTGAGGAGTGCTAAAAAATTTGAGGAGTGCTAGCCCTAGACGCATTAAGTCGATGTGGGTGCAAAATATGGTATTGCTACCCTATAACAGGAGATGGGCTAACACTTGTTACCTCCACCTTGTGTCTAAGGAAGACTGAGACTGCTATTGTGGCTAACGTTTCTGTAAAAAATTTCACAATTCATGATTATAGACTTACTCTGGAGTTCAAATTTTCTAGGAACTATGTCTAGTCATGAACACCAAGAACTCAAACCAATTTTCAAAAATTCTAAATTACCAAACATACCTTTAAATCCCATGCCAGTGCACCTTAACTGTGGTACTGGTGGTGGTCCAGTCTAAAACACCATCCTAGGTGCCCTTATGGGGGCCACCCAAAAATGGATATTTGTTTTAGTATTCCATCAGATAGGCGAAACAAGCTCTAGCCATGATTATATTTAATATCCCGTGTTAAAGTGGGTATTTTTTGTCTATTTGGATTGAGAAATGCTAGTGAGACCACAGAGGGCCGAGACCGTGCATGTAATGCATGGGACTCAAAAAAATAAAAACGGATTCAATAAAAGTTTGAGTCCCGTGCATAACATGTCTCGGCCCTTTGCGGTCTCACTAGCATTTCTCATTTGGATTAGGGGTTAACATCCCCCTCAATGTGTAACCATTCACTTTAAATTTAATAAACTGAAGAGTCTGGCGGCTCTGGCCAAACCCCTCTATCTCACTGGGTGGCTTTAAAAAAATGCCCTAAGTCACATTCTTACTATTTTGTATCTTAATGGGTGCCGCACAACTCTATCCCTTGTTCCCAACTAGTAACACTTTCAAAGAAAGAGTGGGAGTTTGAAAGAGAGTCATCACACATCTCTATCCAATGCATGAAACACCCCATTGTTATCTAAAAATTCACATCTCATCTCACCCCACCTAACCTTCCATTATATATAGTCACTAGCGGGTGGCACGGGCGGTGCACGTTTGAGCGAGGGGAAGGAGTTAACCACAATTAATAGGAGTTAAAAGGGACACGTTTTAACCCGCGGGTGCAATTGAATTGAACTCTCCCCAAGTTCAATCACGATTGGCTGTGATTCTATTCTTTAAATAGATAAATGAATAAGGGGTAGTTTGGGAATTAAAGTAAAACATTACATCAAAGTTTTATTTATCAAAGTTTTATTTTATATGAGGGTAGTTTAAGAACTTCGGAAAAATCAGGCTAGGTCTGCCTCTCGCATTATAATAGTAAAGATATAATATAGTCCATTATATACCGTGATCATATAATATAGTGGATGTAGAATAGTATCTATCCGTAGTGGATCCTTTGCATAGCCATTGGTAGGGGTATCAAGTCGACCTTAGGTGAGGGGCGGGCCCTCCGAGGTCCTTAAAGTTGAGGGCTCTATTTTTTTTCCTAAAGCCCGAGGATTAGGATGGATTTGATATACTAAAGCCCTCTTACTTGAGGGTTGGGTTAGATAAATATTTTATAAATTCATGCCTGTCATTAAAAGTTTTGATATGTGACGCCCCAAACCCGTGTCTAGGGAATCAAGTTCTGAGATGCGTGCTTGTTCGTCATTACCATGCAAGCGGAAGACTCTCGAAAATACGAAAAATTTAAACATTTATCAGATCCTTTCAAAACCCAAATATTACTTGTCATCACAATATCTATCATACAAGACAAATACTTGTATTATTTACATGTTTGTTTGTTTACAAAAGTAGGGGCCACTACTGCGCCGGCGGGTATAGTTTGTACATTGTCCAAAAATCTAGAGGTCCAACCTCTACTGCTCAGCAGCTCCAAGATCTGCTGACATGAAACGTCAGTGAGCTATGAAGCCTAATAAAACCACAGTCCATCTTATACTATTTTTACATAATATCATGCATCAATAATGATACAACAAACAGTTCAATTTGCATGATACAGTATAAATAAAACCGAATATAATAACTTTGACCCAAGGTCACTTAGGGTTACGTCACCCTAACCCGAGATTCATAACCTCTCATTATTTTTCAATTATGGAATTCACTTATGAAATGGTGTTCATATTGTCAAGTTATCATTTCACTCATCAATCATGTTTCATTTCGAGTCTTTAGACTCTATTAACTGGCCACAACCCATAAATGTTCATCTTAAAGTCTCTAAACCACAATCATACATGGAGTCATTTAGATTCATATACGTTGTTCCGACCTTCACCCGAACACGACCTAACCTTGGGTATAACAACCCAAACCACCAAGAATCCAAAGATTTTCACATCAAGCCCTAAGTACGCCGACCCAAATAACTTTGAATCCAAAGATTCCTGGGCATTTACCCGCTAAGGACAGACTCCTCAATTCAACTGACTGTCAATATCTACAGTGTATCCACCGTTATCTCTCGGCTATCAATCACGAAGGAACCCCGACAAACTCTTCTACCGCCTCTTCTGGCTAATCGATGGAGGAACTCCGGGACTTACTGGACACCATCTCTCCTGACATTCCACCACGAAGGAATCCCGGTCTATACACTACATGATGTTCAGTCATTTTAAAACTCCCTAGGACTCCGAATTCTCCCGACTATAAATCACGGAGGAACCCCGGGCCTTACTGGACACTGTCTCTCATGACCTAATCAAAAAGGAACCACAGACGACCTAGACAAATAGACCGACATCTCCCGACTATCAGTTCACGGAGGACACCCGGGCCTTGCTAGACACCGTCTCTCCTGACCTAGTCCAAAAGGAACTACGGACTATGCTTAACCCATGTTAGGTTTTCTAACTACATGACAACCCCAGTTAAGTCAAGCCTCGCTTGATTTACTGAAATAGTTGGGCCTCACGCCCGTGGGACCAAGCCCAATCACACACTGTTCCGTTAGGGAACGTTTCCAAGCCTGATGAATGTGTCCATCGCCTTACACGACACCCATACAAACTTTTTGACACCTTATAGTGACGATACAACACACCCGGGACCCAATCCAGGCTCCATGAAGGTCCACATGAAGTCCAAACATCATCACAATTCAAAAATACCAATCTGGGCAGTACTAGGCGATCGATTGCCAGTACTGGGCAATCGATCGCCCAGGCTTCTGCATGTAGGGAGATCAATCGCCCCTATAGGGGGATCGATCGCCCTGTGTACAGTGAGTCTAAATATAGGATTTTTACACCCTAGACCGAGACTGCATCTCTCTACTCATTTTTCCACGCTCCACTACCCTTCCATACATCATTCACGAGGTCTTCAACCCTTTTTCATCAACGTCAAACCACACACATACATTCCACATATGAAAAATAGCTTTAAAAGCATAAAATAGAAGAGAGAGAAGGGGTTTTACCTCTCTACGTGCTTTTCAAGACTCCGGGGGTGAGAAAAGAATTTCGCCAATGCACTCAGAAGGGCGATCAACCCCAAAGTAACCTTCCCCGCTTCCTAACTTTCACTCTCTCTTTCTCTCTACACGTCAAACAAGATGTCAGGGAGAAAATTAGACGCCGCCAATGCATTAGGGATGTCAAAAAACCTCAAAGGGACTCCCTTTTCCTACTCTCTATTCTCTGTCTCTCTTCCCTCTTTCTCTCTCTACTTTCTCTCCTTAGAAATGGGTGGGGTAGAGTTTCCGCACTCTCTAGTTGGTGAGAACAAATGAGGGTTTTAACCCCATATTTATAGGCAATGGCCTTGCCTATGTGGCAAGGCCATGTGCTTATCACATGGGTCGCCTACATGGCAGTTTGACCACGTTGACCAATCTTTGACTTTTCCCCTTTTTTCACAATAAGGCCCCCCGTAAACCTACTATATGATATGCGACGAAGCCGAAACATCATATGACCGAACTTGGGACAATCCGACACCTGTTTTAGAAATTTTGGAGAAAAATACTGAGTTTTGACAGTAAAAAATAAGTCTGGAAGAAAACTGCAAAACCCACTAATTTTCTGATTTCTGACACAAAACATATTGTCGTTTCTTCATATGAGATGATGAACTACTGAAACGACAAACAGTCGACCACAAGGTCTACCGACACGTAGTAGTACGAGTTTCACGGATTTCTGTTAGAATCACTAACAAATATGAAGTCTCAACTGAACCTCAGAAATCTGTAAATTTCTTATTTTCTTAATTTTCTAACGCAGAAGGCCTTCGTGGTCTCGCAAATCGATACGTGACGGAACCAGTACGACAGGTGATCATCCATATAGCCAACCCGTCATTGTGTACGATTTTTTAGGAAAAACACTAAAGTTTTATCGGTACAATCCAATCCCGAACAAAACCCACTTTTCACCAATTTAACAAACACTTAACTAATTAATCGCAGTTAAGGACCCATAAACTGATAATTATATTATATTAAAATTCCGAGTCGTTACAATCTCCCCTCCTTACAAAAATTTTGTCCTCGGAATTAAAATACACATCCGTCCTCAAACAATTGAGGATGATTACTTCTAATAGCATCCTCAAGTTCTCATGTGGCTTCCTTTGTGACGTGATACTGCCACAACACTTTAACCAACTTAATCGTTTTATTCCACAACACTTGTTCCTTGCGGTCCAATAATTGCATTGGCTTCTCTTCAAAAGTTAAGTCTTCTCTTACTTGAATCAGTTCATATTGTATCACATGTGAATGAACAGATACATATTTCTTCAGCATGGATATGTGGAATACATTGTGAACCCTCTCCAACTGTGGTGATAACACCAGACGATAGGCTACACCTCCTACTTTAACCAAAATCTCAAAAGGTCCAATGAATCGCGGACTTAACTTTCCCCGCTTTTTGAATCATTCAATACCTTTTGATTGAGAGATTTTTAAGAAGACATGGTCGCCAACTTTAAACTCTAAGTCTCGACAATTTCCATCTGTGTAGCTTTTATGTCGACTTTGTGCAGATAATAATCTCGATCGAATCAACTCGATCGACTTTATTTGTTTCTTGCACCAACTCAGGTCCCAGTAGTTTAAGTTCCCCTACTTCAGTCCAACATACTGGCGACCCACAGTTCCTGCCATATAAGGCCTCATAGGGAGCCATTTGTATACTTGCCCGATAACTATTGTTATACGCAAACTCGATCAACGGCAAGTGATCATCCCAATTTTCCTGAAAGTCCAGACTGCAAGTGCAAATCATATCTTCTAGAGTTTGTATCATGCGCTCAGACTGTCCATTGGTTTGTGGATGATAAGTTGTACTCATGTTTAGCTCCATTCCCAAAGCCTCTTGCAGACTTCTCCAAAATCGGGAAATGAATCACAGATCGCGATCTAACACTATGGATACCGGCACACCGTGCAACTTGACTATTTCCTTGATATACAATTTTGGCAGATTTTCCAGAGTTATGGTATCCTTGATAGCGAGGAAGTGGGCCGACTTCGTCAATCGATCTACTATCACCCAAACAGCGTCGTGTCCACTCCTTATTTTTGGTAGTCCCACCACCAAATCCATCATTATATGTTCCCATTTCCACTCGGGAATAAGCAATGAATTCAGCAACCCAGGTGGGTTCTGATGCTCTGCCTTGATCTGCTGGTAGACTAGACATCGAGATATATACTCTACAATCTCTCTTTTCATGTCATTCCACCAGTAGTTATTCTTCATATTGTGATACATCTTCGTGATTCCAAAGTGTACTGCAAAACAAGATCGATGTGCCTCATTAAGTAGTTCATTCTTCAACTCGAGGTTTCCAAGTACACAAATTCGACCTTTGAATCGAAGTATTCCATCTTCAGATTCTTCAAAATCACCCTTTCTCTGAAGCATTTTGCCTCTGATAGCTTTGATCTCCTGATCTTCCAACTGTGCCTCCTGAATCTTCTGCAATAATACTGGCTTGGCCTGAATACTAGCCAACTTGTCATTCTTTCCCTAGAATCCCATACTCAAATTCCAACTCTTGAATTCTTCAATCATTTTTCAACACTCTGCTCTCATGTATGCCACAGATCCAACTGTTTTAAGTATAGTAGACTTCCTATCATGCCTCTATATTTCTTTTCATCAACCTTTTTGTCATTTTCATCTTTATCTAGCTTGATTGATGTACTCATAGGAGTATCCATTATTTTAGTATTTTCAATGCCAAATTTCTTAAGAAGTTCTTTAGTATATTTACTTTGATTCATGAAGGTTTCTTATTTAGTTTGATTTATTTAAGTCAAAGAAAGAATGTTAATTCTCCCATCATGCTCATTTCAAATTCTTTTTGCATAATGTTTGCAAACTCTTTACACAAGCATTCATTGGTGGAACCAAAAACAATATCATCAACATATATTTGAACTAATAGCATATCATTTGATTTGGTTTTTACAAACAAAGTTGTATCAAGTTTTCCTCTTATAAATTCACTATCAATCAAAAAGTTACTTAATCTTTCATACCAAGCTCTAGGAGCTTGTTTTAGTCCATACAAAGTTTTTGTCAATTTAAATACATGATTAGGCAGATTATGATTTTCAAAGCAAGGAGGTTGCTCTACATAAACTTCCTCAGAAATAAATCAATTTAGAAATGCGAGTTTCACATCCATTTGGAATAACTTAAAGTCTTTTATGACTTGCAAAGGCAAGTAGCATTCTAATGACTTCAAGTCTAGCAACCGGGGTAAAGGTTTCATCATAGTCAATCCCCTCTTCTTGGTTGTAACCTTGAGCTACCAACCTAGCTTTGTTTTTAATTATATTTCCAAATTCATCCTTTTTTATTTCTAAATACCCATTTAGTACCAATAACAGATTTATCTTTAGGTCTAGGCATTAAATCTTAAACTTGGTTTCTTTCAAATTGGTTAAGTTCTTCTTGCATTGTAATACCTCAAGATTCATCTTCAATAGCTTCAAGGGCATTCTTAGGTTCAATTTGAGAAAGGAAAGCTAGATTGTTACATATGTTTCTTCTTGTTCTAACTCACCAAGGATTAAGTCTTTAGGATGATCTTTATTTAATCTCCAAGCTTTAGGTAGTTTGATTGATTCTTCAATATCAATTTCTTCTTCTTTATTTTCAACAAGATTTTTATAACTAGCTTCATTAGATTCTTGTTGTACTTTTTCTTGATTAGTTAGTTCAAGATTACATATTTCTTTAGAGATTTTCTCAATATTAGTAATTTCATCATCTTTAATAGGTTCAGTCTTTTCAAATGGATTGGCTTCATTAAAGACTACATGAATTGATTCTTCAACCATTAAAGATTTTTTATTATAGACTCTATAAGCTTTGCTATCATTTGAGTATCCTAGGAAGATTCCTTCATTAGCTTTAGGATCAAATTTCTTTAAATGATGTTTGTCATTTAGAATAAAACATTTACAACCTAACACTTTAAAGTAACTAATATTTGGGGATCTTCCTTTCCATAGTTCATAAGGGGTTTTTATTAATTTGTTTCTAATTATTACCCTATTAATAACATAACAAGAGATATTGATGACTTCGGCCCAAAAATAATTAGAAAGTTTATGCTCATTAAGTATTGTTCTAGCCATCTCTTGAAGAGATCTATTCTTCTTTTCAATAACTTTATTTTGTTGTGGAGTTCTTGGAACTGAGAAGTTATGGTTAAAATAATTTTCTTCACAATAAAGCTCAAGCTCCTTATTTTTGAATTCGCCACCTCTATCACTTCTTATGTTATTGATAGTATATCATGTTTCATTTTGTACTCTATTATAGAATTTTTTAAATAGATTATGTGCTTCACTTTTGTGTGATAAAAACAATACCTATGTATATGTAGAAAAGTCATCAACAATCACAAAGGTATATGTTTTACCACCTATGCTAACTACTTCATTGGGTCCAAACAAGTCCATATGAAGAAGTTCTAAGGGCCTAGAGGTTGAGATAAATTTCTTCTTCTTGAATGAGGATTTTATTTGTTTTTCAAGTTGACATGCATCATATATTTTATCTTTGATAAATGTAGTCTTTAGGAGACCTTTTACTAAATCATTCTTAAATAATTTAGAAAGCAAATCCATACTGGCATGACCTAACCGTCTATGCCATAGCCAACTAGCTTCACTAACAGCAGATAAACACATCATGTTTTGAGCAGTTAAATCATCAAATTCAAGAGTATAAACATTCTGATTTCTATGAGCTATAAACAAGGTGTTAACATTGTCCTTATCATTAATCATGCAAAGATTTGATTTAAAACATTTATTTAAACTTTTATCACAAAGTTGGCTTATACTAATTAGATTATGTTTAAGTTCTTGAACTAATAAAACATTTTTAATTAGAGTAGAAGAATTCTTACCAACATTGTCTATGCCGATGATCTTCCTTTCGCGTTGTCCCCGAATGTCACATGTCCTCCATCTTTGGGAGATATAGAAATGAATAGGTCTTTGTTCCTGCTCATGTGTCTCGAACAGTCGCTATCCAAAAACCATACTATTTTGGAGGATTTTGACTTGAAGCATACCTTGTCATTCTCAAGTGTCATGAGGCATAGATTAGCCATTTCTTCATCACTTGATGCTTCAATGTTGTTGTCTTCTTAATCATCCCAAGTGGCCTTCATGGCTCTCTTCTTGTATTTCTTGCTTTTGGCAAGTGGAGGACACTCCGATCTAATATGGCCTGGCTTCTTCCATTCAAAGCATGTGATCGGATCCTTCTTGCTTAGTTCTCCCTTAGCTATCTCTTTGGAGAATTCCTTCTTGAATAGCCTCTTCTTGAAGTTCTTCTTGTGTTTTAGAAATTTTTTGAACTTCCTAGCCATCAGTGAGAAGTCTTCATCTTCTTCACTTTCCTCTTCTTTTTCACTCTCAATATGCTGAGAGGCTTTCAAGGCCAGTCCTCTTTTTGGTCTTGGTTCATCTGATTGATGCTCCTTCATAATGAATTCATGAGTCCTCAGTGAACCCAGCAGCTCATCCATTGTTAGCTTGGTGAGGTCTTTGGCTTCTTGAATAGCAGTGACTTTTAGAGACCAGTCCTTTGGTAGAGATCTCAGTATCTTCCTTACTGTTTCTATATTTGTATACGTTTTACCAAGAGATTTTAAGCCATTAGTAATATTAGTAAAACGTGTAAACATATCAGCAATGGATTCATCTCTCTCCATTTTAAACAGTTCATATTTATGAACTAACATATTTATTTTCTCATCTTTGACTTAGTTAGTTCCTTCATATGTAACTTGTAATTTATCTCAAATTTCTTTGGCTGAGTCACAACCAGATGCTCTTTTGAACTCTTGAGGACTCAGAGCACAATAGAAGTTGCTAATGGCTTTGGTATTTATCTGGATTAACTTAATGTCATTTTCATTCCATTCTTCCTTAACCTTAGGAACTCTAACATCATTTATGGTCTTGCAAGGAAGATGGGGACCATTGATGATTACCTTCCAGCATTGATAGTCTAAAAATTAAAAGTAATATATCATTCTAGTCTTCCAATAATTATAGTGTTCTCCATTAAATAGGGGTGGTCTGGTTGTGGATTGTTCTTCTCCTAGGCCAGCTGAAAAACTATTATTTGCCATTAAGATCTTTAAACTCTAAGATTTTTTAGATCAGCTAAGAGCTACAGGCTCTGATACCACTTGTTGCCCAGATATAGACCCTAGGGGGGGTGAATAGGGTCAATGGCAGTTTTAAAATATGTTCCCTTTAAATACGGAAAATAAAAACTAAGGGAAATGCAGCTAAGCAAAAAATAGATAAAAACAATTAAAATACACAAGAAGAAGAGAAAGAGATAAGGAATGCAAACTCAGATTTTTTTTTCAAGATTCGGCAAACCCAGCCTACTCCCCGCCACAAGCATCACTAGCTTGGAGGTTTCCACTATAGTCCACGACTGCACAAGCTTCTTAATCTGGTGAGGCCTAAACCCTTTTACAATCTCTCTGTCGGTCGAGATGGAACCTTCAACAACCCCTCTTTTGGTCAGGGCCAAACCGTCAACCAACAGAGCACAGCCCTCTCTGTTAATCGAAGCAGTAGCTTCTTTTGAAGAACACGCAGGTTCTTTGATGGATACAATAGAAGATTTTGGGTTTTACACCCGAAAGATAAACTCCTTTAAGAGTTGGATTTGAATGGAATAGCAAGCTCTAATAAATCTCTCAAGTGGAATATTAGAATTTAGCTCAAAGAGAAAAAAATAGAGTATCGTTTTTCAGATTTGGGATTTTTAGCTCAATTGAATGATTTTCAATGAAACAGTGTAAGAGTGAGTGTATTCATACTTGGATCATTCAAAGATCACTTATATTTATAGTAATCTGAAATTTATTACCGTTGATGAGCATTGAATGCGAAATACCCGTTGTAAAAATAGTCGTTGGCATTAAATGCAATTTTTCATAATTTTCTGAACTATCTAGTCGATTAGAGGAGCCTCCTAATCAGCTGGATGGTTGCTTGATCACCTGGATTAGTTTCCTGATCGGCTGGATCATAAAAATACATTTTATGGAGTTTTGTTCTATCCAATCAATTAGAAGGAGTGATCAGCTGGATGGACCATCTAATCGGCTGGATGGTCCTCCTGATCGGCTGGATAGACAAAAAAGTTTCCAGTTTTTGGTTTTTCTGATATTTAATGCTATTTCTTTGACTTTAATGATTTGCACGAATTCCAAAGTCTTTAATTATGTTAGTAAAACATGATTAACAACTCATAATGATCTTTTGAATGATCTAAGATAGATTAGTAAAGAGAACCAACCCGATCAGTACATGCAGACAAATTTTGAAAAAATTTGTCCTATCTAATCGATCACAGGGCTTGCCTGATCGACTGGATGGTCTGCCTAATCGGCTGGATGACCTATCTAATCGACTGGATAGGCTAATTTTATTTGCAGAATCCATTTTCAAAACCTTTAAGATAGGATTTGATTCCAAGGTTTTGTACTTAACCTTTTTGAGTATGATGAACATATTTTAAGGTCCTTAATCATATTTTAATAATTTTTAAGGGACCTATGGTCAGTCTAAGGTATTTTGAGCTTTTTCACCAAATCAACCACTTGAAGATTTTTACAAGAAATCCTAAACAGACTACTTACTACCTAGACTAAAACCTTGATGGAGATGATCTTTAAGCTCCTATGGACTTCAGTAGCAGTTTCTTCAAGACAAGCTTCCAAAATCTTTTTTGTTGATAGTTGAACATCTTCTTGAAGCTTTGAGTTGGAATTTTTATCATGTCTTGACTTGGTCTTTATCATTGAAGGTTCTTGAATATGCTTGAAATCCATTCTTTAATTATTGAATACTGTAGAATAAGTTACTCATGAAAGACATTAGTATTACAAGATTCATTTCATTATTTATGTCATCATTAAAACTAATTGAGGGTCATATGGTTGTAATCTTAGGGCTAACATTGTGCACAAAACTTTCCCTGATGGTGTAGATATAGACATCATGTATTTGAGTGTATCAAGCTTATATGTTATGTTCTTGGCAAAGCGTGAAAAGAAGAACGAATGTGTAGCACCAATGTCAATCAAAACATAAGCAGGTACTTGAAATATTAAAATTTTACCTTTGATAACACAATCGACCTGCTAAGCCTCCTCCTAAGTGATGACAAAAACTTGTCCCTTTCCACCTTCCAGCGCCAATGGTTGAGCCTTAGGGCAATCCCTCTTAAAGTGACCCTACTTTCTGCATTGAAAGCCAACCTTCACTCTACAGTCCTCGGTTAAGTGGGTCCGACCAAATTTCTCACACTTACGCCCTAGTCTTCCTATAGATCCTTGGCCTTTCATATCTTCGAACTTTCTCTTCTCAGCGAACCGACTATTCTTCTTAACCCATGGCTTCCCAACTAGCTCTTTGCATCTACCAGCACTAGACTGTGCCAATTCTTAATGTACTCACTCTACCATGAGTGCTCTATCCAAAATCTCTGAAAATGAGGTAAATCGCTAAGCCACTAATTTTCCCTTGATAGCCAGCTTCAGTCCTTCTTCAAATTTCTCAACCCTCTACTATTCATCCTTGACAAACCTCGCAGCAAACGTCGAGAGCTAGTTGAACTTCTGTTCATACTCATTGACCGACATATTTCCTTGGGTCAGCTAGAGGAACTCCATCTCCTTCTTCTTCTTTATCGATGAAGAGAAATATCGCTCGTAGAACAGTTCTGTGAACTTTGCCCAGGTCACGAGCCTCTGATTAGGTGGAACCGTTCTTTCTACTGTGGTCCACCAATGTTCCACCTCTTCCTCGAGTAGGAAAATGGCGAACTCGGGCTTGTCTTTTTCTGGCAAGGAAATAGCCTCGAAAAACTTTCTCTAGTCCCCTAATCTAGTTCTCTGCCTTTAATGGATCAATCATACTCAAGAAGGCTGATGGTCCAAGCCTTTTAAACTCTTCCAGTCTCGTCACATTTCCATGTTCTAGTATGGTAGCGATAGGGATACAACTACCATTCCCATTTTGATCTATTCATATTCTGGGCCTGCTGCTGCTGAATTAGGTTGGCTAGGGCAGTAATAGCCTCGAATGCCCCAACTAAGGTATTCTCGTGTGCTTGCCGAGGTGGCATGATTCTCCTATAATTATAAAATAATGAATTTATTTACTAACAACAGAATGAAATGAAATTGAAATGTAATGACAGTTCGTTATCCAAAAGAAACATTTCATTCATTTCATCATTATCATATACATTAACCACACCAGGTACTATATACATACTACATCACAGTATACAAAACATCATATACACTGTACAATTATATACACCAAAAGTAAGTCGAGTGATAAGAAGACCGACTAGGGCATCTACTATACTCCAAAATGATACAGATGCGCTAGAGTCTCCCCTCATGACCCTATACTCATGTATCTAAACCTTTGTCGAGGTAGATGGACTAATCCCAGCTTTCTCCTGGGACGACCCATCCTCCCTACTGGGGTCCGGCAACTAACTCGCTATCCTGTGCTCCCTCATCTCATCGGCCAACATCCTCTTGGCCTGCCTCAAAATCTCACGACGCACTCACGCCGCTACCACGAGTTTCATCGGAGTTAAGGGTGGCATCCAGACAGTTCCGTCCGGATTTATCCGAACAATCTTAGGCCAAATGGCCTTCATGATCTGTCAGGTCATACCCAGTCGCTACGGATAACAGCTCCTCAATACCACTACCATCCTCTGGTATTGCTCCCAATCCTACTGAATGGGAGTCCTATACATCATCAGCCTCCCTACACATGCATATAATTTCGAAATCACTAACTGATTCTGAAATATGTCATGTACAGTAAAATCTCTAGCTATGCAAGTAGGAATCATTTCCTAAGGTGTTTTATGAACAAGTATGATTTGTCTTGATGGTTATTGCTCTTGGGCTCTGATAGCAACTGTGAGGCCCCGAACCCGCGCCTAGAGAATTAAGATCGGAGACATGGGCCCGTTCGTCATTACCATGCAAGTGGAAGGCTTTACCCGCGAAAATATGAGAAATTTAAACATTTATCAGATGCTTCCAAAATATCCATCATACAAACCAAATACCTGTATTATTTTTATGTTGTTTTGTTTAAAAAAAGTAAGCGCCACTACTACACCGGGTATAGTCTGTACATTGTCCAAAAATCTAGAAGTCCAACCTCTACTACTCAGCAGCTCCGAGATCTGCTAACATAAAACATCAATGAGCTATGAAGCCCAATAAAACCACAGTCCATCTAAACTATTTCCAGATAATATCATGCATCAAAATGATATAATAAACAATGCAATTTGCATGATACAGAATAAATAAAACCGAATGTAACCCAAGGTCACTTAGGGTTAAGTCACCCTAACTCGAGGTTGCTAACCTCTCATTATTTTCCAATTATGGAGTTCATTTATGAAATGGTGTTCGTATTACCAAGCTATTGTTTCACTCATCAATCATGTTTTATTTCGAATCCTTAGACTCTATTAACTTGCCACAACCCATAAATGTTCATTAAAGTCTTTAAACCCCAATCATACATAAAGTTATTTAGACTCATATACGTTGTTCAGGCCTTCTCCCGAATACGACCAAACCTTAGGTATACTAACCTAGACCACATAGAATCTAAAGATTTCCACATCAAGCCCTGAGTACGCTGATCCAAATAACTTCGAATCCAAAGATTCAACACACAATCCGAGCATTTACCCACTAAGGACAGACACCTCAATTTAACTGACTGCCAACATCTACTATGTATCCGCCGTCATCTTCCGACTATCAATTATGAAGGAACCCTGAAAATATCATCTACAACCTCTTCAAGCAAGTCGATGGAGGAAACCTAGGACTTACTAGAAACCGTCTCTCCTGACATTCCACCACGGAGGACCCCGATAGATAGACGACGTCATCTTCTAACCTAACTAAAGAGGAATCCCTGTCTATGCACTATATGATGTTCAATCATTTTAAAACTCCCTAGGACTTCGACATCTCCAGACTATCAATCACAGAGGAACCCTAGGCCTTACTAGACACCGTCTCTCCTGACCTAGTCAAAGAGGAACCACGACGACCTAGACAAATAAACCGACATCTCCTGACTATCAGTCATGGAGGAACCTCGAGTCTTGCTAGACACTGTCTCTTCTGACCTAGTCAAAGAGGAACCACGACGACCTAGACAAATAAACCGACATCTCCTGACTATCAGTCATGGAGGAACCCCGAGTCTTGCTAGAACACTATCTCTCCTGACCTAGTCTAAGAGGAACCACGGACTATACTTAACCCTGGTTAGGTTTTCTAACCACAAAACCCCAGTTAAGCCAAGCCTCGTTTGATTAACTGAAATAGTTAGGACTCGCACCCATGGGACCAAGCCCAATCACACACCGTTTCGTTAGGGAACGTTTCCAAGTCGATGGATGAGTCCATCGCCTTACACGACGCCTAGATAGACTTTTTGACACCCTAGAGTGACGATACAACACACCTGGGACCCAATTCAGGCTCCCTAAAGATCCACATGAAGTCCAAACATCATCACAACCCAAACATACCAATCTGGGCACTGACGATCAATCGCCCAGGCATCTACATGTAGGGAGATTGATCGCCCCTACAGGGGGATCGATCGCCCTGTGCACAGTTAGTTTAAATCTAGGGTTTTTACACACTAAACTGAGGCTAAAGTAACCTTTCTACCCTTCCACGCTCCACTACCTTTCCATACATCATCCACGGGGTCTCCAACCCTTTTTCATCCATGTCAAACCACACACATACATTCCAAGTACAAAAAATAGCTTTAAAAGCGAAAAATAGAGGAGAGAGAAGGGGTTTTACCCCTCTATGTGCTTTTCAAGACTTCGGGGTAAGAAAAGAACGGGGCCAATAAGCTCAGAACGGCGATCAACTCCAAAGTAACTTTCCTTGCTTCCTAACCTTCACTCTCTCTCTACCTTTTTCTCTTTCTCTCATGCCAAACGAGACATCGGGAAGAAAATCAGACGCCGGTCGGGACGTCGAAAAACCTCAAGGGGACTCCCTTTTCCTTCTCTCTCTTCTCTGTCTCTCTTTCCTCTTTCTCTCTCTACTTTCTCTCTCTAGAAATGGGTGGAGCAGACCTTCCGCACTCTCTGGTTCGTGAGAACAAATGAGGGTTTTAACCCCCATATTTATAGGCAATGGCCTTGCCTACGTGGCAAGGCCATGTGCTTATCAAATGGGTCGCCTACATGGCGATTTGACCACGTTGACCAATGTTTGACTTTTTCCCTTTTTACACAATACGGCCCTCGTAAACCTACTATATGATATGCGACGAAGCCGAAACTTCCGGTGATCGAACTTAGGACAATCTGACACCCGTTGTAGAAATTTTGGAGAAAAAGACTAAATTTTGACAGTAAAAAATAAGTGCAGAAGAAAACTGCAAACCCCACTAATTTCCTTATTTCAGACACAAAACATGCTGCCGTTTCTTCTTATGAGATTATAAACTACCGAAACGACAAACAGTCGACCATAGAGTCTACTGACACGCTTTGATATGAGTTTCGTGGATTTCTATTAGAATCCCCAACAAACATGGAGTCACAACTGAACTTCAGAAATTTGTAAATTTCCTGTTTTCTTAATTTTCTAACTCATAAGGCCTTCGCCGTCTCGGAAATCGATATGCGACAAAGCCGGAACAACAGTTGATCATCCAGATAGCCGACCCATACATTGTGTACGATTTTGGAGGAAAACACTGAAATTTATCGGTACAATCCAATCCCAAACAAAACCCACTTTCCACCAATTTAAAAAATACTTAGCTAATTAATCACAGTTAAGGACTCATAAATTTATTATATTAAAATTCTGGGTCATTACACAATATGTATATACAGAATGCTATATATATATATATATATATATAGCATTATAATCCAAGTAGAATGCTTTAATGCATCAGTAGAAAATTTTGAATCCATCAACAATATTAAATATTAAATTGAAAATAAATCACTTATTAATATAGAGACCAAGGAACATTGTCGCGACCCAAAATTTCACCTAAAATTTTTGAGAATTTGGCATCATGACGTAGAACCAAACCATTCAGTAAGAATATACAAGGTATACTGTAGCGGAAGCGGAAACTGAAATTTTCTTTATACATGACTGTATCCCAAGTACATAAATAGAATCAAAGCAAAAAGTGGACAAGCCCACTTAACAAAAAGTATATACATGACTCTCCTTCACAATCTCTCAACAGTAGTCGAGGTAGGACCACCTATTTAGTGCCCGCTCCTCTTGAGTATGCTCCTGAGCAGACTCCTTTTCCACATACTCCTCAACCCATGGAGCTGGAGCACATATGTGAACGAACCTACCGAAGATAGCAGTTCAGCTAAGCATGAAATACTCAGCGTATACAAATCAGTAGTTAACAATGTTATAATATGAACAGTAGCTTATACATAGAGAGTAATCAATTTCATAACACATGCTTAAATCTGAACATAGAACGTACTTCAAATCTTATCATAAAAGTATAGAGTTTTCCAAAACTTTTGTCTTATGAGCCGTCATAGAAACCAAAACTTAGCTTGTGAGCCATTATGAGAATCGGAGTCCTTATGAGATCTTTGAGCTTATGAGATTCAGACTTATAAGTTCTTATGAGATCTGAGTACTTATGAGATCTTTGAGCTTATGAGATTCAAAATTATAAGTTCTTATGTGATCAGAGTATTTATGAGATCTTTAAGCTTATGAGATTCAGAATTATGAGTTCATATGAGATCTTTTCTTATAAGACTTATGAGTTCTTTATGAGCCTTCTTATGAGAACCATATGAGCTTATACTTAGAGCCAGACCGTAGCACCAGTAAAAAAACTTAGAACCAAGTATGTAAATACCCTTCATCGAATACATAGAAATGAGCTGTCAAGATCCTTGACTAACCTTTCTATTGGCTTTATCAACTTTCTTATGAGATCATAACTTAGAACCGAATGTGACATATCCATGGAAATGCCGTATCCTTGACCAACCCTTAGTTTGGCTTTATTAATTCTTATGAGCTTATGAGATTTCTTATTAAACTTTTCTTATGAGTTTTGAAATGTCATTTCTTATTAGAAAACGTCAATCATACGAGACATAGAGTGCATAGAGTACTTGTGAGCATGGTAGATTTAGAGAACTTTAAACATCGAATCATAATAATTTAAGGCATTAGCCTACACATACATGGGCTAAACACCCTAATTTCATCAAGAACATGGTTTCAATCATAGTTTCTTTCAAGAAATCATAATAAGGGTAGATAGTAGAGTGTATATACCTTTCAAAGACTGAATCCTTATAGTCTAGAGCTTTGGAAACACCGAGGAAGCGAAAACCGGAAGTAGCTATTGCTCCAACACAAACCGTAGCACAACTCTAGCTTTCTATCTCTTTTTCTCTCAAAAATTAACCCTAAGAGTTTGTGAAACTCAAACCCCACGAAATGGGGTATTTATAGGCTTAAGGCTTTGTGCAAAACCCTAAAAAGCCCTCAAAATATCCCCAAAAGCAATAGTATGTCGGCCAAAGGCAAAACAACAGAGGAGCGGTCAACCAATCTTGGGAGCGGTCAACCAATCTTGGGAGCGGTCGTCCGGTCCCAAAACACCCCACTGGAAATTTTTCCCATACAAAAAATTCAACAAACCAGTCTACCGGCCGAGGGAACGATAGACCAGTCAACTGGTTTGGCCAACGGTCAACCGGTCTTAGCCTGTTTTGCCTATTTTGGCCATTTTTCACACTTTTAACATTTAGACCTTTTTCCCCCTTTGGTTAATCACTCTAAAACACATAGTATTTTCATACTCTATAACTTAACCCGAACACAAACACACACATACATGTAGTCACAAAAGGGGACACAAGTTCCCTATTCTTATTTCAAACACGTAAGGCGATTAACAATCCCACTATGGTGCTTACAGGTCTCTAGTGCACACCTCCAGGATTCAAATATACTTCAAGTTATGTATATTTGCCACAAACGATTCCAGTTGGAGGGGGTTCATACTTGAATCATGTAATCTTCCCTCGGTCTCCGCTCGTAGTGGCATAACGGCTTTCCTCCTCATGAGCAAATCTTCGAACCTACAAAGACACGCTCCGACTGTCAAGTTAGTCCCCCCCCCCCCATCCTCCTTTTGAAATGTGAATGGATTTCCTCTATATATATACTTACTTGCATAAGTGTCATTCAATCCTTTGGTTTATTAGGTTCTAATCTTTGTCAGGAGATTGGTTAACCGCCTTTACTAGTTGAAATGGATCAGGTATTGACAAACGATGACATAGCCTTTGTCTGCTTTCCACGTGGCTCCTACATGCCTTGTGTAGCATTTGATCTCAATAGGATTTAGCAGATTATTTGTGTATTATATTTGCTCAAATCGTACTTACTGACAAGAAGTGACGTGTCATGGGGAGCTTTTCTAGGCGGTGTGATGGTATTATCATCTGGATCGGGTTGCACTGACTGGATCGGGTGATACAATTATTGTCCTCACGGGTTGCCATGGCCAAGCAGGAATATCAGCTCAGGTTGGATTCATAGGTTGTGAAGTCGGGTGTGACCGCGTTGAATGCTTTAGAGAATTCATTCCCCTTAAACCTCTTACTTGAGGGTTTGATTTTATTTTATTTTTTTTGGTTTTAAGGTTATCATTTAACACACTCTAAACACACACACCCACTCAAACCTATGGTAGTCGCTAAGGTCCATGCACTCACTCCAACAGGTCCTGACTAATGGAGTGAAGGCCCTTTATGCACCCCTGCGAAGTCTATTACCCAACCGATGTGGGACTAAAAGGGGTTAGTAATACCGAAACCGCAATGCGGCACATTTGTTTTTTTGGTTTTAAGGTTATATGTGAGGGTTTGATAAATACTTTATAATTAAAGCCAAGCCCGGTCCTATCCTCCACCCCTTATTGTACATACTATTAATTTATTAAATCTCTTTTCTTTTGATATTAAAAATTTTCTTCAAGAAAAGCTAAGGGAGAAATTTAATAATATATAGACATAAAAAATAGTTAAAAATAAACAGATAATTAATTTATAAGTAAATAATTAACTTAAATTATTCTATCACTTTATAAAGATGAATGAGAAGAATATAAGCACCATCCATATATAATGACGGTGATAGATGGAAAATATAAACTTCATCTATAATATATATACAAGTTTTTTAGATTAACTCAACTACACCACAAAGCGATAGCTGAAATATATATCCAAGTTCACTGTTAACTTTTGAAACCTTCTATACTATGAAAAATGGTAGCCCTACTTGCGTCAGTCATTAATCATTGGTACCAAAAAGTGTTTGATTAGAAACAAATGTTGAATGGTGTTCCTTAGAAAACGTGATTATAAGTAAAATTAGAAGAGAGAGCGAGAATACAGGGACAAAGATAATAAGAGGAAAGCATAAAATTAGATAGTTTTTAGGATTCATATGAAAGAGAAGGAACTGTATAATTTTAAGTGTAGAACATGACTTACTAAAATCTTTTTTCTAATTTTTTTAATCCAGGCCCATTAACAGTCCATGGGTTAGACCCTCTTCTTTATAAGCAAGGGTCGGGCCTGGTAAATCCTAGGCCGCCAGGCCCATTAATAGCCCTAAACGTTGGCCTACCATCTTAGTTTTAAAATTTCAAACAAGAGGAAATGAAATCAAAAGCGCAGAGGTACCCCTGAACTAATATACTAATTCATATACTTTTTCTTAGTTGTGTTGTTCAAAGACATGGCCCGACCTTAGTAACCAAAATTGTGCAATAGCCTTGCACTCCAACTCTGGCTCGCTCCTCCCTACACTACAATATGTAAAATAGGAGGAGTGCAAGCCCGAGACGCACTAAAGCCAAATCTTTTTCAAAGACGCAGAGTCGGTGCAACACATAGTGTTGCTACCCTATAATAGGAAGATGTTTGACACCTGTCGCACTCACATTGCATCTTTGGAAGATTACGACTAAGACTAGCATTTTAAAAAAAATTGATGTTCTCGTGTTAAGGTCTCGGTTTCGTTTATATTCATAGAAGGTGATGTCAAGCTTTAGTTTTTATTTATTATGATAGGTTAAGAAGATTATCCTTGGCAAAATAAAAAAATAAAAAAAAACCGAGCACAACTCCTATCACTTTGCCTGGCTTTATTAGTTAGTCACTTCAGGCTTAAGTAACAAGCGGTAGCCCATGTGGCTTCTTAGCCTTAATATCCTAAATATCGCTCTTGTTATTTAGGTCCCAAGTCAAGAAAGTTAAGGCACCGATCTCTTGAAAGAGCTCTACCTACAAACAAATTCTCAGATATTTATGGTTGTTTAACAACATCCCCTAGGGTGTATTCAAGGGGTGTATTCAAGCCGAGTTGAGCCAAGCTCCAGCTCAACTTAAACTTGTTCAAGCTTAGCTGAGCTAGTTTTCAATTTGAAAAATTAGGTTTCAGGCTCAGCTCGAAAATAATGGCTAGGCCCAAGCTCAAATTGATTCAAGCTTGAGCCAATCTCTCGAGCTTGATTCATTAAAAAAATATTTTTATATTTTAAAAAATAATTTTATAATAATGATATTATTATTATTGTTATTATTATTATTATTTATTATATAATATTTATTATTATTATTAATTAATTAATATATTTATAATATTCAAGCCAAACAAAGCCTCAATTGAGCAGAGCGGAATCAAACGGGGTAATACTCAAGCCCGATACGAACATAATTTCAAGCTCGACTGGATCGGGACAAAAACTTAAGCTTAAACTTGGCTTGATGGAGCCAAGCCAACAAGCTAGCTCAGCTTGGATGCACCCCTCCCCACGAGAAAGAGAGAGAGATTGATTTAAAAGAATTGTCCTATTACTGTTTCTTAAATACATATTTTCACCGTCTAAGTCTCTAAGGTTATAAACGTGAGGGAACGCCAGGTCTAGAAACTTTCACCTGGTGGAAGACACACCAACTGGGATGGCCACTATTTACATGATTACATCCAGGGGCCCAAATTTTTTTGAAACTTAACGTCTGTCTTTTAGGAAAAAAATACATAATGTCTCAATTTTGAGTATAGTGGCTCTCCAAAAAAAATTGGTACATTTTTTATATGTATAATATAAAGGGATTGATTCTTTAGGTGTCCAAGTGTCATATTAACTCTCTTTAACCCTAGTTTAGATTAATTAATTCAAGATTTATTTATTTTTAAAATCAAGGGTAGATGTATATACCTTAGGGTTGAGTGAATCTTAATCACAGTTAATGTGTGCTAAAAAGGACAAGTGTCAAGCAAGGGCGGCACGCACGTTCCACCCAATGGAATGCACATGGAAACGGTCTCAGGGTGGTCTCTGTTGAAGTTTGGCTCGAATCGGACAAACCAAGGACCACCAATCGATCGGCCAGCTAGACGCCAATCGATCGGTGGTGCGGTAATTTCCAGAAATAAGCTTGTGTTTTGTGTTTTAGAAATAACTATTTTGAGGAGACTTTCTATTTGTCTAGGACTCCAAGTTTAGGCCTATAAATAGGGGATTATGGATTTAGGATTTGTATCAAAAAAATCATGAAATCATTAGAGGGTGAATATTATGACTCCCGGGGAGAGCGGGTTTGCTCTCGGGGAGAACCCTAGTTGTTCTCATAGGAGTGGGAGATAATAGAAAAAGTTTAAGCATCCTACGACTTGGGAAAATTCTGAAGGGAGAATAGATAGGGATTGTTCTTAGGGTTTATTGAGAAGGTGACTTGAGTGGGGTATACAAGGGTCTTTAGGCTTGGATTGAGATTTAATCTGAGAGGAAAGCAATATTGTACTAGGTTTCTCAAGGTTTATCTGAATAAAGAAGAAGCAATTGGATCTTCTTGACCCGGGGACGTAGGCAGGTTATTGTCAAACCAGATATATCTCTTATGTTTTTACTTTGGTGTGTGTTTTCTTGTTTATTCTTTTTCATCGAGTGTTATTCTGTTATTTCTTCAACAATTAGTGTCAGAGCTGCAGGTTAGTTTGGGCAACTTTCGATGAAGGGGTTTGATGGAAAAAGGACTTCATTTTGATGAAATAGTGCAAGATGGAGGGGCAAACTTTGGAGATGCTCTCACAATTTTCAATAGTATGGACATTCTTTTAATAAAGTAGTTATTAGATTCAGGGGCTTCGTTTGACGGAGTGATTCAGACTTTGCGAGGGGTAGCCTATGTTATGTCCCTAAGTTGCGAAGGAATTTAGTTTCACGTGGCTAGTGATACTCCTTAGGTTGTTGTTAGACAGTAGGAGATGGAGTTATCAAAATAAAGCGCGAATGCTTATTTTTGATGAAGGGGAAGAAGTGTGGTAATTTATATCTCCTGGATGGAATACGGGTGTAGGTGGAGCTAATATTGTTGCCCAAGTAATGACCCTAAAGGGGGGTGAATAGGGTCTTGGCAAGTTTAAAATTTTCTACCTTAGTCTCTTTTGCGAAATTTAAATAACAAATGGAATGCAACAAGCAATTCTAAAATATAACAATAAAGAAAAGTAAAGAGAGAATTAGAGAATGTAAACACCACGAATTTGATCTTGAGGTTCAGCAACCCGCCTACGTCCCTGCCTTTAAGCTTCCCGCTTCAAGGATAAGACCTTGACTTGCAAGAGAACACCCTCTCTTGACTTCTTCGAAGTTTCCATTTCAATGCAAGAATCCACTGATTCTTGACTTCACTTTACAATTTGGGATTTGAATTTGAATCCGAGATTATGGCTCCTGATATGAGCTGGATAAGATTGACTATCAATCACTCTAAAAATCTCTCAAAAGATGGGAGTTGAATAGCTCAAAAATAGAGATTGGGATTTCTAGGTTTTTTTCAACAAATGAAACGATGAATATTGATAAGAACTGAATGAGAGTTAATCATTTCGTCTATATTGGATAGAGTTGTTCTTAGTTCATAATTGAACTCTATTTATAGTTCTTGGATCAATAGGGTCAATGGGGAAAAATTAAATGTCAAACTAGCCATTGGACGAAATTGGGGGTTTCCCGCATGAATTCGTCAACGAGTTCAAGAGATGAACTTGGATTCGTCACCAAGTTCAAAGCCAGACAGATTTCACAAGAATTTGTCTCCATTTGTCGACGAGTTCAATATGGCTCCTTGGAGTCGTCGACGAGTTCAATATGGGAATGGTTTCCAAGGTCTTTTGGCTTTCCTTAGCCAATATTTTTCTTATTCTTTATGATGTCCTAGGGCCTTAAAATATATTCAATTTGGTCTTAGGCTTATATGGTCAATCTAGGTACTTTGAGCATTCAATTTTTCAGCTTTTGAGGACTACTTACATAAGTCATAGACTCTCAAAATATTTAAAAAAAAATTAAGACACTAAGTCTTTGTTGAGAATTCCTCTTCAATCTTGAACAATTGGATCTTCATTTTGACTTTGTCACAATGATCCTTCATTCTTGTTCATGATCCAACTTGGACTTTGGGTATAATCTCGATATCTTCATTTGTCACTTTAGCTTTGAATTTGATCAATCTTTTGATGGCTTGCATATGGTTGAAGGACTTGCTTGTGTAGATCCAATTTGATTTGTCTTGAGTTATTTTCATGCTTCATGCATTGACTGATGTGCTATTGTTTTTATAATCTGAATTTTATAAACACTTGACAGAAACATTAGTACAATAATGCTCATTCCATTATTGTGTTATCATCAAAATTATTAAGGGCACACATGGTTGTAACCTTGAGGCTAAAACTCTCCTCCTTTTTATGATGACATAATAATGTAATGAAATGGGATTAAGCTCCTCTTCAATATATATTTTCAATAAAATTTTTGAGGTTAGCTCCCCCTAAACATATGCACTTAAATAATTATGATATGTTCAGTTTACATAGTTAAGATAATTCATTTCAAGGTCATTATACCAAAAATACTAAGAATAATCATCTCAAGTAGTTTAAGGTATATGAAGTTAGATTTTAGCAATTTTTGAACAAGTCTAGCAAGCATTCAAACCATTCAAGTAAATGTCAAAATATAATATCAAAGATAGGAAATGAGACATAGTTAATGAAAAGTCAACTTTCATTCACAAAAAGTATTTGTAGTTACATCATTAATATTTTCCAAAAATATATACATCTATTCCATCAATTTCATAAATTTCTTCTCTCCTCTGGCATCATAAAAAAAAAATATCCAGACAAGGGAGGTCTTCATTTTCTTCTTCTTCTTCACTTCTTCTCTTCTGCTCACACTAACTGGGTCTTCTTGGTCCTCTTCTTCACAACTCCCCTTTTCTTTTATACCAAAGAGGGGGCATCATCATCATCATCAGAAGACTCGAGAGAAGTCACTACTGGCTCCTTGGAGGCTCTAGGTGCCTCAGATGCTAATGGAACTACAGAAATAGGAGGCTCCCAAGGGTCTGGAATGAAAGAAGAGAGTGGAAGAGCACTCATCGAAGCAAGAGTAAGCTTGTTGACCTAAGTGGCCATCTGATGGATAATAGGGGCTTGAGCACCCACCAATGAATTGACCTGCTGGAGTATGGATGCCTGACCTCTGACTGACTGATTAACTGCATCAACTCTACCTCTGAGATGGGAGACATCATCACTCAGCTTCAAGCTCTGCTCTAAGGCATCCACTGCCTTTCTCACAATCAGAGAGAGAATGGAGTCATTTCTAGTCTTCACCACTTCCCCAACAAGTTGATCACTTCCAGTCGTGAATCCACTGCCTCAGCTCTCACTCTCATCTCAAACTGGATGTTGTCTACTCTAGTCTCAAGATTACTCAACCTCTCTCAGACTTCAGTCTGAAAACTCACCATGTTTGGAACTCATGGAGTCTATCTTCCCCATCAGCAAACTCATCAAGTTCTCATCAAATGCAGATATCCAGGGGGGCAGATTAGATGGTCCAGATTCATCTCTAAAATGTGGGTCTTTTCTCTCTGGGGAGGACTCCTCTGACTGATTTGAAGACTGAGGGAAGAGATGCTCTACTGATGCGGCTGAAGATGATGGGATATCTAAAGGTATAACTAGAAGTGGAGGTGGAGGAGGAACAGATGTTTCTGGAGCTGAAGAAGATGGTCCAGGGACTGAAGGAGTAGATGTGGGAGTAGGTTGACTAGCCGGAATGCAAGTAGATGACTCAGTGATGGGAGGCTTGGGGATCCATGCCATCCTATCATTAGACCAAATATAAACCATTCTTAAGATGGTGGCCCTGGAGTAGTAGTTCTTGTCTTCAGGCTTGACCTTGCCTGAATAGGAGGTCAAAGAAACTTTATAGTATATGAAGATTCGGGTAAGGGTGTGAGCATAGGGAAGGCAGTGTTCTTCTTCACGGCATCTAACATAGTGTGATTAAGGATGTAAGATAGGTCATTGTGTTTTGTGGTGAGGATGCACCACATGAGAAAAATATCAAAAAATGTCAGGTAATCTCTACCTCCAGATCTAGGAAGGAGGTTGTAGGATATAATATGATGAAGCAACCTAGCTTCTAGGGTGAGGTCCTTGAGCTTGCGTTGAAAGGCTTGAGAAAAGTCCTTGTTTACAGACAAAAGTTTCAAAGCTTCTACCTCATTGAAGCCTTGATGGACAGCCCACTGATTTGTGGCGTAATTTTCAAATTCACCTCTAGGAAGGCGAAGATTGTACTGACGGTCTTGTTTACTAAATTTGAGTTCTTTTCCATTAACAAAAGTAGTGACCATGGTGGTGGCTTGGTCATATTGGAAGTGGGTATAGAAATGTTTTATGAGCTCAGGACACATTGGCTCATTTGAGGTTAGGAAGGAAGATCATTTCAAGGATTTGAAAAGATTTGTAAGGAGACCTAAAGAATTTGTCTCAAAAGCAACGAAATTTACAATTTTACCATATACGGGAACTCGTTTTGAGAAGTTCTTCAAGTATATCTCTTCAACCTCTTTATCTAGGAACACAAATGAGCACAGAGTGGAGGAGGTTTCAGCTTCTTTTCCTTTGCTTGTCCAAGTCTTCTTCTTCGGTGGCCCTTTGCTAGGGTTCTTCATTCTTGGAGGCATTATCAAATAGAATTAGGTTAAAGGAGATTTGAGAGATTTGAAGGATTTTTGAAGAGATTTGGGAAGGATTTTAGTGAGAAAATCCAATGGAACAATTCGTGGAGGGAAAGTTCTGAGAATGGTTTAAAACAAAATGATTTTGAAAAAATCAGATTTGGGGTTTATATTTATATACCCGCAAGAATTCCTCAATGAGTTGGCTTGGCCAACTTGAACTCGTCGCCGAATGAGGACAATAAGCATTGCTCTATAATTTTTCAAATGACTCATCGCAGAATAGAAATCCCCAATATGGACTCGTCGACGAATGCAATACTAACTCACCAAAAAATTTGATTTTTCAATTTTTAAACCAATTTTCTTTCAATTCCATGATTAATTAAGCTTCCAAATCTTTACTTTAAGCATCCAAATTTATCAAAACAATCAAGTATAATAATTAACCATCCATTTCAATTTAGAATAATTCTTTTGAATTATTTCATCATGCGTATCCATTTCCAACACATTTAGCATAGTAAGCTCATAAGATTCATCATTAGGCATTCAAATATGATCATTTAAGTTGACTTAGCTTAGTCATACCTAATTCTCTCCTTAATGTACTAAATCTTTCATTTTGTAGAGGTTTAGTAAATTTATCTACAAGTTGGTTATTTGTTTCCACAAATTCCAACATAACATCCTTATTTTGTACATGGTCTCTTATGAAGTACTATCTTATTTCAATGTGTTTTGTTCTTGCATGTTGAATAGGATTTTTAGTCATGCATATGACACTTGTGTTATTACATTTGATTTGAATTTTGTTATAGTATAATTTAAAGTCTTCTAGTTGTTGTTTCATAAACAAGGTTTGAGCACAACAACTCTCAGCTGCTACATATTCAGCCTCAACTGTAGATAGGGCTACAGAGTTTTGTTTCTTGCTAAACCATGAAACTAGTGAGTGTCCTAAAAAGTGACATGTATCACTTGTGTTTTTCCGATCAACTTTGCATCCAGCAAAGTCAACATCAGAATAACTAATTAGTTCTAGTAAAGTGTTTTTTGGATACCATAATCCTAAATCAATTGTTCCAAGTAAATTCTGAATATTCTTTTAACAGTAACCATATGAGATTATTTTGGACATGCTTGGAATCTAGCACATATATAGACACTGAACAATGTATTAGGCCTACTAGCAGTTAAATACAATAGGCTACCAATCATACATCTGTACTTCTTTTCTTCAACATTTTTGTCATTTTCATCTTTATCAAGCTTCGTTGATGGACTCATATGAGTATCCATTTCTTTTCCATTTTTCATCTCAAACTTCTTGAGTAGCTCTCTTGTGAATTTGACTTTATTGATGAAAGTCCTTTCCTTAGTTTGCTTGATCTGAGTCCAAGAAAGAAGATCAACTCACTCATCATACTCATCTTTATCTTCTTAGTCTTAAAAATTCTTGACACAAAGAATCATTAGTAGACCCAAAAATAATGTTATCTACATTGATTTGCACCATTAGCATATCATCATTTTTGGACTTTACAAACATTGTTGTATCAAATTTTCCTCTAATGAAATCATTTTCAAGCGAAAATCCACTTACTCTATCATACCAAGCTCTAGGAGCTTGTTTCAAACCATACAAAGCCTTAGTTAATTTAAACACATGATTTGGTATTTTATAATTTTCAAAGCATGGAAGTTGTTCAACATATACTTCATCTGTTATATAGTCATTTAGAAATATATTTTTTACATTCATTTGGAAAAGCTTAAAGTCTTTATAACTTGCAAAAGCAAATAGCATTCTTATAACTTTTAGTCTTGCAACCGGACTAAATTTTTCATCATAATCAATCCTCTCTTCTTGGTTGTAAATACTAATCTTGCTTTATTTTTAATTATATTTCCATTTTTATCTTTCTTGTTTCTAAAAACTCATTTAGTACCAATGATTGATTTATCTTTTGGTCTAGGTATTAAATCTCAAACTTGATTTCTTTCAAATTAATTAAGTTCTTCTGGCATTGTTATTCCCCATGATTCATCTTCAATTGCTTTATTAGCATTCTTAGGTTCAATTTGAGATAGGAAAATAAGGTTCTTACAAATATTTTGTCTTTTTCTTACCCCTTATTCCATATCATCAAGTATGAGTTCTTTAGGGTAATGTTTTATTAATCTTCAAGCTTTAGGAAGTTGATATTCAATTTCATTTTCATTTTCTTCCTCACTATTAATTTCAACAAGATTATCATTGTTAGTATCTTCTTTATCTTGTTTTTCTTTTTCTTTTTCATTTATTTCCATATTAGATATATCTTTAGCTATTTTCTCTATTTTATCAATTGAATCGATTTCATCATTTTTCTTAAGTTCAAATGGATTTGATTCATCAAAGACAACATGAATTGATTTTTCTACCACTAAAGATTTTTTTATTAAACACCCTATAAGCTTTACTATTCATACAATACCCTAGGAAGATTCCTTCAAATGATATGGGCTCAAATTTCTTTAAATGATGTTTGTCATTCACTATAAAACATTTACCAAACACCTTAAAATACCATATATTAGGTTATCTTCATTTCCAAAGCTCATAGGGGGTTTTATTAAGTTTGTTCCTTATTACCACTCTATTAGTTACATAACAGGATGTGTTTGTGGCTTCCGCCCAAAAATAGTTAGGTAACTTATGTTCATTAAGTATAGTCCTAGTTATTTTTTGAAATTATCTATTTTTATGTTCAACAACTCTGTTTTGTTGAGGTGTTCTAGGTGCGGAGAAATTGTGAATAAAACCATGTTCTTCACAAAATGATTCAATTTCTTTATTTTTAAATTCACCACCTCTATCACTTCTTATCTTATTAATAGCATAGTCTTTTTCATTTTGCACTTGTTTACAAAATTTTACAAATAATACATGTGCTTCACTTTTGTGTGATAAAAAAAATACTTATGTGTATCTAGAATAGTCATCAACTATAACAAAGGCATATAATTTATCACCTAAGTTAGCTACATCATTTGGCCCAAAAAGATCCATATGTAAAAGTTCTAGAGGGCTAGATATTGAGATTTCCTTTTTCTTTTTAAATGATGATTTTATTTGTTTTTCTGATTGGCATGCATCACAAATTTTATCTTTCCTGAACTTAGGTTTAGGTAGACCTTTTACAAGTTTATTCCTAGACAATTTTGATAATAAGTCCATACTAGCATGACCTAATCTTCTATGTCATAGTCAACTAGCTTCATTCAATGCCAAAAAAAAATCACATTTTGAGATGTTAATTCATCAAAATCTAAGTATACACATTTTTATTTCTATAAGCAATGAACATGGTGTTAATATTATCTTTATCCTTAGTTATACATACATAGATTTAAATGATACATTAAGACCTTTTACATAGTTGACTTATGCTAATATGATTATGCTTCAATCCATCAACAAGTAAAACATTTTCAATAAAAATTGAGTCGTTCTTGTTAGCCTTAAGGTTACAACCATATGTCCCTCAATTAATTTTAATGATGACATATATAATGAAATGAATCTTGAATACTAATATCTTCCATGAGCAATTTATTTTACAGCATTCTTGTATTAGAAAAGGGACTTCAAGCAAATTCAAGAACTTTCAATAAAAAGACCAATTCAAGACCTGATAAAAATTCCAAATCAAAGCTTCAAAAAGATGATCAACTATCAACAAAAAGGATTTTGGAAGATTGCCTAGAAGACACTACTGCTGAAGACCATTGAAGCTCAAAGCTCATCTCCATCAAGGTAAGGTCTAGGTAGTAAGTGTGGTCTGTCTATGATTTCTCATAAAAATCCTCAAGGGGTTGATTTGGTGAAAAAGCTCAAAATTTCTTAGATTGACCATAGGTTCCTTGAACAAATATTAAAATATGATTAAGGACCTTAAAACATGTTAATTATACTCATAAAGGTTAAGTACAAAACCTTGGAATCACATCATACCTTAAAGGTTTTGAAAATGGATTCTACAAATTTTTTTTGCCTATCCAATCGATCAGATAGGTCATCCAGCCGATTAGGCAGACCATCCAGTCGATCAAGCAAGCCCTGTAATCGACTAGATAGAAAAAAAAATTCAAAATTCGTCTGCATGTGCTGATCGCGTTGGTTCTTCTTACTAATCCATCCTAAATCACTCTAAAGACAAGTATAAGTTGTTAATCATACTTTACTAACAAAATTAAAGACTTTGGAATTCGTGCAAATCATTAAAGTTAAAGTAAAAGCATTAAAAATCAGATAAACCAAAAATCTGAAAATTTTTGGTCTATCTAGCCGATCAGGATGACCATCTAGTCGATTAGATGGTCCATCCAGCCGATCACTCCTTCCTCTAATCGACTGGATAGAACAAAACTCCTTAAAACTTGTTTTGATGATCCAACCAATCAGAAAACTGATCCAGGCGATCAGGTAACCATCCAACCAATTAGGAGGCTCCTCTAATCGACTGGATAGTTTAAAAAAATTCTGAAAAACTGTTCTTTATTGCCAACGGCTATATTTATAACGGGTATTTCGCATTTAATGATCATCAAACGGTAATAAATTTTAGATCACTATAAATATAAGTGATCTTTGAATGATCCAAATATATATAATGCTTACTCATACACTGTTACATTGAAAATCACTCTCTTGAGCTCAAAAATCCCAAATCTGCAAAAACGATACTCTGTTTTTCTCTTTGAGCTAAAATCTAATCTTCCACTTGAGAGATTTCATAAAGCTTGATATTCCATTCTTATCTAACTCTTAAAGGAGTTTATTTTTTGGATCTAAGATCCAACATCTGCTTTCATCATCCAAGAACCTACGTGTTCTGTGAAGCTGCTGCTTCGGGTAAAACCAGAGAGAGCTGTGCTCTGGGTACTGTACGGTTCACCTCAACCAGAAGAGAGGTTGTAAAGGGTTTAGGCTTCACTTGATTAAGAAGTCTGAGCAGTCGTGGACTATAGGGGAATCCTCCAGGCTGGTGTTGCTTGAGGCGGGGGGTAGGCTGGGTCTGCTGAACCTCGAAAACAACTCTGTGTTCGCACTCCTTTACTCTTTCTCCTTCTTCTTGTACACTTAAATTACTTTATCTATCTTATGATTAGTAGCATTCTTTTTAGATTTTATTTTCCGCACTTAAAAATGAATAATCATTTTATCTTGCCATTGACCCTATTCATCCCCCCCCCCCCCCCCCCCCCTCTAGGGTCCATATCTAGGCAACAATTCTTACCAACATTATTTATACCGATGATCTTCTCCTTTGCGTTGTCCCCAAAGGTCACATGCCCTCCATCCTTAGAAGTGATTGAGATAAAAAGCTCTTTGTTCCTGGTCATGTCCCTCGAGCATCCGCTATCCAAGAACCAAGTTGACTTGGAGGAACTTGACTTGAAGCACACCTACAAGACAAACTCAAGTAACTCCATTTGGTATTCAAACCATCTTAGGTCCTACATGGTTAGTCTTGGGAGGGGATGTTCCCTTTGGAACTCAAACCTTCCATACTACCTTCTTCCTATGATAAGTATAAAATGAACTTGAAGGAGTAGTTAATGGACAAGTTGGTTTAGTAAAAACGTTTTGGTAATCTTTTTGCTTTGTTAAATGATTATAATCAATTCCGGCTTTACCAAAAACACATCTTTTTTGGCCTAATAATTTTTCTAAATTCTTTTGGCCATTAGTGAATGTAAGTATGATGTTAGTCAAGTCTTTGACTTTAGCTTTAAGTTTATCACATTCATTAGATTAGTCTTGAGATAATGATTGAATTTCATTTTCTTTAATTTTCAAAGACTCATTATCTTTTTGAAGACTCTCCTTCTCTTTTTGTAAGGATTCATTTAAGTTTGAAAGAGAAATGTTTTCTTTTTTGAGAAATTTATTCTTTGAAACAAGTTTTCAAAATTCGACATACAATTCATTAAATGATTCCCTAATTTCTTCATACGAAAGAGATTCATTAGGGGTAGAATTCACCTCATCATCTTCATGAGCCATTAGGCATAGGTTGGCGACTTTTTCATCGCTTGAGTTTCCTTCCGACTCACTATCATCTGAGTCGTCCCATGTTGCCTTCAAAGCTCTCTTCCGGAACTTGTTGTTCTTTTTTAGTAGAGGACACTCCATCTTGATGTGTCCCGGCTTCTTACATTTGAAGCAAATGATCGGATTTTTCTTACTTGATTCAACTTTTGATATTTCCTTGGTGAATTCCTTCTTATAGGGTCTCCTTTTATGCTTTAAAATTTTCTTCAACTTCCTAGCCATAAGGGTTATATCTTCATCTCCCTCGCTCTCTTCTTTATCACTCTCATTCTCTTGAGAGGATTTCAAGGCTAATCCCTTCTTGAGCTTGGGTTCATCCTCTTGTTGACCCTTCATGATGATTTCATGAGTCATTAATGAACCGAGGAGTTCATCCATTTGAAGCCTGGTAAAGTCTTTGGCTTCTTGGATGGCTATCACCTTGGGAGACCATTCTTTAGGTAGTGAGCGAAGCACCTTCCTCGCATTTTCTATATTAGAATATACATTTCCAAGTGACTTTAGTTCATTCAAAATATTAGTAAATCTAGTAAACATTTCTCCTATGGACTCATCTTTCTCCATTTTAAATAGTTCCTAGTTATGAACTAGGATGCTTATTTTTTCTTCCTTCACTTGATTAGTCCCCTCATAAGTGACTTGAAGTTTATCCCATATTTCTTTGGACAAGTCACATGCCGACACTTTATTAAACTCTTGAAGGCTTAAGGCACAATACAAATTACTAATTGCCTTAGCATTGATTTGAATGAGTTTAATGTCGGCATCATTCCACTCTTCCTCTAACTTGGGTATTTCAATCTCATCTACATTTTTAGTAGAAAGATGTGGTCCTTTGACTATGACCTTCCAACATTGACAGTCAAGGGCTTGGATGTAATACATCATTCGGGTTTTCCAATAGTTATAGTTCTCACCATTAAACAATAGAGGTCTAGTGGTTGATTAGCCCTCTCCTATGCTAGTTGCAAAAATGTTTGTCTTATTAACTTTTACTCTAAGAAGCTTAAATCTGAATTTAGAGAGTCCTAGGCTCTGATACCAATTGTTGCCCAAGTAATGACCCTAATGGGCAGGGGGTGAATAGGGTCTTGGCAAGTTTAAAATTTTCTACCTTAGTCTCTTTTATGGAATTAAAATAACAAAGAGATTGCAAGAAATTCTAAAATATAATAATAAAGAAAATTAGAGAGAGTTAGAGATTGCAAATACTAAGAATTTGATCTCGAGGTTCAGCAATTCACCTCTATCCCCGCCTTTAAGCTTCCCGCTTCAAGGACTCACCATGATTTTACTCGTACAAACTTCTTCATGGGTGAATTCCAAAACTTTTACAATTCTCTTCACGGATGAGAATCACACATTTACAACCCCCTTTTACAGGTAAGGATAAGACATTGACTTGCAAGAGAACACCCTCTCTTGACTTCTTCGAAGTTTCTACTTCAATGCAAGAATCCACCGATTCTATACTTCACTTTACAATTTGATATTTGCATTTTAATACGAAATTATGGCTCCTGATATGAGCTGGATAAGATTGCTATCAATCATTCTAGAAATCTCTCAAAAGATGGGAGTTGAATAGCTCAAAAATAGAGATTAAGATTTCTAGGTTTTTCTCAATAAATAAAACGATGAATATTGATAAGAATTGAATGAAAGTTAATGATTTCGTCTATATTGGATCAAGACTTGTTCTTAGTTCATAAATGAACTCTATTTATAGTTCTTGGATCAATATGACCATTGGGGAAACATCAAATGTCAAACTAGCCGTTTAAAAACTAGCCGTTGGATGAAATTGGGGGTTTCCCGCATGAATTCATCAACGAGTTCAAGAGATGAACTTGGATTCGTCAACAAGTTCAAGAGATGAACTTGGATTCGTCGCCGAATTCAAAGCCTGATAGATTTCACAAGAATATGTCTCCATTCTTCGACGAGTTCAATATGGCTCCTTAGAGTCGTCGACGAGTCTACTGAATTTTTACATAATTCTTATCTCTTAAAAACCTAAATGATGGGAATGGTTTCCAAGGTCTTTTGGCTTTCCTTAGCCAATATTTTTCTCATTCTTTATGATGTCCTAAGGCCTTAGAATATATTTAATTTGGTCTTAGGCTCCTATGGTCAATCTAGGTACTTTGAGCATTCAACTTTTCATCTTTTGGCCTAATCTAGGTACTTCTAACTTTAAGTTTATCACATTCATTAGATTAGTCTTGGCATCATTCTTTATGATGTCCTAGGGCTAGTGGGTCTATTCCACAGATGGTGTAGAGGCTGGTAAGGCCAAAAGGGTTGTTGGTGGGTCTCGTTCATAGTGTTTCTAGAGACAAGAATGTCAATAACCGTTGTCTACGGAATTAGCAAACAGGTTTGCGGTAATTGCAAACTGGGTGACAGAATTGTGAGAGAAATTCTAGTTCGAGGTGGAGGTGCTTCCTGGATGTGGATGATGCAGTGTTCTATTTTGAAGGTTTGCTTGGTGATTAGCAAATCGGTTCTCTTGATTGTGATGGCCGACGTGGAGTTCTCTTCAAGGTAGAGATTTGTTGAAGTTTGGTTCGAATTGGACAAAACCAAAGACCACAATCCGATCAGCTAGCTAGGCGTCGATCGATCGGCGATGTGGTAATTTCCAAAAATAATCCTGTGTTTTGGAAATTCCTACTTTGAGGAGACTTTCTATTTGTTTAGGACCCGAGTTTAGGCCTATAAATAGGGGATTGTGGGTCTAGGATTTGTAACGAAAGATCATTAAATCATGAGAGGTTCAATAGTAGGGCCCCAAGGAGAGCCCTAGTTGTTCTAATGGGAGTGGGGAATAGTAGAAAGGGTTTAAGCATACCAGGGCTTGGGAAAAGGTTGAAGGGATGATTGATATCTGTGGATTGTTCTTAGGGGTCATTGAGAAGGTGACTTGAGTGAGGTGTACAAGGGGCTCTAGGCTTTGGTTGGGATTAAATTTGAGAGGAGAGAAATATTGTAATGGGTTTCTCAAGGTTTCTCTGAATAAAGAAGAAGCAATCGGATCTTCTTGACCCGTGGACATAGGTAGGTTATTGTCGAACCACGTATATCTCTTGTGTTTTTTCTTTAATGTGTCCTTGCTTGTTTATTCTTTTTCATCGGGTGTTATTCTGTTATTTCCCCATTGTATTAGAGCTGCAGTTTAGTTTGGGCAACTTTCAGTGGAGGGTTTTTGACGAAAAAGGGGCTTAATTTTGTTGAAATAGTATAAGATAGAGGGGCATAATTTGGTTATGCTCTCACAGTCTCCAATAGTATGGACATTCTTCTAATAAAGTGGTTATTAGATTCAGAGGCTTCGTTTGACGAAGTCATTCGGACTTCAAGAGGGGTACACTATGTTATGTCCCTAAGTTGCGAAGGAATTTAGTTTCACTTGGCAAGTGATATTCTCTGGGCTGTTGCTACATAGTAGGAGATGGAGTTATCAAAATAAAGCGGGAAAAGTGAGGATGCTTATTTTTAATGAAGGGGAAGAAGTGTGGTAATTTTTATCTCCTGTATGGAATATGGGTATAGGTGGAGCTACTACGGAGTCTACAGGAATCGGAAACCAGATGTTATGTAGTGGATAGAAAGCTTACCTAGGGTCACTTTGGGAGTCGGTGCAGAGACAGGTATTCCAGTGGGTTTCTGAAAGGATGGAGATGGTGAGGTGCCTTTGATAGAGAGGATTGGTCTATGTCCTCATCCGGGTTCTTCTAGAATGGAGAATGGTTTTCAGGCTGCACACAGGTTTTGGTCATTTTTGATCGAATTCAGTGGATGGCTTTCTGAGGTGAATCGAGAGTGTGTGTAGTTGGTGGGTCTCTTCCGCAAATGATGTAGAGACAGGTAAGGCTAAAAGGGTTGTTGGTGGGCATCTTTCGCAATGGATATAGGGACGGGAATGCCAATAACGGTTGTTTTGCAGAATTAGTAAATGGGTTTGCGGTAATTACAATCGGAGTGACAAAATTATGAGAGAGATTCTAGTTCGAGATGGAGGTGCTTCCCAGTTGTGGGTGATGCGGTTTTCTATCCTGAAGGTTTTCTTTGTGATTTGCAAATTAGTTGTCTTGGTTGGGGTGGTGTCGTGGAGTTCTCGCCAAGGTGGAGATTTCTTGAAGTTCGGCTTGAATTGGACAAAACCAAGGACCACAACCCAATCGGCCAGCTAGGCGCCGATCAATCGGTGGTGCGGTAATTTCCAATAAGCATGTGTTTTGTGTTTCGGAAACTCCTATTTTGAGGAGACTTTCTATTTGTCTAGCACTTCGAGTTTAGGCCTATAAATAGGGGATTATGGGTCTAGGGTTTGTATCTAAAGATCATGGAATCATGAGAGGGTGAATATTAGGGCTCCTGGGGAGAGCAAGTTTGCTCTCGAGAAGAGCCCTAGTTGTTCTCATGGGAGTGAGAGATAATAGAAAGGGTTTAAGCATACTAAGTCTTGGAAAAAGCTTGAAGGGAGGATAGATAGGGATTATTCTTAGGGTTCATTGATAAGGTGACTTGAGTAGGGTTGACAAGGGGCTTTGGACTTGGGTTGAGATTTAATATGAGGGGAGAGCAATATTGTAAAGGATTTCTCAAAGTTTATCTGAATAAAGAAGAAGAAATTGGATCTTCTTAACCCATGGACATAGGTAGATTATTGTCGAACCACGTATATCTCGTATTTTCTCTTTGGTGTGTGTTTGCTTGTTTATTCCTTTCCATCGGGTGTTATTCTGTTATATCCCCAACAATTGGTATTAGAGATGCCGGTTAGTTTGGGCAACTTTCGGTGGAGGGGTTTCGACGGAAAAGGGGCTTCATTCTGCTGAAATAGTACAAGATGGAGGGGCATACTTTGGAGATGCTCTCACAGTCTTCAATAGTATAGACATTCTTCTAATAAAGTGGTTATTAGAATCAGAGGCTTCATTTGACAGAGTGATTCGGACTTTGGGAGGGGTGGCCTATGTTATGTCCCTAAGTTGTGAAGAATTTAGTTTGACTTGGCTAGTGATACTCCCTAGACTGTTACTACATAGCAGGAGATGAAGTTACCAAAATAAAGCAGGGAAAATGGGGATGCTTATTTTTTATGAAGGGAAAGAATTGTGGTAATTTATTTCTCCTGGATGTAATACAGGTGCAAGGGAAGCTACTACGGGGTCTACAGGAATCGAAAACCAGATGTTATGCAGTGGATAGAAAGTTCTCATAGGGTAACTTTTGCATTCGGTGTAGAGATGGGTATTCCAGTGGGTTTCCGAAAGGATAGAGATGGTGAGTTCCCTTTGACAGAGAGGACGAGTCTATGTCCTCGTCCGAGTTCTTCTAAAATGGAGGATGTTTTTCAGGCTACACACGGGTTTTGGCCATTTATGTTCGAATTCGATGGATGGTTTTCTGAGGTGAATCGAGGGTGTGTGTAGCTACTGGGTCTCTTCCGCAAATGATGCAGAGGCGAGTTAGGCGAAAAGGGTTGTTGGTGGGTCTCTTTCGTAGCGGGTGTAGAGAAAAAAATGCCAATAACGGTTTTTTGCGGAATTAGCAAACGGGTATGAGATAATTACAAATGGGGTGACAGAATTGTGAGAAAGATTCTTGTTCGAGATTGAGGTGCTTCCCTAATGTCGGTGATGCAATGTTCTATCTTAAAGTTTGTTTGGTGATTAGCAAATCGGTTCTCTTGGTTGTGGTGGTGTTGTGGAGTTCTCGCCAAGGGGGAGATTTTTTGAAGTTCGGCCCGAATTGGACAAAACTAAGGACCACAATCCTATCGTCCATTTAGGCGTTGATCGATCGGTGGTGAGGTAATTTCTGGAAATAAGCCCGTGTTTTGTGTTTTGGAAACTCCTATTTTGAGGAGACTTTCTATTTGTCTAATACTCCAAGTTTGAGCCTATAAATAGGGGATTATGGGTCAAGGGTATCGAAAGATAATGGAATCATAAGAGGGTAAATATTAGAGCTCCCATGGAGAGAAAACCCGCTCTCGGGGAGCGTCACGCCACAAAACCTACATATAATACATCTCATATTTGTGCAAATTACAAGGCGTGAACCTGCAACAAATCCCGAGGTAATGGAATTTAATCTAAATAAATTACCATTAACAGATGCATATCTCTAGCATTAAGTTTAAACTAACAAGAGTAAATAACAGTAAAACTGAATCCATATAAGAATATCACTGACATAACACTCTACCTCAATTTAAAAGTACTAATTAAAGTTATGCAACGAAACCCAACAACTAACTAAGTTCTTGACCGTTTTTCCTAGGTCCTTCAAATACTTCCTGAAAAATCAATAAATATAACAAGGGTGAGCTTTTTGGCTCAGCAAGAGAATACAACAACATGCAACCATTATGATAAATAAAACAATGAACAACAGATAAGAATATGTATCATTTAATTTATCAGTTTACACAATTCTTCTGTCAATAAGGTTTACACGTAGTTCATCCTATTGACAACAGTATTAATCTTGTATGGTTTTATACAAAGACCCTTAGATTTACACATAGCTCACCTAAGGTAGTCACTCTGAGAGGCACATAACTTCTCAGTGGGATTACACAAAGCTCTCCCTCAGACTTTAGACCTAGAGAGTCTCTCATTCTCTATTTTTCATCCCTTTTTCTTATTCTCTTTAATTCGTTAACCCCACTCTTTATTATGACGTCCCATACCATCATAATAAAGAGAACATAATATTGCAAAATTAAAACAATTACAATTATGCAAGATAATAATTGAAATATATTTCTTTAAAACATGTCATTCTAAAATAAAGAGAATCTACATTTTATCTAATATGCTCACAGTACCAACCATTCCAAACTAATTATTTGACAAAGAATAAATTAATTAAATCAATTTATTTTATTTTATTCTCCTTCTTTTCTTTCGTTTTATTTCTTCATTCATTATTTAATTTATTTAATTCTTTTTATTTCATAATCTATTTTATTAATTTATTTAATTATTTTTCATCATTTTTATTTAATTAATTCAATTAAATACAGCCGCCAAAACCACCATCGCAAAACACCTGAAACAGTGCCGCCGATCGATCGGCGAATCGCCTGCGATCAATCGGTGACCACCGATCGATCGGCCCAAGGCCCCCAATCAATCGGTATCGACGATTTGGCTGGAAAACGCCAGCCCAAACCCCATATTTCTATTTTTCAACTTTCTGAACCCTTTTTTCTCAATTTTCCAACCCTCGAAACCCTTGTTAATTTACCCACCATTGTTCTTTCAATTTATAATTTTTTTTATTCAAACATTATTTATGCATTATACTTCAATGTACATAGATCTCTATCCTAAATTTCACACAAATATTAATAAATCTATATAAACTTAACATAAAACAAAACCCTAACTCTAGGGGAGTATTCACTTGCCTCAAAGGTTCGAATCTCAGACTTTTAATACTTCAATCCTACCCGAACACGCTTGTCTCGAAGGATCAGACCACCACAAGGAAGAAAGCTCAAATCTCCAAGCCTCGAATCTTGATCTAGGTGTTTGAAAGTTCTACCAAAGTGCAGCCTCTTTTTCCTTTCTCTCCCACGTTCTATTCTTCAGAATTTCAGTTTAGATTAAAATAATGAGGATTAGGTTTAACATGTTCTATTTATATTAACCCTAATTCTTATTTACCAAAAGGCCATTAGTGGCCCTTGTTTGTTTATAGGTTCTAACTAACCCCAATGAACTTATTCTCATTCTCAAATTTATTACCCCTATTCAAAGAGATTACTGAATCACTCTTAAAAATAGGAAAAGAAATTTCAAGATCATTACAATCCACCCTCCTTAAAAGAATTTTGTCCTCAAAATTTAACATACATCAACAGGAAAAAGATGTGGATACTTCTCCACCATATCCGACTCTAGCTCCCACGATGCCTCTCTCTCATCATGATTATTCTACTGCACCTTCACCAAGAAGATAGACTTAGCCCGAAACTGCTTCTCCATTCGATCTAAGATGCAAACTGGTTTCTCTTCATATGACACATCTTGTCTATGCTCCAAAGTGTTGAAATCAACAATATGTGACTTATCTCTCACTTACTTCCTCAGCATGGACACATAGAACACACATTGTGCACACTGGACAAATTGGGTGGAAACGCCAATCTATAAGCCACCACTGCAACCCGATCCAAAATCTCAAAAGGTCCAATTAACCTCGGAGATAACTTCTCTTTCCTCTTGCCAAATCTCATCACACCTTTCATTGGTGACACCTTCAGAAGAACATGGTCCCCAACAGAAAATTCCAAATCTCTCCTTCGCCTATCAGCATAACTCATCTGACGACTTTGAGCTGTGCGCAACCGTTCTCTGATTACTACCACTTTCTCTATGGTCTCATGAACTAACTCTGGCCCAAGTAACCCATTGTCACTCACCTCTGCCCAACATACAGGAGAGCGACATGGTCTACCATACAAAGCCTCGAATGGTGTCATGCCAATACTGGCATGGAAACTATTGTTATAGACAAACTCCACCAAAGGTAAATGATCAACCTAGCTACCCTTGAAATCCATCACACAAGCACGAAGCATGTCCTCCATAACCTGGTTGACCCTCTCTGTCTGACCATCGGTTTGAGGATGAAACACAATACTAAATTCTAATGATGTCCCCAAGGCCTTTTGGAAACTCTTCCAAAATCTATATGCAAAACGAGAATCCGGATCTGAGACTATTGACGTCGGAACTCCATGAAGCTTGACAATCTCCTTGACATACAACTTACTCAACTCATCCATAGAGTAAGTAGTATGGACAGGAAGGAAATGAGCAGACTTGGTCAAACGGTCTATTATTACCCAAATCGCATCAAAACCCTGCTTTGACTTCGGTAATCCAACAACAAAATCCATGGAAATGCGCTCCTACTTCCATTCCGCAACAGGCAAAGGTTGTAAAGGCCCAGCTGGTCTCTGATGCTCAGCCTTCACTTGCTGACAGGTGAAGCATTTCGACACATGTTCAGCAACGTCCCTCTTCATGCCATCCCACCAAAAATTTCTACAGAGATCCCGATACATCTTTGTACCGCCTGGATGCACTATAAATTTGGAACAATGAGCCACGTCCAAAACTTCCCTCTTTAGATCTACCAGATCTAGAACACAAAGTCTACCACGAAATCTCAGACCGTTATTGGACCCCAAGGTCCAACCTGAAGAGTCATCCACAACTTATTCCACTACTCTTAACTAAATCTTCTCATCATGCAACTGAGCATGAATAATCCTGCTGATCAATGATGGTTGAACCATTAGACTGCTAAGAAGAGCCCTAGCTTCACTCTGAACTGGGCGAAGATCAAATTCTAACACCGTCTCAAGCATCCGCCTCTCCTAAACCATCATAAGTGCAACCAACCCTCTAGGTTTGCAACTCAGAGCATCAGCTACCACATTAGCTTTCCCAGGGTGATACTGGAGTGTGAAATCATAGTCCTTTAGATGCTCCATCCACCGTCGCTGCCTCATGTTCAACTCCTTCTAAGAGAACAAATACTCCAAGCTCTTATGGTCAGAGAAGAGTTCAAACTTCTCACCATACAGGTGGTGCCTCCAAATCTTCAAGGCAAAAACCACAGCTGCTAATTCCAGGTCATGAGTTGGATAGTTCTTCTCATGAACCTTCAACTGTTGGGATGCATAGGCAACAACCTTCCCATTCTGCATTAATGCACAGCCTAATCCCTGATGCGACGCATCACTGTAGATCACTAGTCCCCCACTTCCCTCTGGAATAGTCAGAACTGGTGCTAAAGTCAATCTATCCTTTAGCTCAACAAATGCCTACTTGCACTTGTCATCCCAAACAAACTTCACATCTTTCTTCGTCAGATTTGTCAACAGTGAGGAAATCTTCGAAAACTCTTCAATGAAACACCGATAGTAACCCGCAAGACCTAAGAAACTACGGATCTCCGAAACAGACTTGGGCTATTCCCAATTCATCACCGCCTCAACTTTAGCAAGGTCCACTGACATTCCATCCTTGGAGACCACGTGTCCCAAAAACTTAACCTCTTCCTGCCAAAATTCACACTTTGACAACTTAGCATATAACTGATACTCTCGAAGTGTCTAAAGTGTGATGCGAAGATGCTGCTGGTGCTCTTCTCTGGACCTCGAATAAATCAGAATGTCATCCACAAATACTACTACAAACTAATCCAAGAAAGGCTTGAACACTCGATTCATTAAGTCCATGAACACAGCTGGTGCATTAGTCAGCCCAAATGGCATGACTAAAAACTCATAGTGCCCATACCATATTCAAAAAGCGGTCTTTGAAACATCCTCCTCCTTCACCCTCAACTAGTGATAACCCGATCTTAGATAAATCTTAAAGAACCACCTTGCTCCCTTAAGTTGATCGAACAAGTCATCAATCCTCGGTAAAGGATACTTATTCTTGATCGTTACTTTATTCAATTGCCAAAAATCGATGCATAATCGCATAGATTCGTCCTTCTTCTTAACGAACAAAACCGGCGCACCCCAAGGTGATGTACTCGGTCGAACAAAGCCTTGATCTAATAACTCCTGGATCTGACTCTTCAGTTCCTTCAACTCTACCCATGCCATCCTGTACGGGGCTCTCGATATCGACGAGGTTCCCGGCACCAAATCAATACCAAAATCTACTTCCCGCCTTGGGGGCAAACCCGGTATATTTCTAAACATGTCTTCAAACTCGGAGACAACAGGACTCACCTCCACACTAAGACTCTTCTCCACCCTCTCAATATGAAAGAGAAAACATTTGATCAAAACTTTCTCCAAATAACAACTCCAGAAAGAAAAGGTATTTCTCCAGGGATTGAGAAAGTTACTGTCTTTCCAAAATAGTCTATCTTAGCATGGAAGGCAACTAACCAATCCATGCCTAAGATAACATCGAACTCTCGCATCCCAAGAATCACAAAATCTGCTGACAAAATCCTATCCTCAATTTTAATCGGACAGTCTCTACAAACTTGACCCAAATAAGCTGACTCTCCCATTGGTGTTACAACTGACAAAACAACCTCTAATTTTTCTGGCACTAAGCCCAAGACATTCACAAAAGATGTTGAAATAAAAGAATGAGATGCTCCTGAATCGAACAAAACTTTAGTGACACAATGATAAATGGGGAGAGTACCTTCCACCAGTGCCTCAGATACATCCGCCTCCTTCTGAACTACTGCAAACACTCTTGCAGGACCTCTCTGCTGGTTGGAAGCCTGACCCTATGGCTGATCAGTCTGTTTCGACTTGGGACAGTTCCTTGCTATGTGCCCCTTCTCCCTGCAGTTGTAACAGATCCCTAGAAAACTCTTAGGCTCTGCATTTATGACTAGCACAACAGATACTAAGGCTGTAGATGTGACTGGAGCAACTGCCTTCTATCGCTTCCACTGTGGTTGCTTCTTCGGAACTCTAGGGTGATTTTTCTGCACTTGCTGAGGCCCAGGCACAAACTTACCCTTGTCCCTCGACTCAAACCTCTGATCTCTGCCTTTCTGATAATCCACATTATCACGTTCGACCATCAAAGCTCGCTTCACTACCTCTACGTAGGTCCTCAGGCGAAGGCTCACTATCATCTTCCTGATAGATGGAGTCAACCCTTGCTCAAATTTTCTCACCCGGCACTCCTCACTCTCCACCATATACATGGCAAAACGAGACAGCTCAGCAAACTTTGCCTCATACTGACCCACAGTCATCGATCCCTGAACAAGGTTAATAAACTCTAGGGCCTTCTGCTCTCTAACAGTCTCCGGGAAATACTTGGAATAGAATTTCAACTTAAATTCCTCCCAACCCATCTCAAATACCTCCTCTGATCTGGTAATCATATCCCACCAATGATGTGCTTCACCCTTCAACAGAAAAACTGTGAGTTTCCTTCGCTGAATCTCGCTGCACTCCATGACCTCAAAGATCTTTTCAAGTTCTTGGACCCACTTGTCCGCTTCCATTGGATCTGCAGCTCCACTAAATGTCGGAGGGTTCAACCTCTTGAATTCCTTAATCAAACCAGCCATGGGTGTGGTCTCTGAAATCTGACTAGACATGTCTGACCAATTTCCTGCTTGACGAGCAAACTCCTCCAGAAGCTTTGCTGTGTCTCCTAGTGCCTGGAAAACTGCATCAATCATTAGGTCTAAACGCTCAAATGCCCCAGCCCTTGCTCTTGTCTGACCTCGCCCCCTTCCTCTCCTTCCAGACATAATCCTTATTACAAAAATAAGGAAAACATTAGTCTGGTTGTACAAAACAAAAGAATGAATAACTCAATGAAATAATCTCTCAAGGACCCTAAGGACTCTCTTAGGTGTCAATACAAACACCAGGGTTACATTAAACCTGGCTCTGATACCAATCTGCCACGCCCCAAAACCTACACATAATACATCTCATATTTGTGCAAATTCCAAGGCGTGAACCTGCAACAAATCCTGAGGTAATGGAATTTAATCTAAATAAATTACCATTAACAAATGCATATCTCTAGCATTAAGTTTAAACTAACAAAAGTAAATAACTGTAAAACTGAATCCATATAAGAATCTCACTGACATAACACTCTACCTCAATTTAAAAGTACTAATTAAATTTCTGCAATGAAACCCAACAGCTAACTAAGTTCTTGACCGTTTTCCCTAAGTCTTTCAGGTACTTCCTGAAAAATCAATAAATATAACAAGGGTGAGCTTTTTGGCTCAGCAAGAGAATACAACAACATGCAACCATTATGATAAATAAAACAATGAACAACAGATATGAATATGCATCATTTAATTTATCAGTTTACACAGTTCTTTTATCAATAAGGTTTACACGTAGTTCACCCTATTGACAACAGTATTAATCTTGTATGGTTTTATCTAGGGACCCTTAGGTTTACACATAGCTCACCTAAGGTAGTCACTCTGAGAGGCACGTAACTTCTCAGTGGGATTACACAAAGCTCTCCCTCAGACTTTAGACCTAGAGAGTCTCTCATTCTCTATTTGTCATCCTTTTTTCTTATTCTCTTTAATTCGTTAACCTCACTCTTTATTATGACGTCCCATGCCATCATAATAAAGAGAACATAATATTGCAAAACTAAAACAATTACAATTACGCAAGATAATAATTGAAGTATATTTCTTGAAAACATGTTATTCTAAAATAAAAAGAATCTACATTTTATCTAATATGCTCACAGTACCAACCATTCCAAACTAATTATTTGACAAAGAATAAATTAATTAAATTAATTAAATCAATTTATTTTATTTTATTCACCTTCTTTTCTTTCGTTTTATTTCGTCATTCATTATTTAATTTATTTAATTCTTTTTATTTCGTAATCTATTTTATTGATTTATTTAATTATTTTTCATCATTTTTATTTAATTAATTCAATTAAATACAGCCCCCAAAACCACCATCGCAAAACATCCGAAACGGCACCGCCGATCGATCGGCGAATCGCCTGCGATCAATCGGTGACCACCGATCGATCGGTATCAGCGATTTGGCTGGGAAACGCTAGCCCAAACCCCATATTTTGATTTTTCAACTTTCTGAACCCTTTTTCTCAATTTTCCAACCCTCGAAACCCTTGTTAATTTACCCACCATTGTTCTTTCAATTTATAATTTTTTTTATTCAAACATTATTTATGCATTATACTTCAATGTACATAAATCTCTATCCTAAATTTCACACAAATATTAATAAATCTATATAAACTCAAGATAAAACAAAACCCTAAATCTAGGGGAGTATTCACTTGCCTCAAAGGTTCGAATCTCAGACTTTTAATACTTCAATCCTACCCGAACATGCTTGTCTCGAATGATCAAACCACCACGAGGAAGAAAGCTCAAATCTCCAAGCCTCGAATCTCGATCTAGGTGTTTGAAAGCTCTACCAAAGTGCGGCCTCTTTTTCCTTTCTCTCGCACGTTCTATTCTCTAGAATTTCAGTTTAAATTAAAATAATGAGGATTAGGTTTAACATGTTCTATTTATATTAACCATAATTCTTATTTACCAAAAGGCCATTAATGGCCCTTGTTTGTTTATAGGTTCTAACTAACCCCAATAAACTTATTCTCATTCTCAAACTTATTACCCCTATTCAAAGAGATTACTGAATCACTATTAAAAATAGGAAAAGAAATTTCAAGATCATTACAGGGAGAGCCCTAGTTGTTCTCATGGGAGTGGGAAATAATAAAAAGGGTTTAAACTTACTAGGGCTTGGGAAAAGGTTGAATGGAGGATAGATATGGATTGTTCTTAGGGTTCATTGAAAAGGTGACTTAAGTGGGGTGGGTTTTGGGCTTGGGTTGGGATTTAATCTGAGAAGAGAGCAATATTGTAATGGGTTTTCTCAAGGTTACTCTAAATAAAGAAGAAGAAATTCGGATCTTCTTGACCGTAGACATAGGGAGGTTATTGTCGAACCACATATATCTCTTGTGTTTTCTCTTTGGTGTGTACTTGCTTATTTATTCTTTTCTACCAGGTGTTATTCTGTTATTTCCCCAACAGTCTCAACCATGTGCACTCTCAATAGCATTTTCCTTATTTGAATGCTATATTAAGAAACTTTATGACCATGATGGACCGGTCTTAGTGTAATCTCCACCCTGGATGGTCTCAATAGCATTTCCTATATAGGAAAGTTATATCAACAAATTTTATGACCACGATAGACCCATTGCCCAAAAAAAATCGGGGGCTATACCCCCAACCAACAAGGCCTCATACCCCAATCCCATTACTTTTTTTAGTATAATTTGGTCCCCCAAGGAAAAATTCCTGACTCCATCCCTAATTACATCCAAAGCTTGGATTTTGGTACATTACAAAGATATATTGTGGTATATTGGTTAAACAAACGTCCCAACTAGAGAGGAGCGACATTTAGAGGTCAAAAAAACCACTTTTTTTGTTATGAGAAATGCTACCCCAGTCTTAGACTTCCAAAGTCTCGCAGTTGTAGCGGGAGTGTTGCACATCAACATGTTACCTTGAGAAATTGTGCATATAATAAATTTTTCTTGATTGAATTTTTCGCTTGTGCAAACAATAATTTTCTCTTGATTGAATGTTGAGAGGCGGCTAGCAATCATTTTTTATTATTACTAATTGTGAAGGCACGTGAGACATTGGCAGCAAGTATATAAAGAACAGAGATGAATGCCAGCCCTAGTCTCAGTTAACCCCTACTTTCACACTTCACCAACCACCGGTCAAATTTGCAATGATTAAAGCACTCTCTCTCATGCAAAATGGACAAGTGATTGGTAGAAGGTAAGAGTAGGGGTTGACTGAGAGTAGGGCTAGCACTTCTAATAAACAGAAAGCGCAAGACTTGCTGATTAATCTCAACAATTCATTTGGTTGTTGATCATAACCATCCAATTAACTGCCTTCGGATTATGAGAAACAATATAGTATCGCGGCAGTTTAAGAGAAAAACTAAGCTCCCAATCAGGTAGATATCACAACCGAAAATAAGACTTGATGGATCTTAGGATATGTTCTAACATGGGTTTTTCCATGATTGCCTCTCAAGTTTTGGGTTTTTCCCTGCTATCCAGGTTTGAAAAGCCCTTCTCTTAAAAGGCCTAGCCACATGTAAAAAATAATGACTTTGGACCATTCTAACCCCAGTGGGTTACGAAAAATAACAAACCCCGATCATTTACAAAAAATAAGAAAGAGAGAGAACACGACATCTCCAGTTGAACCACTTGAGCTACGGCAAGAGGTATTTCGTTTCAAAGAGAATGCCATTAACAAAAGAAAAACCCTCATTCTCGAGTTTCTTGTATTTTTTTTAAGTGAATTATTTCAAAGCATTGCATGTATGATTAATCTAAGAAAAAAGTTTACAATCATTTCATATGTTTTCTTTTAGTTCGTTAGGGTTTACAGTGTACGGTCGATACTATGTTATATAGTTTTCCAAATGTTTTATTTTATTTTATGGTGTACAGTGTACGGTCGATACAAGTTTCATCTTAAAATTGAAGATGATAGGTCGATACATACAATAGTATAGTCATGTATCCACCTAGTATCATGTATCGACTGCTATCAACCTGATGTATCGAACTGGTATTGACCTGTATCAATCTTACACGTAAAAACTCTATTAAACTCAAAATTTTACAATTTTTTCATCCTTTTTCATGAACACTCCTATTAAAACTATCCTAAAATACTCGTTAAGCTCTCTCTTTCTTGTGATAAGGTATAGAAATAATGAAGGTGAAGAAAAATCAACCATATCTATTTTAAATTAGGATAATGTAAATCATGAACAATCAAACATGTATTTTCAACACTGTTTTCATAACTGGAGCGGGCATCGAACCGGTAGAGTGGCTGGTTCCCGTTTCCACCGGTTCAACCGGTCTGGTTCGACCATGTACTTTTTACAAACAAAAAAAAATCTTTTTTTTTTCATTTTTCCCGGTTCCGATCGGTTCCCAATTGGTTCTACTACCGGTTCTGGCCAGTTTTGACCGGTTCTAACCAGTTTCTAAATAGTCCTGGCTTTGAGGGTTTTGGGAACCAGCGAGGGTCCGGTTCCTGGTTCGTCCGATCGGTCCGGTCCGATTCTGACAACACTGATTTTCACACAAAAAATGACTGATGAGTTTCGTGAAAAAGGAAGTGAGGAGCTTCTCCCATCTCATGCGCTTACGTAAACCCTCTTTTCTTTTTCCCTTTTTTTTTTATTTAACTAAAAAAACACTCGAAAACATGATTTGTTGGGCTGAACCTAAAAAATATTTAATATTTTGGGTGTAGAGTGAGGTCGGTGTGAGCGGTAATGTTGTCACAGTGAACCGAAATTTACCCTTACATTGCTAATTCACTCTTTACATTGCTAACCTACCAAAAAGCAAAATTTGACTTTTTGGCCTTTAAAATAATTTGAGAGATGAGCACCAAACGCTCCATTTTAATGGAAAATAATTTTTTACATCAAATCACCTTTGTTTTTTACATCGTTTCAATTATAAAAATATTTTTTTTTCTTTTATTGGAGTGGACCACTAGCCCAACAGGAGATGAGCAGCAGCTCCTCTCAAATAATTTGAAGGTGGAATGGCATGAGTTGACAATTATACAAAATGTTTAGCCAAAGCTACTCCTTTTAGCTGAAATAGGGATAGAGAATCCCCACCAATGTAAGAAACAAGTATTTGTCTCATACGTCTAAGGGATTTTTTAGCTTAAAGATGGAATATGTCGGTGATACTGTAGTCCTGTTGTTCTTTTTCGAGCCAGTTTCTGGTACGATGCCAAGAGATTTTACCAACTAAGCTAGCTGGCACCTACATCCTGTTGACCATTTAGGCCTATCAGAATCCTACAAAACAAAGACTTAGCAAGGTTGATTTTAATAGGGTCTCCTTCGTTCGAGGTGTCTCCTTCATTTGAGGATGGTCCTTATCAAGTTTTCAATAGGGAAATTTTCTCATTTATTAACCTTAAATACTAACAGTAAATAAATAATACCTTTTTACTATTAAAAAAAACAAGCATCGTTTCATTGACTCATTTCTAAAAATATTGTGTTGAAAAATAAATTACGATACTGAAATTCCACTAAGACTTCAAACCCTAACCTCGTCCACTCTCTTCTCCACAATGAGAGACCCATAGTTTTTGTGCATCGAAACCCTGCAAAAACAAATGAAAGAGAACTTTTTCTAAAAACAAAAAAAAAAAATCTCGACCCTATTTAGAAGTGCTTTTCATAAATACATTTTTAGTTTTACACCTAGATGAATTTTAGAATATTTTCTGCCTGAATAAAGCGGAAACGGCCATGTTATCTAACATAAGATTGGCTTAGTTGATGGAAATCCATATTTTCATGAACCGGCTATATACCCTGCCTCTAAATTAAATCCCAAGAAGGGAATTTTAATTGAAAAAATATAAACTAAAAAACATAAAATATTAGCAATATTAAAGTTCTTAAAATAATTGAGGTACTAGTTAAATCAAATTCTTAATAAAAGTATTTCATTTAAATGAAATTACATTGTCCAAAGGATTTTACTTCCACAAAATCTTGATAAAATTATTCCATGAAAATTTAAATTTATATAAATTACTTTAGGAAATAAATATGTGTGTGTGTGTGTTTGTGTGTAGCAGTAATGATCTTATCTGTAAAACAATTAGATGAGGAAATTATGATCATAGGATGAGGAATATATATATTTGACCTCATCCAATGATCATAACTGTAATGATCTGATCTGTTAAACACTGAGATGTGGAGATTATGATAATTGGATGAGGTCAAACTGTCACAGTTTTTCTAGGTTAAGAAAAACCGTAAAGTTTTTGGTCCCGAGTCCCTACTCACTTCATTATCTTTCAGTAATGTTGCACTTTGAAAAGTAAAGCCAATGGTTTCTCATTGTCTCATAGTGTGAAATCATAAAAAAAAATGAACCCATTATAAATGTCTTAATCATAGTTTAGTAATTTGCTAAAATTCATCCTCTAATTAGGCAAAATTTTCTACCGCTTATTCCATTAAGAAGGAGGCAAATTGTGTGTGGTATCGGTCAAAACCGTCATCTAATCATGTAACCTAGTCTTTTTTTTTTTTTTGGATGGTAAGCTGGGGTATTTGACTATAGTCTTAATAGAATGAAAAGTTTGGTTATATGATACTAGTGGGCGGTATGTGCATTGCACGTGAGAGAGGGGGAAGGGGAGAGAGACCGGGAAGAGGGACCCTAGTGAAGGTATTTTGAAAAAAAAAAATAGGGAACATTTTAAGTATAAAAACTTGAGGGACATTTTGGATAAAAAAATTTGTGGCAGACACAAAAAACATTTTGAGAACCAAAACTTTTAGAGACATTTTGGGTATAGCAAAAAAAGGGGTGTGTGGAGCCTTGGCGAGACATTCTTCTTTCAGATCGTTTTGCCAAGAGAGCGAGGTGTCCGATTACGCCACTAAGGTCGCCATGTGTCCCTTTTAACACTCCTTAATTGTGTTTAAGATTCACGCACCACTAAAGTTCACCCACTTATCCTTGGTTTTTAGAAAAAAATTTACCCTCGAAGTTATTGAATTTTAATCAAGATTTTAAAAAAATTTATATTTTTTTTCTAAAAACCAAGGATAAGTGGGGGAACCCTAGGGGGGGTGAATCTTAATCACAGTTGGAGTCCGGTTGCACCCCTTGAGATTGTGATGTGTCTCTTTTGACACCCCTTAACTATGGTTAAGATTCACTCACCTCTAGAGTTCACCCTCCTATCTTTGGTTTTAAGAAAAAATATGAAAAGAAAATTAACCCTAGGAGTTAGTGAATTTTAACCAAGGTTAAAAAAAAATTAAAAAAAAATTCTAAAAACCAAGAATAAGAGGGTAAACCCAAGGGGTGGGTGAATCTTAACCACTGTTGGAGTCCTATGACGCCATTGAGGTTGTCATGTGTCTCTTTTCACACCCCTCTCACTGTGGTTAAGATTTATCTACCCCTAGTCTTCACCCACCTATCTTTAGTATTTAGAAAAAAAATTATTAATTTTTTTAAACCCAGGTTAAAATTCACTAACTCTTATGGTTAATTTTTTTTGCCTAATTTTTTCCTAAAATCCAAGGATAAGTGGATGAACCCTAGGGTGGGTGAATCTTAACCACAGTTAAGAAGTGTATTGTGGTTAAGATTTACATACCCCTAGAGTTCACCAACCTATCCTTGGTTTGTAGAAAAAAATATTAATTTTTAAAGTCCTGTTAAAATTCACTAACTCCTAAGGTTAAATTTTATTTTCATAACTTTTTTCTAGAAACCAAAGATAAGTGGGTGAACCCTAAGGGAGGATGAATCTTAACCATAGTTAAGGAGTATTAAAAGGGACACATGGCGACCTCAATGGCGTAATAGAACTCTAAGGAGTTCAATTATAAGTTTACTATTTTATAAAAACCAAAGATGAGTGGGTGAACCTTAGGGGTGGATGAATTTTAACCATAGTCAAGGTGTTAAAAGGGACACATGGGCGTAACCAGACTCCAAGGAGTCCGGTTATAACCGTGAAGAATTTCAATTGAAGGGTAGTATGGGATTTAAGCAAAATGAGTAAGGGTAGCATGGGAATTAAACAAAAATATATTTGTATTACATTAATGATTATGTTAAGGGCAATTTGAGAATTTGGAAAAAGTCAGCCTACGTTTATAATAAGAGATTTTTTTTTTTTTAGTAATAGATAATAGATAATAGAAATAGATTTCTATAGTTAACTACTGGTAATTAATTTATAATTTCTTAACTTGGAAGGCTATGAGAGAAATGCTTCTCATTTTCAACAAAGGTAGTGAAAATGTATGGCACTTGGAATGTTCCAATCCAAGGAAACCAGCTCGAAAAAATTTCAATTGGAAAAGGACAAGCACTTGGGGGTGTTATATAGATGAGCCTATGGCTGTAGGTGTTGAATCCATTGGTTCAAGCTTATATAAAGCCCTTTGAAGGATGAAACAAGGATCATAGAAGGAAAGGTGAGGTTTCTGTCTCTAGTGAGAAATGATGTTGAAGAATAGGGTTTTGATCTATGAGGTTTTAGTGTTTTTGTTGTTGGATGGGCTCCTTTGCCTGACTTGGGGCAAGATCTACTCTCATGACTATGTTGTAAGTAGTTAGTTACATTTCATGTTGCTCTCTTCTAACATATTAGTTAGGCTGTCAAACAAAAATTCTTTAACAAAAGTACCTTACCCAGCCAGCCTTTAGGACAGGGTTAAGAGTCTTGCTCTTATAAGTATAAGGTTAGTATGACCCCATGTCCTGCCCTTTGACAGTACTCTAACTCCAACGGCCACTTAAAATCCTAATCATAATCTCTAGAAACCCTAAGCCTTTGATTGGCTAAATCTCTAACCCTAACACTGTGATTCTTCCTAACACTATGATTACCGCCTTAATTTGTTATCAAGATAAGTTCTATTTTATCTAGTTTTATTATTATACTTGTTTTACTTTATTTTTATATTTATTTTATTATATTTTAAATTATTTCAATTGATTTATATGTTGAGTTGGCATTCAGTACAGAAAAAATGTCATTATCTCGAATGAGAAAAAATTTCTCGCTTTTTTTTTCTGCCTTGTGGCCATGCTTGACTCTTGAGGGCAGGGTTACGGCTAACCCCTACCCCAACCTTGCCCTTTGACAACCCTAATATTAGTCAATATCAAATTAATGGACAAACAGCAAAGTGATTAAGTTGTAAAGTTAGTCATGTAGTAGAATGATTTGTTTCAACATGTTGATCTTGTTTTTTTAACTCTCTTTCTTGTAGCTTATGGAAACTGCGTACACTCGCCTGTGTAGCACCAAGAAAATCTTGACAGTAAATGGGCAGTTTCCTGGGCCAGAAATTCATGTCCACAGAGGAGATACACTGATATTGAATGTTTCCAACAAAGGAAATTATAATATCACCCTGCACTGGTATATATATAGGCCTCGGATTGTCTCTGGCGAAGCCAGAAAGGGCTCTCGGGGTTCCATACATTGTGCGGCAGCTGGCAGCAAAATGGGGAGAAGTCATTTATTTTCTCCCCATGATTTTTGACTTCTCCCCATTTGATATCTCTTCTCCTTATTCTTAAACACTTATCGCCACATGTCCATTTGTGTGTGGAGAAGTCAAAATCATGGGCCCCATGATTTTGACTTCTCCACCACATGTCACTTATTCTATGGAACCCCGAGATAAGCCCTTTCTGGCTTCGCCAGAGGCAAGCCAAGGCCTATATATATATATATTGAGTCTTCTTTCTCTTAACTTATTCTTACTTTTATGAACTTTTTTATTAAAAAAAAAGGCAATTCCCATTTCAATTTAAATGATCTGGTGGAACCGTGGAAGAGATTAATGAAGAATATGGCCTGCAGGCACGGAATTAAACAGCCAAGGAATCCATGGTCTGATGGGCCTGAGTACATCACCCAGTGCCCAATCCAACCAGAGACAAACTTCAGTTACGAGATCATTTTCTCTGCAGAAGAAGGAACTCTATGGTGGCATGCTCATAGCGATTGGTCTAGAGCCACAGTCTATGGCGCTATCTTCGTTTACCCCAAGCTGGGAACCTCTTATCCATTTCCCGAGCCTCAAGCAGAAGTTCCCATCATACTTGGTATGTTGTTCATATATATTTGTCCCAGTGGTAGTGTATTTCCCTTTAGGGAGGAGAGAATGGGGTTCGAGTCCGGGTGTAGCTGTTGAGCGCCCACCCTCGAGTTCTAACCCCCTAACCCCTGACATAAATAAATTTCTATACTACGTTGTTAATTATTTAATAAGACATAATCATGGGACAAGGGGACAACTGTCCCTAAACTTTTTGAAAACAAAATATTTTTATACTATGTTATTTGATTATTTATGGTGGATATTTATGAGATAAAAGGAACAGCTGCCCCGTAAACAATAAGAAATAATACCCGTAGAATATGTAGACATTCATGGATGAGATGGCTACGAACTTGGCTCAATATCAAGATCGCTTAAGCTTGTGCAGGGGCGGAGCCAGGGGGGCAAGGGTGGCCATGGCCCCTCCAAATTTTTTGGAAATCCTTCTTGATGTAGTATGAATAGTGGGTCTCTCAATTTTTTTTGTCATATAGAATATAGTGCCCCCCCCCCCAAATTTTTTTGTCATATATATTGTGGGCCCCCAATAGAGTCCCCTTATGCCCTTGAGGTTGCCACATGTCCCTATTGACACCCCTTAACTATGGTTAAAATTCACCCAATCTCAGGGTTCACCTACTTATCCTTGGTTCTTAGAAAAAAATATTTAATTTTAACCTTAGGAGTTAGTGAATTTTATACTAGGGTTCGAAAAGAAATTTGATATTTTTTTTTTAAACCAAGGATAGGTGGGTGAATCTTAACAACAATTAAGGGGTATTAATAGGTACACCTGGCAACCTCAAAGGCATTACCGGGAAAAAAAATTCTCAAAATAAAAAAACTACCCCAAAAAAATTTTCTCGGGGGCTACGTCCCCGAACCCCCAAATCAATTTTTTTTTTTTTTTTTTTTTTTGCATGTATTTTGGCCCCACCAATGAAAAATTCCTAGCTCCACCCCTAGGCTTGTGATGAGTCTAAATGGCCAACGACTAAAATTTCTCAGCTTGAGCTCAAAATTAATGACCATGAAATTCAAATTTACCCCACTATATGGATAATCACGAGCTACTTATCCTCTTCTAGTTTTCTGAGACTTTCCATTGGCAACCCTCAGAGTATAGCCTAGCGGTCGAGGGATGAACCGTAACCCAGAGGTCTCGAGATCGAATATGGGCTCCCATACTCTCCTTATTTTCACATGTATGGGCTGAGGGTTTAAATATGCATCACGTGAAACTAGTCTGAGTGTGGGCCAGGATACCCACGCTTACCTAGTTTACACCCCTAGCCCTAGGTGCCTGTGAGAATATCATGCCATCGGGTAAATTAATTAATTATAGCTAAACTAATTAAACCATCTGATCCGTACACGTCTGATTAAACAACTGTCTAAGTGATGATCCAAATCGTCGATGAAGCAAGTCGAGCAACTATCGATCCTGATCATTTGATTGATTGTTCGATTTTAGATTGTGGTTAGAGCAATATAATATACCCCATTTATTAAGTGGGTCAGGACATACATTTTTTTTTTTTTTTTTTTTTTTTTTTTTTTTTTTTTTTTTTTTTTTGTAGGATCATGGTTCAAGGGAGACGTGATGGCCATAATTGAAGAAGCCCATGATAAAGGAGGAGAACCAAACATTTCAGATGCTTTCACCATAAACGGCCAACCAGGAGATCTCTATGAATGCTCTAAACCAGGTACTTTTCGAGCCTACATTCAAGCCATGCTGGCTCGGGAGTTTGGCTCGGCTTGTTCAAGCCATGCTCAAACTAGCATTTTGAGCTGAACAACCAAGCCAAGCTTTTGTTTGAGCTTGAATGTTTAAACAAGTCGAGCTTGAGCCAGAGCTAGACCCAATTAGATTTGACTCGGTTCGTTTAGGGCTCGGTTTGGCTCAAAATATTTTATATATAATACTTTTTAATTTATAATAAATACATTTAAAAATTAATGATAACAAAAGAAAGTTGAGAGGTTAAAAGCAAAAAAAATCTTAACCTTAACTCTCTAGACTAAGGATTATCTTCAAATCTATTTTTGTGTAATATTAGATTATTTTTATGTAATATCTAGTATTGTAATTTAATGATAAATTATTTTATTATTAAAATTATGTAAAATTTATCAAAATAACCTTTTCGCAATTCAAATCAAGAATGTGTCAACCCAAACTCAACTCGGCTTGAATCATGTTCGCGCTTGAACAAAGCTTATGTTCAAGCTAATATATATTAGTAGGCCTTTTTTGGACCATAACTTAATCCGGCACCTTAGACCCACTCAGCCATCTCAACTTTGTTTTTTATTTTTTGGTCCAGGTAACAATACCACAAGGCAAAGCTACAGGTAATAGAAAAGAAAACAGACACCACTCACACACACACACACACAGCCACATACAACCACTAAGCCAGTTGAGAATTCTGAAATATGGTTCCTTTACGCCCTGTACGTGTGGTTGCCGTGAAAATCAAGAAAATGGAAAAGAAAAGAAAAGAAATGTAATTTTTTCACCTTGCTTGGTTGCTAAAAAAATAAAAAATAAAACAAAATCTTAAAATATTAAAAAAAAAAAAAAATGAAATTTGAAAACTAAAAAATTAGAAATATTATATTTAAAAATGAAAATATTAAAAATAATAATAATAAAAATAAAAATAAAGAAATAAAATTAATAGTGGTGATGACAAGGACGGTGGAGCCATAGTTACCAAACACCCGTTATATATTTGTATAGTACTCGTATAATACTTTTAGAGGGGGTCGTCATTTAAAACTCGTATTTTTGTCGCGTTACGTGTTATACTTGTATCACCGTTTAATACTCGTTTAATATGCGAATTACATATTAAACGTGTACAATACACGTATTTTTACCATTTTTTTACCGTGTTAAACGATATTTTACATTAAATGATTGTTATTAGTTAATATCATGATTTTTATTTATTTATAATTATTAATTATTATTAAGTTTCCCGTACTTTTACCGTGTTTTTGCCGTATAACACCCGTACTTCTTGAACGGACCATTGTCGTATTATACACGTACTCATACTTCGTAATTATGGGTGGAGGTAGTGGCAGTTTGAGTTGATGTGATGGCGGTCGCGGGTATAAAAATGGTGATAGTAGTTAGGAATTGGGACAAGATATGACGTTGGAGATTTAGCTCTTTATTTTCTCTCCCAAAAACAAGCTTTTTAGAAGGAAATGAAATCTTCACTTTTAAAAAACTGTTAATACTCGAGTTTATACTACAATTTCGATAAACGCATGCCCATGTGCGAATAACTCGTGTGATGGACCTAATGGATCACGACTTCTTACTAGCATGAACAACACAAGTTTCGTGACCCCATCGATCGACATACTGGGAGCTTACTACAGGAAAATCAGTGGCGTTTTCGATACTGATTTCCCTAATGAGCCACCTTATTATTTCAATTTTACGGCCGAGTAATCTTTCGATACCAGCACTGGGTACTAAGGTGAAAGTGGTGGAGTATAACTCTGTAGTGGAGATTGTTATCCAGGGTACTAGCTTGATTGCAGGAGAGAATCATCCAATGCACCTACATGGGTATAGCTTTTTTTTGGTTGGATCTGGTTTCGGGAATGTCAACAATGTGAGTGACCCCGAACGGTATAACTTGGTTGATCCGCCTGAAGTGAATACTGTTGGAATCCCTAAGAATGGATGGACTGCTATCAGATTCCAAGCTGACAATCCTGGTTAGTTTGCTAGCTTCAATTTATTTTCTAGGAGCCTATAATGGATGACGGAAATTTGAAAAAAAAAAAAAACACGTGAAAATTGTAAAGGGTTCATATATTATGGGCTTGGGCTGGATCGAGGAAAGCCCAATATGTCCTTGGACCGAAGGGCTAGGTCCACGCCAAGACCGAATTTCATAGCCCAACACAATTCTGCCAACCTAGGCCCATTATTAGATATTTGGGGTGGACCTGGCTCGGGCCTAATTTTTCTTCTTTGCTTTGATACATATGGACCTGAAGCCTGGCCTGTTTATCTATCCGTCCCCATATTCAGGTCCAAACCAGCCTACAGCCTCCTAAAGATGGTCCTGGTTCAGCCTCAATCGAGCTAGGCTGGGTAACAACAACAACAATAACAACAATAGCTATTTATTGTATATACTATATATTGTTGATATTGATGATGATTTTCTCAGGGGTGTGGTTCATACACTGTCATTTGGAACGACATTTGATCTGGGGCATGGAAACTGTGCTTATAGTGAAGAATGGCCCAACAAGTGCAACAAGCATAAAACCGAAACCTCCGTACATGCCTCCATGTTGAGCGTCATCGCCAACTCCTAAACAGGGACGACCTGATTGAGCACAAAGTAATTTTAGTTTTAGGGTTTGTTCGATATTAGGTAATGGAGATCATGGGTTTTATCGTCATGTGATGAACCTTGGGAGTCTTTTGAATACCTCTATAGTATTGTGTTCTTTCTTTATAAACACAAATAGTGTGAATTTATGCTTCATTATATTATTTCTCAATTCACGAGAATTCGGATTCCTCGGGAGTTCGAATTTTCGGGAACTTTATCTAATGACCACCAAGAACCCAAACCAATTTCAAAAATTCTAAATCGTAAACCACATTCCACATACCGAACAGGCCCTTAGGTGAACCCCAGGCCTACCCCTAATGGGAAACGCCCTTAACCAATCTTACATGACCTATAGTGTTTTTTTTTTTTCCACATTGGAACAAACATGGGACCAATAGCTTGAAGGGTGCCACAGAACTCTATCCATTGCTTCTCAACTGAAAACACTTTCAAGGAAAGAGTGGGAGAGAACCATCACACATCACTGTGCAATGCATGAAACACCCTATTGTTATATAAAAATTCTCCATCTCACCTCTCTCCCTTTCATGATAGATACGCATTTAACACAGTGGATTCAGAATGAGCCTCTACATAGCCATTAATAGGGGTGTCAAATCGACCCTCTGGTTAGAGGCGAGTCCTCCAGGGTGCTTAAAGTTGAGGGCTTTTATTTTTAAAATTAATTTTGAACCGGAGCTCTATACCATAATTACAAGATTGTCACTGTGATAGTGTAAAAAGGGGAGCTTCACTCAACACTGCGAAACAGAGCCCCTCTTTTGTATTTAAACTGTTTATTTTTCTCTAAGGCTTAAGCATCAGGACAGACCTAATATTCTAAAGCCCTCTTACTTGAGGGTTAGGTTTAATAAATACTTTTTAAAGCCAAGTTAAGCCAAATCCAATCCGATCCGATGCTTCACCCCTTAATGTACGTAGTAGTAACTTATTAAATCTTTTTCTTTTGTTATTTAAAATTTTAATTAATAAAAAAATAATAGAGAAATTTAATAATATAGAGACATACAAAACTGAAAATCAACAGATAATTAATTTATAAGTAAATAATTTTAACTTAAAATCATACTATTAGATTATGGAGATGACAGAGAGAATAATATATATATATATATATATATATATATATATATATATTATTGTTATAAGACAATAACATGTATGAAGACTCCTCCATCTAAGCACTGTCAAATAATTTAAATTCAAGCTCATTGTTCACTTTTGAAATCTTTGTACACTTGAAGAATATTAGTGATCACAATTGCATCATTGTTCACTTTTGACATCTTTATACACTACGAAAAATGTTAGTCACAATTGTAAGCCACTACAAGAGCAACTGTCATGGGTTAAGCACGATTAATATTATTTTCGTGTCTAATAGTATTAGGCACGGAAAAATGATACTAGGCACAGAAAATTTTCATTGCTATGCGGTTGTTTTGTTGTAGTGAGTCATTATTCGTCCCTTAAAGTAAATAGTTAAACACTTCTAGACGTGGGCTCATCAAAAAGTGTTTCGATTATTTTGAAAAATAAATCTATTAATGATTGACTCGATTGGGTTTTAACTTAAAATCATACCCTCATAATATATTATAGCATATATATATATATAATGGATTGGGCTTATGCTTCCTCGCTCTCACATAGTCGTAGATGGGTGAATCCTAAGGGTGTATGGATCTTAACCACAGTTAAATGAGGTTAGATGGGGGAACACATGGCAAGAAAATAGGAGCTGAGACACCCCTCCTCGCGTCACCGACCGAGGAGGTGATAATTTTACTGTGTGACGCGAGGAGGTGATTATTTTACTGTGCTTATATCTTGAAATTACTAAAATTACAAAATTACTGATTGGGTTTTATCACATATCTCTATGCATTGCATGAAACGCCCCCTATTGGAGTCTAAAAGTTTCTCTCACCTCACCTCACCTCACCTCACCTTCCTTCCATTATAGATATTAGTGGGTTGAACGTGCGATGCACTTGCGAGAGAGGGATAGGGGAGAAAGATTGGTGTTAAGGGTAGTTTGAGCATTTACAAAAATAGCCTACGTTAAAGAAGGGTCTTATATAAGGGTAGTTCGGGCATTTATAAAAAAAATCAGGCTACTTGGGTAGTGTAGGAATTTCCATTAGTAAGGAGGCCTTTCTTATTATAGTAGAGATAGAGATAGTGGATTTAGAATAGTACAACTAAGAAGATCTTCTATTCTTAGTGGATCCTCATCATAAGAGCATCTCTAACAGTGTGTTATATGGTGTTTCAATGCTATATTATAATATTGAGAATAGAAATATGGTCTCCAACAGTTGCTTTTGGGTGTGCCAAAATTTGGCATATGCCATTTCTTGTACCAAAGAATAAAAATATGACCTCCAACAATTGCTTTTGGGTGTGCCAAAATTTGGCATATGTTATTTCTTGTGCCAAATTTGGCACAAGAAATGGCATATGCCAAATTTTGGCACATCCTTTGACCGGATGACTTTTGTTGATTTTTTATCATTTCACTCTTCAACGGTTATTTTTTTTTACCATTTTACTCTCTAACCGCTATATTTAATTTTTTTTATTATTTTTCCCTTCAACGATTATAATTTTTTTTACCATTTTATCCTCCAATCCTTGGTTTGCAGAAAAAAAAATATTAATTCTATTTTTAAATATTAAAAAATATTTTTATTGGTGGTGAACCCTAGAGGTGGATGAATCTTAACCACAATCAAGGGGTGTCAAAAGGGACACGTGGTGACCTCAAGGATTGTGATTATGAAAAAAATGGAATTGGCACAACCAATTTGGCACAGACCATTGAAACAGCATGTACCAAATATAACATTTTGACACTGTAAATGTGCCAAATTTGAAATTGGCCCAGCCAATATATCATTCACCGTTGAAGATGCTCTAAGCCATTGGGGTTGGCCTACCATCTTAGTTTGAAAAATTCGAACAAGATGATTGGAGAGCGTAGAAGTACCTCTGAACTAATATACTAATCCACATACCTTTTTTCTTAGTTGTGCTGTGGAGTCAAAGACATGTCCCGACCTTAGTAACCAAATGGTGCAACTTATTAGTAACCAAAATGGTGCAACTTATTATACCCTTGCATGCACTCCAGCTCTCGCTCCGCTCTTTTCTCAACACTAATATATTTAAAATAGGCGTTCTCGTGCTCTCCCAAGTCAAGAAGTTAAGGCACCGATCTTTTGAAAAAGCTCGTGTAACAACATCTCCGCGAGTAGGGGTGTCTTCAAGCTGAGCCAAGCTTGAGTTTGCTGAACTTGTTCAACTTGGCTCGAGTTCAATTTCAGCTCGAAAAATTAGGCTTGAAGCTCAGCTCGGAAATAATTAGCTTAGCTCGACCTCAAATTGATTCAAGCTTGAGTCAAGTTCGAGCTCGAGCTTTGATTCATTAAAATTTTGTTTTTATATTTTTTAAAATAATTCTATAATATTATTTTATTATTATTATTATTTTATTAATATATCTATAATATTCAAGTCAACCCAATCCTCAATCGAGTGGAATCAAACGGAGCCTAAGTACTTGAACATGGTTTTAAGCTCCGATCGACTCAATTGAACCACAAACTTGAACTTGAATTCAATCGGCTTATGAAGACAACGAGCTAGCTCGACTTGAATGCACTCCTAAACTCTATCAACGAGATTGGATCACAGCCAATTGTGATTGAACTCTAGGAGGGTTCAATCACACCCACGGGGCAACGCATGTCTCTTTTAACCCTTATTAATTGTCTTAATCACATCTAATAGAGGTTAAAAAAGATAAGTGTTGGTGTGATCGCAGATCGCAATTGACTGTGATCAGATCTCGTTATAACCGGGCATAGGGGCACGTGCTCCCCCCCCCCCCCCCCCCCCCCCCCCCATCAACTTTTGAAAAACGTAAAATTTTTATAAACGTACAAAAATTTTATAGACGTACAAATTGCCCTTATCATAATACAAAAATTTCATTGAATCTTTGCTTAATTGTCATACTACCCCTTACTCATGACTAAAATTCTCTACGGTTTTATACTCTTTAACTGTGGTTAGGGTTTACCCACCTTTAGGGTTCACCCACTTATTCTTGGTTTTTAAGAAAAAAAAATTAACCTTAAGAGTTAGTGAATTTTAACCAGGGTGTAAAAAAATTAATTTTTTTTTCGAAAAACCAAAGATAAGTGGGTGAACCCTAAGGGTGGGAGAATCTTAACCATAGTTAATGGGTGTCAAAAGAGACATATGGAACCCTAGGGTTCACCCACTTATTTTTGGTTTTTTTTTAAAAAAAATATTCATTTTTTAAATCCTGATTAAAATTCACCAACTCTTAGGGTTAATTGTTTTTTTTCATGTTATTTTTCTAAAAACCAATGATAGGTGGGTGAACCCTAGGGGTGAGTGAATCTTAAGCATAGTTAAGGAGTGTTAAAAGGGACACATGACGACCTTAGTGGCAAAACCGGACTCCTCGCTCTCTTGGCAAAATGTTCTGAAAGAAAAAGTCTCGTCAAGGTCTCGCCCGCCCTTTTTCTTTGCTATACCCAAAATGCCCCTAAATTTTTTTGGGTAATAAAATATTTCTATGTCATATTTCAATAACTAATGAGTCACACAATTTTTTTCATAGGGGATATCCAAAATGTCCCTTTTATACCCAACATATTACTTAGTTTTTTTTTTTTTCAAATTCCCTCGCTAGCGTCCCTCTTCCCAGTCTCTATCCCCTTCCCCTCTCTCGATGCACGTGCTGCCCACTAGTTATAGCTTAATAAGCATAGCCATGGGGTAGCTGGTTGGTCCCTTGAGCTTTAAAAAAACATATATCTTTTATAATATGCTGTTTAATTATTTAAGATAGCATAATTATAGGACAATGGAGTAGCTGTCCCCGAACATGGGAAAAAAAACTATATTTTATTATTTAATTATTTAATAGGATATAGCCATTAAGCAAAGGGGGCCTAAACTTTGAACCCAAAATATATTTCTTGTATTATGTTATTTAATTATTTAGCAGAGCATAGCCATAAGCAATGAGACAGTTGCCCCATGACCACTTAAACAAGGAGAAACAATACTCGTAGGATATGTAGTATGGCGAAATTGCCTACAAAGTCGCATCTCAACAAATTTACCCCTCCCCCAAACAAATTCATGTCTCTGCCCCTGGTAATAACTGTGGAGAGAACATCTATCCTGGTTAGTGTGTTTCTCTTTTGTTTTTTTGTAAAAGTAATAATACACAACACACACATATACCAACCACACACACGGACCAGACAAGTCTTGAACCCAACTCATCTCGCCATAAGGACTTGACTTAAGGTGATAGGGAGGAGCCTTATATAGGTAGCGTCAATGGAGAACATAGTTAACCTATGTGGAACTAAGTTGTGTAAAATCCATGGGAAGTACAACCTTCTTATCTGTTTTTGGCAAAGGTAATAATATACAGCTTACACACACAGAGGCTAACCACACACGGACCCACACAAGACTTTGGACTCAATTCATCTCACCAAAATGGTCATGGAAGTATAATCTTCTGTTCACTTTTTGGTAAAGTATTAATAATACACAACTTACACTGGCCAACCGCACAGGACTTGGACCCAACTAATCTCATTAAAAGGGCTTGACTTGATGTGAGAGGGAAGAGTCTTATGTAGTGCCAAGTTAACTGATGTGGGACTCTCCGGTTTAACCTCCCTAGTCTTTTTTCCTTTTTGTCTTTTTTGGGAAGGTAACCAATGTCTAAGGCTATAAATGTATAAACGTGGGGAACGCCATGAATGTCTAGAAACTTTCACCGTTCAATTAGGATCGGGCGGTGGAAGAGCTATCAGCTGGGATGGCATGGGTCCCCACTATTTAAAGGAACATGTGTCAACCTGTGGGTGCAATTGAACTCGTGAATTGTGAAGGTTAACAACACCTGCCTCTTGTGCCAGGGCAGTGTGTCTCCATATGGGTGGTCTGAGATCCATTCCCGTGATTTGTGTTGTGGCGGTTGATATGACTCCAATTTAACCCAAGTTCGCTCTCTAACACACTAACCACTAAACAGACATTAACACTGTTAATCAGGTTTCGGCCTAAACCTTATACTTTTCAATGGTTATCACTTTAACCACTTGTTTGGTTTCTGAAAGAAAAAAACATAGAAAAAAGAAATTTTAATTTTTCAAGGACATTTCTAAGTTGTGTTTTTTTTAATTTTATTTTCTTTCTTTTCACTTATTTTCTAGGGCGACCAGACTAACCCAGATTTGATAGCTTGCATAGCAAATATGGGCACTAATCACCGTTGGATCAAATAGGCACTAATGACTAGTTTTTGATTTGGACACCAATGGCTTAATATGAATAGGGTTGTCAAAGGGCAAGCCGGGTCAATGCAGGGCGGGGTCAGCCCTAACCCTGCCCTAGCCCTTCAAGGGCTTGGATTGACTAGGTCCCAACCCTACCATTAGGGCAGGATAGAGCCACAAGGTGGAAAAGGAAAACAAGAAATTTTTAATCATTAGAGATGACGGAATTTTTTTCTATTCCGACTATCAACTTAACATTTTTCAATTAAAATTATTTAAAATAAATATAAAAATAAAGTATAATAATAAAGATAAAACATAACCTATCTTAGCAAAAAAAAAAAAAACTCTAGTTGTACTTTAAAAAAAAGGTGATGTTATGTCCAACATTTCTTGACTACACACGAAAGATCCTTTTTTGGCTCTCTTTAGCTCTATGTCTCTTATCCCTATGAGATCTTCCTCCACTAGCAGGTTTTTTCGGAAAAACTCCATCTATTCTGTTGTGGATGACAGGCAGGCCTATATTTCTTGGTTTCAATAAGACTCCTTATGAGCGTTGTTTCTATCTTCTATTATCTAAAAATAATCAAGTTATTAATAACCAGACGAAACCAAGAAATAATCCTACCCCTTTAAAAAAATCTTATATTTTGAAGTTCTCTATATTTTTATATGTGCACCACAATCATAATTTTCTTTTTCTTCAACTAACTTCTTCTCCATTCGCCATCACTACTCAGCGGTCTCATTTCACCATCTCTCTTCAATTTACTAACATTCTCTCACGTTCTCTGTTCTTGATTTGACAATTTTATTTATTTGAGATTTTATTCACCCTATTAAACATTAATAGTATGATCCTTCATATGCATTTTATTCTCTTTGTTTGATCAATAGGGTTGAAAATTCGGTTATTTTTTCAGTAATTTTTTATTATTTGAGGTTTTCTCTATTCTATTAAGCTAGCAAAATAGATAAAAATATGAGAAAATTGGATTAAGGGTAATGAAATTTTTGTACATCATCCCATTGGGCTTGCATTTTACATCAAAAGACTCCCCCTCTTGAATGGTCCATTGTCCATAAATTTTACCCATGAGAAAATCTTGACCTTTTAATTAGACAGAATTGCATTATTTAGTCTTAATAGTTAATAAGTTCAAAGTTTGGTGTGTAGTTATATCTATTAAAAATATTTTTTTTTTGGTGTGAATTTAAAATTTTAAGAAATTAATGGTATGTAGTTATCAATTTTAAAAAAAGGGGTGCGATCATCAAATATCGGTGTGCTCCTAACCACCCTTAATGAAACTAAGGGATTAGTGTTAGGTAAGGCTAACAAATGGCAGGGCAGGGGTCAGCCCTAACCCTGCCCTTACCTATAAGGGCAAGACCCTAACCCTCCCTAACCTTTCAAGGGCCTAGATTAACATACCCTGGCGCTCCCTTCAAAGGCCGGGCCAGATAACCTTCTTATGGGTTTTTTTGACAAACCTAAATATGTGCTTCCAGCCATTTGCAAGATTTTTGTGACATGTCCAAATCATTCATATGGGAATAGGACCTTTAATACTCTTTGTAGCAGTAGCAATTTTGTGTTTGGTAAGCTTCCACAACCTTTTGTGTGTGTTTGTGTGTGTGTGGGGGGTGGGGGGAGGGAGGGGGGGAGTAACACTACTCGCGCCCACACACAAGACTTGGACCGAACTCATCTCACCAAAAAGGGCCTATCTCTTGGTGAGAGGGAGTTACCTATAAAGTTTCGAAGAATCCAAAGTTGTTACTCCGATCCCACTTCTAATGTCCCTAAATCCCTACTTCAACCTTCCTGCAGTAAGACTGCAGTCTTGTTCTTGAGCATTACACCTATAATAGATTCTAAAATTTCTGTGTTCTTGGCCTTTTCCACACAGGAGTGAATGCGATACAATTGTCGTGGCTGCATATTGAGGTTAGAATCCATTTACATCCAGGGGCACAACAATTCACCAAAGATCATATAAAAGAATCCGAAACACAAAAAGGCAACACTCTTATATTGCATTAGTAAGGCGACAGAATCTTGGACGACCAAGATTTGAAAACACCCATATGCAAACACATTTAGGAAGGAAGCCTTCCATCTTTCTCCAGAGTATTTTGATGGTGAGAGATGACCTGAGTAAAACTTCTGCAACCAAAAGATATAAAAAAAATTTATCAAAGAACATTTCAATTTGCTATAATTGTGAACTATTTAATAAACAAAACACTATAATACATTCATGAACTTGAGTATATCCAATGAACAATTCATCTCTTTCAGAAACAGTAGTAACCAATGGTAGAATCTTAAAAGCCAATCTGCTTAACAGCATGTACAATCCATACCCCAAGTTGCCACCATCACTTATTCAGTAACAAGGAGTCGCGTGATCTGGCGTAATTAAACCCTGATGAACTAACAAGTAACAAGTAGGCAAACTGTAACACCACGAATAAATGACATTCGCTAACCAACCACTCAATATGACCTATGATTACTGGGTTTCGATGAAGAAGACTTGGCCTTTGCAAAATCAACCAGATCTTTGAAGAGGACATCCTCTGGTTTTGCTTCTTTGGTGGGGGTCGAAGAATCATTAGCATCGGTCTTCCCTTGATTAAGAGAGAGATTCTGGGTCCATCCGACTAACCCATCGTACGAGGATCTTGATCCGCTACTAGCATGGGAAGTGCCACCTGAAGTGTGACTTTGCTCAAAGAACTGTTGTCTCTGGTTATATTTGGAAGGTGGGGGCGGTAGAGAGCCAGGAGGCTGGGCATCCCAAGGAGCCGGAGGAAGCATCTCAGTAGACTTTGAGATTTGTGCAGGTTCATCATATTTAGGCTGTCCGGAGAAATTGGGAGATGAAGTTGAGTCCCTTGCATGTGAGGGAGGGGAAGCAAAAGATAGTGTTGGCGACGTTGATGGTGGACTGGTGTGTGTCTTGTTCGAATGAACTGGAACTGAATAGGGTGTCGGTTCTGGTGATCCGGAGGGTTTTTCAGATTTGTAGGAATCACCACTAAGATAATCTACCATGCCAGCATCTGTACTAACTGGCTTCTTTGATGAGGGTGGTGGAGGAAGAAGTGGGCTAAAATGAACCTGTTTGCTCTTAGCATTGTCATATTTCCTACCCTGTCCCTCCAAATTCTCTCTCGAAGATCTGCAATAATAACATGATAATTTACACTAGTTAGCATGAGCTTAAACTAAATTTGCATAATGGATAGATTCTAAAGTATGAGATGCCCAACATAAAGATTTTGACAATTGAAGTTCAGAAAAACAACTTGATGACATATATACCATGTAGCACATGAACATGTAGTTCACCAACAGAAAGGGGAACTCTGCCCCATCTGGTTATTGGAATTTTGATATAATTTCACAAAGAGGCACAATTGTCAAGTCACACTAAAGTTTGAAGTCAATGCTGACTTCATCATCCTTAGTGTGTGATTCTTGCACAACATTTTTCCCACCTGGACAGACCAGGAGCATGTAAGATCTTCATCTCTTGCCAGTAGCTCTAAACATGAATAGCATCACCAATCTCAAGGATAGTACAAATTCATATGTACCCTATTGAAAGGTCTTCTATATTGCTTTCATCATAGTATCCATTTTCTGGAATGCACCACAATATCCGGGATAGTATTAACTTTTAGAGGAGTGCTAGTCCTACTTGTAAGCACCCAATTTTTACACCTCATCTTACCCATGGTTAACGTGCCCTTAGCCCTAGGTCCAGCACTAGACTCTACCCTCACCCTAGGTCTAATCCTAGGCTCCACCTTAGGCCTAACCCTCCTAGTTCAAATCTTAATCCTAGGCCTAACCCTAGTTCAAACCCTAACCCTAGACAATAGCCTAGCCCTATGTCACACCCCAAATTTTGATAATAAGCTTTGTATATATACTAGTAGGATTCTTAGGGAGAATTGTGTAGAAGCTTCTCTAGAAACTTCTTAGAGAGGAGGTGGGAAGCTTCCTAGGGAATAATTCTAGAATAGTCCTATAGAGGAGGTGATAGGAGTTCTAGAGAAATCCTTCAAAGGAGGTGGGAATGTTCTAGAGTCTAGAACCTTCCCATGAAAGCTATAAAAGGGGAATGACCCCCTCACTTGTAAGCATCCAACAATCCAAGGAGTGGTATCTAAGGAAGGAATCCAATTGTGTATACTCTTAAGGTAATAAGAGTGGTAGCTTTCTTCCAAAGAGTGTTCCTACTTCTCTCCTACTAGCTTGAGGGTAAGGTTGACTCGTCTAGGACGGACTCTAGCACAAGTGTCGCACAGTCAAGGTTGGAGAAATAACTAAGGCCGTGACACCTACCCTAGCTTAGCCTAAGCCTAGCCGAACCGAACCCTAAGTAAACCCTCAAGCTAGGACCCATGAGCCCAAGGCCCAATTCCAGGCCTCAAGGCCAAAAACCCCTAGCAGACCACCCTGTGGGCCCAAAATGGGCCCACAAACCTTAGCTGACCGTTGGTGGGACCCCCAAATCCAAAATTTGAAATTTTCTGAAATGTCAGTAATAACATTACTGACATTTCCCATTTTGGCAAAAGCTACAGTGACCCAAACCAAAAGCAAGTGGTCTGGGCCTGTTTGAGCAAAAATTCCAAAATGGCAGTAATCCCTTTACCGCCATTACCATTTCCTTCTTCCAAGAGAATGGCGGTACTGGAATTACCGCTATTCCTGAGATCTACACAGAACTACGTCTGCACTCCCCTAGACCCCTATGTTGTGCCTCCCTTGTGTCCCTCACCCTCCTTCGAATCCCTAAACTACCCCAGATCTCCCCAAGCCTATAAATAAAGACCTCTCTCCAAGCTATTCTCCCAATCCAAAAATCCAAAATTTCAGAGAGAAAACCATGTTGAATCCTACATCAGAAATCTGAAGGTCTTCTTCCGTGGTGTTTCAAGGGAGTTTGTGCTTGAGGGAAGACCTTGATCCCCTCTGTGTACAGCCCACTCACGTTTTCATTACCACCACCACTGTTGGAACAGGCATAGAAGAGGGTAGGACCTCCCCTTCCCACCTTCTGTCCCTTCTCTTGGTTAGCTTTGTGCCCCTGGTCTGTTCCAGGAATTTTTTGGTTCGATCCCCAACTAAGTAGTAAGGGTCCCCTTTGTCTTCATCCATAGACAAAGGGGGCCCCCACGAAATAACAGCCTGTTCACCTTCACACACCGAGCACAAACAACTTGAGTAGCTTCTTAGACTCCTCCAAGCCTTCTGGGGAACCTCCAGCCCATGAGGGATCCCCTAGAAGCACTGTAGTGCAGCACCATGAGGAGAAAACTCCTGATCTGGAAAAAAACAGTAATGGCGGTAGAATAATTACCGCCATTCTGAACCCTTTCCATGGCAGTGGCTCCACGCCCCTTTTGTTAGGTCCCTGGTCCATTCCAGGTCCTGAATTTTGTCCCCAAGACCTTCCCTCATCTCCCCTGGTCATGCCAAGCCTATCAGACCTCTGTAACCATGGTTAAAATACAAAACAAGAGAAAATCCAGAATGTCGATACTGTGTTTACCGATATTTTGGGGTTTCTCCTCCAAATCAGCATCAGACCACCAGGCCAAGCCCAAGGCCCATACCAGGGCCCCTGAGCAACTCTAAGGGTCCCTAGGCCCCCAGGGCATCTCCCTTGACCTTGACCATGGCTGCAAAGCCTCTGTTAATGAAAACAGTGACATTAGTGGTAATTGCATTACCGCCATTCCATTTTATGAATAAATGGAATTGGAGGTACTGTATCTACCGCCAAACCCACTATTTGCATATAACAGTGGGCTTGCAGGGCCCAGACCTGATAGGAAGCCATTCTAGGCCCTGTCAAGCCATCTGGGCCCACCTCTGACCTTACCAAGCCTTTAACTGGGGTTAAGTTAATCCCGGTTAGCTTTTAACCACGGTTAATCTCACCTAACTTGGGAAAAATATGGAAAAAATCCCAAAAAATCTATAAAAATGTAAAAAGACCAAAAATTTGACTTGAACTTCTTTTGACCATAGCCAACTCCACCTTAATCGCGGTTACCCAACTTAAACAATGGTTAAACCCATCCTGTAGCCTTCGGGCTAAGACCTTATCCTCGAAGCCCAAGCTTAGGCCTCTAGGCCCAATCCTTAGCCTCCGGGCTAAACCATAGCCACTCCTAGGGTTGTCAACGGGTCGGATTCAGACCGGATCTGCCTAGATCCGAATCCAATCCAATTAAGAATCCGATAGATCCGAATCTGATCCGAGATCCTCCGGATCATTAATTAATCGAACCGAATCCGATTATATTTTTAAGATTCGAATCTGATCCGATCCGATTAAGGTTAATTTATAAAAAAAAAAAAAACTTTATTTTAATAATATAAAAATCTAATATTACCTTAATTAACTCTAATTAATGTTAATTTTTAAAAAATTAATACTTTATCCATAAAAAATCTATTTAATATATTTAAAATGATTTTAAAAAGTTAATATAATTGGATCGGATTTTAATCGGATCGGATCATCCTATATCTAAATCCGATCCGATTATAATCGGATTCCACCGATCCGACGGAGCACATATAGGATCCAAAGTCCGGCTAATCGGATCGGATCCAGATCATGATAAGATCCATTGACAGCCCTAGCCACTCCAGTGCACTTGACGACCTCGGTTAACAAACCTTAGTCCTCAGACTACACCCTAGCCACCCTGATGCACACACACACTCCCCTTAACCCCGGCACGGGTCCATGTGCCAGAATTACGCTCGGTCTGATCTCACCCCAGTGAGTACGTAGGCAACTCAACACGGGTTCGACCCTAGTCTAGGATTTTCCCTTTCTTGGATTAGCATCACTCAAAATACTTAGGTATTTTCATTAATTTCGACTTAACTTGGCTTAAACCTAAGGAGTAGGTAACCATTGCAAAATGGGGGGCCCTGTGGTGCTTAACACCTTTCCCGGGACTTAATCGAACCTCTTACCCTAACTCTAATCAAAACCATTACACCTGTCCATTATGTAATGATTAAAGCACTATCTCACCAAAAATTATGGGTTGAATGAGAGTAGGGCTAGCATTCCTCTAACTTTTATAAACTAGTTACAAATTTCGTACAGATTTATGTGGCCTAGAGTCTAGAAAAAACTTTAATTTCTTTTACTATGTTTTCCACCATCTAGTTCAAGAACTTCATAGAATTAATTGGAAAGAATGGTTCCTTTAATGAATTACCTTTTACTCTTTGGCTAAATTTAAAACCATTTGTGAGAAAATTTTGGAAAACATTAAATTCCCACTGTTGACTCGAAGCATTATCCTATCTGGTTATGTAATCCTTTTGGGGTTACTGTTTTTGGGATCCCCAGTGGTCCCATCTCCATTGTAAATTTTCTTTTTCTTTTTTTTGTATATACAATTACACGTCACTGATCAGATGAATAAATAAATAAATTAGGGTTCTCATACAGTAATTTCCATCTGTTCAGAGCCCTTCTCCTCCAGGAGCTGGGGAAACCACAACTGACTACGAACCTTTTTGTAGATCACATCAGATTCCTTCATTATCAAGCAGTACAAGAACAAAGTAAATGTTGTCAAATCATTAACCTCATATCACTGATGATCTAATCAGTACTTTCATATTTAAGATTTTTGGTGATAGTTATATCTTCTTATTTTTAGCATCAATTCACACTTCAACTTATTTGGAGCCAGCTAGATGAATCTTATTCTTGCATATACTCTATCTAGAGTCATTAACTTCTGCTTTTTTCGCCCTACTTCAATCAATGTCCTTTTCCTAGTCCTTTTACATCCTTAAGCCTTCATCAAAACACACTTTCTCACTATTACTTTCATCTGTTCCTTTGTACATAACCAAACCATCACAATAAACTCCCTTATTTTCTCACTTATTGATTGTACATAACCAAGCCATCACAATAAACTCCCTTATTTTCTCACTCCAAGGGAACCCAAGGTTCCCTCGGAACATGCTCATTTCTTATGTTGCCTTTACTAGTATTGCCAACCATCGATTCTAGTATCCTCATCTTGGCAAATTATGTTTCTTGATTGCCCAATATTCTGAACCAAAAAGCATGGCTAATTTATTTGTCTTACAAATTGGACAATTCAATTTGATAGGCCATGTATCAGTCATATCAATATATCATACTCCAAAAACAGATATCTACTTCAGCAATCCAGCTATAACTTAACCGAGAGAGCAGAACAGGTCAGTATGGTACCCACGGCAATCATCTTAACTGAAAACCAGTGTTTCTAGAATCCTACAAGTATAAAGATACCTAGTTTACTCCGTACGCATCCTATGCGTACAAATACCAGCCTACCAGGGACTGGTATGATACTTTTTAGAAATATTTTGGAAATGTTTTAGAAACGGTTCGGGTATGTTTCAGAAACGCATTTCAATTTAAGAATAAAACGTAATTCCCCATAGAAAGAAAAAAATTACTTTTATTTGTTAAAAAAATTGTTTCTTCTAAAAAAGAAACTCGTTCCTTCACTAAAAGAATCTCATCAGTTTCTTATTATTTTAAAGATATAATAATAAATAACTTCAGGTGCATGCAATTGTAAATTGTCAATTTCTATTGCTTCACCATGATGTAACTGATGTTGTGACTTAAAGTCAATAGCAAACAAAACTTATTTCCATAAAAAAATGTATATATAGTAGAAACAAACAAAAGAAGTATGAAGGTTGTAACAATATCATACTTATCACATATCTATGTCATACCATGTACCTATGTCGCAAACCTCAGTCTTGAGGGGTGTGAAAAAGTTGCAAGGCTTGATTAGGAATGTGTCTTTTTAAAGCCTTGAGTCTGAGGAGCACACCTCATGTACCGCACTCGTCTAGGGAAAAAAATAACAAAAGTTGTTTCCAAGAAGGGGGAAGTTGATTTAGGATTTTATAAAATGAAAAGTAAATGTAGGGATTTTAAAAAAAAAGGAAAGAAGAAGAAGAAGTTGCATCAGCAATGCATTAAAAACAGATCAAACTCAATGAGTGTTATATCTCTTGGCAGAATGAGGGTTTCCAAAATTCCCATGGGGTATAGCCGTATAGGAAGCAAGTTATTGGCCAGTCACAAACTCCAGTCCACCTATCCACTTATAACTTGTCTTCACCTCTATTGAATTGTAACATATTTAAGAGCGTACAGCCTAATTTGATTGATGAGAATGGGATGAGTACTTCGTTATGCATCCTTACGGAGCTGATAGAGATGAAGAAGCTGCATATGACGTACTAAATGATGATGACGTTAAGAGGTCTTCCACAACACTCCTAATTCTTAGATATGACGCCCTTGAATTTATATTATATCAATCTCCAGATCTATGCTTATTTTCAACTCCCCGAAGCATTTTGTCGCTTACTACGCCCTTCCTCGTCTCTGGATGACTAGGTATCCACCATAATCCTTTCCTCGTTTGAACCTCGCCGTTCACTTTAAGGCTATGCGCCATCCTAAGGTGCTGCTAACTAGAAGGATCTTATCAACATCCATGAATGATAAATCATAGATCGAATTGCCGAATCGGAAAAATTGGGTGCTATCATATACCTTTGTATCGGCTAAGTTCACGAGCTGGAGATAAGCAGACTCAAACCGCTGACAACCGCAACAGAGTAAACCTGAGCTAATTCTTAAGTTATGAAAATGATAATTGATGCCCTTGAATTGTTATTATATTTCCCAACTCTTAAGCTATGGCAAATTCATTTGAATTGTCGTTAATTTACTTTAAAATTTTACTTATTTTTATATTTTCCTAATTATTTAGTTATTGAAATGTCAATGCTCGTGAGGCTTACCTCCTACATGTTATGCAAGAGGAATGCCTCAAGCCTTAGCGTTGTAAAACACTTCTAACAACTCCTCTCCATGCATATACTTATTAATCGTTGCATTCCATATATCCTACCTTGGTCCAACTTTGATTAAAACCTCGGATTTCAAAGCATCCTCCATAATTCTAAGTTTTCACTTCCCCTTCTCTAGTCTTACCCATCAACACTACATGACCTGGTAAGGTCTGATTATGGAATACCAACAGAATTGGGTTCAAACCCTTGACTAACCAGGCTTGGGTAAGGCAAATCCACTTGAACACAACTTACCAAAAAATACACTGTCTGCAAATAACACACAATGTGACATGCTCTTGATCTTGATATGAAGTTATGAACTGTTAATTTCCTCACAACCAACACAAGTGCCAGTACAAAATTACTTCTGAGAATTTTATAACATTCACTGTTCAGCAGCCAAACCTTCCCTAATGAGCCCTGAAAAGTTCCTGGGAGAAATAGCCATCAATTTCTCGAAACTAAAAAAGTTTGCAAGTAAACAACTTCATACTTCCCATAGAATTATCGAATTAATAACCCAATGGTAATCCAGGAACATAAGATTTTGAAAGGTCAGACTCAAAAGAACCTCATGTTTCAAAGGACCCTCTGCAGTATGGCTTGTTATCTTCTTTTTTTTTTTTTATCGATAAGTATGGCTTGTTAACTATTGAGTGTCATATAACATTTATTGCAGAATTCATCTAAGTTGTTTACTTGCATATGCTAAAGGCACTGACATTCATACCCTGCATATTTATGATGGAAATAAAGAAAAAAAGGAAAGGAAACCTCAGAAAATTTCACCTGTGAGCTAGCTGGGCAAAATCATCTTCTGACTCATCATCCTCATGGTTCACATTCACAAAAGGTGCAACTGAAGCTTCTGTTGCTCCTACTCTTACAGTAGGGGTTCCTTTCGCTACGTCATCATGCCGACGAAGCACACGCTGCAAGTCATCATTCAATGTCAACCCCTGACATAGAAGTTCCTCATCTCTGGAACGTAAACAAGCACCACTGTCAGTGTCAACAATTTGAACGGCAAAAAATTTTAAAAATTTGGAATATAGCTTACACTGTAGTGTTCACTAGAAACATGACACGCTTTTGGTAAGAACGGCACTGGTCAACAAGGTCAACAATCAATTCTTGTTTTACACCCTGCCATAAGACCACAATCAGAAGAAGCCAGTACGATTAATTATTTGCATGCATTAATGTTTTTATAATTGCCACATAAATATATTTATTTTTCACTTAATCTTTCATCATGGAAAAAACAAAACCCTTGAAATATGTCTGAGCCCACCATTAAGTTCAAGGAGATGAATTATCGGGATTATTTTCTTTGGAGATCAGCTGACACAGTTGGGAGTTTCTCAACTTCTGCTCTCGGCTCTTGGCATTCTCAAACATCCATTAAGAGGAACACTAAATTGCAGATTTTTTAGCGGAGACAGGACCAATTGTTTGTTCCTCTCTAGTTCAGATTCTCTCTCACTCTTTCATTTGTGTTTTTGTACTTGGTACTTTTGTTCCTCATTTTTTTTATTTCTGAAAATTCTTCTTTTTCTCCTCTAAAGTATTTTTGTAGATTCTTTCTCTTGGAATAAATTACAGATATGAAAAGAGATGTTTCACATACCTATGAACCAGTACTGAGGAAAATATTGGAAAGATCTCTGTTAGTATAGTTTTCATACTCAATAAACACATATAACTTGGAAATTAGCTGCGATTTCTATAACAGCGCTAGTTTGCAAAGACTATAATTTCTAATAAATTCACAAGTTTGGAAGGGCTGCAATTTCAACTATAGCAGCAGTTCCCATTTCCAAATCCAAAGTTAGGGTAGTGTCAGTGTGTTAGTAAACGAATTCATGGCTGTTACGAGAGTACAGCTTACGTAAGGAGATAGTAATATATTTTAAACACAAATACGCAGAAAATGAATGTGTTACGTCCCGTTCCTTGAAACAGATTAGCTTTAGCCAAATGAATGAACAAGCAACTTGTTTTTGAAGTCTCTAAAATAGAATGGCTACACTGAGGAAAATCTTCTATAATCCTTCAAAGCAATTTAATAGAAGAAAAGAAATTACCTCAGGACTATGTGGATCCAAGGCACTAAGCATTTCCATTAATACATCTGCTATCCCACGGGCATTTTGAATCTCTTCCAAGCTGCATTAAAGACAATTTATGGAAAATGGTCACATATAACAAAGCTTCTCTCTACCACCCACCAGGTAGAATAAAAACAATGAAAATAAACAGCGCATTATGCTTTATAAACTTATTACTGCCATTTAAATATTAATATGGTTGCCGCTTGATTTAGCTAGTCAATAAAGTTTAGTTTACTATACCCAAATTTCGATTTTCGATGATGGAACAAAAATCTAAATTAAAAATTAAGCATTAAACAAGTAATAACCTTGTTACCAATAGGTTCCAACATTACAAATAAAACGGAATTGAGAGAGAAGAAATATTGAAGGATGACTGAAAGTTTATAATTTCTTTAAGCCTGATGACAAACATATCAAATACGCATAAGAAAACAGAAAACAGAAAAGTACAGTGCAAGTCAAAGGTAAGTGCATCCATTTTTTGCAATATTTAGTAGCAAGGTCTCCCGCTATGGTTAAGTTGAGGATCAAAAATTGGCTTGTTAGGTCCCTACCTACAAAGATTTACCAAAATAAATAAATCGATGTCTCCATTTCATCTAATCATGATTTTTGTAAGACAACCAAACAAGTTGCTGAATGCCACCTCTAGAGTCTAGACAATGTCATTCCAAGGAACATGTTGTAATGTTTGTAAACCTGAAGATGGTAGGCTGAAATGCATAAAAATTATAGAGGAGAAGCAAGCAGTGCTAATTTTTTTTTTTTCATTTTTTCAATTTGTTAATAAAAAAATGATTATATGAAATATTTCAAAGGCCATGAATTTTTAAACTCTAAATTTAGGATTCCGTTTCTTCACTTAACGGAATTTAAAATTGGAAATTTGAATACTCTTTCAAATGAAAGTACTCTACTCGTGATCTGGCCTCTAAATAAGAAAATATCAATGACGAAATAAGTTGAATGGTTGAACCTACCTGTCTTACAATATTATTGTTTAACATAAAAATACGAGACAATGAGCAAGAAATTGCACTGTTTGTTGAGAAATGAGTAACTTAGAAACTCTGTATTAAAACTTGGCGAGTCAACCCAAAACTCGGCTGAGTCGACTCGACTCGGCCAGGTTTCAGGTCGAGTTGGAGGTAAAACTTGGAAGCGGCGCTCAAAAGCGAGTGACTCGCCCGAGTTATGTACGATTTGAATTATAACAAAAAAAACGAGTAAACCGGCCTATCCAAGTGACCAAATTACGTTTTTTTTTTAACAAACCCCAGCCACCCTTAGTATAAATACGAAACAGAAGGGGGTGTTTAGTATATATTGAATTATATATCTCATTTAGGCATGTTTTATCATTAATTTTGAATTTATACCATATATCTTTACTATTATAATGGGAGAAGAGGTGATAGAAGCGTTACTTGAATTTTGATGACATGACCCTAACTACCCCTAATTTTTATTTTATCTTACTCTATTGCTATTAAACACTTTAGGATATGATAGTCATTTAAACCCTAACTACCCACTACCCACTAACCTCTCAAATCTCTTTTCCTCTTTTTTCTCATGTTATCTCTTAGTTCACAACTACTTCAAATTCAAAAAATTTCCTCTGTGTAAGTTGGATTCACAAACATTTATTCCTAACTTTTATATTTTACTGGAATCAATCTTGCACACTCAAGTTATGGAGTGCTTCGAATTATTTTGGGTTAATGGAGTGCAGCGAATTTTTTTGAGTGATTTATTTTCACTATTATCAAGCAATTTTTTTTATATATATTTTTTTCCTCGAGCAATTTCCTAGCACATTTACATGAATATATCAAGAACTTGGTTACTATATAAGATTCAGATGTCTGCACGGGATTATCAAGATCTAGAAAAAAAAAAAAAAATTAGCTTTTTTAGTTTTACATTTTTCCATCACCAGTGATCGAGATGAATCATGCCCATTCTATCAAGATCCTTAAAAAAAGTTACTAGCGTTTTGGGTTTACCGGCGATTTTCCCATCGTCGGGTAATCGGGATGAATCATGCCCGGTCTATCAAGCTCTTTAAAAAAAAAAAAAAAAACTAGTTTTTGGTTTTTTGGATTTACCAGTGATTATCCATGATCGAGATGGAGCGATTTTAGCATGAAGTTTTTATCAATCCCTCACTTCCTCTTATTTTTTCATGAAATAATCAAAGTAAAATAACCAAAACAAAACCACATACAAGGGTTTATTATTACAGTCGTTCTGGAGAAGTGGGGACATTGTTGGCATGTTTACATTGTTTTTGGTTATTAGGTGAAAAAAATGGGGTTGAATGATACAGTCATTGTTAACCGTGGTTATAGATGTGTTGGAGAGGCTTTTAGAAACAACCATTAATTATTTTAAACGTGAAAAAAAAATCATATCAATATTATATTATTATTTTAATATTTTATCAATCACTTAATTCATTTACAGCTCTTTTAAAAGGAGAAAACAAGGATACACATAATGTTGAGAGGATTTCATTGCTTTAAATGTTTAAAAAATATTTAAAATGAAGATGTTTTGCATATTTTTAAATTGGATGAAATCCTCTACAGTTAAAAGCAACAAAGGATATGCATACGGTTAAAATTGTGGTTAGAAAAAAAAAAGATTTTAATATTTTTTCCTAATACCTTAAAAAAATTAATATTTTTTTTCTATAACGCAAGGATAGGTGGGTGAACCCTAAGGGTGTGTGAACCTTAACCACAGTTAAGTGGTGTCAAAAGAGACACATGGCGACCACAAGGGCGTAATCGTCCCCGAGTCCAGTAATAACCGTAGAGGATTTTAGTACTTTTTAAAAAGGGTTTTAAAACAAGTTTTAAGAATATCACAATTGGAGATGTTATGCGTATTTTTTCAAATTAATGAAATCTTCTACGGATAAAGGCAACAAAGGATAAGCATACAGTAAAAACCGTGGTTAGAAAAAATTTATTATTATAATAATTTTTTCTAACCACAATTAAAAAAATATTTTTTTTTTATAAAAACCACTAGGTGAACCCTAAGGGTGTGTGAACCTTAACCACAGTTAAGTGGTGTCAAAAGGGTTATGTGGCAACAACATGGGCATAACCGAACTCCCCCAAATCCAATTATAACCGTAGAGGATTTCATTCTTTTTAAAAAGGGGTTTCAAAAGTGTTTAATTTTTTTTTCAAAATATATAGAAATAATATTAGTTACATCAAACTAACGATTTATTACTATGTTAGACACTAGCATATCATCAATCAATACTTTGAGATGTTTTGTTGTATTGTATTTCACATGTATTCAAATAAATCTTTCTCATTCTGTCAGTATGTATATTTCTTTTTGCAATAATCAAAATTGTTCACTCACGTGCATTGCACGTGCATTCCGCTAGTATAGTATTAGAAAACTATTATATATGTTTGAGTTTTTAGGTGTCATTACTCGGACGAGTGTTGCCCGAGTTGACTCTACTCGGCAAGGATCCGAGTCGAGTTTTCAGGTTTTAAAACACTACTTAGAAATATATGTTTATCAGCGTACATATTGGTTGGCTGTGAGAGAGGCAAAATGATAGAGATTCAAAAACTGAGACAGTTTCTTTTCAGCCATCTGAAACGTGATTGTCAGTTATGCATATGAAAGTTGAAAAATGAAAACTGAAACCATTTTGACCTTCATGCCACTATACATGTGAATCAACCATCTTGCAAATAATATCTATGTCCAAAAGTGAAAATGGAGGATATGGCAGATCATCAAGATTTTAAAAAAAAGTAAAAAATTAAAAAGAAAAAATCATCATATTCTGAAATTAATATATTATCAATAACGATATAGAATAGTCTACATATTAAAATAAATAAATTAAAAAAAATATCACATGACCCAAGTTAGAAACGAAAAGCGTCATTCTCCCACCAAAAGAGAAAAAAGAAAAACATTAGATGGTAAAAGCAACTAGAACTGAAAAATTAAGCATAATGTATTTGTCCAAGCAGGGAAGGAATCAATGAATTGGAATAAGGATATAAAGCAAACAGTACCTGAGACCAGAAGCATCAGGCTGAAGAGAAGCCTCAACAGCTGAAGCAGAAGGGAGTATAGGCTGTGTTTGGGGTGGAGTAAACAATGGTACACTGTTCTCTTCTCGGGGCGGGAATTCTACTCCAACAGACTGTCAATTATTGATAGAATCAAGTCCTTCAATGTTAGAGTTAAAAGTATCATGGAAATGAAATAAGAAAATTAATCTATAAACGTTACGCTATGGACCTGTCAGCGAGCTAGGTTTCAACAAAGAAAAGTATATACCTAGATTTTTCTTGCATTACGAAATCACATGTGCATTGATATCGAGAAACTAAAGAAGCATATTATGTGCTATAAATTCTTAATTGCAAATGAAGATGCGTCCTACTCCTACACATAATTTCTTCAAGAATTTGGCGATAATCCTAAAGCAAAATAATTTAGAACTCAATGCAACCTGCCATCAATCATTATACAAATAGCATTTACTGCCTTTCATCGGTAAAAAACTTGGGTCAGGGGAAAAAGTAGAGAACAAAATATTGCCAGTTGATATATTCACAAAGGATGCAGCCCCTATTTATACGCAACAAGGATGAAATAGAATTCAGCAAATGACATTAAATTGCCAATAGAAAGCATGCCAAGAGAGTTAAGGATATAAAGGTACAGATGATAGTGAATAGAAGACTGGACGAAAAACAAAGAACAAAGATGCTTCTGTTATTCACGCACTTGACATCCACACAATTATAACCAATAAAAAGAATCACTAGCGTGTTGCATAATGGACTAGAAGTTGAACCCTAGACAACACTCTCTTGGGTGCCATCAGGAAATGATCACAGCAACCTGACATAGAAGATAGTACAGCTATGAACTTGACTTTATAATTGTATTGTAAATTCTAAAAAATCACCTCTGTATAAATATATTTTATTGTCTTATTTACATTTTTTCCAGTTCAATTGTCTCAGATATAACAATGTTGAGATTCTGTTGGGAATAAAGGCCTGAAAAGGTACTACCATCTGTTTTTATCTTTAATGTACTTAATTGGGCATGTTCACCCATTTATGTTATAAAACTCCAGTTTGATTAATTAAGTCTGTATTACATGGTATGTAGTGCACATGTCACATGTGAAGTCTTCCTTAGTTAATTGCAGTCTAGTCAAGGCATCGCCTAGGTGATTTTGGAGCATCATCGCCTAGGCACCTCTCTAGGCTGGCATTTTTGCACCATTCTCTCATTTACTCTTTGAATGTAAGTCTACAGTTTATTTACATATAAATATCATTTAAGTAAATGGTTTCATTTACTTAAGATATTTATATGTAAATAAGGTTATACCCTTCCATTTGAATTCAATAAAAATTATCCTAGATCCAATTCTTAAATAATAAAAAGTCAATTTTCCAGTTCAAGAACAAAATTCACTTTTTAGCACCTTTTTAAAAATTTCCACTTTCAAATGCTAAGATATTTCTCAAATCTTAAAATTACATAAATTCTACCATATCGAAACATTACTAAAACCCATATGTTTGGTGAATTTTGTTTTATATTTTAATTTCAAAAATATTTTCATCTATAGGATCAAAAAGTCAAGTAACAGTCCAGTAAAAAAAGACTTACATTCAAGCTTTACAACATTAAATGTTAATTTGCCTAGATTATTATCAATCCTAGGAGGTTTGAAATGCTATGTGTGTGTGTGTGTGTATATATATATATATATATGTGTATATATATATATATATATATATAAATTATTTTTATTGCCTAGATAGCGCCTCATGTAGTCAAGCCTATTGCCTAAGCATCACCTAGACGCCTTGACTACACTGGTCAATTGCAGACATTGTACTGTAGTAATTCCATCTTCCCATCAATTAATAACCAAAGCCACTTTTAGCACCAACTTATAAATTAGGGCTAGGGATAGGCTAGTATTATTTGCAGAACAAATGCATTTGTGGCCCCTTCTATAGCTACCAGCTCCCATGATTGACCCTCATCTCCAGTGCCTTTCAGTGTAGTCAAGGCATCTAGGCGAGGCGTTGCCTAGGCGATAAATTTAATATAAATATATATATAATTATATATATATATCACGTATATATATATTATTATATATAACATCCAAAAGACCAAAACTCCATACCAACATTCCACTAAAACATAAAATAAAAAGTCTATTATAATCATACATCACATAACCAAAGACATGTTGACATAGTGGAGTATTAAACACTTCAAAATCTGAGCCAAATACCCAAATTCGTGTCACTGTCCATATATAATATTAGGTAGAGCCCCCCTATGATTGCCCGGGAGAGTGGCAGGGGAGCTCAAAATCGGCTATGCCACTGCAACAACTGTATAATATTAGGTAGAGCCCCCAGGACAAGGGCTATTCTAAATCGTTTTTTTAGTGAAAAAAACGATTTAGAATCTTGTTACTTCTTCATTACATGTTATTTTTATTTTTTTCCTATTTATTGGGATTTTTTTAAAGCAAAAAAAAAAAAATTACTAGGGTCGCCCGCCTAGGCGGTTGAGGCCCAAAATCGCTTAGGCGACGCCTTGACTACACTGGAACTGCCTTTGTGGTTCAAGGAGCATAAGTCAATCCGTCATCCTAAATCCAGTGAAATTTTTCGACAAGCAAATGCAAATCAACAAGGAGCACTGTTAGATGATTCTCATGTATGTGAGGCATTATGACGAGTAGACATTATTTACAAAAACAAAGAATTGTGTCTAGGTCTTGATAGAAAAGGCAAACCATCACCTCATCATCAATGCCTTATCCCAGATATTTTGGGATCGGCAACATGAATCATGTTTCATCATTCTGTTCTATTAAAAGTCATTACTTCAGTTACATCATGCGTTATCAAATCTTTTATTACTAATTCCATCCACGCCATTTCTGGCCTTCCTCTCCCCCTTTTATAACCTTCAACTTGCATCAATTCACTTTTTCTTACAGGAGCATTTAGTGGTCTTCTTTGAACGTGTCCAAACCAACTCTCCCTTGTTTTATCAAATTGGAGCTACTCCCAATTTCCCTTGAATGCACTCATTTATGATCTTATATTTCATAAATTCTCCCTTATTTTATCATATTGGAGATTCCTAACATCCTCATCTCGGCTCATAGCCCAACATTCTGCTCCCTAAAGCATAACAGGTCTTATCAATGGATTTCTTAGAGTTGGTTTTAGGTTTAGAAAAAGGGAGAAGAAGAAGAAAGTGAGGAAAAAGAGAAGAGAGTATGTCCCACCTCTCTCACACATTCTATTAAAGTAGAAAAGAAGGGTTTCCCCTAATTACAAGAAATTACAAGAAAGCCCCTCATTACACAAGCTTATTATTCTACACTCCCCCTCAAGCTGGTATGTAGATATTACAAATGCCTAGCTTGCCAACAATCTTAGTAAACTGAGTATGACCAAGACCCTTGGTCAAAATATCAGCAAGTTGGTCACCAGTCTTCACAAAAGGAGTACAGATGAGACCTGTCTTCAACTGTTCCTTGATGAAGTGTCTGTCCACCTCAATGTGTTTAGTTCTGTCATGTTGAACCGGATTGTGAGCAATGCTTATTGCCGCCTTGTTGTCACAATACAACTTCATAGGACCCTGAATAGGAAGCTTTAGGTCAGTTAAGAGAATGCGAAGCCACAAAATCTCACATAATCCATGAGCCATCGACCGGAACTCGGCCTCTGCACTAGATCTAGCCACTACAGACTGTTTCTTACTTCTCCATGTAATTAGATTACCACCAACAAACGTACAGTAACCAGAAGTGGAGCACCTATCTGAAACTAATCCAGCCCAGTCTACATCAGTGAAAACCTCAATCTGTAGGTTACCGTTACGGGCATACAATAGCCCTTGTTCTAGAGCAGACTTGAGAAACCTCAGAATCTTGTACACTGCATCCAAGTGGGTTGAGGTAGGAGCATGCATGAACTGACTCACCACACTGACGACATACACAATATCAGGACGAGTAAGTGAGAGATATATCAATCTTCCTACAAGTCTCTGATATCTTCCTACTTCAATCACCTTCTCACCATTGGCTTCAACAAGCTTATAGTTTGGGTCAATGGGAGTGTCACAAGGCATACAGCCCATCATACCAGTCTCATGTAGGAGGTGTCTAGGACATATTTGCACTGCGATATAAAGATACCTTTTATGGACCTGGCAACCTCAATACCCAAGAAATATCTCAACTTGCCTAAATCCTTGATTTCAAATTCCTTTTTCAGTAGGCCTTTCAACTTCTTCATCTCACCCTGATCATCTCCAATCAGCACAATGTCATCTACATAAACAATGAGTGCAGTCACCTTCTTGTCGTTGTGCTTGATAAACAGGGTATGATCAGCTTGGCTTTGTTTGTAACCATCTTTAATCATGGCTAGACGAAACCTTTCAAACCAAGCTCTAGGGGACTGCTTAAGCTCATACAAGGCCTTCTTCAGTCTACACACCTTCCCCTCAGCCAAGGTTCTAAATGTCGATATCGCTCGACATGTCGGAGCCGTGGAAAAAAGATATATCGGAGATATATCGAAAGATATATCGTTTATCGGTGATTTTTGAAAAAAATGGCAAAAAATAGGGCAAAACATGGAATTTTGTAATGAAACTTCAAGAAATGTTAAAATAGATGTTAATACACCTTTAAAAATAAAAACATTTAAAAAAATAACAATGTACATAAGAGATGCAATGAGAAGAGAGCAAAGATGTGCGATTACGAATGACGATAATGTATGATTGATTCATGTTTCATTAATTTCTCAATTAATCATAAATTCATAATTTATAAGATTCATAATAATACAAATATACATAATACAACCTACCAAAAAACCTACAATCACCACCAGAAGGAGTTACGCAGAGGTTCGATGTCATCATCTTTGTCTTGACTTAGCTGGCTATAGTGAAAAATACTTCCTAGTAGATCACCAATAAATGTTAATGTCAAACACATAATATAATCATGTCCCAAAACCCGTGATACTTTTTTTTTTTAATGATTATCCATGTTAATTGTTTTAGACATATGGAAAAGCTTATGAATTCACGTTAAAGTTGATAAATAATTAAAATTTAATTTAATTTCTCAAACTATATATGCAATTGATGAACTCAATGTTTTTTCAATGTTTTTACAGGACTGAATCAACATGAAAGGGAGAGGAGATGGTTAAATGATTGAAGACCCTACATCAAGAGAAAAAGAAGACGACTGTAATTTTATTTGACTATGAAGTGGATGTAATTATGTAAAAAGAAGTTGATGCAATTTTATTTGGCTATGGTGGATGTAATTAAAAAAAAAACGAAGTGGATGTAATTTTATTTGACTATGAAGTGGATGTAATTATGTAATAAAAAGTTAATTCAATTTTATTTAAATGTGCGGGACTCCTGTTTAAGTTTTAAATTTTAGAAATTATAGAGTGGTGGAATTACTCGGGCTAATTCTTTTACAATATAAAAAATACTGCACAATGAATCACTAACAAATATGATCAAGTTAAACACATAATATAATCAACTCTAATCGCCTCTTCTTTTTAAATGATTATCCATGTTAATTGTTTTGAAAATTTGAAATACTATGACTTTATGAGTGCACATTAGAGTAGAAAAATAATTTAAGTGGATGTAATTTTCCTAAGACAATGTGCAGACCAATAATCAAGTTTCAGCAATATATATAACAATAACTAAATAAAAATACACATGAATTTCAAGTATAATTCTTAAAAATTAAAATAGAAAAAAAAGGCTTTACCTTAAAATTTTTGATACTTTTTAAAATTGGATGTATAATATAAATCAATATTAGTTTATAATATAAGCTTATAAAATATTATTTTTTGTCATATAATATAATTTCTAATATGGCAAACCAGTTTTATAAATTTTTTGTCTTCAAAATAGTATGTTCTATAATTTTTCAGAAATTTTTTGTCTTCAAAATAGTATGTTCTATAATTTTTTAAGATTATGCAGTAAAAATAGTATATTAACTTATAAATTTTATACTAAAAAATATGTTAACTTATTAGTCAAAGTGATTACTGATTAGTCAAAGTATGTTAAATTTTTTTGCTAAAAAGTATAGCTAAGTGATTACTGATTAGTCAAGGTGTTATAATATTTTCAAACAACCCTTATGAGGTTAGGGATATTACATATAAATAAATTTTAATTTATAAAATACAAGCATTTTTAATTTTAATTTATAAATTTTAAGTTTATAAATTTTAATTTTAATTTTAATTTATTTTATTTTAAATCAACATAAGTTTATAAATTTATAAATAACATAAGTTTATAAATTTTAATTTTAATTTATTTTAAAACAACCCTATGAGAGTGAAGTTAGATAACCTTTATAAGGGTTTTAACATTTTTAAGTGTATGAGTGACGTTAGAAAACCCTTATAAGGGTTATTTGTTTTTAAGACCAAAGCTTCGTGATCGTGATTCATTGCAGACGACAGAACAAACCCAAAAAAAAAAAAACGAGCAGAGCTCGAAAATGGGGGGAGCCGAGGAAGGAGGATCCTTAGCTTGGGTTTGGGAGTTTGGCAACGGCGATGGCGACTGCGAAGAAGACGGTGGACGGCGACGGTGGACGGCAACAGTGAACGGCCACGGTACCCTCTGGCCTCTTCTTCCTCCTTCTTCTTCCTTCTTCTTTCTTCTAAATCAACCCTTTTCTTTTTCTACTAAATCAAAACTATTAATCTCAAGATGTTTTTCAATTGCATGAGTGATCTGAAGATTGATATGTGATTTCCCCTTTTTTTTTTTGGATGGATGCCTACTTCTCCTCTCCTTTTGGTCAATATCGGTATGTTATCGCCGATATATCGTTGATATCGGCGATATATCGGCGATAACCCCCGATACTGTGTAATTTTTCCCTTCCAGCATGTCGATGCATCGGTCAACACCGAAATCGAAATATATCGGCGATATATCGCCGATAATTTCGATATTACGAACATTGCCCTCAGCTACAGGACACTTGAGCCCAGGAGGAGGTTTCATGTACACTTCTTCTTCCAAGTCACCATGGAGAAATGCATTCTTCACATCTAATTGCATAAGTGGCCAATCCAGGTTGGCTGCAAGAGATAAGAGAACTCTTATTGAGTTCTTCTTTGCTACAGGAGCAAACGTCTCCTGGTAGTCTATGCCATATGTCTGCGTATACCCTCTTGCAACAAGTCTGGCTTTGTATCTTTCTACTGACCCATCAAACTTATGCTTTACAATGAATACCCATTTGCACCCCACTGGAATTTTGCCTCTTGGTAAATCGACCATCTCCCATGTCTTATTCTTTTCGAGAGCCTGCATCTCTACTTCTATTGCTTCTTTCCATTCTGATTTAGAAAGAGCATCTACAACACTGCTAGGAATAGACACAGAAGACAAAGCCATGGCAAAGATACGATACGAGGGAGATAGAGAATCATAAGACACAAAGTTAGCAATAGGGTGTTGAGTGATAGAGCGAACACCTTTCCTATGAGCAATAGGAAGGTTAGAATCAATATTACCTGGATCTGAGGAGTATTCATGGAGGGGCATATGAGGGTCTTCTTTGTAATATCTATCATCCAAACCCCACGATTTGGATAACTGGAGAAAACCTGCACCTCACTTTGTTTTCCTCCATCTACATTGTTCTTTTCTTCATCTATGCTTTCATCCTTTTTCTCATTACCAGTTGCCGTAAAATCCCCTGGATCAATAGAAATAGGTAGAGGAGAATGAGACATTTCTTCAACACCAATGATCTCCCCCTGAAGAGAAGTCTCCGCCGCAGAATAAAAAGGGGTGGATTCAAAAAAGTTAACATCCATAGACACAAGGCACCGTCCGGAAGGAGAATGGTAACACTTATACCCTTTCTGGCTCGGAGCATACCCCAAAAATAAACGCTTGAGAGCCTTAGGATCCAGTTTGGTACGCTTCGATTTGTCAATATGCACAAAACACGAACACCCAAAGATTTTGGGTGGAAGAGGAAACAAGGAGGGAGATGGAGAGAGAACATCAACAGGACTTTTGAAACCCAAAATTCGAGTGGGCATGCGATTCATAAGATAAGAAGCAGTCTGAAGGGCATCGGACCAAAAACGTTTCGGAACGTTCATACCAAACAAAAGAGCATGAGTAATTTCCAACAGGTGACGGTTCTTCCTTTCAGCAACACTATTTTGTTGTGGAGTACTAACACAAGTAGTTTGGTGGATAATCCCATGATCACCGAAGTAGGAGGAGAGAGTAGTAGAAAGATACTCTCCTCCATTATCCGAACGAAGGATTTTTAGCTTAACATCAAACTGGGTTTCAATCATTTTATGAAAAGATTGAAAAACAAAGCAAACATCACTCTTTTGTTTCAGCAAGTAAACCCACGTTACTCTAGAGAAATCATCAACAAAAGTAACAAAGTAACGAAAACCACGAGTGGAAGTAATGGGAGCAGGACCCCACACATCATAATGAACAATAGAAAAAGATGAATTACTTCTATTACCATGAGCTGGGTACGAAGAGCGGCATTTTTTTGCAAATACACAAGTTTCACATTAAAGATCCGACATAGAAACAGAAATAAATACTGAGGAAACAGTTTCTTTAACACAAAAAAAGATGGGTGGCCCAAACGGCTATGCCACTGCAACAACTGTAAAATGTTGCAATCACGACTACTACTACTGGTAGACCCATCACGAACTTGTTGAACAGGAGAAGCCACCGGTGAAGAACTATCCAACAAGTACAATCCTCTCTCCTCATAGCCTTTACCAATCGTCCGCCTCGTCTCCAAGTCCTGAAAGACACAGTGAGAGGAAAAAAAAGTGACACTGCAATTCAAGGACTTGGTTAGGTGACTCACAGACAAAAGGTTTAAAGCAACATTAGGAACATGAAGAACATATGATAAATGCAGAGAGGGGGTAGCAGAGATGCTCCCCTTACCAGCAATAGAAGAATACGAACCATCAGGGATTCTAACTTTGTCCCTACCAGAGCAAATATGATAGGATGCAAACAACGAGGACATACCAGTCATGTGATTCGAAGCCCCCGAATCAATAATCCAAGGGCGAGTAGATGTGGAGACAGAGGTACTGAAAGCCGAAGCGGATATACCTGAATGAGCAAACGAGGACGAGGAAGATGGACCCGACTCTTCAACTGACCCATAAAGTGCCGGAATGTATCTATCTCAGCACGGAAAAGGCTAAGGCTGTCAGACGATGGCAACACACTAGATGTAAGAGCAGGAGCTGGATCAGAGACAACAAAATGAGCGCTAGATCCACCACCACGGCCACTGCGACCTCCACCTCTCTGCTGTGGACGACCATGAAGATCCCAACAAGTCTCGCGGGTGTGTCGAGTGAGACCACAGTGGTCACACTTCAGCCAATCCCTCTCATCATTGACGGTGCCGGACCTACCCCCTCCCCTGCTTCCACGAAAGCTATCACGGCCTCCCCGCTGGAACCATGAAGAAAGAGCAAACCGCTCTAGAGAAGAAGGTTGCATGTTAGTGCTCCTCCCTGTGGAGGATGGAATATGCTACAGTAATGGATGGAAGAGGTTCCTTCCCAAAAATCTGAACACGGATTTGCTCATACTCGGGGTTGAGACCAGCCAACAACTCATAGACTCTATGTTCATCAACATATTTCTTAAACCCGACAGCATCTTCAGTGCACTTTGTCGTATACATATGAAACATGTCAAATTCTTCCCACAGACGGCGAAGAGTAGAGTAGTACGTGGCCAGAGAAGTATCACCCTATCTCAGTTGCCCAATACACTGACGCAACTCATAAGCTCTAGCATGGGTGCCCCCCTCAGAATAAGTCTGCTTCACAGCATCCCATATCTCTTGGGCCGTGGAGAGAAGGATATATCCATTGCTAAGATCCGGAATCATAGAGTGAAGAAGCCATAACATGACAGTGGCGTTCTCGGCTTGCCATTTGGGGAAAGTAGGATCAGTAGCTAGAGGCTGCGGACTCTTGCCATTTATGTACTCCACCTTACCCTTCCCTGTGATGAACAACATGGCCGACTGAGACCATAGAAGATAATTGTTGTCATTCAACTTTACGGTAGTGATTTGTAGGCTAGGGGAATCACCATGCCCCAAATGCAAGTAACTATCATCAGAAAGTAGAGCCCGGGAAGACTGAGTAACCTCGGAATCGCCCATTGTGTCAACTACGGACTGATTTGTACAAATCCAGCCAATGAACACCCTCCACAGAGTTCTACAACCCAAACGAACCACCACCAATGGTCCAACGAAACCAAAAACCACTTCAAAAATACTCAAACACCACCTCAAACATCTTGAGGGCACCCAAACTTCTTCATATAGCATTCATAATCCATTAAACTACCTCCACAAAGGTTAGAATGCGAAAAAACGAGAGAAAACACCCAAAAACAGCCTCTGCCGGAAAAAACTAGAAGAGAAAAACGTTCGCCGGAGCTCCGGCGAGGTTCTGATCGCCGGGAAACCGGTGCCAAGGGGACCGAAAATTTGAGGGGGATCTTTTAGTACCAATATCCCCAAGCTTAATCCCCCATACAGAGAGAAAAAACGACTGGTTCGAAGGGGAATTTTTCGGAATTTTTTTTCAAAAAAAATTCTCAAAACCTCACTTAAATGCTCCAATAAATCTTGAAAAAATCATCATAATTCTTCTAATTTGTAGATCTACTAGATCCAAGAAGAAAATACACAAAAACAATACCTTGGATGACGTCATACTAAGGCATCATCACGATAGCTGTATGGCTGCTGACGTCAGCAGCTGCCGGAGATACCACCGGCGAGATTATTCACCTTTGTGCTCTTCTTTTGTGCTCTGGTACCAAGTGGATTTCTTAGAGTTGGTTTTAGGTTTAGAAAAAGGGAGAAGAAGAAGAAAGTGAGGAAAAAGATAAAAGAGTATGTCCCACCTCTCTCTCATATTCTATTAAAGTACAAAAGAAGGGTTTCCCCTAATTACAAGAAAGCCCCTCATTACACAAGCTTATTATTCTACATTATCATTGTCTTAACATTTTCTTTTTAGTTTGATCGGGATGCGTTAGTCACATGCTAGACCTTACTTATACTAGCACAAAACTCAAGGTCTAGATGTTGAGGGGAAAAGAGAGATCACTTCTGTGCTAGTTATGAAGTGTACTAATAGTTTTGTACGGTTATTATATCCCAGGATCAAGTTAGGAGACAATGCCACAATGACGATTAGACCTACTCAGGAGAATTGGAAATATAATTTGTAATTGATCCAAAATAAGTGTCTGGATTTTATTTAAAAAATACTAACTTTGTGGCATTTTCCTATTCCAAATATGTTACCTAGATGCACCATTATGGATGGTGTATTGGTGTCAAGCATTAGTACCGGTACTTTCAGCATGGCGTGCCTAAGATTTCCAATTCAGAAAAGAAATATAAGAATGGACAAAACTGGAACAATATACTGCTCAAGTTGTACAGGCTAGATAATGTCTAATACTACAATAAATGCGAACCAAACAAATCTAACAGTGAGAAAAATCCTCCTAGATATCAAATGTAACAAGATATTTTGGTCCTAAGAGGCAAAGCACATGTCAAAAGAAAATTAATTTGGAACAGCTGCCAGGATGCAAGGAAAAAATCCAGCTAACTAGTGCAAAGAACATTGACAGAAGAAGACCAGTCAAATAAGGATAAGAAGGTCAGTCTAGAAATACAGACACAGTTGCTACTTGCTACATGGTAATTAAACTCAGCGTCTTACACTCTTACTCCTAAGCCCAATACTAACTGATGCAAACTAAAATTCAATGATAAAATATTAAAATGGGAAAAAGTATGAGAAAGATAGGTTTCCATCTGGGATGTAAGGTATATTTCAAGACATCCTTCAATGCATAAATTTGGACAGGAATAGCATCAAAGTATCATGGTCCGTGTAAAAGAGAATTCGAAATGGGATTCTCTTCTAAACATATGAAATGTTAATTATTTTATTGTAGTCCTCAATAGAAAACAACTGATTTCAGCAGAAAATAAATACCAAGTTAACTGCAAAACAAAGAAAAAATAGGTAATCACCTTCAGTTCATGATATGCAGCATAGTACTGGGGATACCTTCCACCTGGTCCTCCAAAAGCTTCTTGCCATGCATCTACGAGAATTAATATTTTTTCCCTCACATTTAAGTCTGGCTGCAGAATTAAAATTTGAACAAAATCAGAATGAAAGCACAGAAGCAAGATATACATCACAGGCAATAGAAACAGGAGCACCTTCTTCTTCACTATTTTGACCATTTCATGTAAGATATCACGCTCAATGATCTGCTGAAATACATTCTCCCCACAATTTTTGCTGAGAGTCTCTAAAACCTGGATTAGTAATTTCCAGAACAAAGATCATAATGAAGGAATTCCTTCTAATGCAAAATACCTTATATGTTTTCTGTTTGGCAAGATGATTTTTCAATGCATGCACAATTCAAATGTTGAAAACCGACACTAGAGACAGGAGAAAGCAAATAGAAACGTATATTTTGGTTATCAACTATCCTTAGAAAATAGAATCATTCTTCATCTAGAGATCCTTAAAAGAAAACTTAAAGAATTCAAGAGGATCATCTCCCTCATTCTTCGGAAGCCAATGGACTTGAAGGAGATCTAGTGTGCCATCAATAGGAGGCTTCACGTTTGGGAAGCTTTGTGAGTATATTTTCCATCTCTTGTTTTAGATCTAATATTGATAATATTTAGATCTATCGTTGAGAAATATAAAATATGAGAATGATCTTGGCAAGAATAGATTGGATATATTCATATAAATATTTTGTGTTTACTCGATCCCCCGGATCCCTTATTCTTTCATTTTCGAACTCAATTAATAAACAAATTAACAAATTGAGCTCGAGCACACATGTGCTCGGCTCAATAAATACTTGACTCGTTAGTCATTCGATGATCATGGTTAATAGTTATAGTAATGAGAGCACATATATCTATGTGTGTGTGTGAAAGGGAAGTCTTTCCAATGCTGGTCTTTTCCCAAAAAAATATATATCGTTTCATCAATTATTTTCTTATTGTTGTACTTAAGTTAATCAAAGTATTCTTTTACTTTTACACATATCAAAGCCATTGGTATGGTTTCCCACATTAGAAAAAAATTATCATCTCAATATATGCACATATCTGAAAGGACAAGTCTTTTTAATATATGTCTTTCCAATGTCATCTCCATATTTACATACATATAAGTCTTTCAATGTTTGTCTTTTCTAAACATCCATGTACATTTTTCACATGAGAAAAAGGAAGGACATCTTTTGTAATAATTCTAAAGCCGGGCCGAGTTTGAGTATATGAGATTTTGATGAGCCAAACTTGAACAGATATTTTGAAGTTCGAGCCGAGTTCGAACACATATATAATGTAGAGACGAGCCTGAACACCCTACTATTCGGCTCGGCTCGATATCAACCCTACTGTTGACTGCTGAAATACATGCATTGATGTCTATTAACAAACCACACAGCAATAAGCTGGTGCAAACAACATGCATGTATTCACACTAATATTGGAAGTAGATTCACAAATATAATATTTGTAATGCTAGTTTTGTTCCCCTAATGGTCTTAACATCTCTCAGATCACTATCAACTTCCCAAAGGAATATCAATTTATGACAAATTTTACCAAAATAATTTCTAATTTACCAAGTGAAGGATACACAAGAAAGGTGGGTCGTCCATAAAAAAACATGAAACTAATTGCATTTAGAAGGGAGCACGTGATACAACAACTTGTATTGAGCAGCAGCTTCCATTAGGAATGGTACACATATATTACTTTCAGTGATACAAATGCCTTGCCTCAATCAACTAACATGTACACGTGATACAACAACTTGTATTGAGCAGCAGTTCCATTAGGAATGGTACACATACATTACTTTCAGTTATACAAATGCCTTGCCTCAATCGACTAACATGTAATTATTCCATTTATTGTTGATACTATAAACGAGAATAGTTACATAATTTTTTTCAATAAACATATTTAACCACACTTGGAATCAAACTTTTAAACCATAACATTGGTTGACAGTTCCACTAAGGTGAGTCTTTGTCCATGAGCATCAAGCTAAGACTTAAGAGATTGCAACAAGGAAATTTGGTTATAAGAAGCTTTGGTGATAAATGTAATTTCTGAAAAAGCAAAACAAATTGTTTGTTTGTGGTAAAAGCATCAATTGCTACTTAGTACATCAAAAAGTTGGAAATATCACCAACATGGTTTTAAATTCAGCCAATATATTGATATACCCGTCAACCGTATCGTCATCTCGCAAGGTAGGGATATATCCCTCAATGGTAACTATATTTTTACAATATATATCACAATAAAGGCAATATCTCACAATATATTACAAAAATTGTGAAATATAATGATATTTTCCTAATATATATATACAATATGCAGAATTGATCAACTTTTGGGAGATCTGGGATTTTTAAAACAAAATATGCCTTTACCAAATTTTCACCAAAATGAGTTTGATTTGGCCCTAATCAGACTAAACCAACTCAAATTTAGTGTTAATCACCGCGTAGGGCACATGGGCAGCTTTTTCCAAGAAAACACAGGAAATTCTTCTATTTAGATCTATCGCATAAGATTTTGCTGATTGGGTTCAAAATAAGTATGTTGTGTGTTTAAGTCCGATCTATTGAATTGGAGAAAAATTTTAAATTTTCAACAATATTTACTATTTTCTAATTATTTTAATACAAGATAAATTTTTAAATTAATTATTTGATATATTAGGCTTATTACAATTTACAATGCCAATTAAGAAGAAAGTACAGTATGCTATGTATGACTGGCTGATATTTCGCCTGACAAAAAAAATTATAATATTTTTTGTACAATATTTATAGATAATTTAGCAATTACATATAAATTAAAATAAATAAGTGTAAAATATAATGCAATGGATGACCATTATATAATGTGTAAGTCTACAAGTACTCCCACATATAATCCCTAATCCTAACCCTTGAATTCAATTATTAAAGGGTAGAGATTAGAGCTGATGTGGCATTAGAAAAGACAAAATTAGTCAAGCAAAATCCTAACCCTTAGTGCTTATCCATAGACGGTTAGGATTCGGAAGTATATATGGGAGTATATTTGGTAGTACCCAATGTTATTAAAACCGGACCGGACCGGCCGGTTGAACCGGGGACCGGCATGGTCGCTGGTTCTGAAAACCCTCAAAACCGGACAATGTTCAATACCAGCAGAACCGGCCAAATCCGACTGGTAGAACCGGCCGGGAAAAAAAAAAAAAGAGAGAGAGATAGAGATAGAGAGAAAAACCATTATTTTATTAAAAAAAGACACGGTTGAACCAGACCGGTCGAACCAGGAACCGGCCACTCTACCGGTTCGACGCCCGGTTCGGTTCTGAAAACACAAAGAGTACCCATAAATTGACTCTTATTGATGCAGAGAGGCTCACTCCCAAACGACTAGCCTGTTGGGGTGAGGTACCCCCACTACATAAGAGTGCCGGGAGTTCCCAACAGACGCCCGATGTGGGACTAAACACCCGCAGACGGGCCTGCATCATACTCCTCCTGTTGAAATCTCGTGTCTCGCGAGAGGGGTATGACACAGCCTCGAATTATGGGGTCCCAAAGTCCACATGGCAGTGCCCACGGGTTGGCTCTGATACCACTAATGCAACAAACTCACTCCCACAAGACTAGCCTATTGGGGTGAGGAACCCCCACTACATAAGAGTGCCAGGAGTTCCAACAGACGCCCGATGTGGGACTAAACACTCGCAGACTGGCCTACATCACTTATATTATTATGTTCCAAAAATTATGATTAATTGTGGTATGTTAATTATCCTTATAAACAATTTTATTTTTATTTTTATTTTTAATAAATAAATTCAAAAAATTATTGACATTTATGGTAAAATACATATAAAAAATTTGTGTGTTAGTTTAAATATTAGCTAATGACTTCATGCAACTCCATGCGAATCTGATGTAGTTCTTGTTGTGGAGTGGAGTTCAATAACTTATTGGCCTTCATTTGAGTTTGTATTTCTTTTCGTGTGATTATTGGATGTGTTATTTCGTGTATGCTCTATTCATATTGGAATATGATACACCACTGTCAATGCGTGTCTATGCCCCCTTCCAAATGCATCCCTGTACATTTAGATCCTACTTTTTTCTGTTTTATTTATCAATAAGATTCTAGTCATAATTCACTGGTTATAATTCACTGCTAAAAAATATCGAAATGCCAACTATATCAACTCATTTATGATGATGGTTAACTATAATCACGCATTTTTAGAACAATCATAAGTATCAACAAAGCTACACCCTTAAGCATAACTACCTTAGAACATTCCTACCGTCACAATTACACAAAATAATATTGAACTATTTGGCTAAGTTGGTGCAGTTTCTTAAAATTCATGTTAGTTATTAATAATTTGGACCGACTTATCGCTAATTTGCACGTCAGCAAAATTTCAATTTTGGGTATTAAAAGTTTACAAAAAATCGTGAATAATCATATAATTTGCGAAATATAGCAGGAAATTGAAATTTGGATTTATAATTATGTCGGTGCTTCACCAAAACACTTCGGTTTTTTTGTTTATCTTGGGTTATTTACTTCTCTCCACCTTTCACTTGACTTGAGTCCCTTGGGTAAAAAAACAACCCAAATGGAGTGAAGATCGACATAGGGACTCCATGGAGAAAACTTATTCAACGGAAAACCTCTGGAAAGGGAGTTTTTTTGTTTTTCTTCTACATTTTAGGTTTAATTTAAGTTTATTTCATGTGAAATCACAATATGTTCAATGTTTACTGTCGATCTATCAATTGGCCAAAATCATTTTGAATTTTCTACTCACCTTTTTTTCATTTTTTGAATAAAAAATATTACGCAATCTATCTAGCAATGGGAGGAGGTGCACAAAACCACACGAACCATTACCCACTTTATCCACCGATTGAAGTGCTACTGCATGTTGGAGATGACGAGTACCAATATTATATTTGGGAGAACACATCCATGTATCATCATTCCATGAGTTACCAATCAAAAAAAAATGACTTAGGCCCAGTATTGTGACTATCTGCAGAACCTATACTATCATTGTCAGGATCAAGACAAAATTGACTCTAAAAGCATCTACGCAACTCCAGTTAGTATTGCTGTGACTTTTCTTCTCAGGTATAGTCCAGTCACCCATGTACTTGTAGTTCTTGAGTATTGACATCAATTTGAGTTTGTATTTCTTTATTTTGAGTATTGGGATGTCTTAAACACTTTTATGTATGTTATATATGTATTAAATATTATACACCGCTACTAGCATGTACCTTTCCTTCATTCCAAATGCATCTCTTATGCAATTTGGTTTTTGTTTTTTTAGCATTTTTTTATCCTTGAGTCTGTATTTATGCTTGCTTTACTATTTCCCGAAGTTTCAACCAAAAATTTCACGTTTTCCTTAATTTTTTGAATTTCAAATTATCAAAAGAAAAAACTCAAAATTCGATGCAAAATTTCAATAATTCGGCCGAAATGCCGTTTTCCCTGACTTGCAAAACTTCCCGCAAAATTGAATTCCGAATCTTGTTTTGGTGTTCATAGTAAAACATTTTTCATTTGGGAAAATAAAGTAATTACACAGCACAATAGTGGCCTCAAGAAAAGGTGTTACAAGTTGTTTCCACACTAATTTAAGACTCTCCAACAGGAACTCTTGCTCCTCACCACATTAACACTAGAAGGGGCGAAAAAGGAGTAAATGTCTAATGTTCTGGTCTCCCAGAACAATCACGATTTTGAACATACACAAGAATGCAACAAGCCATCTCTAGAATTAAATGAAAATGAAATGTACAATACTTACAAAGAGAACAAGAAGTTGTATTTTGGGATTTTTACTCCCAAGGCGCTTCTTAAGAATCTTCAGGGCATCCTTTGCTTGCCTGTAGTTTCAAGCCAATTCAAGGGGGAAAAGAAAAATATGATACCAAGATCAGTGCAATTCTATAGTTGAGAAGTGAAAGAAAGGAAAATAGAACTTTAATATCAGAAAGAGAACTGCAGGAGATACACAATTGAAATAAACAAAATATAAAAGTGCCAAAAAAAATGATGAGGAGAAACCATCAGTTCCATCACCACCACAGTAACAGCTGTACTACTAACAGATACATGCACCACATCGCCCTAATTAATTCAGGGAAAATTACCATTGGTAAACTCATTACTAAGTTGTAGATCCCTTGCTGCCTCAAACTTTAGAAATGACTTGCAACTGTCTTGATTTAAGTTTTTGAGATGAAAAGACCAGAATGCCCTCTTTAATAAAAGGGTGATGGCAGAAAATAGCTTCCGGAGGGAGGGAAATTGCTGAAATCCAGGAATTCCAAATAAAGGTCCGACAAACTGATTCTGGGAAAAGAGGTCGTTATTTCACAAATTCTGAGGATTTACCGGCAAACTTCAAAAGGCCATAAATCATATTGTAGGGTATTGTCCAAGAAAGAATTTTGGTCTTTTATTTTATAGAACATAAAATGAGGCAGTTCCCAGTCATTTCCAAACTTTGAGGCGGCACAAATTCAATAGCTTTGTAATGAGGCTGCTCTGAAATTTTCCCTTAATTCAAAGACATCAACCTCCTTAATTATAGACTTTAAAGGGATAAATCTCCAGCAAGATTCTCAAGATATTGCTAGAGGAACCTATCTCTACAACCTAAGTAAATGATATTTAAAGTCGCAGAAACAATATTCAAATTCTCAAATCCCAGATGTCACTGGGGTATGAGTGTCAAAAATGAGTACAGCCAAGTGACAAACTTTATCGATTGGAACACGGATATAAAGTTAAATTTATAACTTTTCGTTTCTAATATTTATAATTTTATGCTCTTGTTAATATTAGTTAATAGAAAACACTCAGGTTCTGCTAAGCCGACTGAAACCCAGAGGTTTGAAGGGTCAGCATAACACAAGCTGATTCGGTTCATCAGTATATTGTTTACTCTTACTTGTTTCACAAAAACAAAAGAAAAGAAAAATAACCCCCCAAAAAAATCAGTCCTTTTCAGGTTTCAAAACACTGCCTTTTCGGTTTCAAAACACTGCCTTTCCGTATACAGGGAACTCTCATCTTCAATCCTTAAATTTCCTTATCTTCAATCCTTAAATTTCCTTATCTTTAAATTTCCTTATTGTTTCAGTCAGCTTAGCAGAACCTGAGTGTTTTCTATTAACTAATATTAACAAGAGCATAAAAGTATAAATATTAGAAACGAAAAGTCATAAATTTTACAATATATCCATGTTCCAATCGATAGAAGGGTCGGCATAACACAACAGCTGATTCTGTTCATCAGTATATTATTTACTCTTACTTGTTTCACAAAAACAAAAGAAAAGAAAAATAACCCCCCAAAAAAATCAGTCCTTTTCAGGTTTCAAAACACTGCCTTTTCGTATATAGGGAACTCTCATCTTCAATTCTTAAACTTCATTATCTTCAATACATCTAGATAGAGTAACTTTTTGCTTGGTAGGTGACATCATTTATCTAGGTTAGTAGTGTAGATTACGAGTTAGTTAGTGCAAAGGTGGGCCTCTCAACCGCTACATTGGCAGACTCAAACTCGAGTCCTTCCCCAAAGGGAAATACGTCTCTTACCACTGGAGCAAACGCTTAGACATTCCAGATAGAGTTACTTATTGGGAAATAATTAAGAAATGGTTGACACATTGTACTATTGCAGAACATATTTTTAAGCTAGGTTGTAGCTGCTAGGACATGTCATGCACTTTGAGATGCTAAGAACCTACACTATCCTTCAACTACCAATGTAAATACGACTTCATTGAATATAACAAAAATCCCACCCCCTAACCTCCGTGCTTATTTGTGTAACTAATCAAAACGAAATGTTTATAGGAAGTTAGAAACCAAAACAAAAAAGATAAACTCACAGATTTATCAATGAAGCTCACTTGCACAAATTCTCAATTTTTCAGCTTATTTTCTTTACGAAATACTTGAGATCCTTTCAACTATCGTAAGAGATCAATCAAACATCGTCCTTACCTTCTTCACCCTTCCTCACAGATTTATCAATGAAGTTCACTTGCACAAATTCTCAATTTTTTAGCTTATTTTCTTTACGAAATACTTGAGATCCTTTCAACTATCATAAGAGATCAATCAAACATCGCCCTTACCTTCTTCACCCTTCCTCTAATCATATCCCAAAATCAAGTGATTCCATTGTAGTTGTTTTCCTCATTTTTTTTTCCATTTAAGGGCCCTAAGCTATTAGGGCCAGTATGAAGGAACAACTTACCAGGGCCAAGGAAGAGGAGTGGAGGATTGAAGAAAAATGCTTCCACGTGAATAAAGCACTGAACTTATTGTATTTATAGAATCATTGCCGGGAAGCTATGTCAAGGGTGGGAAGCTCGTTTCCCAAACTCGGACAAACTCATTTCCTAGGAAGCTCGTTTCCTTGAACAAATTATCTTCCTAGGAAGCTCGCTTCCATCATCTCTCATCTAGTAGTCAAAGGGAACTGGATGTGTGAAGTGATGTGGTAGACCACAATCTATAGCCTAGGGTGTAGACTCTAAGCATGTATCGTCGGTTTGAAACCTAAGGCACCTACTTTTCTACAAAAATCTCATATAAGAAAAAATCAAAGGTATAACTACTCATAAATAACATAATGGGAATAAGAATCCTATATCTCATTTCTCGCTTCCTGTTTCCTAAGTTTTTTTTGAGTCTCGCTTCCCGCTTCTCGTTTTCGCTTCTCACTCTGGTAACTATGGTTTATAGTAAACTCAACTTGAACTAATTATATAATACACAAACAAATATACCTGAAAACTTTTATCTCAATCTCAAATTAAAGAATTCAAAAATTTTAATTTTACATGGTTATTTCATGGTTACGGTTAGAAAAGATATAATAAGATACATTATAACTGAAGATATGACTCTTGATAAACTAAAATGAGAAGGATTCCCGATGCCGACCCCAAATAGTTGGGATAAGTCACTGGTGAAAAGGAAGAATTAAGAATGATTGTGATTCCAGATATATGCAAAAAATGAGCAAAATTGCACCTTTTGAAGGACACATAAGCCCACCCATAAAAACCCTCACAAGCCAAAAGAGACATTGCTCTCATGTCGGCATTAGTTATTTGAACCCACAGATACGTATCAAGATTTTTAACGTTTCATTCTAAAATAAATATTATCAGCACACAAACGAATAAACATGAAAACTTTTATCTCAACCTCAAATCAAAGAATTCAAATATTCATTTTGCATGGTTATTTCGTGGTTACAATTAGAAAAGCTCTTATAAGATACATTATAACCAAAGATATGACTCTTGATAGACTAAAATGAGAAGGATTCCAGATGCCGACCCCAAATAGTTGGGATAAGTCACTAGTGAAAAGGAAGAATTAAAATGTTTGAGATTCCAAATATATGCAGGAGCAAAATTGCACCTTTTGAAGGACACATAAGCCCACCCCTAAAAACCCTCACAAGCCAAAAGAGACATTGCTCTTATGTCGGCATTAGTTATTTGAACCCACAGATACGTATCAAGATTTTTAACGTTTCATTCTAAAATAAAGATTACCAGCATCATCGCCATTGCATTATCCCAAACAATTTGAGTCGGCAACACAATCCTACCGTGCCATTCCATTCAACTTAAAGCCATGATTTCAGTCATTCTATAATAAAGATAAAGATAAATTATAATGAAGCAATAAGGTATCTTAGCGATTAGATTAAACTTAGTCACTAGCTATCTAGTCTCCTCAATATAACTATTAAAGAAACTATCATTATCAATGCCTTATCCCAAACAGTTGGGGTTGGCAACACGAATCCTATTTCGTCGTTCGCTCTATTAGAAGTCATGACTTTAGTCAAGACGTGTGCTAATCATATCCATCCGCACTATCTCTACTCATGTCATTTTTTACTTTTCCCCTGCCATTTTAGAGCCTTCAACTTGCAAAAAGTCACTCTTCAATGGTGTCTCATTGGTCTTCGTTGAACATGTCCAAACCATCTCATTTTTTCTTTCCCTTATTTTATCACCAATTGGAGCTACTCCTAGATTCTCTCGAATGCACTCATTTTTAAATATCTTTCTTTCCTAGTCTTTCCACTCAAATATCTCAATATCCTCATCTCGGCTATACTGATTACATATTTCTATGCATATGTGGCTTCTTTGGTCACCCAATGTTCTGCCTTATAATGCATAGCTAGTCTTATTTAAAAGTATTCCTTATTTTAATCGGAAAGTTTCGGTCACATAGCACTATAGAAGCAAATCTCCACTTTAGCCACCTAGCTCTAATTTTATGGGCAACATCTCTCCATCCTTGTGAATAGTTAAGTTGATATACCAAAACTGCTTAACTTGGAGTATTTCTGGTAATCAATCTTAATTGCCAGCCTCAAACCTATTCATGTTCCTACTAAAGTTACATTCCAACATTAATATCTTATAAAAGGAACTACTTTTCTACCATTGGAAAAATTATCAAGTTCGAAAAAAGGAAATTTTCAAATAAAAGGATTCAAAACATAACATGGTGAAGGAAGAACGCCTCTCTCTACGTCAATCTTTTGATTCCTTACCTAGAGCACTTTTGATCATGAAATAGTTTGCAAGTCAAAAAACTTGTTTCCTAATATTTATGTTTCAAAATGGCCAACTTCCATGTCCCTTTATGGATTATTTCCCTGACAATTTTTCTCAAATGGTAATTAACCTCGTAAAACCCATTGGAAAGGAGGATATATTGATTTCTCTTATGAAGGGTTTATATTACTCATAAAGAGAAGGCCACATTGGGCATCAAGAGACTACGACTTGTTCTATTTTCTTTACTTTGGGATTTTTACATGTCAGTTGTCTCACATTATCTTCGATGTAAGATGCACATTCTCAATTTCCATGGTTTTTTTTAATTTCGGCGATATGTGTAGTATATCGCAATATCACATACAAAAGATATACCTAACCTTGTTATATATCTTTTTACAATATGTCGTCAATATATCACAATATCTCGCAATATACAGCATCCATCATTAATATCTCACGGAACTTGACTAAATAATAGCATAAATTATAAAATATGTTGATAAAAATAGGGGAGATGTGGGATTTTCTTTCCTCCTTCGTTATTCAACCAGTTCTTACCCTAATTATTTTATTTTGGCACAAATCAACTCAAATCTAGAGGGGATTTGTCGCAAAGAACTCGTAGGGAGGAAAAATGTATTATGTTGTATAAAAATTGATTAATTACAATAAGCTAGTTATCCCCATTAACAATAATTATTTTTAACTGCAAACTAAAAATTCTAAAATCAATACCAAAAAAAAAAGATATTGATGGGGAAAATAGTACTCTTGGTGTAGAGTGGAGTCCTTGACTCCCTATGTAGTTTCTCACTATCTTTCTAGTTTATATTCCTAGTTTTTATGATTATTGGATGTATTGAACAATGCATTAAATCAATATCAGATTATCACATATTGTCGTCAGTGCGTACCTTTGCCTCCTTACAATTGCATCTTCGTATGTACATTGGTGTTCTTGGCATTTTTTTTTATTCCTAAGTGTGTTTGTTCATTTTAACATTTTCTGAAGTTTCATCGAAATATTTCATATTTTACCTAATTTCTTCCTCGAATGGAAAAAAATCCTTCATTTAACAAAATCTTGTGATATATCCCATTTTGAAGCTTCAATATAGACATCTAAATCCTTGTTGGTTTCCATATGTTGGGAATATCGATAGCATTATAGGTAGGACTCTTCCAGTCGAAATATGGCCTCATGTTGGTCTAGCATCGGCTAACAATCGGCACGAGTTAATGATATTAAGCCTCCTTCACCTTTTCCTTTTATCAAGAGAATACAAGAGAGGAAAGGGAGAATAGAAAGAGAAATTATACATGTGTTTCTTAAACAATATCAGCTGACATTCGACTCAAGTTTTTTTTTTTTTTTTTTTTGATCAGTAAATGCAATTATATTAAAAAATGGAAGATTCACAAAAAATGAATCCTCAAGAACAAAAATACAAAATCTACTAAAACTCAAAGAACTACAACCAAAAACCCCACCCCAACAACTTTACGAGATAACCACATCAAACCCTATCTCCGCCAAGTCAAACTTAGCGGAGATCCATTCTTGCATTAGTTCGCGAGAGCTCAAACACACTCTCTCCAGAGACAATGCAGAATTCTCGAACACCCTCCGGTTTCGCTCTTTCCACAACGACCAACAAACCACCCCAGGGAGATAGAACCAGATGAGCTCCACCAAACTGTAAAGTGAAACTGATAGCCAACCGGAGAGCAAATCCTAAAAAGAAGAGGGAAACACCCACGCTACTCCCAACTGCGCTAGAAAATACCTCCAAAGCTGCTTAGCAAAAGGGCAATGAATAAGCAAATGGTCCACCGCTTCCTCCTCCGCCAAGCACAAGCAACACCGATTAGGAAGACTCCATCCTCTCTTCCTTAAATTATCCAAGGTCAAGATCTTGCCCAAGAAAGCCGCCCAAAGAAAGACAGAAACCTTGGAGAGCAACCCATTGAACCAAACCAACTAACACGAGAATTCAGCAAGACCACCCGGATTAGCCACCTGCAAGTACTCCTTCACAGAGAATCGCCCACTAGAGTTATGGGCCCAAACCCGACGAACCCTAACTGACTCCTCCAACTTCACCGACTCAAGCAAAGATAACAAATATGCAAAGTCACTGACTTCTCAATCATTAAGCGGACGACTGAAGGAAAGATTCCAAATCACTACCCCCACTCTTCTAGTATACATATCCGCAACTGACGCCGATTTGAGGGACGAAAGCGAGAAGAACGTCCTCAACCGTTGCTCCAAAGGAACAGACCCGCACCAAAGATCGGACCAAAATTTGATGCACTCCCCATCCCCTAACACAAGACGCGTAAACCTGACAAACTCCTCCCAACCCACTACTATGCCTTTCCAAAGACCCACCCCATGAGAGCCCCTAGGAAGCCTTGGAGCCCAACGATCACGAGAACCATGCCGAGCCACTACTACCCTTCTCCAAAGGCTACCTTCTTCTACCCCAAAGCGCCAGAGCCACTTACCCAATAAAGCCTCATTAACTGCCTTCAAAGGCCAAATATTAAGCCCCCCTCTCTCTTTCGGCCTACAAACCCACTTCCATTTCACTAGATGAAGCTTTTTGATCACCACCTTCTCATTCCACAGGAAATCCCTTTGCAGTCTTTCCAGCTTGGATGCAATAAAAGCCGGAAGCCTAAAAAGGGAAAGATAGTAAATCGGAAGACTACAAAAAACATTCTTCAATAAGATGAGTCTACCTCTTTTCGAAAGCAACGACGATTTCCACCCCAACAGACTCCTCTGAACTCGCTCAACGATCAGATCCCACACCGATTCATTTTGAATGATGCCCCCAAAGGAAGACCCAAGTACTTAGTAGGAAGAAGACCGGTGTTGCATCCAAGACACTCAGCCAACATCTCCAGATTAGGCACTTGCCCCACCGCGAAAAGCAAACTCTTCTGAAAATTAATTCTCAACCCGGACACGGCTTCGAAGCAGCGGAAAAGATACCCAGTGTGGATACGGGTCGACTCTAAAGCATCACAAAAGAGCAAGATATCATTCGCGAACTGAAGATGCGAAATCCGAACCTCCGGCCTACCCACCGCAAAACCACTTCACACCTCCTCGGAAGCTTTTCTAATCATTCTGCTTAGAGCTTCCGTAACCAGAATAAAGAGTAAGGGAGATAGAGGGTCTCCTTGGCGCAAACCCCGCGAACTATCAAAAAACCAATGAGGAGAACCATTAATCAACACTGAAAAAGAAGCTGACGAGTAGCAACATCACATCCAAGCCCGCCATTTATCCCTAAACCCCATCCGACTAAGAGAATACTCCAAGAAACCCCAATTAACATGGCCATACGCCTTCTCCATATCAATTTTGCAAATGACCCCTGGAGCTTTCTTCATCAACCGCTCGTCCACCACTTCATTAGCTATAAGAATCTCATCTACAATTTGCCTCCCCCCCCCCCCCCCCCACAAAAGCACTCTGTTCTAGAGAAATCACGTGCCTCATCACCCGACTCAGCCTAACAGTCAAGAACTTCGAAAGAATCTTATAAGCACTACCAAGTAGGCTAATGGACCGAAAATCCCCTATATCCTGGGCTCCAGCCCTCTTAGGCAGAAGGGCAATAAAGGACCAATTCAGCGTGGGATCGAACGAATGGGATTGATAAAACTCATGAAAGACTTTCATCAAGTCCTGCCCTATAATCGGCCAACAAACCTTATAGAATTCAATGGAAAAGCCATCTGGCCCAGGAGCTTTATCCCCTGCCATGCCCGCTAAAACCAACTGCACCTCCTCTACAGAAAACGGCCTCTCCGACTGACTACTCATCTCCTCCGATAAGCTCGCAAAAGATAACCCATCTAGCAAAGGCCGAAGTTCAAAGCTTTCTCTATACAACGATCCATAATACTCTGCTGCCGCCTTCCCCATCTCCAAATCAGTGTCCCAAATCTTGTCCCCGGACCTGAGACTAATGATCTTGTTCTCACAGTTATGCTCCTCCTTCCCATCCAACGCTGAGATGGCCTCCAAAAGATCTTTTTTCTTCTCATGAATAATCCCAAACACTAGCTTGTTCCAGCTCTTAAGCTTAAGCTTAACCGCCTTTAGCTTGTTAGTCTCAAATGAAGTGATATTAAGCCTCCTTCACCTTTTCCTTTTATCAAGAGAATACAAGAGGGAAAAGGGAGAACAAAAAGAGAAATTATACCTGTGTTTTTTACTTTTTTATACAATATGTGACCCTTGAGACAGTTTCCTTAGCTAAGACATCTGCCAATTCATTGGCCCACCTTGGAAAACAAGAAAACGAGATGATCAAACTTCAGAGTCGAGGCCAGTCCCAAATTCCATTAACAATATGAGAATATCCACATGTGCCTCTCTTCTTCCCCAATGCTCACCTGATTGATTGCTCAAATACCCCTACACAACAACTTTATCAAAGCTCCAATGATCGGAATTTTTGAGACCATTCAGAAGACCTAAAACTTCGGCCTTATTCAAATTGCAACCCACATGGACTTGAGTACATAAATTATTCTCCCCTCTTTATACAAAAATAAATCCCAATAATCAAATGACCCAAATAATCAAAAATAAGCTTTCAAATTTTAGCTTGATTTCATCTTCTTTTATGGGGCTACCTAGCTACATGAATGTCGTGAGGACAAAAACACCATCCTCCAGTCACTCATAATATCACAACTCACTCCCTAAAATATTTTCTAGACCAATGAGAAACCATCTCTTTGATCTTTACATCATGATTCAGTGAGATAAAACTCAACTGTTTTGATATTAAATAACCAAATCAAACATGGAAATAATTTAGTGACAGTGTTATTTAGCAATAGGACAACCAACACGAAGCATCACTTCACATTAGTAAAGCACCTCAACCAATAATAGAGAAACTTCTACTTATTACTTTACATATCACTAATATGGAAATCTCTAAACAATACCTATATACAAGACTTTGTACAGTGTGGAAAGTTCCCATTCAATCTCGATCATCCATACAAGTTACATCTTAATTATAGCCTTAAAATTGAACTTAAAAAGGTTAAAAAAAATATACAGTTGCTCAAAGAATAATAAACTAACCTAAAACCTTAGACTTACTGAAATCTATCGTACTCAACCTTAAGAAAATGACAAATCAAAATCATTGATCTGCACCTTTTTCCAGATATAGGAGATCGTAATTCGACACCCAACGACCTTTCTAACTTAGCAAGCTACCATATCCACATGTTAGTCATGAGATGGTTTAGATAGCTAACTCAATAAGCTTTTAATTGGTACCAATATTAAGGCATTTACACATTTGTTGATAAATTATATACATATATCTATATATATGGTCACAAGAAATTGAGAACATTTGACTGTATCACACTATCACCAAGCCAACATAGAACGTGTACATTGACAAAAGGGTGGATTTTCTAACTCGCATCCCAAGAAGGGGATTGGAAAAATAAACTAACTGGTTAGTCCAAAAAGACAATCTCTGTTTTTATCCATAGAGATCATCCCAACTCCAACAAGTGTCTCTGCCTTCAAAGCGAGCATTGATAGGGACGGTCAATAGGGCAGAAAACACTACTCTACAGGGTACACAAGCATGCTTATCAAAAAAACAATATGTGGACATACAAAGGTGACATCCAAAAAAATCAATTTTTCTTCGCTCAACATCTTAAACAGCCCTTAAGTGCAGAGGCAAAAGGTAGCATTCATGAGCCTGAGAACTCAAATCTCCTCCCTAAGCTGGAAAGCTAAGAGAGACCAACTTGCACCAAACAAACAAACGCTAATGGTAAGTCGGACTTGTATAGGCTTTCTTTGAAATTCAAATGCTTCATCTTCAATAACTCTCTCCAAGTTGTCCTCCAAGACAATGATATGGGAAACAATCCTTTCCATGATCATTTTAAACCGTTGGCATTATCTTAAATGTCATCAATAGTTAACTAGAAACAGTGTTACCTAGGTACTTCAATTTTTCTAAATTTTGTCGTGCCAACACCTGGACACAATACTCCATGACACGACACAATACGCCTTGGTACATGCCTATACCGTGTCATGGTGACGTCAACATTATGGTTAAGCACGTGTTACTTCATGTATGTCATGCGGCTCATGCCATTTTAAAAATACAATTTACTAGATTGCTATGAATTTCTTTCGTCAAATTGTGTAGCTTTTTCGGAAACATAAAGGAAAAACTTACTAGGAGAGCAACAACACCAATGACGATCAATAAGGACATCTCTCCCTCTCTCTTGTTGCTCCTTTCTATTTTCTATACAAGTATTTTTTTTTAAACTTCAGTATATACTTTTAAAAAATAGGGGGACAGGTCGTCCCTCTCCTCTATCCTTGTTATTTTTTAAAATATTGAGATAATATATTATATATATAAATATATATAATAATTTTAACAATCTGCTTGTGCCGTCGTAATGGGATTTTTATAACTTGTCGTGCCGAACACCTCTAGACACCTGGACACTTGACACCGTACCACGGGCCTAGGTAACACTGCCTAAAAACACCTACCGCCTCTAGACTTCAAGTCCCATGTGCCCAACAAAAAAACTCTAGTTCAGATTTCAAGGTTACATGGTGACCAAATATTTGGGATCTCTGTAGACATGTGAACTCCCATAGAATCATTGTAAATCAAGTAACCTAATTTATCTTCCATTAAATTTCTCTGGACTACCACTGAAAACAAAAAAGTTACCATCTCCACTAAGCCTCATATAATCAACTCCAGCCCCCTTTTAAGAGAATCACCCCACTCTACTATCAACAAGTCTGTGACAGCCATTATTTTTTTTATCGGTAAAATCAGAGATTGTATAAATAAAAAACAGCAAGATAGTACAGAATATATAAGGGAGAACAAGGGATCACAAGTACGTTAACCCAACAACTCCAAAAAGGACAAAAAAATAATTACAACCAAGAGACCCTCAAATCCATTGGGAGGACCCTAAGCCCAGCCCGGGGGATCATAGGAGATCAAGAAAGTCCAGATCCTCGAAGTCCCTTCTCATTGAATACCAATCGAGTAAGAAGCGATGGATCCCCTCACAAATACATCAAGAAGAAAGGGAAATGACGTCAAAAACTCTCTGGTTCCTCTCCTTTAAACCAACCAGTCAATCGTACCCGACAGATAAGCCCAAAGAATGGATACGGTAGTCTCCAACATTCCCAAGAGCAAACAAGATAAGATGTCCTTAAAGGAATACAGGAGGGCCCAAGCCACATCAATTCACTCAAGGAGTGGCTCCATACTACCAATGCAAAAGGGCAATGCAACAGCAAGTGATCCACAGATTCCTTTGACTCATAGCAAATGAACTAGCAATTAGCCATTCTACATCCTCTATTTTGTAAGTGGTCACAATTGGTTAACTTGTCCAAAGATATTTCCCAAAGAAAGAAAGCAACCTTCCTAAATGGCAAAAGGAAGCGAGATAACATCCCACAATGCTAGTGCGAAGGATTTCACTGAGAATTGACACTTGTTGTCTAAAGACCAAACATGTTTGTCCCAAAAGAGAGGGAGGATAGCTACATTCTCAAGCCTTCCCAAAAGGTGAGATAGATCCCCCCAGCTCCCAACCATTAATGTTGCACCTAAGATTAAGATTATAGACCTTCCTCACACCCGAGCGCTCAAACTTAGACGCAACGGAAGTGTCCTTACTCTTGCTAGGGAGAACAAGACTTCAAACTCCTTCCTAAGAGACAACTACGCACACCAGATATGATCCTAAAATTTGATATTCTTACCACAACCAATGACGACATATCTAACACATCTAGAAAATTGACCTCTAATAAAAAAAAAGTCATTCCAACAACTCACCCCATGGGACCCTCGAGCCTCTTTTGACTCTCAAACCGACTTAGCCCCAAATTTGGCTACAATGACCTGCCTCCAGAGTCTATCATGCTTCACCAAATCTCCAGAATCACTTTACTAGTAGAGCCCGGTTAAATGTAACCATAGGTTTAACACTCAAACCTCCTAATTCAGAGGACTAGAAATGGATCGCCAATGAACCAAATGATATATATTTGAGTCAACCAACCTATTCCATGGAAAATCTCGTTGGATCCTTTCCAGCTTCTTTGCTACGGCCACGGGAATGGCAAAGATGGACATGAAATAGATTGGAAGCCTACATAACGGACACAGCTGAAACCTTTACGTAACGCTGTTATGTAACGGTTTCGGCCTTTACTTATTTTTTTTTCTTTTTTGCTTAAAAAAATCCAATAAATAGTAAAAAAATATTTTAAAAAATATAATAAATAAGTAACAATATACTTTTAAAGTCAATATGAAATTCAAAATTTAGAAATAAGGAAATTAGATAGGTCGAGGGTTGAAACATACTCGAAATAAAGAACATGTCTTGGATTCCTTCAAATCTATGAATTAAACTCCAAATCAAGTTGTTAATTAATAGAAAAACAAAAGGATTTTAGGAAAAAAAATGTACTAAGAATAAGTAGAGAAGAAGAGAGGAAGCAATATGAGGTTTTAAAATGAGTTTAGGGATTTTCAGAACCCAGTCCTACGACCAAAACCTTTACGTATCAAGCGTAACGCCCATTACGTAACGGTTTCGGCGTTACGGTTTTGTTTCAGGATAAACGGATAAAGGTACGATATCGGGTATCGGAGGTCACCGAAACCTTTACGTAACGGGCTTTACGTAACGGTTTCGGCGTTTTTTTAAACCATGAGTTGGAGTACCGTTACATCCATGAGGTTGCCATGTGTCTCTTTTGACACCCCTTAATTACAAAGATTCATCAACCCCTAGAGTTCACCCACCTATCCTTGGTTTTTCGAAAAAAGTATTAATTTTTTTAAACCCTAGATCAAATTCATTAAATCCTAGGGTTAAATTTTTTTTTCATTATTTTATTCTAATACCCAAAGATAAGTGGGTGAACCTTAGGAGTGGGTGAATCTTAACCAAAGTTAAAGAGTATTAAATGAGACACATGGTGACCTCAGTGGCGTAAATGGGGTCCAAGGAGTGTAGATAATTTCAAGCCTAATAGATAGATGTGTGAGGGGTATTATGGGAACTAAGCAAACATTTCATTAAATGTTTGTCTTATATAATGATTATGATAAGAGTAGTCTGGCAAATTTTCATCTACCATTTGAAGGGCTAGTTATATATAAGATAAGGAGGAGAAGAAGATTAGATAAGAGCAAAGGGTTGTTTTGGAATTACAAAAGATTGAATCAACGTTTTGAACATGGGGCATCCTCTTTATATTAGTAAAGATAATAATATCTATACAACTTTAAAAATATATTGTAGTACTTCCCACAAAACTTTTCATTTTTTTAAATTAAAATAAATATTAATTTTTAAAGACATTAATGTTAACCAAATTAGATTCGAATCTTGAATAAAAATTCGGATTCAAATTCGAATTCGACAATTCAAAATCTGATGAATTTCAGAGTGGATTCAAATCTGTCGACTTTGTAATCGGGTCGGATTCAGATTTAGATAGATCTTATTCCCATTTACAATCCTAGGATCAATGTATCATCAGCAAGCTAAGATGAGTAATCGACAAACCTGCCCTACCAATAGAAAAGCCCTCAAGATGCTCTCCCAAGCATCCTACTAAGAGCCTCGATGATAGTAATAAAGAGGAAAGGAAATGGTGGATCACCTTGTCCGCAAGACTCCCGTTAACCAAAATTGAGTGGCAAGCCTTCATCCATTTTCTCCATCTAAGGACATAACTCATTCTACCCACATGTAGTCCAAAAATATCCAGTAAACATGATCGTAAGCTTTCTCCAAATCTATTTTGCAATTGTCAGCCGCCTACAAAAGCCCCTCGAGATGAAGAAATAATATAGCTCATCAAAAACTTCAGCCTAGAAGGCCATGGTTTTTTATAAGATTTTATATGCACTCAAATCAAATCAAGGCATAAATGTTGAAGATCTCAAGCCCCCTTCCATCTTGGGAATGAGGGCCAGAAAAGAGCTATTGAGGGAACAATCAAACTCCACCGAATCATGAAATTCCTTAACCATGAGAAAGTCTTAACCCAAAATGTCCAATCACTGCTTGTAGAATTCTATAGAGAAACCATCCGGCCCTGGGGCCATATTCCCGCTCATGCCCCTAAGAACTACCAAAATCTCCTCCCCCTCTGAAGGCCTTTCCAAACTAGCTCTCTGGCCATTAGAGATCCTATCAAACTACATCCCATCCATCTTAGGTCTAAAATCAAGGCTTTTAGAGTAGAGGTCAGTGTAATGGGAGATCGATGCTACTTTAGTATCTTCCTCCTCCAAGCACACACCCTTAACTATTAACTTGGACATGAAGTTGAATTTCCTGAAATCCAAGTGTGACAGCCATTATTAACATCATGAAGTCAACCTGTCTATGACAAACCAATGTTACCTGGTTCGTTGGTTCGCTCGGTTCGAATTCGCAGTTCATCACTTTAAAGTGAACCCGGTTCGCTAGGTGTAGGAAGAGATAATTTGTTTCTAGGTTCGCTTGGGTTCTTTAGTTTGGTTAGCTAGCTTGGTTGGCTACTTAAGTATGTAAAACAAATGTATATTTTGTAATATGTTATAAAAATATATATATTTTTTAAGCATGTAAGTAATATATTATATATACTTATATAAAAAACCATAAAAAAAACGTCTTTTAATGAACGATTTGTGAACTCAAAGTATAAACTTGTCGAACCCAAAGAAAAATATCAATGAATTTGATCAAATATTTGACAAAACAAAACTGTTTTGAAACCACCATATGGTTCGCTCAATTTCACGAACCGAACCACGAACTAGTTTGGGTTCGCTCCGATTAGTAGTTCGCTATAGCATACAACGAATTTGGTAACCCTGTGACAAACTATTAAAATCTTGGTTTTTCTTTTCCTAAATAACTGGTTACAGCAACATCATAAAGGATATAACAATGTAATAATCCCTGGACATTATATAAAAAAAATTAAAATAATGGGTCACAGTGTAATGAAAACTATGAACCACCATAGCCCATTATAATAGTTAATTCTTCTTTATCAAGTCTTTTTACTTTAAAATTTTCATCGTTATTTGTTTCTTCTTATTTCTTAATTTTAATACATTTTTACCCAGATTAACAGAAAATTATATAGACAATAAAATAAAGATAACCAATACTATCAAAAGGTATAAAATATCAGCCATGAGAGGCGCATCACGGCCATCTTATCTCGAGCCCAGTCTAGGCCGAGACTCAGTTATCTCAGAAATCTCTCACCCAATACACCCAAAAAACTTAGATGTGTACTTAAGAGCATCTAGACCAAGACACAAGCACAATGGCTGAGTCTCATCCACCTTTGTCTTGCCAACCCCTAGACAATCATTTGAATAGGATAATGGATGAACTAATAGCTTAAAACATGCATGAATTCAATACAATACATGAATAATCTCAGGTTGTGAACTTTTGTTCGTATACACTAATCTCTTTATTAAATATTCTTCCCTGTGGATTGGATCAAATGCTATGTGAAGTTGCTCAAAACTGATGAAGTAGAAGGCAATTCGGCTCAAAAGGACAAGCGTTTTAAAAACAGAATTCATCTTTTTCTAACCTGTCAAGTAGTTCTACACAATCATAGATTACCAGTGAATTTGAATATGAAACATGACGGGAAAAGAATACAATTCAGAAATCCAGCCAAAAAATAGGCGAACGGTTAGAATAATACCCCGGGTCCATGTTAATAATGTCACACAGCTCAATGTTTATCGCCCAATCTGGACCAATCAGCATGTCACTGGTCGCTCTCTCAACACAAGCTGCAGCATTATTAGCCATGCCTCCACCTTTTCTTTCTTACCCTGCCTTTAATACCCCAAAAACACAAACAACAAAAACAAAAACAATCCAAACTTTTAGCCCAATAAACTCCATAAATAGCAACACATGATGAAACCAACCATCTTCCAAGTGCCTATCCTCCATTAATTTCAAGTAATTGAAACAACCACAAAACAAATACATAAATAAAGAACATTCAAGATCCATAATTTCTTATTTACCCCACAAAGAAGAAGCAGATCGAACAAATCGACGAATGATTATCTGGCTACTACTAATAAAATCTGTGCAATTCTTACCCAAAAACTAGAAAATTCTTCATTGCCCATCAAAAATGAACTCAAGAAATCATAATTCAAAAGCACCAAACATCAAGACATAAAATTAAACAGTAACAAACTCAAAATATTTGATTGCCCTGATTTTGATGTTATATGAAAACCCAAGAAGGCTTCAAATGTTCAAGGTTCAAAACCAGATGAGATGAACATAAAACCCCAATAAACAAAAAGATTGAATAGGAGAATCAGAGACGAAAATCCCATGAACAAGAACGGGATTTGAGGAACTCACCTGTCGAGTTCTCGAGGGGAGAGATGCTCAATGAAGGGTTTTGGGAAGTGGGTTTGCTTTTTCTCTGGGTTTTTGATGGAATTTTCGCCTAGCGTCTGTCTGTGTTTGGTAGATGAGCAAGCTATTAATATCGTCAAACTCTAAAATGGCAGAAATTTGGACCGTTGAAGGATGAGGGAACGGCTAAGAGGATTGACTTTTGACTTTTGATTCCAAGCTTTGTTTCTCATCTTCGCATTTTCCTTTTCATTTCTTCTTCAATTCCTAATATTTAAATCTTTCATTTTCTTGCTCTTACTTTTCTTTTTCTACGAAACCGACGCGCACTCAAACGAGTCCTTAACAAAGATGATAGTAAACAGGCTGATAATGGTGTCTATAAGCCGTACTTGGTTTGATTGTTTTCTTTCTGTCTATAATCTCTAGAGTTAGCTACTAGCGGTACAGCAGCAGCTGACTTTTTTTTTTTATGTTTTTTTGGTAAACTCAATCATACCATAACCCTATGTTTGGTTGTCAAGAAAATAAGTAAAAACATGAAAAAGAAAAGAAATTTAAACAAATCATAACTAAAAATTATTTTAGAATTCTAAAGTTTTCTTTTCTTTTTCATATTTTTACTTATTTTCTTAACAACCAAACATAGCATAAGGCAATGACTGAAGGAAAGACAAGGGAATACTCACACCACCCAAGCAAACACACACACACATCACATGCAAACTCACACACACCACACCCATGCAGCCATGTAAGCTTCACCCTAGAACTCCTCAAAACGGGTACCAACCGTTTGAGGCGCCAAGGAACTTATATGGGACAACATGCCCGGGTAGGAACCCGATGTGGGACTAAACACTCACCCTAAAGGTGTTCTGGTTTTTTGGTAAACGCAATCATACCACAAGGCAATGACTGAAGGCAAAGACAAGGGAATACTCACATCACCCAATCAAACACACACACACACCACATGCAAACTCACACACACACACCACACACATGCGCAGCTGTTGACTTATTCTCACTTATCTTATTTTAAAATGTCCTTATTCTTAATTGTCCTTATTCCATGCAAGTAATTCTAAAGAAACATGTGTCAATTGTGCGTAAGGGCAGATCCAGGATTTTATTGTAGAGGGGAACACAATGATTGATTAAAAATTATAATTGATAAAATTCGTAAATAAGCAAGTGTTGCAAGGGCGAGTAAAATACTCATCATCATAAAGGACGAATGAGGTTTTCATGCTTCATTTATGGTATGAGCTTGTGCTCCTCATGACGATGTCAGACATCGTCGTCACCAGGACGATTTCAGATATCGTCGTCTATAGAACGATTTCAGGTATCGTCGTCTAAATAACGATTTCAGATATCATCGTCATGAGGACGGTTTTGAATGTCACCATCATCAGGACGATTTCAGGCATCGTGATCATGATAAGGACAAGTCCATGCTCACATTGAGGATGAGACTGCCTTGTAGGACAAAATAATTAGGAGACAGTCTATTTACTCTGAGATTAGGTGAAAAGTACTGGCTTAGTATTTAATATTGGTTATCTCAACATGTTTTCGACTCAAGACTGACCTTAGAAATAGTAGGCTCACTCATGTGACATGTATGCATGAAGATTTGCCTGAAATATTTGGAAATGATCATAAAGCAAGTTGCATGGTCATTCATAGGCATGGATGGGCATGAAAGGGCATCCAAACTTAAGCCTATAAATACCCGAGAACTCCATGAGAGCTGACTACTGAATTTCGACTATTTGAACCTCCTATCACTGAGAAAACCACACTTGAAAAGCTCAAAGTTCTTAACACATTCTCTCTCTCAAAGCTTGTTCTCTACACTTTATCTTCTACGTTTACTGACTTGATCGTCGGAGAACTTTGACAGGAGGAACCCCCACCCGCATCAACAAGGATGAGCTGTGATCTTACCTTCATCATTCTACCAATCAACCCGAATTCAAAGAGAAAGTGACTCGTGGATCATCCCAAGAAAATCCATCACTAGACGTGATGCCCGAAGAGACTTGAATGATCACACCACCTTTCATACACTTTGTATATCATTGCAGACAGAGTTCAAATACCCCTTACCGAAGACATATTTAGACCAACTGTATCAGAAGTTGGGCAAACATCAAGGCAAGCTCTTGATGAAAGAAATGCATTACGAAATGCATCTAGGCAATCTCCTCCTGAAGGAGATATCTGTTAGGCCAACCAAATCATTGCGTTGTTACAACAATAGCAATCGACATTAAATCAAATAGTTAACAACCAGCAGACGTTTCAATAAAGGCTAGATGCTTACGAAAATGACATATTTGAATTCGAGCTCGATCTCCCTTTGGATCCAATTATCAATGCGTACTCTCGTCGGTACCCGGATTTGCACCATCTAATCAAGATGATCCACAAGGTGGAACCAGGTGGCCAAAGTCTCCAGGACGTGATGCCCGAAGAGAGCCCTCACCAAGGCCGAACATGCAACGACAACTTCTCTTCCCATCCGCCTCCAAGAGGCCCAGGGGCACGACAAGCATCCCCACCGTTGTATGGCAACCTTGATAGAAGGTTCGTGCTTCTCTCTCCTCCCTGTGATGCAATTAGACCTCGTTCTCCTCCTTTTCAATATGCTCGTGCCGAATCATGAGAGCTTGAATATGTTCATGTTGAACCATGGAATCATTATGCTTGAGTCGTATGCTCGTGATGATCTATGGGACCTTCAATACCCCCGTGAGGAGCCATGAGCTCGTGATGCCCGGGAGCCAAATGCTCAAAGGCATTACAGGAATCAAGGGGCATGGATGACCCCCAGGGACGTGGAGGCCATGATTAGTGCCCACGTTGGGAGAACGGGCAGAAGTATGTTGGATTTGTTTGCTCAGCAAGAGAAGTTGGATGTTGGAACCTCTCCCTTCTTTGATCAGATCAACCGGTCATACACCCCCTAGAAGTTTATGACACCAAACTTCATCATGTTTGACGGAAGGATTGATCCAGTTGACAATCTATTCAACTTCAAGCATGTCATGGTTCTCCGCAATCCTGATGATAACCTCCTCTGTAAAGCTTTCCTGAATAGTCTGACAGGAGGAGCTGCGAGGTGGTTCCGTGACCTACCTTCTGTATCCATAAGAAATATGGCAAGACTAAGGTCAACCTTTATTGATTAGTATATTGTAAGCAAGAAGAAGAAGGTAAGTGCGGATTCTCTCTTTGCCATAAGAATGAAGCCATCAGAATCTCTCAGGGACTTCATTCAGCGGTCCAACAACGAAGTCTCAAACATTGAGAAAGACGAGAACAGTAGCAGCATAGTTGCATTCAATAATGTGTTGCCAAAGAACTCCAAGATGTAAGATCCTCTCGCTCTCGACTGTCCCACCAAATTTGATGATATGTTGGTCCATGCAGCTAAATTTGGGAGATTTGAGAATGACACCACATTCATAGCACAACCGAAGTTGAGAGGAGCAGGAGTGAAAGCCGTGGAGAGGGCGAACGGAGCATCTACCTCGAAGAAGGGGAAGAGACCGAGGTATGACTCTTCTGATGATGAAGGGTCACCACGGTATGAACCACGGTAGATGATTGTTTATGTAAGTCAACGAGATCAACTATATTGGTGCCCGTATGAAGTGTAACAGAATCAAAACCAATAGCAACAGCAACAGCCGGATCAGCGAACCATTCAATCCAATCAAAATCAGCAGCAGCAAGGACGGTCAGACAGGCGTCCTTATCAACCCAACCAAAATCAGTCCAGATCAATTCAAGGTCCCAGGGAGCGGGGCAATCAGGCGACAGAGAGGCGTCCATATCAAAACAGGCTGACCAAGTCCATTTTTCAGTTAGTCCGGGGACGATAATGCAATCCATGGCGAATGAATCTTATTTTGAGTGGCCAGGCCGAGTCGTCAATGACATCACCGAAAGACCTCGTGCTCAAGAGTATTGTCATTACCATAAGTGTTGTGGTCATCTAATCAATCGATGCAGGATCTTGAGAGAGTACTTGGAGCGACTTGTACGAAAAGGCTACCTAAGGGAGTACGTGGTCCTGATGCAGCTGCCGGGCAAGCACAAATACAAGTTCCCTCAAACCGTTCACCTATGGAAGGGCTCATGAATCCAAGTACCAATCTAAGAAGAGAAGGAGGAGGAGGAGGGCAGAGGAATCTTTATATTTATCATTATTCTTACTTCACAATCTTTCCCATTTTGTGTATGCAGACACAAATGGATTAGTTGGCCAGACAGCATCCCGAGGGCACTGCTAGTAGCATTGCTCGAAATGAGGTTTTCACCCAAGCTATGAGTCTGGACACGCATAATCGGCTCTGTACACATGGACTAGGTGTTACCCCCCACACAGTTCCGCGCTCTAAATGTTGACCATTGGAGGAGGAGGGCAGAGGAATTAGTTGCGCTAAACCAGTCTCTGGTGGCTAATCAATAGGACATGCAGGCTCAACTGACTTATGTCAACACCCGGCTGAAGGCATTTGAGGACTGGATATCCCATATGAACGCCTCACATTTTTCCTCCTATCTAGGACCAACACCTGTTCCGGATTCGGAATCTACACAGCCTCCTAATGATCTCCTTTGACCCATGTTCTATATGATTTTGTTGATTGGCATGATACCCATACCCTTTCTTCTTATTACTTTATGTTTATTACTAGTAGAGACCCCATGCGATGCACTGGGTTAAGAAGACAATTGATTAAATTAAAAGAATTAAATAAAAGTATTATGTTAATAAAATTGTAATAAAAAAACATTATTCATGCCAAAGTATATATATATTTAAGAAGACAAAGTATGAAATTAACATCCCAAATAACATAAGCAAACTTTAAAGGGATAATTCCATATCAGAACCCAACTTATCCTTAAATGACATACCAGTACCTCCTTTTAAACAATTTCCTTCAAGAGACCCACTTTTTAAACTATTTGACAAATAGGGACCTAACGTTATCTCTAGCTAACGTCAGTTTATATTCACACTTAAAATGTCCAAAACACCCCACTGATTTCTCTTGGAATGACCATCTTATTATTCTTTTTAAAGGTAGTGTGAATTAGCTACAGTCTTCATGTTGTCCAAAGGCTACAATAGGCAAGACAAAAACGTTGGGGTTTTTTTTTTTATATTCCCTTGAAATGCCAAAAATACCCTTGACATTAGTGGTTTCTCATGAAATGACTATATTACCCTTTTAAAAGGGACAAGAGTGTAGATTAGCTACAGTCCCTATTGAAGTCCAAATGGTACAACATGCAAGATAAAAATGCTGAGATTTTTTTTGCTTGATAAAGTCTATACACGACAAGGCTCTAACCTTGCCTTAGAGATTTGGAGTTACAATTCACGCATAGTTTATGTAATTGAACTCAATCACCAATTGTAACAAGGGGCAGACCTAGGGGAGGGGAGGGGCGGGATCATGCCCCCACCCTCAAAAAAAAAATTTGAGTTTTTTTAATTATACAATTGCAAATTTTTTAATATAGATAAATATTTAATTTTATTTTTTTTATATAGTTGCCCTCCCAAATTATTGTGTAATTGTTCACTATGTGAAATGTTTGTCTTCTTCAAAATTTTATAATTTTTTCAGGGTTCTCATTCTTTGGACGGAACGTGCACGCCTTTGTAGGCCATCAAATGTCTCATTCATCACCTTTTAATTGTGTATAAATTTAATACACCTAATGTTAATTTGTTTTCTACAAACTAAGGTTATATGGATGAACCATAGGGGTGAGTGAATTTTAACCATAGTTTTTGGTATTAAAGGGACATATGGCGGCTTATAATGCCTCTTTAACTGTGATTAAGCAAAATCAACCTAAGGTTAATATTATTTCCTAAAAATCAAGGCTAGATTGGTGTGCCCTAGGGGTGAGTGAATCTTAACCACAATTAGTGGGTGTTAAAAGGGACACGTGATAGCTTGTAAATCCCCCTTTAATTGTGGTTAAGCTTAATCAACCTATGGTTAATATTTTTTTATTTTTTTTTTCTAAAATCCAAGGTTAGATGGATGAATCCTAAGGGTCAGTGAATCTTAACCACAGTTAGTAAGTGTTAAAAAGGAACACAAAACATGTTGTAGTTGTGCACGTGTTCCCCTGGACGGAACGCGCGGGAAGGATTATATTATTTTTTTATATGTATGATATAAAAAAGGTAAAAGATTATTGATGTTGCGCTCGCCCACGCCTCCCTAACTCGACACGTGTCTCTTTTGACTCATTTTAATTGTGGTTAAGATTCACTAATTCTTAGGGTTAAAATTTAACTTTGATTTGTAGAAGAAAAAATCAAAGTTAAATGAATTAAAAGGGACACGTGACAGATTTTGGATAAGCTTGCCCGTTTCGACCAGTGGAACTCGCATGCATAAAGAATCGTGCGTCAATTTTTTTTTTATATAAAAATGTAAGTAATTTTATTCATATAATGGGTCCCCCAAAATGGAGAGCCTTTATTTTTTAGCTTTTGCGCAAGGGTTAAGGTTTAAGAATGCAAAGAAGAATGATTATTAAGGGTGTTTTCGGCATTCCAAGTGAGAATACAGGCGGTAGTTACCTAGAGAAAACACTGGGTCTTTATTTGTCCAATAGTTTGATATTAGGGTCTGTTAAAGGAAATTACTTAAAAGCAGGCACTTGTATGTCATTTAGGGATAAGATGGGTTCTGATATGAAATTAACCAAACTTTAAATGAAAGAAATTAATGAAATTCCAATATGCATGTTAGAAGTATTTTCATTGATATCCCAAAAACATAACTAAACAAAATCATATGTAAGAATCTTATGCAAGTCTCTTAATGTCTGATTGATTAAGTGAAATATCAAAATGATAAGCAGTTATAATGAGCTCCTGTTGTTCTAGTTCGTCTGAGAGTTCGCCTCATTGGAATGAATTTGAAGTTCCTCCGCACCATTGCTGTTTGAAGTGAAGTTGTAGGAAATTAATATAGTACCAAATTATTGTATATATGTTTTTAAAAAAAGAGTACAACAAATAGCTTGAAGAAATTTGAATAATATTGGATGACCCTAATTCTTCCATATATCTTTCACGCTTGAGGCATTACTATTCAATAAATCATAAGTTGAAATACTATATGAAAATAAATAATAACAACCATGTTTGGTTTTAAACTTAAAAAAGTATCGATATTGTGAATTTAAAAATTCATAAGATTAATATTTTATAAAAGAAAATAACTTGTGTGAAATGCCGATCAATTCTTTCAGCATGGGATGTGTCTTCAACATGAGATGTATTTTGATATATGTTACGATTCAGTCTCATGATTCTTTGTATCCCCAGAAAATCTTTCTGTAATACATATTAATAGTAAAAATACCAAAAATTAGGGTCATTCGGTGAAGAATATTTTAGTTGATAAGAAAAAAAGTAAGTACTTAAATTATATAAGTTAGTACCTCTATCTATCATTTGATTTTTTTTCCGCGAGTTAACAATTTCTATAAAAATGTGAAACAAATAGTTGGATATTGATATTATGTTATAGTTAAATAAATAACTGAAAATGAACAAATGAAAAATTACCATTTGTAATAGTTTCCTACTTTCAAATGAATAACAAATTTCTTTGATTTTCGTTGTCTTGTAACCATTTATAGGAACAAATCAATGATTATCCAGTGTGACTTTTACTTGAAGTAAATATTTCTTCCGCAAACAATTCTTTATTATGAATTCAAACACATCATCATTTTCTCACATAAAATTTACAGTATTAGTAGATTTATAATAAGTAAATAATTGTTTTACAACAACTTAAGCATAAATTTTATATTTACTTGCAACTTGTATAATTCAATTGTTGTACAGCCAAATAAATACTCAGCTTATTTGTCAAATAAAAGTATCGGTATCTCATTTGTATGATCTTGTACATCAAGTTTGACAAAATAGCTTAAACCAAAATTTTATATTATTTAGAAATGATAATTTAAGGAAATTACCATTTTATAATTTCAATTATTACCTCAAGTATGCCTCTAGACTTGTCTTTTTACAATTATTACAATAAGTATCCCCTTGAACTCTTTGAATCTTCTTTTTACAAATTGCACACGCTCAAAACTAAAGTGGTTGATCTTTAAATACTCGAAGAATTGTAACTTTAATGACATATGTAGTAGGTTGTAATATGTCGATTGGTTAATTTAAAAAAATATATATATAATTATATGTAATAGTAATAAGATTAAATTTACTTATAATATCTGGCTTGGACATGTCTGAGTTGCCTCAATCAAGTCATTAATTGTACTTTTCTCTTTGTAAGTTAAGAATGTTGAACCTGATCCATCTATGCAGTTCCGAAATGAAATTAAAATTGTTGGATCACCGATTTGAGATTTCCTAAAGGGAGATAAAATGCATATAATTCATCCGTCGACATATGTCATTGGTATGGTGTGGCCTCACATTGGCAAGAGGTCTCCGGATCTAATCCCACTGGGTGATAAATAGCAAGCGCTCCACTCCCCATTGCTAACTAACACACTAACTGGAGTTGCGGGAGATAGCCTAAATTCAATAGGAAGAGTCTTCGGCCTAACCGTATAACAAAATATCATGAGGAAGATAGCCTAAAACCAATAGGAAGAGTCCTAATAAAAGGACTCTGACGCGCAGGAGCCAATACCAATAGATGGTACGTACTCTTAGAACTTGTCATGCATTGTAACAAATCTTTGCTATCTAATTAAAGAGTTTATGTAAAAAAAAACACATGTCATTGTTTTGAGGTACACTATCATCTACAATAATAATTGTTGCTCGATCCACCCCCTTGTGTATATACTTGTATAAATATTTTTTTACTTTACTTTGAGCACAACGTTCAACATTTATATGAGCGTCATATCTTGTTATTAGGTGAACATTATAAGAAATGACCCAATAATTATTGACACTATACCACTTGATATTTATAGTTCTTCTATCATTTTGTCGGCGATAGGTTATAAACCCATTTTCATTGATGGATGTTTCATTACAAAATTTATTCGAGTAATTTTTTGAGCATTTCCCATTCACTATGAATGGAGAGTTTGAATTAATTGCACCACATTGACCATATATTATACATCTGACAACAGTTTCGTATGCTAGAGGGTTGTTATCAAAATCTAGAAGCTCAACACTAATAACGGAATCTATCTCATCACTTGAGTTTAAGTTGTATTCTTTTGTCAGGGTAAGTAATATGTGTGCGTGTGGTAGGCCTACATTGTATAAAAACCATATAGATAACACAAGTCTTTTTAATTTTTCTACTATAAACATCAAGTATATATAATTCCTTAAGTAAGATATACCTACATTGTATAAAAATCATTTAGAATGTCGTGACCACGATAAAAATAAAAGGTGCATTTTAACTATTGTTATATGAGATCATAAGAGTCTTGACTAAAATAAAATGTTCATTTAAACTAATATAGATAGCACAAAACTTTTTAATTTTTCTGCTATAAATATCAAGTATACATAATGTCTTAAGAAAGATGTCAATATAAAAAAAAAGTTAAGAAAATACCTTTTTAGAACGTCAGAGATAAATGATTCACAATGAGAACGCAACACTTTTATGCTAAGATTCTCGGTAACAACTCAATGAAATCTAAATTCAAAAAACATAAATCGATCAAAAACAAAATATTACTCAATAATTTAATACAAATACTCGAATGAGTGTATACTTTAGAATAAACAACAAATATTTAGTTTATTAATTAATTATAACATTGAATTTAAATGAAATCTTGGGTTTAAAAATCTGAAATTAATTTGTTGTTACTGGTCAATGTGTACCTATAAAGCAAGTGGTAATTTGATAGGAACGAACACAGTTTTTCTTTCAGTCACTCTAAATTAACTAACATTAAAAACTCATCAGCTTAGAAAGGTGATTGATAATCATTTAACTATCATGTCAATAACCAGATCAACATGTAGGCAGGAGAAACATAATAGATTTGAGAAAGTAATCTCACACAGCTCAAGCTTAATAAGTAGTTGGATCTGAAAAATAGTTATGATTAATAAACATTCAACTATCATGCCAATAACCAGATCAACATGTAGGCAAGAGAAACATAATAGATTTGATAAGTAATCACATACAGCTCAAGCTTAATAAGTAGTTGGATCTAAAATTAGCCATGGATTATGTGTAAATACGTCTATAAACACATACAACACATCCCGATGAATGATAGAAATCACATGACGTGTTGCCTTAGCTACGGATTGAGACTATTCTCACTAAAAGTCGTGGAGCTGAATCCTAATGAGTCCTGCTTCTAAGCTGACCCAAGTGTCCCCGTGTCCCTTTCAACCACTGTTCAACCATGGTTAAGATTTATTAAATTAAAATTAGTATTTTGTTTTTTCTAAAATCATGGTTAGATTGCTTACCCCTAGGAGGTTAACCACAGTTGATGGATGGTAAAAAAAAAGGGGGTTGGACCAATGAGGTCACTGGGGTCAGCTTCTAAGCTGACCTTGAGGTCCATTTTCCATTTCCCATTTTTAAATTGTCTCCCACTGATCTCAGATACATTTGATCCGCACTTTTTCCGTACATTGCTCAATATGCTTAGGGAAATGGAAAACAGACCCCAGGGTTAGCATAGAAGCTAACCCCAGTGACCTCATTGGTCCAAGGCCCTTTTTTACCATTTCCAATTGTGGTTATAGTCCTAGGGTTTAGCAATCTAACCATCCCGCTGATCTTTACCATTTCCCAACTATGGTTAACTCCCTAAGGTTAAGCAATCTAACCATGGTTTGTAGAAAAAACTAAAAACAAAATTACTAAATAGGACACTGCGGTCAGCTTAGAAGAGGACGCTAGGGTCCTCTTCTCAAGGACTCTATGTTTATAGTTTGTTGGATGGTTTATGTATGTATCAAATATGTGTCGAAGGTTTTGTTGGTTCTCAACTCCAAGATGCACTTGATGCATCATAAGCACTTTGCTTTACTGCACTTGTCCACATGTGTGCACATCCAATTGTGGTTATAGTCTCAAGGACTCTTGCATGGTGCACGATCAATCATACAATCCTAACCATCCAACCCTAATATGAAACTTCTATAGATGTGCACACATGTTTTAATACATCAGGTAAATAAGCCAAAATGATGGTGGGACTGACATGTGAAACCAATGAAGTAATAAGGGTGCCCACTGGTAAAGCAAAGATGAATACAATGGTTGGTGCCACTATTCTGAATGGCTAAGAAGAGAAGAATGAGGGTGCATAGCTGTTGAGTTAGAGGAGAAAAAAGAAAGAGAGATAGAAGAGAGATTGATGAAATGAAGTGTATCTCTTTATGGGGGATAGAGAGGAACGGTCCCTTCCTGTAAAATATAATTTTTCTCTTGAGAAGTAAAACAAAAATGATGATACGAATTAAATGTAGACTAACTTTGATTGATAACATTTATACGGTCAAAGTTTTCCAATACCTTGCTTTCGGCTATGATCTCATTGGGAGAGCTTTTATTGGGTTCCACTTGGTGAGTGTAAGAAATTGTAAGAAAAAAAGAGAAAGTAGAGGATGATGTGACATAAATATGAGATAAAATAATGTTGGGAAGAGAGAGGATGAGGTGACATCAGAAATAAAGAAAAGGAGATCAGATAGGAGTGCCACATTGGCATACCTACTTCTATAATATATAGTATAATTATATTAGATCGAAATACTTCTTGATGCGATACCTGTTTTACTTATGTGATTGATGCAATACATATTTTTTGATTATATTATGGAGGTTGGGTGGATTTGTTATGGAGGCTAGGTACAGGTTACATGTTTTGAATGTGAATGTGGATGAACAAGTTGTGGAGGCTAGGTATAGGCTAGATATGTGAATGTGGGCATAAGTTCGTTGTTGACATTGGGTACAAGATTCATATTGTAGAGGCCCAAAACTTTCATGTATTGAACCTTGTGCAAATTGAATGATGACCTTGAATTATGTGTCAAAACATCTTATGTAGTGATAAACTAAGTCTAATTATGTTAACCATGTTATGTAACCAATTGACCAAGGGTTATTAGGATGAAGAAAAATGACAAAAAAAACAAGCACAGGGCAAACCGGTCAACCGACTGGTGGTAAAAGTGTATAAAAGCAAAAATAGGGGCTTCATGACCCAAACCAGTTGACCGACTAGCAACCTATTGATCATCTATGCAAACAAGTTGACCGCATGACACTAAAATCGCACAGAAACCCTAATTTGGGTCAAATTTTGAAAATTAGTAACTTCCAATTGACCTATAAATAGACCATTAACTCGTAGGTTTTAGGGTTACAAACATCATCCTAAGAGTTTTATCAATCCCAGAGAGAGTTTGCAAATAGTTTTTGCAAAAAGTTTTGCAAGGAGAAGAAGAACAAGTTTGGGGATCTCATCCAAGACCTTTCACAAGTGATTCAATTGTAGGGAAGCGATCTTGTGAAGTACTATATACCGATCTAAACTAATATAGTTTCATGATATGATTTTACAATCTGGAAACTATGTTTACATGTTGTTATGAATTAATGATCATGTTGATGATACGATCTGTATGATTTCAAGAGAGTTTCATGTTGATAATTATGAATGGAATAAAGGAACTTGGATTTGACATATTACTAATTTTATAATAATGAATTGAAGATTTTATTGATGATTTATGCATGATAATATAATTGTTTTCTGAAATTTCATGCACATGTCATTGAAATGAGATGATTTTTGGGGGTGTTATACATGAATGATTATAGAGGAAGGGAATTGTGTTTAAGAGAAATTGAATATAAAGTTTAAGGTTATAATCTGAATGATAGTAATGATTTCATGATTATTCAGACATGATTATAATTGTGAATATCTTCTATGTATGATAAAATTATCATTGTTTAATCTTCCATGTAAATTATATATAACTATGCATGTATTGTTAGTTAAATTTTGGATAGGTAAATACTTAAAAAATAATTTTAACGACTTTGAATTCTCTAACCATTGTTGTGTGGTGGCTTTGGTGGAGTTTCGATGGTGTAATATCATAGTCTAAGGGATAACCTAGATGAAGGTTGACTATGACATTCAAGCACATGTTTCATCGCATGATAGATATTACAAGCACATGTCTCATAAGCTCAAACACAAGAACATAAGTTACATGTCATTAAAAAATACCATGTTACTTGCCATTGAAAAATATCATGTTACATGTCATTGAGGAATATCCGGTTATATGTATTGCCTATTATCATGTTACATGCGTTGTCGAAATCTCTTACATGCATCGATACACATGATTATATGGACTTACAAGAACATGTACAAGTCCTACATGACTATACAAGTCATGAGTCTCAACATGCCATGAATGATGATTATATGTTTACATGTTTCCACACCGTGAATTATAATATATGTTTATTTATGATAAACATAACCATGATTACATGATATGATATTGTTAGTTAGACTTTATATACACTGAACGTTGTTAATGCTCATCCAAATTGTTACTGTCGGCAGGTTCAAGAGGATTTGACATCTATGTTATGAGACCTTAGATTGATAAAGAATACGCCAAGGAACAAGAGGTGATTATCTTGAGGAGATTAATCTAGATCATTATCTGAATTATTGATCTACCAGTTCGTTGTTTTATTTTAGTTTGAAAGAGTTGTAATAAGATAAATTTTAAGGTTGATGTTGCTCAGGTTTAAGATTTTTTTAATTGAGATCACGATTGATGATTGGATTATTTATGTTAGTCAATCAACAGTATTGAATGTTTATTATTGATTATGGAATTGCTATAAATATTAAAGATAAATTTTGAGACTCATATTTTAGCATACCTTTTATGTTGTTAAGTTAATATGGATATGCAGTGTCATGGGTCCAAAGTCTCATTAACCAACATGGGATTTTGAGGCGTGACACATGTAACATATTGAATGTGAATGGATGTGGGTGGAATTAGTGAGTTATTGAATGTGAATGGAATGAACAACTTTTGACTATAGGTGTATAGGTTATGGATGTGAGTTATGAATTGAATAAATAAGATATTGAATGTGAATGAAATAGACATGTTCTTGAATGTGAATAGAATGAACAAATTTATAGGTTTACAAGTGAATGAATGAATAAGATATTGAATGTGAATGAAATATATATGTTTTTGAATGTGAATAGAATGAATAGATTTACAAGTACAAGTTCAAAAAAAATTTGAGGCATTAGCGATGGAAAATAATCAGTCGTTAATGAGGGATGTTCATTAGAGACAAAAAAGCTTCCATTACATTTGATTACTAGAGACAAAAACATTTCCGTCACTAATTTTAAATTAATTTGCGACGGACGCCTTTCCATCACTAATTAGTGATGAAACTATTTCCATCACTAATGAGAGACATAATTTCTATCACTAATTTCCATCACAGATGCCTTTTTTCATTACTAAATTTCCGTTTTGAATTGACACATTAGTGATGGGAAATTACCATCACTAATTAGTGAGGGAAATTACCATCACTAATTAGTGATGGAAAAATATTTCCGTCTCTAATAACCATTAGCCATGGTCGCATTAGTAACAAATTAGTGAAAAACAAATTTTCGTCTCTAATAATAATAGCGACGAAAAATTTGGCATTATTGATGGAAATCTTCCGGTTATATGTACGGCCATGTTGTACACATGCATGGAAGGAAGAAGTTCAATTAAACCATCCCTACCATTCTATCTAATCAATGAATTACATGATCTCTATCTTCTTATTTTGGAAAATAATTTCCAGGGCAAATGATTAAGATCTACTTGGGTTGATGCAAATCTCTAAGGTGCCCAAACTTCATATTTTTGTTAAAGCAACGAAGGGTGTCCCAAACCCTTTGAGACAAGGATTAGTCCCTTTGGGTGTTTGTACCGACTAATTTAGATTTTTTTTTCTACAAACACTAGGATAAGTCGAGGAGGGGGAGTTAAACACACAACCACAAAGAACAAACCCTGGATGCTAGCCAACTGCACCAATCCTGGTGAGTTATTTTTCATAGTTTTTGGTACAATCTATAAAGTGGTAGACCATTAGTAAGTTCACGTATTACTATTATTTGTGAATTGTAAATGAATAATAGATATATTTATTCCTTCATATAATCTTAATCTGTCCATATTATTCAAATATACGAAAACATTCGCTAATTTTTTAAGATAAATTGTTTGGATTTATTCGCGACTTATACGTATAAGAAAAAAAAATATAACTAGTAAGGTAAATCCCTAAACCATATTTCTTTATTTCTCGCATGCTCACAAAGCTACCTTTCACCTGATTTTTTTTTCTCCTTCAATCCTCAACATTAAGTCCATATCTCATTGGCCACAACTTCACTGAAAATCGCTAGCTACCAATCTTGAAACAAGCACTCATCGGCCACCACTCAATTCTCTTAATTTTCTCTTGATCTCTTTCTCTCTATAAAATTTTACCTTAATTATTTTACAATCGGCGCTCATCACAATGACACCGCTATTCGGTAGTAGTCAAGGATTGAGTCGGATCTTGTCAATGCCAACCTGCGACATATCAATCTCCCTTCCAAGTACAATTCTTTTTTCCCTCTCTATCTTCATCTACAATTTTTTTTCCGGCCTTAGATTGTCTTCGGCGAAGCCAAAAAGGGCTCTCGAGGTTCCATACATTGTATGACAGTTGACATAAAAATGGGAGAAGTCATTTCATTTTCTCCCCATGATTTTGACTTCTCCTCTCCCCCTTATTCTCACACACTTATTGCCACATGTCTTATTATGTGTGGGGAAGTCAAAATAATGGGCCCCATGATTTTGACTTCTCCATCACTTGTCCCCTATTCTATAGAACCCGAGGTAAGCCCTTTCTGGCTTCGCCAGAGACAATCCAAGGTTAAAGATTTAACATATTCTTTTAGAATTTTTGTATATTCAAGTGGATTTTTTTTAATAAATTATTAAGTGTTGTCTCAAATTATATTCAAAATTTATTATTGGGACAAATTTTTAAATGAATTATAGACCGATTTAAAAAAAAACTATTCCACACTTTTATACTTGAATAATTCATTTTCCGTATTTTTACCATACCTCCTGCTCTTTTGCTTTTTAAAGAAAATCCTTTCCGGGGTCCTTTGACTCCTCCGGGAGCGGGATCATCATTTCCCAGCCGCCCGTACGGATTCGTTTCCTCTGTCCAGACATGAATCTTGCAAGGACGCCACCCTTCTAAACCCTGTGCTTTGTAAGAAAGCTCCTTTTGTATTTTGTTGTTTTTGTTTTCAAATGAGCTTCCTGTTTTTCTTCTTCTTCTTCTTCTGCTTCTTACGGTTGGGGTGTGTTGGAGCAGTGAAATACTCAGTAATGGCGAAGAACTTTGAAGAATTCGAACCCATTTTCGGGGAAGCTAAACCAGATTGGGATAACCCAAGTGGTCTTCCTCTGCTTCCCGTTTTGTTCCATATTCACTCATTGGATGCTTCTCACCTTAGATTTCATATCACTGATTTTCACTCTTCTACGTGGGAGGCCATTCGATCCATTCAACAGCTCGAAGATTTGGTGACCTCTTTTTCTCTTTTCCCTTTTTTTGATATATTCGTTTAGATGTTTTAATGTCTCTGTTCTGTAGATATTTCAATCTATTTGTTCTATTCTAGAACCGCGAAACAATTTTTTTTTTAACGAAGCATGAAGAACGAAACCCAGATGAGAAACACAATTGGGATTTTGCGAAAATTCCCATTTCATGAAACCCCAAGTATTTTGCTTTCACTTTTGATGCATACCCAGAGTCACTCAACCATTGATCCCAAAAGCCCGGACTGATGGGAAGGGCACAATCTAAGTATTTATCGCCTGGATTGCTTCCGCTGGACCGGTTTCACTCTGGGGCAGGGCAATTCTCAGAAAATAAGACATTTGGTTCTTATAGCAAATACTGTATTGGACAAGTGCAGTTGAACAAGTGTGACCCATGTTTTTTTTTGTCCTTGTCATGCAGAGAGATGATATTGGCATAGGTGGTTCATGGTTCGAGTTTGTTGATTATCTCAAAGCGTCCATGAAATCTGACAATGTAAAGTTTGTTCTGGAGGGTCACCCAAAATTAGTTGGTGATAATGGTGACTGACCTTCTTCATCCTCTTTTCTTATGAATTTTCTGAGCTATGATAAATATTAACATACGGGGTTGTTTGAAGAACATTGATATGGTAATTGGTGTAAAATGAGTGGTGCAAATTTAATCTTGTTAAATCTTTTGTTGTTAATTATTAGATGAGCTATATGAATTTGGATGCCATGTCATTCTATATATTGCTAAATAGCACACAAGGCTGTAGAGATAATATGAGGTCTTCTCTTTGTTTGATGGGCCTGAAATTCTGGCAAAATTAAGAATCGCAATGTTGAAATGCTGAGCTGGAAAGTTATGTATAAAGGAGAACTAGATGAATTGGTGGCTGTAATTTACTAAAGAAAGTAATAACATGGTTGTAGTGATTACTTTATTCTGGTGGGAGTAAGTTTCCCAATCTAGTATGGTATCATTCATGATGGTTCCTAAAATGCACAAAAATAGTAGTACTTAACTACTCAAGTCAAGGAAGACATGGGATCTGCAGGAAAGTCATGGATCCTTGATTGAAAAAGGGGAAAAATAATATATGAGGCAATACATGATCCAAGTAAAGTGAAAGATCCACTTCCAACTAGTGAACTTGAGACCACATCGATAAACAAGAGAAATTGCTGCTTATAGTCTTGAGACCATTTGGGAATGTCTTAACAGATGTTATGCGTACTTATTTGCGTGAGTTATTAGGTATATAATTTCATTATCTTCATTTCCTCCTACAGTTAAGTAATTTCATAGAGATCTCTATGGGGTCTAGATTTAAAATGATGCTTATAGTTTTATAGAAGTATTAATCTGAAAAAGAGAATACACGAGAACATATATTTTTCCTGTTTGAAGGATGGGCATTAGACCTTTTTTTGTTGTCCATTTCCTAGGACAACTGAGTCATTTATAGAGCATTCGTATATGGGCTAGAGTTAAAATGACACTTATAGTTTTTCTTTTTTCCTTTTATTTCCCTTTAAAATGCTTGTTATAACTAATTAAATGGGAATCATCTAGAAAAAGGATTTCAGTTTGACAACTATTATGATCCAAGGTTGCTAATGAAGCCAAATCTTTAGCTTCACATTTCTTTTTAAGTTTAAATGTTGCTCTTGTTATTATCATCACCAATTTTTCCCAAATTCTTAAGGTTGAATTCCATTCCGCCATTCCGTTCTATCTTTAATTTGTTAGCAAATCTTTTCTCAATATCTCCACCCAACTTGCATCAGTTCTCTCATTTTCACAGGAACTGTTATTGTACTTCCCTGACGTGTATAAACCATCTTAGTCAACTCTCCCTTATTTTATCACCTAAATACTATTAGAGCTATTGACAGATTCTACGAATGCACTCACTTATGATTTATCTTTTCTCATCTTTCCATTCATCTTTCTCAACATTCTCATAATGGCTATATTAATCCTATGAATCCATAAAGCAAAGTTGGTCTTGTCATTTCCTTATAAAAATTTCCTTTTGTTTGATCTGAATGCGTTGGCACATAGCATTTCGGAAGCGCATCTTCACTTTAGCCACTGACTCTTAAATATTCAAGTTCTTACAAAATTGTATTCCATATATTTTGTCTTAGTCCATTTTATTTTAAAACCTTCAAATTCCAAAGTATCCATTCACAGTTCTAGTTTTGAATTTTTTGCCTCTTATTTTAACCAATGAATGCAAATAACATACTCTAAGGGACCTCCTCTTGAATATTTATTCATCTATAAAATTGTAAAACTACACAAATTCGTAGTTGACCTCTTATATAAATCTATTGTCAAGGAAATTTGTCTCACAATCAGTTGTTCTCACGGTAGTTACCGCTCTCTCTTACATGTCCTTAATGATACCAATATATTTTCTTAAAACTCATTTATTCCCCAATACTCATTGGATTAATTCTCTAGGGACTATTATATGTTTTCTTTAATTCAATAAATACCATATGAAGATTTTTCTTCTTTGCCCTAAATTGTTCCATCAATTATCTGAGTAAAAAGATTGCCTTATTTGGCTTGACTCATTACTTACTAGTTTTTCTTTATCTATATTTTTCTAGGTTTTTCCCATTTCTAAGTTCTTTTTTTTTTTATAAACAATAAAAATTTTATTGCTCTTACAAGGTATTGCAATATGGAGAAATATATTTTCCCCCAAAAATTAAAATTTTATTAGGAGTGGCAAAATACAAATCGACTCCAGTTATGCACAAAATTTAAGCTACAAAGGACAGCAAATAACCAACCTATAAGGGAACACAGCCTAGGCATAGATAGCCCAACGTCCTCAAATATATTTTGATTCCTTTCTCTCCATATCCACTAGAACACTGCAACTGGAAACATCCTCCAAAGGAAAATATCTATTTGCCCGAATGGTCCTTTAGGCTACCATTTTAATAGTTGATGAACCTCAAATTTTGGAACCCAAGAAAACCTGAATATATATATATATAGCCCAATGTCCTTAAATATACTTTGATTCCTTTCTCTCCGTATTCACTAGAACACTGCAACTGGAAACATCCTCCAAAGGAAAATATCTATTTACCCGAATGGTCCTTTAGGCTACCATTGTAACAGTTGATGAACCTCAAATTTTGGAACCCAAGAAAACCTGAATATATATATATATATATATATAAGTGAGAGAGAGAGAGAGAGAGAGAGAGAGAGAGAGAGAGAGAGAGAGAGAGAGAGAGTCCAAATGGACCATGCCGCTGGACATTGGAGAAGGAGGTGATTCACATCATCTTCATCATATTTGCACATACAATACCTGTTTTAGATCAACATACCCTGATTTCTGAAATGATCAACTTTTTGAGTTTTAGTTAAACAAGTTGTCCAAACGAAAGATTTGGAGGATCTCTTTTCTTTAGCTAGTAGGACCTCTTTTTTCTAACCACCTTTTGAATCTCATCATTCCATTACGAAGTTTCTTTATACGATTGATTTTTCATTATAGATTCTCCCAAAAACTCTTTTCCTATCTTTTACCATTTCATCCCACATTTTTTGTAGTTTCCATTTTTAAGTTCCATGTCTCCTCCTTTGTCAAAAGATCCCTAAAAACATTCACTTTGTCTCAGGTTTCACTAGCTTATTCCAAATCTTTTAAATGTTGTTCTCGTATGGCAATAGTATATTTCATAGTGTAGATTTAAGCTTTTGCCAGTGGATAGAGTTACATAGTTTTGTATAGAACTGTTTCTTCTAAGCATTTTCAAAGAGATGAAAATATTCAGAAAAAGTTTATATATGTAGATTTCTTTTGGATGGAGAAATTTGAATCTGGGTAAATGTGAGTTGTTACCATGTTACCATGTCTAAGTGTACTTTCATCTTTACCATATCATCTTTTAGTAGAGATGAATGTTGCTGATTTTTTTTTTTGTTAGGCACCTTCATCAGTATAAAAATATTTTGACATGCAGTTTTGATTGAATGCATAGTATCTTACTTTAGAACTCTTACAAGGGAAAGTCATGTAATTCATGTATTTCTTTGAATTTCAGGGGGCCCGTTTGCAAAGTTAATAGCTCACAAGTCCAAGGGAATGCCTCTAATTTCTATTCCTCTTGAAAGGCTCAAGAACTCCTCCGCAAATGATGCCATGTCAAATCTATCTTTGGAGCTCTTCAAAGCATTCAAAAGCGAACATAATTTAGTTGTACAAGGTTATAATTCTTCCTTATAGAGAGACATTGCCGTTCTTTCACGGATAATCCAATCAAAAAGTAGTTTGTGTAATATGTATTTGATCAAAAGAATATTGGTTCTCACCATTGTATTTTTTGATATAATATTCGTTCGATCGGTTTGTTTTTAATAGTCTTGTTAGCTAGCGAATTGTTGTTGGTGATACCCTTGTTACCCATCAAATTATTGTTTGATAAAACAAGTGATGGTTCTCACACAATGTACTACCATGATGTAAGATCTATTGGGTTCTTGGTTGATGGAATTGTTTTTCTTGATTTATATGCATTAAGCTAGTTTATTTAAAGGATATATGTTGTTTGCTTTCTTTAAGAAATGATGGAGATTGAAGAGGATGGTTGATGGAGAGATTAAAGAGGATGTTGCCCATAGAATTAGATTTGGATGGCTAAAGGGAAGTTCTTTTGCAATGCTATGTGACCGATGCATCTTGATCATACTAAAAGGACAAATTTAAAAGACAACGATAAGACGGATATTGGACTAGTAAGAAGCAACATATTAATAAAATTAGTGTAGCCGAGATGAGAATGTTGAGATGGATGGGGGGTGAGACAAGAAAATATAAGATAAAAAATGAGCGTATTCGAGAGAATATGAGAGTAGCTCCAATAGGTGATAAAATGAGGGAGAGTCAATTGAAACACAAGAACTATGGTTTGGATGAGAGAAGGGTGAAGAAGAAGAAGAAGAAGAAGAAGAAGAAGAAGAAGACCTCCTCTTTTACTTATATTTTATGAGATAGATTACAGAAATACCCTTACTAACAAAGGTGAAATAAGAGGCTCAATTTGGTGAGGACATAAATGCTGGTGCGAATGTCTCACACTATAACATAACATTCATAACAATATTCTCATAACATTCATAACAATATTCTCAACACTCCCCCTCAAGCTGGTGCGAATGCCTTGCATGCTCGGTTTGTCATGATGTAAAATTGTGGATTTCCTACTCCTTTGGTCAAGATATCCGTAAGTTGGTTTCCTGTCCTCACAAAGGGAGTACAAATTAGCCCCGAATTGAGCTTTTTTTGATAAAGTAATTAACACCTCAATGTAGTTGGTTCTGTCATGTTGAACATGGTTGTGGGCGATGCTAATGACTGCCTTGTTTTCACAATACAACTTCATTGGTCTCTGTAGAGGAAGGCCAAGCTTTCTTAGCAACATCTCTAGTTATAAAAACTCACATACACCATGTGCCATAGACCTGTACTTTGCCTCTGCACTTGATCTGGCAACAACTTGTTTTTTATTCCTCCATGAGACAAGGTTACCACCTACAAAGGTACAATACCCGGATGTAAATCTTTTGTCACACATTGACCTTGCCCAATCAGCACTTGTCTATGCCTCAATCATCATATGACCATAGGAGGCGAATAGGAGGCCCACCAGGAGAAGATTTCAAGTATTTTAGAATTTATATGCAATTTCTAAGTGGGACATCCTAGGAGCATGTATATACTGACTAACCACATTGACTGCATTAGTTATGTCTGGACGAATGAGAGAGAGGTAGATAAGTCTGCCTACCAGCTTCTGGTATCTCCTTGTATCAATCAAGGAGTCCTCATTGATGTCCCAAAATCTATGGTTTTGATCAAAAGGAGTAGCAATGGGTTTCCATCCCATCATCTCTGTTTAGTTCAATAGATCTAGAACATATTTTCTTTGTATAATTCTCAGAAAGTATTTTAGCTCTCCCAAATCCTTAACCTCAAACTCCTCCGCAAGATGATGCCTTGGCCTTTTCAACTCGTCTTGATCATTACATGTTATAGTAATGTCATCAACATAGACTATGAGGGCATAGACTTTGCTTCGACTATTTTTTTTTTAATGAATAATGTGATTATTTAGACTTTGCTTGTATCCATACTTAATCATAGCTCTTCAAAATCTGTTAAACCATGCTCTCGGGGATTGCTTCAACCTATGCAGGGCTTTCTATAACTTTCAAACCTTTCCTCCAACTCTAGGAAACTTGAACCTAGAAGGTGTCCTCATATACATTTCTTCTTCCAGCTCACCATGAAGAAAGAGATTTTTTATGTCAAGTTTTTGTAGGGACCACCCTTGATTGGTAGCAACGGGGATGAGGACTCGAATTGCGTTCATCTTCACAAAAGGAGCAAAAGTCTCTTGATAGTCAATACCATATGCTGAATGTAGCCTTTAGCAACAAGTCTGGCCTCTCTACAGAACCATCAGACTGATGTTTCACAGTGAATATCCACTTACATCTCACTGGCTCTTTTTCTTTTGCCAGATGAACATGATCGTACATAACATTCTTCTTGAGGACTTGCATCTCACACATTGCTTGCCTCCATTTAGAATCACATAAGGCCTTTAGGAACATTGCGTGACACAAAAATAGGAGAGAAAGATGAGACACATGCACGATATGATGGAGAAATAGAGTTACAAGTAACAAAGTGAGAGATAGGATGTTGGGTGCATGTACGGACTCCTTTCCTAACAACAATAGGAAGATGAGTATCATTAATAATATGAGAGGTAGGAGGAGTGTCAGTATTACCTGAGATAGGAGGATCAGATGAGACTTCTTCGCAGGGAAGATGAGTGTCCTTTCTTCTTTGTCTTGAATATACTTGCCACTCCTTAGCAAGAACATTTTCATCTTTATATGCTTCATCACCCCTAATATCAACCACAGCTATAGGTAAGGAAGAAGACAACTCTTCATCTAGATGCTCCTCCTGAAGAGATGTTTTCGGGCCAGAAAAAAATGGAGTGGTTTCACAGAAGGTGACATCAAGATAACCAAATGCTTCTGAGACGTTGGATCATGGTTTCAAAAAACGCCGAAACCGTTACGTAACGGTTTCAGTATAAGCCGTTACCTGATACCGCGACGACATGCAATTTTTCGCATACAGGCCACGTAACGGCCGATACCGTTACGTAACGGGCTCTCACCGTCTCACGACTCAAACTCAATCCTTTATACTTCATTCCCTCAAGTATTACGAGTTATGAGTTACGACTCAATCCTGCTTCCTTGCGCCGTCGCCTACACCCTTTGTCGCACAAGGCTCTTGGTTAGTTGGTCACTAGGTCTTGGCTACCCATTTTCTCTTAATTTCACGTATTCGTCTATTCGGTATTCCACTATTCCTTTCTCTCTATTATTTTTTTTGGAACACCAAATGTTAGTTTTAATTATTAAATGTTAGTATTTTTTTTTGAAATTGGAATATTATTAAATGTTAGAAAATGTTACTATTTTTTTTGGAATATTATGAAATGTTAGTATTAAATGTTAGTATTAAATCTGAGAAAATATTAGTATTTTTGTTTGAATATTATTAAATGTTAGAAAATGATAGTATTTATTTCGAAATATTATGAATTGTTAGAAAATGTTAGTATTTGTTTTAGAATATTATGAAATGTTAGAAAATGTTAGTATTAAATGTTAGAAAATATTAGTATTTTTTGTGGAAATATTATTAAATGTTAGTATTTTTTTGAGAAATATGATTAAATGTTATAAAATGATAGTATTTATTTCGGAATATTATGAAATGTTAGTATTTTTTTTGGAAAATATTAATGTTAGTATTTTTTTTGGAATATTATGAAATGTTAGAAAATGTTAGTATTAAATGTGAGAAAATATTAGTATTTTTGTTTGAATATTATTAAATGTTAGAAAATGATAATATATATTTCGAAATATTATGAATTGTTAGAAAATGTTAGTATTAAATGTTAGAAAATATTAGTATTTTTTTTGGAAATATTATTAAATGTTAGTATTTTTTTTGGAAATATGATTAAATGTTATAAAATGATAGTATTTATTTCGGAATATTATGAATTGTTGGATAATGTTAGTATTTATTATTGTCAGTATTTTTTTTGGAATATTATGAAATGTTAGAAAATGTTAGTATTAAATGTGAGAAAATATTAATATTTTTGTTTGAATATTATTAAATGTTAGAAAATGATAGTATTTATTTCGAAATATTATGAATTGTTAAAAAATGTTAGTATTAAATGTTAATATTTTTTTTGGAAATATGATTAAATGTTATAAAATGATAGTATTTATTTCGGAATATTATGAATTGTTAGATAATGTTAGTATTTTTTTTGGAAAATATTAATGTTAGTATTTTTTTTGGAATATTATGAAATGTTAGTATTAAATGTGAGAAAATATTAGTATATTTGTTTGAATATTATTAAATGTTAGAAAATGATAGTATTTATTTCGAAATATTATGAATTGTTAGAAAATGTTAGTATTAAATGTTAGAAAATGTTAGTATTAAATGTTAGAAAATATTAGTATTTTTTTTGGAAATATTATTAAATGTTAGTATTTTTTTTGGAAATATGATTAAATGTTATAAAATGATAGTATTTATTTCGGAATATTATGAATTGTTAAACAATGTTAGTATTTTTGTTGGAACTTGGAATATTATTAAATGCGAGTATTTTTTGCAGATTAGGGTATTCTTATTTCTTAGAGTACTTATTGAATACCCTACATAATGCCGCCGAAAAAGAGAACTGACACAGATATTGGTTGGGAGTTTGGGCAGAGAGTAGGGGATACTAGGCATAAGATCAAATGTAATTATTATTCTAGAGCAATTACTGGGGGGATTACAAGATTTAAGGAACATTTGGCTCACAAAGCAGGTGATGTAGCAGGGTGTACTGCAGTTCCGAAAAAGATTCGTATTATGATGAGAGATTATTTGAAGGATTCTCACGCAGCTAAAGCTCAGAAAAGAAAAGTTGCTGAGAGAATAGCTAACATGGACAGAGTTTCAGATGATGACGAAGAAGATATTGACGTAGCGGAACAGGAACTTGATGATGAAGCTATTTTACAAGCGGGTTTGAGGGCCAGCATGGATAGCTTTCACTCGGATGAGACTAGTCGACGATTTACTGCTGTTACTAGGAGACGTTTTGACTCTGGAGAGTCTTCATCACAGCAGCCACCAACAAGCCGTTCATCACATTTGCCTAGGTCTTCAAGCTCACGAGTACCTGGTGAGAGTTCGCGTGGTGTTAGAGGAAGAGGTGGTCAAGGTCCTATTGACCCTTTCTTGATGCGACCTGAGACTACCACTCATCCTAGTGTGAAGTTCAGTTTCGATAAAGGGATAAGGGCAAAAGTGGGCAAGGCAATTGCACGATTTTTCCATTGGAATCGCATCCCTCCTAATGCGGCGACCTCCCCTTCCAGGCTATGATAGATGTTATAGCAACGGCAGACCCAGGGGTTAAAGGACCTAGTTCTTACGAGATTGGGGGAAGATATTTGGATGAAGAAGTTCAAGACTTGAGACTTTATATTAAGAAGTTTCAGAGATCTTGGGAGGAATATGGGTGCACTCTGATGTGTGATGGATGGAGTGGCCCTACTCGAAAATCAATTGTGAACTTTATGGTATATAATGGACAAGGTACTATATTCCAAAAGTCGGTGGATGTGTCTGGAAAAGTAAAAGACCATAAGTTCTTATTTCATTTGATGGATTAAGTTGTTGAAGAAGTCGATGAGAAATACATAATTCAAATAGTCACCGATAATGAAGCTGCTTATAAGGCAGCTGGAAAGAAATTAATGAAGAAGCAGAAACATCTATACTGGTCTCCCTGCGCAGCACATTGCATAGACTTACTTCTGGAGGATATAGGTAAGCTTCCTTCAGTAGAGGTACTAGTTAATAAAGCTAGAAAGATTAGTGGTTGTATCTACAACCACAACTGGATGGTGGCGGTTATGAGGGAGTTTACGGGTGGCAGAGACTTGCTACGCCCGGGCATTACTAGATTTGCCACAAACTATATTGCCCTTGAGAGTATTGTGCGATATAAGACACAATTATTACAGATGTTTACTTATGAGAAATGGGTGGAATCTAGGTACGCTCGTGAAGAGGGCTTGCCTAAGCAGATAGCTCAAATCGTCCTCTCCGAACAAAATACATTCTGGGTAAAGGCATAAGAGATTGTGAAGACTGTACAACCCCTAGTAAAAGCAAAGCCAACAATAGGCTATATATACGATGCAATTGACCGAGCAAAATTAGCAATCAAAGGGCTTAATAGAGTATCGTATAAACAATATTGGGCTTGGATTGATAAGCGCTGGGATAAGCAGCTTCACCAAGATATCCATGCTGCAGGTCCGTATACAGTTATTTAATTTATTAACTGTCAATTTTCTTATTTTATTATTTGGTAATTGATGTATGTGTTTTTTCTTTATACAACATATTTCCTAAATCCCGTTTGCTATTATTCAAACACTTTTTCCGACCATCCAGAGGTATTTTTAGGCCTGAAAAAAACAATCCAGAGACTTGAGCCTTGTAAAGAAAAGCAAATAAGAGCCTTGAGTCAGGTATAATTATAAATTATAAGTTTATACATTTATTAATTAGTTAATTTAGTTGTATACTTATATACTAATTGAAATTAAATTTCTTTTAGCTTCAACTATATAAGCAGCAACAAGGTTCTCTTGGAAGTGATACGGCACGACTGGCAAGAAAGATGACTGAACCAGGTATAAGTGTATAACCGTATAATTTGGATTATGACTTATTAATTATAAAATTATGATTGAACTAAACTTTATGATACTTTTATTTCTCAGGCGAATGGTGGGGTACATATGGCGATGATGCTCCAGATCTTAGAAAAATTACAATGAGGATCCTAAGTTAGACTTACTCTTCATCTAGGTGTGAAAGAAACTGGAGCACATTCTCATTGATTTACACGAAGCCGCGAAATAGGCTCACTTCCGAGAAGTTGGACAAATTGGTATTTGTCCACTATTGCGTGCACGTCATCTAACAAGGAGAGAGCAAGACGATGATTTTTATGATCCAATCAATTTGGATTATATTTTTGCCGATGATGATCCCTTAGAGCCATGGTTGCGTGAAATGGAAAAACCGGTTCTAACCGATGTATCTTTCCTTGAAGGACATGTAGATGCAACCAATGAAGAGTTGAGGGCCGCAACAAGTGCCACCACAGGCACAGACATACAACCACTTACTGTTACCCCTACTTCAGAGACTACAAGTACAAGCAGAGCCAGAAAAGAAAGAGGCAGAGGCAAGGCATCGGCACAATTACCAGCAACCATTGAGGAGGTTAGTGAAGGGTCAGCAGGAGGAGAAGGGCATGAGCTCTCATCTATTAGTAGTATTAGTAGTGGACCTAGTAGAGATGCAGGTGCTACAGCAGTTATTTATGATGTAGATGCTGGTCAGGGGCAAGATGTCGATTGGACTGGAGCTGAGATTCAAGGGAGTCCTAATACAAGTAGGAGGCGAGAGTTTCAGGAACCTGAGGCTGAAGCTGAACAATATTCGACTCCTTCAGACTACATGGAATGGTATGATTTGTTTCCCCAATATCAGTATGGAGCTTATGGTTATGGATACCCTCCCACATATCCCCAGCAGGGGCAGCAGTACTATCAGCCACACGATTTTCTCAGCGGATTCCCACAAGACTATGCTCAAGCCCAAGCCCAAGCCCAACACTATGAAAGTCTCTACCATCAGCCTTATGTTCAACCAAATAGAAATGATGATGATGATGATGAGCCAACCCGTAATTCTATGTGACTTTAGGACTTAGCAGATGTGTATGAGTTATGACTGTATGTATCATTGTATATTTGTATGATTGCATCTGCCTATGGCCCTATCAAAGTATCAGTACCTGGAGTCTCGAGACTCATAAGTCTCAACCCATCTAATTTCATTTTTTTTACATTTTGAGCTTCATATTGGCTTTAGAAGTATTTTTATTATTATTTTTTGGATTTATTTTGATTATTTGCATTTTGATTTTTTTTTTTTCTATTTATTAGATTTATTTTGATTTTTTTAAAGCAAAAAAAGGGGTCAAATAGCGTAACGGCCGAAACCGTTATCTAACGCCCGTACGTAACGGTTTCGGCTGATACCGTTACGCATGCCGAAACCGTATTTTCGAACCCTGCGTTGGATGGTAGCACCAAGGTTCTAAATGTCGATATTGCTCGACATGTCAAACTGCGGAAAAAAGATATATCGGAGAAATATCGCAAGATATATTGTTTATCGGTGATATTTGAAAAATGACAAAAAAATGGGACAAAATATGGAATTTTGCAGTGAAACTTCAGGAAATGTTAATATAGATGTTAATACACCTTTTAGAATAAAAATATTTAAAAAAATAATAATGTACATAAGAGATGCAATGAGAAGAGAGAAAATATGTGTGTTAACGAGTGACAATAATGTATGATTAAAACTAAAGTTAGATGCTTTATTCGGTTATTTCGAAAGGTTAGTAAATTTTAACCTTAGTTATAGGGAGTTAAAAGGGGACATTGCATTTAATTTTTTTTTTATAAAACTTAAGATTAGATGCTTTAATCTTAAGGGTTAGTAAATCTTAATCAGAGTTAAAGGGAGTTAAAAGGGGAAATGTTAATTTAAAAAATCTAAAATCCAAGGTCAGATGCTTTAAACCTAAATGTTAGGGAATCTTAAGTAACAAGAGTTAAAGAGAGTTACAAGATGACACATTTAATGTTTTTTTATTTTTTAAAAACTAAAGTTAGATGCTTTAACCTTAAAAGTTAGTGAATCTTAACCACAGTTAAAGGGAGTTAAGATTTGTTAATCTTAGTTTTTGGGAAAAAAATAATCACAAGGGTTAAAATTTGTTAACCATAGTTCAAGGCTAGTTAAAGCCTTAAAGGGGGCTTTGTGAGGTTATGAAATATATTAGGGGTATAATAGTCATTTTACTAACAATAATTTTGGTTCTTTTTAATTAGGAAAAATATTGAGTTAATTTTTAAATCTGTTATTCATAATAGCGTATTTGACAACTATGCAAAACTAAGGGCTTGATTTGCAAAAGCCCAACATTTAAAGACTCACATTCGTAGACTTAAAAGAGTAAAGTAAGCAAACAGAGAAAAAAAAAACACAGAACAAGGGATGAAAGGAAAGAGGAAGAACCGAAGAGGGGAGAGGGATTACGCGACTTCGGCCGCTCCAGTTGTAATCGGCGATGACAAAAAGTGACGGCGACGGAGGCGCTCCACTCTCACAGGTATTCATCCACAACTGTGGTGAATGATCCAACAACTATAAATCATCTTCCTCACGTCTATTGCCAATAGTCTTCCTCATCACTAGATCTTGAAAGAGATAATGAGTGGGGAATAATTTAATACCACAGTTCAAAGATTTGGTTATACTATTCATAGACATAAGATTAGTTGAAAAGTTTTAAATGTAATATAGATGCAAGGAGCATAAAAGAGGTAGCAACAACACCACCCTTCCCCGATATGGAAGAAAAAGTTCAATCGACAACTCTGAACTCCCTTCCCGGAGCAAATATGATAGGAGGATAAAACAGATGACATACCTGGCTTGGGTATGTGTTTCCTTGGCGATAAAAATAATTTAATTATATATATATATATATATATATCTATATTAAATATACATGTATATAATATTAATATATACACAACAATTCAAACCTCTCAGGATTGACAATATTCTAGGTAAATTAACATTTAATAGGCCACCTCATTTCCTGTTTATCTTAGCAGGACACTTATTTTGTTATAACAACTCACAATTGGTTCTAGTTAAATCTGACACCAATAACAGAATAAGAATATCATTGGGAAGTTTTCAATATACTTCTAATTGCAATGCTCAAATCTTTCTTTCTCAATATTTGGAACAAGATAAATATCCAATAAATCAAGTGGTGAAGTCTTTTTATGATGAATTGTTAGTTGACTTTTTGATTCTGTAGATGTAGATGAAAATATTGTTGAAGACTAAAATATAAGACTTTTCTTACCGGACTTTTGAGTTTTAGTAATGTTTTGATATAGTAGAAATTATTAAAATTTAAGATTTGAGAAATACCTTAACATTTGCAAGTTGAAATTTTGACCTAATCCTTTAAAAGCGAAATTTGTTCTTGAATTGGAAATTTGACTTTTTATTATTCACGAATTTGGATCTAGAATAATTTTTATTGAATTCAAATGAGGGGTATAACCTTATTTATAATAAATATCTTAAGTAAATGAATTTTAACCATTTACTTAAACGATGTTTTATGAAAATAAGCTGTAAGTAGGCTTACAGTTGAGAGTCCCAGTGACTTCTGCCCACCCCTAGAGAGGTGCCTAGGCGATGACGGTCCAAAAAGCCTAGGTGACGCCCAGGCTATCGCCTAGGCGATGCCTTAACTACACTGTTGTAGAATGAGTCTCCAACACGGGACATGAAGTGTCAAAGAGCTTCAATCTCCTCTGAGGATAGTTTAGAACTGTCTGCTATTGCAGGATGAGTGTAAACAACAGAAGAGGGATGTGATGACGTAGAACCAACTGAGATAATTGAGAGTGCAAAGGGACCACCACGCCTCCAAAACGACCTCTTGAGCGACTCCCTCTATATGCAACGATAAGTGATTTCAAATGACGACCATGGTGGTTTCAACATGTCTCCTTGCTTCCTTGGTATGTCGAGTACGGCCATACGGCTATAGTTCTCACACTTGAGCTTGCATTTATCATTCATAGTTGGTCCCATATTCCTGACTTTATTGCAGTCACTACTCCAACTACCTCTCTGAGACATGGTGGCCAAAGCAGACCTCTCATTGGTAGAGGGTTGCTGCATTGCACTTCTCCTACTTTCTTTACTCAACAAATAGGAGTACGCTTGTAGGCCGCGAGATTTCCACGCCTAATTCAATTGGAGTGAGGAAGGGGCTCTTTGCCCAACATTGGAACTTAAGATTGCTCATACTTAGGAGTCAGATCAGCCAGAAATTTGAAGATTCGATTCCTCTCTATCATCGTTTTTACTTTAACTGCATCACCTGGGTTAAAGAGTTGAAGATTTTGATAATGATCCAACTCTTTCCACATCCTTCTCATCTGAGAGAAGTAGGTAGCAAGGGTCTTCTCTCATTGTCATAATTGGCAGATACTCAACTGCAACTGATAAATGCATTCCCCACTTAGGAATATGTTTGCTCCACAACATCCCATAAGTCCTTCACGGAGTGCAAGAATATTAAATCACCACTGATGTCTGGCTTCGTGAGTGAAGGAGCCAAGATATAACCACAAAATTCTCAAAACTCCACTTTTTATGGTTAGCGGAAGATTGGCTGAGTTTGGCTCTCTTCGCGGTAATATAACCCATTCTTTGTTTCCCATTGATGTATAGCTTGACCGATTGAGACCATGCCAAGTAGGTGACTCCATTCAACAAGATGGAGTGCTACAATGAGGAGACGTTTGTTTGCAGTGGAGTTCGAATCGTTTGAGCTTCAAGAGGCTGAAAAAAGGGGTCAATGGTGGATTCAAATCATAGAAAGGGGAAGAAAAGTGTTGATCAGCAGGATGGAAGTGGAGCAAGACGCGTACGGATGGCTGTCAAGAACTATCGAGGAGGTGATTTCATCCTCTCGAGGATACCTGGTAAGGATGTTTAGACTTTAGAGGATCATTTGGTTCCTTAATTGGGGAAAGCAAAGTGAATCCCAGAGGGAGTTTCTTCTCGCTAACTCTATTCTAAAGGGCAAGCAGAGGCAGAAGAATTATAATTCCCTAAGGTCAATGGCAAATGGGTTGGAAAGCGTTTAAGGTAGCAATCGAGCATTTATCTCAGGGCATCAGAAAGCCTTAGTCCGGGGTTGCTTTTACATCAATTGAGAAGAAAGGAGTTCAGGCCTCTTCGAAGCCTCGAGTGTGGGAGAGCTCGAAGGACTTAAGATCAGGAATGTTGAAGGAAGGAATATCTAGCCATGTAGCGTAGGAAGGATCTCAGGTGAAGGTGGTGGTGGAGTTAGACGTTGGAGCTTTTGGGGAATTGGCCGACTTGGTGGTGTGCTCAGTTGGAGGTCCTGGAGGTAAAAGTCTATGGATTGAGGTGCGTCTTTTACTTCAATCTCTGTTTCCCTCAGAATCAGAGATGAAGATTTTCTTGTTTGAACCTCAACGGGCACTCGTATTCCCAAATTCGGAGAGTAAAGAAAAATCTTGTGTGGGTCGAAATGCTTTCCCCTAAAGGATGGGTATTTTGTAGGTTTCATAGGTGGTGGCCGACATCCAATACCCTGTCGTTTACAGGCCTTCTTAAGCCCCGTTGGATAACTATTAAAGGTCTTCCTTTCCATTTATGGGTGGAGTCAATCTTTTCTCAAATCGACAAATTGTGCGGTGGGTTGTTGGAGGTTCATCAATCAACTTCATCCAAATTAGATCTAAGGATGGCTAAAATCAAAGTTTGCGGGGACCTGAGAAGAATACCTCTTTGATGTCGCTGGATTTCTATGCCACTTCTTACCCTCTGGAAGTTGGGTGGTGGGACAATGGGTCCTGTGATCCCGGAAGAGGGTGGTTGGAGTTTCAATCTTTCGATCACCGGCGAGAGGGGGGCGGTAGTCTGGAGGTTGAAGACGATCTTCCGAGGGCTCCACGTGGCCAAGAAGCATTGATGGAGGGTGCAGGAAATAGTACATCACAGACGGTGGGGTCATAGGGAGCTCTCCTCGGTGTTAGAGATCGAAATACGACGTTGGGAGATCTTAGGGAAGCTAGTAGTAGGCCTCAGCTGGTGGTGCTCGAGATAGGGGCCAAGGGGTAGGTGGGGGTTCGCTCTAAGAACATGGAAGGAGTCAGAGGGCAAACGGTAGAGGAGGAGATCGAGGCATACCCAAAATCAGCAAAGAGCAGGTCAAAGAGGAGACAATTTGCATAGAAACACCGCCAAAGGACATTTTGTAGGAAGAGGATGCATTGGGTAAAGAGAGTAAAGCCCGATTCGATGTTGGTCTTTTGAGAGGAGCAGGGGTCTCCAGATCAAGTGGTTTTAGAAACTAGGTTTGGGGGTTGTGTGGGTGGGGTGGTTTGTGACACCCACCTGGCATCCAATTTGGCATGCTCAGTGAAGGTTTCTAGTGAGGGCCTGAATGAGGCGGGCCTGAGTCTTTCGTTAGTAAGCCCAGGCCAGCGAAGGGTTTTATCGGTAGAGGGGGCCTCTAGGCCCTTTTGCTTTGGGCCCAATGAGTTCGACCTTGGGGTGGTTTCTTCAAGTCGAGTCCAATCTGTTTTATGTGGGTTGGACTAGGCTGGGCGATCTCCGGTCTGTGATGGTTTAGGAGGGGAAGGGTCTGACCCGTTCTATTTAGGGCCTCTGATCCACTTCAATTCTAGTTCTCCATCGGTGCCAAACAGGGAGATCTCCAATCAGGGAGTCCTTGTGCTCTTTGTGGAAGATGGAGTGGTTCGAAGTTCACCGGAACATGTAGTTAGCTGGGAAGATACTTTAGCAGGGAGAGAGATTGTAGTGTCTCCATCATCAAGGGGGTCGAGTGTAGCCTCTCTAGCTCGCCTGAAGCAGATGTAGGAGGGGCAAGGTGTCGTTGGGTCAGGGTTCATTCTGTGCAAGAGAGTCGAGGACCTAGGCAGCATTACCCCTTTTAGAGGTGAAGGGGAGCTGGTGGGAGTTATTGGTAGTGGAAACCAGGGGCGTGATTAGGCGGACAGTCTCTCGGGTTGGCTAGTGGTGGCTAGATCTCCTGGTTTAGATATGCTGGGAAGTCTGTCACCTCAAGACCGCAAAGTTAAGGAGTGTGGGTCTGATCTCCAAACCTATTCGAGATCCGGCGGGAGGGCAGAGATGCCTGAAGATTCGAATGCTAGAACAAAGGGCGGAAAGGTGGGAGTGCTGGAGGGGGTGTGTAACGACCCGGAATTTTAATATAAGAAAATTATGAGTTTATGGGTACTTAAAAGTGTTTGTTAAATTGGTGAAAAGTGGGTTTTACTCGGGATTGGATTGTACCGATAAAACTTAAGTGTTTTTACTCGAAAATCGTACACAATGTGTGGGTCGACTACCCGGACGATCAACTAACATGCCGGATCCGTCATGTATTGATTTGTGGGACCGCGGAGGTCTTGAATGTAAGAAAATTGAGAAAACGAGAAATTTACAGATTTCCAGAGTTCCGTTGGGACTCGATATTTCGCAAGGATTCTAATAGAAATCCGTGCAACTGGTACCACAGCGTGCAGGTCGGCAGCAAGGACTACCGTCTGTCGTTTCCTCAGTTTATTATTTCATATGAAGAAACGACGGGTTGTTTAATGTCCGAAATCAGAAAATTAGTGAGTTTTGCAGTTTTCTTCCGGATCTACTTTTTGATGTCAAAACTTAGAATCTCTCTGAAATTTTTACAGTAGGTGTTGGACTATCCCAGGTTCGGTCACCTAAAGTTTCGTCAAAATCAGACTTAGCATGATGAGGTTTCGGAGCCTGTAAGTGTGGCAAAATCGGAACTTTGACCAAAAGTTAAAAGTTGACTTGGTCAACTTTCCACACCAAGATGGTCATGTGCTTTTGCACATGATCTAAACCCTTGGGCTATATATAAGGGGCAAGCCCCTTATTCTACATGGTTCCAGATTGGGAGAAGAAACTCTGCCGAGTTTCTTTCTAGAGAGAGAGAAAGAGGAGAGAGAAAAGAAGAGAGAAAGAAGAGAGAGAAAGAAAGGGGAGGTCCACCTTGGCAGTGTTCGACTCTCCCGACGTGTTGGCGGTGTCCGATTTCTTTTCCGGTGCCTTGATTGTTGTGTAGAGAGAGAAACAAGAAAAGTTAGAGAGACAGTGTGAGTTAGAGGGGGAGATGCTCTACCTGGGGGTTGATCGTCCTTCTGAGCGCATTGACGATGTTCTTTTCTTCCCCTGGAGTCTCTAAAAGCTTGAAAGAGGTAAAAACCCCTTCCATCTCTTCTCTTTTCCCTTTTATTTGCTATATTCTTTATGTGGAATGTATGCCCGTTGATGAAAAAGGTCAGAGACCCCATGAATGAGGTATGAAATAAAAGGAAAAAATTAAAAATTGAGAAGAGGGATGTAGCCTCAGTTTCGGGTTTAAAAGCCTAGAATTTCAGCTCGAAATAGGTCGGGCGATTGATCACCCTGTCGGGGCGATTGATCGCCAGCATGCAGAAGCCTGGGCGATCGATCGCCCAGCATTGCTGATTGATCGCCAGTGCCCAGGTTTGCCTGTTTGGGTTGTGATGAAGTGTAGACTTCATGTGGACCTTCGGGAAGTCCTGATCAAGTCCCGGGTATGATGTAACATCACTCTTGAGTGATGAAAAGTTGATTTGAGTGTCGTGTAGGGCGATGGATGGACCCATCGGGCCGGACACATTCCCTATTGGAACAACCTTGTTTGATGTGATAGTGTTTGAGTGTTTGTAGGGCGATGGATGGACCCATCGGCCCAGATATGTTCCCTACCGGAACAATTGGTATGATGTGATGATCTTTGAACATTTGTAAAGCAATGGTAGGTCCATTGGCCTTGTATAGTCCCACCTCGAGACAATGCTTATATGATATGTTGTTGTGACAGGATAAGGCGATGAAATGGTCCATCGGTTGGATAATGTTCCACATCGGAACGGTATACCCTCGGACTTGGTTCACGGGCGTGAGGCCCAACGGACTCAATTAATCAAGCGAGGCTTGGATTAATTGGAAATTTCCTACAGTTAGAAAATCTAACTTGGGTTAATGCTATCTGTGGTTTCCTCTTTGACTAGGTTCAGAGAGGCAGCGTCTGTAAAGAGCCGGGGTTCTTCTGTGACTGATAGTCAGGAGTGTTAAGATGGAATTGGGCCTAAGGGCCTAGGGTTGATTGGGGCCTAAGGACCAGTGATGTATTGAGTTTACGAACTCAATGATGTTACCTTGAGGGAGTATTGACCTGGGTCGACAGGTATACACCCAACAGAGGCTGTGATGACAAAAGATGTTAGTTTTGGTTTCTCTGTGACTGATAGTCGGGAGTGGGTGGATTAATATCTATAGATCCTCTTTGACTAGGTCAGGAGTAGTAATGTTGTATAGTTCCTTTGTGTGAATTATTATCCATAGATCCTTTTTGGCTAGGTCTGGAGTGGTCGTATTGTGTAGTCCTCCGTGATTGATAGTCGGGAGTGAGTGGAATGTTATGCATAGATCCTCTTTGACTAGGTCAGGGGAGAACAGATAGTTGTGTTGTCTGATATCTAATAGATATGCTGTGAGGATAGAACTCCCCACCGTGGCTGAGTTAGATGGTTGTGTTGTCTGATATCTGATAGATATGCCGTGAGGATAGAATTCCCCACTGTGGCTGAGTCAGATGGCTGTGTTATTTGATAGATATACCGTACTGAGGTTGAATTAGTAGGTTGTGATGCCTCTGATAGATATGCCGTCCGTATTGTGACTGAGTCAGATGGTTGTATTATCTGATAGATATGCCATACCGAGGCTGAGTCAGTAGGTTGTGATGCCTCTGATAGATATGCCGTCTGTACCGTGGCTGAGTCAAATGGTTGTGTTATCTTATAGATATGCCGTGAGGATAGAATTCCCCACCGTGGATGAGTCAGATGGTTGTGTTATCTGATAAATATGCCATACCGAGACTGAGTCAATAGGTTGTGATGCCTCTAATAGATATGCCGTCCGTACCGTGATTGAGTTAGATGGTTGTGTTATCTGATAAATATGCCATACCGAGACTAAGTCAGTAGGTTGTGATGCCTCTGATAGATATGCCGCCTATACCGTGGCTGAGTCAGATGGTTGTGTTGTCTGATATCTGATAGATATGCCGTGAGGATAGAATTCCCACCGTGGCTGAGTCAGATGGTTGTGTTGTCTGATAGAGATGCCGTGAGGTTAGAGTTTTTCACCGTGGCTGAGATCAGATGATTGTGTTGGTTCTAGTAGGTGAAGGCCCGGATTATGTATTGAGTCTATGGACTCAAGGTTGTACGGAGTCTAAGGACTCAAAGTTTGATTTCATTGGGTGTAAGCCCGGTTGATCTCGATAGTTATCATGGGGGTATAGGCCGCCATGGTAACAGAGTTGATGTTAACGGATTCGGAAATGGATAACGAGTCTACGGACTCTAAATTGGATATTGAGTTTACGGACTCAAGGATAAAGGTTGAACATAGGCGAAGGCCAGTTGATTGAGTTTGTGGACTCAAGGATAGAGTGTGAGCGGTTATCTGGAACGGTAACTTAGTGGTGTAGATGATGATTGGATGAACATGGAAATTAGAGGTTGGGAATCTCGAAATAGGGTGAAATAGCCCTGAGTGACCTTGGGTCACAGATTACGATATTATATATTTTTATAATATGAGAATTGTATGGCAATACTATATCGTTATTGATGATTGTTACTAGGTGGAAAATAGCCTAGATGAATTGTGGATTTTGCTGGGCTCTATAGCTCACTCTTATTTTATGTCTTCAGATTCTGAAGCAATTGCCGATTGACAAGGAGTTATGCTTGATAGATTATGGAAATGTACCGGCGCAATTGTGGTGCCAAAAGTAAAGACTATTTTTACTAGTGAGGTAACGCATTTGCTTATGATGGGTTATTGTGATGACTAGTTGTTATTGCTTATGTAAGCTCATAAGAAAAGTTGAAATTTTTTTGTATTTTCGCGGGTAAAGTCTTCCGCATGTGTGGTTATGACGAACGAGCACGCGTCTTGGAACTTGATTCCCTAGGCGCGGGTTCGGGGCATCACAAGGTGCATCCAGATCGTGACCTTTCGTGCAGCTAGATTGAAATGGTGTCTGCCAAGGGGAGATCGATGCCCGAGATTATGAGGTCCTGTTCAGGTATGCCTTATCCCAATTCCCCTGGTATTTTTGATAGCCCATCTCTAGTCAGGGAGGTGCTAGGTCCTACGTTAGTAGTTCTTTCTTCAGAAGTGGAGTTTGGCTTTGTGGAGCAATCTGATGGGTTAAAATCCTTATGCTTAGAGGAGGGTTCGGGTAACAGAAAGCAGTTGATGTTTCCTATGGAGAAGGGAAACTTTCCTGAGAGTTTCAAGGCAGATCTTTCTAATTGTTTACCTGCGGGTAGAGGGGATGAGAGTACTGGAAGGGAAGAGAGTTTAGGCTCGGAGGAGGTGACGGATTGGGTTCTAAGTCACATGGAGGGTTTGAGCAAGTTCTTAAGCATCCCAATCGAGGGACATGAGGTAGAGGAGAAGGAACTGTTTCGGAAAATAGAGAAAAATGGGAAGTCAGGGGTGGCAAGCTCCATGTCTAAGGTTGCTGAAGGGCGGAAAGGGTATTCCGAGATGGAGCGTCGGCGGTGTCATGTAAATTATGATAAACCCAAAACTAGGAAGGTGTCATGTAGTCCCAAGACAAGTAGGGGTCGCAGAGTTACCCAATGTTAGATTTCTCAATCATATCTTGGAATTTAAGGGGGATGAGGCAGGCTGAGAAGAGGGCGTCAATCAAACATTTTGTTCAGTCCAAGAGGTCGTCGATTGTCTGTATTTAGGAAATTAAATTAGAAGTTATTTAGGAGTTTCATATTTGAGATTCGTGGGGTCCGGGTGGTCCATGTTGGTGTGTGAGTCCCTCCTATGGTGCTTCAGGTGGTATTTTACTTATATGGGATAAAGCTAAGGTAGAGGTCATGAATTCAGAGCAAGGGGCTTTTACGAGTTCCATCCTATGTAGGCTGGTGGGGGAGGAGTTTTCTTGGGTGTTCACTTGGGTTTATGGGCCCTCGGGAGGGGATGATGATAGGCAGTTGTGGGAGGAGTTGGATGATGTTAGTGTGCGATGGGGTAGACCCTGGTGTTTGGGGGGAGACTTTAACTGCATCCAATTAGCTTCAAAGAAGAAAGGGGGTTGTGCTCTTTCGGCTAAAATGAAGAGGTTTGGGGATTTCATCAGGCGCCATAAGCTTATAGATTATCCATCGCTGGGGGTCCAGTTTACATGGTCTCACTCGGTGTCCAGTGGGAGAGCTAGCCGTCTGGACAGATTTCTAGATAGCCTGGAGTGGGAGAGTCAATTTCCGAATGTTACGCAGTCTTCTCTCCCAAGGCCAATCTTGGATCATTGGCCTATTGTGTTAGAGTTTGGGTGTTTTGCAGGAGGCCCTTCTCCGTTCCGGTTTGAGGATATGTGTCTCAAAGATGACAGATTTCAGGAAGTCGTGACTAAAGTGTGGAAGAGGAGGGGGGAAGGGGATCCGCTAGTACGCGTTTTAGGCGGAAGTTAAAAGCACTAAAAACAAGGTTGAAGGTGTGGAACAAGGAGCTATTTGGGAATATTCATGTTAGCATGGACGACCTTCTCAGGGAGATTGTAGAGTTGGAGGGTTTTGCTGACTGTTGAGAGTTATCAGACACCGAAATCCGAGAGTACGAGGCAAAAAAGATGGAGTATTTGTCGGTACTTAACCTAGAGGAGATCAATTGGAGATAGAAGGCTAGAACGAGGTGGCTTAAAGAGGGGTATCGGAATACGAAGTTTTTTCATTGTACAACAAATTTTAATTAAAAGTAGAATTTTATCTCCAAGTTAAAGGTGAACGGAGTTTGGAGGGAGGGGAACAGAGAAATAGAAGATAGCGTCATCTCTTTCTATAAAGAGTTGTATCACGAGAGGGAAAGTTGCCGGCTGCGGTTAGATGGTTTATCTTTCGTGAGCCTATCCCTAGAGCACAGCTCCGCTCTGGAGGGGCCGTTTGAGGAGGAAGAGGTGTTGGGGGGTTATTTGTAGTATGGCGGGGGATAAAGCTCTAGGCCCGAATGGGTTCACCATTGAGTTCTACAAGGCTTGTTGGGAGATCATGGGAAAAGAAGTTCTAAAGATGTTGAAGGAATTTTACTATTCGGGGTGCTTTGATCGAGTGTTAAATAGTTCTTTTGTGGTGTTGATCCCGAAGGAGGGTGCAGTGGAACTCACAGACTTTCACCCGATCAGTCTTGTGAGTAGTTTGTGCAAGATCCTTGCTAAGGTCTTGGTGGCCCTTCTTCAGAAGGTGATGGGCTCTCATCATCTCTCCTCACCAAGGAGCGTTTGTGGGGGGGGGGGTGACAGATCCTTGATGGCATATGGATTGCTAATGAATGTATTGATGCCCGCATTAGGGCTAGATCCCTGGGGATTGTATGCAAAGTCGATATGGAGAAAGCTTATGATCACGTCAATTGAGAATTCTTGGATTATGTCATTGGTAGAATGGGGTTCGGTCTGAAATGGAGAAGATGGGTGAAGACGTGTATTTCCTTCGTTTCTTTCTCCATTATTCTTAATGCAAGTTCAGTTGGATATTTTCTCAGTTCTAGAGGGTTACGGCAGGGAGACCCGCTATCCCCGTTCCCTTTTTGTGTTGGTATCAGAAGCTTTGAGCAGAATGCTATCTAGAGTAGAGGGATCAGTTTTTGAGGGCTTCTCAGTGGGCGTTTCTCAGTTGCGCATTTCTCACCTTCAGTTTACCGATGACACCTTGATTTTCTGCGATGCGGTGCTTAGGCAACTTTTGCTCTTTAGATGTCTTCTACGGTGCTTTGAGGCGGTGTCCTGCCTGTGGGTAAACCTGGCAAAGTTTGAGATAGTAAGGGTAGATGGAGCCTAAACATGGAGCAGTTGGCGGTTTGTTTTGGGTGTAGGATGGGAGTTCTTCCGTCAAGTACCTAGGAATGCTATTAGGGGGTCGGTTCAAAGCTAAAGAGGTGTGGGCGCCAGTGATTGAAAGGTGTGCTAAGCGGTTAGCAGTGTGGAAGGCACACTATTTTTCAATAGGATGCGGGTCTTTAGAAGGGAATCATGACAACGACTAATTTGGTGGTACCTAAGTTAAGGTTCAGAGTGGGACAGGGATCCGAAATGAGGTTTTGGAAAGACGTGTGTTGTGGCAACTCTAAGCTTCGAGACGACTTTGGCCAAATTTTTATGCTTGCCACAGACAAGGATGCAGCGGTAGGTGACTACTTTGAGAGGAGGGGAGAGGGGGTGATTTGGTGTCCCTCTTTGAGACATGATTTAAACGATTGGGAGATTGAGGAGATGTCGTGTTTGCTGGCTTGGTTAGGTTCCTACTCCCCGTGTGCGGAGATGAGGAATTGCGGGGAAAATGGCCGCTTCTCAGTTAGATCTCTTATTCAGTCTCTAGGTCTGGCCTCCATGGGTTTGTTCCCTCATAGGGTAGTGTGGAACCCAAGTATCCCATCTAAGGTCTCTCTTTTCCTTTGGAACGCTGCCTTGAATAAAATCCTTACTTGTGATCATCTACAACATAGAGGGTGGAAGATGGTTAACAAGTGCTTCATGTCTCTCCAAGAGGAAGAATCACTAGATCATTTGCTTCTTCATTGTTCGTATGTAGCGGATATTTGGGGTTTCTTCTTGTCTCGGATGAGAATGGATTGGGTCTTCCCCTCATCTTTTCAAGCGTTCTTAACTAGTTGACATAGGGCCAGAGTGGATGGGGCTTGTGAGGGGCTTTGGGCGGTGTTGCCGGGATCCATAACATGGACGATATGGAAGGAGATAAATCTTAGAGTTTTTGAAGATTCCTCAGTTCCCCAATCTCGCTTACGTGCTCAGATTCGGTTGGTTGCGTTGGAGTGGGCGGGTCTAAAGCTCAATGGGGATGAGCTTCGGGCAGTGTTGGGATGATTTTTGTTTGGGTAGATGGATGGTTTGCTGTTTGGGAGGGATTTCTAGTCTAGGATTCAGGAGTTGTTTTGTTTTTTGGTGTGCTGAGTTTATTTGCTTGTAAACTCTTGCTTTCACCCTTGTATTTGTCCTGCATCCTTGCTCTTATCTTTTTAATAATATGTTTGGCTCGATTACTGATTAAAAAAAAACAAGATGGAGTACTCTTTTGATTAGGGACATCTACACTATGTCCACTTGACCCAAGAGGGGAGTAGCCATTCAAAGCTCCCACTTCGGATTGATTTAATTCCGACATGCTTCACACGTTAAGAATCCACAAAGAAAATACCAAGAAACAAACAACACAAGGAGTACAAACTCTTACACCATTAAACAAACACCTTCTAGGCGTAAAACAAGCGTCACACTTCAAACACGCTTCTCTATTTATCAAGGCAAACACAAAACAAGTACATATCTTCATTCCAACCAGACCTAAGGGATCAAATACAATTATACAACCATCTCGAAGTTGTTCCGATCCCAAACAGATCATTACCATTCATGTTACAAGGAGAAGAGGCCAAAAATCTAAAAGAACCCAAACCGGCAGCATACCCCTTAAAGCCATCATAACTTCTTAGTATGAAACCACTTCCATAGGGTAGATGGCTAAAAGGCAAACCTAAGGGGACTGATTTCTTCACCCAAAAACAACTCACTGATAAAAGAACAAAGGCCATTCACAAAAATTAATTTTTTGGAAATTCAGAAAAATCCTCATAAAACATTCAAAATATATCCAAATTTCATGAACTAGAGCTCAGAAAGCTCAAAAAAAGGAGCTCTACTGAATATACATTAAAAAACCAGGTTCATACCCTCTGGTCCATAAGACTGACGTCAACCATATGGACAGTGATGTCACAGAGAGGTCTCTTCTTCGGTCGGTTGGTTTTGATTTAAAATTTTTCCTTAGATATTTGGTTGTACTCTGATACTAAATTGAAATACAAGAACTAGGTTTTGGTTGAGAGGAGGAAGAAGAAGAGAGGAAAAGAGATTTGAGTGTTAAATGACTAAGCTTCATCTTCTACTTATCTTTATATGAGACGGATTATAGAATACTCTTACTAACAAAGGGGAAATAGGGGGCTCGTACAGGTGAGGACATAATCACATAAATACCCTCACACTATAACATAACAGTCACAACGACATTCTCAATAAAGTTGGTTAAGATGGTTTGGACACGTTCAGAGAAGACCACTAACGACTCTAGTAAGATGACGTTATTTTGTGCAAGTTAAAGGCTATAAAAGGGGGAGAGGAAGGCCAAAAATGATGTGGACAGAGTCAGTGAGAAGATTTGATAACACATCACTTAACTGTAGTTACGGATTTTAAAAGAATGGGATGATAGAACATGATTCATGTTGCATACTCCAAATATTTGAGATAAGGCACTGCTGAATATTTATTATTATGTATGCACATATCTGTATTTAAGTATCATATGCTATTATAAAATAGAATTAATTTGCTTATATAATATAGAACATTACTTATGATTATGCATATTATTGAGTTTTGTCATCAAGTGCTCCCCAAGGAGCCAGAGGAGGGGTTGCGTGTTTATTGCCTGGTATTTTTCAACCTTGTTAAAGGATATCTAATTGCATTGATTTTTGGTACTATGTTGGAAAAAAATGGTATTTTTTCATTTACCCTTCTAGTAGTGGTACTCAAGAAAACATAAATGTGATTACTGCATTTATTCGCTTTCTTCAGTCAATTGCTTGTGCAACTGGCCTACCCCTTCTGAACTTTTCTCTCCAGATACAGTACATTGTTTTGATGCTATGTATTCATGTAAAGTATTTTCTAAATATGTACTCTTATCATTTCTTAGATCATTTTACACCTTAATCTATGACTTTAGGCAGATTAAAGTAACTTCTTTATTTAAATTGTTTTACTGATGCTTAATTCTTGTTTGTGTCAGCAGAACAAGAGCGCTCTTACCAATTGACAAAAACTATATCTGCTGAACTGGTACACGTATCTGTTCCTAGCTCTATATATTAAGAAAATTGATCAACTATTATTTTTTGTGATAACAGAAAACTATATTTTTATTAATATATATGTCAAACTACACCGTTTAGGGAAATAAATCCCCCCCAAATAGAGAAGATTACATCTGTACAAGGGCTCCAAATATTATACACTCTCAGTTCATCGCAAACTCCACTTTTTTAATGTCTTTAAATTCTTTCAAATGGCTGTCCACTAGATTACAAAACACTCAATGTCCATGCACTCCTGTGAAAGTGGATGGATAACATCCTCAAAGTTCCTTCTACTACGCTCTTCTCAAATGGCCTCACAAAGAGCATAAGGAATGATCTTCCCAAGAATTTTACCCATAACTTCAAAATTTCCGTACGGCCACGAAAGGGGCTCCTCCTTGACGTAAATATGACAAATCCCCCAGCACACTGAACAAAGACAGGAAGAAGCTCTGTGCTTCTGTCCTCTATTACTAGAAACAATGATAAATAGGTCTCTAACAAAATGTCCTCATTGGACTTGCAAAAGCAGCATTTATTTTGTAAAATCATTACCTGATGATTGAGTTGATTCACTATCGAAATATGGTTCTATACTAGTGTCAAAGTAAAATCTTCTACTCCCGCAAAATCAGATTACTCCAAATCTTCTTTGACGAGCTTTCATCTTCTACATGGCCGAATAGAGACTCAAAAGCGAGCAAATGGAAAGGCTGCTCTTAAGATGCAATATCCCCGGTCGGGTATCCCCCTTATCCACATATATTATTGACCCTCCAAATGATTGAGAATAGAGATGAACTCCCATATCTCCCTCTCAAGTAGAATTCTTTGGGATTTAGGATTCTTATCCACACATATCATTGGTTGTTATTTTAAAGGGTTAATCAGACCGTTAGGGTTAAGGGATTCTCTCGCATTTTGGTTCTGTTCTGCCTTTTAAATCCTCTTATAAACAGGTTTGGTTCGAGTCCAGATCATTTGTGCAATTCAGCACACAGTTTTCAAAATTAGGGTTCACCCATAAGCCCTTAAAAGGGACTAATCTACAGACATAGGAGAATCACAAAGCTTTCCAACCCCACCCCCTTCATATTCCCAAAATCTAATTCCTTCAACATTTCCAACTAAAAGCTTCTCAAACTCCTTGTGATATTTAACAATTCCTTTCCAAATGCACACCCAATAAGAAGTCTTCTAGAAACCTATTGCTATTGTGAATCCCATAATTGTTTTTGATGACCCATCTCCATATGGAAGAAAAACTTCCATTTACCACCTATGAAGAAGAGAAATATTCATAAATCTCAATTTTCTAAATCTAAAATCCCAAATATCTTCAGCCAACAGTCCAACACACTCTATCCAACCCACTTCTTGACACCTTTTTTTTTCCATGGAAAATCTTTTTGAAGCCTCTCGATATGTTAGTTACAGGAGTTGGAATCTTAAAGAGGGATATCATAAAGCCTCTTATGCTTGATTAACTTTTGTTAGTTTGGAGTTTATTCTCATTTAACTCCAAACACTGTCCCATGTTGTGGTGATTTGTTGCTCTGAAATGGTGTATTCTTGGGCTTATCGCTTCTTGACTCGCATGCAATCTGAAAAACAACACATGGAAGAAAAGAAAGGCACATTTGTTTATCTCCATATCCACTCTTATTGTTCTGTTTAAATCTTAACTGAAGCATCCCATGGCCTACAAAAAAGATAGGTTTCTCTTTGTTGATTCTAGACTCAAAAGCAAAGAAATCTAATATATATTAGATGTCTTTGCTTTTTTTCGCAATTCATTACTTGTTTCAGTGTATCAACATGAGTCCAGGCAAGAGGTTGGAGTAGGTGGATGACGGAAACTCTCACTTTTCCTAAATACATTAAGAGGAGCTAATTGGAAACCAGCGGCCTCATTTCAGTTCGCAGTCGAAGGTGAAAATGGGTACAGTACTTGATTGGATCCTTGGCTGGCCAGATTATTCCTTTACTGCCTGAAATGATGGCTATATAATCATATCACCTGCTGGTGGAAGGCCAACTTGAAAAGTAGGTTTTCGTGTGGGAGTAGAGGTGCTGAACCAGCCATCTTTGGTATATATGCTCTTGGATCAGAGGACAATTATTCAGTAGTGGGTGGCATACTTACTTTAACATTGAATTTTTTTGGAATGAAAAGAAGCAATATAATGTGTATGCGGAACAGCGGGAGACTAAGTGGAAAGGGGATGAAGCTTTAGAGATAGGGTACAAACTTTGCTACTTAGGTAAGGAATATGATAGGAACGGAGTAGGAATTATAGTATATAAATATATGAAGGATAATACTGAAGAGGTTAAGAGAGTATGCGATAAGTTGATGTCAGTCAAAGTAATTTTAGATGAGGTTGTACAGTTATTAGTGGTTATGCAAGTAGGATCAGAAGCAAGCGTTGGGAATAAATTTTTGGAGGAGATGGATGGATTAATTTGGCAGATCCCCGAAGGAGAAAGGATTCATGAGTTTACGATTGCATATGATCTTGTAATAGCAAACACATACTTTGAAAAGAGAGATGAGCATTTAGTGACTTTCAAGAGTGGACCAAATTGCAGTCAGACTAACTTTTTTCTACTTAGGAGAAATGAGCTATCAACATGCAAAGATTTTAAGGTTATCTCAGGAGAGCGTCTAACCACACAACATAGTCTGGTGGTCATGGACGAGATTAAGAGTTGAAAGAGAAGTTATGAAAGAATAAAGGGCCCAAGAATAGGTGGTGGAATCTAAAAGGAGACAAAATAATTGCCTTTTAAGGATAGATATATAAAGGAACACGAGACTTTTGGCAAAAACTAAAAGGATTTGGGATGAAATGACCAATTGTATCAGAAGATTGGGAAAAGAGGTTTTAGGAGAATAAAAAATGAAAAGAAAAACAAATGCATAAAGTAAATTGATGGTAGAGTGATGAGGTTCAAAAGGCTATTAATCTATTATATTAAAAATGTCCTACTTCAAGACTTGGAAAAGAACTAAAATTGAGGAAAACTTGAAAAACTGTCAAATGTTAAAAGAGAAGCTAAGAAAGTAATAAGTCGACCCAAATGTAAGTTATATGATGATTTATACAACAAGTGAGGCATAAGAGGTTGAGAAAAATGTCTAATGAACCTGCAAGAATAGGAAGAGAATAATAAGAGACCTATATCATGTTAGATGCATTAAAGGAAACAAGCAGAGAGTACTAGTGAAGGATGAAGAGATTAATGAGAGATATAGAAGAAAATTTTTAAAATTACTAAATGAAGACTGCACATGGGCCTTCAACTAGGTGGAAACACTCCATAGAGATTAGAGAATTGTTATTTTTGTAGAATTAGGTAACCGAAGTGAAAAAAGCTTTTGCTATGATAAAGGAAATTTTTTGGGATGAGATGAATTTCCAATTGAAGTGTGAAAATCTATAGGAAAAACTGGCATATTCTGGCTTATGAGGTTGCTTAATAATATCTTGTAGATTAGACAAATGCCAGAAACATGATGTATTGTGGGACCTATCTGAAAGAATAAAGGAGATGTCCAAAGTGTTACCAATTATCGCGAGATCAAACTTATAAATCATACTATGAAGTAATGGGTGAGAGTGATGGAAGTGGAACAAAGATTATGACGAGTACCCAGGGTTTTAGAAAATCATTTTGAATTTATGTCGGGGAGGTTTACTATAGAGGCTATCTTCTTACTTGGACAATTGATGGGGAAGTTTTGTTGGAAGAAGAAAGTTTCCATTTGGTATTTATTGACTTAGATAAAGCATATAATAGTCTCTAGAGAATTAATTTGGTTGGTGTTGAGGAAACAAATAATTTCAAGAAAATATATTACTATCATTATGGACCCATATGAGGGAGCTGTAACTGTCGGGAGAACAATTAGGGGCGAGACAAACGACTTTGCTGAGACAATATGGTTACATCAGGGGTCAGCTATGAGTCGTATCTTTTACATTAGTTGTAGATGAATTGCCGACTCATATTCAAGAGGAGGCCCCTTAGTGTATGCTATTTGTAGATGATATTGTATCAATTGATGAAACTAAAGAGCGGGGTAAATTTGGAAACTAAGATTGTGGAGGGACACCTTGGAATCTAAGGATTTTAAAATTAGTTGGACCAAGATAGAATATATGGAATGAAACTTTAGTAAGAACACGAATAGGGTGGAGGTGTTATTTACAATAGATGACTAAGAAATACCCCAAAGAGACCAGTTTTAGTATCTTGCTCAATTATTCATAAGGGAGAGATTGAAGAGACTGTTGCCCATAGATTTAGGATAGGTGTTTAAAATTCAAAGTGGAGAATTGCTTCCGCAGGGCTATGTGAGTGACACATTTCGATCAAAACTAAAAGAAATTTTTTGTACAGTTAGGCCGGTCTCGTCATTCACGCAATTCCCCCGTCCATCGATCGATCACGCGAGTACTCATCCAGTCAGTTGTAACACCGGAAGACTGCGCCGTACTTCTTAAAATGATATAATTGATTTGTACGGTTAGTCACCAGTGGCACAACCGGAGGCATGGTTGTTAAATCTTTGCGATTTACGATTCAAATCCTACGATTCGATTCGAATCCTAAGCAAAACGATTCAAATCGGAGGTGAAAATCTTAATTGGGCAAATCCCATTTGATTTGCGATTCATATTACGATTTGCGATTCAAATCGTACGATTCATGCGATTCATACGATTCGAGCACGAAACCCCTTTAACGGACCAATACTTAAAAAATATTTTTTATTCTTTTAATTTTCTAAAGGTACTTTGTGGTTTTTAAGAAGAGAGAAGAAATAATAAAACCTCTATTACGGACATGCCAAAACCCCTATTTGGGTTGTCTCTCTATTGCTGTGAAATGAGAAAAAATAAGAGAAAGAAGAAGAAAAAAGGAAGAAGAAAGATGAAGAAGTTGGATTTTGGGAAAACTTGATAGTTTATATTATTAGTCTTTTTAATTGTACAAGTCTTTTGATACTTGATTTCATACAACAAATTATATGAGTTCACTTTTGTTGTTTATTTTTAATCATATTGGGTTTGTTTTTTATTTTATGGAGGTCATTCACATTTTTTATAGTGTATGCAATTAAATATCCATTACTTTCTTTTATCAATAGATATGAATGAAATCTTTTGGATAATAAATTATTCTATTTTTTTGTTTTATGAAGTAATTTTTTTTTATTTTTTAAAAATTTTTTAAAAAATTGATTGAATCTTACGATTTACGATTTGAATCCCGATTTGAATCGAATCGGTCCTAAAACGATTTTACGATTCGATTACGATTTAACAACCTTGACCGGAGGATCCAATAGAACCTCAATGGGAGTATTGCCTTAACTCAACCGTAGGAAAGATCCTTACTCACAGAAGTACTAGAGTTATACAGGGGGCTAAGGTTTTTTTTATTACTCCCTTATGCAGCCTAGAAGCGCTGGGAAGGTATTAGCCTTATTGACTGGAACAAAGTAGCTCACTAGGAGAAGAGAAATGGTAAAAAATTCCATGAGAGAAGCAACATATTAATATAATTATTGTAGCCAATATGAGGATGTTGAGATGGATGAGTAGAAAGACTGAAAAATATGATAAAAAAATGAGTGCATTCAAGAGAATATGGGAGTGACTGTAAGAAGTGTTTAAAAAATAAGGGAGAGTTGGTTAAGATGGTTTGGACACGTTCAACAAAAACCACTAACAACATTAGTGAGAACCTGTGAATTGGTGCAAGTTGAAGACTCTAAAAGAATGAGGGGAAGGCCAAAACTATCGTGGATGGAGATAGAAAAGTTTTGATAACATACAATTTAACAAGAGTTATTGCTTTCAATAGAACGGAATGATGGAACATGATTCATGTTGCCGACCCCAAGTAGCTGAGATAAGGTATTGATGACGACAACGATGATATATACGCGTGTCTTTATTATATATATATATATATATATATATATCATAATTTCTTATGTATATTTAACACAAATTATGATGTATTCTCTAAGTAGAGATTTTATGGCAATATTGAGATGTTTAAGCATCCATTGTATTTGACATGCAAGGTCACTGAAGCAATCGTCACTCCTAAGTGACTGTAGGTGCTGTTCTGGTGATATTGAGTAATATTTCTGCAATCATTTCCTTCTTTATAAGTGTTTGATGATATAGATAGCCTGACGACCATGTTTTGATTCTGTATCTGTTTACTTTGAGTCTGTTGCATGGAGGAGCGTAAGTTAATAAATTATGAGGCTACTACACTTACGGCCTCAACTATAGAAATACGAAAGAGGAGTCTAAATTAAATTTGTAACTGCTGCAATCTTCAAATACCATTTCATACAAGACCCTTCTCCATAGAGATGATCTAGGTTCAGATTCTAATCGTCGAGTTGGGAGCGGCTGCTCATATCTCGAATCTCATGCTTCAAATACCTATCTCATCAGGTGTCTTAGAAATTAGAGTCAACTATTACAGTTCTTAATTGTTAGTTTGTTAATTTAATGATCTTGCTAAATTATATTCTTTTTCTTATTTCATTTCTCTTGAGCTCTGTGTGTCCTACATACGCTGCTTACTTCTCTTTAAACTTCATCGTTGAAGGTTAGTCTGACTGTCCTTGTCTTGTGCTTGAATAACTTAATGATAAACCTTAAGAATATTTGATTTATTTTGCTTAGAATTAGTTCAAGTTGCACAACATTCTAGGCATTATATGTATTTTCATAACTAATATTTAGTCCATTTTAATGAGAATCATAATATGTAATTGCTTTGTTCTCCTAAAATACAAAGACTAAAAAAGTTAAATCAGATATTTGAAAAACAATATTAATTGGTGCTTTTAGATCCGTATTAACATGATAAATATATTTTGAGTATAAATAAAAAAAATATTTTTTTCCAACACTAGACAAAAACCTTATGATTTAACAATGACAATTTTGTGGATTACAGCCCATTCGTATTTAATAGGAAATCTTTTGTTACTTTTAATTTGGTATGAATGTTGGATGATGATATTTATAGAAATTTGTAGGCTTTTGGTTGTTGATCATGTCTTATTTCTCCAAGAAATATTGTTAGCAATTAGGGTTTATAATCGGAACAGTATAGAGTTTACTTTTTTTAGTACCTCACTTTTTTTGCTGATTCCATTGTTCAAAAAAAGATTCACAGAGAAGAGACATTTTCAGTTTTTTACCCATTTGTTAGTAGATTTCGTGGACTATATGATTGAAATGCACAAGAAAGAGGGTTCCATTTATTAAACACATGCAAATATAGTTAGATAGCTAGATACCTGAGGGGGGTTGCTGTACGTGCTCATCTCTTTCATAAAGAGCACTGATTCTTTTATTATAAGCTACACTTGTTCTTTCATGAATTAGGAAAAGAATGAAAGTATTCAAAGCCAGCTTGATGCAGTTTTATTTTCAAAGAGGCAGAAGTTACGGAATAAAGCACCTATATCTGGTGCTCTCAATAGCTCGGATACACTGTCAGTTTCTGAGGTGCATAATTCTCCAGGTGTGTTGATTTGCATGACATGTTTCTTATTATTTTTATTTTTAAATGTATCTCCTGCTAGTTGAGATGGATAGTTGCTTTTGGCGTTTGCAAACTAGCAGTAACCTAACTGCATGCTCTGCAAGTTTCTTGAAGAAACTTGAGTTCCCCTTTCCTAGAATTATTTCCAAGCTGGAGACTTGACTCGGGGTCAATTTGGTTGGTTCCAAATGCACTGGAGACTTGTAGTGTTGGATGTCTACTTCAAAATTGATAACAAATGAGAAAATTCTCTAGAGGGCTTACTACCTTTTGGACCATAGAGCATAGCCATTCTTACTGCTACTTGTGTAAAATTCCTTAAATCTAATCAGTATGCACCAATCACAACACTCTGGAAGCACATCTCAACTTGAGCGAGTATTCCTTCGCTTCTAGCAATTTACTTTTTGTCTGTTCAACTGAGCAATTATAGACCAACTCGCCCAAGCAAGTTTTGACTTCACTTGAGTGAGTTCTGGAAATCAGCGTTCCGGGATTTCCTATTTTGAAAGAGAGTTGTTTCTTAGTTGGACTCCTATGGGATATTTAAACAATATTTCGATCTAGGGTTTGTAAGAGGGTGAGAAACCATTGAGGGGAAGCTATTAGACAGAGAGATCTCTTGTAAGTTGTAACCCATTGTTGATTCTCATAGTGAAGAACTCTGATTATCATCGTCTGTGGACGTAGGCTTTTGGCCGAACCACGTTAATTGTTTGTCTATTGTGTGATTGCATCTTCTTTGGTTTTGTTTTTCTATTTGTTTGGTTGCTATTCATTGTTCTCGTTAGATCCTAGCGTAAATTCCGCAACAGTTTTTTCGTGGAAGACCTATGATCTATAATATGTGGGAATCTTGGGACTACCCTGTTCGACCATCATAGGATATGGATGATTAGTGTGACATATAAGTATAAAACTTTAATCCCAATTAAGCCATGATCACTGATAATCGACATTTTTTTTTTTTTTTGATTGGTAAATCATATATATTAAAGCAAAGCAAAAGAGCAGTTTACAGAGGCGTAAACTAACTACAAAAGCATAGGAAAACACAAGAAAGAGAGCAAATACAAGCCCACACGGCTACTGCCCCACATTTCTTTCTTGGGTTTACAACAAACTAGTGTCAAACCATACCTGCCCCTCTTGACAGATCCTTATCTTTGAAGTTTGAAGAAGCAGTTAAAAATGTTACTGATCAGAAAAAAATGATATAGTAGTTAAGAAAGCATCTGATGCATTTACTAATTTGTTTGTTTGTTTTATGATAGCTCAAAGGAAAAAAAAACAATCATATTTAGCATCAATACAACTATCATATGCCACAAAGGAGCACTTACTTAAGACTTAAGCATAGTTTATTTAATTTCCTTTGGAGGTAAAAGAACTTAAGAAACTTCACCGAACGTGCCTATACTTGATGAGTCATAATGATGGGGTAATTTATGAAAGTAGCTTATTTGTACTGTCTTTTCGATCCCCCTATTTTTTTTCAATCTGTTTTACTTTTATTTCTTTTCAAAAGAACAACTTATAAGTCACTTTGTTGTTAATTGAAGTATCACAGTAACAGTTAACTTGTAAGCTACTTTGGTGGTAATTGAAGCATGACAGTAACAGTTACAACTTGTATGCCACCTTGGTATTAATTGAACCATCACAATAACAGATACATGGCACCTTTTTTTTTCTTTATCTAAGTTCTTATGTTCCCTCATTCCTGATTCCTGTACATGCATTACTTTGAATTGGTTGGTATCTTGGGTTTTTCTTGGACGTCATTAATGCTTACCCACCCAACCCAACTGCAGAGAAGCCATCCACCCAAGATCCCGTCTCTACGAAAGTCAGTCATCGTGCTGTACCTGCATATCGCAGGTAAATTAGCATCTCCATTATTCACGACCACCTTGATCTATCTTCTGCTTTGTTTCATATATTGGCATCTTGTTGGGCAGGGCAAAAGTAAGAGGGGTCCTCTTGCAGGACACTGAAGATGGCAAAGATAACTAAGTGGTAGGGTTTTTGATTCATTGGCTTCACAATGTCTTCCTATGAAAAGTTTCAGTTCAAGTTGAGAACCGAAATTTTCATTTATTATACGATGAAAAACAAATCAAACAAAAGGAAAGGAAAAGGCTTGGAGTAATTACTGTAGGTTGTCTCTTGCATTCATCGATACAACAAACACAGTGGCTTACAGAGTACATGAAATGTATATGTTGGAGTTTGCTGATGCAGTTGCCATTAGATTTTGTTGACATGATTGTATTGAAAATTTTCAATAGCTTGACCAGCTCTTGTTTCTAGTTTTTGTTCATTTTGTATGATCAAATATGAAGGTAGTGAGTGGTGCAATTATGATAAACTAAACTAGTGAGCATATGTATCTTCTATATCCTATTAATTCCCCTGTTCAATCTGCCCAGTGGCTACCAAACCATATGATCAAAGTGATTATTAAGTTGGAAAACTGCTCAAGTGGATAATTGGTTTCCACCTGTGGGTCCTTGACGTTAGGTTGGCTGAAGCTTAAGTTTAAGCCTAAACAAAGTCTAATGAAGATACGGGCCTTGATACCTGTACTTTCAAAATCCGGTTGGCTCTGTTGTGGTGTCTTAGGGGCTGGATTAACTGACCATTTCTACCCAAATTTTAGATAAGAGACTGTTTTGTGGGTAAGCGGATGAGGACCTGCGACCTTTCAAGGTTGGTACTGGCCTTTAGTAACACTTGGCGGCATGAGGCAGCCCTCTCAACTGAGTCTCCCCATCTAACTAGTGAACAAGTAAATGGTTCAAACCATAGTAACCTGAAAAAGACAAAGGAAATGCTAATGCTAAACATGAATAAGAGACAAAACATACTTTCATATGGCTTAACACCAAAATCAGGAGTTCTTTAATGAAAATGTTGTCATAATCACTATTAAATCTTCTTTCTTGGTCACCCTTTTGAGGTTTGCAACCTACAGGTCGCAGGTGTGTTGAATTGGAACTCTTAATAGCGGGCTTTAGGACGGATGTGCTATCTATAATTTTCCTGGACATCACATTGCAATCATTCATGGAAATTCCACCAAAGACGAAATACAAACTTGCTTCAGCATCTCATTATTCATACTCCAATTACAGTTTCTCCATGATTTTTAGTCTTATGGCCGCATTAGTACTCAGGTTTGTTTAGGTGAAACTCATTACACACCATCTTCAATTTAAGAACACCTATACTAGCAAAAACAACACTCATCTCTCACCAAACAAGTTTGAAGAAAAGAGGACAAAGATGAAAGAGAAGCTACTTCCACGAAAAACTGTGAAGAATATACATGTAGTATGCTGCAACTTTTTGGTGTAATAGTCTCTAATATCTTCTGCTGTTTCTAGTGATATTAAAGGATATTACAACAATAACTATATCACAGACAACCTTTCTGCCCTGTGATTTTATTTTTGTTGGTGTGGAAGAAAAAGGACCAGCAACCAGGTATGTAACCACCCTTGTGCCTGCATGACATAGAGAAGACATGTTCAAAAACCATGTGTGACTAAGTCATAAAATACCTTTTTAAGTTTTACATTGTTTTGAATTGCTAATACAGTTATCTGAAGTTATTGTAAATGAAAAGAAAATTAATCATGCAACTGACTCGATATTGTGTAAATGCATTCTACCTACCCATACTGTATCTATTCTCTAACTCATTGATCTTAGAACACTGCAAGTTACCAAAATTAGTATCTACGCAAGAATCCCAATTGCTGTGTATAAACTTCTTGCCTGACAGTTTGATCATTTGTTAGGGTTATTGCCACTTAAGTGACATACCGATTAAACCATCTGATTGTTTTGAGTTGCTTAGCCATATTTATGTAATAGGATGCTGGGCTGTGTTTTATATGATTCATCCAGCTGCAATCTCTCTGTCTCTCTATTTATCTATGTATCTATTTATCTATAAATGTAAATATTTTTTTATTTTTCCTATATTTGATTTCAGTTTTTCCATTATTCTTCCCTATGCCTTTTGCAGAGACTATCGGACATGAAACCCCTAAGTGTGTGTGTGTGTATATATATAAATGAAAGATTTGTATGAAATTCTTAAGGTGTCTGGTATTTCAAAAGTTATAAAATTACCCAATTCTAAATTATAAGAAAAGAAACCAATTTTCTACCGATCCAAAAAAAGAAACCGATCCAAAAAAAGAAAAAGAAAAATAAGAAACCAATTTTGATGTGATATGTTCAAAAGATCCTCCTGTTTCATATGGGGATGGAATGGAATTGACTGAAAGAATGAGAGAAAATATTGGAGCCCCCCTCCACCCCCTTTTTTCCCTTCTTTCTTCAATCCCTCTTTTAATTCTAATTTTTTAAAAAATATGAAAGAAGTATAAAATAAATAAAAGAAGAGTAGATCTTCAATCATACACGTATAATTTTCTAATAAGTTTTCTACTCTTTTGGCACAAAAATTCTAATTAAGTTTTGTAGTTATAGAATCCCTGAAACTAAGGAGTTTAATCCTGAACCTAATCACTGATATTTGATTTTCCCCAAACACTGAAATCATGAGTTTTGTTTTATTTTTTTCTCTCTCCATAAAATTAAAAATACCTGCTATTGCTGCTATTACTGCTACCACTGCTACCAATACTTCCATTGATGCTACCCGTCCCACCATTTTCGCTCTCTCCTGCAAGTGATAATCTTCTCTTCCACCACTCCTGATCTACACCCTTCTCAGATCCCTCCAATAACGGAGGCCTCGGAGAAATTTTTGAATACATATTTGTTGTTGAACTCTTTTTCTTCTTTGATCCAAAAGAAATTGGGAAGAACATCTTAAGAAGAAAAGGTCCATTATCCATACTTCCACTTCTTGTAATTTGTCCCTTCTTATTCCTCTTTTTCTTCTCATTTCCACTCATATGATTATTATTCAAAATTCTCTCTTCAACCACAGTCACCTCTTGAACTCCTTGCACCAGTGGCTGCTCAACAAGATCTTTCAGCGATAGCTCATACGAAGACTCGGGCATATTTTTAATCATCTCCATCAGCTCCTGCCGCCCTCTAGCGATAGCCTGTGATCGGGAAGTCGGGGAAAGATAACAGTAATGGTGCTGGTGGGTAGGGTGCAATGAAGAACCTTTGGTTTTAGGACTTGTGGGTGGACTTTTCTTCCATAGTGGTGGCAAGACTTTCCCGGGCTTGTCTTCCATTTCCGTTTGAGATCCGAATTGTGTTCCACCATGACCCAGATCGCCATAGTTTCTCTGGTTCCATATACTTAAACTGTTTGCACTTGAACTGTCATAACTACCATTTACAGGGCTGTTCTTCCATAGTGGCGGCAATACTTTCCCGGGCTCGTCTTCCGTTTCCGTTTGCAATCCGAATTGTAATCGCCCATGACCCAGATCGCCATAGTTTCTCTGATTCCATGTACTTAAACAGATTGAGCTTGAACTGTCATAACTACCATTTACAGGGCCGTTCGGATTGGAAGAGTAGTCTTGGTTTTCGGCGAGTCCTCGTCGGAGATCAAGCATGGTTTGAGGAGAGTTTGAGTAAGGAGAAAGGAAGAGAAATTGTGGCTGTAAGAAGAGAAGGTGGGTATGGATTCAGCATCACCACCAGCCCAGGTCCTTATCAAAGTTCTCTAACAGATGTTAATGGAGTCAATGCTTTCTAGATGAATGGAAGGACGTAGGCCCATCTTTTTTTCCCGTTTTTCCGTTTTGTGTTTCATGAACATCTTTCTTTTATTTTCTTCTTATAGAAAGACTGCCATGTCCCTTGTGTTTCTCTTTCTTCAAACACTCACACCATTCTTGTGACTTGTGAGGATAGCTAAAGCCAAGCTAGTTATTACTTACTAGGGCCGGCTATTTTTTTTTGAGTCGTAATCTTCTCCAGTTGTAACCGGTTTTGCCAAAACCAGTTACTCCCCCTAAGGTTGTCACGTGTCCCTTTCTACCCTCCTTAACTGTGGTTTAAACTCACCCACCTCTAGGGTACATCCACTTAGCCTTGGTTTTTAGAAAAAATATTAAAAAATTTAACCCTAGGAATTAGTGAATTTTAACCACGGTTAATGAATTTTTTTAATTCTTTTTTTCCTAAAAACGAAGGATAGTTGGGTGAACACTAGGGGTGAGTGAATCTTAACCATAGTTAAGGGGTATTAAAAGGGACATGGTCACCTCAAGGGCGTAACCGGTTTTGGCAAAACTGGTTATGACTGGAGAAGATCACGATTTTTTTTGTCCTTTTTGAACTTTGCTACCAGGTCCCCACTGGTTTGGTGTGTGGTCCTACTCGCTTTACTCTCTCTTTTTTCTTTGTCTTTCCTACTCTCCTTTCCCCCTTTTTCTGTGGAAAGGGTTGTTGCAACCCATTCTCCATCGCATCCACGGTTGATCTAGACCGTCGGTTCGGTAAGGGTCTCGCAACATGTGGGCAGATGAGATTGGTGGCAATCTATTTGAAGTTATTTGAAAAATCTTTTAACCATGGAGGGACTAAGCATTGGGATTTTTTCATCCACATATTGGTCTAATGAATCTAAACCCTAATTTGTTGAAAAATGTGTTTACCAAGTAGTTTTAGTTTTTTTTAAAATTTGGTTAAGAAAGTAGTTTTAGTTCAAAATCTGTATGATTTTAGTCCATGTGGCCTCCAATGAACCAAAAAAAAAAAAAATCCCTATGATTTCTGTCCTAAGGGATGGCCTTCACTTACCCAAAGCCCATTACTAAACTTGAGTAAGAGAAGAATCACAGCCAATTGCGATTGCATTCACATGTCAACACGTGCCCTTTTTAATCCTTACTAACTATGGTTAAGATTCCTTAACCCTTAGTGTTCAACAATCTAGCCTTGGTTATTTGAATAAAATATTTTGAAAAAGAGCAATAGTTCGTTCCATTGGTGAGGAACGAACTAAATATTGCTACTCACTCTTACAAAGTTGTCATGCCATGAACTCAGGTTAATTTTTAATCCTGTAGTTACATTATTTTATTTGATTTTTCTAAAATCAAAGGGTAGATGGGTGAACCTTAGGGGTTAGTGAATCTTAACCAAAGTTCAAAAGAGTTAAAAGAGTGACACATGGCATGAAAAGGGGACCCAAGATGCCCTCCTTACTGCATCGAGGAGGTGATTATTTTCCTTTGAAAAAATTAGCCTAATAAAGTATAATCTTCTACATTTTAGGCACGGCCTCGGATTGTCTCTGGCGAAGCAGAAAGGGCTCTCGCCATACATTGTGCCACAGAGTTGGCATAAAAAAAGGGAGAAGTCATTCCATTTTCTTCCCATTATTTTGACTTCTTCCCATTTATATCTCTCCCCCTTATTCTCACACACTTATCGCCACATGTCTTATTATGTACGGAGAAGTCAAAATCATGAGACCCATGATTTTGACTTCTCCACCACTTGTCCCCTATTCTATGGAACCCCGAGACAAGCCCTTTCTAGCTTCGCTAGAGACAATCCGAGGCCGACACGGCACAATAAATTAAGCAAGTAAAGTTATCATGCAACGCACATATGCCCTAAGCGCACACACAGCAACAGCCAGCGCACACAGCAGCCAGACCTAAGGAAGCCACTAAGGTGCCATAGGAGTAAGTCTAAGCATTCACCCAAAAAGGCCCCCCCAAAAATAAGTAGGTGAGAGAATAAAAAAGAAAAGTATAATTCGCAAAAAGTACACTCGTAAATATAATTTAATTTGGATTTTGTTAGTCTCACTCTCCATTATTGAACTCTCATTTTCCATGCAAAAAGGCAATTTTGTTTTTAATGGGCTCACAACCACAAAATAATTCTTGCTTTCTCTTTTCATGGAAAATGAGATGATGCAATAAGAGGACAGTGGTCCTAGTATTTCCCCATTTGATTTTCACTCCAGTTTTTTTAGCTGGGCTCACAACCACACAATAAGTCCTGCTTTCCCTTTTCATGGAAAATGAGATACTGCAATAAGAGGAGAGTGGTCCTAGCATTTCCCTATCTGATTTTCATTATCACTCTCCTCACATTAATTAGGTTTTTTTTTTCGCATATGACGGTTGAGAGTTGATAGTTAAGTTAATATACATGGTGAATTTTCAAGTATCACACAGACTAGAAATCGAGTCCTCAGCCCTTAAAAGGACATGTCCAACCACTGCAAAGCAGCTGGATTGTATTCACCTAAGACTTGAATTGTAATTTATCTTATTTTCATCCCTGTGGACAATATCCTAACTTCTAAGAACAGATAAATGATGTCTTGAACAAGAAAAGGAAACCCTTTCTATTATTAACACTTCTGCCCTTCGGATATCTTTTTAAAAAGTCAAAAACTTCTGCTCCACTCTTCTTAACTTCATCAAATGACCTACCTCACTAGTGACACTGCATACTTTTCGTTTTTTGGCCTATTAAGGAATATCTCCTCTGGTATTTTACATTTAGGAATATACCCCCTTGTCTTTTCCTATTTAGGTATCAGCCCCTCTGGTTCCCAACACTTAAGTTAGACACCCTGCTTTACAAATGGTTTCTAATAAGACTACTATTTCAAACCAAAAACAAAAATAAGACTACTATTTCCGCTTGTCAAGGACCCTAACATGGGCCGGGCCGGGCTTTTAGAATGGTCAACAATTTTTCTCTCTTAAAAAAGATTAAATAAAAAAAAAAACTTCATTAAAAGTAAAATTGCTATTTTACAAAGCTAAAAAAACATGACATATCAGTAGTTGGGCTTAAAGGGTAAACTAATATAATTTTTTTAATATTATATATATAATATAGCATAAATAATTATATTATATATTTTAATATGTAAAAGATTGGGCCGGGCTCGGGCTTCAATCAACCAAAGCCTAGCCTGACCCTAAATTATGCGGGCTTCCACTTATCAAGCTTGGCCCTACATCTAAGGGCCTAAGAATTAGGTCATATTTGGGTTAGCCCGGCTCATTAACACTCAAAATTGGGCACTTGGGTGGGATCATAGTTAGTAAATTTGTGTATTATTTGTTAATAATACGTATAACTCGTCTGCATTATTCAAAAAATATGAAATTGTCCAATAATTGAGGTATTTTGATACTCTACTGGATTTGTTCGTTGTCCTATATCAATTCGTCTTTTCACTCAGGAAATTTTTGTCCTGCAATGATTCCTCACCTTCAAGAGGGTCTCCTCAAACCAGTTCAGTTTTGATGAAATTGTAGAAATCTCTCCTATTGTTTTTGAAATTATAGCATCTTCCCCTCTACTTCTGTTATTTCTCATCCTGTTAGTATACCGATCTTCCTATTTTTGATCAGACGATCTATAAATGTCCAATCGAACTGATTTTTTTGTCACATGTCTATCGAGAGACTCATATTCACATCTAAATATCGGATTTTGGAACAATCCTCCAACGTTATTCTACGTTGCTCATTGAAGGCTTTAATGAGGATATCTCACTTATAATTGTCTGATCGATCTAAATTTTTTCCACGTCTCTTGGGAGACTCGTCATGATATCCAATGGTCGAATTTTGGAACCTATCAGGTGTCACTAGAGCTGCACAAAGTTATGAATTGAGGAAGGTGTTAGAAACTCCAATTCCTCCCTCTAAAAGATAGTAACATGATCTTTATAGTTACTTAAAAGATTATGTCAACTTCTTAATGTGAAATTCATAAAAATATCAAAAACAAGAAGAAGGAATGAACACAATCATGCACCAAACTAGGATATCTTAAAATAAAAAAGGAATGAAAATATCAAAAACAAGAAGGTATGAACACAATCATGCACCAAACTAGGATATCTTAAAATGAAAAAGGCATGAAGGTGAAAAAAAAAATGCCCTCAAGGTAGCTTTAATCGCATTGGACTCTCAATGCTCACGACTTCCAACTTACTAGAGAAGATAATCAAGATTCAATCTTTCATTGGTTGGTTAATGACACATTTTAGTAACCTCGGGATATAGTTTAATGGTCGAAGGACGAACCGTAAACCCGGAGGTCTCAAGGTCGACTTATGGGCTCTCCTCAATATCAATTGTATAAGATGAGGGTATTCCTTATATAGCACGTGAGACTAGTACGAGTCTTCAAGGCTCAAGAAATCCACGTTTCAAAAAGAAAAAAAAATACACATTCTAGTAAAAAAATTGCCCATATATCAAAGAGAAAAATTTGTTTGTAATTTGACTAAAAATTAAGGGTAAGAAAGTCTTTGTCTGTAATTGGCAGAAGAATTTTAACAAAGTACTGTATAGTGGGCCCTATCACAATAACTATAATACTGTATATCACTAAAATTAAATCAATCTCACACTAGTGGTGACATCAGACGACCAAGAAAAAGGGCCATGTGGCAAAACTCTGGCAGAAATACGGGTACAACATTTTTAGTTAAAGACAAATGGTTTGACTTTAGCAGTTTTCTAGAAACAGCTCCTTGATCTAGTCAACCTCCTTTTATGATATTATGTTATGTCTGCCTTAGAGGTATACTAAGGGTACAAGATAATCAATCCAAACCGTTCAATCCCGACTTACTAGATCATTGTGACTTGCTAGACCTTTTATTTATGCAGTTCTAATCGTCCATTCCTATTGACCTTTGACCTAGGGTCTCCTTACTTACCGGAACACTTTACTGAACTTGGATGACACGCAGTAGGAAATGTGAAACGGACCGCGCTGTCCGGTCAGTTTCAAGCACGTGATCTCATTGGTCATTCCATTCCTTTTCAACATTTTTTAATTGTGGTTAAGATTCACTGACCCCTTAGAAGGGTTCTCGACCAATGACATCGCACAGTCAAATTAAATGACCGCCGGGGTCTGTTTCTCATTTCCCATCGAGTCCTGAGAAGACTTGATTTGTGAGGGAAGACTAGGAGCGTTAATCTCTGTCCCAACCCATCATGATTCATGACCCAGACAACCTTTTGACGTAGACTTACCTGTATTCAACTCGGACTGAGCTCATCTTGACTTGAACATGCATTTACTAGGTCGAGATGGAATGTATAGACCCGAGCTCAGCCTGATCAAGTTTACCCGAGCTTGAGCTCGAACTAGATTCAAGCCGAGCAGGGGTGGTTAATGCCCCCGGGCTTTTTTTTTTAAGTAATAAGTCTATTGTGGTTATAAAATTCATTAATATTGCATTCTAACGAAGAAAGGTTAAGTATACAAAAAAAAGAAAAGAAAAAAAAGAGCCATCTCTCTTGGTTTTAATACCCACAATAGAACTCCATAGTTTGAAGTTCTTTTTTCTAAGATTTTAATTAGGTTTCACAGTACTTTAACCTCTTTTCCCTTTCCAAAGTAGGGATGGATCATTGCGATTGAATTTAGGGTGAGTTCAATCACACCCACAAGTCAACATGTATTTTCTAGTTAAGAATTTTTAACCCTTAGACTTTATATATTTTTTTCTAAAAAAAAGTTATATTGTTGAACTCTAATGGTTAATGAACCTTAGCTAAAGTTAATGGAGGTTAAGAGGGATACGTGTTGACTTGTGGTGGCAATTGAACTCTCCTTGTATTCAATCAATTGCAATTGGCTGTGATTACATCTCTTCTAAACGAGTTACATTAGACATCTCTTCTAAACGAGTTACATTAGAAATTGGTTTTCTTGGGTTGTCACTTGTACGCTACAGTTTTGTGTCTTTCCCCTTTTTTTTGTTTGTTTGGAGGAGTGTTAGCCCTGCTCTCACTCTCTCTACCTACCAATTGTCCACACTTTTGGAGGAGTGCTAGCATTCCTCTTTATTTTTTGGGTTTTATTTTAAAATTTTACACTACCTAATAAGAACATTTCAAAAATTAGGGGCGGGGAAGTTTTCAAGTCTAAAAATAGAGTTTATTTGACTTTCCAAAATATAATAGCTAAAATTGAAATAAGATTGTCTGATAAATGTTTATTTGAAAGCTCTATTTTTAGACATTAGATATTTCGTTTTTGTTCCAAAAGATGTGAACAAAGTTTTATTTTTTGAAACAAATCTTATTTTGAATAATGGTTAGACATTTTATTGCATTTACGTCATTTTTTAGATAGTTGAGCGCCTGAAAATTTTATTATTCTCTATTTTTAGCTTGAGTTTCATGTTATGTCATTAAAAATAAAAAAGGCGCAAAATCATTTGCCAAAATCCATTTTTGCACCGGTTTCGGTGGTGGGTTTGCTGAGAAAACTGTTCTCTCTTTGGTGGGGGTATTTTTCTTCTCTGTTTATTTGTTGGATTTGCGTTTAAGTAGCCCATATTTGGTGAGCTGGTTTTCTCATACAACCTTCGGCTGTACTTTTACCAGTGGGGTTTTGATTCTCTTTTTCTTGGATTTTTTCCCTTTTCTATACTCATTTCTTTTTTTGTTTGATATTCGTTGGAGCTTTTGTTTTTTCTTCCCCTTTTCCACCTGTTTGTGTTACAGTCTTATCCATAATCTTAGCTTGTTTCAGGGAATCGCTGATTTTTATTTTGAGATCCGGCAATCTCACTTGCAAACCCCCCCTCCCCCAGTTTCTTTCCTAGTCCACTTCAATAGAAAAAAAAAGCTAAAAACATCAATTTTCCATCTATCTCACTATATCATCACCAAATCTAAGTTTTTTCATGAAATTCCACCTCATCTTTCCAAAATTGATTTTTTCCATGAGCACTAGAGGTTATTTACACAGGAGAGTTGATTTTCCGGGTGGGTTTTGCAGGAAGATGACAAGGCTCTGGTTTCTATTATGGGTCATCTTTGTTACCGCCTAAGGCTGTGGTTCAAATATTGAAAGAAAATGGGGTTCAGAAAGTAAAGCTCTTCGATGCCGATCAGACTACCATGAATGCTTTGTTTGGAATTGGGATAGAAGTGATGGTTGCTATCCCAAATGATCAGCTTGTAGTAATGAATAACTATGATAGAGCTAAGCAGTCGGTGAGATTTGAGAGTATGGGTTGGAATTGAGGATGACTGTGTTGGCTTTGTGTACATGTGATAAGCTTTTACATTCATGTTCTGTTGTTAGGAGAAAAGAACAATTGGGTTAGTTTTTTTTAAAAATGTTATTGGTATTTCATGGGTAATTTGGGTATTTTAAAATATTTAAAGCATGACATCATCAAAATCCATCCCTTTAGTAACGATATATTAACAGAAGGGGGAATCTGTTATTGACAATTGAAACTCAGGGGAGGGTAGTGTTATTTTAGAAACTAGAGGGGAGGTCTCTACAATTTGACCAAACCTCAGGGGAGGTAACTGTAATTTACCCTAAAAAATAAGAGCTTAGTTTTAGTTTTTTATCAAACAAATTTATTTATAAACTACCTATAAAGTAGCTCTCATTAGATCAGAGAATAGAGAGCTAGGAATAAGTTTTTTGTTTTTAACTTCTCTACTTTCTTTTGTTATTATTATCTCATAGACTTATTTATTATAAGTTAAAAGTAATTAAAAGATATGATAAAGAAAGATAAAATGTATTATTATATATAATATAAGCGTTATTATTAAATAGCGCACACACACACACACACACACACACACACATATATATATATAATTTCGAGTTCGAGTTCAAGCCTAGTCTAATCAAATAGGATCTGGATTGAGCTAGGTGTGGTGGGTTCAGATCGTACCTTAGGTAGGAGATACACGTGTTCCCGAGCTGAGGGGGTTCCACACGCATCTTCTCCCCATCTTTCAGCATCCTCGAACACCAGAGGGGTTGTCCTCCACATGCGGAGGATACTTCGAGATCCCCCTGAGAATTCCTGCTTAATTACCTCCTTTTGTGTTCCTCCCATTCTTCTTCTTTGTTTTCCTTATCTATCATATCGTGTCAGTAATCATTCTATCCTTCATCATGGACATGTTGGTTGTTTTTTCTTAATCCTTCTGTCTTGTTAGAATCGTACCTGTCATAGCGTGATACCCTCTTGTACGGACAAACTGCCACCGTGGTGCAGAGTCACATCATACAAGTTTCATGGCTGGGCTTAGCTTGTGGTCAGTGATTGATCAATTACCCAAGCTGAGGTGCTCCCGACCACACAACTCTGGTTGGGTAATTGATCAAGGCTTTTTGCACTTTCTAGTCAAGCTAACTGAGCTTAATGCCTTTCTTTTTCTCCTTACAAATGCCCCCTCTCAGGGTCTTGAGGGTGGGTCAAGGCTGTGAGAAAATGTAATGTCAATTACATGGTGGGTTATAACAAGTGATGGCGGGTTATGATGGATGAAAACTGTTCGATGTATCTGTGGATAGCGAAATTGTGACACTAGATTGGATTGAGCCGCACTGGATCATCACCCATAGAATGGGCGGTTGAGCTTCGCGCATGCTAAAAGCACGCGCACCAGCTGGCCAAGGGCTGGCTCACCGCCAGCCCACCTAGCATTAAATTCTGGCAGTTGAGCAATAATACCCTGCGGATACCCCTTTGTATCAGTCCTTAGGGGATTGACACGTGGTTAGGGTTTGCCTTTGCTAGTAGACCACCACTCAAGCTTTGCGGATAGACTCTATGAGTTCATCCGCGAGCTAGTTAATGACTAGCCTAGTCTGTGATCATAAAAGGCCATGGACCTAACCCAGACCACGGGTAGGACCCATGGTCCCACCCTGTCTTTGTCCGCGGACTGACCAAGGTCAGACCTTGGTCCTCAGCCCAAATAGGCTTTGGACCTGACCCAGACCGCGGGTCTCACCCCTTTAATTTTGGATTAACCAAGGTCAGTCATTTCCCAATTGGCAGTCAGATACTGACTGCCAAGTGGCAGAGAATCCCTAATAAAAAAGGACTCTCGGCCAACTTTGGGGGATCCCAAGATAGAGATCCTCTCTTTTCCTCCAATAATAGAGTGCCATATGACACTCCATTCGAAAGGAGGAGTAATCTCTTCCCTTTTCTTGGAAGATAAGAATCTTCCCTCTTTTGAAGGGAAGCCTTATCCTCTCAGAATTTCCCAAAAAGGGAAACCAATTTAGAGTCCTTCAAAAAAGAGGACTCCCATGCGTACTAGGTTTCTCCTTAGATAAGGGAAACCAACTGTCAAAGGACATATGACTCTCTCTAAAAGGAGATAACCTTTTTGATTTCCTAAAAGATAGGAAGTCAAAGGGGAGTCCAAAAAGGACTCTCCAAAAGGTATAAAAAAGGGAGTTTCTCATAAGAAACTCTCACGAAGGAAGAAGACACATGAAGACGAAAAAGAGACGAAGAAGAGAAGAGAGAGAAAAAGAGTTTTCTTTTCTTTTTGCAGAAAAACAGCTACAAAAGATGAAGAAGAAGGATCTCCCATCAATGGAGAATATCAGGTGAACCCCCAATATGGTCTCCTTTTTTTTTTGGATACAAAGACCTCTACGATGTATCCTGTAACGCCTACATGGGATCTGGGCAACCCTTTTGAATAAATACAAATACTTTATTCAAATATTTGTTCTTCTTTAATTCTTCTTCTTAATCAGAAGTTATTTCCCAAATCAAAAAGGTAATTAACAGTTTAGGTTTACTCAGATTGAAAGGATAGTCCCCTACACAAAATAATAAACTTCATACAACAATGGAGGCAATTTGACACGCAACGAAATTTACGCGTTAAAGTATTTGGGAAAATCGTGTACATTAAATGCTCTACCACAGAAGTCGGGCCATTATTGCCTTTATAAGTGCGATGGTTGGTGCTCGACTGCCGTGTTCTGACGATGATAATTGTACCCATGAATACGTGATGTGTAAGGTCAGATGAGAGGGCGAATTGGTCATTTCGCTCGTTCGAATCATCTATAAGTAAGCGGGTAGAGTCCCTGGATAACCTTTTGTACATAATTCTAGCTTTTTCTGCCTCAGTCTTCTGCTCTCATGTTCAGTATACCCTTGGTCTGTCTCAGGCTGCCTTAGGATTCTCAGCGTCGTATCTGTGCGAGTTTGTATCACTTAGGTGTTATTCTCTCTCTATCTGTACACTTCTCTTTCCATTGTGTGTAATGTCTGACCATTCTGGTCTGTCATCGAGTAGGGCTAAGTCTTCTTCCCCCATTATCGTTGGCAATTCTTCATGAAGACCAACTGCTAGCCTCAACACAACTGAAGAGGGGGAGGTCACTTGACTTTTCAAATTCAATCCCGAGCCGAATTACCACTACTGGAGGAGGGGTCCTTTTCTTGCCCCCATTGCTCAAGCTTCCCGAGCTGATTGCGCTTCTTCATCCGCGATCCCATCTACGTTAGGCCATGCAACACGCCGTATTTGTAAGACTCGTCAGAGTTTTTTTGAGCACCAAAGTCTGGATCCCGCTGTGGATTTGTTTGAGGAAACTGACCATGTTGTTGTAGAGGTGAAGATGAACATTAGGGGAAAAAGGTTGTTGTCTCTCCCGGCCTATAACCTCGTGCATGGAAAGGCTTTGGGCTCATCCTCATCTAGACGGGGTCCTCCTATACCTCAGCCCAGTCCTGCTCTCGTTATTCTTATGACGGTTATTGAGGATGACCCTGAAGGCAATGAGCCCGGATCTGGTATTTTGATACGACACTCTCAAAAAAGCATCTCTGGACCTTTGCAAGAGCGGGTTGAGGCAGAGATGCGTCCTAGATAGGATTTTGCTGCTTCCCTGAGTGCTGATCGATCGCCGAGCTTACCATCTCTCAAGGTCGTGTCTCATGGCAGTTCTATGCCGGTTAAGAACTCTTCCAAGGCTGGGAAGATAAGGGTAAGGCTCCGAACATTCCAGACGCTAGAATGGTCTACGAAAATGATGATAATTCGATTGAGTTGTCGGACCCACACTTTCGTGTTGGCAAACACCTAGATCATGGGAGAGATGCTGCCCTTCAGGCTCCTCGGGTTGCGTTACGCTTAGTGGATGAGTTTTGCCTACCTCGGGATGTGTCTGAGTCCGAGATGTGGTCCGAGGAGGAAGAGGATTCCTGGGTTTGCTTCAGAATTTACAACGTAAGTGGTCGTTCTTAGGCTCTCTTGCTCATTCTGATCCGTGCTTTGAGTTACTTATAAATATTTTTCTATTTTGCAGTTGATTCATGCTTTTGCCGCCATCTGGCGTCAACGCGGTCAGGTTGCTACTGAGCATTTGGATTCTCTTGAGATGATGGAGGAAGAGAATCGAACTTTCCGTGCCTCAGAGGAAGAAGCCAGGAAGAGTCTTCAGGTGGAGTTGACAGCTGTCGAGGAAGCGATAGTTCGTTTGAGAGATGTGCTAAAGAAATCTGAAATCGACTGCAAGGCCCTTCACTAAGAGCTAGTTGTGCGAGAACATCAGATGAAGTCGCTTTGCATTGAGATGAGGCAGGTTTAGGAGAAGCTCTGGGTAGATCTCAGGGAGGAGTTATCGATTGAGTTCCAATAAGAGCTCAATAAGCAGGTACTTGAGGATAGGGAAAAATGTGCACCGTTGCTATTGGGAGGATTTAGTGGAAGGTGGCTACATTCATCCTGAACCTTCTCCTTTCAGGGATATCCCGACAGGTCCCATCCTTCTGATAGAGGGTGTGTTCGAGGAAACAATGTTGCCTTATGCAGATAATCTTTCCATCGCCGTAGAGCTTTTTGCCACTGCTAATCCTGAGAACATCTCATTGACTACTCCTCCTGCTGAGATGGCTGCTGCTCCTTTAGCTCTGGAAGGACTTGATGTGTCAGTCTCCTTAGATGACCATGTTATTCTAGGTGAAATTCCTCCCGTTCCTCCAAAGTGCAAGACCAATGTTAGCCACGTAGGCTATTTCATCTCCTGTTGCTGGATAGTGCCAGTGTTTGGATTGTAAGAGCATACCTAACTCAAATGGACCTTTCTTTTCTTTGGAGTTTGACTTGCTTATAAGCGTACCCAACTCGGATGGACTTTTCTTTTCTTTCTTTTGCCTTTGACTTGCTTATGAGCGTAACTAGTTCGGATGGGCTTCTTGCTTTTATTTCCTAGTATTTCTTGTTTTGCATGTACGAGCTTTCCTCTGCTCTAAAGGGTTGATGCCCACTTAATAGAATATTTCTTTCAACACCTTTATTTGCTTCTCTCTATTGAATTCTTGTAATGCTTCACTCACAACTCGGGCCTTTGTGTGTATTTCTTCATGGCATATAACTTACGGTGTGTACCTTTGCTTTGTTTAGTCCATTCTCTTACGACTAAGAGTCATATAGTGGAAAACATGATAGTACATTTCTACATGTAGTAAGCCCGAGTTGAGTGCCTTATTTAAGTGGCTAAGTGACTAAGCAATTTTCTGCCATCTGATCCGACCATTACACCTTGATTATTCCTTATGCATCACCTCGTTGTTTGCTTGACCTGTATTCTTGTGCTTGCTTTGTGTTGCAATCTCTGACTTGTATGCCTTTTCGTAGAGTCATTAGGCACACGAATACTATATGTGGAGTTAGGCTCATTCGGACTCCTCGGGTCACGTTTCCGTCCTTTCAACCTGCCTTGAAGACGTTGGAGCGATTATGACAAAACTGGCCTTGTGAGAGGGCTTCTAAGCTAGGCTCATTTAGATCCCTCGGGTCTCGTTTCCGTCCTGCCGACCCATCTTGAAGAAGACTTAGGAGTCACTACGACATAATTGGCTTTGTGAGAGGGCTTCCGAGCTAGTGCCTTTTGGTCGTTATGCAATTTTATTATACCTTGTAGTAATAATTCCATAGAATAGTTACTAGTAAGGGTGTCGAACCTCTGAGGACTACGCTGGTTTCGTTGCCTTTTTATTAAAATTAATTCTAAATTAATATATGAGAAAAGTTGATTTAAATCTAATTAAACTAAAACATAAATTGAATGATTGTTTCTAATTAATTTATCAACTAAAAGTTTTGGAAATCTTTCGGAAAGAATATCTAAGGGGTTTGAATCCACCACTAGTTTCATAAATGATCTCTCTTTGATCTTATTCAAATCTCTGAACTTGGAAACATTATAGTGAGCGTGATGACACGTCCCCTCCCAATAGATCAAGAAAGATACAAGAGATTAAATCTTAGGCATATCTTATCTTCGGTTAGCACGAGTGATACACATTAAACTAAGGTTGTGAAATCACTCATCTTCCCTTAGCATAAAATATCTTAGGATCTAATCTCTTGAACTATTAAAACCATTCCATAAAACCAATATTAATCATCACTGATAATTAACACAAGCGGGTTCAATCTCAATTTCCTAACACTTAAGACAAGGATATAAATTTCATTGAAAGGTAGCCGGGGAATGCCACCCTGTTGCCAGAGGAGAAGAGTGGAGTATCTGATCAGCAATCCACTAGTAGGAGAATCGAATGTTAATCAAATAAATCTGGTTGATAAAACAACTCGCTCATTTTGCAATCAATGTTTTACAAATATTGAACTTCAAACAAAAACAAATAAAGACACAGTTACTTGGCTAGGGTTTCATCGAAACCCTAGAATGGAAAGTTAGTTCATCGCGAGGGAGGAATACACCGTCTTCATAGACAAACATGAAGAACTCATCTTTTTTGCTTCCTTGATCTCCAAAGCTTCTTCTCTTCTTAAAATCCAAAATTCTCTACTCAAGCTTATGACCAATGATTCTCCTATTTATAGAGAGAGAGAGAGTCCTTGTTAATTCAAGAGTTCTAATTGAGTCTAAACTCCCTTCTTCTTTTCTCTCTACGAAATAGGGCTTTTAAAATATCCAAACCGGGCCCAAAAAGATATTCCGCACATTTAATATACTCCTAAAACGCTGAGGGCGATTGATTGCCCCCAATGGGTGATCGATCACCCAGTGTGGAAATCCTCCATTTGCCTATATTTTTGACACTCTTTTTGCTCTTCTTCTTGCTGAGATCCTTATGAGTCTTCAAAATTTGTAAACCTTCCTTTTTATCTTCTTTTCCTTGCATGAACCTGAAAGGGACAAAGACAACCAAGTACCGTAAAACAATTTAAAATATTAATCTAAGGAACTAACAAGTTTAGTTTGATGTGCATAAATGTATAACAATTAGTACCGATCACAATCCCAAACTTACACATTGTTAGTCCTCGAGTAATGAAAATAAAATAAAAACTAAATTAAACTAAATCTGCATCCCCTTTCGTGGGACCTTGACTTGGTTTTATTTGGCATATGCAACAAGCCTGTTAAGCCCCTAGGTGGCCCTAATGGACGAGTGAAGTCTCGTGAAAGTTACAGTGATGACACCCACAAACATCGTACTACCATGTAATTATGTAATATGCTCAAGTAAAACATGCAAGTTTCAAAATAGTGACTGATACATATTCCAAACTTTTAAAATCATATCACATACAAGATAATCCACTAATTATTAACAAGTTTAAATTCTCAACTCTCCACATTCTCAATTTCATACAATTGAACCCAATTCTGAATAATTCATCTCATTAAAGATTAATCATAATTTTCTTTGATTGTGTAATGTGGACTAACAATTGAATATGTGATCTCAACCTAACTTTTCAATTGTTATTCTGTCGACTCACTTGTCATTGAACTTCATATCAATTTAAACAAACAACCCAAGGCTTTCACTTAATATATATATATATATATAAGTGTGGCTGTGCAAAATCTAAGTCCATTAAGCATTCTAGATAACCCGTGTAGTGAGTGTTAGGCCAGTGACTTCCAAACCAAAAGGCTTTAGGGCACCATGGGTCAAGATACCTCTAAGGGATTATTAACTCGAGTCAAATAGGCTCCAAATTTAAACTAGTCACACTAGGTTATTTTATCAATTCCAAAGCTCACGCAGTTTGACGAGAACTCTCTCTGCTTAGTGAAGCAAGATGCCTGGTTATTAAATGCAAAACCTGGCCAGGTAACCCATTTTTCTGTCATTTATTTTTCAGTTTAGCCAAGGGTGGTGTTAAATTGTTTAGGTCATCCAATTTCTTGTGAGTTAATAAAACATTGATTAATTAGTTTGGTTTCAAACCTCACTAGACAATATGTTAGAGTGCTCGTGCATATAATCCAATTGTAATTATGACTTTCACAATTATTTTAAGCTTGAGTAGTTCAGTGAAGGGTTAAAATTGGGTTTATTTGGGATCATGTGTTCTTAAATTTAAATTTATTAATAAGACTTGATTATCCTATATGTATCAGAATTTTTCAAATTCAGAATAGTTCAGTCTTAAAAAATATTTCATTGTTTTGCATGTCCTACGCTATTGTATGGTTGCACAATCACGAAAAATATAATGACTATTATTTTCCAAACCCAAACTTAAAGATTACATTGTCCTCAATGTAAAAATAGAATTAAAACTCAAATAGGAATTAGAAAAATAATACCTGAATGGTGATATGCAATCCATAGTGAGAAGGTGAAGGGGATGATCATGAATATAGAAGGTATAGAAATCACCCCAAACTTCTTCCAAACAACACTTAACAGGTTTAGTACACTATAAGAAATACCCACACAACATAGATGCAAATAGTCAATCAAAAGAAAAGTTTTGGATCATCAGTGAATTATCAAGTAACAGATTGACTCGATAAAAGTAAAAGAAAGAAATAAAAGCCAGGAGTAGAATTCTGTACATTAGACTCAAGAAAAAAAAATCCTAACTAAGGACTGGAAGCACTGTCTACTGAGGAGGAGGAGGAGGAGGAGGAGGATAGAACTGAGAATCGAACATGGCTTGCATCATCTGATGCATGTCAAAATTGCTCTGGATCGGCTGGGCACAGAATGCATCATCTTGGGTCCACCTCTGAACTGTCTGATCTCAAAAATCATGAAACTCTGCCTGATGCTGTTGCAAGGTCTGCCTAGTCTCAATCTGGAACTATTGCTCGAAGGCCCAGTGCTGATCCTGGATAGCATGGTACTGTTGCTGGGATGCCCATCGCTGATCCTGAATAGCCTGGTAAATGGAAAACTCTTGACGAGTCATATGTACCGGGGCATCTGCTTGGGGAGGAGGAGGAGGGGGAGAAGGATGATGAGGAGAGTGATGAAACTCATGAGGAGGAGACTGATGAGGTGGAGACTGATGAAACTCAGGTGAGTGGGGAGGGGACATATCTACATTAGCCTCATCATCTAGCAACTCATCATCAGCTAAGTAACTAGAGCGTAGAGCGGGAGCACGAGAGCATCAAATTTCAATTTAGGATAGGGTCGAGAGCGCCTCCGGAGCGTCGACATATATATAAATAATATTTTTTTAGAAATTAAGGTTATATTATTAAATACTAAGAATTAATAAATTTTAATCATAATTAAAAGTAGATAAAAAGGACACAAAGGTTGGGTACGATTGTGATTGGGTGCGATTGAACTTAGGTGAGTTCAATCACAATTGGTGTGTGGTGAAAACCATGAGATCTCATTTATCCACTTAAAAAATAAGAAAACAAAGAAAAAGTGGCTGAAAAGACAAAAGCTTATGACACAAGTACTGACACAAACTACAAACAATTAATAAAAAGCAAAGCAAAATGATGAATGTGTCTTTTCACCAAATAGTTAAACAAATTTTAAGGGAATAAAAATACAGAAACTGTCTTTTGACTTCCTCAGACGATTTAAAGATTCAAAACCGGCGGTTTGTAAATTGTGAAATCGCACTCTACACACGGATCCGCTCTCAAACCGTGAAAGCGAGGTTTGAGAGTGGGAGCGGGAAGGGAAAGTGACGGTTTGGGTTACTAAGATCATCAGGCATCCTCTTACCTGTATGCTTGAATAGAATGTTATAGCTCTTGGCCCACTGGGACTCTCCAAACTCTATATCTTGCGCTGAAGGCTCATACGCTGGAAGGACATATCTCTAGTCAAGCAGTAACTGTATGATCAGGTTTCCAAATAGTAGGTTCCAAGTGTTAGTCCCTGTCTTTTCCAACTGGATGACCGAATCATAAAATTTCTCTATACTATTCTAGATATACGCGGCCACATCTAACCAATGTCCACCCCAAAACTCATGAAGTGCTGCTAAAAGAGGTCCCTTTCTCTCAATCTTTTGCCCAATCAGATATAAATTTAGTTTGAAGACTGAGTCTACAAACCACAAAGAATGAGGAAATAGCACTTGACGGGTACAGTTTCTCTTCCCATTATCATTATACCTATCCTCACACTTGGTCATGATATTCTGGTGGGTTTTGGGGTTCTTATCAAGGGAAGGAGTGAACTCAACTCTGGGTGGTGGACCAATAGGAAACCTAAAGCTAAGGCAATAAATTCGACAGTTACATCAAATGAGAGACCGTCAATTGAAACTAAAAGAATTTCCACACCATCCTGCATCCCTTTTCTCATGCTCTGGTAAAATGAGCATACTAGTTGAGGGTACACCTTAGTAGAAGTCCTAAGAAGCCCAATTAGTCCCCACCTCTCAAATTCCTCGATGGTGGAGGCAGTGACCCTATGGTTCTTAAAAAAGTCAATGTCAAATTGGGTTTGGGGCTCCATAGTTCACTCTGCAAAATCCCCAAGTGGGTCTTCTACGGCCACTATGGGTTGCTTCCCGATCATTTTCTTCCTTTTTGGGGGGGGCGGGCGCATATTCTCAAAAAGTTTCTATTTGGAAAAACCACAAATATGTGGCATGTGATATTTTAAACACCTCACAAACACACCCAAACAATACTTTCAAATTGCTTCCAACAAGCGCTAAGTTTTTCGTCTTCAGCCAAACAAACTCAAAAAAAAATTCAACCGTCTAGGTGGACGGGATCTTGCAATTCCAAGGTTTCTATGAGTTCACCGGTCACAATACCCTCAACACAGGGCTTCAAAATTTGACCATTAAACTTGAAAATATTCCTATCTTTAGGGTCTTTAACCTCAACTACTCCATTCAGAAATACAGTTGTCACAATATAAGGGCCGTCCCATCTAGAACGAAACTTACTGGGGAAGAGACGTAATCTAGAATTGAAAAGCCAAACTTTCTGATTGGGAACAAAAGAATTTTGTAAGATCGTCCTGTCATGGAAAGCTTTAGTTTTAGCTTCATAGATTTTTGCACTTTCATATGCATCATTACGCATCTCTTCCACTTCAGAGAGTTGGAGTTTCCGATTTCACTCGCTAGAGTCATATCAAAGTTAAACTTCTTAATGACCCAAATAGCTTTGTGTTCCAACTCCACCGGAAGATGGCAAGCCTTGCCAAAGACAAGGCAATAGAGAGACATTCCAATGGGGGTCTTATAAGCCGTCCGATAAGCCTAAAGGGCATCATTGAGCCTTAAAGACCAATCTTTTCGATTAGTCCTCATTGTTTTCATGAGAATATTCTTGATCTCCCTATTTGATACCTTGACTTGGCGGCTCGTTTGTGGGTGGTAAGATGTAGCTACCTTATGAGTGATGGAGTATTTGAGGGTTATAGCCTCAAAATATCGATTGAGGAAGTGTTTTCCTCCATCACTTATAATTACTCACGGGGTGCCAAAGCGACAAAATATATTCTCTTGAAGGAACTTGACCACAACCTTGTGATCATTAGTCTTTGTGGTAACCTCTTCCACACACTTGGAGACATAGTCCACCGCCACCAAAATGTATTCAAATCCAAAGGATGGCAGGAATGGGCCCATGACGTCAATACCCCATACATCGAATAATTCTACAACTAGAATTGGGGTAAGAGACATCATGTCTCTCCGGAACATTGCACCTAATTGTTGACACCTTAAACAAGTCTGACAAAAGTTATGGACATCTTTAAAGATTGAAGGCCAATAAAAACTACTTTGTAAGACCTTAACGACGTTTTTCCCCTCTCCAAATTGACCTCCGTATGCATGCAAGAGAGTGATAAAAGGTAAGAATACTTTGGAATTCACTCTTGGGCACACATCTCTGAATCACTTGATCTGGGCAGTATTTAAACAATTCCGGATCCTCCCAGAATTAGTATTTTAATTGGACAAAGAACCGGAATTTGTCTTGCATAGACCATTGAGATGAGATCTTTCCAACTGCGAGATAATTGACAATATCAACAAACCATGGTGGTTTAACTTGATTTACCTCAAATAGTTACTTGTCCAGAAAAGAGTCATTGACGAGGCAAAGTTTTAGAGAGGAGTTGACTAGGATTCTAGATAAATGGTCAGTGGCCACATTGTCGGAACCTTTCTTGTCCCATATCTCTAGATCGAACTCCTGGAGAAGAATGATTCATCTAATCAACCTATGCTTAGTGTCCTTCTTAGAAAGGAGATACCGTAAAGCGGCATGATCAATGTACACTACGATTTTAAAATCTAGGAGATAAGATCGAAATTTGTCAATGGCAAAAACTACAACTGGTAATTCTTTCTCGGTAGTAGTGTAATGTAATTGAGCATCCGAGAGAGTCTTGCTAGCATAATAGATAGCATTGGGGGGTTCTATTCACCCTTTGCCCTAAAACTATCCCGACTACATGTCTGAGGCATCACACATAAGCTCCAATAGGAGAGACCAATCCGGGAGCTGCAAATAGGGATGGTAGAAAGTAGATTGCGGAGCTTCTCAACAGCTTCATGAAAAGCCTCATCAAAGGAAAATGGGACATCCTTGCAAAGTAAATTGCTCAAAGGTGCAGAAATTTTACTAAAATCCTTGATGAAGTGGCGGTAAAATCCCGCATGGCCTAGAAAAGATCGAATTTGTCGCACCGTGGATGGTGGAGGGAGATTCGCAATAAGGTCGATATTGGCCTTATCTACTTCTATACCCCGTTTGGATATAATATGTCCCAAAACAATACCCTCTTGAACCATGGAATGACTCTTCTCCCAACTCAGAATTAGATTTGTCTCATCGCATCTTTGTAAAACCAGGGTTAAATGTTGGAGGCAATCTTTGAATGAGGTTCCAAATACGGAAAAATCATCCATGAAGACCTCAAGAAATTTCTCTACCATATCGGAAAAGATAGACATCATACACCTTTTAAAAGTCATGAGTGCATTGCAAATACCGAATGACATGCACCTATAGACAAAAGTGCTAAAAGGGCATGTAAATGTAGTTTTTTCTTGATCTTCGGATAGACAGGCACTTGATTGTGTCTAGAATAACCATCTAGAAAAAAATAATGGCTCTTTCCTGCTAGCCTCTCTAGGATTTGATCAATGAATGAGTGAAAAATGATCTTTCCTAATCATGGAGTTGAGTTTCCTATAATCAATGCACACACGGCAACTCGTGGTGACTAGGGGTGGAGCCAAAATATATGTATAAAAAAGCTAATGGATTTGAGGGTATGAAACTTACGGGTTTGGGGGCGTAGCCCCTGAGAAATTTTTTTGGGGTTATTTTATTATTTTGAGAATTTTATTCCAGTAATGTCCTTGAGGTCGCCACTTATCCCTATTGATACCCCTTAACTGTGGTTAAGATCTACCCACCTAACGTTGATTTTTCTTAAAAATATCAATTTGTTTTCAAACCCTAATTAAAATTCATTAACTCCTAAGGTTAAAAAAATTTAATTTTTTTTCTAACCATAGTTAAGGGGTGTCAATAGGGACATTTGGCAACCTAAAGGGCATAATCGGACATCATTGGAGGGCCCACTATATATATGACAAAAAAATAGGGGGGCCCACTATATATATATATAAGAAAAAAATTGGGGGGCCAAGTATACTAAAAAAATTAAAAAATTTATGGGGTCCACTATTTCATACCAAAACGAGATGGAAGTAAATTTTTTTTTCTTTTTTTTTGGGGGGGCGGGGGCTATGGCCCCTCCCCGCCTGTGGTGGTGACGCGTGTTGGAACTATATCTTCTTCCGGATTAATAACACAGTGATACCGGACTTCTTTGGTACCACTTGAATGAGGCTTACTCACTTACTATCCGAGATGGGGTATATGATACCCCCATCTAGCAACTTCACTACCTCCTTCATATTTGAATTCAACCTCCGTTGTGCTTCTCTTGAAGATTTAGCATTCTTTTTAGATAGATGTGATGCATGCACACAGAAGGGTTGTTTCCCTTCAAATCTGCTATGGTCCACCCCATAGCTCCTTTGTGTTTTTTGAACACAACCATCAATTGACTCTCTTTCTCATCTTATAGGTCAGATGCAATAATGACTGGGAGAGTCTCTTTTGGTCCCAAAAAGATATATTTAGGTAAAATCGGGAGTGACTTCAACTCAAGAGTAGGTGGTGCCTCTAAGGAAGGGATGACTGGAATGCTAGAGGTGGAAGGTAGTGGCTCTTTCCTGGCTTTCCAAGGAAGAAATTTCATGTGAGAAGTCAAATTTAGAAAGTTTTTGACTTCTTTAATGGATCCCTCAACATCAAAATCATCTGCATTGAAATGAGAGAGACATGCCTCATATGGATCATTAGATAGGATGTAAGGAAGTGAATCCTCAACTATCTCTTCAATAGAATCAAAAATAAAACATTCCTCATCATCATTTGAGGGTTGTTGGGAAGTGCAAAAGATTTTAAACCGATCCTTTATACTCCTGAACGACACATCCATCACCCCGGTTCGACAATTTATGCATGCATTGGCTATAGCCAAGAAGGGTCGACATAGGATCACCAGAATTTGCTTGTTAAGATTTCGGACAGGTTCCATATCAAGTACAAGAAAGTTGACTGGGCCTTAATTAATACATCTTCAACCATCCCTCGAGGCATTCTAACTGATCTGTCAGCTAGTTGCAAAATGACTTGTAAGCACCCAATTTTTACACCATTAGCTAACCCTGGTTAAAGCTTTTTAACCATGGTTAATCTCCTTCCAAGTCCCTTAACCCTAGGTAAACCATAGGTGAACCCCCAACTAGCCCTAGCCTAAGGTTAGCCTAGCCCTACCAAACCCTAACCTAAGCCCTTAGGATTTGAGCCCTAGAAAGCCTTAGGCCACTAGGGCTTAAGCCCACAACCCCTAGGAGTCCAAATCCTTGGCTTGGGCCCAAGCCCAAGCCTAAAAACAATTCCCAAACCCCCATACGCATGCATGCCCGGGCTAGGACTTGTGGGTAAAAAACCGGTAGGTGTCGGTAATTCAATTACCGACACCCCTATTTTTAAAAGTCAGGGGGGTGTCGGTAATCAGATTGCCGACATCCCTGGATTTCGATTTCTACTGCATACCACCCCCTACACGAACAATGCACGCCTGCTACCTTCCTCAGGCACCTCTCCGGCCACGGTAGCCCTTTCGTACCATCGTCCTAATACCATCGGTACCCTCTTTGGCTCCCCTATAAAAACTGAACACCCCCCATAACAAAATCCAACTGCAAAACCCCCATATTCGAAGCTCTGTGTGAATCCAAACCCTCTTAGCTCCTCTAGCCTTGCCTCAGAGCCGGTAGCAGCTCTCGCAGCCTCCCACCGTGCCTGTGCAGCACCATCGCCTGTAGCAGCTCCGCCATAACACCCCCACAGCTCCACCACCAGCTCTGGCATAAGGCAATAGGGTAGGGCTTCCCCTACCCCTTTTTATTATCCTATGTGAGCCCCTGGTCCAATCCAGGGGACTGTTGTTGGCTTTTTGCAGGTAACCCCATTAAAGGGGCTCCCCCACCTTCACCATAGGTGTGGGGAGCCCCCTAAGAGTAAAGCACCACAACCAGGGGGCCTTAAGGGGTTCTGGAGGTCCCTCATGCCATGAGGGAACCCTTGGTTCACTCCCAATAGCAGCCCATATGGCTGTTTTCAGGTTTTGAGAAAACTCCAGGGTGTCGGTAAACTTAGTACCGACACCCCTGTGCATTGCTGTTTCAAGGCTTTGGACCCCACGTGAATGCATTTTTGGGCCAAACCAGAGCAGGGTCATGACCCCCTAGGTCTCCCCTATAACTTACCTGAAGACACCCAGACCCGTGGTTAAGCCTAACCAGGGTTAAAAATCCAAAAACCAATAGCTATCTAGATGTCGGTAATCAGATTACCAACATTTATGATTTTATGCAAATAGTGCCACTTTGGCACACGGCCCACACTAAGCCACCCCTAGGGTCAACCATGGGCTCATCTTGTTCCCCTCATGACCCTCTTCAAAACCATAGGTCGTGGGCCTCTCAATTCATCTCCTAACTCAAGTTACAGGGATTCAAAGTTCAGCAAAAACCATCCAAACTGTCGGTAATTGGATTACCGACAGTATGAATTTTGGGCATTTCTGGGCCTTGCAGTAGGCCCACAGCTCATGGGGGCCATCCATTGGACTTGCCTTGACCTCTGGGGTCCATCCTAAGCTTGACTAGACCTGCTTTTGGCCTTAACCATGGTTAACTCAACCATGAGTAGAAGTTAACCATGGTTAACTCACCAAACCAACTTGGAAAAATCCTTAAAATTTCAAAAAATAAGGAAAAATACAAAAGACAATAAAATGTTCAAAACATAACCCCCATTGCCTAACCTTGGTTATTCGGACTAACCGTGGTTAAACCCATGCCTTAACCATGGTTAGCCCACTTAACTTGAGAATTTTGAGAAAATCCCTAAAATCATCAAATCAACATTGAAGGATCATAATGTAAATGTGGACTTACCTTTCGGCCTACCGGGCCCAATCTCGACCTACTAGGCCAAACCGTAGCCTACCGGGCTCACCCTTGGCCTACTGGGCCTAATCCTAAGCTTATCGGGCTTACCCTTGGCCTACCGGGCCCTACCTTAGCGTACCGGGCTTACCCTAGGCCTACTGGGTTGAACTTAGGCCCATCAGGCTGAACTTAGGCCTACTGGGCCGAACCCTTAGCCTATTGGGCTTACCCTTGGCTTGTCGGACCCAACCGTAGTTTACCGGACTAAACCCTAAACCTACCGGGCTTACCCTCGGCCTACCGGACGCAATCTTAGCCTACCGGGCCGAAACCTAGTCTACTGGGCTCACCCTTGGCCTACCAGGCCGAACTTAGTCCTATCGGGTTGAACCCTAGTCTACCGGAGTTATCCTCGGCCTACCGGGCCTAAGCCTACCAAACTTCAACCCAAGCCTACGGAGCCCAATCCAACATAACCAAGCATTTGACCAACCCGGTCAACTCAACCCTAGTGTACCGGACTAGACCCTAAGCCACACTTGGTGCACACACACAACACACCCCTTAGCTTCGACACGGGCTTATGTGTCAGAACTACGCTCGATCTGATCTCACCCTGTCTATCCTTCACTCTATCTCATCAGGAGTGCTGCTTAGGGACGAACCCTTCCTCTTTTGAGTCTCACCTAATTCATCGGGTCTTTATCCGTGTATACTCATGCATCTTAGATTCACATACCTTACCTACGATATTGACTCGTTCTATCTTTCCAGATCCTACCTTATTGAGGCGACAACTTAAGGACTCAAGCAATGAAACGTAGAGAAGCATTGAGCAGCCAAAAAGTCTTCTTGACAACCCTCCTCTGCCAGGAGTAGGACATCAAGAAAATCAAGGCTCTCCTCCAGGACATGGCTACCACTCTCGACAAGCTTCGGGTGGCACAAAGGCAAACCCAAATCCGCCCTCCTACCGTTTAGGCAAGCACACCTAGCCCAATGGCACAACTATCGAGACCTTCCTCTCCCCTGCTTTCTAAGCCCCAGGCCCCACACAAGTATTTCACCCCTTGTCCCTTTAGCTAGCTCCTACCAGCTCTCATTGATAGGAAACTAATCGCACTCCGCAGACCTACACCACTACTACCTCCAGAAAAGGGAGGCCGCAACTACCAGGAGAACGAGCACTGTGCTTTCCACCAAGGCCCTGGACATTCCACTGATTGCTGCATTACTCTAAAGCATGCAGTAGAGACATAATTGATAAGGGCAAACTTGACTATGTGCCTGGTAGCTGGAGCTCTTGAAAACCCTGTTTAGCCCATCACTAAGCCGCCGTTGTGCCACCCAGAACAGTGCCTTCACCAGCCCATCTGAAGCAGGTGACTTGAAACGAATGCTGAGTTCGGGTGATCAGAACCAAGCCAAGTCTAAGTCAGTCTTAGTTAGGTTTCTCTTCCTGTAATAGTCGGCCGCAGTGGCCCCTGTACTAGTTAGTCTAGAGTCAAACTCTTTCAATTCAACGTAATCACTCTTTTTCTCAAAGAGTTTCATCTCTATTATCATACTTGCGTAGCATAACTGAATGCTTCCTAAGCTTATCTACTTTAACAAGAGGTCACTTAAACAGATAATCAGACCCAGAATCGTCAGGAGCAGAATACGATGAAAAGCATAATTTTATCTAGAAACCTTATCTTGTACAGAGCCAGGCAGCAAATGCAAAGGTCAAGAGCTCACCGTGCCAGGGGCAGGGGACATTCAAAAGCAAGGGGTAAGCCCGTCTCCAGTCATCCGACATGATTCCAGCTCCCCCAAGACAATGCTTGGAGCAGGGGGCAACTTGTTTTTCAAAAGGCAGAGCTAACACCAGAACAAGTGGCTGACAACTGCGGGAAAGCTGCACAAATCTACTAGGCATGGGGCAAATACTTCACCGGGCAAAAGCTATGGGCAACCTTGATCTGATCAGCGGATCCTGAACTAATCAAATGAGCAAAGTACAACGCTTAAAGGTCTTGCCTGATAACGCTTGTACTTTTAGCTGCTTCGGGAAAGGACAGGAAGCCATCTTTGGCACCCCCTTCATCCCCTTCAATGTAAACCCATTTTACAAATCAAGGAAATCCGCTAGTTAGCCCTTTGAGCTGAAAAACCTTTCTTTCACAAAACCTTTTCAGGGACACCCTTCTTCGCCAAGCTGCGGCATTTTCTTGAACTATGTCATGACCTGATCCTGCAAATGGCATGTAGGCAACCTCAAAAATCAGGTGCGGTCACAAAAAGGGATCACACCTCCCCCTGATCTCCCCACAAAGAATCAAAACATCCTCAGGGGAACCAAGGCCTCATTGAAACTTCTCACCACAAAGCCCATCAGAGCAAAAATCCTTTCAACTTCCTAAGAATAGTAACGGGGCTGGGCGGGGGCGGTTTTCTACCAACCTGGCCCCGCCCCGATTATAAAGCCGCCTTGACCGGGGCATACATATGGTGAAACCGCCCCCGCCCTGCTTAGAAAATCCCCACCCCGGCCTCGCCCCGCCAGCCTTTTATGTATATATATATATATATATATATATATAATATATAAATGAAAATATATAAAAAAAATATTTTTTTATATAGTTAAATGAAAAAAATATAGATATATATATATATATATATATATATTCCTCGACCGGGGCATACATATGGTGAAAACGCCCCGCCCCGCTTAGAAAATCCCCACCCCAGCCCTGCTCCGCCAGGCTTTATATATATATATATATATATAAATGAAAATATAAAAAAAAAAATATATTTATATATTTAAATAAAAAAAATATAGATATATATAAAATTACAGGCGGAGCAGGGCGGGGCACCGAAGCAGGGTATACTAAAACCGCCCCTGCCCTTGCCCCCGCCCCGCCCCGCCCCGAGTCGGGTTTTTGTTTTTTTATACCATCCGCCCCCCGCCCCCGATTTTTTTGAAAAAAAACCACCCCTATAGTGGCTGGGTGGGTCGGGGCCCCTACGGGGGTGAGTCAAATTGTCATCTCTACAACTTCCCCAATCGAGTCGACTCTCAAGGGCATAAAAACTTTCCATCAAAGGAAATCCTAAAATAGAAGTCGAAACATCTTCAAGAGCCAGAGACTCCCCAAGTAGAGACAACATCTCTCACTCACCCCAACAGAGACAATATCTCTCATTCTCCCCAGTAGAGACAACCTCTCTCAAATTCGCAGTGGAGCAAAAAAAAAAAACTCTCCAAGAGAGTGAAAATCAACTGTAACAAGTACAAATCTCCAAGGGAGTGCAAATCAACTGCAACCAAAGCAATCTTAGGGTGTCCCAAACTTTGGTCCCCTAGCCTACATTTCATCCTATCACAAGTCTTCCTAGATCCCCTAGAGACTGGAAGTGCAAACAGCTTATCAGGCAAGTATCCGAGAGTGAGATATCGACATCCAAGGCAATGAGAACAAAACTCTATCGCGGACCCGATGAAAACCAGAAATGGCATTGGCTCGCAAAAATTATGCAAACCCTAGACCTGGTCTCGAGACCAGGGGTAAAAAATAGAAGAAAACTTATCAGCTTCGCAGGCATGAGGAAAACTGGCAGCGGCCTCATCGTGCAAAAATTATGCAAACTCCATGACTTGGTCATTCCAAGGGTAAAAAATAGAGAAAAAGCTAAAAATCAGTTCGGTAGCAACATTCGACAACGATTAGACTTATCGGATTCCCTAAATATCCCCAACCGACAGCATCTATCTATGAACTGGTATCCCTAGCAGAGATTCCAACAAAGAATATCCCTAGCAGGTGTTTAGCTCCCAAGCATTCCCCAGTAGAGAATCCATCGGAAAGCATTCCCCCCCAACAAATTGGAAATCCCCAAACTCCTCGACAGTAGTCTCCAACAGAGTTCAAAGCCTCAGCAAACGGCTAATGTTCTCCAGCAAAGTTTGACTCCACAAGGTGCAAAGCAGGACTTCATCAATGACACTGTAGGAAAAATCTATTCAGCATCGTACGTTGCCCCTAAGGACATAACCCATTCACCCTGTGAAAGTGATTTCTCTGTTAAATCACATAAGCGAAAGAAGCATTCAACTTCTGAGTCTTCTTCTTATCACTAGAATTCTCATACTCATTGGATCAGCCATCCACGAATTCCCAGGTAGCTCCTGAGTCTATCAACCCCTATGACGTCTCTCAATCACTATCAGAGTTCCACTACTCACCAGATCAATCATTCTAAGTGTCAGTGCATCAGCTTGGTTAGATCAAACAGAACTCAGCAATCGCTCGAGATGCGTCCCAGTTCCAGCAAGAAGCGAGAAGAAGATCGAATGGCTCCAGAGCCTTCAATAGCAAATGACTGGTCTCCAAGAACGAATCATATATCCAGCCCTCCATCAACTTGCATACCATACTAGGGAAGCCAGAGCTAGTCAGGCCTTCTATGCATCAGCATAGGTCAAGTCGTGCATGCCCTTCATGCACACAATCCTGCACAGTCAGTACACACACTCTAGCTACAAGCTGCACACTAGTTGCATACACTCAAATCCAGTTGCACACTAGTTGCATACACTCAATCGAGTCGCATATAATGCACTCTAGTTGAACACTAGTTGCACACACTCAATCGAGTCACTCACTGCACTCAAGCTAGCTGCAATCAAAATTTCACATTGTACTCTAGCTGCACGCAATCAAGTTGCACTCAATGCATCCTAGCTACATATTAGCTACACAAGGTGAAAGCCTCATCCACTGCATTCAAGTCGCACACATTGCACTTTAACCGTATGCACTTAATCGAGTCGCAACTACAGTTGCGCGCTAGTCACTTCTCAGTATTATCAAAATTCAGTGCCTCTCAGCCATATCAATCAAATCAGGCATCATGCCTCGAAACCTTTGTGACACCCTCGTGTGTCCTTGACATCCCGTGTGTACCTTTACAGTGTACTCCACCTGCATGTACCCCTTTGTGACACCCCCGTGTGTCCTTGACATCCTATGTGTACTTTTACAGTGTACACCACCTGAATGTCCTCCTTTCGTGACACCCCCATGTGTCATTGACATCTCGTGTGTACCTTTATAGTGTACACTACTTGCATAGCCCCCTTTGTGACACCCCCGTGTGTCCTCGATATTCCGTGTGTACCTTTAAAGTGTACACCACCTGCATGTCCTCCTTTCGTGACACCCCCATGTGTCCTTGACATCCCCTGTGAATCTTTACAATGTATACCACCTGCATGTCCTCCTTTTGTGACACCCTCGTGTATCTTTGACATCCCGCATGTACCTTTACAGTATACACCACCTGCATGTCCCCCTTTGTGACACCCCCGTGTGTCCTCGACATCCTGTGTGTATCTTTACAGTGTACACTACCTGCATATCCTCCTTTGTGACACCCCCGTGTGTCCTTGACATCCCGTGTGTACCTTTACAGTGTACATTACCTGCATGTCCTCTTTTCGTGACACTTCCGTTTGTCTTTGACATCCCGCGTGTACCTTTATAGTGTACACTACCTACATGTCCCCCTTTGTGACACCCCCACGTGTCCTTGACGTCCCGTGTGTACCTTTACAGTGTACACCACCTGCATGTCCTCCTTTTGTGATACCCCCGTGTGTCCTTAACATCTTGCTTATACCTTTACAGTGTACACCACCTGCATGTCCCCCTTTGTGACACCCCCGTGTGTCCTTGACATCCCTTGTTTACCTTTACAGTGTACACCACATGCATATCCTCCTTTCGTGACACCCCCGTGTGTCATTGACATCCCATGTGTACCTTTACAGTATACACTACTAGCCTCTCTTCCTTTGTGACACCCCTGTGTGTCATTGACATCCCATGTGTATCTTTACAGTGTACACCACCTGCATATCCCCCTCTCGTGACACCCCCGTGTGTCCTAGATATGTTGATGCTCCGTGACAATTCCGTCACAGCGCAGTCTCACTAGTCTATTCCCCTTTGTGACAATCCCATCCTAGTGCTCCGTGACAATCTTGTCACACCACAGTCTCACTAGCATGTCCTCCTTTGTGACACCCCATGTGTCCTTGACATCTCGTATGTACCTTTATAGTGTACACCACCTGCATGTCCTTCTCTCATGACACCCCCGTGTGTCCTAGATATCCTGATGCTCCGTGACAATCCCGTCACACTGCAGTCTCACTAGTCTATTCCCCTTTGTGACACCTCCGTGTGTCTTAGACATCCTAGTGCTCCATGAAAATCTCGTCACACCGTAGTCTCACTAGCCTCTCATCCTTTGTGACACCCCTGTGTGTCCTTAAAATCTCGTGTATACCTTTACAGTGTACACCACCTGCATGTCCCCCTTTTGTGACACCCCCGTGTGTCCTAGATGTCCTGGTGCTCCGTGACAATCTCGTCACACCGCAGTCTCACTAGTCTATTCCCCTTTGTGACACCCCCTTGTGTCTTAGACATCCGAGGTGCTCTGCGACAGCCTCATCACATCGCAATCTCACCAATGTGTCCCCTTTTTTTTAACAAACCTTGTGTTCTTGACACCCCATATGTCCTTCGACAGGTTTGGTTAATCCGCTCTAGAAAATACCGTTTTGATCGCCCACTTTTTTGGCAAAGCACCTCCAGGCCACGTCATCCCCACACCTTTAATTTTCCCCCGGCTACTCGCTACTCCCCGACAGTAGTCCTGATCCCTTCACATACACTCACCACTCGCACATCACACACCATGCTACATTTTCCAAAACCCAATCTCGGTGTAAAAATCGGATGATTCCAGTCTTTGTTGTTCAAATCGCCAATCTCAGCATTCTCTGACAAAGAGGGGCAGCTGTAAGCACCCAATTTTTACACCCCCAGCTAACCCTGGTTAAAGCTTCTTAACCATGGTTAATCCCCTGCCAAGTCCCCTAACCCTAAGTTAAACCCTAGGTAAACCCAAGATAAACCATAAGTGAACCCCAGCCTAGCCCTAGCCCTAGCCCTATCCTAACTCTACCCTAGGTCAAGCCTAGCCGAGCCCTACCAAACCCTAACCTAAGCCCTTAGGATTTGAGCCCTAGCAAGCCCTAGGCTACTGGGGCTTAAGCCCACAACCCCTAGGAGTCCAAATCCTCGGCCTGGGCCCAAGCCCAGGCCCAAAAAAAATTCCCAAACCCCCGTACGCCTGGGCCAGGACCTATGGGTAAAAAACCGGTAGGTGTCGGTAATTCATTTACCGACACCCCTATTTTTCAAAGTCTGGGGGGTGTCGGTAATCAGATTGCCGACATCCCTGGATTTCGATTTCTGCTGCATGCCACCCCCTGCACGCACAGCGCACGCCTGCTACCTTCCTCAGGCACCTCTCCGGCCACTGTAGCCTTCTCCTACCATCGTCCTAATACCATTGGTATCCCTCCTTGGCTCCCCTATAAAAACCGAACACCCCCATAAAAAAATCCACCTGTAAAAATCCCATATTCGAAGCTCTAGGCGAATCCAAACCCTCCTAGCCCCTCTAGCCTTGCTTCAGAGCCGGTAGCAGCCTCCCACCTCGCTTGTGCAGCACCATCGCCTGTAGCAGCACCGTCATAAAACCCCCACAACTCCACAACCAGCTCCGGTGTAAGGCAATTGGGTAGGGCTTCCCCCTACCCCTTTTTATTGTCCCATGTGAGCCCCTGGTCCAATCTAGGGGACTGTTGTTGGCTTTTTGCTGGTAACCCCATTAAAGGGGCTCCCCCACCTTCACCATAGGTGTGGGGAGCCCCCTAAGGCTAAAGCACCAAAACCAGTGGCCTCAAGGGGTTTTGGGGGTCCCTCATACCATGAGGGAACCCTTGGTTCATCCCCAATAGCAGCCCATATGGCTGTTTTCAGGTTTTGAGAAAACTCCAGGGTGTCGGTAAACTCAGTACCGACACCCCTGTGCATTGCTGTTTCAGGGCTTTGGGCCTCACCTGAATGCATTTTTGGGCCAAATCAGAGCAGGGTCATGACCCCCTAGGTCTCCCCTACAACTTACCTGAAGACACCCAGACTAGTGGTTAAGCCTAACTAGGGTTAAAAATCAAAAACCAATAGGTATCTAGATGTCGGTAATCAGGTTACTGACATTTATGATTTTATGCAAACAGTGCCACTTTGGCACACTGTGGGGCCCACACTAGGCTACCACTAGGGTCCACCATGGGCTCATCTTGTTCCCCTCATGACCCTCTTCAAAACCATAGGTCGTGGGTCCCTCAATTCATCTCCTAACTCAAGTTACATGGATTCAAAGTTCAGCAAAAACCATCCAAACTGTCGGTAATCGGATTACTGAGAGTATGAATTTTGGGCATTTCTGGGCCTTGCCGTTGGCCCACAGCTTATGGGGGCCCTCCACTAGACTTGCCTTGACCCCTAGGGTCCATCCCAAGCCTGACTATACCTGCTTTTGGTCTTAACTATGGCTAACTCAACCATGAGTAGGAGTTAACCATGGTTAACTCACCAAACCAACTTGGAAAAATCCTTAAAATTCCAAAAAATTCTAAAACTATAGAAAACATCACTTTTGGATTGCATGCTTATGCCTAACCATGGTTAGATGAGCTTAACCATGGTTAACACTTGGTTTAACCATGGTTAAGCCCATTTAAACCTTAGAAATTTCCAAAAAATCAGAAAAAATACAAAAGGTAATAAAATGTTCAAAACATGCCCCCCATTACCTAACCTTGGTTATACGGACTAACCATGGTTAAGCCCATGCCTTAACCATGGTTTGCCCATTTACCTTGGAAATTTTGGGAAAATCTCTAAAATCATCAAATCAATATTGAAGGACCATAATGTGAATGTGGACTTACCTTTCGGCCTACCGGGTCAAACCCTAGCCTACCGGGTTCTCCCTTGACCTACCGGGCCAAACTTTGGCCTACCGGGCCCAACCATAGTCTACCGGACTGAACCCTAAGCCTACCGGGCTTACCCTCGGCCTAGCGGGCCCAATCTTGACCTATCGGGCCAAACCCTAGCCTACCGGGCTCACCCTTGGCCTACCAGGCCAAACTTAGGCTTATCGGGCCGAACCCTAGTGTATCGGACTTATCCTCGACCTTTCGGGCCTAAGCCTAACTGGGCTTCAACCCCGACCTATCGGGCCCAATCCAACATAACCAAGTATTTGACCAATCCGGTGAACTCAACCCTAGTCTATTGGACTAGACCCTAAGTCACCCTTGGTGCACACACATAACACACCCCTTAGCCTCGGCACGGGCTAATGTGCTAGAACTATGCTCTGTCTGATCTCACCCCAATGTGAGTACGTAGGGAGCCCAACTCGGGCTCGACCCTAGTTTAACTTTTCCCTTCTTGGATTAGTATAAAATAAATCTCAGACATTTGACTAACAACTTGACTTTAATTGGCTTAAACCTAGTAAATAGGGAACCATTGTAAAATGAAAGTGTCGGGGTGCCTAACACCTTCTCCGGACTTAACCGAACCTCTTACCTAGATCCCTAAGATAACCAAGACCTTATCCATTATCATGTGACATATCCCTACCGAATAAATAAGTGGCGACTCTGAACATAAAATGAACTGACCACATCACCAAGACAACATATCCCTTTGTTGGCGGGGATCGAAAATCCTTGTTCACATGACTGATGTAGGGCGTAGTTCGCCCAACCCAAGCTTCTCATAAATTGAGAAAGGGAGCAGATTTATACTTACTCCTAAATGTATAAGGGCTCGATCAATAGAGTGATCTCCAATGATGCATGAGATGGTAGGAGCACTGGAGTCCTTGAATTTAGGAGGAGTGGTATATTGAAGCAAAAAGCTCACTTGCTTGGTTAGAAGGACTTTCTTGGACACATGAGTTCTTGATTTGTACTTTTGAGTGCATAAGTCCTTGAAGAATTTAGTTAATGGCGGAATTTGCTTGATTGTATCAACAGAGGTAGATATATCTTGACTTGTTTGAAGACCTCAATCATGTCTTCCATCTTTGCTTTCTTTTTACCAAAGAGTGATGGGTCAATCAAACAAGAAGGATAGGGGGCTTTAGACATGTAGGGTGCCTCGGGAATGAGAATTGGAGATTTTGAAGAAGAACCTTGGTCCTTCTTATTAGTATTCCCTTCCTTGTCCTCAGATTCAAATTGTCATATAATGGACTTTTTTTTCTCGTCCGGATTTTCCCTAACCGGAGTTTCTACTACCTTCCTACTTCTTAAGGTTCTAACGACCTGAAATTTTTCACAATTAATCTCATTGGCCTGATTTACCCCTTTGGGATTACTCACAGGTTGACTTGGAAGAGTTCCCTCCACTCTCCTATTAATAGCATTAGCTAGTTGCCCCATTTGGGACTCAAGTTTTTGAATGAATTGAGAGTGTGAGTTTAGCAATTAGGTATTTCTTTCCAAGCCTTTCAGAGCATTTAACACTTTCTCCTCGAAAGATGGATTCCTTTGGGGAGGAGGAGAAGCTACGTGTTAAAATTGTTGTTGTGGTTGGTAGTTAGATTGATTTTGGAAAGGCCGATTGAATGATCTTTGAGGTTGGGGAAAATTATTCCCTTGAGCTTGGGGAAAAATTAAATGGTTCCTTCATCCTGGGTTATAAGTATTTTAGAATGGATCATTATCCGGGCGGACATATGCAATATTAGCATACTCTTGGAAAAGGTCCGGAAATTGGGTAGCAGTAGGACACTCATGCACATAATATGCAGAGCTAGAACATATAACACACACCTCCCTCTGATTAGCAGTTGGTTGAGGGGGTGTGTAAGAAGGTGGCCCTACAGCCTTGAGTTGGTCCAATTTTTGAGATAATTCATCCACTTTAGATGAGACATCTATAGAAGTGCCCACTTCATAGACGTCTCTCTTGGGAGTCAAGATAGATGGTTGTCTCTCATAACGGTTATTCGAGGCATGATAAAGAGAGTTTTCCCTTAAATTTTCAAATAGCTCCCATGCCTGAGCCTCATTTTTTTAAAATCATAAATGTCTCACCACAAGAGACATCAACCTCTTGACGGTTGTATTGAGGGAGCCCATCATAAAAAATTGGACTAGTTGCCACTTTAGAATTTGGTGGTGGGGGCATTTATGGAAAAGATCCTTGAATCTTTCCCAAGTTTCATGAAATAACTTCCCATCAATTAGAGCAAAACTCGTGATGGTTCGCTTAATCAAGTTATTTTTTCCTATGAGAAAAAATTCTTTTAGAAATTTTGGGTGGAGTTGAGCCCATGAATCAATAGAATTGGCCTCTAAAGAATTGAGCTAAAACTTGGCTCTGTATTTTAGAGAGAATGGAAAGAGGTGCAATCTAAGGGCATCATCCAAAAATTCTTACAACTTGAATGTTGTACAAATTTCATAAAATTTATCAAGATGCATGTATGGATCTTCATTATTAAGTCCATTGCAGGATGGTATCATCTGAATGATACTGGACTTAATTTCGTAATTGTCTGCTGATGTTTCTGGCAGCCGGATGTAGGAGGGGGATAAATATGTAGAAGGAGTAAAATACTCCTTTCAAGATTTGATCGGGTCATGTTCTTCTGCCATGTTCGAGAAAGGAATAGCTTCTAGGTTCTCTTGGATGCTGGTTGAAGCCTTAGCTTCTGAGTTAGAATTGAATAAGGCCGAAGCCTTGAGGAACTTAGGAGTACGCTCTAACTCTGAATCGAGGAGAAATAAATCAGGATTACAGTACCTCCTACCGTGCATACACCCTATAGAAATATTCTATATCAGACAGACACCAAGTTGCAATAAATATCTACTTAAAGAAGTAAATACTTGCAAAACTCTTCTGCTTTCCAGATCTTTAGCAAGCTTTTGAAGATTTGCAATTTGAGTGATTTGGTACCTGGAAAATAAAAGTATTCCCAATTAAATAAATAAAAGAAATTTTTTTTGGATTTGATTAATTTAAACTTAATCTCTCAAATCAAACAACTAGACCGTTCGAGCAATCCCCGGCAATGGCGCTAAAAATTGGTTGTAGGGACCCAAATTATCTTTCATGTTATCAAGGCGATTAATAAGGATTTAAATGGTCAAAGATGAGTTTTAATATATGTGATGCCTTGTTCTTTAATGATCTTAAGTAAAAATTTAAAATGACTAAGTGCAGGAATGTCAGAAATTTTAGAAAGGGTGTGGTTTTAGCAAAAACAAAAATTGTTGAATTTTGAGAACATTTTTCCTAGAAATGGATGTTTATATCTTAAATAAAGGTATGTAATTTTATGAAGATTTTATTATTAAGTATAGAGTGGTTTACTCGTCTATTGAAAATCTTATGATGAAAGAGATTTTCAGTTTTTAATCTAAAACTGGAAAATGAGATTTTGACCTATAAGAATTGAATTTTCTAGTATTTTTTATTGAATCCAAATGGGGAGCACTTTCTTATTTTAATTTAAAACTTTTAAGTAAATGAAATGAAAAATTAAAAACATTTACTTAAATATTTTAAAGGAAAATAAGTATGTTGATGGACTGATACTGAAGAGGAAAGGGTCTTGGTGCTGTTGCTGTTGAGAAAACAAGAACTGTGTTAAGCTGTGATCGATCCTACTCAGTAAAAAATGTACAGAAACTCTCTGTGTATTATGCGATAGATCACCATCAGGTGCGATAGATCGGACTAGAGTTGCGATCGATCACAATGTAGGTGCGATCGATCACAGTCGCGCCCAAATTTTTTTAAAAGTTACGAAAATCTAGGTTTTAAACCCTTAGGCTATAAATAGAGGTTCTACTTCAAGGGTTTTAGGGTTCTAATCTTTCTAAACCTAATTTAGCAAAGAAGGGAGAGAAAACCTAAGGTTCTAAGGAAGAAATTCCTTGGAGATGAAGGAGATTGCTTGAAGATTACAAGGAAAGCTTGAAAATCAACCTCAAATCTTCTTGAGAGCATTTTGGATCGAAGTGAACGATCCCTAAAGTCGACATACTATCCAACTCAACTCTATTATGAATTTATATGTGTTTAAGATTGTTTAAGTTAGAAATATTGGAGTATTATCATGTTTATGGTAAGATTGTGGACTATGAAATATGAATTATGGTTTATTTATTATGGAAATGGATTTGTGAATATGGATAAGAGTTCTATAAACTATTATGTGATGATTAATACTATGGATGAGTGAAATGGAGGATGAGAATGTATGAGAATGAATTTAATTGGATTGTTTGGTTGAGGATTGATGTGAAATGGAGGATGAGAATAGATTGTTTGGTTGTGGATTGATGTGAAATGGAGGATGAGAATATATGTTGATGAATTATATGGTTTATATGACTTGTAGATGGTGAGAAATAGAGGATGGGCTAATGTAATGGGCAATGAATAGCTTATAAATGAATATTTGTGAAATTGATTATGAATTATGCTAAGAATCATGATAAAGTATATATATGTGATTGTTTATTAAATTATAACTAATTATATGCATGGTAATTGATATTCGGGAATGTAAGAACTTAGAGGAAAATCTTTTAAACCGATAATTCTCTAACTATATGGTATGGGACAGTATAGTGGAGTTTCCATGGTGGGAGATCAGAATCTAAACAATGACCAACTCGAATGTTAATTGCGACACTTATGCACAAATTCACGTGCATGTTAAGGTAAAAGTCTCACAAGTTATACATGTGGATCATACGCATAAGCATTGTATACGCCTGACAGATTGAATAAGCCCAATGAGGGATCCGAATAAGTGTATGATCTAAATACGTGCATAAGCGTTTCACAAGCATGCGGTCTCATAAGCATAAGCATCTCATAAGCATGTTGTCTCATAAGTCTAAGATTCTCACAAGTACATGAGTCAAAGTGATGATATGATGTATATGAGCACATGTTCTTCCGCACTCTGATTATGTTATTATGCTATTGGTTATGGTTCTAACTAAGTGCATGGATACTATGCTGTTGGTTGGATTTTATATATACCGAGTGCTTTTGTACTCAGCTAGACTTTTGTCTTGACAGGTGTGGAACCCGAGTTTGTAGGTGAGCCTTGGGTGGAGGAGGCTTATGGCGTAGAGGAGGAAGGTGATCCTCTAGCTGAGGGTGAGAGAGAGTTGGACAGGTGGCCTTATCATTAGGCTTTTACTTTTGAGTCGTGAGCAGTTTTTGTAATAGACTCTTAGATGATGTTGTTTATCAGATTTCTTTATAGTTGGGTATCAAACTATTTTGTTTATGGTGGGTTATGTTTATGTTGACTATAGACTTGAACATGATGATTTGGTTTTATATATCAAAATCTTATTACTCCCATTTTGGAGACTTGTGCTTTATGCTTTGTAAGTCATGGGATTTAAGCAATGTGGCGACCCAAGGTCCTATTTTGGTCAAGGTAGGATTTGGGGTCGTTACATTGGTTGTTACGTAATTTTATTATACCTTGTAGTAATAATTTCTTAGAATAGTTACTAGTAAGGGTGTCGAATCTTTGAGGACTGAGCTGGTTTCGTTGCCTTTTTATTAAGATTAATTCTAAATTAATATGTGAGAGAAGTTGATTTAAATCCAATTAAACTAAAACATAAATTGAATGATTGCTTCTAATTAGTTTATCAACTAAAGGTTTTTGAAATCTATCGGAAGAAGATCTAGGGCGTTTGAATTCACCACTAGTTTCATAACTGATCTCTCTTTGATTTTATTTAAATCTCTCAACTTGCAAACATTACAGTGAGAGTGATGACATGTCCTTTCTTAACAGATCAAGAATGATAAAAGAGATTAAATCCTAGGCATTCATGTGGCTGAATTGAAGAGGTGTGTAAGAACTCTGAATTTGTAAACCTGTGTGTAGCGCCCCAGAACTTTTGTCCATGTATTGGAACTCGTGCCAAGGCTTTAAGCCTTTGTGATCTTCCATTTTTATGAAATGAGAATTTTGAAATATTTTGTAGTCTTAAGAGGACGTATTGGAGTATCAAAAAGGTCTTAGGAATGTTCATGGGTGTAAAAAGTGGGAATTTCGAAGTCGGATAGGCTGCAAATCTGAGTTTCGGAAATCGATTTCCAACCAGTCGGCTTTAGGGATAAATTGGTTATGAATAAAGAAGAATTGGAAGATTCTAAAATGCCAAGATTGTTCCTCTTCGAATGACGAGTCCAACGCAAGTTGAATTGTCAAAATCCGACAAACGAGTCAAAAGTTATGGCCGAAATACCAAAGTGGGAAAAATGAGAGAAAACAGAAAAACAAGCAAAAAACACAAGGAACCGGTCGACCGATTTTGCTACCGGTCGACCGAACAGTCACCGGTTGACCAATACCCATTACCGGTCGATCGAACATCGCACTTTTTGTATGTGAAATAATTCTAGAGAGGTCATTTTTGACCGGTCGACCGAAGGTCACTACCGGTCGACCGGTCATGCAAAAATTTGCCCAGTTTGGTCTCTTTAAGCTATTCATTAAGGGTAAATGAGTCTTTTGACCTCCTTTTGTCCCTATAAACCCAAAATTCATGGGTTGAGGGTTTCATAAACCCTCAAGCTCACATTTGGGAGAAAGTGGAGAAGGAAGAGAGAGAAGGAACCAGGGTTTTAGTGCAAGGTTGGTTGGGTGACCAATTGGAGCTTGGATCTCTTCTTTCAAGCCAAGATCATTCTTCTTAAAGCTTGGACCCCATTTCTCTCAAGTTCCCTCAAGATCTCCTTCAAGTCTTTAAGGTTAGTACACCTTACTAACTAGCTTAGTAATAACTAGGGTTTCTCTTTTGAAAATGATGACTTTGATCTTGTGTTCTTCATTCTTTTGAAATATGCTATTTTCCCTAAATATGAACAAGATAAATGGAATGACTGGTGGGATGTATGAATGGATGAGCGGTTGAGGCGATTGGATGCCGTATGGTGTGATGAATGTTGTGTGATGGAAAATGTTGGAAGGGCATTGTATTCATAATGAACACACATGTGATGTTGATGAAATTTCAATCATAAAAAGGAGGAAATGCAATGAATATGAATGTTTGCTCGTCAAGTGTTTAATAAAATGCCTAAATAAGAATTAAATGGATTTAATGAAGGATACGAAAGTAGGACTCATGTAGTTTTCCCTAAATTGTTAAATTGATCAAATGCTCTATATGTTATCCAATTTCTCTCATGATCTTATTGAGAATTGAAATGTTACACCTTATGCTTTGTGTTATACATGTCATCATGATTACCACGAATGCGACACACACATTCACATGTGAGTATGAATCGGGTTTTCTAAAGTATAAAGTATATAAAGACAAACAAGAACAAGACATGTGATTTACGAAACGAATGATAAGGCCGAACATCGGGCTGATCAAGGGTAGGGCATATCCCTTGAATATATCATACCTGACTCACAAGTAAACAAGTAAGACTGATAAAGCCGGGTCAAGGGTATGACATATCGCAAGATATGTCATACCTGGCTCACAAGAAAACAATTTGATCAAGCCGGACAGAGGGCTGGTCAAGGATGTTAGTGTACCATTTTCTATATATATATATGTATATTCGCTTAAGGGAATTTACATTCCCGGCTCATAAGTTGCTTCAAGGGCACTAACATCTGGCTCACAAGAAAACATGTCAAGTCAAGACAAAAACAAGTATGACAAGTGATTCTAAACAAGAACAAGACAAGAAATGCGTGATTCCTACGAGACAAAAACAAGTTTTTAAAACATGACAAACGAGTTTTGCAAACACGAAAGACTATTTAAGAACAAGACATGACCTTTAAAGTATGAGTTTTATCAAAGGTTTCACATCATTCCATGCATGTCATGATCATAGTACTGCTTAAATTATTGTTTTTGTATCGTCTTAAATTTTGATATTTTGTTGCTCCAATTATTGTCGTTATGAATTGTAGTTCGTTATTGCTATTGTTAGTTAGTAGCTTGTACTCGTTGAGTATTCCATACTCAGCCGTACTTTCATGTCGGTAGGCCCGGAGGGTGCCTTCGACCCTGAGCCCTGGGTTGAGGAAGAATACGTGGAAGAGAGGGAGCCGCCTATCCCTATGCAGTATCCGGTGGATAGGGATCTAGATGTATGACCATATCTAGATTACTGTTAGTAGAGAGAGTTGTGAGGTTTTCTCATTTTGTATTTTGATAGGTGGGCATGTCCACCTCTACTTCATTATGTTTTGTATATTCACTTGGAATACTAAGATGGGTTATAGAAAAAGAAAAAGTTAATTTATGCTTCCGCATTATTATGAGCTTCCGCACTTTGATTCATATCTCTATTTTATCGTGTTTGGTCTTGTTCATTACAGGATGGTTTGACAGGTTAAGTATAGTAACGACTAAAGTATCCCTTAACTCCTAGGGTGTATTTTGGGGTGTGACACTGTATTCTTCGTTTCTTTATCACCAACCCGTGTTCTGTTCTAATACCAATACAAGAAAAAAGAAAAATATGGTGTGATAGGCTGATGGCACTATCACCGTAAGTGCACAGTGCAAACTGTAAAGCATTCTTTAGTTGATATAAAATAAATAATTATTTGTTATTTTGTTAAAAAAACATGTACTAATAGTCAGACTATGCAAATAAAAATAAATAAACTATTCTCTGATTTGATGACTAATCTATAAACATAAGCATTAGAGGGCTTTGTGCTGTAATAAGCTAATCAAACCATTGAACACAAAAACAAAAGACAAATATATGATCAAACGGTCCCATTTTAGTTAATTTTTTTTAATAATATTAAAAAAAAAAACACCATTGAAATTCTCGCTTTAGGCCTCCAAATGGCTTGGGCCGGCCCTGATGCAAGTTTTAGGGCTCGGCTTAGCTTGTGGTCGGTGATTGATAAATTACCCGAGCTGAGGTGCTCCCAAGCACACAGCTTTGGTTGAGCAATTGATCAAGACTTTCCAACTGAGCTTAATGCATTTCCTTTTCCCCTTACACTAGGTTTGTTTAAAAATTTGAGTTCAAATAAAAGCTTGGGTAGTTAATTTGAGCCTGAAATGCTAGCTTGAGTTGGCTCAAATGAGCTGAGTTGAGTCCATGAGCCAATTTGGCTTGTGAATAGCCCTGTTTCTATAGGTTAGGGCGTGTAATTGGGTTGGACATTCTAAACTACTAATCGGTTTTTTTGGGCTTCAACATGTGGGATCTTCTACGGTTTTCATCTGTTTAGTTACAAAAAGCTATCATGTGTTAACTTCAATCCTTAGGGGTTCATGTGTCCTATTATTGCCGACCTAAAGGCAGACACTAAAATATCAGATACATTTCAAATTTTTGTGGTTACCAGCTGACTTTTGTCTGGAAGCTATTGTAAACAATACGAAGTGATATATAAACTACAAATTTAGTTTCAAGGATTACTCTAATTTAAAATATCTTAACATTATTTATTTAAATGAGTTTCAGAATTGGGGGCGTTTGTCTATACATGCGAAGATTGTTTTCTGGTTACACATTGGAGCATTAGGCGGCTGCCCAGTTATTAGTATGGTTAGTTAGTGGAATGGGTATCACAATCACAACCTCTCGGGACTGGATCCCATATCAAATTTGTGGTGAACTACACACAAAAGTATGTATATATATATATATATATATATATATATATACACTAGTAAAGTGTACGTGCAACGCACATAAAATATATCGACTGATTTAAATCTATGAAAATTTTACAAACAATTGAAAAAAAATGAAGCTAATTTAAGATGAGTGAGATTATGAAACTCTCTTAAAATAAGGATGCATCTAAGTCGACAACCATATATTCTATTTTTGATGCTTGGTGACTCAAATTCCACTTTTCTTAATATAAAAGATTAATATTTAACACAAACAAATACTCAAAGAAGCATTTTAGCACTAAAAGAAATGTTTTTGTCTGAATATACATGACTTTGGAATGGTTAATTCATCAAGTTAATTTCATGAACAATAATAACAAATTCAACATTGCAAATACTTACTTAATGAGAAACATAAAATACCTAAAACCTTTCAAGTGGAAGCTAGGCCACTGACGATGCCACGTGTCCCTTTGGACATCCCTTAACTATGGTTAAGATTCACCCACACCTAAGGGTTCACCTACCTATCCTTGATTTTTAGAAAAAAAAGAAATTAAAAAAGAAATTTAACCCCAGTTAAAATTTATTAATTCCCAGGGTTAATTTTTTTCAATAACCAATCAGATTATAAAACCAAGGATGGCCTAAAGAAGATTATAAAACCCTAAAAGAAGCACTACTTAAAACTTATGCACAGGAACACTTTGGAAGAAAATTATAAAACCAATATATTACGATTTGAGATACAACTAAGAGCATGGATTAATTCAAGATTGAAAATATTATAAATTACAATTCTATGTCATATTTTAGCTACAACAAACTACTGAGCATCAGTTTAACTTCAAACTCACTGTTATTAACAAGCAGTAATGCCAGTACCAGAGCATTCTTCAATCCCAGTATCCGGACCAAGGAAGAAACAAGCAAATAGAATACGTGAAGGAGAGATTTTCCCAAGGAGGTGGTACCAAAATCTTGCCGCTAAATAGAAATACAAATAACAAAACATCAAAATGTGAACCATGGACATCACTGCTGAACAAATCAAAGAAACCCAATAATGTATACTATCAAAGCAAACACTCACCATATTCATGGCACTTTCGAAAAGCAACTCCATAGGCCAGAAATAGCAGCAAGAATGCAAAACTGAATAAAATACATCTCTGGCATGGTTTTCAGGGTTCAAAATTGTGATCCCTGGTAACCACTCTTCTTACCAAGAATCTACAGAACAAATGGCTTCAATGAAATACCCATGGGAAGCATTTGACATTACAGTACATACAGTTACATAAATCTTAACATACAAGACATAGGAGTTGTGTGCAACTACTCATGACTACTCTCTACGTGGGTATGCGAAAAATATATATATATATATACAGAGTTCTCAATTGCAGTTGCAATTATGTAGGACTCATTCAAGATAAGGATGAGAATATAAGGTTACAAGGATGGAAGAGATATGAGACAGTGGGACCCTATCATTGTGAACACGTTAGAATTCGACATCAAGAAAAATTCTAATGTGAATACATACGAATTAAATTTTAATATAAACTTTTTATTTAATAAGGTAAAGTGAAGGGTAATTACATCAACATAAAGTTTAGTATACTTGTACTTTTATTAGTAGAATGATATATATATTTTGCTTATACAATAACTCCATCATAAGATATTACTTTCTTATGTTTTGCCTTTTCCATACATACTTATAAAGTCGGTATAAGCTATGCTTTTACTAATTTTAAAAAACTGTAATTTTTTTTTTCCTTTCTATCTCATCACCACACTACTAATTTATAATAGTGAAGTTCAGGGGAGGATCAACGTCCAAACCACCGAATGAAAGTTTTAAAGCTGGAGCAACACCTTATATAGAATGTTATGGGCATTAAGTTATGAATCCCCCCTTTTCAATCTCCAAAGATAGGCCAAGTATAGGCTGAGGGTATGGTTTAAAATTTCACAAAATTTTGGTTTTGGACTACCCTATCAAAATCAAAATTATAAATGTATCAGATCACCGATGTGTGTAACCCGAAATTTTGATATCCTTTTACCCATCAAAATCAAAATTTCAGCCTAAATAATTCATCTTTTCTTCTTTCACATTTTTATTGAAATACATTTTATTGAATTATTACCGAGGTTTTGGGAAATTTCGATTGAAATTTCATGAATATTTTCGATTTTTTAAGGTTTTATTTTTAAAATCTTAATTCACGGTTTTATACTAATTATACTTATTTTAATGTAATTTACATAATTTTGTATGTATAACTTATTACATATAATAGTTTATAAACTATACTTATGTTAAACTTATTAATTATAAACTGTAAAGTACATTAAACTTATACTTAAATTTAATAAGTACATAATAGTATAATATAATACTTTTAGTCTATATAAATTGGTATATAAAATCACAATATAATATTATTATTATGTTATACTTAATATAATGTTATTCTACAAATATACTTTATAGTTTATTGTTTTTATAATTATACTTAAATTTAATAAGTACATAATAGTATAATATAATACTATAAGTCTATATTAATTGGTATATAAAATTACAATATAATATTATTACTATGTTATACTTTATATAATGTTTATTCTATAAATATACTTTATAGTTTATTTTATTTATAAATTATAACAATAATTCTATGATTAATATAATAATAATAATTCTATAATTAACGTAATTTATAAACTATATATTATACACATATTATATAGTTTATAATTAGTAATTTGAAAATCTATATAATCTATTAATATGTGTAAGCTATACAATGACAGTATATGAATAAACTATACTCAAAATTATATAGTGTCACGCCCCAAAATCTGCAAACAATATCTCGTATTTGTGTAGATCCCAATGCGTGATCCGGAGACAAACCCAACAATACTGAGATTTATTCATAATAAATATCATTCAGACATATTAATGAGCAACTGAAGTTTAAACCAACCACAAGGAGTAAAAGAGTTAAAACAAAATAACTAAACATTGCCACAGTCCACTCTACCTCAATAAAAGTTCAACTAAAACTCAATAAAATCTCGACAATTAACTCTGTCTTCATGACTCCCTAACCTCTTCAAGTGTCTCCTGAAAAACTTTAACAATAGCAAGAGTGAGCTCTAAGCTCAACAAGTGAATACAACAAGCATGCAACAATTTACAAAAGTATTTGATATTTAATATCCCAATACTGAAATATGCAATAATTATTGTAGTTAATTTCCAATTGATTTGGTCCTCTACCCAAAGGGTTCTCCCAGAGTCTACCCCATTGACAGTAGTCTGAGGTCATCTAATCCATTATTAAGGGACCCTTAAGTCGTATTGTCACACTGAGAAGTCCCCTGGACTCATGACTTCACAAATACACCTGAGGTTGTCTCACTAAGAAGTCCGTCCATCCTTCAGTGGAATCTCCTGGAAATCACTCAGAAACTTACTTCTTTGAGAGTATCATACTCTTCACAGTCATCCCTTGGGTAGTGGTCTTTATCATTAACAAAATATATTTTCTTTATGGTGTCTCATATCATCATAATAAAGAGGAACAAGAATAAACATGCATTCAAAACAATATATAAAGCAAAACAATGATAACAGTGCATTAATTAAATAACTCATGTTATTCAAGTCTATCTATCAAGATATGAAACTTTACATAATTGTAACAAACAATATACTATTTCCAATGATCTTCTTTAAAATAAATAAAACTATTTATTTATTTATTTCATTTTTTGTTATTTTCCTTCTCTTCATTTATGTACTTATTATTCCATAAATAATTAAATTCAATATAATTGCACTGCCTCACGAAATAATAGAAAACATGGACCTTTATGGGTTACATAATTTCTCAGAGATTTATATCTTACCTAAAAAATATGAGGCATATTTTTCTGGAAAATAGACTTCTAGAACACAATAATAAAAATATCATAAAAATCAAATTATAATATTTTAAATATAAAATATTGAGTGAAATACAGCCTATCTGCAATGAGAAATTTTATGATAGTTTCAACACCTTTCACCAATAAATTCACCAAATATACAATATAAAAGAAAATAATATGAGACCAATTAGGTTTAAATTATATTAGATTATAGTTGTTTTAAAAATTTTAAAACAACACTCTCATGTATAATATATTTAAGAATATTATAAAAAAAGTTGAGTTTTTCTGATTCTGAAATTGTTGACAAGTTTAACACGTTCTAAACATAATTATGAAATCAATATCAAACGAATTATTTTTCATTTGAAATTTTTAAGAGAGGTGTATTTACCAATTTGAGAACTACCAACAAAATTTCATAATTTTTTGAATACGATAGAATATATTATGAATATTGTTCCACGACTGGTTCTAAAATTCTAGAAATCTAACAACTTCATATTAATTCAAATTAAAATGTCGAAACCTAAAATATAATTATCAAACTCACATACTTCATAAAAAAATCTTTGAATGAAGCTAATCAAGATTCAAGAAAAATATATCTACTTTTAAATTAAAGAATTTACATACAAAGACCTAGATCTAAGGGGAGTATTCACTTGCCTCTATTCGAATCCCCACGAGCAACAAAAAAGACTCATTGAAATCCGATATGTGATATTTGAGACTTCAAATCCCTAAATCAAACCCCATAAGTTCTAACGCTTTTCCTGCAAGTTTTCTCCTCAAACCATTTTCTCTACGCTATCTCTTTTCTCCAAATTAGGTTTTGCTAAAAAAAATTGGTTACTAGGGTTTAGCTTTATCTATTTACATTAACACCCTAATATAGTATTTTACTAAAAGGTCCTTACTAAGGGGTGTTTGGTTACTAGTTAATCTAAATCAGGTTTGTACATTATTCTCTTTGTTATTTATTCACATTATTCAATTAACCTTTAGTTAGGTAAATTATCTTGGTTAAATTTAATGATGTAATTACTAACCTATCCTTAACAGGATAATTACCTAAATACCCCTCGAATCAGAATATTAATTTGAAGGCTACTACATATAGTGTGGGGAAAAAAATACTTGCCTTGTTGATCCTGATATCACGTGTAGACCTTCGAATAACAGTTGTACCTCTGATCCTCTGGAATAGTTGGCAGGATGACCTGCGAATACACTCCGACGATCAAGTCAATAACAAAGTGATAAGGGAGATATAAAAAAGAAAGAATCAATGCTTTAAGATTTTCAGAAGGATATAGACTCACTGTGTGCTTGAGTTCGGGAGAATGCCGATCCCTTCTCTTTGCTTCCTACCTTAGTATTTATACGAAGCAAGTTAGGGTTGACCAGTTGCCATTTTATTTCCACTTCTTCTTGGAATAAAAGTATTCTGATTGCGTTAGATCCTGCCAGTGATGTGATAGATTGAGTTTCTTCTTCGTGAAGGAGATTGTCGTGATCAGATTCGAGACTGCTACCAACTTCTGCTTGGATGGCCTGCTGGTTTAGATGACCTTTACTTCGGACTTTCTGATCTGGAGGCCAGTGGGGAATGTGCAACCGCGACTTGAGCTTTGCCTCGGATCCAATGTGAGAGTTGGGATCAGATAGATCAATCAGGAAATCAATCTAGGTTTGATTAGGGCCGACGGTGCTGCTAGTTGTCTTTATGCATGCCTCAACCAATTTTTACCCCTACATATAGTATATACTTAAACCTGTAAAATCATTTTTTTTTAAAAAAGTCATTTATAAATCAGAAAAAAGTTGAAATATATCTTAACAAATACCAAAAAAAAATTAATCAAAAAAAATTCCAAAATTTTGAATGTGAAATTTCATAAAATTTCGAAATATTTCAAAGGAATACTTTGGTGAATTAAAAGGAATGGCCTTAACCAAAAAAAAAGAAAAAGGAATGGCCAATCCATTGCCAATCTCGGATAGGTCCACCCGTGAACTTGCAACGCGGAACAGAGAATGTCGTAACTAATGACGAAATTTGATAAACTGTTATCAAATTAGTCCCACATTTGGTTTCATATGTAATTATCATATGATCAATCAAGAAAGTGATAGATTGCATAATGTCAAATATAACATACACGTATATTTGACTTGAGCTGCAGAGAGATCTTTATGTATTTACAAAAAGGAATTCCAGATTGTAGGGCATAGTCTAATCCTTGAGTGAAGCTAGTTAGAATCAGAAATACGTTCAGCCCAAGCATCTTAGGGAGCTAGTGAAGTTACGGGTGCAGTACTTTTGGTCTCGGCCTAGGCGGCAGGACATATGGTATATGCCCCCAATTTCTTCTCAAGTTATAGTGGCTCCCTTGGAAAGTCGCACAATGATAAATTATTTGAGACTGTGATCGTTGGATGTCATGGTCGGTTCCCCCAAGAGATAGGTGGCCAAAAATAAGTCTGATTGAACAATTTTAAACCCTATTCATTAGAACTTAGTTTGTGATCAGTGTTAACTTGCTAGGATTTATTACACCATACTTAAGCTACAGAAATGACTGACCTACTTTTGATTGGACCGTCTATAAATGTCTGAACGAGCTAAATTTTTGTTACGTGTCTCTCAGGAGACCCACTTGATATCCGACAATCGGAATCTCGAGCAAGTTGCAACGTGTCTGCTTTTCAAAGGGCGGCTCACTACAACTTATATGCTTTTCTCTTTCTATATATAAAACAAAATAAAGGAAAACAACACCTACCCAAGTGGTTGATATTTTACTCAGAAGATAAAAAAGCAGCAGTAGAGTGATCTCACACCTATATATTTATATTCTAACTCATTCTTCATGATTCATCATCATCCTTACCTTGAACTCCAAGACAACCTTGAGCAATAGAAAATTAAGAACGCGGCAAAGGATTGTTTGGACTACAACCCTTAGCCTAGAAGCTTTGAGTCTACAGTTAGGCTCATTAAAAATAAACGTGTTTAACCAGGCTTGGTGGGTGCTCATTTGTAAAATCCATACAATTTATTTATTTATTTTTGATAAGCTACACTCTTTGTAACGTGTTGCTCTTTGGGTTGCATTGTTGTTCCCAAGTTGGGATAAAAGAGGAGTGTTGCATGTGAGATTGATAGTAACTGTAAAAAAAAATCCGCTAAATCCTTCGACATGAATCCTGATGGTTAATACCCCCACCTCTTGTGTGAGTGGTAGGGGTGTGGCCTTCGATGGAGGGAGGTCGGGGGATCCAATCCCCAAGGGTATGAGTTGCAAGAACAAAAAAAAAAAAAAAAAAATCCTGATTGTAAGCTACGATCTTGAGCTTGTTCCAAAGATAATTGAAAAAAATTGTAACTAATGTTGAACTATCTTAAAAAGATTCCAGATTTCCACATCAAGTTCTGGATGGTTTTACCCTCTGTGTCCCTAATTCTTAGTTTTTTTTGTCAGCTTTTCTAGAACCAGTTGGGTTGTCATTAATTCAGGTGTTAATGCTGTGCAGTTGGGGTTAGGGGTGTCAAGGGGCCAGGTTTGGGCCAACCAACTAAAGATTCCAAGGAAAAAAGGGGCCGTTTGGTGTGTTTTTTAATAAACGGGCCTGGTTTGTCGGGCCATCCCAGTTAAACATATATAGATAATAGGCCTTGGATTGAAGGCTCAAGCCCCAAGCCCGTGAACTATTTAACTGTGTCGGGCAGATTTGCTTGGCCCATTGACACCCTTAGTTAGAGCTAATTAATATGTGTTGCATTTTTGTCAGTGTCAGATAAAACAATGCACTTGCTAGATGAAATCCAATGTGCTTAAAGAAGAAGTTTAAGCTAAGAAAGAAAATATCAAATAACAGGCCATTAACCTAATCCGCGGAAAAAGTTGGTAAAAATATCAATTAAGAAGGGTTGTTTGATCTCACGTATCTTTACAAATATACCTTCTAATGAAGTACATCATGTACCGTACATGTATAGAGGTCTGTCCAAGTCTAGCTCTCACTTATAAGGATTTGGCTCAAGCCTTCGAAGGGCTTGACTTAACTAGGTTCGGGCTGGAGATGAAATTTTTTTTTTTTTTTTTATAGTGATATTTGGTGAAGTTTTTTCCCAAATCTCGAGTTGACAAAGAATCCCACAACCCCTTCGGCCTGATCAACCCTTTAAAATAACAATCTATGACCTTAATATTAAGCAATTTGAGAGTCGGACAACTATTGGTTCACACAATCCTACAGTGTCCTTATTCAGGGATGTTGATAAGTTCATATTATCCTACACAGTTGGGTAGAGTGTGAAACTCATTTGAGGAAATCATTTTTAGAACGATCCCTTGCTTAACAACAGGGGTGGAGCCACATGAGGCACAGGGAGGCTGAAGTCCCCCCTGAATTTTGGAAAAAAAAATATAATTCATATAGTACAAATAGGGGCATAGCATAGGAGAGGGGCGATGCCGGGATGCTCTAGCCTCTTAAACTTCTGAGAAAAAAAATATATTTTACAAAAAGACACAAGCAGATGTGATGGTCAATGAACTTGTCAAAAATAAAAAATAAAAAATCGGGGGCTATGCCCTTGAACCCCCATTGTTAGTCACCACAAGATAATCCTAGCTCCGCCCCTGCTTAATTACCAATGCAGCACGAGCAGTTAGGGTTCACTTCAGAGTTGCGCCATCACAATTCACAACTGACTTTTATTCTGATTACGACCATGAGTTTGCCATGGACATTCGCCAGATTTACAATATTTGGAGTGAGGCAACACTTGATATACGTGATACTTAAAGATCTCTTGCTTAAACGTTGAGCTGTTTTGTAGAAAGGGAGATAGATATATAGCTAAAGAAGACCCAAACCATGACTCTAGCAATGGGCATAAGAAGAAGACGGGATGTTGATTCAGCTTCCTCATGGCAAATTGGAAATGAGGGCTCTACCCTTACATGTGAACAAGGGGCGGACCAAGTTCAAGTGCCATCTCATGCATACATTTTGTATATATAAGTACGAAACGTACTATATCTTTTAAATAATTGAATAACATAATATAAAGGGTTTTTTCCCTAGATACATCTTAGGTTTATTTGGGGGGTCCCTATATAGACCTCCTTTTAAGAACTTTCTGAAAAAAATCAAAAGGAATTTAGAATAAGTACAGTCCAACGCAGGACCAAAAGGGATCTTAAGATTTTCTGGAAAAAAAAACCCTACAGTCCTGCCCCTCTTTTGCTCTGATCATCATTCTCTCCGGCAAGACCACATGGTTTTCACTTATGGGTTTGGTATTAATTCGGGTTTGGTATTAATTCGGAATAAGCATATAGATGCAACTAAACGCCTCTAAGTTTAGGTCAATTTCTTAAAAGAAATGACAATTTTAATATTTTAACATCCAATGTTTCTATACATTTAGTGGCGGAAAAGAAATTCTCGAACGCACAATTGTTGGTCAAACCCTAACACTCTTCAATTCATGTTTTGGTCAAACCCTAACACTCTTCAATTCATGTTTTCAAGGTGAGATTTGGAATGAGACAATTTCAAGATCTTCAAACTTAGTTGCTTTGTCAATTATTTTCTTTTATAGAGCCATAGAGGGTTTTTGACTCCGTAACTCCTGTTTCTCCATAAGATCACCAACCTTGGGAGCCTTGCCGTCTCTACGGTCCCTTCGTGTTCCAACTGTCATATTCTCTGGCCCGATCATTAATGTGTTAGGGAATTTCTCCACCCTTGATACCATGTATGGTCTCTAAACATGAATTCTTATGCTTTTGTGAGTGGCCTCTATAAACCCTAACCTTGATCATGAATAGAATGGAGAGGAGGAAGAGATAGAAATTGGAGAGAGAAAGGAGAGATAGTAACCTCTATTTGTGAGTGTCGGTGAGTAATCTATTTCGATCACCGGTGGTGAGGTAGTGCGTGGGTGAGATATTTAGTACAGGAGAGGGAGAGAATGAGAAAGAATGGCAGAAAATTTGATTATCTTAAAAAGGGGCAGAGGCACTTATGTCAGAAAAAAAAGGTTGGGTGTAGAAAAGTAAAGTTTTGAAATAAAGGTGCATATAGGGCCTCCCAAATAAACCTCAGGTGTATTTAGGAAAAAACCCTAATATAAAAGATATACGTTTTTTTTAAATTCACGGGCAGCTGCCCCTTGCCCACATGACCATGCTCTATTAAATAATTAATAACATAGTATACTTGTTTGGTTTTAGGAATGCCAGACTGTTTGATCCTCAGAATCTCCACATTGCAAGAATCAACTTTGGATCTCTAGGCATGACTGTGGAATTAATCAGGTCACTCTTCCATAGTCCGTCATCTTTGTCAAGGAGATCAGCACTGAGACCAAAGCCCTCCAACATGTTTGTTGTGAATCAATCATAATTTGGGCTCATTTGGTTTGGATTATTGCAATTATATACGATTATGTTGATAAGCGTTGTTATTTATAAGCGTTGTCAATAAGCGCCGACTCTATAATCCTGTTTGGCTGACACTCTACTGATAAGCGATTATCTATTCATTTTTAAAAATTGTATTTTAGTCTTTTTAAAAAGAAAAAAATATTTTTAAAAATCTATTTTTTTAAGCTTAATGGATCTTGTAGGCCTCACTGACGGTAAATTTGGGTGCTTATAATAATTTTCACATAGTATTAAAGGTCATAAGCGGTTACGCTCTACAATAATCACTCCTGACGAGATTATGGAATCACCAATGATTTTCATAATCGGTTATTACATGAGCGCTTATGACGAGTCACACCAAACGTTATTATGAGACATACTTATATAATAATCCGAACCAACCGAGCCCAAACGGATTTTAAGCTTTTTAAGACTTTAGTTAAGCTTCCTAAGTAATAATAGAGGCATACCAAATGTACCAAAATCTAGCAAATGGTAATAGAAATGGATCCTTATCCCATAACTCTATTGTTTTTTTGGTATTGCAAATTGAGCAATGCTAAGTCCATTTTCTTTCTCACCCAGTTTCCATATTTCTAAACATGAAGCGGAAGGTCTTGAGTTCGACTTCTCACTCCCCCTTTGGGGCTAGGCCTGCCCGTGATTTTTCTGAACTTTCCCGATGTGGTGGTTTGCGGGTTGATCTTGTCGCACCCTCAGGGATTAGTCCTAATCCGAAGGGTTGGGACACCCCGAGTTACCAAAAGGAAAGTGGACCTAGCATTGCTCTTGTAAAATTCGTTAAGCTGCAATCCCGATTAGTTGTTAGTATCTATTAATTGGTTAGTGAGTTTGAGAGCCTAACATTTGACACTGGGACATATCAACTGCCATACCACAAGTCACAAGTCATAGGGATGGATCCCAAAGCACCCGAATGAGAGATATACACTGTCACTGGCACAAGCAGGGAAGTGTTGTTCCTTACTCCATACACTAAGCCCACCAACACTAAAACCATGACCACCATTTCTTTTTACATTGTAAGGCATCATATATATGGGGTTAGTAGGTTAAAAAATGGTGATTAGACCTCTTTGCCATGTCCCCATAGGACAATTTCCCAGACTTAATCCAAGATTACATTTCACGAGAGAGGCACACATCGTCATCTGAACAGACTTGATCCTAGGATCACGTTCATGACAGGGCACACATCGTTAGATAGCAGGGCAGGTGTGTCATGACCAGTTAGACTTTACTTTTTCCACTTTTTTCTTTCCAGTCCAATATTTGTTCTCAAAGGTCCTCGTTTCGTGTAGAAGCAAACTCTCTAAATTTATGACCAACCTTTTCTTTAGTGATCTTACAATGAACATGAGTTTTTCCATTGTAAATCCGTACGGAACAATCAACAAATTCCGGCAAAATAGAAGATCTACGGGACCAAATTTTCCTGTTCAAAAGATCTTTTTTCTTCTTTATTCTCAATAGGAATGCATCAACAAAACTTCCCAACCAATTTGACGGTGACCTACCAATCAAATGGTCCAAATTGATGGACCAATAGAGAAGTGCCTCTCCCCACATTGGATCAATTGTAAGATGCACCATCACGGCATCAACATCATTTTGAAACTTCAAAAGGAAAGTGCATTGTCTTGGGTAGGAGCGGCAATGGGCTAGGTTTGGACTTGAATTTTGGTGATTTTTTAACAGGCCCATCCGAAGCCCGAAGCCCGACACATTTACAAAGGCCCAAACTCGTCGGATTGCCACCCCAAATCTTGGCTACTGCACTATATAAGGCTTGAAGATATGAATTTCCATGCTTTTCTATTACATGAGTACTAGTGAGTTGGATAACATAGTAATATATAGTTCATGCACGAATGTTAAGTAATTTTATTTCCTTCAATAATGAGAGGAGAGGATAGCAAACCTAACAATTTTGTTGATGTAAATAACTCTCTAACATAAAATGAAAATATAAACATATTTAGTTCGACCGAATCCCATCATTATGTTGAATAGGTTCAATATGGCAACTAACTTCCAAATATATATATATATATATATATATAAAAAGACCGTAGTGAAGAAAGATATGAAGTTAACTGCAGGATACAATTTGAGACATTAAATTATGTTCCTAAACTTAGGATTCATGAATTAAAAAGAGGTATTTATAAGATTATCGGTAGGTAAAATTTGGATAATGAAATGATGGCAATAGAGAACAAATATCGGTCGTGCACGTTTGCATGTTGACTCAATGAAGTCATCTTCTCCGCTTCGCTTTCTTGAGAGAGGAATGTTAGCCTTACTCTCAGTCAAACTCTACTCTCAGTCTCTACCAACCATTTGTCCATTCTTGATAAGAGATAGTACTTTAACTATCATAACTGGTTGGTGGAGGTTGAGAGTAGAGTTTGACCGAGAGTAGGGCTAGCACGCCTCTTCTTGAGATATGATAACTGGTCATCTATTTTCTTTTGGTTATAGCAATAATAAGAGCATTCATATATAATTTGAGGATGGTAAATTGTAAAAGAGACATTGTGACTAAAAAATGTATTACCATTTTCATTTAACTACCAAAAACTCTTGAATCAAAATATGTTTTAGGAAATTGCAGTTCATAAATATTCTAAGAAAAATCTCTGTGATGCATTAAGTGGAGTAGAGAAGTAATGTGGGATGAGCAAAGATGGACATCGCGCTATTCTCCTCCTCCACTTTTCGCCACGACGATGACAGCTCTATTGGTACTCGCTCTATCTCTTGCACTATAGTAGTACAACCTTACTCAAGGTTTTATTAGGAAAATATTATGTTAGGAAAATAATGATGTAATATCTATAAGATATACAAGATCTCATAGATAATATTGAATTAGCATTAATCAAGGATTTGATTAGATTAGGTTTCTATCTTGAGGTCAATGTAATTTCTATATAAACCTTATTAGAGGTTATTGTAATCATCCAAGACCTCTCAATAAATCAGAATTTCTACATGGTATCAGAGCGGGTGATCCATTGCCTATTTTGATTTTTTTTTTTAATTCCACTTTTCCGTTGAGTGGTGCCGCAACTACCTGCTAGGTGTGAAAACTTTGGTTTTTTTACTTTTAATAAAAACCCTACTATCATCTTCTATACTTTTACAACCCCAGTTCTCATACTTATACTCATGCCTCACGGTCTCTCCTTTTCTTTTCATTTATTGAAAACTTCTCCAACAAATTTTTTAAATTGCCGGTCATACTTCATGTGCTTTGGGAGAAGTTTTCAATAAATGAAAAGAATCACCGATCATACTTCATGTGCTTTGGGAGAAGATCATGACAGTTTGATCTAGTGGATCATCGGTTTCGATAGACTCAAGAATGAGCGGGATGCGACAGAGATGAACTTCACAGATTGGTGGTGACCACCAAGCTTAGAACTATTCGTCAGCAAATTATCAAAGAAGATCAAGGGTGAGGAGTACTTGACTTATGACAAACACATGAAGATCTCGATCCTCATGTATTTGAGGGGGAGTATTAGGGAAATAATGATGTAATATCAATGAGATACACAAGATCTCATAGATAATATTGAATTAGCATCAATCAAGGATTTGATTAGCTTAGGTTTCTATCTTGAGGTCAATGTAATCTCTATATAAACCCTATTAGAGCTTATTGTAATCATCCAAGAATTCTCAATAAATCAGAATTTCTACAGGTTTTATACAATTCATAATGATTTTTTATTTGGAAACTATCTTTTTTATGCCAAAAAAGAAGCAATGATTTATAGAATAAAAAGAAAAAAAAAAGCAGCAAAATAATGGAACCTATCAAATTTTTAAGGGAAATGCTTTTACACAATTGAAAGTGACTGCAGTGTCCACGTGTCCCTTATAACCTTTGTTTAACCATGGTTAAACTTAACTAAATTAAAATTAGTATTCTTGTTTTTGTTTTTTCTAAAAACCTTGCTTATATTGGTTAACCCTAGGGGGTTAACCACAATTGATGGATGGTAAAAAAGGGGCTTGGAAGAATGAGATCACTGGAGTCAGATCACTGGAGTTAGCTTCTAAGCTGACTATGAGGTCCATTTTCTATTTCCCAACCAGGTTCCTCTTTTAAGTTGACCGCAGTGTCTCCGTGTCCCTTGTAACCCTGTTTAATCACGGTTAAGCTTAACAAAATTAAAATTAAAATTAAATTAAAATTAAAATTGCTCTCTCAACAAACGGCAACGGATACTCTTGTAGATACCTGAGTATAATCGGGCATAGCCTCGTTTTGCCGCATGGAAAGGTCCTTTAACCAAAGAGGAGATGATACCAAACATGCACCCGTTTCCTTGGGCAGTATATGCAAACCTCCCCCCCTTTTTTTTTTGTTCGAGATATACGTTGAGGGCGCAACACAGGTTAGGTGTTAGTATCTGTTCAATTAGTGGGTGAGGTGAAGAGTATATATAAACTCCCACCCTCTCGGGAATGGAACCGATACCTCCCCCCAAAGCAAGGGATACACTATCACTGGGACAAAGCCCTGGTGTGTCATGCAAACCTTCCTAGCTCACCACATATTCTTTTTGACACCTATTAACAGTCTAAGGTTAGATAATCTAACACGGTGTTTTTTTCTAAAATAAAAAAGTAACCACATAAGTGAGTGAGTGAATCGTAACCAAAGTTAATTTATTTCTAAAACCCAAGGTTAGATTACTTAATCATAGGGGTGAATGAATCTTAATCGCAGTTAATAGATATCAAAGAAGACACGTGGAAAACTAAGGGGCTTGAAGGTGTTTCAAAGATTTCCAGGTTACAACGGTCATGATCTCAAGCATTTCTTAAATTCTAACACTAGTCTCTCCATTTCTTCATGCAAAGACAGAAAAAATTGTCCAAAAATCGATCTGTGATTCAATACCGTGCAAAATCAGTCGCAGAACAGAAGAGAATTCCTCTATCCCCTCTCCCACACACGTTCATCGCGTGGGTGTGAAGAGAAATAATGTTAAGGTAGCAAACAGAGATGTGTAAAATGGTGTTATACCTTGAAGGTGTTTGAAAATTTTGCCAAGAGAGAGATTTCCAATTTACTGTCTTATCTGAAGAGTGGAGGGCAAAACTTACAAAATCAGTAATCTTTCAGATAAAGAGAGAACAAGTGATATGACTATTCTGTCAAATATCAAAGGTTGTATACGAAATGCTTCAATGATTTAGTCGAAGAAGAAGAGTAGTTTGGAGATTGGGATGAATGAGAGAGAGAGAACATTGAAATGAGAATGAACAACCGTAGACGGCGAAGACGTGAAGGCTGTTTCCACTTTCCAATCCTATGAAATAGTAGAGATGAATGCAGCTTCTCTACTTAACCGTTTTCTTCAAAACAATACCCACAAACCCAAAACACTACCTACCAACGCCAAAGCCTTAACCAACAAAATTCTCATTCATCTCAGCTCTGGCCACCTCAAAAAAGCCGTCTCAATCCTCTTCGCTTCTCCATTACCCTTCCCTTCTTTCCTCTATGCCCGTCTCTTCCAAATTTGTTCCTCAAATCTTGCCATTGTCGAAGCCCGGAAGGTTGAATCCCACCTTGTCACATTCGCCACCACCCCACCAGTGTTTCTTCTTAATCGAGCTATTGAAACTTATGGGAAATGTGGGTGTTTTGATGATGCTTTGGAATTGTTTGAGGAAATGCCTCAAAGAGATGGCGGTTCATGGAACGCGATGATCACTGCTTATGCACAAGGTGGGTGTGCTGAGAGGGCTCTGTGGTTGTTCTCCTGTATGAATAAGTCGGCAGTTGCTGCTAATGAAATCACCTTTGCTAGTGTTCTTGGGTCTTGTGCTGCAGTTTTAGCTTTATCTCTTTCGAGGCAAATTCATGGGCTTCTTGTGAAAAATGGGTTTTGTTGCAATGTAATTTTGGGAAGTTCTATTGTTGATATTTATGGGAAATGCCGGGTTATTAATGATGCCCGTAGAATGTTTGATGAGATTAAGAACCCAAATTCTGTTTCGTGGAATGTGATTGTCAGGCGGTATCTTGAAATGGGCGATGAAGAGGAAGCTGTGGTTATGTTTTTCAAGATGATCCGGATTAATGTTAGGCCGTTGAATTTTACATTCTCTAATGCTCTTATTTCTTGTTCAAGTATTTTTGCAATCAAGGAGGGGCTTCAAATTCATGGGGTTTCTGTTAAGATTGCTTTTGAGGAGAATGAGGTGGTTATGACCTCGCTCATTGATATGTATGCAAAATGTGGGAATTTGGAGGATGCTCATAGGCTTTTTGATCGACCTGGTTCGAAAAATGTGTTTTCTTGGACTGCAATGGTGTCCGGGTATGCAATGAGAGGGAGAACTAGAGAGGCACGGGAGCTCTTCAATGAGATGCCCCAACAGAGCGTGGTCTCATGGAACGCAATGTTGGCGGGGTATGCTCGGTTCTTCCAGTGGGAAGAGGCCTTGGATCTCGTGTTCAGGATGCGCAGAGCGACCAAAGACATCGACCATGTAACTCTTGGTTTAATTCTAAATGTTTGTGCGGGGCTATCAGACATCGAATTAGGGAAACAGATTCATGGATTTGTCTACAGACACGGGTTCTACTCCAATCTCTTTGTTGGCAATGCCCTTCTGGATATGTATGGGAAGTGTGGGAGCTTGAGAAGCTCCAGAATTTGGTTCTTGGAAATGGGTCGTTGGCGGGATAGAGTGTCCTGGAATGCTTTGATCACTAGCTATGCTCGTCATGGCTTGAGTGAAGAAGCTATGATGATGTTTGGGGAGATGCAATGGGAGACGACGCCAAGTGAATTTACGTTTGGCACCCTCTTGGCAGCTTGTGCAAATATTTTTGCACTTGAACAAGGGAAGCAAATTCATGGGCACATGATTAGGAAGGGTTACAAGATAGATGTTGTTGTTAGAGGAGCGTTAGTCGACATGTACTCCAAATGCCGTTGTCTCGAGTATGCTATTAATGTGTTTAAAAAGGCACCCTCCCGGGATCTGTTCCTGTGGAATTCCATGTTTTTGGGGTGTGCTCACAATGGAAGGGGTCGAGAGGTTCTTGAACTGTTTGTGTTGTTGCAGGAAGAAGGGGTTAGGCCTGATCACATCACCTTTCAAGGTGTTTTACTTGCCTGTATCGGCGAGGGTTTCATTGATTTGGGTAGGCAGTATTTCCAGTCGATGAGCAATGAGTATTGTATCATACCGCGGTTAGAGCACTATGAGTGCATGATCGAGCTCTTTGCTAGGTATGGGTTCATGGATGAGCTTGAGGATTTCATTCAGAATATACCGTTTGATCCAACTGTCCCAATGCTAACAAGAATCTTTGATGCTTGTAGAGAACATGGGCATTCAAGTTTGGGTGAATGGACTGCACAACGACTTAATGAACTGAACTCTTTAACTCCATACCGGTTTGAGATTCTGTCTGAAAGCAATTTGGGCACGTAGTGGTCAGCACAGTGCATATAGTATTGATGTCGATGATGAAACTGTGGTCCTGAAAGGGGCTTTATTATTCCAAGTGGACATTGGGATTAGAGTTTTGCATTCATCAAGGTCTGCATGAAATGGTGGCATGTTCTTGTTTCAAAACAGGGACTACAAACTCCATCAGGCTATCCAGTGGAAAGACTTGTGGACTCAAGGCCTTGTTTATTGACCGGCAATATTTTATAACAGAGATGTCTCTTACTTGTGCAATGCAAGTATTGGCCATTTAATGGGAAGCTCATATTGCACATTGATAGATTTATAACCGGAAAGCCTTCCAACCGATAGCAATGATCATTCCTTGACATAATGGTTCTGCAACTAGCACATTGATGCATACTTAGCTAAATTTAAAAGCTTGACCATGTTATGCGGGTTCTCAGATCTAATTGGTGGAGAATATTCTACTGAAGTGGAGCTAGAGCTCCTACGAGGACTCTGATTTGCAGAAGCATTATACTGCTCCCTGATCATGGCGAACAATGTTCTTAAGACCAACTGGGCAACAAAGGAAGTTGGGTGCATAAATCCTTGACCCAATGTAAACGGGGAAGCCTGTAAGTTTTTTCTGTGCAAGACTTCAAATGTTGTTTCTGACTCAGAGACTAGAGAGTAGGATGTGCTAAGACCCTCTTTATGTATTTATCGATTTATTTACATTTTATTTCCTTTCCCTTAAATGAAAACCATTATTCATTGATAAAAGAAAGGAAAGTTTAATAACTTTTTTATCCATCTTATGAAGTTAATTTTTGGTGCTTGATGCTTTAAGACAAAGCACTCCATTGGAGGACTTGTGGAAATGAATGGGAGCTTAGAACCACCAAGACTTACTGTATATATATGTGTGTGTGTTTGTGTGATTTTTGCATCATTTATTCTTGCCTTCTACAAAATTTTGCTATAAGACAAAACACTCCATTTGGTCGGAGTTAAGAGTCTCTCTGGTTTCAATAAGTCCCTTGATGGCTTGATGCCAACACATGTAGCAGTAGAGGATTCAGTTCACCTTGATTGACCTTGATGTTTTGAATTCCGGTTGAGCTCCAGTGAACTGGAGAAACCATCAATATTTTAGCTTTTATTTTTAGATTTTTTCTTTTTCTTTTGGAAACTTTATAAGAAACTGGATAAAAGTTTTGGAGGAACCTTGGACTTTCCCTACTCTTTTTTTTGTCCTTATGGTACTTCTTATTTAGACTCATTAAAAAGCTACAAGCTTCTCCTAGAGTGTCACGCCCCGAAACTCAAACTCCCAAGTCTTAGGGTGTGAGTTCTCATTCAACCACTTGGCTCATATTTATTATATAAATTTAATCATTTTTCACAACACAGTAAAGATTTGAACTTCCAATACAATATAACCCTTCTACTTTACCTTTATTCTTCATAAGCCTTAATCTTAAAATAGTAATAAATTACCTCCTTAATCACTGATTAATTAATTCATTACTTACTAATTATAATTAATAAAAAAAAATTACTATTTTTTTTATCCCCCCAAACCCTTCTTTACATTAGACCGGTCATTTTTGTTTCTTTCAAAATTTCGAAATTGTACTCCGATTGACTGATATTGTGCTCTGAAGTTTGAAATTCTTAGGGTCATTACACAGGGTACTTGTATAGAGGAGTTGATTTGGTTTGATTAGGTTTAGGGTTGTGATTTAGGGTTTTAAGGTCTAAGGTTTGAAAGAAAGAGAAGAGGAAGAGGAAGAGGAAGAGGAAGAAGAAGAAGAGATTAGGGAAAAATTAGAGAGAGAGTTTAATTGTCTCTCTCCTACTCATTCCTATTTATATTCCATTAATGTTATACTATTAGTATATTTGAGATACTAATAGTATACTGAGATTACAATGTACAAAAGAAACATAAACATTAAAGAGAAGTATTCTTCTACACCCCCCCCCCCCCCCCTTGCCCCAACCCAAAGTTGGTGCGTAGATGTCACTCATCCCAACTTGCTAACAATACTTCGAAATTGAGAACCACCAATCCCCTTAGTCAATAATCTTCAGATTGTACAAAAGGAATGTAAATATAATCCGCCTTCTGCTTCTCCTTGATAAAGTGTTGATCCACCTCAACGTGCTTCGTTTTGTCATGTTGCACATGACTGTGAGCAATACCAATAGTTGCCTTATTGTCACAATATAAGCTCATTGGACTACTAGTATGGAACCCAATCTTAGTCAGGAGTAGCCGAAGCCATAGCAACTCACATAGCACATGTGACATGGCTCTAAATTTATGCTTCTCCTTGATAAAGTGTCGATCCATCTCAACATGCTTCGTTCTGTCATGTTGCATAGGACTGTGATCAATACTAATAGTTGCCTTGTTGTCACAATATAAGCTCATTGAACTACTAGTATGGAACCTAATCTTAGTCGGGAGTAGCCGAAGCCATAGCAACTCACATACCACATGTGACATGGCTCTAAATTTTGCTTCTGCATTGGATCTTGCAACCACATGTTGCTTCTTGCTTCTCCATGTAATAAGGTTGCCTCAAACCATAGTGCAATACCCTGAAGTAGATCGTCAATCTAAAATGGACCCGACCTAATCTGCATCAGTGTATGCTTCAACTCTTAAGTTCCCATGACATTTATACATCAAATCTTTCCATGGAGACGACTTCAAATAGCGAATAATTTTATTATCTGCATCAAGATGTCCAATGGTCAGAGTATGTATAAACTGGCTAACCACAGTAACTGCATACGCAATGTCTGGTATGGTAAGAGATAAATAAATGAGGCGACCGACAAGTCTATGATTTGCCTGCATCTTGTAATCATTCCCCACTACCTTCATCGAGTTTGTGGTTAGTATCAATGGGTGTATCACATGGTTTACAACCCATCATACTTGTCTCTTCTAGAAGATCAAGGACATACTTGTGTTGAGAGATGAATATACCTTTCTTTGACCTGGCAACCTCAATCATAAGGAAGTATCTCAACTGACCCAGATCCTTGATCTCAAACTCCTTAGCTAACTTTCTCTTCAGTAACTTAATCTCATCATATCATTACCTGTTACTATAATGTCATCTACATAAACAATCAGAACAACCATCTTCTGATGAGACTGTTTGATAAATAATGTGTGGTCTGCTTGACTCTGCTTGTAATCCGCTTTCACCATAACACTACGAAACCGCTCGAACTAGGCTCTAGGGGACTGCTTTAGTCCATACAATGCCTTCTTCAGCTTACACATATTTCCTTTACTAGAGGGACAAATAAAACTAGGAGGAGGTACCATGTACACCTCTTCCTCCAAGTTACCATGCAAAAAGACATTCTTCACATCAAGTTGTTACAAGTGTCAATCCTGGTTGGTTGCAAGTGATAGGAAAACTCTCAATGAGTTCATTTTAGCAACTGAGGCGAATGTTTCCTGATAGTTTATCCCATATGTCTGAGTATATCCCTTTGTAACCAAATAGGCCTTGTATCTTTCAACTTATCTATCTAAGTAGTGTTTCATTTTGAACACCCACCAAAACCCTACAGGCTTCTTCCCTCTGGATGAGTATCATATCCCAGGTACTATTCACAAATATCTCTTCTTCCATAGCTTTTCTTCATTCTAGTTTGGAGAGTGCATCTGCTACACTATGAGGCAGACACAGAAGACAAAGCCAATGCAAATGCATGATACGAAGATGACAAGGTATGATAGAAAACAAAGTTAGTAATGAGATGTCGAGTACAAGACCTATTACCTTTCCTAAGGGCAATGGGTAACTCGGGATCAACATTATCAGGACTAGGAGGAAGGATGTTATCTGGATCCGAGGAGGATTCTTGGTGGGGCTCACCAAAATAGGGTATCACCACCCTAAACTCATGGAAAACAAGGATCACACTCGCTGAGATATATTCAAAAAACAATGGAATTGATATCAAACAAAAACCAGAATTTCAAGGCCCATGAACAGTGAAAAATGACACATGGGGGGGAGTCATCACCATACCTTCAATTCTCATCCAATCTTTGTGAAACTTGTTTCATACAATCCAAAATTTTAATATGGACCAAGAATACCAATTTACACTCTCAAAAAACCCCAACAGATCGCACAATTCATTGTTCTAAATCTGATTTTTTTTTTCAAAAATATTTGAGAAATTCAAAAAACATCTATCTCCAAGCTTCAAATAATTTGAAAATCACCACAATTCTTAAAAAAATGCCGATCTATTAAACCATACAAGATTCACGCGGAACTATTCATGCCATTAAAAAAAGAAAAGGCAAGCCTTGATTTCCCACTCTGATACCAAGTTGGTTTGGTTTGATTAGGTTTAGGGTTGTGATTTTCTAGGGTTTGAGAGAAAGAGAAGAGGAAGAAAAAGAGATTAGGGAAAAATTAGAGAGAGTTAATTGTCTCTCTCCTAGTCTTTCTTATTTATATTTCACTAATGGTATACTATTAGTATATAAGAGATACTAATAGTATACCGAGATTACAGTGTATAAAAGAAACATAAACATAAACATAAAAGTGAAGTATTCTTCTACAAGGATGGCATCTTTTAGGGTTGGAAACCTTTAGCAGAGAGGAGAGAGTTCGAGGGGCTGTCTTTTGTGTGCATGTCTGTATGGTCTGATGAATTGGGGGGTAGGGCAGGTGTGCAGTGTAATATATGTGCATGTCACGTGTGAGAACCTCTTCTCTCTCTTCATTCTTATTTCCGTATTAGCGCACATGTTATGATTTTATTTCTTTACCCTGTTATGGTTTTATTGTCGTATTTGGTCAATTATCGTCTAATTTTAGCTGTTGTATACTGGATTAACAAGCACCAAGCCTTGTGCTTATCTATAGATTTCTGTTTTTAAACCTGTTTACCCTTTTAATGGGGTTTGTTATGTTTCATGAGTCCATAAGGATCTCTTCTTTGCAAAACACTAACACAAATACTGCAACCAGAGAATTCATCCTCTTATCCTTTCCGTATTTAACTACTTTCTTCTCATATCCTATATTGCTTTTGATGGTGAAAACTCTGTTCAGTTTGCTTAGGTCTGAGGTTTGTGATTTTCTGTCTACATTGACTCATGACCATTGTATCCTAGGTATTGATCGTTGATGCTAGTGACCCATGGGAATGGAGAGCACGTCTTATAGCAGAGGCGAACTCTACCTCAGGGACAGCATGCACAATACAATTCTTAGTTTTGAATTTCGATAAGTGGCCCTAACTTCTAATTTTGTTTGGTTAAACACATAGATTGTGACTTAATCTTCTTATCTAAGATTCTCTGCTTTGTACTACTTTATTGCCGATTATATGGGAATTTCTATTTTTTTTCTGCATTTTAGAGTATTTGATTTGTTTTCTGTTACCCATCCAAGTGTTGATGAGCTCAGGCTAAGATTCTGCACCAGTCATCTCTCATTAGCCACACTAGGGCATCCCTTGAATTTTCTTGTTAAGATCATTAAGTAGAGTGGGCAAAATGAACCATGGCCAACAATTTCGACATATCTACATGTTAGGCCACCCTCTCGATTGACTCATCATCATGTCATAGGATTGGGTGGAGTTTTTCTACACCGGCTGCCAAACCCTCTGGATTGACTGCAGAACAAAAATAGCTCAGGTTTTGGACTACTCTAACAGTGCAATTAGGAGACTTCATTTGGATAGTATCCGAAGTGTCTAATTCAATTAGCAATATAGTATGAATTGATTAGATGGTTAGAATTATCAGAAAGGTTTGAGTACTTCAACCAATATGCAGGTGGTTGTAGTCATTTTGGAGTATCCAATCAACTCCCTGACATTGTAGTCATCCATGAAAAAATTCCTTTTAGGCTATCTGAAGTCCATGTGACTTGCAAAGGAGATAGGAGAGGAGTAGTAAGAGAGTCATCTGTGAAAGGGGCTTAAAGCCTTAAGGTCCTTTTCTGAAATGGTTGTCCTTTCATAGGTGTGAATAGCATATATTTGCAAACAGAGGCCCAAATGGTGGAGCTTGGGCTGGGTTATACCCAAAATTGACTAACCCAATCCCAAAAACTCTAGGTACATTGTGTTGGCTTCTTTAACGTTTCATTGGTCTTGGTTTGGGAAATCACCCAACTTAATGTCGGGAAGGGCTCGGTTGAGGTAAGTGCTACCTGAACTAACTTGAACCTCACTATGTATATATGTATATGGGAAAAAGGTCTTTTGCAAGTCAATGGAGCTAAAAAGAAGGATGCACATGTTTATTTGCCTATTTTTTCTATTTAAAAGAAAAAGAAACATGTCTCCTCAGACGCGCAAGAAACATGCTCATTCATTTGCACATGGTGAAGGGCTATTAGGCTGAAACTTGCCACAGAGTGGGAGGCTGAGATGGTGAAACATGTGGACCCCTTTGGGCATGCCATCTCAGCTGCCACATGTAGAAAAAATCCACCCAGGCAGACTAATTTTGGCTGCAATGTCAGTGCTGGAAACCCATCCCCTCTACATGTGTAAGAACATATTATATGATAGTGTATTATGCATAAATATAATTATCAATTTTTATATGACAGTTATGAGACCCAATGCCAACCTGACCAACCCGAACTGGGTTAGGGTTAAGTAATTTAGATTTAGGTGCTACTTGGATTGAGTACCTTGGGTTGTTTCATGGGTTGGGTCCAGTTATGAGTTGAATTCTTAGGGTGGGCTTGGGTTGGCTCCAACCTGACCTGAATTACTCTCTTAGAATTTAGTTACCAGTAGGAAATTTCTTTCACTCAACTACAGAAATGGCCGATTACCTAACATGTGGACAGGGATAGTAAAAAGACCATAGGCTGGGTAATAATGGCCTAGAAATCTTACATTTGTCTCGAATTCTATCCAATATTTTTATATCCCCAAACTCAATTTTAGAAGGGGAGAGTTTTAGGAGATGGAAAAGGTGTCTCTGAGTCTGGGAATTGGCCCAAATGTGAGTGCATTTTCCATGTGAAAGTCACAGTTCCTTATTTGGGTGAAACTTTAGCCTTTTTTCTGGGTAAATTCTATTCTATTAGAACAGTAACTGAGCTTGATACCAATACAAGCCTTGTCTTACAGGTTCATTCTATTTATGTTATTTTAGTAAATCAAACATCATTGAGAATTTACTCTTCCTCCACGACTGCCATATACTCATGCAAACTGGATTTAGAGGACTCTAGATTAGGCACATTTATGGGGAGGCCAATAGCCTAGCAACATATAGATTGGCAAATTTTGAGCAGAAAATGCAGATGGAACTTGTTTGGTGGGGGGGATCTTCCTCTTAGGTTTACGGAGTTTATTAGATCCGATTTGGTGGGCAGGGCTCTTCCTTCCTCATCTGGGTTTATTCAGTGTCTTTTTATGTTGTAATTTTCACTCTTAATCTAATCTCTAAAATAGCATTCACCTTTAGACATAGTCACTAATGTGATAAACCACGGAGATTCTTGTCTTGTTTGCACTCTCATTTTTCGTGCCACAAGAATAAAAGCCCACTTATTTGTGGCTCGGATTATCCGACTCTGTGAGGTTTACAGAGAGTCAATGAGGTGGGGCCTTTGATTGGACGGCATTCCAACCATTACATGTGTGCCAAGTAGATTGTCAGCAGGTCTAAACAATGAAAGAAGATGAAGAAAAGGAGAGTGCCAATGAGCCCTAATATCATTATCAAAATCAGATACATAGACGAGTACAAAGTACACGACTAAACAATCCTAATGCAATGTCGATCGTCCATATCAATATAACAGAGTTTCTTTTGTTTCTTAGATGATAAAAGAGAATATTATGAAAAGAACAGCCAAAGAGGAAGAACACAAAGTCACAAAGACATATATACATACATTTATATTGAGAGAGCGAGAGAGATTACATCTCATGTTAGTAATATCTGTTCTTAGAAATTGCATTTCTTGTTTATTGATATGATACTTATTCCTTACAAGACAAATCTCAAAGTAAATTCCAAAACATGTGCACCATGATATTCACATACTGAGAGGGGGGAGGGAGAGACAGAGAAACTCCACACCATGGTTTAAACTTCAAACAAGGGTTCCCCTGAGACTCCTCTCAGAGCATCTACATCTAAGGATGACATAAGAAATGAACCTGTAAACCAATATGAAGCAGACCATGATCACTACATTCCTCCACCTACTCTCCTCTCCAAACCCTTCCTCTCTAAGAACATCCTCTCCACTCACCACACATGCACCAAACATATAATCCAAGCACTTCCCTGAACCAGAGAACTCATTTATCAAGAAACCTTCAAATGGGTACTTGAAAAGTGATATATAATGCATGAAGATCCAATAATTCGGCATCCCATCCTTTGATATGAAGTACCCGGAGAACAGAAAGAACGATCCCATCACACCCGATATCACTGAGTTCCCCACAATGAAATTAGGCACAAGAGCGCTGAAACAAACCACAACCGAGTTCGCCGTGTACAGAATCAACCAAATTAGTAACAAGAAATACATAAAAGCTGTAAAATTCCGATTGAGACCCACGAGCCAGTACAGTGGTATGGAGAATAACACGGCGAGGATGAGCAGAAAGGGCAGGAAGACAAGGCCATTGGCAATTGCATAAGATGAGATCCTGTAGCTTCCACAGGAGGTCTCCTTCATTAAAATCTCCCTCTCTTGTAAGAAGATAGGCAGAGCTTCTGTAGTGCAAGATAACAAGAATGTCAGGATAAATGCAAACAGACCTACTCTTTCTTCGCCACCAACTAGATCATCTTTGAGATGATAAAAGATCGAACCCAAGACCATCCCAGCAATCAACATCTGAAGTGTCCTGCACGCAAAGAGCTCCTTGGTTCGAAAAATGTTCTTCGAGTACCTATGAGTGAGTATAACTGTTTCTTGAAATCTAGTATTGGCGAAGCCATATGGAAGATCAATCCCAACATTAATGATTTCTTCATCAACCACTTTAGATTGTTGAAAGAGTTGTTGAAGAGTGAACTTACCACTTCTAACCTCACCTTCATTCCCCCTTATAAATTTTGGCTGTGGTAGTTCTTGGTGTACTTTTTCTTGTTGCAGAGTTTCAATGGCGTCAATGGCAAATTCCACAACATTGACATGAAGAGGGAGTTGCAATCCCATCAATCTCAACTGCAGCCCGAGCTGATCAACGGTCCCGTGGTGCAAGACAGAGCCATTAGCCAGCAGAAGAACAGAATTGAACAGCTTCACAATTCGAAAACCAGGCTGATGAATACTGAGAATTATGGTCCGACCTCGAGTCTCCGCCATAGTCTTCAGCATATTGATGATCTGAAGTGCTGACGTACTATCTAGTCCTGACGTGGGTTCGTCAAGAATCAACACGCTAGGGTCATGTACCACTTCGACACCAATCGAAACACGGCGCCTCTCACCGCCCGAGATCCCACGGACCCTATCATCGCCTACTCGAGTACCCGCCACATGTTCCAGGCCCAGCTCCTGGATTAGTGACTTAACTCTGGAGACCAACTCCGAAGGGGGGAGCCTTAGCCGGAGCTTTGCGCTGAACATGAGGGTCTCCTCGACGGTGAGGAGGGGGAAGAGGGTGTCTTTTTGTGTCACATAGCCTGATATCTTCTTGAATCGGGCTTTGTCAAAGGGCTTTTGATTGACGAAGAGCGACTTTGTTTGTGGGGTGAGTTTGCCGGCGAAAATCTCCAAGAGGGTCGACTTCCCGGCTCCGCTCGGGCCGACGATGGCGAGAATCTCCCATGGTTTTGCATAACAATTTATGTCCTTTAGGACATGCCGGATTCTGGGCCTTGTTTCTTTGGCCTTCTCTAGTTCTTGAAGTTCTTGATGATTGTGCTGTTGTTCTTTGGTGAAGATCTTAAATGGATTTGATCTTTTTTGAGTGTAGATCTTGTAGTTGATGCCTATTGCTTCTATCTCACAACCTTGTTTCGTCATTGATGCAGCTCTTTCTCTATACTCTCTTTGCTTCTCTAGCTCAGCTTGTACTAATACTACTAGTAGTACTCTTTTATCTCACTTTCTCTCCTTTTTTTGTGGTATAAAATCATGGAGAATGCAACCCCACTTTCTCTACAGGAGGAACATGTGTCCTCACTTTTTCCGGCTGCTAACGCTTTAATATTTATGGGAAAAGTGATGCCACGTGTTCGATTTGTAGAGAAAGTGGGGAAGAGAGAAATTGGGGTAGCATTCCCTTTCAAATCAGAGCTTTGGTCTGATTTCAAATATGTCATGGTGAGTGGTTCAAAGAGATTAGATGCAATGACCATTACCTCCTCTATTTTGTTATATGCTTCACGTGCACTTCTTGTTGCCAATATGCTATTTTAATATGTGGAAAATCTATTTCCTTCCTTATGCAACTTACGTGTTCCAATCTCGCTCCTTCTCAATCTCAATAAAGGTGGTAAGTTATGACCTGACGCGTCAACATATACAAACTTTTGGTATATGTCAGCCGTAGGCCGCATCTCTGGTTATCTGTTCTTATTAGTTGAATGGGCATATCAATCACTACACTTTTTAAGTTCTTTCACTCAAATCTTTCTTATGAGAAACACGCTTTCTACCATTTGAACAGTCAAATCGGTTAACTCTTTACATACTTAGTATATATTATCAATAAACTCAAAATTTATAAATTATTGTAGTTTTGAAATATTAATAATTTCTTTATCTTATATTCTTTAAGAGGTTGGGTTAGGGTCGAGGGATTTCTCATTGGGTTGGGTTTGGGTTCGCATTTTCAAAACGGATCTGATTAGGTGACTTGTTGATAATCTAGCTCAAGCTAATAGTGAATGGGGATTAAGCCTCTTCAGTCTCATACTCTCATATAAACTTGAGTCTATGTAAGCTTACGTGTGTTATGCACCGTCCATTTGGGGATCAATGGGAGACCATTTAATCTGATAGCCTGCGAGGTATTGGATTACCGCATACACAAAATTAGGTTAATTAGAAATAAAAAGGAGTTATGGGGAATTTGACTATAACATGGGGGCTAGTTTTGTCATAATGGGATACAAAGAAGTACGGCCGTAGCGTTTTGGAAATATGCAAAACCTAGGGAAGTGAGTAGGGGGGAGGCAGTGGTCCCATAGCTCCTCTGGTTCCTGGCTGAAATCACATGAAAATTTGTGGCTCAAATCCAGTGAGATCTTTTTCTGTTTTTCTGCATCTACCACTTCTGTTGTCCCCTTCATTTCTTTTTTAATCCTCTTTCCTTTTGTTGGCCTTTGTACATGGCTAAGCTATTATTTGTTTGTTTTCTTCCTTAAGCTATCATTTACCTAAGTCAGTAGGATTAGTGATTAGTTTGGAGATTGGAGCTCTTGGGCGATGAGATTAGAGCTCTTGCAGTCTCATCACCTGAGGGATTAGATCCCTAAACCTCCCTCAACAGAGAGGCCACACCCCCACCATTGACGCAAGAGTAAGGGTGTAAGCTATTATTTGTTGGTAAGTGAAATAAGGGAACCATATTATTAAGTCACGTATATTTGTTATAATGGGAATGGTATAATTCACTATAATTAAGTGAACTTGTTAACTTTCAACAGTCTCCTTTAATCTTATGTATTGTGAACCATTCTATGGAAATGTGTTTTGATATTTTTGTAAGAGACAATTCATTAAATAAGGGCGACAAATGTATAATAAAAATCAAATTGTATTTTTTTTTCTATTGTATTTAATGTCTGATCCCTTATGAAAAGATTAAAATATCCTTAATTTTAGTAATTAACACATAAGTAAAAATGTCTTGATAATGGTTAACAAGTTTTACACATTAACCTTATGTTTGGTTGCCGAGAAAATAAGTAAAAACATGGAAAAGAAAAGAAAATTAGACAAATCATAACTACGAATTGTATTAGAAATCTGAAATTTTCTTTTCTTTTCTATGTTTTCACATATTTTCTCGGCAACTACACATAGCACATAGCATAAGTGAATGTTAGCAACTTCCTTATTTTAAAGATCTAAATATTTATATAAAGGGGAATTTTATCCTTTCACTCATGTGTTAAATTGTTAACCTGACCTTTATTACTCATATGTATTAAATACAAATCTATTAAATGTTAAAATATTTTAGTATTTTCTTATGAGACAATTCATTAAATAAGAGAGACAAATTATGTAAGAAAAGTCAAACTCTATTTTCTCTTGTATTTAATGATTGGTCCACCGTAAAAGGACTAAACTATTCTTAACTTTAATGAATTTTGCTAAATAATGCAAGATAAAAATGTCTTTGTGAAGGTTAATAAGTTCATGCAAAATGAATGTTAACAACACCCTTGTATAAATTAATGGGAAATAGTTAACGTACCCATGAATCCTATTTCTATGGAAAACATTTAAGAGGGGGGGGGGGGGGGGGGGATCCACCAATAGGTGGATGCCTTAGATTTGGAAATAGGAGTGGGGGGGGGGGATCCACCAATAGGTGGATGCCTTAGGTTTGGAAATAGGATCCATGGGTACGCCTATCACTGCTCTAAATTAATTGGTGTAGAATTGATAAGTGGTGTGATGCAAAGATATCAGTGTTAGTATTGAGTTGAGTAAATGTATGTCCGCATACCTTTAACAATTACAAAAATATATTAAGAGTTTTATTTTATACAATTGCAGTGATTAGCCCACCACAGATTCGACTATGTAGTCAAATGCCGTATTCGAGTGTCTCTTTTAACATTCTTTTAATTATGGTTAAATTTAAAAAACTTAAGATTAATATTTTTGTGTTTTTCTTTTTAAAAACTAAGGTCAAATTGCTTAACCTTAGGAGTGAGTGGATTTTAACCACCTTTGATGAATGTTAAAAAAAGAGGGATAAAAAAAAGACAATGAAAACTACACATTTGAGTATAGTCAAATGTGGCGGTGAGAGGTACCCGTTTTTAGGAGCTCTAGGGTGAAGCTTACATGGGCTGCATGTGTGTGGTGTGTGTGAGTTTGCATGTGGTGTGTGTGACAGTGTGTGTGTTTGCTTGGGTGGTGTGAGTATTCCCTTGCCTTTGCCTTCAGTCATTGCCTTGGGGTATGATTGAGGTTACCAAAAAAAAAAAAACCCGCTGTGAGTTAAACATTTCCTTTATAATTAAAAATTATATTCAAAATAAGGGCGAATGTTTATGGATAAAAGATGACGTGGCATGAATTTTAATTTTAATTTTTTTGTGTGGACGAGAGCAAAAGAGGAGATTTTGTGGTGGGGCCACTACTGGAGTTTCCTTGAATTCGTGGCTGTGATTTTATTAAGGTGGTTTTTGTCTCTATTTGAATCTGTAGCTCCCGTGATCTCTCTCCCCCACAAACAGAAAACAACCCGTGAACCCATCTTCTCGTTTTCACTTTCTCTCCATGTTCTATTTTTCATTATCTCTCGAGAACTTGATCCTTCGATGACCCTGTGTGTTGAGGATACAAACTTCTTGTCTGTATCACCATAGTAGTTTCAATGTTAAAGCCTATGATCACGGAAGTCTTTTTTATGAGGTGGTTCCCCCACATCAGCAACTAAATGCGGTTTAGGTTGATAGAAGAGTAGAAACAAAGTCATACATGTGTTGCACTGGATCATTCTTCTCTCTGTGGGACCCTTGGTCGACTGGCCATCAGTAATTCCAGCTCAAGCCCTAATTTTAATTAAGTCTATAGGGTCTAGTATTTAGGGTGGCTTTGGCTTGGACTATTTTGGTCCTAAAATTTATAATAAATTAAGTATTTTAAATAAATTTCAACGATTAAATAAAGAAAAATCAAATCCAAAGGCACCCTTAGTTTGTCCTTATTATGAGATAATCAATGGACATGTTTTATTAGTTATCAATGAGTTATTAAAATTAGTTTATTAAGATTAGAGGCAGCAATGTACCAAAAATATAAAAATAAAATAAAGGCAGCAACGAGTTGTGTCGGGTTAAGCACAAAGCGAGCAAACCCTTACCCTGAATTACGTATCCAAACCTGATTTGGTACTTCTAATACATGTGATCGTCAATTAAATAAACCTCGTATTAGCTATAATTCCGTAGAATAGTGATTAATATGGAGTGTTGAACCACAGAAGATTGCTTTGGTTTTGTTGCCTTTTTCTCAAGATTAATTCTAAGTCAATGGATACCAAGGTTTATTGTTTTTAACCTAAGAACAAAACTTGAACTAATGAATTCTATTTTAACTAATTAAATTAAGAGCTTTCGGTGATATAATGAGAAAAGATCTAAGGTGTTTAAATCCACCAATAGCTTCATAATTAAATCTGCATGTATTCATCCAGGCATCTCAAGTGCAAATAATAGGGATGAGATTGACTACAAGCTTCAACTCATCAAAATGAGAATGATTCAATGGATCAAACTCTCGGCATATCCTATCTTCAGTTAGCACGGGTGATACATACTAAACTAGGGTTGTGAAATCACTTAACTTCCTGAGGCATAAAATATTCTATAATTTAATTCTTCAACAGTAAAACTATTGCATAAAATCCATACCAACAATCACCGAAAAATGATATAAATGATTTCAATCTCAACACAATAAAACCTAAGACAAAAATAAGATCATGTTGAAATCGATTATAAACTCAATAATTTGGTTGAAGAACAATCCCTTCATTATGTAATTATTGTTTACAAAATAGAGAAAACCTAAATAAAATACAAGAGATATTACTTAACTAGGGTTTCATTTAAATCCTAGAAAAAGAGATTAGTTCATGCTGAGAGCGAAGGATACTGCTTTCGATGAAGAACCCATCTTCCAACCTTCACAGATCTCTAGAGTCTTCTTCAAAATTTCCAAAATTCAGAACTCCTGTATGAGGATATCACTTTCTTATTTATAGAGAAGGGGAGACGCTACTAATTTGGCTTTAGAAATTCTCAAAATGGTCAAAAACTGATTTTTCATGCAACTCAACACAGACCCAAAACAACAAGAATATAAATTTCTTCCTACCAATATAGTGATTTTAATATAAACAATAAGAAAGAGTTAGATTTAAAGCAAGAAAAACAAGATCAAACATGTTTATGATATATCAATCTCTTATGGAAGATAGTTACGATGTTTAGAGATGTTTCGTTATGATTTTTATTATGAAAGATATTTATGATATTGTTAAAGATGGTCTTATGATTTTTATTATTCATATCAACAAGGGGAAATGAAATGATTTCGTGGTATATGTATGATAGAGAATGGAGGAAGGAATGATGGTTGAATTTGATGGAATGATTATGAGTTTGATTTGAAATTATGATGTGTTATGAAACTAAGGTCTATGAGTTTAATTTTATCAAAACTATATACTAAAACTTGATGCATGATAAATATAATTGTTTCATTATTTTATTGTTGAAAACATGATAGACATACTTTTATATTGATCAATTTTGAGAAATTATAGAAGCTTAAATTGATGTATGATCGACAAATTGCATGATGATATATGTTGATTAAATTAAACCGTGAATTATGATTGTATGACTTAGGGTTATTATCATGACGGCGTTAGTCGTTATGATGAGCTTTCGAGAGTCTTAATCCAATAATTCTGGTGAAATTTAATTGATAGTTATCATTGTTTCACTCACACTCATTCATGAAATAAATATGTATAAACATGATAAAAAACAAGTTAATAAGTATTATGCAAGTACACAAGAGTAGGAGCATGACTGTATGATTCAGTTTTGCACTGTTCGAGTACCAACAAGCCTAAGATCAAGGCAAGACAGGCCGTTTGCACCGGATAATGTGTAGACAAACCGTATACACTAAATAATGTGTAGCCAAGTCGTATACACCGGATAATATGTAAACCGTATGGTACCTCGGTAAATATGGTATATGTTAGTCTCTACCCAATATATGGGGTAAAGTTATTTTAAGTTATTGACTATGCATGTTGTTGGATACATTCACGAATAAGAAAGAAAAGTAAGATAAACAAGAAAAATAAGTACAAATGAGCACGTATAAGAATTGAATTGAAATTATGCTTCCGCACTCTGAATTATTTATATGTTTACATGTAATGTTAAATTCTAATTTATGTTTTCTATTAAATATTGTTATATTGTTAACTAGGAGTTTATATATATGCAGGGTAACATGTTACTCAACCGATAACTTTGTTGTCGGTAGATTCTAGGTTTAATATTTGTGCCCCATGACCTTGGGAAGAGGAAGAGTACGAGGAAGAAAAAGAAGATCCAGCATGTGATTATCCCGATGGTGAATAAAATTTGGATCGTTGGACATTTCCTGGAAATTAAATTATTAGTATTTAGATTTAGAGTTTAAGACATTGTACTAGACTTAATTTTAGATTTATGGTTAGATTGAATTGATCATTGGGAATCATGGTGGATGATTCGAATTATTTATGATGTTTTTAATTTTTAATTCGAGATATTAGACTTGATCATGATTAATTAAAGGAAAAATTTTCAGGATCATATTTTAGATTGTCTTAAATGCTTTATGACAAAAAATTGTAAAAGTTTGATGGTTAAGTCACGTGCCAAAATCTCACATTAACCTAGGTGAGATTTTGGGGTGCGACATCTTTGCTCGATTGAGGTTTATATGAATCTTTTGAGCTTGTAAATCTTCAATTTAATTCCCTTTTATTCATATGAACCTGAAATCAGCAAGTACACCCAAGTTAAGTAGTGCAGTGGATAAATAGGCTCAATAGGATTAACAAATTCAGTTTGAGATGCATAAATGTGTAACAATTAGCACCGATTAACACGTGTCTACACCTGTTTGGTTGCAATGTTTTCCTCCGAGTGTTGCAGTCGTCCGACCTGCAAAGATATTCCAACGATCAAATTAGATTCTTGTTAGAAGCATAGGGTGAGAGGAATAAGATGGTCTCCCACTGTCAATTAGATCTCAAGTCCTATTATAGTTTTGTTGAATGGTCTTCTCATTAGTCCTCACTAACCCTACTTACTCTTTTAGGAGGGTTGGTGCTGCTATTATGACTTTTGTACAATACCATAAATTGATTGCACTAGCCCATCCATATGGCAATGTATTGAGGATCCAAAGTAGGATGACAACCTCTCTCTGATATGTTTCTTGTAGAGTCATACTAAGGTCTAGTGCGATGGGACACCTCTGAGTATATATTTGATGGTTGTTCTATTGCTTGGAGGCTCCGCAGTTTGGCTCGTAGGATCAGCAGTACAATAGGATGACATTTTAAGTTGGCCAAGTTGAATTGTTGGTTGCTCGAGTTGATGCTTAGCCCAGGCCGAGGCTTAGTTAGTTAGATCAAGAGGTTGAGGTTAGCAAGCAAATTAGGCTCGTGGTTGGATAGTCGATTGACCAAGTTGGTCGAGGCTAGCTCGGGATGGTTGAAGATCAACTCGGGATGAGCACTTGATGGGCAATTCACAATTAAATTATGATAAGTCAGATTGTACGACATCATAATGCCAGCTCGGGTCGGGGTCTAATTGAAGACCGCTGGCAGGTCAGAGTCAAGCAAGATGAGCAATGTTGATAGGTCTGGTATGGCTGAGTTGAATGCCTTAGCGATTTATTCTCCTTACACCGAGTTTGTTAGTAGTCAACGGTTGAAAATGGAAGAAGCTTACCCAATTCCAAAGCAATAAGGAACCTCGCAACAAGGCAACTTTGAAAAAAATACGAACAACAATAATATAAATAAGTCAAAGCATCCTCTTTCTCTCCCTAAAATAAATAGAATAGAATTTAAACATGAACTAGAATTCTATTTCAATAGATAACTCAAGCTCTCAAAATATGTCGGTGATGGGGTTCTTATAAGAATTACATAAAAATTGTTTGATAGACATAAAAATCCCTTTATTTTGTAAGTCTCAAAAGAGGCGTGCTATACTGCTAGCCCAATTCTCAGGCATTCCTTACTCTCAACAAAAATTAACCCTTGTTAAAGCAAGTACATGTGTTAATTTTTGGTTGGAAGCAAGGACATGTATTGGTTTTTGGCTGATAGTAAGGCTAACACAACTCTTTCCAAAATAACCTTATTACATGGCATATTTTAAGAGCTTTGGTTTTCTTGAACTAGATCTTTATTAATTTTTTTGGGTATCGTGAATACAATTAGGCCACAAACCTGACAATTAGTGTTAGTATCTGATCATTGGTTAGAAGTTAGATGTCTAGCATTTTAGCTGGGCCAAAAGATGAACTTTTCAACCGCCACACAAATTCGTGGAAATTGATCCCAATCCAAGCGGGGGATATACAAGCATATACATATTGCTTGTGGCACCAATGAGAAGGAGATGTTTCTGTTCATATTTAAACTCAACTAAATATTAACGTAGTGATAAAACTAACCATTAATATAGGGTGTTGCTAAAGTTCACTCAATGGATAAATTTGTTAACCTTCACCAAGATATTTTTCCTCTGTATTAATTATGAAATACACTACAGTTAAGAGTAATGTAGTCTTTTCATAAGAGACAGTCATTAAATATAGGAGAGAATAAATGCAATTTGACCTTTCATGTATATTGTGAGCAAAGAATTTTGCGCTCACTCAAATCCGGGATATATATATATATAGGGGAATGCTATCATTCACTAGGACTAATGAACTTTGTTAACCTTCACTAATCTTTTTTACCCCCTATGTATTGAACATCATTCTATTAAAAATAAGGGTATTATCTATATTATTTTCATAGGAGACAATTCAATAGATAAGGGTGACAAAAATACTAGAAAAGTCACATTTCATTTAGTTTCTCTTGCATTAATGACTGATCCCCCTATGAAAAGACTAAACAATCCTTAATTTTATTGCATTTCATAATTAATACAATGGTAAAAATGTTTTGGTGCAGTTAACCAATTTACCGACTGAGTGAACGATAGCAATACCCTAATGGTAGTTTAGTCTTTTCACAGGGTACCCATCATTAAATATAGGAGAGAGAAAGTATAGTTTGAGTTTTCTTATATTGTTTACTTCTCCTATTTAATGAATTGTCTAGTATGAAAATATCAAAATACTCTCATATTTAATAAAACATATACAAGGGTAAAAAAGATAAGTGAAGGTTAACAAGTTCACTAGTCTGAGTTAAGGATAACATTATATATATATATATATATATAGAGAGAGAGAGAGAGAGAGAGTAACGTTCCTAATAGCTTAGTTGTTAAGAGATTCTTGTATGCAGTTGACTCTTAATCATTGGATTATAAACTCATTTAAATCTAACCCTACATCCAAGATAGGTGATTTTTGTAAAATAGCCCTCCATAAATTTAGGAAACTACAAACCCATTTAAATTTCATCATTCATTCAAGATATATGGTTTTTGTATAACTACTCCTTAATTCTAGGAAAAATCACACGAGAGGTGTTCTCTCTCTCTCACTGTAAATTTTGTTTTCTAAAAACCTAGGAGAAGAGTTTGAACCCTAGATAAAAGAAGAAACTTTAGATTAATATCTTCTTAACTACAATCAAAAGGACATATGTTGGGTTAGGATTCAACCAAATATGAATTAGAAAAAAATTCTCCTCTCATTCTCACTGTAATTTTTTTTTTCTAAAAACCTAGGAAGAAGAGGTTGAACCCTAGAGAAAAGACGAAATTTTGGGTTAATATCTTATTAACCACAGTTAAAAGGACACATGTTAGGTTGGGATTCAACCAAATATGATTTTAAAAAAAATAACATTAGAGAGATAACATGAGAGAGAGAGAGAGAGAGAGAGAGAGAGAGAGAGAGAGAGATTAGGAGAGAGAACAAGGAAAAAAGAGAAACTCCTATTTAAAGGGGGGAGGTTGGTTACGTATTAGGGTAATTTTTCACAGAACAAGTGATTTTAATTTCATCTCTTGGATTTAAAAGAAGTATTGATCTAACAATCATGATTACGTAGCTTACTAGAATCTCTAGTAAGCTAAGTGAACGAGAACCCTTCTCTCTCTCTCTCTTTCTCTCTCTCTCTATATATATATATACACTGATATCTTTAGAGGAAAGAATTCATTGAATAGGGGAGAGAAAAAGTACAATAAAAGTCTCTGTATTTTCTCTCTTGCATTTAATGATTGGTTTCCTCTAAAAAACTAAAAAACTAAACTATTATTTAATTTTAGTGAGTTTGATAATTGATACATGGACAATAATGTTTGAGGAAAGGTGAACAAGTTCACCCACTAAGTAAACATTAGCAACACCATATATATATATTAATACTATATGCCAGTTGGTGTCACCTCTCCATTCTCTCTTCAAGTCGATGCCGCATGTCTGTTGACATGGCGGACTTTCCTTAGTTGATCAATAAGATATTGTCACGTGCAGGTCTGCCAATTAAATCACTAACCATTGTTTTCCTTCCTAATTAAGAGCCACATAATGAACTTACTAATTATTTTCCTCCCTTAATTAAGATGATGCCAAGTGTCTACTAACTAGACCACTAACAATTTTTTTAGGAAAATGCTTAACATACCCATGGTTTCCACTATGTAACGGAATGGCCGGTCCTCATTGGTCCATGCCCTATTTTTAAACACTCATCAATTGTGGTTAAGATTCACGCACCCTAGTTAAGCAATCCTATATGTCGGTTGATGCTACGTGACATACCCCAAATCTCTCAATTTTCCCTTCACTTTGACGCCATGTGCCATCTTACATGGTAAACTGTCTTTAATTGATCCAATGAAAAGACGCCACATCATACACTTAGCAACTATAATTTTTCTAAATTAAATGATGGGATCACTCCTAATAAGCCATATAATGAGTTTATTAATTATTTTCTCCTCTTAATTGTGATCCTAAGTATTCTTTCTTATTTCCTCTCTCAACTTAATTGAATTGATATCATTACAATCCTAAAAGAAATCTTTATTTTTTCTTCTCTTAATTATAATCCCTCGGATTCTATAAGAATGTAAGTATTTTTTCATAGTTCCTCTCTCCACTTAATTGTTTTTATATCATTACGATCCTAAAATAAATCTTTATTATACTCTTGGTCTCCCCATTTTATATAATCTTTTTTACATTCTTGGTCTCCCAATTTTCTCTAATCCATCATCTCTTATTTCCTCTTCATCTTCCTCTCTTCTCCCAAAAATCGATTCACCTAATTCCTCCAAAAAAAAATTCCCAAATTCTCCACCCACTATTCCCACTCACCTCTTCTCTCATTCTCGAAGTTAACCTTAAAACCCACTCATTGTATTCGGGGTCGTTAATGACAATATAAAGAAGCTCTAGAACATGGATTCAAACCCTTTCGATTCTTTGATCAAATGAGACGAGCAGACTTTCAATGACGTATTGACTTCGATTTCAATTGAAATTTTGGAGAGGTTTGGCGCCAACGTCATTAGAGAGAACTCCTATTGAGATGGACATTTCTAGAGAGAAGAGATTCTTATTCCACGGAAGTACCTCTCACTCTCTCCCTATGTTAGAAAAAATATATTTTTCGTAAATTCTTTGAATAAAACATTTAGTTCTTCCCTTTCTCATCAAGTTAAATTTTCATTCATCTCATTTTAATTTTTATTTAATTTCCACAATCTTAGGTGAATCAAGTTCTAACAGAAATAGGTGTCATGGCTAAGCCAGAAATAAAAGTTTCCTACAATTTTCACAAATAATTTGAGGTAGTCCCAACAAACACAAAATTATTATAGAAAAATTTAGTTTTATCGTTAAGTGCTCCTTAGAGAGGCAGAGACTATCACAAAGAGAGTTTTCATCCAATGTGACTCTCTTTTTCACTCTAAGTGTGTGTTAAAAATTCTATTTTATGTGTTTTTAATTCTGAATTAAAATATGTATTGTTTTTCATAATATCAACAGACTTTCATTCTGATATTTTCATTTCATTTTTGTTTCTAATTACTTTTTATAGCTGAGAAGAAAATGATTTGAGCATTGATTAATGTTGTGGCTATGACCTGTAGTGATTTTCTAATAATTTAATAAAAAAATTAAAATATTACCGAGAATCCATTTTTAGTATAAGGACTTAGTTTCCAACATGAGACTTGTGAGTTTCACTCTTAACCTTCTTTTTTTCATATAGGTTATTCTCATTTTTTGTTGCATTTTTGTAATTCGTTCTTTCTATCTCACTATCCTGACTATTTGAATATTCAACGTTAAAAAAATGATTGTTAATTATCCCTTTCTACTAGAAATTTCTCATTCTCTTATGTTAATTTTTTATTTTTTTATTGAATACACTATGTCTATATTAGATTAGATGAACATGAAATTATCATATTTCATTTTAAAGTATAAGTTGACTATGTTCATTTAGGCGATTTTGAAGTTTCATTGGATTTCTTTCTCTGTTTTAATTGACTGTATTGTTTAATTGACTGTATTGGACTCCAACCTGAGGATCTTCCTCGAAAAGTCCCTGTCAAACTTGACGGCATTTTGAACAAAATGTAATTATTATATTTTTTTTTTATGTTTGTGTTTTACAGTTTTCTTCATATGGCCCATTTAGGTTCATCTGTTGATGATAAAATTTTTGCCCCATTTATGTACTTTTTTATGTCTGCTGTAGTCTCTAAGTAAAATTTAATAGTGGGTCCTTATTTTTTGGGTATTCCCCATTATTTATCTCATGTGTTAATTCATATATATTATATATATATATGTATATCTTTTTTTATACACTTATACATTGCACGGGTCATTGCTAGTATATATATATATATATATATATATATATATATATATATGAATGTTTTATGTATGCATGGCAAAGAAGGTTCAAACCCTACCAGACTATAAATGTACTCAAGAAATCTATCCTGAACCCGACCCATGGGTTGAAAAACAATATTAACTTGTGAAAATGTGGCGAGCTTGGCCAGGTCAGGGTTGGCCCAAGCCATTTGGAGGCCTAAAGCGGGAATTCTAAATGGGGCTTTTTTTAAAAATTGCAACTCATTATAAAATGTGACCTTTTTTTAAATGGGCCTTTTTTAGGGTTTTTTTTTCATAAAGCCATCAAAGCCAACACTTTGGGGCCTTCATTTTTTTGGGGCCTAAAGCACGGGCTTTGATGGCTTAATGGACGGGCTGGTCCTGGGCCAGGTTAATGGGTTGGGTCAGAGGTTGCCATTCCCAATTAAGGTCTAGGCAAGATTATGTAATCCATCCTGAGCCCGACCTATGGATTGTAAAACAATCTTAACTCATGAAAATGTCGGGTTGACTTGGACGGGCTAATGGGTCGGGGCAGAAGTTGCAATTTCCAATTAAGGTCTAAGCCAAATCTAAGATGTGCTAGGGCAGGTATGAAGGAGTGATTCCCTCAAATAAGCTTATACATTCTTTTGGAGACCCACCATTCAATGCATCCCACGGCGGACATTTTCCGATACCATTTGTCGAAAAGTTATTGGCTATGAAAACATCAAAAAGTGGATCCTGACCCCTTACCCGAATGCCCGAATCTAGACAAAAGGGTAGGGTAGGATCTTTCTGTCTTCCTGTCCTGATTTGAACTACCCTCCTTAAAATAATGGGAGATCTACAAGCCCAGTTGTTCAATTCACGAGGGCTTTTTAAGCTCTCTCAAGTGATACCAAAAACAAACAACAGAGATGAACTTCAAAAAATCCATTGGTCCCAGAAAACGACTTGTGATCTTTTGTCATTTTTCTCATTTAAGCTTTTCCCAAGTTCCCTTGCTATAGGCCCAAGAACTGATCGATCTTATCTCTTTCTATATCTTTTTAGCAAAACCATGCAAAATCATTGCAATTTCCTAAGTAGTTTGATTGCGCTAATCGATACCTTCATCAGCTTAGGTCTTTGAACATCGCACTCATATTTGACAGTGCAGTGATTCACGTGAGGGTCAGGGCTAGGGCTGTCAAAGGGCCGGGCCAGGGTCTGCCATAGCCCTGTCCTCACTTATAAGGGCACGGTCCTAATCTTCTGAGGGCCTGAACTAATTAGGCCCTAGTCCTATTTCTAAGGGTTATGGTAGTAAAGAATAGTGAATAAAATTTTTTGTTGTATAATTTAGTGGGATTTTCTTTTTTTTACATTGGCTGCCAATCTGACGTGAAAGTTGAGAGAAAGAGGCACAAAATAGAGCAAATACACGAAATTGAGAGCCGAGATGTATGGCGGCGCAACGTAGTGATCTGTGATAGTGTGCTTGAGTGTTGAAAGGGAGGAGCTTAGTAACCCAAACCTCCCAACCTCTCGCTCTCAAACCTCGCTCTCACCTCGGGAACTTGATTTTAACTTTTGTAAACCTCGCTCTCACCTAGAGAGTACAGTTTTTGTGTAAAGTTTCATTTTTATCCCAACTTTTCATATTAAGTCAGGTGTATTTTTCATTTTTCTTTATAGGTACAAGACTCATGTAAGATTTGTTAATTATTGGTGATCTTGTAATTGAAATTAGATTTATACATTTAATATATCAATAGTCATCTATCTTGTTTGTTGTGACTATAAATTTGAATGATGAATGATTTTATCACTTCTTTCTTATAATTTAGAAAGTACAAAAGGTATATTTGTTTTCAATAACATCAAGTATATATATATAACCCCCCCCCCCCCCCCCCTTGGAGGGGCGTATTTGATATTTCAAATTTTGAATTAAAAATATTAAAACATATTACATATATATACCATAATTATAGTCTATAGTAGTTGAGGGCAAAGGCAAGGGCCAGGCCAAACTCTGCAGTTTGTTGATTAGGACCTGCCTCATGTAAGAGGGTCTTGATATTTTGGCCTCTACTCAGCCCTCGGTCCTAAAATGGGGAAAAAAAGCCCTCCATTTTAAGGGCTTTGGAGGGCGGACCCCTTGCCAAAAAGCCGGTTTGTCAGGCCTATATAAAGGTACTGTTCTGTTTTGAAGACTTTGCTCGAATAGACGAAATCCAGTTGCAAGCACTGCTGATTGCACAAGATATGCCAATTGGGCTTTTTTTTTTTTATTGACATATCTCAACTTGTTCATTGTTCATAAAGTTTCTGAATCATTTGGTTCATATTATTGCAGTCACAATGATTACACAATAAGGGTTGTCATAAATAAGTATTGTCATGAATAAGTGCTCTTGTTAATAATTATGTTTATGTGTGGTTAGTACTGTTGATTAGCGATTATCTAGTATTTTTTTTAAATGGATATTTTCAAAAAAAAAAGAAAAAAGGGATATTTCGGAGAATACCTCTCTCAAGCTTAAGACATCTTGTAAGTCTCCCAAAGGTAAAAATTTGAGTGTTTAAATAATTCTTCCTTAGTCCCTAAAGGTGCATGAGCAGTTATACTACTCTATAATCACTCACGGACAAGATTATGGAATCACTGGTTATTTACACAATTGATTGTTTTATAATTGCTTATGATGAATCGAACCAAATTATATTATTCCTTCATAATCTCAGCATAAGCTATTTATAAGTGATTAAATCGGCTTTATTAATCAAAACCAAACCATCCCTTGTGTTTGATATAGACACGAGGGGAAGGAAGGGATTGGAATGAGCCCATTTCTTGCGAAAAAAGGAGGGAAAAAAAAAAAAAAAGATTGATTTTAGTATTGGCTTACAAGATTTTGAGGGTTGGGCCAACATGTAGTTTTTGAGAAAAGCTAATTATGTTAATCCATGTAACTACATCTAGGTCAAGCAAAGCCCCAACAGGGTCAACACCCGAGGATTAAAAGAACTCTATAGATAATAGAGATGAGTTGTTCTGATCAGATATACCACTTGTAGATCCCCACACCCCTCCTCACTCCTACCCCTAACCCTAGGGCTGTACATTGGGTCAGGCTGGCCTATGGCCCGCATGGCCTAGCCCAATCTAGGGCAGACTGGGCTAAGATTACATGGGTTTGGATTCTGTTTTTATTTAGTGTTTGGGTATGGATAAACCTCAACAAAGCCCAGTTAACCCAGCCTGGCCCAAAATATAGCATGTTTCTTAGTTGTATTTTTTTCTTCTCTTTTCACTTGTTTCTTGGCAGCCAAATATAGGGTAAATAGAAACATGTCCTCTTAAGAGGCTTTAATATTTAAAATAACATTAAATAATACTTTTTTTTTAAAATTAATGAGGGAGAAAAATCATTCAGAATCAAACATGGTGTGACATTGTGCATCCTAAACTTATGACGCCGATAATCAATTTGATTGTCCTCGAGAACCAACTCAGTTCACCAAGACAGCCAACTAAGCTAGGTACCATTCGTTACTAAGAAGTAAATTGAAAAGCCCTGCACTCATGAAAAAGGTTGAAACAGGCGTACAATCATTTAGGTAAAAATTGAGTTGAATATGGGCTGCCCCAACCCCACCTGAACTTGTAACATTGTACATGGGTCGGGTTTGGGATTGCTGAGCCCAAACTGGCTTCAGCCCAACCCATCCATTGTACACCCCTACCTAACCCTAACCGTGTTGGAAAATTGCGGCAAACTTTGTCACACCTCCCTATCTTATGGCAATGACAACAATTTATGCGATTGAGAGTGAGCCATTCATTTAAAAGGCAGAAACCTATTGAGTGAAATATGATTATATTTCATGATTATTTAGTTTATGAACAATCAAGGCACGTAAATACAAGTAAATGTGCACCATAGGGAAAATTTCGAGTGGGTCAGTGCGGGCACCCGAAGGGACTAGTCCTTGCCTCGAAGGGTTTGGGACATCCTCTGTTACCCAAAAAAAAAAAGAGTAAATGTGGGGTTTGTTGCTCTTGGCACAAAAGCACATACCTTCAAAAGGATGCTCATCTGCTGGGCCATGAAATGTTGGGGAATGTAGAGAAAATCCCAAAACTACTGCAGGCAATTGGGGAAAAGCTTATGTGTTGGTTTCCAGGCACATACCCATACTACTTCATCGATGTCCTTAGGCTTCAACTTCCCAAGTTCTTTAGGATCTGACATAGTGCTAATTTCTGTACATATACAACCATTTCACATTGACAGGTGCAAGAGCAGAGAGTGCAAAGAGAACGGCTGAACATGGTAGAGGAAAACACTTTTTTTTTATATGATATAAATCTTGAGTTCCAGTTCTGTTTCCTTCTTTCTGACAAGTAAAATATAATCTTCACATCTACTACCAATATATAAAAAACAAGCTAATAAACAATCCTTTACTGAGTCGGGGACTGAGTCACTCATTGTCCAAGCCCAAGAAACTCAGATTGCTGGCTATGGGACAAAGAGTTTCAAAGCTAAGATTAAAGCATATGCAAGTATAGGGACAGATAACTGGAACAGTAGTTTTAATCAGTGTAGTCAAGGCGTCTAGGCGATGCCTAGGCGATTAGCCCCGGCTAGGCGAGGCGTTGCCTAGGCGATGCCTAGGCGTGGCCTAGGCGATAAATTTAATATAAATATATATATAATTATATATATATCACGTATATATATAACATCCAAAAGATCAAAACTTCACACCCACATTCCACAAAAACATAAAATAAAAAATCTATTACAAGCATTCATCACATAACCAAAGACATGTTAACATAGTGGGGTATTAAACACTTCAAAATCTGGGTAAAATACCCAAATTCGTGTCATTGTCTATGTATAATATTAGGCAGAGCCCTCCTACGATTGCCAGGGGGGGTGGCAGGGGGGGCAGCGCCCCCCTGCGACGCACGAAGGTCCGCAATCTGGGCCTAATAGGCCCAGATTGCTTCGAAAACGATATTTTTAGTGAAAAAAAATGATTTTTTTAGTGAAAAAAAACGATTTAGAATCTTATTACTACTTTATTTCATGTTTTTATATTTTTTATTTATTTATTAGGAAATTTTGGATTTTTTTAAAGCAAAAAAAATAAAATAAAATAAAATTTGTAGGATCGCCCGCCTAGAGGGGCGCCTAGGCGACAGAGGCCCAAAATCGCCCAGGCGACCGCCTAGGCGACGCCTTGACTACACTGGTTTTAATGTATCAATCACTGACCTGACCATGCCATAAAGCTCATGGAAAATCATTCACTTACAGAAACATTTCATCAAAACACAGAAAGAGAATTTTACTAGCAGACAAATGGCATCGGGTTATTTTTCACATTAGGTGTGAATAATAAGTAACTCAGTTCTAGACTTCCAGTACATCTAGCGTTTTTCAGCCGAAAGGGTTGATGATCCCAGCTTACACACAAAGAAAGATAAGCATAATGGGTTAAAGAATCAATGTATACTAGCAATGCAAATAAGAAAAAAGAAATCACAAGGATGAAGCAGATTGAGCATCCTCACTCAGAGAATCTTGAACTGCCTTCAAGACCAATGGCATCAACTTCTGATTGGTTACAATTATACCCGTATCAACATCCAGGAATTTTCCCTTGGAGAAATCCAAAGGGTTCCCTGCAGCATCCATGGCCACACCACCAGCTTCTGCAATCCATCAACAAACAGGATGTCAGAAAAGCTGGAGAATGCAATCTCAGTGTATAATTTTGAATACATATTCTATAATTTGACACTGGCATGGAAATCAAATGAATTTCTCAGGTTTTGCAAGAGCGCTTTCTAAGTGTTAGATATTTTCAAAATCTCTAATCCCATTTAGTAGGTCTAAAGGTTTGTTTTGGAACTTATTTATGAAAGCTTTATAATACTTTGTAAAAGGAAATAAAACTAGTATTATTAGTGTGTGGAGCAGTGCACCAATCCTTTAATTGCATGTGTTTCCTTTAATTGTGATTTTAAAAGTACCTTCAAGTTTGACTGCTACCACTTCAAATGAAAAGGTTAGGAGTTTGAATCTATAACTAACAACTAAATAAACGTTGGAAGTTTGAATGAATTCAAACTATAACTAATAATAACTAAATAGTCGTTGGGTGGATCAGTTAAGATAACTGTCTTATTTTGACCAAAATGGTATCACCATTGTGGTCAGGCGTCACCTATTTGAGTGGACACCTTTTGAAGAGGCCTGCTATATATTAAGACGATAAATAGGCAAGAGATATACAGGATTGAATATGCTCACTTCATCTGTGTAGAAAAACAGTCTCTTTTAAAAAAGCTTTGATCCATTACTCTCTTCCAATTTCATAATTATTTATTTGATTAAATTAATTTTTCTAAAACCGTTGCTCAAGAGTTTGGGTTGATCTTGAAAGTTATTGCAAGACGTAGATCAACATTAGTGACATACTGGGCTTCATTGTATCCTGGAGGCAATTCGCTATAAACCCGTTTGCAAACCGGTAGTGGGGGCGAATAATGTCTTAAGGAAAGGGGATTTTCAGCACGCCTTGAAGCATCTCATTGTGTTTCCTTTTCTATTCGTCTTATCTACTACCTATTGGAATCTTGGATCTAACACTAAGTGACGGTTTCCTTAACAAATTTTAACTTTTAAGAAAAAACAAGTTTATTCATATATAATTTTTTTAATTACATCTCCAATCCATGATCCCATGGTACAATATTTCTCAGCTTTTGTAAATGTTCTACTCTACAAACATTTTGAGGGAGTATAAGACGATAATATCTTTAAATTAAAATTAAAAATTCATGAACCTATTCAAAATGACTAAAGAAACTATTATGTCCATAAACCATAACCACAAATTAATTACGAGTATTTTATAACAGTACTTTAAAAAGAATAAGAAAAATAACATTTGGATCTTTATACAAGAGTGGTGCACTACAAATCACTTTCTTCCCTCATCATAGGTTGAGAGGAATGAAGAATGAAAAAAGGGAAAAGATTTGTTGTCCATAAGAAAATTAACATTCAGATCAATAGACAAGAGTGGTTCACTGCAAAGCACTTTCTTCCCCCATCATAGGTTGAGAGAAATGAAGATGAAAAGGGAAAAGATTTGTTGTCCATACCTGTGACCACAATGAATCCGGCTGCATGATCCCATATTTTCTCACGGTATCCTTTATGAGGGAAACGTAAATATATGGCTCCATCTCCTCTGGACAGAGCTCCATACTTTGCCTGGCTATCAATTCTAACTGGTGGTGCTTTGACACCAAGTTTCTGTACGGGAAGTAACATTAGGAGCTAGCCATATAGAAATTGATATGAGGTGAAAAAAGAGATGGTAGCTGCAAAGACCATGAAAAACCTTTGCTATAGAGCTAGATAAATCATGCATGGAGTGTGCTGCTTCAAATGATTCAAAGAATGATGCTTCTTCAGGATTTTCTGTACCACTGACATGGACCTAAAGAATAAACAAAAGCCTAAAGAACATCAGATATAATCATAAATTATCAAGTTAAGCAACTGTGTACAGGTATCAACCTTTATTGATGAAGAGCCCTCCAATGATTGCATATCGGTGCCAGCACCAACTTTGGCAGAGAAAAGACAACCAACTTGGTTTTCTGAAGAATGCTGATCATGGCTACTGATTGGTGCTAGAGAAAGATTTGGACAAGCCAGGACACCCAACACTACTTTTCCTTCATCTAGCAATGCTAATGCTATTGCATATTGATCTCCTCTTAGAAACCTGCAGTCCAGTCGCACGCATAAGCTAAGAAATCATGGTGGTGAGTATGCTGTACCATACAAACAGAAAGAAAGGGCAAAAATGCAGTGGACTGAAACAGTTAACAGGGACCAGCGACTAATCTGGAACCCATATAAATCACTAATGTTTCTTTTTACTTGGGGTGGTGAGTATCCAGTAGTCGACAATTTGAAAAATGGTAGTCAACACGTCTCCTAGGCAGAATTTTGAGATATTGGTCATGGCACTTGTGATTCCGAGTTGGGGTTTCCTATCCAAGGCTGTAGAGAAGTTGCATCTGATTCAGTTCTTCATAAGCGGACCAAACACATTGAGGTTGATATTCATTTTGTTAAGAGAAAAAGTTCGAGATGGTTCGTTATCTCTTCAGCATGTTTCTTCTTCACAGCAGCTTGCCAACATATTTACCAAAGTTGTTGGGCCTAATCTTCTTCAGGATGTCACTGTCAAGTTCAGTATGTTTGATGTTTATGCTCCAGCTTGAGGGAGAGTGTTGGTATATGTAGATATGTAAGGGATATTAATGTAATTTACTATTTCTCTTAATAAAAGAGACTAGTGGGGTTCCTTTTCCCTAAGTCACTTTATCCCAAATCCCTTTGTTCTCTTTTTCTTTCTCCTCTCATCTAAACCCTAAAAATAATCTCCTTTTGTCTCCTATTTACCCTACTCCATAGGCTTTCCTTTCTCGCCCAAATCACCAAAGCCATTTGCCCAATAATGCCTTATTGACCTCAACTAGGAGACAAATATTTAGGCTGCCCGATTTTCTAGGAATAGATAAAGACTCCCAATCTACAAGATGATATTTCTCTCTTTAACCCGGTCATTTCATAGAAATTTTCCCTATATATATATTCCAACTTTTTAGCGATGGAGACTAGAATAGGAAATAGAGACAAAATAAGTCGGCGGAATATTGAGGGTACCTTTAAGTAGAGTCTTTCGACTCCCTTTTGATAGTAGATAGACTTCCAACCTTCGAGCTTGGCCAAAAAAACGATTGACAACAGGATTCTAGGCCTCAATGGATTTGGGTCTAGCTCCCAGTGGTAACTCCAAATAAGAAAGAGGTAGGGATTGCATTTTACAACCCGAACATGCTGCGAGTTCAACCCCATTTGGTAAATCCCCCACCCCAAAGATTACACTCTTGGTAAGGTTGATTTGGAGACCTGATACCGCTTCAAAGCAACGGGAAATGAATCTCAGATAAACTAACTGTCTACTAGATGCATCACAAAAAACTAATGTATCATTTATGAACTGATGGTGAGAGATTATCAGATGCATATTCCCGATGGAAAACCCTCTAGCACTAGACCCTCCAATCTAGATAATATCATGCTCAGGGCTTCCGTGACCATTATGAAGGAAAGGGAACTGCGGATCATCTTCGCGTCAGCCCCTAGGGTTTCTATAGTTTCTTGCATGACTCCCATTAACCAAGATGGAGAACGATACCGTGGATATACAAAATCTCATCTAGCTAGCCACCTAACTCCAAAGCCCATTTTCTCATGACATGCTCCAAAAAATCCCAGTTCATGTGATCAATGATCATATGCCTTTTCTATGTCAATTTTTCAATGATCATATGCCTTTTCTATGTCAATTTTGCATGACAAACCTGGTTTCCTCATGGAATAAGGTATCAATATGTATTGGGCATATCGGCCCAATACATATCGAGTTTAGAGGAAGGCGCCTTGCGAACACAAGAAATTAAGAAACATGAAGGGTATCGGTAGCGTATCCCATATTAGAACCAATATCCATGATACACAACTAATACCCTGCGATATGTTTTTTCCCTTTATTTATTTATTTATTTTTTCTATTGGCCAATACGTTACAGTTAGGGCTGTAAACGGATGTGGATATTATCCGTATCCTAATCTGTTTAGTTAGATAATTATCCGAATAAGTATCAGTCGGAGCGAATTCGGATAGTAAAATTACTATCCATTTATAATCGGATACGAATTCGGATACTGGTATATCCGATCCGATAAATATCCGCCTAATTATATAATATATATAAATAATATATTTAAAATTTATAAAATTAATATAACCTTTAAATATATTTTTTTAATCAACCCACATTGAGAAGATCTATTGATTTCATGCGAAACACATAGATCATTACCTTTTTTTTTAAATCAACGTTTTTTCAACACTTCTACAAAAATCTAAAAATCTTCAATATTTCGAAAAGTAACTTCAATGAACAAATGAGGATTCCGATGATTTATATCAAGGAATATGAGGGAGGAGATGCAAATACTAGCGACAACGACGATGACGGCAATAATGATGGTGATGACAATAACAATGATGATGATGATGATGAGGGGAGGCATGGTGTTGTATTAGAAAGGAACATTACTTTGACCATACCACCCTAGAGAGTAGCCATGGTACACATGCCCTTCCTGGTCATGATTCATGAAACTAGATGTATGAGCAACAATGGCGTGATATTGGGTGACAAGCTGGACGTACGGGTGATTATAGGTAGTCACGAAATATGGATGACATGATACATGGGATGGATAGAGTCGGTGTTGATGAGCCAATCATCATGATAGTGGCTATGGATATGAGACTACATCTTCGTTCTCATATGGTTATGGTTATGATGCCAAGTCCTACTTATAAGTAACTTATAGACATGACATGATGCTCAGTCCCAAGCAAAGACAAATTTCACAGCTCTTGGGTTTGCAGCTGATTGGGATAGTGGATGCTCCAAATGCCAGTCAACAGTAGACGAACATACAGATGTACAAGGCCATATAGAACGCTTACATGAATTGGACACATTATTAAATCCAGCACGTAATTCCCTGTGGTATTTTTTATGGTTGTAAGTCAATACTTTCTTATGAATTCCATTGATTCTAAGGTTTTTATTTTTACATTGTATTGCCTATACTTGGCTAAGTGGCTATGGCTTGTGTTTTCATACCTGTTAATCAACATGCTAGCCTTTTTTTTTTAATTTATAAATTTATAAGATTCTTAATGTAGTTGAGGGACTTCATTTAGTTTATTTTTTTAGCTTATACTTACATTAAATGAAGCGTTGTGCAAAGTATCCAAATTTTTCCTTATATATCAAGCGTTTTCTAATTTTTTCCATTGTATCCATGGTTCAAAATATCGTTACGTATCGGTCTGTATCAGCCGATACGTGCCGGTTTTTGAATTACCCGAGACGCTGATACACAGGAAAAGTTTTTTTGTAGGGTATCATGTCTATATCGGGCGTATCGGTACCGATACGGACTGATACTCTCGATACAGGTTTCAAAAAACCTCTAAATCCTATTCTCTCCCAAATTTATTTCATAATCAAATTCTAAGCTAAAAACAACTCAATTGTTGAAAAATAAAGATCTCAGCATTTGATTTTGGATTTGAAAGACCTTCCCTAAACTTTGAAGGTATGTAAAAATTAGTTCTTCATTTTACTTCTTTAAATTCATGAAAATAGGTTTTAATCAACCCAAAATGAATAGATGAGTTGGCCACCGTGGTGTCATCATATCTGGAGTACCTATAATATATCACTCAACTCAATTCTTGATCCCAGAGTGACGTATGAGCTGACATGAAACTCAATGTGATATTGAGCTTCTATCATGTATGTAATTTGATTTATGAATACAAGATAATATTTTCTTGTGTATTTTATTAAATGTAAGATTTTAATATCTAGATTGTATTTCCTATACTTGATTAAGTGACTGTGACTTGTATTTTCATACATATTTATCGACGAGCACACCTTTTTAACTTATAAAATTCTGAACTCTCATTTGTATGGTTATAAATGTAATTGTGTCATTTAGTTTGTTTTTAGCTTATATTTGCATTAAAAGAGATTTTTTGCAAGGTATCCAAATTTTTCCTTGTGAATCTAAGTTTTTTTTAGCGTATCCTGTTTTTTTCCGCCGTATCCAACTGATACGGTACCGATACGTATCCTATTTTGGACTTAACGATACGGCGACCGATACCGATATTTTGAATCATGATTATACGCTTATCCCCAATACATATCCTAATATTTCCTTATCGATACCGATACTTTGAACCATGGGTTTCCCACTCTTGATTCTATCATCCAAACATTCATTAGCGATTAAGATACCATCTAGGATTTGTCTCCCTAAAACTTTGATCTTGCCACACATCAACCACCAATTTCGAGAAATTCGGGTGTTCCATCCACATGTTCTCAAACTTAAATGGTCAAGGGCTAATGCCTATCTATCCACAGGATAATAGGAGTATGATCAAAAGTCGGTCTTCGAAGAGAGAACAATGATGCATTAGGAAACTTTGATTCCTACCAATCACATAAGAGAAATCTATCTAGCTTACAAAGAATGAGAATCTCTTGCATATTTGACCATGTAAATAGGGTGCTTTTAAGAGGACATACCAATAAACTATGAGGAAAGATCAACTCCTCAAAGGTCTTTATTCCCAGTGTTTGAATGTTCCCCTGACTTCTCGTGTTGAGATCTTGTACAATTGAAATCCCCACCCATGCACCATGGAAGTTCCCATCTAAACCTCACGTCATCCAATTATTGCCAAATTTCAAGAGAATCAGTGCCCCCAAATGGCCCATATACTCCTGTAAACACCCAAAAGAAGTCATCTAATCTGGTTACAAAATTGATAGAGAGGAAGCACCTCTTTCAAAACCCAACACCTCTATCTCCTCTCTATCCTAAACTATAAGGATACCCATGGATGCCCCCACAGAAGGAGTTGCCACCCAATCCGAAAATCTCATACCCCAAACTTGTTCAACCACCCAATTTGACACAATTTCCTATTTAGTCCCCTGGATTCATAAGATAGCCGGTATCTTGGCTTTCACCACTCAACAGACCACTTTCCTCTTGTTTGCATGGCCCAGAACCTTGATATTCCATGATAACAATCATTGAGGCATTATTACCCATGCCCCCCCCCCCCCCCCCCCCACCTCCTTCCTTTTTGCCCTTTCTCACGGTACCCTTTATAACTCTACTTGAAGACCCCTCATAGTTGACTCCGTGGCTAAATTCCTGAGTTCTTTAGAAAGCTTTTTGTTCACTGTCCCCATGACTCCCAAGTGCCCACCCATCATAAAAAGGAGCCTAGACAGTTCCAGACTTTGTAAAAAGAGCTAAAGTCTCTTTCTTACGACCATCATAAGATAACCCCAAAAAATTCTCGAACTCTTCTAGCCTTTCTAGAACCAAAACGGATACCTCCCCTAGTATCACTGACGAGGATGAGGGACCAGGGTCTTCATCCAAAGACCCTACAGGTTCAAAGCAGTTACTACCAGACGAGACTAGTGAAGGTCTACCATCATTCACAGTGAAACCCCCCTAACATTTCCCATGAGATTGGTTCTGGCTCAGACCTTCAGTCTGTAGTATTCCAGCCCCTTGAGGTTAGCATAACTGGATTATTTGATATCTCACGAATTGAGCAATTGAAAGTAGCGCTCTCTATACTATTTCCTCTTAGATTAAGGGATAAAATAGATAGACTGGCCAGAGGGTTTAGGCATACCTGAATCAGAGAGCAAGGGTGGATCTACCTGATCTGAGATGTCCCTGCACCCGGGTTGGGATTGTCATGGCTCTAACATTCCCTTCCTATTCATTGTAAGAGTCGAGTAGATCTTGTCGCAAGGTCCCCAACATCACTCCCGCAAAACAGGATGGGTATTGGAGAACCGGAGGCTGACTTAGACACAAGATGTAGCCGAAAGCGAACCCAGACCGACAGTAACATACTACATGGAGCATATAATAATTTAGATATGCTTACTTTGACAGACATACCCAATACCCAGATGTAGTATGGCATCAAATATGTCCGCACATTCATTAATATATGTATGCATACATGCCTCTATAGCATATAATACTCATGCTATGCATCTGACAATGTACACATGAGCTATCAAATGACTAAAGCATTATCTAACTGGACAAAACGAAATAGGTAAACAGACAATGAGAAAAAAAAATATTCCAAGAAGTATACAGCATCAAAAAGAAAAAAAAGATCAGAATGAAGTGCAAGCCAGCAATCTTGTCCATTTTTTTAAAACTAAAAGCTAGAAGGAAAAGGACAAAGAAGAACATAACCGAGAAGTTCCTATAAAAATTGCATCCACTGTTTAATATACTTGTGTAATAATCATTCAATCTACAGTTGATTGGATGCAAAGAAAGCATTGAAGAATAAAAAACTTTGTCTCATTGTTACAGAAACCATCTATATCATATTTTGAAAAAGAAAAGGTAGGGTAAATGATTTACAAACAAGAGACAAGTATTCATTTCATATTATTCAGGTCTGATTCCCAAGCTCACCCTTTAGTACCATCTATAGGATCCAAAACCCAATGCCGGCCATGAGAACCCCCTTCAGACTTGCCGCTGTCAATGGCATCAAGCACATCTTCTGCTGATAACGGAGAAATTTTGTACGTTCCATCACTAGTGAGAGTGTCGTTCACAAGTTTTGTGATGCGCTCTAGCGTTTCTTGGGCACCATCCTTGCGAAGATCTCCCGAGTCCTAGAGATAATAGTCAAAATCATAAGACTAGCTTCAAAATTAAAAAGGGGAGAAGAAAAATAAAATAACTGCTACACTCTCTGGCAATTATTGTAACTGATTCATCACTTAAATGTGACTTTAACCACTGAAAAGTCTGCACATTACCTCCTCAGCCACCAATGAAAAGGATTCAGAAGGAAGTTCCTTCTCCAGCACAAAGCTAACCAGTGCCTGTGATCCTGAGAAATCCGGACAAAAGATTGACACATAAATCTATTTGATTTGCAATTGCAGTTCCTTTTGCAGAAACCACAAAAGCAGTTTCAACCTTATAATCTGAAGAAGTGATAATTACTAAGTACTAACCATTCACCCAAAAAATATTTATACTTAATTGGTAGTTATCTATTTACATGCCGAATCAAAGTCAAATCAATCTTACAACCAAAGTAAACCTAGACTAGAAGCTTGGGGGTTGTACCATGAGTGCCATGTCCGCACACAAAAGGTATATTAAATAGGCCAATATTTATCCTGTCACAATCTAGTTTGCAATTGAGCATGCAAATTATATTAGCAAATTCCCTAAACTTAGTGGTAAGCTATTCTACTGTGAACCTCAATTTATAAGACGTGCTCATGCAAAAAAAAAAAAAATCAATATTCAAAATTTGACAACCACAATACCTGGCAGCAACATAGAGGTAACTAGATAGATCTATGCAAAATTGATGAAGACATCCAGAAGCCCAATGAATTTCAGGTTTACCAGAGGTGGAGGAAGAAGAACAAGAACCCGTGTCACTTTGGATAGGTGACTTGGGGTATTGAAGACCTCATATGCACACATAGATCATTAGGAAGACCCCACACTAGGAAGGTGTGCATATGGGGCTGGTTTAGTGTGATTTAGCATAGTTTTAAATCTCAATGGACTGGGCTTTTAGTTAGGGAGGGAACAATTTATTAGTATTGGGTTATTATAGTCTTTTTATTTGTTTTGGTTATTTGAGTCTTTTTACCATTAGGGTTTCAACTATTTAAAGACTCCTTTTTGTTGTAAATTTTTAGTTAGTGAATGATAATCAAAGAATAGAGTGCTTTTGAATATTCTAATGTGATGGGATTCGGTATGATGCCATTGGAGTGATTCCCTAAAGCTCTAAGGTATACTTTTGATCTTTTTTTTTGCTAGTTCTCATTTAGTTCTTTCGATTCCCTATTTTGTTCTTGAAACCCTAACCTATCAGACACCGACTCTGCCCAATCCGCATCTGTATATGCCTCAATCCTTATGTGATCATGAGAAGCATATAGGAGACTTTTTCCAGGAGAAGACTATGTCAGGACGGGTGAGGAAGAGCTAGATGAGTCTGCGTATCAGTCTCTGGTATCTTCCTGTATCAATAAATGAGTCCTCATTGTTGTCCCCAAGTCTATGGTTTTGCTCAGTAGGTGTAGCAATAGGTTAGCATCCCATCATCCCTGTTTCTTTCAACAGATTAAGAACATACTTTCTCTAAGATATGAAGATACCCTTCTTGGGTCTAGCAACCTCAATTCCTAGAAAGTATTTTATTTCTCCCAAATCTTTAATTTCAAATTGCAAGGTGATGCTTCAACATTTTTAGCTCTTCCTGATTATTACCTATCATAACAATGTCATCAACATAGATTATGAGGGCAGATACTTTGTCTTTGCCTCGACTATGCTTGATGAATAGTATGATCAGATGACTCTGCCTGTACCCATACTTAATCATAGTTCTTCGAAACCTATCAGATCATGCTCTCGGGGATTGGTTTAGCCCATATAGGGCTTTCTTCAACTTAAAGACCTTTCCTCCAACTGTAGGAAACTTAGAATCAGGAGGCATCCTCATGTACACTTCTTCCTCCAACTCACCATTGAGAAAAATATTGTTTACGTCAAGTTGTTGTAGTGACCACCCTTGATTGGCAACAAGGGAGATGAGGACTCGAATTGAGTTCATCTTTGCAACAGGATCAAAAGTCTCTTAATAGTCAACACCATACGTCTGAGTGTAGCCTTTTGCAACAAGCCTGGCCTTGTACCTTCCATCAGACTGATGTTTTATGGTGAAGACCCACTTACAACCCATTGGCTCTTTTCCTTTTGACAGGTCAACAAGATCCCACGTAGCATTCTTCTCGAGAGTCCGTATCTCCTCACACATTTCCCACAAAAACAGAAGACAAATATGAGACAAATGCACGATATGATGGAGCCATGGAGTTGTAGGTAACAAAGTGGAAGATAGGATATTAGGTGCATGTACGAATTCCTTTTCTAATAGCAATAGGACAATTAGCATCATTAACAACAGGAGACATAGGAGGAGCGTCAGTGTTACCTGAGATAGGATGATCAGAGGAGGCTTCTTGGCAGGGAAGATGAGGTTCATTCTCCTTTGTCTTGAATACACCTACAACTCCTCCTTCACAGCAGGAGTAACTTCATTCTTCCATGCTCACGGGTATAGGTGAGGGAGAAGACAACTCTTCATCCTGATGCTCCCCTTGCATAGATGTCTTTGGGCTAGGAAAGAAAGGAGTGGTTTCATAGAAGGTGACATCAAGAGACATAGTGTTTCCGGGACAAAGGATGGTAGCACTTATACCTTTTCTAGGTAGAAGAATAGCCAACAAAGATGCACTTTAAGGCCTTGGGATCAAGTTTGGAGCGGTCAAGGTGATAAAAATGAGCATAACAAACATACCCGAACACTTTGGGCGGAATAGGAAACATGGGAGCCTGTAGAAAAAAGAGATCAAGCGGGGTTTTGAAGCTCAACAGTCGAGAAGACAAACAATTCATGAGAACGGTGTCAGTGAGTAAGACTTCAGACCAAAAAGAGGATGGAACATGCATAGTAAAAAGAAGGGATCGAGTGATCTCTAACAAGTGACGGTTCTTCCTTTCAGCCACACCATTTTGTTCAGAGATTTTGCCACAAGAAGTTTGATGTTCAATCTCATGTGTAGAAAGGTAGGAAGAAAGATCACTAGATGTGTACTCACCCCCATTATTAGATCGAAGGACTTTGATGGGGGTGCCAAATTGGGTGCGAACAATAGTATGAAAGGTCTTAAACACATAATATGCATCACTTTTAGCTTTCAAAAGGTAAACCCAAGTGACCCGTGAGTGATCTCATCCACAAAAGTAAAAAAGTATTTGTAACCAAACAGAGAGATAGTGGGAGATGGACCCCAAACATCATAGTAAATTATATCAAAAAGAGAACTACTTCGATTTCCATGAAATGAGTAAGAAGATCTATAATGTTTCGCAAGTTCACAGGTCACAATGTAAATTTAAACATGAAGAAGATACAAAATGGGGAAACATCTTCAACAATACAAAAGAATGGTGACCAATTGTCAATGTCACTGCATCATATCGGTAGCATGAGAGCTACTCTCAAAACAAGACTGATGAGGCAACCGCGGTGAATGATCTAGCGGGTATAAGCCATCTTTCTCATGTCCACTGCCTATAATCCTCCTCGTCACCATATCTTGGAAGAGACGATGAGTGTGAAATAATTTAATACTGCAGCTTAAAGATTTTGTGATACTGCTCAAAGAGACAAAGACATAAGATTAGTTGCAAAATTAGGAACATGTAAGACAACTAAGGGGTATAGAGGAAGTAGCAGCAAAACTACCCTTCCCTAAGATAGAAGAAAAAAAACCATCGGCAAAACTCTATATTTTCCTGAACAAATATGAAACGAGGAGAAGAGAGATAACATACCTGTCATGTGATCAGTAGCTCCTGAATCAATGATCGATGAGGGGTTGGTAATGGAAAGAGAGGCACTGTGTGCAGAAGCTGATGTGCCTGAGTGGGCAAACAAAGAAGCAGTTGTAGAAGGGGTCTCTCACCGAGACATGAAGTGACGAAGAGCCTCAACCTCCTCTCAGGATAGTCCAAAATTGTGCCTGGTGCAAATGAGGGATCCGATGATGTAGAACCAATTGACTCGGCTAAGTGGGCAAAGGTGCCACTCATGCCTCCAAAACGGCCGCTCGAGCGACCTCCTCAAATTGCAACTGTTGGCGATCTTGAAAGATGACCATGGAGGTTCCAACAGGTCTCCTTGGTATGTTGAGTACGGGCACAATGCTCATACTTGAGCTTATCTTTATCATCCATAGTTGGCCCTATATTCCTGCCTTTACCGTGACCACTACTCCAACTACCTCTTTGAGACATAATCGCCAAAGCATACCTTTCGTGGGTAGAGGCATGTTGCATTGTACTTTTCCTACTTTCTTCAATCAACAGATAGGAGTACACTTGATTAAGTGAGGGAAGGGTCTCTTTACTCAACACTTGGACCCAAGATTGCTAATACTCAAGAATTAGACCAGCCAAGAATTCAAAGATCCGATTTCCTTCTATCCATTTTTTTACTTCTGTGGCATCCTCGAGGTTGGAGAGTTTAAGATCTTGATGGTGATCCAACTCTTCCCACATTCTCCTCAACTGGGAGACGTAGGTAGCAAGAGTCTTCTCTCCTTGACGTAACTAGAAAATACTTTGCTGCAATTGATAAATGTGTGTCGTATTCCCCACTTGGGAATAGGTCTGCTCCACAACATTCCATAGGTCCTTGGTAGTGTTTAAGAACAATAAACCACCACTGATGTCTGGCTCCATAGAGTGAAGGAGCCATGACATAACAAAAGAATTCTCAGTACTCCACTTCTCATAGTCAACGGAGGGTTTGTCGTGTTTGGCTACCTTCATAGTAATATGATCCATTTTTTGGCTCCCATTGATGTATAGCTTGGCTGATTGGGACCATGCCAAGTAGTTGACTCCATTTAATAGAATAATAGTAATCCCTTGATTAGGGACATCAACACTACGCCCACTCGACCCAAGTGAAGGGTTGCCCGAAGAGGAAGTTACTTCTGGCATACTTGAATCTTCAAAAATCTACCAACAACCAACACCACACTTCAAACAAGCTTCAAATCAAGCACTACACTTCGCCTCAAGAAGTACACACTCGTAGACAAAAACACAAACACCTTCTAGGTGTAAAACAAGCACTACACTTCAAAAACACACTTTAAATCATCAAAACAAACACCTACCAACTGAGGGAGTCAAATACAGTCATATGTAAGCTGTTCCAATCCCAAATAGGTCATTCTCATACCTGTCCGTATGGCTGAAGCACAAAAAACTCCAACCAGCAGCCTATATACCCCTTAAAACCATCATAGTAACCTCAAATCAATGAGGTTCAGCAAGATACCACTTCCAAAGGGTAGGAATGAAAAAGGCGAACCAAGAGGGCGTGATTTCTTCATCAAAAAACAGCTCAGTGAAGAGGAGATGAAGATCATTCACTTGAGTTATTTTTCTGGATTTTTTTTCCAATTTCTGTAAAATCCTCGTAGAATCTTCAATACATATCCAAATCACATGAAATGGGGCTAAAAAATTCAGACAAATGAGCTCTACTGAAACCATACCTTCAAACAACCAAGCTCATACTCTTGGTCCATACGGCTGGCGTCAACCATACAGACGGTGATGTCACCATAGTCGAGCCCCTCCTTTGGTTGGTTGCTTTTGCTTTAAATGAATTCTTTGGAAATTTGGATGTGCTCTGATACCAAGTTGGAATCCAAGAACAAGGGTTTGGATGAGAGAAGAAGAAGAAGAACAAGAAGAGAAGAAGGAAGAATAGAGAGAGTGCTTAACACGTAAGTCTCCTCTTCTACTATTATAAATATGAGATAAATTACAAGATTACATAAATGCCCTTACTAACAAAAAGGAAATAAGGACCTAACATAAGTGAGGACATAAATGCCCTCACACTACAACATAACATAACAATATTCTCAACATATACTTGAGTATTTGTTCCCGGCTCACGCTCCGAGATCTGCACAATAATGAGATATTGTGTGTGTAGATTTTGGGGGCGTGACAGATGTGGACGAGTTGGGAGTGTACAATCTGCTTCTCGAATAGGAGGGAGTGATAGTCTAATTGTGTTTTTTGGGGGGTGGGGTGGGGTTTCTCCTTTAGCTAGATTACTTTAGGTCAAAACTTGACACTTTTATACTTATTATTATCTCAATTTCTTTCAAACAAATTGCAAATTATACAATATTTCATGAAATATTAACTGAATTCTGTAAAATAATTAATACCTTTAGCCAAAACTTTGTTGACCCCGGAATTAACAATAATTAATTCAGTCGAAGTTTCAAACCATGCAAGTGGCGACTTCAGATTTTCTTAGTGCCACTTCCAGTTCTGACCGGGGAGAGTTTCCACAGAAAGAAGATAAAATATCATGCAATGTAAAAGTCGGCCTTTGGGCCACTTCCTTTAAGAACACAAGAAGTTCATTCCGATCAAGGCCTCCTTTTATCAGCATATCATTCTCCTTTTTAGCAAAAGAATCCATGGACCTCTCCTTGATCACACCAAACAGCACAGTAGCGAAGTTGATGTGCTTATCACTTACCTTCCTCTCAGTCGGCTCAGAGAGTGAGTTCAAAGCATTAATTATATGCTTTTTGCGCCCAATCAAATTCAGCCACATCTTTACCGCATGTCCACTTCGTCACCTCATCAACATCCTTCTATTTACTCAGTCTCTATCTCAACAGAAACTTCCCTGAACTCCAATGACTCACTTGCCACCCAGGATGGGTCTGAACGCTGAAGTATCCAATTTATACAATCGGGGGACACCTTGCTCCTTGCACTTTCAACCTATTGGGCTTTAACCGAGAACATCATGGACAAAGAGGTCGGTATCTAAAGTCGTGCTGAATTATCAAAAGCTCGAAATTCCAAATCGATAATACAAAAGATTGGACACTGGAAAGAGCTCCCTAAGTGTCACCCTTTAACGAACAGATTATTCTTCAATATCAAATGGTTCCACATGCAAATCTAGAGCAGACAGCTATTTCTGCTGGCCCACCACGTGGATACCGAATGATCAGAGCTATAGTAATTGTTGCTAGAACACATAACAATCCACACTCAATCGAACACAGAACAATTCACACTCAATCTTCTCTATACTTTCTTGATATTGCAATCTCCATCCGAGGGGTCATTCATTGGACATAGCTAGACTTCTGGGCAAGCAAAAACGTGTTATCCTCTAGGGTTACGAATTCTAAGTACTGATTGTTTTTTTTTTAAACGAGGAAAGCTGGGGTTTAGGCGGACGCAGCGGACCCCGACCAGATTTATTAAAAAAACTCAAAAGAAACAGAGAGGGGGGACGGAAAGAAGAAGAGACCGCTACAGGGGCAGACCCCCGAGGCTACACACAAGACCCAACTACAATGGACAAAGCCCAAATGCAAACACACACAAAACCCTAGGAACCTGGCCCCAAACAAGAAGCCTCACATCTCGTATACAGATAAATAACGAGTGCCCCTTGACACTCTTCTAGTCCCACTCGAACAGAGTGTCCACTTGCCACAAGGGGACTCATAATCACCAACCTTATGAGGAATCTGAGATTTAAGGCAACAGATAGGAGGAGGAGACTTATATCTAGATAACGAGTTTAGAGGAAATGAGGAATATTGTCCTCCTCCACGTCCTCGATCCCAGGCTCAAGAGCATCAACGACAACATTCTCCTACGGAGCAGAAATTAAGATTTCTGGCTTCTTCTTGCGACTCTTCTTATTTTTCTTCCTCATAGAAGAGCTAGACCCATCCACGCCAAGAGAATTCGACCCAACCTCTTCAACAATCGAGGTTGGGCTATGGGGCCCATAAATCATAGGGATCGAATCTGGCCCAAGAGGAGTGCTAGAGTCTGCCAAAGATTCCTCAAGCAGAACCACGGACTTCTATGTACTGATTGTGTACCATGGAAATCTGATGATTTGTGAGATTTTAACATTCCAGCAGGCAGATCCTCCAGTAGCGGCCTAGGGATAGACGACGCGATATTCAGGCAGAAGCTCCCAAAGACTGGCTAGGTCCAGCATTGTGATGATTCCTTGAATGTTAGATTGATTTGCTGGACAAAATAGACAACTGGAGCGTCAGGGACTCGTTTCCGATCCTTGGCAATAAGGAAGTGCAGCGTTACTCCCCATTTCCTGAGATCTTTGACATGGATCAAAGGAGAGAGAATATCTCTGTAGATCTCGTCATAGATTATTAAACTTGCAAGAATTATCATTTCTCCACATAGTCTTGGGAAGAACGTATTTCAGGCCACAAAAATCAACACAATAATACATCATAAGCATCACACCTTACATAAACAAGAAACACAACCTACTCTTTACACTTTTTTTCTTCAACCTTACATGAGAAGGTTGAGAAATAGAAGATATAGGAATCTTTACACGCCACTGGAGAATTAATGATATTTTCGGGTACCTTGCAGGCAGGCTTGCACCTTCCAAACAGGAGGCTATAACTTAGGTCCAACTTGGTCCCCATGCAGGCATGGAACACGCTCATATGGCATTACCAGTCGAAGGGACTGTTCACCATCTGATCTGCATACTTCTCTGCAGTCACAGTAACTCAAAGGACTAACATCCAAAGGGCCTCAACCTCACACCAGATTTCAAAGCAGGTAAGGTAGCACTAGCTTGTATGGTCCCTTTAGAATTAGATACCCCAGAAGGTTAAATCCTTTTTCTAATGTTGCCTTCATGAGTATATAGAGCATAAGACAGGTAAAGAAAGAATTTGATGAAAATTAAAGTTTATCTCATGCTGAAAGGCATCAAGCAGTGATAAAAGTTAGATCAAGTCAAAATCTCTTTTCAAGCGATGAGCCGGTGATGAAAGGAGTGCTCTACAAACATATTTGAGATGGTTTGATCATGTGCAACAGAGATCAATGAAATAGAAATTCTCTACAGCTGAGACGGTGATGAAAGGAGTCCTCTACAAACATATTTGAGATGGTTTGATCATGGAAACAAAGACCAGTGACAATAGAAATGCTCCAGCTCTACATTTTTGTATAGAATGAAGGCTCCAAAAGGACAAGGGGATGACTGAAAAAGGACATGGATGGAAGCAATAAGAAGATTTGAAGCCTTTGGATTTAAAATATGGCTCTAGATAGAGTGGCATGATAGAACACGACCATGTAGCGGACCCAAATAGTTGAGGTAAGACTTGGACATTGATTAATGGATTTGTAAATATTTCATATTTAAAAAATATTTGTCAGGGTGGTAAATAAGAACAGGGATTTAAATATCGACATTATTTGTGATATATTGGCCAATACATCGCAATATTGGTGCCTAGGGATATTTCCCTCAAAAGTAACTATCCTTTTACATAACATTGGCATATATCATGATAAATATCGAATATATTGCAATACATCATTTTTTAAAAATCTTCTCACAGTTATAAAATTCCCTAAATATCAGTCAACATCTAAAATATATCAATTACGTGAAGGAGATATTGTGAGCTCTCCCCCACCCCATAGTTTTTCTATTCCCTCTCTCTCTCTCTGATTCATTCCATTGGCCTAAATCAACAAAAATGTGCTTATATTTGGTAAAAAAAAATCATCCGGGGGAAGCCGTGGGAAGAATTTTTCCAGTAAAAACCATAGGGAGGATATTTTTTCATTTAAAAAAAATATATATTATGCTTCATATTCTGCCAAATCAATATAAAATTTAGTCTGTTGTAAGTTTCTAGCCATTCGATAGATTGGCTAGAAAAGTTTTAACTTTTGGCAATAAATAGAATCTATTAATTATTCAAAATAAAAAGTTAAAATTAATTCCAAAATCTGATTTTTGATATGCTAATTCATCATCATTGCCATCGCTGCCTTATGAGGCTTTCCCAGCACGACTCTTGTTTCACATTCCGCTCTATTAAAATCCATAACTTCAATTAAATCTCCTATAATTAAATATTTTCACCATCTCCATTCATGTCATATTTTCCCTTTCACTCGCCCTTTTAGTGCCTTCAACTTACAACAATTCACTCATCACTAGATCTATTAGTGGTCTTTGCTAAACGTGTTAATCCTATCTCAAGCGACTCTCCCTTATTTTATCATCTACTGAAGCCACTCTCATATTCTCTCAAATGCACTAATTTTCAATCTTATCTTTCCTCGTCTTTCCACTCATCCACCTCAACATCATCATCTTGACTACACTAATTGCACCAATATGTTGTTTCTTAGTAGCCTAACATTCTGCTCCATAAAGCATAGTTGGTCCATCACTGTCTTATAAAATGTCGCTTTTAGTTAGATCGGAATGCATCATTCACATAGCAATCCGAAAGCACATCTCCAAGTTAGCCACTTGGCACTACTTCTATGGGCAACATCATCTTCATCAAGGTTTGAAATTTCGTATATTTCGACGATATTTTTCGATCTCGACAGGTTCCGAAACATATGAACCATGTATTTTGATTTTTACAAAATTTCGCAAATTTTGATCGAAACTTCGTAAATTTCGACAAAATTTCGTATATTTTGGTCGAAATTTTTCTAATTATTTTTTTTATATTTTCTCACACTGTTTTTACAAAATTTCGCAAATTTTGATCGAAATTTCGTATATTTCGACGAAATTTCGTAAATTTCGGTCGACATATTTTCTACTGTTTTTTTTTTTATATATATTTTTTGTTGTTTACTTATTTATACTTAAGTTGTAATGGTCATTTACAAAATAGAACTTATGTTATAAAATAATAATTTTAAATGTCTCTTTATAAATTAATTTCATTTTTATTTATATTTCAAAACCCTCCCTTAGATTACACTAATTATAATAAAATATTTTTAAAAAAATTTCATAAATGACCATATTACCCCTGTCTTGCAAGTATTAACCTAATTATATTTTATAAATTAAATATTATTTAACTATTCTTAGTATTGATTTTTATAATACACACAATAAAAAATTCAATAAAATCTGAATACAATGTTTTTAATTTTAACTATTCTTAGTACTGATTTTGATTGTATTTGAGTTAATTGTTATGCTTGATTGAGAAATGAATGCAACTTTTTATGTAAGTTACATCAATATTAGTGAATCATACATTGTCGTCAGCATCAGTGCACATCTTTAGCTCCCTTCTCATTGCATCTCTTAGATACATTGTTGTTTTTTGAATTTTTTTAATTCTTAAATGTGTATTAACATCTATTTTAACATTTCCTTAAGTTTCCTTGAAAATTTTCATGTTTTTCACTATTTTTTTCAATTTTTTCCTCCACGTGCGATATTGTTCCCTCGATATCGATATATCTTGCGAAATATCCTCGATATATCTTTTTCCCACGGCTCGAAATGACATGCGAAATCGAAATTTCGAACCTTGATCTTCATATGTTGCTTAGTAGCCCAACATTTTGCTCCATAAGGCATAGCTGGTCCATCGATGTCTTATAAAATGTTCCTTTTAGTTAGATTGGAATGCGTCATTCACATAGCAAATCGAAAGCACGTCTCCACTTTAGCCACTCGACACTAATTCTATGGGCAACATCATCCTCAATCCTCCAGTCTTTCATCCTTGTGAATAATTGAGTCGAGATACTAGAACTAGTAGATTTGAGTATCTCCATCCTCCAAGTCATCTATCTTATCTAGGGCCTCAACCCTATTTGTGTTCTTACTAAAGTTGCACTCCATATATTCTGTCATGGTCTAACTTATTTGAAAAACCTTAGATTCCAAGGTATCCCTCCACAATTTTAATTTTTCATTTACATTCAATAAACTTACAAGTAGCCTAAATTAGTTGAAAAATGAGTATGTTATGTACGTCCATGATTTTTCGATTGTCCGAAAAAATTCAGTTTTTGGAAAAAATATATAAATAAATAAAAATTAATATATTGAGAAGAAAAAATCAAATTAGACTAATGTATTATTTAGTAATTACATACTTTTTAATGATGTACCAAGTCTAAATAAAATAATATTTATGATATAAAATATTATTATATATATATATATAGGGAAGGGATCCGTAGACACATAGGAAAAGACATATATGTTTACATATGCTCACAATCATTCGATTGGGAGATCCAACAATGATTATTACTCCAGCCTTTTATTTGGAGAAGGGTATTTTGGAAATTTATTTTTTAATCCATGTTTATTTCCTTTCTTTCCCGAGTTACTCTCCAGAGTTCTCTGTCTTTCCAGCGTCTTTCTCTCTCTCTTCCTCCCCTCTCCACCAGGTCTAAGTGCTTCACTGTCCTTAACTCTGTCGAAAACTCTTGAAATCCCTTTCAGTCCTACACTGAAATTAACTCTTCTATAATAACAAGTTAAATATTTTACCAGTCATCCATATTCATAATAACAAGTATTTAAGGAATCCTTGTCGAGGCGTCTACGCCTTGATCATTTGATGTTGCCTATCTCAGAGATGTCCTTAGCCAAAACTCATATCTATAATTTTCTTATTTTGAACAAATAGTCTTTTTGTTTGTTACTAAGCATTAGAAAGAATGTGAGACCCCAATCATTTATAAGATAAAATCCAAAGTTGTAGATAACTTTCTGCCCCAGGTTCTGGATGATTTAATTTCGCCGACCCAGAGTGCATTTATTGCAGGGAGACTTATCCATGCATGATGATGTCCTTTTAGCACAAGTGCATTTTAACAAGGTCATTTTGTACTCCAATGCCAATGTAGTGGTTCAATATGTTGAGGATCCTCCATGGAAATCAGCAATATTAGGACTCTCCTTGGAGGCTATTTAGTGCTTCAGCCCAATGTAAATATCTCCATGATGTACTTAGACAAAATGTGCCGCTGAGAGAAGAAAGTTGAATTCCGACAAAAATTCTCTCTTGAACCAAGGGGGGGATTGAGATTGGGCCGGAGTCCGCGAAATTCCTGTTTTGAAATTTGTCAATGCAGAACGAGAGAAATCATCCCAGAGATAAGAGAGAGAGAGAGAAAGAGAGAGAGAGAGCGGAGAACATGTGTTTTTTAAGTGAGAGAGAATGCCAGAGAGAGAGGAGAACGCTGGAGAGAGAGGCGATAGAGAGAGAATACCAAAGAGAGAAGAGAACGTATTAAAAGATAGCATGTTTCTTCTCTATTAAGAATAGAAAACTAAAAGATAGAGATGGATCCTTTAAAAAATATTCAATTTCCTTAAATGCCCTTTAAATCATAAAAGTGTATATGAATAGTGGCCGTTAGATCCATTGATTGTATGGATGTAGTCATATGTAAACATATAAGTCTTTTTCCATATGTCTACGGATCCCTTCCCATATATATATATCCATGACCAATACGTTGGCATGTATTATAATGTATACTAGCATGTATTCTAAGTCATATTAGGATGTACTCTATCGCTCTATTAGATTATTTGTATTCCAACTCTAGTTATTTTTCTCATTTTACAGCAGTCAGTGCATAGTTCTTAAGATGTCATGAGCCAAATGGATATGCACAGTACTTTCGTCAATACACAACATGGTACCATAATCTTTTAAGTAGGGCATAGTGTTGCACTTATGTGGAGAACCAGATATATCGCCCTCTTGGTCAAAACAGAGTGTCAGAGACCACTACTTCGAGCCTCTGCACAGCTACATGTGGATCTGATGTAGCTCTTGTTGTGAAGTGAGTCCTATGTACTTGTTGGCCTACATTTGAGTCTGTAACCCTTTTATGAGTATTGGAATATATTTATAACACTTTGTATATGTTATATTCATATCAGATTAAACACCACAACCAACATATTATTTGTGCCATTCCAAATGAATCTCTTACATACATTGATTTTTTTTATTCTTAAGTGTGTAATTATGTATATTGTAACATTAAAAAAAAATGTATACTGTAACATATCTTGAAGTTCCAATGCATAAGAGTTTTTCTTAATTTTCCCCAATTATTCCCTCAAACAGTGATACATACTCTATTTTGATTATATCTAGTGATAAATCCCTTTTTCGAAGTGTAATATATCTTGCAATATCGATATTTAAATCCTTGGATGGAAAACATTGTCTATGCTACCTATATAATGTAGCACATGCCAAAGGATCAAGAGCCACCATTTGCCATTTTTGTTAATCATAAAAAAGAATGTGATAAATCGTTTGGCAGGAGATTATATTCATGTTGCATTATTGACCTTCAGGGATATCCTAGATGGGACCCACCAAAAGGTGAATCCTATCCCCTCCATGAGTACTCATGTGTCTGGAACGAGAAGAGAGAATGACTAACTACACGTCCTATGATCCAGATGCAAGTGTTACCCTTAATATTGATAATCTTATGTTCCACAAAATATTATGATTTCATCATATGTTCCTCCTATGCACGTGTATCACGTATTCAATTGTAAGCTAAATAAAGTTGATCTGAACCATGGCAAAAAACAATACTTCTAAAATATTGCAAAATTCAACACACGTGGATTAGAAAACAGCTGCTCAATCATTTGAATGAAAACTGAACTATGTATTCTTTTTTATCAAGTTACAGATGAACAAAATCACTGAAATATATAAATTAGATATAATTCAAAGGTATGTCTGGATAATTAGATAACAAACCATAATCTGCGACTGTAACAGGACTTCTATCTGATTTTGATTGAACATCTGACTGCAAAAGTGCTTTTTGAACCTTCTGGAGAAATGAACATCAACTATGCATGAAATCCCCCTCATCATACAGAAATTACAAAAAAATACACATGAAAAAAGGCATAGACAATGGAAAATCAACCTTCGACATCAAATGACCAATCATATATTAAATAAAGGTTATTAATGCTAAATAATGAGAAAATCTAGAGACAATATGATTAACTAATAATGCAAGCAACATGTGTTCAATATCTAATTTTGAATGCCCAGCAGCAACCAGGAATAAAATGAGGCATTGACAAGAGCAAATCCATTATAGAAAATGCAACTGAAAGGACCAGTAACATATCCTTTTGAGATACAGAAATAACTGCCCAAACGATATCGTATTATACCATAAGCAAATCTTGTTGGCCCTAATTCGTGTATATTAAATTACATATAACCTCTTAATTCATGCTAAAATTATCTGCACTATACAAAAAAATCGGTTTCAGCTGAGAAATTCCAAATAGTGTATTGTGTGTACTTTTTTTTTTTTGGAGCAAATGTCATCATTTATCTAAGGTTAGTAGGATAGAAGTTAGATTATTAGGATGGTGGGCCTTTCAACCGCCACAACTCAGACTCGAAACCAAGTGGCAAGTCCACACCCCCTATGGGGATACACGTCCTACTCCTACCAATGGAGCAACTAGGGAGGTGTCATTGTGTGTGCAATCATCAATGTCGAATGGTATGCCTCAATTGTTTGAGGGAGTGATCTAGATCCAATTGTAGAATCATTTTTGAATCATAAGATTATGTTGAAAAGGAAATAAAAATAGAGAAAAAGAGGAAAATATGGAGTAAAAAACAGAAAAAGAATAAGAACACCAAGAGAAAAGAAAACTAAAGCAAGCTTTCAAATCGTAAAACATAAAAAAGAAAAGGGGGGAAAACTACATTGTGAACAATTCTTCAATCATTTCCTAACAAGTATTCATGCTCGGAAATCAGAGAGTTGAACTTTTATCATGCATTTATTATAATGAAATGTGAATGATTAAACATATCAAGAAAATTTCTGGTATCATTTCATATTAATATTAAAAGAAGTGCATAGTTTGTGGCAATGTCATCATTGAAAACTAGGAAGGTGCTAATATTGAACTATTATACTAGCTCTGCTGTGATTCTATGATTCAATTGGGATTTTCTACTATGATTCTTTTGCTAGCAATGGGTGTTCTGTTTTCCTTCAGTGTTCCTGTTTCTTCCTAGGGTGTCAGTGTCTCAAGGGAGCTCTTTTGATGGCTTCGAGGAATCGTTATTTCGCGGTGGAATCCAAATCTTTTGAGCTTCAGGAGTCCGATTCCAAGGGGGGGTGGGGTATCCTCATTACAGAGCGGGGGAGGAGGGGTATGATTAATCATTTGTGGGTGGAGCAGGACACGTGCAGATGGCTGTCCAAAACGATGGGGGAGGTGATTGAGTCTAACAGAGGTTTTTTGGTCAAGACATTCAGAGGTTCTTCTGGATCTTTGATAGGTGAAAGGTGAGCCAATCCTAGGGGGGTGTTTTTCTCTCTAAATTTGTTTCAAGGTTCCGATCGAGGTAGGAGGATCATTATTCCCCAAGGCCACTGGCAGGTGGGGTGGAAGGCATTCCAATCAGCCGTAGTTTTCCTTCTCAATGGGCGGAGTTGCCTCAGGTGTGGCAATCGAAAGTCGAAGAGGTGGCAAAATCGGCTGTAGTATATGTTCCTCCAGTTGTTGCTAAGGGTAAGCAATGGGTTGATTTTGATAAATGCATTTTGTCTAAGGGTATTGTTTGTCACGTGGAATGGGGGGGGGCAGCAATAAGGTGGTGGCGGACGCCGACGTTGGTGCTTTTGGGGTATGGGCAGACTTGGTGGTTTGCTCTGTTGGTGGTCCTGATGAACAAATGCAATGGAGCGAGGTGCTTCAGCTTCTCCAATTTTTGATTCCTTCAGAGTCCTCCATAAAGCTATTTCCTTTGAATCCCATCCCATCGGGCAATTTTCTTCCCGTCCTTGGCGAGCAATCGCGAGATTCTTTGTGGTTCCAAGTGTTTCCCGCTAATGAAATGGAATTTCGTCGGATTCCATAGATGGTGGCCGGCTTCTAACGCTCTATCTTTCACCGGTCTTCTTAAACCTCGCTGGATCGCTATATCTGGGCTCCTGTTTCATTTCTGGATTCATTCGATCTTTAATCAAATAGGCCAAATTTATGGTGGCCAGATGGAAATTCATGAGTCCACAAGATCTAAATCTGATTTATCTTTGGCAAAAATCAAAGTTTGTGAGGATATGAGGACGATACCTCGGTTAATCTCGTTGGAGTTCCACTCTATTTCTTTCCCTCTGGAGATCCTGAGTTGGGAGAAGGAGACGAGTGAAAATTGCAGGACCTGGCCGGAATCTTTGGAGCTAGAGCAGCGCCGAGAGGTCGTCGTCGAGTTGGAGGAAGAAGGAGGCCAGCCAGGGTTGCCAGGGCACCGCGATTCCTCGTTACAGGTGGCCCCAAGCTGGTTGGGGTGTTAGGTGGAGTCAGGCCTGCGTCGGACAGAGGTAGCATAGGGGATAGGAGGGGCTATTATCAGTTTGCTCACGCAATTGGAGTTCAAACTTATGGTGTTGAGGGCAGTGTCAGTACGCAGGTGACTACAGAGGTAGAAGGCGAAGTCCATAGCGATTTGGCTATACGCAGAAGAGGGAAGAATTCCATCAAAAACAGGAAAAGGAGTTTGAGACGGAAGCGTCTTCGTTGGGTCCAACGGCCAAAGGAGGTGTGTAAGGGTTTTTCTCAAAATGGGGAGGATACTCAAGATCGTAGGGTGGTTTCGGAGAAGGTGGTTTTGGGTTCTATGGGCGGAATGGAGGTTGGTAACCAGCTAGAGTCCACCAAATGAGAATTGAGTTCGGATATCATTGTGAGCCCAAAGGAGTCAAGCCCATCTAAGGTTTTTAGCCCAGCCTTAGGCCATGGTTCACCTCATCAGGTTTTCAGTCTTAATGGGCTTATGGGTTCTGGGCCGATCGGGGAAGGTTTTGAGATCTTAGACAAGAGCCTAAGTGGGAGCCCGAAAAAGGAGGCATCTTCGAAGGGGCCAGTTCAAGAGGCTGGGTCAGACCTTGATGGGTCAGGGTATGGATCCGATCCATTCAATCTTCTCCCCTTAATTCTTTAGGGGTGTCTTGAGCCGAAGGGGATTCTTAGGGCAAGCTATCAATCTTCGGAGACTTCGCCTGGGTGTGCAGGTGGGTTAGTTTTTCTCCCTTCCAATGTTTCTTCTTCCTCTCCTCCATTGTTGGCGTCTCTCCGAGAAGATCATCCCAACGAGAGAAAGGAGGATTCTATTTCAAGTCTTGGAAGGGACAGGTGCTCCCCCGTGGAGAGCACGGATTGTTCTCAGCAGGTCCAACCCGTCGCAGGGAATGGGTCAGAGTTGAGGTTTGGCTGGGTTCAAGTTAGTGAGGAAGGGGTGATGCCCTTCAATGAGGAATCGGCTCTCCGGGGCTGGTTTTAGGAGGATGAAGTGCTTGACTCCGTCGAGATGGGCGTGGGGCAGGCAACATGGATTTGGTGTCTATGCAGAGTATGCAAATTCAAATCTATGAGGAGAGTGAGAATGGGGGATGAGATCAGGGCATGTCGGGGCATGGATGTAGGGCTAGGGCGAATGGTGATACATTGGGTAGGGCGGAAGCAGTAGTGATGAGGGAGATCGAGGTGCCGAGTTCAAGGCTCAATCATACTAGGAGGCATTCAGATCTGGTCGTTCCTGACTCCTCTTGCACGAGCCAAATCCCAGCTTGTTTTGCGGAAGTGACGTCGGGACGTGGGGCAAAGGATCAGGCTTCGTCTCATCCGGGAGAGATAGCACCTACCAATTCACAGCAAGAAGCGAACCCGCCGGAGAATGGGGATACACCAATTGGTCCCTTGAGAGGTACGCCTAAACCCTCCTTGCTCGAGATCTCTCCTCTTCAACCTTCAAGGGGGAAGAGGGGGGATCTAGAGTTTTCATTGTGTTCCTTTGTTGAGTCTCTTGATTCAATTTCGCCAGTTTATGGAGCTATGATACCTTAGTCTAATGAGGAAGGGGGTGTAGGACCTAATTTGATGGTGGATGGCAGAGATCTCACTTAAACTCCACCAAGACCCAAGTCAGTGCCTCCCTTGACCCATCCATAGTTTTCAGAGCAGCCAAGGGGGTCAAGGGAGTAGCTCCCACACATCTCATAGCCGTAAGACTGGGACATTGTTTCCAAGGTCCCCAAGTCAGCTAAAGGAGCTTGGAAAGTTTCTCGGATTATCATTTGTGGGTCGTGAAAAGGAAGCCAGGGCTCTATTTCTGCGTCTCACAAGAGAGGGAGTCGAGAAGTCAGTTACTTCCTGTCACAAATCAAAGACAAGGCGGGGGGTCAGCTCAGCGTTGGAAATGAGGAGACTGGAGTGTAGGGTCAATTATGACAGACCAGGATCTCAGAGTGTTCCGTGCAGTCGAAAGGGCTCTAAAGTTACTAAATGACAGATTTCTCCATTTTGTCATGGAATGTTTTGGGGTTGGGTTTACCCGAAAAGCACATGGTTGTTCAAAGGTTGGTAAGAGCTAGAAAGCCGGCTATACTTTGTGTTCAGGAAACCAAATTATAAGAGGTTAAAGACAGCATCATTCATGATTTGTGGGACATTTCTACTCCTAACTGGCTTGCAATTCCATCTTTAGGAGCCTCAGGAGGGATCCTATTGATTTGGGATAGGGGGAAGCTAGAGGTGGTAAAGTCAGAGTTAGGGGCTTACTCGATTTCCATATATTGTCATTGGATGGGTGAGGAGTTTGCATGGGTATCTTCAGGAGTTTACGGTCCCTCTGGAGGGTTAGATGATGCATTTTTTTGGGAGGAGTTAGATAATGTTAGTGTCCGTTAGAGAGCTCCTTGGTGTTTGGGTGGAGATTTTAGCAGTATCCGTTTCTCCGAGGAGCGGAAGGGAGGGTGTGCGGTGAATGCCAAGATGAGGAGATTCGGGGCATTTATCGTGCGGCATGAGTTGATGATTTCCCGATGAAGGGTCAGTTGTTTACGTGGGTTCACTCAATTTCCAGTAGCTTAGCGAGCAGATTGGATAGGTTCCTTTGCTCCCCAGAATGGGAGAGCTAACATCCAAACATGATCCAGTCTTCTTTGCCTCGGCCCATATCAGACCATGTTCCTCTTTTGCTGGAGTCCGGTCATTTCAGCGGAGGTCCCACTCCGTTCAGGGTTGAGAATATGTGGATTCAGGATGACAGGTTTAAAGGGGTTGTGGCGGAAGTTTGGAATGCTAGGAGGGGGGGCAGGGATCAGCCAGTACAAGATTTGGGCTCAAGTTAAAGGCGCTCAAAGCCTGCCTTAAAACCTGGAATAAAGAAGTGTTTGGTAACATCTCAGCTACATTAGCTGGCCTCCTCCAGGGCATAGGGCCATTGGACATAACAGAAGAGCCGAGATCTCTTTTTGTTGAAGAGGTCCACTCAAGGGAGATAATGAAGGTAGGATATCTACATACGGCCAGGTTGGAAGAGATAAGCTGGAAACAGAAGGCTAGAGTCCAGTGGCTCAAGGAGGGCAATTGTAATACCAAATTTTTTCACAGAATGACTAATTTTCATAGAAAAAGTAACTTTATTTCCAAGCTCAAGGTGGATGGAGAGTGGCGGGAGGGTGCAACAACGATTGAGGAAAGTGTGGTGTCTTTCTATCAAGACCTTTATAAGGAGAAGAAATGTTGGTGTCCCAAATTGGAAGGTTTATCTTTTGATTGTCTGCCAGAAGATCAGAGGGAGTCCTTGGAGGATGTTTTTGAGGAGGAGGTCTTGAGAGCCATCTGTAATATGGCTGGGGATAAGGCCCCCGGCCCAGATGGATTTACTATCGAATTTTATCGGTTTTGCTGGGATATTATTGGTAAGGACTTCCTAGCGGTGATGAGAGAGCTGTTCTAGTTAGGTCGTTTTGATAGAGTGATTAACAACACTTTTGTAGTGTTGTTACCGAAACACAAAGGAGCGGAAGATATTAAAGATTTCAAGCCAATCAGTCTCGTGAGTAGTGTGTACAAGATTCTCGCCAAAGTCTTAGCAAGCCGTCTTAAGAGAGTGATGGGACACATAATATCCCCCAACAAGGAGCCTTTGTGGGTGGCAGATAGATTCTTGATAGAATTCTAATAGCTAATGAGTTTATTGAGGACAGGATTAGAGCTAAGGATTTGGGATTATTGTGTAAAATGAATATGGAGAAAGCCTATGACCATGTTAACTGGGAGTTTTTGGGCTATGTTATGCATAGAATGGGTTTCGGTCCCAAGTGGTGTCATTGGATGCAGTTGTGCATATCATCTGTGTCTTTTTCCATCCTCATTAATGGAAGCATAGTGACAAAGTCGGGGTTCGGGAATAATTCGGCAGGAATCAAGTTCGAAAAATTCGAAAAAATTCGGAAATAAAATAAAGTGTAAATTAATAATTATAAACATATACGGAACAATTTGATTAAAATATATAAAAAAAATTAAAATTTTTGAATAATTCGGGAATTATTCGTAAAAAACGCGAATAAAACGGAAAAACGTCGTTTTTTTAAAATTCGCGAATTAAACGCAGAACAATTCTGCAGTTGAAAAATGCGCGAATTAAACGCGTTTTTTTCAAAAAAACGGCGTTTTTTGTTACTTGGAATGGAAGTCCAGTGGGCTACTTTCGCAGTTCTAGGGGGTTGAGACAAGAGCACCCTCTTTCCCCATTTCTTTTTATCATGGTCTCAGAAGCTTTGAGCAGGATGTTATCTCGTGCTGATGGGATGTTTTTCGAAGACTTTTCCCTAGGTAGAGATAGGTTGAGGATCTCTCACCTCCAGATTGTCGATGATACCTTAAGTTTTGCAGACCTTCAAGTCAGGACCTCGGTCATCTGAAAGGTATTCTTCATTGCTTTGAAGTCATTTCCGGCTTGCGGGTCAATATGGCTAAATCCGAAATAGTGGGAGTCGGGGAAATCTCAGAGTTAGATATTCTCACGGAGAATCTCGGATGCAAGGTTGGGTATCTTCCATCAGTTTATCTTGGCATGCCCCTTAGCGCTCGTTTCAAATCTAAGGCAGCTTGGACCCCGGTCTTGAAGAGGTTTGCCAAGCAATTATCCGGGTGGCAGGCGTCCTTTTTATCTAAAAGGGGGAAGTTAACGTTGATTCACAGCACCCTGAGTAGCCTACCTACCTATTTTATGTCTATGTTGGTCATTCCCCGCTAGGTAACTGTGTCTCTAGAACGCATGTAGAGAGAGTTCCTTTGGCACGAGAAAAGTGGTCAGGTTAAGTATCATCTTGTTAATTAGAAGCAGATCTGTCGTCCAAAGAGGGAGGGAGGTCTCAATTTGAAGTCGTTGTCTCTGGTCAACAGGGCTCTCCTTGGAAAATGGATATAGAGGTTCGGGGAAAAAAAAGAGTCTCTGGCGTTCGGTCATCGCTGCCAAATACAAGGAAGTTTCTTGTTGGGTTCCTAAGGAGGTGAAGAGGCATCCCTCGTGGTTGAATTCTTGAATTCGTGTCGCACGGGGTGGGGTTGTGAAAGGGGATAATGTCAGTTGCACGATTGGTTGTCCCTTTCTTCGAATTCAAGGTAGGTGATGGGGCGGAGGTTTATTTCTAGATGGATGTTTGGAGTGGATCATCAAGGCTGCAGGATGATTTTGCTATTATCTTTCGTTTGGCATTGGATAGGATGGCGTCAGTCGGGAACTACATCAATAGGAGAGGTGCGGGGGGCGTATGGTGTCCCAAGCTAAGGAGAGGACTTAATGACTAGGCGATAGTTGAGTTCAGCAGGTTGTTAGAGCGGTTAGGGTCTCTTCCCTCAATTTCTCAGGGTCGGGATTGTAGAGTATGGTCAGTAGGCAACAAAGGTCGTTTTTCAGTGAGATCTATGGTTCAATTGCTTGAAGCAGGCCCTTCCACTTCCTTTCCTCATAGGGCTGTGTAGAATCCAGGTATTCCATCTAAAGTATCTTTCTTTCTATGGAATGCGGCTTTGAACAGAATTCTCACTTGTGATCACTTGAAAAATAGAAGGTGGAGGTTGGTTAATCGTTGTTTTATGTGCCTCCAAGTGGAAGAGTTGGTAGATCACCTTCTCTTGCATTGTCCAATAGCTCATGAGATTTAGAGTTTCTTTTTCCTCTTCCTTTCACAATGTCTAATCATGTTGGAATTTGGTAAGTAGGGAAGGGGGGAAGGGTCAAGGTTGGCATTGTGGAAGATTTTGTCGGGTGCCATAGCATGGTCCATTTGGGGCGAGAGGAATAGGAGAGTGTTCGAAAACTCTTCCTTATCCCCTCCCTCATATTTGTGCTAAAATCCGGTTTTTGATGTTGGAGTGGTGCTCAGTTAGGCAGGATAGGGTGAGATTAGGCATGATCCTTACCGGGTTTCTGTGATGCTTTTGGGGGCATCTTGTTGGTGGTTAGTATGGGGTTTCATTTTTTTCCTTTTATTTTGTGCCTGCATCGGTTCACATTCTCATGAACTATGCGTTTTATGTTACTTTGTATCTGCTTTATGCTTATTTTTGAATTGCTTGGATTACCGATAAAAAAAAATAATTAGAATTGTTTGTGTGATGAGTTGGGAATCCAATAGGAACCCTGATACATTTCAACAAGGAGTGTACAATGGATTTTTTGTGGCAAATTGTGAATCCACTTCGAAGTTTGAACCCCTCAATTATATTTTCAATAATTATTGAAAACAAGGGGAAAAAAAAGATACTCAAAGCCATTCCCCATTCAAACCCTGCACAATCATTTGTCCAAGAGGGCAAGGCCATGATCTATCAGACCTCCTAAACCCCAATTGTGCATGCCTTCAATTTTCTCACCACATCTTTGTTAGCCATACAGGGCCTCTAACAATGTCAAGTTGGTCCTCACAAGATGCAATTCTGCTGTCATAGTTTAGTATTAGGTAACCCTCAATATTCAAAAAGTACACAAACAGTCAGAGACCAAGAAAATCCACAAAATCGTGTTACATACCAATGTAGGAAGTGTTCATCTAACGCACAATTATTTTTTGACAGGTAACTGTAAAATTATGCACTTAACATGTTGAGAAAAGATGGAAGAAGTTCTCCTAAAAGAAAGAAAGAGAGAAAACAAGAAATTAACACCAATAATCCAATCCGCATATCAAATCCAGCATGGGACCAACTATGCTTTATAAAGCAGAATATGAGTGACCAATAAGTAACATATTCATACAATTAGTGTTGCCAAGATGAGGATGTTGAGATGGATGAGTAGAAAGATTAGGAAAGACAAAATAAGAAATAAGTGCATTCGAGAGAATTTTTTAGTAACTTTAATAGGTGGTAAATAAGGGGAAATCAACTAAGACAGTTCAGACATGTTCAATGAAGACCAGTAATGGCACTAGTGAGATTGAAGGAGTTGGTGCAGAGTGAAGGCTCAAAAAGGGCGAAGGGAAGGCCAAAAATTATCTAGATGGAGATAGTACAAAAAAAATTTGATAGAACATGCTTTGACCGAATTAATGGCTTTTAATAGAGTAGAAAGGTAAAACAAGATTCTTTTGGCCAACTCCAACTAATTAAGATAAGGCACAAATGATGATGATGATCTTGAATTCAATATAATTTGTCTCAACTGAACATCTCTTTTCGAATCAACTAATCTCAATCTGAAACTACATTTACCCAACATGTATTCATGTATGTCCATACGAGCAAAATTATGTGTGTTAAACTGCTAATCAAAGCATTCTGATGGATTGTCTTCAACCCATTTGCACCCAGCCTTGTTTGCTTGGTAGGAATTTATGACGGATAAATAATTTCCAAATAAGAACCAACGACAAAAGTTACCACATGAGGACAAATAGAGAAGAAGACAAAGACCATATTAAAAAAACTACACATCATTTTTTCACAATGAACTCTACGTAAGACCACCTCAATTACAGATATTACAATTTTAAAAAGATAAGATAATCCATATCTACTTATTAGCAAACCTCAATTAGATAAGATAACCCAATCTACTTATTTCGTAATCATCAAGTTTCTTGATATTAATACACATTTGATTTATAATGGATAAAACATGTGAAAATAATCAGAAATTGATTCAAAATTATTAACATGTAGAGTTTCAATTTCACCTCTAAATGTATGTAACCTTACACTTTTCACCTTCTCATCACCTTTGTAGGATTTTTATAAAGTGTATTTCACACTTCATTAGCTATTGCAACTGAAATTCGTTCAGACACAGCCTCGTCCATAGCTTGGCAAATAAAGAACAATGCTTTATTATCCTTATTTTGATTCTCTCTCAAAGTTTCATCCTGGATTTAAGAGGCCATCAAGTGTTGTTTGATACTTTGATAGACGAGCTCATCATAACCATGTACAATGATCTTGATCCGGAGAAGAAATAAGTGTAAATGAACTGTTAGTGGATCCTTGCAATGGTGAATCAATAGAGCTATCCATCAGTTGTGAATTTTCAACAAGTTTTTTTATCTTCTATATTTATTGATAAGTAATTTGCCTGTATCTGGATTAAACAATTAACAGCCCTTAGTATGATCACTGTAACCAATGAAAATGCACTCCTCCCCTTCTTCATCAAATTTCTTTCTTTCCTCATCTGTAATATGCTTGTATGCAACACACCCAAATACTCAAAGATCTTTAAAATTTTGTTTATATCCACTCTATGTCCTCCTGTGCATATCATGAACACTCTATGTAGGACACGAGTTCAAAATCAAAACGGAACAAGCAACAGATTCTGCCCAAAATGAATCGAACATAAATCAAATGGATGTTAAGATGTGCTTTTTTGAATGGTTTGCTTGCAGAAGTATATATTGAACAGTCTGAAGGTTATGCAAAGAATGGATACAAGATAAAGTCCTTAAATTGAAGAAGGATCTATCTAGACTGAAACAAGTGCGTAAGGCGTGTTACACCCGAATTGATTCGTATATCCACAAGCATGGTCTTTACATGTGTCCTTATGAGCACATTGTACATCGAATTTAATTCACATGGCGATATGCTTATTGTGTTTTTATGTGGATGATTTTACGGGAAATAACCTGAGTATGTTGATGAATTCAAGGAGGCATGACTAGCCAATTTAAGATGATATGGGACCCATATCTTACTTTCTTAGAATTTAATTGTTGCAAACAAGTAATGGGAATTTTATCTCAGAGGATAAATACACAAAGAATTTATTATAAAGATTAAGATGGAATCATGCAATCAAATCAAATCTCTAGTTAAAGCAAGATCGGATAGTCATGTGAGCTAGTTAGTTTTAAAAGTATCCCATGTTGTACAATAGATCGCAATTTGCAATATATCGCTAGATTATAATTTTTCGTGTGACAAATAGGCCTAACTCAGTTATAAAACTACATCAATTCTTAGCGTGGTCAAAATTTTGACCGAAGTGAAGCGATTTTGCAAGTGATTTTCCTTGAAGAAAAAATCATTATTTCTTGTGTTTTTGGCTTTATTAAACGTAAATTGACCCTAACGTGCATCTAAATCGAGGAGAGAAGTGTGGGAGCCCATTTTTCTCAAAAGAAACTACGAGAAAGTATCCCATTTTCTTATATTTTAGCTTTACTCTTTAGTATTGATTTGAATAAGTTCAAATTCTAGTATGTTGTGTGTTTTCAGCCAATCTATGATTGGCTGAAATTTGTTAATTTTTTATTTTAAAAAAAAGTTTAATTTAAAATTAATTCTTAAATTTTTTTTAAAAAAAAAGTAAAACAAAAGGCTTATTTGTAGGCTATTGAATATGGGAATTAAGTATATCAGGCTGATCTATTGATCATTTGATTGGTTGGAAAGTTTATTATTAATTGTAATTAATTTTATTATAAATTTTTTATCAATAATTCATTATTGATAAATATGAGTATTCGATGTAATGAGTATAATAAAATACTTATAAATATTGATTAAAATGGGTAATTGCGTTATATTGAATATGAGTATTATAAAATATCGATAAACATGTGTATTATAAAATATTTTTAAATAAATGAGTACCAACATTATGTTTGTGAGTATATGGCGTGGTACCATATCTTATGAGGTGGGCACAATATTGCACACATGTAAGGACTAGTATTATCACCAGGCTAGTAAGGGCAGAGAGTCCGAGATGATGACTTTCAGCCCCCGTGTAATTCTATAGGGATACAATGTATGATGTCTCTTGCCGGCGTTGCACTTGCCAACCTGGATCTTTATAGGGCTATGTATTCTTTTTTTATGAATATTGGATGTAATGAACAATTTATGGATTTTAATCATGTTACATTCATCTCTTCTTGTGATATGGGTCATATGGCCGCCACCAGCACGTATCTTGGATCCATTGTAAATGACTCTCTAATATTCGCAGTTGTTGTTTTTTATTGTTTTGATTCCTATGTGTGTGTTTAGGTTTAATTTTAACATTGCCTCAAGTTTCAAATAAAAATTCCTTATTTTTCCTATTTTTTTCCAAGTTTTTCCTAACCAAATAATAACTCCCGGATTCCAACTTAGTGAGTATGCATAGGAACAATGACAACAAACGTCATCAAGACAAAGGTGACCACTGCTAGGGGGTTTTCCTCTTAATAACTATTTCAAGGGGTTCTCCTCCATCTAATACCAATTTTAAGAAATTAATACTAGTAAATAATTATTGAACCAAACCAAAAACTTTATTTTTGTTAAAAAAAAATACCCATCTATTTATAGATCTTAACAATTTAACAAGATAAGACCAAATACGATAAGATAATCTAAATAAGAAAATAATCACATCCTCGGTCGGTGACGCGAGGAGGGGCATCTCGGCTCCCATTTTCTTGCCATTTGTCCCCCTTCTAACCCCATTTAACTGTGGTTAAGATTCATCCACCCTTAGGGTTCACCCCTCTACCCTTGGTTTTTAGAAAAAAAAAAAAAATTAACTAAAGGGTCAAAAAGAACTAACCCAAGTTAATGGGAGTTGAAGGGTCGGCTATGTGAGAGCGAGGAGGAATAGTCCCCTCCTCAGCCAACGTGAGGACTATTGCTCATCTAAATAATCCATATCTACTTATCCCATAAATCCCAATAAGTTAAGATAATAACGCAATCGACTTATTAAAATATATCATTCTTAACCATACCTCTCAAATTCAATGACGCACATGGACACTGATGTAGGACAATTTAGGAGTGATTTTATTTGAAGGAAACCACGAAAAACTTAGTTCTTTTAGAATTAAAAAAAAAGACCCAAACTCAGCAAGGATCACTACCAAACTCATGATACCATGCTTCTCACATCCATATAACTTAATACATCACAAAATGTAGGGTCCCATATCTTGGGCTGCATCAAATCCCACCCCAAAAGAAAGAAAGTAAGGATTTGCAGCTAAAAAACGATTTTTAGAATATGGGTTTTTCACAGATAACAACTTCAATTCCGTTTTTTTGCCCTAAGGGCCCGAGGTGAGGTCCTTCAAGAACAGCATTGCAATCGCAACCTTGGTCTTAAAAACATGAAATTAGGGAACAAGCAAACAGCAGAAATTGCAATCTCAAATGATTAGAATGCTAAATCAAGACCCAAAAGATCGAGTGTTGGAGCTAGTTTACACACACCCAAGTGAAGAACGCCATGAATTATCAATGGCGAACAGGACAAAGTATTGATCTTCAATAGTCATCAAAGAAATAACAGATACCCATGTATAAAAGAGAGGGAAGAGCTCTTGCCTGGCAGAGTCGAGCAGCAAGAGATGCTGCTTTCTTTGCAGCAGCCAGTTCTTTCTCGTAAGACATTGAAACCACAGGAGCAGTTCTCGTTATTCTCCTTCTCAAGGGGAAAGGATGTAATAGTGTCTAGCGAGTTTATTCTCCTTCACAGCCAATTGCGATTGAATTGGGTGAGAGTTCAATCGCATCCACAGGACACCACGTGTCCCTATTAACTCTTATTATCCATATTACACGTGTCCCTATTAACTCTTATTATCCATACTAACCCAGGGTTCAATAATTTAACTTGGGTTTTCAGAAAAAATAATTTTTTTTTTTTTAACTCTATTTAAGAACTTTTAACTCTAATGGTTAATATTCTTTTCTAAAAAGGAATGTTAGATTATTGAATCTCAGGGTTATTGAATCTTAACCACAGTTAATGAGAGTTAACATAGACAGGTGGGTACGATTGAACACTCCCCTAATTCAATCGCAATTGGCTGTGATTCCACTATCTCTTCGCAATGCCATTGTTGTTTGGTATTAATGTTACAAGTGGGTCTGACGTGCAATGTGTGTCAGAGGGGAGAAGCGGAGAGAGAAAATGTGTAAGAACAGTGAGTTATGTCGCGATTAAAAACACATAAGAGTAGGAGAGAAAAAAATAAGATTAGATGATTGAGAGAAGTTAATAGATTTAAAATGACTTTAATACTCTTAAATAATTATTCACTAAGAAGTAATAAGATAATATAATTTGATTTTTTGTCATGGTAAAAAATTCAATCAATGCCACCAACCCCTCTTTCTCTCATTATAATCTACTACCTCTCTTTCTCTCATTATAATCTACTAGTGGGCTGCACGTGCGAAACACGTGTTTAACTGTGGTTTAGAGTCTACAACCCTTAGGGTTCAATTTAATTATTTTAACTTAATATCGTTAATATTAACTACAATTAAGTAGGGTTAAAAGGGAGACGTGTTAACCTGTGGGTGGAACTGAACTCTCCCTAGAGTTCAATCACGATTGGCTGTGATTTTATCTTAAAATAGATTGTAGATTAGAAAAGGGTAGTTTGGGAATTAAGTAAAACATTAAATAAAGGTTTTGTATATAAGGGTAGTTTGGGAATTTATCAAAAATAAGGCTACGGTTTGTAAGTCAATTGGATTTGGGGTATGCTCAAAGGGTAGTTTGGAAATTTATCAAAAATCAGGCTACAGTGGCAGTTTGGGAATTTCCATTCTTAAGGGGAGAAATCTCATTATAATAGAGATATATAACTTTATATAAAATAGCACAATCACAAAAGGCCAAAATTGTTCAACCATAGTTGGATGGTCAAAATACCTCTCATGATTGCTTTTATTCTAAACATGTCCCTTAACAAGATTTTGATACTAGAAATACCCTTCATGATTCCTCGTGATTATTTTTATTGCAAACACGTCTCTAACAAGATTTTGATATAAAAAATATGTCATGATTTTTTAATTCCCAACATGTCCTTAACCAGAATTTGATATCGAAATACCCCGCATGATTTTTTTTATTCCCATGATTTTTTGTTCCCAATAATTTGATATCCAAAATACCCATCATGATTTTTTTATTCTCAATTTGATATCAAAAACCCCCCATGATTTTTTTTATTCCTAGCACATCTTGTAACAAGAATTTGATACAAAAATACCCCTCATAATTTTTTAATTCCCAACACATCCCGTAACAAGAATGTGATATCTAAAAATACCCCTCATAATTTTGTTTGATACCAAAAATATCCTCATATTTTTTTTATTCCCAGCACGTCTTATAACAATAATTTGATACCGAAAATACTCTCTTAATCAATAAGCTTGCATGTGTCTTGCATGTGCACAACCAACTAGTAATAGAGATTAATTGAAGTGCATGTTTAAGTGTTTTGTATTAAAAATACTATTTATATGAGCAATGCTAGGTCCACTTTCCGGTAGTCCATTGTCCACTCTCCGGTAGTTTTTACTATTTTATACAAGAAGACAAAATAATATGACACTTTTTTATAGGTCTCATTACATTTATTTTGTCTTATTATATAAAAATAAGGGAAATGACAACCAGAAAATTGCATTGCTCTATTTCTATTACTTGTTTTATTATTCTAAAAGAGGACTATCAAATAAAGACAAAATAGTTATTCAACTAGGTTTTTTTCCATAATACCCTTATTTGATTTGTTTTTTCCCAACATATCCTTATTAATTTTTTCCCACAATACCCTTTCTTACAAGTTTTCCCATAACACCCATATTAGATTTGTTTTATCTAAAATGTCCCTATTAATGTATTTCCCCATACTACCCTTTCTTACAAGTTTTCCCATAATACCCTTATTAGATTTGTTTTAATCCAAAATGTCTCTATTAATTTATTTAACATAATACCCTATAGATTTTTATTTCCTATAATATCCCTATTGATTTGTTTCCAAAATACTCCTATGATCTATATGTCTTCTATATACTATAAAAGAGGGCAATCATTTTCCATAATACCCTATTAGTTTTTTTTTTCTTAAAATATCTCTATTAATTTATTTTTTATAATACAATTTCTTACAAAATATAATTTCTCAAAAAACCTTATTCACATGTTTTTAGTATTAAATTTGCACGTGCACACCCAACTAGTTATATATTATATAACTAGTAGAAGACCTGTGCGTAAAGAACAATCAAACCAAAACTTACGAAAATTTTATTTATATTAGGGGTTAACTATTGAACATTATATACTTATATTAGGGGTTAACTATTGAACATTATATACTAGGCTGCATCGAAGGAGAAAAAATGTGTTCCACTTTTGTGGTTCATGTTATAGATTTCAAGGAGTGTTTTGTTATAATTTTTTCTACTACTTATACATTTGTTTTTTTTTACAGTAAATGTTTTTTTCCCCAAAATGTGTTTTTTAGATTGCATTTTTCTTCCAAATTCGTTCAAAATCTTTGTCTTCACTGGCTTTGCCACTTATGTATGTTGTCTATTTGGAAATTTTCATATTTAATAGCTATATCTTCTTATACATCATGTGTATTTGATTACCATTTTATTAATATAATACTTCTATTTATTTTATCATGTTATTGGAAATATTATTCTTTATTTAGTGCTTCATCTTCTTAACCCATGCATGGCAAAGGGTCTTTGCTAGTAAATCTTCAATATAAAAAAGAATGCAAAGGTAAGAAAAAAAATATTAATCTTCAATATAAAAAAGAATGCAGAGGTAAGAAAAAAAAATAGAAAAACAGAATGCATGATCCAATGGAACCCATTTTTATGAACCCTCCTCTTAAGGTTGGCATTTGATCTCGGTGCATTCAGTTTTTTTAAGTTTTTTAAAACCTTATTGACCAGATAGGGTTCTAGTACAGCTGAAATAAAATGTGTCATCCATTTTTATTTTATTTTAGGGTGTGTACTTTTGCTGAGACTTATAAAGCTTGGCACTTTGCATTTTAGTTGTTAGGAAATTTGAGTCACTTTGTCAAGGTTTTGGAGGCTGAGGATGAGCTGAAAACATCAAGTTGATCGGTGTCTTGAGCAGGAAGAGACGTTTTGGGCTCAAACATCCAGGGTTCGTTGCTTAAGGAGGGGGATCGCAACACAAGTTTTTCCATTTATCCACCTTACAACGCCACCAATTGAACCGTATTCATGTTTTCCACTCTGAAGAAGGTATGGAGTTCGACTCCCCAACTGAGGTTGAGAATTGTATCTTAAGTCACTTTGAAAATCTTTTTAAATCCTCTCACCCCGTGCACATTGATGTTGTGCTTGCAGGAGTCCCTAGGAAAATTTCTGATGCAATGAATATGGAGCTCTGCCTTCCTCTTTTAGATTCTGAAATCAAGACCGCTACTTTTCAACTTGGTCCTTCTAAGGAGTCTGGTCAAGATGGGATACCAACACTTTTTTATCAACACAATTGGGATATAGTGGGCCCACAAGTCATCCAAGCAGTTAAGGGGTATGGCGTTTTTTTTACTCCAACAGGTGAACCTCACCAATGTTTTTCTTTATTCTGAAGCTTCCTAATCCACAACACCTGGGCCAGATGCACCCCATTAGCTTATGCAATGCTGTGTACAAGATATGTGCTCGTGTGCTTGCAAACAGAATGAAGAGCATTTTGGGGGATCTTGTCCATGCTTCCCAAACAACATTTATCCTTAGGCGCAATGTCCTTGATAATGTTCTTATAACCCACGAGATTCTCCACAACATGAAGGGAAAGAAAAAAGGAGTGGACTATATTATGGCAGTCAAAATTGACATGGACAAAGCCTATGATCGGTTGGAATGGGGGTTTATTGAGCTGAGAAAATTAGGGTTATGTGAATGGTGGATTGGTCTGTTAATGCAATGGATCACCACAATGAAATATTTCATCATTATTAATGGGAAAGCATGCGGGCTTTGTTGGAATTATGGGTTCCAACAGTCTACCACTGGGAGATTGCGTCAAACAGTGTCAGCTCTAGCTCGATAGGTGCTTAGCATGCCCAACCGCCCGGGCCCCCGTAATGGGCTATAGATTAAAGTTACGCCTTCACCACCAGTCGTGGCTTTTGGTGTAGTGGTAAGCGCTTTAAGTAACAAGTGGTATTAGAGCGCGATCGCGGGTTCGAGCGCACACAGCGTAGCTACTGGGGGGATTGTTGGAATTATAGGTTCCAACAGTCTATCATTGGGAGATGGCATCAAACAGTGTCAGCTCCAACTCGATAGGTGCTTAGCATGCCCAACCGCCTGGGGCCCGTAATAGGCTAGAAGGGATTAAAGTTGCGCCTTCACCACCAGTCACGACTTTTGGTGTAGTGGTAAGCACTTGAAGTAACAGGCTTATCGAGCCTGAGTGGGGCCTTAGGCAAGACGATCCCTTATCTCCATATCTATTCATTTTGGCTTCAAATGATTGTTCCTATCATCCAGTAGGGTTGAGGAGGAGGGGATTCTACAAGGCATTAAAGTTTGCAGAGATGGTCTCATCATTACCCACATGATGTTTGCTGATGATTGCATCTTTTTTGCTAAAGCCGATGTTGACAACACCCTAGCAATCAAGAACATTCTAAAGGAATTTTGTGGTGCCTCAGGCCAAATGGTGAACTTTCAGAAGTCCAAATTCATTTTTAGTACCAATATTCTTGTGAAATTCCGATGCTTGCTGGCCCGAATGCTACAAATGAGAGTTTTGGATCATGTTGGGGTATACGTACATGGGGCTACCCACAACCTTTGGGCGTTCCAAGGGACACTTGTTCACCTCCATCTCCAAGCAGGTGAAGGCCAAGCTGCAATCTTGGCGTGACAAGTATTTAAACAAAGATGGGCGTGAAGTTTTGTTGAAGGAGGTTATTCAAGCTATTCCATCCTATGTCATGGGTTGCTTCAAGCTCCCCAACTATGTCTGCAAAGGATTTATGCTCTTATGGCCAATTTTTGGTGGGGACAGTCTGGGTGAATGGAAAATTCATTGGGTTAGTTGGGCCACACTTTGCCATAGTAAGGATGCCGATTGTGGTGGATTCCGAGATCTTTCTAAATTCAATTTAGCCCTCTTAGCCAAGCAGGGGTGGTTAATCATGAAGAATCCAGATTCTCTGTGGCAAAAAGTATATATTTCCCTCGTGCGACTTTATGGCGGCCAAAATAGGCCATCGCCTTCTTGGACTTGGCACAGTCTAGTGGTAGGTTGGAGAACATTGAGTACTGGGCTCCGGGGGCAAGTAGGAAACGGTTGCACTATTGACCCATGAAGGATGCGTGGATTCCAACTTGGCTGGGATTTTGAATTCTTGCTCTTGGCACAAGATGGAAGACTTTATCATGCCTAGTACAAAGGAGTGGAACATTCCTAGACTCACAGAAGTTTTCCCCCTGGTCTTTGTGACTCATATTAGCTGAATTCAATGTAGTTAGGTCGGGGCTCTGGATCTGCATATCTGGCATTATCAAAATAATGAGGTCTATTCCGTTCGGTCAGGCTACCATCGACTGCAAGAGATGGCTCCATAGGGCAGATTGGCTCGATCTTCCTCATCCTCTGTAGTTACCACAGCCAGTTGGCGCACCATTTGGTCATTCAGACTTCCCCCTAAGATAGCCTGGTTTATGTGGCGATGCATGCATTGAGCTCTCAAGGTTTATCGCACAGGCGTATGGTGGTGATCGATTCCACTAGTCCTCTTAGCGGGTGTGGTGAAGAATCGATATTACATATGGTCCTAAGATTGTTTTTTTAATTATTCTTTATTAGAGTTTTCTCAATTTGAAATTGTGCTAAATCCCATATCCATAGATATACTTGTGTTACTCTTTCATTCATGTTGATGATATTATTCTAATTGGCTCTTCCAATACCTTTCTTTGGACATTTATCTCCAAACTATCCAAGGGATTTGACATTAAGGACTTTCGTGTATGGAGGTACATCGCTAAAGGAATTTTCTTCTTTGGAGGTGCATCGCTAAAGGAATTATCTTCAACTGACACAAACAAAATATGCACTTGGACCTCTTGATTGACATGATATGTTAGGAGCAAAACCATGTTCTACCCCATTCTCTACTAGGCACAAGCTATCATATCATGATGGAAATCCTCTTCTTGATCTGTTTGAATATCGGCGTTTGGTGAGTGCCCTATAGTATCTCAAGCTTACTAGACCAGATCTCACATATGCCATCAATCAAACTTACTAATTTATGCACAAACCAACAACCAGGGGCATGTGCGGTTTCTAAACTTTGGGAAAACATGTAATTAGTTTTTGTAAGACATTATAGCATGGGGTAGCTGCCCCCCTTAAATTTTGGAACATGGGGTATTAGAGCAGCTTCCCCCTTAAACTTAAAATATATATATATATTTAGTTTATACTATGTTATTTAATTTTTTTAATGAGGCATAGTCATGGGACTAAGGGGCAGATGCCTCCTTTAACTTCAAGAAAAAAAACTATACTATATTATTTAGAGCAATGCTATGTCCACTTTCCGGCTATCCACTCTCCTCTACTTCTACTTTTATACAAGAAAAGAAAATAGTATTACACTTTTTGTGGGTCCCACCACTTGTGTTTTATCTTTTTGTTTAGAATTAGTTAAAACAATCGGAGAGTGGATGACCGGAAAGTGGATGTAGCATTGCTCTATTATTTAATAAGGTATGGAAATTGGGCAAAGGGCCCTGAACTTTTGCAAACAAAATATATTTCTATATTATGTTATTTAATTATTTAATAGGACATAGGGCAAGAGGATAGCTGTCTTATAAACAAGGAGAAATAATTATACTCGTAGGATATGTACGGAACGTATGGACGAAATGATCCACAAACTTAGTCGTCATTTTTTTCCGGGGGCTATGCACTCTAAATCCCCCATTCACTTGACCAAAAACATTTGATACCCACCTACTCATTTTCAACAAATTCATCAACAATTACTAACATTTTCAATCAACTATTGTGTGCCCTAGCTATAATAAAATCCTAGCGCCACCTTTTCCAACAACCACCCATCTCATTGCAGCCAAACACATCTTGTTGTATCTCAAGGGTACAATTGAAGATGAAATTTCATTCGTTGGTCAATCTTCCTCTAATCTTCTTGCCTAATTGAATGCTGACTGAGCTTATAACCTAAATGATAGGAGATCAAGCAATGGTTACTGTATCTATCTTGAGTCTAATCTCATTTCATGGGGAAGCAAGGATAACCCACTGTATTCCGATCATGTGTCGAAGCCGTATACCGTGCTCTAGTTGTACCAATAGCTGATATAGTGTGAATTTGCTACATATTGAAAGATCTCAACGTGCCTACAGAACTACTTTGTGATAATGTTAGCACTACCTATATAGCTTTAAATCTGGTCTTTCACACATGCATAAAAGCACATTGAAATTGACTACCACTCTGTGTGTGAATGTGTCACACATGATGATCTCTCCATATCATTTTGTTTCTACAAATCATCAGCTTATGGGGGCATCTAAGACATTTTTTTGGCATCTTAGACATTTTTTTTCAGATCAGCAAGAGATTCTTGAGTCCATCCAACGATTGGGTAATACTAGCTACACTTTCTTTAAGGAGAAGACATGTGTTATTGCATTGTTTTACACTATTATTCTATCCACTCATAAAGAGTGTATAAACAAAGAAAGTAGAGCTAGCATTATCCATCAAACCACTAAGTAAAGAAAAAACAAGTCAAGTTTCTTTTATTGTTTCCATCTCATTTGTTTATTTATCTGTTTGAGTCAAATTTGAATGTAACATTGTAACGATCTTATGTAATATCTCAAGGATTCTCTAGGGTATGTTCTTTTCACGAAATTTTGAGCATTTTAAAATTCTGGAACTTCAAAAGTATAAGTCTGTTCTTTTATCCAAAGTCCTGGATCTTTAAAGTTCAGTGGAAGTTGAAAATCCATGAAAAGTGGAACTTTATAGTTCCATGTAAAAGTGCTGGAACTTTAACGTTCCGTCTAAGTAGAACTTTTAATTGAGCGGGAGCCCGGTAAAAACTGAGCCTCTCATTCCAAATACACTACTCCCTTCTCACATACCTCATAGATATTAATAATATTAAGTAGATTATTTACTTTTATTTAGGTTTGACATAATTTCAAATGACTTGTAGAAAATTGTCGAATGATATGAGAACATTGTGGAATGATGATATGAATACATCGATTCATCAAAGAAATAACCAATTATATTCACATCTTATATTAAGAAAATAAAAAAGATTTAAATTATATTTTATGATATTACAAGTACAATTAAGAAATTAAACATCAATGAGTTTTTAAGGTTAAATTTCCAACCCCAAAGTTCCATGTCAAAAGAATAGTGGACTTGCAAAGTCCCAAAAAGTTAGTCATAAAGACCCACGTCGAAAAGAATATAACTACAAATCTTTTAGGAATTTCAAAATCCGGATCTTTGATGCTCTAGGAATTTTAAAGTTCCTGGACCTTTAGAGTTCCACAAAAAAAACACAACCTAAGAGATCCTATATTATATATTCAAACTGTAACACCCAAGGTGGATGTGCAAGATTCCCCAAGTGTTATATATGTTTTAGGCGAGGATCTACAAGCCAATTCAAGAATAGAATTTGTTGCAATTAAGTACCCACTACAAGAAATCTACCGAGCAGTGACACAATAGTAGTGACAGAATTTATCCCATCACTAATACATCACTTATAGTGACGGAAAGATCCATGCCGTCACTAATGTTCCGTCCCAAATAAGTATTTCTACACTTATGCAATTTTTTACAAAATAAAATAAGGTATAGTGATGGAAATATTCCGTCACTAATTAGTATAGAGACGGAATTGATTTATTGTGACGGAATATTTCCATCTCTAATGGTGAAAGAGCATTAGAGACATAAATAAATCCCTCACTAATGCTTATTTTAACATTTGATTATTATTTTTTTTAAATATGTACCTTTAGAGATGAATTTATTTCCATCTCTAATCGTAAAAGACCATTTGTAACGGAAAGAAATCCGTCACTAATGCTTATTTTGAAATTAATTAATTCATTGTTTTAAATAAATTTACCTTTAGAGGCGGATTTATTTCCATCTCTAATCGTAAAAGACCATTAGTGACGGAAATAAATCCATCACTAAAGATGCAAATTTAAATTGGGGTTTTTCCTATAAAAAAATTGAACTTCCCTCCTTGTGCTCCCTTTTTCCCATTCTTTCTCTCGCTCAGTCATAAATAATCCCATCGAGGTTTGAGTTTTGAAGATCTTAAGTCATTTTGTGGAATTAATTGACATTCATTCTTTCATTAGATCTCAACTCAAGCTCCCATCTCCCTTTGTCTTCAACAAGGTACCACAGCAAGCTTCCTTCTCCTTTCATATTATAGAAGAGCAAGCTTCCATCTTTCGTCAACAACAACAGTATGCTCCCCTCTTAAAATTTTTTTGTCTTTTCTTTTCTTTTCTTTATTATATTGTGCATGCTAGATTCTAATCATATGCTTTAAGACATATTTTTTTAGTGATTTTCATGACTTAGAAACTTGAAATTTTAATGGATTTTGGAGCAACCTTTGTCTGCAAAAATAAGGTTAACCTTAACTTTTTCATGGCTTTTGAAGCATATTCTCTCTCTCTCTCTCTCTCTCTCTCTATTATTCTCTCTCTGTTCTATATCTACTCTCTCTTTATTATTTTCTCTCTATTCTCCCTCTCTATTATTCTCTCTACTCTACTCTCTCTATTCTACTCGCTCTTTCTATTATTCTCTTTCTCTCTCACTAGAGGGAGGACTGTATTTTAAAATAAAATCAGTTTTGGAGACGAAAATATTTTCATCCCTAAAAGTAATATACTTTTAGAGACAGAAATAATCCATCACTAATTACTCTAAACCTATTAGTGATGCTAACATCCGCAACAGAGTAGCGACAGACAATATTTCCGTCACTAATGCTATTAGTGGCGAAAAAATGATTATTAGTGATGGATTTTGTCCGTCACTGCTTGGTAGTTTTGTTGTAGTGACTTCTTACCTTTTTATGCAATTTCGTATCACTTATGCTTTAACATGAAAGGCCGAGAAGATTGTTTCTATTTATTTATTTTAGTACAGGGAAGTTGTTCATTCGTTTGAGGAAACCCATATTTTTGGTGGAGATTGTTTAAGAACTTATTTGTGAGGTATAATACCATAATATAATTGAAATGCATAAAAAATGTCATTTTATGCATGTTATAGAAAATTTGTGTACAATAAAATTGCACTCTTATAGAAAATTTGTGTACAATCTAATTGCAATAAAATTAATTAGATTGCACATTAACTTTTCAAAAGTAGAACTTTTTACACAAACTATGTGAAATGACATAATATTGTAAGAATATGTATATCTCAGATCAAGGGATATATTATGCACTATCTGACACAAAATTCTTGTCCCAGAAGGAGAGTGCAATAGAGGGAGAGAAGGCCCAACCAGAACCCAAAATGCATGTCCACATCCCTTATTTGTAAAGAGGAGTGCTAGTCCTACTCTTAGGCCTTTCCTCCTCTCAGCCTCCACTAACTACTTGTTCATTCTATTGGTTAAAGCACACGTACTCTTTCACGTATGCTTTAACCAGTAGCTTTTGAATAGGGTATCGGTAGAGACTGATGAAAGGCTTGAGAATAGGGCACAACTCAATCACCATGATTGATATATATATATATATATATATATATATATATATATTATCAAATTCGAAATTTATGTGGCATATGATGGTTTTGCATTGTACTTCAAAACATAATTAAATCTTTTTAAGATTCGTGTCAAATTCTTGGGTCGAGTAAATGTGGGGCGAGTTAACCCTTGTATGGAAGGAGAGAATAAATACACATAGAATCCATGAAGAGTGAAGACATACGATTGCAAGAGGAAGATGAATAAAAAACTATTTACTACTGGGAGCAAGTTTCTAAGTAAGTCTTTCCAACTATATCAACAAAAAACCTAAAGAAAATTAAGGGAAGCCTTAGCATTATAACGTGTAATAAGAACAGAAAGGCTTCTCTCAAAGAGGAGTGCTATACATTTAATTAGTCACCCCTAATGCACTCTCTCCTTTCCAATCAAAAAGACAAAGGATTTTGTCTAGTAAGACTTATTGGTCCTACCATAAAATTCTTGTCTTTTTACTTAGCAAAGTCCTCAAAAGTTTTAGAGGAAACATTTGTTGAGTTTGTTTAGGAACCGAGGCCGGGGGAGTTCCACCCCGCACCGTAGCCGTTGGTCTGCTCTCTCTGTGGCATGGTCATGGGTGGAGTACCACCGCTCACCCAAGGCGGCCGCCTGGTCCCACTGTGTGTGCTGTTGTATTGTTCATTCTGCTGTGCCGGGCTAACCGGCGTTCCAACCCCATCTCCCTGCGGCCCCCCCACAAACTGCTGCACCACTAGTACCGATATTGTCGCGGCAAAATCCGATGATGCCAACAAGTCCCCAATGGCACCCAACTCCGGGCACTCACTCCAGTCGGTGAGCCCGGCCGTGAGAGGCGATATCATGCCTTGTCCTCTCCCTACTATGTAGAGATCATGGATGCTGTCCATGGACCTTATAGTTCCCACAGTCTCCTCCCCATTGTTCACCACCTTCTCTGTATATACAATAGACTCATCACTCACGTTCTTGAGCCTGAAATCACTAATAAACCCATCATCTAACTGCTTCTCTCTCTCATTATCTGTTATAACTGTCAAGATCCTCTGGTCATTGGAATCACTTGTAGGTTTCAACTTGGGCTGTGCTGCCTCATCCCCAGGAAGGAAGCGCAGCACCGTAAGGCTAATCCCTGGATGCTCGGACATCCTCCATGCATATGATAATGCCTCTCGGTCATCCGGGCCGCCGAAAAAGAGAACGGCAATGTGGTGGGAAACATGGTTAGCGGCCACCCGCGAGGACCCACCAAGGCCCCGGTCGACGAGTATGCCGACGGAGCAAGGGGAATTTGCCAAGACATTCTGGTTTACTGTCCGAAAGGCCGGGTTGGTAGCTTCCATGCCACCATCCACGGTCTGTTGCTTATGAAAAGGGAGGACAATGAAGGCAACACGCTTGTCGTCTGCAACATTACAGATATCCTCGTGCATTGTGGAGTAAGGGGAAATGGCAGTGAGGGGCTGAACGGAGACGCTTCCTGCGTGCTGTTCATAGTTCTCGAATGCGTTCACGATGTGATCTGACTGAGCCTGGGTGCGGTTGAGCGCCGGACGGCCTGACTTGCGGCGGGTGTTGTGGACAATAAGCATGGCCGAGGCACGGCCAGTGAGCTCCACCAAGTGTAGCGGGTAGACGCAAATTGGGGACCTCTTGGTGGGGTGAGAGGCCTCTAGGAGGTTGATGATGGTTGGAACATTACGAGGAGTGTGAATGCATGCCAGTATCCGGAGCTCCGCTTCGGCTTCCGCCGGATTCGACCTCTGAATTGTCCGCCGCTTGTACGGTACAAACCGCCTTGCCGGCTTGTAAATAAAGGTTACAATTGGCACGATCATGGCTGTCATAACCACAGCTACAATCACCATTATTGCGAATGCTTCATCATTTAAGACCTTCTGGTCTTTCCCAACATTGAGGACGATCATTTCCACTAGGCCTTTGCTGTTCATGAGCAATCCTAGAGCAACCCCTTCTCGAAATGGCATCTTATAGTAGAGAGCAATAAGGAGAGTACCAGCTACTTTTCCAGCACAGGCCAGGACCACGATGAGCACTAGGAGTCCCCAAGTTGAAGATCCCTGGATTGCCCCTATATCGGTCCTAAGCCCGCTAATGGCGAAGAAGAGTGGTAGCAACAGCCCCGACACGAAATCCTCGAGCTTTTCTATCAGGATTACTCCGAGCGGTCCGTTTGGTATGACTAGGCCGAAGACGAAAGCTCCGAACACAGAATGAGTACCAATGGCGTCGGTGATGAAACCACAGACCATGACCCCAGTAAGGATCAAACATATGTAGAATTCATTGAAGTTTTCACCCTCTGGGTTTCGGCGAATGATCCAGGAAATGGCGGGGCGGATGACAAAGATGCAGATGACCACGAAGACGGCGCTAGACAAGATCACCCAGAGGGAAGCTAGTGGGGGGTCAGATTTGTTCTCGGCCAAGGCAATGGCTAAAGCCAGAAGAACCCAAGCGCACATATCATTCACAATGGCAGAAGACATTGCTATTCTTCCAAGATCTGTGTTGAGCAGTTTGAGCTCTGCGAGGATGCGAGCAAGAACAGGAAAGGCTGTCACAGAAAGGGCTACTCCGACGAAGAGGAGGAAAGTGCCACCCCCAATGTCTGCACCTAGCCCTGGGTACGCCCATAAGGCTACGGAAGACCCTATGATGAATGGCAAAATCATGCCTGCTACTGCAATGCTCAACGCCTTCTTTCCGGTGCGTCGTATCACCGAGAGGTCCATCTCTACCCCTACCAGGAACAAGAAGTAGAGGAGCCCCACATTTGCCATTGTTTCTAGCACCATTACACTCCTCAATGGAAACACTGTGTTCGCGAATTTCTCGCTTCTTCCCATCAATGATGGACCCAACATTACTCCACCCTGTGCATATATGGTTCATTCATTATATTAGCCATTCATTCATTCATTCATTATATTAGCCATCAAGTAGCTAGCTAGCTTAGATGGAATTGAAATGGTGGTGATCAGGAATTTTAATTATATATATGTATATATATATATAGCCTTCGAGGCAAGGACTAGTCCCTTTGGGTATCTGCACCTACCCATTCGGAATTTTCCTTTCAGATACCAAGGCAAGTCGAGGAGTAATGGGAGTTGAACACATGACCACGCTAGCCAACCGCACCAACCCCACTGGTGGGTTGATCAGGAATTTATATATATATATATACACACACACGTACTTACAAGGATCTCGGAGATGACGCGGGGTTGGCCGAGGGGTTTGAGGACGAAGACGAAAACGCGAGTGGTAACAACCACAAGGGTTAGCTGCAAGATGAAGAGGGGGAGCGAGTAATCCAAAGGGCTGTCACCCTGCCAGATCCCATTTGTGGTTATCATTGTTGGTGCGTAACACACGATTGAGCTTTCTGTTTTGTTCGCGCTTGACGCTAACCCTACTCCTTTGGTGGCTGCCATTTTTTTCTATTTACGACCTCTTCCACCACCACCACCACCACCACCACCACCGATCCTGGTCACCCTATATACCTTGTGTTTGATTCACCTTCAACAATATTCAAAAGAAAAGAAAATGAAGATCTAGCCATGAAAAGAGAGACCAGATGAAGAAAGGCTTGAGACTGTACTAATGGGACATTGAGATTCTTGTTTTTTTTTTTTCCCTTAGAAAGATGGATTAATGGTGTAAGAGAGAGGGAAAGGAGGGTTAGGTTGGTTTAGGTGTTTGACCGACCCATCTGGGGCTCTTTTTTTGCTATTGCATGTGTGGTCTGTTTATTCTCATTTCTAGGGATTCGGTTTTCTGTTATTTTAAGAATCTCTTCTTCACCAACAAACTCCCTATTTTCTTGTAAATGCACCATCTCTGGTTCTTCAATTTCATTGAAAAAAATTCAGTATAAAGAAAACGGAATACTATTGATAGACTTGAAAGGTTTACAAGAACCAAACACGTTTTAAATAGATAATTCAATGTTCTAGAAGAAAACCTCAAGAAATTCAAATCTAATTTAATATTATTTAATCTAATCAATTTAAATTCAAATCACCTTGTTCAGATTAAGTGTCAATTTATTATCACAAAGATCTCTTGCAAAACTTGCCTCTATCAATACCTCCCTGCTAATTTCAAGAAAATGCACGTTTTCAAGGAATTCGAATGGACAACAGTGCTCAATGTTGCGTTGTTGCTCGGTTGTGTCTGAAAAACACGTGAGGCCCATCCTTTGTTGTTGTGGGGCCTACCCTGTGGAATATGGGATTCATTTTTTGCACACCAGTGGGCAACATCGAGTGTTGTTGCCCATCCGAACTCATTTTCAAGTAACCCATATAAAATCCAATGGAGTGCTAACCCCACTCTCCCAATATTGCACTCTCTTCGTCCTTTTTGGGCAAGGAGACAAAATTTTTGTGACATATTGTGGCTTTGCAAAGGGTATCACTCTCGCCAGAGATCAAGGTATCCAATATTTAATCATCGCCACAGATTCCTTCGGGGTTTACTGGTGCATCTCCAACAAAAATAACCCTCCTTGATATCTTAAAAATTTGGTCATTTCAACAAGAAAATCGTTAGCTGCTTTTAAGCATTTGATATCCTGTACATCTGCCGTGAATCCAATGGGGCATATTTTAGCAAAGTTTAACAATGCTACTATCTCTATAGTCTTCTCTGCTCGAGACTTGTCTCCTGATCTTATTGATCTTGTTAATATTGTAGAGAGGGACAATCAAGGATGTAAATATTAACGTTTTGTAATACCCTTTTAATACATCTGATAGGAGTCCGCCTAAACCCAGCTTACCCTCCCCAAAAAAAAAAAAAAAAAAAAAAAAGGGTTAACCGATACCTCGTCATAGAACGTGTTAAGTTAGGACAGGAAAATTTAGTGTCTTGAAATTATATGCAGTGTATAATTTTATATGTTGCATATAAAATGCTAAAACCCTAATTTTTTTATGCCCCATGAAGTGGTTGATCTCGCTGGGGAGATCAAGGGAGCTGATCGAGACCGTATGATCAAATCAATCAGATGGTGACCGTCCCATTGACCCAGACCGCGATGGTGTCTCTTGGGCTATCAACCAATTAAAGGGTGTGTGGGCAAGTTCAATGAACCCAGCCGGTACAGTGGAGGTGGTCTCAGGCACAAGGACTGAGACCTAAGTGACCAAGCCTACACCCGACCAGACTAGACCATATAGTCTAGTCATATTAATTTAGTCTACAAGGACCATTAATCATGTAATTCAAATCCATCAAGACCGTTTATCTAGGAAAGACTACAAGGACTTGTCAATCAGACCACATAGGGTGGTCCAATTGCGAGTCTCTGATCTAATCAGATACCATCCCTGTCCAAATAGGCAAGGAATAGGAAAACTACATCTGTTTGGAGACAGAGGATGTGAATTTCAAATCGAAATTGAAACATGGCATGTGTAGACTAATATCTGTCACTATATTGTCAAGAAGAAAATTGAATTAGGTACAACCTTGTAGTCAAACAGATTTGAGAACATCTACCAGATTAGGGGTATTCGTGTAACCAAACAGCAACCTAGATTAGTCCTAAGCAGAATAGAGAAGACTAATCAAATATCTAAGAGTGGAACACCAAAGACTTGTACCCAAACAAGTCAGAAATAACAGAGTTATCAAAGAAAATTAAATTTATTTCAAAGGGAGAAGTGGAATAAGTTCCGCCTTTTCCAAGTAGTTGGAATTGGAGCTAGGAAGGACTTGCAACCAAATAGTTCAAGAAAAGATAAAAACTATCTATAACCAAACAACCTAAAAAAAACTCCGGGTACTATTACCAATCAATCTAAAAGGAGAGAGGATCAAGTCCATATAAGATGTAACCAGGCAAATAAGACGGATAAAGTTGAACGTACAACCAAACACTGTAAGTGTCAGTTAAAGGTATATTCGATCTAGAATACAATAATATGTAGGGTCTAGTGTTTCCAAACAAGAACTAAAGGGTCAGGAAATGGAAAAGGCTGTGTAAGAATAGACCAAAAACAAATTCTATATTTTCTATATTATTTTAGAAATCCTTTAAGCTATGTTTGGTTGTCGCGAAAATATGGAAAAGAAAAGAAAATTTTGAATTTATAATACAATTTTTGGTTAAGTTTTGTCTCATTTTCTTTTCCATGTTTTTACTTATTTTCTCGGCAACCAAACATAAGGAAATGGGTTAGGTACAGCCGTATTCCACAAAGTGAAAGCTTATAAAGACAGATTGGAGGGAATCCAAGTTAAATTAATTCCTATAAATAGTGCTGTCATTTCTCTTCCACCGTGAGAGTCTTCGATTATCTTCAGAAAAAACTTCAACAAAGTACCTCTTAGTTGAATGATTCATCAATTCATTTACATATTTTTTTTATAGTAGTCATTGGTGTGCAAGATTAATTTCTTAGAAATTAATGGACAAATTGAAGATTTATTTCCTTTTTTGGAGCATAATAATAATATCTACAAGAAACCAAAAGAGGAAGTAGTGTAAGCAAGTATATCCTGACCAGCTTTATTGTAGACAGGGGCGGAGCCAGGATTCTCTTGTAGGGGGAAATTTTTTTTTGGGGCCAAGTTCATGGGACATCGCCTCTGTTTGTGTCCGTTTTGTTAAGAAAATATTTTTTTCTCAAAATTTCAGGGGGGGCTAGAGCTCCCCGTCCTCTGGCTCCGCCCCTTTCCTAGGCTACACCCTTATTATTGCTATAGTAAAAAAAATATTCAAAATTTCAGGGGGGTGGGGGGCTGAGCCCCCCCTGGCCCCATGTGGCTCTGCCAGTGATTGTAGACATTAATTTCTATAATTAAAATGAAGCAGGCATTGGAACTATATTTCTTATGTCAGCTAAGAAAAACATGGAAGCCTAACTTATCTTCTTTTTTTTTCTCTTTTTAAAAAAAAATTATGGGTGGATATAGAATTTTAAGAGTTTGTGAATTAAGGTTTCTGTAATTTTGAAGAAGTCGAGGATTTGAGTCTTTGGAACCTAGAACTAAAGTTTTAAGAACTCTTTCCGAATTGCAGGTGAATTAATCTCTAAAGCACTCTTCTTAATTTCCTTCACTATTTGAAGGGACTCAATGTATTATTGCTGATTTGTTAGCACAATGTCAATGTGATTGTTAAGCAAATTGAAACAAAATTTTTATATTGCTAAAACTAATTAAGTGTTTACATCTAAATAGAGCTTTAAAATAGGGAAAATACGGCATTGGACCCTTATTTTTGAAGAAACCTGGAAATAGGCTCCTCTTTTAGGGACTTATTTTTGTAGGCTCCCACGCATGCAAGCCACGAGCACGTGCTTTCCCTTATGTTTTTCTTTCCAAAATACCCTTCTCTTTGTTTGTTCCCCAAACTTTTCGTTGCCACTGTCATAAACCCTTCGTAAACCCCAAACTTGAAAAAGGGGCATCATATTGATGATGAAGAAGAAGAAGAAGTCCTTTGTTACTGTAGTGACCCTAATTTAAATTCAATACACTCAAGGGTAAATTGGTAAATTACACCATGAGGGTAACTTAGTAATTGATATTTTGGTGTTTAGTCATATGGGTAACCTTGGTGGGGTAGGGTTAATCCAATGATTTAATTTAATGAGTTAAATTTATTAAATCTAGGTTAAAAGCAAACAGACCTTAGTGGGGATATATTAGTAATTTCCTATATGGAGTTCAGTATAAATAGATTTGTTTAACCTAATAGCCATATTTTTGCTAAACCTGAATTAGGAGAAGTGAGATACGATCGTTTGGGGAGGAGAGGAGGAAAGCGGCTGTTGAGTTTGAAATTCTGTCGGATCCGTGGAGAACCCGGTGATGGGAATTGAATCATCCAAGTTAGCATTGAAGCTCTCCTAAGCAATCAGCCTCTTGCATTATTCTCGAAATCAAATCTACAGGTAAATGAATATTTCTATAGTTTAGATGTAGGGTGTGTTGTGATCACACAATACTTTTAATGTGTAATTTCTTCTTGTGTTAATGATTGTGTGTATGAAAATATGCTAGATCGAATAAATATTTTATACAAATATTATTCTGATTTATTAAATATGTTATGAGTGATTTTAATAAATGATAAAATAATATATTAGATTTTAGGGAAGAAAATATAAGAGATCTAGGAGATTAAAATTAGTGATTTTCGGAATTGAGTTAATTTAAATGAGATTTATTCAGTTTTAGTATTTGGGTCATAACTTTATGACATTAAGTCCGATTTTGGTCTGATAGTACATTGTTTCGAAAAGCTCGAAAAGATCTACAACTTTTGTGAAGAAAGTTTTCCTAAAATCAATATTTTTGTGGGTCAAAACCCTAGTTGAAAATCAAAAACGGGAAAAAGGGATATTTTTCACATTAATTTTCCTAAAATACTTTAATTAAATGTATATATTATTTGAGTGTGAAAATATTGTTTTGTTGAGATTCCTTTATAACTAATTAGTTAGTTTGTTAGATGGTTGAAAGATACATCTAACAAATTTAAATAATTAGTTATTAAATAATTTGTTAGTAATTTGACTTATATTTTATTAGATAATTTGTTAGGTAGTTGAAAGATACCCCTAACAAACTTAACTAATTAGTTACTAACCAATTGATTAGTAACTGAGCTCATTTATGATAGTATAAGGGTTTTATTAAACTCACTAGCATAAAAGAGTTTTTCCAAGCTCTTGGGGGTTTGTGAAACCCTGAACCCCATTATCATGGGAGATTGAGAATTTGTAGGATTATAAATATGTGATATTTATAACTAAAGTTTCAGTTGCAGGAACACAGCTGATACCCGTTTTGAAATAAAGTATGTTATGTCTGCCTAGATATTAATTGTAAATTATAGCATTGTAGATTTTAATTATGAATTATGATGTTGACTGTTATAACTATCTTTTAATGTTTTGCTATATTTTCTTAATAGTTGGAATTCATCTTCTAAAATAATGGTGATTCAATAAACATTGTTTTAACTTTGGTTAAGGGTCATTCAGGAGTAAATTGTATAAGACCTCCTTAAATTGATCATAGGGTGATGTTGTGTACCACCCAATAATGGTTTCAAGGTGGTGTAGAGTATCTACCCAGAAACAGAGGATTGAGTTGAATTGTGTAAGACAATCAATTCTCAGATGGGTGAACTGTGTGAGACCCAATGGATAGGGTAAGCTGTGTGAGACCCCAATGATTCTCTTGATCAATATGGTAAGTTGTGTAAGACCCCTATTTATCGGACTGAACCATAAGTAAAGACTTAATTGAATAATATGAATAATTTGTTAGTCATCTTATTATATGAATTGTTAATGCATCTAAATTATAGTTGTATTCTCTTGTTGAGCTGTGGGCCCACCCTTGTTAATTCTTCTTTTTTAGGTAGTGATTAAAAAGAATAGGAATAGCTTTCGTTTGAGCAAGTGAGACCAGCCTTAAAGTTTTCTTCCCCATTAGAATGTGAGAGAACTGTAGTGAGGTAAACTATATAAAATTTTTGGATGATTTAGTTTTTGGGAGAATTCATGTTGTTGAGTCTTTTAGTTGTGCTGGTTATTTAAATCTGTTTAATGGAGTATTAAATGATTTTAATTTCCATTAATATTGGAATTTTATTTCTGGTTCACGCCTTGATATTTATACAAATATTAGTATTATTGTATATAAGTTTTTGGGGCGTGACAGTTACCCACAGAAATTGCAGGATTTGAAGGCCGAAGAAGAAGAAGTCCTTCGTTATCCACAAAAATCGCAGGAAGGCCAAAGAAGAAAAAGAAGTATTTTTTCCCATTTATAGCCTGGTATCCAGCCACAGAGGGTAAATGCTCATTTTCTAGATTTTTTCGAGATTTTTGCCCATAACAATAGCCATTTTGGACATTTTGAGACATGACACTGCCCATTTTCGAGATTTTTGGTCATTACAGTTCTCATTTTCGAAATTTTTGGCCAGTATTTTCCTAAAATCTCGAAAATGGACATGTAATGGCTCAAAATATAGAAACCAGGCATGTTATGGCAAAAGTGTCGAAAATGGGATATGTAATGGCTCAAAATGTCGAAAATGACCACTGTTATGGGCAAAAATCTCGAAAATGGGTATTATAATGGCCAAAAATCTCGATAATGAGACCAGTATTTTCCCAAAATCTAAAAAATGAGACATGTAATGGCGCAAAATCTCGAAAACCAGGTCTATTATGACAAAAATGTCGAATATGGGACATTTAATGGCTCAAAATATCCAAAATGGCCATTGTTATAGGCAAAAATCTCAAAAATGGCCCCTGTTACCGAACATATGACAAAAATCTACAAGATCACAAAAATGATACAACTAATAAGTAAAAATTTCGAAAATGGGCACTGTCATGGCTAAAAATCTCGAAAATCACTTAAAAGCTTCTACAAAATCACGAAAATCTCTCTGAAAAAATACAAAAATCTCTTAAAAACCTCTACAAAATCACGAAATTTTCTTTAAAAACACTACAAAATCATGAAAATGACAACTAATAAGTAAAAATTTCGAAAATCTAAAAATGGGCACTGTCATGGCCATAAATCTCGAAAATGGGTACTATCATGGCCAAAAATCTTGAAAAAGAGCACTTTAAATACGGAAAAAAATACTTCTTCTTCTTCGGCCTTCCTGCGATTTATGTGGGTAACAAAGGGGTTCTTCTTCGTATTCTTCAATACGATGCCCCTTTTTCAAGTTTGGGGTTTACGAAGGGTTTACAACAGTGACAACGAAGAGTTTGGGGAACAAACAGGGAGAGGGGTATTTTGGAGAGAAAAACATAAGGGAAAGCACGTGCTTGTGGCTCACATGCGTGGGAGCCTATATAACTAAGTCCTTAAAAGAGGAGCCTATTTCCAGGTTTCTTCAAAAACAGGGGCCTAATTCCGTATTTTTCCCTTTAAAATATTCTATTGGTGTAGATTAACTACATGTCTGTAGCCTCATTTCGATTAGTAATGCAATTGGATTGTAAGAAGGAGCTTGTCTCTATAGCATAATATCGACAAATCTAGGAAAAAATAAAGCAACAAAATTAGAGGAAGCACAACAACTTCATGGATGTGTTGATGGTTTGCAAATCTATCTATATCTATACTAAGGTAGAGTGTTTCTCCTTAGTAATGTCATATCGGACTCCTCTTTGAAGCCATGTCATCTAATTAAAAAAATTAAAGTGGGGCCCACCTTTTTTCTATCCATTTGCTCTCTCCTGGTCTTCCCAGTTGGTCTCCCCAACAAAACACCCCCTCATCCATTAATCTCTCTCTCCATTCGTCTTACATGTAATTGTAAGAGAAAAGAGATTAAGTTTTTTCACTTTCTTTTTCTGTTTTCTAATTTTTAAGTATAACCAAGTGTACTTAAAGAATACGTCTTTTCAATCTTTTTTAACGGAATAGGAGAGTCTTTGATAACTCTTCCTCCTCTATTCATATTATTCAAGCTCGTATCCACCTCTTGATCTATGAATGAGAGTTACAGAATGGTGGGATGGATTTGGAAGTTGTGCTGGTATGAGGACGATCATAGATGAGGTCCCGCCAATTGTACTAGCGGATGACCAATTATGTTTCATTATTGTTACTTTGTTTATGCTACTGTAAACTTGTACTATATCATAGTTAACTTCTTGTATCTCTTTTCAATTAATATATCTTTTTGATTATTGATAAAAAAAAATATCTTTTTTTAGCGGACCCAGGGTTTCCATTATGTAATGAAATGACCAGTCCTCATTGGACAACGCCCTATTTTTAAACAAACACCAACTGTTGTTAAGATTCACTCACCCCTATGGTTAAGCAATCCAACCTTGGTTTTCACAAAAAAAAAACTAAAATTTTAATTTTAATTTTCTTAAACTTAATTAGGGTTAAAAGAGTGTTAAAAGGTGCGCAAGGACACACGGTAAGATAAGTAGCAGACCCATGGGTGGGTCCGCTAATCACTACTAAAAAATGATTGAAAAACTTACTCTTTAAGTACACTTGGTTGTAATTAAAAAATAGAAAAAAGAAAAAGAAAATGAAATGACTTAATCTTTTCTCTTTCCCTTACGTGCAAAAAAAGATTGAAAAGATTTACTCTTTAAATATACTTGGTTGTACTTAAAATTAGAAAAAAAAAAGGTGAAAAAACTTAATTACTTTTCTCTTACCCTTACGTGTAAGACGAATGGATAGGGGGATTAATGGATGAGGGGGTGTTTTGTTGGGAAGATCAACCAGGAAGACGATGAGAGAGCAAATCAACAGAAAAAGGTGGGCCCCACTTTGATTTTTTTAATTAGATGATGTGGCTTCAAAAGGAGTTCGGCGTGTCATCACTAAGGACAAACACTCTGCCTTAGTATAGATATAGATATAGATAGACAGATTTTTCATTGTATTTATTATTTATTATTTATTTTTAATTTTACTTTTTACCTTTTTTATATAGTAACGACATTACCGCTTTGGCCGATATGTAGCATGCATCTCTCATGTTCTGTTGGGCGGTATGCCACACCTCCCCAGCTTACCACTAGGGGTATCAAATGAGCCCGGGATGGAGGGTACCCGGCCCTACCCGACCCGTCCAAACCCACCCAAATCTTGCCCTTTCCCAGCCCTTGGGCAGGCAGGGTCAAAAAATACAAAGCCCTTCTTCTGCTGGGCCGGGCAAGGGCACCCCCCTGCCGGCCTTTATAACCCGGAACTTCTCCTAAGTCATTACATGGTAGTAACCATATATAAACCCTTTGACCTTGCTCGGCTTGGCCCTTGAAGGGCTAGGGCTAGGGCTGACCCCAGCCCGGCCCCTATCCAACCCTTTGACAGCCATACTTACCACGTATCCTCTTTGACACCAAATAATTGTGGTTAAGATTCACTCAATTTTAGGGTTAAATAATTTAACCTTGATTTTTAGAAAAAATATATATTTTTAAAAACTTACCACATGAAGGAGTGGATCATAACCAAGGTTTGCAGTAGTTACTTGGACTTACCCTTATGGCACCTTAGCGACTACCTTAGGTCTACCAGTGTGTGTGTTACATGATAACTTTTCCACCAAAAAAAAATCATAACCAAGGTTAATTATATATATATATAAATATCAGAGCTCCGGAGGCGCTCTCAACCCTATCCTAAATTAAAATTAGGTGCTCTCCTGCTCCTGCTTTCACTCTAGTTACTTAGTTAGGACCATCCCCAAGCCTTGAAAGATAAGTATGGTGATTTCTTAATCTCATAAACTAACAAATTATCCTTGGCATTCTCTTTAATCTCCTAGGTCAAACTTTTTTGGAAACAAGGGTATCCAAGCCTCTTAGAGCATCTGATAATTCCATCGAGCAAGTGCAACACCCCCCAAGCCACACGCACTAGGTAAGACGGGATTACTCCCTGAGGGTGGCCAACAAAGGGAGGGGATTCAAACTCAGGACCTCCACTTCCTGAGGCGTGGTCATACCCGGCCCTTTGACAGCTATGAGCAAGAGAATTTACCGCCTTTCCTTCCGGGCTGGGCCCTACGGAGGAACGACGCTAAACACCTAAAATAAGAGTCACCACCTATTTAATTAGGAAAAAATAGGATCTCAAATATACAATGAATAAGGCCTAAGGTCTAAAATAAGATTCTAGGTAAGTGATTCTTTTAAGCCCCTGGAAAGGTATTAGGCACTTTAGGGTCACATCCGAAGATGGTAACCTACTCCCTATATCTAAGCCAATTAAAGAAGAAATTCAAATAAAATTTAAGTATGTTGTTTAATTATACTAATTAAGCAAATAAAGCAAGATTAAGGAGAAAAGGGAAACTAATCCTAGGTGAGCTGGACCCATTAGGGCTGCCTACTTACCCGACTTCGCAGGATCAAGTCATAGTAGTTCTTACAAGCAAGCATGCTAAATTGATTTTTTTTTTTTCAAAAAAATCCTCACAGAGGGAGAGAGGGGGGTTTGGCAGACCCCTACCAGATTTATTAAAACAAGAAAATGGGGGAGGGGGGGGGGGGGGGGGGGGGGGGGGGGACATAAACCTTACCTCTACAAACTCAAAGAGAAGAAAAAAAGAAACAAAGACGGGGGGACATAAAACCTTACCCCTATAGGCACAAAGAAAAATACACACAAAAGAGGGGGGGGGGGGGGGGGGGGGGGGGACATAAAACAAGATTAAAACCTAACTTTTCTAAGATTCCCTACACCTAATTTATCTATTTGGATAAGAGATTTGATATTCCTGGGAATATTATCATAAGAGTAAAGAATACTTGAAGTCATACTTTCACACCCAATATTAGCCAAGTCATTAGCTACTGAATTAGCTTCTCGATAAATATGATTGAAAGAGTAACCTTCTTGAAAATAGCTTTAATTTTAATATCCCAAATCCAAGTCTTCTAAGAAAGATTAGACCCTTTCCAAGAGTCAACTAAAGCTTTTGAATCTAATTCAATAATCAAGTTGTGTAAGTTGAGGCTCTTACACAAAGTGAGGCCATCAAGAAGAGCTCTAGTTTCTGCAATAAAGTTGGAACATGATCCATAATTAGAAAAGAAACAGGCTATAAAATCCCCATTATGGTCTCTCACAATACACCCTCCTCCAGCATTCCCCGGGTTTCCTCTAGAAGCACCATCCACATTCAATTTGAATCTTGTCTGAGGAGGACAAAGCCATTTAACAAGAATGACCCGAAACTGTTTATGAGGAGATCTCAAGGGAAATAAAGGTTTGACATAAAGGCTTTTTCGACCACTAAAAGAGTTAATATCATAGATCTTTTTTTTCATAAACTCAATAAGAAATTTAGCATTATGATAAGAAGAGTCATATTTCCTCCTACATCTTTCTGTCCAGATCTCCCAAACTATCAAGGCAGACACAAGAATAAATAACTCATTATGTCTAGAATATGCAGCTCTGAACCATCTAGAAAGAGAACACTAAATAAAATCATGAGAGCTATATAGCATGAAGCACCTAGAAGAGAAAACCCGCCAAACAGAAGAAGCAATCTCACTTCTGATGAATAGATGATTGGAGCTTTTTATCTCAAATCCAGAACAACAACAACATTTGCTAGCCAAAGGGATGCCTAAAGCTTGGACATCCAAATAAGTAGGAATGATATGATGCATAATTTTCCAACAAAATACACTGATCTTGGTAGGAATAACCAGATTCCAAACTGCCTTACACCAGTCATAAACAATCCCAGAAGTCCTCAGAGATTCCCAAGCAGAACAAATAGAGAATTCACCTGAAGGAGTGATATTCCATATGAATTTATCTTCATTATCTGAGATGAAGAAATTACCTGCTTTGATATCATATATGGTTTCAGGAGGGAAAAGATAACTCACTTGAGACAAATCTCACTCCCCATTAGAATTTAAAATGTTAGCAATAGAAGGAATATGTCGAGGAGCTTCAATAGCCAAGTTGATGAGAGTATCTTCCTTATACCATCTGTCAAACCAAAAGTTTACTTTAACTCCATTCCCAATAAGAACTGAAGTGTTAACATGCATGTCTTGGACAACTCCACATATAGAAGACCAAAGTTTCGAAGCTCCACATCTAGGAAACACATTCCAAATATGATTTATGCGGTATTTAGCTTAAAAAAATCTAGTCCAAAGACAGTCAGAAGAATAAATTTTCCAAGCTTGTTTAAATCAAAAAGCCAGAGCAAAATCTTTCATTTTTCTAATTCCCAGACCACCTTCAAGATGAGGAAGAGCACATTTGTTCCAATTAACCCAGTGTTTCCTTCTATGCAAATCCGAATTATTCCAGAAAAATCTGGCCAAAATGTTATCGATCATAGAATAAATGTTAGAGGGAATGTTGATAGCAACAAAAATATGAACATGAATAGAAGACAGAACATGTTTGATCAATAATAACCGACCACCAAGGGCACTGTCCTCTGATAGATTGAAAACCTCCTGTCTAACCTTCTCCAAGACAGGAATAGAAGTAAGATAACAATTATTTTCTTCAGAAACCAACTGAGGGATGAAGTCAAGAATATCATTTTCAATGACAATTCTAAAAGAAGATAAGTTCTGAAAAAAAAAAAAAAATTGCTTCTAAAGCAATATCTCGGTAATTCTCCACCTATTCACCCAAACCATTCTTAATTTGATGAATACTATTATTTTTCCTTCTTTGATTAACTACTAAATGAAAAAACTTTGTGTTCTTGTCTCCTTCTTTGACACATTTAATCCTAGATTTTTGCTTCTAGAATATTTCTTCTCGAACTAGAACCTGTTGCAGATTATCCTTCAGAGAAGTACGATACTCATCCATACTATCATCCCAAGAATCTTGAAGAGCAATTTCAGTTTCGCAGATTTTTTCCTCTAAATCCTTGATCCTGAGAAAAATATTACCAAAAGTTTCCCTGTTCCAAGTGTTAAGAGATATTTTAAGTCTCTTAAGTTTTAGAAAAAAACCAAGAATAGGGTTAGCATAAATAGGTGAAGACCAAGATTCTTCTACTAACCTTTGGAAATCTGAGTGAGATATCCACATCTTTTGAAACTTAAAGGAGGAAGGATATCGAGAGATTCCAATATCAAACTGAAGAATAAGAGGAGCATGGTTTGAGTTGAGTCTAGATAAATGAGAGACTTGAGAGGTTGAAAATTTTGAGCTCCAAGCCTCATTATAAAGAATCCTGTCCAATCTTGCATGAATTCTATTCAGACCCGACTGATTATTGCACCAAGTAAATTTATTTCTTGAGTAACCAGCATCAATAAGACCCATATCAGTGATGAAAGAATTGAATTCATCCATAGACCGGATATTAGGATTTTTGCCACCTCTTTTTTCTTCAGGAGTAGAAATAGCATTGAAATCTCTAGCAAGAAAGAGCGGACCATTAAAACCTGAAAGAAGCATAGATATGTCGTTCCACAAGAGCATTCTTTCTTCACAAAGACATTTAGCATAAATAAACCCACATCGAAACTTATCTAATCCTTGTGAAGTCACATCCACAATTAATGCTTGATCTAAAGAGGCATATAGAGCTGTATTAATCCTTTCCTTCCATAAAAGCCAGATCTTCGGGTGAGCATGATAACCAGGCATTTTTAGCATCTGACTGAGTTGCAATAATTTATTTGGAGGTTGCATAGGCTCCATAATGGCAATAATAAAAATATTATGAATTTCCATAATTTTCTTTAAGCGGGCTTTAGAAGCTAAATTCCCTACTTCCCTAATATTCCAAGATAAGATACGAATCATTGGAAACTGGGGAGTTTTCTTCCAACGAAATAGGAGCAATCGCTCTAGATCTCGTAATACGATCTCAAGGAGGAATACTTTTCTTAAGTTTTTGAGTGTTTTCTTTGACATTTTTTTATCTTATAAAGACTACTAAGAAATCCTTTAGCTACATCTATAAATTTAACTTTCGAATCATACTGCAAATTATTAATCTCATGATGAAATATTGTTGAAGATGAAGAAAGCCAAAGAATATCCCTAGTAAGAATTTTAGGGGATGTAGAGTTCTGCAATCTCTTTTGTAAAATACTCAACTTAGACTTATTATGAACCATTAAAAAAGATGAGGGTAAGATATTCAAATCCTTACCTGATATTTCTGGATGGATGGATTTATCAAAAACTTGAACTACCAGTAAGGAGCTTAGAATTCTCTACACACTCTAAACCTTAGTTTCTTCTTACTTTCTTCAAGACTAAAAAGAAATATAAGGGGTGAAAGTCTTCTAGGGGATCATGAGGCCTAAGGAGTGTGCTGGATTTAAGACTTGAGGATTCTTTAGAAGGGTTTTTGGATAGAGAAGATGGAGAGCTAGGGTTTCCACTTGAGATTTTGGAGGTGAAAGAAATGGCTTATGGAGGTCTTGTATTTATAGAGTTTTCAAGAGATTGTGGTAATTTGGCAATTAATAGAAGGGTTGGTGAGTAGAAGGGAGGTGATTGGTTGGCCAAAATGTGTGTAGTTGGTGATTGGATAGTAAAAAAGGTGTGTGCTGGTGAGAGGTGATTGAGTGGTCAAAATGATGTAAGAAAATAATTGTTTTACAAGAGGTGTAAGAATGAATTGTAAGAAAGTAAGGATGGTGATTGGGTGATCAAAAAGGATGTAAGAGAATTAATTGTTTTGTAAGAGGTGTAAAAATGAGTTGTAAGATGTGTAAGAGAGTAAGGGAAATGAGTGGTTGGTCAAAAGGTGTGTAGATACAAAACTATGGCTATTTAGGGGTTTGAAGAAAACATAAGAGGTTTTTGTAGGAAAGTAGGCTTGGGTTTGTGGGTTTTGGATGTTAGCATGTAGATTAGATCTTATGGATCATGAGTTATTAATGATGAGTCATGGATTATGTTTATTGGATTTTGACTATGATAATTGGGCTTGGGCTATGGTAATCAGACTTTGACTAAAACAATTGAGTTTTGGCTAAGGCAATTGAGTAATTGGGCTTGGCTACTTGGGCTTGGGTAATGGAATTAGGTACTTGGGTTGTTTGGGTTTAAATTTGGCCAAATGGACTTGGACCTTGGGTGAACCTTGGAGCCTTTGAAGAAGCGGGAAGAAGGATAAGGAGGTGCAAAAATGGGGTGCTTACAACAACCCTACTTACCACGTGTCCTCTTGACACCAAATAATTGTGGTTAAGATTCACTCAATTTTAGGGTTAAATAATTTAACCTTGATTTTTAGAAAAAACATATATTTTAAAGAACTTAACCACATGAATGAGTGAATCGTAACCAAGGTTTGGAGTGGTTGCTTTAACTTACCCATATGGCACCTTAGCGGCTACCTTAGGTCTGCCAGGGTGTGTGTGTTACATGATAACTTTTCCACCAAAACAAAAAAAAAAACAAAAATCATAACCAAGGTTAATTATATATATATATATATACCAACACTCCGGAGGGGCTCTCAACCCTATTCTAAATTAAAATTAGGCGCTCTCCTGTTCCCGCTCTCACTCCTGCTCTAGTTACTTAGGTAGAACCATCCCTAAGCCTTGAAAGATAAGTATGATGATTTCTTAATCTCATAAACTAACAAATTATCTTAGGCATTCTCTTTAATCTCCTATGTCAAACTTTTTTGGAAACGAGGGTATCAGGCCTCTTAGAGCACCTGACTATTCTCTCGGGCACGTGCAACACTTCCCAAGCCACACACACTAGGTAAGACGGGATTACTTCCTGAGGGTGGCCAACAAAAGGGAGGGGATTCGAACTTGCGTAGTCCCGGCCAACAGCCCAACCCCCAACTTTGACCTTCTTGATGCTATCTGATCGACTGACATTTTTTTGCCTATAAACCATTTGATAGAATTACATTGGATCAAAGTGGTCCCACCTGATGAAAATGGATTTTTCTCATTCGATAATTAGGGATGCTTTTTGAGACTATGCAAAAGAATTTATTGATCGGGTATTTTAACATATCCAAGACATGGATATGCCTTGGGCGTCCATGCATCAGGCCAATGTTCTAAATAATGAATGCATGCAACCACGGTAAAAGTGTACATAGAGATGTATCAGGTGAGCAGTAGCATCAGAACCATGATATTATACCATGATATTATGCATTAAGCCATAATCTTTGTCAACCGTTCGATCAGTTATATTGTGATCAAATCGTAGAGGAATTTGAACAGATCAAATTGTAAATATTGATCAAATGGTCCATAGTAGAGGAATTTGAACAGATTTGATAATAATGATTGGTTATGCATCAGATCATGCATATTAGAATTATTCAACAGTTGATAGTGATCAGGAACATGTTTCCCGTGCATTGCACTCGGTGTTTACTAATCCTATATATATATATATATATATATCTATGAATATGAATAGGGTTCTCTATTCACTATGAAGCTCAAAGCATTCGCTGCTAAAAAGCTCACTATATTCCTTGGAAACTACATCGATGATGCTCTCATTCTTAAATAATTTAGATATATTTCTGATTATATATTTGTTCTCATAAATTTTCTAAGCATGTTTGGTGCTCTCATTCTTAAATAATTTAGATATATTTCTGATCATATATATATTTGTTCTCATGAATTTTCTAAGCATGTTTGGCTGGTCTTTAAAATTTTTTAGCCTCTTACATGTTTATGTTCTCCTGAGCAAGGATATAAGCTTGAAATGTAGTTGTCTTACATTTGATCATGGTTAATGTTTCTGCCATTCTTCCGCAAGTTACAAGATGGGGGACTTACCTGATCCATGTATGTATATGTATCATGTATGCTTGGGCCTTCAAGAGAATGATTGGGTCTTATAACTAATATAATTATCACTAACTTAGAATAGAATTTCTTGTGGTGTACTAGGGAATTTTAGGATTAATTAAAATATTTCTTTGTATAGCTACACTTGTCCTAGTAGTTGGAGTACATAAAAGAAGATTTCACAAAAACAACCAAAGAACCCGTGAAGATCACATTAAAAGTTCATATGAAACTAATTTCAGTGTTCTGTCAAACATGTATTATCAATAAAAGACTTCTTTTGGATCAGAGAATGAAACCACTATATTGCTGTTGGACATTTGGAAATGCAAGAAATCTGAGGCAACGATCACCATCAGCAACAGCCACTAGTTGACGCGTCAGCTTGCGGAGGTTTCTGTCTAAAGATGTTCCTTTTTACACCCCTTGAGCCCTCAGCTAAAAGACTTGGTTTATCCAAAATCTGTAAAATTATTATCACCATCATAGCATCACAATCATCAGTCATACTATCACCCCTCATGTTAGCAAGGAAATTAAGGAACAATACTTCTGTGCAATTATCAAAACTCTAGCCTAGGAATGAGTGCATTCAGAATTTCTCTCTTGATTTTCAAACTGCCTAACCCTGGCCTCACTGGACTCTGACATCTCTTGCCTCTAAGCTTTTGAACTATAGGTGTGATGATTATGAATGACGAGAGTAACTTAATGATAGGTAAGGAAACAGCTCACAGTTGAAAGCATAGTTACAAAGTCGGGGTTCAAGAATAATTCGGCAAGGGTTAAGTTTGGAAAATTTTGAAAAAATATGGGATATATTTAGGAACAATTTAGGAAAAATAATAATTATAAAAAGATATCCAATAATTTGATTAGATAATATACAAAACAAGCGGTTTACTTTGTCAAACTAAACAAATTATTGTCAAATGTACGAATAATTCGTGAAATTCGGGATACTTCGCAAAATCCGCGAATAATTCGACAAACCTAAAATTTGCAAATAATTCGGAGAATAATTCAACATACCTAAAATTCGTGAATTTTTCAAAAATTTGGAGAATTTTTCAACTGGTTGAGTGGTGTTAAAATGGCCAGATAATCAATGTATAAGGGGAAAAAAGGCCTATTGCCAACTCAATCTTCAAGCGGGCCTCTCTTTTACCTTCCAAAAAAAAATCTTCAAACCTCTCCAAGATGAATTTTCCCCTGATGGATGAAAAGGCTCACTAAGACGGAAAAGGGAACTAACGAACAAGTCTACACTAGACAGAACATGCTTAAAGGGAACCTCATTAGCCAAACTTTCTGCATTATAGCTGGCACTTAACGTACATTTAATGTTTTGATTTTTAACAAAGTTGCGAGAATTTTGAGGCTTAGTTATAATTGAGCAATTTCCAGATTTTATTTAGTTTCAAATTCAATATCACATAAATTAATGCCAAAACTGATATTTAAAACATTTACATCCATACACAATCTAGCTTCTCTATGAAGACTTGGAAGTTGCACATTTTTCAAGACCAAGCTTGCATGCAGCAAGAGGAAATACGAATGAGTACATACAACAGAGATAGCATTCGGATTTTGCAAGCATGTAGCAGAAGAAAGTAAAAGATCAATATATAGAACTGGGAATACAACATAAACAAGTTTAACATAATAGCTACACTACCCTCCATTGGGTGTACTACATATATAGATGCGACATTGCGACCATTTCAAGTATGTAGAAGATTACTAAAAAAATATAGGGGTTTTTGCATATCAGTTGCTGTGTTCTAGCAGCTTTGCAAATACACTGAACAGTTTTGCAAATTAACTCATGGTTTTGCAACTGTTAGACAAGCAACCTCAATCCTTAGACATTCGTTTGTTATTGTTAGGAAAATGAATATTATGCCCTTACGATATTTCATAATCTCATAATTTTTTTTTTGGTTTAAATAATCTCACAAATCTTTAACTACCCTTGAACTATGGTTAATAAGTTTTAACCTTGTGATTAAGATTCACACACTTACGAGATAAAGCATCTAACCCTGGTTTTAAAAAACAAAAAAATGTGACCCCTTTGAACTCCCTTTAACTGTGGTTAAGATTCATTAACCCTTAGGGTTAAAGCATCTAACCTTGGATTTTTATATATAAAAAAAAAAAATAGAATGAATTAACATGTCACTATTAACTGCCTTTAAATGTGATTAAGATACACTAGACCCTTAGCATTAAAACATCTAACTTTGGGTTTTAGAAAAAAAAAAATAATTTAAGGTGTCCCTTTTAACCCCCTTTAACTGTGGTTAGGGTTTACTAACCCTTATGAAAGGGGACACGTTAAATTTTTATTAAAACCAAAGTTAGATGTTTTAACCCTAAGGGTGAGTGAATCTTAACCACAGTTAAAGAGAGTTAAAAAGGGACACGTTAATTTTTTCTAAAAATCAAGGTTAGATGCTTTAACCCTAAGGGTTAATGAATCTTAACCATAGTTAAAGGGAGTTCAAAGGGGACACATTAATTTTTTTTTCTTTTAAAACCAAGGTCAGATGCTTTAACTCTAAGCGTTAGTGTATCTTAACCTAAGTAAAAGGGAGTTAAAAGGGGACACGTTAATTTTTTTAAAAAAACCAGGGTTAGATGCTTTATTCCGTAAGGGTGTGAATCTTAATCACAAAGGTTAAAACTTATTAACCATAGTTCAAGAGTAGTTAAAGATTTGTGAGATTATGAAATATCGTAAGGGCATAATAGTCATTTTCTTAACAATAACAAACAGATGTCTAAGGAAACTAAGGATTGAGGTTGCTTGTCTAACGGTTGCCAAACCAGGAGTTAATTTGCAAAATTGTTACTCATAACAGTGTATTTGCAAAGCTGCTAGAACACAGCAGCTGAAAAAAATATTAAACACTTGATCATAAAAAATATGAAGAGAAACCGCAATTTCGCTTACCTTCAAAACAAGCTCCTCGAAGCATTGCTCTACATTTACTCGAGTTTTTGCACTACATTCGAGAAAAAGGCATCCATATTCCCTAGCGAAGTCAACTCCTTCTTTCTTTGTGACAACCCTTTGACCTTCCTGGATAGTGAAAAGAACTAGATTTGTATGTCAAATTTAAATGGTTCATAACTACATGATATAGTCCAGAGACATGAAATCATCTACTAAAGACATAAGACACAACAACGCTTTACACTATCTTCTGTGATCAATATTAAGAAGCACTGAAGTAATGGCATCAGCCTGCTCCTCAAACCCTTGGTAAAATGAAAGCATTTTAACTGTAAATATTAGAAGAAATACCTTATCAACTTTATTTGCAACAAGCATCTTGATGCAATCTTGATTAGTTGAGTACAGGTCAATTTCCTTGGCCCATATGTCAGAGAGATTCGTAAATGTTTCTCGCCGTGTTACATCATAAACTGTAGTAATTCCAAAAGAAAAAAATAATTACTCACACAACAATTTCTAAATTACAAAACAATAAGATGAAGAGATAGTTACCAGACAAAGAATCCATACAAACCAGTTATTCCAAAAATGGGTAAGGAAGCTAATTCTTAGACGTAGACATAAACAGTTCAAGAATCTATGCAAGAGATTTAGCCTAAGAATCCGAAAACAAAGATAATTCTTACAACTAGAAGTCAAACTGAGCATGAAATACAGTGTCCATAAAATGAAAAAGAAAAAAAGAAGCAATAAATCTTTACTTTCCCAAAGATGGTTACCAATTTATGAGGTTGCTCAATATAGTTTTATGATGATATTAATATCCAAACCAACAGAAATTGAATGATGGATTGAGCTTACTCCAACATAATTTTTAATGGTATTAGTATCCCAACCAACTGCAAAGGAATGACGGATTATGTAATTATTTATTATGCCGCTGATACAGCTATCAGACTACTAGAAAGGATGCTTTGCCCAAATTACTCAAAATAGTTATCTAAGATAATATTATTCTCACGAACTGCAACTGAATGAAGTATTGATACTAATGTACAATCATTAGCTTCATTTTTATCCATCATAATGTGGTTACTTGCCGAAACAAAGTCAGACATTACTTCTACAGAAACTTAAACAATGCCGTTTCATTATTTGTCAAGTTCTATAAGTCAAAAAGCTTGTAGAGGAACAAGCATGGGATACACCCTCACTCATTGCTCATATAATCCTACTTCCATATACTACTGAAATTTCCACATAAGCAAATAAGATTTAAACGATAATCTTCAATCCTGTAAAAAGTCCACCATTATTTAAATTCATTGCCACCAGAGTTATCCAAACTCACAAATTGACACTGTTCCATGAGTCAACATGCTAAAAGTCATCAGACATCAAGTTTGACATTTGATTTGCAGTCTCAGGTAAAACAACCATTTTATCCAGCACACAAATACTTAAAATTAAATCTGTCCCTAATCGAAATGCAACCCAATCATATCAATGCCATATGCATGTTGTCCATCATTCAAATGGAACTCAACACATTAATGTCATATATGTCATCTTTCCTTGGTAAGGTTTTGTAACAAGGAATTGGAGTATTATATGTATATATATTACTAAATAAATCAATAAAAACTCAAAGCAGTAGAAAAGATGCAAGAGGATCACTGACATTGTATGCCCTACTTTGAATTTAAATACAAAACAAGTGTATCCCATGTCGAAACGTGTGGACACAGCCACGGACACACATTAGATGCAGTTGTTGTGACTCATATCAGAACAATCTGTGCATTTTGGGCACAGATGGACAGAGACACAACTGATACACAAACTTTTAATGTAAAGTATACAAGAAAACATATAACTACATAAAATTAGCATAAATTTTAGCGAATTCTTTTTAACTTTCATTGTTAGAAAAGAAAAGCCGGTAGGGAAAGAGGGGAAGAACAACGATCCATTTGTGTTCCACAGGAAAAAAAAAAAAAAAAAGAATAGGAGGAATTGCCGATATATATAACCAGGGCAGAGCCAGGAATTTTTCTTTGAGGGGTCCCGAAGTACACATATCAAAAAAATTAATCGGTTTTGTGGAGAATGATTAGGCGTGCATGAAATATTGGAGTTTTTTTGTTTGAGTAATGGGTTTATCGTGGTCATACAATTTGTAATGTTGCATTCTAATAAAGGCCCAACACACAAGAAAAACAAGGCTCCTCCCTTTTGGGAGAGCCATTATATAAATAAAATTAACTATATTTTTATATTATACATATAAAAAAAGATTACACAATTTTGAGGGACCAAACTTCTCACATTGTCAACAATTACATCCTAGATTGGGGGAGCCACTATATAAAAAAATTAGATATTATTTACCTTTTGTTTTTAAATTACACCTAAAACATAATAAATCTTTCATAATTTTGGGAGGGCCATGGCCCCTCCCCACCACCTGGCTCCGTCCTTGCGTATAACAAAAAAGAAATGGGGGAGAGAGAGAAGAGGGGTGTCAACATGTAGTGACCTTGAATTATTTTTTCTGCTTCAAGGGTAATTTCGTAAATTCCTTGTTAGGGGTAGGTTAGTAAATTTCACTATTAAAAGTTAACCATGATAATTTATCTAATGTGAAGTTAAAATAAATGTTTAAGATAAGAATAATCCTTGGACTAGGTTTAGTTATAATCATGATCAAACAAGTGCTACTAAGGGTGTTTTGGTAATTAATGGTTAAGGTTAGTATATAAGCTTAGAAATAACCTAATTAGGTTTTCTTTTAAAAAGAATCACAAAACAAATTAAGAGAGGGGATTCGTAGAGCTCAAGGAGAAGAGAACGGTGGTGGGCTGGGGAAGGGTTTTGCTAAGCATAGTAACAAAGTTCGGATTCGGGAATTATTCGGAAAGGGTTAAGTTCGAAAAAAAAGGGAAAAAATCGGCAAACTCGGGTTAAGTTCGGGATAAGTTCGAAAAAATAAAAATTAATAATTATAAAAAATAAGAACGTGATGCCAACTAATCCATCTACCAATCTATATGTATTGACATCTCTTACTATGTTAACATTTATTTCAATTTCTAAAAAAAAAGCATTATGTAAAATCGCAAACTCAAGAAAAAAATTACATAAGGCTTAAGTGAGCTTTATGTAATTTAAGAAAAAAGAATAATTTAAATTACATGTTTGTATATGCAAATCAAATTATATAAGCAATTAAAAAATATATAAAAACGAGAAAAATAATCTGAATAGATAAAATCAGAAAAACAATATATGAGTGTATTTATTTGGTATAACATAGTTATTTAAAAAAATATTGAAATAGCTCAGAATAAATAACACAAATCTTATTTTCTCTTAGTTCAGTGGAAATTCAACAGACTAATCAACTTGCAAAATTATCTTTTTTCTCTCAATTCAATCAAATGTAATCAAAATCCTAAAATAGCTTACTCGGATAGAGTTTTTTCATTCTTCTATCAGTTGGCGATTTCAATCAAATGAAGATTTCTCAGTGTGAAATAAGTCTCGAGTTATTAGTAATAATTATATTGCTAATAGAAAATTCATTTTACCCTCATTTTTATTTTAGAATTCTGAATAAGCATGAACGAATAATTTGTGAGAAATCTTCATTCGGAATAAGTTCGGCATAAGTTTGGAATAATTCGTTCGTTCGGGAATTATTCGCGAATAATTCGTCAGTTCGGGAATTATTCGTTAGTTCGGGAAAAAGAAGCCTTTTTAAACAGCACCCCTTAAAAAATGAATAGTTCGGGTACAATTCGGGAATTATTCGAGAACTTTGTTACTATGTTGCTAAGTGAAGTGATATACCTTATGTGAGTGGGAGTGTGGATCTCGTTGGAGTATATTTGGAGTTGAGTCGTATCATTGGAGAAGATTAGTTTTGGTACCCTTGCTCTCTAAACTCTACTTTCAGACAAGTAAATACTCTAATCTAACCTTAGGTTCTGTTTTTCATTGTGGATTAGAATGTACACGTTTATGGTTATGAAGGTTAGACAATCTTAGGTTGAACAAGAAAACCCCATGTAATGCTATGTGTAGAGTTTTTATTGAATCTGATTTACCATTATGCATGCACACGTTTATGGTTATGAAAATTAGACAATCTTAGGTTGAACAAGAAAACCCCATGTAAAGCTGTGCAGGGTTTTTATTGAATCTGATTTACCATTATGCATGCACACGTTTATAGTTGTGAAGGTTAGACAATCTTAGGGATAAAAATCCCATGTAATGCTAGGTGTAGTCTTTATTGATTTTGATTTGCCAATATAAAATTATTAAGTTTGTATTTGTGGTAGAACTTGTCAATGTATTCATTTATAACTGAGAACTACGGAATAGTTAAGAACTGAAGAGGGTTGTGAGCGAGAAATAAATAAATAAAAAGGGGTTTTCGTCGGGTTTTCCGTAGACCGGTCGAACGGTATGGACGTGGTCGACTGCCCTGGGTTGTGGTTACTATTTTTAGTGTCTTCTTGATTGGGGTGTTTGATCAGGTTGTTATGGAGTGACTTTGAATGAAATTACGCTTGTAATAAAAGTATTAAGTAAAAATTTGGATTTATCTATATATTTACCTGAATGTTTCACTATTACAACTTATATGAATGAATTACATAGAACTTGCGAGCATGTTAAAATTGTTAACCCTGTCATATGTTGGAACCATAATTAAGTTTCTATGCATGTCTAAAATTAACTACTTTGGGACTATATTGGATAACTAAAGATGGAGACCATGTATTGTAGGGTTCACTTATGGGGTGAGTTAAGTATGATCTCCATAGTGGATCCTTGGGTGAACTAGGAGCGAGATCCCAAAAAGTGAAAAGTTCTGCTATCAAAGAAAGATTAGCCCACAAAGGAATATTGACCAATAGAGTGAGATACTCTTCAGGCCAAATCAATGGAGGGTGAACTGTGTGTGATCCCAACTGGAAGAGCTAAGTGATACCAATTGAATGTCAATAGGCGAGCTATGTGTGAACCCTATAGACAAAGAATAAGACCATGAGTGTAATGAGAAAAGAATTGTGATATTCTTGTATGACGCCATAATTGCATGTGTAAAATGTAATTGTTGGATGATGGATGTGTTTATTTGTTGAGTTTAGTGCTCACCCTTGTTTTGTTGTTATTTTCAGGAGATACTTGAAGGATCTAGAGATACTTCGAGGGCTTAGTTAGTAGCTAGTGGAACATTCTTCCTTTGATTTCTTTATTTGAGTTTAGAGAACATTGTGGTGAGACTTTTAAGGAACTAGAATTATTCTTTAATTTTCTTAAACACTTAATTAGCTTCATATTCACATTTGGGAATGGATTTTAGTATATTGATTTCCATTTAGCTTGGGATTTGTTCAGGTTCACGCCTTGGAATTCGTACATTTATGATATATATTATGTAAGAATTTTGGGGGTGTGACACAACAGGCTGAATTCGGGCCACAAAAACCTCTTTTAAATTAATCTTCTTTGTGATTAATATTTAAAATTAATATATATCAATTAGTTCATTGACTTATTGACTTTAATTCATGTCGTATTTATATTGTTTGATGATTATAGTTTGTACTTTGCAATACATTACTTAGTGTTGTTTGCAATAATTTTTCTTATATTTAGTTTATTTTTTTTAATCCTATAGTATTATTCATATAATTTTTGAAGTAAATTAATTTTTATAATTAAAAGATCCTCTATGTCCACAAATGTTTTTGGGGGTTTGCCGTGTCCGACACCCCGTATCCAAGTCCGAAACCCGTGTCCATATTTGTACAATATAGCCATGGTCTAATGATGGTTTAGAATCTTGCTCCAGAGTCTGGATCAGATAAATGTCCTCAACAACCAACAAATGCATCCATTACTATGAAATAATACATGCCACATTTCCTCACTGCATTGTTCCAAGGTTTAAGTTCTTTAGTTTTTCTAGTGGTTGAATGTGTCCTGCCATTTTCTCAATTAGATTTCATTTAACAAGTTCACTGAGAATGAACAGATTATGAAAATGGTTTTGTCTTTCTTTTCATTATTCATGTTACAAGGAAACTAACAAACAAAGACAGGAGACTAGAATAAGGGGGCCAAACTCATGACTCAAATCCTACCAATTGATCAAGGAAAAAAATTTCATTCCTTGATGTGTAAGCTTGGGTTTGTCCAAACTCCCACAAGAATTTAATATAAAACCAAAAATTTACAATCGCTAGCTTCCTCAAAGAGGCTAGACGAGGGGTTAAAAATCATGAGGATAGGAGAGGATTTCAATATCAGAATTACAAGAGGTAGCTGAAAAATCAGCAACTCCTTTAGATTCTCTCCAAACATGGATGAACTTGCAAAAAGAGAACTTTGTGAGCTTCATAATGTCTCAAATGTACCTTCAAGTGTTCCAAGCCCACTGAAAAATCACAGCGATGCAGTTGGTTGATAAAAGAGAATCCGTTTGGACCATGTTTGTTTAGCAGCCAACTGTGTGAAATAGTATTTCTCCATGGCCTCAGAAGTTAGATTACATTGCTCACATTACTATGCTCGCACATGGATAAATTTTGAACATGTTTACATGCCATTCTGTATATCAAAACTAATTAGCCGCATCTACATAGAAACATTTGGCTGCAGACAACTAAATATTCACAAACCATTTCTGTGTAATCCCAAAATCTCTGGCACAAAATCACACTCCTGCTCTCCATCTGTTCTGAAGTGCTCTTTACAGTAGCAAAAAGCTCACTGTCGACTAGGAAGTAAGCCAAATTGACTCAGTTTAGTCAGCTCTTCCCATACCGATTCGAAACTCCAATTTTATATAGAAAACTTCTTTCCCAGTGATCAAGTTGTCCAATCTTCATATAATATGGAAGAGTTCCTCATTCAATTGGAAGTCAAACTGAAAGACTGATTCCTGGACTGACTCTTTGCTTAAGTACATTTATTGTAAGATATCACATTAAGAACTTGGAAGGACATGACCCCAACATAAAACTATGAAATGGAGCAATTGAATAGGTAAAGAAATTCTATATATGATGTCAAAATCCTGTAATCAGTCATGCCAAGTCGAGGTTTACAAACTAAAGATTCAAGGAAGTTCATCAATTTTCCACGTAATATCAGTAAGAATGAACTTCATGTGAGCTACTGCCATCACCAACAGAAATTAATCAAAATCACAAATATAAAACTCAACTCAATGAACACGAAGAAACAGAGAAGTAGGGATGAGGAATAAGAAAAAATGTACCCATTATGATTCCTTGTGCACCTCTATAGTATGAGCTTGTTAATGTTCTGAATCTCTCCTGCCCAGCTGCATGATAAGAACTTTACATTTACCACGTAATATTTTGCAAAAGCCAATCTTTCCATTTTTGAAAAAGTGAGAAACCAAGCCAAATTTGAGTTCTTTATTCAGGTTACTTGTATACGAAAACAAAGAAGATTGCAATTCTTATCCTAATAAGTAATTAGATAAGGTTCTCATGCCTGGTCATTGCAGCTTATTAGAAAAGCAATCACAGTATGAGTTCTTAAGATGACTAGATGCATGATAAGAAGATGCCAACATGTAAATTTGTTAAAGTCTGCAACTCTGATACCACAGCAGGTTTTGAGACACATCTACACCCACTAACCTGCTTGCCTAGCCCAGAGGGGAAAAGGGGAAAAAAGAAAAAGAAAAAAGGTTACACAACATAACTCAAAAACTGGGGCTTCTATATCTTTCAAGAGATCTATACTCTTTCACTTGTACATCTCATGTTTGTAGGGATTGTGAAACCTTTTTATTAAATAATAATCAACCAATATTTCCTTCAATTTAAAGGATTATTTTTACACACTGATCAATGAGGACTTCGCTAGAAATATTGAGGTGTGAGAGAGGATGATCTAATCACTCCCTAAATCCATTATATTTTTGTAGTCTCTTTCTTCAACCTGGAATGAGGTAATGGTTGCACATGCATAGGTATGATCCAGTTGTTATAGCACATCCATGCATTGTGTTTGATGGGAGAGGGATATACCTGGTTACTTGTGTCAGTGTCATCTAATTCCCAATCACAGTATCAAAATCTCTGTTTTGTTGTTGTTTTTAAAAGCCATGAGTACAATATTGTTATTTGGGCATCCACATGTTTAGGGAGAACAAGCGAATTGGCCAATAATCTATTGACAATATTACTGGAAAGATTTTGTCTCAAAATATCATTTCCACTCGTCAAACTGAAGATGTCTTGCGAAAATTAGATGGGTGAACAATTCACTCTTTTTCCATAATGGAGATTTTGTTACCTAGAATCGGCAATTCAGGAATTGGGCGTGGTTCAAAATATCGGTATCGGGTGTTGTATTGGTAAATCCAAAACAGATCGGCGTATCGGATCTTATCGGATGGATACAGCAGAAAAAATCAGGATACGCTAAGAAACGATTGGATACGCAAGGAAAAACTTGGATATCTTGCATAAAACTTCTTTTAATGTAAATATAAGCTAACTATAAACTAAAAAAAGGTCTCCAACTATATTATTAACCATACATATGAGAGTTAAAAAATTTATAAGTTAAAAGCGTGTGTGCCGGTAAACATGTATGAAAATACAAACCATAATCACTTAACCAAGCGTGTGTGCCGGTAAACATGTATGAAAATACAAACCATAATCACTTAACCAAGTATAGGAAATACAATCTAGATATTAAAACTTTATATTCAATGAGTTACATAAGAATGTATTGAATTACAACCATAAATTACAAGCTTAAATATAAGTCTTTTTATGTTAAATTATTACACTGTTAGTTGACTTTTAGACCCTGCAGATGAAAATATTTTTGAAGGCTATAATATGAGACTTTTTTGCTGGACTTTTGGGTTTTGGTAATATTTTGATATAATAGAATTTATGAAATTTTAATATTGAGAAATACCTTGCCATTTGAAAGTTGAATGCGGGTACAACCTTATTTACCATCATAATAATTTTTATTAAATTTAAATTGAGGATATAACCTTATTTACATATAAATATCTTAAGTAAATGAAAGTAAATTAATTTAAAATCATTTACTTAATTGATATTTTATGTAAATAAGTTGTGCGTATTGGGTCTGTGTTGTGGATCCTAGTGTAAAAGGAATTAAAGAAAAACAATATAACTAAAAAATCGCCCGTATCGGTCCTGTATTGGCCCGATACAGGGGAATTTTTTTTTCCACCGTACTGGGTAGCCAATAGGATATGTATCGGCCGATACGTACCGGAATTTCAAACCATGGAATTGGGGTCACTTTTTCAGGAGGGCATCAAATACAAGATTCTTCTACCCCAAGCATTATTCTCACTCTTGATGTGCAAATCCGTGCTGTGGAGCAAGATCTTGGTTGATTACATGGACCAAAATATCATTACTTATTGTACACATTGGTACAATATGTATCAATATATTTTAATAGAGGCACGTTAGCCCTATTCTCAGCGAAAAGCCAACACTTGCTTAAGGATAGGTGCTATACCAACACCTAACACTATATTAGAAGAATTCCATGGTATCAATCAAGTATCTAGGTACCGATACACATGATACACAACTATACTTAATTGATACCCTGCAAAACACAACGGAACATCATATTTTGTAGTATCGGTCAATACTGTTACAACATGTGACAATATTGACCGACGTTGTGTAGATCATGTTTTAAAGCATTATGAACCCATTTGGGCGTTTCTCAAACACCCACAAAGCTCCCTCTCCCTTGAAACTCTTCCATAATCCATTTTTAGGCATACATAAATAACTCATTTTTCAAACTTGGAATAAGAAGAAGGAACTGGACAATCGGGCTAACAAGAAAGGGAAGATTTTTGCTTGAAAAACACTAAGTTGTGGCCTCAATTCCGGATTCAAAGGATTTTCCCAAAACAATTCAAAGTATGTACAATTTTTGTTTTTTCTTGTCTTAGTGCTTTGATGTCATGTTAATTACTTCTTATCATCTCTAAATTAGTAGAGATACATGGACTTCATGCAAAATCCATGGACCTTCAGCCTTTTCTTGTTGTAGAAAATTAGGGACTTAATAAAACTTTTGGGGAAATCCAAAAATCCTATTTTTAATTTTTTAAATACCTTGAATTTAGCGATATAATTAATATATGGGTTGAATCTATGAATGATCTACGACATAAATGGACTAACACTATTTTTGTGATTTGTTTTTAATTTTAAATAAAAATAATATTCTAAAAAAAGTTCAAAGTATATAATTAGGTAATAAAGAAATATGTGTTGACAAGTTTATGCATTATCTACCGCAACCCTTGACTAATCATAATTTTAAAACATTTCTAGTATTAGAATAAACCAGTGTTTTTGAACAATAAGGCGTGAGTCGAGGCGTTTAACTTGTCTTAGGCATAAGCATTGAGTCGTGAGCCTCATGGGATCGGATTTTTTAATAATTGAATAATCTGAAGAAAATAAATTGAAATGCATCATCAAGTCATAAACTTGAAAATAAAAACTTCAAAAATATAAAATGAATGACATCAACAATTCAGAAGCTTAATTTCCCATATCTTAATAATATTGTGAAATATTTATAAACTAAATCATCATCATTATCACATCAAATGCATATTCATCATTATCACCAACATCTCCTTGAATCTGCACTCTGACATGATTATCAATCTCATCAACCAAATTAACTAGTACATTCTTGCCTTTGTCGAGGCACATATAAATGCTAGAATTAGTAATTTGTTCAAATATTATGCTTACTTAGTTGTGATGCCCCAATTCTATCACCACGCATCCTCTTTCTATTTCCACGATCAGTGTTGATAACTGTTGACTCTACCAAAGATATAATTCTTATCATCTCTACTGCAGTATTTTTGAGTGTCATGTTGTCAACCTACAAGGCTGTAACCTTGAAGTATTAGAGGGGAGAATAGGTTCTTCTTTCTCAGTGATCCACTCATTGTCTGAGTCAACGTATTAAACCAAAATGGGATTGACATTCGCTTTTGCTTTCCTCCTCATACTTCTCTCCGTCAACTTCATATTATACATCACAAAAATTAGAGAATTTAACTTTTGTTGTTCTAGTCTGTTTCTTCTCTATGAATGTATATATTATAAGTAGAAAATAACTTTTGAAATTCAAGTTATTATAAATCCAATTTCTAAACTGCAAAAAATGATTTTTATGTAAGTAAAATTTTATCTTAAAAACAAATATAATAAAGTTAAGGATATCGGCTTAAACATACTCCAATTATGCTCGCAACCCAAAGCACTGCATGTGAGACTCAAGTTTTGAATTGCAAATTCTGTTAACTAAGGAGTATTTGTCTCAAAACGGGTCCATCAATCAGCTACAATAATTAATAACATAAAATATCAAATACAATTCAATTGCTAAAATAAATAAACTAATTACTTCGATCTTATCTTCTTGTGTTGATTATCATTTCTGAACCAAAGTCTACGTTTGCTTCATTGTAGAAATCTACTTGACAGCTGCAACTATGTGCTTTTCTTGCTTGGGAATCATTCTCTCAATGCATGCATATAACCCTTCTCGCACTTCTTGATAGCTCAAGAAATTCTCAGCATAACGTAATTGTGGGTTCAAGTAATACACAGCTGCATGTAGAGGACGATGAAGTTAAGGAGTCCATCATTCATCAATCTTCTTCCAAATAGCCACATGCATAAGTAATCATTTTCTTTGCTGAATCTACTATCTCATACAAATAAGGCATCAATGGCCTCTATTTAGAATCCACCTCCCTGAGGACCGCGACAATTAGTAAAGTTACATTCACATAAAAACTAATTGAGGGCCAAACTTGTGGATCAAAAAGTAGTGTGAGGGCCTTTGCGATAACCTTCTTAGACCAGTGACAATTATTCAATTTTTCTGATACAAACAGTGATTGGAGGGCTTGTTTTTGCCTTATAGAATTTGAAATGTGAGGAAGGAAGTAGCAAAATGTGTCATAGCAAAGTGTACAAGCTCATGATTAGTCATGAAGCTCCTCATCAAGCTCAAAACCCACCAATGTCGATAGATAAACTTGTTGACTAGCTTTCTCAATCATGGTAGTAAAAACCTTCATTTTTTAAATATCTTCGAACATCAAGTCAATACAATGTTCAACACATTGGTCCAATATAAACTTTTCCTTTTCTCCATAAACTTTTTTCTAGCCGACACATAGCTTTAGTGATTATCCGTGATAATAGGATCAAAATTAACCTCTCTAATATCTTCAACATCATCCACATATTTGAACATTAAATCTTCATATCTAATTGATGCAAATACATTAATCGATATATAAAACATTGTCCCCGTTAGACTATTTATAAAAAAATTAAGCAATGACCTATTTTTTTCATCAATTCATCCATCAGACATTATTATACACTCATATTTCGACCAATATTTCCTGTAATCTTCTAATTAACATGTGTTACCTCATCTTTTAAGACCCATGTCCTCAACTCGTGCATAGAAGGAGGCTTAAACCCCTGGTCCAAAATTAGCACTGTCTTCACACATTGCTTGGAAATATGGGCTATTTGCCAGATTAAAGGGTAAATTCCCAAAAAGGCACCTCCCAATTGACTAACACATATTTTCTTTGTGTTTGCTTCCATGATGTCTTAACGGTAGTCTAACGTGGTCCGGATTCAACAAATTGATCCATGGGGCCTAGTGATCATGGTTGTAAATTAGTGGGACTTATTCCGCTACCACTAACATAAGCATCTTGATTAAAACACTCCAACCCTAATTTTAATCCTAGGGACTTTGCTACTGCCAGTGCTAGCCCTCACAATGCTACAAACAAATTTTGCATCTCGTTGCTTTTGAATCTTAAGATTATTTAACGATATCTCACATTTTTTCTTCACATCTTTTGGGCATTTTGTACATTGACCCATACCATAGTGGGTACCGACTAATTAATTTTTCAAAGGGAAAGTGACGCCAGTATATTTTTATTACAATACATATACCTTCTAAAAATACTTTTTTAATCTTCATTGACATATTCCCACACAAAATCCCTTCAACCAGCAATTGATTTTCAATTTTTAAAATAAACCTAAACAAAATAAATAAATAAATAGAATACTCACAAGTACTAACCATGTTGAGGAAAACTAGTGTCCAATGGTGTTATTTTGAGAGGAAGAGGTCAAGAAACAGAAAAATAGACTATTGTTTTGGGATCATTGGTGTTTTAATCAAGGAGAGAGATGAGAGAGGAGATATGAACCCAAACAAAACAGTCTCTTTTTCTCTATCTTGACCTCTTCCTAATAAGAGAGCACCATTGTACAGTAATTTTTCTCAACAAGGTTTGTGCTTGTGAATATTCTATTATATATTTTTTTTAGGATTATGTTAAAAACTGAACATCAATTGTTGGTGGAAGAGATTTTGCATGAGAATATGCCAAGGAAGATTAAGGGAAATTGGAATATTGTTAGAGGGTATATGTATTACAGATTTTGCAATAAAAAAAATGTAACGATGACATTAGCCATTTGAAAAATCAATTAGCTGATACTTACTATGGCATGGGTTCATGTACAAATGCTTAAAAGATTTGAAAAAAAAAAGTGATAAAGCTTTAAATGATATTAGGATTCCAAATCAACGAGATGTAGAACTTGTTTGTAGCATTGGGAGGGTTGGCAGTTGGCAATAGCAAAGTCCCAGAGATTAAAGATGGGTTAAAGTGCTTAACCAAGATGCTTATGGTAATGGTAGTGGAAATGGTTCCACTAATTTACAACCATGATACTAGGCCCCATGGATCAATTTGTTAAATTTGAACCACGTTAGACTACCTTAAACACATCATGGAAGCAAATACAAAGAAAAGATAGGTGATAAATTATCTTTACTTTGAAGGGCATTACTACTTTTCTCTTGGGGCATAACTCCGTTCTTACACGTAGAATGTTGTGTTTTCTCTTCACCATTGCTCGTTTTTCCAATGAAAATGGTATACTTGCATGCATTCATATGAGTCCCGATGATGAAGTTATAAAACTTTCTTTAAAAGGACTTATTATATGTACGTTTCATTGTAGGAGCCCTGATTGGATGGTTCTCGAGAGTCGGGATCTCCAAAGATCATCATCATCACCCTCTAGATCATCATAATGATCTAGATCGAGCATCTGAAAGAGATTTGAGTGTCAAAAAGAGCCTAGAAGAGAAAGATACCCAATAAAGGCTCATTGAAGACAGTTGAAGCCTAGAGATAGATTCCTACACCCACGACCAAAGAGAATTAAGCCCGATCAATCAAAGATCAGACCTTGGATGAATATCAAAATGGTTGAGAACAATGGAAATTGTATTAATTAAGTTAATAACATGAGTTTGTAATTAGTTGTTGTAAACTAGGGGTATTCCTGGCATTTAGTAGAAAAAAATCTCTCCAACCTTTCTCTCTCTCCAATCCTTTCATTTTTTGTTTTCTCTCTCATTCTTTTTATTTCCTTTTCTCTCTCTTCTTTATTTATTTTCTTCTTTTGTTACTATCCTAAATATCACAATGTCCTAATATGGACACATGTCATAACAATTTCACAAGCAAAACTATGGGGATCCTAGCTAGACTTAAGCTTTCCTCTATTTTCTCTCTCTTCTCTTTCCTTTCTCCCTTTTTTACTCTAACCCTTAAACCTTCCTCCCTAGCCAATCCACTCGTGGAGATCCTTTTGGATCCCTTTTTCATCTATAAATACCCCACATGTCTCTTTATGGGGGTGACCAACCATAAGGTAGAATTAAAATTGCTCACAGTTCTTCATTTCTAGTTCAAAATTCTTGGGGTTAATTTTAGTGTTTTTTAATTTAGTTTATTTTCTTCTTCTCAAGCATTGGCATTGTAATTCTTTCTTTTTTTTCAATATAATTGAAAATTTCTTTAATTCGGTAGTTCTTTAGTTCATTCTCTTATGTTTCTTTTATTAGACTTTTTATTTGTTTTCTTTAATTACCTTCTCATGGAAGGTTAAGAACCCTCCAATCAAGGAGAGGGATCTGCTCCATGAAGAAGTAGATGAATCTCAATCTTCTTGCTAACATTTAGTTTCCTTGCAATGCAATCGCACCTTAAGATTACAATTCTTTTAAATTATTTTTTTTAGTGAGAACTAGAGTGCTTGTGTTTCCATTAAATTGGGATTCATGCAATGCTTGTCTCTCCAACATTTAAAACAATCTAAAAGTATTTACATTTGATTTTATTTTAACTTATTAAAAATTTATATATCGGTTTCAAGTCGAGGGAATAGATCTCTTCAATATAAGAAAGCATTCCCTCATTTCAATGGCTTAAATCATTATATTAATTATCATTAAGTTATTTAGATTTGTAATTCAATATTTTCCATTTGAGGGAGATAAAGTCTTCTCTCCTCATTTGAGTAAAAGTTGCAACAATATTGATAAAGCAACAAGGATGAGATTACTACAACTTCATGGAAGTAATCCTCTCCTGAGCTTCACATCCATACATTATCTCTCATATTTTAATTGTCGTTTTTTTATTTCATTAAAAAAAAAATCCAAAAATCTCCTCTTTTCTTTTTGTTTATCAAGTTTATTTTAGTTTGATATTTATTTCATTAACTTTCTATCCCCTACTTGTGGTTTGATGCTCCATACTTGCTATTATAAATTTTTGTGTTATAATATTTTTACTACAGGATTCTGAAAATTTTGATAGCACTACAACATCTTTGTCAAAACCATAGAAAAATTGTGCATATCAAGGAGAAGGATTACTCCATTGAAGTTGTAAAAATCTCATCCTTATTGCTTTATCAATTTCTTGCAACCTTTTACTCATATGAGGAGAGAAGACTTTATCTCCTTCAAATGGAAAATATGGAATTACAAATCTAAATAACTTAATAATAATTAATATAATGATTTAAGTCATGGAAATGAGAGAATGATTTCTTATAGTGGAGAGATCTATTCCTTCGACTTGAAACCAATATATAAATTTTTAATAAGTTAAAATAAAATCAAATGTAAATACTTTTAGATTGTTTTAAATGTTGGAGAGACGAGCATTGTATGAATCCCAATTTAAGGGAAATACAAGCCTCTAGTTCTCACTAAATTTTTTTTTTTAAAAAAGAATTGTAATCTTAAGGTGCGATTGCATTGCAAGGAAACTAAATATTAGCAAGAAAATTGAGATTGGAGGGTTCTCAACCTTCCACGAGAAGGTAATTAAAAAAAACAAACAAAAATTCTAATAAAAGAAACGGAAGAGAATGAACTAAAGAACTACTGAAATAAAGAAATGTTCAATTATATTGGAAAAAAAAAGAATTACAATGCTTGAGAAGAAGAAAATAAGTTGAATTAAAAGAAACTAAAATTAACCCCAAGAATATTGGACTAAAAATGAAGAACTTAGAGCAATTTTAATTTTACCTTATAGTTGGTCACGCCCATAGAGAGAGAGGTGAGTGGTATTTATAGCTAAAAAGGGAATCAAAAAGGATCTCCACAAGTAGGTTTAGTTAGGAAGGAAGGTTTTAAGGGTTAGGGTTAAAAAGGGGAGAAAGGAAAGATAAGAGAGAGAAAAGAAAGATAAAAGAGAGGAAAACTCAAGGCTAGCTAGGATTCACACGATTTTGCTTGTGAATGTGTTATGACATGCGTCCATATTAAGACATAGTGATATTTAGGATTGTAACAAAAGAAGAAAGAAAGAAGAAAAGAAAGAAAGGAGAGAGAAAAAAAGAAATAAAAAAAAATGAGAGAGAATAAAGGAAATGAGAGGATTGGGGAGAGAAAGGAGCGAAAGGTGAGAAAGATTCTCTTCTACTAAATGCCCGAAATACCCCCAGTTTACAACAATTAATTACAAACTAATGACATCAACTTAATTAATACAATTTGCATTGTTCTCCGTCATTTTGAGCCCTTGATCTTCATCCAAGGTTTGATCTCCTGATTGATCAGGTTTGATTCTCTTTGATCATGGGCTTAGGAATCTATCTCTGAACTTTAGATGTCTTCGGCGGACCTTTATTCGGTATCTCTCTTCTGGGCTCCTTTTGACCCTCGATCTATATCATGATGATGATCTAGAGGGTGATGATGATCTTTGGAGATCCCAACTCTCGAGAACCATCTAATCGGGGCTCCTACAATGAAAAGTACACGTAATTCTTTTTTAAAGAAAGTTATGTAACTTGATAATCGGGACTCGTATGAATGCAAGCAAATATACCATTTTCATTAGAAAAACGTGTTTTAAGAAATGGTGAAGAGAAAAAAACACAACATTCTACGTGTAAAAATGGAGTTATGTCCAAGAGAAAAACGAGAATGCCCTTGAAAGTAAATATAATTTTTCATTTTAAGTTCAAAATCAATAGGGAGGTGCCTTTTTTTGACAATTTATCCTTTAAGAGGGCAAATAGTCCATATTTCAAGACAATCTGTGAAGACATTACTAACTTTACACAAGAGTTTAAGCCCCTTGTTATGCACGAGTTGAGGATATGGGTCTTAAAAGAAGAGGCAACACATGCTAATGGTTTAATTCATAATTCAAAAACTTGAAAACTTGACTCGAAAGTTAGCTGAGTCGGGTAACTCGAAAAACTCAAAAAAAAACTTGACTTGACTAACTCGGAAATATATATATAATCAAACATAGATAAAAAATTTCTATTGCAAAATAATTTATACTTTATATAATTCTACTGCAAACTTAGATATTTAAAACAGTCCTTAAGTAATTGTAATGCTAAAAGCCTAAAATCAATCCCAATTTTAGAATATGAATCTTCATCTTCTTCTCCTCAAATGAGACCTTAATGGCTTGATATGGGTTGAATGAGATTTTTAAAAATGACTTCTATGTCCTTGAGTGAATCGGCTGAGTCTTTCGAGTCGAGTAACTCAACCCAACTTAATCGAGTCACTCGAGTAAAGGGCAGCTATCGAGTGTTTTGGGCGAGTCAACCCGAAACTCTATCGAGTCGAGTTGACTCGGCCGAGTTTTGAGTCAACTCGCCAAGTTTTTGAACTATGGTTTAATTGAAGATTACAAGAAGTCATAGTCAAAGTATGGGTGTACAATAATTTAGATAGATGGACTGATGGGAAAAATAGGTCCTTGATTAATTTTGTGATAAATAATACAACAGAGACAATGTTTTATAGATCGATTAATGCATCTGCATCAATAAGAGATGGAGATTTACTCTTCAAATATGTCATATGTGGATGATGTTGTTGAAGAGATTTGGACAGTTTATGTTGTTCAGATTATCATTGATAATCACTCAAACTATGTGTTGGCTAAAAAAGAAGTTGATGGAAAAAGGAAAAGTTTGTATTGGAATCCGTACGTTACATATTGTATCGACTTGATATTGGTAGATATTAAAAAGGTGGAAGGTTTATACTGGCACAATCAAGAAGCAAGTCGCCAAGTTTTTAAACCGGCACAATCGAGAAGCAAGTCACCAAGGTTATCTATCCACATGAGTGGGTTTTGAGCTTGATGAAGAGCTTCACAATTAATCACGAGCTCGTACGCCCAACTGTGAATCTATGATACACTTCGTTACTTCCTCACATTACAAAGTCTCTAAGGTAAAAACAAGTCTTCCAATCAGAAAAATGGAATAATTGTCAATGGTCTAAGAATACTGAGGAGGTTATAGCAAAAGCAACAAAACCTTTTTAACCGCAGTTTTGGCGCTTAGTTAGTTTCTAAGTGAAGGTAACTTTGCTAATTGTCACGCTCCTTGGGGAGGTAGATTCTAAAAAGAAGTCATCGATGTCTTATTTGTATGAGATGATGGATTCAGCAAATGAGAAGATTGCATATGCATGTGATGGCATGAAAAAGAAGTATGCGCTTATTTAGAAGAAGATGACGACAGGTTGGCTCCTCAACTTCATCATCCTCTACATGCAGCTAGGCATTATTTAAACCTATAATAACGTTATGAGGTGAAATCGCGAGCGATCAAGAAGTGCAAGAAGGGTTATGTGCATGCATGGAGAGAATGATTCCCAAGAAAAATGAGCAAATAGATGCAAATTGTCAATTAGATTTCTAGAGTGAAGCAAAGGGAGACTTTGGTTCAGAAATGTTAATAAACACAAAGAGACAATCTCCACATAATTAGTTTATTTATTTTATTAAAATGACATTTAACTTAATGTGTTAATTGCATTGTATTTAATGATTTATGTTATTAATTATTGTAGCTGATTGGTAGGCCTGTTTTAGGACAAATACTCATGAATTTACAATTCGAGTATTAAGTCTCACATGCACAATTCGGGCTATTAGCGCAACTGAAGTAGGTTTGAGTCATAGTTGTACACATGATAACAAAGTTCGGGTTCGGGGATTATTTGGCTGGGTTTAAATTCATAAAAAAATTGGCAAAATTTGGCAAATTCGGGAGAAGTCCGGGAAAATAACAAATAATTATTAGTAATTATACGTAATACTAACATAGATGGATTGACATCTCTTAATATGTTAGTCTGATTAAGTATTGTTGAATTGAAACCTAAGGCACCCAGTTCTCCACACATATCTAACATAAGGGAAAATCGAAGGTATGACTGCCCTATAAGAATATAATGGGAATGAGGTGCCCATGTCTCATTTCTCGTTTTCCAATGATAATTTAAGCCTTGCTTCTCGCTTCTCATTTTTGGTTCTCAATCTAGTAACTATGGTTTAAGCAAGTATCTTTACTTTTACTATATTAATTTTTAAGTTAAAATTTTACATACATAAAAAACATGTTTCGCAGTTTAGAAATTTAAATTTTAAAACTTGAATTTCAAATGTTATTTTCTAATTTCTACTTATAATAGGTACATACAAAGAAGAGAGATAGACTAGAGAAACTGTAGAACCCCGAATTTATCATTCTTGATATTCGTGATGTTTATTAAATTCTATGGAAACCTGTGTTTAAAAATTTAATATGATTAAGCCTATAAATTTTATGTGAACTGCATGCATTTTAAAACTCAAATAAATCACTCAATTTAAGTTGTTTTTGAAGTTAAATTGCATGAAAAGAAAGATGGTCGAAAAGTGGCAAAAGACTTTTAAAAAAAAAAATGATTGGCGCTCTGGCCGATCGATCGCCCACCGGCGGCGATCAATCGCCCAAAATGCCGTTTTGTCTCGGTTTGCACGATTTTTCAATTTTTTTGAGTCCCTAGGGCTCCCAGCACTATAAATAATTCTTATGTTCATGGGTTCAGGGTTTCTAAGGTTTTCTAAACCTAAAAGAGAGAGAAAAAGTGATTTTGAGAGATCCAAGAGGAGAGATCAAAGGTTTTGCAAGGAAAATGGTGTAAAATCTTAGATTGGTCCCATTCGCAAGCGCTTGATTGCAGGGAAGCGATCGGGAGAGGTAAATATAAATTCCTTCCTACCAATATGGTGATTTTAATATAAACAATATGAAAGAATTAGATTTAAAGCAAGAAAAACAAGATCAAGCATGTTTATCATATATCAATCCCTTATGAAAGATATTTATGATGTTTAGAGAGGTTTCGTTATGATTTTTATAATGAAAGATATTTATGATATTATAGATATTCTTATGATTTTATCATTCATATCAACAAGGGGAAATAGAATGATTTTGTGGTGTATGTATGATAGAGAATGGAGGAAGGGATGATGGTTGGATTTGATGGAATGATTGTGAGTTTGATTTGAAATTGTGATGTGTTATGAAACTAGAGTTTTATGAGATTAATTTTATCAAAACTATATACTGAAATTTGATGCATTATAAATAGAATTGCTTCATTATTTTATTGTTGAAAATATGAGAGACATATATTTTTATATTGATCAAGTATGAGAAATTTTGTATGTTTAAATTGGTGTATGATTGACAAATTGCATTAGGATATATGTTGATTTAATTGAACAGTGAATTATGGTGGTGTGACTTAGGAGTATTATCATGAAGGCGTTAGGCGTTATGATGAGCTTTCGAGAGCCTTAATCCAATAATTCCGATGCAATTTAATTGACAGTTATCATCGTTTCACTCACACTCATTCATGAAAATAAATATGTACAAGCATGATAATAAGCAAGATAATAAGTAATATGCAAATATATAAGAACACGAGCATGACTGTATGATTGAGTTTTGCATTGCCCGAGTACTAACAAGCCTAAGATCAAGGCAAGACAAGCCGTATACACCAGATAATGTGTAGATAAGTCGTATACACCGGATAATGTGTAGACAAGCCGTATGCACCGGATAATGTGTAAACCGTATGGTACCTCGATAAGTAGGGTATATGTTAGTCTCTACCCAATATATGGGATAGAGTTATTTCAAGTTATTGCACTATGCATGTTGTTAGATTCATTCACAAATAAGAAAGACGAGTAAGATAAGTAAGAAAAATAAGTACAAGTGAACACGTATAAGAATTGAATTGAAATTATGCTTCCGCACTCTGAATTGTTTATATGTTTACATGTAATGTTAAATTCTAATTTATGCTTTATATTAAATGTTGTTATATTGTTAGATAGGAGTTTATATATACACGGGGTAACTTGTTACTCAGCCGATGACTTTGTTGTCAGCAGGTTCTAGGTTTGACATTTGTGCCCCAGGACCTTGGGAAGAGGAAGAGTACGGGGAAGAAGAAGAAGATCCAGTAGGTGATTATCCCGATGGTGAATGGAATTTGGATCGTTGGCCATTTCTTGTAAATTAAATTATTAGTATTTAGATTTGGAGTTTAAGACATTGTAATAGACTTAATTTTAGATTTATGGTTAGATTGAATTGATCATTGGGAATCATGGTGGATGATTCGAATTATTTATGATGTTTTAGTTTTAATTCGAGATATTAGACTTGATTATGATTAATTAAAGGAAAAATTTTCAGGTTCATGTTTTAGATTGCCTTAAATGCTTTATGATAGGAAGTTATTAAAGTTTGATATTTAAGTCACGTGCCAAAGTCTCACATTAACCTAGGTGGGATTTTGGGGCACGACAAAAACAAAAGTTAAATTCTCTCATCTTTGTGATGTATAATATGAAGTTGAGGGAGAGAAGTATGAGAAAAGCAAACGTGAATGTCAATCCCATTTTGGATGAGCAGTTAACTCAAAAAATGAGTGAATTGCCGAGAAAGAAGAACCTATTCTCCCCTCGGATACTTCATGGTTGGGGGATGACAACATGGCACTTGAAATTACTGCAGTAAAGATGACAGGAGATACTTCTTTGGTAGAGTCAACAGTTATCAACAATGGTCGTGGAAGTAGAAAGAGGACATGTGGTGATAGAAGTGGGACATCACAGACTTCACAGCAAAATAAGCATTGTAAAGTTAAAGCTAACTAAAAGAATCAAAAGTTAATACTTGAACAAATTACTAATTCTAGCATTTATGTGTGTAAGCAAAGGCAAGAGTGTATAAGTTAATTTGGTTGATGAACTCGATGACTACGTTGCAGTGGAGATTCAAGGAGATGTTGACAATTATGATGAAGATGCATTTGATGTGATAAATGATGATGATTTAGTTTAGAAATACTACACAATACAAATAAGATATATGAAATTAGGCCTCTGAATTGTTGTTTTTATTCAATTTAAGCTTTTGAAGTATTATTTTTCAATTTTATGACTTATAATTTATGAATGTGATTGATGATGTTGTTCAATTTTATTTTATTTTATTTTCTTATTTTCAGATTATTCAATTATTAAAAAATCTAATCCCATGAGGCTTACGCCTCACACCTTAGACAAGTGAAATGCATCGCGTTTAAAAACATGGGTAGACACGAAAGACTCAACCATATATTTGCCGTGAATAATAATCCAAAAATTACTATAAAATATTCTTTCTAACTTGACTTAAAAGTAAACTAAAGCACCAAATCTTAATTTAGCAAAGACAATAGTGAAAAATAACTTCTAAAATAATTTTAACTTCATTAGTAAAGATTCTGGAATTGAACTAATGTCAATTAACAACAAACTAAAGACAATAAAATAACTAAATCTATTCGAATTCTGTAAAATAACAGAATAAATGAGAATACTCATAAGATGGGAGAATTTTTAAATCTCTCAAAATAAAAGGCTTTTCCATTCCCCTAAGGTGCTGCCTCCTATAGTTTTTCAACTCCTTTAATGCGGTTGAGTTGATTTGGCCTTATGGGTCCATAAGGGCCCCACTCTTGAAAATCCCTAACTCCTCACGGGTCTTCAGACTCTTGCAAGACTAGATCACTAGAATAAGATTTTATCTTCCTGTGTTGTTTCTTTGGGATTCACTTGAAGGGTGATCTGGACGCTATTCCCAATAAATATGGGTTTGTTGGCATGTGGAGTCATGGTTTTCAAAGACTTTTATTGATTCATGCCTTATTTTTGAATGGTGAAGGCAAACCAATTATTTCTCTTCTTGGCTATATTTTGCTCCTGGATTAAAGCGTATCCATGATATGTATTTTAATTTCAAGTTTCAACTCAACAAAACGTGCACCAGTAATACCAATACTTCGAACCAAGGCTGATTCAAAATAGTATTTCAACATTTTTAGTCCCTTATCTCAAAAGATTCATGCTTCCATCTTAATAGGTCGCACTGCTATATTGTAAGAACTTGCATAAGTTCAATCTTCTATCTCAATAGTCGGGAATCAATTGTATTCAAATCATGAAACATTACACAGAAGCATCATCAGTCACATTAAATAAGTAAATAAGTTTGATGTTTTATAATTTAAGTTATTGTTCTTCACTTTTAAAATCTCAGTCACGGATTGCCACTTAAGAGTCAAGATGACTCTTAGAAACCTTTAGGCCGCTTCGGGATGGGGCCCTTATACAAGACAAAGATCATTATCTCTGGACATCTGTGATATCAACTATCAACCAGCAGAGGCTATAGCGAGCTGACAACTTCTTATCTTAAAAGTTCTCTTGAAGAGAGGATCCTATACTAAGAACGTGTATACCCATGAATATATAATAGAACAATGATGACATGAATTTGGTGATTATCATACTGGCCATGCAATTTTGCTTCATTTGAATTGGCAACACCATTTTTTTCGAAGCACGAAACTATACCGAATTATCAACTGATCACAGTATGTGTTACAATTTATAATTAATAATGAAGTACTGTCTAATGAATACATGATCCATTAAATGTATGTTTCCTATATAATATACTTGTTTAATAACTATAATTAACAATTGGAACAATAATTTATGGATCATTGAGTTATGCCCATAGCTAACCTGAATCAAATAAACCGGATCAATTACATAGTATCATTTATGTAACAGTTTACGCAACTATAAATTTAGCATGATGAATTATGCAACGTCTAGTTTCTAGAATGATAGTTTATGCAAGTGTGAATTATTATATCTTTTGGAATCTAACATACTATAAGTTTTTGTTGATAAATGCTCAAAGTAGTCTATTAGGGTATCTTCTATTCAAAAAATTTAACAGGCTCTACTAGAAATATTGTACTTATTTATTTATTACATGCATTTATAGAATCCTAGAGCAAGCTAGTGAGACCTTAGAGATGACATGGTAGATACCGGCACCATTAAATTTTGCAGATGAGAGAGGCGTTATGTTAAGAAAGAGCAGGCAAGTGCAGATGGGAGAGTCATAAAGTTACGAGGGGGTGAGACACACACATGGAGAGGTATAATGTTAAGAAAGAGCACACACACATGGAGAGGCATAATAGACACACACACACACACACACCCAATACCTGTGTCCCAAATTGCAAGCTTCAACTTTTTCCCCGCAATGGTAACTAGTTTTACCTTGAAATCCACACCTATAGGTAGAAGAGAAAACAAATGAAATTAGGGTATCCCGGAAACAAACATAAGAAATGACATTCTTCAGTAAATAATTGTCTACTACAAAAATTGTTTTGCTGTGCAATAATCTGAATATGTCAGGAAAAATCTACAAAAATTCACTTGCCATAAACTCAAAAAGAATAACTGTTTTCAGAAAGATATTAGTTGGGCTAAAAAATGAAAGCAAATACTAACATTTCAATATCTGGTTTATAAACCAACAAGTATTGAAATTGCATGGAGTAAAAGCTAGTAATTCAGTTGGGCATTCTTCCTACACTTACAGACTCTAATTTCCTATCCTGTGCCAAAAAGTACATAATGTCTTTTTGGCTGCACATAAATCTTCTGCGGAAAAGGTTATCCCATAGCACCGAAAGCCCTTTGCATGCGCACGTGTGTTCGCAGCTTGTGCACCCAAGTTTGGGTGTAAAGGAATGGGTGGATAAGAGTTTATACTTGTTAAGGGGTTCTTCTTATGCAATCTAAGAAGGCAATCAAGCCTTTCTAAGCTAATTGATTTCTCATAGCTAACTGATGTGGGACTAAACTTAAAGAGAGGAAAACAAGGAAGAGAACTAGTCTCACTTAAGAGACCTAGCTTCAAATCTTCTCCATTACAAACACAAATGTTGTAAACTTTTTAAATAGGGACTGATTTGTAAAACTCATTTGAAAACGAGGGATTAAAGCTAATTTAAACAAACGGAAGTCCTAATTTTATAAAAAATAAAACATTTTCCAACAATCAGGATAGTTTAAATGTGAATCCAAACATGGCCATAATTATCTATAAGGTCTACTAGTGAGAAGCTCGTGTGATGCACGTTTACTTAAACACTGAAATGCATTGAATAAATTATGATAATAATAATATAAAAATTAAATTTCTATAATCTTAAGGCCTTTTGTAATCATGTACAAAAATAAAAACTTCTTAATCAATTTAGCAATGAAACTTTCAAGTAAAATTAAAAAAGAATCAAGCTTACATAAATGTTAAAGAAATATAAATAACAATATGATAAGACACCAAAAATTAATTATATTACAAAAAATTAAGGAAAAATAATAAAGATAGTCCTCAACTCTCTAGAATAATTATATCCATGTTCTTATCTAATTTCCATGACTCTGTACTAACATATGAGCATCTACTACTTAATACTAATCATGGATAACAAAAACTCTTCAACCATAGTTAACTCCAACCCCACTCTCCTATCCAAACTATTTTAGTATCAACTGCTCCTCCCCTCAACCCTTTAAAAACACAGCCCGTCCAATCTCCTATCAACTATTATAAAGTGAATCAACAACAAAAATTAAACAATTAATCCGTGCAATACACGAAGTCAATAGAATTTTTTTTTTTTTAAATTGGTAAATATTAATATGAAAGAAGACAATAGAATCTGTAATAATGTTTTGAAGTGTAAATGTCAAAAATTTCCAACTTAGTGAAAATCCACAACAATTGCAGGACTTGAAACAAAAAACCAAGAATCAATCCCCTTTCTCATTTGTTTTTCCCATACATTACAGTTGTCCTCCTCATTAGAGGTGATGATGTCTCTTTTAAGTAGTGTCGAGTACTTCTATCCAGAAAACAAAAGGGCTCACATCTCCTCCTCTCGGTACTGAAGCAAAAGGGCTCATTTCAAAAACCAAGAAACAAAAAATGTGAAAGAAGATGATGTCTCTCCTTCCATATTTCCTCTGTTGATCTTTTCAGAAACCTCTCTTTGCAAATATCGAGCACCCTTTTTTCTTGTTGCTACGCACCTTGTCTTGTAAAGAGCATCCATCCAAGAGCCAGTGGCAGTTCGAAATCATTTGATGGACACTTTAGTGAATAAATACATAGATATGAAGACGGATATGTGTGAGAAAACCGTTGAAAGGAGAAAAGGGGGGGGGGGGGGGGGGGGGTATTTAATAAATACATAGTTTGGATGTAACGCTTCACGTAATAGTGAGAGAGTATTTAATCAATCTATTTATTGGGAACGGTACAAAAGTATAGATAAAGAGAGGAGAGATGTAGGGTTTACAAAATTTATTGGGGGTGACGTTACAGACTATGAAATAAATAGACTCTAAGCAAAATATTCTCAAATCTCTCTAGAGTTGCCACCTCACCTCAAATCTCTCTACAGCCGCCAAGTGTCCACCTAACCTGCTTGGGTTTCATAGTAAGAAATTTGTCTCACCCCACAAGAGAGAGAGAGAGGGAAGGGAAAATAAGATTCTTTTGGGTGTAATGAAGGAAAAATCAGATATTAGGATGGAGATTGAGAAACCATTACCGACTCTCTAGGAATTTTAACCCATCCTTTTGACCTACAATTCCTAATTCACTATTCATAAATGTCTGATAAAAACATCTTTCATTGGAAATACTTGTCCAATCCTAAGTGTGCGTAACACATCCATGCAAACAAAAACACACTTAGACAATGACACATGCTAGTGTAAGCATTGTAGTCCTAGGCAAATAGGCCTAGCTAGGCAAGGCGATGCCTAGGCGATGTCTAGGTGATGCTTAGACGATAAAAATAATTTTATATATATATATATATAATATTAATATATACGCAGCCATAGTTGTTAAAGGCGACGCCTCAGGCGGTCGCCTAGGCGACCAGGCGCTCTGCTGGGCAACCTGGGCTCAGGCGACTTGCCACCTCAGGCGGTCCTTATTAAAAATCTGATACATATACATATACATATACATATATATATATATATATATATATATAATATTATTATTGTTAAAGGATATAAAAATTTATTTTATTTAAATATGATTGTTTGGTACATAAAAAAATATATTATTTTCATATTTCTCATGTCTTTTACAATATAATATGTTAGGATTTGTCTATCCAACAAAAAAGTTTACAGAAAGAAGAAACAAATAGTGTCAAGTATGTTTCTCTCATGTTAACTTTGTTCTCTCTCTCAATAGGCGGACCAATTGGTCTCTTTTCCTCTGTTTATGGGCGGACCATATAGTCCCAATTTTTTTTTTTCCATAGTTGTTAAATTACAACTAACTCAGACCGCCCAATAACAAATTAAGAGCCTTTAAATGCCTCAAATTTCTTCTAACCCCCCTCTAAACTCTCATAAACTCATATTTAAAGTCTTCTTATATAATTTAAATAAATATAACCCCTATAGTTATATATTTTACTTATCAATATTATTTTTATTACTTATCTTGACTATAATTGAGAAAAATATAGAAATGAGAGTAAGAGGTACGACACTACAACATCTCTCTCCCCCCCCCCCCCCTCTCTTCATTCTCCCCTGTTCAGCGTCACATTTGACTATCGGGTTATTTTCTACTTTTTATTCAGTCTTATAATCTCCCTCCTCTCTCTCCCCCCCCCCCCCCTCCCCCCCCCCCTTTCAATAGTCATTGCAGACTTAATTTTTTTCCAATACTTGGAAGTCCCCATTTATTAGTCGGGTACTCACATTTAGGCGGAGAAAATGATTGATTTAATCAAAAGCCTTGTTAATCTTTTAGTTATCTACACCAAAGTATTTCACTCAAATAGTTCCCAAATTATTTTTGGGAGATCACCGGTTCGCGAGAGCTCCTTAGTATAGAAATGGCATTCCAAATGTAGGCTTAATCTTTCCTTTGATAGGTATGCTGTAGGGGTGCATGGTCCGGCTGACAATGGACGGGTTATTTGGGATTACAAGGGCTCGGTTCTTATGTTTTAGGAGGCCAAAATTTCAAACTCACTTGAATAAAAGGAAGACAAGGGCTCGGTTCTTATTTATTCTGGGGCTCAAATTTCAAACTTAGTTGCACAGAAGGTGTTAAGAGTCATGAGAAGGCACAAGATACTTATCTTTTTCTTCGAAGCAGACGAGAAATCATCCGATTCAATTGATTGGGCACTAGAATCTCTTAAAAGGCCCATGGATGCCGGCCGATACTTTATATCATATTAAGGACCTTTCAAGATGATGGCCTTCTTGGATAGTCATGTTCTCAGTGACACTAATGAGATAGCGCACTCGTTTACTCTTTGAGGTGTTAACAGGCAACATTTGTACTTGGGGGATTCTTGTTGGCCATTATGGCAATCTCCAAACATCGGATCTTATGACTTTCACGTACAAACAACTTTAAACTTTTCAAATTAAAGTACGTACCTGCCATGTGTGGATGTATCTCAAGCTTCCAGCTCTAGCAAGATATCGGGCTTTATTTCTTTGGAGACGACCAGCTTCACCTCTAGGAGAGCTAGTCTTCAACTCTCTCGTCTCTAATGAATTGATGGGGAGTCTTGACTCTCTTACGAGAGATCAAACTCTCTTGCTTTTTTTTTTCCTTTTTTTAAGATTGAGAGTTGGACCAACCCCTTATTTATAGGGGTCCCAAAATCCTAACCCATCAAGGATTCCGGGTCATTATTATCAACGGTGATATTGCAATAAGAATGTAACATGTATCTAGGGTGGGTAATTTTGGTACACCTTATGATCACCACACATGATTGGACTATTACTGGTCTGCCACAATCGGTCAGGAAGATCAACCCGGGGTTTTGATAAATTTCAAACCCGCTATCATTGCGAGACCACAAAATTTAACAATTCTCTCCTAATTTTCTTCTTTTTAATACAATTTATACTTCCTAGTAGAAGACATTAAAATAAAAATGATATCAAAAGGTAAGTGTGCTTTCTAATCAAATATGGACATCTACTTAAAGGATATGTCTGGAGAACTTCAATCACCTCAAAGTAATAATTAGGTAACAGTAACACAATATAATAAAATGATATGACTAAGCTATATGAACTAGGACCGCATTTAAAATAATTATATAAAAGCAGTCATATAGAAGGATATGACTAAGCATATGGACCACATTTGAAATTGGTCCATGTAGCATTCTCAGGAATGCTTCAATTCATGAAGTTGCTAAGATTGTGTGAACGAAAGATTTTAACTGCAATTTCAAAATCGGGAAATCTTAATCCGGATTCCAAATAAGAGAAAAATCGCTAAATTTGGAGTCCCCACCTATTCCAATTATGGGGGGAATATGAATCTTAGAACTATCCAATGGTAAGGCAAGTGGTCTAAAATAGATAGTCCAGGAAAGATATTCAATTGTACTAAGGATGATTAAGCACCCTTAGACATCCCACAAATGTGGTTACTTACTCCCTAAACACACCTTAGAATAAATTGGAAATATGCACTTATTGAATCATCCAAAAACGAAATTATAAACATGGTACATCGAAATTGTAAAAATTCTAGATGAAAATTAGAAACATCCTAGTAGGCAACTTTCCAACTCATGCATTCACTCAAATTAGCTGTCAAACATCAAAACTAAAGAAAAATCCTTGCAACATTTTTTCCCTACCCACCAATGTAATTCTCCATTTTTTAAAATTGGTTCTTAATTTCAAATCAATTACAAACCAAATAACATTATAAAAAAAATAAAAATTTAATCAGTACGTAACGAACACTTACCGATCGTGGGAGAAAGATCATCGAAAGTATCGGAGGTGAAACTCAAAAGGAGACTACTCTTTCCAACTCCAGAATCTCCAATCAACAACAACTTGAACAAGTAATCAAATTCTGGTTGACTTGGAGATAAATCCATCGATCTCAGTGTCAAACAAACCCCTAAAAAAAAACAATTCCAGAAAAATCAGTTCCACCACAAAAAATCCTTGTAAAAACAGGAAAAGAAAAGGCAAACAAAAAATTTGCATCACTCACCCAAAAAGACCGTAACCCTAGAAATCGATTCTACTCATCTACTGTTCTAGCACATGAAAAAGCATGACCATTGCTGAAAAAAGCAATGCAGATCAAGCTTATAGAGAGGGAGAGATTTCGGATACGAGTAACTCTCTGAATTTTGATGAGAAGTGAGAGAAACTCAGATCTCCGAGAATTGAATCAGAAAAGAAGATGAATAAGAAGAATCAGCAGAAAGCAGAGGTTGCAGAGGAAAAGGAAGCCTCAAAAGTCCTCCCAAAAAACGAATCGATGTTCAAGCCCCGATTCTGTGCTTCACGAGCTACTAATTTATTTTATACTGGCACAACTCACCGTTTTGCTACCGACGTGACGGAAGAACGGCCTTCTGGGTGTGTGTGTTGAGTATAATATAGAAATCAGATCACAGCCAATCGCGATTGAACTCGGGAGAGTTCAATTGCACTCACGGGTCAACATGTGTCCCTTTTAACCCTTATTAACTATGGTTAGGATTCACTAACCTTCAGGGTTCAACAATCTTGGTTTTAGAAAAAAAATATTGATTTTTTTTTAACTTTAGTTAAGAACTTCTAACCCTTAAGGATATTATTTTTTCTAATATTCCAAAAACCATGGTTAGATTGTTGAGCCCTAAGGGTTATTGAATCTTAATCCCTTTTAATAGGGGTTAAAAGAGAGACGTGTTGACTTGTGAGCATGATTGAACTCTCTTCGTGTTCAATCATGATTGGTTGTGATCGAATCTTCTTAAGATGAGATCAAATCACAGCCAATTGCGATTGAATTTAGGGAGAGTTCAATCACACCGATAGGCCAACACGTGTCTTTTTTAACCCTGATTAATAGTGGTTAAGATTCAATCCTTGGGGTCCAATAATTTGGAGGCACCATATATCATATGCACGCCAACTAAGGTACTATCCAAGTAAATTAAGGCATTGATTGACATGCATAAGGATATGTGATACCTCCGAGTGGATGTTGGTAGTCCCCTCACCAGAAATTACTAGAGAGGATCTCTTGCAGTGTTGAAAATTGGACCTTTTGGTTGAATTGAGAATAGATAGGTCAATTGGTTCCAAAAACCACTATAACCAACTTATTTTTAAAATTGTTCTAAAATATGAAAACCTGTAAAATTAGTCAGTTCAATTGGAAAAATATGTGATTTAACAAGGAAAACTATGAGAACCGACCCAAAAAAGGGAAGGGTTAATTCCATATCAGAACCCACTTAATTCTCAAATGACATACAAGTGTCTGTTTACAAACAATTTCCTTTAACAGACCTCCCTTTCAAAATAGTGGACAAATTGATACATGTCGTCATCTTTAGCTAACGGGAGTCTCTATTCTCTCATAAAATGACGAAAACACCCCCACTCATATGTCTTTCATTAAATTAAGAAATTACCCTAGTACCATGGATAATAGAATGCCATTACTCTTCATTAAATTACAAAAATACCTCTCCCTTCTCTTAGACACCAAGGTCTGTTTGACTGTCTCTTATACCCAGCAAAAAGTCTGGATACTACCACAAGGCTAATGATTGATCTCCACCCAATAATCCGAACCGGCCAAAGTGAGCATTTGAGAGGATACAGTGATAGATTGTGAGCACAACAGTGGGGATAGAAAATTCTGGCAACCACTGGAAAAATCCATCGATGATGGTGTTCTACGGAGAAATGGAAAATTACCTTATTTGCGAATGCTTAGGCCTTTCTCTCCCCCATTTACTAATGAAGCTTAGCAATCAAGTAAGAAGAGAGCTTGTGAGTTGTAGGAATACCTTCCAGTATGGTCGCGGTCTGGTGAGTTGAAACTGGTAAGGTTTATTCCGTTGGAGAGTTTCTACCAGTGAGTTGCAGGCAGGGGCAGAGCCAGGATTTTCCTGTAGTGGGGGCACAAAGTGGTTAATTAAAAATGACAATAATTAATGATAGATTTGTGGAGAATTATTAGGTGGGTGTAAAATATTTTGGGTCTAGGGGTTCGGGGCAAAGCCCATGAAATATTTTTTGATGACTAAACTCTTAAGGCCATTTCGTTCATACAATTCGTACATAATCTACGGGTATTATTTCTCCTTGTTTAAAGACAACTATCCCTTTGCTATGTAGTTATGCCCTATTAAGTAATTAAATAACATAATATAAAAGATATATTTGATTTTCAAAAGTTTAGGAACAAAGTTGTCCCCAAGCCTCATGGGTATGCCATATTAAATAATTATATAATATAATATTTTAAAGCAACGGCCCCTTGTCCATGATTATGCACAATTAAATAATTAATCAACTTAATATAATTTTTTTTAAAGTTCAGGAGTTGGGATCATAGTAAATTGCGATTAAACTTAGGAGAGTTCAATCACACCCATAAATCAACATGTGTCCATTTTCCCTGGTTAAACTATAAACAAGATTCATTAACTCTTATGGCTCAACAATCTAACTTTGGTTTTTAGAGAAAAAAATATTTAAAAATATTAACCCTCCCACTATGATTCCTGTCCCATAGTGAGGCCAATCTCAAATTCAATCGCAATTGGAATGATTCAGACTCAAAGCTCGGCTGGACCAGCTCTATTTCCAATGATCTCAAATCACTACCAATTGCAATTGAACTCAAGGAGAGTTTAATAGTACCCACAACCCAAAACGTGTCCCATTTAACTTCTATTAACTGTGGTTAAGATTCACTAACCCTTAGGTTCAACAATATGACCTTGGTTTTAGAAGAAAAATATTTAACTCTTAAGGCAATATTTTTTTTTTCAAAACTGAAGTTATATTATTGAACCCCAAGGGGTGGTAAATCTTAACCACAATTAATAGGGATTAAAAGGGACATCTGTTGGTCTATAAGTGCCATTGAACTCAGTTCAATCACAATTGGCTGTGCAGATTGAATCTGATTTATTCCCATTACTATAATGTAAAATAAAATAAAAACTATTTTTTATACAATATCGCGGGGGGGGGGGGGGGGGGGGGGGGGGGGGGGCGTGCCCCCCACAGGCCCCCCACCTGGCTCCCTCCCTGGACTTGCAGGTACCTTCAACGGCTCAACACTACTGCTGCAAGTGCAAGGAGAGTTGTAAGGGAGATATTGAGGGTTACGGGTTAGCTCGTGTAAGGGAAAGGGATTGTATATGATGGGTATTTGAGTCATTTCAAGTGAGAAAACAAACCATCGTTAGCATTGGATAATGCCAGGTCCCGATTTGTCCACCACTTTGAAAAGTAGGTATGTTAAAGGAAATTGTTTGAAAACAAGTACTTATATGTCATTTTAGGATAAAGTGGGTTCTGATATGTGTAAATCCCTAAATAGATGTTGGCAAATTCCGTGATCATTAGATAGGTCAGTTGAGTCGAGTCCTCGAGTCATGTTCAACTTGTCAGAAAAGAAGAGAAGAGCTAAAGCTTAAAGAAGATAGAAGAAAGAGAAGAAAAAGGTTCTACTCCGGATCTAGACAGGTAATGGACTTAGAGACCCCTACCTAGGTTTGATTTGACTTAGATAACTCTAAAAATACCTAGGAGGATAGATTTAAGCCTACCAAAGTTATTTGATCTTAGTTGAATCAAATAAAAATAAAATGAATTAATTTTGGCAAAAATTCTGTCTCAACCGATCGCTCGGTATTGCGACCGATCGATCGGTGGCCTACCGAGCGATCGGTGGCTATCGACTGGACTAAATATTTGTATGGGGAAAATTTCCAGAGAGATGTTTTAAGACCGAGCGATCGGTCATTAGAACCGATCGATCGGTTGTGAACCGAGCGATCGGTTGTGAGCACCGATCGATCGGTCCCCGTAAAAAGAATTTTTCTTTTTCTGGATTCTTTTTTTAACCCTATATAAACAACTTTTGAGAGACCTAATTCGTGTCTTTGATAATTTTTGAAAGAGTAGAGGTCTGAGAAACTCTTCTAGGGTTTTTCTAATTGTTTTTAATTAGATCTTTGTGATCCCTCCTCTTTCTTAGATCCTAGAGAATGCAAGTATAGATTAAAATCTTTGATCTTGCATTGTGTGATCTCAGATCTGTATGAGATCCCTCTAGGGTTTGAAATTTACTAAATTGATTCACAACCCTACACCTTGTGTGTGTGTCCGGTGTTTGATCCGGAGCCTTCGTGGAAGGAGATCGATCGTGTGTGATCGTGGATTTGAAGTTGCTTGAAAAGATTTGGTCGGTGTGGAACCGAAGCTGCTAAGGCGGAGATCGAACCTGCTGGTTCGTGGAAATCAAGAGTAAGAGTCTATACCTAGGAACATAGTTTCTGTTTTGGTAAGGTCTTATCTTGTACTTGATATCTTTTCATAGTGAAGTTTATTGCTGGACAAGGTCCCGTGGTTTTTTTCCCGTTAGGGTTTTCCACGTAAAAATCTTCTGTGTTTGATTTGTGTGGATTGTCTGATTGAGTTAATCATTGATTTTTAAACATATTAATTGAAAAATTAAAATTGGTTAGAAATTATTAGATAGACCTATTCACCCCCCCTCTAGGTCTTAGAGATCATTGATCTGGATAAATTTCAATTGGTATCAGAGCTAGTTCACTGATAAGGCTAATCCCTTAAGTGTGATCCTGTATTATCCGTGATCATGAGTACTCTAAGAGAAGGAGGATCCGTCTCTCGTCCCCCACTTTTTGATGGAAATAATTATGCATACTGGAAAGCCAGAATGAGAGCCTTTCTCAAATCAATTGACGAGAGAATTTGGATGTCTATACAGAATGGGTGGACTACGCCCGTAAAAACTGTAGGTGATTTGACTGTCGTCAAATATTCTGATGAATGGACCAGAGAAGAGCTTGATTCAAGTGGATGGAACACTAAAGGTCTCAATGCTATCTTTACTGCAGTCACTGCTGAGGAATTCAGACGAATTTCTTCATGTGAAACAGCAAAGGAGGCTTGGGACATTCTTGAAATTACCCATGAGGGTACTACCACTGTTAAAATCTCAAAACTCCAAATGTTAACCACCAAATTTGAACATTTAAACATGGACGACAATGACACTTTTGATGAATTCTATGCAAAACTTAGTGACATTGTCAACGCTAGTTTCAATTTAGGTGAGAAAATATCTGAGTCCAAAATAGTTAGAAAAGTCCTTAGATCTCTCCCAGAGAGATTTCAACCCAAAGTCACTGCAATCGAAGAGAGTAAAAATGTTGACTCTCTGAAGATTGAGGAATTGGTTGGATCACTCCAAACCTATGAACTCAATCTACGTCCATCCAAGAAGAATAAATCTTTAGCCTTGAAAACCATCAAGGAAACTTTGGATGAGGATGACAGTGATGGAGAAATGAATGAGGAAGAAATGGCTCTTTTCGTTAAAAAATTTCGAAAATTTTTTAGAACGAAAAAGAGGTTTAATCCCAAACAGGGAGGAAAATCTTTTGATAAGTCAAAGTCTAAGCCCTGGGAAAACAAGAAAAATTCCAAAAGTGGCGACAAGAAATCCCAAGGTGTTCAATGTTATGAATGCCATGGCTTCGGTCATATTTCACCTAACTGTCCTAACAAGAAGAAGAGTAAGGGCAAGGTGATGAATGCCTGTTGGGATGACAGTGATTCCGAGAATGAAGAATCGAACAGTTCCTCTTCAAATGAAGATACTGGAAATCATACGGCTTTCACTGTTTCCCTATCTGGGATTCTTGAGACTACCTCTGCGGTTGATGAAAAGGATAGAAGTGATGAAAGTATTCATACTGAGTCAAGTGATGACTTACAGAAGAGTCAAACTGACTCTGAAAGTGATGAAGATTTGAAAACAACTTATGATAAGTTGTATGCTGAAAGTTTAAAACTGACTAAAACAAAAATCTCTTTGAGCAAAAAACTCAAATTCATTCAAAATGAAAGAGATATCTGTAAACTAGTAGCAGAAGAGAAGAGTGCACTAGTTAGTCAGTTGGAAAATGAAAAAGAAGCATTTGTTATAAAAGTTCAATGTCTTTTGGAAGAGAATGTCTCATTGACTAATGTGGTCAGAAAATTAGAAAATGAAAGAGACACTTCCATGAAAGAAATTGAAGAGTTAAAAACTCTGCATATGGAGCTGGAAACTTTTAAAGTCTCTCTTGTTGATAAGGTGAAATTTCTTGAAAAAGAACACCAAATTACCCTTAAAGACAAGACTGACTTGATTCAGAAGGTCTATACTCTTGAAAAAGAATTGAGAATGTTTGGTAACACCAGCTGCCTAGATGAATTAGTCAGAAAGTATGGATCAAATTCTAGTAGATCTGGGATAGGACATGTTGACACACCAACTGGTCCTTTAGCTGTTGGAACAATGGCTAGTGCAGTGTTTGAGCCAATACATTCTGAATCCAAAGAAAATTTACCTTCTACATCAAGTACTAAGGCTTATACAAATATTGTAAAGCCGAGAAATACAGCTCCTAGAGTGAATGCTTTAAGGAATCAAATTCCAGTTAGAAGAAATCTTCCTCCTCTACCAAGATTCATACCCACATGTCACTTTTGTGGTGTGAGAGGTCACATTCGACCTAATTGTAATGCATTTAGGAGAGCTCCCCAAAATGGTTCATGGAACCAAAATCTGAGTCAAGGGACTCTTCAAAGGCAGATTCAGGTTCTAGCTGAAAAGTCTAGAATGTTGAGCGATGATGTTAACAGAATTGCTCAAATCTCTAGGACAAGGACTGGTCAATTTATTCCAAATGATTATTCAAGAGGAAATAATTTGACTTATCACAAAACTAGAACTGAACAAAACAGAAAAAGGTCAAGGAGGACAAAAAGGAAAAAGGTCTCTACTACACAGATTAATGATCAAAGATCTAAACAAAGTTTAAAGACTGTGTATGTGAGAAAGGAAGACCTTAAGTGCTTTGTCATTCATACTGCCTTGAAAGCCCAAAACACAGAAATGTGGTACTTCGATAGTGGGTGTTCTCGGCATATGACAGGTAACAAGTCCTTATTTATTCAATTTGAGGACTGTCCTGATGGGACTGTTACTTTTGGTGATGGAAGCAAGTCATTAGTCAAAGGAAAGGGTATCATCAATTCACCAGGCATACCTAAATTGAAAGATGCCTTGTTTGTTGAAGGACTGAAAGCTAATTTAATTAGCATAAGTCAACTATGTGATGATAATCATGCTGTGCACTTTACCCAAAATAAATGCTTAGTCATTAATGGTAAAGGTAAGTGTGTTCTAGAAGGATTGAGAACCACTGACAATTGCTACGGCTTAACTCCCAGTACTATTCCCTCAAATGTCTGTTATAAGACTAGAATTGAGGAGGTTGATTTGTGGCACCGAAGACTAGGTCACATGAACTTCAAAGACCTATGTAAAATCTCTAAGCAAGAGCTTGTGAGAGGTGTTCCCAAACTAGGAAAGCCTTCTACTGCTGTGTGTGGGCCATGTCAAATTGGTAAACAAATTAGGACCCCACATAAGAAGACTTCAAGTATTGCTACTTCATATCCACTGGAATTAATTCATATGGACCTTATGGGTCCTACAAGAACTGAAAGTCTAGGTGGAAAGCGATACATCCTAGTCATGGTTGATGATTTCTCTAGAATGTCTTGGGTGGCATTTATAAGAGAGAAATCCGATGCTTTTGACAATTTCAAAAGTATTTGCTTGAAAATTCAAAATGAGAAAAGATGCCCAATCACTCGAATTCGAAGTGATCATGGAAAGGAGTTTGAAAACTCTAAGTACAATGACTTTTGTGATGAGTCTGGTATCAAACATGAATTTTCTGCACCTATTACACCTCAGCAGAATGGTGTAGTAGAGAGGAAGAACAGGGTTCTCCAAGAGATGGCTAGAGTTATGCTTCATAGCAACAATCTAGCTTCTCATTTCTGGGCTGAGGCAGTTCACACTGCTTGCTATATAGTTAATAGAGTTTTTGTAAGACCTGGAACAAGGAAAACCCCATATGAGTTGTGGAATAACAAGAAACCTAGTGTAAAGTACTTTCGAGAATTCGGAAGTAAATGCTATATCCTTAAGGATAGAGAGCAACTGGGAAAATTTGAATCCCGGAGTGATGAAGGGATATTTCTTGGGTATTCCACCAACAGTAGAGCTTATCGAGTGTATAACTTGAGAACCTCTACAATTATGGAGTCCATAAATGTAATTGTGGATGACTCTGGTGTTGAAAATGTGCAATGTGAGGATGATGAAAGTGCTGAAAATGAAGATGTTGAAATTATTTCAACTTCACCTATTGATAAGCAAACATCTCCATTAAAACCTACACATCCTAGGGTCATGAGTCCTCACACCTCCACTGATATTATTGGTGATGTTGAAAGTGGAGTGAGAACGAGGAAACAAATTGAAAATGAAGTTAGCTACATTTGCTATACTTCATCTTTTGAACCCAAGAATGTAGCTGAAGCTCTTGCAGATGATAATTGGATAAATGCAATGCAAGAAGAGTTACTTCAGTTTACTAGGAATGATGTTTGGTATTTAGTACCAAGGCCTAATAATACAAATGTGATAGGTACCAAATGGATTTTCAAGAACAAATCTGATGAAAAAGGTACTATCATAAGAAATAAGGCTAGGTTAGTTGCACAAGGATATACCCAAATTGAAGGTATTGACTTCGATGAAACTTTTGCTCCTGTAGCCAGACTAGAATCAATAAGAATTCTTCTAGCTGTGGCTTGTAATATGAAATTCAAACTTTTTCAAATGGATGTTAAGAGTGCCTTTCTGAATGGCATTCTACATGAAGAAGTCTATGTGGAACAACCAAAAGGGTTTGAAGATCCACATCACCTTGATCAAGTTTATCGACTAAAAAGGGCCCTCTATGGTTTAAAACAAGCTCCAAGAGCTTGGTATGAGAGGCTGACTACTTATCTCTTGGAAAACGGATTTTCGAGAGGGGGAGTAGACAGAACCCTTTTCATAAAGAAGGTGAAAGGTGATATTGTCATCGCCCAGATATATGTTGATGACATAGTATTTGGTTCCACATTAGACTTACATGCTCATTCATTTGCTGAACAAATGAAAAATGAATTTGAAATGAGCATGGTTGGTGAGCTAAGTTTCTTCCTTGGTCTTCAGATCAAGCAATTGGATTCTGGGATCTCAGTATCTCAAATCAAATATGCAAAAAATTTAGTGAAGAAATTTGGAATGAGTTTTGCTAAGCATGCTAGGACTCCTATGAGTACTACTATAAAACTTAGTAAAGATACTTCAGGGAAAGATGTCGATCAGACTAATTATAGAAGCATGATTGGTAGTTTGCTCTACCTAACTGCTACTAGACCCGACATAGCCTTTAGTGTTGGAGCATGTGCCCGTTATCAAGCAAATCCCAAAGAGTCTCACTTAGTTGCTGTCAAGCGTATCATTCGCTATGTGAGTGGAACTTTGTCCTTAGGCCTCTGGTATTCTTTCGATACAAATGTCATTGTTGTGGGGTATTCTGATGCTGATTGGGCTGGAAATACTGATGATAGGAAAAGCACCTCCGGCGGGTGTTTCTATATTGGAAACTGCTTGGTTGCTTGGCTTAGCAAAAAGCAGAATTCCATTTCCTTGTCTACAGCCGAGGCTGAGTATATAGCAGCTGGTAGTTGTTGCACCCAACTTCTGTGGATGAAACAGATGTTGAAGGATTATGGAATTGATCAAAGCACTATGATTGTGTATTGTGATAACACAAGTGCAATCAATATCTCCAAAAATCCTGTGCAACACTCTCGCACAAAGCATATAGACATTAGGCATCACTTCATCCGTGATCTTGTTGAGCAAAAAGTTGTGTCTATTGAGTATGTCCAAACAGAAAGTCAATATGCGGACATTCTCACAAAACCTTTAGATTCCCTTAGGTTTGAACTCCTTAGGAAATCCATCGGTTTGTGCGGAGTTGAGTAATGGTGTACTTGTTTTATAGCCTATGTGTTTTTCATGTTCTATTTAAGTCATAGAGCTATTTTTTTTGTTATTTTCTTTAAGTAATAAAAATCCAAAAACATTCAAAAAATTGAAAAATATTGCAAAAAATAATGTGGTTGTATGACCTTATTTATCCTATCTTTTAGCTTAATGTTATTTCCTTGAAATCATATTTAACTATATAATCCAAGGATAAATATATCATAGGATTGAATAAAATAGGAAAGTTCAATTGTTGGTTTGATCTTGTGATTGAATTTGGTCATGCTAATTAACCTCAGTTAGAGTTGAGCATACAATGATGTTCTAATTTGCACAAGCACTCTGATTGATTCTTTAGATGGTTTTAGTTCCTAAATAAAGGTTCTGATATTATACCATATGGTTCCCTAGATTAATCAAATCTAGTATAACCAATGTCATAAAAATTCCATAAGGTGAGCCCCCTAGATATAAAAATTATTGACATGGAGAGGACTACCTGTGAGTTTGTGTGATAGCTACTAGTGAATGCAAACAGTAAGTAATGGCTACCTAGACAAACAGTAGGTATCTATATGGATTGCTAGTGTGAAAGCCCCTACTGTCATTAGAAAGAGCTACCTTCTCACTTGAGTGAAAGTCACCAGTGTGCTAGTGTCTATATATATGTGTACTCCAAAAAGAATTTACATAATGAGTACAATTTGACTGAAAAAGAAATGAAATAATTTATTAGTCAAATATGGGGTAAAAATTGCTCATCAGATAAATATGGATGATTATTGGTTTTAACACTAGTTTTTGAAAATTTTAGAGTCCCATTTGATATATAATGTCAAAATCTAGATTAAGGAAGGAAACCAATTCAACGAGTCAAGTTATGAATTTTGATTTCATATTCACATTACTTCTAATTGTATCTTGACTCTGATTGTGAATTTGATGCAAATACCATATTTAATCACCGGTGAAAATCAATTAATGTTTTCATAATCCTTGTTTATGCCTATACTTGATATATCAATTCTTGGGTGATTATTATCTATGATTTTGATGAAATCACATATTGCAAATTTTTTTATGAGTTGGTCATTTTGAGGTGAAAATGTATTTTAAATGTTCCATTGGTTGAGGGGGAGAAAAGGTTTTAACTGTGAAAATTTTTGAAAAAATTTTCAGAGCACCGATCGCTCGGTGCTAAAGACCGATCGATCGGTCTTTCGTGAACAGGGTTATAAAACCCTCATTTCTATTTTTTTTTGTTCACTTGTTCTCCGATCTCCAGAGCGATCTCTCGGTTTCCTCTCCTCCAAATCTTTCCTACGAACATTCCATTCTACTCTAAAGGTTTCCCAAGGATCTAAAAGGTAAGAGTTGTGCATTTTCTTTGCTTTAGATTGATTTTCTCATCTAGGGCATCATTTCTTGCATTTTCTTCAATGGCGTTCGTTTTGTCGTTAATCCTACTTGCATATCTCATGTCTGGCATCCCCAAACGTCGGAGGTTGGTCCTCAACAACCAAGAGGATCCTCCTCAAGATGAGGAAAACCTAGAGCCCTTTACTTTCACTCCAATAGGGCATGGTATTTCCATAGGGGACAGGCCAATTCGTAGAATGATTGATTCTACAAATGAGAATCGTCAAAAATCTCTGGCTGATAAAACTCGGAAAAATAAAGGAAAAGCTTCATCTTCCCAGTCTAGTAAGTTATCCCAGTTTATCAGTCCTACTGCTGCTCAACTCTATAGTGAGTATTTTAGTAAGAAAGGTGTTATGGTTGAAAGGGACATCCATATTTCTGATTTTGGTGATTATTATCTTCCTACTCTGATTTCCGATCGTCAATGGGAAGGTATACTTACCTTATCCGGTCCTGCTTCTGTCCAGTTAGTTAGAGAATTTTACTCTAATTTTTCTGAAATCAACCAGAAAAAATGGTCATTCAAATCTCGAGCATTAGAACAATCTGTTATCATAAATGCTGATTTGGTTTCTAAATTCCTTGGATGTCCTAGAGTTCCAAATGCATATTATCCTTATAATTATAAAACTGATGAGGATAAAGACTCCATGGAACATGTAGTTACCTTTCTAAGTGGTACTCCTTCGTTTTGGGTTGGGTCTCTTATTGAAGTGGCGAAACTCACTAAGGATGCTAGACTAGTAAACCTTGTTATGAGTGCAAATATCCATCCAAAGGTTCATACTGCGGACCTTAGGGAAGAAAGAGCTAGATTTTTGTTTAGTCTTCTACGTGGGCGTGATATTGATCTTGCCGCTCACATCATTGACTTGATGATCCAAGCCCATCAAACTAATACAGCAGTTGGAGCCCTACCATTTGGTTCACTCATCACTAAACTTCTTGGTTCTCAAGGAGTTATCGCTCCTCCTGGTGTTCCAACTCGAGTTCCTAAGGGTCCAATCACCAAAAAGACCCTAGCTCAGAGTTTTTCACATGCCTCAGTTCGAGATACAGAGGAGGGAGCAGAAGTTGGTGCTGGGTCATCTCGTCCTCCTCCTACCACTATGGACGATCTTGGGAGGATGATGAGAGAGATGCAGATGGATCTCAGGACTCATATTTCTTCATACGAGGAGTTTACTACAGAGGTTCGTGGTCGACTTGGATCTCTCGATGCAGCAGTGCTTGGAGTACAGAGAGATGTTCGAGATTTTCGAACTTACTATGAGTCACAGCTCACTTCTGATGATGAGCAAGAGTGATGGTTCGTGATAGAAGTTGTTTTTTTTGTCGAGTGACAGACTTTGTTTACCATTTTGATGTACTTTGAATTGGTTGTACTTAGTACAAACCTTCTTGGTTATTATTGACTTGTTATGGATATATATATATTTGAATGGTTTATGCTCCTTACTTTCTATCTCATCTCCTTTCAATGGTTTATGATTTTCTTTTCTAATCCACCTTTGGCATTTCGAGCCAAAAAGGGGGAGAATATGTTATGGATGAGTTATGGATGATGAATGGTTATAGATTATGTTATGGATGATGAATTGTTCTTTTGGAATACTAACCTGTTATGGATTGTGAATGGTTTTGAATGGTTATACATATTTTCATCCTATATGTTATTTCCCATACTTCACAGGTTTTTGATTTAGCATGTGCAGGCAAACAGGTTCTAAGTTTGGTAAATCATGACAAGTTAACATGTCAACAGTCATGTAATTTTTTTTGAGTCATGTAAAGGTCAATTTTCCATTTTTGAATCAATTGGGAAAATTTGAACCTAGTATATGAATTAGTTTTGTTTTGTCCCGGAATTGCCAAAGGGGGAGATTGTAAATCCCTAAATAGATGTTGGCAAATTCCGTGATCATTAGATAGGTCAGTTGAGTCGAGTCCTCGAGTCATGTTCAACTTGTCAGAAAAGAAGAGAAGAGCTAAAGCTTAAAGAAGATAGAAGAAAGAGAAGAAAAAGGTTCTACTCCGGATCTAGACAGGTAATGGACTTAGAGACCCCTACCTAGGTTTGATTTGACTTAGATAACTCTAAAAATACCTAGGAGGATAGATTTAAGCCTACCAAAGTTATTTGATCTTAGTTGAATCAAATAAAAATAAAATGAATTAATTTTGGCAAAAATTCTGTCTCAACCGATCGCTCGGTATTGCGACCGATCGATCGGTGGCCTACCGAGCGATCGGTGGCTATCGACTGGACTAAATATTTGTATGGGGAAAATTTCCAGAGAGATGTTTTAAGACCGAGCGATCGGTCATTAGAACCGATCGATCGGTTGTGAACCGAGCGATCGGTTGTGAGCACCGATCGATCGGTCCCCGTAAAAAGAATTTTTCTTTTTCTGGATTCTTTTTTTAACCCTATATAAACAACTTTTGAGAGACCTAATTCGTGTCTTTGATAATTTTTGAAAGAGTAGAGGTCTGAGAAACTCTTCTAGGGTTTTTCTAATTGTTTTTAATTAGATCTTTGTGATCCCTCCTCTTTCTTAGATCCTAGAGAATGCAAGTATAGATTAAAATCTTTGATCTTGCATTGTGTGATCTCAGATCTGTATGAGATCCCTCTAGGGTTTGAAATTTACTAAATTGATTCACAACCCTACACCTTGTGTGTGTGTCCGGTGTTTGATCCGGAGCCTTCGTGGAAGGAGATCGATCGTGTGTGATCGTGGATTTGAAGTTGCTTGAAAAGATTTGGTCGGTGTGGAACCGAAGCTGCTAAGGCGGAGATCGAACCTGCTGGTTCGTGGAAATCAAGAGTAAGAGTCTATACCTAGGAACATAGTTTCTGTTTTGGTAAGGTCTTATCTTGTACTTGATATCTTTTCATAGTGAAGTTTATTGCTGGACAAGGTCCCGTGGTTTTTTTCCCGTTAGGGTTTTCCACGTAAAAATCTTCTGTGTTTGATTTGTGTGGATTGTCTGATTGAGTTAATCATTGATTTTTAAACATATTAATTGAAAAATTAAAATTGGTTAGAAATTATTAGATAGACCTATTCACCCCCCCTCTAGGTCTTAGAGATCATTGATCTGGATAAATTTCAATATGGAATTAACCCAAAAAAGAAAGATATATATATATATATATAAAGATAAAATGTCATTGTTCATCCAGGTCTGTCGAACTGGTTGAACCGACCAAATTGAGAACTGCTTGCCTAGCTGTTCGAGGCCAGGTCTAGTTATTAAAGCATTGAATTATCGTGTCTTTCCCGCGGTGTCCGTATAAACGATGATGCATTGGATCATATTCAATCGTGATTGAACTAAGAGTGTTCAATCGCACCCATAAGTCAACACATGTCTCTTTTAACCTCCCATTAATTATGGTTAAGATTCACTAATCTTTAGGGTTAAATTATCTAACCTTAGTTTTAGAAGAAAAAAAATATTTACCCTATGAGTTAAAACTAACATAGATGTCACCATAGACTAATCCACTAATAACCCCTACGGAGTTGAGGTTGCCTCCTTAACTCCATTACTCTTCTGATTAGCTAGTAAATGGATGATATCTTGGTCATTCTTGATAGCTCTAGAGTCCTTTGTAATCCTTACCTTTTGGCCTTCTGGTTGCCCCTATTCACCCAAGAGCCCGTAGTAATTAGAAGACTCCCCCTAATATAAATATCGCCTTTTGTATTAGCCTTCCAAGTCTGAAGAAGACTTGAATTGATACACTATCATCAGATGGATATACACTTGTCAATCTCTTTCAATTTTCATACTTACATAATTTCTTTGGGCCTCACACCATAGTCCTCCCCCAAACAAAAGATCATATTTAATGATGCTATTGAGTCCAAATTCTTTTATCATATACAAACAGTGGTAGTACAATCCAACAAACTCCAGAATATGGGTTTATGGGTTTGTTGATGATGGAAAATGATAAGTTGACACATGAAAGTTATTTCCTAGTCAGATCAAAATCTGGCCTAGTCAGAAGCCACGTGGATAAAGGTTATGATGATCCGAAAAAGTTCTATTGTTTTAAAGTATTTAAGATTGATAGTGTATCAGATACTCACTTACACTATTTTATGGTTTTCTACTTTCTGAAAGTATAATAAGCCTTCAGAGCTTAAATAGTAAGGCCTTTTCGGCCTGAGTAATATTTTACAGATACTGAGATAAGCTTTTTGATCCTGATGAAAAGCTCAAATGATTTGAAAGGTTCAAATACCTTAAAGTATGTCATATTCGAGAATAAGAACCGGACTCCGAGCATGCTGATCAACTCGCTACGCCTTCATGATCTGAAGTAGCTGAGCATTCAATAAATGATGTGGTCAAAGGAGCAGATTTTGACTAATTGATCAGCTTTTAACATCTGATAGAAAGCTCAAAGGCGGCCTACTCCGTCAAGACCAAATTTGTCCTTGGTAAGACTTCAGTAGAATTAGATTATTGAATGTTACTAACACCATTTTGATATTCTATTCTTTAAGATAGGTCTTGAATCAATGGCGTTGCGGGCTTATGTAGATCAAAAGCTCGAAGGAGTTAACTCCATTGAGACGGAAAAGGCGGTTACCAGTTCAGTCTCGTCTCCATAGGAATTCGGTGGATTCAGATCACCATGAACCCTATTGCCTTGTCAGGGGGTAAAGGCACTGATTGCCTTTCTCGTGGGAATGAGCGTGTGTGTTTTCCCCATCTCCTATTCCAGTAAAGTATGGATTACTTCCTGGGCTAACAGTCATGAGGGAATTTTAGGATGTATCTTGCCCTATTACCCTGTGGGCTATTGGAGGAAATCGCGACTTCCATAATCCTATTCTCTCGTACTAGATGATTGAGGCCTGACGGTGGATATCGTATCCACCTGAGAATAGTGCACTAGTCAAACACTTATGATTTCTCTAGACAAGGTTTCCCAAAGGCTTATGACCTGCCTTTGGTGTATGATGATTTATATATATATATTATATATCTGGGGGAAGGATTATGAGATGTGGTTTGGAGGACTAAGAGGGAATTTGTTAAAATAGATAAACTATTTTCCAGAAAGTAGTTTACTCTATTAACTTTCGAAGAATATATCCAGAAGCTTGTTTGTGTCATAACAGTTTAAAGGATTAAGCCATAACTGAAAGTTGGTTATGGTGGTTTGATGAGCTGACAGCTCCTTTCTAAAAGAACACGTGATAATTAAAAGATAGGCTCCCTTTAACGGATGTCAGTTACTTTTAACATAATACATCCATTTGTTAACAGATAGGCTCTACTTAACAGATTCTATCCACATTTTAACAGAAAGACTCTTGTTAATAGAAAACAGTTGTCATATGTCAGAATTAGTTAGATGTCACCTCACTAATATTTTTAATAATTATTAAATAAGGATTTTCTTCTATAAATAGGAGAGGACCAGTAAGAATTAATGATCTAATTTGGGGATCTGATTTTGATCAGCACTTGAAAATCATTTTGGAGTAAGAAATTCTGGTTTTCAGATACTTGACTTGTTCTTGAGTATTCTGAAGAAGGAAGGTTGCCAGTTCATTGATATTCTTCACCGTCCTTCTTCTCTCTCTTCAGATCATGTTCCATTATCTTTCCTTTTCTCTCTTGTTTCACTCTTTCAGGAATCCTAGAGAAGCTCGAGCTGTTGCAGTGTAGCTGAACCCCTTCCAGGCTTGCAGAATAACCCAGAAAGATTGGAGGTTGCTGATGACGATTTGCTGATCCTATGTGGCAGATCTGCAGCTGTAGATAAAGATCTGATAGTTTACATCAGCAATCTAAATCCTTGGATTCAACAGGTTTCAGAAAGATGTTCTTCAATTTAACGGTCATTATTTAATAAGTTTTAAGTTTGGTATATAGCTAGAAATTTATGGATATGTTTATAAATTTTTTGGTGTGCTTGTAGAATATCATACATTCGATGATGTATAATCAATAAAATGTAAATGTGGTGTATAAACAAAAAATGTTGGTGTGCTTGTAGCTGCACCCTTTATTTAATATTTTATTTAATATAATGGAGTTCCGGAGGTAATTCACACCCTAATACTAAAATGCAAAAGCAACTACTTATGAATCTAGAGAGCCCATAACAAAACCAACTCAATTACAAATGTGTTGTCCAAAGGTCAAATATGACCAAGAAAAATTGGTAGATTGATAGAGTTAGCAATAGACGCCACTATGTGAGACTATGGGCCATGTGGTGTAGGCATCATTATCTGCATTTACTATGCGAGAAGTTAGTGTCTGTTAGCTAGTGAAATAATGAGCATTCAACTACCACACTAACTCACGGAATCGATCATAGACCCAAACGGGGGACACACTACCACTAAGACCAATGGGTAGGTGTGGATAATAGAAAATTAAAAATGCAGTTTAGATGCATTTTGAAGTGAAACAATTTCGACAAAAATTATGATCCAATAAGCAAAAGCTCTATCTCTCATCATACCACCAACACCAACACCACTTCCCTCCCCATTCCAATGCCACCACCAATCCACCACCCATTGCCACCTCTATTCAATGGCTCCACCACTACCACCACCCTCATAACAACCACCGCCACCCTCACCGTCACCATTAGGGTTGTCAAAGGGTCGAGACAAGGTAGGGCCTAGATCCTACCAGGTCCAATTCTCACCTATATGAGTCTGGCCCTAGCACTTGGAGGGCCTAAACAGGCTAAGCCTAAGCCATACCTTCAAGGGCTAGGGCCAAGTCAAGGACTAATAGAAGAGTAAATATTTTATATTTTTTTTCATACACCACCACTATCTATCAACTTGAAGTTAACTCCCTTATATAATCTAAAATTTGATTTTACTGTCCTTGATTTTCATATTTCTAAGAGTAACTAATTTTATTATTGAAAATCTCACCATCTCACAGTGTGAAGAAGATCATCATCAAAGATGTTGAACCTCATCTTCAGGGATGTTGAACCATAAGCTAGATTTTGTTCAAATATTTAAAACTTTGTCATTTTGAATTTCTTTTCAGTGTAGATTACGTCATCTTTAATGAGGTAAAATAGAGTAAGAATATCAAAATTAGGTATCATTTCAACTTAATTTAAGTATACTATAAAAATAGTTATGTCATTCGTTAGTGAGAATTACACTTATTTTGCCGAAAAATGAATATCATAATATCAATTTTGAATTATTGCGGACCATTATTTAGAGAGGATCATTTGATCTAATACATTATAATATCACGATACAACCTACAACTCATATTCAACAATATATCTCAAAGGAAATAGTGAAGGGACATGGTGTAGATGGAGCCTCATTTGTGTCTTGAGAGTGACTAGGACTAATGTAAAAAGTCCTCAAAAGGATGATAGGTTGAATGCTCAAAGACCATAGATTGACCATAGGTGCTTAGGACACTTTACTCTCATCATTCCAAGGCCCTAAGGAATTTTAAAATCATGTTAAAATATAGCTAATTTACCTAGAAAATCAATCCCATCTCTTTGGTCTGATCCAAGACAGAATTCAAAAATTTTGTATTGAATTCGTCGATGAAATCTCAGAGTCATCTGAATTCGGTGATGAATTGATGACAGAAATTGAAATTGGTTACTATCTTTAGAATTCAGCGACGAATTCAAGTAGGATCTCCACTTCGTCGACGAATTCAAGTCTGAATCAAAAAATCATTATAACGGCTAGTTTTTAATCGGTTGAAACACATTTAATGCTCATCAATGGCTACATTGGATCAAAATGCTATAAAAGTAGTTCATTTATGAACCAGTAATAACTCTTGATCACTGTAATAACTCATCTTGATCACTCATTCAATATCTTTGATTTCCCACTCACTCTCACTTAGAAATCCCCAAATTTTCTCTTGAGCTCATTCAATTCTATCCTCTTTTGAGAAACTTTATTAGAGTTTGTACTCCACTCTTATTCAGCTCATTCAAGGAGTTCTTTATTTCGGATTTCAAATCCAAACTCACTTACTAATATTAGTCAAGAATCTAGGATTCTTGCACTGAAGTTCTAGCTTCAGTTTTTATCAAGAGAGGATAGTGCTCTTGAAAGGTTTCAACTCGGCTTAAAGGAGAGCTTGTGAAGGTTGCATCTCGACACGTAAGAAAGATCGTAAAGGTTTGGGCTCCACCCGTGAAGGAGTCTGTAGTGGTAAATCCTCTAGCTGGAAGTTTGAGGTGGGGAGTAGGCTGGATTGCTGAACCTCGTGAACAAATCCTTATGTTTGTTTCTTCTAACTCTTATCTTTTACTTTCAGCACTTTTCTTGTTTAATCTTGTGTTGCAAATAATCTTTAATTTCGCACCTTGGACTTAAAGTTCATAAATTTTTTAAATCTGCCATAGACCTTATTCATCCCCTCTTTAGGGTCATTACCTGACCAACAATTGGTATCAGAGCCTAATACTCTAGATAGATCTAAAAAATCTAAGTAATCGATTTTATAATGGCAAACAACATTTTTACAACAAGCCTAGGAGAAGGACAGTCAACTACTAGACCTCCATTGTTCAATGGAGAAAATTATAACTATTGGAAAAGCAGAATGATGTAATACATTCAAGCTCTAGATTATGAGTGTTGGAGGGTAATAGTCAATGACCCCCATCTTCCCACAAAACTTGTGGATGATGTTAGAATTCCCAAGGTAGAGGAAGAGTGGAATGATGCTGACATTAAGCTCATTCAAACTAATGCCAAGGCCATTAGCAACCTCTACTGTGCCTTAAGCCCTCAAGAATTTAACAGAGTTTCTGGATGTGACTCTGCTAAAGAAATCTGGGATAAACTGAAAGTCACCTATGAAGGGACAAATCAGGTTAAGGAAGAAAAGATTAGCATGCTTGTTCACAAGTATGAATTGTTTAAAATGGAAAAAGAAGAATCTATTGGTGATATATTCACCAGATTTAATAACATTTTAAATTGTCTAAAAGTCTTTGGGTAAAGTATATTCAAATGCAGAAAATGTGAGAAAAATTCTGAGATCACTGCGCAAGGAATGGACTCCAAAAGTTATAGCAATCTAAGAAGCTAAAGATCTCACCAAGTTGCCTATGGATGATCTGTTGGGCTCTCTAATGACCCATGAGGTCATAATGAAGCATCAATTGCTTGATGAACCAAGAGCCAAGAAAGGACTGACCCTCAAGACTACTCAAGTGGAAGATAGTGATGAGGAATCCAACAGTGATGATGACGACATTGCCTTAATGACAAGAAGGTTCAAGAGGTTTCTCAAGCAGAAGAAAAATTTCAAGAAGAGACCATACAAGAAGGAGTTCACAAAAGAGGTATCTAAGGCTGAATCAAGTAAGAAGGAGCCCCTCACCTGTTATGAGTGCAAGAAGCCTGGCCATATAAAGACTGACTGTCCTCAGCTAAAGAAGAGCCGAAAATTCAAGAAGAAGGCTATGGTGGCTACTTTGGATGACTCAGAAGGGAGTAAGTTAGAAGATTCCAGTGATGAAGAAGTGGCTAATATGTGTCTCATGGCAAATGAGGATGAGGTAACTTCTACTCCAAATGACTCTCTTTCTTATGATGAAATAAGAGATGCATTTGATGAGCTTTACATTGAATTTGGTAGAATAGCCAAATTAAATAAATCTTTTAAGAAGGAAATCCATACTCTCACACATTCATGTGAAACTTTGCAAAAAGAAAAGAGTATATTAATAGATGAGAATAAGGAATTGAATAAGAAATTGAATGAAATTCAAAATCCTTCTCATGACTCATCTAGTGAATGTGATGAGTTAAAAGCAAAAGTCAAAGACTTAACTAATATCATCCTCATATTCACTAATAGTCAAAAGAACTTAGAAAGACTATTAGGGCAACAGAGATGTGTTTTCAACAAAGTAGGACTTTGTTATAACACCTTTCCAAAACAAAAAGATTATCAAAATTTCTTTACTAATTTAAGTAATAACCAAACTCCACCTTCTACTTCTTATTATAATGGTAAAATAGTTAAAAAGTTGGGTTCCAAAAGGAACATCTTCTTCATCCAAAATTGACCATAAAGGACCAAGAATGAAATGGGTTCCCCAAGGAACTAATCCTCCCAAGAACACCCAAAAGTCAAGTTGGGTTCCAACTAAAGCTGTTTGGGTATTAGGGGGAAAGTATCTTGGAGTTACTTGAATTGGCTGTGTAGGTATGCTTCAAGTTAAGAACATCCAAGACAACATGGTTCTTGGATAGTGGATGCTCAAGGCATATGACTGGGAACAAGAAGCTGTTTGCATCACTCACTCCAAAAGATGGTGGACATGTGACTTTTGGAGACAATGCTAAAAAGAAAATCATTGGAATAGGCAATATTAGTAAGAACAACTCTACATTTATTGAAAATGTCTTGCTAGTAGATGGTCTTAAGCATAATCTTATACGTATTAGTCAACTTTTTGATAAAAGATTAAATATCTCATTTAAATAAAATATTTGCATGATTAAGGACAGATAATCTAAACAATTTGTTTGTAGCATATAGAAATGAAAATGTCTACACCTTAGATTTTAATGAACTTAAATCTCAAAACATGATCTGTTTTTCTGCTATAGATGAAGTTAGTTGGTTATGACATAGAAGACTAGAACATGTTAGTATAGATCTTTTGTCTAAGCTTTCTAAAAATGAATTAGTTAAAGACTTGCCTAAAACCAAATTTGTAAAAGACAAAATCTGTGATGCTTGCCAACTTGGGAAACAAATAAAAACCTCTTTTAAAACTAAGAAAATCATTTTTACTTCTACACCTCTAGAGCTCTTGCATATGGACCTATTTGGCCCAAATGAAGTAGCTAGTCTAGGAGGCAAAACTTATGCTTTTATGATTGTGGATGATTATTCAAGGTACTCTTGGGTACTATTCCTTTCCCACCAAAATGAAGCACCTTTTTTGTTTAAAATTTTTTGTAAAAGAGTTCAAAATGAAAAAGGTTATTCTATTAAAAACATAAGAAGTGATAGAAGAGGAGAGTTAAAAAATAAAGAACTTGAATCATTGTGTGATGAAAATGGTTTTAATCATAAATTTTCAGCTCCTAAAACTCCCCAACAAAATGGTGTAGTAGAAAGAAAAAATAGATTTCTTCAAGAAATGGCTAGAAATATGATTAATAAAAACAAATTACCTAATCACTTTTAGGTTGAGGCCATTAACACTTCATGCTATGTGATCAACAGAGTAGTCATAAGAAATAAATTGAATAAAACTCTTTATGAGCTGTGGAATGGAAGAATTCCCAATATAAGTTATTTCAAAGTGTTTGGTTGTAAATGCTCATACTAAATGATAAACATCTTAAGAAATGTAAAGTCCATGTTTTTTTGTGTTGGCTTATTCTGGTGTCAAAACAAGTGAATCTAGGGGTGTATCTTGTGTCATTGCCGTCAAGCATCCGCAAACAAGTGAAGTTGAAAACCGTTGAAGACTCGGTTGATCATTTCCTTCATAGGATGATAAGTGACCTAGATACCATGTGACCATAGGTAGGAATTGACTTATAATATTCCTAATATCATACCTTAGGTGGTAAGTGATCTAGACTAACCATATGGATCCTTGGTGATGAGATAAGCAGTGCAAAACAAGTTCAAAATGCTGAAATTTTTATAATACCAAGGTTTCTTGTAGGTGGCATATCTCCCAAACCGTAGCTTAGATTTTTCTCTATAATATATGAAATCGATCTTGTCGAAAAGAGCTAAAACTTTTATGAAGGGAGAAAGAGTTAAAAATGAAGTTAAAAAATTGTTTTTCACCTCAGGGTCGACCTTGGGCGTTTCGGGTCGACCCTGAAGAGCCAAAACTTTGTATGGTGATTTTAGGCAGAATGTTGTATATTTGAGGGTCGACCCAAGTGGGGCAGTTGGGTCAACCTAAGTAACCCCCAGGGTCGACCCTGATATGGGAGTTTTGCTAATGCGATTCCTTGCTTGCCTCTTTGGTTTTTAAACTGTTTTAGCAACTTCCAACCACGATTTTTGATCCTCTATATAATTAGAACCCATCTAGTTCATGGAGTACAATTTTGGGAGTGTGTGAAGAGTGTTTTTAAGTTTCTCTAGAGGTTATAGAACCTATGGAAATTGTTATTCTCTACCTCCTTTGTTAGTGTATTCAACCTAGAGTTTGCAAGCCCAAAGTTCCAATTTTGCTTGTTTGGACTTGTCATTTGAAGGAGTCCATCTAGGTATTGATTTTTATAAAACCATCAACCTGTTCTGGATAAAACACCTTGGCCAGAGTGTTCCGGAGACTTTGCGTAGGAGATCGATCCGAGAAGGATCGTGGATGTGTGATTTGGTCGGTGGAATCCGAAGCCGTCATTGATGAAGATCGATTGGAAGATTGTGAACTATTTTCGAGACACAAAGAGAAGTACGAGCGGTTGCAGTTGATCATGGGACTTGTGAGTACGTGATGACTTTTTGAGGCATGGAGGACTAAGAACTGAAGGATCGTAGTGTCGAGTCCGAATGAGTCAAGTTCAAGTCTTGTAAGTTCTTGTTTACTTTGTCTTAGTGGATTCTCATGACTGGACTAGGTCCCGTGGTTTTTCTTGCAAAGGTTTCCACGTAAAAATCCTTATATTATGGTTTGCATGTTTCTCTCTATTTTTGCAATTTAAATTCATCTTCCCTTGAGCTAATAACTTAATTATTAAAATAATGAAAAGGTAGATAGAATTATAAGTAAATCTAACCATCCCCTTGATCTTGTGAGTTCTTAACTCAAACCCTAGATTTGAGGTTCACCGAATTTTTTTCAATTGGTATCAGAGCGGGTTCACTAACTTGTTAGTGTGATCTTGTCTCATATTTTCAGTGAATATGAATCTCCAAAGAGAGGGAGGATCCATCACTTGTCCCCCATTATTTGATGGGAATAATTATGCCTATTGGAAAGCTAGAATAAGAGCGTTTTTAAAATCATTAGATGAGAGAGTATGGTTCTCCATTGAACAAGGTTGGACCCATCCAACAAAGACCATAGATGACCAGACTATCCTTAAACCTTCTTCTGAATAGACCAATGTAGAACTTGAAAGTTGTAGATGGAATAATAAGGGTCTAAATGCAATCTTCGCCATTGTCACACTCGAAGAATTTCGACGTATTTCTAAATGTGACACGTTGAAGGAGGCATGAGACATTTTTCAAATTACCCATGAAAGGACTTCAACTGTCAAGATCTCCAAACTTCAAATGCTTACCTCTAAGTTTGAAAAGTTGATGATGGATGATGATGAAACCTTTGATAGTTTTTTTGCAAATCTGTGCGACATTGTCAATTCTAGTTTCAATCTAAGGGAAAGAATTCCTGAGTCCAAAATTGTTAGAAAAATTTTGAGATCTCTATCTAAGAGATTTCGATCGAAGGTTACCACCATCGAAGAGAGCAAAAATGTTGATGCTCTCAAAATCAAAGAGTTGGTTGGTTCTCTCCAAACCTATGAGTTAAATCTGAACCCATCTAAGAAACCAAAATCTATTACCTTGAAATCCATCAAGGAATCCATAGATTGTTTAGATAATGACTCTAAGGATGAAGAAGAAGAGTTGACTTTATTTGCAAAAAAATTTAGAAAATTTTTGAAACTTAATAAGAGATTTAATCCGAAAGGACAAAAATCTTTTGAAAAGCCCAAGTCTAAGCAATTTAAAAATAAGAAACATCTTAAAAGTGTGGACAAGAAACCCCAATGTGTTCAATGCTATGAATGCCAAGGCTATGGCCCTATTACGGCTGAGTGCTCTAATAACAAAAGATTTAAGGGCAAGGCAAGGGATGACAGTGAATCTGAATCTGAGGAATCAGACAGTTCTTCTTGTGAGGAGACTAGGGGTTATGTGGCATTCACTGCATGTTTGTCTGGGGTTGAAGAATCTTCTTCAAATGTTGTGAGTGACCAACACCATAGTGATGGTAAGGATGATGAGAGTTAAAATGACTCAGATTCTGAGGGAGACCTTGAGGCAGCCTATGATGAACTATTTCAGGAATGTCTAAAGCTGAAAAAGGTTTAGTTTTCAGTGTCTAAAAAGATCAAATCTATTAAAATGGAAAAAAATGCCTTAGACCAAGTGGCTTCAGGGTGGAGAGCTTTTGTGTCACAGCTTGAGGAAGAGAAGGCTTCCCTCCTTACCAGGACTCAGCTTCTTGAATCTGATTTACATGTTTGTCTTGATGAAAAGACAAGTCTTGAAATCAAGTTGGTTGATCTTGAGCAAAATCAGAGGTATGGAGATGTGAAGGGAACTTCATCCATCTCGAATACTGACCCTGGTGATAAAAGGCACCCTCCTGCTAAAGGGAAAAACCCTTCTACTCAGAAATTCATTCCTACATGTCATAAATGTGGAGTGAAGGGTCATATTAAGCCTCGATGTCTTAAACTTCGAAGAATGCCCAATCATGATTTTGAGAACCACAACAATTTTAATGAGAATCTTCAAAGGAGAGTTGAGGTCCTAGTGGTGAAGTCTAGGAGTTTGTGTGAAGATTTGATGAAAATTACTCATAACTCTAGACAGTGGCATGGTCATGACACTCCTCATGCTAGATATAGAGGAGGTAACGAGGAGAACCATAATGCCCACCATAATTCTAGGACTCAATCCTGGAAAATGAGGAATAGGAGGAAGAGGCAAAAGGTCATACCTATCTCAGCTGAAATGGTTAGAGACCAAATGGTCAATCAAACTCCTAAAACCGTTTGGGTGAGAAAGGAAGACTTGAAGGGCTTCACTTAGCCCGTGTCTATCATAGCCTAGGGTGTGCTGTTAGTGTTCTATCTTGTCCTACTGCTATGCTGTTTGTGTATATTAGTATTTTTTTTCTTTTTACTAGTGTTTATTTACTTTGGTATGTTTTTCTGTTTTCTTTATTTTGAAAAATCCAAAAACATTGAAAAACCATATAATCCAAAAAGATTTTTGTCATGTTACCCTTGTTTGACTTGCATGATCTGTATTCCTTGTGTGATTTTTATTTCTATACTTGTCCAGGGTTGAACATGAGTTTGTTGCTGATTGAAGATATATCACCTTCATAGTCTCTTGGTTAGACTGAAAAATAGATCGGTTTTATCTTGAACAGTTAGAGGCTTATTCATGTGTGTATGCTTTACAAATTTCACATGCACTCGACTGATTCTGTTGAAAGGTCTATTTTCCAATCTGTAGGTGTTTGACTTATCCCAATAGTGTGACCTTGGATGACCAATCTAGAATGACCATATTTGTTAGTTATCTCCATTTTGTGTATCCTCCATGAGTAAAAAATTATTGTAATGAAAAAGGCTACCTACTGGGATAGTGTGAAAGTCACTATTGGATGCAAACAGTACGAAATGACTACCTAGGTGGACAGTAGGTATCTATCTGGGTCACTAGAGTGAAAGCCACTATTGCCAATAGCCAGGACTACTTACTCGGATAGTGTGAAAGCCATCATTGCATGAAAAGATATGTTAAGATAAAGAACATCAAAAAAACAATCTTACAAAGCTTAGAGGTATTTGACCAAAAATAAAAGAAAAATAATGAGTCAAATAAAATGGATACAGGAGCACTAAAATGTAAAAAATCAGCATATCTGGATTTAACTAGGTTTGACTTCTATGATGTATATCTCTGGGAGTCCTCTTAGTGGTTAATGTCATATCCTTGGATAGGGAAAGAAACCTTGACCTAGTATCTTGTCAGACCACCACTACACACAATGCTTCACTTTTGAACTGTTCACTAAATGTGTCTAAGTAAATTGACTATAATTTAGCATTCCGTGAGATTTAGTTAGATGTGTATCCTCAGTCGGACTAACTAATCATGTTCTTCATTGGATTTGTAATCTTAAATTACTACTACTTAGAATGCTTTTGATGCATGTTTGTGTGGCACATGATATTTTTTTTGTATGTTTCTTTTTGTTTGGCATGGGCCTTTCTAGCATAGGTGCCTTGTTTGTGGTGGTGCCCTTGATTTTAGGGGGAGAAGATCAAGTTGAGTTGTTGAGGGGGAGTTTGTGCTTTATATTTCTATTTTGTTCCTTGCTCTCTAAGTCTCTTCTTTGTCTGCATTTACTTGGTTGTACTATGATTGCCTTGATATTTCACATGTGTTAAATTGATATATTCTTTGTGATATTGGCTTCATGAATACCTTTGGAAATTATGCCAAAAAGGGGGAGAATGTTGGGCATTATTTCTCAATTTCAGTACATTCTTTGCTTTTCCTGTGGTTATGTCTTTTCATATTTCATACATGCTTCACTGGATATTTTGTTTATGAGCATGCACATGTGCAGGGTTGCAGCAGACAGGTTTTACTTGACAAGAGCTTCAATGTCTTTATTTAAAATGATTTGTCAATTGATGCCGTGTAATTGTGTTGGAGTCATGTAATGCCCTAATTCACCGTTTTGATGTGTTTGGGTGAGTTTGTGTCAAGTCATGTACTTTAGTTTGGTTTTGCCACGGAATTACCAAAGGAGGAGATTGTAAAGTCCATGTTTTTTTGTGTTGGCTTATTCCAGTGTCAAAACAAGTGAATCTAGGTGTTTAGGTGTATATCTTGTGTCATTGCCGTCAAGCATCCTCAAATAAGTGAAGTTGAAGACCGTTGAAGACTCGTTTGATCATTTCCTTCATAGGAGGGTAAGTGACTTAGATACCATGTGACCATAGGTGGGAATTGACTTATAATAATCCTAATATCATACCTTAGGTGGTAAGTGATCTAGACTAACCATACGGATCCTAGGTGATGAGATAAGCAGTGCAAAACAGCTGAAATTTTACAAAAACTAAGGTTGCTTGTAGGTGGCATATCTCCCAAACTGTAGCTCGGATTTCACTCTATAATATATCAAATCGATTATGTCGAAAAGATCTACAACTTTTGTGAAGGGTGTGAGAGCTAAAAATTAATTTTAAAAATCGTTTTTCACCTCGGGGTCGACCCTGGGCGTTTTGGGTCGACCCTAAAGAGCCAAAACTTTGCATGGTGATTTTGGGCAGAATGTTGCATATTGGAGGGTCGACCCTGGAGGATACTTGAGTCGAACCAAGTGGGGTAGTTGGGTTGACCTAAGTAACCCCCAGGGTTGACCCTGATATGGGAGTTTTGCTAATGCGATTCCTTGCTTGTCTCTTTGGTTTTTAAACTGTTTTAGCAACTTCTAACCATGGTTTTTGATCCTCTATATAATTAGAACCCTTCTAGCTCGTAGAGTATAACTTTGGGAGTTTGTGGAGAGTGTTTTTAAGTTTCTCCAGAGGTTATTGAACCTATGGAAATTATTATTCTCTACCCCATTTGTTAGTGCATTCAACCTAAAGTTTGCAAGCCCAAAGTTCCAATTTTGCTTGTTTGAACTTGTCCTTTGAAGGAGTCCATCTAGGTGTTGATTTTTATAAAACCATCAACCCGTTCTGGATAGAACATCTTGGCCGGAGTGTTCCGGAGCCTTTGCGAAGGAGATCGATCCGAGAAGGATCGTGGATGTGTGATTTGGTCGGTGGAATCCGAAGTCGTCATTGACGGAGATCGACCGGAAGATTGTGGACTGTTTTCGAGACACAAAGAGAAGTACGAGCGGCTGCGGTTGATCACGGGACTTGTGAGTACGTGATGAATTTTTGAGACATGGATGACTAAGAACTGAAGGATCATACTGTCGAGTCCGAAGGAGTCAAGTTCGAGTCTTGTAAGTTCTTGTTTACTTTGTCTTAGTGGATTCTCATGACTGGACTAGGTCCTGTGGTTTTTCCCTGAAGGGTTTCCACGTAAAAATCCCTGTGTTATGATTTGCCTTTTTCTCTCTATTTTTGCAATTTAAATTCATCTTCCCTTGAGCTAATAACTTAATTATTAAAGTAATAAAAAAGTAGATAGAATTGTAGGGAAACCTAACCATCCCCTTGTTCTTGTGAGTTCTCAACTCAAACCCTAGATTTGAGGTTCATCGAATTTTTTTCAAGAAATTTGATACAAAATCTGTAGAAGGAATCTTCCTTGGATATTCAATAAATAGCAAATCTTATAAGAATGCTACTTGCATTTGCTAGTCATAAAGAATTTAAACTATTGCAAATGGATGTCAAAAGTGCATTTCTTAATGGGTATATTAATGAAGAAGTATATGTAAATCAACCACCTTGCTTTGAAAATCATAAATTTTCAAATCATGTTATTAAGCTAACAAAAGCCTTATATGGATTAAAGCAAACTCCAAGAGCTTGGTATGAAAAGCTAAGTAGCTTCCTACTTGAAAATGGATTCATTAGAGGCAAAATTGATACAAACTTATTCATAATGACCAAAAATGATGATATGCTAATAATTCAAATCTATGTAGATGACATCATATTTGGATCAACTAATGAATATGTTTGTAATATGTTTGCTAAAACAATACAAGAAGTGTTTGAAATGAGTATGATGGTAGAACTAACATTCTTCTTAAGACTTCAAATTAAGTAAACTAATCAAGAAACATTTGTTAACCAAACTAAATATACTAAAGAATTATTTAAAAAATTTGGAATGGAAAATACTAAAGTAATGGATACACCTATAAGTCCATCAACCAAACTTGATAAAGATGAAAAAGGCAAAAATGTAGATGAAAAATTATATAAAGACATGATTAATGGAAGTCTTTTGTATCTTACTGCAAGTAGACCTGACATTATGTTCAATGTTTGCATTTGTGCAAGATTCTAATCTTGTCCAAAAGAATCTCACATGATAGCTGTAAAAAGAATATTTAGATATTTGCTTGGCATAATTGATATAGGCTTATGGTATCCTAAAGACACAAATCTAGACTTAATAAGTTATTCAGATGCAGACTTTGCAGGATGCAAAGTGGATAGATAAAGCATTAGTGGAACTTGTCACTTTCTAGGACATTCTCTTATTTCATGGTTTAGTAAGAAATAGAATTCAGTGGCCTTATCCACAGCTGAGACCGAGTATATGACAACTAGACACTATTGTGCTCAGACTTTGTATATGAAACAACAGTTAGAAGACTTCAAACTTTTCTGTACTAATATTCCTATTAAGTGTGATAATACAAGTGTTATTTGCATGACTAAAAATCACATTCAACACTGAAGAACTAAACACATAGAAATCAGATATCATTTTATAAGAGATCATGTACAAAATGGAGATGTTATCTTCGAGTTTGTGGATACAAATAATCAGCTCGCTGATATCTTTACCAAACCCCTTCAATCTGATAGGTTCAGTACTTTGAGAAGAGAATTGGGTATGACTAGTCTTAATGAGCTCAACTGATCATATTTATAAATCAATTTGATCAAAAATTGAAAATCTATGAATTGATATGTCATGATTTGTTTAATCTTGATTTAAGTTTAATTTGAATGATTTATGATGTTTTTGGATGCTTAAAAGAGTTATTGGTTTCAAGAAAAATGTTTGAAAAATCAAAATGCACATATTGTTCAAAGTCTGTACTGAATTCGGCGACGAATTTAGTTTGAAATTTGATTCGGCGACGAATCTTTGGGTATTTTTGAAAACAGAAAGTTTTCTGTACTCAATTCGGTGGCGAAATAAGGTGGACCATCCACTTCGTCGACGAAGTCAAATCTGAAATTAAAAATAGTAAGTTTCCTGACATGATTTCGGTGACGAAATAGGTCGAGGGTATAAATAAAAACCCTCAAATCCAATTTTTTTAAAAAACCTAATTTCTTCCCTCCAGTTCCTATTTCATTACTCCAGCACCCAATCTTTTTCCAAAATCATTCTAAATCAATCCTACATCTATAATAATGCCTCCCAAGATGAAGAATGCGTCCACAAAGCCTGCAAGAAAGAAATCTCGCATTGACAAAGGCAAGGAGCCTGCTACGAGTTCAGCTCCAGTAGCAGTAAAGTTCAAGAATGCCAAGTTTAAGAAGCTGTTCAAGGATAAATTTCTTCCTCGTTGCCCTCTGTATGGTAAAGTCGTAAACTTTCTTAACCTATCCGCTTATGGGCTAGAACCTGTTAGAACTCTTTTTGCTGCCCTTAAATGGGATTCTTTCCTAGAATATAGCGAAATAATGTTTCCTGAATTGGTTAGATCATTTTACACTCATTTCCATTTTGACTAATCCAAATCCCTTATCACATCCTTTGTTTTAGGAAAAAACATATCTTTTCAACTCAATCAATTGCACACAATCTTAAAAATTCCTCAATGCTCACTTCAAACCTTTGTGAATGGTTAATGGACTAAACATAAAGGATTTGATGTGATAGAAGCACTCAAGATGATGTGCATCAAACAAGACTTCACTACACCTTTTGAACCTAAAGTCAAGGATCTCACCTTGACCTCTAGGCTCATTCATCACATCATAACATACAATCTAGTGCCTAGGGCTGGTGGTAGGGAGTATCTTACATATTTTGATGTCTTCCTCATGTGGTGCATCCTAACCTCCACACCCATTGATCTATCATATATTATTGTCCATTGTATAGATGATGCATTTAAAAGAAAATCAGGGTGTCTCCCTTTTGGTTAAGCCTTAACCAAGATCTTTAGGTACTTCAATGTACCCTTCTCTTCCCAATCTGATTTTGTCATTGCAGATGACTCCTTCATTTATAGCAAAGCCACCATCCAAAGGATGAGCTATATTTGGAATGAACCCCAGAAGGTATGGACTCCCAAACCTTCTGCTTCTCAGTCCTCTAGTCTTCCTTCTTCTGGTTCTTCAGCTCCCATTCCTCCTCCATCATCTACTCCATCCATCCCTCCTACTACTCTCTTAGTACCCTCTTCTTTAGCAGTCCCAACAGTAGCCTCAGCCCCAACAGATGAGTTTCAGGCTGAGCAGTAGCTAGGGCCAGAGTCAGATGAATTTCAGGCTGAGCAGCAGCCGAACTCAACCCTAGTAGATGAGCTTTAGAGTGAGCAGCACCCTTGGGATGAGTTACCAGAGTGGTCTGATTTTATAGATGCTGGAGAGATTCCAGAGAGCTCTCATAGACAGGTGTCTCCTCACCTTGAGGACCCTGGTCAGTACTATGAGGCTCCTAGTAGGTCAGCTGCATTTGAGGAGCAGATGAGCATCATGGCAGGGCAAATAGCCTCCATGGCTTCCAGTTTAGAGCAGTTTTAGCTAGAGATGAGATTGGGCTAGCAGATTTTTCAGGAGGAGATGAGAGCCTCGATGCTCTCTTTCATGGCTGAGACTAGAGCAAGCATAGTTTCCATATAGTCAGAGTCTAGGGAGTCCTTCCAAAGGCTCCAATCAGTCACTTCAGAAAGGTTTGCAGTTCTTGAGTCTGGGATGATCAGCATCCCCAAGGAAGTGAAGAGCTTGACAGATTCTATAGAACCCAGGCTGGCTGTAATTGAAGATTCCTTGGATGTCACCAAGAATAGGGTTGACTCAGCTCTAGGCCTAATAGATAGGAAATCTATAGATGCCTCTGAGTAAAGCATTCAGCTCAATGCTATGATATCAGTGATGAAGACCAAGATTGAAGCCACTGAGAAGCATCTCAAGTATCAAAATCCAATCATTGACAAGATGTCTTCTCACCTTGGCCAACAAGCAAATACCATGGTTCAAATGGCCAAGGAGGTGAATAAGGTCAATCTTGAAATATCTATCTTGATATAGAAAGGGATCCATGAAATCAATGGCTAGGAAAGTTGATTTACACAAGTATAAGGCTATCTATGTCTATATTTGTCAAGAAAATCATATTTATTAATAATGATTTATGAAATTAGAACCTAGTAGAGAGTATCTACCTTTTGGGATGAAATCCCTTTGATCCAATACTTTAAGAAGCTTGAGGAAGGTTGTAGAAGTGAAACCCAAGCTTGTGGATGAAGATCCAAGCTCCAATGGCGTGTGAGGATGAGATCCAAGCTTGAGGAAGCTTGGGAGGTGATGATTCGAGCTCCTCTTTGATCTACTACAAAGCCCCCTTTTGGAAACCTAAGTTTCCTCATTTTTCTCTCAAAATATCATTCTCTAGGTGTTAGAAACTTTGGTTCCCCGAAAATGGGGTATTTATAGATGTTTGGGTTGAGAAAAACCCAAAAAAAATAAATTTCTGGGCGATCTCACTCGAGCGAGCTTCCATCTCGCTCGAGCGGGTTGCTCCCGGGACTCAAAAATCCAGTTTTGGTCTATCTTTATCGAGCAGGTTTGGATCTCGCTTGAGCGAGTTTGTCTGCAAAAACATCTTTCGGTATTTTGAGCATAACTTTTGACTCGGTGGTCGGATTTTGATGATTCAACTTACGTTAGATTCGTCTTTTGAATGGGAATAACTTTTATGTTTTATAAATCTTCTAATTTTGAGTATTAATTTTTCAAAAATGGCTCTAAAGCTGACTGATCTGCAAATGGGTTTTGACAGTCCAGATTTTCAACAGTCCCGACTTTGGAAATCAGACTTTTGACTCAACCCCGGCTTAAAATCAGGGAAAGTGATCAACATGAAACTTAAAGAGGGTTCCAATACCTTTCAAAAAATTTAAGAATCACTCAATTCCAATCATCGGTGATCATACTAGAGCTTCTTGAAGTTCGGGGAAATGCCAAAACATGCCTCTTCAACACCTAGAACACTATTCACCGCACTATTCACTTATAACTCATTAAACACTTAGGGCATTTTATACCCCTTTCTTTTACCCACTTAGAGTATATTTATACTCTCTCTTTGAAACTCAAAACATGTACCTAAACCCTCACTTGACTCACCATAATAACCAAAACACCAAGGAAGGCCTTAGGCCTTTACACACATCATGTAAGGTCACTATTCACATGAACAGTGAACTCAAATTCCGGGGCTCTACAAAATCAATAATATACACTATGCAAATATAAGGATCATGATAGGTCCCATGGCTAGCGATTATCACTTGCATTTCAAAATGCCCCAACAACATCACACGTGTACCAGTTACTAGTGCAACCGGTTAAGGCAACAACCACTTTCTATAGCACCCAATATATTTCCTTAATTAATTGTACAAGTAGCCCGTGAAAGTAAATATAACTGTCTTCTTGGGTCAATTTGAAAATATAAGCAATTACCACAAACATTCCACATTTTATTATAGAGCAAACTATCTTACTAGTAACTTATTTTGATTTATTGAGTAAAATTATCAGCAAAACACACCTCAAATTTTAATTTATAAAAGGTATACAAGATCTTCATTTAAAAACTTCAGTTCTCAGCTCGACTCAAAATCTTGCTTATATCATTTGCTATATTTTGTGCTTCTGCTGAGATACCAAACAATCCTTTCCTTGCGAATCCAGCACAATAGAGGCCATTCTTCCCCTTCCAGTGATCTGGATAATTCAGTTTAGGCATTCCGTCTTCGTTAAAAAGGTCATCTCCATCCTGCATTAACATTAAAACACACTCCTTAATGTCGCTTATTTAAAAATGAGTACATCTAAAGACATGGAGAGATTAATTTCGAACTAAGAAGCCTAATAGATTAAGTACCGTGAGCCAATTTTGCACGGTGCTCTTATAGCCGGTTGCGAAGATTATAGCATCGAACTGCTGCATCTTGCCATTTGCAAACCCCACATCGCTTCCTTTTATGCTTGATATTGATGGTAAAACCTAATCATCGGCGTATATGAAAGGCGTATATGAAAAGATAATTAGTGACTAAGTCCTAGATCAAAAATAAGTTGGTATGTCGAACAATATAGCAGCACATGAGATTACCTGGATCTCTCCTGTCTCAATTTTCTCCATGGTGCCAACATCAATTACCGCAGAACGACCAGTTTTTGCTTTGATATAAAAGGGTCCCTTCATTGGCCTCTGAAGGCCATACTTAGATAAATTTCCATACTTGAGTTTGCTAAGCATCAAAATCATGGTGTCCACCAAATTACATGGAAGGAATTTCAGCAAAAGCATTCCTATGAATACTAGTTCTTTGGTGAGCACATGTACCTGCAAACAAGAAATGAATATCAAACAAAGCATAGTCCCACATCCAATCTAGTCCATACAGTATTAACTGATCACTGGCTAGAAAAGAATGCCAAATTCATTGCATGAAATGCAATTAAGAATGTAATCTTAGAGAGAGAGAGAGAGGTGTTACCGGGCTACGGGCGACGATAGAGGTCCTTGCCCCAAAGTTTGCTAGATCATAGGCTATCTCCATGCCAGAATTCCCACAACCAACAACCAAAACATTCTTCCCACTATACCTCGCTCCATTCTTATAATGGCTGGAGTGCATGACTTCCCCTCCAAAGCTATCTAACCCCGGAACAATCCCCTCGCTGTTTTCTCCAGTCGCCACTACAAGGAATTTGCCAATGTACACTTCAACCTCATTCGACACTGTGTTCTTGGCCTCTACACGCCATTTTCCGACAACCCCATCATAGGATGCCGACTCAACAGTCCGACAATATCTTGGATTTATCCTAAAATGAGACACATAAGCATCCAAATATTCGATGAAACCTTCCTTGGACATGAATCTCGGAGCATCGGACGAGTACGGCATGTGAGGGAGTTGGCAGAACTGCTTAGCTAAGTGAAGTTTCAGGCGATCATAGGACTTTTTCTTCCAGATAGAGGCACAGCAATCCTCTCTTTCAAGTACTACATTTGGGATAGAGAAGAGGTTTAGACATGCAGATGTTGCTATACCTGAAGGCCCTGCTCCTACAATTACTACTACTTCTTCCATATTTCCCTTTGAAGTTCTAAATGTGCTTTAAGCTTCTTATATAAAAGCCAGAGGATAAAGTAAAATCAACTAATTAAATGCAAAGATTTCAGTCTTACCCCTTTGGATTTTCTAGTTACAAAGTTACCCATGTCAAAATTACCCATCTCTTTATCTAAATTGACTGATATTATCTTTTGCTTATATTGAATCGATCCGTAATTCAACGGACACCCATTGTGATACCGATACCCTTTTCCTCATCAAACACCGAAATATCGATATAGCTGTGATCTAGGGTTCACATGATATTATTCACATCATGCATCATTTGGTAATTGACATGGTTTGTGCATAAATCACATACTAAGACACCTTAGTAGGGTCCATTTAGGGTTAAGAGTTATATAAGGGTATTTTGGTCTTTTTATTGTTAAGCTCACCCATTCAAGATTTGGCAATTTTAATTACCAAAAAGAGTGGGAATGACTTTAATATTGGATAAGAGAAAAACCACAAGAGAGGTTATAACACATGCAGGCTTAATTTGACTTAGGCATTTAAGATCTATTATTTAAAGAAAGGCAAAATTTCGCACAAATTGAGTGCTCATTTTCCAACATAGATTTACAAAATCTCCTATAGTTAATGTCTATCTCTCTCCAAAGTATATAGGGAGGTAACTAGTCTGCCAACTTAACTATAAGTTATTGTCAATTCCACATCGTTTGAGGGGCATATGAATATCAGCCTGATTAGATGCGTCTAGACCATCTAATTAGACATGTGAATTCTACCGCTTAAGTAGGGTATAGTGAATCTTATAGGGTTAGTACTAACTAACTAAGGTCAAATAAGACAATCTAAAACATCAAATCAGGCTCATTTTTTTGTCACGTGTCTATCTAATGACTCACATTATATCATACGACCGGCTTCGAAAAATGCATGTCATGTGTATCTTAATTGATAGTGGAACTATTATAACTTATAATCAAGTGTATTGTCCAGCCTCCTCTTATATATATTTATATGATAACGCTAGGTCGACTTTCTGTCTCATCACCTTTCCCCTTTTAGAATAAGAAGACAAAAAATTGGCGGGTGAGCCTTACAAAAAGTTGTCACTTTCTCATCTACTTTTCCCTTTTAGAATAAAAAGACAAAAAAGTGGTAGGTGAGTCCTATAAAAACTTGTCACATTTTTTGTCTTCGTGTTCAAAAAAATGAAAGTCAATGAGAAGAAAGTGGACACATAACATTCCCTATGTGTGTGTGTGTATATATGTATTCATTAGCTTGATCGGCTCAATATAAGTTATAAGGAGCGGCCCCTAGAATCTCAACACATGATATGTTTAGGGCTTCGGTTGTTGGATATCAAGGTGGGTCCTATGGAAGACACATGACACAAAATTAAGCCGATCGAACGGTCCTACCTAGGTTAGAATTAATCCCTGATTTTCTAGCCTTCAATCGAATGTACTAGAAAAGTTTGATTGGCTTGTTTGTTTGTCATATGTCTCCCAACAGATCCACCTTCACATCTAAAAGTTAGTTCAAAAACAACCTTTCATGTGTTTTGCATTAAGCAAATGCAGTAGTTTTCATTGATCAAGAAAGCAATCTAAAAGGAATTCGAGTTTTTAGTGCGATTGGCTTGAGATAGTTGAATTTTACTAAAATGCTATATTTTAGTGAGCAGCACCAACTATAACATATATATATATATAGAGAGAGAGAGAGAGAGAGAGAGAGAAAGAGAGAGAGACTACAACCAAAATTTAATTAGGTCACTAATTATATATCATTCTACTAATAAAAGTATAAGGAGTATGCAAAACTTTACTTGGACATAAATACCCTTTAACTTATTTTATTTAATACATAACTTAGACTATAACCAAAATTTCATTAGGTCACTAATTATCTCTACAAGAACTCCCCTCTCCACAAGAACTTGCCACCTATCTCTCTTCTTCCCTATCTCTTCTTGTATTTGAAGAAAAAAGCATCATCAACCGCAACAATTTCAAGCCTATATGGGGGCTAGGCCGCAATTAATTTAACAACTTGTGGAAAACCCATTTTCAAAAAGGTAAAACAGGATAAAACTATGCTTTAGTATCCCATGGGATTCTCATCATATATACTAGTGGGCAGCACGTGCAATGCACATGAGAGTGAGAGAGGGGGGGGGGGGGGGGGGGGGGAGAGAGACTGAGAAGAGGGATCGTAGTAAGGGTTTGGTTAAAAAAATTGTGAGGGACACGTCGCGTATAGAAATACAATATAGGGGCATTTTAAGAACCAAAAGCTTTAGAAACATTTTGAGTATAATAAAGAAAGGGGGAGGGCGGAGCTTGACGAGATGTTCTTTTTCGAAGTGTTCCACCAAGAGAGCAAGAAGTCTGGTTATGCCATTGAGGTCGCCATGTGTCTCTTTTAACTCTCCTTAACTATGATTAAGATTCACCCACCCCTAAGGTTCACCCACTTATCCTTAAATTTTAGAAAAAAATAATGAAAACAAATTTAACCCTCAGAGTCAATGAATTTTAACTAGGGTTTAAAAAATAATTTTTTTTTTCTAAAAACCAATAATAAGTAGGTGAACCCTAGGGTTGGGTGAATCTTAACCACAGTTGAAGCCTGGTAACGCCCTTGAGGTTGCAATGTGTCTCTTTTGACACCCCTTAACTGTGGTTAAGATTCATCAACCCTAGAGTACACCCACCTATCCTTGGCTTTTAGAAAAAAATATTGATTAACATTCACTAATTCCTAGGGTTTTTTTCATATATTTTTTTTCTAAAATCCAAGGATAAGTGAGTGAACCTTAAGGGTGAGTTAATCTTAACCACATTTAAAGAGTATTGAAAGGAACACATGACGACCTTAGTGGCATAACCGACTCCAAGGAGTCTCTTATAACTGTAGAGAATCTCAAACCTAATACATAGATGAATGAGGGATATTGCGAGAATTAATTAAACATTTAAGATAAAAAAGATGAGATAAGAGCAAAGATTAGATTTAGAATTACAAAAAAAATTCAATCAACGTTTTGAACAGGGCATCTCTTTATACTAGTAGAGATAAAGATAAGAAATATGGATCCAACATTAATTATTAAACAACAATGTTCAAAGACAAAGGACCAGGCCAAAACTCGAACAATGTGACTAGATTTTTTGAAGCTGTATACCAATTTCAAACACAATGAAAAAGGACAAGGGTGATGCACTAGACACCGGAATATATGTATTTCCAGCGATTGGAATGAAAATATTATCATCTATAGAGAGCCTTGATTTACCGGATTAACTTATGCTTGTGAAATTTGAATTTTAAGTTTTCTGGTAATATCGCCAGAAAACATGACCTATCGAAAATATAGATGGTATGGATGGAGTCTCCGTTCAATTTCAATTCTAATGGCACTCATCTCGACCGGAATGGTGGCCGAGAAGAGGGTCTACCATCAATTTCTCGAAGAAAGAATAAAAAATGAAAAAACGGACTCTGTGTTGTGTTGAAGTAGAAGATGAAAATTTACAAACAATGCCACTAAAGTTTTATAAAACAGTTTAAATAAAAAGAGGAGCTTGCTTCACCACGAGTTCAACGGAGCTCCTTGTGAACAAGGATTTTGGGTCCCGTCCACAAGGGGTGGATGCTGTCCTGGCGATGTGGTCAGTTGATTTTATGTTTAGAGTCGCCACTTATTTATTCGGTAGAGATAAGTCCCCTACAATGGATAAGGTCTTGGGTCTGCTTAGAGATCTAGGTAAGTGGTTCGGTTAAGCCCGGGGAAGGTGTTAGGCACCCTGGCGCTTCCGTTTTACAACGGTTCCTTACTTCCTAGGTTTAAGCCAATTGAAGTCAAGTTTTAGTCAAATGCCGTTGATTTAGTTTATACTAACCCAAGAATGGGAAAGCTAAACTAGGGTCAGACCCGAGTTGGGCTGCCTACGTACTCACATTGGGGTGAGATCAGACCGAGCGTAGTTCTGGTACATGAGCCCGGTGCGGAGGCTAAGGGGAGTGTTGTGTGTGCACCAAGGGTGCCTTAGCGTCTAGCCGAGAGGCTAGGGGTGGTTGACCGGATTGGTCAAGTGCTTGGGTATGGGGCCCGGTAGCCCCAGGTTGAAGCCCGGTAGGCTTGGGCCCGGTAGGCCGAGAGGGAGTCCTGTAGACTAGGGTATGGCCCGGTAGACCTAAGGTGAAACTCGGTAGGCTTGGATCGGCCCGATAGGCCTAGGGTGAAGCCCGGTAGGCTTGGATCGGCCCGGTAGACCTAGGGTGAAGACCGGTAGGCTTGGATCGGCCCGGTAGGCCTAAGGTTAAGCCTGGTAGGCTTGGGTTTGGCCCAATAGGCCTAGGGTTAAGGTTCAAACTCAGTATTATGGTCCTTAAAAGTTTTGTTGATTTTAGGAGTTTTTCCTAGTGGTTAAGGATGCTTAACCGCGGTTAAGGGGAGAGGTCACCATGTTTAAGGGTCTTAACCAGGGTTAAATGGCCAAGTGAGACCATTTTGGGTTTCTCAAATTATTTTGGCATTTTGGATCATTTTTCCAGATTTTCTATGGTTAAGGGTCGCTTAACCATGGTTTAAAATCAACCCGAATGGGGTTTTTGACCGTGGTTAAGGGTCCTAACCAAAATAAAAAAAATCATAAAAAATATTTTTGGAATCCAGAGAATATTTTTGATTTTTTAATGAATTTTATAGAATTTTATGAGGTCATGGGCTACTTAACCATGGTTAAATATTAACTACGAGTGGGTTTACCCGTGGTTAAGGGTCCGGCTGAGGTGAAAATGGGCCCAGGGTCCATGGCAGGGCCTAGATTGGCTTCCCACCCGGTCTAGGCCCTCACAAAGTCCAGCAAGTGCGAAAAAACCAATTGTTTTATCCAAATTCTAACCATGATTAACGCGAGTTTAACCATGGTTAAAGGGCGAATCCCGGGAATCCGAGAATACCAAGGGGTAGCCTGAAGAGTAATGAATAATTTGGACCCTTGTGGGGCCTAAGAGGAGTTCGGGTGTGGGCTCCACAGAGTCCTAAAGTCGCCCAAAAAATCGCCACATAAAATGATAGATTTGTTAAATGGGAACCAAACAGATTTTTTGCAAACTTTGCGACAATTTTGCCGCTGATCAGCTTAACCCCCTCGGGATCCGAGACCACGATTGCGAAGCCTGCTGTGAGAGAACAAATTGGGCCCTTGTGGGACCCAAGAGGAGGCCGTATGTGGGCCCCACAGAGGCTTGAAGTTGGCTATTCAAGCTGTTTGGCAGACTGTCGACCCCACTTTGGGGTCGATTTAACCGCGGTTAACGACAGAATTAAGGGCTGAAATTTTACAGGGGGTAGCCTGATATGTGGGAAGTCTAACCATGGCCTTAGTTTCGACCAAGGCCGGGTCTAACCTGGGTTAAACCCTAGTTACAGGTGGTTGCCCGAAACTGTTTTTTTTTCCAGATTTTTTTAAAAAAAAACTTGTGGGGGGCTGTGGTGTTTAACTCGTGAAGGTCCAGAGGGTTCCTCATGGATTGAGGACCCCCCAGACCCTCAGGGAGGCTTGCTATGCTGTGGGGGTGGCTATACTCGTGGCCACGCCTCAAGAAAACACCCCAAGCCTACTGTTTTTGAAATACTAAAGTTAAAAAAAAAAGAAACAAAATAGGACCCCTGGAATGGGACCAGGGGTCCCTTACAATGAGGAAATTAGGCTAAGCAGCAAAGGGGGTGGCCGTATATCCTATGATAGTCCGGTGGCAGCAGTTGCGCAAGGTGGTGAGCTCGGCGGAGTGGTGAGGTTGTGGTGGCGCTACGAGGTCGTGGTGGGCAAAGGAAAGGGTATGAAGGCTGGGATGAGGGGCTGAACTTGGGCAGGGGTTCAGATGTGGAGGTGAGGATTCGGATCTTCCTTTGACAGTGAGGGGAGTTCCCTATTTATAGGGGAGGTCGAAGGGGATACACACGGCATTAGTACCGAGCTTGGTGGAGTGATCAGGAGATGGAGTGGGCGTCTGCAACAGGGGAAGGGTGCTGGACGCGTGACTGAATCCGCAGGGGTGTGGCGTGTGCAGGAAGAAGGTGAACAATGATGGTTTTGAAATTTTTTTTTGTTTGTTCATTCAATTGCTCGGTTTGGGCTTTTAGTCTTATACGGGTATGGGCCAATCCATGTTGGCTTTGCCACATTGGGTTGGTCCAAACAATTCAAACACCCTTTTTTTTAAAAAAAAAAAAAGAAAAAAAGAAGAAAAATCCTTCTTTAGGTGGGTCCCACCCTAAAACCCTAAAAGCCCGTGGGCCTAGATTTTTTATGATGATTTTTTTTGTTTCTTGGGACTTTGAAATGGGCCCTGAGCCCATGAGGTTTTAGCCTAGGGTTAGACTAGGGCTAAGCTAGGATTAGGCCTAGGGTTAGGTCTAGGGTCTTCCTAGGGTTAGTTCTAGGGTTTAGCTAGGGTTAGCCTTGGGTTAGACTAGAGTTTAGCTAGGGTTAGGTGATGGTCCACCTAGGGTCAACTAAGGTCTACTAGGGGTCACACCTTGGATTAGGGTTTAACTAGGGTTTAGGACCTAGGGCTTGCTAGGGTTCACCTAGGGTTAGGATAAGTTATGGTTAGGGCTAGGCTAGGGCTAGGCTTAGGTAGGGTTTAACTAGGGTTTAGGACCTAGGGTTTGCTAGGGTTCACCTAGGGCTAAAGGACTTAGGCTGGGGATTAACTATGGTTAAGGGATTTAACCATAGTTAACATAGGGGTGTAAAAATTGGGTTCTTACACTCCTCACTACCCTAATTTATTCTCCATTTATAATAAACATTCATTTTTTATTTCATTAATTCTAAAATCATTGCAACCATTGAGAGTTCAAATGCACCAATCGGCCAACACACGTCTTTTTTTTCTAAAATCTAAGATTATATTGTTAACCCCCAATAGTTAGTGAATCTTAACCATGGTTAGTAGAAGTTTAAAAGGACATGTGTTAGCCTGTGGATGCAATTGAACTCTCCTTTATTAGTTCAATTGCAATTGGTGTTGTTGAGGGTTCAAAGGGCTTTAATGTTTGGAGAGCTGAAAATCTTGCCGCTGTTGACGAGTTGGCTTGCCAACCCTGTTTTGGGGAGTTCCTTTGAGGAGCCTGTTAGAGCACTTTTTCCCTATATAACTCCCTAAACAGACGAAGGGAGCTGGTATAGGGTAGTGTTGGAGATGCTCTTAAGTGTGAAAAGAGGGACCTCCTCTTCAACACGGTGAAGCAGAGCTTCGTGCTCAAAATTAAATCCTTTATAAAATAAAAAATTACATCCTCTTAAAACTTATTTACAATTGAATACTTTATTGAAATTACCAAAAGTATCATCTATAAAATATTTACAAAAAATTTATTTTTACATAAAACTTAGAAAATCCCCCCAAAATTAGGAATGCATTTTTTTTTTCTTTTTGCATGCTGAGGAAATTAGGGGTGTATTGTAGTCACGAAATAGGTATAATTTTTTTAAAAATAAATAATATATACTTTTTGTTTGTAAATTATAAATTCCTATAATTTTTTCTTTTTGTTAAATACAAAAAGTTTTATTAAAAAGGTAAACTTTTCACATTTTTAAATTAGTCAATATCTTTTATGTGCAACCCCCGTGCACTTTTACTAGTATATATATAGGGAAGGGATCGGTAGACATATGACGTAGAACATATAAGTTCACATACCCACTTAACCGTTTGATCCTCCGATCTGACGACAATCATTTAATCAACTTTTATATGAAAAAAGGGCTTTTTAGGAATTTTCTTTTAAAATAATAGTTTCCTTATCCTTCAAAGAAAATTTTGGAGAGAGGAGCCTCTCCTCTTCCTCCCCTCTCTGTCTCTCTCTCTGGGGTGCGTCGATCTACTCTATCAAGGTGCATGAGTTCAATCCCTTCATGGTGTTTGAGATATGGGGACAATGTGAAAGCTGATGGGATACGGTGCAAACATGCTGACACCACCCTATCCATGGATCATGTGATCTCAGAATCATGCACACATAACTTCAATATCCATGAAAAAAAAACTTCAATATCCAGGTTAAGAATCTGGCTTTAAGTGCTAGACTTCCATATTCATTACCACTCGCTTTGCAAAGCCAGATTTTCATATTCATTAAGTTTGCAATACCCATTAATCAGGGAGTTGCAAATAAACGAATTCATCTTTAAACTTGCACTCGACATCTTGTCCTGAATCCTAACTGCCCTCATTCATTTTACTGATTCGACAATAACCATCTAGCAATACACCATAATCAAGTTCATCGGTAACCAATGACAGCTCCTCCTTCATGACTCGGAGCGCCTCCTCTGTTTCGTGCATCTTACCTTGTTTGCAGTAACCCTTAATCAACAATGTACAAGTAACAACATTACGTGAAATTCCCCTTTTAGACATCAACCTCAACACTCCATTACCTGCCTCCATCTCTCCTAAATCGACATTCCCATTGATCATTTGCTTCAGAACCCATGTTCTCCATTTCTTTAACCAAATCCAATCATCCTTGCAGCAAGCATTGACCATTATTGTAAAAGTCAAAACATTAGGCGCAATCCTTATCCTAATATTTGCGAATGCTGGAAATTCAAATAGCTGGTTTTAGGATTTTAAAGTGAGGCCAAAGAGAGAAGAGAAGAGAGGTTTTGCAGCTGGTGTTTGGGACGTCGCCGGATTTCGCCCAAGAAAAAACTTGGGATCCGATGGAGAGGGAGAAAAGAAGTTGAAGAGAGAGGCTCATGTGAAACTCTCTCCCATGGAGAAGGTAACTATTTTTAAAAAATCCTAAAGTATCCTTTTTCCATATAAAAGTTGGTTTAATAATTGTCGTTAGATTTGAAGATCGAATGGTTAGTGCGTATGTGAACATATATGTTCTATTTCATATGTCTACCGGTACCTTTCCATATATATATATATATATGGAGTTGGTCTAATGGGCGGCACTCTCTAGAGCGTTTTGTGAAAGAACCATGAACAATGGACGTGTAGCAATTAGTTTTCAAGTGGATCAATATCCAATCTCAAGGTGCATTCCTTGAGAGATATGTGGCAATCTTAAGCCTGACTGGATGTTTCTAGATAGTCCGATTAGATAGTAGTTGGTCAGCACTTAGGTTCACCAGGCCTAAATTAGGGTATAAAAAAATAGAAATCACTAATTTTTTGACCTCCAAGAAATTACTAATCAGGCTGATTTATCAATGTGTCTCTCAAGGAATCCACCTCCGATAGGTCTGATTAGAAAACTAGTGGCCACATGTCTATTTCCATGGCCACCGCTCACTAGAGCTTCTAGTGATGATGATGAATCAATTTGCAGTAGAGCTGGATTTGTGTTGGTTAGTAGATGTAGTTAAGGAGACCAGTCTATAGTTCCCATAAGTATTTGGCGTATTCGTTTGATGTCCTCATTAATTGTTTATTGCAAATTTTGATTCACAAGTATTTGGCATGGATGATTTAATAACGTATACCACAAATAATCAAATCAATGGCTAAATTACATTTTCTGCCGTCTCTTAGATTGGTAGAAGTTTACAAAGTGATGTGGTGCGTCCCCAAGTCAGGTTTGGGGTTCCTATTCCATGAGATTTATATGGGCGACAATGCAAAAAAAAATCGTATGATTTTTTTTTTAGTCAATGGATTTTGCGGTAATTGAATAAAAAATCATGTGGATACTAAGAGAAAAATAGCTTAAATTGATCATAACTCGTGGGGATTAAGTAAGTTGGATGATGAGTGGACGGTCGATGTTTTTTGTGTTAGTTTAGCAGACAATAAAACATCAATTTATGAAATAAATAAGAAAAAAGTCTTAACATAGTAAAATTACCGGTATATATAATCATACATTAAGCATATGATTCATTCATCACAAACACAACCACAATCTCGATTCAAGACCAGGAATAACAACTTGTATGAATTATAACATAACTCAAATCAAACATAAACTTGCTCTAATTGAAGATCCTTCTCCTTTAGTGGAACATACTCGCCCTGATAAACTTCAAGGTGATCCGCGAGCGAAGACTTGTCGATGTTCTCATGGTGATATGACTTGCAGACGAAGTAGATAACCGTTTGGACGACGAGTCCGAATAGAATCAAAATAAGGAGTAACAAGAAAAAAAGTATCCCATACCCAACCCTATTACCCATACCCAATGACTCCCCATGAACAACCAACCTCTCAAAAGTTACTTGTATGATTGTAAATGCAATATTAAGCTTAAGAAAAATAAAAATGGCAACTCCCATCTTGCCCTTAATCAAATTCTTGCTCTTGATCATCGCTTGAACTCCATAAACATCTTCCAACACCGATACTATGCTCGCCAAGTGCCAAACAATACTAACATACAATAATCCAATCAAATATATGATAATTAGAAGTACTAAAATTATCTCGCCAAATTTTGTATTTCCTATCAGAAGAACCACCAAAATTAAGGTTAGTACTGCGACGATATTATAGACAAAGATGATGAGGAAGCTAACCAAGAACGTAACCATAAGTCTCTTCCAGACCTTTGGGACTACACTCATGACTTTCCTGAAAGTAACTTCTTTCGCTGTATAGATACAAGCGATGGTGTAAACAATTGCGGATGTCGATAAGAGGGAGAGGACGAGGAAGAAGATGAAGTAGGTGATCTTGAAAAGCCAGATAGTAGCCCATTCGGACGAGATGTGATCGGTGATTTTGTTATACTTGGGAGAATCGATTTGGGTTTGATCTAAAGTGATTTCATTGTGGTGGATCTTGGATAAGAGAATTCCGGAGATTTCGATATGAGCTAAGAAGATGAAGGTTAAGGGGATGATCAAAGCTATGGTGATTTGTGTGAAGATCTTTCTCCATGAGAAGATGATCTTGCAGGCTTCTTTGTATATCCCAAAGGAGCCTAGAAACTGGAGTTCTTCTGGTTCTCTATCCATAATTCTTAGTGTTCTTCAATGGGGGAGAGGAAATGAGAAGGGAGATGGGATTTGAAGGGGTTGGGGTGGACTTTGGATTTTCAAAATACCCTTGATCTTGAAATGATCTACCAAACTTGAATGTAGACTTTTAGGGAGGGTGGTGTAATTGTAATTTGGCTAAAAGATAGGAGGGGTTTGGTGGAGAGAAACGGCTTTGTTTTGTTCTTAAAGGGCGGCAAGAATTCTTTGTTCCTCCTCGGTTCTTCCACGCGGAGGCGAAGGTTCTGCGAAAGATCGCTTCTGACTCGGAATTATCTCAGGTTGTAACCGGAGTCAAGGTATTAGTTTTAATTGTTCTTTTAACATATATATATATATATATATATATATATATATATATATATATATATTGTTAGTATCGGCATACATTAGTAGAGTGGGTCAGTAGTTAGCTGGGGGCATTGAGGCTCTTGCAACCCTTACCCCAAGGGGATTAGATCCCAAACCTTCCCCATGGAAGGCCACACCCCTAACATTGGTTAACAACTTTTAACTTTTAGAGTTAATATTTTTTTTTTCCTAAAACCCAAAGGTTTTAGGTTGTCAAACCCTAAGAATTAGTAAATTTTAACCACAGTTAACTGTGAGAGAACGAATCATAGCCAATCGTGATTGAATTGGGGAGAGTTCAATTACTCCCACAGGTCACCACGTGTCCCTCTTCACCTTTTTTAATTGTGTTTAATAATTGTGATCAAGATTCATTAATCCTTAGGATTCAATAATCTAACCTTGGTTTTTAGAAAAAATAATTAAAAAAAATATTATCCTTAAAGATTAAAAGTTCTTAACTAGAGTTAAAAGTTTTTTAAATATTTTTTTTTCTAAAAACTGAAGTTAGATTATTGAACTCTAAGGGTCAGTAAAGCTTAATCATAGTTAATAGGAATGAAAATGGACACGTGTTGACGTGTTGGCTTGTGGGTGCGAATGAATTCTCCCCAAGTTCAATCACGATTGGTTGTGATTGGTTGTGATTCGATCCTGATGAGAGGTAATAAAAGGGACACATGTTAGCTTGTGGGCATAACAGGACTTCTTGGAGTTCGGCTAGCTTGAGAGAATTTCGAGTCCTTCTTAAAGTCTCGTCAGTTAAATAGGCTCATTCTAGGAAACATCATTCACACTTAAATTACTAAAATACCCTGATAGAAAGGTGAAAGTGAATTTTTAAGTTTTGTGGAAGAAGTGTCCCATGTAGATGGGGACATGCCATGGCCAGGTCAATATTTTGAGGATGAACTCCTGTGTGAATCTCATACAAATAAGGCATATGTATTATAAATGAATTGATTGGGCAATCAGATGACAGATCACCACTTGCTTGGCTATTTGGGATCCGGCTCCCCTGCTCGGAAGAGGGTGCTCGGATCTTGCTTGGGCTTTAACCCAAACAAGACACTTCACCCAAGCAAGATCCAACGGCCCACCTTTATTCTGAAGGTTTTAATGAGTTTACCCAAAAAAAAGCACCAACAACCTCTAGACTCCCTCTCTCTCTCTCTCTCTCTCCTTCGATTTCAAATTAGTCCCTGATTCCCCTTCTCTCCTTTTCTTTCGAATCTCTTTGAAATACTAATGAAGATCTGAACAAATAAAGGGGTTCCGGTGACACCGCTCTCCACTGTTCTCTCCAGTGTTCCGGCCCTCCCTCCCTTTCGAATCACTGATGACGAAGAAGAAAGAAAGTTGGGGGTTCCTTGGTAAGAATCCACATTTCTCCTATAAGATTTGAGGGCAAATCCTCTCTTTTATTAGGGTTTTGTTCTTAGAGTTTAAGATCTTCATTTGGGGTTTTATATTTTTTTTCTTCTTTTTTTTTCTTGTATCTACCAATTTTTTGTTGATCCTTAGGGAGATCCTTGTATTTCTTGGTTCTTATGTTTAGCAAGGTTGGATTTTCACAATCCATGGCTTAACTTATTCAAGACTTTCTATGTCAGACAAGCCTTACGTATATATTATTATTTTTTATTATTTACACACTCGTCCTATGCACGGTGCTTTCGTTAGTACATAAAAATAGTAAAAAAGAGATTTAATATATAATAGTAGGTTTCATGGGTCCCACATTAGAGTAGTATAATTGTAATGAATCATTCTCACTCTCCACTCTTAGACACTATCTTTAATCATAAAAATAGTAAAATAAATATTTAATACGTAATAATATGTCTCATGAGTCTCACATTAGAGTTGTATAATTTTAATGACTCCTAAATCTCTACTAATAGAGTCTTTATCCATAAAAATATCAAAATAGATATTTAATATGTAATAGTGGGTCTCACATAGTAGTATTATATATTATAATTTTTTTTATATAAATGATGTAAGGTAATTATGTTCATATAAAATTTTGCATACTTTCTGTGTATACTGGGAGTATGAAGATGTACCGGAACTTTAAAAGGCATTTTTGGTGACGGAACATAAAAAGAAAAGTGACAGAATACATATCTTGATGTTTGGTGTGTCAACAGGTCAAAGCCAAGCATATGAGGTTAGCAGGTTTTTTACAGCTCCTCCCTATTCCTAAGTGAAAATGAGAGAATATCTCCATAGACTTTGTGGTTGATGTGCCAAAGAAAATAAAGAACTCCAATACTATTTAGGTTGTGCTCGACGTAAAGCGGCAAGTGTTATTACTTTACCACCAAATAAAGAAATAAGCTTAAAAGGACGGGAAAGTTAGTTTAACCGTTTGTAAAGATAACCAGTTACATAACAATAACAACAACACGTGGGACAATAGTAGTGAGTATGGAAGATTTTGGAATTCTGCGTTTGACGTTAGAATTTCTTATAGAGGGAGAGACTCTCCAGACCTTAGGACATATAAGTGGTGATTGCCTTTTATCTTAAGCCAACTAAGCTATTGTTGTGTTTTACTTCTTGGTGTTTGGATCGGAGGAAAATCAAATTTCATGTCTCGCCGATACATATGTCGAAAGCTTGCTGTCGCTTTAGATCATTGTGTGTTACAAAAGATAGTAGTAGATACAAGAGAACAAGGAGAGAGTCTAAGAAACATATATATATATATATATATATATATATATATATATATATATATATTAGGCACTTGGACAATTTTGTAGGAAAAACTAATGTGATAGACGGTTTTCTCGCAAACAAAAAACATCATTTTGTGCAAAAATAAGGGTGGTGCTAAACGCACCCAACATTTACTGAAAAACACCAATTTTAAAAACTTTCATGAAACACCAAAAAAATTAGAGTAAAAGACAAATCAAACCAACCCTTTTCTACTTTCTCAACTCTTAAGTTTCAAGGATGGTTGTGGTAGGAATTGAAGTTGGAGGACTCCATCACCGTGCTTCTTCAATGCATCGCACAATGGGAGCCGACAAAACTAGCGGCACTGGTTTTCTTTCTAAAGCCTGTGGTGTGATGGGATGAGGAATGGCATCTCCCCTGTTTTCATTGCTTGCGTATGAGGTCTTGCTTATGTTAGTTGAAAATAGAGACGGTTGGCATCTCCCCGGACAGGAACGGGAATGGCCATTGGGCTTTCCTTATTTTTACCCCAATTTTTACCATCCAAAGAAATGTAGAGAGAGCGTGTGTGGGTTAACTGAGTTACAGATCAACCGGCTTTCCTGTATAGGTGAGATGTGAGCGATCTCCTCATCTAAGGCGTTCTAGGCTACGTTTTAGGAAGTGATCTCCTCATCTTATGCGCATCCGAATGCGTTTTAGGAAGTTAGATTATCAAAGATGATTGAAGGTTTTTCTTTAAAGAGAAAAGGGCTTTCTAGTCCTTTTATCTTTGATTTTGGTGTTTCACTAGGAATTCATAAAATTTTATTGAGTTTGGTGTTTTTCAGTAAATATTGGTGTGTGCGTACCACCACCCAAAAATAATTATGCTTTTTTTTTAATGCACAAAAGAACTAAACCCTAAATAGGGTTTAATAGAACTTAAAATAATGGATAAAGCTTCCGAGAACCCCCTATGGCCGAGACTACCGAGACCGTGCTCTAAGAGCACGTGATTTCAGGTGGGGCCTACCATGTGAAATGGGCCCCACTTGAAATCCCGTGCTCTTAAAGCACGGTCTCGGCCCTAGGGAGGTCTCAGTAACAAAGTCCTAAAATAATAACTTATTAGCTTATTCTACTAAATTAAGTTTTTATTTAGTAATAAGACTGTTTGATAATATTTTAGTGATGCCTAAATATTTTAGTAATAAGTGATTTTACCACTTATTTAATAAGAAATCTAAAGCTATTTTTTCAAAAAGATCTTATTTTATTTTATACGAGCAATGTCGATTTTCGAACCATTTTATCATTATAAATTAGTGTTATTAAAATCGGACCAGCCGGTTGAACCAGTAAAATTGGGAACCGATCAGAACAGGCAAGACAATCAATGGATTTGGATCGCAAAGGTGAAATCCGATTATAATCGGATCGAACCCGGATATAGGGTGATTCGATCCGATTATAATAACTTTTTAAATCATTTTAGATATATTATATAAATTTGTTATGCATAAAGTATAAATTTTAAAAAAATTAACATTAATTGGAGTTAATTAAGGCTTATTAGATTTTTATATTATTAAAATTGAGTTTTTTTTTAATTAACAGCTCCTAAGACAATCTAAGACGCCTAAACAGTAGTCTAATCACAATCTGCATTGTACTGAGCCTAAAAAACAAAAAGCTCGCTATGAACAGCATCGACCGAGGCATCTAATGAACTCAATCGTGAATCCATGTGAGTAGCAAAAGAGGATTGAGACACATCAATGATATCCAAACGAGCGTCCATCCTTGTAGAAAAGGCGGACTGAGTAGCTGACATAACCTCCAAAGCAGCACCAATCGATGCGAGAGAAATCTTTGATTGGAGTTGGGAAGAAGAGGCACCACCATCAGGGTGCACTAGGACATCCTTACCAACAGAACAACGAGTGGGACATCAGCATGAGCGAGACTACTCGAGAGAGATTTCTTGGTGATGGGTCTAATAGAGTACTGGAATTGCTCACCGGGAGTAGCTCGAGCTCCTTGAATACCCATAAGGGTGGAGATGAGAACACTAAAGAGTTGGGCGGCCTTGGCCAGCACGACCCGATTTGCTTTGAGTATAAGATGAGCAATGAGGGCACCCATATAAATGGGATCAGCCTGAAGGATGCTATAAAGAAAGCAGGCACGATTTGGGCCAGGCTCGGTGGTATGAATTTTCGGATGGATATTAGAGCACATGATTAAGTGAAGAAGTTGAGCAGACCAAGTAAGATTTTGATGAAGAAGATGAGGGGCTTGCCACTTGGTTTGTGTAGAGCATAAAGCAACCGTGACAGTATCTAAATCATACCAAACATCATTACCCTGATGTAGGAATGGATAGAATGCAGTGGGAATGCGAGGGGTTTTAATCCAGTGAGAGATGACATCTGGATCGATTAGAATATAGGTACCCCTAACCCATGACCGGAAAGAGCGCTCAACAAAATCGATATTATGAATGTTAGCATAAAATTTGTGGACCAATTCAACTGGATATTGACCATGAATATCAAGTAGTTTGGTCCATTGACGAGAGGAGACAATATTACAAAAATCAATCTTGGGAAAATCGGAAAGTTTGGTACTCCATTCAAGAATGACCGAGCGCTTAGACATGGAGGATTTGTACAAATCCTTAGTGTGTCGCGATAAAAAAATTGTAGAGAAAGGAGAAGACATTGAACGGGATGTTCCTTGGGGTGAGCCTTGCTTGGACCCTTGGAAGTGACTTTGGGAGCTCGCAGGCCGGTCGACTGGGACCAAAGGGCGGGCGATCGGGATGCCAACATTTTGAAAACAAATTTCTTTGATCAACCAGAACACTTGTACTCCCCCTAACAAAGACACCCTGGTTGATAAAAGACCCCAAAAATTCATATTTAAGGCACAAAGCCCTCCCCCTAACATAGGCAATCGTTTACTCACAAAATCTCGAGGAAACCATTTTAATTTCAAGATAAAGCGCATGAATGCAGGTAACAATTTCCAAGATATGAATAGTGATTTACCCAAGATATAGTATCATGAAATTTTGACTAAAAGAGGATATGTCCATCTACGCTAGTCACATGTGAGATCAAATACAGGTGCACAAGCTAAGATACATTTAGCAAAAAGCTGCACAAGGGGGGAATGTGTGTGAAGTGAGAGTACTGACTGAACTATGTTGAAGGTGTCACTCTTGGAGAGGTTCTGACATTATTGTATTTTAGGGACACCCGATTTTACAAATTCTAGAAGACTCACTTGGTGAAATCTGAAGTTTAGAAATAATTTTTGTGCTATTTTCACCCTTGTTTCCGTGGTAATCTTTGCTTTCCTTGTCAGATTTCAAACTTCTTTTTCTTGACCGAATCTCATGAAACTATTTATTCCAATAGCGGCTTTCACATTGATTGGGTAGGTAGCCCTAGCTATTGGTAGCAGGGGCTTTCACACTAGCGATCCAGATAGATACCTATTGTCCGCATAGGTAGCCATTTCATATTGTTTGCATCCAATACTGACTTTCACACTATCCCAGAGGTAGCCTTTTCCATTTTATAAATCTTTTGAAAGGGGCACATTTCAATGGAATATCAAATTCATGGTCAAACTGGATTTGGCCAACCTAGTGGGCCATCATGAATAATATCAGCACCTATACATGGGAACAAGACCATCATCAAGGATCAGTTAGAGTGCATGTGCATGTCTATGTGAACCATTGTGAGCCAACTTCTAACTGTAAGTAGCAAGATAGTCTATGTTCAATCACACACAAGACTTGCTAGGTATGATATCCTCATGAAATCAATCCTATGCAATATATACATATCTTGGATAAGTATTATGAGCACAAGGAAATTGAGACATGCATAGCAAGATAAGAGAATCAACTCAAACACAACTCTTTTAGGTATTTTTGATTTTTTAATGTTTTTTGATTTTGCAATATGGCTAACAAAAAAAACACAAGAGGAAGAGTACTAGGAAGAGATATGGAGAAGAAACCACCTAGTCTATCAAAAGACACTCTATAACTCAACACTGCCCACACCAATGGATTTCCTAAGGAACTCAAACCTAAGGGAGTCTAGAGGTTTGGTAAGAATATCCGCAAGTTGAGTTTCAATTTACACATATTCTAAGGACACAACACTTTGCTCAACAAGCTCCCGAATGAAGTGGTGTCTAATGTCTATGTGTTTGGTGCGAGAGTGGTGCACGTGATTTTTGGAAATATTAATGGTACTTGTGTTATCACAATACATAGTCATAGTGCTAATCCTGTAACATCTGTTTCATCCACAGAAGTTGGGTACAGCAACTACCGGCTGTAATGTACTCAACCTCGGCAGTAGACAAGGAGATGAAATTCTGCTTTTTGCCCAGTTTCCAACATGGAAGCATCCTTCGGAGGTACTTTTTCTTATCATCAGCATTTCTGGCCCAGTCGGCATCAGAATATCCAACAACCACGGCAGTAGTATCAAAGGGATACCAAAGGCCAAAAGATAGAGTTTCACTTACATATCGAATAATACGTTTGACAGCTAGTAAGTGTGACTCTTTGGGGTTCGCTTGATAGCGAGCATAAGCTCTGACACTAAAAGCAATGTCAGGACGACTGACAATCAGATAGAGCAAACTACCAATCATACTTCGGTATGTGGTTTGGTTGACACTTTTGCCTGAAGCATCTTTGCTAAGCTTTGTAGTGGTGCTCATTGGAGTGCGAGCATGCTTAGCTGAGCTCATACCAAATTTCTTTACAAGGTCTTTGACATATTTGGTTTGGGATACAGAAATCCCATTTTTCATTTGTTTGACCTAAAGACCAAGAAAGAAATTCAGTTCACCAACCATGCTCATCTCAAACTCATTCTTCATTTGTTCAGCAAATGAGTGAGCATAAGAGTCTGATGTAGAACCAAAGACTATATCATCAACATATATCTGGGCAATGACCATATCATCCTTGACATTTTTAATGAATAAGGTCTTGTCTACTCCCCCTCTCAAGAATTCCTTTTCTAAGAGATAGGTAGTTAGTCTCTCATACCAAGCTCTGAGAGCTTGCTTCAACACATATAGAGCCCTTTTTAATCGGTAAACCTGATCAAGATGATTTGGGTCTTCAAACCCTTTTGGTTGTTCCACATAAACTTCCTCCTGAAGAATATCATTTAGAAAGGCACTTTTGACATCCATCTGGAAAAGCTTGAATTTTAGATCACATGCAACAACTAGCAAAATTCTAATTGACTCTAGCCGAGCAACAGGAGCGAAGGTTTCATCGAATCGATACCTTTAATCTGAGTGTATCCTTGTGCAACTAACCTGGACTTGTTTCTTACAATGGTACCATTTTCATCAGATTTTTTTTTGAAGATCTATTTGGTACCTATTACATTTGTGTCTTTTGGCCTAGGAACTAAAAACCATACATCATTCCTTGTAAACTGATTTAACTCTTCTTGCATGAAATTTATCCAATATTCATCCGTAAGAGCTTCAGTTACATTTTTGGGTTCAAATGTAGAAGTGTAGCACAAGTGGCTAACTTCATTTTCAACTTGTTTTCAAGTTCTCACTCCACTTTCTAGATTTCCAATAATTTCAGTTGAGGAGTGAGGTCTCATAACCCTAGGATGTGTAGATTTTTTAGGAGGTGACATTGAAGGTGACTCGTCTTCAGATTTAGACTTTGGAATAGTCACAACTTCTTCAGTATTGTCATCCTCAAGTTTCACAATCTCAGTTCCGGAGTCATCAACTATCACATTTATGGACTCCATGACAGTAGAGATTCTCAAGTTGTAAACTTGATATGCCCTAATATTTGTAGAATACCCAAGAAAAAGCCCTTCATCACTATAAGATTCAAACTTGCCCAATTGCTCTCTATCCCTAAGGATATAGCATTTACTTTCGAATACTCGAAAGTACTTGACATTTGGCTTCTTGTTATTCCACAACTCATATGGGGTCTTCCTTGTTCCGGACCTAGTGTAGACTCTATTTACAGTATAACATGCAGTGCTAACTGCTTCAGCCTAGAAGTGAGCAGCCAGGTTGTTGCTGTGAAACATAACTCTAGCCATTTCTTGAAGCACCATATTCTTCCTCTCCACAACACCATTTTGCTGAGGTGTTATTGGAGCTGAGAATTCATGTTTGATGCCAAACTGATCATAAAACTCATTGTACTTAGAGTTTTCGAACTCCTTTCCATGATCACTTCGAATTCGATTGATTGAGCATCCTTTTTCATTCTGAACTCTTTTACAAATACTCTTGAAGTTCTCAAAGGCATCCAACTTCTCTCTTACGAATGCAACCCATGACATCCTTGAGAAATCATCAACCATCACTAGGATATATCGCTTACCACTTAGACTTTTAGTTCCAGTCTGAGACTAGAGATAGACTGTCATCTCTCGAGACTAGGATTGATGGCATTCAAACTGAGCTGAGAGCTCGAGCTGAGATAGTGGAGACTTGCCTAGAGGATATTGGGGTTACTGGCGATGTAGTGAAGAATAGAATATTCTATTCTCACCCTAATTGAGAGAAAAGCTGTAGATGCCTTAGAACAAGGTGAGAAGATGAAATCTAAAATCTCTAACATCAATCAAGGTGTTAAGGCTTCAAATTCCTTCATCTATGAGATGTCATCCCTACTAGCTACTTAGGCTCCCATCATCCATGAGACTACCACTACAGTAACTCAGGCAACTATTGACTTGATGGATTTGAAGGTCAAGCTATCTCATATTCCAATCCTAGTGGTTATACAAGCTCCAGAGAGACCCCAGGCCGATACTCAGCAGAGATCCCAGGAGCCAGTCATCTTGGATGATACCTCTTCTAGTGACCCTAAAGGAAAGAGAAAAGAAAATATGTCAAAAGTGTCACATAAGGCAAAGAGAAAGAGAGAAGAAAGATCAATAGAATTTTTTTTGGTGCTTTAATGTTTACAAGTTTTTTTATGATGCCAAGGGGGAGAAAATGTAATGACTTTATATATATATATATATATATATATATATATATATCCATAGTACTCTTTTTGGTGAAATGAAATATAATAATTATTTTTTTTTTATCTTGGAAATATGAATTAAAAAAGCTCATATGAATAAATTTCCATTGGAATTCCAGTTATGAATGAAATGAATTTCTTTATAAATGACTTGTATTCTTTATCAATCTTAGACTATATGAAATGTCTCTAGTTATACTTTCTTGTATACAAGTGACAAACAAGTCATACTTTGATTATTTTTGAGACTTATCTTGTTGATATACTTTTTGTGCATTTGACATGACTTGACATTGATCACATGTAAATGCCAATACTTTTGATTGATAAGAATGAATCTTCCAATTTTTTTTGGTATCCTTAATAGATATTGAAGATTTTCTTTGAATCTCTTTGAATTTTAAAATGAATGTTCTAAACTATGTATATTACTTGAAAATGCAAAATTTATATGAATGCATATGTTTAGGAGGAGTCACCTCAAATTTTTTATAAAAACATATATTGAGGGGGAGATTATTCTCATTTCATTACATTAGTATGTCATCATAAAAAATGGGGAGATTGTTAACCTAAAAGGTTACAACCCTATGTACCCTTAATAATTTTGATGATAACATAATAATGAAATTATCACTTTGGTACTACTGGTTTTATGAAGTTTATGTAAAATTCAGATTACAAGAGCTTTAGCCCAACATTCAAGATATGAAGCAAAGAAAGGACATCATATGTCAAAGATGATCCATCAAGAAAAGGTCATCAAATTCAAAACTGTATTCAAGACTCAAATTCCAAGATCACATTGAAGAATTCAAGATCATATCAAAAGTGAAGAACTAATAATTTCAAAGTTGAAGTCAAAATTAAAGATTCAATGAAGATCAAAGTTTTCACCTAAAATCCAAGTCGGATCATGAAGTCAAAGTGAAAATCATTCAAGATCAAGAATCTCTAGAAGGTTTAAAGATTATTTTTTTATTACTTTGAAGAGTCTAGGACTTATGTAAAAAGTCCTCAAATACTTGGAAAGTTGAAATGCTAAAAGTGCCTAGATTGACCTTAGGAACCTAAGAATTATTGGAAAATATTCTAAGGCCTTAGGATATCTTAAAATATAGTTAAAATCATGACTAAATAATTTTAAAAGACCTGGGAAATCACTCTCATCATATTGGTCTTTGAAAACAGAGGTTTATGGGAAAATTATTTATGAACCGTCGACGGCTGAGCCAAAGGATTGGCCAATCATCAACGGTTGAGGTTACAGAAAGTTTTTAAACTTTCTGTCCTATGAATCATTGATGATTCAAATGATGAGAATCTCATCCGTGGATGGAAACTTGCGGGAACACTCATAACGGCTAGTTTTTAACGGTCATTTTCGCAATTGAAGAGTTCCCAATGACTAGATTGAATGCTCAACTATAAATCGAGTTCATTTATGAAATCATACAACTCTTGAACTCTTAAATCATTATTGATCAAATCCCAAGTTTCTTTCAACTCTTATCAAAATCATACGTTGAAAACCTAGAAATCTCAATCTCTTGTATTTGAGCTTTCAACTCTCAATCTTTTGAGAGATTTTTAGAGTGTGCATTCTATTCTTATTTAGCTCATCAAGGAGCCTTTGTATTTGGATTCAAATCGAATCACACTTTGTATCGAAAGAAATCAAGAATCTTGGATTCTTGTCTGTAAAGCCGGATAGCTTTGTGAAGTCAAGAGAGGGTGCTCTCTTGCATTGAAGGTCATGATCTCAACCTGTGAAAGGAGATTGTAAATGTGGTATCTTAGTCTGGAAGGGATTGTAAATGTGGTATCCTAGCCTATAAGGGATTATAAAGGTAGTATCCTAGCTTGCAAGGGATTGTAGAGCTTTGAGCTTCACCCGGTGAAGATGCGAGTAAAATCGTGGGAATTCTTGAAGCAGAAAGCTGAAAGGCGGGGACGTAGACTAATTGTCGAACCTCGTGAACAAAGCCTTGGTGTTTTCACTCCTTATCTCTATCTCTATTCTTCTTATTAATTATTGCTTATTGCATTTGCCTTAAATTCTTTAATTCTGCAAAATAGACTAAGACATAAATTTTATTTTGACATTGACCCTAATCACCCCCCTCTAGGGTCTATATACCGGGCAACACTCTAGAATCTCAACACATGATATGTTTAGGCCAGACTTCAGTTGTTGGATGACAAGGTGGGTTTTATGGGAGACACATGACACAAAAATAAGTCGATCAAACGATTCTAGAGATTTCTATTAGACCCTAGTATGTTAGCATTAACCCTATAGAGTTTACTAGACACTACCTAGGTTATAGAAATCACTGATTTTCTAACCTTCAATCGAATGTACTAGAAACGTTTGATTAGCTCAATTTTCTATCATATGTCTCCCAAGGGATCCACCTTCACATCTAAAAGTTGGATTCAAAAACAACCTTCCACGTGTCTTTTTGCATTAGGCAAGTGCAGTAGGTGTTATTGATTAAGAAAGCAATCTAAAAGGAACTTGAGTTTTTGGTGCGATTGGCCTGAGATAGTTGAATTTTTTTACTAAAATGCTAACTATAACTTATAGTGAGTAGCACCAACTATAACACACACACACATTGTAGAGCCCCGGAATTCAGGATCACTGTTCATGTAAATAGTGCTGTAAATAGTGTGTGAATAGTGCTGTGAATAGTGCCTTCAAGGCCTAAAGCCTTAATGAAATTAGGGGTTCCTGTTTTGAAATGAAAGGAGGTCTTGAATGAATCAAAATATGTATGGAAAGTGTTTTTGGGGGTTAGGGACAAATGAAAAATGAGAGTAGGACATACTCCAAGTGTCAAAGAAATTGATGCCTAAACATATCCTCAACTTTAAGGAGCTCTAGAATTCTCACCGCTGATCGGAATTGAGTGATTCTTGAATTTTTCGAAGTATTGAAACCCTCTTTGAGGTTCATGTTTACCACTTTTTCAGATTTTGAGTAAAAGTTAGGTCAAATGTTAGATTTCCGCAAACTGTTCTACTGTCAATTTTGGTCTGCTGAGATTCATCCCAGGATCAGTCCACTTGTGGGCCCATTTAGACCATTAAAACCTCAGAATTTGGAGTTTTGTAAACATAAAAGTTGTTCCCCTTTGAATAAAGAGTCCAACTCAAGTTGAATCGTCAAAATCGGATAAAGGAGTCAAAAGTTATGATCAAAATACTAAAGCGGGAAAAACCTGCCCAGGCAGAGTGCCATTTCGGCGACGAATTGAGTTGGGGGCCGAATTTCGTCGATGAATTCGGCCCAGAAAAATCCAAAAACGCCCAGAACAGCCTGTAACTCATCACCGACCTTGGGGGATATTTTCCTAAAGAGTTTTTGGGTTTTTGGCAACCTTTAGACTATAAATAGAAGGGGATTTCGTGGGTTTGATCTACTCAAACCCTAAGCTTGGATTTTTGAGAGATTAAAGAAGAGAAGAAGAAGAAAGGTGTGAGTTGTTTGGATGTTCTGAGTTGGTGTTTTTCCATCAAAGGAAGAGTTCTTCTTGCTTTCTTGGTGTTCTAACACCTAGATTTCGAATCCAAAGTGATTCCACAAGCTTGGAATTTCTCCAAAGAAATTCTTTGCGTGTTCTTGAAGAAGGGGGTTTTCAAACCCAGATTTTTCCAAGCTTGAACCAAGCTTTCGTCAAGCTTGATTCAGTCTACAGAAGTGTAAAAACTTCCTTTTTAAGGTAGATACACTCTACTAAATCGTTTTGCTATGAATTGTTAATGAATAGTAGAAATTGAATTGTATTCGTGAATGGTATTGGTTTTACTATTATGTTTAAAGGCTTCTATGGTTATTGAATTGCTCATAAGGAGATATGAATTCAAAGAATGGTTGTAACTCAAAGTATAGTTTTGATTAAAGCATGGATTTTGCCAAAAAGGATGGTTTTGATCAAAGAGGGATTTTCTCAAAGTATGATTTTGCTCAAAAGGGTTTTGTTCTAAGTGAAGGTATCATGGTTTTGCAAAAAGGGGTTTTTTCTCAAAAGTGGCTTTGCTCAAAGAATGATTTTGAATTCAAGGGTTGAGGCTTTGCTTGTAAAGTATTGCTTTGTTTTGGAACTCAAGGGAGTTTACCTCCTTGCTTGTAAAATATAGTTTTGTTTTGATTCAAGGGAGTTTACCTCCTTGCTTGTAAAATATCGCTTTGTTTAGAACTCAAGGGAGTTTACCTCCTTGCTTGTAAAGTATCGCTTTGTTATTAGTTTTTTGAATCACTCTAAGTATCGGGTTTGTTATGGTTCAAAGTATATAGTTAGTGAAATACTCAACGATATGTGCCCTGTAAAGAAATGCTCACGTGTTATCTGTTTCATGAACTGCTCTATGTTATATGCTCACTCCGCTTTGCTTTCACTTATTTTGCTCTGATGTGTGCGTTCATATACTATCATTGATGTTTATAGTATTGCTATTTAGTAGTTTGTATACACTGAGTATTCCACGCTCAGCCGAATTGTTGACTTCGGTAGGTTTTGTGGATGCACATGCTCCTGAGCCTTGGATAGAAGAGGAGTACTACGAGCCGGAGCCTGCCAAGGATCATCACCCGGATGATGGAGCTCTAGATAGGAGGCCCTATCTAGACTATTATTGAGTGATGTGAGGAAGAGGGTTGTGTATTTTGAAAGTGGGGAATGTCCACTTTAGACTTTATATTTTGTATAATCGGTTGGTTTGGACTTGGAATACAAATCGCAGGTTTATGTTATAAAGAAATTTTCAAGTTCACCTTTTAGTATGCCTTGTATGCTCTTACAGGATGGTATGTTCGCCTTATGTGTCATGACAGGATGGTATGACACGGCGGTCAGGAGCCAAAAGTCTCCTAACTCCTAGGGGGGATTTTGGTCGTGACACACATACATATATATATATATAGAGAGAGAGAGAGTAGCATTCTAATGAGCCATACTCATTAAGGTCTTTAATGAGCGGTCCTTAATAATGTGACATGTGGTGGTTGCAAGACGGAGAGACATGTGACAAAAAATCATCTCGATCAGACACTTTTACAAATCATCCACTTGGAGATTAGAAGATTAGATAATTTTATAACCTAGATAGGGTCTAGTGAACCCTAAGGGGTTCATGCCGATAAATTAGGGTCTAATCGAACGGTCTAAACATTTCCGATCAGACTGATTTTCTGACACGTGTCTCTCAATGGACTCACCTCAACATCCAACCGTCGGATTTAAAAAAGATTACCACATGTCATCTTTTTAGAAGGACTGCTCATTAAAAGCTTTAATGAGCATGACTCATTAGTATCCTTCCCTATATATATATACACATATGGAGTTGGTCTAATGGGCAGCACTCTCTAAAGCCTCTTGTGAGAGAACCCATGAACAATGGACATGTACCAATTATTTTTCAAGTCGGACCATCCAATCTCAAGTTGGGTTCCTTGAGAGATATGTGGCAATCTTAAGCCTGATCAGATGTTCCTAGATAGTCCAATTAGATCGTAGTCGGTCAACACTAACCCCTTAGGTTCACTAGACTCAAATTAGGGTATAAAAAATAGTATCACTAATTTTTTGACCTCCAATCCGACCGCCAAGAAATTTATAACTAGGCTAGTTTTTTAATGTGTCTCTCAAGGAATCTACTTCTGATAGGTCTGATTTTAAAAGTAGTGGCCACGTGTCATTTCCATGGCCGTAGCTCACTAGAGCCTCTAGTGATGATGATGATCTCATGAATCAATTTGCAGCAGAGCCGGATTTGTGTTGGATAGCAGATGTAGATAAGGAGAACAAGAGGAATGCTAGCCACAATCTCATGGTTTGAAAATTTTCCATAGACACAAGATATCCGCACCACGTGTTAGTGTACAGACCGGTTGCTTTTGCAACCGTTAACAAAGCCTTTTTCTACTTTCTTTTTCCAGCAACCCTTTTTAATATCTAAATTACAAGCACCCCTCAATGAGGCTTACGTCAAACCCAAGAAAACTCTTTTATCTCCTTATTCCCACTTTTTACTTCCATTGTACGACTCTATGTTCCTGTCACTTTTATACTTGTACTATGGAAAGTTTTCAAACTGTGAGACTATGGCTAACGTTCCTCTACTTCTTCTGTTCATTGTGCTACTCGGTCCAACCTTTTTTATTCCTTGTACATAACTTTGTTCTAACCTCTTTGATCCCTGTGGCCTCTCCTTTCTACACTACTAAAGTACTTATTCATCCTTTCTATTAAGGAGTCAAACCTCTACGGTGATAACCGGATTTGGCAAATCTAGTTATCACCCTTTGAGGTGGCCATGTGTCCTCCTTGATACCCCTTAACTGTGGTTCAGATTCACCCACCCATCCTTGGTTTTTTTTTTCTAAACACCAAGGATGGGTGGGTGAATCTGAACCACAGTTAAGGGGTGTCAAGGGGGACACATGGCCACCTCAAAGGGTGATAACTGGATTTGCCAAATCCGGTTATCACCGTAGAGGATTTGACTCCTCCTATTATACTAAAGTATTGGTTCATCTTCTTTTCTACTGTGTTAAATTACATATACCCCTAAATATCAAGAAAACAAATACAAGTTTTTGTCTACTGTACAACCTCTTTTCTTCAATCATGCTAAAATACACTGTTATTACTAGTAAAACTAACATACACACCACTAGCAGAAATTTAATAAATATAAATTGTTTTAATAGATTTTGTCCACTATTTTAAATTGTTAAAATTTAGGTTAGTCATTTAAATAGTCATAGCCTAAAACTCGCACCATTAGATTAGTCATTTAAATAATCGTAGTCTCTTGGTAGGGCTTATATAGTGGAGGGATTTGACCCACAAATGAGTGAGTATTTTGTACCTGATCAGTATTAAAAGCCAAAGATCATAATCCATAAATAACTAACAAAAGTTAAAAGTCATATCTCATAAATTGTTTAGCTCTAACTTGATTTTAACATCAACATCTCTTATGAATATCAAAATATTCTAATCTTTGTCATGCTAACAAAGTTGAGATAACGGTTGATAACTCTTTTCGCGTATGTTCCAAAGTCCATCAAAATGTTCATCATCTTTATAATTTTCAAATAAATCCTTAATTTCCTCCAGCTGCAAAAATTAAACAATTCTTTTAGACATTTAAATAGGCCGGCTAATTAAGAGACATGCTTATGTAATATATAATGAGGTGGAATTTTAGACACACCTTCTTCTAGTTCACGAACTGCAGTATTATACCCTTTTGCATCTTTCGACCAACGTTTCAATATGTAATGAGGTGGAATTTTAGACACGCTTGAAATTTGAAGAATAACCATCGCATGCCTACAAAGAAAGCCTTTGAATTCAAATAAACGACATAAACCTGACACCTCTGACTTTGATTCATCCCAGGCCACTATGAAATCTTTATTTGTTTCAAAATCATGGACCCTAAACAGTGTGATGGTCCCTTCTTCCTTTTCCTTTTTTGGATGATAAGCAATTATTTCCAAAATCTCAAGTTGAAACTTTTTGAATATTTCATGAGTATAGTTTGTTAACATTTGCTTTTCATAAGGTGAATGCGACTTCAATGGGGGTGTTCTATTCCATGTATCAAAATCTGCTTTGGATTCCTTTTCATGCCGATCTTGTAGAGCAACTTTGTATTGCTCTATAAACTCTTTCAATGTATTTTTTTTTCATGTATTTATCAAAAAAAGAGTTTATGCTTTTAGATCGCTGAGTAGTAGACATCCCAGCAAAAAAAGTATCTCTCATGTAATTTGGCACCCATTGTCTACGATCTTCATATAATGACTTAATCCATTCATTCTCCCTTAGCTAAAATGTGTAAATCATTTTCCACCATCGATTTTCAAATTGTTCTTCTGTCCATGACCTATGAATGCATTTATTAAGTACGACTATAAAATTTTCTTACTTCTTAGTTACATGACCAAGCTTTTCAGATATCTTCTTCAATATGTGCCACAAACAAAATCGATGACGAGTATTTGGAAATACTTGTGTAATAGCTACTTTCATGGCTTTGTCTTGATCGGTAACTATTGCTTTTGGAGCTTCTCCACCCATTGCTCTAAGTCATGTTTAATTGCATCAACCAAACAAATGTCGCTATAGTCTCATCTGCAATTATAGCACACCCAAGCAATATCGACTGAAAGTGATGATTAACTCTAATAAATGGAGTAAATGACATTTTATATTTATTTGTAAGATATGTAGTATCAAAAGAAACTACATCCCCAAAACTGATATAATCATTCCTATCTTTGGCATCAACCCAAAACACATTTCTCACACTTTGATCATCATTCAACTCTATTGAATAGAAGAATCTGGGATTTTGTTTCTGTAAATGGATAAATTGTTCAAGCATAGATTGTGCATCCCCCGCTGCTGCAACAAATCGTCTTTCTTTATCAATTTGATTTCTAATGTCTTTCTCTAAACAACTGACATTTTGATATCCATTGCATTCTTTCGACATTGCAGCATATATCTTACTTGTTTGTACCCCAACTCCATGCAAAATATTTATATTACTTTTGCTCGTTGGATTGATCTTCCTGTGGCATCAAAAAAAATATGCTTGAGATGGAAAAACCTCATGGTTATGTTTCTTTACAAAGTTATATATAAACCATTATGTTCCTTTACAAAGTTATATATAAGCCATTTTCCATCTTGCCCTCTTTTTACATGCATGCATGGCTTACAATTTGTTCCGTGATCCGGTCGTGGATTAATGATTTCAACTAAACTTTGTTGCTTGCTTCCATACTTATAGCACACAAATTTTGCATTAATAAATTCTTTATTTACCCTTGATCGACGAGCACTTGCTTTTGAGGTGCCGAATCCCACAGATTTAGCATACTCTCTATAAAATGAATATGCTTCCTCTTTTGAATTAAATTTCATTCCAATGTATGGATCTAAATTTTTTTCTCCTTCAATAGTACCAAAATTCATCATTGGAAAATCCAAATTTCCTTCATCTTGACCATGCACTTCATTTTGACCATTCATTGTATTTTCATCCACATCCAATTTAAAGTCTTTCAAGATATTTTCATCCTCGAGTAGTTCAAGATCTTCCATCAAGAGTTTCTAGAGTATTATGATGAAATACCTTTTGTCCTATTAAAAAAAATGATAAAAAAATATTAGTTGAATAATTAATAGCATTTATCAAACAATAAAATAAACCGAAAAATGTAAATAGTATATTTGCATATAAAAATATAAAATTTATAAATTTCAAATATTTATTAATATATCAAAATTAAAAAAATAACTATTATTTTCCATGCTGCTAATGGAGAAAAGTTTCCTTTTAGGTTTGTCCCTCCACAACACAATAGGGCATAACCAAACATTAAAAAATAAATATTGATTAAAAAAAAAATTGGCGGAAAAACAATAGAGAAAGCTAAATTGAAGAGCATCCATAGGGATTTACATGAAGTGGTCCACAATAATCAATAATAGATTTACATTTTTTAACAATTATCTGTAAAAAGTTATGCGGTCAATGTAATGGAGAAAGATTATATTTCTATACTTATCTTAACCGGGTAGGAATTGAGAAAGATAGCCAAACGCCCTTGAAAATCTACGTACTTTAAGCACAATAGAAAAGAGATAAAAATTGTGGTAACAAAGAGTCACTACAAGGGATAAAAGTGATGAGAACAGGGAGTAGTACAAGGGCAAAAGAAGTAAAAAGTGGGAATAAGGAGATGAAAAGGTTTTCTTGGGTTTGACGTAAGCCTCATTGAGGGAGTATTTGTAATTTAGATATTAAAAAGGGTTGCTGGAAAAAGAAAGTAGAAAAAGGCTTTGTTAACCGGTTGCAAAAGCAACCGGTCATACACTAACATGTGGCATGGATATCTTGCGTCAATGGAAAATTTTCAAACCATGAGACTGTGGCTCGCATTCCTCGGAGAACAATCTATAGTTCCCATAAGTATTTGGCGTAGGCCGCAGTATTAATTAAGTCGTTTGATGTCCTCATTAATTGTGTATTGCAAATTTTGATTGACAAGTATTTGGCATGGATGATTTAATAACGTATACCACAAATAATCAAATCAATCGCTAAATTATATTTTGTGCCCTCCTCTTAAGTGTTTAATTATTAAATTTACTATTGGGGTAAACAGTGATGAAATATAATCATTCTCATGGCGAAAGTGTGTCCCTCATGTGAGGATGGTCCTGACCCATTAATCAAACATTTCCAATAGATTGGTAGAAGTTTACAAAGTGATGTGATGCGTCAGTCAGGTTGGGGGTTCCAATCCCATGAGACTTATAGGGGCGACACCATGAAACAAAAAAAGAAAAATTCCCATGATTTTTTGAGTCAAAACATTATGGGGTGATTGAATAAAAAATCATATGCTTAATGTATGATTATACAAGGTAATTTTACTTTGTTAGACTTTTCCTCTTATTTATTTCATAAATTGATGTTTTATTGTTTGCTAAACTGACACGTAAAACATCGACAATCCACTCCTTATCAAACTTACTTAATCCCCATCGATTTGATCAATTTAAGCTATTTTTCTCGATCCAAGACCAGGAATAACAACTTGTATGAATTATAACATAACTCAAATCACACATAAACTCGCTCTAATTGAAGATCCTTCTCCTTCAGAGGAACATACTCGCCCAGATAAACTTCAAGGTGATCCGCGAGTGAAGACTTGTCGATGTTCTCATGGTGATACGACTTGCAGACGAAGTAGGTAACCGTTTGGACGACGAGTCTGAATAGAATCAAAATAAAGAGTAACAAGAAAAAAAGTATCCCTTACCCAACCCTATTACCCATACCCAATGACTCCCCATGAACAACCAACCTCTCAAAAGTTACTTATATGATTGTGAATGCAATATTAAGCTTAAAAAAAATAAAAATGGCAACTCCCATCTTGCCCTTAATCAAATTCTTGCTCTTGATCATCGCTTGAACTCCATAAACATCTTCCAAAATTAATACCATAAATTTCATTTCATTATTGTGTTATTATCAAAATTAATAGGGGTACCCAAGGTTGTAATCTTGAGGCTAACACGAACGATTCTAGAGAGTTCTATTATACCCTAGTTTGTTAGCATTAACCCCATAGAGTTTACTAGACACTACCTAGGTTATAGAAATCACTGATTTTCTAACCTTCAATCGAATATACTAGAAACGTTTCATTGGCTTAATTTTCTATCATATGTCTCTCAAGGGATCCACCTTCACATCTAAAATTTGGATTCAAAAACAACCTTCCACGTGCCTTTTTGCATTAGGCAAGTGCAGTAGGTGTTATTGATCAAGAAAGTAATCTAAAAGGAACTTGAGTTTTTTGTGCGATTGGCCTGAGATAGTTGAATTTTTTACTAAAATGCTAACTATAACTTATAGTGAGTAGCGCCAACTATAACACACAGACACACACACACACATATATATATATATATATATATATATATATAGAGAGAGAGAGAGAGAGAGAGAGAGAGAGTAGCATTCCAATGAGCCATACTCATTAAGGTCTTTAATGAGTGGTCCCTAATAATGTGACATGTGGCGGTGGCAAGACAGATCTGCCAAGAGACATGTGACAAAAAATCATCTTTATCAGACATTTATAGATCATCTACTTGGAGATGAGAAGATTAGCTATTTCTATAACCTAGATAGGGTCTAGTGAACTCTAAGGGGTTAATGCTAATAAATTACGGTCTATCGAACGGTCTAAACATGTCTGATCAAACTGATTTTCTGACACGTGTCTCTCAATGAACTCATCTCAACATCCAACCATCGGATTTAAAAAAAGATTACCACATGTCATCTTTCTAGAAGGACTGCTCATTAAAAGCTTTAATGAGCATGACTCATTAGTATCTTTCCCTATATATATATACACATATGGAGTTGTTCTAATGGGCGGCACTCTCTAAAGCCTCTTGTGAGAGAACCCATGAACAATGGACATGTACCAATTATTTTTCAAGTCAGAACATCCAATCTCAAGTTGGGTTCCTTGAGAGATATGTGGCAATCTTGAGCCTGACCTGATGTTCCTAGATAGTCCGATTAGATCGTAGTCGGTCAGTACTAACCCCTTAGGTTCACTAGACTCAAATTAGGGTATAGAAAATAGAAATCACTAATTTTTTGACCTCCAATCAGGCCGCCAAGAAATTTCGAATCAGGCTGATTTTTTAATGTGTCTCTCAAGGAATCCACTTCTGATAGGTCTGATTCAAAAACTAGTGGTCACGTGTCATTTCCATGGCCGCAGCTCATTAGAGCCTCTAGTGATGATGATGATCTCATGAATCAATTTGCAGCAGAGCCGGATTTGTGTTGGTTAGTAGATGTAGATAAGGAGAACAATCTATAGTTCCCATGAGTATTTGGCGTATGCCGCAATATTAATTAAGTCGTTTGATGTCCTCATTAATTGTGTATTGCAAATTTTGATTGACAATTATTTGGCATGGATGATTTAATAACGTATTCCACAAATAATCAAATCAATGGCTAAATTACATTTTGTGCCCTCCTTTTAAGTGTTCAATTATTTAATTTACTATTGGGGTAAGCAGTGATGAAATATGATCATTCTCATGGCGAATGTGTGTCTCTCATGTGAGGATGGTCCTAACCCATTAATCAAACATTTCCGATAGATCGGTAGAAGTTTACAAAGTGATGTGATGCGTCCCCAAGTCAAGTTTGGCGTTCCAATCCCATGAGACTTATGTGGGCGACACCGCAAAAAATAAATAAATAAATAAATAATTCCCATGATTTTTTGAGTCAAAACATTATGGGGGTAATTGAATAAAAAATCATATGCTTAATGTATGATTATACAAGGTAATTTTACTTTATTAGACTTTTCCTCTTATTTATTTCATAAATTGATGTTTTATTATCTGCTATAAACTGACACGTAAAACATCGACAATCCACTCCTTATCAAACTTACTTATCAAACTTACTTAATCCCCATCGATTTGATCAATATAAGCTATTTCTCTCCATTCAAGACCAGGAATAACAACTTGTATGAATTATAACAGAACTCAAATCAAACATAAACTTGCTCTAATTGAAGATCCTTCTCCTTCAGAGGAACATACTCGCCCAGATAAACTTCAAGGTGATCCGCGAGCAAAGACTTGTCGATGTTCTCATGGTGATACGACTTGCAGACGAAGTAGATAACCGTTTGGACGACGAGTCCGAATAGAATCAAAATAAAGAGTAACAAGAAAAAAAGTATCCCATACCCAACCCTATTACCCATACCCAATGACTCCCCATGAGCAACCAACCTCTCAAAAGCTTCTTGTATGATTGTAAATGCAATATTAAGCTTAAGAAAAATAAAAATGGCAACTCCCATCTTGCCATTAATCAAATTCTTGCTCTTGATCATCGCTTGAACTCCATAAACATCTTCCAACACCGATACTATGCTCGCCAAATGCCAAACAATACTAATATACAATAATCCAATCAAATATATGATAATTAGAAGTAGTAGAATTCCATCGGCATATTTTGAATTTAAAATCAGAAGAATCACCGAAATTATGGTTAGTATTGCGACGATATTATAGACGAAGATGATGAGGAAGCTAACCAAGAACGTAACCATAAGTCTCTTCCAGACCTTTGGGACTACACTCATGACTTTCCTGAAAGTAACTTCTTTCGCCGTATAGATACAAGCAATGGTGTAAACAATTGCGGATGTCGATAAGAGGGAGAGGACGATGAGGAAGATGAAGTAGGTGATCTTGAAAAGCCAGTAAGTAGTCCATTCGGACGAGATGTGATCGGTGATTTTGTTATACTTGGGAGAATCGATTTGGGTGTGATGTAAAGCCATTTGATTGTGGAGGATATTGGAGAAGAGAATTTCGGAGATTTCGATATGAGCTAAGAAGATGAAGGTTAAAGGGATGATCAAAGCTATGGTGATTTGTGTGAAGATCTTTCTCCATGAGAAGATGATCTTGCAGGCTTCTTTGTATATCCCAAAGGAGCCTAGAAACTGGAGTTCTTCTGGTTCTCTATCCATAATTCTTAGTGTTCTTCAATGGGGGAGAGGAAATGAGAAGGGAGATGGGATTTGAAGGGGTTGGGGTGGATTTTGGATTTTCAAAATACCCTTCTTCTTCAAATGATCTACCAAACTTGAATGTAGACTTTTAGGGAGGGTGGTATAATTGTAATTTGGCTAAAAGATAGGGGAGTTTGGTGGAGAGAAACGGCTTCGTTTTGTTCTTAAAGGGGCGGCAAGATTTATTTGTTCCTCCTCGGTTCTTTCACGCGGAGGCGAAGGTCCTGAGAACGATTGCTTCTGACTCGGAATTATCTCAGGTTGTAACCGGAGTCAAGGTGTCAGTTTTAACGGTTCTTTTAACTTTGGTTAACAACTTTTAACTTTTAGAGTTGATATTTTTCTTTTCTAAAACCCAAGGTTTTTGATGATGGAACCCTAAGAATTAATAAATTTTAACCACAGTTAACTTTGAGAGATATCAAATCATAGCTGATCGTGACTGAATTGGAGAGAGCTCAATTATTCCCACAGGTCACCACTTGTCTCGCTTCACCTTTATTAATTGTGGTTAATAATTATGATTAAGATTCATTAACCCTTAGGGTTCAATAATCTAATCTTGGTTTTTATAAAAAATATTATCCTTAAAGGTTAAAAATTCTTAACTGAGTTAAAAGTTTTTGAAATATTTTTTTCAAAAAACTAAAGTTAGATTATTGAACCCTAAGTATTAGGAAAGCTTAATCATAATTAATAGGAACAAAAATGGACACATGTTGACCTGTGGGTGCAAATGATTTCTCCTCAAGCTCCATCATGATTTGTTGCGATTCAATTCCAATAAAGATGTATTAAAAGGGACACATTTTAACTTGTGCGACATAACCGGACTCCTTGGAGTCCCGTTAGATTGAGAGAATTTGGAGTCCTTCTTAGAGTCACGTCAGTTAAACAGGCTCATTCGAGGAGAGGAAACCTCATTCACACTTAAATTACTAAAATACCCTGATAGAAAGATGAAAGGGAATTTTTAAGTTTTGTGGAAGAAGTTTCCCATGTAGATGGGGACATGCCATGGCCAGGTCAATATTTTCAGGATGAACTCCTGTGTAAATCTCATACAAATAAGGCATATGTATTATAAATAAATCGATTGGGCATTCAGATGACAGACCACCACTTGGTTGGCTATTTGCCCATGATCTCATTGATCAGACAATTCTAACCGTTGATGGATGGATTCTTTTGTTGAATATTTCCTATGATAACTCAATCAAGTAGTGGCTCCTTTATTATTTGAGTGAGCAGTGCTAGCCCCATAAATATATACTAAGTCTTTTTTCCAAAGACGCAGAATGGGTGTAATATGTGGTGTTGCTACCCTATGTTCAGGACAGAGATGAGGGCAAGGGGCGTTTTTAAATATTAATAAATTTTATTTATAATTTAAATAAAATACAATATAGTGCCCCTCAAAGAAAAAAATTGTAATATATATATATATATATAAAGGGATTGATTCTTTATATGTACCTTTTAACCCTAATTAAGATTAATAATCTAAGGAGTTAATTTTTTTAAAATAAAAATCAAGGTTGGGTGAATTTTAACCACAATTGGAGTCCAGTTACGCCCTTGAAGTTGCCATGTGTCTCTTTTGACACCACTTAACAATGGTTAAGACTCACCCACTTATCCTTGTTTTTTTTTGGAAAAAAAATTTAACCCTAAAATTCATCTGCCCCTAGAGTTCAACCACCCTTAGAGTTCACCCACTTATCCTTAGTTTTAGGGAAAAAATATTAATTTTTTTAAGCCTTGGTTAAAATTCTCTAACTTTTAGGGTTAATTTATTTTTCCAAAAACCAAGGATAAGTGGGTGAACCTTAAGGGTGGGTAAATTTTAACTACAGTTAAGAAGTATATAACCGTAGAGAATTTCAAGCCTACAATAAATGAGTAAGGGGTAATATGAGAATTAAGCAAACATTCAATAAAAATTTAGTCTTATATACAAGATTCTAATAAGGGTAATTTGAGAATTTAGAAAAAATTAATCTAAGTTTTTAAATAGATATAAATTAAAGGACATTTTTAGATTTAAAAAAAATATCAATCAACTTAAACATAGAATCCTCTTTATATCAGTAGAGATAAGAGTAATTTGGGAATTTAGAAAAGTTAAATCTAAGTTTTTAAATAGATGAAAATTAAAGGATATTTTTAGAATTAAAACAAATACCAATCAACATTTTGAATAGACGAATCCTCGTTATATTATATTAGCAGAGACATTTTTGATTTGGTCTTTGGTGGGTTACTATGATCATCAAATCTACGGTTAGCCGTTAATTTTAGTAGGGTGAATGAATCCTTCTGCCACATCACTTAAAGGGAAATAAACTTAATACTTTAGGTAGTGGCCATGTTGTGTAAACATCTTGCTAGCTAGCACCTTTTTTTTAACGTAATTTTCCACAACAAATGAAAACTTGATATATAATATGAGTGCAAGGATTTTCAAGACTAAAGTATTGGGGATGAAACTTGAAATTTCCAAATTATTCTAATTTTTCATCCCAAAAGTGTAGAATTTGTCTGAAATAAATCAATTTTTTTGTATTATAATTTTGTTCAAACATATTTACATAATTTACATAAATTTATTATATGCAAATCATTTATCTAATTATTAAACTACTTAGATAGATTAGTAGGTTAGTAGTTTAGATAGGATAGTAGAAGTATTTAAGGGTCTTAAGTATCCTAACTTATCATACCAAAAAAAAAAAGTATCCTAACTTATTAGGTGTCCTATTATAAATAAGATATTTTTAGACTAAAATAAAAAAAATGTATTTAATAAAAAAAATATAGTATAAAGTGTCACAATATTTAGGTTTTCTTGTTCAAATTGGTCAGTAGAAGTGTTGATGGGTCTCAAGTATCCAAACTTATTAAATAGCATATTATAACAAAGGATTATCTAATTAAATTTGTAATCTAGTCACAAAATTTTATTTTTTTAAACAAAATCTTAAATTTTTTTCATTATACTTCATGTTACTCTCTTTGTATTAAATAATTTTTTAATATATTATTGTATTTTATTTAAATATATTTTAGTAATTAAATCTAATATTTCTTATATTAACTTAAATTTAACATTAGAAAAGAGTTACTAATAGGTCAGACTTATAAATGTATTACTAATAAAAATAATAATATTATAAATAAATATTATGACATTATTATTTTTCGTGGTTAGAATATTGGGGCTTTTGACGTTAATATATAAAAAAATATAAGTGAAGAGTCCTTATCTATAAAAATAGTAAAATAGAGATTTAATACGTAATAGTAGGTCTCATGGGTCCCACATTAAATTAATATAATTTTAATGTAACTCTCTACTAATCGATAGTCCTTATCCATAAAAATAGTAAAATAGAGATTTAATCTATACTATAATATAAAGAAATAAGACTTCTCTTTATGCTCTCCAAACCCCAATCCCTCCAATCTTATAACTTCTATTCTAGAGATAACACAAGGATTTTCTCTTTAATCTCCACCATTCAAGTTTGGGACCCACTATCTCATCCTAGAGCCCTCTATATCTCTACTATTGTAGAGTCCTCTCTTATCTCCAACTCTTGTAGGTTTGGGATCCACTATCTCATCCTAAAGAGCTCTCTATCTCCACTATTGTAGAGTTCTCTCTTGTCTCCAACTCTTGGGTATATTAATTTAAGTTTAATACTAAGAAATTTATGGTTTTTTCTTAAATGTTATTAAAACAATAATAAATTATTATTATAAAGTTAGTTAATTAATACAAATTATAATGTTGATCAAATTAAAAAAATTATATTATTAAAATATATTACTTAATATTTAAATAAATTAATAAATAATATTATTTAATTTTAGATATTCTTAAATTATTACCCGTGCATCGCACGGGGAATAAAGAAATAAGAACTTCTCTTTTTTCTCTCCAAACCTCAATCCCTCAAAATCTAGAAATTCTATTTTAGAGGTGACATGTGGCTTTTCTCTTAAATCTCCACCGTTCAAGTTTGGGACGAACTATCTCATCCTAGAGCCCTCTCTATCTCCACTTTTGTAGAGTCCTCTCTTATCACCAACTCTTGCAGGCTTGGGGTCCACTATCTCATCCTAGAGCCCTGTCTATCTCCACTATGTAGAGTTCCCTCTCATTACCCGTGCATCGCACGGGGAATAAAGAAATAAGACCTCTCTTTTCTCTCCAAACCTCAATCCCTCAAAATCTAGAAATTCTATTTTAGAGGTGACATATGGCTTTTCTCTTTAATCCCCACTGTTCAGGTTTGGGACCAACTATCCCATCCTAGAGCCCTCTCTATCTCCACTTTTGTAGAGTCCTCTCTTATCACCAACTCTTGCAGGCTTGGGGTCCACTATCTCATCCTAGAGCCCTATCTATCTCCACTATGTAGAGTTCCCTCTCATCTCCAACTTTTGGGAATATTAATTTTAGTTTAATACTAAGAAACTTATGATTTTCCATTAAATATTATTAAAATAATAATAAAATTTTATTATAAAATTAGTCAATTAATACAAATAATAATATCTCTTTATCTCCACTTTTGTAGAGTCCTCTCTTATCACCAACTCTTGCAGGCTTGGGGTCCACTATCTCATCCTAGAGCTCTATCTATCTCCACTATGTAGAGTCCCCTCTCATCTCCAACTTTTTGGTATATTAATTTTAGTTTAATACTAAGAAACTTATTATTTTTCAAAAATATTATTAAAATAATAATAAATTATTATTATAAAATTAGTTAATTAATACAAATAATAATATCTATCAAATTAAAAAAAAACTTATATTGTTAACAATAAAATTTATTAAATATTTAAATAAATAAATAATAATATTTAATTTTAATATTCTTGAATTTTAACCCGTGCATCGCACGGGGTCTCTGCTAGTATGTAATAGTAGGTCTCATGGGTCCCACATTAGATTAGTATAATTTTAATGAATCATTTTCACTCTCCACTAATAGAGAGTCCTTATTCATAAAAATAGCAAAATAAAGATTTAATACGTAATAATATGTCTCATGGGTCCCACATTAGATTAAGTATAATTTTAATGAATCATTCTCACTCTCCACTAATAGAGAGTTCTTATTCATAAAAATAGCAAAATAAAGATTTAATACGTAATAATATGTCTCATGGGTCCTACATTAGATTAGTATAATTTTAATGAATCCTTCTAAATCTCTACCAATAGAGTCCTTATCCATAAAAATAGCAAAATAGATATAGTATTAATAGTGGGTCTCATGGGTCTCACATAATATTATACATTATAATTTTTTTCATATAAATGATGTAAGGTAATTATGTCAACATAAAATTTTGCGTACTCTTTGTACTTTAATTAGTAGAATGTTATACCAGTCCCAAATTGAGATTCAAAACTCTCCTCAATAAAACGATAAGTGTTATTACTTTTACAACCGGATAAAGAAATAAGCTTAAAAGGACGGGAAAGTTATTTTAACCGGTTGTAAAGGTAACCTATTACAATAACAACACATAGGACAATAGTAGTGAGTATAGAAGATTTTGGAATTCTGCGTTTGGTTAGAATTTCTTATAGAGGGAGAGACTCTCCAGACCTTAGGACATATAAGTAGTGATTGCCTTTTATCTTAAGCCAACTAAGCTATTGTTGTGTTTTACTGCTTGGTGTTTGGATAGGAGGAAAATCAAATTCAATGTCTTGCCAATACATATGTCGAAAGCTTGCTGTCGCATTCGACCATTGTGTGTCAAAAAACTTATATTTAGCACTTGGACAATTTTATAGGAAAAACTAATGTGATAGACGGTTTTCTCCCAATCAAAAAACATCATTTTGTGCAAAAATAATTATGCTTTTTTTTTTAATGCCCAAAAGAACTAAACCCTAAATAGTGTTTGATAGAACTTAAAATAATAACTTATTCTACTAAATTAAGCTTTTATTTAGTAATAAGATTGTTTGATAATATTTTAGTGATGCCTAAATATTTTAACAGTAAGTGATATTACCGCTTATTTAATAAGAAATCTAAAGTTACTTTTTGAAAAAGATCTTATTTTATTTTATATGAGCAAATGTCGATTTTCGAAGCATTTTATCATTATAAATTAGTGTTATTAAAATTGGACCATCTGATTGAACCAGTAAAATCGGGAACCAGCCAGAACAGACAAGACAATCAACAGATTTGGATCGCAAAGGTGAAATCCAATTATAATCGGATTAGATCCGGATATAGATAGGGTGATCCGATCTGATTATAATAACTTTCAAAATCATTTTAGATATATTACATATATTTTTAATGCATAAAGTATAAAATTTATAAAAATTAACATTAATTGGAGTTAATTAAGGTCTTATTAGATTTTTTATTATTAAAATCGAGTTTATTTAAAACAAAATTAACATTAATTGGATTTGGATCATAAAAACGTAATCGGATTCAAACTCGGATTGGCAATTCAGAATCTGACATATATCAGTTCGGATTCAGATCAATCGGTTTTGTAATCAGATCGGATTCGTAATCGGATCGGATTCGGATATAGGCAGATCCGGTCCGAATCCGACCCATTGATAGCCTTACCATAACTACAAAGAAACTGGTTTTTAGTCACGGAATTATAGCAAGAGAATACAAAACCGTCGGTATATCTATGTTATAACGATGGAAATCTTTCCATCGCTACATTGCCGTCTCTATATACTAGTAAACAAAAAAAAAAACCTTAAGAATTAGAGATGGTTAACAATTAATAGTGACAAAAATATTTCCCTCGCCAGTAGTCACATCGTAAACTTCTTAAAATACACACGGATACTCTCCCATTGAAAGCGGCAAGGAGACCACAAATATCTACTCATGAGCGCCAATGTGGCCAAGGCATCGGTTTACATGCACAATGTATCAGTTGGCGTGCACAAGAAGTGTGTAGCGCCTCCCGAGTGATGTTGGTGATCTCTCACCGGCGTTAGTCGGAGAGGATCCCAAGTCCTTAAAATATATCATATTATATTTTACCAATAATATTGGTTAACTTTGTATTAGATAAAATGGAATAATAATATTAATCACAATTCAAAATTCTTAATTTAGAATTACTAAAACTCTATAAGATAAGTTTATTCGAGTTCTAATGTAAAATGAACTATTTTATCATATAATTTTTTTGTATTTAATAATTTTTTATTAAATAAATAATATAATAGTAGGAATTTAAAATGACCACAAGACTCTTAGTTTATTAGAGTTCTAGTGTAAAAATATTTTTTTATCATAATATTTTTCATTTTTTCTTAAGAACTATTTTTTTGCTCCACCTCTACTTCCCATACCAAACATTGTATGTCTATGTAAAGAGTATTTGCAGTGTATACCTCAGAAAGCCTTGATACGCGTAGGTAAGGACTTCACCTTCCAAGGAATTTTGCCAAGCATCTTGTTATCTTTAAATTATATTTTTTTAAGCCACCCCGAGGGAGTGGGGGTTTGGCGGACCCCTACATGTTTATTAATAAAAAAGAAACATGTGAGGACTTAAAAACTCGCCCCTACAAGAACACAAGAACACAAACCTTAACTATGGATATTCCTTAAATTATGATTTTGAACGGTGGTATTTATGTAATAACTAATAATACGCTTTCATATGTTAATTTTATGTAAGTATTTCCTTTTATGTAAATATGCAAATTTATGCTGAGGTCTGTATTTGATATGTCACAGACTGCCTCTAACTTAGATTTCGAGGTTGTACCCCACTTATGAGGGTGGTCTTGGGATCTAAGTCCTATGAAATAAAGTTTTTCCTTAAGGATGTGGAAAACAGGATTTGACGCACTTAATATACATTTTTCCCTACACTTGCCTTCCCACATCATCCTAATAACATACTAATTCGTAAAGGAAAATCAGCATATTTTTGGTCACCTTCAAAAGGATGCACTGCGTTTCAAAAAATCGGTTAAGTGCTCACGGTTTTTATGACTGGAAGAGATTGATCACGGTTATCCGTGCAGATTGAACCATAACCTTTCAACATGTGATCATATGTTTTTAAATATCACAGTTTCTAATTAAACCATGATTGTTTTTAATATTAACGACCACAATTTTTATCTGTGATTGAATATTTTAAATACCAAGATTATTACCTTTGAAAACGACTTCTTCACCTATTATAGATCAAGTTTTATTTCAATGAACTGTGATTGTTTTGATTCAAAAATTACAATTACAAAGAATACCATGATAGTTTATAATGAAAATTAATACGTGCAAAGCACATGTACCATTTACTAGCTAGTAATTAAAACATAGGATGAATGTAATCTATGTTTGGTAAATCAGGTACTAAATCCTTGTTAGGGGAAGAAATCAATGTAGAATTCAGTCTAGGTGAAAGTGATTTTTTTTTTTGAAAGTGATTTGATGCTCTTCAAGTGCTGAATGTGATTGGGTTGGCGCGACAAGGGAAGGTTACATGACAATGTGGATGTGCTAGCTTGTGAGCCTGCAAAGCAATATTGGCATGCTTACCATTCAACGTTCGATCGACACTACGACACTACCATTCCAGGCCTCTTGTTTGCTTGATTTTTCTGAGGCATTGGATATTGAAACTTAAATCTTGGGTTCACTTAATTGGGATGATATGCACAATGTTTGCGACTTGCGAGGAGGAGAGGACTCGAAAACTCTCTTTATCGAAGCGATCGCTCCATTTCTGTGTATCGTGAATTTGCCACTCTAGAAATATTTCTCATGAACTCCTCTTATGAAACTTATTTGAAGTCAGCAGATTAATATCCATTTAGTCCTCCATTCTCAGAAAACAAAAAAATAAAAATGATATAAATGGAGAGAGGATTGGAGAAAAAATGGCGGCAATGGAAAATCTGTGAGCAATTAGATACAAGTTGAGGGAAAGAGTAGACATAGAGAGAGAGATTTCCCTCTTCACCATTTCCAGAAAACATTGGAACCACATTTGTATTTATCCTTGCCTTTGCACTCCAACTCCAAGTCTTCACTAATGAATGGCACTTTCTGCATCATCCCCAAACCAAAAACAGAAAGATTAAACAAACTAAAACCCAATTAAACTCATTAAATACAATACAAAGACAAGCTTGATTCATACCTTTTGCTTAGCAAGATCTTGGCAGCCGGTGAAATTCTCGGGGAACTTGCACGTTCCGAACTCAACAGTGTATGCACGCGCGAAGTTTGCGCCACTTGTGGCCAACCTCTTCTTGTCATTCAGTTCCTACAGGGATACATCCATGTTTATAACACTCACCCACATGAAAAATGAGATTGAAAATTTGTTTATGTTTACTACTTCAGAAGGATTTGGTGCAGAAGAATTTTAGGTGAGGTCCTTTGCTAACTGCATCTATGGTACATATAAATCCATCTATAATATACAGAAATAACTACTACCTAACCCCTTCCCTTTGCTCTCTAGATGCATCTTACAAGTTCTATTAAGGATGCCACTGGTACCCTTCTTTAATCTCAACCTTTAACTATTTCTCTTACACATGTCTCTTTTTGAATTCAAAAACCATTTGAGGGATTTTAGGGGATTGTGGTCCTCTATTTTCTTACACGGATAAGGGTGTGTAGAGACGTGTCACTTCCCCATTTTTCTCTCTCTATCCCCATCTATTAAGTATCTTCATTTTTTGTTTGATCCGTAAAAAGATCTCAAATTATCTCTTTCTAAATTTTCTCTCATGTATCTCATATTCTTCTTTTCTCTTTCTCAAAGGACACGACTCCTCCCAATATTTGTACTCCCGTACATTGCCCGGGGGCTTTGCTAGTATACATATATAACAATTTTATACCAATAGAGGTTATATTATGATAGTGCTATTGAGTAGAGACGGGTAGGCCCAAGCCCGGCCTTATTTATTAATAATGAAGCCCATCATTCGGGCAAACCCGGCCCTTTGACAGCCCTAAAGAAGTAGTTCTTAGACTATATTTATGGTCTAAAAGTTTAATACTTATGATTAAGATGATAACTAAAACATGGAGATTAACAATATTAGTAAATGAACCTTGTTAGCTTTGCTTTTCTCGAGGTATTCTTCAATAACCCCAGCGTTGGCCGAGGAGGTGGAGGCCGTGGTAGTGAAAAGAGTGGCCGCAAGGAAAAGAAGCGCAGTTCTTCGTCCCTCGTTCCATTTCCCTTCATTTGACTCAGAAACTCTAGCCTGTTGGGCCCTGATAACCGGCAATTTAGGACCCGAGATAACCGGAGATGAAACCGACGGCATGGATACAAGCTTCCAGTTCATATCCGACGATCCCGTGCCGGTGATGGCATAGTTGCAGGCCAACACACCAGAGTTCAAGGCTGCCATTGCTGCAACTGTAAGACAAGGAAAAAATCACTTCAAAATAATAAGTGGAGGAGAAGGTGAAGAGCATACAAGTATAAGAAAGAGATAGTGCAAATTGGTCTGCTTTTGTTTATGGAATAGATGGATAAAATCTTGTGGTGGGAGTGTGGATAAGGGGTGTGACTAGCTCACTCCTATTGGCAAATTACTTTTCCATTTGTCCCCACATTCAAACCTTTTTGGTGGGTTTGAATCTATTTTAGAGGGCCAACGCAAACCAAAATCCCAGTACAATATATATACTTGGAGTGTTGTCCTTCAATTATTTATTTATTTTATTTTAAGTTATTTTTTTTTCTTACAACATGAAGGACACCTGAATTACAAAGAAAAGAAAAAAAAAAAATGAAAGATACCTGTGCCTGGCCCAATGGACAATCTTGTAACCCTGTTCGGCCTGCTTTGGGCTGCATTTACACGCCCAGGGTTTGTTTTTAGGCCCATGTTGGATCTAAAATGGGCATCAGCCCATCCTTATTGGGTTAAACAGGTTCGGAGAGTCCACTCCCCAAAGCTGGCCTACTAACACTTTGACTGGGAACCTAAGATATTGAAGTACAACGTAACTAGGGGTGTCAACAGGGTAAATTTGGGCCATAAAACCCTCTTGTAAACAGGCTGGGCTTGTTTGGGAATATTCCAAATTACAAGAATGCAAGCCGAAGCCTGGCCCATTAACATCCCTAACTGCTACCAATAGCCATTTCTTATTTTTGCAAGTAACCAGTGGTTTTTTTTTTGTTTTTTCGGTTAAGAAGTAACCAGTGGTTGACAAAGTTATAAATTATAACAGGTAAATTTTGGTTGCAAAGGTTAAATCTTAAATCGTGCAACATAATTTCAGCCAAATTCATGTTTTTCTTTTGGGTAACAAAAACTTGGTGGTGCAGATTAGGCCAAAGACGCGATGGCCTCCACTAATGAACAGGAGGGAAAACATAGTAACCTGTTAAAATAGTGGGAAAATTTTTTTTATCTAGCTCACCAATAATTTTTTTAATTATTAAACCCTGCTTTACAAATAAGAGCGAGGGGCGTTTGGCAGATCTTACATCCTCTAATAGGAGTTAATTTAATAAAAGGTACTTTATTAGATCAAATGTTTTTAAGTTTTTAATACATTAAAATTGTTTGGAAAAAAATAATAAAATAAGTTCTTATTTTATAATAGCCTGTTTTGTAATACATACAAATAAGCACTTATTTGAGAGGTATAAAATTGCATCTTTTGTTTTTAAAATGACACAACCAACATGAAACCCAAGGTATAAAGTGGGTACGTACAAAAAGAAATAATAAAAATTTAATTTGCAAAATTGTCCAAAAAATTGACATAAATGGCGATAAAATATCTTCCCTATTTAAACTCTATTTCAACGGAAGTAGAAGAATGAAGTTCTTTATGTAACGGTTTCAAAATGATGAGTTAATTTGCAAATCTGTTATACATAATAATGCATTTGCAAATTAGGATAAACCTAGCAGTTTATATGTGTACACACACACCCCCCTCCCCCCGACCATTTTTTTTAATATATAAATATCATGACAAAAAAAAATTTTGTATCTTCTTTTCAAGCCCAGGCCAACCCAAGCCCAACCTTGACCCTGGGGTAGAGTTTGTGCCTAGTCGGTTCAGGCCTTGAGAGGGCTTGGGCTGAACCTTTACAAGTGATGGCTAGGCCTTGACAGACTCCAACCCGGTTTGGGCCCATCCATTGACAACCCTAATTGTAGATCCTCTAAATGTACCTGTGAGCGTGGGTTTCGAGAAACCTTAATTAATCTCATTGGTGAGTTTAGAGTCACCACTTATTCATTCAGAATGAATAATTCTCTGGGATTTGGATAAGGTCTTTGGTCTCTGATTAGAGATTAAGGTAAGAGGTTTGGTTAAATCCGGGGAAGGGATTAGGCACCTCAGCACTTCCACTTTTTAGTAATTCTCTACTTGGTAGGTTTAAGCCAAATTAAAGTCAATATTAATGTGCAAGGTATTGGGCCCAGTAGGTCAAAGGGGTAGTTTGGAAGAAGGTTTAGACCCGGTAAGTCAAGAGAGGAGCCCGGTAGGCTAAGGCAAAGTTTGACCAAGGTTAGGGTTGCTAACTGGGGTTAGGTCAAACTAACTATGCTTAGGATTGCTAACTACAGTAAAAAGGTCCAAAAACTGTATTTTTGGTCTTTTTAGATTTCTTGGATTTTTTTGGGATTTTTTTAGATTTTTTCCTAAGATTAAGGATTGCTTCACCATGGTTAAGGGGGAGATCACCATGGTTAGGGCTGCTAACCAGGGTTAAATGGCTGAAACATACCATTTTGGGCTTCTCAAAATATTTATGATTTTCTAAGTATTTTTCCAAAATTTTGTGGGTTAAGAGCTGCTTAACCATGATTAAAAGTTAACCAAAGATGAAGTTTGACCATGGTTAAGGGTCCTAACCAAGGTGAAAATGATTACAAAGGATCATTCTAGAATTCTTGGAATATTTCTGATTTTTCAAGTTTTTTTTCAGAATTTTGTGGGTTAAGGGGTTCTTAACCATGGTTAAATGTTAACCAAAGGTAGATTTAACCACGGTTAAGGGTCTGATCTGGTAAGGATTGGGCCCAAGGAGCAAGGCAGGGCCTAGACTGGCCTCCTACCTAGTCTGGGCCATATACAAAGTCCATTAAAAGTGAAAATCAGTAATGGAGATAATCGGATTACCTCCATTACAGTTTTATTTTAACCAAGCTTTGCAGGGATGTTAACTAGGAATCAGAGGGTTCTAAGATCACAAGGGTGTAGCCTGAAGTACAAGGAAGACCTTGGGCCTTTGGTGGGCCAAGGGAGAGGTCTGGTGTGGCCCTCACGGAGGGGTGAATACACCCTGGTCAACAGTCTGAAATGGCGGTAGATGGACTACCGCCATTATGCCAGTTTGGGTTTAGGTTGAAAATAACCATGGTTAAGCCACTGGTTATAATCTAGTACGACTAGGGAAGGTAGGTCAGAGTATGAGGGTTACAACCATGGCCCTGGATTGGACTAGGGCCCACACTAACCATGATTAAGAGACTGCTAAAAAGAGAGCCAAAATGGCAGTAGTTATTCTACCGCCATTACTGGGTTTGCCCAGAAACTGAATTTTCTCCTTTCTGGATTGGACCAGGGCTTCCCCAGGGGTTTCTCATGGATTGAGGACCCTCTAGGGAGTCATTAGAGTTTTCATGCAATAGGGGAGGGTCTGAACCCGAGTTAGGCCTTTAGGGGGTTCCCCTATGCCTACAGTTAGGTAGGGGGACCCTATCCTTGGCTGAAAATCAATATGAGGTAATAAAGATAGAAAATTAGGACCACCTGGAATAGGACCAGGGGGTCTTATAAAGATTTTACAATAAAAAAAGAGGGAGGGTAGGGGGTCTACCCTTCAACAGCGGCTGTAGGTGGCTGTGCAGGGTGGTGCAGCAATGGTGGGGGTGTTGGAACCCTGTGGAGGCTAATACAACTCGAAAGGGAGGTCTAGGGACCTAGCTAAGGCACTGAGGAGAATGGAATAGGCTTGGTTGAAGTGAGGCAAAGATTTCCCTAAGGATTTTCGAAGTGGTGAACTATGGAGAAGGTGGGGGTTTAAATAGGGGAGGGAGAGGACTTTAGGGGTGCTTTGGGGATTATCAGAGGCATGGGGGACCAATGGGAGCAGACCTAGGGTGGTGTAGAGGTGGCCTGATGCGAGATCTGCATGGATTTGTAGAGAACAGGGACTGACGCTAAATGGATTACCGCCATTCCCATATCAGTGCAATATGGGAATGACGGTAATTCATTTACCGCCATATAGGTATTTTGTTGTTTTGGGCTAAACCCCCACATGTTTAAGTCGAATAACACTATAGCATTGCCATGATTGGAATTGGCAGTAATATGATTACTGCCAATTAGAATTTTTTGAATTTTTGAACTGTGGGCCCACCCCAACAATCCCTAGGGCATTGTGGGCCCTTGCTCGGGCCCACAAAAGGTTCTGGACTGGTTTTGGGCCTGAGATGGGCTTGAGTGGACCCTAGAGTTTACCTAAGGTTTAACCATAGTTTACCTAGGGTTAGTCTAGGGTTTAGGGTTCTTACCAAGGGTTGACTAGGGTTTTAGGGCATTACCTAGGTTTGATTAGGGTTTTAGGGTTTATGGGCTTGCTAATGGGCCTTGAGCCCGTAAGAGTTTTAGGCTTAGGGTTCACCTAAGGTTAGGTCTAGGGTTTATCTAGGGTTAGCCTAGGATTTGAATTAGGGTTTTACTTAGGGCTCGGCTAGGGTTTAGGGATCGTACCTAGGGTTAGTCTAGGGTTTGAAATAGGGTTCTACCTAGGGCTACTAGGGTTCGGACTAGGCTTACCTAGGGTTACTAGGGTTTACCCAAGGTTTAGCTGGGATAACCATGGTTAAAAAGCTTAACCACAGTTAGGACAATGGTGTAAAAATTGGGTGCTTATAGTACCTGTACAAATCATGAAACATTCTCTAGGTCCTCTATATGTACTTCTATATTTCTTCATTTTTGTAAATGAGTTCAAATGGATAATATATACAATCATCACAATTTTTTTTTATCTTTTTATTTAGGGTTTTCTTTGTTCTAAATGTTAGCATCCAATTTTGCCCTCTTGTAGATCCCACAAGACCTCTTCTGACCTCCTAGAGAGTTTTTCAAAAAAATCTCTGAAGCATTAAAAAATTACGAAAAATAACTTTAAGTGGAAAATTTCTAAATTAAATACCTCTTATCTACTGAAATAGTTTTTTGCAGTTTTCTTCTATAAAAATTAAAATAAAAATTTCTAGTGTCCAAACTCAGCTTTTCGTGGGCTCAAAACATTGCTAAATTTTAAGATATTCAAAATGTCTAAAGTGGATGCAAGTGAAGGCATTTGGATCTCTCCACTTTGATTTTAGCCTATTTTCATAGTGGAAGCATTTTCATTACCTCCACACTGTTTTTTTTGCTATTCTAAAAATGTTGATAATCTAAATACTGTCACTACAAAGATTTTAGCAAGAAATCGTACTTAGAAGTTGCCTAAAGACGCAAAGCCCCCAAAATTGGAAACATAAGAGCTAAAGATAATTACATTAACCCCAAAGGGGTTGACAAGTGGTTCCTGGTCCTTTCCCTAAGTGGGAGGTCCTGGGTTCCATTTCTTACTCCCCCTCTTAGGCCAGCTCCGCACAGGTCTAGCCGGACTTACCTGGTGTGGCAGGTTGCGGGCTCACGTCGCACCCTTGGGGATTAGTCCTGACCCAAAGGGTTGGGGACACCCCGGAGTTCGAAAAAAAAAAGATAATTACCTTACAGCCAACTTATATTTTGGTAAGCTGGACTCGAGTCCAACTTATGGCTCAATCCAGTGCCCCAACCATATGGATCAACAGTCCATTTGAATCCATGTCTGCTAAGATCCATTTGGGTACTCTGCATCTTCTCTATCTTTTCTTTTTTCACTTTTCTTTTGTGGAGATATGCTTCATAGTTCAGATTCTCCGGAATAATAGTGCAATTGTCATTTATCCCATCTTCATGTGTGTATATAATCCTTGAGTGAATGCTGAAATTTAGCCCTGACAATTTTATTTCCAGAAGCTTCTTCATCAACTTCTTGAAGCACTCAGGCATCTCATAGAAGGCATGAATTGCAATAGGGAATAGAGTACCAAAACTTCAAAAGGATCCAATAACTCTTTTAAATTGTTGCTAAGATCCATTGGGATCCCTCTTTCTTAAGAACTATTTGGGAGTGTATAATCCTTGTGGGGAACTAGGGTCAATGTTAGTGCTAGTAATTCTGGTGAGTTGGTCTAACCTCACCGGTGATAAGGGTATTTTTGTCATTTTTAAAATGTGTTTTAAGAGAAAATTATTTTACTGAAAAATGAAATACAAATATTCAAAATTTATGTCAGTTTTGGCAAATGCTACCAATTTGGGCAAACACTCAAGCATCTGCTAGAGAAAATTCGTTGCCCATGTTTGATTGACTATAAACGGATTGAGAAAACCAACCCAAACCCAGCACATGGTGCGTAATCTCAAGTTAAAGTCAAGAAAGTCAGCGAATTGAATGGTGATCCAAAATTGATATCCTGAAAAGATCAATTTAAATAGGAAAATAGTAAACGTCCCCGGGGTTCCCATTTTATAACAGAATAACAGAAGGGCAGGTCCTCATGTTAAGCAATCTAATCATGGTTTAAAAAAAAATTCAAAATCTTAGTTTTAATTTAGTTAAGCTTAATCAAGGTTAAAGGAGGGCTAAAAGGGACATTAGGATACGGGCTAAGATATGAAACGGACCCAAGGGTCCGCTGAGCACTGCTCATTTAAATGAGAAGAGATATGATAAATGTTTGAGAATCTAAACAGAATCAATAATAATCATGAATGAAAATCATGGCAGCACCAAAATTCAATGGTCAAGATTTTATACTTAAAATAGGAAGATTAAGATTGGTTAGGTAGTAGAAAATCTTCTATAATATTTCAAAATTAATTTTGTTACCTTTTTCAGCCTCTAAATTAAAATAGGTAATCAATGTTTCCCTGCCGGTTTCTTTATATAAACCCCACTATTGCAATATGCATTGCATTCTTGTGTTTTCTTTTCTATTATAAGTGACTAGTGGATGGCACGTGCAATGCACGTGAGAGTGAGGGGAAGGAGTTAACCATAGTTAATAGGGATACGCGTTAACCCGTAGGTGGGATTGAACTCTCCCCGAGTTCAATCACAATTGGCTGTGATTCTATTATCTAAATAGATAGATGAGGAAGGGGTAGTTTGGGAATTAAAGTAAAATATTAAATCAAAGTTTTGTTCTGTATAAGGGTAGTTTCAGAATCTCGGAAAAATCAGACTATGCCTACCTCTCGCATTATAATAGTAAAGATGTAGCCTTCATTTGTCTTTCGGAAACTTGGTGTGCTATTTTGGTATTGACGATGTCAATTGTAGATTGTACACCGAAGTCATGGTCCTTGCTCATGGCATTCCAAGTGGACAACAAAGCTTATATCCTTGATAAAACAGGCGCTCATAAGTCATACCTGATAGCTGAAGTCCTCGACAAGTAGTTCATTTTTCAATTTTAGTATTATCTTAAAATTTTATATTGATAAATGTATGTAGACAACAAGGTTTGTCGTAGTTCTTAGTATTATCTTTTCAATTTTATTTATATTTTTTTCATATAGAAGAATAACAAATTTATATCTTTCTTTAATCCAAATGCAAGTCTTGTTCCTTGCATCCATAGCTCATGTCAATCTATTATATCAATTCCATTGATAGAAAAAATTTGTTGATACATGAAAATGAATGCATAGGCAGGGGAGTTCCTTCTTAGAGCCTACAATACTTTAGGAATTGTGATAAATTAGTCACATAAGTGAATTTCTTTATATTCGTGCATACAGATCAAATGAAAAATGAAAAACGTTAAGTCTTAAACTTGCACCCTACTTTCTTAAAAGTCCAAAGCTTTAGTCAGTCTATGGCTCCGGCAAGTAGTACTTTATGAAAAACGGTATGGTTTTGTTTATTTAATTAATAAAAAATTAGATGCTTTAGAATTTTTTAAAATATATAAAGCTAAAGTAGAAAACCAATTAGGGAGAAAAATAAAAATAATTAGGTCAGATAGAGGGGGTGAATATACATCTAAATTGTTTCAAATATTTTGTAAAGAACATGGAATTGTACATGAAACATCGATCCCTTACACCCCCAACAAAATAGTGTTGCAGAAAGAAGAAATAGAACTCTTTTAAATATGGTTAGATCTATGATGAGTCATGCAAACATTCCTTAAGTTTTTGGGTGATACATTACTTACTGCACAATATATATTAAATCGTGTTCCATCAAAATCTATGGATAGGATCCAAGCCAAGACTTGATAATCTGAAAGTATGGGGTTGTTCGACTCATGTTCTAATACCACAACATGAAAGACATAAATTACAATCTAAAACTAAAAAGAATTGTTCTTTTATTGGATATCCGGAACATTTGAAAGGATATCATGTATATGACCATGACACTAAAACTATTATAGAATGTAGAGATGCACATTTTCTAGAAGAACCTATGGAAAATCATAGGAATTAACCACACATTGTTGAATTTTTTTGAAATCTCAAAGGAAAAAGAAATTATTGGTGATACAACACAAACAAATGAGAAACCAATAATAGAGGCATCAAGAATTATAGATGGTAATGAGACATCAAAAAATGTGGAAAATGAACTTAGGAAAAGTTCAAGAACTAAACAGCCGCCAACATACTTAATTGATTATCATACTTTTATGATAGAATCTAATGATTTATCAAAGACTTTTTGTTCCTACTCAGAAATAATTCACTCAGATGAGTCTGAGAAATGGTTAAAAGTTATGAGTGAGGAAATTGATTCTATTATAAAGAACAATGTCTTGGAATTAGTTGAACTTCCAAATGACCGTAAAGCTATAGGTTGTAAGTGGATCCTTAAGAAAAAACTTAAGGTTGATGGCACCATAGATAAATACAAAGCTCGTTTAGTAGCAAAGAGATATAATCAAAAAGAAGGAATTGATTATGAAGAATCATTTTCTCCGGTAATAAAATTCTCATCTATAAGAATATTAATGTCTATAATTGTTTACTTTGATTTAGAACTATACCAAATAGATGTAAAAACTGCATTCTTAAATGGTAATTTAAATGAAGAAATATATATGGAACAACTTAATAGTTTTGTAGTCAAAGGACAAGAAGATAAGGTTTATAAACTTATAAAATCTCTTTATGGACTAAAATAATCATCAAGGCAATGGTATATGAAATTTTATAATGCTATAACTGAATTTGGTTTTGTTGCAAATAAATCGGATGCTTGTTTATATATAAAGAATAGTGAGAGTATTTATGTATTTTTTTCATTATATGTAGATGATATTTTAATTGCTGGAAATAGTTTAGAAATGATCATTGAAACTAAGAAATGGTTAAACTCTTATTTTGATATAAAAGATTCAAGTGAAGCCACATTTGTGTTGAGAATTAAAATAATTCGAGATAGACCAAATCGTTTATTATCATTATCACAAGAATCTTATTTAGAGAAATGTGTCCCACGAGTGAAGAGGAAAAGCTTACTATGTAAGGAAAACCCTACGCTCAGGCTGTGGGAAGCATCATGTATGCGATGCTATGCACGAGACCAGATTTAGCTTATGTTGTAGGTCTTGTAAGCAGATTCCAAAGTAACCCTGAAATGTCTCATTGGCAAGTGGTAAAGAGGATCTTATGTTATGTGAAATGAACTCAGCATCTTTGCCTTTGTTATCAAGGCAGCAACCTTGAGTTGTGTGGATTTACTGATGCTGATTGGGGTGGTGACATAGGCAAAAGAAAATCTATGTCCGGTTACATATTTACCCTTGGGGGAGGTGCTGTGTCATGGAGCAGTAAGAAACAGACCTTTGTATCTACATCTACCATGGAAGCAGAGTATATAGCCTGCTGTGGTGCTGCTCAAGAGGCCATCCGACCACAACAACCACGATCCGCTAGAGGGACCAATCTCATTTAATGAAGACTTTGACACGTGCTACCCTAATTTATATTCACAAGGAGTTTGAGGGGTTTAATTCAGTTTAAATAATGAAATATAGTGATCTCATGAACAGTAAGAATCAAACAAAGCAAGTCAAAAGATATTTCAATGAATACTTGCACTCTAGTTGTAGAACTCCGAATCTCAATCACATAGTTGGTGAATAGTGTCAGTGAATAGTGAATTGTGGTCAAAAAGGGTCTTCTATGTGTTATGGTGTATGTATTATGAATAAAAGGAGTGAAACCAAAAATATATATATGTATATGGGTGTTAAAGCTAAGGTAAAAGAGTGGAAGTACTCTAGTCGAGTTAATGAAAGAGTGGAATCACTCCAAGTGTGAAAAATAGGAAAAAAACAGAAGAAATGGCCAGGTTCTGCAAAGGCCGGTCAACCGCCCCTCAAGGCCGGTCTACCGACTTTACGGATTTTTGGATAAAATGAGTTAACAGTAAGGAATTTCCCAGGGCTAGTCGACCGCCCCACCTAGTCAGTCGACCGGCCACCCAAACTTTTGCCCAGTTTGGTCTGTTGAACCATTTCATTAAGGGTAGGATGGTCTTTTGACCACACCCTTTTCCTATATAAGCCTCAAATTCGTAGGTTAGGGCTCATAAACCCTCAAGGCACTAAGAGAGTTCTAAGATGAGAGTTTAGAGAGGAAGAAGGGGAGAAGCTAGGGCTTCTAATTGGGGATCAAAGTGGAGCTTGGGTTCCTTCTTCAAGCTTGGATCTTTCCTTGAAGCTTGGATCACACCTTCTCAAGCTTTTCTCCAATCCAAAAGGTAAGTACTCCTCTAACTAACCTTGATATGAAACAAATAGTAAAAAGAGGATTGAATGTATGATGTTGAATAGGATTTTGCAAATACACTCTACTAGATGATTTTATTATGATTCAATGTATGAATAAGGGTTTTTAAGATTGGGGTTTATCAATAAAATGATAAATATGTTTATGCTTGTATATGAATATGATTATCCTCCAATGAACTATGATTCTAAGTATGATGTTGATGAAATAGGCTTAATGGCCAAGATTTTGTGATGTAATGAATGAAAATGTTTCATATGTTTAGAATTCGTCCAAGTATACTATGATGCTAATATGTCTTGTATGAACCCATATGCAATGTTTGAAGCTTTTCATATATATTATGATGCTCACATGCACTCCACACACTTTATGTTTTACATAACCGAGATTTTCTCATAAGCATGGTATTTCAAGAATCATAAGAAGGGTTTTTCAAAGGAAATTTCATAAGAAGAAGCATAAGTACATAAGCATTGACAATGCCATACTTTGGGTTGATATTTCTAAGACCAGTTACCTCATGCTCATAAGGATCAAGTCTAAGATATTGCATAAGCTCCAAGGATCATAAGTCTCACAAGGCTTCTAAGAACTCATAAGAAATGCATAAGTCTAAGATCGGTTACAATGCTCATAAGTACTCACAAGTTCAATGGATCATGTCTAAGATCTTGCATAAGTCTCCAAGGATCATAAAGCTCACAAGGCTCATAAGCTCACACAGAACTGATAAGAACTCGTAAGCTTACAAGGAACTCATAAGAACTCATAGGCTTACAAGGAACTCATAAGAACTCACAAGGCTTATAAGCATTCATAAGAACTCATAAGGCATGTACCAGGTGTTTTATTTTCCACGAAAGATAAGATTTGATGAAAGGTTTTCTATGATGGGTTTTAAGCATGAAATTTATGAATGATATTCCTTTAAGTACTTGCATGTGATATTATTGTCGTTATAACATTGTTAGCTAGTGGTTTGTGCTCGCTAAGTATTCCATGTTCAACCATACATTTTATGTCGGCAGGTCAGTTTGACATCTGTGATCCCAGTCCGTGGGTCGAGAAGGATTACGGTAAGGAGCCGATAGAGGCTCAACCAGAATAAGATAGGAACCTTGACAGGTGGCCTTATCTTGGATATTATTGAGAGTGAGTGTTGTAGTTTGATGAGTGAGCATATCCACTCTTGTTTTGGTTTATTTATTGTACAAAACTTGGAATACAGTAATTTGTATAAATGAAAATTTTAATTTCACGCTTTCGCACTATTCTATGCTTCCGTATGTTATGCCTTGGGTATTTTTATAGAATGGTTTGGTATCGGATATGACACATCACGAGCCAAAGTATCCCTAACTCCTAGGGGGTATTTTTAGTCACGACAGAGGTGGTATCAGAGCCAAGGCATTAGGTTCACTAGGACTAGGTTGTTCTCTGAGTTGAACTTAGAACTCAGGTGAATCTTAAATGATAGTTCTGATACCAGAGTTGGTATCAGCATTAGGTTCTTTAGGGTTACTTACAGTATGATACCATGATGGAAACAAGGCATTAGGATGAGGAATGAGTCATATTCCAAGTAGAACTAATCATTTAGTTTTAGTCCATAACCGGTTGAAACTAAACCAATCTTGTATTTTAGCAAGCTAATCTTAAGTATATTATTATGTTATGAGTGGTATGCGTTGATGTATGCTTTATGTTTTATAAACATGTTATGCTCAAGGTACTATTATGTTCGATAAAGTTTGGTTTCCAAGTCAGACTCATGTTCTGCTACTGTTCTCAGGATTTATCATGAGACATGGCGGTCGGGGTCACGGTTACCAGACTAGGAATAATAGTAATGGAGGAGACCCTCCATCAGGTGATGAAAAGCCTAACATATCTCAATTACTAAATACTATAGTTGAGACCATAACCATGCTAGCAGCTAGACAGCTTGTTACTGCTGCTGCACTAGTGCATCCACATCCTACACATCATACTTCAGGACTCGAGGCATTTTGAAGGCTTCATCCTCCTACCTTCTATGGGACTTCAAACCCCATGGTTGCAGAGGCATGGATTATATAACTAGAGAAGATCTTCCGTACTCTTCGCTACACAGATGAGCAGAGAGTAGATTGGGCTACCTTCATGATGGAAGGTGAAACCGATCATTGGTGGAGAGCTGCACTGAGGCAGAGAGACACTACCAGGATAGGAGAGCCATGGTCTTGGGGAGATTTTCTTGATATCTTCTATGGATAGTATTTCCCCAATATTGTCAGACAATAGAAAGAGATGGAGTTCATATCTCTAGTACAAGGAGAGATGAGCATGGCCGAGTATGAGGCCAAGTTTGTTGAGTTATCATGATTCGTACCACACCTGATCACGATAGAGGAGATGCGAGTTAGTAAGTTTGAGAAAGGGCTAAAAGCCTTTATCAAGGGTCGAGTCTCTATACTCCAAGTGCAGTCTTGGAGGGAGATTGTAGGGAAGGCCAAGATCGCCGAGAGGAACTCAGATGAGTTTCTTAGGAGGAGAGTGAGCAGCTTCGGGAGAGTCATGCATGAGGGTTAGTCCAGTGGCTCAGTACCACTAGAGAAAAGGGCTAGGACTTCCCTATATCCAGCTCCTAGGCCTATACAGACGTAGAGGCCTCCTTTTGCACCACCAATGCCTCGTCCAATTACTTCGCAAGCACCTCGCCCCTCTTTTTCTCAGGGCACCAAATATGTGTCGCCTATATCCTTAACGTCTTTTGAGGAGTACGATTATTGTGGCCGGAGGCACCCGACTGGAGAGTGTTGGAGAGCATCGAGTGGGTGTTTCCATTGTGGCAAGCAGGGCCACATGATTAGAGATTGCCCACGCAGACAGTCGTGGGTCCAACCTCAAGGGAGCAGACCCCCAATTCGTCAGACTAATCAGAAAGGGTCTTCAAAAGCTTCAGCCTCTAGACCCACACGGTCCTCATAGCCCACACAGCCGTCTCGCAAGACGAACCAGGGTCGGGTCTTTTCCTTGACTGGAAGGGATGCACAGGCATCTGACGATGTTGTGCAAGGTACGCAAAATTTGTAAATTCTTCAAGTATGAATTGATGGTTATTATATTGTACATGTCTGCTTACTTGTATATCATTCTACCTATACTCTATGTGTGCTTGTGAAATTATTGACTTTACCTAATTATAATGCACAGGCGTTTTGCTAGTAAACTAGTGTTTAGCTCGTATGTTGATCGGCACGGGATCGATACATTCCTTTTTGTCACCTAGCTTCACCAAGGGTTTCCCGTCTGAGCCGAGTCATCTACGTCAGGAGTTGACCATTTCGACTCCGCTTGGCAAGTCAGTTGATACAGACCGAGGATACCAGAATTGTATAGTTCAAGTTGGGCAGCATGAATTGCCGATCGATTTAATCATCCTTGAATTCCAAGACTTAGACTTTGATATTATTCTCGAGATGGATTGACTAGCTGCACACCATGGGCACATAGCTTACTCCAAAAAGATGGTAAATTTTAAGCCAGAGGGCATCAAGCCATTACACTTCTGTGGACTACGGAGGAGAGATATAGCTTGTCTAGCGGCTCTGAGTCTTTCAAATCCAGAGGCACGAGACTCCTCAGCCATCCCGGTTATGAATGAGTATTTGGATGTATTTCCTGAAAACTTGCCGGGATTGCCTCCAGATAAGGAGATAGAGTTTGCTATAGAGCTTGTTCCAAGCACAACTCCAATTTTTAATGCTCTATACAGGATTGCCCCAGTTGAACTTAAGGAGTTGAAAGAGTAGATAGAAGAGTTACAACATCATGGTTTCATCCGACTAAGTGTGTTACCGTGGAGAGCCCCCAGTACTCTTCGTGAAGAAGAAGGATGGGTCGATAAGAATGTGCATCGACTATAGGCAGTTGAACAAGGTTACGATTAAGAATCGTTATCCATTGCCTCGAATAGATGATTTGTTTGACCAACTGAAGGGAGCAAGGTTCTTCTCCAATATTGATCTTCGATCGGGTTATCATTAGTTGAAAAACAAGGCTGAAGATGTTCCCAAAACAACCTTTAGGACTCAGTACGGGTACTACGAGTTCCTAGTCATGCCTTTCGGTCTAACGAATGCACCGACGACATTTATGGATTTGATGAACCGAGTGTTCAGACCTTGTCTTGATCGATGTGTCATTAATTTTTGTCAACGATATCTTGGTGTATTCTCAAATATGGGAGGATCATGATTGAGACCTTCACCTTAAACTTGAGACTCTCCGAGAGCATAGGCTGTATGCCAAGTTGAGTAAGTGCTGATTTTGGTTAGAGAAAGTGGCATTCCTTGGCCACGTGGTATCTGACGAGAGCATTTCAATAGACCCAACAAAAATAGAGGCAATGATGAAATGTGAGAGACCCAAGAGTGTTACCGAGATACATAACATCCTCGGTTTGGTAGGCTACTACAGGAGATTCGAAAAGGGATTCTCCAGCTTAGCGGCACCACTCATGTACTTAACGCGGAAGAATGCTAAGTTCGCTTGGAGTGACAAGTGCGAAGCGAGCTTCACAAAGTTAAAGAAGAAAATACTACGGCCCCCATTCTAACAGTGCCATCTGGGAGTGGCAGTTCCGTGCTTTACAATGATGCATCGAATATCAGGCTAGGATGTGTTCTTATGCAACGCAAGAATGTCATCGCCTATGCTTCCCAGCAGTTGAAAGATCATGAAAAGAACTATCCTACGCACGAATTGGAGTTGGCCGCAGTTGTATTTGCATTAAAGATTTGGTGGCATTACCTTTATGGGAAACAATTTGATGTGTTCACGGATCATAAAAGCTTGAAATATTTGTTTTCCTAAAAGGAGTTGTATATGCGGCAACGTCGATGGATGGAATTCTTAAAGGACTACGAGTACTCTATCCAATACCACCCGGATAAGGCTAACGTGGTGGCAGATGCTCTAAGCAGGAAGCCTCCTGGACTTATAGCCCACATGATGATTCGCGAGTGGAAAATGTTGGAAATCATGACGAACATCGATACCAGTTTCATTATTTCCACCTTTAGGCTAGTCATGGCTAATCTTATGATCAGGCCTTATATCCTAGTTCGGATCCAAGAGTTACAGGATTTGGATGCAGAGCTAATTGCTTACAGAGATAAAGTGGTTAACAATGGGAGTGATGAATTCTCTTTGAATGGTAATGGAGCCATCACATTTAAGGGAAGGTGATGTGTTCCTACGGATGTGGAGTTGAGAAGCAAAATATTAGAGCTCACTGGTTCAAGTACACTGTGCATCCTGGTGGTACGAAGATCTACCAGAACCTAAAGAGACACTATTGGTGGCGGAACATGAAGAGGGAAGTTGCATAGTATGTGTCGAGATGCTTAGTATGCCAACATGCGAAGGCCGAGCATCAGAGATCGGCAGGTCTTTTATAGCCCCTCTCTATTCTCAAGTGGAAGTGGAAGAATATCTCCATGGACTTCATAGTTGGCTTGTCACGCACGGCAAGGAACTCCGATGCTATATGGTTTGTGGTTGACAGTTGACGAAGTCTACACATTTCCTACCCTATTGAACTACGTTCAACATGAACCAGCTGGTTGCATCATACATCAAAGAAGTGGTTCGGTTGCACGGGGTGTCAGTGAGTATTGTTTCAGACAAGGATCCGAGATTCACTTCTAGGTTCTAGAGAAGCTTTCAGAGCGCTATGGGTTCCCGTTTGGACTTTAGCATCGCCTTTCATCCTCAGACAGATGGGCAAACCAAGAGGGTGAACCAGATTATAAAGGATATACTCCGAGCTTGCATGTTGGACTTCAAAGGCAGTTGGGAGGATCACTTGCCGTTGGTTGAGTTCGACTACAATAACAATTATCAGGCAATCATCCAAATGGCACCTTTCAAGGCCTTGTATAGGCGAAGTTGCAGATCTCCTCTATACTGAGATGAAGTTAGGGAGAGGAAAATATTGGGTCTGGAGTTAATCGAGCAGATCGTGGATAGGGTCAAGATCATCTGGGAGAGGTTGAAGACAGCTCAGGATAGGCGGAAGAGCTATGCTGACACCCGTAAGCGAGATCTTAAGTCTAGTGTTGGCAATTTGGTGTTTGTTAAGGTTTCGCCGACAAAGGGTGTTATGAGATTTGGAAAGAGGGGCAAGCTCAGCCCGAGGTATGTGAGTCTGTTTGAGATCATCACTCGAGTTGGTGAGGTTTCTTATCGGATTGCTCTACCCACTCACATGGCGGCGGTTCACAACGTATTCCATATGTCCATGCTTTGGAAATACATTCTGGATCCTTCTAATGTGATCGACTTAGATCCATTAGAAATCCGTGAGGATCTCACATTGGTGGAACAACCGGTTAAGATTTTGGAATTAGAGATCAAGGTTTGTACAATAAGATGATTCCCTTGATTCTTGTTCAAATGACAACATCATGCTAGAGAAGAAGCCACGTGGAAGCACGAAATCGAAGTGAAAGAAAAGTACCCTCACTTGTTTGTTTAGCTATCTCATGTATTTTGTGGTTCGTTCTAATTTCGAGGATGAAATTTCTATAAGGGAGGAGGATGTAGAACCCCGAAACTCAATCACCTAGTTGGTGAATATTATTTGTGAATAGTGTAAGTGAATAGTGAATTGTGGCCAAAAAAGGTCTTCTATGTGTTATGGTGTATGTATTATGAATAAAATGAGTGGAACCAAAAATATATATATGTATATGGGTGTTAAAGCCAAGGTAAAATAGTGGAAGCACTCTAGGTGAGTTAATGGAAGAGTGGAATCACTCTGTGTGAAAAATGAGAAAAAACAGAAGAAATGGCCAGGTTCTGCAAAGGCCGGTTGACCAACTATCACGAAAAGGGCCAAAATAGGCTAACAGTGAGTTGGTTGTGTAGGGCCGGTCGACTGCCCCTCAAGGCTGGTCGACTTACTATATGGATATTTGGCCAAAATGGGTTAACAATAAGGAATTTCCCAGGGCCGGTCGACCGCTCCTCCTAGCCGGTCGATCGAGTATCCGAACTTTTGTCCAGTTTGGTCTGTTGAACCATTTCATTAAGGGTAGGATTGTCTTTTAACCACCCCCTTTTCCTATATAAGCCCCAAATTCGTGGGTTAGGGTTTATAAACCCTCAAGGCACTAAGAGAGTTCTAAGAGGAGAGTTTAGAGAGGAAGAAGGGTAGAAGCTAGGGCTTCTAATTGGGGATCAATGTGGAGCTTAGGTCCTTCTTCAAGCTTGGATCTTTCCTTGAAGCTTGGATCACACCTTCTCAAGCCTTTTCAAGCTTTTCTCAAATCCAAAAGGTATGTACTCCTAATAACTAACCTTGTTATGAAATAAATAGTAAAAAGAGGATTGAATATATGATGTTGAATAGGATTTTGCAAATACACTCTACTAGATAATTTTATTATGATTTAATGTATGAATAAGGGTTTTTAAGATTGAGGTTTTTCAATAAAAGGATAAATATGTTTATGTTTGTATATGATTGTGATTATCCTCCAATGAATTATGATTCTAAGTATAATGTTGATGAAATAGGCTTAATGACCAAGATTTTGTGATGTAATGCCATGAATGAAAATGTTCCATGTTTTTAGAATTTTTCCAAGTACACTATGATGCTAATATATCTTGTATGAATCCGTATGCACTGTTTGAAGCTTTCCATATATATTATGATGCTCACAAGCACTCCACGCACTCTATGTTTTACATAACCCAAAATTTTCTTGTAAGCGTGGTATTTTAAGAATCATAAGAAGGGTTTTTCAAAGAAAATTTCATAAGAAGAAGCATAAGTGCATAAGCATTGAGAATGCCAAACTTTAGGTTGGTATTTCTAAGATCGGTTACCTCATGCTAACAAGGATCAAGTCTAAGATCTTGCATAAGCTCTAAGGATCATAAGTCTCGCAAGGCTTCTAAGAACTCATAAGAAATACATAAGTCTAAGATCGGTTACAAGGCTCATAAGTACTCACAAGATCCATGGATCATGTCTAAGATCTTGCATAAGTCTCTAGGGATCATAAAGCTCATAAGGCTCATAACATCACAAGGAACTCATAAGAAATCGTAAGCTCACAAGGAACTCATAAGAACTCATAAGGCTCATATAAATTCATAAGAACTCATAAGGCATGTACCGGGTGTTTTGTTTTCCACGAAAGATAAGATTTAACGAAAGGTTTTCTCTAAAGGTTTTAAGGATGAAGTTTATGAACGATATTTCTTTAAGTACTTGCATGTGATATTATTGTCATTATAACATTGTTAGCTAGCGGTTTATGCTCGCTAAGTATTCCATGCTCAGTCGTACATTTTATGTCGACAGGTCAGTTCAATATCTGTGATCCCAGTCTGTGGGTTGAGGAGGACTACGGTGATGAGGAGCCAACAGGGGCTCAACTAGAAGAGGATATCCTAGATTTTATTGAGAGTGAGTGAGAGAGAGAGACCACATTTGTATTTTGTTGAGTGGGCATGTCCACTCTTGTTTTGGTTTATTTATTGTACAAACTTTGAATACAGTCATTTGTATAAAAGAAAATTTTAAGTTTACGCTTCCGTACTATTCTATGCTTTCGCTATGTTATGCCTTGGGTATTTTTATAGGATGGTTTGGTATCGGATATGACACATCACGAGCCAAAGTATCCTTAAGTACTCCTAGGGGGTATTTTGGGTCGCGCCACTAGTCTAGAACATGAGAGAGAGCTCAAAGGGTTAAATCATCCACAATGTGGGAAACCTAGAACAACTTTGTGAGCCTCTCTTCTCAGTCTCAAAAAGCCCTGAATCGTGTTAGGGAATAATGGTATAAAATGGCAAACCAAGAAGGGAAGAATAGAAGTTATTATTTTATCAATTCCCACATGGTGGTTAGAACGACCAAGAGGGTGGTTCGAAACACCCTTGGTCGTTCGAACATCCTATGGGGTGGTTCGAACCACCCCATAAGCCGAGTCTTTGGATTTTTCTCCCACACAAATTTGGTTGCGTCGTTCGAACACTCATTCCTTGGTTCGAACCACCAACATGAAAAACGCCTAGAAACTGATTTTTAGACTTACTTGGCTTCTTGTTTCTAACCACCTAGAGAATATCGAACATTGTCTAAGTCAATTCCTCCTAAGGTAAATGTCATCTAGGTCTCTTACCCTCCCTAGGGACGTTCGTAGCTCATGATCAACAACTTGTCTTCATCTTCTCATGGCTTTTAGCGCTAGAAGCTTCTTGGACTGAGACACCCTTTAACCATGGTTTGTCTTATGGAATTAGCCAATCCAAATCTAGAATTTATAATCTCCCCCTTTGGCGATTCCGTGACAAAACAACACTGACAAACATGACAAGGACCATACTCTCCTAAACTGAATAACAATATAGAGACTATGACTTTTACATGACTCAGGCTTGAAAACAGTGAAGGCTTACAAAACTCGAATCTTACATAACTTGATAATTTTACTATTCAACCAATCGGCGACTTCAAGTCATGAAGATGAGGAACCGGCATTGGTTGCTTTCCTGAAAATCTGCAAATGCTAAAAAAATACCAGTGAAGCATGGGGAACATACAAGTTCATAAGCCAGATATAAGTGCACTAATTATAATCATTACCACACTAAGAGAAGTGAGGTGGGAGAATCAACAAGGCAACACAATGTGTTCTCCCCCTGTGTGAGTAATGAGATACACTCATGTTAAAAGTTCAATTTCTCTCTCCTTATGTGAATTACCTCTCTCCATGAGAGACATCTATGCGAGTTAACTCTCTCCCCCTTTTTGGCACGAATGGCCAAGGGAATCCTGGAAGTATACAATTAGAGCAAAATCAAGCATGCAAGTATTAACAAATAGAAACAATTCATAACAGATGATAATAAGATAAGCAGGGAATAGATAGACAATTGAATGACAACCAACAAGTATCATATATCCCTACCATCAAAACATGTAGTAATTCCTCCATCTAAATCTCATGTAGCATCACAACAAAAATATCCTGAAACTAAGATGCAAATAAAGATGATGCAACAACATGACATAACCATACACAACCATATAAAGAAAGACACAAATGATATCCAACAACCTGTTCTGGATACATACCCCGAACACAAAAAGTAATCCAAGTATAAGCACAAAGATAGTCAAGAGAGATAGAGAGTGTGCATAAAAAAAGTCTGGAAACATATCTAGAATTACAAACCAAGAGAGATAGTCTAAGAAAAACATCATATCAAGAAGTATCAATCCAACAGTAGTTATCAACACTATCATGGGGCATGATAGTCCTGATCATAACGACTCTGAAAGGCACGAACATCCTGATACATGGAGGCGACTGAGCCCTCGAGCGTGTCAAATTGGGCATCAATCCGAGTAGACATATCTCCCATCATGGTAGTAAGGGTCTCCAAGGTGATGGGTGCAGGCATCTCTGGAGCATCCTCCTGATCTGGAGCATCGATGCCTTGTGGTACACGTGCAACTATATGAGATATACTTCTCTTGAGAGTTTTAGCAGTGATGGGGCCTATGGATCTCTTGAATTCATCACTAGGGGAAGCTCGAACATTCTGGGTTCTTAGTGGACAGGTAATAGTACTCCAAAAGGAAGTCCCTCTTTCGCGGATTCAGCTATGTGTGCCTGACGAATCATGTCAATGATGTGAGCAGCTAAATCAATCCCATGGCCTCTCTGAGGCTGTAGAGGAAGCGAGCACAATATGAGCGAAGTTCAGTGGTGTGGCTCTTGGGATGAATGTTTGAACTCATGAGATGGGATTGTGCTAAGTGGAATCCTTCCCACCGAGTTTGATAGCCACACAAAAAGGAAGCAATAACATCAAGAGTTTGGTCCTTCCTATAGCGATAGGGTTAATAAGCCTCAAGAACACGGGGACACTCAAGATAGGCAACGATAAGATCTTGGTGAATCTCAATAGACCGGCCAAGAACCCTTGATTTTAGAAGCCACGTCTCACTGTTGAAATCATAGATGTTGGCATAAAATTCCCAAATCAATTTTACCGGAGATTGACCATGAATTTAATTGGCACCTTCCCAACCACGAGCACGAATCATATGGAATAGTTCATAATCAGTGAAGTTTGAGAGGATAGTTTCTCTTTCAACATGAACTGGGTAACGATTCATAGACCTCGTGTATAGGGTCACTCGGAGCAGGCATTTTGGATTTGCCCTTTGCTGAGGCCTTATGTACTTTTGGAAGTCGAGGCTTTTCCTTTCCCTCTGGAAGATTTCCTAGTAGGGGGAGCATTCCCAATGATTATTCCATGACCAATGTAGGTTTCCCCAGCAACAAACTCCTCATCGGAGTCAGATTGCATGATGTAGCACCTTTTGAAACTTCTAGACATGAGAAATGCAAGAATAATGAGAGAAAGTGTAAAAGCCATGATCAATTTTCTCTATGAGCGAAATCTAAGTACTTTTTCAAGCAATGTTAGAGATTTCTACCCTAGAAACTCTTTCTAGATGAACTTGACAAGCTAGAGTGAGATAATTTACCTTATGGAAGCACAAGAATGGAGGAGAGACCCAAATGGGAGAGGCTAGTTCGAACAACCTTGGGCAAGAGAGAGTGAAAACAAACTCAATTTGGGGGGTTTTTAATGACCAACCCGAGGGGTCGTTCGAACGACCAAGGGCGGCGTTCAAATGCCCCCTTGAATTATTTATAGAAATGCCATTTTCTTCTTATTTTTGAAATTTTGCAACTTTGGTTCAACTGGGATTCATGCAGTGGCTCTTTAGACTCAATAAGCATTGACCTGTCAACACAAATTAATTTGTCCACCTCTTTTTGGATCAATTTATCCAATTCTGGCACTGACTCTCCCTGAGTTCAAGTATGGCAACATCTTGCTCATAAATGCATAAAGAGCATTCTAGGCTACAAACAATTATGACATGCCTAATAAAATATCACAATTTTAGATTAAAGAAAATTAGGATAAACCTACCTAATTTTAATCACATAGGGCAATCAGGCAGAGACACAATCACTTGGTCACATTTAGTGCACAGTTTTTCAAAAAGTCAAGTGTGTAGTGAGGATCTAACAGAACTTCAATCTCTAGTTTCTATCCCTAGTGAGGATTTGACATCATACTACTAAGGAAACTCCATAAATCACAATATTAGAAGTCAAACCTAGTTAGATCCAAAATATGCCGAATTTTTGAATTTAAGTGCATCATTCTCCATTGTTTGTCTTTATGCAATTTTCTTCTTTTTACTTTTCCTGACAAACATAGTCATATTGTAAGAATTTTTATTGACTTCCCTTCTTCATCTTTTTCTTACAATGGTGGGTTTCACATTATTTGGGTAGGTAGTCCTCTCCTACTGGCAACAAGGGCTTTCACACTAGCAACCTAGATAGATACCTACTGTCTGCATAGGTAGCCATTACATATTGTTTGCATCTAATAGTGACTTTCACACTATCCCAATAGGTATCCCTTCTCATTGCCTCATTCTTTATCATTTTTCATGGACGACACAAGTAAGTGGGAACGGTCAATCCAAAATTGATCAACCGAAGGGGCCATAGAAGGATAACACAATATCCTATGACATAGGAATATAGACCTTCAACCAGAGTCCTATTAGAGTGCATATGCATAAAATATAAGGCATATCATGAATTACTTAATTCTAACTTATTTTAACACCCAAAGGACATAAACATATGCATTATCCCTAAAAGCTCAATCCTAAATTGTGAGTTTCCTTGAACACATGATAGATCAATTATGGAATACAAGTTATGCACAATATGCTAGAAGAGACGTAACAAAAAAAAAAAAAACTCTTTTTGGATTCTTTCAGTTTTCTTATGTTTTTGGATTTTCTCATTTTTAATGTTTTTGGATTTTTATTAACTCAATAAAAAAAAAAACTAAAATAAGAGGATTTTTTTTTGAAATTTTGGATGCAAGCAATACAAGTGCAAACATCAAAAGAAAGCAATAAGAAACAAATCTAATAATATACATAACTAAGTATAGCACTAGGTATAGATATATCAGTTAAAACACAAACTAAGCTATGGCACCAATGGACTAATCATAGTCCTGGAGGTCTTCCCTCCTCATCTAAATGGTTCTAAGATTTGATTTTAACCATGGTTAAGCTAACTAGGGGAGCCTGGAAGGACCAGGGAAGATAAAAGGAGGTCCTAGGGACCTAAATCAGGCCCTAGAATGGACCAAGGCTCACTTAAAATGGGCCTAGAGCCACTGCAATAGGGAAGCCCAGAAATGGTGGTATTGTGTTTACCGCCATTTCTAGATTTTTCCAGAAAATAGTTTTTCTCCCCCTGGCACTGCACCAGGCTACTTCTAGGGGATCCCTCATGAACTGAGGGTCCCCTAGAAGCTTAGGGGAGTGGCCATGCACAATTACCGAGCCAGAGCTTGTTCACTCGAGAGGCCACCCATGCCTATGAGGAGGCAAGGGGACCTCTCTCCTTGGGTTTGCAACACCACAAAAGAAATAAAGAGAACCCTGGAGTAGGACCAGGGGCTCACAATGCTTTTACAGAAAGAAATAAGGGTAGGGGGAGTCCCTATCCTACTGGAACACGCCAGAGAGAGACGGTGGCAGTGACTGTGGAGGGTGGCAGGCCTGGGGGGGGACCTAGGATAGTCCTTGGGGCTCTTAGGAACCCTTGGTCTCACCTGAGGTAGAGGACGAATGCTGGGAATAGGGAACTCGGATTACCAAAGTTTCTACAGGGGGATTTTTTTTGGATCCTTTGAAGGCTTGAGGGGGAGGGTATTTATAGGCTTGGGGACGACCAAGGGTAGTTTAGGGATTACTAACAAGATGGAGGACCCAAGGGAGGTGCAACAAGTGGTCCCGGAGAGGTGCCAGACCTTTTCTGTGTACTCTCTAAGAATTGCGGTAGTTCTAGTTCCGTCATTCCTGAATTAGGCCAAAATGATAATAGCAGTAATGGGATTACCGCAATTTATGAGTTTTTGCTCAAACAGACCCAAACTAGCTGCTTTTGGTCTGGGACACTATAGATTTTACCAAATCCAGTAATGGCGGTAATATTATTACCGACATTATCTAGTTTTTCAAATTTTAAGTATGGGCCCCCCACCAACGGTTCAACTAAGGCTTGTGGGCCCCTGCTTGGGCCCACAGGGTAGTCTAGTTGTGGTTTTTTTTTGGGTCTTTGGGCCCATGGGTCAAACTAGGGGGTTTAATTGGGGTTTGACCTATGGGTTGACTAGGTTTGACCCAGAGCTTGACTAAGGTTTGACTAGGTTTGCCTAGGGTTTGACTATGGTTTGACTAGGTTTGCCTGGGTTTGACTATGGTTTGGCTAGAGTTTGCCTAGGATTGAGGAGATTAACCATGGTTAAGATTGTTAACCATGATTGGGGAAGGGGTGTAAAAATTGGGTTCTTACACAGGTCACAATTTATAATTGTGTTTAAGACTCCAAAGGAAGTATGGATAATAAAAGTAATAGGTTATTTAATAGTCAAAAGTTTTGGATGCATATGTCCATATACAAAGCATGCAAAGGATTAATCTTTATTATATTAGTTTTCACTTAACTGATTAAACAAATTAATACTTATTCTTGTTTGAAAATAAATATTTTATTTAAAAGCCTCCTACTATTTAGATTGCATACACACCGGGGGATTATTTTAAACTCATTGTTATGCATTTCTTAATTATACAGCCATATCAGGAACACAACGTATTGACATAGAGCCAAATACCAGTGACCGTTCTACTTTAAAAAGAAAAATTATGAGTGTTGATGGTGATTTAAATTTTAAATGGATATTAGAATAGCCAAAAGTAATTAGGAAATTTAGCCCAAAATACTCAACATCTTATGCAGTAACAATTAGAGAAGCAATATGTGCATAAAATTCAACAACTAAAATCAAAAGTGCTAAACATGGAAAAAAGAGATAACTAAAATAGAGAAGATATTATCCATCAATTATGACTTATGAAGCAAGAGTTAGCACAATTAATGTCTAAGGTGATTGTTCTTGAGTTAGAAGTACTAAGAGCACAATCATCTACTGATTGCTCATGTCACATGGTATTTAAATGCATGGTTTGGTTCACTAGCTAGATATATTATAACAATATGTTGCTTTTATTTTCTATAATTATTTGTTATTTTTTGTATAGAATGTTTCGATAACATTATCCATATTGAGTTAAACCTATCCTATGTTGAAGCTGAACAACCAATTGAAGATTTCTTTGAAAAATTTAGTCATTGGTTTAATGCGAGAATAAGCAACAGTGAACTTCCTCAAATAAATTTGATGTTGCAATCTTTGCTCAAAGAATTACTTAATCAACATATATCTTACAACAAGATGTCATAAACTTGAGGATATCGATGGATATTTGATTTTGCGAAACATAAGGTGAGACGACTCAAGAATTAATTAAGGTTATTTTTTTTGTTTTTCTAATATTATAACTTTATGACCTACAATTTGAATTGTTATTTATTTATAAAAAATAAATAAATATTGAGAGATAGAAAAGAAGAACGTAGGTTTATGTTTCTTAACCCTGAACAAACCGTAAATACTACTAGTACTAGTAGTATTTACGAGACCCAGTTAGGATTTGGTGAGTGGTTGTAGGTTTAGGCCAGTATAGACTTGAAAATTGAGATTCGGCCTACTCGGTGCCTAAATCGGGCAAACGACCTCTGATTCCCTCGAAACCAATTACCACACTTAGGTTGTGTGGAAATACACGTGTTAGAAGAAATGGCATTGAGAACCGAAACCCGATTAGGATTTTATACGCGGTTAGTAATGAGTTTGCATGTTAATGATTGAATAATGTTTTTTTGTGCTTCTTTGCATATTAATTAATTATGAAATCTGTAAATTTTATCATTTTGAAATTCTAATATATTATTTTATTTTATTTTATTGTCTTTGTAGGAAGGAGCCGACAGCACACACCTGTCGAGTTTTAGAGTTGTGGGAGGGAACCAGCGAGATGGAGATAGTTAGACTTAGGATTTTTTGACACTTTTTTATGGGCATGTATTATTACATTATGATGGGCACGTGTGATTGGATGTATTTATTTTATATATATTGATTGTGGATATCCAGGTAGAAAATTTATTTTATATATAATGTATTTATTTTACATTATGGGTATATTGTTGAAAGGTACAAAACAGGTAAAAAAAATTTTGTAAAAAATTAAATTTTATTTTTTTATTCGATTACTATCCGTGACGTTTGGGAAACTCCGTAATTGACATCCGTTACTATCGCAGTGTTTGTAAAATGTTGTCATAGACTCCACCTATCGCTTATGCTGTCATAGACTCCACCTATAGCGGCGTTTGGGAAATACGGTCATAGACTCCACCTTTAGCGGTGTTTGGGAAATGCCGTCATAGACTCCACCTATAGCGGCGTTTTGTTGAACGCCGTCATAGACTCCACATATTGCGGCGTTTTGTTGAATGCCATGATATGTGTTTTCACAAGCCGTTATAGGTATAGTCTGTGATGGCATTATTAAAACACCGTTATACGTAGAGCCTTTACCGGCGTTTTAGAAATGTTGTCACAAACTATACCTATAACGGCATTATTCAAACATCGTGAGTATAAATACCGTCTTTAACGGCGTTTGGTATGAAACATCGTTATTACCAATAATGGCGTTTTTTTGTCTTTTAACGGCGGTGTTGAAGCACCGTTAAAAGGCTTAAATTTTGTAGTGTAGTGTTGAATTATCGATAATAAGTAAATTGGTCTTAGCCAAGGATAACCAAGTACCCGTTCCACATTGTAATATTTGGTAAGTTTCTGCCTACATCTAGTTCTCATGCTATTTTGTTACTAATGATTATTAATTTTTAAAGTTGAGTGTTCATTTTAAATTACGATTTTAGAATTCATTATTCAAATTGTAGGGAACATTGGTGCTTGTGTTTAACCCTTATAGGAATAGCTTCAGTGTACTGGTTGGTTCCATTGCAATTAGGCATATATGCATGTCCAGAAATTACAAAATGTTTCAATTTGTAAGTAATTTCTTCCCTATCCTTCACACATTTTACATCTATGTTTATGTCTTGTATTACCTTTAATTAATTGATGAAATTACTGTCGTAAAGGTAAAGGGCAATTGCATACAAGTTAAGTCTTTTGAAAGGCAATGATAGACCCACAAGAGTGAAATTTATTAATATTAAGGTCTGCTCAACTTTAATTAATTCTTTTAATTATTGTTTCCAAAATTTTATGTATTAAACATAACTAACATTCCGTTCATTATCTTAAATTTTTTGTAGTGTCTCAAACAAAATGGTAGCGGGGAATGTGGTTACTACAACATATTGTACTTGAGGGACACCATCACAAGCAATGAAATAGAAATATATGATAAGATTGTTGATTTCTTTGTTAAGGGTAATGAACCATATAGTGATAAAAAATAATAATAGGACTTAAAAAGGATCTGGTTGAATATTTGACAAGTTTTATTATATAGATTAACTACATTTGTGAATAGATGTATTCTAATCACACTGTAAAACAATTTCTATTAATTAATGATAATATATATTATTGTTATATTATTCATGGTAGAGGTTATATATTCTATTATTTGCAAGTTGGTGTGTGGATGGATGTTTTATTTTATTCATATATAAATTTAGAAATTGTTGTGAGGAGCGGTAGGGGTTACATGAAGGATGGTTTTAACTAGAAAACAAAATGGAGAAAGATCACGAAAAAAAAATATCAATGATCACAGTTGATTGAAACACAGTGAGATTTTAATTTTAAACAATCACGATTAATGTTCTAACCGTGTTTGTAAGATGAGCTTAAAATGACATTATTTTGAATGTATAATCTCAATTAATTTATGTATCAATCACCATTAAATAATCGTGATATTTTATATGACTTACGATCACGTGTCGAAAGGTTAAGGTTCATTCTACGTGCTATAATCATGATCAATGACCTACAAGTACGGATAAAAACCGTGAGGGATGATCTGATTTCTTGTAGTGACTATAAGAAGGGGATAATATGCCTCAATCCTCCCAAGGAGAATTATAGAACAATGTTTCAGAGTAACAACACCAAAGCACTTGCACTATAGCCAAGGGAGAAGGCAGAAAAAATAAACGACACATGTTAGGTTTGGTTTTGAAGACATGCTTTCTTTTGCACTAGTAACTGGAAGTGGAGTCCCTCTTATATTTAGGAAGCAATAAACAACAAGATAAACAATAGATGGATGACTTCTATGATGGAAGAGATGGAGTCCCTCCACAAGAACAAAATGTGGGAGTTGGTTAGAACTTTCAAAGGGAAAGAAGACTATAGGGTGCAAGTGGATATTAAAAAAAAAGGGAAGCTTCATCTAGAAAATGAAGATGAATGGCTTAAAGCCTAACCTGTATCTAAGGGATTTTCACAACGAGATGGGGTGGACTACAATGAAATGTTTTCACTGATTTTAAAGCACAATTCAATAAGAGTGTTATTGGCTTAGCACTCTTTGATCTAAAATTGGAACAACTTGATGTAAAGATGACTTTTCTTTATGGTAAATTAGATGAAAAAAATTACATAAAGCAGCTTAAAAGATTCAAGGAGCACGAAAAGATGAACTACTATACGTGTGCAAGTTGAAAAAGTCCCTATATGGATTGAAACAATCTACATTGCATTAAAATAAAAGGTTTGACTCCTTTATGTCAAAAAAGGCTACACGCAAAGTAAGGTATAACTATTGTGATTACTTTGGAGTTCTTCCTACAATTCTTACATATATTGGGAATTATATGTTGTTGACATGTTGATTTCTACTAAAAACATGTTGGATGTGAACTTGTTAAAGTTAAGTTGAGAAGTTAATTTTACATCAAAGATCTATGAGTTGCAAGAAGAATCCACAACATGAAAATTCAAGGGGCTAGGAAGAAATAAAAAATTATATATCTAAAAATAAGTATATTAGAAAATTGTTAAATGGGTTTAGTATGGATAAAGCTAAACCTACTAGTACTACCCTAGCTACACATTTTAGTTTGAGTGCAGAATTGTGTCGTTATAAAAGAAGAAAGGTCCTACATGCTATATGTTTTGTATGCAAATATGGTTGGGTGTCTTATGTATGCTATGGTGTGCACAAAGCTAGATATTACACAAGCAGTCAATGTTGTGAGTAGGTACATGAGAAATCCTATAAAGGAGCATTGGAATGCCATAAAGTGGATTCTAAAATACTTAAAGAGAACTATGGACTTTAACATGGATGAAGAATCAAGCAATGTGGCAAGATATGTTGATTCAGATTTTGTAGGAGATTAAGACAGAAGAAGGTCCAATATTGGGTAAATGTATTCACACTTGCTGGAGGGGCTTTCACTTAGAAGTCTATGCTTCAATGAGTAATTGTTCTATCTACTACTGAGGCATAGTAAATTGTAGCCATGGAAGCGGTAAAAGAAGTTATTTGGCTGAAAGGCTTAGTGAAAGAGTTTTGGCTACAACATGAGAAGACAGAGGTACATTATAATAATTTTAAAAAAAGGTACATTATAATAGTAGAGTTTTAAGGACTCGAATTTAATTCCTCGATTTCATGCTATTTGATTTAATTTTTTGGAGAAATATGTCTGATATTTATGCATTATTCCTATTAAAATTATGTTTGATATCTCGAAGAAGAAAACCCATCTAATTCATTCAATTTAGCTCGTTTCTATGAATAAATTGCACGATCGATCACCCGACGCGGTGATTTTCTCGGGAATGACGTTTTTCTGACTTTTTAAACCCCTTTGAGTCCCAAACTTTATAAATACCTTCCTAACTCGTGAGTTAGGGTTTCCAAAGGCTTCTAAACCTAAAAGAGAGAAAAGAGAAGATTTCGTAAGAGATCAAAAGCGGAGAAACCTAAGGAGTTCAAGGATTCGATCAGAAAAGGAGGAAAGAGACTTGAAGATCGAAATTGAGCCTTATTCGAAAGCGATAGATCGTAGGAAAGCGATCAAGTAAGGTAAATAACGATCCCTAGTCCTCAATTTCTTAAATATTAATCTAAAGGAAGAGTAAAAAGGGATAGATCTAAGTAAGAGCATGAAAAGAAGTAAGATCAATGGAATTTTTATTATTATTGATGCATCGTTTCATAAATGGTTAAAGTAAGATGTGAATAACATGATTAGGGTGTGAATAACCTTGTTTATATTTTGATTATATTTTAACAAGGGGATTGAGAATTTATGATGGATGTATGTGGATATATGAGGAGGAATGGATGAATTCTTAAAGTTGAATGGAATGTATAAAAGAATTGAATGATGGATGTAGACTCTTTGTGATATTAGGGTTACATGTTAGTGTGATTTTTGTATATGTTTGATGAGATTTATGATTGATAAATTATGGTTGTATTCATGATGTTGATATTTAAATTAAATTGTGTTTATGTTCATTGAAAAATAAACTATGATTAAAACCTGTTAAATTGTGGAAAAGATGAATATTATTTCATGCTTATTTTATGTTGATATACATGATATATTTTTGGGTAAATGAACCTTTGATGAGAGTCTTGCTTGCCTAGGTCTGTTAACATAGTGGAATGAGACGTTATGATGTGATTTTCCATGACCCTTGACTAATAGTCTTAGGTAAAATTTATCCAGATGTATATCACTGAGCACTCACTATTGTAAAACATGTACAAGTATAAAGAGAGAATTAAGAGCACTAATAATGACACAAGCAAGATAAATGTAAAGTAAGTAAGAGAAGAAAATACACACGAAAGCGATAATGCATGATTAAGTTTTGCACCACCGACTACCATAAAAAATGTGATAATTATGTCAAAGTAAGTAAGTCGTCGTACCAGAAAATGTACTAAGTAAGTCGTTCATGCCGGATAATGTATGAAGGGTGGTACTTCGGTAAGTAAAGTATAGTAATCCCTTTCCATATAAGGTCAAACGGTATTTTAATTTATCGAGTAATGCATGTTAATGTGTTTTCATAAAGCAATGAAGTAAGGTAGTACGAAAGAGTAAGAAAATGAACGACATAATGTACTCACATATTATTGTCTGCACTCTGATTTATGTATGAGAATCAAAGTTAAATTATCAATGTATGCATGCTAATGTTTAAGATATTGATTACTATGGTTTGTTATATACGCGGAGTAACTTGCTACTCAGCCGATAACTTTGTTATCAGTAGGTTCTGGATTCAACATCTACGCGCCCGAATTGTGGGAAGAGGAAGAATACATATAGGAACCAGAAGGTGACCAATCTCGAAGAAGAACGAGATCTTAATCGATGACCATACTGTTGAAATTGATTTAGTAGTTATTTAAATTCCAAGAAGATTTTAATTGACTGTATGGAGAATTATGTTTAGTTTAATTTTATGGTTAAAGATCAAGATGGATGATCAAATTTATTTATGTTCAGTTGATTTATGAATTTTAATTGGAGTTTGTTTGAAGTATTTCATGTTAGTTAATTGAAGAAATTTTCAGGTTTCTATTTTTAGTATGCCTTAAATACTTCTAACAAGATGGTGTGATAAGTAAGTCACGTGCCAAGATCTCACATTCTCCTAAGCGGAATTTTGGAGCGTGACAAGAGTGCAATACACTTAGCAAAGACCCAAGTGTATCACACAAGAATAAACATATTGTAGCGGGGTATGAATCATAAGATACAGGGTAGTACATTTCAGAAGGCACGATTCACCTTCAGAAAGTGAATACAAAAGAGTACGTTTTATATATGTTGACAAAGCCGATGCCTTTTGAAAAGTTCAAGCATTGCTTGGACTTCATTCATATTACTAAAGGTTAGGAACAACAGTGCACTCCAGAAGTTAAATGCCAAAGATAGTTTTGTACTATGTTGAGGCTTTTCATGTAATCTTTAGGGTGACTTTCAAGAATTCAATTCAAGATGATATTGTTATGTTTGTGCTAGTATTCTGGTTGAAAGGTTAGTTTGGACTGTTATCACTTTGACTATGTTATGGCAAGTCTATCCAAAAATTTTAGAGGGTGTGCAATGGCAATTTCATAATTGTATATTGTTGTTCAGGATATATAATTGCTGATTGAGTTTTCTTCATTACGCATAAAAGGAGAAAAAGGAGAGTTGGGAGAATTATATATAACCTATTTTTCATAAGAAAAGAGTGAAAGGATCTCTTTGTGCTCGTCCATGCAGGCACCTTGTTGTACCATGTAAGTGTGAATCTATGCAATTTTTGTTACTATTTTTCGTTTCTTTTTCCTACAATTGCAATGTGACATTGCTTACTACAAAGTTCTAAACAAGCCTGGGATACATAAATGCATTAGGATTAGGTTTTCTTCATTACACAGAAACTAGTGAAAGGATCTCTCTGCGGTTGTCCACGCATGCACCTTGTTGAACCAAGTAAATCTATGTATGAATCTTTGCAATTTTGTTACCTTCTTTTTCCTACAATTACAATGAGACATTCCTTAATACAAAATTCTAAACAAGCCCAGGTATACAATGTGAAATAAGGCAATGGAGGTGGCTTTCAAAATATTTAATGCTTCTCCTTAATGTTGGTCCACAAGGAGATGCCTTTGCATTTGCCTCTCTTCGTTGAGAAAAACTTTGAACAAGAGAACACACGAGCTCACATAGCCTTTTTCTTCTAAAAATATGACAGCTATAAAATGAGATCAAGAACTTGTTTGAAACAATACAAGGCGGCAATGTCTGGTTACCATGTATAGCACAAAATTCAGTTTTTCAATAGTTAGTTTTTTGTCACTTAACAATATCTCTAGATGAAAGAATACATACAAAATAGAACCCCAGAAGTGATCATAATCTAGACAATAAGTATGTATTGCAGTTCCCTTCATATGCCCATTTGCTAAGAGCGAGTATCGTAGTTCATATTTTATCAGCCAAGAAGGAATATCTTCGTCTTCGCGAAGTGGAATTCCAATAATAGCTAAGCTTCTATTAATCTTAGTTTGATGTCTGTTTCCAGCCACTTATATAGGAAGATGGAGCTAAGATTATACAAAAACATAAATGAAAAAAAAAGGAGTTAATTATGGTAATCATGAAGAGATTCCCACACCAAGAAAGTCTATGAAGGGAACATCCTTGTGTTTGACAGATTCATCTCCTTGCTCTTGCTGGGTAGTTGTTCTTAACTTGGGAAATGCGGCTGAGTTATCCCTGAATCTCACTAAGTCGCTCTTCATCGTTCCGTGGCCTTCATAACCATCACCAAGATTAGAGTATCCAAAGGGAGGAGCAACCCTTTTGTAGTTAGGAAGCCCCAATGCACTTATATTGCGGTATCCGCCAAAGGAAGAATTAGAATAGTATCGGTAAAGAGACTGGTCTAAACTATGTGGTCTGTCCATAATGCAGTAACTAGAACTCGAATTAAAATTATCTCTTCCTCCCCCTCTGAAAACATCCAATGATGGAAAGTTAGTAGTAGTTTTTAATCCGGCAAAAGCCCAAGAAGGCGATGAGGTTGAGGGCGATACTTCGAAGATCCCATCTTTGTCATGGTTTCCAAATTCAAGAAATCGACTAGTGTTGAACTGGATTTTTGAGTTGTATCCTCCTTGATGTCTTGAACCCTTTTCAGCAGAGCCACTAGAGGAAATATTGGAGTCACTAAGAAGATGATCTTGGAAACTACTTCGGTACAGCTTGGAACGTTCCCTATGTCTTCTAGCCATGATAACATGCCAGTGATTCTTAACGGCATTATCGGTTCTACCAGGGAAGAGCCGAGCTATCAGAGCCCACTTGTTTCCGTGCACTCGATGAGCTGTGAGGAGCCTTTCTTCCTCTTCTTCTGTAAATGGCCTTCTGTTAATTCTAGGGTCTAGTTGGTTAAACCACCTCAATCTGCAACTTTTCCCTGCAAGAAAATGAAAATAAGAAAATACTCATTTCTTTGAACTTTAGAATTATTAGAGAGAGGGAGGGCATGATGGTACTCATGTTTGTAGGTGATGGTAACAAATTTGTTTTTTAGGCAATTAAAACTGTTGAGAATATTTTCAAGTTATTCCAGGAGAATAAGTGTCAAATGAAATTTCAATATCCCCATATCAAGCTTTGAAAATTAGATGTGGAATGAGCTAATCCTAGAGAGAGAGAGAGAGAGAGAGAGAGAGAGGAGAGAGAGATTTCATCACTATCATCTCTAGAGAGAGAGAGAGAGAGATTTCATCACTATATATCATCTCTAGCTAACCTGATCGTCCTTGGAGCTTATCTGCAATTGAGTTCCAGTTCTGGGGACCATGTTGTTCGACAAGCTGCCGGAGTTTCTCATCTTCGGCGGGTCTCCAATGTCCTCGTGGGCAAGTCCTTGTGTCATCCATATTAACAGCTCCAGATTCCTCCATCATCCGTAGCAATCGGCACGGCGGAACTGCAAATTCTTAAGCATCAATTTCACCACAAGAAATATAAAGATCATAACAAGATTGAGGAGAGAAAGAACAAGCACAGAAAGAATAAAAGAAAGTGGGTTGGTTTAGGGTTACGGATGAGAAGTCACTTTTGTTGGTTTTACACGATACAATAAGCCTATATATCTGAGAAACACTAATCCTTTTCGTGTTTTTTTCGTTGGCATAAACCTCTCTATCAATTCCCACCTATTCTTCTAACTTCCTTAACAATATTCTCTCTCTCTCTCTCTCTCTCACCATTTTCAGGAATGATTTTACGTTTAATAAAATGGGTCACCTTATTTACAGGTTACTTCAATATGAACAACGAGAAAATACATTTACACCTCCTGAGAAGGTTTGACGAAAATAACACACAGACCCCCTCAGTTTTCAGAAAATAATTAGGTACCCTTACTTTTTAAAATAATGGCACTTGCACCCCTTCCATCAGTTGACCGTTAGTCAATTGATAGAATTACTTTTTAAAATGTATAAACTTTCAAAATTACCCTCTCTACTAAAAACCAAATACTCTACTGCCCTTGAGGTCGCCATATGTCCCTTTTGACACCCCTTAACTGTAGTTAAGATTCATCCAACCTTAGGGTTCACCCATCCTTGTTTTTAGAAAAAAATATTAATTCTTTTTTAAAATATTTTAATATTAAAAAAATAGTAAAAACAGTTTTTTTAATTTTTAAAAACAGAATTAATATTTAAAAAAAAAAAAAACAAAGATGGGTGGGTGAACCCCTAGGGGTGGGACGTGGATGAATCTTAACCACGGTTAAGGGGTGTCAAAAGGGACACGTGGCGACCTCAAGGGGTGATAACCGGATTTGCCAATAGTATATAGTATATACGAATATTAAATTATTTTAAAATAAAATAAAAATAATATATATGTATACTAAATTATAATAAAATATTATATCTAACGAAATAAAAATTCCAGCCATAATATTTTGAAATATCATGAATATATTTAATTTAATAAAATATTAGAAAAATTAAAACTCTGAAATTTTGGCGAGAAATCCGAAATTTCACCGAGAGGTTGCCACGTGTCTCTTTTGACACCCCTTAACCGCGGTTAAGATTCATCCACCTCTAGGGTTCACCCACCCATCTTTGTTTTTTTTTAATATTATTCTGCTTTTAAAAATTAAAAAATTGTTTTTAGTGTTTTTTTAATATTAAAATATTTTTAAAAAGAATTAATATATTTGTTTTAAAACCAAGGATGGGTGGGTGAACCCTAAGGGTGGTGAATCTTAACCACAATTAAGGGGTGTAAAAAGGGACACATGGCGACATCAAAGGCCGTAGAGGATTTGGTTTCTAGTAGAGGGCAATTTTGGAAGTTTATACACTTTAAAAACTAATTCTGTTAGTTGACTAACAGTCAACTGATGAAAGGGGTGTAAGTGTCATTATTTTAAAAAGTAAGGGTACCTAATGTATTTTCTGAAAACTGAGGGGGTGTATGTGTATTTTCATCAAACCTCTAGGGGTGTAAATGTATTTTCTTCTATAAACTAATACAAGATATGGGTAATCTGAGCAGTTCATCTCAATACATTGTGAAATGCTATTTATTTAAATTTTCTTTTTATAGCTCTTATGGTAGAAAAATAAAGTTAACATGTAACACACATACACCCTAAACGCATTATTCAATTTGTTGAGTAGCTGGAATAGGCAAGCTTATTAATTACTGTGAGAGAAAGTTGGTAAATTCATTGTTTTCAAACCCTAGTTTGGGTTGAAGTTGATGTATATAAATGGTAAGCATTCAAAGCATCCACGTGTATTTGTGGTTCAATGCAACTCATAATTGGAGTGTTAGAATTTGTAATTTTTGTTTAAAAACAATTTTCATAAACTTAAGAAATTTACAGAAGTACTCATCTCAAATTAGTGCAGTTAGATTAATTCCAATTTTTATACTAATTATTATATCAATTTGTGCATGATACAATATATATATAGAGAGAGAGTATATAGAGACTTTGCATCGGCATCCCATCCCATCGGGACCCCTACGTATTTATTGGCATTTTGAATTACGATAAATATCTCAAGAACCCCATGCCAATAGTTAAGAATAACATTCATGGGGTTGTGAAATTATGACTAATTATTCAAGGCACCTTGAATATTTATTAATTAACTTTGATTTCTTGATATTACTGAGTTGCATGCCTTATTTCCTATTGATTAGTGTTCTTCTTTTGTATGGATTAATGATGATAAATCAATACTAAGAAAATTGATATGCGGGAACAGATATTTGGTATTTACTCTTCTACAAAATCTATAGATGTATCCTAATAATTTTCTCATTAGCTAGATAATGAGACTCAATCCCCTCTAGAGCAACTAATATTGTTAATTTGTTTGTTCAATAAAACAGACATGTTAACAGTATTTTTTCTTTGGTAGTTAAGCTGGGCTCTGATTTGCGTCATTGCACGTAAAATTAATGGGATATGGGACAGTGCTTGATTCATCTTGTCTGTGTTCTAATCTGGGTTGCAACCGTTGATCAAATCATGAACAAATCTACTGAATTAGCTTGTAAGTTCTATCTAAGCAATTAAAATCACATTTTCCAGCTCTACATCGATCCCCGAATACCGTGGATTGAGGAATGTATGGCATGATCATGTATACCCATTAGCTATTTTATATGGTAGCTAAAATAAATAACCATCAAGGACGACATAGAAGTGATTTCTCAGCAGAAGATCTTTCTTATACTTCATTTTCCCTATTTTTATATGGTTTGTCTATGGGATGTAAGAGCTCATCTAACAGACTAATCTGGTTAATCTTGAGGTGGATCCAAATGCCGTGTAAGTACAGCATCAAGAAAAAGATAGGTAGCCCTCTACCTTGCCTTACTTCCATGTAGATGGCAAGTCAAAGGAGAAAATGCAAAGGATTATATAAATATTAAAATGGTTTCTTAGCTGATTGAGATTTTATACCCCACGAAATCAAACTCCTCTTCCCATCTAAATGAGTTTAAAATGTCTTATCTTTTACCATTATCATCATCATTTTTGTAATTATTCTTGTTTTAATAATTTAAAACCGGACCCTTGGTGTAAAAAATGGATATCTACTGATAATTGGTGCATATGCAGTTTGCCCATAAATATAGACTATCCAATCCATGGAGGAATATTTAGAAAGCGACAACCCGAAAAATTCACTGAGTGGTTGATCCTAACCATCCAATGAAGTGTCGTAGAATTTTCAAACAATGGTCCAGCCGATCATTTGGTTCAAGTCACTCAGTTGGCTTCTATTTCGCGTAATGGTGCGTCCGAGGGGAGACTAACCAATTGGATTTTTTTCTTTGAAAAATCGTTGAGGAAACCCAAGTAGAATAGCATGTTTTTGATATGACATACCATTTCAATATTGTTTTGTCACCTGCTATACTTGGAAACCGATATTGTTGCAGCGGCGAGTCGTCATCGGCACAATGCTGTATGATAAAGCTATTGCGACATGCTATAGTACCATCCTAATTGAATACATTTTAATTTCAAAATTGGTTGATACTGTTACTTTGTTTTAGTGTATATTCACAAGATACCCATATTTAAAGCATTGCTTCAAGTTCATGGAATCGTAAAGTGGTAAGAAAATCACTAAAATACAGGTTTATTGAGAAAGTTGTGCAACCACTATAATGAAGGAAGATACGCTAACAATACATTGAATTTCTGCAGAAATTGACCCAAAACAGAACCATGTAGTTCATACTGTTTGATGGTTGAAAAGTAATTTTGGTTTAAAAAAAGTAATCTAAGAATGTCTTTACAATTTAAAAATAGAGTTAAGTTTCTACTAATAGGTGAAAGTGGCATGTCATGAAAACTGTCTAAGACCTTTTAAGGGCCTAAACAACAACCATATATCTCTATAAGAATACATGTATATGTATGGAGGCATATAATCGTATATACATAATTCATACTCAATGGATATACAGTTATGAAGGATTCTTGTTAGGGGTGTCAATGGCAGGAATGGCCCGATTTTTAAGCCCCAAGAAGTAGTGCTGGGCTCAAAAAGTGGAAGCCCGCATAATTGAGGACTGGACTAGGGCTTGGTTGATTGAATCCCTGCCTAGTCAGGCCTGGCCCTAACTTATATAAACATATAATATAATTATTTATGATATATGTTAATTATATATAATATATATATCGAAATAATATTGGTTTATCCTTTAAACCTAAGTATTGAAATGTTGTGTTTTTTTTTGCTATGTCATAACATTTTTATCTTTGATGTCATGAGTTTTTATAAATTCAATTTTTTTAAAGAATATATATATATATATATATAAATAAGCCTGAGCCTAATATTAGAGATATTATGGAGCACATGCAATAATAAAGTGTAATGAGATACATCTTATCTATGCACCTAGATTAGATTTAAGAATTGATAAGGTATGATTAGATTAAGATGAATCAATTTTCTATTATATCTAATCAATATTCATTTAAATTCAAATCTAATCTATTTGGTGATGAGATAGTATCTCATTAGACTTTATTATTGTTCTCCATAATATTTCTAATACTCAACCCGTGTTAGTATTATAGATAATTTAGAGAATACAAAGTGGTGTAATAAGGTGAGATGACTACATAGATTTAAATTTTAAAAAAGATTAGGATCAATTAGCTTAATTTGATTAGGTTGGATGATTTATTGAGAATAGCTTGGATGATTTACAATGACCCCATAGAAGGTTTATATAGATATTACATTATTAGCGATAGTTTATAGAATACAGAGTGGTGTAATAAGGTGAAATTAATTAGGATTAGATTTGATAGAGTTTCTGTCTTGAGATTATGTAATATGTATATAAACCCTCTATGGTGTCATTGTAAATCATCCAAGTTATTCTCAATAAATCTCATTTCTACTATGGTATCAGAGCGGATCAATCGGACCTTATTTTGATTTTTTTTTTCTTTTAATCTTGTTTTTCCGACGGGCGGCATCCAACCTAAACCTCTTTTTTTCCCCCAAAACTGTAGCGATCACCAAATCTAGTCTAAATCTCTCTACCATTAATAGCTTTAAGTTCCTTTTTTCCCCTCAAACGACCTGCTTCTCTTTATGTGATGGTTTATTCTATTCGACCACCAGCTCCGGCAGACTCTAAGATGAGCAGAATGCGACAGTGGTGACCTTCACAAATAAGCAGTGACCACCAACACGCATGATTGGATGTTCCATCTATTTGTCAACAACACTCAAATGATCACAGGATACTTTTTTTAACAATTGGACGATACTTCTTCAAAGGACCGTGCAATTACGGGATGGTATTAGAAATAGTTTAGAGAATATAGAGTGGTGTAATAAGGTGAAATGAGACACACTGTATTTCATCTCATATCTAGTTAGATTTGAATTTTAAAAAGATTAGGATCAAATAGTTTGATTTGATTAGGAGGTAGATTTGACTTTTAAAAAGATTAGGATCAAATAGTTTGATTTGATTAGGATTAGATTTGATAGAGTTTCTATCTTGAGATAATGTAATATCTATATAAACCCTCTATGGGGTCATTGTAAATCATCCATGTTATTCTCAATAAATCTCCTTTTTATCAATTAGGGTCAGGCTAGGACTCGATTCCTTCATGCCCTATAGGACTTAACCTGGGCTTGGGCTCATACTTTCCACTTAGGGCTAGGCCTGGACAGCCGAGATCGAGGATCAAGTCCCAATGGGTGTGATGATATGAATATCCACTTGTTTGCTAATACTAACCTTACAAAGTGGGGTTGCGGACCGTATGTTCTAAATAAAAAAAATTTGCATGATGGAGGAGCTCGACTACATGATCGGTGCACCACTAGTTGACATCTTAGATTGTATCAGTCAGCTTAACTCAATGTCCCTTAGCTCATACTAAGAGAAGCTTTTGGAATTAAACTGTATATTTTGTTCGTATGCACGTCATGATATACATACATTTGTGTTGTGTATACGTATGTGCGTATAAAAATATTTAAAACAAATAAACTATTTTGTTTTCTAAGGGCAAAGAATAAGGCTATTGGAAAGTTGTATAGGACCCTCTTAACGGCAATCGTGTATGTATTGGTGCATAGTATGTGTGTATGAATGTATAGTTAAAATACAGTTGTATTTTTTTGGTAGTCATACAGTTGGATAGAGCCGAAGCATTCTTTTGAGATGTACGTACGTGGCACGCACCCAGGCACATCGGGAGGAACCAAATCCTCTACAGTTATAACCATTATGCCCCTGAGTCGCCACGTCTCCCTTTTGACACCCCTCAACCGTGGTTAAGATTCACCCACCCCTAGGATTCACCTGCCCATCCTTGATTTTTAAAAGAAATATTAAAAATATTTAATATAAAATATATAACTATTTTTAAAAAATTAATATTTTTTTTCTAAAAACCAAGGAAGGGTGGGAGAACCCTAGGGGTGGGTGAATCTTAAACACAGTTAAAGGATGTCAAAAGGGACATGTGGCGACCTCAAGGGCATAACCAGATTCCCCAAATCCATTTATAACCGAAGAGGATTTGGTTCTCATCTTGGATGTTTGGCTTAACCAAATTGAATTTAATATATATATATATATAGGGAAGGGATCGAGAGACATATGAGATAAACCATATATGTTCACATGTGCTTGTAGCCATCGATCTGGAGATCCAATGGCAATCATCATACAACTTCTTATATGAGGGAGGATATTTCAAGAAATGAGATTATTTTTAAAACTGTCTCCTCCTTCTAAGGAGACAGTTTCTCTCTCTCTCTCTCTCTCTCTCTCTCACTCACGTGATTTGTGCTACCATACTTGACATTTCGCCACGTGTCCCTTTTGACACCCCTTTGATTCGACTTATGATCACGGCTTGAGAGATGACGGTTCATTCTACATGCGAAAACCATGATCAATGACTTACAATCACCGGTAAAATCCGTGTGCGATAAGCCGATAAAACCATGATATTTGATACGACTTAGGGTTCATTTTGCACGCTAAAACCATGATTAATGACTTACGATCACAGATTAAAACCGTAAGCGATGAGCCTTTTTCTTATAGTGTTAGGGCAGTGTTAAGGCCTAGTCAATCTAGGCCCTTGAAAGGCTAGGGCAAGATTAGGGTCCTGCCTTTATAAGTAAGGGCATGGTTAAGGCTGATCCAGCACTGCCATAATTTTACACTAACTCAAACCCCTTAAAATCCTAGTCCTAATCTCTTGTAACCCTAACCCTAAGCCCTTGAGTGGCTGATTCTCAAACCCTAACATAGCGATGATCCCTAACACCTTGATCACAGCCTTAGTTTGTTATAAATAACTTCAATTGAATCATCTATTGGGTTAACATTCAGTGTAGAAAAAAAATCTTATTATTATCTCGAATAAAAAAAATCTTGTTTTTCTTTCCTGTCCCGAGGTCTGTCATGCCCCGACCCTTGAGGGTAGAGTTAGAGCCTAGTCAATCCATGCCCTTGACGGGTTAGGGTAGGGTTAATTAAGGTATTGCCCTTATAAGTAAGGGCATGGTTAGGGCTGGCCCACTTTGTCTCGACTTGAAATGGTGCCTAACATACAGTTGGATGTCAAGACGTGTGTCCTAATAGACGCGTGACTAAGAATTAGCTTGATTGGCCATTATAGATTGTCCAATCAAAGATGAAAAACCAATCATTTCTATAACCTAAGTAGGGTCTAGTGAATCTTAGGGGGTTAATGCTAATAAACTATGGTATAAACTCACGGTCTAAATACGCTTGACTGATTTCTTGACACGTATCTCTCAATAGACTTTCCTTAAAATCCAAAGGTGAGATTAAAAAAAGACTTCCCCGTATCATCTTTCTAGAAGGAACCTCATTTAAAGCTATAATGAGCATGGCGCATTACTATCCTTCCCCTATACGTATATTGTTTATGGTGGTGCACATTGACCATATTAGTAGCCTTAGATTAGGTAGGCTTACCTACTCGTCTATAGTTTAGTGGGGGTTCATTGTTATCTTTTCAAATGGTCTTTTTCCCTTTATTTGTCGGCAAACAGTCAGCTACGTCTATGCCCATCTAAGTCTTCTATCCCTCTCATTAGTACATCTTCCAAGAGAAAGCCGTTAGAGAAGAAGGTCTCTCTAGGTCTCTCTCACACACACATACACATCATACACAACCACACCACACGCGTGCGCGCACGCACACACACACCCTCCCTCCTTCCCTTGAAGCATGAATAGGAAGGTTTGACATAGCTTTCAAACAGTAAATGAAAAGCTATTCAGTTACTTGCACAAACAAACATTCATTTCATACTTTGTCTTCTTCTTATGAAAACCATAAAATACCTCAACTCACCTTCTCAAGAAACCCATATAAGCAACCCTAACATCTCCCCATCTCCTCCCCTTCACCATTTCAAGCTAACCCATTCTTTTCCCAACCACATCCTATTGTGACATCAACAAGCACTGAAAAACATCAAAAACCCACTTTGACTAACCCATCACACCCTCTTTTACAGTCACCCACATAACATCACACCCCATTTTTTTAGCACTAATGGGTGTCGATCTCAAGCTTTTAGCTTTTTTAAACTAGCAATTGCACCCCCTTTATTTATCTTCATTTAATGCATTTTGTTACATGGTAGTTGTTCATGGTGTTGGCTTGATTAATCTTCAACAGTCTTAGATGGAAAATCCACCCCACAAACATCTTATCTAAGTTCTCTTAGAACTTCATGATGTGGTATCCAACACAATTAGGCCATTTGAAGTAACCGGCCCAAAAGGATTGGTTTCTTGGCTTTTTCTTGTTGTTCCATGCTTATTAAAACTAACCCCATTTCATCCCAACTAAATATTATGTTTTAAGGAGAGTCAAATACATGGTTGATCTTTTTAAAGTGTTTTGAGATATCTCAAGTGAATTAGTGCCACAAGAAAATGACAGCTTAGCTACTCTTATGGTTTTTTCTTGGAAGGGTCATCATCCTTAGCACTGTTTGATTTGCCTGATATAAATATCGAATCATCAGCGAGTGAAAGTTATATTATTGTCTGATCTTGATCAGAAGGTACGGGATGTCGGCGCTAGAATATGAAATCAAAGTAGGTATCTAATGTACTATTACCCCTCATTTCAGATGAGCAGTGATGGAAACTCGCTTAGTTACATGCTAGATCTAGCTGCAAGTGGAAATACTAGTGTTTTACAGGATTAGATCATTGTTTAGCGATGAGCTAAAACACGACAGTTCTAATGTTGCGCCGCAGATTTTGTCCATAATTAGCTTATATTGATTGACCTTCTAGAACAAGATATCTGATCTATACTGCTTTAGTTTATACTGTGTTGACAAAAGAATCCATTTCCGAAGTTCTTCATCATGCAAATAAGCTAAAAATTTTGGGAGCATATCAATAGAATAAAAGACAGTCAATTTTGATGTCTTTGGTCCTATATATCAGACAGCATTGAATTGAAGAACACAACGATCTTGTGGCATATAAGGGCCCGTTTGGCATCACTCTTAATGAACAATTCTTTATTCCCTGGGAATAGAAACGCTTGCCATGCTGGCACAAACTGCGCAACCAGCCCTGATCAGTAGGTCCCCTCTTGAATGCATGATATATAGTCCAAAGTTCCTGCAAATCACATACTTCCAATATTCTCTGACTGTCCATATGATTTTGTAGTATCTGGTCTAAGGGATATGTTGAATTGTAAACTCTATTTCATCCAATCTTGGGCTGGGCTTGAGAAGGATCCATGTCAATTTTTCTCATTTATGTAAGAGCATGTCCTCAAATCAGTTTAGTGAAAGAATCATGCTTGGAACCTGCCCATGGTTAAGGGGACATATTCATATTCTTAGCTAGAGTAGTTCTACCATGGGATATATGGACCGACCGAACCAGAGCCAAGCCAGTTAGGAAAGGGTTTGGGCTGGGCTGGCCTGATGGGCCTTAGTACCATATATAGTTGGGAAAGGGGGCAGGCCAGCCATTTCTTTTACTTCTATTGCTTCAGAAATGCTAGCAAGGAGGGGAGGAGAACTCATTTTATTGTGGAGATTCAAATAATCTTATTCAAGTGCTAGAAGACATTCCAAGCAGGTTCATTGGGAGATTAATCATATGATGGAGGATATCAGGAATCTCTGGCGACTATTCCCTAAAACTCAATAAAATTTTATTCGTCATCAAGACCATATGGCAGCGCAGAAACTCGCTCGAAGAACATCAGGGGAACTAGTATCCAGAACCATTATCACTAACACTTTGTAAACGTAGTTGGACTTGGTCCTGTTGATCTTGTTGTTGGTCTCTCTCATTGTAACCCTCCTGGTCTTGAGTAAATGATATAGTTTTAAACAAAAAATAAAATAAAAAGAGGCAAAACAAGAAATTTTGAATTTTAATTCAAAACCATTGCATTTTTATGTTTATTTCTCCCAAAAAAGGCAATGTTGTATGAACAAGATAAGATTGTGAATCCTTCAAAGATCATTAGGCTTGGCCTAGGCCCAAATATACTCTAGGGCACATAAATTAAGGGCCTTTAGATCATCTATGTGAAGAGTCATCCTTTCCACATTGGCCTATACCCATCGTGTGTGTATCAGATTATTCCCCTATAAACACCAAAACTGCATGTGAAGTTCAATGTTTCCCAAGAAAAAAATCCTCTAACCAAACGAGGTAGAGAATGTCATACCCAAACCCAATGCAACCAAAGAGAACGTGACAAGTGTCCCATTAACTTTTCTAAAATTTTAGTTGTCATTATTAACCCTTAAGATTAATGGTCTGCATCAGTGTAGACTGTGCAATGCTTAAGCCATTGGTTGCACCTAGGACTAAAAACAGGAATTCCATTCTAGAGATCACAAACAAGATACGACCTTCATTAGTAATGGTTGCCCCTCTAGCTAGGATGGTGATAGTGTACATTTTATTAGGAGAAAATCTTGGGTTCTCCTAATGAACTGATAAAAGTTTTTCTTGAATAATGTGACAGATAGAAGCTCTCAAAACTGAGGACTTTTTTAACCCCTAAAATTCAAAGGCCTGATGGACCTAAAAATTCGATACTCGCTGAAATGAGGGATGGGCTTGGTAAACACCCTCTACAACCCAGGCCTCATGGACTATACATACTAATTAGTAAATTTATGTTATAATATTTAATGTTATCACTGAATTTACCCTTATACTTCAACCTTCACGATAGAAATATTAAGGTTGACACGTTACCACGATATTTTTGTTAGTATTCATTAATGTATCTTAAGTTCTGCTATGACATAACTCAAGCCTCAAGATTATCGCAAAGCTAAATTTGGATTAATATCAACATCTCATCATGCAAATCCAAACCCTAAAACACCCCAACAATAGACAAGCATGTAACATAAGATGGTGGCATCACTAGTTGAACGTGATAGAATTAAGCTTTTGATGCCTTCTCAGCATGGCCACACTATATGAGAGTTCTCATCCATCATACTACTATCACACTTCCTCCTAACTCATATACTATTTAAATTTTCTCGACCATGTTTGGCTTTGTACATACATAGATTGGCAACCGGTGGTGGTTTGAGAAAAACAATTTACCAAATATCATGACAAAAAAAGTTTAATTTTCTTTATCTTCTTTTATTTAAGCCCTAGGCCCGACCTTGACCCTGAGGGTAGGACTTGGGTCTAGCCAATTTCCCTCCTTCGAGGGCTTGGAAAAACCCTTACAAGTGAGGGCTAGGCTTTGATAGGCCCAACCCATCCTAGACCCAACCCATTGATAGTCCTAGGTGGTGTTTGGAAACACAAGTCTAAAAAGAAGTACTTATTTAAAAATTATGCTTAGTTGGACTTTCGATCGTCAAGTTGAATGTTAATTGCATGCCTACATTTTAGAGATCTTAGAGGTAAAAACCTCTACTTTAAAAAGTCGCTTCATATCTACTTTTTAAAGTAGAGGTTTTTACCCCTAAGATCTCTAAAATGTAGACATGCAATTAACATTCAACTTGACAATCTAAAGTCCAACCAAGCATAATTTTCAAATAAGCACTTCTTTTTAAACTAGTGTTTCCAAACGCCACCTAATTAGCTAGGGGTTGATTGTTATCTATATTAAGCTTAATTTTCTCTTCCAATGGTCATTACTAGAGAACTCCAAAGCTGCCCATGTCTTTTTTCTTAGTAAATTGAACTATTACAAGGTAGATGTAACCTATCTCATAATTCCAATAGGAAAAAAAATGTAGAAAAATTCATATATCTCAAAAAACAAAATTGTCACCACGACAATGAATCTCCGTAAGGTGGTCTTTTAACCATTGTAATAAAATGTTTTGTTCATTGGTTTGTAATTATCAATTCATTGAAAATAATAATAGCATTTTAATATTAAGAAACTAATATTAATATTAGCTAACATTTTATTAATAAGATATGATAGGCGCATACTACTATTTGATGACTACACCACAAATCATTAAAAAAAATATCCAAAATTTTTAATTATTCAACAAAATTAAGAAAATGACAAAAACTCTTATGTTATTCTTGCTCTTCATTTCGTCCCACAAAAGACCACAAAAATCTCTTAATAGAAGGAGGTTGTCATCTCGGACAGCTCTTCTCTCTCCAATCAAATATAACACGGTGAGTAAAAACGTCTTCTCTACGGAAATACGCATGGTTCGAGAAGAAGATGAATATATATACGTTGCCTCTCATGCATTCTTAAAAGCTTGTAAAACCAACATCAAAATAACACATACATATAATTATTCTACTTGGGTATTATCAGTACGTCCATCACCGACTGCTCCATGATCGACAACGACGAAAATATCACCGTCATTGTTGTTGTTGGAGAGGTGATTGTTTGAACTGGAAAAATTGTTGTGAGAGTTAGGAGAAGGAAAACAAAGAGAAAGGACGACATGATACTTTAACAAGAAAAAGATAAATGAGTTTTGAGCGAGAATAAGAGGGAAACTTGAAAATCATCTTTTAAAAGACTCCAAATCAATTGATTTAATAATAATCAAATTCTAATAGATTAGGTGAATTGATATGAATTATCTTTTACAGGAACGATAGCGTTACGTTCATTTAATTTGTGTGAAAATCACACCTTATATCCTTGGGTGACACTTGAGAAAGTTAGTACTTTTTACTTTTCAAAGATAGAGGAATTGTCTCTCACGCTCATTTAATCAGTATTCAAAGCACAGGAGGAAGAGTTTGGTACATCTTCAGCAATTTGCAAGGTCGTGGAGAACCATCATTTGATTGGTTAGTGAGGCCAAATAAGAAGATTTAGTAATCCTAATGAATATGATAATAGGCCATATAATTATAATTTTTCAAACTGTTCTATTTTCGAATTGGACATTTTTTGTACAAGATTGATCAAATGGTATCGTATTGTTGTTCTCTAGAGCTACCAACATAATGGCTTTTTCCCCAAAAGCACATTATCTTTTCCACGTTTATTTATTTCTATTTTGAGCTTTGTAACGGAAAATGTTAACATGCATCCCAGAGCACAGTATAGGGATTCCAAAATAACATATATCAAGTAGAGAGGATATCTTGATAGTTTACCTATTGAATTTTTTACATGCATCAATCTTGTGATGTAGCTAAATCCTCCCAAACGTAGCTCATCCGTCTATCCTATTCAGTTGAGGGTGTGGTCATTCAGCTAATGAAAAATAAAAGAAAAATGAATTTTCTTACACTTGGGGTCGTATCCTACTTTTATTTCTTTTCTTTCACCCACTTTCTTTTCAAATACAATATGACTTAGTTCTTGCCCCAAAGAACAGAGAGGTCTAGATTTCTTGCCCCAAAAAACAGCCCAATAAGAAGCCTATCTCATAAATGCAATAGGAAAAAAATTATAGAAAAAATCATATATCTCGAAAAAAAAATTGTCACAACGACAATGAATCTCCATAAGGTGGTACTTTTAACCATTGTAATAAAATGTTTTGTTCATTGGTTTGTAATTATCAAATAGCATTTTAATTATTAGGAAACTAAAATTAACAATTAGCTAACATTTTATTAATAGGGTAGTGTTAGGCACACACCACTATTTGATAACTACACCCCAAATGTTTAAAAAATATTCAAAATTTTTAATTATTCAACAAAATTAAGAAAATGACAAAAATTCCTATGTTCTTCCTCTTCCTATTGAACCACAAAAGACCACGAAAACTTCTTAATAGAAGGGGGTTGTCATCTTGGGTAGCCCTTCTCTCTCCAATCAAATATAACACGGTGAGTAAAAATGTTTTCTATGTGGGAATACGTAGGTTGGAGAAGAAAATGAAAACATGCACATTGTCTCGTATCCATCCTTAAAGGCCTACAAAACCAACATCAAAATAACACACATACATACACACACACACAGACACACACATATATAAATATAATGACAGAACAATCATTGGATCTAACTGGGTATCTTTGGATATGAATAAAAACAATTTAAATCTACCTAGGTATCATCAGTACATCTATCACCGACTGCTCCATGATTGAAAACATCGAAAATATCACCGCCATTATTTTTTTGGATGGAGAGGTGATTGTTGTGACGAGATTGAGTTGATAAAATTGTTGTGAGAGTTAGGAGAATGAATTCAAAGAGAAAGGCAAACATGATAGTTTAACAAGAAAAAGATAGATGAGTTTTGAGAGAGAATGGGAGGAAAGCTTATTGATAGTTCTTTTTTAAAGACTCTAAATCAAGTGATTTAGTAGTACTCAAATTCTAATAAATCAGGTGAATTAATATGAATTATCTTTTAGAGGAACGATAGTGTCATGTTCATTTAATTCGCGTGAAAGACACACCTTATATCCTTGGGTGACAAGTGAGAAAGTTAGTACTTACTCCTTTTCAATGATAGAGGAATTGTCTCTCACACTCATTTAATCAGTATTATTAAAGCACAAGAGGAACTTTGGTACACCGTCAGCTTCGTAAGCTCATGAAGAACAATCATTTGATTGGTTAGTGGGACCAAATAAGAAGATTTAGTAATCATAATAAATATGATAATAGATTGTATGATCATAATTGTTAAAACTGTTTTGTTTTGGAAATTTGATTTTTTTGTTGAAAATTGATCAAACAGTGCGTGTTCGTTTCCAATTGTTGTTCTCTAGAGCTACAAACACAGTAGTTTTTTCACCAAAAGCACATTATTATCTTTTCCGTGTTTATCTATTTTTATTTTGAGCTTTGTAACGGAAAAGGTTAGCGTGCATCCCAGACCGCAGTATAGAGAATCAAAAAGACCATATATCAAGCAGAGATGATATTGTGATCGTTTATCTATTGAATTTTCTACATACAGAAATCTTGTGACAAAGGTAAATCCTCCCAAATAAAGCTCATCAGTCCATCCTATTCAGTAAAGGGTGTGGTCATTTGGCTAAGGGAAAATAAAAGAAAAATAAATTTTCTTACACTTTCCTTGTGTTTGTGTAAGAAAATAATCTTTTTATGATAATTTTAAAAGAATTTTTAAATTTCTTTTCTTTTTCATTTTATTTATATTTTTTTCACCCACTTTCTTTTCAAAGAAACACACCCTAAGTAGACTCGACATCTTGGGGATCGTATCTTACTTTTTATTTCATTTCATTCACCTACTTTCTTTTCAAGAAACATGGTTTGGTTCCTTGCCCTAAATAATAGAGAGGGTTGGATTTTTTTGCCCCAGACAACTGCCCAATAACATAGTTCATCTCATAAATGCGATCATAAAAAATTTATAGAAAAAATCATATATCTTAAAAAAAAATCATCACAACAATAATGATTCTCCGTAAGGTGGTCGTTTTAACCATTGTAATAAAATATTTTGTTTGTTGGTTTGTAATTATCAATTCATTGATAATAATAATAATAATAATAGTATTTTAATACTAAGAAACTAATATTAGTATTAGCTAACATTTATTAATAGGTTGGTGTTAGGCACACACCACTATTTGATGACTACACCCCAAATCTTTAAAAAATATCCAAAATTTTTAATTATTCAACAAATTTAAGAAAATGACAAAGTTACATATGTTGTTCTTCATTTCATGTCGTCCCACAAAAGACCACAAAAAGCTCTTAATAGAAGGGGATTGTCATCTCGGGCAACACTTTTCTCTTCAATCAAATATAATCACGTTCATTTAATTCGCATGAAAAATACACCCTTATCCTTGGGTGACGTGTGAGAAATTTAGTACTTTTTATTTTTCAAGAATAGAAGAATTGTCTCTCACGCTCATTTAATCGCCATTAACAAAGTATAGAAGGAATGTTATAGTATACCGTCAGCTTCATAAGCTCGTGGAGAACTATCATTTGATTGGTTTGTAGGGCCAAATAAGAAGAATTAGCAATCCTAATGAAGATGATTATAGATCATATGATCATAATTGTTAAACCTCTTCTGTTTTGGAATTTGATATTTTTTGTATAAGATTGATCAAACAGTGTGTGTTCGTTTCGTATTGTTGTTCTCTAGAGCTATCAACACGATAGTTATTTCACCAAAAGTACATTGTTATCTATTCCGAGTGTATCTGTTTATATTTTGAGCTTTGTAATGGAAAATGTTAGTGTACATCCCAGACTATGATATGGAGATTCTGAAAGATCATATATCAACCGAAGAGGATATCTTGACCGTTTACCTACTGAATTTTCTACATACAACAATCTTGTGATGGAGCTAAATCTCCTAAATGTTGTCCATCCGTCCATCCTATTCAGTAAAGGGTGTGGTCATTTGGCTAAGGGAAAATAAAAGAAAAATGAATTTTCTTGCATTTGTATGTAAGAATATAATCTTTTATGATAATTTTCAAAAATATTAAGTTTCTTTTCTTTTCTTCATTTCATTTCATTTCTTTTCTTTCACCCACTTTCCTTTTAAAGAAACACACTCTAAGTGGACTCAACATTTTGGGGGTCATATCCTATTTTTTATTTCTTTTCTTTCACCCACTTTCTTTTCAAATAACATGGCTTGGTTCTATGCCTTAAATAACAGGGAGGCCTGGATTTCTTGCCCCAAACAACAACCCAATAACATAACTCATTTCATAAATGCAATGGAAAAAAATGTACAGAAAAAATCATATATCTCAAAAAAAAAAAAAAATCATCACGACGACATGACGTGAGGTGGTTGTTTTAACCATTCTAATAAAATGTCCATTGGTTTGTAATTATTAATTCGTTGAAAATAATTCTAAAAGTATTTTATTATTAAAAAACTAATAATAATATTAGCTGAAATTTTATTAATAGGGTGATGTTAGGCACACACCACTATATGATGACTACACACCAAATCTTTAAAAAATATATCCAAAAATTTTAATTATTCAACCAAATTAATAAAATGACAAAAATGTCTATGTTGTTTTTCATCTTCATGCCGTCCCATAAAAGACTGCAGAAACCACTTAATAGTGTCGTCTCAGGCAATAGTTCTCTCTCCAATCAAATATAACACGGTGGGTAAAAATGTCTTCCCTGTGAGAATACGCATGGTTGGTGAAGAATATGAAGACATGAACGTCACCTCTCATGTATCCTTAAAGGCCTGCAAAAACAACATCAAAATAACACAGACACACACACACACACATATATATTTATGATGGAACAACCATTGCATCGAATTGGGTATCTTTGGATATGAATAAAAATGATATAAATCTACCTGTGTATCATCAGTACGTCCATCACCGACTACTCCATGATCAACAACGTCAAAAATATCATTGTTATATTTGTTGTTGTTGGAGAGGTGTGATTGTTGGGACGAGTTTGAGATGGTAAAGTTATTGTTAGAGTTAGGAGAATGAAGAAAAAGAGAAAGGCGTTCATGATAATTTAACAAGAAAAATATAAATAAGTTTTGAGAGAGAACGGGAGGGAAGCTGGAGAGTTCTCTTTCAAAGACTCTTAATCAAGTGATTTAGTAGTAATGAAATTCTAATCGATTAGGTAAATTGATCGCATGATAAGAATTATCTTTTAGAGGAACAATAGCATCATGTTCATTTAATTTGCATGAAAAACACACCTTATATCCTTGAGTGACACGTGAGAAAGTTAGTATTTTTTACTTTTAAAGGACAAAGGGATTGTCTCTCACACTCATTTAATCAGACTTAACAAAGCACAGGAGAAAGGCTATATCATTAGCTTCGTAGGCTCGTGGAGAACCATCATTTGATTGGTTAGTGGGGCCAAATAAGAAGATTTAATAATCCTAATGAATATCATAATAGACCATATATGGTCACAACTGTTGTTCTATTTTGGAATTGGATATTTTTTGTATAAGATTGATCAAACAGTTCGTGTTCGTTTTGTATTGTTATTCTCTAGAGCTACCAACATAGTACATTTTTCTCCAAAAGCACGTTGTTATCTTTTCCGTGTTTATTTGTTTTTATTTTGAGCTATGTAATAGTAAATGTTCTCGTGCATCCCAGACCGTTGTCTGGAGAATTCAAACAACTATTACTTATTGAATTTTCTACATACAACAATATTGTGATAGAGCTAAATCCTCGCAAACACATCTCACCAGGCCGTCCTTTTTACTAAAGGGTGTGGTCATTTAGCTAAAGGAAATACAAGAAAAGTGAATTTTCTTGTACTTTTCTTGTGTTTGTGTGTAAGAAAATTATATTTTTATGATAATCTTAAAAGAAATTTTAAATTTCTTTCCTTTTTCAATTCATTTCTTTTCTTTCACTCACTTTCTTTTCAAACAACTACACCCTAAATGGACTTGACATCTTGGGGTCGTATCCTTTTTTTTCTTTTTTTTTTCTTTCACCCACTTTCTTTTTAAATAACATATGTCTTGGTTCCTTACCCTAAATAACAGAGAGGTCTAGATTTAATGCCCCAAAAAATCTCAATAACATAACCCATCTCATAACTGCAATAGGAAAAAAATTATAGAAAAAATCATACATCTCAAAAAAAATTGTCATTACAACAATGAATCTCCATAAGGTGGTTGTTTTAACCTGCAATAAAATGTTTTGTTCATTGGTTTGTAATTATCAATTCGTTGAAAATAATACTAATTGCATTTTAATATTAAGAAAACTAATATTAATATTAGCTGACATTTTATTAATAGGGTGATGTTAGTGTTACACCCCTATTTGATGACTACACCTCAAATCTTTAAAAAAATATTGAAAATTATTAATTGTTCTACAAAATTAATAAAATAAAATAAATGTATATGATGTTCTTCGTCTTTATGTCTTCCCATAAAAGACCATATTAACCTCTTAATAGAAAAGAATTGTCATCTCAGGCAACCCTTCTCTCTCTAATCAAATATAACACGGTGAGTAAAAATGTCTTTCTTGCAAGAATACACAAAATAAGATGAATACATGCACATTGCCTCTCATGCATCCTTAAAGGCATGCAAAACCAACATCAAAATAACATACACACACACACACACACATATATATATATAACTGGGTATCTTTGGATATGAATAAAAATGATATAAATCTACCTTAGTATCGTCATTACGTTCATCACCAACTGCTCCATGATCCAAACGTTGAAAATATTACTGTTGTGAGCGCGGGTTTCGGGGGAACCCTGGTTTGCATCTCACGGGTTGAGTTAAGAGTCGCCACCTATTCATTCGGAAGGGATAAGTCCCCGGGATTTGGATAAGGTCTTGGTCTGTGATCCGAGGTCAGGGTAAGAGGTTCGGTTAAGTCCGGGGAAGGGGTTAGGCACCCCGGCACTTCCACTTTTCAGTGGTTCCCTACTTGCTAAGATTAAGCCAAACTAATCTCAATTTTAATCAAGTGCCTTAAGTATTTAAGATAATGCTAATCTAAGAAAGAGAAAACCCTAGACTAGGGTCGAACCCGGGTTGGGCTGCCTACGTACTCACATAGGGATGAGATCAGACCGAGCGTAGTTCTGGCACATGATCCCGTGCCAAGGCTGGGGGTGTGTGTGTGTGCACCAAGGGTGGCTTAGGGTCTAGCCGGGAGGCTAGGGATGGTTGACCGAGTTGGTCAAGTGCTTGGTATTGGGCCCGGTAGGCCTAAGGTAAGTCCGATAGACTAGGGTGGGCCCGGTAGGCCAAGGGTGAAGCCCGGTAGGCTAGTTTGGGCCCGGTAGGCCGAGATTGGGCCCGGTAGGCCGAGGATTTCGCCCGGTAGGCTAGGATTTCGCCCGGTAGACTAAGGGGTGAGGCCCAGTAGGCCCAAGGTGTCTTAACCAAGGGTTAGGGTTGCTAACCGGGGTTAAGAAATGTGATTAACCTTGGTTAGGGGTGCTAACCATGGTTAAAAAAGTCCAATCTCAGATTTTTTTGGTCTTTTTGAATTTTCTGATTTTTTGGGGATTTCTCAGATTTTTCCGGGCGGTCAAAGGTGCTTAACCGCGGTTAAGGAGGGGAGGTCACCATGGTTAAGGGTCTTACCCATGGTTAAATGGTCAAAAGAGACCATTTTTGGGTTTCTCCTAATATTTTGGATTTTTTGAGCATTTTTCCAGATTTTTTCCGGGTCAGGATCTTTTACCCGTGGTTAAGGGTCAAAAATGGGGTCGACTCTAATTAAGTGTCTTAACCACAGTAAAAAAAATGCAATTGAAGATATTTCTGGATTCCTTGTAATATTTATGATTTTTTCAGAATTTTTGTTAAGTCATGGGCCGCTTAACCATGGTTAAATGTTAACCACGGGTGAGTTTAACCATGGTTAAGGGACCGGTTGAAGCAAAAGTGAGCCCAAGATCCATGGCAGGGCCTAGACCGGCCTCCTACCCGGTCTGGGCCCCCACAAATATCCGAAATTGCAAAAAACTCCAAATTTTAATCAAATTTTTAACCATAGTTAACATGAATTTAACTATGGTTAACGGGGGAACTGCAGGAATCCGATACCACCAGTGGGTAGCCTGATATGTGGGGAACAATTTGGGCCCTTGTGGGACCCAAGGGGATGCCGTATGTGGGCCCCACAGTGGCCCAAAGTTGCCCCGAAAAACACCACATAAAATGACGATTTCCACCAAAACAGATTTGTTTTCAAAATTTGCGGAAATTTTTCCGCTGATTGGCTCAACCCCCGAGGGATCCGAGACCATGCTCGTGAAGCCTGCTATATGGGAAACAATTGGGGCCCTTGTGGGGCCCAAGGGGAGGCCGGATGTAGGCCCCACAGAGGCCCAAAGTCGTCTCCTCGCACAGATTTTTACACTGTCGACCCCACTTTGGGGTCGATTTAACTATGGTTAGAGTGCGAATTAGGAGCTGAAATTGTACAAGGGTATAGCATGGAGTGTGGTGAGTCTAACCATGGCCTCAGTTTTTACCAAGGCCGGGTCTAACCATGGTTAAACCGTGGTTAAAGGCAGTGTCCTGAAAACATTGTTTTTGAAAAAAATTTTGGAAAAAAAGCTTGAGTGGCTGAGTGGGTTGAACAAAGGGAGTTTAGGGGCATCACTCATTGATTGAGGACCCCCCCCCCCCCCAAACCTCCAGGAGTGGTTGTGCATGGTGGTGAGGGCTATGCCTGTGGCCATGCCTCAAGGACGGCCTATTTTTTCTTTTTCTTTTTTTAACTACTAAAAAAAACAAAAACAAAAACAAAATGGGGACCCCTGGAATGGGACCAGGGGTCCCTTACAATGCTAAATCAACAGGCTAAAGCAAGGGAAAGGGGGTGTATACCCTCGCGGATCGGCTTGCACGGTGGCGAGCTTCCTGGAGCGTGGCGGCTGCGGACGGCGGTGATGAGGCTGGGAGAGCCTAGGGGACGAAGATGACAGGCCTCGGAGGTCCACCGGTAGGCTGAGCTGAGGCGAAGAGAGTCCAGGTGGAGTAGGGACGGCTGGCCGAAGAGGCGACTTTACTGTAAAATTTTAAAAAAAAACTCAAGTGAACGTGGTGGTGGACGGCGGTGGCTAGGTGGCTGCTAGGGGAGTGCTCGGGGGTCTAGGACCGAGCTATGGCGATGGCGGAGGGGCTAGGTGAGTGGAAGGTAGCCTGGCCGAATGGGGAAGGCACTGTAAGAAAATTTTTTTTGAAAAAAAAACACTTACGAAACAGTGGGTTGGGCGGTTTAGGCTTGAGAGGTTTTTTTTTTAGAATGTTTTGGTCCTACCTAAGGTGAAGGGTGGAGGAGCAAAGGGGTGGGCTGTCTGGCCGAAGTAGAAAGCTACAGTTTTTTTTTTCAAAATCTCCTTTGTAACAGAGGCTTTTGGTAATGGTTTAGGGGAGATTGTGAAGCTTGTGCCTAAGGTGGAGGTATGGTGGGGACTTGGATGAGTGGGCTGGTAGAAGGTGGAACCACTGTGTTTGTTTTTTTTTTTCAAAATCCCCCCTGTGAACAGTGGCTTGGTGGAGCTTTTTAAAGGAAAAAGGAGGAGGATTTGGATGAGGATAAGGATGAGGGCGAGATGGCCTAGGCGTGGGAGACAAAGGCTGGAAGGGCAGAGGAGAGCAGGAGAGCCAGCACTGTTCACTCGTCCCTTTGACAGGGACGATGAACAGTGTCATTTTGAAAAAAAAAAAAAAAAAAAATTTGTGTGTGATCTTTTATTTGGTTTAGGGTGGGTCCCACCCCCTACTACCCTAAAAAAATCATGGTTTCTTTTTTTTCTTTTCTTTTTTTATTATTATTATTTTTTTGAATTTCAAACTTTTGTTTTATTTCCTTTTTGGGCTAAACCCCCACACATGTGGGGAAAGCAAAAAGTACTTTAATCTAAAACAAAAATTTGAATTTTAAAAAGGGGTAGTGTGGGTCCTACCTTAGATTTGGCTTAATGGGCCCATTCTTGGGCCCACAAACAAGGTTTTATCCATTTGGGACTTGAAAAGGGGCCTTGAGCCCATGGGACTTTGCCTAGGGCTTGGGTTAGGGCTAGGCTTGGGCTAGACCTAGGTTTAGTTGAGCAGGGTGTAAAAATTGGGTGCTTACAGCTGCCCCTCTTTGCCGGAGAGTGCCAGGATGACGATTGAACGGCAAAGACTGGAAACATCCTATTTTTACACCGAGATGAATGTTAGGAACGATGCATGCTGTGAGTGTGGTGAAATGATGAATACTACTGCTAGAGGATAGCGAGTAGCAGGGGAAGAACATGAATGTAGAGATGGCATGGCCCTAAGGCGCTGGCCGGAAGAAAATGTCGCTCGGAAGTGTCGAAAGGGATCGATCGAAACAACGTTTCCCGGGGGATATTAGCCGGATCGATCGGAGGACACACCGGGTGTCGAGAACATAGGGGATATTAGGCATTCCGGGTGTCGACAAAGTGTGTTATATCGACGCTCACCTAGGATGCTAAGGACACACGGGTGTCACAGAGGGGACATGCGGGGGGTGTACACTGTAAAGGTACACACGGGATGTCGGGCATGCGAGGTGTCGACAAAGTGCCTTATGTCGATGCTCACCTGGGATACCCAGGACACACGAAGGTGTCACAAAGGGGACACGCGGGTGGTGTACACTGTCAAGGTACACGCGGGATGTCGGGCATGCGAGGTGTCGACAAAACGTGTTATGTCGACGCTCACCTGTGATGCCCAGGACACACGGGGGTGTCACAGAGGGGACATGCGAGTGGTGTACGCTGTCAAGGTACACGCGGGATGTCGGGCATGGAAGGTGTGGACAAAGTATGTTATGTCGACGCTCACCTGGGATACCCAGGACACACGAAGGTGTCACAAAGGGGACATGCTGGTGGTGTACACTGTCAAGGTACACGCGGGATGTCGGGCATGCGAGGTGTCAACAAAGTGTGTTATGCCGACGCTCACCTGGAATGCCCAGGACACACGGGGGTGTCACAAAGAGGACATGCGGGTGGTGTACACTGTCAAGGTACACGCGGGATGTCGGGCATGCGAGGTGTCGACAAAGTGCGTTATGTCGACGCTCACCTGGGATGTCCAGGACACACGGGGGTGTCACAAAGGGGACATGCGGGTGGTGTACGCTGTCAAGGTACACGCGGGATGTCGGGCATGCGAGGTGTTGACAAAGTGTGTAATGCCGACGCTCACCTGGAATGCCCAGGACACACGGGGGTGCCACAAAGGGGACATGCGGGTGGTGTACGCTGTCAAGGTACACGCGGGATGTCGGGCATGCGATGTGTCGACAAAGTGTGTTATGCCGACGCTCACCTGGAATGCCCAGGACACACGGGGGTGTCACAAAAGGGACATGCAGGTGGTGTACACTGTCAAGGTACACGCGGGATGTCGGGCATGCGAGGTGTCGACAAAGTGCGTTATGTCGACGCTCACCTGGGATGCCCAGGACACACGGGGGTGTCACGAATGGGACATGCGGGTGGTGTACGCTGTCAAGGTACACGCGGGATGTCGGGCATGCGAGGTGTCGACAAAGTGCGTTATGTCGACGCTCACCTGGGATGCCCAGGACACAAGGGGGTGTCACAAAGAGGACATGCGGGTGGTGTACACTGTCATGGTACACACGGGATGTCCAGTGGTGTACACTGTAAAGGTACCCACATAATGTTCAAAGATTTGAGGTATGGCCAGGAGGCACTAGCCGAATTGATGTTGATATGACTGAAAGGTACTGGATTTTGATCAAGATGATTGATGCTAAGGTGCGCGACATGATTAAGTGCATGTAATGTGTTGTGCGACTTGAATGTATTGGATAAGGCTTTCACCTTTTATGCAGCTAATATGTAGCTATGATGTATTGAGTGCAACTTGATTTTGTGCAGTTAGAGTGCAATGTGAAATTTGGATGCAGTTAGTTTGAGTGCAGTGAATGACTTGATTGAGTGTGTGCAACTAGTGTGCAGTTGGATTTGAGTAGCTAGAGTGCATTATGTGCGACTCGATTGGGTGTGTACAACTAGTGTGCAACTGGATTTGAGTAACTAGAGTGCATTATGTGCGACTCGATTGAGTGTGTGCAATTAGTTTGCAGCTGGATTTGATTAACTAGAGTGCATTATGTGCGACTCGATTGAGTGTGCGTAACTAGTTTGCAACTGGATTTAAGTAACTAGAGTGCATTATATGCGACTCGATTAAGTGTGTGCAACTAGTGTGCAGCTTTACACGGCTTGACTTATGCATGAGAGGTTAGACTAGTCCTGATTTCCCTAGTGTGGCATGCAGGTTGAAGGAGGGTTGAGTATATGACGCGCTCTTGGAGACCAGTCCTTTGCTATTTGAAGATTCTGAAGGCATTCGATTTTGCTCTCGCTTCTTGTTGAAACCGTGATGCATCTCGGGCGATTGCTGAGTTCTGTTTGACCTAGCCAAGCCGGTGGAAAGACACTTAGAATGTGATTGACTTGGTGAGTATTGAGACTCTGGCGGTGATTGAGAGACGTCACAGGATTTGACAGACTTGGAAGACGTCACGGGATTTGACAGACTTCGAGGATGGCTGATCCGACGAGTATGGGAACTCTGATGGTGACCAGAAGGAGACTCATAATTTGAAGTTGAATGCTTCCTTTGCTAATGTGATTTAACAAGGAGATCACTTTCACAAGGTGAATGGATTTTGTCCTTAGGGATAGAGTACAATGCTAAGCAGATTTGTCCTGTTATGACATTGATGAAGCCATGATTTGCATCTTGCGGAGTCGGGCTTTGCCGAGGACTTGAGGTAGCTTTGCCAATGAAAGTTGCTCTGCCTCGCTGCTGATTGAGTATTCCGGCTGGGGAGACGCTTGCTGAAAAGAAAACTGGATGCTTTCAGATTCTTGCATGGAAGAATGTTTATAGAGAGCGATTAGAGGCTTCTGCTGGGGATCCGCTGGGGAATGTGCCCCTGTTGTAGACCACTACTGATGATCTAGGGAAGTAAGCTTTGCTAGAGGCTACTGTCGAGGGATCTGTTTTTCCGGGCCATCTGCTAGTGACCTATGGGGGATTGTCGGGAATTCGGCGAGCCTGATTATTGCCGAATTCTTTCGCTAAACTGCTCTTCAGCTTTTCTCCCTTTTTTACCCTTGGAATAACTAAGTCATGGGGTTCGCATAGTTTTTGCGCAATGAGGCCGTTGCCGATTTTCCTCATGCCTGCGAAGCTGATAAGTTTTCTTCCCTTTTTTGCCCCTGGTCTCGAGACCAGGTCTGGGTTCGCGTAATTTTTGCGCACCAATGCTATTTCTGGTTTTCATTGGGCTCGCGATGGATTTGAACGGAGTTTTGTTCTCATTCCTTGGATGTCGGTGTCTCGCTTTCAGATACTTGCGTGATAAGCTCCTTGCACCTTCAGTCTCTAGGGGATCTAGGAAGACTTGTGATAGGATGAAATGTAGGCTGGGGGACCGAAGTTTGAGACACCCTGAGATTTCTCTTTTGCAGTTACTCTTTTTGGAGATCTCTTCCGTTGTACTCGTTGTGCTCTCCTGAGGATTTGTACTTTTGGATTTTCAGCAGAGCTTTTTTTTTTTTGAATTTGAGAGAGGTTGTCTCTGCTGGGGAGAGTTTCGAAAAAGGTTGTCTCTGCTTGGGGATTTTTTTTTGGAGAGATTTTCCTTGAAAGGTATCTGTTGGGGACAGAGTCCTGAGAGGTTATCTTTGTGGGGAGTTTCTGACTTTTAAAATGTTTCAACTTCTATTTTGGGTTTTCCTTTAATGGAATTTTTTTTTTTTACCCTTGACTAGAGAAGTTGAGAGGATTTTTTTGCTCTATCTCTGCAAGGAGACATTCCAAAGAGGCTTTGGTTCCACTGGGGATGGTTTGACTCTGCGTATTGGAGATTGGGGTGGTATGATCCCTTTTTATGACCGCACCTGATTTGTCAGGCTGCCTACGTACCCTTTGTAGGATCAGGTCGTAACGTAGTTCAGGCGAATGCCACAGATTGGCAAGGGAGGGTGTCCCTGAAGAGGTTTTATGAAAGAAAGGCTGTTGGGCTCAATGGGCTAACTAGCGGATTTTCTTGATTTGTAAAACGGGTTTACATTGAAGGGGATGAAGGGGTGCCAAAGATGGCTTCCTGTCCTTTCCCGAAGCGGCTAAAAGTGCAAGCGTTATTAGGCAAGACCTTAAGCGCTGTTCTTTGATTTTGCCCATTTGATTGGTTTGGGATCCGGTAGTCATTCTGATATTGTCCCTTGCTTTGTCGGGCGAGGCATTTGCCCCTAGTAAATCTGTGCAGGTTTTCTCGCAGTTGTCAGTTACTTGTCTGAGTGTCAGCTTCTTGTTCAAGTTGCCCCCTGCTCCAAGCATTGTCCTGGGGGAGCTTACGTCGGATGACCGGAGATGGGCTTGCCCCTTGCTTTTGATTGCCCCCTGCCCCTGGTGTGGCGAGGTCTTGACCTTTACATTCAGAGATGCTACCCAGCTCTGTACAGGACAAGGTTCCTAGATGAGAATTCTGCTTTTCATCGTATTCTGCCCCTGGGGATTATGAGTTTGATTATCTATTTAGGTGATCTCTCGTTAAGGCAGATAAGCTTAGGAAGCATTCAGCTATACTACGCAAGTATGAAGATGAAACTCTTAAAAAAAGTGATTTCATTGAATTGAAAGAGTTTGACTGGACTCATACAGGACCACTGCAGCCGACTCTTACATGAAAGAAATCCTAACTAAGACAGACTTAGACTGGGCTTGGCTCTGATCAACCGAACTCAGAATTTCGCTTTCAGGTCTCCCTCTCCAGATAAGTTTGTGAATACACTGCTCTAGGTGGCATGAAGGTGGCTTGATGATGGGCTGATGAGGGGATAGGATTTTCTGGAACTCCAACTACCGGGCACATAATCAAGTTTGCCCTCGTTGATTAGTTCTTCAACTACATGTTTCAAGGCCATGCAGTGACCGGTAGAGTGCCCAGGGCCTTGATGAAAAGCACAGTGTTCTTGCTCCTTGTAGTTGTGGTTCCGTTTGGCTAAGGGTTGCAATGGGGTAGGACCACGGAGTGTGATCAATTTCCTATCAGTGAGAATTGGTAGGAGTTGGCTGAGAGGAGAAGGGGTGAAATGCTTGGGTGGTGTCCGCTCTTTCTTAGGCTTGGGGAGCGGGTGAGAGGGAGGTTTCTGTGGTTGTGCCACTGGGTTGGATGCGTTTTTCTGAGAGGTAGGGGGACGGATCTGGGTTTGTCGTTGTGCCACCAAGAGCTTGTCGAGAGCGGTAGCCATATCTTGGAGGAGAGACTTGATTTCCTTGATGTCTTGCTCTTGACGGAGGAGAGTTGTCAAGATGATTTCTTGGCTGCTCGATGCTTCTCCGCGTTCCATCGCTTGAGTCCTTAAGTTACCGCCTCAGTAAGGTGAGATCTGGAAAGATAGAGCGAGTCAATACCGGGGGTAAGGTATGTGAATCTAAAATGCATGAGCATGCACGGGTAAAAACCCAATGAATAAGGTGAGACTCAAAAAGAGAAAAGACTCGACCCTAAGCAGCACTCTTGATGGGATAGAGTGAAGGATAGACATGGTCTATTGATTCTTGTAGTTGGGTCACTTCTAGGAGTGCTGTCGACTACATGATGTATGGGTTGTACTCTAAAGATGCATGAGTGATGCCTAGGCTAGGATAGACTGGGTTCTACATTTTCTAGATGGGTGCAAGTGTTATGTCCTAGTAATGCAGATGCGGTGGCAGTACATGTGTAAATGCCTAGTGTAGTATAGCATACCGGTGATGCAAGTGCAAGTGTAAGGTGCAGTGTACATATAGTGTATGTGCAGTGATCCTAGCTAGTGCAAATGTTGTGCATGGACAATGATGAGGGTGCATGGATGATGCAATAATGTCAGAAGGGCCCAGTGCAGGTGTTTGTGCCTAATGTCATGGTACAATTGTGAATAGAGTGACTTATCGGTTATGCACGTTTATGATGTGAGGAAGAAGATGCAAGAAAGGACTTTGTGCGGGAAAAGAGTACAGGACTGTGACTCAAAAAGAGAAAAAGACTCGATCCTAGGCAGGTTCATCAGGGATCGCGAAGTCAAGCGGTCGGGGCACACCTTCTAGGTCCATGATTTGCTGTTGGAGGGATGTGACCTCAACCTCCAAATTCTCAATGGCTTCAGCAGCATTGAACATCCGGGATCCGAACTGTTGGATCCGAGGAGTCATCTCAGCCTTTGCACTGTCAAGGTGCTCTTGATAAAAGTGTAGCTAAGCCCTAATGACGGCTGTTTTTCTGGTGTCGCATTTCAGCTTCTTCTGAAAAGACCGGACTGTCTGCTCGAGATGCTCGATCTCTGGCCTGAAGTTTTGCTGTCCCGCTCTACATCCTGAATGTTTGTTGAGCCTTCTGTAGCTGCTTCTCTTGCAACTGAATTTGAAGCTGTCTCTTCAGGAAGATATTTCTCCAGTGGACTACCTTTTCAGCCAAGGGTATAGTCCCGTGTGATGGAGCCGAGATGGGTGTGGGCAGTTCCCTGGGTATAGGCATGGGAGATGGAATGTCAAGATTTTCCATCCAAAGTCGGTATGCTGCATCTGTAGGTGGTCCTGATGTAACCACAAAGTCTGTCCGCTGATCTCGTCTGAAGTTTTTGCCAATCTGACTGGAATCGACCTGTGAGGCTGTCGGAACGTACAGTGAAAGTGATACAATCATTTCTCTGCCGGTCTATAACTGGGATACGCTGAGGGAATCCGAACTGTCGAAGGACTAGAAGTGGAATGTAGGCTGCGGAGCCTGTAAGTCTGGCAAGGATCATGCATTGCCTTCCAGTGATGACAACTCACTGCCGTATGATCTCCTCTGACAGGGTTTGGAGAAGCTGGTAGAGCTTTTTGATGTCTGTAGTTGCTATCGAGCCCTGATTCTGAGAATTCTCTCGATGTAGACTGTAGACTTCACGGAGGTTGATTGGTGCAGCTATGATCGTAGGTAGGTGTCCTGCTAGCCACAAGTGTAGGAGATATGCACTGGCATGGAAGATGCCCCTTCTGTGGTCTGCTGTCTGATTGAGAGCCCTGAGAAGCTCTGCAAAGATGATTGGTACTGTGCAGGAGTTGTGCATGTCCTTGAGGATCCCTACCTTAACTGGTTCGACAAGGGTACGGCATCTTGGGAATACCAACTGAGGTATGGTTATCAGTGCAAAGGCACTGAGGTCGGGAAGTTCCGCTATACTAGAGTCAGGGTTTCCCTTGCACTTGTACTGCTTTCAAGATACTCTACTGGTATCCGACCAAAAAGAGCTGTTAGGACCGGGCTACAAGCAGGCAGGCTTAATATGCAAAAACCTAGACAGGTCTGCCTAGTATGTTGTCTCGTACCGCGGTACTATGGCTACGCCGTCCATGTTTAACCCTAAGATGCGCTGAATCTCTTTCAGTGTTGAACACAGTTTGTTCTTACCAAAATGGAACACCATGTAAGATGGGTTCCAACATTGGAAATCTGCGTTCATGAGGCGCGGATCTGGTTTAACCATGGATAAGTTTAGGATAGTCCCGGTTTTGTAGTACTGAGCCCAAGCGATACCCTGACTCGGGTGAAGACCTCAATTGCTTTCTGGAGGTTGTGATCACATGCCCCCTGAGAAGTCAAATGCACAGGCCGGGCCGGTTGACCAATTGACTGGGTTATCCCTGAAGGACCTGCCATCTAAACTCGATGTGAGTGCACTGTGTATGCAGATGAAATATGCAAAAATGATGCAATATTTTCTGGGTGTGACAAGGCACATGTGATCCGATAGGGCAGACGGACAGAGTTCCGGCATGCTTTACTCAGGTTGTTGAGAACCGGGGGCCTATCAGGTCAAGGTCGGGTATAGGTCTGGTGAAGACCTAATCGACTGGGATTTGAACCCCATATGCTATGTCAGGAAGCAGGGTAGGATGTGTTTTATTACAAACACAAGGTTTGCTCATTACATGCCCCTGATGGGTGGTTATCCGGGTAGAGTGTGCCTGGGTAGTCAACCATGACTGGGGACAGGTATAGGGTGCAAGCAAGTTAGGGTTTAGAGTATCCCTCCAGGTGGACTGCTTGTAAACTATACCCTAGCCTAAGCTATATGTATGCATGCTGGGGTATGCAAGAGTGTGTTCCTAAGGATGGGGGGATCACTTAACACCGTATATACGACTCCCTGAAAGGGACGATTGGTGTAAGCGGGAGCGTTCAGAACCGTTTCCTGAGGATAGTCACCCAACAGGCCAAGCCCCTGTCACTGAGGATAGTCATCCAGCAGCCGTGAGCGTAATAAGCCTGTCTAATAGGTATTGGGTTGATTACACTACAATGGTATGAATGATATGCACAGTACACAAATCATCAAAGAGATGTAAAATGATTAGTATTATGTTAAATATTTAAGCATTTGATTAATTTGAGGTTTAGTTTGGCTTAAACCTAGGTTCCGGGTTGAACCTTAAAGTCCCCAGCAGAGTCGCCAGAGCTGTGAGCGCGGGTTTCGGGGGAACCCTGGTTTGCATCTCACGGGTTGAGTTAAGAGTCACCACCTATTCATTCGGAAGGGATAAGTCCCCGGGATTTGGATAAGGTCTTGGTCTGTGATCCGAGGTCAGGGTAAGAGGTTCGGTTAAGTCCGGGGAAGGGGTTAGGCACCCCGGCACTTCCACTTTTCAGTGGTTCCCTACTTGCTAAGATTAAGCCAAACTAATCTCAATTTTAATCAAGTGCCTTAAGTATTTAAGATAATGCTAATCTAAGAAAGAGAAAACCCTAGACTAGGGTCGAACCCGGGTTGGGCTGCCTACGTACTCACATAGGGGTGAGATCAGACCGAGCGTAGTTCGGGCACATAAGCCCGTGCCAAGGCTGGGGGTGTGTGTGTGTGCTCCAAGGGTGGCTTAGGGTCTAGCCGGGAGGCTAGGGGTGGTTGACCGAGTTGGTCAAGTGCTTGGTGTTGGGCCCGGTAGGCCTAAGGTAAGTCCGATAGACTAGGGTGGGCCCGGTAGGCCAAGGGTGAAGCCCGGTAGGCTAGTTTGGGCCCGGTAGGCCGAGATTGGGCCCGGTAGGCCAAGGATGAGCCCGGTAGGCTAGGATTTAGCCCGGTAGGCCGAGATTGGGCTCGGTAGGCCAAGGATGAGCCCGATAGGCTAGGATTTGGCCCGGTAGACTAAGGGGTGAGGCCCAGTAGGCCCAATGTGTCTTAACCAAGGGTTAAGGTTGCTAACCGGGGTTAAGAAATGTGATTAACCTTGGTTAGGGGTGCTAACCATGGTTAAAAAAGTCCAATCTCAGATTTTTTTTGGTCTTTTTGAATTTTTCTGATTTTTTTGGGTTTTCTCAGATTTTTCCGGGCGGTCAAAGGTGCTTAACCGCGGTTAAGGAGGGGAGGTCACCATGGTTAAGGGTCTTACCCATGGTTAAATGGTCAAAAGAGACCATTTTTGGGTTTCTCCTAATATTTTGGATTTTTTGAGCATTTTTCCAGATTTTTTCCGGGTCAGAATCTTTTACCCGTGGTTAAGGGTCAAAAATGGGGTCGACTCTAATTAAGTGTCTTAACCACAGTAAAAAATGCAATTGAAGATATTTCTGGATTCCATGTAATATTTATGATTTTTTTATGATTTTTCCAGAATTTTTGTTAAGTCATGGGCCGCTTAACCATGGTTAAATGTTAACCACGGGTGAGTTTAACCATGGTTAAGGGACCGGCTGAAGCAAAAGTGAGCCCAAGATCCATGGCAGGGCCTAGACTGGCCTCCTACCCGGTCTGGGCCCCCACAAATATCCGAAATTGCAAAAAACTCCAAATTTTCATCAAATTTTTAACCATAGTTAACATGAATATAACTATGGTTAACGGGGGAACTGCAGGAATCCGATACCACCAGTGGGTAGCCTGATATGTGGGGAACAATTTGGGCCCTTGTGGGACCCAAGGGGATGCCGTATGTGGGCCCCACAGTGGCCCAAAGTTGCCCCGAAAAACACCACATAAAATGACGATTTCCACCAAAACAGATTTTTTTTCAAAATTTGCGGAACGTTTTCCGCTGATTGGCTCAACCCCCGAGGGATCCGAGACCATGCTCGTGAAGCCTGGTATATGGGAAACAATTGGGGCCCTTGTGGGGCCCAAGGGGAGGCCGGATGTAGGCCCCACAGAGGCCCAAAGTCGTCTCCTCGCACAGATTTTTACACTGTCGACCCCACTTTGGGGTCGATTTAACTATGGTTAGAGTGCGAATTAGGAGCTGAAATTGTACAAGGGTATAGCCTGGAGTGTGGTGAGTCTAACCATGGCCTCAGTTTTTACCAAGGCCGGGTCTAACCATGGTTAAACCGTGGTTAAAGGCAGTGTCCTGAAAACATTGTTTTTGAAAACAATTTTGGAAAAAAAGCTTGAGTGGCTGAGTGGGTTGAACAAAGGGAGTTTAGGGGCATCACTCATTGATTGGGGGCCCCCCCCCCCCCCCCAAAACTCCGGGAGTGGTCGTGCATGGTGGTGAGGGCTATGCCTGTGGCCATGCCTCAAGGACGGCCTATTTTTTCTTTTTCTTTTTTTAACTACTAAAAAAAAACAAAAACAAAAACAAAGTGGGGACCCCTGGAATGGGACCAGGGGTCCCTTACAATGCTAAATCAACAGGCTAAAGCAAGGGAAAGGGGGTGTATACCCTCGCGGATCGGCTTGCACGGTGGCGAGCTTCCTGGAGCATGGCGGCTGCGGACGGCGGTGATGAGGCTGGGAGAGCCTAGGGGACGAAGATGACAGGCCTCGGAGGTCCACCGGTAGGCTGAGCTGAGGCGGAGAGAGTCCAGGTGGAGTAGGGACGGCTGGCCGAAGAGGCGACTTTACTGTAAAATTTTAAAAAAAAACTCAAGTGAACGTGGTGGTGGACGGCGGTGGCTAGGTGGCTGCTAGGGGAGTGCTCGGGGGTCTAGGACCAAGCTATGGCGATGGCGGAGGGGCTAGGTGAGTGGAAGGTAGCCTGGCCGAATGGGGAAGGCACTGTAAGAAATTTTTTTTTGAAAAAAAAATACTTACGAAACAGTGGGTTGGGGGGTTTAGGCTTGAGAGGTTTTTTTTTTTGAGAATGTTTTGGTCCTACCTAAGGTGAAGGGTGGAGGAGCAAAGGGGTGGGCTGTCTGGCCGAAGTAGAAAGCTACAGTTTTTTTTTTCAAAATCTCCTTTGTAATAGAGGCTTTTGGTAATGGTTTAGGGGAGATTGTGAAGCTTGTGCCTAAGGTGGAGGTATGGTGGGGACTTGGATGAGTGGGCTGGTAGAAGGTGGAACCACTGTGTTTGTTTTTTTTTTTCAAAATCCTCCCTGTGAACAGTGGCTTGGTGGAGCTTTTTAAAGGAAAAAGGAGGAGGATTTGGATGAGGATAAGGATGAGGGCGAGATGGCCTAGGCGTGGGAGACAAAGGCTGGAAGGGCAGACGAGAGCAGGAGAGCCAGCACTGTTCACTCGTCCCTTTGACAGGGACGATGAACAGTGTCATTTTAAAAAAAAAAAAAAAAAAAAATTTGTGTGTGATCTTTTATTTGGTTTAGGGTGGGTCCCACCCCCTACTACCCTAAAAAAATCATGGTTTCTTTTTTTTCTTTTTTTTAATTATTATTATTTTTTTGAATTTCAAACTTTTGTTTTATTTCCATTTTGGGCTAAACCCCCACACATGTGGGGAAAGCAAAAAGTACTTTAATCTAAAACAAAAATTTGAATTTTAAAAAGGGGTAGTGTGGGTCCTACCTTAGATTTGGCTTAATGGGCCCATGCTTGGGCCCACAAACAAGGTTTTATCCATTTGGGACTTGAAAAGGGGCCTTGAGCCCATGGGACTTTGCCTAGGGCTTGGGCTAGGGCTAGGCTTGGGCTAGACCTAGGTTTAGGTGAGCAGGGTGTAAAACTTGGGTGCTTACAACTGTCATTGTTGTTTTTGTTCAATAGATGATTGTTGTGGCGAGATTGAGATGGTAAAGTTGTTGTGTGAATTAGGAGAAGGAAGACAAAGAGAAATGAGGTCATAATAGTTTAACAAGAAAAAGGGAAATGAGTTTTGAGAGAAAAAGGGAGAGAAGCTTAAGAGTTATCTTTTAAAGACTTAATCAGTTGATTTAGTAGTAATCAAATTCTAATAGATCAAGTGAATTGATATGAATTATCTTTTAGAGGAACGATAGTGTCACGTTCACTTAATTCGTGTAAAAAACATACCTTATATCATTGGGTAACACATGAGAAAGTTAGAACTTTTTAATTTTCAAGGGCAGAGGAATTATCTGTCACACTCATTTAATTAGTATTAACAAAGCATAGAAGGATACATTGTCAGCTTCTTAAGCTCGTGGAGAACCATCATTTGAGTGGTTAGGAGGGCCAAATAAGAAGATTTAGTCGTCATAATGAATATGATAATAGACCATATGTGTAAGCACCCAATTTTTACACCTTGCTTAACCAGGGTTTACTAGCACTTAATCATTATCATCCCCCCAGTGGAGTCCCCAGTAGAAGCCCTATTCCCTGAACCTAAACCCTAGGTAGGTCCTAAACCCCCAAACCCTAAACCTTCGGGCTCAAGGCCCATTACCCCTAGAACCCTCAAACCTTAGAAGACAAACCCTCGGGCAAAGCCCATTTCATTTAGAACACCTAAGCCCTAGACCAACCTTAGGCTAACCCTAGCTAAACCCTAGGTCTAACCCTAGGTAAGCCCTAGAACTAGCCATACCCTAAGTCCTAGCTAAGACCTAGGTCGAAGTCTCTTGGGCTCAAGGCCCACAAACCCATCCAAGCCAAAACCCAATAGCCTGAGCCTTTGGGGGCCCAAACTTAGGCCCACCAACCCCTAGGGTCCACATGGGTGGGGCCCACAAACCCCTTGATTCAAAAATCAGGCGGGAAACTCCCCAAAGAGGCAAGCTTATCCCTCTTTTAGCCCAAGTGCGTATGTGTCTAGCCCAAAACAGCAAAAAACTCAGGGTGTCGGTATTTGGATTACCGACACCTCCAAATTGCACTGTTTGGAGGGTGGCGGTAATCCAACTACCGCCACCCTGAGATTTACAGATTTGCGTATCAGCACCCACCTGGGTGCATTGGGGTTGCTCCCATTGGTTCCCCAGACCTCTATAAATGCCCATGATGCCCCTGACACCTCTCCCATTTGCTCTATAAAACCTTAGCCACCCCATGGCTCTCTTCATGCCTGTTCATGAATCACCCCCAACCCTGTCAAAATTCAGATCCAAACCCTTGTTTCCATTCAGCCAGCCTGCTGCCCATCCACTCCAAGCCCATGTCCACCTTAGGCCCCCCCAGGAGAGTTCTCAGGCCTCACCTAAAGCCTGCCACCTCCACAGCATCCGCGATAGCAGCACCACCTGGGCATACAGAGGGTATTCCCCTCCCCTACTGTTTATTTTTTTCTGTTACAACCTTTGTAAGGGACCCCTGGTCCTACTCCAAGGGTCCCATCTATCTTTTTTTGCACGTTCTTTAGCCTCCATAGCCAAGGACAGGCCCCCCTAGTCTTCATCATAGACATGGGGGAGTCCCTAGAGGCTCGGTGTGGGTGCAACACCCCTCTCCCCTTGCATGAATACTCCCCATAAGGTCTAGGGGTCCCTTAGTCCATGAGGGAACCCTCAAACCCCTGCTAATTCAAGGCCAATGGGGTAGATCCGGTTTTTCTTAAAATCTGCTAATAGTCGATAATCCCATTACCGACCATATTTTGCCTTACCTGTAACTCAGTGTTAACCCAGCTTAAGTCAGGCCCTGGTCAGTTCCAGGGCCACAGTTAGGTTGTCCTAAACCTTAGCTAACCCTCCACCAAGTTTCAAACCCTAACTCGTGGTCCAACCATGGTTAACAGGGCTTTGAACCCAGGTTAGCAAACTGTCGGCAGTCTGTTTACCGACAATATGGACTGATTTTTGCAGTGACTTTGGGCCTCTGTGAGGCCCACATACCTTATGCTATAGGGCCCACTCCAGGCCCATTAGAAAGCCTTGACTCAGGGGGCAAGTCTAATCATGGTTAGCAGGCTCCCAAACTCTGGTTAACAAACCGATTAGACTGTCGGAAGTCTGACTACTGACATATCAAAAAAAACCCTCTAGCTGATTGGCGATAATCAGATTACCGCCAATACAGTCCTTTTTGTTACCAACTTTAGGCCCCTGTGGAACTCACACCCGAGCTGATCTTGGGCTGAGACGTAGCCCACTGGATTCCTGGCACTCCAAGCTACCTGTCCATGTTTTTACTTTTCCCAAGGGTGATCCCTAACTCTAGTTAACTTAGTGCAAACCTTGATTAAAAAGTTACTGTAATGGAGGTAATCCGATTACCTCCATTCTTAGATTTTTAACTTTTTGGGCTTTGTATAGGGCCCAGACCTGGTAGAAGGCCATTCTAGACCCTGCCATACCTTCTGGGCCCAATTTTGCCTAACCTTGACCCTTAACCATGGTTGAAACGGCTCCCGTTTAACTTTTAACAATGTTTAAGCACCACTTAACCCTAAAAAAATTTGAAAAAATCCAAAAAAATACAAAAGACCAAAAAATTAACTTTTGGACCATTTTAACCATGGTTAATCATCTTTAACTCCGGTTAGCAAACCTAACCCTGGGTTAACACACAATACAAAAGACCAAAAAATTAACTTTTGGACCATTTTAACCATGGTTAATCATCTTTAACTCCGGTTAGCAAACCTAACCCTGGGTTAACACACCCTTTAGCCTCCGGGCTTCATCCTTGGCCTACCAGGCCTAAACCCTAGTCTACCAGACTACCCTTCGGCCTACTGAGTCCATACTTTGTACATTGACCAACCCTGGTCAAACAAAACCCTAATCACCGGATTAGGTCCATTAGCCACCCTTGGTGCAGACACACACACCCTCCTAGCCTTAGCACAGGCTCAAGTGCTAGAACTACGCTCAGTCTAATCTCACCCCTATGTGAGTACGTAGACAATCCAACCCGGGTTCGACCCTAGTTAGCTTTTCTTTCTTAGCTTAGTATTAACTTAAACACTTTGGCACTTGATTAATTTTAAACTTTAATTTGGCTTAAACCTAGCAAGTAGGGAACCACTATAAGTGAAAGTTTCGGGGTGTCTAACCCCTTCCCCGAACTTAACCGAACCTCTTACCTTGATCTTTGATCAGAGACCAAGACCTTATCAAACATCCCGGGGGACTTATCCCTTCTGAATGAATAGGTGGCAACTCTAAACATTTAATAATATCGTGAGATATTTTTCAGGGAGTGAAATCCTGCGCTCAAAATATGATCATAATTGTTCAAATTGTTCTGTTTTGAAATTTTAATATTTTATGCATAAGATTGATCAAACAGTGTGTGTTCATTTTCTATTGTTGTTCTCTAGAGCTACCAACACAGTAGTTTTTTCTCCAAAAGCACATTGTAATTTTTTCCGTATTTATCTGTTTTATTTTGAGCTTTTTAACAGAAAATGTTAGCTTGCATCCCAAACCGCAGTATAGAGATTACAAAAGACTATATGTCAAGCAGAGAGGATATCTTGACCACCTATTGAATTTTCTACATAAAGTAGTCTTATGATGGAGCTAAATCCTCTCAAATACAGCCCATCAATCCATCCTATTCAGTAAAGGGTGTGGTCATTTGGCTAAAGGAAAATAAAAGAAAAGTGAATTCATTTCATTTCATTTCTTTCACTCACTTTCTTTTCAAATAACATATGGCTTGGTTCCTTGCCCCAAATAACAGAGTGGCATGGATTTCTTGCCCCAAAAAATAGCCCAATAACATAACCCATCTCATAAATACAATTGGAAAAAATATATAGAAAAAATCATATATCTCAAAACAAATCGTCATGACGACAATGAATCTCTGTAAGGTGGTCGTTTTAACCATTGTAATAAAATATTTTGTTCATTGGTTTGTAATCATCAATTCATTGAAAATAATACTAATAGCATTTCAATATTAAGAAACATAATTAATATTAGCCGACATTTTATTAATAGGGTGGTGTTTGGCACACACCACTATTTGATCGACAATGTCAAAAATATCACCGCTATTGTTGCTGCTGGAGAGGTGATTGTTGTGACGAGATTGAGCTACTGAAATTGTTGTGAGCGTTAGGAGAAGGAAGAAAAAGAGAAAGGCAACCATGATAGTTTAATAAGAAAAAGATAAATGAGTTTTGAGAGAGAACGGAAGGGAAGTTTGAGAGTTCTCTTTTAAAGACTCTTAATCAAGTGATTTAGTAGTAATCAAATTCTAATAGCTCATGTGAATTGATATGAATTATCTTTTAGAGCAGTGATAGTGTCACGTTGATTTAATTTGCGTGAAAAACACACCTTATATCATTGGGTGACACGTGAAAAAGTTAGCACTTTTTATTTTTCAATGATAGAGGAATTGCCTATCACACTCATTTAATCAGTATTAACAACGTACAGGAGGAAGGCTATGATACACTGTCAGCTTCATAAGCCCGTGGAGAACCATCATATGATTGGTTAGTGGAGCCAAATAAGAAGATTTAGTAACCCTAATATTGAATGTGATAATGGACCATATGATCATAACTGTTCAAAATTTTCTATTTTGGAATTTGATATTTTTTGTATAAGATCGATCAAATGGTGTGTGTCCGTTTCGTATTTTTGTTCTCTAGAGCTACCAACACAATAGCTTTTTCTCCAAAAAAAAAACATCATGTTATCTTTTCCGCGTTTATCCGTTTTTATTTTGAGCATTGTAACAAAAAATGTTAACATGCATCCCAGACTGCAGTATAGAGATTCCAAAAGACCATATATCAAGCAGAGAGGATATCTTGACTGTTTACTTATTGAATTTTCTGCATACAACAATCTTGTGATGGAGCTAAATCCTCCCAAATGCAGCCCATCATTCTATCCTACTCAGTAAAGGGTGTGTTCATTTGGCTAAGGAAAAATAATATAAATGTGAATTTTCTTGCACTTTTATTGCGTTTGTGTGTAAGAAAATAATCTTTTTATGATAATTTTAAAAGAAATTTTAAGTTTCTTCTCTTTTTCATTTCATTTCTTTTCTTTCACCCACTCTTTTCAAATAACATATACCTTGATTCCTTATCCCAATAACATAGAGGGCTAGATTTCTTGCCCCAAACAACATCCCAATAATATAACTCATCTCATAAATGCAATAGGAAAAAAATTATAGAAAAAATCATATATTTCAAAAAAAAAATAATCACGACCACAATGAATCTCCGTAAGGTTGTTGTTTTAACCATTGTAATAAAATATTTTGTTCATTGGTTTGTAATTATCAATTCGTTGAGAATAATACTAATAGCATTTTAATATTAAGAAACTTATATTAATATTAGCTGACATTTTATTAATTGGGTGGTGTTAGGCACACACCACTATTTGATGACTACACCCTAAGTCTTTAAAAAATATCAAAAAAATTTAGTGACTCAACAAAATTAAGAAAATGACAAAAATACCTTTGTTGTTCTTCCTCTTCATGTCGTCCCACAAAAACCACTTAATAGAAAGTGGTTGTCATCTCGGGGAGCCCTTCTCTCTCCAATCAAAAATATAACGCGGTGAGTAAAAATGTCTTCCCTACACGAATACACATGTTTGGAGAAGAAGATGAAGACATGTACGTTGCCTCTCATGCATCTTTAAAGGCCTGCAAAACCAACATCAAAATAGCACATATACATATACATTATAGATATATAAAGATAGAACGACCATTGGATCTAACGAAATATCTTTGGATATGAATAAAAACTATATATATCTACTTGGGTTTCATCAGTACGTCCTTCACCAACTGCTCCATGATTGACAACGTTGAAAATATCACCGCCATTGTAGTTGTTATTGGAGAGGTGATTTTTGTGATAAGATTGTGCTGGTGAAGATGCTGTGAGAGTTAGGAGAAGAAAAACAAAGAGAAAGACGGTCATGATAGTTTAAAAAGAAAAAAGGGAAATGAGTTTTGAGAGAGAATGGGAGGGAATCTTGAGATTTCTTTTTTAAAGACTCTTAATCAAGTGATTTAGTAGTAATCAAATTCTAATAGATCTGGTGAATTGATATGAATTATCTTTTTGAGGAACGATAGTGTCACGTTCCTTTAATTTGAGTAAAAAACACACCTCATATCCTTGGGTGGCACATGAGAAAGTTAGTAATTTTTATTTTTCAAGGATAGAGGAATTGTCTCTCACACTCATTTAATCAGTATTAAAAAGCACAGGAGTAAAGCTATGGTACATCTTCAACATCGTAAGCTCGTGGAGAACCATTATTTGATTGGTTAGTGAGGTCAAATAAGAAGATTTAGTAATCCTATGAATATGATAATAGACTATATGATTATAATTGTTCAAACTATTTTATTTTGGAATTGGATATTTTTTGTATAAGATTGATCAAACGGTTCGTGTTCGTATCGTATTGTTGTTCTCTAGAGCTACCAACATAGTAGCTTTTTTCCCAAAAGCACACATTATTATCTTTTCTGCGTTTATCTGTTTTTATTTTGAGCTTTGTAACATACAATGTTAGCGTGCATCCCAGATCGCAGTATAGAGATTCTAAAATATCAGATATCAAGCAGAGAGGATATCTTTATTGTTTACCTATTGAATTTTCTACATACAACAATCTTGTGATGGAACTAAATCCTCTCAAACTCAGCCCATCAATCCATCCTATTTAGTAAAGGGTTTGGTCATTCGGCTAAGAAAAAGTAAAAGAAAAGTGAATTTTCTTGCACCTGGGTGTCGTATCCTACTTTTTATTTCAAATACACTCTTTAATATATGATTCTTAATGGACTAGAATGTAAAAAAAAAATCATGTTATGGATCTCAAATAGTCGGGATAAGAGGAAGACAAAATGAAATAAAGAGAAGAAGAAGAAGAGGATCCCATATAGGAAATTAAACTCCTGCTTATTTGGCAATTTGGCACCTTTGGACTGAACAACGCATTGGAGGGAATTGTTGAGGCCAATAGCACTATAACCACCGGATAGGAACAATCTCACACAAATTCTGCAACTATTGTTAGTAATCCCCTCTTATGAGATTTAATTAACTCTCAAGTGTTCTTCCTTTTTGTTTTTCTTTTGGCTTTTTCAAGAAGAAGAAAAAAAGTGGGTAAGGTTATATGCATTTCACATCCTAGGCGGCAGATTTTAATCTTAAATTGGATGTCGTATCATATCATTTTATACTCGAAGGCGGAGCCAAAATTTTCTTGGGGGGGTGGGGGGGGTGGGGGGAAGCGATGGTTGATTGGAAATGGAAATTTAAGTAATTGTTTATGAATTTGTTAGAGAATAATTAGGGGGGTACAAAAATATTTTGGGATTAGGAGGATAGGAGGTTCAGGGGCATAGGTGACGACCATGTTCGTGGGCCATCTTGCATGTATTTTTCGTACATATCCTACGAGTATTGTTTCTCCTTAATTGTTTACGGGGGCAGTTGTCCCCTTGTTCCATAGTTGTGTCATGTTAAATAATTAAATAACATAGTATAAAAGATATATTTTCTTATCAAAAGTTTAGGGAAATAGTTTCTCCTTACCCTATGACTATGTCCTATTAAATAATTAAATAAAATATATCTTTTAATAGGGCCCTTATCCCTCTAGCTCTGCCTCTAGTTATACTTCTTATATAGGGGTGTCAACGTGTCAGCCCAGCCTGACTAGGCCCGATTAATAACCGGTTGAGCCGGACCAACCCATTTATTAATCGGGGCGGGCCGGGCTAGCCCATCTAAAAAATCAGGTGTATTTTTTTTGCCTATAAACTAAACGGGCCTAATCGAGTCAGGTTAGTTGGGCTAAGCCTGAATAGAAGTCTACCAAAACGGGCCAATGACTTTAGACTAAGTCCAACCCAACTAAGAATCGGGCCAGGTGGGCCTAGTGCGGGTCGGGGTGGGCTGCGGGCCATCCCGGCTCATTTGAAACCCCTATTCTTATAGGTGTGCTGTCTCCTTAACCCTATCTTACCCACTATTTTTCCTTTAAATGAAAATAATTTATTTTATTTCTTTTCTCTTCTCTTCTCTTCTCTTCTTAATTAATTAATTTATTATTCCTATTATTGCTAAGATGTGATAAAATCTTGTGTTTTGGATAAGGAGTGGATGATTAGGATTGAATATTTTAGAAATTGAGATTGTATCCTATCAATTTCTCCAATGTCTAATTTGCCCCTATTGACCTAATTATAGTTGTATGAAGGGTAATATAGTTATTTCACTCCTTTACCTAATCTATCTCATCACAGTCTATAACCCTTGAATTGATACAGTAACTCATGAACAAAATGACTTTATTGCACTCATGATTCATTTCATCCAAGTTATACTTACCAAAATGGTCAGAGGCATATCTGTCTTTTCCATATCTACATTCGATTACAAATCAGATTACGCGGAAAGAAAGATTGATGTCTTACCGAAAGAGAAAGACTGATGGAGATTTACTAGGTGGACCATTGCATGCAGAGCTTTTGACTTTCTAATAGAGGAAATGATTTCCTGCTTAGAAAATATTCTTCATGTTTTTTCAGTGGCACTAAGTAACATGGAACTTGGTACTACCTTCATCTGCAACCATACACGTGTCCTATTACATTGAATAATGATAACTGATCTATTAATTGAATGATCAGGATTGATTAACATGCTTTGCCCATTTGGTAGTTTGAAGCAGAATGCATTTTCTCATATTTAATTTTGATGATTTAGTATGTACTGTCAATGATGTCAGTCAGGGACAAGTGGGGTATAAGCGTGCAACAGAAACATAAAGAAAAGGTCAAACCAAAAAAATTTAAAATTGAAGAATGGAGATGAAGCTCAGAAACTTCTCTGGATGAAATTGTTGGGTGAGTTTCTCATTTTTTCTCAGACTAGAAGATTAGATTTTCTTGGAGTATTCTTTGCTTCATGGGGTTTTGAAATTTTGGTCTGTTCATATTCTTGAATTGGGTATCTGGGACCCTCTTAACATAACTAATTTATTTGACTTTTCTGATTTTCTAGATTTGGGTTTCTAATTTCTCCTAGTTGGTTCTCCTTTCTGCTTCTTTGTTTTTTTTTTTTGTTGCTTTTCTACAAAACAAAACCTCACAATCTGAAGTTTTTATTGTAAATTTACCATAAAAGTGGACTTGCTTTAGTTTTTGGCTTATTTCCTGTAGTATCTTGGTCAAAACCCAAGCTTTCCTTTCCCTTAGAGCAGTTTCTGAGGATTTTCTTCATCTGGGTGTCTCTCAAATTTCAGGATATGACTGGTGATATGATCTCTATTGCTTCCTCTTGAAGTCTGCCCTCTGTATCAGGTGATCTCCCTTAGCTTCTTCTTCTTATTCCCTTTTTGGGTTGTTATTGAATCCCTTCATTTGTGGAGAATCTGGAGATGCTTCTGTGTATCAAACCTTTCATTGTAGTTTTAAGGTATTCTAGAAATTCAATGATAGAATTTGTTTCTGTTGCTAATTGCTATCCCTAGATTCTATGGTAGAAATTGACATACATCTGAACAGCATTCTGCCTATCAATGACTTATTGCCTGATCAGGGGTTGGTGTAGTTGGCTAGCGACCCGGGTTTGCTCCCTGTGGTCGTGTGTTCAACTCCCACTCCTCGACTTACCCTGGTATCCGTAGGGAAAATTTCGAGTGGGTTGGTGTGGATACCCGGAGGGACTAGTCCTTGGCACGAAGCCTTTGGGACACCCTCTGTTACCAAAAAAAAAAAAGAAGCCCAAAGAGAATATGTAAGGAGGACTTATCATTGTATCCCTTTATCAGGTGGGATGGAATGGAAGTAGTCCCCTCCACAACCTTTTTTTTTCGTTTGATACCGAGGAAGCAAGATAAAGACAACACGAGGGCGGGCCAAATACAGAGTACCTAACAGCAGCTAGAAAGGCTATAGGCGGGAAAGAAAAGCGAGTAGGGAATTCGGCATCATATCGGTTAACTGAGCACCTGAGCCAACTTCAAGGAAGAGCTTTAATCCTTGCCTTGAACCTACTTTTGAATGAAGTTTCGTTCCGGTAGTAATATCAAGTGATCTGATGATCTAACCATTGTTGCAGAGTAAATGGGCTTCTAAATGCGGTATTTCGTTAGTGATCCTTTCGAGGCCATGGCATATCCTATGAGTCTGAACTCTGAATTGAATATTTCCGTATGTCAAAAGAAGTATAAATGTCTCCATATACTAGACGCTCACTTCCCATGCATATAAGCTACTAATACATTTTTCCCAAAGCGAGTTCACCACCAGCTGTTGCCACTTCGTAATATGAAACGCTAAAATTTGTCCCTTCCTTCCCTCTAGCTAGAACTATCTGCTTGCTCGAGATCTTGTTGTCTATCTTCACCGACCAATCATGTTCATTGTGATAGTCTCCGCTTAGTTTAGCAGCCAATCCGGTCTTTCATGCCTGGACCAAGCACATTAAGATCATCTATCACTTTGTTTGGGAAACGGTTGCACTCGGATATATTAGCATTGTGTATGTTCAATCATCTTCCCTCTAGCTGGAACTGTCTGCTTGCTCGAGATCTTGGTGTCTATCTTCACCGATCGATTATGTTACATTGTGATAATCTATGCTTAGTTTAGCAGTCAATCTGGTCTTTCATGCCCAGACCAAGCACATTAAGATCAACTATCACTTTGTTCGGGAAACGGTTGCACTCGGAGATATTAGCATTGTGTACGTTCAATTGTCTTCCCAACTAGACTATGGTTTTACAGAAGCAATCTCCAAAGATTGCCTTCAGTGGTTTCGCAGCAAGTTGGGCATTTGCGATGCGATACTGCCCAACTTGAGGGGGAGTGTAAAGAGATAAGATTTTTTTTTTTTGTTGTAATTCTTTCCCCTTACTAGTAAAGGAGAACCTGTCAAGTTGAGTCTATGAATTCACAGCGCGAGGTTCTCAATCCAAAGTGGTTGAAGATTGGGCAAACATTTCTTCTAGGTATCCAAATATCACGAGACGCTCTGATTTTGAATACGACCCCAAAAAAGTCTAGGCTTAAGAACGGTGATGATAGTTTAGCTGTCGAAGCGCAAAAAAAAAAAATAGTGAAGACCCCTCCCCTAAAGAAAGCAAAGCTTAGGGCCGCTATTCTTGTTAAGAAATAGAGTATGGCCAAAAACAAATGAGTCAAAACTGATAAATCGGAACATAAGTTGATCGGTTATTTTCTCTCTTGTCCCCTTCCAAACAACAAAATGTCTCTCAAAGAATGCATTGGATGGATGCCGGGTCATTGTGTGAGCAGGTTGTTTTCACATTCTGTTAAAGGTTGGTTGACCAAGCTGCTGATGCGATGAAAATTCAATTTTTGATGTTTAAAAGCATAAATGTGATTAAATAGCTTTCTTAGTCGATAGAAAGCCATAAAATACATCCCTGTTTGTATGTGGCTCTTTCTCTGTTCTCGACTTCCGGTGCATCTTCTTGCTTGATAGTCAGGGGTGAAAGATCTTTAGGTTCGGCTTTCCATTAGAATGTTGAGGGGAGGAGTCCTCTCTTTGGAATTTTCCTTTCTTTTGTAAGGAGCAGAAGAGGATTGGACCAAGCCAATCTTCTATTCAAAGAGCAGGGTAAACCTACTTTATATATTTATCTATCGTGGGAAGGCACTCACTTGAGGACCCGTCCTCGAGCAGAGAAATCCCAAGACCAGAAATAGTAGGAATAATTCTCATAATAGTAATAAAGTGAAACATGTCAAAAAATTTTGTGAAAATTATCGAATAGAAAGTAAATGTACTATTTCGATTTTCTTTCTCCAGTCCAGTTTGTTCTTCCTTTTTTGACGGATCAGCCATATTAGAGAAGGTCTTAATTCCAATTATTTGTGACAACATAATGAGCAAAGCAATATGCGGAAAATGAGACTCGATACAATGGGCTGGCTAGCATTTCTCTCTGGTTGACCGGAGTAGTATCGACTCTAGACGTTCCTCGATTTTTTTAGAATTCGAAAGAGAAATTTCAAGTCATCCACGAAAATGGAAAGATTCGAACCCTCAGTACGAATAACTTGTACAATGGATTAGAAATCCACTGCTTTAGTCCCATCAGCCATCTCTCCCAATTGCAAAAGGATAATTACTATGTTCTGCATAAAGTAACAATTGAAAAAGTCTTTCTTCTATATTCTATAGATAAATAGAAAATACAAATTTTATAAGCAATTCCAATTCAATTTAAATAATGTAAGGGATCAAAAGAAATATCTCCAATAGAAAAGAGAGAGAAAAAAAATAAAGAATACTTCTTTGATTTCGTTCGAAAGGTCCTTTTATTCTCCCAGCCTGGTCAGTACCTAGCCAGGGCCTTTTTCTTGTTCCAATGAATCATAGATCAAATGATTTATCTGATTTGGAAAAAAAAAAAAGAGCTATGCTACAGATGTGAAAATTTTGTTTATTCTTACTGGTTTGTCATTTCACTTGTGATTTGTACTTTTTTTGGTTAGTTTGTTGGTTAAGGTTTGTTTGAGAGGCTTATGTGTGCATTTTAGTTGATTCTCTTCTCTTTAGACAGTATTGCTCCTAGTTTCATTCTGTTTCTATCCAGTTTGATTTTGTACTTTATTGGTTGTACATGGTTAAAGAGAACCTAAGCCTTGGTTGGAAAGTCTGTATATGCAAAGAATTTACAATAAGCCATCTTATTCACTTTGATTAAGAAATTGAAACCTAGAATGTTGTATGCATATAGCATCTACTCACAAAACTTGATAATCACTAGTGATTGTACTCCTTTTGCATCATGAGTTCCTCACTATCTAAACGAAAATAATTGGTCAGTGAAAGAAGTTGGACTTCTTTTTTTGCATGAATGAAAAGTACTTAAAAAGTATTGGATAATAATAAGTATAATATTATGCATTTTCATTGAGACCAATAAGGATTTTCCATTAACGTTGATGATGATTTTTTTTTGGTACACAACATCATTTAGCTATGTTAGTTGACCCCTCCTAACACTACATTTGTTAGTATGTTAGTAAAGTGGGGACTTTCTAACTGTCTCACCATAAAGAGACTCGCACATGAGTCCTCCCCCATGGATACACTCCCTACCACTGAAACAACCAGGGAGGTGTCTTGATGATTTTCTTTACTACCCTCATCTACAATTTCCCACCATTTACCTAGCAGTTCAAAAGAACAAATGGTTTCTCAACCTTTGCTAAAAGTCATTCCCCAACTTCTTGCTTCACAAGTTGAGAACACAGTATTTTAAAATGTCCAAATGTCTTCACAAGGTTTGTTTCCATTTTAAATTCTACCAGTACTTTCCCATGTTGAAGGGAATCAGGTCGTAATTTGCCTTTATATTTGTAAACACAGTGATCCAAAGGTGAAGTGAGACAAGTTCCCTAGGTTCATTAGATATAGTTGATTAGGACCCTTATACTTTGTCTTCATTACACCCAAACCTTCAAATAAGTTATTCATTACATTTAACCTTCAAAAAAAAGGTTATTTATTACATTTAACCATTTCATTGTTGGCTGAATTTGGGGAATCAGTTGACTCACTTCACTTTTTTTCAGCTCGTTGTGAACAAAGGAAACACAACAACAAACATTTTGTTTCCTTCACCTTTGGTTGCAGTAGATATTCTGATATGACAAGATAATGATCTTTGGAGTGAATCTCATTATGAAGTAAATGATGTCCTTCTTTAACAGATCTCTATAGAAGGAAAACATTCATAATAGTCTCACCCAACTTAACTAGATACATTATTGATTATCTTTAATGAGGTTGGTTTGGGAGTCACGTGAGGTTCGAGGATTGCATGGGGTGAGTTGTTGGAAGGTTATTATGGGAGTTGAGAAGTGAGTTTTCCAAATTCATTAGTTATCGGATGGGTTGTAGTTAGGATGTGAAATTTTGGGATGATTTATGGTGTGGTCAATCGTCTCTTAGGGAGGAGTTTGGTGTGTTGTATTCCCTAGCTTTGGAGAAAGGTGGGTCAATAGAGTCCAACTTTGAGTGGGTGGATGAAAAGGTTGTGTAGTTTTAGGCTCAGAAGAGGTCTTAATGATTGTGAGTTGGAGGACATCTCTCGTCTCCTTGGTAGCTTTGATGAGGTATCCCTTTGTCCCATTTATAGGGATAAGCGAGTTTGGTCTTTAGACAACAAGGGTCAGTTCTCAGTGAAATCCTTCGTTCTATCTTTGTGGGGAGTTCCTTCTCTTCACTTCCTTACAGGGTTGTTTGAAACCTTGGGGTTCAAACTACTGTATTATTTTTTCTTTGGTTGGATTTGAAGAGATATCCCTTCGTCCCCTTTTTAGGGATAAGCAAGTTTGGTCTTTAGACAGCAAGGGTCAATTCTCAATGAGATCCTTCATTCCATCTTTGTGGGGCATTCCTTCTCTTTACTTTCCTTATAGGGTTGTTTGAAACCTTGGTGTTCCAACTAATGTATCATTTCTTCTTTGGGTTGTCCTTTTGTGATGGATGTGTGAAGCCACTTCCTTTTGCATTTGGGGGTGCAATGGGTCTTCCCGGGTTCCTTTTTGGACTTCTTATCTTGTTGGCTTTCGGTGAGATTGGAGGCCCCTACCGCTGTTTTGCAAGCCTTTCTTCTGGGGGCCTTAACTTGGTCGATTTGGAAAGAGAGGAATCCAAGGGTTTTTTATGTAGTTTCTCCCTCTTAGTGGATCTATTCGAGAATTCGTCGGTTACTTTTGGATTGGTGTGCTTTGCTCCTATTCTCAAAACTACTAGGTGCCAATTCATGCCTCAGACTTCCATCTTTAACATCCTTATACGGAGAAGTTATGACTTTCTATCATCTTCCCCTGCTAACAAGAAGACCCAAAATCTAGGTTCTCTTCTTTTTTCTTTTTTTTTATTGGTAAATAGATCATAATGTATAAAAGGAAAAAGGAACTTACAGAGTTGGAGGTTCACTGAAGGTGATTATTTTTTATGCACTAAATATTTTATGTCAATCTATTAAAACCCATACTTCTTAAGTCAATGCAACAAAGAATCTGTTTAAGAAGCCACATCTTTCTCTTTACATTGCGGTCTTGCAGATCCATATCAACTAGGTCTCGGTATGTATGTCACTTCTCTTTGCTCTACACTAGTTAGACCAATATGCCTGAGTGGACTTGCTTTGCTCCTATTCCCAAAACTACTAGGTTCCAATTTGTACCTCAGACTTCCCATCTCTAACATCCTTATACGGAGAGGTATGACTTTCTATCATCATTCTCCTTTTTTTTTTTATATCTGTAAATGGATTAGAATGTATAAAATGAAAAAAGAACTTACAAAGTTGGAGGTTCACCAATGGGTGAGTTGACGAAAAGAAAAACTAGACATGTCAAAGAAGAAAAACAATCACTACCCATTTTCAAAAAAGGGAGACCAATCAATTTCATCAAAGCCACTTCTAATCGAGCAAGAAAAAAAAGCTTCTGATGACTAAGGAGGGTGATTTTCTCGATAGGATCCAAAGACTTTTCGAATACCCTTCTGTTCCTATCCTTCCGACCCCCCAACCGATAGCTCCCAGGAGAAGCATCCAAATCTCTCCCTGAACGGCATCTACATCCCTCAAGAACCAACCAGAGATTAAACCCATAAAGTTGGAAGGAAGACCAACAATCCCCAAGCAAGATAGAAAATATCCCCATTGCTCTAACCAGAGGACAATGGATAAACAAATAATCCACAGATTCCTCCTCAGCCAAACAAATGAAACACCTATTAGCCAAACTACAACCCAAACTCTTCAAGTGGTCCAAGGTGAGAATTTTGTCCAGAAAATCTAGGCTTCTCTTTGCCACTGCCTTTGGAGTAGAAGTGTTTAAAGGACATCATCTTATGGTTAGAGCCAATGTCTGGTTATAGTTGGCAACCCAGCACAATTTTAGAGAGATTTGGAAATGACTGCTCATGTGGATTCTTTGGTTGATAACATCTTTACTACAGTTGTTTCAATTAGGAATAATTAAACACGAATTATTCACCACTTTATATTTTTTTCATATCTTGCCTAATATTTTCCAATTTATTTCTGAATTTACAGATTTTTACAAAAACATTGATAGACGAATAATTCTCAAATTCCGACTTGGCTTTTTAACACTGAAAGTACAGATGTCCTCCTTACTGTTTACCATATTGCGTCACTATTGTGGAATGCTGAGCTATCTTTGTCCATTTCTTCTGCTGAATCCAGGTATACAAAGAGAGTGCAAGAGAGAGCTGCTGGGTAGTTTCTACAGTTTATGGTGGTGTGCCATTATTGGCTTATTGCCCATGGGACCCAGATGACATTTGGTGATACTAGAGTCCTTTTTTTTGCGGTACGATCATTTTTCCTTATGAGTGAGTAGTTTGAAAGAATACCATGTCTTTAGTTACGTCTGCAGATCCATCTGCAACACCGTACAGAGGATCTAAACTCTACACACTTGAAGGAAGCAGCGACAGCTCTGGTTTATCCACTCAAATATTTAGCTCAGATAAGCAAAAGTTCAAGTATGGGACCGAATCTTACTGCCATGGCAATTACGACCAGCAGTGCTTTTCTGACTCCCCTACAGAAGAATTTTCTGCCTCGCAAGTCGAGTTTCTCCACCCATCTAATTCTGGGATTCCAGAAACTGCATTCCGCCCTCAAGGTGTCTCTTCTTACCAGCTAAAGGCTGGCACGGGTTCTTCCATCACCACACAAAATTCATTTGACTCGTCTTTCGTGGCCATGAGACATCCTAATGCCTACCAATCGGATTCTGTATCTTTGGATGGGCAGAGCCCAGATCCAATAGACTATGACGAAGATGAGATCAAAATAAAGCTTCTAGAACTAGAGAGAGCACTCTTGAATGATAATGACGATGATGATGTATTTGACCTGAAGCAAAGCATGGATATTGATGGTGAATGGGCCGACCCGATCAAGAATCTACTGCTCACCAATTCGCTGAAGGAATCTTCATCCTCAGACTCTAATCTCAGCAGAATCAGCAGCAATAAAGATATATCTCTAGTACCTTGTGTTCCCAGGCCATGCACATCTAGACCCCTTACTCCTAAGGAGTTGCTTTTTGAATGTGCTGCAGCAATGTCAGAAGGAAACATAGAGGAAGCATCAACAATTATAGCCAAGCTCCGTCAAATGGTCTCGATCCAAGGCGATCCTCCCCAAAGAATTGCAGCCTACATGGTGGAAGGCCTTGCGGCTCGCATGGCTGCATCGGGCAAATGCCTTTATAAAGCTCTCAAATGCAAGGAGCCCCCCACATCCGACCGTCTCTCAGCCATGCAAATCCTTTTCGAGGTGTGCCCTTGTTTTAAGTTTGGGTTCATGGCGGCCAATGGCGCTATCGCAGAGGCATTCAAAGATGAAGACAGAATCCATGTTATAGACTTTGACATAAACCAAGGGAGCCAGTACATAACTCTGATACAAGCACTTGCAACCCGGAAAGGTAAGCCACCCCACATGAGAATAACTGGGGTGGATGACCCAGAGTCGGTCCAACGTGCAGTTGGTGGCCTAAAGATCATTGGCCAGCGGCTTGAAAAGCTTGCAGAGGCAGTCGGAATGCCATTCCAGTTTCGAGCAATATCTGCCAAGACCGAAGATGTAACTCCATCAATCCTTGACTGCCAATCTGGTGAGGCGCTAGTTGTAAATTTTGCTTTCCAGCTTCACCACATGCCTGATGAGAGCGTCTCAACGGTGAACCAACGGGACCAGCTCCTCCGCATGGTCAAGAGCTTAGGTCCAAAGCTGGTGACTGTGGTTGAACAAGATGTGAACACCAATACTGCTCCGTTCTTCCCAAGGTTCATTGAGGCCTACAACTACTACTCTGCCGTGTTTGAGTCACTTGATGCAACACTGCCAAGGGAGAGTCCGGACAGGATGAATGTTGAAAGGCAGTGCCTCGCAAGGGACATAGTCAACATAGTGGCATGCGAGGGCGAGGAAAGGATAGAGAGGTACGAAGTTGCAGGGAAATGGAGGGCAAGGATGACTATGGCCGGATTCACTTCATGTCCGTTGAGTCTATATGTGAATGATGCAATTCGAAAACTTCTAAAGCAGTATTGTGACAGATACAAGGTGAAGGAGGAAGGGGGTGCACTCCACTTTGGATGGGAGGAAAAGATCTTGATTGTTGCTTCGGCATGGAGGTGATTAGTTCTGTTCGATTACAGGTACTGGTGCAATTTCTGGCTTATCTTCTTATTATGTATTTTGACTCTGTATATTATATTGTGCATAGGATCAAGATGTTCTGATGATATATTATCCAAGAGGGTCAGAAGAAAATAAAGATTTCCCTGTTTTGTGATGAACTAGCTCTCAAGGGGTTGTAGAAGACTCCAAATGCTTCCCATTCATGTATAATTTGTGCAGATAGCACCCCTATATATCAATCTCCTTTGTTCCTTTTTGTCTTCCATTGTTACTTTTTGTCTATCTATCCATATATTACTTGGATGGGGACATGGTCTGGAACAAACAATGTTACCTGGTTCCCTCTGTTCAAATTCGGGTTTGCAGATCGCGGTGGGGTTTGCGGTTTGCAGTTTGCCGCTCTAGAGTAAACCCGGTTCGCTAGGGGTAGGATGAGACAATTAGTCTCTCTTAAGTTCTTTAGTTTGGTTGGCTAGTATACATGTAACCATTTACCATCATCATACTTGAGATTTGCTTACTTAAGCATGTAAAAAATATATTTTATAATAATATATATATTAAGCATGTAAATAAATATGTTATAAATACTTATTTTAGAAAACCATAAAACAATTGTCTTTTTTTATGAGCAGTTTGCAAATCCAAAGTAAAATTCTCCAAACGTAATGTACAAATTTACAAAACCGAAAGAAAAAAATTGCCAAACCCTTCATCGAACCGGAGCTATTGGGTAACAATTATGGGTTTGGTAATTTTCACGAACCAAAATGAACAGTACCACAAACCGGTTTCAAGTGAATCAGTTCACAGTTCGGCATAGTATGCAGGTAACCCCGTCCCAACGAGCCTACTCCTCTAATCAAGGGTTTCGCTATTGACTGCTCAAATATCAGGCTGCTTAACTATCCGAGGCTTTTGTTTGGATGTTCAAAATAGACGAACTGGGCTATAGATAGTTTGTATCAGAGATCTTTTAGGTGGGAATCATCACAGAAGTCTTTCAAGTCCCAACTCCCTAGACATGGACCATCTGTACAATTCTTCAGCAATTTGTAAGCATCTTAAGGTAACATGCCTTGCCACCGTCGAACAGCATTGGGTTATAAAAAGGTTGAAGCTTGGATTGAGGGTATGCTCTCCATGTCAGTGCTTGATCCCGAACTGACCAACGTGTTGCTGTCCATACCTTCAGGTGCACATTGTGATAGTTCAGAGAAAGGTAGAGATTCTTACTTTACTTCAATGGATTCCATATTTTACCCATTCATGGTTCTAACATATGAGATCTCCTAACTGAGAAGTCTGAAAGCATGAAGATGGCCATGTTACATAATTATGTGATTAAATATTCTAATGCCGCCCTCTCTATGTAAACCAAAATCCCACATTATCTGTATCCACTTAAAACTTGCAAGGTCGGAATTTACAGTTTTTTTTTCGTTCACGGCCGCAACTCCAATTAATATGGTTAGTATCCATTCTAGGTTAGTGAAACAGGTGGATATTTCAACCATCACACCCTCTCGGGACTTGATGTTGAATCAAAGTTGTGGTTTACTACACACAACCAATGGGCAATCGGGTAAGGCTCAGTACTTTCCATAGTAGGACAAATAGAACTGGAGGCAAGAATCATCAAAACCTTCCTGATTGAATACAATACATTGTATGTAGTTTGTTTGTAGATTGTTTGAACAATTGAGTATACAAGGTTTATGTGCAAAACAGATACATCAAAAGAGTATATTGTGATCCTTTAAATCTGGGAAAAGGATGGATGACTAGTTCCAACCTGTCAGGCCCAATCTATCAGCAACATTGTACATGACGAGTTGCCCCCAGACAGGGCCAAAGAGACGCTCGCCTCCGATTGCAAATGTAAGGGCCCATGAAGAAAGAAGCACTGCAAATACCACAAATCCAATTGCTGATCCAACGACATCTGCAAAAGGGGAGGTTCACTAAAACATCAAATCAGAAATGTGTGGGTGCAAACTTGCATGAACAAAGGAAAAAAGACTTGATAGGGGACACAGTACTGACCATTACAAAAACAAACACTACACTGGGAAAAAAAACACTCAAGAAATTTCATTTGCATGTAAACAATAACAAAAACATCTATTTAATCATACTGAATTGAGCCAACAGTCATTCCCCTGATGGTTAATAAAAAAGTGTTGTTCATGGGCCAATTAACCTGCAAAGCTGGAAAGGTTTCTTTTCTGATACATAATGAGATTGTACAAAACAGTCGAGTCTAATTTCACTAAAGGGCACTAAATTGATATTAATATTAAAACATGGTTAGACACTTAAGACTCAAAATGCATATCACGCTCAGGACCAATCAAAGCCTCCCTTGAACTATTGTCTGTTTTCCTGCACTCCACACATCCACCCAACAGAAAGCCCCCCCTAACACAGTTACACCACCCCAGCCAATCCCTCAACTGCAGATCTTATGCCAACAAGGTCGCCTCAAAATTTAACTCATGCAATAAATGGTAAGAATTATCAAGTTTGCAAAACTTATTACCTTCGAAATTGGATATTAATGCAGAACATATTGCTGGAAGAGAGATGCGTAAATGAGTATTAATGGTCTGAGTTCCACTCTCCCCTATTTTTATACAAGAAGATAAAATAGTATGACACTTTTTTGTGGGTCCCATCACTTTTATTTTGTCTTTTTGTTTAAAATTAGGAAAGACAACCGGAAAGTGGTCGTAGCATTGCTCATAATTAGAATCAAAGTTAGATCGGTATTTGGATTAACCAAGAGATTCTAAAAAATTTAATATATTGCTTTGGTGGAAATTCAATTCAACAAATTATCAAATTTTATCAATGATGGCCAGACACATTTTAGCGATTCCAATTTCAATAGTTGTTTCCGAGTCTGCATTTAGCACCGGAGGAAGACTACTTGACCAGAGCTTTAGTTTGTTACCAAGATTACATTTTTTCGGAAGATAGTGATTCACTAGATATGTTAAAGTTAGACGTATTGAAAGATTTAAATAGTTAAACATAAGGTAGATTGAGTTTCATTTAGTAAAAACTAATTATAAAAAATAAAAGTTACATTATATATATTTTACTCAATAATTATTTTTGTACTTTGTCTGATTCATTTCCCACCGACAAAACAAACAAATAACTCCATCATATTACTCTATGCATTGTATTGCCAGTCTTAAACCCAGATAAAGGATGAAGGTTACACATCAGGTGTAGAAAAAAAAATTACTAAATCATACGACTTAAAAATTTCCTTTGCTCCTGTTTAAGCCCTAGCCCTAACATGACCCAACCCTGACCCTTGAGGGTAGGGCTTGGGCCTAGCTAGTTAAGACCCTCCGAGGTCTAGGGCCTCACTTTTATAAGTGAGGGTCAGGCCTGGTCAGACCTAGGCCCTACCCTTTGACAACCCTACACATCAGTCATAAAAAAAAATCGGAGAATTACAAGTCGAGAAGAAAAATAAGTATACAACTCAGAAGAGACTTCTTGTGTCGCAACAAATTCAATGAACCCTTAATTTGAAATTGAATGAAAAGTGAAAAAATACAATTTATGGGACAAGGATAAACAGAGGCGGAGCCAAGGGGGGCCTGTGCCCCCCTCCCCCCCAAAAAAAAAAAAACATTTGAAAAAAATTAATTTTTCTTTATATAGAGGCATAGCATGGTTGTATGGGCATAGTTACCAAGTTCTTCGATTTTTTCAAAAATCCCGAATAGTACCCGACTTTTTTGTTGAGCGATTAATTCACGAAGTATTTGCGAGTTTTGAAAAAATAGTAACTTTTTCAAAAATTTGCTAATTTTGTGAATTAAACATGTATTATTCACAATTTTTTGAAAAAGTCTCAAATAAATATCTAATCTATGAAATATATTTGTGTTTAACTTTTATAATTACTAATTTTATTTTTTATTTCTGAATTTTTCGAATTTTGGTGATCTTTTCCAAACTTTTTCCTAGACGAATTATTCTCGTACCCCGACTTGGTAACTACGCGTATGGGTGGTGGGTGCCCATCTCAGCATTTAATTTATTATTATTATTATTATTATAGTTTACTAAGGACTTAGAATTCCCTACTATTATAACTGGACTCCTTGGAGTCCTATTACAACCCACATGTCAACACATGTCCCTTGTAATACCCCTTAATTGTGATTAAAATTCATTAACCCTTAGGGTTCAACCACCTAACCTTGGTTTTTTAGAAAAAAAAATATTAACTCAAGGGTTAAATTTTTAAGTTGTTAACTAAAGTTATAAGGCTTTTGTGTTGTAACCGGACTCCAAGGAGTCCGGTTATTGCCATATAGGATTCCAAGTCTTTACTAAGGCATTAGTCATGGGGCAGTTGTCCCATTGAAGTTCTACAAAAAATACTTTAACTATTTTGTTTAATTATTTAATAAGGCATAGTCATTGGACAAGGGGTGAACTTTTGGAAAAAAAATATTTTATATTATTTAAAAAGGCATATATAGCCATTGCCTAAGGAGACCTCTAAACTTTTGAAATCAAAAATATATTTTACACAATGTTATATAATTATTTAATAGGGCATAGCCATATGGCAAGGGGACAACTGCTCCCGAAAACAAGGAGAAACAATACCTATAGGGTTATGTATGAAACATGGACGAAATGATTCACAAACTTAGTCGTCAAATTTTTATGGCTACACCTCCTAACCCAAAATATTCCATAACCGCCAATAATATGCCCCCCCTACAATAAAATCCTGGCTCCGCCCCGAAGGATAAATAGATCTATTTGTCCAAGCTAGGCACCTTTAATTTATACTGTGGGAGAACATTTAGGTGCTATAACTGACATCCTTCCACTAAAATCCAAATTCTAACCAAGAGTGTTTTTTTGCATCATGGATTACAATGAATGTCAAAAACTGCCCTCAATTACATCATAAGTGAATTTTCAAAATTAGGTCGAGCTGCTTAACTTAAACATTTTCATCAACATAAAGGGGAGAAAGTTGATCTCAAAGTTGATACCTTAAAAATTGCATTTTATAATCCCAAAGCTGAATAAAGCTAACTCTATATTTCAACTCTAAATTGTATAAGGCCATTAACTAGTCATAGGACCAGTCGGTCAAACTGCTTAACTTAAACATAATGTTTCATCAAGATAGAGGGGAGAAAGTTGATGTCAAAGTTGATACCTTAGAAATGACATTTTATAATCCCAAAGCTGAATAAAGCTAAGAACTCTATATTTCACCTCTAAATTGTATAAGGCCATTAACTAGTTGTAGGACCAATCACAATCTTAATAATACCCTTGAATTCTAGATTTGGGCAAGGAGTCAAGTTCCTAGGTGAAGTTTCAAGCGCAACTGGATTGAGAGGAACTTGTAAGTGGATAAATCTGAGTAACCAAAACTTTGTAATACCCTTGTGCTCCCACTCTCTCTATGCGCTCCTCCCGACCCTATGCTAAATTTGAAATTGATGATCTCGTGTTCTCATTCTCTCTATAACAAAAAACTCCGTTTTTTTCAAAAATTCGCGAATTATTTGCGCATTTTTGCTTTGCCGAATTATTGAATTCTCGAATTATTCGCAAATTTTCCGAATTATTCGAGAATTTTCTTTATTCCCGAATTATTTTCTCAAACTTGGCAAAAAACTACTTATTTTGTATATTTTTTAATCAAATTGTTCGATATATTTTTATATTTATTAACTCTTTTTTTTTTTTATTTGTTCCGAATCTTTTCCAATTTTTTCCCGAATTTTTCCGAACTTGACCTCTCTCGAATTATTCCCGAACCCCAACTTTGTCACTATGCTCGTTCTCGCTCCCATTCTCTCTCGCGCTCTCGCTCTGTGCTCTAGTTACTTAGGGATAAAAGCACAAGATAGCTTGTTCTTTTTTAGATCAGTAAAGCAAGATCAATAATAAATCAATGAGTACAAGGAAACAAAGGATCACAAGAGGTTGAACCCGAGAAACACACAAAGAAAGAAACAACCAAAAACATACATATATACAAAACGACACTAAACAAGCAGAAATGCACGAGATAGTTAAGAGGTGCTCAACTGCTATATGATCCACATATCTCATTATAAGAGATACAATGACTCTTTCGCATACTCAATATGTGGTGATGATTTTTTTGAAACTCAAATTTGATACTAAGAATGGTATTAAAGGATTACTTAAGAAAGATCATTAAGGCTTTCTTCTGAAACTCAGACCAGACTAGACCAGACCCAACAGTTGAACTATTTGGATAATCAACAAGGCCCTAAACTGAGGTGAACCATAGATCCAGTAATGACCTACAAAAAGTTTAAATAACTGAGAACGCGTTCCACCCAGCGGTCGAACGAACCATTGACCTATTCAAACCACTGTAAGCACCCCATTTTTGCACCCTTGGTAGGGCCTACAGGACTTATTGTGACCTACAGAGAGTATTCCTAAAAGTGCCCCTAAAATATTTTGAAATGACCAAATTACCCCCTTCATGGAAAATTACATAAATATCCTTGACCTATATCAAAAGGAAAGTGATGCATTCTACCTTACCTTTATTAAAATAATAAATTTAATGGATTTTATACCTTTTCCTATCTTTAAGCATTCATAAATATGGAAAATTGGAAATAGGCCAATGTGAGGGTGACAAGTTTCCATAGAGAAATTTGGATAGATTAAAAAAGCAATAAATATTAAATACCCTAAATTCATACTAAAATCCCTTTGAAAAATAGTCAAATTAGGGTAGGAGAGACCAAGATAAGACCCCTTTTAATTCCAAAATTAGGAGTAGGCCAAACAACTCTACCAGAGCTAGCTGCCGTTTAAAAAGGCTGCCCCCCCCGGGGATTTGTTTTGGACTGAAACCCTCCACTATTTGGTTTAAAACACCCTTTTGAATCCACTTCTATAAAAGGTGGGACTAAAATATTTGAGACTGAAACCAAATTAGTGAGAAGAATTTAAGAAAACTTTTGGGAGATCTATCTATTCTCTCTCTTCTACAATTTGTGTTAAGGAGCTTTGGAGCGTTTGGATCGTCATTCCTTCTACCTCTAGTGGTCCTAGGATCTTTAATAAGAAATTACAAGTAAAAAGCTTTCTTCCTTCTTTAGTTTATTTTATTAGTCTATTATATGCTTTGTCGTAATCTAGTTTCCCTCTCTACATCTTCCTTTTTTTTGGTTTTCTAGAGATTATGCTATAGAAGTTTGGTTTTCTAGAGATTATGCCATGATTTTTTGTGTACGGATGGATTTTGAAGTGTTGCTTTAATTTCATGCATGAATAGCATATAATAGGTTTAATTACATATAGTTTTATACATTATCTTATGCATTTTTTATCATTAAAATTCGTTTGGGTGGCTAAGCAGATGAGATTAGCCCTTGAAATTGGCCTCAGGGCTTGATTTTAGTCAAAGATCAATTTTGGTTGGGCTAATCTCTCAGTTGGACCAATCCAATATTGATTTGCATTGATATTCGTGCTAATCTTAGTGTGGTGCAAACGATCCCTAAACGCTGATTTTTGGTATCTAGAGTAATTTGGGCCATCTGAACTCAATTTTGGCCTTGAATTTTATTTCTGAAGTCAGAATGGGGTACCTCTAGTTAAACCCGAAACTTACTTTTGACGCCAATCATAATCCCCTTTAAATCAATTGCTAGTTTTTTAGGATGTTATTTCCTTCAGAATTATAAGTATTTTGGAAAACAAATCGAGCCTTATTTGGTGTCAGAAAGGCTAAAATATGGCTGAAACAATTTTAGAGTTGCATATTGATCTATACAGCATTGTTGCACGGTTGCACCTAATCCAACATGCTAGGACGCCCTTTCAAAGGCGACCCCTTGTTTTTTTCATCTTCAGAAACCCTACTTCGGGTTTTGGGTCCTCTGGTCCTTACGTTGACTATCAGTCCAGAGCTAGGAAGCACGGATACTTTGAAAATGGAAACATACCCACATTGCCGTACCCGTATCGCCGTATCGGATACAGCACTCTAAGGTAAAACTTAGTTATTTTTCATAATTTCTACCGTATCGCCGTACCCATATCGTATCGCCATACCCATGCTTCCTAGGTCCAAGAGTTTGTGATTTTTTTTAGATTTCATAATTAGTTTTTTCTTTAGTTTAAAATAAACTTGCCTCACTTTGTTTCATCCTTACATGAGCTTAAACAGTTAATGTCATTTCAAATATTTAAAAAATAATCAAAAATACAATTTTTTTTTTATAAAAATGTGTTATTTGCATGTTTGCTTATGCAATTTTATTTGCTTGCTTGCATATGTGTTTCTAGTTGCTTGCTTGCTTGCATGACCTTTTTATTTGCTTTTTTGTGTGCTTGCATGCTTGTATAAAATATTAAACTAAGTTGGTCTGATTTTCCTTTTATAGAATACGTAGGCAACCTTCACTGATGCGAACCCAACAAACAAAAAACCGTTTCTTTTTTCCCTTTTACATGGTTACTTGAATTTAGGTATGTTTTTAATTCCATAGTTTAATCAGATTTGAGTAGTAGGTAATTGCCTTAGGCGGAAATCAAGGGTGCCTACCACATTCCCTTGATGTAACCGAATCTCTTACTTAGAATCTTTTAATTATAGACTACTATCTTATCCATTATTTGATTAGGGCTCTTATTCTCCCCTCATTAAACTCAAGGATTAAAAACTCAGTTTCGGGGACCGTTACTGTCCAGACCGAAACCAATACGTATCACTTATACGTATCGGTTTCGGCAGTTTTTTTTTTCCTTTTTTTTGTGAAAAAAATCACAATGAATTTTTTTTTAAATATAGAAAAATGCCGTGGATGGGTAACAACAATCTTCTAAAACCAATATCAAGTTGAAAATATAAAAATAATGAAATATAAGGTAGTAGATGAGTCGAAAGTAGAAACATATACTGTTAAATGCTAAAGCCACATATACTCAAGGTTTGAAATTTCGACAATATTTCGATATCTCGCACGAGATATCTCCATCTCGACGGGTTTCGAAATATCTGAACCATGTATTTTAGTTTTTACAAAATTTCGTACATTTCGATCAAAATTTCGTATATTTCGACGAAATTTCGTATATTTCGGTTGAAATATTTTCTACTGGTTTTTTTTTTTACATTTTCTCACACGATTTTTACAAAATTTCGTATATTTTGACGAAATTTCGTAAATTTCGATCACAATATTTTCTACCGTTTTTTTTTAAAAAAAATTTATTTTCTGTTGTTTACTTATTTATACTTAAGTTGTAATGGTCATTTACAAAATAGAATTTATGTTATAAAATAATAATTTTAAATGCCTCTTTATAAATGAATTTCATTTTTATCTATATTTCAAAACCCTCCCTTAGATTACACTAATTACAATATAAAAAAAAAATTAATTGCATAAATGACCATATTACCCCTATGTTGCAAGTATTAACCTAATTATATTTTATAAATTAAATATTATTTAACTATTCTTAGTATTGATTTTTAATATACACACAATAAAAAATTCAATAAAATCTTAATACAATATTTTAATTTTAACTATTCTTAGTAATGATTTAATTATTCTTAGTATTGATTTTGATTGTATTTGAGTTAATTGTTATGCTTAATTGAGAAATGAATGCAACTTTTTATGTAAGTTACATCAATATTAGTGAATCATACATTGTCGTCAGCATCAACGCACGTCTTTGGCTCCCTTCTCATTGCATCTCTTATATACATTATTGTTTTTGTAATTTTTTTGATTCTCAGATGTGTATTAACATTTATTTTAACATTTCCTTAAGTTTCATTGAAAAATTCCATGTTTTTCACTTTTTTCAAAATTTTCCTCCACGTGCGATATTATTCCCTCGATATCGATATATCTTGCGAAATATCCTCAATATATCTTTTTTCCATGGCTCGAAATGACATGCGAAATCGAAATTTCGAACCTTGCATATACTTTCTTCAAATCGATGATTCAAACCTCAAATCAAAGTTTCAATCACCAAAATCTAAAGGATTTTAGGGCTTAGAATGGGTAGAAAAAAAGAGAAGTGAAAGAAGTGATTTTGGTATCTTTTTAGGGGTTTATATAACCCTTTTTAACCAAAAAAGTTGGAAGAGTCCAATGGCCAAAATCGTTACGTATTGTAGGACTCAGATGATATGTAACAGTTTCGGCCGAGTCCTATTTCTTCTTCAAAAAACTCCTAAGGGCACGGTTTTGGGTAATGGGTTCTATCGAAACCAAACATATCAGGTGATACGTATCGGTTTCGGTGATTTTTTAAACCATGATTAAACTAGGTGGTCACTCCGTTTTTAATGATTTTTCATAATTCCCTTATATAGTTATATGGGCCGATATATGTCGGTATCGCCCAATACCGACACATTTATACGTTGTTTAAAAAAATTTACATCATATTGAGAGATATCGGAGATATATCGGCGATATCTCCCTATATCGGCGATATCTCGCGATATCGACCAAATCTGTAAAATCAACTATTTTCCCCCTTTTTTGTTTTTTTGCAGATGCACAAGCATCATCCAAAAAACAAAAGAAAAAACAAAAATCACGAACTGAAATCAGTCTTCACTCCTCAAACATAAACTTTGATTTAAAAGAAAGAGGGTACATACCTCTCACCGTCACTGTTACCGTGGGTTGTCGTCATCGCCGTGGGTTGTCGCTTTGCCGTGGGCCCGTGGGTTGTAGCCTTCGCCTTTGAGGTTATCCCCTCTCTCCTCTACTCTTCCTTTCCAAGCTCTGAAGTCTGAGATTTTTTTTTTTTGGTTCTGTTGATCGAATGTGATGAGGGCTTACCCTCTTATGCTTTAACTTAAGTAACCCTAAGAAGGGAATTCTAAGGTCACTCCTAGCCCTATGTAATAACATATTTATCTTATGTTTTAACTTAAGTAACCGTAACAAGAGTATGCTAGGGTCACTCCTAGTCCTATGTCATTAAACATATTTCTCTTATGTTTTAACTTAAGTAACCCTAACAAAAGTATGCTAGGGTCACTCCTATATCATCAAATATTCTTCTTTAATTGTCGTGTGAAAAGTAACAAAATTCAAAAACAGTATTAAAATTTTAATATAAGGCCTAATATTGATTTATATTATACACCAAATTATATTATACACCTAATGACAAATTTGTATTGATTCAGATTTAAAAATATATATATATATATATATATTAAAATTTTAATATAAGGCCTTTTTTATTTTAAGGATTATACATGAAATTCATAAATATTTTAATTAGTTATTAATTTTAATAATGTCCTATTATTGTTATTATTAATAGTTAATAATTCTAAATAATGTACTTAGTAACATCGTCCAAATAATATAACTTATTTAACTAATAAAAATATAAACATTATTTAATATTAATTAAATATATTATCTAATAATTTAATAACATTAAAAGTATTGATACTTTTCAAACAAATTATTAATCTGTTAAAAAATATAAAATATTATTAATCGAGACAGTGGAAGCAATTGGAATGACTTTTCACATCTAATCCTATTCACGGTTCTCTTTGTTAAAAAATATATATTAAAAACTTGAATAGGGGTCTGCACAATTAAACAAAATTGCGTCACCTATTTTTACCATGGATAATCATTAAATCTTATAAATTATGAATTTATGATTGATTGAGAAATGAATGAAACATGAATCAATCATACATTATCGTCACTCGTCAGCGTACATCTTTGTTCTCTTCCCATTGCATCTCTTATTTGCATTGTTATTTTTTTAATTATTTTGATCATAAAAGGTGTATTAACATCTATTTTAACACTTATGAAGATTTACTGCAAAATTTCATGTTTTGCTTATTTTTTTTTGTCATTTTTCCAAAAATCATCGATAAACAATATATTTACGATATATCTTTTTTTCGCGGCTTGACATGTCGAGCGATATCGACATTCAGAACCTTGGTCCCAATTTGGAATGGTTTTAAATCCCATATCCACAAGACCACAACCACATTGCAGGTTGTTGAACCCCGGACCTGCATCAAAATTAGAACATTGTTTCTGATCTTTTTTCTAACAATAATGTTGCTTTTAATCTTGCCGAAACCATAGGAGTTAACAGTTTCGGGAATAAACATAGGCTCTCTATCGTTTTAATTTTTAACAAATATACATACAATGGATAGGGATATGATATATCCCTCGAGTGCGACAATGAAATATATTGGCCAATATATTGATTTTTGCAGATATTTATAATTTAAAACTATGCTTAAGGTTACCCGTTATGCATGCCAAAACCGTTTTAAAACCTAAAAAGAAGCATAAGATAATCTACAAATAGATCCAAAGCAACAAAAAGATAATCCGCATAAACTCAAAAGAAAATCCATTATATATTTTAATTAAGAAAAACCCTCTTCCTTAATAAGAATAATTAGAAAAATGGAATACAAGAAACAAGGACCTGATTAAATGCTGGAAGATGTTACAACATTAGCACAAATAACAAAGATTGTTCAAAAAACCCACACATTTTATCCGACAACTTGAACTGTTACATTTATATGCAATATCTAGATGAAATTAAGGAGCGATACATTTATCAAGTTAAACTGGACTATACCTAGATGCAGTAGGAGATAAAATAAACCCAAATATTGCAGTTTGAAATTTTTATCCCATTTGTAAGTGAATCAAATCAATGACAATTATGAGTAGGGACTCCCTTATCAAGTCAATCAACACAAAATCCAAACCAAAAAAGAAACCTGCAAGGGATTCCATTATTTTTTAGTTTCTTCCATTTCTTCACAAGATGAGCACAATTTGAGTAGGAATTCTCTTATTGTGTCACTCTATGTCTCTACCAAAAACCCCAAATGCAGTGAAGGCAAATAAAAATCCACAGATAGGGAAGAAAACCCATCAAATTATCTAAAGAATCTGAAATATTCATATCTTTTGAGCTAATAAGAAAGACCAGATATCATTCAATCAACAGATTTTCCAAATTTCTAGATGGGTCGGCTCAATTTTATTTGAAATATTCAACAAAAAAGAAAAAGAAAAAAACGAACAAAATAAGTGTGGAGGAAGAATTGGATGGAAGACTTACAGAGACGAATGCTAGGAAATGACGGGGAATGGATAAGAACAGGCCAGAAGTAGAAGCAATTGAGGGCCCAAAGACAAGGAAGGAGGAAGAATCCCAACTTGAAGAAAAGACGGGCGTAGCTTAGCGAGTCTTCTTCGGTGGGGCCATCTATTGTGGGCCATAGAGGCGTAGGGTTGTTGGGGTTGCTCAAACTCCTCCTCTCTGGTTCTCCTCCTGTGCTTTCCCCCCTCTCCATCTCTCTCTCTCTCTCTTCCGCGGCTCTGAAAAGTGTACAGTCACAACTCTTCCCATCAAGAAACAAGTTATAAATGGGGGTGTCAATGGACCGGCCTGCCTGCGGCCCGACCGGTTAAGTAGTTGGGCGAGGAAGGGGTTGAGCCTAGGGGTGTCTTTGAGCAGAGCTTGGCCTTGCTCAGCTCGGCTTGAAAAGGGTTTACTCTAGGCTCGAGCTCGGCTCGGCTTGAAATGGTGATCGAAAAATCAGCTCGAATTCAAAAGGCTTAGCTCAAGCTCGGCTTGATTTATTTTTAAATAAAAATAAGAATATTTTATATTATTTATATAGATAATAATGATATATATAAATAATATTTTTTTACTTTTTTACATAATATTCAAGTCGAGCCGAATTAAGTCTCAATCAAGTCGAGCTTCAAGTTGATTTGAATTAAACAAGCCTTGGCTCGAGTTTGGCTTGACTACATTTCAAGCTGGAAAATTCAGCTCGGCTCAATCGAGCCATATATTCGAGCTTGAGCTCGACTTGATCGAGCCGAGCAATCGAGCTAGCTCGGCTTGTGTGCACCCCTAGTTGAGCCTACCTCTAAAACTCGTTTAATAATCAGACCGCAATGGGCCCAAACCAGCCCATTGACACTAAGTTATAAAGCTCATGCTTTTGATGGGAGGACTTTAGACCATAAGCATATGTATATACTATCAAATACCCCATGCCATGCACACGAAAAAATTTCGAGATACGTGTGAGCGTGGGATTTTTAGACAGGAGTGTAAAAATTGGGTGCTTACAGCGAATTAAAACATCATAACAATATGGGAAGAAAGTGATTAAGCACACAAAAAATAAAATAAACACAATTGTGTAATTGGAAGGTAAAGATAATTAATGAAAGTGAACTTACATAGACAAAAGGCAATGTATGATGCTGTTTCGCCTGATACCATGGATCAATCTATTGGTATTCCTTTAGTTAGCTATTGCTCTTGTTGTAATTCTGGTAATATTGAATATTTGTTTCACCTTCTTTTTCATAGTGATATTGTAGATAGTATTTGGAGGCATTTTGCTAGTTATTGCTCTATTGTATTACAGCCCAGTGATATCATTCAATGTCTTCTAATGAGATGGTTCAGAGCCTATGATAGACTTCACAATGAGCTTTTCATTTTGCTCCCTCTTCTTATCATTTGAGAAATATGGAAAGAAAGATGTTTGCATAGATTCAAAGGAGTTCGAAAGTCTCCTGATCTTATTATTGTTCGTATCAAGGAATGGATGGAGGAATTAGGGCGATTACCTAATAAGAAGATATTGGATCTTTCAATTTTTAGTATTACGACTCCTCCTCCTAAGAAAATAAACTTTATATCCTTTGTCAAATGAATTCGGCCTCTTTACAGTAGAATAAAATTGAATGTGGATGGAGCGTCTAGATGTACTCCTGGTTTAGCAGGTGGAGGGGTTATTATTCATAATCATCATGGAGAGTTGTTAGCTTGTTTTTATGCATTTTATGATCACTGTTCCAATTATGTTGCTGAGACTAGAGCCCTTCTCGATGGTATTATGCTTTGTCAATCTGTTGGGTATATGCAGATTAAGGTAGAATCAGACTCTAAATCTCTTGTAGAAACCTGGAATGGTATTTGTCATCATCCCCGGAATGTGTGGTATTGAAATCAAAAGATCAACAAAGTTAAGAACATATGTTCTTCTATAACTCACATCTACAGGGAAGCTAATCAACTTGCTGATTTTCTAGCAACTTTATGGTTGTGATCTTCATCATTCAAGTTTGATCCTTTCTAGACAAGATAACCCTTCTAGCCTTAGAGCTCTTCTTTTCCTTGATAAAGTGGGTTTAGGAAATATTAGACAATCTTAATGTGTTTTTTATTTTGTCATTGTATTAATTGGAGTTTTTGTATTGGGTTGGGGGTTTTTAATTCCCCTTGCCTCTCCCCCCCTTCTTATCGTGTCTTTGTAGGAGGTGGAGAAGATAGTAGAACCTGCATTTAGAGAAGCTAGAAATCGAGATGGTAAAACACCTCAAACTTTTTTTACTGAGCAGCACAAGGAGTTGGTCAAAGAAAGAGAAAAATGGATGAAGGATAGTTCAACATCATGTATGGTTGTTGCTGCTCTCATTGCCTCTGTTATGTTTGCAGCAGCCCTTATTGTACCAGGCGGTTATACCAATGATACAGGAATCCCCATATTCAAACAAAGTCACGCATTCATGATTTTCATAGTATCAGATGCTCTGTCCCTCTTCTCTTCCTCCGCTTCATTGATGATTTTCCTACACAACTTCATGTCATGCTATGCAGAAGAAGATTTCCTCAAGACATTGCCTCAAAAGATGATGCTTGGTCTCGGCATGCTTACCTTTTCTATAATGGCAATGACGGTAGCCTTTTGTGTGGCACTTGATATCCTACTGTATGGGCGACCATCTGAAGTTACTATTCCAATCCTTAGTCTTGCTAGTATCCCTATTACCACAATCGCTTATTTTCATTATCCCTTTCTAATTGATTTTCTCAGTTCCACAATTCTACCTGATATCTATAAGATAGGATCATAGCGAGAATTGCAATTATATTCAAGAGAATTTTTTTGCATATATATGTGGCACATGTTGACTGGCTGAGGGGAAAAAGAAGCGATAAATTCAAATTAATTTTTTTTGTCCTCTTGCAATCCACATATACCACATATGCAATTAATTGAATTTTCTTGAATTCCATTGCAATTGGTTGTGATCCTATCTTGGCATGTATAAGACTTTGTACCATGTTAGAGAGTTTTTTAATGTGGGCAGACTGAATATCTAAGGTTTTTATTGCTCTTAAATTGTAATGAATTTTTAATCATTTTAATAAATTTAAATTAGTAAAATTGTGACTAAAGATGTATATAAATATGGGGCATGATCTCCTCGATAGACTAAGGTCATAATCAAGCTTGTATTGATAACATTTGATGAGCAAGGAGATTTGAATTTACAAGGTCGGATATGGCGTTTTAGTTCCCCTAGAGTCCACTTGCAAGAAATATTTCTTATCTCTACTATTACAATAAGAGAACGAGGGTCCAATCATCTCTCCTTTAATGATCGTAAAATTGTATGTTTCTCTACAAGAAATAAAAGACAAAATGTGTGTTGTGCCCCAAAATCTCAAGTTGGTCAAACGTGATACTACATATCCAACTTAACTTAACAGCATACCAGGCATACAAAAATATGAGTCTGAAATTTTCACAACATTAATAATAAATCATCAATATATAACCAATTTATGATACCTACTCTATTGGTATCAAACATCAATTTAAGAATAACCCACAACTTAACAAAATAAACTTGATCATCCATTATGATATCAAATCTCAACTTTAAACCTATGCAACATCAATCTTAAAATTATCTTATTACAACCGTTTAAGACAAATAAACTAACTAATGGATCAATAATAAGGATATCGATCCAGATCAATCTCTCTCTCTTGATAATCACATTCGGGCTCATTGATGTATACTTCCTTGAAATTACCCCTTATTTATGAATCAAGACCTAGTAGAGGGGGTGAATATGTTTTCCTAAGGTCTTCTTCTAATTTTAATTTTAACAATTAAAAGTGCGAAAAATGTAAACAAATCACAACACTGAGATTTTTACGTCCAATCACTAAGATCGAATCAGAGCCAATTGTGATTAATTCAATGACTTATGGGGCACAACATGATTGGAGGAGATTAAAAAAATTGAATTTGAATTTTCCCCCCCATTTTGCTCTCCTCCAATTATGTTGTGCCACATAAGTGATTGAATTCAATCACAATTGGCTTTCATTCGATCTCCCAATCACTACCCATTTTCAAAAAAAGAAGACTATTCAATCTCATCAAAGTCACTTATAATCAAGCCAAAAAAAAAATCTTCTGATTATTAAGGAGGCTAATTTTCTCAATAGGATCTAAAGACTTGTTGAATACCCTTCTGTTCCTGTCTTTCCAACCCCTAACCGATGGCCCCCGGAAAAAGCTTCCAAATCTCTCCCAGAACGGCATCTACATACATCAAGAACCAACGGGAGATTAAACCCATAAAGTTGGAAGGAAGACCAACGATGCCCAAGCAAGATAGAAAATGTCCCTATTGCTCTGACCGAAGGACGATAGAGAAACAAATAATCCACCTATTCCTCCTACTCAACCAAACAAATGAAACACCTATTAGCCAAATTACAACCCAAACTCTTCAAGTGATCCAAAGTGAGAATTTTGTATAGAAAATCAAGGCTTCTCTTTGCCACTGTCTTTGGAGTAGAAGTGTTTAAAGAACATCATCTTATGGTTAGAGCCAATGCCTAGCTGGTTATAGTTGGCAATCCAGCGCAATTTTAGAGAGATTTGGAAATGATTGCTCATATGGATTCTTTGGATGATAACATCTTTGCTACACGTTGTTTCAATTAGGAATAATTAAACATGAATTATTCACCACTTTCATATTTTTTACTCTAATACAAGCGCTTGCAACCCGGAAAGGTAAGCCACACCGCACGAGAATAACTGGGGTGGATGACCCAGAGTCGATCCAACGTGTAGTTGGTGGCCTAAAGATCATTGAGCAGCGGCTTGAGAAGCTTGCAGAGGCAGTCGGAATGCCATTCTAGTTGTAAATTTTTCTTTCCAGCTTCACCACATGCCTGATGAGAGCGTCACAACGATGAACCAACAGGACCAACTCCTCCGCATGGTCAAGAGCTTAGTGTGGTGAAAGAGTACCTAAAGAAAACAAACAAACACACAAGAACATACAAGATATACGTGGTTCACCCAATTGGGCTACGTCCACGGAGAGATCCCTTCTTCACTAATAATCAAAGCAAAGAGATACAATGGTTCCTCAATCTCTCAAACCCTCTCTCTCTCTCAAAGAAAAGTTTGGCTTCCTTTCTAATAACTCCCCTTATCAAACCCTAGTTCAAAGAGTCTTTAAATAAGGGAAAAAACTCGAAATTAAGAAATTCCATAAAAATTCACGTTTTGGGCGTTCTATCGCCCAAGGAGGGGCGATCGATCACCCCTTCTGAATTGAAAAAAATTCTAACACTCTCCACCTTGGCTTCAATTCTGCTATGCCTCAGGTGAAGGATAACTGCATCTCCAAAGATGCCTTCACACCCTCCCTCAAGGGTGTGGACTTCCATCTACCTCATCGAATATTAACCAAGTTCAAGCAATGCTTAAACTTGGATATAGTGACCGGCTTCGTCATCATATCTAAAGGTTTTCACCCATGTAAATTTTCTCTAACAAAATCTCTTTCTCAAATATCGCGTCTCTTATGAAGCGGAAGCGCACATCAATGTGCTTCGTTCTCGAATGGTAAACTTGATTCTTCGCCAAGTGTATTGCACTTTGACTGTCACAGTGAAGAATCATCTTCTCTTGCTTTACTCTCAGTTCACCAACCAAACTTCTCAACCAGATTGCTTCCTTGGTTGCTTCTGAAGCTGCCATATATTCAGCTTCGGTCGTTAACAATGTTGTAGTAGGCTGTAACATGTATCTCTAACAAATTGGTCCTCCACCCTGTGTAAACAAGTACCCTGTAGTAGACCTCCTCTTGTCCAAGTCCCCAACATAATCGGAATCGACATACCCAACTACCTTACAATTGCTTGTCAAACAAGATTCAGACATCAATGGTACCCTTCAAATACCTCAGAATCCGCTTCACTGCCTACCAGTGCTCTTTTCCAGGATTCGCCATGTACCTACTAACAACACCAATACCTTGTGAGATGTCAGGTCTAGTGCAAACCATGGCATACATCAAGCTGTCCACGACACTTGCATACGAAAATTCAGCCATTTCTTCCTTCTCTTCATCTGTCACTAGACATAAATGCGACGATAACCTAAAATGTGCTATCAATGGAGTACTCACCAGTTTTGCATCTTGCATATTGAACCTTGCAAGGACCCTCCTTATATACTTCCCTTGGGATAGAGATAGTCTTCCCAATTTCCTATCTCTCTGAATTTCCTAGTATACACCATTCTTAAAAAGATTCAGCAAATCATCCCTCACTTAATAGAAAGAGAGTGCCATAGGAAATTTCCGTGCTCCTTGGGATTCTCATCGTCAGTCGTTTGATTCAGTCAACTCACTCTCTACGTCCATCTTATTCTAGTTAGACCTAGCATGGGATTGTCCCTGGCAGATGCCAGAAAATGATCTCGGGCTCCCATTCTTCATTCGACATGTGGCGATAAAGGAGAGAAATATCAAAAATGGAGAGAAGTCAAAATTACATGGGGGAAAATGGAAATGACTCTCCTATTTCTCGCCACAAGTTGGTTGAATAGTGGAAGAAAAAGATAGAAAGACAATAAAATCCTTACTATAATTCTCCCCAACCCTATCCTTAATTGCAAGCTAAAAAAAAGAAAGAACCTTCAAATTTCTTCAATGGCGTCTCTCCAGAAGTTATATGTTTATCAAAGTGGTACTAAACATTAAGCTTTCAACTACCTTTACTCTCTTCAACAAGTAGGTGAACTTTCCGTTCAAGACTTAGTGCCCCTTATCCGTGTAAACTCTGAGAATTGAAAACAGAGTTGCATCATTAGGTGAAACTCCATCATCTCACAATTGATCAAACAGTTGTAGAGCTTCCATTGGGCGATCATTTATTGAAGTCCAAGAGATTGCGTTTGGGTTGAACATTTTCTCAAGTGTTCATGCTGTGCAGTTTAATTTCAGTTCTCAATACCTAGAATCGATTTTCCAAATCACACCGTACCAATTAACCGACAACTTTATACCCAGCAACAAAGAAAGGCTGGAGAGACCACTCATACCAATATGTTCACTCCATGAGAGACGAGTTGCAAGTCAGGTTTTTTTTCTTCTTCTTGAAGAGAAGGTTGAGAGAGAATATGGCCATTTAGTCTTTTTTTAACTTTGTGTTTGGTGTTTTACAAGTAATTTTTAAGAATGGTGTATACTAGTAAATATTGGGGTGCGCATGGTACCGCCCTTAATTAATCTTTTTAAGGAGAATATGGCGATTGACAGTTTGATTGTTTGATGGTTTGATGGTTTTTGCTCCTATTTAAGGAGCAGAATGACATTTTAAGCTCATGCTGAGGAGCGATGAGGCAGTTTAAGCTCTTGCCAGGGAGCATCTGGTGGTGGGTATCTGAACAAGGTTTGAATCGAGGCTCTGATAGGGGTTTGACTAGGTAGGAAGGGTTTAACTAGGTTTAAGCTAGGGTTTACCTAGGGTTAAGCTAGGGTTTACCTAGGGTTTAGGTTGGGGTTGACTAGGGTTTACCTAGGGTTAAGCTGGGGTTTACCTAGGGTTTTACTAGGGTTAAGCTGGGGTTTACCTAGGGTTAAGCTGGGGTTTACCTAGGGTTTTACTAGGGTTAAGCTGGGGTTTACCTAGGGTTTAACTAGGGTTAAGCTGGGGTTTAACTAGGGTTTAACTAGGGTTAAGCTGAGGTTTACCTAGGGTTTAACTAGAATTTACCTAGGATTTAACTAGGGTTAAGCTGGGGTTTAACTAGGGTTTACCTAGGGTTTAACTAGGGTTAAGCTGGGGTTTACCTACGATTTACCTAGGGTTAAACTAGGGTTTAGGGTAGAGGTTCGACTAGGCAGGGCTATATTTGAACTGGGATTTGGGCAGGGATTCGACAGGCGAGGCTATATTTGAACTGAGATTTGGGCAGGGTTCGATAGGCGGGGCTATATTTGAACTGGGATTTGGGTAGGGGTTTGATTAGGTAGGGCTATATTTGAACTAGGAATCGGGCAGGGGTTCGACTAGGCAGGGCTATATTTGAACTAAGATTTGGGCAAGGGTTCAACTAGGCAAGCAGTCTAAGCAGTTAAATAACTTAAAAACAACTTTAAAAGTGATTTAAACTACTAAAAGACAAAGCAAGGCAAGGTTTTTTCTAGCAAAGTTACCTTCCGAAAAATCTGAAAAGATTTTTGAAAAAGGGTCCCCAGAATCAACCCTTCGCAATCGACTTTCTCAGGAATCTGAGCGTTATAAGGTGTTTTGAAGAAGAAAATGGAGATAGAGGAGTGAGAATGAATGAGAAATGAAGTGAGGGGGTGGGGTATTTATAGTTTTTCAAAACAGGGGGGCGCAACTTCAAGTAGCGCTCCTATGGATAAAAACCCCAAAAAGCAAGGCGGCAAGGAACAGTGAGGCGGCAAAAGTGTGCCACATATGGGGGCGTTGTTTGAAGCATCGCCCTTATGCGAATTTTCCAAAAAAGGCCAGCCGACAAGGGTTTGACTGGTCAAAAGGGTCCAAGAAACAGTCCCATAAAGGGGCGCTATTTGAAGTAGCGCCCCTAGCTTGAGGGGCAAAATTTATATTTTTTTTCTTTGATTTTGACTCGCCACATGACACTCTGATTCACCAGTAAGCTATTTTTCCGTTTTTAGCCTGAAAATAGTCAAAATTGAACTGATAAAATCCAGAAAAATATTTTAGATAAAACATGAATTTTTTAATACTTTTCAGGGGTATTTTGTACTCCAGAGGCATTTTGGTCATTTTTTACCGTTTTAAGTCCAATTTAATCCAAAAAATAGCCAAATTCATCAAAAAAATTTGTAAAATCATTTTCGACAAAATGAAAACTTTTTAACACTTTTGAGGGGTATTTTGGTCATTTTTCACCCTAGGGGCATTTTGGTCATTTTTCACCTCTGAGCCGTTTTTGAAAATCGAAACACGTGGAAAGAGGGCTTTAAAAGAGGTTTTTTGAAAAGATTTTTAAGAGCACGGAAAGAGACTAGAGGGGTGCAAAATTGGGGTGCTTACAGTCTTATCTTGAGTCTTCAATTGTATACTTTGAGTTGAGCTTTCTGTAGGATAGTTTCCATCCTTTTACCATGATTGGGGTGCTTTCTTCCTTAGAATCTGAAATACTAAAGCACTTGTACCTTAAATTTCATTTCATTATTGTGTTATTATCAAAATTAGTAGGGGTACCCAATGTTGTAACCTTGAGGCTAACAAATTTTATCATTTTTAAGACTTTATATATGAGCCATTTTCAATAAAGTAGCCATTTTCGACACTTTTGTACAATGCGGGATCCATTTTCAAAATTTTCATTTCATACAATACCCATTTTCGTTATTTTGCACTCATTTTCGTCATTTTTCAGTGAATTTCGTCAGTTTTCAGAGTATAACAATTGCCATTTTCGAGATTTTCATTTCATTACAGTGAATTTCGTCAGTTTTCATTTCATTTCATTACAGTATCCATTTTTGTTATTTTGCAGATATTTCGTTATTTTTCAGTGATTTTCGTCAGTTTTCAGCGATAATAGGAGCCATTTTCAGGATTTTCATTTTAGTACAATTCCCATTTTCATTATTTTGTAGACATTTTCGTCATTTTTCAGTGATTTTCGTTTGTTTTTAGTGATAACAGGAGCCATTTTCGGGATTTTCATTTCAGTACAGTTCCCATTTTCGTTACTTTCTAGACATTTTCGCCATTTTTCAATGATTTTTGTCAGTTTTCAGTGACAACAGGAGTCATTTTCGGGGAATTTGATTTCAGTACAGTTCTCATTTTTGTTATTTTGTAGACATTTTCGTCATTTTTCAATGATTTTCGTCAATTTTCAGTGATAACAGGAGTCATTTTTGTTATTTTGTAGACATTTTCGGCATTTTTCAGTAACTAATGAAGAATCTAGTAACCAACCTTTCATTAAGTATTGGATGTTTTTCATTACATTAAACACTAGACATGCACTACAATGTGCATACACACATGTTTGCCTATTGTGCTTAGTTTGTTTACATCTTCCATATGTTACAGTGGACCTTTCCTCACCCCATGAGAGAATTTTCTTCTTCTTCGGCCTCCTTGAACGTCATCTTCCCACCAGTGGTTTAACCCTGTCCATATCTACCATGACCTCAGGTGGGAAGTCCCATGATTTTTTGTCAAGCATTAGATATATTGACTCTTGGTAGGTGACTTGATATGTCATTGATGTGTAGTATGGTGAACAGTAGTCGTATGGGTCTACCCAATACTTTCTACATCCAGTTAAGGCATGTGCACAAGGTAACCCCATTTTATATAATTTCCCATAAGTGCAATTCCCATCAAGAAGTTTCACAGTATCTTGATTTTTTTCTCCAACCATGTAATATTGATACATAGCAATTCCATGAGAATCCAGATAACGTGTCTCTGCCATTCTCTTTTGTATTTTCTTCTCCGCCCATATTGTTAGCCTACCATTCCTTTGCATAGCGTTGATTCTTCGTTTGTAGAACATATTATGTATCTTGAGTCGCACATTCGCTATAAGTATACTGATTAGATATTCTCTCGCTTCCTTTAACAAACTGTTCAAGCTCTCGGCGATGTTCGTAGTCAGCATATTATATCTCTTTGCAGTATAAAAGGCCCGGGCTCATTTCTCTTTCGGTATTGCATCCAACCATTGGAGTGCAAGAGGGTTTGCGGCTATGAGTTGAGGCATCATCTCATGAAACTCGCTTTATCTACATGTCTTCACAGCTTTCCAAAAATATGTATACAATTCTTTATTTTTGAATGCTGCATACATATTTTGGCTAGTGTAGAATGGGTAGTAACCATGAATTGCATGTGAGAATACAACAGAGACTTGGCTTATCAACTAGCATGTCGATCCGTTACAATCACTACATCATCTATGTGTCCAAGTGCTCTTGATAATTGAGTTAAAGAAAAAGTTATAACATTGTTCTCCGACTCCGCTATCTCAAGCGCAATTGAAAATATGTGATTGTCTCTATCTAGAGCTGTTGCGATAATTAATATTCCTTTGTACTTTATCTTTAAGTGTGTCCCATCAATGGCTATCACTTTTCATAAAGTCGCCTGAAAACCTCGAATACACGGTCCAAGAGCCACAAAACACCTTTCAAATGCTCCATTTTCAGGATCGGCCACTATTGCTGTTACTGTTTTCGGATTAGTCCTTTTAATTCCATGAATATAGGCAGGGAGTTCGGAATAAGAGTTGTCATATGAACCTCTAACTATTTTAACTGCAATCTCCTTAGCTTTCCAAGTTTCTTGTAACTCATCTTAACCCCATATTATTCCCACACATCATGAATAATCTCGTTGGGCCTATATACGACATGTGCCTCAATAAGTCCCACAACCTAGTCACTCACAACTATACTAGTTGTTTGTCGATAATCGACACCATATAAGGGATATCCACATGAGTGATGTGAAGTATAAGTCTTTATTTTGAAGACACTAGCCTCATTCAGCTTCGATGCATGTAACCTCCAGGTGTAATTATTTATAAGACATCTGAATGTATACTTTTGTCTATTTGAATCAATAACCTTGAATTGAAAATTGTTTTGCATTGCATATCTAGACAATACATTTTGTAGATGTCTTTTGTCCTTAAATAATTGCCCAATCAGTCTTTCATTACTAGCTTCCAACACAGTTTCAAACTCTGATGCTTCCCAATTTACATAGTCATCTAGTTCGATCACATTTGGCGGAGCTTGTGGCAAAGCTTTTGGAGGAGCTTGTGTGATGATTCTGGAGGAGCTTGTGGATTTACTTGCCTTACTCGACGAAAAGCAGACACTAAGGAACTAGGAATATCAACATGCAGAAGAGTGTATAGTCCTTGTGTCCCACTCTGCTGTTGTCTTCCTATGTATAAAGTCTTGCCACATATCTTCAACATCGTATGTTGCTACATCTTCACTAAAATCACTAAAAAATCATGCTCGTCTTCATCAGATGATCATTCACTACTTTGAAAATGTTCATCACCTATATCATTTTCAGCCCCAAAATCTGGATTTCTGCCTCCAATCGTAGTATTAGTGTTGTCCACATAAGTGTTGGGTAGAAAACTTGGATATTAACTGGCTCCGGCTGTCAAGTTTACCATTGGATAAGTCCCCTCAAAGGGATGGCAGGAAAACAAGGAACATAGGCCATCTGTTCAAAGAAAGGAACGACAGTCTCCTGAATATGATGATCAACAACCTCCTGAACACGCTGATATTCACAACTCGTAGAATTCAAACCAAATTGTGACTGTGGTACAAATTTCCTCACATTAGATATATATAATGGCGGCAGGTATTTACTTTCTACTTTCTTGACATGTGAAAAAAATGCCCACAGGTCTTCATCATCTGTTATATCACTAGGAGGGATTGGCGTTGGTGTAGGAATCAAACACCTCAATATAATCACATACTCTTCTGGTTGAGTGTTAGTCAATTCATAAACTTTATCCAATAGTTTCTCATATTTAATTTTCAAAGATAACTACAACAACTTTGATTTTCCACCACTGTACACTTACCCTCTAACATTAGGGTCCTCAATGTTCCACTCACCATCATAACAACAATTGACTTATATAGGCATTATCTGCAATATCGGGAAAACATTTATATGTGAAGACAATATTTTATATTTGGCCAAACAAATAGAACATAATCTCTAATAAGCTAAGTAATCAGAATAAATTCAATCCATTACAAGTAATCTGAAAAATATCGAAAATGAGCACTGTAACCATCGAAAATACACTCTAATAATAGAAAATCCCAAAAAAGATTGCATTGTAACCATCGAAAATACACTTTAATAACAGAAAATCCCAAAAAAGAATGCATTGTAACCATTGAAAATGCACTCTAATAACAGAAAATCTCAAAAAAAAAGAGCACTATAACTATCGAAATTGCACTCTAATAACAGAAAATGCTGGAAATAAGAGCACAGTAACCATCGAAAATGCACTATAATAATAGAAAATTGCAAAAATGAACAAAGTAACCATAAAAAATGCACTCTAATAATAGAAAATCCCGAAAATGAATAAACTAACCATCGAAAATGCACTTTAGTAAACATCGAAAATCCTAAAAATGAGCACAAAACTATCGAAAATGCATTATAATAAAAATCGAAAATCCCAAAAATGAGAACAAAACTATCAAAAATGAACTATAATAAACATCGAAAATCCAAAAAATGACCACTGTAAAGATCGAAAATACAACAAAAAATCATACTACTCGTTAACTGTGGGTTGTCCCATTTCTCAAGTTGGAATTTTTTAAAAAAGTATAAAAATTACCCTTTGTGGCTGAATACCGGGCTGTCCTTCTTCTTCTTCTTCTACTGTGGCTGAAATGAACTCTTATTCTTCTTCAATACAAAGGTTTTAGAATGGCTGCATCTTCTTCGGCAAGGTTTCGGATGAGAGTTGTAACGAAGGGGAAAGCAAAAGGGTTGAGCTTAGTTTATGTTGAGGGGATGTCTAAATAGTGAAGAAGGGAAAGCAACGATCGGGTATATTGGATAGAAAACAATTAGGGAAAGCACATGTTGCAGGCTCGCACACATGGGAGCCTACAGAAATAACTCCCTAAAAGTGGAGCCCATTTCCATGTTTTTTTTCGTAATTCAGGGCCCATTTCCGTACTTTTCCCAAGAGTATTCCCAAAAGTGCCCCTGAACTTTTTTGAAATGACCAAATTACCCCCTTGATGGCAAATTACATAAATATTCTTGACCTATATCAAAAGGAAAGTGATACATTCTACCTTACCTTTATTAAAATAATAAATTTGGTGGAGTTTTATACCTTTTCCTATCTTTAAGCAAACTTATTCTCTTTTCTCTCTATCATTATCTTTCTTTTCTTTGATTGTTATAATTTGTAATGGTGGAAGGGGGAGTGGTATACGAAGTCGATTAAAAATCAATGAAGTGCGTGGTGATTTATTTCATCGGTCTTATCTTGAATACTACAATGCTCGGCTAACTCGTGATAAGGGGAAAATGAGGAAATCAAGAACCCGGTAAGATTTATCCTTATTTTAGTTTTTAACTACTCCATAATTATATTATTACGAAAATATTAAATCTGGATTTTAATTAACGTTTTCATAAGATCTATCTTCCAATGCAAAGCATTTGTTTGCTTATTGGATCGTGTTTCATTTGAGAATTTAGAAATGAATTTTATGATTAATTTTATTGAAATCCGGATATTCATAAATATGGAAAATTGGAAATAGGCCAATAGGAGGGTGACAAATGTCCCTAGAGAAATTTGGATAAACTTAAAAGCAATAAATATTAAATACCCTAAATTCAAACTAAAATCCCTTTGAAAAATAGTCAAATTAGGGTAGGAGAGACCAAGACAAGACCCCTTTTAATGCCAAAATTAGGAGTAGACCAAATAGGTCTCCCCGGGGGTAGCTGCCATTTAAACGGCTGCCCCTTGGGGATTTGTTTTGGACTGAAACTCTCCAATATTTGGTTTAAAACACCCTTTTGAATCCACTCCTATCTCTATAAAAGGAGGGACCAAAAAATATTTGAGACTGGAACCGAATTAGTGAGAAGAATTTAGGAAAACTTTTGGGAGATCTCTCTACTCTCTCTCTTCTACAATTGGTGTTAAGGAGCTTTGAAGCATCTGGATCTTCATTCCTTCTACCTCTAGCGGTCCTAGGATCTTTAATAAGAAATTACAAGTAGAAAGCTTTCTTCTTTCTTTATTTTATTTTATAAGTCTATTAGATGCTCTTTTGTAATCTACTTTCCCTCTCTACATCTTCCCTTTTTAGGTTTTCTGGAGATTATGCTTTAGAATTTGGAAACTATGAAGATGGAAGCCATGATTTTTTGTGTACAAATGGATTTTGAAGTCTTGCTTTAATTTCATGCATGAATATCATATGATCTCTACTATTATAATGAGAGAATGAGGGTCAAAAAATAGATGGATTCTTTTTTTATATTGACCATAAACCTAACTATTATTTTAGTCTATTACTTTTTTTTAGGGTAGTTATACCTAAGGACATTTAACTAATTTAACCACTAGCTAACTAACTGCATATCCTTTAATACCACGATTCTCTCAATCCAGTTTTTTTTTCTCTCTTGCTCTCATCCTCTGTTGCCCCTTGCTGCTTGCTACCGCTCCCTGCCTCTTGGTGCCATCGCCTGGTCTTCCTCTATCCGTAAGTTCTTTTCTTATACTTTATTCTTCTTCTTCCTTTTGATCTGTCATCCCTTTATTAGATTAGTTGCAGAAAGTTGTTAAGACCCTCTGTGTGTTATCTGCTGGATGAGCGGTTTGTCGATGGTTGTATTCCGATGCAAGATTGGGTAATCAGATGCATTGGGCTTGAGTTAAGCACCAATTATAACGCATGGCAAAGCAAAGGAATGACATGGGGCTGTGCCCTATTGGATGTGCTCACTAAGGTTTTTTCACGACCATGATTGGCCAGACCTACCTGTTCATGCTTCTGGCTTTTTCTCCGCATGACCCATTGCGCTTGCCTATGAGCACTAGATTCAAAATCCTAGATAAACCAACCCTAAGGCTTACTTTAAAAAATTATATTATTTTTTAAAAACCCTAAGGTTAGATGCTTTAACCCTAAGGTTTAGTAAATCTTAACTACAATTAGTGAGAGTTAAATGTGGACCATGTTTTTGGCCGTGACATATAGGGATGAGTAGTTAGTACATGACCGCAAGGTCCTCTACCCTATCAAATTTCATAAGAAATTTAACTGTTTAGGTTAAAATTGTTAACCATAGTTAGATGAACAAGCTAAAGAGACACTTTACAATTGGTGATAAGTTTTAAATATAGTTAAAAATTTATTATATTCATAAAAAAAAAATCACGGTTAGATGATTTAACCCTAAGGTTAAGTGAATCTTAACTTCAGTTAACGAGAGTCAACTGTGTGACGATGTTTTTGGTCGTGACATATAAGGATGAGTAGTAATGTGGTGAATCAACTGACAAACCATCTCATACTTTAACTGCCCTTAAGTTTTGGTTAGTAAGTTTTAACTCCTGTAGTTAAAAAACTACCAAGGTTAGATATTTTAACCTTAAAGTTTAGTGATTCTTAACTATAGTTATTAAGAGTCAAATGTGGACCATGTTTTTTGCCGTGACATATAGGGATGAGTAGTGATTAGATGACCACAAGGTCCTCTTCGTAGCCGACCACTCTATCAAATTCCAAAAGAAATATAACTTTAAAGATTAAAAATTAGTAACCACAGTTAGATGAAAAAGTATCAATTTACAACTGAGTGGTAGGTTTTTAACCCATGTAGTTAAAAAAAAAATCAAATATAGATGATTCAACTCTAAGGCTTAGTAAATCTTAACTACAGTTAATGAGAGTCAAATGTGGACCATGTTTTTGGCTGTTACATAGTTCAATACTAAGATTTTCATTCGTCAAATTAAATATGTTTATTTGTTAAGCAATCAAAATATGAATGCAATCACATTAATGACATCTCTATGTTTTGGCATACTCACCTTCTAATAATAAGATTAAATAAATAATATTAGTTAGATTGAACTAACGATTTAATACGATCTTAAATACTAGTATATCATCAAAACAAAATCTGATATATCTTTTAATATATTGCATTTCACATATATTCAAACCATTTTTTCTCATCTTATCGTTGTGTAGTTTTTTTTTTTTTAACCATTAGAATTGGTCACTCATGTGCATCGCACGTGCATTCCACTAATAGGTTTAATTACATATAGTTTTATACATTATCTTATGCATTTTTTTTATCATTAAAATTCGTTAGGGTAGCTAACTAAATGAGTTTAGCCCTTGAAATTGGCCTCCGGACTTGGTTTAGTCAAAGATCAATTTTGGTTGGGCTAATCTCTCAGTTGGACCCATCCACCCATCCACTGATGATTTGCATCGATATTGGTGCTAATATTTGTACTGTGCAGACGATCCCTAAATGCTGGTTTTTGGCATATAGAGTAATTTGGGTCATCTAAACTCAATTTTGGCCTTGAAGTTTATTTCTGAAGTCAAAATAGGGTGCCCGAAACTTACTTTTGACGCCAGTCATAATCCCATGTAAATCAATTGCTAGTTTTTTTAGGATGTTATTTCCTTCGGAATTCCAAGTAAACCTTATATGGAGTCTGAAAGGCTAAAATATGGCCGAAACAATTTTAGAGCTGCATATTGATCTATAGAGCATTGTTGCACGGTTGTACCTAATCCAAACATGCAAGGACGCATTTTCAAAGGGCGGCCCCTTGTTTTTTCCGTTTTCAGAAACCCTACTTCGGATTTTGGGTCCTCTGGTCCCTACTTTGACTCTCAGTCTAGAGTTTGTGATATTTTTTTTTAATTTTATAATTAATTTTTTCTTTAGTTTAAAATAAACTTGTCTCATCACTTTGTTTCATCCTTACATAAGCTTAAACAGTTGATGTCATTTAAAAAAAATAAAAAAATTAATCAAAAACATAATTTTTTATATATAAAAATGTGTTATTTGCATGCTTGCTTATGTGATTTTATTTGCTTGCTTGCATATCTGTTTCTAGTTGCTTGCTTGCATGACCTTTTTATTTGCTTGTTTGTGTGCTTGCATGTTTGTATAAAATATTAAACTAAGGAGGTCTGATTCTCCTTTTATGGAATACGTAGGCAACTGTTTCTTTTTTCCCTTGTACATGATTACTTGAATTTAGGGATGTTTTTAATTTCATAGTTTAATCAGAGTTGAGTATTAGGTAAATCGCCTTAGGCCGAAATTAAGGGTGCCTAACACATTCCATTGATTTAACCGAATCTCTTACTGAGAATCTTAATTTTTTTTTTTTATCGATATGTAGAATCTTTTAATTATAGACCACTGTCTTATTCATTATTTGATTAGGGCTCCTATTCTCCCATCATTAAACTCAAGAATTAAAAACTCAGTTTCAGGTACCGTAACGGTCTCGACCGAAACCAATAGGTATCGCTTTCGGCCGTTTTTTTTTTTTTAAATATAAAAAAATTACAATGATTTTTTTTTAAGTGGATGGGTAACAACATTATTCTAAAATTAATATCAAGTTGAAAATGTAGAAATAATAAAATATAAGATAGTAGATGAGTCGAAAGTAGAAACATATATTGTTAAATGTTTAAGCCACATATACATTTTCAAATCGATGATTCAAACCCCAAATCAAGTTTTCAATCACCAAAAATAAAAAGAATTTTAAGGCTTAGAATGGGTAGAAAGGAAAAGAGAATTGAAAGAAGTGATTTTGGTATGTTTTTAGGGGTTTACGTAACTTTTTTAACCAGAAAAGTCGGCCGAGTCCTACGGCCAAAACCGTTACATATTGTAGGACTCAGGTGATACGTAAGAGTTTCAGCCGACTCCAATTTCTTCTTCAAAATCTCGTAAAAGCACAATTTTGGGTTCTGGGTTCTACCGAAACCGATATATATCAGGCGATACGTATCGATTTCGACAATTTTTTAAACCATGATTAAAATAGGTGATCACTCCATTTTTAATCATTTTTCATAATTCCCTTATATGGGTTATCCCAATTTGGAATGGTTTTAAATCCCATATCCACAAGGATCACAACGACATTGCAGGTTGTTGAACCCTGGACCGCTTTTAATCTTGCCGGAAACCATAGGAGTTAATAGTTTTGGGAATAAACATAGGCTACCTATCATTTTAACAAAGATACATACAATGGGTAGGTATATGATATATCCCTCGGGTGCGACAATGAAATATATTGGCCAATATAACGATTTTTGCCGATATTTATAATTTAAAACTATGCTTAAGGTTTTAATTACCTGTTATGCATACCAAAACCATTTTAAAACATAGAAAGAAGCAGAAGATAATCTACAAATAGATCCAAAGCAACAAAAAGATAATCCGCATAAACTCAAAATAAAATTCGTTATGGATTTTAATTAAAAAGAACCCCCTCTTCTTTAATAAGAATAATTACAAAAATGGAATACAAGAAACCAGGACCTGATTAAAAAGAACCCTCTTCCTTGAGCCTACGTCTAAAGCCCATTTAATAATGGGGCCGCAATTGGCCCAAACCGGCCCATTGACACTAGTTATAAAACGCATGCTTTTGATGGAAGGACTTTAGGCCATAAGCATCTTCTTTATCTTTACTATTATAATGCAAGAGGCATGCATAGATGATGTTTCCGAAATTTCCAAATTACCCTTATATAAAAACAAAACATTGATTTAATGTCTTACTTTAATTCCCAAACTATCATAACTATCATTGCCTTTGATTTATTGTTTTATTTTAATTCCTAAACTACCCTTACCATCTATCTATTTAGAATCACACACAACCAATCGCGATTGACCTCAGGGAGAGTTCAATCACACCCATGGGTTAACACGTGCCCCTTTTAATTCCTATTAACTGTGGTTAACTCCTTCCACTTACTCTCACGTGCATTAATGCACATGCCACTAGCGAGTTCAATCGGGTGTCGTTAACTCCTTCCCCTCGCTCTCATGAGCATCGCACGTGCCACTTACTAGTATGTATACACTATCAAACACCCTATGACAAAATTTCGAGATAAGATTTAAAAAATTCTAAAAATATAGGACGAAATTGTTTAGAAATAAACACAATGTGTAATTGGAAGGTAAAGATAATTAATGAAAGTGAGCTTACATAGACATAAATCAATTACAATAAAAAAAAATGACATGGTAATTTCCATTTTAGATTCTTCGGTAGATGTAAGAGTAGGGCATCAATACATGGGATATAAAACCCATATTCTAATCAACATTCAAGACCGACCCAAATTTGATTTTTTATTTTGTGTGTTTTTTTTCTTGGAGAACTGAATATTCAAATAATCAAGGTTAGGTTCATTAACATTAAGGTTTACTAAATCTTAACCACAGTTAAAATAGGACATGCATTGGGTAAGTGGTAGCACAGACACATGTCACTAGCGGTCTCCTCTCCAGTTGGTACTAGAGAAGATCCCAAGTCCAGCAGTAGTAAATCCGTTGCCATCTTGCCCTCCTATTTTGGTATCATGGTTTCCAATGCAGTGCAAGGTATACTTGGTTTTTTTATTTTATTTTTATGTGTCTTTCGTAGATAGAGAGTACAGAAAGTGGCTACTGAGTACTTATTAGGGAGCCTTCCTAGGTAGAATCTTTTTTAAATGGCTGAAACATATTTGTGATTACTTGGAGGACATATCACCGTAGTCGAAGTGAAATCATCACTGGATTGCCCCTGAAGATCATAAAGGTAATTCGAATGCGGTACTGGTTGCTTGTGCAGAGAGACATACGACGAAATCATAGTGGGTGGGACCAAAGGGAGTGTGCAATGGTACTCGTAAGAAAATATTTGTTTCATAGGGAATGATGCGGTTGAGAAATACCGCAATTTAAAGCAAGTCTAGAATTCTCCATTCCATAATACGTTGCTACCTAATGATGTGTTTGAAGAAAGCAAAGAGTGAAATAGAGGGCTTTTATAGGCCTAAACAAAAGATAATCACAGTGCATGCAGTATCTTCTCTCACTCTCATCTATTATGTGCCACTATTTTCTGAGAAATAGAGGGAACGAAGGGAGAGAGGATAAATATTGGAATGGAGTTAATTTTTCGAGGCGGTGGTTTTTTTTATGCGTTAACACCAGGGCTGATGTTTTAGGTACCGTGTTGTTTATATTGTTAACGTCGGGACTGATGTTTATATTGGGTCTGTAGTGTTTCTTTCTAATACCCTCTCAGACTTCTCATTCATTCGATGCTCATGGGTCTAATAGAGAACCCATCAACTCAATAGGCATCACCACGTACTCGAATTGCATTGTTAGGGTTTGAAGGATTTTCTCCATAACTAAAAGATTCATCATTTTCTCTCCATTAGCCTTTATCAGATTGACTAGAGCCAATGTCTAATTAAAATAATTGGAAACGGCTTCTGATTTCTTTATTTGAAGAAGCTCAAACTGCCTTTGTAAGGTTTGTAACATCACTTTCCTCACCTTCTCAATTCCGTTGTATGAATTTCCTAGGATGTTCCAAGCATGTTTTGCTGATGTTGCATTGGCTATATTTTCAAAAACATGTCCGTCCAACGATTGAAAAAAAATTACACTTTGCGATCTTTCTTTTTGTTCTCTCTTCGCGCATCTCTTTGTGCTTGGGTTAGAATTGCCTAATCCGTCCATTGCCCAAGGTATTGACCCTAGAGGGGGGGGGGGGGGGTTTAGGTTCTATGACAAATTAAAATTTTATTTCTACTTCCTTAAGTTGAATTTCAACTTTTACAAGTTAAAAGGAAATAAAAATTAGGCAATCATATACAAACAATGAATTTAAACAATCAAACATAAGAATTTAAAGGAGAAGGGCAAGAGAATGTAAACACAAAGAATTTGTTCACGAGATTCGGCAATTCTCGCCTACGTCCCCACCTCAAGCTATACCTGTTAGAGGATTCACCACGATTTATTCTCAATCGCAAGTCTTCTTCCAGGTGAAGACCAAACCGTTATACTTGCAAGAGAATGTCCTCTCTTGACTTCCACAATCTTCTTCCGGGTGAAGATCCTCCCTTACAATGAAGCTCCTCACTTCAAGTATAAAAATCCACCGATTCTTGATTTCATACATTCTTTATATAGAAGTGTTTTTACAATCATAAAATGCTCTTTAACACGAGTTGAATGATCACTTTAAAGCTCTCTAAAAATCTCTCAAAGATTAGAGATGAATAGCTCAAGAAATGGGATTTTGAGAGTTCTAGGTTTAAATTTAAAAATCTAAGCTTGTGAGTGATTGATTGAATGATCTTGAGTGATAAGAGTTCTTATTTTATTCATTAATCATCTCATTTTATATCTCAAGAAGTTTCATAGCCGTCGGAGTAGTATTTAATTCAAAAAGAGCCGCTGAAAAATAACCGTTACAGAGTGATTATACTCTGTCCCGACCCATCCAGTCATCTGGATGAGTCTATCTAGGTGACTGGATGGTGCTCCGTTTTTTCCTCTTAGTGTTTAGACCATAAATTTTGATTGGCTTATCGGAATTAAGTGATTTAACTTCCCGTAGACTCAAAATTCAAAGGGGAACAATTTTGTGTCTAATGTAAAAATCTTAATTCTGTTTTATTTTTAGTCTAAGTGGGTCTCAACGTTAACTGGTCCATCCAGTCGTCTGGATGGTGCACCGTTTTGTCTCCTTTAGTATTTTGACCATAACTTTTTATTGGCTTAATGAAATTAGGTGATTAAACTTCTTGCTTTGACTTTGATAATGATTTTTATTTAAGCTTAGTGACATTTCCATGCAATTTGCCTTGAATGGTTTTACTAATGCTCTTGGTATTGATTTCACATAAAATTCATTGAGACATTAGTAACATAATTCATATTCTATTATTGTGTTATCATCAAAATCACAAGGAGAACTAAGGTGGACACCTATAGGCTAACACCGTCGATTCCTTGTACCATTGATCAACAACTTCCAAATCTCCTGATATTCAAACAGGAATTGCATCTGGATCCTCTAATGCTCAAAGTTCTTCCCATCGAACTTTGGAAGTTTTGGTTTAAACGTGTCATTTCCTATCGACATGGCTCTAATACCAAATGTAGGAATGGAAAATACAGGACAAACAATTCACAAAGCACAAAAGGTATACGAAAAACTAATTTCAAAATAATCAAACAATGTTTTTAGGCTTCTCACAACTAATAATAAATCACCACTTAAATAAAGCGCACCCTATGATTGCTATTTAAAGAAAACAAAATAACTAAATAAAAGATATAGTCCTAATAGGAAACATGAAGAAAAATATCTATTCTTAATAGGAAAAAATAAGTTCTCAGTTTAGGTATTTCCAACAAAGCTAACTACATTTGGAGGAACATGATTAAAGACTTTACCAAGACTTGAGTTGATGATTAATTGATTTGAGGGGCCCATTTAGGGAATATTCCCCTATGCATTCCTTGTTCCTTGCCTAAGAAATCCAATAACTACAAAAAAAGACAAAAAAAAAAAAGACTTAGGTTGAGGGTCAGTAGGTTAGTACGAGGCTACTTACCGAAACGAGAGGATATCTCAATCAGGTTTACCAAGTTCGCTACATGCTATAGTGAACCGTGAATCAAGAGAACCCGAACTGGTTCGTGGTTCGGTTTGGATTGGTTTGTGAAATTGAATGAATCACATAGTGGTTTCAAAACAATCTTAGTTTGTTAAATTTTTTATTCTAATTCACTGATATTTTTCTTTAGATTCGGAAAATTTATACTTTGAGTTCACAAATTAAAAAGACATTTAAAAAAAATATTCAAATAAGTATTTGTAATATATTGTTTGCATGCTTAAAAGATATGCATTTTATAATATAATACAAAATACATATTTTTTTTAAATGCTTCAGTAACGAACCAAGCTAGCGAACCAAACTAAAGAACCTAAGCAAACCGAAAAATAAATTATCTCATCTTACCCCTAGCGAACCGGGTTCACCCTAGAGTGGTGAACTACAAACAGCGAACCCGAATTTGAACCAAGTGAACCGATGAACCAAATAACATTGATCTCAATAATTGAGCGCACACAGGAGCTGGAACCCAAAACCAACGTGTGGTCAAAGACACATAACCAATAGGACAAGCCTTGCTTCCCAGCCACTGGCTGATTTAGTCAACCATAAATATAGACTAAATTAAATATAAAGAATAAAATATTAAGAGTTTTCCCATGAGGTTTATTTGGGGGCAATACTTGGGGGTGAAAAAGGAGGGTTGCATTGATTTGGCAATCAGAGTAATAGAAATGGTTCTTCCTAATATCCACTTGCCAATTTTTTAGTTTTATGTTTTGGTTAACTCAACTACACCACAAGGCGATAGCTGAAGGCAAGACAAAGGAAACACACACCCTATGCACTCACACACACACCACACACACAACCACACTTGCCAATTTATTCAACCCTAAAGAAAGGCTAAACTAAATATAAAGAATAAAATACACAAGAAGAGTTTCATTAATTGATTTAAGGGTGCCAAGGCAGCCCTAGTGAAAAAGCAAGGTTAAATTAGGTTCGCAACTGGAAGTAAGACCCCACTAAATTAACAATGAAAAGACTTGGTAAGGAAGATATTCACTGGGTTGAGTTCTTCTATTGATTCATATTAACTACATAGACTTGTTACAATTGTATAAAGAAAGAAAACAAGAGTAGAAAGTTACAGGTTTTATAGATTGCACACAAGGGATTTATTCCTAAAGGAGATAGCAAGGTGCAGAAGAGGAAAGAGATGAGAACGGCAAGATGTATATCACGTAATCTTTCCATTCTTGGTAGAAGTGTCTAATACTCCCCCACAAGCTGATGTCGGCAAAGCAGACATTAGATTGGACCGTAATGTGTTGTAGCGAGCATTAGATAAGGCCTTGGTGAAGATATCGGCATGCTGATGAAGTGTGGAGACAAAGCCAATGCAGAGATCACCGCAAGCAACAAGATCTCGAACAAAGTGATAGTCGATCTCAATGTGTTTTGTGCGAGCATGAAAGACGGGATTGGCAGCCTTGTAGGTAGCACTCACATTGTCACAAAGAAGGTGAGTGGGGGATGGGAGAGAGATAACAATGTCACGGAGAATCAAGCGAATTCAAATTGTGTCGGTAGTAGCCACAGCGAGCGCACGGTATTCAGTTTTAGCACTAGAGTGGGAAACAGTGGGCTGCTTCTTGCTCCCCAAGAAACAAGGTTGGTCCCTAAGTACACACAATATCCACTTGTAGATTTGGGATCATCATGGTTGCCGGCCCAGTCTGCATCAGAGTAAGCAGTCAACCCAAACTGAGAGATGGGTCGAAAAGAAAGGCCATACGACAAGGTGGACTTGCGATAACGAAGGATTCATTTGGCCGCAACAAGGTGTTGAGAGGTTGGTTGATGCATGAACTGACAGGCTTGGTTAACTGCATAGGTGAGGTCAGGCCGAGTCATGGTGAGGTCCTGAAGGGCCCCAACAAGACTTCTGTATATAGAGGGATCAGGGAGAGGGTCACCAACCAAGGATGATAGTTGGGCATGGGAAGAGAAGGGGGTGGAGCAAGGTTTGGCATCAGGCAAGTTGAACTTGCTAAGTAGGTTAAGGGCATACTTGGATTGAGTGAGAGAGAGACACTCGGCGGTGCGATGAACTTCCATTCCTAGGAAGTGATGGAGGGCACCAAGATCTTTCATATCAAACGAAGCTGATAAAAGAGAGATGAAGGATTGAACAAGAGAGGGAGATGAACCGGTTAAGATGATATCGTCGATATAAAGGAGAAGAACAAGGGAGCCCTGCTGGCCATAACGGGTGAACATAGAGGAGTCAGCATGGCTACAAGTGAAGCCGTGTTGTAAAAGAAAGCTACTGAATTTATGAAACCATGCGCGAGGAGCCTGTTTGAGACCGTAGAAGGATTTATGGAGCTTACAAACATGATGTGGATGTTCAGGATCAACAAATCCAGGCGGTTGAGACATGTAGACCTCCTCGTCGAGATGGCCATGGAGAAAAGCATTTTGGACATCAAGTTGGCAAATAGCCCAATGCTTGGGCACGACAACAGATAGAACAATGTGAATTGTAGTGGGCTTGACCACCGGGCTGAAGGTTTCATCATAGTCTAGTCTATGCCGCTGATTAAAGCCTTTTGCCACAAGGCAGGCCTTGTAACGTTCAATGGAGCCATCCGCATTATTTTTTTTGTGAAAAACCACCTGCAGCTGACAACATTAAGATAGGGTGGAGGACGTACTAGGGACCAAGTACCATTCTTGAGGAGTGCATTGAATTCCTCCACCATTGCTTCACGCCAAACAAGGAGTTTGGAAGCCTGAGTATAACAAGAGGGCTTAGAGGGACCATCGGTTAACTGAGATAGAAGTGACAAGGGAAGAGGGTGTTTGGTGGAGAGGAAAGAGCGAGGGGTGAGCTTACCACTTTTGGGGCAAGTGATCATAGGATGGAGGGAGGTGGCAGGTGAGTCAGGGAGTGGTAAAGGAGGGAGATCCACCACAAGGTCAAGAGCTGGGGCGTGAAGGTGGAATGAGGAGTTGTCAGAGGTGGAGACCGAAGTGGAGGGAGACTACCCGGGGAGAGAGAGGGGGAAGGAAGGGCGGACTCGGGTTGGACAGGATCAAGGACAGTAGGCGGTGATGGTAGTGTAGGGGCTGGGGGTGGAGAGGGAAGGGGAATAGGCAGAGCCATAGTTGAGGATGAGATGCTAGGCCGTATGGATGGAAGGTTATGTGAGAAGGGGTAATGCACCAAACCAGGTAAGTATACCATGGTTGGAGGGGAAGGAGGTGAAGGGGATTGGACCAACTGATATGGGAAGCAAGTTTCATTAAAAAGAACATGGCGGGAGATGTAAATGCGATGAGTGAGAGGGTCAAGGCAACGGTAGCCTTTATGAAGGGAGCTATAGCCAAGGAATATGCAACAAATACTCTTGGGGCTGAGCTTATCTTGGCGATAGGGACCAAAGAAAGGAAAGCATTCGCAACCAAAAGTCCAGAGATGTGAGTAGGTAGGTGGTTTGCCAAAGAGTATTTCATAGGGAGAGAGGTGGTGATGAACGGAGGAGGGAAGGCGGTTAATGAGATAGAAGGCCGTAGCAAATGCCTCAACCCAAAAGGGTGTGGCCAAGGTGCTCTGTGTTAGTTGGGTGTTGCCGGTGTCTACAAAGTGACGATGCTTGCGCTTGGCCACACCATTTTGTTGAGGTGTGTGAGGGCACGATCGACGAGGGAGAATGCCATTCGAGGTGAGGAGTTGTTAGAAATTTTTGCTAGTGAATTCATCACCCTTGTCTGATTGGAAATATTTAATTCGTTTGTCAAAAATATTGGTTACATGCGATGAAAGATATCAAAAAGAGATGCACATTTAGACTTTTGGCACATGAGGTAAATCCAAGTAAAGCGACTATAGTCATCAATAAAGATGACGTAGTAGCGAAAACCGGATAGAGAGGGCACCGGGGCGGGGCCCTAAACATCACTATGAATAAGAAAAAAAGGTTCCAAACTATCATGAATAACAAAAGTAAAAGGGAGACTAGTACTTTTGCAAAGTTTGCAATCACGACAAAAATAATCAATTTTATTCAATGAAGGTTCGAAACAGTTTTTCCGAACAAGTAAGCGAAGAACATTAGATGAGGGGTGGCCAAGCCGGCGATGCCACAATTCAACAGAGGAGGAGGAGGTAGCAAGCGCATGAACTTTGTTGGGAAGAGAAGCTGGAATGGGATAGAGATTGTGTCTAATCCCCCCTTTGAGAAGAGTTGTCCCATTGTGAAGGTCCTTGACACAAAAACCCCAAGGAAAAAAAGGTAAATGAACAGTTATTATCCTTGGTAAAAGAAGCAACAGAGAGTAGATTCTTAGTGAGAGAAGGAACATGGAGAACTGATTTTAATTGAAGTTGAGAAGGAGTAGAGAGAAGAGATTTACCAACGTGGGTTATGGGAGCACCATTACCATTGCCAAAAATAACCGAGTCAGTGCCCATGTAATCAGACACACTGTGAAGGAGAGAGGAGTCAGGTGTTATGTGACTTGTTGCGCCGGTGTCGGGGTATCAATCAGAATCATAGGATTGTGGTAGGGACATGGCAACAAAGGACTTGTGAAGATGGTCCTCCTGATAGGTGTGAATAAAGCAGTGGCGACAAGTCATTGCGGAGTGACCATTGTGAAAGCAGATCTGACAAGTGGCAATGGGTTGGTTGGAATGTGGGATAGCAGGAGAGGAAGGGCCAGCACCGAGAATGCTAGGGACAGGGGGCGGTAAGCAAGGGCAGTATCATAGCGTGGCCCGTAGGTGCGGTTGTGGGGGGAGCCACGACCACGGTTGTTCCAAGAACGACCACGACCACAACCCGGGAAGCACGAGAGGGCTGGGAGCGTTGGCTAAGGAGGGCTGTTGCATAAGAAGAAGAGCCAGAGGTAAACTGGAGAAGGCGCTCTTCATGTGTGAGGAGACAAGCATGGAGTTCTAAAAAAGAGATGGGTTCCACACGATTCGTGATGGCCATGATGAAGGATTCGTAATCCGAGGGTAAGCCACCTAAGGCACTCATCACCAAATCTCGATCAGAAACACGATCTTGGACGGAAACCAAGGAAACGGCAATGGTCTTCATCTTATTGAGGAAGTTAGTCATGGAGAGAGAGCCCTTTTCGAAGAGTTTGAATCTGGAGACGAGATGCATAATCTTCGCTTGAGAGTACTGCTAGAAGGTGGTGGCCAGAATGTCCTAGATGGCACGGGAGGTCTCGAGACCCATGATTTGAGCTAGAACACCCTCCGTGAGGGTGGCATTCAAGTAGCTCATGACGTATTTGTCATGGCGATCCCAAGTAGAGAAGGTGGGATTAACAGAGCCGTCGGGAAGGTGTGGAGATGGTGGTAAGATTGATCCATCCACAAACTGAAATAAGTTTTGGGAGATGAGAATGGGATAAACTTGGCTCTTCCAGAGGAGGTAGTTCAGGCAATCAAGTTTGATAGAGATGAATTGAGTGATATTGCCGATATTATGAGTAGGGGTGGCAATTGGGCTGGGCTGGCCCGAAGCCCAATTGTTCGGCCCGAAATTTGGGTGGGCTGAGTCTTCCTTATTTTGGGCTGAGCTAGGTTTGGACAAGAGTATAGGCCCGAAGTAAATATTAGGCCGAGCTTGGGCTGCCCTTAGATCAGCCCGAATTCAACCCGACCCGAACTAAAGATATTTTATGCTTTTATAAATAGTATATATAGATAGAGAAGGCTCACGATCTAATCTCATTCTCATTGAATTGGAATTGATGTGTTTCACATGGAGAAACTATTTTCGTGTTTGCTATCTAAGAATGCTACTAGTAGTATTTATAATATATACACATACATACATACATACATACATAAATATATATATATATATATATATATATTCTTAACCTTGTTTATCAAGGGTTTGAATCTAGTTCTTTTGTTATTGGAGAAACACTTCCTAAAATTGATTACTAATTAAAAGAATTAGGTACCAAGAACAGTGATTGCCTAATTTTACTAAACTCTAAATTTGTTTACTATTTAAGTTCTTGTTAATTTCATGAAGGTGTTTAAGGGAAAGTTAACAAGTAACTACAGGAGAACTCAACCCGAATTCGGCCCAAACTCAGCCACAAGCTACTTAATTCGGGCCAGCCCGAACTGAACCTGAAGCCCACACTCTACTTACTTTGGGCCAGCCCGAACTCAGCCCAAAGCCTGATATTATTTGTGAGCTAAGCTTGGGCTGGGGTGCTCGGGCTGAGATTGGGCTGGGCTGAGCTTGGGCTAAGGTTTTGAACTTTTAGTTGAGCTTGGGCTAACCCCAGCCCGACCTGATTGCCACCCCTAATTATGAGGTGAGGCAGGGAGAGGTGGAGGGAGCACAACATCAGCGGTGCTGCTGGAAGATTTCTCAGAGGTATGGATGGTTTCTGTTGGAGAGGAAGCCATTGAAAAACAAGAGGGAGGGGATGGACGGTTTAGAGCTCTAATACCATAAACAATGAAAAGACTTGGTAAGGAAGATACTCACTATGTTGAGTTCTTCTGTTGATTCGTATTAACTATATAGACTTGTTACAATTGTATAAAGAAAGAAAAAAAGAGTAGAAAGTTACAGCTTTTACACATTGCACACAAGGGATTTATTCCTAAAGGAGATAGCAAGGTGCAAAAGAGGAAAGAGCTGAGAATGGCAAGATGTATATCACGTAATCTTGCCATTCTTGGTAGAAGTGTCTAATACTAAATGCCTCTATTTAATATCCTACTTGTTGATATAGTCAACCATATAGAAAACTAAACTAAATATAAAGAATAAAACCAGCTTACCTAAACATTTCTATACCATCTGTTTAAAAGTAAGAAAATATGATATTTTTAAAACCTAGGTAGGATCCAATGAACCTTAGGTGCTTAGTTAATCAACTGAGCGTAATCAAACGGCTAAAAATGTTTGATCAAGCTATTTTTTCCTGCATGTTTTCAAAGGGACTGATCATAATGTTGACCAACTCAAGCCAAATCGAACGGTTTAAAAATATCCGATCAGAAATTTACTCCTATTGATATGTATTTTTTACATAATTCTAAGACATTAAATTATCATTTTTAAGATAATTGAGGAAATATTTGTAATTTTTCTTTTATAGAAATTTGTACTTTTACTAGTGCCCGTACCTGATCTTAGTACACTAGTATCCTTTCATGCTTTTTATTTTACTTGGAGACAGATGCTAGTACCCGTACCTGGTCTTAGTATACCAGCATCCTCTCATACTTACTTGGGAACAGATTTTAGTGCTCGTACCTGAACTTAGTACACTAACATCCTTCCATATTCTTGTGAGCTTCCTCTTGTGAGCATTTTATTGTTGTCTTATGAATTTCCAATTGTTCCTTATGAGTTTTCTTTTCATCCTTTATGCATTTTCCTTTTTCTTCTTTAAGAATATCCTTATGAGCTTTACTTATAAATTTACTTTCTTCTTGTTTTATGAACTTTCTTATGATTCTTCGTATACCCCTATTTATGAGAAACCTCGGTCATACATGTGCATAGTATGCTTGTGAGCATCATGGTAATCATAGTCCTAGAAAGATTTTCACATTGAGTAGCATCATAAGGTACTTAAGAGCATCATAGTATCCTTAGAGAGTAGTTAAAACATTGAAAAAAAAACATGGAATTTCATTTATGAAGATGATAGCATATATACATGGCTACTTAGCCTATTTCGTCAAACCATAATTTCAAGCTTACTTTAAGGTAAAACTATCATTTTTCATATTCTTATAAAATCTTGATTTTGCTATCATGGTAGGTGAGGAAACCATCATACATAATTGAAACTCTATTTCATTCTATTTCATTCAATAGCATACACCTATACGACTATATATCTTAGTTTTCTCAAAATATGTATCATATACATGGTTTACTTAGCATCGCATAGTATAGCATATACATGGTTTACTTAGATTTTTTTCATCATCATATGCCCATGGAATTTCAGTCATAGTGAATTCATACATGTGCTTAGAGTATTGGTGAACATTAATGAGTACTTGTGAATCAAATCATAAGAGTATGGTTTTCATTTCAAAACATTCATATCATGGTGAACCATCAAGTTCAAGGAAATACCTATTTTAATTAATTCATAACAATAACATATATCACAGTCGATAAAACCCAATTTCATTTGAAAAACCGTTTTGCTAATATGCACATACAAGGTAATAACCCTTATTTACTCCAAAGACCAAGTATTTCATCCTACTATCAAGTAATAGTTTATAATAAAGCTAGTTTATCAAAATTATGTTTTACATCTTACTTGAAGTAGAGGATTTATAAAAATCAATTCAAGTTTCATCTCAACATTTATTAAACCCTAGAACACAATAATGAGTTATAGCAAAGTAGGTTAGTAGATTGTATCTACCTTGAAATTTAGGGAAGAGCTTGAGAAGACTTGAGAATGTGAGATCCAAGGTTCAATAGTGAAATCCGTGCTTGAGGAAGAAGATCCAAGCTTGAATGGTGAGATTTATGCTTGAGGAAGAAGATCCAAGCTTAAATGATGAAATCTGTGCTTAAGGAAAAAGATCCAAACTTGAATCGTGAGATCCGTGCTTGAGGAAGAAGATCCAAGTTTAAATGATGAAATCTGTGCTTGAGGAAGAAGATCCAATGAGGAAGTTTGGAAAGCACGGATTCGAGCTCCTCCTTAATCTCACAAGAAAACCCTTTTTGGAACCCTAGGTTCTCTCCCCTTGTTCAAAATATGTTTATCAAAGTATTAGAACCTTTAATCCCCACGAAAATTAGGTATTTATAGGGTTAGGGTTGAAAAATCATGCTTAAACCTTAAAAAAAAAAAACCCATTTTTCTCGTCCAAGCAAGCCCACGTCGACATTTAGGCCAAGTGTCGACATCTGGGTCACAAACGTCGACGTTTTGGGATGTTTCACTTCTGTTTATGTCCAAACGTCGACGTCTCAAAGCTCTTACTATCTTGAGTTTTTCCCGCTTTGGTATTTCGACTATAACTTTTGACTTGCTTATTGAGTTTGACGCTTCAACTTGCGTTAGACTCGTCATTCAAAGGGAAACAATTTTGTGTCTAATAGACAAATCCTAATTCTGAGTTCTTAACTGTCTAAATGGGCTATAAAATTGACTAATCTGTAAATGGATTTCAGTAGCCCTGAATTTCAGCAAACCCGATTTGAGAAGGCCAACATTTAACCTATCTTCGACTAAAAATATGGAAAAACGATAAACATGAATCTCGAAGAGGGTTTTCATACATTTCTAATGGTTCAAGAATCAGTCGATTCTGATCAATGTACAGTGACAAAACTAGAGTTTCCCAAAGTTGAGGGTATGTTAAGACATAACCCTTATTGACACTTATGAGTATCTTATACTCTTACGCTTCATCCCAAACACCCATAAACTTAAGAAAATATTATTAAGGCTTTAATACATGGCATAACACATCATACACCCGAAATATATCAAAATCATGTTCTCATTATCATTGAGAACCATTCAAGGCATTACAATAGGTTTTAAGCCTTAGACACTATTCACCATGTCATGCCATCAAGATCTGGAGTTCTACAGATAATTTTGTTTTATAAGGTTTTTCTTTTAAATTCTGTATTTATAATGTGCATAAAGGGACAAAGTTGTCTTATATTTGTGTTTCATTTAAAATATTCATAAAAAAGTTTGTAAGTTGCTATTATGATATTATTAATTGATTATTAGCTTGTTGATCATTTAATTTTCCATGATTTCTTTATATTATAAAAAATAAGTTAAAATATGATTTGAGACTCCCTACAAAAAAACAAAGCCCCAGGATTCTTTGATTCTCACTTTCTTTAAGAAGCCGACACGTACACTTGCTTTTCCTAGCTGCTTTTGCAGCCCGTTAAAGCTTTCCTATCGTACTTATAATGCTTTACCCTTTCTTAAGTTTAATATTTATAAAAGAAAACGCCAAAAGTACGGTGACATCAGAATAAAGGTTCTCCAAATACGGACAACATTAATAACTTTCTGTCTCTTGCTGTCTAAACACAAGAAGATTAAATTACAAGCCAATTGCGATTGAACTGGGGAGGGTGCAATTCAATCGCACCCACACGTCAACACGTGATCCTGTTAAATCCTATCAATTGTAATAAAAATTCCTTAACCCTAAGGGTTAAATAATTTTTTTTTAAATAATAATTTTTAAAAAAAATAACCAACTAAAGAGCAAGTTTAAACTAAAAATATTATTATTTTTTTAAAATAATATTTTTTTAAAAAAATAATAAACTAAAAATAATAATTTTTTAAAAAAACTAAAAAAATAATATTTTAAAAAAATAATAAACTAAAAACATAATATTTTTTTTAAAATAATAAAATTTTTAGTTTAAGCGAATCTTGTCCACAATTAATAATAATTGACCGGGCACATGTTGATTTGGGTGAGATTGAACTGCACCCTCCCTAGTTCAATCGCAATTGGCTTATGATATGATCTCCTTGTGTTTAGACAGCAAGTCAGCAGGAGAGAGAAAGTTATCATGTTGTCCATATTTAGAGAAGCTTTATTCTGATGTCACCGTACTTTTGGGGGTCTCTTTTATAAATATTAAACTTAACAAGGGGTAGAGCATAATAAATACAGTAGGAAAGCTTTAACCGGCTGCAATAGCAGCCGGGAAAAGCAAGTGTACGTGCCGTCTTCTTAAAGAAAGTGAGAATCAAAGAATCTGGGGCTAGCATTCCCCAAAAAACAAATGAGAAAAACTACATGAAAAGCATAATGGACATAAATGCATTTCTTTTATTTTATAATAAAATTATGAGCAGTGATAGGTGTATCTGGGATCTCCATTTGCAAACCTAAGGTGCTCCTCATTGGTCCACGCTGCCACTCTTAAATACTCACTGCAGTAGGGGTATGGACCAATGAGGATCAACCTTAGGTTTGCAAATGGAGATCCCAGGTACGTTAACTATTTCCCTAAAATTATTCACATTTTATGTGGCTCTAGAAAGGATGGAGCCAATGAAAGGCCTACATCATGATACACGGCCCTCACTTAGTCCTCAGAGGGCCTGAACTAACCAGGGTTAGGTTGATGGCTAAAAGAAGACTTTATTTTTCTTGTACACTGTCATCTAAAATTAAGCCTCCTTTATCCAGTCTTGAGACAGATTATGCAATGTAGAGAATAACACGACATGGTTATTACTTTTATTTTTTTAATATTGGTAAAGTAAATATTTTTCGAAAGTTAAAATTAGTTTAATATATTTATTATTCTTTTGTAATGAAATTATACGTATCCTATATTCTTTTTCTGTGTTTTACCTATATTCTTTCATCTCTCTCGACCTTAACTGTCATTGTCGTTGCCACAGCCGAAGCTTAACCCCCTTCCCCTCCCTCTCTCTTCCACCGGAGCTTAACCCTATTTCTGAAATTGCAGGGTTTCAACAGCCAAAACCCTATGACACAAATCTTAATTTGAGCACAAAGTCTGTGCTGATTTGCAGGCAGAGTTTGGGAAGCAATTTCTTATTCCACCATATGGTGGATGGACAGGGGCGGTGCCAAGATTTTCTTGAAGGGGGGCTAACAATGGGGTATGGAGGTAGCCTCCGATTTTATTTTATTTTTTTGAGGCCCAAGTTTGTCGACTATCTCATTTGTTTGTGTTTGTTTGCAAAGAATATTTTTAAAGTTAGCGGTAGTTGCTCCCCTTGCCCATGACTTTGTCCTCGTAAATTAAATATTATAGTATAAATCTTTTTTTTTAGTTAGAGGACAATTGCTCCCTTCCCCATGCCTATATCCTCTTAAAGTAAACCTTATTTTAAGCTATGTCCCTATTAATATTACAAATTTTTTTTTTCAAAAGTTGAAGGGGAGTATTAGAGAATATAATAAGAGTATTGTAATAAGGTGAATGAGATGCACCGCATCATTCAACTCATCACAATATTAGATTAGCATCAATCAATGATTTAATAAATTTGATTAGGTATGATTTGATTAATTTAATTTACTTTTCATAATGTCTATCTTGTTATCTTTATTTAAACCATATTTAGGTTCATTATAATCCAAATCCATTAATAAAATCCCTTATTTAACACCACGTGTTAGTGCAATGGTGCTAAACCATTAATAATCATTTTCTTTTTTTTGGTTTTTATTGAATTTGTATTAATGCACATTTGGCCGGAAAATATCCTCTAAATCAAGCTTGCACAATATTTCTTATTCTGTATAAAATTGTATCGTAGGTTCGCATGGTTTGGGTCAAACTTAGATTGTTATTTGGACTAAGGCTAATCAATCACTCACCAGTCACTAGTTTTTTGTTATTAGTTTTAACAAGTAGGCCTTGTTCTATATATTGAGTTTAAAGGTCCAACAAATTTGAATTTTCTGTGGACAATATAATTTTATCAAGTAACTATTTTAGATAGTTTAACTATTAATTGTTTTTTACTGGGAATCAAGCTATTCCACGTTTTACCCCATATGTGTTCTGACATGTCATACACTTGCAGTAACTTGTAATTTGCAAGCGTGTTCCAAATTACAAGAGTCTCCTGATTTAATTGGATATATTCTTTTTCTCCTTGAATTAACTAGAATAAACACTAGAGAAAATTGACATATTTATCATTATGATGGTATTATAAATCATAAAGAAACTTTTTTCCCATGGTCCGTCGAATATAGGAATTTCAAATCTTGGGAATATGTATTGAATTCCGACCAGATATGAACATTGAACTTTCAAGTCATGGGAATTTTAACTTCTCAAGAAATTACTCTCTTGAAAGATTCAATCTCTCGATAGAATAACTTCAATAGTATTGAAACAAAATCCAACTACAAATGATAACTAAATGAAAAATGAGAAAAGAAAAAAAAACACCACCCCCCACTCCGCTTTTTTATTATTATTTATTATTAACTCACATTTATTTTAGAGAAATATAAATTTATTGTACACCCTCATATTTTCTACTACGCTCATATAGCCTGTTTGTTCACTATCATTTCTGGTTATATGATGTTAGGTGAGATGGAAACAACAAAGTTAGCACACAATGGATTCGTTCCTGTTGCTCTTGCAGAAGATAACTACGAGAATTGGGAAGCTTGCTTAAAAAGCTACTTATTGGGGGAAGACCTTTGGGACATTGTCAATGGAACCGAATTTGAACCTAACGCTACTCAAGTAGAGCTCAAGACTTGGAAAATGAAAAATGCAAAGGCTTTGCATGCCATCCAAATGTCATGCGGACCACAAACACTTTCTCATATAAATAAATTTGATTCCGCCAAAGATGCTTGGGATCATTTGGCCTCTACACACGTGCCACCAAGTGAGGAAAAAAGCTTAATGGGGCAAGGTAATTCTCAATCATAATTATTTTTTAATAGTTAAGGCTTCATACAATCCAGTTTATTCAACAATAATATATTGTTATGTTCTAATTGGGTTCTGGTCTTGCCTTCAAAATTCAAAAAATGATAATTCCTAAGCGCCATCAGGGTTGGTTCATTCAACTCACACAATATTTTCCTATCCTTTCATCATTGACTAGGGTCCTTCAATCGGTGATCTTGGGACTTTTGCTAAATTGATATTAGGGATGGTTAGTGCATCCATTCAATAGATCCATAAAAATGTTTCCAAATTGAATCTAATCTTAAATGGAACTAATCAAGATTATTATGAGAGAAATGTGCAAACTTGCAATGACATGATATCTCATGTATATTTTATTTAAATATTACTTATTTTTAATTATGTCACATAAGATATTTTCGGTTCGCCATGTTAGTGACTTCGTCAAAAGAAAAGAATGTTGTATTATGATTACTCAAGTAATCATCACATTGCACCTAATAATCAACTCATGAGATTTGTTATAAACTTTAAAGATGGTAAAAAAACTTTCATGTGAAAGGAGTTATTGACAAGATTGTGAACATGGAAATTCAACACCATTATAAATTAAGAAAAATCCCTAATAAGGAAGGATTAATATCAACTTACCAAAAAAGAAGAATTGCCACCTATTCTAATTTTGAGGAAAAATAAGATGGGTACATTACAGTAACCTCCCTTGACGTTTGGTAGAATTTCAAAAGCCTCCCCTCTTATTAATGAAATTACAATGCCCTCCCCTATCAGACTCATTAGGTTAACACAGTTAATAGAAGATACTCTTTTACAATTTTGCCCCATTACTTCGTTACGGCTTGACACTTTTGATACTCTAATTATTTTAAAGATGATGCCTATTATGTATCAGATGGTAATCTACTTCCACCGTAGCAATGTTAGAAGGAAGTCAGGTCCATAAATCTGGAACAAATGGGGCTCGCCTCCTATGTTTCCACCTTTATCTATTTTATCTCCTTCTCTGTAACTTCTAATAAACTCTTACATCAACTTCTCTTCTCTTAGCTTCTCCATCCCTCTATCTATTAGTTTCTTAATTCTTTTCAGCTTTTTAACATTTCCCTTATTTTCTCCTTCCCCTTTGAATTTCATCATTTTAGGCTTAATTTATGAAGAGTGGGTGAGAATCCATGGATGTGGACTTGCAGCTAAAGTCTACAACAGAAGATCAGATGGAGTTGCTGACAATGATGATGCAGATAGAGAACATTCCTGAATTCTTTGAACCCTCCACTAATGTTGTCGAATTGCCGTCGACGGATTTCATTGATGGCATTGTGGTGATACCACCCATGCATCTTTGATTCCCCACATGTAGCTTCACCACATTGATAACCCACCTTCTTCCATATCATTTATGGGCACCACGGTTCAAGAACCTGCGACACCGTCTCTATTATTCGAGAAATACAGGAGAATTATCATGCAACTACCTTTTCATCCCAGAAGAGGAATTCAGTGGCAACAATAAGAGAGATAATCTTAACCACACCCACTAAATGTGGTTAAGATTCACTCACCCCTAGGATTCATCCATCTAACCTTGGTTTTAAGAAAAAAATAAAAAATATTAACCTTAGGTTAATCATGTTTAATCACAATTAAAGGGTCTCTATAAGCCACAATATATGTGTCCCTTTTAATACGAACTAACTATGTTAAGATTTACTCACCCCTAGAGTTCATCTTTCTAACCTTGGTTTTTCGAATATATATATATATTGAGTTGGTATTATTAACCTTAAGTTTATATAAGGCTTAGACATTTTAAAATGTTTAAATATGACATCATTAAAGTCCATCCATGTAAGTAACGACAAACTAATGGAAGGGAGTATCTTTTACAAACAACTGAAGTTGATGGGATGGTAGTGCAATTTCATAAACAAGAGAGGAGATATCTGATATTTCACCAAACCTCAGCGGAGGTTAGTGTAATTTACCCATATAAGAACCCTAAACTAATGGATGAGGATTAAAAAGAGGTCTAAATTAAAGAATTCTACGTAAGCAATTTGGTTAAATCAACAAAAGGCGTTAGGCACCCTTTGTGTCTCGTAGAACAACCTAGAATAGGTTATTCTTGTTATTTTACATATCTTTGTGTAGGTCTATAAATTTGAGTGTCGTGAACGGTTTGGACATAGAGTTCAAGAATAGTTATAAAGTGTTCGTATACTTTTCTCTTAGTACAAATATGAGAGAGTGATGTGTTGAAAGTTGGCGTAAATTGGAGGATATCTAGGTTGGGCGATCGATCACCCACTAAGAGAGATCAATCGCCAGGATGGGCGATAGATTGCCCACTAGTGGCGATCCCCAGTGCGCTGTTTTTCGGAAAAGTGTGGGAATTTAGTCAGTATTGCTTTAGGAAACTCCTAAATCCGAGTTGGAGTTGTTTCTAATTATCTGGAACTCTTGTTTCGGCTTATAAATAGGGGATTATGGGTCTAGGGTTTGTATGGTCATGGTTATGAGAATGGGAATGTGAATCTAAATGGTTGGGATTAATTTGAGAGGAGAGCAATATTGTACTATGTTTCTCAAGGTTTCTTTAAATAAAGATGAAGTGATCGGATCTTGACTCGTGGATGTAAGCAAGTTATCACCGAACCACGTATATCTCTTGTATTTTCTCTTCGTGTGTGTTTGTATGCATGTTTGTTTATTCTTTTCTGTCAGTGTTATTCTGTTAATTTTCCAACAATTGGTATCAGAGCTACAGATTAGTTTGAGCAACTTTCTGTGAAGGAGTCTGGATGGAAAAGGGGTTTCAGATAGTGCAAGATGAAGGGCATACTTTGGAGATCATCTCAGAGTCTCCAATAGTATGGACATTCTTCTAATGATATTAGATTTGGGAGCTTCATTTGATGGAGTGGTTCAGACTTTGGGAGGGTAGCCGGTGTCCCTAAGTTGCGGTGGAATCTAATTTCACTTGGCTAGTGATACTCCTTGGGCTGTTGATACATAGTAGGAGGTGGGGTGATTAAAATAAAGTGGAGAAAGCATAGATGCTTAGTTTTGATGAAGGAAAAGAAGTGTGGTTTTGTATCTTCTGGATGGAATACGGGAGTAGGTGGAGCTACTACGGGGCCTGTAGGAATTAGAAACTGAATGTTATGGGCAGGTAAAAAGCTCAACTAGGGTCTCTTTCGCAGTCGATACGAAGACGGGTATTCCGGTAAGTTTCTGAAAGGAATGAGATGGTGAGGTGCCTTTGGCGGAGAGGATGAATCTATTTCTTTGTCCGAGGTTCTTTTGGAATAGAAGACAGGTTTTCAGGCTACACATGAGTTTTGTCTATGTTTTATCGATTCTGGTGGAGTGCTTTCTAGGGAGGATTCGAGGGTGTGTGTAGGTGGGCTAGGCCAAAAAGATTGTTTGGTGGATCTCTTTCGCAGATGGTGCAAAAACGGGTGTCCAAACGGTTGTTTGTGGTATTTACAAACGGTTGTTTGTGGTATTTACAAACGGGTTTGCGGTAATTACAAACGGGGTGACAAAATTTTGAGGGAGATTCTGGTTCGACGTGGAGGTGCTTCCCAAATGTGGGTGATGCGGTGTTCTATCTAGAAGGTTTTCTTGGTGATTAGCAAATCGGTTCTCTTGGTTACGGTTGTGTGACATCATTTTTGCTAAGGTGGAGATTTGTTGAAAGTTTGCATAAATTAGAGAGGATCTCCAGGGTGTGTGATCGATCGCCAGGATGAGCGATCGATCGCCCGGTACGCTGTTTTTAGGAAAAGTTCGGGAATTTAGTCAGTATTGCTTTGGGAAACTTCTAAATTTGAGTTGGGGTTGTTTCTAATTATCTAGGACTCTTGTTTAGGCTTATAAATAGGGATTGTGGGTCTAGGGTTTGTATGGTCATGATTATGAGAACAAGGTGAATGTAAAGGGCTCCCAGGGAGAGCCCTAGTTGTTCTCATTGGGAGTGGGAGATAATAGAAAGGGTTAAGCATACTAGGGCTTGGGAAAAGATTGAAGGGATGATAGATAGGGATTGTTCTTGGGGTTCATTGAGAATATGACTTGAGTGGGTTGTACAAGGGGCTTTGGACTTGGGTTGAGATTAATCTGAGAGGAGAGCAATATTGTACTGGGTTTCTTGAGGTTTCTCTAAATAAAGAAGAAGTGATCAGACCTTGACCCGTGGATGTAGGCAGGTTATTGCCGAACCACGTATATCTCTTGTATTTTCCCTTGGTGTGTGTTTATGTGCTTGTTAGTTTATTCTTTTTCTTCGATGCTATTATGTTATTTGTTCATAATAGCAGCAGCAATAAGTCTTAGCTTTCTTTGTATCCACACCAAAATTCCTCTTGAATTTAGTACGAAACATCTTCGTACACCACCACTAATTTGGGCAAGGCTTAGCAAAGTCAACAAACATATGTACAGTTTTAGTACAATCACATTTCTCTACAAAAGAAGAAACTTATATAAAATAGAAGATACTAGAGGGAACCATAAATTTTTGGTTGGAGAGCAAATCTCCTCGATTTGCTCTACGTGACCAGCTTCTCTTAATTGGATATGGTTGCCTTAATATCATATTTCTTGACTAATAGATTTTTTTTTATAGGGTTTGATATCAAGGATGAGAAAAAGTAATGTTAAGTCTATGGTCAAGGATGACAAAATTTAAGTTACAACCATGGTTTAAAAACCCAAAATTTCGACTTGACTCGAAAGTTAGCCAGGTCGAGTAACTCGGACGTACAACTCGAAAAAAAGTCGCACTAAAAAATTTAAGGTTTTTACCAGCGGTTCAAAACCGTTGCTGATCGAAAGACCTCAAACCGTCGTTAATTAATATAACGGCGGTTTTAACAAACCGTCGTCATATAGCTTGTCGGGGAAGGCTTTTACAACGGTTTAGTAACGACGGTTTCAATAACCGCCGTTGATGATATAATTTTAGGAGGTTTTTTATGCCCTTTAATGGTGGTTAAATAAGGGTAATTCTGTCATTCTAAGCCTGAATTTAACGGTTGTAACTTTAATTCCATCACTCAGAATATATATATGTACACCAATTTCTTAACATTTTATCCAAGATTGAACTACAAATAACTTGAAAAAACTGGGTTAAAGAACTCAAAGTAATCTGGTTTTATAGCTTCAAACTTAAAAATCAAGTTTAACAGAACTTATAGTAATTTGGCTTTGCAGTCCTAAAAATATATGTTGCAAAAACATTGTGACATTTGAGTTTAGGTATTTTAAAAATATGAAAATGATCAAAAAAATACTCTTCTGTGACTCGAACTAATTAGACAAGTCAAAATACTAAACTTGACTCGACCAAGCTAACCGAGTAACTCACCAAATATTATCTCCTTCGAGTTTTGAGGCGACTCAACTCGAAATTCTATCAAGTCGAAAAACTCAACCGATAATTTTTAAACTATGATTCGAAATTCTGTCGAGTTGAGAAACTTGACTGAGAATTTTTTAACGATCGTTACAACAGATAACAGACCTTCCTTCCTGAAGTACTTACATGAAATAACTACGAAAATTGGAAAGTTTGGATGAAAATTTACTTGCATGGTAAAGGGTTTTGGGATATCATTATGAAACGGAGCCTAGGTCTAGAGGCAGAGAAATATAAAAGGCTTTAAATGCATGTCATTGGGAGTTAATGCGGGTACGTCATCACATATTAGGGAGATGGAGTCAGCTAGAGATGATTGGGATCATTTGGCCTCTATTTTCGAATTAGATGATGGTAACATCCGCATCCCTAAATTATATATTATTGGATTTATTTTAAATTTGTGATAGAAATTTTAATGTTTTTTAAATCTTTAATTTTGAAATTGTTTTCTTTTAAATGGCTTTTATTTTTATGTAACTCATTTCATTTAGTAGGCTATTTTATGGCTTATTAATGCTCATTATCATTATGAAAAAACAATCTATTACAAAAGGAGTTTCACCTCTAAGATATTTTTGTAGAAAAATAGTCGAGTCTTTTCATCTTTCATCTTGTTTATTTTGAGTTGAGTTTTCTTAAGTTGAGTGTCATATCAGAAGTTCATTATTGAGTCTAATTTGTGAGTCGACGCTATTAGACATCGATTGTTGAATCTTAGAAATCGACTGTCATAACCCGTTTGCATAAAGGGAGATATTCCAAGGGGGCAAAATCGGTCTTAAGGACAGCGATTCCAGTATCATGCCTCAGTTGAAACGCTAATACTAATCAATAAGTTTTCTCTATTTTATTTTTGTTTCTTGTTAATTTGAGCTTAACAAAATGCTAGTCTTGTGTGCAATATTTATATTTCATTTTCATATATGTTAACATATCCAATAATCTCTAATTTTTACAACATATATATAGTAGAAACTTTTAATAATGGAATGATCAACCATTTAAATTAGGGAAATCATTAATATACCCGTGAATCATATTTTAAAACCTAAGGCTGGACCACATTGGTCGAGCCTCCCCCTCTTAAATGTGGTGAGCATTTAAGAGGAAGAGGGGGAGGCTGGACCAATGTGGTCCAGTCTCAGGTTTCAAAATAGGATTCGTGGGTACGCCTACTGCTCTTTAAATTATGAATGGTGTCGCCAGCTCACCGTGTTGGTAAAGATTACGCAATACTCTTGAGTTAAGTGAGCTCACATTGTAGATGGTCCAGAATCCACAGACAATATTAATTAAGCCACCTATGTAGTTGCTGAAGCTGTTTCGAATAAATTCTCCTCTCCCGATCTGGAACTGCCCAAACTGCAGGCAGAGATAGAATTAAGTTGGAGAAATAAAGAAGGTAACATCTGCATCCTTCTTGTAATTGAATTTAGGCACCTATTCCTCTCCAGTTGTAACCGGTTTTGCAAAAACCGGTTACACCCTTGAGGTGGCCACATGTCCCTTTTGAGACCTCTTAACTATGGTTAAGATTCACTCATCTCTAAGGCTCACCCACCTATCCTTGATTTTTTTAAAAAAATATTAAAAAAATTTGTTAACCGTGGTTAAAATTTACCAACTCCTAAGGTTAATTTATTTTAAATATTTTTTCTAAAAACCAAATATAGGTGGGTGAACCCTAGGGGTAGGTGAATCTTAACCACAATTGAGAGGTGTAAAAAGGGACATTTGGTGACCACAGGGCAGTAACCGGTTTTGTCAAAAGCCGGTTACAACTGGAGAAGATCACCAGTCTTGAATTTATGGACCATTTAACTTGTTCTTGATGATGCTAGCCGGCTCAGTTAGTAAATTATTCTCGAGTAGTTAAATAATAGCAATTTGATGGAATGGACTTGCTAAAGCTGGTTTGTTCTAAAATTATGGAAAACCATTCACAGGGAGGACGGATGGTTATGCACGGTGTATGCCCCTCTACAATGCAGTGGTCGAGGGTGATTGGGTGAGTACCAAAAGATTCATCATGGACCATCCAGAAACCTTGAGTGCTCCAATCTCATTTCTAGGGGAGACTGCTCTTCATGTCGCTGCTGTGTACGGGCATGTGCAGCTCGTGGAGGAGCTGTTGAATTTGATGCCTGCGGAAGCCTTAGCAATAGTGGACATAAAAGGCGACACAGCTCTTAACAATGCAGCAATAGGGGGAATCACCAAGATAGCAGAGGGAATGGTGAAAAAGAACGATAATTTGGTTTGTATAAGAGATAAACGAAATTTAATCCCGGTTGCTGTGGCTGCTCTCAGTGGCAACAAGGATATGGTGCGTTTTCTTTACAGAATAACTCCAGTGAAGGAACTAAGCCCGGAGATAAGCGACAGTGGTGCTTCACTTCTTACTGCTGCAATTTCTGCTGATATGTTTGGTAAGAAGTATAGATTATCTTTTATCTTTACCATTAAATTAAGGCTCAAGATTACCTCTGGTAGCTGCCCGAGCTTAGCGCTCGGGCATCCACAAAACAATGGGCATGTGGCAGATGTCAGTGGGCAGAAGTCATTTCACATATCCCCATCATTTTGACTTCTGTCCACTGACAACTTTTCCCTTTAAAATGGCCACGTATCCTATGTTTTGTGAATGTCCGAGCGCTAAGCTCGGGCAGCTACAAGAGGTAATCCTGAGCCTTAAATTAAAGCAAAACGTACTCTTTCACAACAGAACTTGACACCTGCCCTTTATTGTTTTTGTTGTTACATGATCCATAGATGTTGCTTTGGATTTACTTCAACAGTTTCCGCGATTAGCAATTGCTCTGGATAGTAGAAGGGAGACGGCCTTGAACGCACTGGCCAAAAAGCCTAGTGCGTTCCTAAGTGGAAGTCCACTTAATTTTTGGCAAAGATTGATTTACTCAGGTTGGTGCCTATCTCAAAAATTCATTTCTTTTCTTCTTTCTTCGAACTGGAACTTATGTTTGGTTGCCGAGAAAATAAGTGAAAACATGGAAAAGAAAAGAAAAGAAAATTGGGCAAAACGCAACTAAAACTTATATTCAAAATCCAAAATTTTTTTTTCTTTTCCATATTTTCACCTATTTTCTCAACAATCAAACAAAGTAAGGGCTAACCCAATGTGACAACAAATCTTTACAATTAGTGGTGTATACGGTATGGGTGCTAGTCTCAGGACGTGGTTAGTTTGTGCTTGTTGTCCAATCAGATGTCTTAAACATCTTTAATTATTGGGATTATTTTCTCACATATTAGAAAAAGGGGATCCATGAAAAGGATTTTCTTGATTAGCCCAACACATGTCGCTTACTCACTCACGTGATGCATAGATACGCATATATATGCTACATGTTCTCTATCAATATATATTTGTCTGTGTTAAGAGTCTAGGGAAAAACAAAAACAAAAACAAAAAAAGCTGCTAGAGCTACGCTCCCAAGCAAAGACCATTGGATTTTATCTCTCTTTTTTTCTTGTGCATTGTTTTAATGTTTGAAACATAAAATACCAGTAAACTAATCTTTCTTCTCAAAAAATAAATATTCCACTTTAAATTGTCTAAAACCTCATCCTGAAATTGAAAACTAGTTTATATACTAATAAAGGTGCACATGTTATGTACATATTAATTTTTTATTAATGCTAATATAATAAAATTAAATTTAAAACTATCATAATTTAATGACCTCAAAAAGATGAGACTAAAAACCAATATAATTTATAGATATATAATCAATAGTAGTTTTTTTAATAAATAGATAAAATTTGTTGTACGTAATTATAATAAAAGCTCTAAACAGATTAGTTTTTAAGTAGTTTATTTATGTTAGAGTTTTAGTTGGAATTCAAGATTAGTAATAGAACTTGCTAAAAGGTTCCCCTTATGGATATGCATAAGGTGGTAATCATTATTATTATATTATTAAATTCTTAGTTATTTAATCAGAATTTGCTACTATAAATAGTTAATTTTATAGTGTTTTATATCTTTTAGATTTAGAATTCATTAATAAGTCTATACTTAGATTCTCCTCATAGATGAGCATTGTTAATGATCACACAAGACAATTTTAGGTAAGCATGAGTTGCATTCTTGTAGTTATTAAGAGAAGCTTGTTTTATAAAATTGCCTATTTTCTATAGAGATTTCATGAATTACATCAATTTTTGCCTCCGTGCATGTATATATATAAAAACCCTATGTTTTGAATCAAGCAAAAGCTCCGTAAACTCTTTACCCCTTTCGGTTTCAAAGCAGAAAATCTTTACTTTGAAGACACAGTAGCCCTCTTGGGATGGATTCGGAGAATAAGAAACCTATAAAATAAATTTGGATATTATTCTAACACGGGCGGTGTATCTGAAAGTCATTTTCTTTCCTATGTAGCTATTATCTATGTGCAACCTCATGACATCCCCAATGTGGAAGCTGACGTAGAAAATCCCCGTGGGAGTTTTCAAGATCAAGGTCTCTACTCACCCTTTTTTTTTTTTTTTTTTTGGGAAGTTAGAAATATGAAAAATCTAGTAGGCATTTTGGCAAATCTTATCTGAGTTAACTGGAGATACTTTTGAATCTTATTTTTTAATTTCTTTTAATACGATAAATTTGCTTAAGTCTCTAGGAGTAGGCATCGTGAGAGTAAGGTTGACTGAGAGTAAGACTAGCATTTTTCATAATTTTCTATCTCCTAATAATAAAGAAAGACTGACGAGAAGACTCTTCAATCCTCATATAGGAGGTGGCCAGTTGAAAACCTCCGAAAGAGCAACTTTACGCACAAGCAATTATGTCAGGAATGTTCTTGGCCGTAAGATCTAGACGTACAAAATGTCAGAAACAAAAATAATCGTATCGCTGTGAAAGCTGTTATTCAATAATAATAAAGAGCCAAATCATCTACAGTGATATTTGGCAAATCTGGTAGACATATATATCGGGAAAGTCATTCTGGAATTGTATTTATCTATTTAATTAATAAATGCATATTTTACATTCATATATTGGTTTATACATTGGGTAATATATCAAAAGTAAATGAGACTATTTTTTCTCTTAGGTGACATTATAGGAAAACCATCCAATTAGTTGATAACTGATTGCTAAGGAGATATAGTTTTCTGGTTCCTTATAAATCTAAAATTGTTCTAAGTTAATCAGGATGCATTTGGACAATGTATTCCTAATAACTTACACATTGTTAGTTCCATATGATGGAGTGATGAATCTCAATCACTGAGAGAAAGGTCTCTTGACTAAGATGTGGATATAAGTAAGAAGTGCTTATATTGCAACTGAATCGCACAGTGGATACCCTTACAAATATACTGTCTTTATATTTAAGGTAGTCCATTTGATAGATTATCCTTAACCTAAGAGGTCGACATCTTCTCTAGTATTTGCCTATGTATCTTTGATGTAATCAATCGTCAATGTCTAATACACCGGACTAAATACAGGCTCGTTGGGTTATGTACGTTATATTAAAAGAAGTATGTACATTCAACAAAGATTCCACTACTCTTACAGAGTAATTAATATTGAGTTGATACTTGTCAAAATCGGACTTAAAAAACTCAGCGCTGGTATTTATCGATGAAATAATTTTATCAAGAAGTTTATTTTCTATATAAAAGAAATGTAATTATTATTATTATTTCTTTTAAAGAATTTTTAAAATATTTTGAAAGTCCAAGTTTGACTAAAAGTATAAAAAATAATGAGTTCTTAATATAAACCAGAGATTAAAGACAGTATTAGATATTGTCCCGTAAACTTATAACAATATTGGAAGTGGAGGGACGCATCTATAAACAAATCTTGAGATAGAAATACCTGCAAGTAATTCTCTATTTTCTGAAAGTTAATCACATTGTGTTAATGGACATTAATTGTGATTAGTGGAAGTTCAGAGATATAGATAAAAATCTGTAATCCTAATGGAGTTAGGAAATGTGTTTTAACCAAAAGGTTGAGTTATTGGTCCCACAACCGGAAATAGGAGATCCCTTTAGATCGCACACACAAGGACTTTCTTAAAATATTTAATTTAATTTATAATTAAATTAATTAATTTCTCTAAGTAATCATTATATTATATAGTGAAGTTCTAAAAGGTGGAATCACATTAGATATGAAAAACCAAATAGGTAGGACCCATTGGAGATTATTTTAAAAGAATATTTAAAGTGACCAAAAAGGGTTTAATACCCTATGGGGCGTGTGGAGTGGGGCCCACCTAGGGTGGGATGCCCACTTCAAGGAGAAAATAATATTATTATTATTTATTTAATTAGTTTCTAACTCTAAACTCCTTATTGGATAAGGTTGGTTGGTTAGTTAGTTAGTTAGTTACTAATTAAAGATTCCCTAGTTGTTAAGGATTCCATTAGTTTGTTACTAATTAAGATTCTTTATTGGATAAGGATAAAGTTAGTTAGTTACTAATGGATAACGTTAGTTTCTATTAATGATTAATTCTAATTAATTAAGAGAAATCAAGAATAAAAAAAAAATTGAGGAAACCAAATTGGATTAGGATAAGTTTTGAGGGAATCCTAATTGAATTAAGATAAGGATGAAATCCAAGAAGGATCTCTATATATAGGTGGACGCCCATCCTATGGAGATCACTCCAATCTCATGCCCCCCTCTCCTCAAAGTTCACACCTCTCCTCTCTCCTTTTGAAGTATACGATCACACCCCTCTCTCTCTTCTAGTCTTCTAGATTGGATCTTGAGCAAAAGCAAGAATTCATCTTGTTTATCAAGAAAGGTTCTTTATTCCAAGAAATGAATTAAAGATCCAAGAGCTGGAAATTTAGAAGGGTCATTAGTTTCCATTAGAGAAAACTTCAAAGAAAAAAAAGGTTCATGTAGATTGCGAAGGAGACTTGGCACTTGTGAAGTTTTGCCGGTATCGCTTCTATCGTGGAATTGACTTAACAATTTCAAAGTCACAAAGGTGATTGTGATTTTAACTCTCATTAAATAAAATCAATTAGAATCTTAGTCAGATCTTAGGATTCGATATATGTCTCCCAAGAACTATTTTTCTAAAATTAAAAAGAGGCATACTTTCAGAATTCGGTTATCACCCCTAAAGGTCGCCACGGGTCTCCTTTGACACTCCTTAACCGTGGGTAAGGGTCACCCACTCCTAAGGTTCACCCACTCATCCTTGGTTTTTTTTTAAATATTAATTATTTTTTAAGAAATTGAAAAACTGTTTTTAATATTAAAAAAACTCTAAAAATAGTTTTTTAATTTTTAAAAAAGAATTAATACTTAAAAAAAAAAACCAAGGATAGGTGGGTGAACCCTAGGGGTGGATGAACCTTACCCACGGTTAAGGGGTGTCAAAGGAGACACGTGGCGACCTCTAGGGATGACAATCGGATTTGCCAAATCCGGTTATCACCGTAGAGGATTTGACTCCTAATAATAAAAAGGCTTTGGTTTATCTCTGGCGGATGGCCCAGGTGGGACCTCGGGCATCAACACATCAACGGGCACTTGGCAATAAAAAGAAAATGAACTCCCCCTTCAAAACGCCACATGTCCAATGATGTGTGGATGCCCGGGGACACATTAATTTTTTCTAAGAACCAAGGTTTGGTGCTTTAACCCTAAGGATTAATGAATCTTAGTCACAATTAAAGGAAGTTAAAAGGAGATAAGTTAATTTTTAAATATATTTTCTAAAAACTAAGGTTAGATGCTTTAACCGTATAGATTAGTGAATCGTAATAATAGTTAAGAGTTAAAAAGAGATAAATTAACCATAGGAGTCAAAACTTATTAACCATGGTTCAAAGCAGTTAAAGAAACTTTGTGAAGTTATGAAATCCGTTGAGGACATAATAATTATTTTAGTAACAATTTTAAACAAAAGTCTATCGGAAGTAAGGTTTGAGGTTATTTGTGTAAGTATTGGAAAACCGAGGGTTAATTTGCAAAAGGTTTACCCAACAATGAATTTGCAAACTCAGTAGAGCCTAGCAGCTGATGAGCAAAACCCCTAATAAAATTCTTGTTGCCTAACAAATTTAACCAACCTTCTCCCATTGAAAGGAGTTATTTGAATATAATCTTTCTTTACTATTATAATGCCAGAGGCATGCGTAGATAATTTATCTGAAATTCCCAAACTACCCTTATATAAAAACAAAACATTGATATATTGTTTTACTTTAATTCCCAAACTACCCCTTACCTTTGATTTAATGTCTTACTTTAATTTCCAAACTAACCCTTGCTCATCTATCTATTTAGAATCATAGTCAATCGCGATTGAACTCGGGGAGACTTCAATTGCACCCACGGGTTAACACGTGTCCCTTTTAACTCCTATTAACTGCGTTTAACTCCTTCCCCTCGCTCTCACGTGCATCACACATGCCACTAGTGAGTTCAATCGCACCCGCGGGTTAACAGGTGTCCCTTTTAACTCTTATTAACTGTGGTCAACTCCTTCCCCTCGCTCTTACGTGCATCGCACGTGCCACCCACTAGTATTAATAATAATAACTAGGGTCGTGAGACATTGCGCACCGGCCATATACTATATTTTATCTCTCTTAATCATGTTTAAATTTAACTAATGTAAAGTTAATAAATTTTTTGAAAAAATTATTTATAAAAACCAAGGTTAAATAGATGAACTATAGGGGTGAGTAACTCTTAATCACAATTTATGAGTGTTAAAAGGGACACGTTGCATCCCGTGGAGGCATGCAATCATCTATTTTCTCTCTTAATCAGGGTTAAGCTTAACCAATGTAAAGTTAATATTTTTTTATATTAAAAAAAAATCAAGGTTAGATAGATGAACCCTAGAGGTGAGTGAATCTTAACCATAGTTAGTGGGTGTTAAAAGGGACATGTGGCAACTTGTAGGTGCGTGCATTCACCGAGGTTCAGGTTAGTAAACCCAAGGTCAATTTCTTTAAAAAAAAAAAAAAAACCAAGAGTAGATAAATGAACCCTAGGGGTGAGTCAATCTTAAGCACAATTAGTGGGTGTTAAAAGGGACACGTGGCAACTTGTAGGTGCGCACATTAACTGTGGTTTAGGCTAGTCAACCCACTATTAATATATTTTTTTTCTAAAAACCAAGGGTAGATGGATGAATCCTAGGGGTGAGTGAATCTTAACCACAGTTAGTGTGTGTTAAAAGGAACAAGTGGCAACATGTAAGCATGCGCATTAACTGTGGTTTAAGTTAGTCAACCCAAGTTTAATATTTTTTTATTTTTTTTTCTATTAACCAAAGATCGATGAGTCCTAGAGTTAATTGAATTGTAACTACGATTAAATTGTGGTAATGCTAGCATCACTTTTTTTCAAAGTCACTTTCTTTGTCGAAAAGACATGTGTTATCGTCTTCTATTAAGAGAACAACACATGTTTTCCACTAATACTCTCTACAAATTAAAAAAAAAAAAAAATGTTGAGTATTAAAAGAAAGTGATGCTAGTATTATCCTAAAAAATAATAGGTATCATCCTGGTCCTTGTGATCATTCTAGAATAATGAAGATTAAAAATTCTTATTGTCTAGCAAATATTTACTGATATTCCTGAGTAGTTTCCCTCCCTCCAGCTTCTCTAATGTGGCAGTTTCGGTTAAATATGACAGTGCTCTATCGGCCGAGAGGAAAGCTTCGGAATATGACAATGCTCTATCGGTCGAGAGGAAAGTTTTGGAATATTATGCAGAAATTAGGTACGCGAAAAACAACTACAAGACTGTTTATCCTTTACATGTTTCTTCTTCTTGACTTTGGTCGGATGAAAACAGTCCCAGGTATCAAGAAAATATACGATCTGAAGTGGAATCATATGCAAGCCCTTCAACTACTCAAATGCATTACTTGCGACGTCCATGTATCACATTTTGACGAGTTCGGAGTATATTCTGCAATATTCTTAGCGGCTGAACTCGGGACTTTCGAGTTTATTACCGAAATGACTAAGTCTTTCCCGATGATGATGTTGGCCCAAGATAAATTCCAGCATAACATACTTCTAATTGCAATTAAACACCGCCAACGAAGAATATTCGATCACATACGTGGGGTGGGTGCTATAAGGAGGGCAAGCGCTTATGTTACGGATAGTTCTGGTAACAACGCGTTACATCTAGCCGCAATGTTACCACCACCATCTCGACTCGAGAGAGTCTCAGGTGCAGCTATGCAAATGCAACAAGAACTTCAATGGTTTAAGGTACGTAATTCCTCTTGCTTTCGTTCTTAATTTGAGTTTAAACTTAAAACATACAAGTCCGTATGAAAATTATGTCTATCCCTTTAATTCCCTCTAATCTTTTATTGGGTTATGTGATTGATAAATTTATCAAACCTGTTGTTTTGTTCTCTTGGTCGAAAGATTGATATTATTTTTTGGAACAGTAATTTAGGTAGAGTCAAAAATTGTAACAATTAATATGGATAAGTACTGTTTCGTCACCCTAAATCAAAATTATCACCTAAAACGGCTTGGTTTTCGCCTTATTTCATACCCCCAAAAAGTTTTACCAGATAGGGTATGTATTCTAATGTTATCCTTATTAGTTGTTTGGGTTTTATTTGCACAGCTAAAGGTAAATATGTCAAAAGCATGTCCTTTTAAGTAATAAAAATACAAAGCATGATAAATATCTCGAGAACATGTCCTTTTAGGTACTAAAATTACAAAGCATGCATGAGAAAAGAAATTAGAGAAAAAGGAGACTCAAAATTTAGACAATGAGTTTACTCTTCAGTTCTATCCTTCTTTTTTCCAAGACCCAAAAGGCTAATGGTTGTTTAGTAGTAGCATCGAGGGGTCTTTTTTTCTTTTTTTGTTTTCTTGCGGCGGTTATCGTTTAACTACGTTAGTAGGTTAGATTGGTTAGAAGTTAGCTTGGGCAGTGGAGCTCTTGCAACTCCACTCCTACTCGGGGAATTGGATCCTAGACCTTCCTCCACTGAACGCCACATCTAGGAATACATGTATCAAAAAAATAAATGGATTTGGTAGTATGGTGGTTCAAAGAGCTCTTATATAAATAGAAGTTGAAATAGATAGCGGACTACGCATTCGTTGTATTTGAATTCCGGTCCTCATTAGTCAACCTCATTTTTAACACCCACCAATTGTGGTATAAAATTCACTCACCCTTAGGATTCATCTATCCAACCTTGGTTTTTTTTTTTTTAATTATTAACCTTATTTTAACTAAGCTTAACCATAGTTAAAAGTTAAAAGGGACAGATACACCGGCATTTGGCTATGTAACTCAATGTGTGGTCTACATATAAATAAAATTACAAATTTTTGATGGGACCAAACTTCCCACATAGTCAACTAACTAAAGTTATTGGGGGGGGGGGGGGCCGCTTCCTCTCACCCCCTGGTGGCATCAAGGTGTCGTTTCAGCTTCATGACAACATGCAAAGACGGGTTTACCAGTGGAGCAACGAGTCTCTGGTAATTCTGGTTAGAATTTGGTAGGAGAGAGAGAGAGAGAGAGAGACTTTGATGTGTTTTACTAGATTTTTAGGAGGTAATTCCTGTATTATTCTCTTCGTAATCTTCCATTCAATAGTGAGTTTGTCATTGTCGGTATACCTAACTCCATTTTAGGTGAGCCATGCTTATATCTTTATGTCGTGACTGCATGCTTTTGGAAATGGCTTTGAAAATGTTTGTCCATATTTCTTTCTCAAGTTAATTAACTCATAAATTTTAGGGTTTCCAAGAAATGTGGAAGTGAAGTGATTCATAATTTAGGTGTTTGATTATCGGCAACTGGATCAAAGAAGTTGGGCTCAGTTCCTACATCTTAATTTCTCAAGAAGCATTGCGCTAACTAATTGTTCTCCCACATTTCCTTCTTTGGGCTTTCAAAGTTTACTTCCTCTATAACTAATTATTTTCATCTTCATCGTGATAGGAGGTGGAGAAGATAGTAGAACCTGCGTTTAGAGAAGCTACAAATTCATATGGTAAAACACCTCGAACTTTGTTTACTGAGCACCACAAGGAGCTGGTCAAAGAAGGAGAAAAATGGATGAAGGATAGTTCAACATCATGTATGGTTGTTGCTGCTCTCATTGCCTCTGTTATGTTTGCAGCAGCCCTTACTGTACCAGGCGGTTATACAAATGATACAGGAATCCCCATATTCAAACGACGTCACGCATTCATGATTTTCTTAGTATCAGATGCTCTGTCCCTCTTCTCTTCCTCCGCTTCATTGATGATTTTCCTATACAACTTCATGTCACGCTATGCTGAAGAAGATTTCCTCAAGACTTTACCTCAAAGGATGATGCTTGGTCTCGTCATGCTTATCTTCTCTATAATCACAATGACGGTAGCCTTTTGTGCGACACTTGATATCCTACTGTATGGGCGACCATCTTCGGTTACCATTCCATTCCTTTGTCTTGCTAGTATCCCCATTACCACAATTGCTTATTTTCATTATCCCTTTTTAATTGATTTTCTCAGTTCCACAATTCTACCTGATATCTATAAGATAGGATGATAGCCAGAATTGCAATTATATTCAAGAGAATTCGTTTGCATATATATGTGGCACATGTGACTGGCTGAGGGGAAAAAGAATTCTTGAATTCCATTGCAATTGGCTGTGATCCTATCTTGGCATGTATAAGACTTTGTACTATGTTAGAGAGTTTTTTAATGTGGGCGGACTGAATATCTAAAGGTTTTTATTGCTCTTAAATTGTAATGAATTTTTAATCATTTTAATAAATTTAAATTACTAAAATTGTGACTAAAGATGTATATAAATATGGGGCAAGATCTCCTCGATAGACTAAGGTCATACTCAAGCTTGTATTGATAACATTTGATGAGCAAGGAGATTTGAATTTACAAGGTCGGTTATGGCATTTTAGTTCCCCTAGTGTCCACTTGCAAGAAATGTACTTTCTTATCTCTACTATTACAATAAGAGGACGAGGGTCCAATCATTTCTCCTTTAATGATCATAAAATTATATGTTCTTCTATAAGAAATAAAAGACAAAATGTGTATCGGCAAAATCTCAAGTTGGTCAAACGTGACACTACTTATCCAACTTAACTTAATAGCATGCAAGGTATACAAAAATATGAATCTGAAATTTTCTCCTCAACATTAATAATAAACCATCAATATATGACCAACTTATGATACCTACTCTGTCGGTATCAAACATCAATTTAAGAATAACCCACAGCTTAACAAAACAAACTTGATCATTCATTATGATTTCAAATCTCAACTTTAAACTTAAGCAACATCAATCTTAAAATTATCTTATTATAACCCTTTAAGACAAATAAACTAACTAATAGATCAATAATAAGGATATCGATCCAGATCAATCTCTCTCTCTCTTGGTAATCACTTTCAGGCTCCTCAATGTATACTTCCTAGTAGAGGGGTGAATAGTTTTTCCTAAGGTCTTCTACTAATTTTAATTTTAACAATTAAAGTGCAAAAAATGTAAACAAATAAACAAATCACAACACCGAGATATTTAAGTCCAATCACTGAAATCGAATCAGAACCAATTGTGATTGAATTCAATCACTTATGGGGCACAACATGATTGGAGGAGATCAAAAAAATTGAATTTGAATTTTTCCCCCATTTTGCTCTCCTCCAATTTTGTTGTGCCACATAATTAAGTGATTGGATTCAATCACAATTGGCTCTGATTCGATCTCCCAATCATTACCCATTTTCAAAAAAAGAAGACCATTCAATCTCATCAAAGTCACTTATAATCAAGCCAAAAAAAAAAATCTTCTGATTATTAAGGAGGCTAATTTTCTCAATAGGATCTAAAGACTTGTCGAATACCGTACCCTTCTATTCCTATCTTTCCAATCCCCAAACGATGGCCCCCGGAAGAAGCTTCCAAATCTCTCCCAGAACAGCATCTACATACATCAAGAACCAACTGGAGATTAAACCTATAAAGTTGGAAAGAAGACCAACAATCCCCAAGCAAGATAGAAAATGTCCCCATTGCTCTAACCGAAGGACAATAGATAAACAGATATTCAACTGATTCCTACTCAGCCAAACAAATGAAACACCTATTAGCCAAACTACAACCAAAATTCTTCAAGTGGTCCAAGATGAGAATTTTGTCTAGAAAATCAAGGCTTCTCTTTGCCACTGCCTTTGGAGTACAAGATGTGAACACCAACATTGCTCCATTCTTCCCAAGGTTCATTGAGGCCTACAACTACTACTCTGTCGTGTTTGAGTGACTTGATGCAACACTACCAAGGGAGAGCCCGGACAGGATGAATGTTGAAAGGCAGTGCCTTGCAAGGGAATTTGTCAACATAGTGGCAAGCGAGGGCGAGGAAAGGATTGAGAGGTACGAGGTTGCAGGGAAATGGAGGGCAAGGATGACTATGGCTGGATTCACTTCATGTCCATAGAGTCTATATGTGAATGCATGATGCAATTCGAAAACTTCTAAAGTAGTATTGTGACAAATACAAGGTGGAGGAAGGAGCACTACACGAAAACCGCCGAGCAGTGACGGAAATTTTCCATCACTAATACTCGATTTTTCGTTACTAATACTATTAGTGATGAAAAAAGATCTGTCGCTCATTCAGTTACTATTGCGTCAGTTTCTAAAGGTTATTAGCAACGGAAATATCTTTCCTTCACCATTAGTGACGGAAAAATTTTGTCACTAATGTTGGCAATTTGAACTTCGTATTTAGTTATGGAAAGGGCATTTGTGACGGAAATGTATCTATCACTATTAGTGATGGAAAGATTTCTGTCACTAATAACCATTGTAGCGATAGAACAATTTCTGTCACTATTAAGGTTATTAGTGACGGAAAAATTTCCGTCACTAATGCCCTTTTTTAAAAAATCATCAGTGCCTTCGATCCGGATTCCGACGAAGCTTTGATGGTGAGCTGGTTCGGATTCCACTCCATTTTTCAATATGATTTCTTCCCGAGAGAGAGAGAAAGGGAGAGAAAAGAATAGAGAAAAGATGGGGGCTTCTGTCACCGGCGATCTAGCAGAGGAGATGGGCAGATTCCTACTAGTGACGGAAAGATTTCTGTCACTAATAACCATTGTAGTGATAGAACAATTTCCGGCACTATTAAGGTTATTAGTGACGGAAAAATTTCCGTCACTAATGCCCTTTTAAAAAAAAATCACACACTCCCTTCGATCTGAAGCAAAATGCTTCGGATTCTAACGAAGCTTTGATGGCGAGCTGGTTCTTGAGGCGGAAACAAGAAAAAAAAAGCTTTGATGGCGAGCTGGTTCGGATTCCTCTCCATTTTTCAATCTGATTTCTTCCCTCAGAGAGAGAGAAGGGGAGAGAAAAGAATATAGAGAGATGGGGGCTTTTGTCACCGGCGATCTGGTCGGAAGAGATGGACAAAATCCTCCCCCTACTATAGATCTAGAAAACTATAAAGAAGAAATAAAATAAAATAAAAAAGGAAATTAGAGAGAAGGATTTACTTGAAATGGCAAGAACATGGAGTGATTAGGAGCGGCTGGCCAGAGTTGTGAGTGGTGGTAATGATCATATCAAATTTGGAGATGGTAAAGCTCACCAGAAACAAGGATGGTCGGGGCTTCTCTTCCTCTACAGGTCAGATCTACAATATAAAAATAAAAATAAAATAGAAAGGACATAGAGAATAGAGGAAGAAGGAAGGCTTAGATCAAGAGAGAGAGAGAGAGATTGTCTGATCTATCGTGAACAAGAGAGTGTCGCTGGCAGTGATGACTGGAATTTTAGACTCCGGCGGTGATGAGCCAAGAGAAGGAGAGTACAAGTTGACAGGCAAAAAACTAGAAATAAAGGAAGCGGGAAAAATATGAGCGTAAGCGGGAATTTTAACTAATAGTCTTTTAGTATTACTGACGGAATTATTTTCATCACTAAAGGTAAATTTATATTTAAAAATCAATTAAATGTCAAAATAATTATTAGTGATGGAAACATTTCCGTCACTAATACTCTCAATACCAATAGTGACCGAAATTTTATCTGTCACTAAAAAGAACTTCCGTTACTAATAGAAGTAGTGACAGAAATTGTCCGCCACTATTATATAAGCCTTATCAGTAATGAAATATCATGTTATAAAAGGGTTGAAGCTTGGATTGAGGGTATGCTCTCTGTGTCAGTGCTTGATCCCGATCCGACCCAATGTGTTGCTGTCCATACCTTTAGGTGCTCAAGACATTGTGATAGTTCAGAGAAAGGTGGAGATTCTTAATTTACTTCAATGATTCCATATTTTGTTTTACGTCACCCATTCATGGTTCTAACATATGAGATCTACCAACTGAAAAGTCTGTAAGCTGATTAATTATTCTAATGCCGCCCTCTGTATGTAAACTAAAATCCCACATTATCTGTAGTCTACTTGAAACTTGCAAGGTCGGAATTTACAGTTTTCTTTTTCGTTCACAGCCGCAACTCCAAATATAATATGGTTAGTACCTGATGTAGGTTAGTGAAACAGGTGGATATTTCAACAATCACACTCTCTGGGGACTTGATCTTGAATCAAAGTTGTGGTTTACTACACAACCAATGGGCAATAAGGCAAAGGCTCAGTACTTTCCAGAGTGGGACAGTTAGAGCTGGAGCCAAGAATCATCAAAACCTTCATGATTAAATACAATACATTGTATGTAGTTTGTTCATAGATTGTTTGAACAATTGAGTATACAAGGATTATGTGCAAAACAGATGCATCAAAAGAGTATGTTGTAATCCTTTAAATCTGGGAGAAGGATGGATGACTAGTTCCAACCTGTCAGGCCCAATCGATCAGCAACATTGTACCTGACGAGTTGCCCCCAGACAAGGCCAAAGAGACGCTCCCCTCCGATTGCAAACGTAAGGGCCCACGAAGAAAGAAGCACTGTAAATACCACAAATCCAATTGCTGATCCAACAATGTGGCTCCAAAAATTGGCTCATGCAATAGATGGTAAGAATTATCAAGTTTACAAAACGTATTACCTTCGAAATTGGATATAAATGCTGAACATATTGCTAAAAGAGAGATGCCTAAATAAGTTTTCGCATCCAAGTTGGGTAGAAAATTGCATAAAAGAGTAATCTCAGCCTTAGAAATTGCATATCCATGCATGTTAGTATATGCTCTACACTTTTGTTTCTTTGAGGGCAGCATTCATCTGCAGTCTAAAATGGAATACAAAACCCTTTGGGGTCAACCATGACCTTTTGTAGCTTTGATAAAATAGATACACATAACACAAGGTGGCTTTTACAGGCTCCATCCACTCCTAGTTCAATACAACTTGCTGGAAACAACAAGTGAACACAGGGTACCTACACGGGATGTCAATGAGCCAGCCCGACCTGGCCCAATTAATACTTGAGCCTAAGATCCGGTGCTCTATACTTCTAAGTGGCCCGGCCCAGCCTGGCCCAATAAGACCTGCTTTATTTATTACACTCAAAAAACAGCCTTTTAGCCATTGAAACATTAACTCAGGACTGACCCGTTGACACCCTACAGATTAAACAAAAGGAATTAATATTTGATTGTTCATCACTTAGTTGAACAATGTTAAAGCGAAGGCCAAAATATGTATAAGATATATACACACGTGAATGCGCACGCGCGAGCACACACAAACAGAAAAAGATGCTGAAGGTAGAGTTGGTGGAGTCATGATAGCTATGTATTGTTGTGAGCATTAAGTGGATGTTCCAAACTCAAAGCACTGAGTAGAAGATTTCTCCAACTAAGGTTTGTCAGAAATAAACATAACCAGCTTTATTCTATCATTTACCAACACATTGACATCATAGATACCTCGAACATTTTCTATCTGATGAAGAGGCATGCCCCATAACATCTCTTCCTAAGGAAATAGGATTAAAGCAATCCAAAGGGATTGAAATCACCACCATACAAATAGTAGAAAAGGGAGACAAGTCCAAATGCCTAGTTTATTATGTGGATGTAAATACCATCATAGAGAGAGTGTTTTACACTCAACTAAAGCAAAGGGCTACTCATTATACAAAGAGACAAAATCCCTAGCAGACCATTGACCATAGGGAAAACAACCAGTTTCTAAGTTGCACAGACACAAGCACGAGAATTGGAATCCGACACAGATGCAATGTGTCAGATTTGGCAGCCCCTTAAAAATGGCCTTGGCTTGTCTCTGGCGAAGCCAGAAAGGCATTGTCTCGGGGTTCCATAGAATAGGTGACAAGTGGTGGAGAAGTCAAAATCATGGGACCCATGATTTTGACTTCTCCACCCTTTATAAGACATGTGGCGATAAGTGTGAGATACTAAGGGTGAGAGATATCAAATGGGGGGAAGTCAAAAATATGGGGAGAAAATGGAATGACTTCTCCCCAATTTGACGCAAAATGGAACCCCGAGATGCCTTTCTGGCTTCGCCAGAGATAAGCCGGGGCCCTTAAAAATAGGATCCAAGGACTCGGGGGGATATTTCAATTATTTAATGTATTGCTAATTGGGTATCCTACAATTACAATGTCTATCATGTACTTGTTAACAAGGGTATAAATGGATGTAACAGTGTTGTATTCACCACCTAAACGGGTAAGCTAGTACACGTACCAATGAGGTATGTCAATTTATGTTCTATAAGTAATGAGTTGAAGAAAAGAAAATCCAGAAACTGTATAACAGAATCCAATATGTGTGGGGATCCGAAATGTTTCTGACACGGGCACATCACCCATTTCGTTCAACAGCCAAGTGCACATCAGTGGGGGCTGTCAATTCGGCCCTATGTTGAGGGGCCGCCCTACAAAACCTGCAAAATAGAGTGTCAGGCCTGATTTTGTAAGACCCACAGACTTGAAGGCCAAGCTTGGTAAGACCTGAGTCCTGCCCTCCCTAGCCCTCACCCATCTGGTATAGTATAATACACACACATACATACATATATATATATAAGTATAATGGGTGATATTGTCCTTTCTTCATTCTTGAAGAGTCAAGACCCAAGTTCAATAGTACAAAAGTGGGGGTATATTGATAATTTCCACCAACCTTTATAAATTATCTTCCAGCTCCCTATTAACCTAACAAATGAGGTAGTAAGTATGCGTAATGATTAAGCTATTAGAAATCTTAAAAATCGTTATGAGTATGATATAAAATTTGGTACCCTTAATAACAATGTCAAGTGTGGATTGTGGAAAATGTTGTTGCAACCGATTCAAAGAAAAACGATGACTTGGAATGTTTGAGGTTTGAAGAAGAAATGAGTCTAACTATCAATGTATAATTAGAATCAAAGTCGGATCGGTATTTGGAAGAACCAAGATATAAATCTACAAAATTTGATAGATTGCTTTGGTGGACATTCAATTCAACAAATTATCCAATTTTATCAATGATGGCCAACACATTTTAGGGATTCCAGTTTCAATAGTTGCTTTTGAGTCTGCATTTAGCACTGGAAGAAGAGTACTTGACCAGTTTAGGAGTTGTTTAATACCGGAGAGTGTAGAAACCTTTAGTTTGTTGCCAAGATTATATTTTTTTGGAAGATAGTGATTCACTAAATATGTTAAAGTTAGACGTATAGAAAGATGATTTAGATAGTTAAACATAAGGTAGATTGAGTTTCATTTAGTAAAAATGAATTATAAAAAATAATAGTTACATTATATATATTTTACCCAAGAATATTTTTTGTACTTGTCTAATTCATTTGCCACCGACAAAAAAAAAAATTAATAACTCCGTCATATTACTATTTGCATCGTATTGTCGGTCATAACTCCGGATAAAGGATAAAGGATGAAGGTTACACATCAGGTTGGCAATTAGTGTAGAAAAAAAAACTAAATCATACGACTTAAAAATTTGTTTCGCTCCTCTTTAGGCCCTAGCCTGGACATGACCCTGCCTCGACTCTTGAGAGTAGGGCTTAGGCCTAACTAGTTCAGACACTCCGAGGTCTAAGGTCTCACTTTTATAAGTGAGGGTCAGGCTTGGTAAGACCGAGGCCTTGCCCTTTGACAACCTTACACATCAATCATAAAAAAATAAGAGGGAAGGATTGCAAGTCAGGAAGAAAAACAAGTACATAACTCATAAGAGACTTCTTATGTCACAACGAATTCAACGAGCCCATAATTTGAATGAAATAAAGTAGAAAAAAAAATAATGGGACGAGGATAAATAGATCTATTTGTCCACGATCGTAATATATTTGTTCAATACACAAACTCATAATATATCTACACACACTCATAATATATCTACAAATCCCAAACAGTACGAAGACAAAGTGTCAATAACTGACATCATTCCTAAATCCTAATTCGAAATTACATATGAAAAAGACTAACACATCTGCATATGTTCAAACTGGAAAATGGGTTCTTCATGATGAGAGAGTTAATCATTTCTATTTCACGCGCTAAGTAATCTTTTATATGAGTTGCTAAGAGCTAAGCACCTTTAATATATACTGTGGGAGCACATACAAGTGCTATAACTAAAATCCATCCGGTGAAATCCAAATTCTAACCAAGAGAGTTTTGTTATGTCATGGACTACAATGAATGCCAAAAACTGCCCTCAGTTACATCATAAGTGAATTTTCAAAATTAGGTTGAGCTGCTTAACCCACCTTAAACCTTGTCCCATGCACAAGTAAATTTGTCACTACCATAACACGTTTCCACAATCCTACTCCATACGAGCTCTTTGACCTCTCTTAGCACCCAACCAAATAACTCCCCATTTTTGGTAACTATCACTAACCGCCATAAACTCTCCCTCCCCTCCCCAAACCTCCCAACCCATTTACCAAGCAATGGCTTGTTAACTTGGACCAAAGCAAAGCCTTTAGGTTTAGACCACCACCTCTCTTTGGACGACATATATGATCCCACGAAACTAAATGATACTTAAAAGTATCCCCTCTCTCTTTCCAAGGAAAATCCCTCTACTTTCTCTAGTTTGGTAGTGATCGAGTGAATTATTGTGAGGGTGGACATAAAGTAAGTGGGGAGACTGCTCAATGTGCTTTTGATCTAGGCTAATCTCCCTCCCTTAGATAGGAATGATGATTTTCACCCTACTAATATTTTGGAAAACATTTTCAACACCGGAGACCACACCGCTTTAGACTTAAAACCTGACCCTAGATGCATCCCAATATACACTGATGGTAGAAACTAGGGGTGTCAATAGACCAGACTGGCCCGTGGCCCATCCTGGACTGGCCCATTTAAGGCTCAGCTAGAGCCTGTTTATGATTTATGAAGCATATTTAATAATTGGGCCAAGCCAGGTTGGCCCATTTAATAATTGGACCGTGCTTCCATGTAGAGTTAAATATCTGTCAAGCCCGGTAGTAGGCTTCTAATCGGGCCAACCCGACCCGACCGGGCCCAGCCCGGCCCGTTTAATATAACATATATTTTGTTAGTTTTTATTAAATTACTACCATGGCCCTAAAATCATGTCATCCAACGCCTGATTAGAGGGGCAAATTAATAATTATGAACCCTCTTCCCAAATCCCCAAGCATAAACCCTAACCTGACCATCGAAGACGTCATCCCTCTCCCTCACCTCTCTGCTCTCTCTACAGTGGTGTGAAGTGTGAACTCTCTCCCTCAAACAACAAGTGGCAACACTAGATTTCCCATCCTATGTGTATGGCACTCATCCATCATATCAAGAATGGGATATTCAAGCACTAACACTTTGAGCGTAGAGGTTCTATCTTCTGTTTCATAAGCAATCAGCATCAATCGTGGAGAGGCATATGGGACCAAGGCCTCACTCATCAACCATGGCCACACTGATATGGCCACTGATGAGTGCATAAATCTCACCCCTCCTCATTTGCTCCCTATTCTTCCTCAGCATAAGCAAATTAAGATCTCACTCATAAACCATGGCCACACTGAGGTTGATGCTCTGCCTCTAAAATAATTGGAATAAGTTCATCCTCGAAGGTGACTCTCAATCTATTATGCATGCTATTTGTGAGGATGCAGGGCCCCCTCATTGGGATATCAAGTCAATCTTTGAAGACATCAAAATTTTATGGAGAAATTTCTCAAATTCCTCTATTTCGTGGGTGCGTAGATCTCAAAATTCAGAAGCTCATAATCTTGCAAAAATAACAAATGTGGAGGTATCAAAGTTTTTTCAAACTGGAATATGTACCAAGGAAAATCTGATCTTTTATGGTAGAGGTTATAACCTCCAGACCTATGTACATCGTTCCTTTATTTGAATAAATTATTAGTTTCCTACCAAAAAATAAAAATAAAATATGGCCACTGATTAATAATAGTGTGGGCTTGGGCCTACTTATTCAGCTCGTTTCGTTTATTAAATGGGCAACAACCGGACCAGCCCAGCCCATTGACACCCTTAGAAGAGACCCTATCTTACAGTCTAGACCTGCTCTAATTCAGAAAAGTTTGGGACCTCACCAACCTTCAAGATCTCACTATTAGATAGGTTGACTTTCAAACATGACAATGCTTCGAAATCATAGGAGTTTTAGTTTTAGGAATAAACATGGGTCACCTATCATTTTGTAAAAAGATATATATATATATATATATATATATATATATATATGTAATAGATAGATATATCCCTGGGGTGCGACAATTATATGTATCGGCCAATATATCAATTTTTTTCAGATATTTAAAACTCTGCTTAAGGTTTCAGTTAGACCCGTTACTCATTCAAAAATCGGTTTAAAACCTTGAAAGAAGCAGAAGATAATCTACAAATAGATCCAAAGCAACACAAACATGATCCCCATAAACACAAAAAGAAAATTTGTAATGGCTTTTAACTGAAAAGGAAGACCCTCTTCAGTAATAGGAATAATGCTAAATTAGGAAAGATGGAATACAGTTAAATGCTCGAAGATGTTACATCCTTAGCACAAATAACAAAGATTATTCCAAAAAACAAAAACAAAAATCATCCTACAACTTGAACTGTAACATTTCTATGCAATATCAACACGAAATTAGGGAGTGATACATTTATCAAGTTAAACTCGAAAATACTTAGATGCACTAGGAGAGAGAAAATAAACTGAAATATAGAAACCCAAATTTCGCAGTTTGAAATTTTTTTTCTTCCATTTCTATGTGAATCAAATCAATGAAAATTATGAGCAGGGACTCCCTTATCAATTCAATCAACAAAAAATTCAAATGTAGTTAAACCAAAAAAGAGATCATCCAACAAAGAAACCTGCAACGGATTCCATTATGTTTTAGTTTCTTCCATTTCTTGACAAGATCAGCACAATTTGAGTATGAATTATCCTATTGTGTCACTCTACATCTCTACCAAAAAAACCCCAAATGCAGTGAAAGCAAAAAACTCGACAGATACGGGGAAAAAAAAAAAACCCCATCAAATTATCTAAAAAATCTGAAATACTCATAGTTGTTTAGCTAATATGAAAGACCAGATATCATTCAATGAATCAAAGATTTTCCACAATTCTAAATGGGTATGCTCAATTGTTTGAAATATAAAACAAAAATGAAAAAAGGAAGAATTGGATCGACGAATGCGAGGGAATGTGAAAGAAAAGGCCAGAAGTAGAAGCAATTGAGAGCCCATAGCTATGGAAGGAGGAAGAATCCCAACTTGAAGAAAAGACGGGCGTAGCTTAGCGAGTCTTCTTCGGTGGGGCCATCTATTGTGGGCCATAGAGGCGTAGGGTTGTTGGGGTTGCTCAAACTCCTCCTCTCTGGTTCTCGTCCTGTGCTTTCCGCCCTCTCCATATCTCTCTCTCTCTCTCTCAACATGAAATGAATTCCATCACAGAAATGAGTTAAAAATGGGGTCTCAATGGACCGGGCTGCCTGGGGCTCGGCCCGGCCCGGACCGACCGGTTAAGTAGTTGGGGGAGCAAGGGGTTGAGTTGAGCCTACCTCTAAAGCCTATTTATAATCGGGCCGCAATTGGCCAAAACCAGCCCATTGACGCCCTTAGTTATAAAGACCATGCTTTGGACTGAAGGACTTTATTAGACCATAAACATATGTATATAGTATCAATTTTTTCTGTTTTCTAAATTTTTAATGTGTTAAAATATGAAATAACTCCACGCGATAGGCTAATCTTGCTTCTGTGGAACCTAGCACAGATACCCCCCCCCCCCCCCCCCTTCTCGTGTCAGTGGTAGGGGTGTGGCCTTCCATGGAGGAGGTTTAGGGATCTACTCCCACCCGGGTATGAGTTGCAAGAGCTCCATTGCCCAAGCTAACTTCTGACCGGTTAACTCTACTAATGTAGGTAAATGATATCTCTCATAAAAAAAAAAAACAAAAAAACTCGCATAGGACAAAATTTCGAGATAAGATTTAAAACATTATAACAGTATGGGAAGAAGTGTTTAAAAACATTTAAAAAATAAAATAAACACAATAGTTTAATTGAAAGGTAAAGATGATTAATAAATGAAAGTGAAAAATAATGAATTTAGAAAACAGAAAAAATTGGTAAGGTAGAGCAAGTGGCAGAGAATAAAGGTAAAGATGATTAGTAAGGTAGAGCAAGTGGCAGAGAATTTCATCTAGCACTTGCTGCATCACATAGACAAAATATCAAATACATGCAATAACAGATAGGTAGAAATTTTACAGTAAGAAATATGACAAATAATTATGAATTATGTTGTAACAAATCACAAATGTTGTATTTGTTCTTCATAATTGCATTAAATTTATATCTGAACTTCATTAGTTATTTCACCGGTTTTGAGCATAACTTTAATAATCTCATATGCCTTGCTTTTTTCTTTTTTCTTTTTGTGATTCCTTGATATCATTTGTTGGAACAATTTTTTTTTTATTTTTCTTAAAAGGAAACCACTCAAAAGGAGTGGGAGGTTTGGCAGACCCCTACCTGTTTATTAATAAATAAAAATTAGGGGGACATAAAACCTTACCCCTACATAGACCCAAACTAAGAGAAAATAAAAGAGAGGGGGGGACATAAAACCTTACCCCTACATAGACCCAAACTAAGAGAAAATAAAAGAGAGGGGGGGACATAAAACCTTATCCCTACAAGGACTCAAAGAAAAAAAATAAGGGGGGGGGGCATAAAACCTTACCCCAACAATCAAACCTAAAGAAGAAAAAAGATAGGGGGGGACATAAACCTTACCCCTATACAAGAAAGCAAGATGCAAGAGAAAATCAATCATTAAAAGCCAGTCTAATATTTCCAAGACCATCTTGATCACTCAATATAAGGGATTTGAGCCTGACTGGAATAATTTGATTAGGAAAAATTTCCCCATAACGCTGAGTGCTACATCCAAAATTAGCTAAAAAATCTGCCACCATATTACCTTCCCTAAAGATATGAGAAAAAGAGTAGCAGATATTCATCACCTTTTTGGAACAATGATTTTGTCTATTCTAGTATTAAAAAAAAATCAATAACAAATTTTTCTTAAAAAAATTGTAGTAGAGAAAGCATATAATATATAATAAAAAAATATATATATTAGAAAAGAAATATAAACACAAAGGTAAGGATCCTACAAAATTCTACTACATCCATGTGATCTCCACTCAGGGGTTTGCGGAGGCCATGTCAACAGTCAGATGCTTGCTAAAAAGAAGTACCAGTACGAGAGAAATATTTATTGGCAGAAACTTCCCCCGAACCTCGAATCGTCAATTTGATTACGATCCAAAATCTCATTTTTCAGCTAAACCAGTTGTTCTGCCTGGACCAGGGACTCACACATGTCAATAACCAAACAAAAAAGGATAAAGAAAAATCGCACGAATTTTAAATTTTACTTTTAAAAAATAATAGAGAGATTATATAAACTAACTTGAAATTCTAGTTGTATGTCGACCCTGGTTGAGATCTGCAACAATAATAATGTAGAGTTCTTAGAAATATAATCAGGATTCTTTCGACAACCATTGGATATGAAAATGCATGATGTAAATTATTATCTATAACATCTAACATCATTATATGTTCCTAAGTTCTTTAATATATATAAAAGGAGGCCATCAACATTCTATAAATTAACAGCTGATGCATCACTTGATCGTGTAGAACCATGGGGGTTAGATCTCTGTCAGAAAGTAATATTGTATTTAATTTTGCTTTTTTGTAGGTGTAGAACCAAATGAAAGGGGGATTTTGCAACTTTCCTCTTTCAAATTTAAATTTTGAATCATCTTTGGCTTTTTTTGGGAGAAAAGCATGCATAGTTATAAAATAAAATAAAAAAACAAATGCAAAGGGGTTTCTGCAGCCTTCCTCTTCCAATTTTTTTTGAGAACCAAATGCATCATTTTATTATATTAAAAAAATAACAAATAGAGAGGTTTAAATGTAGTACTTGTTGGGGTCGTCAGTGACGAGATGGATAACAAATACTTGATTCATCACGGGTGGCCTTCCTTGTTTATGTGTCTTTCGAGAGAGAAAATAGCGAGAAGTGAGAGCATGTTGTTTGGGGAAGTTCAAAAAATTTTAGGGACGTCGAAAATAAGGAGAGTAGTAAAGGGGTGAAAGATGACAAAAATAGAGAGATAGAGACAAAAATAGAGAGACAGGAGCAGTGGGGTAGAAATGAACGAAGAGCAATGTGATATGTAGGCCAAGATGAGGAAGTAAGGGAAAATTGTACGATACAATATTTAGAACGGGCGTATCATTTTGGGAATTCCATATAATGCGTGCTCTTAGGTGAAAAGATTCTACAACATTAACATTTACAATTGTTGTTGATTAACTTTTTGTTGGATCGTGTGGCCATGAGCCCTCGATTTGTCTTTCGAGGACTCATGGTCAAGGTTTCTTCTTCTCTTTTGAGCAATTTCTTCATTTATAAGCAAGTCATCCCTTAGAAACTCTAGGTTTCTCCTCTACTTTGTCAAATTAGGATTTGAGAAACTTAGGGATCTCAAACCCTCAAAATAGAAAGTCTACTTATAACCTTAGGGGGTTATAAAAACCCCAAAACACCCTAAAAATCTCGTAAAATAGTGGAAAACCCCAAATCATTAAAAGTCGGTCGACCGGCTGGGCTTGAAAGACCCCTGTTTGCAAAAAATCCACCAGTCGGTTGATCGGGGGTCTAAAATCTCTACTGTTCCCCTTTTTTTTGACAGTCAATCGATCGGGTAAGCTGGGCGGTCAACATACGACTGGGCCATTTCTCATCGTTTTTCTTTCCTTTCTTTTTTTTCCAACTTTAGTTTAAGTGTTCTAAACTTTCCATAGATGTTAATTAGCACATGGACAAACACACCATTAAATCATTTGACTATATTACCCTAGATATTTACGAAAATAAAATCGAATTAGATTCAAGTATGTACACTCAACTTGTGTGATTTAGTAATATATATGTTTATATATTTATTGTTGTTCAATTCTTTATTTGTCTAACTTATGCAATGATTTAGTAAGTATATCTAACAATTTCTATATTCAGGATAATATTCCAACAGATAATAGATACCTGCACAGCAATTGGTATATGAAGCTGTGGGAATTGGTGAAGAAGAAAGATCTTGGTGATGTGGGTAGAGTAAATTGGGTATGAGAAATGGAGGGAGAGATTCCATGGAGTGGTCTTTGTGGGAGTGAGTGAGGAAAAAGGGAGGCCTTTGGGCATCTCCATCGGCAATTTATTATCTTTTGGAGAAAAGGAGAGAAGAGATGCAAAAGAGAAGAATAGAAGCAAGTCAAGATTCTCAAGACTTCAACACTAGACGAAGAGAATGAATGGATTGAAAATTAGTTATCATAGAATAGTGGAGGACTGTTTATGGTAGTTTTCAAAGCAGTCATGAGTATGGTTTGTTTGGTAACGGATGCAAATTTATTCTAGTTCTAGATTAGAATGAAAAGTAGGTGCAAAGATTTGCCTGCCAGACTGTCATGGGAACAACTTTCTACTGCTCCCAACTCCCCAACTCCCAACCAACTTCCAACCTCCAACAAACTTCCTAGGCAAGTACTACATTTAGACTTAGATGGAATTACATTCCACCTTCTTTTAGGGGGTAGGGGGATATTTTTCTTGGTGGTACCAAACAAAGAATAATCTTGTCCTAAGAGCTCTGTGTTCAAGAAAAGCTTATTTCCGTTACCAAACACCCTTGACATAAAATAAAAATAAAAAAGTAAACTAAAAACCTTGAGTCCCACACAAAAACAAAGTAACAGTATTGTACTATGGAAATGGGTGGTATCAAGTCACTGAACCTTTGGATCGGAGCTCAACTTGAACCCCGACTCCTGGACAGATCGATTCCATGATCTAAACTTCAAGCTGATATGGTTTTACTCCTAAAAGAGGAATTTGCCCCTGATTATCATGTATCATTTACAGGCACAGAAAAGAGGGGTATGTAACTGTGTGTTGGCCATGAAGTAGTTTACAACAACTAAGCACATCTACAGCTTTGCTTAGTAGATTGTTATCACTACCTCCGATACACCTGACAGTAGATACACCTTCATCCGATTGATCCCAACTGAGAGCTCTCAAGCTAAATTCAAGTGATAATATGAGCATAACCATTATATATTCCATTCTTTAGACAAGAATATGGCAACACTGCACAGGAAAAAAAAAAAAGTTTGTATTACAGATGGTTACATCCTGGTGATCTTCCCTTGCCAAGACCTTTTCTTATTGGTAAACAGTTGCCTGGATCTGGTCATTGCAATCCTTTAGCTAAACAGGAATCACTGCAAATAAATGGCTACAATTGCTTTTGCAATTTGCATATTGATTGCAAAAGCATCAACAATATATATAGATTCTGAACTTTCATATTATTACCACCTCCTAAAGGAAAAACAAACATCTTCATTTTATACACAACAAATTTTAAGAATATAACCTGACTTCCAGTTACAATGATCATAAGAAATGTTACAACATCAAGAAATTCGGTAGCCTTGCATCCATCAAAATCTGTCCACACTAATCTCTTTGCTCTTCAAAGTTCACCCATGAAATCACCTCATGGGGCTTGTTGCATCATTTTCTTAGATGGGAAAGCAATATGACTTTCTCATCCAATTACTATCTCACGTAGTACACTCAGTTCTGGAGAGATAAGTGTAAAGTATACAAATCTTGTAAAACAAAATGTGATCTTTAATCTGCGAGGTATTTGGCATGATCGGGAAAGAACTTCTCTTGTTGGAATTCGCTAATATGTCCGTCATATGGGTCTTGTTCTTGGGGATCCACTGGGTGTTTGTGCTTTTATTGGGTGGATATCCCGCCAAGGATCAGCAGGGTAGTTTATGTGCGGCATTGATGACAAGACTGAGTAGTCATTCAGACCATAACCATTTTGTCCCACTAACAAACTCTCTGGATGAGAAGGAGACAGAAATAAGCTCCTATGTGCCGGTTCATATCGTCGTAATGGACTCGAACAGGGAGACACTGGTAACGACATGATCAGTCTTACACTATCCCTGCAGATAAAATACTATCATAAGTAACTGTATATGATTCAAAAGTATTAATGAAGAGAAGGGTGAAACAGAAATTAAGCTTGTGGAGAATATCACCTCGAGGTGTTCAAAGCTCTTGAAGATGTGACCTTCGGTTTCATTCCATAATCCCCAGTATGTGGGGTAATACTCATCCTGTCGGAATGGAACTCTGAAGCTGTCTGCTTGTAAAATAATAAAGGGCTACGAATTAGTTGAAGGTCGCTTACAGTTTAGTTACTGATAAAGCAGATCCTATGATTATAGAATTCAATTTTACACTTTACGAGCAAAAGAGCCAACAAGCATGCTGACCCATTAGCTACATAAATTGTAACTAGTCGTTTTTGTATATTGGAAGCTCCCTTGAGCTTCTTTCCATTTGCAACATAATCCTTTTTTTTAACTTATCTAAAGAGAAGGAAAAATTCAGAAATCTCAAACCATAAGCAATGTAAGATTGCAAGAAGAGCATTTACAGAACATATATTAGAGGAAGCTTCCATTAAAATATAGCCTGCATCCCTCTTGGATATGCAAAATAAGATTATGGAGTTTTCAAAGGAAATACCCATGACATATATACACTAACACGTGGTAACATGACGCAATGTCCAAGGCATTTTTTTATGTTAAAATCATCCAACATGTGCACCCCACATAAGATGCAATGCTTACCAATGATCAAGTGCTATTGTATAGTTTCTCTTTCATGTGTACACCCAAGGAAAACTGTCCAAATATATTAGATCTTGGTACAAAATCATTCAATAAATTCCACAAGAATTGATATGAAAGAAAATTAATTCTAAATATTTGATCATTGTAGAATAAAGAGCCTAAAATCTCAATAATTTAATATTTCAACAGAGATAATTAAGCATATTCAAGAATATACCTGACTGTGGTTTCCATGAGAGGAAGAAGGAAGGGCATAATTAGTTATATTAACTTTTGCAACTTTTGATCTAGCTTGGTCCCGGATGAATGGGTGATCTAGTAGTTGTGCAGCCGTAGGACGTGCAGATGGGTCCCTTTGAAGGCAAAGCATCACAAAATTCTTTGCATCATTAGAAAGGTGATCTGGGATTTCAGGAATATCTTTGCTGTTTCCAATTTTAAATATTGCAGCCACCTGTTGAATCCAACATAAGAATATGAAATAGGTCCTACATAAGCCGTCATAAAGAAGGTGTATGTTATCAAACAAGTCATAGAAATCCAATATCGCACCCCTTCATACTGGCTCCAAGGCGGTTTTGATGTCGCCATCTCAAGAATTGTACATCCTAAGCTCCAAATATCCACTGGGAGGTTGTAGCCACTAGTATTCATTATCACCTGGACACAATACAAACATGAGACAAACAAACAGTGCTAAATTGTACACAAAAAAGGAAAAAAATAAGTACAGAAATGAAAATAAATACCTCAGGCGCCATCCAGTAAGGACTTCCTTTGAAAGAGAGCATGGAACAATAAGATGTTATCTGGTTCAAATAAAAGGGAGATCAGAGATGTAATTAGGGATAAAAGGATAAACATTTTGCTCGCATACTCTGCTAGAATTTCATCTAATCAAATCTGTAATTTCTTGTTTTCGATTTGTTACATGTGCTTTGTTCTTGCACATCAAATGTCCTCAAGGATCCGTGTTTCTCTTTCACTTCTCTTGGCTAGATTTATTTTAGAGATCTATAAAATTTTGTAATAAAAGTGTTTTATCGTTTTTTCACAATATTACAGAAATAAAGTTTGTATACAAGATTAAGAAGAGTCGTACATGTTTAGCCATGCCAAAGTCTGCAAGCTTTATATCACCATTAGGATCTACTAGTATGTTTGCTCCCTTGATATCCCTGCCAGGTGACACACATTACTTTGGTGTTGCTTAAGGTGGTAAGAAGAAGCAGTAACTCGATATAAAACCAGTGTGACAACAAAGTACCTATGCACTGTATTCCTTCCATGTAAGTAGGCAAGCCCCGAAAGAATCTGCCTGGTGTAATTTTGAATGACAGGTTCCTTAAACGGACCATATTCCTGAAGTAATTTGTGGATAGAACCCCCAGAAACATACTCCAAATACACTGAGAGTGTTTCTTCCCCCTGCATACATTACATTCCAGAGTCATTCCAAGTATAAATGTATAATATTCAATTTTCAATGTCATTTACTTGGATTGAATGAAGTGGAAACAATTTTTGAATGAGAAGAAACTAATTCAGTTGGCCTGCCACGAATCACTTGAGTAGATTAAGACACAATTTGGAAGTTAATTATTCATATAATTTCATATAAAAGAAATTCTTATTATCATTGATATTATGTTCTATTCAGAAGTACTCTTCTTAGTTGTGTTAGAACTTTGAAGTAAATTTGTCTGCACAGATGGCGAGCTGCACTGGTAATCCTGGGCAGGTGAGATGGGATAAATCCTGATCTTGAGGTTGGGAGTAAAAGTGTAAGCCAACTGAACTACTGCTTAGACTATTTCGCTTAAGATGAATTAAAATTTCAAATGAGCTCATACCATTTCGCTTCCATAGTATTGAACAATGTTTGGCTGTGACAGCTGACTAAGCAATGTTATTTCCTGTTCAAATGGGAAAAATAAGTCAAAAATCCATCAATTCAATTTGATCTATACTTAAAAAACACTGAATTATAATGCAAAAATACCAGAAGCAAATGAATAAAGAACCTAAAGCGTTTAGTAATAAAATGGGGAGTAAATATGATCCCTGAGGGCAAATAATAAAAAAGAGAGAGAAAGACCTGGTTCAGTTGCTTGAGACTTTCTTTTGAGGTCTGATCATCGGAAATGACCTTGACTTCCTTTATCGCACACATTTGTCCACTTTCACTGTTAAATACAACATTAAATTAGAATGATAAGGATCTTTTCTTTTGTTGAGACTTGCAAAGGTCGGCACTTTACATGTTTTGAGACTTTTAAGTGCAAGATTTTGCAAGCCTCTCTTATTCTTTTATTTTTTAAGTGCAAGATTCGAATAAATCAAATTTCTTACCATAATGAGACCTTAAGTCCCTCCATTTTTTGTGAGACTTGAAATCTCTCATTTTGTGGCTTTTAAAATCTCATGGGACTTCTTATCTCAAAAAATAAGAAGTAAAATACAAAAAAGAGTTGCCAAAATAGGCACTTAAAGTTTCAAAATATGTAAAGTGCCGAGCTTTGCAAGTCTGAGCGAAAGAACGCACTCTAAAGGATCCCTTGTTTTGCCAAAAACATTCTTTTACTTTTTCTGGTTTCGCTTTCACTAATACGTAATTCATTTCCTCTTGCAAACAAAGCAAAGAAACTCATATTAAAAGAAAAAGTAACAAAGGATCTAAGGATAAGAGAACTTCCAGTTACCTGTTAAATCCGAGATAAACATGTCCAAATGTCCCCCTTCCTAGAAGCCTTCCCTTCTTCCATTTTGACCGAAGACATTGTGGGTTTTCAGTGGCTCCAGTAATTCGTGTGGTGTGCAAGGCGGAAGGTCTGGTAGGAGAAGTTGGCGGAAGGGGCAGTGGGTGACATGGACTCCTTGCACCTTCATTCTTTCCTGTTGGAGACTCCACCAGATTCATACCACACAACCGCGGATGTATAGGAGAAGGAGGAGAGGTGGACGGTCTTGATCCTGGACCTGGGCTTCTTGACCTTGGATTGAACTTGATTTCCCCATGTGCTCTGGGATCACCATATCCATGTGTTTTCTGTTAGGAGAAGCATAACTAAAACTCTCCTTTTGGAGAAGACTGGATGAGAATACACTACAGGATTTTGAAACAATGGCCAATTTCTAGCTTCATAACCTTGTATGCAATCTCCCGACTTTCTTGAAACAACTCAGTATGATAAAGAACTATCTAAACCATCTACAAATATGACCACGAATTGAAACAAGAAATAAAACCCCCAGGAACTTACTGTTGTGGATCCAAAACAAATGGATCCTGATTCTCAAACAACTTTCACCCTCTAAATACAAAAATCTGATAGTGGAATCTACATTTAGGAATCAAAATATAATCTGATAGAAATAGTCCTAATCAGAAATCACAGAAAAGAAAAAAGAACAAATCAACAAGCAAATTTGAATAAACTTCAGGATGAGAGAAAGAGAGATCAAGGACTTAATGTCGAAAATGGAACAATCCCCATAATCAGATCCCATTCCAGAAATAGTCTGAGCCCTAATAAATAAAGGAAAGAAACAAATTTCAGCCCAACAGCATAGAAAAACCAAGCAGCACACCCTCATCTTCATATAACATATAAAAGGGGAAAAAAAAATCCAAACAAGCAACCAAAATTTACAGGAAAAAATACACAAAAGAAACGAAATCAAAGTTACAGAAGGTGTTTATACTGATCAAATCAATTGAGCATCTCCTTCATGAGAACTGATTTATACCAATTAGAATCAAACACTACAAACAGTCTGGATACCAAAAATCAAATCCATATGAACACCACAAAAATCGAAAAAAAACCCCATAAACCAGAATTCAAATTCAGAGCAGTGGAAGGGTGAGACCAACCTGTAAACCCCAAACAAACCATGATCAGGAGGAGGATCATCCGAAGACCCAGAAGAGCTATCACTTGAAACCGAGACCGACCCAGAAACCAAACTAACCCCATGATCAATTCCAAAAGAGGGTGGAGAAGAAACTGATGGGCGAGGCAGAGGAAGATCTCTCTTCTCCCCAATTAAACCACACCCATCTGAATCAAACCCCAAAAACTCAGTAGACCCACCAACCCCACCTGCAATAACACCAAAATCCTTACTAGTTCTTGCTGAATTACGCGTTAGAATTACAGAGACTTCGTCAAAGCTCTTTGCTTTCTCTTTGTCCTTCTTCTTCTTCTTGTCTTTGATTGAAGCTTTGTTGAAGCTGTGGTGGTGTTCTTGTTGCTGTTCTTTGGATTTGTGAGACTTTCTTCCCAACCAAGCAAGCATTTTACGAGAACTGGTGAGAGATTCTTAACAGATAAGAGAGAGATACAGAGACAGAGCTTGAGAGAGAAGAAGAAGAAGAGAGAAACTAGAGAGAGAAAAGGCGAAGAGCTACAGTGGGTAACAGCTCAGCTTAGTTGAGCCGGCCGGCGGGCGGTGGTTGGATTAACCCGTTTGCTGACGTGGCAGCAAGAGAGAGAGAGAGAGAGAGTAGAGAGTGGGTGAAATTGTGTTACGCACTCTCGATCTCCTATGTATATACCGGACAAAACCCGTTTGCTGACGTGGCAGCAAGAGAGAGAGAGAGAGAGAGTAGAGAGTGGGTGAAATTGTGTTACGCACTCTCGATCTCCTATGTATATACCGGACAAAAGTCTTCTCTATGGGCCACCTGTTTTATTTAAAATTTAAGGATAAATTACATTCAGGTTTGGTGAAATTATAGAAATCTTTCATTATTATTTCCAAGATTACACTTTCCTCTCCTCTTCTTCTGTTCTCTCTCGATCTTCCTATTTATGATGAGACGGCTTATATATTGACATCCGATAGTTGAATTATGAAAAGTTTCGTGGAGTGTTAAGTTGTTAAGGGCTGCTAATTGAAAGTTTTAATGAGCATGATTCACGTTATTTTGAATAGGTTAGTAGAGACCTTTTAGTAGAGACCTTTTAAAGTATTTTTTAGTACATTGGCTCACCAAAATAATTTTTTTGTTATTTTGATGAAGCTGTTAGGAATAATGTGAGTTTTGGTGAGTCAAAGTACTAAAAAAATGCTTTAAAATGGTCTCCACCAGTCTTTTCAAAATAATCATTTCGGTTTGGTGAGTACTCTGTATTCATTAAAGCTAAATATTTCTTTCCCTTCCTTTATTGTAGTCTCACACAAATAATAAAATAAAGATTTCTCTCTCCATTCATACTATTGTGGTCACACACAAATAATAAAATAATGTGAGTTTTGGCTATTTTGATGAGGTTGCTGGGAGTGTTTTAAAAAAATGGATAGTCAAAATAGGAAAATGTGAGTTTTGATTATTTTGGTGAGTAAAATTTGATGAGGTTGCTAGGAATGCTCTTATCAAACTAAGGACGAACCTAGAAGTTGACATAAGGCTGTAAACGGATGCGGATACTATCTATATCCAAATTGTATCAGATAATTATCCAAATAGATATCCGGCAAATCAGATTCAGATAGTAAAATACTATCCGTTTATAATCGGATACGGATTCGAATACTGTTATATCCGATCCAATAAATATCCGTCCGATTATATAATATATATAAATATATATATATATATATATATATATATATATAATATTTTAAATTTATAAATTACTATAACCTTTAAAATATATTTTTTAAATATAAATTTATATATTTTTACATTTTTTAAATATTAATTTATATTTTTTAATTTTTTAAAAATTAATCGTATAATTCGGATACTATATGAATCTAGATATTTTAATCGGAGTCAGATCCAGATATCATATTTCACTATCTGCCGAATATTTATTTAGATTCAGATATCCGAATATATAATTAGATACGAATTCAAATATACCAATATTCATTCTAAATTCATTTAGTTTACAACCCTAAATTAACATACAAAACCCATTTTGAAAACAAGAAGAGGAGGTTTCTAATTTTATCAAACCTAGGATGTCAGTGTAATTTATCCTTGAAATTAGAATTAAGGGACACGTGGCATCTTTTTGTATGGATGATTTTGATCCGGTAACTACTACAGTGGAAATCCAGTGTGCAAACGGATATTTATGCATATTTGAAAGAGAATCTGCATAGGGGTCTGTGCTACACCGCGTGGGAAAAGGAGTGCTGTTAGCGCAATCGTAATTTATGCGCGTGTGTTAATTCACAAATTGCCCTCTCACTCAAAGACATGTGATTGACTGGAACGCGCATAAGATGAGAGTGCCACTAGCATTCCTCGTGACTCCAGCCTTTCTGATTTTTTTAAGCGTGTGGATTGGGCAGCTGGATTCGGTGTCATCAATTATCTTTTAAAAAAAAAACCTTTTTGAACTACTTTTAGGATAGATTAGATTTTGTCGTGTAAGAGAGCTCTTGTACACGTGTGAGGAATGGCCGACTATCTAACCCTTTGATATGCTTGTGGGTGAGTGTCATGGTCACCTTAACTTACAACATGGCATACAATATCAAACCAACTTTGACGTATGGTTAGGGGTGTCACAATGGGATATAGATATTATCAATATTTAGATATTATACATATTCGAATTTATTTACTCGTATTTGATTCATATTTGAATTTATTTACTCGAATAGGTATCCAATGGAGTGAATATATAGTAATTGTTTAAAATCTGATATGAATTTAGATCTTGATATATCTGATTCCTATTTTTATATATGCATGATATATTATAAGTTTCTAACACAAATACTCTTATTAATATATATTTTTTACATAATTTTAGACATTAAATTATCAGTAATATCAAGGATTAAAATAGTAATTTGTCAAATTTTTAATGAAATTTATATTTTTTTTTTTTGTATTTGTTGACATTTTTTCTTTCTTTTAAATTTGTATTAAAATAATTAGATAATTTGAATATTATTCTAATTTGAATATTTTAATCGGAGTCGAATACAAATACTTCACTATCCATCGAATATTCAAATAAATACAGATAGTCGTGATCAGATATGTAATTGAATATACTTAGTATCTGCTTCGAATTTGCTTCGTTTACGGCTTTACAACTAAGGATAGCGTGTGAGGAAAGTTGGTGATCCGTATCGTTATGTGATCAAGGAACGTAGTGGAATGAAAGTGACTCTAAGTCTTGTATTTTCCAAAAAATGTCATGAGAAATAGCATAGATCAATGGGAGAAAGCCAAGTGATGGTGCATTAAGCGTGTGAATGAGCTAGAGTGCATCACTCTCAATATGGATTTTAGTCGATCTGTTGGAGATAGTCAACTGAATCATCTCAAGAACTGCTATGGCCTTGGCTACTAGAGCCTCACTCCTTGCCTACGGTTGCAAGAGTTGTACCATTATGATCATGAGCGTGAAAAACCTGCACATTGTGTGGCATGATGGTTCAAAGGCAATCAGATGCTTTCACTGCACCTGGTCTTTCCTGATGTGTGTGGTTGTTGTAAGCTTTGAGTGCGTCCTTGGGGATTAGTCTCGATCCAATGGATTGGGGACACCTCTAGCAATGAAAAAAAGCACAGGCACAACCAACATCAATTGCATTAGGGAGATAAGCCCATCGTGATTAATCTTAATCTATTCGAAAGGAGGTGGTTGCCACATAAGTGGAGCATCCATCGAAGATAGTTACATATTCTAAGAGTGTTTTTGTAATTTCCTAGTCTAGTGGTATTTTGATAATATCACCGATGAATGTTTGGCCATGAGAAATTGTCTAAGTTAGGGTTGAATAACTAAAAAGAGAATAATATATTAATCGGTTTAACTAAAGGTTGAAGCCAAACACCATTAGTAAGGGCATTTGAGTAAAAGCTCTTGTAAGGGAGAGGGTATAAATAGAAAGAGATAAACCTAATTAGCTCACTTTTAGATAATCTAATATAAGATAAAGCTCTCGGAGGAAGGGAAGGAGGTCATAGAGTGTTGGGAGATCTATCTAAGCTTGAAGCCCAAGATCCAAGGCTCGAGGCTTGAGCTTCTCATTGTGGGAGGATCGATCCTTCGAGGCAAACTCTATTGGGTGGGATTCACTTCATTTAAACCCCAAACCATTGGAAAATGCAAAGAAACACTTCATTGATCTTTAAATTCATGTTAATATTATGTTTAATGATATTATGAGGTTTTATAAATGTTTAGAAACGATCTAAGTTGAAATCGGAGTGGTTGTAGGGTTTTTGGATGAAAAACAGGGTTTTACCCTGTATTTCTATCGCAGATCATTCGAACAGTTTAGAAACCATTCGAATAGAGGTAGCTACTGTTTTTTATTTTATGCATTTCAAACTGTCTCGTACTGTCAATTGTTCGAACGATCGGGTAACCATTCAAACGATTGAGTGACCATTCGAACAATCAGGGGTTCGTTCAAACGATCCTATTTGTTTTTGAACCATAACTTACAAATTGATGCATGTTGTAGGATACTCATGCATGTTTCTGTTTTCCATGTTTATCACTTGTAACACTTGTCATATGATAATTGCAAGCATGTTAATATCATTGAATGTCTTGTTACGTTTACATAATGATTAATTGTTATACATGTCTATATTAACTATTTTGGATCATTTTATAAGTTGAAAAATGTAATGATAGATCTGCCTTACTCTATTGGTATAAAACAAAATAGTGAGGAAGATATGACTTAATTACCATGAATTATAATGATTGATGACCTTGACCTTATGGAGTGGTCCATTACTGGAGTGAGTTCCATGTGATCTTTAGAAATGGATTACTGGGTGAACTAATTGTGATTCCAGAATTGGAAAGTGAGTAAACTGTGTGTGATTCCAAATTGAGATTGGACAATCTAAGAAAGATGTTCCCAAGGGATGACTAACTATTAAAGTAAGCTACTCCTCAGTTTTAATCGCTATGGGTGAACTTCGTGGGATCCTAAACTGGAAGAGTTTGTACTGCCCAGTTTAGCAGTTTAGGTGAACTAGGTGCAATCCCAAACGTCCCCTTTGAGGTGAGCCAAGGGCTGCCGAATGGTTGTCATTAGGATGAGTTTCATGTGATCCCTAAGGACAATGACCTGGACCAAATAATTCATAATGAAAAATCATGTTATTACCGATATTGTTATTAATTACATATGAAGGAAAAGTAATTATAAATTGTTAATGCATGTGTTTATCTTGCTGGGCTTAGTGCTCACTCTTGTTATATTGATATTTTTAGGACAAACTTGAAGGACCTAGGGAGTCTCCAAGAGCAAGTTAGCTAGTGGAGTGCTGTCTTTATATTTATTTAATTGAGAGAGATAAATTGTGGGGAGAACATTTTAAGAACTAGAGATGTTTCTTTTAAATTGTTAAACTTTTAGTATTTCTCGTTATGTACATCTTGAATGAAAGTTCATGTGTGATGCATTTTCATTTACTATTGGGATATGTTCTAGGTTCACACCTTGGAATCTGTACAAATACGAGGTATATTGTGTATATAATTTGGGGGCGTACTAAAGTCAGCTAGAGAAGTAAAGACATTTACTCTTATAAGTTGACCATTTGGTGTATGATTTTGAAAGACTTGATTGTCTTCTAAATCTCCCAAGAAATAAAAGTGATATGCGAATTGAAGTGAAGGTGCATGATCCCACTTTAATCGAGCCTGAGATAGTTGATGAAGTTGTCAAGAGTCCAGATATTGTAGATGAGAAATCAAAGAATGGATCTATATATAGTGAATTATCAAACCAAATACTTCAACAAAAGGCATGTTATGAGCATACGATAGAATCTCTCATGAGCTACACACACAATGGGAAAATTACGTTAAGATGATGTTTTTGGCAATAAAGAATTGCCCCCAACAAGTGTATTCGATATTCGATAGAGAACGCTACAAAAAACTGATACTTTTGATGGAACCTAAAGTTTTCACACAAGAGACCATAAAAAGTAAAGGACGTAATGTGAAGAACTAGCCCTAGAGTTCTCTGGTTGTGGGAATAGAGCAAGGGAGTGTTGGTAAGCAGATTTGACTAAAAATAGACAAAATCTATGGTAATGCCAAACAACTTTATATATTGTACCATACCTCTCAAAGTGAATGCGAGAAATAGCCTACACCTCCAGTGGTAAAATAAAGATGTAAGTGTGTATTGTTTCAAACGCAGTGAGTGTGATCAATAAGATCTTCAACCAAGAGCCAAGAGCAATTTAAAGGATGTGACGAGAAGATCTTGAAACTTGGAAGATCTAGAATCCAAGGATCAGACCAAATGTTAACCCTAGATATGTCACAAATTTTCCATTGTCGACTAGTATTAATGAGGCAAGGACTATCAAGAATGCTATGTCATGCCCACGAGGAATGAGAACACAATGGTGCCTAAAAAAAGGAGATAGTTAGGAAGTAAATTGATTTGAGAACTTGGACCAAAAGAGATTGATCACATGCCCGTCTCCAAGATTTTTTGGCCAATAATGCAAGAATCAAACGAGAGAGATCACGCAAAATCAAGAGCACCTGAAACTTTACATGTACAACATATAAAAAAAGACCATCTTGTGTGAATTTTATTGTTGTCTCCTTTCTGGCCTCACCAAAATTTATTAAGTGAATCATTTATTTATGATTATGGGAGCCAAAAACAAGACTTTTTATATTAGGAAATGGATTGTGCAATATCATTAATCAAGGCTCCACAGCCAACCTAAGTTAACTATTTTGTTTTCCACCATTGCACCACATTAAATACACGATCTGATGAAAGTAAAGAGATAATGATTTGATCATCCGAATTTAGTAAGAATTTATAGGTTCTCCTCTCTTATATATATATATTCTGAATATGTTTGCAATCACATAGCATAGACCCGATGGTATATTATGAATAAAGAAAATGTCAAATTTATCATTATAGATGAATTGTCCATATAATAAGCAATAATCTGACAATAGACTATGAATCTAATGAACCACTTGGAGAGTAGCCAGTACAAACAAGAAAATATCATATGCAAATAGCATATGTGAAATGGAATGGGAGGTCCTCGACCATATGTACAAATTGACGAAAAGAAAAGAAAAAAGATGTGTAGCTTGCTCCAGAAGATAAGAGATACATTCAGTTCATAAAATGAATGAAGAGACCCGAATCTTTTTCATGTCTTTATTACAAGTATTAGGGGTATTATAGTCCTCGTGATGTTTTAACGTTTATGTAATTATATCTAATTGGTATAGTGTGATTAAGGCTTAATTAAACTTGTTAGTGGAGGGATGTCATATCACACCCTGAACTTTAGGAAGCTCTAGTTTTGGAACCGTTTATTAGAATTGAGTGATTCTTGAACCATTAGAAAGGTATTAGAACCCTCTTCAAGGTTCATGTTTAATGTTTTTCCATATTTTTAGTCTAAACTAAGTCAAAAGTGGGTTTTCCGATGTTTTGTCTGATGGAATTGCAGATCAGTCAACTTTGGAGACAATTTGGTCAATAAATAAAAAGGAATTTTGAAATTCTAAAATGCTAGAAATGTTCCTTTTCGAAAGACGAATCCAACGCAAGTTGAATCGTCGAAATCCGACGAACGAGTTAAAAGTTATGGCCAAAACAGTAAAATGGGTCAGAAATCTACAGAACACCGATCACTAGGGATCGCTCAGTTCACAACCGATCGCTCAGTTATAAGTAGTGATCGATCGGTCCACAACTGATCAATCGGTAGCTATCGACTGGTCAACTTTTTTGTATGAGGAAATTTTTCAAAGAGGGTGTTTTTGACCGAGAACTCAGTCATAACCACCGGTCGATCGATAGGCAACCGATCGCTCGGTCATAACCACCGATCGCTCGGTATTTCATGTTTTTACAGAATTTCAGTAAGGGCTTTTAGGTCTTTTTACCCTCAACCCTTAGGACTATAAATAGGGATCCTATTCGAAGTATTATCATGTTGTACCTATTTCTAACTTAATTTGACAATAAGGGAGAGAAAACCTAGGGTTTTGAGAGAGGGATTTCTTGGAGAAGAAGAAGATAGCTTGGATATCGCAAGGAAAGCTTGGAGATCGTCCTCAAAGCTTCCCCAAATCACCTTGTGAGCGATTTGGATCCAAGGGAAGGATCCCTAAGGTCGATAAACTCTCTAACTCAACTCTATTAATGATGTTTGGTGAATATTAGTATAATATAAATGATAGAAATGATAATTAAATTTGTTTTTCCTAATTATGCATGGATTAAGCTTGCTAGAGATGAAAATGGATTTATACTATGGATGGATTGAATGGAGGAAGGGAAATACTATGGAGGATTGGGATGAATGTATGGATGTTGAGTATGTTTGGGTTGTGTGTATGGATGATGGTGTGATGGAATGTTAAGAATGAGAAAGGGCAAAGTATTCATACTTAACACACTCTAGATGTTTGTTGAAATGTCTAACAATGATAAATATTAGTATGATGCTTTTGATGATTAAGAAATTAAGTTAAATGAATATTGTGGTCGTTATAATAAATTATGCTCTATTTATTTGCATGGTGATCGGTAATCGAGTAGGCCAAACCTTAGAGGAAAATCCTCTACGTTGGGAATTCTCTAACTAGGGAGATGTAACCTAGCGGAGTTTCCTAATAAAAGATTGGAATTTAAGGGATGACTTATTTGAATTCCAATCTCAACACTCAAGCACACGTGCACTCGCATGGTAAGTATTCAAGTCTCATGAGTCCACTTGTCACACAAGCATGCATGCATTGGATACGAACATATTTTGAATTATGTCATGAAAGAATGATCTCCCACTACGACCATCCACTCTACGCGTTGTCGCACTCATGTTATGCTATGAAAGAATGATCCCCCATTATGAACATCCACTTTACGCATTGTCGAACACTATGAATTATGCGTTGCCGGGACAAAACACTATGAATTATGCGTTGACGGGACAAACACACTATGAATCATGCATATATGAGTCTACGCATATATTAAGGCGAGTTCATGAATAAGAGTTGCACGAGTACACGAGTCAAGATGATGTTATGACATGTTATATGCTCCGCACTCTGATTATGCCTATTTTACGTGAAATTATTATGAGTAAGCTTAGATAAACTGAGTTATGATATTGTTATTGCTCATGCTATCTTAAGTTGTTGTTAGTTTGTTTATCCACTAAGTATTCCAAACTCAGTTGACCTGTCATTGTCTTCAAGTTTAGGAGAAGAGCCGTGGACTGAGGAGGTGTACGCCGAAAAAGAGGGAGAAGGTGAGCTTCCTGTGTAGGAGGCTAAGGATTTTGTCAGTCATCCCTATTGAGTAGTTTAGTATTTCTTTTTGGACGAGATGTATACATTAGACTTTTTGACTTTTAGTTGATGTTGCCTTAGTTGTTTTACCCTACTGATGGTTTTAGACTATTTCGTTTATGAGGAGCTATGATGTATGGACTATCATTGTACAGGATGGTTTGACTTTTTATGATCGAAATTTTACTATCCTCATTTTTGGAGACTCGTGTTAGTACGCCTTGTATGTATGGATTTTAAGTAGGTTAAAGAAATATGACGATTCCAAGGTCCTATTCTAGCCTTGTAGAATTTTGGGGTCGTTACAATGAACAAACAAGGTGAGATTGAAATGTCTTACAAAGGCCTTGAGTGGGGTAAATCATCCTTATAGGTTGGCTATTGATGATAACTGAATAGGATACAATTGTGACACATTACAAAATCCAAGTTGAACCATTAACTTGTGAAGAAAAGACTAGTCCAAGTGATTGTAAACCTTGTTCATGTCTAGCTTGAGAGCCAAATAATTATTTTGACCTTTATATGTTTTGAAGAAATGAAATAATTCATGAGCAATGAAAATATTGTCTGTGGTGTATAGGTGCAAGATAAAGGCCATTTGTTCTGAATGGATAATATCTCCCAAAACTACCTTCAATCAATTAACCAACATTTTAGCAATAACTTTATATGAAAAATTGCAGAGACTAATTGGGCAGTAGTTGTACATCCACTCGAGATGATCATTCTTGGTAAACAAAGTAAGAAAAATGTAATAAGCCTTGTCAAGAGGAAACTCCTCTGAAAAAAAATCAAGCACAACTGTGATAAAGTCCACACCCATAGTGTCCCAAAGATGTCAATAAAAAGATCTTGATAAACCATTAGGCTTGGAGATTGTAAAGCACCAATTTGATGATTGCACTCTTCACTTCTACTGCAGAAAATAGGTGGTCAAAAAAATCATTCATTATAGGTGACAGGTGATTTAGAATAATGTGGAAAATACTGTGGTCAGTTGGCGGAGATGTTGATAAATAAGGATGTTGAAAGTGTTCCACAATAATATGGTAAACGTAAGAGCGATGTGAGTATCAAAGATCATCTTCACCATATATATATATCTATGTTTTTGTTGTCGGGATTGATAGTAGATGAACGAAATAATAATGTATTACGATCACCTTGACAAATCCACTAAACCCTTGATTGTTGTAACCAATATAATTCCTCTCTTTCATATGTTTTTCAAGTATTGTCAGAAGTACTTTCTCTTTCGCCTGATTAGATATCAAATGAGGTTGTTGATAAATATCAACTAAGCAGTGTTTGAGGTAGGTGATAGTTTGATGAGCATGACCAAATACATCTATAAGTGATATTATGAATATGTTTATAGGCGAGTGTGTATGAATTGTGTGATATGTTATATCATAAATGCATGACTCATCATACATCTCTCTTGTCCACCATGCATAATGTTTAAGAGTGGTTTAAGGGTTATATTTGAAACCAGACCTCCTAGGTTTATCATCATTGTTATCTTCAATGCATTATCCCAAATATTAGGGGTTGATGATATAATTTATTGCAATACTTCCATTTATGTTATTTTTGGCCTTCATCTCACATTAGCTACACCAGTTCAATCATTTTTTTAATTAGTATCTGTAATTAGTTATGATATAGTAGTCATAATTAAATTATAGTTGAATCAGAGTTAGGGCTATAAATGAAGTGAATTCAAAGTTGATAGTTGAATAAGCTTCAATTACATTATCTGAATTGATTTGATTACTATATCCTACTATCTAATTTGTTTTGATAATTGGCAGATAGTGATTAGAGTATTCACATTCATTTTGAGTAAAATTTGAATCCGGATAACGGAGTTATCCGATTACTTTAACAAAAAAAAAATCAAAGAAGTATTTTATCTATAAAGTGTTTTGAGTGATTGTACTAATCAGGTCTAAAGTGAACAGGTCATAACCATACATGATGTTTATCTTTCAACTTACTCCAATTCTTCAATCTAATAAAGATTTCCAAAGGCTATGTATTTTTTGACCTCCTACACACTCTCCCCTTACTCTAGCTAAAATGGTGAATGTGTCCCTCATTTAATGTGATCTATTTCTATGAAAACACTCCCAACGAATTGATAAAAGTATTACTTGATAATTGATAATGTGATAGGCAACCAAGTCACCCGACCCAAGTGGTACCCCAAAGTGGCGTTAATTGGTGTTAAACATGACTTACCAATAAAAATGGAAACTTCCTTATGCATTATGAGGGTGTGTTGGTTGTTAGCCTTTAGATTTTTAACCTAAGGCAACACCATTAATTTTGATGATAACACAATAATGCAATGAGAATTGTGCTACTAATGTCTCTTTTAAGTGATTATGAAAAACAGTGTTCAAGAGTATTAGCAAAGTTATTCAAGCAAAAAAACATGAAAATGACACCATCTTCAAATAAGATTCATCATCAAGTCAAAGGAAGTCAAGTTGGATCATATTGAAGATATTGAAGATTATACCCAAAGTCCAAGTCGGATCATGAAGACAGAGTCAAATCCAAGAAGATGATCAAGTTGACGAATAGACATCTCTTAGAAGGTTTAATTGTTTTATATTTTTTAGTGAGAGAGTTTAAGACTTATGTAAAGTCCTTAAAGTTTTGGTTGTTTGAATTGCTCAAAAACCCAGAATGACCATATAAGCCTAAGACAAAATTGATTAATTTTCTAAGGCCATAGGACATCATTTGGAATGAAATAAAAACATGATAAAGATGAGCCAAAAGACCAAGGAATTCATTCTCATCATTAAGGTCTAGTTAAGATGAGATTTCAGAATAAAACAGGAAATCTCGTCGAAGAAATTGGTCGTAGTGCTACTGTTTTTTTAATTTTATCACAATCTTGTTGACGAATTTAAATAGTATTTTCAATCTCATCGACGAATTCATACGGGAACCAGAATACTCTGTAACAGCTAGTTTCATTTTAGATGTTCCCCCAATGGTCATAAAATCTCTTGGGCTATAAAATGTGATGATTTAGGAACAAAATAACAACTTCTAATACTTCCAATCATTCACACCAAAGCTTAGATTTTAAAATCAATTGAGTAAACCCTTGAGTCTCAAAAAGAATTTGAATTTGAGCTATTCAACTTCATTCCTTGAGAGACTCTTAGAGAGCTTGAAAGTGATCTATCAGCTTGTTTTAGAAGCAACATCAGATTATAAACATCATTCTTTGAAGTGTATGTGAAAATCAAGAATCAGTGGATTCTTGTCCTTGAAGCGGGGAGCTTTGTAAGGTTGGGTCTTCACCTGTAAGAAGATCGAAAAAGTCAAGAGAGGGATTCTCCTACATTATAACGGTTTGGAATTCACCCGAAAGAAGTATGTGCGATTGAATAAATTGTGGAAAATCCTCTAGCGGCTATAGCTTGAGACAGGGACGTAGGTGAGATTACCGAACCTCGTGAACAAACTTTTTGTGTTTGCATTTCTCTAACTCTTCCCTTTATTTACTGTTTTGATTCCTTGTGTAGAATTGTTAATTTATATTTCCTTTTAATTTGTTAAAATTGAAATTCTGATTCAGAAAATAGGATAAAGTTTTTAATTTGCCATAGACCCTATTCACCCTCCCCCCCTCTAGGGTCTAATCCTTGGGCAACATGTTGGTAACTCTAAATAATTAGAGCTTATTCATACTTTAGAGCATTTGATAATAATTAAAGCTCTAAAAAATTAGAAGTAAATGTTTTACATCTAAAATAATAAGTAGACAAGCGCTCCTTTTTTCTTTAGACCTTCTATATCTAATGCGATTAGATTAGAGGATATTTTGTACACAAGTGCTTCAAATTTCTAAAAACTAGACTTTTAGAGCATCTCCAACGTGAAGGCAAAAGCTTGAGTCAAAGCTAAAATATAGCTTTGATGATAAAAGGATAGCCTCCAACGCATAGTTAAAATCAGTGGCATTAAACGGCTTTGGCCATTTAATGTCATTGTGGTGTTTGATCAATTGACCTTTTCTTTTTTACGTGTTTGCCATTATCCCAAAAAAATGGTTTATTGAATGTAGCATTGCTAAAAAATGGTTTTTTCACCATTGGAGTGTCGGTGCTAAATCATAGTATTTTGGCACTATAACAGTGCCAAAATATGGCTTTGGCATTAAAAAAAATGGCTTTGACACTGAAAACAATGGCTTTGCCACTAAAAAAATTGGCTTTGCCACTTCAGATGCTCTTATATCCTTATTTCATTTAAGAAATTCTAAATATACCCGCATCACTTATATTTCTCCTTAAATTAGAGAATTTTTTTTACAATTTTTATCAAATGTTCAAATTATATAAAAAAAAAAAAATCGAGCTTATTCTTTAGAGCTTATTATAATTGATAAGAGTTTCCAAAGGGACCCTTTTGAGTTTCCATAATGACTTTACAACTTATTTGCTCCTCTTGAAATTTGGTTATTGAGGGGCCTTGTTTTGAATTAGGGAGGCCGAGCGAGGTTCATAAAAGTAGAACCAATGGCACTTTCTAGGACAAAATAATTTCCCACCACAAAATTGCCTCCTACTACCTTGCATCCATGGTGGTTGTTCCTATCAACGGATTAGTAGAATTGTATGATGAGCCTGGACCCTTTTTGGTTAAGAGTAGTGCTACAAAGATGGGGAGAAGATGGAAAAATGAATTGTCCCAAAATTTTTGTCTTTTCGGTGTTAGAGAAATGCTAGCCCTAATCTTAGACTTCCAAGCTCATATTGTGGTAGCAATTTCCATGTTACCTTTAAATTAAAAAAACTCCCAGAGGGGCAGGAGTGATTGGCAGACCCCTACTTGTTTATTAAAATGAGAAGAATCGAAAAACAAAGGGGAGACATTAAACCGAAACCCCTACACGAATCAAGCGATCTAAGATCTAATATTACAAAAACCAACTTTTTTAGGTCAAATGAAACCTTTCAGCATAATGGGAACTTCAGACAAGTTCCTAAAAATACGATTACTATTGAAATTGCAAGCCTCATTTGCCAAGAAATCAGCACATTGATTATTTTCTCTGAAAGTATGGTTGAAAACCATATTGCAATTTCATAGTAGGTATTTTCCTTTGCTTGAAAACATGTTATTATCAAGTCTTTAATTAATCTGAATCCTGCAAACACATGAGAATGGTATAGGGATCGTGTCGGATGTCGAATTCTCACTCATGAACTATGGGTTAGTATAAAGAAGAAACCAAAAAGAAGAGAAAATTGAAAAACGATGGAGGAATGAGAATGATGGAACTGTTGTGATTTAAAAAAAAAAACAAGTTGAGAGACTTAATTAAAATTTACTAATTAAATGACATGAATATAAAATAAACTAAATTAGAAAGAGACATCAAGGTATTAAATAAAAATAACACTCATTGCATTAAAATAAAGAAGTCACTTACAACTAGAATTGAACTCGCATTACATCTACAAGAAAAATTCAGCAAACCGGAAACTCGCATTAAGCGTAGTTGCAAGTGTTCTGATGGAGGTTTTTGAAAAAGGGTTGAGATAAGAAGAGGTTGAGAAACTTAGATAGAAAAGGGGTTGAGAAAAGAAGGGCTCGAGAAATGAGAGAGATGAGAAGAGAAGTTAGGGGGGAGAGAACCATCTATAAGGGATAGAGAGAGGTGAGTATTTATAGAGGATGATTAGGGTTGTATAAAGACTAGGGTTAGAAAATTGGGCTAGGATTTTTAAAAAGAAATGTGTGGTTAGGATTAGGGTTTGGTTATAGAGAAGAGATGGATGATTAGGATTTTGCAAAGAAAGATATTAGGGTTTTAATACAATTGAGAAATTTAGGGAGAGCTAAAGGGGGAAAGAAAATATGAGAAGATATTGTGCGATTAGAGTTACCACGTGAGAGATGGAAAGTAGGTATTTGAAATAGATGATTAGGATAGAAAAAGAGTGAAAAATTTGGTGAACCTCAAATCTAATGTTGGAGTCGAGAACTCACAAATTCAAGAGAAAGGTTAGGTAATCACATCATTAATTAAAGGATGATGAACTTAAAGTGCGGAATAAGGGAAACAAGCAAACCACAACACAAACAATTTTTACGTGGAAACCCTTCTGGGAAAAATCACGGGCCTAGTCCAGCAACGAGAATCCACTAAGACAAAGTACCAGATACTTACAGACTCGAACCTTACCTAAATAGGACTCGACTTCCTTGATCCATGGTTAGTCCTCTACACCTCAATAAGCAATCACGATCTCGCAAGACTCGCAATCTACCGCAGTAGCTTGTTCTTCTCTTGTGTCTTGACAACCATGATCTCCATGATTGATCTCCATCAATGACGGCTTCAGATTCTACCGACCAAATCACACAACCACGATCTCCAAAGATCGATTTCCGTCCTTGACGGCTTTGGCTCAAGTCAACCAACACTCACAACAGAGCTACAATGGAGTTTTAGGGTTTAGGACAACTCTAGAAGGTTCCCATCAAAAGTTTGAGGATCAACTAATGCAAGTTTTCAGAGATTAGAATGGTAAAATTTGCATCTCTAGACCAACTAAATAAGAGAGGGAAAGAAAATAATTCCAGAGTTTCTGAGAACTCTAGAGTTAGCCCAATGCACTCTCAACACTCTCCACAAGTGCCAATTCACGAACTAGCAATGTTCTATTAAATAGAGAAGCCAACACAAGCTTTTAGAAGGTGAAAATTCGGATTTAGAAAGCAACTGGGTCGACCAAACTGGGATTGAGTTGATCCAACTGGGCAGTTCGGTCGAACGAATGAGCCCTTTGGGTCGACCCAAATATTTCATGCTCTTGGGTCCATTTCACCATACAATTCTTGGAGAGGATTGGGTCGACCCAATCATGGTTCGGTCGACCGAATCTTAAAAACTCGATTTTTTGCTTCTGCTTTCTTCACGAAAGTTGTAGATCTTTTCGATACAGTCGATTTGATATATTATGGAGCAAAATCGAAGCTACGGTAAATGAGATATGCCTTTAACAAAGAACCTTAGTTTTTAAGATCCTCTAACACCCTTAAAGCTACATATCTAGTCACCTAAGATTCATATGATCATTCTAAGTCAATTTTATCATAAGATAACATGGTATCTAGGTCACTTACCATCCTAGGAGTGAAATGAAGGATATGATCGGAATGTCTTCCACTAATCTTCTTCGGTCTTCATCTTCACTTGTCGTGGACGCTTGAAGGCAATGACACGAGACACACTAGACTCACTGTTTTGACAACGAAATAAGCCAACACTAAAACATGGACTTTACAATCTCCCCCTTTGGCAATTCTGTGGCAAAACCAACCTGAAGTAAATGACTTGACACAAACTCCCCCAAAACACATCATACAAGGACTTAGGTCGTTACACTTTTATGCGAATATCACCACCCCAAATAGCATACTGTCAGTTTTTGGAAATCGGTGCGAAAAGTAGAGCTTAAAAGAGCTTTGTAAATGTTATATATTGTTTCTTGCCTACTCAGAGAAAACTCTTTCTGTCAAATTATTTCAAGGATATAAAAATATTTACAAGTTAGAACTTATTCAATGAATTACCGTAAGAATACAGATGGACTCTCAATACAAATAAAAATTAGACTCAGCGTGTGTGTGTGCTCAACATCATCATTATCTGGCAGTAAAGACTTTCAGATCACCTCTAAGATTGTATGTCTTGACCTCAATTCTCTCTGGTGTACCACTCAAAAGTGCATCACTCAGAAATGATTTTTTTAAATCTTTTTTCTCGAGTTATATATGAGGAGATATGTTGATGAAAACAGACAAATATCTCACATTTATTGTCTAGAAATGAGGACATTAGAAAATCAGAAGATATCATGATAGGAATATCATGTCACTCGAGAACTTCAAATCAAACTCTATAGTTTCTCTTTTTCCATTCTCCACTCTCCACATTTTATGATTGTGCTAACCTAGAATCAAGTAGGACTTTTAATAGGTTGTAGTGAGGCTTGGGATAGGTTTAGAAAAAGAAGAGGATACAGAGGATAACTCAATATTTTTCTTGAGGGTGTAACACTGGTTTCTTTTTTCTTTTTTTACCTTCTTTCATTTTTCTATTTTTTGATCTTTTGAGATTGCTCAATTGTTTTTCAGCTTTCTTTCTATCCATATTTCTTTTCAGCTTGAACCCACTTAATTTTTTTTCCTTTCTGATTTCTATCTTTCATGGTGTACCTATACCAATCACTCTTTTATCTTTCTCAAAAATCGGGTCGCGAATACTTCTTATCTGGATTAGGTTTTAGGTTAATGGGTTAACAAGAAAAGGTTTTCATCAGAAGCTCAAAAGGGGTTTCTAATGATGTAGAAATTAGGTAAACCAAAAACTTGAAAGGTTATAAACATAGCCTGAATCATTTTCTAGGGTTGCACTCTCATGTTTGATGTCTTGAATGGATACAAAAAAAGTTCTTTCGTAATAATCCAATATTTGATGCCGTTCCAAGTTTAATGATCAAAGCAAGAATTAATGAGATCTCTCAATGGAATAAGTACGGGCTAAAGGAATGTGAATCATCTTGTGATTCAGAATTAATGTATAAACCTTTGAAATGATGAAATGTTCAAAAGCTCACTGGGTTAAGTCTCCACAAATATTCTTCTAGGATCTCTAGAGAATCTGAACTTTGGATGACTCTGATGTTGATTTTGTGTAATTTGTGTCAAATCTGAATTTTTCTAAGTAGTACTGAACTAAGCGCTAACATGTATATCAAAAGATGACATCTTTTTCAATAAATAGACTAATTGTTAGTTTTTGTCTCATCATTGTAAAGGTATTTGAAAACATTTTGAAAGTACTAGAAGACTCTAACAAAAAGAAGAAAATAAACCTAGATATCCTACTCGCAAAACCCAGAGTTCTACCTCTTAGGCAGCCTACGGGACAGGTCGGAAGCTTTCACAGTCTCTAAAGCTACAAAGAGTTAGCAAAAGAAAACAATTTTTTTTGACCCATATGAAAACATGAGTTTTGGAAAATACCCACCCTTAAACAAAAGATAGTATGTTCCTCGGTACTCATGACCGGGAAAAAAAAATATGAATGTGAACTAAGAGATGCAAAAGTTGATGAAGGGTATTACCAGCTTGGCAGAAAATTGTACATTGGTAAGTATCAAATAATTTGCAGAAGTAAAGGGAACCGTACAACCTGAAAAATAGTGCAGGATAATCATGCAACTCATGAATCTCATAATTGTCTTTCCGACAGCGCTAAGTTTAACGTCTTTAGCCAGACACAACGAGGGTACATAAATTCACCCCCAAACAAGGTGAAGCTCATAGAGACTGAGTGAGTCATCAGTCTTCATAGACAGGATCAATTAGATCAATCTCATCAGCTAGGATGGATGAAACATCAAGTTCATTGAATTGTTTCAGCCGTTAACCATTAACCTAGAAAGTGGGATTGTCATTTGGATCCTTGACAGTAATTGCCCCATAGGGCTTGACCTCGGTCACAATGAATGGACGGGACCACCTAGACTTTAATTTCCCAGGAAAAATGTGGAGTCTAGAATTATACAGTTATACCTTCTATCCTGGGAGGAAGTCTTTTCTCAAGATGCTCTTGTCATTATTCTTTTCATTTTCTCTTTTTATTGCTTCAACATACTATAAGCATCATTTCTTAGCTCATCTAACTCATGGAATTGCAGTTTTCTCTACTCTTCGGCAGAGTCTAAGTCAAAATTTAGCTTTTTAATGGCCCATAGGGCTCAGTACTCTAACTTTATAGGGAGGTGACATGGTTTTCCATAAACAATTGATACGGAGACATGTCTAGAGTAGTTTTGAAGGCGGTACAGTAGGGCCAAAGAGAGTCCGTCAGAAGGAGGGACAAGTCTTTACGACTAGTATTGATTTTTTTTTTCCAGAATTTGCTTGATTTGACGGTTTGAGATCTCTACCTGACCGTTATAAGAAGGGAAACCTTGTGGGTGACACCATACTTTTCAGAAGTTGCGCAAAGATTTTGTTACATAAATGTTTGACACCATCACTGATGATGGCTTTGAGGCTCAAGAAATCCATTCAACACGTCAATCATGAGCTTTGAGTCACTCTTAATCACAATGTTATGAAGACCCAGGATAGTACATAATTTGCATCCATCGAAGATGGCTCTGATTTCAGCTAAGTTATTTGAGCCAATCCCATAAAAGGATTGAAAAGCTTGAACCATATTTCCCATTTCATCTCGAATAATGCCACCTCCTCAACTAAGCCCAGGATTGTCCTTAGACGCACCATCTATGTTTAGTTTGAACCAACCAGCGAAGGCACTAACCATTTGCAAACAATAGGGTTTAATTATGGTTTTGATAGATATCTCAAAAAGGGTGCCATAAAATTCATAAATGCAATATTTGGCAATGTTCTTTGACCATCGATTCTTTAGCCAATTGCTTGAAAAAATTAGGTTGTATTTTATTGTGTCACTGTAAAATGTTTAAGTGCTTAATTGTGTTTTTTAGCCGCAAAATAAGATAAAATCCATTAAAATTGCTAACAAATTATCTTCCTCAAATAAATATGACTTGTTTTATGTATTTTTTTGCCCGCCTCATTTGTATATAAAAAGGGTTTTGTGAGCTCTAAAACCCGCTTTTAACATATAACATCCAAAATGAAATTATTATTTTTGTATTGTTAAAAAAAAAAGCATTTTTTTTCTATAAAAGCAAAATAATTTTTTGAGAAAAACACAAGTACACAACCATAGTGTTGAGTGTGCCTAGCATTTGAGGGATGTCCTGGAATGAGTGCTAAGAAAATTTTATGTAGAACCCCGAAAACTTAGTGAATAGCATTGTGAAGAGTGCAGTGAATAGTGTTTTCTACCTGGGCTTGGAAAGGGCCAAAGACCTTCCAAGTGTGGTGTGTAGGGTAAAATGTTAATGGGAGTCATAGTAGGGGTATATGTGTATGTGTATGTGTGGAAGTGTTTAACACTAAGGGTATGTATTCTAAGTATTCTAGGTGCTTAAATAGCATAGGGAAAGAAGGAAATGTTATAGGTGTTGCAAAATGGTAAAATGGTCAATATTAAGGTGTGTCATACTCAGGGTTAATAAAATGGTCAGACTAATGTTTAAATCTTAAAACATGTCTTGGAATGTTTAAAATGTATAAAAACCTACACTAGTGAAGCCAAGTTGGAAGAAAAGGCAAAAATAGGATTTTTGGGATTTTCGTTCGTACGAAATCCCATTCCTTTGAACGAAACCAGGGAAATGACAATAATAGCGAATTCAACAGCCATTTCCATTCGAAATGGGCTGATTCGTACGAACAAAACTGTTCATTTGAACGAACTTAATTTCGTTCGAACGAATGTTACTAAAAAAATTTTAAAAAAAAACTGTGATGAATCTAGATTTTTAGGGTTTAACCCACTTGGACTATAAATAGGACACCTAATTTGGGGTTTTAGGATATTTCAAGTCCTTCTAACCTAATTTGGCAAAGAGGAGAGAAAACCCCTAGATTTTCTAAAGAAAACCCTTGGAGGAGCAAAAGGGAGCTTGGATCTTCCTTCTCATGCTTGGGATTCATCCTTCAAGCCTTCTCAACTCTTTCTCAAGCTCTAGACTGTAGGGATTCAGTCTTGTGAGGTCAATACTCTCTACTAAACTTTGTTATAATCTCATAGCTTAAAATTAAAATGAAATGTATGCTATTATTTGATGGATTGAAGAGTTGGCTATGTTATTGATTTTTCTTATGAATTTTTCATGAGAAATGAAAATGAAAGCATCAAAATAGTAAAATTGAAATAATTAAGCTCTATTTTATAATGTGAATGGATTACATGTTGAAGTAAATGATTAGAATGAAATGTTTGATGAAATGTCCTAGGAAGATAGTACTAAATTGCTCATGTGGGAGATTATTGAATAGAAAGGGAAACGATGATGCATTGGTTTTATGAAGAGCATGCTTAATAATTGAAAATGTGTGCCTAAATGATATGTGAACATACTTAGAATAAAGGATTTATAATTGAAATGTATATGTTATGTTGTTAAAGTCTGATTGCCTATAGGTTACTCACAAATGTTATATGAGCACTTGTAAATGCATGATCGAGATTTTGTATAAGTATGAGTATCTGAAAAGATAAGTAAAGAAGATGAAAGAAAGAAAAGAAATGATGCTATTGGAAGGGTGCTAGTGTGTTAGAACCAGGTACACCACTAGTCACCTGGTCTCAAGTACAACAAAGGAAGAAAGGCTATTGGGAGGGTATTAGTGTACATCAAACAAAGTACCGGCACTAATTACCTGATCCGAAGTAAAATGATGTTATTGGAAGGATGCTAGTGTACGTCAGACTAGGTATGACCGAAACTAGTCATCTAATCTCAAGTAAAAGAATGAACAAGGATGTTATTGGAAGGGTGTTAGTCAACCCGCCCCTATTGGGACGGGTTTGGGGAACTGTTAAACGTCATAGGGGTGAGTTTGGGAATGAAGAGTTAAACCCCACTCGGGTTTAGGTCAGGAATGGATTTAAGCTGCTCGGCCCGCCCCATTTATAATGTGAAATCACTATTTTACCCTTAATAAATCCTAAAATTATATCAATATATTATGGGTAATGTTAGGCACACCCCAACAATTGATGATAAAGAAAAACTGAATCTATTGAGAATTCTTGGGTCAATTACAATAACCCAAAGAGGGTTTGAATAGAGATAACAAGGTAAGCTTTATGGAAAGTAAATCATCCTAATCTAATTATACCTAATGAAATCTTAAATTCTAATTTAATTGATACTATCTAATTGTGAAGAGATATACTAATAATGATAGAGTGTATCTCATTCACTTTATTACAATAAGATATTTCCTAATAGATGATTATACACCATAAGTGAGAAAAACACAATCTATGAAACAATTAGACAATAGTACCCTCTAATCATCTTCCAAACACCGGCAACTCATCTTCTACTGAATTATCTTCCCAATTCCACGACAATCTCTCTCTCTCTCCTTTCACTGCAACTACCACCCGAAACCTCGGCACCCACCACTTATAATAGCAGCAACAAACAGTCGAAGCAGGCTCACTCATAAGTAGCTAACCACCTGGTGTTGTTGGTCCATCAGCTTAAACAAGAATCTTTTTTGGCGATGTTATGAAATATGAAGAGGAAAAAATTGTAGCTACTATCATAATAAAAACAGAAACCAACTCTCGTCTAAGGTCCTTTGATTGAGATTTGTGTTCCTAATTAAATCACTCCTTTACCATTTATATTTACAATACCTTTGTCTTTCATGTTTCCATAGGTCCTGTTTCGATTATTCACTTCTTTGCTACCCACCTCCTTGCTATATTTTTCTTTCTTGTCATCATTTTCTCCTCCACACATTTATGCATCCTGTATGTGTGGGTTCTCCAGATCATGCAATGGAAGCTACCGAGAGGGAAACAGAGGTACATTTACTTTCAAGCTTCTCTCTTTTATTTCTCTTATACATTATATAAATTAGTATGATTTGATTCAGGCCACCCCAAACAAGAAGTCTCAGGCACTTTCCTTGATGATGAGAGGGGGTTGCTACTTGCTAGAGTTTGATAAGAGAAAAAACGAGCAAGAGGAAGAAGACAGTAAGAAGGGTATAAGTGTCTTTCTATAAAAAAAAATTTCTTATGATGTATATTCATCAAAATTTGAGGTGCGGGTAGCACCACCCTATATTATTTATAATATTTATAATGTGAAATATCAAACTGACCATCTCGACCCGTCCCAACTAGTGCTTAATAGGACGAGATTAAGAAATATTTTGATAAACGGGAATGGGGTCACCTGCACCAACCCAGGTTTGGGACGAGAATGGAATAAGAGTTTTCCCATTAGGGGCGGACCCTGTAGAGCTCCTTCTTCATTTAAACTCTTATTATTAATTTATGAAACAATATCATTCACCATTAATTGGTTTTCTTAAAGAACAATTTGCATAGAAAAAGTAAACTATTATTTTATTTTGAATCGTATGAGAGTTGTTAAAGCTTGTAAAATGAGTCACTATTCTTACGTTCGGCTCTTCTCTTCCAACTCTAACGACTCGGAAATGTCCTCATGTCAACCCACCATATGACTGGAGACTCTTGACGAGTCAAAACAAAAACTTTATCGCAAAAAAGTCTTCAATCTGGTCCTGGGCTAAGGATTCAATCAACCCTAATTACGGTTAGGTTGTAATCTACGACTCTACGATCGGGTTCTTGATTTATCTTGAAGTGCCACACGTATACATAATATATGGATACGAAAACATATATATATATATATATATATATATATATATATATTCACACACACACGAGACTACAACAACAATATGTACAAGTATGCACTGTCGTCACTTTCTCCATTGAAGAAGTCCTGGGCATAGTCATAGGTTAAGGGGGGCAACTGCCCCCTTAACAACGAGAAATAAAATAAATATGAAAAATATGAATGACAAACTTATCATTAATTTTTTTTTCTCGAGGTTTATGCCCTTAAAACCCTCCTAAACCCATAATATTTTGTAACCGCCGTCTATTCATTCAGTATAAAATATGTCGGTAATTACTTACAAGAAAATCATGATTCCACCCAAACAGAAAGTGCTAGCGCCAATCGTCTCAATCCTTAATCGTTTTAGGCCACTAGCATTCAGCATTCTCCTCGTATGGTTTTTCGGGAAAGAGATGGCAGTTGTACAAACTTTTTTCAAATAATTGCAAAACCGCCAATATATTTATGTTGAAAGTGAGAGCTCCACTAAATTCATTTTTATGTGAAGCTTTAGTTTTTACTTTTATGAATAATGCTAGTATCACTTTCTTTTAAGATTCATTTTTATTTTATTTTATTCGATGTAGTATTAATGCAAAACAAGTGTCTTTCCCATAATAAAAGACACTAACACATGTCTTTTACTTAAAGAGAGTGTGCTAAAATAATTTTTGAACCAGCATTGTCCTACTTTTATTACAATGTTAAATGCAGAAATCAACTGACTTCAATAAATGCTTTTGCAGATTTTACGGAGGGAATTAATCTTCAAGGAAAATGGTAAAGAGCAGTGATTAGCATACCTAGGAAATGAATTTTAAAATCCAAGGCTGGACCTCATTGATCCATGCCCCCCCCCCCCCCCCCCCCCGCTCTTAAATACCCGACACAATTAGTAGGTATTTAAGAGGGGAAAATGGACCAATGAGGTCCAACCTTGGATTTTACAATCCATTTCCTAGGTACGTTAACTATTTCCCAATAGTAAATGTACATGGGTTACTATTTTATTTTATAACCGAAGGGCATGTCCTCATTGGACCATGCCCCAATTTTAAATACTTATTTACTGTGATTACTATTCACTCACTCCTAGTGTTAAGCATTTCAACCATGATTTTTCAAAAAAAAACAAAACAAAATCTTAGTTTTAATTTAGTTAAACTTAATCAAGGTTAAAGGGGTGTTAAAAGGGACACAGGTAAGATATGAAAACGACCCATGGGTCCGCTGAGCACTGCTCAATTTTGAACATACATGATTAATATATTTTGAGCAATAGTCTGCTCCTTGGACGAGGAGCAGACTATTGCTCCTCGGTCTCACAAAGTTCCCCTTTAATTGCTTGAACTTTGATTAAGAAGTTTTAACCCTTGTGATTAAATTTTTAAAAAAAGTTTTTGTCTAAAAACCAAGGTAAATGCTTGAACCCTTAGGGTTAATGAATCTTAACCACAGTTAAAAGAGGTTAAAAGGGACACATGGCTAAAAAAAATAGGACCTGGGATGCCTCCCTTACTGATCTTAATTGAAATATCTATAGCCACCTATTATCGTAAAATTCCTAGTCAAATTACTTCTATGCATTCAACAAAAATATATTTTTCAAACAAAAGGAATTGGCAAAGAAATATCTCAATAATCCAAGAAGAGTATCTCTGGTCCTTAAATTGACCATAACCTGAGACTCAACCATGTCATTAAGGAGGTCGATGGTCCAAATCAATGGACCAAGACTGCATTTATAAGATAGTGGGTTCAACCGTCATGGATTTTTGAACTGAGTAGAGGAGGTTTTAGTTGAATAAGACTAATAAGCTTATGGGATCATATACTTAAATATAGGTGGACTTTGTTCTGGTAAAGACATAGTATAAGTCATTGCAGGAAACGTCTCAGGAGAATTGGGAGTAAAGACTACGGTTTGACATTATGAGTAGAGCACAAAGTTTTAGTCAAGCCTGATGTTTTAGGGTGATGAGATAAAAGTACTGTTGGTATCTCATAATAAATGTACTATCCGGCTCTTTTACATGGAACTATAAAATTCCGTTTTTCACGGATTTTAATTTTTACGGAAGTTTAAAGATTTAGGACTTTGGGTAAAAGAATAGCTTATGTTGACGGTTAGTCTAAAAACATACACAAATCAAAATACATTTAACTACAATAAACAAAGAAATAAAATATATAATTATATAATGAATCACTCGAACTAAAAGGTGCTCAAAGAGATAAAGCAGCTCTATCTCTGGGATTTAACTCAGTTTGGATTCATCCGGTCTTTTCCTACAAATTTGCACTACTTGGCGGAAGACGACAGTATCCAACGTCCTTTAGAATCCTTCTTTAGAATGTTCAAATAAATTAATATTTAAATTTCTTCACATGCTTTAAATTTAAGCATACTTTAAATTTAACCACATATAAAATTAATCAATTTAATTTTATTGTATCAAAAATTGATTTCAATTAAATTAATTTAATTTCAAGAAATCGTCCACAATATATGGTTTAAATCCGGGTAAAATTAATTTATCGATTAATTCAAATCAAGTCTAATTTTAATTATTAAATTAAATTAGATTAAATATTGCAGATAATCCACATTAATTAATCTAATAAATTTATCCAAAATTAGACAGAGTCTCCCCATAGCCTATTTGGTTTCAGGTTGATGATTAGGTCAATTAAGGATTGATCCAAAAATTGACGATCCAATCGGAATATCTCAAGATTCTAATTAGTTAGGATGGACACAAAAGAGTATGCCCAATTAGTCTTAATAAGAGATGATCTATTTGGATTATTAAGAATTGATCCTGAGGTTTGTCAAAAAAGACAATCCGTTTTGATCAATTTAGCGGATCCGAACTGATTAGTTCGATCCCAAGAAAGATCAGTCTACATAATATAGTTAATCAATCTAGATGAGAAATATGTCTTGAACCCACTAACGTATATTTCTATGACAAAGTATACCAACTCTTAGCCTGATATAATCTCGAGATTCTGCGTCTAAGGATGAACTGTATATAGTTTTCTTTCTCGTTCACTATTTATAGAAGATCAATGGGATCGTGTACTCATGATGAGTACAATCCTCAAGAGGACCAAGAGCCGTACATTATGGCATAATAGCATACCCATGACCACATGCGTTATGTTATAAGAAGACCAAAGGGACAAACACCATGAAAAACATTGGACATAAGAAGGATCTCAAGTCAATACCTATTAGATATACACGAATGTTGGTTCTACGGGCAGGTTGATAACCCTCGGTAGAATGCATTCTGCCTAATAAGGCAGATACTTTGGATCCTCCATAAACAAGACAGAAGATATTGTTTATAAATAGAAGTACGTCTTGTTCATTATGTCCTTTCATCATAAACAATCCATATTGAATGAGTGGATCAAGTGTGGCATACACTATGTCACATATTAGCATGTCTCTCCAAGACACTTTAAATCAACTTTTAATAATTTTAAAATCTTATTAATTTATCATTTTAAAATCAAATAAAATCCAATAGCTTACACTTTTGAAATTTCGTAATTTTAAAAGTTTCGTCTCAAAGTTTCGTGAAAAAATACACCCTAAAGGACCTGCATATGTTGCTAAAAGCATCATGGCGGAGTTAAATTACAACTTTAAGGGAGATTAGAGTTTGGTTTTCAGATTTAGAGGCAATAGAGCACACCCACAGGCGATTGTAAATGTCCAAGCAAGGGAAAGAGAAAGGACTTTGCTATTGAGACTACAAAGGACCGAGACCACATCGAGACTGCTCATGTGATGAGTGGATCTCAAAATTTTCATAAATCTGGTTTTATTTTTTTGAGATCCGCTCATCACATGCACGGTCTCGATGTGGTCTCAGCCTTTTGCGGTCTCAATAGCATTTCCCAAAGAGAAATACATGAATTAGGGTGAGATTTAATAATTTTATATTAGTGGGAGTGGTTGAAAGTACAACCATACCCCCACTACCAACCGTTTATACCTTACATAAAGGATAATTAAGTATTCAAACAAAAAAAAGGATATTTAAGTAAATATTATTATATATCTTAACTAACATACACATCTATCTATACTAAACTCACTATAATATAAGGAAATAAGACTCTCATCTTGATCTCCAACTCCAATCCTGAAATTACGTAAGTGCTGATGTGGCACCTCTAAAAATGATGAGGGTTAACCCCAGTCTTAAAATTCAATTTTATTTTCAGTCGCACAGTGGTAGTAACACGTAGGATTCCTATCCCTTCAACCGGTTAAAGAACAAAAATTTCAAGCAACAAAAATTTATGGTTTGCCCGGTTCTCAAGGTAACAGGGAGATGTATCGATACTTATTGCTACCATCGTGAGACTTTAGAAGTCTAAGAATAGTGCTAGCTTTTCTCAAGAAAAATTAGCCATGCAAGCGATTTCGTCGCTAATTTTGGCCTCCACTTCTATGGTGTTAGTTAGGGCTATCAAAGGCCCAGCCCTCATTCAACGGGATGAAGCCCTATCCTGGCCCTAGCCCTTGGAGGGGCTAAAGTTGCTAGGCCCAAGCCTTACCCTTAAGATCCAGGGCCGGGTCAGGGTCAGGCCAAGGTCGAAAGAATTAAAAAACATATATTATGCTTTAGCAATTTTTTCTACATTGGTCGCCAACCTATTATACTACCCTCCTACCCTCCTTATTTATTTACATTTGAGACCGACAATGTCACTCAAAGAACAACATGACAGAGTTATAGTACCGTTAGTATTAATACATCCTCAATTGTTATATTTAAATTGTTAGTATTAGTACCTTTATATATATATAGTCACAACTAATTTGAAGTAGCTAATAATATTAAAAGATTCTAGAAAGAATCTATGGTATTAGTCCATTAGACATACACACACAGTAAGTATTCGCTTTTAAAAAAAATTAAATTAAAAAAACGTTACAAGTTACTATGTTATGCATACACACAATAAGGCTTAGCCTCTTATGTTCTAATAAGTCTTACATTATATATTATATTATGATATAGCATATAGAATGAAGGGTCGAGCTGAACCATGTGCTTACCAAATCTGACCCTCAAGTAAGAGGGCGTTCCAAAATCGAGCCCAACCCTAGGGCCTAATTAACTGAAAAAGGTCCTCCATTTTGAGGGCTTTGAAGGGCTGGCCCCCCTCATCAAAGGGCTGGATTGATCGCCCTAGTGTTAGCGCGTAGTATTAGCCCTAGTGGATAAGGTTTCATTGGGATGAAACAACGCCAGAATAAACTAGGGAAATTCCTTTTAAGAATCAGCTCCGACCCTGAAATCATTTCCAATTTGAAGTTGGTAGATAAAACAGAGTTTGCCTAGGTTCTAATACGTGTTTAGCTTTCGTATCAACATAAAACAAACAAACATTACAATGCATGGTCTCCAAATTATTGGATTACGGTCATTATTTCATGTTGATTATGGAAATTCCGAAGCTATTTCATACTATTATGAACTGGAAACCATAATTCTCCATTTTGCTCATGATTGCTTTTCTACATTTATACATATATGAATGTGGGGGGAAATACCTGCTCTGTTGGTTTTGATGCCAAGTGTGTGCTTCTGGGAAGCCTATGCACTTTTTGTCCTTCAGATTTATTGAGTATGATGACCTGTAAATACACTCTGACTGTAGAGCCCCGAAAATTTGATTCACTGTTCATGTGGATAGAGCCCTTGTATGGTATGTGTAAAGGCCTAATGCCTTACATGGTATTCTTGGTATTATGATGAGTCAAGTGAGGGTCTTAGGTATGTATTTGGAGTCTCAAAATGAGAGTATAAAGATACTCTAAGTGGTTAAAAACAAGGGTATAAATACCCAAGGTGTTTAATGGGTTGTGAATGAATAGTGTAATGAATAGTGCTAATGCGTGAGGCATAAGGAGGCCAGGCCCTCTCATGCATATTGGTGTATGTTAAATGATCACTTAGAAGGATTTAAAAATATGTGGAATGATTAATGAGGTGTGAGTATGGTTTTGGACCCGAGGGAAAGGAGTGTGAAAACACTTGAAGTGTTCTAGATGTTGAAAAGGTATGTTTCGGCATTTCCCTCAACTTTACGAAGCCTTAGTTTAGGCTCCATTGCTCAGAATCAAGTGATTCTTGAGTTTTTGGAGAGGCATGTGAACCCTCTTCGGGGTTCATGTTCATCACTTTCCCTGATTTTGAGCTGGGGTTGAGTCAAAAGTCCGATTTCCAAAGTCGGGACTGTTGGAAATCTGGACAGTTAAAACCCAGTTTCAGACCAGTAAACTTTAGGGGTAAAATGGTCTAATAATAAATACTAATTAGAAGTTGTACAAAACATGAAAGTTGTTCTCCTTCGAAAGAAGAATCCAACGCAAGTTGAATCGTCAAAATCGGACGAGCGAGTCAAAGGTTATGGCCGAAATACCAAAGCGGAAAAAATCTGGAAAATCATCCTGTCAGAGCTACGATCGATCGTAGAAGACCTACGAACGATCGTAGTCACGAACGATCGTAAAGTTACAGAAATGCTGAAAACTCACTGGAGAAGCTACGATCGATCGTAGGAACCCTACGAACGATCGTAGAACTCCAGAAACTGAGCAAACTTACTATAAGACCTACGATCGATCGTAGGAAGCCTACGAACGATCGTAGGTGCGCGAATCAAACTCTTTGGCCTATAAATAGGGGATCATTTTTGGGGGTTTTGGGTTACCCTAAACCTATAGAGAGATCTTAGAAGAGAAGGAAAGAGAGTGGAGGATTGCAAGAGGGGTTTTTGGATTTGGAGAAGAAGAGCACAAATCGAGCCTTGATCTCGCTCCTACGCGTCATTGGAGCTTGGATCTCCAACATCAAGCTTGGGTTTCGCTTCTACAAGCTTCTTCAAGCCTTTTCAAGCATTGGATCAAAGGGATTTCATCCCATAAGGTAGATACACTCTACTAGGTTCAAATTTCAAAAACCCTTAATGAAAAGCATTATTTTCTTGACAAGTATAGTTATATATAGCCTCTTATATGTAAAAATACACTCTTCTAGCAATTGATTTCATGAAACCCTTTCTACATCAAAATAAAATCCCATGAATGATGGTGTGAATTAAATGCGATGATGTTATGCTTTCAACCAACAAATAAAGATGGTAATTTTTGAGTTGTTCTATATGTTAGTATCCAAGATGAAAAGCATGTTAAAAGCAACAAGTTTTGGTAAGAACAAGTAGAAAAACCTTATTTTAAAAGTGATTGGAATGGTGTGATGTTATTGTATATGGATTATGGTGATGGATGAATTATGTTGAGTATGAGACATATGACCATGTGTAAAGGGTTTTCCCTAATGTCTACCATGTTATATCACAACTGCTATACGGATACATATGCATATGCATGATCGAGTTTTTCTAAATTATGGGTATCCCAAAAGAAGAAATACATGTATATAAGATGCAATACAAGAATAAGAAGAAGAAGAGTATAAGATGCAAATGAACCACACGAAAAGTATAAGATGTAAATGAACCAAATGAATAGTACAAGAAGCATAAGAAGTATAAGAAAAGTACAAGAAGTAAAAAGAGATCTACGGAAAAGTATAAGAAGCACAAGATATATACGGAAAATACAAGAAGCACAAGATGTTACAAGAAGATGGAAGGTATACGGAAAAAGCCGACAGGGATGCGACGATAGCAGGCCGCCTGAAAGGGAAAGGGATACTGGCATCGGACTCCGATGATAGCAGGGCGCCCGGAAGGGAGATGGATACTGGTCGTCTACCCTTAAGGTAGCCGAAGGTGAGGAGAACATTAGGCCACCCAGCTTACGTGGGTACGGGTACTAGTTGTCCTACTCCGGAGGTAGCAAATGATGAATACCAAGGTATTTTAAATACCCGTATATGCAAAGGTACAAGATGATAAGAAGATGTTTTCGACAAAAGATGATAAGAAGATGTAAAAGACAAAAGATGATAAAAAGATGTTTTCCGATAGTATTTTCCGAGATATATGCACATGATATGATTTTGTTTTCCGCTCTGATTTCAGGAATGCATATGAGATGATTAAATTGTGATATGTACACGTTGTATTCTTGTTTACGATATTACTATCTAGTGGTTTGTATACGCTGAGTATTCCATGCTCAGCCGTACATATTATGTCGGCAGGTCCCTTCGACATTTGTGGCGAGCGTCCTCAAGAACCATGGGTCGAGGAAGAGTATGTTGAGGAGGAGGAGACTTGGGGTAGTCTTCAGCAGCAGAGGGCTCAGGAGGAGCAGAGGGCTTTTGTTAGGTGGCCCCATCATGAGTGACGAGAGGGAGAGACATGTACATATATTTTGTTGAGCGAGTATGTTCGCTCTTTATTTTGGGTCATGTATAAACTGAGAAGTATTGATAGAAATTTTGTAGTCCGCTTCCACTACCATATATAGATTAGTATTACGCTTCCGCTATCACAGGTTTTATATGTTGTACAGGATTCATATGTTATATAAGATGGTTTGGTTATAAGTTCACGTTGCCAAAGTATCCTAACTACTAGGGGGTATTTTGGGTCGTGACACTGACGATCAAGTCAATAACAGAATGGTGAAAGGGGGACAGGTAGAAGAAGAAGACAAAGGTTTAGGGTTTTTGAAAAGATAGGGGCTCAAAGTGTGCTTGAATTTGGGAGGATGCAGATCCTTTTTCCTGCATTCTACCTTTGTATTTTTAGAGGATGCCTTAGAGTTGGCCAGTTGCCTTTCTATTTCCATCTCTTCATGAAATAGAAATTTTTCTTCTTACGTTGATCTTTGCTAGTGAGGCTGTAGATCAAGTTTCCTCTTTTTAGAAGAAGATTATCCTAGTTCGATATGGGATCTTCATAATTGGATTAAGTTTTTAGAAGAAGATTATCCTAGTCTGATATGGGATCTTCAGAATTGGATTAAGTAGGATCACTTTCCCAGCAGCTTGGAGGTGAGAGGTCTTTACCTCAGTTATTCTAAACTGGGGTTTATAAGGTCAGAAATGTTCATCCGACCCGAGCTCCATCTCGGGTCCGACATATGAATGAGGGTCGAATAAGCCAATCCTGGACGCACTCTTAGGTCCGATTAGGGCCGTTGAATTTGGCAGCTGTCATCATGCGTTTTTACTAATTTTACCCTTACAATGAATTGTACTAACCATGCCATTGTTCCATTAAGATCATCAAGCCAATGACCAAAGTAATATTAATGATCAATGAGTACTTAGTTGAACAAATGCTCATTTATTTTATTATAATAGGGGAATATTAGCTTTAAGAAAGATTAGTAAATTTGGTCACTTTTACTAGTTTTTTTTTTATCTTTTAAATTTGTAATAATTTATAAAATACAAAGGCATTTCAGTTATTTGGAAAGAGAAATAAAAAAGTATAATAACATATGTACTTGTCTTTCTATGTACATTTTGTATGTACTTGTTTTCTTCTCTTTTCTTCCCAAATGATATCATGCCGATCAGGTACTAGTTCTCCTTTCCTTCGTCTCTTCGAGAGATGGTCAGAATCTCCCTCTAGCTGTTCCGGGCTAGTAGCATACCTCAGTCTACCTTCCCTTCTAACTCCTTGTATTCCTCCCTCTTTTCTCCTCTTGTCCTCATCATATTCCCATCCTTCCTCCACTTCTGAATCCCTGTTCTACAATTTTTTTCTCTCTCCTTGTTTCATCGTGCCCCTGTATCCTCCGGTTGGACTGCATAGTCTTTTCCTACCTTGCAGCCCCTACTCCTCTTTAATGGCGGACTTGTCGACTAAACTTATTCAGCTCTCACTACAAGCTCTCACTATAGGAGAACAATGCCACAGTGGAACTAGATGACAACGCAATATAAGAAGCTCACTCTAGGTTTGAGAACAGCTTAGTGGGAAGATTCTTATCAAACCGCCCTTATAACTTGAACTTAGCAAAGGCCACCATTGCTCAATCGTGGAAGCCGCGAAGAAATGTTCAGGTGATCGAGTTGACAGAGGATTTGCTTTTGTTTAAGTTTCAGAAGAAAGATGTGGTGAGGGTGAAACGTCATGAACCTTGAGCTTTCAATAATCATTTGCTTCAACTGCGCGATTGGGTGCCCAACTCCTTGCCATCAGAAATGTCCTTTGAGGAAACTCCCTTCTGGGTTCAGCTGCATGGGCTTCCCCCTGACAATCACACCTTCAAGATCGGCATGGACCTGGGCAGCGAGACTGGTTAGGTGCTCAAGGTTGATGTCAAACCTGGAGATGGTTCCAAAGGAAAGTTCCTACGGGTCTGAGTTTTAATCGACACCACCCTTCCCCTTCGTTACCAGATGCTTGTTAAAAGAACCTCTCTAGCGCCCTTGTCAGTTGATATTCGCTATAAAAGACTCCCTTCTTTTTGTTACCACTGTGGTATTGTTGGCCATGAACTCAAGTACTATGAGAGTTTTCCAATAGAGTTGCCATGGGAGGAGGAATGGTTCTTTGGCCCTTGGTTAAGGGCAGATTATTTCAGAATTAAGCAAGCTTCTATGCAAGGTACCCAGCAGGACAAGAATTCCTTTCTCTAGGCAAGCACCATTCGCTAGCTCGTCTGGCCGCTCGAGGAGGACGATGTACAGTCTAGGCCTCTCCGGCGAGCAACGGGTACTGACAGGCCCTACTGGCAAACAGCACATCATCCCTCTAGTAGCAAATATGGAAATAACGCGTGGAGGGGAAGCTTCACAAGTCTCCCAGACTCTGCCATTGTAGTTGGATACGATGTTTGAAGGTACTTCCAAAGCAACTCCAGCCCTTTTGTCTGAGGACACCATGCTAGAGTTCCCTGAAAATCAAATCATTAAAGGTGATCTTCTAACCACCTTAATCCCAACTCTACTCCATACGCAACCTGCCCCGACTCTCCCGCCTTCTATTCCATCGTTTCTGGAGTCCCACCACTTGACCCTTGTGCTTGTTGATCAACCCACATTTGATAAGGGCTCATCGGGGCCAACCAAACTCAACCGGCCACCTTGTTTTGTTTCCTTAAGCCCAACTAGTTTGGGGCCCACAACGGACTCGATGGAGATTACTGTGGGCCAAGCCCAACACGAGCCAAGTTTCCCATCACACCCTCTTATTCTTGGCCATTCAGTTCTTGGTCCCAAAAGCCTCAAGAACTCCCCAACTTGCAACTCTACCAACCGTAAGAGGAGTGTTTTAGATCGGGTTCATTTGGCACTTCCTCACAAGAGTCATGGCCACAGGCGAGCTACTCACTCATATTCAACAGTTTCCAAGAGGCAGAGATTCACTCAACTGGTCTACAACAAACTTTCAGGAGTCACGACTAACAGTAAATTTCCTAGTGATGCTACCCAAGGGATTGATTCTTTTCTATCGGAGGCGGCTTGCGAGATTCAGCCCCTCCGATTGACATTACCATCCTAAGGTAGAACTATCGGGGAGTTGAGCGACCCTCGACAGTCAGGGATCTTAAAGAGTTAATTCGTATCAATATGCCTCGGTTAGTATTTCTTATGGAAACCAAAGCTACTGAGACAGTGATGCAGAAGTGGAAAGTTCGGTTACGATTTGATGACTTGGCACTTATTAACCTCGTTGGCATAGCAGGGGGTCTCTGTGTGTTATGGAGGAACCATTGGAGGGTGGAAATAATCCACTCCTTCGGGAACATTTTTCACCCTAGAGTGCGAGAGAAGGTAGGCGTGGAACCATGGGTACTCTCTCTTGTGTATGGGCCTTCTGTGGAAGAAAATCAAAAACAATTCTGGAATACTCTTGCAGTAGAAAAACCGAAGGATAAGCACCATCTTTGTGTCGGGGATTTTAATAAAATATTGTTTCACTATGAAAAAGAAGGTGGCATTCCGAAAACTCCGGCACAACTTGAAGTTTTTGCTAATTTTGTTCGTAAGCATGGCTTGCTTGACTTGGGCTTCATAGGCAATTCTTTTTCATGGACGAATAAGAGACAAGGGAGAGCTCATGTAAAAGAAAGGCTAGATAGGGCACTTTGTTCTAGAGATTGGATGATTTGTTTCACAACAGCTTCGATCCATCAGATTCCAATCATTGGTACTGATCATAGCCCCTTAATTATTAATTTGCAGTCATTATTACAACGGAGTAGAAGATCTTTTAAGTTTGAGTCTATGTGGACTACTCACCCGGGCTGCTAAAAGATTGTAGAGAGAGCTTGGTGCACTCAGTTGTCAGGTTCCTTTATGTTTCGTCTTTGCAAAAAGATTGGACTCGTCAGAATAGCCCTAAAACAATGGAATTATGAATCTTTTGGCTCGGTGCAGAAAAGGAAGGATGATATGCGGTTCAAAATAGAACAAACTTAAAGACTTGAACCGAACAAGGTGAACTTGGATGCAGAACTTACACTTCAAAAAGACTTAGACTCAGTGCTTCAACAAGAAGAAATGTTATGGGCGCAAAGGTCTCAATTCAAGTGGCTAAAGGAGGGCAACAGAAACACAAAATATTTCCACATTTCTACTCTACAGAGGCGTGCTTCCAATCGAATTGACAACATATGTTCTGAAACTGGGACTCTCTGGCAACATCCAGATGAAGTGGAAAAGTGCATTATTGATCATTTCAGTGCTCTTTACACTTCCAAAAATTCAGATTTGAAAGAGGAGGATTTCTTATGCATTCCAAGGAAGGTTACGGTTGAAATGAACTGGGATCTGGTTCGTCCTTTAGAAGATGCAGAGGTTAGATGTGCAGCTTTTGAAATTGGAGCAACAAAAGCTCCAGGCTCTAATGGCATGACTGGATTATTTTATCATCATTGTTGGGAAGTGGTAGGTGAAGATGTCATTGCAGCTGCAAAGAGATTTTTCAATAGTGGTTTTCTTCTCCAAGAGTTTTAACTTTACTCACATCACTCGCATTCCCAAGAAAACTATGCCTAAACATCTAGGTGATTTTAGACCCATTGGACTCTATAATGTGTTATATAAGATATTTTCCCGAGTTCTCGTTAATCGAACGAAGGTAGTGGTGGGTGACTTAGTGCACCCAAACCAATATGCTTTTGTTCCCAATAGGAGCATTTCGGAAAGCATTTTCATTACCCATGAGATTGTCCATCACATGAAATGTGTGAAAAGGAAATCAGACTTTCTTATGACAATGAAGTTAGATATGAACAAAGCCTACGACTGCCTAGAGTGGTCCTTTCTTGAGAAAGTTTTGCAAAAGTTGGGTTTTTGTGAAAGATGAAATGGTCCTTCAATTGATATTCAAAATCGGGTTTAAATTTTAGCCGCAATACTCCTTGGAAATTCAAAAGGCTGATTTTCAAGTCTCTCCACATGGTTATCCTTGACACCCCGAGCGTCCATCTTGGCTTGCCATTAGTGTTTTGGAGATCTAAAGCTCACTTTTTGCAAACCTCCGGGATAGAGTGTTAGATAAACCCAGTAGCTGGCGAATTGTATCTTTCTTATTAAAGTTGTGGTTCAAGCCATCCCTTCCTATGCTCTGAGTTGTTTCAAGCTACCTATCTCCTTATGTGAAGAAATTGAGAGCAGAGCTACTGATTTTTGGTGGGAGAAAGATGACCACTAAAGGAGAGCTCATTGGGTTGGATGGAAAACCATGTGTAGGAGCAAGGACTCTGGAGGTGCGGGTATCAAAAATCGTTCTTCTTTTAATCTTGCTCTATTAGCCAAATAAGGTTGGAATCTTATGAAAGACCCGGATTCAGTTTGGGCTCGATTAGCGAAGAGCATCTACTACCCCAACACAAATTTTCTTAATGCTAAAGTGGGTTATATGACCTCCTTGGCCTGGAGGAGTATAATGGCAGGTCGGGCAGCGCTTCTTCCGGGTTTGCGATGGAGGGTGGGTCGGGTCAAGGCATAAATTTTTGGAAGGACTAGTGGATCCCAACTTTACCTAGCTTCAAGCTTTACTCTAATATGCTGCCAAACTGCCCCTGAACTTTAGTGGCTAAGTTTATAGACCCAACTACAAAAATCGGGATCTCTCTTGCTTAAACCGAGTTCTCTATACAGTTAAGGCAAAGGCAATATGCAAAATCCCTCTTCCTCATCATTCCAAAGCAGACCATCTTTTGTGGCACCATACCACTTTAGGATCATTCACGGTTAGAATGGCTTATCACAACTTCATTAGCCTTCATCCTTTGAGGCGAGCGGGAGCCCCTAGCACGTCATCCATTAACCACATGGATTGTTGGAGGTTCCTATGGAAGCTTCCAATTCCCCTCAAGGTGACTTGGTTTATTTGGCGGTGTTTGAATAATGTCATTGTTGTGCACTCAAATATTGCTCAGAAACGTATCATAGTGGAACCTCATTGCTTCTGTTGTGGTGAAAAAAAAGAAATTTTGGTTCATTTGCTGGTGGAGTGTAATCTCGCTAGGGCAGTGTGGTGGTGCTCCCCTCTTGCCACCAGGACAGATTTCAAGGAATTCCACTCATTCAATGAGTGGTGGAACTTTTGAGGCGCGGCTCCTTTAGCAAAGGAGGAAAAGCTCAGGACTCTTTCTTTGATCGCTAGTCTTTCTTGGCACATCTGGAAGCCTAGAAACAACCTCAGTTACAACAAATAAAGTCTTTTACCCATGAGATTCTCCATCACATGAAATGTGTGAAAAGGAAATCAGACTTTCTTATGACAATGAAGTTAGATATGAACAAAGCCTACGACTGCCTAGAGTGGTCCTTTCTTGAGAAAGTTTTGCAAAAGTTGGGTTTTTGTGAAAGATGAAATGGTTTGCTGATGCAATGCATGGAGACCATGAGATTTTCCATTTTAATAAATGGCGAAGCCAAAGGTTTCATTACTCCCACGAGAGGTTTAAGGCAAGGGGACCTCCTCTCCCCATACCTCTTCATTCTTGCTACCAATTGTTTATCGAATCTAATGATGGATGCATAAAATAGAGGACAACTTTCAGGTATTCGTATTAAAAGGCAGAGCCCACCCATCTCGCATGTCTTGTTTGCGGATGATTGTATTGTCTTTACACAGACCAAGTTGGAGGAAGTCACAGTTCTTCAAAATCTGCTCGGCAAGTATTCGAAAATATCGAGTCAATTGATATTCAAAATTGGGTTTAAATTTTAGCCGCAATACTCCTTGGAAATTCAAAAGGCTGATTTTCAAGTCTCTCCACATGGTTATCCTTGACACCCCGAGCGTCCATCTTGGCTTGCCATTAGTGTTTTGGAGATCTAAAGCTCACTTTTTGCAAACCTCCGGGATAGAGTGTTAGATAAACCCAGTAGCTGGCGAATCGTAGCTTTCTTATTAAAGCAATCTCTTTAGTGGCAGAGGTGTTCGATTCCGAAGCTAGAGTGCCGCGGGGGCCTCTTTGTAATTTGCTACAGATGAGTGCTTCTATTCCAGGTGCACGGGGATCTTCACCATAATTGGGTCACTATCGCATCTAATGGGGCCTCCAATTCTAATGGGGAATTGCTGGAATAGGAGTGGTTGCAAGGAACCATAGATGCTCTATATTAAGGGGCCACATCCAAGGTCTAATGGGGGGCTCTCCCATTGTAGTAGAGGCCTTAGCTTTCTGGTCAGCTACAAATCTGGCATTGGATAATAACTAGTCTTCTGTTCGTTTTATTTTGGATGCTCGCACTTTAGTGGACAACTTCACTTTGCCTCCAATTCCTCCTTCTGCTGATATTGCTCCCATAGTGAAAGATATTAAGATGAATTTAACACTTCTCTAGCAGGTTGATCATATCCCAAGGGAGAGGAACGGTTTTGCCCATAATTTAGCTGCAAAGGCAATAGCCTGCAGTGTTCGTGGGTGCTTTGCAATTCGCCATCTTTTAGCCCAAGAATGTAGGCAGTTGATTTTTGATAGGGGTCCCAGACCTCTATAGTGTGTTTTGTAATTGTTTCCTTAGTTTAAATGATATCTCAACTTCAAAAAAAAAAAAAAAAAGATATCATTCTACGGATTAAGTATTCAAAATGGTAAAAAAAAATATTAAATTAAATAATTTTTTTTTAAAAAAGCAGTTTAAAAAGTTGTTGAATGCACTAGCAAGGTTAAAAATCTCATTCTAATATTGGTCTTTTACACCTGCCTTGTTACTCAAACTGTAATGTTGTATCTCTCAAATCAATGAGATTAGGTTTGAGTCCATTGGAATGAGTGTAATGAGTGTAGTAGTTGATATGCACCTCGATAACTAGAACAAATACTAACCAAACTAACTAGGGGTGTGGCCTTATTGGAACTTGTTTGGATTGCAAATCGTGTTGTGGATAAGATTAAGATGATGGCTAGGAGCCTTGGATAAAATAATCATGAAAATCACATTTTTCTTATTACCCGCCAACTAGCCAAATTTATTGCTTGATTCAAGTTGGCTTATCCAAACATATATAGATTCAGACCTAGTTTGGGTTCGGAGTCTTGGGATTATTATTGGAGCTGAGCTTGGCAAAGCTCGATCTTGGTTTGAACATGCTCGGCTTGAGCTTGACTTGAACTTGATTCAAGCTCAAATGTGCAGGCTTGAACTTGGCTTGTACAAGCTCGATTGAGCTCAACTTAGCCCAACTCGAGTTAAGGGCTCAAGCTTGATTCAGGAATATTTAGATAGTTTTATGAGATTTTGATAAAAATTATTTATTATTAAATTACATTATAGAAAACTACCCAAAATTTATAATCTAATCATTCGGACACAAAATTTAGATTTGAAGATAGTCCTTTAATCCAGAAGGAGAGAGTTAAAGTTAGGATTTTTGCTTTTAATTTCTTAACTTTCTTTTGTTATTATTATCTCCTAAGTTTTTTTTTTATTATTTGTTAAATAATATTAACAAAAATTATATATATATATAATATTTCGACCCGAGCTAAACTCAAGTCGAACCAAGCCCTAAATCAACTAAGCTTCAAGTCGAACCGAATCAAACAGGGTCTGGCTCAAGCTCAAGCTCAAGCTCAGCTTGATTAAACATTTTAGCTCAACTAATGGCTGGTTGTTCGAGCTTGAAATGTCATCTTGAGCTCCGCTTGTTAGCAGCCCTAATTAGAGCCTGATTAAAGCTTATTTGACCCAAACCTTAGAAACTGAAGGCCCAATGAAGCTGTTGAGCTGATCTGTTTTTTTTATTGGGTTATGAAATGGCATTTTCTAACCCGGGTGATCTTGGTTTCGTTCCAGGTAAAGAATAAAATCGAGTTGACTATGGTAGTTGCCACCCCTAGTTGCAATAAGCCTGGTTCACACTCTTTCATGATCTAGAGATATCGCATCCAAGGGTGGAGCCAGGTGGGGGCCTAGTGCACGTGCCCCCCCGGGAACTTTTGAAAAATAACTTATTTTTAGGACATGTAGGTGTCCCCTGAATTTTTTTGTTTAAGTGTATTTTATATTAAGTTGTTTAATTATTTAACTCGGCATAATAATGGGACAAAGAAGTGGTTGCCTGCTAAAAATATATGTTATGTTATTTAATTATTTAAAAGGGAATAGACATGAGGTAAGGAGGCAACTGTCCCTGAACTTTAAAAAAAAAGTTATATAATTTATATCATGTTATTTAATATTTAATTGAGCATAGTTATGAGGTAAGGAGACAATTGACCCGTAAACAAGAAGAAATAATATGTCGTAAGATATGTTTGAAATGTATAGACAAAATGGCCTAAGAGCTTAGTCGTCAAAAAAAAAATCTCCCTAGACCTAGAATATTTTACTCCGCTTACCAAATCCATTAACCATTACTATCATTTTTAATAGGAAAATAATCACCTCCACGGTTGGTGACAAGAGAAGGTGCATATCAGGTCCCCTTTTAATGTCAATGTCACGTGTCCTCTTTTTAACTTCATTTAACTGTGAGTAAGATTCACTCACCCTTACGGTTCACTCATCTACCCTTGATTTTTAGAAAAATAAAGTTAAAAAAAAATTAACTGCAAGAGTTAAAAAATTAACTAGAGTTCATGGCCGTCCCATCTGTCTGTTCGTCCCCCCCCAACACACACACACACTTAAAAAGTCCTGGCTCCGCCCCTGATCACATCGATCAGAAGATAGATTGTAAATACCATATGATTAACCTACTTTTCACAAGTCATTGTTAACAATACTAATGCATGCACCTCTCAAAAGCAGGCAATTGGTAGGAAGGTTGATTTCATATTGTCATGAAATTGTTGTGGGCTGGGGGCCCACACAAGATGAGGCCATACTTTTTGTTGGAAAGTCCCAATCAATGAGTATCTGCAACCAGACAAACACTTTAATTGTGGCCCTTTAGGAGGGGTGGTAGGAGGATTCCTTCTGGTTCCTACTTTCATCCCCTCTTATTCCTACTGACCGACCATGTCTATATTGCCTATAAATCTATTATTTTAATTCTAATGATAATTTTGTGTGGGCCCATGATTCGGCTATTAGATCTCTTATGTGGATGGGAGATGGGTGACCAAGCCTGGCTAGAAATCTAGTCTAATGGGCTTGGGCCTAAGCCTCTTAGCGAAGTCCACTCAACCAGGTAAATGGGCCTTGCCGGGTCGGGCCGTAGGCCAGTCCAACCCATTGACACCCCTATCTAAGGTTGTAACCGTCTTACTGAGGTCACTGAATCGGTTCTTAAGGACTCCGAGATGGATTTGGTGGAACTTTCTAGGTGACATGGTATTAAGGCCGGCTCACCTAATCACTAACATAAACATTAACACATACAAGCTATCAAGTCCCCATTGTGGGAACTCAAGAAAAAAAAAACTGTAAAGTAAGATTTCTTAAAGAAGAAGTAGGGTTTGGGTGAATCATCTTCATGACTGAAGAAGACCACATTATCTGAATCCATCCCTACAAGATACATTGAACATGGGTTTGAAAGATTTGTGATTGATGTGGATTCCTCCAAGCACTATATTCTAATTTTTTTTTTAAAATTGATTGATCATGGAAAACTAGGAAATATCATTGGGACATTGAGTAGTTTCTCCGCACATTTGGCGCAAACCGACGGGGAAGCGTATTTCTTCGCATTTTCCTTTTTTTTTTTTTTTTGTTGGCGATGTCTAATATGAAATCATTTTGGATCCCTCCTCCATTTGCCTGACGCCTTTGTATTTTGTGAAATTAGACCGTAGCTATAGGTATATGACTTTTGATAGAATAGAATTAAAGAAAGAAGATTCATGCTGACGATACCAAATAGTTTGTAACAAACTTGATGATTACATACATTGAGATGAAATTGGGTGCATCTCTGTCTCTACCCAGTCTAATATGTTTGAAAATGTCTCTACCCTGTCTAATATGTTTGAAAATGACATGCCTAGGAACGGACAAATACATAATTATCATTGATCCGATGTTTTGTTCATTTCTCGAATTCTATTCCTTCTCCTATGGCCCTTACAAATTCGTCATTTTTTTTCTTTGATCTATTAGGGATAATTTTTTGGAGTTGGGATCACAGTCAATTGCAATTAAACTAGGGAGAGTTCAATTGCAGCCACAGATCAACAAGTGTCCTATTGAACCCCATTAATTGTTGTTAAGATTTACTAACTCTTAGGGTTCAACAATCTATCCTTAGTTTTTAGAATAAAAAATATTAATCCTAAGGGTCAAAACGTTTTAAACAAGGTTAAAAAGGTAGTTAAAGGGATTATGTGAGTGCAATTGAACTCTCCTGATACCAAATAATTTGTAAAAACTTGATGATTACATACATTGAGATGAAATTCGACACATCACCATCTCTACCTTGTCTAATATGTTTGGAAATGACAGGCGTAGTAGCGGAAAAATCCATAATTATTGTTGTTTTGCTCATTTCTCAAATTTTATTCCTTTATCCATGCCCCTTCCAATTAGTCTTCTTCTCTTTGCTCTCATAGGGATATTTTTTTGGAGTTGGGATCACAGTCAATCACAATTGAACTCTGAAACACATATCCTATTTAACCCTATTAACTGTGGTTAAGATTTACTAACTATTAGAGAATATAGAAAAGTATTGTAATAAAGTGAATGAGATACACTACATCATCAAGTGTATCTCATCACAATATTAGATTAGCATCAATCAAGGGTAGATTAGATTTGATTAGGTATGATTAGATTAGGTTGATTTACTTTCCATAAAAGTCCATCTTGTTAAATCTATATAAACCCTATCTAGGGTCAATGTAAATCATCCAAGTTAATCAAGAAATCTATTTTCTATCATGGTATCAGAGCGGGCCGGTCCGACCCTATTGTAAAATTCTCTTTGGTTACATTGATCTTTTTTCAATTGAGTTGGCCTTTCCGGACGGGCGGCAATTCCTGAATTTTTTTTTTCTGTTGTGCCTATTTATATTTTATCATATTCACAGTTTCCTTGTTTTATCATATCTCTCTTTTATTTAGCCTAGCCTCAACCATTGTCCTCCATTGGTAGAGAAGCATCATCAATAGCCTTTACTCTTCTAAGTGATTAATAAAGGTTATCCATTCAAGCCACTGATAAGGATCAACACCACATTTCGCAAATAAAGTCATCCAATCATGTTGCCAACCCATATGGCAATTATGATTATTGCATCCGAAAGTTGCCAAGCTTGCCTTCGCCTTCGCCCTCTTCTATTTTTTTTTGGCCACTATGGCTCCACCACCACTTGTTACATGACTGATCTTGGGATGTTGTGTATCTCATCAAACACATATCAATGTATGTATGCTTCTCCTGCATTAAAAGTCCTCCATCTATGCTATCTTCAGTTATGTTCTCTAAGCCTATAGATGTCTTTATTTCATGCCCATTAGAGGCTCCCATTTTGGCCCATTAGAGGCCCCATCTTTGACCCACGAGTTTAAATTAGGTCAATAGAGACCATTATTTCTAGTTCATAGAGACTAATATTTGAGGCCCATAGAGGCCCAATTTAAGCCCATCGAGGCTCATCTTCATTGATTCATGCAGATCAACTTATCAAGCCCAAGAGGCTTGTATCTTTGGCCCATAGAGACCCATTTCAAGTCTTTTTAAAGGCTGATTTTCTTGGCCCATAGGCCCATTTTCAGGCCCGTTAGAGGCCCCTTCTTCACGACATGGTAACAAATCTAGGGTACTCAAATGTGGACACATCATAGCACGCAATTTAAAGCAGTAAATATCATGGCATATAGATCAATCAAGCACACAATGAAGATCCAATGGTGTCAAGTGGAGATCAAGATGTGTTAAGCGGATTTCTACTAGATACAAACATGTGGAGATTTTTCAATCCCCATATGTTTGAGGGGGAATATTAGAGAATATAGAAGAGTATTGCAATAAGGTGAATGAGATACACTACATCATCAAGTGTATCTCATCACAATATTAGATTAGCATCAATCAAGGGTAGATTAGATTTGATTAGGTATGATTAGATTATGTTGATTTACTTTTCATAAAAGTCCATCTTGTTAAATCTATATAAACCCTATTTAGGGTCAATGTAAATCATCCAAGTTAATCAAGAAATCTATTTTCTATCACTAACCTTTATTATTCAACAATTTATTCTTACTTTTTAGAACGAAATATATTAATCCTAAGGGTTAAAATTTCTTAATCAAGGTTAAAAAAGACAATTAAAGGGGCTCTGTGAGTGCAATTGAACTCTCCCAATAGGATCCAGACTCCAACTTTGTGTGGAAGTTCTCCCTTTTTGTATCTTTTGTAATTCTAGTTTGAGAAAGAGCGGTGATTAGCGGACCCATGGGTCCGTTCCATATCTTACCCTGTGTCCTTGTGTCCCTTTTAACACCCCTTTAACACTGATTAAGCTTAACTAATTTTTTTGATTTTTTTAAACCATGGTTGGATGAATCTTAACCATAGCGGGTGAGTATTTAACATTGAGGCGTGGACCAATGAGGATTGGCCATTACGTTACAAAATGGAAGTCACGGGTACGTTAACTATTTTCCTTTGAGAAATGGTAGAAGACGAGCCCTTCAAGAACGTTGTAAACATCAGCGTTCCAACATTCGAAACCATCAAAGCCGTTTTCTATGATAAGCTAGAAAGAAATCCCTTTCGCTCGATAAGGTATACGCAAATCGACACAAGATGTGTTACCAAGATATTGCGAATTGTGGGGTCAGCACTAGGTCACACGGCACGAAAAGGGTTTGACAACAGAAAACTTGTCTTCTAGAATGAGCTGGAGAGATCAATGTCTCGCTCAATAAAATATATTTGAGTGGTGACATATGTTATTGTTATAACGTAACCACGGCAAAATAACAATTTTCTCTTTTAAAGATTATTACTTTCACCATGAAAACAATAACACGTGTTATTTTTGCAGAGAGAGTTTGGAATTGTAAGACTGGGACTAGCATTCCTCTTGTAGTTTTGTACAGTAGAAGCTTTTAATTTTATTTCTTTTTTCTTTTTTAATGAATTATAGTAGAAGCTTATTTTGCATCTTCAGTAACTTATTAGTCTTATCTTTGTATAGTTGTTCTCCAATTGTGTTGTTTTCTTTTCTTTTTTCTCGTGACGTCATTAATTATCTTTATTTTTCATGTTTTTTTTTAGAACCACCCTCTCTCATTAAGAGGTTTGATAGTATGTAGCCAGTCTAGACTACTGAAATTGGTGAGACCGATTCGGTGCATCTAAGGTGTACCTAAAGTTGGTAGGCTTCCATGCTCGTCGGTTCAAAACTAAACAATGTGAGGGATTGACGTGAGATCAAATGGGTAGGATCTTTCAAGTTGATTGAATGTTAGATGTGTGTAGGGTGAGAAGCGGTAAATAGTGATCCCAACCCTTTCATATTGACCATACACATCTCCTGATATGCTATTTGAGGACTTTCATCATGATCACTTGATCAAGATACTCAAATAAGAAGTCATTACCTTGCATTTAATGGTCTATTATGCACATTTAATGGTCAATTATGCACATATTGACCATACACATCTCTGCTTCACGTTAAACAAAGGCTATGGCATGTTTGTTATTACTAAAAGTGACGGGGGTAATTTTACAATATATGTAATTATAAGATTGCCATTGTGACAGTGTAAAAAGGGGAGCTCCCCTCAACACGGCTCCTCTTTGTATTTAAACTGTTTCTTTTAAGGTGTGTGCGTTCGGGAAAAAATTAGCACGATAAATGCCAATTCCGAAAAATAGCCGATGATGTTCGAGAGTTCGGTGCGTGTTACGTTATTTCGAACTTGCTGGATCTCATATTTGATAGGCTTCGCTTCTACGACTGGCTTCCCAGCCGTTGCAAACACTGAGCGAGAGTATCCATTTCTCGAGAAATGAGACTGGCATGAGATAAAAAGATATTACCTTTACATGAAATTCATGTCTCAGCCTCAACCTTGAGATATGAATTTCTTGTACTCGTGAGAAATATAAACTATTTGCTCGACACCGTCTCTCTAGTCTCTTTTTCTCTCTCGGCCACCACCACCACTAAACTCCATTTCCATCCCCCACCAACACCTCCACCCTCACCCCTATCCGGCCGCCACTATTACCACCAACCTACTACAACCTTCACCTTCAGTGCCACCACAACCACCACTCCCTACCCCCACAACACTCCTCACTCCACAACCACCACCTCCTGCCCCATCCACCACAACTATTGTAGGAATTTACTTTCGAATTTTCATTGTCGACCAAACACCAAGCACTCATGTCACGAGAAATTAAAACTTCTCAAGAATTGAATCTCTTGAGAGATAAGTTTCCGCGTCATCTGTCTGTGTTGGAAGTAGGGCTGTCAATGGGCCGGGCTTGGGCTAGGCTTGGGGATGTCCAAGCCGAGCCTCATCGGTAACTATTCTGTCCAAGCTTCGCCCAATCCCAGCATAGTCTGTACAAATAAAACCCTAGTCTTGACATGGGCCGGCCGCGATGGGACGTGCTCTGCCAGAATATGGGCCTAGATAAGATAACAAAATCAAAATATGTTGACTAGCGTTTTTCTGGGCATGCATTGCAGATTGGCGTGTTGTTTGTAAATGTAAGTTTAGGCTAGTTGGCGAGAAGACCCACTGTACGAAGCACAAAGCTAACTTTGGCTGCTCCCCTGTTTTTTCGTTTCTTTGTCGGAATAATGGTTGTTCCCTTAACTCTAGCTCTACTTGATTGAGTGACAGAAATTTTTAGAATTACAAAATAACTAAGACACGTAGCAAAACACTGTACTGTTATCCAAGTCCAATCAAATGCAATCTAAGTTTGGCAAAAAGCTAACCTACAAGTGCAAGCAATAGCTAAAGAAAAAAAAAATACTAATATTTCAAGTTAGGCAAAAAGCTAGTTATAGATACAATGATTTCACTGAAATACTTTCCAAGAAAATATATACTTCCAGTAGCTGTCTTCGACTGTGGCGATAGAAAAAATACAAGCTCCAACAAAAATAAGACAGCGCTCCAAGACTTTAGATATCAAATTACCATGTCGTCCACGGTTTTGAGTCAAAACCATGGACAATATGGTAATTTGGGATATTAATATATATAATTAAGGTATTATAGTTTTGGGCCGGTCTGGGATTCAAGCAGCCAAGTCCTAATCTAACTGGGATAAATATGGGCCTATGTTTTTTTAACCCAACCCTAGCCCTATGGGCCTTAAGATTCTTCTACCATGTAAATAGTCTTCCGCACATCCCAAACTTTCTAAGCTCCCTTAGTCTTCTTAGGAAACTGATGTACATTTGAATGAAAATAGAATTAATAATGTTTTAAAGACAAGAGTTGTCGCCATCAAACCATTTATAAGCCTAGTCATTGCTATAACAATTTTAGTATCGAATACTCAAGGAGCAGCAGGAATGCCAAGACATTCATCCATCAAAACATAGGTAACCTTGAGTTGTTTCAGGGAGTACATGATTTGTTCTTTATTGCAATAGAAATTTGTTCCATCAAACTGACCATCGAGACAGTTTGCGCTGACAGGGATGAGACCGAGCTGAGTCACAGTGGTCAATTGAGTCAATGGTCTGATATGAGTTTTGCACTTGTGTAGAACTTTCCTCTTCATCATCCTCTTATATAAGCAAGGGCTAGACTTGGGAATAACTAATTAATGTTTAATGAACCTTAATATAAATAAATGTCGTTCTTGTGGATCTATTCTTGTGGGTCTATTCTTGTTTTTCAAATGACTTGACTTGAATATAATTATCTTTTACTACAGTAATTTTATCAATTATATAAAGGCAGTACAACTAAACATAGACGTAAAACATTCAAATGGAAGAAATTACTTACTCATTGAAAATTTTTCTAATTTCTGAGCATGCTTATATATTTTTTTGCAATTGATCCAACCATTACACTGAAGATATTTTTGGAATGATTAAACTCAAGCACCAGTGTTCCCTGTAATTGAATAATGAATTCTAAAATTTTAGTTTTAAATGAATATTCAACTATAAGAATTAATAATCATATATAATTCTTTATTAACAAAATAACATGAGAGCTAGTTGTTGGTAGAAATTTACCCAACATTATAATGTATAATGAATACTTGGTCATCATTGGCTAAGGTCACATTATTACATATGTTTATTAATCATGATTGTGTTTTTTCAGTACAATCACTGTGTTTACAAAAATCGTGATACTGGATATTATAAATCGCGGAAGAGGTCCCGAATTTTTTTTTACGGAATTTAAGATCAAGGGTACTAACCAAAGCATGATAAATGTTTTTTCATAGAAAATATGAGGTCACGGCTATTTTATAACCGTGATCATTGCGCATCACCATTCAAGATAAAAATCAAGGTTCTAAAAATAACCGGGATCAAAATTTCTTTTTATGATTACTGTTATCAACGTAAATTTTAATTACATTATTTTAGAATCTAATCACAGTTTATAAACAAATGTGATCAAAATTTTAGTCTATATAAACTTTGGAAGGTCTTGATAATTTTACCAAGTGATATATAGAAGGAAAATATCTAATGTTCTCTATTTGACTTCTCTAATGTTGTCACTTTATCTCTTAAACTTCTTTAATGATGTCAGAAATTCAACAAAGATATCAATTTGTACTCTCTTCTACTTCTCATTCTTTTCCTGCTCAGATTATAGAATTATACAGCATATTGAGCTGTTTTTCTTTATTTCTCATTCATTCTTTGTCAGTTTATAATAACAATAAGCTTTTTTTGAAGCTCCGTTTTCAAAATTATTTTTTCAATCCAAATTGACGTAGGCAATGGAAATGTTACTTTTTTAGCAAGGTTGGTTTGGAATATGAGGAAAAAGATGAATATGAAGTTTCTTCTATTGGAAGTGGCTCATGCATAAAAGTTTATGTAGGATTTCCAATAGAGATGTTGTACTTCTTTTGTACTTGATCTACCAACAATTTTGATAATGAAAAAAACGGTGTACTTCCAACTAAGTTTATTTCATTTGTATTTGATGATTTATTATGTAAAAAAAATTATATACAAACGTGATCCTTCATCAAAGTTTCTTTCCTTTGTTTCCTATTATTCTGCAACTTAAAATTTTGTTTTTATTTGACATAAGAGAGTACATCCCAGTGGGAGATGATTAATTTAGAGAAGTGTGAGAATGAATTAGTGAAAGTTCTTAAAGTTTTAGAACGTAGAAAAGTTCAACTATTTCATAGGATCAATGATCATGATTATAAAATACTGAGATCACTATTCACTTCAAAGATCAGGTAGTATAAAACACTGTTATCCTTGGCCACATTAATTGGATAGCTTGATTTATTGGTTGCTAGATTGGTTGATCTCAAGAAATTAAATAGTACTGACGTCGTAATCTTCTGGATTCATCCAAAAAAAGTTGTAATTAATTTTTTTTGAGTTACGATCATGATTAAATTTATTGTGTGACATTCATAATGATTGTGCATGAACTATCAGATCATGTACAGTTATGACACAGCCGTGATGATATATTATTTTCGCGATATTTAATATATCAACATTTACGGGAAACCGTGATAACTATTTCTCGTTGAATTAAGAGATCACGATTATTAAGTCACCGTGATCATTAATAATTTTTTTGTTGGGATTTATAAATCATTGTTTACATGAAACCATGATTAATGTAATATTTAATATCATTGTTATGTTTGTAAACCTAATCTAATATGCTTTGCAATAGGTACTCTACCGTCACTATATGAATTAGTGATAGAAGTATTTTGTCACTATACTTTATTCTTAATAGCGATAGATTATTTTTGTCTCTATATATAATTTTTTTTAAATGTAGCAAATGACGAAATATTCATTAGAGACGGAAGATTGGTGACGGTTTGTATTATCGTCTCTATAAGTATGTATTATAGACGGATATTAATCCGTCTCTAAATTTTCGTCCCTAATTAGTAGATTTCTTATAGTGTATACTATTTAAAATATATTATAATAATTGAGAAATTGTGTTTTAGGGACGATCGGTAATGACGGATTAAAAACCATGACTAAAACTGATATCTAACGACGATTTTTCTATTATTCCCTGATATCGCTCAAAGATATGCGGTACTTTTGTAGTACAGTAAATGATTTTCAGTTCACAGGGAGAAGTGAAAGTAGGGAACACTTGTAAAAAAATTAGATTGTAAATGTTTTGATAGAAAAAGTTGTAATTAATTTAGAGGGAATATCAATGAGAGCGCTAAGGCATCAGGTTTCCTCCTCTTAATGATGTAATATCAATTCGATTAATCCAAAGTATAACTTAATTGAGGATTTCACATCCCAAACCCTCAATAAGGAGATCTATAAATTCAATTAATAATAAAAACTTAAAATCAATTTCTATTCAACTATCCAAACCAAGTTTTAACTTAAGCAATAATTTCACTGGAAAGATCCAAGGTCGACGATATACCTGGAGGCAATATCGCAGCAAAGGATAATATCCGTTGAGATTAGAGTTCTTCATTTGAGAAATCAAAAATTATTACCTAATTACGAGAAAAGCGTGACTAAACTTGTGAAAAGATTTAAATCCAAGAGATTCAATTGAAAGAGAAATTCAAACTAGAAGAACAAGAGAAATAGAAATCATAAACATTCAAAACATTCAATGGATTAAATCAAACTTACATTACCTCATTAAGAGAATTCAAACCTAGCCAAGGTTAGGGATTTAACAATCCATACACAGAAAAAACTAAAACAATAATAAGAGAAGAGAGGAGACTGAGATAAGGGATATTCGAGAGCTGGGACTAGCACCAACGTGTGCAGAGTGATGGTGGGACGTCCGTATGACATATGATATATATAGTTATATGTCTCCCTTTTTGGCTTTTATTTGATTTAGATTTTCTCATTTCTTTAAAATAAAAACATATCTAGAGCATATCTACTCTTTCTAATTTAAGAGAGTTCTATTCTTTTTGTGCCAAAATCATATCCTTCCATATCTTGCTAAGATTCTCTACCTATGTGTGAGAGAATCTTTCTATATTTGTCTTGGGCTTTGACATAAACTTGTAGGCTTTAGCTAGTTGGACTTAGGTCTTGGGCCTTTAGACTTTATCTTCTTCAATCCCGAGAATGGTTTGAGTTAGGATTCCAATATCATCTTTTTGACTTTTCTTTATCTGTTGATTTCCATGAAAGCTCTTTACTCGAATTCCCTGCATAAAATCATATAAAAATACTTAGAACTCATAATTTATAGATGAGATAATAAGTTCAGAATATAGACTTTAAATCCTTGATTCAGACTAGAAAAAGTGATAAAGTTTCACATAATAACTAGTTTGGAATGTATTTTTGCACACTCATCAGTCCTTAATTTTTTGTCTCTAATAAAATACTTTTTGTAGTGTACTGTTTGGTTGTGGTTGTGATAGTTATTGGGAGGTGGAGGAAGAATAATTGTTTTAGGAGAAGTCATGACAGGAATCATCATCAAAGAAAAAATTTTGTTACTATTGTCTCAAAAGGACCGAAACTAATTAGACTAGGGTTGTGTTTGGTTAGACTTTTGGGATGACTTCTAGTGACTTTTGCCCCTCTAAAAGTCAAAAACTCACTAAATTGACGTTTGGCTTTCGAGACCGAAAATGACTTTCCGCCGATGTCAGAAGTCGGGGGAAGTCGCAAAATCCATTTCCTCCGAAAGCCAGAACTTTGGCTTTTGTGGGAAGTCGACGGGACAAGTCTTTACGACAGTATAAAAGAGGATTTTTTTTTTTAAAGTTTTCATTCGCACAAGAGAGAAACGAGAGAGAACCCAACTCCCTTGTCTCCTCTCCTGTGATCGTGGCCTACTCCCAAGGCTCACCCGCCATTCAACTCGTCATAGATCGATGCCTTTGTCATCAGTAAGTCTTCCTTCCCTCCTCTTCCTCTTTTTTTTTTTCCTTTCCTTGTCTCTCATTCTAGGGTTTCAAATAGAAGAAAACCCTTAGGTGGCAATGAATAATATTCAAATTTCAGCATAGATTCAGTGGGAGAGTGAGTGCATAGTACTGATAGTCGAGGTCAGAATCTTCACATTTCCTTCTGTTAGTTTCCTACTACTAAGATATTGTTATGTGTAATAATTTGATACAATGCTTTGGGAAGAAGAGCTTTTGTACAGGGGCTGGAAGGACCATTTTAAGGATGATGGATGTAAAAAATGATTCATTTGTACTTCTTAGTTTTTATATTTTATTGGAAAGGCTAAGAAGGCTCTACGAGATTTGTTGCAGAGAGAGATTTGAGAGAGGATTGGCTCCATAGATGTCTCCATTATATTATGTTGTGTAAGAAGATTATTGTAATTAGAGCAGAAATTTGTTGAATTACAATTTCCTTTTTATCACATGCCCCTTCTTTTGAGCAGGGTGGTTTACTATGGTGACATGTCTGGATTATCATTTGAAAGGAGGACGAGATTGTATTATTTTTTAACCAATTGGGTAGATTATCTGGACCTTTCAATTGGGCCTGTGAACGAATTTGCTTATGTATTTGTATCCGCATAATTGACTACTTCAACCACTCTATCAACTTGTTTATGGCTTGCCTTGTGGTTATGATTCATTAACCTTGTCTTGTGGTTATGATTCATTAACCTTGTGGTTTATATTTGTCATGGGATTATGGCTATGATTCATTAACCTTGTAATTTATATTTTAATCATGTTTTTATTTTAATAAAATTTATGGTAAAAAATGTAAACCATAGTTATTAAATTAAGAAGTTACTCTTGTCACAGAACGCCAACACACATTTTGATTTCTCGTATTGGGAAGCTACTTATCAAAATAACAAATAAAACGACATTTTCCCTTTAAATGACTTTTACCCACTCTCGCAGAGAGCTATTTTCTCAGTAAGTTCTTCTACTGATTTGCAAAGAAGTTTAAATGACTTTTCCCCAATTAAGAGTGATGTTTTAGATGCTATGGGTTGGGTTTGGGTTGAGCGTGTGATTAAAAATTGAACACTTGACTAGCACCAACTCAATCAAACGACCCAACCCATTCTCACCCCTAAGCTTATGTTGCCTGTATGGTAATAGAAGTAAACTAATCATAAACATCATGGCACATCTAACAATAAATAATACACCTTCCTGGTTGCTCCAGTGGTAGGAGTGTAGGGAGTAGACTCAGTTTTCGAGTCTCTCGGACTGAGGTGGTTGATATGCCGATAAATTTATTAAACTAATTTCTAATCTTGGATAAATAATTCACTGTACTTCAAATAAGTTAGAGAGAACGATTAATGTGATGCAAGTTTGCCTATGCATTACGCATTTTAAGATCATGTGACGTCTTTGGACCTACAAACAAATACAATGTGTAGATCCTTTTTACCTACATCTTGCAAAAAATTATTTTTTACATACAATCTTACCAGATATCAATCTGCTGGGAGTCATGACCATATGCTTTCCTTTTATTTAATGCAACAAAAAAAAACATGGTCTTGAAAAACGTGATGCATAGACAAAATTAGCTATACGTCAAGCACGTGTTACTCTCCATTTTTTGGTATATACCTTTTTGGATTTTGGTAGCCCTAACTGCAAATCTTCCAAAGACACAACTGGGTGGCTACAAATATTAAAGAGACTCTGATTTGTACTTTTTTAAAATGTTAAAATATTAAAGATCTCCACGTGTCAGCCCCACTCTTGCGTATATGGAAGAGTATGGAGTTAATGCGACTGGGTTAACACTCCTCTACCTTTTATTCCACACTTTTCTTCGTAGAAATGTGCACATATTACTCCTCTCCACTTTTGGTATACCTTTTTATACACTTTTCTTTGTAGAAATATAAAATCTCCTTCTTTTTTTTTAGGGTCAACACCGGGAAAAGCTCACTTTTCTTTTCTCATACTTTTTTTTTAACGATAACATTTACACGTGCACCTAGGGCTTGTCCTAGTGGTAGTTTCGCCCTCTTTGGGGGCACTTGTGAGCAGAACGAACAGGACACTCTGGATGGAGTTCCGAAAGGTGCGATAGTTGTAATATTTACCCTATGCCAAACTTTAAAAGCTAGACATTAATTTACTAACCTAGAACAACTATTAATACTGCTTATCGAGATTATGGCAAAACCATATGGCTTGTATCTAAAAAAGGAAAGGTAATGCTACTTTCTTTTGAACTCACTTTCTTTAAGAAAAATGCATGTGTTATTCATGTCTTTCATTATTAAAAGAATGACACGAGTTTTGCACAAACACTTTGTCCACTCATAAAAAGAGAGTATTTGACGAAGAAAGTGGTACTATAATTAATTATCCAAAGAAATAAAAAAGATTGCAACACTTGGCACTTGACACTTGTTACTATATGCTATATGTTAATAGATTGTGTACTTTTCAACTGCCATAGCATTTTTTTGGATAGTCGAATATGATTAGATTGTAACCCCGGTAAGTAAGTAACAATGATTAGTATAATAGAAATAAGTAACAATGATTAGTATAATAGAAAGTTGAGCGCCGGATTCCGAAGCGGGCTAAATATGGTAGGCTTATCAACCACTATTCCGTCAATTAAAACCCTGAACACCCGCATGGGGGATATACACACTCTAAATGGCACAAACCAGTTGGTGTTACCGGCTCAACATTGAGTCCTTCATGGCACAATTCCTACCACTTGAAGGAGAGTGGATTACCAACAATTCCAGTTGTAGCCCAAAGGGCTAACGGAAAAAGTGCTATTGTCTCGCTCAGTAAAAATAAGAGGATAACTATCAACAGGAACTCCTCTTTTCGGTTAGATAGGAGCTCCGGTTGGCTCCGGTTCAACAATCAACCAGAGCAACCCAAAACTGGCATTGGTAAGAGATATTTATGAAAAAATATTACTGTTAAAAAAATCATTCTTTGTGTTCATAATTACCAAACTACCACTTCCCAATACAAATTTTAAGTTGCTCCAATTGCCTGATCAACTCTGTTTATAATTAATCTTTAAAAATAAAGAATAAATTCAAAAGGAGATAATTGAAAGCAAATGTTTAACTGCGCTATGGTTAAAATTCACTCACTCTTAAGGTTCATCTACTCAACCTTAGTGTAAAATAAAATAAAAATATATTAACAAAATTTTATTAAATTTAACTGTAATTAAAAGAAGTTAAAAGGGACATGGGAAATGGCAGTCCACTATTTAGTGGACTGCACCGTTATTAATCACCGTTCAATGGTCCATGCTCCACTTTTTCACACCTATGATTAAGATTCACTTATCCCTAGGGTCAAGCAATCCAACCTTAATTTGAAAAAAAAAAATCTTTCAATTTAATTTAGTCAAGCTTATCCGGGTTAAAGGAATGTTAAGAGGGCACGAGGACACCGCCGTAACATACATAACTGGCCACCAAGTCAACTAATAGCTGCTCTGTGATTGTGGCAGTACGAAAAATCATTTGTTTTAAACTTTTATTGACTGAAGCCTTTGCACTAAAAACAATGATTGTTGGTGATCCACAGTCCACTTGAACAACGACAGGTGTCAACAGGGCTCTTTCAACTCTAAAATCTTTGGGTGGGATAAACTTTCTCTGATTCTCCCCCACCAGAAAACCAGGGTAAAGGAAAACCGTTGGATTCGTTATGAGGAATTGTAGGGAAAAATAAGGACAGAAAATGTGGCATCGTTCATAAATCATACCTGCTCCAAATATTCCATGCCGACCTAAGTTGACGAATTTGACCCTAAAAAACCTTTCTAATTCCTGTTCAGTCTCAACTGAAATATGGTTCATCGTTCACCTTGTAGGGAGCAATCCCATTAAAAAAGACTAGCGGGTGGCACGTGTGATGCACGTGAGAGCAAGGGGAAGGAGTTAACCACAGTTAATAGGAGTTAAAAGGGTGTTGATGATAGTTATTGAAAAGTTTGATTTGTGAAATTTTGAATTTAAGGACGTTGTTCGTAATTCAATAAAATAATGATACGTGGCTCAAAAGATATTCTAACATATCACGTATATTAAAATCATTTTTGAAAGTTGGTTAACAAAATTCCATGTTTATCTGATGATTTTAGCCATTAATGATCAATGATGATTTTAAGCTCTTATGCTTTTAGTTCATAAAAAAGGATTTTTTGCTCATTAATGACAAATTTACCCTTATGTCACTAATGAAAGATTGAAATTATTGTGCCTTTCACGCTATTGACACAGATTCAAGTCCTAACGCTTTTTGGATATTGTTTCAGGCTCTAACGCCTTCGGATATCATTTCAGGCTCTAACGCCTTTGGATATTGTTTCAGGCTCTAACGCCTTTGATGTTGATTCAGACTTTAACGCCTTCGGATATTCTATATGGCTTCAGTGCCTCGCTCTGGCTTACAACGCCTTTCTCATGATGATGGGTGTGGTATAGATTTGTACCCTCCTTGTATGCCTTTCTGAGGACTTCTGCCAGAAAGGAGATTTGTTTTGTCAGGGGTGAACGGTATGGATTGGTACCTCCCCGTGGGAATGAGTGTGGCTGTTTCCCCTCATTACCTATTCCAGTGGAGCATGGATTACTTCCTGGGCTGACAGTCAGGGAGAAAGCATTGAGGATGGATTTTTCCTCAGTTTCTCTTAAGGCCTGACGGGAAGGGTGTCTTCGTCCAACACCTATGATTTCCCTATTGGACCTGAGATACGGGAAGGGTGTCTTCATCCAACACCTATGATTTCCCTATTGGACCTAAATCACGGGAAGGGTGTCTTCGTCCAACACCTACGATTTCCCTATTGGACTTGAGATGATTATTAGATGATTATTATCATCGTTATTATTAATTATTCTAGAGGAGTGTTGCTGTCTGAACCCTAATATTTTACCTCAGTAGGACAGTACACCATGAAAGCGTATGACCCGCTTTCACGATGTAGTTACCAATTGCTTTTGGGGGAGGACGATGAGTTGTGGTTTGGAGGGCTTAGATAGAATTTGTTAAAAGATGGATATTGTGAATACCGCTTTTAACCTTTGAAGAAAATATCTGAAAGCTTTGGTCATAAAAGCTTAAAGGAGGTATGGTGACAAAACGCCTTTATCTTGATGAAATCCAATATTTTCTCTCTAAAAGTCGGTTACAAAAACGGTTATGACAGCTGTACAAGTTGGTTACAATTTTGATAATCACCTATAAATAGAGGTGACCCCTCCTTGATAAGGGGGAGACTTTCCTTGAGTTCCCAGAAGATTTTCCAAGAACAACCAGATTTTTTTAAAAAAGAATTTACAGAGAGAGAAAGTAAAGGATTCATCAAGAAAAACATTCTGTCACTACTTTTCTTCATCGTTCTTTCTTCTCTCCCTCTGAATCATTTTCCTTCTCTTTCCCCTTTTTCTTTCTTGTGTTCTCTGAATCATTTCTTCCAAAAATAACTCAATTTAGAACGGTCTGGATATCAGATTTAGGCTAGATTGAGGTTGCAGTAAACCCCATTTCTTCAAAGATCAAAATACTCCCCTACAAAGGGATATGTATTAACTTGCGGGTGCGATTGAACTCGCTAGTGGCACGTGCGATGCACATGAGCGTGAGGTGAAGGAGTTAACCACAGTTAATAGGAGTTAAAATGGAAATGTGTTAACCCGTCGGTGCGATTGAACTCTCCCCGAGTTCAATCGTGATTAGCTGTGATTCTAAATAGATTGATGAGCAAGGGGTAGTTTGGGAATTAAAGTAAAAATTAATCAAAGGCAAGGGGTAGTTTGAGAATTAAAGTAAAACATTAAATCAATGTTTTGTTTTTATATGAGGGTAGTTTGGAAATTTTGGAAAATTCATCTCCGCAAGGCTCTCCCATTATAATAGTAAAGATATGTAGTGATTTATTTTTAAATTTTTAAATTTTACTGTTGTATGTGAGGATAGACATCTTAAGAGACAAGCCCCAAAAAAACAAAAAAGAGACATTAGACGATTTTATATCATCCTGGTAAAGGTGAATTAGGGATTTATTAACTTAGATAGGTCTAGTGAACTTTAGGAGGTTTAACTCCTGGAATTGGCCTAGATATATATGGTCTAGTCAACCAAACGAGCTGAAAGTCTCCTCCCTAATAGACAATAATAATTCAAGTGGATATCTTCTGCCTTATATCATCAACTTGTTCCATAGTACAACTTTGGAAGAGATAAAGAAAATCCCAACTAGCTAGCAATCTAAATGCTCTAGACAAGCTGATTTGACACTACTCAAAAAAGGGCGTATTCAAGGCTACTTCGGCCACCCATCTTGCTCAACAACTTCTTGAAGCCTAAAACCTTCAACCAACCACATCCAATCTTCGAATGAAGGAACACATTGGAAAAATACTTGGAAGTTGCCCATACCTCCAAAAAAAAATCAAGTTTTCTTGTGGAGGGTCTGCCACGACGCCATAGCAATAGCATCCAACTTGCAAAAAATGAGAATGAAAGTCGATAGCATATGCTCATTGTGCAAGATTGAAGCTGAAACATTCACTCATCTATTTCTTGAATGCCCATGTGCTAGGAGCATTTGGTTCGAAAGTCAAATCTCTCTCTGTCTTCCAAAGCTTGAACCTCCATCCTTCTCATCCTTGGTGCATGATAGCGATGGACAAATCACCCTTAATTTACAGGCCTCGGATTGTCTCTGGCAAAGCCGGAAAGGGCTCTCGGGGTTCCATACATTGTGCGACAGTTGGCGTTAAATGGGGGAGAAGTCATTCCATTTTCTCCCCATAATTTTGACTTCTCTCCATTTGATATCTCTCACCCTTATTCTCACACACTTATCGCCACATGTCTTATAATGAGTGGAGAAGTCAAAATCATGGGGCCCATGATTTTGACTTTTCCACCACTTGTCACCTATTTTATGGAACCCCGAGACAAGCCCTTTCTGGCTTCGCCAGAGACAAGCCAAGGCCTAATTTACAACACCAATAGAGAATTTGCAATCAACATGAGCACTACATTGTGGAGCATTTGGAACCTCTAGAATGATACCATTTTCAATGCTGTCCCCCTCGACAATTCTTTAGCTATTACCATAGCAGATCATTTGGCCTTAGAGATAATGACTGCTTTGTGACCAGAGAGTGAAGTTGAATAACCCCCCAACTCTACTGGATCAAGTTGCAAAATGGTGACAAGTGGTGTCCTTGGATCAAGATTAATGTTGATGGTGCAACACTCCTAGCAGGTTGGTGGTGGCCCAAAATCATGAGGGTACCTGGCTACGTTCAATTTATAAACCTTTACCTAGGGGGCATTGCTCGATCAACCGAAGCCACAACTATTCGATTGGGAGCTTCATGCTCCTCTTGAGGACATTAAGCAACTTCATCATTAGTGCGAGAATTTGGTGATTAAGTTTATTAAGAGGCAATTCAATGTCGACGACCACTTGCTAGCCTAGAGAGCTCTTAACGATAACATCAACCCATCATTTTCTTTTCTTTTGGTGGAACTCATTCCCAAGCTTTCTTTAATCATATAACTCCCACTGCTGGTGATATACAAACTCCTTTATAGTAATGAATATCTCTTTTACAAAAAAAAATCTTGGGAGGTTAATGCTGGCAAACTCAAGTATAATTGAATGGTTTAAAATTCTTCAATCAACTTTATTTTTTAGCCCCTTATCTCCTATTAGACCCATGTTAACATCTAATGGTCAAATCTCCAAAAACATGCTATGTGTCGAGATTCTGAGGGACTGCTCACTAGAACTTTTAATGTGCATCGTTTAAGGGAACTGTTCCACCCACACACACATATATAAAGGTTTTAAATTGTGCCGCTTAGTGACTGCCTTTTGGAAAAAGAAAAAGAAAAAGAAAAAGTGGCATGCATTCTTAAATTATGAAAATTTATTCAAAGGCTACCTTGAGAGAAACATGACAAAATTATTTGCCATAGAGATATCTAGGTTGTCGGATCATGGATAAGTGGAACCAAGATGACTAGCCAACTCGGCTTGAGATTAATCCTTTTTTGTTGGATATGGAAATCATTTACCTAAGGTTAGTAGCATTGGTTAGCATTCGGGAGTGGAGCAACCCAAAAATTGCCTTGAGAAATGATAGTTTGATACTTATGTGTATTTATAGAAAAAATTAATGTTCAAAAATATCTTTATTTGTGTTCACAATTATCAAACTATTACTTCCCAGAGTAATTTTTGGGTTGCTATGGTTGACTGAAGTTCTTTTTGATAGTTATTCTCTTTACTTTATTATCTATAATACTCTTAATAGTATTAGTTCTTATATAAAAATCAAGAAACTTAAAGCTCCATGCAACCCTTTTTTTTTTAGGGTTGTGTGGATGTTGTGTGCTTTGATGCATGAGATAAGGGTGTCTGTGTGAGTTGTGTGTGTGTCATGTGTTTGTGTGCTCTACATATATACCAAAAAAAAACTTAAATAGTACTTTATTTTTAAGGTAAAACTTAAAGAGTAACTTCACAATTTTAGAAACCTTAACTTACCGTTCGGAGAACCTTTGATAGGTAGTCACTATAAAGAATCATTATCAAGTTTGAATAGAAAATGACATTCGAAGACAACACTCCTGTTACTTTCATAAACAAGTAGCAAAACCCCAAGGCAACGAAATGGCAGCTTACGAGTCAGCTCGAGCTTGATTGTTTACGGATTTCAACTAGCATTTAACAGCTCAAATAAAGCTCAATTCGAGCTTGAGCCAGCATATATATATATATATGTACAGTACCCAGCTCGGCTCTTTTACACCCCTAGGCCATACCCTACCATTGGAGCAAGTGTTTTAGTGTAATCCTTTTGAAGAGTCAGACCAAAACCGTCTGCCTTTAACTGTCCTTTTAACCCTCCTTGAAAAATTCTAAGTCACATGATTAATTTTCTTTTACTGTTTTTTTTTTTCTAATAACCAATGTTACATGGTTGAACCCTAATACTATGTTTGGTTGCCGAGAAAATAAGTAAAAGCATGGAAAAGAAAAAAAAAATTCAGATTTCTAACATAATTCTTAGTTGTGTTTTGTCTCATTATCTTTACTTTTTCCTGATTTCACTTATTTTCTCGGCAACCAAACATAGGGTAAGGGATTCAAGAGTGTCAAAAAAAAGGGACACGTGTCGAGCTATGGTTGAGGGCAAGACCGATTTGGTCCTTTGCCCTTTTGATGGGATGAAAATTGGGGCATGCTGGGCATTTAGAAAAACTCAGGGGTACTCTTTGTTGCTAAACAAACTCATGGGGGATTTGAGAATTGAGAGTAGAAATGCAAAAGTAAATCCAGTCAACTCTTTTCCTTTGATACAATCCAGTCGACTTTTCATCTTCACTTTCTGCCCCAAGGAAGAAGTACAACCGTTCGAGAGAGAGAGAGAGAGAGAGAGAGAATCAGAATATGGGTCATGGAATCTCGAAATCAATCCACCCAGATTCTTCAGATGCTAGCAATGGATCGAAACCGTCACGTAGCGATCGGTTACGGCGTCGATTCCACCGTCATCACGGCAGCAGCGGTTCGAGTTCGCATTCTCAGCTTAAACCCCTCACGGCCGAGAATTTCGTCGGAATCGCTCTCATCAAACTCATCGGTGTAAGCTTACCGTTTTAGGAATCATATTTTGTTTGGATTTCTGCAATTTTAATTGAATATTGAATTGTAGGCGGAGATGAAGTTCAAAGACAAGTGGATTGCTTGCATTTCTTTGGGAGAACGAGCGTTTCGAACTGCTACCTCTGATCAGTTAAGCACGACACATTTAATATGGTTTTCGCTTTCACTGGCTTTATATTTCCCTATTTGGTGTTTCATGTTCACTGCTAGCAATTTTTAATTCGGCTAAGAGGTGCTTCTTGAAGATAGTTGGAGCCTACCTTTTGTGCAAGAGAGATTGGCAACTCTATCCCCGGGATTCAACCTAGCTTGGAATCCATCTATTAGATCCACCACAGATTTGCACTATCTAGTAGGAATTGTACTTTACCTCTTTTTAGGATGCTCACAAATTGTTAATCCGATTAAGGTATGAAGTGATCATTGTTAAGGATAGCAATTGGTTACATAGATTGTATAAACCAAGATTACTCTATTACTCACTGAAAGTGATTGCCAAACAAAATTACTCTAACACAGTTCCAGAATTGGATTTGTATGGATTCTGGATAACCAAATTCTGGTGTAGCAGACTGTTTGAAAACAACTCTGTATACTGGCTCTGTTTGGTTGTAGTGTCCACAAGTTGATGTATTTCTACACTAACTTAGTTCTTTGATCTGTCTCTGTTCTAGGTTAATCCGGACAATGCTCTGTTTAGTTACAGAGCGATTCTCAACCTGCTAGACTATTCCGTTAGTCCACTTCTTTATTTGGTTTATAGAGGATCGACTAGTTTAGATGGACTTATCAAATTCTATTCCCAAGTAAGGGAAGCCCTTGTGCTCTACAGGAACACTAGATGTCCAATTCGAGGATTGGTTATCCCTGATCGAGATCTCTGGTGCAATGTTTTAAAACACGAAGGCGTGGGGCGAGGCGTTAAGACCTCAAGATGCGTAAGACGTAAGCATTGAGGCGTGAAGCTTAAGCCTCACAAGAAAGCCTTACACTACCTCATTTTAACAAATAAATAAATAAGAATATTATAAAAAGATTCATAAAAATTAATTAAGGATAATATATATGTACATACATATATAGGTGTGTGTACACACACTCATATGTAATACTATATAAATTATCTATCCCTAAAAAATGAAATTTAAGAGGCAAAAAAAACTAAAATTTAGATTAACTTATATATATATATATATATATATATATAACAATGACTCTATATCTTTACAATGTCTACTATGAAAATTAGAGTGAAATATACTCAACAAGGTTTTAAAAAGTCTAAATACATTAGACATAGTAAATTAAGTATCAATTTAGACTAATTAAAAATAGAAATTAATAGTTTTTTTTTATCGATAAAGGAGATTATGAAGCACACACCTTATAATTTCTTAGTTATGTGACTAGAATCCTATTTTTTACTAATATCGAGGCACACACCTTTAAAAAAATAAGGGTTTTTTTGTCAAAGACCCCCTAACTTTTCAGTTAGTTGTATATACCCCCTTGTGTTTTGTGATTTTGTATTATAGTCCACTAACTTTTTAAACCTTTGCAAATCCACCCTTCCATCCCAAACTTAGTTAACGGATGTTAAATTTTTATATGAAATGACCTTTTTAACCTTTTTTAAATGGGTTGAACGGAACGTACGCCTCTATAGGTTATTACGTGTCCCATTTATCCCCTTTAACTAGGGTTAAGGTGTTAAGCTTAATCGACTTAAGATTAAATTTTTTTTAAAAAAATTAAAAAATCAAGGTTAGATGGATTAACACGAAGGGTGTGTAAATCTTAACTATAGTTAGTGACTGTTAAAAGGGACAAATTGTAACTTGTAGAGTCTCCTTTAACTGTGGTTAAGCATAATCAACCCAACGTTAATATTTTTTTTCTAAATTCCAAGGTTGGATGCATGAACCCTAGGGGTGAGTGAATATTAACCACCGTTAGTGAGTGTTAAAAGGGACATGTGGGAGCGTGTAGAGCCTCCTTTAACCATGATTAAGCATAATCAATCTAAGATGGATATTTTTTTCTTCTAAAAACAAAGGTTAGATGCATGATCCCAAGGGGGAGTGAATCTTAACCACAATTAGTGGGTGTTAAAAAGGACACGTGGCAGCTTGTAGACCCCCTTTAACTGTGGTTAAGCATAATCAGCCTAAGATTAATTTTATATATAAAGTTAGATGCATGAACCCTAGGGGTGAGTGAATATATATTAATCATTGTTATTGGGTATTTGGGTGTGAAAAGGGTCACGTGGTTGCTTATAGAGCCTCTTTTAACTGTGGTTAAGCATAATCATTCTAAGATTAATATTTTTTTCTTCTAAAAACCAAGGTTATATGCATGAACCCTAGGGGTGAATGAATCTTAATCATAGTTAGTGAGTGTTAAAAGGGACATGTGGCAGCTTTAGAGCCTTCTTTAAATGTGGTTAAGCATAATCACCCTAAAGTTTTTATATTTTTTTAAAAGAAAATCAATGTTAAACAGATGAATCCAAGGGGTGAGTGAATCTTAACCATAGTTAGTGGGTTTGAAGCACTTCTCTTTTGAAAAGTTTATACAAATCTCCTTAAAATCAAAAAAAGGTTATTTCAAAAATTTTAACATCTGTTAGCTAACTTTTGGATAAAAGGGTAGATTTGTAAAAGTCTTAAAAGTTAGTGGGGGGCATAATACAAAATTACAAAACACAAGAGGGTATTTACAAATAGTTGAAAAGTTAAGGGGGTTTTTGCAAAAAACCCAAACAATATTTAATGTTCCAAGTCTCAGTTATGTGACTAGAACCCTATTTTTTTATAATAATGTTTGAGGCACATTCCTCAGACATAAAGCGAGCTTCGCAATTTGAGGCGTTAGGTTAAGCCTCAAGACATTTTCCTTAAGCCTCGCCTCGAGGCGAGCCTTGAGGCGTATGGCTCTCACGCCTTTAAAACACTGCTCTAGTCTGAGTTGTCTTCAACCTTGAGACAGGCTTCAGATTTCTAATGGAGGTCTGAATCTTCTTCTCTGGTTCGGGCTCTATTTTTGGGCTCAATTTGATAGAATTCTGATATGGTTTTGCACTTGTTTATAACTCTCATTCTCTTCCTCACCATATATAGGCAATTGCTAGGCTTGGGAGCCTCCTGGGTTTCCCAACTAACCCACTTATGAGTCTCTCGGGTTTCCCCACCTGACCCATTCATGAACCCACCAGGTTCATCGAACCTGGATGCCCACCGTGATCCATTATAGATCATAGATTCCGACGATTGGCTAGTTATATTGATCACTCGAGTTTGTAAGATTATTGATCACTCGAGCTTGTACGATTCGGCTTCTTCGACAGCTTTGTGGACTTGATCGGCTAGTAATATTGATGCTTTCTCTTTTGCTGCCATCATGTGTCAATCAATCAATCTTTCACTTTTTAATCTTCTTTTTAGGTATCCGGGTTCTACGATTCAGTCAACAAGAAAGATTTCTTCTTCTTCTTCTAGTTTTGAGATTAAAGTAGGGTTCACAAGCCCGACGATCATTCTTTAGAGTATGTTTCTTTATTGGGGAATGCTTAGGTCAACTCTCCAGGAAGCAGACAAGGTAATTACTTTTGTCCTCTTTTGAAAATATTCTCACAGATTTTTACCCTCCTCTCCTTTCTTTTGCTTTCATCTTTTGAAACAAATGGTCGAATTCAAAAACTGTCCGAATAGTATTCGAATTCGATTAGTATAATCGGTCGAATTCGGATATTATCCGAATTCGATTAGTTAAATAAGTTCGAATTCAATATTTTGAATTTACTATCCGTCAGATATCGGAGCAGATTCAGATAGTAGACGGGGTTAATCAGATGCAGATATAGCGCTATCCACTCTGTTGACAGCCTTACTGTCAACTTCACGTCCACTCCCATTCTGTTGTTGTGTCTTTAGATCCTGGAATACACAATGTAAATGAAAGAAAGTTACACTATAGTTTAAATTCTTAGTCAAACTGCTAACTAATATGAGATAAGAAAAAAACTAAGTAGATGAAGAACGTAAGACAAAGAAAGATTAAGAGAGATGCAAATGGTCCCCTTTCCTGTGACTGGAGAAAGAGAACCAATGTAGTCGAAATGTCACCTAGAGGCCATCGCCTTGCCTAGCCAGGACCCCTATCACCTAGTTCATGATTTAGGTGAACACTCACTAAATTTTATACAATATTATATAATGTGAACGAAATAAGTTAAATTTGGTCACCTAGGCATTGCCCTAAGAAACGCCTAGGCATTGCCTCGCCCAAGGAACCCCCTCGCCTGGACGCTTTAAGGACACAAAAGAGAATCATCAACCACTTTGACTTTAACATTACTAGGACATGAATTATAAGAGGAAAAAAGATAGGACGTACTGGGCATGTGATCGATGCTCTAGAATCAATAATTTAAGAGTAACTAGATAAGAATAAAGAAGAGGTATGATGTGCAAAGGCAGAAGTACTGGTACCTGATTGGGCACGAGAAATAGAAGATGTTGAAGAGTGATCCAATTGAGCAAGTAAGCAGTGAAGGCTCTCAAGTTCATCCCGAAGAATTGTCAACATCTCCTTAAAAGAAGACTGAGTAGGAGGAAATGGCCCAAATAGAGTAGAACTCATTGATGAAGTGCCATATGCAGTAGAGGATTGATTGTCTAGGGCGAGTGAATTTTGCCGTTCTGCCAACCAGATCCTTGCCGTTCTGCCAACCAGATCCCAGCAAGCCTCTTTAGTGTGTCTCGAATAACTACCCTCCAAACCACTTATCCCTGGCATACTGTCAAATACGGGATCACACTATTGTGATATGAATGGGTCCAGGGCTCCTAGATACCAAAAATAACTCCTAGGACAAGGAAACAAGGCTGATTTATACAAATCAGCTTGTCAATGACCATCAACACTTCCCACAAATCAATTAACAGTCATATAATTGATTTCAAAGTCCAATCATACCCGAAAATAAGGGAGAACAAATATACCTTAAATAAATTCTCGTAGAACCTTCAATTCTTGCACAAACTTGACAAAAAAGTAATTCAAAATTTTCATAACAATAAACCTCATCAATCTTTAACACTTCATCGCACAAAACTGGTCCTAAAACGGTTGTGCTGAAGGTAAATTTATGAATCTTGATGATGCCAAAAAAACATATGAAGAATAACCTTTGTCAAGAAGAAATATTCTGGAAAAAATCCAGAATCCAATGGCATAAGGGAGGTGATAGGAATGGTAAATTTTTCCATGCTTTAGTTTGTTTAAGAATATAAGAAAAGCCTCTCTCATATTAAAAACTACAATGGCACTTAATTAGCATTAGCATTAGCATTCACACACTTGGGTCTACCAGTGATATTCCAGCAATTCTCCATAGTTTGGTTTGTACACTGTCCACAGTTTTGTCTTATCTCTTTATCGCTACCACCACTAGAATCCTTTCCCTTTCCTTGAACCCCATCGTAGTTATTCTGTCGACTACAAATCCAAAAGGAAGTAGCCAAGGTAGACCTGGCTGAAATAGTCTACGAGGAGATAGGATTAATACTTGGAGAATCAAATAAATATTAGCGATGGAAGGAAGATATGATTCTCAGACAATCCCAGTTTCTTCCTACTGCTTCCTTCTTTGATTGATAACAAATGATATTATTAAATAAAAAGAGAACCAAATGGTGTTTGAAAGAAGTCAACTGCAAGAAGCCACTAAACCATGAGTTTCTCCCTTTCATGCCTCAGTATCTTGTAATCTACTTTGCATTTGAATTTAGGTGGTTGATATATATTCAACTCCTCTCAAGTCGCATGGTGCAAAACGTAGTACTCTCAAACTCTTTTTTGAAATGAGAAGATGCCCTGTAAGGCTGTAACAGCCAACAGGTGGTAGATATGAGTGACATTAGATTCTTCTGAGTACATATTCTTCATTGTATTGCAAACATCTTCTGCAATAGCTAGGAATAGCACAATGAAACTAATTTGAGGCTTCTTATCATTCTAGGTCCATGACATAACCTGATAGTTCTCCTTAGCCCATCGATCATAGAACTTGTCTGAGGAGCTCATTGTAGGTAACTCCCTTCATTGAGCTTAGCAATAGTAATTTGTAAATTCAGAGGATCAAAGGAATATTGGAGCAGAGCAATTGATTGGGAATCCCTTTCTTTCAAATCCTACTTTTTCGGGAGTCTGGATTTAAAATTTCACCAAATAAGATGGAAGTCTTCAATCCTCAGAATTGGGAAACAACATTAAGAGAAAAAGAGAACTAACAATGTGCTGCATATGCAAACTGGCAACCTAGGAGGCACATACTACAAAACATCACTTACAAAGTTACAAACCAGGTCCTTCACAACCAAAAGGGACTGGCACAGTTGAGTACTCCTAAAATACTCCATTTTGAGAATAGTAAGGAAGAGAACTGCACATAATCTTCCCTTTGGCAAGGAGAAATCTTAATCACCATGCAGAAGAAACCTATTTCTTCCACAAAGGACTAAAACCCTAGTGTTACTAAACACAGAGCTATATGTACGGGTTTTAGAGCATAACAATACTTTTACACTTCAATGGAGCAACATGAGAGTGACAAAAATTTCCTTTACATGGATCTGTATTGTGCTTCTACATCTGTCGTTCCAAAACTATGATTCATAACCTACTTTTATGCTTCATAACACAGCTGAAGAAAAAGTCTTCCAAAATAACTCTTTTCTTAGGGTTTCTCTGGCTATGTCATAAGATGGTAAGTTGAAGACTAGATTAAGAGGGAAAGCAATAGAATTGTCTATCGCTTTGATACCATGTAAAAAATAAAACAATTTCTTAAACAGGAACTGGACAGTCAGTGTTTAAGCTCAATTTTGATAAATATGCCCAAGATGTTGGCAGCTAGATGGAATTTGATGAATTTCTAAGGATGAGCATTGGGAATTATTAAGCTGTTCTCAAACCCTGTCAGGATGTCAGATTCCAATAAATTGTAAAGCAAAGCTTTTCTTCAAGGCCACAAGATTTTGAAAGATCATTTTTGGGGTGCTTTGGTGGTGGAAGGTGATTCTTCTAATCCTATAAGTTGGCTAGTGGATTGGAAGATATCTCAGAGATTTTCAAATATTATTAACTATATTAAGGAACTTTGTATGGGGTTGTCACACCAACCCCACCCCCCCCCAAAAAAAAAGACACTCATAGCACATATGGAACTCACTTTTCTACTTTTTGAATTATTTAAGTTAATTCTAATACATTACCAAAAAAAAAAAAGTAATTTATCAAAATATCATCCTACAGACAAAAGAATGATACTTGACTATCATACTAGATGATGGATCTTATCTTTAAAAATATCTCTTTTGAACTTACATGTTTGTAAGTCTCACACTTACTGCTGTCATCCTAAGACAATAAATTGTTGTAAGCTCTAGTATTTCCACAAAAGAGGGTACACAAGATGGAGGGAGTAGTTCAAGAGAGATAGAATGAGAAATAACAGTAAAAGAAAAGATCATCTAGTCGCATGATCAGATTACCTTGTTTTTAGCTACTGATAGTTTTGGAAACATGAATGTGACAAGTACAAAATGTTTTCCTCAGGAGTAGTGGAGATACAATAAAATGCACAATTGAGGTTTTCCCTTACTGCTCTTCACTCTCTAAGAAGCTTCATGTGATGTTTTCTTGCAGCCCCTTCGAATTGATAGCCACTACTGATTGTGTGGTCCCACGCTATATGTTTTGGCATATGCAACATCCTGTTCATTCTATTTTTCCATTAGGATGGGCAATATCTTGTAGTTTTATCCCAAAAATTTGACTAATTGTATCTTGTAAATCGAATTTATTTGACTAAATGATGAATAACTTTACTTTTTCTCAATCGCGTGGACTTATTTTATCAAACATTTGTTTATTAGTTGTTCAACATTTGTTTCTTTTAAAATTTTAGTAATTGTTTCCATGTTTTCGTTTTGGAATTTTACTGACACTTGTCTTTGTTCTTATATGTGCTGATTATATAATATTAATGGTACTTCAGGACAGACAAGCCCGTCTGGAATTCTGTAAGTGAACCTATACGATATTTTGTGTGGCACTCACCTGCGCTTTTACCAAATGTTATTTTCATTTAATTCACTTGATATCATATCAGATAAAATGTATTAAGGCATGGAATTGGAGTTAATCTACCAGATAATTTCCAATATAATATGATGCCATGTGAATGTATTACAAATGTGATTTCTTGTTGTTTGAATTGGTGACTTTGAAACTCATGATTAATCCATTGTCTAAAATATTATTAAGTATCGTGCATATCGGTATAAAATTTATTGGTATTTTAGGATACCGATACATATGAACATAGTAACTCCAAATTTCCAGGGATCTACTTCTATCATGCATATCAGTACAGATACCCACGTTGCAGGTCGTTCACACAATTTGATCCATTAGAATTCTTCAGTATTGATAGATACGGATCAATATGCATCAATAGGCTCCGATTCATTGGTGCTAATCATATGCGATCTAATAAAGGCTTGACATGAAAGTATAATAAATATAATAGGTAATTTTGTTGAAGTAAAACCTTAGGAGTGTAATTTGTTTCCCATATATATCATCTTTAAGAACAAGCCCTAACTCCTGATACACTCCGGCCATCATCTTTTCTTGCAGTGACATCTCTATGGTTGTTAAGTTTCCCATCTCTATAAAAACAGTTGAAAACACTAAGTCTTTTCTTCTTCTTTCATTTTCTTTTTCACAAACCTGTGTTCACATTGTTGCTCAAGAGCTCTGTCTTTGCCAAACAAGTCCAGTTTGGAAGAAAAATAGAAGAATAAGTGAGCCCCAACGATTTTATGATTTGGTTATTTCTAGTCGAGTCCTACCGAGTTAAGTTTTGTGCTCAATTGTGAACTCTCTAGGTTAGTTTGTTAAATCGACTCGAGTCAGCCTTGTTGAGTCCGAATTGAGCTTGAGCAAGTTCTCTAATAAAATGCACTGAACTCGAACAGTACCCAAGTTGGTTTGACTTGGCTTGTTGACACCCCTAGTATTTGCCTGTTTTGATATCTTGTGTTCTAATATGAGTGGTTGTAATGGTAGTTGTAGGACTTTGTTTATTTTGTTTTGAGCTTATCTTTGCATTTAAAAAAGGTTTTATGTAAAGTATGAAAGTTTATCTTAGCTATATTAATTTTTTTCCAATCTATCCATTTGCACCCTCGATACATATCTTAATTTGACTTACAGACAAGCCCATTGATATCTATATTTTGAACCATGGATTAACTCTATGCATTACGAAAATGGAGGTTTACTTTGTCACATCACACAATTGGTTACAAAGTTATATATGTTCATCTACTAACATACTTGGTAATCTAGCTTCTTAGTAAATTTGAGGGCTTTTTCATTCATCGTTGCCATTTATTTGCCTTTGTGGAACACTGTCATGAAGTTTGATACTATAGAATAAAAAGAGTAAAGACCAGAGAAAATGATACCTCATTGAAAATATAAAAGTGCTTTCCGCATAGTCTGATTTGTCAGATTTCCAAGTTTATCAGTATTTAGTTAGCCAAGTAGCATATCCCTTAGGAAAGCGATTGCACAAGCTGGAAATCAGTGAAAGCGCAAATGCTGATTAACTGTGACGATTTTTTTTGTCTCGGCAAATTAGGAGCAATATATATATATATATATATATATATATATATCAAGAAACAAGGTACAAAAAGCACAAAAGGGGTTACAAGAATGTGAACCCAAGGGCTAAAATACATAGGAAGAGAGAAAACCTAAAAATGACTAGTTCGAACCTACAACCATATTATAAATAATGATGTATACTCAAATCCTCAAGGTTTCTCCTCATGGTACACCAATCCAACAATGCTCGATCTGCTCTAAGGAAGAAGCGATATCATGAATACTCTCCGGTTTCTCTCCTTTGAAATAAATCATGCTATTGCATATGGTAAAAGGGCTCAAAGGACAAGAGAGTGACCTGCAACTTTACTGAGAGCCAACAAGATAAGCAATCCTGAAATCAAAATGAATCCAGAAAGACCCATGAAATCCCCAAACATGAAAGGAAATGTCTCCAAATACATGACACATAAGGATAGTGCAACAAGTGATCCATCGTTTCATGCATCACAAAGTATATAAAACAGCGATTAGCCATCCTCCACTTCTTATTTTTTAAATGTTAACAAGTGAGGATATTGTCCAAGGATGTCGACAACAAGAAGGATACCCTAGATGGAACACCAGGGTTCCAGACAGGTTATAAGAAAAGGGGAGATAAAGTCTATCTCCCAAAGCTAGTAAGAAGGATCTCACTAAGAACTAACCTTTGTTGTCCCTAGTTTATAAACAATTATCCCTGAGACGAGACTAGGGAAAAAAACCTTAATACGACCAAGGAGATGAAGGAAGTCCTCCATCTTTCAATCGTTTAGGCTTCCTAAGTCTAGGACACCACACAACCACATCATCCATCCACTCAAAACTGGATCCTATCGATGCATTTTTCTCCAAAGAAAATATAAACAAGTTATTGAACGCCTCTTTTGAGCACCAAGCCACCGATTGACCACACCATAAATCATCCCAAAAGCCTCACGTCCTCACCATTACCCATTCTGAAATCTGAACCTAAGGTATTTGGAGAAATCAATCTGAATGGCCATAAAAGCCTTCCAACAATCCACCTTATGTGACCCTCGAACTTCTTGCGACTCCCAAACCGACTTGACCCCATATTTGGCAATTATCACCTTTATCCACAAGCTCCCCAAAATCTTTTAACCATTTGCCCGGTAAGGCCTTATAGGCCCTTACCAAAGGCTTGATACTAGTAGAAAACTAGGAATAGTAAACTAGGGCTTGTTGAAGAGAGAGAGATGAGAAGAGGAAGAAAGAAGGGGAATAGGGTCTGGAAAATTAATTGCTCCATCCCTTTAGTTCTTCTTTTATATTACTAAGACATAAATGCCCTTAAATACATAAAAGACAATACACTAAAACATAATAAAGTAACTAGATAAGGAAGCTTTAATGAGCTTATTTAGATGACCTCTTACGACACTCTCCTTCAAGTGGGGCATAAATGTCTAGCATGCCAAGCTTGCCAATAAGCCCATGATAACGTGATGAAGCAATTGCCTTCGTAAGAACATTTGCTAATTAATCTTCTATTCTTACAAAGACAAGACTAATAATCTTCGAAGGTATCTTCTCTTATGAAATGTCTGTCAACCTCAATATGTTTTGTTAACCTCAATATGTTTGGTCTTGTCTTGTTGCATTGGGTCATGTGCAATGCTAATAGCAACTTTATTATGAAAAATCACAATAGAGTGTCATTGATGGGTTTAAGAAACCCAGCTCTGTTAGCAAGGTCTTGATCCACAATAATTCACAGGCTGCATCAGCTATGACTCTGTACTCTGCTTTGACACTAGGTCGTGCAACCACAAACTGCTTCTTACTTCTCCAGGTAACCAAATTTTCACCAACCATGGTGCAATAGCCTGACGTAGATCGATGATCTGTGAATGAACCAGCCTAATCAACATCTATGTACGCCTCTACCATCAAGTGCTTATTCCGTCTGAATAATAACTATTGACCTGGTGAAGCTTTCAGGATCTCACAATTCGTTCCGCAACCTCAAGGTGTATAGTTCTAGGATTGTGCATGAACTGACTCATTACACTCATTGCATAAGCAATATCGGGATGAGTCAAAGATAAGTAAATCAATCTACCAACAAGTCTTTGGAACATACCAACATCTTCAAGCAATTCGCCACTCATAGTCAAGCTTAACATTAGTTTCTATAGGAGTTGTCATAGGTTTCGAGCCAAGGTTTCCAGTGTCTTCCAACAGATCAATGATATATTTTCTTTGAGATAGGAGATAAAGCCATATAAACTTCTTCTTAGAGATCTCCATGAAGAAAAATGTTCTTCACATCCAGTTGAAAGGGAGGTTAGGACTGATTTGCTACTATTGAAAGAGGAATTCTGATTATATTAATCTTGGCTACAGGAGCAAATGTTTCTTGATAATCGATCCCATAGGTCTGTGTGAATTTTTTAGTGACCAACCTTGTTTTGTATCTGTCAACAGTATTATCAGTCTTGTATTTTACTGTATAAGGTCACTTGCATTTAATTCCAACTAGCTTTTCGTCCCTAGGAGCATCAACAAGTTCTCATGTATTATTATTTTTTAGTGCCTATATTCCCTCCCACATTGCTTCCTTCCACTTATGGTGCTGCAATGCATCTGTGACTCTAGATGAAATAGATATTGATGACAAAGATAAGACAAAACCACAAATAGATGGAGAACAAGATTCATAAGAAATGAAGTTAGAGATAGGATGATATGTACAAGTGCGTTTCCCTTTGCGTAAGGCAGTGAGAGCATCAAGATCAGTAGTGTTGGGTAAGGATGAAGAATTACCTGGACAAAGAGCAACCAGAGAAGTATGAGATGAATCTAAGTCTGTAGAGGTATGCTGAGAGGGTTGTTTAGTTGATCGAAGCTCCACCTTGGAACGTCTAGAGTATCAAAGCTCCACCTTGGAATGTCTAGAGTATGTCTTTAGCTCCTTTTTATTCTCTAGTGTCATCAAAAGAGGACAACAACGGGACTAAAGGAGTTTCCCCTAGAACAGGAACTAGAAGGGGTATTTCTTCACTAACACTCTCTCCCTGAAGAGGAACCCTAGAAAAATGGAACCAACTCAAAGAAAGAAACATCCTTAGAGATAAACCTCTTACCTGTCAGGGGATCAAACACCTTATACCTTTTCTGTGTAGAGGAATACCCTAATAACAGACATTTGGTGGACTTAGGATCTAACTTAGAACGGTTTGAACCCAGGATTTGAAGGAAGCAAGTACAACCAAAGACATGAAGCAGAAGACTAAAAATAGGACTCAGGATGCAATAACTGATGAGACTTGAAATTCAAAACTTGGGAGGGCATCCAGTTTATCTAATACGCCGTTGTAAGCACTTCATCAAATCAAATTTTTTTTCAACTTTCATATGTAGTAACAAACTTTGAACAACTTCAACCAAATGACGGTTCTTTCATTCCGCCACTCCATTCTATTGTGGCGTGTATGCACAACTGTTTGATGAATAATTCTATGTTCAACAAAATAAGCTCTGAGTGATCCCTCAAGGTATTCACGATCATGATCAGATTGAAATATCTTAACATTCTTGTCAAATTGAGTTCTGATTATGATATGAAATGAGCAACCAAGTGTACCGGGAATAATCATCAATAAACGAAATATAATATCGAAATCCAAACAACGATAGAGTGTGAGAGGGTCCCCATACATTTGAATGCACATTTTCAAATGAAAATGATCTTCTTTTAGTACTCGGAGAATAGGAAATACGACTATGTTTGGCCAGATCACAAGTTTCATAGTGCAAACTTTGTAAATTGACAGATAAACAAACGAGGACACAATTTTCAAGGACTGAAATGACAAGTTATCAAACTGACGAGGCTAGAGAAATTTCTGCTCTTTATTAATAAAACTACGGGACTGAAAAGCACTAGAGATAGAAGTAGGAACCTGTTCCAAGATGTAAACCCCAACTACTTTACGTCCACTCCCAATTTGCCGTTTTGTTACCAGATCTTGAAATAAACAATGAGATAGAAAAAATATTACACTATAACGTAAATGCTTAGTTAAACTACTAACAGAAAGGAGATTAACAAAAAACACTAGAACATGTAATACAAATGACAATGAGAGAGTAGGGGTGACATTGATGCTTCCTTTCCCAGACATAGATGAAAATGAACCATCAACTATTTTCACTCTCAAAGGACTAGAGCAAGAGTTGTAAGACGAGAAAAGTGTGGACATACTAGACATATGATTTGAGGCTCTTGAATCGATGATCCTAGGAATCCAACATGAGGTTAATGAAGATACCTGATGGGCAAATGCATTAGTACTTGTCTGAGCAAAAGAAGTGGGGAATCCAAAATATGACTCTATCTGTGAAAGTAACTGATTGAAGCGCTCAAGTTTTTCTTTGGATACTTGAAGAGTGTCCTTAGAGGACCGTTGAAAATGGGGTAGCATAATAGAGAATTCCCTAAAAGAGGCAATACCAGGGAAGGAGGCACTATGCGTACTGATTTGCATGCTTGAATGTTCCTCCATACCACCAATCTAGACATACGTCTTACTTAGGGATTAAAAAACCAAACAAGTAAATCAGCCGGATCTCTCAAACACCAACAACGCCTCAAATAGAGGTCTAAATCTGATTTATACAAATCAGCAACTCACACACTTCCACCAAAGTTTTCAACTTCATACTATCAAACACCAAAAACGCCTCAACTAGAGGTCTAAATCAATTTTGATTATACAAATCAACGACCCACACACTTTAATCCCTTCCTCAAACAAGACCAATTAGGTCAATAACAACTTTTTCTAGCAAAACACTGCAATAACCATCACCTTCAAAACCTCTTACTAATGGTTAATGGAACTGTTTTACACAAAAATAATCTATGAACAATCACTTTAAGGTTCCCGAAGTCAAACCCTTTCACCAAACAAACTCCAAACAATTATTGCTTTGTTAAAAACAATGAATCCATACATTTATAACTCAAGATCTAATGATTCATAGTAGATCTAGATGTCAATTAACAACTCCAAGAAACTTTTAAACTCGAATGATGTAAATCTAATTTTTTTTTCATAAAATCGTTCAAGAGTATGAAACATCAACTTAGATACTCAAAAAATCAGAATAAAATCAATCCGAACTCCAAAATATTAAACCATACCATATTCATGTGACAATATTCATGTGGCACTATTCACGCGGCACCATTCACAACACTATTCATGCCATTAAAAAAGAAAAAAAAAATGCAGGCCTTGATTTTCTCTCTGATACCAAGTAGAAAAGTAGGAATAGTAAACTAGGGTTTGTGGTAGAGAGAAAGAGGAGAAGAGGAAGAAGGAAGGAGAATAAAGTATGAAAAATTAATTACTCCATCCCTTTAGTTTTTCTTTTATATTACTAATCGAATGAAAGAACATTAATGCCCTTAATTGCATAAAAGGCAATAGCCACTAAAACATAATAAAATAATTAGATAAGAAAGCTTAATGGGCTTATTTAGATGGCTCATTACGACAATACACAACTCACCTCCCCTGTGACTAAAACTAAATTCCAATCTATTAGGTGGTACGAGGTGGCCAGTGATGTTTTGATGAAGGGAAGTTGTACTTGATGAATTTGAATGGTGAAGCTTGGTGCATCCATGAGTTTAAAGCGTAGTTTAAAATATCGACATGTTTCCTACGAAATTCTTCTGTTTCCTTGGACACCGACACAAAATCTACCCGCGACATCAAAATTATAGTGTATTCCGACACATTTCCTTTTTTGCTACGAAACTCTTCATTTCTATGGGTACCGACATAAAACCTACTTCGTGGTTTACAAAATTGACATATTTTGGTAAACTTTGGTGGAAATGTGTTAGGACTTCCGGATATATTTCGTAGAGTTTGGGTTAACTTCGTTCGAAGTCTACCAACATAGTCTTAATGATTGTGGCTATAAAAATAAAGCCAGAAAATTATATTTTGAAAGTAAAAATTTGAAATATCTTATAAAAATTAGATTCATATAGTTAAGGGTGTCAAAATATACAAATATTATCTAGATCCGATTCATATTCAAATTATTTTGCTCGGATATTTATCCAAATAGGAATATGGCAGAGCAGATTTGAATAGTACTTTTGCAATACGTTTATAATCGGATACAAATTCAAATATTGTTGTTTGATTCGATAATTACTAGACCAATAATATAATATATGACTATATGTATACGCAATATATTATAAATCATAAGACTAAAATACCCTTATTAATATGTTTTTTTAATATATTAAATTTAATATAAAGAAGGATAAAATAATAATTTATCGTTTGAATAAATTTATATGTTTTTTCTGTTTACATATTTTGGCATTTTTTCTTTCTTTTAAGTTTTTATTAAAATAATCGAATAATTTGGATATTATCCGAACTTGAATATTTTAACCGAAGTCGAATACGAATATGAATACTCTTTGTAAGATAGCCGGATACGAATTCGAATATACCACTATGTGCTTAAAATTCGTCTCTACTCTACATAAGCTTTGGGGTAGGGGAGTTTCTCTTTTAAAATTTGAATTTTGAAATATGAGAGGAGATTCATTATAAATCTCCATCCAGATTGTTGAAAAGTTGAGATTTGGGAAAAATCTGAGAGAGAATAAAAGGAAGATTTAAGGGAGAATATGACTTATCCGTGGAATTTTTTTCGAGAAGAAGTCATCAAAGCCTTATCAGAGATCAAAAAGGAAGGTGCGTTTTTCTTAAAGATCTCTTATGTAAAATTTTTTGCTTCGTTCTTTTGACATTTAATAGTAATGGCTTGCATTCGATTCTAAATAAAGCAAAATAATACTTTAATAATATACCTTGTTCTACAAATTTTTTTTTTATGAGACTATCTTACCCTTGTATAAACTTAATACCACTAAAGAAAGCATGTATTGTATAGTTAAAAACATTTGACAAGAGAAAAAACTATCAAGAGGAAAATATAGCTAAAATGACTATTTTTTTGGAGGGGTGAAAAAAAATGACTATATTCATGTGAGACAGTGCATGTCACTTAACATGATTCTCACATTTGATACTCTAGTTGCTTGCATTTTGTTACGTAGTGAATTTGTGTGTATATATCCGGTCGGACCTAATAAAGGCAGCGAGACTCTATCCAGATCTAAATAATCTGCCAAAGAGCCTTCTTCTATCTAGGAGAGTCAGCAAGGTACCGGAAGCGAAGCGGTCGCCCTGTAGCCAGTGACTAGCTCCGCTATGGAGCTACGTGTACACTGCCACGTCGAGATTCTCTTTCAAAAGTGAGATCACCACCGGCTTTAAGAAGAGGGAAAGATCACTCCTAAATGCAGCCGGGATCTTATATACGATACCACCAGACGCACATGGGTACTTCCATCCGCCAATAACTCTCATCAACTAGCACTATTATGGTGTAAACCGTTAGTAGTAATTCATCGAATTGCTTAGATCTAAAATAAGAGCATCCCCTTCATATGATCCCACTATGGATATCTACATACATATAGATACGTTGATTTTCCATTTCAGACATCTGCTGATCTATTTTAAAATAGCTATAATGCATTTATCCATATATTATGTCACCACATCAACAACCTGAAGAAGAGGAGGTGCGACCAGTGCCCCCTGGAGTTCGAAGAACCGGTCGACGAACTAAGGGAAGTCCACTTGGGCATAGATAAGGACCTCGAACCACCGGCTGATTTGTCTCTCGCCTCGTCTTCACCGTCTTTGCTGCTGTTTACTTCCCTGCCCTTGCGGCAACGTTACAAAGAACTTCAGGACATTATAGCTATCCTTGGGTTGGACGAATTATCCGAAGAGGATCGTTTATTCAATTCTTAAAGTATCAACTTAAATTTTCAACGTTTCTCTAATGTTTCCTAAGTTTCCTTAATTTTTACATGATTATTTTGCATTTCCTTAAACTTCTACGAAACGTGTCAACTTCCTTAGCGACCGAAGTTTAATACCTTGCTTATGAGAACAGAGAGTCAAAGAGGTGAACGTCAAAGTAAGCATATACTTTACTAGAGTGGCACAAAGCTATATATATATATATATATGAAATACAAAAAGCTCCCGAAACACGGGATTTTTCACCCTCTCTGGTGAATCAAGGCTAGGCGTAACCTTAACGAAGAAGAAGAGAGAAATACTGATGGAGTCGACCTATCCTAATTATGGGTTAATTAAGGAAGCCTAAGTAAGGCTATGTTCTTTTGGTGAGACTTAACTAGCCTTTTGGCAATTCTTTTGTTTTACTGTGCTTAGGAATTTGCTAGTGAATTCTCTGGTATTTGAATTTTGTTATTAGTATGCTATGAGAAAATGCCGGTGGAATTTAACTTTTAGGTTTTCTAATTAATGGCCTATGCATAAACTAGGCCCTTTTAATAGAAACAGATCAAATTATTTTAGGCACCCACAATAGCTATACATTAAGCTAGTAGAAGAGTCTTGTAAATTTTACTTTTGGTCATTTTGCCTTTGCAATTTTCCATATTATCAAGACAAGACGACCAATGGTAGAGTTCTTGAATTTTGGTAGTCCTCTAAAGCATTATTTTCCAAGAAAAGTATCTACACATGTTTACTTTGGGCATTTAATCTCCCCTGGAACTGCCTGGGTAACATACTCCACATTGCTGCTACTTACTGAAAGCCATTTTTTAATACGTCAGCGTAAACCAGGTAACCTTGCTATGGCTCTATAGAAGGCTTGTTTCAGCCATGGTGTGAACCAATTACGCCACATGTCAAGTTTTTTTTAACCATTGAGTTATGATGTTGGGGTTTTGATGGGAATCAAGCTCCATAAAAAAAAAAAAAAGAAAAAAAAAAAGAAAAAAGAATCAAGATCCATTAAAGACACATTTTTGTAAAGGAAGGAAGGTCCAAAATTCAAGTGGGTCGCACATGGAACCATTGGGTTAAACCAACTTTTACAATTGGTAGAGCATCCAAATCCAAGAGGGGCGGCACTTACTGGAGTCCGAAAGCCCTTTTTGTTTGAGAATTCTTGATTTTTCTGTATTATTTTTCAAATTTTGGTGTATAGGTATTTTAAGAATATTACTAGACTTTTTGTCGGGTCTATAATCTTTATTTAGGATTTAGAAGTGTTTTAATGGTTTAGGAAGTTTCTTTCAAGACTTTTAAAGTCCAAAAAAGCAAGGAGATTTTCCCTTTTGCCTATAAATATACATAAGACTCTTTTAGAAATAACAATACTTGATTATTGAATGAGAATTAGAAAATTTCTGCAGAGAATTTTCTTCAATGTTTGATCCTTCTCCATTCGACAAGATTGAGAGATCTAATTGAAGTGCATGAACTCTCTCTCTCTCTCCCTCCCCCCCTTTTTCTTTCTTTCAGATATGCTTTGAAGTGAACTGATCTGTAATTAATATTTATACTCAGGAATGGGCTGCTGAGTAATTGAACTACATGTGTATTATTAGGAATTTGTCATATCATTCTACGTTCTACTTGTTACCATTTTTGGGGCTTCAAAAGGGGAAGAGCCGTTGTGACCTCTCATATTATAGATAATGCTTTTGAGTTTTCATGACTTTTGATTGTGTTTTTAACATTATTCTTCGTGATGCTAACAACTTTGCCAATACTCTTGCCAACCCCGGTGTAAATAACTGTATAAGGAATTCTTCTCTTATGATTATAATTTTCCCGTATTATCTATAGATTTTGTTCTTTGTGAAAATTATTAATGCGAGGTTATCAGGTTTAGTCATCTATTAATGCTAAATACTTATGTTTTATGTTCTCACATTGGTATTTTACACCTTACATAGTAGAATCATTGCCTTTATCTTGGAAAAGGTTCATGGTCACTTTTGCAATATAATTTCATAACAGGAGAAAAATTGGCATGTTATTTGTTCGAGTGATTGCATCTATGGACATTAACCTTCTTACATGTCTTTTTCTGTAGGAGAAGAAACTTCTTTTAGAAACAAATGGCCCTCATGTTGCAAGGATATCTGTTTTTGAGGTATGTAATGTGCTGAATATGATTTTACATGTATTTTATTGTTTTGTGTTGCATCATCTTGAATCAAATAAGAGAATTTACTACTTCAAGAGAGTCAAACAAAATTGGTACTTTAACACTTCAAACCCATTGATGAAGTTATGTTAACAATTCAGAGCACAGTGGTACATATAACCACTATAGAGCATTTCTGAGATGACTTCAGATTCTTGTCTATGTACTTTTGATTAGTATTTTACATCTTAAATTTTTCTTATTGGGGTTAAATTGTCATTCAGATATACTTGATCTGCGAGATTTCTTATTGTTTGAACTTTGAACTTCCACTGTTTTCTTTTGTGTGCTGCTGTTCTTTGACGTTTATGTGGGTTGTAATTGCAGCCATGTCTCATAGCCATTAAGATTGTCTGAAAGTGACCATTCCTATTATTAATTTTTTTTTTCCTGAACAGTATACTTATTTCATTCAGTCTAGAATATTATGTAAAATGTAGCGTTTGACTTCATCAACTTTTGTCTATATTATGCAGACCAATAGATTGTCCAAGAACAATTTGATCGGATATTGTGAGATTGATCTGTTCGAAATGCTCACTCAGGTAATTACTTTTTGTTTTATTATTGCAAGGAAGTTCATATTTGAGGTTCATATATTGCATTGTTTTCATTTTATGAAGTTTGTTATGTAAACCCTTTTTTATACTAAAGAGTTAAAAGCATTAGAAGGGACTGAATATATGTTTCTAATACATCTTATGCTATTTAAATATTGTTTTGATCGGTAAATCAAATGACATATATCAAGAGGAAACGTACAATAGTTCACCGAGAAGTGAATCAAGACTAGTCAACTGAAATCCACCACTAAAACGATAAGGAAGAAAGATTAGCTATTACCAAGGTTCGTAATATCGAAATTATCGGCGATATATCGCCGATATATTTCGATTTCGGTGTTGACCGATGCATCGACATGCTGGAAGGGAAAAATTACACAGTATCGGGGGTTATCGCCGATATATCGCCGATATATCGGCGATAACATACCGATATCGACCAAAAGGAGAGGAGAAGCAGGCATCCATCCAAAAAAAAAAAAGGGGAAATCACAGATCAATCTTCAGATCACTCATGCAATTGAAAAACATCTTGAGATTAATAGTTTTGATTTAGTAGAAAAAAAAAAGGGTTGATTTAGAAGAAAGAAGAAGGAAGAAGAAGGAGGAAGAAGAGGCCAGAGGGTACCGTGGCCGTTCACTGTTGTCGTCCACCGTCTTCTTCGCAGTCGCCATCGTCGTTGCCAAACTCCCAAACCCAAGCTAAGGATCCTCCTTCCTCGGCTCCCCCCATTTCCGAGCTCTGCTCGTTTTTTTTTTTTTGGGTTTGTTCTGTTGTCGTCTGCAATGAATCACGATCACAAGCTTTGGTCTTAAAAACAGATAACCCTTATAAGGGTTTTCTAATGTCACTCATACACTTAAAAATGTTAAAACCCTTATAAGGGTTATCTAACTTCACTCTCATAGGGTTGCTTTAAAATAAATTAAAATTAAAATTTATAAACTTATGTTATTTATAAATTTATAAACTTATGTTGATTTAAAATAAAATAAATTAAAATTAAAATTAAAATTTATAAACTTAAAATTTATAAATTAAAATTAAAAATGCTTGTATTTTATAAATTAAAATTTATTTATATGTAATATCCCTAACCTCATAAGGGTTGTTTTAAAATATTATAATACCTTGACTAATCAGTAATCACTTAGCTATACTTTTTAGCAAAAAAATTTAACATACTTTGACTAATCAGTAATCACTTTGACTAATAAGTTAACATATTTTTTAGTACAAAATTTATAAGTTAATATACTATTTTTACTGCATAATCTTAAAAAATTATAGAACATACTATTTTGAAGACAAAAAATTTATAAAACTGGTTTGCCATATTAGAAATTATATTATATGACAAAAAATAATATTTTATAAACTTATGTTATAAACTAATATTGATTTATATTATACATCCAATTTTAAAAAGTATCAAAAATTTTAAGGTAAAGCCTTTTTTTCTATTTTAATTTTTAAGAATTATACTTGAAATTCATGTGTATTTTTATTTAGTTATTGTTATATATATTGCTAAAACTTGATTATTGGTCTGCACATTGTCTTAGGAAAATTACATCCACTTCAATTATTTTTCTACTCTAATGTGCACTCATAAAGTCATAGTATTTCAAATTTTCAAAACAATTAACATGGATAATCATTTAAAAAAAACAGGCGATTAGAGTTGATTATATTATGTGTTTAACTTGATTATATTTGTTAGTGATTCATTGTGCAGTATTTTTTATATTGTAAAAGAATTAGCCCGAGTAATTCCACCACTCTATAATTTCTAAAATTTAAAACTTAAACAGGAGTCCCGCACATTTAAATAAAATTGAATCAACTTTTTATTACATAATTACATCCACTTCATAGTCAAATAAAATTACATCCACTTCGTTTTTTTTTTAATTACATCCACCATAGTCAAATAAAATTGCATCAACTTCTTTTTACATAATTACATCCACTTCATAGTCAAATAAAATTACAGTCGTCTTCTTTTTCTCTTGATGTAGGGTCTTCAATCATTTAACCATCTTCTCTCCCTTTCATGTTGATTCAATCCTGTAAAAACATTGAGTTCATCAATTGCATATATAGTTTGAGAAATTAAATTAAATTTTAATTATTTATCAACTTTAACGTGAATTCATAAGCTTTTCCATATGTCTAAAACAATTAACATGGATAATCATTAAAAAAAAAAAAAGGAATCACGGGTTTTGGGACATGATTATATTATGTGTTTGACATTAACATTTATTGGTGATCTACTAGGAAGTATTTTTCACTATAGCCAGCTAAGTCAAGACAAAGATGATGACATCGAACCTCTGCGTAACTCCTTCTGATGGTGATTGTAGGTTTTTTGGTAGGTTGTATTATGTATGTTTGTATTATTATGAATCTTATAAATTATGAATTTATGATTAATTGAGAAATGAATGAAACATGAATAAATCATACATTATCGTCATTCGTACGCGCACATCTTTGCTCTCTTCTCATTGCATCTCTTATGTACATTGTTATTTTTTTAAATGTTTTTATTTTTAAAGGTGTATTAACATCTATTTTAACATTTCTTGAAGTTTCATTACAAAATTACATGTTTTGCCCTATTTTTTACCATTTTTTTCAAAAATCACCGATAAACGATATATCTTCCGATATATCTTTTTTCCACGGCCCCGACATGTCGAGCGATATCGACATTTAGAACCTTGGCTATTACTATTAGATGAAAACACTAGAACAAGAACAGGGCCATTAAAAACAAGTTTTCATGGTAAGAGAAGGATTTTAGGAATTGTCTCCAGATTTTATCTGACAGAAATACAAAAAGATCTAAGATTCAAATCATCACCCCACAAAGAACGCGGGGCCCACTCAAGAAAAAAACTGAAGACGAGCTATGTGCATTCCATCAGCCTTAATCAAAAGTCGAAACCCATTCAGCAAGTGAGGATAAATATCAGCACGAATCCACTTGAAAGAAATCAAGGTAGAGTCAAACACTATCTTGTTCCTCTCCCTCCATACGCACCACCCAATGGTCCCTAGGAGAAATTCCACACCACTCGTTGAACCTCAGCGACCTTCCATAGATGCCAACTGGAGAATAGATCGTTGAAAGCTACTAGGAAACCCACTGAACCCCCAGACAGGATAAGAAAAAACCTCAAATTCTATTAGTCAAAAAGCAATGAATGACCAAGTGATCCCCAGTTTCTTCTTCAGAGCAATACATGTTAGCAAGAATTCTACCCCTACTTTTTAAATGGTTTAGTGTGAAAATCTTCTCTAGGCAAGCGGTCTAGCGGAAGAAGTCAATCTTTGAAGGAATATCATGATTCTACACCAATTTGAGGGGAAACAGGGAAGCAGAACTACCAACAATAGCCCTTAAAATGAACTCACAATGAAAACACGTCCGTCTTCCTTGGGCTAAACCCCATAATTGAATACTAAAGGATATGTTTCATTCTCTCAATGTGACTCAAAAGACTGAGGAGCTTGTCCACTTCCCAATCGTTGAGGTCCTACCACGACTTGGACCCAAAGCACCTTGCTTGATCTCATTTTAAACATGGTGTCAAAAAATACTCAATTCGGCCGAAGTTGACCGAATTGAGTCGAATTCCGTGGTGTCTGAAGTGAAATGTACTTGTATTTTAAAATATTGGACTTTGTGATAGACTTAGGTGAACTTCGACTGAAACAGAAAAAAGTGTTGGGAAAATACAGAATTTCGGTGAAAGTTAACCGATGTGTAAAGTAAAAGTCTGTAAATTGAATGACTTTTAAGTTTTAACTTAAACGGGTAATGCTAGTTCCACTCGTTTTAAACTTATACTTTTTCTTAAGGAAAGACATGTGTCCCTCGCATTAACCTTATTATAATTATAATTAGCTTTAAAAGATAGTGTTGCTAGCATTAACCTTATTATAATTATAATTTTATTATTAGAGTGTGGTTAGCATTAACTTTATTATAACTTATAATTTTATTATTAGTATACTATCCCCATAAGGGCTTTTTAGTAATATTAAAAATTTTCCTAAATTAAAAATTATTTAACTATCCATCTCATCCTTTTCACATATTGATTCAATCTTGTAAAAACATTGTGCTCATCACTAAAAACTAAGTTGAATTTCAATTATTTATCAACTTTAATGTGCATTCATAAGTTTTTCAAGTATCTAAAATAATTAACATAGATAATCTTTAAAAAAATAAATTGAATAAAATTACCTTACATATCCCCTTCACTTGACAAAGAGGATAAAATATAGTTAAAAAAATTTGACAATATAAAGAAATATCAAGAAGAAATTACAGCGAGACAAGCAAACAATGCATGTCACTTAACATGATTCTCACATTTGAGTACTACATGCTTGCATCGGTAATATAATGAATTTTAAATGTGTATTTATGCTTAAGTATTGAATCTTTAAAGTTTCATCTTAGATTTCCAATGTTTCCTTAAAGTTTCCTAAACTTCTTTAATTTGTACAAAACTTCCTTGGACTTCCTTAAACTTCCTCGAAACGTGACAACTTCCTTAACTGCCGAAGTTTATACTGAAACTGAAGTTAAATACCTTGATTTTAAAAGAAGCAACCGTTCACTTACTATCTAAAGTTGAGAATGAGGGTGCTAAAATCTCCCTTGAGCAAACTTTGACCACACCACACATCCACTAGATGGAAACCCCCTTGCCATTACCGATCTTAAAGGGAAATAAATAAAGAATTTCTTTTTCTCTCGACAAACCCATCCCATAAGGTTGTTTAACTTCCTTTGAGACACATTCTATTTCTTTCTCATACTTGGCAACAATCACTCTCCTCCACACCAAATTTTCTTAACCATTTCCTGAGCAAAGCTAGATGTATTTCACACAATGATCAAATACCCAACCATCTTCCCTAAAAGACGAACAGACAACTTCCCAGGCTCCCTCTTAACTAGATGATACTTTCTAGCCTCGACATGATTGTTCCACAAAAAATCTCTCTCCAGTCTCTTCACAGATTTGGCTATGGATACTGGGTGTGAGCAAAGACATGAAATATGCGGGGATGCTGCTAGCTAGGGAACTTTTTATCAGAGTTCACATCCACATTTACATAGGTGAATGGATTTTCAAGTGGCCAATCTCCTACTGATTGCTTCTAGGATTGGTCTAAAACAGAAATACATTTGAATTCAACTCTAAGAGGCATGCCCAGATCTGAATCTCAATTTTAGTGCAATGATATTATACTACATGCATGTTTCTATATATAGACATGATAGTGCTTGATGGGTAGTGCCTCAATGACGTGGCTTCAATCATAAAGCATGGACTTGCGGTACCTTGACCTGACTTTATCTGAGTTGAGGAGCAAAATATAAGAAACATAAGCCACGAAAGGAGGGTCGGAAAAGGGTTAAGTGGTTCAATTGCGTTGATGATTCCATTTCAGAAATGCAGGATGGAGTCCTGGAATCACAAACTGGGGGTATATAGGATTCTCAGCCAGGGTATTGCTGAAGTTGTCTTTGTGTGTGAAAATGTAGGTCCTCTAGGTATCCTAGACTGCTGTGATGTCCCTAATCAGGGGATTTTGGGTTTAACAATTTGGGTGCAATCACTAGTGAGAATTAAGAAGGCATTTCTCTTCAGATTCAAGATTCAATTGGTTTTGAGGAGATGATGGAACATGGTTGTCAAGGTTTCTAGGAGACCTGAGGTGGCACACCCCATGGATGCCTAAGGCAGTCGCTTAAGGCACCTGAGGCGGTGCTTGATGAACTCCTTGCAGCAAAAATCTGTATATGCTGCATATCCCTAAATAAGGGGCCCTATAATTCATGTAAACTTTATAATCTCCATTTTTAAGCTGCACTTTGATGGAACTATCCTTGGAGACAGTTCCAAGAATAAAAATGGGGATTTCAAGTTAGGAATATAAAAAAAGCAATCTACAGTGATTTTACGTGAGAGAGATTGTTGAACATGGGAGAGATGGGATAAACTGTGGGACTTTGGGGAATAGAAAAGCCAAAAAATTGTCGAACATTCAACAATGACTGCAGAATAGGGGGGGGGGGGGGGGGGGGAGAGAGGAAGAGGTTGTATCCTCTTCATCTTTTTATTCTTCTTCCTGGTTATGCCCTAGAAAGGTAAAAAATACTAAAATAAGTAATATATATATATATATATATATATATATGCACACATATCCATATGTATGTAATTTTTTTGAGGCCTTTTCTTATTTAAATTATAAAATGCCCCTTTAAAGAAGGATTTATGAGAATTTTAGGGATCCTAGAGGGATTTTGGGGAGCATTTAAATACACTTTGTTTTTTTTATTGGGCCGCCTGGCGCCTGGGTAAGCGTCTCATGCGCCTCAAGCGACGCCCTTAAAAACCATGTGAGGGAATTTCAAACAAACGGCGGGAAGGATATTAAATTGGGTTTTGGGTAGGGTAGATGGATTTGGTAAACTTTTAGGGCTCTCCTTTGAGGATTTCAAAGAACAAACCTTGACGCTTTTCCAAGAAATTGGGAGAGGTAGTATTGAGAGAAATAGTTACAGTGGAGGTGAGTTGAGGGTGGAGAAGAAGAGTCTGGTCGAAGCACTGCATGTGGGATTAATTATAAAGGAAGAGTCAGGGGAGAAGGAGATTTAGTGCTAGGAAGATTAAGGGCTTTAAAACTTCTATGTCGGAATGTAAGACGTATGGGTGGCAAGAATACACGGATTCTACTAATGTACAATGAGATCTATCTCTGATGATTTTTCTTACAAGAAACCAAGATCAAGTATTTGAAGGACCACTTGATTAAAGATATATAGGGTTATTATGTTGCGGAGTGGGTGGCTGTTCCTTTTATTGGTGCCTTGGGAGGGATTCTAAAATTCATGACAAGGATTCTATAGAGGTGCAAATGTGGGGTCTTATTCGTTGTCTATTTCACATTTCTATTGGGTATTTTCTAGGGTGTATGGTTCATTTGACTCAAGTGAATCCCTAGACTTTTGGCAGGATTTGATGATGTAAGTGCTAGGGGAGGGGGGGCTTGCTTAGTGTATTGCGAGGATTTTAATTCCCTCTAGTCTAGTTATGTAGGAGGGATAAAAGAATGTGAGACTTTGGAGATTTTGTGGATCGTCACTTCTTAATTGATAGCCCTTTAAATATAGCCCATTTCACTTGGTCCAACCTTCAAGAAAAATTGGGTATAAGAGTAGATCAGATAGATTCATGTTCTGTGATCTTTGAGAGGATCAGCACCCATCTAGGTTCAGTCTTCCCTCCCAAGATATACTTTAGACCACATGCCTATTCTGTTAGAGCCGATCAAGGAAAGGAGTGGGCCTACTCCATTCAAATTTGAAAATATGTGGCTGAAAGCTTCGGATTTCTATGAGTTGGGGGATGATGTGTGGAATACTTCTTGCCTTTTGGGTTCCGGAAGTACAATTTTGGGGTTCAATTTGAAAGAGTTGAAACAAAGACTCAAAGTATGGAATAAAGACTTGTTTGGTTTTATCACAGAAAGGAAAAGGAACATCTTGAAGGAAATAGCAGAGATAGACAAGATAGAAGAGTCTCAACCAATTTTGCGATTATAAGCAGTGAAGAGATCTAAATTTAAACCAGACTTTTATATTATTTAGTTGAGAAAGGAAATAAGGTGGAAACAAAAATCGAGCGTGATGTGGTCAAAGGAGACAAGAATAACAAATATTTTCATAAGGTGGCCAATGTCAGAGGAGAGCCAACTAAATTTCTCGATTAAAGGTTGGGGGTGAATGGGCAGAAGGAGATGAGGATATTAGGAAGGTGCAATCAATGTTTTAAAACGCGAAGGTGTGAGGCGAGGCATTATGCGTGAGGCGTAAGCCTCAACACGTGAGGCTTAAGCTTCACAAGAAAGCCTCATTCACTTTTATTATAACAAATAAATAAAATATAAGAGAAATTACAAAAATATACAAGTTAATGAAAGATTATAGAATATATATAGAGAGAGAGATAAATGTATGCATATATATATATATATATATATATATATATCTTTGTATTCGCGTACATGTGTGTGCGCGCCCACGCCCGCACGTACATATAGAAAATATTATATAATTATTTAATTATCAAAAAAATAAATATAAGAAGAGTAAGCAAATGCTGAAATTTAAATTTACTTTTTTGTTCATATACATATTTAAGATGATATTCAATCATCAATTTCTGTGGTAGATTTAGAATTGTATTAAACATTTGCAAAGAAGTCATTAACTACATTGTAGGCCAGTGACTCCAAAATTTTGCAATGTCTAGTAGGGAAAGTAGTGTGAAATAGACCCAAAGGGTTATAAATGCCTAAACATGTTACACATAATAAATTAAGTGTTAGTTAAAACCAATATCATCATCATCATTTTTTATATCTTATCTGAAATAAATTGAGTGTTATTTATTATTAATTGGAACAAATAATAAATATAAATAAAAAATGTTTGAGTCTCAGTTATGTGGTTGGAATCCTAATTTTAGTTAACGTATGAGGAGTACCCTATAAACATAAAGCGAGTCTCAAGGCGTGCTCCTCATGTGAGCTTCACACTTTGATGCGTGAACCTTATGGGATTTAAACCTCATTGCTAAGCCTCAAGGCATATTCCTTAAGCCTCACCCCAAGGCAAGCCTCAAGGCGTAAGCCTCACATGCCTTTTAAAACACCGGTGGAAATTGCTCATTTTAAGATATTTTTTAAGGAAAGGCACCTCTTTTGATTGGTTAGATGGCAGGGACTTCGATTGTGTGCTTGATGACAAGAAAAGTTGGCTAGAGATGAGTGTCAATGGGTCGGCCTTTCCCGTGACCCGACCCAATTAATTAGTTGGGTGGGGCCAGCTTGGCTTGAACCTGGCTGTTGACAACCCTAGCTAGAGGACTTTTCAAGAGGATGAAGTTATCTTTATCATTAAGGAGATGGAAGGAGATAAAGCTCTAGGGCTAGACAGTTTCTTTATTGCTTTCTTCCAAAAGTTTTGGCATAGTGTGAAAAGGGACTTCATGCGAGTGATGGATGAATTTCAGAGTTAGCTCATTCGATAAGGTCTTTAATAGCACCTTTATCCCGCCCTATTGCGATTGACATATGGGACATTTCCTATCCTGACTAAGGGTGGATTGGGTCTTCCCTTTATCCTTGCAAATTTTATTTTATCTTGTTGGTCTAGGGTGAAATTGAACGGTGCTCGGGGAGATATCTCGGCCTTACTACCGAGGGCTATCTCATAGACAATTTGGAGAGAGAGGAATAAGAGAGTATTTGAAGACACACACTTTCCCTCGCCCTCTCCCTCTCCCTCTCCCTCTCCCTCTCCATGATTGTGCTCCAACATCAAATTTCTTATTCTTCACTAGTGCTCGATAAGCTGAGAAGTCGTTGACTTGGAGGAATTTTTGGATTGAAATTGTGATTACTGTCGTTTTTGGCTTTTCAATGTTTTGTGGTTGTTGTAATGTTTAGATTTCTTCTTAGCTTGTTTTCTCCTCTCGTAGGTTACTGCTCACTAAACTTTGATTTGGGATTATTGCTATTGTTTTTATTTTGCTATATATTATGACTGTTTACCAAAAAAATAAAATTGCACCTTCATATCCCTAATTCCGAAGGTCCCTGGCTAAGAAAATAACGGCTTTTGGCCAATCAACCTAGTAGGGAGTGTTTAGAAAATTCTGGCCAAAGTCTTAGTTTCTAGACTGAAACTAGTTATTATGGGCTCAACTATTTCTCTGACATAGAGGGCCTTTGTGGGAGGAAGACAAATTCCAAATAGTATTCTCATTGCTGAGAGTGTCATAAGAGGGAGACTGAGAATTTTCTGCAAATTGGACCTTGAGAAGGCCTATTATCATGTGAATTGGGAGTTCTTAGGTTAAATCTTAAGGAGAATGGGTTTTGGAGCAAAATGGAGAGGGTGGATGATGGCCTGTAATGCTTCGGTCTCTTTCTCGGTGTTGGTTAATGGTCGTCCAGCTGGGTATTTTAGGAGCTCGAATTGTCTTAGATAGGGTGATCCACTTTCTCTCTTCCGTTTCATCATGGTAGCTTGAGGAAGACAAAGGATAATATGAAACAAAATTAGTGATTGAATGTTGAGTACAAGACCTAATTCCTTTCCTAAGAGTAATAGGTAAATCAGAATCATCAATATCAAAACTAGAAGGGAAGATGCTACCTGGATCCGAAGAAGATTCTTGGTGGGGCCTATGAGGGTCTTCTTTAGTGTTCTTTCTTCCTCCATGCATACACTTGCAATTATTTCTCATTCTCAACAACAATGTCACACTCCTTCTGTCTACCGCTACCACTATTAAAGGAATAAGAAGGAACAAGAATAGGAGAAAGCATCTCTTCACTTGCACTTTCCTCGTGAAGAGATGCCTTATTGTTAGGGAACTAAGGAGTTGACTCTAAGAAAGTCTCATTCATAGAAACAAAGAACTTACGAGAAGGAGGGTCTCATTTATACCTGTTTTGATTTATACGGTTATACCCCTGCTGATTAGGGGTATAACCAAGATAATGCATTTAGGAGACTTAGGATCAAGCTTAGTCCGGTCAGGATGAGGAATATGAGTAAAACAAATCATCCAAAAACATGTTGGGGCAACGGAAACAAGGAAGTCAAAGGAGTCACCAAGGTAATAGGAAATTGGAAATTCGAAATTCTGGAGGTCCTACGACTAATTAAAAACACAACAGTCAACACAACATCAGATCAGAAAAGTTTGAGCACATTCATAGCAAACATAATAGAACAAGTAATTTCTAACAGATGCCAGTTTTTCTGTGCAGCTACACTATTTTGCTGAGGGGTACCAATACAAGAAAGTTGATGAACAATGCCATAAGAATCAATCATTATTAGAACGAAACACTTTAATGTGAGTATTAAATTGAGTAACAATCATTTTATGGAATGATTAAAGAACAATGTAAACCTCATTTTTAGTTTTTAGAATATAAACCGATGTAGCAAAAGAGAAATTGTCAACAAATGAATGTAACAAAATTGAGAAAACCACAGAGAGAGAGAGAGAGGTAACGAGGGATGGGCCCCACACATTAGAGTGCACAATGGAAAAGGAGATCACATTTATTGGCATTATAAGGATAAGAAGTTCGACAATGTTTTTAGCAAACTCACATGTTGCACATTGAAGGGGAAAAACAGAAGTAGAAAACGAAAACTTTAGAAATAAACTCCTAAGAAGGGAAAAAGCAGGGTGACCAAGACGCCTGTGCCATTGTAACAACTCTTGTGGACTATGAATATTCCGATCATGGTAGGAAATTTACTGGACGGATGAAGCAATGCATGGTAAAGGGTCTAGCAAATTACAACCCCATTTCCTCATGGCCCGTACCAATCGTCTTCCTTGTTTTCAAGTCTTGAACACATAGTGAGAAGGGAAACAAGTAACACCACAGCTCAATGCTTTGGTTATATGACTAACAAATTGAAGATTCAAAGTGAAGTTAGGCATGAAGAACAAAGGACAATGACATAGATGGAGAAATAGAAACATTCCCTTTGCCCGCAATGGACGACAAAAAAACATCAGTGGGCTTGACTTTATCTCTACAAGACTCGATAAAGTAAGAAGAAAAAAAAGGGAACATACCAGTCATATGGTCAGAAGCTCCTGAATTAATAATCCACGAGCGACTACGGTTGGTAAAAGATGCATCGAGAGCCGAGGATAAAGTACCTGAGTAAGTAACCAAAGGGGCGGAGGTTGTAGTAGGAGAAACATAAAACGACGAAAGACCTCTATCTCGTCTCTAGAAAGGCGCTAGGACTATTGGAAAAATGCACTGGCGAAATTGTAGTGGTGGGTACCCGTGCACTAGAAACAACTGAATGAGCACTCGATCCTCCTCCTGTACCATATCGTTGGTCTTTGTCACCAAGGTTTTGAATGTCAATATCGCTCGACATGTCGAGCCGTGAAAAGAAGATATATCGTTTATCGGTGATTTTTTAAAAAATGACAAAAAAAGGGGTAGAACATGGAATTTTGCTGTGAAATTTCAGGAAATGTTAAAATAGGTTTTAATACATCTTTTAGAATAAAAACATAAAAAAAACAACAATGTACATAAGAAATACAATTAGAAGAGAGCAAAGATGTGCGTTGACAAGTGACGATAATGTATGATTGATTCATGTTTCATTCATTTCTTAATCAATCATAAATTCATAATTTAGAAGATTCATAATAATACAAACATACATAATATTTAATAATTTTATTTATCAATTTTAGTAAAATAAGTTATATTATTTGGTCGATGTTACTATGCATATTATTTAGAATTATTAGCTAATAATAATAATATAACATTATTAAAATTCATTACTAAATAAAATACCATGAATTTCAAGTTTAATCCATACAATAGAAAAATGCCTTATATTAAAATTTTAATACTTTTTTTGGAATTGGGTGTATAATATAAATTAATATTAGTTATCAGCATATTAGTTTTTGTTATATAATATACTTTTTTACTTTGCACATAATTTTTAGAAATTTTTTGTACTATAAATACTATGTTAATTTATAAATTATAGTTATGTGATTAGTCAAAGTGTTAGTATATTAAAAAAAAAGGCCTTATGAGCATAATCTTATTACCTATAAATAATTTTTAATTTATAAAGAATTTATTAATTTTTAATATTACTAAAAATGCCTGATGGGGATAATTTGCTAGAGACAATATGTTTCAAGATAGTTAAAGTTATTTTAATTAAAGCCTCTAATAACATTATCATTTTTTATAATTTATAAAGAGAGTGAAAATAGCTTTATTCTTTTTAATTTTAGTTTAAAACCCTTAAAAGCCTAAGCCCCCAATTTTAAAGATAGTGAAACTAGCAAATTAGCATTACCCTTGTTATGTTAAAATACTTAAAAGGGTAGTATGTTTAATGAGAGTGAAATTAGCATTACCATTGTAAGGTTAAACCAATTAAAATGGAAGTATGTTTAATGAGACTTGGAGTTACATTAGTATTACCCTTTTAAGCATTTAAACATGAGTGACATTAGCATTATCCTTTAAGGGTTTGAAACAGGGTGACATTAGCATTACCCTTTTTAGGGTTTAAAACACAGTCATTTGATCATTTCTCCGAGCAAACCCAACAAAAAAAAAAGAGCAGAGCTCCGTAAGGAAGGGGGGAGAGGGGTAGCTCGACCTCAGAGCTTAGCTTGGCGTTGGCTTTTCAATCAGCGATGGCGAAGACTACAACGACGACACAGGTATGTACCTACGACCTCTTCTTCCTTCTTTCTTCTCTACACTTTAGAACTTTTTTTTTTCCCCCTAAATCAAACTTGATTCCAAGGGTTTTGCTCGATATCGGGGAGTTACCGGAGATATATCTCCGATATCGGCGATATATCGTCGATATCTCCTAACACCATGTAAGTTTTGTTTTACAGTGTGTAGATTCATCGGTCACCAGCGATATCGACAAATATCGGCGATATTTGTCGATATTGCAAACCTTGTTTGTCACCTCGCCCACTACCGGTATCCCCGTGGAGGGGGGCGGTTTGCAAATCCCAGTAACTATCTCTCGTATGACATGTGCGGCCACAATGATTACACTTAAATTTATCGCGGTCATCATTGAAAGCACTGGAGGATCTAGACCGACCCCATCCTCTACCATGACCCCCTCTCCTCCCTCCCCTCTGTGATGAGGAGGCTAAGGCAGATCTATCAAGGGAAAGGGGTTGGAGCATAACACTCTGACGACACTTCTCATTATGTTGATATTAGTAGATTTCCATAAGGGAAGGGAGGGCTTCTTACCAAGGATTTGAACTTGCACTTGCCCATAATCTGCATTCAGGATAGTAAGAAGTTCAAACATACGATTCTGTTCCAGCAGTTTATTGTATGCAACAACAACATCTTTAGGGCACTTAACCTGAAAAGTCTGATAATACTCTTCCTAGAAATGACGAAGAGTGGAGTAATACATGAGAATAAACTTATCTCCTTGCTTTAATGAGCAGATGCTTTGTTGTAATCTATACACACAAGTAGTGTTTCTCACTTTAGAATAAGTATGTGTAACTGCATCCTAGATCTCCTGTGCAGTGAAAAGAAACAGATACCCACTGCTAATGTTGGGTTGCATGGAATGAAGGAGCCATGACATAACAATGGGATTCTTAGCATCCCACTTAGCATAGGTTGAATTTGAAGACTTGGGAGTGGGGAATGGGGATGACACCAGTCAGATAATCCATCTTCCTCCTGCCCTTAACAAACAATACGACATCCAATTTCACTATAGTAATTTAGAGATTTGGGGCATCACTTCCATTGTCCCCGATATTTCCTCTTCCCTGCACAGGGATACTAAAGGGCTGACTAACCTCTGACTCATCCGCCATGTTGATCAAATCAAGAAACAATGACAAATTGATACTTTAGGGTTTCACCATGCTAGAAAAAAAAACCAAATTAGGGTTTCACTACCCTAGAAATCACAAAATTAAGGTTTCCTATCTTAGAAATCACCAAATTAGGGTTTTAGCACCCAAAAAATCACTCCCCTAAATTAATGACAATGCATCAAGCATAAAAAACAATAACTCAAAGTAAAGCAATGCTATTTAGATCCTTGCACCAGCATTAGAGAAGTTTTTTGTCAAAAAAATCACGGATGAATAGTTAAAACAGTACATATGTGGGGAAGAAAACACCACCGAGACCTCAAATTTACTTCGATCTTCATGAAACTTCTTTCAAACATTTAGTACTTTTCATATGGACCAAACAATACCAGGTTGAACCTCCATAAATTCCCCAACAGATCACACCATTCAATTTCTAGCAAATTGAGTTTTTTTAATGCAAAATCAATTAAAATTAGAAAAAATGCATCTCCAAGACTCCAAGTCTCCAGACAATTGTTACCATTTGATAAATCATCATTTATAGAGATTTTTTATGATTTTTCTGGAGACTTGGAGTCTTGGAGATGCATTTTTTCTAATTTTAATTGATTTTGCATTAAAAAAACTCAATTTGCTAGAAATTGAATGGTGTGATCTGTTGGGGAATTTATGGAGGTTCAACCTGGTATTGTTTGGTCCATATGAAAAGTACTAAATGTTTGAAAGAAGTTTCATGAAGATCGAAGTAAATTTCAGGTCTCGGTGGTGTTTTCTTCCCCACATATGTACTGTTTTAACTATTCATCCGTGATTTTTTTGACAAAAAACTTCTCGAATGCTGGTGCAAGTATCTAAATAGCATTGCTTTACTTTGAGTAAATCATAAAAAATCTCTATAAATGATGATTTATCAAATGGTAACAATTGTTTTCACAATCGAAAACTTTACCCTATCCTTATGGCTGGTGTCAGTAGTGGTGAGGAACTCTTCCTCCTATCGCTACTCCCTCTGTTGGATCTAAAGCCTAATACCAAGTTGGTTTGAATAGGTTAGGTTTTAGGGTTTCAAGGTCTAGGGTTTTAGACAGAGAAGAGGAGAAGAGATTAGGTAAAGATAAAAGAGTAATTGTCTCTCTCCTAATCATTTATTATATATCCTCTACTAATGGTGTACTATTAGGATATAAGAGATACTAATAGTAGACCCTTGTTACAATATATAAAGCATAAAAGACATTAAATAAAGAGAGGTATTCTACAGAGAGGATCGGAGGATTCTATTCATTACTTCTAGATGTCTAGTGCTCGGTGTATGTATGAATTGACTAACTACACGACTACATAAGCGATGTTTGGTCTAGTGTGAAAGAGATAAATGAGCCGTCCTACAAGTTTGATACCTCCCCGCATCTATTAAGCATTCCCCACTATCTTCACTAAGTTTGTGGTTAATATTGATGGGTGTATTGCATGGCTTACACTGGTGGGCGCATATGGTATTGAAGTATGAAAGTTTGGGTCTCCTGCTCGTGTTGGCTTTAGCTTTTCTTCTGTTGAGAGTCATCCGTAGCTTCTTTGCTTTGAGAGAATCCCTTGTAACAAATTCCATCATACCTGTTTCTTTAGGAGATTAAGAACATACTTTTGCTATGAAATGAAGATACCCTTTTCAAGAACAAATATTTCTTCTTCTATTGCCTTTTGCTACTCTGATTGTGAAAGTGGATCTACTACACTACGAGAAACAAACATATAAGACAAAGTCAAGGCAAGGAACGATACGAGGAAGTCAAAGCACAAAAGGAAACAAAATTGGAGATGGAATATTGAGTACAAGACCGAATACCTTTCCTAAGAGCAATAGGCTTATCAGAATCAACAATGTCAGGACTAGAAGGAAAGATATTACCTAGATCCGAAGAGGCTTCTTGGCGGGGCTCATGTGGGTCTTCTTTAGTGCCTTTCTTCCTTCTTTCATATTCTTACAATTCTTTTCCTTTTCAATAGGGATTTTACACTCTCCCTATCTATCACTACCACCCTTATCGCCTTCTCTATTCTGTGATCACTGTCAAAAATGTGAGAAGGCGTCGGAATATGAAGTGAAGATATCTCTTAATTTGCACTCTCCCCCTGAAGAGAAGTCTTCCTGTTAGAGAAAAAAGGAGTAGACTCAAAAAATATAACATCCATAGATACAGAGAATTTACAAGAAGGTATATGATAATACTTACACTCCTTCTGATTATGAGCATATCCAAGAAAATGCATAGAAGAGCCCTAGGATCAAATTTAGTACGATCAAAACCAGCTAGTGAATAAAGCAAACACATCCAAAGACTCTCGGTGAAAGAGGAAACAAAGTGTTAGATGACGACAACACGTTAACAGGGGTCTTAAAAATTAAGATTCTTGAGGCCATACGATTAATTAAGAAAGTAGCAGTCAACATAGTATCAGACCAAAATACTTTAGGCACATTCATAGCAAACATAGTCATGGATCAAAATATTGTCGATATATCCAATATATCGCCAATATTTTATGATATCGCACACCTGCGGTATTTCTTTAGGGGTATTTTTTATATACAAAATATCATGTTATATCTACTATATATCGCATATATCGTGCGATACATACGATATTTTGGTTTTGCTTTACTCTTTTGATATTTTGGCTATGAAAGGGAAAATCTTATTTATAGTTTATTTACACAAGATATCATTTAAGTAAGTTGTTTCGTTTAAATTTCTTTCACTTAAGATATTTATATGTAAATAAGGTTATATTCCCATATGAATTCAATAAAAATTATCCTAGATCTAAATTCCTGGAGTATAAAAAGACAACTTTCCAGTTCAAGAACAAAATCTTGTTGTTAGGGATTAGGCCAAAATTTTAACTTTAAAATGATATGGTGTTTCTCAAATCTTAATTTTTTTTTTAAATTCTAATATATCAGAACATTACTAAAACTCACAAGTAAAGTGAGAAAGTCTCATATTTTGGTCTTTAAAAATATTTTAATTTATTAGAGTAAAAAAGTCAACTGACAGTTCAACAAAAAAAAACTTACATTTAAGCTTTTTAAAAATTTTCTAAGCATATGCTAGGTACCTCCCATTTAAATTCATTAAAAATACTCCAAAATTATAGTTTTAAAAGAATTAAATCCAAAATTCCAATTCAAGGCTAAAATTCGATTTTAAGCTGTCCAAGCCAAATCTCAACTTCCAAATTTTATGGCGTTTTCCGAATCTTAAGGGCTCATGCTGACAATTATGTCTCAATACTCACAGTATCCACCGATGAGAGTGTTGGCATGTTGTTACTTCTTGGACCAGATGAGTACTAGCGATATGTATGTGAGTATACATCATGGTATTATTGGCAACCTAGTCAGTACATAGACGATTTCGAGCCTTAAGGTAATTTCATTTGGCTTTGATTGTAGTTCTTGGGGTGGGTTAGATCATGGATGTATTATGTATGAATCTTTGATTATATATTTTTATTATTATGACTTATGATTAAGATTTTCTGTAAGTTATATCAATATTAGTCAATCATAATTGTGCATTGTCTTCAGTGTACATCTTTGCCCCCCTTTCCCATTACATCTCTTATTTACATTGTTGTTTATCAGGAATTTTTTATTCTCAAATGTTTTGTAACATTTGTTTTATCATTTCCTGAAATTTCCTTTCAAAATTTTATATTTCCCAATTCTTCCTCGACGTGCGATATAATCTTCGCAAAATGATATATCCTGTAATATATCCCTAATATATACTTTTCCCATCAGTGTGTCATTATACAATATTGACATTTAGAATCTTGAACATAATAGAGCGAGTGACTTCTAATAGATATCGGTTTTTTCACTCAGCCATACTATTTTGTTGAGGGGGTACCAACACAAGAGGTTTGATGAATGATGCAATGAGAATCGAAGTAAGATCCTAAACTCCCAGACATGTATTCCCTCCATTATCAAATCAAAAAACTTTAATATCAAATGGAGTTGCTATCATTTTGTGAAAGGATTTAAGAACATATTATACTTTACTTTTAGATTTAAGCATGTAAACCCATATAGTACGAGGGAAATTATCTACAAAAGTAACAAAATATCAAAGCCACATAGAGACGGAACTGGGGATAGACCCTACACATTAGACTGCACAAAAGAAAATGGTGAATTGTGTTTATTACCACTAGAAAAATAAGAGGTACGACAGTGTTTTGCAAATTCAAAAGTTTCACGCTGAATGGAAGAAACAACTTTAGAAAGAGACAACTTAGGAAATAAACATCTAAGAAGAAAAAGGGTGGCAAGACGCTTGTGCCACTGTAACAACTTCTGCACTCTGAACTCCATGGGAAATGTGCTAGATTGATGAAGCAACTTCTGGTTAAGGGTGTAGTAGATACAACCCTCGTTCCTCATGTCGTATATCAATCATCTTTCTTGTCTCCAAGTCCTGGAACACAGTGAGGGAAAGAATGTGAAACTACAATTCAACGATTTTGTAATATAACTCACAAACATGAGATTTAAAGTAAAGTTAGGGATATGAAGAACTAATGACAGACATAGATGGAGTAACAAAAACACTACCCTTAAAGAATAATGGATGAGAATGAACCATCATCGACTTTTACTTTTCCTTTTTAAGAACCAACAAGGCAAGATAAAAAATAGGACATACTGGTCATTTGATTATATACTCTTGAATCAATAATCTTGGAACGACTAGGGTAAAAAATAGATGCTTTGAGGGCCGAAACAGAAGTACTTGAGTGAGTAGCAGAGGATTTAGAAGCACTACTGGGTGGCTCCAATTGTGCCATGAAGCGTCAGAATGCCTCAATCTCATCTCTGGATAGGCCCAGGCTACCAAAAGGAGTGGGGATGGAGGATGATGAGCCAATGGAGGCAACTAGATGAGCATTCGATCCCGCTCTAGTACTATAATGTTTGTCTCATCGTCTACTGCTAGTGGACCCCCTTTGTTGTGAGCGACCATGCAAGTCCCAACAAGTATCCCTAGAATAACTGGTCTGTCCACGATGATCGCAATTAAGCTTATGGTGATCATCACTAGAAGTGCCTGAGGATACAGACCTACCACACCTTTTGCCACGACCACCACTTCCTTGAACCTCCCTCGAACCTCCCTCTCCCCTCAACACCTTTCTTATAAATATCTCTAAAAGATCTTTATAAGTCGATGGTTTTGGCACCAAATGAACAAATTAACCTCTTACAATAGCCCCCTCTTGGAGCCTTGGACTTTGTGTAAGGTTTTGAGAATACACTATGACATTCTGCTGGGGCCGATGATCATGTTGGATGTTGGTAGGTCGGCTTACATTCAGATTGTCAGAGGCCATCTTTGTTTTGAACAGGAGTAATTGCTTTGGATGATTTCATTGTATGATCGGCCACTCTTGTCTTAATCAAGAGCAAGTGCCTTGGCATTGTAAGTTCAGGGCAATATTTTCCTTGAACAAGTGCAAGTGCCTTGGATGGTTTCATCATGTGATTGGCCATTCTTGCCCTGAGCAAGTGCAAGTGCCTTGGACAATTTCATTATATGATCGACCATTCTTGCCCTGAACAGGTGCAAGTGCCTTTGACGATATCATCATGCAATCGGCCATTCTTGCCCTGAATAGGTGCAAGTGCCTTGGCATTATAAGTTCAAGGGCTATCCTTGCCTTGAACATGAGCAAGTGCCTTGGACGGTTTCATCACGTGATCGGCCATTCTTGCCTTGAACAGGTGCAAGTGCCTTGGACGATTTCATCATGTGATCGGTCATTCTTGCCCCGAACAGGTGCAAGTGCCTTGGACGATTTCATCATGTGATCGATCATTCTTACCCTGAACAGGTGCAAGTGCCTTGGCATTGCAAGTTCGGGGGCCATCCTTGCCTTGAACAAGTACAAGTGCCCTGCATCGTGTGGTGGCCATCCTTTGTCTTAAGTAAGATCAACTGCCTTGGCATTGTGTGGTGGGAGTCGAGCAGGTTGGCCGGGTACGTGCAGGCTAGTCGAAGTAATGCAGATTGGGCGAGGTTGTGCAGATTGGTCGAGGTCATGCATTCGGGTCATTAAATTCGTGACATATTACATAGTTGCTGGCCAATCTTGCCTTTTAATAAGGTCGGTGCCAAAGAGTTGGGTAACCGGATTTGCCCCTTCGTTTAGGGATGAATTCCCGCATTTGCCCTTCCGTTCCGGGATGAATGACCGGATTTACCCCTCCGTCCAGGGATGAATGATTATAATACAGTTGACATCAATTACATAGTATAGACCTTCACTGTTATACCTCAACTTCGTGGGGATGACCGCGTTCTTTGTGCATTAGTGTTGGTTACTTTGTTTGATTCTCACAGACGGCGCCAATTTATGGAGGGAAATTCTTGTGTGTACTATCATCACTTGCAGCACGGTTTAGGTCCTGTACATTTTTCTGCTTCCCGTTGACTCTTTCTCCTTTGGGTGTGATGGTGTAATCCTCTGGTTGCATGGGTGGGTGGTCGTTCGACCTATCATAGACACTCCGATGTTCAAGTGAGCATAGGGCATATCATCAGTTAAATAGGCATTAAAGCATCAAAGTATAGTAATACTTATCATGCAGTCGTTGATTGATTGACGAAGAGTGGTTGGATGACCAAGATCCATTGATTGGCATAGGGGCGAGCCGTTGGCTAGACCGGGCGATCAGGTAGGTGATCAGGTCGGGTGGACAAGCAGAGGTCCAGTTTGGGCATTGAGCATGTGATCAAGTTGGGTGGGCGAGTACGTGCTGGACATGTGAACAACTCTGATGGCATCGACATATCATTAGTTAGATAAACATTTAAATCATCATGGTGTAGAGGTACTTATTATCAGATGGACGTGGCCGTTTGTAGAGAGCATCGGGTGGCCGTGGTTGATCTTAGGGAGCATCACGTGGCGTGGAGAGCATCGTGATGGTGTCAATCATGGCTTTCATCGGTTGCTTAGATTGTGCAATTGTCGGTAGAGATCAATCGCTTAGATGGAGCAATCACTGCTCCACCCTTCGGGATCAGGTTTCATGGATAGAATGGACCGAGCCCCCAATCCTCTTTCCTTTCCCCTGACCTCTTTTCTGGCTTTGGTTGGTTTCACGCATCCTTGATCCCTTTCTCCATTGTGGTGTAGGTCTCTTTATAGGCAAGTAAAAAAAAGGAAGGTTCCTTGAAACCCCCTCTCTCCCCTCACACCTCTCATATCTCCAAAACATCTTTATAAGTAGGTGGTTTTGGCACCAAATGACCAAATTACTCTCTTATAGTGATCCAGCTCTTCTTTGAGACGATGAAGAGTAGAGTAATATGTGGATATAGACTTATCCTTTTGCTTCAATTGCCAAATATTCTGATGCAACTCATACACACCCGCAGTGTTCCAACCTCATGATAAGTCTGTGTCATTGCATCTCATATCTCTCGTGCAATGGAAAGAAACAAATACCTACTACTAATATTAGGTTGCATCGAATGGAGAAGTTAGGACATAATAATGGTATTCTTGGTCTCCCACTTGGCATAAGTCGAATTTGATGGACTGGGAGTTGGCATAGCATCAATCAAATAGCCCATCTTTCCTTTACCCTTGATGTATAACATGGCTGGTTACGACCAAGCCAAAAAAATTAGTCCCATCTAGTTTTACCGTAGTATTTGGAGGTTTGAGGCCTCACTTGGGTCTACTCACATACTTCCTCGCCAACTCACAAGAATACTAGAGGATTGGCTAACCTCGTACTCATCCATCATTCTTCACCCAAGGCTGATCTATACAAATCAAACCTAAAAACATAACCACCAATTTTCACAAGCACCAAAAGCAAAAAAAGTAGGGTTCCACAACCCTATATTCATGCAACGGAGTTAATAATAAAACTTGCAATTATAAAAAAAACAACACCAGAACCTTTCATAATACCCTTCTAGATTCATCTAACAGCGGGGAGTCGGATTCGATAAAAAACAGATTTTTTGGATGAACAATGCAAAACAGCAATAAGGGGGGGAGGGAGGGGGAATCATCATGTAGCCTTCAAATCTCCTCCATTCTTCCTGAAATTAGTTTTAAACATTCAATATTTTTTAAATGGATCAATCAAGCACACCAATCAGACCTGCCAACAACTTCCGAATCAAGCACACCAATCAGTTTTTCACCAACTGTTTTCTTTTGCAAAATTTTCGAAGAAACTCATGAAACAACTCATCTCTAAGTTCCGGAAAATTTCACAACAATCACTTCAATTCTCTATAAATTAATGATGATCTGTCACCTGGTAACAAAAAACATGACTGATTAGGAAAATATTAAAAAAGTTAATTGTCTCTCTCTAACTACTTTATTATATATATACTCTACTAATAAAGTGGAATACATAAATACTCCAAATACTCCTGCTACAGTACATGAGTAGTATTCTACAGATGTCATTTTAAGTGATCCGGATGTGGATTTGTCTACACCATGCTGATATACTTTTGTTTTTGAGGGAATTCCTTGCTGAAAAAATTTCTCAACACATGTATGTATGTATTCGAGTTTTGCAATTGCTAGTGTACAAACCTAAACATGTAATAGTCGTGGCTTTTAGAATACAAGACATTTTATGTACTAAAAAAATATATTGTATTCCATACTTCTGCTAATTACTCTACTCTTGATTGGCATTCACATTGTTATATAGAGCTTCTCCTCCATGTTTGATGCAAGTCTAAGACAAAATTAGGTTATTTGTGTGAATTTGTTTGTTCCTGATTTTAACGGTGTGATTCTTATCTTCTCTGTGTTGTTGGGATGTTTTCTTTGTTTGTCCATTTTTTTTTTGGTTATAAGAGGAAGTTTGTCCTTCCTGCAGGATTCAGGTTCCGATTTTGTGGTACTTGACTTATTAGATCCATCGTCGTCCAACACAGTTGTGGGAAACATTTCTCTTTCATTTTCTGTTGAGGTGTGCAGTACAGTCAGTATATTTTTATTGGTTAATTGAAGGTATGATAAGTATTCATATTTATGATTAACATTTATAGTTGAAAACCTTGGCAGGATCCAAGTGATACAGAAAAAAGTTTTGCAAGACGCATCTTATCTATTGTGGTAAATTTTAAATTACCTTTTATTTCCTTTGATAATATGCTCTATCTCATCACCTTCTAGACATTTTTTATGAGACAACTTTGGAATGCTGGACTGTTAAATAGTTACTTGGAGGTTGGATTGTTTTGATATACTATTGCTGGTTTCATCAACTCTTATCACTTCTGATCCTCTTCCTATCAGTTCCCAGATAATCATCACACTCAGTAACCACGATGATAATTTTATCAACCCCTTGGAAGCTACGCATGGTGGGGTCCATCACAGTTCGCTACCTTTTTATACTTTCCTTGTCAACACCTTGAACATCTTTCCTATGTATATTGAATACATAATATTGCTTGAGGAACTTCTCACAAAGCGAGTCTGTCTCAAAACCTAATTGCAGGAGACAACAGACTCCCTCAGAATCATAGAAGTCCCAAAAGGCTTTCTTATCTTTGGAGTTCAGGGTGATTACGTCACTAGTGGGAGAAAATCCTCCAAGGGCGGAAACTCAATCCATAAATTTATTGAGTTGGTCATCTCTGGGTCGTACAGCAAGGGACAGTAACTCAGAAAAAGTAGATTTACCATCATGCTCTTAGAGTTTACAGATGCTGTTTTATTTACTTTTGGGGGCTTTACAAAACTTCCAAGACTTTTGAGGTTTTATTTGGACAAAGGGGTCTCAATAAAATATTACTATATGTTTTTTATGAAAACATATTTTACATTTAAAGAGATCAATTGAGTGATGTTATGTTCTGAGTTGGATTGGTTTGATTAGGTTTAAGGATGTGATTTAGAGTTTCTAGGTCTAGGGTTTGAGAGAAAGGGAAGAGGAAGAAGAAGAGATTAGGGAAAAGATTAGAGTGAGTTAATTGTCTCTCTCGTACTCTTTCCTATTTATATTCCACTAACGGTATACTATTAGTATATAAGAGATACTAATAGTATGCCAAGATTACAGTGTATAAAAGAAATATAAACATAAAAGAGAAGTATTCTTCTACACTTCTCCTCAAGTTGATGCTTAGATGTCACTCATGCTCAACTTGCTAACAATACTTCGAAATTGAGAACCACCAAGCCCCTTAGTCAATACATCAGCTAACTAATCTTCAGATTGTACAAAAAGGGTGCAAATATAACCCGACTTTAGCTTCTCCTTGATAAAGTGCCGATCCACCTCAACGTGCTTCATTAGTCATATTGCACAAGATTGTGAGCAATACTAATAGCTGCCTTATTGTCACAATTTAAGCTCATTGGACCACTAGTAGGGAACCCAATCTCAATCAAGAGTAGTTGAAGCCAGAGCAACTCACATACCCAATGTGTTATGGCTCTAAATTTTGCTTCTGTATTGGATCTTGCAACCATATGTTGCTTCTTGCTTCTCCATGTAACAAAGTTGCCTCCAATCATAGTGCAATACCTTGAATTAGACCGCCTATCTGAAACGAACCTGGCCCAATCTTCATCAGTATATCCTTCAACTCTTATGTTCCTATGACATTTATACATTAAACCTTTTCCTGGAAACGACTTCAAATAGCGAAGAATTCTATTGACTGCATCCAAATGTCTAGTGGTCAAAGCATGCATAAACTTGCTACCACACTAATTGCATATGCAATGTCTAGTTTGGTGAGAGATAAATAAATGAGGCGGTCGACAAGTCTCTGGTATTTGCCTGCATCTCGTAAACTAAACATTCTCCACTACCTTCATTGAGTTTGTGGTTAGTATTAATGGGTGTATCACATGGTTTACAACCCATCATACCTGTCTCCTCTAGAATATCAAGGACATACTTGCGCTGAGAGATGGAGATAACCTTCTTTGACATGGCAACCTCAATCCCAAGGAAGTATCTCAACTGACCCAGATCCTTGATCTCAAACTCTTTTGGTAACTTTCTCTTTAATAACTTAATCCTATCCATATCATTGTCTGTTACTACAATGTCATTTACATAAACAATCAGAACAGTCATCTTCTGATGAAACTGTTTGATAAATAATGTAGGGTTTACTTGTAACCCGCTTTCACCATAGCATTACGAAACTGCTCAAACCAGGCTCTAGGGGATTGCTTTAGTTCATACAATGTCTTATTCAACTTACACACCTTTCCTTTCCTAGAGGGAAAAATAAAACCAGGAGGAGGTACCATGTACATCTCTTCCTCCAAGTCACCATGCAGAAAGACATTCTTCACATCAAGTTGGTACAAGGGACAATCCTGGTTGGCTACAAGTGACAGGAGAACTCTCATTGACTTCATTTTAGCTACTGAGGCGAATGTTTTCTGATAGTCTATCTCATATGTCTGAGTATACCTCTTTGCAACCAGACGAGCCTTATATCTTTCAACTGATCCATCTAAGTGGTGTTTCATTGTGAACACCCATCGACACCCAACAGACTTTTTCACTCTGGCTAAGTTTATCATATCCCAGGTGCTATTCTTTTTAAGAGCAAACATTTCTTCTTTCATAGCTTTTTTCTATTCTTGTTGGGAGAGTATATCCGCTACACCGCGAGGAACACACAAAAGATAAAGTCAATGCAAATGCACGATACAAAGATGACAAGGCATGATAGGAAACAAAGTTAGCAATGAGATGTTGAGTACAAGGCCTACTACCTTTCCTAAGGGCAATGGGTTACTCAGGATCAGCATTATTAGGACTAGTGGGAAGGATATCACCTGGATCTGAGGAGGATTCTTGGCAGTGTAGTCAAGGCGACTAGGCGATGCCTAGGCGATTTGGTCGGCCTAGGCGAGGCGTGGCCTAGGCGAGGCCTAGGCGATAAAAATAATTAAAAATTAAAATTATATATAATAGATATATATAATTAACTTGAAGCTTTAACCCTTTTTTTTTTTTTTTGGTTGGAAGTTTTAACTTAATTTAAAACACTTAAGGTAGTTTTTAAACTTTATAAATATAAGATATTAAGTGATTAACATCATAAACAAAAGATTACCATCAACAAAAAAATAATTACATGTGACCCCAACTTACCCTCCAAACAAGACTGTGTGAACCATAGGCTACATGGATCTGGGCTGACCATGGCCATAGTCCATAGATATCATATCGTAGAATGGAATACAGTAACACATGGTTGCCTCCTCTACCAGACTCGTTACAGGGGTTAATTGGTCCTTACAACAAAAAATACTAAAGAATCGGATACATCTGTATCCACCGGAGCCCCATATCACCGTGACGCGTCATTGGGACCGTAGATCCACATTATAAGACAGTCGGGAACTTGGGATTGGGGAGAGAGAATTTGCGGGAAGGAAGCATTTTGGATGGAGTTTCATTCTCCATTTTGAACAGAAGGGCGGGTAGCTGAGATCTGAACGCGAAATCAGTGAACTGATGAGAGAGAAGGAGACGCAGAGAGAGAGGATTGAAGAGAGAGACGCCGAGAGAGAGACGCTGAGAAATAGAGGTACCTGTTTGGCCGATCCCTCTTCTTCTTCCTTCTTCCCTCTTCTTCTTTTTCTCCTCCTCTTTTTCTTCTTCCGTTGAGGTTCTCTTTCTCATATGCGGGTTCCACTTTCTCAACTAAAAAAAGCCCTAAATATGAAAGCATATATTGTTGAGTTAGAAACTTAATTAATTAAACTAATAAAACCGAATTAATTAAAACAAATTAGTTAAAAATCAATTTGGTAACACTGTTAGGGGGATATCGAAACGGGATCTTAAAATAGGTCGCCCAGGCGACGCCCAAACAGCATGCGCCTAGGCGTCAAGTCGTCGCCCAGTCGACCGCATAGTGATCCTCGCCCGACTAAGCATCCGCCCAGGCGGTCACCCCTCCAAAACGCCTAGGCGGTCGCCTAGGCGACGCCTTAACTACACTAATTCTTGGTGGGACTCATGAGAATCTTTCTTCGTTCTAGTATACACTTGCAATTCTTTCTCCTTCATAGGAGGATTTTCCAACTCCCCCTGTTGTTCAACTACCATCCTCCATTCTAATAGTACTGTTAAACAAGAATGAGGGAACATGCATAGGAGATGACATCTATTCACTCACACTCTCCCCTTGAAGAGAGGTCTTCCTATCAAAAAAATACGAAGTATACTAAAAAAAGGTACCGTCCCAAGAAACAAGGACTTACGAGAAGGGGGGATGATAACATTTGTACTCCTTCTGTGCATATCTAAGAAAGATACACCTAGACTTGGAATTAAGCTTAGTCTTGTCAGAAAAAGCAATATGAGAGAAACAAGTACAACCAAAAATACGAGGAGACAAACAAAATAGAGAGAGGAGACAATAAGGTAAAAGGAGATTGGAAATTTAAAATGCGGGAAAACATACGATTAATTAAGAATGCAGCAGTCAACACAACATCAGACCAAAAATTTTTGGGCACATTCATTGCGAACATCAGAAGAACGAGTAATTTCTAACAAATGTCGATTTTTCCTCTCAGCCATACTATTTTGCTGAGGAGTAACAAGATGTTTGATGAACAATACCATAAGAATCAAAGAAGGTGGCTAAACTACCAGACATATTCCCCTCCATCATCGGAATGAAACATCTTAATGCGAGCATTATATTGAGTGATTATGTGATGAAACGATGGAACAATAGTGTAAACCTCATGTTTAGATTTTAACATATAAACCCATGTAGCACAAGAAAAATTGATGCGAACATCGGACCGTTGAATTTCGTTTATGATGGAGATCCATCTTTGGATCATGACTTGGAGGATGATCGACCTTCAGATTGAGAGATGTCAATCGGAGGGCCAAGATCGGGCCATAGATGGGCAAGTGTAACCATATTGGCCGACCCACCTTTTTTGTTATTTAGTTGCTTATTTTATCTAGTTTGTTTTGTCCCTTATAGTTAGTTTATTATGAGAGAACACAATAAGGGTAGTTTGGTATTTCACTTTTAAGTAGGGTTTTGTCCTTTCGTTTATAAATACTCTCTTTGGAGAATGGAGATTATAAATTTACCGAATTTTTATGAATGAAATATGAAAACGTTTTGGCTTTTAGAATCTCCTATGATGGGAATGGTGTGATGCTAATTTTGGAGTGATTCCAAGTTAATCTTCTTTATTTTCTTCTTCTCTATTTCTCTCAAATCACTATTCACGAGTTAATGTTCATGGGTACTATTCACAGCAACTATTCTCTATTGTTTCGTCCCTATCTTTTTCTTTCTTCTTCTCCATTGCTTTTCTTTACTTTTCTGTTTGTTTCTTGCAAAACCTAATTAAACCAAAACCCCAAATTACATTCCCTGCTGTCCTACCATCCCCTAAACCTTTCAATCACTGCTGTACACCTCTATTGTCCTTCCCCTTGCTGCTGCCCTTCCATTCAACCCCTCCCCTTATTTCCTCTTTGTTCTACAGCCAGTATACCCCCCTACAGTGACTGCCGCAGGTTCTTTTCCCTGCCCTAGCTGCTGCCTCAGCTCTTATCCTCAGCCACAGCCACTACTGCAGCCCATCTTTCCATATCCCTTGCTGTAATAACTTCTATACAGCCCTTTCTTTTACTGTGGCAGACTTATTACCCAGTTTCCATTGCTGTCCAGCCTGTCCCAGCCTCTGTTATGCTGTTACAGCCGTCATTATCCACCCATAATAAGCCACATCATTCCCAATACTGTGAAACCCTAAAACAGTAAATCACTTTAACCAAACCCTGAATTTTATAATCCTATTTAGTTATTGCTGCTTGTTTATTTGATACTCCATTACATGTTGAAACATTCATGCATTATCCCAATAATAAACCATTATTGACCCTAAATTGATTTTTTTCAAATCCTCGATTAACAAGAAATTCTCATTGACTATTGGTTTAAATCTATAAGCTAGTGGAAGTTCCTACTTCCATTACAATTACCCCAATGAAATTGAAAAGTTCATTATTGCGGGATTGTGATTTAACCTAGGACATTGCTAATTTCCTTATTGGTGTTCTTTATGGTGATTGTGGAATTTAGATAGTTTTATATTTATTATTATTGCTGAAATTTGGATTCTTATCTCGCAAACACATCATCCTAGGTTAGTTGCATTGTCCTGCATCAGAAATCATTAACAAAAGTTACAAAATAGCATAAACCACAAAGAGAAGTAACAAAGGATGGTCCCCATACATCAGAGTGCACAATGAAAAAATGAGCATCACTTTTATTACCACTATAAGGATAAGAGATCTGACAATGCTTTGCGAACTAACATGTTTCGCATTGAAATGGAAAATAGAACTAGAAAAAGACAATTTGGGAAATAAACGCCAAAGAGGAGTGACTAGAAAGGTGGCCAAGACGCTTGTGCCACTATAATAACTGTTGAATAAGGCTTTATGAGCTTTATTCCTATTGGCCATGTCTTTATGTTATCTCATATGTACTGTATTGTGTGTCTACCATTAGCTCTTATATAATAATAGTAGACCATTAGTGGAATATAAATAATAAAGTGTATGAGAGAGATCATTATTCTCTCTTATTATTTTTCCCTAAACCTAATCTCATTCTCCTTCTTCTTCTTCTCTCTCCAACCTTAACTTCTAATCCTAATAACCTCACAAACTAAACCAACTTGGTATCAGAGCCAAATGAAAGACTGAAGAGACGAACTCAGAGGAGTACTGATGTCAGGATGACGTTAGTCCATACGGCATGGACTGTCAGAATGTGTCAGAATTATTTGCGTAAGATTTTTTTTATTGTTCCATGTGATAGATCGTAATTTTCTGAACTCCGGAGATGTACTTTTTCTGAGTTTTCTTCAAATTTTTTTTTAAAATTCAGATCTGTTTTTTAGATTGTGATTAATTTAGAAGTTATTTGGGGACTCAAACCTTTTGTGTTTAATCAATATGATAAATATTGACGGATTAGAACAAGTTTCGTGAAGATCAGAGAAGTATTGAATGCGCGATGAAAGTTTTTTACCCTCATAATTGCCTTTTTTTTAAAAACTGTTGGGGCCCTTTTTTGTTACTTGAAAATTAATATATGGCTGATGGGGCTATTCCATGGATTTCTATTATCCCGAACACTGTTAGGTTGTTGTCAGGTTGCTGTTTTTCACTACTTTACCTATTGTGGAGGTACTTTTGGGTTGTGGGACCCCAACTTGTTGCTGTTTTTTTGAAGATTAGGACTCTCTTCGGGTTGATTTGTGTAAAACAGCCTTGGGACATTCATGATGGATGAATATGAGGTTAGTCAGTCCTCTAGTGTCCCTATACAGGGTGGAGGGAGCATTGGGGTTAGTGCTAGTGATGCACCAAACCTCTAGATTACTATAATGAAGTTAGATGGGATAAATGTTCTTACTTGATCTCAATCTGCAAAGTTGTTTGTTGAAGGCAAGGGGAAGATGAGATACTTAAAAGGTACAATCTCCACTCCCAAATCTACAAATCCAGCCTATGCCAAGTGGGAGGCTGAGAATGCAATTGTTATGTCATGACTTTTCCACTCTATACAACCAATCATGAGTAGTGCCTATCTGTTCCTTCCTTCTGCTAAAGCTATATGAGATGTCGTGACATATACCTATTCTGAGATAGGGGTACAACCCGTGTTTATGAGTTGCGTCAGAGTATCTCACAACTCAAGCAGAGGGATATGTCTATTGCCACCTAGTACTCTACTCTTTGCCATCTTTGAGAAGAGTTAGATCACTATCAGACCTTTCAGGCTAAGTGCCCTGAGAATGTTGCTGCACATACATAATTGGTTGAACAGAATCAGGTGTTTGATCTACTTGCAGGGCTGAATATGGATTATGAACAAGTAAGGGTTCAAATACTTGGCAAAGAACCAGTCCCACCTCCTAATGAGGTCTATGCATACTTACACCGTGAGGAGAGTCATCGGAGTGCTATGCTCCCTCCTCCCATTATTGATAGATCTGCACTGGCCTCCTCATTCTAGCGGGAGGCAGGAGTGGTGGTCGTGGCAGAGGTGGTCCTTTTGGATCTTCTGGACCTTTTATTGATGATCGGGACAAACTTAAATATGACCACTGTGGGCGCACACGTCATACAAAAGACACTTGTTGGGATCTATATGACCGTTTACCCCCATGAGGTCCTGGTGGTGGACGAGGAGATAGGGACAGAAGACTCCGAGGGGGTTCGAGTGCAAATTCTGTTACATCCACAACCCCAGTATCTACTACTGTACTTCTATCTGATAGCCCTCACCTGTCTCGAGATGAGATCTATGACTTCCGTCGTTTTATGTCCCAGTTGGAGACACTCAGTATCGTTAGTGCCGCCTCAGTCCCTTACTCAAGTACCTCAGCATCGACTCTCAGTGCATCTATTTCCGATCATAGTCACTCCTGGATCATTGATTTAGGAACATCTGATCATATGACTGGTATGTCTTCCTTTTTTCATCTTACTTCATTGATTCTGGTAGACACAAAGTTAAAGTTACAGATGATACTTTATCATCCATTGCGAGTAAGGGAGTGTTGATGTTACACCCTCTATGTCCCTTTCCTCTATTATTCATATTCCTAAGTTTACCTTGAATCTTTTATCTGTTAGCCATATTACCAAATCATTGAACTGTAGCATCACTTTCTTTCATTCTCATTGTGTTTTTCATTACTTTGAAATGAAGAGGATGATTGGTACGGGCCATGAAGAGCGAGAACTGTATCTGCTTGTCCCTTTGCCTCACATTGCTTCATCAGTCCAGTAGATTCCCCATGGTGTTCGGAGTATTAGTAGTATGGAGGAGTTATACCGGTGGCACAGACGTCTCGGCCGCTCCTCTATTTCTCTTCTTAGGCGTTTGTTTCCGCATTTATCTGTTTTTAGTGAGCTTTCTTCTTTTCAGTGCGAAACTTACGAATTTGCAAAACATTGTCGAACTTTATATCCCTATAGTGGTAATAAATGCAATTCACCATTTTCTCTCATGCATTCTGATGTGTGGGGACCAACCCCTGTTACTTCATCGTGTGGTTTTAAATTTTTTGTTACTTTTGTAGATGATTTTTCTTGTACTACATAAGTGTATATGTTAAAATATTAGGGTGAAATTGGCACTGTTTTTCCTTTTCATACAATGATTGTCACTCAGTTAAATGCCTCAATTAAAGTCCTTCGTTCAGATAATGGGGAGGGGGGGAGGAATATATGTCTACTAGTTTGGCTACATTTTTTATTCTCATGTTATCATTCATCAGACTTCTTGTGCTAGCACACCTCAACAGAATAGTGTAGCTGAGCGAAAAAACAGACATTGGTTGGAAGTCACTCACTTGCTTATGCTTGCTATAAATATGCCTAAGCTTTTATGGTCTGACACCATTTTGATTGTTGCTTTCTTAATCAATCGGATGCCTTCCTAGATTTTGGAGTTCCAATCTCTTGTTTCCCTGTTATCCCCTTCTACTCATTTGTTTCCAGGGGCCTCATAGATTTTTGGATGTATTTGCTTTGTGCATATTGCTTGTTATGCTCTCACAAAGCTTGATCCTAAGGCTTTTCGATGTATCTTTCTTGGGGTATGTTCCTCATCAGAAGGGGTATAAATGTTATCATCCTTCTCGTCGGTCCTTCGTATCTATGGATGTCACATTTTTTTAGTCTACTCTATATTTTTCTGCCATTGAAACATCTCTTCAAGGGGAAAGCATCAGTGAAGAGATATCTTCTTCTCTTCCCATTCCTATTTTCTCCTCTAACAGTGATTGTAGACAGGGGAGTGTGAACTTATGGTCAAAGAATTGCAGGTATACAAGAAAAGGCAGAAAGAACCTCATAAGCCCCACCAAGAGACCTCTTCTGATCCAGGTAACATTATATTTCATTCTAGTCCTGACATTGTTGAATTTGAAATTCCTATTGCTCTCAGAAATGGCACTAGATCATGTACTCAACATCCTATTTCTAAAGTTGTATCTTACCATGCCTTGTCTTCTTCGTATCCTTCGTTTGCCTTAGCTTTGTCTTCTGTTTCTATCTCTCGCAGTTTAGCAGATGCACTGTCTCAACCATAATTGAAATAGGCTATGGAAGAAGAGATGTGTGCACTCGAAAAAAATAGTACCTGGGATATGGTCAACCTACCAAGAGGGAAGAGGTCGGTTGGATGTAGGTGGGTGTTTACAGTAAAACACTGCTCGGATGGCTCAGTTGAGAGATACAAAGCTCGCTTGGTTGCAAAGGGGTATTCTCAGTGAGACATTTGCTCCAGTTGCAAAAATGAACTCGGTGAGAGTCCTCATTTCTTTTGCAATCAATCAGAATTAGCCATTGTTTTAGCTTGATGTGAAGAATGCGTTGCAAAGGGGTATACTCAGTGAGACATTTGCTCCAGTTGCAAATATGAACTCGGTGAGAGTTCTCATTTCTTTTGCAATCAATCAGAATTGGCCCTTGTTTTAGCTTGATGTGAAGAATGCATTTCTTCACGGTGATTTAGAGGAAGAGGTGTATATAGTACCTCCTCGGTTCAAATGCCCCTTAGATGGAGGGAAGGTATGTAAGCTAAAGAAGGCTTTGTATGGACTGAAGTAGTTCCCCAGAGCATGGTTTAAGCGTTTTCGCAATGCTATGGTGAAGAATGGTTACAGACAATGTCAAACTGACCAAACATTGTTTCTCAAGCGATCATGCCAGAAAGTAACTGTCTTGATTATTTATGTGGATGACATTTTTGCAACAGGTGATGATTTGGATGAATCTCTTAAGGGTAAGTTAGCAAAGGAATTTGAGATCAAAGATCTAGGTCTTCTAAATTAGTTCCTTGGAATTGAAGTTACCAGATCTAAAAAAGGCATATTTGTCTCTTATCGTAAGTATGTACCTGACCTATTGGAGGAGATATGCATGATGGGTTGTAAGCCATGTGATACACCTATAGACCCTAATCATAAACTTAGTGAAGCTAGTGGGGAACATCTATCAGATGTTGGAAGGTACCAAAGACTTGTTGGAAGACTTATTTATCTATTTTTTACCAGGCCAGATATTGCTTATGCTGTCAGTGTAGTTAGCCAATTCATGCATTCACCAACTATTGGCCACCTAGAGGCAGTGAATAGGATCTTCCACTACTTAAAGTCATCTCCTAGGAAAGGTTTGTTGTATACCTGTAATGATAACTTAAGGGTTGAAACCTACACTGACATAGATTGGGCTAGCTTAGTTTCTGATAGACTCCGGGTATTGCACCATGGTTGGAGGTAACCTTGTCACATGGAGAAGTACGAAGCAGAATATAGTTGCTAGATCCAGTGCAGAGACAGAGTTTAAAGCTATGGCTCATAGTTTGTGTGAACTGCTTTGGCTCCTATTACTCCTGAGTGAGATTGGGCTTCTTACTGAAGGCCCTACGAGCTTATATTGTGATAATGAAGCCGCTATTAGTATTGCTCATAATCCGATGCAGCATGCTAGAATGAAGCATATTGAAGTAGATTGTCATTTCATCAAGGAGAAGTTAAAGGTGAGGTATATTTGCATCCCGTTTGTGAAGTCAGAAGATTAACTGGCTGATGTGTTGACTAAGGGTCTTAGTGGTGTTCAGTTCCGAAATATTGTTGGCAAGTTGGACATGAGTGATATCCACGCACCAACTTGAGAGGGAGTGTTGAATAAAGCTTTATGGGCTTTATTCCTATGAGCCTTGTCTTTATGTTATCTCTTATATACTGTATTGTGAGTCTATTATTAGTAGCTCTTATATACTAATAGTAGATCATTTGGAATTTAAATAATAAAGTCTGTGAGAGAGATCATTAATATCTTTCACTATTTTTCCCTAAACCTAATCTCCTCATTCTCTTTCTTCTTCTTCTCTCTCTCAAACCATAACTTCTGATCCTAATAACCTCACAAACTAAACTAATCAACAAAAGTTACAAAATAGCGTAAACCACAAAGAGAAGTAACAAGGGATGGTCCCCATACATCAGAGTACACAATGAAAAAATGAGCATCATCTTTTATTGCCACTATAAGGATAAGAGGTTTGACAATGCTTTGTGAACTAACATGTTTCGTATTGAAATGGAAAATAGAACTAGAAAAAGACAATTTGGGAAATAAACACCAAAGAGGAGAGACCAGAAAGGTGGACAAGGCGCTTGTGCCACTGTAATAACTCCCGTTGACTACTGATATGCTGATCATGAGAAGTCTGTTGGACTGAAGAAGGAATATGAGGTAAATGGTCCAGTAGATACAATCTCATTTCCTCATAGCTTGTACCAATCGTCCTTCTCGTTTCCAAATCCTGAAACACACAATGAGAGGAAAAAAAATGTGACACTACAATTCAACGATTTTTTGAGATGACTAATAGATAGAAGATTCAAAATAAAGTTGAGGACATGCAAAACAGAGCAGAAGGACATAGATGGAGTAATAAAAACACTCCCTTTGCCCGCAATGGACGAAAAGCCACTTTGACTTTGTCTCTACTAGACTTAATGAAGTACGAGGTAAAAAATGAGGACATATTAGTTGTATGATCAGATGCTCCTAAATCAATAATCCAGGAGCGACAATGATTGTAAACAGATGCACTGAGAGTTGAGGCTGAAGTACCTTAGTAGGGAACCGTAGAGGTTGTAGGAGGTTCTATCTGGGACATAAAATGCCGGAACGCCTCGATCTCACCTTTGGAAAGGCTAGTGCTATCGAAAAAAAGTATTGCGATGGTGTAGCAGTGGGTACCGGTGCAATACAAACAACTGAGTGAGTGTTTGATCCCTCTCATGGACCTTATCGTCTGTCCCCGTCGCCATGCGCACTACTAGCAGGCATGGTTTAAAATATTGGTATTGTTTGCCATATCGGTAAGTCCAAAACACGTTACATATTGATGTATTGGATCATATTGGATGAATACAATTGAAAAAATCAGAATACGCTAAGAAACGCTTGGAAACGTAAGGAAAAACTTAGATACATTGCATAAAATTTCTTTTAATGCAAATATAAGTTTTAAAAAAACAAAATTCAGGCCTCTAACTTTTCTTATAACCATACATATGAGAGTTAAAAATTTTATAAGTTAAAAAAGGTGTGCTTACTAATAAACAGGTATGAAATTACAAACCATAGTCACTTAGCCAAGTATAGAAAATGCAATCAGATATTAAAACCTTACATTTAATGAATTAAATAAGAATGTATTGAATTATAACCATAAATTATTTGCCATATTGTAAGTCTTTTTATACTGAAATGTTATACTGTTAATCAACTTTTTGACCATGTAGATGAAAACATTTTTGAAGACTAAAATATAAAGCCGGACTTTGGATTTTGGTAATTTTTTTATATAGTAGAATGTATGAAATTTTATATTTGAGAAACACCTTACCATTTGAAAGTTAAAATTTTGACCTAATCCCTAAAAGACACTAAAAGATTTTTTTTTTTTTTTGAACTGGAAAGTTGAATTTATTCTTTAACAATTGAAAAGTTGTATGTATTGGGTCTGTGTTGTGGATCCTAGTGTAAATGGAAGGAGAGAAAAAAAAACTTAACTGAAAAATCTCCCTATCGGGCATATTGGGTCCATATCGGCCGTATTAGGCCGATAATGGGAAGTATTTTTTTCCAGTCTACCAGTGTACTAGGTAAGGTATTAAACTTTCAGTCGCTAAGGAAGTTGACATGTTTCAAGAAAGTTTAAGGAAATCCGAGGAAGTTATGTAAAAATTAATGAAGTCTAGGCAACTTTAAGGAAACATTGGAAATCTAAGATGAAACTTTAGATATTCAATACTTAAGCATTAAATACACATCTAGAATTCTTTATATTACTGATGCAAGAATATATTACTCAAATGTGAGAATCATGTTAAGTGATATGCGTTGTTTGCTTGTTTGAACTGTAATTTCTTTTTCATATTTCTCTATGTCGTCAAATTTTTTTAATTATATTTTATCCTCTTTGTCAAGTGAAGGAGATATGTATTCTCTTTAATTTAAAATGATTATCTAGGTTAATTGTTTTATAAACCTGAAAAATTTATAATGCACATTAAAGTTGATAAATAATGGAAATTCAATTTAGTTTTTAAACCTATTTTAAATAATTAAAATTCAAGATATGAAGAGGAGATGTGGTTAAATAATTTTTAATTTTTGAAATATTATTAAGAAATTATTTAATTTTTAATCTTACTAAAAGGCCCTTATCGGTGTAATATACTAATAACAAAATTTTAGAGTAATAGAATTATAATTTATAATTAGGTTAATGCTAACCACACTCTAATAATACAATTATAATTTATAATAAGGTTAATGCAACACTCTCTTTTCAATCTAATTATATTTAAAATAAGGTTAATGATAGGGACACATATCTTTTCTTATGAAGGAAGTAAGTTTAAAGCGAGTGGAATTATCATTATCCTTTTAAGTTAAAACTTGAAAGCTCTTTAACTTACAAACTTTTTCTGTACATTTTAGTTAACTTCCACCAAAGTTTTGTATTTTTTCAACACTTTTTTTTTCTGTTTCGGTCAAAGTTTACCGTAAAGTCCATTATTTTAAAAATATAATTGCATTTCGCTTCAGACACCATGAAAGTCGACTCAATTCAGCCAACTTCGGTGGAATTGAGTTAATTTTTGACACCATGGTACTGGGTAGCTCCAAACAAGATACGTATCAGTCCTATCGGCCGATATGTATCAGAATTTTCAACCATAGTGGTGGACGACCATGTAAATCCCAACAGGTATGTCTCTATGATGGATGCGCCCACAATGGTCGCACTTAAGTCTATCCTTGTCATCATTAGAGGAACTAGAGGGTCCAAACCTACCCCATCCTCTACCACAATCCCCACTCCTGCCCTCCCTCTGTGATGAGGAGGTTAGAGCAGATCTATCAAGAGAAGGAGTTTGGAGCATAGCACTCCGTCGAAGCTCCTGACGATGCAAATAAAAGTAGACTTCTATTGGGGATGGTGAGGGCTCCTTAGTAAGGATCTGAACCTGCATCTGTTCATAATCTGCATTCAAGCCAGCAAGGAGTTCAAACACTTGAGTATGCTGTAATAATTTCCTGTAAGCAATAGCAATTTTGGGACATTTGGCCTGAAAGGTTTGATAATGGCCAAACTCTTCCCAGAGACGACGAAGAGTGGAATAATACATTGGAATAAACTTATTTTCTTGCTTTAACTACCAGATATTTTGTCGCATCTCAAATATACGAGCTGCATTGCCTACTTCAGAATAGGTATTTGTAACTGCTTCCCATATCTCATTTGCGGTGGAGAGAAACAAATATTTGGTTTCATTGAGTGAAGGAGCCATGACATAATAATTGCATTCTCAGCCTCCCACTTGGCATAAGCTGTATCTAAGGGATCTGAGTGGCACTAGTTAAATAACCCATCTTCCCCATGCTTTTGACAAACAGTCTATTGAATTTCACAGTAGTAATTTGGATATTAGGGGCATCACTTGCACTAATACTTTCTCTTCCCTGTATAGGGATACTAGAGGACTCACTATCTTTAGACTCATCTGCCATGCTTTTAAAATGAAGAAACAATCACAAAAAATCACAAACTTGCACATTAGGGATTCACCACCCTAAAAAAGACAAAATTAGGGTTTTACTACCCTAAAAAATCACCAAAATAGGGTATCACCACCCTAAACTCATGCAAAATAAGGATCACACTCCCTATGATGTATTCCAAACACAATGGAATTGAAATCAAACAAAAACCAAAATTTCAGGGCCCATGAACAGTGAAAAACGGCACATAACTTGTTTCATACAATCTGAAATTTTAATATGGACCAAACAATGCCAGTTTACTCGGTCAAAAAAACCCAAACAGTATATTCACGCGGCACTATTTACACAGTATATTCATGCGGCACTATTCATATAGCACTATCCATGCAGCACTATTCACAGCATTATTCATGCCATTAAAAAAAAGAAAAAGAAAAAAACAGGCGATGATTTCTTGCTTTGATACCAAGTTGGTTTGGTTTGATTGGGTTTAGGGTTGTAATTTAGGATTTCAAGGTCTAAGGTTTGAAAGAAAGAGAAGAGATTAGGGAAAGGACTAGAGAGGGTTAATTGTCTCTCTCCTACTCTTTCTTATTTATATTCTACTATGATATACTATTAGTATATAAAAGATACTAATAGTTTTACGAGATTATAGTGTATAAAAGAGAATATTCGTCTATACTGTGAACAACAGACTCAATCTAGGGAATACAGAGATTTAAATATCCCCAATATTAGCGATCTATCATCCGATATATCACAATCTCGGTGGGTATGGATATATCACTCCTAGGTAATTATATTTTCACGATTTGTTGGTCAAATAATATAATTTATTGGAATTTATAATATATCTTGATATATTGCATATAACGCAAAATAATTTGGTAATCTTACCGTATAAAAAATACATTATGTTGGTTGAAATGGGATATTGCAAGCGACAGTTGAGTGGATTTTCTTCACACTTTGTTTGTTAACCTAATTTCATCCAAATTTCGTTTGATTTGACTCAAATAACCCAAATCAACTCAAATATTCATTGCGTAGAGGAGGATTGTATTTGTTTTTTTGAAAAAAATGTGAGACTTTTCTAACTTTATCAAACTGTAAGTTTAATAGTAGGTCAATTAGGTTCAAACATAAATAGGGTGTGCATTTTTACCATTCTATTGATTGGCGAAAAAACTTAAATTTTTGAAAAGAAATGGTAGTTTTTTAAAATTTGAAAAATCTGAAAATGAATATTTAATATAACTTGCTTATTGCAAGCCCATTTTAGCTCAAAATTGAGTATGTTATGTAGGCCCGGCTAATCTATCAATTTGAAGGAAAAATATACTTAGGAGAGATTGTTTATAATTATTTTAGTTGTAGTACTTATTTAATAATTGAATAATTACTTATAATTTTTTAAAATAATTTGTGGATAAATATTTAGTAGATACCATTACATAATTTAGGTGTTTTTATATTACAAATGATGAGTTAAGATCCCTATTAACCACAATTATTATTATCCTATGATTGTTGGATGCATTAAAAAATGTATGGATGTTATAGTCATATCAGAGTATGATGCACCATTTTCAGCACGTATTAGTGCCACCTAACCTTTGTATTTCTCATATACATTGGCCTTTTTATTTCCTTAAGTTTGTATTTATGTTTAATCTAACATTTCTAAAATTTTCAATGAAATGCTCCTTGTTTTTCCTAACTATCCCCCAAATTTCCCCCAAACAGCGATTAAATACTCCACATCTGCCGATGTTTGCGATATATCCCATTTTTGAAGTGCGAAATATCCGTAATATTGACAATTAAATTCTTGAGAGAATATAACTGTACAGGGTCAAGAATGGTCTTGGGAGGAGTTTCTTGACGTGTTCTACAAGAAATACTTCCTAGTTGGAGTCAGGGAGAAAAAGGAGGTTGGATTTATTACCTTGGAGCAAGGTAATATGTCATTGACCGAGTACGAGGTCAAGTTTTCGGAGTTGTCCAGATTCGCTTCACACATGATAGCCACAGAGGTGATGAAGGCCAAAAAATTCGAGAGGAAATTGAAGGCCTACATCAGAGACAGGGTCTTTATGTTTAGGCATGAGACCTATGCAGAAGTGGTGGATAGGGCCCAACTGGCATAGACGAATTTTGAGGAATTCTTCAAGAAGAAGGAGATGGTTAGAGACTAGCTTGGTGGCTCGACACCACCTGAGAAGAGGGCAAGGACTGCTCCGTACCAGACCTCTGGACCTACGCAAGAGCAGAGGCCTCCTGTTGCACCTTAGACACCTTGCCCTACTACTATGCAGGTCACTCGACATGAGCCACCCACATCGTCTGCATCTACGTTCGAGTTTTGCAACTACTGTTGGAGGAAGCACTTGGCTGGGGATTGTCGAGTGCTCACTGGTGCTTGTTACCATTGCGATGACTAGGGACATCAGATTAGAGATTGTCCACTCCGCCAGTTACAGGCCTAAACCCATGGAACCAGACCGCTAGTTCGACAGGCCTTTCAGTAGGGGTCTTCTCAAGGTTCTAAGCCTCAATAGCCCACACAACCGCCTCACCAGGCAAACCAGGGCCGAGTCTTCACCATGTTAGGACAAGATGCCCAGACACCTAATGATATAGTGTGAAGTTTTTAGATAGAGAAATTTTTGTAAAGGATGATGTCATGTTTCAGTTGGTTGTCCTATATGTATACATATGCTACCTTATGATTATATGAAGTTTTCTTGCTTTTGATTGGCGTTCGGCTGTGTGAAATTGTGTGAGAAACCTAGGTGCTTTGCCAACAAGCGAGTGTCTAGCCATGTGTTGGTTGACACTGGATTTTCCATGTCCTTTGTCGCGTTTTAATGTTGCTACGTTCATAGGCTCAGTTGAGAGGAATGAAGTGTGGGAAAAGTATCCCCCATGATTTTGTGTTGTCCAAATTTCGGGGATGAAATTTTCTGTAAAGGGGGGAGAATGTAGAACCCCGTAATTCATGTGCACTGTGCATGTGAATAGTGAAGTGCATAGTGCATGTGAAGGCCAAAGTCTTCAAGCAATTTTATTATTTCATATAATGATTAATGAAATGAGGTTCTGTTTAAATTCAGTGTTGTAGGTGTAAAGAAAAGAGTATAAAACTCAAAGTGTTCATGTTTGGGTCTTGGGTGTTCGAAACTAAGAGTAGTAATACTCTTAAGTGTCAAAGCAATGGGAATTTTTTAGCATCTAAGTGTTAATGGAGGTGTTAGGTTCAAGATGGATTGTAAGGGTGTGAACACACTCTACATATGTTATTGCATATGTTATGGAATGTATTATGGGATCTAAGGACTCTCTTGTGTGATCAAAAGTATGATCAAAGTTGAAAAAAAAAGAGAAGAGGGAAGTCTTGACATATCCTCCACTTTAGGGCCTATTTAGACCATTAATAACTCAGAATGAGAAGTTATACATTAGACACAAATTTGTTCTCCTTTCAATTTCAACTCCAATGCAAGTTGAATCGCCTAAATCCGATAAGCCAATCAAAAGTTATGGTCGAAACATCAAAGTGAGGTTTGCCCAGAAAAGTCTGCTCGAGCGAGCTCAAGTCCCACACGAGCGAGATTGGCAGAATTTCAGCACAGTTGAGTTCCAGTGAGAAGCCCGCTCGAGCGAGATTTGTCCAGAACATCCTGCTCGAGCGAGATTAAGCCCCGTTCGAGCGAGATCGCGCAGATTAGTTTTTTTTACGGGGTTTTCATGGGTTTTAACCCTTGGGCTATAAATAGAACCCATTTTCGTTGGTTTAAGGGTTGCACTAAGTCTAAAAGAGTTCTTGAGAGGAAAAGGAAAGGAAGTCTAGGGTATTGAAAAAGGGATTTTGTGTGGGATCAAGTAGAGCTCGAAATCTTGCTTCCAAAGCTTTCTCAATCTTGGATCTTCTTCCTCAAGCTCGGATCTCACTTCCACGCATCATTGAAGCTTGGATTTCACTTCCACAAGTGTTCTCAAGTCTTCTTAAGACTTTTCCCTAAATTTTTCAAGGTAGAGACCTTCTACTACTTAGCTTTGTTATGATTCAAATATAGAAAAGTAGCATTCTATGCATGATTTTTGAATAGAAATTATAAATACATTCTACTAACTTGCTTTGCTATAACTCATTATTGTGTTCTAGGGGGTTTAATAAATGTTGAGATGAAACTTGAATTGATTTAGCTATTTTTATAAATCCTCTATTTCAAGATGTAAAACATAATTTTAATAAACTAACTTTATTATGAACCATTGCTTGATAGTAGGATGAAATGCTTGGTCTTAGGAGTAAATAAGGGTTATTACCTTGAATGTGCATACTAGCAAAACGGTTTTTCAATGAAATTGGGTTTTATTGACTATGTGATACATGCTATTGCTATGAATGAATTAAAATAGGTATTTCAATGAACTTGATGGTTCACCATGATATGATTGTTTTAAAATGAAAACCATGCTCTTATGATTTTGATTCACTAAGTACTCTTTAATGCTCACCAATACTCTAAGCACATGTATGAATTCACTATGATTGAAATTCTATAGGCATGTGATGATGTGTAAAAAGTTTTCTATGATTACCATGATGCTCACAAGCACACTATGCACATGTATGGTGTGTATGACCAAGGTTTCTCATAAGTACGGGTATCCAAAGATTCGTAAGAAAAGCTCATAAGCAAAAGATCATAAGAAAAGTTCAAAGGAAAAAAAGAGAGGCATAAGACAAGAGGAAGAAACTTACAAGAGAAAGCTCACAAGTTCACAAGAATATGAAAGGATGTTAGTGTACTAAGACCACGTACGGGCACTAATATCTATTTCCAAGTAAGCATGAGAAGATACTAGTATACTATACTAGTATCTATCTCTAAGTAAAATGAAGTAAGCATGAAAGGATACTAGTGTGCTAAGACCAGGTACAAGGACTAGTATCTGTTTCCAATAATATAAAAGGATGTTAGTGTACTAAGACCAGGGTTCGAAATATCAACAATATCGGCGATATATCGCCGATATATTTCGATATCACCGATCACCAACACATCTATATGATGTTTTAAAAAAAATACAGCATATCGGAAGATATCGGAGATATATCGCCGATATCTTCCGATATTGACCAAACCAGGGTTCGAAAACCACCTTTTTTCTGTTTTTTTTTTGTTGTGGAATATTTTTTTCGTGAAACCCTATTAGGGTTCACTTTGTTTGAAACATAAAATGAAAAAAATAAAAAGAAGAAAGGAGAAAGAAGGAAGAAGAGAGGAGAAATGAGGAAGAAGAAGAGAGGATGAAGGAAGAAGAACATACCCGGAGCATAGAGGTCGCCATTGTCGTCGCCGTCGCTCGCTGTCACCGATCGCCCTGGCCGGCATGCCCTAGGTCTCCATTCTCCTCTGAGTCTGAGTCGAGTCTGCCTTCTCCTTCTTCATATGAGTTATCAGGAGGTTTTATTTAATTTTAAGTGGGTTTTTACATATTAACTGCTAGGTTCTTCCTAATTTGCAAATACACTTTTATGTGTAAACGTTTTGCAAATGGGTCAGGATTCTCTCAAGTTCAACTTGAGAGAATCTCTCAAGTTTAAACCCCTAGAGGTCACCACGTGTCTCTTTTGACACCCCTTAACCATGGGTAAGGTTCACTCACCCATCCTTGGTTTTTTTTTATATATTAATTATGATTTTTTAAATTAAAAAAACTGTTTTTAGAGTATTTTAATATTAAAAACAGTTTTTTAATTTAAAAAATAATAATTAATATATAAAAAAAAACCAAGGATGGGTGAGTGAACCCATGGGGTGGGTGAACCTTACCCATGGTTAAGGGGTGTCAAAGGAGACACGTGGCGACCTCTAGGGGTTCAAACTTGAGAGATTCTCTCAAGTTGAACTTGAGAGAATCCTGGGCCTTTGCAAATTAGCTCATGGTTTTCCAACAATCAACCATTGGTTCTGTTAGACTTTTGTTTGTAATTTTTAGTAAAATGACTATTATGCCCTTAAGATATTTCATAAACTCATAAAGCCCCTTTAACTGCGCTTGAACTATGGTTAACAAGTTTTAGCCTCTGTGGTTTATTTATCTCTTTTTAAGTCTTTTAATTGTGGTTAAGATTCACTAACCCTTAGGGTTAAAGCATCTACACTTAGTTTTCAGAAAAATAATTAAAAAATTAACATGTCCCCTCTTAACTCTCTTTAACTGTGGTTAAGATTCAAATCCTTAGGGTTAAAGCATCATGATTTTAAAAAAAAGTAACATCTCTTTCAACTCTCTTTAACCATGGTTAAGATTCACTAACCCTTATGGTTAAAGCATCTATTAGAAAAAAAATAGAAAATTAAAAGTCCCTTTTAACTCCCTTTAATTGTGACTAAGATTCACTAAATCCTTAGGGTTAAAGCATTTAACCTTGGTTTTTAGAAAAAAAAAAATAAAAATTAACACGTCCCCTTTTAATTCCCTTTAACTATGGTTAAGATTCACTAACATATGCTATTCAATAATGAATGAAACATGAATCAATCATATATTATCGTTACTTGTCAACGCACATCTTTGCTCTATTCTCATTGCATCTCTTATGTACATTGTTATTTTTTAAAATGTTTTTATTCTAAAAAGTGTATTAACATCTATTTTAACATTTCCTGAAGTTTTACTCCAAAATTTCATGTTTTGCCCCATTTCTTTTACAATTTTTCCAAAAATCACCGATAAACGATATATCTTCCAATACATCTTTTTTCCACGGCTCGACATGTTGAGCGATATCGACATTCTGAACCTTGACTAAGATCAGGTACAGGCACTAACATCTGTTTTCAAGTAAGTACGAGAGGACACTAGTATACTAAGACCATGTATGAGTACTAGTGTTTGTCTCCAAGTAAAAAAAAGTTAGCATGAAAGGGTACTATCGTATTGAGACTAGGTAGGGGCATTAGTATCTGTTTCCAAGAATTAAGAAATGATGTTGTAGTGTACTAAGACCAGGTACTAGGGCTGTCAACGGATCGAATCCGGACCGGATCTGCTTAGATCCGAATCCAATCCGATCCGATCCGATTAAGAATCCGATAGATCCGAATCTGATCCGAAATCCGTTGGATCATGAAGTAATCAATCCGATTATATTTGTGAGATCTGAATCCGATCCGATCCGATCCGAACAAGGTTAATTTTTTTTTAAAAAATTATATTTTAATAATTTAAAATCTAATAATACCTTAATTAACTCTAATTAATGTTAATTTTTTTAAAATTAATATTTTATGCATAGAAAATCTAAGTAATATTTTTAAAATGATTAAAAATTATTATTATAATTGGATCGGATCACCCTATATCTAGAACCGATCCGATTATAATCGGATTCCATCGATCTGATCCGAATCCAATCCGACGGATCACATATAAGGTCCAAAGTCCGGCTAATCGGATCGGATCCGGATCATGATCCGATCCATTGACAGGCCTACCAGGTACGGGCACTAATCATTTGTTTCCAAGACCTTATAAGCATGAGAGGATGTTAGTATACTAAGACCAGGTACAAGTACTAGCATCTGTCTCCAAGTAAGTGAAAAGTATGATCTTATAAACCTCATAAGTGCTCATAAACTAAGAATCTCTTAAGATATGCATAAGTAACTCATAAAAATTCATAAAGTTCATAATGAAACTCATAAGACGCATACGAATTCATAAGACGCATAAGGAACCCATGAGACTCATAAGATATTCGAAATACGTTTTGTTAAAGCACGAACTCAAAGTATGATTTTGCGAATATGCACTTGTTAGCTAGTTTTAGAAAATGTAGCTTCCACACTCTGATTTTGCATATATTCTGATGCACTATATCCTGTATGATATGTTAATGTTTTATAACATTGTTAGTTAGTAGTTTGTATACACTGAGTATTCAATGCTCAGCCGAATTATTATTTCGGTAGTTTTCAGGTTGGATGGTCGTGCTTCGGGATCATGGGTTGAGGAGATGTACGGGGAGCAGGAGCTTATTGGGGATCATCATGCAGATGATAGGGGCCTTGACATGTGGTCTTATGGTTGAGTTAGAGAGAGAGACGTGTGTTTTGGGATTTCATTTTGAGATTTTTGTGTCGGCTTGAGTGGTAATTCAAGCTAGGGATATGATGTATATGGTTAGATTATGATTCAGTCTTTAGTTTGACTCTAGTACTTGGAATACAGTTTCATATAAGAAAAAAATTTTCAAGTTCATCTTTTAGCTTGCCTTGTATGCTCATGCAGGATGGTTTGAAGTATAAGTCACGATGCCAAAGTCTCATAACTCTTAGGTGGGATTTTGGGTCGCGACATGTACTCTACATGTTCAATCTAAGTGGTGATTAGTCTTTATACATGGAAACCTAGGCATTGAGAGGAAAGTGGTCTATCATTTACCATGTTACTATCCACCCATGTGAGGGGGTACACACATCACATGGATAAGTTCTTTGAACTTTTAGTTAGTGATTCACCTTTGAACCTCAATATCCATCTAAAGGCACCAATTCCTAGAAGAGAATAAATTGTGGGTAGCTGACTACCACATCATCTTCAGTCTTGTAGCCGAGGGTCTTGGTATTTTAGATAGTTCACCTAGCGAATCCTGATGGTTCATATTCCAACATAATGCATCCAACCTCTTGACAACTATTTTATAGCTGAATGTGTAATCTATTGAATAAAGCCTTATTATACTATTAGTATCTCTTATATACTAATAGCATACCATTAGGGGAGTATAAATAATAAAGTATGGAAGAGACATCTTAACTCTCTCTAATCTTCTTCTCTCTTATCTTTTCTCTCAAACCCGAATCACTAAAACCCTAGATCTCAACCGTAACTAATTACCCAACCAAACCAAGACGTCAGCATGATGTCCTACTGATGTCAGCCATACAGACACTGTAGCATGTGCGGCTGGTTTGTTTTTTGTTCTGTTTGATGCAGGAGCATCTGATCATATGACTGGTGTGCCCTCATTTTTTTCGTCTTTATTGATTTCGGTCGAAACAAAGTTAAAATTGATGATTGTACATTATCATCCATTATGGGTAAGGGGAGTATTTTTGTCACACATTCTATGTCCCTCTCCTCTATTCTTAATGTTCCTAAGTTCACTTTGACCTTCTGTCTGTTAGTCATATTACAAAAACTTTGAATTGCAGTCACTTTTTCTCTTTCTCATTGTGTGTTTCTTGGAAACGATGATGACAATTGGTACGGGCCATGAGGAGTAGGGATTATATCTGCTAGACGCTTTGCCTCGCATTGCTTAATCAGTCCAGCAGTTGCGCCCCAGTGTTCGGAGTATTAGTACCAAGGAAGAGTTGTTTTGGTGGCACAACCATCTTGGCCACTCCTCTTTTTCCCTCTTTAGACATTTATTTCCCCAGTTATCCATTTCTAGTTTGCTTTCTTTTTTTCAATGTGAAATTTGTGAGTTGGCGAAACACTGTCGAACTTCTTATCCCCATAGTGGTAATAAATGCAATTCACCTTTTCCTCTATTGCACTCTAATGTGTGGGGACCATCTCCTGTTGCTTCTTTATATGGCCGAGCGAAAAAATTGGCATCTTGCTATGAATATGCCTTAACCTTTCCAGTTTGATGCCTTATTGATTGCTGTTTTCTTAATTAATTGAATGCCTTTCTAAATTTTGGAGTTTTGGTCTATGGGTTTCCTAGTTGTCTCCTTCTGCTTTGTTTCCGGTGGTGGCCCCATGGATCTTTGGTTGTATTTTCTTTGTGCATATCGCTCATCCTGATCACATAGAGCTAGACCCTAAGGCTCTTCGATGTATATTTCTTAGGTGTGCTCCAAATCAAAAGGGGTATAAGTGCTATCATCGCTGTTCTTGTCGGTCCTTTATTTCTATGGATATTAACTTTTTTGAGTCTACTCAATATTTTTTTGCCGAGAAGACATTTATTCAGGGGGAGAGCATCAGTGAAGAGATATCTTCCCTATCTATTCATATGTTCCCTTCTGACAGTGATCACCGAATATATGAGGGTGATGGTGGGCAGGGAGAGGGTGAACCCTTGGTCAAGGAATTAGAATTGTACAGGTGAAGGTAGAGAGATCCTAATGAGCCCCACCAAGAGCCCTCTTCTTTCTAGTCCTGAGATGTTTGATTTTGATGTTCCAGTTGCTCTTAGAAAAGGTACTAGATCTTGTACTATGCATCTTATTCGAACTTTGTTTCCTATCATGATTTGTCTTTCTCCTATCGGATTTTTTGCATTGGCCTTGTCTTCGGTATCTATCCCTCGTAGTTTAGTAGATGCACTGACCCAACCAGAATGGAAAAGAACAATGGAAGGAGATGTGTGCTCTTGAAAAAAATACTACCTGGGATATGGTTACCTTACGAAGAGGAAAGAAGCCGGTTGGGGATAGGTGGGTGTTTACAGTAAAACACCGCTCAGATGGCTTGGTTGAGAGATACAAAGCTCACCTGGTCGCAAAGGAGTACACTCAAACTTACGACGTAGATTATCAGAAGACATTTGCTCTAGTTGCAAAAATGAACTTAGTAAGTGTCCTCTTATCTCTCTTGCAGCCAATCAGGATTGTCCCTTATTTCAGTTTGATGTGAAAAATGCATTTTTTTCATGGTGATTTGTTACCACCTCCTGGTTTCAAATGTCCCTCAAAGGTGTGCCAGTTGAAAAAGACACTATACGGACTGAATCAGTCTCTCAGAGGATAGTTTAAGCAAATTCACAATACTATGGTGAAGAATGGTTACATGCAAAGTCAAACAGACCACACATTGTTCCTCAAGCGATATCATCAGAAGGTGACTATCTTGATTGTTTATGTGGATGACATTGTGGTAACAGGTGATGATATGGATGAGATAGAGTCACTAAAGGGCAAGATAGTAAATGACTTCAAGATCAAGGATTTTGGTATTCTAAAGTACTTCCTTGGGATTGAAGTTACCAGGTTTAAGAAATGCATCTTTCTCTCAGTACAAAATGTACTTTACTTTCTCGAGGAGATAGGCATGATGGAATGTAAACCATGTGATACACTCATTGATTGGAATCATAAACTCAGTGAAGATAGTGGGGAACGATTGTTGGATGCTGGAAGGTACCAAAGGCTTGTTCGCATACTTATTTATTTATCTCTTACCAGGCCAGACATTGCTTATGCTATTAGTGTAGTCAGTCAATTCATGCATTCACCAACTACTGGGCACCTAAATGCGGTAAATAGAATTCTCCACTACTTAATGTTGTTTCCTAGAAAAGGTCTGTTCTGTTGTATACCTGTGTGTCGTAATGGGTCATCTAAATAAGCCCATTACAATTTTATTATCTAGTTACTATATTATGTTTTATTGTTTATTGCCTTTTATGTAACTAAGGACATCTATGCCCTTTCATTCTATTAGTAATATAAAAGAATAACTAAAGGGATGGAGACATTAATTCCATACCCTATTCCCATTTCTTCTTCCTCTTCTCTTCTTTCACCCTTCCATAAACCCTAGTTTACTATTCCTAATTTTCTACTTGGTATCAAAGCAAGAAGAAAAACTAGCATTTTTCTTATTCTTTTTATGGCATTTTCATGAATAGTGTGCATGAACAATGCCGTGAATAGTGTTTTTTGAAGAAATAAAATCTTCAAAGATCTGTATTTTTTGAGGGATTTGTGATAATCTTTCTAAACGTTTTTTACAAGTTCTAAATAAAGATTTATTCAATTGTTTGATTTAAAAAAATCAGTTTGGATCAAACAATTGGAACTAGGGATTATATGTTTCTATTGGTTGATAAAAGTTGATGTGTTTTGGTGATTGGAACTTAATGGAACACAAATCGTGAAGTTTGGGTGAGTTTCAGAGTCCCTACATTGTTTTTCTCAAGTTCACATGCTGAATCTTCTATTTTTGCTATGATTGGGCTATGCTATTTGATTGTATGAAGTTGAAAACCTTTGTGGAAGGTTGTGAAGTGTGTGGGCTGCTGATTTGTATAAATCAGAATTGATTTAAACCTCTAGTTGAGGCATTATTGGTGTTTGATTATATGAAGTTGAAAACCTTGGTGGAAGGTTGTGAAGTGTGTGAATTCTTGATTTGTATAAGACCTCTGGTTGAGGCGTTGTTTGTGTTTGAGAGATCCGACTTATTGACTTGTTTGAGTTTTTAATCCCTAAAGGAGACGTACATTTGGGATTGGTGATATAGAGGAACATCCAAGCATGCGAATCAGTACGCATAGTGCCTCCTTCATTAGTATTCCCTCTTTTGAGGAGTCCTCTATTATACTACCCCATTTTCTACAGTCCTCTAAGGACATTCTTCCAGTATCCAAAGGAGAACTTGAGTGCTTCAATTAGTTACTTTCACAGATAGAGTTATCTTCTGGATCCCCCACTTTTGTTGCTCAGATAGGTGCTCATGCATTTGCACATCAGGTATATTCATTAACCTCACATGGGATTCCTTGGATCATCAATTCAAGAGCCTCCAATCATATGTGTGGTACGTCCACACTTTTCTCGTCTTACAACTCTTGCTCTAGTCCTTTGAGAGTGAAAATAACTAATGGTTCTTTTTCCTCTGTGTCTAAGACAAGAAGCATCAATCTTACCCCTACTCTCTCATTGTCATCTTTATTACATGTTCTTGGCAGATTGGGAGTGGACGTAAAGTGGATGGGCTTTACATCTTGGATCAAGCTCCTACTCCTATCTCTATTGTTTTTCAGTCCTATAGTTCTATTAATAAAGACCAAATTTTTTTCTGGCATCGTCAGTTAGGTAACTTGTCGTTTCAATCCTTAAAAGTAATGGAAACTTAAGGGTTGAAGCCTACACTGATGCAGATTGGGCTGACTCAGTTTTCGATAGATGCTCCACTACGGGGTATTGCACTTTCGTTGGAGTTAATCTTGTCACGTGGAGAAATAAGAAACAGAATGTGGTTACTAGATTCAATGCAGAGGCAGAGTCTAGAGCCATGACACACGGGGTGTGTGAACTACTCTGGCTTTGATTGCTCCTGAGTGAGATTGGACTTCCTACTGAAGGTCTAATGAGCTTATATTGTGATAATAAAGCAGCTATTAGTATTGCTCATAATCCTGTGCAACATGACCAAACCAAGCATATTGAGGTAGATCGTCATTTCATCAAGGAGAAGTTAAAGGAAGGGCCAGAAGGCTACATTTGCACTCCGTTTGTGAAGTCTGGAGATCAATTGACTAATTTGTTGACTAAGGGTCTTGGTAGTATTTAGTTTTGAAATATTATTAGCAAGTTGTGCATGGGTGATATCTACGTACCAACTTGAGGGGAAGTGTTGAATAAGGCCTTATAGGCTTTATGTTTATGTTTTTTCTTTACTCTTATACACTGTATTTTGAATCTACTATTAGTATCTCTTATATACTAATAGTATACTATTAGTGGTGTATAAATAATAAAGTATGGGAGAGAGATTTTAACACTCTAATTTTTCTTTAATCTTCTTCTTCTCTTTCTCTAAAACCCTAGATCTCAAATCTAACTACTTACCCAACCAAACCTACTTAATCATCTCAGTTGGGCTACCTAACACGGTACAGTTCCATCACCCAATGAGGTACATATAGTGCACTAAACTATTCCGAAATGTATCCTGACGTCGTAATTTAAAACACCATGACCATGGAAAATGCTATTAACAGGCACACGAATCCCAACATAGAGACTGCTTTTAGGACCTAGCCTTGATCATTCCACAAGTCTCCACTACTGCCGGTCCGATGCTGAGTATGTTAAATTCCATAAGTTAAAGTACTCCCAATATTTGGCATTCTCTATGAGGGTCTCGCTTCTTCCTTCATTCTATGGATACTGTGGATACTGCTCCAATTACGCAACAAATACAACATCTTAACGTCCTGAAATTCCTTCAATGCAAGAACCTAACCCACCACTAGCCTCCATTTGGGTTTGCCAAAATCCAGAGTCATACAGCTTCAATTTTGGATTCCTCCAGCTGCGTTCTTTTCTTAAGCCCCAATAAAATGCTTAAGGACCTTCTGCAATTTTTTTCATCTAGAATTAGAGGGAGCACTAGACCAACTCACAAAAATGGTTCAACACATCCCTAGGATAAACCCATTCACTTCCAAAAAAAAATAGAATGAAGAATTTCATAATATCTCTAGCCACTTTAAGATGAGTATGAAGATGATTCATATTTTCTCCTTGCACATTGTGCATATACTGGGATGAATTGCCTTCTATTGATAGGATGTCCTTAGTGACTATTTTTTACAACTTTTGATTAGAAATTTTAGGACCTTATATTTAACTTTTTATTTTTTTATGCAGGATTATAACGAAGATGGAAAGCTTTCGTTCTCTGAATTCTGTGACTTAATTAATGCATTTGGCAATAAGGTTGCAGATGGCAAGGTTTGGGTTTATATTTGGTTATGTACTTTAATTTTGTTAGTATTTCTTATGCTCCAATATTGTTTTTTTTTATTAGGTATAGGTATGAGCCTTTTGATTTATCTTTACATCTTCCGCAGAATATTGGTTTGTAAACTTTCTAGCTCTTAGCTACCTGTTTACCTTGTTTATCAGAAAGAGGAGCTTTTCGGAGCAGCTGACAAGAATGGGGATGGAAGTGTTAGCATGGATGAATTGGCGACCCTTCTTGCTATTCAACAAGAAAAGTAATGACCTTATTTTGTTTTGTTTTAGAAGACATTAATTTGAGTAATTAATTTAGTTTTATATCATTTTCTATATTTTATTTGTATAGAATTTTTGTAAAAATATGTGTGGGTCTAGGCCATTTCCATTTCATAGGTTTTTTGTTATATGTCTAAAAAGGATATCATTGGGGGTTAATAATTTAGTTATTTTTCCTCTTGATTATGTAGTTTGCATTTTGTTTGTTAACTTTGTTTTCACAATAAGAATAGTGGGGTATGTTGGTTAATTCCCCCCACCCTTAGACTGAAATCCACAAAACTTACGTTTTGTTGTATGCCGATCCATCTACAGACTCCCCATATTGCCATCCTATATCTTTGACACGCTCTCTACCTTTATCTTTCTTTGGCGTCATCTCAAATCTATATAGAAAGAAACAATGATCATTATTATTTAGCATTTCAGAGTTAGAAAATTAAGTTATGTACACTTATTTTGATGCAATACACATGAAAAAAATACTAAAAAAATAGAGTTAATGCATAGATCTTGTAGATCATTTATAGAATTAATACATTTGATATTTTGAACAATTGAAGGTATGTTTTGAAATATTGAAGATTTTTGAGTGTTTGGATTTTTCTAAAAGTGTTGAAAATCCTCTATTTCTGAAAAAAAAAAAGGGTTTTAGTCTTTGGATTTCGCATGAAATCAATACATACACTCATTTTGGGTTGATTACTACATATTTTCATAAATTTAGACAACTAAAATAGAAAAACAAGGAAGCTTTGCATTTCTTGAAAAATTTTTCAATCCGAAATCAAACAAGATTTTTGTAATCGACAACGAAGTTGTTTTACACTTAGAAATTGTTTAGGGTTGAAATTTTTTTAAAAAATGGGTTTAGAGGTGTTTTGAAACACTTAAAAATGAAATTAAGTTTGGTTTTTAAGCGTCTCGACCGGTACTGTACAGTATCGGTCGTATCATAGAAATGTTCCTAGCCCGGGAATAGGTTTTGGCTGTTGCATCCCAAATCTCATTAGCAGTCTTGAAAAATAGGAATTCTTTCGAAATTTTTTGTTGCATAAAATGCAGCAACCAAGTTTAGGGCCTTTTGGGGGTTCCTTTTGCCTACAACTTTACTGTTTGGGGTTCATTTTTTCTAATTGGAGTCAACATTGGATTTGCATTTACCGTTTGGGTTTGATATTTCCTATATGTACCTATGGATACTAAAGTTCTTTCTTCTCCGTATCTCTCTGACCCCATTGCCCACTCTATCACCAATATTAAATTTAATGGTGATAATTTCCTTGCTTGGAGATGCTTTGTTGAGCTTTACATTGGAGCTCGTTCAAAGATGGGGTATCTTAATGTAGAAACATCTAAACCCACAGCCAGTGCTACTGAGATTGCTAAATGGGAGTAATGCAGAATTTAGAATGATGAGTCTGTGAGATCAGAATTCAAATTTTAGCAATAATAATAAATATAAAACTGTCTAAATTCCACAATCACCACTCCAAAAAAAGAGATTAGCAATGTCCTAGGTTAAATTACAATCCCGCAATAAAGGATTTCCCAAACTGAATTGGGTGATTGTAATGGAAGTGGGAAATTTCTCTAGCTTAGGGATTTAGATTAATGATCAATGTAATTTTCTTGTTCAATCGAGGATTTCAAGAACTAGTTAAGGCTCAACAATGGTTATACATTGAAGTATGTATGTTAGGTAGGCTTTTCAAATGATATGGAATTGTAGAATATAAAACCAGCAGCAATACTAAAAGGAAATTCAGGAATTAGGGTTAGGGTTTTGATATTTGCTGTTTCTTTAGGGTGAAGAAATTGTATTAGGGTTTTGGTAATAGGGTTTGGGCTAGGACAGATTAGGGCAAGGGGAATAGGGCTGATATGGGTTATGGAAAGAGGAAAGATTGCTGGGACAGGTTTAGGGAAATAGGAATAGGGCTGGGTCAGTGAGGGAATGGACCTGGGGTGATACGACAGGCTGGTCTGGGGGTTTGGAGTGGTGTGGCTGGCTGGTCTTGGGGCTACAGCCTTGCAGTTGACAAGGGGACAGGTTGTAGTGTGTCCAGATCTGCTGGAACAACAAGATTTTCTTGACCAACAATAGGATGGTTCAGATCTGCTGGGACAGCAATAGGGATTAGGGAAAAAGGGCAGATTTGGTGGCTTTAACAGTGAGGTAATGGAAATCTAGGGTTTGTTGATTAGGTTTCTTGGATTAGGGTTCGTTAATTATATTTCTTTGATTAGGGTTTTAGGAATTAGGGTTTTGCAAGGAAACAAGAAAACATAAAATAAAAAGATAAACAAAGAGAAGAAAGTAAAAAGAGAGAATATCTAGATAGAGAAGATTACCTTGGAATCACTCCAAGATTGACATTACACCATTTCCATCAGAGGAGATTCTAAGTACCAAAAAGCTCTCATATTTCATTTAGAAAAATTATGTAAATTTCTAATCTCCAAGAGACAAAACAAAGTTAAAAAAAAAAACTAGATAAAATAAATAACTAAATGGGTTAGCCGGCCGCTTTGGCTACTCATGCCCATCTGTGGGCTGATCTCGACCCTCTGATCATTGTCTCTTGATCTGACTTTCGATTGTCCTCCAATTCATGTTACAATGGTGGATCCTCCTTAAAATAGAGATACAATGGTGGATCTTTGGCAAGCTCATATTCAGACTTATGTCCTTGTGGAAAACAATGCTCGTATCTATCAACTCACACGTAAGATTGCTAATTTTCAATAAGTGGATAATAATATTGTTTATTATTTTGGGTTTCTTCAATGTCGGTGAGAAGAACTAAGTCATTATGAACCACTTTCTGACCTGTCCATTGCTTCCGCTAAGGTTATGACGAAACAAATTGAACTTCATCACATTTATGATTTCTTGGGTGGTCTTCGCGTTTAGAATGAGCAGTTGCGAACTTAGATACTTGCGACGTCTCCTCTTCCATCTCTTAGATTTGTGTACTCCATTGTTTTAAATGAGGAACGTTACCGGGTTGTAATGTCATCGCACAACTCCATGATACATCAGGATCGCACAACCTTTGTTACTGATTTTCGTCCTACTGTTGCCCGTTGTGGTAGGGGGATTGATAGGGGTCGTTGTGGTCGTGGTCGTAGTCGATCTACTACTCCTTGCTCTCATTGTGGTATAGTAGGACATGATCGTGATCACTGTTATCAGCTTCATTGCTATCCCGAGGGTTACAGTCTTGTTATGCTGCTCGCATTACTGCGACTGATCCTCTGGATTCCATGAGAGCACATGTTACCAAGATGAACTATACTAAGTTACGCTTGCAGATTCTTGATACTGCTGCTCCATCTTCCCATGCAGCCTCAGCCCTCAGGTATCCATGCTCCCTCTTCCTATGCATCCACTACATCGTCTTTTGTCCCTCGCTGGGTCATTGACTCAAGAGCTACTGATCATATGACGGGTGAGTCCCAAGTTAATCTATTTATTCAATTCCACTCTTACTGCTAAGGTTCGATTGGCATATCTTGTATCCACGTCTCTCTCTTTATCTTATGTTTTACATGTTCCTAGTTTATCTTCTAACCTTCTTTCGGTTACCAGTCTTACCAAGACACTCAACTGTTGCGCTATTTTTTATCCTTCTCATTGTATCTTTCAAGAGCATTGTTGGTAGAGGTGTGGAACAAGGCAAACTATATTACCTAGACACTGATCGTGTCCACTCTACTGCTGCTATTGTTTCTATTTTTCCTTTTCCTACTGTTGCCAGTTATGATACATTTCATTTGTGGCAAGCCAAGCTTGGGCATGTTGGATCTAAGACCTTATGTTCTTTGATTCCTAATTTTAGTAAACTTTGTTCTGCATCTATTTTTCATTGTGATACTTGTGTGTTCGCCCTATTTATCATTTTCGCATGCATAGATGTCATTTTGTTTTGGAGCTAGTTCACTCTGATGTTTGGGGTCCCTCCCAAGTCACATCCAGTGATGGTTTTCGTTATTATGTTACTTTTATTGATGACTACACTACGGCTACTTGGATTTATCTTATAAATCCAGTGATGAAGTGTTCACTAAATTCTAGGAATTCCGTGCTATGATTGTTACCCAATTCGGTGGTCCTCTTAAGGCCCTTAGATCTGATAATGGTGGTGAGTATCTATCTGTTGCCTTTGTCCAGTAACTTCAAGCTCATGGTATTTCTCATCAGCTTACCTGTCCTTACACTCTGCAACAAAATGGTGTTACTGAGCGTAAGAATCAGCATTTAGTTGGTGTTGCTTGCTCTTTGTTGTGAGGTATGCAAGTGCCTAAGACTTATTGGTCTATAGTCTTTCTTACTGCATGTTTTTCATCAATTGGTCTCCTCCTTGTATGCTTGAAGGACTCATCCCTTATCAGCTTCTTTGCCCTTAGGTTCCTATTTTTCACATTGAGCCTCGTGTATTTGGTTGTACCTGCTTTGTCTAGGATCTTCATCCAAGTCATCAGAAGTTAGACAATAAGGCTATTCGATGTGTTTTTATTGGTTATTCTAGTGCATCTAAGGGATATCGCTATTACGGTCCTCAGTCCTATCATTTCTTTGTTTCTCTGGATGCTACCTTTTTCAAGACAATTCCAATTTTCTCCCCTGCTCCTGCTCCTACACTTACTGTTTCTTTGCCTTTACCTCTTACAGTGGATCTTCCGCAGAAGAAGGAGTATATCACATACACTCACCGCTAGCTAGCCTCCGATCCTCAACGCAGGTCACTCCACTAGGTACCTCCTAACTTCCTTTTATTCCAGTTCATTCTTCTGATATTGTTCCTCATAATGCTTTTGATCTTGAGTTGCCTATTGCTCATCACAAAGGAGTACGTACCTGTGTTACATCATATCCCATTGTCAAGTATGTTTGTTATCAGGTTGTTTCTCCCTTGTACTAAGTCTTCCTCTCAGCGATTGATATTGTGGCTATTCCACGATGTGTTTGTGATGCCCTTCTTCACCCTGCATGGAAGGCTGCTATGGTTGACGAGATGAATGCTCTTCAGACTACTCACACTTGGGATATGGTCCCTCTTCCATCTGGAAAGAAAATTATGAGTTCTCGGTTGTTTTTCACCGTCAAACATAATCCTGATGGCAATGTTGCTTGATATAAGACTAGTCTTGTGGCACGCGGTTTTACTCAGATCTATGGACTTGACTATGATGCTACTTTTGCTCCTATTGCTAAATTGATTTTGTTTGTGTCCTGATATCTCTTGCTGCAAATCAGAGTTATTCTCTCTATCAGTTGGACATCAAGAATGCCTTTCTTCATGGGCATCTAGTCGAGGAAGTATATATGGACTCCCCTCTTGGCTTCTTGCTTAAGGGGGAGTCTGGGAAGGTTTTGTAGACTTTGGAAGTCTATATATGGTTTGAAGCAGTTGCCTCGTGCTTTGTTCCATCACTTCAGTGAAGTAGTTTTTAGCATGGAATTTCAGCGATGTCACTCCAATCATACTATCTTTATCCATTCTGGAGCTGCATGCCGCACTGTTTTTGTGGTATATGTTGATGATATCATCTTGACTGAAGATTACTCAGCTTTCATTTCTCATGTGAAGCATGAGCTAGGGTGTATCTTTGACGTCGAAGACCTAGGCCTTTTGAAGTACTTTCTTGGACTAGAGATTGCTCGCTCAAAAAAATGAATTTTTCTGTCCCAATGTAAGTATGCTCTTGATCTGCTGAGCGATACTAGTATGAGTGGGTGTAAACCCGTTACTTTTCCTATGGATCTGAAGCTCTCATTACATGATATTAAGGGTGATCTACTTCCTGATCCTCATGTGTATCAGCATCTTGTGGGCCGCTTGATTTTCATCCTCACACAACCAAATATTACCTTTGTTGTTAGCATGGCTAGCTAGTTCATGCATGCCCCCCCGTGCCTCACAACTTGTCGTTGTTCAACGTATTGTCTGATATATCAAGTCTAGGCCTAGTGGTGGACTTGTATATCGCTCACATGGTCATCTCGAGATCTCAGGATATACAGATGCAGATTGGCCTGGACCTGCTACTAACCGTCGCTCGACCTTGGGATATTGTGCTTTCCTTGGATGCAATTTGGTTGCTTGGAAGAGCAAAAAGCAACATGTGGTTTCTCGTTCTAGTGTCGAGGCTGAATATCGAGCTATTTCTCATGACTCTGGTGAAATTTTGTGGCTTCGTTCACTTCTTTCCGAATTAGGATTTCCCCACTAGAGGCTCTATGTCTCTATATTGTGATAATGAGGCTACAGCGAAGATTGCATCTGATTTAGTTCTTCATGAGCGGACCGAGCACATTGAGGTTAATATTCATTTTGTTAGAGAGAAAGTTCAAGATGATTCGTTATCTCTTTAGCATGTATCGTCTTCTCAACAACATGCTGACATATTCACCAAGCCTGTCGGCCAAGTTCTTCTTCAAGATGTCACTGTCAAGTTGGACAGTTTTTTTGGTATATGTAATATTCTTAATGGTATATTTGTAGTGTTCTCTCAATATAAAAGGCTAGTAGGGTTTTCTATCCCTAACTAAGTCATTTACTCTAATCTCTCTTTTCTCTTTCCTTTTTGTTCTCTATCATACCTAGGCCTAAAACTCTAACCCTAATCCACTTCTACATCTCCAAATCTTCGTAGAATGTTGTGCAACTTGTTCCATGCATTCTAGAATTTAAAAATGGTTCAAACAATTATAGTTTGGCTGGCCAAAAAAAACCCAACTAATCACACAAATTAGATTTATCGAAACTGTTATTTTTCTAACAAATCACTTTGGGTGGCCAAACTACATCAAATATTCTATAAAAAATACGAAGCAATCACCACAATTCACAGAAAAATATTTCCTCCTACTCATTACTCTCATATCTGGGGAGAGACTACTGTCATATGTCTGCTGATGTCAGCAGCTACAGTAAAACCCTAAAACTGATTTCTTATTTCCTTTGTGATCTCCTCTGATGAATTTGGGTAGAAACCTACTTTGATACCAAGTAGAAATATAGAAACCCTAGTTTTCTATGTGAAGGGAAGATAAGGAAAAGGAATAAGACTTATTTGGGAAGAGAGAATGATAATGTTGGATACTCTCTCTCTCTCTCTCTCCTTTTTATATTATTATAAAATATTTGTAAGGACATAAATACCCTTACTAATGTGTAGATAAGAGTTTTCTACTAAATAACATAAAAGACGATGGGCTTAATGACCTAGGTCCATCACAACAGTATCTAAAGTAAATTTGCCAAATTTATAGGGGGTATTTTACTATGAAAAAGTCCAGAAACTCTTTTTAGCAAACTATTCAAAGTTGTAGGGCAAATATAGGAATGCAAGGTCATGAAGTTGAACTGAAGTGATGCTTTTATAAGTACTACAGACTACAGATATAGATGGGAGTCTGCCAAAATTAGTTCTTTGTCACTTACCAAAAACATATATATATATATATATATATATATGCTGGTATGAGTAACTCTTTTGTAGATGTGTTATCTCGATCTCAATTGCTCAAATTATTAATTTGCAACATATTTTAGAGTACCTTTGATTCAAACTCGTAGAAATGTTTGATATGCAAGTGTAACTTCTGCAATTCGTGTTCAAGCATATAATTTCCCTTTAGACATAGGCAGCTTCCTTTCTTCGGATCAGTCATATGTATGCAATACTGTTGTTTCTGATTCTCTGCTCTGGTACTGCAGGGAACCACTTATTAATAGTTGCCCTGTTTGTGGTGAGATTCTTGATGTTTCTGATAAGCTAAATGCCATGATTCATTTGACGTTATGTTTCGACGAGGGGACTGGGAATCAGGTTATGACTGGAGGATTCCTAACTGATAAGCAGGCTTCTTATGGGTGAGAATTTGTGGACAATTTGCATAACCTTTGGCATAATATTGCATTTCCTTGCACTTTGTTGCCTTTTTCTGTGCCAGTTGTTAGATTCACATTTAAGTGAGTTTCAAACACAAACTTATCTGTACTTCTCTAGGTGGATTTTTAAACTAAGTGAATGGGCCCATTTTTCATCATACGACATTGGTTTGAACTCTGGATCAAGCGCTTCACATATTTTGGTATGCTTCCTTTTTTTCTCAATTCGAGATTACGTGCTAGAAAGGCAACTTACTATGTATTTTGTTCTTCTGGCTAATGGAATTGTCAGTGATGAAAATTATCAATCTGTTTCTACATTTCATTAGCTAGAAGTGTGATTGCATCTTTGATGAAGAATTACAGTAATATATCAAAGTGTGTTACTATTATAGCATGAGGGGTTTGTTGGTAATTGGTTACTGCTAGTGTATGTTGTCTATCTACACTACTTCTAGCTAGGGAGTCCACATTCTCACACTCCTTAGCATATCTGCATATGGGAGAAAATGAGGGACTACACTCTGACCAACTCCCCAATATGTTCTTTGTTGTTGTTGAGTGACCCACTACAAATATCTTTATTTATTATTTTTTGGTTGCTATTTCTTTTTCTTTTTTGGTGATATGGGTGAATAATTCTTTTTCTTACTTACAATTTATGCCACTACTCATGGCACTCTGCCAATTATGCTTGGAGACTATTTTGTAGTATAAAAGAGGGCCTCAACTAGTGTGTCGTGTAATTCTTCTTCTCTTAGAGTCTCCTTTCGTTTTACTTTTATCTCCTGTTAACTTTTATAAAGTCAATGGTCATATCAAAGTATTTCCACATTTCTCAGGGTGTCACTAATGTCATCAAGTCGTACAACTAACAAGTTTTTTTGATATTAAATATAAAGTCTGTTCACTTCTAACTCTTGATCAATAATTTTATGCTTTTAGGTTTTCGACCGGAGGAAGAAGAGCTTAGTGGAAGAATTAATTGATGGAAAGATCGTTTTGTCAATGAGAGCCATTTATCAATCAAAAATAGGGCTTAGCCTTATTGATATAGGTATTTATATGCGTTGAAAACTTGTCATGTCAGTTTCAAATATTATTAAGCCACAGTTTATGTATTTTTCTTGAGAAGATACCTTTTACAGTAGTACTTGTGGTTCGAGTTGTTTGAAATGTCTGCCCTTAATTGTCATTATAAGTCAAACTAATTTTGATGCAAAGATAACCTCAAAATGTGATAGTCCTATAATTTTGAATATTATAATTTTCTTATTTTTCTGTTAATTTTAATCAAAATAATATTAAATTTTTTTTCTAATATTGAAAAAAATTTAATAATTCTAACCCATTGGAGTCCCTAGTCACTATTTATTGACAATTATATGATGGGTTATGCATTGCATATATGACGGGTTATGATTTTAAATGTTTTTAAAATCATGTGTCCATATTAAAATAATCTTAATCACAACGGAGTGGTTGGTTTTCAGTATAAAAACTCAAAAAAGAGGCTCATAGCAAAACAAAGAATTGGGAGTATCAAGAGTTCACAAATTATCGGAATTTTACTATCCAGTCAATATTTTCACATATTGACCACATTCTATTTATAAACTAAAAAAATCACATGTTATTCCATACATGGTTCAAAATATCGGTATCTAGGTATTTATTGGTAAGTTCAGAATATGATATGTATCGAGGATATGTATGGAAACTCCTTTAAAAAATTACAGAAATGTTGGAAACTCATGGAAAGCGCATGGAAACTTAAACCCAAACTTATTATATTACATGACAGCCAAGCGAGTGGTGCGACATGTGGCGGCACTAGAGGGATTTGAGATTTTTATGACACATCTTTATTAATTAGTTGATGTGCCACATCATCATCGTTACAACCCTCTGTCTTCCCTCAAGGCTCAATCCACTATTCATTTTCATAGTGTTGTAACCTTTGTATTTCCCTTTAAAAAAAGTGTGGTAAACCGTAAACGTCTCCCTGCAGAGTCTTTATGACTTTTAGTAGACGTCTCTTTATATTCCAAACAAAACGCCTTATGCAATTCTTTATATTTAATCATTAACTAAAGAAAAATAATAGACTTGACTGACCTGTGATGATATCCTGAAGTCAAATCATAAACCATTCGTCTTTTAGAAACAATTTCAAGGATAACGCTAACTTTCAAACTTAATGTTATGACAAACCTAACGTCCTAGACTTGATGTTCCTTTCCTAAGTTAGACAATTCCCCTTGTCCCTGAACTTAATACATTTGCCCTAAGGACTCTAATGCCTTTGCTCTGATACCACCTCTGTCGCGTCCCAAAATCCCACCTTGGTCATAATGGAAACTTGGGCCGTGACATTTCTTAAACCTACTTAATTCCATGGCATAAAGGCCATACTAAACATGAATCTCCAAAAATGATAATAATAAAATTCTGATATTTATATATACATATAAACAACCCATCATGTATTAACACAACCCATCAAAGGACAATGTAATTTGATACCCAATATAACTGTATAACATAAGCAACATCATAATCCAAAAGAGACTAAGTATTTAAAGTCTATTACAATTTCTTTAAAGAAAATATGAAACCTATAGTAAGGGAACCAGTCGAGGTCCCTCACTCCCTCGGTGAAAGGATCACCTGCGTCCTCTTCTCCGTTCCCCTCCTCTATCCAAGGCTCGGCAATCAACTCCGGCTCTAAACCTGTCGACAATAACAGGTCGACTAAGTATTAAAAACACTCAGCGGATAAACATTCTAACTAACAACATAATATCATTGTACATAATTAATATCATAATTCAATGTGTAATCACATAATCAGAGTGCGAAAGAACATGTAGACATATCATGCCATCACCTTGACACATGTAGACTTGTGTATGGGTGAGATTCTTAAACTTAACCTTACATGATGTATGTTCTTGTGAGATGCATGCCCATGCGCGGGCCAATACTTTCCTTGTAACCATACCCATACGCGGACCAATACTTTCTATGTAACCACACCCATGCACGGGCCAATACTTTCTCATGCCATGCATGCATCCATGCTTGTGAGACACGTGGACTCATGAGGTTTATAGACTTACCATGCAAGTAAGTGTGTGCTTGAGTGTCGTATAGACTTACCAGCACATCTCTTCAATCATGCTTTGCTTCTATCAATTGGTAACATTATTGGTAGGGTCTTGAAAATAGATGGACCTACCAAAGCCCTCTCAAGAACAAGTGTTTTCTGGTTATGTGTAGAAGTTGATTTGTTAAGGAAAAATCCTCAAAGATTCTGTTTAGGCATGGAAAGCGATGGATGAAAAGGAGCTGGTCTATTGCTCCCACTGTATGAAGCTAGGCCATGGTCTTATGGACTGTTAACATCTAAAAAAGATTTCAGAAGAAAAAGATCCGCTAATTTTGAAGAAAAAAAGTAGCTCCTACTCAGAACAACATCCAGAAAACTCAGGGGGAGAAAGTGAAAATTCCTATGAGCACTAAGGTGTGGGTATCTGAGCAGTTTCAACAAGTGGAGTCTACTGCTCATAGTTCTTCTAAATCTGTACCTTTAAATAATGCGGACCTAGTTTGGCAAAATGTTCAACAAGGTACTACTTTTGATTCTGAGTTTGTTACTATCCCAGTCATGCATGCTGTTGCAGGTCCTTCTATTCTTAATGTCAGGTTGCTTGATGATGGTTTAAAGAATAACATGGAAAGTTCTTTAGTTGATGAGCCGGATGAAGAAATTGTTATTGTGGATGAATCTATTATGATCTTTTTGTAGATGAATTTATTGTGGATATCTCAAAATCTCGATATTTTATGTGGTAGAAGGCTCTCCTAAATCTGCTAAGGCCGTTAAATTTAGATCGAATTTGAACTGGCTTGTTGAAAAGTTGGCTACAGTTGATTTTCATCAGCACAAAGAATTTGAAGATCCATCAGACCACAATCACTTTATGATGGAAGCTAAGAAGTTTGCCAATCGTATTTCTCATTCAAAGGTCTTTAAGGCAACATCGGTCATTGATCCAGAAAATGATCCTAATAAAGAAGCTACTTTAAAAGAGATGTTAGCAGCAGCAAGGATGACTAGATCGAAGGCTCGATCCAAATCTTCTAGTAATTCCATAATTTTTGATGTTTAATACTCTTATTTGGAATATTAGAAGCGTGGGTAACTTAAAGTCCATAGTCCGTCTTAAGAAGATGATCGTGGATCATAATATTTGTTTAATCGTTATCTTGGAGCCTATGAACAATACAATAAACATGTTGATTTGTGTAGATACTTGGGTTTATCAGGGAGGTTTGATATTGGGGAGTGTCATGGCAAAATCTAGATGCTGTGGAATTTAGATATTTCTTTGATCTTGTTGTCAATCATACTCAAGCTGTCACAGTTGATATTTCTTGGAAAAGTACAGAAAGTATTATGGCTTCTTTTGCTTACGCCAAATGTAAGAGAGTGGATCGTATGCAACTTTGGTCAGAGCTTGTCAGTGTATCTAACTCTTCATCTACTCCGATGGTAATTGGGGGTGATTTTAATGTTATCTCTTCTTCAGATGAAAAATGGGGGGGTCGTCATCCTGACTTGCGAGCCATGGAAGAATTTAATGATATGATAAATAATGTTGGTCTTATAGATTGTGGTTTCTCTGGGTGTAAGTATACTTGGTACAACAATCAAAGAGGTATCGGATCTTGGTATCTCCTTTGTGGAACTTTAAATGTCCTTTTATCAAGATCCAACATCTTCCTAGGTATTCCTCGGACCATTCTCCTCTTAATATGTCAATTTATGATAATTTGCATAATGGCCCATCTCTGTTCAAGTTTCCAAAAATGTAGATTGCTCATAAGGATTTTATGAAAGTTGTTGATTTTTGGAGGGTTCCTTGCTTTGCTCATCCGATTTTTGCCTTCTTTCTAAAGCTCAAAAGACTTAAAGGTCATTTGAAGGCTTGGGATCGCGACTTGTTTGGCAATATTTTTCAGAATGTTACAGATCTTGAAGAGCAAGTTCAGCTTGGGGAACAAGATCTGGAAATTAGCTGGTCTGAGGTGAAGTTCGAGCATATTTCTAAGATTAAAGATGAGTTGCAAGCTTCTCTTCTTCAAGAGGAAGTATCAAATGGTTAAACGAAATGGAAGTTCTGTCAATAGAATAAAAAATTCTCAAGGTACTTGGATTGATTCTCAAGATGATATTGGTAAAGAAGCTATTGATTTTTTCTCCTCCATTTTGTCTGCGTCTAACTGTATTATTGAAACTTTATTGGATGTTATTCACCATTGAATATCTCAAGATGATAATGTTATGCTCACTCGTATGCCATATTTGGATGAGGTTAAAGAAGCTGTTTTTTGCATGTCAGCGGATAGTGCCGCTGGGCTTGATAGATTTTCTTGTGTTTTCTACCATTCTTGTAGGGATATTATTCAAGTAGATTTGCATGCTGCAGTCTTATATTTCTTTAAAGAAGGATGTATACCTAAATCTGTCAATGCTACTTCTCAGGGCCTTCTCTCCCTTCTTTGACAGTCTCCAATCAAGGCTAACTCCTCTCCTTTACGACGGTTAAAGGCTTCTGCCACGAGAATAAAAAGAAGTCGATGCATTCAATCACGATTAGGACACACTCCACCAATTGCTTGCTCTTGACAATTGCTCCTTGATAAGGGCCCACTAACTTGTCTAGAAATTCTTAAGATGGGAAAATAGTACCTTGGCCACTATATTGTATAAGCTATACTTTAATGTTGATTGGTCTGGAGTCCCTAATTTCTTTTAAGACCATCCTTAGGAATGAGCATAATGAACTACGCATTTGAGGCTCTACCCACCTTTCCTTATCATTGAACTCCTTAAGCACTGGCATTAGGTACTCTTTGAATAAGTCCCAAATGTCCTACGGAAATCTAGAGCTTATCCATCAGGACCCAGGCATTGTATCTCCCATCCAGAACCTGAGTAGGTCTATAGACTTCCTCCTCATCAAAGTCCCTTTCACACCAGCTAGCAGTGAACACCCTCAAATGCCATGAAATATGTCATCCTTTAGCCACATCCCACCTTATAATGGAAGAAAAAAAATTCTCTCCAACAACCAATTTCTCAATTAAATTTTGAAAACAAAAAAAAGTTGGAAATATTACCATAAAGTGGAAGAGGGAAGGATTTCGGTCAGTACTCTGTCGAATTGAAAATGGATGGTTGGAATGCTCTTTTTTCTTGCTTCTCAACAAGAACCCTAACTTACACAGAGACTCTCTCTCTCAAAATTTTGAAGCTTAGAAAAGCCCGATAAGGGCTCTTTTCACAGGTCATCCTCGTGTTCCTAGAAGACTTCGTATTGGGATAAAAAGATGAAGCCTCTTCTTCAAGATGGGTTTTCTTTCAAGCATATCTTCCGTGAATCTAATTCTGTTGTTGATGGCTTGGCTAACTTAGGATTTGATCTTAGGGCTTCAGAATCTTTTACCTCTTATAGTAATATTCCAGCAAGGATTAAAAAAAAAAACTCTTTTCATGGTTCTTGGGTTAATGAATTTTTTTTTTTTGTTTCTTAATATTTTGTGTTAGTGAGAAAAACAATTCATTAATGACCGAATTCTGTCAAATATTCAAAAAGGTAACAGTATACTCATAGTAGTATCGTAAGTTGTAACCAGCCAATTATTCAAACCAGTTGCCTGCCACTGATTCGAATGGTTACCAGTTGAATCGGCCAGTCATACTGGTTTTGTGACTTTTGTCACACAAAAAACATTTTTGGGGGGTTTGGTTATGGGATCCTGTAATAACCCATTGCAGGGCCCGTTCCCGGTTTGACTGGTTTAGTTCTTAGAACATTGTCCCCAAAAAACACTACCAATGCCTTAAAACTTCAAATGAGACAACATTTACCCAAGGAATCTCCTTCACTTGGGGTTCTTATTACAAATGAGACAACATTTACCCAAGGAATCTCCTTGACTCAGGGTTCTTATTACTCTTTCCTATGGCAATCTCCAAGCTGGATTGGCCTGTCGACCTTATGAATCTTTTCACGTTTCTCCCAGGTTCCCTCTAGGGCTTTCTTGCAAACCAAGACAGAATGAACCCAGCTGTCTCTAAAGCCAATTTTACATAAGAATTTCTTGATAATTTTAAAGTCATTTTTTAGTTGCTTATTCCAGTCAAAATGGATGGCTATGAAAAGAAAAAAATTGATCTTGACTTCCACCTAAGGCCTGTACGAATCTAAGTGGGTCAGACAAGCCCAAGTAGACTGATTGTTGGTCCAACCTTCTCGCCAGCTCATCATGTTTAAGATATTTGGGGTATGGTCTCAACTCAATCTAGTGTAGGGATTGAGTCCAAATCAATCAGTCTTACTGGTCAATTAGACTGGGATTTTAAAACCCTAATGTTATAAATTCTTAATGACTTTGTGTTCCATCTGTTGCATCGATATTTGGAAGTTTTTTAAATAACTATGCACGTCTAAACAATCCTTTAGGTCAAGTGATGAACAACACTCCCAAAGCAATAATGCTAGACCAGATAACCATTTAATAAGGATCTTACTGGCCTGCATCACTATTCAAGCATTGAAATACCCAACTTTGTGGTTTTGTTTTGGCTCTCACTACACTCTGAAAAGGTCTTTGCATGAGCTTTTTTTCATTTTTAACTTTCACTCATAACCTGGTCATTTTGAGTAACAAATACTTTAAGGCTGTGTGTCAAGGGTCCAACAACACCATTCTCATCACTCAAAACTAGACTGGTATAGTAAACATATATTCACGATGTACATCATAAATACTGCACGGAAACAACATGCATGCATAATCCAAACAAGATAAGTGTACTTAGATTAGAGAACGTAAACTAACAGTTTTTCTTCACATTTTTTTATGTCTTTCCTTAGAGTCTCTTTAGATGTTTATTTTCCTTTGCATTACTTTTATCATATCTCGTCGCTAAACAATGAAATCATGCACACTATACCTTATTAGATCCTTATTTATGATCCTGTTTGATTACTAGTTTCTAGTCTGCATACTTCTGACTTGAGTGATTAACTTGGTCTTCCATTTGGTTGCAGGGGCAAAAGAACTCTTGCAGAGCATCTCTGAGAAGCAAGGGAGGCGGATGGATTCAATTGATTCTGCCAAAGAGATACCAAAGTTTCTTGATCTTTTTAAGGCATGGAAATCGTTCCTAGTGTTATTAGGGAAGGATTAAAATGTTTTTTTGTACCAACCAAATAGAATTAGGTTATGCTCCAACATACCGATCTCCACATCTACCAGTTCGCTTGTTAACAGAAAATCGGCCGACATGGTCCAATATTACCTGTATTTTGTTCATATCAGATAGCCTCAGTACAAAAGTCATGGGAGAATTTCTCTGTGGTTTGGGTTCCTAAGTTCTATAGAGTATAACCGAGACAATTTGATCTTTAGTGCATCAATATTGATTTGTGCATCAACTGAGGAGTATAAGCACTTTCTGGATAAAACTTACTAACAAACAAGGAATTCCTTCCCAAAACTGAGTGAATTATTATTTTATCCCTTTGCTGCCTAGATTCTTCAGGGCAGGTGAAGTACTAGTTGGATTGGGTTATTTCTCTATTTTGAGTTGGTCACCAGAATATTCTAAACCAAGAAAAATGAGACGTCTTGTATACCTACACTTATTTAGATAGTAATAAGTGAACCACTGTGTAACAATCTTGACCATAGTCACCAAGTCGGAGTTCGTGAGTTATTTGGATAGGGAAAAATCGGAAAAATTCAGAAAAATGTTGGGAAAGCTTAAAAACAATAAAAAAAAATTATATTAGTAATTATGAAAAATTATTAACAAATATATCTCACATATTAGATATTTATTAATGACATTTTCAGAAAGTTGCAGAACTTTGTGAATTAATTTTTTGACTAATATGTCATGAATTATTCGGAAATTTTTTTGAAAACTTGAAGAACTTTGTTACTATGATCTTGCCACTTTAACTACATCTCCGGAACATGAGCATTTGGGAATTACTATCATCATGATGTAGGATATTATGAATGTAACCGGCTCCAAATCCTCTACCTCTTGTGCATAAATTGTGACATGAATATAATTTCAATTGTCTCATTATAGTATTGTTCATTTTACTTTCAAATCGAACCTAACATGTTATATCTTTGACTGCTAAAGTTGTCAATATTAGATGCCCGCATAATGAATATGGGTAGCTACTGCGAACAACTCCAAAATTATTGACAATGAACTAGTATAGGTTGGCAGAGATTTCTACTTGGTTATTGACTTAAATATTATTTACCATAGTTTTTATTGAATCCCAGTCAAATACATGGAAAGTACCCTCAAATGTTTTTCCTAGGATGATACTGAGGTAAACTGAAACTAATACTGAATTTAAATGGTTGTGTTTTCATTATTATTGGTGTACGTGTGTGTTTTTTATGTAATGATGCACATATATATTTGCTCCTGGTTGTTGTGAGCCTATCTATCTCTTCTGGTATTCAATTGAAATTTGACATTTGTAATTTTAAATCTTTGACATGGCTGAATTTGTGTTTACAGTCATCAACCTTTGTTTTCTCTAAATTATCTAATTATGTTGTTGCAGGATCAAATCAATATGGCTGAAATCAAATATCCTATTGAACATTTTAAGGTAGTTTGTAGTATGCTTTTTAACAATTGAAAGTTCATTTTACTGAGGCATGATGAATAAATGGACATTAATCAAGTTGCTATGCACAATATTTTGTCTTCTTGTTTCTTGGTTATATATATATATATATATATATACATATACACCTCACTTCCATGACTCGAATTTTACGCTAATCTTATACTACCAATATGCTACATGAATCACTTATATTTGGTGTTCTAACTTTTCGCCATGTACCCTATCCTTTCAGACATTGTAAGACCCAAAACTAGTTAATGGAACTTAAAGGAGATTAACCCCAACTAGTTTCACATTGAAAGTATTTTTTTAACCAAAAATTCTGATGATACCACGGAACCTGTATTTTTTCCATTGCTCAGTACATTTGCTCTTGATCTGATTATGCGTTTCATTCCTTTGCCTGGGAGCATAATTTTTTCCCAAATACAACTTCAATCTTTTGAGATCCTAAGTATTTCTTACCCAGACTTCATGTAAAGAGTCTTTTGCCTTTTCCTTTGTAATTGCTTTATAATTATTGCCCCTTAGAATTCTATTTGAAAATATTTTAATTTCTGATTTCTTATACTCTCAGCAAGTATGTGCTCAACAACTTAAGATCTACTTGCTCTAATTGTAGTTCATATAGAGATCTAAAGTTTAAAGCATCATATCGATGTGCTTGTGGATACGCCACATGGAAACACCATAAAGAAAAAAGATCTAGAGAAAACACATGGAAGCTCGGAAGAGTTATTTTTTTAATGCTAGGATAAAGTCCAACAACTAACATCATAACCATCCAAATGATATAGAACAATATTATCCCCTAAAAAGGGGAAGATATGACACATATATACACTAACATAGCAAATAACACAGGTCCAAACAACTTCAACCATAATTCACTAATAAAGGATTTACGTTTTAAGGAAATATACCAAAATATAGTGATTGGCTTCTTATGCTCCAAGTCCTATATGGTACCTTTGTGGAACAACTAGTAGCATACCAGTTTAAAAGCATAGGCTTCTCTTTCCAAGTCACACATGATACATCTACTAGATGTGGTTGCAAATTTGCAATACTGAGCCTCACTCTTGTAATTGTGGTACCAAGCTTGATACTCCCTCATATACTACTAAACACTCCAATTAGACCTCTAGGTTTCCATGAATGAGAGCAAGCTATTGATCTGCAAACCCATTTCCTGCATAGAGAACCCCCACGAGATGTTGACCTAGATAAGGATGTAGAGTGTCATGTGTCCATATCCATAAACATAGGATGATTAGGATTATCATAGCCAGATCCATAACGTTAGCCAAATTAAGAAGAAAACTAGAGACATAATCACCAGTCACTAACGACATTAATCTCATTTCCAACCCCCCCCCCCCCATATGGGCCCCATCGTATAACATCATTGTTGTGGAGTTTGTCGTTGCCTGCCAATCTTATATTTTGATAATTAAAAACAAATTAAAATTATTGTTTTCCAAAAAAACTATAATTAGCCAATAAATCTAACATATATCCCATAGATTGATCTAATGTATTTTAATCAACCTTGATTCTTAGTACATATTCTGAAGAACAAGCTAGATTTTTGCATTCCTAAAAAAAAAAGGAATCTTCTAGATCCTAATCCATGCATTTTAGATCGTTGGATTTGACATAATATTGATAGATCAACACACTTTGTTGGTTTTACAATGCTTTATTGCAAGATTAAAGTCTTAATGCGCCTCTACCACAGTCTTCCCCATAGGCCACTCCAGTTGTGGACTTATATATCGCTCACATGGGCATCTTGAGATCTCCGGCTATACAGATGTCAATTGGGACGAATTTGCTACTGCTCGTCGCTTCACCTCTGGCTATTGTGCTTTTCTTGGGTGTAACTTGGTTGCATAAAAGAGTAAAAAGCAATCTGTTGTTTCTCGCTCTAGTACCGAAGTATCGTGCTCTTGCTCATGGGACTTGTGAAGTTCTGTGGCTTCATTCTCTTCTTTCTGAGTTAGGGTTTCTTATTAAAGGTCTTATATCTTTATATTGTGATAATGAGGCTGCCGCGAATATTGCCTCTGATTTTGTGCTCATGAGAGGACAAAGCACATTGAAGTTGATATTCATTTTCTCCGAGAGAAAGTACGGGATTGTTCATTATCTCTTTAGCGTGTTTCATCTTCTAAACAACTTGCTGACATCTTCACCATGCCTGTTTGTCCTACTATCCTCCAGGATATTATTGTCAAGCTGGGCATGCTTAATATTTATGCTCCAGCTTGAGGGGGAGTGTTGATATATATAATATTGAGAGTTTAGTTGTAAAAGGGTATATATGTAATGTTCTCTTAATATAAAATGTTAGTAGGGCTTTCTTTCCCTCACTAAGCAATTTACCCTAATCTCTCATCTTCCTCTCTTCTCTAAACCCTAAATCCTCCAAACCCTTTCTCCAATTGTTTCCTCGTTTGCCCATGCAGGTACATCAACTTACGCATACAATACCTTTCTTTCTACTACTAGCCCCTCCTTGATCATTGATTCAGGAGCTATTGATCACATGATGGGTATGTCAGTCCTCTTTTCGTATTTTCTCTGGGAAAGATATAGTTAGAGTTGCTGATGGTTTTCTCTTCTATATCGGGGAAGGGTAGTGTTGTTGCTACCTATTTTATACCCCTTGCATCTATCTTACATGTTCCTAACTTTGGAACTAATCTTATGTCTGTGAGTAATCCTTGAACTGTAGTGTTACATTCTTTCCCACTCATTGTCAACCTTGTGAACTTGCGAAACATTGTAAATCTTCATGACCATTTCATAGAAATTATTCCGTTTTTATATAGTGAACTCTGATGTCTAAGGTTCATCTCCCACTAACTCTTTATTTGGTTACAAATACTTTATTATTTTTGTGAATGATCATCACTCACAGGTTACCTAGGTCTACCTTTTAAAAGCTAAAGTGATGTATATTATGTGTTTAGCTTCTTTCATAATATGATTCTTACCCAATTTGGCACTCCCATCAAAGTCCTTTGATCTGACAATAGGGGGAGTATATGTCTAGTGATCTTGCTTCCTACCTTTCGGAACATGGGATTAAACACCAAACTTCGTGTGTCAAAACCCCTAAACAAAATCGTGTGACCGAAAGGAAGAGCCGTAATTTATGGAGATCACCGATCCCTTCTTTTTACTATGCATGTCTCATACTTTTTTGTCTAAAGCCTTACTACCATTTTCTATTGAACTGTTTGCCTTCTAGATTGTTGAGTTTCAAAATTCCCCTTCATCTCCTTTTCCCACGGGATTCCATGTTTTCTATTTCACCCAAAGTATTTGGGTGTGTTTGTTATGTTTATGTTTATGTTTATCGTCTTGACCACTCCAAACTCAATCTTAAGGCTTTAAAGTGCATCTTTGTTGGCTATTCTTTTACACAGAAGGGTACAAATGCTACATCCTTCTTCCTGTAAGCACTTGGTGTCTCTTGATGTCACCTTCTGTGAAACCACTCCTTTTTTTCTAACCCAAAGACATTTCTTCATGGAGAGCATCAAAATGAAGATTTGTCTTCTTTTTTACCTCTACCTGTGGTTGATATTGGGAGTGATGAAGCATGGAATGATGAAATTGCTCTTGCTTAGGAGTTGTAGGTGTATTCATGATAAAGAAGAAATGACACTCATCTTTCCTGCTAAGAAGTCTACTATTATCTTCTTATACTAGGTTACACTAACATTCCTCCTATCTTTTCTGTTGTTAATGATATTATTCTTCTTATTGCTGTTAGGAAAGGATTTCGTACATGCACCCAACATGCTATCTCCCACTTTTTTTACAACTCTATGTCTCCATCATATCGCACATTTATCTTCTATTTCTATGCCACACATTGTTCTATAGCCTTATCTGATCCTAAATAGAGGTAAGCAATGTGAGAAGATGCAGCCCCTCAAGAAGAATGCTACGTGGAATCTTGTTGACCTGCCAGAAAGAAAAGAGCCAGTGGAATATAATTGGGTATTCACGGTGAAACATCGTCTAATGGATCTATAGAAAGGTAAAAGGACATGCTTGTTGCAAAAGGATACACTCAAACGTACAGTGTTGACTACCAAGAGACTTTTGCTGCTGTTGTGAAGATGAACTCAATTCGAGTCATCATCTTCCTTGTTGCCAATCAAGGGTGCTCTCTACAACAACTTGACGAAAAAAATGTTTTTCTTCATGGTGAGTTGGAGGAAGATGTGTACATGAGGATGCTTCCTAGGTTCAAGTCTTCCACAACTGGGGCAAAGGTATGCAAGTTTAAGAAAGCCCTGTATGAGCTGAAGCAATCCCCGAGAGCATGGTTTGACAAGTTTCAAAGAGCTAAGATTAAGTATAGGTACAAGCAAAGTCAAATTGATCACACATATTTGTCACAAATAGTTGAGGCAAACTCTTTGCCCTCATAGTTTATGTTGATGACATTGTTATGAAAGGTAATGATCAGGAAGAGCTGAAAAAGCTAAAACGTCATCTTGCTTGAGGAGTTTGAGATTAAGGATTTGAAAGAACTAAAATACTTTCTAGGAATTGAAGTTGCTAGATCCAAGAAGATCTAGCAAACCCATTACTAAATCTGTTTAAGGAAACAGGGTTACTACAACTATTGATCTGAACCATAGATTGGAGGATAGCAGTGAGGATTCCTTGACTGATACAGTGAAATACCAAAGGTTGGTAGGTAGACTAATCTACTTCTCTCACTTGTTCAAACGTAGCCTATGCGGTGTGTATGGTTAGTCAGTATATGCATGCTCCTAAGACCTTTCACTTGGATGTTGCATATAGAATTCTCTTATACTTGAAGCTTCTCTTGGCAAGGGCTTCTTGTTCACCTCCCATAGTCATATAAGGTTTGAGGCATATACAAATGATGATTAGGCAAGGTCAGTGTCTGGCAGAAGATCTACATTTAGGTATTGAACCTTTGTGGGTGGCAACCTTGTCTCCTGGAGAAGTAAAAAACAAGCTGTTGTTGCTAAATCCAATGCAGAGGTAGAGTTTAGGTCTATGGCCTATGGTATATATGAGCTTTTATGGTCGGAGATGTTGCTGCGAGACTTGGTCTTCCTATACAAAGACCAATGAGGTTGTATTGTGACAACAAGGCAGTTATTAGCATCGCCTACAACTCTGTTCAGCATAACCGAACCAAGCACATTGAGATTGACATGCACTTTATCAAAGCAAAGCTCAGTTTGAGGCTAATCTGTACTCCCTTTGTGAGGACAGGGGACCAACTTGCGAATATGTTGACCAAAGGAGTAGGAAACCCTTAGTTTCACACCATAACAGACAAGCTTGGCTTTCAAGACATATCCGCATCAGCCTAAGGGGGAGTGTTAAGAATGTTGTTATGAATGTTATGGGGTAGTGTGAGGGCTTTTATGTCCTCACCTGAATTAGCTCTTATTTCCCCTTATTTAGTAAGGTATTTCTGTATTCTGTCACATGTAAATATGAATGGAAGAGGAGGATTAGAGATTAAGCACTTTTCTTCTTATCCAAACCCTCTTGTATTTCAACTAAATCTCCTCAAGAAAAGCCTAGTTTTGAGAAAAAGAAAAAGTTTAAAAGAAAATAAAATATTTCACAAAACCCCTTATGTACCTTTCTGAAACATTCTGGGTATATCCCTAACCCTAAATTAATTTCTACCTCAAAAATACAAATTCTCATTCATCTAAGAAAACACCTACACACACTGCACATCTTTATTTATCCATCGTTACAGTCTATGAGGCTGTTGTGGATGACACTTCCTGTCTTTCTTTCTAACAATATGCAGTTAGCAGACCAGCCTATTCCCTATTCTGCTTTCTGCTTATCGTGTTGCAGTTTCTAGTATGTTTAGAATCTTCTAAGATTGTTTCATATTCAACTAGTTTTTTTTTGTTTGCTTTCTGAGCTTTTATATTATTACTGTGGATCTTCATATTTACTTGGACCCTCCATGATCTTTCACTTAGGGTAACGTTTTGGCCTATTTAATTAATCTATTGGAGTCACTCTCCTTTTGATGCGACTCTTGTATTTTCTTGTCTTTCAACTTGCTGTGGGTACTTTCAACTTGCCTGTGTAGGTTCCCACAACCCTATTTTCCTTTTTCTTTTTTCCTTTTTTTTTTCATTTTGTTTTCTGCCTTGCCTTTGGTCATTTTGATTTGTTTCCTTGTGTTCTTTCCTAATGTTTGAAGTTCTTCTGATCCTGCTCTACCTTTATAGGATATGCCCTCATGAATCCCATTCCTGTAGTATAGCATTTGGAAGAACAAAAGACCTTGTGATGATTGTGTTCATGACACTTAGTAGATATGTTGAGGTTCTCCGTTGTAAAAATATGTTGAGGTTCTTTGTTGTAAAGATATGTTGAGGATCTCCGTTGTAAAGGTATTATTAGTTGGTCAATGGAAAATTAGATTTACCTGTGTGAAGAGAATAAAGAATCTAATGCTTATTGCTCATACAATTAGATCTACTTATGTGAAGAGAGAATAAAGCATCTAATGCTTGTTGCTCTAACCTTAGGTGGTGTTTGGTAACACTAATCTAAATAGAGAGAGCTTATTTCAAAATTGTGCTTAGTTGGACTTTAGATTGTTAAGTTGAAGGTTAATTGGATGTCTACATCTTTTAGAAGTAGAGCTTATTAAAAAAGTAACTAGTAAGCTACTTTTTTAATAAGAGGTAAAAACCCCTACTTCAAAAAGATGTAGACATCCAAATAACCGTCTTCCTTATGATGTAGAGGAAGGGGGGAGCGGTGTTGGAGTGTTCCCATCAACCCTCTCGATTGGAAGCTCAGAAGCTTTGAAGGCTTGCCCTCCGGGAGGGCAAGCGAGGGAATCGTAGAAGGAGCGAAGCGGGGCGATCGTTTGTGGCCCTTATCCGAGAGTTAGCCTCTCCGGTGGCTTGGTGGAGGGTGGAGAAGCAGTAAGCCAAGGGGGTGTGGAAGCTTCAAAACCAGAGGAGGCAGATGGGGGGATCTCGAATCCAGGTGGAGAAGCAGAGGAGGAGGATGCGGGATGGTACTTCCCTCGAATAGATCAATTATCAGCGGCAGTGGCAGAAGATGTAGTTCGTGTCATCCCTAGTGTGGCTTCCACTCGATGGGTAATTCCGGGGAATCAAATCCAGTTTGATACGAGCCGGAGCCAGGTAAGCTTCAACCCTCCTCTCCCACCAGGGAGATGCTAGTCCATGAGCAGGAGCCGGTTCTTTTCTCTCTAGTTTCTTTTTCTCCTCCTAACGTAGTCCAAGTAGGAGGGCATCTAGACGCAAGGGAGCCACGACAGTCAGGATCAGGGGAGCCAGGGCAGGGTCCTGGCCCCTCCGGGGGAACCAAGGAGTGTGGTTCAATTGGGCCGCCAGAGGCAGGACAGAAGGAGGCCGCAGAGTGGGTGGTATCAAAGTTAGAGGGGGTTAGCAAATTTTTGGGACTGTTAGTGGATGGGCATGAAGAAGAGGCTCAGGGTATGTTCCAACAGTGCAAGGCTTGTGGGGTCCATGAGGTGGCAAGCTCCGTAGCTCAGTCACCGGCAGGGAGGAAAAGCTTTGCAGAGATGGAAAGGCGGAGGTTAGAGAATGGAGTAAATTATGATAGACCAGTGGCTAAAGGGGTGACCAGTAGCCAGAAGTCAAATGGGGGGCGGAAAGTTGGAAGATGACAGATTTATCTATCTTGTCTTGGAATGTGAGGGGAATGGGGCAGGTGGAGAAGCGAAGGGCTATACATCAATTTGTGAAATCTAAGAAACCGGCAATAGTCTGCATTCAAGAAACAAAAATTGAAGCCATGCAGAACTTCTATATTCGGGAGGCTTGGGGTATGGTGACCCCAGAATGGTTAGTAGTGCCTTCATTGGGAGCTTCAGGGGGTATTCTCCTCATGTGGGATGCAGCTAAGGTGGTGGTGTTGGATTCGGAAGTGGGGGCCTATTCTTTGTCCATTTTGTGTAGGCTGTCTGGAGATGAATTCGAGTGGGTTTTTACAGGAGTATGTGGGCCCTCGGGAGGTTCGGATGATAAGGCCTTATGGTCGGAGTTAGAGGACGTGAGTGTTCGGTGGGGCGGTCCTTGGTGCTTGGGGGGTGACTTTAACTGTATACGGTCAGTGGCAGATAAGAAAGGAGGTAGTGTTCTAACGGCCAAAATGAAGAGATTTGGGGAGTTTATCAGTAGGCATGAGCTTATTGATTATCCTCTTCGGGGGGTAATTATACGTGGTTTTATTCGGAGTCTAGTGGGCGAGCCAGCCGTCTGGACAGATTCCTGGTCAGCCCGGAGTGGGAGAACCACTTTCCGAATGTTATCCAGTCCTCTTTCCCTAGGCCGATATCAGGCCATGCGCCCATTGTATTGGAGTCGAGTTGCTTTCGAGGCGGCCCTTCACCTTTTCAATTTGAGAAGATGTGGCTTAAAGACGAGAGATTCCAAGAAGTCGTGGTAAACGCATGGGGTAGAGAGGAGGGAAGGGGGTCAGCTAGTAGGCGCTTCAGCAAGAAGTTGAGAAGACTAAAAGCAAGTCTCAAGGTGTGAATAAGGAGGTATTCGGGGATATTAGGTTGAGGCTGGCAGGGCTTCTTAAGGAGATAGAAGAGGGAGAAGAGGGAGGATTCCGTAGTGGTCTCAGACGAAGAGAAGAGGGAGTTGGAGGCTAAAAAGTTGGAATATTTGGAGGTGCTCAAGCTAGAAGAGATTAGTTGGAAGCAAAAGGCCAGAATTAGGTAGCTAAAGGAGGGCGACTGGAACACCAAATTTTTTCATCGGACAGCCAACTTCAACAGGAAGTGGAATTTTATTTCAAAGTTAAGGGTGAACGGAGTGATAAGGGAGGAGAGTAGGGCCATAGAAGATGGTGTGGTATCAAGGGTTATACCAGGAGCAGGATAAATGGAGGCCCAGGCCGGATGGGCTGTCTTTTGCGAGTTTGACCCTAGAGCAAAGCGCTTCCCTGGAGAGGCCTTTCGAGGAGGAGGTGTTAGATAGCATTCGGGGAATGACGGGGGATAAAGCCCCCGGGCCGGATGGATTTACTATTGAGTTTTATAGAGCTTGCTGGGATATTGTGGGCCATGACTTTATGGAGGTGATGCAGGAATTCCATGGTACAGGCAGGTTTGATTTAGGGATTAACCATACATTTGTGGTTTTGATCCCAAAGAAGAATGGAGCGGTTGATCTCTCGGACTTCCGTCCAATTAGCCTAGTGGGAAGTGTATACAAGATTCTCTCTAAGGTGTTGACGGCTCGCCTCCAGACGGTGATGGGGCATCTGATCTCCCCAAACTAGGGAGCTTTTGTGGGAGGAAGACAAATAATTGATGGGATTCTGATAGCGAACGAATGTTTTGATGTCAGGTTGAGGTCTAAAACCCGGGTATTGTTTGCAAAATTGACATGGAGAAGGCCTATGATCATGTCAATTGGGGCTTTGTGGATTATTTGTTAGGGAGAATGGGATTCGGCTCTTTATGAAGGAAGTGGATTCAGATGTGAATAGCTTCCGTTCATTTTTCTATTTTGTTGAATGGAAGTTCGGTTGGGTATTTCTCCAGTTCTAGGGGGTTGAGGCAAGGAGAACCTCTATCCCCTTTCCTTTTTGTTTTGGTCCCAGAAGCCTTGAGTCAGATGCTTTCTAGAGCCGAAGGGGAGCTATTTGAGGGCTTCTCGATAGGTTCGGGTCAGCTATGCATTTCCCATCTCCAGTTTGCGGACGACACCCTCATTTTTTGCAATGCGACGCGGAGTAATATTTTGTACTTGCGATGTATTCTTCGGTGCTTTGAATTGGTTTCCGGTCTGCGAGTCAACTTGGCTAAATCAGAGATAGTGGGAATAGGAGCAGTGAGCCACATTGATCAGCTGGCAGCTTGCTTTGGAAGCAAAATGGGTCTTCTCTCGATGACTTACTTGGGAATGCCTTTAGGGGGCAGATTTAAATCTCTGGAGTCGTGGATGACGATGATTGAGAGGTGTGCTAATCGGTAGCTAGTTGGAAGGCGCATTATATCTCTAAAGGTGGGAAATTAACGCTTATCCAGAGCGTTATTAGTAGTCATCCAACTTATTTCATGTCTACTCTCACCATTCCCACATCGGTGGCAGTTATGTTAGAGCGTATGTAAAGAGATTTTTTGTGGAACAAGAAGTTGGACTCCTTTCAGTATCATCTGGTGTCGTAGAATTAAATTTGCCGGCCGAAGGCAGACGGGGGGTTAAATTTGAAGTCCCTGGTTCAAGTTAATAAGGCACTTCTTGGTAAATGGATTTGGCGGTTTGGTCTGGAAAGACATAGTCTGTGGCGTGCTGTGGTAGTCACAAAGTATGGGGAGCACTCGATGTGGGTCCCTAATCAAGTGAAGACTTCCTATGGTCTTAGTCTTTGGAAGGGGATAATGGCGACTGCTAATTTGGTGGTGCCCAAGTTCAGGTTTATAGTGGGGCAGGGAACGGAAGTACGATTTTGGAAAGACATTTGGTGTGGAGCGTCTAAGCTCCAGGAGGACTTCGGGCTCATGTTCAGGCTAGCCATCGATAGGGATGCAGCGGTTGGAGATCATATAGAGCAAAGGGGATAGGAAGTTGTTTGGAGCCCGGCCTTGAGACGGGATCTAAATGATTGGGAGGTGGAGGAAGCATCGCAGTTGATGGCTCGCATGAGCAATCATTCACCGAGGGAAGTCTCGAGGGACTGCCGGGTTTGGGCGGGCAGCAAGAACGGGAATTTTTCAGTTAGAGCCCTGTACCAATCCTTGAGCCCAGTTCCCATGGGCTCGTTTCCTCATAGGGCAGTGTGGAACCCAGGAATTCCGTCTAAAGTGTCGTTTTTTTTTTGGAATCCCTTCGGTACCAGGAGGAGGTGAAATTGAGCTGGAAGGGTAGCCCTCGTGCTAAGAACGATTTGCTGACTGAGTTCATGTTCCGTGAGTGAGGGGAGCTACAAGTATAATGAAATAGACAGATTATGACCTGAAAGGACTTAAAACAACTGCTTTAGCAGGCTTCTTTAAGCTCCTCAGGTCGTTGAGATAGGTTAACTCATAAGAGGGGCTGCCCTTACTCCATTCCTTTCAGGAATGTCGGGCAGATAACGACTTAGATTCTCCTTCATTGTTACTTGTCTGTTTTCTCCTTTCTGATAACTCATAACAGGAATAGAAAGGGATGCTAAAGCTATTCATTCTATAGCTCCGAACTGTCTTAGCTCGCTGCTTTGGACAAGATTCTTACGTGCGATAATCTACAACATAGAGGATGGTGTTTGGTGAATAGATGTTTCTTGTGTACTCAAGCTGAGGAGTTAGTGGACCATTTGCTTCTCCATTGTCCCATAGCGGTTGGCATATGAGGGTTTTTCCATACGCGTTTGGGAGTGGATTGGGTTTTTCCAGCATCCTTTATTAAATTCCTAGCTAGTTGGGGGAAGATCAGCGATGATGGGGTGTTGGAAGCTATTTGGGCAGTGTTGTCGAGCGCTATAGCATGGACGGTGTGGAAGGAGAGGAATCTTAGAGCTTTCGAGAACAGGGCGGCGTCCATTTCCCGGATCTGTGCCAGGGTACGTCTGGTTGTGTTGGAATGGGCAGGGCTTGCCAAAGACCGGGACGATTTGAGAGTGGTGCTAGATTAATCTGTGTTTCAGGATGTGGCGTAGGGCGGGAGTGTTGGTATCCATCGATCTCATCTTTTTGAGTTTATTTACTTGTAAACTCTCTTGGTGTGTTGTTTGCCTATGTTTCCTGCTCTTTCTTTTAATAAAATGCTTTTGCCTATGTTTCCTGCTCTTTCTTTTAATAAAATGCTTTTACCGATCAAAAAAAAACTTAAAAATCTAAAGTCCAACTAAGCACAATTTTGAAATAAGCTCTCCCTATTTAGATTAGTGTTACCAAACGCCACCTTAGTAAATAGTCCTTGGGAAAGACAACTTAAGATCCCACAGAAAATTAAAGTATGGCCGGTTTTCATTGTGTGGTTTCTTCATGATATGTTGGTGCCTATTTCTTCGATCTTCGTCCCACTAGATCCTGTGTCCATGTGATACTGCTAATATGACTGCCGAAGTTAACAATCGTCAGTTCACTGCTGGTGGTTTGAGTTTTCCCCTGGAAATTGTATTCCTTCCTGAAAAGGAAAAAAAAAAAAAAGCACTCCTTTTTTTCTAATATCAGTTTTGAAACTGAGGACCGTTCTATGTCCCACACCACAATCGAGATGTTTGGTCCCAATGTTTGCTCCAAGGCAAGGGCAGTGTTTTAAAACGTGAAGGCTTGAGGCGAGGCATTAGGACCTCAAGATGCGTGAGGCTTAAGCCTCACAAGAAAGCCTCATCCTCTCGTTTTAACAAATAAATAAAATATAAAACAATTACACAGAGATTCAAAAAGTTAATAAAAGATTATAGTATATATATATATATATGTATATATATATAGAGAGAGAGAGAGAGAGATGCATACATATATTTGTATTCATGTACTATGTGTGTGTGCGTGTGGGCACACGCATGCACATAGGAAATATTATATAAATTATTTAACTATCAAAAATAAATATAAGAGGGGCAAGCAAATGTTGAAGTTTAGATTTACATTTTTGTTGATATACATATTGAAGATGATGTTCATACTGAGATTGATTTACTTTTTTCATGGTCTCCAACTGTTACTCTTCCTCATTTAGATATTCAGCTTGTCAGTTTCTTCATGAAGACTCCTACAATCATCAAGTTTCTGGCTTTTTACTTTGAAAGTCAATGAATGATCTTTAATTCGTGTATGGGGTGTGTTAGACATAGTGTGGATATATTTTTTATTATGCATATGTAGTTTAGTTCAAATACCAGTTCATATATCTAGAAAATTTCTTGTATAGGTAAAACGACTAGGAGTAATTTAGTTTTTTTCATCTTCTTCTATATGTCAAGTATGAGCCAGAGGCTCCTCTGTTGAGAGTTATCTTCCTCTTTCTTTGAGAGTCGTAAATCCTGTGTGCAGATCTTCTACTGAATTTCTTCTGTTATCTGTACTAAATAGAAAATTAGTTACGACATTTCATTTTTTCAATTGCATGAACGCTCCGATGTAAATTTGAGTAAGTCACCTGGAGCTTTTATCTGGATTTTTGAAATGTAGCAGCAAATGTAGTATAATATTCAATTTCAAGAAATGAAATTTTCAACTTTTCCATATGCAGACATTTAATCAGTTTTTCATAAGAGAGTTGAAGCCTGGTGCAAGACCAATTGCCTGCATGGAACGTGATGATATTGCTATTTGTGCTTCTGACAGCCGTCTAATGGCATTTAAATCAGCTGAAGATGGTCTAAGATTTTGGATTAAGGTGATGTCTACCTTTTGGCCTGAGAGACATTAGAGCTGTAAAAAGCACGTTATTTTACTTCTTTGGTGGCCTCAAAAGTAATTTTCAGCTACTATACTATCAATGATATTTCATAAAAAACAAACTTGTGCACAAAGAACAATTCATGATTCCTTCTCAGCAATATTCTTGACTTTCCCTATATGTTTGAATATATATAATTTGTATGTCAGGTAATATTAATTTTATCTCATGTTGATGTATCATGTGATATTTTATTAGATCTGAGGTATGCATCCTCATTAATAGTCATCTGGAGTAATATTGGGTTGAGCCTAATGCCCTAGCAGCTTGAGGCTGAAGACCATATACAGTGATGGGATATCTTAGTTACTAAGAAACCTGCTCCATACCTGACCAGGGACTAGTACGAAACGATTCGGAAACATTTCCAGAAACACGCTTGAACTTAAGAAAGAAACGAGTTTCCTTTTACAGAGAAACATTTTTCTTCAAATAAAGACGCTCATTTATTTGTTAAAATAAAGTCAATATCTTATTATTAGAAGAATCTTAGTTCCTAAAGGAACTAATTTTATGGTTTTAATGTTAAAACCCTTATTATAGGATTATAAAATTAAAATCCTTACTTTAGGGTTAGCTTTATTTTGTTCAGTTACTTTATATTGTGCAAGAATTTCATGTGCATGAAATTGCAAACTCATCAATTTTGTAACTTAAATACAATACTTTCCTAAAAATGTAAATATATCATAATACATACCAGTATACCACTTCCGTCCCTATGCCATACAAATTTAAAATGTACCTGAAACTCACTACATAGTACCAATACCCATACCAAGTCCTGACAACAATTAAATATATATACACACATAATATACATGTATATATCTTTACACCAGTAACTCGATAAGTCTTTATAAAAGGTTAGAACGAATACAATATGTGATGCATTATAGGGAAGTCAATTTGCTAATATATTCATGGTATCAAAAATTGACTCAATTCCGCCAAAGTTGACCGAATTGAGTCGACTTCCGTGGTGTTCGAATTGAAATGCACTAGTATTTTAAAAATACTGGACTTCCTGGTAAACTTCCGTAAACTTCGACTGAAACAGAAAAAAATTGTTGAGAAAATGTAGAATTTCAATGGAAGTTAATCGATGTGCATAGAAAATATCAGTAAATTGAAGGACTTTAGATTTTAACTTAAAAGGGTAATGTTAGTTTCACTCGTTTTGAACTTACTTTCTTCATAAGGAAAGACATGTGTACCTAGCATTAACCTTATTATAAATATAATTAACTTTAAAAGAGAGTGTGCTAGCATTAACCTTATTATAAATTATAATTTTATTATTAGAGTGTGGTTAGCATTAACCCTACTATAAATTATAATTTTATTATTCTAATAATCTTGTTATTAGTATATTATGCCCATAATGACTTTTGAGTAATATTAAAAAAATCAAATAATTTCCTAATAGTATTTCATAAATTCAAAATTATTTAACTACCCATCTCCTCCTCTTCACATATTGATTAAGTATTGTAAAAACATTGAGCTCATCAATTGTAGAATGAAATAGGTTTAGAAACTAAATTGAATTTCAATTATTTATCGACTTCAATATGCATTCATAAGGTTTTAGGTTTCCAAAACAATTAACATGAATAATCATTGAAAAATAAAGAGAATACATACCCTTCACTTGATAAAGAAGATGAAATATAGTTTAAAAAAATTGACAATCCAAAAAAATACCAAGAAAAAATTACAGTTTAGACAAGCAGACATCGTATGTCACTTAATATGATTCTCACATTTGAGTACTACATGCTAGCATCAGTAATATAATGAATTCTAGATGTGTATTTATACTTAAGTATTGAATTTTTAAAGTTTCATCTTAGATTTCTAATGTTTCCTTAAAGTTTCCTGGACTTCTTTAATTTTTACATAACTTCCTTAGACTTCCTTAAACTTCCTCAAAACGTGTCAACTTCTTTAGCGACCGAAGTTTATACCGAAACCGAAGTTTAATACCTTGAATATATTAGAGCAGAGAAAGCTTCATTACATGAATGATTTTGTAACCGCTATAGCTACATGCTAAGAAAAGGACCCCGAAAGGAATTCTTAATGAGTTCCTAATTTTTGGCCAAGCTGGGGGGCTGCTCAGCTAGCTCATTCCAATATCAGGGAGTGTTAATGTAGTTGATTATGCAAGCAAATTGGCTATCTCTAATCAAATTAGATATCAATTTTCACTAGTTAATCAAGTACACATACCCAATCCAAAAGGGTTGCCTTCTAAAAAGAAGTGGACAATGTGAGTAGAGTAAAAACAAGTAAGGTTTGGGCCTTGATGGTTTTTTGTTTGATGTTTGTCCAAGAATATTTTAGACATCATGAAGAAAGATTTGCCTGTTGTCTTCAATGAATGTTTTGAGAGAGGTTTAACCAGAGTGTGATGTCACATCCATGTGTGATGTCACATCCATTGCTCTTAGTCCAAAGTAAGAAGGTAATGGATCCCTATGATTTTTACCCAAACTTGTCAAGATTGATGAAGGTGCTAGGTTTATTGATCATTATGAGCCATTTTATGGGGCATATGGAAAGAGAGAAACAAAAGAAGAAAAATCCTCCAGCTCCTTTGCATTATCAATAACATCATGCTAATGGCTGTTTAATGCTGTATCACCAAAAACGTGTCTTATACACGTTTCAAACATGTATTAAAAGGGGGTGTCGTCGTTTTAAACGGCATACTTCTATCGTATTAAGTTTTAAACAGCGATACCCATATAAAACGCGTTTTCTGTATTAAACTCGTTTAATATGTGTACAAAAAGCATGTTTATTTTTTTTAAAAATATATAGGGTCCCAAACAGCGACCCATTCTTTTTATCCTTTATATATTGAAATTTAATTTTAAGGGTTTCTCTCTCATTTTCATTTACATATTTGAATCTTATTATAGAGTTTGCATATAGGGTTTATTGTTACAAAGACATTATTGAATTTTATGTTAGGGTTTGAATGTTATGGGGTTCTAGTTAAAGGATGATGGTATAGTACTTTTTTTGAATGGTGAATGATGATATCCGTTTGTGAAAATGGTTGAATCATGAATGATCAGAAATCCGTACCCGTGCTTCCTGAACGGGTCATTGTCGTTTAAAACCCGTACCCGTACTTGATGACTATGGTTTGATGGGTTCTAACATCAAAGGTTGTAAAGGACAGAGTTGTAGCAGCATCATGAGAGTAGGGGAGATGTCACTTGATCTTCTCCCATATTCATGTTTCTCATGTAGAGTGGCACCCTCCACAAGAAAGTATGATCAAAGTTTAATATTGATGGGTGCTCAGTTGGTAATTTGGGCCCTACTAGGATTGGCATTTTATTTTGAGCTAAGGTAGATTCATTCATGCTTCTGTGGGTCCTTTATTTGGAGTCAGTTCTGAAAAGCCAAAGTTATGCTCTTCTTCCAGGCCTAAAATTAATCAAGACCTTGAATTTTGGGGTATATTATTGTAGAAGGGGGACTATAGAATGTCATTAGTTGGAGATCTCAGCAAGAAGACACTTTGAAACTATTCACATTATAAAAGAAATCCAGGACTTAGCCTTTGAAGTTTGAACAACTTCTTCTATCTTACTCAAAGTCAGCCCTTTAATGACCTAAAATGATTTTCAAATGGCCAAGTTGTATAAGCAGTGTAGAGTTGCTGGCATAACTTTTGTTTTGTTCTTTTCATCTTCTTATTTTTTGTTTCTCTTTATCTTGTTCGGATGCACCTCTCGCCTCCTTTTTAATAAGGTTTTGCTCCTGGGAAAGGGGGGGGTACTCAACCTAGTCTTTAGTCCTTGGTGATATTAGTGTGTAATGCTTACCATGGAATACGTGTAGGGAAACTGGTAATTATACTTGTTCAGAAACTGGTCAATTTCTTATCTCATAGAGAATCATTTGTTATTCTCAGGGTCGAAAATTTTCCATTCAAGGTCTTTTAGGGACAGAGGTATGCTCCAGCGCTTTTATCCATGGAACCTTAGTGATATTTCGATTGGCACCCCAGGTATTTATTAGAATTTATTTTTGTTTGTTTGGTTTTGTTGCTTTCTTTTTTTAGACGAAATTACCTTTGATCTCTCTTTATTTTCGAGTTGTTTTATCTCCCCTAATTACAGGATTACCACCGTTTCCATGTTCCAGTCTCTGGCACCATTGAGAAATTTGTTAATATTCCTGGATGCTTATACACAGTATGTACAAATAGATTTCTATGTAGTATATAATGAATCAACTAACCACTCATACTGTTGTTTTTCTATTTTCCTTCTTAATTTTAGACGATTTTATGATCCCTTATTTTATTTCTTTTGTTCTAGGTGAATCCGATCGCTGTAAATAGTAAGTATTGTAATGTCTTCACCGAGAATAAGCGAGTTGTATCTGTTATCTCTAGTGCAGACTTTGGAAAGGTTTCTGGTTCCACATTTAAATGCTTTACATCAGTTGCATGTGTTGTAGTTTTATTTTAGTCGACAACTCAGTTTGACTGTGCTGCTTCACAGTCGAGAAGTCAATAATATTGAATCCTTGGTTACTTACCAATAGGATTCATGATATTGTGGTTGCAGGTAGCATTCGTTGCCATTGGAGCAACGATGGTGGGCAGCATCACCTTCACTAAGAAGGAAGGAGACTATGTCAGAAAAGGAGATGAGGTTTAATTTCTCCTCTTAACTTTTGTTTGCATCATTGTGGAATCTTTAGTCTCTAATGACATTCTACCTTCTTTCCTCAACTTACAGTTCGGATATTTCTCGTTTGGAGGAAGCACTGTAATTTGCATATTTGAAAAGGTTAGTATCCTATGCTTAGCTCTAGGCATTCAATAAACTTATGCCGTAATTGATTTCCTTTTTCTTTTTCTTATCCTATGTAATAGTGGGAAAAAACACTCCATGTTGTTGGGAATTTGCCATGTCTGTCACTCGTGTTGGACACACATCAAACCTACCTGACTCTCCAAAGAAAACTACAAATTGTTGTTTATTTTTTGTTTTGGTTGTAGTTATACAGTATTTTATAGTCTTAACTATTTTTATTTCAATATGTTCTGATATTGCTGGTGAAAATATATTAGTTACCCAATAATATTTTCTGAATTTCTACAGAGGTGTTGCGTTTCTAAGTTCAATGCATCTTCCATTTCATGTCCATATTTGACTTTAGCAGATACCTCCATATTAGTTACATTACTTTTTCTTTTTTTTACTTCTCCAGAGTATAATGTCGTCTCTCCAATAGAACAATTTAAACAGCATTAATCTTCAGTACTATTGATCAAAAGATTCAAAGAAAATTATAAGCATTGGAATTTTCACACAAAACGGCAGGAAAAACAAGTTTGTGACACTCAATTTTGTCATGTTCCAACCTTTCCTCTTGCTTTCCTCATTAAAAAATGTTGTATTCCTTTGCAGTAGCATATCTATCCAAAGTAACCCACCAGGGGTTGTTGCAGTTGGCTAGCGTCCCGGGTTTGCTCCCTGTGGTCATGTGTTCAACTCCCACTCCTTGACTTACCCTGGTTTCCGTAGGGAAAATTCTGAGTGGGTCGGTGTGGATACCCAAACGGAGTAGTCCTTAGCTTAAAGGCTTTGGGACACGCTCCGTTACCAAAAAAATAATTATCTGACCAAAGTAAGAAGCTGTGCAATTATTTCTAGAAACATAAATAAATATTTTATTTTATTTTATTGGAAATTAATATTCTTCCAGGATCGAAGGGCAAATGCATCAATCTGGGACATAGAAGTGATCATGTAATTAATTTACTAATAATTTACATCATTAGTTACACTCTTATCCATGATACATTTTGCAGGATGCAATAGAGATTGATGAGGACCTCCTCTCAAATAGTGCAAGATCACTTGAGACCTTAGTATCTGTTGGGATGCAGTTGGGTGTCTCAAGAAAGGAAAAGGCAGACGCAGGATTGCCCAATTTGGAAAACTGTACACTAAGTGCTTGATGGAGAGTTCTCATATCCAAGGTGCTGTTTGAACTCTGACAAGTCTGGGTAATATCTTGAATGCATGAAAGCAAATAAGAATTGAATGTAACATTCATTTTGAAACTCACTGTAACTTAACACTCGATCTGAATTTTCTGTGTTATCTCCTAAACATCTCTCAGAAAGGATGACAGAGGATACGTTGTGCCTGAGTTGTGTTATACTCACTTGCCTTTGTTTGTTAATGATTATTGCTCTTACCTTTGATTATGCATGAAGTGTGATTTTTAGAATAATTATTATTTGCAGGTACCAAACATGATCGGAAATCCGATCAGACTGTTTTACATGTTGGTCAATTCAAATTTTTGATTTTGAATTAGTCTTTTTTGTACTTTTTTTTAATGGTTAGATCATATGATGAATATGATCCAATTTCACTAAACCTACGTCTACTTTCTTTATAGTGATGGATTCTGATCAGAACCCTAATCTAAACAAGCCCGTCAAACTGCGTAGATTTGATTTGTTCTCCTATCTTGATGGTTCAGATCAGTAATTTGATCTAAACCAGCGTGGAATTTTATACTATATTACTGATATGAGTCACACATTTGATCTAAACCAGCACGGAATTTTACAATATATTACTGATATGAGTCGCACGATGGTTTACAGTATTTTCACCTTTTTCTGAAACAGCTCTGGTTTAATCCTAGATCTAATTTGGGGATCTGGACAGAGTAGTCTAAGCTTTCCAATGTACTAAACACATTAACTACAGAATTTCAGCTTTTCCATCCGGGATCATAACATACCACAACACTCTGCAGCTGACATCTATGGTGGCTTTCACTTTAACCTCCTCTTCTTTTTTAATAGCTGTAGCTAGGGGTAGTTATCGAACAAGGTGCTGGTGCTTGCGAAGCTCGAGTTCGTTCGTTTATTAAGTAAACAAGCTAAGCTCAAGCTTGTTTAGTTAACTATACACCCCTAGTCAGTTCATTAAAAGCTGGACACGATTATATCTATATTGTATACTTAAAATGTTTTTAAATTACTAAAACAATTAAGTAATGTATATTACTAAATACTAACATACTTGAGGGGCAAAAAAATGGAATTTTCAGCCTTCAGGCTTATTGTGTTAGGTTACTTTCCGTAAAAGTTGTAGATTAAGGTAGTAAATTTAAATGATTTCATTCATTAAAGAGCTATTTTTAAACTAATTATAAATTATGTGTATTTTTAAACTGATCTTATTTTAACTGAGTTCGTTAAAAGCTTGGGTTTGGCTCATTTATGAACAAGTCGAGCCAAGCTTGAACACATTGAAATATTTACATGCTTGACAAAAGCTCAGCTCATTAGCTCAGCTGGGCGATACTCACTTCTAACTGTAGCCCTTCTCCAACCCCCCCTCCGGTACTTGATGTAAAAATGTGGTATCAGCTCTGATAAAAATGTTAGGAACCTAACCAATACTCTGAAAAAGTTCTAGATTATTAAGCAGAAAGCAAGCTCTTACCAAGAATTTGTTACACTTACATTGTTGGGGGGCACAAGTTTTTTTTGTGTATTATGTGTGCTTTGTGTGCGTATGTGTGCGCGCACACTCTAAGGCGTCATGTATCTACTAGTTAGGAGTGTGAGTTGCTTGTAGATATATCATCTCACACGTTCCATTGACACCCCTAAATTTTTTTTGTTTGTTTAAAATGATATCACGTAACTAACACACAATCTCTAAACACACACAGCCAGACCCAATGACACGTGTACGTGAAGGAATCTTTTTCTTCCTTTTCTTTTGTAACTTGACAATTATAATGTTAATTAATTAAATAAGAATAACCCTGGACGTGCACGGTCAACTAAGTTATATATCATGAAATGAAAGAGTTGTATCTGAGACTGGAATGTCACATTTGTTACTGCATGTTATATGCTACATTCCATGGGTAGATGGTAACCCAAGAATGAATGGCGCATCTTTTCAACAGTACCGCAACACATCTGCTAATCCGAAGTTCCAAACACAAATATAATTAATGCATAATCCATTCGTCGAACCATGAGCCAAGCGCTGAGTTATGTAACCAATTAACACAGTACGTGACGCAGAATCATTTCGTGCGTACCTCATCTTTCTATCACCAACCTTGTACCTGCATTGACAATGTCGTAAAAGCCTTTCTATCATGAGTTTGAACAATCTTACCAGTCCAAATATTTCGAGACCAATGGCAAACACAAAGTACTTATGCGTGCAAGTGTGGTGTGTGTGTGGGAGAGAGAAGAAGATGAAGAAACACTTGATGGATATGTTAGTTTACAAATAGGCACCCAAAAAAGATAAAAGGAGAAAATACATATCAAAGAGCACCACCGGACAGTATTGCCTCTAGCTAATTTCTCATTTTAAGGGTGTTAGTAGGGATAAGCTGCTATATGAAACCATAAAATACAGACACTGCCTAAAGGGAACCTCACAAACTAGGTAACAGAGTTAGAAGAAAAAGAAGCTAGCAGGATTAAATACTTCAATGGTAGGCGCTATGCTGTGTCTTCCTTTTCTGAAATTAGTACAATCTGGAAGGACAGCCATATGAAGCCTTGGTATGGATTCTATACATACATGGAGGCAAGCAGTCCCGACATATTTTTCACTGTGCACGGAGCTTTTACCATGAACAGAAACATACCAGTAGAATCCACAAGCCGTTTAAGGAGATGTTTTCCAATCAAACTGGAGATTATTGAAGCTGTTTACTGTTCCAAAGCCACTTCGCATTCGGTTCCCCGAGTCCTGTTGCTGATGACTCATATTTGGGTCCTGTGACATTGATGGCATGCCTACCCTTCCATTCAAAGTCATGGAGTTATTGCCCATGGGAGCTCTGATTCCACTCATGTTGCTAAATCCCACGCCCCCAATACCTGAATAGTTGTTGGCTATCCCATTCCCTGCCCGGCAGTTACCGCCATTGAGAGCAGTGCTGCTGCTTGTTTGTGTAATCCCACTGATATTTTTCATGTCATTCCCTAAAGATCCAACACTGACCATGCTACCCACTCCATTAATCTGGGAGGACATCATGTCTTGTATGAATTGGTGGACGGAACTCTGGGAATCATTTGGGTCAGCCTCACTAGACTGAGCTGGCTGTTGCTGTTGCATGGAGATATTTGCAGACGAATTCGCAGAACTCATGAGGGTGGCAGTGGCTGCTGCTGTTATGGCACCATGAGAAGTCTGTGGGTGATTGTTAGATGAGGACGGTGTTGGTGACGGGAATGGAGAAGATGGGTTGGCTTGAGCCTGTGGTAGTGCACTCGAGGAGCTGGCAGATGGAATCTGTACTGTACTTCCACCATAGGGACTGTTTGCATTGTTCATCGGGTTATCCTGCCTCGAATTCATGGAGTTCTGGTGGAGAAGCCCGACGATGGTGCTGGCAGAGGTGGAGGTTGATGTCGTGTTGAGGGAGTTATTTACACTAACGACACCATTGCTTCCAGCGAGCTGCACATTGGCCTGGATGGAACTTTGATCATTGTTCGAGTTCTGTGCCAAGGTTTGCTGCTGCTGTTCCTCAGGTTGTTGACCTTGACTGCGGAGCCCAGATGAAGCATTACTCCTCCGAGGGAAGTTAACCAAGCTCTCTGAAGAAGAAACATCAGTCATTATCTGCCATATGGCATTGTCATAGAAATTGTTCCTGGCACTCGATATTCAACATAACAGGGAAATTAATATATTATATGATGGCAAGCCCACAGGGATTGTCAGCCTGATTCTCCCAGAATCAGCCAACAACTGGAGAGACACCCAGGGTACTTGCTAAAGACATTGATATGGATAATATTACTGCACCCATGGCTAGCTGCTCTGATGTTGGAACTTGGAATCCAAGTTCTGAGCGTTTGGCATGATGAGAGCTCTTCATCAATGTGCATGCTGTAAGCACCCCATCTTTGCATCCCATTGAGGCCTAATTCCGTGTTCACACATGCAAGGACTCTACTGATAGGTGAGTGAGCACAAATGTACTCAAAGCCTTAGTGTACACACAGTTCAAAAGGTGTGGAAGCATTAAGTGAAACAAAAAAGTGTGTGCACATCTAACTAGTATTAATTAGTGAGCAGAGTAAACCATTTTGCATCAAATCATTATGAACACTACAGCTAGAGCAAAGCAGCTCTTCTCCTGTCATGCTAACTTTTTTTCTTCTTTTTTGCTTTGGATATCATTTACCTACGTTAGTGGTGTAAATCTTGTAATATCATTGTAGAAAAGGGCATTTTATTTTTGGTTGGAGTAGTAAAGGGCATTGACATATTAACATATATAGCAATTTCTCCAATAAAGTATTAAAGCTCTAAAAAATTCTGTCCACTAATTGATGAATGAAACTTAAAAATGTCATCAACTTCCTACCTTTTTCTCGTCAATAAAAGCAATAATGTGTCATAGTTTATGTTTTGATCATAAAGATCAATGTCACAGGATTAGATCTCTACCTACCATATAAATGAAACCTTTAAGAAGAAAATACTAATCATTGTTTGATAATTTTTCTATAAAAAACATTAATGGGATCAATGCTTTGGTGATAATGTTCAATTTGATGAGTGAACATTTATTGAAAAGAAAATTCCCATTCAAAAATAGCGGGAAATCTTACCCTTGGGAACTACCCTTGTATTCAAAACAAGACAAGTGTAAGTCAAGCAAAGAATCCTACTTGGTGACAAACCTCAATGCTGTTCCCTCACAAGTTATGCAGGTTGAAAAGTAAATTAAATCAAGCTCGTGAATTTAATTCCTCTAACACTGAAGTTATACTAACAAAAACATTAGAAGTCCAATAATGTCCAATGATGCTTGTTTCCCAAGATACCATCCTAGGTTTCCAATGTCTCCATAGTTTCTTCAATTTTTACAGTGTTTTCAAACTTCCTGGAAATGTTCCTAGTTCATAAGGAACTGAAGGTTATACCAAAACTGAAGTTTGATTCACGCATAGCTAAAAGCATTCTCCTAAAAGTGTTCTAGCCCAAGGCATCAAGGAATGCAAGGTTAAAGTGATTTAAACTATTTTCTATTAACTTGAACACCACAATTTATTCATATTCATTTCTTTTGTACTGTAAGTAAAAGATGATGAAAATTTACCTTCACTATAATTGAAATATGGATAAGCAAAGGCCAAAACTATAGCTGTATAACAGATCCAAAACATAATGTCTTAAAAGGAATCAAAAATGACCTAGCAAAAAAAGGCAATTATGAGTGGAATAAAATCAAAGGCAACAATGTATTAAACAAGGAGGGCAATTCAGTATTACAAGGCACTTTTCGGTTTTCATCCCTCCTGTTTATTCTGGTGGCGGTGGCACCCAGAAATTTGATGTGGAAGGAGGGGGATCTTATCCTCAGAAGGTTTCAAGGCTAGGGATGCAGGCAGATGATACCTTGATCTTCCTACTATCTGACAAAATGGACAGCCATTTTCTTTTCGAGTCATCTCAAAGCCCCAAGAAGGCATTTAACTTGTAGACAACATGTTGGACAAAATCCTCACTTTGGATTCCTTGATGGGTTGGAGCTGGAGATTGGTGAACAAGAGGTGTTTTCAATGCAAAGTGATTTGGGAGATGATGGCTCACCTGTAAATGCATTGCTCTCATTCCAAGAGGATATGGGGAGAGCTTGTCAACATTTCTGGAGTCCATTTGGGTCTTTCCTAAGGGTTTCATGGAAATATGGAATGCTAGTTGGGGTTTGCTAAATGGGTCCTCAAAACCATACCATTGTTTGGCACATGGCAAATAGGGGGGTAAAATGTTGGTCCATCTGGAAAGAAAGAAATTAAATAGTGTTTGAAGATGTTGCTGCTTGGCAGAGAAGATTATTAAGATTATCAAGAAATTTTGACACTCTAGTCTCAAGTTTTGAGGGAATCCCTGAGGGTTCCTTTCTTTTTTGAGGGACCTATTTGATGTCTGCCGGGCAGTAATTCTCAGTGCTATATAGTTTTCCTCCTCTATACAGTTTGGCTTTTTTCAAGGCAGGGATGTTTTTTTATACCCAGTCTTCTTGTGTACATTCCTTTATTCCAGTATATCTTACTGATTAAAAATAATATAATAATAAAGTTTATACACTCAAATGATCAGTATTTTGAAACAGAAATATGAGTTTTACCCGATGTATCTTTGTTGTCTCTATTTTATTTTTCATATGGGTTTATTTCTAATTATTTGTAAATCATTATTAAAATTGGAAAATATAGAACAGTTAATTGTTTTGATAATTATTGTACCAAAATAATATTTTTTACAGGCACAAGTAATGTACCAAATAATCAACATTTTGCAACATATGTAATGGGCTTAGTAATTACATATCTCTATTGTATATTTAAATTTCTACATACATAGTCAAGCTGAAGTAGGCCTAATTTTATGAAAAAGACGAGATGGCGAGAAGAAAAAAAGGAACCTAGGGTTAAAAATTGCATACACCGCCATGTATAGTCGGTTTCTCCCAAATTTTGAAGATTAAATCGACAGTTCCTATACCAAGTGGTTGATTTTTCATATAGCACCTAACCAAGGAATGCGTTTTTTACAGAATTCCCACCAAAAATTGGTATAAATTAAAATTTTGCACTCTTTTTTTATTGTGAAATGTAAAATTTTGGCAGCTATTTTGATACTTTTGTATGGACAATTGTAACTATGGAAATGCCTTGAGATTTCATTCACCAAGGTTGGAAATGGGAATTTTCGGCGGAAATTTCTAAATTTCGAGGGAAATTTCTAAATTTCGAGGGAAATTTAGAACCATGGCAATTGAATAGCAGGTTTAATTCAATCGACAACCCCATTGGCAGACCTCTCTAGCCATGGCTGCTCCGCAAGAGGTCGGCATTTGATTTGTGTACCTTGTTGACTATGGAAGAGAATGGTTCAGAAGAAGAAGAAGAAATTTTACCACCCTTGCTGTCGTCATCACCATTGCCACAAAAAGAAATAAGGGGGCAGGGAAGGAGGGGAGAAGAGTTGGACAAGAAGTGACATTAAATTGATTGAAAATACACCTTACTATAATAGTTATGGATTCATTTGTGCAAACCAAACTCGTTTAGGGAGGTAGATAAAAAAAATGATTAATTGTTTATGAAGTTAGATCACCTAAAATAAGCTCATCCAAATGCCACCTGATTTAATCTAAAATCAAAAATAATTTACTTAACATAGAATGATACAATTTTTTTGCAGCATGCGAAATGTTATACACTTATGCAACAAAGCTTGGCAGATGTATACATTCATAATTATTTTGTTGTTGCTCAACACAAGAATTGATGCCTCAATAACTACACATAAACCCAAAAAAAATCCAACACAAAAAATAATAACAATAAATGCAAAAAAAAAAATATCAAGCTTACCCATAGGTCCAGTCCTCGTTTCTCGGCTATAATCAATCAAATCTTTCATACTATTAACCACCTCCGATATCTGCAGTTCACCGACAAAACAGACAGATGAAACACAAATGTAGTTACTCAGGTTCCCCAGCAAAAGTCTCAATAAAACTCCATAAATTGCACCCTTGGGTGATCAGCTACGAATTGTCTAACATAAAATTTCTTTTCACATCTCAAATCCATGAGTGAAAGGGTCAGGGGGGATGGATAAATGGATAATACATGTGAAACTCAATAAAATAGATATTCTTTATGTCTAAATGTAAAGAGAAAAAATGCATTATAATATATAAGGATAATTACACCAATTGGGACCATGTTCATTATTACAAAAATTTAGAGTTCAATGCGATATACAGTATATACTCATTGAGCTTAGGGCCTACTATCACAATGGGAGCAAATGTATTTTAGATCTAAATAAGAGGAATTAGTATGGTTTGAATCCAAGCACTACATCAAATGTGTGCTTGTTTAGTCCTTCATTGGAGCCCTGTAGTAATAAATCTGTATGTCAGAACTTGCAGGTTGCAAGTATCTCCATGCTCAAAGAATATAGTAGCAACAGATTCTTCAGCTGAGAGGTCAAAACGACTTGATGCAGAAAGGAAACTAAAATTATTAGCAATTAAAATATTCTTTGAATCACCTTTTTAGAAGTAGGGTCTGTAAGAGGGTGCATAGAAGAGAGATACATGAGTTGCCCGATTTTACACAATGTACTAAATGTAGTCGAAGCCTCTATGCGACGCTTAGGCAATAGGGGGTTCCCTAGGCAAGGCGATGCCTAGGCAACCAGAATTTAGTTTTCTATTTAAATTATATAAGATTTACTGATTGCCCGCCTAGATCATGATCTAAGCCATAGGGGCTAGGTTAGGCGGTGGCCTAGCCGTTTCCTAGGCAACATTTTGACTACACTGATTTTACATGAAAAATGATTCGAAAAGCTTGACCGCACTGTGAGTCTGAACCCTCATAATCGAAGAGGGTATATACTGTGTAGGCATGAGAAGGATAAAAAGTAGGACAAAGATTCATAAAAGCTCAATTTCATGGAGAGAGACATCGAAACGAGCCCAAAACAATCAGATCCTTATCTGCTAGGAAAAGCATGTCCATCTTGTTTTGGAACGCATCCCCTCTTCTCCCTAGGGGAGCAAGGACCCAACAGTTTGGGACTCGAACCACAAGGTTTCTTTCTGCACAGTAGAGTTTTCTGAATTGTCTCTCTTCCACGTGTAAAGTTCATTTACAGAATAACTGGGAAGGCCATAGAACAGAAAAAGTAAGCATTACTCACCCACAAAACAAAAATCCAACAAATAGGTTTCGTAGGCCGGAAGAAATGTATCAAGTGGATATATTTTTAAAAGAGTATAAGATTATAAAGAATTCTCTAGATCCTTCGAAACCAACAGTATCACAATAGCAAAAATCTTCACGTTTGATTTCCCCAATTTGCAGAGGGCCAAAAAACATATATCTTGTCATTCGTAGTATTCAGAAACTCTTTAAAGAGTTACAGAATGACAAGAGAAACCTTATGTCACATGGGGAAACTCTTTAAAGAGCTCCACTCCTATCAATCCCTTCCTTAGATGGATGATCTGTAGTATTCAGAGACACTGGGACCCAAGACAGAAATATTCCTATTCATCACAAAGTCACAAATTTCATAAGGCATTGGTGTTATCTACAAGGTCCTGTATCACTACCCTTATACCACTGCATGGTGTTCTTAGAATCGCCTTCGAAGATAAGGGAGGAGCAATCAATAAATCTAGAGATAAAAATCCCTTACTGGTGACACTGTATTCAAGTCCTCGAAGTCGCACCAAATTGAAAATCATAAAGCTACATCGACCAAAACAGCATACAGCATTACCTGAAGGCACCGCACATATCTCTTTGTATATCCTAAATCATTTACTAATGGCACCTCCAAGGCTTTAGCCAATTGACGAGTTGATGCCAAAAACCTGAATCAGAGATAGTAAAATATAATCAATAAAGCAGTAATATTGATCATATAATGGAACTAAGGCTCAAAACAAGTTCCATCACTCATCAAACTAACATAATGCAAGAAACTGGTCTTTTAATATATAAATTATAAAGTGAATCACCTGGATGGAATACTTTGCACATAAGGAAAATATAATGAAAATAACCTTATTTCCTGAAGAACATACTCCACCTGGTTGGCTGCTTGGAAAGCTCGATATCTTTCTAAAGGGGGAAGACTCACCCTAATAAAGAGTACTTTGATGAGTATGCCTACATATATTATGTCCTTGATGACTATTCTTGTGTCTCTAGCTAAATTCCTTGAAAGAGTTGCAATGAAACTTCTTATGGCATGACTGAGAGGAAGAGAGTAAGTATCACTTGGTGTGATGGAATGAGGTTTGTCTCCCTATTCAGAAGGGTGGCTCTATCATTCGATCCCTGCATGAGATGAGTTCTGTTTAGTAAATGGTTATGGAGGTTTGGAGAGAGAGAGACTTTGGAGGAAAGTGATTATCGACAAATTTGGAAAAGAGTCGTATTCGAATCAAAAGTTGTTAGGGCCTATCATAGGGTCAGGCTATGGAGATGCCGTTTGGATCCTCTGAATCCCAATCCTACTATCAAGTGTTAAAGACTCAAAACTTTGGAGTCAAGATAACAAGGGTCATTTTACTGTGAGATAATACTTGTCCCTCACCGATAGGCCTGCAGCCTCTTTGCCTTTCGGATTGTGTGGTATCCAGGATTACAATCCAAAGTCAGTCTCTCACTATAGACTGCTTTCTTGGATAAAAGACGTACTTTCGACCAACATTAAGAATAGGGGGTGGAATCTTGCCAATAGATTTTTTTCCAACAACGGCTGATTTTCGACCAACAATGGCCGATTTTCAGTTCGGTCATTCTTGCAGTCATTTGGCCTTGTCCTTCCGCGTTCCTTTCCTCATAAGGCTGTGTGGGCTAACCAAGTTCCCACGAAGGTATCATTTTTCCTCTGGTCCGTTGCTTTAAATAAAATCCTTACTTCGGATCAATTGAAGAGAAGAAGGTTGAGTTTGGCAAATCGCTGCTTTTTGTGCCTGAATGCAGAAGAGACTGTGAATCATTTGCTCCTACACTGCCCAGTTGTTTTTAGGGTCTGGGCTTACTTCTTGGTTCGGATGAGAGTGGAGTGGGTCTTCCCTTCCTCCTTTCTGAGCTTCTTATCTGGATGGCACTTGTCGGCTTTGGTGGGGGCTAAGGAATCCATCCGGATTCTTTTGCCAGGTACTCTTTCGTGGGCTATTTGGAAGGAGAGGAATGGTAGGGTTTTTGAGAATTCCTCTTCTTCCGATCAGAGGATCTTATCTCAGGTGCGGTAGTTGATAGTGGTATGGAGCTCCACAAGTCCTATGGGACAAGAAGTGAGAGATGTCGTTTATTGTTAAGGCCACCTAGTAGCTGTGTGGGCTTGTATTTGCTTTCTTTCTTGTTGTTGCTTTGCTCTTGTAGTTAGTTTACGCCTTTGTAAACTGCTTTTGCTTTAATATATATGATTTACCAATTAAAAAAAAAGATTCTTTTCCTGTATGGTAGAGGAGGGAATCTGTCGACCACCTGCTTCTGCTTATGGATAGCCCTCATGTCTTTGTTTAAGATTCCGAGAGCGGTGAGCATGAGGTTGGAGAAGCTTCAAAGGGATTTTTTGTGGGGGGCAGGGGGGACTCCAAGAAGTTGCACCTTGTGAAGTGGGATTAGGTTACGAGACCAAAGGAGTTTGGAGGTTTGGGTTTTAGAAGAATCAAGTGCATGAATAAAGCTTTATTGGGGAAGTGGATTTGAAGATTTAATACGGAGAGGACGGCGTTGTGGAGGAGGGTAATTAAACACAAATTCGGGGTCGGTAGGGGTGATTGGAATCCGAAGCCAGTAAAGAGGTCGTATGGGGTAGGAGTTTGGAAAGGGGTTATGACGACTATGGTTCTGATCTAAGAATTTTTGAAATTTAAGGTGGGGAATGGGAGTAGAGTGTGATTCTGGGAAGATGATTGGTTAGGAGATGGGTTGCTATGCAATAAGTTTCCAAATCTATATAGATTGGTGGTGAGGAGAGGTGGCGGTGTAGGATTGCTATGTGGTCCAAGATGGCGAGGTTAGGTGGGGTCCGCGGTTTAGTAGGCCAAGCTTTGGGGATAGAGAGTTGGGTGAGTGGCTGGAGCTTCAAAGACTTCTCACAGAGTGTGTGATTCATCAAGATTTGGACGATAGAAGAAGATGGGAAGGGGGAGTAGAGGAGGAATTTTCAACATCCCATTGTTATTCGGTACTTTGGAAGAAGGATGAGGGGGAGGAGGGAAGGATAAACAATGCTTTCAAGAAGATCTGGGTCCTTAAGATTCCCTCGAAGGTGTAGGCTTTCCTTTGGACTGTTTCTTTAAACAAATTCTCACGGTCGATCATTTGAAGCATAGGGGTATGGCTATTCCCAATAGATGTATGTGTAGGCATATGTGTAGGCAGGTTGAGGAGAATATGTCGCATCTTTTCATCCATTGCTCACAAGCACAGTTAGTTTGGAATCATTATTTGGGTCTTTTTGAGATGAGTTGGGTTTCACAAGGGGGCATGAAGAAAGTGGTGGTGGGATGGCCAAAAGGGGTGTTCAGTGGGAAAGGGAATGAGGTTTGGAAGATGCTTCCGGCAGCGATTTGTTGGGGTTTGTGGAGGGAAAGGAATAGAAGAATTTTTGAAGATAAGGAGGAGTTGATGCCCAAAGTCATTCTTAAAATTGGGTGGTTGTTATACTCTTAGTCGTTTGTTCTAGCTGATTTTGAGAAGGTTCATTGGTCTGATTTTCTGTATAGGTGGACAAGTATCTTAGCTTGACCTTTTTGTTTCTCTCTAGGCGATGTTTCTTGCATCGTTTGTATATTCTTTTCTCTTTTAATAAATTTTCCCGTTATCCATTAAAAAAAAAAAAAAAAGTTTGGGTTCACTTCGTGCCTCTCCTTGGGATCACGTGGATTTCCCCATGGTCAAAAGGACCTTATCTCCAGTTGGCTTGTGTGGACTGTGGATGATGAACACAGAGTGTGATTTTGAGGCTTCTCCCAAGTGTTGTGTTGGAAAATCTGGGAGGAAAGAAATAGGAGTGTTTGATTACTCCTATTCCTTCATTGATATAATAGCATGGGGATATCAAACTTATTGTAATCCTGGTGCTTGATTAGAAAAGATGGCGAAGCGGTCAAGTCGTCTTCCTTCTTTGATTACGGATAGTTCTTGTATAAGGTTGGTTCTTTTCAATTCTTCCTTCTCTTGCTTTTTTCTTCTTCCCAGTTCACCAATCGATGAACTCTTTTGCATCTCATTTTTCATATATATTCATGGAAATAAAAATCGCCAAAACCAATACAAAACGAGCGATACGTATAGGTATCGGTAACCCCCTATACGATATTTATACCGATACGAAACGGCGATACGTATTGTTTATTAATTATTTATGTTTGTATAATTGTAATTGTGCTTGCTACTTTGTCTTTTGAGTTGTTTCCCATTACTTTATATTTGGTAAATAAGCAATGCTATGTCCACTTTCCGGCCATCCACTCTACCCTACTTTTGTACAAGAAAACAAAATAGTGTGACACTTTTGCGTTGGTCCCACCACTTTTGTTTTGTCTTTTTGTATTAAATTAGTAAAAACCACCGGAGAGTGGATGGCCGGAAAGTGGACGTAGCATTGCTCTTGGTAAATTTGGTTCTTAAACTCATTTGATATTTTTTACAATTTAGCTTTTTTGATTTTTTTTATAAACAAAAAAATTATATGTATCATCTAAAAGACAGAAACCAATACCGAAACCAATATGTATAGGTTTCGGTTGGGACTGATACGTCCCCCGAAACAGAATTTTTAATCCTTGTATATATTATCCTTGCTTTGTTTTGTCAATAGAAAGAAAAAAATATATAATGAAAAGAACCGTCATGAGAAAAGAAGAAAAAAAAAAACACAAGGAACGTCATCACATTCTAAAGAACCACATGATACATTCATTACATGTCACCGTGATATAAAGGTAACATAACTTCAGCTGTGATTACACAAATCCCCACAACCAATTCACCTAATCACACAACTAAACAATGGCAGCAAAATATACCACTAACATATGAACCATGCCAAGTGAAGAAGCAGAAGTGAAATAATGTACTGATATTTAAAACATTATATATCCATTTCTTGAATCAGTATATATGCTTGGAGAACTTCACTATAGCAATTGAAATTTTCATTTATTAATGCTGCCTAACATGTGATCTGACTTTGCAATTTGCAAGTGAAACTTTGTGATTATACTTCCAGATATGTTTTCTAATGGTGCTGCCAGTATTCAAGTATGTTTGGCAACTGATTCAATATTTGCGACAAAAATCAACAAGCGAATACAAAGATCAGCATAAAGATAACTGAAGCACAAACAAGTGTGAAGAATTCTGAATACATAAGTTTTACAAATGGGATATATATAAACGAGAAGCGAAGCGAAGCTCAAAAAATCCTTAGGAAATGGGAAGCAAGAAATAGATATAGGTGCATCATTCTCATTATGTTAGGATGACCAATTATACCTTAAATTTTATTTTATATGAGATATTTGTGAAGAAGTAGGTGCTTTAGAGTCTTAGGTTTCAATTCAACGATACTTGCCTAGGATATATGTTATAGGCTTTAGACTCAGGTCTATCCCATTACTTCCTAAATAGGAAATTCATAACCCCCTTGACCACTAAATGAGAAGCGAGTCTGAGAAACGAACTTCCTGAGAAGCGAGCTTCTCACCTTGTACATAACTTCCCGGCAACTATGGATGAAACACATAGAAGCATGAAGCTAAGAATACTTCTCATCGGCAAGAACATTCAAATAAACAGAACAGCATATGCATGGACTAATGGAACTTCCAAATGACATTTCAAAAAAAACATAGTAGCACCTTGCAGTTGCTTAAATATTTTACTAGAACAAGATAACACATAATAGAAGAGAGTAACTTACATATTACAGTTATTTTGTAACTCCTGAACAGATAAGTTGGTTGATGCATTTTGAGTAGCAGCCTGGTATTTCTGAACTGCTGCTCCAAGCTGACTAACCTGCACAGTACAAAACATTGATCCAAATATAGAAAAATGATATTCTAAATTCCAACATGCACTCCAGAACATCCAGTACACGTACGGCTAACATCATAACTTCTTAGCAGTGCCCTTTGAACAAGAGCAAATCTAACATAAAAAATTTGGCTAACTCTTGATTAAAAACTAAAGCATATTAGAGCAATTCCATTAATCATAACTGGAGGGGGAAAACCGGACAGAAAAAGAAAAAAAAAAATCGTGAATCTTGACAGTGAACTATTAAGTTATTAGTGCTTTGATTCATAGTGCCATGGAATCACTTAATCTATATAACTAAGTCATAACTCCTTAAAATGATAAAATCACTAGCAGATATATGAGCAAGACTCATTAGGAAGCTTCTAATAACCCCAAAAGAGGGGAATCCATATCATCATCATCAGTTCCGTATCCCAACGATTTGGGGTCGACAACACGAAACCAATTCGTCCATTTCATTCTATCAAAAGCATGGTTTAAAATATCGATACGTATCGACCGATACGGGCCGATACGTATCTTATTTAGAGCTACCCGATACACTAGTACGCTAGAAAAAAAAAACTCCACTCTATTGGGCCGATACAGGCCCGATACACTTGATACGGAGATTTTTCAGTTATATTTTTTTCTCCTTCTATTTACACTAGGATCCATAATACTAACCCGATACACAACTTATTTACATAATATATTATTAAGTAAATTATTTTACTTTCATTTATTTTAAATATTAATATGTAAATAAGGTTATCCCCTTGGTTATGATGCCCCAGCCCAACCCTACTTATCAAGAACCACTGGTTATGATGCTCAGTCGCAGTCCTAGTTTTCGACTGACATTTATGGACAAATCACAACTCAGTAGCAGGCATATATACAAATGTACCTGGGAATGTACCGCACGATGATGACTTGGACAAAGTGGTGTCATCATGTCTGGACAACTTATAAAGTATCACTCTACTCAATTCCTGATCTTATAATGATAGAGTATAAGCCAGCACGAAGCTTAATGTGGTATTGAGTTTCTATCATGTATGTAATTTGATTTGTGAATACAAGGGTCTATGTATTTTCATATTTTTGATTTATGAATGCAAGTGAGCTTCTATCACTTGGTTAAATAAATCTGGTTTGTATTTTCATACATATTTATCAGTGCACACGCCTTTTTTAACTTATAAATTTGTTAACTCTCATATATATGATTATAAATGTAGTTGAAGGTCTTCATTTAGTTTATTTTTCGCTTATATTTGCATTAAAAGAGGTTTTATGCAAGATATCCAAGTTTTTCCTTGCGTATCTAAGCTTTTTTTAGCGTATCCTGAATTTTTCCGCCGTATCCAACCGATACGCCGGTACGTATCCTATTTTGGACTCATTGATACAGCGACCGATACTGATATTTTGAACCATGATCAAAAGCTATCCATGTAACATTATCATCAATGCCTAATCCCAACGATATAGGGTCCAGCACAAATTCTGATGCGTCATTTTATTCTCTCAAAAGCTATAACTTCAATCAAAGTGTGTGCTATTAAATATTTTCTTACCACCTCCTTCCACTATCTCTCCCTCTGCCCTCATAGAGCCTTCGAGTTGGCACAACTCACTCCTTCCAATTATTCATATATGTACCATAGAATAGTTAACATTACTAGAGTTAGATACAAAAGGTCCATAGAAGCAACGAAGATATTAAAATGTTACAATTCTCAAACCATTACAATTCTATATTAATTAAAAAAAAAAGGAAATATACGAAATTACCAAACTAAAAAAAAAAGATGTAATCGCCTAACTAAACAAGGGATACCGATTAGTCAACATATCATAAAAAACCTCAGTCAAGTCGAGTTAGGTATAACAATTCCAGATACAAAATTAGCTACTTCACAAATCATAACAATAATAGACAAGAAGCCCCCAATGAGGTCCATGCTTGAAAGTGAAACCATTTGATGAGTTACCTGTTGTATTATTAATCTTCGAGGGATAAGCTCCTCATGACGCCGAGCACAAAACTCCCAGGAACATATCTAGCGAGAATGAAGAAAAGAAAAATAAAAAGATGTCAATAAATAATGCCTTTAGAAGTTGTGACAAGAAAGCTATTTGACCAACGTCTAACCTTTAGATCGGGAGAGAAAACAATTCGTAGTTGACCATCACGAACTACACGTAATTGATCAAATACGCTTTCCTGTATCGCCTTAGCATAATCCAGGACAATTTGACCAGATGGATTCTGATACTCACGTGGCATGTCAACATAAAGAAGTTCTTCCAAAGTACCACTATCATACTTTATTTTGCACAGCCTGGGCAGAACCTCTACAGTAGTTTCTGAAAGTACAAGAAGAAAATATCAGATACAACAAAAGTAAACTCTAAAGATGCAAAAGATTAGAATAGCAACCATCCATAAGCCGGGTTTCAAGAACTGGCAGACTCAATGGAACTATGAAGAAGTTTAAATGAGATAGTAATAAAAACCAGCAGTAGATAGCAGTGCTAATCCATAAATCACTAAAAGATATGGTAAAATCCCAACCAATAGAATTCTCGAAACACCGAGAAAACAAAAAACAGAAACATACCAAAACCTCGCCCAGGCTTGTGATTGCATATTTCGCAGTGCCATACATCCTGTAAAAGGCACAATTAAGATGTTACTGTTGTTTACTTTGATATTTCATATTGTTAAGAAAGCAGATGTCAGGTCTGCTATAAATTTGATTGAAATATCTACTCAAATATTTATCATGCCATAAACATTTTGAGCGCGCTACTATTAGAAAAGAAGTTCAAACCAACATTAAGTGGAAAAAATAAAACTAAATACATAGGTTCATCAAAAAAGTTGGATTCATTTGACTGATTACACCACATACAACCAGGTTAACTGAATTGGGATCTTAAATGTAGCATAGTGTCATTAAAACATTAAAAAGAATCACAATGTTTTCTCTAGCAACAAACCTGAGGAAAAACACCAGTTGTTTGCCTGCCACTTCCATAAAGTGAAACACACCACCTCTTCTTGGCATGGGGAGCAAAGTACTCAGCGACAAATTTCCTCCAGAATTCAATATTGTTATCCTGCATGGAAGATAGGCAAGAACATAATCACAACTAATAGCAGTGCGGTACCGTATATGCGTATATTGACAAAAGATTCATCTCAGGAATGGGTAGATCTTACAGTAGGTCTGTGCTGTTGATGATACATGTAGTGTGTCAAACGCCGAGCACACATCCCTGGTTCATAGGCCGGTTTTACTGGAGATCTTACAGGCAAATTCTGCTGTGGAAATTGTTGCTGTAATTGGGACCGTTGCTGAGGAAGTGCCTTCAAGAGTTGTTGTTGTTGTTGCTGTTGTTGTTGTTGCAGCTGCATGATGCGCTGTTGATGCAAAAGATTCATCTGGACCGCAGTAGCCTGAGAAGACTGCCTGGACATTTGTTGGAGGAGCTGCTGTTGTTGCTGTTGCTGTTGTTGCTGTTGTTGCTGCTGCTGGAACAATGACTGATCTGAATGTTGTGGTTCCATTTTGACCTGTGGAAGGCTTCTCAAAGCCTGGAATTGCTGTGGCTCTAGTTTCACTTGAGCAAGATTCCGCAAGGACTGCAACTGTTGCTGCTGCCCATTTTGATCATTTGTAATATGTGACTCCAACTTAACATGACCCACATTGCCTAACCCACTCCGAACTGATTGATATTGCTGCTGCTGCTGCTGCTGGTGGCTGTGAGGAAGGGAGAACTGTTGCAATGACTGCTGACCATGCTGGAAGTTCTGCAGCTCAAGTTGCTGAGACTGCTGTTGATCTGGCGCCAGTGGGTTTCCAGAAGGGTTTGGAAACTGCTGCCCTTGCACTTGACCAGATGAACCATGGTTTGCCGTGTTCAATTGTGCAAATGACGAGGGTGAAGGACTAAAACCCATGCCATTGCCTACACTGGAAATTGGATCAGACTCAGCCCCAGGTTCAATGCCTCCGCGTTGGAGGTTCCCTGAACCAGAAAGCCCAGAATTCGATCCCCCATTTCCATATGATTGATTAAGGAGGGAAGAAACATTAGGCATATTTCCAAGTAAACTCGTGTTATGATACTGAGTGCGCGGTGAAACAAGCGAAGGAAATGACGTCTGTGGAGGTACTGAACCCCCTTGAGCTCCTAAAATGCCGGAGTTCGAACGCAAAAGTGAAGGTGGAACAGATTGGGCGCCACCGACGGGAGTCGGAGGCCCTGATGGCACCATTTTTCCCGAAGCCAAAACTAAAAGTGTTTACTTCAAGTCATAAAACTACCTAATATGGCATGATTATTGAACACCCTAGAATTCCAAAAGATCCAAGAAGCAAAAAATTTGTGCTAAACTGGTGATCTTGCTCAATCCAGCAGTCACACTAGCCTCACACACAAAGACTGAGACTTCACAGTATACGTTATCCACCAATAGAAGTGAGGAAGATTTCCTTCTGAGCATGCTCTGTTGAGTAGTACGAAACACAGGAGGAAGAACAAATAATTCCAGAATTAAGCAACAAAGCTTTGATTATTGAAAATCCTAGAATTCCACAAGTTCTGCAAAATGAACAATCTCCAGCCAGCAATTGCGTGAATCTCTGTATAACTTGCGAATTTTTACATCAATCAAACCTCGTTCCATCCTAAGAAATCAAACTTCCGTTATCAAATGCAGCATCTGAGACTCCCAATCCATAGAGTTTCATCCAAAACCCTCATGAGAAGCATCAAAGAAAATACACGACTGGGGATAGAATACTACAGCTGATCTTCCAAAACCACTTCAATCATATCCTCCAACAAATCCGAATTTCCAGACCTTAAAAACTCAGCTCAACACAAAAGATCACTTTTTCACCCCCAAAGCAAGAACAATATAATAGAGGAGAACTCCTTTCTCACGACTCCACAATCTCAAAATGCGATCTTTACACCTAAAGAAGAAAAGCAAAAGAACAACTGGAAACCCTCGATCGAGCCCTAATTCATGAAATCGGAGGTGAAATCGATGATCCGGAGCTTCAAATGAGTGAAATCTCAAGGGATTTACAGTCGAAACTTAGGCTGAAACTACAAAAAGAAAAACAAACAAGAAGATATGAAATGACTCACCGGAGTTCGAATTCAGCTTAAAAACTCCAGAAAATTGAAAAAATTTCTCCTTTTCCAGTCTTCTTTCTTCTACAGTAGCTTTAGAAATTGGTTATATTTCTAGGGTTTTTCTTCTGTTCTTCAATCAAAGTCCCGTCTATCTTGAGTCTCTGATTTTTCTTCCCCGTTTCTTCTGGTTAGAGAGAGAGAGAGAGAGAGAGAGTGTTCTTGCGGATTTCAAAACGGATTTCAATCGGATTGAATTTGCTTTCATTCCCTTCTTTACCATCTTCTCCAAATAAGTCAAATGTTCTTCTTCTCATGACTACATGTTATGTGCCATGTCATCCATACCATCATCCATGATGAGTGATGCCCATCATCCCACGCTACTACACAAAGATCACGATCCAATTCTAAAATTACAAAAAAGACCTCGGAGACGACTCTGTTTGACTGTCTCTATGATTACAAAAGGGGCTTCGGCTTGTCTCTGGCGAAGCCAGAAACCCCTCTCGGGGTTCCATACATTGTGCGAGGCCAAAAAATGGGGAGAAGTCATTTCATTTTCTCTCCATTTTTTTGACTTCTCCCCATATGATATCTCTCCCCTTTATTCTCACACACTTATCGCCACATGTCTTATTAAGGGTGAAGAAGTCAAAATCGTGGGCCCCATGATTTTGACTTTTCCACCACTTGTCACCTATTCTATGGAACCCCGAGATAAGCCCTTTCTGGCTTCGCCAGAGACAATCCCAGGCCTACAAAAGGAGATCTCGAATCACAGCCAAGCACGATTGAACTAGACGAGAGTTATATTGCATCCACATCACGTCTCCCTCTTAATCTCTATTAATCATGGTTAAGACTCACTAACTCTTAATCTAACCTTAATTTATAGTTTATAGAAAAAATATTAACTCTAAGGATTAAGAGTTGCTAACTAGAGTTAAATATAATGTTAAATTATTGAACCATAAGGGTCAGTGAACCTTAACCACAGTTAATAAGGGTTAATAGGGACACGTGTTGACTTGTGGGTCGATTGAACTCTTTCCAAATTCAATCGCAATTGGAAACATAGATCAAGTGGCAATGGTTTGGCGGGTAGGGTCTAATTTAGAGTGGCTGAAAAACTGAAAGTTAAGGGTTTTTTTTTTTTTGGTATGAGACACACGGTTGGGCCGCAACCCCAGTTAGCAAGTCAGTATCTGTTCTAAGTTAAAGGCGGGTGGAGAGTGCAACCCACTATCACCCTCTCGAGAATGGAACCCGGAACCTCTTTCCTAAGAAAGGGATACACCTACCACTAGGCTAATCGGGACCTCAAAACCTAATATAAACAAGTTACGCTTACTCAAAAATCACAAAAATGCAAGCTCAATTTTGGTGCACTGACACCCCTCGTAAAAATATCGTTAACTCAAACCCAACTCATTTATCTTTACCATTATAATGGGAAAGGCAGGCGTAGCCTGAATTTTCTGAAATTCCTAAACTACCCTTATATAAAACAAAATTTTAATTTAATATTTTACTTTCATTCCCAAACTACCCTCAACTATTTAAAGAATTGAATCACTGTCAATCACAATTGAACTCGGGGAGAGTTCAATCGCACCCACGGGTTAACATGTGTCCATTTTAACTCCTATTAACTATGGTTAACTCCTTCCCGTTGCTCTCACGTGCATCATACGTGCCACCCACTAGTATTTATAAATAGATTGATAAAAGCATATCCGAACCCGAACCCAAAAAAAAAACAGAAAACAACAATGAAATATGTTCTTATTCATGAGAAATTAATTAAAGAAAATATAAACAAACAAAAATAATGGTAGGTTTTGTTTGAACCAGATGACACAAACATTGGCCACAAGTCCATCTCAAACACATCAACCTCCACAAAAGCCAAACTCTTTTATAGTGTCTTAGTGGCAAATTCAAGTGGGTTGTCCTTAGATTATGCTATATCGATATTCAAGAAGATCAACATTAAAACCACATAGAAACCATATCAACTCAAAAATGATGTTAAATCATTTATAGTGCATGGGCTGGCCAGAGTCCGGCCCTAGCTAGACTAAATGTAGGCCAGACTTGGGCCTACAAATTAGAGGCCCGATTAGAACTAGGCCTAATTAGGCCAGCCAATTGACAACCCTACCTTTTTTCCCCCAACATCCACCAGTGTTATATAAAAATTTTATAACTTTTTTGGTATTTTATATTTTTCTAATTTTTTATTATTTTATATTTTTTCAATTTTTAAATCACCTGAAGCAATTTACACTAATACAAGTATGGATCATATTAACAGTCAAAGAAAGGACAAAAGAATAGCAGATCCTTAGTATGATGGCCCTAGAGTCACTTTGGGTTGCATACACCCAAAAAATATAATTTTTATACGTTGTTTAAAAGGACAGCCCTATGCTTGGTTCTAGTGCAACAAACTGTAGCTTAGGCTGTGTCAGGATCAAAACTTGAAGCGGCCATAACTTAGTTTACAAACTCAAAATTGGGTAAGGTTTTTTTCTATATACTCAACAAATTTAGGAGAAGCGTCATAAAAATTTTAGACCCAAAATCTACCAGATGTCTGTGGTACCCACTTAAAAGTTTTGAACTATTTTATAAGCCCTTGTAATTGACTCCAATCTTATAGATTAATTGAGTGCATGTAAGTGTTTAGAATATTCAAAAACCTCACAATACTAAATTTCATAATTTTTGCATATCAATGGTGTGGCTTAACCTGATCTAAGAACAAGCTAATTCACTAAGCTTGGGGAACCAAATTAAGTCTAAGGACTTTTTTTTTGATTGATTGGTCCAAGGACTTTTTTTTTTTGGTGGAAATTGGTCCAATATGTACTCCAACATACCCAGAATTCATCATCATGCCTCTAAACTCATACAACATTCATTATTGATTTTAAACATTATAAATCTTAGAATTTAATTTTTTCTGATCTTAAAAAAATCAAAAAATAAAAGTATAAATGGAAAATAAAAGGAGAATAATGATGATAGTAATAATTCAATCACAAGGTCGTGATCTTCAAGCACCAAATATCATATGCAAAAAATATTTATCAATTCAAAAATTGCCTAGCATACTTTAATTTTAATTATCCCACGTAATTGAATTATCATCATACTTATCATGTATGGGATAGTAAATATATCTTAAAATAACTTACAATTGTTTGTACGATTCGCAAGTGAAAGTTCTAGCAATTTAAAATAATATTTGTCTTCCTCCTTTTTTTTTCTATCGATATCATTTACCTACGGTTAGTATCAATTGTTAGTGGTTGGCATTTGAGATTGGAGCTCCTGCTACTCATCACCCGGGGGAATGGATGGCAAGACCTCTCTTTTGAGAGAGGCCTCATCCCACCATTGGAGTAAGCTTTCCTTTAAAGCTTAAAATTTGTAAGGTAGAGAAAAGAGAATTTTTTCAAAGGTCCAAAAAGTCTCCAATTGGATCCCTTTAGGTCCTCCTTTCTAGAGTCAAGAATCTCTTCACAATAACAGATACAAAAAATGAAATACTTGGCCATGAAATTGAAGAAATACATGAGCCATCATCCTGAATGGCGGCCTATTGTTATAGTTTCTAAAAAGAAAACACCATATTACCAAGAAAATGCAATGGTTAGGCCACTATTTACAATAGTGTGGCCAGTGAAATCTCACCTTCCATGATGAGGATACCAATATACCTACACGCACCCTATTGTTGCCTTGGATGGGTGGTTGGGATTCACAAGTGCCTACAACACGTGTGAAGGCAGCTGTCATCCTATCAATCCATCAACATTAAATATTAACGGCTTGGCAATCATGTCTCAAAGACATGCCTAGCGTCAGTTCGCATGGGACTAACACTTGTCCCTGATCCAAGGAGATAAATTTATCAGATAGACCTTGGTGTCAGCCGTCATGGGGTGACACCTATCCCAATTCAAGGGGATTAAACCTCTTGGATAAACTTGTTGTCAACCCCTGTGGGGTTGACACCTCTCTCAATCCGAGGGGATTAACCATCTTGGATAAACCTTGGGGTTGACACAAGGGGATTAACCCTCTCATGTAACCTTGGTGTCAGCCCCCATGGGGTTGACACATGTCGTGGCTCGACAAGATTAACCATCTCAGATAGACCTTGGTACACCTGTCCAAATCCGAGGGTATTAACCCTCTCAGATAAACCTTGGTGTCAGCCCTCTTGGGGTTGACACTTGTCTTTATCCGAGGGGATTAACCCTCAAATAGAACCTGGTATCAGCCCCCATGGGATTGACACTCATCCTGAACCGAGGGGATTAACCCTCTAGGATAGACCTTAGTGTCAGCCCCATAAGTTGACACTTGTCCTAACTTGAGGGTTTAACCCTTTAAGATAGACCTTGGTGTCAACCCCATGGGGTTTAACATCTGCCCTAGTCCAAGGGGATTAACCCTCTCGAATAGAACTTAATGTCAGTCCACATGAGATTGACACATGTCCTTATTTGAGGGGATTAACCCTCTCGAATAAACTTTGGTGTCAACCTCCAATGGGGTTGACACCTAACCTGATCCGAGGGGATTATCCCTCTTGAATAGAATTCCGTGTCGGCCCCCATGGGGTTGACACTGTCCCAGATCCGAGAGATTACCCCCCTCAAATGACAGTTGTGTAAATATCCAAGGGATTGACATGTATTTAGACAATAGCTCATGAACCATCAATTGACCATTAAATGGTGTTCACTACATGACTGCCACGTGCTAGAGGATCCCAAGAGATGATCCTCTTAATATTGTGGGTCCCAAAATAAGGATCCTGCTCTTTAAAACCCAATGATAAGGTGCCACATGACACCCCAAGTTTGAGGAGAATATGGACTCTATTCTGAATCCCCAGTAAAATGGTGTCACCTTTCATCCCATTTATGAGGAAGAATTATTCTCTCCCCTCTTTTAGGCTGAGATAAGAAGTTTTCCCCAAAAGGGGTAAAACATGGTACATAGCCCTTTGAAAAGAAGACTCTATTCCTTAGGGGTTTCCCATATAAGGGAAATCAACTGTCCATGGATAGATGACCCTCTCTAAGGAGAGTTGGTCTCAGCCTGGTCTTCCCAAAAAGGGGGAAATCAAGAGAGAGACCCGGATGGACTTTCTCATGAATATAAAAGGGGGCTCCCAACAGAGAACCCCCAAGAAGGACAGATCATATGAAAAGTTTTCAAAAAATATAGAGCTCCCCACCACTGCAAGTCAAAGCAAGCCGGTGAAATAAACTCCATCAGCCATGGAGAACTCAAGGTGAGCCTTTATATGATCACCCCTCTCTTTTTCTTCTCTTTTCTTCCACCTAAAGACCTTAATGAGTCACTTGTAATGCCTACATGAGGAGAATTTTTGACATCTCAATGAGGAACTCTACGATTGGTCACACGAAGTCTTATAGGCCCTACATGGGAGAAATTTAAACAAACTAAAACAAAATCTTTGTACGACATAATCTGAAACCCATAATAGATTAGAATTAATCTGCTCGAATTTCAGAAGTGGGGCTAAATATATATCGTTGTATCTAAATTTCTTAATGATATTACAGATGAATGACTATCTTGAGAGTAGTAATAAGAAGTCTCTAAAAGTAACTCTTAGAGGAATTATCAATAGACTAAGGCATGTTATGGAAATGTTGTCCTTAAGGTGATTATTACCTCTATCATGATGCTTATCAGTCCCTAGTGAACACCCTTAGGATTCAACATTCATCTATCCTCCAAAGTGAGCACTCTTGTTAGTTACATTGAACTCGAATTGATTTACCCAAGTTTTAAGTGAGAATTATGTAAATTATTCACTACTTGGGAGTAGAGAAGGCTGAGAGGACAAATCAAACAGAGAAGGTAAATTTCTATGTAAAGAAGAAAAGTTGCTAGTCTTTATTGGCACAAAACCTAATAATCTAATGGGCCTTTAAGGCCCACAATAACTACAAAGAGGGGATCGAATAATATGACAATTAGATTTCTCATTACAAAAGTTTAAAACGAGTTTAAAATGGTAAGTAACAAATTAAAGTGTATAAAATATTTGAATCACAGAAACTACCACAATGGGCTTGGGTAACAAGAGCCCATTACCCCCTGCTTGCAACCCCATCTGACTGTCTATGTGGGTATTTTATGCAGTGCGTAGGATTAATTGGTTTCAAAAATGGTCCAATGAAATCCCATTATGGGAACTTCGACCACCCTTTGAGCCCCTAGGCGAGGGAGGCCCAACTCTCTCTATTTCTTCAATGCCCAATAGGTGTGAAGGAGAAACTTAAAACCTCACCCCAAACATCTCTTTATCAAGTGTAGGATACATCTCACTAATAAATTTTTTGTCCAACTAATATTTCAGAAAATTAGAGACCGAGGGGTTCAAATACTAGCCCTAAAAGTGTCTTTTAGTGTAATGTAATTGGATGGCCTAACTTATACTCTAAATAAATTATATTGTTGCCCTAAAAAGCGTCATTATACCAATGTTACATTGGGTAACTTAAAATAATATCACTTGATGGGTTTCCTTCCTCAACTTTTTGTCATTCGACCAGATCGTCTAGAAAGTTCGATGGCTTTGCCTAGGTCTAGGTAAGTTTATCATGCAATGCAAAGGGCACCACTTCATCCTGGTCTGCGTGGCATGGCTGCTTATGCTCCATCTCGAGTTGTGAGACAATACAGGTTGATCCAGGCTGTCCCCATAGTGGAGGACATGAGTTTGTTGTTCTTCAATTACGCTGCGAATGACAAGAAAAACAGAGCGAAAGAAGGGCTACATCTATGGAAGCTAAGACAGTGTGAGCAGATACCTCGAGGAGAAGGTCTGGGGTGGATACTAGAAATTACAGTAGTTATTGTAGACTTTTTTTGAAAATATCTATATAAAGTAGGCCTAAAAAATATTTTTTTCCTCTTCAAAGTAGAGGTAAGGTAAAGTAGTAAGAAATCTACTTCATTTTATATATATATAGTTTCGTACAGAGGTTTTTAAATTCCATGTGTAGAACCCCGAAAACTTAGTGAATAGTGTAGTGAATAGTATTTCCTCCATGGGTTAGAACAGACCAAAAGTACTCCAAGTGCGAGGTGTAGGGAAAAATGTCAATGAGAGCCTTAGCAAGGGTATGAGTGTATGTATGAGAGTGTTGAACACTTGGGGCAGGTGCCCTAAGCATCCTAGTTGCTCAATTAGCTGAGGGAAAGAGGAAAAGAGTCTGGGTTAATGGAAAAATGGTAAAATAGTCAATAACAATTAGTGGGTCATACTCAGGGTTAGTAATTCAATGAAAATAATGGTTAAGTCCTAAAAGATGTCTTAGGATGAATGGGTGTGGACCCAAGTATAGGAGTGGAGTGGAAAGAGAAGCAAAGAAAACACAGTCTGAGAATTTCGTTCGAACGAATGTGACATTCATTCGAACGAAGTCAGGAAAAAGGACAAAAAAACCAAATCAGCAGGCATTACCATTCGAAAGGACCAATGTTTGTTCGAACAAACAGGTTCGTTCGAACAAACCCAAACTTCGTTCAAACGAAGTTAACAAAAACAGTTTTTTTTAAATTGTGCTGAATCCGAAATTTCGGGATCTAACCCCCTTGGACTATAAATAGGACCCCTAATTTGAGGATTTAGGATATTCTAAGTCATTCTAACCTAATTTGGTAAAGAGATGAGCAAAACCCTAGGGTTTCTAAGGAAAACCCTTGGAGGGGAAAAAGGGAGCTTGGATCTTCCTTCTCAAGCTTGGAGCTCAACCTTCAAGTCTTCTCAACCCTTGGACTGAAGAGATTCAGTCTTTTGAGGTCAATACTCTCTATTAAACCTTGTTGTTGTGACGTTTTAGTTCTAATTGAATAAAATTCATGTGATTCTATGATGTATTGAAGAGTGTCTTGTGTTAGTGATCCTTATCATGAATTCCTCATGAGAAATGTAGTTAAATGAAATAGTTTAATTCTATTGAAAGATGTGTATAGGTTATGTATTCAAGCAAATGATGAGTATTGAGTATTTGATGAAATGCCTAAGTAGATTTTGATCAGATTGCCTATATGAAAGTTAATTATGAGAAAGGGGGACTAATTATGCATGAACTATTGAAGAGTTGCTTAAAGTACGAAAGTATGTATTTAAATGATATGTGAGCATGCTTAGAATTATGAATTGATGATGGAAATGCCTATGCCATATTGTTAAAGCCTTGTTGTCTACATGTCACTCACAAATGACTATCATGAGCACTTGTAACTGTATTATTAGAGTCTTCTGTATAAGAAAAAAAAAAGATGAAAAAAAAAAAGAAGAAAAAGTAATGATGCTATTAGGGGGTACTTAGTGTACGTCAGACCAGGTATCGGCACTAACTACCTGATATTCCCAAGTAAAGAATGATATTGGGTTGGTGTTAGTGTGTTAGCTAACAACCTGATATTCCTAAGTAAAGAAGACTATTGGGTGGGTGTTAGCTAATCACCTGATATTCCCAAGTAAAGAATGCTATTTGGGTGGGTGTTCAGTGTGTTTAGACCAGGTACACCACTAATCATTTTATATTCCCAAGTAATAATGTTATTAGGTGGGTGTTTATTGTACGTCAGCCCAGAGACCGGCACTAACCACCTGATATTCCCAAGTAAGAAGAAATGAATCCTCTAAGTTAAGTACATGAAAGAAAGATGAGAAAGCGAAAGTGAAAAAATAAGAAGAAAATGAAAAAAATATATATATGGTTTCTGAAGAAGGTAAAGTAAAGTATATGTCTTTGAAAAATATGCACACAAATATCAAATGTTATGATTTCAGTATGTTCGAAATGAAGAATGTTATACTTCTGAAATTGAGATGAATATGAACTACTTATAAATTCTTATTATTGTTATGACATCATTGTTTAGTAGTTAGTATACGCTAAGCCTCCCATACTCAGCCAAACTGTTATTGTCGACAGGTCCTCCTTTTGATATATGTGCTCCAGCTTCGTGGGTGGAGGAAGAGTACATTGAAAAGGGTGTCGAGGAAAAACACCCAGAAGGAGAAAAGGGCTTGGACAAGTTGCCTTACCTTGATTTATGTTGAGAGGGTGAGGTAATGATGTATATACTTACTTTAGACTTGTTTAAAAGGTGAGGGATGCCCACCTATTACTTGGATGTGCTTGAAAAATTTACTTGTTCGAATTCTATTTTAGTTATTTGTGCTTATGATCTTGGAATACAGTTGAGTGTTGTTAAGAAAAATTTTAGTTTCCACTTTTTAGCATTGCTTTAAATGCTTTTGCAGGATCGTTTGAAGTATAAGTCACAAGCCAAAGTCCCATAACTTCTCGGAGAATTTTGGGTCGCGACAGAGTTGGTATCAAAGCAAAAGCATTAGGTCCATGTAGCGAGTCATATTCCTAGTACAGACTAATCACTTAGTCTTAGTCCTAAACCGGTTGAGACTTCAACCGAAGTTGTGTCTTAGCTTCACTAGGAATCCAAAATGTATATTTATATTACTACGTATACCTTGGTGTATTACTATCTATATTATGAGTATTTTATGTTAGTAAATTATCGGCTTGAACTGGTTTCCAAGTTAGACTCATGGATTACTGTTGCTCTCAGGATTTGATCATGAGACGCAATACAAGAAGTCGAGGATACTAGACTAGAGGCAATAGAGTGGAGACTCCAGTGGGCAATGAACAACCCGATTTCTCCCAGCTTTTGGAGACTATGGCCGACACTATGGCCATACTTGTAGCTAGGCAACCTCCTGCTGCTACTCCTACACCGATGCATCCACCTACACACCCCACTTCTTGACTTGAGGCATTCCATAGACTCCATCCGCCTACCTTCTATAGGACCATAGACCCCATGGTTGCCGAGGCATGGATCATACAGATAGAGAAGATCTTCCGGGTGCTTCGTTGCACTGATGAACAATGAGTGGATTGGGTTTCCTTTGTGATGGAGGATAAAGTCAAGCATTGGTGGAGATCGGCCTTAAGACAGAGAGATGCCGCCAAGGTAGGAGAGCCATAGACATGGGGAGAGTTCTTGTACGTCTTCTATGGGCAGTATTTTCCTAGGTTTGTTAGCGAGCAGAAGGAGATAGAGTTTATATCCTTAGAGCAGGGAGAGATGAGTGTGGCCGAGTATAAGACCAAGTTTGTGGAGTTGTCGAGGTTTGCACCTCATTGGATTGCATCGAAAAATATACGGGTTAGGAAATTTGAAAGAGGGTTGAAAGCTTTCATACAGGATCAGATTTTCGTGCTTCAAGTAGAGACTTGGAGAGAGGTTGTGGGAAAGGTGAAGATTGCCTAGAGAAATTCCGAGGAGTTCTTCAGGAGAAGAGACAGTAGCTTTGGGAAAGGCATGATTAGAGGTCAGTCTAGTGGCTCAGCACAGCCTGCGAAGAGGGCCAAGACTACCCCGTACCCTACTTCTGGACTGACACAGGAACAGAGGCCTCCTCTTGCACCACCGGCTCTTCACCCAACTACTACTCAGGCTACCCGAGCTATATAGCCTACATCATCTGCATCAGGACTTGATTTATATGGCCACTGTGGGAGGAAGCATACCAGGGATTGTCGAAAGCTCTCAGGTGGATGTTTCCATTGTAGCCTCTAGGGGCATATGATCAGATATATTCCTAGCCTCATGCAGCCATCGCAGTCTTAGGGAAGCAGACCTCCAATTAGACAGGCCTCCTAGCAGGGATCTTCACAGGTTTCTCAGACTCAACCGCCTCGCCAGGCGAACCAAGGTAAAGTATTTTCCATGACTGAACAAGATGTACATACATCGGATGATGTTGTGCAAGGTATGCTTAAATTAAAATTGTCTAAATTAGGAAGTTGTAATGGCATGCGATGTGTATTGTCTTGAGAATGTAAACATGTTACTATGATTACTGGTGTCTACTTATTCTAGTTTAATACTTAGTCTCTCTGTTGTGCCCAAGCACCTTGTTAGTAAACAAATGCTTAGCACATGTGTTGATTGACATGGATCGACTCATTCCTTTGTCTCGTCAAGTTTTGTCAAGCATTTTATTTCAGAGCCTATCCAGTTAGATCGTGAGTTATCTGTTGCTACCCCGATCGACAAGTCAGTGGTTGCAGATCGAGTGTACAAGGCTAGTGCCATTCAAGTCGGGCAACATAAATTACCGATTGATCTAATCATTCTCGATTTCCAAGACTTAGATGTCATTTTGGGGATGGATTGGCTCTTGGTTCACCAAAGACATGTGGCTTATTTTAAGAAGATGGTGAACTTCAAGCCGAAGGGCAGTAAGCCATTTCATTTTTGAGGGTTGAGGAAAAAGGACATGGCTCTTTGTGCAGCTCTAAGCCTTGCAAACCCTGAGGCACCTGACTCATCAACCATCCCCGTTGTGAGTGAATTCCTATATGTGTTCCCCGAGGACTTGCCCGGATTACCTCCTGATCAAGAAATCGAGTTTGCTATAGACCTTGCTCCGGGTATTGCTCCGATCTCTAGGGCACCGTACAGAATGGCCCCTATAGAACTAAAGGAGTTAAAAGAACAGATTGAAGAACTGCAACAATTTAATTTCATTCAACCGAGTGTGTCACCATGGGGAGCTCCAGTGCTCTTCGTAAAGAAGAAGGATGGGTCGATGAGGATGTTCATCGATTATAGGCAGTTGAATAAAGTTACAATAAAGAATTGTTATCCATTACCTCGGATAGACGATTTGTTTGATCGGTTGAAGAGGGCAAGGTTCTTCTCCAAGATTGATCTAGGGTCTGGGTACCATCAGTTAAAGATTAAGGTTGAAGATGTTCCCAAGATAGCTTTCAGGGCTCGGTATGGGCACTATGAGTTCTTACGAGTTCTTTGTCATGCCTTTCGGTTTGACGAATGCACCGGTAACTTTCATGGATTTGATGAATAGGGTATTCAGATCATCTTTAGACTATTGTGTTATCTTCTTTGTAAACACCCCAATTTTGCACCCCCTTAATCACCTTGCATACCTCTAAAAACCCTTTAAAAAATCCATTTTTAAAACCATCTTTCCATGTGCTTCGATTTCCGAGAAATGCCCCACAGGTAAAAATTGACCAAAATACCCCTCGGGTGAAAAATGACCAAAATGCCCCTGAAAAAGTGCTGAAAAGTTTTCATTTTGTTTAAAATGATTTTATAAATTTTTTGATCAATTTTGGCTATTTTTGGAGTTGAATCGGACTTAAAACGGTTGAAAATGACCGAAATGCCCCTATAGCGTAAAATGACCAAAACGCCCCTGAAAAGTGCTGAAAAATCCATGTTTTATCTCAAACATTTTTCTGGATTTTATCAGCTCAATTTTGACTATTCATGGGCTCAGAATAGGCTTAAAACGACAAAAACAATTTCTCGGCAAATAGGAGCATAAACAAAAAAACCCAAAAAAACTCATTTTTGAAGACCCAAACAGGCCCTAAGGGGCAAGCTCGCCCTTTTAAAAGGCGCGGGACCATGTGGGCCCCACTTGTACAGTAAACTTCATTTTTAATATCTTTATTTGCTAAATAATAAAATATTGTAAATCGCGCCTTTTTAAAAGGCGTGGATTTAGAAATATCGCGTTGCCGACGCGTTGCCGACTCACTGTTCATACCGCTTTACTATTCATTAAAATATAGTAAATCGCACCATTTAAAAAGGCGCGGACCACGTTTTGAAAAACTATAAATACCCCCCACCCCTTCCTTCATTTTTCATTCCTTTCCACTTGCTCTCTTCTCTCTCCTCTTTCGAAAATCTCCCTTTTGGCGTCGGCGATCCCGGGAACTCGATTTCGAAGAATCGTTCTCGGGAGCACTTAATTCAGAGACCCTTTTGGGTTTCCCGGAAGGTAAAATCGCCGAAACTCTGATGTTTGCTTAGTCGTTTATTAGTTTTAATTATTTTATTGTTTTTAAATACTTAGACTGCTTACCCTGTTAAACCCCTGCCCGGTTTTATTTAAACCCGGTTTACCCTGTCGAACCTCTGCCCGGTTTTACTCAAACCCAGCTTACCCTGTCGAACCCCTGCCCGGTTTTATTTAAACCCGGCTTACCCTGTCGAACCTCTGCCCGGTTTTACTCAAACCCGGCTTACCCTGTCGAACCTCTGCCCGGTTTTACTCAAACCCGGCTTACCCTGTCAAACCCCTGCCCGGTTTTATTCAAACCCGGCTTACCCTGTCCAACCTCTGCCCGGTTTTATTCAAACCCGGCTTACCCTGTCCAACCTCTGTCCGAACTTCGGTTCAAACATACCATACCATGTCGAAACCCTGTCCGAATCTCGGCTCAAACCTTGATTCAAAACCTCACCTAAACCCTACCTAAACCCTAATCAAACCCTAGTTGACTCCAGTTACCCTACCTAAACCCTAGTTACCCTACCTAAACCCCAGTTACCCTACCTGAACCCTAGTTAACCCTAGGTAGACCTTAGTGACCTCTAGTTAAACCTTAACTAAACCCTAGGTCAAACCTTACCCACCTAGTCGAACTTTTGTCTAGAAACTCCGCTCAAACCCTGTTTCAAATCCCATCAAACCCTAAACCCAAGTGCTCCTTGACATGAGCTAAAACTGTCCAAGTGCTCCTTGACATGAGCCAAAACTGTCCAAACGCTCCTCAGCACGAGCTTAAAAGGTCACCTCGCTCCTCTAACAGGAGCAAAAACCCCCGAACCATTCGAAAACACCCTAACATCCAAAGGCCAACCTCAGCTTGTCAAACACCCACAATCCAAATACCCAACAAATCAAACCATCAACTACCCATCTGGAACTACGTGTGGCTTGATTCCACTGACTGTGGATACGTAGGCAACCCTGATCGGGTTCAGCTCACCTAGGATAGAACCCCTATCCTGTCCCAGCTTACATTAACATGTACATTACTGTTTGTACAATATTTGTCAAACATATAGATGAAATACAAGCTTCTCTTATGGTTTCCCCCACTTTAATTCAGACTTAGGGAGTAGGTAACCATCTCCGGATGGGAGTTTAGGGGTGCCTAACACCTTCCCCTAACTCAAATGAACCCTTACCTTGAACTCTATTTCCAGGCCAAAGCCTTATCCAACCTTTTAAGGGACCCTATTTTCCCTCACAATCTAAATAGGTGGCGACTCTATCTTTTCAACATTTTTAGCACTATTCCTCCTCGGGTTCAATCCTGATCGGGAGTGGGGGTTAAAATCCTGGGTCTACATTCTTCGTGGACAATATTCTCGTGTACTCTAGAACACAAGATGATCGTGCTAGGGATCTTCATCTCACATTGCAGACCCTCCGCGAGCATAACCTGTATGCTAAGTTGAGTAAATGTGAATTATGGCTAGAGAGAATGACATTCCTTAGCCACGTGATATATACCAATGGAATTTCAATTAACTTGGTGAAGATAGAGGCAGTAATGAACTGAGAGAGACCCAAGAGCATTACCGAGATACGTAGTTTCCTCGGTTTGGCAGGCTATTATAGGCGATTTGTAGAAGGGTTCTCCAGCTTACCGGCGCCGATCACACAATTGACACAGAAGAATGCTAAATTTATATGGAGTGATAAGTGTGAGGCGAGCTTCATGGAGTTGAAGAAGCACCTTACCACAGCCCCCATTCTCACAGTTCCATCAGGGAGTAGTGGTTTTGTGCTATATAGTAATGCTTCACATGTCGAGCTAGGGTGCGTTCTAATGCAGCACGGGAAGGTCATTGCCTATGCTTCCCGATAGTTGAAAGACCACAAGAAGAACTACCCTACGCATGATTTAGAGCTAGCAACTGTCATCTTCACATTGAATATTTAACGGTACTATCTTTATGGGCAACAGTTCGATATGTTCACGGGTCATAAGAGCTTGAAATATTTGTTCTCCCAAAAGGAGTTAAATCTAAGGCAACGCCTCTGGGTAGACTTCTTGAAGGATTATGATTGCTCCATTCAATACAACCCGAGTAAGGAAAACGTGGTGGTAAATGCTTTGAGCAGGAAGTCTTCTGGATATTTGGCTCATACGATGGTGCAAGAGTGGAAGCTTTTAAAGGAAGTAGCTAACAATGGGGTAAGCTTCAATGTACGCACATTTGGGCCACTTCTGGTGAATATTGCGGTTAGACCACTTATTCTTGATCGGATACGGAAGCTCTAAGGGTCTGATGCTGAGTTGCTCGTTTACCGAGATAAGTCAGTTAGAGGTGGAAGTGAAGATTTCGCCTCAAATGATGATGGTGTCATCACATTCAAGGAAAGATTATATATTCCTGTCGACGAGGAACTAAGGAGTGATATCTTGGACGAAGCCCACAAGTCCAAGTATACGGTACACCCTAGGGGTACGAAGACGTACCGGAACCTTAAGGGACATTTTTTGTGGCGGAACATGAAGAGGGAAGTAGCGCAGTATGTGTCAAGGTGCTTGGTATGTCAGCAGGTTAAGGCCGAGCATAAGAGACCATCAGGTCTTTTGCAGCCCCTCCTTATTCCTGAGTGGAAATGAGAGAATATCTCTATGGACTTCGTGGTTGGGTTGCCACGGACGGTAAAGAACTCCGATGTCATTTAGGTCGTTGTAGAAAGATTGATAAAATCTGCACATTTCCTTCCCTATTGAACTACACTCAACTCGAACCAACTAGCCTTGTACATCGAGGAAGTGTTCCGTCTGCATGGAGTGCCAGTTAGCATTTTTTTCTGATCGAGATCCAAGATTTACATCCAAGTTCTAGAAGAGCTTCTAAAGTGCTATTGGTTATCAGTTGGACTTCAGTACTGCCTTTCATCCTCAAACTGATAGGCAGACCAAGAGGGTGAACCAAGTTGTAGAGGATATGCTATGGGCTTGCATTTTAGATTTTCAGGGGAGTTGAGAAGATCATTTGCCATTGGTGGAGTTTGCTTATAACAATAGCTATCAGGTGAGAATCCAGATGGCACCCTTCGAAGCATTGTATGGGAGGAGTTGTAGGGCTCCTCTATACTGGGACGAGGTTGGTGAGAGGAAAGTTATGGGAGCTAATCGAACAACTGCAGATCGAGTCAAGGTCATTGGGGAAAGGATGAAAGCGGCCCAGGACCGACAAAAGAGTTATGCAGACACTCGTCACCAGGACTTGGAGTTTCAGGTTGGGGACCAAGTCTTCGTGAAGATCTCTCCTAGTAGGGGAATCATGAGGTTTGGCAAGAAGGGAAAGCTAAGCCCTAGATATGTGGGACCTTTCGAGGTTATCACTCCGGTTGGCCTTACCCATTCATATAACATCCATCCATAATGTGTTTCATGTTTCTATGCTCTGGAAGTACGTTCTGGATCCGCCACACGTTATTAATTTGGACTCGTTGGATATTCGGGAAGATCTCACATTGGTGGAACAACCAGCCCAAATCTTAGACTGACGGGATCAAGTCTTGCATACAAAGACTATCCCCTTGGTTCTCTTGCGTTGGCAACACTACTCCGTTAAAGAAGCTACATGGAAGCGAGAAGATGAAGTACGGGAAAAATATCCCCATTTGTTTGTTTAGCTATTTTGGGATGGGATATGTAATTTGGACGCGTGTTACATTCCATTTAGTCTTTTGACTTCCTATGTAATCTCGCTCTAATCAATGAAATTTGTCGTTATTACACTTTTATCTTCTATGCTTTTGAATGATCTATTGCTCTTTGGTTTTAACACGCTTATGTAACTGTCTCAATTTCGAGGACAAAATTTCTATAAGGGAGGGAGGATGTAGAACCTCGAAAACTTAGTGAATGGTAGGGTGAATAGTATTTCCTACATGGGTTAGAACAGGCCAAAAGCACTCCAAGTATGAGATGTAAGGCAAAATGTCAATGAGAGTCTTAGCAAGGGCATGGTGTATGTATCGGAATGTTGAACACCTGGGGTAGGTGTCCTAAGCATCCTAGTTGCTCAATTAGCCGAGGGAAAGAGGAAAAGAGTCCAGGTTAATGGAAAAAGGGTAAAATGGTCAATAACAATTAGTATGTCATACTCCGGATTAGTAACACGATTAGAATAATGTTTAAGTCCTAAAAGATGTCTTAGGATGTTTTTAAATGGGTGTGGACCCAAGTATAGAAGTGGAGTGAAAAAAGAAGCAAAGAAAATACAGTCTGGACATTCATTCGAACGAAGTCATGAAAAAGAGTAGAAAAACCAAATCAGCAGCCATTATAGTTCGAAAGGACCTATGTTTGTTCGAACGAACCCAAACTTCGTTCGAACGAAGTTAACAAAAACAGTATTTTAAAAACTGTGCTAAATCCGAAATTTCGTGGTCTAAACCCCCTTGGACCTTAAATAGGACCCCTAATTCGAGGGTTTAGGATATTCTAAGTCATTATAATCGAATTTGGTAAAGAGGGGAGCAAACCCTAGGTTTCTAAGGAAAACCCTTGGAGGGGAAAAAGGAGCTTGGATCTTCCTTCTCAAGCTTGGAGCTCTACCTTCAAGCCTTGTCAACCCCTTCTCAAGCCTTGGACTGAAGAGATTCAGTCTTTTAAGGTCGATACTCTCTACTAAACCTTATTGTTGTGACTTTTTAGTTCTAATTGAATGAAATATATGTGATTCTATGATGTATTGAAGAGTGCTTTGTGTTACTGATCCGTAGCATAAATTCCTCATGAGAAATGAAAAAGAAAGTGTGGGGGAAAAACTCCGGAAAGGACACGCGTCAGCAACAGCTCCTCCCACGCTCTGGTTTACCGGTAGAAGGTTGGAGTGGAGGGTGTGACACCCTGACCTGTACTCCGATGCTAAAGTCAGTAGATGTAGAAGATGATGAATAGTACACACTGAAAGAGGCACTGAAAGTTATGCAAGGCTCTGGGAAGCACTGAACACGTATACTCTCGAATATGGATGATGAACAACTGACCAACCCCTAAGCACTAAAAATCACGGGGTATTTATAGGGTAAGGTTGGTATGGCCATCGATGACCATGGATGGCCTTAGGTATCCATACCACATGTTTTGCACTCATTGCCAAATATTGTCAAGTCATATCTGCCACCGGTTGCATCACACACGAGAGCCTCCTAAGCGTCCAATCGGACGGGATCGGACAGTACGCAGAAGTGACCAGCATTAAATGCCAAGACAGTGCTCTCGGCACGCAACAGTGTTTTCGGCACGCCTGTCAGAATTATGGATCGCCTCCTGATCACTTCCTCCTACGAGTCGGTCTCGTTGTTGACTCGAGCTCGGTTACGGTGTAGTTGTCTTAGAATACAGCCAGGACATCGTTGTCGGTGAGACAACGGGCTCGTTGTTCATATACGACAAAAACGTTGTCAAGAGTACAACAGTTACGTTGTGCTTCAGACAACGAGCACGTTGTCAAGCCACAACGGAAGCGTTGTTCTACAAGAGAACAAAGACGTCGTAATGCGCACAACGGGAACGTTGTGCATCAGACAACGTGTGATCCCTCTATTTTAAGCACGTGACCCCAACTCGTGTCCATGTGTCACTTTCGTGAACAAAACAACGAAAACGAGCTCGTTCTCCAACGCTGAGTTGATTTTACGAATTTTATCCGTTACAATTTGCCCCTTTATGATGCTTGGAACGTAGTTCGAAGCGTCATAAACGAACAAAAAGATCATACCTGGCACTGCTCCAGAAGATGTAACGTTGCGTGCTTTAAACGCTCGCTGGGAAGATCGACCGTTCACGCCAACTGGTTGCGCGTGCGAACCGTCACGTCTCTTTAATGAGGACAGGCTGTCATCATCGCCGATTTGAATTTCAAAACGCTTGGATAACTCTGACGGTTACTCTCTTTCGGTGAAAAGACGATCTTGCCACTGCTCTTCTTCCCTTTGACACAGGTGTACGGCTCTGATGAAGGGTAGTGGTGTATTTTCACAAATCTGAGATGCTTATAAAATCCCCATCGAATACTCCTTCTCTTTCACCCTGTTCCTTCAAGCACTGTTACTCTGCCGAATCTTCTTCTCAACTGAAAGTTCATCTTCTTCAAGCTCTCAACCATCTCTCTCAGTCGCCTTCTGTTCGGTACGCTCTTCACTCTTCTCCTTAATATTTCTTACTGTTTCTCCCTCTCTCTCTTCTCTGGTTCTTGAGTGATTCTGCTCTGTGTACTGCTTCGTGCTCTGTTCCCTGTTCTTGTTCCTTTTCCCTGTTTTCTTCAATCATTATGGATGCCATCATTCCGTAGAACCCGCTAGGTTAGAGGAAGTTAGAGGCCCGACTGAAGAGAGGCCAGTTGCACAGGTAGCGCACCTCATGGTCCTACATCGAAAAATCCTCAGCACTGCGCCAACATCAGTTTGCACATCCTGAACCACTACAGGGAACGGTTTGACTTTCCTTCCAATGATATCCCCATTTGTTTGTTTAGCTATTTTGGGATGGGATATGTAATTTGGACGCGTGTTACATTCCATTTAGTCTTTTGACTTCCTATGTAATCTCGCTCTAATCAATGAAATTTGTCGTTATTACACTTTTATCTTCTATGCTTTTGAATGATCTATTGCTCTTTGGTTTTAACACGCTTATGTAACTGTCTCAATTTCGAGGACAAAATTTCTATAAGGGAGGGAGGATGTAGAACCTCGAAAACTTAGTGAATGGTAGGGTGAATAGTATTTCCTACATGGGTTAGAACAGGCCAAAAGCACTCCAAGTATGAGATGTAAGGCAAATGTCAATGAGAGTCTTAGCAAGGGCATGGTGTATGTATCGGAATGTTGAACACCTGGGGTAGGTGTCCTAAGCATCCTAGTTGCTCAATTAGCCGAGGGAAAGAGGAAAAGAGTCCAGGTTAATGGAAAAAGGGTAAAATGGTCAATAACAATTAGTATGTCATACTCCGGATTAGTAACACGATTAGAATAATGTTTAAGTCCTAAAAGATGTCTTAGGATGTTTTTAAATGGGTGTGGACCCAAGTATAGAAGTGGAGTGAAAAAAGAAGCAAAGAAAATACAGTCTGGACATTCATTCGAACGAAGTCATGAAAAAGAGTAGAAAAACCAAATCAGCAGCCATTATAGTTCGAAAGGACCTATGTTTGTTCGAACGAACCCAAACTTCGTTCGAACGAAGTTAACAAAAACAGTATTTTAAAAACTGTGCTAAATCCGAAATTTCGTGGTCTAAACCCCCTTGGACCTTAAATAGGACCCCTAATTCGAGGGTTTAGGATATTCTAAGTCATTATAATCGAATTTGGTAAAGAGGGGAGCAAACCCTAGGTTTCTAAGGAAAACCCTTGGAGGGGAAAAAGGAGCTTGGATCTTCCTTCTCAAGCTTGGAGCTCTACCTTCAAGCCTTGTCAACCCCTTCTCAAGCCTTGGACTGAAGAGATTCAGTCTTTTAAGGTCGATACTCTCTACTAAACCTTATTGTTGTGACTTTTTAGTTCTAATTGAATGAAATATATGTGATTCTATGATGTATTGAAGAGTGCTTTGTGTTACTGATCCGTAGCATAAATTCCTCATGAGAAATGAAAAAGAAAGTGTGGGGGAAAAACTCCGGAAAGGACACGCGTCAGCAACAGCTCCTCCCACGCTCTGGTTTACCGGTAGAAGGTTGGAGTGGAGGGTGTGACACCCTGACCTGTACTCCGATGCTAAAGTCAGTAGATGTAGAAGATGATGAATAGTACACACTGAAAGAGGCACTGAAAGTTATGCAAGGCTCTGGGAAGCACTGAACACGTATACTCTCGAATATGGATGATGAACAACTGACCAACCCCTAAGCACTAAAAATCACGGGGTATTTATAGGGTAAGGTTGGTATGGCCATCGATGACCATGGATGGCCTTAGGTATCCATACCACATGTTTTGCACTCATTGCCAAATATTGTCAAGTCATATCTGCCACCGGTTGCATCACACACGAGAGCCTCCTAAGCGTCCAATCGGACGGGATCGGACAGTACGCAGAAGTGACCAGCATTAAATGCCAAGAATGTGCTCTCGGCACGCAACAGTGTTTTCGGCACGCCTGTCAGAATTATGGATCGCCTCCTGATCACTTCCTCCTACGAGTCGGTCTCGTTGTTGACTCGAGCTCGGTTACGGTGTAGTTGTCTTAGAATACAGCCAGGACATCGTTGTCGGTGAGACAACGGGCTCGTTGTTCATATACGACAAAAACGTTGTCAAGAGTACAACAGTTACGTTGTGCTTCAGACAACGAGCACGTTGTCAAGCCACAACGGAAGCGTTGTTCTACAAGAGAACAAAGACGTCGTAATGCGCACAACGGGAACGTTGTGCATCAGACAACGTGTGATCCCTCTATTTTAAGCACGTGACCCCAACTCGTGTCCATGTGTCACTTTCGTGAACAAAACAACGAAAACGAGCTCGTTCTCCAACGCTGAGTTGATTTTACGAATTTTATCCGTTACAATTTGCCCCTTTATGATGCTTGGAACGTAGTTCGAAGCGTCATAAACGAACAAAAAGATCATACCTGGCACTGCTCCAGAAGATGTAACGTTGCGTGCTTTAAACGCTCGCTGGGAAGATCGACCGTTCACGCCAACTGGTTGCGCGTGCGAACCGTCACGTCTCTTTAATGAGGACAGGCTGTCATCATCGCCGATTTGAATTTCAAAACGCTTGGATAACTCTGACGGTTACTCTCTTTCGGTGAAAAGACGATCTTGCCACTGCTCTTCTTCCCTTTGACACAGGTGTACGGCTCTGATGAAGGGTAGTGGTGTATTTTCACAAATCTGAGATGCTTATAAAATCCCCATCGAATACTCCTTCTCTTTCACCCTGTTCCTTCAAGCACTGTTACTCTGCCGAATCTTCTTCTCAACTGAAAGTTCATCTTCTTCAAGCTCTCAACCATCTCTCTCAGTCGCCTTCTGTTCGGTACGCTCTTCACTCTTCTCCTTAATATTTCTTACTGTTTCTCCCTCTCTCTCTTCTCTGGTTCTTGAGTGATTCTGCTCTGTGTACTCTTCGTGCTCTGTTCCCTGTTCTTGTTCCTTTTCCCTGTTTCTTCCAATCATTATGGCTGCCATCATTCCCGTAGAACCCGCTAGGTTAGAGGAAGTTAGAGGCCCTACTGAAGATGAGGCCAGTTGCACAGGTAGCGCACCTCATGGTGCCTACATCGAAAAATCCTCAGCCCTGCGCCAACATCAGTTGGCACATCTGAACCACTACAGGGAACGTTTTGACTTTCCTTCCAATGTCAATCTCCACTTCAAACGAGATGACGCTATCATTGATAAGCGTTCTTCTTGTACTGTCATCTACCTCTCCCAGCTCGAGGCTGGCCTCCGCTTCCCTCTCCATCCCGTCCTAGACGACGTTCTGTCCGCCCTGCAACTCGCACCGGGACAAATGCATCCGAGCTTCCACAAATATATGTCCATGATGATCAAATTCATCACGGACGGTCACCCAATAGAAGCTAGGCATCTATTCCACTTCTGCCATGCTGTCAGATGCCGAGGCAATGACGATGGTTTGTTCTCCTACTACTCGTGGAACAAGAAACCTCGACATCCAGAGCTCGTCTCAGGCATTCTCGATAGAGAAAGAGGGTGGAAAGTCATTCCTTTCGTCGTCTCTGGCGGTTGGAAGGCAGAAAATTCCAAGGTCCCCAATGTCTTCCGAGCGGAAGCAGGTATACTACTACGGTCGTCTGTTGTCCGTTGTGCACCACTATTCTGACTCTGTTCTCGTTGTATGCTGTATGCTTTCGTCCTGCTGACTCTCGTTGTACTCATTTTGCTTTTCTGTGTGCAGTTGACGGGAAGAAGCTCCCATATAAGAAGTTGGCCCCAGAAGAAGAAGGCCTCCTTACCAATATCAGTCGTGCTCAAGGTGGGGAATACATCCGGTGGAAACCACTGGAGCCTGACACGTGGGTCGTCTTCAACACTCCTACTGCAACTGCCCAACGACGACAACAACAACCACAACAACAACAACAACAACAGCATCCAGGCGCTTCTACTTCTGCACCTTCACCAGCAACTAATCTAGCCGAAGAAGAAGAAGAAGACATGGCTGGCATGGATATACCTCCGCTGAGCAGGAAGCCAAGGTCTGCTCGCCCTACGGTTCAGCTGCCACCACCGCCACCACCGCTGAAGAAGAGGAACCCTCCTTCCAAGGGTACAGCGACTGCTGACCCGAAGAGAAAGATGCTGACCCAGGACGAGTACGAGGCCAGAAAGAAAGCAAAGGCGGACAAACGCCTGGAGAAAGAGAACGCAGCCATTGCTGCTCCCCCCTCCACCTCTGCCGTTCCTGCAACAAGTCTAGGAGCAGAGGTGACAACGGCGGTGCCCGAAGCCAGCTCGGCACCTACCCCCTCTCGAGCTGCAACTGCCCCAGCCAGCACGAGTTCCACTGTGGTTGCCCTGGCCGCAACGGGAGCTGGCACAACGAGTCTTCCAGCTCGTATGCTACCGACGAGCGTTCCGGACTGGTCGCCCGACTTCTTTCGGTACGGGATACCGACTGTGAACGACTCGGTGCAGAGTTCGGAGAAGACCGCCCGAGCTCTGACTCATGCAATGAGGTTGCTCCGGGACATTGCTGACATCGGCAAACTCCATCTGACCGATCTGTCCTACGCCGCCTGCCAGTCTGTGGTGACAGTAAGTTTCTCACTTCCTCTTCTTCTTACTCTACTGCTGAAACTTTACTCCTCGTTGTGCTAACGCCCGAACACTTCCTTGCAGATGAACGTGCTCGTGCAGGAACTCTGCGATCGTAGCCAATATAGCTACAATCACCTCCGAGACGGGATCAACTACTGGAAAGGCAGGACTGAGACGCTGGAGAAGACTCTCGTTGAAGAGAGACTCAAGGCAGACTTTGATCTGTCTCAAGCCAAAGCTGACGCTGTTCGCACTGAGGTGAAGTTGAATACTGCCACCAAGGCACAGAAAAAGCTGAGGCTGAGACACGATCAGCAAAGGAGACCGAGAAGAAGGCCAAACAGGAGGTAGAGAACGCTGTTCTACGCATCAGCGAACTGGAGCACGTCTCCCAAGCTTTGGGCAGACAGTTGGAGGAATCTGAGGCAGCCAGGACAGCACTGGCGGAGGAGCTCGAGGAGGCCAAGAAAGCTCAAGAAACCATCGAGAGGTCCGTGACCCTGAGACTGCAACAACACTATCAGTCTCAGCTGGACACGCTCTTGGATGAGGATCGGACAGAGACCGAGAAAGAGCTACTCGAATCGCTCCGCCAACAAGGTCGTCTGAAAGAAGACAACGAAGAGGACGCCATCACGGTCTTTGAGCTTCAGAGCAAAGACTTGATCGAGCTAGACGACGAGGCCGAGGTCCAAGGCGTCGAGCAACCTCACTCTCTCGAAGGTCCTGCACCTCTCCCTGCTGAGCCGTCCTTCGAGCCAGCTGTTCCCGAAGCTCCTGCTGCTGCCAATGAAGCTACTCCAATGGAAACCCCAACTGCTGAAGCCTCTACTTCTGCCTCTGCTGCGACGACGATAGATGCTGATCTTGAGCTCGCCTGATCTGCTGCTCCCCTTTATGTTTTCTGTTTCTCTTTTTGAATGATGTAAACTCTTTTCTTTCCCTCTGCTACTGTAATTACCCAGAAATGGGCCTTCTTCATGAATGGATCACTTACTTTCTTATGTACGTGTCTCTTTCCTCCTCGTAATGTAGCACAACGTATGCACAAACAACACAACGCAAGTAGTTGAGTTAATTTTCACGGTCCACAGCATTGATGTGAATATGACACTTTACTATGTGAATGTATGTATGAGGGTGAAAATCATAAACGTTAACACATATTAAACAAATTATTTCGATCAAAGCACTACGAACAGAACACTGCGAGCAGAGCACTACGATCATAGCACTACGAACAAGCACTACGAATAGAGCACTACGAGCAAAGCACTACGAACAAGTACTACGAGCAAAGCACTACGAGCAAAGCACTACGAGCAAGCACTACGAGCAAAACACTAATCCAGATACATCATTCGCGTAGTTCACTGTGAATGCAATCTGACAAATAAAATTCATACGATGAACACAATATAACTCAGTTTCGAAGCACATGCTCAGAGGATGTCATTAGGATAAGCCACTAGATTTGCTCAGATGACATCCTTATATAAGCCACTGGTGTTCGTTATGAGTAGGTTGTTCAGTCAAAATTTTATTTGAATTACTTGCAAAACATTCACAATATAACACTGATGAACCAGACAGAGCATAGTGCAGACTATGAGCAGGCGCATAATATTGCAAGTCACATGTTGAAGTATGAGCACTACGATTATGTAAAATCACTGAAAACTTGTAAGCACAACGATGCATGTAGTAGCATATCACAGATTCTATTGAAAGAATTGCCTCAGATTCATAATGTTCCAGAATTTTGAGATGAGGTTACCTTGTAAGTCTTTCAAGTAACAAACTCTAGGACTTCCCAATCGCTCCACGATATAAGGCCCTTCCCAGTTAGGTCCCAACTTGCCGCTGTTAAGCTCTCTCGTGTTCTGGAACACTCTTCGGAGAACGAGATCACCGACCTGCAGCACTCTCCGTTGTACTTTCTTGTTGTAGGCTTTCCTCAATCGTTGCTGATACCTCCTCATCTGAATGCTGGCATCTTCTCGCTTCTCTTCTAGCAGATCGAGATGAATAGCCATAAGCTCTGTGTTCTGATCTTTCTCTTCATCCTTCTTCTTGTTGTGCCAAGAACGCACTGTAGGCAAACTGATCTCAGTAGGAATGATAGCTTCCATACCATACGCTAAAGAGAAAGGAGTTTCATTGGTAGGACTCCTCGGAGTTGTTCTGTACCCCCATAAAACGTTGTGCAGCTCGGCGGTTCACTTCCCATTCGAATCTTCCAGTCTTCTCTTCAAGGCATTGAGAATATTCTTATTGGCTGCCTCGGCCAATCCATTCCCCTGAGGATAATATGGGGAAGAGAAAACATGCTTGATCTTCAGCTCGCTGCAAAAGTCTGCAATCAAACGTCCTGAAAACTGCTTCCCGTTGTCAGTGATGATGGACTGCGGTATGCCAAATCTGCAGATGATATGTTCCCACAAGAACTTCTTCACCTCTTGTTCTCTGATACGTGCAAGGGGAACAGCTTCAATCCAACGAGAGAAGTAATCAGTTGCCACTAGAAGAAAGATCAGATTCCCTGGAGCCCTAGGGAAAGGTCCCACAATGTCAAGTCCCCAACGCGCAAATGGCCAAGGTTGAGATACAGTGCTGAGCTCTTGAGCCGGAGCATGAATCAAACGAGCAAACCGTTGGCACTAGCTGCACCTCTTCACATACTTCTGAGCATCAGCCTGCATATAAGGCCAAAAGTAACCTTGCCCCAGAGCTCGATGGGCAATGGTTCTCCCACCTGAATGAATACCACATATACCTTCATGCAACTCAGCAAGTATTCTCTCCACGTCTGCAGGATGAACACACTTCAACAAAGGCCCACCAAAAGATTTCCTAAACAACTCTCCTTGCACCAAGGCATAACGAGATGCCTTGAACTGAATGCGCCTCGACTCCTTCACACTGATAGGAAGAATTCCATCCTTCAGATAAGCCACCAGCCCTGTCATCCAGCTCGGAACAGGATTGACAAAAAACACTTCCCGCTGTGCCTGAAGAGTTATGGAAGGATATTCTTGGAACTCCATCAGAATAGCCTTAGGCTCGTCAGCCTGCACCATGGAAGCTAGATACGCCAAAGCATCAGCATGCCTGTTCTCATCTCTCCGGGTGTGCCTGATCTCCACAACGGTGAATGCTTCACACAGCGAACGAACGAGAGTAGCATACTGCTTCATCCGGTCATCCTTGCAGTCATAAACACCATTCACCTGATTCACCACGAGCTGTGAATCACAAAACACTCTCAACATGGAGATCTGCAGCTCCCGAGCACTCTCCAGCCCAAGCAGTAAGGCTTCGTACTCAGCTTCATTGTTGGAGGCAGTGAAACCAAGACGCGACATCTTCTGCACTTTGATGTTCTCCGGACTTATAAGCACAACACCCAGTCCTGAACCACTAGAATTAGAAGATCCGTCCACGTACAATAGCCAACCATTCCACTCTGATGACTCGGCTCCATCCACAACGATATCTCCGTTGTCAACTTCAATAGGAAGTTCCCAAAGATCAACAACCACCTCCTCAGCTTCCTCCTCCACAGGGAAATCAGAAAGAAAACCTGCCATTGCTTGCCCCTTTTCTGAACTCCTAGCCCGATACTGAATATCGAACTCACTCAGAGCCACAGCCCACTTCGACATCCTCCCCGCCAGCTCGGGTCGTCCCAGCACGACTTTCAATGGATACGTTGTGATGACAACGATAGAATGAGCATGAAAGTAAGGACAAAGCTTTTCCGTAGAAAAGACAAGAGCTAGGCATACCTTTTCGAGCTTGCTATAATTGCACTCCGCCTTGAGAAAGGTTCTGCTGATGAAATAGACAGGTTTCTCCACGCCATCACAACTCCTGACCAGGACGGAACCAAGGGCTTGCTCTGAAACAGATAGGTAAAGATACAAGATTTCACCTGGCTCAGGTACCGAAAGGATAGGAGCTGAGCCTAAATACTCCTTCAAGGCAAGGAAAGCTTGAGAACACTCTGGAGTCCACGCAAAAATGGAGTCCTTTCTCAGCAACTCGAAAAGAGGTTTGCAACGATCTGATGACTTGGAGATAAACCGATTGAGTGCAGCAATCCGGCCAGTTAGCTTCTGGATCTCCTTCTTCGACTTAGGCTCTGGCATGTCCAGCAAAGCACAGATCTGAGCTGGATTTGCCTCAATTCCCCGCTGACTAACAAGATAACCCAAAAATTTCCCTGAGGTAACCCCGAAGGTGCACTTCTCTGGGTTGATCTTCAGATTGAAAGATCGCAGAACAGAGAAGGGCTCAGCAAGGTCCGTCACCAGAGTACCTCGTACTCGACTCTTCACAACGATATCATCGATGTACACTTCAACCGTCTTGCCAAGAAGTGACCCGAACATGAGATTCATAAGACGTTGATAGGTGGCACCTGCATTCTTCAAGCCAAAAGGCATCACTCGATAACAGAACAAGCCCCGCTCCGTTATGAAGGAGGTCTTCTCTCGATCTGCTTCCGCCAGGAGGATCTGATTATAGCCTGAATAACCATCCATGAAGGATAACATCTCGTGGCCAGTAGTGGCGTTGATGAGCCTGTCTATCCTTGGCATGGGAAAAAAGTCCTTGGGGGCAGGCCTTATTGACCCCAGTGAAGTCAATACAAACTCTCACCTTCCCGCTCTTCTTAGGCACAGCCACAATATTGGCTATCCAATCAGGGTACTGCACCTCCTGAATGAACCCGAACTGGATCAGCTTGTCAATCTCTTCGTTCACTGCATCATGATAAGCTGGGGCAAGCCTCCGAGGTTTCTGCTTCACTGGAGGGATAGCAGGATCAACATTGAGGTGATGACAGATAACACTCGGATCGATTCCAGTCATGTCTTTGTGAGACCATGCAAAGACATCAAGGTTCTGCCTAAGGAAACTCAGCAACTCGAGCTCTTCCTCCGTTGTCAAGCTCGTCCCGACCTGCAACACCTTTGGCTCTTCTTCCGTTCCCAAATTGACAGCTTTCGTGGGCTCAACGGAAGGATCCAGCTTCATCTGGGTGAAAGCATGAAAATACAAGATGTCTGCTCCACTCCCGGAATCCACGAGCACTCTCTTGATGTCGAAATCTCCTATTCTCATGGTGAGAACAAGAGCATCATAGTGAGGTCGGATCACTGCTGCCAGATCACGATCAGTGAAGGTAAGTGCCTGCTCAACGCTTCTGCTAGGCACTTGCACCTGACACACTGCAACATCGTGAGACAGCTTCCTGGCCTTCGCCCTGAAGTTCCTCTCCACATCTGCTTCCGGCGCTTGCACGTGAAAAATGACATTGATCGTGCCCCGGGGAGCTCCTCCACTGGTACTTGGATTGCTGGCAAGTTCTCCTCCACGAGCCTGGGACACCGGCTCCCTGGCATGCTCCATACCGCCGTCGTCAGAAGCAAGATACTCTCCTAAGTACCCTTCCTGAACCAGTCTCTCCAAGTACTCCCTCAGAATACGACATCGGTTGGTGAGATGACCACGGCACTTGTGATAATGACAATACTCATGCACCCGTGGTCCCGATGTAACATCCTGCACAGTCCTAGCCGGCCACTCGAAGTACGGCTGATCCTCCATCGACCTCATGATGGTCGCCGGGCTAACCGTGAAATTGATGCGCTGTGCTCGATCTGCAAAAGATCGCCGCTCACTAGGCTGCACGCCCCTCTCGTACTGTACCTGAGGCTGCACCTAGCGTGGCTGATACTGCTGCCTCGCCTGCTACTGATCATTAGGACATCTCTCCGTCCTACTCTGTTGCTGATTAAAGTTTCTTTCCAGCGGACGCCGATCCGGCTGATCCCGCTGAGTCACATAAACCACTCTCTCCTTCTGCTTCCTTGGTGGCGAGTCCTCAGATGATGAAGACTCGTACCTCTGCTTCTTCTCCTTCCTCTTCGAAGATCGGTGTGATCTCTCCACGACATCCACCATTCTCGTCCTAGACTTCGGCACCGGCACAACGGATACGTCCTCCTCGTACCTTCCGTACTTGGTGGCACGAACCATCAGCTCGTCCATCTTGACAGGATAGTCAAGAGCCAAGGACTTATAGAGCTCGGAATGCTTGGGGATAGCATTCTTGAAAGCAGCGATACAGCTCGCTTCGTCGACCTTGTCGATGTTGTGGACTTCATCAGTGAAACGCGATATGAAGTCCGTCAAGGATTCGGCCGGCTTCATCCTCAAAGAGAAGAGAGTATCTGCCCCTGCTTTCTTCTTTTTATTGATGATGAAACGATCAATAAAAGTTGACCTGAGCTCTGAGAAATTACTGATGGAACCAGGAGGCAAGTTCCGAAACCACTTCGACGCTACCCCAGACAGGCTGTTGGGGAAAGCCTTGCAATACAGGTCATCATCTGGATTGCGAACAGCCATAGCGTGTTTGAAATCAAACAAATGCTCCTCTGGATCCGTCCTTCCGGTGTACATGGGGAAGATCGGAGTTATAAACTTCGAAGAAGTATACGACTGATTAATGGCGTCTATGAAAGGAGAGTTCTCAACGTTATCCTTTGCTGACTGAGCAAAGTGGTCAGGAATCCCTCCCTTCTTGCTCTTAACACGAGCACCGATCAAAGCCTCCACCTCCTTGGCAGTCATCCAAGTCTTCTGGGCGTCTGCACCTCCGGTATTCCCTCTCAAGTCTTCTCTCCCTACCCCTTCTCGCAAATCCACGCGATCTGAAGGAATACTCTGCTCTGCCCGAACCTGAGGCTGTCTTACATCCCCTTCAGTAGGATGAAGCACAAACCTGGTTTCACGGTTCTCCGGTGCAGAAGGAGAAGAAGAGAAGTCAAACTGACGTCTCACAGGAGGCCTCTGCAGTGGCACCTCATCCACCTCGAGCCTGCTATGCTCGAACGCCTCCAGCCTTGCCTGCATCAACTGCTGCTGCCTGATGATCTGATCCAGAGCAGACTGCTGCATTTGCAACATCGCCAAAATACGATCGGAAACAGAGAGCTCAATAGGAGGAGGCACGGTCCTCTCTGGTTGCCCAGACGAAGGACTGACCCCCGGGATGTGCACGACAGAAGGTACAAAAGGAGTGGCCTGAGGGGTTTGATCCTCACGCCCGAACACAGATGACTGGTCAGCCATGATCACAAAGAGCAAAGGGGGGTTCGTTTATTATTTCCCACAGACGGCGCCAATTTTTGTGGGGGAAAAACTCCGGAAAGGACACGTGTCAGCAACAGCTCCTCCCACGCTCTGGTTTACCGGTAGAAGGTTGGAGTGGAGGGTGTGACACCCTGACCTGTACTCCGATGCTAAAGTCAGTAGATGTAGAAGATGATGAATAGTACACACTGAAAGAGGCACTGAAAGTTACGCAAGGCTCTGGGAAGCACTGAACACGTATACTCTTGAATATGGATGATGAACAACTGACCAACCCCTAAGCACTAAAAATCACGGGGTATTTATAGGGTAAGGTTGGTATGGCCATCGATGACCATGGATGGCCATAGGTGTCCATACCACATGTTTTGCACTCATTGCCAAATATTGTCAAATCATATCTGCCGCCGGTTGCATCACACGCGAGAGCCTCCTAAGCGTCCAATCGGACGGGATCGGACAGTACGCAGAAGTGACCAGCATTAAATGCCAAGACAGTGCTTTCGGCACGCAACAGTGTTTTCGGCACGCCTGTCAGAATTATGGATCGCCTCCTGATCACTTCCTCCTACGAGTCGGTCTCGTTGTTGACTCGAGCTCGGTTACGGTGTAGTTGTCTTAGAATACAGCCAGGACATCGTTGTCGGTGAAACGGGCTCGTTGTTCATATACGACAAAAACGTTGTCAAGAGTACAACGGTTATGTTGTGCTTCAGACAACGAGCACGTTGTCAAGCCACAACGGAAGCGTTGTTCTACAAGAGAACAAAGACGTCGTAATGCGCACAACGGGAACGTTGTGCATCAGACAACGTGTGATCCCTCTATTTTAAGCACGTGACCCCAACTCGTGTCCACGTGTCACTTTCGTGAACAAAACAACGAAAACGAGCTCGTTCTCCAACGCTGAGTTGATTTTATGAATTTTATCCGTTACAGAAAGCATGAATGCAGTGAAATGAAATAGTTTAATTCTATTGAAAGATTTGTATGTGTTATGTATTCAATCAAATGATGAATATTGAGTGTTTGATGAAATGTCTAAGTAGATTTTGATTAGATTGTCTATATGAAAGTTAATTATGAGAAATGGAGACTAATTATACATAAACTATTGAAGAGTATGCTTAAAGTACGAAAGTATGTATTTAAATGATATGTGAGCATGCCTAGAATTATGAATTGATGATAGAAATGTCTATGCCATGTTGTTAAAGTCTTGTTGCCTACATGTTACTCACAAATGACTATCATGAGCACTTGTAACTATATGATTAAAGTCTTCTGTATAGGAAAGGAAAGATAAGAAAGAAGATGAAAGAAAGAAAAGAAAAAAAAAAGATGATGAAAGAAAGAAAAGAAGGAAAAGTAATGATGCTATTAGGTGGGTACTTAGTTTTGGTTAAACTAGGTACCGGCACTAACTACTTGATATTCCCAAGTAAAGAATGCTATTGGGTGGGTGTTAGTGTTTTAGCTAAATACCTGATATTCCCAAGTAAAGAAGGCTTTTGGGTGGGTGTTAGTGTGTTAGCTAATCACCTGATATTCCCAAGTAAAGAATGTTATTGGATGGGTGTTTAGTGTGTTTAGACCAGGTACACCACTGATGTAACGACCCAAAATCCTACCTTTACCAAAATAGGATATTGGGTCGCCACATTTATTAAACCTACTTAAATCCCATGACATACAAGGCATACAACACCAGTCTCCAAAAATGAGAGTAATAAAATTTCGATATATAAAACCAAACTATCCTGCTCAAGTCTATGCTCAACATAAACAACCCACTATAAACAAAGAAGTCTGATACTCATCTATAAAGTAATCGGATAAGTAACATCATCTAAGAGTCTATTAGAAAACTCCTCACAACTCAAAAGTAAAAACCTAATGATAAGGCCACCTGTCCAACTCTCGTTCACCCTCAACCAGAGATTCGCTTTCCTCCTCTATGCCGTAAGCCTCCTCCACCCAAGGCTCACCTACAAACTCGGGCTCCACACTTGCCAAGACAAAAGTCTGGCTGAGTACAAAAGCACTTGGTGTATATAAAATCCAACCAACAATATAGTACCCCTATACTTAGTTAGAATCATAACCAATAGCATAATAACATAATCAAAGTGCGGAAGAACAAGTGCTCATATACATCATATAATCACCATGACTCGTGCACTTGTGAGAATCTTAGACTTATGAGACAACATGCTTATGGGATGTTTATGCTTATGAGACCACATGCTTGTGAGATGTTTATGTTTATGCACGTATTCAGATCATACACTTATTCAGATCCCTCATTGGGCTTATTTAGTTTATCAGGCTTGTGCAATGCTTATGCTTATGAATCTTATAGCAGCTTATTCAGAACATACACTTATTTAGATCCCTCATTGGATTTATTCAGTCTATCAAGCGTATGCAATGCTTATCCTTGTAGTCCACATGTGTGACTTGTGAGACTCTTATCTTATCATATACATGAGTTTGTGCATAAGTGTTGTAATTAACATTCGAGTTGGTCATCGCTTAGATTCCGATCTCCCACTATGAAAACTCCACTATACTGTCACATACCATATAGTTAGATAATTTTCGGTTTGAAAGATTTTTCTCTAATTTCTTACCTTCCCGAATATCAATTACTATGAAAATAATTAGGCATAACTTAACAAACAATCACATATATATTCCTTAGCATGATTCTTAGCATAATTCATAATCAATTTCACAAATATTCATTTATAATTTATTCATTGTCCATTACATATTATCATGACAAACAACAAAACATAATTGACTTATTTTCACAATAATTCCATAGTGTCATATTAATATTTACCATCTCAAACATTTCAACAAACACATTGGGTACGTAATTTATGAATACATTGCCCTTTCTCATTTCCAATAACATTTCACCATATCATAATCCATCCAAACAACCCAAACACAATCCACATCTATACATTCATCCCATCCTCCATAGTATTTCCCATCCTCCATACATTTCATCCATAGTATTAAACCACATTTTCATCTCTAATAAATTTAATTTATACATAATTGGGAAAAACATATCTAATCTCTATTTCTATCATTTCTATCATATTAATATTCACAAACATCATAATAGGGTTGAGTTGGATAGTATATCGATATTTGGGATCCTTCCCTTGGATCCAAAACGCTCCCAAGAAGTTTTGAAATTGATTTTCAAGCTTTCCTTGAAATCTTCAAGCAATTTCTTTCCTCTCTAAGCAATTTCTTCCTTAGAATCTTAGGTTTTCTCTCTTCTTTTGCCAAATTAGGTTAGAAATGGTTAGGACATTCTAAAACCTCGAAATAGAACCCCTATTTATAGCCCCAATGGTTAAAAACCCTAAAATCCATGATTTTGGGATTTTTAAAACAAAAATTGCGCGCTCCAATTGATCGGGGGTTAGTTCCGATCGGTCGAAGAGGACTGGACAAACTTTCAGGTTCCAACCGATCGATCGGTGTTGTCTGGGCCAATCGATCGATGATGGTCGATCGATCGGTCTGCCTGGGCCGATCAATCGGTGCCTGGACAGAACACCTGGGCGACTTCCTAGATCCATATGATCGATCGGTCTGAATGGTCCGATCGATCGAGGGTCCTGAAATTGAGAAATTTCATCATTTTTCACCTTCCAACTCGCCTAACTTTACACACTCTTGCATTAAACATCAAAATACAACAATACCCTTACTAAACAAAGTAAAACAAAGGAAAAGGGTTCTGGGACTCTACATCCTCCCCCCCCCCCCTCCTTAAAAAGAATTTTCCTCAAAATTTACGTACCTTAGATGAATAAGTGCGGGTAGTTTTCGCAGACTTCAGCTTCCCTCTCTTAAGTAGCCTCTTCCCTAGAGTGATGCTCCCATTGCAAGAGTAGAAGGGGAATTACTTTAGTACGCAAGACTTGCTCCTTCCGGTCCAAAATTTGAACTGGTTGCTCAATTAGAGTCAAATCTTCTCGAACTTCCAATGGATCAAAATCAATAACGTGTGAAGGATCTGAGATGTACTTCCTTAACATAGAGATGTAGAAGACATTATGCAAACTGGCCATATGAGGCGGCAAAGTGATCCAATGAGCCACTTCCCCAACTCTAGTTGTGATCTCAAAAGGACCCACATTTCTCAGACTGAGCTTGCCCCACTTACCGAACCTCATCACACCCTTTGTATGCGAGATTTTGACAAACATAAGGTCTCCAACCTGAAATTCAAGATCTCTTCATCGAGTGTCGGCATAGCTCTTCTGTCTACTCTGAGTTGTTTTCAACCTCTCTCTGATCAACTGAACTCTATCAATAGTTTGACCAATGAGCTCAGGACCCAGAAGCTTCCTCTCGCCAACTTCGTCCCAACACAAAGGTGAATGACAACTTCTCTCATAGAGTGCTTCAAACAGTGTCATCTGAGTACTCGCTTGATAGTTATTGTTGTAGGCAAATTCCACTAATGGCAAGTGATCATACCAACTGCCCTGGAAGTCTAACATGCAAGCCCGTAGCATTTCCTCTATGATCTGGTTCACCCTCTTAGTTTGTCCATCTGTTTGCGGATGAAACTTCGTGCTGAAATCTAAACAGGAACCAATAGCCTGTTGAAAAATCTTCCAGAATCTAGAAGTAAATCTTAGGTCTCGATCAGATACAATACTAACTGGCATTCCATGCAAACAGACTACTCCTTAATGTACAAATTCGCAAGCCGGTTACAATTGTACGTGGTTTGATATGGAAGGAAATGAGCTGACTTGGTCAATCTGTCAACTATGACCCAGATGCATCAAAGTTCTTCATTGTCCGCAGTAGTCCAACAATGAAGTCCATGAAAATATGTTCTCACTTCCACTTGAGAATAGGAAGTGACTGAAGAAGTCCTGCCGGTCTCCGGTGTTCGGCCTTCACTTGTTTGCAAACCAAACACTTTGATACGTATGTAGCCACATCTCTTTTCATACCTTTCCACTAAAAATATTTCTTGAGGTTCTGGTACATCTTAGTTCCTCCCGGATGGACCGTGTACTTAGATTTGTGTGCTTCATCCAGAATCTCCCTTCTTAAATCATCGTTATCCGGAACACAAAGTCTATCATTGAAATAGATACCACCATTTCTCCAGGAGAAATCCTCAAATCCACCGTTAAACGACTTGTTCATAGTGGCGTTCAATTCTTCATCATGCCATTGTAAGTCTTTCATCCTGTCCAGCATGGTCGATTGGATTACAATGTTAGCCAATAAAGCTCCAGATTTCTAAACATTGAAACCTACATCAAAGCTAGACACCTCTTCAAGTAACTTCCACTCTTTGACCATCAAGTGTGTCAAGAATCCAGTAAGTCGTTTACTTAGTACATCTGCTACCACATTGGCTTTTCCCAGGTGGTACTGGATAGAACAATTATTATCCTTAAGGAATCCCACCTAATGGTGTTGCCTTAAATTCAACTCCTTTTACAAGAACAGGTACTTTAAACTCTTGTGATCGGTGAATACTTCAAACTGCTCACCGTACAAGTAACGTCACTGTAGACAACAAAACCTCCGCTACCAGATGAAACTGACAAGATCGGTGTGGTGGTGAGACGCTTCTTTAACTCAAGAAAGCTATTCTCACAATTCTCATTCCACTCGAACTCGGCGTTCTTTCGAGTCAGATAAGTAAGTGGAGCAGCCAAACTGGAAAATCCTTCAACGAATCTTCAATAATATCTAGCTAGGCCCATGAAGCTTTGAATTTCTGTAACGCTCTTTGGTCTTCCCCAACCTTCCACTGCTACTATCTTAGCAGGATCAACTGAAATCCCATCTGCCGACACTACATGACCTAGAAATGCTACTTTTTCCAACTAGAATTCACACTTACTAAGCTTAGCATACAACTAATGCTCACAGAGTCTTTTCAGTGTAACTCGGAGATGCATCCAATGCTCACAAATCGATCAAGAGTCGGCTTGAAGATTCTGTTCATGAGATCCATGAACACTACCAGGGCATTTGTCAAACAAAACGACATGACTAGAAATTCAAAATATCCATATCTGATCCTGAACGCAGACTTAGGCACATCCTCGGCCTTTATCTCCAACTGATGGTAGCCTGACCTTAAGTTGATCTTAGAGAAGTACTTCGCTCCTTACAACTGATCGAACAAGTCATCGATCCTTAGTAACAGATACTTGTTCTTGATGGTGACCTTGCTCAGTTACCGATAGTCGATGCACATTCTCATCGAACTATCTTTTTTCTTCACAAACAAAACTGAAGCTCCCCAAGGTAACACACTTGGACAGATGAACCCAAGATTGAGCAACTCTTCAATCTACTCCTTTAGCTCTTTTAACTCTGCTGGAGCCATCCTATATGGTGCCTTGGAGATGGGAGCTGTACCCGGGGCTAATTCAATCATGAACTCTATCTTCCTATCAAGTGGTAAACCCGACAAATTTTTGGGAAAGACATCTAAGAATTCATTGACCACTGGGATGTTTGAGGAGTCTGGCACTTCTAGTGTAGAAAGGCTCAAAGCTGCAAATCTAGCTACATCCCTCTTGTTCAAAACTCGGAAGTGGAAAGGAGGTCCATTGACTGGCTTGAAGTTAACCACTTTCTCAAAACAATCAACATAGCCATGGTAAGCGGAAAGTCAATCCATTCCTAGGATGATGTCGAAATCCTGAAATTTAAGGACAATAAGATCGACTAGCTTCTCTCGCCGACCAATCCAAATATCGCAAGAGCGATAGACCTTGTCGGTGATGACTGAACTACCCACAGGAGTGGCGATAGCTAGTTCGCGGTCTAACAGACTTGGCTCTTACGAGAAATCTTGTGCGAAGCTAGGGGTCACGAAAAAGTGAGTCGATCCGGTGTTAATCAACACACGATCTAAACAGTTATTTATCAAAAACTCTGCCGATGTCTAAGATTGCCCACTCCGCAATCAACAGGGGCCTCGGCCAACTCATCCACAGGGATTCAGGCCACCAATGAGGCATCCGATGCAGCAGAAGCCACCCTAGGGCCCAAGACCCTAGCAGCCCCGCCAGCTAGCTCAGGGCCCGATGTTTGCTACCTCGGAGCAAGATGTACAGGTGTCCAATGACGTAATGCAAGGTACGTTTAAATTTTAAATTCAGTTATATATAATATAATTCTGTTTATGTGACTATAATGTTTACCACCGTGTATAAGCATGCTAAATATATAATAATTGTTTGTGCACATGATTTGACACACTTAGTTATGTATCCAATCCGGCAATCTCAAGTCCGGGGCCTACTCTAGAAGCCCCGCTCGATGTCTCTTTCCACACTGGCTGCATGCGTTATACAACTGAGTCCCAGCAGTAGGCGGGATAACCAGTGATACCGGAGGGGCTACCAGAGTTGGCCTCTGATACGGGGTAGGCCTAGCAATGGGCATAGGACCTGATGTTCTTGGCCTCTTGTCATGCAGTCCTTGTTTATCTGCTTGCATTCCTCTCTTCCTCAAAAACTCTACCGATCTTCTCTCGGCAATCAAAGCTCTCTCACTAACTTCCCGATAAGTCCCAAGACGCAGGATCTCAACCCTATTTCGGATGTAGTCTCTGAGACCCATCTCAAATCTCCTCGCCTTCATGCTCTCCGTGGTGATCAAATGAGGTGCGAACCTAGACAGCTCAGCAAAGTTAGCCTCATACTCGGCCATCAACATGCTCCCCTACTGTAGAGTGGAGAACTCAATCTCCTTTAGCTCTCTCACAGAAGTCGGGAAGTACTACTCATAGAAGACATCGAAGAACTCTCCCCATATCCATGGCTGTCTTGCTCGCTCTTTATTCCTCTTCCTAGCTGCGGCTCTCCACCAATGCTCCGCCTCGCCTTCCATAACAAAGAAGGCCCACTTCACTCTCTGATCCTCAGTAGGCTTGAGCATAGAAAATATCTTCTCTAACTGTTGATCCACTGCTCTGCTACAATAGGATCAGTACTTCCGCAGAAAGCTGGAGGACTCATCCTCATGAATGCTTCCACTCCATGATGTGGGGGTGGGTGAACCTCAGCTAGCCTCTTTTGTCTGGCTTGTCCGGCTGCTAGCAAGGCAGTCTGTTGCACCATAATTTCAGCCTGTCGAATCATGGCTGCTACAATAGCCTCCATAGCCTAACTTTCATTGGGCTGGCGGGTACCCTCTAGGATATCCCCATCAGTCACACTGCCCCCTCCATTCCTATTATTTCTCGCACCTCTTCTCATGATGATGTCCTGAAGTAAATTAGAAACTAGTCATCTTTTAGAAACAATTTCATGAAACATTTAATTTACAAACTTAATCCTATAACTCAACTTAAATCCTAACTTGATGTTGCTTCCCTAACTTTGGTCAATTTCCTTATTCCTAAACCTAATACCTTAGTCCTAAGGATTCTAATTCCTTGGGCTCTGATACCACCTCTGGTATCAGACCTATAATTTAGAATTCATCTGAGTTCTAATCTCAACTCAGAGAACAGCCTAGCCATAGGAAACCTAATGTCTTGCGCTCTGATATCACCTCTGTAATGACCACAAATTCTACCTTAATCAAAATAGGACTTTGGATCGCCACATTTCTTAAACCTGCTTAAATCTCATTACATACAAGGCATACAACACGAGTCTCCAAAAATGAGAGTAATAAAATTTTGATATATAAAACCAAACCATCCTACTCAAGTCTATGCTCAACATAAACAACCCACTATAAACAAAGAAGTCTAATACTCATCTATAAAGTAATATGATAAGTAACATCATCTAAGAGTCTATTACAAAACTCCTCACAACTCAAAAGTAAAAGCCTAATGATAAGGTCACTTGTCCAACTCTCATTCACCCTCGGCCAGAGGTTTGCCTTCCTCCTCTACGTCGTAAGCCTCCTCCACTTAAGGCTCACCTACAAACTCGGGCTCCACAACTGATCATCTGATATTCTCAAGTAATGATGTTATAGGGTGGGTTTTTAGTGTACGTCAGTCCAAATACCGGCACAACCACCTGATATTCCCAAGTAAGAAGAAATGAATCCGCTAAGTTAAGTACAAGAACAAAAGATGAGAAAGTGAAAGTGTACAAGAACGAAAGATGAGAAAGTGAAAGTGAAAAAATAAGAAGAAAATGGAAAAAAAAATGGTTTCTGAATAAGGTAAAGTAAAGTATGTCTTTGAAAAGTATGCACGCAATATCGAATACTATGATTTCAGTATGTTCGAAATGAAGAATGTTATACGTCCGAAATTGAGATGAATATAAACTGCTTATAAATTCTTATAACATTATTGTTTAGTAGTTAGTATACGCTGAGTTTTCCATGCTCAGCCGAACTGTTATTGTTGGCAGCTCCTCCTTTTGATATATGTGCTCTAGCTCCATAGGTGGAGGAAGATCAGTACATTGAAGAGGGTGTCGAGGAAGAACATCCGGAAGGAGAAAAAGGCTTCGACAAGTGGCCTTACCTTGATTTCTATTGAGAGGGTGAGGAAGTGATGTATATACTTACTTTAGACTTGTTTAAAAGGTGGAGGATGTCCACCTATTACTTGGATGTGTTTGACGGATTTACTTGTCAGACTTTTATTTCAGTTTCTTTTGTTTATGTCATTGGAATACAGTTGAATGTTGCTAAGAAAAATTTTACCTTCCGCTTTTTAGCATTGCTTTAAATCCTCTTGCAGGATGGTTTGAAGTATAAGTCACGAGCCAAGTCTCATAACTTCTAGGGGGGATTTTGGGTCGCGACACCATGGGGTTATTAAATCACTTAAAATTTTGCACATTTATCCTTTAAAATATTTATAATAACAAGTTTTCCCTTAGATAAGCTGAACCCCAAATTTTCTTCTTCTCAATCGTGTGATCGATGTTTGAAGAAAAGAAACCCACAACTAAAAGTAAATGAGTTTCTCTCTCACATACCCCATTAATCCACTGCAACAATTTTGATTTATTCTAATGTTGTTCTACACATCTTTAGCCGATAAATCTCGCATACATTAATATCAATGTCATCATTTTGAGGGTTCAATGGCAAATGACAATTATGGCATTCATATGTTTTTTTTTAAAACCATCTTGTTTAGGTTGTTTGAAAGGTTTTTTCAAACCTTATTTTAACTATTCTATGTATGATGTTTGGTTGGGTGATCTATAGCCCGGGCTTGATTCAAATTGGTGATATGTAGGTTATGGATGATGTCACTTTTTAGACCCTAAATTATTCTAACAACATGACTTGAATTTTCATGAAAATAAATCAATATTAAGAAATGACATGAATTTTAATGTAAAGAAATCAAAATTAAAAAATTCAAACTTTTTTTTACTAAAAAAGCTTTTGAGGATATGTATTAAAAGAAGTTTTGTGAAGAATCTAAATTAAATGGAAAGACCATGGACTGACCCAATCTCCTACCATTCTCATCCAAACAATCCAGCTCCATAACAAAGCTAAACGTTATTCTCATTGTCTATTACAAAGCAAGGTTAGTTTGGAAACTTTCTTAGTTCTAGCAGAATATCAACGTCTCGCTAAATAACAACACTGATAGTTTACGTCTTTCAACAGTGTCACCTCTAGAAAGAATTGAAAGTGATGATGTTTCACTAATCTGCAAAATCACAGCAATTAGATGATGAAATTTCCTAACGGGGGATTCCACAAGGTAAGTGACTCCTACTGTAAGAGTTGTGATATCATGTACTTAAGCTACATATTGGATCTAAAATCAAGTATATATGAGCTATAATATAAAAGATCTTCTGAGTGTTTCCTATTGAATGGTGATTGAGTGATTTTCAGAAGTTCCTTAGGTGGCATTTGATTGGATTTTATTAGCCAAAAATCAATTTTGATAAAATTGATTTTGTAAAATTATTTGCAAATAATCACTTTTCAAATAATAGTGTTTGGGGAATACGAAGATGATAGGCTCAACTTCTTTTCCCCGAACACTATTATTTGAAAAAATAATTATTTGACAATTTATTTTACAAAATCAATTTTATTAGAATTGATTTTTAGTTCATAAAATCCAATCCAAACGCCCCATTAGACTTCATCTTCCATATCCATTTGTATAATGTGCATGGCATAGGGTCTTTCCTTACTTTATACATCATTCGTACTAAACAACAAAATGAATATCATGATATCATTTTTCCCGTGCACTCATTAATGCACAATAAGGGTCTCATTAATCCTAATTGGGTTAGCACTAACCTAACCCAATTAGATATTTAAGGAAAACCTGATTTAGGGAATTGTTATCATGAAAAATGACAAGGTTGGCCCTCTATAGGCTAAACCTCAAATTCCTCAATGATATTTTGGTCATAATTACAAATATTTGTAAACTATAGCAGTTGTAGATTGGGTCAGCTAAAAAACAATCAATCCAAACCCAACCCGTTTGTAAATGAGTTGCTAAACGTGAATCCAATCCAATCTGCCTTAAAATTCTATTTGAACCAAATCCACTTTTCTTATTAATATTTTCCAATCTTTTTTTAACTATTCTAGGCTTTATTAATGAATTTTCTAACTAATTTAAAGTCATTATAGATATCTATTGTACAAAAAAATAGAAAAAGGAAAGACAAACATTAAGCCTTAGAGAATCAGAACTATTTATACTTTTTGTGTGTTTAGAAATTAGAATAGGAATGTTTGAGAATGAAAAATTATAACATGATCATACTCTATTCTCCTAGAAGACCATGTTTGATAGTCAAATACTTAAAAAGTTAGGAAAAGAAGAGTAAATAAGAGGACCAAAAATTTCTCTCTTTATCCTTCTCTTTCCTTTTGAGGTAACGCTCAACAACTCTTAAATAAGCTAATAAGTGGTTTTTTTAAATAAGTAAATCTTTAATAGTTACTTTTTTTTTACAAGAAGCTCGTTTGGTATTGCCACTTTCTTAGTATAGAAAAAATACTTATTTATAATAAAAACATTTGATCAATCAAACAAATAAGTACTTTTTCAAGGGTATTTGTCATTTAAAAAAAAATAATACAAGCATTTCTCCAAAATTTAAAGTACTCTCAAGGACAAGTATCACACCCACAATTATTCATCTTCCCTTATTCCCATGGTCCAAATACAAAATGTCAGGCTTATTTCACCTCTTGGCATGTTGTAGAGTTCTGTTGATGGTATTTAATGGATAACTACTTCGAGGACAAATGCTATCCTTGCGTCGCCAAAAAACAACATATCACAACTAGTTGAGGCACGATGATATCCCTTGTTTAAGACAGTTACTCTCCCTTGAGTGATCGTCGAGCACGATGAGAAAGAAGGAGAATCTTTTTTGTAAATTAAAATACAAACACATGTTGCTTTTGTTGTCTCATTATTATTCAATGGCTTCAGGTTCGGTTGGGTCGGATTTTACCAGACCTAAAATTCACCCACAAATGTTTTTAACAATTAAAGTATATGAAACTCAAACAAAAAGGCACAATAAAACTTTTTAAGAATGAAAAAATATCCTTATTTGTTTTGTACCCCTTCCATGAGGGTGGTCTTGAGACCAAGTCCTAGAGATAGAAGCTGTCCTACGGTGATGTGTCCTAGAGTGATGTTGTAAGCAGATGGTCCATTCACCAGTTATCAATCCATTAACTTTAACCACTAACAGGAGATAAGTGATGGCTTACATGAAAAAAGGAATGAAAGAAACAAGCCGATCTCAAAATTAATTAATTATGAAAAAAAAAAACCAAATGACCATCAAAAACTTGAGCAATGATCAGATGTACAAACTGGTTTCAATTCTAGATCTAATTTGGAATGGACCACACACTACCATGTGTCTAATGAATATGGGCCAGGCCTATTCAAGGTGAAACAAAGAGACACTTGTAGCACTATAAACGGAACGAATTTGAAGCGGATGGTGCTATAATCGAATTTAACTGGATTGCACTATCAAAAATTCAATTCAATCTCCAAAGAATAGTGAAAGTAATCATATTCAACTTTCATTAAAAATATTTGAGTTTGAATATTATCAGATCACTTTAATTAAAAATAAAATGAAAGGTAAAAAAAAAATTCACTAAAAATTGCAAAACTATTTTATCTGCAATTGTATTAAAAATATCATTTTCAATATATATTAGATTTATGAAAAAGAAAATACATAATAATAAAATATTCTAACATAATGAACTCATGATATATATACACGCACACACATATGTGTGTGTGTGAGTTACAGAAGCAAATTTTAACAATGAATTTATTTAATAGTTGTAAGAGCTTAAATTCTTGACATTTATAAGTTTGATCAAGACGAGATAAGAATCAAAAAAAAAATCAACAAAGTATATAAATGTTTCTCTATTTGTGGGACCCACTAATTACAAACAAATTGAAATTGAAATTGAAATGTAATCTAATTTTGTAAAATAATTAAGATATCTATGAGGCCGCGATATACCTTTATCCATGGCCAAAAACTTAAATACAATTGATATGATAGTAGAAACCTAATACATTAGGGTTTATCCCATGTATTATGGTTCGGGCAAAGAAATAAATATTAGCTAGAGAGAGACACGACGATAACCATTGATAAGGTTCATAATGCCTATTAAGTCTAAGATTTATCCTGTGGTTAATATATGTATTACTCATTTTTATTTTATTCTTATTCATATGAAATTATTATTTACAACAATGTACAATTTTACTAGAATATATATATATATATATATATATATATATAATTGGTTGGATATTTAATGATTCAAATATACAATATATGATACATTGATATTCGTATACGTAATAAATGGGTTTTTTTCTTTATGATGATGGTTCTTAATGTTGTAAAATTTCACAAATTTTTAATTTTGGTAGAAAGGATATGCTTATTATTTTGCCTTACACTATTACGGTCAAAATTTTAAATTTTTGGTCGAAATTTAGACTTTTGAAATTTTGGAATTCAAATTTCAGTTAAAATATTGTTGGTTTACTAGTTTAATAATTATTAAATTAAATTTTAATTAAAAACTGATATTTATCGAACATATCCAGATTTTTGTATATTTTAGAAATTTTCAATAAATTTTCTAAAATTTAAGATTTTATTTTTAAAATAAAATAATAATAATATTTTGTTACTAAATTATAAATTTAATTAAATGTTAATCCTTTATTATAATAAAATACCTATAAATTAGGATAGTTAAGACTCTTAAACACTTCTATAGGTTAAACTAAAAAAACCTAAATATTAAAACCGTCAAGCACTTCTACTCACTTATTTAAACTACTAACATATTAACCTATCTAAATATTTTACTAAATAAGTGATTTACATTATTTAGTAACGTATGTAAATATATAAATTAAAAATATTTATAAACATTTAATTTAATTCAACCTAAAATTTGAAATTTTGTAAAATATCAAGATATATTGAGAGAATATTTTGATTCAATAAAACAGTTTAAAATAAATTTTATCTATTTTTTAAAATTTCAACTACATTTTAGGATCCAAAAATTCTGAAATTTTTGGGATTTCAATCCTTGGTGCTAAGACTCCACCCAACCACAGCCCAAAGGGGGAGTGTTAGCGCTAATCATGTGCCAATAAAAAAAGTCAAATGACTTTTTAGTACGACTTACATTCAAAAGTGATTTAACCTTATCTTTTATGGAACAATCAAAAGATGACAAGATAGTATTTTCCATAGCCTAAAACTATTGTTATTTGGACGCATCTTATTTACAACCCTATTTATTTATTGACTTGGGATCTTCTCCTGTAGCAACTAATAATCATGAAGTGCATTGGATTAATTGGAATCAAATTACTAGGCCGAAGCTTGAAGGTGGTTTGGGGATCCGAAAGCTGGACGATATAGCTAAATCCTTCTTGTTTAAAAGAGCTTGGAATTTGCTTACTTCTGATGGGCTTTGGAGCCGCTTTATTAGGAGTAAATATTTCCCAAATACTCATCCTTGACTTACCTCTAGTAATTCTGGTGGGATATGTACTTTGGGATCAAACATGTTTCGCTTAATAGTAAATGGCTTCTGGGGAATGGTGAAAAAATAACTTTTTGGTTTGATATATGGTTCAATGATCTCCCTCTTCTTGAAGTGGCCTTATCTCCACCTCTATCATTTCCTCTTATCAGTGATTTTTTGAGTGAGAAATGTTGGAATTTTACCTCTATTGTTAATCTTTTCTCATCGGAAATTAGCCAGGAAATTAATAGGAGATTTTTCTATTCTTCATCGGAGGAGGATAGGTTTATCTGGATGAAGGATAGCTCTGGATCTTTCTATGCTAAGTCTGCTTGGGAGCTTATTTGTCTGCATGGATATTCTTTTCAATGGACTAAACACCATTGGTCTGCTTTTTTGCCGCCTAAGATATTTGTCCTAATTTGGAAAAAATTTCTTACTGGTATTCCATTTTCGTTGATAGTAACGTTCACTCCAAGAACATTAATCTAGCGAGTAAATGTTCTTATTATGATAATCATAGTGATGAATCTCTCACATCTTTTCAGCTCTGGAGATCTAGCCTCTTCTTTATTGGTTCCAATTAGCAATATTCTGGGCACCCAATGGGTGCAAAATAATACCATCCAATCTAGTCTAGTAAGGTTGTTTAACTAGACTAATTTGGAATCTGTTAGTGGTTTAATATGATAGGTCAGTCCTTGTTTTATCTGTTGGGAAATTTGGAGGATGAGGAACTCTTAAATGTTTGATGATAAAAAAAAAATGTAGCCTCTCTTTAGTCCGAAGAAATGATATGGAATGGATTAGTCTTTTCGAAGTGTTGGAAAATATATAAAGTGCTCTCTCCTTTGGAGCAAAATCTTATTGAATTTTTCAGGTTGGTGGTGGAGCTCCCGTCTCTAAAAAGGCCTATCTTCACTAAGTGGTTCAAACCTACTCCTGATTGGTTCAAGTTGAATATTGATAGTGCTTCTAGAGGTAATCCTGGTCTTGGTGGTGGTGGTGGTATTTTTGGAATCAATATGGGAATTTTATTGGGGTTTTTTTCAACTTCTACAACATTACTAATAATATAATTGCGGAGATGAAGGCTATTCGTGATGGGTATGCGTTTTGTATTGAGTTGGGCCTTCAGAAAGTTATTGTTAAGAGTGATTCTTGAATATCTGTTGATGCCTTAAATGGGGTTGTCAACTGTCCTTGGATTATTTGGTATGAGTGGAAGTCGATTTTGAAACTTACAGAAAAATGTGATTTTCTTTTCATTCATACCTTTAGAGAGAGGTGGCTAATATCCTTTTTAAGGAAGCTTGTACTACTCAAAATAACAAAGTCTATCTTGACAAGAATCTTCTCCCTAAACAAGCTAAAGGTTGTCCAGTTCTTGATTGTTTGGGTGTTTCTAATTTAAGATGTTAATGTTGTGTGCCTGAGGTTAGGTTATGTCCCCATCTTGGTTATATTTGTTTCTTATTTTAATAAACGGGTAGGGGTCCGTGCAAAACCCCCCTCCTCTATTGAGAGGCTTTAAAAAAAATGTCATGTGTGCACGTCATGTATTCATGTGCACATATTTTAAAGGTATGTACACATCAAAAGCTTCGATATGCGTGCACATGCCTTGAAAAGCCTATATATAGGTACATGTGATACTACAGGAGAGAAAGCCGATAGTCTCCTCGGCAGTTGCTATCAAGGGTGGAGCAAGGTGGGGGCGAGGGGGGCTCTAGCCCCTGAACTTTTGACAAAAAAATTAAGTATATTTACTATATTATTTAATTTAAGAGAGCATAGGCATGGGGCAAATGCCTCCTAAACTTCTAGTAACAACACTAAATTTTATTTATATTTTGTATTATAAGAGGTGTATCCAAGGGCAAGGGGCAGCTTCCCCTTAACATTTTTTTTTAAAAAAATTATAAACATACACAAAACTTTGCTCTAGAAAATTCGGCAACCCTCAAACCCCCACATCCCCAGGATAAGAATATTTCGTACTCGCCTAATCATTCTTCACAAACCCATCAAATTTATTAATACTATCAATCAACCATTGTTAGCCCCTACAAGAAAATCCTGAGAAGATCCCATGTCTTATATTTATATTTTTAAAAAGGTAATTTGGTAAATAAAGAAAAAAAACACATTTGTTAATGGGTAAATTACACTGTCCTCCCGAAGTTTTGTGAAATTGCAAGAGTCACCCCTCTAGTCTTTGAAATTACACTAATCCCTTTGAGGTTTAGTGAAATTGCAAAAACATGATCTCTTATTTTTGAAATTACATTGACCTCCCCTAAATTTGGTAAAATTGTAGAAACCTCCCCTCTAGTTTCTCAAATCACATTGTCCTTCCCTATATTTCACTTGTAGGTCCCTTCTCCAGTATGTCGTTATTAAAATAAATAGTTTTTGATTAAGCAATGATTAAAGAGACCCCACAATCGGCTATCTAGTGGATTGCCTTGTCTACGTGTCCTCTAACCCCTTTTAATTTTTAACTATGATTAAACTTAACTAAATTGAGATTAACATATATTTTTTTTTCTAAAAACCAAGTTTGAATTAATAAATCTTAGGGGAACATAATTGGTGGGTCTTAAAAGGAGGGTCGTGGACTAATGAGGACCGACATTTCACTACATTGCAGAATGTTTGGCCCATTAAACATTTTCAATTTTGATTATATCGTGCCCTTTTTGAAGTCAATCAACTCGATTATATGACCTCATTTCCTCAAGTAAATCAATGGAGATAAAATCGTAAAAGAACATCCTCCGTTTTTTTTTTTTTTGATATGGAGCATCCTCCGTTAATGACGTCAAATTGACGAGTTTCGTAAAAGAAGGCTGTGTTAAAAGAAGAAGTTTCTACAATTTTGCCAAATCTCAAAGAAGGTTAGTGTAATTTTAAAAACTAGACGAGAGGTTTCGCCAAACCTCAAGGGAGGGCAGTGAAATTTCAAAAACTAGAGAGGAAATTTATGCAATTTTGGCAAACCTAGGGGTTGTGAATGTAATTTACCCTTTTGTTAATTGTGATTTCGGATGTTTCCACTTTTGCTAACGGACGACAGCCAGAGCCTGGATACGAAAAACCCTAAATTGGATAAACTTTCCCTAATCTCTTATGCCATGTATGCCCACATGGGCTATGCTATGCTTTTTGAGAAGACATCACATGCATGGTAGATCAAGTCAGCATGCATTTGAGTCACGTGTTACGCCCGTTAACGGCCGATTAAAGCTAACAAAGACCCTGCTGACATTTGGACCGTGGCCCCAAAAGAAGATTCTCTATCTCTCTCTCTATGATATTATTTTTTGAGGTCCGATTTCCTATCTCGCGAGCTACCACCTTAAATGGTCCACTGATTCCTTCCCATACACATGACAACTTTTGGTAAGATGTTGGCCCAATATACCATAGCCCCACGATACACACCAGATGTTTCCTCTTCTTTCCCTAGCATCTCGCCCTTATTTTGCCACGTGTCCCTTTTTAACCATTTAACCTTGAATTTAGACGAAAAAAATTAATCACACTTGTTAACCATAGTTGAAGGGCACTTTGTGAGGGCAGGATGAATTGTCCCCTCCTAATACCATGTTGAGGTGACTGACATCTTCAAACTCTATAGCTTCCATCTGGTGGTAATCACACCATCCAAAGTACGATGAACGGTCTAGAATAAATCTCCGTAGATCAGCTTGATAGGATCGTCCGTACTATATATTTTCCACCTGTCAACTTGTAAATCGTCCGAGTTGAGCCATTGTGGACCTACTGCGTCGGTAACTCAACTGGGCTACCAGACTCGGACGAGTTGCCAAAACCAACTCAACCTGCATCAAGCCCTCTCTCCTTCTCATCAGCCACACCATAGCTTGAACATTCACAGAGGAATATTATATCATTCAGAGCCAATGCCAGTTCCTTCAAGCTCTCATGCACTCTACCTAGTTCATATAACATTGACTTCAATATGGTTCAGAAACTCCTTAAGCTATACATTAGAGAGAGGAGAGTGGAAATGTCTACCCGGATTCGACGGAATGAGTTTCAAAGCCTCGCAAAAAGCACCTGCGCCACCATATTTCGAAGGCTTTACTCAGGTTCGGGCACTCGGTACCGTGCTTGGTGTAACACTCGAACCATTCCATGAATAACAAGTATTGTTGCTTCAATGGTAGCGTAAGAAGTGTGTGACCCATAGCTTCTTCCAATGCCTTCACGTCGAGCCCCTTCCTGCACCGCTGCAGCCAACCAAAATCTGCCAGCATTGGTCCAAACCATGCCTGGAGGACCCCCAACCTTGTCTCCGACCGACAATGCAGCTTCCCTGTCCCCAATGCGATGAACACCCACGCTGAAATCCGGCTGAGCTCATACCTGACCATTGGAGATGCTCTCTTGTGCATCCCAATCAGCTCCCCCTGATCCATCCACATATCCACGAACTCTTCCGCCATTTGCCGATCCACCAGAATATCTAGCAGCCAGTTTATGTTATCGACTTGTGTAGCAATTCGCTCAATCAAGGGCTTACAGAATTTCTCTTCAGGAATGGAGTCGGAGGCCTCCTCAAAAAAGCGCAACAGTGAAGCCAAACAAGACTGACATACAAGATAGAGATCCTCCTTTTTGAGGTCGGTAGAGTTCTTCTCATAAACTGAGCTCCTGGATAGAAGGCCATTGAGCAAGCACTTGAGCTCTCTCCTTGCACTGAGGTCAGCACCATTGATGATCGACCAAACAAGCTGTATGGCCAAATTTTGTTGACAGTTTTCCTGGTCCAGCGGGTACAACCTGGCTAGGATGTCTCTAGTTGTTGCATCATCAAACGTAAATCTTGTAAACAGACTCTTCAATTTCTCCTCCTCATCCTCGTCCCAAGGAACAGCCTCAAGGTATTTTAAACAGGACAATACGCCCCTGGTAAACATCAAGCCTGCTGAAACCTGATGAGTAATAAAATAAGGGGCTTGTGAGTTTCCGATGATCCGAAACCATTAGCAGAAGAAACAGAGACAAACTGTGAGAGCGCCACAAGTGAAGTTTCAGTGTAATAAGGTCACATTTAAAGAAACCGACAAGAGTCTTAAGGATTATAATAATCACTGTGAATTTCGTGCACTGGATCTGCCTAATTGACAAAAAGATGAAATCCTGGATACCTGCAGATAGAACTCTGTTTCATTTTCTTTTCAGTGTAAGCCTTTTGATCGGTTGCTTCAAGGTCCTATACATTTCAATTCCAGCAAAAACACATTTATATTTGTCCAAGCCTACAGAATTGCCTAAACCATCTATGGATAGTCAAATCTGACAAAAGACAAAACTTGAAACATCTGGCTGTTTGTACAATTTTAGTCCACCATGGCATGGGTTGACGCAGACCTCTTCACCCTGCAGACTACACCACCAGATAACAGTTCAATGGTGAGAGTTACTAATATGCCTACTCTCCTAACCTTCCTCGCAGACTTAGCTGATTGTCTGTTCATTTAGTCACGTATCAGGTCTGCAGTGAAATCCATTGTTGATCTGCTTTCATACCCAAATCAAACTCTGGCATGTTACATTTCTTAGCATCTATTCAAGAATTATTAATCAACCTAACAAATCTTAATGTAAGATTTTCTATAATTTTTGTGGTTTTAGCACAATTATTTCCAGCCTATCCATACACAAGCTTATATGTTTATATCTCTAATGAGACTGCTCAGTCTTTGGTGCATTCCTCATGAGAATTCTCAACCCTAATGAGATCCAGTGATGCATTATGATTACTAAACACAACCTACTAGCACAGGGTGGGGGAAGGCTGAAAATGAGTGATTTGGTGCAAGCTTAAGAATCCAAAAGGGCGAAGGAAGTCTGAAAAGGACATGGATGTAGATGGAGTAAAAAGATTTGATAACAAACGACCGAAGATATGGCTCTTGATAGACTAGAATGGCAGAATAGGATTTGTGTTGCCACTAGCCAACCCCAAACAGTTGAGATCAAGAACTGATAAAGAAGAAAAAAAAATGAAGGGTTCTAGTAGTAATATAAGGTAAGAGCATAGTTACTAGAGCGAGAAGCGAAAACAAGAAACAAAGCGAAAGTGAGAAGCGGGAAGTGAAGCTCAAAAAAATTCATAGGAAAGAAAAAGTGAGAAATGAGATATAGGCAGATCATTCTCATTATATTAATATGGGTAGTCATGCCTTAGATTTTAACTTACATGAGATATTTGTGGAGAAGTAGGAGTCTTAAATTTCAACCCAACGATACTTGTTCAGGGTCTATACCCTAGACTATATATTTGGGTCTATCCATCACTTCCCACATACATAGCTCTCTTTGAGTACTCAATGGGACGCGAGCTACCTACCTAGGAAGCAAGTATGAAAAAGGAGCTTCCTGGGAAGCAAGTTATTCATAATTAGTAAATTAGTTGGCAATGACTGATTAATTCGTAATTAGAAAACCTTTTTTTATAAAAAATTATGTATCTAGTAGAATTATTTAAAATAGTTAGTTTAATAATAACTAATTTTTTGTAGAAAATTAATTTAAAATCGATAATTAGTAAATTCATAAGTAATTATGAAATATTATTATCTAAAATAATTATTTAAGTAATTCCTTTAAATTTTAAGGCTTCTAAAAGCCTAGCAAAATTAGCTAGAGATAATTAATTAATTCATGATTAGTAAAACGATTTAAAATAGTTACTTGAAAGTTGAAACATTATTTAATCTTAATACTATAATTATTTTAAATAGTTATTTTATTTACTTAAGTAAAATTATATAAAATAGTTAATTATTAAAAGTTAATATATTTGTAAGAGCTAATTATTTAAAATAGTTACATCATATACTTAGTGAAATTATTATCTAAAAAAGTTAGTAATAATTAAAAATTCCATAATTAGTAATATTATTTTAAATATACCACGTAATGTACTATTTTTTTAAGGAATATAATAAAAGCATAATACAAGAGGGGAAAAGATTCAAAGACAGTGAACCAAAAATCAAGAAGACAAAAAAGGAAGAAAACAAGCAAGCTAAACAAGCATTACCAACAAACATAAGATGCTACAAAAGACCTACTAAATTGGAAATAAAGATGAAATCCCCAAGTCCTCGTAATCCCCCCCCCCCCCCCCCCCAATCTCTCTCTCTCTCTCTCTCTTTCTAATGGAACACCACTATGTAATAGGGTGACGAACTCCTAACCAAATCCTGGCTAGGGAAAGAACCGCTGCTACCGAAGGGTCCAACGTTACCGAAAACCAACAAAGATAAGAAGTCCAGAACTAAGCAGTCAGATATCCAAACAACTCCAAGCTGGGAGAAGAAAGAAGATCAGATACCCCTACAATAGGGCAGTTCAATAGTAGGTGATCCACGGACTTCTCTACTGAAAGCCACATGACGCAGTGGTTTACTAAGCTCCAACCTTTGTTTTTGAGAGGGTTGCACGTCAGGATTTTATCCAAGGATACTATCCAAATAAAGAAAGATAGCTTAGATGATACTCCTAAGTACCCCCACAACCTTATGGGGAAAGGGAAGACTAGGACCAGCTTGCAATGTCTATAAGAAAAACTTACTGAAAACAGACCTCTGTTTTCCTTAAACTAGATGCGACTATCACTAGAGATAGGGGAAAACTGAAAAGGAAACCATTGATAAACAGTTAACCATCCTAATGAGATCCTCTACACCCCAGTCGTTTAAGCTACGTCTCAACCTATGAATCCCAAAATCTGATCGACCTATCCATTCAACCAAGGAAGCTACTGAAGCACTCTTGTCTACTGCTAACAAAAAGAGGTTACCAAAGTCCTGCTTTAAGGTTGATTGACCACACCAAACATCATCTAAAACTTCACCCCCTCCCCATTACCCACCTTAAATCCAATATTCTGCAAAAACTCCTCCCTCGTCTTGAAAATAGCTTTCCAGAACCCTAACACATAAGATCCCCTGACTCCTTTGGTTTCCCACCTGTTTAACTCTCCGTGATGCGACACAATCACCTTCCTCCACAAACTATCCCTCTCTTCCACAAACTACCACAACCATTTACCCAAAAATAACTTGTTCACATTTATCAATGATTTAATGTTTAGGACATCACTCTTTTGAGGAAGACACAATTTTCAATCCACTATTTTTGGTGTTGACCTCTCATTCCACAAGAAATCCCTTTTGATCCTTTCCAATTTTGCCGGAACAAATGCTGGAATGCATACCAAAGATAGAAAATAGGTCCGTAGGCTACATAACGTGCTTTTGAGTAGGGTAAGCCTCCCTCCTTTTGATAGTTAAAGAGATTTCCAACTCTCTAGCTGCTTTGTGAACCTTTTTACCACCGGGTTCCATGCCAACTTGGATTTGAACCGAGCCCCCAAAGATAGACCAAAGAATGAGGAGGGAGAGCTCCTATCCTAGACCACTAGGCAAGCTACCAACTCCTCTAAAATAATTTCCTTTCTATTTTCTTGGTCTTGTATTGAACGAGTCAAGTGTTCACTCCATAGATATTTACTTACTAAGAAATATCAACTCTTGAAATCAATTTTTCCCCAACACATTAAGTTGTCCCCTATAGGTCAAACATCCAAAGTTACATTCTTTATGGTCCAAAAATATATATTTCAGAACCCTTATTCCATGTGTTCAATAAATTGAAAATATCAATATCTTGTACAAAGGTCAAAATAGTCCAATCTCATAGTACTAAGACAAATCACTCAAACCCCACGAGTAGGACCGTTAATGGCCCAGCCCTCACTTATAAGGGTGAGGCCCTAGCCCTCAGAGAGCCTAAATTGACTAGGCCAAAGCCCTACCCTCAAAGACCAAGGACGGGCCAATGCCTAGAAAAGAGTAAAAGTTTTTATCAAGTCATGTGGTCCTACATCTCCCTCTCTCAAAATCACACAATTCCTTATCTTTCATATGGATCCTAAAATCACTCTAAATTTATGTTTCCCTCTTATTATTAATTGTCCATATATCCTTTTTCTTTCTCTCTCTTAAATCTATGCATTCTAAGGGTCACCACCATCTGACCTTTGTTTGTATAATAATGTATAATGGGTTTCAACTTTCAAAAGTGTACGGTGATCTTGGATTTAAATAGTTTGATTGTGCTTAGGTGGAGGAGTCTTTATTCATATTATTGTCTTGTAAAAATAATATATAGATGAAGCTTATATTTTTCCCCTCTATCATCCTCATTGTATATGATGACATAAATTAATGGTGCTTATATTCTTTCATCTATCATCTCTATAATAGCATAGTATTGTTTTAGGTTAATACTATTTATCTATGACTTGATTCTCTGTTTATCTTAGTAATATGCATGACTATATATATTATTAGATTTCTCTCTTAGTCTCTAATTAACTAAAATTTTCAAATATAAAAAAGAAAAGATTTAATTTTCCAATATGTATAATAAGACAAGGAGGGCCAGGTCGGGTCAAGATTTGCTATTTACCAAACCCATCCCTCAAGTAAGAGGGCCTTAGAATATTAGGCCTGGCCCTCAGGCCTTAGAGAAGAACAAAAGCCCTTCACTTTGAGAGCCTCTGAGAGTCGGTGCTCTCTCTCACCGAAGGGCCAATTTGACACCACAACTCATGAGCAAATCCCAAAATCTAGCAAAAGTTGTAGAAGATAAATAGGAAATGGCAAAGTTTGAAAACTCTAGGTAAGGGAATTGGTGGAAGTTGCACCATAAATAAGCATGAAACATACATTTGGCCCAACTTTGTAATGGTAAAGTAAACGAGGTCTTGATCTGTCTGGTCCTATTTTTCAAACATCTCACCTGCGTCCAACTTAAGTTAGCATGAACCCTCCATAGTGAGAAAAAACTTGGTAGGACATGAAATCTAGACATTGCTAATTGGATGCGTGCAAATGCTTTTGTTTAAAAGAAATGTAGGTTCAAGCTCTTGATGTCTTGATAGAATTTTTCTCCTTGGACATAGCTCTTGATCTGTATCAATTGATAACATCCCAACTTCTTCATACTCTTAGAGGAATCTGAGGCATGCTCACGAGACTATAAACATGATGATGGAGGTCGAGAGCAACAAGTCTGATATTATCCTAAATACCTCTGTACTTTAAGAGGTGAGGCATCTGCAACTAAAGGAGTCCCCTGGAGAGAATTTAGTTGACATCCCAAGATACATACTACCTCCTTGAAAAATGTATACCCTTCTAAACTGAGTAAAAACCCAAATGGACACTCACACTCAAAGGGGTTTATCCGTCAACACAAATTTAGAGATGTCTAATACTCAGTATTTGATGTCAAAAAAGATCAACGGAATTGAATGTTTTTAGTGAAGGACCACACTTTTAGCTTGAATAAATCTTAGCCGTTAATTACACCTATTAAACAACCTCTGATTAAGAACAAGAAAAGAGACATGATAACATACATAAGACATCTAGGTTCTATTAATATTTCTAGAGTTTATCAGTATCAGGATACAATATATCTCCTTATGGAGGTTAACATTTAATGGAAATGAAAGAAGATAGACTAGAACATGGATAGCCTCACCAACTTTACCTTGTATTCTCCATCTCCAATTATGCGTCTTTCAATCTGGTTTCGCTCCGAATCTTTGTATTACACTGAAATCTTCAGGTCTTCCCTCCAATGAGAATGCTCTCCTTCCATAAAAAAAACAGGCAGAAGTCCCTTTTTAGGGATTGTCCTCCATTTTATATAAGAGATGAGAATAACTATCCACTTTTGTCACGTGAACTGGGTCTGGGCCCTCTTCTGTTGTGGAGGACACTTGTCCTTGTCCATGTACCTTCCTAGTTGTGGGAAGGTGAGAGAGTGGAGTGTCTTTTTCTGTGAGAACACTTGTCAGAATTCTGAGTGTCCTCTTCTATTTTGGAGGAGACATGGATTGAGAGAGGGAGGATTTCCCTCTCTCTAGGGGTTATCCTTTTTAAGGGAGAGGATAGTACATGCATACATCCAATGCACATATGCTACATGGCATGTCAAGTAGGAGGATGATCCCTTTATAGGGATATTAGGACAAGTGGCAGCCCTCGGCTGTTGCCTGTTCATCAGGTTGAAAAGGAGGTACAAGTTTTCGTATCCCATCTATTGCCACATGGTAATCAACTAATTAGTAGGATCATGCTATACTATGATCCATTTTGGTCTTTTGCGGCGGACACATGGAAGCCTCTAGTTGGCTGCCATAGAATATAAAGCACTGCTATCAAAACCGGACCGGCCGGTTGAACCGGAAAAACCGGGAACCGGCCCCCTTAGCGGTTCCTAAAACCCCCAAAACTGGAACTCTTTCAAAACCGTCTAGAACCAATTAGAACCAGCGAGAACCGGTGTCAGAACCCGTTGAGAACCAGGTAAAATGAAAAAAATTATCTTTTTAATAAATAAATAAAAAAAAGGACATGGTCGAACCAGTCAATCCGGGAACCGGCCACCCAGCCGGTTTGATGACCGGTCTGGTTATGAAAACACTTATATAAAGATTAAAGTTTTGGGACATAGAATATAAAGATTGAAATTTCTTATAAGAGCTTTAGAAAAATGTATTCTTGACAAGGAGTAGGGAAATCAAGATACAGTGCTAGTAGTGATGAATGTAAGACAGTGGGACACTTGGTGCAACATGACCGGGAAGTTTGAAGCAACATGACCGGGAAGCCTGATGCATTATGTTGGGACACTTGGTGCAACATGACCGGGAAGCCTGATGCAACATTACCAGGAAGCCTTATGCAACATTACCAGGACGCCTGATGCAACATGTTGAGACACTTGGTGTAACATGTCCTGAAGCCCGATGCAACATGACTGGGAAGCCTAATGCAACATGTTGGGACACTTGGTGCAACATAATTGGGAAGCCTGAAGCAACATGTTGGGACACTTGGTGCAACGTGACCGGGGAAGACTAATGCAACATGGTTGGGAAGCCTAATGCATCATGTTGGGACACTTGGTGCAATATGACCGAAAAGCCTGATGCAACATAGTCGTGCATGCAACATGGCCGTGCATCCTAATGCATCATGTTGGGATAGTTGGTGTGACATGACCGGGAAGCCTAATGCACTATGTTGAGACACTTGGTGCAACATGTCCCACACTTCAGAATTTATGAACTAATTCCATCAGTACAAGATTTTATACAAAGAGTATGTCACTGTTCTAAATGCAGTTGACAACCTAAGAAAATACGAATTAATTCCATCAGTGCAAGATTTTATACAAAGAGTATGTTTCTGTTCTAACTGTAGTCGACAACCTAAGAAAATCCATCAAGGGTTTTCATATGGCCTGATGAACTCAAAACCAAGAAGTTTCCTTGAGATGCAAGACATCATATGTCCACTTTTTCAACAGATATTTGGAACTGTAGGCTTCTATATTATTTCATCACAATGCATCATCTGGTCCAAATTTAGAAGTTCTTGTTCATCATCATCACTATCAGGCTTGGAGCAAGTAGCAGAAAACCAATAAAAATCATGTAAATAGAAGTACATAGATATATAGGAAATGCTCAATAACATTGGAGAAAAAACACTGTAATGTAACTCAAAAGAATCAAAAAGCACTGCATAAACTTGCAAGAGTAACAAATCTAGAGAACCCTTAAAGAAAATCCAGTGATTTCAAAAATCCTCACCTCAAGTATATCAATCGAGCGGGAGACCCCCATTTTCATAAGACGCCTCGTGATATCTTCCTCAAACATAAGTTCAATGGTCTCACGAAAGACAGCAAAATTTTCGACATCAGGAACCTCAATCCTACAGTGATTCCCTCCCGAACCCTTCCGAAAATCTGAGATCAAATCCGCAAAGATTGAGCTATTTGCACTCAACACCTTCGAATCCAATTGCAAAACCAAACAATCCCCATTCTTTGCCTTCAAACTTAATCTCGCATCAAACACCCCAGAACAACCCTCATCCCTCATAGCAGTATTCAAAGCAGAATTAGAAGGAGAAGACCTCTCCGGTGTCGGAAAATTCTCCGGCGTCGCCTGAAAAGTCTCTGATCCCAACTGAGCACAAACATCACCAACCGGCGAAGGAACCCCTACAATTTCCTGTACATGATCGACAGAAATATCCGAATCAATAGGAGAAACCCTACCGGGAGACAAGATCCGTCGAGGATCAATTCGCCCAACTAACCCTAAACCAGTTCTGTAGCTCTGAGGGGAATTCGGTAACGAATTACCAGATTTCGAGAGGATCTCAGATTTCTGAGTCTTTTTCGGGAGAGGAGAGCTCAGATTTTCGGGGCTTTTCGGAGGAATGGCGGAAGAACAACACCACATCCGTCGAAACCCTTGATTGTCCCGGAAAGAAGAAGTTTTCTTCCGGCGGCCGGAATCCGCCATTGATGGGTTCTTCTACGAGTAACAGATGAGATTAGAAAGACGGAGAAAGAGAGAAATTAGGGTTTTCAGACGCATCGAAGACAAGGGTTGATGTATTTTGGGGTTTTTTTTCACTGAGCTTCTTCTCGATTTTCGTAGGTTTTGGATTCTTGTTCGGTATGTTCGTTTGGGTGAGGAAAATGAGGAGAGAAAGAGTAGAGAGAGAGTGTGTAGATCTCTGTGAGATCGAATCACAGCCAATCGCGATTGAATTAAGGGAGAGTTCAATTGCATCCACATGTCAACACGTGTTCCCTTTAACCCCTATTAACCATGGTTAATATTTTTTAACCCTTAATATTCAGTAGTCTAACTTTAGTTCTTTTTTAAGTATTAAAAAAATATTTAACTCCAGTTAAGAATTTTTAACTTTTAGAGTTAATATTTTTTTATATGTTTTTTAAAACTAAGTTTAGCAATAAGGATCAGAGAATCTTAACCACGGTTAATAGGATTGAAGGAATCACGTGTTAACTGTTAACATGTGGTCAAGATTTCTTAATCCTTAGGGTGTGTTCTTTTGATGAGAAAGTGAGGGAAAGGAAAAGATGAGAAAGTGAGAGAAAGAAAAATAAAAGTGTGTTTTCTTGCATTTTTTTGCGCTTAGATCGGAAGAAACATATTTTCATTTTCTTGCACTTTCTCAATTGTGACAAATTTTCTTCCAAAAATTTCATCCTTTTTTTTTTTGGTAAAAAATTTCATCTGTCTTTTTGATGGTTATTTTACGAGAAATTTTCAGTTTATTTTCTTTTTCTTTTCCTTTCTTTTCATTTCACCTACTTTCTCGTCAAACAAATATACTCTTAGGGTTTAACAATCTAATCTTAGTTCTTAGAAAAGAATTAGTCTAGGGATACTCCCAAAGTGTACTCCCATATATACTCCCAAATCCTAACCGTTTATCTCAATTATTAAATGATTAGGATTCCTGGTGAATTGGCAATAGAAAATACAAAATAAGTCAACTGAAATCCCGACCCTTAGTGGTTGGTTATGAACGGTTAAAATTAGGGAGTATATTTGGGAGTATAAATGGGAGTACTCATAGACGGACTCGAAAAGAAAATATATTTTGAAAAAACTAACCTTAGGGTTAAGAAATTTTAACCTAAAGGTTAAATTTTTTAGAAAAAGGATTTCTAGAAACTAAGATTAGATTGCTGAATCCTATTGGTTAATAAATCTTAACCATGGTTAATAGAAAGTATACGTGTTGATGTGTGGGCTGTGAGTTCAATCACGATTGGCTGTGAGTTCATCTCTGTCACGCTGCTTTTTATGACGGGGACTGCTAATTTGCACCGGGGCGTGCGTAGGTCCCTTTGTTGGTGCGTAACTGCATGCCGAATAAATTGGCATCAATTTCTTAGTACTTGGATGGACCACTGGTGGGACCTTATTATAGTACTGACTGTTGGTTCGGATTGACTCGTTAACTCAAACCGATCCAACAGCCTGAAATTAGATTCCTAGTCTTCGGTTCGGATTCCCTCTGGTGGACGCCCGAGCTTGGGATCCGGCGTCACACATCAAAGGGCACCTGACGATAAAAAGGGGTACTAAGTCATTTCATTTTCTTCCCATGATTTTGACTTCTCTCTACTTCATATCTTTCTCCCTTTTATCATCACATGTCCTTTGATGTGTTGATGCTCGAGCTGGGGCTCGGCGTCCACCATCCACTAGAGGAATCCGAAACCAAAGGAGCCCACATCTAACAAGGCAGAATGGTAGGTTTTCATATCACTCTCTCTACCCTATATCTTTTCTTTTCTAGTTATTCTACTTTTGCTATTGTAATATCATTATAATTTCTTTTACTTTAGTTGTTTTCCTTTTTGGGTTCTAGTCCATCTTTAGAGGCATTTTTTTAGCCTGCCATTCCTTGGGCGAGTTTCTCTATACCAATCTATACCAATCTAAAGGTATAAAAGGACCCTACTAAAAAGGGAGGATGAGTACTCTTTTCTCTTTTTTTGTATTGCTCTATGTTTCTATTTTTTTATCCTAGTCCATTTTTTGGACCATTTTAGAAGTCTTCTTCGCTCAAGGATTTTGGCCTTTAGAACAATCCAATGGTATAGAGGAACCTCTTTTCAAAAGGGAGAAGTCTCTCATTTCCCTTCAAGCATTATAAATTCCTTTTTCTATTTAGGGTCTGACGATAGTCGAATTCTCTTTCTTCTCATTCGCTTATGTATTTTTGGTCACAAAGTCATGTTCATTCGAATGAGACACATTTCATTCAAATGAACATGATTTGTGTTACTCTTGTTTCTCCCTTTTTGACCAATGGTTGCATTTCTATGTTAGCCTTACCCTAGGTTAACTGGTAACCCTAGCTAAATCCACCAAACCCCCAAAAATAAGGTTTTGGAATAGTTACAGAACAAGGTCGATCCGTTCAAACGAACTCAATTCTATAACAGTCAAAGAGTCAATGTCGTTCGAATGAAACCTAGTTCATTCGAACGAAACCAAGGTTTGAAATTTCAGTTTCGGCCAATCCCAACGACATCGAAACTGGGTTTATTTCGAAAATCAGATTTCAGCCAAAATTTTGGATTTCAAAGATTTCGAAATTTCGGCTGAAATCTGATTTTTTATTTTTAAATAGGTTTTTTTTATTGTTTTTTTTACTAAAATTCTGAAATATTCCGAAATATTTCGAAATTTTTTACTAAGATTTTAAAATTTTATATATTAAGTTTAATAATAAAATAATAATAGTTATTTAAATATATAAAATTTTAATAAAATATTAATATTTCGGATTTCGAAATTTTGCCGAAATCTCGCAATTTTTCGGGATTTCGGTTCGGGATGGCTGGCCAAAATCGTCACAAATTTTGAAAATAAAAACCTTGAATGAAACTCGTCGTTCAAACCTGAATCTGCTGCACTCCTTCGGGCCTTTAGACCTATCTTAGGTTAATTTTAACTATGGCCTATGCTTTAAAATGAGCCTAAACTACTCATGTTCCGCAATGAGCCTAAACTACTATCTAAAATCCTAAAAACATGATAAAATCTAAAAATACCAAAAAGACTACAAGGGATTGAAGATACGAATAAAAACGAAAAGGAAAGAAAAAAAATAAAGAAAAAGGTTACAATGGAGGAGACTATAAAAGAAAAGAGGGAAGAAAAATAAAGATAAAATCTGAAGAAGAGATAAAAGGGAAAAGGTGAGCCAAAAAAGAGGAGAAGCAACGGTCGAAAGAAAAGTCAAATGGAGTTGAATCCAGTGTAAATTAAGTAATTTATTTCTGTTAAAATCAATTATAAATTATGTACAATCCAATTTCGTTGGTAGCCATAGCTTTGTTGTTTAGGTCATAATTGATTGATTATTATTATAATTTTCAGTGATGATTACAATTGATTAAAAAAAATTAAGGGGCGTGTGTTACATGTCTTGATTAAATAAATTGATCTTTCGTCCCTTGTCCAGCCGGTCTTTTGAGGAGTATTGGCCGAGGCACTTAACATTGGTATTCAAGCCTAACATCACGTCTCAGGTTTGAGTCACGGAAGGGGCTCTCTAGGAAGGCCGCTATGGAAAAAAATATTGAGAATTGTCTTGCCTCAAAGTGATAGCCGCCGTGGAAATGGCTTCCTAGGGAGTTATGGAAAAAATCCTGAGAATTGCCCCGCCTTTAGAGTGAGAGCTGCTGTTACATGCATTCCTTTTTCTCATAATAAAATAAAATAAATTAAATTAAATTAAATGATATGACCACTTTGAGGAGGGGCCTAACCTACTTTGATACCACTTGAGAAGTAAAACCTCCTTTAAGAACTTTCTTTCATTCATCTTCTTCTTTAAAACTAAACCATTACAACCATTTTATAGTGATCGCTGCCAATTACAAATCACCCACTATCTCTCAATAACTAATTAATTACACACTCCCTACATAACTAACCGCTAACCACCCATTATTTGAGTACGTATCATTCTATCTCCCTTGAAAGAACCTTGTACTCAAGGTTTAGGAACATTTTAATCTTTAGATCCTCACCACTTCGAGAAGGTTTTCCTCCGATTCTTTAGCTTTCACAACATTAATCAATCGCTGCGCAAAATAATCACTTTAAAGGTGGGTCCTACTAAAAACTTATTTGACCATTTCTCTCCTTGAGGCTACTAAGGATTCGCGCGATTGCCTAAGAGCCAATTTCCAACTATCTTTTTTTTTTTTTTTGCAATCGAATACTGTTAGACCACAATCCCAAGGATTAGAGATTCGAGTGCCCAACTGAGAAGCAGACTCCACATGGTGGACCTAACAATTGTCAGTCACTCGAGGTGATGAAACTCTGAACATCCCACATTAGAGATATGCATAATGCCACTGGCATAAGCCGATGAGGGTTATTTTTTCAGTTGATTATAACTAAAAGAATCAATCAAACCGGGCTAACTCTTAAAGTCGTTATATGGCCATCTTATAGATCATAATTTCCTCAAGTGGTAGGATGTATCCCCTTTTGGGACAGAGGACTCATGATTGAGTTCAAGCGGTGAGGTGTGGTGGTTGTGAGGTAAACCATTTATACTAATGTAGCCTAACTCCTAACCTAGATAAATCATAATGATGGTTGATGAGTAGGTACATTCAAGTTTCGGGCTCCCATGGTTAAAAAAGAGAAAATGCAAGATTAAGAAGATATTACCCTTTGATATGTAAGTACAGCTCCCGCTTACAAAGTCAAATTAATGTTTTTTTTTTTGCTTGAAAATGATATCATATAACTAACAACTCTCTGAAAACAGAAGTGAACTTCGTAGGGGCGTATAAGGGTCATCAACCCTCCTTAAGACAGGCTATTTTGGAGTGGTTGCTTACCCTTATGACACCTTTGCGGGTACCTTAGGTCTGGCTGTATGTGTGCTTAGAGAGTGTTTAGTTACGTGATATCATTTCAACCAAAATATAAAAAGTTAGAACTCCTTCCTTTGTTATTATTATTTTTTTTTTTTTGTATGTTCAGGGGTGTCCTCACTCATATCTCGCAGACTATACCTCCTTAGTTGCTCTAGTGGTAAGAGCGTATTGTGGACTTGTTTAAATAATTAAAATAGAGTAATGTAGATGTGGCACCAAGGGTATTTATGTAAGGAAAATAATCACCTCCTCGCTTTAAAGCAAAGGAAGGCATCTCACCCCATTTTCTCAACACTGTTGGAAAAATGGTTTCAAAATCACGGAAATACAGCAAGCAAATCCGAGGCGTATGCTATACTTTCTTTAAACTGTATTCGCCCCCACAACAGAGTCAGCAAAAGGGTACAACGAACCAGTTCCAGGATACAACGGACACTGCTTTGGATGCTATTTTATAGAATTAGTTTGTTGTACTAAGTCTGTTCCAGAACACAGAATTTGCTCAGAGACATGGAGTAAAAAACTAAGTTGGTTGTGAAAGAAAATTATTCTTATTTAAAGAATTAAAGGCACATTTTTGGAAAGTCACAAAGGTTTGAAAAAAGCCCAACAGTCATTAACTAACCCAACAGTCATAAAACAGTTATGATTTAAATTTAAAACTGTTTTGGTTTTAATTAAAAAAAACGTTTAAACAAAAAGTGATTAAAAAATAATCATTTAGATCTTATAACCCAACCCAACCCGACCGCCGGCCCGCCCGACCGACTCGACTCGGCACGCGCGCATGGGTTTAGCATAATGGTTTGACATTTAACATAGTGGGTATGGGTAACAAATTTGAATGCCCCTTGAAGACCCAAGCCTTCTTCCAACACTATCTTATATATACTTGTCAAAGTATTGGTAGTTTTCCAATGTGGGACTAAACTTTTGCTTTGAAAAAGCAACTTTCAAAAACACACTTTGTTTTCAAAACAAAAAACTTATAGTTTATTTTTCTTTAAAATATCCAACAAACACGTGTCTTCTTTTAACTCTCTTTTATTATGGTTAAAATATATTAACCCTTAAGATTAAATGATTTAACCTTGGCTTTGTTTGTTTGCAAGGAAAACAAATCATGGAATTTATTTCTAGAGGAAAAGTTTATTTTTTCGTATTTGGCGTCTTGGAAAGCAATTGTTTTCTAGAGAAATTTTCCCTAACCCTATGTTGGTTGCCGAGAAAATAAGTGAAAACATGGAAAAGAAAAGAAAATTGGGCAAAACACAATTAAAAATCTTATTAAAAATTCAGAATTTCATTTATTTTCCATGTTTTCTCAACAACCAAACATACCTAAAGTAAAATTTTTCCATCATATTTAAGGAAAACGTTTCCCCTTAGGATAGAGGGAAGTTATTTCCATCCCATTTTCCATGTAAACAAACACAGCCCTTTGTTTTTTTTTTTTTTTAAATTTTAATACCTAAACTTGTTAACCCTCCAGATGTCCATTCTCCATATTATCAAAGCTTGCGCTTTACATTTCCGACCTCGAATTTCCCTAACTAACAACAGAAACTTATCCGGTGCCACGTGTCCAACATCAAAATACCGTCATTGCCACGTAAACAATTCCTGTCAATCCTTATAGCCACGTGGCCCGTACGTAGTGCATTTTGTCACCTGACTCCTCTATTTATAGCCGTTATAATCAAACGACCAGGTCTTAAGAAAAGCCTCTTCTTCTATCTCAATTTGAAAAAGGCAAATGGAAAAATCATCAGCAGTTCAAATTGATAGTCATCCATTGATACTGAGCCTCGGACACTTAATATCGATCAATTCCAATTTGCAAAGGTACTTCAATCAATGGTCTCATTATTGAAATGATGGTTATCCTTGTACTCTGGTAATTTCTTTTTAGTTTTGCATATCATTTATTTGTATATTCTAACTAGTGATCGAATCCCACCTATGGGTGCCAACTATCTTAGTTGGTAAAATACCTTGACTTCGTACCAGGGACTTAGGATCGAATCCCACCTATGTTTCTCTGGTAGAGGTCTGCCTCAGCTTACCTTCCAAATATATATATTCTAACTAGTGATGGTTTTAGGGTTTAGAGCCGGTGGTGAGTTCTGCAAGACAGAGAGGACATACGAAGGCGGATTCGGGTGAAGCAGCAGACCTTTTCCTATCTCAACTGAGAATTACAGGGTTAAGGGATGTAGTCTCTGCACCTTTCTAGCTGTTTTGGTTTCCTATGCAATATCCTACAGCAATGTGTATAGTAATGAGATTTTTCCCCTCCATCAAGCTGTTATATTTGTTTATCCTACAGCAATTTGTATTAACATGTAAATTGTTATGTGGAAATTCCATTTCACTTGGCACTCTAAAGCAGCAGATTGCTAATCCATTGTGTCGAGTTATTTGTAATAAGGGTTCGAATCCCTCTCTTTCCGTTTTCGTGGTTGACTTAAAATTTCTTTCCGATACACTTCTAATGTTAATAAGAAAGCTTAAGTAACTTTCACATGACATTGACAACCAAAAAAACAAAGAACTTTCACATGACATTTTTAGATAAAGATTCAAAAACATATTGTTATGGCCTAGAATCGTTCAATTGACTTAATTTTTTGGCAGCCTCGGAGTCTCTCGGTGATGCCAGAAAATGGTCTCGGTCTACCATACATTGTGCGACAGTTAGCATAAAAAAGGGGAGAAGTCATTTCAATTTCTCCTCATGATTTTGACTTCTCCCCCCACTTGATATCTCTTCCCCTTTTTTCTCACACTTATTGCCACATATCTCATTATGTGTGGAGAAGTTAAAATCATAACCCCGTGATTTTGCCTTCACTACCAGATGTCCCCTATTCTATGGTTGCTCGAGACAAGCCCATTCGCATCGCCAGAGATCTCAAAAAGACGATGCAACATGTTAAAATTTTCTAAAAATTTTCTAACAAACGGATCTCAAAAAGGCATGCCACGTGTCAAAATTTTAGAAGGGTCGCAATGGATATAACCATCCTTCCATTTGATATAACTAATCCTTTCTACAACCCCAGCCAGCTACAAACCTTTAGGAGAAAAATACTCCAAAGAATCATAAGAATCTGTGTTAGGCATCATAATCCTTTAGAAACAAGCACTTCTGGTAATGTCCTGCAAAGATGTTTCAAATCTGAAGCTGGCCCAAGTAGATCTATCTAGTGGCATTCAGCAACTCCTGCTGCAACCCTATTAAGTTATAAATAGATAGTTTAATGTGGAATCTTAAATCTCCTCACCCAATAAATGTTCTCTCATTTATATCAATAAGCCCCTAAAGTTAGGACCAATTACAAACTGAGTCTTTTGTCCATAATTGTAACAGAATCTTAATTTCACACAAAATCCTAATTACTGGTATGAACCATGCAAATAATATTTGTAAAATATAGCGGGCGAAGAAGCTAAGGGAGAAAGAGCTTCCACACATACCTACCAAGTCTGGCGCACATTGCAAAGAGAAACACCCACATCAAACCTGAGACCACTCCTAAGAAAAAGACAAATTTGAATTCACTGCTAACTCTCCTCCCTAACTCTCTTCTCTGCGGGTTGCGCCCATCTCTAACAGCCACCTTGGCCTCGACATGAATGGATGAACCACCATAAGGAGTCGGGTGCTCTGCAGCTGAAGCAGGATGAGCAGGGATAGAATCCAACAGAGATTGGAGTCTGGAATAGGATGCTCCCTCTTTCTCTCCTGGGATCAAATATGAAGACAATAAAATGACGGGAAACTTTAAGGAATATTTAATGGGTTGAAATTAAAAGCAATATAACAGGCATCAGAACCTGCTGGAGCACCTGCTGCTTCCTTCAGCATAAACCTCGGAAGCAAAGCTAGGAGATCAAGAGAAGCATAAATAACTCTAGACTTGTCACATAGAGTTGCAATGACCAACTATCAACTGAAAAAACTGATAACATAGTATACCCCAAAAATAGAATAAACATAATAACCCATGTCTTCCATGCAGCATTCAGAACCATACTCATTGTCAGATTTGTTCCTCAATATAGAACTAGAACAATGCTCGTTTAGGCATCAGAATGGCACTGAGGATAGTAATAGCTACCTCTTGCCAGGGCTTGGAAAGCGTCATTCTTTCCATTGTCTTCTGATATTTCACCAGGAGCAAAAGCTGGATTATATATGGAAGCTTCGTCTCCACGATTTTCATTTTCACAAATTCCATTGTCCTGGATTAGGTGCAACATAAAAATGAGGAAAATAATATATTTAGAAAATGATATAGTAAGGGTACACTCAGAGGTTTATAATTATTTAATAGAAAACGAACAGTTAAAACCAAGAAAAAATTTAGGATTGGAAAACAAGAAAGAACTGGATTGGAAGGGTAGTGATACATTAAAAAAACAAGACATTAATAACGATACATTTAAAGGGGGGAGGGGGATAAAGCATGACAAGCAAATGTTTAAAAGGGTACACTGTCACAGAAATCTGCCTTTGGGAACACATCGAAATGATCCTCAAAGCCATTGGACATTTGGACTTACCGCAGAAAGAACTGAATTACATACACCTTCCAAATTATTGAAGTCATAATATTGGGCAGACAGGTCATCATTTGGGATGGGCACAGACCGATTAGCTTCAACAGGACCTTCCAATGGGCACTCAAGATCATTCAACTCCAGGTAGGCGACATCATTTCCCAGAAGGGTTTGATCCAAAACATATTCAGCTACCAGGTTGTTGGAAAACTGAAATCTATCAATTATATTCAGCTCTGTCTGGGTGCTGAGGTCCTCCAGGCCAATATAAATCTCATTTCCGTCTGAACAAGATGCAGCATCAACATTACTTTGATCAAGATTGGGAGAGTCCGGATTCTGTAGGAAATTTCCAAAATAAAGGTGTACATTAACAAACATTAAAGGCCCCATTAGAGATTGAGAAGTAAAATAACACAGAGAAGAACTGAAAACTGAACACTTAAGCTAAACACTCATGGAATAGCAAAGAACTGTAAAGAGCTAATGATATATATATATATTGGAAAAGGATGGATGGAGGAAAGAAAAAGTACAAGTACAAGAGTGATGTTTTCAAATACAAAGGATTCTATCCATGTAACTGAAAATTAAAGTCACTGAATGTAAGCCAAATTAGAGAGAATACTATGACTCAACCAATATGATACATAAAAATGATGTTTCAGAAGAATGATATATAAGCAATTACAAGGGGCCAAGGTTTAGTGGGTGGGCAATATCAATTGGAAAAGTTAAAAGCAACAAATAGTACAATGTTTTAATGCTTCTCTGTTTTTATCTCCTTTTTGGTAAATGCTTCACTGTGTGCATGCAACAATCAATAGTTAGATATCTCTTAAAGAAGACTAACCAAAAAGCATAAGTTTTGAAATTCAACATATTATTATCAGTATAACCATCATCCCGAAGACTATTTTAAAGGAAGTTACCCAGAAGGCCAGAACAGTCATTTGCATGATGACCTTCAGAAAAATAACCATAGTTGTTGACAGGGGTGGAGCCAGGGGGGGCATGCCTCCCGCCCCCCCGAAAAAAAAAAAATTGAATCTTATCTATATATAGTGGGCCCCCCCAAAACTAACTCTAGTTAAATGACTATGTTGAAAGTTTGGCCCTTTCAAAAATTTGTAATTTTTTTTTGTAATTATAATATAAAATTTTAAAATGTAATTAATTTTATTTGAAACAGTAATTTAATTTATTTAGGGCAGTGATTAGTGGACAGTGCATTTAGGTAGCCTCCCTTTTAACCATAGTTCAAAAACTCGGTGAGTAACCAAAATAACTCTACCGAGTTACTCGACTCGATTTTAAATCGAGTCGCCTCAAAACTCAAAGAAGGCACTATTTGCCGAGTTACTCGACCCGGCTAACTTTCTAATAGAGTCGAATTTCCGGGTTTTTTAACCATGCTTTTAACACTCCTTAAGCTTAATTAAATTAAGGTTAATAATTTTTTAAGAAACTAAGGTTGGATGGATGAACCCTAGGGTGAGTGAATCTTAACCACAGTTGGTGTGTGCTAAGAAGGGGTCGTGGACCTGTGAGGACGGACATTCAGCTACATAGCCAAATGCGCAGTCCGCTACTATTTCCCTTTTATTTATATAATGGCTCTAAAAAAGGGTATGTTATTGGACCTTTATTGGAATGTAACATTAACAAATTTTACAACCACGATAGACCCATTACTCAAAATAAAAAATCTGGGGGGCTACGTCCCTGGACCGCCAAGACCCATTACTCGCAAAATAACAAAATCTTGGGGGCTACTCCCCCGAACCCCATACCCACTAATTTTCTTAATACCTGTATCCCCCCCTCCACCGCAAAAGAAAAAAAAAATCCTGGCTCTACCCCTGCTATTTGAGACAGAGTGTAGCACAGCCATGTGTTACTGGCTGGGAAGTTATATTTTATTTTTAAAAAAAATTAAAACACCTCATGATCACCATTGCCAGATTCATATACTTATCTACAAGATAGAAGATAGCAGTCAGAAAAACACCAAAACTGACTGAGCAAAACCAAAAGAAACACCAAAGCTTCTTTCATAATTTAGCCACCAAAAGACCAATCATAAGCAATACCGATGTGCTATGATAAATTATTAGCCAAAAAAAGCAAGCAGATTTGACCTACCAAGTTTTTATCATTGTCGTCCGAAAGTAAGGTGTCTTCATCCCTAAACATTTCCAACAATGAAACAATTTCACCATCCTCTGACAAGGAAAGATGCTCCTTGCCAGGATTAGAAGAGACAGTTTGACAAGGGATAGGCTCCAATGGTGGCAACCACATACTCTCAGGGACAACCGTGGTATTTACCATGGAAACATTTTGGTCATCAGCAAGCACAAGGGGTGGAGTATCTGGGTTAGCAAGAGGACATTCTACAGAATTGTTTACCACATTATCGTTCCAATCTTCCTCTTTAAATAGTGCCCCATATTGTTCACCATTTTTCGGGCCTGGGCCACTCTTCTGGAATATTTTACATAGCACATACGCATCCTGCAACATGAAAGGCCCAATAAAATCAAGTTGAGAACGTAGTTACAACGAAAAGGCTATACAGAGGCACAACAGGCCCACTTGTTACTTCTAGAAAGTAAGAAGGAAAAGAAAAGAAAATAGAAGAAAGAAAAACAAAGCAAGATGTGAATATGATAGCTAATGCAAGACATGATGTGCAGACTACACGCGGGATTAAATAAAATAGATGATAACATTGTAATCCTTTCAGACCTTAATAATGGTAACGTAGAGAAGCAAAAGACTTAAATCTACCAATGAAGAGGATAAAATTCAAACTATTAAGTTGCTCAAAAGTGGTTGAAATATACGATTAGGAAGTTCAGATAGTAAATTGAGCTACATTATAAAAGTGGATCAGCAATAACCTTACTAGAAAATTTTCACGCTGCTTGCCAATAAATCAATGAATGAGCTACAATATAAAAGTCGTTCAGCAATAACCTTAATAGAAAATTTTCAAGCTGCTTGCCAATAAATCAATGAATGAGCTACAATATAAAAGTTGTTCAGCAATAACCTAAATAGAAAATTTTCAAGCTGCTTGCCAATAAATCAATGAATGAGCTACAATATAAAAGTCGTTCAGCAATAACCTTAATAGAAAATTTTCAAGCTGCTTGCCAATAAATCAATGAATGAGCTACAATATAAAAGTTGTTCAGCAATAACCTAAATAGAAAATTTTCAAGCTGCTTGCCAATAAATCAATGAAGATGATATTCCCAACGTAAAGTTACTGACAAGTATCAAACACAGAAATCCCTATGAAAAATATTACATATATTACAGAAGGAAATAGTCTCTAACATTGCTCATGCAACCAAACAGTTGTTGCTAGTTATAGTGAAAACTGACGACTAAAACTCGCACCAAAAAAAATTTTGGTTTACTGAGATCTTTCTATTTACAGAAGTTTCCCTCCAAACGCAAACTTGACAGACCAGAGCTTTCTCCAATCTCGAAGATTCCATACATCTTGATCCACTGTCTACCCAAACCAAGGTTTAAAAACTCGGTTTCGGCCACCGTAACGGCCTCAGCCGAATTCAATACGTATCGCCGATACGTATCAGTTTCGGCTGTTTTTTATTTTTTTCACTTTGTTCTAACAAAATCATAATAAATAGGAAAAATAAAAATAACACAGTAAATGAGTCACAACATTGTTCTAAAGCCAATATCAAGTTAAAAATGTAGAAATAATGAAATATAAAGATAGTAGATGGATCGAAAGTAGAAATATAAACTACCAAGTGCTAAAGCCACATAGAATTACGGTCTGGCTCATCAAGTAATTAACAAATGTTCATTGATTTCAAGTAAAATCCATGAAACTCACATCCGTTTAGTAAGTTTCGATTGTAATAAACATGATTTGCATAAAACTATTACGAAAACTTACCCAATTAAGCTCTCAAATTGAGTTTTCCTATAAATGAATAACATAGCATAGATTTTTTTAAATCGATGATTGAAACCCCAAATCAAGTTGTTAATCAACAAAAATCAAAAGGATTTTTAGGTAAAAGGGTTAAGGGGTTAGAATGGGTAGAGAAGAAGAGATGAAGCAAATAGAGGTTTTTGTGGTGTGTTTAGGTCTTTGGCTTTCTTGTCTCATTGCCGGAAAAGAGTCACTGTTCATTTGCTACTTAGCCTACTATTTAAGGTATTTTCACGCTCCTTCCCCTGCGTGCGCCTACTTCATAGGCTCCTATACGGGAAAACGGATTATGGGCTAGCGCCCTGTATAGTCAAGGCCTACTCTTGGTTGGAGGGAGCGAGAACGGAACTGTTGTCGTAGATAATGTGGCTCGTCCTAAGCTTGCTTGATATAGGCCTTACTATCGCTTGAACCTCGCTTGAGGGAGGAGTTTTGCCTGCCGTTTGTTTAGTGCATACTGTTTCGGGTTCGGGCAGGCTATGGCCCTTGCTGTAGTCCAATTTACTTATTTGGGGGGGGGAGATGGCAGGTGGAGCGGCGAGCGCGACACGACGCGAGGGATGGCACTATGTTGAGTAAGGGGGACCTTTTTTGGGTTAGTGCGCGCCGAGCGGATTTTGAAGGTTCTTAGTTAGGCCAGCAGGGTGGAAGGCGGCCGGCTCTCCCACTTGAGTTACCTTAGCCCCAGGCCATGCTATTCAATGATATGGGAAAAATGGCAGCGTAACGTAACAACTAGTATTGAAAGCTGGTCGCCTTTTGAGGGAGGGAAAGCGTTTCGTCTTACGGAATGAAAGCAACATGCGAGTCCTACGGCCGAAACCGTTACGTATCGTAGGACTCAGCCGATACGTAATGGTTTCAGCCGAGTCTTATTTTTTTCTGGAAAAAGGGGTAAAGGTGCGGTTTCCTGTCTCGGGTGGGCGATACATATCGGTTTCGGCAAGTTTTTAAACTATGACCCAAACTCAACAAGGGCCACAATTTTTTATGAGGAACAGCTATGCAATACTCCAACTCTATCAATTGCAAGCGCAAAGAACAAAACATCCATACCGCATGGAAAACAACTTAGCATAAAGTAAGCATACAATTTTCAACCTACTATATTTTTTTTTTATCGATAATCGAAGCAAATATATATATATGAAGAGGAAAACGGAACTACAAAGATAACTACAAAAGTAAAAACAAGGCAAGGTTCACGAGGTCGTGAACCAATGCGGGGAACATAAAATGAAGACAAAGAACCCATGATAGCCCCGGATAGAGGACACAGAGCCACTATACTAATTCAATCTAACAATATGCCCAAGTTCACCCCCACCTATCGAGAGGAGCACCAATCCACCACTAATGAACGGGTTCTAGAGCGGATACGATATAGAGATGAGGGAGAGTTCTCAAAACCTTTTTGTTCCTCTTTTCATATGGACCATGTTATAGCACCCAGCAAGACTAGTCAAAAAGTCATCCTTGAAACATCCCCACTTACCAAATCCCAGCAGGATAAGAAATTGTGAAGAGAAATAGGGAAAGACCTAAGCCACTCTCACTTGGGAAAGAAAAGAACTCAAAATCTTACATGCTATAGGAAAATGCAAGAAAAGGTGATCCGCAGACTCTTGTGCTTGACGGCACATAAAACATCGATTAGTCATCATTCTCCCTCAATTTTTCAAGTGATCGCATGTGAGAATTTTATTCAAAGCCGCATTCCATAGAAAGAAAGATACTTTGGAAGCACTATCTCGAATCCACACAGTCCTATGAGAGAAGTGGACGGATGAACCGGACCCAAGCAACTGAACTAGAGATCTCAATGAAAAGCGACCCTTGTTGCCTCTAGACCAAAGTTTGTAATCCCTGCCCTGAGAAACCGAAAGAGGTGACCCTAGACGCTCTAGAAGCCTACCGAGCTCGACTATTTCCCAATCATTAAGCTCTCTCCTCAGCTTAGGACACCAAGCAACCTCCCACACTATCCTTATTGATGTAAACCCCGACTGACGCATTCCTATCCATGGCTATACGGAAAATGAAATCAAAATCATCTTGTAATTTCGATACACCACCACACGTTCCAAAACCTGACCTCGGACCCCATACCTATCTTATACTCGAAATATGGGAATACTAAACTAGCAACCGACGTGATCCCCTTCCACATCCCCACCTCGTGGGACCTTTCGACTTCCTTTGGAATCCATCCCATGGATTCCCCATATTTTACTACTATCACAGAGTGCCATAGACTCTCTTTCCTCCCCGAACCTCCAAATCCATTTCCCTAGAAGATCCTTGTTTACTAAGGACACAGGCTTCAAATTTAGTCCAACCTCACTCTCTTAGCACAACAAACCCGAGCCCATTCAACTAGATGATACTTGAATTGACCTCCTTTCTCATGCCAGAAGAAGTCCCTCTACAAATGCTCAAGGGACAATGCTACCGAGCGAGGGATGACTAGAGTAGACATAAAGTAGGTTGGCAGACTATTCAAGGTAATCTGAATCAGTGTTAATTTCCTCTTTTTTGATAAGAAAGAAGATTGACACCCTGACAAACGCTTAGCAAACCATTCCAAAACTGGGGCCCACACTGCCTTAAATTTAAAACTAGCTTCAAGTGGTATGCAGCTCTGAATAAGATTCTTACCATTTATCATTTAAAGAGCAGATGGTGGAATTTGGCCAACCGTTGTTATTTGTGCCTAATCGCAGAAGAGACAATTGATCACTTGACCTTGCATTGTACGGTTGTCTTGGGATTTGAGTCTTCTTCCTCACTAGGTTAGGTGTGGAATGCGTCTTCCCTTCCTCCTTGTTGAGCTTCTTATCAGGTTGGAGATTGGAGTCAATGTGGGGGCTAAAGAAGTGATTTGGTCTAAGCTACCTGGTGCTATATCATGCGGGGTGTGGAAGGAACGGAATTGTCGTGTGTTTGACAATTTATCCTCGCCCAACTCCCTTATTCTGGTCTGTATCCGACGCATGATTGTGGATTGGTCGTCTGTTACTCCTTTGGGAGGGGAAGTGGAGACTATTTTGTTATGAGGCGCCGCGTCCCTAGTTAGCGGGCCATTGCCCATGGTTACTTTGCATATCCTTCTCATGTTGTTTTTGCTCTGTTTGTTTTGCTTTCCTTGGTTCACTCTTTGTGAACTTCTTTGTATATTCTCGTCTTTTTATATATATTGATGGCTTGATTACCGATCAAAAAAATAATAAGTGGCATGCCCAAGTACACCGATGGGAGGGACCCCGCCCTACAAACAAAACTCGCCGCAAGAATGGCCAAATATGAAACCTCCTTGACCCCTACTATTTCAGATTTGGACAAGTTACCACGTAATCCAAAAACAGCTTCGAAACAAAGGAGAAAGCACCTAAGCGAAGCAGATCCCGAGGAGATGCTCTATAGAAGAATAGGATATCGTCTGCAAACTAAAGGTGAGAAATCCTCAATCTCTCTCTACCTAAGGAGAATCCTTCGAAGACCGAGCCATCAGCTCGGGACAACATCCTACTAAGGGCTTCCGCAACAATGATGAATAAGAACGGGGAAAGGAGATCCCCTTGCCTTAAACCCCTAAAGCTTTGAAAATAGTCGATCGGGCCACCATTGATAAGGATGGAGAATGTCCCAGAGGAAATGCACACAACTGCATCCAATGACACCACTTAGGATCAATACTCATTCTTTTCATCACATACCCCCCAAAAACTCTCAACTAACGTGATCGCAGGCTTTCTCCATATCCACTTTGCATAATATGCCCAGGAACTTAAATCTTATTATGTCATCAATACATTCATTGGCTATCAGTATTCAGTATACCATCAAGAATATGTCTGCCACCTACAAAAGCTCCTTGTTAGGGGGGGAGGGCGGGGAAGATGATATGGCTCATCACTCCTTGTTTTGGAATCAGCACTATTGTTAATCACTCTATCGAAACGCCCTAACTCATAAAACTCACTCTAACTCATACAACTCACTCATCACCACAAGGAAATCCTTTCCAACAATATCCCAACATGACCAATAGAATTCGATAGTCAACCCATCTAGGCCATGTCTCGAATGGCTCCCAAGACCTCCTCCTCAAAAACAGTCCACAAAGAATCTCTTTGATCCATAGGCAGGCTTTCAAATGGAAGACCATCTAATTTTGGGCGCCAATGTTCCTTTCCCTATACAGATCTTGATAGAAGGGACCAATACTCTCCCCGACCTCCACTGGTCCCTCCCGCCACTCACCATCTACCTTGATTCTGTAAATAAAGTTACTCTTCAGAAAAAAGTTTGTCATTCAGTGAAAAAATATAATATTTGATTACCCTCCTTGAGCCAACGGACCCTAGCCTTCTGTTTCCAACTAATCTCTTCTATCTTTGTCGTGTGTAAGTATTCTAATTTCATTGCCTCCTTTGCTTGAATCTCTTCATTGGTAAGAGATCTTGAATATTCCGCAATGTCTAGCTCACCTATATATTTTAAAAGACTAGCTAGTCTGGCTTGCATATTACCAAACACTTCTTTATTCCATGCCTTCAGTCGGGCTTTGAGTGCCTTTAGTTTGAGCCTAAATGATATGCCTACTATATTGGAAATGTCTTTGGGGGATCCAACCATTGGATGTCAAAATGGGTCCTATGAGAGACATGTGGAAAAAATAGGCCGATCGAACAATTCTAAATTGTCCAAAGAGACCATAGTTTGTTAGCATTAACACCCTAGGGTTCAGTTCACTAGACCCTACTTAAGCTATAGAAACCTCTGCTTTTTCGACCTTCAATCGGATGGTCTAGAAACATCCAATTGCCCTATTTTTTGAAACATGTCTTCCAAGGGGTCCACCTTGACATCCAACGGCCAAATTCAAAAACATATTATGTGTCCTTTCATGGGGCCGCTCACTACAAGTTCTAGTGAGTAAAGCTCGCAAGGATGCCACCCTGTGTGTGTATGCATGTATGTGTATATAAATATATGAAGATTACTTTACCCCAATTCATAAGAATTATCTTGAATATAAAAAAAAACTACATAAATACAACAATACATCAAAATGTAACCTCTGGGACTATAATAAAATCCTCTCATGCATAAATAGACTAGCAAAAGTATCAGTGAATTTTAATAAATAAACAGTAAAAGAAAGTCTCAAAGTAATAAAATAACATGACTCCATAATTCGATTATGTTGAATATCCAAAAACTAAATAAATACAACGGTACATCAAAATGTAACCTCCGGGAGAAATCTTCACTATAATAAAATCCTCTCATGCTCAGACTAGCAAAAGTGTCAGTAGATTTTAATCAATAAACAGAAAAGAAAGTCTCAAAATAATAAAATAACATAACTCCATAACAAATTATAGATGTTACAGATTCCATGTCATTGAAATAGACAGAGAACTAGATGTTACCTGCAAGATGGTTGTGTCAACCAGATCCTTATCTTCAAATCTGTACTCATGCATTACCCAATCCGTTCTATCTCCATGGGGTGCCCGGCCTATGTGGAAAACCAGTGTTTTTTTCATCCCCACCGTTCGTGAATTATAAAGAACAAGTCTATCTTTTCCAGTGGTTTTCCAATATCCAATTTTAGTGGCACGATTTATCCTCGACCCACTAGAATATTTCCTATCTCTTGGGCAAAAGAAGTACCACTCGAGGTCTCTACTTTCCAAACAAGATTTCTCTGTTCAGAAAAGACAATACAGCCGATAAGAACGCAGTGGACGAAAATAAACATATGCAACCAAAAAGAGCATTACACATTATAAATTGTATCTAGAAAAACTGTTAAAAGGATTAAAAATTAAAACTTCGTTGAATCAAGATAAATATGATTTCCTTCTAGAAATAAGAAAATATACAATAGCAAACAAACCATAAGCAAACTGCAAGACGCATATGTAGAAGGCGCAAGAAGTCTATGAATTATTATAGCTAAGGTAGTGTTTGGGAACTTAAGGGTCTGAATAAAATTTAGTAGTGGATTTCAGCAGTTAAGATTGTTTGGGAACATGTTATTTACATTCTGAACGAGTATACTGAATAGGTTGACACATTACGCTCACAGGACAATGCTTAATTAAGAAAGTTGAATGAGCTTTGGGGCTAAACTACTTCTATCTATTAGGTGATTTAAATGTTAATTAAAAATTTGAAAATTTTATCCTTAAAAACAATTTAAAATCCCAAAAAGTCCCATCTAAGAAAATAGTCCATAAATCTTGCTTATTTACCAGCCATTAATCAAATAGCATTGAAACTTATTTCAAATTTAAAATGATGTTACCAAACAGTCTTCCTAGGACAATTAGTATTTCAAATATTACAGATCTCTTCACCTATAAATCTGTTAGTCATAGATCACAACTAAACAGTTATGTGTTCTCAAACACTACCGATCTTCAATCTCATCAATACAATGTCCCCCAATAATTGAGGGAAAAAAGTAATATGATAAAAAATTATCAAGGAAGATAAGAGATATAATAAGCACCTGGAAGATCCCATGGAGCAAACTTGTAAAGGTCCAGCTCTGAAATCGCATTGACACGTATTGGTTTTCCCATGACCTTTCTCTTGAGGTAGAACATAACCAGCTCAACGTCGGTAGGATGAAAACGAAAACCAGGTAGGAGGTATCCTCTCGCCATTAAGAAACCTTACAGAATGCCCACGACTTATTGCCCTTAAAATCCCAGTATATTGTCTCTTTTGAAGCACTAAAATTCCAACAGAGTTGTTTTCTGTCTCCTCTAGCAATAACCAAATCCTTTTCCCAACAATGTTTTCTTTGACGTAAACAAAATAACAGCACAATATTCCACAAGCCCAGAATAAAATAGATATCTTCGAACAACAATTCTCAGAAACCTTTCAACAGTCGTCAAATCCAATGACGAAACAAGAATCGAGGAGAAGTACACAATTGACACTGGTTCATGAAACAAACTGTAATGAAGAAAGCACATATGTCTGTTGCCGAGATCAACAGACATTTGACGTGCAAGATAAGCCCTGTCATCAACATATAAGTAGCCTCAAAAACGGAACAAAGAAAACACATCAAACGACCATATACAAAACAAGGAAACAACAAAACCTTATATATGTCATAAAACTAATGCAACCAAAATAGAAGCAACAACAAAATCAGCCACATCAATCCATTTTGAAAAAAAATAAAGCAACCCCTTTAACTCACCAGACAATAGAAAATCCAAAAACATCTGAGATTTCAGGCACTTGAGATTCGAAAAAAGAAACCCTAAAACACCCTAGAAACATTAAAGTGACATATAAAAATAGCAACTACATCAAAAATCAAAACAATAGCAAAAGAATAAAAACAGAAACTTTATCAAATAAAGAAAACCCTTAAATTGCAGAAGAAATGAATTGTGATTCAAAACAATTCAGATACATCAGAACATAATAGATCGCATAATAAATCACCGAAGCTACTCAAAACCCCTTAAAATAAAATAAAATAACCCAACAAAAAGAAACCCAAGAAAAATGTAAAGAGAACTAGAAAATAAAATCAAAGAAAAGAGTGAAGAAGAATCAACACTACCATAAACGCTGAAACAAAACAAAACAAAACAAAAATAAAAAATAAAAAACTTTAAAACCCTTACTGCAAAACATCATCAAAAGCATAAAAACCTAAGTTTCTATCAAATAGAGAAAAACCTAAATCTGCAGAAAGAAGTGAAAATCACAAAGCAGTTGAGATTCACTATAATTCAGATATAAGAAAACTAAAAGAAAAAAAAAGAAAACAACAGATTGAACAATCAACCACCAAAGCTACTCAAAACCTCAAAATAAGAATACAAGAACAAGCCCACAAGGCAGAAAAACAAAAAAAAATCATAGAAACCAAAAAACCCTAAAAACAGAAACAGAAGATCATACCAGAGAGAGAGGAACCGAGAAAATAGGCGAAGGCGGCTGTGAGAGAGAGAGAGAGGAGCTGAGCTGTAAGCTTGTGGAGATGAGAGTGTGAGAAAGAAAACCGGAAAATGGGTTTTATACATATGATAGAGCGGGAGAGAGATTCCATGGGAATTTATTTTGTCTGGCCCTAGCCAGACGAATACTGTCTGCTCCTCATCCCATTCTCAACACGTGTCCTTTTTAACACCCCCTTAACTATGATTAAGATTCACTATTTCTTAGGGTTTAACCATATAAGCGTGGCTTTTTCTAAAAATATTTTTAAAAAAATTTACCACAGTGGTTTAGATTTCTTAATCCGGGTTAAAGGCCAGTTAAAGCCTAAAGGACTCTGTGATTGGTCAGACCAAATCCAACCCTAGATTTCCTGCTTTTGGAAGTGAGGCTTCTTTTGCAATCTTCATTGCCCTATTTTCTCTCGAGTTTATGTAGGCTGCAAAACACTGCACCAAAAATTACGTGTAAGCTTGTATAAATGGGTCTAACAGTTAAATCAAAGGTTGTGATTTGACTACTCAGCTATTCTTACATTGACTAGTAAGGAAAATCCACATTACTTTTTACGTAAAGTACACATGGAAACATTACTCCTCCGTGTTCCTATATTAAGAATAAAACTCAAAGGTGAGGTGGTAGGCTGACCACGAAAATTGAGTATTTTTTTTTCTTTTTTTGGTAATGAATTTGAGTGTCTCATCTTAATATCTATGGTGAGATAATTTTCAAGAATTAGGATTATAGTCAATTACACACGTTCTTTTAAATCACTTTTAACTGTGATTAAAATTTACTATCCTTAGGGTTCAACAATCTTATATTGATATTTAAAAAAATATTATACATTTATAACTTTTTAAGGAGAGCACAATCACTTTTATCTATGATTGCATCGGAATTAGATAAGATTCAAACTTTAGTAATCCAAATCTACTACTCGCCTTCGATCTCGCTCTCATCTTGAAAGCTCGATTTCAATTTTTGTAGAGCATAATTTTTTATTTGATATTCGTAAAGCGCAATTTATAGTTTATAGGGATTGCGGTTTGAATAAAGTTTTACGTTTTTCCCCATTTTTCATGTTAAGTTGGCTATATTTTATTATTTTTCTTTTGTAGGGTACAATTCTTGTAAGATTTGTTAATTATTAGTGATCTTATAATTGAATTTAAAAATTATCAGGTTTATTGTGACTATTTGAAGGATGAATGATTTTATCAAAATTTTCTTATATTTTAAAAGTGAAAAAATTATAATTTTTTATTTTTCATCAAGTATATATATATAGTGGGAGAGAGATAAAATGGGAATATATTTTGTCTGACGCTCATCCCACGAGTTAACATTAGTCCATTTTCACACTCATGATTAAGATTCACTATGCGTTAGGGTTTAACCATGTAACCTCGGTTTTTTTTTAATATTAAAAAAAATTAACTACAGTGGTTTGAATTTCTTTAATAGGGTTAAAGGGACTCTATTAGTGGGCCCAGATGACTTTGGTGTGACGAGGGCTAGACCAAATCTGAACCCAGTGGAAATGTGTCCCTCTTGACACCTTTTTTAACTGTGGTTAAGGTTTAGGATTCAACCATGTAACCTTGGTTTTAGAAAAAAATTATTTTCTAAAATTTAATTAAAGGAGTTAAAATTTCATAACTTAGATTAAAGGGCGGTTACAGGCTTTGTGAGTGTGTCAGGCAGTTTTGGCAGTTTTGGTCCTGGTGTGGGCCAGATGATCCGACCACTATTAAAAAAATTTAACTCGTGTGGTGAAATTTTTGTTAATATTTTTTTTTATGAAAAAACCGGTTACATAGTTGAACCCCAAGGTATAGTAAATCTTAACCATAATTAAGGAGTGTTAAAAGGGACAAATGCTAACATGATTGTTAAAACCAATGTTAATATTAAAAAAAAAAAAAAAGCAATGGTTACATTGTTAAAACTTAAGGGGTCTTAAAAGGGACACGTGTTGACCCATAGGATGAGGTCAGATGCTTTTGGTCTGGCAAGGGCCAGACGAAATCCATCCATTCCCCAGATTTCGGGGTTGTGTAATCTTTCTTCCTGCTTATCGAAGAGACTTCTTTTGCAATCCTCACGCCCTCATTGGCTCTATTTTCTTTCAGAGTTTATGTAGCCTGCTTAACTCTGCACCAAAAATTAGGTGAAGGTTCTTTTGCTACCGTATAAATGGGGTCAACATTTCACCAAAATAAAAATGTCAATACTAAAATCAATGGTTGTGATTCCTGCACTCACTAGAAAGAAAAATCCACATTACTTTATGAAGGAGAACTACACATCAAAACATTACTCTTTAGTTTGTTTTTATATTAGGAATGAACCTGCAAGGTGAGGTTGTCAGCTGACCACGTAATTTGATAACCTCACGTGGCAGTGAGGTATTGTCGAAGAGTTAGGATTAGAGTCAATCACAACTAACTAGGGAGACTTCAAGAGTTCAATCGCACCCATGGGTCCACACGCGTCCTTTTTACTAATTGTTAGGTTCACTAAGATTGGTTTTAAAAGAAAAAAATATTAACCCTAAGAATTAAAACTTAACTAGAGGGTAGTTAAAGGGGTTTTGTGATTGTGATTGAACTCTCATAGGTTCTTTTGCAATTGGACAAGATTCAAACCTTAATTAGGAACCCAAACTTGCTATTCACTCCCGCTCTCAAACTTCGCTCTTACCTCGAGTCCGGTTTCAACTTTTATAGAGTGCGATTTAAGAGTGGTTTGTATAAAGTTTTATTTTTATCTTCATTTTTCATGTTAATTGGGGTATATTTTTTTCATTTTCTTTTGAAAGTACAAAATTCTTGTAAGATTTGTTAAAAATTAGAGAACTTATAATTGAATTTGGAATTATACATTTAATATATCAATAGTTATCATGTTTACTGTGACTACAAAGTCACAAATTTGAATGATAAATGATTTTAGCAATTCTTTCTTATACTTTAAAAAGAAGTTTTTCCCTAAATACACCCAGGATTGTTTGGGGGACTCAAAATACACCTTATTTTCAAATATTTATTTTTATACACCCAACTCATTTTTAAGGACATAATTGCTCCCACCCTCGTTCTCACCAAAAATAAAAGAGTGTGAAAATAAGTTTTACGAAACTTTTTTTGAAGAGCATAAGAAGATATTACCTTAAATCACATAAAGAGCAATAAATTTTAGAGAGAGAAGTTTCAGTAGTTTGAAATCGAGAGAGATAGAAAGAGAAGAAAAATGTGCAGAGGGGGCAACAGAAAAATAGGAATTGTTGGGGATAAAGTTAAAACGTGGGTAAAAAAGGGCCACTAACAATACCATTAAAGAACCACTAACAAAACCATCCACCCATCTCTACTAGAAAGTTCGGTTCGAATCTTTGGGAGATTCAACAGCATCTCCATCTTGCTAAAATGAGCAAGGGGTGTTAGACTTCGCCACCACCACAAGGACAAGGTTCTCGAGCTCCCCACCTAATTGGCTGATCCTTCTTCCATTCCTGCTTTCTTGTTTTGTTTATGCTTTTACTCTCTTTTGTTTAAGAAAAAACATATTTAATCACTTGATTCTTCCATTGACCTGCCATTTTTTTTTTTCCTTTGCTATTTCCAATTCATTGATTTTTTGTGTAATCTTTTCATCAATTAATTTATAAATTTTATTTTTCTAGTTGAAATTTACTTGTTAAGTAACTTATAAAGGAAAAGAATTAGGGTTTTGGTGAGGAGTGGGGAGAGAATGAGGAAGAAGAAGTGGTTTCATAAAACCCCTTTTACATTCTTTGTTTTGAGGACAAGGACAATTATGTCGTTCAAAAAATAGGTTGAGTGTATAATAATAAAGATTTTAAAATGAGGTGTACTTTGGGTCCCCCAAACAACTCTGGATGCATATAGAGAAAAAACTCCTTTAAAAAGCGGAAAATATATATTTGTATTTACAAATAATTTTTAAGAACCATCAAGCACATATTTATGTATGTATGTATGTATGTATATCTCCCTGTGCATCCAGAGGCGCTCTCCACCATATCCTAAATTTAAATTTGATGCTCTCGCACCCGCTCCCGCTCCTACTCTACGTTTAGATTCAAACTCAAGTTTTAATGACTTTAACTGGTTTGTAATATATATGTTAAAAATAAGTAGTACTTAGAAGTAACGAACTATATGGGTGTACCATTTTTTTCATTTTTTTTATACGCCCAAACTAAACTTCGGATTTTACAAGGGAGTTTCCTCATTCTTGCTAACCTAACCACTATGCATCACCCCATTCAAAGGGCTTGCATTTCCAATAGCCTTTATATCAGTTCAACTTACACCCCTTAGTACACTTTTTTAGTATGTCTATCCACTAAATGTAGCACACAATATAGGTGGTTTTAGAACTTCTCCGGTGGAAAAAGACTTGTAATTCCTAAGGGAATTGTTACACCGTCTTTTATTTTTGATTCAAAACTTCTCTGTATTTAGATTGATTGAGAGATGAGTTATAAATAACTAATACAAAATTAGAGAAATCGCATTATAATACTATGGGTTGATTTCTCCAAAAGCAAAAGACTCCACGACTACTTTTTATAACTCATAATCCAAAGACAATAATTACAGCCACTTGGTAACTCATTGATTATTTATTACATACTTGACTATTTGTTATCATACACTTGGATGGCCAAAGAAAAATAATAGACTTCATAACTGAAAGTCAAAAGGCTAAGAAAATGACTCAATAATTGGTCCACTATCTTCATAATGCGCTATTTGGTCAAGATTTTTCATCAATTACTTTCTTATATTTTTTTTTATGGAGCCAGTTAAATTATTTTATTTTTCTAATTTTGAACTTTTTTTTAGTGAAATCCTCAATTTTCTAGAGACTTTTTTTTTTTGTCAATGACATCATTGATCTAGGTTAGTGGGTTAGGTATTAGATTAGAACTCAAGTGGGCCTATCAACCGACTACACCACAAGACTCGAACTTGAGTCCACCCCCAAAAAGGATACACATTCTCCCATCAGAGCACCTGAGAAGAGTGCATTTTTTCTCTAGCAACTTGTAGAACCTCATTATGAATTGTCATTGTCAACTAACATTTCATATTTATAATACTTGATGACATTATCTTTTGTTAAACTGATTCGTTGATAATATCAGCACAAATCTTGCTCCTATAGATCATCTAGAATAGTCTCGGAAAATAATTTATTGAGACTGAATTAACATATAATTATCTTATTGTTAAGAGAATATTATCTAATATTATTTTTTCCATCAACCAATCAATTGTCTCTACTTCAATTTCAGTCAAGTTGAGATTATTTACTAAGTAATTTATTCTTTCAAATGAGGTTAAGAATAAATTAACGTTAGGATACTCTCCCTGGTTTGACGAATTTTTACTTATAATGATTTTCAATGTAGATTGTAGACTACTCACACTAGTACTAAGCTGAAACATCACTATTTTTAGTTCTCAAGTTAGAGCATCTAAAAGACAATGGTATTTTCATTTTAAGCCAATGATGAAAGAATATTGTAACAATAAAATTGTCACTAAGCAAACTTTTGTAATTTTTGGTTGTTGATCAATATTTTATTCATAAGTTTTGCCAAATTAACTAAATTAGTTCTAAAAATAAATTGTTTAGCTATCAGATAAATATGAAAATTTTGAACTCCATTAACAATCATTAAATACTTTTTTTTAAGCCAATAATTTAGTTCAAACTCTTTAAATTGTCCACTTACATAAGCACAATCTTTTTCCTTATTTTCCCTTTTTTGTAGCAATATAGTTGCCTGTGTTTCTGAATATGCATCAGTAAACAAAAATAAATGGACCTTGATAGGCTGACTGTAATGGTGTAAGTTTTTTTGCCAAACTTTTGAGGTTAAATTCTCTTTTATAGCTTATGGTGGCTAGCGGTGTGGATTAGACTTAATTGTCTTGCAGGGCCACTTTGTCTTTTTAAAACATTAGAAAAAAAAACCTAAATATAATTAACACAACCAAGAAATTTTTAGCACTGGGACTTAACAATCAGATCTTTTGGAGAACTTGTAGTTGCATTTGAATTGTTCCATTGGATAAGTGTATGCCTAGAAAATTGGCTTATTTAACAATAATTTGAAATTTATTTTTTATATCTAATAGACAGATTTTATGTCATTTGACTAATTGCACAAATTTATAAATGATTTTAATGTTCTTGCATGTTATTAGAAAATACAAAGAAATAATCTATGTAGTTAGCAATAAACTCATAATAATGACGAAAAAATAGAATTCATCCTTCTTTGGAATTGTGTAAGTGTATTCTTCTATCCAAATGGTATGACTAGTCATTCAAATAATCCATCTGAAATTACAAATGTTGTCTTATGGATATCTTCTTTTTTAATTTTTATTTAATCCAGACTTGCAGTTAAATTTGGAGAAATAATCTTTTTCCTTTCATTCTCTGAATTAATTTTTCTTTGTTTGGTAATGACCATTTGATATCTACAATGATATTTTTTAGAGAAATTTAATTTATCATCATTCGTGTTTTTCCTTTTTTCTGTTGATCAATATGATTCCGAACCAGGAAGCTTGCATAATAATAATTAGGTTGGAATGGTCTAATTAAACATTTTTTAATGGATCTTGTACTTTCTCATAGATCTCTTTTTCATCTTCTTTGTTGTGCTTAATAGCTTTATGTTGGACAAGAATGTTGTTTAATGTTAGAATATGAATTTTTGGTGAATCATCTTATTTTTCTCAATGATGTTCTATACTTTTTTTTTTATAGTAGCGTGATTAGTTTAGCTACAAATAAATGAGGATAAGCACTTTCAAAGATTGACTTTAAGTACTTAACCCATTCATACATTTCTCCTTTTTCATCGATCTTTAATCATTGCATGACCGGAGTTCTCCTTAAGTTTTAAGTTCCAAGAATTTTTCAATGAGTCAAGCTATGAGTTTCCAAAATTACAATATGAACAATTGAGACACATTATGATTTACACAAGTACGCATGATAAAGTCAAACGTATGGGTTGGTCAAGGATAGGGCATATCCTAGGATATGTCATATCTAGCTTTAAGAAAAGACAAACAAGAGTGATAATGCCAAACTTTGGGTTGGTCAAGGATGGTAGTGTGCCAATTTCAAGGATGTTCAATGAAGGGTATTTACATACCTGACTTCAAGTTGCTTCAAGTGTTTTCATGAAAGGTATTTACATACTCGGTTTCAAATCGTTTTCAATGGCACTAACATCTGGCTTCAAGCAAAGCAAGCATGTTCAAGCAAGACAAACATAATTCACGGAAGACAAGACAAGTACAATTCAAACAATAAAAACATGATTCTCACATGACAAGAACTATGTTTTAAGAACGAAAAACATGTTTTGAAAACACAAAAAAGTAAGATTTTGAAGTATGGTTAGCAAGCATGCACATGTGATTTAAGATTATTTTCGCATTGGATTTATATATGCATGCAAGTTGTACTGTTCTAAATTGCAAGTATGTTATGATGTATATTAAATCATTGTTAGCTAGTAGCTTGTACACGCTGAGTATTCCATGCTCAGCCGTACATTTTATGTCAGCAGATACTCCTTTTGATATTTGCGTGTCAAAGTCATGGGTTGAAGAAGAGTATATTAAGGAACCAGTAGGTAGCATTCCCGAGGAGAGAAATGATTTGGACAGGTGGCCTTACGAGGCTTATTATTGAGAGACGTAAAGGAGTGTCATGTATATATATTTTGATGAGTAGGCATGTCCACTCTTACTTTTGGATGTTGTAATTGTATAACTCTTAGAATACAATCATGTTATATAAAAAGAAAAAATTTGTTAGCTTCTGTTGTAGCATGCCTTGTATATTGTGCAAGATGGTCTGATAAGTCAAGTCAAGTCTCGAGCCAAAGTCTCCTAAACTTCTAGGGGGAATTTGTGATTTAAGATTGTTTTCACATTGGATTTATACATGCATGTAAGTTGTAGTGTTTTAAATTACAAGTATGTTATGATGTATATTATATCACCGTTAGCTAGTAGCTTATACATGTTGAGTATTCCATGTTCAGCCATACATTTTATGTCGACAGATATTCCATTTGATATTTGTGTGCTAGAGCTATGGGTCGAAGAGAAGTATATTGAAGAACTAGTAGGTGACATTCCAAAGGAGAGAAATGATTTGGACAGGTGGCCTTACGAGGCTTATTATTGAGAGACGTAAGGGAGTGTCGTGTATATATATTTTGATAAGTGGGCATGTTCACTTTTACTTTTGGATGTTGTTATTGTATAAACTTTTGGAATACAATCACGTTATATAAAAAGAAAAATTTTGTTAGCTTCCGTTGTAGCATGCCTTGTATATTGTGCAGAATGATTTGATAAGTCAAGTCAAGTCTCGAGCCAAAGTCTCATCACTCATGGTTTTTATGTAAAACCATAGGTCATTGATCACAGTTATAACGCGCAAAACGAACTGCAATCTTTCAACGCGGGATCGTATGTCTTATCAAAGATCACACTTATATAACCGTGATTATATACGTAAAATGACCGAGAGTATACATTCAAACTATGTTTATTTCGGGTGCATCGTACAATCGCGGTTTCATTATTAACCTTGATTGTTTAAAATTAAAAGCTCATGGTATTTTAATAAACCGTGATCATTGATTTTTTTTCGTGATATTTCTCACTTTTGTTTTCCAGTTAAAGTCTTCATTCATGCAAAACCTACCACATGTAGCTCTTCACAACCACTTTTAAATTTATATATGAATAAAATAAAACATCCATCCATACAACAACTTACAAATAATAGAATAAATTGACATCCACCATAATTAATATAACAACAACAAACTATATTTCCATTAATTAATAGAATTTTTTTACAGTGTTATCATAATACATATATGCACAAATGAAAATTAATCTAAATAATAACATTTCTCAAATATTCAGCCAAATCCTTTTTATGTCTTTTTATTGTTTTATCACTATATAGTTCATACCCTTAACAAAACAGTCAATAATCTTATCATATATTTCTATTTCATTGTTGTTGATGATGTCCCTAAGTTACAACATGATGTATTAACAACATTCTCAGTTACTTTTTTGTTTGGCACACTACAAAAAAATTAAGACAATGATTGGGATGTCAATTATGTTTAATACATAAAATTTTTAAAATAACAATTAAATAATTAATTAATGTTGAATGCACCTTAATATTAATAAATTTTGCTATTGTGGGTCTATTCTTGCCTTTTAAAAGACTCGACATGTATGCTGTAAACACCCAATTTTTACACTTTGCTTTAACCATGGTTAAAACACCATTAGCCATGGTTATCCCCAACTAAGTCCTACTCAAAACTAAACCTAGGTAAACCCTGGTCAAACCCTAGTCAAACCTAACCAAATCCAAGACCTAACTCTAGGTGAACCCTAGGCCTAACCCTAGTCAACCCTAAACCCTAGGCAAACCCTAACTAAACACTAGCCAAACCCTAGATAGAACCCTGTCAAACCCTAGACCTAACTCTAGGTGAACCCTAGGCCTAACCCTAGTTAGAACCCTAGTCTAACCCTAGGGTAAGCCCCTTCGGGTTCAAGGCCCATTAGCAAGCCCATAAACCCTAAACCCTAGTCAAACCTAGGTAATACCATAAAAACCCTAGTCAAACCTAGGTAATACCCTAAACCCTAGACTAACCCTAGGTAAACCATGATTAAACCCTAAGATCCACCCAAAGCCCTTTTCAGGCCCAAAACCCCTAAAACTGCAGTTGAACTCCCCTGTGGGCCCAAACATGGGCCCACAAGCCTTTAGAGTCCAACCCCAATGGGGCCCACCTGTTTTTTCAAAAATTTGAATAATGGTGATAATAAATTTACCGCCATTATAAAAAATAGACATATGAACAGTGTTTTCGGCTCAGGCATGTGGAGGTTGGGCCCAAATTGGCAAAGCCCATAAATGGCGGTAATTGCATTACCGTCATTCCCTTATTGGCTTAGTTCAGGAATGGCGGTAATCCAATTACCACCATTTCCTAATTCTTTCAGATCTCGTATCAACAGCCTCCCTGCTACCCTGGCTCTCCTCTGGTTGGTTCCCCATACCTGTAAAAATGCCCAGAATGCCTCTAGGGGGTCTGCCCAGCTCCTATATAAACCCCCACCCCCTGGGTTCAAACGGATTCCATTTTCACTATACCAAAACCCTGTACAAACTCGGCCAGACCAATCCCTGCCTCTCTTCATCCTTGTTCCATCCAAGGCAGATCCCTAGTATCCCTAGGGGCATCCCCAAACCTGTCCTAGCTTCGGCACCACCACTGCTCTGCCACCCCTCGCCTGCAGCTTCAGTTCAAGGGTAGGAATCTTACCCTCTTACTGTTTTATGTCGCTTATCATTGTAAGGGACCCCTGGTCCTATTCCAAGGGTCTCATATTTCATTATCTACTGCTCTAGTTTCTTTCCAACCAAGGACAGGGTCTCCTTTGCCTTCCTCATAAGCATGGGGGAATCCCTTGAGGCCTGCATCTCGGGTACAATCCCTCCCCTTTGCATAGAATCTTCCCTCAGTCCATGAGGGATCCCCTAGAAGTCTACTGGTACAGCCCCCAGTAGGGGAAATTGGTTTTTTGGTTTTTTCCAGGAATGATGGTAGAATAATTACCGTCATTCCTGGACCTTCACTTTAGCAGCCTCTTAACCATGGTTAGGTTAGGTCCTGGTCCAGTTCAGGGCCATGTTTGTAAACCTCAGACCTCTACCTGCCTCCCCTGGTCTTTCCAGGCCTGACCCTGGTGCTTAACCATGGTTAGTACAGCCTTAAACCCAAAGTTAGGTAATGGCGGTAGTCTATCTACCGCCATTTCAGACTTACAATCAGTGTGCATTCAACCCTCTGTGGGGGCCACACTTGACCTCCCCCTGGGCCTACCATAGGCCCAGGGTCTTCCCTGTAGTTCAGGCTACTTCCATGTGGTCTCAGTTTCTCCTGGTTCAGTCCTTAACTCGAGTTAACATCCTGCAAAGTTTGGTTAAAATGAGACTGAAATTGAGGTAATCCGATTACCTCCATTACTGGTTTTCACTTTTAATGGGCTTTACACAAGGCCCAAACCAGGTAAGAGACCATTCTAGGCCTTTCCATGCTCCCTAGGCTTTAACCTGACCTGACCAGACCCTTAACCATGGTTAAATCTACTATTGGTTAGTATTTAACCATGCTTAAGCACCCCTTAACCCACAAAATTCTGAAAAATATTCAAAAAATCAAAAATATTCTCAGGATTCTAGAATGATCCTCTATGATCATTTTTACCTTAGTTAGAGCTCTTAACTGTGGTCAAACTCCATCTTTAGTTAACTTTTAACCATGGTTAAGCAGCCCTTAACCAACAAAAATCTGAAAATTACTTAGAAAATCAGAAATATTCTGAGAAACCTAAAAATGGTCAGTTTCAACCATTTAACCCTGGTTAGCAGTCGTAACCAAGGTGACTCCCTCCTTAACCATGGTTAAGCAATCCTTAATCGAGGGAAAAAATTCTAAAAACATCCACAAAATCCAAAAAGATCAAAAATATATTTTCTGGACCTTTTTACTGTGATTAGCAATCCTTACCATGGTTAGTTTGACCTAACCCCGATTAGCACCCATAACCTTGGTTAAACTTCGCTTTAGCCTACCGGGCCCCTCTCTTGGCCTACCGGGCCTAAACCCTAATCTACCGGACTACCCATTGGCCTACTGGGCCCCTACCTTGCACTTAACCAACCCCGGTCAACCAAACTCTAACCCCCGAGTTAGGTCCAGTAGCCACCCTTGGTGCACACAAACACACCCCCTTAGCCTTAGCACAGGCTCATGTGCTAGAACTACGCTCGGTCTGATCTCACCCCAATGTGAGTACATAGGCAACCCAACCCAGGTTTGACCCTAGTTAACTTTTCTTTCTTAGATTAATATTACATTAAACACTAAGGCATTTGATTAACATTGACTTTAATTTGGCTTAAACCTAGCAAGTAGGGAACCACTGAAAGTGTAAGTGCCGAGTGTCTAACCCCTTCCCCGGACTTAACCGAACCTCTTACCCTAATCTCAAATCGCAGACTAAGACCTTATCCAAATCCCAGAGAGTTATCCCTTCTGAATGAATAGGTGTCGACTCTAAACTCTAAACCCGTGAGATTTTTAGGGTTCCAAAATCCGTGCTCACATATGCAATTGCTCTTTATGACAGTAATTTGATCAATTATATAAAGGTAATAAAAAACATAAACATAGATATAAAATGTGTCAAGGCTAAAGAAGAAATTACTTACTCATCGAGGACTTTTGTAATTTCTGGGTGTGCGTATAAGCCTAATTGCAATAGATCCAATCGGTACACTGAAACTGTTCCTGAAAGGATTAAACACAAGCATTAATGTTCCCTATAATTGAATAATATATTTCAAAATTATAATGGATACTCAACTTTAAAAATTAGTAATCATAAGTAACAAAATAATATAAGTGCTATATGTAAACAGAAACATACCCAACATTATAAGGTATGACAAGTACTTGGTCATTCTTGACTAAGAGCAATTAACTTATCATCAATATCCAGCACTAATAATATTTACTATTTGTTTAGGGTTAAGAAACATATACCTACGTTCTTTCTTTCTATTCTCCAATAATTCATTATTTTTCTGAAATAAATAATAATTCAAATTGTAATTCATAAAGTTATAATAATAAGAAAGCCAAAAAATAACCTTAATTAATTTTTAAGTTGTCTCACCTTATGTTTAGCAAAATCAATTTTATCACCAATATCATTTTTTGTACACAAATCCATGACATTTTGTCGTATGATATATGTTGATGAAGTAACTCTTCGGCCAAAGATTGCTACATCAAATGTTATTAGTAAAAGTGCAAACCTCAAAAACCCAATGCCAATGACGTACGCGGCACGTATTGAGTGGCCTGAGAAGCAGTAGGATAAGGAGCCTGAGGTACCAATGGAGTTCTCTGAGCCTGAGCAGGCCTCGTAGTCTGATAAGGAGCTGGCCTGGTCCTTCTCTCTAGTGGTACTAGCCCACTGGACTGGCCTCTAACCATCTACCTCCTCTAGAAGAATTCCTCGGAACTCTTCTCTGCCATCTTTGCCCTGTGCACAATCACTCCCCATGTGGCAAGGCAGAGAATGGAGACTCTATCTCTAATGGAGGGCCGCAGTCCCCTCTCAAACTTCCTCACCTTCATATTCTCGGAGGAAATCAACTGTGGAGCAAACCGGGAAAGCTTCATGAACCGCACCTCGTACTCGGTCACTGAAATCTCCCCTTGTTCCAGGGTCAGAACTCTATTTCCTTCTATGCCCGAACGAATTCAGGGAAATACTGCTTGTAGAACATGTCCAGAAACTTTGCCAAAGTCCATGGCACCCCTGCTCTAGTGGCATCCCTCTGTCACAGTGCAAATCTCCACCAATGCTCAGCTTCACCTTCCATAATGAAGGCAGCCCAGTCAACCCTCTGCTCATCCGTGCAGCGAAGGACCCTGAAGCTCTTCTCCAACTAAATGTTCCAGGCCGAAAGCCTCCAAACCTACCGTGTGATGTACGGGAGGAGGTAAGGGCGTAGGCGTGACAACATTAGCAGTCTGTCTAGCAGTCAAAAGTGTCACTGCCTCAGTGAATGTCCCAAACATCTGGGCAAAGTTGGGCTACTCTTCACCCACTGGAGTATCTCCTCCATTCCCTCGAGTATGGTAATTGCGACCCCGATTGCCTTGTCTCATGATAAATCCTGAGAACGATGACAAAACATGAGTCTAACTTGGAAACCAGATCCTCATTGCAGTTGACATGACAATTGGTAAAATACCCTCTAGGTACACACACACAAGGTATACGCATAACCATCTAGTAGACATACGGTTGAAATTTTTCTAGCGTGACACACTAAGCTCGGTTGATATATCAACCGGTTTTAACTAAGACTAAATGATTAGTCTATACTTGGAATACGACTCTATTCATACCTAATGTCTTAGTTCAATCATGGTATCAAACTCTGAGAGACTCTAGAGAACCTAATGCCTAGGCTCTGGTACCACCTCTGTCGCGCCCCAAAATTCACCCTAGGAGATAGGAGAGACTTTGTGTGTGACTAAACATAACGTGATGAACCAACCTACAAAATATACAAAGCAATAACATAGCGGAAGCATAACGAATTTTTTTTTTATATATACCAACTGTATTCCAAGATCCAATGTGCTAAACTAATGACTTATGACATATACAAGTAACCCCCAAAAGAATTCCCAAAATACATTTCACTCTCTCTCTCATCTCTCAATAATACCCCGGATATGGCCAAATGTCAAGATCCCTATCACCCTCAGGGCAGTCACCTATCAGCTCTTCAACATGAACTTTTCGACCCAAGGACTGAGATCACGGATGTCAAACTGACCTGTCGACATAAAATGTACGACTGAGCATGGAATACTCAGTGTATACAAACACTAAAGTTGCAAGTAGTAGCCATTAATAGTAACATGCTTTACAAGTCAAGACAAAATGAGCAATTCAATGAAACAGGCGAAACAAGAATACTTGAATATTCAAATAAGGAAACTATGACACTTTTCGAAATATGGCATGTGTAAGTTTTTTTAAATCTTACTTCTAAACAATACTATACAAGCTCTACTTTGAGACATTCCTTTCAAAGCAAAGTGTTTAACTTCTCAAAACACCTTGTGAGACGAGTTCTTACAAGACAAAGTGTTTCCCTTATCGGAACACCTTATGAGACGAGTTCTTACAAGACAAAGTGTTACCCTTCTCAAAACACCTTATGAGACGAGTACTTCTTTACAAAACTTTACAAGCAAGGCCTCAAGCCCTTGAGTACAAAACTTTACAAGCTACAAAACTTTCAAAACCAAATTCTACTTTGAGAAAATCTTCACTTTGAGACAAAACTCCATTTTAAGCCAAAATCATTCTTTAAGACGAAGCTCATATTGATTCACAATGAAAATTTCAACATAGAAGTGCATGTGATCATTTGTGAGTGATAACAATCAAAATCCTAATCGTTTAATAACATCCTCGTAGTTACAAAAATAATCAAGGTCATAGACCTTGATTTGCCAAGAATCAAACAAACCTACTTTCTATTAATGAAATACAACAAACTAGGTTTAGTAGAGTGTATCTACACATATACAAGGCTATACATATCAATAAACCCATTCTTCTTATTAATGGTTTATAACAAACTAGTTAGTGGAGTGTATTTACCTTTTTGAGCTTGAATCCTTGTGGTTCTTATGTTTGAGAAGCTTTGGAGGCAAGATTTGGGCCTCACCTTTGATCTTTGAGAAAATCCTTTTCAAAACAACTCCTTCTCCTTTATCTCCCAAAATCTCTTTTAGCATTAGTGTTAATCTAAAACCCCTGAAATTAGCCTCTATTTATAGCCCAAGGGGTTGAAACTCTAACAATCCCGCATTTGGGGCTTTTTCGCGACTTATCTGGGCATGACCGTTCGAATGGTCTTTTGATCGTTCGAACGGTGGTGCCTACTGACTTTGGTTTCTGAAATTCTAAGTCCACCTTTACTAGGATCGTTCGACCAATCATAGAACTGTTCGAACGATTGAGGTTACTGTCTTCGAATGCTGAAGTTTTATTCATCATCCACTGGCATCATTCGAACGGTCATGGGAACCGTTCGAACGGTTGCCCTAGTTTTCTTTGTTTTTCTCATTTCCTCATTTTCTTTCTCATTAGCTTAAGCCTCAACACTTTTTAAGCATAAGCAAGCGTCCTTAAGACCTTAGAACACACATCATAACTCATTATTAAACACCACAACATTATTATCATAAATCATACAACCCAAACTATACATTGAAACCTTTTGATTTCAAAACATCCATTTCATAGTATTATTCACTAGTACGCAAAATCCTAGGTTTTTCTCTTATTAGATATGTCAAACTCTTAGAATGGTTATGAAATCTTAAACCAACTAGTTAATGACTATATATAATGTCTAGAGTTCTAAACCTTTTTAATTTTCTCGAAAAAACACGTTTTCAAATTCAGTGCTCAAGTCGGTCAACCGGATCGACTGAGCTTTTCTCACTCTCGATACTACATTTTTTTCAAAGGTCGGTCGACCGACTTTGATCTCAGTCAATCGGGTTGTCCAATTTTGTTCTGTAGTACTATTTTTTCTTCAGCGAAACAGTAATAACACCCTTTTCTCTTCAGTACTAGTCAACAACATACTTATTTTCCTTTAAAACATTTAAGTAAATGAACTTTAAGCTTTAAATTAAAATAAGGAAGTACCCCCTATTTAATACTAGAAAATCCAATTCCTAATAAATCAAAATCTCATTTTCCAGTTTTAGGCTAAAAATGAGAATTCTTGTCTGTCGTAAAATTTTCGATAGTCAATTGAACTTCTCTAAACTTGATAATAAAATCTCATAAAATCATATATGTTTATTTAACCCATAAACATCAATTTCTGGGAGAAATCATCTCAAAATTTGACAATTAGTGTTTTTACTAAAACCACACTTTATATAATTTATGTAATTCTTGTACTTAGTCACTTTTAATTTAACATAAGTTTATCAAGTAGCAAGACATTAAATGGATGCCAAATATCAGGGTTTTTATTTAATTTTGCACAAACATCAAGACATGAAGTTTTGGGTCTCTACAATTTTAAGCACTTCTGATTTGAGTTGAATTTCATGTACATGTTGCTTCTCTAATTGTTCCTAAGTAAGATTTGAGGATTTTGGACTAAATATTATGATTGTTTTATTCCAAAAAAAATATATTGATTTAATATTTAAATCAACATCAACACTCACAAATTTTCTTTTCAAAGTAGAAGGGCCATTGGTATTTGGTTTTGCGTCAATACGTTGTGTTCCTGACATGATTGTGTAATAAATAAATGCATAACGGTGAGTTTAAAACAAACCCTCAGTGTATGTATGCAATCTTAACAATAGAAGGATTTGAAATAAAATATTTATTTCTATATATGGATAAACATTAATTTGTCTAATCATTTAGGTGAAACCTACTATAAAAAAGAGAGAAAACATTCCTCATAACTGAAAAAGGAGCTGATGTCGGAGATTAAATCGAGCAAATGCCGAAGGTTGAATGAGACCTTGGATGGAGAGTAATAATTGCATAAAGACTTCGCAAGGGTTACAAATTATGTTCAAAATTTGCGCGCGAAAAGAAAGAAAGTGAAAATTTAAAGTTTTATAATGCTAATCTATTATCACGAATTTATGTACCCGTGATTGTTGTTCTAAATATCACGAATTTATGTACCCGTGATCGTTTCTATATAAAAAATCTTTAATATATTTACATTCATCAATTGTAAAAGTGAAATATTCTACTAGCTTGGTTGCAGTACAACTACAAAGAAGAAAAAAGAAATTCATGTTACCAAATGTTTAAATAACAAATTTTAATTTATATATTTTTTCTTTTAAAAAAATGAGATTATCAAATAAAAAAGAAATAAATTCTTTATTGAATTTTTACTTAACAAATTATTGGATGGTTAGATAAACTTTTTATTGGATGTTTACATAAATAAATTATACATAAATTCCAATAGGAAGAACTTCTTTGTCTCATTTTCTCTTCATCCCATCATTGGCTAGAGTCGAGGAATGCAATGATGTTCTCTCTCAGCATTATCCAATACAAGTTATTGGATAATTATATAAATAACGATACCACATAAAACAACCTTGGTCTTCCTCCCGCCATAGGCTGATGTTCAGGGTTAATTTGGTGGAATGACATGAATATGTTGGGGGAAATGCACAATCATCATTTGGAAAAAGCTTTTTTACCTTCCAAGATGGATAAGTCTAGATTGAGCTCTTCAACCTTCTTCTATATTCTACTTTCTTCTCATTCGCCATTTGAACCAACCTTCTTGTATTAGTTCGATCGATGACCAACAAGAAAGAGATTCTATGAGCCGCTTTCCGTAGAAGAGACTTTGTCTGAGACTTCAGCAAAAAGACAAAGATGAAGAACAAATAACGGTGATCATATATGGAAGGAAAATAAAAACATTCAATACCAAGAAGGAAAATATAAATATATCAGGAAAAACGAAGAACTTCATCAAGAAAAGTGGAGGGAGTAATGAATTTTCTTAATGAACTAGGAAGGAAGAATTACAATCATTGTTTTTACAAAACCGTCATAACATATCAATGTACAATTACAGTTACTTTTAAACCGTGATTGGAACTCTTAAAATTTTAATTTCAATTTTTTTTGGAAGTCTAAACAATAGTTGTTAATATATTGGAATATGAAAAGTTTAGTTGGACTTACGATCACATTTCAATATATATCGTGATCAAAATAGAATTGACAAGTAACCTATAATCACCGTTTATATAAATCATGACCAATATTGTTTTATAATCATGGATCTACTTTAAAACCGTGATTGTAAGATTTGTTTTTCATCTTCTGCAATAAAGATAATTATACGAATACATGAGTTCTTATGTGCCGCTTCAAATAGAAGAGATATCTCATTCTCATACTTATTCATCTTCTCCCTCATTATCAAATGTAATTTTTGCATGCTTATCTACAATTATTTCCTTTCTCATCATGCTTTGAATTTCAGGATGCAACAAAAGATTCATTCTTCCTTGGTGAGAAACGATAATGACTCTAGAAGACATGATGATTCTTGAGGGTGTTTCTGTTTTAGGAAAAACATGGACACTAAACGAAATGAAAGAAAATGAAGATGTTTTGCTTCCAATAAAAGATACAGACATCTCATTCTTGTGTTTCTCTTTTTCTCCATCATCTAAACACAAAAAATAGTTCTTGATGACAGTGAAGAGGAGGTCCGAACCAACACGCTGAAAATACTTTTCTTTCTTTTATATAAATTTTTACTATAAAACACGCTTTTCTTTCTATCAGGAAGTTTACTTTCACTCCATAATAAGAATCTTTTCGATTAAACTTCCGCAAGAGAAAGAAAAGTTTGTTTAGCAATGACATTTATAAAACGCAATAGAAAATTATAAAAGACAAAAGGAGAAGAATGAAGAAGAATACTACGAGAGTTGCTTATTCGTGATCGAAACTCAAATAAATTATAATTAATTTTTTTTGTCAATATAAGATCACGGTCGTAATTATAACATAGATATATAGAAGTTGCGGAAAAATATTTATTATCATGGTTACTTAATAATCATGATTTAATAAATATTATACTCACAGTTATTTAATAATCGTGATTGAATAAATATTGTAATCACGTTTTCCAATATAATTGTGATCTAAAATTCCATCAAAAATTGTGTGCAGTTTAAAGCACGATTTATAGTGGATTGCATCAGTGATTATACTTGAAAATGCTACCGTGACTAATAAGTAGTTTTGTACTAGTGATTATATTAGAAATTTTATTTCTAATATTTTAAAAAAGACAAAGTGACTCGCCAAGTAATTAAGTCCAATCCACGTTGCTGCTCTCTAGAAGCTACAAAAGATTTTTCTGAGCTGAATGCCAAGAAGAAGTAACCCATCCAATAGTATTTAACATCCAGAAAACTTGAATTATCCCTGGTCGTACCCTTTTCAAGATCGCAAAACCATACCGATTCAGGTTATCAGGTTATGGGTGTCTAAACGAATGTTCCTTTCTTTGTTTAGGTGATTAGGTTGTTCCAGGTTGGTCCAGTCTCGAAAGGTCTTTGCATTAATTCTATGGAGTCTATCCATTGTCGGTAAGGAAGGTTCGGTCTGGTAGGTAGGTCCTGTATGTTCTCGACCAGTCTCGGCTAGTCTCGAATATCTTGATTGCTGGCATTGTGAAATGAGTGCATGCCAATGAAGGCCCCCCTGCTTGATGTAGGTAATCCGGATATGGAGAACTAGCCTTCATGCAAGAGTTCCCGCCCCTTTAGTGTTTATACGCGTCAGTGATAAAGCGCAAGAAAGGATGCAATTCCCATCTCTCATGCCCAGGTAGGGAATCCTACGTTTCTGGAGTCTATCTCTTCCTTCAAGTAGGTCTGAGAGTCCCGAACATTGTTTGACAAAAGAGCTTCCACCACTACAGCCAGCCTATCCAGGTTTATTTTTTTTTGTCTACTGATGCATCTTCAGAAATTTGAACAAAATTATTGACCAGTAGAAATAGAAATTTTAGCGGCTGTTAATGGAGTTCAAAAATTCTATAGTTATTTTATTGTTGAACAATTTATTCTTCAATTGATTCAGTTAATCTTACAAGCTTCATGAAGAAAAAATTGACCAATATTAAAATTTGCTTTGTGGCAATTCTTATTGTCAACGTTATAAGTGGACATGAAAAAAATCATTATCTTCTAGATGTTCTAACTTAAGAACTGAAAATGGTGGGGTCTCAGTCTAGTACTAGTGGGAGTAGTCTACATTAGAAATCATTACATATAAGAACTCAACAATGGTTGAATTTTTGTCAAAGCATACAAACACCCTTCCCAAATCTAAGTTCAATCCAATGAGAGTATTCTAATGTTGATATTCAGGTGGTTCAGAGAGAAATGTCAACTGATCTAATTGTCCTTGAATTCCAGGACTTCGACGTCATATTAGGCATGGATTGACTTTCCAAATATCATGGGCATGTTGACTGTTTTGGGAAAGTGGTCAACTTTAAGCCAATCAGTGAGCCCCCTTTTCGTTTCCAAGGATTAAAGAAGAAAGCTTTAGCTCGATTCGAGGCATTGAGTCTTGTTACCTTAGAGACACCAGATTGCTCAAGTATCCCTGTTGTAGAGGAATTCATGGATGTCTTTCCCAAAGACTTACCGGGCTTGTCACCTGATAGAGAGATAGAATTTGCTATTGACTTAGCTCCAGGCACGACACCCATCTCCAAGGCGCTATATATGATGGTTCCAGTAGATGGTTCGATGAGGATGTGCATCGATTATCCGCAACTGAACATGGTCACTATAAAAAACAAGTATCATTTGCCTAGGGTTGATGACCTATTCGATCAGTTGCAAGGAGCGAGTATTTCTCCAAGATCGATTTAAGTTTGGACTACCATCAGTTAAAGATAAAAGCTGAAGATGTGCTTAAGTCTGCATTCAGAACCATATATGGGCATTATGAATTCCTAGTCATGCCATTCGGTTTGACTAATGCACCAACAACCTTTATGGATCTCATTAACAAAATCTTCAAGCCGACTCTTGATCGATTTGTGATCGTATTCGTGGATGACATTTTGGTGTATTCTAAGACCCAAAAGGAGCATAAGATACATCTTCGGGCTACAATGAAGAGACTCTATGTGCACGAGTTGTATGCTAAGCTTAGTAAGTGTGAGTTCTGGCTAAAAAAGATAGCATTTCTAGGTCATGTGGTGTCAGGAGAGGGGATTTTAGTTGACCCTATTAAGATAGAAGCAGTGGAAGGTTGGGGAAGACCAAAGAGCGTCACAGAAATCCAAAGCTTCTTAGGCCTCGCTGGTTATTACAGGAGATTTGTGGAAGGTTTCTCCAGTTTGGCAGCACCATTTACTCATCTAACTCGAAAGAACACCAAGTTTGAGTGGAATGAGAAATGTGAGAAGATTTTTCTTGAGTTGAAGAAGCGTCTTACTACCGCCCCATCTTGACTGTACCATGGTAGAGGTTTTGTGGTGTATAGTGACGCCTCACTCATTGGGTTAGGTTGTATTCTTATGCAACACGAGAATGTGATTGCCTATGCTTCTTGGCAGTTGAAAGACCACGAGAAGAACTACCCTACCCATAACTTAGAGTTGGCAGGAGTAGTCTTTGCTCTCAAGATCTGGAGACACTACTTGTACAGTGAGCAGTTTGAAGTATTCACCGATCACAAGAGCCTGAAGTATCTGTTCTCACAGAAGGAGCTGAATTTGAGGTAACGCCACTCGATGGAGTTCCTCAAAGATTATGATTACTCTATCCAATACCACTTGGGGAAAGCAAATGTGGTAGTGGATGCATTAAGCCGAAGACCTACTGGATTCTTGGCACACTTGATGGTCTAAGAATGGAAGCTACTTGAAGAGGTGTCTAACTTTGATGGCCAACATTGTGGTCAGGCCAACCACCTTGGATATGATTAAAGGCTTGCAATGGGGCGATGGAGAACTACACGTTGTCATGAACAAGTCGATTAGCTGCGGGTTTGAAGATTTCTCCTAGAGAAATGATGAGATCTCTTTCAAGGATAGACTTTGTGTTACGGATAATGAGGAATTAATAAGGGAGATTCTAGACGAAGCATACAAGTTCAAGTATACTGTTCATCTAAGAGGTACAAGATGTACCAGAACCTTAAGAAATATTTTTTGGTGGAAGGGCATGAAAAAGGATGTGGCTACCTATGTGTCCAAGTATTTGGTTTGTCAACAAGTAAAAGTTGAACACAGGAGACCAGTGAGACTTCTTTAGTCACTTTTTATTCTAAAGTGGAAGTGGGAAAATATTTCTATGAATTTCGTTGTTGGTTTGCCAAGGACGGCTAAGAACTTTGATGCAATTTGGGTCATGGTCGATAGGTTAACTAAATCTGCTCATTTCCTTCCGTATCGAACCACGTTCAATTCCAACCAGTTGGCTAACCTTGATATCAAGGAGATAGGCCGTTTGCATGGAGTGTCCGTCAGCATTGTATCTAATCGAGACCCGAGATTTACTTCCAGTGGAAGAGTTTCCAGTAAGCCATAGGTTCTCGTTTTGATTTCAACATGACATTTCATCCGCAGACAGATGGGCAAACCGAGAGGGTGAACCAAATCATAGAGGACATGCTACGGGCTTGCATGTTAGACATCCAAAGTAGTTGGGATGATCACATGCCGTTGGTTGAATTTGCCTACAACAATAGCTATCAAGCGAGTATTCAGATGGCACCGTTTGAGGCACTCTATGGGAGAAGTTTCTGTTCACCTTTGTGTTGGGACGAAGTTAGCGAGAGGAAGCTTTTGGGTCTTGAGCTCGTTGGTCAAACTGTGGATAGAGTTCAGTTGATCTGAGAGATGTTGAAAACAACTCAGAGTAGGCAGAAGAGTTATGCCGAAACTCGCAGGAGGGATATTGAGTTCCAAGTTAGAGATTTTGTATTTGTTAAGATCTCACCTACAAAGGGTGTAATGAGGTTTGATAAGCGAGCCCGAGATATGTAGGCCCTTTTGAGAGCATCACCTGGGTCGGGGAAGTTGCTTATCGGGTCACCTTGCCACCCTATATGGCTAGTGTGCATAATGTCTTCCACATCTCCATGTTAAAAAAGTACATCTTGGATCCTTCGCACATCATTGATTTGGAGCCATTGGAAGTCCGAGAAGATTTGACTCTTGTTGAGCAACTGATCAAATCTTGGACCGAAAAGAGCAAGTCTTCTGTATTACGGTCATTCTTCTTGTACTCTTGCAATAGGAGCATCACTCTAAGGAGGAAGCTACATGGGAGAGGGAAGCCAAAGTTCGTAAAAAGTATCCTCACTTATTCGACTAAGGTACATAAATTTTGTGGATAAAATTCTCTTAAGGGGGGAGGATGTAGAGTCTTAGACCTTTTTCCCTGTTTTTAATCTTGTTTTGTAGGGATTTTATTGTCATTTAAGTGTTCTATGTATATGGGTGTTAAGTCAAGCAAGTTGGAGGGTGAAAATCAATGAAAAACCCCAAATTCAGGACCCCTGATCGATCAGACCTCGCAGAGCAATCGATCGGAGGGATACCAGAAGATCGCCCAGGCATTCTGTCCTGTGCCGATCAATCGGCCCTCCCAGACCGATCAATCGGCCGACACTAGAAAATTTGCCTAGAAACCCTGTGTAAGCCCCGATCGATCAGAACTAACCCCCGATCGATCGGAGCGCGCAATTTTGGTTTTTTAAAAAATCCCAAATTGTGGATTTTAGGGTTTTTAACTCATGTGACTATAAATAGGGGTTCTATTTCGAGATTTTAGAGTTTTCTAACCATTTCTAACCTAATTTGGCAAAGGAAAAGAGAAAACCTAGGGTTCTAAGGGAGATTTAGCTTGAAGAAGAAGGGTTTTGCTTGAAGGAGAAGAAGATTAGCTTGGAGATCAACCCCAAAGCTTCAAGGAGCTTTATTTTGTGATTTGGATCCAAGGGAAGGATCCCAAAGGTTGATATCCCTTCTAATCTAACTCTATTGTTGATTTATTGTATGATTTCACATGATTAAACAAGATTATTGAATGTTTATTATGAATTGATTACTATGCTTGAGATTTAAAATGAGCTATTAAATGTATTAGGTGATCTTGTGAAACATGATAAAGGGATTTGATATTGTATTAAAGTATGTGATGATGTTTATATTGAATTGGATGTATGTGATGATGGGTTGAATGGAATGAATATGGTTTGTGGAGGAAGGGAAATTATAATTGATGAGTTTTGATTGTATTGTTATGGTTTTGTGGATGGATATGGATGGATAATGGAGTGTGTATAATGGAGGAAGGGCAATGGTTCATGAATAATGGATTAAAGATATTAATATGGATGCTTTGAATTGTAAAATGTAGAAATAATGTTATTGAAATTGTTTAAGTATGTTCAAGAGATATCAATGCATGTCATGATAAATGATGTCATATTTATATTGCATGATAATTGACAGTCGGATAGGCCAAATCCTAGAGGAAGTCTTCCACGTTGGGAATTTTCTAACTAGGGATCGAGATGTAACCTAGCAGAGTTTCTTGGTGGAAGATGAAAATCTAGGCAATGACCGAGTTCGGATATTAATAACGACATATAAGCAAAAGTTCACATGTGTAGTAGATTCCAAGTCTCACGTGTACACAAGCATGACATGGACAATGCATGAACACTGAACACTGGACATTGAAAAACAAGTATAAGAACAAATATAAGTACAAAAACAGGAACAAGTACAAGAAATAAGTACAAGAACACTGCATGATTTTACAAGGACCCTGATATCTCAAGTAGTTCCGGTAATCGTTGATGCACTCCATGGATAAAATTTCAAATCTTGGATAATTATCATAAACATTTGGTATCTAAGAGCTCGAGGGGCTTACGCTTCTGTCGATGCACCTCCATAGATTTAATACAAAGACATCGATGACTATTTTTATGGGAAAACAAACATGCATGAAACTCATACTACAAGTCTAAGAGTCACATAAGTACACGAGTCAAGATGATGCATGATAGGATATGTTCACATGTTTCTATACTCTAATTATGTACATGTTATATAGAACTGTTACTGATTAAGTAATTATCGCATGAAATGGATATTGAGCATGCATATGTATTATTGTTATTGTTAGTTAGTTTGGATCCGTTGAGTGTTTGCTATGCTCAGTCGACCTGTTATTGTCTTCAGGTTTAGAGCCAAAATCTACAGGTGCACCGTGGGTTGAAGAAACCTATCAAGAAGCAAAAGTAGAAGGTGATCCCTTCGCGGAGGGTGATTGGAACCTTGACCAATTCCCATATAATTAGTTTCTTTTCAGTTCAGTTTTATTGAAGAGAGAGTTTGTATTAGACTTGAGACCTTTATGGTGGATGTTGTTTTAGTTCATGTTTATGGATTTGGACATATATTGGTTTATGATATATCGGATGAGACCTTCTATGTTAAAAGAATTTTATATTTGCTATTTTGGAGTATTTATCTTTTAGTTATGCATTTTTTTCATTAAGGTTAAGCAGAGATAAGTAATGTAGCGGACCCAAAGTCTCATTATGTTGGGGATTTGGGGTCGTTACACCTTACACAGAAGAATAAGTTATATGGTGAATAATCCCAAGTGGACTAATATTAAAACATAAATAATTGATTGGTTGGTGGTTTAAATAATATTTCATGATATTCTACTAACAAGAAAACCATTATATGATTACTCATTCTCAAAATTATTTTCATGAGATTATTCCTAATAATCCATAGGAATAAAGTTTGTACAAATATTATCAAAGAATTTTTAGAGAAGACAATGTCATCAAGTATTATAAAGATAATTAAAAATGACAAAAATAGAGCATCTCATCAAAAGAACTCAAAATTACAAAAATCGCAAAAAGACAACGAAAGGATTTTACTGGCTCCATAAAAAGAATACAAGAAAGTAATTGATTAAGAATCTTGACCAAATGGAGCATTATGAAGATAGTGGATCAATTATTGAGTCCTTTTGTTTTGTTTTGTCTTTTAATTATGAAGTCTTTTTCTTTACGTTAAGGTCATCCAAGTGTATGATAACAAAGAGTCAAGTATGTTATTGAGTCAAGAAGTAGTTGTAATTATTGTCCTTGATAAATAAGTTGTAAATAAGTAGTCTTGGAAGTCTTTTGCTTTTGAGAAACCATCCTATAGCCTCTAATGGGTCAAGTGGTCAGCCATATTGTAAGGACGTTTTTGATTTTATTTGCTATTTATAGTGTCTTTTCTAATCAATTCAAACACAAAGAAGTTTCGTACTGAAAGCAGAGAAAGGTGTGAAAATTCTCTTACGAATTAAAAGTTTCTCCACTGGAGAAGAAATTCTAAAACCACCTTTATACGTACCTTGAGTGGATAGGCGTACTAGAAAAGTGCAGAAAAACCCATTGTTTCTTCTCTCTCTTATCCTTCTCATATTGACATTGATACTCTTGATGTGTCTCTTTCCATGTATGGACAACCAACATCCTTGATTCCTCATGACCAGGTCACGTGGTCAGCCATGTTGGGTATATTAACAACACAAGGAGATTATAGCAAATGTGCCTACCACTCAAGTCAATGATTGATATTCCTATTTTTCTTAGCAAATTTTTCTTAGCAAAGGTACTCGTTCTTGTGCAATATTGTCCATTGCTAATTACGTTTTCTTTAATCATTGTTTACCTCCTATCACATCTTTGCTTTGTCTCTTTTGTCTTTTTTTATTTCTTATTCTTATCAGGAGATTCTTGTTCAATATTCTAGGTAGAAGAGTTATGGATGCTGAATGCTCTTATCACTAATGACACATATGAATAGACTACAGTACTACTAGGGAAACACATAGATGGTTGTTGGTGGGGTTATGCTAATAAATATCAACATGATGGTACTATTAAAAGGTTGAAGGTGCGATTGGTTACTAAAGGTTATATCAAATCTTCGGTATTGATTATTTTGAAACTTTTTCTCTGTGCAACAATAATAGTTTGGAATTATTTATTTGGTGGTTTATGTTGATAATATTCTACTAACAAAAATTGATCAAGTATATTGACTAATGACTTGGCTAGCTATGGACCCTGATATTAGGCTTGAAGTTGAGCAAATGTCAGTCTTTTATAGATCCAATAAGATACATTCTTTTATAAATCCAATAAGATACATGAGATTAGTGAGTAAACTGGTTTACCAAACAGTGACTCGACTAGACTTAGCATTGTAGTTGGTGTGATGAATCGGTTCATGTCATCCCCAAAATGGCCTCATTGGGATGATGTATGCAGAATTTTGAGTTATCTCAAAGGTGCTTCACAAGTTGAGGTCTGATATACATGCCTAATAATTTGTTAGACATTCATAGTTATTTCTAAAAATAATAATAATATTTATAAAAAAATATTTTCCAAAATCTCGGACCGAAATGTTCCAAAATTTCGAACCAATGGTATATATATATATATACCAGAAATCGATGTGAAAACCAAAATTTCAAACCTTCTTGTACATTAGGCTCAACTCCGTGGGTCCAACTTAGAGGGTTTTATAATTTTGTCATTAGTGGGAATATATAATTGCATTATGATTACGTTTTCTTCAATACGTAGAAAACGAGAGAAAATGCGAGCAGATATAATTGCAATTCGGTTTCACATAAAATTAGTGAAAGGATCTCTATGCAGTCATGGACGTAGGCATTTTATTGAAATACGTAAATCTATGCGTAAAGTTTTTCTATTTTGTTTATATTTGTCGCTCCCAAACCACGAAATATGTGCGAATCTTTGTTATTTTTGTTCATATTTGTTGCTATTTTTCTAGCATGAAAGAGATTTATAGAGTTTTTCTTATACCTTAAATATGAGCAATTTATTATTGTATGTTCTTTTGAGGAGACTTGTAAAGTCTTGACACTTTGCGATTTTTGTCAATGGACAATATGCATTTTCTTTGTTTGGCGGTACTCTAACCAATTGAACTAACTACAATCCCCTTTGACTTGGGTAAGAAGCCTATATTATTCACACCCTAACTCTTTTTCTTTGAGTTTTTCTGCCTATATTCAGAATTGGTAAAATCTTGTTGGGTCGAGCTGGATTTGAACCATTGTCAACATGCATTTCATCTATTGGGTTGCAATTTCTATGAGACTTTATGCAACAAAATGAATGATTTAAAATTTTATATAAAAATGGTAAAACTTCAGTCTCATGATAATAAAAATTAATCTTGTTAAAAAGCTCGACAAAGTGACTCAAATTTCCTACCAACTACCATGAAAAAGTATATATTGTCCTGTAAGTCTATAAGTCTAAGCAAAGAAAGGACCCTTATGGCCATTCTTTTGTTAGGTGGCATTTGGTAACATTAATCTAAATAGGTAAAGCTTATTTGAAAATTATGCTTAGTCGGATTTTAGATTGTTAAGTTGAAAGTTAATTGGATGTCTACATCTTTTTGAAGTAGAGGTTTTATCTTTAAAGAAAAAAGTAGCTATGAGCTACTTTTTAAAGTAGAGGTTTTTACCTGTAAAATCTCTACTTCTAAAAGATATAGACATCCAATTAACGTTCAACTTAACAATTTAAAGTCCAACCAAGCATAATTTTCAAATAAGCTCTACCAATTTAGATTAGTGTTACCAAACGCCCTCAAAACTTATAATGCTTGGCACTTTACACTTTGTCATGATAATTGGTAAGAAATTTGAGTCATTTTGTCAATATTTTAACACAATCAATTCTTACCGTGATGAGATTTCAACTCTTATCATTTTTTATGAGATTTGAAATTTCTCAAAAAAAAAAAAAAATGCATATTGTCAAATTACAAAACTTGCAAAGTGCTTTATAAGTCTCAGCAAAAGAACCGACCCTTGATTGAAAGAAGTGCCGACAATTTTTCAGGATAATTTCTTACTGTACTGATGCTGTACTGGGGCACCAATACAATGAGCATACCTTCAACCTGAATCCATCTCGACCGGAACTTCCTCTGTTAACCCATCATAATCAATAATTTTAATCAAAGAGTTATGTTTCAAATTTGGGAAATGCTATGCGGACTCAACCCTTTTATGGGGGGAAAACATGTGAAAATTACAGCTTACCTATGGACCCTACCTGTTTTATTTTTTTCTATACAAATGACGAGTTTGCTTGCCGGTGAGTCTGCCTAGCATTCCTCCCTAAATTATAAATAATTTTTGCTTAAAATTAGCAAATTAACTAGGCATTATAATGTGATAGCCCTCCACGGAGCCCAATCGAAACACAATTGAGATTAGGAATATCAAAGACCAAATCAGTGTAAAGATTACTGAAGTCATAAGCATAGGTTAGCCATTGGAGTCGAAGTTGCGATTAAGATTACATATGTCAATATAGTTGATAGGTGTGCCGTAATAAAAATTGTCGACAAAATAGATAGAATAGTATGTCAGCAGGTCACCCGATTCAAAATTGCCGACAATGCTCAAGGTAATCGATGATCCTCTCTCTCTCTCTCTCTCTCTCTCTCTCTCTCTTTCTGTGCACCAAATTCAAGTTTTTCTTGTTTACGACTCAACTATTTTGAAATAATTCACTGAAAAATGTTCTCATTGTTTTCTCTCACATTTGGTTTCTCTAGAACTAAATAAAGAACTTCTCATTTCTCTGTATTTGCTTTTCCTTCACCAGTGTTCAATGGAATTTCAGACATTTGAAAGGTACTCATGTCTGGTAATTGACACTTGAGACAGGTAAGATGTAAGATCATGCAGTAAATTATAACTGAAAACCAAGAATCCAATTCTGATTTAGAGATTACCATGGCAACAGTACCTTGAACAGCATGCAGGATGACATTGTTCTACATTCGATGGCAGAAGTTTCTGGAATCTAAATGTGTTAAAGATAAAAACATTTTATCAAAACCAAATATTGCCAACCATTATGAGTGCCAAATGAACAAATGGGCATTGTACAAGAAACTTTGATCAATAAAAGCACTATACAGTATACAACATACAGCATAGCCCCATCTTTCAAGTTTTTGTTGACAACAAAATAACTTTCCTGATAAACAAATGGAAGAATCTACCAAGGCAGACAGACACCATCATTGGCCACAGACGGCAGGTCACCTTTCTGATCTCATGAGTCTCTCCCTCTTTATCTAAAGAATCAATCCACTCCAGAAGACACGGATGATATACAAACATTGCGATGATCCTGCTATTTCAGATCAGTTGCCAGCTTGAATACTTTGCAACACAATGTTTTATGGATAATTAATAGTCTGACACCTGAGGGGCTCAAACCTCACCACTATCTCTTTCTTTGTTTTTGTTTTTCCTACTTTTTGGGTTTCTTCTAAATTGCCATATCTTATCTGGCCCATATCTCCATTGGAATCACAATATGTACAGTCCGCGTGCTGCCCGCAGATGGGTAGTAGGCTTATATACCTCTTCCAAGTATCAGATACCAAATGCAAGCATCCCCTACCGACAGCAGAGCCATTTGAATTCCATATTCAATAAAAGAAAGAAAAAATAACACTCCGCTGAAAGTAGCTTGGGCTGGTAAGCTTTCAACTAGAATCTCTGCTGATAAAATTAAAACTCACTCCCAGAAAAGACTTCAAACGGACAACCGTACTCCTTGTCCTCACCTCCAACAAAAAACATATTCGCCATTTTAGAAACATGAGCTGACTGCTTTTAACAGCAATGTGATTTACAAATAACTTTGATCCAAATGCTTCACTCAAATGGCTTGTGTAAAGGAGAGGACCATGCAATAACAATCATGAATCAGCGATAACCTCACCATATCCCATTTAAAACCCGCTGATAATAATCATATTGTCGTGTCCGCCATGCATCTAAGCTGCTACTGATGAGGGAAAGCACCAAGGACACACATTGCTGCTTCAAACCATCGGATACTACTGTGAGAACCTTACCAGATAACAGAAATCCTGCATAATAAGAGGAAAAAAAAAGCATAACGGAAATAGGTAACGAACCTCTTCAGTTAGACTTAGATGGAATCTTTTCCTTAGGTTCTGTATTGTTCTCGGACCACCTTTAAAACATGGGAAACCAGAATCCTGAATCCAAAATTATAAAAAGAGTACTGTAAAAGCCACCATGCCATATGAAACAGACAGATAACAGAAAAAGAAAATAATTCTTTTATTCCTTTTTTAAACTATAATAGAAAAAGTGTTATTCATAGATATTCTGAGGGAACTTGGAACCATTTTGACCACTGACCCAGGTGAATTGAAACCTTTGGTGCAAACTATTAACCAACAACAGATGTTCATAAGCGTCAAGTCATACAGTTTGATATACATAAGACTCAGTGAGATTTTGTTCCTAGGATGATGTATTTAATCTAGAGAATGTCTTGAGGCTCGATTTATGTCCAAGGCATGCATCTCATAATTACCCAAAAAGAGGTTCTTGCAACAAAACTGAGGCTTAAAATTGTTTAATGTCCTTACTACAATTTCATAATTTGTTGAAAGTTGAAACTAATACTTCATTTATTGTGCTTGGCATATTCGTGTAATTTAAAGCAAAACAAAAAATTTGCAATATCAGGTGATGCTATAATGATAATAATGGGTCAGTACAACTGTATCATCAGGCCCATCAATAACTGTCCATCAAAACACCTCAAAGTGATAGCACATTTTCAAGTGTGCAGAATAGTCAGCCAGAATGGGGACATATAAAAACTCTACTACAAATGAGTATATATTCTAGAGAATATAAAGCATATTGAGAATTTGAAATGCTAGTGTCTGTGTTACCAGCAACATCTCGACAAGAAGAATAATGCGCTCTGCATGCTTACGACATGTTAGGAAACCTTGTATGCATAAAACCTGAATACATATGACACAGACCAAAAGAAACATTTAATATCAAAATAGTATGACAGGGACTACATGCTCAAGAAACAGACCATGTGATGAGTGCATATATACTTTAAAATAGTCAAAGAACTCGCTCGGAACTCCTTCAGCATCAGAATCCATGACCTAGCACAAGCACGAGATTTAATAAAGTGGAAGTGTTATGAGGCTAAGCTGATAAGCATTGGGGATCCAAAGATCAATACCAACAAAATTATTGCAGGTATTAATGATCTACAGACAGTGAATAAAGAATAAAACTCTTTATGAGCTAATATCTTACCTCAAGAAGTTCACGAGTTAACTTAAATGGTGCACTTTCAAAATTTACACTCCCTGGTGAATTGGAGAGCATAAAGCCAAAATCAATATGTATAATATGACCCTCTTCATCCATCAAGAGGTTTCCATTGTGTCGATCCTTCACCTAGACAACCACAAACAGGCTGATGATAAAGCAGGAACTCACCAAACGAACTCATCAAACTAAAAGATTCCTCAAAAGAATCCCTTTAGGACCATAAGAATTCGTTACGATGCACAACGAATACAGAAAATTAAGCTGCAATAAATGATACCCTAGCTTATAATAACAAATTGCAAATAGATATACTTTATATCAGTAAAGCATTTCAGGTCCTAAAGAACATCCTAACTCCACAAGAAAATGTAGAATGCCATGAAGAAGAAAAAGAAATTAACATCTTATTCAAATCCAGAAATTATCAAGATATGAAAGACAGGAAAACACTTTTTATTGCTAAAAAGGAATTAGAATGGCCCAACATGAAATTTCCACAGAAAAACTTATGATATAGTTCAAAAACTAAAGTAACAGCATAGATCGGTGCGTCATCAGTTTTTGAGATGTGAAGTAAAATAAATTAGAGAATCACAACTTTTTTACTGGTCAGCTGGAAGATGCAAGTACAGCATCTAAGCTTACATGTTTGTAGTTTAGAGATTAGGGGACTCAATCTAAAGTAGCGGGGCAGGGAATGAGATTCTGCTTTACGACATCATTCAATGGAAGTATGGAGTGATGCAATACCGGTTTAGGCTAGTTATAAGTGTAAATAAGGGCGATTCATGATGGCTGTAAATTTTGTGATCAGTTGGGCCTTCATAATACTATCATAGAAAGTGACTCTAAAAGCATGATTGCAGTAATCAACGGTAAAGTGGATACTCCATGGAGGGTTTGGTACTGGAAAAATGAAATCAATAGAATGAAGGGTATGAGAAACATGACTTTTGGGCACATATACAGAGAAAATAATCAATGCGCTGACTTCCTAGCTAATGAGGCTTGCGATTCTTCTAACAATAAGGTTTTCATGGACATCTCTGAGATTCCTTTCAGATTGAAAGGTATCATTAGATCTGATAAATCTGGTTTGTTCAATATTAGAATTCAATTCTCCATTAAGGGTTTTGGTTTAATTCTCTATTAGGGGTTTTGGTTTTTTGTCCCCCCTTGTAAGTTTCCTTTCCAATTAATAAACGGGTAGGGGTCCTGCCTAACCCTAACCCCCTCCCTCTCCGGGCAGCATTATTTTTTTTTATAAAAAGTATAAATAAATATAAAGTACTTAAAATTGTTGAAAGAAAATAATGCAAGGGAAAAAAAATGCATCCAAGAACAAATACCAGGAAGAAAAAACGAAAGCACAATATAGAAGATGTCAAGAACGGATAAGTCACCCTTCAAGGATTGATGAAAGCAATAACGTGAAAATTTCCTTCTTCATTAGGGGGTTGTTTGGGTGCAAGGAAAATGAAAGGAATTTCCTTGATTTAGTCCCTCTACATCTTGGTTAGTGGAAAAGGAGTTTTCCACATGCCTCCCGACAAATTGGTGCCTAAAATCACTAATTTCTGGATGTGTCTATTCTCTGCTGCTCATCCACTATTTCCTTTGCGAGAAAAAATTACCACCGTGTCCCATTTCTTATCCTCGATGAGGACAATACTTCTCATAATGCAAAGAGAGATCACTAAGAGAATGATGATACTAAAGACTATGAACTAAACCAGGATAAATAAAAAGAATTAAAAGAAAATGCATTATCTCGAATCAGAAGTTTAAAGATGACTAGCCAATAGTTTCTTCAGACATACATTTTAGCCTTTTAGCAAGGATCCATAGAGAGCAAGGAATGTGAATTCCATATTAAAGAGCTCTAAAACATGTCAAAAAACAATCCCAAAAAAGAAAAAAAACTTAGAGTTTGTGCTCGAGGTGTCTAAATATAAAGTTAAGGATACCAATATCTCACAACGAAAATTTTAGGATGCCAGTATCTCACAACAACTGTAAAGACTTTGAAGAGCGATAAATAGAGACTACACTTGATGCAACCTAATCCAATCTCATCAACTGATATTTGGTAAAAGATGCAGCTTTTCCTAATAGCATCCGATAATGTAAGAGATCTCTTCCAATGCAAAATTATTGAACTTATAAATTTACTATAACATGTAAAGAGAGAAAAAAAATATGTCAGTGACTGAAGGCAGACATTATGAGAAATAAAACAGAATGAGCCTCTGCAGTTCTGCAAACAAGAGGTAAAGAATGCAATATACAAAAACAAAGTAAAAAAACTGAGAATGAAAAATAAGAGATGATCAAATTATACACATTTATAACGAGCTAGACACCTAAGCAGCAGAGATCATACACCCAAAAAAATTCACTTGACTTTTACCAAGGTACTGGTAAGTTAGCATGCCAATCAATTACAAGGCTATTTTAGTCATCACGAAAAGGATTTTAAATAAAAAATATTGAGGAGACGACTTTTGCCATTATTCTCTCCCCCACTCTTTCCTCTTGTTGTAAAATGCCTATACCACCCTCCTTTTGCCGTAAGTGAATTGAATGCCGAGTAAATCTTAACAAGAATGTGATATTGTAATAAAGAAAGACACAGAGAGAGTAAGAAAGAACAATTGATATACCTGTAGAAGGTAGCACAATATGGAATATCCAGCCATACTCTCAACAAAATTCCTCTGCAAAAACATATGTGGCTAGTCAAAATTGGAAAGCAAACATTCATCTCCATGAATCATGTTGACAATTTATCTTGATAAAGAAAAAGTAAAATCAGAATTTTTTAAAATCATGGACAGGCTGTCAAAAAGATGAAATAAGGATACACAACAATACTATCTCTACGCAGTATCTCCAACATTATTAGTTCACCACCCCTACAGCTCCTAAGTGCTAACATAGCATCACTGGAACAAGATACAAGTTTAAATGTGTTTCAGTGAAACCAGGAGCTGTTATAATGAGAAAAGCATGCAACTGTGTCTGAATATGAAATCTCCTCCCCAACATCTCGATGGAGGAGATTTCACCTTAGGTCTCAGATTGGGAATCCTTGCGCTGGCTTTTGCTTCAAAACATAAAGAAAACCAGAAGGCTAGGATTGCCGATCAGGAAACCGGAGTAGGGGTCTTCTTTGTTGGTCATCACACTGTTCTCTTTGAGGTTTCTTGTTTTATAGCGTTAATGTAAAGGCCAGGCGCCTGAGGTTAACGAATGAGAAGATTGTTGAGTTAGGGAGACTTCAAAGGCTCCCATAGACAATGGTAATTTGATGGCCATTGTCTTGTTGTTCTGTTCGTTATCCATTTTCTGTTGCGTATAGGTTTTCGTCGGTTCCATCAGTGACTCAATGGCGTTGAGAAGACATATTCGCCGTGGAGTCCAAGACATCTGAACTTCAGGAGATGGAGGTTAAAGGTGGAGGTTTAACGATGATCTCAGAGAGAGGATGGAGGGGTTATCTCAACGTCTTGTGGCTTCTGGAAGAAGCATTAAAGTGGATGGTAAATATCATGGAAGAATGTCTAGCGTCTGAGGAACCACCTGTTCGACTGTTCAGAAAATTTAGCTCTCCGAAGTCCCATCATGCAAGTGATTCCCAAGGTAAAGGCGGATAAGTTGATCCACTCTCCATAGTCAGATACGCTTTTTGCCTCGGCCTCTGCTATTCCTCCCAATCATAGCAAAAACTTGAATGGGAACGATAGTAGTCTTGAATTTCGGCCTTCCAGTTCTAGTGAATAGGATAGTTGGTTTAGAAGGATTAGGGTTTAGGGTTTTAGATATTAGGGTTTGTGATAAAGGGAAGGAGGACAAGTGAAGAGAAAGGGACAAAGATTAGAGAAAATTAGCGAGAGGTTAACTGTCTCTCTCCTACTCTTTATTATATATATATATTCCACTAATGGTATACTATTAGTATAGTATAAGATACTAATAGTATACCGAGAGTACAGTGGATAAGGAAATTTAAAAAAACACATAAAAGAGAAGTATTCTACAAGGATCCCTTAATACTGTCCAGATTAATCTTGATACCACAATCTGCTTTGGAATCAGATGGAGAATTAGGGAGGGCAGTGAGTGTGCCTTCTGAGGCTTTTGGTGAGAATCGAGATGGGCGGGTGCCTAGGTCCCCTGTTCAAGATGGTTTGTCTTTGCGAAGGGAGGAGGGTTTTCTGTCTGGTAATGGGAGAGCAGGAATGTTTGGGGAGAGCGAAGAGGAGGTTGTTGTAATTAAGGTGCGGAGTCCTCAAACTCTTATGAGATCTTTGAGTGTGTTGGAAAAAAATTGAGACTGAGAAAAAAATTTGGGGTTGTCTTATATAGGTCATGACGATGAGGTTAGATCCCTATTCAAAAGAGCAAAACGTCAATGTGGGTCTAGAGGCAGATAGGAAGGCTTCGGCTTCGGCTTCGGCTTCGGCTTCGGCTTCGGCTTCAGCTTCGGCTTCGACTTCGGGAAGTAGGAAATTGGTTTCAGAGTTAGACAGTTGTCAACTGGAACTATGCGGTAAATTGGGGAATGGCGAGAGAAGCAGCATTAGGAAGTTAAGGGGTGAATCTCGTGGAAAATAATGATGTTCTGGATAATCTCTTGAAATATTAGGGGTATGGCATAGTGACAAAAGTCGAACAATCAAGAATCTAGTGAGGAGCAAAAAGCCATATATTTAGTGTTTACAGGAAACTAAACTAGAAGCCATAAATGATGGGATAGTATGGGAAATATGGGGCTCCCCTAGCCCGGATTGGGAGAGATTCCTTCTCTGGGTCTGGGGGCTGCAAAAGGCATCCTGATAGCTTGCGATAGATCCTTGGTGGAGGCCATTGATTGTGAAAGATGAGCTTTCTCGCTTTCTATCTTATGCAGATAGGTTTCGAATGAATCTGTATGGGTGTTTACTGGAGTTTATGGTCCACTGGATCCGATTGTGTTTGGTGAATTCTGGCAGGAGTTATAGGATGTAAGCGCTAGGTGGGATGTCACATTGGACATTGGAGAGGTTTCAATTTTGTAAGATTCTCTCATGAAAAGTCAAGGTTGGGACCAATATCCCATAATATGAGAGAATTTGAGCAATTTATATCCTGCCATGGTCTCATGGATCCTCCACTTAAAGGTGCTAGATCTGTCATGACTATGTGATTAAGAGGTTAATAGTAGTTAATCATGTTTGGGTATTAATCTTGTAAGACATTATTGAGGGCAAATATAAAATTTTCATGAAATTAGGGGTGAAAATTGTTGAACTTAATAATGCTGGGAAATTTATTGAAAGAATGAATTGTTGTTAGTGGGTGCACCATAACATGATGCACACACCCACACTCTAGTAATGGTGAATGGATGGTCAAGATTAAATGGGAATCAATGGTTAAGATTAAACCACCCAAACCTTAAATATAAATTCATCTCTCTCTCAAAATTGTCATGACCCGAAACAATCAGGATGTGATCTCATCGATCACATCCTGATTGGTTCGGGTCGTGAAAATTTTTGGTATCAGAGCATACACTTAATAAAAAATTATCAAAATGAAACTAAGAAAATAGAGTCCCTACCTCAACCAAGACAAGTTCAGTAATGATTCATGATTCCTAAGTGTAGTCACGCCACGGAGTTCAAACTACAGTGAAAGTCTGTTAAACAAACTTGCGTAACCTTTAGAACCCTAGTTTAAAAGTTTAACTAGTACTAGTGCTTTTGGTAATTAAATCAAGGTTTTAGGCACTTAAATTAAGCCCAACATGTTCCCCAATTAATTCTAGTATTTTACTCATAGTTGCAGGGAAGCTATGTACAGGGTGGGAAGCTCGTTTCCAAACTCGATACCTCGGACAGACTCGCTCCGTAGGAAGCTCGCTTCCATCACATCCCATTTAGTAGTCAAAGGGAGCTGAATGTGTGAAGTGAATGGATAGACCAAAGTCTATTACCTAGGGTGTAGACCTAAGTACCAGAGCGTAGAACGGGAGCGAAAGCATCAAAATTTCAATTTAGGAGAGGGTTGAAAGCGCCTCCGAAGTGCCGGTATATATATATATACTTGATGTTCTTGAAAATTACTTGTAGATGCAAATATATCTTTTTTACTATCTAAACTATATGACTATTGATATATTAAATGTATCATTCTAAATTCAATTACAAAATCACCAATAATTAGCAAGTCTTACACGAATCTTGTACCATACAAAGAAAAATGAAAAATACACCCCACTTAACATGAAAAGTCGGCATAAAAATGAAAATTTACACAAAAACCACATTCTCTAGGTGAGAGCGAGATTTACAAAAGTTGAAATTGAGCTCCCAAGGTGAGAACGAGGTTTGAGAGCGAAAGCGAGTAGCAGGTTGGGAGGTTTGGGTTACTAAGGTGTAGATTCTAAGCAAGTATCGTCGGTTTGGAACCTAAGGCACCTACTTTTCTACAAAAATCTCATATAAGATAAAATCAAAGGTGTAGCTATACCCATAATGAGAATGATGAGCTTATATCTCATTTATCGCTTCTTCTTTCCTATAATTTTTTTGAGTCTCACTTCCTGTTTTTGCTTTACTTCTCGCTCTAGTAACAATGATTTTACCTAATGTTTTGGATTTTTTAAAAGAATTTTGTCACAAAACGCGCAAATTTCAAATTTGGTCAACTATGGTCATACCAGGTCAAGGAGAGCACCCCACCAGGTAGAGCACAGTGAGCTCATCCCTAATCTCAAGTGAGAGTGTAGTGCACTCTCACTGACCCTAGCTCGGTTTTTTGACCATATCTCCCTTATTTTTCACTCAAATTGAGTGATTCAAAGTCATATGAAAGCTGATTCAATTTAGAATCTAACTATACAAGAATCACAAACAAATTCACAGGATAAGTGGGTCAATTTTTAACTGTAACAATACGGCTGCCATTAAAAGAAATTTTCAAGCTTTGAACTTAAGTTCTTGCATTTTTTGTCATGTGTTTTGAAATCAAACACCATGGTTCTATTTTACAAGCTCAAAAACATAATTTAGACTCAATTTACCCAATCTTAAACCAAAGTTTTTGAAGATCAAATGTATGAGTTCAAGATTAGGATTTTTATTACTTCTCTTGCTAAAAGTCCAAATTCTAGCTTGATATTCTCAACTTCCACCTCTCTCTCTCTCCAAAGAGGCAAGAGAGATGAGAAAGATATGTATTTATATTTAAGGTTTGGGTGGTTTAATCTTAACCATTGATTCTCATTTAATCTTGACCATCCATTCACCATTACAAAAGTGTGGGTGTGTGCCTCATGTTATGGTACACCCACTAACAAGAATTCATCATTTCAATAAATTTTCTCATCATTTTTAAGTTCAACAATCTTCCCCCCTAATTTCTGGATAATTTATATATTTGCCTAACAATGTCTTATAAGATTAATACCCAAACATGATTAACTACTATTTAGCCTCTTAATCACATAATTAATCTTAATTAAGATACCAATCATTACAACCTAACCCCCTAAAAAAAATTTCGTCCTCAAAATCCGATTTACCTCAAGATTCAAAAAGGTGTGGATATTTCTCCCAAATAGTGGATTCTAACTCCCAAGTGGCTTCCTCGACGCCATGGTGTTGCCAAAACACCTTCACCAACCGAATGAGACCTTGTTTTTCAACACTTGCTCATTTGAATCAAGAATCTGAATGGGTCTTTCCTCATAAGTAGCATCTTCTTGAACCTGTAGGCCTTCCCAAGAAATCACATGTGATGGATCCGGTTCATATTTCCTCAGCATGGAGACATGAAACACATCGTGCATGTTTGTAAATTGTGGAGGCAATGCAAACCAATAGTCAACCGCTCCTATCAAATGAAGAATTTCAAAAGGTCTAACAAATCTAGGGGCTAACTTCCCCTTCTTTCCAAATTATACTACTCTTTTTGGTGAAACTTTAAGGAAAACATGGTCTCAAATCTCAAACTCCAATGGTCGCCTGCGTCTATCAGCATAACTCTTTTGTCTACTTTGGGTCTGATGAGTTTCACCTTTTCTGTTGCCTCTCTCACCATTTCTAGGCAAAGTAAACTAGCCTCTCCAACCTCTGCCCATGCCCAACAAACTGGAGATCCACAAGGATGCAAGGACACCCATATAATGCTTCAAATGGTGCCATAACAATACTTGATTGGTAACTGCTATTATATGCAAATTCTGTCAATGGTAAATGATCACACTACCTCCCTCCAAAATCAAGCATGCAAGCTCACAACATATCTTCCAAAATCTGAATCACTCTTTCTGATTGTCCATCTGTCTAAGGATGGAATGCAATGCTAAAACTCAATTGTGTTCCCAATACCTCTTGCAAACTCCCCCAGAGAGAGAATTTAGAGAAGAAGAAGGTGGAAATTAAGAACATCAAGCTACGGTTTGGACTTTTGACAAGAGAGGTAATGGAAATCCTAATCTTGAACTTATACATTTGATCTCCCAAAATTTTGGTTTAAAATTGAGTAAATTGAGTCAAAATTATGTTATTGAGGTTGTAGAACACACCCATTGTGTTTGATTTCAAAAAACATAGTAGAAAATGCAAGAACTTGAAATTCAAAGCTTGAAAACTCTCTTTAATGGCAGCCGTACTGTTTAAGGTAAACAATTGACCCACTTATTGTATGAATTTGTTTGTTATTCTTGTATGGTTAGATTCTGAATTGAATCATCTTTCTTATAACTTTTGAATCACTCCATTTGAGTGAAAAATGAGGGAGATATGGCCAAAACACTGAGCAGTGATAGTGCACTGCACTCTCACCTGAGGTTAGGAATGAGCTCACCATGCTCTACCCGATGGTACCCTCCTTGACTTGGTTTGAACATAGTTGACCAAATTTGACTTTTTGTGCATTTTTCGAGAAAATTCAAAAAAAAAATCCTATAAAATATGTAAAATACAAAAACTAATTGGGAAACATTTTGGGACTAATTTCAATGCCTAAAATCTTGATTTATTTACCAAAAGCACTAGTACTAGTTATAATTTCAAATAGGATTCTAAAGGTTATGCGTGTTTGTTTAACAAACTTTCACTATAGTTTGAACTCCTTCACGTGACTACACTTAGGTATCATCCTGAACTTATCTTGGTTGGGGCAAGGACTCTATTTCCTTAGTTTCAAGTTGAAATTTATTATCAAGTGTCTATGACTTTCTTGGGTACCATTGTTGTTTTGATTTAAACTTTTGGGAATGTCTATGGAAGGAAAAATATGTTTAGTTGTGGAGTTACATTTTTATGAGAATTGCCTCCATACTTTTCATTGAACTGTTAATTATTTTCAATTTATTAAATGAACCTTATGAATAGTTCTTTGTGTATAGTCCATGATGGTTTTCACATGTAATATATTACTATATGAGTTTTGGAACATAAAATGCATTGGAAACATTTGATTACATACAACCTACATACATATTCATTTTCCTTAATTGTTGAGATGAAAATTGGAGCCTTAATTTGGTTTTGATACAATTGGCTATGGAAAATGACGGACTTCTTGGGTCTCTCGAACGAGACTCCAAAAATGCGTATTGATAAGGGAGGGCACCAGTTGTGAGAGTGGTTCCATTCCCGCATAAGCGGATGGTCCTGGCATTACGCCGAAAAACAACTAAGGCATTGTGTTCCCTTGGGTGAAAATCCATAAATCGCCTGGGAAGGACCTACTTGTGAGTTGTGTGGGGTTGAGAGAGTGTTGACCGAGCTGCAGAAAAGTTGGTCCCATATATCACTATATCAGTACTTTGCATTCTTGGAGACTCTTTGGAGAGGGTTGTGGATGAGATACTAGTTCAGAAATTAATAATAATCAACCTTGAATTCATTTTTACATCATTCAAAGGGATTTTTCATTTATTTCAATATGTCAACTATATACTTATCTTAAGTGACGGATTTAACCGTGTATGCTCATATAGTTTTGAAACCTCACGCAACTTTAGTAATATTGTTGCTATGGAGCGATGGCTCACCCCTTATTGTTATTTTACAGATTTTAGCAAGGAGAAGACTAATTGAAAACAAAAACCCTAGGGCTTGGTTTTACTATATTTTGGACATATAACTTTAAATGTCTTTTGGACTATTGTTTATTAGCACATAAGCATTGTTATATGTATTGACTAGGCACTTATTGTATTTTGGACTACTAATGTATTTTGAGTGGATGAGGCATGGATATTATTGATGATTGATGTGGGATGGATGTAATACCATGATTGATGTATCTTTGAATTTATTACTGTTATGATAATGATGCTATGAGATCGTATTTGATTGTTGTAGTATTAATTATAGGAAATACCAAACATCGTAACATGATCTTTTTCATTGAAATGCAGATGGAGCTCTGCCGAAATTTACAACAAAAAAAAAAAATTGGCCACAAGAGAAAGAACGTGAACATGATTAGTTTTACTCTAAATATTCAATTATTCATTGATCACATCCTGATTGGTTCGGGTCGTGACAGATTCAGTAGAAACTTTAGCTTAGTTTCTTTCATTATTTGTTTCCATTTTTGGTTTATTGCTACTTTAAGTAGTTTTTATTACTGATTTTAGTAATTTCTCATGTCTGTTAGGATGTTTATATTTCAGGCGAATGATGCTTAGAAATTGCCTCTTGGCATGTTACCCTTTTCAGGCATGATTCTTAAAAAACAAGTCTTTAATAATTTGGAATGGCGGTCGAAATCCGTCACTCACAACCCCTAGATTTAGAACCTCTTACCCCAAATAGCTCAATCTTTCTAAAGTTAACCCTCTAGCTCGACATTGTTTCCACCATTCAAAACACCTAAGGTAATCCAACTGCCGATGCAATGCATCACAAAGAACCAAGGTATCATCGGCAAACTAAAGATGCAAGACTAACAACCCCTTCTCTACCAACAGAGAAACCATCAAGTACCACCTCTTCAGCCTTGCTAATTAATATGTTTAAAGACTCAGTAACCATAATGAACATAAAAGGAAAGGGGATCTCGCCCTGTCTCAACCCCGAGAGCTCCTGAAAAACCCAACGGGCTGCCATTCACTAGAATTGCGAAAAATTATGTTAGGACAAGCCCTCATCCTCTTGGATCGAAAGGATTTCTGTCACCCATACGCAAACGGTTGTAAATGTGATAAGGGATTCCCCAGCTAAGAGATGTAAATACAGGTTTTGCACCTAGGCAACTCTCTTCCTTAAAGGTTTTAGATTTTTTTGCAATTCGAAGAAATCTAAAGCTTTATCAACAAGTGTCAGAAACAACATAGACTGATGGGCATCCACTATAACAATAATACTTTCAGCAAGGGTAAACAATTGCTCCAATGCATGGAAAACAAAGCATGAATCACTACATACAGAACTAAGCACACCAGATACTTTATAATGATCAATTACCTGGGCAATCTTAAAACTTGGAGAATTTTCTTGATACTTGGCCACGAAAAAGTCACGTAAACTTGTGATGCTAGGGAATCTACTTTTGATCGAATGAAGTGAAGCCTAAAAAACAATAAAACAATATCAAGGTTAAAGCCAAAACATCCATTGGCAAGTAGAGTATTGAAGTATAAAATTACCGTATCTGGAATTGTTTCAATGAGAGCTGTGTAAGAAGAAGTAACTAGGACTTCATAAGGGCGTAACCACAAAGGGAGACCAGCTTCTTGGAATATATCTGCCATCCAAAAACCAAATATGAAATGCTTCAATTATCCAGAAAATAAAAGACAGAAAAACCATTACAACTAAAGGTTTTCAACTTTGTACAACTATATTGGGCTCTATTCATTATTTCGATGCCATCCCGCCATTTTGCTTCATTTACTGAATGTTTTCTCTTCTACACCAGTTATGATGAGAAAATTTCTGGAGTGTACAACAAGGGCAACATAGGAGCATTTACAGATGCTTTTGGCCACACCATGAGCAGGTTGACATAGGACGGAAGCGAGAAGAATGTTGATAGATGAGAGATTGATGATGAAAATATTTCTAAATTAAATCTATGAAGGTCCTAAAGTGGGAGTTTCACCAACCTACGCTTCCAAGGATGGAGTCACACCACCAAAGCAATGAATCTCTCACACCTTACAAAAGAACATGTTTATCCAATCGTTCAATCTCGATTCTCAAATGACTTACACTGTCATAACCTCCCTTTTTCATAGACTCATAGGACTTTTCTTCAAACAATGACTTTGAAAATCTAATAGACAATCTAGCTCCAAGGACAACTAATTAAAAATTCACTTAGGAAAACCATAGTTATATGGGTATAATATGACAATGATCCATATGGAAAGTACAAGTGTTATACGGCAAAAACACGGCAAAAGTACGAAAAAATTAAAAAATAATTAATGATTATAAATATATAAAAATCATGATATTTACTCATAAAAATCATTTGATACCGAATATGCATTTATCATGGTAAAAGTATGGCAAAAATATGCATTTAATATGTAATTCGCGTACTAAACGGGTATTATATGGTGACATTGTAGAACCCCGGAACTTTTCGTACCTAATGAATAGCATTCTCATAGCCAATTGGCCTTTCACGTGGTCCAATTAATAAATAAAGAAGAATTAGAAGATTTTAAAATGCCAGAAATGTTCCCCTTCGAAAGACGAGTCCAACACAAGTTGAATCGTCAAAATTCTACAAATGAGTCAAAAGTTATGACCAAAATACCGAAATAGGAAAAATGAGATAAATTAGCAAAATGGGCAAAACACAGACCAACCGGTCGACCGCTCTCAGGACCGATTGACCGTTCTACCCACCGGTCGACCGCTATCACACTAATTTTGTATGGGGAAATTTTCCAGAGAGGGTCTTTTGGACCGATTGACCGCTCCTCATGACCGGTCGACCGCTCCTCCACGAATTTGCCTTGTTTGGTCTTTTTAAGCAGATCATTAAGGGTATGATGGTCTTTGACCACTCCTTTTCCAATATAAACCCAATTTTGGGGTTGAGGGTTTCCAAAACCGTCAAACTTGCATTTTGGGAGATTTGAGAAGGAAGAGAAGGGAAAGTTAGGGTTTTGCTCAAGGGAGCTTGAGATTGAAGAGTGAAGCTCAACTAAAGCTTGGATTTGCATTTCAAGCAAGGATCTTCACTATTTCAAGCTTGGAAGCTTTTTCTTCAAGAGGGATCACCTCTATTGATTTGGGGAGCTTCAATCAAGGGTTTTCTTCTCTTTTCAAGGTCGGTACCCTATGCTACCCTCCTAGTCATGACCTTTCCTCTTTTCTCTCTTTTTATGGTTTTTCCCCAAATTCTAAGCATGATGATATGTTGGGATGAATGGATAGAGATGGATGGTTGTGTGTGGGCGATGGATGCCGTGTGTATGTTTTGTGATGAATGAAATGGGAAGGGCATTGTACCAATAATGAACATACATGTATGTGTGAACATTAATCCATTTAGAAAATCATGATTTAGGCTTTAACCATAATGTACACACCAAGTGTTGGATGAAATGCCAAGGTGAAGAATTAGTTCTAGAAATGCATGTATAATTTTATTCGCTTTCTATAACGGCGTGAATATTCCTATAAGTTGAAATGAATGCTAGTCCATGTATTGTTGAACCTCAAATGTCACGTTTAATTACAAGCTAAAGCATGTACACGACTTCACGAGCACAGCATGCATGACATGGTTTATCGGTGCTATTCAAGAACAAGGGTTTTATTTTTGATTCACGAACACCATGACAAGGCCAAACGTAAGGGTTGGTAATTAGATGTAGGACATATCTTACGATATGTTTTGCTTCGCTTTTGACCAGAAAAAGAACACGCCAAACAAGACTCCAAGCATGCATGTTTATTTTATTGCATTTTCGCTAAAGAGGGGTTTCCCCTCCCTCGCAAGTTGCTTTCAGTAAAAAGATAGGGTTCTACACCACCCTCCCTCACAAGTTGCATCTCATGAAAAGAGGGGGTTCTATATCACCCTCTCTCACAAGTGCATCTCACAAGTTGCATGAGCATGTTTAAATTTCAAGCAAGCAAGACATGACACGACAAGACAAGCAAGACATGGCATGACACGACAAGCAAGACATGATATGACAAGACCAACAAGACAGAACAAGACAAGACAAATTTTCAAACACGAAAAGAGTATTCCAAGTCAAGTCAAGCACACGACATTTTCAAGAGTTTTTCTGATTTTGATGTGATGCAAGCATGCAATATAAACTGTTCTACTTTCCTGCTATGCTATGAACTGCTTCTGCTTTATTTCCATTATTATATGCTATGACTGTTGGATAGTATTTGATACCCACTGAGTATTCCATGCTCAGCCGTACGGCCCGTACTTTTGATGTTGACAAGTGTTAGTGGTGCGCCCGCTCCTTTTGACATATATGCTCCCGGTCCATGGGAGGAAGAGGAGTACGTCGAGGAGGCCCCCGCTGAGGAGCCTCAAGTAGAGGGCTACTACTAGGTGGTAGATTCTAAGTGAGTGGGGGTGAGCGTGAGAGATTTATATTCATGTATTTTGGCGGGCATGTCTACACTTTCTTTTGTTGATTTCATTTTGTACAAACTTGGATTATGTATATACATAGAGGTTTTGGTTAGACTTTCACTGTGCCATGTTAGTTGTGCTTCCGCTATTTGTCCTCTTTTGTATATGCTCCGAGTGTTTTGCAGGATGGTTTGTCAAGCATGTGATGTAGGTCATGATAAGTCGTCCAAGATTCACTCTAACTCCTAGGGTGGGTTTTGGGTCGCGACAGATATGCATATAACACGTAACACAGCAAAAGTGCGCAGTTTTAAACGGCGACCCCCCTAAAAGTATTATGCGGGTACTAGACGGGTATAATACGGGTGCTTGGTAACTATGATGAAAACTAAAAGCTTACCAGTTCCCAAAAGATAACTAAAAGATGACATTTCCAAAAACATCAATGAATTTTCTAGAACTTATTTAATTATCACATCTTCCAATAAAATAGTCTTTGTTTTTCTAGAAGAGTCATTTAGGACTTTGATGACTAACAATTTCCTTAAGACATGTTAATGAACTTTCTAGAATTTACTTAAGGACTACAACTTCCAATAAAAGTTTCTATTTTTTCTATAAGATTCATTTAAGGTCTTTATTGATGCAATAGGGCCCCATTCCATGGGTCTCATGGAAAACTATGGCCATAAACCTTAAAAGTCCATGGGCCACAGTACTCAAGGATGGTTGGTTCAAGCGTTTTGAAACCAAGAGTAGACTGCTTGGACGAACCGTTCAGAGACTTCAGACCATCAGCCGGAAATGGAACTGGGTTTTGTATATCAGTAAAGATAAGATGTACCTATTGAAAGTGATGTACAAAAGAAGGTTCATCAAGAAATGAACCAGGAAAAAGATGAGCAAAGAAACAATACATGGCTAACAACAGCCAACAATACTAAACCCTCAAAGAATGGTAAATCAAGCTGAGAAGTCAAGGTCCTCAAAGTTCTCCCTAATCACACACCAGGAACGTAAAAGCTAGGTGATATACAGCCATGTTCTTTTCTTTTGGATGGAAAAGGCTATTGAAAACCCTCCTATTCCTCTCCCCCCAAATGCTCCAGCAAATAGCTTTTAGAGAAAGTTCCACACCACTCAAGGAAGCGTCAAAATCTCACATAATCCAGCTGGATATGAAGTCATGAAAGCTAAGAGGAAAAAAAACATTGGATCCTTAGAAGAGATAGGAACTAGTACCCAAATCCATCACTGACAGCAATGACGCAAAAGATGGCCAAGGTCTCCTACTCAGACAAGCACAAGAAGCACCTATTTCCCGCTCTCCACAATCTATTTTATATGTGGTTAGATGTAAGGATCTTATCCAGAGTTGGCTGTTTTGATGGAATTCCTGCATTCCATAAAACTCGATAAGGAAAATGAGGGAAGAATCTAACTCAAAGGGATTGAAAGAAGGATTTAATAATCTCAAGAAGATTGAAAGAAGGCTCTTATTGTGAACTGGCCTTTATTGGCTCTAAACCAAACTCTATCATATCTAGCAAGAAGGTTAGGCTTGATGGACTCGAGGAAATTTAATAATCTCAAGAACTCATCCATCTCCCAATCAAATAGACCCTTTATCAAGCCCGCAGTCCAGATCATCACATTAGAGGTGACCTCAAAGCAGAAATCCACCGCACAATTCCTGTCTAATGCAACTGAATATAAGTTTTCAAATGTTCCTTAGCGAATTGTGCCCATACTAGATGTCTTCTTCCTCTACCCGCTTTAGAACAAAGAAGTTTTTTAGCACCTAGATATTCATGATCGCTTTCCTCATACCCACATGATTGGAGCCCTTGATTTCTTTCAAGTCCCAGACCGAATTATCCCCGAATTTGGCAACAATTACTTCCTCCCCATATTATGTCTCTCTTACCCCACATCACCACAACTGCTTACCAAGCAATGCCTTCTTCATCTCATGAAGAGACCTAACCCCAAGAATTCCTTCCCTAGAAACATGACACACATTTTTAAAATCAACTAGATGATCTTTCCTCGTTCTACTATGTCAATTCACAAAACACTTCTTTGGATTTTCTCAAATGGAGTCCACATTAGACGTCAGGATATTAAGGATATAGCAGACGTACATGCCCCCCTCCCCCGATAATAAAAGAGATTTACAATGTGCTAACCTCTTAGAAATTCCTAAAACAACTTGATTATGAAAAATTCCCTAAATAGCAAAAACTATTTGATCCTCAATCTGAGCACCCAACCGTTCAAACTTCAAACCCTTCAACGAACGAACAACCACCCGAATAAAGGGAAAAAAGTAGCAGGTGATGCAATTCAATTCCCCTTTTAATTTCCGGTGTTTTGACCAGTTCTGTCACTGAAAATAATCGAATAAGAAAAGAAAGAAGGTAGGAACCAATCCACTTAAAGGTTTCTAACAAAGAAAACACAACCATGAGGTTCTCATTTGTTCTACACACAGAGCGAGCTGTAACCGGGGCATTAGCTGCCCTTCTTGGTCTTTGCTTTCTAGACCTTCTTGACTTCGACCGATATTTGTATACCCTCCTTAGCGGAGCCGAAGGTATTTTCGGTTTCTGAGCTGGAGGATCTCTTCAGGAGTTTTCTTCCTTGGCATCTCAAAAGCAGAAGTGCTTCTGTTAAGCACTTTAACCTGAGGGTCATATGGTACTCTAGTTCTTATTTCCGGTTCCGCATTTATTCGGCCCTAGAATGGACTACAATCTCTGGACGGAGGCCATTGATGTTGATGATGAACAACTGTCATCATTGCTTCGAAGGTTGCTGGATTAGCGCCTTGAAAGACATTCAGACCTAACCTAATCAACAAGTTTTTGTCTGCTTGTGTTGAGTCTATGTTAGCTCTTGCATTAACAGCCGGGTGAATTTGATCACGTCTGTTAATGTCTCTGCATAGTTTTCATTTCTTGATTTGATGATGTTGCTGATGATATCATCGGGTGTTGAATTTTGTAACATCCCGAATATTTTTAGAAATAAAAATATTATATATTCAGTATATGACTGAATATTTGGTAATTCCTGGTATTACCTAAGTATATAAGTCATTATATTGCTTAATTATTGAGGGAAAATGAAGGTAAAGTTTTCAACGGAGGAGGTATCTATCTATCCCAAGATCAATCCATCGAAAAGGACCGCCTAGATCTCAAATTTGTTTAGCCTGACATCACTGTAGTCTCAAGTCTGTATGCTCTTTGTGAGTGACGGATTTTGATCGTCATCCCAAATAAGTATGTTTCTTAATCCAAAATAATGCCCAAAATCACAAAGATTTTGAGTCGCAACCTATTCTAATTATGAGGAGAATAGGAAACCCTAAACTATCCAACAAAAAGGTGATAGATATGAAAATAAAGAGTCTTGATCAGAGATTCAATTGTGCTTAGAAAATGTGTTAAGCACTCTTAGACATCCGCTAAAAGTGGTTACCTACTCCCTAAATTCAGAATTGGCTAAATTGGAAACCAAAGCAAAATTCCTAATTAATGAGATGCTATTTTAAGGATCGTGCTAAAAATAGAAATCATGTTAATTATGATGTCAAACCAAAATTTGAAACATGTTAAGCAATTCATAAGCGCCATTCACCCAAAATAGTAACATGCTAACAAAAATAGAAATATGGTAAAATAAAAAATAGAAACTATTTAAAATAGCAACAATCACCAAAGAGCAACAAATTACAAAAAATGAAACTATCCAGGCAGCTGAACCCGACCAGGGTTACCTCCGTATCCATTTGCATGACATCAAGTCACACATAGTGAAAAAAGAATGACTCACTCATACTTTTGGGTTCTTTGTATATTTTAGATTTTTTGGATTCTTTCGAATGGCCTGAAGTAGTTTAGACTCATGCAAGTATGGATCATGGAAGCAAGCTTAGATTAACACTCTAGGTATACTAATGTATGCACTAAAATGCTCAAAAAAACAAGTCAAAATTCTGGAAGTAGCATAATAGAATACCAAAACCAGTGGGCTTTTGGCCCGAATTTACGAGAAAAATAGTCCTGAAAATTGCAGTATAGCACAATGTCGGTAATCTTAGAGGTGCCATTGCAAAATATGTAAGAAAACACTGTGGCAGTAGAGGCTGCCACCATCCTACAACAGCGACTAAAATAGTAACTTGTGGTAGAGTCTCTGCAGTGCCGCCAGCTACAGTCCACGTCACTGTACTACAAGATGCAGTGTATGAAGTTACAGTCAGAAACTTGTTCAGGCCATTACTTGCTCTCCCGAACTTTGATTGTCTTTATTTTTTGCCATGTGCTCCAAATTAAATAGGCAATGTGCAGGTCAAGTTTGGGGATAAAAAAAAATTGGACCTAATTGTAAGTCCAAAACAAGTTTAGACCTACAACATGTACCCTAAATCAGTCTCAAAAAATGGATTCTAAGGCCATGGATGACTTCAAAAGGTTATAAAACCTCTAAATATCAAATTTCAATGACAAAATCATCAATTAAGGGGTCGATCACACCACATCAAAATCAATATGCAGCGTACGGAATGGTCAACAGTACAGACATGTCCGATCAAAAATCGTAGTAGACAGATCTACTCCTTGGTTAAAATCATGTTCAGATATCAAATTTGAGGCAATTCCGACCTGGCTTGCCTATCCAAATCAAAAAAGTGATTAAATCAATTAAGCCTAAGATTGATTATAACTCTAAAGTCCAAAATTAATCAACATAGCAAAGGCACTTCAATTCATTCAATCAAGCATCCATCAACCCAAACTTCTTAGGTAATTCCCATCCTCCATAAATAATAGAATCAAATCAAATAAAATAAAAAAAGGAGTAGAAAAAGAGATACAAAATTGAAATAAAGGAAAAGCTAGGGTTTTAGGAGCATACTTACATTGTTATCCATTTGCAATGTCACAATAGATAAAACGTTATCCAATAATAATATAAGAAGCTCCTCCAATGCAAGTTGGAATGAGATGAAAAGAAAGGGAGAGTTCTCTCTTTAAAATCCTCCAATATAATATTAAATTCTCAGAATTCCTTTACCCTATGTTTGGTTGCCGAGAAAATAAGTGAAAAGAGAGAAAAGAAAGGAAAATTAAAAAAAAAAAAAACTGAAAATGTATTAGAAATTCAAATTTTTCATTTCATTTCCATGTTTTCACCTATTTTCTCGGTAACCAAACGTACCCTTAGGTTGTGTTCGTTTCAAGAGAAAGTGGGGAAAGTAAAAGAAAAGCCCCTTTTATCTTGCTTTATTGCTGTTCAGAGTGCAAAAATATGCGATTTTCTGGAAAAGGATTCTTAACACTACCAAGTTTCTCGTAGATTCTCACCAATCTTTTCTCGCCAAAAACGAAGGTTTATTTGAAAGAAATGAAAGTGTGGAAATCAAGGGCCTAAACACTTTGCCATTATACCCTTACAACGATAAGATCCAATGGATATTTTTGTAAAGAGATGCGGTAACATCCAATGGTCCTTGTTTTCTTGGGAGAGATATATTTGTAAGAGCCATCCAACCCATATCACACTGTTTGGAAGGCCCCTGCTCGAAGATGGGAGCCAATCACATGCCGGAATTCCAGATCATTGGGTGTCAGGTACGCTGATCACTCCTTCCCCTCTCTTCTCCAAATCTCGTTGTTCATGGTGGATTTGGTTTTTTTTTTTTTTCACCGGTTTCCTTATTTAGGGGATTTGTCTAGGCCTCTGGTGGGCTCTAATTCCCTATTCATCTCAAAGCTATTCTGAATGATTTCCACTCAAGAAGAAAAATTTCAGCTCCTCTCCCATCATATTCAACAGGTACTCCAATCTTTTTTTCCCAATTTGTTCTATTTTTTGCTTTCAGCTGTGCAAGTTAAAAATCTGAAATTTCAGCTCTTAAAAATGTCCATGCTTTCCCTCCAAGCAACTAATCCTAAACTAGAAAGACGAAACTTGTATTGTAACTCAACTAGACTTATGATCCTAAACAATGCTTACGATATTTTTTGGGGTGTCGATCCTAAACAATGCTAACGTTATTTCTTTGTATTCATAAGATCTGAGATTTTATGATGGGCATCGATCCTTCATATTGACGAACACGCAGAAATAAGTAATGCATTTCTCCTTCAACATGGTTGAAGAAAGAAAAAAAAAATTATACTATAAAAAGGGGGTGTACTGTTCAATGCTAAAGCATTTTATTACACCTTTCCGTAGCACCTGGTATCATTTGAATGAATTTAGAGGCCATGTACCCACGAATCCGCAAGAAATATTTAACCATAGGCATTCCTTGTTGAGGAATGCGATTGAACGTGCCTTCAGAGTGCTGAAGAAAAGGTTCAAAATCTTGGGTGAAGATCCGATGTATTCTTTTGACATCCAAGTTAATATTGTGATGGAATGCTGCATTGTCAACAACCATTTAGGGGTGTTATGCCGAATGATCCACTTTTGGATCTTGTTGATGGTGAGCTGCTGATAAGTCAACATATGGTTCATTCAGGCATAGTAAAGCCAATACTTTCAAGAACAAAAGGTCGTGAAGGGACTAGGATCTAAGCATTGATAATAAAAGAGATGTGGGTTGATTTTGGTAATAGGAGACGTTGAAATGTTTTGTATTTTTGAAGCTTCATGCTTGACTCATGTATTTTACTATATTATTACCATAATAGAAGGTTGTGAATGGATTATGCTTTATATTTGATATCGTCACTATATTATTATGCCATTTTAGATGTATTGTATTCCTAACATATTTTACTTTCCTAAGGTAGCAGTCGGCACATTCAGCAATCCACAGGAACAAGTGAATGACAATAGAAGGACACACAAAAATATGATTGGTCTGCAAAAATGAACAAGTGCTTGATAAAATTGCTAGTTGTCCAAGCAAACAAGGGCTTAAAAATAGACAAGGGTTTTAAAGAGCACGCATATACGATGACACGAGATATAATCAATTCCAGATTCAGGTTGGACCTATCAAACCATCTCATCATAAATTGAATGAAGATAATTCGAAAAAATATACATAGGGTTAATAAAGATTAAAGATGTGCTTAGCGCTTCAATATTCAACTGGAATGAAATCACAAGACAATTGAATGCGATGATGATGTCTAGACGAGATATGTTGCGGTATATATCAGTCTCTCTTTCTGTACTGAAATAGGTTCATAAAAATGACTTTATAGTTTATATATTATGGTATATATGGTTAATAATTTTTTTAGAAGCACATCCTAATGCAAAGATCCTGTAAGGATAGTCGATAACGATGCTAGATGAATTTGCTATTGTCCGCGGCACAGACCAACTCATAGGATAGTAAGCTTGCATTCCATCGGATGTGAATGCAAGGCATCAAATGGGAACCCAAAAGCCTGGGGATGGGACTGTCGCGTTGATATCCTCTAATAGACAATCTGGTCTTGATGACCGTACTGAAGGTGATGGAATAGAATCTTCATATATGGGCAGAAGATCTTCACGGCCAAAGGGGGAGGGGGAGGGGGGGGGGGGGGGGGGGGGGGGGGGTAATACAGCATGATCCTCGCAATAAGGTGGTAAGAGGGCAACACAGAGTAAAAACATCGAAGCGGTGAATGAGACAATGGGTGTAGTCTACCACCATGGGACAATTGGCTGAGGCAATCGAGCAGGTCCATAATGTTGTTGACGAAGAAGTATTGATGCAAAAAGTGGAAGAGCTTCAAGGGGTAGATGAGGCAACACGTGTGCTTGCATTGGAATTCCTCAATGAGAGTCCAACAAAAGCGAAGACCTTTATGCAACTCTCCTCAATCAAGAAGAGGGCATTCTTCATCTTTAGGCATTTGTCTGATTATGGTAGCCGTAGGTCTTAAATTTTCTATGCAGGAGGATCTCGTTTCTGTGTTATGATGTCTTGATTTTCAGTTATTTTAAATATTTGATTTATGTTGAGATACTCTAGTACATGTGCTATTTCATAACTATTATCAGCTATGGTTATTTTGATGATAATGGATGTGTTTTTCTCTCATTTATGTTGTACATACTGTTGATGATTACGGTTACTTATATTTTGATATACGAATGTATTTTGTATGTAATATTTACAAGTTATCAAGACTGTATGGCTGGGTACTATGTTTTCCTCATTGGACGTGTACCAGACATCTCTCATAGTTGGGTTTTATGCCATGAGCAGGTGCATCGATACCAGGGAGCAGTATTTTGTTCTTTTAACAATATTGACGAGTTCTTTTAACAATATAGACGAAGCAGAAGAACAATTTTTAGAAACCCTAATTTTTAAAATATAAACCCTAGGCCTAGAAGGACACATGTCACTCCAAGTTGGTTAGAAAACAATTTTTCCTTTTAAAAACTATTCTAAGTTTGAAAAAGGCTCTTTTCATCATAATAAAAGTAGTTTTTAATAAAATGGGATGAAAGAAACCTTTTGAAATGAATAGGGTCATTTTGGTAACTTTATAGCTCAAGGGCATTTTGGTACTTTTGCAAAAGTCGCGGTTATTTTGTTAACTCTTCAGGGATTCTTGAAAAACTCTCTAGGAGGTCACAGGAAGTCCTGTAGGCCACACGAGGATGCAAAATTGGGTGCTTAAACTCTGCCTATTGTTTCCAATTCTTTTTACATTTTTTGGAAATTTTATGGCTCATAATTAATTATATTTTGATGGCAGCATGACTTCGGGGTCGAAGCAGATGGTCAAGCTTTATTGACCTGATACCACCCTCTTTTACGGGTCAATGAAGGATCCAGATTTCAAAACTTTGCTTAATTCTACCTAACCCAATGTAGAGCTCAAAAAGGGTCTCATCTTGAGGGTGATTTATATGTAGTAAACCCTAATGCTGTGAGGTGGGTCAAGGTGGAGGGCAATGCTTCAAAGAAAGTCTCAAGTCAGGTTATTTCTAGTATACATACAGGGAACATCATTGTTATAAAGTTCACTCAGGCACCGAATGAATCACATACTGGTTTAACAAATTATGTAAAAACCACTCTCTTGATGCATAGGAAATGTGGCTTCTCACAAAGCACATGACCAGATTGAGAGTAAATATGAATCAAATTACTACGATTAGCCATGTTCATGTTGATGCAACAAATTGGTTGAATCTACTGAACACAAGCGGGCAATTCATTTGGGTTGTGTTACTCTACTGGTAGATGCAAGGTTGGTTTTGTAAGGGCCCTGTATTGAGTCCACTATTCACCATTTTCAGCTAATGAGTTCACAAGTGAGTGCACCTCCTTCTGTGCATAGGAGAATAAAACCATATTGCAACAATCTCAAGAATATGATCAATGACATTAGACATACATCAAGTTCCATGGCCCTACTACTTTACCACTCCCCCACTGAATAGCATTTGAAGAATCTCCATGCACTATTATTGTCTAAAAACTGATCCTTAAATTTTTAATTACTTTGATAAGAGCTATGATTTTCACATATTAGAGTCAAAGGCACGTATTGGCCACAAAGAGCCCAGAATTCCTCCAAAACAAAAACCCAATCCATTAACAATCGCCATTAGTAATTCCTAATGTCTGGAATGGGAGACCTTTATCATCAAATTTCTCCTGCTATGCTCTTTCCATGTCCTCCAACTAAAGGCAAAAGAAAACAACTTCTACAGCAAAGAGAAAGTAAGCTCCCATGGCATGTCTTCATCACTTTATTCTTCTCATGTTTATACTCCAATTGTCTCGTAGACAGCAAATAGTAATAAATTCCACGAAAATCAATGTTCCAAAAGGTATTCAATGTAAATCTGATGAGGAAAGACTTTCAACAAACAAATGGCAAAAGTAAGACAAAGCTAAAAGGGCCAGGAAGTAGAAGAAACCCTGAAAAAAAAAAGGACAGAGCTATTGAAGGAACCATACCTAAAATTCTAATTATTTTCTGTTTGGCCAACCCAACAGCAATTCATCTCCTTGTGGTACGATGAGCTGTAAATATAGTAGTTCACTCGAGAATATAAAACATCACAGCACATCATCAGTCACTACTCAATGAGGAGTAGGGACATGTTAAAGTTTTACTTTCCTATTCGGACTAGAGATTTTTAAGATTTATCCGCAGAAGAAATCATTCTATAATATATGAGGTAAACTATACTTATTGAGCTCTACTATAACGATATACTTCTAGGTGGCTTCCAAGTAGGTAATTGATGTCCTCTAGTTATAGTTCGTACTTTGAACTTCCTAATATCAAAGATACACATGATAAGTTTGTCTCTTAGCATCGCTGTAACAAAACTCCGTTTTTTTCAAAATTTTGCGAATTATTTGCGCATTTTTGGGTTGCCGAATTATTCGCGAATTATTGGATTCCCAAATTTTCCAAATTATTCCCAAATTTGACAAAAAAACTACTTATTTTGTATATTTTTTAATCAAATTGTTCGATATATTTATTGATTTATATTTTATTTTTCCCGAATTTTTCCGAACTTGACCCCTACCGAATTATTCCCAAACCCCGACTTTGTCACTATGCTTAGCATAAGTCACATGAGAGGTCTCACAGACTGTAGTCTAAGCATCTGATATAAGAAAGGAGCTACTATTGATATGAAAGGTAAACCACACCTAACAACGTGGCATTCTCATTTCTCCCAACAATTCAATTTAATAGAAGAGGGACGACTAATCATTATCAGCAAAATACCATTAAAAAAAAAGGCGGCAGGAAATATTTGGGTTTACTACAACTTTAGCAATAAAAAAACACAAGAAATGGCAAAGATACTTTGAGTAATTTAAATTTTGTACGGTCTTGGTTCAAACAAATGAAGTAGAAAAAAAGAAACATGCTCTCTCTCTCTCTCTCTCTCTCTCTCTCTCTCTCTCTCTCTCTCTCTCTCTATATATATATATATATATATATATATATATAAACAAGCCCATCAAATTTTTTCCACCAATCAATCCAAAAGGGCCTTTAGCAATAGGAGGGGGCCTGAGGAGTTAAAAAAATTTCATCATATTAGTCTGGTTAGTAGCAATTACAAGATAGTGCCAAAAATCCATTCATCCTGCCTCAAAATGGTGATTTCAAAGCTGGTTAGCACTCATCAAGGTGCATTTGTAAAAGAAGAGCGCTGGTTGACAGGGTGCTTATTATCAATGATAGCATTGACTCCCGTCTTTATTATGGTGCTAAGTGTATCATCCTATTTAAGATTGACCTAGAAGGCTACAACCATTTTTCCGGGTCATTCTTCAATTATTTGTTGTTTTGCATGGGGTTGAAAGCTAAAAGGAGAAGTTGAATTTGATCTTGCATTTCTTCAGATTCTTTTTATATTCTCCTTAATAGGGCTTCAACTGGTTTTTCAAGAGTTTGAAGGGGACTTCGGTAAGGGTGCCTCCTTTCCCCGTTTTATTCATTATAGTGGCTGGGGTATTAAGTAGACTTTTGGATAAAGGTGAAGACCTCGGTCTCCAGGCAGGGCTACTGGCATATCACATATGCTTGAGCGGATTAGGCAGTATATGCTCGAGCTGTCCTTCAATGTTTTGAAGCAGTATCTAATCTCCACATCAACCCAAGTAACAACATTTTGATAGGAGGGGGTGAGAATGATGAGGGGTTATGTGCCAGTTTCGCTAGTATTTTGGGTTATCGCCTAACTTCTAAAGGTCACAAGATAACACTCATCAAGAGAACCCTTGGCAGTTCGACAATATTTTTTATGTTCATCTTCAGGATTCCAGTCTCCATTTCCAAGCAACTTGAAATGCTGCAAAGAGATTTTCTTTGGAGCGGAAGAGTTAACTGCCCATTGGATTACAGTAGGCTAGGACTTAGAAGGCTCAGTTGTATGAACAAGGCACTCCTAGGCAAGTGGCTGTGGTAATTTAACAAAGAAGGTGATGCTCTGTGGAGAGGTGTTATCAGATTCAAGTTTAGTGCCTAGTAGGATATGGTTTTGGAATCTGACCCCAATTACCGAAATCTTTCCATTGCCTAGGAGGTAACGTGCTCCGTAAAATAAAAATTTAGCGTATTGGAGAATAGATTAAACCCTAAACGATTCCATAACGGAGATGATCTCGCCAAGTATGTGGCCCAAAATGAATCACTAATCGAGATCGAGAGTTAGGTTGACAGGTTTGATCAAACCGTGCCTCAACAGCTGGCCACATCTAGTCTCCATTGAGACAGGTACTAAACTCTCGTACAAAAGCGTTGTCCAAGGAACATCGCACTGAGTTTTATAAAAAAAAATGAGAAACAGCCTACAATGTAGTCAATTGAATCTCAGCAAGGCAATGCTCTGCAAACTCCAGTACTCAAGGAATTCCATATGCAATAAAAGAGGTTTGTTCAATAAAGTCATGTCAAATCAGCCTCAAGGGACCCAACATTTGAAGACAGATCAAGAAATTGCAAAGCACAATTACCAATAATTAAATGGACAAAATCAAATGTTTCTTTTTATCTAACACTCTATCCAGCACTTGACTTATAATTCTAGTAAGTAACCTTTATGCAAAATATATAGGAAATTAACAAATACACCAATTTACAAAACTAAAGCAGCAGTGGAGCAGTCGGGAAGTAGAAGTAAGGTAAAGAATGCAGTTTCTCTACTCCCATCAAATATCATAGTTCTTCCAAACCAAAAATTGCCCAGAGTAATGAGAAACGGTGACCAAATCATCTCGGGAAATTTCTATAGGAAATTAGTTGACAAAAGTCAAAATATAGCATTAGTGGTAACAAAATGAAAAAGGAAAAAAAAGAGATTGGAGGAGCTACAGGACCTGACAACCCAAGCAGTATCATTTTTACCTACCATAAAAGTGAGAAATGAGTTGCACAGCAAGATGCTCCTGCCTACAATCATCACCACTCTTCACAATAATCTAGAGGAAAAAAAGACAACCAAAAGAGATTATTAATGGGAAAAATAAGATAATACATGCCATATAAAGAATAACAAGTCAACATTACAGAATATTCATAACAAAAATCCATGAAACACCATGTTTAACAGGTAGCAGAGGAATTAAAAGTCATTGCCCAACATCATCAAAGGATTTTAAAGTGGAAATTAATAAATATATAACGAGAATCCTTATGTACATCAAACAAATATAAAATTCTCGTCCAATCAAAGCTGCACATGCCACAAAAGACCCTATTGTTACAACTAAATAAGACATGCAGTTAAGGGGTCAAGATATCTTTAAATGATTTGTTTGTGGGTTGACTCAGGTTTTCACTTCACCCTTCTTCAAAATACCACAATTTCTTTCTTTAAGCATTGTATGAAAAGTATTAGTACTTTCTAATTGCACTTGTTATAGCACCATGGGAGCAAGATAGTTAAAACTTGAACATAAGAGAACAAGAAAATGATGAATATTGTGGGATAGGTCATATGATGCAGTGCTAAACTTACTTTCTTTAAGCATAAGTGATATGCTGGCAGAACGATCTTATGGGCTCCCTAATAAAGCTTCTCATAATTTCACTCTAGGGTGGAGGTATGTGAATACGACATAATGACAGAATGAAAAAGCTTTGTTGCACAATGCTGGAACAAATTTGAGGGACCGATAAAAAATAAAACTAAGTAGTCAGAGCCATAGTTACTAGAACAAAAAGCATAGTGAAAGCGAGAAGCAAGAGCTGAGACTAAAAACATCATTAAGAAATGAGATACGGCCACCTCACTCCCATTATGTTAGTATGTGCAGTCATACCTTACATCTTACTTTACATGAGATATGTGTGGAGAACTAGGCAACTTACGTTCCAATCCAACGATACTTGCTAAAGGTCTACACCCAAATTGTAGGATAGAGTTCATCCCATCACGTCCCACATACATAGCTCTCCTTGACCACTAAATGGGACATGATGGAAGCAAGCTTCTTGTGAAGAGAGCTTCCTGGGAAGCGATCTTCCCACCCTATACATAGCTTCCTTGTAACTACGGTTAGAGCACCTATGGAACATCTGTTTTTTTATATGGTATAAATTTTAAAATATAAGAAAATATATTAAAATGAATACCAAAACATTTTATTTCCCATTTTATATGAGAAGAGACAAACTTAACAATAATTAAGAGCCCCCCCCCTGACATGATATAAGCCCATGGTTTTAAAGAGAGGTTGGAAAATAAAAATCATGGAATTGGAAGCTAAAGGAAAGAGCCTTGAGGTCATTTAGTGGCAGTGAGAATGGAAGATCAAATAGGAGGAGCACCCTTGGTAGAAGCTTCTGATAAGGCTATAACCAAGGGTAGATCTAAACCAATAGAATAATCAAAAGGGATGTCCAAAGATACACAAGAACCAAGTTAAACAGAAATATCAAGCTTTTGGTCAATTCTAATTGATAATCAAATCATGCAATCCTTACTGCTACTACTTGTCATGAAATTTTGCTCATGTCTTGCAAACATTTCAAAAGCTTTATTGAGAATGAAAGATGGAACATGATCGGCGCATCAAAAACTACCAAATGAGCTGCTATTTCTGATGTCATTTTGAATCCTTGCGGCATCCCACCTCAAATTCTTTTAATTATTGCCAAGGATGTAAATCAATGTGAATAAGATTGTTATTATCATACTATATATTAAAATAACTTGTAGCCTTGTAGGGCTCTTGCCAAACCCATGTTAGTAAGCCAAAAAAAATAAGCCTCCCTTGATCATAGGTGCTAAGGTGACCCATGTGACTCTCATGGTTTGGACTTGGACTTCCAGGACCTCGTGTCGACCATGCAAACAATAAAATCAACGACCTTCCACCACATGTATGGAGACAATAATCTGTAAACACAGGAGTCACCATCAAGCTTTCAACTTCCATCCATCTAATCATTAGTATCCTCCTACAATGAGAGCTAAGTAACCAAGCACAAGTACCAATTGGTAGCCAATGAGAACAACTCATAGAACTGGTCCATCAAGACCACCTTAAAGATGGGAAATGATCGACAGTTCAAAGATTTCCAAACAAGCTTCAAGTATTTTAGCTTCTTATTGTAACTTAGTTCAGTGTAGTCAAGGCGTCTAGGCGATTAGCCCCGGCTAGGCGAGGCGACGCCTAGGCGATAAATTTAATATAATTATATATATATATCACGTATATATATAACATCCAAAATACCAAAACTCCACACCCACATTCCACAAAAACATAAAATAAAAAGTCTATTACAATCATTCATCACATAACCAAAGACATGTTAACATAGTGGAGTATTAAACATTTCAAAATCTAGGCAAAATACTCAAATTTGTGTCATTGTCCATGTATAATATTAGGCAGAGCCCCCTCCAATTGCCCGGGGGGGTGGCAGGGGGCAGCACCCCCCTGCGACGCACGAAGACGATATTTTTAGTGAAAAAAATTGATATTTTTAGTGAAAAAAACGATTTAAAATCTTATTGCTACTTCATTACATGTTTTTATATTATTTATTTATTTATTGGGAAATTTTGGATTTTTTTAAAGCAAAAAAAAAAAAAAAATTTAACTAGGATCGCCCGCCTAGAGGGGCGCCTAGGCGACGCAGGCCCAAAATCGCCTAGGCGACGCCTTGACTACACTGACTTAGTTTTGGTGTCATTTTCTTTCCTTTGATTTCCACCTCAACTTGTTATAATTATCAGAAGAATGTAAATCAATGGGTAAATGCAACTATGTAAGATTCCGACGATATCAATAAAGCTATCCATCTTAGTTAGCGGGGAAGAGAGAGGAGCAAAAAGAGCCCGAATTGATCCTAGAAACTATCTAAGGTAGATCATGTGGATCCCATGGTGTGGACTGCCTCTGCCATGATGCAAGATTCCACCATGTACACAGTGCAATCATTTATACAGCACTGTGTTTGGGTAACATGATCTGAAAATGCAAGAATCACCATATCCAGGTCTTCCCTTTCACATTACTCGTTAGTAATTTCCTCTAATGAAAGCTAAGTAACCAACCAGCAAAGTGTCTATTGGCTACTCAACAACTCCCAGACCTGGTCCATCGCAAGCATTATTAGGATAATATCATCATCATAGCCAATGGAGAAGCACCCAAGGCCCTAATCCATGCCTCGTAGCATTGTTTCAACAATTACTCAAAGTCTCAAATCAACTTCAAGTCTCTATGTACATCAGAATTCAGAGCGGATAAAATTTATTGTCTTTCTCATAATTTCAACTTTGAATTGCATACACTCCCAAATTTAGTAAGTAAAAGTATGGAGCACTACACAGGAACAGGCCAAATAAATTACTTCGGGGAGCCAGCAGCCATGCACTCTACACATCAACTAATTTGGATAAGGAAACGATACATTCTTTATTGCTTTTCAATTGACATTGCAGAGTAGACTACGTCGGGCAGTAAAAAAAAAGCAGTAGCTCATGACAAAGCAAAGTTATATACGTACATATTACCAAGTGTAAACAAGAAATATTTTTCTTTACAAAAGATAATCCACAAAAATGAGTACCACATGACAAAGCAAAGTTATATGTTACCAAGAGCCACCAAGAGCCAGAATTGACCGTTTCTAATATACAGAGGGGTAACTTCCTAACCTCAGCAGGTGATAAAGCATGAAATGGACAAGCCAAATTTACAGATAAAGATCCAAGACTTCAAACCCTAAAAGTAGAAAGGTTTGAAAACAATCGGGACATTAAAGTCAGCTATCATTGTAAGAAACTTTCAAACCTGACCAGGTTGTTAACTATGAAACAGATAAATCAATTTTCAGATTAGGACCCAAGAATTCAGCCCAGAAATAGAAAATTGAAATAATTGGGCATTAAAAGCAGATTTAATTCCCTACTGGGTTGGATTACCTAATCAAAAACAACATTATTTTACTTTATCTTAAATACATACCAAATTTAGAGACAGCATTTCTCAAGACGGATGAGAAGAGAGCTCATAAGGTTCACCCTTGAACAGATCATGTAAAATCCTCTATAACAGGAAAGAAAATTATTTCTGATAATGACAATTATTTTAAAGGAAAAATACATGTTTTAAGGTCTTAAGTAAAGACAATTGAAGCCAAAACTTGACACAATTCGAACACTAAAATCTGGCAGTGGCTCTCCAGTTCTCATGCAAGTATAGTACAACTTATCTTCTAATGAGATAAAGGCACTTCATCACAATTCTCCTTTAGACCTTACGTGGCAACAACTGGACTAGAAGAAGTTCAATTCAGGTCCAAATGGTTTTGATTTCCCTTCGACCTTACTTGGCACAGTTCGGTCACTAAATCTGGAAGTGGCTCTCCAGTTCTCATGCATGTATAGAACACTGACATTCTAATGAGATAAAGGTAATCCGTCATCAACATTCTTGTGTGACACCAACTGGACTATAGAAAGTTCAATTCATTTCCAAATGGTCGCTGCTGACCTTTTGGCTTAAGTAGTTGCTGAGAAAAACTGATTCCTTTCCATGCAATCATTCCACAATAATATTGAAACAAATGAGGCAATTGGATGTACTACTATGGGGTATCGTGATTTCAATGGCATAACATCCAAAAAAGAAAATGTCCTTCAATCAGAATAAACCAATCGGGAAATGTGATATGGCCAATTCCATAAAAGAATCCTTTGCCATCAGTTATTGATTAGACTGACCAAGGAATGTGACAAGTCCAACTGCCAGAAAATAATCCTTTTTCCATGATGAAATAGAAAGTTGATGGCCAATGTGCCAGAAAGGATTTTAGATCCTTGAAGGTCAAGAGGTAATTGTGAAATACATATAACATCAGTGGCTAAGGGGTGTTTGGTATCGTTCCCGCGGAACGATTTCTTGTTCCGTTTCTGGGAACGCATTTGTTATGGCGTGTTTCTTTCGCAATCGGAACAGTTTTAAGGAACAAAAAAAGCTGATCCTCCTTGAGGAACGAAATGATTTCTCTCGGGCCTGATAAATAAATAAATAATCAAGCGTTAAAGGGAGAATCTTATTCGTGAGTTATCCATTTTTAGAATCAATTTCTGATTTGGAACGAAGCCAAACACCACCTAAGTTTCAATCCCCTGATTCTGCAATCTAATAGAGTCCTAACTTCTTATGCCAATATAAGAAATATAATACCATAAGTTAATGACTATGACGAGCCCAAGCATCCAAAGAACAAACTCATAATACACTCATACCATTGCCCTAAAAAGGCGGAGGTGGGGATGCAAGGAATTAGGGTCTCTCGACACATGAGGCAGAAGACTCGAGAGATGAGGCTTAACACTTCCTAATTTTTTTAAATAATTCTTAATTAAAATGAGAAACACTGTAGAAAAAAATTTGAAATAATTATATATATATATATACACACAGATAAAACAACCATCACCTAAAAACTAAGGCCAACAGAAGCAAGAAAGTACCTCAATTAAAATTTAATTTTAAAAAAAAACGAATGATGGTCGGTCATCAATTCATATCAAAAGGTAAGGGAAATTGAGGTTTTCGATACTAACAAACAGTCGGAAAGAAGTGAGCGGAAAACAAACCTTTCATTGCGTATTAGAGAAATACTAAATGTTAAATAGAGTCTCAAAAGGATTTTAAAATGGTAAATACACTAAATATAATAAATGAACTGCTAATTTAAACAAATAAGAAATGCAGAAAAGAGAAAAGATGATTTGTTTAACTTTTCAACTTTCAACCTATGGCAAGAACCCTATTGGTCAATCAGTATGGGAGATGCATGCCTCTGACATGAGGTATGTGCCTCAGGTGTGCCTCACACTTCGAGGCATGAAACACTAGGGATTTAAGCCTGTAACAATGTGACTTCAAGTTTTTTCCTTTAATTCTTTTTTTTTTTTGGGTAACGGAGGGTGTCCCAAACCCTTCGAGGCAAGGACTAGTCCCTTCAAGTATCCGCACCGGCCCACTCAGAATTTTCCCTACGAACACCAGGGTAAGTTGAGGAGTGAGAGTTGAACACACAACCACAGGGAGCAAACCCGGGATGCTAGCCAACTGCATAGAGGCTTCCCTCAAGGCATAAGCCCCCCACACCTTCTAAATACTAAATTGTAATTGTACTACCTCCATCACCTGTGCTGCGAAAGACCTAACTTCAGAACCATAGAAGAAAACACTGTCACCTCAAGACACATCCACCAAAACTTGATGGGTGTTGCACCCTTTGGGAGATTGTTTCAATTACTACATAATTATCACTTTCTTTTCATCAGCCTAGTAATAAGATGCTAGATAACATCGTCAGAAATGATATATAACGCACACAATAGAGAGCCAAGTAATTGTAAAGAAAGCAGCCATATGTTTCAGTTTCAGGACTCCCCAATCATTAGAACAGTAGTTCTTAATAGAGAGGCTTTATTCTTTTCAGACCAAGGATTAAAGAACCTTGAATCACAAACAGCATTCAATTTAACAGATTGGATCTTTTGTCTTATTGACCTCCGCTAGAAAGTTAAATCCATTGACTAAGGATTTGTAGTATTAACTAATTTAGATTATTTTAAAAAATTGTTTAGTTTACACCAGTGATACCAATGCAAGACACAATCAAGTATGTTGAAGAGATTGAGCTTATAAGATGCAATTTTTTTAACTTTTTTCTCTTTTGTTTTTCAATGATTATTTGTGTATGAATATGCATACACTTAAGACTTCCGATCAATGATTTAGCAACCCAATCAACAGACATTTCCTATACAATCAATTCACCAGTTTCCATTGATTCAGTACTTCTAATCCGTAACAGTCATTTCAAAAAATGGAAATATGAAAAAAAAAACAAACAAAAAAGAGAAAAGAATATATAATGAAACATAAGCTTACAGAACGCAAGTCCCAATCAGGTGATTTCCCGTATACTGAAGCTTTGCGTATCCTCTCTTTCTTTACCTCCCAAAGTTCACCAGATAAGGCATCACTGGCATTGGGAATACCACCATTTTTTACCTATTTGGAATGGAGAAAAGTGCTCATTCAGTTACAACCTTCCACAGGTGTTTATTTATTCAAAAAAAAATACAAACCACATCAGCTGGTGGTCACCTTTGGTTGTGCATTCAATGAATCTTGACCTCCTCCTTTTAAAGGGAGACCAGGAGGTGCCTCTCCTTTTGCTGCAGCAGCCTACAGAAAAGCAAAATTGAAAATTTAATATCAGATACCGAAAAATATATACAAATTATTTTCGAGATATATAATGTAGGCACAATACTAGTAGAGTAGTCCATTCATCCTTTGTAAGACTTGGTAATCCAACGCAACAAAAAAACTGACACTTAGAAGCTTAATAATTAATATATATATATATATATATATATATATATATATATATTAGGATGGGCAATATGTTCTCAACGCATAGGCCGTATTGCCTATGCATCACGTGATTGAATGCCGTGTGGAGGGTGTTTAGGCCCACAAAAAAATTGACGTGAGGATTCCCCTTGCATGCCACTAGGCAAAAAATAGCCCGGTCGAGGTACATTTCCGTAGGAAAAATTAGGAAATGTGTCTGATTTATAAAACTGTGGTCAAGTCAATCCTTCAACACTTTAAAGTCAATTTCTCTCCAAACAGAGAATGATGTAACTAGTATCTACCAAAATTCATTTTTAAAAAAACACAAGAATACATGTGGGCACAAGAAGAACCAAGGGCCAAGAAGAGTGGGATCAAGAACCATGGTAAATGGGAGCACAATCACATCCCTCTACTTAGGCCCTTTTTTTCCTAGGACGAAATAGCCAAAATGCCAGACTACTGATGCCTTTAGAAGCACATCCCAGTATCAACAAACAGGAATACTATGGGAATTTTAAAAAGGGTAAAACTATTTGTGGTTATTATTTGTATCATGTATTAGTAATTCTAGAAGTTTGACTCCTTAGCTAGTTTCCAAATTTAAGCATTGTTTTCCTTTTCTAGGATAATTAGCAAGGAGCTGTACTAATATATGTTCATACATCTAGGACTAGGAGGAAAGCACTCCGAGACAAAGAACAGAAAGATAATCAAGAAAAGAAACAGGTATGACAATACCCAACTCTGAATTTTATTAGCTTCCTAAATTTAGTTTTTAAGGTAGTCTTACATATTTTCTAGATTTTGAGCTCCTAAATAGTGTCTAAGTTTGAGACACGGTAATTGGTTAGTTTCTACACTCAGTTTTTACTTAGTTGCTATGCAAAACGTCTTTTGCAAGTTTTATTTGGTTTCCAAAGTGTAGTAGGTTAGATATTATCAGTTGTTTGGAACCAATAGGGGTTTCTATTTTCTACTCTCATTGTAAAGAGGAAAGATGCCATCACCCTACAAATTACCCATGCAACCCCTTTGTTTCCAAACAACTGCAGTCAAATGGTGCTTTATTTATTTATTGGGTGCTTTAAGGGCTGCTTTGAGGTGTGAAACCTTGCATGGCAATGCTGATTCCAATCCGTGGAAACCATTGGATCCCTCTCTAAATTATCCTTTTCATTTATTTTCTTTTGTTCAGTAAAGAATAATGGTATATAAAAAAATTAATATGTACATAATGATTCACGAAGTAGTGAACATAATTAAGCCGACAAGCGCAAAAAAACTCACTCCGACAACACCCACCGGACCTACCCATACAAGAAAGAATGCAACCCCCAAGTCCCCAAAGTCCTTCCTAGTGGAACACCAAGAGAGAAGAACCCTAGAAATGAGAATCAACCCCTCTTTTGGAAGGGCTTGATTCTCGAATACTCTATTATTTATTTCCTTCTAAAGAACCCAACAAATTACTACGGGGAGCAAACTTCACAAAACTGCCTCGATGTCCTCGAACTTCCTAGAGACCAACTGGAGATAAAGTCACTAAATAAGAGAGGGAAAACCCAACACACACCCAAGTGAGATAGAAACAGCTCTGCCCTTTTGCATCGAAAAAAAAAACAGCTCCCACATCCATCTAGCAAAAGGACAGAGCAACATTACATGGTCTACTGTTTCCTCAGCCACACAGAGAAAGCATCTGTTAGTCATCCTTCACCTATGGTTTTTAAATGGCAAGGATCTTGTCAAGTTCAACTGTCCATATGAAGGATGACACTTATAAAGGAATTCTATTGCTCCACATAACACAGTACGGAAAGGGGAGACAAGGATCGACACTTTAATGTTGATAGAAAGATCTCATAAAAAATCAGCCTCTGTTATCCCTAAAACAAAATCTGCCACCTCTAACTAGAGGATTAGGCACAGCTGAGTATATGCAAGACATTAAAATCTACCGATCCCTAGTCACTGATGTTTTGTCTCATTCTAGGTATCCAACCCACCTCATCATTAACTAACTCGAAAAGCGACGCAACTGAGTTTCCCCTATTAGAAGCCAACAAGAACAAATTGCCAGACATTTTTCAAGGCAGAATTAGCAGACCAAATGTCCTCTCAAGATTGGATGTTATCTCCCCTGCGCAGCTTGAAGGAAAATCTCTTACCGAATACATCTTTGATATTCATAATTGCTTTCCGCAAACCAAACCTGTAGAAGTCCCTACACTTCTTGGGCTCCCACACAAATTGCTTAATAATTACCAAATTTAGGATCAATAATCTTTCTCAAAAGACTGCCCCCCTCTCCTCCACGACCATTCTACCAAAAGTTGTTCATATCCTTGGGGGGTTTCAAACCAAGGCCACCTCCTCCATCGGCTGCACACCTCTTTCCAAATTACAACATGGTATTTCCTATCTTCCTCTCTATCGTTACAGAAAAATACTTTTGAATTCTTTCTAATATGTCAACAATGGATACCAAACTAGTAATCTGAGACATGAGATAAGTTAAGAAGCTGGGATTTCCAGACCAGAAAAGTCCTTTTGAATCCTTTTTCATTCTTTTAATGAGGGTAACTCTGCCTCCTTTGGAAAGAAACTGGGATTTCCAATTCCAACCCGCAAGTATTCTATTGCATCTCTCCCAACTGGATCCCAAACTGACTTGGATTTAAAACCTGCCCAAAGAAGCATCCCTAAGTAGAATAGATACACAATCTTACATCCCAAGGTTCCAGCCATATCCTACAAATCCGGAACCTTGCCAACTCCAAACAACTCACTCTTTCTAAGATTACTTCTTAAACCTGATAGCTCCAAACACCTCAGGATGCATCTAAGGTATCCTATTTGATGTTGGGAGGAATCACAAAGAATCAAGGTATCATCCACAGATTGAAGGTGGGAAACGACCTGCCCCTCATTGCTAACTGTGTATCCCTATATGACCGCCTCACTAACCTTATTTATGATAAATATATATATATATAAGGAAGAGAGGGTCCCCATGACGAAAACCCTTAGAACTCCTAAAGCAACCACGTAGACTCTCGATAACCAACACGGAGTAGGAGACACTCGAATAGCACGCCTTCATCCACCCCCTCCATCTAGCACCAAAGCCTAGGTGTCTCAACATGTAATCTGGAAAATCCTAATTCAAGTGATTGTGTGCCTTCTTAATGTCCAATTTGCATAGCCACCCCGACCTACCATTCTTGATCCTAGAATCTAGACATTCATTAGCAAATATGATCCCATCCAAAATTTGCCTCCCCCTCAAGAAGGCCACCCTGGTAGGGGAGTTAATCAACTCCATTACCTCCATCCTGGAGGCAAGCACTTATATCAGAATCTAATGGACACTACCCACTAGATTGATGGACCTAAGTTCTCTAGTATCCTGCAAACCACGAACTTTGGAATCTCTTTGAAAATACTGCTAAAAATGTGATCAAACCTACCCTCTCTATGGAATTACTTAGCCACTTTTATGAAGTCTTCTTTAATGATATTTCAACATCTCTTATAGAAAGACAATGTGAGACCATCATGCCCCAGAGCTTTATCACCCTCCATCTCATTGATCACCCTTTTGATCTCCTCCTCTTCAAAAGATCTCTCCAACCATTCCCTCTTCTCCTATGAAATATAATCAAAATCAATACCATCCAGCTTAGGCCAGCTTAGGTCTGTAATCCTAATTTTCCTTAAATAGCTTCTGGTAGAAGTCATTAATCAATTCCTTAATTTCAGCTTTTCCTTCAAACCAATATTTCATTTTTATTTTATGTTCCCCTATACAACCATACCCTATCAAACTTGTTCCTAGAGCCCTAAACTTCAACCACTTAACCCTAAAAAGTAAAAACCCAATTCCATTAGAGCCTTATCTCTAACCTAAACTTCAACACTAGATTCCAAACTCTTCACTCTGTTACCTTCATTAATCAACTAAGCAGGGAGAAAAATCAGCTGGTTCTACATCAGAAATCAGCATGAAACCTGTACAGGAATTCTTCGATATGGATCATGCAAACTAGTGTCTATTAAACTGGAAATTGTTGATTAATGAATATATGGCAAGAAAGACTTGCAGTAGAATGCATTTCACTACACAGCGAGAGTAAATAAAACATTAAATCAATGAGGACAAGGTCCAACAGAATGATATTGAAAAGAGGACAAGCTATGCAGTAGTGTTGGGAAGGGATTCTAGTGAATAAGAATTATAAGATTGAGAATAAAGCATTTCCAGTTACAGAATTCCACGACCAGGATTGGAATTTGCAGTGCAGCACATTAGGGCATAACTGAGGCAACATTAGGGGTGTCAATGGGTCAGGCTGGGCTTACATTATTGAGATTTTTTAAATAGGCCTAGTCCTTACCAAAGACTTTTGTGGCCCGAATTTGGCCCGTTGACACCCCTAGTCAACATTAATTATTATGGTATAAAATAAAAATTCAGGAGCAGAGAAAAGTCAGAGAGGATACAAATTTAGCTAATTAAATAGGAAGATGGCCATGGTGACTTGGGGCAGATTTTGGGAATAAGGTGAAAGAGAAATAACAGAATAAAAGCAGTCACCTAACCCTACCAGCTCAGAATATGCATTAACAACCACAATGGTCAAATATTGGATAGAAAACCAATTGCTAACTAAATCAACTGTGAAGACTCAACACACTTCACTTTTTTTTTATCGATGAACGACTAAACACACTTCACTTCCTTGACATCATAGAGCGAGACTGCATCTAATGCAAAATTAAATTCAATAACTCTTACTTTGTAGACCAAGGATGGAAAATATCAGAATAGTCAAAGCACCCAAGTAACGCCTAAGCGATAAGAGTTCCCTAGGCGTTGCTTTGTCGATGCCAAAGCGACCAAAAATTGTTTTATTTTTTCTATTTATAAAAATTAAGTAACTTCATATACTATTGAAAATAAGATTAAAAAATTGGAAATAAGGCATAAATATGCATAGATGATCTGATGAGAATTTAAAAAAAAAAAAAAACTACAATGTCACTGCAATTTAGAGCATAGGTTTTTTATTACTGAGTTGAGAAGTAATAATGCCAAATAAACATGAAATGGAGAAATAATATTGTTGTTTAGTTCACAACAATTGAAATTAATGGAGAGAGAGAGAGATGAAATTAGCATGTGATATCATTCAAGGTAGACTGAAATACACTATCATGACAACCAACTGCTAACTGAATCAACTGTGAGTCCTTCACATCAAAGAGGGACTATAATACTCAATTTCTACATCTAATGCAAGGTTCAATTCTGCAATTCATACACAGGGGATGGAAAATACCAGCATAGCCAAAGCATCTAGGTGATGCCAAAGCATCTAGGTGAAGCCTAAGCATCTAGGAGAGAACAAGATCCAAACCTCCATTATAATCAGTTTGGATTACATATTCTTCGAGGGTGATCCGTTTGACCCATGGTTGCGTGAGGTGGAGGAACCACTGGATGTCTCCTTTCCCATGGTTTGAAATGTTGACGATATTTCTCGATTTTGATGGGTCCGATGATATTTCTCGATTTCGATGGGTCCCGACATATCTATTTAGGGGGTAATATAAATTTTACAGAATATCGCAAGATACCGACGCTATATCGTCGATTATCGTGCAATATCGTGGGAAATGATGGTTTTTAAGCTATAAAACATATCCAAATCTAAGTAACCAAAGCGGGAGCGGGAGCGGGAGCGGGGAGCTGGGAGTGGGAGCGCCAGATTATCAAATTTTATTTTAAGATAGGGTCGAGAGCGCCTCCGGAGCGCCAATATATATATATATATATATAACTATAGTTACTCTAAACCCAAAATGCCAAAACTTGTGGACTGTATGGGTGTTAAAGTAAAAAATTGAAAATTAACATTAAATATATAAAACACAAAGTTGAAAAGCATTTTAAAGTGTCTACTGACACAAGCTATGACAAGTTATGACACAAGCTACAAATGTCTATGACAGAAGCTAATTGATTAAATAAAAAACAAAGAAAAGGTAAAAATGTTACGTCTTTTCACACAAAGTGAAACAACTTTATCACTTTATCTTCTTCACGGTGGTTTATTGATCGGAAAACCGCGCTCCATACCCGAATCCGCTCTCAAACCGTGAGATCGAGGTTTGAGAGCGAGAGCGAGAGCGGATAGGAAAACTGGCGGTTTGGATTACTAAGATCCAAATCCTATTTACAACTTATTTACATAAAATTTCATTTATGGAAATGGTTTTTACATAAGATATTTATATGTAGATAAGGTTATACCCCCTATTTGAATTCAATAAAAATTATGCTAGATCCAATTCCTGAAGAATAAAAAGTCAACTTTCCAGTTTAAAAACAAAATTCCCTTTTAAGCGCATTTTTCAAATTTTCAACTTTCAAATGCTAGCGTATTTCTCAAATCTTAAGATTTTATAAATTACCATATCAAAACATTACTAAAATCCAAAAGTGTGGTGAAAAAAGTCTCATATCTTTATAAGAAAAAATTAAGTTTTATTAAGCATATTATGGGTACCCTCCATTCGAAATACACCAAATTTAAACTCCAAAAGAATTATATGAATATGTCTCTGGGTATGAGCTGTATGGATGAGTATGGAGGTGTATAGCCTTATGTGGCAATGTCAATGACAATTATGCATCAGTACCCACAATATCTACTAATGGGAGTGTTGCAACATCTTGAACAAGATGACTACCAATGTTATGTACATGAGTATACATCATTGTACCATTATGTGGTGAGCTAGGCGCAATATTGTACTTATGTAGATAATCAGTACTATCGTCAACCTAGTCAGGACAGAGATGACTTTGACCCTCCGTGTAACTCCATGTGGTTGTGAGCTTGTGATTGTAGTTGTTGATATTGGATACTTGGAGATACCATTATTGATGTGTTATGTATGAAACTGGTTGTATTTGAGTTAAATGTTATGCTTGATTGGGAAATGAATGAAACTTTTATATAAGTTACATTAATATTAGTGAATCATACATTATCGCCCGTGTCAGCGCACATCTTTGGCCCCCTTCTCATTGCATCTCTTATATACATTGTTGTTGTTTTTAATTTTTGGAATTTCAGACGTGTATTAACATCCCTTTTAACATTTCCTGAAGTTTCATTGAAAAAAATCATGTTTTCATTATTTTTGGAGGTTAGGAGTCGTCCGCACTCCAATACAGATCTTATGGTTATGGATACCCACTCCCATCCCAATATGGATCTTATGGATATGGACAGCCTCAGCAGCATCAGTATGGATATGGGTTGGAGGTAGAGTCATCAAGCTCGAACTCATAGTCGCAGCAGCCCATTCTTGATTATTTTGATGGTCTGTTTGCATATGAACCTGCCCCGCGCTATTGAGTACCATTACGCCATCCCTATACTCGACCTTGCAACGATGGAGATAAAGATGATAGCCCTGAGCTGACTCATAATTCCATGTGGCTCTAGGTAACTTGTACATTTATGGTTTATTACTTTGTTCTTTAATTTAGTATATCTAATGCTATTTGATAATGCTAGCTTGTGATGTAAAAATGCAGTTGGTAACTTGATATTGACATTAACTATTTAACTAATAAAGTAATAGTGTTAGTTGGAAGTTGGTACTTAGTGTGATTTTTATGCCATTTTTATGTATTAAATGATTAAGTAGTGTTTATAGAACAATGAGGATTAATTTCTCAAAATTTTACTTTTTTTATAATTTTTATTGTTTTTAACAAAAAACTAGGTGACCATTACAGTCATAGTTGTAATGACCATTACATAATGGTTTTGCCATTACACAACAGATTCGTCCCTGACCATTGGTCTCCAAAACTGTTATTTAAAACATTTCTTCATATATTATTGAAAACAAAGATTAAATGAAGCATGGATATGTCTATGAGAATACTTTTTCATAATCAAGTTGTAAAGTACTAAATGCCAAATAAACAAGAAATGGTGGGAAAATATGTTGCTTTTTTATCGGTAACATTTATTGAATCCCGAACAAAAGATTCAAGAGATTCACCGATCGCTGAATCGAATAAAATAAGAACAAAAGAAAAACACCCCACAAGCACAACAAAGGATTAACCCAAGTGTAACATGGAAAAAAACAAGATGATCTAACAGCATCACCATCGAGGAAAACTGTGCACAATCAGAGCAATCCTGAAAGATATCAAAGATAATCCTATCCACAACAGTCAAGCAATTGTCAAAGACTCTTCTATTTCTCTCCTCCCACTCTCCCCAACAAACTGCTCCCAAAAAACTAGTCAAATCCCTATCTGCACAATGTCCACATCCCTCAAAAACCAACTGGAGACTAAAGAGTTAAAAGCTAGATGGAATCAACCAAACCATCCCCAATCGCATTAGGAAATGGCTCCACAATACTCAAACTAGAGGACAATGGATTAGCAAGTGATCCACAGATTCATCCACCTCCATACACAAAAAGCATCTATTAGCAAATCTTCATCCCCTACTCTTTAGGTGGTCGAAGGTGAGAATTTTATCCAACATCACAGTCCACGGGAAGAAAGTTATCTTAGAAGGGATTAAGGATATCCAGATTCCACACCACTCTATAAGGAAAAAGAGAGCTAGATTATAAGAACCATAGTGACATAGTGCCAAGGGTAGTATGGGAAGCTAATATACTACGAGTGTCCCAACTCTTTAATAAGATAAACACCAACCTTCATGTTGACTTTTATTACAGAGAGCTCAGATCTAGACTTGTGGTTCAGTGGGTCAATATCTGTCCAGCACACTAGGTTTATTCTGCTCCATTCTTTCTTGTGCACATTTTGGGATTTAGGTCTAACTTATAAGTTATATAAGGAAAAAGGGTTCTTCCAGACAAGTATTAGCATAGCATGAAATAACATCTTAAGGACAATCTGCTTACATGAAGAAAATATTAAGAAATATGAGAAAGGAATCTGCTGGGATACGGTAATAAGAGAGCAGTAAATATACAAAAACTAATAACTAAAGGAAAATGATCCCCATGCTCAAATGAAAACCAATACAACTCGAGAGAGGAGAACAGTCCACATAACTGTGTGAAGCGGAGATAAAATACCTGTGACAGTATCAAGTGTACCATAATTGCAATAATGCTACATAGTATAAGACTACATATCATCTACTTACAGTCCCACCTTTACTTCCTCTATAGCAATTGTGCTTGGAACACGGCGGTGCTCCTTTCGTCGGGGCGGTTCTTGATCCTCTATGTCTTCCATGTTGACCCCGGGATCTGCTGTCAGCACGACTCTCACCCATTCCAAATCATTACCCTCTTGTGTTCTTAAGAGTTGTGTTGCATCCTGTACTACTTCACCGCTACTCAGTGGGACATCCACCAAAACTGAAGCAGGCTCCAAACTACCGCTCTGGAAAATATAGTCTGAATCAGGTCGTTCAGTGTTCTTGGACTGGTTAAGCAATTGCTTCTCTACAGAAAGACTCGCGTGAACAAATTTCACTTTGGCCTCCCACAGTTGAGCCATTGCCTGGTCAATTGCATGAGAAGTAGATCTTGACATCCTATCAGTGCCGCTACGAGACACATCCTGTGCACTCCACAAAGGATATGCCCATGGAGGAGGCTTTGGCAACTGTGCATCTCCATTTGCTAAAGGAATCCCTCCTCTAGAAAGCTTTTGAGCATTGGATGTCTCCTTTCCATGGCTAAAGAAGGAAAAAGAATGTGTCACTTTGAAACATTTTTAACAAAGAGCCTATTAAAATCATTTGAAATTTATTGGAGAACGAGCATATTCAACAATCATTAGAATTGTGAGCTATGTGTGATAAACTCAGCTAAGTAATGCAACTCAATAAATACCTCGGGGTTTCACCTTTCAAAACCTCAACGCATATCAGGTATGGTGCCTTTTCCCTAGAATTCAAAAGAACAGCTTCATCCTCTGGTATATGAACCACCCGGTACATTCCTTTTCCCATTGGAAAACACACTCCTACAACAACACATGGCAATATTTTAATGAAAGGAAACGGCTGTACATTTTGTTTTAGGTCTCCAGTTAATAAACAAATCATAAGACAAAGAACAAAAAGAAGTTTAGGGTGAACGCCTAGCATTAACAGTGCAAACATTGGAAATTAAGAATAAACATTGACAAGATCCATCAGTTCTAAAAAACCAATTCTCAATTATGGTATGCCCTTTAAAAACAGTATGATATGGGCCTTATTGTCAAGTGACACCTCTTCGGGTTCAAAATCCATTTGCGCCACTGAGTTACTGATATTGTTAAAAAGGGGCTTAACTGATGGAATCACAAAATATTTTATACCAAGAGAAGAAATCCATTTAACTTATCACAAGAAAACAGAAAACAACAGAATGAAGGAAAGAAATAAATAATCACTAATGTTTTGACATTCATACTTCTGATTAAGGTCAGGAAAAAATATCACCTACTAGTAAAGCAATAAATAAAATAAAATAAAAATAAAATAAAAACAACATAGGATTGAAGCAACTAAACATAAATCACTTCACTGCCTGCAACATTCAGCATGAAAAGCTTCAAGCTTCTCAATAATTGGTTGTAAGAAACTTGCTTTAGATAATTAGTAGAATTATTTACAATAGTTCATTAGAATCAGTAAAATTATTTAAGGTTTTAATTAAATCATAAAAAAAAAAAAAAATTTATGATTATTCTTTGTATGTAATAAAGTTATCCATGATAGTTCATTTCAAGTAGTAAATTTATTTAAATAGGTATTTAACCTTTTGTTAGTAAAAATATTTAAAATTATTTATGTAATTAATGAAATTAATATTATTTAATTAGGACATAACTAATTATTATTTCTTTAAAATTTATTCTACATAATTAGCAAAATCATTAAAATATCGCATTCTTAGATAGTAAATTTATTTGAAATAGTTATTTGAGGTTTAAAATTTTTCTAAATTTACTTTATGTAGTTATTAGACATAGGATATTTCATTATAATTAGTATTAATCTTTTAAAATAATTATTTAGAGTTTATTCAAATTTATTAATCTTGTAAAATAATCATTTAAAGTTGATTCAAAATATTTATTTAAGGTTTCTACTCTAAGTAGTTTACTCAAACCAAAACTCTTGTACTTGTAATTTTAATCAATTTATCATTAATAAAGGTTTTAAAATATAAGAATCTTAAGTAGATAGTAGAAATATTTAATATAGGTGAACCATAATTATAATTATTTTTTCTAAAATAATTAGATAAAGTAGATTTTATTTAAGGTTTCTATTTTAGGTAGTTTACTTAAACCAGACATTCTAAACATGTAGTTCGTATATGTGTAAAAGTTTTTTATTTTATCTTTAGTCAACATAGCAATAAAATATTATTAATCAGTATTTATCAGAGTTATTCCTCAATTCAAAATCATGGAGTATTAGTGGACGTTGTACATTAGTAGTAGGTCCCACTTGATTAGTATTTATTTAGAGTACTCCTCCACTATAATTTATAGAACTGTTATGGGTTCTGAGGATTAGTGGTGGGACCCACCAATGGTAAATTAAAATCTAATTAACAAACATTACTATATAAGCCATGGATTAAATGTAATAACCTCATTTTTGTATTTGTCTTATATAATAAAAGAGTGTCGAGTGAAAGGAAATATCCTCATGTACAAAACACAATAAGACACTGCAAGAGCAAATGATCCACATTCTCTTCTGCATGGAGGCACATAAAACAATGGTTTGTCATCCACCACCCTCTACTTTTTAATCACAAGTGAGAATCTTGTTCAACGTTGCTTGTAATTTTAATAATAAGAATGAAATATACGTATCCTTCTCTTTCTTGTGAATACAATCATTGTGCTTGTAAAAAAACTGACTGAATTAATCCCCCCACCCAAATAATGCAAACTAGACATATGGAGAGATCTTGGAAACCAACAGTTTTAAAATAAGTAGGACCAAGAAAAAATGCATACAATGTTACCTAGCAAGAATACAAATAGGGTTAAGGCTAGGGTTGTAAACGGATCAGATTCAGATCGGATCCGGCTATCTGGCTATATCTGAATCTGATCCGATTAAAAATTCGACAAATCCGAATTCGATCTGAGATCTATTGGATTTTGAATTACCTAATTTGAATTTGAATCCGATTATTTAATCAAGATTTGAATTCAATCTGAACTCGATCCGACAAATGTTAATATCTTTAAAAAATATTTTAATTAGAAAATTAAAAATTTTGTGGGTAGTAATGTAATATAATTACAAAGATACATAAAAATTATTTAGATATATATATATATATATATATATATATATGTATAATAATCTAATCGTATTTTAATCAAATTGGACCTTTATAGACCCATATTCATTCAAATTATAATCGGATCCGAAATCTCATATCTGTATCCGATCCAAGGGATCTATAATAGGAATAGGATTCGGATTGGATCCGGATCTTGATCGGATCCATTGACAACCCTAGTCGAGGCAATAGTTAATATTGATGATCAAGAGATACCCCAAAGTGCCCAGTTCTTGTAGCTCAATCATAGTTCAAAATATCGATGATATATATCGATTTTGATGACTCCCGACACATCTATACCAGGTATTTTAGTTTTTACAATTTTTCATAAATGTCGAACGATATATCCGAAATATCATACGATATTTCAGAAATATCGATCGAAATTTACGAATCATAGATTGGTTTTTTTCTTTTTACAATTTTTTGTAAATGTCGATCAAAATATCGCATGATATTTCGGAAATATCGGTCAAAATTTACGAATCACATATTGTTTTTACAATTATTGATTTAATACAATGTCTTTTTTATTTTAAGGATTATACTTGAATTCATGAATTTTTATTTAGTGATGAATTTTAATAATGTGCAATTACTAGTATTTTTTTTTTTTGAAAAGATTTATTTTATTAAAGAAAACAAAATGGGTCTACATATCCCCTTCAATTGACTAAGAGAATAAAATATAATTCTTTTTTTTTGATAATATAAAGAAAAGTCAGTCTATGGGTACTTCCATTTATACTCCCAAATATACTCCCTAATCTTAACCGTATATAACCAATCACTAAGGGTCAGGATTTCAGTTGGCTTATTTTGTCTTTTCTATTGCCACATCATCAGGAATCTTAACCGTTTAATAATTGAGATAAACGGTTAGGATTTGGGAGTATATATGGGAGTACACTTTGGGAGAATCCCTAGACTAATTCTATAAAGAAATATTAAGAAGAAATTATACCTCCAACAAGCAGATAACGCATGTCACTTAACTTGGAGATATCATTATTGATGTATTAACTATTAAGTATGAAATTGAATGTATTTGAGTTAATTGTAATGCTTGATTGAGAAATGATACAACTTTTTATGTAAGTTCCATTAATATTAGTGAATCATACATTGCCGTCAGCGTCAACTCACATCTTTGGCCCCCTTTTCATTGTATCTCTTATATACATTGAAGTTTTTTTTAATTTTTTGATTCTTAGATGTGTATTAACATCTATTTTAACATTTCTTGAAGTTTCATTGAAAAAATCCATGTTTTTCACTATTTTTTTCGATTTTTCCCTCCACTTGCGATATTCTTCCCGTGATATCGATATATCTTATGATATATCCCCGATATATCTTTTTTCCACGACTCGACATGACATGTGATATCAACATTTAGAACCTTGAGTTCGACTCAATTATTCATAAGGATTGAATGGTTGAAGAGGAAGTTGCACAAAAAATTAGAGCTAGGTGGCTAAAGTGGAGGTGTGTTTCCGCAACAATAAGACCAATTATACTTATTGGATAAGAATGCAAGACGACCAAGAAACAATATATTCATAAAATTAGTGTAGCCAAGAAAAGAATATTGTGCAGAAAGATAAGATTTGGAGTGAGCTCATTAGGAGAATCTAGGGGTAGCTCCAATATGTTATAAAATAAGGGCAAATATCTTATATGGTTTGGACATGTTCAGGGAAAACCTATATCGACACCAGTGAAGAATGAGTTTGGGAAAGTTGAAGGTTCTATAAGGGAGAGGGGAAGAACAAAAATGAGGTGAACGGAAAAAGTGCAGAAAGACCTGATAGCACACCCTTGACCGAAGTCATGGCTATTTGTAGGCAATGATGATGGTGATGATAGCTTCCTTCTTACATAAACTATGCACACCAATTGACAAAGTTATCAAGTATGAAGCACGTCTTCAAATGAAATGGTCGAGAACACACTCCAAGTGCTAAGACAATGTCTAGGGACATGAAACCCTTACCTCCATTCCCATAAATCTGTTTTTTTTTTTTGTCTAAGGCGTCATTCATCTGTTGTTAGTAGTTAGGGTTAGTGGATTAGTAAATGGTGAGTGGACTTTTGCTTGCCACATCACCAAGGGAAAGCTTCTTTCCCTAGGACTTGTTCCCAGGACCACCCTCAAGAGAGGTGCACTGAACTAGAGTTGGAAAGTACCTCTATCTCTAATCCCACAAACAATTGAGTAGTCAAAAGACACTCCTGAAGGATCTTAGTATTAGATCACAACTATGCGCTTGGTTGACTTGATTATTTTCACTCAAACGCATAAGAAAACAAAAGTTAAACGTGAAGTGGTGTAAACAAAATGGACTACATACAATAAATTTTCTTCCCTGAACTTTTCAAATGTGTTTCTTTCACAAATTCTCATTGCTTATAATGTAAAAGATAATACCATCATACAACTCTAATGTCTTAAATTTTGAAGGAAACAAGTGCTTTAGCTCACAATTATTTTAGGTTTAATTTCATAATAATAAAAACACATTTAAAATTTTACAAATATATTTTGCATGGATTGTTGAGAAAATATCAAATAGATTATAAATCAAATCTCAAATGCATAGTATGTGCCTGAAAATCACAAGCAATCTTTTCAAATGAGCCAAAGTAAAAATATAAATACCTCCACTATTTTGAGCAGCAGCTATATGTGAATTGATCCCCACAAGCGACTAGCAACACAAGAATGACAATATCAGTACATACACGATGAAAAGACCAAAGATGAAAAACTAAATCACAAAAAAAGACAGCTAAAGTAAGAAAAAGTATTGATAACCTCAAGAAGAGCACTTTTGCGATCTTCAATAGGAAATATATCCACCAAGCCATATGATGTCTCACATAATGAATGAACAAATTCCAATGAAGCATGATATGTCCCTTTACGAATCTGACAAGTAATATTATTGGGCAATGGAGGCTTTGAATGTGATTTTTCATTCCTTTGCCTTGGCGAGCCTGGACGCTTCTGCCAAATATAAACACAATGAGCAATAGAACAAGACACTTTGCTCATAAACCATTTTAAAAAAAGCTTCTGAAGATAGAATCTCCAGGGCACATAATAGATAACTGAATTAAAAACATCATCAAGAAAAGGTTTGATATACAATTAATACAAAAAACCACCAAAAGAAGGGATTCAAAACCCTTTTTAAGATAAGATAGCAGGTGATAAGAACAAGTTAGTAGGATATTTATTAGGGAATTATAACTCCACAATAGGGGAAAAGGAGATAAAGAAAGAAAAAGATGTTCATGGACAGAAAAGAGCAGGAAAAATAGACAAAACAAAAAAGGTAACCAATAATTATATGTTAATGGGAAGGGAAGGCATTTTCCTCTGAGTTCCTTTTTTCTATTCAAGATCAGCTACAAGAATGCTGTTTCAGCATTCCACTCTTTCTAGGGTCATAATTTCCGTTAAATTGTGCTTCTTTGAACCCTTTTTTTTTTCACAACTTCAATTTACGTCCTTTTCAACCTTCCCTAATCCTCTAAATACATTGTCGGGAGTTTTTTTTTTTCAAAAAACAAGCTCTGTTAAATATATAAACCTAGCTACATCCATACTCACCCATCATTGTTCTTCTTGACTTAAGAAAGAAACTCCTCTACCACTTCTTCCCTCAACAATGAGGTTGCAAATTCATTGGGTGGGCTATGAGAAGGGACATATAAAAAGAGTGTCTAGTGTCTAGTACAAGAGAATGTCCAGGTCCTGCTTTTCTGTCACTCCAAATATCTTGATCTCCAAACATTTTAAACTTTTTATACTGTTTTCTTCCTCCTAACTCCATAGATATCATGTATTTCTCTATTTCCACAAATGACTTTCGATTAATTACATTCACTAATACACTCGAAGATCACTCAAAAGAAATTAAGGTTTGTCGTATTTTTCCTTCAATTCTTTCTCTTGCACGTATGTACCTATGTGCTCACAATCTCATATTTCTTTGAAAGTTCGAAGTTTAATTCATACTTTTTCCATCGGTAACAAAGAAATATATGAAAACCCAATCAAAGAGATTATAAAAAAACGCTATGACCACACCAGGGAGCACACAGCAGCAAAAAGAAGCAAAAACAAAAATCAATATAACTCAGCAGCTCACAAACCAGACTGTCCCTCCTCACCCCCAGCCTTGGCCAAGTCATCAGCAAGGTCTTCCGCAGAACTGGCTGAAATTCCTTGATGGCATGAACACGTCTCCAAGGCCCACTAACCTCCCCCATAGCCCACCAAATGGCAACCCATGAGTACCCTCTATCATTAGGGGAAAGGGCAATGCAATTAGATGAATTGGAGGCCATGCCTCAAGGCGGAAATCTCAGCCTTTAAGAAGACAAAAAAACAATGCCCAAACTCTGAAGAATTCCATAATATGATCTAAATTATTTGCAAGTATCCATGTGCCTCTTCCTTGTCTTTCACCCAACTAGTTGCATTCTTTGAATCACCTCCAACTACTAGTAGCCCCACAGATTGATCCTTAAATATCTTACAGCCTTTGAAGAAGAGCTCTTACTTCCACCTTGTAAGACATCATCTTTGCATATGGACCCAGAAAGGCCGTAAGAATCTCTCTTTTTGTCTTTAATTGCCACCCCCACCTAATGTCGGAGAGTCTTAGAGACCCAAGGGCACTTCCATCAAAAGTATATACAAAACAAGATTCAAGAAACCAAGTAGGGTTGCATTCAAGCCAAGATCGCTCGTGAGCTCAGCTGGGCTTTTTCACGCCAAGCCCAAGCTAGGCTCGAACGACCAACCCAAGCTTTTATTTGAGCTCGAATATTTAAACAAACCAAGCTTGAGCCAGACCCTGTCAGATTCGGCTCGACTCATTTAGATATTGGCAGTATTGTTTCTATTAATAAATAATAACACTTTGTGACTTATAATAAATATATAGGATGTAATAATAACAAAAGGAAGTTGAGAAGTTAAAAACAAAAACCCTAACTCTCTACTTCTAAACTAATGGATCATCCTCAATTTTGACTTTTGTGTATGATTAGATTAATTGTGTAGTTTCTTTTATTCTAATTTAATAATAAATGATTTTATTAAAATTATGTAAAATGTATCCAAACCCTAAATTTGGATCAAGCTTGAGTCAACCCGAGCTCGGCTCGGCTTGAATCAAGTTCAAGCTCGAACTGAGCTCAAGCACAATCAAGCTTGTTCAAACTAAGCTTAAGCCTGAACATTCAGCTAGAATCAAGCTCAAGCCAATCTCAAGCCGAACTTGAGCATGTTCAAACCCAGCTCAAGCTTGGCCCAGCTCGGCTCGAATACAGCCCTAGACCTAAGATTGTTTTGTTTGGTTTTCATCGAAGTGATTTTAAAGGGAATTAAAAGTTGATTCCATCAATCCACTCACATTCTGAGACAAATAGGGAGAATGATCTTTACACCTTAATATTTATCATGCACATTAAGTTTTCAAAGGTGACCATTCCCCTACTCCATTCGTGTTACTGTCACATGACCATTGGCAACAAGTATGGGAACAACCCAGAAATTTTTAGCTTTTCCCGATTCCAATAATACAAAACCCAGCCATTCATTTTGAATCAGTATCACTAGATATAACCTATTTGTTGCCAAATATAATATAGGGATAATTCACCATAAACATGGGGAGGAGATCCTGCATGGAGGAGTTCGAGAGCTGAGACTCTCTCTCTCTCTCTCTCTCTCCCTTCCTTCCTTCCTTCCTTCCTTCCTTCCCTGGCTCTGAGTTCAGAGGGCCGAGATTTTCATTCGGGGGAGATCGGAAATCTCTGGAGAAGCCGAGAACAGAGATCTAAGTTTGGAGATATGCTGAGAGCCGAGCTCTGAGTGTCGTGAGAGATCGGAAGCCTCTGGGGAGGCCGAGATCTACGACTGGGAGAGTTTGGACATCTTTGGTGTGGTTCAGACCTGAGTTTGGAGATCGGGACAGTTCGGAGATCTCTGGTGCAGCTCATCTAGTCTTGTGAGTGCTCGGAGACCACTGGAGAAGTCTAGTTCAGAGTTTGTGGGTAAGGAGAAGCAAAGATTGTGAGAAGTCGAGTTCTAGGAGCAGGAATCGTGAGTTGCAGAGACTTGATCTGATTGCTGGAGTAGCAGGGATCATGTCGGTCGGTGTCGGCAATCGGGCTTGGAGGGATGTGGCTAGATGGTCGGAGTGGTCAGATTAAGGGGAGGCGGAGGTGGACCTGTCCTCCGGGATTCCTAAGGTGGGGGTGGAGCCGAGGGGGGTGGGTAGGAGGATTGAATTTCTAAGATGTTGCCTTCTAGGCCTGTTTGTTGGAGACGCCCCTTCTGTGGAGCGGTTGGGTATGGTGGTTCGAAAGGGTTGGAATCTTTCATATAAAGTAAGGGTGAAGCCCTTTGGAGGTGGCCTCTTTCTCTTTAGTTTCCCCTCACTAGTAGAGGTTAATAGGATTCTGCAGTCGGGGAAGTGGGCGTTTGGAGGGTACTGCTTGCTTCTGGATCGATGGGTGTCGGGAGCTGGGCATCCCAAAAGGGTTCTTTGTGGATTAGGGTCTTTGGGTTACCACTTCACGGCTGATGTAGTGACCCTAAGAGCGGTGGGCGAGGCTTGTGGGGGTACAGTGCATGTAGACCCAATTTCGGTGGGGTGGAACGTGGTGGAGTATGCTAGAATCCTTGTTTCAGGGGTTTCGTGGCTGCACATACCAAATATGGTGGAGGTTTCAATGGGGGGCGATAGTTTCCATGCTCAGATTGCGGTGGAGGGGAGCAACCCTATAGTATCCACTGGTATTGTTGGCTTGAGAAGGATGTGAAGTAGTCCAAGATGGGAACACTGCTAGGGGGCAGAGCAAGGATTGTCGGGGTGGGGTTAATGAAGAGGTGCAGATGGTTGTACATAGAGAAGAAATGAAGAGTCTAATTAAGGGTGTTGTTGGGGGGAGGAGGGGGGAGGAGGCTGTTGGCCATTAAAGGGGTAGTTTTGCAGCACAAGGTAGGAGGTACAGGGTGGTGCACTCATATGGAAATGTAGATGGGGAGGAAAAGGGTAGGAGGGGAGAAGTTCAGTTTTGATATAAGCAAGTTTATTGCCGAAGGAGGAGGAAGTTTGGAAATATCACGCGGAGTTTAGATGTCGGTCTCGGAAATGAGGGCGGGCTGAAAACCCCAGGGATGAGACATCCAAGTGGGAAAGTTGTTTTTGGCCGGGATCTAGGTCGAGGCATTTAGGGGAGAGGGGGATCAAAGTGCCCAAAGTGGACCGAAATTAAGATCTATAGTGATTAGACCTAATCATACGCACACTAGTGTCGATACAGATCTGCCAATAGAATCGGTAAGTTCCAGGGAGAGGTTTTGTCTTCTTAGAAGGAGTTGTAGTGGGGCTCCAGTTCAGAAATGTTGGTAAAGCCGAGGCATAGTATGTCCAGCTCAGATGGGATGGGCCTCGAAGAACAACCGTGGGCTCAAAGGGAGGGTATGTCAAGGCATGATAAGGTAGTGGAACAGTCAACTTCGTCTGTAGAAGAGGATGGAAAGGATTGGTTGGTTTCAATGGTTAGGGGCTCGTTGGAGGATTTTATGGCATCATAGTTGGAAAAAGGGGAGTCTCTGGTAGATTCAGACTCCCAATGTTCTAAGTCGGGGGAGTCTCAAGAGGGATCGAGCGATGAGGAGGGATTGTGGAGGATGCAAGTTGTTGAGCCGGATGGGGAGATTGCAAACTTAGTAGAATCGGAGGGCAGTATCACTTGTACTAATGATATGGAGGACGAAGAGGAAGGAGGAGCGAAGATGAGAGAGTTTAATTCAAATGTGGCCAAATTAGTAGAGGTGAGCAAAGTGTTGGGGTTACAGTTTGTGGGAGGTGAGGAGCAGGCGAAAGCATTTTTTGCGGATCTTGAATCTAGGGAGGAGGTAGATCCGGGGGGACAGGGTGGAAGGGGGGCGGAGGTTTGAAGGTGGTAGGAGGAGGAGGTGTTTCTTAGATGAAGATAATAGCATGGAATATAAGGCGGTTGGGGAGAGGGGAGAGGAGATTGGATGTGAGGGGTTTGCTGCGGAAGATTAAGCTGGACCTGGGTGCGATTCAGGAAACTAAACTGGAGGTGTTGAATGCTAGGGTGGTTTCTGAGGTGTGGGATAACAGAAACGTAGACTGGGTGTTTGTGCCTTCGGTGGGGGAATCAGGCGGGCAATTGGTGATGTAGGATCGGTTGGTTCAAGAGATAATTGAAGTTTCCTTGGTGGAGTTTTCGATTTCCATTCGATTTAGGGGGGTGGGGGAAGAGTTTGAGTGGATATTCACCTCGGTTTATGGGCCAAATCTGAGAATTCTAAGATCTAATTTTTGGGCTGATTTAGATGGGATCCCGGCAAGATAGCAACTTCCATGGTGTGTGGTGGGTGATTTCAATGCGATTAGATTTCCTGGGGAAAAGAAGGGAGGAGCTTTTGGCAAAATTACTAGAAGCATGAGAGACTTTTCTGATTTTATTAATAGACATGAGTTATTTGATCCTCACCTGAAAGGAGCTATGTATACTTGGAATGCTAACAGGAGTCCTCCGATTATGTGCAAATTAGATAAGGCTCTTTATTCGGTGGACTGGGCAGAGAAGTTTCCAGATATATTCCAAGAGGCGTTGGGGTATGGTGGCTTTGATCATATGTCGATTTTGTTGAGGGAGAGCATGGATCATTGGAAGAACAGACCGTTCAAGTATGAGAACATGTGGCTGCAGGCGGAGGGTTTCAAAGAATTGATGAAAGAATGATGGGATGACATGTCTTTTGAGGGTCATGCAGGCTATGTGTTCATGCGAAAAACTTAAAGCACTAAAAGGTAAAATCAAATAATGGAATATCAAGTGCTTTGGAAGGGTAGATAAAAGGATGAGGGAGATCGAGTTGAGACTTAACGTTTTGGGAGAGGAGGAAAATGAGGGTATGGAGAGAGAGAGGTGGAAAGAATGGAGTTATCAGGTCATCCTATTTCTTTGAAAAGATTAGAAAAGATATCTTGGAAACAAAATGCCAGAGTTCAGTGGTTGAAGGCGAGGGATAGAAATACAAAAAAAAATTCGCGCTTGTGCCAAGGCTAGAAAACAAGTGAATACAATTACTAGTTTGAAGTTGGGGAATGAGGTGATAGAGAGAGATGTGAAGATCGGCAATGAGGTGACAAGATATTTTCATAATCGGTTTTTGGGTGCTAGTAGAGATTGGCCTATTATTCAGGGGCAAAGAGTCTATCAAATCTCAAGGGAGGAGGCGGGTGTTGGAGAGACAGTTCGAGGTAGAGGAGGTGCGAAGGGCGATTAATAAAATGGGGAGAGATAAAGCGTCAGGGCCTAACGGATTTACTATGGGTTTTCACATTGGTTGCTGGGCTGTGGTGAAAACCGATTTGATGAGGGTGTTTGATGAATTTCATGCGAGGGGAAGATGGAACAAGAAGGCAGGAGCGGCTTTTATTTCTTTAATTCCAAAAGCTTTTGGAGCGGAGGTATTAAAAGATTTCAGGCCGATTAGTTTGGTGACTAGTTTGTATAAGATAGTGGCTAAGGTTCTTGCTGAAAGATTGAAAAAGGTGGTGGGGAAGGTGGTGGGGGCGTATCAAGGTGCTTTTGTTAAGGGGAGACAGTTGGTCGACGGAGTCTTGATTGCTAGTGAGTGTAACGACCCAGAATTTTAATATAATAAAATTATATGTTTATAGATCCTTAATGGAGGTTAATTAGTTAATTATTTGTTAAATTGTAAAAAGTGGGTTTTGTCTAGGATTGGATTATACTGGTAAAACTTCAGTGTTTTTCCTCAAAAATCGTGCACAATGTGCAGGTTGACTATCTGGACGATCACCTGTCGTTCTCGTTCTATCGCGTATCGATTCGCGAGACTGCGGGGGTCTTAAATGTAAGAAAATCGAGAAAACCAAGAAATTTCAGATTTTCCAGAATTCAGTGGGACTCCATAATTGTTGGGGATTCTAATAGGAAATCCGTGCGGCTGGTACCACAGCGTGCCGGTCAGTTGTGAGGATGACTGTCTGTTGTTTCGGCAGTTAATTATCTCATATGAAGAAACGACAACGTGTTTTGTGTCCGAAATCAGAAAATTAGTGGATTTTGCAGTTTTCTTCCAAACTTACTTTTTCCTGTCAAAACTCAGTATTTTTTCCCGAAATTTTTATAGCAGGTGTCGAACTGTTCCAAATTCGGTCACCTGAAGTTTCGTCACTATCAGGTGTCATATAGTAGGGTTTCAGAGGGCAAATGCGTGAAAAAGTGAGAAAATCCAGTCAAATCAGTCAAAGTAGTTGACTTAGTCAACTTTCACTTTGCACACCCATTTGATCATGTGCTTGGTGCACATGATCTAAACCCTTTAACACCTATATAAAGGGGGGCAGCCCCCTCACTCGGGTTCGTTCAAAACCAGTGAACCCATTTGTTGTCCGTGGGTTTTTAGAGAGAGAAAGTCAGAAGAGAGAAAGGAAGAGAGAGAAAGGAAAAGGGAGGTCCCCTTGGGGTTTTTCGACGTTCCCAACGCGCTGCCGACGTCCGTTTCTTTTCCCGACGCCTCGATTTGCATGTAGAGAGAGAAAAAGGTAGTGAGAGAAAGTGAAAGTTAGAGAGAGAGGAGCTTTACCTTGGGGTTAATTGCCCTCCCAGACACATTGGCGGAGCCCTTTTTGTGCCAGTCGCCTTAAAAAGTGTGAACTAGGTAAAACCCCTTTCTTTTGTTCTCTTTTTCCCCTTATTTTCCGATATTCTTTTATGTGGAGTATATGCATGTCCTTTGGCATGAATAAAAAATGGTCGGAGACCCCTATATGATGTGTGGAAGGGTTGGATGTGCGTGCAAAATGAGTAGAGGGGTATAACCCTCGGTCTCGGGTGTCAAAACCCTGGATTTCGGCTCACTGTGAGAATGACGTGGATGGAAAAAGGGTCAGAGACCCCTATGTGATGTGATTTTATGTGGAACCCAGATCGGGTCTCGAGTAAATTATATCGCCACTCTAGGGTGACGAAAAGTTGTTTTGCAGGTCGTATAAGGCTACGGACACATCCATTAGCCTGGAAACATTCCCTAACCAGACGGTGTGTTACTGAATTTGGTTCACGGGCGCGAGACCCAAGTATTTCAGTTAATCAGCGAGGCTTGGGTTAACTGGGGTTAACCTGTGGTTAGAAAACCTAACCAGGGTTAAGTATAGTCTGTGGTTCCTCTTTGACTAGGTAAGGAAAGACGGTGTCCAGTAAGGCCCAGGGTTCCTCTGTGACTAATAGTCGAGAAATGTCGATCTGTTCGTTTAGGTCGTCCATGGTGCCTCATGGACTAGGTCAGGAAGGAAGGTGTCCTGCATGGCCCATGGTTCTTCCGTGACTGATAGTCAGAAGATGTCGAAGTCCTAGAGAGTTTAAAATGGTTGAAGTGTTATCTAGTGATTTTCTCTAATGAGATCAAGAGAAAAGAATGTTGGCTTGAGGGATGGGGACCTCTGTACTTCGGTATATTCCAACAGTATCTTGCGGTGAAAGGTCTTGTGAATTCAGCAAAGGATGACCCAATAGGGTGAGTCTGAGGGTAACAAGATACCTGAAGGTGAAAGGCCTTGTGGATTCAAGGATGACCCAAAAGGTTGAGTTTCGATAGACAAGATACCTTGAAGTGAAGGCCCCGTGGATTCAAAGGATGACCCAATAGAGGTTGAGGAATGGGAATCGTTGTACTTAGGTATGTCCCGAGACAGCTAAATAAATAAGGAAAGATGTCGGCGCTGGGTCTATCGGGGTCCCTTCTTGGTGGAACGTCAGGAGATATCGGCATTGGTAAAGATGCCGGGGTTCCCCCATAGATTAGCCAAAAGATGACGGTAGTTAGGTTGGTCGGAGTTCCTTCTTGACTGATACCCAGGACAATGGTGGCGAATACACGGTGGATGTTGTCAGTCAGTTGAATGGAGAAGTCTGTCATTATTGGGTGAATGCCCAAGTTGTGTGTGTAATCTTCGGATACGAAGTTGTCTGCGTCGGCGTACTTAGGGTTGGTGTATTTGTCTGAGTTGGTGTACTCAGGATTCGGTATGGAATCGTCGGATTCCAGGTTAGTTGGGTTGGTATGCCCAAGATTTGGTCATATTCGGGTGAAAGCCAGAACAGGATGTGTGAGTCTAAATAGCTCTATGTATGGTTATGATTTAGAGACTTTAAGCTGAACATTTGTGGGCTGTGGCCAGTTAATAGAGTCTCAAGACTCGAAATGAAACATGATTGATGATTGAAATGATAACTTGGTAATATGAATACATTCATAACTGAACCCAATAATTGGAAAGTAATGTGAGGTCGGGAACCTTGGTTAGGGTGCCGTAACCCTAAGTGACCTTGGGTCACAGTTTATTTTATACTGTTCTATTTTACTATAACATGCAAATTGAACTGTTTATTATATCATTACTGATGCGTGTTATTATGTGAAAAATAGTTTAGAAGGACTATGGTTTTATTGGGCTTCATAGCTCACTGACTCTTTATGTCAGTAGATCTCGGAGCTGTTGACCAGTAAGTGAAAAGTCTAACAGGACATTTTGGAAGATTGTACAAACTGTACCCGGCGTGATAGAAGCCCTTCCTTTTGTAAAACAAACTTGATGTAAATAATACAAGTATATAGTTTGTATGATGGCTATTGAGATGACAAGTGTTATTTGCTTTTTGGAAGCATCTGATAAATGTTTAAATTTCCCGCATTTTCGCGGGTAAAGTCTTCCGCTTGCATGATTTGACGAACGGGCGCGCGTCTCGGAACTTGATTCCCTAGGCACGGGTGAGATTAGGTGGTCTTGTGTGTCAAGTAGATATGGAAAAAGCTTATGATCATGTGGATTTGGGGTTCATAGAAAGCATGCTCCAACTGACGGGATTCAAAGAAAAATGGGTTGGGTGGATGAAGGGGTGTGTTTCATCAGCACATTTCTCTATTTTAGTGAATGGGAGTCAGCAAGGATTCTTTCCCAGTTCTAGAGGTTTGCATCAGGGTTGTCCCTTATCCCTGTTCTTATTCATTATTGTGGCAGAAGTATTTATTAAATTATTGTCTAAGGCAGAAGGGTTAGATATGATTAAGGGCTTTAGGGCGGGTTCGGAGGGGCCCTTAATTTCTCATTTTCAATATACTGATGATACCATTTTATTCTTGGAGGCGGATATAGATCAGGTGGCCAATATGAGAGGTATTCTTAGATGTTTTGAATCCTTATCCGGATTGAAGATTAATATTGCCAAGAGTAAGCTAATAGGGGTGGAGGAGGTGGAGGTAGGCTTCGTGGAAAGAAGTGCTAGAAGTTTGGGTTGCCGTTTATCATCCTTGCCCATTAGGTATCTCGGATTGCCTTTAGGTGCTAACCCTCGGTCGACGGCTATTTGGGATCCGGTGGTAGAGAAAATTGAGTTGAGGCTAGCAAGATGGAAGAAAAGATTCTTTTCCTTAGGTTGGCGGATGACTTTGATCAAAAGTGTGTTGTCGAGCCTTCCAATTTTTTACATGTCTTTGTTTAAGATGCCATGGGCGGTGATCATGAGGGTGGAGAAACTTCAAAGGGATTTTTTGTGGGGAGGAAGGAGGGATTCCAAAAGAGTGCATCTTGTAAAGTGGGATTGAGTTACTAGTCCAAAGGAGCTTGGAGGATTGGGTTTTAGAAATGTCAAGTGTATGAACATAGCATTATTGGGAAAGTGGATTTGGCGCTTCAATATAGAGAAGACGGCTTTGTGGAGGAAGGTTATTAATGATAAATTCGGAGTTTGTAGGGGTGATTGGGATCCAAAACCGGTTAGGATGTCATATGGGGTGGGATTTTGGAAAAAGGTGATGACGACTATGGCATTGATTCAGGAATTTTTGAAATTTAGGGTAGGGAATGGGAGTTGGGTGAGGTTCTGGGAAGATGACTGGCTGGGGGAGGGGATGTTGTGTAGCAGATTTCCAAATCTATATAGATTAGTGGTTAGGAAAGGGGTGGCGGTGCAGGATTGTTATGTGGTTCATGATGGTGAGGTTAGGTGGGGTCCCCGTTTTAGTAGGGACAATTTTGGGGAAAGAGAATTGGGAGAGTGGCTTGCGCTGCAAAGATTGCTTATGGAGTGCGTGATTCATCCAGATATGGAAGATAGAAGAAGATGGGAAGGGGGTGTAGAGGAGGAATTTTCGACAGTACATTGCTATTATGTGCTTAGGGAGAAGGAGGGGCGGGAGGAGAGGAGTAGAAACTCTGATTTTCATAAGATCTGGAAGTTAAAAATCTCCTCGAAGGTGCAGGCTTTTCTTTAGGCTGCCTCTTTAGGCAAAGTTCTCACGGTTGATCACTTAATTCATAGGGGAATGGCTATTCCCAACAGGTGCATCATGTGCAGGCAGGCTCAAGAGAATGTTAATCATCTTTTCTTACATTGTTCAAAAGCGCAGGTAGTTTGGAACCATTTTTTGGGGCTCTTTGGGATAAGTTGGATTTCGCAAGAAGGACTGGGGGAAGTGGTGTTGGGATGGCCGAAAGAAGGCTTTAGTAGGAGAGGTAATGAGGTATGGAGAATGCTCCCCGCGGCGATTTGCTGGGGTTTGTGGAGGGAACGAAATAGCAGAATTTTTTAAGACAAGGAAAAGACGATGCCTACAGTTATTCTCAAGATTGGGTGGCTGTTATACACCTGGGCTTCTGTTTTAGTTCAATTTCAGAGGTTCCAATGGTCTATTTTTTGTATAGATGGTCAAGCATCTTGGCTTGACCTTTTGGCGTTCTGTCGGCGAAGTTTTTTTCGTCGTTTTATATATGTTTTTCTCATATAAATGCATCTTTCGTTACCTATCAAAAAAAAAAAAATTTACTTTCCTAGAGTCGAATCAGATGTCAGCCTTAGGAAACTCGGCATATAAAGTAACTGATGTTTCAGTCTTGAATTAGAACTTCTACCACACACACACACATATCCTAAAAGTAGTTTTTGTCCAATATTCAAAAACAAAGTCCTTTGGATATGCCATTGTAAATTGCCAAAGACAGCTATTTTTGCTACCGGCCTGACATGCACATAAGGCTCTGTTTGATTAGCAAGAAGTAAGAAGCAAGAAAGGAAAGGAAAATAAAGTAAATTTTCCTGCTGGTATTTATTCTGCAAGAAAATATGTGGGAAACTTATTTTAAAAAAAAGGGACTTATTAAATTTCTCAGGTATTATCAATTTTCCTGCAAAATTTGCAGGAAATTATAAGTTCACTTTGCAAGAAAGTTAAAGCATGCACGAAAGTAACTTTCCCAAGAAAGAGCAATTCCTACAAACCAAAATGCATTACCGAGCACTGAGATAACCATCATCCTTTGATATGATTCCTAGGTAAAAAAGCTAGGACTGATCTACTGAACCGACGAGTACAATTAGTTAATATGTTTCACAACGGCAAGGTCACCAATTGATGAAGGTCGAGAATAGTTCCATCTAAGAGGGAATTGGGGAAATGGGTAGGGTAGCAAATGCAATTTTTATCACCCTCATCCTTAAGAAAGACAATGCGAATGAGCTACTCAGCTTAAAGAGGTGATTTCAAAGGTGGTAAGCGCTCAGTAGGGAGATTTTGTCAAACGTGCAAACGTAGGTAGCTAATAGACAGATTTCTTATAGCCAATGAATGCATCGACTCGAGAACTTGATCTCGCAAAAAAGGCATCCTTCAAGATTGACCTAGAAATGGCGCATGACCATGTTGGTGGTCCTTCCTGAATTATTTTCTTGTCAGCATGGCATTCGGAGTAAAATAGAGAATTTGATTTTAGTGTGCATCTCGACGTCTTCCTTCTATATCATGTTCAATGGAGCACCAAAGGTTTCTTCAAAAGATTGAGAGGTCTTCAGCACAATGCTCTCTTTCTTCCCCTCTTGTTTATCTTGGTAGTAGAGGAGCATAGCAGATCGGTGCGCAAAGCGGATGTTTTACATCGTCGAGAGCTTCCATTACAGGTCGGCAATGAAGACCAATGCTACAATAATATTTCTGGACACCTCAAGGGTCCAAGTGGCCAGTGCTCGAGTTGTTCTTCGTTGCTTTGAGGATGTGTTCAAGGCTTCAAGCTCCTTAAGAGCATGTGGATAAGAGTTGGGAGGATGTGGATTGCCTGCTGACTGTGCTTGTGTACTGGGATGTCAATTAAGAAGGGTCTCGACCATGTACCTGACCTCCTGCTGGAGGTGAGATCTATTTCATCAGAAGTGTCTGATTTTCCAAATAAATATTTTTTTTTATAGCAAAAGGCCAAAAGAAACTGCAAAGAGACTTCCTCTGCAATAGTAGGAGAGAGGAGTAGATTTCATTTGGTTAGATGGAATCGGAAATGTTACCTGAGAGATTGTGGGGGGCTTGGGTTTACGGAGGCTGCAATGAATTAATAAGGCTCCTCCGTAGGGCAAGTGGTTGTGGAGATTCAACAAAGAGACAATGCTCTTTGGAGAAGAGTACTCAGGACTAGCTTAGGAGCTCTTACAAAAAACATGGATCCTCGGTAAATTACAAGTATGCTTCGAGTGGGAGTGTGGAATGGGGTTATGCAGCGTCATGAGTAGTTCATGGAATAGACAAGTTATGCAATAAGAAATGGAAGCAAAGTCATATTTTGGGAGGCAATTGGTGAGGGGTAAAATGATTTTGTGGCATATTCCGCACTTGTACAGACTACAAATTAGTCATCTCAATGAGATATATTGATCGGCTATCTCTTTGAATGAAAAAAATGAGGAGATGTCCCAGTGCTCTGTCTTTCATGGAGACCTCAGAGATAGGGAGATGGAGCAATGTTTCTCCTACTCAAGAGGTTGAAGAAAGCACGAGTCAATCACAACAGAGACAATCATCAAATTTAGTAAGGGGGTCCAAAAGGCGTATTCTTAGCATGGTTCAAAATGTCGATATCGAATGGCATATTGGTCAGGCGATTTTAGGATACATATCGTCGATACGCATGGATACATCGGAAAAAATTCAGTTATGCTAAGAAAAACTTGGATAACTTGCACAAACTTCTTTTAATTCAAGTATAAACTAATAACAATAAATAAAGCCCTCCAACTACATTTATGACCATACATATGAGAGTTAAGAATTCAAAAGGATTAAAAAAAAAAAAGGCGAGCATATTGATAAACATGTATGAATACACAAACCATAGTTACGTAGATAATTATAGGCAATACAATATACATATGAAAACCTTACATTGAACTAAATATAGAAGAAAGTACTGACTTTACAACCTTAAAGTAAATGACATGCATGATACAACTTCAATACCACATTGAATTTTGTGTCTGCACGAACATTGTGTGCTCACGAAATAAATAGAGCAGCACATGATAAGTGTGTTAAACATTATCACAATATTGTGGCCAACTCTTGTAAACATGATATGTGGTCTGGTACACGTACATTTGTATGAACGTTATCTAGAGCATACACTATCCCGATCAGGAGCAAACCTAAGAACTATGAAATTTGTTCATAGCTTTCACTCGATGCCTAGGACTAAGCATTATGTATATAAGCTCCAGATGAATTGCATTGTGCACCATGACTAACAACATATGAAGACGAAAATGCACTTTCATGACCCAAAAAAACAAGTTGTATGCACTTAGTTTAGTGCAATATACATATGCGGAAATAAATTTCATAGTCCATAGATCTTGTAAATCATCCATAGGCTTAACCCATTTTATTTTTTCACTCCTAGATTCAAGTATCATTCAAAAATAAATAAATTGTAGTTTTTGGATTTATCAAAAATTAAACAAAAAATCATTGATTTCTCCTCAAAACGGTTTTTTATCTATGAATTCCGCATGAAATCAGTAGATATACTCATTTTAGGTTGATTAAAACCTATTTGCGTCAATTTAAACAAATTAAATAGGAAAAATTAACATACCTTCAAAATTTTAGGAAAACCTTTTGAATCAGAAAATCAAACGCCTAGATCTTTGTTTTATAAGTTCTAACCTAAACCGACAACGGAATTGTTGTTCAATGAAAGAAAAATAGGCTCACAGGATGTTGTAAGGGTGTGTTCAAAATTCTAACACCTAAAATGAGCCATCATTCGATTTTTAAACTTTTCTTAATGTATCAGTGATACTGTTACGTATAGTAACAGAATCAATCGTAAACCGATACGCTTATGAACTTACAATAATCAATAGTATCAGCTGATAGGTAAATTTTTTTAGAAAAAATGGTAAATTATACATAGTATTGACATGTATCGAGTATATACGATACGATACAGTCCATACGGATCGATACATAATCGATATAGGAGAAAATATGAGTATACATTCAGGTGTATCCATTTCCCTAAAAATTGATATTTATCGAACCAATATGATCATTACATACCGATATTTTGATCCATGATTCTTAGTTAATGCTTTTTAGTTCACTGCTTGAGAAGGACAATTTAGAGCTAGTTACAAATCCTTAGCTTGGGGAATTTTTGGAGAAGCTAAGGATTTGTTGTCAGTCGATCACTTAAGAAACAAAAGGCATGGCAATTCCGAACAAGGTGCAGCATGCATAACAGCATAAGAAGGCAGAGGAAGATGTAAATCACTTCCTTATTGGCTGCCCATTCGGTTTTTTAGTTTTGGAGTTTCTTCATTTCCTTGTTTGGGTTGTTGTGGATTTCCCAGAGGAGGGAATTCTCCTTTGATGGCCTAAATACCCTTTTGGGAAAGTAAGACTGATCCTCTTGAAATCCTTCACTTTGTGTTTGGGCATGTGGAAAGAAAGGGAGCATATTGGTCAAAAAGCACACTCCTAGAGACATGCAGCGATATAGGATAGTCCCTATTTAGTTGGTCATCCATCCTCAAGAAGTTCTATTTTTTTTTAAACAACTGGATCAGATTGTATCTAATGACTCATAGTTTTAATTTTTGCTTATGGGAAAACCTAGTTTTTCCTTCTACTTTAGAGTTTTCATTCTTATAAATACAATATAAACGTTACACATAAAAAAGGTCGCCAGTCTAAAGAAAACTACTTTCGAATAACATTTTCAACTTTAAATTCCAGGTACTGAAGCTGAAATTCACAAGTAAAATGAAGTACAACAGTCATTTGACTTGATTAATTTTCTTTTTAGAAAATGTAAGGATATGATGTACCAAAGTCTTTCACTGAAAATAGCAGTAACCAGAACCTTGCTTTTCATGAAAAGTCGAAGGGTACCCATAATACTAAAAGATAAAAGCATTTACAACTACTTCCAAGATGTTTTGCTTTAAGAAGAAGCAACGGTAAAGAATTTCTTAGGATCATGCCCTCTTAATAGGTGGCATGAATCATTTGATTGTCAGATAGTTAAATCAATATTTACAGTTGAAGTTCTTATTAGTGTCAACCCCCTATATCGATTTACAACAGAGTTTGATCAATGGGGTAACAAAAAATAAGTTATGAAATGAACCCATGCTTTAAATACCTCTTTGTCCTTCTTCAAACCAAACAGCTCTGAATCTTCCACAGAACGATCTCGATCCCGAAACAATTTCCGGAAGAAGTTCTCTGTTCCCGGACTACTTTCAAATGAATCATCAGTGCTACCATTTTCACTTGCTACTGCAGTTTTGGCATCCTCAGTGTGCACACGAAACAATCTGCGGAACAACGAAAATTCAGAAGCCTCTTCTTCCTCACCATTGGCATTCTCCCTATCTTCATCATTAGTTCTATCATTCACAACTTTCTTGCCCTCAAATTTCTCCTTAAAAAACTTCCGGAAGAACCCTTTTTCGTCATCTTCTGCAGATTTCCGACCCAACTTTTCTTCAAAACTCACCTTATCTTCATCGTCAGCACTATCATTCCCATCTTTTTTGTCTTCAATTTTCTCCTTAAAGAACTTACGGAAGAACCCTTCCTTTTCATCATCTTCAGCTAATTTTGAACCTGTTTTTTCTTCAGAATCAATTTTGCTATCGCGGAACAACCGCTTAAAGAAACCATCAGAGCTTGATATCAATTCCTTATCCTCTTCTCTACTGTCCCTAAGAGGCCTCCGGAAGAACCCATCCTTCTCCGAGTCTCCATCATCCTTGTCCACTGATTTCCTGAAAAGCAGCACATCCCGGACTTTTGGCCCCGGGATGAACTTCCTGAAGAACTTATTCTCGTCAGGCGAGAGTTTACTACCTTCTTCCTGCAAAGAGTCATTTCCCGATGAAGGAGAGAATGATAAAGAACGTTGGGTCAGGGGGGAGGAGGTTAGTGATAACAGCCGCTGCTTCGATGAGAGTATCCTGTTAAGAACCTGGTTCTTACTACCAGGACTAGTGGGGGCATCCTGAGGCCGGACGAGAGGGGGCCACTCACCCATCAGAGTAGCTGCTATTTGGCATTTCTCCTGAATTCTACTAATGCCCTCATTATCATCCGAGTCCTCAAGCCCCGCCATCAAAAACCAGTGGACCTTCAATGCAATCTGTAGAGACTTCGAGCACACATCAATGACAAACTTATCCAATGACGGGCTCGGCTTGTATACCAGCATGTAGCAGATCTGGAAAAGGTAGCTCTCGACACCCGAGAGCGGAAGGGTGTACATTCGGTTACAGAGGTAATCCCGGACCCCAGGATGGTCATGCTTGTAAAGGTAGCTGACTGCAATCCACTCACAGAAGAACTCCGAATCAAAGAAACGGATAAGCCACCCATTCTCCCCACTGTCACCAGTCGGATTTGTTCGAGTAATCTCACGAGGCAAATCATCCACTTCCCCACGACTCAATCCCAGAATCCGCACCATTATCAATCAATCATCATATAGAGTAGTCATCACCTATTCAAATCCGTAACCCTAGATTTCTTAAAATTCAACCAACCCCTCCTCTCCAAAATGAGGGGAGAAAACCAAAACACCAATAGAATCTTTCCTCGAATGAATTCCTCCGATCCCTCAAACTGTTCTTGAAAATTTAATATCTTTTTTCTAACAACTCTGCCGTAATTCAATCTAACCTTCCTCTGAAAAGCCCAAGAAACCCTAGCTTTTCTTCAGGGTCCCTAAGTTCAGATTCGTTTGGCACATAGAAACACTTTGATTTCTCAGAAAAAGATGGAAAACCCAACATTGAATACGTAAATAATGCAAATTCAAACGAAGAAACAACAGAGATTAAATTCAAAAACTCAAAATGTAAAAAGAATCGAGAAAGAGATTTTTTGCTTACGCAGAGAAGGTGTTTGGGAATAATCGCGAGAGGCGAAGCGAAAGCAACAGTTAATCCCCCTTTATTTCCTTCTCCGTCGTCGTTGTTGGCGAGAAATTGAATGATCGCATGGAAATTAGAAAATAAATATAAATGGCAGACTAAAATGCTAGCATGCGCCCAGTGCGTCATTTGCACTTAAGAATTTCCCCCAAATGAATAAACAGAACAACTGTTTGTAAATTGTACCGTTGTTGTCATGGTCGGGTCGGGTCGGGACTAGTTAATGAGCTATTTAAACCCAGATTCGGATCCATATCCAAACAGCTGAATGTCAAAACCAAACCCAACCAAATACCTATTTAAAATAAATTTAAATAATAATTAAAGTAATTAATTATGTTTCAAATTAAAATAAATTCTACCTTAAGATTAATCTTTAATAAATATATTTTTTTTAGTTAAAGAGGTAATTTAACCACACGCACATCAGACCTACATATAAGAAATTCAAGTTATATTAAAATTGAGCATGAGATTAATATTTAATAAATATATTATCAAATCCTATGCGGGGCGAATCATGTCATGGCCTTGAGCTAAAACTTGAATCCATGGACTCTGCTCCTTTCCAGAGAAGCAGAGTAAATTCAAGGGTTCGGATTGATGCATTTTTATTAGTTACAAATTGTTTTGAATAGGGAAACAAACGTTGGGATATTTGGTCTTTTTTCTTTTCTTTTTTTTGTGGAAATGATATCATGTAACTAACACACACTAAACTCACACACAAAGCCACACCGAAGGTAGTCGCTAAGGTGTCATAGTGTAAGTCCAAGCAACCGCTCCAAAAGGGCATGTCTTAAGGATTAAGTAGTTGAACTAAGCCTCTCTCTGAAACAGTGCCCAAATCATTACGCATTCAAGATCATTACGCCTTTCGTGCGGGTCGTAACTTACCCAATAAGTAATTTCGCTACCTTAGGACCGTTATAGTTACGGCTGTCATTCACCGGGGTTTCGACCGCCAACTCCCCTGTCATCAAGTCATTTGGGCCTCTTTGCAGGTCATTGTCTTTTCTTATACAAGGTTGTGTTGCATTATATTTTTTGTTTGAGTTTTGCTAGACTGCACCTAAGAACAATTAGTTGTTTTTAAAGAAAAATAATATGTTCCTCGCTCAGTGAAGCAAGAGCGATGTCTCCTCCCCTCATTGTGATATGTGTCCCTTTTTAAACTGCCTTTAATTATAGTTAAGATACTCTAAACCTTAGGATTCATATTCTTAACTTTGATTTTAGAAAAATCAAGATTAAAAAATTAGTCACAGCTAAAGTGAGTTAATTCATAGTTGAAAAGGGACACAAGTTGGCAATGAGGAGGCGAGACTCCGCTCTTACTCCATCAAGCGAGTAGCAGATTATTGCTCTTTTCTTAATAGTAAATGTCTATTTATTTGATAAATTTCATATAAAATGCTATGATATTAATATTTTATAATAGCTTGTAAAATTTTGAGAAACTAGTTATTTCAAAACCTTAAAGACATATCGTGTCATAGGGTAGGTTGTTGAGTGACTAGGTCTCAACCCTAGGTTAGATTGTTCTAAGGTGAGACCTTTGCTTTTTGTTTTTTTGTTTTTTTAAGATTGTTGACTGTTTTGTACTTAGTGTCAAACAGTAGTTCAACATGTTACTTGAGATAGGAGCAATTGCTTCTTTGCTTGGAAACAACATTGTTGGAAATTCTAATGGTCCCATCCACCCACCCACCAAAAGAATGTAGAAAATTATTCTGATGGTTGATGACTATGTAATTCATATTCTCACCTAATTGGATCCTTAATCAATGCAAACGATTGCTTTTGATCCTTAAAGGGGAATGGATGGATTGCGATACTGATATAAACCAACTATTGTTGAGCAATTTTCAAATGAACTGGCTTGGAAAATAAAAGTTTTTTCTTCTTATATTTAGATGGATGGCGATGAAATTGAATTCTAATTGGTAGTGATATAAATAGATTACCATTTACAAGGTTATAGGCACCATTATTATTGGGAAAATATGTTTACCCTCCCAATTGAAGAGGTTGCTATGATAAGGAATAACATATATCCTAAAAAAAATGGATAGAAAATCTCAAGTAAAAGGTTGATCAAATGTCATAATCCTCCCTCAAAAGTCAAGTAGTTTTATGATGAAATCAATTAATATTAAGTATTAATGATACAAAATAACAGGTAACTATGTAACATTTTATTTCATATATTTTTTTATTTGGAATGGGAGACTAAGACATCATTTATATATATTCAATCTATTGAGAGTTCCCTCCCCAGGACTTGACTCCAAGACCTCCCTCATTGAGGGCACACTTAGGCTGAGGGGAGGACCTCCCCCAATGAGATATGGGTGTTTGATCTTATTCGTTGTATATTTCGGTAGTTATCATACTCCTTCAATCTTAAGTGGCCATTATTTTTTAACTCTCGTTAATGATTTTACTCAGCGCACATCGATTTACCTTATGAACCACAATCAAAACAAATCAACTTCTCAAGTGTGTTTTTGTCATGATTAAGCATCACATCAATGCTTTATTCGAATATTTCGATCCAACAATGTGACTGAATTTTTTCATACTGTTCGAGCTAATGGTGTTATCCATCAATATTTTTGTGTAACACCTCAACAAAATGGTGTAGCCGAACATTGACATCGAAATAGCTCGGGCTCTTCGGTTTCAAGCACACATACCCCATAACATTATGGGGACATTGCATCCTGCACGTAGATTTTTTTATTAATTGCTTCCCCACATCATTTTGAAAGGCAAACGTTTTTATGAACTTTATCGCAACATCAATTATTTTACAATCATTTATGTGTTTTTGGGTACCTTTGTTATGCTCATAACATTCACTATCAACACAAGTTTGATTACTGTGCTCGTCATTACATATTTTTGGGTCACCACATGAACAAAAAGCTTTTCATGTCTATGATTTAGAGACCATTTTACGAGTCGTGATGTCATTTTTCATAAGGCAAAATTTCCATTTGCAATTCCACCACTTTCCTAACCCTCAACCATTTTACCCTCACCCAAACTTGACTTCTCTAGCTACTTCTACACCACAACCACTCTCATCTTTTTTTGCATGTTGTAAAGCTTTATTTCATCTTGCATGTCAAATTGTCTCAATTGTTGTATGAAGTTTATTATTTTGTGTGGAAAATTATCCTTCCAATTTGAGTAAACTCAGACTGTTAATTACCTTCTCGCTTTGGTGAAAAACCTCTAATTAAGAAGAAGAATAACAAGAAAAAAAAATATTTGAATAAAATATTTATCTATTCAATGGGTTGCCTAGATCTCATGTAGGCGTTACAGGATACCTCGTAGAGGTCATTGTATCCAAAAAAGAAAATGGCCATATTGGGGCTTCACCTGATGTTCTCCATTGGTGGGAGATCCTTCTTCTTTCTCCTTAATTGTTGTTTTCCTACTTCGTAGGTTCTCTACTTTATGCTTTCCTTTTTCAAGTCCGTTCGTGCATTGTGAGAGTTTCTTGTGAGAAACTCCATTTTTTATATCTTTTGGAGAGTTCTTTTTGGACTCCCCTTTGACTTCCTCTTTTTTAGGAAATCAAAAGAGGTCAACCCTCCTTAAAGAGGACCATCTGTCCAAGACAGCTGGTTTCTCTTATCTTAGAGAAACCTGGTACGAATAAGAGTCTTTTTTCTTAAAGAACTCCAAATTGGCTTCTCTTTTCGGAAACCTGAGAGGATAAAACTTCCTCCCAAAAAGGGAAAGAGTCTTATCTTCCTAGAAAAGGGAAGAGATTACTTTCCCTTTCGAATAGGGTGTCATATGATACTCTATTATTAGAGAAAAAGAGGGGATCTCTATCTTGGGATCCCCCAAAGCTGGTAGAGAGTCCTTTTTGTTAAGGATTCTCTGCCACATGGCTGTCAAATACTGGCTGTCATCTGGGAAAGGACTGACCTTGGTCAATCCGCAAATTGAAGAGGTGAGACCATGGGTCTCACTCGCGGTCTAGGTCAGGTCTTTGGACTGTGGACTAGGGTCTGACCTTAGTTAGTCCGCAGACCAATACAGGGTGGAACCATAGGTCCAACCCTTGGTATGGGTTAGGTTTAGCCATTGGTCTGGGTTAGGTCCATGGTCTTTTATGGTCAAAGATTGAGTTAGTCATTGACTGGCGCACGGATGGACTTATAGAGTCTGTCCACAAAGCTTGAGTGAGGGTCTATCCGCGAGGGCAAACCCTAACTATGTGTCAGTCCCCTAAGGACTGACACAAAGGGGTATCCACGGGGCATTATTGCATGCTGCTAGTATTTAATGCTAGACAGGTTAGGGGTGAGCCAATCCTTAGCCAGCTGGTGCGCATGCCTTTGCCATGCACAAAGCTTAACCGCCCATTCTATGGGTAGTGATCCTTTGTAGGCAGGTACACCATGTACCCGCCTTGCGGTTGTGAGATTTCACTGCCCACACGTGTGCCATCGACCTTTCACCACCACCCCATCGTCCTCCCCATTTCCTTCACCACCAGCACCTGCATTGCGTCATTCTACTTGATCGCGTCACCCGCCTAGCTACCTACAGAATTGTGATTGAGCCATTGTACTTTCAAATCCATCTCTAACATTCGGTTAGAAGACAAGTACTCCACATCCTCGTAATTCGGTACTTTCATAGACAAAACTTTATTTGTATCTTCACTCATTTATTGCAACCATCCTTACTACCTCCAAACCCACCTCTTTTGTCGCAACTTCTAAAGACACAAAATGACGTTATGATATGACAGTGGGAAATATAAGCCTAGGAGGAAAATAATACATGGACTTTACTTCCTTTGTTGGTTGGAAAACAACACATTAAATGTAAATGTGTACACAAAATCAAACATTGGGTGTATGGTAGTATTAAACACTCCAAAGCCCATCTCCTCGCTAAGGGCTTCATTCAACAAGAGGGACTCAATTGTCTATCATGAACTTCTGGCCCTATTGCGAAACTTATTACCATGTGGTTCTTATTGCCATTGCATCTATTCTTGGTTGGCCTTTACACCAACCTGGTGTTCAGAATGAATTTCTTTATAGTGATATTCATGAAGATGTGTACATGCACATACCACCAAGATTCTTTCAATCAGGGGAAACCCATGATTGCAAACTCAACAAATCTCTCTATGTATTGAAGCAAGCTTCACATAATTGGTTTATCAATTTCTCACTTGCACTTCACGATACCAGATATAAGTAATCTAAGGCCGACTACTCATTATTTACTCATATATTGATGGTCCTTTTAGTCCTTTGTGTGTGTGTGTATGTTGACGACATCATCATCATTGGCAATGACAATTCTGCTCTCCAAGCTCAAGAATTCCTCCATTAAAAAATTTCTTATCAAGGATTTGGGACCCTTTAAATCTTTTTTAGAGATGGAAGCTGCTCATTCTAAGAAATGAATTTTTCTCTCAAATAAAATATACTCTTGCTATTTTGAACAAAATTAAGGTTAACTGTTATCAATGGTGCACTTCTCAAGGATCCAACCTCCTATTGCTAATTGGTTGGTTGACTCATCTACCTAACCATTACTCGGCCTTAACTTCTGTTTTATGTGCACACATTTTGATTCAATTTATGAGCTAACCACGGAAACCACATATTTATGTTGCAATTCGTATTATTCGCTATTTAAATGGTACACCCGGTCAAGGCATCTTCCTTTCTGCCACTAGCAAGCTCCACTTGTCTACTTATTGCAAATCAAACTGGGCTAGTTGCGCAATGACAAGACGCTCTGTAACGGGTTATTGCACCATCCTCAATGATAATCCTATTTTGTGGAAGACAAAGAAAGAACCTATCGTCTCTCAATCCTTTGATGAAGCGGAATACATAGTTCATGGTTGTTACAAGCTGTGAAATAACTTAGCCCAAATATTTCTTAGTCGATCTTGGTATCCCTCGCTCTATCCAATGACTCTCTATTACGACAACCAAGATACTCTTCACATTGTAGCGAATCCGGTCAATCATGAGGAAACCAAACACAATGACTTGGAATGTCATTTGGTTCATGAAAAGAATTCAACAAGGACTCATCCAAATGGCTTGTGTTTCAACAAGTTCTCAATGGGTGGACATCTTCACCAAACTGCTTGGCAAATAACAGTTTCTATTTCTTGCATCTAAGTTGGGTGTTCCTAATATCCACACTTCAATTTGAGGGGAGTATTGGATGTATATTACCAAAATTATAGCATTCTTGATTCTTTTTGGTTATTTAAAAACACCCCAACTGCACTTATGTTATTTATCAATGTGTGTACTCTTTTAGGCATGTTTCTCATTCATTTGAATGGATCTAACTTGCACCTTCAACTAACTAGCAAAAACACTATGCGATGCCCGCAATACAAAAAATAACGTTGAAAAATACTTCTCAAAAGAGATGCATAAAATATGTAGAGACCCGAACTTTCTTTCATGCCTTTAATAGAATTAATGAGGGTAGAATGGTCTTTTGTTATGTTATTGTGCATGTTTTGCATATGTCTAAGTTGTGCTGAGTGTTTAAAGTGGTTATGTGTTGGAAAATGGGAAAAACAAAGCATATGATCGATCGTAGAGGAGCTATGATCGATCACACTCAGTCCAAAATAGGGGAAAATCTTTGTTCTAGTTGCGATCGATCGCACTCAATCAAAATTTTGGAATTTGTTTTGTGTGTTATGCGACAAATCACCATCAGGTGTGATTGATTGCACTGAAAGCTATGATCGATTGCAGTGTATGTGTGATCGATCGCAGTTGCACACAAGAATTTTAAAAAATTACGAAAATCAGGGTTTTAAACTCTTAGGCTATAAATAGAGGTTTTATTTTGAGGGTTTTAGGGTTCTAATTTTTCTAAGCCTAATTTGACAAAGAGGGGAGAGAAAACCTAGGGTTCTAAGGAAGAGATGCTTGGAGAAGAAGGAGATTGCTTGGAGATTGTAAAGCAAGCTTAGAAATCAACATCAAACCTTTTTGGGAGTATTTTGGATCGAATGGAATGATCCCAAAGGTCAATATACTATCTAATCCACTTCTATTATGAACTTATGTATGTTTAAAATGGTTTAAAACTAGAAATGATGGATTATTGATAGGATTATTGTAATGGGTAAATTTCGTAAAACCTTAAGTATGGTAGTAACGAGCTCGTCCTCGGTGTGGTGTTATCATTTGAGCTCATTTCCGTCTCTTCGACGACGGGCCCGTTGTCATATGGACAACGAGAACGTTGTCTACCGAACGACGACCCCGTTGTCTCATAGACGACGATCACGTCTTCGTTCTAACGACGTACCCGTTGTCTCATAGACGACGATCACGTCTTCGTTCTGACGACGTACCCGTCGTCTTATTGTCAACGACCCCATACTCCAACACGTAATGAGATCCGGTGCTATTGCCCAGTCGCCTGGGACTGATCCTACCCCTACGATGGTAGGTGGGAAACACTGTCTTGGCATTAAATACATCATTAAATGCCATTTAATGCTAGTCACCTCGGACGAGTTCCTACTCTTTGCCTGCTCTCTTTTATATGCAGATACGCGTGCAGTACGAATGACCGGGAGATCTATCTAAAATGATTACTGAAGTACATATCAGAGATTTGAGGTGTGCATGGACATCCATGGGTGCCCATGGCCATGGCAGGAGTGGCCTATAAGAACCTGTGAAAAACAGTGTGAAGGGGGGCAGTGTGAAGGGGGGGGATTTTTCAAGAGCTAAGACCTTAAAACTCTCTGCATTTTTAACTGTTCATCATCTTCTACACCTACTGACTTTACCATCGGAGTACAGGTCAGGGTGCCACACCCTCCACTCCAACCTTCGACCGGTAAACCAGAGCGTGGGGAGAAGCTGCTGCTGACGCGTGTCCTTTTCGGTAATTTCCCCTCACAAAATTGGCGCCGTCTGTGGGAAATTTTTAGCCGAACTCACCCTTTGCTCACACCACCTCTCCCGGTCAGCATGGCAGACCAAACTCCTCAGTCTATCGTCGAAAACCAGCCCCCTCAAGCCATTCCCTGCACCCCTTCCGCCATGCAAGCGTTCGCATCAGGCCAATCTTCTGGACAACCAGAAAGGCCCATGACCATACCTGATCCCATCCTGTTACTATTACAACAGCAACAGGCCACTCTGGCCCAGATAGTCAGCCAGCAGTAGTCACTGTAGGAGCGGCTTGATGCTTTGGAGCATGGTAACTTGGAGATCGATGACGAATCTCCTAGAGGGGGCTCTGCGGCTCGTAAACTCAATTTCCCTTCTTCCCCTCCCCCCAAAGTAACAGTCCCGATCTCGCCGTCTGCACCAGAGAATCTGGAGAGAAGATTCACTCTCATTCCTTCTACTGACGAGACTGCCTATCCTCGTTCTCTTGTGCTCATGCTGAACAACGAGATCTCCGTGTCAGCAACGACGGGTTGAAGACAGGCTTAACCCTCAAGGACGTGGAAGCCCTGATCAATGCTCGAGTCAGAGGAACGACGAGCGAGGCCTCTCTCGATCAATACGCTCAGAAGTACAAAGACGAGGAAGAGACGTCCCCTTTTTCCAAGGACATCGTCGAATCTTATACCTCATCAAAATTCGTGGTACCGAATTTTTATAAGTTCGATGGGAGGAGAGATCCTATTGACCACCTGACTAACTTCAAGAACGCTATGGCTGTCCGTAATCCGGATGATAATCTCCTCTGTAAAGCCTTCCCTAGCAGCCTGACTGGAGCGGCTGCGAGATGGTTCCGTAATCTACCAGCTGGGTCGATCAGGTGTATGGCTGATCTCAGGTCAGTTTTCATTGACCAGTACATCATTAACAAGAAGAAGAAAGCAGGCGCAGATTCACTCTTCGCCATGCGAATGAAGTCGGCGGAACCCCTTAGAGACTTTATTCAACGGTTTACCGATGAAGTCTCTAATATCGATAAGATCGAAGTCTGCACTTGAATAGCAGCCTTCAAGAATGCTATACCCAAGAATTCTAAGCTCTACGAATCTCTTGCCCTTGACTGTCCAATCAAGATGGACGAACTGATAGTCCGTGCCTCTAAGTACGGGAGGATGGAGGAAGATATTGCAGCAACGACGAGACCCAGAGCACGAGGGGTAGATGCTGTGGAGTGGGGAAGCAAACCCTCTTCGAAGAGAGGGAAGAGACCAAAGTATGAATCATCTTCCAGCGACGAGGAATCACGGTGGCGTACACGACAGGAAAAAGTGGTGTATGTGGAGCGACGGGAAGAACCGAACCGACACTCGTTGGGAGTCCGCCAAGATTTAGACTCATCAAGGAGGACGGATCTACGCCCCAACTCCCAACGACGGGACGACCGTGCCTATCAGAGACGAGAGGAACCTGGGCATTACAAGGAGAGGGAGAATCAGACAACAGAAAGATGTCCTTTTGCATCTCGCGCTAGTCAAGTCAACTTCTCAGCGAGCCCGGCGAAGATTATGAAGACGATGGAAGACAAACCATACTTCGAATGGCCAGCACGGACCGTTCGTGATGTCACCTCGGGACCCAGGGCGCATGAGTATTGTCAGTACCACAAGTGCCATGGGCATCTTACAAATCGTTGTCGCATCTTGAGAGAATATCTGGAAAGATTAGTCCGTGAAGGCTATCTGGGAGAATATGTGGACTCTGGAAGAGGAGAATGGCGTATTACGGATCCGTCCATTCGATCTCATGAGGGAGAGCCATCTGGTCATATGGGCCCAGGCGGAGAAGCTCCGAAGGGAGTCATAAATGTCATCCATCACGCTCGAGTACCGGAAGTAGATATTGAGCAGCAGTTCCGAGCGAAGGCAAGGAAGTTATCACACGTGGCAAAAGTTTGTCAGGTGCGATCGACAATGAAGGAAGTCGAGCAGGCCCTATTGTTCACTGATCAGGACATGACAACTGTGGTCAGGCCTCACTACGATGCTCTTGTCTTGACTATGCGAATTGGCGATTTTGACATCAGGCGAGTGCTCGTTGACCCTGGAAGTGGGGCAGATATCCTGTATCTCCATGCTTTCGCAAAGATGGGGTTGAACCCGGCAGTTCTCGTCCCTGCACAGACCCCCTTGATAGGATTCGACGGAAGCTCGATGCAACCCGTAGGAGAAGTCATCCTACCGATCAAAGCTGGGCCTATCATCCTGTCCACTCGGTTCTCCATTGTCGATGCGCCGTCCCCATACAATGCCATCTTGGGACGATGGTGGACTCACGAAATGAGAGTTGTTCCGTCTTCTTATTATCAGGTACTGAAATTCCCTACTCCAGACGGACCAAGTGAAATACGAGGAGACCAGCTGGCATCGCAGAAGTGTGATTATGCCTCACCCGACCCACTCAAATAGCAATTACAGGTCGGGTCCGTGGAAGAGGAGAACACGGGGGAGTCGTTGACGAACCACTCTGTTGAACCCATGAAGTTTGTCAACCTTGGGACGGAGAACGAGTCAAGGACGCTACAAATTGGGACCTGTTTGAGGACGGACGAAGAGCAGGAGTTGATAAATTTTCTGAGGAGGAACCTTGATGTTTTTGCTTGGTCCCACGAGGACATGACGGGTATCAATCCTGAAATCATCTGTCACCACCTCAACGTTGATCCCGTAGTCAATCCGGTTAAACAGAAGCCTCGTAGACTTGCTCCGGCGTACCATGAGGCCGTCAATGAAGAGATTGATAAGTTAATTCAGCACGGGTTCATTCGTGAAGTCCAATATCCAGAATGGATAGCCAATGTAGTAGCTATTCCGAAGAAGAACGGGAAAGTCAGAGTCTGTATTGATTCACCAATGTTAATAAAGCTTGTCCGAAAGACTTCTTCTCAGTTCCCAGAATCGATAGACTTATCACTGCCACCGTGGGTCACGAGATGTTGAGCTTCATGGACGGGTATTCAGGTTACAATCAAATCCTCTTAGCTGAGGACGATCAAGAGAAGACGTCCTTCATAACGGAGCGTGGCCTATTCTGTTACCGGGTCATGCCCTTTGGCCTGAAGAATGCCGGGGCCACTTATCAACGATTAATGAATCTGATGTTTGGATCCTTGCTTGGTAAATCGGTGGAGGTGTACATTGACGATATCGTTGTGAAAAGCCGAACTCGGGTCTCTCTTGTAGCCGACTTGGCGGAGCCGTTTTCTATTTTACGCACTTTCAATCTGAAGTTAAACCCTGAAAAATGTATATTCGGCGTCGTCTCGGACAAATTCCTTGGTTACCTCGTCAGTCAACGGGGCATCGAAGCAAATCCCACGCAAATCCGTGCTCTGATAGATATGCCGGAACCGAAGACAAGGAAAGAAGTTCAGAAACTGACAGGACGTATCGCTGCTCTTAACCGGTTTATATCGAAGTCTTCTGACCGTTGCAGACCTCTGTTCGGGTTATTGAGGAAGGATTCCATTTTCAGATGGACAGAAGAGTGTTCCCGATCTTTCGCCGCCTTGAAGACGTATCTAGGCTCCGCTCCGATCCTCTCCGTACCTGAACCTGGTGAAGTGTTGTACCTTTATCTCTCCGTTTCGGAACGAGCCATTGGCTCCGTGCTGCTCAGAAGTCACAACGGCGTAGAGAAGCCTATTTATTTCGTCAGTAAAACATTCCACAAGGCAGAATCCAACTATAGCAGAATGGAGAAGGTATGCCTGACTCTTGTCTTTTCTGCTGAAAAGTTACGTCCTTATTTTCAGGCACATACCATCGTCGTCATCACTACGTACCCTTTGAAAACTGTGTTGGGGCGACCTGAAACTGCGGGACGTATGTCAAAGTGGGCAGTGGCACTCAGCGAGTTCGATATCCAATATCAGGCCCGAACCGCATAGAAAGGGCAGGCCGTTGCAAGCTTCCTGGCCGATTTCCCCGTAGAGGAGGCCGAAACTTCAGTAGAGCCCGACCGTCATGAGCTCCCGGACGATGCGGAGGAGGATACCGTTGTGGAAGACGAGGCGGGAGATGGAACCAAACTGACGATGTGGTGCGACTGGGTCTTGTACGTAGACGGGTCGTCTAATGTCAGCGGTTCGGGCCTTGGCGCTGTTCTTATCAGCCCAGATCACGTTAAAGTACAAAAGTTGACGCGTCTTGGTTATGCTGCCTCCAATAATGAAGCTGAATATGAAGCGTTAATACTTGGGTTGCAAAGTGCACGAGAGTTGGGAATTTCTAAACTCAGAGTGTTCTGTGATTCACAGCTCGTGGTGAACCAAGTCAACGGTATTTATGAATGTCGAGATGAACGGATGAGACGCTACGCTGCACTTTTACAAGAACAACGAAAGGCCTTTGATGTCATCGAGATTAAACATGTCCGAAGGGACGATAACAGGCATGCTGATGCATTGGCATACCTCGCCTCGATGATGCAAACTGATGAATCCAAGACAATCCTCATGGAATATAAAGAATACCCCTTTATTGAGCTGCAAACACAACGCACGGTGTTATCCGTGAATCAAGTGCCAAGCTGGATGACGGGCATTATAACGTATTTGAAGAATGGAATTCTCCCCTCCGACACAAAGGAAGCAAGACGAATACAATATAAAGCTCCCCGTTATACCCTTGTGGATGGGGAACTGTACCGTAAATCATTTGGAGGACCCCTTTTGAGATGCGTGCATCCTGAAGACGTAGAGAAGATCTTAGCTGAGCTCCATGAAGGGATTTGCGGCATTCATTCGGGAGGACGGACTATAGCTCATCGTGCTCTGGGGTAAGGATATTTTTGGCCATACATGCAAGCCGACGCACAAAAGTACGTACAAAAATGCAGTCAGTGTCAGCGTCATGCGAAATTAATTCATGCCCCCGCTCAGGAACTCAACATCGTATCTCAACCTTGGCCTTTCGCTCGTTGGGGACTTGATATCATAGGACCCTTTCCTAAGGCTCCTGGTAACCTAACTTTTCTGCTGGTTGCCACGGATTACTTCTCCCGGTGGATCGAGGCTGTTCCACTTGCGCGTATTAGAGAACAAGAAGTGAAGAAGTTCTTGTGGGAACATATTGTCTGTAGATTCGGCATTCCGCAGTCCATCATTTTTGATAACGGGAAGCAGTTCACAGGAAAACTCATTGCCGACTTTTGCCGAGAGTTGAAAATCAAGCACATCTTCTCTTCTCCGTATTATCCTCAGGGGAATGGCCTTGCCGAAGCAGCTAACAAGAACATTTTGAATGCCCTCAAAAGAAGACTGGAAGATTCCAAAGGAAAGTGGACCAGCGAGTTACATAATGCGTTGTGGGGATACAGGACAACACCGCGGAGCCCTACGAACGAGACCCCGTTCTCTCTGGCATACGGGGCGGAGGCCGTTATTCCCACCGAAGTCTGTCTGCCAACAACACGTTCCCGAAAGAAGCACGGAGAGGAAGACAAAAAGGTCGAATAGATGGCTATTCATTTGGACTTGCTGGAAGAAAAACGGGAAGATGCTAGTATCCAGATGAAACGGTATCAGCAACAGTTACGAAAGACATACAATAAGAAAGTACGGAAAAAGATTCTTCAAGTCGGAGATCTCGTTCTTCGAAAAGTCTTCCAAAATACACGAGAAGTCAATAGCGGAAAGCTGGGTCCCAACTGGGAAGGGCCATACATCGTGGACCGTGTCGGGAGCCCCGGTGTGTACTACCTTAAAGACCTACAAGGTAATGTAATTCAGAAGTCTTGGAACATCATGAATTTAAAGCAATTTTTCCAATAAAGGTTTGCGTGATGAGCCTTTGCTATGAGCATGTGATCAATCATTTTTATTTACATATCCAGTACTTGGTAAAATGTTATAGATGTGTTACCACGGCGGGTGCATTTCACTCGCACTGGGTACTCACCACGGGACACAGGCGGCTCATACAAAGGAATTGCCATCTGAGCATATTGGTGGCTTATACTAATGGAATGTCCTCTGAGCATGGTGTCCCACCACGAGTTACCACAGCGGGTGCATTTCACACGAACAGGGTACTCACCACGGGACACAGGTGGCTCATACAAAGGAATTGCCATCTGAGCATACTGGTGACTTATACTAATGGAATGTCCTCTGAGCATGGTGTCCCACCACGAGTTACCACACGTTCATCTTTATGAAATGAACCATTAGTCGAAGTACGTCCGTAGTGTTAATCCACGTCTTTGACAACCTCTTATTAGAATGATATATTAAATTATATTCGTTATTAGAGTGTTCACGATCTCGTCCATCTCGCTGATCCGAAGGACGGATCTCTCGACCTGTTCCGCCGCCGCCTTCTCTCCTTCCATCGCCTTACAGGCCTCATCCCGAGCTTTGTCCCGTTGTTTCACGGCCATGGCAATCGTGCCTTTAGCAGACCGCAAGTTAGCTTTGACGGACATCAACTCGTGGTTCAGCCGTTTCACGTCATCGGCCCCCCTCTTCTCCAGGTCAAGGACTTTGTCCCTTAGCCCATTGGCAGTACGCCTGTTTTCGGTGGTGACCTCGTACATCTCGGCGAGCATGTTGCCCAGCTAAAAAAAAAAGAGAGAGAGATGGTATCAAAAAAAAAAAAAAACGTACCGTGGCAACAACTCGACTTGCGGCACTGAACATCCCCATCCAGTGCATGTCTCTCGTTGCGGCTATATCCACTGGGAGTTTCATCGCCAACATCATCGATGTGGCAACAGAGTCGTGCTCCATCGCCGAGTGTGCGACAGTAGGACGAACATACCCTCGGGGGAGACGGGATTCCATAGCTCGGCGGGGCCCCCCATGGTGATCCTCTCTCGAGGAGGGGCAGAAGACGAAGAAGCAGAAGATGAAGCCACGTTTGCGGCTGGTGAGGAAGTAGAGGCCGGGACAATCACGGGGGTAGCCGTATCTGCCACAGTAGACGGAGCAGCTACGACATCCACGGGAGGGCCGGTGCTAACAATTGGAGGCTCCTCCGCTGGGGTACCACTCCCCTCGCCAAATGTTGCGGCTTGAGTAGATGACACCCCGACTGACTCCCGTTCTCGAACCCTTTGATCGTGCTCCGCCTCTCGCCTAGCTTTTTTCGCCTCAGTGCTTTGAGAGCTTCTTCCCTCTCTCTTTTCTCCGTCTTCTTATCCGTCGCGGATAGACGGGAGGGACGAGAAGGGCGGGGAGGACGAGTCAACGTTGGAGCCTGTGAGGATCGCGGTGGCAAGGGAAGTTGGTCAGCCATGTCTTCCTCTATCTCCTCGTCAAGGAAACCTGACGGCCCGAGCGGTCTCTGAGGCGGTGGATGAGCAGGTCAGCGAGGCTTTCTAGGTAAGGTCCCTGCCCCTACAGCGGACCCTGTCTCTTGAGCAGAGGATGGCCTCCAGGTGACGTAATCGTCCCCTTTATCGATGCGAACTTTCCGAAGCGCGTACTCTTCTTCTGCGGAAAGTTCAGAGAAGCGTGACTTAGAAGTATCTGCAGAAAGAGTAAAACGTTATTAGCCATGAAACAGGAAAACGTCTTCAGAACAGACGACGGAGAACGATTCAAACATAATAGACCTAAAGTAAATTCGTGGGGAACAGGACGGGCAGTCTCTGCCCTCCAAGCTCCGGAGACCACGAAAGGCATCTCTTTCCAGTCCCGTTCCACATCAGGGAGGTGTGAGATGATATCGGGGATCCTGGGTTTTTGCCTCCAGGTGTAGTACGTTTTCTTTCCCTCCTCATCAACCCCGGGACATTTCACGACGTGGCGGAAGTGGAAGACGTGCCTGGCCTCTACATTGTACCCGTCTCTATTGAACTTGTCCATCAGAGACATGTATTTGTAGAACTTTGGGTGCATTTGCCCTGGGGCAACTTGGAGGACGGACAGGACGGAGTCCGTGATGGGAGACAAGGGAAATCAAAGTCCAGCCTCGAACTGGGCGAGGTAGACGATAGTGCAGGAAGAACAGTGGTCTGGAAGAACGCCTTCTTCCTCAAAATGAATGTGGACATTAGGGGGAATTTGGAAAAAGGGTTCTGTAATGGTCAAGTGCATATTTGACAACTGGTTTGGTTTTGGGTTTGGAACGACTGGTAATAACACCATGAGGGGCACTGCCTGAACAACTGGCCTCATCGGCACTGTCTATCCTAAGTATTTCGGCAGACATGGTGGCAAACAAGTAGAAAAAGAAAAAATACAGGGAAACGACAACAGAACAAAAGGAAAAGAGGAGAATCTTACCAAAAACTGTATCTAGGAAGCAAGGAGCACAGCAAGAGAAGAGAGAAGAGCAGAGCAGCAGACCGTCGGTGAGAAGAATTTCCGGCAGAGTAGCAGAATGCAAGAATTCAAACGAAGAAGATGAAGTACCAGGCCTTCAGTACTTATAGACCAGTCCATAACTCGAAGGACGATAATGACCTCGATCTGTACCGTACGCGTGTCCACGCGTGCAGACAACATGAAGGGCAGGATGGTCTTCTGACCGAGTTAAGTAACCGTCGGGTAAAACGAAACGTCCGAAAGTTAATGATGACAGCCTGCCAAACATTTATGAGGTATGAAGTTTCGGCACGCGCAATACAGCTGGCACGACGATACATCTTCACGTGCAGAATGCGTGACCTATCGCCACTCTGAGGTTAGCGGTATCTTCTCCTCCGTCGTTTCGCTATATTTATGACACTCTAAACCACGTTCAAAGTATCATAAAGGGGTAATTTGTAATGGGTAAATTTCGTAAAACCCTAAGTATGGTAGTAACGAGCTCGTCCTCGGTGTGGTGTTATCATTTGAGCTCATTTCCGTCTCTTCGACGACGGGCCCGTTGTCATATGGACAACGAGAACGTTGTCTACCGAACGACGACCCCGTTGTCTCATAGACGACGATCACGTCTTCGTTCTGACGACGTACCCGTTGTCTCATAGACGACGATCACGTCTTCGTTCTGACGACGTACCCGTCGTCTTATTGTCAACGACCCCGTACTCCAACACGTAATGAGATCCGGTGCTATTGCCTAGTCGCCTGGGACTGATCCTACCCCTACGATGGTAGGTGGGAAACACTGTCTTGGCATTAAATACATCATTAAATGCCATTTAATGCTAGTCACCTCGGACGAGTTTCTACTCTTTGCCTGCTCTCTTTTATATGCAGATACGCGTGCAGTACGAATGACCGGGAGATCTATCTAAAATGATTACTGAAGTACATATCAGAGATTTGAGGTGTGCATGGACATCCATGGGTGCCCATGGCCATGGCAGGAGTGGCCTATAAGAACCTGTGAAAAACAGTGTGAAGGGGGGGAATTTTTCAAGAGCTAAGACCTTAAAACTCTCTGCATTTTTAACTGTTCATCATCTTCTACACCTACTGACTTTACCATCGGAGTACAGGTCAGGGTGCCACACCCTCCACTCCAACCTTCGACCGGTAAACCAGAGCGTGGGGAGAAGCTGCTGCTGACGCGTGTCCTTTTCGGTAATTTCCCCTCACAATTATGATATGGAGATTATAGGTTATAATAAATGAGTATGACCATATGAATATAATATGGAGTTTTCTTATGAAATTGATGATGTTTAGCTTTAAGAATAGACTAAATGGAGGATGAGAATGTATGTGAATGAATTTATGGTTTTATATGGTTGTTGAATTGTGTACAAATGGAGGATGTGAATGTATATGAATGGGTTTAGTTGGATTGTATGGTTATGGATTGATGTGAAATGGAGGATGTGAATGTATGTATGGTTTAATTGTGAAATCGATTATGAATTATGTTAAGAATTACGAAAAGATACGTATATGTGATTGTCTGTTAAATTATGCCTAATTATATCGTATGTTAGTTGATATTCGGGAAGGTAAGAACATATAGGAAAGGCTTCCAAGTTGAAAATTTTTAACCAGGGAGATGTAACCTGGCGGAATTTCTTGACGGATGTATGAAATCTAAGGGATAACCGATTCGAATGTTAATTGCGACACTTATGCACAAATTCACATGCGTGTTAAGATAAAAGTCTCACAATTCACACACGTGGACAACAAGCATAAACATTGCATATACCTGATAGGACTGTATAAGAAGGAGGAGAATCTGAATAAGCCTGATAAGGGATACGACAAGTCTAAATAAGGGAGTGCATGATTATTGTTGAGTAGCTCTAAGACTCATAAGCATAAGCATTGCATAAGTCCAATGAGAAATTTGTATAACCCCAATGAGAGATCTGAATACGTGCATAAGCATAAGCATTTCATAAGTACGTGGTCTCATATGCATAAGAGTCTCATAAGTATGTTGTCTTATAAGTCTAAGGTTTTCACAAGTACATGAGTCAAGGTGATGATATGATGTATATGAACACATGTTCTTCCGCACTCTAATTATGTTATTATGCTATTGATTATGATTCTAACTAGGTACAGAGATATTATGTTGTTGATTGGATTTTATATACATCGAGTGCTTTTGTACTCAGTCAGACTTTTCTCTTGACAGGTGTAGAGCAAGAGTACACGACGGAATCATGGATTGAGGAGGCATACGTCGAGGAAGGAGGAGAAGGTGAGCCTTCTGAGGAAAGAGTCAGCGGTTTTGATAGTTACCTCTATTAGTTGTTTATGTTTCATTTCGGTTAAGAGAATTATAATAGATTCTTAGATGATGTTGTTTATCATATTACTTCATAGTTGGGTATCCAACTATTTTGTTTATAGTGGGTTATTTATGTTGACTATAGACTTGAACATGATGGTTTGATTTTATTAATTGAAATTTCATTACTCTCTTTTTTGGAGACTCGTGTTGCATGCCTTGTATGTCATGAGATTTAAGCAGGTTTAAGAAATGTGGCAACCCAATGTCCAATTTTGGTCAAGGTAGGATTTGGGGTCGTTACAGAGGTGGTATCAGAGCTCAAGGCATTAGAGTCCTTAGGGCTAAGGTATTAGGTTTAGGAATAAAGAAATTGACCAAATTTAGGAAAACAACATCAAGTTAGGATTGAGGTTGAGTCCTAGGATTAAATTTATGAATAGAATGCTTTGTGAAATTGTGTTTCTAAAGAATGATTGATTTCTGATTTATCTCATGACGTCATCATGAGAAGAGATAAGAGGAATAATAGAGATGAGAGAGGTAGTGTGACCGATGGGAATACCCTAGTGGATGCCCGTTAACCCAATGAAAGTTGGGTTATGGAGGCTATTGCAGCAACCGTGACTAATGGGCAACTGAGTTATAGTAGTAGTATAGATGTCATATATCATATAACCCCAAAATGACAATGGCCTAAACTATCCATAAGATCAAGGTTTTACAGCTCATTTTGTGTCATGCCCTAAATACCCTATAAGAGTTAGGGTACTTTAGTTAATGACTTGACATAACATCTCTAACCATCCTGCAATATAAGCAAGACATAACTATACAGCGGAAACTAAACATTTCTATAACCCAAAAGTATTCCAAGAGTTACAAAATTTATATACATGAACCCACTAAGTAAAGTGCAAACATGCTTGCTCACAAAATGGATATACATCTCTCATCCTCTCAACACTTACAAGTAGCCCTCTTAAGGTCACCTGTCCAAGTCTTTAGCCTCCTCATAAGGCTCCATAGAATGCTCCTCCTCACCATAGTCCTCCTCGACCTATGAACAGGGAGCACAAATATCAAAACTTCCACATGCTGACATAAAATGTACAGCTGAGTATGGAATACCTTGCGAGTACAAACCAATAGCTAACAATGGATAGTAAACATAACATAACTTAGATGGAAATTAAAACAATATGATCATGTGCATGCATGAATTTAATACTTAAAAATTTCTTTTCATGTATTTTTAAAACATTTTTGTTGATGCATAACTCATAGTTCTTGTCGTATACATGTTTGTAAAATCATGCAGTATTGTTATTGTTCTTATCTTGCGTGAATCATGATATTACACTTGTTTGAACTTGTTTATTCTTATTCTTGCTTGAACCCTATACATGCTTGTGAGCCGGGAGTTAGAGCCATGACTTGGAAACGGTCATGAAACCGTTTTAATATAATGTATATAATGTCAAGGTCCCCAACCTTGTTGAACCAGTCCTTGTGTTTGACATTATTATTGTTTTTATCCTTGAAAGCCTAATAAACTAGATTTAGACATGAAATAAGATCTTTAAACTTGTCTTGCATAAACTATTATCCTTTCATTTTTAATTCATGAAAAACACTTGTATACTCATGCTATACTAAAATTTAAATAATGAAATGCATGCATGAACAACATTCATCATTTTTTTAAAACACATAATTTATGCATGATCAAAATAAATCATCTATGAGTTGTAAGCATAAGAGCATGCTTGAGGAATTGATAAATAATTAAAATCAAAGTAATATCCATGGTTAATTAATATACTCCATAACAATTTACAACATGCATGTATTCAAAACATCAAATTCAGTATTATATCTACAAAGAAAGCTATTAGAATGTACTTATCTTAATTAGATCAAATCCCTTTAATCTAGGACTTTGGAAATACCTCAATAGCGAGATCTGGATTTTGGTCTTTTACTTAGCTTACGCTCTTACATGTCATAACCAAAAACATTAGTTTCTATAATTCAATATCAACCTCATTATATTTCTTAAATACAATCAAACTTTATTTTCATAAACTTTAATTCATAAGAATTCAAACAAGTTTCTAAGAATTATACATATTATAGTATACAAGCTAAAATTGAGCTTTCAAGTTTAATACAAAATTTCCAATAAGACATCTTGTTACACAAAAATCTACATAAGAATATATACCCGTTAGATTTCCATGATTCTTGTTTTATTTAAAAGTTAACTTATAATTAAAGATTTATCTTTTAACATCACTAAGATCAAAATTTATTTGATCCAATTATAACTGTTGGAATAGAGATCTATTTCTCTGTGTGTAGTTTCTGAACAGAACATATGATTTACAATAATGGGTTCTAAAGTAGGACTTCTTAAACTCCGAATTTCTTCAAATCTATACCATTAGAATTGTAGAAAATGTTAGATAAAACTATAAAAATATCAAGTCAATATAGTTTAAATCAAATGAGATAAGACCCTATGAACAGACAGAGGTCAGATTGTGATTACAGATTAATCAATATCACAAGGGTTTCTTCCTTGAATTTTAATTCAGCATCCAACCGTTGGATGTTTTCCAAATTTGACCTAGAATACTTTCAATAAGTTATCTAGTTAAGGTAAAATTTCTACCTAAATCAAATGAGTACAATCCTTCGAAACCTCTTATCCAAAATCGGGTCTGTATGAGTATTCCTACAGAATTTTTGTTGTGCTCATGGGAGTATATGCATTCTTAAAAATTCAAGTTTAGACACAAAGTAATCAAATATTTCATGGATTATCAGGTATGCTTACCAAATTACAAAGAATTACATAAAAACAAATGTTTAGATTCACATAAAAGAATGAATTAGAAGGCTAGATTACATCATGGCTACAAAATTATGACATGCATGTTTTTAAATGATAAATATTATACATGCATATTCATATTTTCTCAAGCATAACATCTATATCATAATTTACACTAATCCATATTCATATTTCAATGATATCAACCAATTCATGCAATATGGAATTAAAATAGAGGGAAGATTCTACTTACTATTGAAGAAAATTTCTCATTCTTTTCTTCAAGAATTTCCCTAATTCTCATTTTTCACTCTCTCTCTCTTATGTTACCAAGAAACAAGCTAAAGACCAAGAACAAGGCAAGAGGTCAAGAGAAATGAAAGAGCAAGGAGTGATGGACGTGGAGGGTGTGTGGGGTTTATATGAGCACTAAGATGGGTGAAATGACTCATATGCCCTTCTTCTCTTATGAAATTACACATGCAACCTACCCTAGTAAATTACATTCTTAGCCTTATGGCTTATACTAATTTACCATCAAGTCCCTTAGAACTAAAATCTCTAACTTACCCTTACACTTTTAAGAATTGTCTTTCAAGACCTTAATAATGAACAATACCCATTTACCCCAGAGATTTAGTCTTTTGACTCCTAAGCCTTTAAAAATTAAATTGAGAACTTTACCCAAGATCCTTAATTTAATCTACACAACTCCAACTATTCATAATTTATTATTATTATTATTATTATTTAACAATTTAATTCTCACAAAATATTGGGTCATAACATTCTTCTGACAATTTAACTCACAAAATATTGGGTCGTCACATTTTGTATTATGACGAATAAGAGGTGATCTAAATGGGCCATGACACACCCCCTCTAAGTCATAAAAGTATCCTTAATTGCATTATTGATCCTCCATTGTATAGTAGCTAATGATAAGGGTTTGGTTAAGGTCAATGTAACAATGAATCCTAGTACAAATTAACTATGATTAAATGCATAAATTTGTAGAATTTTTTTGTATGGCATTGACTCATGACTTTCTTCACAGCCACAACATATATATTATCGCAAATCAACATTTTTAAGCAAAAGTACATACTTTCGTTGATTATGAGCATCCAAATATTGAGACAAATCTCGTGTAGATTAGAAAATCGATTGTGAGTCACTATTGCATTACAAGTTATTGATACAATGAGTATTGGTCCATGCCTAGCCCAAAGGCTTACCCAACTACTAGAGAGCTGGACCATCACTCCTGCTCATGGCAAGATGCAAGAAGGAAACGGCATCAATAGATCTGGAATGAGTACTCCTGAAGAAGTTTCATCTGGAGGCTTCAATGTAGGATGTTGTTTCTTAAGGCAATAGATGATTTTGCTTGGGCAACAGCTATCATCTAGACTATTTTATGGTCATGGAAATAGGCCATCAAGGAGAATGCAATAGGTACTTTCCAATAAAGGAACGACGATGACATGTGGAGGATAAGAGATCATTTCAACAATTAATAATACAAGCAACAAAGAATAATCAGGGAAAGTGTTTTGGGCACCCCTATATTATCTATTAAATGGGGCTTCCTATGAAAAGACAAACATGCCTATAGGGGGGACAGTGGATTGGGTTAGGTTGAAGATAGACATAATGAACAAACCCGTATCCACCATCATCTTAGTTTATAAATAGAAGATTTAAAGTGAAATCATAACACAACCCAACAAATAGGACCCCCCTCCCTAACCTAGTCATCTCTTTTTAATTGGTAAACTGTAATAAACTGCACGCCTAACCAGCCCAACGAAAATACTTAGGTAGCATCTGGTAACACTTTAATACTATGTCTTACATTAGTATTGTGTCAGGATGCTTTTATGTTAGTATTGTGCTAAATTTAGATATATACTAGTATTGTGCATTTTATGTTAGTACTATATCAAAATTAGATATTTAAAAAGTTTACAATTTCCCCCCAAAAAGTTCCTAATAATAAGCGACTTTTTCGTTGAACAATTAACTCATGAAGTATTCGCAACTTCTGAAAAAAATTTGTGTCTTTTTAAAAAAGCCATCAATTCCATGAAATAAACACGAATTATTCACGATTTTTTGAAAAAGTATTTAATAAAAATCTTATATATAAGTGAATTTATATATGTTTTTTTCATAATTAGTAATATTATTTTATATTTGTTCACATCTTGTCCGATATTTTTTTGATTTATTTTTAAATTTTGTTGATTTATTTTTTCAATTTTCACCTAGTCTGATAATCCTTGAACTCTAACTATATAACTATGTATGCCAGTACTATGTTTTGTGTTTGTACTGTTTTGAAATACTTATGTTATTCCTAGGTCAAAAATAAATTAGTACCATGTGTTATATTAACACTATAGTAAAAGTTATACTATGCATACATGATCTATACAGTATATGTCTTATGCTAGTATTGCATTAAAATTAAATATATAAAAAGAAAAAACATGTAACTAAAATACATAACAAAATATTAAATACAATTTCTTTATAAAAGAATAATAAATATTTGTTTTGGTAGTGATAATGAAATTACAAAAAAATGACAAAGTTATGAGATTGTTGTAAATCAGATCCCAAGTCTCCATATCGAAGGGTCTTATTCGCTAAGAGACGGGCTTCTACATTTCTTGTTCTACTCACATTGAGAAACTAAATATATGTAAATGCAGTAGCCATATTTTGGATGTCCGAAATGAGAGGCGAGGCCTCACAATCAGTTTGATAGTGACAAGTCAAAATGTCGATAAGCCCTTTGGCGTGAATTCCACTATTATAGAATTCATACTGCTTCTCCTTGCCATAATCATCCCTTGATGGATTGCTAACGATTTAGTCACTTGACTATATATTCCTTTGAATAGTTTGGAAAATGTCCAAATGTCCTGCCACTGTCATCTTGCGCCAGCCCGCCTGTTCTCAACAAAAAGTAGTCGTTGTTTACCGCTCCATTCGTTCTTAGAGGTATCTTCTACCTGGAGGTTCTCTCCCTCCAAATAGATGTCCATGAGTCTTAATCACCCTGGATTCTGACGTTGACATCACTGATCTCCCTGTTAGGGCTTTTATCCCCTTGCTGCTCTTGTCCATAAGTTGTAGTAAGATAATCATTTAAGAGTTTATATGTAAAGACCCAAACTTTCTTTCATGCCATTAATATAATTAATAAGGGTAGAATGATATTTTTCTATATTATTATGCATGTTTTGATTATGTCTGAGCGGTGTAGAGTGTTTAAAATGCTTAATCAAATAAAAAGTAGAAAAAAAAACATAACATGCGATTGATTACAGAAGACCTACGATCGATCGCATTCAGTTGAAAACTAGGGAAATTCTCTATTTTGATTAGGATCGATCGCAGGGGACCTACGATCGATCGCACTTAGTCGAAAACCTTGGAAAATTCCCTATGTGAATTGTGACCGATCATCATATGTGCGATCGATCGCACTGGGGAGCTATGATCGATTGCAGTGTTCGATCGATCGATCGCATGTCGCGTATCAAGTTTTAAAAAAGTTACAGAAATCAGGGTTTTAAACCCCTAGGCTATAAATAGATGTTCTATTTCCAGGGTTTTAGGATTCTAATTTTTCTAAACCTAATTTGACAAAAAGGAGAGAGAAAACTTAGAGTTCTTCAAGGAAAATTGCTTGGAGAGGGAGGAGATTACTAGGAGGAGTAAGATTTGAAGCTTGAAGATCACTCCAAAGCCTTGAGGAGTCTTCTCTAGCGTTTTAGATCAAAGAGAATGATCTCAAAGGTTGATATGCCTTCTAACTTAACTCTATTATATATTCCTTATGCTTAAGTATGTTTGATTAAGAGTTTTCTTGCATGATTTTCATGGAAATAGATATGTAATTATGAATGAGGGTTTTTACTGATGAAATGAGAATTTTGTCATTTTTTTTAAGATGTTGAAAAATGGTAGTTTAAGCTTATTGGTTTGTAAATTGATGATTGGTTGGAAATGATTGAAGAGAAATGATGATGGATTGGGCTTGAATGAATAGTTATTAGATTTGGATGAAGGTCTATGGTAATGTATACTTTGAATGGAAGATGGGTTATATAAAACGGAGGAAGGGTATTTTTATGGATGAATGTAAATGAAATGAGTTTAATGTTCATGAAATGTGTTATAGAAATGAATGAATTGTGTTAAATATTAATTATGATTCTTGTGTTAAATTATGCCCTATGTATATAGAATGGTGATCGATATTTGGGTAAGCCAAAACTTAAAGAGAAGTTTTCCAAACCGAGAATTCTCTAACCATATGGTATGGGACAGTATGGTAGAGTTTCCGTGGTGGGACATCAGAACCTAAGGGATGACCTACTCGAATGTCAATTACGGCACTCAAGCACGCGTTCACTTGCATAGTAAGTCTTTAAGTCTCATAAGTCCACATGTCTCACAAGCATGCATGCATGACACAAAAAAGTATTAGTCCTCGCATGGACATGGTATCTCACAAGCTCTCAAGTATTCGTCTGCGCATGGACATGGTATCTCATAAGAACATGCATCGTGTAAGATCAAGTTTAAGAGTCTCTCACGCTCATAAGTCAACACGAGTCAAGATGATAACATGATGTGTCCCATATGTTCTTACGCATTCTGATTATATGTTTATGAAATGACTATGTTATTGATTATGTTCAAATGATATTATGTTGTTGGTTAGACTGTTTATCCATTGAGTATTTTCAATACTCAGTCGACCTGTTATTGTCGACAGGTTTAGAGCCGTAGTTGCTAGCAGAGCCTTGGATATAGGAGGAGGCGTAGAAGTTGAGGAAGAAAGTGATCCTTTTTCTGAGGAGGCGAGAGATCTGGGTCGCTTCCCATATTACTAGATAGTTGTTTTGGTTTGGAAAAGTTGTATCAGGCCATATGACATCTTATTTCAATCAATTTTGATGTTGCATAGAGTTATATACTTTGTTGGATTTTAGCCATATGGTGGGTTATGTTCATGATCGGTCAGACTTGTACAGGATGGTTTGATTTTATAATTTTTTTATTATTATTATTATCAATTTTGGAGACTCATGTTAGTATGGCTTGTATGCTATGAGACTTAAGCAGATTTAAGAAATGTGGTGACCCAAGGTCCTATATTGGTTGAGATGGGATTTGGGGTCGTTACAGAGGTGATATCAATGCTCAAGGCAGTATTGTCCTCAGAGCTAGGAAAATGTCGACCTTAGGAAAGCAACATCAAGTGTAGGACTTAGGCTAGTCATAAGGTTAAGTTTGAGAGTTAGCGATATCCTTTGAATTGTTTCTAAAAGATGTATTGTTTATGATTGACTTCAGGATTTGCAAGTCACGAGGAGAGGTGTTGAGAACAATAGAGATGGAAGAGGCAGTGTGACTGATGGAGATATCCCAGAGGGTACTCACAAGCCTAATGCGAGTCGGGCTATGGAGGCTATTATTGCAGCTAAGACTCAAGAGGCCGAAATTATAGACCAGCAGACTGCCTTGCTAGCAGTCGGGCAAGCCAGGCAAGAGAGGCCAGTTCAGGTCCACCCACCCCGATAACACGGAATTGAAGCTTTTAGGAGGATGGGTCCACCAGCTTTCTATGGGAGCACTGATCCAGCGGTGGCAAAGCTATGAATCATGTAGTTGGAGAAGATATTCTTTGTGCTTGAGGCCACTGAAGAGCAAAGAGTGAGATGAGCCTCATTTGTTATGGAAGGTGAGGCAGAACATTGGTGGAGGGTCGCTACCAGGAAGATGAATGAGGTATGAGCTGGACAGGCGTGGACATAAGGAGAGTTCCTCGATGTCTTTTTTGAGCAGTATTTTTCGACATCGATGAGAGAACAAAAGGGTATAGAGTTCTCTACTCTTCGAAAAGAGTGCATGTCATTGACTGAGTATGAGGTCAATTTTGTAGAGCTGTCCAGGTTTGCGCCTCATTTGATCACTAAGGAAAGCATGAAAGCGAGGAGATTTGAGAGAACACATTCGAGACAAGGTCGAGATCCTATGTCTTAGAACATGTCAGGAAGTGAGTGAGTGAGCTTTGATTGCCTAGAGGAGATCAATAGAGTTTTTAGGAAGAGGGGGGATGCAAGTAGGCAAGTACAACCCGCAGGACAAGAGGTCGAGGATGCCAGACCCAACGCTCGTTACTAGGCCTGCCCCTTATCAGAGGCCTGCACCAGTGACTCCACAGGCACCCCGAGTTGCCCCACCTGCAATTTAGCCGCAAACTTTTGAGACTTACATCCAGAGTGGCAAGAGGCATAAGGTAGGGGAATGTCGAGCAGTTACGGGATGATGTTTCCATTGTGGGGATATCACACATCGGATTAAAGAGTGTTCGCTCTGCAATCAGCAAATGCCTCCACAGACTCAGCTGTAGGGAGCGAGACCCCCATTTAGGTAGCCTATGCAGCAGAGGCCACCTCAGGGTTCCAGACCTCAGTAGCCCCGCTAGCGAGCTCAGGGCCGGGTGTTTGCTACCTCGGAGCAGGATACACAGGCGTCCGACGACGTTATGTAGGATACATTTATTTGTAAATTCAGTTATGTATGATATTATCCTGATTATGTGACTATGATGTTTGCCATTGTGTATAAACATGCTAAATATATAATAATAATTTGTGCACATTGTAAGCACCCCATTTTTGCACCCTCTTCCCGCTTCTTTAAATGCTCAAATGTTCACCCAAAGCCCAAGCCCATTTGGCCAAACTTACACCCAAATAACGCAATCAAATCCAATTACCAAATTTCATTACCCCAAACCCAAGTAGTCAAGCCCAATTACCCAATTGTCTAAGCCAAAACCTATTTACCATAGCCCAAGCCCAAATGTCATAGTCAAAGTCCAATAATCATAACCTATGACCCATCTACTAATAACCCATGATCCATAAGATCTAGTTCACATATCTATATCCACCGAATCTATATCCTACAACCCATGCCCATATCCATCAACTCTCTTATATCTTTTACAACTCTCTTACACCTCTTATAACACTCAACTCATCAACTTTCTTACACTCCTTACAACACTCAACCCATCAACTCTCTTACACTCCTTACAACACTCAACCTATCAACTCACCTTACAACACTCAAATCTTTACCCACTAACTCCTTTTATCTACCATGTAAAAGACACAACCCAACCTCTTAGTTTTCCTATAAATATCAATCTCTTAGCCCCTTAGATTCATCCTTCATAACCCCTAAAAGGTTCCCACCCACTTGTGTTTCTCTTGAGTTTGAAGAAGTGAGAAGAAACTAAGGTTTAGAGTTTGGAAATAATTCTAAGACTAAAAACTTAGAGTTCTTTACTAACTCTCATCCTTTGTGGACTCTAAACAAAACTCTACCTCTTGGAGCATTGAAGAAGAATTCTTGGAGGAGTAGGCACTCCTTCTTTCATCATCTTTTCTTATTTTTTATCTCTTTTTTATTTGGTTCTCTCTTTTTGATCTCTCATTTCTTAAGCATAGTTGGGCCTCTTTACACCAATCTAATGGTGTAAAGGGACGCTATATCAAAAGCATAGAGATGTTCTTTTTTTCTTTTTCTTTTCTTTTTCATGTACATATTTTTTCTTTTTTATGTACTCACAAGTGTGGATATGGGTAGGCCCATAGAGAGTGGAAGCTAAAGCTATATATCTCTTTTCATTTTGTTTCTTCATTTAGATTCTAGTCCTTCTTCTAGAATTCTTTGGGAAACTCATCATCACCCCAATTTTCATATTTAGAGCCCCATTACATCATTCATAATGGTGTAAAGGGACTACATTAGAGAGGAGATACTGAGTTTTCATTTTTTCCACTTGTCACTTTTTTTTCATTTCTTTCTTTTTCCTTCATGTTCTATGTTGAATGGATAAATGATAGTTTAAGGACTTAAAGAGGACATTATTCAAAATGCCTCATACCAAAGACAATGATATTTGATTTATTATCAACACCAATCCAACAAAATAGGTGTTGGCGATAGACCATTTTCTATTCATAATGCACATCCCTCTTTATGTCATAAATATAATCTTTTAGCCTAAATTTTCCTAAATCTTTCTCTTGGATTAAATTTGACTTTAGTTAGGTTTGCCAAAACCCTACCTATATGAAAATCCCAAAAAAATGATAAAAGCTTAAAATACCAAAAACATGATAAAATCTCAAAATATAAAAAACATTCAAATATAACCAAAATACTAAAAACATTCAAATATAACCAAAATATCAAAAACATTCAAATATCCCCAAAATCCCAAAAAGATAAAAAAATACAAAAAGACCAAAAAGAGACTTGTAGGACCTCCTTAGCTTTGGTTAGCTCACCTAACCATAGTTAAATCCGCTATAACCACGGTTAGACTTAACACTTGTGCACTTGACCTCCCCGGTCAATCAACCCTAGCCCCCGGGCTAACCCCTAAGCCACCTTTATGCACACACACACACCTCCTAGCCTTGGCACGGGCTCATATGCCAGAACTACGCTCAGTCTGATCTCACCTTGCGAGTACGTAGGCAACCCTATCTGGGTTCAACTCTTGCCATCTAGCTTTCTATTTTTTTTTTCTTGGATTAGCATTCTCTTAAACACTTAGGCATTCTAATTAATATTGAGATTAAAATTGGCTTAAATTTAGGAAGTAGGTAATCGTTATAAAACGGGGGTCCTGGGGTGCCTAACACCTTTCCCGTGGCTTAATCGAACCACTTACCCTAATTTCTGTTAGACCACTTGTCTTATCCAAATAAATTATTTATCGGAGACGTATCCCTAAGAATGAATAGGTGACGACTCTCAATCAACCATATGTGGGTACAAAAACCGCGCCCACGCACATGATTTGACACACTTAGTTATGTATCTAATTCAGGCACTCTATTGATAAATGACTGTTTAGCTCGTGTGTTGATTGACACCCGATCAACTCATTCTTTCGTAACCTCTAGCTTCGCACAAGCTTTTCCATTAGAGTTAAGTATGTTAGACAGTGAATTATCTATCACCACCCCTGTTAGTAGTTCAGTCATCATTAACAAGGTCTATCGCTCTTGTGATGTTCGAATTGGACAACGAGAGATGTCAGCTGATCTTATTGTCCTCAAATTTTAGGAGTTCGACGTCATCCGAGGCATGAATTGGCTTTCCACTTACCATGGCCATGTGGACTATTTCGGGAAGACGGTTAACTTCAAGCCGGTTAATGGATCTCCCTTTCATTTCAGAGGGTTGAGGAAGAGAGATTTGGCTCAATTTGCAGCTTTGAGTATTTCTACTTTGGAAGTACCAGACTCATCTAATATCCCAGTTGTGAAGAAATTCTTAGATGTCTTTCCTAAAAACTTATCAGGTTTATCACTAAATAGGGAGGTTGAGTTTGCGATTAAATTAGCTCCAAGTACGACACCTATTTCCAAGGCCCCATATAGAATGGCTCCAGCAGAGTTGAAAGAGATAAAAGAGCAGATTGAAGAGTTGCTCAGTCTCGAATTTATTCGTCCAAGTGTTTCACCATAGGGAGCTCAAGTTTTGTTCGTGAAGAAGAATGATGGTTCGATGAGGATGTGCATCAACTATTGGTAATTGAATAAGGTCACCATCAAGAACAACTACCCTTTACCAATGATCGATGACTTGTTTGATCAGTTACAATGAGCTAAGTACTTCTCCACGATCGACTTAAGGTCAGGCTACCAGCAGTTGAAGATTAAGGCAGAAGATATTCTCAAGTCCGCTTTTCAAACTAGATACGAGCATTATGAATTTCTAGTCATGTTGTTTGGTTTGACTAATGTCCTGAAAACATTCATGGATCTCATGAACAGAATATTTCGACCAGCACTTGACCGCTTTGTGATTGTATTCGTAGATGACATTCTGGTATACTCCAAGACACAGAAAGGACTGTTATGCATCTCCGAATCATATCGGAGAGACTCTGTGAGCATGAGTTGTATGCTGAACTTAGCAAGTGCGAGTTATGACTCGACAAGGTGGCCTTTCTAGGCTATGTGGTGTTGTCAGAAGGGATTTCAGTGGACCCCTCTAAAATAGAAGCAGTGTCATGTTGAGGAAGACCAAATAGTGTTATGGAGATTTGAAGCTTATTGAGCCTAGCTGAATTTTATTGAAGATTCGTGGAGGAATTTTCCAGTTTGGCAACTCCACTCACTCATCTAACTCGGAAGAATGCTAGATTCGAGTGGAATGAAAAGTGTGAAAAAAGTTTTCATGAGTTGAAGAAGTGCCTCACCACCACTCACATCTTGACTGTATCTGGTGTATAGTGATGCCTCACTCATCGGGTTAGATTGTGTTTTTATACAAAATGGGATGATGATTGCATATCCTTCCTGGCAGTTTAAAGACCACGAGAAGAACTACCTTACCCTTGACTTGGAGTTGGGGGTAGTTGTCTTTGCCTTGAAAATCGGGACACATTATTTGTACGGTGAGCAGTTTGAAGTATTCACCTATCACAAGAGTTTAAAGTATCTATTCTCGTAGAGGGAACTGAATTTATGGCAACGTCGCTGGATGGAGTTCCTCAAGGACTATGATTGCTCTATTCAGTACCACTCGGGGAAAGCCAATGTGGTGGTAGATGCGTTAAGCTAAAGATATACAGGATTATTGGCTCATCTGATGGTCCAAGAATGGAAGCTACTCGAAGAGGTGTCTAGCTTTGATGCAGGTTTCAGTGTTGGAACATTTGGAGCCTTAATGGCTAACATTGTGGTCAGACCAATCATTTTTGACAGGATTAAAGGCCTGCAATGGGATGATGAAGAACTGCATGCTGCTATGAACAAGTTAATTAACAACGGGTGTGAAGATTTCTCCTGGAGAAATGGTGGGATCTCCTTCAAGAACAGACTTTGTATTCCGGCCAATGAGCAATTGAGAAGGAGATTCTAAACGAAGCACACAAGTCTAAGTATATTGTCCATCCGGGAGGTACCAAGATGTACCAGAACCTCAAGAAGTACTTTTGGTGGAGGAACATGAAAAAGGATGTGGCTACCTATGTGGCCAAGTGTTTGGTTTGTCAACAGGTCAAAGCCGAGCACCAAAGACCAGCCGAGCTTCTTCAGTACCTTCTTTTTCCCGAGTGAAAGTGGGAAAATATTTTTATGGACTTCATTGTCGGTTTACCAAGGACATCGAAGAACTTCGATGTCATTTGGGTTGTGGTCGACCGATTGACTAAGTCGGCTCATTTTCTTCCGTATCGAACCATGTTTAATTCCAACTAGTTGGCCAACCTTTATATCAAAGAAGTAGTTTGTTTGCATAGAGTGCCAGTTAGCATTGTATCCGATCGAGCCTGAGATTTACTTTCAGATTCTGGAAGACTTTTCAGCAAGCCATGGGTTCCCATTTGAATTTCAGTACGCCGTTTCATCGGCAGACAGATGGACAAACCGAGAGGGTAAACCATATCATAAAGTAAATGCTACGGTCTTGCATGTTAGACTTCCAAGGCAGTTGAGATGATCACCTTTCGCTAGTAGAATTTGCCTACAACAATAATTATCAAGCAAGTATTCAGATCACATTGTTTGAGTCACTCTATGAGAGAAACTGTTGTTCGCCATTATATAAGGATGAAGTTGGCGAGAGGAAGCTTCTGGGTCCCAAGCTCATTGGTTAGACTGTGGACCTAGTCCAGTTGATCAGAGAAAGATTGAAGATAACTCAGAGTAGGCAGAAGAGCTATGACGATACTCGTAGGAGGAATCTTGAGTTCCAAGTTGGAGATTTCGTATTTGTCAATCTCGCCTATAAAGGGTGTCATGAGGTTTGGCAAGTGAGGCAAGCTCATCCCAAAATATGTGAGTCCTTTTGAGATCACTACTAGAGTTGGGGAAGTTGCTTACCGGGTCACCTTGCCACCTCACATGGCAAGCGTGCACAATGTCTTCCATATTTTTATGCTAAGGAAGTACATCTCAAACTCATCTCACGTCATCGACTTGGAACCATTGTAAATTCAAGAGGATTTGACTCTAGTTGAGCAATCAGCTCAAATCTTGGACCAGAAAGAACAATTCATGTGCACAAATGTAATTCCACTGGTGCTATTTTTTTCCCCTGGTTCTATTACAATGGAAGCATCATTCTCGCGAAGAAGCCACTTGGAAGCATGAGGATGAAGTCTAAGCAAAGTACCCTCATCTTTTTGTATAAGGTACGTAAATTTCGAGGAAGAAATTCTCATAAGGAAGGGGAGGATGTAGAGACTCAAACTTTCTTTCATGCCATTAATACGATTAATAAGTGTAGAATGGTCTCTTTGTTATGTTATTATGCATGTTTTGATTATGTCTAAGCGATGTGGAGTGTTTAAAATGCTTAAGCGAATAAAAAGTGAAAAAAGAAAAAACAAAGCATACGATCGATCGCAGAAGACCTACGATTGATCGCACTCAGTTGAAAACTGGGGAAATTCTCTATTCTGATTATGATCGGACTCCAAAATCACTTGATGTCAACCGCTACTCAAAGCGGTCTGAAGACCCAAGTGAATAACCTCAACGTCGGCTACTCTATGCTACAACCCCCAAAGGTCGACGTCTCCTATTGATAACCTCACCCAGGTGATTTCTAGCAACTAATCCAGCCCCTGCTGCCAAGCCATTGAGAAGAGTGGCTCCATCGACGTTCACTTTAATCCAGCCCAATTTGGGAGGTATCTATTTGCTAATGGTTTGAGGTTTAGAGGAGGAGGAGGGAACCTTACTATTACGCACTAGAGAAGCAACATCCTCTTGAATAAACGATTTCGTCCTACTGATGGTCTATTGAGGATCCGGAGAAACACCTTGAAACCTCATTGCATTTCTAAGATTCCAAATAAACCATAGGGTGGAACATAGCCGAATGCTAAGGAGAGATCCTCTGCCAAAATCAGGGCTTCGTGTCCACCGTTCCCACCATTGGATAAAAGGAAGCTCGGTTGTGGGGGAAGATGAAGCGACCAATTGGACCTGAAGTAAATACTTCGAGAGCACGGGCATTCCAATAAGTGATGAGTTATGCTTTCAATGGGAGCATCATACAAAGGGCATTTCACATCCACTATGATATTCTTCTTCCTTAAATTCTTGGTTACTGCCACCGTATTATGGCATAGCTGCCAGATGAATACTTGGATCTTCGGGGGCCAGGACTTTCCAAAATTTCTTCCAGTGCTTCCCAACTAGGTTGCTTCCACTACCACTTGAAGAAGGCCTCCTACTTTCCAAAATCTATAAGCAAGGTGTGTGGCTAAATTCACTTTGAAAATACCCAATTTAGAATAACGTCGGGCCATGTTATCTGGTGAGTTCATAGAGCTGAGGGCAATGCGCTGTATTGAATTGATTGATTCCCTGATAACAAGCCCTTCAAGCTTTATCTAGTCCTAAGCCCCTTAGTCTAGTTGAATTAAGTCTGAGGCAGACAAATCTTTCAAGGAGTGTGTTGATAGCGGAATGGGTTGGAATTGGGGATGGTCGGGCAACCAAGTATCTTCACCCACTCGCAGTAGCTCACCATTCTCTATTTGCCACCGAAAACCTCTTACTAGAATATCCCTACCTACTAGAAGACTTATCCAAGCCCATGAAGGTTGTGATCCCCTTTTAGTTTGCACCTTTTAGTTTGCATAAAGGAAGATTTTGAGAAATATATAGACTTGTACAATGTAGCCCAAGGAGAGTCGAGTGAGACAGGAGACGCCAACATTGCTTGGCTAGGAGGCCAAGATTAAAGGCTTGGAGATCACGAAGACCCATTCCACCTTGCTCTTTAGGAAGACAAAGCTTCTTCCAACCAACCCAATTAATTTTATTTTCTTGCACAGTACTCCACCAATACTTAGTCATTGCTGAGTTGAAATCATTTATCCAACCTTTATGCAATTGGGAACATCTCATAGCATAGACTGGAGCTTTTGAGATGTGTTGCTCTCGTCCTCCATCTATTTATAGACACGAATGTCGAAATTCATCATTATCTGATAGTAAAGTCTTTAAATGCAAATATTACGAAGACATTTGCTCTTTAGCTCTTTGTATTTCAAATGGAAATGTATTTAGTATGATAGAAATGGCAGTCTCACGACTCTCACTGTGTCCCTAGGCACCTTGCGCAACTTTTCTTGAAACTTCAACCCTTTCATGCAAAGGGGGGCTGCCATAAAAGAATAAGATGTGATTTCAGAGACATTGTTGAGGGCTGCCGAATGTGGACCAAGTAATTCAAAATGAAGAAAATGAATTGACTTGCGTTGTCATTAATTGCATATTGAGTTATATGTAATAATGACTTATGGTTGAATGTATTATGCGTGTTCATCTTGCTGAGCTCCGTGCTCACCCTTACTATGTTGACATTTTCAGGGGAGACCTGAAGGTTATTTCGAGCTCTTGAGGAACTGAGAAACTAGGAGAACAATTTGTTTGTCACTTATTGAGAGTGAGTGATTGCGGAGAGGAATCTTGTTTAGAACTTAGTTGCACTTTATACTTTGTTTAAAATTTATAGTTATGTTCATTATATTTATACATTATAAAATGCATTCACTAATGGGGTTTGTCCTAGGTTCACGCTTCGGAAACCTATACAAATGTAAGATACATTGTGCATAAGGGTTTTGGGGCGTGATAATCTCTCATTTGTTTTTCGTTGATGATTGCATGGTTTTTCTTAGCTAATTAAGAAGAATATAACCACATGTTGCAAAGCTTTGAAAGATATGGCAAGGCTTCTAGTCAAAAGGTAAACAAAAACAAATTTGGTTTAATTTTTGGATCAAGTACCCCCTGTCATTTCCGCAGAATAATAGCAGGCATATTCCACATTCAGAACACTTCGGGACCTAAAAAATATATGGGCCTTCCAATGGATTTCAGGGGATCCAAAATGAGAGTTTTTGAGCAATTGAAACAACGAGTTCTTAATCGCCAACATTGGCATCGCCTCACGACACGATTTGAGATCAGACACATGTTCCTATGTTCGTGGTCCTCGACAACAATACCTCAATGATATTGATGGAATCACACACCTATTCCTATTGTTGCAGCCCCCGACAATACCTTAAAGATACTGAGGGAATCGTACACCGTCCACCCCAAGTTAAGTCGCCTATTAATCTAACAATTATAATAGTGTAAACAATAATAAATGTGTTATATCTTCCCTCCTATGACGTTCCATACCACACATAACAAGGCCGATCAAAACTCATGTTATTAACCAAGGTAAGCTAGCTACATCCTCCCCGCTACAGCTTTATAGTGTCATATATTACCATATATAGCAAGACAGATCTAACTCAACAGAGTAAGGTCTACATAATTTAAGCAATTCACTCAGGCATGGACGACAGTTGATCACATGAAGAATATGCAATTTGTGAAATGACAACAAGGCAATGATATAGAAATAAAACATTAGTATCAGTTTAAGAAAATAAAGAAAAGTATAATTTTGATAGAAGAGATCTAACTTGCATAGTTTCTAAGTTTCAAGAGTGGATCTCAAACATGCATAATCTCTACGTTTCAGTTTGAAGAATTATTTGATGAAAATTACCCCTCACGATAGATCGCAAGTCCACAGTGCCCTACGATTGATCACAAATAATCCTCCGATCGATCGCCTAAAATGTTGTAAAAAATCAATTTTTTTGTAGTTCCTGTGATTGATCGCAGGTATTCTCTGATTGATCGCAGATCGCGAATCTGGAGAAAATCGCAGATTTTTGCACCCAAATTCTCAACCTCCATTCCCTTTCTTACATAGATCATTCCACACACATGCTATCAACACTAGAACATTTATAAAATATGAATCTAAGGATTTATAATGTGTTATATGTTTGAATCCTAGAGATTTAGGTTTTAATAAAAAGGAAGAATCCATAAAATCTCTCAATCTATTATAACTCAACCTAGATTATTTATGGGCATTTAATACACCAATACAATAATAAATATTATTCTACAATGAATTTAATGAACAAAGGGGAGTTCACTTGGCTCAACCCCAAAGTTTTAGGGTATTTAGAAGATGGAAAACTCCCAAATGGGTTTGCTTCATGATCTTGATCTTCCTATGGTGAGAAATCCAGATCTTGAGCCTTGAATCGCCTTCTCCAAGCTTTACTCCAAGTTCTCAAACCCTAGCTTCTTCTTCTCAAAGCTTTCTCTCTTAGATTAGGTTTTCAAAAGTGAGAGATTAGGTCTATCTCTATCTATTTATACAACCTCATTTTTGTACCTTTACCCAAATACCCTCACTTATAGTGTTTGGTTACAACCCAAGGTTAAACCTTAATGTGTCTTGCTCATTTTTAATGATTTCACCCAATGATATTAATTTCTCAAGGCCAAACATCACACCAGAATATTACTAAAATACCCCATCACTAGGAAATTATGAAAATACCCTTAGCGTTTAAATTAGGGATTTCAGAATCGCTACAAAGATATTGGGAGCTCCTCTGGCAACATGAGTTCCACTCAGGGTCTGATTAGAAAACGCTTGATATAGAAGTTGGGACAAAGCTTCAGCGCAAATGATGAAAAGATAAGGGGACAGGGGATCCCCTTGCCTCAACCCCTTGGAAGGTGATATGTAACCAGTGGGTTCGCCATCGATGACAACCGCGTAGGAAAATGTAGAGATGCATTGTTGAATAAGGTTGATCATTTGAGTATAAAACCCCAGTTTAGTCAACATTGCTAAAACAAAAGGCCATTCCAACCGGTCATAGGCTCGAATTCATGTCTAGTTTCACCACCATTCTTTGTTGGTCCCCTTTCTTGTGCTTTTTAAGATAGTACGTGATTTCCTGCACAATAAGGATATTATCAGAGATTTGCCTTCCTCTGATAAAAGCAGATTACTGGATCAATAATTTTCATGAGACACTCCCAAAGCCTATTCGCCAAAATTTTAGCGATCACCTTATGGCTCACATTATAAACCTTATGGCTCACATTATAAAGACTGATGGGCCTGTAGTGCTGCATCTTTTCCGGAATAGGAATCTTTGGTATTAGGGCCAAATGGGTATGATTAATCTGTCTGAGGAAGTGACCTGAGGTAAAAAAAAAACTCATAACTGCATGACAAACATCGTGACCCACTGTCTCCCAATGATATTGATAAAAACCGCCGACATCCCATGGGACCCGGAGCCTTAAGGGGACCCAGATCACAAACTACCTGTTTGACCTCCTCTGCAGTGACTGGCCAGCAAAGCTCCAAGTCATCATATCTGTAACTCTTGGGTGAACTCCTTCTAAAACTTCCTCAATGCATTCTGGCTGAGACGATATGAATGACTTCAAAAAATGACAAATAATCTGAGTTGAAATTTCCCCTTCTGAATTCAACTATTGCCCCTCATCGATCTTAAAGGCTAAAATTATGTTTTTCTGCCTCCTTTGAATAGTTGAAGCATGGAAGAAGCCTGTGTTTATGTTTCCTAAAACCATCCAATCAGCCCTCTATTTTTGCTACCAGTGGGCTTCTTCCTGATCTAGCGATAAGTCCAGGTCCCTAGTCAGAAGTTGTTGGGTCTGTCGTCCTTCTCTAGAGTAGTCCTCTTCGTGAATATGAGCTATGTTTGCTTGCAGAGACTGTATCCTATTTTTGAGATTGCCAAAACTCCTCTTACTCCAGTCCATTAAAACAATTTAACTGAAATTAAGCTTGCGAGTAAGAAGGAACATAGGAGATCCTGAGCATTGATTCGCCCAAGCAGAACTGATTACCCCTTTGCAACCATCATGTTGCTCCCACATTTTCTCGTACCGAAAAGTTTTTCGAAATCTTCTCCTAGGAAAGTTAGGTCCCAAAAGAATTGGACCATGGTCTAACTTGATCGCCGGCAGCACCTTAACCACTGCACTCGGGAAAGCTGACCGCCAAAAGGAATTAGCAAGACACCTGTCCAATCTAGCTGCTATAAACCAGGGTCTACTCTTCTATTCAACCAAGTAAAAGCTGGGCCCTGAGACCCCAAATATATGAGATTAGCATCTGATAACATTGATTGAAAATGTCGAGTCTACCCATGACTGACTGGGTTACCTCCCATTTTTTCCTCTCAGGCGAAGATATCATTGAAGTTCCCCAAACAAATCCAAGGAGAATGTTGGTTACCTCTTATAACTGTAAGCTTTTCCCAGAGTTGAAAACATTGTTGATCATTGGTAGGACCATAAATACAAGAGACCTCCCACTGCTTGGAGGTATTAGAATCTATCACATTTGAATAAATAACATTGCTACTACCCCCTTGTATCGGTATTGTTAAATCATTGTTCCAACATAAAGCAAGACCTCCCGAAAGACCCTCGAGTTCTACAGTAAAAACATTATCCATTTTTGTTTTGCGAAGCATCTCTTGGGCTTGATGCTTTTTATTTTGTCTCCATTAAAAACACCAAAGAAGGCCGTTAATGAAGGATATGATCCTTCAGAGTTTGAACAGTTCGGGGGTGCCCCCAACCCCTGACCGTTTAAAGCTAAAGCGATCATTGTTCATGGGGTGGCTACTCCATGGCAGGTACCCTGGACAAGTAAGGATTCAAATCTTCCAAGTGATATTCTCTCACTAAAATGGCTGTCCCATCATGTAGGGGGGATTCTGGTTGGGACAGTAGGTTGATGGGACCTTGGCACTGAAGTTCGACAGGAAGCAGAAGGTGAGATTTTCTTTTTGAATGTTGTAGAGCGGCTAGGGGGTAAATAGTGTGTAGCTAGGCTGTGATTACTAAGAGAGGTAAGGGGATGCAAGGTATAATCAATGAGGCTTATGGGGATTTGAGTAATGGGCCACATTTGGATGCCCGTCAGGAGAGATAGAATATTCTAAAATTAAGGGTCCGTTCAACTCTTATACAAGAGGTAGATAAAGTAGTAACAATACATGTTGCTTGTTTCTTAGGAAGAGGCGGGGGTGGTCTTTTTCCTTCAAATTCCATCCGGATGAGTGGAGAGCGAATCATGTCTACATCATTAGGCAACTAGAGTTCCTCGCCATGTGTAAGGGCCTTGTGAAGATGGCTCTCGACCGTTTGTAATGAGACAAGACATTCTGCCCTGGAATGTGTTGTACCTCCTTCCCCACTACCTATGCTAGATAGCAGCCGTCATTGACCGTACCTTCATCCTCTATCGAGAATTTGATGTTATCCTGTATCGACAAGAACAACTCCTGTGCTGGTGGTTCTCTAATAAGATTCACTATCGACTCTGTAAGATTGACCCTTTGAGTGATCTTTTTTTTTTCCTCGGGGATGAAATAACCTCTTTCAGGAGCTAGCTACTAAAATGGAAAAACTCTGTTCGCATCCATAGTTTAAAGAGAGCTTGCCCACTGGTGAGACCTAAATCCACATCTCTGAGGGAAACCACTGAAATATCCAACCCACACCATTTGTCGTCGTGGCCAAGACGACCACAGTGGGAGCAAACGAATGATAACTTTTCATACGTAATTGAAAACACTGCCATTGTGATTGATTGGAGCCCTAAAACAACGTATGGGCATAGAGGGTTTCTAATATTAGTCTCCACTTGAATGCGTAGAAACTTGCCTTGTTCGATGCCATGCTTTGGGATGTCAGATTTCAACCAGATCGCCCATCCTTGCCGCAGTAATAGTGCCGACCATGCACCTGATACTAGAGGGGTAGGAGAGAAAGCTCCAACTCTTTCACCAAGATATTCGGGCACCACAACATCATTTGCAAGGGGTGGCCATTTAAAGACCATGGTTGATGGTTGATGACTCGAAGCATGTCTCCTTCCTCTAAAACTTGAAGAGGATAAAGTCATTATCAAAATCAACCTTGGTTACTGCAGGAGACTTAGAGTTCCATGTGCAGATGAAGGTTTTCTTTGCCACCGACCTATTAAAAGGCCTTTCAGACACAAACCTTCCGATAATACTGTAACGATAATTTGCTATTCCATCCTTGATCCACTTTGGCTGGACCAGGATGGGTTTGTTCAGATTTTGACTGGACAACTTACGTTGAACTTCAGCAACCAGATTATCCCCTACCTCTTGAGACGAGTTAGGAAGCAAGGGAGCAGACATGCATGACGACGGAGTAAGAAAAACCAAAGGAGAAAGGGGATTCAGGATAGAAAGGAGGAAACCTTAGTTAAAGAACTAAGAGAAGATCTAGGAGACTAGGGGAAGGAAAAGGTCTGAAAAGCAGACATGATACTTGATCTCAGGGGAAGCTATCCACTGAAGAGGATGAGACAGATTAATACCTTGAGAAAGGAGAATCGTTGGTGAATACTTCCTTTTGATATCCATATTGGCAACGCAACTAACAGAATGTAATTGGCAATTAGTAGGCAAGCATAGAAAATTCATGCACAACTAGACCTATATTTGGGTCGAGCTAGGCCAACTTCGAGCTTCGCCTAAACATGCTCGGGCTCAAATGTTGAAGCATCATTGAGTTCGAGCTCCGCTTATTAAATAGCAAAATGCTAGTGAGACCGCAAAAGGGCCGAGACCTCCAAGACCGTGCATGGATGCACGGGATTGCAGGTGGGGCTTACCATGTGAACGTGGGCCCCACCTGAAATCCTGTGCATGCACGCAGTCTCGGCCCTTTTGCTGTCTCACTAGCAAAGTCCTATTAAATATTCAATCTCAAATAAAAGTTTGTCATGGTAGTTCGAGCCTGGAATGCCAACTTGAGCTTGACTCGACCAGCCGAGTTAACAAGCCATCTGGCCCGGCAAGCCCTACGCGCGACCATTGCTCAATGGCATTGTAGGGGTAAATTTTTTATTTTTAAACGAGGAGAGGCCCAAGGGCCCAATTAGATACAGGAGGCCCAAATCTCAACCCAAAGTGAAAATATCAAATGAACAACCAAAAGGATAAAGCCGCACTGCTCTCTCTTCTCCCACTCAAGAGAGTGACCGAGTTTCATGAACGAATATGGTTTCCCACTTTTCAAAGCTAATCGCTTTGTCTCAATTCCCCAATCCCTTCCATCATTCAAAAGCTCCCGTCAGGCAATCACCTTCTCCATCTTCTTCTGCAATTCACAGACATGTTTTCAGAACAAAATTAGGGTTTAAGAACGATTCAATACTGCTAGCTAAGCCCAAGAAGCTCAACAGTAGAGCTTCAAATTCGAGTTCAGACTCGGCTATTGTATCGGAAGACGGAGAAGAAGATATCGAGTCTGCTCAGCTCTTCGAGGTATGCAAATATGGATAGCATTGGTATTTGAAGTTGTTTTCTGGTTTTCTTATCCTGGGCTCTGATTATATGCTTAGTTTGAATATTTGGTTTTCTAGGTTTTTGATTTTGTTTGGTCGGATTAAAACCGTGGCAGTCATGTCAAAATTTCATGAATTTACAATAGCCTTCAGATACTTACTTACATATTTCAGTGATCTATTTTCTTGTATTAAGTTTTTGCCACTTTTTGTCCTGTTTATTGGGAAGCTTGGATCTTGGAGTTGGTTTTCGGCATTGTACAACTCAAAGTCTTTTGTATGTTTTTTAAGAGTAAGTTTATGAAAAAATTATGGACTGTTCATTAAAAGCCACTTAAGCACAACCCCCCCTCCCCCCCACCCCAAAAAAAAATAAAAAATAAAATATGGGTATTGTTTTTTCACTTATTTTCTTGGAAAGTTCTTTGTAAGAAAGAGTAAAAAAATGAAATGGTGCCTATAATTTGGTGTCTTTTATGCTGTCTATGGCTTTTCTCATTTTCTGAAGATGCGGGCACTGCATTTTCAAATTTAAAGGACGTTGAGAGGGTGGATGTACCATTGTAGATTGAAAAGAAAGAGAATAAAGATTTTTTGTTTTATTTTTTCGTTTTCTTCAGAGTCAATAGGCTTCCGAAACAGAATTGCTGACTGTTAACCACCCCCCCCCTCCGCGATTTTATTTTGATGAAAAATTAATGAATGATTCGGTGACCCAAAAATCAAGTTGAATTTGGCCACTTTCTCAAACTACCTACAAATGGTTTTCAGAAATTGAAGGATGCAGAGAGGGAACGGATAAATAAGTTGGAACAACTAGAGAAAAAGGCAGATATGCAATTGGAGAGGCAGCTTGTTATGGCTTCATGTTGGAGCAGGACATTGTTAACTATGCGAGGGAAGTTGAAAGGAACGGAGTGGGATCCTGAAAACTCACATAGGATTGACTACAGTGAATTTTGGAGACTTCTTAACACAAATAATGTCCAGTTCATGGAGTATTCAAATTTTGGTCAGACAATATCTGGTAGGTATTTTATTATTGGTGTTTAATGCTTATTTGTTTATTTATGGGTTTTTTTCTTTTGTTTGGTTGCGTGAAATGTATTCAACACCTTAATTAAGTGACCACTAGAACGTGTGTATTTTGTTGTTGAAGAAGAGCGGGGTTGGATTCAGTTGGTAGTACTTGTAAACTCATTGGCTGAAAGCTCAATTGACCAAAAAGTTGAATTCTTAAAAAACCTACTTATAGATTATAGAAGCAAGAAGAAGGAAAAAGGAGCCAGGGTACCTTTGTGCTTTTTAAAAAGCCTTCTACTTTTGTTTGTCTTAATTCACTCTTTCTTCTTTGAAGTTTTGAATCTAAGTGATTCATATGAGCAAAATAAAATAAAGACACTTATTAAAAAAATGCATCATACATTTAGACCGTACTGTAAATGACAGATGCTAAAATGTCAACCATAAACACCTATGATCATGTGTTTGTCAATTGATAACCATGCTCAATCGTACTGCAGGTTCAAAAAATATATAGAGGCTCAGGAAATTAACCTCAAAGAAGTAGTGTACTTGTGTTGTACAACTCAAATGAAAATGCACTTATTTTTGTGTTTGTTGATTTTTGACTTCCAATGATTCTGAAGATAATAAAGTTGAGTTGTGAAAGAATGATTTTTGTTCAGGCATTTTGCTGGCCATGCAGCTGTGAAAGTTTGGCTCTTGAAGGAATATTGCTGGAGATCATTGACATGTCTTCCTAGATCCACATATGTGAACTTTGCTCGTCTAACATTGAAATTTGACAATGTTAGCATTGGAATCTCACAGCCCGATCCTAGAGGTTCATTTGACTTGATGCAACTCATACATACCATATCATGGTCAAAGCCACGATAAAACCTACACGTACCACAAAGCACATGTGATCTGATCAAGGTTTAAAAACTCGGTTTTGGGCACCGTTACGGTTTCGGTTGTTTTTTTATTTTTGGCTTGAAAAGTTCTAAAAAATCACAACAAATAGGAAACAATAAAAACAATGCAGTAAATGAGTAACAACATACTTCTAAAGTCAATATCAAGTTGAAAATGTAGAAATAATGAAATTAGATGTTTCGATAGTAGAAACATACACAGATTCACTCCTAAGTGCTAAAGCCATATAGAATTACGGACTGACTCATTATCTTCATCATCATCATTTGATTCATTTCTATTGTAGTAAACATGATTTGAGTAAAATAATTGAGAAAACTTACCTGATTTAGCTCTCAAATTAAGTTTTCTCTGAAATGATGAACTTGGCGTGAATTTCTTCAAATCGATGATTCAAACCCCAAATCAAGTTATTAATCAACAAAAATCAAAAGGATTTTAGGTAAAAGAGATAAGAATGGGTAGAGAAGAAGAGAGGAAGGAAAGCGGCGTTTTTGGAGTGGGTTTAGGGATTTTCAGAATCCCTTTAAATGTTAAAACGCCGTCCTTCGCCGAAACCACTACTTATCGTAGGACTTGCCCGATACATAACGGTTTCGGGTGAGTCTTATGTTTTTCGGAAAACATAGGTAAAGGCAAGGTTTCGGGACCCGAGTGCAACCGAAACCGATACGTATTGGTTTCGGCGAGTTTTAAACTATGGATCTGATAGAACCATCCACGGTAATTTGACACTATGGTGCATTTAATGCACAACATAAGGACTCTTTAAAGAAGCCTTTCGTGGAAGCCAATCAATTGCTGCAACGTGGGACTCACCGCGGTGAGACCATGAGGCCAAAACCTTCCATATTGCAGCTAAATGATAGATGCTATATGGGTCTTATGGGAAGCCCCCTCTTATGGTAGCCAACCAGGCGTTGCTACATTTCCCCAACCAACGACATATTTTTTGGATCGGTAAACCAAGCATATGATATATATGAACAAGGGATATATAAAGCTGGGTTCATAAGGGAATGAACCCACAGAAGCAGAGCAAGCAAAAACACTAGGCTATTACTAAGACTACCACAATATATATTTACATCAAAGAAGTAGGAAAAATAGAATCAAAGCCCGCATGCACCTCAGAACACCCTCTCAGATCAAGGACTAAAGGCCCAAGAAGTCAGAGTCGCTCCTAGTTGAGCACCACCAGATGAGAAGCTGGTGACACCTCTGACGAACCCTATCTAACGAATAGACCGTCATCAAAAACACGTTTGTTTCTCTCCCTTTAGATTAACCAATCTAAAGCACCAGAAAGTAAGACCCGTACAACTGAGAACAGAGCCTCCAATGTTACCGTAGTCCAACAAGATAAGAAGGTTTAGAAGGAACATGGGAAGGACCAGGTAACCCCCAGGCAAGATAGTAACTCCAAATGCCCAAAGAAAATGGACAATGCAATAGCCAATAACAGGTGATCCACTGAATCCTCTAGTTCAAGGCACATAAAGCACCAATTTGCCAACCTCTAACCTCTATTCTGCAAATGATCGCAAGTGAGGATCTTATTCCCGACCAAAAAAGAAACATACCTTTGAAGGAACGCCCGGGTACCACACAACCCAAAAAGGAAATGAAGACCTAGTACTAGAACTCAGAGTCTGGATAAATGATCTCACTGAAAACTGACCCTTACTATCCCTTGACCATAACAACACATCCCTTCGAGGAGAGGAATGACTAACCTTCTCAAAACAGTTAACTAGAGACATGAAATTTCTATTTCCCCGTCGTTCAGATATTGTCTGAGCCTTGGGATCTACACTGGGGCATTTGCCACTCATTCCAGACAAGAAGCAGTGGAGGCATTTCTATTTGAGGCAATGGAGAATATGTACTTGAAATCCTGCCCAAGAGGGGACTGACTACACCAAACGACGTTCCAGAACTTCACACCAAGACAATTGCCTACTTTAAATCGGATTTCTTATAAGAAATCCAGAAGTAAGTTCATGATGCCTATCCAAAGACTGCATCCATGCAGACCCTTGACAGCATTGGAGTTCCACACCAAACTCTCCCCATGCCTAGACACTATAAGACTCCTTTAGAGGCTTTCTCTCTCCTCTCCGAAGCACCACAACCATTTGCCTAGAGGGCCTTATTAACGACCCTCAAGGGTTTGACATTCAACACGCCGCAATCCTTGGGGCTCCCAACTGGCTGCCAACTGACAAGATGATATTTCCTGGATCCAATACGATCATTCCATAAAAATTCTCGCTGAAGCCTTTCCATCTTTTTTGCAATGGAAGTAGGAATGATGAGGAGAGATAAAAATGAGACTGGAAGGCTATTAAGAGTGCTATGAAGCAAGTTCAGTCTTCCTCCTTTAGATAGATAGGCGGATTTCCAGCTTGCTAATCTCTTTGTAAATCGATCCATCTCTGGATTCTAAACTGAATTAGCTTTGAAGCTAACCCCAAGAGGAAGGCCCAGATAAGAGGTAGGCAAAGAACCTGACTTGCATCCCAAGCAAGTGGCTAAATGATGCAGATTGGAGACCTCACCCACCATGAACATTACATGGATACCTAGGTCAAATATTCCGCATACACCTTTTCTCTATGTCTCTGACCATACACATTGCTATGGTCTATGTTGTCTTGTCATTGCAGTGTTTTTACTAATGATGTTCTCATTTGTAGCAATGTCAAGACTTTCTTGGTTGGGTTTTGATTTGTATAAGTTGTGATGTCTTTTACATTTAAATCCAATGATGCACATTCCCATATAATATCAATCTGCTACCTTGGTTCCATTTCTCTCCATATGCCATAATTCCTATTAGAAAGTTTGCACTTCCTTTTTCTTTTTTAAGTTTTTGGTTGTGGGCATTCTGTCATTTATTTATAGTATGCCAATTGTGTTCATGTTCACTAGTATGCCTGCAACTTCTCGTCAATACATGCATCATGTTTCATTCTGTTGTTGCTTAAAATGGGCTATTACATCATCTACGTGGTACTTTTCCTTCTGGAGATGCAACACATTTGGAGTTCTGATCTAGATATTTGAAGCAGGCCATTTGATTATTGTGATCATATACTGGTTTAACTACTTAAGGCATATACTCTAATGATTTATTATAAATTATAGCAGCTATATTGCTTGAAATTCATTCACCAGCTATTTTTTCATGTTCATTTATTTTGGGGATATTTCTTGAAGATTGCTTGTCCTTTTGAATTCTCTTTCCTCAGTGATTCTACCATACTACAAAGATGGAAAAATGGAAAAATCAGAAGAAAATTCAAAGAGGGAAATTGTTTTCCGGCGTCATGTGGTTGATCGGATGCCAATTGATTGTTGGAATGATGTTTGGGAGAAGTTGCACCAGCAATTAGTTAATGTTGATGTTTTCAATGTTGACACAGTACCTGCAGAAGTCTACTCTACTGTTGCAACTGCAGTCATATGGTCTATGCGGCTTGCCCTTTCTATTGTTTTGTATCTCTGGATCGATAATCTGATGAGACCAATTTATGCAAAGTTAATACCTTGTGATTTGGGAACTCCTACGAAAAAAGCAAGACAGCCGCTCAAGCGCCGGGCACTTGGATCATTAGGCAAGAGCCGGTAAGTGAGAACTATTTCCTGATGACTTGGTTGGATTTCTTTTTCCATTTCATTTCCTTCTATGGGTTGCTGATTTCTTGATTAAGATAGTGTTTTTCTGTTAGTTCGCTATATAAATTCATTTAAGAAATTCAGTTCTCTCAAGATTGGATAAGAGCCATGCGTGGGTATGCTCATGCCGTCACTAGTGCACTGGATTCTATTATAAACCTTCAGTTATGTAGGAAGGCTTGACTACTTGGGTGACCTCCTAAGAAGTTTTCATATTAAACCCCTTTATCCTAATCGTCATTATATTGGAAGAAACTTTGCGTAGTATTAGATGAGGGGTACAAATAAAATTTTAAATTAAGAATCGAGTGCTTTAATCTTTTGCAGAGCTTCCTGACAAGATCTAAGCTCCCTAAAAGGTCTACTTCATTGCTTTGAAGCCGTGTCCGGATTGCGGGTTAACATGTCTAAATTCAAAATAGTGGGGGTCGGTGAGATCTCAGATATAGTCACCCTAGAGGATAGCCTCGGTTGTAGGGTTGGGTTCCTACCATCGGTTTACCTAGGGGTGCCCCTCGGTGCTCGATTTAAATCTAAGGCAGTATGGGACCCGGTTTTGGAGAGGTTTGCAAAGAGATTGTGAGGGTGGCAATCGTCATTTTGAAGTTAATGTTGATCCATAGTACCTTGAGCAACCTGCCAACCTATTTCATGTCTACTATGGTTATCCCCCGCTTGGTTGCTATGTCTCTCGAATGTATGTAGAGAGATTTTCTGTGGCACGGGAAAGGAGGTCAGGCTAAGTATCATTTAGTAGATTGGAACGATTCTGTTGTCCAAAGAGGGATAGGGGCCTCAATTTGAAGCCGTTGTCTTTGGTCAACAAGGCTCTTCTAGGAAAATGGATTTGGAGGTTTGGGGAAGAAAGAGAGAGTCTTTGGCGAGCGAACATCATTGCCAAATACTGGGAGGGTTCTTGTTGGGTTCCCAGGAGGTGTCGAGGCCCCACGGGGTGGGAATGTGGAAAGGGATCATGACAGCAACTCGCCTAGTTGTGCCTTTTTTCAAGTTCAAAGTTGGGGATGGGTCTGAGGTCAATGACGATGCCACTATTTTTTGGTTAGCTTCGAACAAGAAGGTGACAGTCGGGGATTATATCGATAGAGGCAGTAGAGGGGCAGCATGGTGTCCCAATCTAAGAAGATGGTTAAATGACTAGGAAATAGCTGAGTTTGGTAGGCTGCTAGAGCGTTTGTGGGCTCTCTCTTCAGTTTCTCAGGGCTGGGATTGTAGAGTTTGGTCTAGAGACAACAATGGTAATTTTTCAGTGAGATCTCTTGTGCAACTACTTGAAGCTGGTCCTTCCGTCTCCTTTCCACATAGAGTTGTGTGGAACACAGGTATTTTATCTAAAGTATCTTTTTTTCTATGGAATGCGGTTTTGAATAAAATTCTCACATGTGATCACTTGAAAAGCCAAGGGTGGAGGATGGTTAATAGTTGTTTTATGTGCCTCCAAGTGAAAGAGTCGGTAGATTACCTTCTCTTGCATTGCCATTTAACTCGTGAGATTTGGAGCTTCTTTTTTTCCCGCATGGGTGTGGCCTGGGTCTTTCCCTTGACCTTTCACAACTTTTTAATCCTACTGAGATTTGATAAGTGGGGAAGGATCAAGGTTGGCGTTGTGGAAGATACGATAAGTGGGGAAGGATCAAGGTTGGCGTTGTGGAAGATACTACCGAGTGCCATAGCTTGGTCTATTTGGAAGGAGAGGAATAGGGGAGTTTTCGAGAATCTCTCTCCTCTCTTCCCCGTATTTATAATAGAACCAGGTCGTTGGCGGTGGAGTGGGTTTCAGTAAGGCAAGAAGGGGTGAGCTTAGGCATGATGTTTGCCTGATATGTATTGTCTGTGGGGTTCCTATTTGGGGGTTTGCATGGTGTATTCTATTTACTTTTTGCACCTTGCATTGGTTCACGACATCATGAACCATGTGCTCTATGCTCCTTTGTACTTGTGATGCTCTTTTTATTATATATTTGCTTGGTTTATCGATCAAAAAAAAAAAATACATGAACCAGGTAAAAATAAAGTGGAGGAGACAAACCAAAAGTCTACTGCCATAGAGTGCTGCCAGTTTTAGCAACTAGGGGAGAAAAGTGACAGAAGGTAGAGATCATAAATGCCAAAAGGTTGCTCCAGTAGGACTTGATACACCCAATGTTATCCTTCGGATCGATGGTGCACCTTTTCAATGGAGAATACTTAAGAGAATGCTTCAACATATTAGAATTTCAACAATGCACTAGCATATTTTTTGGAGTGAGGATGGAAGAATCACACCCCTATGCTCACGCAAATTTTTTGAATGTTCTTGAGATGAAGGCTTAGATGTGTATATATAGAGTTTTGAGGCCAGACCAAAGGTCTCATTAAGAGGAGTGACCAAACATCTCACTAAGATGCTAGACTAGGGGTCTCATTAAGAGGCTAGACTAAATGTCTCACTAAGTTAACTTGCCTATAGTTGAAGCTTCTCATTTATTCTCCATAGTTATTGAAGGATCCAGGGGGTGAGAGAAGTGAGAATTATTCTCAGCAGGTCGGCCCTTAGATCTAGATAAACCATGATTTCTAGATCTTGGCCGTAAACAATTTTCCTGGAAAAGATATAAACGTAAAATGCTTTCTAAGGCAAAATGTGTAAGTCCTTGTGGCCATCAAGGATCTACCATATGCAAAAAAGGTTGACGTTGAAAACTTTGGGCAAGATGCACGCATTAGGCTAAAAACTAAAGAGGGCACCCCATGCAGGCCCTTTGCAATCGACCACGATCTAACTCCCACTAAGTTCAATAGGTCCATGACTAATCTGTCGATTTGCAGTAGTCTAGGTTTGACCAATCAAAACTTATAAAAATCAGACAAACCAATCGCTCATCCCATGGGTTCTAGATGTTCCCCAAGGACAAGGTCAGACATACATCCTTTGTATGCACACTCCATAGAGCATTGGAGAGCTCTCTAATAGCCATTGCATGCCAAGGGCTACACTTTTGGTCTTAAATCCCATGGCAATCATCATGCATGTGGTGAAGGTCACTATTGTTGAGGTTTTAGGCTCTTGTCTTCACAAGCCTTTGAGCCTTCACACAGGTGGCCTCTTGCCTCCATCCTAAACGACTGGGCCGCTACCAGCCTCAATAAGGGCTAACCCATAAACCCAAAGCCGCAGTGCTATAGGCCTCATGTTTTATGGGCCCAGCGTACCTGGGTTTTCAGACTTATTGTCTTGGTCTAGCTTGCAGACCATACCGAGTGTCCTTGGAGCGCTCATGCTACATGTGCTCCACCCTCAAACAGAGGTTTGACACTATATTATAACATAATCTATGGGATCAATGGGAAGGAGTAAGGCCTCGGTGCCATAAAATTTCCAACAGAAACTATATAAAGCAAGAAACGTTAAGGCTGCCAATAGGCCAGTTAGCAGGATACCTTTCAGGTCTCACCAACTAAATTCTCAACTTGGCTGCACTCTACAGGCCTGGATTAGTTGTAGGTCTACAAAACAAATGGCCCAGGCCTGAGGTTGGTTTGCCTGACCCTCGGGCTCTTGTTACATTGTATGATTGGTCGGGCCTGGAATTGCTAACAGGCAGACCTGGCATATTAAGATATTGTGCGTATACTCCTGGAATAGCTGTTTTTACATTATAATGTTACTTCTAGACTGTTAGGTTATTGATATAATAGTTTCTAATATAATTTCATTGTTCTGTCATAATGTCTCAATATGTCAATATTTAGATAATACAGCTTACTGTCAGAACTATTTGGTATATATATATATAAGGTATTTGTATCTCATGCTATTTACTGATAAAAAAATCATGCTATTTTTTGTTGAATCCTTCATAACATGTTTGGGTATACCAGTTTGGTGTTAATATTGAGAAAACGAAAGTTTCTCTCCTTGACTCTGCAGCCAAAATGCTTCACTGTAATAGATTGAAAGGTAATTAAAAAAAAAAAAAAGGTTTACTTTCTCTCAAATGGAGAAGTCGAAATATTTCAATAAGGCATCAATATTGTATCTTAGGACTTGGTAATGGGTTCTTTGATACATATAAAACAATACTACTGTGTGGTTCATGACTTGGTCAAATTTGCTTTGATTATTATCTTGTATGGTGGAGTCAAATATTTTTGGATTTACTACCTCTTATGGTGGATTACCTTACTGCTATATGGCTATTCTGGAATGCCAATAATGCCTCCATTTGAATATGCTATATATATATATATAATAGACAGGAACATTGTAATAATTTTGTACACTAGAATCTACCTGCACCTGTACCGAAAGCCCCTATGATGTTATTTTATTTTATTTTTTGACTTAGTAAACAATTGTATTGGGTTCGGTTGCTCATTATGAATGTTTCTATATGTATAACTGGGGTACCCACGTGATGTCAGTCAGATGTTTTTGTTTTATGTGTTCTTGCAATTTATCAGGTGAACTTTATATGGTTTCTTGAACATGGTGAGTTAAATGATTTGTGTAAATTAAATGCTTTACCTGGAGTCCAAATCTTTACTTTTTACTGTCTGATCAGGGCGAAATTCATATCAGCAGAAGAAACTACTGGTGTCACTTTTGATGATTTTGCTGGCCAGGAATACATAAAGAGGGAACTACAAGAGATTGTACGAATACTGAAAAATGATGAAGAGTTTCAAAACAAAGGCATCTATTGCCCAAAAGGCGTGCTTCTTTATGGTCCTCCTGGCACTGGTAAAACACTGCTGGCTAAAGCTATTGCTGGGGAAGCAGGACTTCCTTTTTTTGCAGCAAACGGCACTGATTTTGTAGAGGTAAGATCTGATTTTCTTGTGAAAGCTCGATATGATGATACAAGAGAAAACAAAAGTGGACCAAATTACTGCATGAAATGAAATACAGTGTCTCCTCATATGCTATTACTTTTTCTGCACTGGTTAAATCATTATTTGAAATATATTAGAACATGTAAGAGTACGATAACGGGGTAAAGCATTCCTACCAAATACATCAAGAAGGTAGTATAGTATCAACGCTGGAGTCATCTAAGATAAATGCCTTTCAAGAACAAGAAAACTCCTCACCTTGTGCTTCTAAGCTCCTTCAAGATAGAGACCAATTCACTTAGCAATCTCCCAATAAGGTTTCAGAACTCTGCCAAAAACCTGTCTTTGTCTTTGAAATTTCTCTATGGCATTCTGTCCAACCCTAACAAAAGCATAGGGAAGGATTCTCCAAAGGTGTTTTCCCTTATTCTAGAATGGACCATTTGTCCTAGATGAGAATATGTCTAATACACTTTTAAGAAAAAGCCAATGGGTTTCCTCACTCAGCCCCCCTCTAGACAGGGAGGGGTGAACATGGGCTTACTTCTTTCCTAATTTGCCCTAGGTGTGGCGGCCCCACCACAGGGGGCTATCATGGGTTTCTTGTTGTTTTTCGTTCCTTCCTTTTTGTGGTTCATGATCTCGTGAACTTCTAACTATAATTGCCTTTGTAGCTTGCTTAGTTGTTCATTTATTTATATATATATTCGCATGGATTATCAATAAAAAAAAAAGAAAAAGCCAATGCATTATGGATTGAGAAAGGAAAAAGGCCCAGACATAGGCAGCAAATTCTGATATGTGGAAATAGATGATTAACATTCTTTCTCTCTTCACAAAGAATGCATCTAATTGGGATATGCATGCTGTGATGATTTAGATGATCGAGTGGCAGAATTTTGTTCATCACAACCACATAGATGCCTGCACTCTAGGAGGAATTTGTTCTGCCAAACGAGAGTCAATATCCTTAAATTCGCTTCTTCCAGAGGCTGTAAGATTTCTCCAAGCGATTGAGATTTGAGACGGATCGTGCACTCCTCAATCTCTGAACCCAAAAGATTCCTCCAAAAGCAAGACACCGTACCACTTTCCCACTCCTTTCAAAAGTCTGTTAGTCCCTTGATGGGAACCAACCTCTAGTGCCGTGGATATGCATCACAAAGCTAGCCAACCTCACGACACTCATCGTTTGGAAACCTCATTCTTTTGCCATTGCCAATTTTTCATTTATTCCAACTTCATGTACGAACTTGAAAATTTATAGCCTTTAACTCGCTTCTCTAAAATGCCTTCCTTTTTGCTAGACCTCCATAACCATCTTCTAAGAGGATCCTTGCTCATCACCCTAAACATTCTCAAGTTTATCTTGTATGACTTCTTAGGCTGAAAAATTAGTCTGATCGACAAGGTGAGATATCTTCCAGACTCATCTTTACACGTGGTTTAAAATATCGGTTTCAGTAAGAAATGTATCAATATAATAGTTAGAGTCCTATTGATAATATTTGAACGATACATATGAGTTTCTACAATGCATTATTTCATAGAATTGGATATATGTTGTGTGTATATGTAGGTATTCCGGTGATCTTTCGTTTCCGATCAAGCCAAAGCAAGCGGGAGATTCAAATTTGAATTTGAGTTGGATAGGGAGAAGGTTTCTTTTGGTACTAGCAGGAAGACCTTACCTCAGTTGGAGTCTATGGTCGCATTCTATGATCAGACCTCCGAGCGTCCTGGGGGTGTAGGCTTGTCAGGGCCAGAGGGAGTGGCGCAGGGGAGCTCCTCGGGTGAGGGTGTGTTGGGGGAGTAGGTTATTTTTGCCCCTGCTAAATTGCTGCGGATCAGGCGAAAATGTAAGCGCTAGAGGGCTAGATGGAGAGCTAAGGTCAGAAGAGGGATACGCCATAGCCTGGCTGGAAGAGAAGAAGTAGATCTCTCTGGAGGCTCATCGGCTGTCCTAGGTGGGAAGGAATGCATGGGGGTGGTAGACAGTTGTCTACCCTTTCGTATGGCAAGCTTCTGTGGTGGGCCCCAACAGGACTCAGATGGACCCGGTTTGCGCCATCTGTATGTTTCTCCTTTGGCAAGCCCAAGCCCTGGTCCATTGCGAGCTTTAGAGGATCCGTTTTTGCTCGCTTAAGTCCATGGGGCCGATTCATTTTATTAGTGGGGGGCCTAATGGGCTGGGCCGTTTTTGGGCGGAGGACCCCTTAGGGCTGGATCCATTTATATCCAAGCTCAGTGATAAGAGGCCGCAGGAGAGTTTCTGGGAGCCGAGGATCGTCGAGGGGGCTCTGGAGCTGGACGTTGAGGATAGGGGTCGACTGTCTGAAGAAGAGTGCGCGACGAAGTACGAGAAGTCTTCAACTCCCCATCGCCTAGAGGATTCCAAATGGTTTAAGGGCAAGTGTGTTGAGTCTTCGTCGTTAGCTTCCGGGAGGTCTCAGTTCAGTCCTGGTGCAGGGCAGTGTTATTCGTCGGAGGTCTTGGTGGACGGCAGGGAGTTCTTGACTCCATCGTAGGGATTCGGGAACCTGAACCAGAACTCTCTTTGTTTCGCAGATCTGTGCTGGTCGGTGAGCTTGCTGGCGGGAGGTGGGAAGCAGGGTTCAACATATTTGTAGAGGGAGAGGATCGTGGAGACAGTCGCTGTCTCGGGGGCTGCTCAGGTGAGGTCTTGTCCCCCTTCTGCCTCTGGGGTGGTCGTTGGGGTTCTGGTAGGGTCTTTAGCTAGCTTTGAGATTCGAGAGGGCTTCGATCTAGGGAGAGCGTGGAGTGTTGGAGAGAAGCGAGGTTCGGTGTTAGAAGGTTCATTGAGGGGTGAGGAGGGGGTGTCGCTTATTCTCATGGGGCAGGAGTCTGAGGACGAGGATAGGGTGTCGCAGAGGCAAGTGGTAGTTGAGGGGAAGGCTTCGAGTTCTTTGCTTGCTTCAGAAATCAGCGGGATCCAGGGTTCTGCAAGATTGCAGTGTGGAGGGGCGATGGGGCTTTCAGGGCAGAGGGGCAAGGGAGGTGAGTACTTTTGTTCGGGGGATAGAGATAGAGGATCATCAAGGGAATTTTCGAGAGTTGGTGAGTGGGAAGGTGAGGCAGAGAAGAACCCTTATCCAGCTTTTTCTGGTAGTTCTCAAGAGGAGGTGCAGTTTCTTACTCGTCTTGAGGAAGAGATAGTGGAATGGATGGTTTTGGGTCAGTCCTCCCCGAGGAGGGTCGAGGGAGCTTCTCGTAGGGAGTCAGGTTCTTTCCCGGGGGGCGAAGTAGGTGGAGAGCCAATCTATTCAGTAGCTTCTCCCTGGTTAGGTCAGCCTAGGGTTCTGATAGAGAGGGGTAGGTGTTTCGAGTATGGTTCAAGACCAGAGGCAGAGCGTCTTGTTCATTGTCCGGGCTTATCCGTGGGGTCTGGGAAAGGGAATCCTGTATCAGAGTCCTTGTTGAGCAAGGAGGAGGCCTTGGAGTGGGTGGTCAACCATTTGGAGGGTTTGAGCAAGTACCTAGGTTTCTCCATCGAGGGGAATGAGGAGGAAGCTAGGAAGCTGTTTCAGAAATTGGAGAAGAGTGGAATACAAGAGGGGGAGGAATCTGCGAATAAGTTATTTGTTGGGAGGAAAGGACAGCCTTCTAGGGAGTTGAGAAGGTTGGTGAGTGGTATTAATTATGATAAACCAGCGGGGAGTGGAGTGGTGTGTGGCTCGAGGTTAGGGAAGGGACGCAAAGTTGACCGATGTTAGAGATTTCTATCATATCTTGGAATGTGAGGGGGTTGGGGCAAGCAGAGAAAAGATGGGAAGTCAAACAATTGGTGAGGTCTAAACGACTGTCGATCTTCTGCATTCAGGAGACAAAACTAGGAGCAGTGCAGGAGTCCTATCTTCGTGATGTTTGGGGAGAGGGTGAGCCGGGTTGGCTTGAAAACCTATTGTATGGAGCTTCAGGGGGTCTCTTGATTTTATGGGATAAAGCTAAGGTGGAGGTGTCGGAGGATAAGTTATTGTGGGAGGAGCTGGAGGATGTTAGTGTGCGTTGGGGAGGCCCTTGCTGCATGGGGGGAGATTTTAACTGTATTCGGGTAGCTTCAGAAAAGAAGAGGGGCAGTGTTTTAATACCTAAGATGAATCGGTTTGGGGCGTTTATTCGGAGGCACGAGCTGATTGATTATCCGACCCGGGGGGCCCAATTTTCGTTGGCTCATTCAGTTTCTAGTGGGAGAGCTAGTTGGTTGGACAAATTCCTAGTTAGCCCCGAGTGGGGAAGTCATTTTTCGAATGTTATTCAATCTTCTCTTCCCAGGACCAGATCAGACCATGTGCCTATAGTGTTAGAATCCGGTTGTTTTAGAGGGGGTCCCACCCCATTTCGGTTCGAGAACATGTGGTTGAAAGATGAGAGATTTAAGGGCTTAGTGTGTGAAGTTTGGAGTTGTTCAGGGGGGTGGGGGTCTGCTAGTAAGCGTTTTAGCCTGAAGTTGAAAGCCCTAAAAGATCGCCTTAAAGTGTGGAACAAAGAGATGTTTGGTAGCATTCAGGTGAGGTTACAAGGGATTCTAAGGGAGATTGAAGGGTTGGAGGTGTTGGCTAAAACGCGGGAGCTATCAGAGTTAGAAGAGAGGGTGCATGAGTCTAAGCAGTTCGAATATTTGGAAGTGTCTAAACTAGAGGAGTACAGTTGGAAACAAAAGGCGAGAACGAGGTGGCTTAAAGAAGGGGATTGGAACACCAAGTTTTTCAAGCGTATAGCTAATTTCAATAGAAAGCGGAATTTCATCTCCAAGTTAAGGGTGAATGGGGTCTGGAAGGAGGAGCGGAGTGAGATAGAAGACAGCGTGGTCTCCTACTATGAAGGTTTGTATCGAGAGAGGGAAAGGTGGAGGCTGAGGCCGGACGGTCTTCCCTTCGCTAGATTGTCCGATGTTCAGAGTTCTGCTTTGGGGGGGCCATTTGAAGAGGAGGAGGTTCTAGGAGTTATTCGCAGTATGGCTGGGGATAAGGCCCCAGGACCGGACGGTTTCACTATTGAGTTCTACTGTTGGGAGATAGTAGGGTATGATTTTATGGAAGTTATGCAGGAACTTTTTGTTTTAGGGTGCTTCGACAAGGTGCTTAATAGCACTTTTGTGGTGTTGATTCCGAAGAAGGAGGGGGCAGTGGAGCTTGCGGACTTCCGTCCAATCAGTCTGTTGCGTAGTGCGTATAAGATTATCTCCAAAGTGCTGGCAACTCGTCTTCAAAGAGTGATGGATTCCATTGTTTCCCCCCAACAAGGAGCATTTGTGGGAGGAAGGCGGATCTTAGATGGGATTCTAATTACAACGAGTGCATAGATGCTCGCATTAGATCTAAAATCCCTGGGTTGATTTGTAAAGTAGATATAGATAAAGCATATGATCATGTAAATTGGAGTTTCTTAGATTATGTCCTGGGAAGAATGGGTGTTGGGTTTCAGTGGAGGACGTGGGTGAAGACGTGCATATCTTCAGCTTTCTTCTCTATTATTCTGAATGGGAGTTTAGTAGGATTCTTTCCCCGTTCTAGGGGACTGAGATAGGGAGACCCTCTTTCTTCGTTTCTTTTTGTGCTTGTTTCGGAAGCCTTAAGTTGTATGTTAGAGAGAGCCGAGGGAGGAGCTTTCGAAGGTTTTTTGGTAGGTGCTGCTCAAATGAGGATATCTCACCTTCAGTTTGCAGATGATACTCTGATTTTCTGTAGGGCTAGGCAGCAGGATCTTCTGTATCTGAGGTGTCTTCTCCGGTGTTTCGAAGTGGTGTCCGGGCTGAGAGTTAACCTATCCAAGTCAGAGATAGTGAGTGTTGGAGAGGTTACAGGTATGAACCAGTTGGTGGATTGTTTTGGTTGTCGAGTGGGAGCTCTTCCGTTAGTGTATTTGGGTATGCCTCTTGGGGGAGGTTTCAAATCTAAAGCAGTTTGGGCCCTGGTTATAGAAAGTGTGCAAATAGGCTAGCAGGTTGGAAGACTCGCTATCTGTCTAAAGGCGGCAAATTAACTCTTATTCAAAGTACCTTGAGTAGCCTTCCGTCATACTATATGTCTATTTTGGTCCTGCCTAATTCTTTAGCAGTAATGTTGGAGTAGATGCAAAGGGAGTTTTTGTGGAATGAGAAGGTAGATTCATTTAAATATCATTTGGTGGCTTGGAATCGAGTTTGTCGGCCTAAGGAGGAAGGGGGGCTGAACCTTAAGTCTTTGATGCAAGTTAATAAGGCGTTGTTGGGAAAATGGATTTGGCGATTTGGAGCGGAAATGATTAGTTTGTGGAGGGAAGTGATAGTAGCCAAGTATGGGGCGGTGTCGTGCTGGGTACCGAGACAGGTCAAGAGCACTCATGGGTTGGGTCTATGGAAGGGGATCATGTCTATGCCATGCTGGGTGGTGCCTAATTTTAGATTTAGAGTGGGGCAGGGGACTGAAGTGAGATTTTGGAAAGACGTGTGGTGTGGGGAGTCGAGGCTTGAGGATGAGTTCGGGCATTTGTACTTGCTAGCCTGTAACAGGGATGCGGTGGTGGGAGACTACTTTGAGAGGAGGGGCGAGGTAGGGGTTTGGTGTCCGGTGTTGTGTTGGGATTTAAATGATTGGGAGTTGGATGAGGTGGCGAGGTTGTTGGATAGATTGGGGCCCTTATCCCTGTATGCGGGGATCAGGGATTATAGGGTTTGGGGTGGTAGCAGACATGGGTGCTTCTTGGTTTGATCTCTTTGTCAGATGTTGGGACCGGTTTCTTCGGGTGCGTTTCCTTATCGGGCGGTGTGGAAACCAGGCATACCTTCTAAGGTTTCTTTTTTCCTTTGGAATGCGGCGTTAGATAAAATTCTTATGTGTGATCAATTGCAACATCGTGGGTGGAGTTTGGGTAGTAGATGCTTCTTGTGTCTCCAAGCGGATTAGACGGTGGATCATTTGTTTTTGCATTGTCCAATGGTATTTGGGGTGTGGGGTCACTTTCTCACCCGTTTGGGAGTGGACTGGGTCTTTCCCTCTTCCTTCATTAATTTTCTATTCGGTTGGGTAAGGGTTAGTGAGGATGGATGTAGGGAAGCTCTTTGGTCGGTGCTTCCAGGGGCAGTTGCTTGGACGATATGGAAAGAGAGAAATTGTAGAGTATTTGAGGGTGTCTCAGCTTCCAAGTCGCGTATTTGTGCTCGAATTCGCCTAGCTGTGTTAGAGTGGGCAGGTCTAAAGCAGGACGGGGAGGAGCTTCGGAGGGCGTTGGAATGAGGCTATTTCGGGGGGAGTTTTAGTGTCGGTGTCAGGAACATTTTTTCAGTTAGCGTTGAGTTTATTGTCTTGTAAGCTCTGGTTTTTCTGATTGTAGCTGTGTCCTGTATCCTTGATTGCTTTTATTAATATATTTCTTGGCTTATCGATCAAAAAAAAAAGTTGTATTGAGAGAAAAATTAAAGCATGATTCTTTAATAAAACATTCATTTATAGGAATGGTTCAAAATATCGGCTTTCGATGGATATGCTGGAAAAAAATTAAGATGCGCTAAGAAATGCTTAGATACGCGACAAAAAACTTGAATACCTTGCATAACATATTTTATAATGCAAAGAATTAAAAATTGTCCGTAGATACTTAAATCTATTTCATGTTTTCAACTTGTTTGATAAAAATGAAGAATTATGGTTTTTAGATTTTTAAAAAAAAGTGAAAAATTGTCAGTTTCTCATCAAAATTGTCTTTATACATGAATTTTGATGAAGTCCATAGATCTACTCATTTTGGGTTGATTATGACATATTTACATGAATTTAAACAGCAAAAAATGAAAGAAATAAAAACTTAAATATACCTTCAAAATTGTAGGGAAACCTTCCAGTCATAGTTCCACGGGCTTACATATTGGGCTAAAAGTGGGCTTTTCTCAGGCTAGCCCAGCCCATTGACACCCCTTACTATAGGTGTTGGATGAAAACATCACACTCCACTCATATTTCTATGAAGGTTGGGGGCCCTTTTTTGGTCAAACTTTGGTGGGAGAATTTCCTCTCTCTTTTTCTTGTAGCATAATGTTAGCTTCTCAAGGCACTTGATTATCTTGGTTTCTCAAGTACATGCATCTGGCTTTTCAAATTAGAGATCTTCAATAAGGCACTTGGGCTCATGTATTCTGTTGGTTCCTTCGAAAATACTTTAAATTTTGAGTTTGTTTGGTAATTTGATAGATGGATTTTTGTGTGGAATTATTCTCTTTTCTATCTCATATTTACTTGTTGATTGGTATCAGAAAATCCGGTCTTCAGTTTTCTATGTCTAACTTGGTCACCATTAAATTTCTTTCCTTAGAGGAAACAATTGTGAAACACAATGCTGAAGCAAAAAACTCAAACCAACAAAACCAGAAAACTAGGAAAGGACCTCCTTAGATACAACTTTTTCGAACTTCTGATAGTCTCTAGATCAAAGAGAAGATTTGAATAGAAACTGGCAACTATGATAACCAAAAATCAGGAATTTACTTTTCCATTCTGTTCAGGAGAGAAAATTTTAAGAAGAATTAAGCAAGGTTCATGTCATCCCCCCAACAAGCCCCTCTATTTACCTAAATTTCTCAATTTCCTTTACTTTTGAAGTTCCTTTGAGGCTGGCCTCCCATTTCTGCATAGACCCTCGATGGCCGTTGAGTTCAATTCAAGTTCTCTCGAGGCCAACATTCAGAGTGCGATCCACCTCTGCATTGTAGGCATTGTCTCTTTCATCTTTTACCTTAAGCTTGTTGCAGTTGCATACTCTCAGAACCAATGTTATCTGGTTTGTTGCCTCACTTGGTTTGAATTCAGGCTTGTGGTTCGCAGTTCGCCACTTTAGAGTGAACTCAGTTCGCTAGGGTAGGATGAGATAATTCATTTCTCGGTTTGCTTATATATATATAATCATTTACCATCATAATACATTTATGTAATATATACATGTAACCATTCTCCATCATCGTACTTGAGGTTTTCTTACTTAAGCATATAAACAAAAATTATATATATATATATATATATATATATATATATATTAAGCATGGAAATTAATATATTATAAATACTTATTATAAAAACCATACAAAAAGTGTCTTTTTATAAGCGATTTGTGAACTCAAAAGAAAACTTCACCGAACCCAAAGAGAAAATTTGCTGAATCGGAGCAATTGGGTACGATTACAGGGTTCTAATTTTCATGAACCAAAACTAACCGTACCGCAAACCAGTTTGCTGTTTGGCATACGAGGTTGTGCTTGTCTGTCGCTGTCCCTATTTCTATTTTTTTGTATCCTTGTGTCATTCTGTATTAATTTTTGTGATTAAACTTTTATCAATTTTATAATTTAGTAAATATAAATATTATTTTTTGATACTGATTAATACATGCTCTTTCAGTGTCAAATAAGCATATGACCTGGCTCATGCATGCATACAGGCTAGTTACATGCATGAATGTTACACAAAGTATCACTTGTGATCCTTGGTTTGTCTGTAAACAGTTAGTTTGGTTTATTCCAAATGAAACTTCATTATCGAAGTCTGTCCGAACTGTTTGTGGTCACTATATGAATCTTGTTCCACCATTATGTTCTATCTAAGGCCATAGCCTCCATTAACGCGTGCATATTCAAGTCATTTCTCATTACTTTAACCAACGTCCTTTTCGGTCTTCCCCTCTTTTCAACCTTTACCACTGGACTCCAGATTGTTACCACCAATGACCTTCGTTGCACACGATCAAACTATCTCAATTAACTCTCTTTATTTTATCACCTATTGGAGCTGCTCTTAGGTTCCCTCAGATACTTTTTTTCTTCAATTTTGTCTTAGTCTTGCGCTTATCTATCTCAACATCCTCATCTTGGCTACGCTAATTCTATATACATATAATTTCTTGATCGTTCTACATTCTGCTTCAAAAAGCTTACTAGTCATACTGTTGTCTAATAAATTGTTTCCTGTTTGATCCGTATGCTTTAGTTGCTCAGCATTCCGGAATCACATCTTCACTTTAGCCACCTGGCTGTATTTCTTTGGGCACCTCACTGTCATATTTTTTTAGTCAGTCTATGGGTACTCCCAAATATACTCCCAACTCCCAAATCCTAACCCTTTAATTCAAAGATTAAAGGGTCAAGAATAGAATTGACGGGGCATTGGAAAAGACAAAATAAGCCAAGCCAAATCCTGACCTTTAAGTTGTTAGGCATAGACGGTTTAGGATTCAAGAGTATATTTGGGAGTACCCGTAGACTTCACATTTTTTTTAATGGCTAATAGAACCGAGTTAATACCGATAAAAAAATAGAACTAAGAGAAAGGAAATGGTTGCATTTGGGTATTTTTCGGCCATCAATATTAACTAAAGTATGATCTCTATGCATGTCCCTATTTAATTTTGCATTCCATATTATTAATTTTGGTTTTTCTTATTTTGGAACCCTTGGAATCCAAATATTATGAATAGTTTTGACAACTTTAGGAGAAAAAGTGGCATTTACCTATTATAGAGATGAAGCAATTTTTTTTTTATAAATTTATTTACCGTGAAACTTTCTAACATAAAACTTTATTTTTCCAGATGTTTGTTGGAGTGGCAGCATCTCGTGTCAAGGATCTGTTTGCTAGTGCCAGATCTTTTGCGCCTTCCATTATTTTTATTGATGAGATAGATGCAATTGGTAGTAAACGTGGTGGACCTGATATTGGTGGGGTAAGATAATATATGTCTCTCTCTCTCTCTCTCTCTAGTATTTGGCCTCTCTGTTTCAGCCAGGTGGAGGGATGACATAGCTGATCCAGACTGTGCATTGAATAGGTGCCCTTTTGACCTTTGTATCAGCCACGTGTCAAGTCCCCCTCATCCATGTCATCCCTATATCCAACTGTTCCTCAATGAACAAAAACTGCTAAGTTCAATATCTAAAAATATAAATTGGCTAAGAAAAGTGGAGTCTTTTGCCATGTGGTGGTGGTCTATTGGGCTCTATTTTCCCCATGAAAGGCTGGAAGTGAAAAAATGGACACTTTTTAGGCCACCACCTCAGCTGCCACATGTAATAAAACCGGCACCTCCAGAACTTGTAGCTGTCGGAGTCCAATTCCAAAACCCGTCCCCATATGTATATATCATCCATGCTTGTCAGCTCTGGTTCTGTATCCTGTGGTCATGGAACTCTTTAACAATTACTATTGTATTTACCAATTCAGCCTCATTTGTAGGTTTATCTTTTCTGCTACTTAAAACTTGTTTCACTATATTAGTATTTTTAATTCCTCAAGAAATTGAAAAGGAGTTTGTCAAAGGTTTATTTCGATGTTTCTGCTATTAGACTATCCAAGGAATCCATTTTGTGGACATTATTATATGTCCACAAGTTCTGCAATATGTCACACTATACCTGAAAATTCTGATAATGAAATGGTGCTCATTATTTTCTTAAGGCAAAGTCTGCTGTGTTTGGAAGCACTGTTGTAAAGATGTTTCAATTTAAGATCTGAGTCCTACTATTTAAATCGTCTAAAGCCAACGATCTGAATCCTAGGCTTGAATCCCTTTTGAGAAGAATCCTACTATTTTTGATCAAATATCACAACTTGAATATTAATCCTATCAAAAATTAAAATCCTACCATTTGAGTTGAGAACAATTGTCATTGTTTCAAGGAAACAATGTACACTCTTTTCTTGCATCTCTATGGTTTCTTAATGGAGAAGGGGTTATCATTTTGAGGGCAGTACATCTAAACATATCAACTTTAAAAGGATCTACTAAGTAGTTAGAATAAGAATTTATAAATAAATGATGTTTTTTACATGAAAAAATCACCCTAGTAAAGACACTTCAAATGGCTTGTCTTTCAGGCATGTTTGAACAAATGATATAAGGATTCAAAAAGATTTTGTGAATCACAAGGAAAGTGTAGAAGACAAGTAAGAGTAAAAAAGAAAATAGAAAAATGAAAAAAAATAAATTAGAATGACCAAAAATAAAGATTGGGTTAAAATTGTCTATAGTATTTGTTATATTGGGCTCTAGAATGTAAGCCCATAATTCCACATTTATTTAACAAGTGTAAATGCATTTGTGTCCTTTTACCATTATTAGTAAAATAATGAAAGGGGAACAAGGGAGCACATGAAATGCCCCTCTATTTCCCATTATCTTATTCTTCTGCAGTGCCCTAGTTAGAATTTATGGAGCATGACTTCTTGTGGAATGACATGGAGGATAGGAAAAATTATAATCTGGTCGAATGGAAGCAAGTGTGCAGGACAAAGGGGAAATGGGATCTATGTTTGCGTCCTTTCAGGTATAATGAACAAGATTCTTCTTGGGAAATGGCTTTAAAATTTTGGGAGAGAACAAGATAGCTTGCACTTGCAATTAAGCCTATAAAGCACATTGATTTTGTCATCCCTGACAAATACAATGGTTTGATCGAGAAGTTGACGAGCAAGTTCATGTTAGCAGGCTTAGTGCCTGTTCATGTTCAAGAGGAAGATTTCTTTTAGGAATGCACAACTGATTGGAGGAAAGATATGTTTGGTGCAAGTGCAATAATGCATCAGAACTCAAAGCTGGGTTCATTCTGATCGTCAATTTAATAAACCTCGTAGTAGTTACAATTCCGTAGAATAATGACTAGTATGGGGTGTCGAACCACAGAAAATTGCGCTGGTTTCGTTGCCTTTTTCTCAAGATTATTTCTAAGTAAATGGGTAACAGAGTTGATTGATTTGATTGTTTTTAACCTAAGAACAATATTTGAACTAATGAATTTTAAGTAACTGAAACTAAGAGTTTTTGTGATATAGATGAGCGAAGATCTAGGGTGTTTGAATCCACCACTAACCTCCTAATTGAACCCACATGTATCCATTCAGGCCTCTCAAATGTAAACAATAAGGATGAGAGAGTGACTACAAGTCTCAACTTATCGAACAAGAATGATTCAAGAGATCAAACTCTAAGCATATCTTATCTGCGGTTACCACAAGTGATACACGCTAAACTAGGGTTGCGAAATCACTCGTCTTCCCTAGGCATAAAATATCCTATAATTTAATTATTTGACAGTAATATCATTGCATAAAATCAATACTAACAATCACAGAAAGATGATACGAACGATTTCAATCTCAACACAATAAAACCTAAGACAAGGATAAGATCATATTGAAATTGAATATAAAATCCATTAAAACTGGTTGAAGAACAACCTTCTCATTATGCAATCATTGTTAAAGAGTGAGAAAACCTAAATAAAATACATGAGATACAATTACTTGACTAGAGTTTCATCTAAACCCTAGAAAAAGAGATAGTTCATGACGAGGGCGAAGAACACGACTTTCGATGAAGAACACGAGGAACCCATCTTCTAACCTTCACAGATCTCTAGAGCCTACTTTCTTCAAAATCCCAAAATTCAGAACCTTTGTATGATGATATCATTTTCTTATTTATAGGGAAGAGGAGACACTGCTAATTTGGCTTTAGAAACTTCCAACAGGGGTCAAAATCGAATTTTCACGCAACTCAACAAGGAACAGGATAGCGTCGCCCGATCAATCGAACCAGGGTGGCCGATCGATCGTGACCCTCCTGGCCGATTGATCGGTCAGGGGCGAATTTCGGGTGATTTCCTCCTTTTCTTCTCATTTGTTCTCCTTGGCTCGGACCTCTGCTTGGTTGTGTTCATATGAATCTCTTGAGCTTGTAAATCTTCCATTTAATTCCCTTTTCTTCACATGAACTTGCAATCAACAAATATACCCAAGTGAAGTAACGTAATGGATAACGAGGCTCAACAAGATTAACAAATGCAGTTTGAGGTACATAAATGTGTAACAATTAGCACCGATCACAACCTCAAACTTACATATTGCTAGTCCTCGAGCAATAAAAATAAAAACTAAGCTAAACTAACTACATCCTCTTTCGTGGGATCCCCAGTTTCATTTGGCATATGCAATAAGTCTTTTAAACCCTTAGGTGACCCTAGTGGACGAGTGAAGTCTCGTGAAAGTTTATCAGTGAGATAGTGACGATACCCACAGACATCATTATTCTCCTGCAATTCTGCACATATGCTAAAGTATGACATGCAATGATTAAAAGATTAATTGATACACATTACAAATCCTTAGAATCATGATACATAATGACATAATCTTCTCATTATTAACTGATTTGCATTTTTTGACTTTCCACATTCTCAATCTCACACAATCTTCCCAAATTCTGAATATTTATGCTTATTAAAGATTAGTCATTGGTTTCCTTTGATGTGTAGTGTGATTATCAATTGAGTATGTGATATCAACTTTTTCTCTCAACAGATGTTGTATTACCCCTTCTGTTATTAGATTTCTTGGCAATTTAAACGACTAACCTAAGACTTTTTCTTGACACTTTTCTTTCTTTTTCTTAAATGAGTGGACTGTGCAGAGTCTAAGTTCATTAAGCTTTATAGACAACCCGTGTAGCTAGTGTTAGGCCAGTGATTCCCAAACCAGACGACTTTAAGGCACCATGTGTCAAAACACCCCTTGGGCTTATTAACTCGAGTCAAATAGGCTCCGAACTCAGACTAGTGACTCTATATTAGATGTTTGTCCCAGGACCTCCAGTGTTTGACCCGAACACTCTCTGCTTAGTGAGGCAGGAGGCCTGATTACTAGGTGGGAGTTCGGATCGAAGAGTGAATAACAAATAATGAAGATTTCATTTTTTCTGTGGTTCTTTATCTATTCCAAAGTTCACACGGTTTGACACAACCACTCTCTGCTTAGTGAGACAAGATGCTCGGTTACTAAGTGCACAATCGGTCAGGTAACCTATTGTGTCATTAATTTTTTTTTTTAAATTTAGCCAAGGGTGGTGTTCAATTTCTAGGTTACCCACTTCTTCAGAGGTATCAAAAACATCCATTGATTAATTTAGTTTCAAACCCCACAAGACAATACGTTAGTGTGCTTGTGCAATTTCTTAGAGTGAACTGATGACTTCATAATTTTTTTCAGCGTGCATAGTTCAGTCAAGGGTAGGAATTGTATCTATTTAGGATCACGTGTTCTCAAATTAAACCAATCAATAATGAATGAATTATATCATGTGTATCACAATTTGATTCAGATTCAAAATAGATTAATTTTCAGGTTTTGAGTTGTTTGTTTGTCCTATCTTATTGCATGGATGCATAATCAACAAATAATGATAGTTATTCCCCAACCCAAACTTAAAAATTAGTAAATTACATTGTCCTCAATGTAAAAAGAATTAAAGCATAAGTAGGGGAGGAACAATAGTACCTGACAGGTGAAGGCACTCCAAATATGAAAATTGACGAAGGGGGTGAACAAAAAATAGATCAATCACAAAATCCACCCCAACTCTACAAATTGGGTATTTTTTGAAGTTGGTTTGCTTTGACCCTTTGGGAATTGGATTACTATATTTAGTTTGATTGATTTGGGAAGAATTTGGTATTTGATTGGGATCATTTTATGAGGATTTATTTTCTAGAGATAAATAGATTGATTGGGTTAAATTTTGCACTTATTTTGAGCAACATATCAATTGAGAAAGGTTGGAATTAGTTGAGAGGTCCAAAATTTCAAAACGAATGGCCCCCTGTTTTGACCTACATCAGAGATGCAAAAGACAACGGAATCAAGGATACTTTCAAATCTGTACTTGGTTCTGTTGTTGCCAGGTCAAACCTGGCACTCATACTTGTGTTCAGATATGAAGTAAAATAATAAGTATGTAAATATATGTTGCTCTTGATTAAATGTCAGAACCCCAGTTATAGACTAGGGTATTCTACTACTGAATAGGGAAAGAAAACTACTCTCTCTCTCTCCTTTGAACTGCTTTTAACTAAGAGGTTGTGCATGTAACTATTCATTATAGGGTGGCGCGGAGAGGGAACAAGGCCTGCTTCAGATATTAACTGAGATGGATGGATTTAAAGTTTCAACATCGCAGGTATGCTTTTAACTTTTCCCCTTTAAGATATTGTTGGAATTTTACTGCTAAATTTGGGCTTGTCAGGTGTTAGTTATAGGTGCAACAAATAGACTGGATATACTTGATCCCGCCCTGTTGAGAAAAGGCCGTTTTGATAAGATTATACGGGTTGGTTTGCCATCTAAAGATGGAAGATTGGCCATATTACAGGTACATTGCCCTAAAGAGTGGACCGTTTGAATTTGTGAAGTTTGTGTTGTAAATCTGCTGTTGGAGATTCTCATTGACCGTCCAATATATATAACAGGTGCATGCTAGGAATAAATTCTTTCGTTCAGAGGAGGAAAAAGAGACTCTCCTCCAGGAAATTGCAGAGCTTGCGGTAGATTTCACTGGAGCGGAGCTGCAAAACATACTGTAATGCTTAATCCTTAATCTTTTGATTCCCCATCAGTACTCAGGAGAGATAGGCCAACACTCTGAATGAATTGACAGGAATGAAGCTGGAATTTTAACTGCCAGAAAAGATTTAGACTATATTGGACGAGAGGAACTTCTAGAGGCCTTGAAGAGGGTAGATGTTCTCTCACATTCCATCCATGCGGATAAACACTGATTGATACTATTTAGTACTTGTTTGCTCACTTTCCAAAATATATACTTTTGCAGCAAAAAGGCACATTTGAAACGGGGCAAGAAGATAGTACTGAAATTCCGGAGGAATTAAAGCTGAGGTTGGCATACCGAGAAGCAGCTGTGGCTGTTCTTGCATGCTACTATCCAAACCCTCACCGCCCTTTTACTGAGGTTGACGGAATAATATATTATCCGTGCCAGCTTGACTCTTTCTGTGGTGGTTTTTATGTTGTTTTAAGATATAAACACGTGTTAAATGCAAATGATTTTTTTGTCTTCTGCAGACAGATATTCGTTCCATTCGTAGCCAGCCCAATATGCGCTATGCTGAAATTTCAGGAAAGGTCTTTTCAAGGAAGTCAGATTATGTGAACTCTATAGTGCGTGCATGTGCACGTAAGTCTTTTTCTCTTGCTGTTTAATCTTAGATCCCTCTTGCTATTTGATCTTAGATCCTTTCAAGTCATATGCAGCTTGATTTACTGGCTGCCTTTTTTAAATTTTGGGTCAAGATATCTTAAGAGTTTTTATTCTTATTGTTCTTCTCTCTCTCTCTCTCTCTCTCTCTCTCTCTATATATATATATATATATATCATAATTTTAATAATTGATAAAAAAATTCATATTTATATAAAAAACTTTTCCTTTTCTTGACCTTTTGAGAAATGCAAGTTTGGTATTTCTGCTCTCACCCCACTACCAGAGCTGCTCATGCAACTCATGTATTGAGTATTGATGTGTAATTATGTGGACCAAAAAATTATCTCAAATGTGCAACATGACTGTCTGTCGATTCTCAGCTAACTTGAGAGACGAACATGCCATCTCTATTGGCTTATTTATTGTATTTCTGTCTTTCTTCCCCCCCCTCCCCCCCAATCTATGGTTATTTGTTTATCTGTCTTCAAGTATCTGTTTCTGAAATCAACACTCAAGAATATTATTTTGTTGAATATATAATACCTTTATGATTTAATGATAGCTTCAATGTGTAGCTAGAGTAATCGAGGAGGAGATGTTCGGGGTTGACAACTTGTGTTGGATTTCTGCAAAAGCTTCGTTAGAAGCTTCAAGGCTTGCAGAATTTTTGATTCTGCAGACCGGGATGACGGCATTCGGGAAAGCGTATTACAGAAACCAAAGTGATCTTGTACCAAATGTAGGTTTTTGTGATCCTAGTGCCACAATTTCACTCATCTAGACCCATTCTTGTCAATGAATCAAAGCATCTAGGTGATGCCTAGGCGGAAATGGATTCTGGGCAAGGCGTCGCCTGCTGTTGCTTAAGTGATGTCTAGGTCACCAAATTTATTTTTATTAATTTAAAAAAAGTTAATGATAGTCATTTATTATTGAAAATAAAGATTAAAAATAAACCATAAATAAGACGAGAATATCACTACAAAAAAAGTAATAAATAGCATAGTTTACTACTAAGTAGTGAATTAATGAATTACAAAGAGACAGAAAAAGAAAAATAGTTTAGTATCTTCTTTATTGGTCAGTAGTTTGTAACTTTTTTTTTTTACAGGGAATGAGAGTCAGATGCACAAATCCTAGACAAAATTATCCAAATAACACGACATAGAAAAAGAAAAATAGTTTAGTACTTTGGTGCTGAAAAAAATGAAAAGATATAGAGAATTTTATGCCCTTTTAGTAAGATATGCTTTTCATTTTTTGTAAAAGAAATATTTCTAACTTGATATGGGTCTTGAGTGACCTCTTTTATCGCTAGTGGTTTAGGGCCTGATTAGGGATGACAACGGGCCCGTGTTAATCAGGCAATCCCGGACGGGTTTGGGGATTCTTAAATGGGGTAGGGGCAGGTTTGGGAATGAAGGGTTAAACCCGACTCTTGTTCATGCCGGGGATGGATTTAAGCTGCCCTGCCCGTTTATAATGTGAAATTACTATTTTACCCTTAAATTAATCTCAAAATACCTCAATATATTACTTATAATATGAAATATTGAACCGTTCCGTCCCGACCCGGCTAGTGCTTAATGGGACGGGGTTAAGAAGGGTTTTGATAAATCGGAAGCACCGTGGCCCGCCCCACCCCACCCTGACCCAGCTTTGGGATGGGAACGGGGCAGGAGTCTCACCATTAGGGGCGGGGTAGGGTTGGGGGCGCCCCGACCCAAACCCGGCCCGTTTCCATCCCTAAGCCTGAGTGATGACACCTAGGTGCCACTAGGTGATTGGCTTTTAATGAGCATTGGAAGCACAGGGGGTCTCGGCTAGGTGAAGCGGTCGCCTAGGTGACACTTCAACTATACTTTCCTAAGCCTTGGTTTCACAGGTAAACCTATTTTGACTGACTCAAGAATGCATCAATGATTTTTTAAGTGTTCATTCACAGCTTGCAGCAAAACTTGAAGCACTCCGAGTCGAATACATGTGTTTTGCTATGGACAAATGCTTATCTGTGCTGAGGGAATACCATTCAGCCGTAGAGACAATCACAGGTTGTATGGTCTGTTTATCAGCTGGATTCATTTTGTTGGCCTTTTCATTGTTTAAAATTGACCAGTGAAACACCAGAATAGTTTGCATAAACTTATAACAGTGAAGCATGAGTTACAGATGTATGATTTCATATTACAATTGCTGTTTTTTCTTTCTTAAATACTTAGTGCTAATTGGCTATACACTTCATGCCGGGGATAGATATTTTACTTGAGAAGGGAGAGATTAAAGCTGAGGAAATTTGGGACGTATACACAAAGGCTCCTCGAATACCCCAGGTACTTCTTAAAGGAAATGCATTATCTATCCCATCCAAGTATGTCCTGGTATCACACTTACTTTTTACTAGATACCACTGGAGGCAGATGACATGCAAGATACTACTATGATATTAGGTACTGGAGTGTTTAGACAAAATTTTGTTTAATACGTTTGTATCATGATATATACTTGGATAATTTTACCCTTTAATTCTTGGGGCATTGTCCATATGTAGAATGTATTAGGAGGTTAACAGTTAACAAGTTCAAACCGCTGATCAAATTAAACCTCACAAGTTCAATTCATACTAAAGAAGGTTATTTTCTTTGCTCAAGCACATGGTTTTCTGGGTATTCTTCCATTTCTATATCAGAATTCTCCTTCATTCGTTTTCCTTTACAAAATTCTATTACCTCATATTGTGTTGTTCAAAAGTCAAGTCTAGAAATATTATATTATATATATATATTTTCTTTATCTCATGGGTTTTTAGTCTTGTGAGGTTCTCACTTTATAGTTAAGATTGTTAGTTTCCAAGCTCAAGCACATGGCTTGCTGGGTATACTTCATTTCTAATGTGTTACAATTAAGTGAAAATAAGATTTTGTAGTGGAAAACAAAGGTGGGCGTCTAATATAGAGAAAGGCTCTTTGGAATTCTCGCTCCAGCATAAGAGGCCTTACACAACTAGTGTCCCGACAAATTAATATTAACAAGGATTTTAATACGCACAATTAAATCCGCCTTCATAACGTGAATCCAAGACCCATTTTGCCCATCATTTAGTCAAGAAGATCCTAAATGGAATGTCCATTAGCCTTCTCCATTTCTATTTTATAAATTAGGCACAAGTTGTTTCTGTGAATACAAGAGCCTAGGCATTTATTAGCTATAAGAACTCCATTAAGATTGTCTACTTTACGAAAAGCCCCCTTTGAGGTTCATACGATAAAATTGAAGACATGCTCCGGCCTAAAAACAAAAACTTCAGCAAAGATTTTTTAACCACTTCCAATTGAACGTGTTGGCCTGTAGGTGTTTACCTGTTCCGTCCTGTTCTTAATCGAAAAGAAGGGAAATATAAGCAGGTTGGAGCACTTGTCAAATAAAGCTCCTCATGAAATGCCGCAATCAGTCCATGAAGTCTTCCACTCTTCCTCATTAATATCCCAATAATTCCATATAAAGCTAGGGTAGAATCACGAGGCCATGAATCTTGTACCTTTTCAGGTTCTCTATAGGTTTGAGACTCCCGACTCCTTCTATTAACCATTTCCGGCACATTCTATACGTCCTGGTTTCCTAGCTCATATTGTCATCGTTTTTCTAATTTATGATATTTTTTAATATAAAAGTTATATCTGCCTCAAGGTATACGGCATTGACTTCCAGCTGGAAAATTTCCTATCTTGTTTTCCACCTTTTGTTTCTTACAAATGGGCAGGGTTATGGGATTGAAAATGAAGAGTCCAAGGAGATGATTTCCTTTGGAACAGAGTGTCTGGCTTCAACCGAATGTAGTGCCTGATTTCTGGCTGATGTTTTAGAATATCAATGTTTGCAAGATTACCACAATTGTCTTCTTTTCGTACTATTGGGGATCACTTGCAGGTTGAGTGGCAGCTATATACCCACATACAAAATTTTCCTTAATTTTCTTGATTTTTCTTTTCTGACGATTAATCAGTCTTCACAAACTAAGCTGGCATCTCCTTGTCTGCTTTCGTGCGACATATTATCAAAGGTTTATGACTGTTTAAAGTGTCTCCCTAAGGTGAATATCAGGGGAATATAGTAAGGGCAATACGTGTTACTATTTCTTTTGTACATACTTTGCCAAAAATGCCTGATTCTGGCAATCGTGGAGGCTGAAAACATTGATAAAAGAATATAATCCACTGAAATTATAGTGGGAAAAAAATTGCATAATTTTTGTATGTGTGCCTGACATTGCTTTGTTGTATGTTAAGTTCTACATCCCTCTGGCATGAGATTTCTTTACTTCCCTCCCATGAACTATTAGAATTGTGGTTTACCAAATACTTGTGTTTTTAGCGTGCCAGTGCCACTCTTTTATCTCACCACTTTGGAGTGGCTATTGATATTAAATTTTAAGAATGTGAACATTTCTTTCTTGAATTTGTCTTCATTCTGGTGCTCACTGGTGCAGCCTCCTGTACGTCCTGTTGATGAGTATGGGGCACTTATTTATGCTGGACGATGGGGAATCCATGGGATTTCACTCCCTGGGAGAGTTACCTTTGCACCGGGAAATATGGGATTTTCAACCTTTGGTGCACCCCGCCCTCTGGAGGTACGTGGAAAAGTATATATTGTTCTCCTAACAAGCCGCTGTGCTTTTTTATCATGGAAACTGATGCTGTTTCCTTTTCATTCTAATATGCAGACCCAAATTATCAGTGATGAGACTTGGAAGCTAATAGATGGCATTTGGGATAAAAGGATCCAGGAAATTAGAACTGAACAATCGATGGACATTGAAGAAGATAAGGAGAAACCACAACTTTTGATGGCTGATCACTTCCTTTGAAGATTCAGCTTGTATTTTCTTCTTGGTATGTGTATACAGTTTCTTCCCATGAAAGAGTTAACTTTCTTCTTACTGATCAAGGTATTGCAATAAATGAAACTCACTTAAATGGTTATGTTCCAAACCTGCCCAAAAAAGTGAAAACATGTTTGCTTGTAGGTCGATCTAAAAATAGTGAACATAGCTTATACGCTGCTTAAGGGTACATCCTCCTTTGGATCTTCAAGCTTTAAAACCAGCCATGGGATGGCAGTTAGAGAACATGTAAATTTTTGTTTAAATATCTTTGATTTTTCCGATATAGGTTAAGTGCAGTGTTTCCCAAGGTCTTAAATAAAACCAGCCATGGGATGGCAGTTAGAGAACACGTAAATTTTTGTTTAAATATCTTTGATTTTTCTGATATAGGTTAAGTGCAGTGTTTCCCAAGGTTTTAAATAACGATTTTGGCGTGTGTAACGGGTTTGGCCAAAACCTTTTCGTAACTGTTTTGGCTATTATGGCCAGAACTTGTAACTGGCACACCATTTATTAAATAAAAAAAGAAAATAAATATCCAATTTGTTTTCTAAAATTGTTCAAAATTGAGGAGCAAACAAAATTATTGACATTAAATGCATATTATGCATGAAAATAATAATTTATCAAGTTTCATTAGTATAATCATAGTAACAAAGTTCGGATTCGGGAATTATTCGGCAGAGGTTAAGTTCGAAAAAAAAGGAAAAAAATCGGCAAATTCGGGTTAAGTTCGGGATAAGTTCGAAAAAATAAAAATTAATAATTATAAAAAATAAGAACGTGATGCCAACTAATCCTTCTACCAATCTATATGTATTGACATCTCTTACTATGTTAACATTTATTCCAATTTCTAAAAAACAAGCATTATGTAAACTCGCAAACTCAAGAAAAAAATTACATAAGGTTTAAGTAAGCTTTATGTAATTTAAGAAAAAAGAATAATTTAGATTACATGTTTGTATATGCAAATCAAATTATATAAGCAATTTAAAAATATATAAAAATGAGAAAAATAATAATCTGAATAGATAAAATCAGAAAAACAATATATAAGTGTATTTATTTGGCATAATATAGTTATTTAGCAAAATATAGGAATAGCTCAGAATAAATAACACAAATCTTATTTTCTCTTAGTTCAGTGGAAATTCAACAGACTAATCAGCATGCAAAATTATCTTTTTCCTCTCAATTCAATCGAATGTAATCAAAATCCTAAAATAGCTTACTCGAATAGAGTTTTCTCATTCTCCTATCAGTTGGCGATTTCAATCAAATGAAGATTTCTCAGTGTGAAATAAGTCTCGGGTTTTTAGTAATAATTCTATTGCTAATTAAAAGTTCATTTTACCCTCATTCTTATTTTAGAATTCTGAATAAGCATGAACGAATAATTTGTGAGAAATCTTCATTCGGAATAAGTTCGGTATAAGTTCAGAATAATTCGTTCGTTCAGGAATTATTCGCGAATAATTCGTTAATTCGGGAATTATTCGTTAGTTCGGGAAAAAGAAGCCTTTTGAAACGGCACCCTTTAAAAAATGAATAGTTCGGGTACAATTCGGGAATTATTCGAGAACTTTGTTACTATGAGCACAATAAGATAAAAGTAAAAATACATAACCTAAATCATCATGGTTTATGGGTATAGGGCTGTCAACGGATCGGATTCGGACCGGATCTGCCTAGATCCGAATCCGATCCGATTAAGAATCCGACTGATCCAAATCCGATCCGAGATCCGTCGGATCATGAAGTAACCGATCCGAATCCGAATCCGATCCGATTATATATCGTCCAATCCGAATTCGATCCGATCCGATCCGAGTAAGGTTATTTAAAAAAAAAAAAAAATCTATTTTAATAATAAAAAATCTAATAATACCTTAATTAATGCTAATTAATGTTAATTTTTTTAAAAATTAATATTTTATACATAGAAAATCTAAATAATATATTTAAAATAATTAAAAATTATTATTATTATCGGATCGGATTTTAATCGGATCGGATCACCCTATATCCAGATCCGATCCGATTATAATCGGATTCCACCGATCCGATTCGAATCCGATCCGACGGATCACATATAGGGTCCAAAGTCCGGCTAATCGGATCGGATTCGGATCGGATCCGGATCATGATCTGGTCCATTGACAGCCCTATATGGGTATCACTTGAGAATCAGTAAAATTTATGTTCTAAGCTTGCTCATATGCATAAACTAACAAACACCAATTGAAAAACGTGGTGAAATCTTACCCCATAAAAAATCCCCAAACTGATTTATCTAATTTCGTAGCGTAGATCTTGTTTTGATCTAGAAAACATGATATATCGGTCATTTGAGAAGGGGAGAGGAAGGAGGGGGGAGTGATATATTTTTTTTATAAGAAGCGAGATTAGGAGGGAATAATTTATCATGGTCCTCTTGCTATTGCTATTTATTATGACTGAAAATTTAAAGGACATAAAAGTCTTTATTACACTAGTTGAATAAAAGAGAGGCTATGGGCTTATTTTCTTAGGCCCATTACAACACTCGCCCTCAAGTGGGGCATAAATATCTAACATCCCAGTTTGCCTATAAGCCCATGGTACCGAGTCGAGGCCATTGCTTTTATGAGAACATCAGCCAAATAGTCTCCCGTCCTAATAAAATCCACTTTAGATGTCACAATCTCTCGAATAAAATGCTTATCAACTTTAATATGTTGAGCAATGCTACGTCCACTTTCCGGTTGTCCACTCCCCTATTTTTATACAAGAAGACAAAATAGTATGACATTTTTTTGTGCGTCCCATCACTTTTATTTTGTTTAAAATTAGGAAAGACCACCGGAGAGTGGACAACTGGAAAGTGGACGTAGCATTGCTCTTATATGTTTTTCCACTTAAGGTCTTGATCCATAGGAGCTCACATGCCCCATGTGCCATGGCTCTGTATTCAGCTTTAGCACTAGACTTGTCAATTACAGTATGCTTCTTACTCCTCCAAGTAACCATGTAAGCACTAACTAAAGTACACTATCCTGATGTAGATCTATGACGTGTGATTGATCCAGTTCAATCTGCATCAGTCTATGCTTCTACTTGCAAACACTCATTTCTACAGAAAATAGACCTCCACCAAGTGATGACCTTAGATATCTCAATACTTTTTCAGTAAATAAGTAGTTCGTGACTTACGCATAAACTCATCTCCTTGGATCTAGGTAATTAATTTCTTCACCTCCATTGCCCTTGTCTAATGATTAATGTCTTTGTCTTGATGAATCTAATCTTCCCATTGCTCTTTGGAAGGGAAAAAAGTAGGATTGTCAATGTTGCGACCCAAAATCCCATTTAAGTTAAATGAGACCTTGACACGTGACTTATTTGACTTGCAACAACCTTGATAAGCATTTAAGGCATACTAAAATATGAACCTGAAAATTTCTTCAATTAATATCGATCAAATCTAAAAATCTATAACCAAAACTGAAATATAATATAGAATCCGAATCATCCATCATGATTCTTAACCATCAATTTAACCTAACCATTATCCATAATAAAATCTGAATTACAAATCCTTTTAACATGAAATTAAAAGTCGAACTAGCTGATATCAGTAATAGGACCATCGATCTAAATTCCTCTCATATTCGGGATAATCACCTTCAGGTTTCTCGCTGTATTCTTCTTCGATCCAAGGTTTAGCCACGCAAATGTCGAAACCTGAACTTGTCGACAATAACAGTTCGGCTGTGCAACGAAAACGCTCAGTGAATATGAACTCCTAGCTAACAATGTCATAACATTAATATCATACAATTATCTACAAGCATACATACATAAATCAAAGTACAAAAACATCTTTTCTTTGGTAATCTTACTTGTGCTCACTGTTCTTACTTTTTTCGTGAGTGTCAACTTACATAAATCAACTTACATGCATTGTGCAATAACTTAATATAACTCTTCACCATATATGTTAAAAGACTAACTATACATTCCTTACTGAGTTACCGCTTGCTTGGCACGTTCTCTGGTGCACACGGGCTTACTTTTGATTCACTTACTTGACATTCATGCCTTGATCTTAGATTGTTGGTACTCGGGCCATGCAAAATTTAATCATGCAATCATACTTGTGCAATACTTACTTGTGGTAGTGATCTTTTTCATGCTTGTGCGTACGTTATCGATGTGAGTGAAAAAGTGATAAACCCTCGGTTAGATTATACCCTAGATTATTAGTCAAGAACTATCGGAAATCCATCATAACGACCCACATTGCCATGATAAAAATTCTAAGCAACTGAGACCATAATCCGCAACCAAGACCATAATCCAAGATTGCTTTAACCGAACATATATCATAACATGCAAATTGTACATCATACATAAAATTCATGGCATATTATTCATTTCGTGGTTGTGAATTGAAACATGCATAATATGGTTCTTACAATAAAATCACACAATCAAATCAATCATCACACATCAATTTCGCCCATACAATTCCATATAATCAGTTGGACTAAAACCCTAATTGCACAAAACATCGAAATCTTGCATTACAATCATACATCATTTAGTCAACTCCGACATACATCCCTTTTTCCATACTCAATCATGCATTCTCCAGAATAACATTCCCTTCCCCCTTGTTAGATCATACATACTGGAATCACACTGAAAATCTCACTAAAAAATCATGGAAATCTTACATAAGAGATGTTAATATGATAAAAACATGCTTTAATCATGTTCTTACTTTGAAACTTAATCTTGTACTCCTTATTAGCATTAATGATCATGCTATTGATAGGAAGAGATCCATATTTACCTGTCTTGATCGCTTTCCTACGATCACAAGCTTGCGAATGACCTTCGATTTCGATCTCCATGCCTTTCTTCTTCTCGGATTGAAAGCCCTTTCAAAAACCCTAAGTTTTCTCTCATTGGATCTCTTTGAACTCTTAGAATGTTTATAAACCCTAAAACCCATGAGTAAGAGCCTATTTATAATGTTTTAGAATCCCCCTTTGATTAGAATTCTCGGAATTCCACATTTAGAAGGATTTCTGGGCAAAAAATTAAGTGGGCAGTCGACTGGCATGATGGGGCGGTCAACCGGTGGCCCAACGGTCAGCCCATGCATATGGGTGGTCGACTAGTGGTCGAACCGACCTTAGTGGGTAAGAGTGAATATGCTGATGATACCTTGGTCTTTTGTGAGGCATCATGTTGTCAATTAGTCCATCTGAGATGTCTATTTAGGTGTTTTGAAGCGGTGTTGAGCCTGAAGGCCAACCTGGGTAAAAGTGAGATGATTATGGTCGGTGAGATTTTGCATTTTTAGAGATTCTTGCATCCTGTCTAGGCTCTAAGACTGGTACCCTACCTTTTATATATCTAGGTATGCCCCTTCGGTGGTGTAGCTTTAAATCTAAGACATCGTGGTTCCCAGTTGTCGAAAGATTTGCTTGTAGACTAGCTGGATGGAAATTGAATTTCCTCCTAAAGGGAGATAAATTGACACTTGTTAAAAGGACCCTTAGGAGTTTATCAACCTACTATTTGTCTGTTATTACTATCCCAGCCTTGATTTCTAAGTCCTTGAATGGATGCAGAGGGATATCCTTTGGAATGAAGAGGGATAAATTTAAATATCACTTGGTGGCATGTGATCGGGTTTGTAGTCCGATTAGGGGGGTGGCCTGAATCTGAAACCTCTAGTGGGCTCGAATAAGGTGTTGTTAGGAAAATGAGTGTAGAGATTTGAGGAAGAAAGGGAAAGCTTATGGGGAAGGTGATAGTTGCAAAATATAAGAGTCCTCTTGTTGGGACAATAGGGAGGGTAAGGGCTCACTCAAGTTGAGATTTTGGAAAGGTATTAGGGAAGTAGCAAAATTGTTGACTCCCTTCATTAGATTCAAGGTGGGTAATGGGTCATAGGTCAGATTTTAGAAGGATCTATAGTGTGGTTCGGAGAGAATCAAGGACAAGTTCGAAAATATCTTCCTTCTTGCTTGTGAAGTTGTGATAAGGACACTTATGTGTCAGAGTATCTCAAGGTAAGAAACAATGAGGTAATCTGGTGTCCTAGAATGAGACGGGATCTCAACGATTCGGAACTTGAAGATATACTTAGACTTCTACAGTATCTACCCACATTCGCACCTTGTATTGATGTTAGGGATACAAGAATATGGTCTAGAGGCCACAATGGTCGGTTTTCAATGTGATCACTCTTACCGTCTTTTGTTAGAGCATCCTCATGCAAATTTTCGCATAGGTTTGTGTGGAATCCAAATATCCCTTCAAAAGTATCATTCTTCCTTTGGATGGCGGCTCTGGATAAGGCTCACTTGTGACAATTAAAAAAAGAGTGTGGTGGCTAATTATTGTTTTTTGTGCCTCCATGCGGAAGAATTTGTGGATAATTTGCTTTTGCATTGTCCTGTTACTCATGGGATTTGGGACATTTTCTCCCCTGACTAGGAATATCTTGTTGGTTTCTGGTTGAAGTGGATAGTGATCGGTTTGATCTATTTTAGAGGGAGCCATCTCGTGGATGATTTGGAAGGAGCAAAACTTGAGTGTTCGAATATTCACCTTCCTCCTCATCTCGCATGTGTTTGCGTATTAGGCATCTAATCTTAGAATAATGCTCTATTTCGCTGATTGATTCGGACATGGGAGAGTTTCTTGGGTGAAGGATTGAAGTGAAAAGCGATTCTCCAATCCTCTCGTTGATTTGGGAACCCTTGTAGTAGATAGTTTTGTATATTATTGCTTCTTTTCTTTGAGTTTACTGCTCAATAAATTGTCCTTTTTATTGTAATTTATTCTTATTTATAAAATTTGATGATTACTGCTAAAAAAGAAGAGCTGATTTGTGTCCATGGCTAAGGACACAGCTTCTTCCCTTGCAGGTACTGGGTCCAATTTGATGTTATTGATGGAGATACTGACAAGCAGCATCTGAGAAGGCCTTGAAGATCCGAGTCGTCTACAAAACATGAGTAAACCAGATGATTACTTCGTCAGAGAGGACTCTATAGGATGCTTAGATGTGTTCCTGAAACTTCTTCATAGATCATTTACATAAGGAGCATATGCATTAGGTTCACAGATCTATCTTTCGGCTGATGGTGGAGCTTCTGGTGATAATTCAGGGAGTTGACCTTTGGCACATAATACTGAATTGAGTTGTGAGGATTTTGAAAATACAAAGGTATCAATTCCTCAAGCCCTATTGATGACCATGAGAGTGATTTAGAATATGTGCATCACCCTTGTGCGTAATTTACATGTACATTCTCTAGATAATTTTCACGCTGACTGATAATGTGTATTACGGGACATTTCCGTGGGACAAGATTTTGTTCGTTAGTAATTTAAATCAAATTCAATATTGGATGTGTTTTTGTTTGGAATTTACATTGTTAGTCCGATAAAGCATTTATTTATTTATAAATAAACCTATAACAGTCTTTGTCTGTCTTCAACTTAAAAGAGTCTTCTGGCACTGCTCATACACTTTTGATGGCAGTGAGAAAGAAATGGTATAGCAACTGTATAGAAAATTAAGATCAGTATTGTTGAGTAGGAAATAAAAGGAGCTCTGTCGCAGTTTCAATGAGGGAATGTGATCCTCAATGCTTGCATATTGAATTAGTAGCTGCTAGAATCTCCATTCTCTCTCATCCCCAACAAGAAGGGACCCATGGACACTGGGTTAATGAATAGCTAGAAAATAAAAGAAAGAAGGAAACGGAAAAAAAGTAATGGAGGAAAACTTTGATTTATTCCTTTTTTTCACTTTTCCTTTCTCATTTTCTTGCTAATCAAACAGGATCCTTGTGTCTTCAAGTGACAGATCCGAGGAGGAAATTGCAGAATACACAAGGTCATAGACTCATAGATATGCTTCTCTATCTAGTTGTCACTAAGTAGGACTTTTCCCTTCTAAGGAGAGCCATAAAAGTTAAAAAAGAAAAAATAATATGCTCTAGAGGGGGTTGAATATTCAAACAGATTGATAGATATAGTGATTGCTTTAAGAGAGAGATTATGGTAGAAGGAAACAAGTAAAGGCCTAGAGACTCCAGACCAAATCATCTTTAAGATTCTCTTTGAGGGATACCTAGAATTCCAAGACGGCTCTACAATTAATACCATCAAGTTATTCCATGTAATTGCTGATGATGGTGATGGTCTGTTCTTATGTAGCTACACGAAGACTGGTTCATCTGGGTTTGGGCTTCATGCATTGGAATGAATTTGGGTTTGGATTGGGTTAGCTAGGCAAGAGAAAAAATAAGACGGGCTGAGCCCAAACTAGCTTTAGCCCAGTCCAATCCACCCATTGTACACCCCGACTGGTGAGTATCCATTGAGAGGGAAGGTTATTGTAGCCTTGTACACCTGAAAATCAAGGATCCCTTAATTAGTTAACCAACTTTGAAGAAAAAAAAAAATGATTGAAAGAAAACATGAATTTTTTTCATGAAGAAAAATGAAAAGAATAAAATGAGGAATGTTACACCCCATCTCAAAATTTGATATTCTTAAAGTGAAGCGACATGTGTTGTTGCTTTAACAAATTAAAGTGACAACTTTCGATTTGCATTAACAAGTCACATTTATCAGTGAAATTGCCCAAAAATAAAATAAAATCTAGTTGGGTACCGGGTGATTCAACTCGCTTGATTGATCCCGTCAACATCCCCATGCAGCCCATTGGTTAATTAAAAAAGATACAGTTTTTCCTCGACTTCTCACCTATCATCCCAGCTGCAATATAATATATAACTCCCACAAGAAGCTCAAGAAAATGCAAAAAAAAAAAAAGATTATATGGAAGTTTCAAGGATGCAGGAAAGTTCAAGGGTTAGGCACTTAGACTTCATATAAAGGCCGAACTTTATTGTTTTAGTTTACCTGCTTTAATTAAAACTTTAAGTTGGAAATATTTGAAATCTTAAGTTGTGAGTGCATATATGGAAAGAATTTTATTGAGGATTCTGGGAATCATTTTCATTAAATGTTGCAAGCTGAAATAAAATCCTCTGGTGTATTTGTTTAGTTATTATAGTTTATTGAATATTGGGCAACAGATTTCCTCTGGCTGAAGAAGCCTGAGTATGTTTCTCGGGCCTAACCTCTTTGCCCATTGCGTGTCCCTTTTAACTATGGTCAAGATTCACTAACCCTTATGCTATGTTTGGTTGTTGAGAAAATAGGTGAAAACATAGAAAAGAAAATAAAATTTTTGATTTCTAATATAATTTTTAGTTATGGTTTGTCCAAATTTCTTTTCTTTTCTATGTTTTTACGTATTTTCTCGACAACCAAACATAGGGTTAGGGGTTAATGAATCTAACCGTGATTTTTAGAAAGAAAAATTGATGGCTTTCCAAAAACACATATGAAGAAGATAATTGCACTCATTTGATTCTTCTAGCTAGGAATATAAAACAAAGAATCACAACTCACATTTTTATCATATGGACAATGAAGCAAAAATGGAAGTCTTGAGATTCCCAATCTTAGACATGAAACTGCAATGACATGAATACAACATATGATCTTTTAGTTGCCTTTGTCACCTCTACAACACTACAAATCTGGGTAAGGCATGTTATTTATTCCAAGACTCTTGTAATTCTTGAATTTCTTTTTGTACAAAACACTTAAGGGCAATAATGTCTTTCTTGTTTGCATTTAAAACAAGTCGGGATATTTTCTTAAGATCCAGCCCGTAAATGGTATCAAAGCCACTTATAATAATAGAACTAGACAACTAATCTGATAAACTACAATCAGATTTTAGTTCAAAACTACCATATGTATAAACTTCCTTCTTAGATTATTTTTGGTATAGTTCAATTGCGAAGAATCAGCCTTGTGGACTTAAAAGAATTATAAATCCAAGGCGGACTTGAAGGAGTATTAAGTCAATGGACTCTCTATAAACGAAGCGTCACCTTTATTTCAGGGAGGTTCAAAATCCATTGAAGTCGAATGAGCTCTAAATCATCTCACTGTACCATTAAGAAGGTATCAGTCATTTCCATGTCATTTTCTAGATTTGTCAATGCTTCATTGTCCCATCCTGATATGCACCAGCAAAATTCTATGTGTCAAAACGTTAGAGATTTATAGTTAAGTTCATAATAATAAGCAAAAGCAAAGGACTGATGCAACAACATTTCTTTTATGATGAATGCCCATAATCTCACCTTATGCGATTTAACCTCCTAAATCATGCTCATTGATGCGACAAGAGAGTTTTCTTCTCTACATTTTCCCTCACTACAAGAATTCTACTACCTAGTGAAGGAAAATTTCAATCACTAATACTATTTTTCCGTATCTAATAATATTAGAGACGGAAATAGTCTCTGTCCCTATTCTATTACGGATGCTTGCGTTATTGATTTATATTAACGATTTATATTACTTTCGTATTTCATAATGAGCAACAGATGCTCTGGGTGTCAACAGATACTTATATTATTTGTATCAAATTCATGAGTTCGTATACTTGGATAATTATCTGAATAGGTATCCGTGGAGAAAATTTAAATAATAATTTTACTATCTACGGATATGAATTCGAATATTGATACAACTGATTTGATAAATATCCGACCGATTATATACAATGTTTCCATATATATATATATATATATATATATATATTATAAGTTCATAAATCTAAAATATCCTTATTAATATATGTACTTTTTAATATAATATTAAGATATTAAATTGTTACTTTTAATATCGATGAGGATAAATATTACTTTTTATTTTTGAAAACAATTCATTTTTTTGACATTTTTCTTTCTTTTAAGTTCTTTTTTTAGAATATTATTAGCATTCAAATACCCAGAAAATTGGGTCGAAATAGGTCAATACTTCATGTCGACATAGGTCGCATTCAAAGGTTGAAGATGATAAGTTGTTACATGTATGGACAATTGTATTGACCTTGTATCAACCTATAGTATGGACCTGTAGTATCGACCTATATAGACCCTGCACACAAAAACTCTATTAAAACTCAAGATTTAGTAACTTTTTAAATTTTTTTTTCCAAAAACACGCCTATTAAAAATGTCCTTAAACATCCCTTAACCATTAAACTAAAATGAACAATGGAAGTGAAGAAAAATTAAATTTATGTTTTAGGTTAGGGTAAATATAAATTAAACATGTATTTTCACACAAAAAATGAATGAGGAGCTTCGTGAGAGGGGAAGATAAAAGGAGCTAGGAGCTTCGCATAGGCTTCGTTCGTTTGCACCGGAAAATTCTCTGAGACCATGCCATTGAAGGTTCCCCCTCTCATGTATGTATATAAACCCCTATTTCTCTCTTTTTAAAAAAAAAAAAAAAACTAGAAAAATCTCTTCTTCTGGTGATAGTAGAGGAATTTTTAAGACTTTTCATAAATACTGAATTATGAGAAAATGCTCATAAAGAGAATGATTTTTAAGACTTGGATATTTGGAGAACAACCCTAAATTTGGGGGCAGTCTGGAAATTTCCCCTTTGTCTTATATGAGATATGTAATCAGATGTAAGCACCTTAAGTTTTAATCTAATGAACTTGTTTAGGTTCTATACCCTAGATTGTAGACTTGGATCTATCCCATCACGTCCCCCATTTGACCAGGACATGATGAAAGTGAGCTCCCTAAAAGTAAGCTTCCCTAAAAATGAGCCCTGCCTTATACATAGCTTTCCTGCAACTATGGTTTAAACTAATGTTACAAATCTCCCAAAAAATAATCTAATTTCTCTCGAGAAAAAGCGAGAAAAACATCAAAAGTTTAAAACTTTATTTTTATCGCTATATTTTAAAAATCCCGTGAAAAATATAATATTTCTTTTTTTATCTCGTAAATATCGCGAGATCTAACTGAAATTTAAAAATATTGTGAGAAAGACACAATATTGTTGGTATAATGAATTTATAACTTGGTGATATTTATTACTATTTTATATTATTTTAATATATTTTTTTAATCATTTCCCAAATTTAGGTGATAAATATCTAAAAAAAATTCAGATTTGAAAATCTCCCGAGAAAAAATTTGGCCGATAAAAACCCGAGAACGAGATTTGTAACACTCATTTAAACTAATACAAACTCCATACTAAAGCTCATGATCATAACCAAGACTGATAGGATTGCCTTCAACATCTTCTTATATATATATATATATATATATATATTATTCTTCCATTAAACTTTTCTCTAAGGGCTGATCCAAAGACAATGTCAGAAAGATATTTTTCCCAATAGCATTTAATTTTCTCATACATAAACCAATTTCTGTAATTTCTAGACTCAATTCAGAGAAAATCACACTTTTCATTCATTCATGTTTAAACGACACGGAACGAGTCAGCGATCCGCTTCAAATCCTTATAGTACCTCTTCCATTGCAGACCTGCAAATATCAAAGAAAAATTTTAAAATTTGATTCTTGGTTACATTGACAGTTTACATTCCTGTGTAAAGCATGTGATAGAAGGATAAACATTTATACCATTTCCGGTTATATTGAACAAGTAGAGCCGATTTCCGGCTGCAGTTGCAGTTATCAGTGCATGGGGCGGCTCCAATTCAAATTGGTAATATGTCCTTCCTGAGTGTTCTGCTACTCCAATACTTAGAACCTTCCCTTCTACATTCTCCCCAATAACTTCAGGTCCAAATGCATCGATCACTTTTTGAGGTGGTCCAATTCGTTCAATTGTAGCGTTGTCACCTAAATCTACGTACCATAACACAATCCCAAGCAAAATGTGAAACCTGAGACCATAGTTATGTGAATAGTAACAAAATTTGCAAATTATAGGTTTGCTGAATTATTCTTGAATTTCATGGATAATTCATAAAAAAACATGAATAATTCGTTTACTTGAGTAAGTAAACTGCTTATTTTGTATATTATCTAATTAAATTATTGGATATATTTTTTTAATTAATAATTTATTTTTCCCAAAATTTTCCGAACTTGATCCCTACCGAGTTATTCTAGAAACCCCAATTTTGTCACTATGGTTAACCAAGTCGGGGTTCGAGAATGATTCTTCTAGGGAAAATTTCAGAAAAATCAGCAAAATAAAAAAAAAATTGAAATAAATAGGAAAAATGTTGAACAAGATATGAAAAAATATATAATAAGATTACTAACATATAAAATATATTTCATATATTAGATATTTATTCTGGACTTTTTAAAAGATTCGTGAATAATGCGTGTTTAATTTGCGAATACTTTGTGAATTAATCGTTTTATGGAAAAGTCTCGTATTAATCAAGTCTTTTTTGAAAAAATCAAAGTAACAAATTTTTGAAAAAATTGAAGAACTTTGTTACTGAGACAGGCTTAGATAGATCAGCAATACTCAGTCCAAGACAGGTTTAGATAGAAGAGCCTCACATGAAGATTCGAGTTAACATTAAAGTTCTTAAACTGAACAAGAATCCAAATGGATATTCTTCTAATTGCAGTAACAGGTTGGGAACAACAAAAACTTCGAAAACTTACCATCTGCAAATCTGAGAACAGGAGCAACAATGACAGACAAGCGCCCTTCCTTAGAGCTCCCAAATCTCAAGTCGATCTCGGTGCCACCAAGATCTGCAATTGATACAGGAACCTGAAATGCAAATGAACAGACAAATTTAGAGAAATCTAGTTGGTGATAACTGAAAATAGAACGAAGCGGGGCATTCCTAGGAGATTATCCAAGTGCAAATTCATCCCAGTTGGATGATCATAACCATCTGACATGAAGAAAAGAAAAAGGGGGGATCCACGTAACAGTTTGAAATGGAAATTTTTCTTCAGTGGAGTAATTTATTACCTCCTCCCAATCTTGGGGAACTGAAAACATGTATGGTATAATTGGACTCCACCCGACACCGTGACCTCCAGACTTCTCATCGGGTCTGCGATATGTCCTCCAACCTGTCTGAGCAATTTACTTCCATATGAAGGGTGACCATCCATTAACACAAACAAAAAAGAAAAGAATTCCAAGCAAAAGAGAGATTTTGGAAAAAATAAACCAGGGAAAAAATCAAAGAAAGTTTGTGAAGGTATCACATGTTCTTGCCTTAATTCGCTTAAATTTTGATAATGGGTGTTTTCATGTCCTGATTCCTGGTCTACAAACTGGACATTGCGTAAACGTTTTCATGGAACGACAGTTCGAGAAAGAACACAAGTCCATTGGTTTTAATTTTTTCTTCTTCTTGCTTTTCAACTTAATTACTGAATTGGACATAACAGAGCTCAGATTAAGAAAAGGCCTGCAAAGCTGCATATATACGTGGGCAGATATGAAAAGAATATGTAGCACATGGAGATAACAATCATTAATATTTGAACAAACTGTCTTAAACATGACTCAGTAATTATACTGTGACTAAAGCATATGTAGATAGCTTTCAAGTCCGCCGTCAAATCCAACCCTGGACAGGCGGTGGAAACGACCAAACTGGAGTACGGTAGGGGCAGAGGGAATTCTCAGTGGAGCGGTGAAAATTGAAAATTGATGGAGTTACAAATGGGGTTGGTGTTACAAGTTTCTTTGTAGGAGAAGGAATCAAATATATAGGGGGCGGCCAAATTTCTTCTTATGTCTTATTATATTTATCTTAAGTACCAATCTTTTATTAATTTACTACTATTTAAATTTATAAGAAATTGAATCTATAAGAACTGTCAATTTGATGGTTATTCATTCTTTGTAGTCAAAATAAAGATTATAAATATAATAAATAAATTATTAATAAAAATCATATTAAAACTTCTACAGAGGTTTGTGACAATTTTTAAAAGTATTAATTTTACTAATTTTCAGACATAACCATGAAAGATCCATTATTATTGTATGCTTTGCCTTCCTATTTAATCTTGAAATCACAATAGAAGAAGAAAAACAGAAAGAAACAGAATTAAAGTAAATCTTTGAGGACTCTGAAAACCAACCTTGTTCATCTGGGTCAGACAATCCAGGGATCCTCCCTGCTAAAAGGCCTTGTTTCACTACTGCAAACCCATCTCTTGGAAAACCCAAAACTGAAGCAGAAACTAAAGAAACCCCAGAAATTATAGCTGATCTTCTCTTAAAAAACCCAGAGAATTTCTCAGTATCTTCATCAACAAATCCATTTTCTTCTGAATCTGAAGTAGCTTTTGTTGTTGAACAGCTCTTATCTAGTGAAGAATGAACACACATATGGTGAGTCTGAATTATCTGCTTAGACTGTAGAAATTGAGACGACTGGTAGTGATTTCTCAAGGAAGAACAACAGCTTGTGAGGAGGGTTGTGCCCATTTTCTCTGCAAGATCTGGATGATGTTTTCAGTGAATTCAAGAGCAGAAATTCAGACAGGAAATATAAAAACAACACTTTTTGATTTACCGGAAAAAAGAATTTCTTTGCTTCAAGAATGGTGTAGAAGCTGAGGCCTTCCAGTGTCTATTGATGATTTTGAGGATGTGGTCTATGCAAATTTCTCAATCTAACAGGCATCAATCGTAGCCTGGCACGTGGCACACTTGCATTATTATGGGAAGGCACAGGATTCTCTCGAGTTCAACTCGAGAGAAATCTCACGAGTAGGAACCCTAGAGGTCGCCACGTGTCTCCTTTGACACCCCTTAACCATGGGTAAGGTTCACCCACCCCTAGGGTTCACTCACCCATCCTTGGTTTTTTTTTTTTTATTAATTATTATTTTTTAATTGAGCCTGAGCCTTATGGGAATCTCAGTTGGAAAATTAGTTGAGCTTTGATACCCTACTCCTGACGGGTATGTCCTTAGGTCCACACCACTGGATCAAAAGACCACGTAGACGCACCAGAGGGGTTTTTCCCAGATTGCCTCTTTAGTATGGGGTTCTTCATCAAATAACCAGGTTTTAAAAACTCTTCTCTAAATGCCCTTATCATCTATTTTCCATAATTCAGTATTTATGAAAAGTCTTAAATAGCCCTCCACTGATTTTGGAAAACAAAGAAAAAGAAGAGGGATTTAGGTTCATGGATGAGAGATCTTCGTTCCCACCCCATTACCGACGAGAATTCTTCGTTCTGACCCCATTTCCGGCAAGAGATCTTCGTTCCAAGAAGAAGAAGAAGAAGAAGATACGTACATGGATGAGATGAATGAAGTTCACCCACTCCCCTCATTTTTCAAATACCCATCTATTACCATCTATACTGATTTTGAAAGAAGAAGAATAAAAAAGATGAAAAAATCACAAAAATCTGAGTTTCCCGAAGTTTTTTACGTGCAGGGTCGATACAGTGCATCGACCTCGTGCATTTTATGTATCGATCTCGTGCAAAATGCATCGACCACGTACAAAATGCACTAGGTTGATGCAATGCATTGACCGCATATACAATGCACGAGGTCGATACAATGGATCGACCTCATGCATTTTATGCATCGACCCCATGCAAAATGCATCGATCGCGTACAAAATGCACTAGGTTGATGCAATGCATTGACCTCGTGCATTTTATGCATTGACCCTGTGTAAAATGCATCGACCGCATACAAAATGGACTAGGTTGATGTAATGCATCGATCTCGTGCATTTTATGCATCGACCTCATACAAAATGCATCGACCGCGTACAAAATAGACTAGGTTGATGCAATGCATCGACCCCATGCAAAATGCATCGACCGCATACAAAATGCACTAGGTTGATACAATGCATCGACCTCGTGCATTTTATGCATCGACCTCATGCAAAATGTATCGACCGTGTATAAAATGCACTAGATTGATACAATGTATCGGCCTCGTGTATTTTATGCATCGACTTCATGCAAAATGCATCGACCGTCGTCTTCAAGCTTGGAAACATGACTGTAAGTAATAGAAAATGGAAAAAAAACACATGTAAACACATATATAATATGAAATTTAAGGTTTTGAACCATAAATACAATGATTATAAATATTTTTCCATAAATTAATCATACATGCAATGATTTTTTTGAATTCATTTTTTTTAAAACACAAGAAACCTGAAAATAAGGGTTGTTCTTCGGTTAATGACGTTTTTTCACGAAAAGAATATGGAAATAACGCTCTTGGAACAAAGATATCTCGCCGGAAATGGGGTGAGAACGAAGTTCTCTTGTCGGAAATAGGGTGAGAACGAAGAACTCGTCGGAAATGAGGTAGAGAACGAAGAACTAGTCGGAAATGAGGTAGGGATACCTAAAGTCTTTTGTTCAAATGATTGGATAAAATGAGAAAAGTTCACATGTGCGAATAAATGCACATGTGTGTGAGGGCATTTAGAGAAGAGTTTTTAAAACCTAGTTATTTGGAGAAGAACCCCATACTAAAGGGGCAATCTGGAAAAAACCCCTACACCAGACCTGCCTCTCTTTTTCTATCTGTTTTTAGAGGAGCTGGGTATGCAATTAAATCAAATTCAAAATTAATTTAACTAATTGACTGCAAACCCCACTAAAAAAAGGCAGAGCTCCGCATACCCAATTTTATTTTATGGCGTGCTAGCGTTTTTATTTTTGACTCCGTGTGCCCCAGCCCTTTGGGGTCAGGACTAACCTCAAGGTGCGACAAGGCCCGCAACCCGTCACACCAGGTAAGCCTGGAAAATTCATGTGCGATTGACCCCAAAGGGCCCAGGATCTTCTGATTCATGAGGGGCACAAGTCTCGAAAGTTGAACCCAGGATCTTCTGATTCATGAGGGGCATAAGTCTCGGGAACCACTGTCTACCCCTTGAGGTTTAAGGCGTGCTAGCCTTACTCCATGTACTCCCTACTTTTCAATCAAAAACCAACACCGCAAGGACATGGTATTACTTTTTGGTTGAAAACCAGTCCAAGTATTAGGTTTTGGCCAATGTTTTAAAACTCAGGCTGCGAGTTAGACGTGTCAATCCGGGTTGTCCCAATGACGCCATAGTTAATATTAATATAATATTTAAAAATAATAATAGAATAACCCTTACATTACCCTTACTAGACACATTTTTATGAATATTTGGTAATTGGTGATACAATAATCAATCAAAATATATTAAAAAATTCTCATAAAATGAAAAAAACAAATCTAATTTTCTCACCAAAATTTTAAAATAAAAAAATAGAAAATAAAAAATTCATCTTAAAGACATGAACTATTGAAATTTAGTAATTTTTTTTTTTGGAGACTCGGGGTGTCCCTAACCCTTTCGGGTGCGTGCAAAGTTGGACTCTCTTAAACTAGGTAAAGTATCATTTTCCATTACAAAGATCCGCTAATCTCATGTCTCCCTGTCACTTGGATTATAAATAAAAATGCAATGAGTTAATCCCCTTTACAGTGTCAGCTAGAACAGTTGCATGAGTTGAAGATTTATGTAAATTGGATATTGACTCTTGTTTTTAGAGGGAGATATACCTACTAATCACTTGTTATTATTCTACAATAACGGACTGTATTTATCTTATAAAAACTTCTACATTCAAATAACAGCAGCTACCAGAACTTGAACAGTTCTAACAATGGCAACAATCAAGATTGATATTGTTGACTGCACAGCTTCGTTTCGCCAGATAGGGAGTAATTGTCAAAGAATCACACTTTCCATGTTCAATGACAATAAGATCAATCTTGATTATCTTGGAACCAATCCTATATCAAAATGTTCCTACGATTCCAAGGGCTCGGAAGTGGGAAGGCCACACAATAGCTAAATTTGGAAGTGGAAATAATGGGTGGGCAAAAGAAAGACAGCTTGTTCACGAAAGAATTTTCAACCACCATGTATGATGAAGAGAGAGTTTTCAGATCTTCTGTACTCTAAACTGTGCAGATGAAATGCATATTGGTCAACGAAGAACAAATGATGTAGAATTTGGGAGCATTTCTGGCAATTATGGGGTCAGAGAGAAATGTAGTAGCAGCGAAACCAGTTGAATCATTCTGACGTAGAGCAATGTACATGCGAAAGATACAGGCAGGAAGGAGTCTTGTGAGAAAAATCAAGGCAAAGGCATGGGAGCTTTCCAATCATGAAATTCTACCAAGTTTCTATTCACAATAGATCCATTGTGTAGCCAAAACGTTTCTCCAGATTGGTGGAACTGTCTCACTTTTCTTTGAAGTTCCCACAGAATACCGAGCATTGCCGAACATGGCTCTGTTTCTGGAGCATAAACCCATAAGCACCTCACCTGTCTGCCATGGGCTATCATCCCCTCTATTTCTTTATCTGAGCAGAGCAACCAAGCTATGAGCAAAATGTTACAAAGTGAAGCAGGATAAGAAAATAAAGGAAGTGCCAAAACTCACCTGGTATTGATTGAAGGTACTCCAAAAGTTGGGGACCTATCCGGTTAGATGGCCACTTGATTGATATCTGTGTGTAGTCAATGACATTCTGAAAAGGCAATTCTACTTGATCCGATAAGATGACTGGGACACATTCCTGTTCCATACAAACACTTACCCAGTTAAGAGTACTCCAACCTGACTCTGTTAAAGAGTCCAGTCAATATATATATATGGGGAGAGAGAGAGAGAGAGAGAGACCACAAAATAAGACTCGAAAAAGCGAAGAGTCCATGATGACTCTCCACGTGGAGCCAGGCAAAATTTGGCATTGCGCAGGTGTTCAAAATATTCTGTCCTTCCCAATTTGTCAGGGCCACTTAACTTCAACTCTGGAGATTCCAACTGTTCACAAAATCAATATGCATACTTTCTTGAGGAAATTACATTTATTAAAGAGCATATAATCCCTGTAATTATCAGCCTACCCAATATAACAAAGTTCTAAATATGCATGTGCATATATCAACCAAAAGCATCCAAAGATAACAAACAATATGGTAGAACTTCATAGAAATGCTAAAAGGTACTCAATCACTTGAACAAGAATTGGGTTCTTGAATGTGAAACAGACAATTGAAAATTCCTTGCATAGCATATCACTATATCAGATAATAAAGCAGGTTACCGGTGTACGTGATTAGGTAATGCACTGTGTTTTATAGAAATGATCTATAGACTTTGAAGTGTTAAACCTTATTCTGGATATGGATTGGGAAGTCCTTCTCTTATTTCGATTAACATTCACAGATTATAATAGAGAGCAGAGAAAATTAAATATTTAATTGGACCTTAAAACTCCAAACATAAAGCAACATATAACAAAGACAGTTAAATGAAGTTCACTCCAACTTGAACAAAATCATTCTTAATTATCCAAAATAATAAAATGAAGTTGACATCAAAACTCTATATAACTGCACAATTATCCTAATAACAAGTCTAAGATCCGTTTGTTATTTAACTTGCTATTTGTACTAAATACTAATAATACTTATCTTAGTAATGCACCACAGAGATTTTGTTTACTTTGTCTAACCAACTTGTATGCATGCAACACACAACAGATATTCTACTGCCAAAGCAAAGAGGTATAGATTGATATGAAAAGGTATAGATGAATATAGTCTAGGTTTTCTACTAGTTACACTCGCATTGAAGCCAAAATATTAGTTTACTAAAATACCAAATTTCATAAATGAGATCTCAGCATCTATTTCAAACAAACATTAAATCATACAAGAAGACAAACCTTATCTGCGAATTGCTTTGCAAGCTCTGCCAATTGGAGACGACCCACCTTTCCTTGTGCTCGACCTAAGAAGTTGGCTAAGTACTTCCTCTTTGATAAGGGAAGAGGTTGGACTACGGTAGCGCCATCTTTAGTCATTCCATCATCAACATTTCCAGGGATGATTATATCTTTCCATGTATTAAAGGCACTTGTGTCTCGCTTATCTGTGCGATCCCCCTGCGCTAACACATAAACAACATTTATTGTTGGACAATAATCATGCATTTAAGAGGGGCCTACTCTTGCAGAAGATTCCATTTAGACCAATATACAACTAGCAACCAAGTAAAAGGAGCCTACTCTTTTTATCTCACCAAACCTGCAGTGATATCTACCCCAAAACAAAAGCATTATGTCTATGTCTAGATCAGCCATTTAGAAAATCACATATATACAGACAGAATTTCAGATGCCAACAAAGAATATCAGGAACTACCTCAAGTAAGGCAATTTAGAATATACGTATCACAACAGGGAAAATGAGTCCTTGTATGCTATGCATTTGTCTAATACACACATATATTGGGATAATCTTCCATGTAGACTTTATGAATACGAGAAGTAGATACTAACCATCTCTTCATGCATGTGCTGCAAATCTAGATCCAAGCCACCCATTCTGTCAGCCATGAAACCAAAATTATACCGATCAACTGATCATATCTGTCTAATTCAATGTTGGTTTGCATCGAACCATAAAAGAGGTCAGTTCCAGCCTCCCAGATAGATGGTTCGACCGTCTGGTCTGACTGATCTGACCATGTCGTCATGTTGGTATCATATATAAACTTAATTCCAAATAATAAAAAAATAGGAAATTGTTAAAGGAAACGGGGGGGATCTATGACCCAAAAAAATCAGAATAAAATACTTGGTCAATAAAATGGAATAACAAGTTGAAAAATTAATCCACAAGGCTATTTACATAATACATATTATCAATTTAATATCATAACCAATTATGAAAAATTAATCACCAATGTAGTTAAAGCATCTGGGTGGCACCTAGGCGATAGGGAGTTCCCTAGGCAACAACAATTTACTTTTGCTGCTCAAATTATATTAAATTTAAGTGGGTGCCCGCCTAGATCATGATCTAGGCGATATGGGTCCCAACTAGGAGAGGCGGTGGCCTAGGCGTCATTTTGTACACAATTATATTGCATTTGATATCCTATCAAATTATCAATCATGATTCACTGATTGTTCACACCAGTTGGGTCGCCATAGCAATTTTTTTTTTAATTGGTAATCATGAGATATCATATATAAAAAAAGAAGGCAAAAAAGTACAAGAGTTCACACAGTGAACCAAGAACAACTAAAGAAAAAAGACCCAAGCTACAAAAAATTGCTTTCTTCTAGACACTCAGAGGATTACATTTGCTTACCACTTGTTGACTAACAATAAGCCTTCTAACAGTAAACGTATGTTTTGAAAATACTTTTTGCATTTATACAATTTCAGCAATGCATTACAGTTTTTGATTTTGCAAATTCTTTCCTGATTCTGCTGCTATGATAGTATGATGTAGTTGAATTTATATGTCATAGACATCTCAGACTTGACCATACTGTATCAGTATGCGATTTCCTTTGGAAAACAGCCACTATCTTAGACATGGCCATGTGTTTGGTACCTAACAAATTAAAAGAGACCATATGCTTGGTTCCAGAGATGCTGACCTGGACAACATATATATGATAAATGTAAGTACCATATCAAATATTTATTAAGAGAAGAAAAGATGGTGTCCTTGTAGAAGCTAACACAATTAATTCAATAAACCTTGACTATTACTGGTATCTTCAATATTTATAGATCAATCTTAAAGGAGGTCATGACATGGCAAGTAATCACAATAATAAGTTGCCAATGCTTGAGACATGAATTTGTTATCTATATGAGACTTTAAGTAGCCAGTTAGAAGCAAATACAATCAATCTAAGGCAATTGAGCCAAATCTAGCAGTTCATTTGCTAGGATCAAACATATTTAGTAATTTGACACAAACTTAAAATGCATTTTTCTAAAGTAAAGCTGTAAAGCACTTAAAAATATCTTGGAAAATAAGAATTAATACCTCGGGAGTAAGAATGATGGAACGATTCAAGTATATTGCCCAAGACCGGAACAAGTGGGCACCAGCACCACTGTATTCATAATTAAAAAACCATGTGTGCATCAGTACCAGGAAATTTACAGATGGACACATAAAATTCATATATATATATACACACACACACACATATAGCATATTTTCTAATCACAAGCATGTGAATGACGATTATATATTTCTCCAAATGCTAGCACCTTAGTTATTATGGATCAGTGCTCTTCTACACAAACTAGTATTTGCATCAAATCAGTTGATAAAGGTAGTGGTTCTTCTTAAATCTTTCCAATAAATATAAAAACACATGAAAAATGTCAATGCTGCATGTAGAGAACTGCAATCAGGATCTAATTATACACAAGTCAATATTAGGCAAGTCAAGAAAACCTGTGTCCAACATAATATCTTATAACCAACTGAAAAATGTTGTCACTTGAGCTCATGGAGATTGGAGCTCTTCCTGCAAGCTCAACCTTAAGTTTATCCACTATGATATTGTTCATGACACTTCATCCCTGAATACTCAACAGCTCTACTAGATCCATATTCCTTACATGTGGCTGATAGAAAAATGAAAAGCAATGAACACAATAGCCTAAAAACATCAATTGATTCACCGAAGACGTTCCCGAATCTTCTAAACTCCTGAAGTAAGCTGGCATATTCTAATGAAAAATTATCATGCGCAGTGATGATCAAACTTACTTAAAATAAAGGACATGGACAGTGACTTCTCTGTGCCCCTTCAAAAAAATAAAAAATGTCAACTAAAAAAATTAATATTATGAAGAATGTGGCCTTCTAGAGCATAAGCCTTTGGAAAAGCCACCAATCCAAGATGCGCATCTTGCTTCTTTAGCTAAACATTACAACCTAAACCTCCTATTAACACTAGGAACACATAGAAAAAAGAATTCTGTATCTTTCATCCACTCAAAAATATAGTAGAAGATGTCGCAAAGTTTTTGATGTTGAGCTCTTCTAAGTTCTAAAGTCATTCCACCACTAGTGCAAACATGATATCATGTGTTGTATTTCAATTTCTCAACAGCTAACATTGGATTTTGCATTTCAATCATCAACCATATTCAAGCTGTGTGATTATATAAGCAACATACAAAAAATACCTTTGATGAAAATTCCAGTTCCAGGCCAGGCTATTAAATTTCAAGGAGTTTAATGAAAAATAAAATAAAATAGAAAATAGTAATCAGGTGGTAAGTTATGCACACCATGTATAGAAATGGAATGTCTTAAACAAAGAATGCATTCCTTCAACATTCCTCCAAATATAACCAACAATTACCCCCTTTAAATATATTTTGATACCAAGTTCTGTCAAGCACATTTGGACTGTTCCCACAACTTACCATCCACTATAATTCAATAATTTCCCTCAAATTCATTTTAAATAGGTTTTAGAGCAAAACAATAACCAATCATCAGCATTTTTCTTTACTACCACAGACAAAGAAATACAAGACTACCTCGGGAAGATGAATATATGGTTGCGGCCACCAGATAGCCTGAAATATTGCATTTGACTTAAAACCTGAATAAAAACGCAAAAACCTGGTCACACCAAAGCAACTCTTTCTAAACCGTTTATGTGTAAATTTGAAACAAATACTAACTTGAACCAAACAAAGTCACAAAGTATCGAAAATGCCACTCAATCACGAAATTTGCACGGACATAAACTGCATTTTTACCTTCACATATGTCAGGTTTATCTCCTTATCATTCAGACCCCCCATCATCCGAACACATTTAACATAAGTTGGTACAAAAAACAGGTCTGCTTCTTCTTTCTTCCTTGTCCGAAATCTCGATTGCAGAAGCAATCTATGTATTTTAACCTAAAAATTGAGAACAAACAAAGTAATTTGTACTTCTCCATTAAAGAAACCTAAGCAATATAACTCAAATACACAAGAACTCAGAATAAAAAATCAGGAACCCTATTTACCTAAAAATAGTAGAATTTTTCAACAAGACTCGAGAAAACCCTAGAACTTTGACAGCAATTTACCACACAACAGGGAATCAAATTCCTAGATATCATAATTACGATGAAATAAACCTAAAAGGCAATCACCTGCGTTCCCCATTGTCCTTTCAAGCACGAATCCGCAGAGATCTTACCGTCCCTCCCATACATCAACTCCTTCAACCCATCAATCTCGAGCTCGTCGTAGACATAGATCTTGAGAGAGAGACGAAACCCGTAACCGCGTTCAGGCCACGAAACTGAACCGCCATTGTTGACGAAGAAGAGATCGCCGGATTTCCTCGCATCATTGGAGGAGAAATTGCAGGAATTGAAGGATTGATCGAAGATCCTCGTGAAGAAGAAGGTCGTAGAGATCAAAATTAGGGCACCGATCTGGTGAGTTCTGGTGCAGAGAGATTGATGAGATGCGAAGATTCGGTTTTTGTTGTTTAAGCTTCCCATCTACTGAGAGTTTTGAAGAAAATTTTCAGTTGGAGGAGTGACAGATCGTTGTGTTGGGTTCGCATTTCGCAACGAAAAGAGACTTTTGCACTTCTGCCGCCGTGTTTTGTGGAGATCGAAATTATAGCCAATCGCGATTGAATTCAGGGAGAGTTCAATCGCACTCATAGGTGATACCTGTCCATTTTAACCCCTATTAACTATGGTTAAGATTCACTAACTCTTATGGTTCAACAATCTAACCTTCGTTTTCCAAAATTCTTTTTTTTTAAAAAATCAACCTTAGGGTTAAAAAAATTTAACCCTAAGGTTGATTTTTAAAAATATTTTTGTTGCCCGAGAATTGACCCTAGAGGGGGGTGAATAGGGTCTTGGCAAACTAAAAATTCTATATTCGTTATTTTTGCGGAATTTAACCTAAGTTAACTAAACAATAAATCAGATGCTATTAGTTCTAAATGATTCAACTTAAAAGAAAAAGAGAGAGTAAATGAATCAAACACCGAGATTTGTTCTCGAGGTTCGGTACTCTCGCCTACTCCTCGCCTTAAGCTCTCCTGACTTCAGGATTGAACTACGATCCACTATTGTATAATCTTCTTCAGGTGAAGATCAAACCCTTATAATCTTTGTTCCGGGTCGAGATTACACCTTCAAAGCAAGAGAACCATCCTCTCATTGCTTCACAAAGCCTTCGGCTTCAATACACCCGAATCACAAATTCTGGGATTTTACAAAGTGATGAAATGATTGATCTTTGAATCATACAAAAGCTCCTTAATGAGCTGAATAAAAATGAATACCAAGCTTCTTACTAAGCTAGATAAGAATGAATAACAATCTATTAAAATCTCTCAAGGATAGGAGTTGAATAGCTCAGTTGCAGAGATTTGGGGAAAACTGGATTTTACAGAGTATGAGAATGATTTGAATGAATGAGAGTTAATGATTCAATCAACAGTAGTTGAATTTTTTTTTATTTTGTTCATAAATAATCTCTATTTATACCCCAAGAAAAAATATGGCCGTTGGAGGAACATTAAATACACAAATGCTAGTTGAGAAATAGCCGTTGTAGAGCATTTAATGCGTGTCCTGGTTCATTCGGTTGTCCGAATGGTGACGAATGAAAAATCCCTTTATTAGGTCGTCCGAATGATCCATTGGGTCGTCTGAGTCAAATGACATTAACCAACTAAATTTCCGTTTTTACCATTCGATCATCCGAATGGGTCATTCAGTCATCCGCATGGATATAAATTGAGAAATAGCACCTTACTGTGCTTAGACAGAGATTTCATCTCCGCATTCGGTCGTCCGAATGGCCAAATTCAGCAGAAACACTGTTTTTCAATTCTTTATCTTTTGGGGATGACTCCATGAGCCTTCTTCCTTACTTTAACAAAGATGATTACCATATTTTAGGTCATTAGAAAGATTTTCAATATTGTCTAAAGGCACCTAAGGTCAATCTAGTTTTTGAGAGCTTTTCAACATCCAACCTTTAAGGACGTCTTACAAGAGTCCTAAAATAAAAATATAAACCAAAAGGCCTTCTTTGAGAGTCTTCATCTTTGATCTTGGATCTTCCATAATCTTCAAGTAGATTGTTTCTTCTCTTAGACTTTGGATGCTTTGAGCTTTATCATTGACTTGCTGATTATTTTCATGCTAACTTTCTTGAATGATTGGTTAATGCTCTTGTATTATGTTTTTCATAAACACTCAAAGGAGACATTAGTAATACAAAGATCATTTCATTATTTGAATTATCATCAAAATCATTAGGGGTACTTAAAGTTGTATTCTTGAGGCTAACAATTTTTTCTGAAAACCAATATTAGATTGTTGAACTATAAGGGTTAAGAAATCTTAATCACGGTCAATAAGGGTTAAAAAGGATACGTGTAGACTGTGGATGTGATTGAACTCCCTAAGTTCATTCATGTTTGGCTGTGATTCGATCTTGTTTTTGTGTAGGGGCAATGGATTTCCTCCGGATTGAATCACAACCAATTATCAATCTACTCATATAACTCAACAAAAACGGATTATCTCTGGCATATGCTCACGCTTTACACAGTGCGTGGTAAGATATTTAAGTAAGGGAGTGATAGCATGCATCAAGGTTTGAAATCCAGATATTATCGGCGATTTCGGTCCTCCAACTCGAACCAAAATTTAGAAAATTTCAGTTATCTAGCAGGATTTTGGAATTCTGATTTATTAATATTTTATTATATATATATATATATTGGTATAGGATGGTAAGCGACCTAGATACCTTATTAGCATAGGGGGGATTAAGTTAGAATCATCATAAAGACCCTATGTGACTATCTAGACCAATTAGAACCTGAAAATAGGTTTTTGGGCAAAACTAGTGAGGCATGTTGACCGCTGGCCTACCGGTCGACCGCCCATATACAAAACATAAATGATGAATTTTTCCAGAGACTTGGTTTTTGAGGGGAGGGCGGTCGACCGATGTGTGCAAATTTTGGTCTTTTACTCTAATTAGAAGTCTGCGTTTGCTTATAAATAGTAGGGTTTGATCATCATTCGAACCTAAGAGAGTTTAGAGAGAGCTTTATTGAGATCATTAGGGTTTTCCAATCTCATTCTCCCCTCATCTTCCATCCTAGAGATTGCAAGTCATTAATTCTTTCTTATTTGATTGTATATTCTCATAGTTGGGATTCAAGTAGGGTTTGTTTGAATTAACAACCATCAACCCGTTCTTTCAAGAACAACTTGGTCGGAATAATCCGAAGCCTTTGTGAAGGAGATCGATCCGAGGAGGATCATGGTTATCTGAAGACACAAGAGAAGAACAAACTGTTGCGGTTGATAATGTGACTTGTGAGTTCGTGGTGGCTTATCGAGGCGTGGAGGACTGAGTATTGAGGATCGTTGTATTGAGTCTGGTTGAGTACAATTCAAGTCTTGTAAGTTTCTGTTACTTTTTCTTAATGATATCTCTTGCTGGACTTGGTCCCGTGGTTTTTTCCTGAAAGAGTTTCTATGTAAAAATCATTGTGTTGTGGTTTACTTATCTTTCCTTAGTCCGCACTTTATTGTTTATCATCCTTTAATTAATAATTTGATTGAGTAAATTAAATAGGATACATAGACTTTTAGGAAGACCTTGCCTCCCACCTTTGGATTGTTAGTTCTCAACTAATATAATATATTTGTGTTCACCATAATTTTCACTATATATTATATTAAATATATAAATGTGTTGTGCCCCAAAATCTCATCTTGGTCATAATGAAACTTTGGAGTCATGACAATATATATCCAATCATTATCCTTAAAACATACAAGGCACGCTAAATATGAATTTGAAAATTTTCTTAATTATAGATAATAATTCCAACGATTATAATGCAACTTGTCTAACCAATCATAAATACCAAAGTGAACCTAATATTTCAACATGATCAATGACTAATCATAAATACCAAAGTGAACCTGATCGTTCAACATGATCAATGACTGAAATAAACCTAAACAATAAAATCTGAAATTTTCTTATTACATCTCTTAAAATAAACTAAAATAACAACTAATAATCTAAACTCAATAATATGGAATGGAAAGTAATCCATATTGATCTCCTCTTCCTGGAAATCACCTTAATATTCTTTTGTATACTCCTCCTCTATCCAAGGTGGTAGAGCACATATGTCGAACAATTGTGCCAATGCGTGGTTCGAGATGACGTGACGTGTGCAGCCCAACATGACGTAAAGTGACTCAAAACAACATAAAACAGCTTGATGTGACATCAAGATGACTTGATGTGAAAAAAGGCGGCTCGATGCGACAACAACTCAAATCAAATCAAATATAATATAATAATAATAATAATAATAATAATAATATATCTTAATGGATAAGGATGAGTAGGGTGTACTATCACCACCCCTACACACCTCACCCTTTCTTCTCTTGTTATGGGGTGATGTTATCACCACCACCACATTGTTTCAGTCCCTCCACGCACACCTCACTCCCTCCTCTCTCATTCGATTAACACCACAGCCCCTCTCTCCCTCACATTTCACTCCTCTCTCTCACTACAAGAAAACTACCGGGCAATGACATAATAGTAGTGACGGAAACGTTTCCATCACTAATGCATTACTTATAGTGACGGAAAAGTATGCCGTCACTAATATTCCATCTCTAATAGGGAATTTGATATTTATGAAGTTTTTTCCGATTAAATCGAGTATTAGTGGCGAAAATATTTCCATCACTAATAGGGATTGCATAATAGTGACGGAATATTCCCGTCACTACTGATATTAGTGATGATAGTTTTCCGTCTCTATTAAGATTGAGATTATTAGTGATGGAAAATCTTTCGTCACTACTGCTATTAGTAACAGAAGTGATTTATAGTGATGGAAGTATTCCGTCTCTATTAAGATTGAGTATATTAGTGACGGAAAATATTTCCGTCACTAGTAATCCAAGCAGCGACGAAAATATTTTAATCACTAGTAACACTATTAGTAACGGAAATATTTCCGTCACTAGTAAGAATATTACTGACGGGAATATTTCCGTCACTAATATGGTTGTTACTAGTGATAGACTTATTTCCGTCACTATTAGTGATGGAAATATTTTGGGTCATTAATTCCATTTCCGTCACTGAACTCGGAGTTAAAATTGCCGACATTAGTGACAAAATTTTTCCATCTCTATTTAGTGACAAAAATATATTTCCGTTGCTAAAGACCTTTAGCCACGGACGCAATTTTAACGGATTAGCGATAGACATTTTTTCGCCACTAATAGTAATAGTGACGAAAAATCGAGTATTAGCGACGGAAAATTTCCATCGCTGCCTGGTGGTTTTCTTGTAGTGGATCTCATCTCTCAAGCTCTCTTCATCATTTTCTTCTAATTTCCCTCAACTTCATCTCTCATTTCCATCTCTTAAACCCTCTTTCACACTCTCACGGTTTGAGGCTCAAGGAGCTCCTTGGTGGTGTTGGGAAATCAAAGGGAAGAAGAAAAGAGAGATCTAGGGTGTATCACCACCACCCCTTAAGGTAATCTCAACCCTTATCTCCATTTTTGATTTTTATAGTTGAAATGATGAGTTGGGTTGGAAGTTCTTTTTAAGGATATGATTGGCTTGAGACTTGTAAAACAAATTTATGGTGTGCTTTGGGTAAGAACTCAAGAGACTTGAGTACAGGTTCAAGAATGGTGTTCGAAGTTAGGTATAACTCAAGTTGGAAATTTTGTAAATAAATTGATATAGCTTCATAGTCAAAGCCATGAAGTAAGTTTTATGTGTGACTTAGGTAAAGTTTGATTGGGAATACATGCCTTGAGTTGGGGTTTTGGTAAAGAAATGTTACTAACATGGGTTAGATTTGACACCATGAGGGAGCGGGAAGTTGCAGAATTTCCTGCACAACCCTAGATTTTGATTTTTTATAAAATTATAGAGTCAATCTTTTGATTCCATTTTTCTGTCAGAGGTTCATATGAACCAGACCAAGGTTTTGGCTAAATTTCGGAGGCATCAGACCTCATTTGGTATTTAAAATGTAATTAAGAATGGGAAAGATCTGTTTTGCAAATTCTGAATTTCTGAATGTAGTCTGTATTTGGGAAAAATGATCCCCTAGATAAAACCACTGGTTTCCTGTGATTTTTTGTGAGAACATAGGAATTTAAGTCTAGTTTCAAATGAAACAAATTTCAGGACCAAATTCTGAATTTTGAGTGAGTTAGGGTTGAATGTTCCGAAATGATTCATTCTGGAATGTAGTTTCCAGCACCTGTTCCTATTGTTTAAAAATCCTTATAAATTCTAAAACTAATCAATTTTGAATAAATCATATTTTTCCAGAATATAAGATATGTCTAGATTCATATCAACCTGATTTCATCCCATTCAGACTTATAATAATTAGCATTAGGATTTATTTGATACAATCGGGTGAATACTGGAGATCTCTTATGATTACAATGTAAGGGACCCTAGGGGTATAAAAGAAATTAAATGAGAAACGAACATCTAAAAATGGTCATTTGTTGTTTTTAAAGGAAAAAATGTGGAGAAAAGAAAAGGAGTTATCGATCGAGACTCAGATCGAGGGATTCGACATCCGAGGAAAGCACGAAGGAGCACCAAATTAAGGTAGATGTAATATCTCTAACTATCAATAGCATGAGCATCAATTTATGAATGTGACATGAGATATTATGTAGAGATAACTTCCCTAGTTAATGGTATCATGAACATCACTTATGTTAAATATAATGCATGTTGATATAATCTGTATTTCTCTATGTTAGTTATGATTGAATGATGTACTAATGATGTTATGATCATCTGTTAAATATAATGTATATGATATAATCTGTATTTTCTCTATGTTATTTATGATTGAGTGATGTAATGCTAGTATACAAGCATGAACTAGATAATGTATGTTGGTGTGAAATTTTCATAACATGATGCTTTAGTTACAAAATTATGATTTGCTTGCCTTTACGATTTATAAATCATGTGCTATTATCTTGTAAGACCAAATAACCGTATGCATGATAATGTCTTAAAGCACAACATGTTCACAAGATTATATTCTCACAAACTCACAAGTCTCATGAGCTCGCAAGTCTCGCAAGACCTTGCAAGTCTCACAAGACCTCACAATTGTGTAGATAAGTATATGTATGATGCTTGTTGGGTTTTCAACCATCTATGGATACCAACAACATGCTAGTTCCTGGTTCACAAGTAGATGCAATTAGGAAAACGAGGGTACTAACCTGGTTTATAAGTAGATGCAAAATTAGGAAAAATGATGGTTGGTACCTGGTTCACAAGTAGAAGTGCAACAGTAAAATGATGGTGTTAATAGCGGGACACTGGCAAGGGTCAACTAGTTGAAATCTACAATATATGTAACCTCATGACCGATATAAGAGTTTTGAGTTATTTTAAGTTATGCGCACAGTGCATGTGTTCTCCTAGGATAGGCACGGTATGACTTGTATGATGAGACACACACAAGTATGCACGTCTTGTATGCTCACATGAAGTTTCATACTCTGATTTCATTATATATAATAGATTAAATTATATGTCTTGAGAATGTATGTTATGATATTTATGCTTATTGTTAGTTAGAATGTTATGTCTATTGAGCCGTATGTGCTCAACCAAAATATTCATGACTACAGGTTTAGAGTTTGAGACTGCTAATGAACCTTTGATAGAGAAGGACTATGTTGAGGAACTAGAAGGTGACATCCAGGTAAAAGATGGTTAATAAGACAATTCCGTACTTTTGAGACTTGAATGTTTAAATCAATGTTTGTAATTAAATGATGGATGAATGTTTAAACTAAGTAGGCTGACTTGGGGATTATGGTAAAGAGTTTTGGATTATCAGGTTCAGTTTACTTTTGATTGAAAGATAAATGATCATTTAAAGAATTTTTTTAAGGTCGTAGTTCAGTATGTCTTTTAAGCTCTTAAGATAAGTTAAGGTAAGCAGTGCTGCGATTCAAAGTCCCATTTCAGCTAAGGGGGATTTTGGGTCGTGACAATTCCATTACCTTACCCTGTCCCAACAACATTACACCACACAAGGATTGTCCTGAGGTGGGACTATACCAGGCCAATAGACCCTACCATTGCCTTAAAACAAACATCACATCATACGAGAGTCATTCCGATAGGGAACTTAACCAGGCCAATGGACCCTACCATTGGCTTAAAACAAACATCAATACATTAGCCAATGGTCCATGACAATCCTTCCTGGGAGCAAAACCGGGCTTCCTAGAGAAATCTGTCTTCTTGCGATCGATCGTACTTTGTCTACGATCGATTGCCCAGGGACCAAACAAAAACCCAGGTGATCCGTCTGATTACAACCGATCGTCTGATCGATCGCATCATCGATTGCACACCTTCTGCATGCCTACGATCTATCGCTACATCACTGCGATCGATATCAGATTACTCCGAGCCTAAATTCCGAGCTGTAAATAGTCCAAAACCGAGGGCTACGCCCCTCTGCTCCATTTCCACACTTTCCCATCTCTTCCATACACGTCACACTGGGTCTCCGACCCTTTTTCATCCACTCCACACCAGATCAAAACCATTCCACATACCAAATAGCTTAAATAAAGGGAAAATAGAAGAGAGGGAGAGATTTTACTCACTACATGTAGATCGAGGCTCCAGAGAGAGAAAAGGACATCACGGTTGCGTCCGGAATGCTGAAGAACCTCAAGGTCAACCTCTTCTCTCTTCATTTTCCACTTTCTCTCTCTAGACTTCTCTCTTTCTCTCTCTACACGTCGATCGAGGCATCAGGGAGAAAAACAGATTTCGCCAGCACGTCGGGAATGCTAAAAAACCCCAAGGTAGACTCATTTTTTTCTCTACTTTCTCTCTCCTCTTTCTCTCTTCTCTCTCTCTCTAGAATGCGAAGGGGTAGAGCTTCAACGCACAGGTGAGTGATTAAATTAGGGGAGGGGGTGCCCGTCTTTATATAGACTCACACCTCACCTACGTGGCAAACCCATGTGCTTGCACATGGTGTGCACATGGTCATGCCACATGGCATTGACCACGATTGACCAGTTTGATTGGTTTTCCGTTTTGGCACACTTACGACCTTCGTAACACTATGAAACGACAGGTGACTGAACTAGGGGTATTCCGATACCCACTGTGCAAATTTCAGATAAAGATGTTGAGTTTTGATTGTAAAAAGTAAGTTCGGAAGAAAATTATAAAACCCACAAATTTCCTGATTTTGGACAGAAAACAAGTTGTGGTTTCTTTATTTGAGATGATGAACTGCCGAAACGAACATACAATCGTCCCCACGGTCGACCAACACTTAGTAATATGAGTTTTGTGGATTTCTATTGGAACACTTGATAAATATCGAGCCCAACTGAACTTTGAAAATCTATGATTTTCTTGCGTACAAAGCCCCCGTGGTCTCGTGGATTGATGCGCGATGGAACCAGTACAACGGGTGATCGTCTCGATAACTGACTGACACACTGTGTGCGATTTTCAAGAAAAAACACTGAAGTTTTATCGGTATAACCCAATCCCGAACAAAAACCCACTTTCCACAATTTTATCAAACACTGATCTAGTGGTAATTAATTTTAGTGAAATTCACTCTAGTTAATGCCCAATAACCCCAAAATATTATCATATTAAAATTTCGGGTCGTTACAATCTCCCATCCTTACAAAAATTTTGTCATGCCCCAAAATACCCCCTAAGAGTTAAGGGATACTTTAGGTGTGATACTTCGTACCTGCCAAACCCTCCTGTAATTAACAAGAGAATACAGTACAAAAATGATAATCAGAGCGCAGAAGCTAAATATAAATGCGGAAGCGCAAACAAATTTTTCCTTTCTTTATAATGATCCAAACTATAGTATTCCAAGTTGACATAGTTATATACAAAACATGTCTAAGTCTAAGGTGGACAGGCCCACCTATCAAATACAAAAGACAAAATACGACTCTATCTCGCTCAATAGTCACCCCCGTGGGGCCAGTGGTCTAAGTCTCTAGCCTCAGCCTGAGGCTCGACTACCAGATCCTCATAAGGTTCCTCCTCGCCGTAGTCCTCCTCTATCCAAGGACCCGGATCACATATGTCAAGAGGAGCTCGTGTACCTACCGACATGAAAGTACGGCTGAGCATGGAATACTCAGCGAGTACAAACTCCTAACCAACAATGGTGATAACGAACAACATCATATACAAGTAATAGAAGGAGTACAATTCATAATCAATTTCTAACGACATCATACATAAACGTTTTATCAAGTATAATTGTTATGAAACCAAAACACGTCTATGAATCATACGAAACCTCTTTGAGTTATCCTTTCAATATTTCTTATGAGCCAGAGGTTAGCACCCGCATATCCCTGGGCTACCAACCTCCTTGACAGTATAATATATTTTTTATGAGCCAGGGGCTAGCACCCGTATAATCCCTGGGCTACCAACCCCCTTGATAGTACAATATATTTCTTATGAGCCAGAGGTCAGCACCCGCATAATCCTGGGCTACTAACCTCCTTGACAATACCATTTCTTTTCTTATGAGCCAGAGGTTAGCACCCTTAACCGGGGCTACCAACCTCCTTGACAGTACAATACCTTTCTTATGAGCCAGAGGTCAGCACCCGCATAATCCTAGGCTACTAACCTCCTTGACAATACCATTTCTTTTCTTATGAGCCAGAGGTTAGCACCCTTAACCGGGGCTACCAACCTCCTTGACAGTACAAGACCTTTCTTATGAGCCAGAGGTCAGCACCCGCATAATCCTGGGCTACTAACCTCCTTGACAATACCATTTCTTTTCTTATGAGCCAGAGGTTAGCACCCTTAACCGGGGCTACCAACCTCCTTGACAATATCCTCCATCTACATATGTGCTTGTGCATAGCAATCGTGAAATCATGATGACATATAGCATTTTAACAATTCCCAACTCACATGAGAATTTAAGAAGCGAAATAAACACATGTATACAACTTACCAAATGGGGAACATTTATGTGACTCATGCTTTCAAATCTTAGTTTATTCATGCATTCTATCAAACATGTGGTATTCAACCTTTTTACCTTTAGTTATTTCATATTTTCTCATTCGAACATTTCATCAAACACTTGGGGTGTGTTCATTATGCGTAATATGCCCTTCCACCATTTTTCCATCATTCAATACATCACAACATGGCATCCAATCGCCTCCACTCCTCATCCATTCATACATTCCACCCTTTGTTTGTATTATCTTGTTTATGTTTTAGGGATTTAGCATATACCAACACAAGGGAGTAATGGGGAAGATCTAACACATATTTACTTAGGAAAATCCTAGGTTATTACCAAAGTAACTAGGAAGAGTATACTAACCTTGAAAAGGGAAAGAAAAATCCTTGAGGATGATGTAGAAACGCTGCCCTAGCTTGGAAGAGGTACTCCACATGAGCTTGAGGTTCGATTTGGAGAATCCAAGCCTTTAGAACTGTTCTAGGGTTCTAAAACCCTTGATTCTCTCAAGTGGAAAACCCTAGATGTAAATCCCCCTTCTCTTCTCTTCTTCTCTCTCAAAACCTTCTAAGTGAGGTGAATGAAGCCCTAAAGGCTCGGGCAAGCCCTTATGGGTAAGGGTTAACACCCAAAAGACGAAAACGCCCTTACTAAAAATTCTGTAAAACTCGATAGACTGAGCGATCGGTGCTTATGACCGATCGATCGGTTGCCGACCGAGCGATCGGTGTTATTGACCGATCGACCGGTCAAAAACATGCTCTCTGGAAAATTTCCCCATATAAAATTTTTGACCAGTCGATAGCCACCGATCGATCGGTTTTGGACCGATCGATCGGTGCTCTGCAGGTTCCACTATTTTGACCATATCTTTTGACTCGTTCGTCCGATTTTGACGATTCAACTTGCGTTGGATTCGTCTTTTGAAAATGGACATTTCTGACATTTCGGAATTTTCGATTTCTCCCTTATTTATTAATTATACTATGAGGAAGGTCAATTGGTAACGAAAATGCTATTCATTAAAGTTGGAAAAGTCCGGGGTGCTACAAATTTCATCCTCAAAATTTGATCAATTTGTATCTTACAACAGGGGAGAGTGCAATGGTTCAATTATTCTTAAACTACTGCTATACCTTATATGCATTCAAACACATTACAAAATATATCGATTATATTTAAAAAATTTTTGAGTATTTACATACATATTAAGATATGATGAAATACAAAACATACATCATGACAATGCCTACTATGGCAAAACAAAAGTGTCTAAAGTCTATCTTTGATGATGTCCTTATTGTGCTGGACCTCTTCTTGTGACATTGCCAAGACACGACCCTTGTTGTCCTCGCTTGACTTTTGTTTCAAATCATAGCACTCCCTTTTGACGTGGCCCGACTTGCGACACTGATAACAAACCCTAGCTTTGTAGGCTTCAGTTCGCAGGTCTTGATCACCACGCCCAAAATTTGACGCTTTTAATTCTTCTGAAGCATTTTCTCTATGAAAGTTCTCAAATTTTCTCTTCTTGGTGTAGTCTTCCAATATTTCTTTTCCTATTGGTCTTTTGACCGGTCTCTTTTCTTTGACAACCAACGATTCTTGTATTTTTTTATACACTTTTTCAATTCTTAAAGCTCTGTCTAGAATTTCTGAGAATGAAGTAAACCTTTGTACTGCCAGTTTTCCTTTGATTGTTGGCTTTAATCCATCCTCGAACTTGTCAACTCTCCATTGTTCATCCTCAACAAATCTTGTTGCAAATCGGGAGAGCTAGTTGAATTGTTTATATTCGCTAACTGACATATTGCCTTGACTCAGCTGAAGGAATTCCATCTCCTTCGTCTTGCTTATTGAGACCGAAAAATACTTCTCATGAAATAATTCTGTAAATTTTATCTAGGAGATAGGCTTTTGATTTTCTAAAACAGTCCTCTGAACAGTTGTCCACCAATGTTCAGCCTCTCTTGACAACATGAATATTGCTAACTCTGGCTTAACCTCATCTGGGCATGCCATCAGCCGAAAGATCTTCTCAAGTTATCGAATCCAGTTTTCGTCCACTAACAAATTGGTGACACTGGAGAACGAGCTCGTTTAAGTCTCCTGAACTTCTCAAGTCTATTGTCGTTCCCTTGTTCTTGTTCTGGATTAATAGGGACATGGTTACCACTCTGTGGCTGTTGAATCAACTCTGCTAGAGCAATGATGACCTCAAATGCTCCAGCCAGAGTATCTCAGGTACTCGTCTTGGCGGCATCGTATTCCTATTACGAAAATAACAACACTTTACTATCTCTCAATAGGGACATCAAAATATAATTCATCAGAAGGTCATCCAAAATATTTCACATAACTATCCTAAGTAGTCTGATCATGCTTAATCCATTTCAGGCATAATAAGACTACCTCTTACGCTCTCCTAGAGATGATCTATATCTCAAGCATTCACTTCTAAGGTATACATAAGGTTTCAAATTGTCATCTGATTTGAAATCGATAGTGTACGACCGTCCTAATTGGGTCTCATATACAATTAGACCTTATATCGAATACAATTTGTTATAATTGTTATTACTTTTAGCTCTGATACCAACTGTGACGCTTCGAACCTATGCCTAAGGAATCGTGTTTTGCGACACGTGCCCATTCGTCATAACCACGCATGCGGGACTTTACCCACGAAAATATGAGAAATTTCAACTTTTTCTTATGAGCTTACATAAGCAATAACAACTGGTCATCACAATAACCTATCATAAGCAAATGTGTTACCTCACTAGCTACAGTAGCCACTACTTTTGGCGCCATAATTGTGCTGGTACACTTTCCAAACTCTATCAAGCGTAGCTCCTTACCAATTAACAATTGCATCAGAATCTGAAGACATAGAATGAGGAAATGAGTTATAGAGCCTAACGAAATCCACAGTCCATCTAGACTATTTTTCACATAATAATATTTATCAATAATGATATAGTAGTACAATACAAATCTCATATTATAATAATATCGTAACTTGTGACCCAAGGTCACTCAAGGCTATTTCACCCTATCCGAGATTCCCAACCTCTAAATATTTTACATCATCAAGTTCATCCTATCATTGTCCACAACACCAGGTTACCGTTTCAGATAACCGCTCACACTTTATCCTTGAGTCCACAGACTTGATCGACTGGGCCTACGCCCATGTACAACCTCTATCTCTGAGTCTATAGACTCAATCATAAACCAATCGGGACTTTTCCCGATGACGACCAATCCTTGGGTATGTCGGCCTAATTAATTTCAAATCTGTATATTCCATACATAACCCGGGCCTTCACCTGATAACTGCCAGGAATAATAACTCTGACATAAACCACTGTCAAGAACCACACCTCTGACATATCACACTCTGGGAGGAACAACACCTCTGACATATTACTTTATATTTTCCCATTGTGGGAACACCGACTCACACAACCACATTTGTCAGAAAACAAATCTGATTGCCAGGATACACATCTAATTGTCAGGATACACATCTGATCACCGGGATACACATCTGATCATAGTCAGGAAATTCATCCGACCTCCCAAGAAAATGAAACTCATCTGACAAGCCAGAGACGCACCTCTAACTAACAGGAAACACCTAACCATCACGAAACACCTGACCACTAGGAAACACATGTCTATCAGGAACACATCTAACATATCACTCTGCTAGACATAATACCTCTGACATGACACCCTTTTTAGACAATACATCTGATAACCAGGATACCCATCTGATATCCAGGAAATCCATCCGACCTGTGAGGAAAATGAAGCTCATCTGACAAGTCAGGGACGCACCCCTGACTAACAGGAAATACCTGACCACAAGGAAACACCTGTCTATTAGGAACACCTCTAACAATATAATCCTGTCAGGGAAAACACATTAGTACAATCCTACCAGGCAAAATACCTCTGACAGCAAATCCTGTTAGGCATGACACCTTTGACCACCAAATATTGTTAAGTACAACACCTCTGACATTAAATCCTGTAAGGCACAACACCTTTGACGGAATATCTTGTCAGGCACCACACCTTTGATATCAAATCTTGTGAGGTACAACACATCTGACATCAAATCCTGTAAGGCACAATACCTCTAACATCAAATCTTGTCAGACACAACACCTCTGGCAATATATCATTTAATATAATCTCTGTTGGGATGTACCTGCCCCTGCACAACATCGTCCCTCAAGGCAACCATTACATTTTATCACAATGTCTGTTGAGTGCATACTTGCCTACACAGGCCAATGCTCCCTCAAGGTAATATCATTTAGTTCGTAAACTCAATACATCCCTAGGTCCGTAGTCTCCAATCCAAACTTGGGTCCATAGACCCAATGCCATCCTAACTCTCCTGACTATCAGTCACGGAGGAATCCTGGCTCTTAGTAAACCCCCCTTTTAACAGACCCACCTCTCCAGACCTAGTTAAAGAGGGACCACAGACAACATGTTGCACATATTAGGTTTTCTAACCATAGGAAATCCCCAATTAATCCAAGCTTTGTTTGATTAATTGATATAATTGGGACTCACATCCGTAGACCAAGTCCTAGGGTATACTGTTCCGGTGTGGAACATTACCTGGCCAATTGACTATTCCATTGCCTTACCATGTCCCAACAACATCACACTACGCAAGGATTATACCGAGGTAGGACTATACCAGGCCAATGGACCCTATCATTGCCTTAAAACAAACATCAAATCATACGAGAGTCGTTCCGATAGGGAACTTAACCAGACCAATGGACCCTACCATAGCCTTAAAACAAATATCAATACATCTGCCAATGGTACATCACAATCCTTCCAGGGAGCCAAATCGGGCTTCCCAGAGAAATCTATCTTCTTGGGATCAATCGCACTATCGATCACACCTGCGATCAATCATACTTTGTCTGTAATCTATCGCCCAGGGACCAGACAAAACCCCAGGTGATTTGTCTGATTACCACCGATCATTTGATCGATCGCTACATCACTGCAATTAATCGCAAATTACTCCGAGCCTAAATTCTGAGTTATAAATAGCCCGAAACCCAAGGCTACGCCCCTCTGCTCCATTCCCACGCTTTCCCATCCCTTCCATACACATCACACTTGTTTCCGACCCTTTTTCATCCACTCCACACCAGATCCAAACCATTTCATATAAAGAATAGCTTAATTAAAGGGAAAAGACAACAGAGAGAGGGATTTTACCCACTATGCATAGATCGAGGCCTGGAGAGCTAAAATGATGTCGCAGTTGCGTCCGAAATGCCAAAGAACCTCATGATGAACATCTTCTCTCTTTATATTCCACTTTCTCTTTCTAGACTTCTCTCTTTCTCTCTACACACTGATCGAGGTACCGGGGAGGAAAACGGATGTTGCCAGTGCGTCGAGAACGCCAAAAAACCCAAAGGTAGACTCCTTTTTGTTCTCTCTCTATTTTCTCTCTCCTCTCTCTATCTTCTCTCTCTCTCTAGAATGCGAAGGGCTAGTGCTTCCGCGCACAGGTGAGTGAACAAATAGCGGAGGGGTGCCCCTCTTTATATAGGCTCACACCCATGTGCTTGCACATGGTCATACCATGTGGCGTTGACCACGGTTGACTGGTTTTTCAGTTTTGGCACGCTTACGACTTTTGTAACACTATGAAACGACATGCAACGAAGCCGAAATGACAGGTGAATGAACTAGGGGTAGTCCGACACCCACTATGTGAATTTCAAAGAAAAATGTTGAGTTTTGACTTTAAAAAGTAAGTCCATAAGAAAATTGTAAAACCCACAAATGTCTTGATTTGGGACACAAAACATGTTGTGGTTTCTTCATTTGAGATGATGAACTGCCGAAATGATAGACAGTCATCTCTACGGTCGACTGACACTCAATGGTATGAGTTTTAAGGATTTCTATTGGAACACTTGATAAATGTCGAGTCCAACTGAACTTCGAAAATCTGTGAATTTTCTAGTTTTCTTGGTTTTCTTATGTACAAGGCCCCCGCGGTCTCGCGAATCGATGCGCGACGGAACCGATACAATGGGTGATCATCTCGATAATCGACCGGCACACTGTGTGCGATTTTTGAGGAAAAATACTGAAGTTTTATCAGTGCAATCCAATCCCAAACAAAAATCCACTTTCCACAATTTTATCAAACACTGATCTAGTGGTAATTAATTTTAGTGAAATTCACTCCAGTTAACGCCCAATAACCCTAAAATTTTATCATATTAAAATTTCGGGTCATTACAAATATCCTTGACCAACCCAAAGTTTGACATTATCATTCTTGCTTGTCTTTTCTTGAAGCCAGATATGACATATCCTAAACTAACCCAAAGTTTGGCATTATCATTCTTGCTTGTTTTGTACTTGAAGCTAGTTATGACATATCCTTGGATATGCCCTATCCTTGACCAACCCAAAGTTTTGCATTATCATTCATTTGTAGAATCACTTGTCTTGTAGTTTGGTTTACTTTTAATTACTTGTATTTAGAAAATCTCGGTCATGAAATACATACTTGTGTAGAAGGGATTTTTGTGAGCATCATGCTATTATAGAAAAACTCAAAGTAACTGCATGTCGGAATTGAAAGCATAGTTAGATTCATGAAATACCCTTAAATATGCATTCATAGTCATAGGGCATCATTAATATATCATACATTGTATAAATCATGGGTACTTAGCCTATTACATCCGTAACTTGCTTTATAACTCATAATTTATGGGAAACATGATCATTTTAGAAAATAGGAACTACTCATACCTAAATCTCAACATTCATGCTTAAAAATCTAGGTTTATGATCTAGGTCATCACTAAATCAACTAGTAAGAGGTACTTACTTGGCAAAGGCCAAATCTTGGCTTGAAAGATGGCTTGGACACGAACTTGAGCTTAAGGGTGAAGATCCACGCTCGAGGAAGAAGATCCAAGCTTGAGGAAGGTTTGGAGCAAGAATCGAGCTCCTCCTTTGATCTCACATGAAACCCCCTTTTGGAACCCCTAGGTTTTCACAATTTTACTCTCAAAATGTTTCTTTCTAGGTGTTATAACCCTTAATTCCTCGAAATTTGGGTATTTATAGAGTTAGGTTGCGTTCGTTTAATGAGAAAGTAAGAGAAAATGTCATTTTCTCATACTTTTTGTGTTGTTCAAGATGAAGGAAACGCACGGTTTCCAAAGACTTTTTTCTTGATAGTGTTTTGGTTTCTTTTACTTTCCCTTAAATTTTTTTTGAAAAAGGTGGTTAATCTGAGAGAAAGTTACATCACATTTTACGAGGTCAAGAGAAGCCTCTTAACGGTCATATTTTTTGAAAATTTTGGTTTCTTTTCTATCATGAATGATGTAAACCAAACGGGCAAAAGAAAATAAAATCTAATTTTATTTTCTTTTACTTTCCTTCATTTTCTTTTCTCCTACCCACTTTCTCCTGAAATGAACGGAGCCTTAGGGTTGTTAAAAATCAAAAATACCATTCACGCGTAACTATTCACGGTTTTTGTGTGTTGGACTCGTTGACAAGTTCGAGTGCCCCCTTTGGATTCGTCGACGAGTTCGACACAAGAACATTCTGTTCCAACACTGTTCATGAACTTGCGACGAGTTGTTTTTCCTGAGATGAACTCGTCGACAAATGGAACCCGATTTTGCCTATTTTGCTGATTTTCACATTCTATCCTACTTAGGACCCTTTCCCTATTGTTTTCAACTCCTATAAACACCAAATGACACTACCTTTAAGGTTTTAAAACATCCATCACACTATGTTTCATTTCAAAACATAAAATCAAAATTACATCAAGGCTTTTTGGCCCTTTTTACAAGAACTATTGACATGAAAAGTGAATCCAAGTTTCTAGGGTTCTACACCAAGTTCATCACAGGCTGAGTTTCGAATGACCAACATTTCAGCCACTTCAAAGTCTTACTCCATTTTTTAATTAAAAGAATCCATCTTAACGGAGACCATTGCATATTAGCATGGCAGGTCACAGGCCTTGAAACCTTCAAGGTTCTTGCACTTGTCTTGAATCTTGATATTGTGCTCACAAACAACGCTAACCCACTCAACTCTAACCAAATTAAATAACATAAATCAAATAATAAAAAAATCTTCCACCGAGAAGGAAAGAAAAGAAAAATATAAAAATTATCTAAAATTAAGAAGTTTATGAGGTTAAAATAAACATTTCACCCTAATCAACAAAAAAAGGAAGTTATGGCAACAACAATCAGAACAAAAGCATAATTGATTAACCACCTTTTGATTGCAAAACCATCTAAAGAAACACAACCTCATAAGTATGGGTAGTCTATGGATACGTCTATGGATACTCCCAAAATACTCCATAATCCTAACCCTTTAATTCAAATAATTATGGGTCAAGATTAGAGCTAACCTGGCTTTGAAGAATGATAAAATAAGACAATCCAAATCTAATCTTGATCATTAATTATTTGAACTAAAGGATTAGGATTTGGGAATATATTTGGGAGTACCCATAAACTGATTTTTTAAGTACTTCTAGGTTATATAACTCACATATTCCCTTCCTGTATGCTATTCGATGACATCGCTTAGCTCCTACTAATACTACTATTGAGAATGAATTAAAAGTTTATATACCATTATGATAAGGCCAACCATCAATTTAGATTTCTCTGATAGGCTCTAGTTCAGATTCAAGTAATCCTAATTCCTCTTTAGTGTTTGTTCCTAACTTTTCATGGGCTCTAATGCTAATATTGTATAGCTTAAAACCTTTTTAAATGGTTTAAAACTCAATTTGTAGAACAAGTGTGACTTTATAATTTTGATAAAACTAAGCTCTTTCTAGAATTCAAGTAATTTAAAATTTACTTTATATGATAAAGGTGATTTCATAATTTTGATGAAACCAAACCCTTTCTAGAATATTCATTCACCATGGGTGAGTTTTATCTGAAAAATGGATTTATTCATGGATTTTAGACCTTTACTTTGCAAAAGTGAACTCAATCACTAAAATGCCCCTAATTCACTTTAGTCCCACATTGAAAGTGAGAGAATTTCTCCACACATTCTCAACTTATAAATACCCCATCTCAAACTCATTTCAGTCACTCACTATCAATCTTTCATTTTATAAGCACTAAAGGAGTCCAACACTTTTTCTCTTCAAAGTTTTTACTCTAACCCTTTAGCCTAGACTTAGTCTAAATTCCTCTAGTCTTTAGTAATTCTCTTAGATAGGCTAAACAATCTCAAAGCCTTGCAGAAAAGTAGTGAGGAGGAGAAGAAAGAATGAAGAGGATGAGTAAAAGATTTCAACCACACTCAAGTGAGTTATATTTAATATTTAATTTCTTTAAGAAAACAGTTTCTTCTACTATCCTCCTTTTTTATGCCAGTTTTTAGCTAATGTAGTAGCCCTTCCCCTCTTTCAAAATGTAGTTTGGATCCCTCATAAATGTGTTCCACTGATTAGTGGCTCCTTATGTAAGAGGGGGATAGAAACCTTTTAGTTTTAGAACTCATTTTTTACTTTCTTTGATTTGAGCATTTTTTTTGTTTCATATCACGAACTCATCTCCTATATTTTATTAAAGACCCCATTTGACACATTTCTTCAAATATAGGCTCCTTGTGAAAATATAGATAAATGAATGTAAATACATCAAATATGGACTCCTAGTGAAAATAAAGAAAGGAATGTACCACCCTAGTTCCAGAACTCCCCGATTTTCAAAAACTTGCATTTCATAGTCTCTAAAAATAAAATTATACATGATTTTTATGAGTTCATATTCTTTCCCTTTTCTTTAGTTTGATTAGGGTTTCTCTTTTAGAATCATAATTTTTTTTACCACCCTAGTGAAGGATCCCTTTTACGATAGTCTTTATACTCACTCTTCAGTCTTTTCTTTAGTTCTCTTTTTACTTTTCTTAACCCGGTCCATGTCATTTGGCTTCATATGAAGATTTAAGTTAGGTATCAAAACCTTGCATTAGGTTTAGGAATCCTTAAGTTTAGAAACACTTAACTTCATAAAATCTCGAAACCCAAAATCTCACTTTAAGTCTAAGTTCATTTTTCTTAAGTTTAGTTTTAGCTTAGTCATTTTAGAGTTTTTCCTTTTTAGCGTAGTCAGGTATATAGTAATTTTTTAAATCTAATTTTCAAGCAAATGAATTTACGAGGATAAAGAGAAATACATGAAAATATTAAGGACGCTTAGAAATCTACAAAAATGTCTCCTATCTTATTAAAAAAAAAAGTCATATGGAACTTTGAAACTATAGTAGATCATGCAGTGACAAACGTTGAATACAACCCCCAATGCATCATTATGATGAACTCACATGGACCAAAATTGGGAGAAAATGAGGATAAAAATAAACACGGAAAAACCTAAAGTACTCTTAGGAATCTATCATTTATATAATACATTTACGTGCACTTTTTTAAATATATTCGATATAAAGATACCATATATACAAGGATATATACATCAATGTATCGTGTATTTACCAAAAATAATGTTGATTTGGCAGGAAATTTTCAATGTAAATTATAAAAATTTACTAGATCATGCAATGATAGCGGTTGGATACGACTCCAAGTGTATCTTTATAAAGAATGAGGATAAAATGAATTTATGAAGATAAAGAGAAACACAAGAAATCTGAAGGACTCTTAGGAATCTACAAAAATGATTCCTTATAAAAAAAAAACTGATATGGATGAAACTATAATAGACCATACAATGTTAGCAGTCGGATACAACTTCGAGTGTATCTTTATAAAGAATCAGAAGAAAAGGAATTTATGAGGATAAAGAGAAACACAGGAAATTTGGAGGACTCTTAGGAATATACAAAAATGATTCCTTGTAAAACAAACTCATATGGATGAAACTATACTAGATTATGCAATGTTAGCGGTTGGATATGACTCGGAATGCATCATTATAAAGAATTCATATAGACTCAAATGAGAAGAAAATGAATTTATGAGAATAAAGAGAATACAGGAAAACCTTAAGGACTCTTAGGAATCTATAAAAATGCTTCATATCTTATAAAAAAAAATGACGCGGTGACTTTTTTTTGTAAAAAACCCACTATATATTGACATTTGGGATGTTGGTTCACCATTTAAATTGAAAGTAATATTTATGTAAGCAAAAACGCATGATGTATAATGTAGGTGATTTGAATTTTAATCAATTGCCACAAGAATTTTTATAGTTATTCATAAGGATGCATATATTGAGAAACATTTTGTCTATAGAACTAAAAAACTGTGATTTGAATGAATACGTTTTGTCAGAGTGTTACCAAGAAACATTGTTTGGTTGAATTTTTTTTTAGCTATAATAATGATAAGACCAAGAGAAATGCTATGCCCAGTCACAGGCTTCAAAACTCTCAATGAGTAAGTGACATGTGTTGCTATTTACTTTGTTACCTATAATATAACCAGATAAACCTTTGGTTTCTTCCATTGAAAACATGGTTTTTTAAACCAATGAAAGTACTAGTAACAATGTCACGTGTTGCTCATGTGTTGAGAGTTTGAAAACAATTCAAAATCTTCAAAGAAAAATTATGTTTTATGGAGAAAATTATTGGACTATAAAAATAATATATTCATCAAATTAATATGCACAGCTAATGATGTTGAGATGAATGAGGGAAAAGACAAATAAAAATGTAATTTAAAAGAACCACATTCGAGAGAATTTGACATTAGCACAAATATGCAATTAAAAAAAAAAGGAAAATTGATGGAGATGGTTTGGACATGTTTAGTGAAGACCCATTACAGATCCAAATAGGACTGACTTGCATGAGAGTGAAACTTGGTAAACGGTCTTTGTAGCTCAAGGTACGAAAAGACTAACAAATGCTGACACATTAGGAAAAATGTCAAATATCAATATTTTAAAATCAAAAAATAAATATAATATTTGTGGAAAAATATGTATTTCTATACCCTTTTTTTTTAGATGCCAATATCTCACTAGTCATTGTAGCCTTAGGCTACAGAGACCATTGTTGCCAAGTTTCACTCCCAAATTAAAAGTAAGTAAAATATTGGTTATAAGAGATAGGTTAAAATGACTTGAATGAAAATGGTGATGAAAAATTTGATTATATACAACTTAACTGAAGCTCTTGTGAACATTGAAAATTTACTGCCATTCTACCTTATGAAAAAATAGAATAACGCTAAACCGCCTTATTGAGATAAGCACATATACAAGGATATATCCACCAAGTTTCACCACTTTTTTTTTTTTTTTTTGAGAAATATGACTCATTTCATATTGGTGGATAAGACACATTATGAGATTTTTTTAATAATCTGATTCTATGAGGCCAGAGGAAGGTGTTAGGCATCTGTAAACTAACTTATGATGATTACCTACTTCCTAAACATAAGCTAATATAAGAAAATTTTGGGAAATATAAATTCATAATGAGAGAATGTTACAACAAGCATATAAGAATAAGAAAGGAAAACCCACCTCAGGGTTTTAGGTAGGGGCTGCACTCGTGAGGGTCACCTACGTATCTGCAAATTGAATCAAGCCTCCCATAGTTCATTTAATTTCATGTAAGCACACAAGCAAGCAAGATACTATAAACAAGCATGCCAATTATAAACGGAACAGAAGCAAGCAAGCAAAACATTTTAATTTATTTTGTATTTTTCTTATTCTTTAACTTTTTTTTGGCTTTAGCAGTTAGGCTCTTGAAAGTATGGAGCATATATGAACATGCAAGTAGGTAAAAATTATCTTAGGCAAAGAAAATCTAATCCCGAATGAGCATCAGTCTCTTAAAATGAAAACTAAATATAATATGAATTAACCCTAAGTAGGAACCTTTGAGTATGTGATTAAATCTCAGTACGACCCTTTAGAGTTTAAACCTTTTAATATGACTCGTGTATTCACTTAGAATTTATCTTGACAATTCTTGGGGGATAAGCACTTTTTTTTTGTTCGATGGGTATGAAGACCTACAAACTAACTACAAAGATGATGGGTAGTACTCCCCAGTACATAATTTTTGATAAAGTTAAGACACCAAGGGGCAAGGATCTAAAAATGGTAACACCAAGAGGCCCAGATTCGCTAAAATTTGCAGTCCAATTTGCAATCTAGTTTCCCTCTCTATAAATATGCTTAAGCTTGCACTCCCAAGGTTTTCTTAGGAGCGCTCTACAAGTGCTAATGAGGGATTCATGGGAGTTAAAACTAGTCGGATCTTTTTTTACAAGATTCACCACCACACTAGAGTCAACCTCAACAATAACTCTCATGTATCCTTCTAACCAAGCCAAGGATAATTCGTGATACAACCCCCAAAGTTCAGCCACAGTGACATAGCATATTCAAAATTTCCCCAAAACCAACCAAGCACCTCCCATCATCTCCATGAATTAGATCACCACTAGAGGTCGATCCCTTGGATTTCTTTTGGAACTTTCGTCTGTGTTAAGTTTCACCAATCCCATTGGAGGGGAGTCCAAGAGATAAATCTCAGTTGTTTAAGAAGGGCTAAATTTTTCTACCTTCAGGGATTCACGGGTTTTGAACAAGCTATAATTTATAGGGTCATTAGGCCTGACAAAGTTATGTCCAAATATTGATTTATTGTGTCAAGTCCATACTGCCCAAATAGCTTGCCAAGTCAGATTCTCATAACAATTTTGAGCCCCACAACTTAGATTAACATCAATCCAATCCCTAATATTAGTTGAGAAAAATTGATGATGAAGCCTCATTGGAACTAACTGAGTCTAAATAACCTTAGTCACTGGACAATCTCCAAGAGTATGAAGAGTATTCTTAAGGTCATAATCACAGGCTTGATAAGAACCATCATTAGTCATCCCTTTTTACAATGGGTGTATTGGTACATATTATCTTGGTGTGTGATGTTGGATAACTGTAATGACCCCAAAATCCCACAAGGCTAAAATAGAACTTTGGAATCGTCACATTACTTAACCTGCTAAAAAAAAACATGCATTCAAGGCTTACTACACGAGTCTCTAAAAATGAGAGTAATAAAATTCCGATATATAAACTATAACCAACCTGCACAAGTCTATGATCAACATATACAACCTACTATAAACCAACGAGTATGAAAAATACAACCATAAAAGTCTACTGAGCAACATCATCTAAAAGTCTAACACAAAACTCTCTCAACCAACGAAACATAAACTAAGAGCTGTAGTCACCCAAGACTTCGGCTCCTTCCTCGATGTGCTCACCTTCTCCTCCTTCCTTGATGTGCTCACCTTCTCCTCCTTCCTCGATGTAAGTCTCCTCAACCCACGGCTCCGCCGTGTGCTCCTGCTCTAAACCTGTCAAGACAAAGTCTGGCTGAGTACAAAAGTACTCGGTGTATATAAAATCCAACCAACAATAATAATACACCTGCATTTAGTTAGAAACATATCCAATAGCATGATAACATAATCAGAGTACGGAAGAATGTGTGCGTATATACATCATATCATCACCTTGACTCGTGTACTTGTGAGAATCTTAGACTTAGAAGACAATACATTTATGAACTGCTTATGCTTATGAGACCACGTGCTTGTGAGATGCTTATGCTTATGCACTTATTCAGATCATACAATGATGTGACATGCCGTTCTTGGCGGATACGGATCATGTCTAAGAATCAAATGGTTGACATGCCGTTCTTGGCGGATACGGACCATGCCTAAGAATCAAATGTAATTGACATGCCGTTCTTGACGGATACGGACCATGCCATGCTTATGCTTATTCAGAATGTCATACGTATGCTATGCTCATGCTTGTGGTCCACATATGTGACTTGTGAGACTCTTATCTTAACATATACGTGCATATATGCTTAAGTGTCGAAATTAACATTCGAGTTGGTAATTGCTTAGATTCCGATCTCCCACCATGGAAACTCCACTATACTGTCCCATACCAAATAGTTAGAGAATTCCCGGTTTGAGAGATGTTCCTCTAAGTTCTTACCTTCCCGACTATCAATTTCCATGCAAGTAATTAGACATACTTAACAAACAATTCACATATACATATCTTATCATAATTCATATCGCAATTCATAATCAATTTACCACCATTTCATAAGAGTATAATAGCATTTATCCTCTCAAGCATTTTCACAAACACCTTGAGCACGCATAATATGAATGCATTGTCATTCTACATTTTCAAACATTCATCAAACCATGATCCATCCATACAATCAATTCACCATTCACATCCACATATTAATCCCATCCTCCATACATTCCATCCACATTCTAATCCACATTTTCATCCATATTTTCATCCATAATTATCTTCATATAAAATTTGGGAAAAATGCATCTAATCTCTATTCTATCATTCCTATCAAATTAATATTCACAAAACATTAAAATAGAGTTGATTAGGATAGTACATCGACCTTAGGAATCCTTCCCTTGGATTCAAAACGCTCCTGGAGTGATTTGGGGAAGCTTTCCAAGCTCTCCTTGCGCTATCCAAGCTATCTCCTTCTTCCCCAAGAAAGCCCTCTCTCAAAACCCTAGGATTTCTCTCCCTTTTTGCCAAATTAGGTTAGAAATAGGTAGAGTATTCTAATACCCCAAAATAGAATCTCTATTTATAGCCCCAAGGTCTGAGAACCAAAAGACCAACAAGCCCTTACTTAAATTCTGCAAAAAATATGAAGGACTGAGCGATCGGTGGTTATGACCGAGCGATCGGTGCTCTTGACCGAGCTCTTGGTCAAAAAGCACTCTCTGGAAATTTTTCCAATACAAAATTTTGGACTAGTAGATAGATACCGATCGATCGGTTTTGGACCGATCGATCGCTTCTCCTGACCGAGCGATCGGTGTTCTGCAGATTTTTGACCTACTCTACTATTTTGGTCATAACTTTTGACTCGTTCGTCGGATTTCGACGATTCAGCTTGCGTTGGATTCGTCTTTTGAAAACAAACATTTCTGGCATATTAGAATTTCTAAATACCCCTTTATTTATGGACCAAAAACTCCCCAAGGTTGACTGATCTACAATTCCATCAGACATAACCTCAGAAAACCCATTTTTGACTTAGCTTAGATTAAAATTAAGGAAAAACATTAAACATGAACCTCGAAGAGGGTTCCAATACCTTTCTAATGGTTCAAGAATCACTCAGTTTCAATAAACGGTGCCAAAACTAGAGCTTCCTAAAGTTTAGAGTGTGATATGACACTCCTGAACTAGAAGTTTGATTAAACCTTAATCACACTACACCCATTAGATATACAATACAATAAACATTAAAACATCACAAGGACTATAATACCCCTAATGCAATGTAATAAAAACATGAAAAAGATTCGGGTCTCTACAATAACTCCAAGAATATATAAGACGTAGGTATGAAGTGAGAGTGGTACACCTAACTAGGTGTAAAGAGTAATCAACCATTTTATATGGGTATGCTATAATCCAAAAGGATGATTTTATTTGGGGCGAAGCTAAATTCTAATTGTGAGTAAACAATAAAAAGGAAAACAACTTAGGTTATTAATGCAAACTGATCTGATATCCTTAGTAAAGGGCCAATAGATGATTTTTGGTATGTATTTCAAAGAATGATAAGAAGAAAATAACAATAGATGGTACAACCCTTACTTTTTGTTGGTACTCTCTCATTTAGTGATGTTAGTATTTGTTGTTAGATGCCTAGCATTTGAAGTTGGGCTAAAATGGGCATCTCAACCACTACACCTAATGGGAGTGAAATCCTAATTAGCCCAATCACATACTATCACTATCACGACCAGAGAGATGTGACATCTTGACACTTGATACTCTAAAAAAGATCCAATAGTGAGGTTATGAAACCGATTGAGTTTAAATGAGGATATCGCCTCCCACCTCATAATTGTAATTGGTGTTTTATTTATTTATTGACATCCAAGGGTGGTAATGGGTGGGTTCGAGTCATCTTCAGATCAATTCAGTTTTGAGTTGTGTAAAAATCCCATCAACTCGTACTCAACCCGTCAATAAATTAAAAATCATTGTTAACTATATATTATTATTTTTCATTATTTCCCCCACGTAGGGTGTACACATAATATCTGTATTCGGTTCTTATCTGAATCCATTTACTCGGATAATTATCCAAAAGGTATCTGGCAGAGAAAATTCAAATAATAATTTTACTATCTGTTTATAATCATATGTGAATTTGGATATTGACATATCAAATTCGAAATCAAGCAGGGAAAAGTAATGTAACAGCCTAAAGTCCCATTATGACTAAGGTAGGGTTTTTGCCAAGATCTCACATTCTCCTAGGTGGGGTTTTGGGGTGTGACAGAGGTCGTATTAGAGCAAAGGCATTAGATTAGCTAGGGCGTGAGATTAGCAATACCATATACTAGGACTAGTCATTGTTTGCTTGTATAAATTTTAGTGATAAATTTAAATTTCTTTCCAAGATTAAACTTATAGTTACCGTTTGTTCTTAGGATTATCATAATGAGACGCGGTGGCAGAGGTTGTGGATACAATACTAGGGGAAACACTGGAAGGGGTATTGGAGAAGGACATCCAAAGGGTTATGACCAACCTGATTTGACATAGGTTTTGGGGTCCATTGCCCAAACAATGACACTCCTTACAGCCAGGGAACCTATTGCAACTGCACCTGAACATGCAGAAGTGCATGCACCACCACCACCTCCTCCTCCTGTACATCATACTATAGGAATTGAAGATTTTAGGAGACTGACGCCCCCAACGTTTTATGGTACTATTGATCCAATAGCGCCTGAAGCATGGATCATGCAATTGGAGAGGACTTTTAGGGTGCTCCGGTGTACAGATGAACAGAGGGTTGATTGAGATTCATTTGTTATGGAAGGGGAAGCCAAGCACTAGTGGAGAGCTACGGTAAGGCAGAGAGACATTACAAGGATAGGGCAGCCATGGACATGGGCAGAGTTCCTGGACTTGTTCTACAAGCAGTATTTCCCAGCATTCGTCAAGGAGTAGAAAAAAATTGAGTTCCTCACATTGAAACAGGAAGAAATGACAGTGGTCGAATATGAAGCAAAGTTCGCTGAACTATCTCGATTTGCACCTCAACTAATCTCGAATGAGAATATGAAAGTCAGAAAGTTCGAAAGGGGTCTAAGGGCATTCATCAAAGACACGGTTTCTATACTACAACTAAGAACCTTTGAAGAGATAGTGAACAAGGCTAAGATAGCCAAGAAGAATTCTGAGGAGTTCTTCAAGAGGAGGGACAACAACATAAGGGACAGAATAATGGTTAGAGGCCAGACCAGTGGGCCAGTGCAACTAGAGAAGAGGGCCAGGCTTGCTCCATATCCGGTTACTAGTCCGGTGTAGAATACTCAGAGGCCTACACCTACCCCTCGCCCTACCTCGACTACTGCATCAGTCAACCGTCTTGCCTAGCTGACTCCTCCAGTAGTGTTTAAGACTTGTGTTCATTGTGGGAAAAAACACAAGGCTGGGGAATCCCGCACTCTCATTGGCGGTGTTTTCAGTGAGGTGATTTGGGACATCAGATTAGGGATTGCCCTCAGTGATCACAGCTGGTAACTCAGCAGTCCCAGATGCAAGGAAACAGGCCTCCAGCTAGGTAAACACCACAGCAAAAGCCTCCCCTGGCGCTAAAGACTCAGTAGGCTCCTCAGCCTCCTCGCTAGAACACTTAGGGGAGAGTCTCTGCCATCTCAGAGCAGGATGTTCTAGCCTCAGATGATGTGGTCCAGGGTACGTATGACTTATAATTTAATTAATTAGAAGTATTTACATGTTGCAAACTGATTGTATGATATTATACTTGTAAAAACATGATATTATATATGTATATATGTGATCTTATAAAATTATATTCATTGGATGATTTAAATTATGATATACTAAATTGACACTTAATTATTTATGAACTCGGGATCACTATTGATAAACGACTATCTAGCACACGTGTTGATTAACACGAGATCAACTCACTCTTTCATCACACCTAGGTTTGCCTAAGGTTTTTCATCAAAGTCGAATCGGCCAGATAGTAAGTTGTCTATTGCCACTCCCCTCGGTAGCTCAGTTATCACAAGTAAGGCGTACAATGCCTGTATTATCCATACTAGAGAACACGAGTTACCAGTGGATCTTATAGTACTCGATTTTCAGGATTTTGATGTAATTCTGGCATAGATTGGTTGTCAACCTACCACGGAAATGTCGACTACTTTGAGAGAAGAGTCGATTTCAAACCAGTCAATGGAAATCCTTTTCACTTTCGGGGATTTAGGAAGTAGGACCTTGCCCGTTTTATGGCTTTGAGCATTGCTACTTCAGATATACTAGAGTCGGTAAGCATTCCGGTGGTTAGTGAATTTATGGATGTATTTCCAGAGGAACTACCGGTCCTACCACTAGATCGAGAAATAGAATTCATGATAGACTTAGCATCGGGAACAACACCAATATCGAGAGCACCTTATAGGATGGCTCTAGCTGAGTTAAAAGAATTGAAAGAGCAAATAGAAGAATTGCTTAACAATGGTTTCATTCGTCCAAGTGTATCACTATGGGGAGCTCTTGTGCTTTTCGTGAAGAAGAATGATGGATCGATGAGAATATGCATCGATTATAGGTAATTAAATAAGGTCACCATAAAGAATAAATATCTTTTACCAATGATAGATGACCTATTTGATCAATTGCAAGGGGAAAAATTCTTTTCCAAGATCGACTTAAGGTCAGGATACCATCAATTGAAGATTAGATCAGAAGATATTCCTAAGTCGGCATTCAGGACAAGATATGGACATTATGAGTTCCTGGTTATGTCATTTGAGCTAAAAAAATGCACCTGCAGCATTTATGGATCTAATGAATAGAGTGTTCAAACCAACCCCAGATAGTTATGTCAGTCTTTGTGGATGACATCCTTGTATACTCCAAGACTAGGGAGGAACATGACCATCACCTTCGGATCACACTTGAGACCCTAAGAGAGCATAAGTTGTATGTTAAACTGAGAAAGTGTGAATTTTGGCTAGAGAAGGTGACATTCCTAGGCCATGTGGTTTCTGAAGGTGGGATTTCAGTTGATTCTGCAAAGATTGAAGCGGTATCAGATTGGAAGAAGCCGAAGAGTATGGCAGAGATAAGAAGTTTCCTAGGCCTTGCTGGGTATTATAGAAAAGATTTGTAGAGGGAATTTCGAGATTGGAAGCACCACTCACCCACTTGACTAAGAAGAATGCCAAGTTTACATGGAATGAGAAGTGCGAAGAGAGCTTCGTAGAGTTGAAGAAGCGCCTCACCACAACACCCATCCTTACAGTCCCAACGGACAGTGGAGGATTTGTAGTATATAGCGATATTTCTCATGTGGGCTTAGGATATGTTCTGATGCAGCATGAGAAAGTCATCGCCTATGCTTCCTGGCAATTGAAAGATCACAAGAAGAATTATCTTACTCATGACTTAGAACTAGCAGCAGTAATTTTTGCCCTTAAGATCTGAAGACACTATCTATATGGTGAGCAATTCGAGGTGTTCACAGATCACAAAAGTCTCAACTATTTATTTTCACAGAAAGAGCTTAACTTGAGAAAGCGCCGTTAGATAGAAGTTTTGAAAGATTATGACTACTTGATTCAGTATCATCCGGGAAAAGCTAATGTAGTAGTTGATGCACTTAGCAGAAGACCCTCTAGTTTATTGGTGCACCTAATAGTCAATGAGTGGAAATTGCTAGAGGACATATTTAACAACGAAACAAGCTTTAGTATTCACAACGGCGGGGTATTAATGGCTAACATATCAGTCAGGCCATATATTCAAGATAAAATTACAGAGTTGCATGGGTCAAATGAAGAACTCTTAGTCTATCGAGCTAAATCCTTGGAAATTGGACAGGAGGATTTCTCAATGAATGAGAATGGAGCTATAACTTTCAAGGGTAGACTTTGTGTGCCAGCGAATGAAGAATTAATGCGTGAGATTTTAGATGAAGCACAAAGATGTAAATATATAATTCATCCTGAAGGCACCAAAATGTACCAAAATCTCAAGAAACATTTCTGGTGGAAGAACATTAAAAGAGATGTAGCTACACACGTATCCAAATGTTTGGTGTGTCAACAAGTCAAGGCCGAACACAAGAGACCAGCTGGATTACTACAACCTCTTCCTATTCCCGAGTGGAATGGAGAAAATATATCCATGGATTTTTTTGTGGGTTTACCAAGGACATCCAAGAATTTCGATGCAATTTGGGTAATAGTGGATCGCCAAACCAAGTAGGCTCACTTCCTTCCCTATTGGAGCACCTTTAATTCCAATTAGCTGATAAATATTTACATAAAGGAGGTAGTCCATTTACATGGAGTACCGGTCAGTATCGTTTCCGATAGAGATGCAAGGTTCACTTCGAGATTCTGGAAAAGTTTTTAACAAGCCATGGGATCTCGCCTATATTTTAGCACAGTATTTCACTCTCAGACAGATGGTTAGACAGAGAGAATAAATCAGATCATTGAGGATATGCTTCGGTCTTGTATGCTTGATTTTCAAGGCAAATGGGATGAACACCTACCATTGGTCGAGTTTGCATACAATAATAGCTATTAGACTAGCATCCAGATGGCTCCTTTTGAAGCTTTGTATATAAGAGTTGTCGGTCTCCTCTATGTTGGGATGAAGTAAGGGAAAGAAAACTTCTGGGTCCTGAGCTTATTGATCAGACTACAGATAAAGTGAATTTGATCATGGAAAGGTTGAAGACTGCTCATAGTAGGCGAAGAGCTATGCTGACACTAAAAGAAGAGATTTAGAATTTCAAGTTGCAGATCATGTCTTTGTCAAGATATCTCCTACAAAAGGAGTTATGATATTTGGGAAGTGGAGCAAGTTAAGCCTAAGGTATGTTGGGCCATTTGAAATTACCAGGAGGATAGGCGAAGTAGCATACCGGGTTACTTTACCTCCTCATATTGTGGTTGTCCATAATGTCTTCTATGTTTCCATGTTAAGGAAGTACATTTCGGACCCATCTCATATCATCGACCTTGAACCACTAGAAGTTCGAGAAGATTTGACCTTAGTGAAACAACCGATTAAAATTCTGGATTGAAAAGAAAAAGTCCTACGCACGAAAACCATCTACTTTGTTCTCATATGTTGGCAACACCACTCCGTAGAGGAAGCCACATGGGAAAAAGAAGATGAAGTTCGAGAAAAGTATCCCCACTTGTTTGACTAAGGTATGTAATTTTGAGGACGAAATTCTTTTAAGGGGGGAGGATGTAGAGACCCGAAATTTAATTTCTTGGTATTCGTATTATTTATTTTAATTTTTTCGATTGTCATGTTTAATTTATTACATAAGTTTAAAATTAGAACAATTAAAGTAGCATGCAGCATGTTTTATAAATTAATCAAGTGAAAATTAGATGAAATCGCCTCTTTATTAACATAGGGACATTTTGGTCATTTAAATTCATCTTAAATTTATGAAAATTTTAGGATAGATTCTAAATGTCCTAAAGTAACTATGGTTCAAATTTGAACTTAATCTGATAATAATTGACCTCTCTAGAATTTTTCAAAGTTCAGTGGCAAAATCATAAATACTCAAAATTATGAATGATGCGTGAATAGTAATCCGAGAAATCGCAAACTCGATTTTTGGCTTCCTTATTTAACCTATTAATGCCCAAAACTTATTAAGATTTTATTGAGAGAGTTGAGAGAGCTTTCCTTGAGTATTCTAAGAGTTTTCAAAGGGAGAAGACCTAGAGATTTGCTTAGAGAAGAAGGAAAATAGCTAGAGATCAAGAAATATTCTTTGAAGATAAAGATTTGATCTTTTAAGATCAAGAAGCATTATTGGAGATCAAGATCTAACTATTCTAAAGTGCTTTGATTGTAGGGAAGCGATCAAGAGAGGTAAATAATAAACCTGATTCTTAATATCTTAAATATTAATCCAAAAGAAGAATTAAAAGAGATAGATCTAAGTAAGAACGTAAAGATAAGTAAGATCTATGAATTTATATTATTCTTGATTTATCATTTACTGAATCCAAGAAATTATGATGGATTATGTGGATATATGAGAAGAAAGTGATGAATTTATGGAGTTCAATGAAATGTATGAAAAAATTAAATGATGAATGTGGATTCTTTGTGAGATTATGGTTACATTTTAGTGTTTTTTTTATAAAAAAAAAATGCTTTATGGGAATTATGATTGATAAATTATGTAGTATATTCATGATCTTTATCTTGATTAAACATGTGTGGATAATATTTAAATTACATTGTAAATTATGCATATTGAAAATAAACTGTGATTTAAGCTTGTTAAATTATTGGAATATGAATGTTGTTGTATGCTTATTTTCTGTTGTTATACGTGATATATTTTTGGAAAATGAATCTTTGATGAGAGTCTTGCTTGCCTAGGTCTGTTCAATATAGTGGAATGAGACGCTATGATGTGATTTCTTATAGCCCTTGACAATTAGTCTTAGGTATAATTTAACCAAGAGTGTATCACCGTGCACTCACCAATGAAAAATATGCACATGTATGAAGATGAAATTAGGGGCACTAATATGATTACAAGTAAGACCAAAAGTAAAGTAAGTAAGTAAGAAAGAAAGACACACGAAAGTGATAATGCATGTTTATGTTTTCACCACTGAATACCATCAAAAATGCGATAAGTATGCCAAAGTAAATAAGCCGTTGTACAGGATAATGTACTAAGCCGTCTGTGCCGGATAATGTACGAAGGGTGGTATCTTGGTAAAGTATAGTAATCTCTTTCCATAAAAGGTAAAGCGGTATTTTAATTTATTACTGGATGCATGTCGGTGTTTTCATGAAACGATAAAGTAAGAAAGTATGAAATGTAAGAAAAGTAAGAAAGTAAGAAAAGAAGAAAGTAAAGAAAGGAAATGACATAATGTACCTATTCGTTTTTCCGCACTCTGATTTATGTATGTGAACTGAAGTTGACTGTTAAATACATGTAAATTAATGTTTAAGATATTGATTACTTATTGTTTGTTATATACGCTGAGTAATTATTACTCAGCCGATAACTTTTTTGTCGGCAAGTTTTGATTTTGATATCTATGCATCCGGACCGTGGGAAGAAGAGAAATACATAAAGGAACCTGAAGGTGATCATCCAGAAGAGGAACGGGATCTCGATAGATGGCCTTATTATTGAGTTTGTTTTATTAGTAGTAGTTGATTTAATAAGAAATTGTAATTGGAGTTATTCTGGATTTATATTTAGTTTAGTTTGATAGTTTAGGATCACGATGGATGATCAAAATTTTATTACTTTTAGTTGCAGTTATGGATCATGAATTTATTTATGTTATTAATTGAAGAAATTTCCAGGTTCGTATTTTTAGTATGTCTTAAATGCTCCTAATATGATGGTTTGATAAGTAAGTCATGTGCCAAGATCTCACATTCTCTTATGTGGGGTTTTGGGGCGCGACACTTAGTCAACTAGTGAAACCAAAATGCTGTTTTAGCGACGTTCATTCGCATGGCCCAACCTGGAAGGAAAGGCAGTAAAATCCTGTGCTCACAGAGTTTTCAAGGGATTGTGGTAATTTGGTAATTACTAGAGGGGTTGGTGAGGAGAAGAGAGGTGATTGATTGGTCAAAAGGGGTGTTGTTGGTGATTGGGTAGTCAAAAGTGTGTGTACTTGGTGAAAGGTGATTGGGTTGTCAAAATAGGTGTAAAAAAATTAATTGTTTTGTAAGAGGTATAAGAATGTGTTGTAAGAGATGTAAGAAAGTAAATGAGGTGATTGGTTGGTGAAAAAGGGTGAAGTTGGTGATTGGGAAAAATGAATGTACTTGGTGAGAGGTGATTGAGTGGTAAAAAATGGTATGTAGACACAAAAATGGGGCTATTTGGGATTTGAAGAAATAATGCAAGGTCTTTTGTACGAAAGTGGAAAGTGGGCTTTGGTTTGTGGGTTTTGGATGTGGGTTGAATGAATTTGGGTATGTGGACTAGAAGTCTAGATCTTATGGATCATGGGTTATTAGTAGATGGGTCATGGGTTATGGTTAATTGACTTTGACTATAACAATTGGGCTTGGCCTATGGTAATTAGCTTTGGTTAAGACAATTGAGTAATTGGGCTTGGGTAATGTAATTAGGTAATTGGGCTTTGTTTGGGTATAAGTTTGACCAAATGGGCTTGGGCCTTAGGATAGAGTTTAGATATGGACTTGATTCATAGGCTTGATTTTAGAGACATGGGCTTGATTTTGGACTTATGGTTTGGATTGAGTCATGGTCGGGGTTAAGGTCAGGGTTAGGCCTAGGCTCGGGCTGAGTCAGGGCCAGGTTAGGATTAGGTTAAGGTTATACCATGGTTAGGGCTTGGATCTTGAGAGAGAGAATAGTAGTGTAAAAATGGGATGCTTACATTGTGCAAAGGAGTTTGAAGCATGTAGATCGTCCTTGGACCTGAGAGATTTGTTTTCTCTCATATATTGTATATACGACTTTGATGTACCAAACGGCGATGCCTAATTGCGGGTTGTGTTCAGGTACGTTGGGTTATGCACATAATGTATGGAGATGAACAAATGTTGAAATATGAGATCTACTGCTCCGAATAAAGGGAGAGAATCTCCTGAAGGAGTAAATACAATCAAGTAAATTTATCATAGAGATTGGACTCTCTAAATCCACCGGTGGTGATTTTGATAAAATATGTTTGTCAACTTTTTTTTTAAAATATATTATTTTGAGTCAAAATGATTTATAAATGTTTTGAGTTCAATCGGATGATTAAATTCATGTACACATAATTAGGAATTGACTGTGGTTACTATTCCATTCCTATTAGCTTATATGGAATGTGGTATTAAGTGAATCGACTAAAATTACAAGTAAGTTGTAATAAAAGGACCTTATTCTAGCAAGTCTTCACTAGTTGGGGTTAACATTATATTATATTAATAAACATTAATATAATATGTGAAAATCTAAGATGGACTTTTTTTGTAAAAAGAAAATCCTAAAAAATTAAATTAGAATAGAGATTCTAATCTTCACATCCAACGGTAGAGATCCCTTGAGATCCCATGTCAAAGAGTTCTACTCATTCTATAACTTTGATTTAGGGTTGGAGACTCCAACCTTATATAATCTCTTTATGGTTAGCTCCCTTAAGATTAATCCAACCATTTTTAATTATTGCTTTTCTCTCCAAAGAAAAACCTAGAGAAAAAGAGGAGTGTACATACATTCAAAAGGAGATATTGATCTCCATTGGATGATCTTGGTGGAGGGAAAGTTGTTTTCCCATCATGCAAAAAAAGTTTCACAATCTGTGTTTCCTAACTCCTAACGATGATAACTAACAAGTTAGGCTTATGCTAAGGGTAGGAAAGGTCTGAGAGTAGGACTAGAACTCCTCTTTGAAAAAACAAATTGAAGAATTTACACTAGGTGGATTCTTATCCCTGAATATGTAATGAACGTGCATACATGCATGTTAACGGGTTATGCAACTAGATGGGAGTGTAACTAGATGGGAGTATACCCAAGTGGTTAATGGAAAAGGTTCTGATTGATAAGAGTCATAGAGAAGCTCGGGCTTATAAAATATCTCTGGAGGGGGTGTCATGACCATCCTTATTTCAATTCATGAGCAGTGCTGATGGCATGTCTTGCTCTCAACCAAAAACTAACACATGTCTTTACTTTCAGCCAAAAACCAACCGTTGTATCTGCTTTAACAAGTGTTGATTTTTGGTTGAGAGTAGAGAATGCATGACTATGGCTAACACATCTCCTCTTCATTGAAGAGTAATCCGTTTTACCCAAAAAAATAAAAACAAATAAAACAAAAGAGAGAGTTAACTATGAATAGGAACTTTGTGGAAGAGGTAATTAAGCTAGCAGAGCAATCCAAATTCCAAAATATGCGTTACATCAGGGATAGTTAGGTAATTATATATAAAGAACAGTATTTTTGTCAACTAATTTCTTCTTGTAATTCACAAAATACACATGTCAAGGGATTTTTTGGGTTGCTCTAATTATCTCTTCCACTGGAGCCCTGTTCATGGTTAATCTAAAAGGAAAATGGAAAACGGACCACAGGTTCCTCTTCCAAATGGACAACCCAATTTCTAAGAGACACATAGTAGTAAAAAAAAAATTTTGTCATTTTCTCTTTTCCAATGTGTTGAAATTTGATTTGAATGGTCAGCTTGGAAGAGGACCTTGTGGTCCTCTAATTAGAACTCAATCTAAAAAAAATATAAAAACAAAAATAAAGGTTCATATGAGAGAAGGAGACTGAGACTGCTAGCCCCTCTCCTCCCATTGCACTCTCCTCTTTTCAAGCAAAAAAGACAAAGATTATGTGTGGATTCTTGTGACCTCACTACAAAATATTTGCCTTGAAAAGGGGAGGTTGCAATATGGGAGAATTGAGCTACCCAAAGAGATGTAGGGTTTTACATATAACTAGATCACAAAGAAACATGAAACCCACCAAAATTCAATTCAATTCAAAGCCCTACAAACTCGCCTGATCTCTCCTAGAGACCCTGTCATGACACCAATCTGGCCCATTTTCACCATTACTTTAGCAAAATCTAGCTCAAAAAATGGTCCCGATTTCGAGCTTTGCAAACCCAAGTAGGAATCGATCACACTCTTGGTCACTTTGTTATTGTAAAGCCTAGCGTCGGATTCTAGCACTGCGAACCCATCCTTGATGTTACGCAAGATTTGGACATCAAATATTTCTCCACTGCCATGATTCATAGGTAATCGGACGTTAACATCTCCATTTCGCGGGCACTTAGCTTTAAGTTCTATAAGGAACTTAGGATTTATCGACGGATCAGCGCCGCCGGTGCCAGGGAAGATATTGTAGAGTCGTCGAGTCATGAAGAAGCATGCCATAGTTCCAATGGTATGCGCAGCTGAAAATTTCATTAAACCATCACTTAAATTGGCTATACTTACTAAATTAAATAAGAAATGTGCAGCTGAAAATTTCATTAAACCATCACTTACAAGATTATACTTACTAAATTAAATAAGAAATGTGCAGCTGAAAATTTCATTAAACCATCACTTACAAGATTATACTTACCAAATTAAGATAAGTTTGTTCAACAATTGCAAATCTTATTTATATATTTTAAAATTGTATTCATAAGTTCATGTGTAACAAAAGAGAGCTATTTATATACCACTAAGAAGCACAAGATCTTTCTCTGAAAGTCCCTTCTGCATGAACTTAGCTTTGAGCTGCTGAATCGAGTCACTGACTTCCGGCATGTCATCCGCCAGCGAAACATTAGAAACCTGACCATCTCTTCGGCCCGTCGGAACCCGATAAACCGGCCCATTACTCTGTGTCAAAAAAAAAACTCAAATGAATGAGAATACTAGAGAAAGAAATCACTATAGATATTGCAGTCACAGCTAGTACCAATGCTACAGCGTGCGGCCACAATGTCTGCACAAGAAACTACTCCTTGACACACAGCTTCCAACTGGGTCTTTGCTTTCTCTATAACTTCGAAGCCACCGACTCCTTGGTGGCCGATTGCTTGCTTCTCTGCGGTCGGACCATTATCAATCAGTATCGACCCATCGCAGCCCTGAACAACAATATCAACAAACACCCCTTAAGAGATTGTGCATGAGGAAGAGAGAGACACCAGTTAGCTTGTGTCAGGCCGTGTATATCTCCCTTGTGGGATGTTCAGGTTTCATTCCTTAAGTGACGGTGTGGCAGTTGATAGGCCCCGCTTCGAAGTTAGGCGCTCAGCTCTTTAACCCATTAACTGCTGCTAAACAATATTAAATTGGGATTGTGGCCTAACCGGATTTCAACTACTAAAAGAAGAAGAAGAAGAGAGACAGAAAGAGAGAAACCTGAACAAAACAGTCATGGAAGTGGAGCCTAAGCATGACGGCGGCCATGTTGGAGTCGGAGAGAAGGGCTTCTCGGACGACGGAGCGGACGATGGCTTCGGCGTCGGGGCATGTGTATTGTAGAAGCCAACTTTGAGTCGCCCATGTAAGGTCCCTATAAGAGAACTTAAAATGAGAACCCAAACCAGAGCCATTGAATTGATATTAAATAGGTTGAAAGATGAAAATGGCATAACCAGAAAGAAGTAAAAGGAAAATAAGAGAAAGTAGAGAAGAACTGTGTGAAATGGAATCTGAGGAGCTTTCAAGTTTATAGCTTTCATGGGTTGGATCAGCAATGTGTCAATAAAAATGCATGCCTTTTGTTGTTTTTTTGCACCTTTTTCTTAATTATTTTTCATTTATTGGGGTAACAAAAGAAAATTAAAAATAATTATGAAAATATAATTAATGACAAAAATCAAATTATAGTAGAATATATTAAGAATTTACTCAAAATTAAATATCCTAATCACCCTTCTCCAAGTAATTGAAGTAATTTCTCATATTTCTGTTAAATTTGAATATTTATTTAATTGGGGTGGGTTTTAATTTTACCCATTTTCTCTCTCTTTTTTCTTCCCCATAATATATCTAATGAAATAGATTCTACTTATATTATGAGATTAATTTTCAGCCGGAGCTCTGTGGAGCTCCTCATTTTACACTAAGCCCATGGCATGTTCGTAATTACTAAAAGTGGAAGGGGTAATTTTGCAAAACACATAATTACAAGATTGTCATGGGCTTAGTGTAAAAAGGGGGAGCTCTGCTCAACACCGTGAAGCAGAACTCCTCTTTCTATTTAAAGAGTTACATTATTTTCAAAAAGAGAAATTAAGGATTCCATGGACCATGAATGAATTTCTCTTTTTCTTTTTTTGGATAACCGTGGATATCCTGAGCCTTGAAAGCTTCCCACGGGCTACATAGGGAATACCCCCACCCCATGCAACCGTTAGTGAGGGAAGCCAAGAATCGAACTCGAGACCTCCGGGTTTACAGTTCGTCCAAGTGACCATTGGGCTACACCCTCGGGGGTTTTTGAAAGGAGCGGTGCAATACGAGGGCTTCCAAGGAGGTCACCCATCCTTGTAATACTCTCGCAATGACTGAGAAGTTTGGTATCAAATACTCCGAATCCTCTGCAATAGCCACCAAAGGATTTCTCCCCCTAGTAAAAAAATGTAACATCTTCTAAATTTTGTGCTAGCCCTCACTCTCTCTGGCATTTCCTACTCTTAGCCAAAAACCAACATATGTACCCACCAGGGGTTGATGCAGTTGGCTAGCAACCTGGGTTAATTTGTTCCCTATGGTTATGTGTTCAACTCCTACTACTCAACTTACCCTGATGTCTATAGGAAAATTTTCAAATTGGTCAGTACAGACAGTCAAAGGGAATAATTCTTACCTCCCCAACACATGTCCTTGCTTTCAGCCAAAAATCAACACATATTCTTGATTTTTAAGGTGATAGTAAGAAATGCATGAGAGTGGGGCAGCATGCCTCTTTTTTCTTTACAAATTGTTTTCAAACGTTTTAATTAAGGTAGTATTAGTCATTGAGATTAATATTGAGTCAACTAAGATTAATGAGACTGCATAATGTACCGTAGGGGATGTAGAGTGATATAAAATAGGAAAATACCATAATTTGTTTTCTAACCGCTATTAATGCTTCTTCTTTAACAATTTCCAATTTAGTGAGAAGAAAATGTCAAAAAGTTGTGGAAATAGTCATATGTCTGTCTCGTGGGTTCAACGTGGTGCATTCTATCTCCAGAATTCAGTAATTGCTTTGGGGTTAGTGTAACGTGCCTGTTTGTTCTAATCAGTATTGTTGGGACACGTGGGGTCTGATTACAAGTTAAGAAACACGTATAACGTGTGAAGGAAAATGGAAGACAGACGATCGATAGGTCGTTTTCCAAATTGACCACCCAATTGCAAATTCGCGTATGGCAATGGAACTATTATTTTATTTTGAGGCGTGTTAGTCCTATTCTCGGTCAAACTCTACTCCTAACCTCCACCAATCAGGCAATCACCTATCCATTATCAAATCGGTTATGATAGTTAAAGCACTATCTCTCATCAAGAATGGATAGGTGGTTGGTGGAGGCTGATAGTAGAGTTTGACTGAGAGTAGGGCTAGCATTTCTCTTTTATTTTTAACTTTATTTTTCTTTCCCAATATATTGAAATTTGATTAGTATGGTCAGCTTGGAACAACACCTTGCCGTCCTCTAAAACTCTAATTAGAAGGATAGTTGGGCGGGTTGATAGTCCGATCCAACCAGACCGGAGCCTAACCCGATCCATGTCTAGCTGAAGCTGAACTTTTGATATTTTGGGTTGGGCTTGGGTTGAAGCCTCGAGCAAAGTTAACAAAAACCCAAACCCCAGTAGATACACGTAATACAAATCCAATCTGATTTTTTTTGGGGTTAGTGGTTGAGTGAATTTTCCAACATCCCACCCTCCCAGGACTTATCCTGGGTCAAGTGAGTGGCGCTAGGCACACTCTGTAGAGAAAGTAAGTTGTAGTAACACTACGTAGTGCTTCTACCACGAATTTTTTTATTTTAATTCAAAAAGTGGGACTAGCATTCCTCACCTAGTTAAAGTAAACGTGCTGAGCTCTTATACCCATTTTTAGTTGCCTAGAAAATAGGGGGTGAATACAGAGAAAAGAAGAAAAAAAAAATTGGAAGAAAATGCAACTAAATTTTGTATTAGAAAAAATTTATTTTCTCTATTTTTACATATTTTCTTGGCAAATAAGCAAGTGTTAATTAGTACTTTTTTATTTTTCTTCAGCATTTTCTCTTGAGATTTAATATCAATCTCCAAAAAGGAAGAGGATGTTTTAATGGTGATAGAACACTTTTTTTTGGTGTTAACAAGTCTTCAACTCCCTTTAGGATATTATTAGTTTTGTGATGTTTAAATCGTTTTATTTATTGTTTTTGGTGCAAGTGTTCTGATTGTCTAAAGAAAGAGTATCGAAAAGGGAAATGCTTAACTTACTGTCGATTATAGTCTAATGTTGCAGTTCTCATTGATCCATGCCTCCACTTTTACCACACATTAACAGTAGTTAAGATTCACTCATTCCTAGGGGTAAGCAATCTAACCTTAGTTTTTTTTTCAAAAAAAAAAAACAAAAGTCTTAACTTTGGTCATGGCATTAGACTACATAGTCTAATGTGTGGTGCCTATTGAAAATTATAGGTACTTTCTAATCTCTATGAGAAGGAGAAGTAGGTGGCGTTAATTGACCTTTTTTACTATCATAAAAAACTCAAATATTGATACCTATTATAGATTCATGTAATATTTAGTGAATAAATATTTAAGAGTATTCAAGTCATTTCAAATCTATCAACTCATTTCAAATCTATCAACTTCAATCCCATTGAATAGGGAATAGGGACGATGCTTAATTTGTGTTATCGTTTTTGTATGGTCATTCATTTCATTTTCATTATACTGTTTTTGATAAAGTTGTAATCAGGAGCGGAGTGCAGGGGGATGGCCCCCCCAAATTTTTTGTAAATCCTTGTTGTAGTATGAATAATGGGCCCCTCAATTATTTTTTTATTTTTTTAGTATACTTGGCCCCCTAATTTTTTTGTCATATAATAGTGGCCCCCCAATGGAGTCCCTTTATGCCTTTGAGGTTGCCAGATGTCCCTATTGACACTCCTTAACTATGGTTAAAATTCACCCAATCTCAGGGACCTTAGGGTTCACCTGCTTATCCTTGGTTTTTAGAAAAAAAATATTTAAATAATTTTAACTTTAGAAGTTAGTGAATTTCAAACTAGGGTTCGAAAAGAAATTTGATTTTTAAAAAAAAAACTAATGATAGGTGAGTGAATCTTAACCACAATTAAGGGGTATTAATAGGGACACGTGGCGACCTCAAAGGCAAAATTCTCAAAATAAAAAAAACTACCCCAAATTTTTTTTTCTTAGGTGCTACGCCTCCTTCCATACCCTCAAATCAAATTTTTTTTATTCATGTATTTTAGCCCCCCCAATGAAAAATTCCTGGCTCCGTCCCTGGTTGTAATGCTGTATCCTGGTTTATGTGACTCTGGGTTTTGCAGTTGGAGCTGAAATGGACTTCGGGGGCATGGATTTTTGGGTGTGTAGAAAAATCAGCATGTGAAATCTTCTTGGTGGTATACAATTTTAAAATTAATTTTTTCTCTGCAGAAACTGTACATGGGTGGTGGCCCAGAAGATTTTGTTCTTGTGATTCCTTTACCTATGACTTGCTTTTGAGTGATCGCTACTTTCTGTAAAGAAACCCATTTTTGTGCCTTGTACCATGGTTCAGAAGTTTTCTTAAGGTCCAATCTTTTGCTGGAGACTTGGAAAGTGCTAGGACTTGCAGAGTTTAACGATTTCAATGTGTCAGGCATTGCAAGCCTTGTCATTTGGCAATATCTATGTTGGCTTGCATTTAGTAAATCATGAGTAAATTTGTAAAAAAATTCTTCCTTTTTTTTGTGTGTGTGTGGGTAAAGTGCTAGGTTTTGCAAGCTTTTATAGATGGAACTAAAATCTCATGTTAATGAATAATGATGTATAGAGAGGGATAAGTGGGTACTTAGGAAAAGAGTATTGTCAAAACTGGGATGGGATGGGAGAGTATTAGAGAGGAGAACAAATAGACGAAAGAAAGATGGTATGCTATCAATCAATTGGCATACCATCTCTAATTTTCGCGAAAACTATGTTAGTTGGGGATTCTGAATGCATATATTTTATCAGTTAGGGTGAACTTCTGCCTCTAATTCTCGTGAAAAGAACAGGGCCTAACCTACTATTTTAGTTGGGGATTCTGAATGTTTATATTTCAGTGACTATCCTTTTCATATCAGGGTACTTGAACCAAGTCAAATGTTGAATATAATTGTGATAATTGTGCCACTCTTTAGACAAAGGTCCACTTTAGGTCAATACAATGGATATGAGTATGTAATGCGCCAATAGCCCACTTAAATCAATTTCTAAATACTGGAAAAACTTTCAGCTAGTTATCCTAAATTTCAAAACAACCTCAAAGCATGAACTAAAAAAGACAGGGCACTGTAGAGGAATACATACTCCCACCGTTATATTTAGCCTGTCATTTTATCATCGTTTTCACACAACAGAATATCACATCAGATGTTGCAGGCAGTCTCAGTTGCAACCCTTCTGGTGGTGGCCGCAGAGTGCAAACCATCTCTTTTGTCTTTCCAAAATAAACCCGTCATTTTACAGGGCCCTTTAATTCGAAAATTCACTCCATAAATCAATCTTGATATGCCAAAAAAGATTCAAACAGAAAAAGACAGGATTCCATGTGCATAACAGTTTTGATAACCTACTATGAACAAACAATTTGGGATCTGGAGAAGTAATAAAATCTGATATAAATAAAAGGAGAAAGACTGAAACACCTGATCCAGTGAGTTTCTCAGCTTACTCTCCATTTCTTCAATCATCATTCCCATGTTGCAGAGGTGACCCTCTGCAACCGAGAGGTCCATACTCATCTGTGAAAGAAATATATATTTTGCTCAAATTCCCATTCAAAAGAAAACGTTGAAGCACCGTTGCGAAATTAACCTTGGACACTACATCAAACTATGAATCCTTATGTACTGTTCCCGGTCTCATCAATACAAGAGTGTAAATGTATTCCACCCCATGAAGCATACTCTAAGGCACATGAAAGGGGGATTGGAACAACCATTCAGTGGGTTTCACATAAGAGATCTCTTAGATAAGTATGCAAACTTAGCACTAAAATTTTTCTCCCAAATGCTATCCCCATAACATATGGTTAATGGTTACTATCATGGATAGTGGTATTTGTAAGAAGAATCGTATGATGTAAGCGCATTAGCCCTCTCTTGAACAACAGAGGGGATTCTACAAATGATGTGGAACATTATGTAAAAGGTTTCGAGAATGTAGACATGCATAGTCACTGTCAACTTAGGTTTATTTTACTAAGAAGTATTTGAATTAGGTAGGAAAGATACATAGTCAATCAGACAGATTTTTCCTATGATCTTAAGCTGAACCATACTCAGGTACACATATTGAAAACTCTTATCGCAGACCCTGTTCATGTCAAAGAATCTTTGGCAGACTAACCCTTAATGAGTCAAATATTATCTGGATGACTTATCATGTAGCATTCACAAAGAAAGACAGCACCAGACAGGCTCATTTGATATGAAGTTGTACTAGAGATCACCCTAATATTCGAAAGCACAAAAGACTGAACCAATGAGAGTAGATATAGAGATTAGATCTTCCCGTTAAACCATATAAATGAGAAAGTACCTGTCTTCTGATTGATCCTGACAAATTGAACGTGCCTGATGACATGTCACTCGTGGTCTATGATAGCATGACGGTACTGGTTAAGCAGTAATGAGCTGTTCCTTCTTCCTCTGCTCCCACCTAAATGGAAATGTTGGAAATTAACCCCCATTTCACACACATTTTATCCTCCCAAGTCTCTTGACAATAGTTCCCACCTCAATGACATGTATAGCATCCCATGCAAGAAGCTTGCAAATAACCCCTTCGGTCATGCCCCGACTTTGAGCCATCTTCATCCCCAACAACCATTACACATCAGTGAAAATATACAAAACAAAGGTGTGTATTTGCAGGTTTAGTAGATAATCTGACCTTTCTTCATCAGGAAGCAGGCAACAAAATCTTCATTATCATCCTCCCACGTATAAACTGATGAACTACCACCTTCATAATACCTATCAATTTATTGATCAAATGAGTTGCTATTAATTCTTTAGAAACAAAGAAAGCTTTATTCCAGACCATGCAGGCTGGCATTACTTGCCATCTGGCAAGAGAAAGAATGTATGGCAAATACACAGCAAATCTTATTTTGGAGATAAGACAAAAAAGGAAAAAGAATTAAGTAGTGAATTTCTTTAATTTATGAAAAACTAATGAATTAAAACAAAGTCAAGGACGAGGTATGTGAAGGACCTCAGTGGTCACAATATATTATATAGACATCATTTGCTTCAATTTCAAGCTTCCTCAACTCTGTAGATGGATGCCATCCATCTTCCAAGGGTGGATGGTATTTGTTTGACCAAGGTGATCTACAATGAAAAAATGGAAATACAAACTGAAATAAACTACAATTTAAAAATGGTTCTTAATGGAACAGAATCAATGAAATAACTAAAAGCTCAATGGAATCTCAAACTGGTTCACAGCAATGTTACAATGCCATTACTGTAACCACAACTTTTCAATAGTACATGTTATTGGAATTGGTTGAGCACTTACCTATGTGAGTCGGCATCTCTGTTGTACTCTGCTTTGGCATTAAAGCCTGCCACCAGAGGCATACCAAGATACACTGATGTTTTTTTTTTGAAAGGTAATATTAGGGACCCCACTTTTCAACCCATACATAATTATTCAGAGAAATTGATTCAAGATTGCAATAACTTTTCAAAGAATTATTCAGAGAAATTGATTAGCAATTTTGACAAGAATTGTCAGTGCACACCAATTATGGTACTCAATGTGAATAAGTTACAGAAGACAGATTTTCAGTCTGATTTTAAAGAAAACAAGAATAATAAAGAAAATGTTAATGGTGTCTTACAAGATTTTAATCCTCTAGGTGCTTCTCAAGAAAGACCCAAGAGAGTGGTTATGAAACCTACACGATTTGAAGAATAATTTCAATGTCTTATGTTTGTCGGTCGTTAGTTGAATCATCGTTCCTTCACTTGTGAATTCTTTTGAGTTCCACTTCATTTTCATGTAATTGCTCTTTCCCAAGGGTCAGTCTGGCAAGTTCCCCCATGATTTGCTTGTTCCTATTTCACTCAACTATGAGGTCTTCACCTTGTATTGATTCCCTCTCTAGTTTTCATAATATATCTCTAATAATCTGTGTGCTCCTATTGTCTAAACATTCCCTTCCTACTCTGTAGTTTCCCAACAAGAGCAAGCATACGCCACTTCAAGGATCGGCTGATCTCGCTTTGCCCTATGTTCTATCGAAGTCATGTGGTAGATTGAGATTACTCCAATGGGCAATTACATAGAAGATCGGGATACACAATCAATTTGTTATATATAAAACATGATATGGGTCACCAATAATCTCCACAAGAGCAAGATCCCTCTTTGAATTGGTGAAACCGAGCTCGATCCCTCACGATAATTTCACGATCATAAATCTTAGAAATAAGCTTAATCACAACATGACAGTCGCCACATATCCTAAGGTTCTTAATCACTTGAATTGGAGACCCTTCACTTGTACTAATTAAACCAAAAGCAATAGCCAACTTCTCACTATGGTAACACAATGCATACTCCTTGTCCTCCTCCCCAATATCATGCAAGACAAAACAAGTCTCAGGAACATATCCATGTGCATTAATTTTAAACCCAATCTCATCTATCTTGCTATAAATCTCCCGCCAATTCGAGTGACTCTGATCACCATTAAGGAACTTGTGTATCACACCCTCCACTTCAATGAAGCTGAAACCTGGAACCTTCTTTACATCTCTGTTTCTCATGGCTTCCCTGACCCTCCCTACATCATCCCATCTCTCATGTGCAGCATATACATTTGATAACAGCACAAAGTCACCACAACTGTTTGACCCCATCTCTACTAGTGCTCGAGATGCTCGTTCTGCCATCTCAACATTCCCATAAGTCTTGCAAGCTCCTAATAGGCTCTGCCAGAGAACAACATCGGGGATCATAGGCATGGATGTTATAATTAGGTAAGCCTCTTCAAGCCGCCCCGCTCGACCAAGGAGATCGACCACACTACCGTAGTGCTTAACATTAAGGGTCACACCAGACCTCACCATTGAATTAAACAATTCAACCCCATGTGAGACTAGGCCACCATGATTGCACGCAGATAATGCAGCAAGGTAGGTGATTGCATCCGGATGCACACCGGTGCGACCCATCTGCCCGAAAAGCTCTAGCGCCTGAGCTCCACGACCGTGCATTGCGAGAGCCATGATCATGGTATTCCATGACACAAGGCTTCTGGTACAACACATCGTATCGAACACATTGTACGCTTTGTCTACAAACCCACATTTCGCATACATATCAATCACTACATTGCAAACCTGCACATTCTTATCCAACCCCTCCTCTCGGACATAGGCATGGACAATCTCACCTTCTCTCAAAGCACCTAATTGGGAACAAGCCGAGAGAGCACCAAGAACAGTAACTTCGTTCGGCTTAAACCCCTCAAGCCTCATCCTACTAAAAAGAGCCAAAGCGTCTCTGGGTCGACTCCCTTGAGCCAATCCAGCAATCAAGGCATTCCATGTCGCAACATCTCGAAGCCCCATTTCGTCAAACAGTTGCTCTGCACAGTCAAGATCACCTGCTTTTGCATAAACGTCCAAGAGAGTCGTTATTAACAAAACATCAGCTTGAAACCCAAAGCGAAGGAGCTGCGAGTGAATCTGCTTGGCTTCCAAGAGAGCCAAGACACGCGCGCAGGCTTTGAGTGCGAAAGAACAAGTGAGAGCGTCTGGTTTGCGAGGCCAACGAGACATGGTTCGGTACCATGTGATGGCTTTTTGGGGGGTTTTGCTTTGAGCGAGACCTCGGATTATAGCGTTCCAGTCGTTGGTCGCCGGAGTTCCGATTTGCCGGAAAATTTCAGCGGCGTAGTCAATGTTTCCGGCGGGAGAAACGGAGCAGAATTCGAGAAGCTTTGTATGGAAAGGGCAAAAGGGAGAGAGTCCAACGGTTATAAGGTGAGCTTGGAGCTGTTTGATGTGTGTAAGCGACCTGCATTTGTGTAACAGAGGGTCGAAGATGGCCATGGGTGGGTGCGGCTAAAATAAACGAGGGTGCCTCTTTTAACTTAAATTTTCACAACCCGCTAACCCAGATGTCTCGAGGTCGATTCCCGACTCCGCTAATATCGGTTGTATTTCCTATGCAGCACATGAGACTAAATCTATATCCTATTTATCAAAGAAAAAAAAAAGGAGTAAATTACAGTTATCTATATGAGTATCGGTGACCTCTTCTCTAGTTTCAAAAATTACATTGTCCCCTCCTATCAAGTTGATTGATTTAATACTATTAATGGAGAATATATTTTTACGATTTTACCCCCACTAAGTTTTTTTTTTTAATAAACTCCGGAACACCACAAGGTGAAAACTGAAGGCAAAGAAAGAAAAACACACACTCACACCCCACATGCAAACATACACACACTCACACTCATGTAGACAGACGACACACGCAACCGCAGCCTTTATAAGCTTCACCCAAGATCTTCTCAAAACGGGTACCATCCATTTGGGACGCTATGAAACTTATAAGGACATGCAATGCTCGGAATTTACCCCCTGCTGAGTTAAAAGTGTTTCTTTATCGCACAAATAACCATCTACCACCTCTCATAGCAAGATTTTTTTTCCCATCACCACGTCGTCTCAACCATCCGGCTTCCATCAACACAACAGCCACCAGGTTTATCTCAATTCCGCTACACAACAGGTGTGTACTATGGCATATGTTTATTCTAAAGAGGAACTTAAAAATAATTAAAAGCCATTGTAGTATTAATTCACACCTTCGGAACCGTACTACTCGGTGTGGTAGCTTCTCCATCAATGACTCTAACCTCGTTCATCTTTCATTTAGTTTTTCTTCCACTCAGACTTTATAGAACACTACTGATAACCCGAGTAAACGTAACCAGGAGAACTAGTTGGTTTCATATACACAGAATTGGTGGTTCGGTTTGTCTCCCTCCACGGGCTTCTTTCTCTTGTATGGGAGTGAAGAAAAATCATTGCTCAAGGTCTCCATTACACAACTCTTTTGACATCTCTGTAACATGATACAAAATACTACAGATAAGAGATATTGAAGTATCCACAGCAAGAGAGATGTTGAAATATGAAGAAAATCAATTTAAGCCATTAAAATTTCAATATCTGTTCAGTTCTTCGGATACCCATATAAGGAAAAGAGGTGAAGAGAGAGAAGAAAGAGAATCTAACGCGGGAGGTGCCATGGATTCTGGGTGTAAATGCCAACAAGGGGAATAACATGGTCCAGCTCCTGTATCTTCCCTTCTAGTTTGTTATGTAGATAGAAAGAAATCAGCTATTCCTCTATTGGGTATAAACGAAAACCTGGTGAAGGATTCTCCATTGCTTCTCCCCTTCTTTTTTTTCTCTCTATCCTTGTTGATCTCTTACATTTTGGTTTCAGTTATAGAGAGAGAGGGAATCAATCAGATTGCATCCATAAAAACAAAGTGCGTTAAAAAATCAATTTTTTTAAATGTTATTAGTATTTTAAGGGTAAATTAGGTATTTAAAAATATTTAAACATGTTATCATCAAAATTCATCCATGTTATTAACGGCATATTAACATAAGGGATAATCTGTTACTAACAATTGAAAACAAGGGAAGGTAATGTAAATTTTTGAAACTAGAGGGGAGGTCTCTGCAATTTCACCAAACCTCAGGGAAGGTAAATGTAATTTACCTTATATAATATTAATATAAATATATTAAATTTTAATAAAATATTATTTTTAACATATAAAATTTTAGTAAAAAAGGAATCCAAAATCCCGCCAAGATAATTGAAATTTTTTAGATTTCGGTTTGGGTTAGACGACCGAAATCACCGAGAATATTGGGATTTCAAACCTTGTCATGATGTACCGGCTGCACACCCATACAGGTCAGTTTATAACGGTAGAATTTAGGATAACCTCTTATAACTATCAGAGACTCTCGTTTATCACATTCAAGCATAGCATACATTTCTTTGTTATAGGTATGTTTTCCCCAATGCCCAAAATTTATTATTTTCATTTATAAACAGCACTAGTTCCCGCTCTGCACCAATGCCCAACACCCCCATCCCCGATGGGACAAAATTGTTGAAGTTTGACAAAAATAAAAAGGGGCGATCGATCACTCACCAAGGGGGATCGATCGCTGGTGGGTGATAGATTGCCCCAAGTGGGGATCGATCGCCCGGGGCGCTCTTTTGCATGTAATTTTTTTGGAAAATTGTTATTTTAGCCTTTATATGTTTTGGGAAACCCCTATTCCGATTGGGGGACTTTCTATTAGTCTAGGTCTCTTGTTTAGGCCTATAAATAGGAGATTATGGGTTTATGAATTGTATCTAAGCGTCTTGAAAGGTCAAGGGAATATTTTTGCATTGGAAGTGGGAGATAATAGAAAGAGTTAAAGCATACTAGGGCTTGAGAAATGTTTAAGAAATGATAAATAGGGATTCTTCTTTGGGTTTTCATAGAAAAAGTGAGTTGAGTGCTTTGTACTAGTTCCTCAAGGTTTTTGTGAATAAAGAAGTGATCGGATCTTGACCCGTGGACGTAGGTAGGTTGTTGCTAAACCACGTATATCCCTTGTGTTCTTTTGTGTGTGTGTTTTTGGTTTATTCTTTTCCGTCTAGTTATTTCTTGAAAAATCTGGTGAACCTCAAATTTAATGTTTGAGTTGAGAACTCACAAATTCAAGGGGGTGACTAGGTCTCCGTACAAAGTCTATCTACCCTTTTTAATATTTAACAATTAAGTTATTAAGTAAGGAATGATGAACTTTAAAGTACGGAATAAGGGAAACAAGCAAATCACAACAAAAGCAATTTTTACGTGGAAACCCTTCCGGGAAAAACCACGAGACCTAATTCAACAACAAGAATCCACTAAGACAAAGTATCAGATACTTACAGACTCGAACCTCACCCAAACAAGACTCGACTTCCTCGATCCATGGCTAGTCCTACACGCCTTAATAAGTAATCACGATCTTGCAAGACTCGTAATCTACCGCAGTAGTATGTCATTCTCTTGTGTCTCGACAACCACGATCGATCTCTGTCAATAACGGTTTCAGATTCTATCAACCAAATATCACATCTACGATCCTCCTCGGATTGATCTCATTCGCAAAGGCTTCAGAATATTCCGGCTAATTTATTCCTTCCAGAACCGATTGATGGTTTGATTAAAATCAAATCCTAAATGGATTCCATCAATGAGAATGTTCAAGCAAGCTAGAATGGAATAATGGATTGTAAACTCTAGGATAAAAGAGAACTTAATGAAGGGAATGAGAGAAAATAATTTTAGAGTTTCTATGAATTCTAGAGATAGCCTAATACCCTCTTAATACTCTCCCAAAGTTCTTATTCACGGACTAGAAGGGTTCTTATTAAATAGATAAACCAAAACCATGTTTTAGAAGTTGCCAAAACAATTTTAGAAAGTTTTTTAGGCATTGGGTCGACCCAACCGCACTTTTGGGTCGACCGAACTTTTTGGTGCACTCTTGTTTTCCCATACATTTTTTGTTGAGGTCTAGGTCGACCCAATATTGTATCGGTCGACTGATACATAAAAACTCATTTTTATCTCTTGCTTCCTTCACGAAAGTTGTAGATCTTTTTGACGCGGTCGATTTGATATATTTTGAAGCAAAATTGGAGTTATGGTTTGAGAGAAATGTCTCTTACAAGGAACCTTGAGTTTTAAGAACCTCCAACACTTTTTGGGCTACATATCTAGTCACATAAGGTCCATATGGTTATTCTAAGTCAATTTCTACCTAAGGTATCATCTTATGATTATTCTAAGTCAATTCTCACTTAAGATAACATGGTATCTAGGTCACTTACCATCCTATGAGTGAAACGAATGATATGATCGGAATGTCTTCAACCGATCTTCTTCGGTCTTCATCTTCACTTGTCGTGGATGCTTGAAGGCAATGATACAAGATACACTAGACTCACTTGTTTTGACATCGGAATAAGCCAAAACTAAAATATGGACTTTACAATCTCTCCATTTGGCAATTCTAAGGCAAAACTAAACTGAAGTACATGACTTGACACAAACTCACTCAAACACATTAAACGGTGAATTAGGGCATTACATGACTCCAACACAATTACATGACACCAATTGACAAATAAATTTAAATGAAAACACTGAAGCTTTTGTCAAGTAAGATCTGTATGGAATATACAAATAGACAAACATTGCAAGGAATGTACTGTAATTGGGAACTTAAACCCAACATTCTCCCCCTCTTTAGCACAATTGCCAAAGGTAGTCAGAAAGCCAATATCACAAAGTATATACCAATTTAACACATGTGTAATATCAAGACAATTACAATACAATCAAGCAAATGCAGACAATGCATGAACTAAAGAGCGGAGAACAAAATAGCAATATAAAGTACAAACTCCCCCTCAACAACTCAACTTGATCTTCTCCCCCTAAGATCAAGGACACCACCAAAATCAGGGCACCTAAGCTAGAAAGGCCCATGACAACCAATAAGGAAACACATAATAATATTACAAAAAAAATATCATGTGTCACACAAACATGCATCAAAAGCATTCAAAGCAATAGTAATTTAAAATTACAAATCCAATAAAGAACATGATTAGTTAGTCCAATTAAGGATACACATCTAACTAAATCTCACGGAATGCTAAAGCATAATCAATTCACTTAGTCATATTTAGTGAACAGTTCAAAATGAAGCAATATGTGTGTAGTAGTGGTTTGACTAGATACTAAATCAATGTTTTTTTTCCTTTTCTAAGGATATGACATTAATCATTAGGGGACTCCCGAAGACATAAATCTAAGAAGTCAAATCTAGTTAGATCTAGATATGCTGATTTTTTACATTTTGGTGATTCGGGTTAATTATTTTTCAATGATTTTGAAAAATTATAAGTAATTTTTTATGGAGAAGTTTGACGGAAAAATGGAGTTTCAATCTATGGCAAAGGAGAGTAAAGGATATCCTAATTCAATAGGGTCTCGCAAAGGCGTTGAATAAGGATTATGGTAAATCGGAAAAGATGCCTGATGCAAATTGGGAAGACATTGAGGCGAGGACAGTTAGCACAATACGCCTCTGTCTTGCAGATAACGTGATGCATAGCGTTATGGATAAGGAATTGACACCAAATCTTTGGAAGAAGTTGGAAACGCTTTATATCAGAAAGAGCCTTACCAACAGGTGATACTTGAAAAAAGAATTCAATACCTTAAAGATGATGGAGAGTGCAGATCTCATGAAGCACATTAATATGTTCAACCAGATCTTGAATCAATTGCTGAAAGTTAATGTAAAAGTAGATGAAGAAGATCAGGTTGTGGGCCTTCTTACATCACTTTCAGACTCATATGATCACTTGGTGACAACCCTCATGTATAGTAATGAGACATTACTGATGGAGGAGGTCACGACGGCTCGACTCTCTTACAAGATTAGGCGGAAGCCATCGCATGATGGGAATAATCATATCATGGTTGCTCGAGGAGGAGAAAGAGACTTGGAGAGGGGATTTGGAAAAGGCAGAGGCAGATCCAAATCCAAGGGGAAAGACGGGGTCCAGTGCTATCATTGTAAAGAATTAGAGCACTTCAAAATGGAGTGTCCGAGGCGTGCTGATGGGAAGATGAATTCTTCCGAATGAGATTCTTCGGTGGCAATAGCAACGGACAATGAGGAATACATTGAAGATGCTTTCACAGTCTCCAAAAGTATGAACAATTCTTATGGTGAGTGGATTTTCGATTCAGGGGCTTCATGTCATATTTGCTCAAATATAGAATTTTTGGATACATTCCAAAAAGGGATAGGAAAAGTGTTCCTGGGTGATGGATCTGAATGTACATGAAATCACAGAGTTTTGTAATGTAAAGATAAAAATGTTTGATGGAGTTATTCGGACTTTGGAAGGGGTAGCTTGTGTCCCTAGTTACGAAAGAATTTAATATCACTTGGGCAATTAGACTCCAAGGGTTGTTGCTACACAGTTGCAGGTAGAGTTATCAAAATAAAGCGGGGAAAGTAGGGATGCTTGGTTTTGACGTAAGGGAAGAAGTGTGGTAGTTTATATCTCCTGCTAGGGAATACAGTGGTTGGTGGAGCTACTACAAGGTCTGTAGAAAAACAAAAACCTGATGTTGTGCAAAGGGTAAAAAGCTCACCTAAAGTCTCTTTCATAGTCGGTATAGAGATGGATATTCGGTAGGTTTTCGTTAGGATGGAGATAGTGATGATGTGCCTTTGACGAAGAGGACGACTCTATGTCTTCGTTCAAGATTCTTCTAGATTGGAGAATTAGTTTTCAGGCTATACATGAGTTTTGACCATGTTTTATCGAATCCGGTGGAGTGCTTTCCAGGGTTGGATTTGAGGGTGTGTGTAGCTAGTGAGCCTCTTTCGCAGATGGTGCAGAGACGAGTAAGGTCAAAGCAGAAGTTTGCGGTATTTACAAACGAGTTTGTGGTAATTGCAAACGGGTTTTCAAAATTTTGAAAGAAATTTTGGTTCAAGGTGGAGGTGCTCTCTGGATGTGGGCGATGCGGTGTTCTATCTTGAAGATTTGCTTTGTGATTAGCAAATTGGCTCTCTTGGTTGCGGAGGTGTAGCAGAATTTTCGCCAAAGGTAGAGATTGTTGAAGTTTGACAAAAATAAAAAGAGGCGATTGATCACTCACCAAGGGGGATCGATCGCCGGTGGGCGATAGATCGCCCCAAGTGGGGATCGATCGCTCGAGGCGCCGTTTTGCTTGAAATTTTTTCGGGAAATTGTTATTTTAGCCTTTATATGTTTTAGGAAACCTCTATTCCGATTGGGAGACTTTCTATTAGTCTAAGTCTCTTGTTTAGGCCTATAAATAGGGGATTATGCACCTAGGATTTGTATCTAATCATCTTGAAAGGATTAAGGGAATGTTTTTGCATTGAGAGTGAGAGATAATAGAAAGGGTTAGAACATACTAGGGATTGGGAAAGGTTTAAGGAATGATAGATAAAAATTCTTCTTTGGGTTTTCGTAGAGAAGGTGAGTTGAGTGCTTTTGTACTAGTTCCTCAAGGTTTTTGTGAATAAAGAAATGATCAGATCTTGACCCGTGGATGTAGGCAGGTTGTTGCCAAACCACGTATATCTCATGTGTTCCTTTGTGTGTGTATTTTTGGTTTATTCTTTTCCGTCTGGTTATTTCTATTGATACTTTTCCCACAACAAAAATGAGTACCAAACATGACAAACCTTGACTAATTTGGAGTTTGTCAACATCATGTTTTCTTGCTCCAATGGATTTCGAGCAAAGCTCCTGTCATTGATAGGTTTGATTGCAATATCAGAACTCCTCCATTTCCTATGATACATGATGGTACCAAAATTTTCAGAACCCCATAATTGCAACATTTGAAGATCACTGTCATCTATTATCTGCTAAAATAGAAAAATGGGCAAAGGTAAGCATCACACAGGTATGACAATTAAACATATTATATGAATCAAATCTTCAACAATATGTAGACGACCAAAGCAATTCAAAAGTGGTACACCAGGACTCACATTATCTGGTAGTTGTGATTTCATCGATGAAGTAAGCTCACCTTAAAATTCTACACTGAGTTTTATATATCATTGCCTCACAACTGTGTAGTGTATTGACAATGGGTTGTGCATTTACATTTTTATATTGTTGGAGGTAAGATAGCATGCTACTACCATTATATTCCATGGGCAAATTCCCCGCCGAAGAGTTCCAATTTCTACCTCTCCCCTTAATCTCCTATGCAGAAAAAAAAAAAAAAAAAACACCACACCATCTTCTTCTTTTCTCATCTGGAGAAACTCTGGTATAGTAAATGAGGAAATCCAAAAAATAGAAAAGAATAAATGCTAGGAGCTGCTACTGTATGACGATTGGCCAACATTTCTCAGAACACGATAGCCGGTCAGTTAGGCAAGGCGGTTACCACTCACCGAGATTCAGTACAACATCTTTGGTATGCTGTTCTAGTCAAAATTTATGGAAACCCCTGTTAGTGGTGCCCATGAAATTACTCAAAAGTAATTAATCGTTGCAACCGTTGTGTGACTCTCTCTTCTCCTTAATTAAACTTTTTGAAAGGGTGCTTCGGCCCCCTACAGGCATCTGTAACGGATAAAATTCGTAAAATCAACTCAGCGTTGGAGAACGAGCTCGTTTTTGTCGTTTTGTTCACAAAAGTGACACGTGGACGCGAGTGGGGGTCACGTGCTTAAAATAGAGGGGTCACACGTTGTCTGATGCACAACGATCCCGTTGTGCGCATTACGACGTCCTTGTTCTCTTGCAGAACAACGTTTCCGCTGTGGCTTTGACAACGTGCTCGTTGTCTTAAGCACAACGTGAACGTTGTACTCAAGACAACGTCTTTGTCGTTACGCGAATAACGAGTCCGTTGTCTCACCGACAACGATGTCGTGCTGTATTTTAAGGCATCTACGCCGTAACCGAGCTCGAGTCAACAACGAGACCGACTCGTAGGAGGAAGTGATCAGGAGGCGATCCATAATTCCGACAGGCGTGCCTAACGCGCCGTTTCGTGCCGAAAGCACTGTCTTGGCATTTAATGCTGGTCACTTCTGCGTACCGTCCGATCCAGTCCGATTGGACTTATAGGAGGCTCTCACGTGTGATGCAACCGGCGGCCGATATGTCTAAGATATTTGGCAATGAGTGCAAAGACACGTGGTATGGACACCTATGGCCATCCATGGTCATCGATGGCCATATCAACCTTGCCCTATAAAAACCCCGTGATTTTTAGTGCACAGGGGCTTGTTCATTGATCCAGACCTGAGGATACACGTTTTCAGTGCTTCCAGTGCCTTGCGTAGCTTTCAGTGACTGTTCTTGTGTTTACTATTCATCATCTTCTACACCTACTGACTTTACCATCGGAGTACAGGTCAGGGTGCCACACCCTCCGCTCCAACCTTCTACCAGTAAACCAGAGCGTGGAAGGAGCTGCTGCTGACGTGTGTCGTTCCGGTATTTTCCCCCCTCACAGCATCATTTGAAATTCCCAAACAGTTTTAGTTGTTTTGGCATTTCTTATGCAATCGATTGATTCTATCATGTCCATTCTTTGGTAGGGTAGGTTTTTCTCAGTACGGGCTACCTCTTCTTCTCTCCATCTACACTAACCAATCCAAAGGTTTTGAAAGGGTGCTTTGGCCCCCTCCCCTACAGGCACCTTTTGAAATTCCCAACTAGTTCAGCTCTCTCTTCTTCTTGTCTTAAACATTGACAATTCCAAAGGGTGCTATGCCTCAACAGTCTCTTGCGGAAAACCACCAAGCACAATAAAATTTTTCGCGTTAACCCAATTCCCCAGAAAATTAAAGACATCCAATTCCCTAAAACCATTCTTGAGACAACACGTAAGCCTCCCCTGGCTTTCATTAGTAGACCCACATTGTTTTCTTGGAATGGACACACCTCCTCACATTAATTGAAGATTTAGAAGAGAATAAGGATGAATGGAAATGGTGCGGGTTCGTACCCTAAAAGTTCTCATCCAATCTCCTAAAATCGCTCTCGGAGTGCTATGCCACCCTTACCCTGACTTTCATTAGTAGTAATAATTTGTTGATATGGGTGCGGTATGTATTTCTTTGCCCACCCACTCTCTTGTGATAACAAAAGTGCTATCCACATTGCAATCAACGAGGTTTTTTTTTCACGAGCGGACGAAGCATATAAAGATAGATTATTGCACCAGATCTCTTCCTTATATTTCCTCAACTAATAAAAATACCAACTTGTGGCTCGTTTTCAGGTTGATGAAATATAAGATAATCTTGTATATATTTAAATTATTAAGGGGTATTTTAGTCTTTCTACCTTTCTTATAGACTGCAATATCTATTTTAGTCTCATAGTCTGTACTCTTATCTCTGGAGAGAACAGGGTTCTCAAAATTATCAGATATATTTCTAGGGTTTCTGGATTGAATTCGGTGTTCAAATTTCTTTGCGTGTTTAGCTTTCTCGGAGTTTCTGGTTAGGTCAATCCCAGAGTTGGAATCGGGGATCAAAGTCGCGCGATCATGCCTCGCAGGAGAGACGACGACGATCTCGAACCAGAGGATGTGGAGGAAGACGAAGACCAGCTCGATGACGAAGAAGACGAAGATTATGGAGGATCTCGTGGTGGTTCTAGCAGAAAACGCCGGAGATCCGATTTCATTGACGACGCCGCTGAGGAGGACGACGAAGAGGAGGAAGAAGATGAAGATTTTGAGGATAATCCCCGTAGTACTAGTCAAAAGCAGAGGAGACGGTCTGGCTCTCAGTTCTTCGAACTCGAAGCTGCTGTTGACAGTGATGACGAAGAGGAAGAGGAAGAAGGAGAAGATGGTATGTTTTTTCCTTTTCTTTTTTAATTTGATTTTCTCATTTCTTGGGTTTTCTGGTTCTATTTTGTGCTTTTTTTTCAAAAAAAATTAAGCAATTGAAATTTTGTTGAGGTGTATGTTGCATTGATTAATTCAAACTGGCAGCGATGCAAGAACTTAGTTCTTTCATGATTTGGTTGTAATTAGGGCTCAAGTTCGAGACTCGCATATGATATCAGGTCCAATTCTGCTTGAAAGTCTTTATGAGTTATAAAACTTTATCACTTAATTGGATTGATTAGGTCTACGTTCATGAGCTTTTTCAGTACTTAGTGGGAATTCTCAAGCATTGAGTTGTTTATTTGAGTCTTTCATATACCTGATTAATTTCTTCTTCGATTTTTGGGAATATTAAGTTTCTCCTGGTGGTTCAAGGGAAAAGCTGTATAGGATGGGTGATTACAAATGATAACAAAAAGATGTCTCAAGCTTGTTGCTAGGCTTCATGTTTATTAGAGAGTAATTTTTTTTTTTTGGGTTGCTTAATTGTGCAAGAGACCTAGGAAAGTGCTATTTTATGGTCCTCTAAAGAGGAAATGCGATGGAGGTTGACAAAAGGTTGTGGGTCGCACTTTTGAGTTGGTGTAGCCTCTTTGTGGTTGTTAATCTGGCTGCAAGTATTTTCTTGACTGTAATTAACGTCCGTTCCTCCCTGATTTTCTTTTTTGAGTAAAGGTAAACATATTAAGAACGGCAAAAGCCCAAGGTACCAGAAAATCAACAATAAAAAAGAAGCAAAAACAGCCCCAAATACTAGACACAACCAAGTAACGTCTTCCCTGATTTCTGTATTTGATCTTTTGACTATTAAGATTGTTTTTTGAATTTTTTTTCAAGAAAATATTAAGAACAATTAGGTCGTCCTCTTCCGTTATACCAAATTCTTGATCAAATAAATACTGATTGTACAAGTTGCTTGGGGATTTTTACATTGGTTGAAATCTCTAGTTTTGGGTTTATCCTTCAGTATCATGCTTCTGCTTTTAGTTTCTGGATTTTTGAGATTTCTTTCCTTAAAACATCACTTTCTTTTTACAATTGATGTCTATTTTTATGTGTATTTACTGTGGCCAAGCTGACAAGGACACGGTTTACCATGTTTACCGATTCCGTTAAGATGTATTACACTATTACTAGTGGGTATTAATATTGCCATAGTTGTTAAAGGCGTCGCCTAGGCGACCAAGCGCTCTATTGGGCTCAGGCGATTGGCCGCCTAGGTGGTCATTATTAAAATTCCGTTATATGTAATATTATTGTTTTTTTTTTTTTGATCAATAAGCCATGTATTAATCAAAAGAAGAGATACAAGAAGTTTACAACGATGTAAACCCGAGATAACACAAGAGAATACAAACCAAGCAAAAAAAACCCAAAACAAACATAATCGTCCTAGGTATTCATGGCCACTCCAATATGGATTTCAAATCTTCTTCCTCGTGACGAAGGCTGGCCCATTCCAATACCAATAAGCGCGTGCGGGAACATATGCGGGTAATAGATGACTGAGAATTCTCAAAAACTCTCTTGTTGCGTTCTTTCCAAATAGCCCATGAGATGGCCCCCGGGAGAACAGCCCAAAGTGCCTTCCGGGCACTATCCTCACTCATCCAGACCCAACAAGATAAGAAGCTCTGAAAGGACGAAGGAAAGACCCAATCCACCCCAACTCGAGATATAAAATATCCCCAAATCGTCCCCACCATTGGGAATGCAAGAGCAGGTGGTCCACCGTCTCTTCCGCAAGAAGGCACATAAAGCAACAGTTGGCCAACCTCCACCCTCTAGATTTTAAATGATCACAGGTAAGAATTTTATTCAAAGCCGCATTACATAAGAAGAAAGATACCTTGGAGGGAATTCCTGGATTCCACATAATCCTATGAGGGAAGGGCGTAAAAGGGGATGACTCGAGGGACTTGGCTAGTGACCTAACTGAGAATCGACCATTGTTGCCTCTAGTCCACATTCTAATATCTCTGATCTGAGGTTTCAAATGGATAGTATCAAGACGCAAAAGAAGACGACTCAGATCGTCCACCTCCCAGTCATTGAGGTCCCTTCTCAATGACGGACACCACACCACCTTCGACCCCTGTAACTCGAAACAATCCTTCACAAGTGCGTTCCGATCATTCGCTATAGTGAAAATGTTCCCGAATTCATCCTTCAAACGGGAAGAACCACACCAAATATCTTTCCAAAATCTAACCTCTGAACCTCTGCCTACCTGATATCGAAAGTGTGGCACAACCAAGCCGGCAACCCCATGATGCTCTTCCACAATCCTACCCCATGAGTGGTAGTACCCTCCTGCGGAACCCAACATGATTCCATGCCATATTTAGCCACTACGACAGACCTCCATAAACTATCACGATCCTCGCCAAACCTCCAAATCCATTTGCCTAACAACGCCTTGTTAGTAGTGACTAAGGGTATCAAATTCAGCCCCCCCTCCCCTTTGATCGGCAAACTTTGCCCCATGCTACTAAGTGGTACCTAAAACTGTTGTCTTTCCCATGCCACAAAAATTCTCGTTGCATCTTTTCAAGGGTAACTGCGACTGACCGAGGGATGGAAAAGAGGGACATAAAGTAAGTGGGTAGGCTATTCAGAACACTCTTAATCACTATATTCGGCCAGATAGGCTCAATTTGTAGCGGATTGATCGAAGTGCACTCATCAACGGCATCCATGTCGGACTTATCTTTTGCAAAGATTCGAGTGGGAGGTGATCTCCAATTGATTCCTCGGGTGATATCGATTGTTTTTCATTCCCTTTCATACCCTATAGAGATCTCAAACTGGGAGGAGGAGCTTTGTGAAAATTGTAAGAAGTGGCCGGATTCCATGGAAGTCCGGTACTATCGGAGTTGGGTGGAGGTAGTTGGCGGGTGTCCGGTTACAACTCCGGTAGAGCCACGAGTCCTCGTAGCTCTTGGCGCGTCCAATCCACTGCAGCCCCTGGACTCAAATTCAAATTTGAAAAAACAGGAGACCAAGTCAAATCACCAACATTGGCACTCTAAGCAGGCGCCACACGCTACCGACCTCGGGCAGTTGACCCTACTGGGAAACCCTATTACTCAGAAGACTCTTCCACTCCCATGATCGAGTTAGGAGCTGGTATTTAAAGGTATAAAAATTTATTTTGTTTGAATATGATAGTTTGGTCAACCAAAATACATGTTATTTTGTATGTTTCTCGAGTCTTTTAACATATAATATGTAGAGTTTATATATCTAACAAAAAAAGAGTTTGCAGATAGGAGAAAGAATAGATGAAAGGTGTTAAGTATATTTTCCTCATGTTAACATGTCCTCTCTCTTACTCAATGAGTGGACCAATTGATCTCTCTCTTTCTCTCCCTCTATTTGTGGATGGACCATATGGTTCCCTCTGTTTTTTGCCTGGTTGTTAATAGGCATCACATAGATGGCCAAACATATATCTAGTCTTAGGTGGCCCAATAACTAGAAAAAAGCCTTTGAATGCCCAAAATCTCATCTAGCCCCCCCTCCCCCCCCCCAAGTTGTCATGAACCTATTTTTAAAGGGGTTTTATATAATTTAATTAAGCGGGGGCTCCATAATTATATATATTTTACTTATTCTATGATTTTAATTACATTTTTTTGGCATGGTTGAGAAGAAAAGAGAGTAAGAGGTACGACAACTCCCTCTCCCCCCTCTTCTCTCTCTCTTTCTCCCTAGTTCGGTAGTCACATTGACGGCTAGGATATTTTTTATTCAGTCGTACACTCTACCCTCTCCCTCTCCTTTCTCTCTCTTATGTTCGTCTGTCACTGTAGATTGTTGTATTTTCTATTTTTTTATCCCCCATAGCCCCTCTCACCCCTTTCGACAATCATTATAGATATTTTTTTTTCATTATTTTAAATTTCCAATGCTTGGAAATTCTCCTTTATTATTCCTAGAACTATCTCCAATTATTCCTAGAACTATCTCCAATTATTCCTAGAACTATCTCCAATAATGGTTCTGTCAGAGTGCATCTTGATAATGGAGATTTTGTAATTTATAAGAATTGTAGGGCCCATTATTCAAGGAATTGCAGGATACATAGAACTCATAATAGGAGGGATTTCTACTGCAAATAGTTCATCAGGTGACGCCTCAGGCTACCGACTTAGGCGTCCATGAGGTCTATCTCCTCAAGTTGCCTTGACAACTATGAGTATTACTCTACACACATCTCAAGTGACGTTCTAGGAATCCGGGCTTTTCCAAACAACAAAATTCAAATGATGATGCATGCATATTTTTTGTCCATTGTATTGCCTCTTTCCCATTTCTTCCTTTGTATGCACTTACTTCTGTTGTTAAATTGGACATTGGACTTGTTGCTCACGCTCCTATGTTGCATAGACACAGACATAGGTGTTAGTGTTGGACTTGGGCGAGGGGTGTCAGACATGGAGAATCCCAAAAAATAAGGTTTGAGGATACGAGAGGATATTTCAATTTAGAATTATTATACTTTAAATGTTATATGAATAATGATATATACAATTAAAAATAGAAATTAAATATAATAGCAGAATTATTGTCAACAACACTAAGTAATGTATTAGAGACTACAATTTATCAAATAATATAAATAAGACATGAATTAAAGCACCCACTAGGGGTTGGTGCAGTTGGCTAGCGTCCTGGGTTTGCTCCCTGTGGTCGTGTGTTAAAGTTAAACTCCCACTCGTCGACTTACCCTGGTATCCGTAGGGAAAATTCCGAGTGGGTTGGTGCAGATACCCGAAGGGACTAGTCCTTAGCTCGAAGGCTTTGGGACACCCTCTATTACCAAAAAAAAAATGACATGAATTAAAGCAAATGAACTAGTGAAGTAATAAATATAGAGATCATTAATCATTTATTAGGGTTTATGAACTAATGAAGTAATAAATGAATAAATGACCATTCTTTTCTATTATAGAGATCATTAAATCCTTCTATTCATTTTCTATTTTTACTTTGTTGAAAACAAATGGACCTTGGTTTTCTTCATCTTCCTCTACCGGCTTCTCTTTTCTGATGATGAGAGTTAGAAAGAATTTTCTGAAATTTAAGCTAATTATATGCAGTTATACGAACTTTTTTTGGTACAATATACCCTAAAATTTCATGAATATCAGGTGTGATCGTGTTCGTATTTGTGTCCATATGTGTCGAAAATGCATGATTTTTTTATTGATATGAGTCACAATTGGCATGCCCGAGCCATGTCCAAAATCATGTCCTCACTATTCAATACGCTACACCCGTTGTCTTAAAAAGTCCGCGCAACATAGCCTTTTTTATTTTTATGTAAAAATGCAGAATCACAACTCTTATGCACATGAAATTTGTTACATGCATGTTTATGTTGTTGATCTTGTATCACTTATAATCTGAATAGTGATAGTCACCATTGGATCCATTATATCTCACTTGCAGGTTTTCCCTTAGCATATTTTTTTTGGGTGCATTACTGATGGATTCAGGGATCTTAATATGCAGATTTTATAGTTGATGGTGGAGCTGAAATACCCGATGAAGATGATGGTAGAAGGATGCATCGTCGTCCTCTATTACCGCGGGAGGATGACCAAGAAGATTTTGAAGCACTTGAGAGAAGAATTCAGGCCAGATATGCAAAGTCAAGTCATGCAGAGTATGATGAAGAGACCACCGATGTTGAGCAGCAAGCTCTATTGCCATCCATTAAGGATCCAAAGTTGTGGATGGTGAAATGTGCGGTATGATGTTTTTTCATATTGTGATCTAACCATATATACAATTATTTGTACTTTTTGCAATAGTTAGTCTATTGACTCTTTGTTGATGTATGTTAGATTGGACGTGAGCGAGAGGCAGCTATTTGCCTAATGCAAAAGTGCATTGATAAGGGACCTGAATTGCAAATTAGGTCAGCAATTGCCCTTGATCATCTTAAAAACTACATATATGTTGAGGCAGACAAAGAAGCCCACGTGAAGGAGGTACACAATTATTAGTATATGCATATATATTTTTTTATGCTTGTTATGGAAAATCTGGTTTAGTGCTGATTTCTTCCTTCTGCTTCAGGCTTGCAAGGGTTTGCGAAATATATATTCCATGAAAGTAATGCTTGTTCCTATAAAGGAAATGACCGATGTTCTTTCTGTTGAAAGCAAAGCCATTGATCTTTCAAGGGATACGTGGGTCCGAATGAAGATTGGGACCTATAAGGGAGACCTTGCAAAAGTATAGATTGCCTTTTGTTTTCTCTCCATATTACTGTGTGGCCTTTTTATTTTAACTTTTAACCCTTCTTCTCTATAGGTTGTAGATGTGGATAATGTGCGGCAGAGAGTTACAGTGAAGCTAATCCCAAGGATTGACTTACAGGCCCTTGCTAATAAATTGGTAAATATTCCTTGCCCATTGATAAAAAAATAACTTGTTACTAAGCTGGTGTAAGAGTTGATAGGCTAGTCAGAGAAGAATTGTCTAGTTCTTCTCTGTATATAATGAACAAACACTAATGTCTTTTCATAATAACCATAGTTATGTTAATTAAATATCTACACTAATTTTAAAGAGGGAAAAAAAAAATCATTTTGGCTAAATCTTTGTAGTTAGTTGCTAAGGATATTGAAAGCTTCAATTTTATTTGATTTTGACAAGGGATTCAAAATTTTTTTTGACTGATTACTGAAATTTGAGCAACTACAACATCAATTTGTTGTTGTTTCAGGATGGTAGGGAAGCAGTGAAGAAGAAGGCATTTGTTCCCGTTCCACGTTTTATGAATATAGAAGAAGCAAGGTGATTTGTTTCTTGTTCCTCTTTAAATTTGACATAAGTACCATAGTTGCAAGACAATTGTTTCTTGCTAGCCTCATATAGTTCTGTGCTTTACTTGTTCAGAGAGATGCATATCCGAGTTGAGCGTAGGCGGGATCCAGCCACTGGTGACTACTTTGAGAATATTGGTGGCATGTTGTTCAAAGATGGTTTCCTATATAAAACAGTATCCATGAAATCAATCAGCTCTAATAACATACAACCAACTTTTGACGAGCTTGAGAAATTTCGGACGCCTGGGGAGAATGGGGATGGTGATATAGGTAGTTTGACTACTTTATTTGCGAACAGAAAGAAAGGCCACTTCATGAAGGGTGATGCTGTTATTGTTGTCAAGGGAGATCTAAAAAATTTGATGGGATGGGTTGAAAAAGTTGAGGAAGAGAATGTCCATATCAGGCCAAAAATGAAGGGCTTGCCGGTAACTACTAATTGAACCTTTTCTTTTCTTACCTCCATATCAAAACATAAATGCGTTTACAAACTACATTTCTTAGTATAAAAAGTAACCACTATTGTGTGTCATTCTGCAGAATACACTTGCTGTAAATGAAAAAGATCTTTGCAAATACTTCAAACCTGGGGATCATGTAAAGGTTGTATCTGGTGCTCAGGAAGGTGCAACTGGTATGGTTGTTAAGGTTGAGGGCCATGTGCTTATCATTGTATCTGATACAACCAAGGAGGATGTAAGTGATGTTTCACTTGGAATTTTGTAAGAACAAAGGTCTGAACTTAGGGAGTAGCTTTTAACTGGATAATGGTGCCGTAATCATATGTATCTTTTGCATTCAGATCCGCGTATTTGGGGACAATGTTGTGGAGAGCTCTGAAGTAACTTCTGGTGTCACCAGAATCGGGGACTACGAGTTGCATGATCTTGTGCTGCTTGAGTAAGCTTTTGTTTCTTCAAACACCATCATCATAGATTTCTTATCCATAGTAGACTTTCTTCTCTTCCTTTCCTTTCTATCAGTTGGTTTCTCATGTATGTATTTACTTTGTTGCAGTAATATGAGTTTTGGTGTTATTATACGTGTAGAAAGTGAAGCTTTCCAGGTGAGGAAGGTCACCTGAATGATCTAGTGATTATGTTGTTTTCTTACTGAATTTACTCGAGTATATCTTTTTTTGTCCTAGGTGCTTAAGGGGGTTCCAGAGAGGCCTGAGGTTGTTCTCGTTAAGTTAAGAGAGATTAAAAGTAAGATTGAGAGGAAGAGTAATGCGCAAGATCAGTCTAAGAACACAGTGTCCGTGAAAGATGTTGTAAGGATTCTCGAGGGTCCATGCAAAGTGAGATCCTTTATTCTAACTTGGTTGATCTCATTACATGAGGAGTTAGTTTTACAGAACATAACTATTTCTGTCATTATTATTAGGGGAAGCTAGGTCCTGTTGAACACATATATAGAGGAATTTTGTTCATCTGCGATCGTCATCACCTTGAGCATGCTGGATATATTTGTGCTAAAGCCCAGTCTTGTAGGGTAATTGGTGGATCACATCCCAATGGTGATAGAAATGTAAGCTCTATGAGTTCTTATTGTGTAGACATAAATACTGTTGCCATCAGGGATGTGCATTTGGTTTTTGGTTCTTTTATCTTTGGAGCTTCTTTTAGCTTATCCTTAGACGACTACTTCTGTAGGGTGATTCTGTGGCTTCAAGATTTGCAAATCTCAGAGCTCCACCTCAAATTCCCCAGTCCCCAAGGAGATTGCCTAGAGGAGGTCCTCCTGTGAACAGTATGTTCTGATTTTTATTGCCTTGTTGATTCTACATCTAAATTTATCATCAGGCATCTTTCCTCTGTGAATTCTGCTGCTGTGGTTGGTAAATTTCTTGGTTATGATTTATTCGAGGAAAAGTACTGCCATCAACTTCTCCTAAAATCAATGTTGCAGGTGGAGGAAGACATAGAGGTGGAAGAGGGCATGATTCTTTGGTTGGTGTTACAATTAAGATTCGCCTGGGTCCCTTTAAGGGGTATCGTGGGCGTGTTGTAGATGTTAACGGACAATCTGTCCGGGTTGAATTGGATTCCCAGATGAAGATTGTTACAGGCAAGTGTTCTTTAGTTCATAGTGTATGTATAAATATTGCTTCTTCTGGTTATCTTGTTTCTGTCTGGACTATAATTGTTGATCTACATGCAGTTAACCGCAACCAAATTTCTGATACTGTGGCTGTTGCTACCCCATTTCGGTAATATATGTTGCTTGCTTTGTTAGTAATTTAGTATTAACTGGATTGGTAGTTATCTTACTGTTTTTGTTTTACCAGAGAAGCACCACGATATGGTCTGGGAAGTGAGACACCTATGCATCCTTCACGAACTCCACTACATCCATACATGACTCCAATGAGAGATCCTGGAGGTTTGCTTCTTTTGACTAGTGATCTCCCCTATTCCTGAAACTAATACACTTCCTATCTATTGATAATATATGGCTGGCATTTCTTCGTATGGTCGTCTTCTACAGCAACACCAATTCACGATGGCATGAGAACACCTATGCGTGACCGTGCATGGAATCCCTATGCACCAATGAGTCCACCAAGGTTTGTCTCTGAATTTACTAGGTTAAAACATTTTGCATAATTGAACAGTAATTTTAGGGCACATGAAATCTAGGCTTTTGTTATCTTTGTTTTAGCATTTTTTTTGATAGGTAATCAGGTGTAGTCACGACACCTAGGTGATTAGGCCTGGCTAGGCGGAGGCATTGCCTAGGCGATTAAAAAATCTAAATTACATTATGTATATATTAATTGCCTAGATTATTGTCAACCCTATGAGCTTATTTTACTTGTAACTTATCATAGGTGATAAACCTTCAGCTAAACTACACCATAGATTACAAATCTAGTGTCATTGAAAATTCATCATAGCGTCCCATACCACTATGATAAATAATCGAAACACCTAGCTGTAATTTAAGGTTTGTTTACCTGTAAATAAATCACAACACATCCATCATAAATCATAAATCATGCCTATAAAAAAATCATCCATCGTAAATCAAGCTTATGAATCTATAATTATCAAATCGAATCATTTAACTCAATAAGATGTTAACAATTTAATAGAGCATATAACAACATGTTTATAATTTATTAAACATTCATTTAACTAGTCGAGTATAATAAAACAAAATCAGCTTAAATCATCAAAGGTACAAGGCATTACATGTATGACTCGAGAATTAAAATACAGTTCTCTACACGAGCAACCTCAATAAGATGATAATATTTTCTTTTAGCCGTCCCATTGTATTAAGGGGTATGACTTATGAGAACATGGGGTCTGATGTCAAATTTCATGGGAAACACTAAAATCCTGAAATAGAGTAGATATATGTTCCCTTGCATTATATCGAATTAAAATGTATGAATGGATGCTCCAAATTGATTTAAAAATTGCAAATAACTCTGACCACTCTTTCATTAAGTAAAGCCAAGTCATTCAAGAATAATCGTCCACGAATATTACAAAATATTGAAATTCCAAATAAATAGGTTATACGGGAAGGACTCCAAACATTTGAATGAACTAATTGAAAGAGACGAGATCCTCATTTATTTACTTGATGAACACAGACACCTAATGATGTTTACCTAATTAACACGCTTCACAATTCAAAATAGATAAATTACTCAAAGGAACTAAACACTTCAAATTCTGTAAGGAGAGTAGGGTTGTCAACGAAGTGAATTCGGAGTGGATAGTCTATATCCATATCCAATTTGTTTAATATAATCAACTATTTGAATCTGCTCTGTTATCCGGTAGATACTAAAACAAGGATGTTGAATTCGATTATTTAATCGAAATCGGATGTTATCTGAATCTGTCCGATTAAACAATCGAATATGAATATTTAAATTCAGATAATATTCGAATTCGATCAGTAGTTTAGGTAATACAATCCACAACCCATACTAACCTCAATCCAACCTCTAGTGGTTTAAAGTTAGCAAGAGAAAGAGAGAGGGAAACGAAGAAAGCACATACTTGGCATTCACTGCTAATCTTTGGCTTTTCAGAAATTGTCAACGGAACTGAATACATCATGAAGCTAACCATCCACGTCCTCAGCCTTTTCATATCTATCCTCCTCGACCCTAACCTCTTCGCCATCTTCCTTGCATCCCTTAAACAACTTCAAGATCGGATTGGAGAGCATAGGAGAGGAGGGAGAGTATAGTGAAGAGAAGAAGATGAAATGGCCAAAAGGTGATTTCAAAGAGGAGAAGATAAATAAGTTAGGGTTAGGGTTTGTTTCTTGTAAAAAATCAACCCATCCTCTCATCTTGATCTCTTTTCACATCCAACGAGTTGTCATTGGACGACCTATAGGTGCTCTCCTCGATTGAGTTAGAACGGCGAACATTGGACGGTTTTATCAGAGGACTAGCATGGTTTAAAATATCGATACGTATCGACCGATACGGGCCGATACGTATCCTATTTGGAGCTATCCGATACACTGATACGCTGGAAAAAAAACTCCATTGTATCAGGCCGATACAGGCCCGATACACTCGATACGGAGATTTTTCATTTAATTTTTTTTCTCTTTTCATTTACACTAGGATCCACAATACAGACCCGATACACACAACTTATTTACATAATATATTATTTAAGTAAATGATTTTAACTTGATTTTACTTTAGATATTAATATGTAAATAGGGTTATTCCCCTGGTTATGATGCCCCAGTCCAACCCTACTTATCAGGAGCCACTAGTTATGATGCTCTAGCCCAACCCTACTTATCAGGAGCCACCGGTTATGATGCTCAATCTCAGTCTTCGACTGACAGTTATGGACAGATCATGATTCAGCAACAAGCATATGTACAAATGTACCTAGGCATGTATCGCATGATGATGATTTGGACACAGTGGTGTCATCATGTCTGGACCACTTATAATGTATCACTCTACTCAATTCTTGATCCCACAATTATAGAGTACGACCGACACAAAGCTCAATGTGGTATTGAGCTTCTATCATGTATGTAATTTGATTTGTGAATACAAGGGTCTAAATATTTTCATATATTTGATTTATGAATGCAAGTGAGCTTCTATCACTTGGTTAAGTAACTATGGTTTGTATTTTCATTTTCATACATATTTATCAGCGCGCACGTCTTTTTTAACTTATAAATTTGTTAACTCTCATATGTATGATTATAAATGTAGTTGAAGACTTTCATTTAGTTTGTTTTTAGCTTATATTCGTATTAAAAGAAGTTTTATGCAAGGTATCCAAGTTTTTCTTTGCGTATCCAAGTTTTTTTTAGCGTATCGTGAATTTTTCCACCGTATCCAATCGATACAATACCGATACGCCGATACGTATCTTATTTTGGACTTACCGATACGGCGACCGATACCGATATTTTGAACCATGAGGACTAGAGAAGAAGAGAAAAGGAGAGGAGAGGAGAGGAGAGGGTGTGGAGAGGAGAGGAGAGGAGAGGAGAGGTGGTTGGAGATGAAAAACGTAGGGTTTAGTTCGTTAGGTTGTATTAATATCATGGAAATAAAAATCGCCGAAATTGTTACGAAACAGACGATACATATAGCTTTCGGTAGCCTCCTTTATGATATTTATACCGATACGAAATGGGCGATTCGTATCTTGTATTAGTTATTTATGTTTTGTTTTCATTCATTGTATAACTATAATCGTGTTTGTTACTTTGTCTTTAAATCACTTTCCATAACTTTATATTTGGTAAATTTAGTTCCAATAACTTATTTGATTTTTGAACAATTTAATTGATTTTTTTCTTTAAAAAGAAGAAATTATATGTATCGTCCGAAACCAATACCGAAATCGATAGGTATAGGTTTCGGTAAGGACCGATACATCCCCCGAAACTGTATTTTTAATCCTTGATTTATTTAAGTGTTACAAAATTATTTTCTTGTCCTAAATAGTTAAGGAAATTACAATCATACCAATTGTTGTTTAAAGAATAGTGAGGGGCATTAATGGTATTTTAAAGGTTTATCTATTGTCTTAATCGGTTCAGATAGCTAGTGGATTGGATAGGGTACTATCTGTATCCGATTTGATTATAAACGGATAGGTATTATGATATCCGAATCCTCTTCGGGAGACAATTATCTGGATAAATATCCTCTTAAACGGATACGGATCTTTACCTGATAGTTGACAGCCCTAAAGGAGAGTGACCGTGACGACAGTGCCACTGAAGAGGAGAAAGGGCTGACTGCAAAGCCGTGCCAACTTTACCTCCGTCAAAATAATAAAGACCACCAGCTTCATGACCTCCATCAATCCACTTTTTCGTCTTGAGATACTGAAGGATACAAAAAGAAGAATAAAATGTCATTGTATAGTTTAAAAGTTTTGTTAATTTACTGATAGACATCAAATTAAAAGGAAATTTAGGTACTAACAATACATATGATAAGGGAAAGTAGGAACTGGGATTTACAACACCAAAACTAGAAATAGAAGATGCCGCACCATCAATGAGAGTAACATGCTGAGGAGAAGATGAAGGAACGAAATTGGAAAGGGCATCTAGAACACCGGTCATATGATCTGTGGCTCCAGAATCAATAACTTAAGGTGAAAGTGTAGAAGCAACACTAGCAACATGAGTACTTGAATGGGCTAAAGTAGCAGTAGATGAAGAAGGTTGTGAAGAGGCCACGATAGGGTGACGAGAGTACTCGTCCTTTGAAATACATAGCATCCTATTCTTACCGCTAGAAGAGGATGTGATGAGGAAGAAGAAGAATTGTCCCCATGCTTATTAGTTATTTAGTTAATGATTACCACAGGTGGAGGAAGAAGAAGAGGAAGGCCCCCATGTCACTATGGATAGATGATTTAGGGTATTAAAGACCTCATATGCACACATAGAGCATTAGGAAGGCCCCACATTGGGAAGGTGTGCATATGACTGGTTTAAAATGTTTTATTTAGTTTGAAAAAGCCCCAATGGGCTGGATTAGTACCTAAGAGGGTTATTTTATTAGTTTGGACTATTATAGTTTTTTTTATTATGTTTTGGTTATTTTGGTCTTTTTACAATTAGGGCTTCACCTATTTAAAGACCATTTTTTGCACTTTTAGTTAATGAATGAATGAGAAACAAAGAAAAGCCTACTTTTGGGGTATTCTCTAGTGATTGGAAATTGGTATGATGTTGAGAGATTCCCTAAAGCTCTAAGATATGTTCTTCAGATTTTCTCTCTTCTTCTCCATCCTTTCTCCTTATTTTCTATTTTCTTGGTGAAACCCTAACATCCCAAACCCTAGATTTCTTTCCCCATTGAAACCACATAACCCTAGCTTCCCTTTTGCTGTCCTATTGATTACCAGTCTTCCCTACCCCTATTATTGACTGTTACAGTCATTCCCCAAACCCTCCACTGCTGCCACACGTTGCAGGGCCTTTAGTGACTGCCGCATCACCCCTACACCCATCTCCTATCTGCCACAGCCCTAAGCAGCTTATCTTTAGTGACTGCCGCACCATCCAATACCTGTTCCAGCCTTTTTCCCTCATTCCCAGTGCTGCCCAGATTTCCTACAGCCTATAATAGTATTACTACCACATCCCCCTACTTCACTCTATTGTAAATCCTTCCCATAACCTAAAAAACCCTAAAACAGCCCTCTTGAAACCCTATTACAGGTTTCCTGCAGTTGAAGACCCTAAAACAGAATTGAAAACCCTAAACAAAATTCCCCAAAACCCTAAAACAGAATTTTCCAAAACCCTAAACGTTAAACTCTCAAAACCTTAATCCTCCCATCTTTGAAACCCTAGAAAAGGATATAAATTCTGCATTTACTTAAGAGCTAATCCCCTAAGCTTTTGTAATCATAGAATTCCACTAACCCTCACAGATATAACTGAGGGTCATTATTGTAGGGTTGTCACATGACCTTGAATCTTACTAACATTGCTTTTTGAAATTTCTGGATAATTAGTTGTAATAAGATTGCTAATTTATGATTTTCATTATTATTGTTAATTCAATCTTGATCTCAGCTCATTAAATTTTAGGTCATTGCATAGTCCTACATCAGGATGTACCCTAATCATCATTAGTAGAAGCAGCAACATGATTGTTAGAAGCAAGTTTGCCATGAAGGTCACAACAATAATCAACAGTGTGTCCACTAAGGTTACAATGACTATAGGTATGGGAGCTACGACCTTGGCCAGGCCCTCCCCCCAAATCAGTAAGCCCCCCACGACCACGACAGCCACCCGTATCACCACCGCGGTTACCACCATGACCACCACCACGATTACCACCAGTACAATCACTCCTAGAGGTAGTTAAAGCAAGCTTCTCAACTGGAAGAGAAGAACTAGAATCAGAAATAGTAATCCTTTAAATATGAGCAAAAACCTTAGTTAGTGAAGGTAACTCAGTTTCCAAGAAGCTGAGATCAAATAGGCTCTAGTTCCTGCCTCAAGTAGAAGAAACGAGGCACATTCAGCTAATCTCGCTGATGCTGCATCTCCTGGGGGTCAAGCTTGAGGGGGCCTAGTATAAGGAAAGCTTTTCACACTTCAATCAACTCAGAGTAATAGTCCACAACATTACAATCTCCTAGATGAATATTGAAGTACGACTGAGTAGTGTAGTCAAGGTGATGCCTAGGCGATTAGACTTGGCTAGGCGAGGCGCTGCCTAGTCGATGTCCAGGCGATAAAAATAATTCAATTATATATATATATATTAAATATTCACATATATAATATTATTACATGCACATAACAATTCAAACCTCTTAGGGTTGATGACAATAATCTAGGCAAATTTACATTTAATGTTATAATGCTTGGATGTAAGTCCTTTTCTGTTAAACTATTAGTTGACTTTTTGACTTTGTAGATGAAAATATTTCTAAAAACTAAAATAAACTGTTTTCACTGGACTTTTGGGTTTTAATAATATTTTGTTATAGTATAATTTATAAAATTTTAAATTTTGAGAAATACCTTAACATTTGCAAGTTGATATTTTGATTTTTGATAACAATGCTAAAAAGCGGATTTTTTTCTTGAATTGAAAAGTTGACTTTTTATTTTTTAGGAATATGGATCTAAAATAATTGTAGCCGGTAGTCACCTGGACCCTTTAACAATTAGCCTGCTTTACAGTTTTCCAACTTAATTACATATAAATATTATTTAAGTAAATGAATTTACACTACTTTCATTTACTTAAGATATTTATAAATAAATAAGGTTATACTCCCATTTGAATTCAATAACCTAGAGAGGTGCCTAGGCGGTGACAGTCCAAAACCGCCTAGGTTACACCTTGATTACACTACGACTGAGACAATTGATAAATGTGGGAATTATTATGTGAACCCAAACACGTCTGATGAAAATGATCCTAGTTGCATTTAGTAGTCCAGAAAGAACAAACTGCTACTAATACGGGGCTCCATACTGTTCCATAGAAATGTCTGGATCTGTGCATTATCAGGCCTCCATTCAGGATATCTAGGATCATCTAACTTAGGGGATATTGAGTAAGAAACTTGTCTTTCTCATTGGTAATGAGATAGACCACTTAATTAGCCCACTAAATGTATTTGTTTCCATTCAGCTTTATAGAAGTAATCTGAATGTTAAAGTGGGCTGGTGAGGCCATTGAAGAAGGTTTGGTGGTGTTCTTAATATCCAAAGTATCAATGTGAAGATCACGACTAACAGAGCAACAAAACCAGTAGTCTGCGATCTCAGATAAGTCAGAACACACGCCACAAACAGTAAGCAATGGTCTAGGAATCACCATACAGGCATACAGCAGTCACGCTAACTACACAAACTTCACGAATATCATCATTTGATCCCTATTTCGCTGTTTTACGCATTTCCTAAGAGGAAAGCAGAACTCATCCACATATTTGGATGTGCATCAAACCATTATAGGTGCTGTCTACACAGATAACCCAATCTAGTTTTTTTTTACATTGTGAACAGTACTGAACGAACAGTATGGTACTGCGTGAACAGTAAGAGAGAAGGATGAATTGGATCAAGCCCTAGGGCTCTGATACCATGTTAATGTTAGTGTTTGAATGAATGAAAGAGGAGAAGGGAAGAAGAAAAGGAGAAACCAAGAGAGGGAGGGAGGGAGGGAGGGAGGGAGGGAGAGAGAGAGAGGAAATTACAAGAGTGCCCTTACTAACTTATGTTCTAACAATTACTATGCTCTTGATATGGTCTGTTCGTTCCAAATTTATCTTTTTGAAACATACTGATGATATGAAGATTGTTTTCAATTACTTGTAATTTTGTTTTTATTATCTTTTTTCCTATTAGGGAGTTATACATTTCACTCTTAAATCATCAATTATTAAAAAAAATGTTTTGAATTTTTTATCTACATTCTAAAGCCAGGATAGGAAATCAGTAATTCTGTTACTTAAAATATAAATTTAGTATTGAAATTCAATAATAATAGTCCATGTAACTAACGATTGTCCATGGAATCTTGGCAACAAATCAGGGATAATTGGGAAGATGGAAACCCTGCCTCTTGGGGAACTAGTCCACAGTATCAGGTCAGGAATCTTGCCCGCTTTGGACTTAGATAATGTGCTGGCAACTTTGTAATATATAAAATTTTATTTTCCATATTTGAATTAAAGATGACATTCTTGTTCTCAGCCAGGAAGTCCTCGATCACGGCCGTATGAAGGACCTACTCCTGGTTCAGGTTGGGCTAACACTCCTAGTGGTAATTACAGTGAAGCTGGAACACCAAGGGAAAGCAGTCCATCATATGGTAGCTCTATAGAATATTTCACCTGGACTTAACCTGTCATTTGTTTTAAGTGATAACTGTCATAACTAATTTATCTTTGTCTCTGTTTTAGCAAATGCCCCGAGCCCTTACTTACCATCAACTCCTGGTGGGCAACCTATGACACCAAGTTCTGCATCGTACTTACCTGGCACTCCTGGTGGGCAGCCAATGACACCTGGAAGTGGTGGTCTGGATGTTATGTCTCCTACAATAGGTTTGATTGCCGTTTCCTAATTTATTTAAGTGATTCTTTACATCAAGTTGGATTTATATACCCCTGATCTTTCATGCAGTAAGTCGTATCCTGTGCATAAAAATAGCTTAGATTCTAAAGAATGTCATGTTTGATAGTGTTCTGTCCTGCTTGATCAAATGAGGCCTGGACTGTCCAACTCTATTGAGCATGCAAAGCTAACATCCACAATTCATCATTTCTCTATAATGCAATAATTTAGTTAATACTAGATACTTCCTATTGCTTTTTCACCATTGTAGTCAAAGCGTCCAAGCAACATCTAATCGAAATGTCTCCTGGGTGTTGTTTGAGGCGGTTTCTAGGGCCAAATTTTATTTTATTTTGTTGAGATTAATAATTTTAAAGATATTAATATGTGATTGAAAATGAAGATAAAAATTTGGAATTAAGGCACATATAAGACTAAAATGCCACTGCAAAAACAAAAACCATAGTTTAGAGAGGGGGGAGAGAGCCAAATGCGAAAACCTTAGATAAGGCCTGCTTTATCTAAGCAAAACAGATTTTGTCTAGCCAAAACCCTTGACAAGATATGTATTTATTACATATCTGTTGTTATTTTTTCCGTAAAAATGTCTCAACTTTGTGTGGGCTTGGGCATCCTCCTTTGTCATTATCATTATGGTGCTTGTGTGTCAACTCCTAGCAGGCGTTTTTATAAAACTGTCTTAATGAGCGCCCACCTAGCCTTCGATGCAGGTGCTAGGGATATTTTAAAGCGGTCTCCTAGGTGGCACTTTGACTACACTTATGTAGATGCCCGCATTCATTATTGGTAAACTTCTTCTATACGTGGCTGTCAAGTATTACTGCAAATTTGAGTTTGCAACTATTGGAGGTTTTGTTGACTTATAGCCAAACAATGTCTATGATGATGGAAAAAAATCTAAAACAGATTTGATATCTCTAATTGTGGTTTTGTGTTGTTCTGTTATGCTGAATGGGAAGAGATGTAAAAGATATCTTACTAGTCAAGGGAGCACAATATCTCTGTGAGTTTGGGGTCACTAGTTTCTTTTGAGTGTTTCATGAATCAAGTTTGCAGAACATTTACGAGTGGTTTGGATTAGGGCCAGTTTCATTTTGGAAGTGGGGGTGACATATAAGCATCTTTTAGAGGATATGCATTGGAATCCAGTTCTTATGAGGTGTAACCATGCCATTGCAAAACTTGGTGAATTGGCTGAAAAAATTCCTTGTAAGAAGGTATGAGTATGTTCAGTAGTGTTTTTCCACTTTGTTTTTGGAGTTAAGAAATGTGAGTGATAAGTTCGGAGAAAAGATGGGAGAAAAGAAGTATTCTTATGCTTCTCCCTACAAATTGTCAAATACTAATAAAAGGTACAATGACTTGTATACCCTCAGAAACATAAAGTAAACTTGATAAGAAAAAGACCCGATCCTTTTATTTTCTTTTCGGAATCAATTCATAATTGTCAAAAAAGAGATTGAAGGATATTTATTGGAACCCATTCTGTTTGGCATTTCTCGTTTTTCTCTTTGAAGCTTGTGGTTTCCAAAACAGGGATCTAGATCAACTTGGTGAACTTCTGGTTGTAGAAAACTGTATGTATTACATGACCGTTGGGCAGGGAGAATGCCATGGTGTCTTTGGTGTAGTAGGGAGAATAACATCAATTCATTGTCGACCATTTGATCGAGGAGAAGAGGCTTGTCAGCTGTTTCCAATATTTTCTGAATGTGAGCGTGGATGTGTGGGCAGATGTGCTATACAAAATTGCAAGATGGTTTCCTCAAGTGAAGTTGAACTGAAATGCGTTCATTATGGCAATGGAATGGATCTATGCTACGAGTTCATTTTCATGTCCCTTCTCTTGGGCATTAGAATTCATGGCGACAAGGTTTTGAAAGTTGGAACTCAGCTCAACTTGATTGGGGTTCAACTTTGAGCTGAGTTAGGATTGGTTAAAAGAACTGGATATCTTGATTTCTCTTAAAAAAAAAAGAAAAAAAAAAAGCTGGGGTGGGGGGGGGGGAGATCAATTAAGTCTTCCAATTCAGAAATGCGTACTTTAATATAAGAAAATATGAAGTTTGTAAGTTTACCCTGTATTACCGAGAAAAGCAAATAAAACATGCCATAAATGATAAAATCAATTGAAATAATAAAAGTTTCGATCACTTAGGCCCTGTTTGGATAGGACTTCTCTGTGAAGAGAAAAACTTCTTCAGGATTTACAACAGTGGAACTAACTCCTGAACAAATCTGTAAAAGTCATTTAGGATATCATTTGGTTTGCACATACGAGAAGTTACTTATTCTAACATAGAAGTCAAATATTGCATTTGGTTTGCAGTTTTGCACTCGAGAGAAAACTTGTTAGTTCATGTATGCTACCAAAATATTGATTCTATCACAATCCTTCAGAACTTCCCTACAAAGTCTGGCTGAATCAAGCAAATAGGATGACAAAGCAAGCACAGATTCAGGACTTTTGGAAACCAGCACCACTACTTTAACTGATAGTAGTAAATTTATCTATAAAACAAAGTTTATGAAAAAAAAAATTGTAGGATGATTATCCAACATCAAAATCCATGGTCCAATAACATACATGCCATCTAAACCCAATCAAAATTCCCCATTGAATGGAAGACCAAAAAGAAACCAACTGAACCACCAGCTCCTTAATCAAAACAACACAACTCTCTTCCTTTCCGTCGAAATCAAAACAAAGAACAAAAAGAGAAATATAAAATGCTCTATCTATCTCTGTAATTATTACAATTAACATTCTCCTTTACGTAGTCAAGGAAAAAAATGGGATTAAACAAGTGATTGATGGGGTTTTATATTATCTAATAAACAAGAAGAATCTATCAAACATGCGTAAATAGCTGTTCCTCTCAAAACACCACTACCTATTGCTTGTGGGCAGTTTCCGAGTTCGCAGAGTCGGATTATAGGCAAAACAGGTCATGTTGAGGCTATTATCTCAGGGTCTTGGGTGAACATACTAGCCCATAGTCTCCTCACCATTACATCCAAGAGAAGTGTTAAAAATCCCAATTAAAATCGATAGTCAATGAGCACATGTAAATGGTGGTCAGTTTTTTTGTTCAAACCAGAGGGATTGCCTCTCTTCAGATCAGGGGCTCCAAGCCGATTCAATCAAGAAATCCTCACCTCTCTCTGTCAAAGTTTTCCCAAAAAAAAGTGAGAAATTAGGAGGCAAGGACTTACCAGTAAGTTGAAACGACCGCCAGCAGGATCACTGACAGGAGCAGTGGTGAACTCAACGTGGGGCACAGAGTGAAGCAATGGGTTTCTGTTTGATGAAACCCTAAAAAAAAGAGCACCCTTTTAAAGGATCGTTCGCACTTTGTTCCGTTAACTTCCCAAGGAAGTATTCATCCGTCAACTTTGGTATGAAGCTGATTTTTTGACCTCTTACAACTTCTGACTTTCTTGGGAAGCTAAAAGTCAAGTGGTGAACCAAAGGTTACAAGGAACATTTTTTTTTTTACTTCTACTAACCCAGAAGTTGTCCGAGAAGTCTATCCAAACAGGGCCTTACTATCCAATTATTATCATGCAAGTTGGACCCTTGGTATTGAGTAACCATGTATCAATATTTCTTTCTTAACATGCTCTTAACCCAAGTTGGGTGTCTTCTGGAAATTCCTTGCAGCCAGTGGCGACAGTGAAGGGCCATGGTTCATGCCTGACATATTGGTCAATGTACGGAAGCCTGGAGAGGACCCTGTTATTGGGGTTGTCCGAGAGGTGCTACCAGTATGTTCTCTCTACTCATTTACTATTTGTCTACTTGCATCAAACTTAAAACATGTTAAAACTTTGTAATATGTTCCTAGCAAAGGAGTCATAAAACTCTGGAAGCATTGTTCATTAAATTAACACAGCTGTTCTCCGCTTCAGAATGGTACCTGTAGGGTCGCCCTTGGAATGAGTGGTGATGGGGAGATAGTTGCAGCTCTTCCTCATGAAATGGAGGCTGTGGTGCCCAGGAAATCGGATAAGATAAAGATAATGGGTGGTGCGCACCGTGGTTCCACTGGGAAGCTGATTGGTATTGACAGCAGTGATGGTATTGTGAAGGTGGATGACACTCTTGATGTTAAGATTTTAGACATGGCTATTCTTGCTAAACTAGCACATCCATACTAGTAATTGCAAGGATGATATATCAATAAAACAAATGTATAAATGCATCTTTCTGTTGCCTTTTTTTCACATATTTACGAGGAATTAAATGTGCAGTCTCTTTCTCTCCCCGCGCATAACAACAGTATGAACTTTTTGATTGTTGCTTGATCTTGTGGATGAATTAAAACTCAACTTGGACATGGAATGCAGTCATTGTTGGTCAAGAACAGATGAAACTTTTCAGTCTGCTGAAAAGTATGCTGATTGGTGGTGCAGATGCATCAATAGAGAGCACCGAGTGATTCTGCTGTAGATAACATATTTAATTCCCGTATTGGACGAGATAATGGTAATGGATCAGTGATTCAAACGCAATAACTGCATGACATTTTGGATTCAGAGAACATACAGGTATTCTTCTGGTGGACTGAATGTCCACACTCCTGTAATCTACTTCTATTATTCATCCTTCTAAACCAGAAAGTAGATCAAATGGACATACCGGAATTCTGACTTCACCGAGCGACAGGGTATGCCTTTTTATTGAATCGCCCAAAATTTAGCAGCCCAATAATGCTTTTAAGGGTCCTAGGGTCAAGATCCGTGTCACAAAAATCAGTCTGAACTATGATTTTGAAATGGATTTTTTCCCCCTTCATGATTCTGAAATATTTACTTCCCTTCCAATGGCTCCATGAGAAAAGAGGAGCTCAAAATCTGAGGCTAGGAATTAATAGTTTGGCTGGTCCATGGTGTCCAGGATCACCAAGGATTCAGTAAATTTTCCATGGGTCAGTGGACTCTACATAGAAGAGAGGCTTCCTATTTGTATCAGTCACATTTATATTGGGTTAGCTTAAATTATCGATTATAATTGGTTTAGCGATTATAGCCAGTTAATACAGAATAACAGCATTTTGTTTCCTGTTTAAATAGTCAATTATCGGGATTATCATCAATGGAATTTAATTCGAGGGAGACACAATTATTTTGAATTATAATCCGAAATGAAAGTGGCCTGACTTTGATACCCACTGTTAAAGATAGAGCCAGGATTTTCTTGGACTAAGGGCAAGTAATGGTTAATTGGATCTGTAGAGTATGATTAGGCGGATACGAAATATTTTTTGCTTAGAGGGTTCGATGACATAACTACCAATTTTTTCTCGAGAAGTTCATGAGCCATCTCGTCTATACATTTCATACATATCCTATGAGTATTGTTTCTCATTGTTTATGAGAGCAATTGTCCCGCCCCATGGATATTCTTGACTAATAATTAAATAACATAATATAAAATATATATTTTGTTCTAAAAAGTTCTGAACAGTTGCCCCTTGTCCCATGACTATGCCCTACTAAATAATTAAATAATATAATATAATTTTTCGAAAAGTTAAGGGACATCTGCCCCCTTGCCACATGGCTATACTCTATTCATTTTATTTTTTTTCATTTTTGAAAAGTTCAGTGGGGCCCACTCCACCCTTGCCCTTGTTCACCGTTTCTCCACATATTCAAACTCCTTTTGAGGCTACCGGGGATCCGGAACGACGACGACGAACAGAAAGCTTTAGGTAGGTATTAGAAAACTCTGCGGGTGATAATTTGTCTATATGTTGACGACATACTTATATTCGAAACTGATTATCAAAGTGTTGCTAACACAACATTACCAATAATGAACACAGTTTTAACGTCCATATGATGGATCTTGATTGAAGTCAAAGACAATCATTTCAAATGTCAGCCAAAACAATTGTCGCATAGACGGTATAAAATGGCCATTAGACCACAATCTCTGAAAGTTCATATTGAAATCTTCAGAAGGAGAATTTTTCATGGCAATGAACATGAGTGTTGATCAAACTTTCTTCTTTGGTGGCCAAGGACACGACCTATGGTTGTTGCTAGGTTAGCTTTCAGGGAGAACTTTATTTGAGAAATATTACTTTATTATTCTCTTAAGCCTTTGTTTGTTTGGAGGAAACCGTGATAGAAAAAAAATATTTTTCTTGAAAATCATTTCTCCTCATTGTCTATGGAAATTGTTTCTCTCAATTTAAAGTAAAACTAGAGAGTTACTTGTAAAAAGCTCATTTTTCAGCATGCCAAACACAAATTAAATTTTTGCCTAAAAATATTTCACTGAATATCCTTCCAAACAAATGCAGCCCAATAAACTTAACCAATACAATATGGAACGCGTTTCTCATCAGTTATTTTTGTTTGTTGTGTACAACTTGAATGTTTTTTTTTTTTTTTTTGGTAAACTTAACCATTACAACGGCAAGCATTTCTTCAGAGTGTAATCTTTAATGGATATTAATATATTTGCCTAACCTCACCTTACCTTCTACAAAAAAAGATACGCGGAACCGCCTTGTTATATTTTCATACTGTGGGTGTAGCCTGATTCTTATATTTGTTCTACTGTGTTGATTTGTTTTTGTTATTTTTAGAGCTAGCGGCCATTTTTTTATTTTTTTTGTGTGCAAATTTTATTATTTTTAGGTATATTTTTTTAAAAGTAAATAATGTTTAAATTTTGTATATAGTGGCCCCTAAATTGAGAACGGATTGGTTTGGTCAAACAAAACCGTCTAGCCTCACTCATAGCCCTTTAACTACCCTTTTAACACTGGTTAAGAAATTTTAACTTTTCTCGTTAATTTTTTTCTTCTAAAAACCAAAGTTACATGGTTGAACTATTAGGGTTAGAAAAATCTTAATCACAATTAAAGGGTGTCGAAAGGGACACATGTCTACCTGTGGGATGAGGGTCAGATGGACCCACTTCCCCAAATTAGGAAGTAATTCTTAGTTATGTAGGAAGTTTGACCCTTCAAAATTTTGTAAATTTTTTTATATTTATAATATAAAATTAAAAATTTAATTAATTTTATTTATATGATGGCTCTCCCAACCCATTTTTTTCTTTTCTTGTATACTGAACCTTTATTGGAATCTAGCACTAACGAATTTGATCATTATCCCCCCCTAAAAAAAGGCTATCCTCCTTAATCCAGGCCCAAACCCATTGATTTTCTCAACCCCCCCGCCTCCCTTGTAATCAAAATTAGGAAGGATATATGAACTTTGGTCAAACAATGATGTTTCAACAGTTTCAGTGATTCTGTCAGTGAATTGTTAGAAAATTGTAATTGAAAAGAGACTACTATGAACAGAACTCAACTCTGGTTGAAGAGATAATTGGAGCAACTGAAAAAAAAATTGCCTTCATAAGGCTTAAGAGTAGTTTGAGAATTTAAGAAAAAATACCCTTATTTTATATTTGTAATCACCAAACTACCCCTGACATAAGGCATTTTTTCGGTTGCTCTAGTTATCTCTTCAACTGGAGCTCCAGTTCGTAGTTAATCTCATTTGAAAACACCCCACAATATTCATACACAGTCGAGGTTAGATCAATAGCTAAACAATATAGAGACCCTCCTTGAAGCCTCATCTTAAGCCTCAATCTAGGAAGCACGGATACTTCAATATGGGCTTCGTACCCATATCCGATACGTATCAGATACGGATATGCCTCCAATACGGTGGGATATGTACGGGATACGGCTGAGACGTATCCTGTTAATTAAAAATATGTTTTCTAATTCGGATATGGCTCCGATACGGTATGGATACATCGAGATACATCCGGGATACGGCCATGAATATTATTTTAAATTTTTTTTTTTTGGAGACCCAGGGGTGTGACCTTATCTCGTTTGTTTTTGCATGGACATGGTCTTCTTTATATTTTGTTTGGTGGATGATAGGATGACTTTCTTTTTCGCTTAGTGGATGATGAGATGACCCTATTTCTTTTGCTTTTGCATGGACATGATATTTTTTTATACATAAACAGAACTGAACCAATAGTTATTTTGGAATTACAATACAAAATATAGTATTATTATTATTATTTTTTTAAAATTACAGACGTATCCTAGCCGTATCCATATCCCCTTTTTTTAGGTTTTGCCGTATCGCCATATTCGTATTGTATCATACCCATATCCAGTATCCGTGCTTCCTAGCCCTCAATCCTCAAGCATGTCATGGACTCACAGAAGCGAAGATGGGCCGTACCTTCACCAGTTTTTCCACTTTCAAGATTTCTCTACAAAAAAAAACTAAAAGATATTTGTATTATTGAATTTAAAAGGATAAGAGAATACAAGGAGAATGCAAATGTGGAGAAAAAAAAGGGAAGGGAGCATAAGAAGAGCCATGAGAGTGCAGCATTGGTAGTGCCTTATTTTCCTTCTTATTCTCACCTATCACTCCTTTTATATCACATCTACCTTAAATTGTAACTGTTGGCCAGAATGATCTTTTTCTTTGATTTAACCTACCCCATGGGCTGTGGAAGGATAATTTGCAACCAGGGCAGGCGAGGATTTTCTCGTAGGGGAAAGACGTCAATTAAAATGCTAGTAATTACATATAGATTTGTGGAGAATGATTAGGTAGGTATGAAATATTTTGGGTCATGGGATGGAGGGTTTGGGGCATAGGCCTGATTTTTTTTGAGGACCAAGTTCGTGGGCCATTTCATCCATACGTTTTTACATATCCTACATGTATTGTTTGGACAACTGTCCCCTTACCGCATGGTCATACCCTGTTTAATAACCAAATAACATATTATAAAGGTAAATATATTTCTTCCAGATGTTCAGGGGGACAGATGCCCCATGGCCATGCCCTATTAAATGATTAAATAGGATAACCTATTTTGTTTTTCAAAAGTTTAGGGGGCTGCTGCCCCTGGCTCCGCCTTTATCTGTCCCCCTAAACATTCGTGTTGGGCAAATGACAAGCTTTTGTACAATAGACAAGACAAGTAGAGAAATAAAGCAGGTCTAATGTTTTAAGGTGCACTGAAAATTCACTTTCCTTGAAGAAGTTATTTCGCCCCTCATTACCGGCCTATAAACGAGTTTGTGGCAAACCACCTCCAAGATACATTGAAGCTCAGCATAAAGTTGTCAATCTATGCCTTGAAATAATGTACAAGATGACGGTTTGCAGTCGATAAAAATAAATGTTCTCAATGCCTTGTATGAATATATGTAAACAAATTTAGATTTGTAATTTTTGTGTGAGTAATTCTCTCAAATTTTCTTCTTTTGGATACATCTAAACCCCTTCCACATCCCTAGTTATATAAATGTGAGAAGTGCTACTGAGACCGTACACATTGAATTTCAGCGTAAAGTTGTTGTCGATCTATGTCTTGAAGTAATGTACAAGACGACGGTTTGTAATCGATAAAAATAAATGTTCTCAATGCCTTGTATGAATATGTAAACAAGTTCAGATTTATCATTTTGGTGAGAGTAATGGTCTCAATTTTTTCCTTCTCTTGGATACATCTAAACCCCTCCACACTCCTAACTCCTAGTTATAGGGATGTGAGAAATGCTACTGAGACCGTATGGTCTAGATTCCCTGAGTCCCCATTACTTGTTCATCCTGTGAGAGACTTTTACTTCATCAAGTAAAAAAACCTTGATTAAGTAGAATTACATGGTTCAATGAGAATTGTAAAAATAACGGTTAAAGTTTAGCGTTACAAGAGGTTAGGGATGTGAGGTGTAGATGCTCTAGAGTCCCCGTTACTTGTTCATCCGGTGAGACTTTTACTTCATCAAGTAAAATAACGTAATTCAGTAGAATTGCATGATTCAATGAGAATTGTAAAAATAACTGTCTAAGGCTTAGCGTTACAAGAGGTATTTGGGCTTGTACCATTCATCATTGAACACCGTTTGGCAATATGTTTTTGCCCAAGATGCGCTAAATAGCGCAAATCCAAGCAATGTAGTAGCTAGTGAAGACAGAACAACATCATCCATAAATGCATTTAAGGTACATTGAGAGCATTCAAGAAGGTTAGGACCTAATATTTCTCTCTTTAATTTTAATAAAGCTGTGAAATTCTTTTGGCACTTCTTATTGAGTGATATCTGTAAATAACAGTCGTGAAGTGAAACTCATACGATCGATGATTCAACCAAACAACGGGTTAAACCAAAGAAAACAAAAAAAGGAAATAAACTGTCAAAGCTTGGACATCTATGCAAAAACACCCAACGGATTCATCCTTATTAGTATTTCACTTTGGACTTAGCTCACTTAGTATATATCAGAGCTCCATGCCATTCTACCCATCGATGCGAATGATGCATCGAAGGCCGTCCCCTTGTAGCATGTAATCGAACGCCTTGTTGATCTCGGAGAATGGAACTTCATGGGTGATGAACTTCTCCACTTCAAGTTCCTGCTCAATAAACACAAGTAGTATGAGAATTATGGAAACAAAAATCACCGAAACCGATACAAAATAGGTGATATGTATAGGTTTCGGTAGCCATGGGTACGATATTTATTATGATACAAAATGGGCGATATGTACCGTTTATTAGTTATTTATGTTTTAATTCATTGTATAATTGTAATTGTGTTTGCTACTTTGTTTTGAGTCACTCCAGTGACTTTATATTTGATAAATTTGGTTTCTATAACTCATTTGAATTTTTTTTAAATTTAATTTAACTTTTTTAAAAGAAAAAAATTATATGTATTGTTCGAAACCGATACCGAAATTGATACATATAAGTTTTGGTTGGGACAATACATCCCCTGAAACCATATATTTTATTCTTGATAAGAATGCTACATAATACTTTTATACTCCTCAAATTTTCTCAAAACACTCGGTGAAATCTATCAATTCATGGGCAAGAGTTTGTCAAAGTAGTATACCTTGTTCATGTATTTTTCTACAACAGAAGGAAGATCGGTGCGTGGTTTGTAGTTTCCGAAGAAGGTACCCTTGAGAGTTCTTTCATTCAATAGATTCATGGGGTTGGTCTGGAACACAGCATCTTTGTGTGGTACGCCCACAAGAACAGCAACACCCCAACCCTGATAGAACATATATGAAATTTAGGATTGAGATGCAATCTCTGTGTTAAGAGAATATAGATTATAATCTTAGCCTGAAGAGGAATAGTGATGAGGAAGTGGAAAGAACATACATCGTGAACGCATTCAAATGCAGATATCATGGCATTAACATTTCCAGTACATTCGATGCTCCGGTCCACTCCTCCATTAGTCATCTCAGCAATTACCTAATATGAAACCCAAGATCAACCTCTTCCAAATGTTGGAAAAATTTATACCCTCTAAAGTAAATAAAACAGTCTTTAGAACAAACCTCTTGAACTGGTTTGTCATGGTCTTTCGGATTCACAAACTCGGTAACTCCAAACTTCTTAGCTGTTGAAAAAATAGAAATATGAACCAAATACCAATCTAATAAACCACTATTACATTTTAATCTACGATTGCAGAACAAAAGAACTGTAACAATGTAATGGAAGTAGGACTTCCTTACATGACTGCATCACTTACCGTCATTGAATCTCTTCGGGTTCAAATCAATACCGATAATCCTCGAAGCCCCAGCAATTCTTGCCCCTTCTGCAGCCTAATCGCAGGGAACCACCACAACAAAGTTCTTCCTTAGTCAAATTTTACAAAACAAGTACAAAACATCTCCTCTGTAACAAAAAAAGAGAAACTCACAGCAAGGCCTACAGCTCCCAATCCAAAGACAGCCACTGTTGAACCCTTCTTTGGTTTTGCAACATTCAAGGCAGCACCAAGACCTTAAACAAAAAATGGAAAAAAGAAACTTAATTCATCAAGTAAACATGGAAATATAGATAGAAATTTAGATATGTTGTGATTGGATCTTTTTTTGGCACCTGTAGAGATTCCACAACTAAGAACACAAACTTTGTCGAGAGGAGCCAAAGGGTTGATCTTGACAACACAGCCAACATGGATCACGGTGTACTCGCTGAAGGTGGAGGTGCCCACAAAATGGTAGATGGGTTTGCCTTTGATGGAGAATCTCGACTTTCCATCACTAATCATCACACCCCTATCGGTGTTTATCCTGAGGAGGTCACACATATTGCTCTCCTCTGACTTGCAGTGAGCACATTCCTTGCACTCCCCGGTGAACACTGGGAGGACATGGTCACCTGGTTGAAGATCCGTCACGCCCTTTCCGATACTCTCTACAATCCTAAATACCCACAAGATTATACAAAACAAAATAAATAAATAACTGATTATAAAACTAGAAACCAATTAAATTTCAAACTGCATAACCAATTCTATGAGATTAAGAACTTTTAAGTTGAAATGTACATACCCTCCTGCCTCATGACCATAGATTCGAGGAAACATAGGGGTCTGTCCCTGCAAGATCGAAAAACCCATTTCGATTTCAGCTTAAAACTAATGAATCTGATTCAAAATCTCTCTTTCAGCCCTTATACTACAATTATTATTGTAACTAGTACTTTTGATTCTTCTTCATCTATGTTGAATCATATGGTTTAAACAAATTAATAAATAATATCTGAAAGTTGTTACCTTCGCTTCCCAGAAGTAGACATCGGTATGGCAGAGGGAGGTGTAGAGTATCTTAATACGAACCTCCATCGCCTGCGGGGGCGCCACCTCCACTTCTTCGATCACTAATGGCTTCCCTGCTTCCCATGCCACTGCAGCTGCATATACAGAAAGGAAAAAAAAAAAAAAAACAAAAGCAGTCTTCCATTAACATACAAAACAATCATAAGTGAAAACCCATCAACACAGGTAAGAGATCCATTGAAAAACACACTAGATAACTCAAAAACAGAGCTCCACTAGATTATTAAATAAAATATATTCTTCATTACTAATTATATTACAAATCAGAAATAATAGGAACACAGTGTCAAGAACCCAATTCAATCAGATTCTTGAATTAAACCCTTTTTATTGAGAAATAAATTACAAATCAGTGATAATTTAACATAATTCTCAAGAACCCAATTCCCTAAAGACCCCAAGAAACAGAAACCCATTGAGAACCACACAAATTCACAAGAAAAAACAAAAAAAGAAAAAAAAAAATCCACTAAATTAATTAAAGAACAAAATCGATTTTATTGCTAAATATTTTCCACATTAGAAATAAAGGAACACAGCATTAAGAACCCAATTCAGTAGAGACCCAAAAAAATTCAAACCCAATAAACAGAAACCCATTAACATACACCAGATAACCCAAATCACAAATAACCCAACAAATATATAGAGCTTTCCAAAAAGGAAAAGAGATCTGCCAAACAAACTGAGAGATAAAATGATCTGAAATCAGAACCCCCCCCCCCAAAAAAAAAAAAAAACAAACCCAAGTCTATAAACAGAAGGCCCAACAAAGAACTATAAGAATGGGAGTACAACAAGAAATCCATGAAAGATACCTCTGCAACGTATAACCTTGCCAGCAGTGCTAGACATCTTTGATCTTTCACAATCTTTCTTCTTCACAGACAGAAGAAAACACAGAGGAATCTGTTACAGTATACTAATTGAAAAGCTTTTCAGGGTCTAATGGATTTCAAATGCTTGAGTTCTTGTTTGGTTAGATATGAAGCTACTTTGTTTTGGGGGTGGTGTATTTAAACAGTACGTAGATATTGATGAACATAAACCCAATAAAAAATATTATAAATAATATCTAGAGATTAACTATAGTTAAATCTCAAATATCTTTTACTCTGAGAACTATTCTTGCCCCAAAGGCCAATGAGATGGCGCCACATCAGCAAAAGTAGTATTACACGTCACATCCTTATTCTGGGTTTTATCCTTGCTAACAGTTGTCTTTCCTTCAAGTTTATCCACATTCAAAAACAACGGCTATACCAGGTTTCATTGATTTGGTTTTCACTGTTAGCTTATCCCCAACACAGAAAAGTTGACTTTAAAGTAGTTAAAATAAAGTCAAGATGCTGTCTCCTGATGATTAGGCATATATCTATCATCACTCCAAATTATCTCATGTTGTAACTTGTGACCGGAAGTCCGGTTATGCCCCGAGGTTGCCACGTGACCCCAGTGACACCCCTTAACTATGGTTAAGATTCATCTACTCCTAGGATTCACCCAACTACATATGGTTTTTAGACAAAAAGTATTGAAATTTTTTTAACCCTAGGAGTTTGTGAGATTTAACTAGGGTTAAATCTTTTAAAAAAAATTTCTTCTCGAAAGGTAGACTTAGGAATGAGTGAATCTTAGCCACAGTAAGGGTGTCAATAGAGACCTCAGGGGCATAACCGGATTAGTCCGGTTACTTTTGAGAGAATTTGAAGTCATCTGTCATCTAGTGAGTTTGGGCCCCACCAAATATATTTGAGCTGCAAAGTTCAGTAGTGATCGGAGAATCATAGCCATCTGATCTTTGATAGGAAAAGTATGGCAAATGGTGTAGCTAGAGATCCGATGGTCGAAAACATCTAATCTCAGCTAAATATTTGACCTACAAGGTCTGTTTAATCAAATTATTGATGATCCAGAGGGTGGCACCTCGATCGCCTAAAACAATTTTGGATCTTTATCCGATTTGATTTTTCAATTGGACTCAGCTCATTTTAGGTCTCTCAATCCCTCACCCTTTTTTCTTGGGTAAAAACCCTTGACCGACCCTATTAATCCTTGGGGGGATCCAAAACTGCCTAAGGTATGGATGATTTGACTCGTAATCTTCTCCCGTTGTAACCGGTTTTTGCCAAAACCGGTTACGCTCCCTAGGTGGCCACTTGTTCCTTTTTATACACATTTTAATTGTGGTTAACATTTACCTAACCTTATGATTCACCCACCAATCTTTGGTTTTTAGAAAAAAAATATTAAATTTTTTTTAATCCTAGGAGGTAATGAATTTTAACCACGGTTAATAAATTATTTTATTATTTTTTCTAAAAACCAATGATAGGTGAGTGAACCCTAACGGGGAGTGAATCTTAACCACAGTTAAAATGTGTCAAAAGGGACATGTGGCCACCTCAGGGTGTAACCTGTTTTGAAAAACCCGGTTACAGCTGAAGAAGATTATGTGATTTTCATGTACATTTTGTGTTTTTTTGGGTGGTCCTAATCATTTATGTACCTAGGTTAGGGGTCAAGGGTTTAGCACTCATAGTGGGTGCTCATCAGCCACACCGAGACTCGAACACGAGTCACACCTCCCAAAGGGAGATACACAACCATTAGGACAGGCCCATTGTGTGTATATTTTGTGCCTTAAAAATTCATTTAAAAAATGTTCAAAAAGTATCCAATACCCATTAAAATGTAAAGAGTTATACAAAACTTATAACTTATTGGCTATATACCATTATACTCTTAAATGTATTAAATTTTATAAATGCATCAAAAGTAAAAAAAAAATTATCTATAAATTTCGTAAGTACAATATTAGAAGTTACTAATTAGATACCATTAAAATCTTGAAACATACCAAAGCTAAAAAAAAATCTTGAAATATATATGTACATTCTACTAAACAAACGAAAAAAAAACTAGGCATTTCATCGAAAATCACAGTTGCTCACATTGATAAATCGAGGCGGGCTTTGCAAAAAATACTCAATGAGAATTTAGGTAACATTAATAATTGCCAAGATGTTTTACCGATAACTTAACATCGAGCCATGAATGAATGAACTCACTGGGAATGAGGGTTTTTACGCTGTCATCGTGAATGAGATGTTCAGAGAACAAGGGGCTAGGATTGAGTGTGCATAGAAAAGGAGAACTCTCAAAATTAAAGAGGTGTTTTTTAGTTTTGGTGTATGGGAAGAAATTGTTGGGGTGCTCGTGTCATCACCAGAGATTAACTTTCATGCGGAGTTCCATTTTTACACTACATAGGGGTAAAAGTGTAATTATTATGCATCATGCGGAGCTCCATTTTTACACTATATAGGGGAAAAAGTGTAATTATCAATAATTACACTTTTACCCATATGAATGGAGCTCCGCATGATGCATAGCTCCGCTTGATATTTAAACTGAACTTAAAAACTAGTGAAAGTGTAAGGACGTTGGCTTGCTAAGTTGGCAAAGCCTTTGGGTGCTGAATCCACAACTTGGTTTCAAAACTTGTCCATTGCTACTTACTCAGCAAGTAAGTAACCGTTAGATTCATATGATTCTTCTTTTATTAAAAAGTTAGCTTCTAAGGTAACATGATAAAATTGAGACTACTAAGATAGATCAAATGATCACGTTATAGCTTTTCGATCATGGTCTAATATTTTTATCTGCAATTATTAACATAACACATGGCCTGGGAAGATGTGCTCTGAAACGAAACATCCTGAGCTCAGAATTTCACGAGATCAATGTCATTGGAAAGCTAGAGAAGTCTAGATAAACATGTAGGAATTTCAAATAATTCAAGTTGGAATTGACTGAGATTTCCTATCAAAAATCAAATTAAATCAAATCAAAATTAGATATACAGGATTTCAAATAATTCAAGTTGGAATTGGCTGAGATTGCCTATCAAAAATAAAATAAAATAAAATCAAAATTAGATTGTACTGCATTGTAGATTTGGAGAAGATTCAAAGTTTTGAAAATTAGAGAAGGTAACTTAGAAAATTTGTATCAAACAACTTGTGAAAATGACTAAATTTTGTCTTTAACCTTTGTGTCAAACTTCATGTGGGACCATTAATGGAAATTGGGACGCAACATCCAGCCATCCTTCCCCACATTCTCTCGATAGTACTTTTTGGCACATGGAGTAGCCTGTTGATAATGCGATACTAGCATGACATGACACTTGGAAAAATTATTCGCGTGTCTAGAAGAGGTGAAAGTCGCCATGTTTTCTTTTAATTCTGCTTATAGGACTAAAAATTGAGATTGTTAAATGAGATTTTTCAATTGGGTAGGTTTTGAAATAGGAGATTTACTTAGATGAGATTCATCTTAGTGGTGGGACCCGGATGTTTGATGGGTTCCAACCATTCACATATGTGCTTTTAAAAAAGTGATTTGGGTGCCCCTCTTTTTGATATTTAAGGTTGATGGGCAGATTTGTTCCATAAGCCCAAATTTTTATTCAATAATAATCTTACTGTACATGAAGTGACAATAGGTAAGCAAATATCTTCCTTTCCATTTTTTTTTTTCTATTTTTTGGTTTGAAGTCTTTCATTTCATCTTTAAAGAGCTAAATTCTCTTGGCTCTAAGGGTGTCAATGGACCGGCCGGCCCCAAAAAAGCCGCCTATTACCCATATTATAGGCCTTAGGGCTAAAGCTAGGGTAGGCTCAATTTCTTAGGCCCATATTTATGGGGGGCTGGGCTAGGGCTTCGCCCATTAAAGCACGAACCCGACCAGATATAGTTACTTATAATTAGTTTAGTTTATTTATATGTATATTATATCATATTTGTATTCTTAAAATTAATAGTATAATACACTAATATAACTATATAAGAGTACACACTATTATGTTATATGGTATTTATACATATAATAAATGTAATATGTATATACATATTATATTATATATGTAATGTATTATATATAATTTAGTATATATATATTATATAATAATCACTCCAAAAGGGCCTGTCTTAAAAAGGGTTGGCACCTTAATGGCTACCTTAGGTCTGGTTGTGTGTGCGAGTTCAGAGAGTGTGTGCGTGTGTTACATGATAACATTTCTACCAAAATATATATATATATATATATATATATTATAACAATGTGTTATAACTCAGTTATACAATACAATGTATATATATATAAACAATGATTATGTTGTACATTGTATAATAGTGTGTTTAACACACATGTATATGTTATGCAATGTATATATAATATGTAACATATATATAACTTATAAATTATATTATGTCTTTTTTTTGTTCATAATCATAATATAAACAACTTTTTGTTATGGTTAAGGAGGTAAAGTAACACCTAAACACACACATTCAGATCTAAGGTTACCATTAAGGTGCCATAAGGGTAAACTCAATCACTCCTAAAGGGCCTGACTAATGGAGTATTGTTGGAAACTAATACACCCCTGTGAAGTCCCTACAATGCCGATCTCAAATTACCCTTCTTGGTTAAAGAATTGCTTGCTATTTACTTCTCTCAAATTATGTGCACTAGCCCAAATTCTTGTGTATTATTAGTTCAAATCAAACTTATTGTAGAAAAATGGAAGAGGGGAAGAGAGTTAGACTGTTAGAGTATTCTATAGGCCCAAACCCGGCATGGCCTGTGTTAGGGTTGGGCTAGGACTTGATTCCTTCATGCCTTATAGGGTCTGGGCTGGGCTTCATCTCAATACTCTCCACGCTGGGCCTAGACAACCCCTAGCCCGGCCCATTGATAACCCTACTTGGCTCCGTCTAGTTAGCATGAAAATGTAGGAAATAGAAGATTTTTTTAAAAATAAATTAAATTTCTTTTATTATTTTTAATTTTTGTTTCTTTCTCTCCTTTTCTTGCTAACCAAATGGAGCCTAATAATGCAACTATAAGCACCAATTTTACACTAATGTAGGCCTACAAGACCTTTCTCTTTGAATTCTTTTAAAAATTACTAAAATATTCCTAATTCTTGCAACAATTCTAAAAATACTATTGGGTGTAAAATTACTAACATTGCGGGTAAAAATTACTAAGGTTTGAAATGTCCCAAGTAGAAGCATTTGAATTACCTCAACATCGACATTAGACTATTTTTATACTAGAGGCATTTCAATTACCTCAATTGTTTTTAAGCTATTTTCTGAATTTCAGAAATCCAATTATTGTCACTATACGATTTTAGCAATAAATCAATTTTTAGAAGTTCTGAAAGCATAAAAATATTGGAATTCAGAATTACTTGAAGTCAACGATGATCTAACTATTGCTAACTTGTTTTTGGCCTAGTTGCGTAGTATCTTTGAAAAATTGAAAGTTACTAATAAATAATATGAAAATTTTGTAACGGATACTATGCATAATTTTCTCATTTTACAAGATTTTAGCAATAAATCAACTTTTAGAAGTTATCAAACCACGAAAATACCCGAATTTGGAAATACTTGAAGCTGACAGTAAAACTTAATTTTGGCCTATTTACACAGCATTGCTAGAATAATTACCAATACTATGTCGGTTTTCTTATTTTACAAAATTTTCATATTCTTTCTTAATAACTTTCATTTTTTCATCTACTCTTGGGTCTATATAAACTCCCTTAAGATTTGAATCAAAGGGCTCAATTGATAAAATCTTGAAGGCACTCTTAAAATATTGTAATACTATTTTGGAAAAATTGCCAAGAGGGAACCATCTCTTTTCTCTTATCTCTCTCTCGTACAAGCCTAGATTGGAGGAGCTTTTCTTTTTAAAGTGGACAACATTTTGTTCCCCTTAATTGTGGTCATTGGATAAAATTAGCAAAGACAATATAAATATTTTTAAAAAAACTTTAAATTTTCCATTATGATCTATCTATTTCTCAGTTTCTACTTTTATTTTATTTTATTTTGGAGAGAATTATATGAGAAGTTTGGGTGATTGAATGCATGGATACTGATTTGAAGTGCTATGGTTTAATTGGATTGACAGATTAAAATCTACTTTAGGATAATTTGATTAATTACTTTAAGCTTGATATGATAAGGCAAACTAGATCGAAATTGTCTCAACTTATTTGTACTATTGATTGTGCTCTACGCACTATTTTGATATTCATAAGGTATGATGGACCACTTAATGAATGAATTTCCCCCTGAAATTTAGTATCCTAAGGTCTTTTAATCTTAGAGATAAACCATGACATCTGATTTTAGTTTTAAGATTAACTCACAAAATATATTTTAGACTCTACCATTATGTCCTTCAAATTTTAACAATAGATTTCTTATTAAATTTGGAGTAAGTAGCAAAAAAGGGGGACCGGTTTAGAGTTCACACAATCGAATTATAGTCCAAACAAGTTTTGCGATGTAATTTAATACATTGCACTGAGTTTCATTGTAGCAAGGAATTGTACATATCGAGAGAGTCTTTACTGCCAATTATTGTTTTTGAAATAATTGCTAGTTGGAGGCAGATACATTACCATCAACATTAATTTTGCCTATATCGTTAGCTTATAGCATTGTTAATATTGACAACATGTTATGTAGATTGTAGAATTCCAATGTTGTTTTTGCTCGAATTCGAACATTAGGTAGATTACTAGAATTATAAATTATTTTTTTCGATTACATTAGAATGCCTTAGGCGATTGATTTAAGTTTGCTATCTCTCTGCTCTATATCTGCATGAGCCTAAACTATCAAGGTATTTAAAAATTGTCAATTTTTTTTTTTTTCAAGTGTTTAATTAGATTTTTTTGAAACTATGTGTGGCTTGATTTTTCTTTGGTGGATATATAGGCAATCCTGATTGGGTCAAGATACCCTAAGTACAAAACTTCACTTTAGTTTTATTTTTGATATTTATTACTATTTTGGATATTTTCATTTTTAGTTTAGGAGTTTCTCATATAAATTAACATGTTTTCATTTGGGGTTGATAGAATGTTCTTAATTTTAAATTAATGATTTGATTAGCATATTTCTAGTTTGGGAAAATATCATGTTTTTAATTTCAATTGATGATCTGAATAACATGTTTTCATTTCAATGCATGATGCTATAATAGCATGTTATTTATGTTATAAATTATAATTAAATTTCTTATTTAGTCTAATGTTAGTTTAGGGAGCAAATAAAATTGCATTTGGCAGGTGTCTAAGGGTTTCTAAGACCTTCCCTTAGCTCAGCTGAGTCACTACCGAAATCTCTGTTTTTGACCAATTGCCTTATTGAATGATAGATTAGGGTTCTTATTCTCCCCTCAAATTAGAGCAGTTGCGACTCTAATTTAGTAATTTTCTATTATTTTTTTATTTTATTTCTTTCTAATGTATAATGATGCTGGATCTCATGTCCACAATAATCATAACTTGTTGTAACAAGTAATTTTGTTTTCTTAAAGAAATATTGACGTTGGCATTTAAAACATAAATTTGACCTCCCAGGTGGTAGGAGTGTATCATCCCATAGGGGTGGCCTCGATTTCAAGTACCTTGGGAAGAAGAAGTTGATATGCTAACCAATTTACTAACCTAAATACTAACCTGCTAACGTTTAGGTAAATGATGCTTAATCAATTTTTCATATTTCAATATCAATGACAAAATATCTTAATGATAGTGATGTGCATAAATTTGGTGCCAATGCTTAATCAATTTTTGATAGTTGGTCTAATTAACATGGAACATAGCAAAAAAAAAAAACCCTCCACTTTCAAATCGATTCGTGTCCAATGGCAATGCAATTTGTGATACAATTGATCCAACATCCAAGCACCTTAGAGTATACCTATCTTTTAATATACGAACTAGGACTGCTCACTAAGTTGGATTGTCCATCTAGGATCAGATTTAGTATCTTTCAAATGAGGGGGATTCTTAACTGAAAAAAGAAGAAGAGGGGGATTGGTGTCTTTTACTAACCTCCCTCTAGCTCAAATGGCAAGGTATGCCCCTCTCGAGAGTTAGGAAGTCTATTCACCACTTACTAATCCATGAACTTTAACTACTACTCATAGATAAATGACGTATTAGACAAAAAAATCTTTTAGTATAGATTTAGTACATATTGTATTTCTTTGACCATTAATTTGCACCCTTTTTGGGGCGACAAAGTAGGGTTTCCCTAAAAGAGTGCAAATACATAACCATTTGGGCCCATCCGAATCTTTAGCATTGGTGCTTGACTTATACCTAGGGCTATCAATGGGTAGGATAAGGGCCAGGTAAGACATTTCCTTTACCTATATTTACGATTTCTTACCAACTTTACATTTATGTGATTTATCTTATAGGGTATATATGGTAAAAATTTTCTTTATCCGGTACTTTCTTGGGTAGGATTAAATTTTCCTTTACCATGCTATCTTGCGGGTAAAATAAGCACCTCAATTTTTTACCTCTTTTAAAGCAATTTACCTACTAGTTAAATGGCCAATCGGGTAAATAGTGAGTAATCAAGTAAAACCTAATAGGTTTATGTTAAATCATACAAGTTATGTATCTCATACCAAAAATCATTCTTATTCATACATAATAATAAAAATAACAAACTATAGATAAAACATATCTTAGCAAAATACATCATCTCATAAAACTTAATTCATCCATAAAACAATAATATAATCTCATAAAAATTAATTCATTATGGTGTCCATCCAATCTAAACCACAAAGGTATATATAGCTACATTAGGATTTAATGACATATGTGAAACTATCAAATTACCCTTGGGTAATCGGGTAAAAATGTAGGGTTTGGCTCTTCAACTATACCATAGTTATTTATAAATGAGTCAAGATTCTACTTCCCTTAAGTTTTTATCATTTGGATAAGAAATCCTTATCCTTACCCACTAAGTTAGGTGGGGAAAGTTGAATACTTGAATAAATGATAAACCATTGACAGCCCTTCTATTTTAATTAATTTTTTAAATGAATCCAGGCTTCAACTAAATGAGGTATAAAGCAAAGGACCTACTCCTCTATCCTTATTTATAAATGAATCAAGGCTTCAACTAAATAAGGTATAGAGCAAAGGACCTACTCCTCTATCCTGATGCCCCTAAAGATCGAACTATACCACTAGGGAGCGAAACCTCGATACCTCGATGATACCTTGAGATGATAGAATAGCAGAGCAGGGGAGAAAAGAGGAAGGGGAGCTATTGATCTTGAGAGATCAGGGAAGTGTATCACGGACCCTTAGTTTAGTAACCACCGCCAAACAATCTATCATCCAGCGGTGAACAACCAATTCAAGTCTTCCAAGCCGTGAGCGAGGGCTCAGGATTGTCTCTGGCGAAGCTAGAAAGGTGGTCTCGGGCATCCATACACCATGCGACAGGTGGCCTGAAAAGGGAAGAAGTCATTTCATTTTCTCCTCATGATTTTGACTTCTCCTCACTTGATATCTCTTCCCCTTTTTCTCATCCAATTATTGCCCCATGTCCTCTAGTGTCTCGAGAGGAGCCTTTCGGGCTTCAACAGAGAGAATCCGAGGCCATCTGAGAAGGGTCGTGGGTTCAAGTCATAGGAGGGAGTTTCCTCTTTAATGTAGGCAGGGGAGACTTTCTCACCATTTACTAACCCAAATAACTATTAATCTAAAAGAGTGATAGATAATATCGTTATCTCATATCAAATGATAAGAATTGAGGACATAAATTTATTCCAAATTTGGAAGATATCGAGGCGGAGAGAAATCAGTAACTTTAGGATGCCAAAATATCAATACCAACTCCTTAAAATATTGCCCATTTATGAAACGGTCGAGATCGCCCAAGCAAGATTAGAAGTAAACTAAGATCCAAATTTAGATCTTTTGATCTAATTAGATGGATATGTCGATCAAAGCACGTGAGAGAGTGAAGAGGGAGAGAGAGCGGGAAGTGTGACCGATCCTAATGATAGTGATTAAATCAATGTTTTAAGGATCTATTAGTCAGCTCTTTTGGAGTGATTGTGTGGAGTTATCCTATGGCACCTTACCGGTTACCTTAGTTCTAGTTGTATGTGTGTCTACGATATTACATTTAGGGGTGGAGCCAAGGGGGCGAGGAGGGACCATGGCCCTCCAAAATTTTGGAAAATCCTTTTTTTCTAGATAGGCTTAAAAAAAAAAACAAATGCTATTAAAATTTTATATATAGTGGTACCCCCAAATTATGAGTTAATGGCCCTCCAAATTTCCACATGCGCTCCATACGTCTCCCTTTAACTGTGATTAAGTTTAATCAAATTAAGATTAATATTTTTTGTTCTTGTAAAAACCAAGATTAACCTTAGGGGTGAGTGAATCTTAACCCCAGTTAGTGGGTGTTAAAAGGGACACATGACAGCTAGTAGATCCTCCTTTAACTATGGTTAAGCTTAATCAACTTAAGGCTAATATTTTTTTTTTAAAACCAAGATTAGATGGATGAACCTTAGGGGTGAGTGAATCTTAACCAAAGTTAGTGAGTGTTAAAAAGGGACACATGGCGGCTACCGAAAAGAATATTTTTCCTTATATATAAAATTAAAAAAATTAAAAATACAATTAATTTTATTTAAATAATAGCTCTCCGGACCCATTGCTTAAAAAATTTGGGGGCTTCACCCTTGAACCCCCAAGACCCATACTTTGGCCCCCCCAAGGAAAAATTCCTCGCTCTGACCTGATTACATTATCACCTAACCAAAAAAAAATATCTATCTTTTCGTTAGTAAAGAAAGATAGAAAAAAAAAGGATAAGAGAAATTGAATCACAATCAATTACGATTGAACTCTCTCCAAGTTTAATCACACCCAAGTCAACACGTGCCTTTTTTTAACTTATATTAATTGTGGTTAAGATTCTTTAATCCTTAGGGTTCAACGATATAAATTTGGTTTTCAAAAATATTAACTATAAGAGTTAAAAATTCTTAACCAAGAGTTATTGAATCTTAACTACAATAGGGATTAAAAGAGAGACGTGTTGACCTGTGGGTGCGGATCAACAACTTAGGGAGAGTTCAATCTTTTTTTTTTGGGTAAATACAATCCCAATGCGAGCAGCCAAACATGGTTGAACTCAAGGACAATACAATCGCACTCACAAGTCAACACGTGTCCCTATTAACCCTTATTAATTGTGATTAAGATTCACTAACTCTTAAGTTCAATAATCTAACCTTAGTTTTTAGAAAAAAATATTAATAGAATATTAGCCTTAAGGGTTAAAAGTTCCTAATCAGAGTTAAATATTTTTCTAAAATCTAAGATTAGATTATTGACCTTAAGAGTTAGTGAATCTTAATCATACTTAATAAAGATTAATAGGGACACATGTTAACCTGTGGGTGCAATTGATCCTTCCCTGAATTCATTTGCGATTGCCTCTGATTCAAACTCAATCCCAATTGAGTGTCATCCAAACTTGCATGTGAGAAGAGAAAGAGAGAGGGGGTAAAGGGGGAGAGAGACTGAGAGAGTGAGGTGGAAAGGGCAAAGAGTGAGAGGACGTGGGACGGTTGGAGAGAGAGGGGAAGGATGAAATGACAGTGAGTTATTATGACTCGGGAGAGAGAGGGTAAATAATAAAATTACTAAACTATCCTTGCAAACATTTCAAGCTTGTGCAAACTTTAGTTTACAATTTTTTTGTTATATTCATTATACTAACGGTAATTTAGGTATTACAATTTTTTGCAATCAACGTTTGTTTTTAACATAGGCATCCACTTTATAATTAATTAGTAAAGATTTTCAATCTAATGAAACTCAGAAAAATCAAATTGAGTGGGGTCTTACTTTAGTTGGGACCATACCCATCACTTTTGGTATGGAAAAATCAGTTGATCCAATAAAGGGGTGCCAATAAGCCGTTCCAGCTTGCGAGCAAGCTCATTTGGCTCGACACGGCCGGAGCTTGAAAGGGTGTCAAAGGGTTGAATTCGGGCCACAAAAGCTCGTTGTAAATGGGTCTTGTTTGGGCCAAGCCTGGCACATTGCCACCCCTATTGAAAGAGTCAACCAGATTCGATAAAGAAAGCAAAAATTGACATAATCAAATTTGGATGAAAAAACTAGAATCATTGTTGTACTTCTTGACACAAATTTCGTGATTTGCGAATAGATCACGAAATAAGGGATAAATAAATATTTATTATTTAGAGTTTGATACAACTCTTAAGAATCTTCTGATTAACAGTCAGAATTTTTTAAAGTAGAAGATGAGGGTCTAGGCGTGATCTCGATTTTCTTTGAAGGTGTTGATGTAGCTTTTATTTTCTTCCAGACTTCATGCTTGATAGACTAGAAAGTAATTCTAGAGGAGAAATGACTTCTTTATAGCTTTTTCTTCTCTGAAATGTTTTGATTTCTTTTCTTTGACGGCTACAGAATGCTTGACTTGTGTTGTTTGATATTCTTCTGAATTCTCTTCTCTGGCTTCTTCTGAATCTCCTTTTTGATTTCTCTTCTTTTGGCTTCAATTGAATCCCCTTTCTGAATTCTCTTCTTTTAGCTTCTTCTGAATCAATCCAAATCTCTAGCTTCGAGTCTTATTTATAGACTTTTTGAAATAAGGATTTCAAGAGTCTCACTTCATTTAGTGGTTTAAGGAACTTAGGAGACTTTAGTGGACCCTACTTACTCGTTTGGGCATTGAGTCCATACTCAGGTTTCTTGTGTTGACGGATTGACCCATTTGAGTGTGTGACCCATTTGGATTGGACTTCGGTTTTGGGTTTCTAAGCTTTCTACTTCATGCCTAGACCTGAGACATAGGAGGCTCGTGCCTTGTCATTAGACCCAATTTAAATGTGTAGGACTTTTTAAAATGATTTTAGGCTCTTTGTACAATTTTACGGGCGTGTATGGACCTTTGAGTAAAATTGAGAAATTTTAGGATTCTACAGTACTATTTCAATTGAATTATATAATTAAATATTCACTTATCCAATTATAAAGTTTCATTAAATTACCTAAATTATACATGTCATGCTACAAATTTTACTAATTGGGGAGGTGTGAGAAATTATCATGGTGGAGGTGGTAGTGCACTTAGTGGCTGTGAGAGAGTGGTCAAGATGGAGCGATTGGTGGCAGTGAAGGTGAAGATTGATAAGGGTGGGTTGGTGGTGGCAGTTGGGGTGGCGATGGAGGTGGAGGTGGAGGTGGAGGTGGAGGTGGCAGTGGCAGTGGCAGTGGCAGTGGTAGTGGCAATGACAATGAGGCTAAGGTGGTGGTGACGTGAGAGTGGAGGTGGTGGTGGTGAAAATGGTGGGTTGGAGGAGGTGGTGGTGGTGGGGGAGCGACAATGGTGGATGCGAAGATGGAATTGGCAGTGGCACTGAGGATGTGGTGGGTTGGTGGTGGGATAGGCGTTGGGAGTAGTGATAGTGGTAGGTTAGAAATGATGGTAGTGGTGGTGGTGACGGGGATGGCGGTGACATTGGAGGTGGGGAGTGGTGAGAGAGAAAATAGTAAGAAACATAAAAGAGTTGGGGAAGATATGAAATAGGGTTTGTATGTATACACCCCTTTTGTAGAGTGTTTCTTGGGTACACATTTCAACATTATTTTGCATCCAAAAAGACAATGTTAGGAGTAGGGATGTATTCGAGCCAAGCTTGGCCAAGCTCGGGCTCGACTTGAACATGTTCTAGTTGGGCCTGGTTCAAACTCGAATGCCTAGGCTCGAACTTGGAATTCAAATTCATAGTCATTTGAAGATTCATACTTAAAAAGAAAATTAATAGGAATTAATAGATCGAGAAACAAAAAGCACCTTAGGAACAAAAGATATCAATGAAATTGAAATTTCCTTAGCAATAAAATAGCATGCATCCAAAAAAAGTGGAATTTTAGTGGAGAAGATTTTGGAAACTTGCTGCTTGCATAAAAAATTCCTTGTTCGTATCGCTTCGCGTTCTTCTATAATGTCTTCGACGAGACTATGAACGAAATAACTTTGAATGGCTTCATGAATGCGTGGAAAGAGCTTGTTCAATATGGAAATTTAAGAGGCAAAACCCAAAATTAGGATTTTTTTTTTATTACAAGGCCCTAGAAAAGTATAAATGAAATCAAAATGCAGGTAGAGGAGGGAATAGAGCTGTTTATTGCTTGAATTGCCATAAGTGTACGTCAACAACGAAAACAAAAGGCAAGAGTAATTTGTGAAATTGAAACGAAAACAAATACAAGAGTAAGATAAGGGGTTGTCTTTTCAATACAAAATAATGATAGAAAATGTAAGAGAGTTGTTTATTAGAATAGGGATTGTGATTGTATGTGCTCGATAGTACATACTAATGTGTGCACCGCCGTCTGATGGAGAATCGAACAATGCCAAAGCGCTAGCATAACATGCATTAAAACGGTGAGCCCTATTGGGTACCTTGGCGCCGTTGGATTCTTCATCAGACGACGGTGCACTCAATAGCATGTGCTACCGTGCACATATAATCACAATCCTTTAGTATAATAATGTTGTAAGTGGGGCTGTAAACGGAGCGAATTCAGAGCTGATAGTGGTGTATCCAAATTCGTATCCGATTATATATTCGAATATCCGGGATAGTGAAATATGATATCCGTATCTGACTCCAACTAAAATATTCGAATCCGGATAGTATCCGAATTATCCGATTACTTTTAAAATATGAAAATCGATATCAACAAAATGTAAAAATTTATAAATTTTTATTTAAAATATATGTTTTAAAGGTTATATTAGTTTTATAAATTTAGAATATATTATATAATCGATAAGATATTTATTGGATTGGATTAATCCGTATCCGATTATAAATGGATAGTAAAATTACTATCCAAATTCGCTCCGTTGGATACTTATTTAGATTCAATTACACGGATTCATATACAAATCGGATATGGATAATATTATCAATTCAATACATACAATAAAGTTTTTAGAGAGTAAGACTAAAGGGAGAAAAGTTGTAAGAGAGATGTCCTTTGAAGTTAGAGGAGTGCCAGCCCAGAAGCATTAATTTTTTTCTCACATACGCAATGTGGGTGGAACCTTAAAATTGGGAGATGGAATGACATTTGTTGCCACCACCTTGTGTCTAGGGTAGACTATGGGCTAGCATTTCTATTGAAGTTAAGAAGAAAAAGGTTACACACCATGGCCTGGGCCTGTCCCATTGGTAGTGTATCTCCCTTTGGGGAGGTGTGACTCGTGGTCGAGTCTTGGTGTGGCTGTTGGCGCCCACCATGAGTGCTAACTTTGCTAGCTCCCTAACCTAGGTAGATAAATGATTAAGACCAAACAAAAAAAGAAAAGAAAAAGGTTGGAAGGGAGATGTCTTGTGAATTAAGTTATGCATGATACCAACAATATATTTTAGACATGGAATCTTCTCTAGTTGTTGTTGTTGGCGAGAAGACCGTTAGCATTCACTTCGAGCGCGTTAGGTACTTATGCATGCCAACCAATGCTTCAACAATTGCTACTATTTTATATTACAAAATAACTATGGGAGTAGCATGGACAAATTGGGCATAAATGGTAAATATCTATTTCTCTCTTTCTTAAGTATAGGGCCCATTTGGCATCATTCTCGCGGAATGATTTCGCATTCTGGAACAACCCGAGTAAGGAGAAACGCATTTGGGAAGGGTTACAACTTCAACCCAAGTGAGAAACGTAACCTAGCAACACGATTTTTGTGGAACAAAAAAAAAAGGCTCCTTGGAACGACACAAGTTTCACCCTTCTTTTGTTCCCTATAAAATAAAAAAAACAAACAAGAAGGCATTGCGTTGGGCGCTAGTGAAGAGAGTAGCAAGGGACAACGAAGTAGAAACCCCAAAATTCGGTGACGATCAATGCCGGTAATGACTCCAGATGGGAGGTACAGTCCCTCTTTCTCTGAAAAATAGACCTGAGGTCGAAATATCATTCTTTCTTCATCTCTCTGTCTAAAGAATTGATCTGAGGTTCAAATGGCAGATATGCCGACGACAGCGAGATCTTATCTCCGACAACGAAGAGAGGTAGCGAGATCATCTTCCATCTTCCAAATCTGCCCTTTTTTTCTTTGGTTTTTGGTTTTTTTTTTTTTTTTGGGTTCACTTATCAAGGGAAAAGGGATTCGAAACATGATCTAGTGCTCTAATTGCTTTAATATTAATTGAAATGGATGAGATTTTTTTTTCTAGATCTGAGAATTTCCTTGCTTTCATGTGAACAAATCTGAGAATTTTTTGAAGATGCAGACCTGAGAAGTTTTTGAAGATGCTGACCTGAGAATTTCGAAAAATGATAATTTTCTCATTTTACAAGATTTTAGCAATAAATCACCTTTTAGAAGTTATCAAACCACAAAAATACTCAAATTTGGAAATACTTGAAGTTGACTTTAAAACTTATTTTTGGCCTATTTACACAATGTTGCTAGAACAATTACCAATGGTCCAATACTATGTACGGTTTTCTTATTTTAGAAAATTTCCATATTCTTTCTTAGTAACATCATTTCCCACCCACTCTTAGGTCTATTTAAACTCCCTTAAGATACGAATCAAGGGACTCAATTGATAAAATCCTGAAAGCAATCTTAAAAAAATTTAATACTATTTTGGAAAAATTGCTAAGAGGGAACCATCTCTTTTCTCTTATCTTTCTCTCTCGTACAAGCCTAAATTGGAGGAGCTTTTCTTATTAAAGTGGACAACATTTTTTTCCACTTAATTGTGGTCATTGGATAAAATTAGCAAAGACAATGTAAATATTTTTTTAAAACTTAAAATTTTCCTTTATGATCAATCTATATCTCAGTTTCTACTTTTATTTTGGAGAGAATTATATGAGAAATTTGGGTGATTGAATGCATGGATGCTGATTTGAAGTGCTATGGTTTAATTGGATTGAAAGATTAAAATCTACTTTAGGATAATTTGATTAAATAATTTAAGTTTTATATGATAAGGCAAACCAGATCAAAATTGTCTCAACTTTCATATTAGAACCTGATTTCAGCTAGAGAACATATTTACTAAGGCAATTTCTAATTGAGGTATTTGTACTATTGATCGTGCTCTAGGCACTATTTTGATATTTATAAGGTATGATGGACAACTTAAAGAATGAATTTACCCGTAAAATTTAGTATCCTAAAGTTTTTTAATTTTAGATATAAACCATGACATTTGATTTTAGTTTTAAGATTAATTTACAAAATATATTTTTGACTCTACGATTCTGTCCTTCAAATTTTAACAATAGATTTCTTATTAAATTTGGACTAAGTAGCAAAAAAGGGGATCACACAATCAAGTTATAGTTCAAACAAGTTTTGGGATGTAACTTAATACATTGCATAGAGTTTCATTGTAGCAAGGAATTGTACCTGTTGGTAGTAAAAGAGTCTTTACTGCCAATTATTGCTTTTGAAATAGTTGCTAGTTGGCGTCAGATACATTACCACCAACATTAATTTTGCCTATTTTGTACCTTATAGCATTGTTAATATTGACAACATGTTATGTAGATTGTAGAATTCTAATGTTGTTTTTGCTCGAATTTCGGGCCAAAAGCACCTGATTTTGGTTTAGTGATATTTGTTCCAAGTTTTTAGATTTTTTTTTGAATTACATTAGAATGCCTTAGGCGATTGATTTAAGTTTGCTATCTCTATGCTTTATATCTGCATGGGCCTAAACTGCTAGGGTCATTTTAAGAAATGTCAAAAAAATTAAAAAAAATGCTAAATTAGATTTGTTTGAAACTACGTGTGGTTTGATTCTGCTTTGGTGGATATATAGGCAATCTTGATCGGGTCTAGCTTCCCTTAGTACAAAACTTCACTTTAGTTTTATTTTTAATATTTATTACTAATTTAGATATTTTCATTTTTAGTTTAGGAGTTTCTCATATAAATTAACATGTTTTCATTTGGGGTTGATAGAATGTTTCATAATCTTAAACTAATGATTTGATTAGCATATTTCTAGTGAAAATAACATGTTTTTAATTTCAATTGATGATATAAATAACATGTTTTCATTTCAATGCATGATGCTATATTAGCATGTTATTTAAGTTATAAATTATAATTAAATTTCCTATTTAGTCTAATGTGAGTTTAGGGAGCAAATAAAACTTCATTTGGCAGTGCATTTGGTAGGTGTCTAAGGGTTTCTAAGACCTTCCCTTAGCTCAGCCGAGTCACTTACCCAAATATTTGTTCTTGACCAATTGTCTTATTGAATGATAGATTAGGGTTCTTATTCTCCCCTCAAATTAGAACAGTTGCGACACTAATTTAGTAATTTTCTATTATTTTTATTATATTTTTTCTAATGTATAATGATACTGAATCCCATGTCCACAGTAATCATAACTTGTTGTAACAAGTAATTTTGTTTCCTTAACGAAATATTGACATTGGCATTTAAAAACATAAATTTGACCTCCCAGATTGCTATGGTGGTAGGAGTGTATCATCCCATAGGGGTGGCCTCGGATTCAAGTACCTTGGAGAGAGGCAGTTGATATGCCCACCAATTTACTAACCAAAATACTAACATGCTAACCTGTAAATGATGCTTAATCAAATTTTCAATTTTCAATATCAATGGCAAAATATCTTAATGAGATGGCGATGTGCATGCATTTGCTGCCAATGCTTAATCAATTTTTGATAGTCCGTCTAATTAACGTGGAACATAGTAAAAAAAATCTCTCCAATTTCAAATCGATTCACTTCCGATTGCAAAGAAATTTGTGATACAATTAATCCAACATCCAAACAACTTTAGAGTATACATATCTTTTAATATACGAACTAGGACCACCCACTAAATTGGATTGTCCATCTAAGGATCAGATTTAGTATCTTTCAAATGAGGGGATTGGTGTCTTTTATTGAAATCCCTCTAGCTCAAATGGTGAGGTATGCCCCACTCAACAGTTAGGAAATCTATTCACCACTTACTAATCCATGAACTTTAACTACTACTCATAGATAAATGATGCATTAGACAAAAAAATATATATTTTAGGTTGTGTTTGGTTAACTTTTGGGGCTACTTCTAGTGACTTTTGGTCATTTAAAAGTCAAAAACCTAACAATTTATGTTTGGCTTTCGAGATCAGAAATGACTTCCCGCCGAAGTCGGAAGTCGCAAAATCTACTTCCTGCGAAAGCCAGGGGACCTTGGCTTTTGTGGGAAGTCGTTTTTAAGACTTCCGCGGGAAGTTGACGGAAAGGGGCGTAAACTTAAGTATAAATAACATTTTTTTAAGAGTTTTTCATTCCCACACGAGAGAGACAAGAGAGAACCATCTCCCTCGTCTCCTCTTCGATGAACTCTCGCAGCTCAACCTGCCGTTCAATTTGCCAGAGACGTCATCGGTAAGTCCTCTTCTTCCTCTTCCTCCTTTTCCCTTTCTTTTTGGGTTTCTTTCATCATCGTCAAAGCTCTCTTTCTAGGGTTTTCATTTTTTTCATTTCTATATATAGTTGCTGTAGGTTGACGTCTACTGTATTTGCTCCGACGTCCAAGCTGCAAAGGTGAGTCACCTTGTTTTGTACATTTTGTATTTCTTTGACCATTATTTTGCACTCTTTATAGGGGCGACAAAGTAGGGTTTCCCTAAAAGAGTGCAAATACATAACCATTTGGGCCCGTCCAATTTCTTTAGCATTGGTGCTTGACTTGTACCTAGGGCTATCAACGGGTAGGATAAGGGTCGGGTAAGACCTTTCCTTTACCTATTTACGATTTCTTACCAACTTCACATTGATCTTATAGGGTATATATACTTTCTTGGGTAGGATTAAATTTTCCTTTACCCATCCTATCTTGGGGGTAAAATAAGCACCTCAGTTTTTTTCAACCTCTTTTAAAGTAATTTACCTATTAGGTAAATGGGCAATCAAGTCAATAGTGAGTAATCAAGTAAAATCTAATTACGCTTATGTTAAATCATACAAATTATGTAGCTCATACCATAAATCATTCTTATTCATACATAAAAATAAAAACAACAAACTATAGATAAAATAAATCTTAGCAAAATACGTCATCTCATAAAACTTAATTCATCCATAAAACAATAATATAATCTCATAAAAATTAATTCTCCATGGTGTCCATCCAATCTAAACCACAAGGGTATAGCTAAATTAAGATTTAGTGATATATGTGGAACTATCAAATTATCCTTACGTAATCTGGTAAAAATGTAGGGTTTGGCTCTTCAACTATACCATACCTATTTATAAAAGAGTAAAGATTCTACTTCCCTTAAGTATTTATCATATTTACCATTTGGATAAGAAATCCTTATCCTCACCCACTAAGTTAGGTGGGGAAAGTTGAATACTTGAATAAATGATAAACCATTGACAGCCCTGTTTGTAGTACCCTTCTATTTTGAATTTTTTTTTTTTAATGAATCAAGGCTTCAACTAAATTAGGTATAAAGCAAAGGACCTACTCCTCTATCCTTATTTATAAATAAATCAAGGTTTCAACTTAATAAGGTATAGAGCAAAGGACCTACTCTTCTATCCTTATTTTTGGTAAGACCCGCCCCTTTGTGTCCCACATCTGAGAGAGGTCGGGGGTTCAAGTCCTAGGAGGGAGTTTCTTCTATATCATTTGTATGAATGACAAAGTTGTGCCCCACATTTAGAAATAAATTTATGTCCTCAATTCTTATCATTTGATATGAAATAACGATATTTCCAAATTTGGAAGATGTCAAGGCGGAGAGAAATCAGTAACTTTAGGATGCCAAAATATCAATAGCATTTCCTTAAAATATCCCATTTATGAAACGGTCGACATCGCCCAAGCAAGATTCGAAGTCAATCGAGCTTCTACTAAGATCCAAATTTAGATCTTCTTTACTATTATAATGGGAGAGGCAGAGATGATTTTTCCGAAATTCCCCTACTACCCTTATATAAGAACAAAATTTTGATTTAATGTTTTGTTTTAAAACCCAAATTACCCATTGCCTTTGATTTAATTTCCAAACTATCCCTTGCTCATCTATCTATTTAGAATCACAGCTAATCCCGATTGAAATCGGAAAGAGTTGAATCGCACCCATGGGTTAACACGTGTCCCTTTTAACTCCAATTAACTGTGGTTAACTCCTTCCCCTCGCTCTCACGTGCATCGCATGTGCCACCCGCTAGTTTGATATAATTAGATGGATATGTCGCTCAAATCCTTTTCTAGTATACTACTAGTCGGATGTGCATCGAGCGTGAGAGAGGGAAGAGAGAGAGAGAGCGGGAAGTGTGACCGATCCTAATGATAGTGATTAAATCAATGTTTTAAGGATCTATTAATCAGCCCTTTTGGAGTGATTGTGTGGAGTAATCCTTATGGCACCTTACTGGTTACCTTAGTTTTGGTTGTATGTGTGTTTAGGATATTACATTTAGGGGTGGAGTTAGGGGGCGGGGAGGGACCATGGCCTCCAACATTTTGGAAAATCCTTTCTTTTTCAGATAGGCTTAAAAAAAACAAACGCATTAAAATTTTATATATAGTGGCACCCCCAAATTATGAGTTAATGGCCCCCCAAATTTCCACATGTACGTCTCCCTTTAACTGTGGTTAAATTTAATCAAATTAAGATTAATATTTTTTGTTCTTGTAAAAACCAAGATTAACCTTATGGGAGTGAATCTTAACCCCAGTTAGTGGGTGTTAAAAGGGACACATGACAGCTAGTAGATCCTCCTTTAACTATGGTTAAGCTTAATCAACTTAAGACTAATATTAGATGGATGAACCTTAGGGGTGAGTGAATATTAACCAAAGTTAGTGGGTTTTAAAAAGGGACACGTGGCGGTTGCCGAAAAGAATAATTTTCCTTATATATAAAATAGAAAAAATTAAAAATACAATAAATTTGATTTAAAAGCTCTCCGGAACCATTGCTTAAGAAAAATTTGGGGGCTTCACCCCTAAACCCCCAAGACCCATATTTTGGCCCCCCTAAGGATAAATTCCTGGCTTCGCCCCTGATTACATTATCACTTAACCAAAAAAAAGATCTATCTTTTCGTTAGTAAAGGAAGATATAAAAAAGGATAAGAGAAATTGAATCACAATCAATTACGATCGAACTCTCTCTCCAAGTTTAATCACACCCACAGGTCAACACGTGCCTTTTTTTTTAACATATATTAATTGTGGTTAAGATTCATCAATCCTTGGGATTCAACAATATAAATTTGGTTTTAAAAAATATTAACTATAAGAGTTAAAAAAATCTTAACCAAGAGTTATTGAATCATAACTACAATTAATAGGGATTAAAAGAGAGACGTGTTGACCTATGGGTGCGGTTGAACTTGGGGAGAGTTCAAATTTTTTTTTTTTTGGGTAAATTCAATCCCAATGAGAGCAATTTGCAGCCAAACATGATTAAACTCAAGGAGAATACAATCGCACTCACAGGTCAACATGTGTCCCTATTAACCTCTATTAATTGTGGTTAAGATTCACTAATTCTTAAGGTTCAATAATCTAACCTTAGTTTTTAGAAAAAATATTAATAAAATATTAGCCCTAAGGGTTAAAAGTTCCTAACCAGACATAAATATTTTTCTAAAATCTAAGATTAGATTATTGACCCCAAGAGTTAGTGAATCTTAACCATAGTTAATAGGGATTAACAGGGACACATGTTAACTTGTGGGTGCAATTGATCCCTCCCTGAATTCAATTGTGATTGCCTTGGGATTCAAACTCAATCCGCAAAGGAGAAGAGAGGGGGTAAAGGGGGAGAGAGAGTGGGGTGGAAAGGGAGAAAAAGTGAGAGGACGTGGGAGAGAGGGGAAGGATGAAATCACAGTGAGTTATTATTGTGACATGAGAGAGAGAGGGTAAGGAATAAAATTACTAAACTATCCTTGCAAACATTTCAAGCTTGTGTAAACTTTATTTTACAACTTTTTGTTGTATTCATTATAATAAGGGTAATTTAGGTATTACAATTTTTTTCAATCAACGTTTGTTTTTAACACAGGCATCCTCTTTATAATAATAAAGTGACACGTGTTAACCCGCAGATGTGATTGAACTCGCTAGTGACACGTGCCATGCAGTGAGAGTGAGGGGAAAGAGTTAACCACAATTAATAGGAGTTAAAAGGGACACGTGTTAACCTGTGGGTGCGATTGAACTCTCCCTGAGTTCAATCGCGATTGGCTGTGATTCTAAATAGATAGATGAGCAAGGGTTAGTTTGGAAATTAAAATAAAACATCAAATCAAAGACAAGGGGTAGTTTGGGAATTAAAGTAAAACATTAAACCAACGTTTTGTTTTTTATATAAAGGTAGTTTGGGAATTTCAAAAAAATCATCTATGCCACGCCTCTCGCATTATAACAATAAAGACTAGCGGGTGACACGTGCGATGCACGTGAGAGCGAGGGGAAAGAGTTAACCACAGTTAATAGGAGTAAAAAGGGACACGTGTTAACTCGCGGGTGCGATTGAACTCAGCCCCGAGTTCAATCACGATTGACTGTGATTCTATTCTTTAAATAGATAGATGAGGGTAGTTTGAGAAATAAAGTAAAACATTAAATTAAAGTTTTGTTTTATATAAGGGTAGTTTAGGAATTTCGGAAAATTCAGGCTACTCATGTCTCTCCCATTATAATAGTAAAGATAAAGATTTTCAATCGAATCAAACTCAGAAAAAATCAAATTGAGTGCGATCTTACTTTAGTTGGGACTTGGGACCACACCCATGACTTTTGGTATGGAAAAATCAACTGGTTAATCCAATGAAGGGGTGCCAACAAGCCGTCCCAGTTTGCCAGCAAGCTCATTTTGGCTCGACACGACCCGAGCTTTGAATAAGTTATTTAGTAAGGGTGTCAATGGGTTGAATTAGGGCCAAAAAAGCTTCTTATAAATGGGTATTGTTTGGGCCAAGCCTGACCCATTGCCATCCCTATTGAAAGAGTCAACCAGAACTGATATAGAAAGCAAAAATGACATAATCACAATTAGATGAAAAACTAGAATCATTGTTGTACTTCTCGACACAAATTTCGTGATTGGCAAATAGATCACGAAATAAGGGATGAACAAATATTTATTATTTAGTGTTTTGTACAGCTCTCGAAAATCCTCTAATTAACAGTCAGAATTTTTTAAAGTAGAAGATGAAGGTTAAGGCGTGATCTCGATCTTCTTTGAACGTGTTGATGTAACTTTTCTTTTATTCCAGACTTTGCGCTTGATAGACTAAAAAGTAATTTGAGGATAAATGACTTCTTTATAGCTTTGTCTTCTCTAGAACGTTTTGATTTCTTTTCTCTGACAGCTAGAGAATGCTGACTTGTGTTGTTTGATGATTATTCTGAATTCTCTTCTCTAGGTTCTTCTGAATCTCCTTTTTGAATTATCTTCTTTTGGCTTCGACTAAATCCCCTTTCTGAATTCTCTTCTTTTGGCTTCTTCTGAATCAATCCAAATCTCTAGCTTCGAGTCTTATTTATAGGCTTTTTGAGATAAGGATTCCAAGAGTCTCACTTCATTTAGTGGTTTAAAAGACTTAGGAGACTTTAGTGGGCCCTACTTACTCGTTTGGGCATTGAGTCCATACTCAGGTTTCATGTGTTGACGGATTGACCCATTTGGATTTGGACTTGGGTTTTGAGTTTATGGGCATTCTACTTCATTCCCAGACCTGAGACGTAGGAGGCTTGTGCCTTGTCATTAGGCCCAATTTAAATGTGTAGGATTTTTTTTAATGATTTTAGGCTCTTTGTACAATTTTACGGGTGTGTAGGGACCTTTGAGTAAAATTAAAAAATTTTAGGATTCTACAGTACTATTTCAATTGAATTATATAATTAAATATTCACTCATCCAATTATAAAGTTTCATTAAATTACCTAAATTATACATGTCATGCTACAAATTTTACCACTTGGGGAGGTGTGGGAAATTATCAAGGTGGAGGTGGTAGTGGGGTTAGTGGCTGTGAGAGTGGTCATGATGGAGCGATTGGTGGCAGTGAAGGTGAAGATTGATAAGGGTGGGTTGGTGGTGGCAGTTGGGGTGGCAATGGAGGTGGAGGTGGAGGTGGAGGTGGCAATGACAATGAGGCTGAGGTGGTGGTGACGTGAGAGTGGAGGTGGTGGTGGGGTTGTTGTAGCAGTGGGAGTGGTGAAAATGGTGGGTTGGAGGAGGTGGTGGTGGTGGGGGAGCGACAATGGTGGATGCGGAGATGGAATTGGCAGTGGCATTGAGGATGTGGTGGGATAGGCGTTGGGAGTAGTGATGGGAGTGGTGGTGGTGACGGGGATGACGGTGACATTGGAGCTGGGGAGTGGTGAGAGAGAAAATCGTAAGAAACATAAAAGAGTTTGGGGAAGATATGAATTAGGGTTTGTATGTATACACTCCTTTTGTAGAGTGTTTCTTGGGTACACATTTCAAGATTTTTTTGCTTCCAAAAAGACAATGTTTGGAGTAGGGATGTATTCGAGCCAAACTTGGCCAAGCTCAAGCTCGACTTGAACATGTTCTAGTTGGGCTCGATTCAAACTCAAATGCCTAGGCTCGAACTCGGGATTCAAATTCAAAGTCTCTTGAAGATTCATGCTTAAAAAGAAAATTAAGAGGAATTAATAGATCGAGAAACAAAAAGCACCTTAGGAACAGAAGATATCAATGAAATTCAAATTTCCTTAGCAATAAAATAGCATGCATCCAAAAGAACGGGAATTTTAGTGGAGAAGATTTTGGAAACTTGCTACTTGCATAAAAAATTCCTTGTTCGTATCGCTTCATGTTCTTCTATAATGTCTTCGACGAGACTATGAACGAAATAACTTTGAATGGCTTCATGAATGCGTGGAAAGAGCTTGTCTAATATGGAAATTTAAGAGGTAGAACCCAAAATTTGGATTTTTTTTTATTACAAGGCCCTAAAAAAGTATAAATGAAATCAAAATTCAGGTAGAGGAGGAAATAGAGCTGTTTACTACTTGAATTGCCATCACTGTACGTCAACGACGAAAACCAAATACAAGAGTAATTTGTGAAATTGAAACGAAAAGAAATACAAGAGTAAGATAAGGGGGATGTCTTTTCAATACAAAATAATGATAGAAAATGTAAGAGAGTTGTTTATTAGAATAGGGATTGTGATTGTATGCGCTCGATAGCACATACTAACGTGTTCACCGCCGTCCGATGGAGAATCCAACAATGCCAAAGCGCTAGCCTAACATGCATTAAAACGGTGAGCCCTATTGGGTACCTTGGTGCCGTTGGAGTCTTCATCAGACGACGGTGCACTCAATAGCATGTGCTATTGTGCACATATAATCCCAATCCTTTAGTATAATAATGTTGTAAGTGGGGCTGTAAACGGAGCGAATTCGAAGCGGATAGTGGTATATCCGAATTCGTATCCAATTATATATTCGAATATCCGGTGGATGGTGAAATATGATATCCGTATCCGACTCCGACTAAAATATTCGAATTCGGATAGTATCCAAATTATCCGATTACTTTTAAAATAGTTTTAAAATATGTAAATTGATATCAACAAGTAAGAATATATAAATTTTAATTTAAAATATATGTTTTAAAGGTTATATTAGTTTTATAAATTTAGAATATATTATTTATATATATTATATAATCAATCAGATATTTATTGGATCGGATATACCCGTATCCGAATTCATACCCGATTATAAATGGATAGTAAAATTACTATCCAAATTCGCTCCGTCGGATACCTATTCTGATTCGATTATATGGATTCATATATGAATCAGATATGGATAATATTTGCATTTCTTTACTGCCCTAGTTTTAAGAGAGTTATCAATTCAATACATACAATAAAGTTGGAAGAGAGTATGACTAAAGGGAGAAAAGTAGTAAGAGAGATGTCCTTTGAAGTTAGAGGAGTGCTAGCTCTAGAAGCACTAATTTTTTTCTCACATACGCAGTGTGGGTGGAATACATGGTGGTGCTACCTTATAACAGGGAGATGGAGTGACATTTGTTTCCATCACCTTGTGTCTAGGGTAGACTGTGGGCTAGCATTTCTATTGAAGTTATGAAGAAAAAGGTTACACACCATGGCCTGGGCCTGTTCCATTGGTAGTGTATCTCCCTTTGGGGAGGTGTGACTCATGTTCGAGTCTTGGTGTGGCTGTTGATGCCCACCATGAGTGCTAACCTTGCTAGCTAGCCCCCTAACCTAGGTAGATAAATGATTAGGACCAACCAAACAAAAAAGAAAAGAAAAAGGTTGGAAGAGGGATGTCTTGTGAAGTTATGCATAATACCAATAATTTATTTTAGACACTAAATCTTCTCTTGTTGTTGTTGTTGTTGGCGAGAAGACCGTTAGCATTCATTTCGGGCGTGTCAGGTACTTATGCATGCCAACCAATGCCTCAACAATTACTACTATTTTATATTGCAAAATAACTATGGGAGTAGCATGGACAAATTGGGCATAAATGGTAAATATCTAGTTCTCTCTTTCTTAAGTATAGGGCCAATTTGGCATCATTCTCGCGGAATGATTTTTGCGTTCTGGAACAACCCGAGTAAGGAGAAACGTGTTTGGGAAGGGTTATAACTTTAACCCAAGTGAGAAACATAGCCTAGCAGCACGATTTTTGCGGAACAAAAAAAAAAAGGCTCCTTGGAACGGCACAAGTTTCACGCTTCTTTTGTTCTCGATAAAATAAAATAAAAACAAACAAGAAGGCATTGCGTTGGGCGCTAGTGAAGGGAGTAGCAAGGGACAACAAAGAAGAAAACCCCAAGATTCGGTAACGATCAATGCCGGTAATGACTCCAGATTGAGAGGTATTGTCCCTCTTTCTCTGAAAAATGGACTTGAGGTCGAAATATCATTCTTTCTCCATCTCCTTCTCTAAAGAATTGATGTGAGGTTCAAATGGCAGATATGCCGACGACAGCAAGATCTTATCTTCCAGATCTGCCGACGACGAAGAGAGGTGGCGAGATCATCTTCCATCTTCCAGATCTGCCAATTTTTTCTCTGGTTCTTGGTTTTTTTTTTTTTTGGGTTCACAGATCAAGGAAAGAGGGATTTGAAACATGATCTAGTGCTATAATTGCTTTAATATTAATTGAAATGGCTGGGATTTTTTTATTCTATATCTGAGAATTTCCTTGCTTTCATGTGAACAAATCTGAGAATTTTTTGAAGATGCAGACCTGAGAATTTCCTTGCTTTCATGTGAACAGATCTGAGAATTTTTTCCTTGCTCTAATCACTTTAATATTAATTGAAATGGCTGAGATTTTTTTTTCCTAGATATGATAATTTCGTTAACAAATACAAGTAAGAATTCATTCCATTTTGTTCATGAATCTGTACAACTTTTTCATTTCTTAGAATTGGGTTCCTCTGTTACAAATCAGGTTCATTTTTTCTGCTACTTTTGAGCTAATGGGGACACTGTAAATCGAAGAAAATTCATTAACAATTACAGAATAGTTCAATTTGAATTGTGTTCTTTCCTCCAATTGGGTTTCTCAATTTCATATCATATTATAATTTTGTTTTATTTTGATTTCGAATTTCTAGATTTCAAAAAGAGTTGGTAGTAATCAAATTATTCGATTACATCATGAAGTTCGGTTTATTTTCCCTCTCCAAAAATGGGTTTCTGATTTTTTTTCCAGTTTTTCCTTTCTCTAATTGCTATAATTGAAATGGTCAGAATTTTTTTTTTTTGAGAATTTCCTTGCTTTCATGTAAGCATGATGTTATACATGCAGATCTGAGAATTTTTTCAGTAACACTTGACTTTCTGGTATTTTTGAGAATTACAACAATGCATATATGAGATTTTTTTTCCAGAATATTTTGAAGATACAGATCTGAGATTTTTTTAATGATAATAGAATTATCTTATTTTAAAGAAGTAATGACTGACAAGGTTGCAAGGTGGAGCACTAGGGATGAGTAGTTGTTTATATAACTAATGGCTGAAGAGGTTCGCAAGGAAAATCGACCAACTACAATGTTCTCGAAAAGGGCATGAAATGATATAAATGAGAAGTTCTTTAAGAAAATAAGTCATAAGTATTCCCATCAACAATTCAAAAACAAGTTCAACAAGTTGAGGTCATACTATTGAGAGTTTAAAGATAGAGAATTTATTACTTATGGTGACGAGGAAATGATTCTCAACATTGACGACACAACTACCGATGGCGTAGGTTCCTCAAGGGTTATAGAGATGGGCACTGCACAAGGCCGACAAGAAATTGAACGCGTTAGCGAAGAAATTGCAATTGCATTAGCAATGCATTACGGTGTTACAAGAGATTGAGATATGGATCCAATTTAGTACGATGACGTTATTTATATTTTCATTTTAATATTCTCTATAATTTTGGGTGGCAAAGAGATACATTGCTAGACATTGTTTTCATTTTGCATAGACCTATCTTATGATTATGTTTTTGTTTTGACATGTAGTACTTATAGTTTTAGAAACATCTATACATATTACTAAAAGTATGACAGGAGATCGCAAAATTCCTACTGTTCTTGTGGTCGTGGCGTTATGAAATTGTTTATGGCGAAAACAAAGAAAAATTATGAACGTTGATTTTTTCGATACCCAATTTGTTAGGTTAATATGTTTTGATTTTATTTTGATATTGATATCAATGAAAACTCATTATGTCAACTAATCATTAGTTATTTTGCATTTTGTTTTGTTTAGGATCATGAGGGCACGTTCATATGGGTAGATGAATATGATGTGGAACAACGTCAAATTGGAAATGAAACAGATTCAGCGTCTCAACAATTACTTGATGAACGCAAATGGCACCGCCTTTTCATATGTGCAGCCTATGGTTGTAGTATGATATGTTTTTTTTTATGGGACTTTTAATGTTATTTTGGGTAATAGTGATTGTAATATTCGTAAAGTAAATGTGAACTTGGATTTTATGAAATATGTATGATCTTTTGGTAGACTTCAAAGTTGGATGCAACTATCGTTTTGCATAGTTAAAATGATTAACCATCTCCTCCCCCTAAAGAAAAGTAGTTAAAATGATTGATTTTTTTTTCATCCAAATACGATTCTGCTGTTTCTGTTCCCCAGAACAGAGTCTGGTTGACTGCATCCAAACGAGTTCTAAAAAACAAAATTATTCCAAAAAAATTAGACTATTTTGGGGAACATAATCATTTCTGTTCCTGAATGATGCCAAACATGCCTATAGTATCTATCAAGCTGAGCATAAAATTGAGCTGATCAGTCAAATCAAACGGCCCGACTTGAGCTCAGCTTGTTAAAAATTGAAACTCAGCTAAAGGCTCGGCTAGTTCAAAGTTCAAACTTTAAAAGCCAGCTTTAGCTCGACTCAAATGAGCCGAACTAAGCCGAGCCGTCGAGCGCTTGAATGCAGGCTCAACACTGAACAGCAGTTTCCAAGAATCATTCCGAAAAAATTTCTTACCAAACACGATTTTGTAATTTTGTTCTCGGGAGTACAAAAATGTTTCTCAGAAACAATGCCAAACGGCCCTCTTAGAATCTAAGGCGCCATTGAAGCATTTTGGTTTTCAAATAGTAAACAGAAAGATGGTCAAAAAATAGCGAAGAAAGAATTTTAAGAGAATTCATATGAATTTTGTTGAATTGCCGTTTTGTTGCTTATAGGGTTTCTCTCCTTTTGTTTAACGGGTTATATTCACTGCTTCTCTTCATCTGGTTTGATTTTTTAAGAGAATTTCGATCATCCCAATTTGCTTATCTGTTTGTTGGGTCATTTGCAATTTGAGTTTATTTTTTACTATATTTTAATTTCCTTTGTTGTGGGTTCTTGTTCATTTCAATATCCAGTGATCTTTAGATGGATCACTGAATATTAGTTGGGCTCACTTGGGTTCATTTATCTCTTATTTGGATTATATTCTCCAGAGTTCTAATGAGCTCAACACATCTATATATTTGTTAACACATTTGGGATTTTTGCCTAATTACTGGGTTTTTTTTTGTTTTTTTGCTTTTTTGCTGGATTTCTGTTTATGGATTTAATTTGGTTTTCAGGGGATTGGATTCTCTGCATGGTGTTTGTTTATTTCTGCTTTGGAATATATTTTAGAGAATGGGGGCTTTTAGGTATTTTATTTTGGGCTTTCTTAAATTAATTTTCTGTTATATTCATTGGGATTTTTCGGATCTTATAGGTAATTTTACTATTAGTTTTCTTCTTAATTTTTTGGTTTATTGGGATATTTTTATTGATCTCATGTATGTGGATTGTAGCCGCGGTGGCATGGGAGGCAGGGAAGCCACGGTGATAGAAGTGGAGGTGGCGTCGCCACAAGCAATGGAACTTGGCTTGAAGATCCTTTACATCTCTCTCTGCCACACTGATGTTTTCTTCTGGGAAGCCAAGGTAAAAACTGTTTGAGATGAAATTAACAGCTTTAACAATGGAAATTAACATGGGTGAAGAAGAAACAGAATATTAGTCTAATAGAAGAAAAGAGATAGATTGTCATATTTTTTTTCTGTCTGCTTGAATTGGGATTTTGCTGGTGAGATTTCATTAGTTCTATACTGAAACCAAATTGGCATCTTTGGTCATGAAGCAGGAGGGTATGTCCTTATGTATATTTCAGAATTAAAAGAGCCTAACTCTAATGATATTGCTTAGACTCATTTTAGTAGAATGCAAGGAGAGCCTAATTCCAATGACATTGCTTATACTCATTTCGCCACCATGGTGAGAGTGTGGAAATGTGTCTCAGGCTAGCATTTGCTTAATTTATTTTAGGGTGATGCTACGTGCACATCAAGATTTGCTGATTTACACCAAACTTGAAAAAACCCTAATATTTACTGATGTACACCCCAAAAACAAAAGAAAAGAACAATGATGCCCTTATCCTCTTTTTTTCCTTGTCGAGCAACAAAGTCATATAGTGATTGAAGCTTCTAAATTAGCAAAGGATGTATGGATGGCCATTGAATATAATGATCTTACTCAAATCTACAAAGAGAAGAGTCAAGTAGAGGTCCCAAGAGGAGATGGTTCCCTTCAAAAGGTTTCGTTTAGGCTTTGGTTTTTAGTGGCCAACACAGCAGGAAGAGATGTTGTGGTAAGAGCTTATAAGGGGTATGCTAATCACAATAGTTTCAAAGAGATCAATAGCAAACAATCTGAAACAAGGCAGAGACGCGGAGTGGAAGTAGATTGGAGAAGGCAGTCCACACCTAACCAAGTAGTGAGCGGAAAGATTGAAAGCCTGATGTACTGTTCTCAAAACAAGGCTGTATGGATATGGGTTGTGGAGACCAAAGGAAAAGAATATTAAAGGAGTGCTGTTTGCTAATATTTGAAGACGAGAAGAGGAAGAAGAAGATGAGGGTCAAATTGTCTTTTTTGGTGTATATAGTAGTAATTTTTCTTTTCATTTGGTGTATATCAGTAATTATTGGTGTACGTGTAGCACCACCCTTATTTTATCATGGATGTAGGGACCATAATTACCAAGTCGGAGTTACAGAGTTATTTGTCTAGGGAAAAAAAAAAAAAAAAACATAAATAAATCGAAAATTGACGAGAAAGATAAGAGAAATGTAACATTAGATTAATCATGAAAAATTATAAACGAGTATATTTATATGTTAAATATACATATTCAAACTTGTTTCAAAATTTCATGATTAATTTACGAATTTTGCGACTTTTTCAACGAGTCTTTTTTCTTCCAAAAGTTGTAAATTTATTACCCCGACAAAAAAGTTGCGTATTATTTGGAACTTTTTGCAAAGTCAGAGAACTTTGTTATTGTTACTATGCTAGGGACTCATATTTAGGCCATTCCAAAGGATCCTGTTTACACAAGTAATCAACAGTTTATCAAGGGCCCAATTGTCTGACCACAACAATGTTCCTTTCCCATGTCCCAGAGAAATCTACTCTGCTTTCTATTCATATGGTCTCTGCATTGCTGGGGAAGAAGGAGGAGAAAGCTCATTCGGCGTTGGGAATACTAACAACTGTCGAATTTATCAGAGTTTTTCTACTCGGGGACGAAGTGGCTAAGGGGTCCACTCTCCCCTTGAGTAGTGCTTTTAGTACCCTCCCAGCTGTAGAGGGGACTCCCAAGGTACTTTTACCTAGCATATCAAGTCTGTTTGGTTATAAAAACACTGGTTGACATATTTCAACCTAATATGAAAGTTTAGTTGTAGTCTCTAAATTACAGGAGGTGATTCATTGGCCATTGCAGTCTCATCTTGGTATGAATTCAAATGATTGTACATCTAAAAGCTACCTAAACTTCTGAAATTTAAATTATTAGGTTAGTTGCATTAGAACAAACACAAAGTGCTCATCTGGGTTTCTTATTATTTTTAGATTTCCTTCCCTGATTGGCTAAGTTGAGAGACTGAGCGTCCTTACAAGTTTATCAAGTCAGTTGAGTATATGCTGATAGGGGACTCACCATTACAAGCTTGTCACTGTTCCTCTAGGTTTGGATGTTTAAGGTTTGCCCCTCACTAGGAGGAGGTCCTGGGATCAATTCCCGAAGAGGGAATTCCATTGTTAGAAGTTTTCCTTGGGTGAAGTGGCTATAGGGCCCACTCACCCCACTAACATTACCAACTGTTGATAAATGATATCGACACCCCATATTGGCCACCCAAAATAAAATCATCCATTCACTTTGTTTCTTTTATCATTGTTCAGGATTTGAATTTAAAAAAAATATGGAAATTAGCAAAGATTAGATCCAAGCTATGAAGTTAATGGAAGTTGGTATCAACTCTCTTAAATCAATTTAATGAGGCTTTTCCAATTTCATAATCAAAATGTCACCTTATATTGTAGTTACCTATGCAGAGTTGATTTTATAAGGAGAAAGTCCTACCTTCCCCCAATTACCACAAAAAAAAATCAATGAGAAAGTCCTACCTTCCCCCAATTACCACAAAAAAAATCAATTACTGTTTTATTGCGAGAGATGACTTGAAACCGTCATTATCAACGTGATTGGACAAAGTTTATTAAACACGAGTTGTGTTCGGCAATCTTCTGCCATTCACAAATGAACTGAACAGATGCAAAGCTCTTGATGGCTGTGCATAGGGTACCATATGAGCAGCACCCCTTACAGTAGCAAAAGTCAACAAATTTCCATACTCAGTTGCCCAACCACCCACCTATTCACAAAAGAGAACATAAATGAGAAACACAAACACCTATGCTTGGGTTATTATTCTATGAGACTTATGGAAATCTATGAATAACAAGAAACTTTGATGAACAAAGTGTATAATGCATAGTTACCTGGCCTTTGTGAAACCAAGCTCCATATGGGACTGTGATCTTGAAATTCAGATCGTGAGCCAGTTCACGGATGAGTTTCCGTGAGCCCAATAGTGGTACAACAGAATCTTGATCCCCGCTACATTTGAGAAAATTTATCGATCATGATACTGTTAAAATAATGTCTAAAAATAGGGTGTCTTTTCTTTTTTCCTTTCTAGTATGGTGGAAAAAACTCACCTGAAAACCCAAACAGGTATACGATGTTCGATTATCCTCTTAAGCAAAGGAAGGATGTTGATGTTACCATCCGTGTTGCTGTAATTCAGTACACTGTCCAATTGAATCAAAACAACAATCAGTCATTTTCATGATATTGCCGGTATGGCCTTGAAAGATATAAAGGTTTGAGTCCTTTTATTAGCAGCCAGAGTTTTATAGCAATGGTTAATTCATTATATATCCTTGATAAATTACAAATTGTGTCGGGTAACAAGAGACCGAGTTAGTCTTGGCCCGGCAATAGCAGCAGTATGTAATAATAGTGTTAATCCATAGATAATATTGTTATAACTAGTTCGACAAATCTAGAGAAATACGAAAATAAGAAATCAAGCAATCGCACAAAAGAGACAAGATATACGTGGTTCGGCAAGGTGCCTACGTCCACGGGAGAAAATGGCAAGAAATCCACTAAGAACACTGGAGAAATACCGAGTACAGAAGCTCTCTCAAACCCTCGTTCGAAACCCTCGAAAAACCCCTTACCCACGCCGCCTCAAAGAAAACCCTTTATATACTAGGGTTACAACGAAAAGTAAAACGGGTCGGAAATACGGGTCAAAATTTCGGCCGGGGGCGAAGCCCCCGGACCCCCATGGCAATGATGGGGGTGAACTCCACACATTGCCTATTAATCGGGTCACTCGGGTCGCACCCCTGGATCATCAAGGATCCAGGTAAGATCCATACCGACTTCCCAACAAAAAACCCATATTCTGAATTTGAGCCAAAACTCACAAATATGCCTGAAATGAAGGAAGGAAGTCCAAGGTAACTGCAATGTCAATTCCATGGACTGTCTAAAAATAGCATAATGTACAAGTGCACATATTCAGAGCATCCTACCATGTTGTGCAGAAGTCTCTTGTATTTAGTTTGAGTTGGACTCTAGTACTGTTATGACCCAAGTTCCAGTTTACACTAGTCCCCAACTAGTGGGCCCTGGGGCATCTCCCCAGCTATGCGATCTAGGGGACTGCTGCCCCCCAGGCAGGGGTTTGGGGGCAGCATTCCTGAGGCAATTTTTTTTCTACAATTTCTTATTGTACTGGGAGTATTTTGGGTACTAGGCCGAGGATATATTATTATTTTCACTCTAAGGCTTTAAGAGAGATTGTTCAGTTCGTAAGAACAGAGAGATGAGAGAATCCTTGTACCCTTTGCTTGTGATTAGTAATGGAGATGGTTGTCTCTGTGTATCCATACTGGGTGAACCAAGTAAAATTCTGTGTTTTCTTGTGTGTTTGATCCATAGTTACCAGACCGAGAAGTGAAAGTGAGAATCGAAATGAAAGTGGGAAGTGAGAAGCAAGGCTAAAAAACTCCCTAGGAAATGGGAAGCGAGAAATATATATAGGTGCCTCATTCCTATTATATTAAAAGTCCAATCATACCTTAAATTTTATCTTGCATGAGATATTTGTGTAGTTGGTTGCATACAACCTTAGTTTTCAATCTAATCATACTTGCTTAGGTTCTATGTTGTAGGCTTTAGACTTAGGTCTATCCCATTACTTCCTTGATATATAGCTCTCCTTTGACCACTAATAGGACCTGATGGAAGTAAGCGGAAGTGAATCTAGGAAACGAGCTTCCCACCTTGTATATAGCTTCCCTGCAACTATGATTTGTTCTGATTTCTCTTATTTTCATCATACCATTCCATGTGCGAGCTCTCGCATGGGAGATCTCCTAAGCCATCTATAGATCCACTTAGATGATCCTAACCTTCTGAGCTATGGACTTTTCCTGTATCTTTTTATGATCATCCCCATGGATTAGATGATTAAGTTCATCCAATTGAGTTGATCTTTATCTATGATACCATGTACCTGACAGTCGCCTTGATTTCCTAATGACAATAGGAAAGTAGATTGATTCTATGAGGAGTAGTCTTTGAAAATTGGCAGTGTAGAAAATCTAAAGGGATATTGATGATTTTCCAAATTCAGACATCCAAGTGCTTTTGTTTAATTGAAGGAAGAGAAAAACAGCCTTGGGAAGTTGCTTGAAAATTTATCTTGTCGATTAACTTCTCTAGCATACAGTGTACAATGCATTAAGGGTGAGGGAAGAGTAAGGCAAGAAAGTCTAAAACCTGAGAAGGCTTAGGGTCCTCTTATAACTATAGCAACAAAGTTTTCCCATTTTTTAAAAAACTCCCGAATAATATGCAACTATTTCATCGAACAATTAATTCATGATGTATTTGCTACTTTTCGAAAAAATACAAGTATGAATTTTGTCGATTAAACGCGAATTATTCCCGTCATTTGAAAAAGTATCAAACAAGTAATTAGTATATGGATTATATTTTTTTTACAATCTTTAAAATTAGTAATCTTATTTTATATCTTGCTTGACATTTTCCCAATTTTTATTCTGAAATTTGTGATTATGCTCCTTACTAAGACGTTTTTTCTTTTTTCTTTTTTCTTATGGGTAAGGAGAGCAATCACCCAGTTGATCTATTAGTTCAATCCTAGGAACAAGGCCTAGCATGAAAAAATAGAATGGCTACATATTGTGTTGATAGAATACTCACTCACTGCACATACTCCAGCTATATGGTAAATGAGTCCTATTTGCGTGAAGAGCTTGCTGAACCTTTGGAAGGTTTAGATAGAAACTTCCCTCTAAGTTCATGCACACATCAACACCAACACTGATCTTAGTAGCCTGCGATAGGAGAATTCCATATTAAAGATGGTTAAACAAGCATAACACAAAAAATGAGAGAAAAACAGAGAAGTGAATTTAAAAAGAAATTAGAGAAATACCATTTTACGCAATCGCAGCTCTTGCTCTACTATTGAAGGATAACAGACATCGAGGATCACATCATAATAATTTATATAATTTCCAACAATGCTGTTAGCATCAGAAAGAGCTTGGTTGCATGTGTCGGTCACATTGTGGGGACTACTGTAGACATAATCATCAAAATTGCATTCATTCATGATTGTCAGGCCAATTTCATCAGAAATCATCCCATGTGACCAAAAGAATTCATAGGTTGCAGGAACATCCCTATCAAGTCTGAGAAGTGGATTCCCAATCTATTTAGAAAATTCACTAGGAAAAGATTAGGAATCGAATAAAAACAATCAGTAGACACTTTGAGTGACGGATTTCAAGTGCAGTCACAAATTAGGAAACAGGGTAATTTAAAAAAGTTTATTAAGTTTTCTTACAGCTACTCCTTTGATCTTGAACTTGAAACCAGTCGAATGCTTATTATGGTCCAGTAGAACATTAGCCAACTGTGGAATGTAATGCCCTGTTATTAAAACATCGATACATGTAAGCAGCCTACTCAAATGAAAAATGGTGGATATAAGTAGCGGTTATTGTGTTGTTACAGTATATCTCTCTTGGTTGCAAATATTTTTCATATATTTTTTTGACAATATCAATATAATGTTGAAGTAAAAGAAAATAAATCATTATTTCTTAAAAAAATTAGAATTACATGAGTTTGTTGTTTGTAATTCAGTGAATAAAATGTTTAATTTTGTAATTTAAAAAAATCCAAAAAGACTTAAAAGGCTTAAATCTCCAGAAATGCGTTCATGATTTATCAGACCTGCATAGCTTTCTCCAGTAAGAAACAAATCTCTGGACATGAACTCTGGAAATTTCTCGTACCATTTCATCATGAAAATGCGCATATCCGCAGCTGCCAAGAACAATAGGTTGACATTGTATCAAATCAAAATAACTACTTTTCTAATAAGTTGCTTAGATTTGAATCAAGGAAAATATTTATGTAACTTCACTCTCAACATTGATATTCAAGTGTGGAATATTCTCCTTACCAGTGGATGCATCTCCACAAGTATAATCTGATGTTGTATTTGAGTATGACCATCCTACCCCAGCAGGAGACTCAACAAAGAGGAGGTTTGATGCTGCAAAAAGATTTTTTATATAAAAAAAAGTCACAGGAAATTTTGTAATGTGAAGTATTTAGAACCAGAATCATATATTCAAACCCAATTGAAACCTTTGTTCCATGACTTTGAATTCCTCCGAAGGCCCCGACCATCACCTTTAGGAAAGAATGGACCCAGTTCTGTAAAGGCGCCCCCACCAATTGAGGAGCAACCTGGGCCTGTGCACAAAAGTTGTCATTAACACCTCACTGGTTAAGAGTCTTCTTACAAGAGCATACTGGAACATTGTTCTAGACCTTCTGTTTTCCCCCACTGGTATTATATAAAGAAAAGAACTTTGAAACTACAGTTCTTTTTTTTTCTCTTCTTGGGCTTGATCAAGTGAAAGATGTTATAGAGAAATATTAAATATTTTCAAGAGGATCAAATTAAAAGAAGCTCAGAAAAGAAATTGATAAGGTTTATCATTCATTTTAAAGTCTTCATAATTTCAGTACTGCTAAATACTGGGTTTGAACATTCTTGTTACTCAATATCCAGATTTTTTTTGGCAATTGGTTGATGGGCTTTAGATTAAGTCTCACGCGTCGAGGTCTAAGTGCAGCAGAAGATGCTCGTCTAAGCTGCATAAATTATGACAAAATTTTCAAGAAAATGATTTTATAATCTCAACAGTTTATATTATGTGTATTTGTAAGATATTAAAACATGGAGAACTCTTTAAAATTACTGAGAGTAATGCATGTTCCAACTTCTAAAATTCAGCCTTTTCATTGCTGTTAAGTAAAGCAATCACCCAAAACTTGCAGTTGATAAATTGGAAACCAGAAGGGAAGTGGGTTGAAAAAAAACCAGAGAACTGCTTCTGCAAGCAATTAACAGAATAAACCATAAAAAAGAAGAAGATAACACTTCAAAACTACCTGAAAAAAGATAAATGAAGCATAAGAGAAGCAAAATTTTAAAATGTAAAGAAAGTTAAAAGCTTCTTCAAAACTCTACACAGCATTCATCAAGTTCAAAGTAAAATGAATGTAACAGTAATCCAACAGAAGATGGTCCATGGCAGAATCAAAGTGAGAAAGCAACCTCCATTCAACCAGAGAGAAAGGGGCTTCTTCTTTGTATCATCATCCTCTGCTTCAACAAAGTAGTAGAACAAACTCCTTCCAGCTTTCTCATCCACATCAATATACCCAGCAAACTGCCTGAAATCAACCTTGGGTTGACCAGGCAACCTCACTACCAGATCTTCAACTGGGTACCCATCAATCCCAGTCATCAACATAACCAACCCCAGAAGAACTAACCCATTTAACCAGCACCCACCCATCTCAGAAAATTGCAAGAACTCTAAAGAAAAACCAGAGAAACAGTGAGAGATCTATATGTCCTGTGGCTTTCCACTAAATAAAAAAAGACAATTACGGAGAACACTAATTATAAATATATGTATATTTATCTAGGAACTAGCAGAGACCTCGTGCCATGCACGGGTGTGAATAATAAAATTTTAAAAAAAATAAAATAAAATTCTACACTCTCTCTATATCCCCCTTAATTATCACAATCCCCAAAATCCTCTCATGAATTAATACGTTTCTCCAAAAAAAAAACGTTTCTATTCCTCTTGTCACAATCTCCTAAAATCCCTTCAATGGATCAATATGTCTCTACATTCTCCCTCTCTCTTATCACAATCTCCTAAAATCTAGTATTCCAAGGATTGGAATTGATCAGTAGGAATTAAAGAGAAAAGCCACATGACTTCTCTAGAATAGAACTTATAGGATTGGAGTTTGGGGATCAAAGGTAGACTCATATCTATACTAATACTATATGTCGATTGGTGCCACGTGGCATATCTCAAATCACTTTATTCTCGCTTCAGGTTAATGACATATGTCTGCTCATGTGGCATATTGCCCTTAGCCAAACCAATAAGTTGGCATCACGTTGTCAATACCTCTATTTGAGCTCTATGTTGTTGCCACGTGTCATGCCACATGTCACATTCTTTAATTAGTTGTGGACCCCAATTAAACTTACTTAACCTCTAGTTTCTTTATATTATAGTATAGATTCATGTTGAGAGAAGCACGTGCATCTCAGACGTCTTTAGATAAAAATGGATGCCCAAGTCGTTGTTTTTGGTTTAATGAGAATTTAGAATCTATACTATAATATAAAGAAATAAGATTTCACCTTTGATCCTCAAATTCCAATCCTAGAAGTTTTATTTTAGAGATGATGTAAAGTCCAAATTTGTGTTGGCTAAAGTCCAAGTCGAAATAGTGTCTAGTGTGTCTTAGTCCTTGCCTCTACTACTCATGTCTAGTAAAGCTGAAGAATGAAGAAAATGCAATCAAGTTTTGCTCTCGCATTAAGATTGTAAGTGAGACTTAGATTCTTAGCTTATACCTAGGAAGAATTGACTTAGATCATTTAAATGGACTCTAGGTGACTAGATACCAAGCACAACTTGTTTGACAAAATTGAATTTGCAATTTTCAAGAATTTGGGCAATCCGATCGACCGATCCCTATCTAGGTCGACCAAATGGTTAAATATTTGTATGGGAAAAAAAATTCCAGAGGGTGCAAAAACTCAATCAATCCGACTTACCTATCTCGGTCGACCGACTTCACTCTCGGTCGACCCACTTGGGTCTCGGTCGATCGATTCGATCGATTGAGTTGCGCAGATTAAGTTAAATATGAATTTGTAAAGTTTCTTTTTTGGTTGCCCTATAAATACAACATTTTCCTAATCCGTGATTAGGTTTTTTTTTTTTTAATGTATTGTTTGATGATAGAGTGGGGGCTTTTCAAGCTTATCCAAGGTTCCTCCTTCATGATTGGATGATTCCCGTTGTTCTTCCTTTATTACTCTCACTCTAGTATTGCAAGCTTCATTATCGATTATCATCGACTTGCATTGGTTAATTTTATGTTATAAGATCCATCTAGAGTTTGTTATTCTAAATCAGATTCAATATCCTCAGCACTTGAGAGAGTGCTTGGTTTGCGAGGAATCGACGTCGTTGCTGATGGAGTGAGTCCTTTGCGGTGGTCACTGTTTCCTGAGAACCTAAGAGAAATTCGGGCTACTGCGGTTGATCATGGGATTTGCCACAGTTGGGAGTAGGAAGATCCTTCACAATTGGGAGTAGAAGATCCTTTTTGGTTTTTGGTATCCTCCGGTTGTGTCCCATAATATGAGTAATATATTTTATACTAGTAAACATCCTGTGCGATGCACGGGTAGGTGAAAAGGAAAAAGATAAAAAAAGTAAAAGGAATATAATCTATTACACATTTAAATGAAATCACAGACCATAATCTAAGATAACAAAAATGAATAAAACATTTTCAAATTTATGGTCACACAATACTCCCGCCATTAAGTTTTAGTCGTAAAAATGTCAGCAACAACATCCTTCATTCAAATTGTGAAATGCATCACGGTTTTTCGTTCAACCCGGTTCAATTGTTGCCAAGCTATAAGCCGGAATTTTAGTAACCCTTAGGCCTTGTCCCCTTCTTTACTCCTCTTACATTGTGGACCTCTTCCCACATATCTCTACTGGCACATATAATTGATAAAACTACATGAACCCCAACATCCCAAGGCTCTAGATCAATTGCCACCCAGTTCATATATTTACATTCCCATGTTTCTCACAGGAACCCATTAGACTCCCCAAAATTACTGAATTAGATATCATAGGCATCATCTCCATCAACTCTCTTGAGTCCTCAAGCATTAATCCTGCTCACCCAAGGACTTCCAATGCAGAAGTTAGACTAATTGTGGTCACAACATCGACTGAAACCCACATTTCCTTAGCTCCATGAACATATATTAACCACTTCCTCGGCATCCCCTCATTGGGCAAGACATCCTATGGTTTCAGATGGAGTGATTAGCGAACCCGGGGTCCGTGGGTCAAGTGCTTAACTTACCGCTGTGTCCTCGTGTTCATTTTAACACCTCTTTAATCCTAGTTAAGCTTAACTAAATTAAAGTTAAAAGATTGTTTTATTTTCCTAAAAACCAAGGTTAGATTGCTTAACCCAATGAGTGAGTGAATCTTAACCATAGTTGGTGAATATTAACGGAAATGGCATAATCCCCCCGAAAACCAAGAACACCCCTTATCCCCGGATAGCCAAGATCACCCAAAGGGGACCAAGGTCCAGTCATCGATCTGTCGTTCTGCATCTCGCCAATGATTGATGATAAAATTAAAACACAGCTTTAAAAAATTAAAACTAACCAGCAACTTGTCTGAATCCAAATGTATTCTGCTTCTTTAAAAAAAAAAAAAAACTCAATACAGTGATGAACAAAAAAAACTCAATAGTGGCAGTGTAGTGTTATCGTTCTCAGATCTCGATCGAACAAAAAATACAATAAGAGATTAAAAAAACTCAATACAAAGATGGAACTCTATTCCTAAGAAACATAAATGTCGGCAGCATCCTTGAGATTGAACCAAGTCGTCCAAGTCTACAAACAAAGACTCTGCCATTGAAACATAATAATAATCACCGGTAACATATATATATATATATATATCAAGAGGTACTAAGAAAACAAAGCAATCATCGCATCCTCTTTTCTTCTTCTAAAACCAGAAAAGCAAAATGAATTCACACCTAAACTCATTAATTAAAATGCAAGAACCCATCTCCATTGAGGTAACAACTAATTTTTGTGTATTTTTTTCAAGTTAGTTTGGGGAAGCAAATGGATATGGTTCGGGGAAGCATAGGTACACAGGAAAGAGAAGATAGATAGAGGGGAAACGTTTAGGTGGCATTGAGAGGAAAATGGAGGGTGAGAATAGAGGGAGAGATGGGATTGGGAGCCATTTTTAAAGATGTAAATAGGATATCGAACAGACGTGAAGAGTGTTTTTTTTTGGTAGTCCTACAATCATTAGCTAGCTATGTTAGGCGGTTAGAAACTCAAGGGTGACATGACTCGAGTCACCAATCCACAATAGGGAGATACACTACCACTGGGACCAACCCCTGGTGCGAGGAGTTTAATCGTGAATAAATATACTATATGAAAAAAATTATCTTTTTGGTGATAAATATTGTTTGATTCATTAAAAATCTATCTATCTATACTAATCTATACTAATACTATATGCTGGTTGGTGCCACGTGGCATACCTCAAATCTCTCGATTCTCTCTTCAAGTTGATGCCATGTGTCGTCTTAAATGGCAACTCTCTTTGATTGATCCAATGGAAAGACACCACATCATATGATTAATAACCGTTATTTTTTATAAATTAAATGATATGATCACTCCAAATTTAATGATCCATTCTCTCTTCATGGTGCCACCTTTATTGTCTCACTTAACTATAAATAAATAAATCTTACTATTATAAAACAAAGTTAAAATGTCCATTTGAATACTATACTAATACTATATGCTGGTTGGTGCCACGTGGCATACCTCAAATCTCTCGATTCTCTCTTCAAGTTGATGCCATGTGTCGTCTTAAATGGCAACTCTCTTTGATTGATCCAATGGAAATACACCACATCATATGATTAATAACCGTTATTTTTTATAAATTAAATGATATGATCACTCCAAATTTAATGATCCATTCTCTCTTCATGGTGCCCTATTTTTTGTAACCACCACCACCTGCAACACTTTTTCATCTAATATTTTTACCATGAAAATGCTAGCCCCGATTTCTCTCTTCCCCTCTTTCACCAGGGGAGGAACATTTTTTTTTTTAAAATTTTCTCTTCTGAATGCTTTAGCATCAAATGCAAAAAGAATATGATAAAAAGAGAAGATTTATAAGTTTTTGAAAAAAGATTAGAGACAGAAAAATTTACAAATTTCTGAAAATTGAAGTGTAGGATCATCCAATCTTGAACCAATAATTTATTTGAACTTATATCCATCTACCTTATATTGAAAGAAAAATATATTAATTATTTTCTTTGGTTTATGGGGTCGCCTTAATTGTCCTATATAATTTATAAATATCATTTTGCTTCTCCATCTCTTTAAACCCTTTGATAGTGCATTAATTGATATATATATTTTTTAATTTATAATTCATATATATATATATATATATATATATATCATTTCCCTTTATCTCATTCCCGTGCATCGCACGGGGTCTTTGCTAGTAATACTATATGCTAGTTGATGCCATGTGGCATACCTCAAATCTCTCGATTCTCTCTTCAGGTTGATGACATGTGTCTGCTAACATGGTAAACTCTCCTTAATTGCTCCAATCAAACGATGCCATGTAATTACTAATCAAACCACTATTTTGATTAATTAATGACCACTAGCCCATTACCTTCTAATTATTAATTAGAAGTTCTTAATTCTCTCTCATTTATTTCTTCCAACCTAAACGTTTTTTCCAAGTAGGAGTTTCCAATTATCTCTCTCTCTCTTACTCTCTCTCAACCTAAACGTTTCATCTTCCAAATAAGAGTTTTTCACAATTCTATTCCATTTCTAGGGAAGTGGTCGTTCCCCTCTTTTTTTTTCTCATAGAGAGAGATAGCATACTTCATTATCTATGCATTATTCTATCTATCTCTCTTTGCTCTCTCCATCTTTTCTCCTGTTAGAGATAGTTTTTATTCAACACGGGTTTGTTTTCATCATCAGTGGAGAAAAGTATGCTATAGATTACCAAGTAGAAAGGTACTATTATTATTCTGCTGCACTTCTCATTATCCCTTCCGTTATTATGTTGCTTCTTCTATTATGCTATTAGAGATAAAATAACAGAGACACAAAGAGCATTGACACCGCAAAAAACTCAGAAACCATAAGACATTATGTTAGCTGGGGTAATGACTTATTGCTTTTTATATTTTGACAGTCGCCTTTGGCTTATCCCTTATGAAGCTGTTTTTAACATGTTCTCATTAGTTTTTTTTTTAGAAGAAAATCTATAAATAGAAAATTAATTGGAGTTTGCCTTTGTTAGATTCGGATGTTCTAAATCAAACAAAGCGAGCAAAAAGTTGTTCTTTCTCACGGGATAGAAAGGATCCATCCACTAAGGTAACATCTTGCACCACTTTCTTGCTTTCAGATTTTCTTCTTTTGTATTTTCTGCAATTGAGTTTTTACTAATGGGTTCCTTTGGGGCTTCAAATTCTTCTACATATTCCTTTTATTTATTTATTATTTTTTTGAGCTTTGCTTTGGTGTTTACAGGGTTTGTATACATGTGAGGATTGCAAGCTTGGGAAGGTGAAAGATTTTTATTAGACACGTCATAGTCCCCATAAACCAAACAGAAAAAGGTGGTTTTGGGAAGGTGCATGATGGACCCCTGGTTGAGATAATGGAATGAAATCAAAAGATTACATAAAGATCAATCTCAAAACATAATGACGCATTAGCTCAAAAGCATAGATTGCTATTCCAATTCTAAATGATGTATAGGTGGATGGTGGAGGAAGGTGGGGAGTTGAGGTGGTTGATTCAATAGAGCACCTCCATCTCCTTATATAGACACTACATAGGGATAAATTTTCCCTTTATTTCTCTCTCTCTCTCTCTCTCTCTCTCTCTCTCTCTCTTTCTTATATATGTAAGAAAATTTTCTTTTATATATTTATATATATATTGTTAGGATGTTATGAAAGCTTAGTAAATCAATATAAAGTTTGATTTGTAAACCATGAAAAAAATAGATTTGTCTTGCATTCAAGGAAGAGAGTGACTGTGGTGACTATTTTTACACTGGAATACATCCTCTCAAGAGTCAGTTTAAATGAGGGCGTGGGGGTGCATTGGCTTTGTTCGGTGTGTTTTAGGGTGTGTTTATGTGTGATGTATAGTGTGTAGGTGTGTTACCAAAAAACAGGGTTGTTCAAATATTCTTTTCCATTTTTTTAATTGATGAGAATAATTGTTGCTAGCCCATGTTAATTCACATTCAATTTAAATGTTATGAATTACAGTTTTATTTGTCTTTTTAACGAGGAAGTACACATTTTAATAGATGATGAATTTGCGATACTTGGATACGGTTACGCCCTATCCCAGATAATTAATGTATTATCTCACCACAAACATGAACATATGGTTGGTGGAGGGTGAGGATAGGGCTTGGCTGAGAGTAGGGCAAGCACTCCTCTTTGGTCTGTTCATATTCCATTAAGTTGTTAACAAGGATCTCAGCTTACATGTGATGCAATTATTTTTGAACCTCTTAATTTCTTTACTTTGTTATCTTCCCTACGGCATTTTATCATATAAGATTTTTTCATTTAATGTAGTATATATACTTGAAATTCATGCATATTTTAAAATTAGACTTTGATACACAATGTGGCCTATAGCAGAAAATGCACCTTTTTTTTTTTTTGCTCCCATATGGTTAATAGCACTTTTTTTTTTTTTTTTGTGGCCTTATAAGGTTAATAGGTAGATACAACTAATATCATGTGTATACAAATATTGTCCAAGGTTATTAGATTTAGATGCCATAACAATGCTTATATTAGAAAAGATGGCTTTTAGACGACTATAAAATAACAACAGCTCATCACAACTAAATGTCATTTTAGTATTTGAATTACTCAATTAGACATTGCGAGACACGCATAGAATTCATATATATAATTTTGTTTGCTTATGTTTTTTTGTGATATCAATGAAACTACTACTGACATACTTAATGTTCATTTGATTAATTTCTCTTATTTAGAGTAAAATTTGCTTATGTTATTTGAGATGTTAATTTCATGCTATCTTCTTATACATGTTCCTTTGAGTAATTCTATCATTTAAAGTAACATGCTAATTTTGTATTACTATATTCTATAAATATTATTTTCAATTTAATTCATTGTCTTCTTAACCCGTGCATTGCACGGGGCCTCCGCTAGTATATATATATATATATATATTGTTTGATCATTAAACTAACTGGTATTAAGATAAGAAAAATAAATAAAGACTAACATGGTAAGTCTTTTTCTATTCATGCAGACATGCATCTAAATAACAGTATGGCGAAGAGTCGATGGGTTTGGAAAAAACCATTTTACACGGACATAAGGAGAGAGAGAGAGAGATATGAGTTGGGCATACCTGATTCAAACCCTCTTCAATAACACCATTGAAACCCAATACCCAATGCAAGTTATCCTCTACAAAATAAAAAAATTAACTGACCGGAAACAGAATGTTAGTGTCAAAACCCAATTGATATATAGGTTTTAAAAAATCTAAGAGATTGGATTGGGAGTTTAGAGATTGTTAGCGTGAAAACCCCAATATCCAAAATAAAAACTAAATAACCTTAAGCATATTTGTTAGTGTCAAAACCCAGACAGAATAACATTCACAACCAAAGAGGAAAATAACCTAGTTAATTAGCTTTTTGGCGAGATTAGTTTAAAGAGCATACATATATGGAGAGAGAATGAGTGCATGGGTTTGAGTTGTGGCATTTAAGGTGGTACGTTTCATCCAACCGAGAGTGAAATGAGTGGCAACAGGCATCGGTTTGGGTTGTGGCGTTTGTGTCCACTAACTTTAAAAAGATAAACGACTATTAGTTAATAGTGAAACGTATGAAGGAAGAAGATAGAAGGGTTGTAGAGGAAGGAGAAGAAGGGTTGGGTAGATTTAATCTAACTCCCTCACTTAATTAATAAGTGAGTTAATTATGGGTAGTAAAACATATACCAATAGGAGAGAGAAAGAGTGACATGTGGCATAACACATGAAATCAATTTGAAGGGAGAATCGAGAGATTTGAGGTATGCCACATGGCACCAAGCAGCATATAGTATTAGTATTAGCAAATATCCCGTGCGATGCACGGGGCCAAACATCAATTTTGAGATGAGATTTAACATATTGAAATGATAAGAGTATAAATTTATTTAAAACTTTTTAAAAAAAATACACATTTAGTTTTCCTCAAGGAAGTGCAAAGAGCTTAGAGGAGTGACCCGTTAATAAAGTTCGCCTGTTTTGTAGGATTTTTCCTACTTTTTATATACTTTGGTTTCTACTTTTCCCATTATATAAGAGGAATTTTTCCCCATATGGACCTGATGCATTATTATGTGTAAATGTTTAAGTTGGATGACATTGATATTTTTACTCTAGAATCTCTAGGTAGTTGAACAAAAAATCAATTAAAAAAAATGTAAATAACAGTAAGAAATAAATAATAGAAATTGTCTTAAATAGAGAGATGCATCCAAATATTCTCTTACAGTTTCTGAAGGTTTTCGTTACTAATTTAACATCATATCCCAATTATAGTCATGTTTTTCAACATATATATAATGTGATCAACAAAATGATTCACGATGTGGTCATGTATTAACAATTAATTCCCTTTCCCATATATTGTTGTGTGTCCTCTATAATTGTAAATAGATGGACTATATAAGTATATAAGCAACAAAATCGGAATGAGTAGTTGGCATCATTATATTTTATATTGGTGAGTTACTTTATATTGATCAACTTATTCCATCTCCATAGTAAGATGTTAGTAAACTATAAAATACTCTCAATCACCTATGATGCTTGGTTTGTGCCTTTTCTCTTGCCTCCCATGCTTATTTTGCGCAATTGACTTATTTTGCAGCAACCAAAATAAGATGTTTTATATGTCACACCATTTTTTTTTTTGCATAAAAGTGTACATATGTACATATAGATGGGCACACGTGTAGAGGATCATGCAGGTTAATTTCATACATATATATATCTATATATATATATATGAAATATAAGTATACGTTCTCTTTATGAAAAAAAAAAGATGCAAACCATGTTGAGAGTAGATGGGTGACTTGCTCTTGTGTTTTTTTTTTGGCCTAATCATTTATCTACCCTAGGTTAGTGGCAAGGTTAACACTCAGGGTGGGCGTCAACAGCCACACCAAGACTTACATGAGTCACACCTCCCCAAAGGGAGATACACTACCACCGGGGCAAAACCATAGTGTGTTGCTCTTGTTTACAAAAGAAATTCATATTCATCAAAGTGGCAACTCAACCGCCACACCTAATTGGAGTGGAACCTTGATACCATATCATATCATAACAGGCAATTGTTATATTATTGTTTATTAGAGCATAAATTAGAAGACAAAAGAAAATCTGGTGTATGTAGTTGATGACACACCATCAATACATGGGATATAAATCCCATATTCTTATCAGCATTTGAGGTTCAACCAAAATCAATGCTAGAATATGGGTAAAAAAAAATCTGGAAAACATGGTTGGCTTCTCCGAGATAGTTGCCCAAAATCATCTCTATGATGGAGAGATGAAAGTCTAATTCAGCCAATAGGTCAAAATGAATCACAGGCAGCGATGACTCTAATCAAAATACAGAGGCTGTGGTAGGAATAACTACGCAATGAAAGAAGACCTTAAAGTTGCATAGAGTGCGTCTGTGCGATGGCTCAACAACAACACTTTTAGACCTTTAGAAATTTGTAGTCTAGGTAGATGAATTTGGAATGAAATGGGCAGCTAAAGGTAGACATAGACATGGGGAGACCGCTCATCTTATCGACTGCGTTGAATGTTCATTTGTACCCAATCAAAGGACAAATCTATTCAAGAAACTTTGGGTTCAATTCTCACCTCATCAAAGAAGGTTTTTTATGGTTTTAATTTGCTCAAATGTTGCTTCAAAATTTTCGTATTGGAGGTGGACACCATCGATCTTCTTATTTTGATGACACCAAGGAACCTGCGTAAAAAAATAATAATATACCTATTAAGAATAAGAGGTATTAAGATGAGAAAAAATTTTAATGGATAGAAGAGAGAAGAGTTACAGCCTACAGGAAGAGTTTCAGATAGAAGAGGTTCTGTGTGCGCGTCTCTTTATCGCTTGAGGGAAAGAGAATATATTCATTCATTGGTGCGTTACTAAATTGAGAGAGAACATAACGTGCATGGGGAAGTTACCCAAAGAGAAGGGGCATAAATTTGCATAAATTTTTGAAACGTATTGATGAATTGGAGAGTTGTTGAGACATTCTTTAAATAGTGGCCCACTTAAGTGTTGGCACCTTTGGATATTCCATCCGATTTTGTAACTGCCAGTTGGTTTTAATAGGGAGAAATAGAGTAAGGGAGTAAATTGAGGAAGGGTGTAAATTGGGTTGTTTGAGGGAGGGAAGAGAATAATGTTTACCATTTGTACGTGTGTGTAATAGAGGGTAATGAAAGAGGTCTATCTGATGTTGCTTCACAAAATAAAAAGAGTCCTACGTGGCATCAAGATACGCGCATACGTGGCATTCATAGAAACACACTAATTGTGTTTTATAATAGTAGATAGATAGATAGATTATAAAATAATATAGGGAGTAGCATGGACAGGTAGGCATAAATGATGAATACCCAGTTCTTTGTATTCTAAGCATATTGAATATGGACTATAGTATCTACTAAGCTGAGCTTTCTAAACTAGCTGAGCTGACTCAAACGGATCAGTTCAGCTCATTTAAAATTCAAACTCAGCTAAAGGGTTAACTCGTTTAAGCCTGAATAGTCATCTTAAGCTTGACCCATATGAGCCAAACCAAGCTGTCGAGCTAGCTTGGCTTGAACGCAGTCATAGCTTAGAACAACTGTTTCCAAGAAATATTCTGAAAATATTTCTTACCGAACACGACTTTTTAAGGATCCCCCCCCACAATAACGATAAAAAGAGAAATTTCCTCTTCTTCCTTTCTTCTTCTCATATACATGCAAACATCCATGTTTGCTTTTGCTTGGTGCCTCAGCTTCTCCTTGTTTATACGCCAAAATCACACCCATTAGAATGCAATCCCCCACATTCTTCGTCCCTACCACCACAGATTTGTCATTGTTATCGGCAGTGACAAAGTTGGATTTTGGCTTGAGGAATCTAGGAATGGAGACATTGTCGGATGCAATTTTTTGGGAATTTAAGTCTTCTGCGTCCCTATTCTAAGCATATTGAGGACTTATTAAGAGGTTCTTTGAGAGCGTTTTGCCAAGAGAGTGAGGAGTTCTATTATGCCACTAAGGTTACCATGTGTCCCTTTTAACACTCCATAATTGTGATAAGATTCATCCACCCCTAGAGTCACCCACTTATCATTGTTTTTTTTTTTAAATGAAAAAAAATTTAACCCTAGGAGTTAGTGAATTTTAACCAATGTTTTAAAAAATTTATATTTTTTTCTAAGTGGGTAAACCCTAGAGTGGGTGAATCTTAACCATAGTTGGTGTCTGATTACGCCCTTGACTTGGTGTAACCAGCTGTAGAGAATTTCATATCTACTATATTATAGATGGGTCGTGATACTTTGTGCGCCTGCATTCTGCCCTACAGAGCATGTGCGCGCCTACAGCCCACCATATACCCTGTTTTTTGTCTATTAATCATGGTTGAACTTAACTAATGTAAAGTTAATAAAAAAAATTTAATTGTTTTTTTTTTCTAAAACCAAGGTTAAATGGATAAACCCTAAGGGTGAGTGACTCTCAACCATAGTTTATGGGTGTTCAAACGGACACGTGGTATCTCGTGGAGGCATGCAATCATCCATTTTCTCTCTCTTAATCGTGGTTAAGCTTAACCAATGCAAAATTAATGTTTTTTTTTTTATATATAGTTTATTCTAAAAACCAAGGTGAGATAGATGAACCCTAGGGGTGAGTGAATCTTAACCACAATTTATGGGTGTTAAAAGGGACATGTAGCATCCCATGGAGGCATGCGATCATCCATTTCCCTTCTTAATCGTGGTTATGCTAATCTAATATAAAGTTAATAATTTTTATATATTATTTTTTAAAACCAAGGTTAGATAGATAACCCTAGGGGTGAGTGAATCTTAACTACAATTTATGGGTGTTAAAAGAGGCATGTGGCATGCTGTGGAGGCATGCGATCATCCATTTCCCTTCTTAATCATGATTAAGCTTAACTAATGTTGTAACGTCCCAAAATTCCATCTAGGCTATAATGAGACTTTAGGCCCGTTACACTGCTTATCCTCTGATAATCCTTAAAGCATACAAGGCAATAATAAAATGAACCTAAAAATATCTTTTCTTAAACATATGCTAATGAACCTTTTCCTACTAATCCAACATAAAAGTAAACCTATGAGTTGTCCGAATAAAGCCATGTATAAACATTAACATCTATTAAAATTCTTAATTCAAGACTGAATTCTAGCAATAGGGAAAGCAATCTAAGTCCCTCACTCCCTCTTCTATAGCATCACCTTGTTCTTATTCTCCGTAATCCTCCTTCACCCAAGGCTCCGCTGAAATCTTAGAATCTAAACCTGCCGACATGAAAACATATTGGCTGAGCAACAAGTGGATCGGTGAATATGAAATCCTAACTAGCAATTTCAGAATATTGACATAACATATTCATCATGGTACACAATCATCAGTATGAGCAGGTTCATAATAGTATTTCATAACATTATTCATATGAACAAGTTAATAATAGAATTTCATAACATTATTCGTATGAGCAAGTTCATAATAACATTTTATTAATCATATGAGCAGGTTCATCATGGTATTTGAACAATAAAGATATGCGTAAGCCAGAGTGCGGAAGCATCATAAGCAATTCATCATTTTTCTTTTCTTATCTTTTTTTTTTATCATTTTCTTTCCTTATCTTACTTGCTTTCTTTTTCTTTCATGAGTTATCATTCTTCTTCTATTTTTCTTGTGAGCAACATTACATGCATAGTCACTAGTATTAACTTAAAATAACTCTTCACTATATAGGTGAAAGAGATTACTATACTCTACATACCGAGTACCATCTTCTAACACTTTACTCCGATGCTCCTGGAATTATTTATGATTCATTTGCTTTCGTACACATAACTCATGATCTTAGACTAGTGGTACTCGGGCAAGGAAACTCAACATACGATTTTACATACACTATGCTTATTTTCCATTGTTCGTGTTCTTATCATGTTTGTGCAACTATAATAATGACGAGTGAAAGGTGATGTACTTGTCGATTAAATAACACTTTAGATTTCTAACCTTGGTACCTTCGGTGATCTATCGTACATCCCATTCCATCATGATAGAAGACTAAGGCTCACAAGATTTAAATCCAAAGATTTATTCACCTGATAATACATCACTACATACAATTCCAAGAACATATATAATTTGTGACGAGTGACGAACCCTCAATCAATTAATATATTAGATTAACAATCAAGTATCCTGGTTATCCATCATAGAGTTGTACACCGCCATGATAAAAGACCTAGGCCCATAAGATCATAATTTAAAATTTATTTCACCGACGATAAATCACTACGTGTAATATTCAATAACATTCATCAATAATCATGGCATAGCATTTCCATATTTTCATCAATTGAATATGTATAATCATAATGTTTCAATATGAAGTTCTTAACATTTCTAACATTCATCATACATCATTTTTACATGTTGTAGCATAGAAAATAAGAATCTTAATTCATTAGTTGCACACCAAACCCATCATTCCACACAAAACTACAATTCATTCACCCAGAACTTTACAACACAACTCATCCACTATTTAAACCCAAACATATATACATCCCATCCTCCTTATTCCATCACACAAATCCACAATTATTTTCTTCCTTCACATTAAATCCTCAAGCATTCATAATATTCCCTAATAATCATGGTAAAACCTAGATAGAAGAGAAGTTTCTACAATAAATCATGCTCAAGCTTAATCCTACTTCAATATTAACCTTAAGACTTAATATACATCAATAGTTCATGACATTGATAGTGAGGAAGTCATATTTACCTTACTAAAACTTTTTCCTTCAATCCAAAAGCTCAAGAACCTTCCTTGGAGAGAGATCTCCAAACTCCAATCCTTCTTCTCCAAACAAAATCTTCATTCCCCTAGCAAAATCCCCTTAGAATCCTATGTTTTCTCCTATTTCTCTTCAAACATAGGTTTAGAACCTTAAAACCCTTATAGGAACTCAAGTTGGAAGTCTTAGGTGAAGTGAAGGGGGTTTAAAACCCTAAAATCGCGTTTTTTTTTAAAAAGCTGATATGCAAGGGTGATCGATCGCCCCTCCAACAGTGTTCCCAGATTTTTTCGAGGTTTTGGGCGATCGATCGTCTCCACAGTGCGATCGATCTCCACACTTATTTTTCCATAATTCCATCCTTTTTAAGCATTTTAATCCCTTATACTATTTAGTTATACTTAAGCATGCATAAGGGTATATCATTGACTAATTAAATCCTATTAAACAAGGTAATGACATGAACTAAATTCTGGGTCTCTACAAATGTAAAGTTAAGCAAATCACCCAATCACGTTTTTGTCTTATATAAATGGTTACGATAAGGACAGTTTGGGAATTACAAAAAATAGGTAACGTTGAGTTTAACTCATGTGTTCTCATTATATTATATATATATATATATATATATATATATGCCATGCATGTAATGCACAGTCTGGGGTGGTCTCTACCTTGGATTGTAACTAGGGGTGTCAACGGGCTGGGCTTGGACCGGGCGTAGGGCTGTCCAAGCCGAGCCCATCCAAGAACCTATTGAGCCCAAGCCCAACCTAAGTCCAGCCGGGCTTGAACAAGTCAAGCCTTAGCCCTACCCTAACACGGGCCAGGTTGGACTCGAGCCAAATCCGGGCTTGATGTAATCTCTTTATCTAATTAATAATAATATTTTTATCAATGACCAATAAAAAAAATCAGACTTTTATTATAAAAAAATATATATTTGAATTACACATTGTTCTTTAAATACACCAAAGAAAAAATAACAAAATTTACATAGCAAATCAAGCCCCATGCTCCAAGCCTCCCATGCCAAACAATGAAATGGATGTGTGTTGAAGAAGTCTTGGCATACTCTCAGCCTCCGATTATAAGTTTTGTTCCACAAACTCAAAGTTCCCGGAACAACCATGTTTGATTTCATATCAAGGCCCCAATAGACTTCAACTTCATATTAACCCAGGCTAGTTTACTTAGGAACCACCTCATAAACCTTTTACTCAGATGAGACCATAGTTACCAAGTCGTGAAGTGAAAACGAGAAGCGAAGCTCAAAAATTCCTTAGGAAACGAGAAGTGAGAAATAGATTTAAGTGCATCATTTTCATTATGTTAGGATGACCAATTATACCTTAAATTTTATTTTATATGAGATATTTGTGAAAAAGTAGGTGCCTTAGAGTCTTAGGTTTCAATTCAACGATACTTGCCTAGGATATATGTCATAGGCTTTAGACTCAGGTCTATCCCATTACTTCCTAAATAGAAAATTCATAACCCCCTTGACTGCTAAATGAGAAGCAAGTGCAAGTGAGTCTGGAAAATGAGCTTCCTGGGAAGCGAGCTTCCCACCTTGTACATAGCTTCCTGGCAACTATGGATGAGACTACAATTTCTCCAGCAGGGTTTGCAACCAAGCTTGAGAGAATTGAGAAATTTCCAACATTCTGTGGCCCACCTTAGCATGACTGCATAAATAGTTCAAATTTGAATTAACGTAGCAATAACTCCTATGTCTCTTCCCTTTTAGTCTTTGACTTATTTAATTAATATACATATTTTTTTTAATCAATGTTATCCACATACACTAGTGTAAGTGTAACAGGTATATTTGTAGTAGAAACAATATCCAATCTGGTCTACTTTGTTTTATATTTATTATATACTAGCGGGTGACACGTGTGATGCACATGAGAGCCAGGGGAAGAAGTTAACCACAGTTAATAAGAGTCAAAAGGGACACGTGTTAACCCGTGGGTGCGATTGAACTCGCTAGTGGCACGCGCGATGCACGTGAGAGCGAGGGGAAGGAGTTAACCACAGTTAATAAGAGTTAAAAGGGACACGTGTTAACCCGTGGGTGCGATTGAACTCTCCCCGAGTTCAATCATGATTGGCTGTGATTCTAAATAGATAGATGAGCAAGAGTTAGTTTAGGAATTAAAGTAAAACATTAAATCAAACGTAGCTAAATATGAAGTGGGCACCCACCATTTCATGCATTCACGCCTTTGAGCCATTGAATTTGTTGGAATTTGGCTCAAATAAGCAAAACCCCAAAGGAGGGGGATCGATCGCCCACAACGCTGTGTGCTTAGATTTGTTTCAGGAAATTGTTATTTTAGCCTCTTTATGTTTTGGGAACCCCTATTTAGATTGGGGGACTTTCTATTAGTCTAGAACTCTTGTTTAGGCCTATAAATAGGGGATTACGGGTCTAGGGTTTGTATCTTAGTAACTAAGGATCAAGGGAATGCTTTTGCATTGAGAGTGAGGCAATAGAAAGGGTTAAAGCATACTAGGACTTGGGAAATGTTTAAAGGAGGATAGATAGAGATTCTTCTTTGGGGTTTCATAGAAAAGGTGAGTTGAGTTCTTTTGTACTGGTTCCTCAAGGTTTCTGTGAATAAAAAAGTGATCGGATCTTGACCAGTGGACGTAGGCAAGTTGTTGCCGAACTACGTATATCTCTTGTGTTCCCTTATGGTGTGTGTTTTGGTTTATTCTTTTCCGTCTTGTTATTTTCTATTAGTTGTTTTTCTCACAATAAATTGGTATCAGAGCTTCGGGTTGGGTTAATTATTTTTGAATGGCTTTGAAAAATTCTGGGCAATTTTTTCTGGAGAAGTTTGACAGAAAAGAGAGCTTCAATCTGTGGCAAAGGAGGGTAAATGATGTCCTAGTTCAACAGGGTCTCGCAAGGGCGTTGAAGGGGGATTCTACTAAACCGGAGAAGATGCCTGATGCAAATTGGGAAGACATTGAGGCGAGGATAGTTAGCACAATACGTCTCTGTCTTGCAGATAACGTGATGTATAGCGTTATGGATGAGGAATCAACACTAGATCTTTGGAAGAAGTTGGAAACGTTCTATATCGGAAAGAACCTTACCAATAGGTTATATTTGAAAAAGAAGTTCAATACCTTAAAGATGGCGGAGGGTGTGAATCTTATGGAGCACATTAATGTGTTCAACCAAATCTTGAATCAACTTTTGAAAGTTGCTGTCAAGGTGGATGAAAAAGATCAGGCCGTGGAGCTTCTTACATCACTTCCAGACTCATATTATAACTTGGTGACAATTCTCATGTATAACAAAGAGACACTACTAATGGAGGAGGTCACGGCGGCGCTACTCTCTTATGAGATTAGGTGGAAGTCATCGCATGATGAAAATAATCATGCCACGGTTTCTCGAGGAGAAGGAAGGGACTTGGAGAGATGATCTGGAAAAGGCAGGGGCTGATCAAAATTCAAGGGAAAAGACGGGGTCCAGTGCTATCATTGCAAAGAATTAGGGCACTTCAAAATGGAGTGTCCGAGGCATGCTGATGGGAAGAGGAATTCTTCCGGAGGAGATTCTTCGGCGGCAATAGCAACGGATAATGAGGAATACATTGGAGATGTTTTCAGAGTCTCCAAAGGTATGAACAATTCTTCTAGTGAGTGGATTTTAGATTCAGGAGCTTCATGTCATATTTGCTCAACTATGAAATTTTTTGATACATTTCAAAAGGGGACAGGAAAAGTGTTCCTGGGTGATGGATCTGAATGTGAAATCACGGGAGTTTAATAATGTAAAGATAAAATTGTTTGATGGAGTTATTCGGACTTTGGGAGGGGTAGCTTGTGTCCCTAAGTTGCAAAGAAATTTAATATCTCTCAGACAATTAGACTCCGAGGGCTGTTGCTACATAGTTGCAGGTAGAGTTATCAAAATAAAACGAGGAAAGCAGGATTGCTTAGTTTTGATGAATGGGAAGAAGTGTAGTGGTTTATATCTCCTAAAGGGGAATACGGTGGTAGGTGAAGTTACTGCAATGTCTGCAGAAAAACGAAAACCTGATGTTGTGCAGAGGCTAGAAAGCTCACTTAAAGTCTCTTTCGCAATCGGTGTAGAGATGGGTATTCCAGTAGGTTTTCGTAAGGGTGGAGATGGTGATGATTTGCCTTTGACGGAGAGGACGGGTCTATGTCCTCGTCCGGGATTCTTCTAGATTGGAGTATGAGTTTTTAGGTTACACATGAGTTTTGACCAATTTTTATTGAATCCGATAGAGTGCTTTCTAGGGTTGGATTCGAGGGTGTGTGTAATTGGTGGTTCTCTTTCGCAGATGGTGCAGAGGTGGTCAAGGTCAAAGCGGGAGTTTGTGGTATTTGCAAACGGGTTTGCTGTAATTGCCAACGGGTTTCAAAATTTTGAGAGAGATTTTGGTTCGAGGTGGAGGTGCTCTCCGGATGTGGGCGAACGGTGTTCTATCTTGAAGGTTTGCTTGGTGATTAACAAATTGGTTCTCTTGATTGCGGGTGGGGTCGCGAAATTCTCGCCAAGGTGGAGATTATTGGAATTTGGCTCGAATAAGCAAAACCCCATAGGGGTGATCGATCGCCCACAACACCGTGTGCGTGGATTTGTTTCGGGAAATTGTTATTTTAGCCTCTTTATTTTTTGGGAAACCCTTATTCCGATTGGTGGACTTTCTATTAGTGTAGAGCTCTTGTTTAGGCCTATAAATAGGGGATTATGGGTCTAGGGTTTGTATATTAGTATCTAAGGATCAAGGAAATGTTTTTGCACCGAGAGTGGGAGGTAATAGAAAGGATTAAAGTATACTAGGGCTTGAGAAAGGTTTAAGGAATGATAGATATGAATTCTTCTTTGGGGTTTCATAGAGAAGGTGAGTTGAGTGCTTTTGTACTGGTTTTTCAAGGTTTCTGTGAATAAAGAAGTGATCGGATCTTTACCTGTGGACGTAGGCAGGTTGTTGCCGAATTATGTATATCTCTTGTGTTCCCTTGTGGTGTGTATTTTGATTTATTCTTTCTGTCTGGTTATTTTCTATTGGTTGTTTTTCGCAGAACAAATTTTCAATCTGACCACGCAATATTATGGAGAGTTTTTAATCACTTTCCTTTTATTTATTCTTGGGGAGTAAAAAAATGTTTCTCAGAAAAGATGCCAAACGGCCTTTTAGAATCTAAGGCGCCATTAAAGCATTTTGGTTTTGGTTTTCAAATAATAAATGGTTTCCTGGTACACGTGAGGACTGAGGATTCTCGTCTCATACCCTGAGAAAAATATAAGAAAGAAAAGAGGAAGAGCACAGCTGGTCAGGTCATTTGTTGCAGAGGTACTTTTGATCAATCTCTGCAACATTCAAATGAACTTTGTTGAATTGCTGTTTATGGGGTTTCTCTCATTTTCTTGTTTAATGACTTCACTTCATCTGGTTTGGTTTTTTTTAATCATCTCAACTTGCTTATCTATTTGTTGGGTCATTTGCAATTTGAGTCTCCTTTTTACTGTATTTTTTCCGGAGATTTTTGGTTAATTTGTTTTGTTATGGGTTCTTGTTCATTTCAATTAATCTGTTTGTTTTAGATTTTTTTTCTCATTATTAATTCCATTTCTCTCTGTTTGGTGAGATCTTTCAATGGATCACTGAATATTAGTTTTGTTCATCTATCTCTTATTTGGAATATATTTTCTAGAGTTCTAATGAACTTAACACATCCATATATTTGTTAACACATTTGGGTTTTTTACCCTTTTTACCACATTTTTTTCTGTTTATGTTGGCTTTCATTTGGTTTTCAGGGGATTGGATTCTTTGCATAGTGCTTGTTTATTTCTGCTTTGGAATATATTTTGGAGAATTGGGGATTGTTCTTGGGTTTCTTAAATTAATTTCCTGTTATATCCCTTGGGATTTTTCAGATCTCTCATGGGTTTTTACCATAGTTCAAAAACTCGGAGAGTCGACTCGACTCGACTCTATAGAGTTTTGGGTCGACTCACCCAAAAAACTCGATAGCTCCCTTTCACCCGAGTAGCTCGAGTGACTCGGTCGAGTCAGGCCGAGTTACTCTAGGGCATAGATATCAAGGTCTCATTTGAGGAGAAGAAGAGGAAGATTCTAATTTCTGAAATTAGGATTTTATCATTACAATTACTTTAGGACTGTTTTAAATTTGTAAGTTTGCAGTAGAATTGTATGAAGTAGAAATTATTTTGCAATAATTATTTTTTATCTATGTATGATTATATATATTCCGAGTTAGTCGAGTTGAGCTTTTTGTGAGTTTTCCGAGTTACTTAACCCGGTTAACTTTTGAGTCGAGTTGAGTTTTCGGGTTTTTGAACTATGGTTTTTACCAATAGTATTCTTCTTAATTTGATGGTTTATTGGGATTTTTCAATTGATTATATGTATATGGGTTGTAGCGGCGGTGGCATGGGAGTCACGGAAACCACCGGTGATAGAAGAAGTGGAGGTGGTGCCGCCACAAGCAATGGAGGTTCGCTTGAAGATCCTCTACACCTCTCTTTGCCATACTGATAATTTCTTTTGGGAAGCCAAGGTAACAACTGTTAAAGATGAAATTTACAGATTTAAACAATCGTAATTAAGGGGTGTGAAGAAGAAACATTAAATTAGTCTAACAAAAGAAAAGAAAGAGATTTCCATTTTTTTTCCTAATGCTTGAATTAGATTGTTGGTGGTGAGATTTCATTAGTTCTTTACTGAAACCAAATTGGCTTCTTTGGTCATGAAGCATTAGGGTATGTATGTTTCAGAATTAAAAGAAGAGCCTAACTCTAATGATATTGCTTAAACTCATTTCAGCAGAATGCAAGGAGAGCCCAACTATAATGACATTGCATATACTCATTTTGCCACCATGGTTAGAGTTTGGAAGTGTGCGTTTGGGGATAGCATTTCACTTAATTTATTTTATCATGGATGTAGGGACCATAATTACACTTAATTTATTTTTATCATGGATGTAGGGACCATAATTACCAAGTTGGAGTTTGTGAATTATTCGTCTAGGAAAAATTTCAACAAAAACAAAAAAATTCTTAAATAAATCGAAAAGTGTTGGGAAAGATAAGAAAAATATAAAATAAGATTACTAATTATAAAAATTATAAATAAATATGTTTCATATATTAAATATATATTCGGGCTTTTGTTCAAAAAATTTGCGAATAATTCATGAAATTCACTTGAAAAAGTCACTTTTGTTTGAAAGTCGTGACATGGTTCAATCAAAAGTCCAGAGTCCCCGTTCAAGGTCATTGGTCATCTCCATCAATGATTGAGAAAAGATACTTAGTGAATTAATCATACAACAAAAAAAGTTGCTTATTATTCGGGACTATTTGAAAAAAATCTGTGAACTTTGTTACAATGATAGGGACTCATATTTAAGCCATTCAAGGGTTACTGTTACGTAAGTAATCAGTAGTTTATCAAGGGCCCAGTTGTCCGACCGCAACAATGTTTCTTTCCCATCACCTATAGACCATTTGATCCTTTCAAGACGAGGCTTCGGGCTTTAAGAATGCTCTTCCAACCCCAAGATATAACCAGTTTAGGGCAGTTTAGGGAGGACTTGGAAGACACTATTGTTTTTCAAGTACTTAGCTCTAATTATCAATACCCAATTTTTTTCTCTCCAGTTAGTATCTTCTACCTGAGCTTAGCTATGCTAGCTAGGTTGATATCATTCATGTCTCTGCACAGTGTCTCCTGAGGTAGAGGGGACTCCAAGGTACTTACCCAGCATATCAAGTCTGTTTTATCAGAGTTGTTCAGTCCCAGAGAAATCTCCCCTGTTTTCTATTCATATGGTCTCTGTATCTGGGGAAGGAGGATGGAACTCATCCAGTGCTGGGGAATGCCAGCAACTGTCAGTTTTATCAGAGTTGTTCTACTCGCTGATGAGAGTAATTTGAACTTCCAAGTTCCAACCCTTGAGTCTGTAGAAGTGCTTCTTGTTACCCTTCCATCTGTAGAGGGGACTCCAAAGTACTTACCTAGCATATCAGGTCTGTTTGGTTTTAAAAACACTGTTTGGCATATTTCAACCCCCTATTATGGAAGTTCAGTTGTAGTCTCTAAATTACAGGGGTGATTCAGTGGCCATTGCAGTCTGATCTTGGTATGAATTCAATTGATTGTACATCTATAAGCTACCTAAACTTCTGAAATTTGAATTAGTAGGTTAGTTGCATTAGACCAAACACAGAAGTGCTCATCCTGGTTTCTTTATTATTTTTAATTTTCCTTCCCTAGTTGGCTAAGCTGAGAGCATGAGCATCCTTACAAGTTATCAAGTCAGTTGGGTATATGCTGGTAAGGGACCCACCATTTCAAGCCTATCACTGCCCCTCTAGCTAGGATGGTTAAGGTCTGCCCCCCATTAACGGAAGGTCCTAGGATCAATTCTCGAAGAAGGAACTCTCAATGGATTAGTAAAAGTTTCCCTCGGGTGATGTGACTAGAGGGCTCACTCACCCCACTAGCACTAACATCTGAGGATCAATGATATCAACGCCCCATAGTGGCCAACCAAAAAATAATCATCAATTCGCTTTGTTTTGTTTATCATTTTTAAGGATTCGGATTTTCACAATGATATAAAATTTAGCAAAGATTAAGTCCAAGCTATGCAGTTAATCGAAATAAAATCTTTAATCAATTTAATGAAGCTATTGTAGTTATCTATGTAGAGCTTGATTTTATCAGGAGAAAGTCCTATCTTTACCTCCGACATCCTCCAATTACCCCTAAAAAACTCAATTAATGTTTTATTGCAAGAGATGACTCAAAACCATCATAATCAAGGCAATTGGACAAAGTTTATCAATCGTCGATCGAAGGACGAGTTGTGTTCGGCAATCTTCTGCCATTCACAAATGAACTGAACAGATGCAAAGCTCTTGATGGCTGTGCATAGGGTACCATATGAGCAGCACCCCTTACAGTCGCAAAAGTCAACAAATTTCCGTACTCAGTTGCCCAACCTCCCACCTATTCACAAAAGAAGACATAAATGACGAACACATACAACAATGCTTGGGTTATTATTCTAATAGACTTAAAGAAATCTATGAATAACAAGAAACTTTGATGAACAAATTGTATAATGCATAGTTACCTGGCCTTTGTGAAACCAAGCTCCATATGGGACTGTGATCTTGAATTTCAGATCGTGAGCTAGTTCACGGACAAGTGTCCGTGAGCCCAATAGTGGTACAACAGAATCTTGATCCCCGCTACAGTTGGGAAAATTTATCGATCATGATACAGTTCAAATAATGCCTAAAAATAGGTCTCTTTTCTTTTTCCTTTGTAGTTTGGTGGAAAATCTCACCTGAAAACCCAAACAGGTATACGATGTTGGATTATCCTCTTAAGCAAAGGAAGGATGTTGATGTTACCATCAGTGTTGCTGTAATTCAGTACACTGTCCAATTGAATCAAAACGACAATCAGTCATTTTCATGTATGCAAGTTTTCATGATGTTACCAGTATGGCCTTGAAAGATATAAAGGTTTGAGTCCTTTTATTGCCAACCAGAGCTTCATAACTAGTAAACACAGAGCAATGGTTAAATCATGATATGTCCTTGATAATTACAAATTATGTCGTGTCACAACTAACAAGAGACCAAGTTAGTCTTGGGCCGGCAATAGTAGCAGTATGCAATAATAGTGTTAATCCGTAGATAATCTGCCTGAAATGATGGAAGGAAGTTTAATGTAACTGCAATGTCGATTCCATGGACTGTCTAAAAATAGCATAATGTACAAGTGCACATATTCAGAGCAGTCTACCATGTTGTGCAGAGGTCTCTTGTATTTTGTTTGAGTTGGACTTTAGTACTGTTATGACCCAAGTCCCAGTTTACACTAGTCCCCAACTAGTGGGGCCCGGGGCATCACCCCGGCTAGGGGATCTGGGGGGCTGCTGCCCCCCACAGGCAGGGGTTTGGGGGCAGCATCCCTGAGGCAATTTTTCTAGGATTTCTTATTGTACTGGGAGTATTTTGGATACTAGGCTGAGTATATATATTGTTATTTTCACCCCAGGGCTTTACGAGAGATTGTTCAGTTCATGAGAACAGATAGAGGAGAGAATCCTTCTACCCTTTGCTAGTGATTAGTAAAGAAGATGACTGTATCCATGTACCCGCACTGGGTGAACCAAGTTAAATCTTGTGTTTTTCTCTGTGTGAGTTTGATTTGATTTGTCTTATTTTCATCATACCATTCCATTTGAGAGCTCTCACATGGGTGGGAGATCTCCTAAGCCATCTATAGATCCACTTAGATGATCCTAACCTTCTGAGCTATGGACTTTTCCTGTATCTTTTTCTGATCAACTCAATGGATTAAATGATTAGGGTCATCCAATTGAGTTGATCTTTAGCTATGATACCATGTAAATGACAGTCGCCTTGATTTCCTAATGACAAAAGGAAAGTAGATTGATTCTATGAGCAGAAGTTTTGAGTCTAGTCTTTGAAGATTGGCAGTGTTGTAAATCCAAAGGGATATTGATGATTTTCCAAATTCAGACATCCAAGTGATTTTGTTTAATAGATAGAAGAGAAAAAAGAGTCATGGGAAGTTGCTTGAAAATTCATCTTGTTGATCAACTTCTCTAGCATACAGTGTACAATGGATTAAGGATGAGAGAAGAGTAAGGCAAGAAAGTCTAAAACCTGAGAAAGCTTAGGGGTCCTCTTGACCATAGTAACAAAGTTCTATTTTTGTCAAAAACTCCCGAATAATTTTCAACTTTTTCGCCGAACGATGTTTTTGCTACTTTTTGAAAAAATACAAGTCGTGAATTTTGTCGATTAAATGTCAATTATTCCCGAATTTTGAAAAAGTATCAAATAAGTAATTAGTATATGGATTATATTGGTTTATAATTTTTATAATTAGTAATCGTATTGGTTCTTATTTTATATCTTGCGCGACATGTTCCCAAATTTTCTTCTGAATTTTGTGAGTATGCTCCTTACTAAGACCTTTTTTTTTCCCTTGTGGGGAATGAGAGCAATCACCCAGTTGATCTATTAGTTCAATCCCAGGAACAACGCCTAGCATGAAAAAAACAGAATGTCTAAATATTGTGTCGATAGAATACTCACTCACTACACATACTCCAGCTATATGGTAAATGGGTCCGATTTGCATGAAGAGCCTGCTGAACCTTTGGAAGGTTTAGATAGAAACGTCTCTCTGAGGTCATACACACATCAACACCAACACTGATCTTAGTAGCCTGCAATAGGAGGATTCCATAAAGACTGTTAAACAAGCATAGTACAAAAGATGAGAAAGAAAAAAAGAGAAGCGGGTTTGTAAAGAAATCAGAGAAATACCAATTTACGCAATCGCAGCTCTTGCTCTACTATTGAAGGATAACAGACATCGAGGATCACATCATAAGCATTTATATAATCGCCAACAATGCTGTTAGCATCAGAAAGAGCTTGGTTGCATGAGTGGGTCACATTGTGGGGATTATCATAGACATAATCATCAAAATCACATTCGTTCATGATTGTCAGGCCAATTTCATCAGAAATCATCCCATGTGACCAAAAGAATTCATAGGTTGCAGGAGCATCCCTATCAAGTCTGAGAAGTGGATTCCCAATCTATTAAAAAAATTCAAGAGAAAAAAGATTAGGAAATGCATAAAAACATTCAGTAGACACTTTGAGCGACCGACTTCAATTAAGAGACAGGGAAATTTAAAAGGTTTATCAAGTTTTCTTACAGCTACTCCTTTGATCTTGAACTTGAAACCAGTCGAATGCTTATTATGGTCCAGTAGAACATTAGCCAACTGTGGAATGTAATGCCCTGTTAAAACATTGATACATGTAAGCAGCCTACTCAAATGAAAAATGTGGGAAAGTAGAGGTTATTCATGGTGTTGTTACAGTATCTCTCATGGTCACAAATATTTTCATATTTGTTTCAAATATATCAAGATAATGTCAAAGTAAAAGAAAATAAACCTTTATTTCCTGGAAAATGAGAATTACATGAGTTTGTTGTTTGTATTTCAGTGAATAAAATGTTTAATTTTGTAACTTTATACATGCTTCTATTCCTTTCTTAAAATTGTTAGATAAAAAATCCAGAAAGACTAAAAAGGCTTAAAATCTCCAGAAACGCGGTTATGATTTCTCAGACCTGCATAGCTTTCTCCTGTAAGAAACAAATCTCTAGACATGAACTCTGGAAATTTCTCGTACCATTTCAGCATGAAAATGTGCATATCCGCAGCTGCCAAGAGCAACAGGTTGACATTGAATCAAATCAAAATAAACAAGTTTTCTAATAAGCCGCTTAGATTTGAATCGTTAAAATCTTGATGTAACTTCACTCTCAATATTGATTAGAAGAAGACTTGAGTGTGGGCTATTCTCCTTACCAGTGGAGGCATCTCCGCACGTATAATCCGATGTTGTATTTGAGTATGACCATCCTACCCCAGCAGGAGACTCGACAAAGAGGAGGTTCGATGCTGCAAAAAGATTTTTTCAAAAAAGTAAGATGAAATATTGTAATGTGAAGTTTTTAAAACCAGAATCAGATAATCAAAACCCAATTGAAACCTTTGTTCCATGACTTTGAATTCCTTCGAAGGCCTCGACCATCTCCTTTAGGAAAGAATGGACCCAGTTCTGTAAAGGCGCCCCCGCCAATTGAGGAACATCCTGGGCCTGTGCACAAAAGTTGTCATTAACACCTCGCTTGTTAAGAGTATTCTTACAATTAAGAGCATACTGGAACATTGTTCTGGACCTGCTGTTTCCCCCACTTGTATTATATAAAGAAAAGAACTCTGACACAATTCTATTTTTTTCCTTCTTTTTGGGCTTGATCAAGTGAAAGATGTGGAAGAGAAATATAAAATATTTTAAATAGGATCAGATTAATAGAGAAGGCCAAAAAAGAAATTGATAAGGTTTCTCATTTATTTTCAAGTATTCACAATTTCAGTGTGGCTTTGAACCTTCTTATTACTCAAGATCCAGAATTGTCTTGGCAATTGGTTGATGGGTTTAGATTAAACCTCACGCCGAAGCCTAATGGCAGCAGAAGATGCTTATCTAAGCCCTGGTCGACATAAATTAGGACAAAAAATTTAAGAAAATGATTTTATTTCCTCAGCAGTTTATTATGTGTATTTGTAAGATATTAATACATGGAGAACTCTTTAAAGTTATTGATAAAGTAATGCATGTCACAAATTCTAAAATTCAGCCTTTTCGATAATGTTAAGTAAATCAATCACCCAAAACTTGCAGTTAATTGCTAAATTGGAAATCAGAAGGAAAAAAAAAATTAAAAAATCAGAGAGCTCCTTCTGCAAGAAATTAACTGAATAGACCATACAAAAGAAGAAGATAGCACTTCAAAACTACTTGAAAAAGATAAATGAAGAACAAGAAAATCAAATTTTCAAAATAGAAGGAATGTTAAAAGCTTCTTCAAAACTCTACACAGAGCATTCATCAAGTACAAAGTAAAATGGATGTAACAGTAATGCAAAACAGAAGATAGTCCATGGGAGAATCAAAGAGAGAAAGAAACCTCCATTCAGCCAGAGAGAAAGGGGCTTCTTCTTTGTATCATCATCCTCTGCTTCAACAAAGTAGTAAAACAAACTCCTTCCAGCCTTCTCATCCACATCAATATACCCAGCAAACTGCCTGAAATCAACCTTGGGTTGACCAGGCAATCTCACTACCAGATCCTCCACTGGGTACCCATCACTACCACTCATCAACACAACCAACCCCAGAAGAACTAATCCATTAAACCACCACCTACCCATCTCAGAAAATTGCAAGAACTCTAAAGCAAAACCAGAGAAACAGTGAGAGAGATCTATCTCTCCTCTGTCTTTCCTGAGACTGATCTTTGATATTGTCACTAAATAAACCAAGAAAATGACGGAGAATACTAATTATAAATATAAATATCTTTATCTATGAATTCCTGTTGAGAGAATCACGTGCATCTCGGACGTCTTTAGCTTAAATGGATGCCCAAGTCTTTGTTTTTGGTTTAATGGGAATTCAGAATATATATATATATAGAGAGAGAGAGAGAGAGAGAGAGAGAGAGAGCAGAGTGGCTTCCTTCTGCTGGGGTAATAATGGTTGGAAAGAGAGAGTCTTGGATTCTTCCAAAGTTATTTCGAGAGTTATTAATAAGTTGCAGATTTGCAGGTTCTAATTCTAATAAGAAAAAATAATTTTTTTTTTTTTTACAGAAATGGACCCACATAGTCATTGCTCATAGCCATCTTTTCAAAAGGAGAGTTCGAGCGCCATTAGCCTCAACCTCCGGAAGGTCAAATATCACTTTTGGTAGCCCCACATCTAAAGGTGGTTTGACCTTAAGGTTGGTTTACGCGTGCACTTTCCAAATGATTAGATTTCCTCTCCAGCCTCTCCAACTCCCCACGTGTTCATTTTAATTATTTTTTAACTATGATTAAAGATTTACTAACCTTTTACGCTTAAAAAATCTAATCTTAATTTTAAAATTAACCTCAAGGATTATAGGTGGAGTTGGGTCAGAGTATTTTACTCTTGCTCCAGCCAGAGGAAATCGCTCCCCTTTCCAGACTAAGTCCAAGAATATGGGCTCCACCCTAGGGATGGCAATGGGAGGGTTTGGACCAGGGCGCCCACAACCCTACCCTGCTCCTAATGGGAAGACTCCTACCCCATTCTTGTCCTAAACCCGGGTTGGGATGGGGCAGGTGACCCCATTCTCGTTTATAAAAACTCTTCTTAGCCTCGTCCCATTATGCACTAGTTGGGGTGGTTCGGTTCGATATTTTATATTATACTTAAGATATTAAGGTACTTTTATGATTAGTTTAAGGGTAAAATAGGCATTAAATTATAAACGGGCGGGGCAAGAAGACTTAAATCCATCCCTGACCTGAACTCAAGTCGGGTTTACCCATTATTTCCCATGCCCACCCCTATCTTGTTTATGACTCCTAAAGTCTTCCCAATAGGGATAGGGACAGGGACAGAGACGAGGCGGGTTATCCGATTAACTTGGCCCATTGTCATCCCTACTCCACCCTCCAACGCTTATGAAGCATAGTCAATTGCAATTGAACTCTCCCAATTATGTGAGAGAAGTTTTAACCCTTATGCTATGTTTGGTTGTCGAGAAAATAGGTGAAAACTTGGAAAAGAAAAGAAAATTTTTGATTTCTAATACAATTGTTAGTTGTATTTTGTCTAATTTTCTTTTCTTTTCCATGTTTTTACTTATTTTATGAGCAACCAAACATAGGGTTAAGGTTAGTATTTCTAACATTAGTTATTAGAATACAAAATTCCAAAAAATTATTAACCAAATATTAATGCATAGGATTCAAAACATTCAAAATTGTCAAATGGGATCGAGTGAAAGGATCTTAAATAATCCATACCAACATGGATGAGCAAATAATGATATCAACCTTATCCTCAACATATATAATCCAAACCATGGGCACTTCTCTCGTCTCTTCATCTCATTTTAATTACACAATTGCCTGCCAAACCCTATCTGGTAATTTAAATATGATTAGCCTTTTTTGGTGTTTCAATTTGTTAAGAGCACACTTTGATAAATTACTCTAAAATTTAAACTCTATTCTCTTAGTCAAATCGACCTGGAAGCCAACATTATGTAGATTCCATGCCCCCACAAATCAAATACAATGTTTAATCCAGTGCAATTAAAATAGTTCATCTCAAGAAATCTTAACACTATTTTCAAACTTAAAATGGCTCAAATGGGATAATCACTTATCTTTATTAGCCGTTGATTACGTTGACTAGTCCTCAACTGAGCTCATGACCACTGATGGTAAGTTGGTCATAATGGCAAGATACTCAACAACTTCTATATGGTTCATTTTGGCAGAAGCGACATTTGCCTAGAAATAAATTATTTCAACAAGACAAAAGGCTATAGAATAAGTGAAGCATAACCGAGAGATATCTCTAGGGGGCTTGTTAGACAACAAAGTCAATAAAGGAGGCTGTAAGACTAATTTATATCTTGAATTCATTGCGGCTATCATTGGCATCTAAAACAAACAAAAACATAACAGATTGTATCAACTTGTACATGATTTCTTACTATTTTTACTTTTTTCTAATAATTCCTGGTATGGTATAATTCATTTGGAGGATTCTTTCCTCTTGGTTATCCCCATACCTACTACCTATTATTTTTCAATTTTTTAAGAAATAAAAAAGGGGACATAAAGAAACGAAATTATTAACAATTACTAATATGGATTCCCTTTTTGTAGTCAGTAAGTGTTTCTGTCTTGCTAGCCTGATTTGTTTTTGATTCCTTTTCCTTTCCCTAATTGGGTACCTTTATCTACTTAAATATGAGGAAAGACAATAGGGCTCCATTTGTTTGCACACAAATGGTTTTATGACACAAATCATTTACTGTGTTAAAGCTTTTATGGTAAAAATAAAAATAAAACTTTCACTTATTTTTTTGTTACTTGGTTGTATTTTTGAAAATAAGGCAATTTTTTTTTTGAATGTTACTCGTGTTTTGAGCAAAGGAACATTGAAAATCACCTGTTGTAAATTTTCTAGTTGAACAATTGTCATTATTTAGAATATATATGAAGATGAATATTTTTGTCATTTTTGAAAAATATACAGTCAAAGAGGAGTATTATTGTCATCTTAAAATTATATTTGAAGAGTGATATTTTGTATTTTAGAAAATATATGATGGGTATTTTTGTCAATTTAATAAATATATGTGACGAAGAGTATTTATGTCATCCTAAATGACAAGCATATGTGATTAATGGAAAAATGACAAATGGATATTTAAAATGTAACACTTTCCACGAAAGTTTATCCTTTTCTGTATATGTTTTACTTACAAAAGATTTTATGTATATACAAATTGACATTTTTCACATATTTGATTTGTTTTTCCCCATTTTACATCAAAACAACCGGATCATGAATGATGTGCAAAAACAACACATTTGTAGAATTCATGTTGGTTCTAGTTGAAATTTGAAAGTGATTCATGCAAAACAATGGTATTCATCTACTTTTGTAATGATTTATGGGGATCTTCTAATATAGTTTAAATTTTCTTCTATCTCAGTGAATGATTGGGATGAGGCATGAATAGCAGACTATTCACTAGAATATAGGGCCTTAGGTTTTTATGAGGATTTTCTTTTGATTCACAGCTTTTGGGAGCCTTAACTATCTCACCATGATCAGGCTAGCTTTAATAGGAGCTCCGGTTCCGCACCAGTTAATGCCTCTCAAAGTTTCCAACCACGATATTCAAATATTGATGTTCATCCTCAATGGCTTTAGCTCACGCAAACCAAACACTCACACAGAGTATACACACTAATTTGAAGGCTTTAACAATCTTCAAGAGGGATCTCAAACATAACGGAGATCAACTGATGCAAAAACATGATGAAACAATTCAATCTTGCATACTCTAGAGAAGGAGAGAGGAGAACAAAGGGTATCCACCAAGAGGGTATTTGAGAACCCTAGAATATTCAGAGAAGCCTCTAAACTCTCTCACTTCAACCTTAGAACGAGCTAAGGGATCATCATTTAAATAGCCAAGACAATTTTCTTGCCAAAAAAAAGTTCAGATTAGCTTAGAAACACAATATACGAGGGTCGTTCAAATGGTCTGTGCTGAATTTCATTCTTTTAATGCACATAACCAATTCAAAACTCCAATCAGCCATCCATAAGGCCATTTAAACTAACTTGAGTCAATATCTAATCACCTAGGGTATTAATAAAGTTATCTAGGTCAATTCCATCTAAGGTAACCACTAGGTATCTAGGTCACTTACTATCCTAAGAGTATGAACGAAGCTTTAGCTAGAATGTACTTCACTTGAGTCTTTTGGAGCTTCATCTTCACCAGTCTTGAACAACCAGAGGAACAACAACACTAGACTTACATTGACATCATTTTGACATCGAAATTAAGTGAACACAAAATATGACTTTACAGAAGGGTTTGGTCATGGGCCGGAGAAAGTGAATCTTGATCATAAACCATCTGGGATCGAGTCCTGGCAATCCTTCCACAACTTCAGGGTTTCTTCTTGCTTGAGATGGAGAGTGGCACTATGCGTTTCTGCCACAGAGACCTCTTCAGCCATTTCTTTCCTTTCTGCCACAATTACTTTCCCTGGATAAAGAAGTTTTACCTTTTTCTTTTCCATCTCTTCAACAGTTGCCTCTAAGTCTATTAACCGTCCACAAAGAAGGGTAATCTGATGGTTCAGGTCATTGAGTTCGGCCTTGACTCTCAACTTTTCTTTGGTTTCCGGCATCACTTCGGCAATCAATCGGTTGCTAGAGTTCTTGAGAGAAAGGGCTTGAGTCCTCAACAACTCATAACATGAAATGAATTGACCGAACGAAATTAATTTCTAATCATCCTCTTCAAAGGATTTTAACTAAAAGATAGAAGAAGTCTGGTCCAAGAAAGACCAATGGGGTCATACTATTTGTTGGCAAAGTCGGAACGATTGTTTTGTTGACTGACAAGGGAGAGCTAGAAGCTGAAGTTGAGCTGAATTTATGTTTTATCGAAGCAGGAGCATCATCGTCATCGATTACAAAGATTGTCCCTGCATCAACGATCTTAAAAGAGGTCTATTTGGTCGACCTTCATTTCGTATCCAAGGTGGCACATTTACATGCCCAATTTTGGTGGATCTGGAAATTTTGACAAACGTTTTGATGGGAAGACTACTCGAGCCCTCAGGACCTTTGGTGAGGTTTGGCTCTATTAACAACCTGAGCGAAGTAGGCACTGCCTTGTTTGCAAGTGTGTGTGTGGATAGATGATTTATTTTCTTTTCCATGTATGAATTTAAAAGTGGTTGTGAAGAGCTATGGGTAGGCCTGTCAACGAGTCGGATTTGGGCCAAATCTGACAAGATTCAAATCCAATCTCATTAAAAATCCGATAGATCTTAATTCAATCAAATTAATAATTATAGATTCAATATTTTAATTAAAAAAACAAAAGAATTATAGTTACTACTACAATATTTTTGAAAAATTATATTATTATTTTAAAATATAATCAAATTTTAATCGAATAGTACATTTTGTTATGTATAGTCTTGATTTTTTTTAGGTATAAAATCACGGAAGAATAATAGTGATGTTTAAAAATTAATACAATCACTGTTACATTTAAAACTATGATCTTAAAGTCAACACGAAATGTCTATATTTTGTAATGTATAAATTCAGTTAATTGAGATCTACAATCACAAATAAATAACCGTGATTTTTTTTATCAACATATGATCACAGTTATGTCTGTGAGTTGTAACGGTGATGGATGTAAACCATGATCGATAAGCCAATTTGTAGTAGTGCCAATTAGCTAAGTTGAGAGCCTGGGCCTATTTAAAAGCTTATCAAGTCAAGTCGGTTATGCTAGTAGGGAACCCACCATTCCAAGCCTATCACTACCCCTCTAGCTAGGATGGTTAAGATGTGCCCCTCATTAGGAGGTCCTCTGATCAATTTCTGAAGAGGGACTCCTAATGGATTGGATTAGTAGAAGTTTTCCTCGGGTGTTGTCAAGACATTAAATAATGGTTTTGATTTGATAAAGGGTCTAACAATACCTATACATAACACCAGTAACTGTTTCGATTGTTACAGATGTAACCCATAATGTTCTACCTTTTATATTTAAAATTTTTTTATAAAACAAACAAAAACATTAACACTAAATGCATATTATGCATGTAAATACTAATTTATCAAGTTTAATTAACATAATAAGATAAAAATAAAATGTATTACGCAAATTATCTGTCACACCCCAAAACCCCACCTAGGAGGATGTGCGATCTTAGCACGTGACTTACTTAATAATCATCCTATTAGAAGCAATTAAGGCACAAAAATATGGACCTAAAATTTTTTCTTAAAATAAAACATCAACTAAAACTCCAATCCCATAATCTAACTGAAAAGTAATAAATCCTGGTCACCCATCTGAACCATAAACATAAAAGACTACTAACATGTGTCTCCATTCATAATTAAAATCATCCGGAATTTAAATAACCATAACACGACTTCAATAATAGGGTCATCGATCAAAGTCCCTTTCTTCCTCGGGATAATCTCCTTCAGGTTCCTCGATGTATTCTTTTTCTTCTCAAGGGCCGGGTACACAAATGTCAAAACTTGAACCTGAACCTGGACCTGCCGACAACAAAAGTAATCGGCTGAGTAACGAGTTACTCCGCGTATATAACAGAGCATAATAAACAATATAAAGAATAACATTTATATGCATTTCATCACTTCACACATTAACTTACATATAAAATTAGAGTACAGAAGTTAAACATTTACATTATGCTAATTTTTTTTTTCTTTTTTTTTCTTCATTTTCCTTCTTTCTATTCTTTCTTTCTTTCTTTTCATTCTTTCTGTTCTTTCTTTCTTACTTTTTTTCTTTCCTTACTTTTTTTTTTTCTTACTTTTCGTATTTCATATATTATCATCACACTAATACCTATTCACATGCATTTGTAATAACTTAAAATACCGTTTTACCGTATAAGGAAAGAGGTTACTATATTTTACTTTACCGAGATACCACCCTTCGTACATTATCCAGTACGGACGGCTTAGTACATTTTCCGGTACGACGGCTTATTTACTTTGGCATAAATCTCGCCCTTTCTGATGGTATCCGGTGGTGCACAACACAACATACATTTATCGCTTTTATGTCTTTCTTTCTTACTTTCATACTTTTCTTACTTTACTTTTGGTCTTACTTAACCTCTCATTAATGTCTTTAATTCTTTTTCTTACTTTTACAGATTTTTCATTCGTGAGTGTACAATGATATACCTCTTGTTTAAATTGCACCTAAGACTAACTGTCGAGGGCCATAGGACATCTCACCATAGCGTCCCATACCACTATGTTAACCAGGTCTAGGCAAGTTCGACTTTCATCAGAGGTTCGTTTACCCAATAGTATATCATGTATTAAAGATATAACAGAAACACACAATTTATCGTATTTCTTATAATACTACAATCAAACATCACCGATGTTATTAAAATATTCATAATTTACGAGCTAACTTACATATTGAAATCTCCTTTTAGTTTTAATTAAAATTAACGTCTTAATTATAATGTCTTTATTTAATAATAATTCTCCTGGTTTTAAACATAAAATCAAGCTCACATATTGTTAAAATATCACAAATTAAATCATCCATTTCATCTCATTCATCATCTCATTCTCCTCATAACTCCAAATACTTCAAATAATTTTTTCATCCCCTTGTTGAATCATAATTAATTTAAACATGGTTATTCGTATTTAATGATTCGAGAATAAATAAAAGGTATCATAATTAGGTATTTTACATCCTATTTTTAACCTTTAAAATAATGAAAAAAAAATCATAAATCGGTTCTCCACATCCTATTTTTAACCATCAAAATAATGATACAATATTATACATGGGTTCTCCACATCCTATTTTTAACCATCATTAATAATACATAAAAATTAGGTTCTTCACATCTTATTTTAATCGCAAAAGTAATAACTGAGATCATAAACATGTTCTTCACATCCTATTTTAATAGATCCATCAACAATAATATAGGAGCAACTATAGTTCTTCACAACCCACATATTCTTACATTCTTGCCTAGATTCATCTCTTTTTTTATTTATTATTTAACTTAAATACTCAAAATATTGAATATTAGATTCGTTATTTACCTCACTTGATCGTCTCCCTATGATCTATCGCTTGCGAATGATTTCTACTTTGATCTTCCTGCATCTTTTCCCTTTTTCTGGCCGAATCTTTTAACTCCTACTGTTCTTCTCTTTTTGATCTCTCAAAAACTCACTTTTTCTCTCTTTTATGTTTTTAGAAGGCTTTGGAAACCCCCCCCACGAGTAAAAAAGGGTATTTATACCTTTGGAGCCCTAGGGACTAAAAAAAAAACCACGAAACCACGTAACCCTGCTGCCGATCGGTGTTTTGGGCGATCGATCGCTAGCGCCGTTTTCCCTTTTTTTTTTTTTTACTTTTTTGCTACTTTTTGTTCTTCTTTGATCTAGTACAATTTATCTCTATAAATTCACTAAATCAAATGGATTAACTGGGTTTTGAAATTCGAGATTTTAAGACTTTAATTCTCTCATATGATTTTTGTATATTTTTATGAGCATTTATTAATGAGATTAACTCATATGACTATGAAATTAGTGAATTAGATGCGGGTCATTACATTATCATAAATTTGTTAATTTCATTTGAAATCCATAAATCTATATACTAAACTTGCTAATTGTATTAACTATGCTCACTAATTGGAAAAAGTTGAGAAATACCCAATCAAAAAGTCATAAGCTGATTTTCCCAAAAGTGAATTGTGAAGATTTCAAACCATTAATGAGTCTTAACTAACCTAAAATTATTTTTCTAAAACCAAGGTTAGATAGATGAACCCTAAGAAAAATGGGCACATGGCATCCCGTGGAGGTGTGCGCGTTTCGTTGGGCAGAACGCGCTCGTGCAAATAATCATTATACAATTTTTAATGCAAAAAATAAAATGGAATGATTATATTTAGAGATTAATTTTCATGGGAAACTCTCCATCATGCAGAGCTCCCTTTTTACACTACATGGGGAAAAAGTGTAATTATCAATAATTACACTTTTGCCCTTATGTAGTGTAAAAAGGGAGCTACGCATGATGCAGAGCTCCGCTTGATATTTAAATTGTTATATTTAACTTAAGAGGGAGAAAAAGTAAAAATTTTAAACAAATGAAATAGGATGAGTTTCTAAAATTTATGGTTCGGAATATAAGGTCAAATGATTGTGTAACACCCATTCATTTCGGTTAGGGTGTAACCGAAAATAGATAAATGATAGAGTAAATTACACTCACCTCCCTTGAGGTTTGGTGAAATTTCATAAATCTCCCCTCTAGTTTATGAAATTAAACTACCCTCCCCTCAACTTTGGTTGTCTGTAACGTATACCCCCTTTCCTTAAGTTTGCCGTTACTTGATGGATGAATTTTGATGATGTCATCATTTGAACATTTTAAAATGTCTAAATTACCCTTTTCCAACACAAGGTTAGTTAATTCAATATAATAAATGTTAATTGGTTTCTAACTAAGGTTAATAATATCAACTTAAGGTTAATATATATATTTCCAAAATCAAGTATATATATTGCTTTTCTAAAAACCAATGTTAGATAGATGAACTCTAGGGGTGAGTGAATCTTAACCATAGTTAGTGGGTATTAAAAGGGACACGACTTATAGAGATATTTTAACTGTGGTTAAACATAATTAACTTAAGGCTAATATTTTTATTTTTTTCTTAAAAGCAAGGTTAGATAGATTAATCCTAGGGGTGAGTGAATCTTAAGCACAATTAGTGGGTGTTAAAGGGGACACGTGGCGGCTTTTAGAGCCCACTTTAATTGTGGTTAAGCATAATCAATCTAAGGTTTTTTTTTAAAAAAAAATTCATGGTTAAATAGATGAATCCTAGGGGTGGGTGAATTTTAACCATAGTTAGTGGGCGTTAAAGGGGACAAGTGGCGGCTTGTAGAGCTCCCTTTAATTGTGGTTAAGCATAAGCAACCTAAGGTTTTTTTTTTCTAAAAACCAAGGTTTGATGGATGAACCCTAGGGGTGAGTGAGTTTTAACCATAGTTAGTGGGTGTTAAAAGGGACATGTGGTGGCTTATAGAGATCCTTTAATTGGGGTTAAACATAATTAACCTAAGATTAATATTTTTTATTTTATTTTCTTATAACCAAGAGTGGGTGTTAAAAGGGACACATGACGGCTTGTAAAGCCCTCTTTAATTGAGGTTAAGCATAATCAACCTAAGGTTATTTTACCTTCCCAAAAAAAGCCTAAGGTTATTTTTTCCCTAAAACTAAGGTTAGATGGATAAACCCTAAGAGTGAGTAAATCTTAATCATAGTTAATGGGTATTAAAAGGGACATGTGGTGGCTTGGGAGTTTATGTTTTTCTTTGGTAGAGCTTTCAAACGGTAAAAACGTAATTCCTCGATCAAGTAATAGGAGTAAAATGGGAAATTGATAACTTTAATTAACAGTGTTAATATCAAGAGTCTGACAGGGGAGGGGAATGTAATTTAAGAAATTAGAGGGGAGGTTTCTGAAATTTCATCAAACCTCAGGGGAGGTGAGTGTAATTTACCCTAATAAATGATATCACACCCAAATCAAAATCATCCATTCACTTCGTTTTGTTTACCATTGTTACGGATTTGAATTTTCTCAATGATTTTGTCTCCTCTGCTTTCTATTCGTAGGCCTTGGATTGTCTCTGACGAAGCCAGAAAGGGCTTGTCTCGGGTTCCATAGAATAGGTGACAAGTGGTAGAGAAGTCAAAATCATGGGGCCATGATTTTGACTTCTCAACACATATTAAGACATGTGGCGATGTGTATGAGAATAAGGGAGAGAGATATCATATGGGGAGAAGTCAAAATTATGGGGAGAAAATGGAATGACTTCTCCCCTCTTTTTGCCAACTGTTGCACAATGTATGGAACCCCGAGAGGGTTTTCTGGCTTCTCCAGAGACAATCCGAGGCCCTATTCTTATGTGTCTGCATTAATGTAAGTTGGTATCAACTCTTTAATCAATTTAATGAAGCTTTACCTATTCATCGGCTAACTTTGGTACTACTTAAAAGGCTCCACCCTCTCACAAAGAGAGTCAGTCCTTTTGGTGAGAAGGGTTGGGTTCCGTCTTCTGTGGTCCAACTGCACGCGTCTAAGTGACCTGTGTGAGTTGTGTAGTGTTCTTAATCAAACAAAAAAAGTTTAACGGCTTATACTTTCCATTTTTTGTTTTTTTTGGTAAGGGGTATCCAATCTTTGGCCGACTAATCCCCTCAACATGTGGCAAGGCCACCGCCCACCACATGTAAGTTAACGGCTAGGATAAATCCAACCTGATGGCTGGTCCCGAGAGGCCATAGGAAATCGATCCCAAGACGTCCGAGTTTACGGCTCGCCCTAGAGACCACTAAGCCACCCCTCGGTGGTTTATATTTCCCCTTTGATGTAGATGATTGGTGCTACTGCCCAATTTGTCCCACATCAGATAGCTCAAACTAGATTTGGTACTACTTAAGGCTCTACCCTCTCACCAAAGAGTGAGGCATTTTGGTGAGAAGGGTTTGTTGGGGAAAAAATAGAATAACACCTTACGGAAAATAAACAAGCACACACACAAAAGGAAAAACACAAGAGATATGCGTGGTTCGGCAATAACCTATTTATGTCCCCAGGTCAAGATCCGATTGCTTCTTCTTTATTAAGAGAAATCTTGATAAACCCAATACAATATACACTCTCCTCTTATATTAAATCTCAACCCAAGCCCAGAGCCCCTTGTACAACTCACTCAAGTCACCTTCTCAATGAACCCATGAACAATTCCTATCTATCATCTCTTAAACATTTTCCAAGTCCTAGTATGCTTAAACTCTTTCTATTATCTCTCACTCTCCATGAGAACAGCTAGAACTTTCCCCGAGAGCAAACCCGCTCTGCTCGGGAGCCTTAATATTCACACTCTCATGTTTCCATGATCTTTCAATACAAATCTTAGACCTATAATCCCCTATTTATAGGCTTAAACTTGGAATCCTAGACAATAGAAAGTCATCCACTCAAATTAGGAGTTTCCAAAACATAAAAGACTTAATTTCCCAGAAATCTACGCAAATCCCACTTTGGCCGATCGATCGGCGCCATCCTGGCCGATTGATCGGCTCTCTAAGTTATCTTCCTCGCGCACCACTGATCAATGGACATTCTTTGGAGAAGATCTCACAGTTTCCAATAGTATGGACATTCTTCTAATAAAGTGGTCATTAGATTCTGGGGCTTCGTTCAACGAAGTAGTTCAGACTTTGGGAGGTGTAGCCGGTGTTCCTAAGTCGCAATGGAATCTAATTTCACTTGGCCAGTGATACTTCCTAGGCTGTTGCTACACAGCAGGAGGTGGAGTGATCAAAATAAAGCGGGAAAAACATGGATACTTAGTTTTGACAAAGGAGAAGAATTATGGTTGTATATCTCCATGATGGAATACGGGGTGTAGGTGGAACTTCTATAAGGTTTGCAGGAATCAGAAACCAGATGTTATGCGGTGGGTAGAAAGCTCACCTAGGGTCTCTTTCAGAGTCGGGGCAAAGACGGGTATTCCGGTAGGTTTCTAAAAGGAAGCAGATGGTAAGGTGTCTTTGGCGAAGGGATGGGCTAATTTCCTCGTCCAGAGTTTTTCTAGGAAAGAGGATGAGTTTTCAGGCTATACATGGATTTTGACCAGGTTTTGTCGAATATGATAGAGTGCTTTTTAGGGGGATTCGAGGGTGTGTGTAGCTGGTGGGTCTCTTTCGTAGATAGTGCAGAGATGGGCTAGGCCAAAAGGTTGTTTGGTAAGTCTCTCTCACAGATGGTGTAGAGATGGGTAGATCAATCGGTTGTTTGCGGTATTTGCAAACGAGTAACAGAATTTTGAGAAAGATTCTGGTTCGAGGTGGAGGTGCTTCTCGAATGTGGATAAGGCGGTGGTCTATCTTGAAGGTTTGCTTGGTAATTAACAAATCGGTTCTCTTGGTTCATAATGGTGTCACGGAATTCTCACCAAAGTGAAGATTTCTAAAAGTTGGCTCGTGTTGACAAAACCAAGGATGGCCGAGGGCCGATCGATCGGTGGCGCGTGATGGAGATAGCTTCTACAAGGTTGATGGGTTGGGTTCCATCTTCTGTAGTCCAAGTGCATGTGTGTGTGTGAAGTGCGTGTGTGTGCTCTTAATCAACAAAACAAAAAAAGTAGAATAAAAATGTCACATTCTATTGTAGTTACGTTGAATTATAAGGAAGAAGTCCTACCTTTACATTGCCTTGATCTCCCAATTACCACTAAAAAAACTTAATTAATGTTTTATCGTGAGAGATGACTCAAAACTTCCATTACCAACGTGATTGGACAAAAAATTATTAGTCACCGATCGAAAGACGAGTTGTGTTTGGCAATCTTCTGCCATGCACAAATGAACTGAACAGATGCAAAGCTCTTGATGGCTGTGCAAAGGGTACCATGTGGGCAGCACCCCTTACAGTCGCAAATGTCAACAAATTTCCATACTCGGTTGTCCAACCTCCCACCTACTCACAAAAGAAGATATAAATGTGCAACACATACAACTATGCTTACAACTATGCTTGGGTTATTATTCAATGACTGGAAATCTATGAATAACAATTTAAAATGATGAACAAAATGTGTAATGCACAATTACCTGGCCTTTGTGAAACCAAGCTCCATATGGGACTGTGATCTTGAAGTTCAGATCACGAGCTAGTTCATGGACGAGTGTCCGTGTGCCCAATAGTGGTACAACAGAATCTTGATCCCCACTACAGTTGGGAAAATTTATTGATCATGATACTGTTCAAATTTAAATTCAAAATTGTCTCTATTCTTTTCTAATTTGGTGGGGGAAAAACTCACCTGTAAACCCAAACAGGTATACGATGTTGGATTATCCTCTTAAGCAAAGGAAGGATGTTGATCTTACTATCAGTGTCGCTGTAATTCAGTAGTACACTGTCCAAATGAATCAAAATGGAAATCAGGTATTTTCATGATATTAATATCAGTATGGCCTTGAAAGATATGAAGGTCTGAGTCCTTCTATTTCTTTTTGAGTGGGACGATATAAGGGAACTCAAGATAACTAGTAACCACAGAGCATATAGAGAAACTGATATTATTGAAATCTCGTAGATGATTACAAAGAGATCCAACTAGGGTTTAAATAGATAATAGTATATAGATAAATATAGAAACTAAATCAAATCATTCATAATATAATGTTAATCAAATCTCAATCTCATTCTAAATTTAAATCCTTCCAATTGTGATAATGATAATGATATGGTGCATCTCATGCATATCATTATCATACATATACTCTATTACTCCTCAAAGTCATGTAGATTTGAACATATGCATGAGTTCGATACCCGATCAGATACGGTAGCTTGTTAGTCATTCCAATGTTGTTACAAATGAGAGTTGACAATCGTCACTGTTGTTGATGTGTTAAATGGAGAGAGAATACTATGGGCTTCAATGGGCTAGACAGTAATCGGTCATTGAAATGAGTGGACCTTAAAGGGTCAAGGCCTCAAAGGGCCGAATTACCTCTTGGGCAATGAAATGGGCATCTTTGGGCCAAATCTGACATCCACGATCTTGCCTATGGTCTCGTCAAAGGGGTCACGGGTATTTATAAAGAGCCTCCTTGGGCCTGAAAAGTGGATATGATGATCTTCGCTTTGGGCTTGCCAAAGGAGTTACTGGTCCTGATATGGGCCTCTATGGGCCAAAAACAAAGTCTTGATTTCTCTCTCTCTTTTAACACAATCAACATCAGTCTTTTTTTTTCTTAATGACAATGAGGTTGTGGCGAACCCCTTCCACCATCTTCACTAAGAACACACCCCATCTTTCATCCTCCGAACATCACCTCCATCATCTCCATCATTGTAGAAGACCCTATTCCATTCTTCACAAAGCAGCAGCTGTGGTGAAAGAATACCTAAAGAATGCAAACAGAAACACACAAGAACACACAAGATATACGTGGTTCACCCAACTGGGCTACGTCCACAGGGAGATCTCTTCTTCACTAATTATCAATAGCAAAGAGCTTACAATGGTTCCTCAACCTCTCAAACTCTCTCTCCCTCTCAAAGAAAAGTTTTGCTTCCGTTCTATTAACTCTCCTTTTTAAAACCCTAGTTCCAAAAGGCTTTAAATAAGGAAAAAACCCGAAAATTGAAATTTCTGGAAAAAGTAACGCTACAGGCGATCGATCCCCCACCTTGGGCGATCGATTGCCCATTGCAAAAATGGAACAAATTCTAACACTCTCCACCTTAGCTTCAATTCTGCTCTGCCTCGGGTGAAGGATAATTGCATCTCCAAAGATGCCTTCACACCCTCCCTCAAGGGTGTGGACTTTCATCTACCTCATCGAATATTCACCAAGTTCAAGTAATGCTTAAACTTAGATATAGTGACCGGCTTTATCATCATATCTGAAGGGTTCACATTTATGTGAATCTTCTCCAACAAAATCTTCTTCTCAGATATCGCATCTCTAATGAAGTGGAAGCGCACATCAATGTGCTTCGTTCTTGAATGGTAAACTTGATTCTTCGCCAAGTGTATTGCACTTTGACTGTCACAGTGAAGAATCATCTTCTCCTGCTTTACTCTCAGTCATGGTTTAAAAAATCGCCAAAACTGTTACGTAACGCCCATTACGTAAAGGTTTCGATGGCCTCCGATAACCGATATCCGATACCGTACATTTACCTGTCTATCCCGAAACAAAATCGTAACGCCCAAAACCGTTACGTAACGGGCGTTACGCCCGATACATAAAGGTTTCGGTCATAGGACTGGGTTTTGAAAATCACTAAACTCATTCTAAAACCTCATCTTTGCTTCTTCTCTTCTTCTCTACCTATTCTTAGTACCTTTTTTTTCCCTAAAATCATTTTGTTTTTTTGTTGATTAACAACTTGATTTGGGGTTTAATTCATAGATTTAAAAGAATCTAATACAGGTTTTTTTTATTTCAGGTATGTTTCAACCCTCTACCCATCTAATCTCTTTATTTCTAAATTTTGAACTTCATATTGGCTTTAAAAGTATCTTCTTACTCATTTATTATATGTTTTTTATTTTTTTTCTATTTATTGGATTTTTTTTTAAGCAAAAAAGGAAAAAATAAGTAAAGGCCGAAACTATTACGTAAAGGTTTCAGCCATGTCCGTTACGGTGTTCGAAACCATTTTTTTAAACCTTGCTTGCAGTTCACCAACCAAACTTCTCAACCAGATTGCTTCCTTGGTTGCTTCTGAAGCTGCCATGTATTCAGCCTTGGTCGTTGACAATGCTGTAGTAGCCAGTAGGCTGCAACATGGATCTCCGATAAATTAGTCCTCCACCCAGTGTAAACAAGTACCCTGTAGTAGACCTCCTCTTGTCAATGTCTCTAGCATAATCGGAATTGACATACCCAACTACCTCACAATTGTCATTCTTGTCAAACAAGATTCCGACATCAATGGTACCCTTCAAGTATCTCAGAATCCACTCTTTTCCAGGATTCGCCATGTACTTACTAACAACACTGACACCTTGTGAGATGTCAGGTCTAGTGCAAACCATGACATACATCAAGCTACCCACGGCACTTGCATATGGAAATTCAGTCATCTCTTCTTTCTCTTCATCTGTCACTGGACATAAATGCGATGATAACCTGAAATGTGCCGCCAATGGAGTACTCACCGGTTTTGCATCTTGGATATTGAACCTTGCAAGGACCCTCCTTTATACTTCCCTTGGGATAGAGATAGTCTTCCCAATTTCATCTCTCTTAGAATTTTCATGCCTAGTATCACCTTTGCTGCACCTAAGTCTTTCATCTTAAACTCACTAATGAGTTGCTTCTTCAATACCTTCACTTCTGACATGATTTTGGCAGTAATTAACATGTCATCCACATAGAGTGCTAAGTATATGAAGATACTATCTGTAAGTTTTCTGAAATAAAGACAGTGATTATACTCACTTCTGGAATACCCATTCTTCAGTATGAATGAGTCAAACCGCTTGTACCATTGCCTAGGTGACTGCTTCAGATCATACAGAGACCTCTTCAGTTTGCAGACTTGATTTGCTTTTCCCCTCATCTGAAATCTCTCTGTTTATCACATTTATATATCTTCATCTAGCTCTCCGTGTAAGAAAGCTGTCTTCACATCCATCTGTTCAAGCTCCAAGTCTTGCATAGCTACTATCAACAACATTGTTATGATCAAAGTACGCTGTACAACTGGTGAAAAGATTTCATTGAAATCTATTCATTCTCTTTGTGCAAAACCCTTTGCAACCAATCTCGTCTTGAACTTTACTTCGCTACTTTCAGTGGTAGGTTCATTCTTTTTGAAAATCAACTTGTAGTCAATGACTCTCTTCCCCTTAGGCAGTTCTACAAGATCCCAAGTCTGGTTCTTGTGTAGTGATTTCATCTCTTCATCCATAGTCTTCTCCCACTTTCTATGATCACCATCTGACACTGCTTCCTTGAAGCTGGATGGCTCTCCATTCTCAGTCATGAGAGCAAAAGCTACCATGTCTGTGTCATCATCATATCTTCGGGGTGCTTTTCGAACCCGTTGTGATCTCCGTGGCTGTGGCTGTTGGTCGACTCTCTCGACCTGAGGTGGTTCTTAATCACTTTTATCTGATTCAGATCTATCCAACTCCACCTGAACTGAATGCTCACTATCGGTTGCATCATCACAATGCTCTTTATTTTTCATCATGGTAATCTCATCAAAGACTACATCCCTGCTCACAACAATCTTCCTTGTTTCCTTGTAGCCTTTAACTCCTTTCTGTAAACCCAAAAAAATGCACTTCCTTGAATTTGCATCAAGCTTACTCCTCAGATCACCATGCACATGTGCATATGCTGGACAACAAAAAATTCTTAACATAGAATAATCATAAGGTTTACCTGACCAAACCTCTTCTGGTGTCCACAGATCTAAAGCTTTAGATGGTGATCTATTTATCAGAAAACTTGTTGTGTTGATTGCTTCTATCTAGAAGTCTTTCTTTAATCCAGCACTGATCCTCATACTCCGAGCTTTCTCTAGGAGTGTTCTGTTCATTCGCTATGCCACTCTATTCTGCTGTGGAGTTCTGGGTGTGGTGAAGTTTCGAGCAATACCCTCATCTGTACAGAATTTAGTGAATTCTATATATGTATATTCTCCTCCATTGTCTGACCTCAGACACTTAACTTGCTTTCTTGTTTGCTTTTCAACCCTGGTTTTCCACTACTTGAAAATGCCAAAAACATCAAACTTTTTCTTCATGTAGTACACCCAAACTTTTCTCGATAAATTATCTATAAATGTTACATAATATAGAGATCCCGAAAGTGACTTCACAGGGACTGGCCTCCACACATTTGAATGAACATACTCTAGAATTCCCACACTGTGGTGTGAAGAGGTCTTGAACCTCACCCTCAACTGCTTTCCGAATACACAGTGCTCACAGAACTATAGCTTACAGGTTTTGATGCCTTTTAAGAGCTTTCTACTATGAAGCTCCATTAAGGCCCTCTCGCTCATATGACCTAATCTCTTGTGTCATAGTTTGGTCTCATTATCCCCTTCTGATAGACCAATCGCGACTTCACTTGTTACGGTATTCCCTATCATCTTGTATAGAGTTCCAGTCCTTATACCCTTCAGGATAATAAGGGCTCCCTTGATTACCTTTAGAGCTCCACCTAAAGCTATGTATTTACACCAAACGGCTTCTATCGTATCCAAAATAATCAAATTCTTTTTCAGGTCTTGTACATGCCTAACATCAGTTAGGGTTCGAATAACACCATCAAACATCTTTATTCTAATAGTACCTATCCCTACTGTCTTACAAACTGTATCATTCTCAATCAAAACTATACCCCCATCATAGGTCTTATGTGTCAAACTAATTTCTATTTAGACACATATGGTATGAACACGCGGAATCTAAAATCCAAGAGTCAAAGTAGGTTTCCTTACTTGTATGGGTGCAAAAGGCATTGCCGTTGCTACTTTCTTTCGAAGTTGCATTAGCCTGGTCTGAGGCTTTCCCTTTCCCCCTTTCCGATTCCTTTTCTTGTTCCTCCTTTAGGATTCTACAGTCTTTCTTAATGTGACCATATTTCTTACAATGGTGACATTGAGGCCGAGTCCTTCCAGACTTTGATTTTGACCTTCCTCTTCTTTGTTCTTTCTCTTTTCCCATTTCCTTTCATCTTCTTCTAACAAACAAACCCTAAGCCTGAGTATTTTCTTCTTCCTGATTTTTCTTTCTCAAATCGTTTGAGAGTAGGGTTGCTACTGTGTCTTCTAACTCTATAGAATCATTCCCAAAGAGTAGGGTTATAACGAGATGCTCATAAGAGGGTGGAAGTGAAAAGAAAAGTTTTGGGGCATGATCTTCATCACTGACCTTCTCATCAATGCTTGCTAGGTCATGGACTATTCTATTGAGAGCATTGATGTGCTCTGTGAAATCTCCACCTTCCTTCATCTTGGTAGTATAAGTTTATGCTTTAGGAATAGCCTCTTTGACAACGATTTTTTCATATATAGGCTCTCAAGCTTCATCTAAAGCTTCAGTGCTGAATCCTCATTGACCACGTGATAGAGAACGTTATCAGATAGGCTTAACCGAATGGTGCTCGCCGCCTTCGATTCTAGATCTTCCCAATCTTCATTTGATGTTGAATCCGGTTTCTTTTCTTTACCTTTTAGGGTTTTGTGTAAACCTTGTTGAATGAATAGATATTTTTCACCCGACTCTGCCATAATCCGAAGTTGCCCTTCCCGTTGAATCTTGCAACATCGAACTTGGCATTAGAACTCTTCGATGTCATTGCTTCAAATCTAACTTGGTTTTGATACCAATTTGTGGTGAAAGAATACCTAAAGAATGCAAATAGAAACACACAAGAGCACACAAGACATACGTGGTTCACCCAACTGGAGTATGTCCACAGAGAGATCTCTTCTTCACTAATTATCAATAGCAAAGAGCTTACAATGGTTCCTCAACCTCTCAAACTCTCTCTCCCTCTCAAAGAAAAGTTTTGCTTCCATTCTATTAACTCCCCCTTTTAAAACCCGAGTTCCAAAAGGCTTTAAATAAGGAAAAAAACCCGAAAATTGAAATTTTCGGAAAAGTAACGCTTCGGGCGATCGATCTCCCAAGGGGGGATCGATCTTCCGGCGATCAATCCCCCACCTTGGGTGATCGATCGCCCATTGGAGAAATGGAACAAATTCTAACAGCAGCCCCGTGGACCAATATTGCATTTAGAACTTCACGTATTGGTGGATAGTTTTTCTCTAGTTTGATCCCCCAAATTGAAACAATTGTCTTACTTCTAATAATCTGTACCCCAAGAAGCAACCAGTTCCTGCATCATCATTTTCGTGCTAAAGTGATCTAGGTCAAACTTGACATGTAAAAATCCCAGCATCAAAATAAACAGTGAACTTAGATATAGTCAGCAAGTGCTTTAAAGCCTTTGGACTGCGTGTCAGAGTGGACTAGCAATGATTTGAGGACCTTTGCATTGCAACCGTGAAGAAGCTAAATATGATAATTTGAAAGTAACAAGCCTTGAGTTAACCTTAGTACTACACGTCAGAGTGGTCCATCAATGAAAATGTGAAGAAGCTATAAATATGATCTCATCTATCAATACCAGAGGACGGGATCAAGAAAACAAAGATGTTGATGAAACGTACAAGACTAAAGAACGGCCACCCGTTGGAAAGGCGTAATCAAGCAAATATCAAAACAAGTGACGGATCACCCGCTCTGATACCATATAGAGAAATTGATATTATTAAAATCTCAAGATGATCACAAAGAGACCCAACTAGGGTTTAAATAGATAATAGTATATAGATAAATATAGAAACTAAATCAAATCATTCCTAATATAATGCTAATCAAATCCTAATCAAATCTCATTCTAAATTCAAATCCTTCCAATTGTGATAATGGTAATGATATAGTGCATCTCATGCATAGCATTACCATATATATACTCTATTACAGCAATGGTTAAATCATGATAAAAACTTATTAAATTACAAATTATGTTGGGTAACTTGTAGATAATCTACCCAAAACAAAGGAATTCTAAGGTAACTGCAATGCCAATTCCATGGACTATCTATGAACAACATAATGGTACAAGTGCACTCATTCAGAGCAGTCTAGCATTCTATGTGAGCGCCCTCGCATGGGAATGTTAGCCTAAAGGTTACAACCGTATGACCCTCATTAATTTTAATGATAACATAAATAATGAAATGACTTTTGAGAAACTAATGTCTACCATGAGCATCATTGTCTACAGTATTCAAGAGATAAAAGATTCACTTCAAGCAAAGATTCAAGAACTTTCAATACAAAAGAACAAGTCAAAGTAATGATGACAATTCCAAATCAAAGCTTCAAGAAGATATTCATTTATAAGCAAAAAGGATTCTGAAAGATTGTCTTTGAGGCACTGCTACTAAAGACCATAGAAGCAGATAATCACATCTATTAAGATCTAAGTTTAGGTAGTCAATGGTCTGTCTAGGATTTTTTGTGAAAATCCTCTTGTGATGATTTGATGAAAAGCTCAAAATACCTTAGATTAACCATAGGTTCCTTAAACCAATATAAAAATATAATTAAGGACCTTAAAATATGATCATCTTTCTCATAAAGATTAAGTACAAAAGCTTATAATCAAATCCTATCTTAAAAGTTTTGAAAAATGGATTCTACAAATAATATGGTCTATCCAGTCGATCAGATAGACCATCCAGCCTATCAGGCAGACCATCCAGTCGATCTGGCAAGTCCTGTGATCGACTGGATAAAACAAATTTTGTTAAATTTTGTCTGCATGTACTGATCAAGTTGAAACTCTTTGTGATTCCATTTTGGATCATTCATAAGATCATTATGAGATGTTAATCATGTTTACTTTTTGTGTTAGAAGACTTTGAAAATCGTGCAAATCATTAAAGTCTAAGAAAACCAAAATCTGAATCTTTTCTTGTCTATCCAACCGATCAGGTGGACCATCCAGTCGATCAAGTGGTCCATCCAGTCGATCACACGACCCTTCTATTCGACTGGAGAAAACAAAAAGCTTAAAACTTGGTTTTTACCATCTAGTCAATCAGATAACTGATCCAGCCAATCTGGTGACCATCCAGCTGATCAGAGGACTCTTCTAATCGACTGGATAACCTGGAAAAATCTTAAACTCGCCTTTAATGCTCAACGACTATATTAATAACAGGTGATTTTTCATTTAATGCTCATTAAAGGTAATAAATATTAGAACACTATAAAAAGAGATGATCTATGAATCAAAATATAGAACAAGAAAAGATTACACTGTTATATTGATCAATCATTCACTTGAACCAAAAATCCCAATCTTAAAAAACGGTACTCTGCTTTTCTCTTTGAGCTCAATCCGAATCATTTACTTGAGAGATTTCATAGAGTTTGATATTCCATTCAAATCTAACTCAAAATGAGTTATTTATTTAGAATTGTAAATCCAAAACCTCCATTTGTATTAGTCAAGTACCTGCGTGTTCTTGCAGTGAAACTGCTACTTCATTTTTTTCAGAGAGGGTTGTGCTCTAACGGTGATAGGTTCCAACCTGACTTGAAGAGGGATTGTAAGGTTGCATCTCGACCAAAAGAGAGATTGTAAAATGTCTTAAGCTTCACCTGTGAAGAAGCTTGTACGATCGTGGATCGTAGTGGAACCTCTTGTGGTTTGCAGAGGCGGGGAGTAGGCTGGAGATTGCCGAACCTCGTTAACAACTGAGTTTGCAATTCTTTTTATCTCTTCTATCTTTTAGATTATCTTACTATTAGATTTTTATATCATCTGTTAGCAGCATTTCCCTTTGTTTTTCAAATTCCGCATTAAAAGGGAAAACAATTTTTAAATCTACCATTGACCCTATTCACCCCCTCCTCTAGGGTCTACATCTGGGCAACAGGGAAATCTCCTAAGCCACATATAGATCCACTTAGATGATCCTAACCGTCTAAGCTGTGGACTTTTCCTGTTTTTTTTTTCTCTTTTTGATCATCCTGAGTAAATGAGTTGAGTTGATCTTAAGCTATTATACTTCTAGGTGGAACCAATGGAATGATAAGAATCACACAATCCACCCTGTGCAGATGTGTCAGGTCTACTGTAACGACCCGGAATTTTAATATAATAAAATTATGTATTTATGGGTCCTTAATGAAGGTTAATTAGTTAATTATTTGTTAAATTAATAAGAAGAGGATTTTGCTCAGGGTTGAAGTGCACCAAGGAAATCTCAGTATCATTTGGCGAAAATCGCACACAGCGTACTGGTCGACTGCCGGGACACACCCCTACCGTATCGGTTCCGTCAAGTATCATTTCGCGGGACCGCGGGGCCATTATGTGTGATAAAATTGAGAAAAACAGGAAATTTTCATATTTCCAGAAATTAAGTGGGACCCAATATCTGTTGGAGATCCTAATAGAAATCCGTACGGTTAGCACTAATGCTTGTCGGTCGGCCGTGGGGACTAATGTCTGTCGTCACGGCAGTTAGTTATCTCAAACGAAGAAACGGCGGCCTGTTTTGTGTTCGAAATCAGGAAATTAGTGGGTTTTGCAATTTTCTTCCGGACTAAAGTGTAGCTGTCAAAACTCAGTATTTTTCCCCGAAATTTTTACAGTAGGTGTCGAACTACCCTAAGTTCGGTCACCTAAAGTTTCGTCAAAATCGGATGTCTTTAAGTAGGACCACGGAGGCCGTATACATAAGAGAAAAAAAAAATAGTCAAATGGGTCGACCGTTGACTTGGTCAACGGGACCATTAAATATGGTCATGTGCATAGCACATGACCTTATCTATATATAAAGGAGGCCAGCCTTTCCCATTATTTACGTTATGTAAACAGAGGAGGAGATTCTGCCACAGCAGATTTTAGAGAGAGAGTGAGGAGAGAGAAAGGAAGAGAGAGAAAGGAAGAGAGAGAAAGAGGAGAGAGAAAGAAGAGAGAAGTGGGTCCTTGAGGTTTTTCGACGTCCCCGACGCGTTGGCGGCGTCCGATTTTCTCTCCGGCGTCTCGTTTTGCGTGTAGAGAGAGAAAAAAAGGTAGAGAGAGAAAGTGGAGAGAGAAAGTTGCATGCGCTCTACCCGGGGTTGATCGTCGTTGGGAACGCGTTGGTGACATCCGTTTTTGCCTACGAGGCCTCGAAACGCGTGAAACAGTAAAACCCCTCTTTTCTTCACTTTTTCCGCTTATTTTGCTATATTATTTCATGTGATGTATATGCATGTCTTTTAACATGAATGAAAAAGGGGTGGAGACCCCTATGTGATGTTGTGATTTTATGTGGTCCCTCAGGAAGCCCAGATCGGGTCCCGGGTAAATTGTATCGCCACCCTAGGGTGACGAAAAGTTGTTTTGCATGTCTTGTAAGGTTATGGAGACATCCATTAGTCTGGAAACGCTCCCTAACAGGACAGTGTGTTACCGGAGTTGGTTCACGGGCGCGAGACCCAAGTATTTCAGTTAATCAAGCGAGGCTTGGGTTAACTGGGGTTAACTTGGGGTTAGAAAATCTAACCAGGGTTCAGTATAGTCCGTGGTTCCTCTTTGACTAGGTCAGGAGAGACGGTGCCCAGTAAGGCCCGGGGTTCCTCCGTGACTGATAGTCGGGAGATGTCGGTCTGTTTGTCTAGGTCGTCCATGGTGCCTCTTGGACTAGGTCAGGAGTGGCGGTGTCCTGCATGGCCCGTGGTTCCTCCGTGACTGGTAGTCAGGAGATGTCGGAGTCCTAGGGAGTTTAAAGTGGCTAAACATCAGATAGTGTATAGTCCGGGGTTCCTCTCTGGGTGGGTTAGAAGATGTCGGCACCGTGTCTATCGTGGTCCCTTCTTGGTGGAACGTCAGGAGATGTCGGCATTGGTATAGATGTCGGGGTTCCTCCGTAGACTAGCCAGAAGATGACGGTAGGCAGGTTGGTCGGGGTTCCTTCATAACTGATACCCAGGGCGATGGCGGCGAATACACGGTAGATGTGGTCAGTCAATTGAATGGAAAAATGTTCTTATTGGGTGAATGCCCATGTTGTGTGTGTAAGCTTCGGATACGAAGTGGTCTGAGTTGGTATACTCAGAGTTGGTGTATTTGTTTGAGTTGGTGGACTCATAGTTCGGTATGGAATCATCGGATTCCAGGTGAGTTGGGTTGGTATACCCAAGGTTTTGTCATGTTCGGGTGAAAGCCGGAACAGCGTGTGTGAGTCTAAATGATTCAATGTATTATGGTTATAATTTAGAGATTTTAAGCTAAACATTTGTGGGCTGTGGCCAATTAATAGAGTCTTAGGACTCGAAATGAAACATGATTGATGATCGAAACGATAATTTGGTAATATAATATATTCATAACTGAACCTCATAATTAGAAAGTAATGTGAGGTCGGGAACCTCTGTTAGGGTGACGTAACCCTAAGTGACCTTGGGTCACAATTTATTATATACTGTTCTATTTTACTGTAACATACAAATTGAACTGCTTATTATATCATTATTGATGCGTGTTATTATGTGGAAAATAGTTTAGAATGATTGTGGTTTTATTGGGCTTCATAGCTCACTGACTTTTTGTGTCAGCAGATCTTGGAGCTGCTGAGCCGTAAGTGAAAAATCTATCTGGATATTTTGGAAGCTTGTACAAGTTGTACCTGGCGTGATAGAGACGCCTACTTTTGTAAAACAAACTTGATGTAATAATACAGGTATATGGTTTGTATGATGGCTATTGTGATGACAGGTATTATTTGCTTTTTGGGAGCATCTGATAAATGTTTAAATTTCCCGCATTTTTACGGGTAAAGTCTTCCGCTTGCATGATTTGACGAACGGACATGCGTCTCGGAACTTGATTCCCTAGGCACGGGTTCGGGGCGTCACATCTACCGTGTACCTGATGGTCACCTTGCTTTCCTAATGACAAGGAAAAGTTGATTGATTCCATGAGCAGAATTGAGTATAGTCTTTGAAGATGGGTAGTATAGAAAATCACAAAGGGATCTTGTTGATTTTCCAAATTCAAACATCCCAGTGATTTTGTTTAATTGAAAGAAGAGAAAAAGAGCATTGGGAAGTTGCTTGAAAATTTGTCTTCTCGATCAACTTCTCTAGCAGAGAGTATTCAATGCATTAAGAGTCAGAGAAGATGGCAAGAAAGTTTAAAACCTGAGAAAGCTTTAGGGGGTCCTCCTGACTATAGTAACAAAGGATTAAAAATACGGTTTCAGGGGATGTAACGGTCCCAACCGAAACCTATACATATCAGTTTCGGTCGATACATATAATTTTTATCTTTGATAAAAAAAAAGAATCAAATTAAATTTTAAATAAATCAAATAAGTTATAGGAACAAATTTATCAAATATAAAGTCATGTGAAGCAACTCAAAGACAAAGTAGCAAACACAAATACAATTACACAATGAATTAGAACATAAGTAACTAATAAACGATACGTATCACCCGTTTCATATCAGTATAAATATGGTACAGGGAGTTACCAAAACCTATACGTGTAGCTCGTTTCGTATCGGTTTTGGCGATTTTTATTTCCATGATAGTAACAATTCTCCGATTTTTTTAAAAAGTCTATAATAATTTGCAATGTTTTCATCGAACGACTAATTCAAGAAGTATTCGTGACTTTTTAAAAGAAAAATTTTTTGATTTTTGAAAATTCATTATGGGAATTAAATACGAATTATTCTGGACTTTTGAAAATTTCCCAAATAAGTAACTAATATATGAATTATATTTTTTTATAATTTTCATAATTAGTAATCCTTTTTTTAATGTTTTATATCTTGCCCAACATTTTCCTAATTTTTCTTCAGAATTTTGACGAATATTTTCTAAATTTTTCCTTAGGCAAATAATTCCCGATCCCTGATTTTGTGACTTACTTTTGAATAAGACCTTTTTCTTTTTTCTTATTGGTAATGAGAGCAATCACCCAGTTGATCTATTACTTCAATCCAGGAACAAGGCCTCAAATGAAAAAAATTGTATCTTACTGAGTGCATGGTATCCAGCTATATGGTAAATAAGTCCGATTTGCATGAAGAGCCTGTTGAACCTTTGGAAGGTTTAGATAGAACCTTGTCTCCAATTTCATGCACACATCGACACCAACGCTGATCTTAGTAGCCTGCGATAGGAGAATTCCATATTAAAGATGGTTAAACAAGCATAGCACAAAAAATGAGAGAAAAACAGAGAAGCAAGTATGAAAAGAAATTAGAGAAATACCATTTTACGCAATCGCAGCTCTTGCTCTACTATTGAAGGATAACAGACATCAAGGATCACATCATAATAATTTATATAATTGCCAACAATGATGTTAGCATCAGAAAGAGCTTGGTTGCAAGAATGGGTCAGTCTCTGGGAACTATTGTAGACATAATCATCAAAATCGCATTCGTTCATGATTTTTAGGCCAATTTCATCAGAAATCATCCCATGTGACCAAAAGAATTCATAGGTTGCACGAAGATTACTATCAGGTTTGAGAAGTGGATTCCCAATCTATTTAGAAAATTCAAGAGAAAAAAGATTAGGAAACGCATAAAAACATTCAGTAGACACTTTGAGCGACCGACTTCAATTAAGAGACAGGGAGTTTATCAAGTTTTCTTACAGCTACTCCTTTGATCTTGAACTTGAAACCAGTTGAATGCTTATTATGGTCCAGTAGAACATTAGCCAACTGTGGAATGTAATGCCCTATTAAAACATTGATGCATGTAAGCAGCCTACTCAAATAAATGGAGGAACTAAATACATGTTTTGCATGGTGTTGTTACAGTATCTCTCACGAAAATGTCGAAGAAAATGAAAATAAACCTTTTTTTTCCTGGAAAATGAGAATTTTATGACTCTGTTGTTTGTGTTTCAGTGAATATAATGTTTAATCTTTGTATGTTTATAGATCATACTATTCCTTTCATACAACAGGACTAAAAGGCTTAAAATCTTCAGAAACGAGATTTGTGACCTGCATAGCTTTCTCCAGTAAGAAACAAATCTCTGGACATGAACTCTGGAAATTTCTCGTACCATTTCTTCATGAAAATGTGCATATCCGCAGCTGCCAAGAACAATAGGTTGACATTGGATCAAATCAAAATAAACAAGTTTTCTAATAAGTTGCTTAGATTTGAATCAACAAAAATATTGATGCAACTTCCCTCTCAATATCAATTTAGAAAGTGTGGAATATTCTCCTTACCCGTGGAGGCATCTCCACAAGTATAATCCGAAGTTGTATTTGAGTATGACCATCCTACCCCAGCAGGAGACTCAACAAAGAGCAGGTTCGAAGCTACAAAAAGATAAAAATTTCAATGAAATTGTATAATGTGAAGTCATTAGAACCAGAATCATATAATCAAACTCAATTGAAACCTTTGTTCCATGACTTTGAATTCCTCCGAAGGCCCCGACCATCACCTCCAGGATAGAATGGACCCAGCTCTGTAAAGGCACCCCCGCCAATTGAGGAGCAACCTGGGCCTGTGCACAAAAGTTTTCATTAACACCTCACTGGTTAAGAGTCTAACAATTAAGAGCATACTGGAACATTGTTCTGGACCTTCTGTTTCCCCTACTGGTATTATATAAAGAAAAGAACTTTGAAACTGCAATTCATTTTTTTTTCTTATTTTCTTGGGCTTGATCAAGTCACTGAAATTGCAGAGAAATATTAAACATTTTCAAGAGTTTTAAATTAATATCGCAGCCCAAAAAAGAAATTGATAAGATTTATAATTCATTTTCAAGTATCAATAATTTCGGAAGGACTGATAAGCACTGTGGCCTCTTAGAGATTCTGTATTTTGCAGAATTGGACAACTTACGGCTGCCTCTGTTTTCATTGTATTTATAGAGAGTTGCAGAATATGCAAAGATTCAATGTACAGTTGTTTAGAGGAAAGAAATAATCCTCCTTTGGGAGACATTCCTTTTTGACAAGGTCTTTTACATGGTGTCAAATATCGACTCAATTCCTTCAAAGTTGACCGAATTAACTCGACTTCCATGGTGTCTGAAACGAAATGCAATTGTATTTTAAATATACTAGACTTCATGGTAAACTTCGACGGAAACAAGAAAAAATGTGTTGAAAATATAGAACTTCGGTGGAAGTTAATTGAAGTGTATAAAAAACAAATCTGTAAATTGAAAGGCTTTTAAGATTTAACTTAAAAGGGTAATGCTAGTTCCACTCGCTTTAAACTTACTTTTTTCACAAGTAAAGGCATGTGTCCCTAGCATTGACCTTATTATAAATATAATTAGCTTTAAAAAAGAGTGTTGCTAGCATTAACCTTATTATAAATTATGATTTTATTATTAGAGTGTGTTTAGCATTAACCACATTATAATTTCATTATTCTAATAATTCTGTTATTAGTATATTATGCTCATAAGGGCTTTTTAGCATTATTAAAAAAATTAAATAATTTCCTGATAGTATTTCATAAATTAAAAATTATTTAACTGCCCATCTCCTCCTCTTAACATATTAATTCAATCTTATAAAAACATTAAGCTCATCAACTACAAATTGAAATAGATTTAGAAACTAAATTGAATTTCAATTATTTATTAACTTTAATGTGTTTTCATAAGTTTTCCATTTTTTTAAAATAATTAACATGGAAAATCATTAAAAAATAAAAAGAAGACATATGCCCTTCACTTGACAAAGAGGATAAAATATAGTTAAAAATTTTGATAATAGAGAGAAATATCAAGAAGAAATTACAACTCATACAAGCACACAATACATATCACTTAACATGATTTTCACATTTGAGTGTTACATGTTTGCATCAGTAATATAATGAATTCTAGATGTGTATTTATGTTTAAGTATTTAATTTCTAAAGTTTCATCTTAGATTTCCAATGTTTCCTTACAGTTTCCTAGACTTCTTTAATTTTTACATAACTTCCTTGGACTTCCTTAATCTTCCTTGAAACGTGTCAACTTCCTTAGCGATCGAAGTTTATACCAAAACCGAAGATTAATACCATGGTCTTTTAGGAAACATTCCTTATGATAGGAATCATCGTTGCTTTCCCTGTCTTTAGGATCTTCTGCATCCAATACCCCCCCACAAGGTAATGGTGGCCGAAGCATTAGCTTGGATCTCAAGAACCAAAATCGCAGACTCGATAAAGCTTTGGTGAGATCGTGAATTGTTTGATCATGCGTGGTAACAAATTTGAATTGTAAATCACCTTGAAGCACACATTCTCTGATCAAGTGATAGTCAATCTCAATCTGCTTTGTGCGAGTATGCAACACCGGATTTGAGGCAATGTAGGTGGCACTAATGTTGTCGCAAAATATGGTGGTTGGCAACGTGAGGGAGATACCAAGATCACGCAAAAGGAATCGCAACCAAACAATTTCAACAGTGGTAACGGCAAGTGCACAATACTCAGCTTCAGCATTGGATCGACTTGCAGTGTTCTGTTTCTTGCTTCCCCATGAGATGAGATTGGGACCAAAATAGACACAATAGCCTGTAGTGGAGCGTCAATTATCCTGACAACCTGCCCTCAGCATCAGAGTAGGCAATTAAAAGAAAGGAGGAAGACGACTTGAAGTGTACACCATGACCAATAGTCCCTTTGATGTAGCGAAGTATCCTTTTAACGGCCATTAGATGAATATTGGTGGGGCGATGCATGAATTGAGAGGCCTGGTTGGCTGCGTAGGTGATGTTAGGCTGTGTCATTGTGAAATGCTTTAAAGCGCCCAAAATTTATCGATATAAAGTAGGATCGGTGAGGAGAGTGCCTTTAGAGGATGACAATTTTGATCCAATGGTGCAAGGAGTGTTGCATGGCTTGGCTCCTAACATGTCCATCTTGTCAAGAAGTCCAATGGAATATTTTGTTAGGGTAAGGGTGAGACTCATTGACGTAAGTGACACCTTCATCCCAAGGAAAAAATGAAGATCGCCGAAGTCCTTCATATCAAATGCAGAATGAAGTACTAAAATGAAGGATTGAATGAGGTTCTTGGATGTTCTAATAAAAACTATATCAATAACATAGACTAGAAGAATGAGAGTCCTGATTGAAGAGGAGCAAATGAACATGGAAGGGTCCGCCTCGCTACAAATAAAATTGTGGTCCAAAAGTAGGTCGCTAAAGCATTGAAACCAGGCATGTGGTGCCTGCTTGAGCCAATAGAGAGCCTTGTGGAGATGACAAATCATGAATGGGAAAAGTGTGTATCTTCAAATTCTGGTGGTTGCCTCATAAAGACATCTTCTGAGTGAGCCATGAAGAAAGGCATTTCGGATGTCAAGCTGGCAAATTGACCAATTCTTAGATAATGCCACTGCAAGAACAGTTTGTATGGTGGTGAATTTGACAACAGGACTAAAAGTTTAAGCAAAATCCAATTCGGGTTGTTGATGAAACTCTTTTGCTACAAGCTGAGCCTTGTAGCATTCTATACTGCCATCAGTGGCCTTGTTTGAGGCAGAACACCCACTTACAACTGACAATATTCACAGAAGAGTGAGAGGGCACAAGAGACCACATTTTGTTACGAAGGAGAGCACATGACGCCATTCTAGAATTTTGGCTGCCTGTTTAAAACAAGTTGGTTTTGAGTGATTTGAAGCTAGATGAGAGAGAAGTGCAATAGGAAGCGGATTGCGAGTGGCCGACCAAGTGCAGGGCTTGAGAGATCCAGTCTGGAGGCGAGTCGTCATTGGATGCATGGATGTGTGTGGATTTGGGAGCTGCTGTTCAGAGCCTGCTGTAGGAGCTGCTGCAATAAGGTCAATTGCTAGTAATATGGAGGGAGGTAACCCCTCAGAGATGCTGGTCCCAACATGGTCTGCAGGCAAAGAAGTGATGGAGGGATGCAGCATGAATCATACATCCGCAGGTTGGTGCGAAAGATGGTTTTTTTTTGGAGGTTGCATGTTGTGGTGTCGTAGTACGAGGATCCATTGGCACGTTGTGAACTGCTGGGACCGTGGAAAATGAAGAGCTGGAAGAGGTGAACAACGGTGGAACCATGCCTAGGACAGACGTCCAAGAGGGAGATCAGTTGCTGGGCTGCCTGTACGGATTGGAAAAGGGAAGATATGTTCATTAAAGACTACATGCCATGATGTATAGACTTTTCCAATGGAAGGGTGAAGACAGGGATTGCCTTTGTGGGAGGATGCATAGCCATCGATGAAGCCAAAGAGATCTTGAGAGACTAAGATTGGGTGGATTTGGCTTTTCCATAACATGTAGTTAAGACCATCCAATTTGGTTGAAACAAATTGGGTAATGTTACAGACATTATGGTGGGGAAAAGAAGAGTGTTGAGGAGCTGATTTGTTGGAGGAGGGAGACACCATTGAGGAGGAAGAAGAATAGGATACTGTTGGTGTATCTCTTTGCTCTGATACCATAAGAGATTTTGTATTTTGCAGAATTGGACAACTTACAGTTGCCTCATTTTTAATTGTATTTATAGAGAGTTACGGAATATGAAAGATTCAATGTACAATTGTTTAGAGAAAAAGAATAATCCTCATTCGGGAGATATTCCTTTTTGACAAGGTCTTTTGAGAAACATTCCTAATGATAGGGATCATTGTTTCTTGCTTTCCTTGCCTGTAGGATCTTGTGTATACAATAGCTTTGAACTTTCTTGTTCTTTGTTGATCCAGGAATTTTTTTGGCAATTCGTTGATGGGTTTTAGATAACCTTACGCAATGGTCTAATTGCAGCAGAAGATGCTCATCTAAGCTCTGATCGGCATAAATTATCACAAAAATGTCAAGAAAATGGTTTTATTTTCTCAACAGTTTATATTACAAGTATTTGTAAGGTATTAAAACAACAAGAACTGTTTAAAATTACTGAGAAAGTAATGCATGTTCCAAATTCTAAAATTCAGCCTTGTCAATGCTGGTAATTAACACAATCACCCCAAACTTGCAGTTGATTGCTCAGTTGGAAACCTGAAGAAAAATGGGTTGGAAAAACAAAACGTAAAAAAAAAAAAAATCCACACAAAGGCACCCTACAAGGAAATATAATAAACCATAAAAAAAGAAGAAGATAACACTTAAAAAGCACTTGAAAAAAGATGAGCAAATTTTCAAAACTCAACAGCAGAGCATTCATCAAGTACAGAACATGAAAGTAAAATGAATGTAAAGAGTAATCGAACAGAAGATGGTGAATGGCAGAATCAAAGTGAGATAGCAACCTCCATTCAACCAGAGAGAAAGGGGCTTCTTCTCTGCACCATCATCCTCTGCTTCAACAAAGTAGTAGAACAAACTCCTTCCAGCCTTCTCATCCACATCAATATAACCAGCAAACTGCCTGAAATCAACCTTAGGTTGACCAGGCAACCTCACTACCAGATCTTCAACTGGGTATCCATCACTACCACTCATCAACACAACCAACCCCACAAGAGCTAATCCATTAAACCACCACCAACCCATCTCAGAAAACTGCAAGAACTCTAAAGCAAAACCAGAGAAACAGAGAGAGAGAGATTTCTGACTCATAATCATCTTCAGTTGTAAACGGACTCAGGGGAGTCCGGTTACGCCACTGATGCTGCCACATGTCCATTTTGACACCTCTTAACTGTGGTTAAGCTTCTTCCACTTCTTGATTTTTTAGAAAAAATTATTTTAAAAAATTTAATTTTAGGAGTTAATGAATTTTAACTGGGGTTAAATTTATTTTTTAATATTTTTTTTTTAAACCAAAATGATAGGTAGACGAACCATCGAGGTGTCAAAAGGGACACGTCACAGCGTCGATATTGTAACCGGACTCCAACGAGTCCGGTTACAACTGGAGAGAATCACGAATAAAGGAGAGTTCCAGCGCCATTGGCCTCGTAACCCCGGAGGTCAATTCATCAAGTGTTTTTTTTGAAAGGTAAAATAAAAAACATAAGTGGTTTGAATTTTGATGGATTTACGCTCATTTGCCAAACCAGAGTCCAAAAGGCCAAAACCGGGGATGGGTCCACGCCAGCCTATGGAGGATTGCTATATCCGCGTATCTATGCCAAAGGTGTGTGGATTTTTCTTTTTTTTGTTTGGTACTAAAGGTATGTGGATTAATCTTCGAAAGATAATATCCGGATGGGGATTATCATTAGGTCCCACACGGACCACAACATTGGATCTTACGGACCACACCATTGGATTTTACCAAGCCTAGGAACATAGTATACACCCCTGTAAGTTTTCTTAAGCCTTTTAAGAACAGAAAAAACAGTAAATGTCAAATTTTAGAGAGCCATGCTGTTAAAAGAAAAACTCAATAGTTCTTATTGATACAAGGAACAAAATATATACACCAAGGGATACAACTGTAATCCCGAAATTAGTGGGATTGTGGAGAGAAGAATGGAAAGTTATAATTCAAATGAATGATTTCATATCTTGTGAGGTGGAGATTTGATATGGTGAATGTATCTCCTAATACTCCCCCTCAAGTTGGAGCATGAAGATCCACAATGCCCAACTTGCGGAGAAGGAACTGAAATTGCTCTTTGCCTAGAGCTTTAGTGAAGATGTCGGCTCTCTGGTGATTGGTAGGAACATACTTTGTAGCAATAAGGCCTTGTTGTAATTTTTCGCGGACCAAGTGACAATCCAATTCAATGTGCTTGGTACGTTCATGGAAGACAGGGTTGGCAGCGATATGCATGGCGGCGTGATTATCACAGTACAAGGTAATTGGCTGAGGATGAGAGATACCGAAATCAGCCAATAAATATTTAAGCCAAGTGATATCACAACATGCAGCAGCCATGGATCGATACTCGGCTTCGGCAGAAGAGCGAGAGACTGTGGCCTGCTTTTTAGTCTTCCAGGAGATGGGGCTAGAACCAAGAAAAGTGCAATAACCACTAGTAGACCGGCGGGTTATTGGGCAGCTAGCCCAATCAGAATCAGTGTAGCATGACAAGTGAAGAGAGCTGGAAGCGGATAACAAAATTCCTTGGCCAGGAGTGCCTTTGAGGTACCGTAAAAGTCGCATGGCAGCGTCCATATGAGGTTGGCGTGGCTGGTGCATAAACTGACTGAGGATGTGAACAGAATAAACAATATCCGGTCGTGTGATGGTCAGGTAGATGAGGCGTCCAACCAAGCGTCTATAGCGAGTGGGGTCATCAAGAACATCACCAGAATGGTCCAATTTTAAATGTTGTTCCATTGGAAAATCACAAGTGCGAGAGCCAGAGTATCCAACATCATGTAGAATATCAAGAGTGTATTTGCGTTGATTCAAAAAAATGCCGGTATTGGATCGAGCTACCTCGATTCCCAAAAAATATTTTAAGACACCAAGATCCTTAATGGGAAACCTTGCTTGAAGAAATAATTTAAGATGAGAAATGGAGTCAAGATCGTTGCCGGCAATTATAATGTCATCAACGTACACTAAAATAAAGGTGCACTTGGTTCCTTGAATATTGGTAAAAAGAGAGTAGTCCGCAAGAGATTGACGGTAACCAGCGGCAATGAGGGCGGCAGAGAACTTGGCAAACCATTGGCGAGAGGCCTGCTTCAAACCATATAGGGATTTATGCAACCTGCAAACACGAGGCTCCCCCTTTCGTGAAAAACCGGGAGGTAGGTGCATGTAGATTTCCTCATTTAAGGTGCCATGTAGAAATGCATTAGAAACATCCATTTGATGTAAAATCCAATTACGGGAGGCAGCCACAGCAAGTAAACATCTTACAGTGACTAGTTTGGCGACGGGAGCAAAAGTATCGTGATAGTCAAGCCCCTCTTGTTGAGTGTACCCTTTGGCCACCAATCGAGCCTTATAGCGTTCGATGGTGCCATTAGAATGCCGCTTTATTTTGTACACCCATTTACAGCATATGGCACGTTTATCAGGAGGGAGAGTGGTGAGGGACCACGTTTGATTGGCTTCTAAAGCTTTGATTTCAGCTGCCATGGCTTCCCTCCAATGGGCATGTTTCATGGCAGTGGTAAAATTTTGAGGCTCTGTTTGAGAATCAAGAGCTACAAGAAAGCATTGATGAGCTGCAGAGAATGTAGAATACTGAATAAAATGTTGAAGGGGATAGAGGGTACCTGAAGAACCATGCTCAAGAGTAGACGATGGAGATGGGTGAGCAACCGCAGTAGAGCACTCATAATCACGGAGGTAGCCAGGCTTGGAATGATGACGAGTAGAGCGGCGGGATGAAGGTTGGGGAGCAGAAGGTGGAGGGGAAGAAGGTGCTGAAGAAATAAGAGTAGGTATAGGAGGTGGGTCAGGTGGGGTGGTAGGTGATGGAGGTGGGTGAATGGATGAGGGAGGAGCAGAAATTTCTAAGTCAGGTGAAGGTAAGGGAAGAACAGGATGAGACTCAATGGGTGGAGAGGCGCGGAAGGGAAAGATGGTTTCATGGAAAGTGACATCCCGACTAGAGAAAATTTCACTAGTTTGAAGATCATATAGACGATAAGCCTTTTGACCAAAAGGGTATCCAATAAAAATACAGCGACGAGCCCGGGCATCAAATTTGTGAGAATGATGTATGTTATGAGCAAACGAAAGGCAACCAAACACTTTAAGATGTGTATAAGATGGCTTACATTTAAAAAGAACTTCATGTGGTGACTTGCCCGAGAGAACAGGTGTGGGCAACCGGTTAATTAAGTAGACTGCAGTGATTCTCCCCAGAAACGAAGAGGCATATGAGCTTGAAAGAGAAGAGAACGAGCTACTTCGAGCAAATGGCGATGTTTGCGTTCAGCCACCCCATTTTGTTGAGGTGTGGCGACGCAAGTATGTTGGTGCAAAATACCATTTGTGCTCAAAAAATCTTGAATGTCATGAGAAAAGAATTCGAGTCCATTGTCAGAGCGAAAACATTTAACAGATGTGTTAAATTGATTCATAACCATAGCAACAAAGGACTTTAAAAGGTTCTTAGCTTCAGATTTAAAACGCATAAGAAATACCCAAGTAGCACGTGAAAAGTCATCAACAATAGTCAGAAAATAATGAGCACCACATAAGGATGGAGTTTTATAACCTCCCCAAATATCAAGATGAACTAATTCAAATGGTGACTTCGTGGAAATAGAACTCTTTGAAAAGGGAAGTCGTGTTTGTTTAGATAAAGGACAAACAACACAAACATCATCTTTCATAGAAATAAAATCATGAGACTGAACTAACTGGCGCATGCGATTATTGGATGGATGACCTAAGCGAAAATGCCATAAGTCGATTGAAGGAGAAACCGAAGCATTGAGGGCAGCAACAGTGCAGACACTGGGTTCAAATATGTAGAGACCACCTTGGGCTCTACCCACTCCAATCATTGTCCTCGAGTGTAGGTCCTGAAAAATACAATGAGTAGGAAAAAATATTACAACATAGTTCAAAGATCGGCAAATTTTGGAAACAGAAATCAAGTTATGCTTAAAAGAAGGAACATGAAGCACATCATGAAGAATAAAGGGAGATGAAAGATGGACAGTCCCAACATTAGTAACTTGGGTAAGGGATCCATTAGGTAATCTAACAGGAGGAAAAGAACTAGATGAAAAATGAGAAAAAGAAGAAAGAGAACTAGCCATATGGTCGGTGGCTCCAGTATCAATGAGCCAAACATTGGAGGAAGAGGGAAGGGAACCATTACCTGAGAGGTTGGCCATGTGCTGATGGTTACCTAGAGAAATTATGGAGAGAAGTTGATTGTACTGATCAACAGTGAACTGAGGTGTAGCAATAGGAGTACCAACACTCGAAGATTGGACGGAATGAGCAGCACGAGAAGGATAACCGTGAAGGGCATAGCAGCGGGCTTTGAGGTGACCCAATCGACCACAATGATCACATTTGGGTCGTTCTCGTCGCGGTCGGCCAGTGGAGCGAGTAGCATGAGGATTCCCATCAGTGGAAAGGGGCTGTGGTACAGGTGGTTGGGTATCTACAGCAGCAGCAAGGGAACCAGGGGACATATGAGAAGTGTGGAGCAGCGTTGCACGCTGTGTTTGCTCTTGAAGAATCATGTTGTATGCTTTGGGAACCGTTGGGAGAGGGTCCATGAGCAGAATTTGGCTTCGCACAATAGCGTAAGATTCATGGAGACCCATGAGAAATTGCATGAGTCGATCTTGTTGGTGAAGGGCAGCAAGAGCTTTGGTGGCACTACATGTACATGAAGGGAGAGTGATGTGGGTGGAGAGTTGGTCCCATTGTGTTTTCAGCTGGGTGTAATAGGTAGCAAGGGAGGATCGTTCTTGCTAGATGGTGACAATAGAGCGCTGGATGTTGAAGATTTGAGGGCCATTTTTCTGAGAAAACCGTTCAGAGAGATCGGTCTATATTGCAGCAGCAGTGTCGGCGTACATAACGCTATCAGCGAGATCACGATCAATGGCATTGACGAGCCATGAGAAGACCATATTGTTGCAGCGAGACCAGGCTGCAAAAGTGGGGGAGGAAACACTTGGTCGAGGTATAGAGCCATCGACGAAGCCAAGTTTGTTCTTGGCACTGAGTGCGACAATCATAGCACGACGCCAAGAAGGATAGTTGTCGCCTGTGAGGACCTTGGAAACCAAGGTCTGGCCGGGATTATCTGAGTGATGAAGAAATAGAGGGTTGTCAGGATCAACAGTAGTGACAGAACTAGCAATGGTAGAGGAGGGTTGGGAGTCGGCAATCGAAGCCATGAGAGAAAAAAAAAATTTGCAGAGGACGATTAAAACCTGTAGACTGATACCATGTTAAGAGAAAAACTCAATAGTTCTTATTGATACAAGGAACAAAATATATACACCAAGGGATACAACTGTAATCCCGAAATTAGTGGGAATGTGGAGAGAAGAATGGAAAGTTATAATTCAAATGAATGATTTCATATCTTGTGAGGTGGAGATTTGATATGGTGAATGTATCTCCTAATACATGCTAACCTACTCCCACTTAAAAACCAACACATGTTAAAGTATGACAAGTGTTGGTTTTTTTGGGACTGAGTAGAGTTAGCAGCACTACGATTTAGAATATGCTAAATTGCTAATGCTACAAAGGTACCTTGGACCATTGGATTCCCATATAAGTTGGCCACATGTAGGATGGCAACTGGCCGGTTTAGGCCAATCCTACCCCGCCCCTAATGGGAAGACTCCTATCCTATTCTCGTCTCAAACTAGATGGCAACTGACCGGTTTAGGCCAACCCTACCCCGCCCCTAATGGAAAGACTCCTATCCTGTTCTCGTCTCAAACTCATGGCGAGGTGGGACGGTTCAGATTTATCAAAAGTATTCTTAACTCATCCCGCCCCGGCCGTTAAGCACTTGTTGGGATAGGTCAGGGCGGGTTGGGTCAATATTTCACATTCTAAGTAATATATTAAGAAAATTGTAAGATTAATTCAAGGATAAAATAATATTTTCACATTATAAATGGGGCGAGACAGTTTAAATCCATTCCCAATTAACCTTCTATTCTCAAAACCACTCCTACCTTATTTAAGAACACCTCAAACTTGTCCCAATAGAGGCAAGGTGGGGCAAGTTACCTGATTAACCTGGCCGTTGCCATCCCTAGTCACATGCCCTAAATTTTGAATTATTGGTTTATATATATAGTCATGCTTGCTCTATTTTCAAGCATCTTTACTATTACAATGTGAGAGGGAGGCGTAGCCTGATTTTACCGAAATTCTCAAACTACCCTTATATAAGCAAAACTTTGATTCAATGTTTTACTTTAATGTGTTAATATTTTACTGTAATTCTCAAACTACCCCTTATCTATTTAAAGAATAGAATCACAGTCAATTGTGATTGAACTCGGGGAGAGTTCGCATGTGCCACCTGCTAGTTCCTTATAATGAGAATTCATGGGTTAAAAACGTAGCCTTATCAAATCATTTACATAAGACAAAAATGTGATTGAGTATTTTGATTAATTCTCATACTACTCCCCACTCTTTTATATACTTTGATCCTTCAAAACCTAGCATATTTTTTTCTGATAATTCTTAAACTACCCTTATCATAACCATTTACATAAGATAAAGAGTGATTGAGGGTTTTGCTTAACTGTATATTAGTTAAGCTTAACCATGATTAAGAAGGGAAATGGATGATCCCATGCCTCCACAGCATGTCACGTGCCTCTTTTAACACCTATAAACTATGGTTAAATTAACTCACCCCTAGGATTCATCTATCTAACCTTGGTTTTTAAAAATAATATATAAAAACTACTAACTTCACATTAGTTAAGTTTAACCATGATTAAGAAGGGAAATGGAAGATTGCATGCCTCCACGGGATGCCACATGTCCCTTTAACACTCATAAATTGTGGTTAAGATTCACTCACCCGTAGGGTTCATCTATCTAACCTTGGTTTTTAGAATAAACTATAAATAAAAAACATTAACTTTACATTAATTAAGCTTAACCACGATTAAGAGAAAAAAAATGGATGATTGCATGCCTCCATGGGATGCCACATGTCCCTTTTAACACCCATAAATTGTGGTTAAGAGTTACTCACCCCTAGGGTTTATCCATTAACCTTAGCTTTTAGGGAAAAAATAAAAAAATTTACGTTACTTAAGTTTAACCACGATTAAGAGACAAAAACTGGGGTATATGGTGGGTTGTAGGCACGCACACGCTCCGCTAGACAGAACGCAGGCACTTAGAATATCACGACCCATCTATAAAATAGTAGAGATGAAATTCTCTACGGTCACGCTACTAGGTCGGTATTGAATTGCCATTGAAATTTAACCAGGGTTTACAAAATCAATATGTTTTTTCTAAGAACCAAAAATAGGTTGTTGAACTTTAGGGGTAGATTAATCTTAACCATAACTAAGCAATGTCAAAAGAGACACATGGCAACCTCAAGGGCGTAATCGGATCCCAAATGTGGTTAAGATTCACCCACCCCTAGGGATCACCCACTTATCCTTGGTTTTTAGAAAAAAATTTTTAATTTTTTCTTAAAACTTTGGTTAAAATTCACTAACGCCTAGGGCTAATTTTTTTTTAAAAAAACTAAGGAGTATGTGTAAACCCTAGGGGTAGGTGAATCTTAACCATAGTTAAGGAGTGTTAAAAGGGACACATGGCGACCTCAGCGGTGTAATCGGACTCCTTGCTTTCTTAGAAAAACGTTCCGAAAGAAGAACGTCTCGCCAAGGCCTCACACACACCTTCCTTTGCTATATCAAAAATGCCCCTAAAGCTCGTTGGTTTTCAAAATGTCCCTAAGTCATATTTCCCTAATCAATGAGTCGCTCACTATTTTTTTATTATCCAAGTCCCTCAAGTTTTTATATCAAAAATATTCTTTTGTTTTTTTTCAAGATGCTTCCCGTCTCTCTCCCCTTCCCCTATCTCTCCGGTGCATCGTACGTGCCACCCACTAGTATATATATTACGAGCTTATATACATGCTTCTAGAGCTACTCCTTTTTTATTAACTTTTAGTTGTGATAGCTTCCAATTAGGAAAGGACAAGAAATAGTAGACTAATATAAATAGCTCATTCTTAGAAGATTATATATCTTTACTATTATAATGGGAGAGCCAGGCGTAGCCTGATTTTTCCCAAATTCTCAATCTACCCTTATAAAATAACCGGGCGTAGCCTGACTGTTCCGAAATTCTCAATCTACACTCATATAAAATATAACTTTGATTTAATGTTTTACTTTAATTCTCAAATTACCCCTTACTCATCTATCTAATTAAAGAATAGAATCACATCCAATCAAGATTGAACTCAGGGAGAGTTCAATCACACGACGGGTTAACACGTGTCCCTTTTATCTTCTATTAACTGTGGTTAACTCCTTCCCTTGCTCTCACATGCATCGCACGTGCCACTCGCTAGTATATATAGAGAAAGAAACAGAGAGGCCTACTACCTATGCATCACATGTTTGATTGAGCAATACGTAGCACATCTTTGTCCCATATATAAAAATTGGTTGATTGTGTTTGGCTTGCTTAAGGTGCAATCTATATATATATATATATATACTAGCGGGTGGCACGTGCGATGCACATGAGAGCGAGGGGAAGGAGTTAACCATATTTAATAGGAGTTAAAAGGGACATGTGTTAACCTGTGGGTGCGATTGAACTCTCCCCGAGTTCAATCGTGATTGGCTATGATTCTATTCTTCTTTAAATAAATAGATGAACAAGGTGTAGTTTGAGAATTAAAGTAAAACATTAAATCAAAGTTTTGTTTTATATAAGGAGAGTTTGAGAATTTTGGAAAATCAAGTTACGCCTACCTCTCACATTATAACAGTGAAGATATATATATCATTCTACTAATAAAACTTCTTGAAGCACATGCTTCCCCCAATCTCCAATCATAGTGATTCCCACTTGCACGGGATGTTTTATCCCGTGGGTAATCCCTAGGCTCTTCAGTGTTGGAATACCTTGACGCTCCTCTCCTCTCATGTCTATTAATTCCCCAGCTTTCTCCAGAACCACTTTCTGGACGTCTTCTATCCTCGAAACTTTGGCTATCCTGGTGAAGAAGCCTACATTGGCTGCCTCTCCTGCAGGTCCCTGGGGCAAAATCTTTACATGATCGAGTTAATACTCCTGATCCACTTCTATTTCTATCATTCCATCCCTCTGTTTCTCACGTAAAATCATGGGGTGGGCTCCTGCTCCTACTGCACATAATATCCAAAGATGACTCAACCAAGATTTTTAAAACAAATAATGATAATAAAAGAAAGTAAGAAATTCTGTCTGCGAGCTAATAATCACAAAAAAAAAAACTTCAGAAAACAGAACACTCGTAGGACTTAAGTTATAATTAAGTAGAAGTGTAGCTAGTAGTTGAGATTCACGAACCTGCGTGACCCGCTCCAATTGCCTTTTGGGGAGCGACCACAATTTTGTTGTCCCCACGCATCAAGATCGCCCGAATGAGAAAGAGTTCTTTTCTGAAGTTTTTCAAATGTGAATTGGAAGTCTAGTTTGATGAAAAAGTATAATGAGAAAGAGTTCTATAGATAAGTTAAGGACTAGACAGTGGACTTATTCCAATCCCGGAAGCTTATATGCGATATCGGATTTGTGGAATGACTTATTTATAAACATATTGTAAGAAATGACTTGCAAGTAATTTTCTAATCTCTTGTGGTAAATTATAATGTGTGATGTCTATAATTATAATTTGTGGAAGTTTAGCGGCTTTCATAAAATGTATTTGCTTTAATAGAATCAATAGGAAAGACTTTCCAAGATTCCATTTTAGAATCTAGTAGGTCTCACAATTGGAGATATGAGATCTCTTTAGATCCCCCACACAAGAATCTTTTAAAGGTGTTTAATTTAATTATGAATTAAATTAATTAATTTTCTCTATGATTAATAATGATACTATACGGTATAGCAAAGCTCTCATTCATATACAATATGAATAATCCAAAAAGGATTAGTGTATAAGAGTGTGGCCTACCTAAGGTGGGACGCGCACTCCTCTCCCTCTTATTTATATTATCTAATTAAGAATAAGATAATGGGCAAAGGTATATGGGACTGGGAACCAACTAGGGTGGGATGTCCCATTGGAATTCAAGTCGGTCGACCGGATTTTCTAAATTTGCCTAGAAGAACTTCTGATGTCTCTCAAGGCTAGAATCTAGTCACCTAAGGTCCTTATAATGATTCTAGGTCAATTTATCACCTAAGATATGCATGGTATCTAGGTCACTTACCATCCTATGTGTGAGACAAATGCGATTCTCTGAATGTCTTCAATTGAACTTTTTCGGTTTTCATCATCACAAACTTCGATGTTTAAAGGCAAGGGCCCAAGACACGACTAAACACATTGTTTTGACACAAGAATATTCCAAGACCAAATTTGGACCTTACAATAATTAAATTAAATAAATAAGTTAGGATTAGGATATCCAAAATTTTGGACTTTAAATTTAGTTCAATTAGTTTTATTGATTAGGTTAATTGAGAAATTATCTATTCTTTAATTAAGGATAGAGAAGTCATTTTCTAAATCCTAATTAGATTAGGAATTGAGAGTCAAATTATAGAAGATAGGATATTAGATCTCCCCAAATATTCACAACCCTACGTAAGTTTCTCTCCTCCTCCCTCTATCTCACTCCCCTCTTTCTCCTCTCCCTTCCTCTTCACCGTGAACTCCATTGAGGGTTTTTGTGGTTGAAAGTTAGGTTTTTTTGCTTTGAAGATTAAAGAGGTGTTATATCTAATTCAAGATTTAAAGGTTAACACATTCTATTGGATCAATATTTGATCAAAATCCATTCTTTGAAGATCAAGATTGTCAAAGAAACTATAAAGAAGACTTAAAGAATTAAATAGGTTCATCTTCCTCATTCTTCGGAAGCCTATGGACTCGAAGGAAATTTAGTGTGCTATCTATAAGAGGCTTTACACTTGAAAAGCTTCATGAAATATATCGTACTCTTAAACCCTTGCTATTGATATTCAGATTTGTTGTTGGAAATTATAAAATAAAAGGATGATTTTGGCAAGATAGATTAGATCTATTTACAATTTTTTTATTGTTTTTACTCGATTTATGGATCCAGGGATTCTTTCAAGTTACCCTCCCATCTATGGAGGGGACTCCAAAATATTTACCTAGCCATCAAGTCTGTTAGGTTTTAAAAACACTAGTTGCCATATTTCAACCTGATTATGGAAATTCAGTTGTACTCTCTAAATTATAGGAGGTGATTCAATGGCCATTGCAATCTCATATTGGTAAGAATTCAATTGAGTGTACATCTAAAAGCTACCTAAACTTTTTAAATCCGAATTAATAGGTTAGTTGCATTAGACCTAACACAAAAGTGTTCATCTGGGTTTCTTTATTGTTTTTAATTTTCCTTCCCCAGTTAGCTAAGCTGAGAGCTTAAGCCTCCTTACAAGTTTATCAAAAGTCAGTTTGTTACATGCTAGTAGGGGACCCACCATTCCAAGCCTATCGCTGCCCCTCTAGCTAGGATGGTTAAGGTGTGCCCTTCATTTGGAGAGGCCCTGTTAAAGCTTTAAATAACGGTTTCAATTTGTGCAACAGGTCTAACCAAAATCTAGACGTAATGCTGTAACATAACTGTTTCGACTGTTATAGATGGAACCTGTAATGCCCCACCTTATGTAGATGGAAATTAAAAATATATAAAATTAAGGAAAAATATTTAAATTTAATAAACAAACAAAAGTATTAACACTAAATGCATATTATGCATGTAAATACTAGTCCATCAAGTTTACTAGTCCATCAAGTTTAATGAACGTAGTGAGATAATAAGAATAAAAATGCATAACCCAAATAATAATCTAAACTTGCTAATATGCATGAACTATGTATACCCTAATTGGATAAATTAAAAAAATTTATCCAATCAAAAATTCCCAATTGATTCCCAAAAGTGGGTTATAATATTCAATCGTCAATTCATAGCATAGGTTTGATTTTTTTTATCAAAAAAATAAAATGGAGTGATTATTTCTAGCTCGAGAGGGGGCAAGAAGTAAATGTTTTTGAAACAAGTATGATATCGGTTTGCGTATTACCGAAAGTAGATAAATGATATTGAAACCCCATAATGGTCTGCCAAGAATAAAATCATCAATTCACTTTGTTTAGTTTATCATTACTAAGAATTTAAATTTTCACAATGATAGTCTCCTCTTTCTATTCACACGGTCTGTGCATTATTGTAAGTTTTTTTTTTTTTCGTAACTCGGGGTGTCCCCCAACCTTCGGGTCAGGACTAAATCCCCTAGGGTGCAACAGGGGTCCGCAACACCAAGTCAGAATCAGAATGTCACCTTCAATTGTAGTTGTGTAGACATTATAAGGAGAAAATCCTACCATTACCCTGCCTTCCCCCAATTACCACTGAAAAATTCAATGTTTTATTGTGTGAGACTTTTATTTTTGGGTGTAGCCATCATTTATCTACATTAGTAAATTCAGTATGTCAAATGTTAGCTTGGGCATTGGAGCCCTTGCAACACATACCCCCTTGGGGGGATTGGATCCCCCGACCTCCCTCCATTGAAGGCCACACCCCTATCACTCATGCAAGAGGCAGGGGTGCGAGATGACTTGAAACTGCCATTATCAAGGTGACTGTACAAAGTTTATTAATCATCGATCGAAGGACGAGTTGTGTTCGGCAGTCGTCTGCCATGCACAAATGAACTGAACAAATGCAAAGCTCTTGATGGTTGTGCATAGGATACCATATGATAAGCACCTCTTACAGTTGCAAAAGTCAACAAATTTCCATACTCTGTTGCCCAACCTCGCACCTATTCACAAAAGAAGACATAAATGAGGAACACATATAGCTATTCTTGGGTTATTATTCAATGAGACTATGAAAATCTATGAATAACAATATAAAATGATGAACAAATTAACGTGTAATGCACGATTACCTGGCCTTTGTGAAACCAAGCTCCATATGGGACTGTGATCTTGAAGTTCAGATCGCGAGCTAGTTCACGCACGAGTGTCCGTGTGCCCAGTAGTGGTAAACTAGTATCTTGATCCCCACTACAGTTGGGAAAATTTATTGACCATGATTCTATTCAAATAATGTCTGAAAATAGTCTCTTTTCTAGTTTGGTGGAAGAAAAACACACCTGAAAACCCAAACAGGTATACGATGTTGGATTATCCTCTTAAGCAAAGGATGTTGATGTTAGCATCGGTGTTGTTGTAATCCACCACACTATCCAATTGAATCTAAATGGAAATCAGTAATTTTCACAAATGCAAATTTCTCATAATATTACTACCAGTATGGCTTTGAAAGATACAAAGGTTTGAGTCCTTTTATTTCTTTTTGCGAGGGACGATATAAGGGAACTCAAGATAAGTAGTTAACACAGAGCAATAATTAAATCATGATATATCCTCAATAAATTACAAATTATGTCGGGTAACTTGTAGATAATCTACCCAAAATGAAGGGAGGAAGTCTAAGGTACAATATCGATTTCGTGGACTGTCTGTCTAAGAACAGCATAATGGTACAAGTGCACATTCAGAGCAGTCTACCATTCCATGTGAGAGCTCCCACTTGGGAAATCTCCTAAGCTATCTATAGATACACTTAAGGGTCCCTTCTTTTGTTGGAGCTTTTAAAGTCTAAAACTTTCTTCGTTTCACACCTAATTTTACTTAATGTCTAGAATTATATTATTCCATAGAGTACAAAAATACTGCTATAAATATGGAACTTTCAAGTTGCACTAAAATTTTAGGATTTTTTAAGTTCCATACATGTCGAACTTCTAATTAAATTGAACCCAATAATTATGAGATACCATTGTGTAAAAGTGTTAGAAGCCCTCTCCCATCTCCTCTCAGACTCTTGCCTCTTGTTCCAAAATAGTAATGTTCCGGACTTTTAAAAGTTCCACCAAAAGAATGGAGAGATCCAAGTGATTTTGTATAATTGAAATAAGAGAAAAAGAGCACTAGGAAGTTGCTTGAAAATGTATCTTGTCGATCAACTTCTCTAGCACAAAGTGTACAATGCATTAAGGGTGAGAGAAGAGTAAGGCAAGAAAATCTAAAACCTAAGAAAGCTTTAGGGGTCCTCCTGACCATAGTAACAAAATTAAAATCTAAAACCATTTCTTATGAGATTTGAAACTATTTATTTTGCTACATTTGAAGTCTTACGGGAATTGCAACCCAAGAGATGAAAAGCGCGATACATCTAGTTCTGAAAAGAAAATGTATATTGTCAAATGAAAAACTTACAACGTGCCGGACTTTGTAAGTCTCAGCAAAAGAACGGAACCTAGACGAATAATTCCCAATCTCCGATTTTGTGACTATGCTTATGTCATAGACCTTTTTCTTTTTATTATTGGTAATGATAGCAATCACCCAGTTAATCTATTAGTTCAATACCAAAAACAAGGCCTTGCATGAAAAAAAAAATAGAATCTCACTCGCTGCACGTCATCCAGCTATATGGCAAATGGGTCCGATTTGCATGAAGAGCCTGCTGAACCTTTGGAAGGTTTAGATAGAAACTTCTCTCAAAGGTCATGCACACATCAACACCAATGCTGATCTTAGTAGCCTGCGATAGGGGAATTCCATATTAAATATGGTTAAACAAGCATAATACAAAAGATGCGAGAACAAAAGAGAAGCGAGTTTGAAAAGAAATTAGAGAAATACCATTTTCCGCAATCGCAGCTCTTGCTCTACTATTGAAGGATAGCAGACTTCGAGGATCACATCATATGAATTTATATAATCGCTAACAATGTGGTCAGCATCAGCAATAGCTTGGTTGCATGAGTAGACATAATCATGAAAATTGCATTCGTTCATGATGGAAAGGAAAATTTCATCAGAAATCATCCCGTGTGACCAAAAGAATTCATAGATTGCAGGTACATCCCTATCAAATCTTAGAAGTGGATTCCCAATCTATGAAGAAAAACCATGAGAAAAAGATTAGGAGACACATAAAAAGAATAGGTAGGGACTTCAATCACCGTCCCAAATTACAAAACACAGAGGCATATGTTTTATGCATACAAGCAGGGAAATTTAAAAAACATATGAAGTTTTTCTTACAGCTATTCCTTTGATCTTGAACTTGAAACCAGTCGAATGCTTATTATGGTCCAGTAGAACATTAGCTAACTGTGGAATGTAATGCCCTATTAAAACATTGATACAAGTAAGCAGCCTACTCAAATGAAAAATGGTGGAAATAAATATAGGTTTTTCATGGTGTTGTTACAGTATCTATCTCTCACGGTCGCAAATATTTTCATATTTTTTCCCGACAATATCAAGAAAATGTTTTTTTTTTGATCGGCGACAATATCAAGATAATGTTGAAGTAAAAGAAAAGAAAATTTTAATTTCCTGGAAAATGAGAATTTTATAAGTTTGTTGTTTGTATTTCAGTGAATAAAATGCTTAATCTTTGTAACTTTATGCATCATTATATTCCTTTCAGAAGACAGACTAAAAGACTTAAATCTCTAGAAACGAGATTTGTGATTTCTCAGACCTGCATAGCTTTCTCCAGTAAGAAACAAATCTCTGGACATGAACTCTGGAAATTTCTCGTACCATTTCATCATGAAAATGTGCATATCCGCAGCTGCCAAGAACAATAGGTTGACATTGGATCAAATAAAAAAAAACAACTTTTCTAATAAGTTGTTTAGATTTGAATCAAGGAAAATATTGATGTAACTTCACTCTCAATATCGATATTCAAGTGTTGAATACTCTCCTTACCAGTGGAGGCATCTCCACAAGTATAATCTGATGTTCTATTTGAGTATGACCATCCTACCCCAGCAGGGGACTCAACAAAGAGGAGGTTTGATGCTGCAAAAAGATAATTAAAAAAAATATTGATGAAATTTTCACAATGTGAAGTCTTTAGAATCAGAATCATGTAATGAATCCCAAATGAAACCTTTGTTCCACGACTTTGAATTCCTCCGAAGGCCCCGACCATCACCTTTAGGAAAGAATGGACCCAGTTCTGTAAAGGCGCCCCCACCAATTGAGGAGCAACCTGGGCCTGTGCACAAAAATTGTCATTAACACTTCACTGGTTACTAGTCTAACCAAACATTCAGAGCATACTGGAACATTGTTCTGGACCTTCTGTTTCCCCTACTGGTATTATATAAAGAAAAGAACTTTGAAACTACTGTTTTTTTTTTCTTCTTGGGTTTGATCAAGTGAAAGATGTTGAAGAGAAATATTAAATATTTTCAAGAGGATCAAATTAATATAGAAGCCCAAAAAAGAACTTAATAGGATTTATCATTCATTTTCAAGTATTCATAATTTTGGAAGGACTGCTAAGCACTGTGGCTTTGAACTTTCTCACTCCTTTTGGCAATTGGTTGATGGGTTTTACATTAAACATCACGCTGAGGTCTAAACGCGGCGGAACATGCTCATCTAAGCTCTGATCAGCATAAATTATCACAAAAACTTCAAGAAACTGGTTTTATTTTCTCAACAGTTTATATTATGAGTATTTGTAAGATATTAAAATAAGGAGAACTCCTTAAAATTACTGAGAAAGAAATGCATGTTCCAAACTCTAAAATTATGCCTTTTCAATGGGTTGGAAAAACAATATAGTAAAAATAAAAAATAAAAAACAGAGATCTGCAGAAGCAAGAAATTAGATACCAATAAAAGTGCATGTGAATCCACACAAAGGCAAAAGAATAAATCATCAAAAAGAAGAAGATATATAACACTTTAAAGGTGCTTCGAAAAAGATAAGTGAAGAACAAGATAAGCAAATTTTCAACATAGAAAGATAAGTTAAGAGCTTATTCAAAACTCAAACAGCAGAGCATTCATCAAGTACACAGAAGAAGCAAGTAAAATGAATGTAACAGAAGATGGTGAATGGCAGAATGAAAGTGGGAAAGCAACCTCCATTCAACCAGAGAGTAAGAGGCTTCTTCTCTGCATCATTCTCTGCTTCAACAAAGTGGTAGAACAAACTCCTTCCAGCTTTCTCATCCACATCAACATACCCAGTGTTGATGATGGTTATTGAAAAGCTTGACTTGTGAAATTTTGAATTTAAGAACGTTGTTCATAATTCAATAAAATAATGACACGTGGCTCAAAGGACGTTCTAGCATATTACACATACTAAAATCCTTCTTGAGAATCGGTTAACAGAATTCCATGTTTATCTGATAATGATGATTCTGGTCATTAATGATCAATGATTTTAAGCTCTCATGCTTTTAGTTCATAAAAAAGATTTTTTGCTCATTAATGACAAATCTTATCCTTATGTCACTAATGAAAGTTGAAACTATTGCGCCTTTCACGCTATTGACACAGATTCAAGTCCTAACGCCTTTGGATATTGTTTCAGACTCTAACGCCTTCGGATATCATTTCAGGCTCTAACGCCTTTGGATATTGTTTCAAGCTCTAACGCCTTTGGATGTTGTTTCAGGCTTTAATGCCTTTAATGTTGATTCAAGCTTCAACGCCTTCGGATATTCTATATGGCTTCAGTGCCTCGTTCTGGCTTTCAACGCCTTTCTCATGATGATGGGCGTGGTATGGATCAGTACCCTCTTTGTATGCCTTTCTGATGACTTCTGCCAGAAAGGAGATTTGTTTTCTCAGGGGTGAACGGTATGGATTGGTACCTCCCCGTGGGAATGAGTGTGGCTGTTTCCCCTCATTACCTATTCCAGTGAAGCATGGATTACTTCCTGGGCTGACAGTCAGGGAGAAAGCATTGAGGATGGATTTTTCCTCAGTTTCTCTTAAGGCCTGACGGGAAGGGTGTCTTCGTCCAACACCTACGATTTCCCTATTGGACCTGAGTTACGGGAAGGGTGTCCTCGTCCAACACCTATGATTTCCCTATTGGACCTGAGTTACGGGAAGGGTGTCCTCGTCCAACACCTATGATTTCCCTATTGGACTTGAGATGATTATTAGATGATTATTATCATCGTTATTATTATTATTATTATTATCATGATTATTACTCTAGAGGAGTGTTGCTGTCTGAACACTAATATATTACCTCAGTAGGACAGTACACCATGAAAGCGTATGACCCGCTTTCACGATGTAGTTACCAATTGCTTTTGGGGGAGGATGATGAGTTGTGGTTTGGAGGGCTTAGATAGAATTTGTTAAAAGAGGGATATTGAGAATACCGCTTTTAACATTTGAAGAATATATCTGAAAGCTTTGGTCATAAAAGCTTAAAGGAGGTATGGTGACAAAACACCTTTATCTTGATGGAATCCAATATTTTCTCTCTAAAAGTCGGTTACAAAAACGGTTATGACAGCTGTACAAGTTAGTTACAATTTTGATAATCACCTATAAATAGAGGTGACCCCTCCCCTACAAGGGAGGAGATTTTTTCTAGAGATTTTTTTGGAGAGATTTTCCTAATTCCGAGAAGATTTCCTAAAAAAAAATCAGTTTTCCAAACAGAATTTACAGAGAGGGAAAGTAAAGGATTCATCAAGAAAAAACATTCTGTCACTACTTTTCTTCATCGTTCTTTCTTCTCTCCCTCTGAATCATTTCCTTCTTTTTCCCCTTTTTCTTTCTTGTGTTTTCTGAATCACTTCTTCCAAAAATAACTCAATTTAGAACGGTCTGGATATCAGATTTAGGCTAGATTGAGGTTGCAGTAAACCCCATTTCTTCAAAGATCAAAACACCCCTCTACATTTTTGGCGACTCTGCTGGGGACTTCTGTAACAATTTTTGAGAGAAAATGGTGACTAAAAGAGGTGCTTCGTCCCAAGCGCATGTTGTTCAAGAAGAAAATAGGGAAGAATCTCATACTTCCAGAGTGGAAGTTCCAGATCTTTTCTGCTGTTCTTGGACCTTTTCTTGCTCAGTTTCAGGCAACCCAAGTACAGATGCAAGCTCAGATGCAGGCTATCCAAACTCAGGTAGCAGCTCAGCTAGCAGCATCAGAAAAACAAATGCAGGAGTTTTTTAAGAAAGCCCATCGTGAAGATAATATTCGCAATCCAGAGAGGTCGCAGGAGCGTACACCTTCTCCGTCTCAACATGACGAAGAAAATGACATGCACAATAATCCTCCCAGGAAAGATCCTATTCCTTCTTCTCCACCCTGCAATCATCGTGAACAGGAAGGGAGACATTCCTCATAAATGACAGCCGAGGATTTCTCTGAAATGTTTGAAAAGGAGCAAGCAAAACGCTCTGGACTTTCGAATGCTTTCGATGCTAGACCCCCCTTTTCAGCAAGAATCATGAGAATGGAATATCCAGTAGGATATATCACACCCCAATTCACTCTTTACAATGGAAGAACTGGAAATGCTCGAGAGCATGTGATGCGCTTCACTGATGCATTAAGCAGATATGCTAACAATGAAGAGCTTCGTCTCCGCGAATTTGCTAAATCTTTGACTAATCGTGCCTTCACTTGGTACACAACTTTGGCTCCAAACTCTATTCACTCTTGGGAAGAAATGGTCACTATCTTTTCCAAGAAATTCTTCTCTGTGGAAGACCGTGTTACTCTTAATACTTTGTCAAAAGAGCGGCAAAGACCTAATGAAGATCTGACACAATATGTTCACCGCTTTCGATATTTGGTTTTAGATTGTCACGAACCAACAACTGAGGAGCAACTTGTACAAATATGTGTTGATGGAGCAGCAAAAGAATACAAAGCTTATTTGGAGGTAGCTACTATCCCCTCTTTTGAAAAGCTTTATGATGTTTCTCAAAAACTCAACACAGTCATATCAAGAGCAACCCTACCAAGGTATGAAGACAGATTTGGTAGGAAGGATAAGAGAGAATCAGCAATGGCGGCAGAAAATTCTGGAAGGCGGCCATTCCAGAGAAATACCTCTTATCAATCTGATAAAAAAACAAAGTACAACCCAGAAAATATTCCACCGCCTTTTCCCTGCAGCATAGCCGAAGTACTACGAATCGTGGAAGTATGGATCGCTGATGGCGTTTTGTACTTACCATCACCATTCCAAAAGCCTACAGAAGAAGACAAACAGAGCAGCAAATACTGTGTGTATCACCAAACCATACGCCATTCAACAAAAGATTGTTTCTCTCTAAGGCGGATTTTTAATGACAAAATAGCTACTGGACACCTGAAAATTTCAACTACTCCTGAAGGATCTGTCCATCAGGATCCTTTGCCTAATCATAAAGTGAAGGATGTGGTTGCTATGGTCTGTCATAACTCAGCAATTGTTACAGAAAAAGAAATTGAAGAGGAAATTATCCCTAATGATCAGTCAGCAATAGAAACTCTTTCACAGAGTTCAAAGTTTAAAAACTTCTTTGATCAAATGTATTTCTCAAAAGCGGCAAGAATAGCTGCAACAGCGGCTTTGACAACAGTTGCAGAAGCTCATTCAGAACATTGTTTTCTTGCCTATTCTGCTACAAGAAAAGCAATGCCGGAAATTCAAGATGTGAGTTTCACTGCTGATGATATGAAAGCTTCATCAATAGCTCACAACAAGCCTTTGTATGTTACAGCTTTAATAAACTCTATTGAAGCAAAAAGAGCACTGATAGACCCTGGGTCTTCCTTAAACCTTATCCCATTATCAACAGCAATAGCAATGGGATTAGATCCTTCAAAGATTTCAAAGCAGCCAATAGAAATATCAGGATTCGGAGGACAGTGCCAGAACACTATTGGCTATGCTACTATTAATCTTCAAGTGGGGCCAATAAATTCAGCAATAAGAGTCCATGTTATTGAAGCCAACGTAAGCTATCATATTCTTCTTGGCCGCCCTTGGATCCACAAGTTCCAGCTAATACCATCAACATTTCATCAATGTGTTAAAGGAATATACAAAGGGAAAGTCATCAGAATACTAGCAACTGCCACACCATTTGATAAAGCCGAAGCTCATATTTCAGAGGCATTGTTTTATGATGAGTTGGCTGAAGAAGGTGAAACCGCTTTTGAAAAGGCCAAAGGAGTTATGCCACCATCATCCACTATTTTAATGCCATCAGAAATTTCAAAGGCCTCAAAAAGATCCCGAGACGAAAGTGTGAAAACAGAAATTCTAAGGGGGAATGCTATCAAAGAATCAAGAACTGGGGGCTGTAAGAGGGTAGTACAACCAGATGGAAAGATTGTATATATCTTATGACAATCAAAGGAAACTGATTCATCAAAAGAAAATCAGATTCCCATGATGGATCAAATATTTCAAGCAGAAGAAACAAGTGAAATGGGGGAAGCGCCAGAACAGATGCAGGATGCTGTAAAAGCGGTACAAGAAAGTCTTGAAGAAGTAAACATTGCAGAAAATCTATCAGAAAAGCGTCCGGTACTTATCAGTTCCAAGTTGGCCCCAAAAGAAAAAGAAGAATTAGTAAATTTGCTCAAAGAATACCGAGATATTTTTGCATGGAATTATGAAGAAATGCCAGGGTTAGATCCTACATTGGTCACACATAAATTGAATATTGAGCCAGGATATGTACCAATGAAGCAAATGCCAAGAAAATTCAGACCAGATATTGAAGATCAAATCAAAATAGAAGTTGAAAAGCTTTTGAAAGCAGGTTTTATCAAGCCAATTCAACATCCAACTTGGTTAGCCAATATTGTACCAGTCAAAAAGAAGAATGGGCAAATCCGTTGCTGTGTTGATTTCAGGGATTTAAACAAGGCATGCCCAAAAGATGAATTTCCTCTACCCAATATGGACCTATTAGTTGATGCAACAGCAGGTCATGATGCTTTTTCATTCATGGACGGTTACAGTGGTTACAATCAGATCAAGATGGCAGCAGAAGATGCAGAAAAAACCGCCTTTCGGACACCAATTGGAAATTTTTATTATACAGTTATGCCATTTGGGTTGAGAAATGCCGGGGCTACTTATCAAAGAGCTATGACAACCATTTTCCATGATATGTTCCATAATACAGTGGATGATATTGTTATCAAGTCTCGAAAGCGTTGCAGTCATGTTAAGGATCTAAGAAGAGTTTTTCAACGGTGCCGCCATTATCAGTTAAAAATGAATCCGTTAAAATGCGCTTTCAAAGTTTCTGCAGGCAAATTCCTGGGGTTCATTGTGAATAGACAGGGTATAGATGTTGATCCTACAAAGGCTCAAGCAATTGCATCCATGACAGCCCCAAGCACAGTCAAAGAGTTGAAAAGTTTCTTAGGGAAGGTATCCTATATAAGAAGATTCATACCAGGACTAGCAGCTGTCACAGTACCTCTTATGCCACTCCTACGGAAGAACTGTGTATTCAAATGGGAATCAGTGCATGAAAAAGCTTTCAAACAACTTCAACAAATGATGAGTTCAACAGCAACTATGATGGCACCAATCCCCAAGAAGCCTTTGGTCCTGTATCTGGCTTCAACAGAAACCGCTATTGGAGCTCTTCTAGCCCAGGAAGATTTGTCTGGTTGTGAACGGCCAATATACTATCTCAGCAGAATTCTCAGAGATACAGAATTGAGATACCCTCGGATTGAAAGAAGTTGTTTATCTCTGATCCATGCCTTACAAAAATTCCGTCATTATTTACTATCTCATAAAATTTTTCTGATGACAAAATCTGATCCAATCAAATATCTCATTTCAAAACCAGTTCTTTCAGGACGAGCAGCTAAATGGCTCCTTTCATTATCAGAGTTTGATATTACATGCCTTTGCCCTCGTGCCATCAAAGGACAAGCAGTAGCAGATCTATTGGCAAACTTCCCAGGAAATGATGATTTGAAATTAAAAGAAGAACTACCAGGAGAATTCCCTGAAGCAATAACTATTGAAACAAAAGAGGAATGGTTCATGTATTTTGACGGATCTAAAACTGCAGATTCAGCTGGGGCAGGTATTGTGTTAAAAGCTCCTGGGGGTGAGGTAATGTCTTTTTCTTTCAAATTGGATTTTCCTTGCTCTAACAATATAACAGAATATGAAGCTCTTCTCATAGGTTTGTCAATTGCTAAAGAGTTAAAGGCCAAAAGAATAAATGTAATAGGAGATTCCAACTTGGTAATTAGTCAAATGGAAGGGTCATTCAATGTAAAAGATGTTGGTTTGGCTCCCTACAGAACAGCGGTTCAAAGAATAATGACTAATTTTGATGAGATAGAATTCAAATATCAAGAGCGTACAAGAAACCGTCATGCTGATGCACTTGCTACTTTGGCATCAAAGTTAATATTTGAAGGAGAATCTTCTCAGGTGGTGATTGAAAGGCGTATAATAGCTACACGCTGATGGAAGAAGTATGCGACACAGAATCAGAAGAAACAGATTGGACGAGAACCAATTTTGAAGGATGCCTTCTGCCTTCATGATTCAACAGTAGTCCCTACCACAACACTGAAAGTCTTAAAGAATTTCTTGCAGATAAATGGGGATCTGTATTTCAAAGGGCCCGAAGGAGTTTTGATGAGATGTGTTGGAGCAAAAGAAGCTAAGAAACAAATGATGCAAATCCACACAAAAATATGTGGGTATAATCCTTCTGTTAGTCTGTATAGGAGGTACAGCGTTTTGGAATATACTGGCCAACAATGGAGAAAGATGCTGCTATGTTACAGAAAGAATGTTTGATTGTCAAATATTGCCAGATAAAGAAGAATGTCACTTACAAATTCTTGGGAAGATTGGAAGAAACCGTAACAATGACTATTTCACAGTGGAATAATGCCTACTGAATCAAAGGAATCCTTTAGTTTAAGAAGAAGTTGCCAATTATAATTTGAGAAAGGAGAATTATTCAGAAAAGGATACAACGGTATTGCTCTCAAGTGCTTGGTCTAGGTGAGATGACGTCCTAAATAATTATTTTCTTAATATTCATCGAGGCGAAGAGAACAGGACCGGAGTCACTGAAAATGAATATGTCCGTTTGGTTGAATACATCCAATAACAAACCCCAGTGGAGCCTGCATAAGTCCAGAACAAAAAGAAAGACACTGGGCATTTCAAGATTGGTTAGAGCAGTCTGACGATATTGAACTCCTAGAAAGGAGACCATCTACACTAGGACGGACCCCTACGGGACTCTTAGATTTCTTTGAAGGATTCTCATCCAGAGGAGAATGAGAGACAGATGATGAACAAGTGCAATCCGATTCCCCTTAAGAAAGGTTAAATATACCTAAGGCCCCGAATCAGAACCACTGTCAGATATGACGATCAGTGCAAATCTCAGGCCTTCCCGAGAATCAAGAATTATTTATTGCGGCCAGTTTGAACAAGGACCCTCCAACAGAAGAAGTAGTCTTAGACTCAGAATCAACTGACAGCTCACAGGCGTCTGACCAAATTTCATCTCCATCTGGAAGTCCAATAAGGCAATATAAAAGAAGAAACCAATCGTCCTTTCAAAGAAAGAAAAAAAAGCTGGACTTCAGTTCCGTGAACAAGGTCCAACTCTTAGAAGGAGAGTCATCTGAACCAATAAATCAGGCGATTGCCAAAGTCTACCAACTCAACCTCCGGTCAGGAAGAAAGCTACAACCGAGGTTTGTACCTGTCCAACATGAAAATCAGACTATTGCTCAACCGGCCCAAGCCCAAACAGCTCCCGACAATGAGAGGGTCAAGTACGATATTCTGGTCCATCTGAAGAAAATTTCTTCCTTACTAAGCATCTATGATGCTCTCAAGATATCTTTGGAATTAAGGTCTCTTATATATGCCCTTTCTAATCCGAAGGACTTTTCTGAAGAAGTCACAAGTCAGCCGCCGCAGCCTCCTTAAATAGGAACTTCATGCCTCTTCACGATCACCTTTGATGATGAAGACATGCGAGCAGAGACTCTCCAGCATAATCGGCCCCTGTTCATCTCAAGTCTAGTTAATGATACTAGTATCTCCAAAGTAATGATAGATGGGGGTTGGCCATCAACATCCTTCTAAGAAGGATGTTGTCTAAACTTGGCGTACAAATAGGCCGACTACATGAAAGCAAACTGATCATCCAAGGTTTCAATCAGAATGAGCAAAAGCTCATGGGCATGGTTAACCTCAAAATCATATTTGGGGATATTGTTGAAACTACAACGTTTCTGGTGATTGATGTTGATACATCATATAACGTCTTGTTGAGGCGTCAATGGATGCATAACCATTTAGTTGTGCTATCCACTTATCACTAATACCTCAAATACCCTTAGAGGAATAGGCAAGTAAGGATCGATGCTGATGATGATTCATTCAATGATGCAAAGGCATATTACACATGTGCGCATTTCTATGTCAAAAGTGCCGAAAGAAGCATTCAACAGAAGCCAAAAGGGGAAAAGGTTGAAAGTGGCCCGAAAAGCAATCATGGACCTACCAAATTACAGTTCTGAAAAGGGTGTTCAAATACACCCCAAAGTTTCAAAGAAAAGAAGGACAACCGACCCTAGCTTTGGTCGAATCTCCCCAAAAGCCTGAGAAGGATAAACCGGCCGATCCTTTCTAGATTTACGAGATTGAACAAGTTGACCCTCTTCAAGCTCTAAAAGGTGATCATCTAATCCCTTTGAGGAGAATGGACTGTACAATAGTAAAAACTACTTCCAGTTTTACTGTCCCGGTCAAGAAAAGAGGATAGAAACTGATGCTTTTCAATTCCCTAGGTGCATATGACAGGATAAGCTCTTCATGGACCGATGAAAAGAGCAGGGTTACGAATCCCTACAAGAAGAAAATTATCTTTGGTAAAACAACTACCAAGTTTCTTAAACACCAAGGGTTTGATCCCGAAGAAAGAGAGCAAGTCAAAGGAATTGTCCTACCGGCTTATGAAGCCTTGCTCAAAATAGAGCAACATAAGGCCCTGGATATTGGTAACTATGTTGATACCGATACGCTAGGAATTGGGTATAATCCCCCAGTCTTTGTATTTGGGGGAAATCACAACCAGATCGTAAATATGGTCATGGTCAGGGAAGAACCCATGTTAGAAGAAGTCTCCATGGAATGGCTTCCAGAAGAAGCAGAATCCCTATAAGCATCCCCATGGGTTGAGGCAGCATATCAAGATATGATTGATGGCCTGACTAAGGTCAGTCGGTGCATGGAAAATATGGCCAACAATGGAAGTCATCCCCAGTGTCATTATTCCATCCAGAGGAACATGGAAAAAGCCATCATTTTTCATTCCGCATGGCAAGCAGGCAAAGCCACCCCTCGGAACAACAGAATGGATACAAGAATGAACCTTATCAAAAGAAGCCTCAATCAAGAAAATGCTTGAGAACCATGAATTTAATACTGAAGAAGAAAAGCAAGCTGAATAAATTATGCTAGCACTCAGGCTCCATCTACCTATAAGCAGGTTGGCTCCAACTTGGGAAAATCTGAGTTAGGAAATTCTGATCTTTTCACCAAGTGAAGATCTAGTCTGGACCATAAATACTATTACGGTAGATGAAGACTCTTCTTCAGGAGAAGAAATGATCATGGAAGAACCACTGGAAGAAATGGAAGTCCGTCCGGCTTCCCTAAAATTTGAAGCAAGAGGTCAAGCAATAGTTGATGATCTCCTTGAAATTAACCTTGACTCAGAACAAGACCCAATGCCAACATTCGTCAGTGCTTCTCTCTCTGAAACAGAAAAAGAGGAATATCTTTGTCTCCTAAAAGAATGCAAAGATGTCTTTGCCTGAAACTATACAGAAATGCCTGGCTTAGGTCCAAAAATTACAGTCTATCTTCTCCAACTCAAGAAGATGTCAGACCAATCAAACAGACACAAAGACGAGCTCGCCTAGAACTGGTCGCTCAATTGAAGCCGAGGTAGATAAATTCCTCAAAACTGGGTTCATAAGAGAAGTTCAATACCCTACTTGGCTTGCCAACTTTGTTCTTGTAAAGACGAAGAACGGACAAATTCGGGTTTGCATAGACTTACGGGATTTGAATGAAGCCTGTCTCAATGACGACTTCCCTTTACCCATCACAAAAATGATGGTTGATACCATAACTGGCTTTGAAGCCCTGTCCTTCATGGATGAATATTCTGCTACAACCAAATCAAGATGGCACCAGAAGATGAAAAGCTTACAGCCTTCCGTATCCCTAAGGGAGTGTTCTGCTACAAAGTCATGTCATTTGGCCTCAAAAATGCTGGAGCAACTTATCAAAGAGCCATGACCATCATATTTGGGGATATTCTTTATGACAAAGTCGAGTGCTATGTCAACGACTTAGTTGTCAAAACAAGGCAACGAAGCAATCATTTGGATGATCTTCAGGAAATCTTTGACAGGTTGTGACAACACCAACTCAAGATGAACCCACTAAAATGCTCGTTCGGAGTTGCATCTGGGAAATTCCTAGGTTTTGTGGTACACCATAGAGGAATCGAAATTGACCCTACTAAAATAAAGGCCATTCGTGAAATGCCACCTCCAAGAAATCTGCGCGAGTTAAAAGGACTTCAGGGTTGATTTGCTTACATCCGGAGATTCATCTCCAATTTGGCCGGAAGATGCCAACTATTTTCCGGATTGATGAAGAAAGGAATACCGTTTCAATGGGATGAAATTTACCAAAAATGCTCTTGACAGTATCAAGACTTATCTCACAAATTCACCAGTCCTTATGGGTCCCATTAGAGGAAAGCCGCTTATCCTCTATATAGAAGCACTTGAAGGATCTCTCGGAGCTCTCCTTGCTCGACATAATGACCAAGGAAAATAAAATACCCTCTACTACCCAAGCAGGATTTTGGTTGGAACATAATGCAGATATAGCCCGATAGAGAAAGTTTGTCTGGCCCTTATCTTTGCACTTAAGAAATTAAGGCACTATATGCTTGAGCATTCAGTGAAACTGATATCCAGAGCCGATCCCCTCAAATACATAATGTCTTGCCCTACTCTTTCTGGTAGAATGACAAAATGGGCGGTACTCCTGTCTGAATTCGAAATCAAATTCGTACCTCAAAAGGCGATGAAAGGGCAAGCCCTAGCTGACTTCCTTGTAGCACATCCGGTTCCCGTGGACTCGTCTTTGGCCACCGACCTCCTTGATGAAGAAGTTATGCAGATACAGGTCAAACCAAGTTGGAAGATTTATTTTGATGGAGCTTCAAGAAGCCCTAATGGAATCAAGAGCATCAACCCAAAGGAGAACAATTCAGGTGTTGGTATTGTCTTTGTCACTCCAGATAATGCAATCCTACCCTATTCCTTCGCCCTAACAGAAGGATGTTCAAATAATAAAGTCAAATATGAAGCCCTGATAACAGGTCTTGAATTGGCTCTCGAGATCCCGGTAGATGAATTGACCATCTATGGGGATTCAGAACTTGTCATCAAACAAGTTCGAGGTGAATATGCTGTGCGAAGAGTTAGCCTCCATCCCTATTAGAAGAGAGTGGACCAGCTACTTGCTCAAATTCTAAGAAGCAGACTCTTCCATGTATGTAGAGGACTCAACAATCAAGACGATGCTTTGGCTGGTCTTGTAGCATCTCTAACTCTGCCGACAGACAGGATGCTGACTATCACAGTAGGGGAAAGAAGAACTCTCAAACCTCTTCCAGAGGTAGATTTCCTGGAAAAGTCTGTTTTGTGACAATCAAAGAAAAAGATGAAGACTGGTGACAACCCTTCATAAATTATCTCCAATATGGTCAATTGCCCGGGTATCGCGCCAAACGCGCTGAAGTATGTTGACGCGTCACAAAGTTCGTGATGTTGGAAGATACACTGTATAAACGGATCCTGGATGGTATCTTAATGAGGTGCATCTCTGGAAATGAAATTGAGTAGGCCACGGAAGAAACTCATGTCGGGATCTGCGGTGCCCACAAGGCTGACCCAAGCTATAAATGCAGCTGAAAAGATTAGACTACTATTGGCCTACGATGATCACTGATTGTCTCAACTATGCAAGAAAATGCAAAGTTTGTCAGCTTTATGCTGATTTCATGCATCGGGTTCCGAGCCTCTTTACATGACAACATGTTTATGGCCCTTCGCGATATGGGGAATGGATGTCATAGGACCATTCATCCCAACATCATCTGCGAGACATCAATACATCCTAGCTGCGATGGACTACTTCTCAAAATGAGCCAAAGCCGTCGCTCTCAAAGAAGTCAAACACCACTCAATGGCAGATTTCATCTGCACCAACATAATATCGATTCGGGATTCCAGAAAGTATTATCACGAATAATGGGCAACCATTTCAAAGTGCCCCTATACACAAGTTGTACGCCAAATTTGGTATCCATGAGGACCATTCTACCTGGTACTATCCAGCCGTGAATGGTCTCGTCGAAACCTTCAACAAGACTTTATGCAAAATTCTCAAGAAAGTTGTGGACAAAAGCAAACGGGACTGGAATGAACGCCTTCCCGAAGCCCTCTGGGCATACAGAACTACTCACCGAACTGCGACATATGCCACACCGTATTCCCTGGTCTTCAGTGGTGAAGCAGTTCTCTCCCTAGAAATTCAAACTCCCTCCCTACAAATGGTAATTTAGTAGTCTATCACAAAAGAAGACTCAGCTAAGATTTATCTCGTAGAGCTCGAAACTCTTGATGAACATCGTCTCCAAGCCCAACAGAGTTTAGAGATGTACCGACAAAGGCTAACTAGTGCCTTCAACAAAAGAGTAAGACTAAGGTCTTTCAAAACAAGGGATTTGGTCTTAATGATCAGGACTCCAATCATCGTCACTCGACGAACCAAGGGAAAGCTCGAACCAAAGTGGGAAGGACCCTACGTCATCGAGAAGGTATATGCCAACAGAGCGTACCTGTTGACTTCAATGGATGGAGAGTGAATCATCCCTCCAACCAATGCAAGATTCCTGAAACGATATTACTCATAGGAATCAAAAAGCTCGTTAGACCAAAACTTTAAAAGACGGTCTAGGCAAAATTTAGTGCACAAAATGACTCGCTAAGCTAAAAACCCTTAGGGGCGGGTTAGGCAAAAATTAGAGTAAAAATCATGCTCTCTAAGTCGAAAACCCTAAAGAGCGGCTTAGGCAAAAATTAGAGCGAAGGTGACTCACTAAGTTGAAAACACTAAGGGGCAGCTTAGACAAAAATTGAGTCAAAATAAAAGGTCCGCTAGACCAAAAATTCAAGAAGAAGGTCTAGGAAAAAGTTAGGGCAACAAATAGCTCGCTAGACTAACACTCTAAAAGTCAATCTAGGAAAAAATTAGAGCGATTTGACAAGCTTCTGAATACGACCTAAAAGGGTTCAGGGTGTTTCAAAAATCTCCAGAATACAAGACCGAAGTCCAAATCCTCCCAGACATGGACGGAAACTATCTATTTGCTATCAAATTGTGAATCAAAGCTTTAAAATCCCCCAAATACAAGGCCAAAGTCAAACCTTCCTAGGTATGAACGAAAACTACTTATTCGCTCTCAAAACATAAATCTAAAAGCCCTATTGGAACTACGTTTGGCTTGATCCTATCATGGGTACGTAGGCAACCTGAGAAAATCAACTTGCATTCAGCCAGTTCTTCTAAAAGAGCACTATCCCCCTGGGATACAAAATCATTGTTATTGTCCCTCAATATGGGTGAAACGAAGAAAGTTGCTATCCGATGCATCAAGAAGAAACCCAACTCTAAAGACAGACTTCTTGTCGTCAAAAGAATGCTTAAATAAAGCATATTTGCTGATTACAATGGATGGATAATGGAGTATCTTCCCCGACCAATGTAAGATTTTCAAAGCCCGCTTGACCAACATCTCAACAGATGGTCTAGGCAAAAATAAAGGCACCAAAATACCCGCTAAGTTGAAAATCTGAAAGGATGACTTAGGCAAAAGTTAGGGTAACATGGCTCGTTAAGTTGAAAATCCGAAAGGATGGCTTAGATAAAAATTGAGTCGAAACAAAATGCCCGCTAGACTAAAACTTCAAGAAGAAAGTCGAGGAAAAAATTAGGGCAACAAAAAGTTCGCTAAACTAACACTCCAAGAGTTGGTTTAGGCAAAAATTAGAGTAACCTGATAGGCTCCCGAATACGAGCTAAAAAGATTCATCATTTTTGAAGACTTGCCTCAAATTGCAGGTCTAAACCTTCCTAGATACGAACAGAAACTATCTACTCGTAAACTACGAGTCTAAAATCGCCTTTTTTGAACTACATTTGGCTTGATCCTACCATGGGTACGTAGGCAGCCTGAGAAAATCAACTTGAGTTCAACTAGTTCTTCTATAAGAACACCATTCCCCTAAAAAAAAAGAAAAGGAAGGAGTACAAGATGAAAAATAAAATGAAGTCTTGTATTCATGGATGACAAAATGAGGGAACTCCACATAGATTAGAGAACTCATTCGAGTTAAACAAGCAATATCTTGAGAATGTGTTATCAGCTCCAACAAGCTACTAGATCTGACAAATATGGCCTTCAATATAAGGTCAAAGGTCTGAACACCGTATTGGTAGACACAATTCAGAGTAATACCATATTGGTGGACGCTATTCGGAATAGAATTCCTTCCTCGGACTGACTTCACCATCATCTTTGGTGCTGATCCATCTCCAAGGGAGGATTCTAGCCCATCAATAGCAGCAGAGGTAACGTTTGGAAGCAGAGCCAGGAATTGTCTCTTAGTGTTGTCAACTACAGTAAGTTGCAAAGTTGAATAAGCAATACCTTGAAAAGCAGGCCCCTCGACATCAGTGAGGTGGTTGTTCAGCAGCATCAAGCAACCCAGGCTAGCTTCATCAAGATCAATGGATAGAATACAACGTATTCCCTTCAACACATGCTCAAGCTCACCGTCAAGAACATTTGAACTTTTAACAAGTTCCAAGATATGGTGTCCTATCATTAAACTAATGATAAGGTTGTAACGAAATATGAAAGCATTGTTTCTTGCTATCTGTTTTACCAAGTCACACAGCTCGACGACTTTGGTCTTATTAATGATGAAACCCCTTGTAGTCTCCAAATGATGAATGAAGGCAGATCTGGTTTCGATAATCTTCAACCAATCGAGGACATCCCATCTTGAAGCATGCTATGATAAAAGATCCATTCTGCAAAAGAAAAGGAGAGAATACGCAAAATGATTTAGCTCTGGGAGATTAAATCAAACTATAGATTTCAGATAATAAATGGTCAAAATTGGACCTTTAGATAGGAGTATACAACCATCTTAACAATCGAAAATGGTTAATCATATGATTAAAAAAGGATTAATCAATTTTAAACTTAGGATCAAAACCTAAGTTTGTGAAATTTAAACATCTCACTAAAAGGCATGCATCTAAGGATAAATTGCCTAAAATGTAATTACCCTAAAAATTCTGCTAAGACAAATGTCCATGGGCAATTGTTATAGCAAACGCCTAAGAGCAAATGTTAAAGGAAAGATCCGTGGACAAGTCCACAAATAAAATGTTTTCAATTCACGGATAAGTATCTAGTGGATAACCTATCTGTGAGAAATATCCACGGATACTCGAAATTTCCACGGGCAAAAGTCCGTAAAAATTTGGTGTATCTGTGGACAAACTCCACGGATAGATTTTTTCAGCTTACAGACAAAAGTCTTGTGCACAATATGTCCGTGGAAAATATTCACGGACAAAAGTCCATGAATATCAAAAGCATTCGTGGACAAAATCCACGGGCAATATATTTGAGCTCATAGACAAAATTCCAGTGGGCAAGCTGTCTGTGGCTATAGACCACGGGCAGTGAGTCACCAGTCTGGTTTCCCATGACCGGAGAACTCAAGGGTTCCAACAATGGAACTAGAATTCCTGCCAGAAATTGCAGGAATCCCAAAAGGCTACCCCAGATTCTCCCTAACCTGGGAAAACCCAAGAAATGCAAGGAAATGCATTTCAAAGGATTCTCAGGATCAAAGAGATCCAATAGAATGCCCAAATGGGATTCCAATCTACCTGAGTGAGGTCTGAAATCCTCACTCAGAAAAGAAAAAAAAAGACTAGAAAGAGCACTGTTTTTTTTCCTTTTATTTGTTAGGGTGAAAGCTCACTTAGAAAGGAAGAAAGAATTGAAACAATGGGAAGAATGATTCTTCCTGAAGAACAAAATTCTGATCTCAGAAGGATCTTCTGAGTTCAGAGGGGTGAAGAAGATGAAGTGTCTTCCCCAATTTGTTTGAGGCATCCTCATGAAGGATACCTTCTGGTTAGATCCTGACCATCCACTTCGAAATGGATGGTCTAGATGGCTGGGATTCCCCCACCATTTTGCCTTAATGGCTGAGGTGATCTCATCAATGAGAGCCCTTCGATTAAAGAAACCCCATCATGGGTTTCCCATAAAATAGTAAGAGGAGGGCAGTTACACCTCTTCACTGTCACTGCCAAGTGTCAGGATCCAGATGGATGGATCATTTCCAACCATCCAGATCTTGAGGGACATTTGTGGGCAGTGAAATCTCACCGTCCATTGCCCAGGTGCATGTGCAATGGCACACACTAGATCACCATTTCTGGGAGAGATGGTTCAAATTTGCACATGCCTATAGCACGTGCAGGCCTTTAGCTGTTAGCATTAAATATTAATGGCAGGCCTTTATTCCACCCAGCAAGGCAAGGAGGGGTTTGATCCGTGAGGATAAACCTCACGGATTCAACCTTAAGTACCAGCCTCCATTAGGCTGATATGTGTATGACCCGTGAGGACTAAAACCTCACGGATGAATCTTTATTGTCAGTCTCCGAAAGACTGACACGTATCCCATCCGAGAGGATTAAAACCCCACGGATATCCTTTGAGTGCCAGTCACTGAGAGACTAACACATGTCAAATCTGTGAGGGCCAAAACCTCATGGAAGATTCTCTAGTGCCAGCCTCTGAAAGACTGACACGTATCCAGCCCGTGAGGATTAAAACCTCATGGATGACCTTTGGGTGCCAACCTCCAAGAGGCTGACACATGTCCAAACCATGAGGGTAAATTCTAATGGATCAACCATCATCACACTTGGTCCGGGAACTAACTCAGACCACAGGCAAGACCCATGGTCTCACCCTTTGATCCATGGGCAAGACCCATGATCTCACTCTTTGGTCCGTGGGCAAGACGGTCTCACCCTTTGGTTCGTGGGCAAGACATATGGTCTCACCCTCTATTCCGTGGGCAAGACCTATGGTCTCACCCTGCAGTCCATGGGAAAGACCTATGATCTCACCCCTTAAGTCCATGGATTGACCTAGGTCAGTCTGTCCCCAACTAACAGTCAGTATCTGACCGTCATAGGGCAGAGACTCCTTGATAAAAAGGATTCTCTGTTAAGTTGTGGGGATTCTAAAATAAGGATCCCCTCTTTTAAAATCCCATGAGATGCCACATGACACCCCATAATCATGATAGGATTAGGATTATGTCCTATATCCTATGAAAGGATGTGATTAAACATCCTCCTTTTTGAAAGGTACTAAGATTCTCCCTAAAAATGGGAAATCTGGTACAAGAGTCCTCAAAAGAAGAGGATTCTCTTCAACTTGAGGAGTCTCCCAGATAAGGGAGACCCGTGAGTTGGCATCCTTTAAGAGGAGAGCCCAAGTTGACTTTCCTAAAATAAGAGAGTTAAAGAGAGGGACTAAAAAGGACTTTCTCAAACCTATAAAAGGAGGGTTTCTCACAAGAAACCCTCTTGAGAATAGACACGAAGGAAAAGGCAAAAAGATGACGAAAAAAGAAAAACTCTCTTCCCCTTCAAGCAACAGTAGCAAAAGCAAGCCAAAGACAGCCAAAGAAGAAGACACTTTGACATGGAGAACATCAGGTGAGCCTCATAAAATGGCCACCCCATTCTCTTTTCTTTTTCTGTAAATATAAAGACCTCAATGAAGCACTTGTAACACCTACATGGGATCTGGGTAACCCCATTGAAAAAATACAAATAATTTATTCAATATTTTGTTCTTCTTTAATTTTTCTTCTTAATCAGAGGTTCTTCCTCAAATAGGGAATGTAATTTAACAGTGTGAGGTTAATCCCTATTGACTTAGAAATTGAGAAAACTCTTAGATCCATTAGAGCATCCTTTCGGAATTTTTCTAATCACGACAGATTTCATTATTACATAATAGAGGGAGAAGCAGATCAAGTTTTGCCCAAAACTCTTAAGGAGTATTTTACTACGACCACATACACTTCTCCATCTTCATTCGGTTGCCTGACATAGCGGCAGCTCATTACAAGATTAAGTCCAGCATTATACAGATGCTTCTATCTTATTTTGAACTTAATAACGAGGATCCATACACACATTTAGATGAGTTCCTAGAGATCTGCGCTACCTTTAAGTTACAGAACTTTACGGATGATGCTCTTAGGTTGCGCCTCTTTCCTTTTTCTCTCAAAGACAAAGCCAAAGGTTGGCTAAATTCTCTAGAGGCCAACACTATTACAACTTCGGTCCAGATGCAACAAGATTTTATGAAAAAGTACTTTCCAATATAAAAGACTAATCAGATTAGACGAACCATCACAAGTTTTTCTCAACTAGATGATGAGCAATTCTTTGAGACCTGGGAAAGGTTGAAAGACCTCATTCGTAAATGTTTGCATCATCAAGTGCCGAAATGGCAACTCATCCAAGGTTTCTATGACGGTTTGACTGATCACAACCGTCAAATGATCGATTCCTCATGTGGAAGGACATTCATGCTCAAGAATGAGAATGAAGCTTGGAAAATTTTTGAGAACCTGAGTGAAAAATCAATGCAACATGCCACATCGAGTCGTTCCGAGAGACAAACATCTACCACCTCTCAAAAGAGAGGCATTTATAAGGTGAATAACTAAGTGGATGTCTCTACTAAAGTAGATGCGTTGTCTCGAAAGCTAGATTAAGTCATGTTTGTAGGACAGATTTGCACACCACCACCACCTTAGCCTTCATCATCTAATGAGGTGTGTGCTTTGTGCTCGAGTCCTACTCATCTTGTACATGACTGTCCTTCGGCAGCCCAATTCCCTGAGTTTGTTCAGGAGCATGTGAATGCCACATATTCTAGATTTGGTAATGATCCATATTCGAATACATACAACCCGGGTTGGAGAAATCAACCCAATTTCTCATGGCAACCACAAGCCCCAAGCAACTCCTTCCTCCAACCTTAAAGACCGAATGTCTTGCATTTTCACAATCAACTCAACTACCATCCTCCCCCAACAACAACAATTCCAGCACTCCACTCCTCCTCCTCCTCCTCCATGAAATCTATCTTTCGAGGAGAAAGTGTTGACTGCCATCCACGGGTTGGAGACCCACACCTATTTACTGCAAGCAAATACCTAGTTGTTCCATTCTTATACTTAGTCTATCCAGAAGCTTGAGTCCCAAATGAGACAACTAGCTAATACTTTAACATGAGAGAAGAAGGGAGACTCTCGAGCCAACCGGTGAGTAATCCTAGGGGTGTAAACATGGTTGAAAAAGCTCAACACAATGAAAACACTCGTGAGCATGTTCAATCCATTACAACCCTAAGGAATGGGAAGGTAACTAATAAAAAGGTTAGGGAGAACCAGGGCGAGAAAGAAGAGCCCATTGTAGGCCCATCAAAATCCAAGGGTGAGGGAGGGAACATTCCTAAGAAGGACCAAGGTCCTTCCACATCTCCATCTATTCCTACTCCCGAGGCACCCTACATGCCTAAAGCCCCATTTCCGAACTACTTAGATGCACCTTCTCCCTTTGATAAAATGGGAGCCAAAATGGATAAAATGATGGGGTTTTCAAATAGGTCAAGGTAAATCTCCCTCTGCTTGATGCAATAAAGCAAGTTCCGGCTTATGCAAAATTTTTAAAGGACTTGTGCACTAAAAAGCACAAATCTAGGACACATGTGTCCAAGAAAGTCCTTCTTACTGAGTAGGTGAGCTCCATTTTACAATATTTCACCCATCCTAAATTCAAAGATCCGGGTGCCCCTACAATTTCTTGTGTCATTGGAGATCACTCCATTGATCGGGTACTCCTTGATTCAGGAACGAGTGTCAATTTGCTCTATTTCTCAGTATATGAGTAGCTCGGTTTAGGAGAGCTTCGCCCCACTTTGGTCATTTTACAATTAGCAGATAGATCTGTTAAAATGCCTCGTGGGGTGATTGAAGATGTCCTAATCAAGGTGGAGAATTCTATTTTCCTGTTGACTTCCTTGTCCTTGATATGGAACCGGTTCATAATCCAAAAATACAAATTCCCGTCATTCTAAGTCGCCTATTTTTGGCTACTGCCAGTGCCTGTATCAACTGTAGAACTGGGGTGATGGATGTGTATTTCAGAAACATGAATGTCTGGCTAAACATTTTCAATGCTTCCAATCAACCACCGGAAAAAGAAGAGTGTTTCTTGGTTGATACGATTGATGAGCTAGTAGAAGATGCCCTTCCTGATATTTTGACTAAAAATCCATTATAGGCATGTTTAGCTCATTTTGGTTTTGAAGACTTTGACATTGAGAAGTCCATAGAAGAGGTCAATTCATTACTTGATTCTACTTCTCTTATGGATTTCCCACCATGGAATGCTAGAGAGGAACCTTTGTCAGTTACCTCTAACATATTAGTCATTCCCCCCTTTGAGACCCCTCTAAAACTTGAGTTGAATGCAATACCTTTGCGAGAAATGCAACAGAGGTTGAAATTAAAGATCCTATAGACAGGCATCTACTCAAGGTTAATGTCCAATGATTAAAGCCCTATGTTTAGGATATTGTGAGTGGGAAGCTAATCGAGTCCATCGAGTTGGTGGACCCTGTCTATTAGGATGAGTAAGATTGCATCACGTCTGGCTGAAGACGAAAAACTTAGCGCTTGTTGGGAGGCAACCCAACCTCTTTTTCTTAAGATTTTAGATTTTTTTTTCTTTGAGGCTCGTGTTTGGGGTGAATTAAAACACACCCCCTCCATCGTGGTCATTGTACGTTTGTGGATGCGTGAGACTTCACTGTGCTCACTTGTCTAGTTTGTATTGTCACTCACCCAACTTAATGTAGTTTGGGACTTCTCAGAATTTGTTTAGGGTAGGTGGGAAGGAAAGTGTTCCCCGAATTGTGAGTCCACGTCTATAAAATCCCGATAGGAGGATGATGTTCCTGGTGAACTGATTGTGGAGGTGTTATCCAACCTCCGAATGAATTGCTTGCAATGGCGTGAATCCATGAATCTCTGGAATGAGTGATGTTTTGAATTTCTTTAAAAAAAAAAAATGGCAGTTCTTCCAAACCGCTCGGGCGGCCATTAGGGGCGCTTGAGTGGTCATCTTAGATTAAAAAAAAAATACACCTTGTTCTTTTTAGAACTGTTCTTTGTCGTCATTTGCTTTATCAACTTGATTTTGATTGGATAACTTTACTCATGCTTTATTTATCAAAATTTCTAGCATTATCCATTCTTTTGTTGGCAACATGGCTGCTAAGATCTTTAAAGGTTCAGTTTCAACGAAGTTTGGGGGTTGTGCTTAAGTGTTATTTCTTAATGCCCCTTTTTCATTGATTGATCTTATGTTTCTGGCATTCATCAAACGAGGTAATATTGTTCTTGCTCTCATCTGTGTTTCTTGTATTCTATTTTACATTGAGGACAACGTATTGTTCAAGTTTGAGGGTGCAATAAATTGAATTACAATGATGACTTTGTAAAAATGCAAGGATATCGAGTCTATTAGGATACTTTTTTACAAGTGCTGAACAGTTGGTAACTATTGAATATTGTGACATGTAAATCATAATTTAATTTTTATTGATGAGTGTAAATTTGAAAACACATGATCATGCAATCAGCAAATAGAATTATTGTTCGAACCATTTATGCTTGAGTAATAAATGAGTCATTAGTATACTTTGAACAATGCACGAGCACTGTAACATTTGTTTTGTGGGGATTGAAACTTAATCATCTTAATCTATATTCTTGTCATCTCATGTGGAATTAGAAGACCTAAAAATTGATCAACCTTGGCATAACTTATCTATTATATATATATATATATATAAGTAAAAAAGGCAACTTGACCAAGCTTTATACCAAGTAACCTGGCCTCTTGCCTCAGTAAGCAATGAGTGTTCGCATCAAATAGTGAAAGTTTTGGAATGGATAAAAGGCCTGTGTGTGAATAGTTTAAGTCCGGAGCCTATTTGACTCGAGTTAATAAGCCCTTAGGGATTTCTTGACACCTAGTGCCCTAAAGCCTTATGGTTTGGGAGTCATTGGTCTAACACTTGCTACGCGGGTTGTTTAGAAAGCTTAATGGACTTAATCACTGCACAGTACACACATAAAAAAAAGTGTTTAAATCTCATGATTGATAAGTTAAATGCCTTGGGTTTTTTAAATTGATAGCGATTCTAATAACTTTTGGGATAACATAATATGTGTTTTGAAGCAAAATTGAGGCCACATATTCTAATGTTAGTTCACTACACACCAAAGAAACTAATGACAATTCTTTGAATGAGCACAAGGGTTCGAATTTTGATTAAAATTGAATGAAAGTGCGATTATGAAGATTTGAATATTTAAACTTGTTAATAACTTGAGAATTGCGGATTTTGTGCTACAATTATATTATTACTACATGTTCTAGCAATTGTTTGAGTTTAGAAGTCCTGATTGAGTATTTTTGCAGGATTGGATGTTAGTGATGATGTTTGTGGGTATCATTTCTGTTAAACCCTCACGAGACTATAACTCGTCCTCTTGGGACACCTAGAGGTTTAAAGGCTTATTGCATAAGCTAATTGCAATCATGAATCCCATGAAAGTGGATGTAGACTAGTTTTATTTCTTTCTTTGCATTGCTAGAGGACAAGCAACGTGTAAGTTTGGGGGTGTGATCGGTGCCAAATGTTGCACATTTAGGCATCCGAAAGTACACTTGTTAGCGCTTTAGGACTTAATTCATGTAGATTTAATTACAATTTGTTGTTTTCATTGTTTTCAGGACCAAGGGGAGAAAAGACCATAATTCTCAAATGATGAGAGCTTTCAAGAATTTAGAAGAGCCCAGACGATGAAAGAACTGAAGAAAACAGGAAAAGAAACAAAGCAAAAGTGCCCTGCCACAAACCGCCCAAGCGCAACTCACCACCGCCTGAGCGCAAGGTAGCTCCGCCTGAGCGGAAGACCGCAATTTTATTTTCTGATTTTTTCCCTTTTTAAAACCCTACTTGTTACCTTATAAAAGGAAACGGGTTCATAAGTTCTAGAGGGGATTTTTATCAGAGAAAGAGACTGGAGAAGAGTTTTGAAGGTCTTGAAGCATGAAATCTTCACCATCCATTGCTGCTACTCCTTCTCCTATGATCAATTAAATCTCATCTAGGGTTTCGATGAAACCCTAGCCAAGTAACTATAGTTTAGTTGTTTATTTTAGGGTTTTATTATTTGTAAATGATGATTGTATGACATGAAGATTGCTTTGACAATAAATTTTAATGTTTATATTCAATCTTAATATAGTTCTTCATTGTCTTAGGAATTCTTCTTTTTGATTGAGATTCAATTTATATTTAATTTCTGTGATTTTATATATGAATATTTATGCAATGGAATTTATCGAACAAGTAGTTAAATATTAAGATGATCTATGCCTAGGGAAGACGAATCGTGCTACAACCTTAGGTTAATTAATTTAGTGTGGATGATTCGTGTCAACCAAAGATAGGTCATGCCTAAGATTTAAGTACTTGACCTTTTTGATGATTTAAATTAAGACTTGTAGTCTCAATTAATCGTAATCGAGTGCAAATAATTCTACCCTGATTAAATACAATATATCATGGTTAGGAGGCTAATGGTAGATTCGATGCCCTAGATCTCTTTCTCTTGACTTTCACATTACTTTTATTTGTTTTCGGTATTTAGAATTATTTTAAGATTTTTAAATACAAACTAAAAACCTTTGTTCACCATTAAATCAAAATCCATCTTTACTATTAAGCAATATAACCAGTGCAGTCTTCGTGATTCGACAACCTCAATACTTGTCACTATTATCTTAAATTAGTGCTTTTCGAGGTAACGATCTTAATCGATCAATTGTATGAGAAGATGTAGGATTGAGCTTCTTCATCTTGGATTTCCTACTTTTTCTTCTCCTTTGTGGAGCCCTAGCTCTTTGGTTCATCCTATTGTCTTCTTCACGATAAACATAAGAAGTGACTAGGCTGAGCAATTTTTATCAATTCTTTACTCAAACTTCTAGACTTTTCAGTTAGGACTTGGATTTGCCTTATAAATATTCTCTTGATTTTGATTTTGATTTTGATTTTGATTTTGATTTTGATTTTGATTCCATGAACCATTTCATGGATTTCTCCTAAAAGCAGTGCAATTAGGTCTAGTGTGACCCTTCACTCCACACTAAAAACATGTGAGAATGAATCTAGGAAAAGGGAACCTTCTAGTAGAATGATGGACATGAGTCCTCATAGCTTCATTAAGAACAAAATTTTTATCACATCCGGGAGAAATACAAGTTTGATGTAGTTGAGGATAGGCTGGATTCATATTTGGTTGGAAAGGAGATTCTGGAATCCTAGCCTTAGTGCCAGAAGTAGTAGGTTTATCATGATTTGGATTAGCATGAATTGGCTCAAAAGTTGCATTGACCATCGTACCAACATTCATGAGAATTGATGGTCTATCTGTATGTCCTATGTTAATCATGTTCACAGCTGAACGCTGTATTCTAGCCAAACCATCCAAGATTTGAGTGTTGCTAAGGAGTCTAGCCTCCTTTTCATAACTAGTTACTTTCTTAGCTAACCCATCTTTAACTTTGAGGAGATTAAGAAACTCTTTTTCAGGAAACTTCACCTTCTCAATAAGGTTCTCTTTCTTAGTTCTTAATTCTGAAACAATAGTTTTTGACTCATCAGTTTCATTCATGGAAGTGTCTTTTTCTAGAACTTCGACCCATTTGGTTAGTGCACCATTTTCTTCTTCAAGACACTCCACTTTGACCACAGGTCAGTCTTTTCTTGCTCAAGCCGAGAAACTAGAGCATTCTTCCATTCTACTTCTAGTTTACAATCATCTCTTTCAAGTTGAACTGTTTTAAATTTTTTGTTCAAAGAGATTTTTGTCTTTTTTAGATTTAGACTCTCAGAATATATTTTTTCATAAGCTGAGTCCATAACTTCATCAGATTCAAAGTCACTGTGACTCTTCTCATCATCTCCATAGTCTCGGTCTCATGACCATCATCACTTTTCTCCTTTTCATCAATCATGGGGAGAGTTTCAACAATCTCAGATAGGGAGACAATAAAAACCATATGATTAGCAAATTCTCCACTTGAAGAAGAGTTATCAAATTTTTTACTTTTGGCTTCACTGTCATCCCATGTGGCATTCATCACTTTTTCCTCACTCTTCTGATTGTTAGGGCATTCAAGTGAGATGTGACCATATCCTTTGCATTCATAGCATTGGATGCCACGAAATTTCTTGTCACCACCTTAAAAAATTTTCTTATTTTCTCAAGGTTTTGACTTTGGCTTTTCAAAATATTTTTCTCATTGTCTATGATTAAATCTTTTATTTGTTTTTAAATTGTTTTGAAATTTCTTAACAAATAGGGCCAATTCCTTCTCTCCCAATTCTGAGTCACTATCATCTTCATCTACAATTTCCTTGACAGTTTTCAAGGCTACCAATTTTATTTTTCTTGGATGGCCGAAGATTGAGTTCGATGGCTTGGAGAGACCCAACCAATTCTTTAATCTTGAGAGAGTTAACATTCTTGCTCTCCTCTATGGCATTGAACTTAGATTGAAATCTCTCAGGTAGAGATCTAAGGATTTTTCTCACAATTTTAGACTCACTAAAATTTTCACCCAAATTGAAATTAGAATTTATAATGTCACTCAATTTAGCATAGCATTCATCAAAGATGTCATTGTCTTCCATTTTTAAGTTTTCAAATTTTGTGGTGAGCATTTGAAGCTTCGAGATCTTAACTATCGTGGTACCCTCATGGGTAATCTCAAGAGTGTCCCATGCTTCCTTTACCGTTTCACATGAAGAAATTCGTCTAGAATTCCTCGGCTATGATTGCAGTAAAGAATGCATTGAGACCTTTAGTATTCCAACCACGAGTCTCGAGCTCATCTCTGGTCTAGTCTTTGGAGTCTTTGGTGATTGTTACTTCATTAAGAATATTCGTAGGCGTAGTCCACCCATTTAGAATAGACATCCAAATTCTCTCGTCTATAGATTTGAGAAAGGCTCTTATTCGAACTTTCCAATAAGCATAATCATTCTCATCAAATAGTGGGGGACAGGAGATAGAACCACCCTCTCTTAGAGTAGTCATTGATCAAGAATTTTAAGAAAGATCACACTTAAAGGTTTAACCTTGTAGGTGAACCTACTTTATTACCAATTGAAATATCCTAGTTAAATGATTCCTTTGATCTAGAGGGGGGGGGGGGGGGGTGAATAGGTCTTCCTAGCAATATTTACCAATTTTAATTTTACACAGATATCAATCAAAGTTATGGTGAACAAAGCAATCAAGTGCGGAAATAATAGAAGACACACAATTCATAACACAAAATATTTTACGTGGAAACCCTTCCGGGAAAAACCACGGGACCTAGTCCAACACAAAATTCACTAAGAGAATTGTTATTAAGTACAAAACTCGAACCTTACCCAACCGGACACCGCATACTGTTCCTCGATATAGATTCCTCGTCTTCAAGTTCACGAACTACACATTCGATCTTTGCCACAACAGCTCCGGTTCCTCACCGACCAACGCTTCTAAAAGTTTCCAATTACGATCTCCAAAGATCGATCTCCATCCTCGATGACTTTGGCTCATGTCAATCAAACGATCACACAGAGCACACACAGTGTTTTGAAGGTTTAACAATCTTCTAGATGGATCTTAATCACAATGGAGATCAACCAATACAAGAATAAAGATTTAGAGTTTAATCTTGCATCATCTAGAATGTGAGAGAGGAGAACAATGGGTATCCACCAAGAGGGGATTGGAGAACCCTAGATTACTCAGAGAAGTCTCAAAACTCTCTCACCTAAACCTTAGAATGAGCTAAGAGATCATTACTTAAATAGTCAAAACAATCCTATTGCCAAAAACAGATTTTAGATTGTTTTAGAATGAGAATATATGAGGTCCGTTTGAACGGCCAGAGGGACGTTCGAATGGCTTGAGATTGGTTTGAGATTGGCTTGAAAACGGAGAGCCAAAGAAGCTACTGGAGTCTCTGTTATAATTGGCCGTTCGAACGGATGGCTATCCGTTCTGTACCATTCGAACGACTAGCTGGGCATTCGAACGATCTGTGTAAATTTTGACTATTTTGTGCATAGAAACCATTCCAAACATCCAATCTCTTATCTAATCAGACTATAACCAACTTGAGTAAATTTCTAATCACCTAGGGTATATGATAGTGTTATCTACGATAATTCTACCTAAGGTAACCACTAGGTATTTAGGTCACTTACCATCCTAAGAGTGTGAGCAAAGCTTTAACCGGAATGTATTTCACTTGAGTCTTTGGAGCTTCATCTTCACTAGTCTTGAACAACCAGAGGAACAACGACACTAGGCTTATATTGACACTATTTTGACATCGGAATTAAACTAATACAAATATGACTTTAAGATAAGAAAGGTTATTATGAAAATCTAAGCTAATAGGGACATTTTGAGAAAAAAACAAATCTAATAAGGATATTATGGGAAATTTTGTAAGAAAGGGTATTATGGGAAAATAAATTATAGGAACATTTTGAAAAAAATTATAATATAGAAGATATATATATATATATATATATTTATTTATTTATTTATTTATTTATTTATTTAGGAAATAAAAACTTGTATGAAAGGTTATTAGGGGATAATAAATTAATAGGAATATTTTGAGAAAAAAAAAAAATCTAATAAGAGTATTATGTAAAATCTTGTAAGAAAGGGTATTATAGGAAAAATTATTTTAAAAAAATCTAATCTTTTTAATTATAATGAGAGAAGCGGGGTTAAAAAGTTGGCTGATTTTTTTCTAATATTCCTAATGAGTCCTAATTTTATGGTATCCTACTGTGAACGTAGTTAGTAAGATGAATTTTTACATTTATCCTATTTTATCCTTAACTCCATATAAAAAAAATTAAGATATTATGTTATCTTATTTTACATTAGAAAAGTTAGTAGGGGTATTGGAGTAATATCAATTACAACTAAGAATAATCCCTCTATATCTCCACGATTCCCTCAAATCCTTATCCTTAATTATCTTCTCTCATGCTCCCACCTTAGTCTCTCTCAATGAAGAAGCACACTTTCTATACGTCGTAACTACTTTTCAAGAGAAAAAGTAAGGCTTTTGGTTCTCAAAATATCCATTTCTATACTAACGTGTCCCTCACAATTATTTTATTATCTAGAAGTCCCTCAAGTTTCTAAACCCAAATATTAAAAAAAAAAGTTCAAAATGCCCTAACTAGTATCCCTCTTCCCAGTCTCTCTCCCCTTCCCCTCTCTCTCACGTGTGTTGCCCAAGTATTGGACCCTAGAGGGGGATGAATAGGGTCTAATGGTTATTTAAAATTCTTCCTAATTCCTTAAGCGGAATTTCAACTATATAAGTTAAAAGGAATTAAATTTTTTGCAATATTACCAACCAATGTAAAATAATACATTAAAGAGAAGAGTTAGAGAGAATATAAACATGTTGACACACGATATTGTTTACGAAGTTCGGCAACCCGCCTCAAGCTATACCCGCTAGAGGATTCACCACGATTTATACTCAATCTCACAGACTTCTTCAAGGGTAAATTCCAAACCTTTTACAATTCTCTTCCGGGTGAGAATCACACATTTACAAAGCTCCCGGCTTAACGGACAAGACACCCACGGACGTCTTGATTTCAACACACTTTGAATAAGTGTTTACAATCTTGAAATGCTACTTAGATGAGCTGATAAAGACTTTAACACTCTCTAGAAAATCTCTCAAAAATTGGAGTTGAATAGCTCAAAAACTAGGATTTGAGATTTATAGGTTGAACTCTATAGATTTGGCAATCTAAGCTTTGAGCGAATGATTTGATTAATTGGAAGTATTGGAGTTTATAATATCATTAATAAATTATTCCTATTTATAGCTCTTGCTCAATTATAATCGTTGGAGACTTCTTGAGAATTCAAAGAATTGTTAAACACTAGCCATTACAGAGTTCAGGAAACTCTGTCCCGTAAGAATTCGTTAACGAGATTGGAACAAAAATGAAAGCAATGACTCTGCGTCCAAATTCGTCAATGAGATTGAATTCCCTCTTTAATTTCGTCGACGAGATTACCTTGATTTTTCTGTAATCTCATCTTTACTTAACTAATATGATGAGAATGAATTCCTTGATCTTTTGGCTTATCTTTATCATGTTTTTGGTCATTCCAAATGATGTCATATGGTCTTAAAATATTTATCAATTTAGTCTTAGGCTCCTATGATCATTCTAAGCTTTTGAGCATCCAACCAACAACCTTTGAGGATTTTTTACAAAAGTCCTAAACTATCTTAAACTAAATTATAAAACTATAAAGATTCCTTAAGAGTATTTACTCTTCATTCTTGATCTTGACTAGATTTCATCTTTATTGGCTTCATAATCAGCCTTCATGTCTTCTTGATGATCCGACTTGGACTTTGACTTTCGATATGATTTTTCTCTTCATGACTTGAGCTTGATGTGATCTGATCGTCAGTCAAATCTTAAATTATTCATTCTTAGTAATAATTACGTAGAATAGTACTAGTAAGGGTATCGTTCCTCTGAGGACTGCGCTGGTTTCGTTGCTTTTTATTCAGATTAATTTTAAACTAATAATTGAGGCAATTGAATTTTGATTTGATTAAACTAAAACAATGAATTAAACTAATTTAAATGAAATTTCTAAATTAAACTAAAAACAATTGGGTTTTTAAATCCTTTTGGAGAGAAAATCTAGGGTTTTCAAATCCACCACTAACGTAATAACTAATCCCTATTTTAAATTTATTATAACCTCTTAAATTGTAAACATTCCAGTTAGAGTGACAGCACGTCCCCTCTCAACTGCTCAAGAAAAGTTCAAGGGATTATATCCTTAGAATATCGTATCTTCGGTTAGCACGAATGATACACACTAATCTACGGTTGTGTAATCACTCGTCTTCCCTTAGCATAAAATATCTTCAGATTTAATCTCTCGATATTTTAAAACCATTGCATAAAACCTATGTTTAAATTCTAACGAAAATTAACACAAGTGATTTTAATTCCAATTTCATAATACCTAAGACAAGGTTGAGAATTCCATTGAAATTAAATATAATTCAAATAAATCCGGTTGTTTGAAAACAACCCTCTCATTATGCAATCAATGTTTTACAATGCAGAGAATTAAAATAAAAACAAAATAAAGGACACAGTTACTTGGTTAGGGTTTCATCGAAACCCTAGAGTGGAAATTAGTTCATCGCGAGGGAGGAATGCAACATCTTCATGGACAAAGTTGCAGCACTTCTCTTCATGACTTCCTTGATCTCCAAGCTTCTCTTCTTCAGATCCAAAATCTCTACAAATTTCTCTCTCTCTCTAATGATAATGGCTAAGAATTCTCCTTTTTATAGAGAAAGATAGAAAGATAGAGTCCTTCTAGAATAAGGAGTTCTAATTGAGGTACAACTCTTCTTTTTCTCTCTCTAAACTCTCTTAGGGTTGAATGAGGATTAAACCATCATTTAGGAAGACAATAATAGAGTTGGAAAGTGTTTAGAAGTACTAAAACACTATTCACGAAACACTATTCACGGAATATTATTTCACCATATTTACAGTTTTGCCACTGAACTTCAAATAATTCTAGAGAGCTCAATTTTAATCGGATTGACCTGAAATTTTAAACATAGCTTCTTTAGGTCATCTAGAATCTACCCAAAAAGTTTCATAAATTTTGGATAAAGAAAAATTACCAAACTATCCCTCTATTGATAGAAGTGCGATTTTGGCCAATCGATTTATCAGGATAGATTTCTGCGATTTCGCTCTCTTTTCTTCTTCTTTCTTTTACTCTTCTTTTTTTCTGAGATTTTTGGAGTCTTTGAAGCTTGTAAATCTTCCATTTTATCTTCTTTTCCTCGTATGAACCTGAAATAAGAATAAACAACCAAGTAGCATAAAATAATATAAATAATTACTCTAAATGATTAGCAAGTTAAGTTTGAGGTGCTTTTATGTATAACATTTAGCACCGATCATGATCTTTCATTATGCTCAATTTGATCCAATTGTTTTCTTATGGCATGATGGAGGAATCTTCTTTAAGTTCGGTTGCATTTCTATCTTTTTGCCTTGGATGATGTGCTAATGCTCTTCATAAGTTGAATTACACTTAAACTCAATAAAACATTAGGAACACAAATGTCATTCTATTATTGTGTTATCATCAAAATCAAAGATGTTACCTTAAGTCAAAAACCTAAAGACTAACAACGTGCGTCGCACATGCCACCCACTAGTTGAGTATTATGGGAAATAAAAACTTTGCTGAACAATTATTTTGTCTTATTTGATAGTTCTATATATATATATATATATATATATATATAGAAGAAGGGTATTTTTGTCAATTTATTTTATATAATTTTCAAAATACCCATGTAAAAATATATTTTGAACTGCTTAGATTATCTCTTCAATAGAGCTTCCATAGAGTTCCTTCGAATCAAAGCAGCCAAAAAATGCTAGTCGGGAAATTATAGAAAAATAATTTAATAGATGAAAATATCTTCTATCATTTTTTTTGGATTGCTCCAATCATTTCTTCAATCAGAGCTTTGTTCACAGTTCTCGTATATAAATTAAACACCCACCCAATAAAGAAAGAAAAGATACGAGGGAACCCAATAGTTATTTGTTGCTGTTACCACTAGTGAAATTACAAAAGCACCCTCCTCCTCTCTCTATAAATGATATTATTGGGTTTCATTTGCTTTCCTTTTTTGCTAAGATGGGGATGGAATTCAAATGATTAACCATGACCTCGAAATTTCCTCGCGCACATGCTAGAGAAAATCTCTCTAGCTTTAACATCAAAGCGCTACATGTCTAACTCTATCTAATATAAGGTCAAAGGAAAATAGTGTAGAATGACATGCACATGACGCTCTGATTTTAAACTCAAAGAATTTTTCTTTTCGACTTTCAGAATCTAAACAAAATTGAATTTTCAGCTATACTGAATATTATTATAGTAAAATGCTACAAAAATTATACCATCATAAGACAAGCTGAAACCATTCCCCGAGACGATATGATTGAACTTTTTTCTCAATTTAATATAATTATAAAAGGCTATTGAGACCATACAGTCATAAGGCAACTCGAGACCATTTCTAAGATGATATTTTCTGAAAATATAGAATATTATAAGATGCCCTAATCTCCATTACTTATTCGTCTCAAGTTATTTCACTTGAGTCAAGTTATTTGTCTAAACCATATAATTATATTGATTCAAGTAAAATTGATTTTGAATCAAGTTATTTTACTTGATGAGGGAAAAAACTTTCACCCAATGAACAAGTGACAAGACTCTAGGGTATCCTAAAGTTTTTGATGCCTTAGGGTCTCATCTTCTCGGGAAGAGTCTTAGGTTGCTCTATGATCCTAAGGTCACAATAGTATTTCTCATTATTATAATAGAGAATGTTACTCCACAACCCTTAAGTAAACATTATAAAGTACATTGGATGTACTCATGCAATGTAAGAGAATTTTAGTTATTTGGTTGAAAATATCTCAAGTATAACCACTTTACTTAATTTTCTTACCAACTGCTTTAAATTTCTATACAATAATCGAAATAAGCTTCCAATCTAAATTTTAGTTATTTGGTTGAAAATATCTCAAGTACAACCACTTTTCTTAATTTTATTACCAACTGCTTTACATTTCTATAAAATAATCGAAATAAGCTTTCAATCTAAATTTTAGTTATTTTGTTAAAGATATGTTAAGTAGAACGATTTTTTTACCTAATCATGTACTTGTTATTTGTTAGTAGAGAGGGCGTATTAATGCGGCTCTCAAATTGAAAAGAGTGCAACCTGTCATCAAAGCAAAAGCTCGTTGGTTAATAATTAAGGATGTCTTTGCTGAATTGCTGGTATCATTATTATTATTTTGTATTATTTTAGACTGTAACTCCAATTAACTTAGATTATTATTAGTTGTAAGGTTAGTAATTATAAGTGTAATTACTGTAATTGAAATGTTATTTTTTTATTTATTCTTTATTCTTCCTTTGGATCTTTAGTCTATCATCAGTGAGGACAAGTCTGGAAGGATGGGTTCAAATTGTAATTCTTTCTTTTATTTGCAATATGATCAACGGCTGTCTAATCCCAGCTTACTTTTTTTTTTGGTGAGATACGCGGTTAGGCCCCAACACTAGTTAATAGGTTAGTATTTGTTCTAAGTCATGAGCGGGTGGAGATGACAACACACTCACATCCTCTCTGGAATAAAACCCGGATCACTAAGGGGTTGTTTGGCATCATTCATCGGGAATGATTTTTCTTATCCCTATAACAAAAACAGTGTAAACGTATTTGGCAAGTCATTTTTAGGAAACGATTTTAAGAATCGTCTTGCTTTAAGAACAATTTTTAGGGAATAAAAAAAATTGCTTTTCAGAATCAATTCTGAGAAACACACTTAAAACGAACGAGATATGCATCAAAATGGACGAGATAGACATAATAAAAAATTTGGTATTTTATGACACTTATATATGTGTTGATGATATGACAATATTTAATGCCTAAAATAATCTTATTTATTTTTCTTTTTCTTTTTTTCATCCAAAAGTAATTCTGTTATTTCTTTTCTTCATAATTGATTCTGATTGACAGTTACCAAATACATTCACAGTACAAAATTGATTATAAGAATCAAAACTTATAAGAAATTTTTTTTTTCAAAATTAAAGAATCGACATAATTGATGCCAAACGGCCCCTAAAGTAGTGACTAATACACACTACCGATGGGGGCAAGCAATGCTTTTCAACCCTGACTTAGTTGAAATGACAAAAAAACAAAAAACAAAAAGCACCACTACGTGACTTGATTATTTTTTTGCCAAATAAATGGTTGATGATTCCTTTTCTTTGTTTGATTCTCTCCACTTTCACAATCCAAATAGAATGAAAAGGGCTCTAAACTCAACAAAGTCCTCACTAGATGCCCCCCAGGCGCCAGATGGCTCTTAACCACTCCATCTGAACTTTCTGACATCCCTCAGACATTTCAAAGGAGCGCAAACCCGAAACTCTCGTGCCACATGTACGGCAGGCAGAGGTGGAGAAAACGTCCAAAAGGCCCTGCAAATGTGAGAGGAAAAAAGGAGAAATGAGGGATATGTACTGCGTACAATTGGCGGCACCCCCGGATCGTAAGCTGATTTACTTTGCTGTTGCTTCTTTTGTCTACCAGTGCATTTGAATCTCCTTGTGCTAAACGCCAAAATTTTAGGGCAGTGACTATTTAGAGTAATGGAGTTATTTTATGGCCACGTGTCTCTTTTAGCATGCTCTTATCTATGATTAAGATTAAGAAAATTGAAGCTAATATTTTTGTTTTTTGGCTTTTTAAAAATCTAGATTGTTTAATCATAGGAGTGAGTGAATGTTAACTACAGTTGATGTGTGGTAAAAAAGAGGGCGTTGACTAATAAGGATTATACATTAGACTACATAGTCTATTGCGGCAGTCGATTAAGTATTTCCCTTTATTTTAGGGTTCTTGTTCTTTCATCTTGGATGGAAACTTGCACCTCTAAATGTCGTCACGAGTTTCATTCGTCCCCTTTAACTACATTTAATTGTAGTTAAACTTAATTAACCTAAAATTCATATATATTTTTTTAAGAAAATCATAGTTAAATGGATGAATCTTAGGGGTGAATGAACCTTAATAACAGTCAGTGGGTGTTAAAAGGGACACAAGGCGGTTTGTAGAGTCCCCTTAACAGTGGCTAAGCATAATTAACCAAAAGTTAACATTTTTTTGTTCTAAAAACCAGTTTAAATGGATGAACCTTAGGGGTGAGTGAATCTTAACCATAATTAATGAGTCTTAAAAGGGATATGTGGTGGCTTGTAGAGCTCCCTTTAAATGTGGTTAAGCTTAATCAATCTAAGATTAATATTTTTTATTTTATTTTTTCTAAAAACCAAGTTTAGATGAATGAATCCTAGGGATAAGTAAATCTTAAGCACAATTATTGAGTGTTAGAAAGGGACATAGAGGGTTGTAGAGGGCAGAAGGCATGCAAAAAGAATCAATTTCTTTTATTTTATTATAAAAAATGTGAGAGTATTAAAAATGACTAAGTTTAGCGGATTTTGCTAGCCCCAGTCGCAAATCTTCCAAAGATGCAACTGGGGTGCTACAAATGCCAAACATTCTCGGACTTTTACTTTTTAAACTGTTAAAATAATGAAACATCTCCACTTATTAGCCCCATCTTGCGTCTATGGAAAATTTTTGAGTAAATAATGAAACATCTCCACTTATTAGCCCACTTGGGTCTATGGAAATTTTTTGAGTAAATGCGACTGGGGTTAGCACTCCTCAAGTTTAGCATTCCTCAATTTCAATATGCTACGAACATGCATTAGAATATTCCCCTTTTTTTAGCATCGATTGTTCATCAAATACACGTGTCAATTGTATCCCGATGATGTATGATATATCTAGGTTCGACTCCCGAGTACCCTAGAAAGAAAGGAAATAAAAATTTCAAGATAAGCATTGTTAACCTCTCTGTTGAGGGAGGTCTGGGATCCAATCTCCCTAGGTGATGAGTCCGCAAGAGCTCCAATCCCCACACTAACAACTAACTGGCTAACATAGGTAAATGATATTTGAAGAAAAAAAGAAGCCTTGTTAAGATTTTGTCATCTTGCAGATTTTTTTCCACATTACATCTTTTATAATCTTTAATATGACTATAAATTCTATCTGAGAGACGCCACATGACTCCATTACTATTTACAATTCAAACTGACACGACTCTTCCCCACACGACTCTTCCCATATTGTTGAGGTGTTGAGAGAAGAGGGTGAGAGATTGTGGGCCGGGATATATATCCGTAGAAATTGTCACTTCTTTATCTCTCAAACTGTATCTCTCACCTCTTACCAATTTTTCTCTCACCTCTTTATCTCCCAAGTAGGGGCCGATCCCGGGGAGGGGAGGGACCATGCCACCCCGAATTTTTTTAAAAAATTATTAAATTATAGGTATATTTTTTTAAAAAAAAAATACATAATATCTTAATTTTGTATATAGACCCCCGAAACAAAATTTTGTAAATTTTTTTTTTATATGTGTAGTATAAAGGGATTGATTCTTTAGGCATCCTGTGTCCATGTGTCCTTTTTAATCCTCTTTAACCCTAGCCAAGATTTATTAACTCAAGATTTAATTTTTTCTTAAAAAAAAGGGTAGTTGTATAAACCTTAATGCTATGTTTAGTTGTTGAGAAAATAGGTGAAAACATGGAAAAGAAAATGAAATTTTGGATTTCTAATATAATTTTTAGTTGTGTTTTGTCTAATTTTCTGTTCTTTTCCATGTTTTTACTTATTTTCTCAACAACCAAGCATAGAGTAAGGGTGAGTGAATCTATAACCACAATTAATGGGTGTTAAAATGGTCAGGTGTCAAGTAGGGGAGGCGCACATGTTCCACTGAATGGAACATCCATGGAAAAAATAATCTTCATAATATAAAAATATAATTAATATTATTTATATAATGAATTTATCGAAAGGGGAACCTTATTTTTCTTTGGGCGCTTTACCTAATAGGGCATGCTTTGAATTTTGTTTTTTGGAAACTCAGGGTATCCCCAACCCTTTGGGTCAGGACTAATCCCTGAGGGTGAAACGAGAGCTCGCAACCCGCTACACCAGGTAAGTTCAGGGAAATCTTGTGCAGAACTCTCCTCAAAGGGGGAGTGAGAAGTCAAACCCAAGACCTTCTGCTTCATGAGGCATAAGTCCCGGGAACCATTGGTATACTCCTTCAATGTATGCTTTGCATTTTTATTACCTAAAAGGGCATGCTTTTTAATAGAGTACATGTATGGTTATGATATGCATGAGATGCACCATATCATTACTATCATCACAATTGGAAAGATTTGGATTTAGAATGAGATTGAGATTTGATTAGGATTTGATTAGCATTAAATTAGGAATGACTTGATATAGTTTCTATATTTATCTATATACTATTATCTATTTAAATCCTAGTTGGGTCTCTTTGTAATCATCTTGAGAATTCAATAGAATTAGTTTCTCTTTATGGTATCAAAGCGGGTCGATCCGACCCTGTTGTAAATTTTTTCTTAGTTACATTGATCTCCTCTAATTGGCGTCCTTTCCGGCGGGCCGTCTTCATTGCCACCCGTCGGGTCTGAACTTTATTTTGTCAATTACTTCTGCATGGATCTAGATTGCCATTTGTCACAGCCCAAAAAATATGTTGCTGCCCTTGTCCCTACAGATCCCACATCGACCATGCTCTCCTTGCTGGTAATCCATTATCAATTGAAAAAATCCATTCCCCAACTCTTCTTTCCTTGAGACATTCTCAGCTTTCGATCTTGGACTTACAGCCGATGTAAATTGCTCATGCAGCCCAAAATATAGCACTGCCCCCCACTATGCCACCTCTGGTGGATTTGTTAACTCTGTTGTTTTTTTCGAGCTTGTTGCTAATCTGAATTTAATTGGTGCCTATGGCTATCGGTCTCTTGATTTTACTGTTGTTTCTCCAAAAACTCTCGAAAGTGAAAGTTGTTCATGAAGAACTCCTCACAACAATGATCTGGATGGTTCTGCTAGTGAGCACTATCTACAAGTGTCCACAGACACTTCAAATTCCAAGGATGCATCCGTAAATCTTTAGCAATGCTGGAAGGGTTGGCCAATACCTCATCGTCATTCCAAGGATATTTCTGGGGGGAAAAAAATTTGTTGTTGATTGTTTTGAGAGAGAGAGAGGATTCAATTTTTTTTTTGTCCCATAGAGCCTCATATCAAGACCTGTGACCCCTTTAGCATGTCTACAGGCAAGATCATTAGGATTCACTTTTTAGGCCCAAAGAGGCCCGACTCGTGACCCCTTTGGCCAGACCATAGGCACGATCATGTATGTCATTTTGAATATGGCCCACAAGGCCCATTTCATTGCCCAAGAGGCAATTCGGCCCATTGAGGCCCTGACCCATTGAGGTCCATCCCTTTTCATTGACCCATAGAGGTCTATCCCATTGAGCCCCCTATTATTCTCTCTCTATACAATACATCAACAATGGTGGCGATTGATATCAAGATCTGGAACAACATTGGAATGACTAGCAAGTTACTTTACCCCGATTGAGTATCAAACTCACACATATTTTCAAATCTACATGAGTTTGAGGGGGAGTAATAGAGTACATGTATGGTTATGATATGCATGAGATGCACCATATCATTACTATCATCACAATTGGAAAGATTTGGATTTAAAATGAGATTGAGATTGAGATTTGATTAGGATTTGATTAGCATTAAATTAGGAATGACTTAATTTAGTTTCTATATTTATCTATATACTATTATCTATTTAAACCCTAGTTGGGTCTCTTTGTAATCATCTTGAGAATTCAATAGAATTAGTTTCTCTTCACTTTTGCTATATTTATCAAAAAAGGCATGCTTTGCATTTTTATTACCAAAAAGGTATGCTTTTGACATATTACCCTTAGCTATTGATAGAAAACCAATACACTAATATGAGTAATATTGAAATACATACCCTATTTGGTAATTTTTTTAAAACCATGCCCTTTTAAGTGATGATTTTCATTTAGGGTGACTAAACGGCAGGGGCGGAGCCACATGGGGCCGGGGGGCTGAAGGCCCCCATGAATTCTTGTATTTTTTTTTCCTATATAGCACTAATAGGGGCGTAGCATGGGAGAGGAGCGGAACCGAGGGACGGGGTGCTCTAGCCCCTCCTAAACTTCTGAGAAAAATATATATATTCCTTATAAATGGACACAAACAGACCCGATGGCCCATTAACTTGGCCCTCAAAAATTTTTTTCGGAGAATCCTGGCTCCGCCCTTGATAAACTATACTTATCCCTTTTTCTTTTTATGGACCTTTATTGGAATTCTATATTAACAAATTTTATGACCATAATAGACCCATTACCCAAAAAAAAAAAATTCTCGAGAAGGCCCCATACCCCAATCCCATTAATTTTCTTGATATGTGTACTTTGGCCCCTCAAGGAAAAATTCTTGGCTACAGCTCTCTCCCTTCACACTCCCCATCTCTAATCTTTCTCTCCCTCTCCTCCACATGGGGGAGTTTATAGGAGAATAAGAGTAATAATAAATAGCAAAAATTTCTTTGATTGGTTGTGATTCACACAGGGTATCTGCATTGTCGATGGTCCCAATTTGTACTTCTACATGTTTCTCCTCAAAAGGAAACAAAAAGAAAAACAAAGCACGTGAATTCGTTGTGAGGAAATTCAAACCTAAGAATAGAAAAATCATGGTAAGTACTACAATCACTCTTTTAATATCAATTCCTCTCAATCTCAATTTATTCTCATTTTTTGTTTGGTTTTTTTAAAAATTTGATTCATATTGCCATGTTTTTTTAAACTGGATCAAGGGGTTGGAGGTCCGGATAATGAAGACAACATGTGGCTGCCATGGTTGAGTCTTCTTCTACAAATAGTCTTCTTTGCTCAATGCAAGTTGCTCAATGCAAATTGCATGATGATTCCCACAAGGACAAATGCAATATGTATTAATTGGATTGCATAAACGGACGTTAATAATAACCGCACGCCCTTATGCCCCGAGTGCTCAGCTTCGCCCTTGAAGTAGACCTGATTGGAGGGTCGTCTCCCTTGTAACATGAGTGAAGAATGACCCAACCCGGCCACAAGAAGACAGTCATAGTGGCGGGGCAATGGTACCCGACATTAAGGAGAGAGAAGTGATTTGGTCTCAATGAGAGCCTAGGCGAGACTCGTTTATGATAGTCTGACCCGGATTAAGGAAAAATTTTCCTTCCTATTCTGGGTTAGGTTAGGTTACTTACCTGACTGACCCTAAAGCTGCTTAGTGAATGCTTCATCTTGCATTTCTTTTATCTTAGTAAAGCGAAGCCCCATTCTTGTGCTCCTAATACATACACTGTATCGATGTTGCGGAGAGTCATGTGTTCTCTTTGTTTCGCCTAGGCTTCGGATTCTCTCTGGCACATGCCAGAAAAGTGCTCAAGGGCTTCCACACTTAAGCAACGTGTGGCAGGAGAAGTCATTTCATTTCTCCCCTGATTTTTTACTTCTCCCCATTTGATATCTCTCCCCCTTTCTCATCATTTTATCACCATGTGTCAAATAATAACTGGAGAAGTCAAAATCGTGGGGCCATGAAATGACTTCTCCCGCCACATGTCGCTTAAGTGTGTGTTGATGATGGTTATTGAAAAGCTTGACTTGTGAAATTTTGAATTTAAGAACGTTGTTCATAATTCAATAAAATAATGACACGTGGCTCAAAGGACGTTCTAGCATATTACATATACTAAAATCCTTCTTGAGAATCGGTTAACAGAATTCCATGTTTATCTGATAATGATGATTCTGGTCATTAATGATCAATGATTTTAAGCTCTCATGCTTTTAGTTCATAAAAAAGATTTTTTGCTCATTAATGACAAATCTTATCCTTATGTCACTAATGAAAGTTGAAACTATTGCGCCTTTCACGCTATTGACACAGATTCAAGTCCTAACGCCTTTGGATATTGTTTCAGACTCTAACGCCTTCGGATATCATTTCAGGCTCTAACGCCTTTGGATGCTGTTTCAAGCTTTAATGCCTTTAATGTTGATTCAAGCTTCAACGCCTTCGGATATTCTATATGGCTTCAGTGCCTCGTTCTGGCTTTCAACGCCTTTCTTATGATGATGGGCGTGGTATGGATCAGTACCCTCTTTGTATGCCTTTCTGATGACTTCTGCCAGAAAGGAGATTTGTTTTGTCAGGGGTGAACGGTATGGTTTGGTACCTCCCCGTGGGAATGAGTGTGGCTGTTTCCCCTCATTACCTATTCCAGTGAAGCATGGATTACTTCCTGGGCTGACAGTCAGGGAGAAAGCATTGAGGATGGATTTTTCCTCAGTTTCTCTTAAGGCCTGACGGGAAGGGTGTCTTCGTCCAACACCTACGATTTCCCTATTGGACCTGAGTTACGGGAAGGGTGTCCTCGTCCAACACCTATGATTTCCCTATTGGACCTGAGTTACGGGAAGGGTGTCCTCGTCCAACACCTATGATTTCCCTATTGGACTTGAGATGATTATTAGATGATTATTATCATCGTTATTATTATTATTATTACTATCATGATTATTACTCTAGAGGAGTGTTGCTGTCTGAACACTAATATATTACCTCAGTAGGACAGTACACCATGAAAGCGTATGACCCGCTTTCACGATGTAGTTACCACTTGCTTTTGGGGGAGGATGATGAGTTGTGGTTTGGAGGGCTTAGATAGAATTTGTTAAAAGAGGGATATTGAGAATACCGCTTTTAACCTTTGAAGAATATATCTGAAAGCTTTGGTCATAAAAGCTTAAAGGAGGTATGGTGACAAAACGCCTTTATCTTGATGGAATCTAATATTTTCTCTCTAAAAGTCGGTTACAAAAACGGTTATGACAGCTGTACAAGTTAGTTACAATTTTGATAATCACCTATAAATAGAGGTGACCCCTCCCCTACAGAAGGGAGATTTTTTTGGAGAGATTTTCCTAATTCCGAGAAGATTTCCTAAAAAAAAAAATCAGTTTTCCAAACAGAATTTACAGAGAGGGAAAGTAAAGGATTCATCAAGAAAAAACATTCTGTCACTACTTTTCTTCATCGTTCTTTCTTCTCTCCCTCTGAATCATTTCCTTCTTTTTCCCCTTTTTCTTTCTTGTGTTTTCTGAATCATTTCTTCCAAAAATAACTCAATTTAGAACGGTCTGGATATCAGATTTAGGCTAGATTGAGGTTGCAGTAAACCCCATTTCTTCAAAGATCAAAACACCCCTCTACATTTTTGGCGACTCTGCTGGGGACTTCTGTAACAATTTTTGAGAGAAAATGGTGACTAAAAGAGGTGCTTCGTCCCAAGCGCGTGTTGTTCAAGAAGAAAATAGGGAAGAATCTCATACTTCCAGAGTGGAAGTTCCAGATCTTTCTGCTGTTCTTGGGTCTTTTCTTGCTCAGTTTCAGGCAACCCAAGTACAGATGCAAGCTCAGATGCAGGCTATCCAAACTCAGGTAGCAGCTCAGCTAGCAGCATCAGAAAAACAAATGCAGAAGTTTTTCAAAGAAAGCCCATCGTGAAGATAATATTCGCAATCCAGAGAGGTCGCAGGAGCGTACACCTTCTCCGTCTCAACATGATGAAGAAAATGACATGCACAATAATCCTCCCAGGAAAGATCCTATTCCTTCTTCTCCACCCTGCAATCATCGTGAACAGGAAGGGAGACATTCCTCATATATGACAGCCGAGGACTTCTCTGAAATGTTTGAAAATGAGCAAGCAAAACGTTCTGGACTTTCGAATGCTTTCGATGCTAGACCCCCCTTTTCAGCAAGAATCATGAGAATGGAATATCCAGTAGGATATATCACACCCCAATTCACTCTTTACAATGGAAGAACTGGAAATGCTCGAGAGCATGTGATGCGCTTCACTGATGCATTAAGCAGATATGCTAACAATGTAGAGCTTCGTCTCCGCGAATTTGCTAAATCTTTGACTGATCGTGCCTTCACTTGGTACACAACTTTGGCTCCAAACTCTATTCACTCTTGGGAAGAAATGGTCACTATCTTTTCCAAGAAATTCTTCTCTGTGGAAGACCGTGTTACTCTCAATACTTTGTCAAAAGAGCGGCAAAGACCTAATGAAGATCTGACACAATATGTTCGCCGCTTTCGATATTTGGTTTTAGATTGTCACGAACCAACAACTGAGGAGCAACTTGTACAAATATGTGTTGATGGAGCAGCAAAAGAATACAGAGCTTATTTGGAGGTAGCTACTATCCCCTCTTTTGAAAAGCTTTATGATGTTTCTCAAAGGCTCAACACAGTCATATCAAGAGCAACCCTACCAAGGTATGAAGACAGATATGGTAGGAAGGAGAAGAGAGAATCAGCAATGGCGGCAGAAAATTCTGGAAGGCGGCCATTCCAGAGAAATACCTCTTATCAATCTGATAAAAAAACAAAGTACAACCCAGAAAATATTCCACCGCCTTTTCCCTGCAGCATGGTCGAAGTACTACGAATCGTGGAAGTATGGATCGCTGATGGCGTTTTGTACTTACCATCACCATTCCAAAAGCCTACAGAAGAAGACAAACAGAGCAGCAAATACTGTGTGTATCACCAAACCATACGCCATTCAACAAAAGATTGTTTCTCTCTAAGGCGGATTTTTAATGACAAAATAGCTGCTGGACACCTGAAAATTTCAACTACTCCTGAAGGATCTATCCATCAGGATCCTTTGCCTAATCATAAAGTGAAGGATGTGGTTGCTATGGTCTGTCATAACTCAGCAATTGTTACAGAAAAAGAAATTGAAGAGGAAATTATCCCTAATGATCAGTCAGCAATAGAAACTCTTTCACAGAGTTCAAAGTTTAAAAACTTCTTTGATCAAATGTATTTCTCAAAAGCGGCAAGAATAGCTGCAACAGCGGCTTTGACAACAGTTGCAGAAGCTCATTCAGAACATTGTTTTCTTGCCTATTCTGCTACAAGAAAAGCAATGCCGGAAATTCAAGATGTGAGTTTCACTGCTGATGATATGAAAGCTTCATCAATAGCTCACAACAAGCCTTTGTATGTTACAGCTTTTATAAACTCTATTGAAGCAAAAAGAGCACTGATAGACCCTGGGTCTTCCTTAAACCTTATCCCATTATCAACAGCAATAGCAATGGGATTAGATCCTTCAAAGATTTCAAAGCAGCCAATAGAAATATCAGGATTCGGAGGATAGTGCCAGAACACTATTGGCTATGCTACTATTAATCTTCAAGTGGGGCCAATAAATTCAGCAATAAGAGTCCATGTTATTGAAGCCAACGTAAGCTATCATATTCTTCTTGGCCGCCCTTGGATCCACAAGTTCCAGCTAATACCATCAACATTTCATCAATGTGTTAAAGGAATATACAAAGGGAAAGTCATCAGAATACTAGCAACTGCCACACCATTTGATAAAGCCGAAGCTCATATTTCAGAGGCATTGTTTTATGATGAGTTGGCTGAAGAAGGTGAAACCGCTTTTGAAAAGGCCAAAGGAGTTATGCCACCATCATCCACTATTTTAATGCCATCAGAAATTTCAAAGGCCTCAAAAAGATCCCGAGACGAAAGTGTGAAAACAGAAATTCTAAGGGGGAATGCTATCAAAGAATCAAGAACTGGGGGCTGTAAGAGGGTAGTACAACCAGATGGAAAGATTGTATATATCTTATGACAATCAAAGGAAACTGATTCATCAAAAGAAAATCAGATTCCCATGATGGATCAAATATTTCAAGCAGAAGAAACAAGTGAAATTGGGGAAGCGCCAGAACAGATGCAGGATGGTGTAAAAGCGGTACAAGAAAGTCTTGAAGAAGTAAACATTGCAGAAAATCTATCAGAAAAGCGTCCGGTACTTATCAGTTCCAAGTTGGCCCCAAAAGAAAAAGAAGAATTAGTAAATTTGCTCAAAGAATACCGAGATATTTTTGCATGGAATTATGAAGAAATGCCAGGGTTAGATCCTACATTGGTCACACATAAATTGAATATTGAGCCAGGATATGTACCAATGAAGCAAATGCCAAGAAAATTCAGACCAGATATTGAAGATCAAATCAAAATAGAAGTTGAAAAGCTTTTGAAAGCAGGTTTTATCAAGCCAATTCAACATCCAACTTGGTTAGCCAATATCGTACCAGTCAAAAAGAAGAATGGGCAAATCCGTTGCTGTGTTGATTTCAGGGATTTAAACAAGGCATGCCCAAAAGATGAATTTCCTCTACCCAATATGGACCTATTAGTTGATGCAACAGCAGGTCATGATGCTTTTTCATTCATGGACGGTTACAGTGGTTACAATCAGATCAAGATGGCAGCAGAAGATGCAGAAAAAACCGCCTTTCGGACACCAATTGGAAATTTTTATTATACAGTTATGCCATTTGGGTTGAGAAATGCCGGGGCTACTTATCAAAGAGCTATGACAGCTATTTTCCATGATATGTTCCGTAATACAGTGGAAGATTATGTGGATGATATTGTTATCAAGTCTCGAAAGCGTTGCAGTCATGTTAAGGATCTAAGAAGAGTTTTTCAACGGTGCCGCCATTATCAGTTAAAAATGAATCCGTTAAAATGCGTTTTCAAAGTTTCTGCAGGCAAATTCCTGGGGTTCATTGTGAATAGACAGGGTATAAATGTTGATCCTACAAAGGCTCAAGCAATTGCATCCATGACAGCCCCAAGCACAGTCAAAGAGTTGAAAAGTTTCTTAGGGAAGGTATCCTATATAAGAAGATTCATACCAGGACTAGCAGCTGTCACAGTACCTCTTATGCCACTCCTACGGAAGAACTGTGTATTCAAATGGGAATCAGTGCATGAAAAAGCTTTCAAACAACTTCAACAAATGATGAGTTCAACAGCAACTATGATGGCACCAATCCCCAAGAAGCCTTTGGTCCTGTATCTGGCTTCAACAGAAACCGCTATTGGAGCTCTTCTAGCCCAGGAAGATTTGTCTGGTTGTGAATGGCCAATATACTATCTTAGCAGAATTCTCAGAGATGCAGAATTGAGATACCCTCGGATTGAAAGAAGTTGTTTATCTCTGATCTATGCCTTACAAAAATTCCGTCATTATTTACTATCTCATAAAATTTTTCTGATGACAAAATCTGATCCAATCAAATATCTCATGTCAAAACCAGTTCTTTCAGGACGAGCAGCTAAATGGCTCCTTTCATTATCAGAGTTTGATATTACATGCCTTTGTCCTCGTGCCATCAAAGGACAAGCAGTAGCAGATCTATTGGCAAACTTTCCAGGAAATGATGATTTGAAATTAAGAGAAGAACTACCAGGAGAATTCCCTGAAGCAATGACTATTGAAACAAAAGAGGAATGGTTCATGTATTTTGACGGATCTAAAACTGCAGATTCAGCTGGGGCAGGTATTGTGTTAAAAGCTCCTGGGGGTGAGGTAATGTCTTTTTCTTTCAAATTGGATTTTCCTTGCTCTAACAATATAGCAGAATATGAAGCTCTTCTCATAGGTTTGTCAATTGCTAAAGAGTTAAAGGCCAAAAGAATAAATGTAATAGGAGATTCCAACTTGGTAATTAGTCAAATAGAAGGGTCATTCAATGTAAAAGATGTTGGTTTGGCTCCCTACAGAACAGCGGTTCAAAGAATAATGACTAATTTTGATGAGATAGAATTCAAATATCAAGAGCGTACAAGAAACCGCCATGCTGATGCACTTGCTACTTTGGCATCAAAGTTAATATTTGAAGGAGAATCTTCTCAGGTGGTGATTGAAAGGCGTATAATAGCTACACCGCTGATGGAAGAATTATGCGACACAGAATCAGAAGAAACAGATTGGAGAGAACCAATTTTGAAGGATGCCTTCTGCCTTCATGATTCAACAGTAGTCCCTACCACAACACTGAAAGTCTTAAAGAATTTCTTGCAGATAAATGGGGATCTGTATTTCAAAGGGCCCGAAGGAGTTTTGATGAGATGTGTTGGAGCAAAAGAAGCTAAGAAACAAATGATGCAAATCCACACAAAAATATGTGGGTATAATCCTTCTGTTAGTCTGTATAGGAGGTTACAGCGTTTTGGAATATACTGGCCAACAATGGAGAAAGATGCTGCTATGTTACAGAAAGAATGTTCTGATTGTCAAATATTGCCAGATAAAGAAGAATGTCACTTTACAAATTCTTGGGAAGATTGGAAGAAACCGTACAATGACTATTTCACAGATGGAATAATGCCTACTGATCAAAAGGAATCCTTTAAGTTTAAGAAGAAAGTTGCCAAATTCTACTTTGAGAAAGGAGAATTATTCAGAAAAGGATACAACGGTATTGCTCTCAAGTGCTTGTCTGGAAAGGAGATCGAAATAGCATTGCATGAAGCTCACAGTGGAGATTGTGGTGTTCATCAAGGAAAAAGAAAGCTGTTTCAACACATTTTGGGGTTGGGATATTATTGGCCTACTATGGAGGCAGATTCACACCTATATGTTCAAAGCTGTCATCAGTGTCAGATAAGAGGAAATGTCATTCATGCACCTGCACAATCTCTACGGTATGTCTCTACGCCCTGGCCCTTTCATACTTGGGGGCTAGATTTAATTGGACCTGTTAATCCTCCTGCTGAAGGATATGTTTGGATACTTGTGGCTACTGAATATTTCACCAAGTGGGTAGAGGCTATACCATTAAGAAAGGCTACAGGTATCATGGTGGCTAAGTTTATTAAAGAAAATATCATCTGCCGCTTTGGAATACCAAAGGAGGTCATCACTGATAATGGAACGCCTTTCATAAATTCTAATGTGAGAGAGTTACTGGAGAAATATGATATCAAACACAAGAAGTCAACCCCCTATTATCCTAAAGGGAATGGGCAAGCAGAGGCTACTAACAAGACTATCCTGAAGATAATTGGAAAAATGATAGAAGGAGCTCATAAAAAATGGTGTGAAAGACTTCCAACAGCGCTCTGGGCTTACAGAACTTCAGCAAGGACTGCAACAGGTGTTACCCATTTCTCTTTAGTATATGGGACAGAAGCTGTTGTACCTCTGGAAGTCAAGATACCATCTACAAGAATTGAAGTATTTGATGGAGAGGAGGCATGCCTCCAAGCTGCTAGATTAGCTCAGCTAGAAGTTATGGATGAAAAGCGTGAAGCTGTAGCTATAAAGACAAAAGCGTATCAAAAGAGAGTTAAGCGTATGACAAGGCAGTACGACATAGAATTCTGAAAGAGGGTGACTTGGTCCTTCGAACAGCTATTCATATCAGGAATGGTACAAAAGTGGCAAAGTTTACTCCTAATTGGGAAGGGCCATTTTTGATAAGGCAAAGTTTTGACAGCGGTTATTGTCTTTTGTCTACGCCATCTGGTGAAGTATTACATGATCCTATCAATGTAAAATGGTTAAAAAAGTACTATGCTTAATAAGAAAGATAACAAAATTTTTTCTTTTGTATTCATATAAAATTTGACAAGAGTTACAAAAGAGTAAAGAAAAAGCTTTTACAAAATGTCAGCAGTAAAGCCTTTCTCATTTAGATATACAAGTCTTTCAGCAGAAGCCTTTAGACGAATATATTCTTCATGATCTGCTTTGATTTCTTCTTGTAGAACTGACAGACTATCTTGAGCAGCTTTTATTCCTTTTTCTTTTTCTTCCAGCATGGCCTGATGGCGGGCAATCTCTTGACGAATAATATGAATATTATCTTGATCGTTTGATATCGCTTTCTTGAATTCTTCCACTTTGATCACTTTATTTTTGTAGGAGCTATTCAGCCTGGCAAAGCTCTTGGCTTGGAAAAATGTAACAGATAAACTACTCAGAAAATCTGTTAACCATTTTACATTAACGTTGATATCCTCTAACTCCTTCAGCTCCTGCCCCCAGTCTTCAAGGGTCTTTATCCTCAGAAATGCAAGATGAGGCTTGATATCTCTGATCCTTCGGATAACAGAGCATACTGTCTCTATGCAGCCCGCCCTGATGATAGGATTCTTCAAAGAGCAAGAAGCAGTGATGTCCTGATAGCGTTTAATTATCTCTGTCCATAAGGGGACTGAGCTTTCAGATGCAGGGTATCGCCTTAGGATATCGTCAAGAGAATTGACTGATAGCGGCTCTATTGAAGTAGAAGGTGTAGCAGGGTCCTCACTCATAAAATTGCCAACAAAAGCAGATAATTCTGATGTCGTAACTAGCGAAAAAGCTGTTGCATGAAGATCAGAATTAGTGATTGCCATTTCTTCATTAGAAGCAACGTTGATTTCTATGGCAGTACTGGCAGCTTGAATATCTTCATGAACGCCTTCCGGAGCAGCTTCCGTTTAAAAAAATTCTGAAGAGCCAATAATAACGCTTTCAGTAGAAGCAATCACTTGAGCGCTGACACTTTCAGTTGAAGGCATTGGTGTATGAGTGCTTCCGCCAACAAAAGGAGCGTCATCAAGAGAAGAGGAAACCTCTGTAATAATTTCAGGAAGAGGCTGTTGCACAGAACTCTGCACCACTGAAGAGAAAAATGCTATTTCACTGGCTGAAGGAGGCTCCACATCCATAAGTTGTTCTGAGGCCTCAACTCCAGAAGTTCTTTCATCAAAAATATTGTGCACTTCAGCCTCAACAGCGTTTTTGTCTTCAGGAAGATCATCAGAAAGGATTTCAACTGTTGCAGAAGCAATGTTTTCTGATAATTCAACCTGAGCGCTTTCAGAAGGACCTTCAAAATGATACATATTGTTAGAACACTTTATTAATGCATCACAAATATAAAAATAAACATATAAATACAGATACTGGTAAAACGCTTTTAAAAAAAAAAAAACTAACCTGTGTTTCCAGAGCCAGTAGTCATAACCTCCTCAATCATAAGAGGTGATGAAGATTGCGCTGTCCTTTGGAGAAGAAGTGACTTCGCCTTAATAGCTTGCGATCTCATTCTCTTCAGAGATGTTAACGCTTTAGCTATGTCAATAGTTCTGGCAGGATTTGCAGTTCTTCGAACACCAGAAGCTTTAGCAGATTGATCTTTCTTTTGGGAAAGCGGAGAGGAACTGGGTTCACTCTCAGGCCAAACATTGGCCAAATTCTCAATTTGTACTCTTGCTTCTGCCGATGGAGGGAAAGGAATATCGGCAACATCATCTTCAGGGATGCTGAGTCCCACTGGAGTAACTGGAGTTCCAGAGCTTCCTGCACCAACATCCGAAGGCGGTGCTGTATTCTTTTTTTGAGTAAAAGAAGTCTCAGTCCTTTCTAACTCATGTTGAGTCTGTAGATTCTGCTTGCGCACAATCAAAGGCTCGTTATCTTCACTATCAGAAGAAGGATCCTGTGACAAATTTAAGAAAAAAAAATATAAGTGACGAAAAATTATACAGATGAGAAATTGAAAAGCGTATGAATAAGAAAAAATGCTTTAATTATAAAAGCTTTGCTTACTGATTGGCTCTTTCGCTTCTTAGAGGGAGGCGCCTTCTTTTTTATTGCAATCTTTTTGATTCTAGGCGCTCTTGGAGTAGCCGCCTTTGGAGCAGTAATAATTGCAGGTTGAGGAGGAGTAATGTTTTCCTCTCGGATCTCTGAAGAACCTCCATCAGCAGTTTTTGATTTAGGCTTCTTGTGAGGAGAAGCTACCGCTTTCCTTTTCTTGCCTGCACCAGGTGCCTCTTTCAGACATTTTTCCTTGTCCATAGCCAAATTAACTGTTTGACTGAGCATTGGCGGACCTTGAACAAAAGCTTTGAAAGTACCAACGCAAGCTTTCCAGAAAAGCTGATAGTTCTTCGTACATCTGCCCATCCTGTGCTCCCCAGCCAAGTAGAAACCGGCAACAGAGGGTCTTAAATTTAAAGACCAATTCTCTAGGATGAAAGCTTTCATGGTTCTCTTTAGAGAGAAAGATTCAGCTACACCATCAGGAACGCCTTGATCAAGCCCAAACTGCCTCAGACACCGATCAGGGTTGTAAGACTCGAGACAAAAACTGTTTGTCTTGCCGCCGTCCACACTGAAGAGGCCTATTAAGTGGCACTTGGACAAAATAGCGAAGCAGTGAAGAGTCTTCAATGAAATTTCTGCCCGCTCTTCAGAATTTGTACCCAAAAAAGCCAAGGGAGTTTCGGAATGATAACAAAACTTTTCAATCCCCTTCAAAGGCTCAATATAAGGCCTGAAGCAAAAACACCTTTCCTTGTCAATGAAGTCAAAGATCAGGGCGTCCTTCTTTCTGGAAATGCTACTCCATCGCCATGCCCTTGGACTTGGGAGATCTTCAACAGCGGTATCATCAGCTTGTAAAGGAGAAAATTGCCTAGCTGAAGGTGCATAACCGGGAAAGCGTTCCCATAACCACATCTGGAGAAAAGCAGTATGAACAAATGATTCTATGTGGAAAGAACCTGCTGACCAGGCTTGACACTTGTGAATTTGATCTAAATTCTTATATAAAGTTCCCAAAAAATATACCCCTAAAGGGAAACTCTGACCATCGGCAAGGCGGAAGGCTAGGGGGAATAATCTATCCAAAACTTTATCTGTTGGAGCGCCTTCAAAAATATATCTTGACAGCCACATGCAGATAAACGCCGTCAGCTCCAAAGGAGACTTGTATTCTTTTCCATATTTATATTCCCTAACTCCTGTCTCTTTGTTCACAGGGCCTTTCTCTCTGAAGAAATAGCGTACCCAGCCATAGAAATTTGGCCGCCTTGCATGGGATTCCTTTGAAGCTCCCCAAACCGGATTTACTCTTGATTCCCAAACCAGAGCATGCAAAAGTCTTGACGCTTTTACCTCCTCTTTGCTCAAAACAATGTCTTGTATATCACTGTTCCCGAAGATCGGCAATCTCCATAGCGCCATTACATCCTCCAAAGTAGGGGTAATTTCTCCCCACGAAGTAATAAAAGTATGAGTTTGGCTGTTCCATCTGGTAACCAGCTGTGATAAGCTATCTGTATCTTTTCTAACTTCAAAATCCTTCGAAAGCTCTATTGCTCTAAAAATTTCAGCTGCATGTAACTTAGGACCATACTCCGGATGAGTAAGTATGTAATCACACCACGCTGTCCATTCCTTGGTGCAACCGCTATGAGAACTAAAATTTACTTGAGAAAGCGGAAAATCCTTCCTCTCTACTCTAAACATAGTAGTGGCAAAAGGAGAAGGACAAAATCCTCTAGTTCCGCTAATGTCTTCATAAGGCAAAGCCCACCCATCAGAGGGAACAGCGGTATCCCAGGAATGATGCATAGCTGAATCCCAAAATTCATTACTTAAAATTTTTGTTTGAGAAGAAGATGCCATAGCTGAAAGCGTAAAAGTTGCAGAAATAAAAATAAATAAATTACAGTATGTTCTTCTAAAAAAAAAATGATGATGAATGATACAAATAACAATAACATGCATATAAAATAAAATAAAATAATGTACATATAATAACAACGATAAAAGAACAAAAGTATACAAAATGACATAGTGTACAGATAATCAAAACCTCTACAATGATGAAACAAATAAAAAAAAAAAAAAGAGTAAAACAGCAAGCATAAGCATGAACAGTCAAATAGAAATGGTAAACAAAGAAGTAAGAAAGCAAAGACTCACCAGAATTCTAAAAGATGTTCTGAAACTCCAAATAAGAGATTAAGATCCTTGAAAAGCACAATAAGATCAATAAAAACCCGAGCACAGAAGAAAGATAAAGACTCAGAGTATGCTTGCACGAAGAAGAAGATGAACAGTAAAGCAATAAGGAACTGATTATTTGTTTTTATAATGATTAAACATTTATGATGTGCGGTTTTCAAGAGGCACGTTTTGATTCGAAATTCAAAAAAGGGTACGATCATAATGACTGTGACAGGCTGGCTGCATGATCTATTGGCTATAAATATGGCAAATTGTTTTGAGCGGGATTTGAAAAGACGTTTTTTTTTAGACGCCAAATTTATGATAAGCATATTATTTAATGAACTCCTCTTACCATGATGATTTGTCTGCTCAGACGCTTTTAGAGTATGGTTGAGCCTAAAAGCGCCCTCACAGACAGGGGGCTAAAATGTTGATGATGGTTATTGAAAAGCTTGACTTGTGAAATTTTGAATTTAAGAACGTTGTTCATAATTCAATAAAATAATGATACGTGGCTCAAAGGACGTTCTAGCATATTACACATACTAAAATCCTTCTTGAGAATCGGTTAACAGAATTCCATGTTTATCTGATAATGATGATTCTGGTCATTAATGATCAATGATTTTAAGCTCTCATGCTTTTAGTTCATAAAAAAGATTTTTTGCTCATTAATGACAAATCTTATCCTTATGTCACTAATGAAAGTTGAAACTATTGCACCTTTCACGCTATTGACACAGATTCAAGTCCTAACGCCTTTGGATATTGTTTCAGACTCTAACGCCTTCGGATATCATTTCAGGCTTTAACGCCTTTGGATATCGTTTCAAGCTCTAACGCCTTTGGATGCTGTTTCAGGCTTTAATGCCTTTAATGTTGATTCAAGCTTCAACGCCTTCGGATATTCTATATGGCTTCAGTGCCTCGTTCTGGCTTTCAACGCCTTTCTCATGATGATGGGCGTGGTATGGATCAGTACCCTCTTTGTATGCCTTTCTGATGACTTCTGCCAGAAAGGAGATTTGTTTTGTCAGGGGTGAACGGTATGGTTTGGTACCTCCCCGTGGGAATGAGTGTGGCTGTTTCCCCTCATTACCTATTCCAGTGAAGCATGGATTACTTCCTGGGCTGACAGTCAGGGAGAAAGCATTGAGGATGGATTTTTCCTCAGTTTCTCTTAAGGCCTGACGGGAAGGGTGTCTTCGTCCAACACCTACGATTTCCCTATTGGACCTGAGTTACGGGAAGGGTGTCCTCGTCCAACACCTATGATTTCCCTATTGGACCTGAGTTACGGGAAGGGTGTCCTCGTCCAACACCTATGATTTCCCTATTGGACTTGAGATGATTATTAGATGATTATTATCATCGTTATTATTATTATTATTATTATCATGATTATTACTCTAGAGGAGTGTTGCTGTCTGAACACTAATATATTACCTCAGTAGGACAGTACACCATGAAAGCGTATGACCCGCTTTCACGATGTAGTTACCAATTGCTTTTGGGGGAGGATGATGAGTTGTGGTTTGGAGGGCTTAGATAGAATTTGTTAAAAGAGGGATATTGAGAATACCGCTTTTAACCTTTGAAGAATATATCTGAAAGCTTTGGTCATAAAAGCTTAAAGGAGGTATGGTGACAAAACGCCTTTATCTTGATGGAATCCAATATTTTCTCTCTAAAAGTCGGTTACAAAAACGGTTATGACAGCTGTACAAGTTAGTTACAATTTTGATAATCACCTATAAATAGAGGTGACCCCTCCCCTACAAGGGAGGAGATTTTTTCTAGAGATTTTTTTGGAGAGATTTTCCTAATTCCGAGAAGATTTCCTAAAAAAAAATCAGTTTTCCAAACAGAATTTACAGAGAGGGAAAGTAAAGGATTCATCAAGAAAAAACATTCTGTCACTACTTTTCTTCATCGTTCTTTCTTCTCTCCCTCTGAATCATTTCCTTCTTTTTCCCCTTTTTCTTTCTTGTGTTTTCTGAATCATTTCTTCCAAAAATAACTCAATTTAGAACGGTCTGGATATCAGATTTAGGCTAGATTGAGGTTGCAGTAAACCCCATTTCTTCAAAGATCAAAACACCCCTCTACACCCAGCAAACTGCCTGAAATCAACCTTGGGTTGACCAGGCAACCTCACTACCAGATCCCTCCACTGGGTACCCATCAATCCCAGTCATCAACATTACCAACCCCAGAAGAACTAACCCATTAAACCACCACCTACCCATCTCAAGAAAGTTGCAAGAACTCTAAAGAAAAACCAGAGAATCAGAGAGAGAGAGAGAGAGAGAGAGATCTATCTGTAATCTGGTTTTCCTGAGATTGATCTTGATCTAGTCACTAATTAAAACAAGAAAGTGTCGGAGAACGTAATTATATCTTTATCTAGGAATTCTTGTTGAGAGAAGCAAGAGCTGAGGTCCGAGTAGGACTGGTGTTCTTGGTTTTAATGCAGAGAGCTCTTACCAAAAAACAAAAAAATGGAGAGAGCCGTTTGGAGTCTTTGGACCTTCTGGTGGGGTAATAATGGTTGGGAGAGTCTTGTCTTCTCCCATCCCTAGGGTGATAACCAGATTTGGCCCCTAGAGGTCACCACGTGTTTCCTTTGACACCCCTTAACCATGGGTAAGGTTCACCCACCCCTAGGTTCACCTACGTTTTTTTTTAAATATTATTTTTTTTAAAAATTAAAAAACTGTTTTTAATATTAAAAAAACTCTACAAACAGTTTTTTAATTTTAAAAAAAGAATTAATATTAAAAGAAAAACCAAGATTGGGTGGGTGAACGGCCTTGAATTGTCTCTGGCAAAGCCAGAAAGGGCTCTCGGGGTTCATAGATTGTGCGACAGTTTGCATAAAATAGAGAGAAGTCATTCCATTTTCTCCCATTGATTTTGACTTCTCCCCACTTGATATCTCTCACCCTTAGTCTTTTACACTTATGGCCACATGTCTTAATATGGCCCATGATTTTGACTTCTCCACCACTTATCCCCTATTCTATGGAACCTCGAGATACAGTAGACTCTCTTATAATTAATAACCTTAGTGGAAAGAAATTATATTAATTATAGGATAATATTATATATAAGAATTACTATATTGATCTATCAAAAATTTTATTTTCATAATTTCTTTTGAATGTATTATATTTTCCATATAATCTTTATGTAGATACAAATGTATAGGGCTGGAATCTGATAATTTCAGTTTGGTAAAGTTAATCCATTTTCAAAAGAAAAGAAGAAACATCATTTATTTTAGGAAGAGATAAAATTCTTTTTGAACTTTGATTTTCGTGGGATTCTCCAACTTTTGTTAATTATTTTGAAATCCTCATACAATGGATTTTTTTAGTTTTTTCTTTATAAAATATATAAAATTTATACTATGTATATAATAATTTATTATACATAGCTAAAATATCTAAAAACATTTATCCTTTTCTATTCCTAATACCTAAACCATCATAAGTATTTATAAGATTCATATAACTATGTATTAATATAGTATAAAAACCTCTCTTATAATTAATAAAACACTAGAACTTTCTTAAAAAATTATTAAATAACAAGTATAAGAGATTATTAATTATACGCTATAGAACCAAGTTGGTTCCTTAAAAATTTATTAATTATTATAGATTATTAAGTTATAAAATATTTATTATAAGAGTACCTACTGTAAGCCATTTTGGCTTCGCCAGCGACAATCCAATGCCTGGGTGAACCCTAGGGGTGGGTGAATCTTACCCCTGGTTAAGGGGTGTCAAAGGAAACACGTAGCAGCCTCTAGTGGTGATAATTGGATTTGCCAAATCCAGCTATCACCGTAGAAGATTTGACTCCAAGCTTAAAAGCGTCGGCAGATTTGCAGGTTTCATTCGAAGACGAAATGCTTTATAGACATATGGGCCCACATAACCTTTGAATCCGTGATTAGCCGACCCGCACTTGGATATCTGTCGACCGCCGTGTCCCTTTAAACCTTTTAACTATCATTAAGTTTAACTAAATTAACATTTTTTTAAAATTATTTTTTCCCTAAACTAAGGTTGGATGAATGAACCTTAGGAAGACTGAGAGTGTAATAAAAGGGGAGGGGCATGAACCAATGAGGACTGTGCATTCGGGAGATCTGATCATAGCCAATTGCGATGAGTTATTGAACTCATCGCATTTGTGGCCCTTGCTTATTGGAGTAAGAAAAAAAGGTGGGAAAATGAAAATTCCAATTTTTTTCCTCTTCCAATGGTAAACCGCTCATATGCAATTGAACTCTCTTGAGTTCAATTGCAATTGGCTATGATCTGATCTCACATTCTGGAGATCGAAGCATAGCCAATTGCGATTGAATTTAGCAAGAGTTCAATTGCACCCATAAGTCACCACAAGTGCCTATTAACCCTTATTAATCCCCTTAGAGTTCAATAATTTACCTTTGGTTTATAGAAAAAAAATTTAAAAAATTATTAGCTCCAGTTAAGAATTTTAATCCTTAGGATTAAATTTTTTTTTTCTTCTAAAAATAATGTTAGATTGTTGAAGCATAAGAGTTAATAAATCTTAACCACAATTAATAGGGGTTAACAGAAACACGTGGTGATTTGTGGTTGCCATTGAACTCTCGCAATTGGCTGTGATTTCGATCTCAACCCCTAAAATGTCAAGAATCACTTTTGGTAGGCCCAAATCTAAAAGTGGTATGACCTTAGGGTTTGATGGATTGTTGGCATGTACAATGCTTCTAAGGCGACTCAATTGTGGTCTGCCTTCATTTTCTTTCAGTTTCGACAGCTTTGGATCATGGAAGGTCAGAAACGGTAGACTCATTTGAACTCACAGCGGCCAAAGTATGAAACAAACAAAAACATAACAGATTGTATCAACTTGTACATGATTCCCACTTTTTTTTTTATTTCTTTTCTCATGCTTCTGGCCTGCTTCATGATTTAGAGGATCCTTTCCTCTTGGCTATCCCCGTACCAACTACCTCTCTTTTCTCTTTCTTTTTTATCTTCCTTTCTTTTGTTTTTGTTTTTTTTTTTGTTTTTTTTTTACACCCAAGAAATGAAGAAAGGAACTCAATTGGCAATTAATATATGGAATCCATTTTTGTAAAGCTAATGTAATTTAATCCTTTTCCTTTCCCTACGTAGAATGAATGAAGATGATTTATGTGGGGGAAAATTTCTCGGGTTCGGTATGTCAATAGCTGTTTGGCTGGTAGAGCAATCAAAATGACATTTACCTGTAAATAAGATTAAAACGACAAAAGGAGAGGAGGAGGGTTCGCACCTTGAAACAACTCCGATGATAAAGTCAGTTAAATGAAGAAGAAGGTAACTAATAAATCACAGAGGCACTGAAACACTGAGAGTTTAGAACACTGAGATGAAAATTAAGGCACCCTTTTCAGATATTCCTTGATTGATCCTGATGCACTGGGTCTCTGGGGTATTTATAGGCTAAGCTTGGGATGCCCATAGATGACTTGGATGACCATGTCATAAGCTTGCCACTCATTACCAAATATGTCAGATAATATTTGATGACGAATGCAGCACACATGGGAGCCTACAATCTCTAAGTCGGTTTATGGGTCGAAAACTCATCTGAGGTGACTAGCAATAAATGTCAAGACAGTGTTTTCCACCTAACGTCAGAGACAAATGATCGCCTCATGAGGATCGGCTCCTAAAAGTCGGTCTCGTTGTCAACATAAAGCGCGGGCTCGTTGTTCACAACGAGGACGATACCATTGTCTTAATGACTACGAGTTCGTTGTCTAGAGAACAACGTTCCCGTTGTGAGGGGCACAACGAGTTCGTTGTTATACACACAATGAATACGTACTCAAAAACACATATAAGCTCGTAGTCATTGTGTGAAAACATGCTTTTTGCTACAACACAAGATTAAATTACGAATTTTATCCCTTACAATTAGCCAATTTATGATGCTTTGAACGTAGTTCAAAATATCATAAACCCTCTCAGCATTCCAGAAGAAAAATACCGTAACCTACGTTGATTGTACTCCGTTTTCAGTTCTCTATGTTTTAGCCCCATTGTGCAGACTTCGTTGTATATGCTCCGTTGTCCTTGATCTCTTACTTGCATTATACACGAAGATACATTGCCGAAACTACTGTAGCACGTTTCTAAAATCTATCACGCCTCATTATTGCATGACAGACTAGTCATCATGACTTTTTCAGAACCCAAGACGATTCATTTGCCTCGACGATTATTTTATCTTGTAAAAAGACGATCTTGCCCTCCTTATCGTTAACATAAACGGCCGAGATGCAAGCTATATGCGTCCTAGAAGATAGTTAACCTGACACATTATATTTTCAATTTCATGGAAATGACCATCTTACCCCATCATGCGCTCATGTGTATGACTGAGATTTAAGGCCAAGTTAGTCATTTGCATTTTGGTGCCATCTATATAAGATGCATGGACCTTCGTCTTCCTCATTTTGAGTCATTGCACTACTACTCTACCGGATTTTCATCTCTCCAACGATTTGCAACTTCGAACCTTCTCAAGGATTTTGCACAACATTTGTTTGGGTAAGATTTCATTTGTTATTGCTCTGTTTCCATTTTCAGTGTTCTTGCTGTTCGTAGTATATTTGGCATATTACTCCTCTAGTTGCTCCTTCATTGATCATAATCTTCTCACCATGTCGACTGAAATAGTTAGGATTGATAGTGATGAAGAACCCACCCAGGCTGATAAAACTCCCCAAAATATAGTTGTTACGACTCCCATACCCAAACCAGTAGATAGATACATTTTCGATTTCTACAGAACTAAATATGAGATTCCTCCTTATGTCTACCTTCATTTGAATGAAGAAGACGTCCATCCTGACTACCATTCTTCCGGTACCATCGTATATACTGCTCTGTTGGAAGCTGGATTGCGATTTCCATTAGAACCCGTTGTCGATGAAGTCCTCGCTGCTCTACAAGTAGCCCCTGGACAGATGCATCCTAGCTTTTATAAATATATGTCTCTGATGACAAAATTCAACAGAGACGGATACAATATAGAACCTAGGCACATATTCCACTTACGCCATACGGTGAAATGTCGGAAATTTCCTAAAGATGGCGATAAGTCGTACTTCGCTTGGAATCAACGAGCCAAAATCACAGATATTGTTATGCATCTCCCTGACATAGACAAGAATTGGAAATGAATGCCTTTCATCATTTCTGGTGCCTGGAGAAATGAGAGTGATCGACCCGTTCCCAATGAATTCTATTCAGGTTGTTATTACTGCTCTACTCACTGTTGCTTCATTTATATATATCTGCTATTACTGAGAATAACATCTTTTGTGTATAGAAATCTCCAAGCTGCGCTATACAAAACTCACTCCTGTAGAGGAACAACGACTACGAAATATTCGTCAAGAGAAAGGAAAGGAGTATATTACCTGGAGGCCACTACCAACACCGGAATCTACAATCGCCGCTGATTATATTTCTCAACCTGATACCACTGCTGCTGCTCCTGAACAACTTGGAGAAAGAATGGCCGGTCATATGCCTCATTTGTACCGAACACCACGAGCTCCCAGATCTACCCGTTCTTCCCAACTCATCATAACGGAAAAGAAGGCGGAAAAGAGAAAGAGGGATGATGCTCTTAAACAACTGAAGGCAAAACGAGCTCAACGCGAAGCAGATTATGACAAAAGACTTCAAGCTCAACACGGCATAAAGTCGACTGCCACAACGTTTATTCAGCCTGAAATAAATAGCGACGAGGAACTCTTTGGCTCCGACAATCTACTGGAGGATGATCAACCTCTGGTCACTAGAATTCGAACCACTATTGCTACACCCACTCTTACACTGACTCCTACCATCACTACTACTGCTCCAAATCCCAATATTGCCTCATCGTCTGCCCCACTTCAAGAAAAAAGGACAACGGACAAAGAGGCTGAGAAAAGGACTCCTGTCTTCCCACGATGATACCCACACCCTACCGTTGCTCATACGGCAATGGACCATGATTATATAACCACATCCATGCTATTTGCGACGAGACTCCCGGAAGATATTACTGCAACGAATAATATGCACTTCATGGTGAAGTTTGGTGCTGCATCTCGTGTTGTTGCCACGGTAAGAACTTGAGTTTCATTTGCTCTGGCTGCTAATCTGTAAAACTTCATACTAATGATACTTCTTTGGCTTAGATGAATAATATGCTAGCTGGACTATACGAAGACTATAATAATGTCCGGAACACGTCCACCGGATTAACAGCACGAGTTACCGAGCTCGAGAAGAAAGGAACAGAAAAATAAAAGAAATTGCAATACAAGTTGGAGAAAGCTCAATCAGAACTGAAGGCTGCCAAAGATAAACTTGCTCTGATGATAACACAACGAGATACAGCTCAGCAAGAAGCTCGCCATGCCGAAGAAAGAGAGAAGGCATTAGAACGAGCAGAGAGTGCTATTTTTTAGAGTAGCTAGCTAGACGAAATTTTAAACACACTGCGCCGACGTCTTGAAGCATCTGAGGCTGAAAAAGAGACCTTGGCAAAACAGCTCGACGAAGCTTAAGCTTTAAAAGAGAAAGAAATTGAAGCTACCGAAGACGCTCTTACTGAGTCTCTCCGTATTCACTTTCAAACTCAAATGGATCAGTTACTGGATGAAGAGTGTAGAGAAATTGAAGAAATCATAATACGGCAGCTCCAAGAACAAGGAAAACTTAATGATTCCAACTCTGAATCCTCTGCTCAGGATAATATTCGAGATGATGAGATAAAAGAAACTGAAGAAACCGAAGAACCTCCTCTGCCCACTGAACCAGCTCCAACTATACCTGCTCCCCCTAATGATCCTTCAATGATTGAGATTGTAAATATTGAAGATAACTCCGTTGTATGACAATACTTGTTGTCTTCTCTGGATGACACTTTGGATATGTAACTTCGCTCGTCATGCTATACTTGTTGGAAATTTTCACAAAGAATATATAATATATGTACACCATATATTGTAAATTTAAATAAATTTATACTCACCTTGATGATCTTTTTTTGTTTGTCAATCACTGAAATACAATGCACTAAATAGATATAAAAGACACCAGAACATGCTTGGAAGAGACACTTCGATTTGCTGCAGAGGCGTTTGATGTCATCATAGAAATATTCTTTATAAAGGCACGAACTCATATACTTGTGTTTTTTGAAATTAAATTCACTCTCTTGGGTATTTGAAATTTGATTCACTCCCGTTAAGTCACTGAAATTGAATTCACTCTGATACGGCTCCAAAATTCACTTTTGACACGGCTTCAGAATTCTCTCTGATACGGCTCTAGAATTCTGTTTTTGTATAAAGGCACTGAAATTTTTTACAAACACTAGTCCGTTGTGATATGATCGCTGAAGACATTGAACACGGGAATGAACAAATAGACAACGAGAACGAGTTCGCATCAACGATACCGTGTTGATAAGTTTGACATCGAGACAATGAGAACAAGGTTATAATAATACCGAAGATGCATTGCACTGTCTTTTTCTCCTCTTTTCTCACGCTCATAATATCTCGACGGATGATGTAAGATTTTGTGAAGTACACATGTTCACACAAGATCGGACAAAACAAAGGGATTTCATTAGATAATTCAACACATATATAAAAAAAAGGGGAGAAGAAGTACAAAAAGCCCCACGCCAGCTGATATCTCCGCTGGAATAAACAATAAAACAGACTTTGAACAAGACAAAAGAAAAGAATGCAAAACATGGGTACAGCGATATCTTTGAGTCATGGAGTCTCCGACTCATCAGCAGTGAGTACAAATTCTTTTCGTGTCAAGCTTTCCAGGTAGGCCTTCAAATCACAGCAGTGGTTAGTCGTGTGACCATGGCTCTTATGGTACTGGTAATACTCCCGTGCTCATGGCCCTTTGGTGATGTCCCGACTGATACGAGACGGCCATTCAAATTTGGATCAATCCTCTATGACTCGCATGATTACAGTGGGGCGAGCAGTGAACATTATCGGGTCGGCTCATTTGAAGGGGCGTTGCTCTGCTACCTGATGACTATTGCCCTGAAGAAACGCGCGATTTGATGCATTCATATCTTGTGCCCAAGTTTCGATTTGCTCTTGTAACAACTGCTGCTGGTTGGTAAGCTGCGTCAAGAGAGATTGCTGGTACTACAGTAGCATGATAATCTGTTCTGCTTGAGATAGCTCTGGCTCTGGAGTTTGTTCATCCATTGGCGAGACAGGAGAATGGTCGGCCATGGAGGTAGGGAAGCAAGGACTCCTGGAGAATCTTCACACAGATCAACTTATCACATTGTATAGTGTAAGTGATTTCAGAAAAGATTTCCCACAGATGGCGCCATTTTGTGGGGGAAAATTTCCCGGGTTCGGTATATTAATAGCTGTTTGGCTGGTAGAGCAATCAAAATGACATTTATCTGGAAATAAAATTAAAACAACAAAAGGAGAGGAGGCGGGTTCGCACCCTGAAACAACTCCGAAGATAAAGTCAGTTAAACGAGGAATAAGGTAACTAATAAATCACAGAGGCACTGAAACACTGAGAGTTTAGAACACTGAAATGAAAATTAAGGCACCCTTTTCAGATATTCCTTGATTGATCCTGATGCACTGGGTCTCCGGGATATTTATAGGTTAAGCTTGGATGCCGATAGATGACCATCGATGACTTAGATGACCATGTCATAAGCTTGCCACTCATTACCAAATATATCAGACATATTTGATGACGAATGCAGCACACGTGGGAGCCTACAATCTCTAAGTCGGTTTATGGGTCGAAAACCCATCTGAGGTGACTAGCAATAAATGCCAAGATAGTGTTTTTCACCTAACGTCAGAGACAAATGATCGCCTTTTGAAGATCGGCTCCTAAAAGTCGGTTTCGTTGTCGACATAAAGCGCGGGCTCGTTGTTCACAACGAAGACGATACCGTTGTCTTGATGACTACGAGTTCGTTGTCTAGAGAACAATGTTCCCGTTGTGAGGGGCACAGCGAATTCGTTGTTATACACACAACGAATACGTACTCAAAAACACATATAAGCTCGTAGTCATTGTTTAACACCGAAAACATACTTTTTGCCATAACACAAGATTAAATTACGAATTTTATCCCTTACAATTTACAAAAACAACACATTTATAGAATGCATGTTGGAATTTGAAAGTGATTCATGCAAAACAGTGATATTCAACTACTGTTGTAGTGATTTATAGGGTTCACAATCGCTACTGATATAGCTTAAAAGTTCTTTTGTACTAGAGAATGGTTGGGATGAGAGCTAGAACACGGGGACTTAAGTTTTTTTTTATAGAGATTTCCCTGTCAGTTCATGAAGGAACCACGAAAACCACATTTCGATGGCATAGGACAGATTCAGAGATTTTAGAAGGGAAAAATGAAGACCTTCAATAGTTAACTCACTCTATAGTGCAAGGTATCAGCATAGCCCGCTCATGGACTTAAAGAGTAGATTGCACGAAGAACAAGTAAGATTGCTTTTGGTCCAAAACTAATTAGTTGGCGTTTGGTAACACTAATCTAAATAGGTAGAGCCTATTTGAAAATTGTTCTTAGTTGGAGTTTAGATTGTTAAGTTGAAAGTTAATTTTATGTCTACATCTTTTTGAAGTAGAGATTTTAGAGGTAAAAACCCCTACTTTAAAAAGTAGCTCATGACTACTTTTTACTTTACCGGTAAAACTCCTACTTCAAAAAGATGTAAACAAGCAATTAACCTTCAACTTAATAATCTAAACTCTAACTAAACACAATTTTTAAATAAGCTCTACCTATTTAGATTAGTGTTACCAAATGCCACCTTGTAGGTGGAAGTATGAGAAGAATACTAAGATTGTCTTCCTTAGCAAGTGGCCAAGGACAGACCAAAACATGCCAGGCGATAATTTACTATATAGGGAAAAGCTCTGACTTTTAGTAGTTCGTTGCATGCTCCTTTATTCTGAGGACTCGCTTACAGGGGGCAAAAACTATGGAAGGAATTTATTCATGCTATTAGCCATTCAATTCAGACAGGATTTTTTGAATATCAAGTAGAAGAAATTTATTCCACCTTGAATGTCGTTGCACCATGTCACATCAACCCTTGCAACAGGGTCCGTGTTGAATGAGGTACTGCAACAATTAAAAAAAAATGAAAGAAAACATAGCATTGGAAACATAAAGGTTTTAACATGGTTCGGCTGAGAAGCCTATCTACAAAAATAAGAACCAGTTTTTTTATTCATTCATTACGCCTTCTTTGGGTTTCACCCAGATTTATATAGAAGATGTACAGCCATATTACAACCGTTATAGCCATGATCTTAGTCCAAGATTACAACAAAGATCTTAGCCAAGGAATCAACAAATCTTCCATTGGTTACTCCAAATACCAAAATAGGTTTTCCCAAGAAGGAAGGTACAACAAGCTCTTCCCCTCATGTTGAAGTGTAGATGTCTATCAAGCCAACTTGGACAGGATATAATGAAACCAAGCTTTGGTAACAATTTTGGTGAAATATTTGATGAAGCCGAGCTTGAGCTCGGTCAAGCGGGACTCAAGCTTAAACATTCAAGCTCATATCAAACTCGAGCCATGCTCGAGGATGTTCAAGCCTAGCCCGAGCTTAGCAAAACTTAGCTTAGCTCAACTTAGCTCGAATACAGGTCTAGCTTAACTCTTAGTGTTAATGCTAACCCAAGAGGGTTTTAGAAAAAAGCTAGCAAAAAACTGTCGTAGGGATTTGGCTATTGAGGCTACAAAGATCTCCCGTTACAAGGGAGGGGGAAAGAAGTTAAAATTTAATATCAGTGCAAATCACTTACCACGATTAGCAAATTGTAATGAGATAGGGGTTGGCCGAGGGGCTTGGAAACAAGTTTGCCAATCGCCTATTATTGATCCGAATAGCTTTGGCAACCGAAGCAAACATGCCGATTCTCTAACCCTAAGTAATTTTCTCACTAAGCACTATTATGTGTCGGGGTTTGGGCTTGCGTTTTTATAATATTAACATGGGCACAGCCTCATGCCTAGCCCGCTTACAAGAGGTTTCTGTGAGCCAAATCCGGCCCATTGACACCGTTAAATACGTAGGTCCAATCTGTTTATAAGAGGTTTTTGTAAGCCGAATCTCACCCATTGACAGCCACAAGAATTCCATGGGCCCAAGTCCAATGTTTTTTTTTTCTGCTGTCAAAAAAAAAAAAATGTTCTTATCACACAATCAGGGTTCGGTAAAGAATCTGTTCTGGCATTCTAGAATATATGTGAGCCCCTTGGAGGCAAGACAAGCTTTCTATGTGCAGTGTCACTCGAACAACTCTCATCAAGTTTAATATAGCAAAGAGACCAAATGCTGGGAAAAAAACGGATATCAAGAAACAAAAGAGCAATATGATTGTAATGGCCAAAAAAAAAAACCAGATGAGGAAATTATCAACAGAATGAAGATTACAGGAGGATTAATTCATCCTGAATTTTCAAGGAAAGAAACAAATTAACTGCAATAATGAGATGAAAGAATCATCTTAAAGCCTCTGAGAGCAGGGTTATAGTGCCAACACATACTGGAAAGAACAATGGCAAGATAAGAAATAGTTATGCATCAGAAGCATATACCAGCAAAGACGCTGGGAGCAAGTGGTAAGACAGTGACAATGCAATGGGCAAGATATACCCAACAATCACCGAGTAGTGGAGATTTTTGTTTCAACCAACGCAATTTATAGTGCTGACAGAGGTGAGAGGACAAACTGAAAATCTCATGAGCAACTAAAATACAAGCCAAAGTTTCTGCTTTAACGAGACTGGCATCAAGCAAATAACCTAATGGACATGCAGAAAAGAAGTGGGGCAAGTGCTGACGAAGCAGTAAGCACCGATCACATTATTGCAATTTAACTGAGTAGAGCTTGTTATCGAATCAGCACTGGACCCAAGCATACCTGTTATCATGCTGAAAGAAGTAGCATTATCCAGGAGAAGACCACCAAGTAACACATCAGACGACAAATATTGTCATCTCTTAAATTATATATATGTATGCAGGAAAGGGGAAGTTACCTATCCTGTTCCCAACTGGAAAGTACATGAAATAAATGGGAGAAATTTTGTAAAAAAATCTTAGCTCTACATTCATGGATGCTGAAAAACATAAATATACACAAAAATTTCCATAATGGATTTAAGGATTTGACATCTTGTCATTGTTTAACACAGAAGAGATGGACGCAAGAGGTTTCAAACATTGTCTAACTCTTCAGATATTTTTCTGCATATGCCTGCAGGGAGGGGGAAAAGAGACTTAGAACCATTACCAAATTACTCATAGGCACAAATGAAAAAAAAGGAAAAAAATAAATAAAAATAATTTGTTTCTATAAGGTGTTACTAGAGAAAATGAATTTCCACTGACCTGTACAAGTTTGGTGAGCTTGGGTTTAGAATATGACAGATACTGGTCAATTTTTTCTTGTGTCTGAGGGATATGAGCCTCTTGAATAGTACAAGTCACTTTATCCACCACTTTCTTTACTATAGTCTTGTGAGCCTCTTTGCTCATTTGACCTTCCCTCCACGTAGGCTTTAAAATCTCCTTAACAAAACCCACAAGTGCAAATTTGAACGAACGCATCCCCTTTGCATCCTTGCTTTTCTTGCTCTCATCAACATGAACATCTGCATCCATGTTCTCTGAATGACCATTGATGCGCTCTTTCTTGCTTCCCTCATTGACAGTATCATTGTTTTCCTTAGCCTCAGAGTTTGAAACTGGCTCCAGTTGGTTAAACTTATGACTCTCATGATGTTCTTTGTCTGAACCGCCAGTCTTACAGGGATTGCCACAACTTGGAACATCAGTAAGAGGTGATGGGGAGAAGCTTTTCAAAGGTATTTGTGGGTTCCCAACTGCAGTGCTGTTCTGTTCAAGAGGTTTGGATGAAAACTCTGGAGAATGGTTGCCAATGTTGGGCTTACTGGACTCAATGCTATCACCTATAAGATCATACTGCTTCTGAGACCTCATGGCTGGACTAAGCTGAACGGAATCTGAAGCTAGCGGTCCAACAAGCCCTGCAGAGTTGGGAAGGGAAGGCATCCATCCTGTAGCATTAGGAGGGTTTAGAGTAGCATATAGTTGTGGAAGCTGTGGTCCATTCCCAAATATTTGAGCCAGAGATGCTGAAAGATTTGTTATTTGAGCGACCTGCTCACCGGTTACTACGCTCTCATTTAGCGGAGTTCCAGAGGTTACATATGATATTTAGCATCCACATCTGGTCTTTTTGTAGATTCTCCCTGATGAAACAGTGTCTGACTTTGGGGTTTTGAAAGAGAAATTATCTGTTGCACCTTCCCATTTAGGCCAAAACTTTGTCCACTTGGAGGGTTAGGAGGGAGTAACTGTTGACTCTGGCCAATTGCATTAAAGCTTGTCAGAGGTTGAGAACCTAAAATCTCACCATTCTTGTTGAACATTTGTCCTTGAACAGGAACCATAGGCAGAATATTTGCAGAGAAGTTTATCTCACTGTGTGATCTAGCGCTGTTTCTGATTGCATTGTTATCCTCATAGGGGAACACAGCAGCAGCATCCCCTCTCATACTGGGATGCTGTTGAACACAAGTATTTTCAGAAACCAATGGTTGCATGAGCGTGGTAATAAGTTGCTGTTGGCCTGAAACTTGAGTTATATTCTGTTGATGAGTAGGTAAAGAGATCTCATTCAGAGTTTGAGATTGTGAATCCTGAGGAATATGTCCCTGCTCTTTACCAATGTGGTTAGGATATTGTTCTCTGTTAGCCCCTAAAGAAGGAATGTCTGAACCATCAAGCAATTTCCCTGATTCGAGAACACCCATGCTTGCCCCATTATTTTCACTCCTACAGTGGGAGTATTCTTGTTCATCTCTCTCAGGCGCTTTATCACTCCATGTTGGACCTCCCCATGTTTTGTTTTCATTCAGCAAATTATGTCCCCACCTATCATCCATAAACCTCTCAGCATCCCTTGGTTCATGAACATCAAAATTTCCAACTTTATTGTCACTCCACCCAGGGGACTTTACAACGTCTAAGACAGTAGTTGCATCACTCCATTTTGGATTTCCATACAATTTAATCTCATTAACTATGCCACACCTATCATCCCTTGATCTTTCATCAGGACTGCCACGCGCTGGACCATAGTGAGAGAAACGGCAATTTTCCCCATTACGGCAATTACCCACAGCAAAAAACTTGCAAGGAATATTTCCACTCCTGCGAGGTCCATACTTATAATTGTGTTCAAATGATGTATTTTTATCAGAGTGGTAATGTTCCCTTTCTCTTGTCATTTCTTTTGTAGACCCCACACCATGTCCATCAGCCGAAGTATCATGATGGACATATTTGCAAGATGACCCCCTGTAGCACTTTCCTTTGAGGAAATCATTACAACTGGTAGATCTGCTGTTTCCCTGGAGCATATGCTTCCCCCAATCTCCATCATAGTGATTCCCACTCGCACGGGATGTTTTATCCTGTGGGTAATCCCTAGCCTCTTCAGTGTTGGAATACCTTGACGCTCCTCTCCTCTCGTGTGTATTAATTCCCCAGCTTTCTGCAGAACCACTTTCTGGACGTCTTCTATCCTCATAACTTTGGCTATCCTGGTGAAGAAGCCTACATTGGCTGCCTCTCCTGCAGGTCCCTGCGGCAAAATCTTTGCATGATCGAGTTAATACTCCTGATCCACTTCTATTTCTATCATTCCATCCCTCTGTTTCTCGCTTAAAATCATGGGGTGGGCTCCTGGTCCTACTCCTACTCCTACTGCACATAATATCCAAAGATATGACACAACCAAGTTTTTAAAACAAATAATGATAATAAAAGAAAGTAAGAAATTCTGTCTGCAAGCTAATAATCACAACAACAAAAAAAAAGACTTCAGAAAACAGAACACCCGTAGGAGTTAAGTTATAATTAAGTAGAAGTGTGGCTAGTAGTTGAGATTCACGAACCTGCGTGACCCGCTCCAATTGCCTTTTGGGGAGCGACCACAATTTTGTTTTCCCCATGCATCAAGACCTGGAGACGTTCTCCTGCTGTAACTTTTATTCCCACCCCATGCCAACGTGGATCCCGAAATCTCATTACAGTCTCTATTGATGTTATCATCCTTGCATGCACCTCTGTTTCCAGGCAAGGGTTCCCTACCTGACCATCTAGAATTATCTCTAGATTTCAATGCATTGTTGGTTTCCACGTCCGACCACTTTGGAACATGACTACCAGCAACTTCAGTAGAATTCCACCCAGATTTTGATTCTTTATCATGAATTGACTCGTCTGCTTTCCCAGGCCAAGCATTGTCTTGTCTGATTTCAGCTGGAAGCTGGGCTTCCTCTTTCAAATCCCACTTAGAAATACGTTTCCCGACTCTTTCAGTCATTGCCCCGCCCCTCTCCCCCTCTGAAAAAGCACTGTGCACACCAGTAACCTCCTCACAACCAGAATGCAATATAATCTGGAGGAAAAGGGGGAAAAAGAAAAGATAAATCTCTAAGCCATATGATCTCTCTTTTTCTTTTTTTCTTTTTGAGTCTGTCTTTGTGTTTGATTAGGTGAAACATTATGCAGAATAAGGTCTGGCTCTCCACTATCAAGCTGTAGCTTAGATCTATTTGTGCCAATTACAAAATCCTCAAACCATATGGGTAGTACTTAAATAAAGGAAGTTATTGCCATCCAACATGTAATGGTGCCCAAAACTAAAGCCGGAGCAACAGAAAAAATCCGAAGAATATTTTCCTATCAAATGAATATAATAAACAGGAACTGTTGTCTAAATTGATATCATCGTCATCACAGAAGCCTTATTCCATATATTCGGGATTGGCTGCAGAAATCATGTTCAGCCATTCCACTCTATCTAGAACCATAACTTCTGTTTTTTTGTTGATCACTTTCTAAATTGATAAACTAAAAAATAATTTTAAAAAGAAAACAAGCAGAAATGTTTACCTGGTCCAATCAGATGTATGCAGTAAACTGATTGTGCAAGAGACTGCCTTATCAATCATGCTAAGGTGCTTTTAATTGATTCTAACATAAAGTAGCGGTCATTTGCATAACAGATTCCATTGACATAACATTAACAATTAAACAGCTAGAATCCTTTGGACACACCAAGAATACCTCAAGGGATGAGTATTATGATATGAAAATTCTTCGGTTCATACATCAATGAAAGATCAAGTATGTCCACAATTATTTTTTTTTAAATCCTTTTCTGATGAAGGAATGATATTGTTTTATTGGTGAAATGTTTTCATGTAACTAACACACACTCTGGTGAAGGAATGATATGTTCACAATTATCAAAAATAAAACATAGGGATTTAATGACAGTAAAAGAAAATTTTTCTTAATTGTGGTCAGGCTCCAGAGTTTTTTATTTTTTGGTTGGTAATCACGCATATATATATAGGCATAGTAACAAAGTTTGGGTAAGGGAATTATTCGGCGGGGATTAAGTTCGGAAAAAATGGGCAAAAATTGGCAAATTCAAGATAAGTTCGGGAAATAAAATTAATAATTAATAATTATAGAAAAAATAGAAACACGATACCAACTAATCAGTGTTACCTAGGCACGTGGTACAGATGCCAAGTGTGCAGGGGTCTAAAGGTGTTCGGCACAACAAACTCTGGAAATCTCAATACGGCAACATGAACATATAGATTTTTGAAAATGAATATATATATATTTATATATATGCATATATTATATAACTCAAAAATATAGAGAAAATAATAAGAACAGAGAGAGGGGGGACCACTTGTCCCCAATTTCTTTTAGAAGTGTATACCAAACTTCTAAGAAAATACTCATCATATAGAGAATTGAGAAGAGAAAACGAGAGAGAGAGAGAGAGAGAGAAAGGTACATATTGATTGTCGTTAGTCCCACCACTCTATTAGTAAATTTTCCTCTATGTTGCAAAAACAGCTACACAACTTCACAAAAAATTCCTAGCAATCTAATATATATTTATAGTATTTTGTAAACAACATGGCATACTTGAAGCACTAGGTGCCTAACAATAATGTTGATGTCACCATGGCATAGCATAAGCACATACCAAAGAGTGTCGTACCACGGAGTGTCATGGCGGCACGACAAAATTTGGGAAAACTGAAAGGCCTAGGTAACACTGCAACTAATCCTTCTAAATACTTGAATAGCTAAACTACATAATAATAAGTAGATAATAAACAATAAAGTTCATAACATTTTTTTTAAAATCAGTTCATAACATCATTTCAATTTGAAAATTTAGAACTTCAAAGCTCTAACATCGAATTCATATTCATTCATCAAAACAGGATATCAACCATAAAATATGAAAATCATCATTTATCTTTCAACAAAATATATTACAATAAAATCACTTCACATTCACTCGTTGGGTTGGATTTATTAACCGCTCAAATACATCATCATCATTAAGGTCTTCATCTTCCTTCTTTGATGATTCACTAGAAGAGCACCCTCCACCTTTAATTTCAAGATCATCTTCCCCTTCAATTGTAGGTACATCTGGGAATGCCAAGATCTTCTCAATCATGATTTGTTTCGAATCATTTAATTCTTTACTTGCATTGTTCTTCATGAAATGCAAATTCATTCAGATGAACACCAAGTCATTGCAATTTTCTTGGTTTCAATCTATTCCTTTTCTTTGTGTGTGCAGCCTCGAAAGCACTCCAATTTCTTTCAGATGCTGAAGCGTTGCATGATTGGCTATGCAATTTGATAGCCCACTTTTGAAAAACTGGAACAACGCATCCACATGTCCCACCAAAGTCCTAAATACAAATATACAAATACAATAAATTAATTTGTTAACTATAAATTTTTTTTAAAAAACTAATCAAATGTCTCAAAAATGTAATTAAATTTAATATACTTACTTGGATGGGTATGCAACTATGAAGCTTCGTAGACTCGACAGGTCACTTCGCTTATAAAATAGAATGCAAGGTTGATGGTTGGCAACTATCATTCTAGTAAAGTTGGAAGGGTTTCTTTGATGGTAAAGTTCAACTCCATGCCAAGAGTAATCTTTACTTCTTTATCCATCCTCACAAATTGAGCAAAAAACAAATAGGAATTAAGATAGGCAGCAACTGCATGTAAGGGACTGTGTAAGATGTTGTTCCACCTCTTATCTATAATATTCCAAAGAGACATTCCAAGACATGCTGAAACTTGTACATAAACTTCACAATCATCCTAGCACTTTCCAAAATTGGCTTCGCATAAGATGTCTTGAAGATATTTGGAAACCTATCTGCAATAGTGATACCCGCAACGTTAAAATTGGAAATATTGTCTGAAATTAATTGCACAACACTATGTCGGCCTATTTCTTCAATTCCATATGCAATATATGTTGCATCTTTCCCGTGCATTCACTCTTCCAAAAATTTGTCCCTTCAGAACTCACCAACAACAAATTCACATGTGGCCTCTTCCCACATTCGTCCAACATTCAGACATAACTGTGCACCCCAATATAACCCAAGATGCTTTTATCCCTTTAATGTACTCAATATACTCTTTTGCTCGATCCTTCAAGGTCGCCAATATTTTCACTCTAGCTCTGCTAGGTGGAACATAACTTGGCTTGTGGTTTGCAACACATGCTAGAGCATCTTTACATTCTTGCAACCATGACAAATTGAATGAGAGGTTGTTTGCAACCATAGTCGTCACCAACTGTTCGCCGATTAATTTGTGTACCTCTTCCAGCCGAACTATTCAAGAACTTTGTCACAATGTATATAGGGATTTAATGACAGTAGAAGAAAATTTTTCTTAACTGTGGTCAGGCTCCAAAGTTTATATATATATAAGCAAGCAGAAATGTTTACCTGATCCAATCAGATGTATGCAGTAAACTGATTGTGCAAGAGACTACCTTATCAATCATGCTAAGGTGCTTTTAAATGATTCTAACATAAAGAAGTGATCATTTGCAAACCAAATTCCATTGACATAAAATAACAATTGAACATCTAGAATCCTTTGGACACAAAAAAATACTCCAAGGAATGAGTATCATATTATGAAATTTCTTTGGTTCATACATCAATGAAAGATCAAGTACTTGTACAATTTTTTTTTTTTAAGAAAGAACCTGGTGAAGGAATGATATGTTCACAATTATTAAGAATAAAACATAGGGATTTGCTGACAGTTGAAGAACAATATTTTTCATTGTGGTCAGGTCCAGAAGTTTTTTTAAAATGGTAATTGCGCATATCTATATAACAGCAAAATACAACATCCTAAAGAAGTACAAAGGTTCACAATGAATATGAACCAAACAAAAGATGGGAGACAAGTACAATCTAGCAAAAGAAAATCAATTGCAGAATATATGGAAATAGGTGCTACTATAGCATATCGAGCAACCCCTCATCCTGAAACGCTTTTTTATCACATACCATGTTAAGAGTAACTATCAAGATCTCTAATACACTTGCTCCTCAGAAGATAAAATACCATCAAATACTCGTCTGTTTTTTTTCTTTCCTAAGAGATCAACCTATGGCTCCCAGGAGCATCGCCCAAACCACCGCCGCTAGGCCCTCCAAAGAAGTTGAAAACCAACCTGATAAGAAACTTCGAAGGGAGCTAGGGAAAATCCATATGATTCCCAACTGGCGAAGGAGTTGACCCATATGGCATAGGCAAAGGGGACAATATATCAAAAGATAGTATACCGACTCCTCTGGCTCAAGGCACAAAGACAACAATTGGCCATCCTCCACCCTCTATTTTGCAAGTAATCGCACGTGAGAATCTTATCCAGTGTAGCCGACCAGAGGAAGGAATCCATACAACACGATATGGAAAGTGTAAATTAGGTCAGACTCACAAAGACTGAAGACAGGATCTCCTGTGAACTGTCATTTGTTGTCTATCGACCATATTCTAACGTCCCAAAACTGAGACCGTAAATTGACAAAAGACACATGGACACAGGTGGATAATCTAAGGAAGTCTTCTACTTGCCAATCATTTAGATTGGACCTAAACCTAGGAGACTAAGCTCTATGCTCTTCGAACCCTGGATACACGAGGCCATAGATAAGTTTATATCCAAAGCTGAGTAAAGATTTCCGAAATCAACTTGTCCTCTGCCCACACCAAATATCTTCCCAAAACTAAAAAATTGGAACCATTACCCACTCTAAAACAAATGTGTGCAGAAAATTCAGCAAGAAGTTGGTTAGAGCGCACAAGGCCACAACATTGAAATCTCCTGATTGGAGTTGGCCATTGGAATCAAACTGGTAGATCTCCTTCAATGATCAAATCGTAATCATTTCAAAGGCAACAACATATTGGTATTATTAAGTGTATCCTACAGGGTGCTTATTCTCTAATGCTTAGAGAGGATATGCCATGGAAGCCTGTCAAATAAGAAGATGACCAATAAGATACTGTCATAAAAAACTCCTAAAACCTGCAAGTCATGCATCACATTTCATGTTATGTAACCAATTAGAGGAGTTTTCCTGTTACCAAAAATACACTAAAAAATTCCCACCATTCTATTATGAGCAATCAAGGACCCACATGAAAACTTTGAAGCGGTATAAACATATTTCATCTAAACATGAATTCTGAACAGCTTTCTGTCCAACAAAATCCATCTTACATCAACTTTAATCTTCACTTAACAAGACAACACTAAGTTTCCTATCAGTATGTCATGTCCTTCATAAAGCTTCATTCAAACAACAGAATCAATTAAAGAAGCTGAAAGATGTAGAAAAACTTGAAATTTTGAAGAGATTTCTCGTTGCAAAAAAAAACTCAACAAACCAAAAGATGCAAAAAATCCACATCAACTTGCAACATGCCAAATAGCTGTCAATAGACAGGCTTTACTTAGAATTCTGGTCCATGGGAAAAAGAAAAGAAATAAAACTACCATGAATCATCAAAATGGAACAGTGAAAGACCTAGTTGCCTAAAGGTACAGAAAAAAAAAAGATTCTTACACTTGATTCATGTTCCCAAGCCAACTTTAACTAGGATAATTTCCCACTTGTAGAATTGCCATCAAACTTCGAATCCTAACAGCACATCCACTGACTGTCTCTTCAGATAGTAATACCATTGAATATTATGTGTCGCCTGATCTAAACAATTCATATGAATATCTAATGTGTTATATGGGAAGTCCAGGCAACTAAACCAGTGGTCCATCCAAAATGTCATCTCATCATGCTAGTAATTTGAACTCTAATATAACTAATCAAGGAATCTGACAGTGGGAGCCGGATCCCCACATGAAACTGCAACTAAAAATCAATAACATGCAACTAAAAACCACTACCTCATATTACCTAGTCCATTTGAAAGCTGCAGATAAACATATGAGCCACTTGCTTCAAAAACATTCTACATCACAAAAGCAGCAGAGTCGCATAAAATGTGGTGAATGTGTTTTTAACTTTTCATATTTGATTATAACTAGGGTTGTTAAAGGGCAGGGCCGAGGTCCCTAGCCCTACCCTTCCCTACAAGAGTAGGGCCCTAGCCCTTCAAGGGCCGGGATTGATTGAGCCCTAGCCCTGCCCTCAAGGGTCGGGGCAGGGCCAAAGGGCCTGAAGGGCCGGAAGAAAGAGCGGGATTTTTTTTGTAATTTAAGATGACGAGATTTTTTTTCTACACCAACTATCAACCTGACATGGAAATGGATACCTTCCTCTTTTATCCGGGTTTGAGACCAACATTGCAACAAAAAGAACAATAACAAAGTTAATTTTTTTTCCTTGTCAGTGACAAGCATACATGATAGAATAAAAAGTAAAACTATATAGAACAAAATTTATATATCAAAATCCTCTAAGTAGGAGGAGGTGAGGAGGTGATTTCGCATACGAGATTAGGGTTAAGGTTCGTAACGAGTGTCGAGGCCTCGAGGGGTTTTATAATGATGGTCATGTGAAATTACTTATTTAACCCTACTATTAAACCGTTTGAAAGGGTGAAATGAGTAGTTTCATAAATATATATATCTATATATATATATACTTTTATGGTTTTTAGACCTTAGCTACCGTGTAGCAACTAAGGAGAAGGGCAGGGCTTTAAAGGGCAGGGCTTTAAAGGGCAGGGCCGGGGTGAGCCCTGGCCCAGCCCTGTAGAAGCAGGGCTTCTGGATTTTGAACCCTGCCCGGCCCAAGGGCTGGGACGGGCAGGGCTTTGGAGGGCAGGGCAGGGCTGGGTACCCTTCTACATGGGCTTTTTTGACAGCCTTAATTATAACTTAGAGGTAAATGCACTCAAAGGATAGACAAACCAGAGTTCCAGCATATGCGAATATAACAGAACTTGATTTCCCCTGACCTACCGATCCTCCTATCCAAACAAACAGACTTTCTTATTCCTTCCCACCAAATGTTGCAAAAGAAATTCATTTGAATTAGTCCCGACTCCTTTCCACTCAAACAAGACTGTGCAAAGACTAACAAAATTAATAGAAGTTTATTTGGCTAAAAGGGAAATTTTGAATTTTCTACTGGGATATTTAATCCGTCATGTAGCATATTAGCTTTTAGAGCTACCTCAGATTTGCAACAACTATTGCAAAAAAACAGTAGGAGGTTACTACGAAAGGCTATGTAATCCTTTTTTTTTGGAAGGTAAGCTGAAGGCTATGTATTCCTTGCTTTCCACATGTACCGTTTTAAGCCGTCAAGGTAAAAAAGCTTGCTTTAACTTACCTCTTCAAGAGGATAGTCATATTTCACATCATTCAGTTTATTTCCAATAACATTTCTTCTACCTATAGCTCTCAACCCATGTATACGAGTTCTTTCAAAATCAATATATGGTTTCTTTTCCTAGCCCTACCTCCATAATGCATTACCGATCCCAAGTTTTCTCCATCAAAATCAAATGGTGAACTAACTAAACCAACTTCTTAAATAACACGCACGCAAACAGAGTCTCAACTTCGGCAACATACTTACCAATAGCTTTAAACCCATGAATATGAGTCTGTATCCAAATAATGCTCTATTTTCATAGCCCTACCTCCATGATGCATTAGCATTCCCACACACACCCATATGTAATGGATACAAAGAATACTATTTGACATGGATATATGAAACGTAGCACACTTGTTTATATATCCAGACCATCCATTTGATAATGTACCAACATTTGAAAATAAGAGAAGAAACAGTCTTCTTCAAGGGGGGGTCTCCTCCATAGACAACTGCAAGGAGATTGTTCTACTCAAAATCCTGAAGTGTTATACATCTCTTGATTCTGTCATATAAAATAGATGGAGTTTTCTATTTACTCTTTCTCTAATATAGGAGCAAGATAATAAGCTACTAATAAGGATAGCAACTAATTGAACCTTAGAGATCTGCTCAAGGACTCCATGCAATCCATGTAACCTAATGTTATTTGCTCATTCAAAAACCCTAACCTTACTACCAACACATGGTTGCAATGCCATGCATTGCCATACAAGATCATGTCGTATCAAGAAGTGGGTTCCTATGATTCCATCCTTCTTGGAATCAACTTGCTCACAAGGTTGAAAATTGGGAAACCTGCCTGATATGTAACTCCAAATTTCCCACGCAAAATCCTCTACATAACTCCAAGCTTTCATTGTTCTCTGGTTCATTGACCAATCTCCCTCCATTAAAAATAGATACTTTATATTGCATTGATGACATCAACTGGAATTTTCATCTCTGTTAAAGCAAAGACCTTTGCTACAGCAACCCTGCATTTGAATCAGTGTGAGAGGCTTGATCTGTTCTGTGAGTTTCTTGGTAGCAGCTGGTATGATGGTAACAGCCACCTCCTAAAATTGGTTCCAGACTTCCAGTGGATGAAGATTCGGTATCACCTCTCAAATCCAAGTGAGCCTGATTGTAACGACTAGTGTTGCTGGCCTGAACATCTTAAAATAATGATGAGTTTCGTTTTTATGCCCTCCAATGAAGCAACTCACCAAAAAGGACCCTGGAAGTCCCATTTAATTTTTGAGATTCTCAAACTTAGCCTAGTATTCACAAAGGGAAGTATTATTTGTAATTTGGCCAAGAACCAGTAAGGATTCACATATTTGGCTGAACCAAAGTGAGTGCGTAGAGAAGTGGTGATTGAGACTCCATTATGGCATCTCTTGAGCTCAATCCACATGAGAATCCAATTAGCGGGAATGGCATATAGAACAACCTTCATGGAAATGGTCAAAAGTATATAAAGGTAACTTAAATTTAATATATTTATATAATTACAAAATTGAAGTCCTAATTGGCAGTTGCAGGAATGAAGAGAGAGAAAAGAGAAAAAAAAAAAAAAAAAAAGAAGATATGAGTTGATCATTCAATGCTGGTCAACAGTACACACTCATATTTTATTATAGAGGAGTGATCTCCATCTCTTATAATGATTCAAAAATTGTTATTTTTTAGTCGCTTTGTTATTAGTCCAAGTGGACCCCACTTTTGAGTTTGGCCAATTAATATTGGTCATTATCCATTAATTAAGGGATGTTGACACAAGGTCAACTAAGAGTGTTAGTCAGTTTGAGTTTACATAGAAAAACTATTAAATTTTACTAAGAAATAGTCCAAAAATGCTAAACTGCTCCCACAAGTAAGTGGTAAATATATAACTTTCACATGCACTAAACACAAGAAAAATAGAGAAAAAAAATGTAAAACAACATTACTGGCTTAATGATGTAGGCCTATCACAACCAAGGTTTAAAAAAAGGGTTTCGGACACCGTAATGGACACGGCTGAAACCTTTACGAAACGCCGTTACGTAATGGTTTCGGCCTTTACTTTTTTTTTTTTTCTTTTTTGCTTAAAAAAAATCCAAAAAAATCCAATAAATAGAAAAAAAAATTTAAAAAAAACATATAATAAATGAGTAACAAGATACTTTTAAAGCTAATATATAGCTCAAAATTTAGAAATAAGGAAATTAGATGGGTCGAGGGTTGAACATATCCGAAATAAAGAACTTGTCTCGGATTCCTTCAAATCTATGAATTAAACCCCAAATCAAGTTGTTAATCAACAAAAAAACAAATGGATTTTAGGAAAAAAAATGTACTAAGAATAGGTAGAGAAGAAGAGAGGAAGCAAAGATGAGGTTTTAGAATGAGTTTAGGGATTTTTGGAACCCAGTCTTACGACCGAAACCTTTACGTATCGGGCGTAACGCCCGTTACGTAATGGTTTCGAGCGTTACGGTTTTGTTTCGGGATAAACAGGTAAATATACGGTATCGAAGACCACCGAAACCTTTACGTAACGGTTTCGGCAATTTTTAAACCATGATCACAACACTCCCCCCCTCCTCCCCTCCCCCCCAAGCGAGGCATGCATGTCAATCATACCTACCTTGCTAACAATGTTTGATGTTTATTAGAATCCATTGCCATCATAAGAAAATTAGCCAATTGATTCTCTATTGTGATAAATAGAAGACTAATTTCCTTGGCAACCACTCTTTCAAGAATAAAGTGCATGTCAATATCAATATACTTTGTCTAGTCATGCTAACCCGAATAGTGAGCAATACTAAGCAGCCCTATTATCACAATATAGCTTCATCTCTGCCTGAATTGGAAACCCAAGCTCTACTAATAAGATACTATTCCTCAGTAAATCACACGCACCTATGTCATAGCCCTATACTGCGCTTCAACATAAGGACCTTGCCATATCTGACTGTTTCTTGCTTTTTAAGGTGACAAAATTACCTCTAACAAGGGTCCTATAACGTGATAATAGACATTTGGTCAGTGTTACCTAGGCACTTCAGTTTTCCCAAATTTTGCCGTGCCGACACTTGGACACGACACTCCTTGGTACATACATATACCATGTCATGGTGACATCAACATTATGATTAGGCACATGATGCTTCAAGTATGTCATGTCATTTTAAAAATATAATTGCAAGAAACTTTTTGTCAAATTGTGTTCTTTTTTGAAAATATAGATGAAATTGTCGAAACTGCCCAGTCTGCATCAGTTCGGTGTAGGCCCTCTACGGCTCTACCAATAGGTGACCATTATTGTATATTCAAGCAATCCAGGATACAAGTTACAAAGCAGTCTCAACCAACAGATCAATGACCGAATGGCAACCCTTTTCCTAAGAAGACTTGAGGTACCTTAGACCCTATCACCAGTCTCTAATGACTGTAGGGCTGCATTCAAGCCAAGCTAGCTCGTCGGGTCGACTCAGCTCGGCTCGTTTGAGCCAGCTCAACCAGGCATTTCAGGCTTGAACAAATCAAGTCAAGCTTTTAATTGAGCTCAAATGTTTATACAAGCCAAGGTCAAGCTAGATTGTTTTTGATTCGGTTCAACTCGAAGCTCGGCTTGTTAGGGCTCGGATCGGCTTGAGCTCGACTAGGCTCGAAAAACAAATAAATATATATATACCATATTTTTAAGTAATGTTATTTATATTAATACAAAATAATATTTTAAGATATAATAATAACAAAAAAAGTTACGAAGTTAAAAGTAAAAACTTTGATCTAACTCTCTACTCTTTGGACCGAAGGACTACTCCCAAATCTTATTTTCCAATATATTAATTTCATGTAAAAGTTTCTAGTGTTTTAATTTATTAATAAACTCTTTAATTAAAATTATGTAAAATTAAAGAAAATAATTCCGTGAATCAAGCTTGAACCAACCCAAGCTTGGCTTGAATAAAGTTCGAGCTCGATCAAGTTTGTTCAAGTCAAGCTCAAATTTTGTCAAGCTAAACTCGATTAAACCCCTACAAAAAGTAATTTAAGTTGTATGTATAAACTGGCTGATTACATTAGTCACGTGAGAAATGCCAGGATATTTCAAGGATAGATTTCTCAATGCTCTACAAGCTTCTGAAACATCCCAACATCACCGAGTGTAGGGGTGTCAACGGTCCGGGTTCAAAGGGATGGTCTCATGACTCTCATCTAGGCCCAATTAATAAACGGGACGGGTCGGGCCAGGCCAGCCCACTTTTTAGCCGGGATGAACTGGGCTCGACTGGGCTTGGGTCGGGCCAATTGGGCCAAACCCAGTTAGCAACCTAGTCGAAAGGGGCTACAAACCCAAGCCCGCCCAAATAGGTAATGGGGCCGGGCTGCCTTGACACCCCTAACTGAGTGGCTCTCCACCTTTACAATCGCCCTTCTTATACCTAGAACTTCAATTCCAAGAAAATACCTTAAGGGACCACATTTATAATTCCAAATTCCTTAGCTAGGAATACTTTCAATTTCTGAAACCGTGGGATTGTCACCTGTCACAATTATATCATCCATATACACAATCAATACAATAGTATTAACGCACAAATGCCTACTAAACGTATGGTCAACATGATTTTACACACCTACATCTTTTCACAGCTCCATTAAACCTACAAAACAATACTCATAGAGATTACACTTAAGACCATGAATCACCTTTTATTAACAGACAGACCTTGCAATTGGCCCCTTGATTCGGTACTTGGAACCCTGGAGGTAGCACCATGTAGACAGTAGACCTCTTAATATAAATCCTCACGAAGAAACACATTCTTCATGCTCAATTGATGAAGCATTAAGATAAATTTACACATGAAAGAACACTAGCTAAATTCATTTAGCAACTCGAGCAAATTTTTCCTAACAATTGATCCCATAAGTATGTATGAATCCCTTAACCACCAACCGAGCCTTATACTTGTCAAGTGTCCTATCAACATTATGTTTTACTAAGTACACCCACTTAAACCCAACTAGCTTTTTCCAATCAAGAAGGTCAATGAGTTCACACATGTCATGCTTTGTAAGAGCTTTCATCTCAACCCACATTGCCTCCTTCCACTTGGGAATTGGGATGTTTCAATGCTTCTGTCACACTAGAGGTAGTAACCATCAACTTCACACCCATTCTCAAATCTCAATCTGCCTCTGTGTTACTACATCCTAAAACACACACTGAGAAGGGGAAAAAAGTTAAGCTACAATATAATCTCTTGGCTAAACTACTATCTGAAAGGAGGTTGGCAGAAAAACCTAGGGCATGTAAAACAAAAAAAATGAAAAGCCTGAAAGATTCGGATGGCCCTCTTCCTAAAACTAAGGAAAAGAAACCATCAATTACCATAATTAACATTCTATAAACTATACCTTCCAAAAAAACATTCTATAAACTACTTGAAGAGAAAATGGAAGACCTACCAGACATGTGATCGAAAGGCCATGAATCTACAATCTATGACGACCCATATGAGGATAAAGAATAGACTTGGGGAGCAAAAGCATGTATACATGACTGTGCAAATGATGTAAACAAAGCTGAAGGATCCAAGTTCCAACTGAGCAAAGAGGCACTTGAGACTCTCAAACTCCTCTTCGAGAAAAAAAAAACATTTCCCTCTCTCTGAGGAGGAGCCGAAGTAGGTGTTATATGAGGTGCAATGTAGATAAGGCCCAAAAATAGAGTCGAGCTTTAATTCGTAGAAGATGCACCATGCGCAACTGAAGAACTTAGATGAGTGAACTTGGTTGGTAATTGAGTCAAACTCTAACTCATAGTAGATGCAATATGAGCAGCTGAAGACCGTAGTTGAGTGAACTCGGTTGGTCTCTCAAATAGGTTCCAACAAGTCTCTCTAGGATATTGTAATCCCCCACAGCGGTCAGACTTGAGCATGTCTTGTCTTCAAAGCTCATACCCCCCTTTTCTTAAGCAGGCCTCATTTATATGCATGGCCAGTCGTCTGCTTTCCTCATTCTAGACTAAAGCAAACACCTACCTCAACCATGTTAACTCATTTCTGTTTAAAATCTAAACCTGTGTCAGCTCAAACTATGAGCTCAATCCTGCCAATAACTCAATAATCATGCCCTGCTCTATAAGCCTACGATACTGATCACCATACATAGTACAAGCAGCTGGAACTTCGTGGTCTAATCCTCAAACATACAACGTACAATAGTGATCTTCTTTTCAGCACAAAACGCATCTCTTAGGGATAGTCTAGCCAGGAATTATTAGCTGGTCGATTGTCAAGTGTTGTCTAGCTGGAGACTTTGACTCTAGGAGGAACCAGAGACTTCCAATTATTCTCAAGCAATGCTAGGGTCACATCCACTAGTAAGACTTCGTAGAAAGAGATGACAAAGAATTCCCTCTTAGTTCTTCCTAAATCCAACAATCCCTCATGCATCTCCTAATATGTTGCGGGGTTGAAACAAATATATATATATACACACACACACAATATATATATATTGTCTCCCAGTCTCTGAAGCCCCTAGAAAAAAAAATTAAGACCAAACTATTCCGTCCATCCTTTATCAAAAAAGTAGTGGTTTACTGGCATATCTTTTTGAGGAACTAGCCTGTAGAGCAAGGACAAAGCTCATGTTGCTAGCAGTCTTCCCAAACTCTTGACTCTTCCGTTGTTGCCTACGACAAACCTCGCATACTAAGCAAACTATATTGTTGGCAAGATCCAGCACATCTAGTAAGAATCGCCCTGAAGTCTCCTCAACTTAATGCCATTACTACTAAGGTGTGAAAATAATGACGCCCAACATATAAATGCATTGTATTTTAGGATAGCATTAGAGAGACAAATCCACGTCACCATTGATCAGTCTATGGAGGCAATATAGCTATTTGTTTCCAATAGAAAGACAACGAAGGTGATCTCGAATCTCATATCCAATCTAGCATGTATTTGATAAATTGATAATCTCCCAAACCTAGCATATAGTTGATAAATTGATAAGTTGGCACAATGCAAGAAGTTTCCCAATAGCCACATGCTCCAGCAATGATCACTTTCTAGCCATGGAAAAGTTGTTTATTTAAAGATGTGTTGATCCTGTAAATAGCAACTTTGATATTCTCAAAGTCCCATAAAAATTTTGGAAACATTGAAGCTTCGTAAGCAACCGGGGCCATTCTTTGCAGACTATAATAATGCGGACTATAAAAATGCAACAAACAAGAACTCTGAGGCCTAATCTTCTTCAGTGAAAAACTTTGGTTAAGTACAAAACTAGTGAAATTCAAAACAAATCCACGAGAAATCTTTATAGCCAAAATGTGTTATTCATTCATTTGTTGATCTATTGAACAAGTGGCTATTTTTACACCTCCTGATACTCTCAAATCTCAATACATGCATTCAGGCCACCAGTCCCAGAAAATCCAACCATATGTAGGAATGTCCAATGTTTATCCTGATCTTTGCCATAATAATTGCATCAGCTACTTTGGAGGGGCTCGGCAAACCCTCCACCAATGTAAATCATGAAAATACTGCAGAAAAATATTCTTCATATTAGCCTTTGAGTAAATATACTGTATGGAGATACAAGGAACTAAAGCACACAAGGAACAACCTATCCTAATCATAATGCAGGAGGCAATAGAAGCATTGGTGCCCAGGCATATGCCTGGGCACATAAGAGAGAGCTCATAACTGACTCTTTTGATAGTTATAAGTAATATAACATTTACATCACATAAATGTTACGTTGTGAATGTGACACACCACCAAAGAACATTTACGCAGAAGAATACCATAAGAAGATCAAATTCATAATTTGATCATAAGAATTAGCAAACCATATATCATAACTCACTATAATGTGTCAGCAAGGTTCAAAAAATTGACAATATTGGCAATATATCGCCAATATTTATCGATATCGATGGTCGGCGACATATCTACATGCTGTTTAAATTTTTTTACACCATATCGAGGATATTTCGCCGATATCAATGATATATCACCGATATTGTGCAATATTGACCGACGTCTATTTTTTTTTTTTTTTGGCTTTGGCCTTCGGGTATGAGAGTGAAGCTCATTGCTTCACTCTATCTTATTTACATAAAATATCCTTTACTATTTACTTAATATATTTATATAACTAAAGTTATACCTCTCATTTGAATTCAATAAAAATTATCCTAGATCCAAATTCCTGAAGAATAAAAAGTCAAATTTTCTAATTCAAGAATAAAAATCGCTTTTTAGCGCCTTTTTGAGAATTTCAAGTTTCATATGCTAAGGTATTTCAAAAATCTTAAGATTTTATAAATTCTACCATATCAAAACATTACTTTATATTTAACACTAAAATACATCTTAATATCGGGAATATGGCCAAACAACTTTGGGTAAGTAAAGATGATAAAGCATTGCTGCCACTTTATAGCGATATACAATGTAAGTTCTGCTTGAATATGCCTAAGAATATAAATGTCCATACACATTTTCAGCCCCTGGTCTTGACAGATTCAAGAACTACTTTTAAAAAGTGACAACAAATACAATTTGCAAATTTTTGCTAACTACCACAAATATAACTATGTTATGAATTAATTTCAAGGACAAAAAAAAATCTAATTGATGCTCTCTAGAACAATCTAGCTAATTCACCTTGAAAAAAAATTACATTGGATTTGTAAATTTTGGTTAAAATCAATGTTTTAAAACGTGAAGGAGTGAGTTGAGGCGTTAATACCTCAAAATGCGTGAGGGCCTGAGGCGTAAGCCTCACAAGAAAGTTTCATGCTCTCTCATTTTACAAATAAATTAAATATAAGAAAAATTGCAAAAAGATTCAAAAAGTTAATGAAAGATTATAGTATATATATACATATCCATAGAGAGAGATACATTTATATATATATATATATATTTGTATTCGTTTACAATGTGTGTGTGTGTTCGTGTGGGTGCACGCGTATACATAGGAAATATTATATAAATTACTTGAAACAAATAATAAATTATTTTTTAAAAATGACATTGAAGTCTCAATTGTGACTAGAACATAATTTTAGTTAATGTATGAGACATATACAATAGACATAACGCGAGTTTCAAGGCATGATGCGTATGCCTCATGAGGTTTAAGCCTCATGGTTAAGCATCAAGACGTTTTCCTTAAGCCTCGCCCCGAGGCAAGCCTTGAGGCGTAAGCCTCACACGCTTTTTAAAACACCGGTTAAAATAAGTTTAAAGCGGGTCTGAGTCACCAAAAAAACTCATTTTGAGTAATTACATTCAACTCAAATAGATGGAAATATACTAGCACTTGCGAACAATGTTACATGAAAATCGTAACTATCTTCACAAGAAAAAAATTATTGTTACAGGACCACTTAGGTTTGTCTAAAATCATAGTTTCCTAAATAACAAAGCTCAGGGGGAGCAATGCAGGAAATTTATATGCATCAGCTCATATTCACCTGAAAAATGGATGTTGAAGGTAAGGGGAAAGATCGGTGCATGTAAGGTCAACTACCCAAGTGACTATGTCGAAAAAACACATTTTATACTTCTTATCATCTTTCAAAATCAAAAGGTCAACTTAAGCACCCCCCCCCCCCCCCCCACACACACACACAAGTACGATTTTTATTTTTATTTTTTCCTATCTACAACGATCATACAAAAAAGTTAAGTGGAGGTTTTGGCTGTAAATTACCAAAAAGTATCACCAATAAACAATGAGTTCTCCTTGATCTATTTGCTTCCTTTTCTGGTTAATTTACCTTTTTTGAGAGAGAGAGATTTTAGGCAGCTTGCCAATATCCAGTGATGAGAGAAAGCAAAGGGGGGCAAAGGATTAAAAACAAAGAAGATTTTTTTCAGTTTTAAATAACAATCAGAAAAGTCATCCACAACCCTGTCTCTGTCTCCTAAGAGACAGTAATAGTAAACACAAAAAATGCACAAACTATAGTACGTAAAATGTTGTATAAACCCCCTTTCACTTTGTCCAAGACTCCAAGTCGTCAAATTCTCTAACATTACGTCAAGTCAACCAGAAATGTAGCGGCCATTTTCCAAGTTTGTTTTAATTCTATTATTTTGAAAACCTTTGCAAACAGCCTTAATAATTAGATTGTGAATTTAGAGAAAAGAGTTCACACATGAATTCAAATCCAGCACCCGGTTCCGCAAGATTAATTTGTTACAGTATATATATATATATAGAGAGAGAGAGAGAGAGGGAGGGATATTTATATATAGAGAGAGGGGGTGTTTACAAAAATTATCCTTATACATATTCATTAACGAATGTATCTTTGTAACTGTTTTCAAATCAAATGGCAAAAAATACTCCTCTTGAATGTGTTACATACATCTATACTGCATGTGTCTCTTATATGTGACCCAAATTTAAAAAAAAAAATAACCGTGTTCATATTATAATGACAAATATATCCCTTACTTCCTCTTGATACCCTAGCTTTGAGCCATTCGGCACACAAGTCCTAATTGGCATAACAAGTAAACTTCAAACAATTGAAGTAATAGAACTTGTATTCTCCATCCAAACTATGTATGGACTAGATTTGTCAATTCTATGATAGAAATGTGCACTGCAAAGAATCTAATTACTACAATGCAAAATAACTGATTTGAAAGATCAAAGAGTCATTTCCAACATGTTCCTAAGTAGAAGTGGATAGAATAACAGGAAAATATAAATAAATAAATAAATAAATAAAAATGAAAACGACATAAGAAGTTCCAAAATAAAAGGAAAAAACTAATACCTGAAAAACCTGTAAAGTTATTTCTTCTCAAAAGATCCGACAAAATCATCCAAAATAAGAGATTCAAGTGTCTTGTCTAAGTTCCCAGAAATAAATAGATAAATTAGAGTATCAATCCCTTGTAATCTCACTTCCATATGGTTCAGCATTGCAAAAACATAGGAAAAAAAAAGTACAAATCATAGCCATAAACAGTAAAACTTCAAACGAGCGCATTCAGAAATCAACCAAACCCTATAAAAAGAAGCAACTAAAGAAAACCCTAATTAACAGATCTACAAGGACCAATGGAAATTCGATTGAGCTCAAACTAAGCAAGAAACATAAGATTCCATGAATTAAAACCCTACAAGTATACACAAATACTATAAAATCAACAAAATTGAACTCACCACGAATCAAGGAAAGTTGTTGGTAGAGGACGAAAGATAGAAAGCTAGGATTGAATTAGAATGAAGAACTGGAGAGACAAGTAGTTCCTGAAGACCCGCCGTTAGAGAGAGAGAGGGGCGAGTTCGAAACCCAGCCAGCTAATTTCAATTACAGGTGTTGTCTTTGACACTTTCCGTTAGTAATAAGAGAAAGAGTACTGATAGGCGAACCCATGGATCCCATTAGCTAACCTAAGGCATCCACCCATTGGTGGATGCCTCCCCTCTTAAATGCTCACTACATAATGCTCACTAAACTAAACCCCCCTTGTAATTAATAACTTTGCATTTATATTAACTAGTGGGTGGCACGTGCATAGCACGTGAGAGCGAGGGGAAGGAGTTAACCACAGTTATTAGGAGTTAAAAGGGTCACGTGTTAACCCATGGGTGTGATTGAACTCTCCCCGAGTTCAATCGTGATTGACTGTGATTCTATTCTTTAAATAAATAGATGAGGGTAGTTTGGGAATTAAAGTAAAATATTAAATTAAAGTTTTGTTTTATATAAGGGTAGTTTAGAAATTTTGGAAAATTCAGGCTACGCCTGCCTCTCCCATTATAATAGTAAAGATTATAAGAGAATAATATATATAAGAATCACTATATTAACGGGTAGTTATACTTTTTATTTGGGCTCGAAACAACCCGTCTATTAGAGGCTTGTGCTCCATTTGTTTTGATGTAAAATAGAGGAAAATAAAAGAATTCCATAGAAAATATCATTTTTTGTATGTATTTTTTATAGGATAATTGACATTTTTCATAAATTTCATTTGTTTTCCCCTATTTTACATCAAAACAAATGGAGCATTCCACGAAATGAAAACGGGCGGCATTCCCTATGTAGACAACTCATTAGAAAGAAGTACTATTGATGACGGACGGGCATCTAGTAGTAGTCGATTTGTAGGATTCATTTAATCAATTTTCTTTTCTTAATTTCTTTTAAATGTATTATATTTTTCATATAATTTTTATGTAGATACAAATGTATAAGATTATTATATAATAACTAAAGAACATTTTTTCAAAGAGAAGAAGTGACACCATTTATAAGGCTAGTAAATTCCTTTAACTTAACACCCCGCCTCTTGCGTGAGTGGTAGCGGTGTGGCCTTCCAAGGGGAAGGTCTAGGGATCCAATCCCCCCCCCCCCCCCCCGGGTATGAGCAGTAAGAGCTCCACTGCCCATGCTAACTTCTAACCGGCTGACTCTACTAACGTAGGTAAATTATATTGACTACCAAAAAAAAAATTCCTTTAATTTTTAGTTAATTATTTTGAAGTCCTCAACAATGATTTTTTTTAGTTTTTTCTTTCTAAAATTTTATACTATGTATATGGTAATTTACTATACATAGCAAAAATATTTAAAATAATTTTATCACTATCTCTTCCTAATACTCTTTATGAAATTCATTTAACTATGTATTAATATATATAGTATAAAAATCTCTCTTATTATAAATAATATACTAGAATTTTCTTTAAAAATTATTAAATAGCAAGTATAAGTGATTATTAATTATACATTATAGAACCAAGTTGGTTCCTTACAAATTTATTAATTATTAAGTTATAAAATATTAATTATAAGAGAGCCTACTGTGTAGTAAAGTAGCTCATAGCTCCGACCAATTATTATACAGTCTTACAAGTCCCATAATACACCAGTGTTTTGAAACCTGGACCGGCCCGTCTGGTTGGACCGGTTGACCCATGAACCGGGACCCTCAACGGGTTGGGTAGAACTCTGCATGGGTTGTATGTCTAACTCGGATCACCCAATTGACCTAGGAATGGCAACGGGGCGGGTTTGGGCCAGGGTGCCCCCATCCCGACCCTGCCCCTAATGAAAAACTAATACCCCAAACCTGTCCCAAACCCGAGGCAGGACGGGTTTTTCAAAACAGTTTTTAACTCTGTCCTCGTCCCACCTCATCCCGTTAAGCACTAGATGGGGCGGGTCGGGTCGGGACGGGTCAGAACTAAATTTTTTATTATAATTAGTATAATAAGGTACTTTTATTATTAAACTAAGGGTAAAATAGTGATTTGACATTATAAACAGGGCGGGCGGTCTAAACCCATCCCCAGCCCGAACCCGACTCGGGTTTAACATATTTTTTCCAAACCCGCCCCTACCCCGTTTAGAAGCTCCCCAAACCCGTCCCAATAGGGGCGGGGCGGGTTACCCGATTGGCTTGGCCCGTTGCCATCCCTAAATTGACCCGAACAGTTTTCTTTGAACCACCCGGGTTATGGAAAATGCCTAATTTTAACTTATCTATTCTAAAATGTTTTAGGCCTATTATTCTAACTTAAAAACTAATTACTAAGTACAAAAATATATATATATATATATATATATATATATAATTTAGGGATTTTAACCCTAGAGGAGAAGAAAATCTACATGAAAAAAGTGGAAAGGAGTTTAAAGATAGCGAGGGAGCTCAAGCCAGAGTGAGATATAAAAATAGACATTTTTTCATTGATTTCAAGGTTTTATATATTTTTTCTACTTTTTGGATAATAATACTAAATTTCAATAGTTCTTGTCCTTAAGATAAATTTTGTATTTTTATTTGATTTTTGTAATATTTTGATGAGAAAATGAGATTTTTTTTTTTTTTTCCCGTGTGATTTTTTAAATATATTTTAATTGATTCTAGCACTAATTACTAATTATTTGTAAAAATGGCTAATAAGGGTATTGTAGGTATTATCCTACTAATTTTATAACTATTATATTAATATTTACTATTTTATGGCATCAATTGACATCATTGGGTCAACCGGGATGACCCCACCCCCTGATTGGGTCACTGTCTATGGGTTTTAAAACATTGGTATTCACCATAAGTTTTGAAAAAAACCATAATACCCTTCTTATCATCTCTTTCTTCGTGTCTCCTACCAAATCCTGTCAGCTCCCTCTCAGACTCATCATTTCTTCAAACCTAAGCTTCTTTATTTTTATTTTTATTTTTTAATTATTTAATTTTTTTCGATAATTTAGTATTGATGATGGCTCCACCAATGAGCAACCGACAACAATTTCTGTGAAGCCACTTAGCAATCTGCTACATACACCGGTAATATTTCAATCGTGGACGACCAATTGCTTCCCCAACAAAGTAATATGTTACGTCAATGCATCCTAACCCAGCCAACATCGCTGTAACTATTGTTTGGTCAATGGTGCCCCGTTAGTCATGCTTAAGTCTTCATTTTGTATATATTTGAATTTTGTTTAGAGCTCGTTAGTTCTCTCTCTTTTTTTAGAGCTCCACTAGAAAACCTCTAGCCCAGTGCATGCAAATTCTCTTTTCATATAGTTTTGTTTCTTTAATTTTGGTGTGAATTGAGAGCTTCTTTTGGGAGGTCATGGATTGAGTAATTCAGCTAATTTGATTCGTAGTTGGTTTTGTTGAAGTTTTCCCTTTTATGGTCTGGTCGTAGATTGAGGTTTTCTCATGGCTTCTGGATGATTTACAGGTGAAGTCTCTGAAAGAATTGAGTGGGCATGTTTGCTATATTTGTGGGGATGAGGTGGAGATTATAGTGGACAGAAATCCATTTGTTGCCTGTAATGAATGTGTTTTCCTTATTCTAGTGTGTGGGCATTGGATTAAGGCTCCCCACTGCCTAGCGATGTCGCGGACCATGTGCACAATGCCAGAGCCGGAGCCGGAGCTGGTGAAATTGATAACCCCATAATCGAAAAAAATATTATTGGTCAGTGAGGGCTGATCCCAATCATCGTTGGGCCGAAATGAGTGAGAAAGTAATGGTGTTGTTGATGCCTTTGGTCGGATTGAGGGTTGCCAACATAAGTATGGGTATTATGGTCTTATGTATTTTTTTAGTTATGATGTATACTCATCATATGTTAGGGTGCCCATATCACCACCTTTTTTTGGCAACAGATTTCTATGGGAGATGCCCACGTATTACACTCGGGCACATACCATTCTTTGTATGACACGCGGGAAGGCAATGAACTGAAGAGGTGATAGTCTGCACCCTTTGCATGACACGCGAGAAGGCAATGAACTGCAGAGGAAGAGGTGATAGTGATAGTCTGCATATATGCACATGTATCGTCTTTGACACCTATTAATTGTCTCATCCTTAGGGTAAATAATATAACCTTAGTTTTTAGAAAAATATTTTAAAAGAATTAACTATGTGAGTGAGTGAATCATCAGCAAGGTTAATTATTTAAAAATATATTTTCTAAAATCTAAGATTGAATTGTTTAACCCTAGGGATGAGTGAATCTTAACCAAAATTAATAGATGTCAAAGAGGACATGTGTTAAGCTTAGGAGGTACCACCCAACAGAATATGCAATGCATGTTATCACTTCCTTAATTAAAGTTTTCCCATGTGTCATGCAAAAAGCGATGCCCGAGTGTAATAGTCGGGCATCTGCCAAAGGAAATTTGTTGCCTTTTCAGGGGGGCTGTTTGCCTTCAGGTTTTGGGATTGTTCCCCAAATGCCCAATTTTAAAAATCATTCCCCAAAGAAACTTATGAGCATTTTTTTTTATAATTAAGTATTTATGAAAAGTCTTAAGTACCCCTCCACTACCACTTGCACAAGATGGCAGAAGCTTTACACTCTCCTCGTCTTCCCATCTGATCACGAAGCTCTTCGCTCTTTTCTCCTTTAATGGGTGTTTTAGTATAAATTTTAGGGTGATTGACCATGCAATGCTCCCTAACGATCATTGATCATTTCGGGTTTATATTCAAAATATTTCTTTGATTATGCTTCCATAAAAAATGACTACTTTACCCTAGTATATAAGATATTTTTCATTTCACTGGATCATTTTTTCTCAACTTTAGAGTTGTGAGAGAACTCTTGCGAAATCACTTCCGACTCCGGCTACACATCGACAACCGGCATTTGATCACTGGCGGCGACCTCCATTTCTCCAACCTCATCAGAACAAATCACTTTTCTCTCTCGTTCGACGAACTCGTCCCAAAAAAATGGCAATTAATGTCCACCGTCGATTGAAGTCTATGTTTTAAAAATTTTGGGTAGGGTTTCGATGAGTATTTATTCAAATCACTTTCCTCATGCTCTTGGATTTGGAAGTTCGTCAAACTCTTTCCAGCTTTTGGGGTCGTGTTATGGTATTTCTTTCTCTTTCATTTTGAGGATTAAACGATTTTGGTTGATTACCTTTTCCTTTTCTATGTGAGAATATATAACATCATAAAGTAGGATACCAACAACACTGGACATTATTGAACGTTTTTAATAGTATTGTAGAATGTCTTCTTATGTGTTTGAGTCTTACAAATATAAAATGCTATCAAATAGTTATATCAATAGTACTCTATCATATAGAACGCTTTTAGTTCTTATATAAAACGTCTTCTTATAACTACGGTTAAGAAAGCAAAGCGTCATTAACAAGTGATAGCAACAACACTGGAACCTATAAAACGTTCTTAACAGTTCTATAGAACGTCATCTTTTGAATCCACTAGCCTGAGAATATATAACATCATAAAGTAGGAATACCAACAACACTGGATATTATAGAACATTTTTAATAGTTTTGTAGAAGGTCTTCTTATGTGTTTGAGTCTTACAAATATAAAATGTTATCAAATAGTTATATCAACAATACTCTATCACATAGAACGTTTTTAGTTTTTATATAAAACGTCTTCTTATAACTACGGTAGGGTGTTCTATATTCTCCAAATAATAAATATAAGAGGGCGTTTTGTTAAATACTTAAGAGCGTTCTATAAAACTCATTGTTGTTGTTATACCTATATCATAACATCCTATGTTTTCAAGATCAAAATATGAGAGGGCGTTCCATAGAAGAATTAGGAGTGTTCTGTACAGCCCAGTGTTGCTAATATATCTACTCTACAACGTTCAATCTTCTAAAATATAAGACGGCGTTCTAAATAACACTTAATAGCATTTTATGTGCTTATTGTTGTTGATATACTTATTTAATAGTGTTTTATTTTCTGAAAGATTCACTGCACAATGCTGACTAGATAATTTCTTCGACGACTAGAATGTGGGTGACAAAATCTCGTTCATTCCATGCATCACAATGCTATTCCCACAAAAAGGATCCACAATAGATTTATGAAAATCTTGCATGGAGATCTCATGTTGCAATAACATTGCCAAAAAAAATTTATCCATTCGATCTGAGAGCTACGGTCACGGTCTGAGGTTCATAATATTTGATCCAATTTTCTACAAATTACTATAGAAGAGTTCAGATTTCAAATAGCCATCATTTGGATTTATAAGAGATTAGGAGCCACCATTGAAGGAGATTCAATACTTTGAAGATGGAATCCCTAATTACTGTAAAGGCTCTTGGAGACCTCCACTTTCATTGTAATGCATTAAAAAAAATGGTAAATATCGCCGGAATTCAGCTTGCCGGAGAGTAACTTGCGCCAAGGAGCCAGCGTTTAGGTTCATTTCGTGCCCTAAAATATCTCCACAAAAATTCTAAAATGAAGATAAACAGTGATCAAGGGTATATTTGACTTTTCAACTTCTATTTTAAGGGTATAATTGTCTTTGCATAATAAAATTTGTTACAAAAATGCCCTCAAGATATTTTCTATATAAGGGGTATAAATGTCTTTTCACTATCTTCTCGTAATTACCATTATGTCATTCCAAGCCTATAATGGTCTTTTCGTATTCTATAATTTCATTCTTACAAAACTGCCCCTCAAATATTTTGTTTCATAAGGGTATAATTGTCTTTATATTATTATAACAAAATTACCATTGGGCCATTCTAAGGCTACAATGGACTTTTCGTATTGCATTTTATTTACACTTCTACCATTTGAACCCTGCATGGTAAATATCATAACTTTGCGTCCGTTTCGGTGTTTAATTTCAATTCAAAGCATTCTGCGGTAGTTATCCCTAAATTTTATAGGAGTGTTCTTGAAAAAAGTAAAAATTCACAAAAATTCTGAGTTTTGATGAAATTTTTGCGCATAGGCTTAATATCGGTTGATACATGTAGTTGATACACTAGGATGATATTATCGATACCCATACCGATACCTATCGAAACACCAAGTATCAATACCAATCAATATACCAGATATCGATACATATCGTTTTCAACCTTGGAACACAACCAATATCAATATGAAGTGTCAATCCGATTTCTTGAGTATCGACCGCACACTATAAACCATAAAAAATGAAAAGAAAATACATGTAAAACCATAAAACATGAAATTTTAGGTTTAAAATAAAAAATGTAATGATTATAAACTTTTTTCTATAGGTTAATCATACATGTAATGATCCTAACTAATTCATTTTTAAAAAGCACAAGAAACCCAAAAATTGGTCTTATTCTTCGATTAATGGCGTTCTCTCATGATCGTGGTTACTAATTTAGCAGAATGAATCTCTCTTGTAAAAATTTCAATTGAAATGGTTGGTAATAAAATGTTGGGAGTATTCTCTATCAATGAAGGGGGCTCCATGGTTGATAAGGAATAGGAGACGTAAATGTCTTTTCGTCAAATGGGTTTGATAAAATGGTCCAAAATGAAAAAGTTCACAAAGAGAAGTTTTTTTTTAAACTCGGGTACTTGGGGAACAACCCCAAACTTGAGGAGTAATCAGGGAAACCCCCCCTTTTTTGGGCAGTTGTTAATTTGACTATGTAGTCAAATGTCATGTCCATGTGTCTCTTTAAACATCCCTTTAACTATGGCTAAGCTTAAGAAAATTAAGGTTACTAATTTTTCTTTTTTCTTTCTAATGATTGAAGTGCCACGTATATGAGTATATTGGTAAAAACACATAATATAAATTTGTCATGTGTTTTTACTAACATGCCTTAAATGGGACACACAGAGTGTCATGTCTTGTTTTACATGCCAAACGGGCTCCCCATAAGGACTCAAAATTCTCTCAAGTTGTAACCTAATTCCTTGGAGTTCAGTTATGCCTCTGAGGTCACCACATGTCCTTATTGACACATCCCTTAACTGTGATTAAGATTCACCCACTCCTAGGATTCTCCCATCTAATCCTTGGTTTTTAGAAAAAAGTTTTAAATTTTTTTAACCCTAGGAGTAAGGAATTTTAACCAGGGTTTAAAAAGTTAATATTTTTCTGAAAACCAAGTATAAATGGGTGAACCCTAGGAGTGAGTGAATTTTAATCATAGTTAAGGGTGTAAATAGGGACATGTGGTGACGTTAGGAGCATAATCGGACTCCCTACATGCATTAGGTTTCTTAGAAGTTTAGATTACTAGGAGTCTATTAATGGTTTTATCCTACTTAAATGATTGGGTTTTATAGGGGCCTTTGTTAGAAAAATTTGATATACAACACTATAAATCTAAAAGAAAATATACAAAAAAAAATCGAATTCATTGAGTAAATTAAATTGAAAAGAATGGTAAATCAGTTATCAATATGGAGATTGAGGCACATATTGAACATGATGTCCTTAAGGTGATTAACATCTCCGCTTTGCTGCTTACAGGTCTCTGGCGGACACCTCTAGAATTCAACGATCTCAATATATCAGAAGTGAGCACTCACAATCCGGTAGTCAGAGCGAACTTGATGGTGTATAAACCAAAATAATGATATCATAAAAAGAGAGAAGAGGAAGATCTAGAAATTCAAGAGTTTTCTTGTCTCCTCGAAGAAGTGCCTTTCCTCTACAGTCAAAGAAGAGGGTGTTACCTCTTATAAAGAAAAACAGCAAAATAGAATTAAAGATTGAAACGGTTAGAAGAATAAAGCCAAATTAAACTCCATAATTGCTTAAACCGATTTGACTCTAGTAGAGGAGGTTACAAAATTTGAGAGGTTCTATCAGAGGAAATAAAATCAATATTTTGTTTTAAACAAAAAATTTGCAACAATCACCCACATAAAACAAAATTTTGGTAATTAAATAAAATTTACAAACCAAAACTCACATGAAATGAGTCAAGGTTTCTTTTGAACTTGAACCTTAGCTTAGCATAACATGCCGGATGCATGAAGGAATTGGTGAACTAGGTCTTGAACCAATCCCCTTTAGTCATGACCTAGACAACACATCACACACATAGAAGTTCTAAAAATACTGTCGAGTTCTATCAATTGTGCACGTTATTGTTCATGTGCTATATCCTGGTATTCATGAGTACTCTAGAGAATCAGCCAAAATATTCTTAGGAAGCGGCCCCACTTCCACACTCATATGTGTGTTTCCATCAAGGATGTCTTGTAACTATACATCCCACCGTGAATCAGCTATAGAAGACATTAAGAGTCAAAGACTCAACCTTCTTTCATTATAAGTAACACTACTACACCATAGAGATGAGTTTAAGGATGAAGAATCCTCCACTTTAGTGTTCTCACAAGTCACTCAACAATTTTCTTTCCCATTGAACCTAGTTCTTGGGATCTCCAATCACTTAGGTTGGGTTTTCATGGTAGGTGAATTTTTATCAATAGGAGTTAGCTTCATCCCCCTCGATCTATTATGAATTATCTCTTGAGCTAACCCTTTGGTCAACGGATCCGTAATATTTTCTTTGAACCTTACAAAATCAAGTGCAATAACTTCATTGTTAAGTAATTCCTTAACCAAATTATGTCTTCGACGTATATGTCGGGATTTCTCATTTTATGATACATTGTTAGCTCTAGCTATAACAACTTGGCTTTCAAAATGTATTAAGATAGCCTGCATTGGCTTACTCCAAAGTGGCTATATCTACCAACAATGTTTTTAACCATTCTGCTTCTTCTCCAGCTTTATCTAAATCTATGAATTTCGATTACATAATTAATCAAGTTGTGCATTTTCGTTTAATAGATTTTTATGACACTGCACATCCTCCAAAAGTGAACACATATACACTTATGGACTTCGATTCATTTGAATCAAAAATCTAGTTTGCATCATTGTATCTATCTAGTACAATGGGATACTCAATATAGTTTAAGACAACAATCTGGATTATATCTTAGATTTCTTAACACCCTAGTTATAGTGTCACAAAGATCTCGTTCTCAGTTACATGTAGAACTAATGAGTTAACCTATAACACATGTTATATTGTTATAGTACAACTCATGATATATCAGACTGTCTATTATCCTCGATGTTTATTTACTAGGTAATCCACTGAATTAATTGATCCAAATTACAATTACTCTTTCCTAGAGTAATGTTTCGAACCATCTATAGAATAAACATCCACAGGATACTCGCCTACAAGATAATCATCTGCATTATAACCATCTACATGATATTCATTTGTAGAATGACTGGTATAGTACTTCATCTGACGTATATGTCAAGATTCTCATTATACATATAATTTATTGCCAAGGTGGATATATCATATTATTATTTTTGCGCCATGTAATAAATAAGATTCTAAGTCATTCGGCTTCTATACATATTCTCTTTATAGGCATCAAATTTGAGCTCTATAGTGGAATTAGATTGTCTGCTTAGAATTTTTACAAGAGATAGCCCTACCAACAAGGGTGAATAAATCCAGTTGAATTTTTATCTCATTGAGACAATATATATCCTCAAACATATAAACTCATGTTATTTCAACTCAAGATTACATTAGCTTCTACCATGTCAAGTATTAAAAGATCAAATCATTGACATATAATTCTCATAACTCTAGGTTTATTCTCATATAATATTATTGATATATAAGCAAATGTTTTACTAGCTGCTTGAAAACTCACTATATACACATATAGACAATTATTAAATTTTTCGATCAAGGAAACAACTTCTATGAAAAAAGACATCACAATAAATAGTTACACCCCTTTAGCAACTTACCAATGTTTGAAATTATCATCTTCCTCACTAGAGTCATGTTATATGTTTTAACGTGAATATAATTGTCAATCTATAGAGACCCAAAACTTGATTGTCTTGAAACTTGTACGAATTTAATGACAACATTGGTATTTGGGTCAAAATACAATTTTTTATATTTTAATATGATTAACTATGCATGTATGAAGTTGCCTAATGGATTAAGTGAAGAAAAATGACCAAAATTGACCAAAGTCAACCCCACCGGTTGACCCCCTTCAAGCGCGGTTGACCCTTTAGTGAAAACACAAACAAAGAAATGTATGGGGTTTTTGGGCAAAGAGTGATCAAGCCACCGGTCGACCGCCCATTTGCACCGGTCGTGCTAAATTGCCCAGAAATTTCTAATTTCAATAGGATTATGAAAACTAGTGATTTCTAATTAAACCTAGACCTATAAATAAACCTTTAACTCATGGTTATTAGGGTTTTTAACATTCTAAGATGTTGAGAAAACATAGAGAGAGTTATACCAAAGGTTTTGCAAATGGTTTTGCAAGGAGATGAAGGAATAACTTGGAGATCTCATCCAAGACCATTCTAAAGCAAATCGATCGTAGGGAAGTGATCAATGCTAATTGTTACACATTTAAGTACCTTAAACTATATTTGTTAATTTTGTTAAATCCTTATATCTATTATGTTACTTCACTTGGGTGTTCTTATTGATTTCAGGTTCATGCGAAGAAAATAAGGTTAATTTAAGGATTTACAAACTTTAAAAGTTCATATGAACCTCAACCGAGTAAAGATCAAAGAAAGAAGAAGAGGAGCAAAAAAAGAAAATTTTCAAAAAAAAACAAAAAAAAAGCGAAGGGAGATCGATTCCCTTGCGATGGGCTATCGATCGCGCATCACAGGGGGATCAATTGCCATAGGCGTTTCGACTTAATTTTAACGCACGGAAAATCATTCTTTTGGGCCCTTTGTGGAAGTTTCTAAAACCCTATTTAGTAGAGAGAGAAAAAGAAGACTTTGGACTGAATTAGGATTCCTAAATCCTTTATTAGCAAGGAAACTCTCTCTCTCTCTCTCTATAAATAGGAGAGCCATTGGCCATAAGCTTCAGTTGAGATTTTTGGGATTTGAAAGTGAAGAAGAAGCTCTGGAGATCTGTAAAGCCTTGACGATGAGTTCTTCGTGTTCGTCGATTAAGATGATGTTCTCCTCCCTCGGCATGAACTAACTCTCATTTCTAGGGTTTAGATGAAACTCTAGCCAAGTAACTGTATATATATATTTTTAATTTAGAGTTCTTAATTGTAAATGTTGATTGCATAATGAGAGGGTTGTGAAACAACCAGATTTATTTATTATATTTGATTTCAATGGAATTGTAAAGTCCATGTTTTTTTGTGTTGGCATATTCCGGTATCAAAACAAGTGAGTCTAGGTGTGTATCTTGTGTCATTGTCGTCAAGCATCCGCGCAAAGTGAAGTTGAAGCGTGTTGAAGAATCGGATGATCCACTCGGTTGATCATTTCCTTCATAGGATGGTAAGTGACCTAGATACCATGCTACCATAGGTGAGAATTGACTTAGAATAATCCTAATACGATGCCTGAGGTGGTAAGTGTCCTAGACTAATCATATGGACCCTAGGTGATGAGACAAGTAGTGCAAAACAACTTAAAAATTTTGAAAATTTTCAAAAAACCAAGGTTGCTTGAAAGTGGCATATCTCCCAAACCGTAGCTTGGATTTCGCTCTATAATATATAAAATTGATCAAGTTGAAAAGAGCTACAACTTTTATGAAGGATATGAGATCCAAAAAAGGAGTTTTAAAATCGGGATTGCACCTCAAGGTCGACCCTGAGTATAAAAGTTCTTAAAAACTAAGGTTCCTTGCGAGAGGCATATCTCACACACCGTAGCTCAAATTTTTCTCCATAATATATCAAATTAACCACATCAAGAAGATCTACAACTTTCATAAAGGAAGCAAAAGCTGAAAATTCATTTTTATATCTCAGTCGACTAAAAATAGTCAGGGTTGACCTTGGACTGCCTAGATTTTCTATGGGGAAAATTTCCAGAATGCTGAAATTGTGAGGGTCGACCCTGGAGGTTACTTGGGTCGACCCAAGTACACATTTTGGTCGATCCAAGTATCCTTGAGGGTCGACCCTGATACGGTAAATCACTCTAAATGGTATTTTTGCTTTCCTCGTTGGTTTTAAACCCTTTTAAGCAACTTCTAATCATTATTTTTGATTCCCTATCTAGATCATGGGGCACAACTTAGGGAGTGTGTTGAGAGGTTTTTTGAGTTTCTCCAGAGGTTATAGAACCTATGGAATTTATTATTCTCTACCCCCTTTGTTAGTGGATTCAACCTAGAGTTTGCAAGCCCAAAGTTCCAATTTTTCTTGTTTGGACTTGTCCTTTGAAGGAATCCATCTAGGTGTTGATTTCTATCAAACCATCAAGCTGTTCTGGATAGAACACCTTAGCCAGAGTATTCCAGAGCCTTTGTAAAGGAGATCGATCCGAGACGGGTCATGGTAGAGTGAATTGGTCGGTGGAATCTGAATCCGTCATTGTCGGAGATCGATCGGAAGATCGTAGATTATTTTCGAGACACAAAGAGAAGTACGAGCGGCTGTGGTTGATCACGGGACTTGTGAGTACGTGATGAATTTTCGAGGCGTGGAGAACTAAGAACTGAAGGATCGTAGTGTCGAGTCCGAAGGAGTCAAGTTTGAAAAATCACTCGGTGAACCCCAAATAAAATATTCGAGTTGAGAACTCACAAACCCAAGGGGGGATGGCTAGCTTTCCCTATAATTCTTTCTACCCTTTTTAAGATTTAATAATTAAATTATAAACTAAGGGAAAATAATAATCAAGTGCGGAAAAGGAAAACAAGCAAACCACAACATAAGGTTTTTTACGTGGAAACCCTTCCGGGAAAAACCACGGGACCTAGTCCAGCAAAGAGATATCACTAAGACAAAGTCAACAAGAACTTACAAGACTCGAACTTGACTCCTTCGGACTCGACACTACGATCCTTCAGTTCTTAGTCCTCCACGCCTCAACAAGTCATCACGTACCCGCAAGTCCCGTAATCAACCGCAGTCGCTCGTACTTCTCTTAGATCTCCACAACAACCATGATCCTTCTCGGATCGATCTCCTTCTACGAAGGTTCCGGATCACAAACACCGGCCAAAGACACACACGTGTCGGGATTGTCAAATTAATTTTCTAACAATCTCTAGAGGGATCTTAAAACCATGAAGATCACACAATGCAAGAGCTAAGAATAGAAATGTTATTCTTGCATTCTCTAGAGAGGTTGTGAGAGGAGGGATCAACTATAATCAATGAAGAATAAAAGAAACCCTAGGAGAGAGTTCTCCAGCCTCTACTCTCACAAACTAATAAGATCTCTACGAATTAGGTCAATAGAATTCGTATTTATAGATTCCAAAGAGATTGCATGTGAATAGAACTCTTATTTAGCAAGGATAGATCTATCCATGGTGTGGACGGATCTATCCATTGCCCACGGATCTATCCGTCATCACCAAGGATAGATCCTTCAAAGTCTATTCATGTAAGCACCGATCTATCCAAGTTAGCACCAATCTATCTATCACACCAAGGATAGATCTATTCATATGTTGATAGATCTATCCGTCATTACCAAGGATAGATCCTTCAAAATATGACTCTCTGGAAAAAATCCTCATACATATTTTTTCACCACCGATCTATCCAACATGGAGAAGGATAGATCCTTCATTCCATACTTAGCCAATTTTGAATATTTCGAATGACTTGAATACAATAACTCTTTTATGGAATTATACTAAACTCCTAGGTTGATAAAAAGGTGTTCTAAGTCAAAAACCAACCTAGGTAATGGGTCACTAAGTCACTTACCTTCCTAGATCCGGAGGTGATACTTGATGTAGATTTCTTCTCTTTTCTTCGGCTTTTTGAAGCTTTACCAAGTATGACAAGTTGACTTAAAAATAACTCCACTTAGACTTACGTTTTGATACATAATTAGCCAAGATATTTTGGACTTACAATCTCCCCCTTTGGCAATTCTGTGTCAAAACTCCTAGACAAACATATAAAGGACGGACTTCCAAAAACTGATTCATAAAATGAAAGATGAACTTTACATGACTCAAAAAATAAAACTACATGACGTAACCATTTACAAATGACTCATCAAACTTGTCATGCAATTCAATGTCGAAGTCTGCAACCTGTTATCTACACATGCTAAAAACAAAGAATACCTGTGAAGCATGGAGAAATAGATATAAAACATAATAATCCATAGGCCATAGGCAGACTTAAGTATGCTCAAAACTTCTCCCCCTTTTTGGCACAAAATGCCAAAGGTAGATAGGAAGCCAATATCACAATAGATATACCAATTAATCACATATGTAATATCAAAGCAACCACAATACTAACAAGCAACTGTAGACAATGAGGGGACTTTAGAGCGGAGAACAAGATATAGTAATATAAAGCAAAAACTCCCCCTCAACACCACAACTTGATCTTCTCCCCCTAAGATCAAGGACACCACCTAAAGGACAGAGCTACTCATACTAGAAAGGCCCATGCCAACAAAAAAGAAAAAACACAAAATAATAAACTAAAAAATATCATGTGTCACACAAACATGCATTAGAAGCATTTCAAGCAATAGTAATTTAAAATTACTAGGCCAAGGAAAAAACATGATTAGTTAGACCAACTGAGGATAAACATCTAACTAAATCTCGCGGAATGCTAAAGCATAACCAATTCACTTAGTCACAGTTAGTGAACAGTTCAAAAGTGAAGCTTTGTGTGTAGTGGTGGTCTGACTAGATACTAAATCAAGGTTTCTTTCCCTTTCTAAGGATATGACATTAACCACTAAGGGGACTCCTAGAGACTCAAATCTAAGAAGTCAAACCTAGTTAGATCCAGTTATGCTGATTTTTTTTTTTTTTTTTTTTACATTTTAGTGCACCTTTATCCATTTTGATTTGACCTAATATTTTTATTTTACTTTGGTCAAAAACATCCTCACTATTTTGATGTTCTTTTTCTGAACATATCTTTTCATGCAATATTGGCTTTCACACTATCCAGGTAGGTAGCTCTTCTCTATTAGCAGTAGGGGCTTTTACTCTTGCAACTCAGAAAGATACCTAACTTGTTGACATAGGTAGTCATTACTACTGTTTGCACCCAATAGTAGCTTTCACACTAGCCTAGTAGGTAGCCCTTTTTATTGCAACAATTTTTTTTTTCTCATGGAGGATACACAAAATGGGGATGACTAATTATATGGTCAATCTAGATAGGTCATCCTAGGTCACACTTTATGGATAAGTCATACACCTACAGATTAAGAAATAGACATCTCAATAGAATCAGTCAGAGTGCATGTGATAGTGAAAAGCATACACACACATAGATAAGTCTCTAACCGTGTAAGATAAAACTAGTCTAATTTTCAGCCTAACCAAGAGACTATGAAGGTGATATATCCTCAATCAGCAACAAACTCATGTTCAACCTTGGATAAGTATAGAAATAAAGATCACACAAGGAATGCAAATCATGCAAGTCTTACAAGGGCAACATGACAAAAATCTTTTTGGATTTTATAGTTTTTCAATGTTTTTGAGATTTTTCAAAATAAATAAAACAGAAAAATAGACTATAGCAAATAAAAACTAGTAAAAAGAAAAACTACTAGTATACGCAAACTTCATAGCACTAGGACAAGATAGAACACTAATAGTACACCCTAGGCTATGACAGACACAGGCTAAGTGAAGCCCTTTAGGTCTTCCTTTCTCACCCAAACAGTTTTAGCAGTTTGATTGACCCTTTGGTCTCTAACCGTTTCAATTGAGGTAGGTATGACCTTTTGTCTCTTCCTCCTGTTCCTCCTATTCCAAGATTGAGTCCTAGAATTATGGCGGGCATTATGGTTCTCCCTGTTACCTTCTTTATTTCTAGCATAAAGAGTGTCATGACCATGCCACTGTCTAGAGTTATTATAGATATTCAATATACCATCATTTAACTTCCTAGACATCTCCACTAGGATATCAAATCTCCTTTGAAGATTCCCATTAAAATTGATTTGGTTCTTAGAATCATGATTGGGCATTCTTCGAAGTTTAGGACATCGAGGCCTAATATGACCCTTCACTCCACATTTATGACATGTAGGAATGAATTTCTGAGTAGAAGGGTCTTTCCTGTTCTCAGGAGGGTGTCTTTTATCACCAGGCTCAATGTTCGAGGTGGATGAAGTTCCCTTCTCATCTCCACACCTCAGATTTTGCTTAAATCAGCCAACTTGATTTCAAGACTTGTCTTTTCATCAAGACAAACATGCAAATCAGATTCAAGAAGCTGAGTCTTGACAAGGAGGGAAGCCTTCTCTTCCTCAAGCAGAGACACAAGACCTTTCAATCCAGAAGTCACTTGGTCTAAGGCATATCTTTCCTTTTCAATAAATTTAACCTTTTTGGTCAAGGAAATCTGACCCTTTTTCAACTTTAGGCATTCCTAAAACAACTCATCATAGGCTGTCTCGAGATCTTCCTCAGAATTCGAGTCATTTTGACTCTCTTCATCATCCTCACCATCAATATGGTGTTGGTTACTCACACTTAAATTTGAAGAAGATTCTTCAATCCCATTTATGGAAGTAGTGAAGGTCATGTAATTCCTAGTCTTCTCACAAGAAGAACTATCCGATTCTTCAGATTCAGATTCACTATCATCCTTTGCCTTGCTCTTAGATTTCTTCTCATTTGAGCAATCAGCAGCAATATGGCCGAAGCCTTGACATTCATAGCATTGAAGGCCTTGGGATTTACTGTCCACACTTTTAACATGTTTCTTATATTCATAGTGTTTGGACTTAGGCTTTTCAAAAGATCTTTGTCCATTCGGATTAAATCTTTTATTGAATTTCAAAAATTTTCTGAATTTCTTTGAAAGCAAAGCCATATCTTCTACATCCTCCTCAGAGTGACTATCTGAACCATCTATAGATTCCTTGACAGATTTCAAGGCAATTGATTTTGGTTTCTTAGATGGGTGCAGATTTAACTCATAAGTCTGGAGAGAACCAACTAACTCTTCAATTTTGAGAGCATCAATATTTTTGCTCTCTTCGATGGCGGTAACTTTTGATCTTAATCTCTCAGGCAGAGATCTCAAGATCTTCCTAACAATTTTGGACTCAGATATACTTTCTCCTAGGTTAAAACATGAATTAACAATATCACTCAGATCAGTATAAAAACCATCAAAAGTTTCATTGTCATTCATTCTCAAATTTTCAAATTTAGAAGTAAGCATTTGAAGTTTGGAGATCTTGACTGTTGTAGTCCCTTCATGGGTAAGTTTAAGAATGTCTCATGCATCCTTCGAAGTGTCACATTTAGAAATACGCCGAAATTCTTCCGGTGTGACAGCAGTGAAGATTGCATTTAGACCCTTATTGTTCCATCTACAACTTTCAAGTTCTATAGTGGTCCAGTTAGTAGAAGGTTTAGGGACGGTTTGATTATCTATGGTCGTTGTTGGAGAGGTCCAACCTTGTCAACAGAGATCCATACTCTCTCATCCAAGGATTTTAGAAAGGCTCTCATACGAGCTTTCCAATAGGCATAATTGTTTCCATAAAAAAATGGGGGACAAGAGATGGATCCTCCTTCTTTTTGGAGATTCATATTCACCGAATATAGAATGAGATCGCACTAATAAATTAGTGAACCTGTTCTGATACCAATTGAAAAATCACTCGGTGAACCCCAAATAAAATATTCGAGTTGAGAACTCACAAACCCAAGGGGGGATGGCTAGCTTTCCCTATAATTCTTTCTACCCTTTTTAAGATTTAATAATTAAATTATAAACTAAGGGAAAATAATAATCAAGTGCGGAAAAGGAAAACAAGCAAACCACAACACAAGGTTTTTTACGTGGAAACCCTTCCGGGAAAAACCACGGGACCTAGTCCAGCAAAGAGATATCACTAAGACAAAGTCAACAAGAACTTACAAGACTCGAACTTGACTCATTCGGACTCGACACTACGATCCTTCAGTTCTTAGTCCTCCACGCCTCAACAAGTCATCACGTACCCGCAAGTCCCGTAATCAACCGCAGTCGCTCGTACTTCTCTTAGATCTCCACAACAACCACGATCCTTCTCGGATCGATCTCCTTCTACGAAGGCTCCGGATCACAAACATCGGCCAAGACACACACGTGTCGGGATTGTCAAATTAATTTTCTAACAATCTCTAGAGGGATCTTAAAACCATGAAGATCACACATTGCAAGAGCTAAAAATAGAAACATTATTCTTGCATTCTCTAGAGAGGTTGTGAGAGGAGGGATCAACTATAATCAATGAAAAATAAAAGAAACCCTAGGAGAGAGTTCTCCAGCCTCTACTCTCACAAACTAATAAGATCTCTACGAATTAGGTCAATAGAATTCGTATTTATAGATTCCAAAGAGATTGCATGTGAATAGAACTCTTATTTAGCAAGGATAGATCTATCCATGGTGTGGACGGATCTATCCATTGCCCACGGATCTATCCGTCATCACCAAGGATAGATCCTTCAAAGTCTATTCATGTAAGCACCGATCTATCCAAGTTAGCACCGATCTATCTATCACACCAAGGATAGATCTATTCATATGTTGATAGATCTATCCGTCATTACCAAGGATAGATCCTTCAAAATATGACTCTTTGGAAAAAATCCTCATACATATTTTTTTCACCACCGATCTATCCAACATGGAGAATGATAGATCCTTCATTCCATACTTAGCCAATTTCGAATATTTCGAATGACTTGAATACAATAACTTTTTTATGGAATTATACTAAACTCCTAGGTTGATAAAAAGGTGTTCTAAGTCAAAAACCAACCTAGGTAATGGGTCACTAAGTCACTTACCTTCCTAGATCCGGAGGTGATACTTGATGTAGATTTCTTCTCTTTTCTTCGGCTTTTTGAAGCTTTACCAAGTATGACAAGTTGACTTAAAAATGACTCCACTTAGACTTACGTTTTGATACATAATTAGCCAAGATATTTTGGACTTACAAAGTTCAAGTCTTTAAAGTTCTTGTTTACTTTGTCTTAGTGGATTCTCATGGCTGGACTAGGTCCCGTGGTTTTTCCTGGAAGGGTTTCCACGTAAAAATCCTTGTGTTGTGGTTTGCTTGACTTTCTATTTTCCGCACTTAAAGTACATCATCCCTTAACTTAATAACTTAATTGTTAAAACATCGAAAATGGTTGATAGACTTATAGGAAGCCCTAACCATCCCCTTGACTTTGTGAGTTCTCAACTAAAACCTTGATTTGAGGTTCACCGAATTGTATTTTTCAATTGGTATCAGAGCAGGTTCACTAACTTGTTAGTGTGATCTTGTCTCATATTTTCGGTGAATATGAATCTCCAAAGAGTGGGAGGATCCATCTCTTGTCCCCTATTTTTCAATGGGTGTAATATTAATGATTGGAAATCTCGAATGAGAGTATTTCACCTATCTCTAGACAAGAGTTTATGGATCTCTACAGAAAAGGGTTGGACCTTCCCCTACAAATTTTTAGAAAAATAGACCATCCCAAAATCTTCTACTAATTGTAACTTTGTAAAAGAAGCTTGTGGTATTCTTAAAGTTTTCCAGATGGAGACTACAAATTTTATGGCTTCTATTGCCTCTATCACTGGTATTAAAGAGTCCTCATCTATTGTTAGTATGAGTGACAAGAGTGAGGATGATAGGGAGAGTCAAAGTGACTCAGATTCTGAGAGAGACCTTGAGGTAGCCTATGATGAACTATTTCAGGAATGCCTTAAGCTGAAAAAGGTTCAGTTTTTCATGTCCAAAAAGATCAAATCTATTGAAATGGAAAAAGATGCCTTAGACCAAGTGGCTTCAGGGTTGAGAGCTCTTGTGTCCCAGCTTGAAGAAGAGAAGGCTTCCCTCCTTGTCAAGACTCAGCTTTTTGAATCTGATTTGTATGTTTGTCTTGATGAAAAGACAAGTCTTGAAATCAAGTTGGCTGATCTTGAGCAAAATCAGAGGTGTGGAGATGAGAAGGGAACTCCATCCACCTCAAACACTGAGCCTGGTGTTAAAAGGCACCCTCCTGCTAAAGAGAAAGACTCTTATACTCAGAAATTCATTCCAACATGTCATAGATGTGGAGTGAAGGGTCATATTAAGCCTTAATGTCCTAAACTTCGAAGAATGCCCAATCATGGTTTTGAGAACCAAAATAACTTAAATGAGAATCTTCAAAGGAGAGTTGAGGTTCTAGTGAAAAAGTCTAGGAATTTGTATGAAGATGTAATGAAGATTGCTCACAACTCTTAACAGTGGCATGGTCATGACATTCCTCATGATAGATATAGAGGAGGTAACGGGGAGAACCATAATGCCCGCCATAATTCTAGGACTCAATTCTGGAAAAGGAGGAACGGGAGGAAGAGGCAAAAGGCCATACCTATCTCAACTGAAATGGTTAAAGAGCAAAGGGTCAATCAAACTTCTAAAACCGTTTGGGTGAGAAAGGAAGACCTGAAGGGCTTCACTTAGCCCGTGCCTGCTAGGGTGTGCTGTTAATGATATATCTTATCCTAGTGCTATATTATCTATGTATAGTAGTATTGTTTTCTTTTTACTAATGTTTATTTGCTTTGGTATGTTTTTCTATTCTCTTTATTTTGAAAAATTCAAAAACATTGAAAAACCATAAAATCCAAAAAGATTTTTGTCATGTTGCCCTTGTTTGACTTGCATGATCTGCATTACTTGTGTGATCTTTATTTCTATACTTGTCCAGGGTTGAACATGAGTTTGTTGCTGATTGAGGATATATCACCTACTAGTCTCTTGGTTAGGCTGAAAATTAGACCGGTTTTATCTTGAATAGTTAGAGACTTATTCATGTGTGTATGCTTTACAAATTTCACATGCACTCTGACTGATTCTGTTGAGAGGTCTATTTTCCAATCTGTAGGTGTTTGACTTATCCCAATAGTGTGACCTTGGATGACCAATCTAGAATGACCATATTTGTTAGTCATCCTCATTTTGTGTATCCTCCATGAGCAAAAGTTGTTGCAATGAAAAGGGCTACCTACTGGGATAGTGTAAAAGTCACTATTGGATGCAAACAGTATGAAATGGCTACCTAGGCGGACAGTAGGTATCTATCTGGGTCACTAGAGTGAAAGCCCTTGCTGCCAATAGCCAGGACTACCTACCTGGATAGTGTGAAAGCCATCATTGCATGAAAAGATATGATTAGATAAAGATCATCAAAAGAAATCTTACAAAGTTTGGAGGTATTTGATCAAAATAAAAGAAAAATAATGAGTCAAATAAAATTGATACAGGAGCACTAAAATGTAAAAAATTAGCATATCTGGATCTAACTAGGTTTGACTTGTATGATGTATATCTCCAGGAGTCCCCTTAGTGGTTAATGTCATATCCTTGAAAAGGGAAAGAAACCTTGATCTAGTATCTTGTCAGACCACCACTACACATAAATGCTTCACTTTTGAACTGTTCACTAAATGTGTCTAAGTGAATTGACTATGATTTAGCAATCCATGAGATTTAGTTAGATGTGTATCCTCAGTCAGACTAACTAATTATGTTCTTCGTTGGATTTGTAATTTTAAATTACTACTGCTTGGAATACTTTTGATGCATGTTTGTGTGGCACATGTTTTTTTTTTAATTAGTATTATGTGCTTCATTTTTGTTTGGCATGGGCCTTTCTAGCATAAGTGCCTTGTTTTTAGTGGTTTCCTTAATCCTAGGGGGAGAAGATCAAGTTGAGTTGTTGAGGGGGAGTTCTATGCTTGAGTAGTTAAGGGGGAGTTTGTGCTTTATATTTCTCTTTTGTTCCCTGCTCTTTAGTCCCCGCATTGTCTGCATTTATTTGGTTGTACTGTGATTGCCTTGATATTTCACATGTGTTAAATTGATATATTCCTTGTGATATTGGCATCATGATTACCTTTGGTAATTGTGCCAAAAAGGGGGAGAATGTTGGGTATTATTTCCCAAGTTCAGTACATTCCTAGCATTACCTGTGCTTATTTAGTTTTATATTTCATACATGCTTCACTGGGTGTTTTGTTTATGAGCATATGCAGGTGCAGGGCTGCAGCAGACATATTATACTTGACAAGAGCTTAAGTGTATGTATTTAAGATGATTTATCAATTGATGTCATGTAATAGTATTGGAGTTATGTAATGCCCTAATTTATCGTTTTGATGTGTTTGGGTGAGTTTGTGTCAAGTCATGTACTTCAGTTTGGTTTTGCTATGGAATTGTCAAAAGGGGAGATTGTAAAGTCCATGTTTTTTTGTGTTGGCATATTGTGTCAAAACAAGTGAGTCTAGGTGTATAGGTGTGTATCTTGTGTCATTGCAGTCAAGCATCCGCGACAAGTGAAGTTGAAGCGTGTTGAAGAATCGGATGATCTACTGGGTTGATCATTTCCTTCATAGGATGGTAAGTGACCTAGAAACCATGCTACCATAGGTGAGAATTGACTTAGAATAATCCTAATATGATGCCTTAGGTGGTAAGTGTCCTAGACTAATCATATGGACCCTAGGTGATGAGATAAGTAGTGCAAAACAACTTAAAAATTCGGAAACTTTTCAAAAAACCAAGGTTGCTTGAAAGTAGCATATCTCCCAAATCGTAGCTCAGATTTTGCTCTATAATATATCAAATTGATTGTGTCAAAAAGAGCTACAACTTTTATGAAGGATGAGAGATCCAAAAATAGAGTTTTAAAATCAGGTCTGCACCTCAAGGTCGACCTTGACCATTGAGGGTCGACCTTGAGTATAAAAGTTCTTAAAAACTAGGGTTGCTTGCGAGAGGCATATATCACAAACCGTAGCTTGGATTTTTCTCCATGATATATCAAATCAACCGTGTCTAAAAGATCTACAACTTTCATGAAGGAAGCAAGAGCTGAAAATGCATTTTTATATCTCGGTCGATCGAAAACAGTCAGGGTCGACCTTGGACTGCCCAGATTTTCTATGGGGAAAATTTCCAGAATGCTGAAATTGTGAGGGTCGACCCTGGAGGTTACTTGGGTCGACCTAAGTGCACATTTGGGTCGACCCAAGTGCACATTTGGGTCGACCCAAGTATCCTTGAGGGTCGACCCTGATATTGGAAATCACTCTAAATGGTATTTTTGCTTTCCTCTTTGGTTTTAAACCCTTTTAAGCAACTTCTAATCATTGTTTTTGATTCCCTATAAGTGGGGAACCCCTCTAGTTCGTGGGGCACAACTTAGGGAGTGTGTAGAGAGGTTTTTGAGTTTCTTTAGAGGTTATAGAACCTATGGAATTTATTATTCTCTATCCCCTTTGTTAGTGGATTCAACCTAGAGTTTGCAAGCCCAAAGTTTCAATTTTGCTTGTTTGGACTTGTCCTTTGAAGGAATCCATTCAGGTGTTGATTTCTATCAAACCATCAACCCGTTCTGGATAGAACACCTTGGCCAGAGTGTTCCAGAGCCTTTGCAAAGAAGATCGATCTGAGACGGATCATGGTAGAGTGAATTAGTCGGTGGAATCCGAAGCCGTCATTGACGAAGATCGATCGGAAGATCGTGGATTGTTTTCGAGACACAAAGAGAAGTACGAGCGGTTGTGGTTGATCACGGGACTTGTGAGTATGTGATGACTTTTCGAGGCGTGGAGAACTAAGAACTGAAGGATCGTAGTGTCGAGTCCGAAGGAGTCAAGTTCAAGTCTTGTAAGTTCTTGTTTACTTTGTCTTAGTGGATTCTCATGGCTAGACTAGGTCCTGTGGTTTTTCCCGGAAGGGTTTCCATGTAAAAATCCTTGTGTTGTGGTTTTCTTGACTTTCTATTTTCTGCACTTAAAGTACATCATCCCTTAACTTAATAACTTAATTGTTAAAACATCAAAAATGGTAGATAGACTTATAGGAAGCCCTAACCATCCCCTTGACTTTGTGAGTTCTCAACTCAAATCTTGATTTGAGGTTCACCAAATTGTATTTTTCAGGAATTTATATCCTTGTCTTAGGTGTTAAGAAATTGAGAGTGAAATCACTTGCGTTAATTTTCTATGATTATTAATATAAGTTTTATGCAATGTTTTAATTATTCAAGAGATTAAATACTAAGATATTTTATGCTTAGGGAAGACAAATGATTTACTACTCTAGTTTAATGTGTATCACTCGTGCTAACCAAAGATAAGATATGCCTATGATTTGATTTCTTGTATCTTTATTGACTTATTGAGAGGGGACATGTCGTCACTCTCAACATTAGTGTTTGCACCTTGAGAAATCTGAGTAAATTCAATGCGAGATCAGTTATAAGGATAGTGGTGGATTCAAATACCCTAGATCTTCTCTCCAAAAGATCACAAAAACCCACTAGTTGATAATTAATTATAAGTCATTAGTTCAATTCTTGTTTTAGTTTAATTTAATTTAAATCAACTTTTGTCAACCCATTAATTTAGAATTAATCTCGATAAAAAGACAATGAAACCAACGCAATCCTCAAAGGTTCGACACCTTAGTAGTAACTATTTTATGAAATTAGTATTACGAGGTATATTAAGTTTTGAAATTACCAATTTTTAGCACTGTTGCCGGGGAATGCTAGAACGTTCTGTTGTTTAATTTGAGAGATTAAGTTTAAATTAATCATATCCAAAAATTCAAATTTTATTTATTTATTTAATTTTGAATACTTTTGTTTTTTAGGTACCAAATTGCTTAAACTACAGATCTACAAAAGCTTGCTCAAATTCTGGAACGCATGAGAGCATTGTAAGTATCCACTATCTTTAAGTAGATATTTATCATTTATTTTTGCAAATTGGTGTCGGTTAGACATAGAGTATTTCTTTAGGGTGTATGCACGGTAAGAGGTCTTGTAATCTTGAGTTATTCCCCCTTGAATTAAAGTTAGAGCGTACTGCTAGGTTCCTTAAGGCTTCGACTTTATTTATTTATACTCCAGAAGCTAAGGCTTCATCCTGATTTAGAGTGAACCTAGATGCTATCCCTTTCCCTAAGATGGTGGAAGAACATGACCCCATAAAATCCTTGAAGAAGTATTTTACTCATTCTACATATCTATCCCCCTCATGCATCCAGCTGCCCAAAACTTCGGCATCCCATTATGAAATTAAGTCCTATATTATTCAAATGATACCATCCTATAATAGACTTAGTAATAAAGATCCCTACAAGCATCTTGACGAATTCCATGAAATTTGCACAACCTTCAATTGCAGGGTTTCTCAAATGATGCCCTAAGTTACACATTTTTCCATTCTCTTTAAAAGAAAAAGTCAAATATTGGCTTAATTCTTTAAAAGCTAATTCAATTACATCTTGGGCTCAACTACAACAGGAATTTCTCACGAAATTCTTTCTCATAGGTAAAAATCATCTGATTAGGTGAACCATCATGAGCTTTGCTTTAATTGATGACAAACAATTTCATAAAACATGAAAAAGATTTAAGGATCTTCTCCGTAAATGCTCCCACCACCAAATTCCAAAGTGACAACTTGTCCAATCTTTCTACCTTGGACTGCCTCAATACAACCATCAATTGGTTGATATCTCTTGTGGTAGGACATTTATGATGAAAAATGAGACTTAGGCATGAGAACTATTTGAAAATCTGAGTGAAAACTCTCTCCATCATGCCTCAAATAATTGTTCTGAGAGACAACCTTCTACCTTGAATCCCAAGAAAGGCCTCTATGAAGTGGACACTTCCATAGATGTCTGATCTAAAGTGGATGAGTTGTCTCAAAAATTGGACCAACTCATGGTTGCAGGGCCACCTTCTTATACACCCCCTCAACATCTTCCTAATTTGAGAGAGGTATGTCCTATATGTTTTAGTCCTGCACATTATGTGCATGAGTGTCCTTCTGCAGCCCAATTCCTAGACTTTGTCCAAGAGCATGCCAATGCTGCCTATTTCCACTCGGGTAATGATCCCTACTCTAAAACTTATAACCCATGATGAAGAAACCATCCTAATTTCTCATGGCAGCCCTAAGCTCAAGGAAATTCTTACTCCCAATTAAACTCAAGGGTCGAATGCTTGGCTTTTTCCAAATCAACCCAATTATCATCCTCCCCAACAATAATAAAATCAACACTCTCCTCCTCCTCCTCCTCCTCAATGGAGCCAATATTTTGAGGAGAAAATGTTGATTGCTCTCAAAGGCTTAGAGGTCAACACCCAATTGCTACACTCTCATTCTCAATCTATTCAAAGGCTTAAGTTTCAAATGGGACAACTAACAAGTGTCATATACAAGAGAGAGGAAGAGAAGCTCATAAGCCAACCAGTGAGCAATCAAAATGGTGTAAATATAGTTGACGATGCTCAAAATAATGAAACTCATCGTGAGCACGTTCTTGCATTACCACCCTAAGGAGTGGAAAGGTAATTGATAATCAGGCTAAGGAAAACCAGGGTGAGGAGGAAGAACTCATTGTGAGCTGAGCAAATCCCAAATGAGAGGGGGTGAGTGTCTCTAAGAAGGACCAAGGTCCTTCCCCATCATTATCCAATCTGATTCCTCCGACATCCTATATGCCTAAAGCTCCTTACCTTCAATGCTTAAAAGATCCCTCATCTTTTGGTGAAAAGGAAGCAAAGTTAGTGAGATGATGAAAGTCTTTCAACAAGTAAAAATCAACCTTCCACTCATTGAGGCCATCAAGCAAATTCCAGCATATGCCAAATTTATCAAAGACTTGTGCACCCAAAAGCACAAATCAATGATCACGTGTCCAAGAAAGTCCTCCTCATTGAGCAAGTGAGCTCCATTATCCATCATAACACTCCTACAAAATTTAAGAACTCCGGTGCTCCTAATATTTCATGTATCATTGGAGATCACTCCATCGATCAAGCACTTCTTGATTTAAGAGCTAGTGTTAATTTACTACTTTCCTCAATGTACGAGAAACTTAGCCTAAGAGAGCTTTGCCCTATATTCGTCGGATTACAATTAGTGGATAAATCGGTGCAAAAGTCTTGTGGGGTAGTTGAAGATGTTTTGATTAAAGTTGACAAATTTTACTCTTCTGTCGACATTTTTGTCCATAACATAGAACTTGTACATAATTTAAAAAGTCAAATTTCAGTTATCCTTGGGCGTCCCTTCGTGGCTACTGTCAATGCTTGCATAAACTGTAGAACTGGGGTGATGAAGGTGTCATTTGGTAACATGAAAGTTCGGTTGAATGTCTTTACCACCCCCCGAACATAACCAGAAGGGAGATGATTGTATCCTAGTTGATGTGATCAATGAAATAGTTGAGGATGCCCCTCCTTATGCTTCAACTGTTAATACCTTAAAGACATCCCTCACTCATGTCAAATCCCCAGACCCCAATATAACAAAGATTAAAGATGATAAACATTATTTGCTTCATTCTAATCATTCGAAAGACTTTCAATTAGAGAAGCATAAGAAGAGAGGGTTAAGCTCATACTTATTCGGCCCTTTTGCCTATAAGTGTAGGTCATGCGAGTTATTTCATATAACTACGACCTTTAAAAGATATAGGAAATCCATATTATCTGACCTAGATGGGCATGTGCTCAAGGCCAAAGTCCAACATCTCAAGCACTATGTTAAGGGCGGCCAAACTGGAGAGTTGATCGAGTCAATCACATTCAATTTCATCTGTTTATAAAGGCAGATGAAATCGAATGTGTCTGGCTGAAGACAATAAACTTAGCTCTTCTAGGGAGGCAACCCAATGTTTTTAGTAGATTTTCTTTAGATTTAGTCAAGTCTAGGTTTGGGGTGGAGCAAAACACCCCAATGAAAAAAAAAATTCGCTTTATGATATCCACTGTTGTTCCTATATCATGCTTTTTGTATTTCATTTCTATATTGATTGATTTAGTATCTATCTTTTTGTGGGTGTTATTTGTTTTTGTACTAACCTGTTGGTTGTAGTTCGGACGAAGTTTGGGGTGATTTTTATATCTTCTCGATTTATTTTCATTCCTCTTTGCCCTCTCACTATGGATTGTATATCACCAGACATGTATTATTGTTCTAACCCCTCTTTGTGCTTGAATTCTATTTTCATATTGATGAAAATATAATCTTTAAGTTTGGATTTCAGAAATAATATTCATTATTATTATTATTTTTTGGGTGATTGTGCAACCATGCAATAGGATAGGACATGCAAAAACTTAAATTTTAAGATTGAACTATTATGAATTTGAAAAATTGTGGTACATATAGGGCAATCCAATATTTATTGATAGGTTTAAATTTGAGAACACATGATCCCAAATATACACAGTTTTTAATCGTTGACTGAACTACTCATACTGAAAAATTATGAAAGTCATAAATACACTTTGGTAAGCTGCACAATCACTCTAACATATTGTCTAGTGAGGTTTGAAACCAAACTAATTAATTAGTGATTTTGTTAACTCGTAAGAAGTTGGATGACCTAGAAATTGAACACCACCCTTGACTTAACTAAAAAATTATATATATTATGACAAAAATGGGTTAGCTGATCGGGTTTTGTACTTTGTAATCGGGTCTCTTACCTCACTAAGCAGAGAGTGTTCGCGTCAAACCGTGTGAGCTTTGAAATGGATAAAATAACTTGAGAAAAATAGTCTTTATTATTTAGTTAACCAAACCAACTTTCTTACCTAGTTACCGGGCCTCTTGCCACACTAAGCAGAGAGTGTTCGCATCAAACAATAGGGGTTTTGGAATGAAAATCTACCCTAGTGTGACTATTTAAAGTTCAAATCCTATTTGACTCGAGTTAATAATCCATTTTCTTGACACCTAGTGCCCTAAAGCCTTCTGGTTTTGGAGTCACTGGCCCAACACTCATTACACGAGTTGTCTAAACTAATAATGCTTATAAGATAACTAATTATCCCTACTCGCGAAAATATGAAATTACAAGGGATTGAACCTTAGCCAGTCCGGCACCTACTGTAAAAATCTCGAGTAAAAATATTAAGGTTTAAGGGTAAAAAGTAAACCCGAAAAAATACTGACCAACCCACAAAATTTTCAATTTTTAACAAAATACACTGTATACAAACACCATTCACATATATTATATAAAATAATGGGAATCCCATTTTCGAGGTTTTACATTTCTTCCCCCCTTACAAAAATTTCGTCCCCGAAATTTAGATAACCCATGCAACATAAAAAAAACTACTCGAACAAATGCGGACACTTCTTCCGCACTTCATTTTTAGGCTCCCATGTAGTTTCTTCAGATGAATGATGTTGCCAACAAACAAAAACCAAAGGAATTGTCTTGTTCCTCAAAACTTGCTCTCTCCTATCCAAGATTTGTACTGGCTGCTCAACCATAGTAAGATCTTCACCGATCTCTAGCTGCTCTAAGTTAATAACGTGAGCAGGATCGGAGATATACTTTCAGAGCATGGAGACATAAAATACATTGTGTATTTCAGCCATGTGGGGTGGTAAGACAACCCGGTAAGCAACCTCACCAACTCTGGTGATGATTTCAAACGGCCCCACATACCTTGGGTTGAGCTTGCCTCTCTTGACAAACTTCATCACACCCTTTATTGGTGAGATCTTTGCAAAAACATAATCACCTACATTTAACTCCAGATCTCTTCTATGGTTGTCGGCATAATCTTTTGCCGGCTCTGGGCAGCCAACAACCTATCTTTGATGATCTTGACTATCCCCACAGTCTGTTCAATCATCTCAGGACCCAATAGCTTTCTTTCACCCACTTCACTCCAATATAAAGGAGACCGACAGTTTCTTCCATACAGAGATTCAAAAGGAGCCATTTGGATGCTCGCTTGGTAGTTGTTATTATAAGCAAATTCAACCAAAGGCAAATGGTCTTCCCAACTTCCTTGGAAATCCAACATACACACTCTGAGCATATCTTCTATCACTTGATTCACCCTCTTGGTTTACCTATCTGTTTGAGGATGAAAGGTGGTGCTAAAGTCAAGATGGGAACCCATAGCATTCTGAAAACTTTTCCAGAATCTGGAAGTAAACCTTGGATCTCTATCTGAGACAATACTCACTGGCACCCCATGCAACTTGACTACTTCTTTCACGTATAAGGCAACCATTTGATTTGCGTTGCAAGTAGTCTTATACGGAATGAAGTGTGCAGACTTTATCAACCTATCGACAACAACCCATTTAGCATATGATTTCCTAGCTGTTCGTGGTAGACCAACTATGAAATCCATTGAAATATTCTCCCATTTCCATTCCGGAATCAGGAGGGGTTGCAACAGACCTGCTGGCCTTTGATGCTCTCCCTTTACCTACTGGCATACCAAGCACCAAGTTACGTACTCTGCTACTTCCCTTTTTATATTCTACCACTAGAAGCGCTTCTTCAGGTTCTGGTACATTTTCATACCCTCGGGATGCACTGTGTACTTGGAACGATGGGCTTCATCCAAGATCTCACGCCTCAACTCCGTGTTGGCGGGAACACACAACCTACCCTTGAATGTGATGACACCATCACCATTTAAAGCAAACTCCTGGCTGCCACTGCTAACAGACTTGTCCTTGTAGGCAAGTAACTCAGCATCCGAGTCCTATTGCTCTCAGATCCGGTCTAAGATATAAGGCCTAACAGTGATGTTACCCATGATTGGCCCAAAAGTAAGAATGCTGAAACTAGTATCGAGGTTTGCCATAACCTCCAACATCTCCCACTCGCGAACCATCATGTGAGCCAAGTGGCCAGGAGACTTCCTACTCAAAGCATCTGCCACCATGTTAGCCTTACCCGGGTGGTTCTGGATAAAGCACTCGTAGTCTTTCAAGAACTCCACCCATCGACACTGCCTCAGATTCAGCTCTTTTTGGGAAAATAAATACTTCAAACTTTTGTGATCCATGTACACATCAAATTGTTTCCCATAAAGATAGTGACGCCAAATCTTCAATGCAAACACTACTGCGGTAAGCTCCAAGTCATGTGTAGGATAGTTTTTCTCATGATCTTTCAATTGCCTAGAAGCATAGGCAATGACATTCCTACATTGCATGAGAACACATCCCAGCCTAATATGCGAGGCATCACTATAAACTGCAAAACCACCATTTCCAAATGGTACCGTAAGAACAGGAGCCGTAGTGAGCTACTTCTTCAATTCCATGAAGTTATTCTCGCATTTTTCACTCTAAACAAACTTGGCATTCTTCCGTGTGAGGCATGTAAACGGGGATGCTAAGCTAGAGAATCCTTTCACAAAACACCGATAGTAGCCTACTAACCCAAGGAAACTACGAATCTCGGTTACACTCTTAGGTTGATCCCAATTCATTACTGTCTCAATCTTTGCAGGATCCATTGAGATACCTTCAGCAGACACAACATGGCCTAGAAATGCTACTTTTTCCAACCAAAACTCACACTTACTTAGTTTGGCATACAACTCATTTTCTCGGAGAATCTGCAATGTGAGTCTAAGATCTCGGTTGTGATCATCTCATGTTTTGGAGTATATCAAAATATCATCTATGAAAACAATCACGCATCGATCTAAAGATGGTCTGAAAATTCTGTTCATCAGATCCATAAAAGCAGCTGGCGCATTAGTCAAACCAAAAGGTATGACCAAGAACTCGTAATGCCCATACCGAGTCCTGAAGGCAGTCTTGGGAACATCTTCTACCTAAATCTTGAACTGATGACAGCTGGATCTCAAATCAATTTTGGAGAAGAATTTGGCTCCCTGTAACTGATCAAATAAATCATCCATCTGTGGTAATGGATAACGTTTCTTGATCGTTACTTTATTCAACTGCCTATAATCGATGCACATCCTCATCGACCCATCCTTCTTCTTTAGAAACAGTACCGGAGCTCTCCACAGTGAAACATTTGGTTAGAAGAAACCAAGGTTCTACAACTCATCAATTTGCTCCTTCAACTCCTTTAATTCTAATGGGGCCATCCTATACGGAGCCTTATGAATTGGAGCTATCCTTGAAGTAAGCTCTATAGCAAACTCTATTTCCCTATCCAGCGGTAACCTTGGAAATTCTTCGGGAAACACATCCATATACTCACTTACTACTGGGATAGATGAGGGGTTCCGTAATACTTAGAGCTGTAAGATGGGTTATGTCTTTTATTCTTAGTCCTCGTTAATGAAATGGTTTAACTCCCTTTGGCTTGAAATCTACTACTTTCTCAAAACAAACCACATGTCCGTGATGTGTGGCAAGCCAATTCATTCCAAGAATGACATCAAAATCTTCGAACTCCAAGATAATCAAATCCGCTATCTAGCAACTCGTGCTGTCCCACTTGGACAATACAATCTCGAAACACCCCATCTACTACTATTGACTTTCCCAATGGATTCGAAATGACCAATTCATGCTTTAACTGACTAGACGGCTGAAATCGGCAAAACTAGGAGAAACAAATGAATGAGTGGATCCTGTGTCGATCAACACTCGAGCATAACACTCATTTACTAACAAGGTGCATGAGTATTTAAAATTTACTAAGTGTCAAACACTTAAAGCATAAATTCAATAAGATACAATTATCATGCTTAAATTATATATATAGATCATACATCGTCAGTAATTTATAACTTTCACAATTTGGAAGTTAGTACGTACTTTGCATAACATTGTCTGATGCCTGTGCATCTTGCTCCATGTGGGCAAACACCTTGGCCTGGCTAGCTTGACGAGATGTTTGTGAAGACTGTGGAGGTCTGGATGTTTGTGATGACCCCTGATGAAAAGGCTATCGAAATGGGGGTTTGCCTCCTTGAGACTGCACTGGCATCTGCCTACGTGGATAATCCTTGATCATGTGACCCTAATCCCCGTAGTGAAAGCATCCTCCAGAAAACTTCCTACATTCTCTGGCTGGATGTTTTCTCCCACAAAATGCACATGGTTCATAGGAAAACGATAATGATGCAGATGGTGCATATCTTATAGGATGTGGAGCGTGGGGCGGAACTGTGAATTCATTGGCCTAGGAGCCTGCAGAGCAAAAGGACCAGGAGCCGATGAATAATAAGGATGAGGGGCCTACTGTGAAAGTGGAGGCCTCTGCGACTGTACTGGTCTTGAAGTCTGATATTGACCAGTTCGAGCCTTCTTCTCTGGCTGTGAAGGGCCACTGCTCTGTCCTCGACTCATATCTCTTCTCTTGAAAAACTCTTCAGAGTTAGTCTCCACCAACTTAGCCTTATCCACTACTTCTGGATAAGTCTCATGTCTAAACATAGAGACTCTGTCTCTTATAAATCCCTTTAGGCCTCTTTCAAACTTTCTTGCTTTCATAGCCTCTGTGGCTATCATGCGCGGAGCAAATCGCTGCAACTCTAAAAACTTCGCTTCATACCCTTCTACTGACATATTACCTTGCTCCAAGGTAATGAATTCCATTTCTTTCTTCTCTCTAATCCCCACTAGGAAATACTTCTTGTAGAATACATCCAAAAACTCTCCCCAAAACCATTCTTGTCCTACTCGGGTCAAATCCCTGGTTCGACTAATAGACAACCACCAATGGTCGGCTTCTCCCTCCATCATGAAAGCTGCCCATACAACTCTTTCTACCTCTGTGGGTTGCAACACCAAGAAAAACTTCTCCAATTGCCTGATCCATGCCTCTGCTACTACAGGATTAGTGGTGCCATAGAAAACTGGAGGTCTCATCCTTCTAAATGCCTTGATCCCTACCTGTGCTCTAGGAGGGTGATGTATAGGTGCAGCAACAGGACTTGACACTAGCACTACTGCAGGTTGTCTCTCTGCAAACACATTCATGGCTCGAGCAATTGACCCAAGAATTTGAGTCAGATTAGGCTGCTCTTCTCCTACTGGAATCTCCCTCTCAAATCTCCTGGTATAAACTCTACCTTCACAACTCATGATGTCCTGAGAGGAATAACCGTTCATGAGTCCAGAGATAACGAATACTTACTATTTAATGAAATGAAACTGAAATATATTTGAATGTGTATTATTCTTAAGTTTAATTTGTTATGATGGTGATTGCACTAATGTAGATACATATTAATATCAACATACATGCATTTCCTAGCGTGACTAAGTTTTCTCAATTTTGGTTAAGTATTAACCGACTAGGACTAAGACTAACTGATTAGACTTATACTTGGAATATGACTCCCAATACGGACATAATGCCTTTGCTCTGATACCACCTCTGTCATGCCCCAAAATACCCCCTAGAAGTTTATGATACTTTGGATTATGAATTGACCTGACATATCCAATCATCCTAAAATAAACAAGGCATGCTACAACGGAAGCTAAATTTTATATACCATATAGAAGTATTCCAAGTCTTATCAAAGTTATATATATATGAACCTAAGTAAAGAGCAAACATATTTGCTCACAAAATAATATTTACATCAAAAGTTTCCTGATCACCTAGGCCTATTCATAAGGCCACACATCCAACTGACTAGCCTCCACCTAAGGTTCCATACATTGCTCTTCTTCGCCATAATCCTCCTCAATCCATGGCTTGGGACCATAGATGTCAAAGTCAATACCTGCCAATATAAAATATACGACTGAGCATGAAATACTCGGCGGGTACAAACTAATGGGAATGTAAAACAATATAATCATGATGCATACATGAATTGAAATACTTAAAACATGTTTGTAACTCATGGTTCTTGTCGTGTACTATGTTTGATAAAACATGCTGTATTGTTCTTGTTCTTGTCTTGCGTGAATCTTGATACTGTACTTGCTTGAACTTGCTTGTTCCTGTTCCTGTTCTTATTCTCTTGAAATTGGGGTATGTCTAGCTGTCGTATCATAGTCCGTCGCAAACTAGCATCCCTTATGCTTGAAACCGAGAGTTAGAGCCTTGACTTGGTAACAGTCATGCTTGACCGTTATAGTATAATATATAGATATAATGTCAAGGTCCTCGATCAATTCCATTGACTAGCCTTACGTCTGACTTTATCATTATTTTGATAACTTGAAGCCTAAGGAAATAGATTTAGACAGGTCTTTCATAAATCACTTTCGTTTCTTTTCAAATTCATGCTAACACTTGTATAAGCATGCGTTCTTAAAACTGCAATTTAAATCATGATATGCATACATGATCAATCATGAATTATAAACAATAGAGCATGCTTGAGGAATTTTATAAATAAGTAATATCAAATAATTATTAATGGTTAATCATCATGCTTCAATAACAATTAATAATAGTCATGAAATCAGAATTTCAATATATAATTCTATCTACTAAGTAAGCTAGTAGAGTGTATTTACTATTTTCAAAAGATGAAACTTTGTTGAAATAATGATATTTTACCCTCTATATGCAAATATATATTTCTGAAGTTGAAAAGAACGCTAGAAACGAGTTTAGAATGCTGGAAAATCCTTGGGTAGTGAGCCACTCTCACTACAACAACTTTCTCTCTCTAGAAGTTTTTCTCTCTACTTTCTCTTTCTAGAACTCAAAAACAACAACTTCTGAGGTTGAAAAGAATGCTGAAAATGAGTTTAGAATGCTAGAAATAGCTGGGGTAGTGAGCCTCTTTCACTAGAACATCTTCTCTTTCTATTTTATCTTTCTAGAAAGTCTTTCCCTCTCTAAAATGGGACTCTCTCTCTGTGGAAATTTCTGCAGAAATTTTTACAGCAGCTTCTCTCTCTCTAAAATGAGAGAATAAGTTTTATTTCTTAACATTAATGGTTAGTGGGTCACATGGCACGCTTGTGTGCTGCCACATGACCGTTTGAATATTTTCGACTTCCGGTAATTCCACTTTTCTTCATTTTTTAATTCATAACTAATTATCCCTACTCGTGAAATCACGAAATTACAGGGGAATGAACCTTAGCCAGTCCGACACTTACTGTAAAAATTTCGAGTAAAAATATTAAGGTTTAAGGGTAAAAAGTAAACCCGAAAAAATACTGACCAACCCACATATTTTCCAATTTTTAACAAAATACACTGTATACAAACACCATTCACATATATTATATAAAATCATGGGAATCCCATTTTCGAGGTCTTACAGGTTAGCTTGGAAAAGGATCTTGCATCCCTCTAATCAGAACTCTTAAAACAACATTACTCAAATTAAAACTTCCTTTACGTATTAACCAAATTACGTCAACGCTGAATTACATTTGAACTTTTTGGCAGTAGCAGTGAGTCAGATCATTCGCTAGTTTTTGACTTTTATATTAAAAACACAACCAGCTTTGCACATGCTAGGCTAACTAGTATTTATCAAAAAAAAAAAAAAAAACATGCGTTGCATTTTTATTACCTAAAAGGGTATTCTTTTTTGGCATATTTATATAAAAAAAAAGGCATGCTTGCATTTTTATTTCTTAAAGGGTATGCTTTTGACATATTTATACTTTAGGCATATAAAACCCAAAAACTAAGGTGATGTTTCCTAACACTAGTCTAATTAGGTAGAGCTTATTTGAAATTTGAGCTTATTTAGGTGGTGTTTGGTAACACTAATCTAAGTAAGTAAAACTTATTTGAAAATTATGCTTAGTTAGACTTTAGATTGTTAAGTTGAAGGTTAATTGCATGTCTATATCTTAGAGATTTTAGAGGTAAAAACCTCTACTTTAGAGCTATTTTTTAAAGTAGCAGTTTTTACCTCTAAAATCTCTAAGATGTAGACATGCAATTAATATTTAATTTAACAATCTAAAGTCCAACTAAACATAATTTTCAAATAAGCTCAACTTTTTAGATTAGTGTTACCAAACGCCACCTTTGACTTTATATTATTAAGAAATTTAAGTTAAAATTGAATCTCTAGAAGTAGAGGTTTTATCTATGAAGAAAAAAGTAGCTCATGTCTCTTTATTATTTTTGAGGTAAAACCTCTACTTCAAAAAGATCTATACATCTAATTAACCTTCGAAATAACAATTACAGTCCTATTAAGCTCAATTTTTAAATAAGTTCTACTTATTTAGATTAGTGTTACCAAACGCCACCTAATAAGTGTAACATTAGAATACATACCCTATTTGGTAAAACATTTCGAACCATGCCCTTTAAGTTATACTTTACGAAATGCTACTTATCCATTTTGTTTTATAAAATACTTTCATCTATTTTCTCAATAACCAAAAGGGCTTGAAAGTTATGCAAACTAAGGGTGCAAAACCTTGGTCCCCACTTATTTATTATAAGATTTTAGATGACCATAATGAATATATATATATATATATATATATATATATATATATTTGATAAGTTATTGTGAGCACGGATTTCGGTACCCACTGATTTTTTTTATTAAGAGTCGCCACTTATTAATTTTAAGGGATACGTTCCGAATATAGATAAAATCTTATGGTTTACATGTGAGTCTAGGTAAGAGGTTCAATTAAGTCCTGGAGAATGTGTTAGGCACCCTGGCACCCTCGTCTAAGACGGTTACCTACTTCCTAAGTTTAAGCCAAATTAAAGTCACGATTAAAGAAAATGCCTAAGTATTTAGAGTGATGCTAATCTAAGAAAGGAAAAAAAATACTAACTATGGTCGAACCCGGGTTGGATTGCCTACGCACTCACATGGGGTGAGATCAGATTGAACGTAGTTCTGGCACATGAACCCGTGCCAAGGTTAGAAGAGTGTGTGTGTGCACCGGAGTGGCTAAGGGTCTAGCCCGAGGGTTAGAATTGGTTGACCGGGGAGGTCAAGTGCATGGTCTTGAGGATATGGACTCGAAGGCCAAGGGTGAGCCTGGAGGCTGAGTTAACCATAGTTAGGGTTGCTAACCATTGTTTACTAGGCCCAAGGTCAGGTTTATGGTCCTCCTTGCTTTTTTAGATTATTAGTATTTTCCTAGACTTTTACCAAGGTTAAGTGATCTTAACTATGATTAAAAACTAACCTGGGTTAAGTTTAACCCTAGTTAAGGGTCTGGTCAAGTTTGAGGTGGGCCCAGATGACATGATAGAGCTTAGAATGACCTCCTACCAGGTTTGGGCCTTGCAAGGCTTTTGTAGCATGAAAACAGTAGGATTGACGGTAGAATAATTACCGCCAATCTTATTTCTTTGCAAAATGAGATTGACGGTAGAATAACTGCCGCTATTACCATTGTTTTTACAAAAGTGGCTTTGCAGCCAAAAGAGGAGGTCAAAGATGATGTTCATGGGATCCTGGACCCATGAGGGTGTTTAGGGGACTTAAGGACAAGTCCTGGGCCTGGTATGGGCCTTTGGTTTGGTCTGGATTGGGCCAGCAGGGGCCATCTACAGTGGGGAGCAATATACCCAGAATGTCGGTAAACTGTTTAGCGACATTCTGGACAATTTCCACTTTTGATCATTTTAACCATGGTTAGGCTGGTCTGATGAGCTTGGAAGGACCAGGAAAGGTTAGGAGAGGTCTTAGGGACCTGAATCAGGCTCTGAAATAGATCAGCGGCCTACAAAAAGAGGTCTAGAGCCACTGAAATGGGAAAGCCCAGAAATGGCGGTATTGTGTTTACCGCTATTTCTTGGATTTTTCTAGAAACTACATTTTTCCCCCTGGGTTATGAACCAAGCTTATCCCAGGGTATTCCTTATAGATTTAAGGATATCTTACGAGCTTGGGGGAGTTTGGGGCGTAGCCTTGAAGGTGTGCAAGCTCATATGAGACCGAAACCAATTATTATCCTCATAGGAGGGTCCCCATGCCTACAGGAAAGGCAAAGGGACCCATATCCCTGGATTTAGTGCAACACATAAGGTCCCCTGGAATAGGACCAGGGGCTCACAACGCTAACAGAAAAAAGATCAGGGGTATGGGAGAACCCTACCCTACCGGTTGGCTTCAGTGAAGGCTACAGTGGTGGGGATGGGAGGCTACTGAAGTAGCCCAAGGTCTAGGCCTCACCTTCAGTCTCAAGCTTCGAACAGAGGGAAGGGTTGTGGGAGGATTTTCGGATTCTCAAGAGTTTCCTCAGAGGATTTTTTTCAGTGTGGAAGAAGGCTTGAGGAGGAGGGTATTTATAGGTTTGGGGACGACCTAGGGTAGTTTAGAGATTAAAAACAAAGTGGAGAACCCAAGGGAGGCACAACAGGTGGTCCAGGGGAGGTGCCGGACTTATTCTGCGTACTCTCCAAGAATGACGCTAATTCCAGTCCTGTCATTCTTAAAATAGGCCAAATTAATAAAGGCGGTAATTGGATTACCACCATTTAGGAGTGTTTGCTTAAACAAGCCCAGACCAGTCGTTTTTGATCTGGGACACTGTAACTTTTACCAAATCTAGTAATGACGGTAATGTTATTACCTACATTACTTGAATTTTCAAATTTCGAGCATGGGCCCCCTACCAATGGTCATCTAAGGCTTGTGGGCTCATGCTTGGGCCCACAGGGTGGTTTGGTTGTAGTTTTTTTTGGCCTTTGGGCTTGGAAATGGGCCTTGGGCCCATGGGTCAAGCTAGGGGGTTTAATTAGAGTTTGATCTATGACTTGGCTACGTTTTACCTATAGGGGAAATGGGCCTTGGGCCAATGGGTCAAGTTAGGGGGTTTAATTAGGGTTTGACCTATGGCTTTACTAGGGTTTGACCTATAGTTCACTCAGGTTTGTCCTAGGGTTGACTAAGGTTTGTCTTAGGGTTGACTCAGGTTTGTCCTAAGGTTGGCTCACGGTTAACCTAGGGTGCTGGGGTTGACTTAGGATTGACTAAGGGTTTGTTTTAGGGTTTACTCAGGTTTGTCATAGGGTTGACTCAGGTTTGTCCTAAGGTTAATTGGTTCAGGGTTAATCTAGGGTTGACCTAGGATTGACTAAGGATTTTTCCTAGGGTTGACTCTGGGTTAACCTAGGGTTTAGCTGGGGTTGACTAAGGGTTTTTCCTAGGGTTTACTCAGGTTTGTCCTAGGGTTGACTCAGGGTTAACCTAGGGTTTAGCTGGGGTTGACCTAGGACTGACTAAGTGTTTGTCCTAGGGTTTAACTGAGGTTAATCATGATTAAAGAGTTTAACTATGATAAAAAAGAATGGGGTAAAAATTGGGTGCTTACAGCTATAAACATGACAAACTATCATACACACACACAAATGGTATCCCAAGCTACAACTGCCACACAACCATCTTTTTTAAGAGGGAAGAGGGTTGTGTGGGAGCTGTAGCAGCGTGTGTATTTATGTGCGTGTGATAGTGTGTGTTATGTTTAAAATTTATCAAAAAAACCTCTAAACTTTAGTCCACATCGGTGGGTTAGGAATCCAAATGAAAAGATTAGTACACAAAGGTATTTGAAACTTGAAAATGATGGTGGTAGGTGAGATATGGAAATTAGGTGTTTGGAGTCAACATTGGTACGCCTATTTATTTATTTGATGGTACAAAGACGCCTATTTTTATTGGGAAGATACTTAACAGTGGAATTTGGATTTTTGATTTTCTTATAGAAACAATCCCTTCCAACTAACTTGTATCCAATAATTTCACTACCACCATCTGGTCCTGATTAGGTGTGGCAACGGGTTGAGTTGGGTTAGCTCAGATTTCGGTCGGGTAAGAGTACCTCAATCAGAGTCCAATCTGTTTTATGAACGGATTGAAAAGCCAAACCTGAATCAAAACTAATAGTGGACCCTCAACCCAAATTTGTCTGCTTAATCCATTCTATATAAGAACTAAATTTATAAATTTATAATCTTTTATTTAATAATTACTTCAAGTAAAAATATTTAATATATAATTATATTTATTTGTAAGTTAACTAGGTATTATTATGACCAATTAGAACTAAGAAGCCCAAACTGAATGTGACCTTACAAAACCCGAATCCATAAGGGGCTGGGTCCGAAATTACCAACCCTTGTGATCATAGCTAAAGCCAAACACGTGAAGCTTAAATACTTTGCAAGTTCAATGAACCTTCAAGCCACCCACTACTTTTGTACTTTTTGATAACCAGGTCAAGGGATCGCAAATATTAATTTCTCCACGATTTTTTATGTTTGGGTCCACACGACAATGCGACAATTCACCAACTTCAATCGAATAAGAATTAGGACTTTGCTACTGAGACCCTCTTGGGGCCGAGACCATGCTCTAAGAGAGCATGATTTCAGGTGGGGCCCATTTCACATGGTGGGCTCCACTTGAAATCATGCTCTCTTAGAGCATGGTTTGGGCCCTAAGAGGGTTACGAGTTTTAGAAATTTAATTATTATTTTTTAAATGAAATATCTAATGAGTCGGTGGGTACTCTCAAATATAATCCCGAATCCAAATTGTTTATAACCACCCAAGGGCCAAGAAGATTTGAGTCGGCTTCTTTTGTCTTTTCAATGTCACATCATCTTTAATCCTAACCGTTTAAGACTTGAGATAAACGGTTAAGATTTGGGAGTACACTTTGGAAATATCCATAACTCATTCGTATCTAATATGACACTTGTTGGATTCTTATTGATTTGTGTGGGATATATGAGACACTTGTTGCATTCTTATTGGTTCGTGTGCAGCGGATTGGTTCTCAATCCACTAACACATTGCGCGCAGTGGTCTTGGATTCGACCTGCCCTCGGTCTTACTTTGTGTGGCAGGTTGCGGAATCACGTCAAACCCTCGGGAACTTGGTCCTGACCCCAAGGGTTAGGATACCCCGAGTTAAACCCCCCTATCCCCAAAAGAAAAAGTATGGGCCCAGCCCAGCTACCACAAATTACCACCCCCCCCCCCCCAGGAAGGTTACTCTAAACCTATATAGGCGTAACTACTATTTAATCAATGCTAGTTATTAGTGATTGTAGGACGAGTGACCCTAAAAAGCGTATATAGGGGTGGGTGTTGAGCCAAGCCGGTAAGTGGTAAACAAGCCGAGCTTTTAACAAGCTTCAGCACATTTCAAGGTGTTCAAGCTTGGCTTGACTTATTTATAAACGAGCTAGAGCTGAGCTTGAGTTTTTAACGAACACAATTATATATAATTAATTTTAAAATCTTATAATATAGGATTAATTTTTTTTAAATAATCCTTTAATATACTTACATTGGATATTTACATATTTATATATATTATTAATTTTTTTATATATTCTAACTATGGGAACTTTTATCGACTGAATATGAAGGTGTTCAAGTTCGGCTCATTTAATAAGGGAGCTTCAAAATAGTGTTTAAGCTTGTTTGTTAAGCCAACCTGAGCCCAGCCGAGCCCAGCCAAGCCGAGCTCGAGCTCGGACAGCTTGTGCCCACCCCTTGGCATATAATGCATTGATCTTTTTCTGATGATCCTAATGGGATAGTGTTTCCTTACATAATAGCATTGAATGATTGCCATTATTAATAATAGTAAATTTATAATTCTGATAAGACTTAACACTATTCTCCTCATGGTGGCGTGTTTGTTTTGCTTATATAAGGCCCTTCATGTATGTCCTAAAATATACTCTCGAACATAGCTTAGTATTGTCTTCTGAGAGAAGATGGCATCTTCAACTGTTGAAGGAGACAAGTATCGTTCTTACATGTATGGGGAAGAAGAGAAGAATACCAAATGGAGATTTGGTGCTCCTCCTAAGTATGATGTGGTTAACAAGCTCTTTGAAGAAGGCAGAACTAAGGTACCTCCAAAACCATGAAATCTAATATCTATATCTATCTTCTAAGAACCTCTTAATATGTTCTTGATAGATATGGCCTCCTGGTTCTATTGAAGAAAAAGTGCAGAACCTTGTGAAGACATGGGAAATGGAGATGTTCAACAAGACATGCTTCGACGACTATAAAACTGTCGATCAGAAGAAATATAGGCTCAGTCTCAATGGTAATAGCAGAATCTTCTTTTCTTCTATGATAGTTTTCGCTGTTTCATCAATTAATTTTGTTACAAGCCAAAGAGTTGTTAAAATTGATTAGTCTTGTTTGTTTTGTTACAAGCATAGTAACGAAGTTCCCTATTTTTTTTCTTCAAAAAGTCCTAAATAATTCGTGAAGTTTATTTTTTTGAACGATTAATTTATGAAGTATTCATGACTTCATAAATAAATCGTGACTTTTTCAAAAAGTCACATATTTATCGAATTAAGTCTGAATTATTGACGGTTGTTTTTAACAAACATGATATAATTTTTTTTTATAATTAGTAATCTTATATATTATTATTTTTTTCATATTTTTCTTGGTATTCTACTTATTTGTTAAAAGAAATTCAATTTTTTTAGTAGCCGAATAATTTCCGGAACTCCGACTTTGTTACTATTACTATAGTTAATTATGAGTAATTGTTCATATTTCACAGGAAGGAAAGCTATAAATTTAGGACTTTTTGAAAAATTCACATATTTATGGAATTAAGTACGAATTATTCACGATTTTTTTAAATGAATAAATATCTAATATATGAAATATATTTGTTTATAATTAGTAATATTATTTATTATTATTTTTTTTCATAGTTTTCTTGACATTCTTCTGATTTTTTCCATTTTTATTTATTTATATTTTTCAAATTTTTTTTCGTAGCCGAATAATTATCAGAACTCTGACTTAATTCGTTACTATATTACTATAGTTATGAATAATTGTTCATATTTCTCAGGAAGGAAAGCTCTAACTCTAGAAGAAAAGCGTCAGCTTGGAGGAGGCTATAACTCGTTTATGCAAACCTCCTTGCCGGAGAAGTTCCGATGCTACAACCCAGCTGTCGAAACGGCAGATTCATCTCACACTGCCTTCACGACGGCTTTCCCTCGTGGGTTTGCTCTGGAGATTGAACATGTTTATTCTGGGCCACCAAAGATTGTTTTCAAGTTCAGACACTGGGGTTTCATGGAGGGTCCTTTCAAAGGACATGCCCCAACTGGAGAGAAGGTAGAATTATATGGGATGGCCATGTTTGAGGTACGTACCCACTAATCACAACTTTGCCTTAAACTAGTTCTAAGTAAATGGATATAAATGAGGCATGGAAGTCACTTTCATTTTGAAACGTACAGTTGGATGATCGAATGAAGATCGTGAAGGTAGAGTTCTTTTTCGACCGTGGAGAACTGCTTGGAGGTCTTCTGAAGGGTGCTAGCTCAGATAATTCTGCAGATGTGACTTCTTCAATTTGCCCATTCTTGGGGAATACTGGGTAGTTTTCCATGACAGGCTACCTTAAGATGGCTGTAACCTTCTCAGAATAAGTAAAGTGTAAAATTTCATAGTTGAGAAGCAGCCGAAGATTCTTCAAGGAGAAATTTCATAGTAATAATATGCATTTGCTTAAGAAGTTAACTTGGAATTTTCAACCAGGCTGGTCCAAGTACTGTCCATTCATCTATTCAGAAAGACTCGAAATTCTCTCGCGTTTTAACCGGAGTCCTTGGAGTCCGGTTATGCACCTGAGGCTGCCACGCGTCCCTATTGACATCTCTTAACAGTGGTTAAGATTTACACACCCTTGGAGTTCACTCACTTATTCTTGGTTTATAGAAAAAAAAGTTGAAATTTTTAACCCGCTCTTAGTGAATTTTAGCCGGGGTTAAAAAATAAATTTTAATATTGTCTAAAAACCAAGGATAGTTGGCAGAACCTTAAGGGTGTGTAAATCTTAATCACTATTAAGGGGTGTCAATAGGGACACGTGACGATCTCAACGGCATAATTGGACTTGAAGGAGTCAGGTTACAACTAGAGAGGATTTACAGTCTTAAATATGTCTACCCAAAAAAAAAAAAGTCTTAACTATGTGGAAATAAATATCTGTTACATTTCAGTTTAAGTAAGGAGTCAGACAAATCCGGTTATCACCACTAGAGGTCGCCGCGTGTCTCCTTTGGCACCCCTTAACCGTGGGTAAGGTTCACCCATCCCTAGGGTTCACCGACCCATTTTTGGTTTTTTTTTTTAAATATGAATTTTTTTTAAAATTAAAAAACTGTTTTTAGAGTTTTTTTAATATTAAAAACAGTTTTTTAATTTAAAAAAAATTAATATTTATGAAAAAAAAAACTAAAAATGGGTGAATGAACCCTAGGGGTGGGTGAACCTTACCCACGGTTAAGGGGTGTCAAAGGAGACACGCGGCGACCTCTAGTGGTGATAACCGGATTTGTCAGAGATGATTTGGCTGTAATATGTCAGAATCAATTATGAAGAAAATAAATAACAGAATTATGTTTGGATGAAAAAAAGAAAAAAAAATAATTTAGGCATTAAATATTTTTATATCATCAACGCATATACAAGTGTCATAAAATACCAATTTTTTAAAAGTTATGTCTCATCTTTATTGTCAATTTTGATGTTTGTCTCGTTCATTTTAAGCGTGCATCTTAGAATTGATTATAAAAAGCAACTTTTTTTTGTTTTCTAAAAATTGTGTCTAAAGTAGAACGATTCTTAAAATCGCTTCCTAAAAGTACTTGCCAAACGCATTTAGATTGCCCGAGATAAGAAAAATCTTTTCCAATGACCGATGCCAAACAGCCCCTAAAATGCCATACCCCCAGCCGTGCACATTCAAATCTCCTTGCTCATCAAATGCTAATCAATACAAATTTGAGTAGTCTATTAAGGAGACAATGCCCAAAAATTTATGCACAGAAGAAGTCTGGAACTTCTCAAGGATGGGACAGTTGAATTAAGTGCCAAATCATGACCTTCACCCTTTGAGTGAATTTTATTATTTTGTGGGAGACTAGCCTTGGAGTGAGGATAAATCCTGATTATTAATTGCATTATCCTTTTGGGGCAGACAACCTCTTATTAAGAAAGAAGAAAATAAAAAGAAATATAATAAAAGCCTAACTTTTAGTAAAAGGGTTCTCCAATATCATATAGGCATACAAGTGTCTTACAGTGCAAGACATTAAAGAAAAGGAAAACAAGAAGAAGATGAGGGAGATTTGGTCATTGGTCCACCTTGTGTTTTCCAAAAATCTCTCCAATTTAGTACAAACGTCTTGTTTTCTGATTGAAGGCGCCAGATCCATATGTGAAAGAGACCATGTCAACGAAAAGTGGAAATTGCAATATAGCAAATGGGATAATAGGAAGGGTAGGCAACAAAGTGACTGGAATGGCTACCCATGATAATCGTTCACGAAGTACAATAAAAAGCGCTGCACCAAAGGCTACCATCATTGTAACTATAGAGAAGAAAAGAGTGACAAGACCAATCATCATCCTTCCAGGCAATGACTTGAGGAAATCTTCTTCTGCCTAGCGTGACGTGAGAATGCCTAGGAACATCAACACTGAAGTGGAGGAAGACAACAGTGATAGACCATCTGATATTATGAAAACCATGAATGAGGTACGTGGTAGGAATATGGGGATTCCTGTATCATTGTTATAACCGCCTGGTACAGTAAAGGCTGCTGCAAACATAACCGTGGAAATGAGAGCAGCCACAACCTTTGTTAGAAATCTCGAGTCCTCCACTTAGGAAACTCGAGATTTTCTCCATTAATGTTATATATTTTGTTATTCTTTCTCTTTTGGTTACATATCTTTTATAATCCCTTGATCTCATCCCTACAATCTTGGGATTGGGAATCCACTCTTGTACGTGTATATATTACCTTCATTGGAATGAATAAGAATATACAGAATTCTGGAATTCAACTCTAGATCCAAGATTTATTATGGTATCAGAGCCTTGTGAAGCTCTTCATCCCTTCTTTATCAAAGCAAATCATAGCTTTTCTGTTTTCTTTTCTGTAATCAATGGTGACTCCATCCAATAGTGATTCACCAGTGATGAATCCACCTAGTGGTGATACATCAAACAAGATCAATGATGTTTCATCCCCATACTTCCTTCATTCTTCCGATCACCCTGGTACCATTCTTGTTTCGTCTCTTCTCATTGGTGAAAACTATCCCACTTGGAAGAGAGCCATGAGAATGGCATTGAATGCCAAAAACAAACTTGGATTTGTTGATGGTTCCTTTAAGAAACCTGCTCCAGGCTCATCAGAACTCCAGACATGGGAAAGATGCAATGATATGGTTTTGTCTTGGATTCTCAATGCCATAGACAAAACTCTCACTAATAGCATCATCTATGGTGGAACTCCTCGCGATGTATGGCTGGATCTCGAAGAACGATTCTCACAGAGCAACAATCCTCGGATTTTCCATCTCAAAAGGGCTATTTGCAATCTTCAACAAGATCAACAATCATTGGTGAGTTACTATAACACTCTGAAATCATATTGGGACGAGTTGACTACTCACACTGTCATCCCCGAGTGTACTTGTGGTGCCTTCAAGGAACTTAAAAGCCTTCAAGAAACAGAACGTCTTTACCAGTTTCTAATGGGTCTTAACGACACATACTCTCACATTCGTAGTCAAATTCTGGCTGTGGACCAGCTTCCAAGTGTTAGCAAGGCCTATGCGATCATAAATCAAGAAGAAAAACAGAGACTTTTGCACCTCCCTTCTCAAAATTCTGGCGAATCAATTGCGATGACTGTTCATGCCAGAAATCAGATTACTCCACGTGGTAATTAGCCTTTTCGTGACTCAGGGAGTGGATGTGGTCGCCCTTATTGTGACCATTGTCGTGTTTTTGGCCACATTAAAGCCAAATGCTACAAAATAGTGGGTTACCCAACTAATTGGGGAAGAACGAAGAAAGCCAATGCTATGTCACACCCTATGGCTCACACAGCTTCCATGCTCGAGACTTCAGCAGTAGATCCCAATCATGATGTTGCCACTACCAATGGAACTTCTGCCACCCAATTTGCTCATGCCACCAACGCATCAATTCCGCTACCTAGTCTTTCAACGGATCAATACTAGCAACTGTTGACCTTGCTCAATGCCAATGGGAACGTGTCTACTGCAAACCTTGCTGGTAACTCATCTTTTTTCTTTTGTAGTTCAGCCTCCACTTCCCCTCCTACTACATGGATCATTGACAGTGGGGCTTCTGATCACATGACTCCCACTTTGTCTTCTTTTACTAGCCCAACACCTACTCCTAATGCTAAGCCTGTCAAACTACCCACCGGTGATGTTACTCCCATTACCCATGTTGGGTCTGTCAATTTATCTCAAGACTTAGCTCTTCATAATGTTTTATGTGTTCCAAACTTTCATTTCAATCTTTTATCTATCAACAAACTAACTCAAACCTTAAATTGTGCTGCCATTTTTTTTCCAACCTTTTGTGTCTTCCAGGACCTTGCATCGAGGAAGCTGATTGGAGCGGGTGAAGTACGCGATGGACTCTATCATTACATACACCCACCAGCCACGACACCTTCAGCCATGCCAGCCTCACGCTCTCTTGATCCTAGTCTTTGGCATATGCGTCTTGGGCATCCATCCACAGCACGCTTATCCCATTTATCTTCTACTTCTAGTAACATTTTTCCTTTTCATTCTCATTGTGATGTTTGTCAACTTGCTAAACAAACTCGACGTCCTTTTCATTTAAGTTCTAATAGAAGTGATTCTGTTTTTGAGTTAATTTATTGCGACATTTGGGGTGGTTATCCTACACAATCTCACACTGGAGCACATTATTTTCTTACTATTGTTGATGACTATTCAAGGTGCACTTGGGTCTATCTTATGCGCTACAAATCTGAAGCTTATTTTTTTCTCAAGAACTTTTGTGCTATGGTTCACACCCAATTCAAATGTGCAGTTCGCAAAATTCGTACTGATAATGGGACTGAATTTCTATCTAATACTATGCAAACCTTTCTTCAAGAAAGTGGCATTATTCATCAACGCACTTGTGTTGAGACCCCACAACAAAATGGAGTGGCTAAACGTAAACATAGACATCTTCTCGAGGTTGCTCGAGCTTTACGTTTTCAAGCACACCTTCCTCTCTCTTTTTGGGGTGAATGTATTTTGATCGCCACTTATCTTATCAATCGCATACCCACCCCTAATTTAGACGGTAAAACTCCATTTGAAATGCTTTTCAAGTGTCAACCCACTTATGACCATCTTCGGGTTTTTGGATGTCTATGTTATGCCCACACCATTAGCACCCACCGTCACAAATTTGCTCCTCGTGCTTCCAAATGTATCTTGGTTGGGTATCCCTTTGGTCAACGTGGCTATAGAGTTTATGATCTTGAGCGTAAGCGTCTCTTTACTTCTCGCGATGTAACCTTTGTTGAATCCACGTTCCCCTTTAACACCATCTCACTACCCTCCGACACCTCTTTCCCTGTCGTCCCTTTGCCTATCCTTGAGCCACACCTTTCTGAACCACCCCAATCTCTTGCTACATCATTACCTAATCTACCAGCACCTACACCTGCACCTATCCCCCGTCGCTCCCACCGCACTATCACTCGACCCACCCACCTTCAAGACTACATTTGTCCCACACTTCCCAACACTTCATCTACTATTTCACCCCCTTCACATCAGCCCTCTGTATTTATCCCTTATCTGATTATCTTTCATATAATCGTTTCTCTTCTAACCATGTTGCTTTACTTACTGCTATTTCTTCCCATGATGAGCCAACATCTTTTTCTCAAGCTGTCAAACTTTCTCATTGGCGTGACGCAATGGTAGCAGAACTTCAAGCTTTAGAGCAGAATCACACCTGGACATTACAACATCTACCTCCAGGAAAGCAACCCATTGGTTGCAAATGGGTCTACGAAATCAAACATCGTGCTGATGGGACTATTGAACGTTTTAAAGCACGATTGGTTGCAAAAGGTTACACTCAGATTGAGGGCTTAGATTATCATCAGACTTTTGCACCTGTTGCCAAACTTGTCACCGTGCGTTGTTTCTTGTCAGTGGCTGCTACACGTCATTGGGCTATACATCAGCTTGATGTCCATAATGCTTTCCTTCATGGGGATCTCCATGAAGAAGTTTACATGACTCTACCTCCTGGCTTTTCCAACAAGGGGGAGCATCGTGTTTGCCACCTCAACAAGTCCCTCTATGGCCTCAAACAAGCATCTAGGAACTGGTTTGAGAAATTCTCATCCACCCTCAAGGAAGCTGGATATTCATAATCTTCGGCAGATTATTCTCTATTCACATACACAAATGGATCTTCTTTCACAGCTGTCCTCGTTTATGTTGATGACATTATCATCACAGGGAATGATCCACGTTCTATTGCTACTTTGAAGGATTTTCTCCGTTCTAAGTTCCATATTAAAGATCTCGGTCCCTTAAAATACTTCTTGGGCATTGAAGTGACTCGCTCTCCCAAAGGTATTTTCTTAAGCCAACGAAAATATGCTCTTGACATCCTTAAAGATAGTGGCCACCTTGGAGCCCGACCAGTCGCCTTTCCAATGGAACAAAATTTGCGCCTCACAGATGACCAAGGTGACCTTCTTGATGATCCCACTATGTACAGCCGACTCGTTGGGCGCCTAATTTATCTCACCATCACGAGGCCCGACATTGTTTACTCTGTCAACATTCTCAGCCAGTTCATGCACAAGCCTCGTCACCCTCATTATGATGCAGCTGTTCGCGTGCTTAGATACATCAAATCTACCCCCGGCCAGGGCATTTTCTTGGCCGCTGATAGCTCTTTTCAGCTCATTGCTTACTCTGACTCAGATTGGGCAAGCTGCCTCATGACGCGACGCTCTACTACAGGTTATTTCATCATGCTTGGTCATAGCCCCATTTCATGGAAAACAAAACAGACTACTGTCTCTCGGTCATCTACTGAGGCTGAATATCACGCTATGGCTATTGCTACATGTGAACTTGTTTGGCTCAAAGCTCTCCTTCAAGATCTAGGAGTTCCACATCCTCAACCAATGCGCCTTCATTGTGACAACCAAGCAGCACTACACATTGCTGCAAATCCTGTTTTTCATGAACGAACCAAACATATTGAAATTGACTGTCATCTCGTTCGGGAAAAATTTTCTTCTGGCATTATCCTTCCCTCCTATGTGCCCACTCGCCACCAACTTGCGGACATTTTTACAAAAGCACTTGGGCGGGATCAATTCTCTCTCTTGCTAGGCAAGTTGGGCGTTACGGATCTCCATGCTCCAACTTGAGGGGGAGTGTTAGAAATCTCGAGTCCTCCACTTAGGAAACTCGAGATTTTCTCCATCAATGTTATATATTTTGTTATTCTTTCCCTTTTGGTTACATATCTTTTATAATCCCTTGATCTCATCCCTACAATCTTGGGATTGGGAATCCACTCTTGTACGTGTATATATTACCTTCATTGGAATGAATAAGAATATACAGAATTCTGGAATTCAACTCTAGATCCAAGATTTATTAACCATACATGCTGTTGCAGTCTCTTTCATCCATTTTTCGCCTTCTTTTACCAGGTCCTTGTGCTGCTCAGTAAACAAAGCTCGAGGTGTTTTACCTTCTGAATTTCTATCTTCTCTATATGCAGGTTCTACTAGCTTCTCCACCTCCTATAATGATGAAGAAAAGTTATAAAGGAAGTAAAGTTTGAAAGCCAATTAAAAACAAGGAAATGTATAACTAAAATATGGGAGAACAATTAATTGGTTTGAGGAACTAAGCGCACTTCTTTAGGTCTCAAACACCTAAAATTACAAACCAATTCATTCTTGCAATGGGAACTCCAAAATTCATTTGCAAACTTGAGAAGGAAAATATGGACAAAAAATATCAAAAGCGTTCACAAATACAACACAAAGATATTCGGACAATTTGACAATGATAAACCTACTATTGAATGGAAGATTACAAGAGAATAACATTATAGGAAATCAATTCCTTAAAATATTACAAGAGAAAAACATTATAGGGATTCAATTCCTTAAAATATAGTAAAACTCACCAAATCATTCTCTCAATCACCAAATTCTAGTAAGAATTACCAGAAACTCGTTGCTCCACCTGTAAACCTACTCTCTAAGTCTTCTTACGGTCGTCACAAACCCGAAATGACAACTTGATGCTACTCTCAAACGACCATGGGCTCTTAGGTCATGGATAAAGGAGAAGAGAACTGAAGACTAAACCTACTCTCTAAGTCTAAGACACCTTTATCTCTAATCTTCTCCCATTCTTTTAATTTTCTTCTTAAATAGCAACATTCTTAACAACTTTTGACCATACATAAATTACTCTTCCAAAAGATAATATCTACCTTTACAACGGATTTCCTCTGGCAGATGCTGGAGTATTACACTTGGGCATAGCCTCTTTGTCCATCTGGAAAGGCCTTTAACTAGAGAGGTGATTGCATGCATGCCCACGAACTGTTGGGAGGTATGCGTACACCTCCCTAACTTGCCACGTGTCCCTTTTGACACCTATTAACTGTGGTTAAGATTCACTCTCTCTTAAAGTTAAATAATATAATCTTTGTTTTTAGAAATAAATATTTAAAAATCAACCACATGAGTGAGTGAATCATAATTAAGGTTAACTTTTTTTTCTTCAATAATACTAGATTATTTAATCATAAGAGTGAGAGAATCTTAACCATAATTAATGAGTGTCAAAAGTGGACATCTGGTAGGCCGGAAAGGCGTGCGCATTCGCTCTGCTCATTTGTACATGCGTATGCATGTTATCACCTCCCTAGTTAAAGTCCTTTCCACGCATTGGGCAAAGAGGCTATGGCCGAGTGTAAGGGCCTTTTCCAAAGGAAATCAGTCCCCACCTTTCAACCAAAAGACCAAAACAACAGGCGTGGCAATGTTATCCATCACCAAACCCAGCAAATTAAAATTGAAAGGAAGAGAAATTACCTTAAACCATTGTAGGTCTCGTTGTATTTGCATAGCTGCACCTGAGACTATATTGAGTCGAGATGAAGGTGCTAACTTTTCGGCTAGATGTAACAAATTTATCGCTAACATAAGCGCTTGCCCTCCTTGTAGTACCCGTCCCACATATGAAATTGAATATTCTTTCTTGGCGATGTACAACTGCAATTTGAAGTATATTACGCTGGTTTTCTTCATCTTGGGCCAACATCATAACTGGAAAAGACGTAACTATCTCTTCAATAAACTCAACAATCCCGAGTTCAGCGGCTAAGAATACTGCAGAATATACTCCGTTCTCGTCAGATTGTGAGCCATTCAAACTCTGAACACATTGAGGAATGTTTTTGAGTAGTTCAAGGGCATGGGCATGGGAATGATTCAACTTCATCTTGTATATTTTCTTGATACCTGGGACTGTTTTCATATGAGCCAAGTAAAGAAGACGAAACAAGCAAATACCAAACAGTATAGTAGTGGTTTTTTGCATAACTGATTTAAGGATATTCCAAATCATTACTTTCAACCAATTGAGGACTGCCATATATAGCCGAAACTGCCACATTAGAGAAGCTGGAGGGAAACTAGCTACTTAGGCATATCAGTAAATATTTGTTAGACAGCATGAATTTTATTTTATTTTTATTATTGTTAATTTTCTTTGAAAATAACACATCTCAAAGGAGGAGGTTGTTTTTGGTTAGACAACTTCTTGTGTCTTGAGTAGCCCCTATATAATGAATGGTCCTTAATCACAATGTAAGAACACTTAGTAGGCAGCTAAGGCAGTCTCTAAAAAGTTCTACTAAAGTTATAATTCAAACCAAAATTATACCTGGCATTGTTGCAAGTATGTAAAGTTGAGCTTGTTTCCCAATCGGATTGAAACTTTGGTTAATCGAAGGCCACGTGGATAATGCTTATGATGACTCACTACACCTTCATGGCTTGGGTAGTTTGAGTATTTTACGGATAGCATAATCAAAGGAACATATTTTGATCTGATGATGTGATGAGCTTTCAGATTTTGGTTAAAAAGAAACTCAAGGAAGTGGAATTAGGTCACTCCATATTCTAACGCCATTATGATATTTTTTTTCTTCAAAATAGGTCTTGAATCAATGGCGTGTTGAGCTTGTGCTGATCCAGAGCTCTGAGGAGTTATATACTCCATTGGGACGAAAAGGCCAATTCAGCCTTGTCTACTTAGGGATTCGGTGGACTCAAATCATGATGTACCCTAATGCCTTGTCAGGGGGATTGATATGTGATTAGTCACCGTTCCCCATGAAAATGAGCGTGCATGTTCCCCCATCTCCTATTCCAGCAGTAGTACGGATTAATCCTGGGTTGACAGTCAGGAGCGAATTTGGGATATATCTTACCCCATTTTCTTGAGGGCTATTGGAAGAGTGTGGCCTCTGTAGTCATCGTACCAGATGATTGAGGCCTGACGGTGGATATCGCATCCGTCTTGAGAGTGGTGCCCTCGTCCAACACTTATGATCTCTCTAGGACAAGGTGTCAAAAAGGCATATGACCCGCCTTTAATTTATCGATACGTTGATTATGTATATATATATGGAGAATGATGATGAGATGTGGTTTGGAGGGCTAGGAGTGAATTTGTTAAAATAGATGAATGCCTTTAGAGGTAGTTTACTCTTTTAACTTTTGATGAATACATCAAGAACATTGTTTAGGTCATAAACAGCCCAAAGGATTTGGTTATAACCATAAATTGATTATAACAATTTGATGGAGTCCTCTTAACAGAATATGCTCCGCTTAAGAGAATTGTCAGAGTTTGTTACATCGACCTTAAGATATTTTGATTTGAGTTAATTTACTGATCTGAGATTATTCTCTATAAATAGAGGGTGTGTCGCATGTGATTACGTACAATAACAAGAACATAATAACAATTCCAGAGACTACAGATTAGAACTTCTAAGAGAGTTTTTTAGGTCTAGAGAGGAATTTCAATATTGTCAAAGTGAAATACCAGTTCGTCATCTGTTCTTGACTGATTCCCTTTACTCTCCCTCTATTCACGTTCATTATTCCTTCTTCCTACCACTCTTGATTTGCCCTTTTAAGAAACCTAAGGAAGAACAATTGATGCAGTGGAGCTGAACTATTTCAGACTTGCAGATCACCCAGAAATAATCGAGGAGCTTGGGGACGAAGATCAAGTGTTCCAGCTTGGTAAAGCTTCAAATCCTCTGTCTCAATACTCCTTTATAGGGTCTGATTTTGGTTCCATGCAATTAGAGGTGATTAATTATGTCCTCAAACATGACATGTTAATGCAAGTTTAGGCCCTACCGAATTCATTATACCTTAATGATTACTACCGATGTCCAAACTCTTACCAGCATGCCTAGAATAGAAAGATTTATACGAGGTTTCAACAAATAAAACCCATTAATCATTATGACACCACTTAAGTCCTTAACAGATGCACATACCTGCCACAAAATGGGCATGCTGCCTAGGAGATTACCTTAGCTAAAAGGTTAGAAGAGGAGTACTAGCCCCAATGGTATTTACTCCAAATGCTTCCACAGATGTAGGAGTACTAGGTCTTACATGTGGAGAAGTTTGATATTTTAATAGTTTAAAAAAATAAAGCTTGATCATCCTTGCTTACTGAGGTTTCCCTTGTTGTTGAAATCCCTCTAGAAATTGTTTAAGCCTATCAATATCTTTAAACTCATACTTTTGAGTGTTTGGCTGGTATAATTTGGAGTCATTGATGACAGAAATCTAATTTGCAGATTCGTGATTGTTTGTGTTGGCAAAGGTTGTAGCCATCGTTGACGGAGATCGGTCGAGAGGTCGTGGTTGTGGAGATCTAAGTGAAAAATTGGCCGGTGAGGAGCCGGAGCTACTGAGGAGATCGGACTTCCGAGTTCGTGGTTGCTTAGCGAGGAGTGGAGGAATGGGTACTGAGGATCATTGTGTCAAGTCTGATTGAGTTCAGTTCGAGTCTTGTAAGTATTTTTGCTTACCTCTTAGTGATATGTTTTTGCTGGACAAGGTCCCGAGGTTTTTCTCAAAAATGTTTCCACGTAAAAATCTATGTGTCTATGGTTTGTGATTTGGCTTCCATTAATTTCATTGATAATTTTGGCAGATAATTCAAGGTAGACTAAATTTCGGGCCCCTCTAGGTCTTGTGAATCCATACCCCCACGAAATTTCATCTTCCATGTTCACTTATCATAGCTCTCGCGACACTATTATTCTCCTTCTGTATGTTGATGATATTCTACTCATTGGTAACCGGCCCACTCCTCTGAAATTTCATTTCAAGTCTACTTTTGCCATGCCTGACCTTGGCGAACTCCATTACTCTCTTGGAATGGAGGCCACTAAAAAAAAATCAGGCACAATTCTCTCACAATCAAAATATTCCATAAATTTGTTGGAAAAGTTCAACATGCTAAAGCCTTGCAACACATTGGCTCAAAACTCTTGATTCATGATGAACAACTCCTTGAGGATTCTACAGCTTATTTCCAAATCGTTGGGGTCTTACAGTACCTAACATTGAGATGACCAAATCTGACATATGCGGTAAATCAAGTATGCCAATTTATGCATTGTCCCACAATGGTACAACTTGTGGTTAAGCAAATCCTTCATTTTATCAAAGGAACCATTGGTAATAGATTATCTTTTCAACCCAACTCTTTGTTACAAATCCCTGGGTTTTCTGATGCTGATTGGGCTCGGTGCCCCAATGATTTCTAATCCACTACTAGATACTCCCTATTTTTTGGATCAAATCTCATTTCCTGAGGTACCAAGAAGCAACCCATAGTGTCTCATTCGAGTGCAAAAGCGGAGTACTAGGCACTTGTTGCTGCCACCGCCAATATAATTTGGATTCGTATGTTCTTAGGGAGCTTAGTGATGTCATTCAATGGTAGAACTTCAATTGAGCATAACTTTTTATCCGAGTGTCAGATTGACTCCTATAGTAAATACTTTTCAGGTATCTCGGAGAGATAAATTTGGGTTGAATGTTACACAATTCTAGGATGCTTAAATTTGCATTTTAGGGTCATTGTGATGGTTTTTGGAGCGCTTTCAGGAGCATTTTTATAAATTTGTTTTATTATTTTCGTAATTCTTCTTTAAGGTTTATTATTGCATTTGAATTGTCAATCCTTATGATCTTGGATGATCAAGATCAATGGGCTTAGTTTCTATGTAAAGCTTTCTTTATGTATTTTGTAATCAGTTTGCAATTACCCTAATTTGAATACAAGAGCTAAGACTCATCATCTTTCATATTCTTTGTGTGGCTATTTTTCCTTATTACTTGCTATGTCCCCTGATCTACCATCTCGGCTATTTTGCAACATTAGTGCCACATGCATGACTGATAGACTACCATTTTGTTCGGGAATAGATCATGCAAGGTTCTCTATACATTTTCTTCATACATACCAAAGATCAAGTTGTCACTACAAAATTAAGGGTTTTTTTAGTGCAAATATTTAGCCGTGGTTGTGAGAAACCGCATTCGAAAAACTATATAGAGCGGCGGTTTTTTAAAACAACCTCGAATTACCAGGCAGGAACCGGTTTCGTAAAAACCTCCGCGAATTACCTGGCGGGAACCAAGTATCAATGATGGTGTTTACGAAACCACCTCTGAAACTAGTTCCCGCCAGGTAATTTGTGGCATTTTTTAGAGACCTTTAGAGGCAGTTTTAATAACCACCGCTAAAGGTCCCCGAAATCGAGGATTTAGGGCCTCGATTTTTTCTTCTTATTTTCCTTTTGCCCTCTTCCTCTTCTTCTCCCTCCTGCTCCTACTCCGGTCACCTTCTCCGGCCACCTTCTCTGGTTGCCTGCTCTAGATGCCTACTTCGAAAAGTTCTCTCTCTCTCTCTCTCTCTCAAACATAAGTTTAGGATTTGAAGCGCACACTTAGGTTTACGCTTTATTGTTTTAGCAAACGAAGGAAATCGGGCTCATTGGTGCTCAAAATAGGGCAAACGAGCTCTAGATACCTCGAAACCAATTATCACACTTAGGTGATACTGAAATCCATGTGTTACAAGAAACCACATAAAAAATTGGGTCCCGGTTGGGATTTTAAGTGCACTTTTAGGTTTACGCTTCACTGCTTTTGCAAAGGAAAGAAATCGGGCTCCTTGGGCCCAAAAAGGGCACATAAGCTTCAAATGCCTCAAAATCAATTCCTACACTTGATTTAAGTTGAAATACACGTTTAAGAAAAATCACATAAAAAATCGGGTTCCCAGTTGAGATTTGAAGCGCATTTTTAGGTTTAGGCTTCATCGTGGTTTAAAATATCGATACGTATCGACCGATACAGGCCGATACGTATCCTGTTTGAAGCTACCCGATACACTGGTACGCTGAAAAAAAACTCTACCATATCAACCTGATACGAGACTGATAAAAGCCCGGTATAGATGATTTTTCAATTAATTTGTTTCTCTTCTTCTATTTACCCTAGGATCCACAACACATACCTGATACGCACAACTTATTAATATAAAATATTATTCAAGTAAATGATTTTAAATTAATATTAATTTTATTTACTTAATAAATATTTTAGGTTGGCAAAAAAAAGTTTGGCAAAAAAAAAGTCATATTTTAGTCGTAAAAAATATTTTCATTTACAAAGTCAAAAAGTCAACTAACAATATAACAGTTCAGCATAAAAAGACATACATTAAGCTAAAATTTATGGTTGTAATTCAATACATTCTTATTTAACTCATTCAATGTAAGGCCTTAATATCTAGATTATTTTCTTTTCACCGTAGCGGTTACCTTATGTTTGATGTGTGTGCTTAGATTATCTCTGTACCAAAAAAAAAATAATAACATAAATTATATTTAAGTGCCTAAAATATTGATATGTTTCTTTTCTTTTCTTTATTTTTTAGGCCAACTCTGAACATGAGCCAATTTTCATCCCATCCATGCACATGTTTGTGAAGATTTCAGAGAGTGTTGTTAGATGGATATTGAAGTCATGTTCCAAAACTTTCAACACCCAAAACAAGTTGAGCAGTTGGCTTTATTATAGGATTTCGGCCTCACTGTTGTAAGGTTCTTATGCTACTACTATTACTTGAGAGATGGGGAGAGAGTCTCCTAGATGATAAAGGGAACATATTGGGGAGACAACCAAAAGGGAAAATGAATAAATCCAATGTAATCTTACAAACATCTGTCATGCCTGGTATTAATCGATTCTTGAATTGCTTTGAAATTAAACTTTGAATGTAATTGGGCAAAAAAATATATGCCATGCTTTGGTACTAATCAGTACTTGGGTTATTTGAAAAGAAACCATAATTTGTCACATAAAAATCGGATATTTATTGATGCATGCTTAAGTTGTTTGAAAAGGAATCATGGACATACTTGTGTAAAAATCTGTCATGTATAGTTATTGATCTATACTTGAGTTATTTGGAAAGGCCAACCATATGAATACACTTATGTAAAAATCTGCCATGTTTTGTTATTGATCATTACTTGAGTCATTTTGAATATAAACCAAGAACATAGTTAGGTAAAAACCTACCAAAGTATGTTAGACCAAGAACATAGTTAGGTAAAAACCTACCAAAGTATGTTGATCATTACTTGAGTCATTTTGAATATAAACCAAGAACATAGTTAGGTAAAAACCTACCAAAGTATGTTAGAAGATTTGGGAATTCGACCTACTCGGTACCCAAATCGAGCAAACGACCCCAGATTCCCTCAAAATCAATTCCAACACTTAGGTTATATTGAAATACACGTGTTAGAAGAAATCGCGTCAAAAACTGAGCCCCAGTTAGGATTTAGTGGAAGGTTGTAGATTTAGGCCAAAGTATACTTAAAAAGTTAGAATTTGGCATTCTCGGTGCCCAAATTGGGCAAACGACCTCGGATTCCCTCGAAACCAATTCCAACACTTAAGTTCTATTGAAATACACACGTTAGAAGAAACCACATAAAAAACCGAGTCCCGGTTAGGATTTTGTGGAAGATTGTAGATTTAGGCCAAAGTATACTTAAAAAGTTGGAATTCGATCTTTTCGGTGCCCAAATCGGGCAAATAACCTTGGATTCCCTCGAAACCAATTCTCACACTTAAGTTATCTCGAAATACACACATTAGAAGAAACTGCACATCAAAATCCAAACCCGGGTTTGGTTTTTGATGTTGTTTCTTCTAACGCGTGTATTTCAATACGTAAATTTGAACAACATGAACCTTTTGATTTCTTTCTATTCTTATGTCTTTCACCATTACCATTCTCGACAAATTTCTTTCTAGGATGGAGGCCATCCAGTCCATTCAGAGATAGAAGCCTTGGAATTTGAGGTTCCTTCTTCCCCATAGAAGAATGAAAATTTTCAGATCTTTCTTGTTTGTTATTGTAGCACCCCAGACTTTTTCATCTTTAATGAATACCACCTTCGTAGCTAATTGGCCGTTTTTATAGTCTAATTAATAAATAAGGGAGAAATCGGAAATTTCGAAACGTCAGAAATGTGCGTTTTCGAAAGACGAACCCAACGCAAGTTGAATCGTCGAAATCCGACGAGAGAGTCAAAAGATATGGTCAAAACAGTCCAGACATGTAGAGAACCGATCGCTCGGTTCAATCAGCGATCGATCGGTCCATAACCGATCGATCGGTAGCTATCGCGCGGTTAGAAATTTTGTATGGGGAAATTTTCCAGAGAGTGAGTTTTTGACCGGTCGATCTGTCATAAACACCGATCGCTCGGTAGGCAACCGATCGATCGGTCATAACCACCGATCGCTCGGTCTTCGCGTTTTGCAGAAATTTCAGTAAGGGCATTTTCGTCTTTTGGGTGTTAAACCCTTACCCATAAGGGTTTGCTCGACCCTTTGAGCCTCATTCACAACCCTTAGACATTTTGAGAGATAGAGAGAGAAGAGGAGAAAGCTCTAACCTAGGGTTTGGTTTTGAGAAGGAAATCAAAGGGGGTTTAAGAACCATAGCTCACCCCAACTCAAGTTGCTTCAAAATCGAGGCTCAAGCTCGTGTGTGAACCATTCTCCAAGCTAGGGCAGCAACCCAAGCACGTTTTTGAAAGGGGTTTCTTCCCCAACTCAAGCTTCTTTCAAGCAAAGGCTTCATCTTTCAAGTTGGAGCTTCAATCAAGGCCCCTACCAAGGATCAAGCCTTGATTCAAGGTTAGTACACCCTACTAACTTACCCTAGCAATAAATCTAGGTTTTTCCTTATGAAATGTGATTTATGCTATTATGTTTGCCTCCCATATGAAATGTATCATCTCCAATGAACCTAAATAAGATAAGAAAAAGGTATGGATGTGTGTGGGTGTTGATGTGGCGATTGGATGCCGAGGTGTATGTTGGGTGATGTGTGTGATGGAAATGGTGGATGGGTACTTTACCAATAATGAACATACCTTGATTTTTGGATGGAAAGTAGGCACTAAAAAGAAGAAGATGAACCATTAAGGAACCTTGCATGCTATGTGTTTGACAAAATGCCTAAACTAGGAATAAATGACATAAATGAAGAAAATGAAAGTAGACCTTATGCATGTGTTCTTATGAATGATGAACTATTCAAATGCCACGTAGATTACTCAAATTCCTATATGGTTATACTGTGGATTGAATTGCTATACACTACTCTTCATGTCACATTGTCATCATGATATTACAAGTGCTACACACACCACACATGCATGCATGAAACCGGGTTTTTCCAAGATTGTATTTGTATAAGAAATGAAACAAGAACATGACAAGGAGGTTGGTAGCCCAAGGAAGGGTGCTAGCCTCTGGCTCACAAGAGAAATGAAACAAGAACATGACAAGGAGGTTGGTAGCCCAAGGAAGGGTGCTAGCCTCTGAGGTTGGTAGCCCAAGGAAGGGTGCTAGCCTCTGGCTCACAAGAGAAATGGAACAAGAACATGACAAGGAGGTTGGTAGCCCAAGGAAGGGTGCTAGCCTCTGGCTCACAAGTATACAAGTCAAGAACAAATCAAGACATGAAATACAAGACAAGACACGATACACATACATGATTTGACCGAGACACGAAAAGGGTTTCCGAGACATGAGTTTTACCGAGGTTTTTGCATTCATACACGCATGTCAAGATATGGCTATGTATCTTATGCTTTCACTATTGCTTTAAATTAATATCTTGTATTGCTCACTGTTGTTATGCTTTCGCTATTGTTATGGTTAGCTAGTAGTTTGTACTCGCTGAGTATTCCATGCTCAGCCGTACTTTTATGTCGGCAGGTACTGTGGATGTCCTCGACCCCGAGCCTTGGGTCGAGGAGGAGTATGTAGAGGAGAGGGAGCCACCTATCCCATGGCAGTCTCAGGAGGATGGGGACTTGGATGTGTGGCCATACCTCGACTACTGTTGAGAGGAGAGGATTAGAGAGTTCCTTTTGTATTTTGATAGGTGGGCATGTCCACCTTTACTTTGATTGTATTTGGTATATGTTAACTTGGAATACTATTTGGAGTTATAGAAGAAAAGAAAAGTTGGCTTATGCTTCCGCACTTGTGTTTAGTTTCCGCGCTCTGATTTTCATTGAATTATATTATGTTTAGCCTCTTGCGTTACAGGATGGTTTGACAGGTACACGTAGTCACCTCTAAAGTATCCCTTAACTCCTAGGGGGTATTTTGGGGCGTGACAGAAGTGGTATCAGAGCTCTAGGCATTAGAGTCCCTAGGGTCACTTAGATGATTGAACAAGGTATTAGAATCACCTTAGAGATTTGTATTCCAAGTATAGACTAACAAGTTAGTCTTAGTCAAAATGGGTTGAACTTCAACCGAACATAGAGTCCTACACTAGGGACACGGATTGTATGTTATGCTATTGTGTTATATACCATATGTGCATTAATTGTGTTGTGCTTATTAAGTATGCTTGATGAATATGTATTGAGCGAATTGCGAAAGTTGTACTAATTGTGTATCCAAGTTAGACTCATGTTGTATTGTCGTTCTCAGGAGAAATCATGAGACGCAATACCCGGGGTCGCGGGTACCACACGAGGGGTAATGGAGGTGATGCTCCATCGGGTGATGATCAGCCCGACTTTGCCCAAGCATTCGCATCCATAGCCGAGACTTTGGCTATGTTGGCGGCAAGGCAACCGGCCACCCCGCCTAATGCGGCACTTATACCGGCTCCTCCTAACCGAGCCCAAGCCGGGATAGAAGCTTTCCGGAGGATGAGGCCTCCAACTTTTTGTGGAAGCATTGATCCACTTATTGCCGAGGGTTGGATTCGGCAACTTGAGAAGATATTCTCGGTTTTGGCACCTACGGAAGTAGAGAGAGTCACATGGGCTGCCTTTATGCTTGAAGGCGAGGCCGACCATTGGTGGAAGTCTGCACTTCGGACCCGAGAGTTGACCCGACAAGGCCAAGAATGGACATGGGGAGAATTCTTGGATGTTTTCTACAAGAAATACTTTCCGGTTGGGATGAAAGAAAAGAAAGAAATTGAATTTATTACCTTGGAGCAAGGTAATATGTCTGTAGCGGCTTACGAAGCCAAGTTCTCAGAGCTATCTCGATTTGCTCCACACATGATAGCTACCGAGGCTATGAAGGCCCGGAAATTTGAGAGGGGGTTGAAGGCCTACCTCAAGGATCGTGTCTCAATGTTCCGACATGAGACATATTCAGAAGTTGTGGACAAGGCATTGTTGGCCGAGTCGAATTCCGAAGAGTTCTTTAAGAGAAGAGGAATAGAGAAGGGACAGTCTAGTAGTTCAGGGGAGAAGAGAGCTAGGACTATGTCTTATCAGTTCGCAGGGCCGGCTCAGTCACAGAGGATGTACTCGGCACCACAGGCTCTCCGCCCTTTGGCTCCACCGGCCTTTTGCCCGGCCTCCTCGCCCAGCCACTCAGGGTCGAGTTTTTGCTCTATCGGAGAGAGACGCACGTGCATCCGACGATGTCGTGCAAGGTACGCGAGAGTTTTGAGTTTAAGTTGTATAAAATTTCTGTGGCTTGTTATGCGGTTAGTTATACTAAGGGTTACCTATGTATGATGCTTGTTACTATTTGAAATCTACTGATATTAGTTACTTAATCGCACAGGCGCTTTATTAGTGAACGAATGTCTCGCTCGAGTGTTGATAGACACAGGATCCACTCACTCTTTTGTCTCCCCAAGTTTTGCAAAGGGCTTTTCGATTGAGGCTACTCCGTTGGAGCGGGAGTTGACCATTGCAACTCCACTCGGCAAGTCGGTTGATACGGACAAGGTATTCAGGGATAGTGTGGTTCAAGTGGGGGAGAGTGAATTGTTAGCCGACCTTATCGTCCTGGGTTTCCAAGATTTAGACTTTGACGTCATTCTTGGTATGGATTGGTTGGCAAGCCATCACGGGCATGTTGCATGTTTTGAAAAGATGGTGAATTTCAAGCCGGAAGGGGGTAAGCCTTTTCACTTCCGAGGATTAAGAGAGAGGGACATTGCTCGCCTCGCAGCCTTGAGTGTAACAAACCTAGAAGCACAAAACTCCTCGGCCATTCCGGTCGTGAGTGATTTCTTGGACGTGTTTCCGGAGGAACTTCCCGGGTTACCTCCGAATCGGGAGATTGAGTTCGCTATAGAGCTTACTCCGGGCACCGCTCCAATTTCAAGAGCCCCATATAGAATGGCCCCGATAGAGCTTGAAGAATTGAAGAAGCAAATTGAGGAGTTACAACAACTTGGTTTCATCCAACCAAGTGTGTCACCGTGGGGAGCTCCGGTCCTTTTTGTAAAGAAGAAAGACCGGTCGATGAGAATGTGTATAGACTACCGTCAGTTGAACAAGGTAACTATCAAGAATCGTTATCCCTTACCAAGGATCGATGACTTGTTCGACCAACTGAAGGGAGCGAGATTCTTCTCCAAAATTGATCTTAGATCGGGGTATCATCAATTAAGGATCAAGGCGGAAGATGTTCCGAAGACGGCCTTCAGGACTCGGTATGGGCATTACGAGTTCCTTGTCATGCCTTTTGGGTTGACGAATGCACCGGCGGCATTCATGGATTTGATGAACCGGGTGTTCCGATCTTACTTGGATCGATGCTTGATTGTATTCATTGATGACATTTTGGTGTATTCCCAGACACGGGAAGATCACGCGCGAGACCTCCGCCTTGCTCTGGAGATGTTGAGAGAGCATAGGCTATATGCCAAATTGAGTAAGTGCGAGTTCTGGTTAGAGAAGGTCGCATTTCTTGGACACGTGGTGTCGGTCGAGGGCATTTCTGTAGATCCAGCCAAGGTTGAGGCAGTCATGAGTTGGGAGAGGCCCAAGAGCGTCACGGAGATACGTAGTTTCCTCGGATTGGCAGGCTACTACCGGAGATTTGTGGAGGGATTCTCCAGTCTGGCTGCACCTCTCACCTACTTGACAAGGAAAAATGCAAAGTTCAGTTGGAGTGACCGATGTGAAGTAAGTTTCCAAGAGTTGAAGAAACGCCTCACCACAGCCCCTGTCCTTACTGTGCCATCCGGACATGGTGGTTATGAGGTATATAGCGATGCTTCGCATATCGGACTTGGGTGTGTCCTTATGCAGCATAAGAAAGTCATTGCCTACGCATCAAGACAATTGAAGGAGCATGAAAAGAATTACCCCACTCACGACTTAGAACTCGCCGCAGTTGTGTTTGCATTGAAGATTTGGCGACATTATCTTTATGGGGAACAATTTGAGGTATTCACAGATCATAAAAGCCTTAAGTATTTGTTTTCCCAGAAAGAGTTGAACCTGAGGCAAAGAAGATGGGTAGAATTTTTGAAGGACTATGAGTGCTCCATTCAATACCACCCGGGCAAGGCAAATGTAGTAGCCGATGCTCTTAGCCGGAAGCCTACTGGACTTTTGGCGCATATGATGCTGAAGGAGTGGAGATTGCTGGAGGATGCATCCAACCTCGACATCAGTTTTAGTCTCCCTACCTATGGGCCGGTAATGGCTAACATCACAGTTAGGCCATTTATGTTGAGCATGATCCAGGAGTTGCAGGAAATGGATGCCGAACTACTTTCTTGCCGAGGCAAGTCAGTTAAAAGTGGCAGTAAGGACTTTACGGCGAGGGAAGATGGAATTATCACTTTCAAGGGAAGAGTATGTGTCCCAGCCGATGAGAAGCTTAAGCGAGAAATCTTGTACGAGGCTCACCGGTCCAAGTACACCGTTCACCCCGGGGTTACCAAAATGTATAGGGACTTGAAGAAGCATTTTTGGTGGCGGAACATGAAGCGAGAAATAGCGGAGTATGTGTCTAAATGCTTGGTGTGCCAACTAGTCAAAGCCGAACACAGGAGACCGGCTGGACTTTTGCAGTCCCTCCCTATTCCCGAGTGGAAATGGGAACATATCTCTATGGACTTTATCGTGGGGTTGCCGAAGACGGTTAGGAAGACCGATGCTATATGGGTAGTTGTTGATAGACTCACGAAGTCCGCTCATTTCTTACCGTACCGGACTACATTCAACTCCAATCAGTTAGCGGAGCTATACATCAAGGAAATAGTCCGATTACACGGGGTGCCAGTGAGTATTGTGTCGGATAGAGACCCAAGATTCACATCCAGGTTTTGGAAAAGTTTTCAAGGTGCAATGGGCTCCCGATTAAACTTTAGCACAGCTTTCCACCCACAGACCGACGGGCAAACCGAGAGGGTGAATCAGGTTATTGAAGATATGCTCCGAGCATGTATGCTAGACTTCAAGGGAAGTTGGGAAGATCACCTACCTTTGGTGGAATTCGCTTACAACAATAGTTATCAAGAAAGCATACAAATGGCGCCTTTCGAGGCTTTGTACGGAAGAAGTTGTAGATCCCCGTTGTATTGGGATGAAGTGGGAGAAAGAAAGATTTTGGGCCCCGAGTTAATTGAACAAACCGCGGATAGGGTCAAGCTTATCCGGGAGAGGTTGAAGACCGCACAAGATAGACAGAAAAGCTATGCCGACAACCGAAGGAGGGATCTTGAATTCCGAGTCGGTGATTTTGTGTTTGTAAGGATTTCACCGACCAAAGGTGTTATGCGATTCGGGAAGAGAGGCAAGCTTAGCCCGAGATATGTGGGTCCGTTCGAGATCATTACTCGAGTTGGCGAGGTGGCTTACCGTGTTGCTTTGCCCGCTTACATGGCGGCGGTCCACAACGTGTTTCATATCTCCCAGCTTCGGAAGTACATCCCGGATCCTTCTCACGTCATCGAGCTTGATCCGGTTGAGATTCGAGAGGATCTCACTTTGGTTGAGGAGCCGGTTCATATTTTGGATCGAAGAGACCAAGTACTTCGCAACAAGACTATTCCGCTAGTTCTCGTGCAATGGCAACATCACGCTCGAGAAGAGGCTACATGGGAACGTGAGGCCGAAGTCAAGGCGAAGCACCCCGAGTTGTTTGAATGATTTTATGTATGACTTGTAATTTTGTTTCAAATTGTTATGCTAAGTTGTTTAAATTGTAAAGCACGCATTGTCCAAATTTCGAGGACGAAATTTTTGTAAGGGGGGGAGAATGTAGCACCCCAGACTTTTTCATCTTTAATGAATACCACCTTCGTAGCTAATTGGCCGTTTTTATAGTCTAATTAATAAATAAGGGAGAAATCGGAAATTTCGAAACGTCAGAAATGTGCGTTTTCGAAAGACGAACCCAACGCAAGTTGAATCGTCGAAATCCGACGAGAGAGTCAAAAGATATGGTCAAAACAGTCCAGACATGTAGAGAACCGATCGCTCGGTTCAATCAGCGATCGATCGGTCCATAACCGATCGATCGGTAGCTATCGCGCGGTTAGAAATTTTGTATGGGGAAATTTTCCAGAGAGTGAGTTTTTGACCGGTCGATCTGTCATAAACACCGATCGCTCGGTAGGCAACCGATCGATCGGTCATAACCACCGATCGCTCGGTCTTCGCGTTTTGCAGAAATTTCAGTAAGGGCATTTTCGTCTTTTGGGTGTTAAACCCTTACCCATAAGGGTTTGCTCGACCCTTTGAGCCTCATTCACAACCCTTAGACATTTTGAGAGATAGAGAGAGAAGAGGAGAAAGCTCTAACCTAGGGTTTGGTTTTGAGAAGGAAATCAAAGGGGGTTTAAGAACCATAGCTCACCCCAACTCAAGTTGCTTCAAAATCGAGGCTCAAGCTCGTGTGTGAACCATTCTCCAAGCTAGGGCAGCAACCCAAGCACGTTTTTGAAAGGGGTTTCTTCCCCAACTCAAGCTTCTTTCAAGCAAAGGCTTCATCTTTCAAGTTGGAGCTTCAATCAAGGCCCCTACCAAGGATCAAGCCTTGATTCAAGGTTAGTACACCCTACTAACTTACCCTAGCAATAAATCTAGGTTTTTCCTTATGAAATGTGATTTATGCTATTATGTTTGCCTCCCATATGAAATGTATCATCTCCAATGAACCTAAATAAGATAAGAAAAAGGTATGGATGTGTGTGGGTGTTGATGTGGCGATTGGATGCCGAGGTGTATGTTGGGTGATGTGTGTGATGGAAATGGTGGATGGGTACTTTACCAATAATGAACATACCTTGATTTTTGGATGGAAAGTAGGCACTAAAAAGAAGAAGATGAACCATTAAGGAACCTTGCATGCTATGTGTTTGACAAAATGCCTAAACTAGGAATAAATGACATAAATGAAGAAAATGAAAGTAGACCTTATGCATGTGTTCTTATGAATGATGAACTATTCAAATGCCACGTAGATTACTCAAATTCCTATATGGTTATACTGTGGATTGAATTGCTATACACTACTCTTCATGTCACATTGTCATCATGATATTACAAGTGCTACACACACCACACATGCATGCATGAAACCGGGTTTTTCCAAGATTGTATTTGTATAAGAAATGAAACAAGAACATGACAAGGAGGTTGGTAGCCCCAGGAAGGGTGCTAGCCTCTGGCTCACAAGTGAAATGAATCAAGAACATGACAAGGAGGTTGGTAGCCCCAGGAAGGGTGCTAGCCTCAAGGAGGTTGGTAGCCCAAGGAAGGGTGCTAGCCTCTGGCTCACAAGAGAAATGGAACAAGAACATGACAAGGAGGTTGGTAGCCCAAGGAAGGGTGCTAGCCTCTGGCTCACAAGTATACAAGTCAAGAACAAATCAAGACACGAAATACAAGACAAGACACGATACACATACATGATTTGACCGAGACACGAAAAGGGTTTCTGAGACATGAGTTTTACCGAGGTTTTTGCATTCATACACGCATGTCAAGATATGGCTATGTATCTTATGCTTTCACTATTGCTTTAAATTAATATCTTGTATTGCTCACTGTTGTTATGCTTTCGCTATTGTTATGGTTAGCTAGTAGTTTGTACTCGCTGAGTATTCCATGCTCAGCCGTACTTTTATGTCGGCAGGTACTGTGGATGTCCTCGACCCCGAGCCTTGGGTCGAGGAGGAGTATGTAGAGGAGAGGGAGCCACCTATCCCATGGCAGTCTCAGGAGGATGGGGACTTGGATGTGTGGCCATACCTCGACTACTGTTGAGAGGAGAGGATTAGAGAGTTCCTTTTGTATTTTGATAGGTGGGCATGTCCACCTTTACTTTGATTGTATTTGGTATATGTTAACTTGGAATACTATTTGGAGTTATAGAAGAAAAGAAAAGTTGGCTTATGCTTCCGCACTTGTGTTTAGTTTCCGCGCTCTGATTTTCATTGAATTATATTATGTTTAGCCTCTTGCGTTACAGGATGGTTTGACAGGTACACGTAGTCACCTCTAAAGTATCCCTTAACTCCTAGGGGGTATTTTGGGGCGTGACAGAAGTGGTATCAGAGCTCTAGGCATTAGAGTCCCTAGGGTCACTTAGATGATTGAACAAGGTATTAGAATCACCTTAGAGATTTGTATTCCAAGTATAGACTAACAAGTTAGTCTTAGTCAAAATGGGTTGAACTTCAACCGAACATAGAGTCCTACACTAGGGACACGGATTGTATGTTATGCTATTGTGTTATATACCATATGTGCATTAATTGTGTTGTGCTTATTAAGTATGCTTGATGAATATGTATTGAGCGAATTGCGAAAGTTGTACTAATTGTGTATCCAAGTTAGACTCATGTTGTATTGTCGTTCTCAGGAGAAATCATGAGACGCAATACCCGGGGTCGCGGGTACCACACGAGGGGTAATGGAGGTGATGCTCCATCGGGTGATGATCAGCCCGACTTTGCCCAAGCATTCGCATCCATAGCCGAGACTTTGGCTATGTTGGCGGCAAGGCAACCGGCCACCCCGCCTAATGCGGCACTTATACCGGCTCCTCCTAACCGAGCCCAAGCCGGGATAGAAGCTTTCCGGAGGATGAGGCCTCCAACTTTTTGTGGAAGCATTGATCCACTTATTGCCGAGGGTTGGATTCGGCAACTTGAGAAGATATTCTCGGTTTTGGCACCTACGGAAGTAGAGAGAGTCACATGGGCTGCCTTTATGCTTGAAGGCGAGGCCGACCATTGGTGGAAGTCTGCACTTCGGACCCGAGAGTTGACCCGACAAGGCCAAGAATGGACATGGGGAGAATTCTTGGATGTTTTCTACAAGAAATACTTTCCGGTTGGGATGAAAGAAAAGAAAGAAATTGAATTTATTACCTTGGAGCAAGGTAATATGTCTGTAGCGGCTTACGAAGCCAAGTTCTCAGAGCTATCTCGATTTGCTCCACACATGATAGCTACCGAGGCTATGAAGGCCCGGAAATTTGAGAGGGGGTTGAAGGCCTACCTCAAGGATCGTGTCTCAATGTTCCGACATGAGACATATTCAGAAGTTGTGGACAAGGCATTGTTGGCCGAGTCGAATTCCGAAGAGTTCTTTAAGAGAAGAGGAATAGAGAAGGGACAGTCTAGTAGTTCAGGGGAGAAGAGAGCTAGGACTATGTCTTATCAGTTCGCAGGGCCGGCTCAGTCACAGAGGATGTACTCGGCACCACAGGCTCTCCGCCCTTTGGCTCCACCGGCCTTTTGCCCGGCCTCCTCGCCCAGCCACTCAGGGTCGAGTTTTTGCTCTATCGGAGAGAGACGCACGTGCATCCGACGATGTCGTGCAAGGTACGCGAGAGTTTTGAGTTTAAGTTGTATAAAATTTCTGTGGCTTGTTATGCGGTTAGTTATACTAAGGGTTACCTATGTATGATGCTTGTTACTATTTGAAATCTACTGATATTAGTTACTTAATCGCACAGGCGCTTTATTAGTGAACGAATGTCTCGCTCGAGTGTTGATAGACACAGGATCCACTCACTCTTTTGTCTCCCCAAGTTTTGCAAAGGGCTTTTCGATTGAGGCTACTCCGTTGGAGCGGGAGTTGACCATTGCAACTCCACTCGGCAAGTCGGTTGATACGGACAAGGTATTCAGGGATAGTGTGGTTCAAGTGGGGGAGAGTGAATTGTTAGCCGACCTTATCGTCCTGGGTTTCCAAGATTTAGACTTTGACGTCATTCTTGGTATGGATTGGTTGGCAAGCCATCACGGGCATGTTGCATGTTTTGAAAAGATGGTGAATTTCAAGCCGGAAGGGGGTAAGCCTTTTCACTTCCGAGGATTAAGAGAGAGGGACATTGCTCGCCTCGCAGCCTTGAGTGTAACAAACCTAGAAGCACAAAACTCCTCGGCCATTCCGGTCGTGAGTGATTTCTTGGACGTGTTTCCGGAGGAACTTCCCGGGTTACCTCCGAATCGGGAGATTGAGTTCGCTATAGAGCTTACTCCGGGCACCGCTCCAATTTCAAGAGCCCCATATAGAATGGCCCCGATAGAGCTTGAAGAATTGAAGAAGCAAATTGAGGAGTTACAACAACTTGGTTTCATCCAACCAAGTGTGTCACCGTGGGGAGCTCCGGTCCTTTTTGTAAAGAAGAAAGACCGGTCGATGAGAATGTGTATAGACTACCGTCAGTTGAACAAGGTAACTATCAAGAATCGTTATCCCTTACCAAGGATCGATGACTTGTTCGACCAACTGAAGGGAGCGAGATTCTTCTCCAAAATTGATCTTAGATCGGGGTATCATCAATTAAGGATCAAGGCGGAAGATGTTCCGAAGACGGCCTTCAGGACTCGGTATGGGCATTACGAGTTCCTTGTCATGCCTTTTGGGTTGACGAATGCACCGGCGGCATTCATGGATTTGATGAACCGGGTGTTCCGATCTTACTTGGATCGATGCTTGATTGTATTCATTGATGACATTTTGGTGTATTCCCAGACACGGGAAGATCACGCGCGAGACCTCCGCCTTGCTCTGGAGATGTTGAGAGAGCATAGGCTATATGCCAAATTGAGTAAGTGCGAGTTCTGGTTAGAGAAGGTCGCATTTCTTGGACACGTGGTGTCGGTCGAGGGCATTTCTGTAGATCCAGCCAAGGTTGAGGCAGTCATGAGTTGGGAGAGGCCCAAGAGCGTCACGGAGATACGTAGTTTCCTCGGATTGGCAGGCTACTACCGGAGATTTGTGGAGGGATTCTCCAGTCTGGCTGCACCTCTCACCTACTTGACAAGGAAAAATGCAAAGTTCAGTTGGAGTGACCGATGTGAAGTAAGTTTCCAAGAGTTGAAGAAACGCCTCACCACAGCCCCTGTCCTTACTGTGCCATCCGGACATGGTGGTTATGAGGTATATAGCGATGCTTCGCATATCGGACTTGGGTGTGTCCTTATGCAGCATAAGAAAGTCATTGCCTACGCATCAAGACAATTGAAGGAGCATGAAAAGAATTACCCCACTCACGACTTAGAACTCGCCGCAGTTGTGTTTGCATTGAAGATTTGGCGACATTATCTTTATGGGGAACAATTTGAGGTATTCACAGATCATAAAAGCCTTAAGTATTTGTTTTCCCAGAAAGAGTTGAACCTGAGGCAAAGAAGATGGGTAGAATTTTTGAAGGACTATGAGTGCTCCATTCAATACCACCCGGGCAAGGCAAATGTAGTAGCCGATGCTCTTAGCCGGAAGCCTACTGGACTTTTGGCGCATATGATGCTGAAGGAGTGGAGATTGCTGGAGGATGCATCCAACCTCGACATCAGTTTTAGTCTCCCTACCTATGGGCCGGTAATGGCTAACATCACAGTTAGGCCATTTATGTTGAGCATGATCCAGGAGTTGCAGGAAATGGATGCCGAACTACTTTCTTGCCGAGGCAAGTCAGTTAAAAGTGGCAGTAAGGACTTTACGGCGAGGGAAGATGGAATTATCACTTTCAAGGGAAGAGTATGTGTCCCAGCCGATGAGAAGCTTAAGCGAGAAATCTTGTACGAGGCTCACCGGTCCAAGTACACCGTTCACCCCGGGGTTACCAAAATGTATAGGGACTTGAAGAAGCATTTTTGGTGGCGGAACATGAAGCGAGAAATAGCGGAGTATGTGTCTAAATGCTTGGTGTGCCAACTAGTCAAAGCCGAACACAGGAGACCGGCTGGACTTTTGCAGTCCCTCCCTATTCCCGAGTGGAAATGGGAACATATCTCTATGGACTTTATCGTGGGGTTGCCGAAGACGGTTAGGAAGACCGATGCTATATGGGTAGTTGTTGATAGACTCACGAAGTCCGCTCATTTCTTACCGTACCGGACTACATTCAACTCCAATCAGTTAGCGGAGCTATACATCAAGGAAATAGTCCGATTACACGGGGTGCCAGTGAGTATTGTGTCGGATAGAGACCCAAGATTCACATCCAGGTTTTGGAAAAGTTTTCAAGGTGCAATGGGCTCCCGATTAAACTTTAGCACAGCTTTCCACCCACAGACCGACGGGCAAACCGAGAGGGTGAATCAGGTTATTGAAGATATGCTCCGAGCATGTATGCTAGACTTCAAGGGAAGTTGGGAAGATCACCTACCTTTGGTGGAATTCGCTTACAACAATAGTTATCAAGAAAGCATACAAATGGCGCCTTTCGAGGCTTTGTACGGAAGAAGTTGTAGATCCCCGTTGTATTGGGATGAAGTGGGAGAAAGAAAGATTTTGGGCCCCGAGTTAATTGAACAAACCGCGGATAGGGTCAAGCTTATCCGGGAGAGGTTGAAGACCGCACAAGATAGACAGAAAAGCTATGCCGACAACCGAAGGAGGGATCTTGAATTCCGAGTCGGTGATTTTGTGTTTGTAAGGATTTCACCGACCAAAGGTGTTATGCGATTCGGGAAGAGAGGCAAGCTTAGCCCGAGATATGTGGGTCCGTTCGAGATCATTACTCGAGTTGGCGAGGTGGCTTACCGTGTTGCTTTGCCCGCTTACATGGCGGCGGTCCACAACGTGTTTCATATCTCCCAGCTTCGGAAGTACATCCCGGATCCTTCTCACGTCATCGAGCTTGATCCGGTTGAGATTCGAGAGGATCTCACTTTGGTTGAGGAGCCGGTTCATATTTTGGATCGAAGAGACCAAGTACTTCGCAACAAGACTATTCCGCTAGTTCTCGTGCAATGGCAACATCACGCTCGAGAAGAGGCTACATGGGAACGTGAGGCCGAAGTCAAGGCGAAGCACCCCGAGTTGTTTGAATGATTTTATGTATGACTTGTAATTTTGTTTCAAATTGTTATGCTAAGTTGTTTAAATTGTAAAGCACGCATTGTCCAAATTTCGAGGACGAAATTTTTGTAAGGGGGGGAGAATGTAGCACCCCAGACTTTTTCATCTTTAATGAATACCACCTTCGTAGCTAATTGGCCGTTTTTATAGTCTAATTAATAAATAAGGGAGAAATCGGAAATTTCGAAACGTCAGAAATGTGCGTTTTCGAAAGACGAACCCAACGCAAGTTGAATCGTCGAAATCCGACGAGAGAGTCAAAAGATATGGTCAAAACAGTCCAGACATGTAGAGAACCGATCGCTCGGTTCAATCAGCGATCGATCGGTCCATAACCGATCGATCGGTAGCTATCGCGCGGTTAGAAATTTTGTATGGGGAAATTTTCCAGAGAGTGAGTTTTTGACCGGTCGATCTGTCATAAACACCGATCGCTCGGTAGGCAACCGATCGATCGGTCATAACCACCGATCGCTCGGTCTTCGCGTTTTGCAGAAATTTCAGTAAGGGCATTTTCGTCTTTTGGGTGTTAAACCCTTACCCATAAGGGTTTGCTCGACCCTTTGAGCCTCATTCACAACCCTTAGACATTTTGAGAGATAGAGAGAGAAGAGGAGAAAGCTCTAACCTAGGGTTTGGTTTTGAGAAGGAAATCAAAGGGGGTTTAAGAACCATAGCTCACCCCAACTCAAGTTGCTTCAAAATCGAGGCTCAAGCTCGTGTGTGAACCATTCTCCAAGCTAGGGCAGCAACCCAAGCACGTTTTTGAAAGGGGTTTCTTCCCCAACTCAAGCTTCTTTCAAGCAAAGGCTTCATCTTTCAAGTTGGAGCTTCAATCAAGGCCCCTACCAAGGATCAAGCCTTGATTCAAGGTTAGTACACCCTACTAACTTACCCTAGCAATAAATCTAGGTTTTTCCTTATGAAATGTGATTTATGCTATTATGTTTGCCTCCCATATGAAATGTATCATCTCCAATGAACCTAAATAAGATAAGAAAAAGGTATGGATGTGTGTGGGTGTTGATGTGGCGATTGGATGCCGAGGTGTATGTTGGGTGATGTGTGTGATGGAAATGGTGGATGGGTACTTTACCAATAATGAACATACCTTGATTTTTGGATGGAAAGTAGGCACTAAAAAGAAGAAGATGAACCATTAAGGAACCTTGCATGCTATGTGTTTGACAAAATGCCTAAACTAGGAATAAATGACATAAATGAAGAAAATGAAAGTAGACCTTATGCATGTGTTCTTATGAATGATGAACTATTCAAATGCCACGTAGATTACTCAAATTCCTATATGGTTATACTGTGGATTGAATTGCTATACACTACTCTTCATGTCACATTGTCATCATGATATTACAAGTGCTACACACACCACACATGCATGCATGAAACCGGGTTTTTCCAAGATTGTATTTGTATAAGAAATGAAACAAGAACATGACAAGGAGGTTGGTAGCCCCAGGAAGGGTGCTAGCCTCTGGCTCACAAGTGAAATGAATCAAGAACATGACAAGGAGGTTGGTAGCCCCAGGAAGGGTGCTAGCCTCTGGCTCACAAGTGAAATGAAACAAGAACATGACAAGGAGGTTGGTAGCCCCAGGAAGGGTGCTAGCCTCTGGCTCACAAGTGAAATGAAACAAGAACATGACAAGGAGGTTGGTAGCCCCAGGAAGGGTGCTAGCCTCTGGCTCACAAGAGAAACGGAACAAGAACATGACAAGGAGGTTGGTAGCCCAAGGAAGGGTGCTAGCCTCTGGCTCACAAGAGAAACGGGCTCACAAGAGAAACGGAACAAGAACATGACAAGGAGGTTGGTAGCCCAAGGAAGGGTGCTAGCCTCTGGCTCACAAGTATACAAGTCAAGAACAAATCAAGACACGAAATACAAGACAAGACACGATACACATACATGATTTGACCGAGACACGAAAAGGGTTTCTGAGACATGAGTTTTACCGAGGTTTTTGCATTCATACACGCATGTCAAGATATGGCTATGTATCTTATGCTTTCACTATTGCTTTAAATTAATATCTTGTATTGCTCACTGTTGTTATGCTTTCGCTATTGTTATGGTTAGCTAGTAGTTTGTACTCGCTGAGTATTCCATGCTCAGCCGTACTTTTATGTCGGCAGGTACTGTGGATGTCCTCGACCCCGAGCCTTGGGTCGAGGAGGAGTATGTAGAGGAGAGGGAGCCACCTATCCCATGGCAGTCTCAGGAGGATGGGGACTTGGATGTGTGGCCATACCTCGACTACTGTTGAGAGGAGAGGATTAGAGAGTTCCTTTTGTATTTTGATAGGTGGGCATGTCCACCTTTACTTTGATTGTATTTGGTATATGTTAACTTGGAATACTATTTGGAGTTATAGAAGAAAAGAAAAGTTGGCTTATGCTTCCGCACTTGTGTTTAGTTTCCGCGCTCTGATTTTCATTGAATTATATTATGTTTAGCCTCTTGCGTTACAGGATGGTTTGACAGGTACACGTAGTCACCTCTAAAGTATCCCTTAACTCCTAGGGGGTATTTTGGGGCGTGACAGTTATCCGTAGAATCAGTACCCATTTCCAAAAACATTTGCACAATTCATTCATGAGTTTCATCAAAGAAAAACTTAGCTCAATTATTTTGTATGTTTTAAGACATTTATCATCCACTAATTTTATAACTACATTTAGAGTAGGTATGTGGAATTCCCCTCGTTTGATAGCAGAATTATCGCTCAGAGAAATCTTCACCTCTCCTAAAGGTGAGGAAGCAATCTCAAAATCAGCAAATGCCTCCGAGAAGTGTACAATCTCACAATTTGTTCCAGTCCTGCATGCTGAATCTGAAACACTATCACCTTTATCTTCCGCATCCACATTTTGGGATGTCATGGATTGCATGCCATCTGCTTCCCCCATAGAATCATTTCTAATTGAAGAACCCTCTTTACATGATGAATTTTGAAGAGCTAAACAAAACATAGATGGCCAGTTAGAAATGCATCAATTATAGTTTAATATCCAACTTAAATTTAATGTAAATCAAAGAGTGATATATATAATCTTGAAGATTGTTTCCTCACCCTTGGGAGAGGTGAAGATTTGTATGAGCTGTAATTCTGTTATCAAACAACAAGACTTCCACATACCTATTCTGAATGCAGTTCTAAAATTAGTAGAGGATAAATGTCTTAAATCATACATAATTATTGAGCCCAGTTTTTCTTTGATGAAACTGATGAAAGAATTGTGCGAATTTTTTTTGGAAATGGGTACTGACTCTTAAAATTTTCAATCTTCTACGGGGAAGAAAGAACCTCAAATTCTAAAGAATTGTGTGAATGTCGGGAACAGTAATGGCGAAAGGGATAAGAAGAGAACGGAATCAAAATAATCATGTTGTTCAAATTCACATATTGAAATACATGCGTTAGAAGAAACAACATCAAAATCCGAGCCCCGGTTTGGATTTGGTGGGCGTTTGTAGGTTTTAGGCTGAGTATAGTTGAAAAGTGTAGATTTTGGGCTTCACGGTGCCCAAATCGGGCAAACGACCTCGGATTGCATCAAAACCAATTGCAACACTTAGGATATATTGAAATACATGCATTAGAAGAAGCGACATCGAAATTTGTGCCCCGGTTAGGATTTGGTGTGCGTTTGTAGGTTTAGGCCTAACTATACTTGAAAACTATGGATTTTGAGCCTCCCGGCGCCCAAATCGGGCAAATGACTTCGGATTGTATCGAAACCAATTCTCACACTCAGGTTGGGTCAAAATATTCGCGTTAGAAGACACGACATCGAAATCTGAGCCCCGTTTTGGAAATAGAAAGTTTTAACAAAAGATACTATGGGAAAACAAATCTAATAGGAGTATTATGGGAAATGAAAACTTGTACAAAGGGTATGAAGGGAAGAAATGAAAACTTGTAACAAAGAGGATTATGAGAAAATAAATTTTGGTTGAATCTTTTTGTTCCATTTGACTTGCTCTCTTTTATTATATATATACTAGTTGGGTGTGCATGTGTGCAAGAAAATAAATAGTATAGAAACTTTAGGAGCATTTTGGGTGTAGATGAGGACATGTATGGAAATATATTGAGGGGCATTTTGGAAAAGAAAGAAAATTGAGGACATTTTAGGAACAAAAAACTCAAGGGGCAATTTGGGAATAAAAAAACTTAAAGGGTTGCAAAGAATGTTAGAAACTTGAGGTGTATTTTAGGTATGAAAACTTGAGGGGACATGTTTGAAACAAAAAAAAAATATTTAGGGGCATTTTGGGAATTATAAAATATTATAAAAACTTGTGGGCATTTTAGGAATTAACAAACTTAAGAGGTCGCATAGAATAGTATAAAAACTTAAAAGGGATGTTGGAAACAAAAAACAAAAAAAACTCATAGGTATAGAAAAAATAAATTGAAGGGTCCCATAGAAAAGTATAGAAACGTAGGGCCATTTGGGTATAGCAACTTGAGGGGTATTTTGGGTAGGCATTTTCCTCAAGTTAAATAATAGTATAGATATTATAGAAATTTAAGGGCATTTTGGGAATACATAACTTTGAGGGGTTGCATAGAATAGTATATAAACTTGAGGGCTATTTTAAGTATAAAAACCTTGAAGGGCATGCTAGAAACAAAAAGGACATGTGCCGACCACAGGGGCAACCACTTTTGCCAAAAACCGGTTACCACTGGAGAAGATTACCGGTCTTTTCGTTTATGAGGCATGCTAGCCCTACTCTCCTTCAAACACATGAGGATCGAGATCTTCATGAGTTTGCCACAAGTCGAGTACTCTTCACCCTTGATGTTCTTTGATAATTTGTTGATGAATTATTAGAACATTCAACTGTGCTTGGTGATCACCATGACTCTGTGAAGTCCATCTCTGTTGCATCCCGCTCATTTTGAGTCTGTCGGAGCCGGTGGCCCACTAGATCAGGTTGTCATAATCTTCTCCCGAAGCACATGACGTATGACCCACGATTTGAGTAAAAACTCTCGTTGGAGAGGGCATTAATAAATGAAAAGGAACAAGGAGATCTATGGGATGAGTATGATCCTGGGGGTGGTAAAAGTATAGAGGATGATAGTGGGGTTTTTATTTAAAACAAAAAACAATCAAAAGTTTGACAGCCGGCGGGCGGTGGCGACACCACTTGCTGGGAAAAGAAAAATAAGAGCTAAGAGCTCACCAAATGGTCGGTGACTTTGATACCATGTGAACAAACTGGTTTATTGAAAAGCTTGGATGGATTACAATGACCCATAGAGGGTTTAAATAAATAACTCAAAACTCATCTGCAAGATAAGAATAAAAGCCAGTCGTGGGTGCGCCTCCTGCTGATGCTGATCCTCTCTTGAATCCCGGTCTCTTTTGTCCGGTTTGCCATCGGGTCAATAACTTAGTTGAATGTAGATCTCCAAAGTTCATCCTTTTGCAGCTATATATACTAATCCAAGATTATCTATGAGATCTTGTGTATCTCATAGATATTACATAATTATTTCCCTAATAAATAGAAGTGGTTTCACATGTTGAGACTTTAAGACGGTTTTTTTAGTAGCCCTCACAATCGCAAGATTGTTCTAATCTAGACTTCAAACCAGGTCCAACATGTGCAAAGAAACCATACTGATCATTGATATACAACATCTTTGTGTCGCTTCAAAACATTTACATCCGAATAAAAGTCATCCAACAACTCTGCTTGACCGTGGAAATTTTGATTTGGTTCTTCCAACGAAACCAAGTGATCCAACAACTGTTTGACCGTAAAATTTTTGATTTGGTTCTTCCAATGAAACCAAGAGCCTTACGAGCAACTGTGACCCTTGCATTGGGCGTAGTACTATCTTAATTAATGTAGTGCAATTTCAACATCACAACAGCTAAGTCTTATTTTCTTACCATGAGAGGAGTTCCATGTTCATTCAAAAATTAGAGCATTCCTAGCAGCCTAACTTTTTGGTTATTTTGGTGACCAAAACACTAAAAATTACAAAAAAGGACCCCCAACAGTCTCATCTAAATAACGATTTTGGTTTGGTGAGTGTATAGTACTCACCAAAGTGGTTTGGTGAGTACTGTACACTCATCAAACCAATGTTTCTCTCCCTTCCCCTTTTGTTTTCCCACACAAATAATAAAATAATGTTTCTCTCCCTTCCTTTTTTGTTTTCATGTTAAACTGGTGAGACTATTAGGACTGAGGAGTGTTAAAAAATAGATAACCAAAATAAAAAAAAGTGACTTTTAGCTATATTGGTGAGACTGCTAGGAATGCTCTTAATGGGGATGTGACATGTTAAAAAATTGCGGGTCTCTCGCACAAGCCAGAAAATATTTTATTAGGGTCATTTTTTACCAGGGTCTCTTCCAAAAGTCAAAATTCCCGCATGCATGAAAATTGAAGTACTCATTCCCTTTTGGGTAGAAATTGCAAATTCGCATTTCATGAGTTTTTAAATGACACGAGAATTAAAATTTTTAGAATTCTAAGTAAAAGAATAACATCAAAACAGTCAATTCTTGGAAATTATTAATCCCCACCTCCTAATCAAGGCCTAATATGTGCTAAAATCTTGTGGTATGGCGTGCTAGTGCAACACGCGCATTTATCAAAACTGTGCTACTTCTCCACATTGTCATCCAAGGACATGAGATATGTAGGTCACACGCGTTAACCATAGTATTCTCCTATAAGATTACAAGCTTGTAAAATCACATTTCCTCTTACGTGCCTAATTAGCTTACTATGACAAGAAAGCCAACCTTTGTTTGGCTATAAATGAGCCCCTCATGATGGGGTGAAACTCAAACTAGAAATTCAAATTCTGGTATGGCTCATCAGTGCTTGTTTCCACAATTACTTTCCTTCTCCTCTAGACATGTTGACCCAGCAATTCGATCCTTGGATACCACTGGGATCCAACATTCAGAGGTTCCGAGGCGATCGGCGAATTACAAACCAAGCATTTGGAACAATGATTTTTTGCAATCTCTAAATAGTGATTACTTGGTGATTAGGATAAATTTTAATACATTTTACTGTAATTCGCCATCCCTTGCATGGATCATACTAACTTGGAGTGATATATATATTTTTTTCTAGGGGGAGATCTACGTGAGAAAGATCCAAAGGCTGAAGGACGATGTGAAGCGAAGGTTCGATGAAGCATTGGAGCCACTGTCTCTGCTAGAGCTAATTAATACCCTCCAAAGGCTAGGTGTGGGGTATCACTTTGAGAATGAGATCAAGAGAGCCCTAGACACCATACTTCCCATCGATAAAAACAATGGTTTGGAAGAGGAGGATTTGTATGCCACAGCTTTGCACTTTAGGCTCCTTAGACAATATGGTTATGAGGTCTCCCAAGGTAAAATGAATATTTCTCTCCCTCTCTACATCTTCTCTCTCTATTCACACGCACACATACAAACACATCTAACTAGATATTTCTAAAAAAAACTAGATATTTTCAAGAGCTTCAAAGACGAGAAGGATGGTGCTTTTAAGGCATCTATTTCTGAGGATATTAAGGGAATGATTAGCCTGTATGAAGCTTCTTACTACGCTGTAGAAGGAGAAGATCTCTTAGATGAAGCTCAAGAATTCACTGCAAGACATCTTAAAGAGCTCAAAGAGAGCATAGCCCCACACCTTGTCAAACAAGTGAGTCATGCCCTAGAGCTTCCCTTGCATTGGACGTTGCCAAGGATAGAAGCTAGATGGTTCATAGATTTCTACAAGATGAAAGAAGACATGGACCCTTTGTTACTCGAATTTGCTAAGTTGGACTTCAACATGCTGCAAGCAACATACCAACAAGAGCTCAAAGTTGTATCAAGGTATTTATTGTTAGGACTTTGCTACTAAGAACCCCTTAGGGCGAGACCACCGAGACCGTGCTCTAAGAGAACGGGATTTCATGTGGGGCTCATTTCACATGGTAGGCCCCATCTGAAATCCCGTGCTCTTAGAGCATGGTCTCGGCCCTAAGAGGGTCTTAGAAGCTTTGTCGTTATTGTTATACATATTCATCCATATATAACATGCATGTATATATAGACATACCTGCATGCATTTGTACATACAAAAATATTTATGTAGGCACATACATCTAGTGCATACATATACATCTCTCTCTCTCTCTCTATATATATGTATCAGTGGAATCTTAAAGATAGTCTTATTTGTTTCTGCATTTCAGGTGGTGGAAGAGCTTGGACCTAGGAAAGACATTGAGCTTTGCTAGAGACAGGTTGGTGGAGTGTTTCTTATGGGCCAAAGGATTATGCTTTGAACCTCAGTTTGGAAATTGCAGGAAACAAATCACAAAAACCACTTTATTTATAACAACGATAGATGACATTTACGATGTCTATGGTTCTTTGGATGAACTCAAGCTCTTTACCGATGCTGTTGAGAGGTTGGTAAAAATTGCTTTGTTTTGGATCATAATTAATGTCTAATATGTTACTTTGTTTTACCATATCAATATCTTTTATAGTGATAATAGTTGGATTTTGATGGATTTTACAGATGGGATGTTAACACCTTGCAAGATCTTCCAGAGTATATGAAGATATGTTTCATAGCTCTCTACAACACTAGCAATGAAATGGCTTGTGAAATTCTTAAAGAGAAGGGTTGGGACATCATACCGTACATAAAGAAAGCGGTATCTATCGATCGGCTTTTTTGCAATGTTTTTTTATACATCTTGTCAAAATGTTTCTAATTATCGATCTATCTGCGACCTTGTAAACTTGAGATTATCTGTTTTGCTGATGGGTTTGACTTGTTTTAGTGGGCAGACTTATGCAAAGCATACTTGGTAGAGGCCAAGTGGTACTACACTGGATATAGGCCATCACTTGAGGAATATATGAACAATGCATGGATTTCAATTATGGGAAATGTCATACATGTTCATGCCTTTTTTCTGGGGATAAAGATTACAAAGGAGGCACTAGAATGCTTAATGGAGTATCCGAATCTCGTACGTTGGTCAAATTTGGTTGTTAGATTTGCCGATGATCTGGGAACGTCAACGGTATTTGAGCTAATTTATGCTTTTTGTACTTGAGCACACTGATACCATGCTAAACTAAAAACAAAAATAAAAATTCCTCTTACTACTTCTTTATGTTGTAAACATAGGATGAGCTTGAGAGAGGTGATGTTCCCAAATCAATCCAATGTTACATGCATGAGAGTGGCGTTTCTGAGGAAACTGCTCGTGAACACATCAAGCATCTGATCAGGGACACAATGAAGAAGATGAATAAAGATCGGGTTGCTTCTTCCCCTTTCCCACAACCTTTTATTAGTGCAGCAGTAAACGCTACTCGAACAGCCCAATTCATGTACCAATATGGAGATGGGCATGGTGTTCCAGATCAAGAGACAAAGGAGCGAGTTTTTTCGTTGTTGGTTGAACCTATCCCCCTTATGGAGGGATAGACTGCCTCTCTCTCTCTCTAAGCATCATCTATCTAAGGTTAGTAGATAGGTCCTACCACTGGAGTAGCCAGGGAGGTGTGCTTAAGTATGTTTTGCTATTTTGTTGAGGTTTTCTACCACTGGAATAGCCAGGGAGGTGTGTTTAAGTATGTTTTGTTATTTTGTTGAGGGAAAAACCTTCCTATGTGTTTTTGTTATCTCGACAGGTTAATAAATTGGTGGGCATATCAACTCCTCACCCCCGAGATCTATTTTTTTCTTTCCCTTTTATTCTTTTTTAAGTGCCTAATTTTACTATTCATTAGTTGACTCTTGAGTTAGTATGTTGTAAATTGGGGGCCTTACCAACTGTCTCACCCCCAACTAGTGGTGCTGGATGTTTGCATGTAAATAGTTTTACCACGTGAATCATTTTGGAATAAAAGCTTTTACCGTAAATGATTCAGTTTTTGTTATTTGGTTGCCTTCTTAAAAATAAGGTGGAAATTCTTTTAATTAATAAAATAAAAAATAAAAATATAAAAAATAAAATAAAATAATGAATTATATATAAGGGTACTTTTGTGAACTTTAAAATAATTTTTAAATGGTTGGGATTTTAAGGGAAAATGACTTACAAGTTTTTGAAATGTAAGTTATTTTTTGCAAAAGTCGTTCATTTTCCGTAAATCATTTTACTCAGGAAAGGTTTTACATACAAACAAACACGTATAATTGACATTTTCCACCTAATTGATTGGTTTTCCCCTATTTACGTTGGCAAACAGATCATAAATGCAAAATACATTCATGAATATGAACTTAGTATGCATTTCAATACATAAACCTGTAAATGTTATCTAAAATTCTACAATCTGCAATATGCTACAAGTATTCAAAAAGTCTTTTCTGTGAGCAATAATCCGCACCAAAGAAATGATAGAAACTGTAACGATGTCTACGAATTGAGGTGCGTACTAAGTCGATCTTTTCAAGATGATTTGTGCCTACGTGATGCACAGAGTATCTGATGTGTCACCTCTAAGATAAAACAAGCTCATGAAAATCAAATATTAGCTATAGTCGTGCACAGACTGCCACACAAGTTCTTGTTTCTTACCTAGCAAAAACTTAGAATAATATTGCAAAAATCAAAGCTAGAAAGACAGAAGAGATGATTTATAACAAGATTTTTAATAGAAAGGTGCCTTATCTAGAGTAAGAAAGAAACCTGATGGGATTTTCCATAAATATGAGATAATAATGCCCATTAGTGTTCCCAATAAAACGGTAGACACGACTAATGCAAATCCCAGTAGGTAAAGAAAATAATTAATTAAAATTAAAGATGGATTCTACTAAAAAGATTGCAAATCAATTGAAGACTCAACCCAACCTAGCATGGCACGACACGCGTCTGTGTTTTAGCATAGTAATGTGACAAGGAAGATAGGAACTACCAACTCCACCTATTACATTGAGAAAAGAGTAGTGATAGGCGGACCAATGGATCCCAGTTGGTGAGCATTTAAGAGGGGGGGGGGGGGGGGCATCCTCCAATAGGTGGATGCCTTAGGTTAGCAAATGGGATCCATCGGTCTGTTAAGTATTTTCCTAGAGAAAACATTTGTCATAAGAATCTGGTGTGGGACTAAATTGTCGCGCCCCAAAACCCACCCTAGGAGTTAGAGTGAACTTTAGACGACTAATCATGACTTGCTTGACAACTAACCTGCAAAACCCACAGAGCATATACAATAGAGGATATAAACAGCGGAAACATACTCTAACATAGCACAGCGGAAGACTACCAAACCTCTATGTATATACATACGCAAATCCAAGTTTATACAAAAAGTCTCCAAAAGAAAGTGCGGACATGCCCGCCAAAATACATAAATCTGACTCTCGTCTCACCCACAGCTAATCTACTCAGAATCTACAACCACCTATTGGTAACCCTCTACTGGAGGTTCCTCCAAAGGCTCCTCGACATACTCCTCTTCCACCCATGGACCAGGAGCACAAACATCAAATGGAGTAGCAGTTCTCTCAGAACCTGCCGACATAAGAAGTACGGCTGAGCATGGAATACTCAGCGGGTACTGAATACTAACCAACGATTATAGCATAAACATGGCAATACATAATCAGGAGAAATTCATATTTGTCACACGGAAACAATTTATATCATACAAGGAAGTAAAGCAGTTTATAATCATGCTTGAAACTCGTAGAAAACCGATAAATCCTCCTGAAAACATCGTGCACTTGACTTGACTTGAAATATCTTTTCGTACGTGAAAGCTTGTCTTGTCTATCTTGCTTGATTCTTGTATGTCATGTCATGTCATGCATGCTTGCTTGTGAGATGCACTTGTGAGATGTACTTGTGAGATGCCTTGAGAGGGAAGGGAGACCCTTCTTTATGCAATGCACTTGCGAGGGAAGGGAGACCCTTCTTCATGATATGCACTTGTGAGTGAGGGGAGACCCCTCGTGGAATGTTGGGTCTTGTCTTCTTGTGAAAAGCGAGGTAAAACATATCGTAGGATATGTCCCACCTCTAACCATGTTCTTGAAAACCTCGATAAATCATGTCATGCATGCCGTGCTCGTGGGAACCGTGTACATACTTGCATTCAAATTTAAAGATGACATTTGGGTAATTTCACAACACATATAGCATCAAAGATTGAGTAATGTAATATTCATAGCATTATGGGAAAGCAGGAAACACACTATCATAGTCCCTAGTAATATTCATAATTTATTAGGCATGCATTTCCAGATTTTCAGCTCACTGTGTTCACCTTGGCATTTCATCAAACATGGTATGTTCATTATGGATTTATCCTACAACATGCTTTTCTAGATGGGTTTTACTCAAATCATACATGTACGTTCATTATTGGAACAATGCCCTTCCCCATTTGTTCATCACACACAACCATTGGCATCCAATCGCCCATCCCATCTCCATTCACCATTCACCATTCACCATTCACCATTCACCATTCATCATTCACTATTTACCATTCATCCATCTCATAGCACATGTGTAAATGAAAGAAAATGAAGAGGAAAGAAGGGGAAAGAGGAACTATAACTAGGAGGGTAGTAAGAAGCACCGACCTTGAAGAAATGAGGAAGAAACCCCTTTCCAAAAGACTGTGAGTTGCTGCCCTAGCTTGATTCGTGAGCTCCACGAATGCTTGCACCGAAATCTTGAAGAAAACGGGCTTGAGGTTGATCTAGGGTTTCAAACCCTTTGATTTCTCTCCCAAATGGAAACCCTAGGTTGGAATCGCCTTCTCCTCTTTCTTCTATTCTCTCAAACTCTCTAAGTGTCGAATGATGCCCTAAAGGCTCAGATTAAACTCTTAAGGTAAGAGTGAACTGACCAAAAGACCGAAATACCCTTACTGGGATTTCTGTGAATAGTGCTGTGAATAGTGCCAACTCGTGGTGCTGTGAATAGTGTCAACTCGTGGTCGGTGAATAGTGCCACTCGTGGTGCTTGTGAATAGTGCCACTCGTGATGCTTGTGAATAGTGCAAACTCGTGGTGCTTGTGAATAGTGCCACTCGTGGTCCGTGAATAGTGCCACTCATGGTGCTTGTGAATAGTGCCACTCGTGGTCCGTGAATAGTGCCACTCGTGGTGCTTGTGAATAGTGCAAACTCGTGGTGCTTGTGAATAGTGCCACTCGTGGTCCGTGAATAGTGCCACTCGTGGTGCTTGTGAATAGTGCCACTCGTGGTCCGTGAATAGTGCCACTCATGGTGCTTGTGAATAGTGCAACTCGTGGTCCTTGAATAGTGCCACTCGTGGTGCTTGTGAATAGTGCAAACTCGTGGTGCTTGTGAATAGTGCCACTCGTGGTGCTTGTGAATAGTGCCACTCGTGGTCCGTGAATAGTGCCACTCGTGATGCTTGTGAATAGTGCAAACTCGTGGTGCTTGTGAATAGTGCCACTCGTGGTCCGTGAATAGTGCCACTCGTGGTGCTTGTGAATAGTGTCACTCGTGGTGCTTGTGAATAGTGCCACTCGTGGTCCGTGAATAGTGCCACTCGTGGTGCTTGTGAATAGTGCCACTCGTGGTCCGTGAATAGTGCCACTCGTGGTGCTTGTGAATAGTGCCATTCGTGGTCCGTGAATAGTGCCACTCGTGATGCTTGTGAATAGTGCAACTCGTGCTTGTGAATAGTGCCACTCGTGGTCCGTGAATAGTGCCACTCGTGGTGCTTGTGAATAATGTCACTCGTGGTGCTTGTGAATAGTGCCACTCGTGGTGCTTGTGAATAGTGCCACTCGTGGTCCGTGAATAGTGCCACTCGTGATGCTTGTGAATAGTGTCACTCGTGGTGCTTGTGAATAGTGCCACTCGTGGTGCTTGTGAATAGTGCCACTCGTGATGCTTGTGAATAGTGCAAACTCGTGGTGCTTGTGAATAGTGCCACTCGTGGTGAGCTGCACAACGTGCCCGTGGTGAGTTGTACAACGTGCCCGTGGTGAGTTGTACAACGGATGCAAACAGTATACGTTATCAGAGTACGTTGTCTGTGCCACGATTTCCTACAGGTACAGACTGTTTTAGCCATATCTTTTGACTCGTTCGTCCGATTTTGACGATTCAACTTGCGTTGTGTTCGTACTTCGAAGATGAACAATTCTGACATTTCAAAATTTCTAAATTCTTCTTCATTTATTAATCATACCTCTTAAAAAGGCGAGATGACAACGAAAGTGTCATGTATTAAGCATGAAAAAGTCTGGGGCTCTACATAAATAAAAACCCAAAACACATGGTTTGTTGGGATTTAAACCACGCGTTTAATCCCTAAACCCTTCGGATCTTGAGAGACTATGAATCACAGAAATCACACAACAATTAGAAAAATTTGCAGAGAAGAAAATAGAGACAAAACACACGGATATACGAGATTCGGCAACGTGCCTACGTCCTCGGGAGCCACACCAATTCACTATATTGAAGATACAGAATACACAGTTTTTCTCTCTTAGAAAAATTACGGTCACTTCTCACACTCGTTAAACCTAAAAAATAAGCATACAGCCCCCCTTGCCACCCCCCCGGGCAATCTGCTAAAGGTTGTCTACATTCCCAACATGGTTTTCCTTCCTCTATTTAGTTCACCCACCAAAACCACAACACATATTGTATTATATATGTTAAACCCGAGATCAACTTAGTCATGCATAATCACATCTCCATTGTTTTTTTTAGGTTGGGGTTAGGAGGAGTAGAAGTTCCAAGCTTGACCAGCCTTACCATCTACCCTTGCTCAGCCTTATCAAGGAGTAAGGCTGCACACAAACGGAGCTGGCTCGATAGCTTGGCTCGTCTCGGTTCGACTCGATCAAGCCGAGCTCAAGTCCATATTTTTAAGCTCGATCGAGCCGAGCCGAGCCTGGAGTTGGGCTTCAAATTTCAAACAAGCTGAGTTTGAGCCAACCCCTATTTGATCGTTCGGCTCGAAGCTCGGCTCGTATAAGCTTAGTTTGGCTTGAGCTCGTCTTGACTTGTAATATATATTATATTCAAATTTTAAAATATATTGTATATTAAATTTAGAAAATATTTCATTTGTCAACTCGGTGTACCATCTCTCCTCTTTAGTCATCTTTACTATTATAATGCGAGAGGCATGCATAGATGACTTTCCCAAAATTATCAAACTACCCTTACTATTATAATGCGAGAGGCATGCGTAGATGATTTTTCCAAAATTCCCAGGCTGCCCTTATATAAAAAAAAAATTTTATTCAATGTTTTACTTTAATGTGTTACTGTTTTACTGTAATTTCCAAACTACCCCTTATCTATTTAAAGAATATAATCACAGTCAAGTGCGATTGAACTCGGGGAGAGTTCAATCACACCCGCAGGTTAACACGTGTCCCTTTTAACTCCTATTAACTGTCGTTAACTCCTTCCCCTCGCTCTCTCGTGCATCTCACGTACCACCTGCTAGTTTCAATAAAGATACTTGTGAACACGGGTGTTTTACTTACTGAAGAAGGTTTGACTGAGAGTCGCCACCTATTCATTTTGAGGGATAGGTCCTAGATGGTTTGATTGATTTGGATAAGGCAAATGATCTATCATAGATTAGGGTAAGCGGTTCGATTAAGCCCCGGGGAAGGTGTTAGGCACCCCAGGACCCCCATTTTACATTGGTTACCTACTCCCTAAATTTAAGCCAAATTTAATCTCAATATTAATTAGAATGCCTAAATGTTTAATGAAATGCTAATCCAAGAACTAAAGAAAGCTAGCTAGACTAGGGTTGAATCCGAGTTGGATTGCCTACGTACTCACATTGAGGTGAGATCAGACCGAGCGTAATTCTGGCACATGAAGCCAAGGCTAGGGGGGTGTGTGTCTGTGCATTGGGTAGCCAAGGGTCTAGCCCGGAGGCTAGAGTTTAGTTGACCTGGTTGGTCAAGTGCATGGTTAATTCTAACCGCGGTTAGAAGGATGTTAACCATGGTTAGATGGGCTAACCAAGGTTAAGAAAGCAAGCAAGGATTTTTTGGTCATTTTTGATCTTTTTATATTTTTCTGATTTTTTTGGTATTTTATGGGGTTTTTCCAAAGGGTTGGGTAACTTAACCATGGTTAAAAAGTAACCGGGGTTAAGGTAACCCCAGTTAAGCAAGCTAGTCAGATCAAGAGTGGGGCCCAGAACACGTGGCCTCCTACCAGTTCTGGGCCCAAGCAAAGCCCAAATTCAAAGTTTACAGGGAGTGACGGTAAAATGTTTACCACCATTCCAAACATAACATTGTTTGGAATGACAGTAGACATACTACTGCCATTAAGCTGATATTTGTGCACTGTATTTGCAAGGGTTAAAGCCAGGTTAAGGGGTTAACCCCAGGGTCAGGGACCCTTAGGGTTTGGTCAAGGAAGTGTCAAGGTGTCCTGGGCTCATGATGGGCCCTGGAGTGGTTTAAAATGGGCCTAAAGAGGGCCTGGAACACACTGAGCATAAAATAACAAAATGGCGGTAATTGGATTACCGCCATTTAGACTGTTTGCAAACCAAGGCCATTTTAACCATGGTTAAGGGGTAGTGCCATAATTTTTTAAAATATATTTGCCCCCCCCCCAAATTTTGTCTTATATAATATAGTGGCCCCCCAATATTTTTTGTCACATATATAGTGGCCCCCCCAATAGGTATTTGAATATCTATTTCACTACTATTGGGTTTGCGAAAAACCTAGAATTCTTTTTTGAAATGATATGTTGAGACAGCCATGAACGGTAAGAAGAGATGCAGAAGAGAGAATGTTTGGCATTGAGGAGCCACTTTATCATGTGCCCTTTGATAGCTGATGTCCTCACGACTCTGACTTTGGAGGTTAGAGGGGGAATACAAATGGATGGTGAATGAGAGAAGTGAAACGTATGATATTCATTAATTAGAGTTAAATGTAATAATTGAGAGATCGGTTGCTTAGTTCGTTGAACTGTGAGGAAATGTAAAGGTGGGAACGTGTGAAGTGAATGCAGTAGAGGTTGGAAAACAGTCATGAGTTTATGGGACTTGGTACCCTTTAGGAGTCGAAGAGTTGCTCAAAGCAATAGACCTCTTCCAATCAGGCTATTCATCTTCCAAGTGTTTTCCAAGAGGCAAGAAATAAACTTCTTCCAGTCAGGCTATTCATCTTCCAAGCATTTCCCAAGAAACCTCTTCCCAATAGGCTTTTCATCTCCCAACGAAGGCATGTAAGTACTACATTCTTCTTCTTATTCCCAAATAGATAGATTTTTCATCTCATAGATACAACTCGGCACAAGCTTTTTTCCCTGTCATTCATTTCCATCTCCTTTCCCCCTCCCTAATACAGGTATGCTCTTACCATTAACTTTTTGTTACCCTCACCCCATCATTTTATGCACCACAACACTACACTACACGAAATTATAATAACACTCTTTCCAAGAGGAGAGGGTGGAGATATTCAGCATCATCGTCGGAATCAAAGACGACAACTCTTGATTCTCCACTCGGCTTCAAGATTGAAGACTTATTCTATTCCCATATCAAGTCACCGACCACCTAAAAGTTACTTGGAAGTGTTGTCAAGTAATACTTTCGGACCTTTAAACCTTGTTCTCAATCGTTGGATTCATTCTCGTCTTTGACTATTTTCTCAATTCATTCCCATATTAAGTCACCGACCACCTTAGTTTCTCTGTAGTTCTGATTTTGTCAGCCATTCAAGGTGTTACAGGGTGAGGTATAAAATTGATTTGGATTTTTATCCATATAATCTGTTAAAAATTCTGTAACTTCCATGCTCCACTCTTTTCTAAGAAGTTTGAATTGAAGTTTAGGTGACCATTATTGGTTTTTAATTAACTTTTTGTTTTATTTGTTTCTTTTAAATTAAATATGCAAAGTGATATATGTATTGTGCAATGAAGAACCACTGTGGATATGTTTATGTCTTAACAGCGACAGAAGACAACAATGCACAGTCTGTATTTTGGTTCACGTTGCAGGGTTATATATTACTACTGTTTTTCCGAATTCAAAAACTGGGTTTATTTTTATTTATTTTGTATTTCTTATTTTATTATGTGTTCTTATTGAGGATTCATCTCCTACGGTATGTATAGCTTATTATATTGATAGTAACATATTATTGTTAATAAATTAGTAAAATAATAATGTTTATACATTATTTAAGTCATAGGATTGTATTATTTTTATTATCAAAATGATATTGTATATAATTGTTAGGTAATAATAAGGAATATGATTCTTACTTACCACATGTCCCTTTTTAACACTTGCTAACTTTGATTAAGATTCACTCACCCCTAGGGTTCATCCGTCCAACCTTGATTTTTAGGGAAAAAATACTAATAAAATAATATTAACCTTAGGTTGATTAAGCTCAACCACGTTTAAAGGGAGCTCTATAAACCACCACGTGTCCCTTTTAATACCTACTAACTGTGGTTAAGATTCACTCAGGTTGATTACGCTTAACCATAATTAAAGGAGGCTCTACAAGCTGCCATGTGTCCCTATTAAAACCCATTGATTGTGGTTAAATTATTTCATCAAAGAATTACTTTGTTAGAAATTAAATATTAAAATAATTTTATTAATTACTTATAATTATATATTATTGGCATACAAAATTATTTTATTATATTTAATGTAGATAATAATATATTATTTAATATTTATAAAATATCTAAATTAATTAATTTTCATAAAAATATTATACTTATTACTAGCCAATACCACGGTGACTTTTATTGCTACCCCACTCTTATTAGTTATTACCAGACTCTCAATGTTTCTTCTCCTTCTCAACTCCGATAAGGTATACAAACATCTATCTATAATTCAACTCTAAAAAAATCGTTTTTTATTTTGGAATCAAAGTTCGAGTCTTATTAACATTTATTTGTAAGGTTTCTATTATTTTCTTTTCTATCAAAGCCGTGCATCGCATGGGGTCTTTGCTAGTGTTTCTGTAACTGAAACTCCATCTGAAGCTTTAATCTTCTCACCCATCTCTTGGCAGAAACTTATCCCAATTGGATCGTTCAATTGGGTTGTTCCGATACGCTTCACTTGAAAATAAAGCTCAAAAATCAAAAAAGGAAATCATCACGTCACCCCAATAAGTGGAAAGCTAATACACCCACCCATTCGGTGTATGTGTTCATAACTCTGGAAAATCTCCTTAATCCTTACCTCTTCGTTCTTTCAACCTGGTCTTCTCAAGTCTCAACCCCATAGACATCAATAGAGAAAAAACGCCACCACTTTATCTTCTTCACCCAAAACTGTCAGATCTTACATAGTGCCCTAAGCTGCGACGATAAAACCGCAATCCCTACAATGCTTACAACCCCAAAGTCTTGCATCTTCTTTCATTAACCCTCATGAAAGAAGATATTACCCAATAACACCATTTTGGGATGGCTTCGGATCCTCTCTGGCCATGCCAGAAATGTGCTCTCGGGCCATCACAAATGAAGCGCCAGTTGGCTGGAGAAGTCATTTCATGGGCCCATGACTTCTCCAACCTTTCTTTGATACATGGTGATAAAATGGTGAGATAAAGGGGAGGAGATATCAAGTGAGGAGAAGTCGAAATTTGTTTTGTGCCACATGGCGCTTCATGTATGGAAGCCGAGAGCACTTTTCTGGTAGGGCCAGAGAGAATCCGAAGCCAATTGATATATACCATCATCTACATGATGATGAGTCTGTGGGGCCCAACATGTGTTTTGACTAATTTTCTTTGTCAGCTCATTAATCCATTGCGTGAGACATACGGTATGTTGCCACGTAACTTAGGAAGGCTTAGGATCCTCTCGAGTTCAAACCGGGGAGACTCTCTCCGGTTTGAACCCCTAGAGGTCGTCACCCCCTAGAGGTCGTCACGTGTCTCTTTTGACACCCCTTAACCATTGATAAGGTTCACCCACCCCTAGCTAGGGTTCACCCTAGGGGTGGGTGTGAACCTTACCCATGGTTAAGGGGTGTCAAAGGAGACATGTGGCAACCTCTAAAATACTTCGGTGGGACCCACAATCTCTTCCTCACACAATAACTTTCCTCTCTCATGAAATCCTCCACTCACACAATTCCCCGTCTCATTAAATCCCCCACTCACACACGTTTCTAGATTTTAGGAATTCTCTCTCAATAAATTTCCTCTCACGTTACATTTTGGAAAATAGTTAAGGACCCTTTCAATCCCATTTGCTGCTCATTCATCTCTCCATCTCACACAAACACACACCAACTGTGGTGAGCATTTAAGAGGGGGGCATCCACCAATAGGTGGATGCCTTAAGTTATCAAATGGGATCCATGGGTCCGCCTATCACTACTCTTTCAAAAATCAAAGGAGTCTAGGAGCTATTCATCTCCCATATGATACTGATGAATCCTTTTCCCCTCCTCTTCTCCAACCTCTTCAAGGTTGAGTCAACCCTTCCACGTCTTCAAAAAAACCCTTCTGCCTTCTTCTATTTACCCTAGAAACCCTAATACACCCAAATAACACCACAAAAGAGAGAGAGCTGTGTTTGATCCCACCATGTCTGAGATCATCCAACAAGGTTGAAGAAACTATCTAATACAGCTACAAATCCACCCTCTCATAACAAAATATTGCTCATAACTTTGACTCAATCAAGTTTTTTCTAATTTCTTATCTTTTTGAACTTCTGTTTGAACACCCTTTATTTGTTTTTCTCTATTCAAAGCTTTATTTGTCTTTGTTTTGGAATCTATGATGTTTGGTTTGTTGGGTTTGGTTTCTGCACTGACTTTTAATCTATTGTTAATTTTTTGTAGGCAACGCGAGCTTGATTTTGGTCAGGTTCAAAGGATATCTCCATTAAGCATCACGTTGGAGTCGTCTTAGATTGGGCCCCTGGAGTTGTCTTCGATTGGGCCCATCATGAGGGGTTCTCCTGTTGTGAGGTCCCTACTATGAAACTTTGTGTCCACCAAGCGCCATTGTGTCCACCAAGTTCCATTCACACGACCACATGAAAAGACAAAGATTATTGTTCAGGAAGGTGAGCAGCTGCGTCTGTCCGAACTTTGTAACGCAATGAAAACATATTAGCTTTTCTCTCTATACATCTAAGATACATCAGAATTGTATTGCTGTATATTGTTGGGTTATTTTTGTTTATATTGCAGAGCAGTTCAGTCTCTCTGAGATATAGTTTCAATGGTTGGATTCGTTTCTTTTGTTGTTAGACTAATGCTTTGCTTTTTGTAATTTTATTTTTGATCTGTCTTATCCAGAAGGGTATTACATGTTGTGATGAATTTAATTACTTTTTCTTAATGTGTTTAGAGGATGAACTGGGTCTGTTTGTTTGGCTCTATTAAAAATATGGCTGGTCTTGCTGTCCCAAATTGGATCGGCGAATCTTGTGCTGGGAATTCGTAATTTGCAAACCAATCCACCTCAGGCACTTGATCTTCAATAACGAATGGGTTCTTTAATTTGAAAAATGTGTTGATATTTAGACTCAAAGCTCCAATTGTGACAGCGATAGGCCAACTTAATCACCATGTGAAGAGAGTCAGAAAGACGTGCAATCCTTTTAGTAGCTTTTGGCAAGGCTTCATGATTAAGCTAAGGTCTGAAGTCTTGCTTGAACTTATTTTCACTTTGGGTAGGTGTCATATGGTCTTGGAAAAGGACCCCTTTAGACACAAATTACTTAGGTCCAATATTTTCATCTCACAACAAAGTTGTAATGATTATTGAGTTGTTAGTATTGTCAACAAAAATATGATTACTTCTACAATTAGGGAACCAAAAAAAAAATGAATGGAAGAGATGAATGTTTTTTTTTGGAAGGTAATGTTAACAATCAATTGCCTAATGTTTGTCTTATGAGTTCGAATATATTTTATTTGTATGTTCTTTATTCATATACCCATGCATCGCACAGGGTTACTGCTAGTACTAATACTATATGCTGGTTAATGCCACGTGACATATCTCAATGCTCTCCATTCTCCCTTCAAATTGATGCCATGTGTCTGTTGACATGGCAGACTTTTCTTAGTTTATCAATAAGATAAGGCCATGTGTATGCCAATTAAATCATTAATAATTTTTTCTTCCTAATTAATAAGGCACATTATGAGTTTACTAAATATTTTTCCTCCCCTAATTAATATCATGCCACGTGTCTACTAATTAAATCACAAACCATTTTTTCTTCTTAATTAATGAGCCACATAATAAGCTCACTAACTATTTTTCCTCCCTATCTACCAATGTTGTTGGAATGTGTCTCTTGGTTTACCACTATAATTAGCAGCATCCCCTTTCCCACTCATCCCCTTCCTCTTCATCTCCTCCAACGTAACCTCTCTCTGACATTCATTCGTCTTCCAAACCAAAATCCCATCTCCTCTCTACGATTCATTTTAAAACCATTCCTCTTCCTCTAAATTAAAAAATCTAAGTGGGACCCACCCTTCTCTCTCTTTCAGTTTCACTCCCTCTTCAACTTCTCCTCAACAAAGCACCCCCTCCTCCAATTCCTCTCCCCAACTTAATACCTTCTCTCTCAAATTCATCTCCCCCATAAATTCATTTTCTATCTCTTTGTTTCTTTAACAAAAGTTCATTTCTCTCTCCACCCGATTCGTCTCCCCAGCCTTATAAATATCCATCTTCCCCATGCAGCCGATAGAACCTCAAGTATCTTAGTTGGGGTTCATTGCATGGCCCCGTTTTCTGTCTGAGATACCAACCTTGCAGCATCACCATTCAATTACCAGGTGAGTTGCTTAAAAGTTTCCTCACTTTTTGAAAACATAATATCTCTCATTTCTCTCGGTTAATCGATTTAGTAGGATTATGGTATTCTTCATCCCAGACAGACGAATTAGATTCATTTAGAGTGCTTTGGGACCCTCGATACCTTGAGGTTTGTCAAAGCTAATTGTTCCATTTTATAGATTTTGGGGTTCGAACAACTTAATTTCTTTTTGGATAGACGTGTTGCAGCCCCAACTTGGATACTGACTTTGGATAATGTCCCATACTGCTTAGTATAATTGCAAATGGAAGGAAGCTCGACTTGGTGCTGGCCCTGCTGGAAATGGAATTTGCATGGGTTCTGGACCCTGACAATGGCAATATCACCTGCTCTACTGTAAGTAGAAAAAGCAAATAATTACTTATATACACTTTTGTTTCAGTTTCCTTTGGTATAACGTGGATTGAAGGAGGGATCTGGGGACTGGGGAGCATCCATATATGGGAGAAGGGTGTACACACAATTGTGTGTAGGGTCCACGCTCAAACCCAGCGACACTTCCAACTGCCGGTCACATTAGCTAATGGTGTCATACGGCACTGTTGCCACAGTGTATGGCAGTGTGTCGGTGGGCTTTGGGTCCATCTCCCTAGGGAACGGATACACAACGGGTTGGTCAAATTCAAGCCTGCTTGGACTCTTGAAACTTCACTCTATATTTGTTTTTTGCATTGTATGATAACTTATATAGCAAGAGCTCTAATGCTAACTACTAACCATTGATACTAACAGCAGGTAAATGATATGCTTAGCAAAAAAAAAACTTCATCTATGGAGAGTAATATATGAAATGAAAGTAAAAGACAATAGTGTCTTACATAGAATACCAAAGGCCAATTAATAATAAGATTATTTTTGTGGACTTTAAATCTAATGGGCCGGACATTTTTCTTTGTTACATATGGGATCTCTTATTTTGCATGGATGTACTTTTGATTGATTAAACATGAATGACCAACCCTGGCCTGGTGAATATCATCTCTTGCCTACGATGAGATGAGATGAGATAGATCTATGCAATGGACGCCAAGCCAAAAAAATCATTGATAGTGTGATACACGCACAACTGTAAATGGTGGCACGTCTGTGAGGGAGGATCATCAACCTCGGAGATGCATACATAGTCGTCCGTGCAAAGCTTAAGCCCATCAGGACTCCATTCAGCACTTTCTATATTGTATGAGAGCTGGTCCATGTATAGCATGGAAAAAAATCATGAAATAAAATCATTTGTTGTTAAATCTCGCAGGCTAATAACACTATAACAGTTATTCAAAAGAATAATCGGCTGGTTGTAAAACATGTAGCATGCCCTAATGAGTCCAAACCTACAAAAAGGCCCCCATGAACTATGTCCAAATATATGTTTTTAGTTGTCTAAAGTTCAACTATTATTCCTTGAGCGCATCTTCTAACGCTATACCATCTTAGTTTAAGACTCTAGCCTAAAAGTGCTGAAATAGATAGAGCACGATATGATAGTCACATTAAACATTGGTTGCACCACTTTAGTACTTGATCCTTTTATTAAAGTTGGCATCACGTTCTGGCAATTATGTGGAGTTATGAGTGTGATTTTGTTTTTTTTATTAATTGTAGTTGAAATTTATGATTAATGTTTTACTAGGAATTATATGGTTCATGTCTATAAAAACACATGTTGTTGCCCTTATTGTTCAATTACTTGACTTGCGGTATAGAAATTGTTATTCCCTTAACTTTTATGTCTCAATACATGGATCAAATAAACTTTGAAGATTAATAAAAAAAAAATTCATGGTAGAAATGGTAAATGTAGATTTCTTGATATTGTTAACATCTCATGTGCATTGCCACTAAAAAAAGGTTATAGTACAACAATGCATCCGTGATAGGAATGTTTTGGTTCTCATTGAATGGTCAGATTAGCCGCTATTCATATGGCTGTGAAGTAATTGACTATTTGGCCATAGGAATTACCAATAAAGAATTGTTAATTTTATGAATAGTAATAAAATTTAATAAAAATACATATTTTTTCTCTCTTCATTAATTGTTTGCTTTTAAAATATTATCGGGCATAAATAACAGTGAAATTAATTTTTCTTTATTTCTTTGTTTTTATCTTTGTCACCCGTGCAACGCACGGGGCATTTGCTAGTTTTAAATTAATTTAAACTATAAACTAATCCTCCTTTTGATTGACACATTAGAGTTTGATTACTAACCTTACTAAACGGCTACACAAAAGAGGAACCTCTGATACCATGTTTGTGTATTTCATTTGTGAAATATTTTCATTTTTAATGAAATCCTCTTTCTTGTTCTTGCAAATAGCCATGTTCTCCTGCAATTAAGATTGAGATGCTCGAGAGTAGACAAGTAAACATCATGAAATAACTTCGCTTTCATGACCATGCTTAATATTGATTATCCGAAGCTTTCAAAGAACATCTTGGAATTAGGCAAGATAATAAATAGCCAACATTGAGGCAAGGGAAGTTGATTTGTAGCCTGCAATAACGAAGTTGATAGTATTATCGAGCACCTCCTCATCGTCCAATTGCTTCCCTTCCTCGTCTTTCATATGTGTCACAGGGTTGTAACCGGTTTTGCCGAAAACCGGTTACAACTGGAGAAGATCACCAGTCTTGGGGGGAAAGGTGAGGAGAAAGGTCGGATACGTGGTTGGTTGGATGAGTGAATAAGAGAGAAGGTGGTTCTTAAATTATGAGCGCAACTTTTAAAACAGAGTTCCTATGTAGATCTTTTTGAGTGGTAGGAACACGGATCACATAAAGTAAGGATAGAATTCAGTTGATTAGATATGCTTAAGGAAAAGTTTTACACTAAGTTTTTATCTTTCTTCTTTATTACCTCTTCCCATAAAGAATTTTTTTTCCTGCGTTTGTTGTTGTAGTGGGAGACGATAATTTATTTTTATTTTTCAGGAAGCAGATCGGAATATAAGAATCCCCTCTCCTCATTCTCTCTATTTCTCCCTCTTCTTTTTACCACAATCTTAGGAGTGGATTTTTTTCCCAGTTTTTTATTTTGCAGGAAGAACATATCAAGCTACATTATTGAATTGTAGCGGCCCGCATTAGTTTTTTATATTTTTATCGTTATGATTAGTTTTGTTTATCAAATTTTTACTTAGTATGTTTTGAATTCAAGGGAGCGCTTGGATTACAACGAAACTTGAAGGCATCGATCTAGTTCCATTGGTATATTGGATTAAAGATACCAATTCACATAAATCCCAATTGATTTTGTTAAAATTTGAAATTTGAGATGATTTGTTATTTATTTCATGTCATTTGATTAATTTTTATGCATCCTTATTGTGTTACCAAAGTAGCAACAGGTGCTCCTCTTCATAGCTTGCTTGCGGATTGCAGTGTTTTTAATTATGCTTGCAATCTGTTTGATTAAAATTTTTAATTATTACAAAGACTTAGAATTAGCCACACCGAAGAAGTTTCAGATTCCTCCAAGGTGCTCACCCATCATATTAATGTTGATGCAAACCCCGTGCGATGCACTGGCCAAAAATTGACATGAAAATAATAAAGTAGAAAGATATAAATAGAAAAATTAGTAGCAAGACATTAAAAATACACACCCCTTAAGTTAAGAAATGAAAACGTGTTGAGGACATTCCAAGTTCAATTCCAAGAGTGGAGGAACTCCCAATGTGGATAGTTTTCAACATTGACCCCCTAGGGTAACTGATGCTTTAGAAAATGCTAAGACGTTGGGGTAAGGGATCCCTAGCCTTATCCTTTTCCATATCATAGACGGCTCAATTCTACAGTACTAAATTTCTTTGATGATTCATATTTAAAAACTTCATTAAAAAGGCAAATTTGTTGAATAGGATGAGCATAAACTAATGAGTTGCAACAAAGATGTACCAATGGCATACAGACATATCAAATTTAACCATTGGTATCAGGTGTTTGGCTGTTAACAAATATTGGTCCTAACCAAACTCCACAATTTATGATCCCTAGGGAGAATTTCGTGAAACTCTTTTTTTCTCTTAGGATATAGTACATAAATTTTAAGAAATGCATAATCAACATATAATAAAGTGCAATAGTCTGGTGTGTTTGTACTGTTCGGAGGATATTTAGGATGATCAAGAAGTTGGTAGTAGCACACCACATACGGGTCGGTACCAAACTCACCTCCAATGCAATTATCAAATACACATTGAGAACATCAACCAGTGCTAAGATGCCCGACCCATATCCACCAATGTTGTAGCTCCATGGCTCATTTTGGGTGATTCTGATTCAGTGCTTCACTGGATCACGCAATACTCTGTAGCGAAGCTCCGTATAGTTCTAGGAGTCATCCCTATTTATCAATCTAGAAAGATCTGTTTGATTAGGTGGGCCCAATCCAAATGACCTCCGGTTAAAGCTTGCAAGATTAGTAATCCTCTACCTTTGACAAAGCAATCAAAAATAAATCGAGTAACAGAATAGAGCATCTACAAGTAGGAGAATCTGTGCAGTGAATGATCCTTGGCCCTCATGTTGCCCTAGGGAATAAAACTGTGAATTATATAGTTGTATAATCAGTAAAATGTATAATTTTGAACTCTAATGGATCTAAAAACATAATTGTGAAGAGTGAAAGTTTGAACTTCCAAACGACAAAGCACACAATGAAAACACATACATTAATTGATGACTTTTTAATAACCAAGTATGCTAGGAAAGAAATGAACCTCTTTAACAAATTTCTCTCATGGAACACCCCTTTTAATTGCCACAATAGTCCCATTACGAAAACAAACCTTTATACACCAAACCAAAACTACCGTTTCTAAAGAGACTACTTTCTCTGATTTGCTTGGCAGCTTGCTCAAATTCTTCCAAAGTGAATTGTCTCACCCCATGCATCTAGATAGAGGGCCTCCTTTTTAACTCGATCCACCTCTTCTATTCCACTCTACTATAATTTAGAAGAAAAAGAAAAAAAATATTAGACATACATGGGTCTCCTAAAATTCTATGGCTTATCCAAAGGAAGTCATACTTAGTGCAGATGAGCATGATGAGCCTTCCTCATAATTCTTGTTTGAAAAGTGTAAACTAAAACATGCAAAAACCTCCCGAATTTCACTCTACTGTAATTTAGAAGAAAAATATAAAAATATTAGACATAAATGGGTATCCTAAAATTCTATGGCTTATCCAAAGGAAGCAATACTTAGTGCAAATGAGAATGATGAGCCTGCCTCAGAATTCTTGTTTGAGAAGTTTACAGTAAAACATGCAAAACCACAAAAACCCAATGACAATAGCCACCAAGCAAGCCCCCTACAGCACCTCCAACTATCACTGCCTAAGACCTCGACATCTGGTCAGGATATTTTACTTAGTGCAGATGAGAATGATGAGCCTGCCTCAAAATTCTTGTTTGAGAAGTTTACACTAAAACATACAAAACGACGACAACCCAATGACTATAGCAACCAAGAAAGCCCCCTACAGGACCTCCCACTATCACTGCCTAAGACCTCGACATCTGGTCAGGGTTCTATCTTCTTCCACGAACTTGAACATTAAACCTTTTATCTCTACCATCAGATGAACCGAATTAGGATTCCATCTAATGATAATGATTCACATACACTTATGTATTGTTGCTCTGCAAAAAGGAAATCCAAAACCATCTAGAAGTAGCAATCCTAGAAGCAACAATTTCTACTCTTCTTCCTATCAGTGTATTCCAAGCATCATTATGATGTCCATGCAAAGGGGTTCCACGATTTATTTCTTAATCATGTATCATATTGGTGGACTATGAAACAGGGAGTCTCTTGCTTAATTGATAATTGAAGCTACACAATACACAACATCAAATTGCCTCGAATGCACCATGCCCCAGGAGAAGTGAACCAACTATGTAACTTTTACTTATTGCTATTTGCTAAGATTTAATAATAAAGAGGAGTGCAATAGGAGGAGGCTGGGGGTAGAAATCATCAATTAATATATTAAAAAGACAGATCATTATCACATATGCCTAGCCAACTATAAGATATGGAAATGGTCCAAGGATAATGAATATTAATGGTACTCGAAAATCTATTGGCCAGAGTTATTATTAAAAAAAAAAACTGAGATAAAAGTTCTAGATATTAAAGTTTCAAGAGCAGTGGAAACAACTTATTGCATTATTCTAAATTCATAAAAGACTTACTCAAATAGATCCGACCATCAACAGTACAGTGAAACCCCATTCAATGTTTCAGATAAGTGCCCTGGAATCCGATATTTCTCTGTCAGTGAATTATAATAAGACATAAAATAAGATTAGAGATAATTCATTGAATGATATAAATTGCAAAATCGTATTTACTCCAAATTTTTCCATACACGAAAGATGGGCCTAACATATGGAGATGATTTATTATTTTAATGGTTTAAAAAGCAAAAGTCAAAGATTGTTTGACATTTTAATGGCCCCAGTCGCGTCTTTGGAAGATTTGCAAATAAAATTTTCAAATATCCTCAATATATGTTTGTAAATACAAATGAATTTATATATGATGGTTGTACTTACCTTGTTACAATTCATTGTTCTTACTGTGATCTCTTAATATGCCTATTTTTGTAAAACTGTACATATAGATTAAGAGATTATGTTAAAAAGGTTATATAAATGCATTTAGAAGTTTATTAGCAAGGGTCATGAAGTAAAAATTATTGTAGTTGTACCTTTATAATTTTCTTTTTTTGCCGCTTGTCTAACTTTCTTCTAAAAATAGAAACCATTTTAGGGAATAATGTTCACTTTAACTAATTCAAATCAAATCACGCATATATAAAATTTAAAAATATTACGTACCGGTAATGAGATAATTGTTTTAACTTATTTAAAATTCCGGAAATGTTACACCCATTGTGAAGCTATAAAGATATATAATTTAGTGACTATCATTATACTATGTATTTTAGTAGAAAAGTTACAAAAATAGAATAACTTAAATGAATTTAAAATAGTACTTACATTGTTGTTGTGATGTCGTTGTAAATAGTTCACATGTGAAACGTACAAATATTTAAAAGCTATTTCATTTGATACAGTTATTCTATTTAACAAAATATAACAATAGTGGTACTTACTGAGCATTTCTTTCCTTATTTTATTCTTTTAGTATAATTTCTGAAAACTTGGTGGTAGACATTGTAACTGAAACACCCCAACCATTAGTTATTACATTTACCCGAACCCTATTGAATGACAATGGTTCTATTGTTGCTAGTTCTGATTGTATTGTCATGTTTCTCTGTAGGGAAAATATTTAAACAATGTAATATACGAATATAGTTATTTACAGTTGTCATGATAAATAGAATAGGGAATTGCTAGAACACCTCTCATAATGCTACAAAATGTTGAAAACGTGTTTATACCAGATCAGCTAATTATTTGAAGAAGATCCTCGAATTTATGTAGTTCACGAATGATCACAACACGATCCTAAACTGGTATCATTCAAAGCTAAGAGTCTTGATGATATATGAATTTTTTTTTGTCATGTGATTTTAGAACATTAGTTGATATGAGCATATATGTAGCATCAATCTTAATATGAACATTCTGGAAATAGAAGTGTCTTATTGATTTTGAATTGTTGAAGTGAAGGTTATAACTTCTTGTTAACATCATGTGAGTTGGAAATTAGGCCTCTTAATATGAACAAATAAAACTAGTCTAAGTACACATTTAATATTATCCAAAAATGACCTTAAGTTTTGTAGTCATTGATGAGTGAATTCATAATAGTTCTCATAGATAGATATCACATGATATAAGAGAATAAGAGGCTAAGGAACAAAACTTAAATTTCAAACATGAGAATAATGGCTTGTTAATTAAGTTACAGATAATTTTATTGCCTCCGTTCTTTAACAACCAAATCATAATCACTTTATAAATAGCTAAGGAATTATAGGGTACAACCATCCCAAGCACTGAACTTGGAAAATATGGCACCTCCAAAATGGGTCTGCATGAGTTTCATTGTTTTAATTACTAAGATTAGGTCTCTGCTATATTGATGGAGTTCTCATGGACAAAAGAGATGACCATGAACAAAATTTTCTTGGATAAGAAATAGGAAGTGCTAGTGGTAATTAGAATACCTGGATAAAATGTGATATGCAATCTAGTAGTAAGAGATACATTATTGAAGTTTGAATATATATTTATTGTTGTTAATCAATGTAAAAAAAATGTAAACCTGTTTTGTATTCAATTAGTGGCAATGCCATTGAACCCTTCTTGGAAGACTACATTCTTTGTACAATTTGTTGGTTGAACTTCTTTATTGACTATAAGAATTTTCAATCCATTAGAGAAGTTGCTCGAGAAAGAGCCACATAAAGTTGTACATGAGTAAAGACAGGATTAGGTAGACAAATGCCTACATGTTTCATTGTCTGCCCTTGGCTTTTGTTTATTGTTATTGCAAAAGCCAACTTCAACGGAAATTGCCTTCTTTTCAACGTGAATGGCCAATCTGCCTCTGAAGGTGAGAAGGCAATCCTTGGAATCAAAACAGAATCACCAACGTTACTTCCTGTGATTACGTTTGCCTCAATGACACGTCTCTCCAACTTTTCAATAATTAGTCGGGTACCATTGCATAGGCCTGTACATTGATTCAAATTACGTAAAAGTATTACAGGTGCTCCAACTTCAAGTTCCAAACAATGATTAGGTAGCCCTGAAAATGTCAATGAGTGGGTTACCACATGCGAAAATACTTCTTACTCTTGCAAAAGAATATAAGCTAAATTCACCAAATGAAGTAGACACAATCATAAGTGCAAAGCTTCCAGATAAGCACACAGACCCGTTGGCATATGAGACAGTTGTCAGATGCATGATTCATTGTCCATGTGGTGTAGCAAATCCGAGGTCCCCATGTATGGTAGATGGAAAGTGCTCAAAAAGGTATCCAAAAAATTTTTGCGATCAAACATCAATAAATGAAAATGGTTTTGTAATTTATCGGCGTTGTAATGATGAAAAAACTATCAATATTAATGGATTTGATGTTGATAATCGTTGAATAATACCACATAATAGAGATCTCATTAGAAAATATGATGCACATATCAATGTAGAGCATTGTGCACAAACAAAGGTTATAAAGTACTTATACAAGTACATACACAAAGGTGTAGGTCGGGCGACAATTGTGAATGAAGATAATAGCTCGCCTCAACACATGCACGGGATAGTCCAACATCAACAAGTCGACAAAGTCAAGCAATATCTAGATTGTCGGTATCTATCAACAATTGAATCTTGCTGGCGGATATTTGATTTTGAGCTCCAACAATTACATCCACCAGTTCAGCGACTACAATACCATTTTCCTGATGAACAATTTGTAATTTTTAAAGACTTGATGACATAGAGTCGGTCATTGCAAGACTAGGTTTCAGAGATACAAGGTTGACACATTGTTTGAATCAATAAATTGAATGAAAATGTAAGGTTATTGAAGTATACTCAATTTCCAACAAAATGGGTTTGGAATAAAGAAAAAAAAAGTGGACAAGGAGAAAGCAACAAATTTCTATTGGAAGATTATATTATGCACATCCAAATTCAAGAGAACGATATTATCTACGAATCCTACTTCATATTATTCTTGGAGCTAGAAATTATGAGGATTTAAGGATTGTTGATGGTATTATATATCCAACCTTCAAAGCTACTTGCTATGCTCTTGGATTATTGGATGACGATAATGAATGACATGAGTCACTTAATGAGGCATCTCTTTGGGTGCCAGGAAGGCAGCTAAGAGATATGTTTTGTTCAATGTTAATATTTTCAGAATTAACAAATTCATTGGAACTATGGAAAAAACATTGGGAAGACTTAACTGATGACCTACAAACAGATCACGAAGAGAAACAGATGATCCGGATTTATGCTTAGATACAAATGTCATAAAGGATATGAGATTGAACAAATTTTGAATAGAAATGGGAGATCTCTTAAAGACTTCACAGGTATGCCAATGCGCGCTTTACAACATACTCAGTTCCTTTACAATCGACTTATAAGAGAAGAACTTTCTTTTGATGTCGATAACGAAAAGCGGAATTTTGATTGTTTGTCTTCTGGGTTGAACATGGAGCAACAAGTCATGTTTGAAAAAGTGGTCCAAGCATGTGTCAACAAGAAAGGAGGGTTATTTTTTGTCTATGGCAGCGGAGGTACAGGGAAAACATATCTTTGGAAAACCTTGATTTAATTTATGAGGGCTAATAAAAAAATTGTGTTATCTGTCGCTTCTTCGGGTATTGCTGCATTAATTTTACTGGGTGGACGTACTGCACATTCACGATTTAAGATTCCTACTAAGTTGGATGAAACATTGCGTTGTGCAATATCTCAAAGGACAGACCTTGCGAAGCTAATACAAGAAGCAGATTTGATCATATGGGACAAAACACCGATGACTAATTGACATGCTTTTGAGGCCGTGGATCGAACTTTTAGAGACTTAATGAAATCTCTAGATTTGAATTCAAGTTATAAAGAATTTTTTGGAAAAACAGTTGTACTGGGTGGTGATTTCCATCAAATTTTGCCTGTAGTTAAAAGAGGAGGACGAGAAATCATAGTTGCATCTTCATTACAAAGGTCAAACATTTAGGAATAATGTGAGGTACTCAAATTAGAAACCAATATGCGAGTTATGTCTACAAATATTCCTCAAGAATTATGTCTGGAAATCAAAAGGTTCACACAATTGGTACTTGATATTGGCGATGGGAAAGTTTCTGCAAAATCTTTCCTTACTGGAGAAGAATCAAACTGGATATAAATTCCAAATGAATTTCTCATTGAAAACAATAGTGACGGACTAAATCACCTATTTGAGTCAATATTTCCTGATCTTCATAAAAGGTATTTAGACTGGTCGTACTTGCAAGAATGTAGCATCGTAGCACCTAAAAATGTGGATGTCGATGACATTAATTCATTAAAGTTGCCAATGCTACCAGGAGAATCTCAAGAGTTTCTAGGTGCTGACACATTGGCCCCAACTAACGAGAGCACGGAACAAGACATTAATCCACCCGAATTATTACACTCATTGACATTTTCAGGGCTACCTAATCGTTGTTTGGAACTTAAAGTTGGAGCACCTATAATACTTTTACATAATTTGAATCAGTGTATTGGCCTATGCAATGGTACCCGACTAATTATTGAAAAGTTGTGGAGACGTGTCATTGAGGCAAAGGTAATCACAGGAAGTAACGTTGGTGATTCTGTTTTGATTCCTAGAATTGTCTTCTCACCTTCAGATACAAATTGACCATTCACATTGAAAAGCAGGCAATTTCCATTGAGGTTGGCTTTTACAATAACAATAAACAAAAGTCAAGGGCAGACAATGAAACATGTAGACATTTATCTACCTAATCCTGTCTTTACTCATGGACAACTTTATGTGACTATTTCTTGAGTAACTTCTCTAAATGGATTGAAAATTATTATAGTTAATAAAGAAGGTCAACCAACAGATTGTAAAGAGAATGTAGTCTTCCAAGAAGTGTTCAATGGCATCGCCAATAATTGAATACGAAACAGGTAAACATTTTTTTTACATTGATTAACAATAATAAATATCTATTCAAACTTCAATAATGTATCTTTTATTACTAGATTGCATATCACATTTTATCCAGGTATTCTAATTACCACTAGCACTTCCTATTTCCTATCCAAGAAAATTTTGTTCATGATGATCTCTTTTGTCCACGAGGACTCCATCTATATAGCAGAGACCTAATCTTAGTAATTAAAACAATGAAACCCATGCAGACCCATTTTGGAGGTACCATATTTTTCAAGTTCGGTGCTTTGCATGGCTGTACCCCTATAATTCCTTAGCTATATATAAAATGATCATGATTTGGTTGTTAAACAACAGAGGCAAAAAAATTATCTTTAACTTAATTAACAAGCCATTATTCTCATGTTTGAAACTTAAGGTCATTTTTGGATAATATTAGATGTGTACTTAGACCAATTTTATTTGTTCCTATTGAGAGGCCTAATTTCCAACTCACATGATGTTAATAAGAAGTTATAACCTTCACTTCAACAATTCAAAATCATAAGACACTTCTATTTCCAGAATGTGCATAATAAGATAGATGCTACCAGTTTAGGATTGTGATGTTCTAAAATCACATGACAAAAAAAAATCATATATCGTCAAGACTCTTAACTTTCAATGATACCAGTTTAGGATTGTGTTGTGATCATTCCTGAACTACATAAATTCAAGGATCTTCTTCAAATAAATAGCTGATTTGGTATAAACACGTTTTCAGCATTTTGTAGCATTATGAGAGGTGTTCTAGCAATTCCCTATTCTATTTATCATGACAACTGTGAATAACTATATTCGTATATTACATTGTTTAAATATTTTCCCTACAGATAAACATGACAATACAATCAGAACTAGCAACAACAGAACCATTGTCATTCAATATGATTTGGGTACATCTAATAACTAATGGTTGGAGTGTTTCAGTTACAATGTGTACCACCAAGTTTTCTGAATTATACTAAAAGAGTGGAATAAGGAAGAAATGCTCAGTAAGTACCGCTACTGTTATATTTTGTTAAATAGAATAACTGTATCTAATGAAATAGCTTTTAAATATTGTATGTTTTACATGTAACAGGAAGCATGTGAACTATTCACAACGACATCACAACAACAATGTAAGTACTATTTTAAATCAATTTAAGTTCTTCTATTTTTGTAAGTTTTCTACTAAAATACACAGTATGATGATAATCACTAAATTATATATCTTTATAGCTTCACAATGGGTGTAAAATTTCCGGAATTTTAAATAAGTTAAAACAATTATCTCATTACCGGTACGTAATATTTTTTAATTTTATATGTGCGTGATTTGATTTGAATTAGTTAAAGTGAACATTATTTCCCTAAAATAGTTTCTATTTTTAGGAGAAAGTTAGACAAGCAGCAAAAAAAGAAAATTATAAAGATACAACTACAATAATTTTTACTTCATGACCCTTGCTAATAAACTTCTAAATGCATTTATATAACTTTTTTAACAAAATCTCTTAATCTATATGTACAGTTTTACAAAAATCGGCATATTAAGAGATCACAGTAAGAACAATGAAATATAACAAGGTAAGTTCAACCATCGTATATAAATTCATTTGTATTTACAAAACATACATTGAGGATATTTGAAAATTTTATTTGCAAATCTTCCAAAGACGCAACTGGGGCCATTCAAATGTCAAACAATATTTGACTTTTGCTTTTTAAACCATTAAAATAATAAAACATCTCCATATGTTAGGCCCATCTTTCGTGTATGGAAAAATTTGATGTAAATGCGATTTTGAAATTTATATCATTCAATGAATTATCTCTAATCTTATTTTATGTCTTATTATAATTCACTAACAGTGAAAATATCAGATTCCAGGGCACTTATCTGAAACATTGAATGGGTTTTCACGGTTCTGCTAATGGTGGGATCTATTTGAGTAACTCTTTTATGAATTTAGAATAATGCAATAAGTTGTTTCCACTGCTCTCGCAACTTCAATATCTGGAACTTTTATCTCAGTTTTTTTTTTAACAATAACTCTGGCCAATAGATTTTCGAGTACCATCAATATTCATTATCCTTGGACCATTTCCATATCTTATAGTTGGCTAGGCTTATGTGATAATGATCTGTCTTTTTAATATATTAATTGATAGCCTCCTCCTATTGCACTCCTCTTTATTATTACATCTTAGCAAATAGCAGTAAGTAAAAGTTGCTTAGTTGGTTCACTTCTCCTGGGGCATGGTGCATTTGAGGCAATTTGATGTTGTGTTGTGTGTAGCTTCAATTATCAATTAAGCAAGAGGCTCCCTATTTCATAGTCTACCAATATGATAAATGATTAAGAAATAAATCGTGGAACCCCTTTGCATGGACATTATAATGATGCTTGGAATACACTGATAGGAAGAAGAGTAAAAATTGTTACTTCTAGGATTGCTACTTTTTGATGGTTTTGGATTTCCTTTTTGCAGAGCAACAATACAGTAGTGGAAATATGGGTTCGCAAAGCCAATCCTCGCATACATGTCTACCAAGTGGTCATACAACAATAGTTTCTAAAATATGTCACAAAATGTGGCCATAAATATAGGGAAATGGAAAACTCTGAATAAACACAAGCCTTAAATACATAAGTGTATGTGAATCATTAGATGGAATCCTCATTCGGTTCATCTGACGGTAGAGATAGAAGGTTAATGTTCAAGTTCGTGGAAGAAGATAGAACCCTGACCAGATGTCGAGGTCTTAGGTAGTGATAGTTGGAGGTGCTGTAGGGGGCTTACTTGGTGGCTATAGTCATTGGGTTGTTGTGGTTTTACATGTTTAGTGTAAACTTCTTAAACAAGAATTTTGAGGCAGGCTCATCATTCTCATCTGCACTAAGTAAAATATCCTGACCAGATGTCGAGGTCTTAGGCAGTGATAGTTGGAGGTGCTGTAAGGGGCTTGCTTGGTGGCTATTGTCATTGGGTTGTTGTGGTTTTGCATGTTTTACTGGAAACTTCTCAAACAAGAATTCTGAGGCAGGCTCATCATTCTCATTTGCACTAAGTATGGCTTCCTTTGGATAAGCCATAGAATTTTAGGATACCCATTTATGTCTAGTATTTTTTTATTTTTCTTCTAAATTACAGTAGAGTGAAATTTGGGAGGTTTTTGCATGTTTTAGTTTACACTTTTCAAACAAGAATTATGAGGCAGGCTCATCATTCTCATATGCACTAAGTATGATTTCCTTTGGATAAGTCATAGAATTTTAGGACAACCATGTATGTCTAATATATTTTTTTTTCTTCTAAATTATAGTAGAGTGGAATAGAGGAGGTGGATCGAGTTAGAAAGGAGGCCCTCTATCTAGATGCATGCGGTGAGGCAGTTCACTTTGGAAGAATTTGAGCAAGATACCAAGCAAATCAGAGAAAGCAGTCTCATTAAAAACGGTAGTTTTGGTTTGGTGTATAAAGGTTTGTTTTCATAATGGGAATGTTGTGGCAATTAAAAGGGGTGCTCCATGAGAGAAATTTGTTGAAGAGGTTCAATTCTTTCCTAGCATATTTGGTTATTAAAAATTAATCAATTAATGTATGTGTTTTCCATAGTGTGCTTTGTCGTTTGGAAGTTCAAACTTTCACTCTTCATAATTATGTTTTTATATTCATTGGAGTTCAAAATTATACATGTTACTGATTATACAACTATATAATTTACAGTTTTATTCCCTAGGGCAACATGAGGACCAAGGATCATTCACTGCACAGATTCTCCTACTTGTGGATGCTCTATTCTGTTACTCAATTTATTTTTGATTGCTTTGTCAAAGGTAAACGATCGCTGATCTTGCAAGCTTTAAGCGGAGGTCATTTGGATTGGGGCCACCTGATCAAATAGATCTTTCTGGATTGATAAATAGGGATGACTCCTAGGACTATACGGAGCTTCACTACAGAGTATTGGGTGATCTAGTGAAGCACTGAATCTGAATCACCCAGAATGAGCCATGGAGCCACAACATTGGTGGATACGGGTCGGGCATCTTAGCACTGGTCGATGTCCTCAATGGGTATTTGATAATTACATTGGAGGTGAGTTTGGTACCGACCCCGTATGTGGTGTGCTACTACCAACTTCTTGATCATCCTAAATATCCTCCTAACAGTCCAAACACACCAGACTATTGCACTTTATTAATACTTGATTATGCATTTCTTAAAATTTATGTACTATATCCTAAAAGAAAAAAAGAGTTTCACGAAATTCTCCATAGGGATCATAAATTGTGGAGTTTGATTAGGACCAATATTTGTTAACAGCCAAACACCTGATACCAATGGTTAAATTTGATATGTTTGTATGCCATTGGTACATCTTTGTTGCAACTCATTAGTTTATGCTCATCCTATTCAACAAATTCACCTTTTTAATGAAGTTTTTAAATATGAATCATCAAATAAATTTAGTACTATAGAATTGAGCCGTCTATGATAGAAAGGGTAAGGCTAGGGATCCCTTACCCCAACGTCTTAGCATTTTCTAAAGCATCAGTAACCCTAGGGGGTCAATGTTGAAAGCTATCCACATTGGGAGTTCCTCCACTCTTGGAATTGAACTTGGAACGTCCTCAACACGTTTTCATTTCTTAACTTAAGGGGTGTGTATTTTTAATGTCTTGCTACTAATTTTTCTATTTATATCTTTCTACTTTATTATTTTCATGTCAATTTTTGGCCCGTGCATCGCACGGGGTGTTTGCTAGTAATATATATTAAGAAAACAATTACTAGTCAAATCTATCTACAGAGAAAAAGAAAAAGAAAGAACAACAGTCGGGAATGGCGATGAGATGTCTTCTTCCTCGTCTTATCATTTTCCTTTTGTTTTTCTTATAGACTCGTAATCATCTCTAGTTGTAACTGGTTTTTGCCAAAACCGGTACGCCCTTGTGGTCGCCTCGTGTCCCTTTTAAAACCCCTGAACTGTGGTTAAGATTCACTCACTCCTAAGGTTCACCAACCTATCTTTGGTTTTTACAAAAAAATAATAGAAATTTATTAATTGTGGTTAAAATTTACCAACTCTTAGGGTTAACTTTTTTTTCTAAAAACCAAAGATAGGTGGGTGAATCCTAGGGATAGGTGAATTTTAACCACAGTTAAAGGGTGTAAAAAGGGACATGTGCCGACCACAGGGGCAACCACTTTTGCCAAAAACCGGTTACCACTGGAGAAGATTACCGGTCTTTTCGTTTATGAGGCATGCTAGCCCTACTCTCCTTCAAACACATGAGGATTGAGATCTTCATGAGTTTGCCACAAGTCGAGTACTCTTCACCCTTGATGTTCTTTGATAATTTGTTGATGAATTATTAGAACATTCAACTGTGCTTGGTGGTCACCATCACTCTGTGAAGTCCATCTCTATTGCATCCCGCTCATTTTGAGTTTGTCGGAGCCGGTGGCCCACTGATCAGGCTGTCATAATCTTCTCCCAAAGCACATGACGTATGACCCACGATTTGAATAAAAACTCTCGTTGTAGAGGGCATTAATAAATGAAAAGGAACAAGGAGATCTATGGGATGAGTATGATCCTGGGGGTGGTAAAAGTATAGAGGATGATAGTGGGGTTTTTATTTAAAACAAAAAACAATCAAAAGTTTGACAGCCGGCGGGCGGTGGCGACACCACTCGCTGGGAAAAGAAAAATAAGAGCTAAGAGCTCACCAAATGGTCGGTGACTTTGATACCATGTGAACAAACTGGTTTATTGAAAAGCTTGGATGGATTACAATGACCCATAGAGGGTTTAAATAAATAACTCAAAACTCATCTGCAAGATAAGAATAAAAGCCAGTCGTGGGTGCGCCTCCTGCTGATGCTGATCCTCTCTTGAATCCCGGTCTCTTTTGCCCGGTTTGCCATTGGGTCAATAACTTAGTTGAATGTAGATCTCCAAAGTTCATCCTTTTGCAGCTATATATACTAATCCAAGATTATCTATGAGATCTTGTGTATCTCATAGATATTACATAATTATTTCCCTAATAAATAGAAGTGGTTTCACGTGTTGAGACTTTAAGACGGTTTTTTAGTAGCCCTCACAATCGCAAGATTGTTCTAATCCAGACTTCAAACCAGGTCCAACATGTGCAAAGAAACCCTACTGATCATTGATATACAACATCTTTGTGTCGCTTCAAAACATTTACATCCTAATAAAAGTCATCCAACAACTCTGCTTGACCGTGGAAATTTTGATTTGGTTCTTCCAACGAAACCAAGTGATCCAACAACTGTTTGACCGTAAAATTTTTGATTTGGTTCTTCCAATGAAACCAAGAGCCTTACGAGCAACTGTGACCCTTGCATTGGGCGTAGTACTATCTTAATTAATGTAGTGCAATTTCAACATCACAACAGCTAAGTCTTATTTTCTTACCATGAGAGGAGTTCCATGTTCATTCGAAAATTAGAGCATTCCTAGCAGCCTAACTTTTTGGTTATTTTGGAGACCAAAGCACTAAAAATTACAAAAAAGGACCCCAACAGTCTCATGTAAATAACGATTTTGGTTTGGTGAGTGTATAGTACTCACCAAAGTGGTTTGGTGAGTGCTGTACACTCATCAAACCAATGTTTCTCTCCCTTCCCCTTTTGTTTTCCCACACAAATAATAAAATAATGTTTCTCTCCCTTCCTTTTTTGTTTTCATGTTAAACTGGTGAGACTGTTAGGACTGAGGAGTGTTAAAAAATAGATAACCAAAATAAAAAAAAGTGACTTTTAGCTATATTGGTGAGACTGCTAGGAATGCTCTTAATGGTGGATGTGACATGTTAAAAAATTGCGGGTCTCTCGCACAAGCCAGAAAATATTTTACCAGGGTCATTTTTTACCAGGGTCTCTTCCAAAAGTCAAAATTCCCGCATGCATGAAAATTGAAGTACTCATTCCCTTTTGGGTAGAAATTGCAAATTCGCATTTCATGAGTTTTTAAATGACACGAGAATTAAAATTTTTAGAATTCTAAGTAAAAGAATAACATCAAAACTGTCAATTCTTGGAAATTATTAATCCCCACCTCCTAATCAAGGCCTAATATGTGCTAAAATCTTGTGGTATGGCGTGCTAGTGCAACACGCGCATTTATCAAAACTGTGCTACTTCTCCACATTGTCATCCAAGGACATGAGATATGTAGGTCACACGCGTTAACCATAGTATTCTCCAATAAGATTACAAGCTTGTAAAATCACATTTCCTCTTACGTGCCTAATTAGCTTACTATGACAAGAAAGCCAACCTTTGTTTGGCTATAAATGAGCCCCTCATGATGGGGTGAAACTCAAACTAGAAATTCAAATTCTGGTATGGCTCATCAGCGCTTGTTTCCACAATTACTTTCCTTCTCCTCTAGACATGTTGACCCAGCAATTCGATCCTTGGATACCACTGGGATCCAACATTCAGAGGTTCCGAGGCGATCGGCGAACTACAAACCAAGCATTTGGAACAATGATTTTTTGCAATCTCTAAATAGTGATTACTTGGTGATTAGGATAAATTTTAATACATTTTACTGTAATTCGCCATCCCTTGCATGGATCATACTAACTTGGGAGTGATATATATATTTTTTTCTAGGGGGAGATCTACGTGAGAAAGATCCAAAGGCTGAAGGACGATGTGAAGCGAAGGTTCGATGAAGCAATGGAGCCACTGTCTCTGCTAGAGCTAATTAATACCCTCCAAAGGTTAGGTGTGGGGTATCACTTTGAGAATGAGATCAAGAGAGCCCTAGACACCATACTTCCCATCGATAAAAACAATGGTTTGGAAGAGGAGGATTTGTATGCCACAGCTTTGCACTTTAGGCTCCTTAGACAATATGGGTATGAGGTCTCCCAAGATAAAATGAATATTTCTCTCCCTCTCTACATCTTCTCTCTCTATTCACACGCACACATACAAACACATCTAACTAGATATTTCTTAAAAAAACTAGATATTTTCAAGAGCTTCAAAGACGAGAAGGATGGTGCTTTTAAGGCATCTATTTCTGAGGATATTAAGGGAATGATTAGCCTGTATGAAGCTTCTTACTACGCTGTAGAAGGAGAAGATCTCTTAGATGAAGCTCAAGAATTCACTGCAAGACATCTTAAAGAGCTCAAAGAGAGCATAGCCCCACACCTTGTCAAACAAGTGAGTCATGCCCTAGAGCTTCCCTTGCATTGGACGTTGCCAAGGATAGAAGCTAGATGGTTCATAGATTTCTACAAGATGAAAGAAGACATGGACCCTTTGTTACTCGAATTTGCTAAGTTGGACTTCAACATGCTGCAAGCAACATACCAACAAGAGCTCAAAGTTGTATCAAGGTATTTATTGTTAGGACTTTGCTACTAAGAACCCCTTAGGCCGAGACCACCGAGACCGTGCTCTAAGAGAACGGGATTTCATGTGGGGCTCATTTCACATGGTAGGCCCCATCTGAAATCCCGTGCTCTTAGAGCATGGTCTCGGCCCTAAGAGGGTCTTAGAAGCTTTGTCGTTATTGTTATACATATTCATCCATATATAACATGCATGTATATATAGACATACCTGCATGCATTTGTACATACAAAAATATTTATGTAGGCACATACATCTAGTGCATACATATACATCTCTCTCTCTCTCTCTATATATATGTATCAGTGGAATCTTAAAGATAGTCTTATTTGTTTCTGCATTTCAGGTGGTGGAAGAGCTTGGACCTAGGAAAGACATTGAGCTTTGCTAGAGACAGGTTGGTGGAGTGTTTCTTATGGGCCAAAGGATTATGCTTTGAACCTCAGTTTGGAAATTGCAGGAAACAAATCACAAAAACCACTTTATTTATAACAACGATAGATGACATTTACGATGTCTATGGTTCTTTGGATGAACTCAAGCTCTTTACCGATGCTGTTGAGAGGTTGGTAAAAATTGCTTTGTTTTGGATCATAATTAATGTCTAATATGTTACTTTGTTTTACCATATCAATATCTTTTATAGTGATAATAGTTGGATTTTGATGGATTTTACAGATGGGATGTTAACACCTTGCAAGATCTTCCAGAGTATATGAAGATATGTTTCATAGCTCTCTACAACACTAGCAATGAAATGGCTTGTGAAATTCTTAAAGAGAAGGGTTGGGACATCATACCGTACATAAAGAAAGCGGTATCTATCGATCGGCTTTTTTGCAATGTTTTTTTATACATCTTGTCAAAATGTTTCTAATTATCGATCTATCTGCGACCTTGTAAACTTGAGATTATCTGTTTTGCTGATGGGTTTGACTTGTTTTAGTGGGCAGACTTATGCAAAGCATACTTGGTAGAGGCCAAGTGGTACTACACTGGATATAGGCCATCACTTGAGGAATATATGAACAATGCATGGATTTCAATTATGGGAAATGTCATACATGTTCATGCCTTTTTTCTGGGGATAAAGATTACAAAGGAGGCACTAGAATGCTTAATGGAGTATCCGAATCTCGTACGTTGGTCAAATTTGGTTGTTAGATTTGCCGATGATCTGGGAACGTCAACGGTATTTGAGCTAATTTATGCTTTTTGTACTTGAGCACACTGATACCATGCTAAACTAAAAACAAAAATAAAAATTCCTCTTACTACTTCTTTATGTTGTAAACATAGGATGAGCTTGAGAGAGGTGATGTTCCCAAATCAATCCAATGTTACATGCATGAGAGTGGCGTTTCTGAGGAAACTGCTCGTGAACACATCAAGCATCTGATCAGGGACACAATGAAGAAGATGAATAAAGATCGGGTTGCTTCTTCCCCTTTCCCACAACCTTTTATTAGTGCAGCAGTAAACGCTACTCGAACAGCCCAATTCATGTACCAATATGGAGATGGGCATGGTGTTCCAGATCAAGAGACAAAGGAGCGAGTTTTTTCGTTGTTGGTTGAACCTATCCCCCTTATGGAGGGATAGACTGCCTCTCTCTCTCTCTAAGCATCATCTATCTAAGGTTAGTAGATAGGTCCTACCACTGGAGTAGCCAGGGAGGTGTGCTTAAGTATGTTTTGCTATTTGTTGAGGTTTTCTACCACTGGAATAGCCAGGGAGGTGTGTTTAAGTATGTTTTGTTATTTTGTTGAGGGAAAAACCTTCCTATGTGTTTTTGTTATCTCGACAGGTTAATAAATTGGTGGGCATATCAACTCCTCACCCCCGAGATCTATTTTTTTCTTTCCCTTTTATTCTTTTTTAAGTGCCTAATTTTACTATTCATTAGTTGACTCTTGAGTTAGTATGTTGTAAATTGGGGGCCTTACCAACTGTCTCACCCCCAACTAGTGGTGCTGGATGTTTGCATGTAAATAGTTTTACCACGTGAATCATTTTGGAATAAAAGCTTTTACCGTAAATGATTCAGTTTTTGTTATTTGGTTGCCTTCTTAAAAATAAGGTGGAAATTCTTTTAATTAATAAAATAAAAAATAAAAATATAAAAAATAAAATAAAATAATGAATTATATATAAGGGTACTTTTGTGAACTTTAAAATAATTTTTAAATGGTTGGGATTTTAAGGGAAAATGACTTACAAGTTTTTGAAATGTAAGTTATTTTTTGCAAAAGTCGTTCATTTTCCGTAAATCATTTTACTCAGGAAAGGTTTTACATACAAACAAACACGTATAATTGACATTTTCCACCTAATTGATTGGTTTTCCCCTATTTACGTTGGCAAACAGATCATAAATGCAAAATACATTCATGAATATGAACTTAGTATGCATTTCAATACATAAACCTGTAAATGTTATCTAAAATTCTACAATCTGCAATATGCTACAAGTATTCAAAAAGTCTTTTCTGTGAGCAATAATCCGCACCAAAGAAATGATAGAAACTGTAACGATGTCTACGAATTGAGGTGCGTACTAAGTCGATCTTTTCAAGATGATTTGTGCCTACGTGATGCACAGAGTATCTGATGTGTCACCTCTAAGATAAAACAAGCTCATGAAAATCAAATATTAGCTATAGTCGTGCACAGACTGCCACACAAGTTCTTGTTTCTTACCTAGCAAAAACTTAGAATAATATTGCAAAAATCAAAGCTAGAAAGACAGAAAAGATGATTTATAACAAGATTTTTAATAGAAAGGTGCCTTATCTAGAGTAAGAAAGAAACCTGATGGGATTTTCCATAAATATGAGATAATAATGCCCATTAGTGTTCCCAATAAAACGGTAGACACGACTAATGCAAATCCCAGTAGGTAAAGAAAATAATTAATTAAAATTAAAGATGGATTCTACTAAAAAGATTGCAAATCAATTGAAGACTCAACCCAACCTAGCATGGCACGACACGCGTCTGTGTTTTAGCATAGTAATGTGACAAGGAAGATAGGAACTACCAACTCCACCTATTACATTGAGAAAAGAGTAGTGATAGGCGGACCAATGGATCCCAGTTGGTGAGCATTTAAGAGGGGGGGGGGGGCATCCTCCAATAGGTGGATGCCTTAGGTTAGCAAATGGGATCCATCGGTCTGTTAAGTATTTTCCTAGAGAAAACATTTGTCATAAGAATCTGGTGTGGGACTAAATTGTCGCGCCCCAAAACCCACCCTAGGAGTTAGAGTGAACTTTAGACGACTAATCATGACTTGCTTGACAACTAACCTGCAAAACCCACAGAGCATATACAATAGAGGATATAAACAGCGGAAACATACTCTAACATAGCACAGCGGAAGACTACCAAACCTCTATGTATATACATACGCAAATCCAAGTTTATACAAAAAGTCTCCAAAAGAAAGTGCGGACATGCCCGCCAAAATACATAAATCTGACTCTCGTCTCACCCACAGCTAATCTACTCAGAATCTACAACCACCTATTGGTAACCCTCTACTGGAGGTTCCTCCAAAGGCTCCTCGACATACTCCTCTTCCACCCATGGACCAGGAGCACAAACATCAAATGGAGTAGCAGTTCTCTCAGAACCTGCCGACATAAGAAGTACGGCTGAGCATGGAATACTCAGCGGGTACTGAATACTAACCAACGATTATAGCATAAACATGGCAATACATAATCAGGAGAAATTCATATTTGTCACACGGAAACAATTTATATCATACAAGGAAGTAAAGCAGTTTATAATCATGCTTGAAACTCGTAGAAAACCGATAAATCCTCCTGAAAACATCGTGCACTTGACTTGACTTGAAATATCTTTTCGTACGTGAAAGCTTGTCTTGTCTATCTTGCTTGATTCTTGTATGTCATGTCATGTCATGCATGCTTGCTTGTGATCATGTAACTTGTGAGATGCACTTGTGAGATGTACTTGTGAGATGCCTTGAGAGGGAAGGGAGACCCTTCTTTATGCAATGCACTTGCGAGGGAAGGGAGACCCTTCTTCATGATATGCACTTGTGAGTGAGGGGAGACCCCTCGTGGAATGTTGGGTCTTGTCTTCTTGTGAAAAGCGAGGTAAAACATATCGTAGGATATGTCCCACCTCTAACCATGTTCTTGAAAACCTCGATAAATCATGTCATGCATGCCGTGCTCGTGGGAACCGTGTACATACTTGCATTCAAATTTAAAGATGACATTTGGGTAATTTCACAACACATATAGCATCAAAGATTGAGTAATGTAATATTCATAGCATTATGGGAAAGCAGGAAACACACTATCATAGTCCCTAGTAATATTCATAATTTATTAGGCATGCATTTCCAGATTTTCAGCTCACTGTGTTCACCTTGGCATTTCATCAAACATGGTATGTTCATTATGGATTTATCCTACAACATGCTTTTCTAGATGGGTTTTACTCAAATCATACATGTACGTTCATTATTGGAACAATGCCCTTCCCCATTTGTTCATCACACACAACCATTGGCATCCAATCGCCCATCCCATCTCCATTCACCATTCACCATTCACCATTCATCATTCACTATTTACCATTCATCCATCTCATAGCACATGTGTAAATGAAAGAAAATGAAGAGGAAAGAAGGGGAAAGAGGAACTATAACTAGGAGGGTAGTAAGAAGCACCGACCTTGAAGAAATGAGGAAGAAACCCCTTTCCAAAAGACTGTGAGTTGCTGCCCTAGCTTGATTCGTGAGCTCCACGAATGCTTGCACCGAAATCTTGAAGAAAACGGGCTTGAGGTTGATCTAGGGTTTCAAACCCTTTGATTTCTCTCCCAAATGGAAACCCTAGGTTGGAATCGCCTTCTCCTCTTTCTTCTATTCTCTCAAACTCTCTAAGTGTCGAATGATGCCCTAAAGGCTCAGATTAAACTCTTAAGGTAAGAGTGAACTGACCAAAAGACCGAAATACCCTTACTGGGATTTCTGTGAATAGTGCTGTGAATAGTGCCAACTCGTGGTGCTGTGAATAGTGTCAACTCGTGGTCGGTGAATAGTGCCACTCGTGGTGCTTGTGAATAGTGCCACTCGTGATGCTTGTGAATAGTGCAAACTCGTGGTGCTTGTGAATAGTGCCACTCGTGGTCCGTGAATAGTGCCACTCATGGTGCTTGTGAATAGTGCCACTCGTGGTCCGTGAATAGTGCCACTCGTGGTGCTTGTGAATAGTGCAAACTCGTGGTGCTTGTGAATAGTGCCACTCGTGGTCCGTGAATAGTGCCACTCGTGGTGCTTGTGAATAGTGCCACTCGTGGTCCGTGAATAGTGCCACTCATGGTGCTTGTGAATAGTGCAACTCGTGGTCCTTGAATAGTGCCACTCGTGGTGCTTGTGAATAGTGCAAACTCGTGGTGCTTGTGAATAGTGCCACTCGTGGTGCTTGTGAATAGTGCCACTCGTGGTCCGTGAATAGTGCCACTCGTGATGCTTGTGAATAGTGCAAACTCGTGGTGCTTGTGAATAGTGTCACTCGTGGTGCTTGTGAATAGTGCCACTCATGGTCCGTGAATAGTGCCACTCGTGGTGCTTGTGAATAGTGCAAACTCGTGGTGCTTGTGAATAGTGCCACTCGTGGTCCGTGAATAGTGCCACTCGTGGTGCTTGTGAATAGTGCCATTCGTGGTCCGTGAATAGTGCCACTCGTGATGCTTGTGAATAGTGCAACTCGTGCTTGTGAATAGTGCCACTCGTGGTGCTTGTGAATAGTGCCACTCGTGGTCCGTGAATAGTGCCACTCGTGATGCTTGTGAATAGTGTCACTCGTGGTGCTTGTGAATAGTGCCACTCGTGGTGCTTGTGAATAGTGCCACTCGTGATGCTTGTGAATAGTGCAAACTCGTGGTGCTTGTGAATAGTGCGACTCGTGGTGAGCTGCACAACGTGCCCGTGGTGAGTTGTACAACGTGCCCGTGGTGAGTTGTACAACGGATGCAAACAGTATACGTTATCAGAGTACGTTGTCTGTGCCACGATTTCCTACAGGTACAGACTGTTTTAGCCATATCTTTTGACTCGTTCGTCCGATTTTGACGATTCAACTTGCGTTGTGTTCGTACTTCGAAGATGAACAATTCTGACATTTCAAAATTTCTAAATTCTTCTTCATTTATTAATCATACCTCTTAAAAAGGCGAGATGACAACGAAAGTGTCATGTATTAAGCATGAAAAAGTCTGGGGCTCTACATAAATAAAAACCCAAAACACATGGTTTGTTGGGATTTAAACCACGCGTTTAATCCCTAAACCCTTCGGATCTTGAGAGACTATGAATCACAGAAATCACACAACAATTAGAAAAATTTGCAGAGAAGAAAATAGAGACAAAACACACGGATATACGAGATTCGGCAACGTGCCTACGTCCTCGGGAGCCACACCAATTCACTATATTGAAGATACAGAATACACAGTTTTTCTCTCTTAGAAAAATTACGGTCACTTCTCACACTCGTTAAACCTAAAAAATAAGCATACAGCCCCCCTTGCCACCCCCCCGGGCAATCTGCTAAAGGTTGTCTACATTCCCAACATGGTTTTCCTTCCTCTATTTAGTTCACCCACCAAAACCACAACACATATTGTATTATATATGTTAAACCCGAGATCAACTTAGTCATGCATAATCACATCTCCATTGTTTTTTTTAGGTTGGGGTTAGGAGGAGTAGAAGTTCCAAGCTTGACCAGCCTTACCATCTACCCTTGCTCAGCCTTATCAAGGAGTAAGGCTGCACACAAACGGAGCTGGCTCGATAGCTTGGCTCGTCTCGGTTCGACTCGATCAAGCCGAGCTCAAGTCCATATTTTTAAGCTCGATCGAGCCGAGCCGAGCCTGGAGTTGGGCTTCAAATTTCAAACAAGCTGAGTTTGAGCCAACCCCTATTTGATCGTTCGGCTCGAAGCTCGGCTCGTATAAGCTTAGTTTGGCTTGAGCTCGTCTTGACTTGTAATATATATTATATTCAAATTTTAAAATATATTGTATATTAAATTTAGAAAATATTTCATTTGTCAACTCGGTGTACCATCTCTCCTCTTTAGTCATCTTTACTATTATAATGCGAGAGGCATGCATAGATGACTTTCCCAAAATTATCAAACTACCCTTACTATTATAATGCGAGAGGCATGCGTAGATGATTTTTCCAAAATTCCCAGGCTGCCCTTATATAAAAAAAAATTTTATTCAATGTTTTACTTTAATGTGTTACTGTTTTACTGTAATTTCCAAACTACCCCTTATCTATTTAAAGAATATAATCACAGTCAAGTGCGATTGAACTCGGGGAGAGTTCAATCACACCCGCAGGTTAACACGTGTCCCTTTTAACTCCTATTAACTGTCGTTAACTCCTTCCCCTCGCTCTCTCGTGCATCTCACGTACCACCTGCTAGTTTCAATAAAGATACTTGTGAACACGGGTGTTTTACTTACTGAAGAAGGTTTGACTGAGAGTCGCCACCTATTCATTTTGAGGGATAGGTCCTAGATGGTTTGATTGATTTGGATAAGGCAAATGATCTATCAGAGATTAGGGTAAGCGGTTCGATTAAGCCCCGGGGAAGGTGTTAGGCACCCCAGGACCCCCATTTTACATTGGTTACCTACTCCCTAAATTTAAGCCAAATTTAATCTCAATATTAATTAGAATGCCTAAATGTTTAATGAAATGCTAATCCAAGAACTAAAGAAAGCTAGCTAGACTAGGGTTGAATCCGAGTTGGATTGCCTACGTACTCACATTGAGGTGAGATCAGACCGAGCGTAATTCTGGCACATGAAGCCAAGGCTAGGGGGGTGTGTGTCTGTGCATTGGGTAGCCAAGGGTCTAGCCCGGAGGCTAGAGTTTAGTTGACCTGGTTGGTCAAGTGCATGGTTAATTCTAACCGCGGTTAGAAGGATGTTAACCATGGTTAGATGGGCTAACCAAGGTTAAGAAAGCAAGCAAGGATTTTTTGGTCATTTTTGATCTTTTTATATTTTTCTGATTTTTTTGGTATTTTATGGGGTTTTTCCAAAGGGTTGGGTAACTTAACCATGGTTAAAAAGTAACCGGGGTTAAGGTAACCCCAGTTAAGCAAGCTAGTCAGATCAAGAGTGGGGCCCAGAACACGTGGCTGGGCCTAGATTGGCCTCCTACCAGTTCTGGGCCCGAAGCAAAGCCCAAATTCAAAGTTTACAGGGAGTGACGGTAAAATGTTTACCACCATTCCAAATATAACATTGTTTGGAATGGCAGTAGACATACTACTGCCATTAAGCTGATATTTGTGCACTGTATTTGCAAGGGTTAAAGCCAGGTTAAGGGGTTAACCCCAGGGTCAGGGACCCTTAGGGTTTGGTCAAGGAAGTGTCAAGGTGTCCTGGGCTCATGATGGGCCCTGGAGTGGTTTAAAATGGGCCTAAAGAGGGCCTGGAACACACTGAGCATAAAATAACAAAATGGCGGTAATTGGATTACCGCCATTTAGACTGTTTGCAAACCAAGGCCATTTTAACCATGGTTAGGGGGTGGCGCCATAATTTTTTAAAATATATTTGGCCCCCCCAAATTTTGTCTTATATAATATAGTGGCCCCCCAATATTTTTTGTCACATATATAGTGGCCCCCCCAATAGGTATTTGAATATCTATTTCACTACTATTGGGTTTCCGAAAAACCTAGAATTCTTTTTTGAAATGATATGTTGAGACAGCCATGAACGGTAAGAAGAGATGCATAAGAGAGAATGTTTGGCATTGAGGAGCCACTTTATCATGTGCCCTTTGATAGCTGATGTCCTCACGACTCTGACTTTGGAGGTTAGAGGGGGAATACAAATGGATGGTGAATGAGAGAAGTGAAACGTATGATATTCATTAATTAGAGTTAAATGTAATAATTGAGAGATCGGTTGCTTAGTTCGTTGAACTGTGAGGAAATATAAAGGTGGGAACATGTGAAGTGAATGCAGTAGAGGTTGGAAAACAGTCATGAGTTTATGGGACTTGGTACCCTTTAGGAGTCGAAGAGTTGCTCAAAGCAATAGACCTCTTCCAATCAGGCTATTCTGTTAGGGTTTTTCTTATTAAATAAAAACCTATGTGGTCTGGCGCAATCCTTAGTTTTCAAAACTCGGATTGTATTGCTGTCAATAGAGAATGTTAAGGATAATGGGTCCCACTAAAGAGATGTGATCAAACAGGGACTCTTTAAGTATTATTAAAGCTAACAACATGGTCAGGGTTGGCGACCGTTAGATCTTTGGTGTGATCCCTCTTAACCTTTGGATCTTATGATGGGTAAGGTTCCAAGGGTATATAAAGCAAAGAGGGGGTCCCTCTTTTCTCTTACGTCAATTGGAAGCCCCATTGAATCAGACCTAAGGAGAAAAGAGAAGACTCTCTCATTCCTCTCAAGCGCCGAGAAACACAGCATCACACCGTGAAGGGAATAGGGAAATTCCAGCGAAATGTATGAGATTAACTGTTTCAATCCTTGTTTGCTTTTGATTATGAAATCTAGAAAAGTTGATTGCATGGTCTAGATCCAGGAATTGAATAATCTTGTTTTTTTTAAACATTATTATTCTTGAATCCCAACAATTGGTATCAGAGCACAGGGTTGACCTTGTGATTAATTTTTCTTAATAATCAAATCTAAGTGGGGTTTTATTTTCGGATCTAATAATCAATTTTTATTGATCTTGTGATTCGGATGTAAGGTAAATCAAATAAATAGAATGGATTAATTTTCGGGCTTGAAAATTATTATTTTTAATGATTAAAGTGTTTCAGATTTATTAAAATCAAATCATAATCTTTTATTGGATTATTTCGGATTTTTAATAATCGTATCTAGGATCCGAGTGAATCGGATTAAAGGTTAACAGTAAAGATATTTAATTAAAAAAAAAAGAAGAAGAGATTTTTGACCGTTTCGGTTGGACGGAGATTCCGCTGCCGTCCGTCGCAGGAGAGGATCACTGGCGGTGAGGTTTTGGTCGCCTGAGTCAGGCCGTCGGTTTGGCACCGGCGGCAGCCGCAGAGGTGGCCGGTAGGGTCCCCAAGAAGGAGAAACCGTATACGGTATTTAGGGTTTTAAAAAAAATAATAACAATAAAACAGTCCGGGTTGAGAAGATAGGCTTTACGAGGGTCAACCCGACCCTGTAACCCGAACCTACACCCGATCCATAGGTTCTGACCCAAACCGAATCCGAGTGGTTTGACCCGACCCGATCATCATGGAGCACAACCCGACCCGATTATACAGACCCCGGTTCGTATGGACCGAACCGGGCCGATCGGACCGGAATATATGCCGAACCGGATCAGGACTGAACCGGACCGAGCCGCGTCTTAGACCGGACCGCGTAAGACTGTCGAACCGCGCGCGCGTGATACGCAGAACGCGCATGTGATTAATTTCTTGCGCGTGAAGCGCAATCCCATGCGCGTGTAGCGCACAACCTGCGCGTGACACGCACTACCCGCGCGTGATCCACACGTGTCACTGGCCGAACGTGTCCCCTGCGCGTGACACGTCCCCAGGACACGTACTGGGAGAGTGTCCGACCCTTCATGAAGTTTTTGGGTGTTCTGATTCCGTTTTTGGGGTTCATTTTGACTTCTGAGCACTGTAAAGAGCTGTTTTAGTACATGAATATTATTTTCCTATGGTTTTGACATTAAATAAAGGAAAAACTTGATGCTTTTACCCAAAATTAATATCAGGAATTAAAGTTAGATCATCCTATGGGGTTTAGGTTTGATCTGTAAGGCGTTCGTTCGAATGGTCATAACCAAAGTAGGTTAGATTGTCTTGCCCAAAGGTGACCGTCCTATATAGGTTATGGTTATTCGAATTTAGGGATTTCAATCTCTTTAAGATCGCGAGTTTGCACTCACCTACATTGAATAACTAGTCTTGCCCAAAGGTGTCTAGGGACTTCTTGTAGACTGAGTGGGGCAGAATGATTTGTGCGTGGCGGTGAGAGAAGGATAACCCTCTTGCCCAAAGGTGTGGAAGTGTCCTAATCAATCCAATACGTGATAGATCAGTTCTGTGCGCGACTATTGTCGCCAATTGGAGGGTGAATTGCATGTCGAAATCTCTTGCCCAAAGGTGTGATTAGATGATGCGCCCACCTGTCCCGTAAAGTGGAAGTAAGCAATTTTAAAGTAAACCACTTTAGCTATCCGGCTTAACCCCAAGACCAGATTAGAATCATAAAGCTTAAATAAAGTCATGTAATGACAAGTATAAAGTAAATTATTATAATTTGTGCAATAATTTGTTAGACATACCATAACATAGTAAAACATTGACATTTTCAGATATGGATGGGTCTGTTGTTCAGAAACATTTGACTGGGATTGAGCCTCTGAATGGTTCAAACTATAGTTCTTGGAAGATGCAGTTAGATATAGTTCTTGGTTGCCTTGATTACGACTTTGTCCTATTGGAGGAAAAGCCGGTTACTCCCACTGCTGAGTCTTCAGATTCAGATAAGTCTTTGTATTCGAAATGGGAGAAGGCCAATAGGATGGTCATGATGATCATTAGGGCTTCTGTTCAAGAAGCCATCAAAGGTGGTATTCCTACTGCTGATACTGCTAAGGTTCTTCTTGAGACTATCAAGAAACAATTTATAGGATCTGTTAGGTCTCATCAGTACAGTTGTTTACTCAGCTGATTTCATTGAAGTATGATGGTGCTGGAAATGTTCGGGAGCACATCTTGAAGATATCTAAGTTAATTATCTCTTTCTAAGAGCTTGGGTTGACAATTGAGGATGACCTCATGGTGCATTTGACTGTAGCCTCACTTCCAGAATCATTTGATGCTTTTAAGGTTAATTACAGTGCACAGGATAGGAAGTGGGATCTGCATGAACTGATAGCTGTGTGTGTTAGTGAGGAAGAGCGCTTGAAGCGTGGGAAAGCTGAGTATGCGAACTTGGCTGTGAATTCTTGTAGTAAGAAGAATTTTAAGAATAAAGGGTTCAAGAAATCTAATTCACAAAATTTCTGGCAAGGACAAAATTCAAGACAGAGTTCAGGTCATAATTTAGGACAGAGTTCGGGACATCAATTTCAGGGAAATGATAATACTGAGGAATCAGAGGAGATTGAGTGTTTCTTCTGCAAAGGGAAAGGTCACATGAAAAGAACTGTTTCAAATATAAAGATTGGTGCAGGAAGAACAAAGGAGTTCATTCATCGGCGAAGCGCCAAGGCTGATGAGCTGCTGATTTTTGAAGAACTCTACACCAACAGTATTAGAGGCTGTTGGAACTTGCTGATTAGTATTAGACTTTGTTTCTGGTTTTTACTATTAGATGTTATTTTCATTGTGCCGTTGTTTAGGCGAGATATTATTGGATTGGATACAGTTTAATTTTATCATTGAGGGGAGTACACTCTCAATCAGACATATTTTTCAGACAGTTGGTAGTAATATATTAGTAGATGATCTTTATTAGCTAAACTTGGACTCGTATTTTATATCATTCTTGTTGTATGTTTGTTAACATCAGACATATGTTAAGGTCAATGGGAGCAGGTTTGTAAGTTATATTTTGGATATCAAGATTACCAGAGATCATATTTCTAGACGTTTGGAGTTATCTCATAGGATTTCAGTTTGGTTTACAAGTGATATATCGAAATAGAAATTTAAAAATTATTCAGACTCTGATTTTGCTTGATTTCAAGATAGTTTGAAATCCTCATCAAATTTTGTGTTGTTGCATGTTTGGATTGTGAACCCATTAAGTAAAGAACTCTCCACCAGAAATTTTTTAAAGAACTTGTCATTATTATGGAACCTTTTAGAATCGTTTGATTCTTTTATTTAGTGGGAGTATTGTTCATTGTTTTATATTTCAGACATTTATATGATATACATGTCATTGTTTTACACTCTTAGATATTGATATGTTATGGTTATGCAAATTAAATAATTGATGCATCATTTGATTATAGTCATGTAATTGAACTGCACGTGCAAAAGGTAAAGACATCAAGTGATGGACTTCACATGATGGATGTCATTGATGTCAGGTTTGCCCGAGAGCCTCGCACAAAGCTCTCAAGTTGCTTGGGCTGAACATGGTTGGGCACCATGTTTGAGGCCTTCATTCTGGATACAAGGTGATGGACTTCACATGGCGGTTGCCGTAAAATATCGGAATGACATGCATATGCTTAAATCCATGTAGCGTGGACAATTTTTGGACGTATACATTTTGATCACATAAGGTTGTGTATAGTCCATATCACACCATACCTTGCCACCATAAAGAACCGCTCTGAAACATTAGTATTACTAGCTGTTTGACCATGGAGTGGCTTGCATCATAGTAAATGAACACTAGTAGATGCTAAATACTTCCATGATCACCGTTAGTGGTGCTTTTGAATCAAAGTGACAGTTAAAGAACACTTAATTCTCGACAGCAATGTTTTTCAAAATAATAAAAAAAAAAAAGTGGCCACTCATGTTTTTAAGGTTGTTCAATCCGAAGAGTCATTTTATTTTATTTAAGGATTGCTTGGACCAAGTGGGAGATTGTTAGGTTTTTTCTTATTAAATAAAAACCTATGTGGTCTGGCGCAATCCTTAGTTTTCAAAACTCGGATTGTATTGTTGTCAATAGAGAATGTTAAGGATAATGGGTCCCACTAAAGAGATGTGATCAAACAGGGACTCTTTAAGTGTTATTAAAGCTAACAACATGGTCAGGGTTGGCGACCGTTAGATCTTTGGTGTGATCCCTCTTAACCTTTGGATCTTATGATGGGTAAGGTTCCAAGGGTATATAAAGCAAAGAGGGGGTCCCTCTTTTCTCTTACGTCAATTGGAAGCCCCATTGAATCAGACCTAAGGAGAAAAGAGAAGACTCTCTCATTCCTCTCAAGCGCCGAGAAACACAGCATCACACCGTGAAGGGAATAGGGAAATTCCAGCGAAATGTATGAGATTAACTGTTTCAATCCTTGTTTGCTTTTGATTATGAAATCTAGAAAAGTTGATTGCATGGTCTAGATCCAGGATTTGAATAATCTTGTTTTGTTTTAACATTATTATTCTTGAATCCCAACATATTCATCTTCCAAGTGTTTTCCAAGAGGCAAGAAATAAACTTCTTCCAGTCAGGCTATTCATCTTCCAAGCATTTCCCAAGAAACCTCTTCCCAATAGGCTTCTCATCTCCCAACGAAGGCATGTAAGTACTACATTCTTCTTCTTATTCCCAAATAGATAGATTTTTCATCTCATAGATACAACTCGGCACAAGCTTTTTTCCCTGTCATTCATTTCCATCTCCTTTCCCCCTCCCTAATACAGGTATGCTCTTACCATTAACTTTTTGTTACCCTCACCCCATCATTTTATGCACCACAACACTACACTACACGAAATTATAATAACACTCTTTCCAAGAGGAGAGGGTGGAGATATTCAGCATCATCGTCGGAATCAAAGACGACAACTCTTGATTCTCCACTCGGCTTCGAGATTGAAGACTTATTCTATTCCCATATCAAGTCACCGACCACCTAAAAGTTACTTGGAAGTGTTGTCAAGTAATACTTTCGGACCTTTAAACCTTGTTCTCAATCGTTGGATTCATTCTCTTCTTTGACTATTTTCTCAATTCATTCCCATATCAAGTCACCGACCACCTTAGTTTCTCTGTAGTTCTGATTTTGTCAGCCATTCAAGGTGTTACAGGGTGAGGTATAAAATTGATTTGGATTTTTATCCATATAATCTGTTAAAATTTCTGTAACTTCCATGCTCCACTCTTTTCTAAGAAGTTTGAATTGAAGTTTAGGTGACCATTATTGGTTTTTAATTAACTTTTTGTTTTATTTGTTTCTTTTAAATATGCAAAGTGATATATGTATTGTGCAATGAAGAACCCCTGTGGATATGTTTATGTCTTAACAGCGACAGAAGACAACAATGCACAGTCTGTATTTTGGTTCACATTGCAGGGTTATATATTACTACTATTTTTCCGAATTCAAAAACTGGGTTTATTTTTATTTATTTTGTATTTCTTATTTTATTATGTGTTCTTATTGAGGATTCATCTCCTACGGTATGTATAGCTTATTATATTGATAGTAACATATTATTGTTAATAAATTAGTAAAATAATAATGTTTATACATTATTTAAGTCATACGATTGTATTATTTTTATTATTAAATGATATTGTATATAATTGTTAGATAATAATAAGGAATATGATTCTTACTTACCACATGTCCCTTTTTAACACTTGCTAACTTTGATTAAGATTCACTCACCCCTAGGGTTCATCCGTCCAACCTTGATTTTTAGGGAAAAAATACTAATAAAATAATATTAACCTTAGGTTGATTAAGCTCAACCACGTTTAAAGGGAGCTCTATAAACCACCACGTGTCCCTTTTAATACCTACTAACTGTGGTTAAGATTCACTCAGGTTGATTACGCTTAACCATAATTAAAGGAGGCTCTACAAGCTGCCATGTGTCCCTATTAAAACCCATTGATTGTGGTTAAATTATTTCATCAAATAATTACTTTGTTAGAAATTAAATATTAAAATAATTTTATTAATTACTTATAATTATATATTATTGGCATACAAAATTCTTTTATTATATTTAATGTAGATAATAATATATTATTTAATATTTATAAAATATCTAAATTAATTAATTTTCATAAAAATATTATACTTATTACTAGCCAATACCACGGTGACTTTTATTGCTACCCCACTCTTATTAGTTATTACCAGACTCTCAATGTTTCTTCTCCTTCCCAACTCCGATAAGGTATACAAACATCTATCTATAATTCAACTCTAAAAAAATCGTTTTTTATTTTGGAATCAAAGTTCGAGTCTTATTAACATTTATTTGTAAGGTTTCTATTATTTTCTTTTCTATCAAAGCCGTGCATCGCATGGGGTCTTTGCTAGTGTTTCTGTAACTGAAACTCCATCTGAAGCTTTCATCTTCTCACCCATCTCTTGGCAGAAACTTATCCCAATTGGATCGTTCAATTGGGTTGTTCCGATACGCTTCACTTGAAAATAAAGCTCAAAAATCAAAAAAGGAAATCATAACGTCACCCCAATAAGTGGAAAGCTAATACACCCACCCATTCGGTGTATGTGTTCATAACTCTGGAAAATCTCCTTAATCCTTACCTCTTCGTTCTTTCAACCTGGTCTTCTCAAGTCTCAACCCCATAGACATCAATAGAGAAAAAACGCCACTTTATCTTCTTCACCCAAAACTGTCAGATCTTACATAGTGCCCTAAGCTGCGACGATAAAACCGCAATCCCTACAATGCTTACAACCCCAAAGTCTTGCATCTTCTTTCATTAACCCTCATGAAAGAAGATATTACCCAATAACACCATTTTGGGATGGCATCGGATCCTCTCTGGCCATGCCTGAAATGTGCACTCGGGCCATCACAAATGAAGCGCCAGCTGGCTGGAGAAGTCATTTCATGGGCCCATGACTTCTCCTACCTTTCTTTGATACATGGTGATAAAATGGTGAGATAAAGGGGAGGAGATATCAAGTGAGGAGAAGTCGAAATTTGTTTTGTGCCACATGGCGCTTCATGTATGGAGGCCGAGAGCACTTTTCTGGTAGGGCCAGAGAGAATCCGAAGCCAATTGATATATACCATCATCTACATGATGATGAGTCTGTGGGGCCCAACATGTGTTTTGACTAATTTTCTTTGTCAGCTCATTAATCCATTGCGTGAGACATACGGTATGCTGCCACGTAACTTAGGAAGGCTTAGGATCCTCTCGAGTTCAAACCGGGGAGACTCTCTCTGGTTTGAACCCCTAGAGGTCGTCACCCCCTAGAGGTCGTCACGTGTCTCTTTTGACACCCCTTAACCATTGATAAGGTTCACCCACCCCTAGCTAGGGTTCACCCTAGGGGTGGGTGTGAACCTTACCCATGGTTAAGGGGTGTCAAAGGAGACATGTGGCAACCTCTAAAATACTTCTGTGGGACCCACAATCTCTTCCTCACACAATAACTTTCCTCTCTCATGAAATCCTCCACTCACACAATTCCCCGTCTCATTAAATCCCCCACTTACACACGTTTCTAGATTTTAGGAATTCTCTCTCAATAAATTTCCTCTCACGTTACATTTTGGAAAATAGTTAAGGACCCTTTCAATCCCATTTGCTGCTCATTCATCTCTCCATCTCACACAAACACACACCAACTGTGGTGAGCATTTAAGAGGGGGGCATCCACCAATAGGTGGATGCCTTACGTTATCAAATGGGATCCATGGGTCCGCCTATCACTACTCTTTCAAAAATCAAAGGAGTCTAGGAGCTATTCATCTCCCATATGATACTGATGAATCCTTTTCCCCTCCTCTTCTCCAACCTCTTCAAGGTTGAGTCAACCCTTCCACGTCTTCAAAAAAACCCTTCTGCCTTCTTCTATTTACCCTAGAAACCCTAATACACCCAAATAACACCACAAAAGAGAGAGAGCTGTGTTTGATCCCACCATGTCTGAGATCATCCAACAAGGTTAAGAAACTATCTAATACAGCTACAAATCCACCCTCTCATAACAAAATATTGCTCATAACTTTGACTCAATCAAGTTTTTTCTTATTTCTTATCTTTTTGAACTTATGTTTGAACACCCTTTATTTGTTTTTCTCTATTCAAAGCTTTATTTATCTTTGTTTTGGAATCTATGATGTTTGGTTTGTTGGGTTTGGTTTCTGCACTGACTTTTAATCTATTGTTAATTTTTTGTAGGCAACGCGAGCTTGATTTTGGTCAGGTTCAAAGGATATCTCCATTAAGCATCACGTTGGAGTCGTCTTAGATTGGGCCCCTGGAGTTGTCTTCGATTGGGCCCATCATGAGGGGTTCTCCTGTTGTGAGGTCCCTACTATGAAACTTCGTGTCCACCAAGTTCCATTCACACGACCACATGAAAAGACAAAGATTATTGTTCAGGAAGGTGAGCAGCTGCGTCTGTCCGAACTTTGTAACGCAATGAAAACATATTAGCTTTTCTCTCTATACATCTAAGATACATCAGAATTGTATTGCTGTATATTGTTGGGTTATTTTTGTTTATATTGCAGAGCAGTTCAGTCTCTCTGAGATATAGTTTCAATGGTTGGATTCGTTTCTTTTGTTGTTAGACTAATGCTTTGCTTTTTGTAATTTTATTTTTGGTCTGTCTTATCCAGAAGGGTATTACATGTTGTGATGAATTTATTTACTTTTTCTTAATGTGTTTAGAGAATGAACTGGGTCTGTTTGTTTGGCTCTATTACAAATATGGCTGGTCTTGCTGTCCCAAATTGGATCGGCGAATCTTGTGCTGGGAATTCGTAATTTGCAAACCAATCCACCTCAGGCACTTGATCTTCAATAACGAATGGGTTCTTTAATTTGAAAAATGCGTTAATATTTAGACTCAAAGCTCCAATTGTGACAGTGATAGGCCAACTTAATCACCATGTGAAGAGAGTCAGAAAGACGTGCAATCCTTTTAGTAGCTTTTGGCAAGGCTTCATGATTAAGCTAAGGTTTGAAGTCTTGCTTGAACTTATTTTCACTTTGGGTAGGTGTCATATGGTCTTGGAAAAGGACCCCTTTAGACACAAATTACTTAGGTCCATTATTTTCATCTCACAACAAAGTTGTAATGATTATTGAGTTGTTAGTATTGTCAACAGAAATATGATTACTTCTACAATTAGGGAACCAAAAAAAAAATGAATGGAAGAGATGAATATTTTTTTTTTGGAAGGTAATGTTAACAATCAATTGCCTAATGTTTGTCTTATGAGTTCGAATATATTTTATTTGTATGTTCTTTATTCATATACCCGTGCATCGCATAGGGTTACTGCTAGTACTAATACTATATGCTGGTTAATGCCACGTGACATATCTCAATGCTCTCCATTCTCCCTTCAAATTGATGCCATGTGTCTGTTGACATGGCAGACTTTTCTTAGTTTATCAATAAGATAAGGCCATGTGTATGCCAATTAAATCATTAATAATTTTTTCTTCCTAATTAATAAGGCACATTATGAGTTTACTAAATATTTTTCCTCCCCTAATTAATATCATGCCACGTGTTTACTAATTAAATCACAAACCATTTTTTCTTCTTAATTAATGAGCCACATAATAAGCTCACTAACTATTTTTCCTCCCTATCTACCAAAAAATAAAAAAAAACTATTTTCCTCCCCCTAATTAATTTTAAATGAAAAAAAAAAGTCATTGTCTACTAAATTAATGATGTGATTCAATAGGAAGCTGACACTTGTGTCTCTTGTTTTTTTTTTTTTTTGTTGTTGGAATGTGTCTCTTGGTTTACCACTATAATTAGCAGCATCCCCTTTCCCACTCATCCCCTTCCTCTTCATCTCCTCCAACGTAACCTCTCTCTGACATTCATTCGTCTTCCAAACCAAAATCCCATCTCCTCTCTACGATTCATTTTAAAACCATTCCTCTTCCTCTAAATTAAAAAATCTAAGTGGGACCCACCCTTCTCTCTCTTTCAGTTTCACTCCCTCTTCAACTTCTCCTCAACAAAGCACCCCCTCCTCCAATTCCTCTCCCCAACTTAATACCTTCTCTCTCAAATTCATCTCCCCCATAAATTCATTTTCTATCTCTTTGTTTCTTTAACAAAAGTTCATTTCTCTCTCCACCCGATTCGTCTCCCCAGCCTTATAAATATCCATCTTCCCCATGCAGCCGATAGAACCTCAAGTATCTTAGTTGGGGTTCATTGCATGGCCCCGTTTTCTGTCTGAGATACCAACCTTGCAGCATCACCATTCAATTACCAGGTGAGTTGCTTAAAAGTTTCCTCACTTTTTGAAAACATAATATCTCTCATTTCTCTCGGTTAATCGATTTAGTAGGATTATGGTATTCTTCATCCCAGACAGACGAATTAGATTCATTTAGAGTGCTTTGGGACCCTCGATACCTTGAGGTTTGTCAAAGCTAATTGTTCCATTTTATAGATTTTGGGGTTCGAACAACTTAATTTCTTTTTGGATAGACGTGTTGCAGCCCCAACTTGGATACTGACTTTGGATAATGTCCCATACTGCTTAGTATAATTGCAAATGGAAGGAAGCTCGACTTGGTGCTGGCCCTGCTGGAAATGGAATTTGCATGGGTTCTGGACCCTGACAATGGCAATATCACCTGCTCTACTGTAAGTAGAAAAAGCAAATAATTACTTATATACACTTTTGTTTCAGTTTCCTTTGGTATAACGTGGATTGAAGGAGGGATCTGGGGACTGGGGAGCATCCATATATGGGAGAAGGGTGTACACACAATTGTGTGTAGGGTCCACGCTCAAACCCAGCGACACTTCCAACTGCCGGTCACATTAGCTAATGGTGTCATACGGCACTGTTGCCACAGTGTATGGCAGTGTGTCGGTGGGCTTTGGGTCCATCTCCCTAGGGAACGGATACACAACGGGTTGGTCAAATTCAAGCCTGCTTGGACTCTTGAAACTTCACTCTATATTTGTTTTTTGCATTGTATGATAACTTATATAGCAAGAGCTCTAATGCTAACTACTAACCATTGATACTAACAGCAGGTAAATGATATGCTTAGCAAAAAAAAAACTTCATCTATGGAGAGTAATATATGAAATGAAAGTAAAAGACAATAGTGTCTTACATAGAATACCAAAGGCCAATTAATAATAAGATTATTTTTGTGGACTTTAAATCTAATGGGCCGGACATTTTTCTTTGTTACATATGGGATCTCTTATTTTGCATGGATGTACTTTTGATTGATTAAACATGAATGACCAACCCTGGCCTGGTGAATATCATCTCTTGCCTACGATGAGATGAGATGAGATAGATCTATGCAATGGACGCCAAGCCAAAAAAATCATTGATAGTGTGATACACGCACAACTGTAAATGGTGGCACGTCTGTGAGGGAGGATCATCAACCTCGGAGATGCATACATAGTCGTCCGTGCAAAGCTTAAGCCCATCAGGACTCCATTCAGCACTTTCTATATTGTATGAGAGCTGGTCCATGTATAGCATGGAAAAAAATCATGAAATAAAATCATTTGTTGTTAAATCTCGCAGGCTAATAACACTATAACAGTTATTCAAAAGAATAATCGGCTGGTTGTAAAACATGTAGCATGCCCTAATGAGTCCAAACCTACAAAAAGGCCCCCATGAACTATGTCCAAATATATGTTTTTAGTTGTCTAAAGTTCAACTATTATTCCTTGAGCGCATCTTCTAACGCTATACCATCTTAGTTTAAGACTCTAGCCTAAAAGTGCTGAAATAGATAGAGCACGATATGATAGTCACATTAAACATTGGTTGCACCACTTTAGTACTTGATCCTTTTATTAAAGTTGGCATCACGTTCTGGCAATTATGTGGAGTTATGAGTGTGATTTTGTTTTTTTTATTAATTGTAGTTGAAATTTATGATTAATGTTTTACTAGGAATTATATGGTTCATGTCTATAAAAACACATGTTGTTGCCCTTATTGTTCAATTACTTGACTTGCGGTATAGAAATTGTTATTCCCTTAACTTTTATGTCTCAATACATGGATCAAATAAACTTTGAAGATTAATAAAAAAAAAATTCATGGAAGAAATGGTAAATGTAGATTTCTTGATATTGTTAACATCTCATGTGCATTGCCACTAAAAAAAGGTTATAGTACAACAATGCATCCGTGATAGGAATGTTTTGGTTCTCATTGAATGGTCAGATTAGCCGCTATTCATATGGCTGTGAAGTAATTGACTATTTGGCCATAGGAATTACCAATAAAGAATTGTTAATTTTATGAATAGTAATAAAATTTAATAAAAATACATATTTTTTCTCTCTTCATTAATTGTTTGCTTTTAAAATATTATCGGGCATAAATAACAGTGAAATTAATTTTTCTTTATTTCTTTGTTTTTATCTTTGTCACCCGTGCAACGCACGGGGCATTTGCTAGTTTTAAATTAATTTAAACTATAAACTAATCCTCCTTTTGATTGACACATTAGAGTTTGATTACTAACCTTACTAAACGGCTACACAAAAGAGGAACCTCTGATACCATGTTTGTGTATTTCATTTGTGAAATATTTTCATTTTTAATGAAATCCTCTTTCTTGTTCTTGCAAATAGCCATGTTCTCCTGCAATTAAGATTGAGATGCTCGAGAGTAGACAAGTAAACATCATGAAATAACTTCGCTTTCATGACCATGCTTGATATTGATTATCCGAAGCTTTCAAAGAACATCTTGGAATTAGGCAAGATAATAAATAGCCAACATTGAGGCAAGGGAAGTTGATTTGTAGCCTGCAATAACGAAGTTGATAGTATTATCGAGCACCTCCTCATCGTCCAATTGCTTCCCTTCCTCGTCTTTCATATGTGTCACAGGGTTGTAACCGGTTTTGCCGAAAACCGGTTACAACTGGAGACGATCACCAGTCTTGGGGGGAAAGGTGAGGAGAACGGTCGGATACGTGGTTGGTTGGATGAGTAAATAAGAGAGAAGGTGGTTCTTAAATTATGAGCGCAAATTTTAAAACAGAGTTCCTATGTAGATCTTTTTGAGTGGTAGGAACACGGATCACATAAAGTAAGGATAGAATTCAGTTGATTAGATATGCTTAAGGAAAAGTTTTACACTAAGTTTTTATCTTTCTTCTTTATTACCTCTTCCCATAAAGAATTTTTTTTCCTGCGTTTGTTGTTGTAGTGGGAGACGATAATTTATTTTTATTTTTCAGGAAGCAGATCGGAATATAAGAATCCCCTCTCCTCATTCTCTCTATTTCTCCCTCTTCTTTTTACCACAATCTTAGGAGTGGATTTTTTTCCCAGTTTTTTATTTTGCAGGAAGAACATATCAAGCTACATTATTGAATTGTAGCGGCCCGCATTAGTTTTTTATATTTTTATCGTTATGATTAGTTTTGTTTATCAAATTTTTACTTAGTATGTTTTGAATTCAAGGGAGCGCTTGGATTACAACGAAACTTGAAGGCATCGATCTAGTTCCATTGGTATATTGGATTAAAGATACCAATTCACATAAATCCCAATTGATTTTGTTAAAATTTGAAATTTGAGATGATTTGTTATTTATTTCATGTCATTTGATTAATTTTTATGCATCCTTATTGTGTTACCAAAGTAGCAACAGGTGCTCCTCTTCATAGCTTGCTTGCGGATTGCAGTGTTTTTAATTATGCTTGCAATCTGTTTGATTAAAATTTTTAATTATTACAAAGACTTAGAATTAGCCACACCGAAGAAGTTTCAGATTCCTCCAAGGTGCTCACCCATCATATTAATGTTGATGCAAACCCCGTGCGATGCACGGGCCAAAAATTGACATGAAAATAATAAAGTAGAAAGATATAAATAGAAAAATTAGTAGCAAGACATTAAAAATACACACCCCTTTAGTTAAGAAATGAAAACATGTTGAGGACGTTCCAAGTTCAATTCCAAGAGTGGAGGAACTCCCAATGTGGATAGCTTTCAACATTGACCCCCTAGGGTAACTGATGCTTTAGAAAATGCTAAGACGTTGGGGTAAGGGATCCCTAGCCTTATCCTTTCCATATCATAGACGGCTCAATTCTACAGTACTAAATTTCTTTGATGATTCATATTTAAAAACTTCATTAAAAAGGCAAAATTTGTTGAATAGGATGAGCATAAACTAATGAGTTGCAACAAAGATGTACCAATGGCATACAGACATATCAAATTTAACCATTGGTATCAGGTGTTTGGCTGTTAACAAATATTGGTCCTAACCAAACTCCACAATTTATGATCCCTATGGAGAATTTCGTGAAACTCTTTTTTTCTCTTAGGATATAGTACATAAATTTTAAGAAATGCATAATCAACATATAATAAAGTGCAATAGTCTGGTGTGTTTGGACTGTTCGGAGGATATTTAGGATGATCAAGAAGTTGGTAGTAGCACACCACATACGGGTTGGTACCAAACTCACCTCCAATGCAATTATCAAATACACATTGAGAACATCAACCAGTGCTAAGATGCCCGACCCATATCCACCAATGTTGTAGCTCCATGGCTCATTTTGGGTGATTCTGATTCAGTGCTTCACTGGATTACGCAATACTCTGTAGCAAAGCTCCGTATAGTTCTAGGAGTCATCCCTATTTATCAATCTAGAAAGATCTGTTTGATTAGGTGGGCCCAATCCAAATGACCTCCGGTTAAAGCTTGCAAGATTAGTAATCCTCTACCTTTGACAAAGCAATCAAAAATAAATCGAGTAACAGAATAGAGCATCTACAAGTAGGAGAATCTGTGCAGTGAATGATCCTTGGCCCTCATGTTGCCCTAGGGAATAAAACTGTGAATTATATAGTTGTATAATCAGTAAAATGTATAATTTTGAACTCTAATGGATCTAAAAACATAATTGTGAAGAGTGAAAGTTTGAAATTAGCACATACATTAATTGATGACTTTTTAATAACCAAGTATGCTAGGAAAGAAATGAACCTCTTTAACAAATTTCTCTCATGGAACACCCCTTTTAATTGCCACAATAGTCCCATTACGAAAACAAACCTTTATACACCAAACCAAAACTACCGTTTCTAAAGAGACTACTTTCTCTGATTTGCTTGGCAGCTTGCTCAAATTCTTCCAAAGTGAACTGTCTCACCCCATGCATCTAGATAGAGGGCCTCCTTTTTAACTCGATCCACCTCTTCTATTCCACTCTACTATAATTTAGAAGAAAAAGAAAAAAAATATTAGACATACATGGGTCTCCTAAAATTCTATGGCTTATCCAAAGGAAGTCATACTTAGTGCAGATGAGCATGATGAGCCTGCCTCATAATTCTTGTTTGAAAAGTGTAAACTAAAACATGCAAAAACCTCCCGAATTTCACTCTACTGTAATTTAGAAGAAAAATAAAAAAATATTAGACATAAATGGGTATCCTAAAATTCTATGGCTTATCCAAAGGAAGCAATACTTAGTGCAAATGAGAATGATGAGCCTGCCTCAGAATTCTTGTTTGGGAAGTTTACAGTAAAACATGCAAAACCACAAAAACCCAATGACAATAGCCACCAAGCAAGCCTCCTACAGCACCTCCAACTATCACTGCCTAAGACCTCGACATCTGGTCAGGATATTTTACTTAGTGCAGATGAGAATGATGAGCCTGCCTCAAAATTCTTGTTTGAGAAGTTTACACTAAAACATACAAAACCACAACAACCCAATGACGATAGCAACCAAGAAAGCCCCCTACAGGACCTCCAACTATCACTGCATAAGACCTCGACATCTGGTCAGGGTTCTGTCTTCTTCCACGAACTTGAACATTAAACCTTTTATCTCTACCATCAGATGAACCGAATTAGGATTCCATCTAATGATAATGATTCACATACACTTATGTATTGTTGCTCTGCAAAAAGGAAATCCAAAACCATCTAGAAGTAGCAATCCTAGAAGCAACAATTTCTACTCTTCTTCCTATCAGTGTATTCCAAGCATCATTATAATGTCCATGCAAAGGGGTTCCACGATTTATTTCTTAATCATGTATCATATTGGTGGACTATGAAACAGGGAGTCTCTTGCTTAATTGATAATTGAAGCTACACAATACACAACATCAAATTGCCTCGAATGCACCATGCCCCAGGAGAAGTGAACCAACTATGTAACTTTTACTTACTGCTATTTGCTAAGATTTAATAATAAAGAGGAGTGAAATAGGAGGAGGCTGGGGGTAGAAATCATCAATTAATATATTAAAAAGACAGATCATTATCACATATGCCTAGCCAACTATAAGATATGGATATGGTCCAAGGATAATGAATATTGATGGTACTCGAAAATCTATTGGCCAGAGTTATTGTTAAAAAAAAAACTGAGATAAAAGTTCTAGATATTAAAGTTGCAAGAGCAGTGGAAACAACTTATTGCATTATTCTAAATTCATAAAAGACTTACTCAAATAGATCCCACCATCAACAGTACAGTGAAACCCCATTCAATGTTTCAGATAAGTGCCCTGGAATCCGATATTTTCTCTGTCAGTGAATTATAATAAGACATAAAATAAGATTAGAGATAATTCATTGAATGATATAAATTGCAAAATCGTATTTACTCCAAATTTTTCCGTACACGAAAGATGGGCCTAACATATGGAGATGATTTATTATTTTAATGGTTTAAAAAGCAAAATTCAAAGATTGTTTGACATTTTAATGGCCCCAGTTGCGTCTTTGGAAGATTTGCAAATAAAATTTTCAAATATCCTCAATATATGTTTTGTAAATACAAATGAATTTATATATGATGGTTGTACTTACCTTGTTACAATTCATTGTTCTTACTGTGATCTCTTAATATGCCTATTTTTGTAAAACTGTACATATAGATTAAGAGATTATGTTAAAAAGGTTATATAAATGCATTTAGAAGTTTATTAGCAAGGGTCATGAAGTAAAAATTATTGTAGTTGTACCTTTATAATTTTCTTTTTTTGCTGCTTGTCTAACTTTCTCCTAAAAATAGAAACCATTTTAGGGAAATAATGTTCACTTTAACTAATTCAAATCAAATCACGCATATATAAAATTTAAAAATATTACGTACCGGTAATGAGATAATTGTTTTAACTTATTTAAAATTTCGGAAATGTTACACCCATTGTGAAGCTATAAAGATATATAATTTAGTGACTATCATTATACTATGTATTTTAGTAGAAAAGTTACAAAAATAGAATAACTTAAATGAATTTAAAATAGTACTTACATTGTTGTTGTGATGTTGTTGTAAATAGTTCACATGTTTCCTGTTACATGTGAATCGTAAAAATATTTAAAAGCTATTTCATTTGATACAGTTATTCTATTTAACAAAATATAACAGTAGTGGTACTTACTGAGCATTTCTTTCCTTATTCCAATCTTTTAGTATAATTTCTGAAAACTTGGTGGTAGACATTGTAACTGAAACACCCCAACCATTAGTTATTACACTTACCCGAACCCTATTGAATGACAATGGTTCTGTTGTTGCTAGTTCTGATTGTATTGTCATGTTTATCTGTAGGGAAAATATTTAAACAATGTAATATACGAATATAGTTATTCACAGTTGTCATGATAAATAGAATAGGGAATTGCTAGAACACCTCTCATAATGCTACAAAATGCTGAAAACGTGTTCATACCAGATCAACTATTTATTTGAAGAAGATCCTCGAATTTATGTAGTTCAAGAATGATCAGAACACAATCCTAAACTGGTATCATTCAAAGCTAAGAGTCTTGACGATATATGATTTTTTTTTGTAATGTGATTTTAGAACATTAGTTGATATGAGCATATATGTAGCATCAATCTTAATATGCACATTCTGGAAATAGAAGTGTCTTATTGATTTTGAATTGCTGAAGTGAAGGTTATAACTTCTTGTTAACATCATGTGAGTTGGAAATTAGGCCTCTTAATATGAACAAATAAAACTGGTCTAAGTACACATCTAATATTATCCAAAAATGTCCTTAAGTTTTGTAGTCATTGATGAGTGAATTCATAACAGTTCTTATAGATAGATATCACATAATATAAGAGAATAAGAGGCTAAGGAACAAAACTTAAATTTTAAACATGAGAATAATGGCTTGTTAATTAAGTTACAGATAATTTTATTGCCTCCGTTCTTTAACAACCAAATCATGATCACTTTATATATAGCTAAGGAATTATAGGGGTACAGCCATCCAAAGCACTGAACTTGGAAAATATGGCACCTCCAAAATGGGTCTGCATGAGTTTCATTGTTTTAATTACTAAGATTATGTCTATGCTATATTGATGGAGTCCTTGTGGACAAAAGAGATCACCAGGAACAAAATTTTCTTAGATAGGAAATAGGAAGTACTAGTGGTAATTAGAATACTTGGATAAAATGTGATATGCAATCTAGTAATAAAAGATACATTATTGAAGTTTGAATAGATATTTATTATTGTTAATCAATGTAAAAAAAATGTATACCTATTTCATATTGAATTAGTGGCGATGCCATTGAACCCTTCTTGGAAGACTACATTCTCTGTAAAATCTGTTGGTTGAACTTCTTTATTGACTATAAGAATTTTCAATCAATTTAGAGAAGTTGCTCGAGAAAGAACCACATAAAGTTGTACATGAGTAAAGACAAGATTAGGTTGATAAATGCCTACATGTTTCATTGTCTGCCCTTGGCTTTTGTTTATTGTTATTGCAAAAGCCAACTTCAATGGAAATTGCCTTCTTTTCAACGTGAATGGCCAATCTGCATTTGAAGGTGAGAAGACAATCCTTGGAATCAAAACAGAATCACCAACGTTACTTCCTGTGATTACCTTTGCCTCAATGACACGTCTCCCCAACTTTTCAATAATTAGTCGGGTACCATTGCATAGGCCTGTACATTGATTCAAATTACGTAAAAGTATTACAGGTGCTCCAACTTTAAGTTCCAAACAATGATTAGGTAGCCCTGAAAATGTCAATGAGTGTAATAATTCAGGTGGGTTAATGTCTTGTTCCGTGCTTTCGTTAGTTGGGGCCAATGTGTCAGCACTTAGAAACTCTTGAGATTCTCTTGGTAGCATTGACAACATTAATGAATTAATGTCATCGACATCCACATTTTTAGGTGCTAGGATGCTACATTCTTGCAAGTACAACCAGTCTAAATACCTATTACGAAGATCAGGAAATATTGACTCAATTAGGTGATTTAGTCCATCACTATTGTTTTCAATGAGAAATTCATTTGGAATTTGTATCCAGTTTGATTCTTCTCCAGTAAGGAAAGATTTTGCAAAAAATTTCCCACTGCCAACATCAAGTACCCATTGTGCGAACCTTTTGATTTCCAGACATAATTCTTGAGGAATATTTGTAGACATAACTCGCATATTGGTTTCTAATTTGAGTACCTCACATTGTTCCCAAATGTTTGACCATTGTAATGAAGATGCAACTATGATTTCTCATCCTCCTCTTTTAACTACAGGCAAAATTTGATGAAAATCACCACCCAGTACAACTGTTTTTCCACCAAATGTTTTATAACTTGAATTCGAATCTAGAGATTTCATTAAGTCTCTAAAAGTTCAATCCACGGCCTCAAAAGCATGTCGAATAGTCATCGGTGCTTCGTCCCATATGATCAAATCTGCTTCTTGTATTAGTTTCGCAAGGTCTGTCCTTTGAGATATTGTACAACACGATGTTTCATCCAACTTAGTAGGAATCTTAAATCGTGAATGTGCAATACGTCTACCCGGTAAAAGTAATGCAGCAATACCCGAAGAAGCGACAGATAACACAATTTTTTTATTAGCCCTCATAAATGAAATCAAGGTTTTTCAAAGATATGTTTTCCCTGTACCTCCGCTGCCATAGATAAAAAATAACCCTCCTTTCTTGATGACACATGCTTGGACCACTTTTTCAAACACGACTTGTTGCTCGATGTTCAACCCAGAAGACAAACAATCAAAATTTTGCTTTTCGTTATCGACATCAAAAGAATGTTCTTCTCTTATGAGTCGATTGTAAAGCAACTGAGTATGTTGTAAAGCACGCATTGGCATACCTGTGAAGTCTTTAAGAGATTTCTCATTTCTATTCAAAATTTGTTCAATCTCATTCAATCTCATATCCTTTATGACATTTGTATCTAAGCATAAATACGGATCATCTGTTTCTCTTCGTGATTTGTTTTGTAGGTCATCAATTAAGTCTTCCCAATGTTTTTCCCATTGTTCCAATGGATTTGTTAATTCTGAAAACATTAACATTGAACAAAACATGTCTCTTAGCTGCCTTCCTGTTGTCCAAAGAGATGCCTCATTAAGTGACTCATGCCATTTATTGTCGTCCTCCAATAATCCAAGAGCATAGCAAGTAGCTTTGAAAGTTGGATATATAATACCATCAACAGTCCTTAGATCCTCATAATTTCTAGCTCCAAGAATAATATGAAGTAGGATTTGTAGATAATATCGTTCTCTTAAATTTGGATGTGCATAATATGATCTTCCAACAGAAATTCGTTGTTTTCTCCTTGTCCACTTTTTTTTTCTTTATTCCAAACCCATTTTTTTGGAAATTGAGCATACGTCAATAACCTTGCATCTTCATTCAATTTATTGATTCAAACCATTGTGTCAACATTGTATCTCTGATACCTAGTCTTACCATGACCGACTCTATGTCATCAGAGTCTTTAAAAATTACAAATTGTTCATCAGGCAAATGGTATTATAGTCGCTCAACTGGTGGATGTAATTGTTGGAGCTCAAAATCAAATATCCGCTAGCAAGATTCAATTGCTGATACATACTGACAATTTAGATATTGCTTGACTTCGTCGACTTGTCGATGTTGGACTATCCCATGCTTGTTTTGAGGTGAGCTATTATCTTCAATCACAATTGTCGCCTGATCCACACATTTGTGTATGTACTTGTATAAGTACTTTATAACCTTGGTTTGTGCACAACGCTCTACATTGATATATGCATCATATTTTCTTATGAGATCTCTATTATACGGTATTACCCAACAATTATCAACATCAAATCCATTAATATTGATTGTTTTTTCATCATTACGACGTCGATAAATTACAAAACCATTTTTGTTTATTGATGTTTGATCACAAAACTTTTTTGGATACCTTTTTGAGCAGTTTCCATCTACCATACATGGGGACCTCGGATTTGCTAAACCACATGGACTATGAATCATGCATCTGACAATTGTCTCATATGCCAACGGGTATGTGTGCTTATCTCGAAGGTCTGCACTTATGATTGTGTCTACTTCATTTGGTGAATTTAGCTTATATTCTTTTGCAAGAGTAAGAAGTTTATGCGCATGTGGTAACCCTCTCTTTTGAAATTCAATGACATGAACATCTGTTCAACAAATAACCCACTATTTTTTTTAATTTGTTGAACAGATGTTCATGTAATTAAATTTCAAAAGAGAGGGTTACCACATGTGCATATACTTTTTACTCTTACAAAAGAATATAAGCTAAATTCACCAAATGAAGTAGACACAATCGTAAGTGCAAAGCTTCCAGATAAGCACACAGACCCGTTGGCATATGAGACAGTTGTCAGATGCATGATTCCTTGTCCATGTGGTGTAGCAAATCCGAGGTCCCCATGTATGGTAGATGGAAAGTGCTCAAAAAGGTATCCAAAAAGTTTTTGCGATCACACATCAATAAATGAAAATGGTTTTGTAATTTATCAGCGTCGTAATGATGAAAAAACTATCAATATTAATGGATTTGATGTTGATAATCGTTGGGTAATACCACATAATAGAGATCTCATAAGAAAATATGATGTACATATCAATGTAAAGCATTGTGCACAAACAAAGGTCATAAAGTACTTATACAAGTACATACACAAAGGTGTGGATCGGGCGACAATTGTGAATGAAGATAATAGCTCGCCTCAAAACATGCACGGGATAGTCCAACATCAAGTCAACGAAGTCAACCAATATCTAGATTGTCGGTATGTATCAACAATTGAATCTTGCTGGCGAATATTTGATTTTGAGCTCCAACAATTACATCCACCAGTTGAGCGACTACAATACCATTTGCCTGATGAACAATTTGTAATTTTTAAAGACTTTGATGACATAGAGTCAGTCATGGCAAGACTAGGTTTCAGAGATACAATGTTGACACAATTGTTTGAATCAATAAATTGAATGAAGATGTAAGGTTATTGAAGTATACTCAATTTCCAACAAAATGGGTTCGGAATAAAGAAAAAAAAAGTGGACAAGGAGAAAGCAACCAATTTCTATTGGAAGATTATACAATGCACATCCAAATTCAAGAGAACGATATTAGCTACGAATCCTACTTCATATTATTCTTGGAGTTAGAAATTATGAGGATCTAAGGACTGTTGATGGTATTATATATCCAACCTTCAAAGCTACTTGCTATGCTCTTGGATTATTGGATGACGACATTGAATGACATAAGTCACTTAATGAGGCATCTCTTTGGGTGCCAGGAAGGCAGCTAAGAGATATGTTTTGTTCAATGTTAATATTTTCAGAATTAACAAATTCATTGGAATTATGGGAAAAACATTGGGAAGACTTAACTGATGACCTACAAAACAGATCACGAAGAGAAACAGATGATCTGGATTTATGCTTAGATACAAATTTCATAAAGGATATGAGATTGAAAAAATTTTGAATAGAAATGGGAGATCTCTTAAAGACTTCACAGGTTTGCCAATGCGTGCTTTACAACATACTCAGTTTCTTTACAATCGACTTATAAGAGAAGAACTTTCTTTTGATGTCAATAACGAAAAGCGGAATTTTGATTGTTTGTCTTCTGGGTTGAACATAGAGCAACAAGTCGTGTTTGAAATACAAAAGAGAGGGTTACCACATGCGCATCTACTACTATTGACTTTCCCAATGGATTCGAAATGACCAATTAACGCTTTAACTGACTAGACTCGGCTGAAAATTGACAAAGCTAGGAGAAACAAATGAATGAGTGGATCCTGTGTCGATCAACACTCGAGTATAACACTCATTTACTAACAAGGTGCATGAGTATTTAAAATTTACTAAGTGTCAAATACTTAAAGCATACATTCAATAAGATATAATTATCATGCTTAAATTATATATATAGATCATACATCGTCAGTAATTTATAACTTTCACAATTTGGAAGTTTGTACGTACTTTGCATAACATTATCTGATGCCTGTGCATCTTGCTCCATGTGGGCAAACACCTTGGCCTGGCTAGCTTGACGAGATGTCTGTGAAGACTGTGGAGGTCTGGACATTTGTGATGACCCCTGCTGAAAAGGCTATCGAAATGGGGGTTTGCCTCCTTGAGACTGCACTGGCATCTGCCTACGTGGATAATCCTTGATCATGTGACCCTAATCCCCGTAGTGAAAGCATCCTCTAGACAACTTCCTACATTCTCTGGCTGGATTTTTTCTCCCACATAATGCACATGGTTCATAGGAAAATGATAATGATGCAGATGGTGCATATCTTATAGGATGTGGAGCGTGGGGCGGAACTGTGAATTCATCGGCCTAGGAGCCTGCAGAGCAAAAGGACCAGGAGCCAATGAATAAGAAGGATGAGGGGCCTACTATGAAAGTGGAGGCCTCTGCAACTGTACTGGTCTTGAAGTCTGATACTGACCAGTTCGAGCCTTCTTCTCTGGCTGTGAAGGGCCACTGCTCTGTCCTCGACTCATATCTCTTCTCTTGAAAAACTGTTCAGTGTTAGTCTCCGCCAACTTAGCTGTCGCGCCCCAAAATATCCCCTAGGAGTTTAGGGATACTTTAGGCGTGACAATACGTACCTGCCAAACCATCCTGTCATGAACAAGATAATTACAGTACTAAAATAATGATAATCAGAGCGCAGAAGCTAAACATAAATGCGGAAGCGTAAACTAACTTTTTCTTTTCTTCTAAGATTTCCAAAATAGTATTCCAAGTTAACATATATACAAAACATGTCTAAGTCTAAGGTGGACAGACCCACCTATCAAAATGTCAGAATACATAAAAGACCTTCTCGTACTCTCCCCTCAACAGTAGTCGAGGTATGGCCACACGTCAAGGTCTCGGTCCGCCTGAGACTGTAGTGGAATAGAAGGCTCTCTCTCCTCTATGTACTCTTCCTCGACCCAAGGCTCCGGGTCGAGGGCTCCCTCGGTACCTGCCGACATGAAAGTACGGTTGAGCATGGAATACTCAGCGAGTACAAGCTACTAGCTAACCATAACAGTAATAAACACACAAAAGTAATACCATACCAATCATCAATTCAAGGCAATAGTAAGATCATAGAATTTAACAATATTAAACATGGAGCAATATTATCATCTTGATGTACATGTATGAATGCGAAAATGCCGATAAAACTCATGCTTGAAAACCCGTTTCCATGTCTCGGTATGCCTTGTAGAAATCATGTATGCGTGCATGCATGAATGTCTTGTCATCATCTTATGAACTTGCATCATATAACTTGTGAGCCAGAGGCTAGCACCCGAATCTCCCTAGGCTGCCAACCTCCTTGATATATATGGTTTTCTTGTGAGCCAGAGGCTAGTACCCGAATGTCCCTGGGCTACCAACCTCCTTGATAATAGGTGATTTTTATTACTTGTTTAGTTTTCTTGTGAGCTAGAGGCTAGTACCCGAATCTCCCTGGGCTACCAACCTCCTTGACAATATGTGTTTTAGGGTTTTCTTGTGAGCCAGAGGCTAGTACCCGAATCTCCCTGGGCTACCAACCTCCTTGACATGCAATAGTTTCTTGTTAGTTATTATATGCACATGCTCTTGAAATCTCGGTTCATGCTAACATGGTTCATGTTAACATGCGTGCTCGTGTACGTGTCAATCGTGACAATCATTGAATAAGGATAATAAGAGAGAAATGACATCACTATTCAATTCACAATATATGCATATGAGAATTTGAGTAATCAACATGGTATTTAAATCCATTCATCATTCATGAGAATACATGCATAAAGCCCCTTTTCATTTCTTCATTTAAATCATTATTTCATAGTTTAGGCATTTCGTCAAACACATCACATACATTGTTCCTTAATAGTTCATCTCCTTATTTTAATTGCATATTTTCCGTCCAATCACACAAGGGTAAGTTTGTTATTTGTACAATGCCCATCCTCCATTTCCAACTCACAACTCACACATATCATATATCACACATTCGGCATCCAATCTCCCATCCACACATCCATTCCATTTCCCTTATCTTGTTTATATTTGTTGAGTTAACACAATGCATAGGGAAGGAAAGCATAACATAAAAATCACCATTTACAATAGAAAACCTAGGTTATTGCTAGGGAAAGTTAGTAGGGTGTACTAACCTTAGATCAAGGCTTGATCTTGGTAGGAACCTTGATTTGAGCTCCAACTTGAAAGGAGGAAACCTTTTCTTGAGGGAGACTTGGTTTGGGGAAGAAAACTCCTTTCAATACGCTGTAGGATTGCTGCCCTAACTTGGAGGAGGAGTTCCACACGAGCTTGAGCCTTGAAATTGAAGCAATCCAAGTTGAGGATGATCTAGGGTTCTTTAACCCCTTTGATTCCTTCTCAAAATCAAAACCCTAGGTTGGAGTCTCTTCTCCTCTCTCTCTAACTCTCAAAATCTTCTAAGTAATGTGAATGAAGCCCTAAGGCTCGAGCAAGGCCTTATAAGAAAGGGTTTAACCCTCAAAAGACGAAATAGCCCTTACTAAAATTTCTGCAAAAACAAGGGGACCGAGCGATTGGTGCTTATGACCTATCGATCGGTTGCCTACCGAGCGATCGGTGTTCTGATCGATCGACCGGTCAAAAAACTACTCTCTGGAAAATTTCCCCATACAAAATTTTTGACCGTTCGATAGCTACCGATCGATCGGTTTTGGACCGATCGATCGTTGACTGGACCGAGCGATCGGTGCTCTGCAGGTCTGGACTGTTTTGACCATATCTTTTGACTAGCTCGTCCGATTTTGACGATTCAACTTGCGTTGAGTTCATACTTCGAAAATGAACATTTCTAACATTTCAGAATTTCCGATTTATTCCTTATTTATTAATTAGACTATGAGAAAGACCAATTAGCTACGAAAGTACTATTCATTAAATTTAGAAAAGTCCGGGGTGCTACATTAGGGGAGGTGCCAGACTTATTCTGCATACTCTCCAAGAATGACGCTAATTCCAATCCTGTCATTCTTGAAATAGGCCAAATTAATAAAGGCGGTAATTGGATTACCATCATTTAGGAGTTTTTGCTTAAACAAGCTCAGACCAGTCGTTTTTGATCTGGGACACTGTAACTTTTACCAAATCTAGTAATGACGGTAATGTTATTACCTACATTACCTGAATTTCCAATTTTCGAGCATGGGCCCCCCACCAATGGTCATCTAAGGCTTGTGGGCTCATGCTTGGGCCCACAAGGTGGTTTGGTTGTAGTTTTTTTTGGCCTCTGGGCTTGGAAATGGGCCTTGGGCCCATGGGTCAAGCTAGGGGGTTTAATTAGGGTTTGACCTATGGCTTGACTACGGTTTGACCTATAGGGGAAATGGGCCTTGGGCTAATGGGTCAAGTTAGGGGGTTTAATTAGGGTTTGACCTATGGCTTTACTAGGGTTTGACCTATAGTTGACTCAGGTTTGTCCTAGGGTTGACTAAGGTTTGTCTTAGGGTTGACTCAGGTTTGTCCTAAGGTTGGCTCACGGTTAACCTAGGGTGCTGGGGTTGACTTAGGATTGACTAAGGGTTTGTCCTAGGGTTTACTCAGGTTTTTCGTAGGGTTGACTCAGGTTTGTCCTAAGGTTGGTTCAGGGTTAATCTAGGGTTGACCTAGGATTGACTAAGGATTTTTCCTAGGGTTGACTCTGGGTTAACCTAGGGTTTAGCTGGGGTTGACGTAGGGTTGACTAAGGGTTTGTCCTAGGGTTTACTCAAGTTTGTCCTAGGGTTGACTTAGGGTTTAGCTGGGGTTGACCTAGGACTGACTAAGTGTTTGTCCTAGGGTTTAACTGAGGTTAATCATGATTAAAGAGTTTAACTATGATAAAAAAAGGAGGGGGTAAAAATTGGGTGCTTACAGTTATAAACATGACAAACTATCATATGCACACACACCTTGGTATCAGAAGCTACAACTGCCACACAACCATCTTTTTTAAGAGGGAAGAAGGTTGTGTGGGAGCTGTAGCAGTATGTGTATTTATGTGCGTGTGATAGTGTGTGTTATGTTTAAAATTTATCAGAAAAACCTCTAAACTTTAGTCCACATTGGTGGGTTAGGAATCCAAATGAAAAGATTAGTACACAAAGGTATTTGAAACTTGAAAACGATGGTGGTAGGTGAGATATGGAAATTAGGTGTTTGGAGTCAACATTGGTACGCCTATTTATTTATTTGATGGTACAAAGACGCCTATTTTTATTGGGAAGAGACTTGACAGTGGAATTTGGATTTTTGATTTTCTTATAGAAACAATTCCTTCCAACTAACTTGTATCCAATAATTTCACTACCACCATCTGGTCCTGATTAGTTGTGGCAACGGGTTGAGTTGGGTTAGTTCAGATTTCGGTCGGGTAAGAGTACGTCAATCAGAACCCAATCTGTTTTATGAACGGATTGAAAAGCCAAACCCGAATCAAAACTAATAGCGGACCCTCAACCCAAATTTGTCCGCTTAATCCATTCTATATAAGAACTAAATTTATAAATTTATAATCTTTTATTTAATAATTACTTCAAGTAAAAATATTTAATATATAATTATATTTATTTGTAAGTTAACTAGGTATTATGACCTATCAGAACTAAGAAGCCCAAACTGAATGTGACCTTACAAAACCCGAATCCATAAAGGGCTGGGTCCGAAATTACCAACCCTTGTGATCATAGCTAAAGCCAAACACGTGAAGCTTAAATACTTTGTAAGTACAATGAACTAGCCAGGTCAAGGGATCGCAAATATTAATTTCTCCACGATTTTTTATGTTTGGGTCCACACGACAATGCGACAAATATTATCATTTTCACCAACTTCAATTGAATTAGAATTAGGACTTTGCTACTGAGACCCTCTTAGGGCCGAGACCATGCTCTAATAGAGCATGATTTCAGGTGGGACCCATTTCACATGGTGGGCTCCTTTGAAATTATGCTCTCTTAGAGCATGGTCTCGGCCCTAAGTGGGTTACGAGTTTTAGAAAGTTAATTATTATTTTTTAAATGAAATATCTAATGAGTCGGTGGGTACTCTCAAATATAATCCCGAATCCTAATTGTTTATAACCAGGCCAAGATTTGAGTTGGCTTCTTTTGTCTTTTCAATGTCACATCATCTTTAATCCTAACCGTTTAAGACTTGAGATAAACGGTTAAGATTTGGGAGTACACTTTGGGAATATCCCTAACTAATTCATATCTAATATGACACTTGTTGAATTCTTATTGATTTGTGTGGGATATATGAGACACTTGTTGCATTCTTAGTGGTTCGTGTGCAACGGATTGGTTCTCAATCCACTAACACATTGCAGTGGTCTTGGATTCGACCTGCCCTCGGTCTTACTTTGTGTGGCAGGTTGCGGAATCAAGTCAAACCCTCGGGAACTTGGTCCTGACCCCAAGGGTTAGGATACCCCGAGTTAAACCCCCCTATCCCCAAAAGAAAAAGTATGGGCCCAGCCCAGCTACCACAAATTACCCCCCCCCCCCCCCCCCAAAAAAAAAAAAAAAAAAAAAGCCAACTGCCACAAATTACAGGATGGTTACTCTAAACCCATATAGGCGTAACTACTATTTAATCAGTGCTAGTTATTAGTGATTGTAGGACGAGTGACCCTAAAAAGCGTATATAGGGGTGGGTGTTGAGCCAAGCCTGGTAAGTGGTAAACAAGCCGAGCTTTTAACAAGCTTCAGCACATTTCAAGGTGTTCAAGCTTGGCTTGACTTATTTATAAACGAGCTAGAGCCGAGCTCGAGTTTTTAACGAACACAATTATATATAATTAATTTTAAAATCTTATAATATAGGATTAATTTTTTAAAAATAATCCTTTAATATACTTAGATTGGATATTTACATATTTATATATATTATTAAATTTTTTATATATTCTAACTAGTGGAACTTTTATAGACTGAATATGAAGGTGTTCAAGTTCGGCTCATTTAATAAGGGAGCTTCAAAATAGCGTTTAAGCTTGTTTGTTAAGCCAACCTGAGCCGAGCCGAGCCGAGCCGAGCCGATCCGAGCCGAGCCAAGTCGAGCTCGAGCTCGAGCTCGGACAGCTTGTGCCCACCCCTCGGCATATAATGCATTGATCTTTTTCTGATGATCCTAATGGGATAGTGTTTCCTTACATAATAGCATTGAATGATTGCCATTATTAATAATAGTAAATTTATAATTCTGATAAGACTTAACACTATTCTCATCATGGTGGCGTGTTTGTTTTGCTTATATAAGGCCCTTCATGTATGTCCTAAAATATACTCTCGAACATAGCTTAGTATTGTCTTCTGAGAGAAGATGGCATCTTCAACTGTTGAAGGAGACAAGTATCGTTCTTACATGTATGGGGAAGAAGAGAAGAATACCAAATGGAGATTTGGTGCTCCTCCTAACTATGATGTGGTTAACAAGTTCTTTGAAGAAGGCAGAACCAAGGTACCTCCAAAACCCATGAAATCTAATATCTATATCTATATCTATCTTCTAAGAACCTCTTAATATGTTCTTGATAGATATGGCCTCCTGGTTCTATTGAAGAAAAAGTGCAGAACCTTGTGAAGACATGGGAAATGGAGATGTTCAACAAGACATGCTTCGTCGACTATAAAACTGTCGATCAGAAGAAATATAGGCTCAGTCTCAATGGTAATAGCAGAATCTTCTTTTCTTCTATGATAGTTTTGGCTGTTTCATCAATTAATTTTGTTACAAGCCAAAGAGTTGTTAAAATTGATTAGTCTTGTTTGTTTTGTTACTAGCATAGTAACCAAGTTCCCTATTTTTTTTCTTCAAAAAGTCCTGAATAATTTGTGAAGTTTATTTTTTTGAACGATTAATTTATGAAGTATTCATGACTTCATAAATAAAACGTGACTTTTTCAAAAAGTCACATATTTATCGAATTAAGTGTGAATTATTGACGGTTGTTTTTAACAAACATGAGATAATTTTTTTTTTATAATTAGTAATCTTATATATTATTTTTTTTTTCATATTTTTCTTGGTATTCTACTTATTTGTTAAAAAAAATTCAATTTTTTTAGTAGCCGAATAATTTCCGGAACTCCGACTTTGTTACTATTACTATAGTTAATTATGAGTAATTGTTCATATTTCACAGGAAGGAAAGCTATAAATTTAGGACTTTTTGAAAAATTCACATATTTATGGAATAAAGTACGAATTATTCACGATTTTTTTTAAATGAATAAATATCTAATATATGAAATATATTTGTTTATAATTAGTAATCTTATTTATTATTATTTTTTTTCATAGTTTTCTTGATATTCTTCTGATTTTTTCCATTTTTATTTGTTTATATTTTTCAAATTTTTTTCGTAGCCGAATAATTATCAGAACTCTGACTTATTTGTTACTATATTACTATAGTTACGAATAATTGTTCATATTTCACAGGAAGGAAAGCTCTAACTCTAGAAGAAAAGCGTCAGCTTGGAGGAGGCTATAACTCGTTTATGCAAACCTCCTTGCCGGAGAAGTTCCGATGCTACAACCCAGCTGTCGAAACGGCAGATTCATCTCACACTGCCTTCACGACGGCTTTCCCTCGTGGGTTTGCTCTGGAGATTCAACATGTTTATTCTGGGCCACCAAAGATTGTTTTCAAGTTCAGACACTGGGGTTTCATGGAGGGTCCTTTCAAAGGACATGCCCCAACTGGAGAGAAGGTAGAATTATATGGGATGGCCATGTTTGAGGTACGTACCCACTAATCACAACTTTGCCTTAAACTAGTTCTAAGTAAATGGATATAAATGAGGCATGGAAGTCACTTTCATTTTGAAACGTACAGTTGGATGATCGAATGAAGATCGTGAAGGTAGAGTTCTTTTTCGACCGTGGAGAACTGCTTGGAGGTCTTCTGAAGGGTGCTAGCTCAGATAATTCTGCTGATGTGACTTCTTCAATTTGCCCATTCTTGGGGAATACTGGGTAGTTTTCCATGACAGGCTACCTTAAGATGGCTGTAACCTTCTCAGAATAAGTAAAGTGTAAAATTTCATAGTTGAGAAGCAACCGAAGATTCTTCAAGTAGAAATTTCATAGTAATAATATGCATTTGCTTAAGAAGTTAACTTGGAATTTTCAACCAGGCTGGTCCAAGTACTGTCCATTCATCTATTCAGAAAGACTCGAAATTCTCTCGCGTTTTAACCGGACTCCTTGGAGTCCGGTTATGCACCTGAGGCTGCCACGCGTCCCTATTGACATCTCTTAACAGTGGTTAAGATTTACACACCCTTGGAGTTCACTCACTTATTCTTGGTTTATAGAAAAAAAAGTTGAAATTTTTAACCCTAAGAGTTAGTGAATTTTAACCAGGGTTAAAAATAAATTTTAATATTGTCTAAAAACCAAGGATAGTTGGCAGAACCTTAAGGGTGTGTAAATCTTAATCACTATTAAGGGGTGTCAATAGGGACACGTGGCGATCTCAACGGCATAATTGGACTTGAAGGAGTCAGGTTACAACTAGAGAGGATTTACAGTCTTAAATATGTCTACCCAAAAAAAAAAAAGTCTTAACTATGTGGAAATAAATATCTGTTACATTTCAGTTTAAGTAAGGAGTCAGACAAATCCGGTTATCACCACTAGAGGTCGCCACGTGTCTCCTTTGACACCCCTTAACCGTGGGTAAGGTTCACCCATCCCTAGGGTTCACCGACCCATTTTTGGTTTTTTTTTTTAAATATGAATTTTTTTTTTAAATTAAAAAACTGTTTTTAGAGTTTTTTTAATATTAAAAACAGTTTTTTAATTTTAAAAAAAATTAATATTTATGAAAAAAAAAAACTAAAAATGGGTGAATGAACCCTAGGGGTGGGTGAACCTTACCCACAGTTAAGGGGTGTCAAAGGAGACACGTGGTGACCTCTAGGGGTAATAACCGGATTTGTCAGAGATGATTTGGCTTTAATATGTCAGAATCAATTATGAAGAAAATAAATAACAGAATTATGTTTGGATGAAGAAAAGAAAAAAAAATAATTTAGACATTAAATATTTTTATATCATCAACGCATATACAAGTGCCATAAAATACCAATTTTTTAAAAGTTATGTCTCATCTTTATTGTCAATTTTGATGTTTGTCTCGTTCATTTTAAGCGTGCATCTTAGAATTGATTCTAAAAAACAACTTTTTTTTGTTTTCTAAAAATTGTGTCTAAAGTAGAACGATTCTTAAAATCGCTTCCTAAAAGTACTTGCCAAACGCATTTAGATTGCCCGAGATAAGAAAAATCTTTTCCAATGATCGATGCCAAACAGCCCCTAAAATGCCATACCCCCAACCGTGCACATTCAAATCTCCTTGCTCATCGAATGCTAATCAATACAAATTTGAGTAGTCTATTAAGGAGACAATGCCCAAAAATTTATGCACAGAAGTCTGGAACTTCTCAAGGATGGGACAGTTGAATTAAGTGCCAAATCATGACCTTCACCCTTTGGGTGAATTTTATTATTTTGGGTGAATTTTATTATTTTGTGGGAGACTAGCCTTGGAGTGAGGATAAATCCTGATTATTAATTGCATTATCCTTTTGGGGAGACAACCTCTTATTAAGAAAGAAGAAAATAAAAAGAAATATAATAAAAGCCCAACTTTTAGTAAAAGGGTTCTCCAATATCATATAGGCATACAAAGTGTCTCACACGTGCAAGACATTAAAGAAAAGGAAAACAAGAAGAAGATGAGGGAGATTTGGTCATTGGTCCACCTTGTGTTTTCCAAAAATCTCTCCAATTTAGTACAAACGTCTTGTTTTCTGATTGAAGGCGCCAGATCCATATGTGAAAGTGATCATGTCAACGAAAAGTGGAAATTGCAATATAGCAAATGGGATAATAGGAATAGTAGCCAACAAAGTGACTGGAATGGCAACCCATGATAATCGTTCACGAAGTACAATAAAAAGCGCTGCACCAAAGGCTACCATCATTGTAACTACAGATAAGAAAAGGGTGACAAGACCAATCATCATCCTTCCAGGCAATGACTTGAGGAAATCTTCTTCTCCATAGCGTGACGTGAGAATGCCCAGGAACATCAACACTGAAGTGGAGGAAGACAAGAGTGATATTATGAAAACCATGAATGAGGTACGTGGTAGGAATATGGGGATTCCTGTATCATTGTTATAACCGCCTGGTACAGTAAAGGCTGCTGCAAACATAATCGTGGAAATGAGAGCAGCCACAACCATACATGCTGTTGCAATCTCTTTCATCCATTTTTCGCCTTCTTTTACCAGGTCCTTGTGCTGCTCAGTAAACAAAGCTCGAGGTGTTTTACCTTCTGAATTTGTATCTTCTCTATATGAGGTTCTACTAGCTTCTCCACCTCCTATAACGATGAAGAAAAGTTATAAAGGAAGTAAAGTTTGAAAGCCAATTAAAAACAAGGAAATGTATAACTAAAATATGGGAGAACAATTAATTGGTTAGAGGAACTAAGCACACTTCTTTAGGTCTCAAACACCTAAAATTACAAACCAATTCATTCTTGCAATGAGAACTCCAAAATTCATTTGCAAACTTGAGAAGGAAAATATGGACAAAAAATATCAAAAGCGTTCACAAATACAACACAAAGATATACGGACAATTCGACAATGATAAACCTACTATTGAATGTAAGATTACAAGAGAATAACATTATAGGAAATCACTTCCTTAAATATAGTAAAACTCACCAAATCATTCTCTCAATCACCAAATTCTAGCAAGAATTACCAGAAACTCGTTGCTCCACCAGTAAACCTACTCTCTTAAGTCTTCTTACGGTCGTCACAAACCCGAAATAACAACTTGATGCTACTCTCAAACGACCATGGGACTCTTAGGTCATGGATAAAGGAGAAGAGAACTGAAGACTGAACCTACTCTCTAAGTCTAAGATGCCTTTTTCTCTAATCTTCTCCCATTCTTTTAATTTTCCTCTTAAATAGCAACATTCTTAACAACTTTTGACAATACATAAATTACACTTCCAAAAGATAATATCTACCTTTGCTACGGATTTCCTCTAGTAGATGCCGGAGTCTTACACTTGGGCATAGCCTCTTTGTCCATCTGGAAAGGTCTTTAACTAGAGAAGTGATTGCATGCATGCCCACGGACTGTTGGGCGTTATGCGCACACCTCCCCAACTTGCCACATGTCCCCTTTGACACCTATCAACTGTGGTTAAGATTCATTCTCTCTTAAAGTTAAATAATATAATCTTTGTTTTTAGAAATAAATATTTAAAAATCAACCACATGAGTGAGTGAATCATAATTAAGGTTAACTTTTTTTTTCTTCTAAAAACTAATACTAGATTATTTAATCATAAGGGTGAGAGAATCTTAACCATAATTAATGAGTGTCAAAAGTGGACATCTGGTAGGCCGGAAAGGCGTGCGCATTCGCACTCATTTGTACATGCGTATGCATGTTATCACCTCCCTGGTTAAAGTCCTTTCCACGCATTGGGCAAAGAGGCTACGGCCGAGTGTAAGGGCCTTTTCCAAAGGAAATCAGTCCCACCTTTCAACCAAAAGACCAAAACAACAGGCGTGGCAATGTTATCCATCACCAAACCCAGCAAATTAAAATTGAAAGGAAGAGAAATTACCTTTAACCATTGAAGGTCTCGTTGCATTTGCATAGCTGCACCTGAGACTATATTGAGTCGAGATGAAGGTGCTAACTTTCCGGCTAGATGTAACACGTTGTTATCAAATTTATCCCTAACATAAGCGCTTGCCCTCCTTATAGTACCCGTCCCACATATGAAATTGAATATTCTTTCTTGGCGATGTACAACTGCAATTTGAAGTATATTATGCTGGCTGGTTTTCTTCATCTTGGGCCAACATTATAACTGGAAAAGACGTAACTATCTCTTCAATAAACTCAACAATCCCGAGTTCAGCGACTAAGAATACTGTAGAATATACTCTGTTCTCGTCAGATTGTGAGCCATTCAAACTCTGAATACATTGAGGAATGCTTTTGAGTAGTTCAAGGGTATGGGCATGGGCATGGGCATGGGCATGGGCATGGGAATGATTCAACTTCATCTTGTATATTTTCTTGATACCTGGGACTGTTTTCATATGAGCAAAGTAAAGAAGACGATGATAGTGCACACATGAAGAGTTCCACTCTTAATAGACTTCTACATGATAGAGTCCACAACAGTGAACTCACTTCTACATGATAGAGTTTCCTTATCTGTTTGCACAGTCCAACATTTTGTAATCACCTTGTAACGAGTCCATCTCTTATCTATAAAGAGTTCTACTTGGTTGTAACCTTGTAGTACATCTATATAATTGAAATCACAGATCCCACATTGGGTATTCTGGTTTTCCCATATCTCTGAAATCCTATATGGTATCAGAGCGGTTCTTAAAGCTCATGCTTCTCTATTTTCTGGTTCAGTTTTTCCAATGGCGTCTTCACCACCTTCATCCACTGTGACTCCCACCCCATCCTCCAATACTGCACCACCACCACCACCACCACCACCACCACCACCACCTTCTTATCCCTTCAATGTTACAAACATAAACCAATTTGTTTCCATCAAACTAGATGGATCCAACTACCTGCTCTGGCGCTCTCAAATCACCCCTATCCTCATCTCCCAAGATCTATTTGGCTTTGTTGATGGTAGCATCAGTCCCCCTTCCCCTCAACTTGCAGAAAACCTGAATCCCGAGTATCATCTTTGGCGCAAGACTGATCAGTTCATCTTAAGTTCCTTGAACGCTACATTAACACCTAGCGTGTTAACTCATACTATAGGTCTCTCAACATCTCGGGCTGTTTGGGTAGCCCTGGAGACTACATTTGCTCAGCATTCTCGTGCGCAATCGATGCACCTTCGAGGTGAGTTACAATCGATCAAAAAGGGGATCTCCTCTATTGCTGATTTCCTGCTCAAGATAAAGTCACTCGCTGATTCTCTTGCTGCCATTAATCTTCCAATCTCCGATGATGACCTTGTTCACCACACTCTTCATGGTCTCTCCGCTGATTATGAAGCTTTCATTACGGCTGTCTCCAACCGTGTTGAGCCTATCACCTTCGAGGAACTCCGTGCTCGGCTGCTACAACATGAGCAAAGGTTGGCTCACCTTCACCCTCCAAGTGCTGGTTCGGATGCCCAACCTACAGCCCTCTATACCAACCGTGCTCCATTTGGTGGATCTTGCTTCCGAGGTCGTGGTTACCGGTCCAATGGCGGTCGTAATCCCAACAACAATCGTTCAGGTCGTGGGCATTATCCCCAACAGCCATCTGACTTTCATGGCCGTCCTTCACAGCAACCTCAAGCTGCTTTCCCTTCACGCAGCCATGGCACTCTCTCTTCCACTTGTCAGATCTGCGATAGGCCTGGACATGTGGCCCTTCAATGCCGCCAACGGTTCAACTATGCCTTTCAGGATGATTCGTTGCCCAAGTCTTTTGCCGCCATGAGTGTTCGCGATGATTTTGATCCAAATTGGTATCCTGATACCGAGGCCACGAATCATATGACCAACAACTCATCCAATCTACTTCAGGCAACCAACTACCATGGTCCAGATGTTATTGAAGTTGGCAATGGGTCTACTGCCCCCATCACTCACATTGGTAACTCTATTCTCCCCACTCCTAATTCCTCCCCTTTGCATCTCCGTAATGTTCTTCTTGTTCCCCAGAGTAAGAAAAATCTTCTATCAGTCTCTACCTTTACAAAGGATAATAATTGTTTGTTTGTCTTCTATCCTTGGGGGTTTTGTGTTAAGGATCTGGAAACAGGGACAGTCCTCCTGGAGGGCCCGGTTGATGGTGACCTCTACCCAATTCGTCGGAGATATCTTCATTCTTTTGTTGCTTTCTATAGCACCAAGATCTCAGCTGCAATTTGGCATCGGCGGCTTGGTCACCCCTCAGTTCAAGTTGTTACTCAGTTGGTCTCCAATAATTGTCTTCCTTCGGATGCTAGTTCTAGGAATTTTCTTTGTTCAGACTGTCGAGTTTCAAAGAGTTCCAAACTTCCTTTTGGAACTGTAGTGCATGACTCTCCTCACCCTTTGTTTTTAATTCATAGTGATGTATGGGGTCCTTCACCCGTTGTTAGTAATTCCGGTTATCGTTATTACATCAGTTTTGTAGATGACTACAGTCGGTATACTTGGATCTATCCAATGCGAAAAAAATCTGAAAGTCTTGAATGCTTTGCTCGCTTTAAACACCTTTATGAAATTTTACTTAAATTCAAAATACATATCTTGCAAAGTGATGGTGGGGGCGAGTACACATCCTCCAACTTTTCCATGTACACCAGTGATCATGGCATTATCCACAGGCTCTCCTACCCCCATACTCCCGAGCAAAACGGCTTGGCAGAACGAAAGCATCGGCATTTAATTGAAACTACAAACACACTGCTTACTCAAGCTAGTATGACAAAGCACCTTTGGTTAGAAGCTCTATCCACGGCTGTTTATTTCATAAACCGAATGCCTTCATCAACAGTCCACAACATATCCCCTTTTCAGGTTCTCTTTGGCATCACTCCGGACTATAAATCGTTGAGAACCTTTGGGTGTGCATGCTACCCGTTTTTGGGTCCCTATCGCAAAGACAAGCTTAGCCCAAAATCAATCATGTGCACCTTCATTGGATATAGCGACTCCTACAAAGGGTATCAGTGCTTGGATCCAAAATCTGGCCGAGTGTACATCTCTCGCCATGTGATATTTGATGAGAACACCTTCCTGGCAACAATGGATTGTCACTCTAGTCCTTCACCACCTCACATTCCACCAGAGAAGGTACTGTTGCAAGGTAAATCCTTTCCATCCTACTCTCCTTCTCAGGTTCCTCATGAGCCATGCATTGCTCCATTACCCTTGGACAAGCTGCCCACACCTTCAAAGCATTCGGTTACCTCCTCCACTTCTAGCACAATAGCTACTATGGACTCATCTATGCTGCCATCATGCCCCTCACATGATCAACTACTCCAAGCGCCACCTGTCCAGCTTATTGTGGATCACAATGATCCACCACTTGCTGCTCCTTGTCCTACGGATGCTGATTCTATGCCTTCATCAACATCTCTACCTACTGTAGAAACCACAAACGTGCATCCCATGGTCACTCGCTCAGACACAAAGTGCTATACGGACTCAAACAAGCACCTCGTGCATGGTTTCAGAAGTTCAGTACCTATCTCCTCGAGTTTGGATTTCGTTGTAGCAAGGTCGACACCTCAATGTTCATATTTCAGTCTCAAAAAGGGATGATGGTTCTTCTTTTATATGTTGACGATATTATCTTAACAGGAAGCAATGACAAAATTATTTAGAATTTCATCTCTCAAATTGGTCGGATCTTTGAGATGAAAGATTTAGGAAATATCCATTATTTCCTCGGTATGGAAGCATCCACGATCGATGGTGGTACTCTTCGCTTAACCCAAACAAATTACTCTTTGTCTCTCCTAGACAAGTTTGGTATGACTGGTGCAAAACCTTCTGCTACTCCTGTTAGCTCTGGATCAAAAGTCTCTATGCACAACGGTTCTCCTTTGGCTGATCCCTCTATCTACCGACTACTGGTTGGTGCTCTTCAACATCTCACCATCACTAGGCCTGATATCTCTTATGCAGTCAATCAGGTCTCCCGTTCATGCACAAACCTACCGGCCTCCATTACACTGCAGCAAAGCGGATTTTACGTTTCATCAAAGGATCTTTGGGTGAAGGACTCACTTTTCATCCCTCTTCCTCCTTTGTAATTTATGTCTTCTCGGATGCTGATTGGGCAGGCAATCCAGATGATAGGAGGTCTACCACAGGTCTATGTGTCTTTCTTGGTTCTAATTTGGTGTCATGGAGTGCCAAGAAACAACCAACGGTGTTTAGATCAACGGCCGAAGCTGAGTATAGAGCCTTAGCATCTACTACAGCAGATATTCTTTGGATTCGGTTCTTACTCTGTGATTTAGGTTTGTTCCTCTCCGCTCCATCAACTATTTATTGTGATAATATCAGCGCCACATACATGGCCTCCAACCCAATCCTTCATTCTCGCAACAAACACATTGAAATTGATTATCATTTCATTCGTGAGCTAGTTATTATGGGCGATGTTCGTGTTCAGTTTGTCTCTACATTCAATCAAGTAGCTGATCTTTTTACCAAAGGACTGCCAAAGAGAAGATTTCGGTATCTCAAAAACAAACTCATGATCAAACCTCCATGAATTTGAGGGGGCGTGATAGTGCACACATGAAGAGTTCCACTCTTATTAGACTTCTACATGATAGAGTCCACAACAGTGAACTCACTTCTACATGATAGAGTTTCATTATCTGTTTGCACAGTCCAACATTTTGTAATCACCTTGTAACGAGTCCATCTCTTATCTGTAAAGAGTTCTACTTGGTTGTAACCTTGTAGTACATCTATATAATTGAAATCACAGATCCCATATGTGGGTATAAAAAGTAGTAACAAGGGGAGAAAAATCAAATGGGGAGAAGTCAAAGTCATGTGGAGAATGAAATGACTTCTCTCCTTTTTTATGGCCACATGTCACATAATGTGTGGAAGCCCGAGACCAATTTATTGATATACATCAAATTAAAGAAAAAATTAACCAAACTTAAAATAAAAATTTAAAAGACAAAACTACCCTCATCTCCTTCTTTCACTTTCCGTGGTTTCCGACCAAAAAACGAAGCAAGTCCTCTCTCCTATGGGTGTCTACTTGGAAACGAAAGGAACTGCCCTGCCAATGCACTACAAAATTAAAGACCTTTAGCGGCGCTTATAAAGTGCCGCTAAAGGTACATTAAGTGCCGTTATTTCCAATAACGGCATTTCGATAAAATGCCGTTATTGACGTTGTCGGGGATTCATTTAGCGGCACTTTTAGCGGCACTTAATAAAAATGCCGCTATAAAGTCATCTATTGCGGCACTTCTGTAAATCCTTTAACGGCGTGTTTCAATAGACATTTCTGTCATTTTTCAGCCTCCCTATTGCGGCGTTAATTCTATTACGGCGCTTTCAAAGTGCCGTTAATGCTCCAATATTTAGCGGCATTTGTCAAAGCGCCACTGGTGATGTCAGAATCAATAGCGGCAATTAATAAGCGCCGCCAATATGTATGAATTAAAAAATATATTTATTTTTTGTACATTTTTTTTACCTGTATTGTTTGCACCTGCACCTGTCAGCAATATAAAATAATTTAAACAATGTGGATACAATTTTCCACCTCTAATCCATCCAATCCATGTATAAAACAAAATATATCCACCAAATCCGATAACCTATACTCATAATGAAATAATAACAAATATATACCTGTCCAAAAAAACCAGTCAACAATATAAAATAATTTAACAATGTTGATACAATTTTCTACCTGTAATCCATCCAATCCATATATAAAATAAAATCCATCAAATCAGAATAACCTGTGCCCATAATGAAATAATAACAAATATATACATGCCCAAAAAAAAGTGTCGGGTAGTAACAAAAAAAAATCATAAGTCTGCCTAGCTATCTCCCTCCGGTTGGCTCCCTCCGACTGCTCTAAAACCCGACATGTGTGTGCTGCCAGCTCCCTCCTGAAAAGATAATAAAATACAATTGATTATTAGAATATCGAAATGATAAAATTTATGAATTCATAATTAATTATAATCTGCAAAAAAACAATGTCATCTCAGATTTTTTTATACATAGAGAGTTTAAATAGATAAAAGTCTATTATCTATTTGATGGTGAAGATATTTCACTCCAAAAAAACATGTAGTTTCAAATTTTCAGTTTGATAAACTGTCATTTCTAAATGCATTAGCAGACTGACATCGTAGAATTGGTATCCCATTTTTTTTCCAAGCGTTGGCAACTTGGCAGTTGAGATGATAAAATATTTGTTTTCATTTTTAGTATAAGATCTTAGAACATGGGTTTAAATAGTAAAGGAACAAGCTGAGAGGAAAGATGAAAATAACATGTGACGACTTTTTGCACGAAGCGTGTTCTACTAAATATGCTCACCAAAAATCATATTACCTACTGCTTTATGCACCCTAAGAGTGCAAAACGCAATTTGCAGCCTTGAACTGCTTATTGGGACAAAGGCCCAAAGTTGTGGCTTGGATAAAATTTTAGTCATTCTTAAGACTAAGTCATTGCCTAGACATTGAGAAATTAAAACCATTTTATCAATCAAGAAACACACACACACAAAAAAGAACAGAACAATGTATGAATTCAGTCCACTGAACAGAGTAATACATATGCACAAATGATCTATTTAAATATGTATATTATATATAGGTAGCCGAAACTTGTAAAAGAGGTATAAATGAATTGAAACAATTGACAAAAACATTGATTTTCTTGTTGATGTATGATTTTGATAAATAGATAGTGAAATATCAACCCAATATGAGATTTTTTAAGGCTTCCTGTGCAAGGTTGTGAGCCAGAGTGTTTGCTTCTCTATATATGAAGTTGAAGGTGAATTCCTCACACAGGTTCCTCATCCTACTGATGTCCTCTAGTATTATAGATCTCCACATGAGCTTGGCAGAGGTCATGGACAAAAAGTCAGTGAGTTTTTTTTTAGTTGGATTCAATTATTAGTTGCTGCCAACCTCAAGATATGGCTGTTTGGGCACACCCAGGGTGTATTGATGGTGAATGAGAGGATTTTGTTACTGTTCATGATCTTCTCAAGATATGGCTGTTTGGTCCTCAAGGTTACATGATTGGATCCTAAGAGTTAGTGTATCTTAACAACAGTGAAAAGTGTCAAGAGGGACAGGTGTTGACTTGTATGATGGAACATGGAAGCCAGTAGGATTTCTTCTTGCGAGGGCCAGAAGAGATCATTTCCCACTAATGTAATAAGAACGAGATTGGGCACAGCAAGATCATTTCTGTAAGAAGCAAGACCAGTTCCGTCAATTTCGAAAGAAAATGTTTACTTTCTGGTTTTTAAAAAACCAATCCAAGACCAAGGAAAGCGTGAAACTCGGAGAAACACGTCATCACTGCCACGGCAATCACCGTTCCAACCAGAAGCCTTAGTTGCTCTGGGCTGACGTCCGCGTCACCCGCCAACTAAATCACACCTTCATGTGACCCCTAAACAGTAACGAAAACATAGGGCATATAATAAATCATTATATATGCCCAAGACATAGATATTGATTCAGTGTTTTTCCTTTGGCGACGTGTTTCTCCGATGAGATATGTAATTGGGGCATGTAATGGTTATAAATCAGCTGGTCGACGTGTTACAGTTACGGCATCGCATCCTCCGAGAAGTACTGCCCATCACAAATAAGCCTATCCAAGTAAGCCCTCCCTCGGTTCTTCACCATCACCGAACGCGATCTCACCTCTTCCGAAGTCGGACTGAGCAAGCTCCTGAGATGCTTTAGATGCCAACTGATTTCGTAATCGTCTTTCATTGCATCAAACTCTCCAAGCTCTTCGCCTGTCAGTTGCGATCCGTACCTCTCTAGATCCATTCATAGAAAAACAAAATGGTTTGGGAATCAGAAAATTTTTCTCGAGTTTTAGGGTTTTCAGAGAGATGAAGATAAGGTGTTTGTAAAAAGGTACCTAAGAAATTCTCCGATGAGAATTTCTACCTCGATCTATGTATATGCAAGTGATTTTTTCAGTCAATGCACTACTCAGATTTCAAAGGCAAAATTCATCGATCTGGCTAGAACATCCAGCAACTTCGATGATGCCGCGATTCAGTTTCAGCATCGGGTCCTCAAGAACTCTGGCATTGGGGACGAGACCTACTTGCCAAGATCGGTGTTCCTTCCCGGACGGCACAAAGTAACCCTCAAGGATGGGCGAGAAGAGGCAGCTATGGTCATGTTTGGTGCTGTGGATGACCTCCTTGCCACCACTGGAGTGCGGCTCAATGACATTAAGATCCTTATCGTGAACTGCAGCATTCTCAACACCACACCATCGCTCTCGGCGATGGTTATAAATCATTACAAGCTTCGGCATGAAGGTGTGATTAGTCACTTATCACTGTTAATTTTAATTTTTGGAAACTAATCTTAGGACTTATATTTACTTTCAAGATGAACTTACTTATAGGAGTGTCATTGGTGCATATGATGGCAGAAAAGCATCGTTAGAGTATCTTTATCTAGGCAACCGTTAATTAGGACCTCAAGACAAATTCCTCTTACCTTAAATTCTAACTAGGACGCTTAAACTCCTGAATAAGCAGTAAGAAAGGATAGTAAAGTTGACTATAACCATAATACAGCGCATTATTTGTGTCTTAGAAAAATATTACAGATGAACAACGTCGAATCTGCATTTTCATGTTTCCAAATTGTAGGTTACCCATACTAGGATCCTTGATGAGTCTTCTTGTTTGATTTACTTGTTTCGAGGTTTTCTAGAGATGGTTAGCCTTCTGCTGATAATTGTCTTCAGCAGAATACCTTAATTATAATGACTAATTTCTATAGCCTTAAAAGGGTTATTAAAAAATAATAGTACAAAACAAGAAGAGAATATGTTTTATTGAGTAGTGCTCTCATCATCCGCATCTCCAAAGCTGTTTGTATATAGGTGACCAGCTGTAGAGGGATTGTAGAAAGCTTTATGTATATAGGTGACCAACTATATAGGAGTTGGAGGACATTATTACATATCTTATATGCTATAGGTACCACAACAAACCTCAGTACAATGCAATAAGCAAACCAAACCAGGGAAGCTAAATATAACAGTAGGAACTATTGGTTTGAGCTCTATGTTAATTTCTATTTGCGAACCAAAAACCCAAGCCTCTACCTTTAAAAAACTGATTGAGATGATGTAACCTTGGAATGTAGTAAAACTCGGTCTGAGGCTTGGGTTTTTGTTGACATAGACATAGATATAGGTTAATTCCTTTGGCGTCTCTTTTCTTAGGTACATTGTACAGACAACTTCCATATAGCTAGCTTTATCACAATCAGCTGGTCATTTTCGCATATAAATCATTAACATATAAAAGGGTGGTTTGGGTTGGATTCTGAGGATGAGATTATATCTGAGATGGGGTTCTTCGCGGAGAGCTGTAAAGGGGTTTTGTGGAGCAGCTCAGAGAAGGGTTTTTGTAGGGTTTTAGGAGTAGAGAAGAGGGGATTTTGATATGGGAATGGAGAGAGAAGATGGGGTTTTTCTATAGAAGATTGGAAAGAAGTGATATTGATAGTAGCCATGGAATTTAGGAGAAGACGGATTGAAGAAGAGAAACTGAGAAAGAGATGGAGATGGAGATGGAGATGGAGAGAACAAAAGAAGTGAAAAATCTTTTTCACTTCTTTAATATATACATTGCACGATGACGTCATTTTCGCATGTATTAATCAGCTTCTCGACATGTTTTATTGACTTGAATGATTGAGATATCCGACCAACTTAATCGGATATCTCAATCAGCTATTATATCAAAAGTGACAATAGCTGCAGGTAATGGTTATAAATCATTACCTGCAGCTACTTGTAGAGAGGGAATGGGATAACTCTGCTGTTAGGCGACCGCAAGATGGCTGATCTGGGCATGTAGGGGTACTGTTTTGGGGACTGTTACATGGGTTGTTTGGGACTGTTACAGTGGCTGTTTGGGACTGTTACAGGGGCTGTAATGGGGTTGTTTTGGACCTGTGTTGGGGTTTGTGGCTGCTGTTTTTGGGTTGTGAAAAGAAGGGGAAGTGGTTGCTATTTTGAATATGAACGGAAGCTGAACAGGGTGGCCACTTTGAAGTGGTTTTGAGAGTTGAACAGGTAAAAAAAATTTACCCTCTCTACCTTACGCCTAACAGCTATTTACCCCGTCTCTGCTAAAGGTTGAGCTTACCGACCAAGCTCAACCTTTAGCAGTGAAAGAAGTGATGAAGGCCTCTTTTGAGGCCTTCCTTATGGTATTGCTTGCTGGGGGAGGTGGTCGGATCTTCTGCAAGTCAGACCAAGAGTTGATTGTATTAGGGCAGACCCTAATACAATCCTGAGGGTTTTGTTCCATAGGAATGATCCCACGGCAAATCAGTTCCTGAAGAGGACATTTCAATTAGCAAAGAGGAAATGAAGAAGATGATTTACTTGTGTAGATGAAGTGATAAGAGCCTATATGTGATGTAACATGGTATTCACTGGAATAGCACTATCAAAAGTTCCATTGTCATTGACTTTAGCTTCCCCTAATTGTACCAAAGAAAGAGAAAAAACTGATTGAGATGATGAATCAATATTTATTTTAATTTTTGAAGTAAGGTAGAGACTAGCTTACATAATAGAAATTAACATAATATTTTATCACAATCAGCTGGTTGACGTGTTTCTCCGATGCGGATGATGAGAGCACTACCCCTAATTGGGGCTGACATGAGGAATTTGGAACTTTTGGCCCTTTCTATTTTTTTCCTTTCTTGGTCTGGATGAATTATGGTTGTGATTAGTGAAGAAAAGGGTTCTCAAGATATGACCCACAGTAACTAACAACTGCCAACCTCAATTTTTAGTTGGATTCAATTATCTGATCCTTCTATAATTTCTCCGATATTCTCCTTTAAGTATCCTACTGCTATCCCTTCCTTTGATAAAATATTTTTGGTGTTCATACTGTTATCTATTTCCGAGTTTTTCTCTACTTCTTCTAGAGGTCTATCCTTGATCTCCACCTCTACCTTTTCTGAACTTTCATCTGACATACTCTCCAATTGGTTAAAAGATACGGATTTTCCAGAAGACCCAAAAGCCTTTGCAACCCATATTCTGGTTGTTTATTTATGAACATCATTCTGAACTGAACCAGCACCTATGTGTGTATTTTTCTGCAAATCTTTTACTTCCTCTGCAGCTTTTCCTCCCACCGTAGCCCCTTTGCTTGGGAGTCTACGAGCTCCCAACTTACAGATTTTTATACTATGCCCCAACTTTTGACATAAAGAGCAGTATGTACAATCATTCTCATAACTATTTCCTGCCATCTTCCTGAAGAACTTAATCCCAACCAAAACCTTGATGGTTTAGTTTTTCTCAAATCCATCTTGATGCAAATCCGAGCCATGCTAGGCCGAGAGATATTTCGAGTAGGGCCATCCACCATTAATACCTTCCCAACTATACTTCCTATCGTAGCAACTAGCAAGATCTTTAGCATTGAACAAGTTAAATGCTATTTGAAATATCAAGATTGAAACCTGAGATGAAACCTGAGATGGCTTATTATCCCACTTTTTAAAAAAAATGCTATTTGAAATACCATTTTTTTTAAAAATGGTTTTAAAAAAAACAACCTTTAGAGGACAAAATAGTAAAACCTCATATATAGCTATCCCCATATATAGCTGTTGGAGGGCTAAATAAATAAATATATATATATATATATAATCATTAGAAGGCAAAATAGTAAAACTCCAACAAAAATCATCGCCTCAAGGGTGTGCAAAATATAGCATGTGCTATATTTTGTGTCATGCTATATTTTGGCACATGCATTTTCAATTATTGGAGCAGTTTTATTTTTTTGTTCCAAATGTTATAATTTGACACTAGAACTCGTTAAATAGAAATCCATAACACGCACACCCCCTTAACACTAAATGTATAAGCATCTACTCGTAACTCTAAGGTGCAACTGACAATAGCATTTCATCTATTTCAGCTATCAATGTCTAATTAGAACTAAAAAAATGAACATATTTTTGAGTGTTCATTAAAATATCTAATTAAATCCAAGAGAAGAACTTTCAATCACAATCACAGAAACGTTAAATCCAAGAGAACAGAGGAAAGCACACCAAATCTAAGAGACAAGAGAAGAAGAAATTATAAAAGCAAATAAACAGGAAAAACTTAAAAAAAATCAAGAACTACAGTCTACAACCCATGAAAACCATCGATAGGAATAGAAACGATGCAAATGAAAAAAGATTCGATGAACAAGAGCACTAAAATGAAAGCACCCGGTCATTCCAGATCAAAGAAGATAGAGCTGAAAATGGTTTTACTATTTTCAGGTTTCACCATTTCAGGTTTCACCACTAACATCGTTAGGGCCTCTAAAGGTTTTACTATTTGAAATATCTCTAGACTCACCAACCACCACTACACCACCACCACTACCATCACGCATCCACCACTAGCACCACTATCATACACCACCACCACAACAACTAGCACCACCACTACCCACCAACCACCATTACACCACCACCATACACCCATCCACCACCACCACCACCACCATACACCCATCCACCACTAGCACAACTATCATACACCACCACCACCACCATACACCCATCCACCACTATCATACACCACCACCACCATCATACACCAAACGATTACAAGAACTGAATTTAAACAAACAAATGTTCAATAAAATTACCTCATTGGCCGTTCCTGGTGCCGTAAAAGGATGAACTGGCATCTGTTGTCAAAATTTATAATAAATAAATCAATGTTTCTTCCAAATTTTAAAAATGATTAATTAAAGCTTGATAGATTATATACCTGCCCCTGTAAGAGCTGTTGGAGCAGCTGCTGTATGGTATCAAGCTGAGCTTGTTGGGCTGCCATCTGAGCCTGTTGGGACGCCACCACAGATTTCGTCTCCTGAAGTTCAACCCTCAGCAATTGGGTCTCAGCAGATGGGGAACCACTAGTACCGGCACGGCTCGAAGATGACCCCCATAAACTGGTGGGAGTCGGACCCAATCCACATCCACGAATGCGTCCAGGTTGCTCAGGCTCCATGACTTGAGAGAAAACATCATCCCGGCCCATGCTGTCTTGCGAGCCAACCGGTATCTAGTTGAGGAGGTCCCTCATCTGGTGCTGCAAACATTTTGAAACAATTACTACAGTGAATTTCAGGAGTCGTGTTATATGATATAATGAATATTTAAATTATTTACAATCATTTCTTCTGCTTTAGAGTTGACTGCCCGGCCATCCTTCGTTGTGTGCGTCTTTATCCAGACCTCAGCACGGCCCGGAGCTTCTCCTGAGGGACTCGCCAATTCGCTATGGTAGTGATAATAGTAGAACAACAAATTTTTAACTCATATGCATCAAATTATTAAATAAATTATTAAAATTAAACCGAACATACCTCCTCTTCTCTAACTCTGGCGAAGCTCTTTGTGCCCGCCGTATAGGGAATCTTTTGGCACTCGCGACTCCTTTTATTCCTGGACTTTCGTTTCTACAATATTACATTTATATATCATATGAGAGAAGTGACCAAACTTAGAAACGGTATAAGCATAATTAAATTCAAATAAAATATACCTGGCCCTCCTCGGAATACAAGAAGTCGACGAATATATGCCATTGCTCCGGAGGAATATCGGAGGGGCACTGTGCATAGTTCAAAGCAGGACGGTCCTCGTAAACAAAATGTTTCCTCCCCATTAGAGACTTATTGTCCCGCCATTTCTTATCCAGAGACTTCAAAATGTAATCCTCTAGGATAGGGGGGAAAATGAACCTCTCCTGCGAAAAAGTTGTCAAATTATTAATATATAGTCGTGCTACATAAGTGTGTTTTAATAACCGCTCAACAATTTTTTTTTGCTCTGACCTGTATGAGACCCAAAGCTCGTTTTTTCGCTTCATCACTGATTGCGCACCAACTCTGGACATCGACGCGAAATAAGTGGGCATCGCGTGCAATATTGCCCAAAAAGCCAGCCAAAGTGGTGGCCTCCTCCCCCACGGGCTGTTTCGCATCATTTGTCGGCACTTTTGTTTTCTCTCCTGGAGGCATATTGTAGACTTTCTTGCACTTTGCTTTCCCACGTACCTTCTTCGCCACCGTGGCGGAAGGTGTGGAAGTCCCCGCACCTGATGGGGTCGTCTCTGTAGGCTCCATCTGCAAAATATAGATATTAGCTTCTAAGAGAAATGAAACATGAAAATGAATATAGAGCACAAAAACATGATCTCATGGAACAATGAAATGAAAATCAAATAATAATGTACGTACCAAAACATCTTATTGAGTAGTTTATGATGAAGTACCAGCCATCTAAAAATTAGGCATGCATGATATCAAACTTAACTCTTTTACGAATGGAATAGTTTGAACAAGATTCTTGTATCCGATAATAAAAAAGTTATTCCTCCTTACAATAGAAGATGAACAAGAAAAGAGCACCGAATTCACAATTAAACTAACAAAATCTTATCATTAAAACAAAAAAGAATCATTCTATTTGATCGTTATATTCTGATTCAACGTCCTCATCACTAGATTCGGTAGAAGGAGCTTGTTGTTGTGACACTTGTGGAGGCGCATCAACAGTTGTTCCAGTAATCACTAATCTCACCCAATCGACACCTCTGTCATCATCATCGTCATGTTCAGTGTCATCTAATTGTTGGTTGCCGAAGGGCTCGTTCTCCATGAATGCATTATCGTCCACAACAGCTTCCTTATTCATGTCAAAAAAGTCTCTTGGTTTAGTCTTGATGACAACATGTCAATCTTCTTCTGTTGGATCTTCGACGTAAAATACATGCTTTGCCTGAGATGCCATAACATAGGGTTCGCTCGACACAGAGTTTGCCGGGAGCAAGCGTGTGAAGTTCACAAGCGTAAACCCAAACGCATCGGTCTTTATTCCTCTATCCTGTGTCTTCACATCAGCCCAATCGCATTTAAACAATACAAATTTCAGGCTTTGAGAGTACGTCAATTCGACTACATCCGTTAAGCGGCCAGAATAGGTTATATCGGTTGCAATGGGGGTCTTGTCCTTAGAAGTTGCATAATTTATAGTTTTTGCAGTGACTGTAACCCCACTATTCTGACTTTTGCGTCCTCGCTCTCTATCCTTAGTACAAAACCTATATCCATTTATGACGTAGCCCTTAAACCTTTTTGCGACTTTTTGTGGACCATTTGCAAGCCATGTAATCTCATCCGAAACCGGATTGTCTGAATCTCGCAACCTTTGAACCTATTTAAAGACCACATAAGATTAATCTATATATCCAAACATAACTAATGTGTTGTACAGAATTCACAAGTTAAGACTTACATAGCCCTGAAACCAATTAACAAACTGTTCGCTGTGCTTTTTTTGGATTACGTGTAGGGCCGTTTTGAGTGGATTTGTCATTTTAATTACATTCATGTGCTGCCTGCGAAGAATAAATCAACATACCAATCATTTTAAGTTAAAAAATAAAAAACAATGAAAGAACAAACTATATGATAATTGTGTTCTTACTCTGTATATTTTGTGACTTTATCGTAATTGAACAACACATAACGATGTGTCTGCTGCCATTTCAATTCACTTAGAGCAAATGGCTGCGCACCACCTATCACACTTTCATCGTCATTCCTCACTTGCCTGTTCAATCTCGATTCCACATTATTTAGGTACCTTGAACAGAATGTCAAACATTCTTCTGCCAAGTACCCCTCTGCAATGCAACCCTCTGGTCGAGCTCGATTGCGCACATACGATTTCAGTGTATATAAGTACCTAAGTGAATTAAATTTTGGTAAGACAAGGGAAAAAGTATAACATGAATTTGAAATACTACTATAAAATTATAATTGAAGGTCTAGTGGTCTACCTTTCAATGGGATACATCCACCGATATTGTACAGGTCCACCTAGCATTGCCTCTGCGGCCAGATGTATAAGCAAGTGCACCATAACATCAAAGAAAGCCGGTGGAAAAATTCTCTCTAAATGACAAAGCGTAAGCGCAATTTTCTCCTGTAACAGTCTCAAATCCTCGATCTGATAGACTTTGGAACATATAGCCAGAAAGAAGTTGCTCAATTCGATTAGGACTGAAGCTACATTCTTCGGCAATGACTTCCTCACGGCCAGTGGTAGGAATTGTTGCATTATAACATGAGAGTCGTGGCTCTTCAGTCCATAAATTTTACGCTTTTTGATATTGACATGTCTTGCAATATTTGAGGAGTAACCATCCGGAACCTTCACACTCTTCAAAACTTTACAAAACAACTCTTTTTCATTTTTGTCCATCGAAAAGCATGCGGGGGGCAGATAAACTTTACTTCTGCCAGGCTGCAACTGAGGGTGAAGTGCATGCCGAATTCCCATTTCAACCAAGTCGCTACGTGCTTTTAAACCATCCTTAGACTTTCCTTCCAAACCCAACAAAGTCCCGAGCACATTGTCGCATACATTTTTCTCGATATGCATCACATCAAGGTTGTGCCTCAACAAATTGTGCTCCCAATATGGCAACTCAAAGAATATACTCATCTTTTTCCAATTATACGGCATATCGTCATGGCCCGTCTGCCTTCGGCTAGTTTGCCCAATCTGCTTCCCAAGGGAGAAAGGGATACCCTCCAATTGACGCAACACATCGGACCCAGACATTGTAGTTGGAGCACATTTGAACTCTGTAGTGCCATCGAAAGAGTTTTTATTCCTCCGAAACCTGTGATCCGGCTTTAAGAAACGACGGTGCCCCATGTAACATTGCTTTTTGCTCTTAGACAAGTGTCGGTTGCAAGTGTCCTTATGGCATGAAGGGCATGCCAACTTTCCTTTCGTGCTCCAACCTGACAACATGGCATACCCTGGGAAGTCGCTAATGGTCCAGAGCAATGCCGCACGCATTACAAATGTCTCCTTCTTCGACGCATCATAAGTTGGCAAACCATTCTCCCACAAGTCCTTTAACTCCTCGACTAAAGGCCTCATGTAGACATCAATGGCATTTCCTGGCCCGGAGGGACCAGGAATAAGCAAGGACAAAATGAAGTTCGGCTGCTTCATGCACATCCACGGTGGTAAGTTGTAGGGAATAAGAACCACAGGCCATGTGCTATGAGCAATATTCATCGTCCTAAATGGGTTGAAGCCATCACTTGCCAACCCAAGCCTGACATTACGAGCATCTGAAGCGAACAAAGGATATTGGATATCCAAATAATCCCAAGCCGGTGAGTCTGCAGGATGCCTTAACCTCCCATCCTTAGTTCGATCTTCTTCATGCCATCTCATTTCAGAAGCAGTCTTGGACGACATGAACAACCTTTGTAACCTCGGTCTCAACGGAAAGTGACGCAAAATCTTCGCCGGAGTTTTCTTCTTGTGTTCCGCTTGATCATCCCCTGTCTTCCATCTTGATTCACCACAGATGTCACATGCTTGCTTGTTTGCAGACTCTTTCCAATAAAGCATGCAATCATTAGGACATGCATCGATTTTATCATAGTTAAGCCCCAAGTCTGACATCACCTTTTTTGTCTGAAAGTAAGTATCTGGTAGTGTTGACCTCTCGGGGAGTACCTCCCTCAACAACTCAAGCAACATGGTGAATGATTTATTGCTCCATCCACTAAGACACTTAATGTGATATAATCTTACAATGAAAGACAACTTGGTGTGATTCTTACATGCTGGATACAAAGGTTGTCCCGCATCCCTTATCAATTGAAAGAATCTATCAGACTCGGGATTGGGATCCCGACTACTGGTACCCTCATCTTGGTTTGGGACTCCGGATACATCGTGAACCATATCTTCCATCTCATTCTGTCTGTCTTGCACAACCCGATTTTCAGGCACTTGGACAACCGGTGTGTGTTGCAATATGTCTTCCCCGTGATAAAACCAGATTTTATAATTCCGGTCGAATCCATTATAGATCATATGGTCGTACGCTGTAACTCTATCTTGATAAACCGCATTGTTGCATTTGGGACATAAACACTTTATACCCCCATTGTTATTAGTCACTCCACGAACTAATGCAAACTCTATAAACTGCTTTACCCCTTCTATATATTCCTTTGATACCCTATGTAATACAAAAATTGAATTCACAATTGCTTAGATACTAACACTTTGTTCCATTAATTCAGTACTTCTTAAAAAATTATGGACAAAAATTACCTTGACTTTCCAATCCAACTCCTATCCATGACAGATGAGATTAGGATTTGTAAGTCCTTCGTTAACTATATTCTGAGAAATAGCAAAAGTTTGAGATCATCAGTCAATTACAATATGTATGCATGCATGCATGCTTCCTATCGTCATCAACTCATCTTCTAAAGGGTGGGGTGTTCCTATCCCATTCAGGAATGCATAATCCCCAAAAGTCAATAGCTCAGGTGCTTTGTTCCATTTCAAAGAAATTTCGGCAGCATTTCCCTATGGTTCTCCAAGTACACGACTTAGACTACGGGCAAGAATGCCACATTGTCTAAATATGTACCCAGAGAACAAGAGAAACGACTGACAAAATTTTCCTCAATTTGAACAAACCATAAGCAACTGACTATATTGGAGATTATGCATTCCCAAACTGTCCAACCGGACAATTCAAGAATCATATACAGACAAATACACTTTATCACAAATAAGACCGAAAAGTTGTTAAACCTGCATTTAGCCCCACAAGAGAACTAAACGTCATAGTTTACAACTAGACCGTCCAAATAGGTGATACAAGAAATGCACTTGTCACACAATGATTCTTGAACGGGAGATCTAAGGTACAATGCATGCATGAGTATGAACGTAAGCCAATAAAAAATTTCAATAATCATAAATACAAAGTTTAAACATCCCTAAGCAATCATAACATAGTAATTAAACACATTTAATTAGTAGTTTAAACAGTTAACATAGACCACGGGGTTCTACCATGCACTCTATAAAGTATAGTAGAGCGGGAACAGGATTGTTAACAAGTAAGAATTACTTAATGCAATTAAATCGAAGGAAAATTTAATATCAAAAGATCTAGCATGTCATTTCAGTTTATCTCTCAAGTTAATAATTGAGAATTACTCGACTCTCCTATTAATCATTTGAATACTAGTATAAAAGAATTAAGGATTTAACTAAGAGCTTTAATTAGAGGACCCCAAGGTCCTCTTCCAAGTTGACCACATCAATCAAATTTCAACACATTGGGCAAGAAAAATAAAGTTTTTTAAAATTAATACTTTGACTACCACATGTGATCAATATGCAAATGGGTTGTCAATTTGGAAGAAGACCCTGTGGTCCGTTTTCCATTTCCCTTTAATTTGATGTGATCAATGTGATGTCGAAATGAATACCAACCAAAGATTTTCAGAAAATCAAAGCCCCAACCCAAATGTCAAGGTTCCTAGATCAGAAAAATGGGATTCGACACACACAAAAGAGAAAAAGCTCAGATTAAGTCCTTCATCAAATAAAAATTTCTTTAAACTTCCAAATCAATCGAATTTTCGATACAACAAAGTAGGCACCAATATCAAGTAATGTAAACTACGCACCTCTTTCAACTTACAATATTGGTGGCCTTTATTGAGGCAAATTTTGAGTGTACTGAGGATTTTGGACTGGGAAACCAATCGTTGGAAAAATGAATGCAAACCTAAGAAATTCAAACCAAAAACAGAGTTCATGAATGTTACCTCTCTAAAAGGCCATATTGGGTGTCCAAAAAAAATCTAAGAGGCTCTAAAATCCTACCTTGATTTCTTTCTTTCTCCTTGGATTGGTGTTTGAATAAAGAACTAAGAGGTTTTTCATTGACCGAGACAAGTCATGCACCAATAAAAAAAATAAAATCTAAATATTAGTCTACAAACACCCACTCAAATAAAATCTGCAACCAAATTTTCCCTTACTCGAGCAGTAAAAGGAATCAGAAAAATAGAGGTTAACTCAAAAAATTAAAAGCCACACGGGCCGAAAATATCCCACAAATTCTTTTTAATTAAAATTCCTATTTCCATTTCTGAGCTTTCTCCAGAATCCAACACTGGCTAGGGCTCTCGCACGAAGACTTTGGAACTAAAAACATTTGAAAACTCAAAACCACTGATTTGAAATCTCAACGAGCATTTTGTCAAAACTCAAAACCTCCTATCTGAGATTGATATAATAACATAACAATTCAGATATTGACAGAAAAATTAAAGATGATTTCCTACTATCTGATAATGAAATCAATAGAGTATTATACTATTAGCTCCAAAGAATTTGTGGGATATTTTATAAATTTAGAACTAGAGATCAGACAAATCCTTGAAGTCTCAATCAACTCGGTAAAATAAAAGCCCTTACTTAGCTTTTCCCCTTCTTAAAAAAATTTAAAATATCAATGTTTCCCCTTTTTTCCAAAATCCAATTTTAAAAAATCCAGCACTTAAAATTAGAAACCCAGATGCAGAAAACCACTTCAAACCAAAGATCATAAAATGAAATCTCTATCATAAAATGAAATCTCTAGAAAACAACGAAGTGAATCAAAGAGATATGACCCCATTAGTCATAGTTAAAGGGGAAAATCAAAGAGATATGACCGCCATTAGTCATAGTAAAAGAGATTGAAGTGAATACTGATAGAAGGAAAATTGACAGAACTAGAGAAAAGACTTGGTCCACCAGAATGCCGCGTTAGGATTTATTGGGAAGTACCCTCTCTCTAGAATATCGGGGAGTACTAACCCCTCTCTCCTATTGAAGTCTCCCATTTTGAAATTCAAATGATAAGATATTGAGTCGGTCCTTGTGGGCACCACTAAAAAAATCCTTGCATTTTTCACGAAAATTAGGCAGGCTATCCTTGTCCTTAACAATAAATTAAAAAAAAAATTCCTTTAGTCGACATATCTACGTGAAGGGTTTTTTTTTTGTTTGGATGGTAACCACACATTACGTTGAAATATAGAACAGATGGGTGATACAGTTATGCGCACCACCGTATTATGTGATTAGCATTGCCATGCATGATACCTATTGGTTAGTAGCAGCATAGATTGATTGGAGAGTTGCATCATACTACAATATCCCCTTTCAGATACCCATTCAAAGATCCTCCTTTGGGCAAAGCTTAGACCAGATTTACTATAAGTATCTCTGCCTCAATAATAATATATAAATGAGGATAGGAGTTCTAAATAGTTCTGAAGAGGACCCTTGAACTAACTCGATTAGATTGGTGATAGAACTTCGAATGAAGAACCCAACTAACCTTCTTTCTTCTCTACTCTTTTTCTTTCTCTCTTTGAGTCTGTACCATAGTTTATATTTTTTTAATTGCACCATATATAGTTTAAGTGCTGCTTGAAGACCGGTTCTTTTTTTATCTTATTGTTTTAGGGTTACTGCTAAAAGCACATAAATATTCGTCTCAGCTCCAGAGAAAAGTCGTCCATTGAAGAATTGTCCAACTCTGTCACTGCATAAAAGAACTTCTCTTTCCAACTTCTTACTAATTATGCAATTCCACCTGTGCAACCCTTCCAAATCCGGTATCCATTAATCCTAACTTTTTTACTTTTACAAGTTCAAACACTCATTCGAATTCCTCAAAGTCCAAATCCATGAACAAAAGCTATGAAATTTCTGTAAAAAAAAAATATTGATCCTGTGGCCTTTGTGTTTGTCACTTTTCCGTCACTAAATTTGGCAAATAATAAGCATACCCGTGTGGATGCCTGTGACCAAGATCATGAGAAGCAAATAACAGGCTACCATCAAGGGAAGTAGAAACACAATTATCATGTTTATAACCGAAATTGATCAAGATTTCAATTCATCTCATCAATTTGGCTCTAATCATTAGATTTCCTGGGATGTAGTATACTTTGATCTCTATTTTGTTGTTCTTATTGACAAGGTTAGAGGAGACCGAGAGAGAGGAGAGGAGGGTTACCGCAGTAGCGCAGGTGAGCAGAGGATGGAGCCGCGGCAGCGCAGGAGGTGGTCGGAGCAGCGTAGGAGGAGCATGGAGCCGGAGGAGCACGAAGCCGGAGGTGGCCGGAGCCGAGGATGGAGCCGGAGGTGGGAGCACAGAGGAGTAGGGAGCACGGAGGAGGAGAGGAAAATGGAGGGAAAGAGGAAAAGAAGAGGGAAAAGGGAAAAGCTGGGGCCCTAAAACCCCAAATACAGTGCCTTTCGCGGCATTTTTAATAAACGCCGTTATATGCCCTTCAATCCAACCCCCTTGGCTCGGCGTGAGTTTCTATCCGCGGCGATTTATCATACGTGCCGTGGAAATTGGTTTCCTGCCGTGTTTTCCGCGGCGTTTTTTAAACAAATGCCGTTAATGGTGCACCAATAGCGGCATTTATAAAAAAAATGCCGCGGTATCTTTCCCGCATTGCCATCGGCGACGTTTCAATTAAAATGCCGTTGTTTGTGTCCTTTAGAGGCATTTTTTGCCAAACGCCGTTAAAAAGGTGACGCTAAAGACCATTAATTTTGTAGTGATGGCTACTATACGTATGATGCTTTCACAGCTGCCGCAAGATCCTTTGGTGGCTTTGTCACGACTGATGATACCACCACACGTAAAGGATAGACACAATGGTTGATTGAAAATCTTATTAATTGTTGATGAATTTCTAGAGAATGTTTAGGTGTGTACAAAATATTTTGGGAAGTCAACGGATTACCTCTGGCAGATGCCCGAAAATTACTTTTGAGCATCGCCTCTTTAAATGATGTGTGAGAAGCACATAACTAAAGATGTGATAGCATGCATGGCCATGTATCGCACATACGGTACATGCACACCTCCCAGATCACCATGTGTACTATTTGATGACACTCATTAACTGTGATTAAGATCACTCATCCTCAGGTTACATAATATAACCTTGGCAAATGGTAGGTATTAACCCACTGACCTTTAGAACAATTAACCACAAAGTTGAGATGCAGCCAATAAAATATATACATTTTTGCTTGTCCTAATCATTTGTCTACCCTAGTTTAATGATTAGGGGATTAGTAGGGTTAACACTCATGGTGGGCGTCAACAACCACACCAAGACTCGAACACGAGTCCAACCTCCTCAAAGGAGACAATACCACTGGGACAAACCCATTTACCTCTGAATTGTACCAGTGGATGTTGTTGCGTACATCTCAGGGGGAATATTCTCTTTCTAAAGCTCATGGGAAAATGACTACTCTTTATACAACTCAGATGGAAAATGACATGGTTTGAAACTGGATATGGATTTTTCTCAATGCCCAATCTGATAGACTCCTGTTCCAAGTCAAGAAGTGCTCTTGTAGACCTTTTTTTTTTTCACCGACCGTTTCTCACAGACTCCTGTTCTAAGTCAAGAAGTGCTAAACCTTAGTGTTCTAAACTTCTAATGAATCTTTCAGTTCAAACAAATAATAATAAATTGTCTAAATGTCTAATTATTCTTTGGATTCAAACAAATAATAAAAATAAGCGTAAAATACAATAAAAGGATAGAAAAGTTAACAAATATAGGTATGAAACAGTTTTTATCATAGTTCAAAAACCCGAAAACTCGACTCGACCCGAAAGTTAGCCGGGTCGAGTAAGTCGGAAAACTCGAAAAAAAATCGACTCGGTCCAACTCGGAATATATATGTAATAACTTAAAAATTTTGGGTTAAAAGAACTCAAAGTACGATGGTTTTACAGCTTCAAACAACAAAATTAGGTTTAACAAAACCCATAGTAAGTTGTTTTTGTAGACCCTAAAAAATATGATGCAAAAATAGTGTGACATTTTAGTTTAGGTTTTAAAAAATGATAAAAATACCCTTCTATGACTCGAGCTAGTATGGAGAGTCGAAAAACTCGGCTAGACTCGATCGAGTCACCTGAGTAACTCGGTAAATAGTGTCTCCTTCGAGTTTTGAGGCGACTCGACTCGAAATTCAGCCGAGTCGAGTAACTCGGCCAAGTTACTCGGGTGACTCGCTGAGTTTTCGAACTATGGTTTTTATTAATAGTATAAAGTAAAAATAGAGATTACATTCTAAGACAACCCATTTGTGTTGGATACTTGAACTCCATACCATATTAGTTTTTGATGAACTTGATTACAACTAGAATCTCTCAGTGCAATGCGAAGTTAATCTTCAACATGTTGTTCATTTCTCAACTTATTCAGTAACCAGATAGCTTCCTCTCCTTTCTATTTGTATTTTTGTTTCTAACAACATGTTATGGGTACTGCGGGCCAGGGGATCCAGTGTAGCCATAGTCTTCATGAATGGGTACTCCAAGAACCCGTCGTCCTGAAAAACGGGAATGTTTTATTGTTAAAGACTTGAGGATTAAAATAAAAATAAAAATCTACAACCATTGTGATGCATAACTTTAATTAACTATGTGCTTAATCGGAAGAATTAAAATAAAGGCGTAAAATATAGAAAACCCAAACTCAAGCAATTAAATCATCCTCGAGCAATGAGATTGATGTCCTAGAAGTCAAATGGATTCAAATCACATTAGCCTAATACTGATCAAACAAAGTGGGAGAATAAGTTTCCGACAAACCGAGTTTCAGTGCTGGTATTGCTTCATGGAATCCTGCACTAGCGACCTCAAAGGACAAAAGCAACATGGTTGCTACAAAAATGGCCATCATCATGACTTGAGAGGCTTTGGAGAAATTCATATTCATCATACTATCTTTTAGAGAGAAAAGAAAAGTACAGCTTCAGAAAAGATAAGTATAGCTTGAGAAAAGAAAGTACAAGCAAGAATTAGAACTCAGAGTCTTGCTTCAAACCAAATTTATAGTCGAACAAGAGGCTATGTAGTCATTAGCAGTTTCGTGGAAAGCATATGTCCCTATTGACTGAACTTTCTGAGGTTCAGATTATGAGATAGGAAATTCTTACTGCCATTTACATTTCGCAGTAAGTTTTTAGAAAGGCATGTTGATGGATATCCGAATATTTACTGCACTGCTCATACATTCACTCAAAGTCAAAGTAGAGCTTAATTGATGATGACTTAACAACGGGAAAGAATGGCTATGTCAGGATGCCACAAGTGAATCAAGGAGAGATCAACTTCAGCTGATAAGGATATGAGAAGACAAGAAGGGATCAATCTCATAGTGGAATCAGATTTCTCGGTCATTGATTTGAGATATGAATAGAAAAAAACAAATCTCACAAATTCCTCTTTGTCATACATATTCATGAGGGTATCTGAATTCTGAACTAATTACCATTTCATGGGTTTCACCTACCAAAACTCTTACAAATCAGCATGGTGAGAATCCTGAAGGAGGATTCCATATGTTTTGGCTTGGACATGTGACACGTGTACAATACGGGTAGGAAGGAAGAGAGTGCCCTTCTTCTAAGAGAAACAATCGGTGAGAAAAAGAGTCTACAAGAGCTTTTTTTGACTTGGAACAGGAATCTATCAGACTGGACATTGATAAAAATCTATATCCAGTCTCAGACCAGACACTGGGTCATTTTCCATCTGAGCTGTATTGAGAGAAGTGTCATTTTCCCTCTGAGTTGTATAAAGAGAATAGTCTTCCTGAGATGTATGCAATAGGAACCACAACTACAATTCACAAGTAAAAAAACAGGGTTTTAACAAGGCATGTTGATGGCTATCTGAATGATGGACATCATCTCAACGTTTGGGTTATCTGCTCTAAAGGTCAGTGGGTTAATGGCTAGCATTTGAAGCTTGGCTAAGGGTGGCAACGCACTCCTCTGGATCGATCCCATCCCGGAACCTCCCTCCTAGTGAGGGGATACACTACCACTGGGTTTACCCTACTGTGTTTTGTTTTTAATTTCTTTTTTTTTGGTGTGCCTCCATTTTTTTATTTTTTATTTTGGATTTTGTTAATAACAGGGTCGGATCCTCGTCACTTGCTATGGAAATTATTATTCACTACTCCTTCTGATACAATACAGATGTTATGTTGGGTCATTCAATCCATGTGGATTGGGTGGTCATGATTGGTCAAGCCCAATCCATTATCTTCATGGGAAGGGAAGCAATGGTTGGTTGAAAAGGATCACACCTGTCCAAAGAGATGATGATGCATAGCAAGTGGCGGAGAATTTCATGAAATAGTTGGAACAAAGAAACAAAAGATTCATGGGACATGTTAAATAATAGTATAAAATATCATAGAAATTGAGGGGCATTTTAGGAATAAAAACATTTGCGGGGTTACATAGAATAGTATAGAAATTTGAGACATTTCAGGTATAGAAACTTGAGGAGCATGTTGGGAACAACAAAGACTTAGGAGCATTTTGAGAAGTATAAAATAGGGGTTTTTGCATATCAATAGCTAGGTTTATCCTAGTTTGCAAATACACTATTATGTATAACAAATTTGCAAATTAATTCCCCCATTGTTCAATTGGTAGACAAAGAACTTCATTTTTCCACTTTCGTTGAATTGCATTAAAAATGCTTAAAAATTTACTATAATACCCTTGGGACCTTTAGTAGACCATAACACCCTTGTGACATGTGTCTCCTTATAACTCAATTTAACTGTGGTTCAGATTCACTAACCTTAGTGTTAAAGGCTTATAGCATCTAACCTTAGTTTTTAGAAAAAAATTAACCACATGGATTATAACTTATTAACCATAATTCAAAGGCAGTTAAAGGGGTGTCGCCTTTTAACTCCCTTTAATTGTGGTTAAGATTCACTAACCCTTAGGGTTAAAGGCTTAAAACATCTAACTTTGGTTTTTGGAAAAAATTAACCACAAGGATTGAAACTTATTAATCATAGTTCAAGGGTAATTAAAGGGGTGTTCCCTTTTAATTCTCTATAATTGTGGTTAAGATTCACTTATCCTTAGGGTTAAAGCATCTAACCTTGCTTTTAAGGAAAACAAATTTTAAAATTAACCACATGATTAAAACTTGTTATCCATAATTCAAAGATAGTTCAGGGACAGTTAAAAAGGCATTGTTAAGTTATACAAGATCAATTTTAAGGGCATAATAGTCCAGTTTTAAACAAAATCCCAAAGGAGGTAAGGATTTAGGTTCTTTGTCTAACGGTTGAAAAACAATGAACTAATTTCCAAACAAAAAAAAAAATTACATAATACTGTATTTGTAAACTAGGATAAACCTATAGCTAATATGCAAAAAGCCCTATAAAATATTATAAAATCTGAAGGGTATTTTAAGAGAGAAAAAACAGCTTGAGGGGTTCAATAGAATAGTATAGAAACTTAGTGGCATTTCGGGTATAGTAATTTGATGGGCATTTTCAGTATAAAAGTAGATGAAGACATGTAAGAAAATATGTCAAAAAATTTGAGAACACATTTCCTTAGATGCCCTAACAAATTCTCTTTTATACAAGGTAGATAGATAAAGATCATGGCATAATGACAGTGATGAGGTGATAACTACATCTTACCTTGAAGGAAGAATGATAAGGTTATGTCTAGGGATGTATTCGGGCGGAGCAAGTTTGGCCAAGTTTGAGGTTGGCTTGAACATGCTCAACTTCAGCTTGGCTTGAGCTTGATTGGAGCTCGAATGTTTATGCTTGAGTTTGGTTTGAGCTTGGCTTGAATAAGCTTGATCGAGCTGCTTCATTCAAGCTCGAAATTTATTCAAGCCGAATCAAGCTCCGGTTGGCCCAAGCTTGATTTAAGGAATTATTTTGTTTAATTTTACTTAATTTTAATAAAAGTGTTTATTAATAAATTATAATACAAGAGACTATAAAAAATTAATACATTAATATACAAAAATAAGATTTGAGGATAGTCATTCAGTCCAAAGAGTAGAGAGTTAGACAAGAATTTCTATTTTTAACTACATAATATTTTTGTCATTATTAATTCTTAAACTTATTTATTATAAAATAAAAATTATTACAATCTAACAGGGTTTGGCTTGGGTTTGACTTGTTCGAGCTCAAGCCGAACTAAGCCTTAAACAATTGAGCTTTGAGCTGAGCCGAATCAAATAGGGTGGTGGCTTGGGTTTGACTTGTTCAAACATTCGAGCTCAAATAAAAGATTGCATTGATTCGTTCGAGCCTGAAATGGCAACTTGAGCTTAGCTCAAATCAGCCTAACCAAGGCAAGCCATTGAGCTAACTTGGCTTGAGTACAGCGTTAGTCTGATCAACTTTCCAACCGACAAGCCAAAGGACTTCTCATTTCTTACCAGTTAAGCACTGCCAACGACAGTTGATGGATGGCCCAATAATTCAAAAGAAGAAGATTCAAAAGAGCGTGATCCAATAATTCTCCAAGTCTTTCAACAACGACAAAAGAGCATGACCCAATAAGTCTCCAAGTCTTTCAATAACGACAAAAGAGCATGACCCTACGTACGTATATCAACTCACACTCCCGCCTCTTGCGTGAGTGGTAGGAGTGTGGCCTTAAGGGATGAAGGTATGGGGATCCAAATAAATGTTAACCGTAACGTATATCAACTCATTTTTTATAATGATGACTGGATGCATTTACCTCATGTGCTCCATTGGATCATGTCGATAACTGACCCTATACTCCTATAGTATAGTTCTAATTGGTGGGGATCCATTGGAACAGTTTGCACTAGGGGTGCAACTCACGCTGGTTGGGAAGGCTGCAACTCAATCTCCTGTTGAAGAGATAAGGGGAGCAATCCAAAATATGCCTAATAGCAAAGGTAGTTTGGTAATTACAAATATAAAAGGGTATTTTTCAACTAAATTTTTCTCTGTAATATCCAAACTACAATTATAAAAGGGTATTTTTGCAACTAAATTTTTCTCTGTAATATCCAAAGTACCCCTGTCAAGGCATGTTTTTGGTTCCCTCAGGTTGACTTCAACCAGAGCTCCTGTTTATAGTTAATCTCTTTAAATAACCAAAGAAGAAGATTTTTAAACCATTTAACTACTATATAAACTATGAGTGTTAATATGAGGTGGAGTTATGCTTCAAGCACCTTGAACAGAGCTCCTCTTTTTTTGTGTAAAGGCAGTGAATTTTGTAATTATGGAGAGAGACCTTAGAAGTTTTGTAAAACATTCTCTCAATAATTACAAGATTACCACCAACCAATAGATAAAAAGAGGACCTCTGCATCATGTTTAAACATATAAATAGTAGGGGAATGTAGCACATGTCATTCCTGCATTCCTCGCAACCCCCACTTTGAATTAAGCGGCAAATGAGACTACGGAGTACCATATGTTCATGTTTCAACATTTTCTTCAATGGTTTGACTCAGATTTATTCATGTTTGAACATTAGACTATCTATAAATATCGCAGGGCTCAGGTTGGGCCCAGTTGTCTTTGTTCACTACATATTATCTATCCCTTTTGATCTTCCATCCAGCTAGCAGAGAAGAATCAAAAGCAGAGAGAAGACCTTGACCCCAGAAAATAAAATGTCATGGCCTCCAGTTTATAATTTTGGTTTGGAACTCTATATAAATCCCTCACCCTCTATGCACAAACTACTTCAAATATTTTCTTAGTTGCAACCTAATCCATGGCGTTTAACTCCCCCTTAGAGAAATTGCTCCCCCTTCTTGTCTTACTACTATCCTTCTTGGTCATTCTGTTAGTTTCTTCTGCCAATATTGCTGCTGCTTCTACCTCTTCTTCTACTGTAGAAGAAGCGGAGGCTCTCCTAAAATGGAAAGCCAGTCTTGAGTTCCAAACCAATTCTCCCCTCACCTCATGGGTACTTACTACAAATAATGACACCAATACTTCTTCCCAAACTAAAAGGAGAAGCAGCCCCTGCAGTTGGGTTGGAATCACTTGCAACAAGACTGGTAGAATCTCCGAAATAAACCTAAGAAGAGCAGGTTTAAAAGGTACGCTCCATGACTTTGGCTTCGTATCATTTCCCAACCTCGTCGTTCTTGATCTCAGAAACAACTCACTCTCCGGAACTATTCCAACCCACATAGGCAATCTTTCCAAACTCACCATCCTCTGTATGGGCAAAAACCAGCTTAGGGGCTCAATTCCACAAGAAGTATGGAATTTGATGAATCTCAGGATCCTAGGCTTCTCCATGAACCTTCTTACAGGTTCCATTCCTTCCAATTTAGGAAATTTAACCAATTTGTCCTTATTGTACCTTGGGACCAATCATCTTTCTGGTTTAATTCCTCCTGAAATAGGAAATTTAAAGTCACTTACTGAACTAGAATTGAGCGTTAATACTCTCATTAGTTCAATCCCTGCTTCTATAGGTAACTTAACCAACCTAATTATGTTGTCCCTCTTTGAAAATCAGTTGTACGGTCCCATACCTCGAGAATTGAATAGTCTTACACAACTAACCGGTCTGCATTTAGCTCTCAACCAGCTCTATGGTTATCTACCACAAAATATGTGTCTTAGTGGCTCACTTAAATCTTTCACAGCATTCGACAACCATTTCACAGGTCCCATCCCAAAAAGCTTAAGAAATTGCACGAGCTTGGTTAGACTCCGACTTGAAGGAAATCAACTCAGAGGAAATATATCAGAAGACTTTGGTGTATATCCTAAGCTAGATTACATTGATTTGAGCCATAATAAATTGTTTGGGGAGATCTCAAGGAATTGGGGAGAGTGTCGACTTCTAACAAGCTTGAAAATCTCCGGGAACAAGATTACTGGTAAGATACCACTTGATTTATTGAAGTTGACCAAGTTAAAAGTCCTAGACCTTTCTTCAAATCGCTTGGTTGGAGAGATTCCAAGGGAATTAGGGGGTTTGGTCTCATTGTTCAAATTAGATTTGAATGATAACCACCTCTCTGGAAATGTACCTACAGAATTTGAAATGTTCTCCGATCTAGAACATCTTAACCTCGCAGCAAACAATTTGAGTGGATCCATTCCTGAACAACTTGGGAATTGCTTGAAACTAAGTTACTTGAATATGAGCAAAAACAAATTTAGTGAAAGCATTCCATTTCGAATGGGGAGTTTGACTTCCCTCCAAGTTCTACTTGATTTTAGCCAAAACTCACTTACAGGAGAGATACCACCACAACTTGGCAACTTACAACACTTAGAAATATTGAATCTCTCCCACAATAAGCTCTCAGGTTCCATTCCATCCACCTTTATTGATATGGTTAGCTTGACATCTATAGATATATCATACAATGAGTTCGAGGGTCTGCTTCCCAACATCAAAGCCTTTCGAGAGGCTCCAATAGAAGCATTTATGCATAATAAAGGCTTGTGTGGCAATGCCACAGGTTTGCAGTCTTGTGATTTTTCAAGAAAAAGCAAGTCCAATGCAAAAGAGGGCAACAAACTCAAAATTTTGATTGCACTTCCTTTGTTAGGAACATTGTTTCTAATATTTGCATTAATTGGAATTTTTTATATTTTTCACAGAAGAGTGAGAAATATAAAAAATGAGTTGGGAGAAATGAGCAATAAAAATATATTTGAGCTGGGAGAAATGAGCAATAAAAATATATTTTCGATATGGAGCTATGATGGGAGATTAGTTTACGAAGATGTCATTGAAGCGACAGAAGCCTTTAACAACAACCATTGCATTGGGGTGGGTGGGTATGGAAGCGTTTATAAAGCAAAGTTGTGCACGGGTCAAGTTGTTGCTGTAAAGAAGTTTCATCAATTACAAGATCGTGAGATGGATGATCTAAAATCTCTTACAAGTGAAATATGTGCACTAGCAGAAATTCGTCATCGAAACATCGTGAAATTGTATGGTTTTTGTTTACATGAGCGCCACTCATTTTTGGTTTATGAGTATTTGGAACGGGGAAGCTTGGCTAAGATCTTGAGTAGCGTGGAACAAGCGACAATGTTTGATTGCGTTAAGAGGGTAAAAGTGATTAGAGATGTGGCTCATGCTTTATCTTATATGCACCATGATTGCTCAGCTACAATAGTTCATCGAGATATAACGAGTAAGAACGTCTTGTTGGATTTGGAATATGGGGCTCATCTCTCCGACTTTGGCACTGCTAGACTTCTAAATCCCAATGCATCCAATTGGACTTCACTTGCAGGGACATATGGATATGTTGCTCCAGGTAATTTTGAAGCAACCTTTTTCCCCTTATATAAAAGGGATGGTTTAAATTGTTACTTTCTTTTTAATTTTATGTTATCATAAGTGAGATGGTAACCACCCTAGTTGACCTTGTATTAGCCAACATCCCATAATTACGAATATGGACTGATTAATATTAGACCAACGGAAGAGTGGGGTCAAGTTGTGACCACTAACCGGATGACTCAAAAATATTATTGTGCGAGTGGTTTCAAGAGATCACTTCCATTCAAAAAAATATTTTTGCTATATTCAAAATGAAGTCAAATCCTCTATGGTGATAACCAGATTTGGCAAATCCAGTTATCACCCCTAGAGGTCTCCACGTGTCCTTTTTGACACCCCTTACCTGTGGTTAAGATTCACCCTCCCTTAGGGTTCACCCACCCATCCTTGGTTATTAGAAAAATATATTAATTATTTTTTTAAAATTAAAAAACTATTTTTAGGGCTTTTTTTTAATATTAAAATATTTTTAAAAATAATTAATATTTTTTTCTAAAAACCAAGGATGGGTGGGTGAATCTTAACCACAATTAAGGTGTGTCAAAAGAGACACGTGGAGACCTCTAGGGGTGATAACCGGATTTGCCAAATCTGGTTATCACCGTAGATGATTTGGCTTCGTTATAAAATATTTGACTAATGGAACAAGGGAATCTGTGTGGCAATAATATGACTTAATATAGAGAATTGATCACATTTCTTTTTTGCAGAGCTTGCTTACACAATGCAAGTGACTGAAAAATGCGATGTGTATAGCTTCGGGGTTCTAACCCTGGAAGTAATTATGGGAAGGCATCCAGGCGAACTCATCTCTAGTATATCACCATTGTTATCATCAACATCATCATCAGCAGCAGCAATTGAGTTGAATATACTCTTAAAGGACATATTGGACCAACGCCTCTCACCTCCCACCCATCAAGTTGCTGAGGAAGTGGTTTCTATTATGAAGTTGGCATTTGCATGCTTACGTGATAGACCCCAGTCTCGGCCAACCATGCAACATGTCTCACAGAATATATCAATTCGCGATCCACCATCTTTGGAGCCATTCCAAACTATTAAATTGGGGCAATTGTTGACTCTCGAGGTGTGATTATATTAGCCTAGTATTGGGTATGGTTGCTACTACTGTTGCTTGATTATTTTACTGTATTTCGAGTTTATGTTTTATGAGATTGTCCTATCATTAAAAGTGATATTTGTGTGTCTGTGGATTAAATTTCATTTACAAACTGCATTACTTAAAGACTTTTTGGTGATAAAATTGGGCTCATTAATTTAGTAAACTTTCCGATTAATTTAGTAAACTTTCGACAGTCTTGCCCATTGATCTCTAGGTACATATTTAGACAATTAAGATGGCACGTTCCCCACTTGTCTAAGTCGTGTACCTGGAGAGCCATGGGGAAATGCTGCCAAAATGTAGTTCAAATAGATAAAGGGACTAGAGCATTCGACTCTTGAGGATTATGTATTCCTAAATGGGATAGGAACACCACACCTGTTACATAAGAGACGAATGTACTGTGACATGCATTTCATAATTGTCTTCCCTCTTTTGTTTAGTTTCAGTGTTCTTCTTGTATCGAAACTTGGGGAATCCATTATGGATAAGAATTGGGTGAGTTTAAATAGACTGAGCCCTACATATGAAGCGGGTGTGGAACGATTCTTAGACTTTGCATTCGGTCATTCAGAGTACAATGGAAATATCAAATGTCTGTGTAAGCAATGTTCAAACATATATTCGAGATATCTATTAGACATTATGCCCTACCCTAAAAAATCATTTAGATTGTAAGATTCTTATTTATTAGATTAATAAAGACATCTTCTTTATCTACTGTGAATTCATTATGGGTAATTGACCATGATTATGAGATGATCTATACGATATAAGATATCGATCAAGATCCCTAGGATATATTGTAGGAAAGTTATGTGATAGGTATTGAACTATCACAGGCAGATATAGCTTTCCAGTTCCTTATACCTTATAGAGTCACAGCTATGGGTGAAGTTAGGCACTTCACTTATATGTCTGCCACAATGCTAAGAAGTTCTCAATGGTTGAGATGTAGTTTTATCTCAAACTATTATAGTGAAGACTACACATCAGCATATGGGTACTTAAATGTACAGTGACTGATTGCATGCAATGAGAGACATCTTGCATAAACATACTATCAAATAGTTGGTCTCTCATTCACATTGAACAGTTTTGATGATCCTTAGATCTAATAAGTTCATTTATAACTGAGCAGTAATCTGACTGTTTTGATTGCACCTAAGTACTCTCTACCTAAGGGATTACGATACGTTGACAGTTGGATAATTAGAAAGATGTTCGAGTCATAATGAATTTCAAACAAGAAATTCATGCTCATTAAATTGAGAGATTGTCTAAGTTCCGGGTAAGACAATCGATTAAGCTTAAATCTTACGCATGTGATTTTGAAATCAAATAAGTTTGAAATATATTTTTAATAAAATATATTATACTTAATAAAAGTTTTTCTCAAAATGTTTTATATGAGAAATAGTTTCTCATGACTTAATCAAATATCTTGGAAACCCGGATGATATACAATGGGCTATGAGTTAGATAGTATATTAATCTTGAAGGCTCATTAGGGATAATATTATTGGAAGGATCAATCAAATTGGAAAGTTCATGTGGTGGGATCCTTTATTGGTTGATGTTCTTACACTGGGATTCAATTACAACATGGATATCTCACGTCACTTACAATTCTGATGTCATTCACATCGTATAAGTCAGGGTTAGAATGTCTCAATGCAATCTATGGAGATGCTCATAAAAGAAATAGAAACTCAGATAATAGATTAAGTGTTAATCTATAATTTAATTGATTAAATGTTAATCTTTAATAAATAGATTAAATGTTAATCTATGATTTAGATTAAATGTTAATCTAAATTAAAGGATAATAATTATTATTATTTAATTAACCCAATATAAGGGTATATGAGTTTGACTCATATCCATAAAATCCCTTTAAAATGGACCTTATTGGTGGGCCCAAGCCCATGGGATAGACTCCCTAGGGTGGGCGCCCACTTCTAGTTCCTTAATGGTTAGGGAGTTGATTAGTAGATAATTATTAATTAATTAGTCCTTATCTAATGAGATTAGATGCCTTATTTGGAAAACAAGAAACAAAGAGATAAAGATTATCCTTACCAAACTTGGAGCTCAAGACTCCCTCTCCCTTATGCCCACTCCTAGCTCACACCCACCCCTAGGGGGTTTTCTAATTTGATTAGAATCCTTAGATTCTATGGAGTTTGTTGCATCCCATTAATTAAGGAATCCTTTTACAAAAAGGAATCCTAAATTAGAAAATTTGTTATAACTAATTAGTTATGGATAAACATGAAGTTTAATTAATGATAAGAGTTATCCTTTTTTAGTAACTCTTAGGGATAACTATCATTATTAGATAATGATTAGGATTTGGTCTAAATGTGGATAAGATCCACATTTATAAATACCCAACACCCCAAACTGTTGGAACTAAGGGTTCATTATTTTTATCCAACCAAAACCGTGAGCTAGAGAGAGCGTTCTCCTCTCCTAATTTTCGTGAGCTTCAAGGGATACTCTCAAGATGTTTTGAAGGTTAGGGTTTTTAACCCTAAGGTTTTTTGAGATAGAAAGTCTACTCCATCATCATCCTTTATCTCTTTGTTCTTCAAAAACCAATGATAGATTCAAAATCTTCGCGGGGATAACGAAGAACGAGGATCGAGTTTTGAGTATTTCTTCGAGAAATCTCTACAAAGAGTTTTGAGTATTGCGTCACCGGTCAATATCATTCACCGAGGTAATTCTCTAAACATGTAGTTAATATTATTTGTTTTCTATGATGTAAATATCTTCAGGATCCAACATTCCGCATAATTTTTTATCTGAATTCCCTACAAGTCGTATTAGAGCTCATGGTTAAGGAGTATATTATTTCGTTTCTTAAAGGAAATTTAAATAAGTAAAATAATTCATGAGATGAATTTTATTTATTTATTTAAGCTCGTAGTTTTTATTTTATTTGTTCATGAGATGAATAAATAAATAATTATTTTTTATATATTATTTATCAAATGAGATTTGATAATAATAATAATTAAATAATTTTAAAACTAGTCTGATGTGTTTTAATCAATTTTCAAAATAAATAATTTTATTTTTGAAATCTTTTTAAATGATTGGATCATTTAAAATATATTTGTTAATTTGTTTTTAAATAATTAATGATTGTTTTTCTTATAAATAGATTTTATTCAAAAATTTTAAAATCCTATAAAGTGATGAGATCATTTTATTATAATTGTTTTTATTTATTTAAAAATAATTAATAAAAGGAAGTTTTGGTTTTATTTAATTTGTTCGAAATAATGTATTTCGGCTATGATTAGATTATAGGTTTTTTTTATTAAATTTAATATTAAACTTTCATTTTTGCTGATGAGATCATTTTTAGGATTTTAAGTTTTTTTTTTTTTTTTGCTAGGAAAGTTCTAATAAATAGCACTTCAAGAGTTTTAAGAAAATACTATCCAGAATTTTATAAAATAATTTTATTAAAATTGTTTGTTGGAAAATATACTGGTATTTTCCGGGTTTGATCTATATGAGATATAGATTTTTCGAGCTCAATGATAATTGTTATCATTCTTTTAATCCTTTCAAATATCAGAAAAAGAACTTTATCACCATGTTGCATTTAATTGTATGAGATTATAGTTATGGGTCAATTTGATATTCTATGATAAATTGTTTATCTTGCATTCATATTAGAGGAAAATATGTAGTAGGTTTTTGGCAAATTTGTAAAGGACGGATTCATTCGGTTTCCATGATAAAGGGTGAATCGAAATCTGGTTTCCCTAATGCCATTTAATTTTTGTATCATGCATTGGCCGAAACAGTTTGCAAGTTGCCTTTATTCTTACCTCACTTTCTTGCATCCATGCATTTTACTTTTTACTGACTCATAGCGATTAATCTTATATAATGATTATTCTTGTTTATTTTATCATGAGATGATATCTACTGTTTATTCATGTTGAATTATTCAGTTGAAATAATTGCCCCTAATATATCATGTGTATATAAGACTAGGGATAAGTCCCTAAATATTATGATCCTCTACCATACACTATGTGCTCTTATAGTAGGGAGTGTGAGTAAACTGACAGGCCAAAGCCGGGCCCAATTCCTCTCACCTATGTGAAAACATGGTGAAAACTTTATAACCAAATAATGATAGCAATAATGCCAAAGCGTGAGCTTTCGCTAGATGTTTATTAGGAGCATGGTAGGTGGGCACATGAATAAGAGATGTCATACAATAACACCAAAGTGTGAATATAACATTCATTATAGATCGACAGTAGATCGAATGCTCCAAGATTCACATGATAGGATCCATGAAAGTGGAGAAGATAGTTTTTATCTGTCTTTTCAAGGCGATGTGATATTGCGCCCAAAGACGGGATTACATTAAGCCAGTGACTAGGTATTCGATGCCAATTAATTCTTCATGAATTGGCAATATTATTAGAAACAGACCCATAATCTAATAAGTATTAAATGAATTCAATAGATCCCTAATACTATCTTAATTTTGTCATTTGATTAGATCATGACAGGCCTTCACCCTTTAATTCAAATTCTTCGTGATGAAAAGTTAGTTAGAACAAACTATGTTAACTGGAAAAGAAATATTAGAATAGTATTAGCCGTAGATAACCTTGACCTGTGTCTTAAGACACCTGAACCCGAAATTCCTGACGATGCATCACCGGCCCAAAAGGCTGAGATGGAGCACTGTGAGAGGTCCAATCAGATGGCTAAGTGTTACATTCTGGATTCAATGTCTAAGATTTTGCAAAGCCAGCATAAACACATAGATAAAGCTAATGACATTTTGCAAAACCTGCAAGAGATGTTTGGTGAGCAAAATAGGTCAGCTTGACAAGTAAAGTTGAAAACCCTTGTCAACACCAAGATGGCTGAGGGAATTCCAGTCAGAGAGCACATCATAAAGAATGTGGGCTTATTGAATGAACTGGAAATTCTTGGTGGAGAGATGGAAGTCATCACTCAGGTTGACACAGTTCTGCAATCACTCCTTTCGTCCTTCAATGTGTTCGTGTTAAATTATAACATGAACAAGAATGAAATGTCACTGAGTGAGCTTATGAACTCACTTGTGGCTACAGAAGATTTGATCAAAAGGTCAACAAATGGTGAAACTCTAATTGTTGATAAACCTGATACCTCCAAGCGATCTAAAAAGTTTAGAAAAAGGAACAAGGGTAAATGAAAGTTTAAAGACAATAGGGGTAAGACAAGGGTTGCCAAAGGTTCTTTAGGAGATGCTGGTAAGGATAACAAAGGTAAGGGAAAGTGTTTCCACTACACTAAAATAGGCCACTGGAAGAGGAACTGTAGGACTTACCTTGCAACTCTTAAGAAGGGTGGCGCCAATACTCAAGGTACGAGATGCTTTGAAGTACTAATTCCTGTTGAGTCAAAATTTCTGAATGGTCCTCCTAATTCATGGTGCGTGAATTCTAGATTCACTGTACATGTTTGCAATTGTTTGTAGGGATTAAAGGAAACCAAAAAATAGACCAGACAGGAGCACAAGCTTAGAGTTGGCTCGGGTGCAAATGTTGCAGTCAAGTCAATAGGCGTATTTACTCTTTATTTATCTCAAGGAATGACTTTAAGTTTAGAAGACTGTTTTTATGTGCCTAGTGCACACATAAATTTGATTTCAGTATCTAGACTTTTATTTTGTGGATTCTTTATAATTTTTAATTCAATAGTTGAAATTAAGAAAGATGAAATGGTCTTAATTACTGGTAATCTTATCAACGGTCTTTATTTAATATTTCCTTTAGTAAATAATGAAAGTCTGAAAAGTAATAATGTCTCATCATCTAGAATGTCTGGAATGGTCTTAATTACTGCACAGAGTCAACTTATCTTTGGCATAAGAGACTTGGTCATATTAATATTGATAGGATCAAGAGGTTGGTAAAAGACGGTCCCCTTGAATTTCTCAAGGTAGAACCACTCCCTACTTGCAAGTCATGTCTCGAAGGGAAGATGACCAAGAAACCTTACCCTAAAAAGGTAGGAAGAGCTGAAGAGAAATTAAGACTCATACATAGTGATGTATGTGGTCTATTTAATATTGTTGCACGAGAGCAATACCGGTATTTTGTCACATTTACTGATGACTATTCTAAATATGGACATGTCTATTTGATGCAATACAAATCTGACACTTTTGCAAAAGTTCATAGAATTCAGATTGGAAGTTGAGAATCAAACAGACAAATCTATTAAGACACTTCGATCAGATCAAGGTGGTGAATACCTCACCAACGATTTTATGGATTACTTAAGTGATAATGGGATTATCTCAAATTGGTCAAGTCCTGCCTCACCTCAACAAAATGGTGTTTCTGAAAGAAAAAATTGGACCTTATTAGATATGGTTCGATCTATGATGAGCCATGCCGATGTACCTTCCTATCTTTGGGGCTATGCTTTATAAACGACCATTTACATTATGAACCGGGTTCCTTCTAAAACTATACCGGTTACACCCTATGAATTGTGAACTTGGCAAAAACCTAGTTTACAACATCTATGGGTATGGGGTTGTCCTTCACATGTTCGCAAGCTCGAACCTACCAAGTTAGAATCTAGAACAAAAAAATAGAATTTTGTAGGGTATCCAAAGGAAACTAAGGGTTTCTATTTCTACTCAAAGACAGACCAAACAATAGTTGTTAGGAATCATGCCACCTTCTTGGAGGAAGAAATAAATCTTCTTAAAAATGTTGAATTTCATGAAATGAAAGACAACTCGACCAGTATCCCAAATGAACCTAATCCTTCCACTACTGATTCTTCTAATTCTATTCCACTGAGAAGGTTTGAAAGAGTTTCTAGACCACCAGATAGACTTCAGTATTTCAATAATGAGGTTTATCTAGTTATTCATGATGATGAGGATACAGATCCTAATACTTATCAGGAAGCTACATTAGATGTAGATGCATCTCAATGGAATAAAGTCATGAATGCTGAAATAGATTCCATGTATGAATACTGCATCTGGACTTTAGTGTATCCACCAGATGGTATAAGGTCAATCGGATGCAAATAGATTTACAAAAAGAAGAAGGGTGCCGATGGAAATGTGGAGACCTATAAAGCAAGACTTGTCGCAAAAGGTTACACTCAAATTCAAGGAGTTGATTATGAGGATACCTTTTCACCAGTAGTTATGCTCAAATCCATCCGGATATTGCTAGCTACACACCATGACTATGAGATATGGCAAATGGATGTCAAAAATGTTTTTCTTAACGGAATGTTAGAAGAAGACATCTATATGAAGCAACCTGAGGGCTTCATTGCTCCTAACTAGGAGAACATGGTTTGCAAGCTAAACAAGTCTATATATGGTTTGAAACAAGATTCTAGAAGCTGGAACCAAAGATTTGATCTTTCGATCAAAGAATTTGGATTCCAAAAGAATTTAGAGGAATCTTGTATTTACAAGAAAGATAGTGGGAGAACGGTAGCATACCTTATTCTCTATGTAGATAACATCTTACTCATTGAGAATGATGTAGGGATGTTGTCATCAGTCAAGATTTGACTTTCTCAACATTTCTCAATGAAAGATTTGGGAGAGGCATCCTATATTCTCGGAATAAAAATTCTGAGAGATAGAAAATGCCGCATGTTAGGATTGAGCCAAACTTCCTACATTGACAAGATCTTGTCAAGGTACAATATGAGTGATTGTAAGACAACTCTCATTCCTTTTAGACATAGTGTTACTTTGTTTAAAAAGATGGCTCCTTTATCAGCTAATGAGATCGAGCAGATGAAGAGGTGCCCATATGCTTCGGCAGTTGGGAGCCTCATGTATGTCATGCTATGTACTAGACCGGCTATCTGTCATGCAGTGGGAGTTGTTAGTCGGTTCCAAAGCAATCCAGGTATCAATCATTGGACTACTGTAAAACACATCATGAAGTACCTGAAAATGACTAGGGATTGTGTGCCTACTTTTCAATCTAAAGATCTCGTTGAATTGTGTTATACTGATTTTGATTTCCAATCTGATTCGGACAATAAAGCTTCCAGATCTAGGTATGTGTTCACACTGGGTAGTGGTGCTGTCAGTTGGCACGGCATAAAACAGAAGAGTATTGCAAACTCCACCACAGAAGCAGAATATATTGCCGCTTCTGAAGTAGCAAAAGAAGCAGTCTGGTTTAGAAAGTTTTTGCAAGACCTAGGAAATGTTCCTTCAGCACTTAAACCTATCACTCTCTTTTGTGATAGTAATGGTGCAGTAGGGCATAACAAATAACCTAGGAGCCACAAGAAGATGAAACATGTGGAGCAGAAGTATCGTTTCATTCGTGAGATCATTAAGAGGTAAGATATCATTGTTACAAATATTAGGTTTCAACTTAATGTTGCTGACCCGTTGACTAAAACTTTATCAGATAAAGTATTTGTAACACACTTAGATAGTATGAGATTGAAATCTATTTCACAGTAACTTTTAGGGCATGTGGAAGATTGTTAGATATTATGCCCTGAAAAGTCATTTAGATTGTAAGATTCTTATTGATTAGATTAATAAAGACATCTTCTTTATCTATTGTAAACTCATTATGGGTAATTGACCATGATCATGAGATGATCTATATTATATGAGATATCGATCAAGGTCCCTAGGATATATTGTAGGAAAGCTATGGGATAGGTATCAGACTATCACAGGCAGATATAGCTTTCCATTTCCTTATACCTTATAGAGTCACAGCTATGGGTGAAGCTAGGTACTTAACTTATATGACTGCCACAATGCTAAGATGTTCTTAATGGTTAAGATGTAGTTTTATTTCAAACTATTGTAGTGGAAACTATACATCAGCATATGGGTGCTTAAATGTATATTGATTGATTGTATACAATGAGAGACCTCTTGCATAAATATACTATCAAATAGTTGGTCTCTCATTCACATTGAACAGTTTTGATGATCCTTAGATCCAATAAGTTCATTTATAACTGAGTAGTAATCTAACTATTTTGATAGCACCTAAGTACTCTCTACCTGAGGGACTACGATACGGCGACAAGAAACAAAGAGATAAGGATTATCCTTATCAAGCTTGGAGCTCAAGACTCCCTCTCCTTGACGCTCATCCTAGCTCAAGCTTTAATGAATGGTGGTGTGATGAATCTAGGGCATCGAATTCAGTTCAATTGGTTTTTGAAAAAATGGATTTTAAGTTAAATCCAGAAAGAGCGAGGAGAAATGCGACAGATCAACATGACTGCAGCTACATGACATCATTGAAGATAGTTTACTAGACAAATAATATTTCCAGTAGCGTAAATTATGGTAAAATGCATTTATATTTGAAGAATACATTAAGCCAAATTTATATGGATTAAGTATACCAAATAACCTTTTTCAGATATATATGCCCGAATGAGCCCGACTGGTCTGAATGCCCAAAACTATCTTTAAGATTTTTGGAGGGTTTCTAAAATAGTTTACTGAAGTTGTGAAGAACTGTAGGATCTCTATGTAGAGGATTTCTAATGACCAATCAAGTAGTCAAGCTTCTATGACCTCTCCTTTGGTTATAGGCACGTGATTTTTATTACAGAGGAATTCTGGGAGTAGTCAAGTCTTAGAGTAGCAGGCATTTCAGAAACTATGGTTCCTAACCTGATCATTGTTTAGGATGTTTGATGCCTACCCCAAGACCAAATGGCCCATTTGGGACTGGGATCATAAAAAAACTACTAGAAGAAATAAAAAGCATCTAAAAAATATCACACCAAATCAATTTCGATTTGTTGTTCCTTAATAAACTCACAGAAACAAAATCAATGTCTGTCGTTATCGGGAATCCTGCTTTTCAGAAGTTCATCTCTTTATCTGCTGATTTCCACAATTTCTGCCAGGTAATTCTCTCAGCGAAGAACTATGAAATCCTTGTATTTGATTAAAACAAATGAAGGGTATCATGCTTTAATATTGGAAATGCGTTGAATATGATTCATACTAGCTAACAGATTCAATGGAAGTCCACTAGAAAGTAGAAGCTGATTGGCTTACTCAACTCAATTGATTAGCCATAGCCCCAAAGTTTACTTAGCCCCAAAACTTACTGATAGGATAACCTTGGCAATGAACCACAAATATTGGATACTCGAAACACCCAGAAGCAAAACCCACCAAAACAGGGAAGCAGTTCTATGGTTTTCTACAAGTTGTTTGGCACAGAAAAATGGAAAATTATAAACTTTCTATTCTCTTTTCCTTTTGTCTGAGTTTTCTTCTTTAAGATTTCAATAATTGGTGGCCCATCAATATACCTTCAGAAACATGTAGAAATATATGAAACCTCTATTTATTTTTTGTTATTTTCGGTTTGATGAGAAGACGCTCTCATTATCAACTTCAACCTTCTCCTCCTTTTCCTATTGTTTTATTTCAGGGACCATAGACTTGTTGTGACAACCTTATCTGACCATCCCTATGTTAAACTTCCAACTAACTGCAAATCAAGTCTACTACACATTCTTAGATATTGGTGTTTGGTGCACTGAATCATACATCTATTAGTGTACATTCTCATACATTGGTAGGTATAAATGTAATCTATACTATAAGGTTTGAGTACCATGAATGGTCCCACTTAGAAAAATCATTACATTAGAAACCTATTGATTGAATCTGCGAAACCATTTGATGCACTTTCCTTTTTACAGTAAAAAATTATCTCACTTCTTTTGGACTTGTGGACATCTACTAACCTTTTATCCCTATTATGGGGAACTATAATAGTTCCCCATAATTAGGGGTGTCAATGGCTTGGCCCGATTTAGTTTGAATCTGCGAAACCGTTTGATGCACTATCTTTTTTACAGTAAAAAATGATCCATCTAACTCCTTTTGGACTTGTGGACATCTACTGACCTCTTATCCCTACTATGGGGAACTATGTAGGGGTGTCAATGGCTCGACCTGATTAAGTAGTTGGATAGTCCTGAACATAGAGCCTTAGCCTGGGATTGTGTTGAGATTGTTGCTTCTCATGACAATTGCAAGGTAATAATGGTTGGTTTCATTTACCAAATACTTCTTCTTGACAATGCTTTCAGTTCTTGGTTGTTTTTGTCAATGCTTTCAGTGCTTGGTTCTGCATAATTCCGCATTGCTGCTTGATAAATCTATTTATTGTCATAACTTTTTATACTTTGTGGATAGTATCTATTAGATTATGAATGTTGAAAAAAGATTCCAAGAGATTAGAAAAGTGGTATTTTTTCTATTTCTCCACCATCTGGCTCGCTTACTACACGCAATACTGTGTATGCTCTTCCTTATTCCAATTTATCTTTTCATTAATGAATTGTATTTAAGTTTCAGTTCTTTTATTTATTTACTCGCTGTGGCATTGGATTGTGGTTCTCTTTATCCATTTATTCATGGATTGTCATAACTATTTTTACTTTGTATTAGTATGTAATTAGATACCGAAAGTTGAAAAAGGTTGAAGAGAATAGAGAGGTATTCTCTCCAAAGTGGCATTGCTTTTGTTTACATCCCCTGTCTCGCTTATTACACGCACTTCTTTTATTTACTACAGGCAATTCTCTGTTTTTACTATACTTGGTGTGTGTTACTACTATTCAACAATTTACATCAATTAGGATCATCTTTCCCGTGCATCGCATGGGGTAATTACTAGCATATATATATAGAGAGAGAGAGAGAACTGAGGTTCAAAAATTAGTGACTCTTATTGTTATTCCATACACCCCGCCTCTTACGCCAGTGGTGGGGTGTGGCCTCTCTGTTGAGGGAGGTTTGGGGATCCAATCCCCCCGTCCCCAAATCCCCAAACTAACCACTAACCGTACTAACGTTGGTAAATGATATCCTAAGAAAAAAAAAATTTAGCTTCCAAAAACAAAAGAAAAAAAATTTAGCTTAAAAAAAAATTCTTTATTTCATTTGTAAATAATTGAAATTGAACTACTGTTTTGTACAATACAATTGTTTATTTAACCCAAATTGTCCATAAAAGGTTGTCAAGGACCGGCTTGGATTTGGATCAATCCGATTTGGATCCAAGTAAACATATGCATGCCCCAATTCAATTTGAGATTTGTCGAATCTAAAAAAAATAAAATTGAGATACAGGTTTCTATCTTTTAACAACTCTAAGATCCAGATCTAGATTCGGATGTGAGTCAGACCGAATGTAATTAATGAATAAGTGCAAATGACATATATATATACACACGGAGAGAGAGAGAGTGGTATTCTAATGAACCATGCTCATTAAAGCCTTTAATGAGTGGTCCCTAATAACATGACATGTGGTGAATTGCTCTAAAATTCAACCGTTGGATATCAAGACGGATCTACCAAGAGACACGTGAAAAAAAATAATCTCGATCAGACACTTATAGACCATCCAATTGGAGATGGGAAGATTAGCTATTTCTATAACTTTATTGTTGATAAATTAGGGTCTAATTGAACAGTCTAAACATGTCCGATTAGACTGATTTTTTGAGACATGTCTCTCAATGGACCTACCTCAACATCCAATCGTTGGATTTATAAAAAAATTCATGCCATGTTTCTAGAGGGACGACTCATTAAAAGCTTTAATGAGCATGACTCACTAGTATATATATACCTCGTGCGATACGCGGGGTACAAAAGAAAAATGAAAACATAATAATAAAAAAAAAAAGTTGAGATAAATGTGAGAATGGACTCTTGGAAAATTTTAGAAGGAGTTGCGTCTTTTCAGAGAGAGAGAAAAGAAGAATATGAGGTACATGAGAGAAAATTTAGGAAGAGATCATTGGAGGTTTTTTTGGGATCAAAGATTGGGAATTTCATTTCGGACAATTGAACCCTCTCAAACTGCTTCTTTTTAAGAATCAAAATATTTGTGCCAGAATAACAGATGCCAAGAAGAACAAAAGGCTTGGACACTTAATGGATCTTGAAGTACAATTTCTACATCTCCCTGACCAAATCAACCCACATTGGGATTACTAGTACAGTGGGAATATATGTGACATATGAAAATGAGGAGACTTAATAGGTGGGGGTAGAGAGAGAAAAGTGGGGGGAGGGACGCATATCTACACACCCTTTATATGTGAGAAAAGAAAATGAGGAAACTTAATAGGTGGGGATAGAAAGAGAAAAGTGGGGGGTGGACACGGCTCTACACATATTTATCCGTGTGAGAAAATAGAGTACCATAATCCCCTAAAATTTGTCAAATAGTTTTTGAATTGAGTTGGAGACGTGTGTTAGTGAAATAATTAACTGTTGAGATTAAAGAAGGGTGCCATGTGGCATCCTTAAAACAGAACTCAATGGATTCATGGGATTGAAGATTGGAGAACAAAGAGAGGGGGTTAGGTAGCACATATTTTTTTATATTATTGATAGATATACTACTTCTATACTATAATATAAAGAAATAAGTGTCACCTAACCCCCTCTCTTTACTCTTTAATCTTCAATCCCAGGTTTACTATAAGTTCTATTTTAAGGATGTCATGTGGCATCCTTCTTTAATCTCAACCGTTAACTGTCCCTCTCACACGTGCCCCTCTTAATTCAAAAATCATTGGAGATATTTTTTGGGATTGTGATAAGAGTTCAGTCCCAACCGTTCAAGTTTGGGACCCACTACCTCATCCTAGAGCCCTCTCTAACTCCACTTCTGTAGAGTCCTCTCTTATCTCAAACTCTAACGAATTTGGGACCCACTATCTCATCAAGTTTCCACATACTCAAGGATAGCCATATCACGTGGAGATGTATGATATTTTAAAACATTAAAAAAATAAAAAACAGAACATGTTTGACATTTGTAGCCACCAAGTTGTGTCTATGGTAGATTTACGCCTGGGGCTAGCAAAATCTATCTATCTATATATTCTACCCTACTATTATATAGCATTTGGTATCCACGTGGCTCACTCCATTGCTCTCCATTCTCTTCAAATTGGTGTCAAGTGACACACCCTCTAACCAATAGCGTCACTCCATGCGTGTCATGTGAGCCCCACTCACCTTAATTAAAATCTTAATCTTCCCATTAACTATCTCTCTCCTATCCTTTGCGCCCTTTGTCACATGATTAATCCCCTAACCCATCATTAATTTTTAGATTATCTATTCTATCTACTACTATAAGTAAGACCTTGTCTTACTGACGTAGCACCCTTCCAAGGCTTCTCCCCCATTTTCTCTTCAACTAGGATGCCCCCTAAGCAATGTCAAAACCATTAAGTGGTACCCATTTCTATTCCCCCCCCCCCCCCCCCCCCCCCCCCCCCATCTTCCTCTCAATGAATTTTTTTCTCTTCTAGTCCTCATCTTCTTCTCTTGGCTGACTCATCACCTCCCGAAGTGTCACTCCCAATTCTCATATGCATGTTTGTTTTGGATTGGGAAAAGTCTGTTAAGGATACTTATGGAGGGTTTCTGCTCATCGAAGCCGCTTCCTCTCTTCCCTGGTGGATCTGTCACGCCCAAAAAATCAATACAATTCATATCTCATAAATGCATGGATTTCTAGGCATCGACTTGGAACAAATCTCAAGACTAAATGGAAATAATTCAAATTAATCTATTAAACAGAAGTGTATATCGAGCCACTAATATAAATCAACGACAATAACCAAATAAAAGGAACATTTTTCAATCTCAATTTAATAATCACCTAAACAAGTTCCTTAAACAACCCAATAAAAATCTAACTAAAACAAAGAGTTCCACGGACTAACCAAGCTTCTGCTGACTTCTAATTTCCTCAAGTCTCTCATGAAAAGATAGAATATAATAAGGGTGAGCACGATGGCTCAGTAAAAGAACACAACCAACAAGCAATAATTATATCATAATAGATGCAATAAATTATGCAACAAAATATTACAACATATGCAATTTATTTATACACAAGTTTCACAATTTACCATTAATTCAATTATTGGTCATGGTCTCATGTCCATAGGATTCAAACTGATATCGTCCTACTCACATTCTTTTACTGGCAACACTAAGCTCATCCAGTCGGGTTCTCACAAAGTTCGCCCTTCATTTATTTGATCTAACGAGTGTCTAACTCCATTAGTCAAAGGGTTATTTGGTTTATCATTGATATTCCAATACTATTCTTGGGATCACATTAAGTTTACCCAATTTTCACTTTTGGGCTCCCACAAAGTTCACCCGAGGATTCTCTTCTAGGCATCGTACTAAAGTCCTCTCACAAGCGAACCTCACTCAAGGTTTTTGGTCTTTTATTAAAATCTGAATTTATTAAATGATATACAAGACAATATTCATAGATTAAACATGACCTGTATATCAACAATTAATAAACAAAATAATAATTGACAAAAGTATGCATGATTTCATCTCATAATTAAGACTATTAAATATAAATAATATATTTAATTAAAGTATCTTAGAAAAATTAATGTGAAAAATATCTCTTTTCCTGTTTTTTATTTTCGACTAAGGTTTTAACCCACAAAACTATTAATTTTGGAAAACCTTTCTCCACGAAAGTTGTAGATCTTTTCGAGCTCTTCGAAATGATGTACTGTCGGACCAAAATCGAACTTAAAGTCATAAAGTTATGACCCGTATACCAAAACTGGATAAATTTCCTTTAAATTAATTTAATTATGAAAATTCATCAATTATAATCTCCTAGATTTCTCATATTTTCTTCCGTAAAATTCAGTTCAATGGTTTTCATCCCTAAATTCAATACAATGTTTTTTCTGACATTTAATTCATTTATGAGTAATTATAGATGTAAAATAAGAGTTAGAACAACAAGATTTAAATAACAAAATATACTAAGTTTAATTCCAGGATTTTAAGAATTACTTAAAACATTACTTAGAATTTTAAATTGTAATTTATAAGTTTCTAGCATGGATCATCATTCATATAAATCCAAAACATAATTAAAATCTAGAACTAAGGTAGAATATTCACTTGCCTCAACAATTTAATCTACCACATGGAAGAACAAGCTTTAAAATCGAGATCTCCTTCCTTGAAAACTCTTCCAAATGTGAAAACCCTACTTTTCTTTTCTCTCAAATTTTATTCTCTAGAGATTGTGTTATGTGTATTCTAAAATTAGGTTTACCACTTTTTATTTATATCAACTCTATTATTTATTTACCAGAATGTCATTAGTGACTCTTGTTTGTCTATATTTCTAATTAAATCTCATTCAAGGTTATTCTTATTCCCTCATTTATTTTCACACTAGCTAATTAATTTCTAGGTCACTACAATTAATCCTGAAAATAGCTCGAATCGAGTGTTCATAAGCCGGGGTGAGCTTCATATCGTTCTGAAAGATTGGTTTGCGTTGAACCCGAGTTTGTTTGATTCTTTACATTTTTTTAATGAATGGTGGTGATGAATCTAGGGCATCGAATTCAGTTCAATTGGTTTTTGAAAAAATGGATTTTGAGTTAAATCCAGAAAGAGCGTGGAGAAATGCAACAGATCTACATGACTGCAGCTACATGACAACATTGAAGCTAATTTACTATACAAATAATACTTCCAGTTGCATAAATTATGGTAAATGCATTTATATTTGTAGAATACATTGAACCAAATTTATATGGATTAAGTATCCCAAATAACTTTGTCGGTGTGTGATCTTTATCTTTAAATGGAAGGTCATTGTTCAGATATGCCCTAATGAGCCCGATTGGTCTGAAGCCATCATAGAAAAGAAATTTGTGGGTTGCAGGGATGAATCAGAATTCCCAAACCTATCTTTAAGATATTTGGAAGGTTTCTAAATTAGTTATTGGAGGGTTTTTAAAGTAGTTTACTGAAGTTGTGAAGAACTGTAGGATCTCTATGTAGAGGATTTCTAATGACCAGTCAAGTAGTCAAGCTTCTATGACCTCTCCTTTGGTTATGGGCACGTGATTTTTATTACAGAGGAATTCTGCAACAGTAGTCAAGTCTTAGAGTAGTGAAGCATATACTAAACTAGCAGGCATTCCAGAAACTATGGTTCATAACCTGATCATTGTTTTGAAAGTTTGACGCCTACCCCAAGACAAAATGGCCCAATTGGGACAGGGATCATAAAAAAAACTACTAGAAGAAATGAAAAGCATCTAAAAAATATCAGACCAAATCAATTTCGATTTGCTGTTCCTTTATAAATCCACATATACAAAATCAATGTCTGTCGTTGGTGGGAATCCTGTTTTTCAGAAGTTCATCTCTTTATCTGTGATTTCCACAATTTCTGCCAGGTAATTCTCTCAGCGAAGAACTATGAAATTCTTGTGTTTGATTAAAACAAAAGAATGGTTTCATGCTTTAATATTGGAAATGCGTTGAATATGATTCATACTATCAAACAGATTCAATGCAAGCCCACTAGAAAGTAGAAGCTGATTGGCTTACTCGACTCTAGACTATTTATGGGCAAATAAGCAGGGATTTTCTCTCCCTATTCATAAGGAAAGTGAAAATGTTGATTAGCCATAGCCCCAAAGTTTAATTTGCCCCAAAACTTACTGATAGGATAACCTTGGCAATGAACCACAAATATTGGACACTCGAAACAGGCCGGCCCAAGCCATTTGGAGGCCTAAAGCGAAAAATTCTATTGGGGCTTTTTTTTAATTTTATTAATATTATTAAAAAAAAAATTTAACTATAAATGGGGCCTTTTTAATAATCTAAATGGGTTTTTTTTTTTTTTAAAAAAAATATTCTAAATGGGGCCTTTTTAATATTATTTTTTTATTATTTTTAATGGGGCCGAAAGCAAAGGCTTTGATGGCCTAATGGACGGGCCGGCCCTGACTCAAAACACCCAGAAGCAAAACCCACCAAAACAGGGAAGCAGCTCTATGGTTTTCTACAAGTTGTTTGGCATAGAAAAATGGAAAATTATAAACTTTTTATTCTCTTTTACTTTTTTCAGAGTTTTCTTCTTTGAGATTAAAATAATTGGTGGTCCATCAATAAACCTTCAGAAAAATGTAGAAATATATGAAACCTTACCATAGACTTTTGTTGTGACAACCTTATCTGACCATCCCTATGTTAAACCTCCAACTAACTGCAAATCAAGTCTACTACACATTCTTAGATATTGGTGTTTGGTGCACTCAATCATACATCTATTAGTGTACATTCTCATACATTGGTAGGTATAAATGTAATCTATACTATAAGGTTTGAGTACCATGAATGGTCCCACTTAGAAAAATCGTTAGATTAGAAACCTTTTTATTGAATCTGCGAAACCGTTTGATGCACTTTCCTTTTTAAAGTAAAAAATTATCTAACTTCTTTTGGACTTGTGGGCATCTACTGACCTACCTCTTATCCCTACTATGGGGGACTATGTAGGGATGTCAATGGCTCGGCCTGATTAAGTAGTTGGATAGTCCTGAACTTAGAGCCTTAGCCTGGGATTGTGTCGAGGCTGTTGCTTCTCATGACAACTGCAAGGTAATAATGATTGGTTTCATTTACCAATTATTTCTTTTTGTCAATGCTTTCAGTGCTTGGTTCTTTTTGTCAATGCTTTCAGTGCTTGGTTCTGCATAATTCCGCACTGCTGCTTGATAAATCTGTTTATTGTCATAACTTTTTATACTTTGTGGATAGTATCTATTAGATTATGAAAGTTGAAAAAAGATTCCAAGAGATTAGAAGAGTGGTATTTTTTCCATTTCTCATCCATCTGGCTCGCTTACTACACGCAATGCTGTGTATGCTCTTCCTTATTCAAATTTATCTTTTCATTAATGAATTGTATTTAAGTTTCAGTTCTTTTTTTTATTTACTCACTGTCGCATTGGATTGTGGTTCTCTTTATCCATTTATTCATGCGTTGTCATAACTATTTTTACTTTGTATTAGTATGTAATTAGATTCCGAAAGTTGAAAAAGGTTGAAAGAGAATAGAGAGGTATTCTCTCCAAAGTGGCATTGCTTTTGTTTATCCATCCCGTCTTGCTTATTACACGTACTTTTTTTATTTACCAGGCAATTCTCTTTTTTTTACTATGCTTAGTGCGTGTTACTACTATTCAACAATAATTAGGATCATCTTTCCCGTGCATTGCATGGGGTATTTACTAGTATATATATAGAGAGAGAGAGAGAGAGATCTGAGGTTCATAAATTAGTGACTTTTTTATTATTCCATACACCCCGCCCCTTACGCCAGTGGTGGGGTGTGGCCTCTCTGTCGAGGGAGGATTAGGGATCCAATCCCCCGTCCCAAATTCCCAAACTAACTACTAACCGTACTAACGTTGGTAAATGATATCCTAAGGAAAAAAAATTTACCTTCCAAAAAACAAGAAAAAAAAAATTCTTTATTTCATTTGTAACTAATTGAAATTTAACTACTGTTTTGTACAATACAATTGTTTATTTAATCCAAATTGTCCATAAAAAGGCTGTCAAGGACCGACTTGGATTTGGATCAATCCGATTTGGATCCAAGTAAACATATGCTTGCCCCAATTCAATTTGAGAGTTGTCGAATCTAAATACAGGTTTCTATCTTTTAACAACTCTAAGATCCGGATCCAGATTCGGATGTGAGTCGGACCGAATATAATTAATTAATAAGAGCAAATGACATATATATATATATATATATATATATATATATATATATATATATATATATATATATAAAGTAGTATTCTAATGAGCCATGCTGAGCGGTCCCTAATAACGTGAAATGTGGTGGGTTGCTCTAAAATTCAACCGTTGGATATCAAGATGGATCTATCAAGAGACACATAGAAAAAAAATAATCTTGATCAAACACTTATAGACCATCCGATTGGAGATGGGAAGATTAGCTATTTCTATAAACTTAATGCTGATAAATTAGGATCTAATTGAACGGTCTAAACATGTCCAATCAGACTGATTTTTTGAGACATGTCTCCCAATGGACCCACCTCAACATCCAACTGTTGGATTTAAAAATAAATTTGAGCATAGCTCATTACTATCCTTCCCTATATATATATATATATATATATATATACCCCCGTGCGATGCACGGGAGTACAAAAGAAATATGAAAAGATAATAATTACAAAAAGTTGAGATAAACGTGAGAGAACACTCTTGGAAAATCTTAGAAGGAGTTGTGTCCTTTCAGAGAGAGAGAAAAGAGGAATATGAGATACATGAGAGAAAATTTATGAAGAAATCATTGGAGGTTTTTTTGGGATCAAAGATTGGGAATTTCATTTCGGACAATTGAACCTTCTCAAACTGCTTCTTTTTAAGAACCAAAAATATTTGCGCCAGAATAACAGATGACAAGAAGAACAAAAGGCCTTAGACATGTAATGGATCTTAAAGTACTATTTCTGCATCTCCCTGACCAAATCCACCCACATTGGGATTACTAGTACAGTAGGAATATATGTGACAAATAAAAATGAGGAGACTTAATAGGTGGGGATAGAGAGAGAAAAGTGGGGGGAGGGACGCGTATCGACACACCCTTTATACGTGAGAGAAGAAAATGAGGAGACTTAATAGGTGGAGATAGAAAGAGAAAAGTGGGGGGAGGGATACGTCTCTATACATCCTTATCCGTGTGAGAAAATAAAGGATCATAATCCTCTAAAATCTCTCAAATAGTTTTTGAATTGAGAGAGAGACGTGTGTTAGTGAAATAGTTAACGGTTGAGATTAAAGAAGGATGCCATGTGACATCCTTAAAACAGAACTCAATGGATTCATAAGATTGAATATTGGAGAACAAAGAAATGGGGTTAGGTGGTACATGTGAGCACAGGATTTCAGTCCCTAAAAAAAAATCTCACGAGGATTGGTTAAGTGTTTAGAGTCACCACCTATTCATTCAGAAGGAATAAGTTTCCCTACATGTGGGATAAGGTCTTTGATCTACGTTTAGAGATCAGGGTAAAAGGTTCCATTAAGTTCGGGGAAGGGGTTAGGTACCCCGACACTTCCACTTTTAGTGGTTCCCTACTTCCTAGGTTTAAGCCGAATTAAAGTTCAAAGTTAATCAAATGCCAAAGTGTTTAAGTTAATATTAAGCTAAGAAAAAAAACCTAACTAGGGTCGAACCCATGTTGGGTTGCCTACGTATTCATATAGGAGTGAGATCAGACCGAGCGTAGTTCTAGTACGTAAGCCCGTGCTAAGGCTAGGAGTTGAGTGTGTACACCAAGGGTGGCTAATGGGCCTAATCTGGTGATTAGGATCTGCTTGACTAAGGTTGGTCAATGTGCAAGGTATGGGCCCCGTAGGCCAAGGAATAGTTCGGTAGACTAGGGTTTGGGCCCGGTAGGCCAAGGATGAAACCCGGAGGCTAAGGGGTGTGTTAACCCAGGGTTAGGGATCTAACCAGGGTTAAAAGATGGTTAGGGTTACTAACCATGGTTCAAAAGTCTAAGATGTTCATTTTTTGGTCTTTTATATTTTTTTGATTTTGTTTGGAATTTTTCCAAATTTTTGTTGGGTTAAGAAGTGTTTAACCTTGGTTAAAGTTAAACAGGGGCCATTTTAACCATGGTTAAGGGTCAAAGTCAGTCAAAAATGGGCCCAGAAGGTGTGGCAGGGCTTAGAATTGGCCTCTTAGCAGGTCTGGGCCCTACACAAAACCCGAGATAAAAAATTCAAAGAACGGAGATAATCGAATTACCTCCATTACAGTAAATTTTTAACCTGAGTTTATAAGGGTTTAACTGGGGTTAGGGATCACCCCTGGGTAAAGTAACAACACGTACAGAAAGTCTGAAGTCCAGGCAAGAGAAATGGCTTGGTCTCAGCCCAAGAGCAACTCAGGTGTAGGCCCCACAAGGACCCAAAGTTGCAAAAAAAGTGTCTATGTTGTCGGTACTTTGATTACTGATAGCTTGAACAGTTGGTTAACTCTAGTTTGGGAGCCTGCTAACCATGATTAGGCTAGGAGTTGTGGTCTAAAATTTTGTAGGGGTGTAGAGGAGAGTCAGGGTTCTCCATTGGACCTTGAGTGGACCCCAGGGCATAAGGTATGTGGGCTCCACAGTGGGCCCAAAATCACTATTATAAATAATAAAAAACGTCGGTAATAGGATCATCGACAGAAAGGTAGATTTGGTTTAGGAGCAAACTAACCCTAGTTAGGGGTTGAGTTACGGTCTGAAAATTTGTGGGGGGTTAGCTAAGGTCCAGGTCTACCTAACCATGGCCTTGGAATTAACCAGGGCCTACCCTAACCCTAGTTAAGGAGCTGTTACAAGGAAAGTTCAATAGTGTCGGCAAACAAACTGCCAACACTATGCAGTTTTTCAAAAAAACCTGATTTCTCCCCATTGGAGGTGGACCAGTGCACGTATAGGGGGTTCCTCATGGTCTGAGGACCCCCCAGACGGTAAGGGAACTTGCCATGCACGAAGGGAGGAGGGCTGCACCTAACTCACACCTCAAAGGAGGTCCCTCATGCCTACGGTCAAGGCAGGGGGATCCTTATCCTAGGTGAGACATCAACCTTAGAAGAAATAAGAAAAAAGGGACCCCCTGGAGTAGGACCAGGGGGTCTTACATTGATTTACAACCAAAGAGGAGAGTAGAGAGGCTATCCTACCAACATGGGGCTCCAGGTAGAGGTGGTGGCTGCAAGAGGAGCTGAGAAGCTGTGGTGAGCTCGGGGTAAGGCTACTGTAGGCCTAAGGGAAGTCTGGGAGTGGTTTCAGGTGGGAGTTACAGGTTGAAGAGGCTGGTGGAGCTCGGGCAGGGGTTCCCTATCGTTTTTTGGCTGTCTGAAACCAAGGGGGATGCCCTGGTACTTATAGAACAAAGGGAGGCTCTTGGGGGCATAATGGGTATTATAGGTGGCGTGGAGAACCAGTGGGAGCAGCCCCAAGGTGGCAGGGGGGAAGCTGATACGCGATCTGCAAGATTCAGGATATGGCGGTAATTGGATTACCGCCAATATCAAAATAGGCTACTGGGAGATTGGCGGTAATCCAATTACCGCCAACAATGGACTTTGCCATTCGGGGCTAAGCCCTCACACACTTGGACTGAGTGGGGGATAGGATTTGCCATTTGGCGGGTTTCCCGCTTGGATTTTGAACTTGAGGGGTGTGGGCCCCACCTTAGTGGACCCCTATGGTTGGTGGGCCCTTGTTTCGGCCCACAAAGGCCTAGGCTTTTGGTTTTTGGGTTTTTTTGGACTGTTTAGTGGGCCTTGAGCTCGTGAGGGTTATGGCCTAGGTTTTGCTAGGGCTTAGGTAGGGCTAGGTCTAGGGCTTGGTCTAGGGCAGACCTAGGGTTAGTCCTAGGGTTTAGCTAGGGTTAGCCTAGGATTTAGGTCTAGGGTTTGAGGATTTTTGGTAATGGGCCTTGAGCCCGAATAGTTTTACCTAAGGTCTAGGGTTCATGGCATACCTAGGGTTTAGCTAGGGTTTAGGGCTTAGGGCATACCTAGGGCTAGGGTTTAGGGTATGCCTATGGTCTAGCTAGGGTTTAGTCTAGGGTTACACAGGGTTTTAGGGGTAATGGGCCTTGCGCCCGAATGGTTTAGGTTCTACTAGGGACTCCATAGGGGGATGACCATGGTAGGGGGTGTAAAAATTTGGTGCTTACAACACATATTTCTTTTTATTATTGATAGATATACTACTTCCACACGATAATATAAAGAAACTAGCGGAGACCCCGTGCGATACACGAGATAAGAAGACAAAGGCATGAAATTAAAAATAATTTGAATAGAAATATAATAAATAAATTGTTATGTTACTCTAAACGACAGAAATTAATCGAAAGTGGACGGGATAACTACAACTCCTTATAAATTGTGTATTCTTTGGGGCCCACCAATTTGGACAGGATAACTACAACTCCTTATAAATCGTGTATTCTTTGGGGAGATGGATAAAGATAGAGATGTGTGAGAAAATTTAGGAAGAAGTTGAGATGGGTTTGATTTTAAGATAGTAGACGAACGGTTTAACATAGTAGACGAATGGTGGAGATTAAAGAGGAAAGCCACATGACACCTTTAAGATAGAACTCATATGATTGTTGAGATTGAAGATTGGAGGGCAAAGAGAGGAGGTTAGGTGGCACTTATTTCTTTATATTATAGATAGATAAGTGTCACCTAACCCCCTCTCTTTACTTTAATCTTCATTCCCAAGTTTCCTATGAGTTATATTTTAAGGATGCTATGTGGCATCCTTCTTTAATCTCAACCTTTAACTCTCTCTCGGACGTGTCTCTTTTAATTCAAAAATCATTGGAGATATTTTATGGGATTGTGATAAGAGTTTAGTCCCCACCTTTCAAGTTTGGGACCCACTACCTCATCCCAGAGCCCTCTCTAACTCCACTTCTGTAGAGTCCTCTCTTATCTCAAACTCCAACAAATTTGGGACCCACTATCTCATCAAGTTTCCAGGGACTCAAAAGTAGCCATATCATGTGCAGATGTTTGATATTTTAAAACATTATAAAAATGAAAAACAGAACATGTTTGACATTTGTAGCCACCAAAAAAAAAAAGTTGTCTATGGAAGATTTGCACCTGAGGCTAGCAAAATCCATTCATTTAAGTTTTTTTTTTGTTAAAGTATTGATTTAAATTTAATATTAAGAAACTTATGATTTTTCATTAAACATTATTAAAATAGTAACAAATTATTATTATAAAATCTAATAATGTCTATCAAATAATTTAAAAAAAACATATATATTATTAAAAATAAAAGTTATCAAATATTTAAAACTATATTACTTAATATTAATCATAGATATTCTTAAATTATTACTCGTGCATCGCACGGGGTCTCTCCTAGTATACTTCATAGAAATAAGACTTTCTTTATTTGCTCTCCAAACTCTCATCTCTTCAATCCCATATGTTTTATCTTAGAAATGACATGAGACTTTTCTCTTTAATCCTGACCATTCAGGCTTGAGACCCACTGTCTCATCCTAGAGCCCTCTCTATCTCCACTATTGTAAAGTCCTCTCTTATCTCCAACTCTTGGGTGTATTAATTTAAGTCGAATATTAAGAGATTTATGACTTTATATTAAATATTATTAAAATAATAATGACATATTATTATAAAATCAGTTAATTAATACAAATAATAATGTTTATCAAATAAAAATAAAATTATATTATTAAATATAAAATGTATTAAATATTTTTAAAATATATTACTTAATATTTAAATAAATAAATAATATTATTTAATTTTAAATATATTTAATTAATACCCTGCATCACGGCTCTCTAGTCTCTACTAGTTAGTGACATATGGCAATCACATAGTGATATTGGTAGATAACTCTTGGGCAGTTATAAATTTTTTTTCTGTTTAAAAATTGTTAAACTTTGAATTGACAAAACTGTTCACCCGCAAATAGTTTTTGCATTGGGCGGTGCATCACCGACGAGAAAGAGTTTTTTTCAGTCATTGACTCCATACATTTTCAGTTACAATATTTAAGAGGCCACTCAAAGAGGGAAAGATTGATCACGGTTTGTTTCTTTAAAGGTGCATACTTAATTTTCCATGGTAGGTTTAGAAGTGTCACAGGATGGTTGGCCTTTCAAGAGAAGGGGAAATGACCGTGCTTCCAATCATCAAAGAGAACCTCATTATGACAAAACCTATACAAAACATGATAAAGCTCCAATTACTTAAATGTCTGCTAATAAGAGTAATAGAAACAGATTTTCAGAGATGGACTTCTATAATTTATAGATGATGAAGGCTTCACGAACAAGTTAATTAACAGAGTCAGATTGGACAGGTGGATTTGTTTGAACTTTTTCTCATTACTGTCCATTAATTTTATGTTTTAGATCTAAACGGACTTGACGTCTTCAAGATATTTACAGTAGGCAATAGAAGTCGGAATGGAAGGAGAAAGCATGTAATTGTGGCAGATTCCAATTTGGGACGGGTTCTGCAATGTAACATGTTTGACAGTGTGATATGTATTCATTGATTTTTTTTTACCTTCCCACATCTTTCTAAGATATTATTTCTAGGGATTCCACTCTCACCTTCCCGTATTGCTTTTTTTTTTTTGCCCCGCTACTGAGAAATACAAATAATTTTATTTCTGATTTGGTTTGGTTTTTGCACTGAATTTCCTACGAATTTGATGATTTGCCTTTGGTTCAATTAAAAAAGGTTCTTCATCTTCCCTTTTTTGGGGTTTGTGTTTGGCTTTTAGTGTTAAATTTTTAGGTTACAGATCTCATTAGGACATGGGTCTTGTGTACCTTTTTTTTACCCTTTTTATACAATTGCAGAGTTACCCATTTATATTTAGTCTTTCTGGAATAGGGGACAAATTGATACCCTTTTTTTTTTGCACTTGAAATTGATACGTAACTAACATGTGTACCATGTGTACTTCAGTGTTAGTGGTCTTCTTCCTGGATCAGATTATTCTCATGTGTGGGGGTAGGTATTGTATGAAGTGGGTAGTTTTATACTAGCAAATACCCCATGCATAATAATATAATTTATATTATTTGGTAGACATTATTAGTTTATTAAATAATTGGTAATTAACTATTAATTAATAGAACACTATTAAATTTTTTTTAAAATTAGGTAATATCATAATTTTATTTATATTAAATAATGAGTTGTGGTAGCTCTACTCTTAGGCACTCCCTACTCTCAACCAAAAAATAAGCGCACGTCCTTACTTTTAACCAAAATCGACACTTGTCCTTGCTTTCAACTAAAAATCAACACATGGCCTTGCTTTTACAGGTGTTCGTTTTTAGTCAGGAGTATGAAAGGTGTGATAGTAGGGCAACCATACGAAAAACAACATTACAAATAAAATGATTTGCATAGCAACCACACCAAATAAACTAAAACAAAGAGGGCACATACCTATCAATTTCTTGAGCCATCTTATTAACACTTCTCGTCCCCCTTTAAGTATCTGCCTCTTGACTAAGAACCTCAATAGACATTATGAAGCATCTCATTCGATATAGTTCCATCACCTTCAGATCAAGCAAATACTAATAACTATAAACAACTACATTCATAAACTGCATCATATGCCGCTAAGAAATACGAACACAAATTTCTTTTCCAAACGCCCTCAATTCTTGCAACATATTTGCATCGCCTTATTATCTTTGATAACAACAATTTTTAGAGTAAAGCACACATGAGAACATGCGTCAGAGCTCACACATAGTATGCACAACATGTGGGTATAAATAAACTGAAAATATTAGCCATGCAAGTAAGATACATGTAATTATCAAAATAAAGTAAGATACATGTAGGATCTGGATTTAAGACACTCCTCAGATCCAAAGAAGAATATAGATTTATTGAAGATGTGGATGAAGAATGGAGATGTTATTAAGATGCCTGAAACACTCAATGGCTGAGGTGCCCATGAATGGTGGTACTCTTTGTGATAGTGATGTCATCTATAAAGTATGGTACGCCCCCTTTCCGTCATGTCTCTCTCTTTCTTCCTCAAACTCCCCCTCATATGAAATAATGGTGGGCACATTAGGGAAGACGATCTGTAAATCATAAACGAAAAAACCTAAATCAGGTCAATGATCTTTGGTATTTCAACTCCCCAATACATCTCGGAGAAAAAAGTGAGATATGCGAATGATGTGATGATCGATCACATGAAGAGGGGAAGAGGGTTTGTTTATTTGAAGAGCCGGATACCTTTTCAAAGGCTTTCTAACCCGTATGACCGTATCTCTCCAATGAAACGCTTGGAGAGAGGAGAGAAATTTAGAGGCGCTAAGATACGTGTTGGTGTATGTTGGTCTGGAAAGAGATCGGATGGGCAACAGCGTTGGCTGTTGCGCTGTTGCCCGGTTGTGTCTACCAAAACATGGGGTCATCTTTGTTGTTTGGGCCTACCCTATTGAATGTAGGCCATGTTTTTTCAGACACAACCGGGGCAACAGCTAGCGCTGTTGCCCAGCCGAACTCGTCTGAAAACCAAGTGATGCTTGGGGAATGAGGGAAACAAAGAATGACGTGGCATCATGATCGGAAAGAAGAGAAAATAAAAGCGTCTAAGATGGACACGTAAGCAAGGTAAAAACGGATACGTAGCTGCCCTGTTGTAGCCCTTTCGTCCACATAATCTATTAACTAATTCCTACTAATTAAAACTAGACCTTTGGTTAATTAAAACTGGACGTTTGGTGGTTCCGGGAGGGTTTTTAGGAGCTTGGTTAAGGAGACTTAAAAGGAGCCAAATCATCTCTGGTGATAACCGGCAAATCCGGTTATCACCCTTAGAGGTCGCCACGAGTCTCCTTTGACACCCCTTAACTGTGGGTAAGGTTCACCCACCCCTAGGGTTCACTCACCCATTTTTGGGTATTTTTTGTTAAATATTAATTCTTTTTTTTAAAATTAAAAAACTGTTTTTAATATTAAAAAAACACAAAAAACAGTTATTTAATTTTAAAAAAATAATTAATATTTAAAAAAAAAACCAAAAATAGGTGAGTGAACCCTAGGGGTGGGTGAACCTTACCCACGGTTAAGGGGTGTCAAAGGAGATACATGGCGACCTCTAGGGGTGATAACCGGAATTGCCAAATCCGGTTATCACCGTAGAGGATTTGACTCCAACTTAAAACTCTCTTACGGGACGCAACTCTTCAGTTTTGGGGGGTATTGGGTGGGGACGCAACTATTAGATTTTTAGAGGGTTTTGGTTGGGATGCAACTCTTTGTTTTTTAAGACTATTTTTGGGATGCAACTCTTCGTTCTCATTTACCAAAAAAAAAAAAAAATCTATCATAAAATTACCCATTCATGAAGGAACATGTCCCTCCAAAGCATTGCAACCCTTTACAGGTTCGCAATCCCACTCAAACATTGCAACTGTTATGAATCATCTCCTCTTTCAACTTTCTAAACACATACTATATAAACCTACAAAAAACACTTTCTCAAAATTGTGACACAACATGGACTTTTCACTCCTTCAATCCCTGGGTCACCACCACAATAAGAAATTCTCCACATGAGACACGTTGTGGGGTTGGTTTTATCTCTGTTGTCACAGGTTTTTGAGTTATCACAGAAGAAAAGTTCTACATTAGGGGCTATTGTTCTCTTGTTCGATCAAATAACTCCATCTTCCTCTGACGCTATAGTTATCTCCGCCTTTGTTGTTGATGTTGTTTCTCTTACCATCAACAGGTGAGGACTATATTCGAGTATTCTTTACGTTTTTATCTTATTGATAAATATTAAAATGTGTAAATTAATTTGTGTGTTATCATTCACAGTACAATTACGAATTTGAAAACAGATTTTTTTGGTTATGGTTTTTTTTTTGCTACTATGTACATGGTTTCAAGATTTATTATATGTTGCAGACCTAATACAATCATTGGAAGAGCCTTTGTGGGGGTCGTGATTGCATGAATTGGATTTTAGTTTCAGTTTTCTTTCTTCTCTCGATTGTATCTTAGAAATGGTTGATTTCGCAATATTTAGTATCTAATCTGCTCATATTTCCATTACAGTCTTTCCTTCACCCCATCTCACCACTAAATCACTATTCAAGCACTTCATTCTTTTTGTGAATGCCTCTCTTTATAGTTTGTATGTATGGAGAGAGAAGGACAGTCATGAGATTTTAACGGCAACCCCAAAGGTGTTTGCATGCATACAGGTCATTTTGTTTTCTATAAAAAATAACGTTGTGGGATTTTACATGGGTGGCTCATGATGGTTTGATGGTAGTCGATTATTTAAATCAGGGCAACATGTGCGCCGCATTTTGACCTTTGGTTTTTAGACAAATCGATCCCCTTATTTGAGTTCTCTTTCCCTGCACATAACTGGAACCTGGGGTGTATTATGAGAGTGAGATACCTTTGGAAGAGATATAACTGATATAAGAGGGGGCTGCTTTTGTAGAAAACAAAGATTAGGACACTGTTCGTGAAGACTAAGAGAGTGGTGCGATGCAAAAGGTCCTCGACTCCGCCAATCCACAAGGGTAGAGAATAGATACAGTGTATACAGTGGGTCGGAGAGAGATCTCAAGTCTTTGAATCCATTTATTTATATATGTATAGGGTATCTAACTCGTTTCTTCCAATGGAACCTCTGATCCTGCATCTATTGAGTCCTCAATTGCTGCATTTCCACTCAGTTACGAAGCATCAAGTTAAGCTATTTTTCGCTCCCAGAGCTAGTTGAAGAAGACTTGACCTATTCGGGAATCTCTGGATCTATGCTTATTTTTAACTCTCCGAAGCATAGAAATAGTAACCGTTTGACAGAATATTGGACAAATTTAGTAAAAATGTGATATGTTAAAGTGTACGCAATAGGTTCTAGGATACGGAATTGGAATGGGATAGTTGTGTAGCTATACGAGTGCCTAGAGAGTATATAAAAGATAGGGATGTGGTGTGATACTGTGGTGTGTGGCGGTGCACCATCACCCTTTGATTCGGTACAAATGAAATATACCAATATTGATAGACCTCAACTCCCTTAGTTTGACTAGGGTGTAAGGTGGGCAAAAATATATATGCTCAATAAAATAATAAAATGATTCGGTTCATAAGCCGATTTGTTTTGTGACTCGAGTGTAGGATGGATAAACCACAATATCAATAACGTCACCTATTTGGGTGATTCTTTTTTTTCTTTTTTTTTTTGGTGAAAATGTAATCACGTAAATAACACACTCTAAACTCACACGTGTACTGTATGGAATGATTATTCTTAAATTAAAACAATTGCCTTTGGCGCCTAAAAGTAACAAAGTCAAATGATTCGGTTCGTAACTCGATTTGTTTTTGTGGGTATACACCCTTATGCCACCCTCAAGAAGGCGGAGCTAGAAATTTTTCCTTGGGGAGCCGAACTACATATATCAAGAAAAGTAATAGGACTTGAGTGTGGGGCCTTGGAGGTTTGGGGGCGTAGCCCCCAAGATTTTTATTATTTTTTGACTAAGGGGTGGTCATAAAATTTGTTAATGTTGCATTCCAGAAAGGGGCTCAGTAACAAGAAAACGTGAAAAACATGGGCCGGTCTTCATTGGTTCATACCTATTTTTTAATACATACTAATTGTCACTTAGGGTTTACCCATTTAACCTTGGTTTTTAGAAAAAAAAAATTTTTAAGTTGGTTAAGCTTAACCATGGTTAAAGGAGATGAAATGGGAAGGCAATATATATATATATTACAATATTTTTTGGGGGGCACTATATACAAAATTTATGTATTATTTAGTTTTTTTATAATTTATACCTACCTCATATTAAAATTTCAAAAAATCCCTCGCCCCCCTGGCTGCCCATGGCCACCTTAGCGGTTACCTTATGTTTGATGTGTGTGCTTAGATTATCTCTCTAACCAAAAAAAAAAATTAATAACATAAATTATATTTAAGTGCCTAAAATATTGATATGTTTCTTTTCTTTTCTTTATTTTTTAGGCCAACTCTGAACATGAGCCAATTTTCATCCCATCCATGCACATGTTTGTGAAGATTTCAGAGAGTATTGTTAGATGGATATTGAAGTCATGTTCCAAAACTTTCAACACCCAAAACAAGTTGAGCAGTTGGCTTTATTATAGGATTTCGGCCTCACTGTTGTAAGGTTCTTATGCTACTACTATTACTTGAGAGATGGGGAGAGAGTCTCCTAGATGATAAAGGGAACATATTGGGGAGACAACCAAAAGGGAAAATGAATAAATCCAATGTAATCTTACAAATATCTGTCATGCCTGGTATTAATCGATTCTTGAGTTGCTTTGAAATATAGATTATGAAAGTTGAAAAAAGATTCCAAGAGATTAGAAGAGTGGTATTTTTTCCATTTCTCATCCATCTGGCTCGCTTACTACACGCAATGCTGTGTATGCTCTTCCTTATTCAAATTTATCTTTTCATTAATGAATTGTATTTAAGTTTCAGTTCTTTTTTTTATTTACTCACTGTCGCATTGGATTGTGGTTCTCTTCATCCATTTATTCATGCGTTGTCATAACTATTTTTACTTTGTATTAGTATGTAATTAGATTCTGAAAGTTGAAAAAGGTTGAAAGAGAATAGAGAGCTATTCTCTCCAAAGTGGCATTGCTTTTGTTTATCCATCCCGTCTCGCTTATTACACGTACTTCTTTTATTTACCAGGCAATTCTCTTTTTTTACTATACTTGGTACGTGTTACTACTATTCAACAATTTACATCAATTAGGATCATCTTTCCCGTACATTGCATGGGGTATTTACTAGTATATATATATATATAGAGAGAGAGAACTGAGGTTCATAAATTAGTGACTTTTTTATTATTCCATACACCCCGCCCCTTATGCCAACGGTGGGGTGTGGCCTCTCTGTTGAGGGAGGATTGGGGATCCAATCCCCCCGTCCCAAATTCCCAAACTAATCACTAACCGTACTAACGTTGGTAAATGATATCCTAAGAAAAAAAAATTTACCTTGCAAAAAAAAAGGAAATTTTTTTTTTTTTAAATTTCATTATAACTAATTGAAATTTAACTACTGTTTTGTACAATACAATTGTTTATTTAATCCAAATTGTCCATAAAAAGGCTGTCAAGGACCGACTTGGATTTGGATCAATCCGATTTGGATCCAAGTAAACATATGCATGCCCCAATTCAATTTGAGAGTTGTCGAATCTAAATACAGGTTTCTATCTTTTAACAACTCTAAGATCCAGATCCAGATTCGGATGTGAGTCAGACTGATTATAATTAATTAATAAGAGCAAATGACATATATATATATATATATATAAAGTAGTATTCCAATGAGCCATGCTGAGCAGTCCCTTATAACGTGACATGTGGTGGGTTGCTCTAAAATTCAACCGTTAGATATCAAGACGGATCTACCAAGAGACACATGGAAAAAAAATAATCTTGATCAGACACTTATAGACCATCCGAGTGGAGATGGGAAGATTAGCTATTTCTCTACCCTCAATGCTGATAAATTAGGATCTAATTGAACGGTCTAAACATGTCCAATCAGACTGATTTTTTGAGACATGTCTCCTAATGGACCCACCTCAACATCCAACTGTTGGATTTAAAAATAAATTCATATCTTATATTTCTAAAGGGATGACTCATTAAAAGCTTTAATGAGCATTGCTCATTAGTATCGTTCCCTATATATATATATACCCCCATGCGATGCACGGGAGTACAAAAGAAAAATAAAAAGGTAATAATTAAAAAAAAGTTGAGATAAACGTGACAGAACACTCTTGGAAAATCTTAGAAAAAGTTGTGTCCTTTCAGAGAAAAAGAAAAGAATAAATGAGATACTTGAGAGAAAATTTAGGAAGAAATCATTAGAGGTTTTTTTGAGATCAAAGAATGGGAATTTCATTTCGGGCAATTGAGCCTTCTCAAACTGCTTCTTTTTAAGAACCAAAAATATTTGTGCCAGAATAACAGATGCCAAGAAGAAAAAAAGGCCTTGGACATGCAATGGATCTTGAAGTACTACTTCTGCATCTCCCTGACCAAATCCACCCACATTGGGATTACTAGTACAGTAGGAATATATGTGACAAATGAAAATGAGAAGACTTAATAGGTGGGGATAGAGAGAAAAACGTAGGGAGAGGGACGCGTATGTACACACCGTTTATACATGAGAGAAGAAAATGAGGAGACTTAATAGGTGGGGATAGAGAGAGAAAAGTGGGGGGAGAGATACGTCTCTATACATCCTTATCCGTGTGAGAAAATAGAGGAACCATAATCCTTTAAAATCTCTTAAATAGTTTTTGAATTGAGAGGGAGAGGTGTGTGAGTGAAATAGTTAACGGTTAAGGTTAAAGAAGGATTCCATGTGGCATCCTCAAAACATAACTCAATGGGTTCATGGGATTGGATATTGGAGAACAATGAGAGGGGGTTAGGTGGCACATGTGAGCACGGGATTTCACCCCCTAAAAAAAATCTCACGAGGATTTGTTAAGTGTTTAGAGTCGCCACCTATTCATTCAGAAGGAATAAGTTCCCCTACATGTTGGATAAGGTCTTTGGTCTCCGTTCAGAGATTAGGGTAAAAGGTTCGGTTAAGTTTGGGGAAGGGGTTAGGCACCCCGACACTTCCACTTTTAGTGGTTCCCTACTTACTAAGTTTAAGCCAAATTAAACTTCAAAATTAATCAAATGTCAAAGTGTTTAAGTTAATACTAAGTTATGAAAGAAAAACTAACTAGGGTCGAACCCGTGTTAGATTGCCAACATACTCACACAGGGATGAGATCAGACCGAGCGTAGTTCTAGCACGTGAACCCGTGCTAAGGCTAGGGGGGTGAGTGTGTGCACCAAGGGTGGCTAGTGGGCCTAATCCAATTATTAGGGTTTGCTTGACCGAAGTTGGTCAATGTGCAAGGTATGGGCCCCATAGGCCAAGGGGTAGTCCAGTAGATTAGGGTTTGGGCCCGGTAGGCCAAGGATGAAGCCCGGAGGTTAAGGGGTGTGTTAACCTAGGGTTAGATTTTCTAACTGGGGTTAAAAGATGGTTAACCATGGTTAGGGGTGCTAACCATGGTTAAAAAGTCCAAGATTTTCATTTTTTGGTCTTTTATATTTTTCTGATTTTTTTTGGGATTTTTCCAAATTTTTGTTGGGTTAAGAAGTGCTTAACCTTGGTTAAAGTTAAACGGGAGCCATTTTAACCATGGTTAAGGGTCAAAGTTAGTTAGAAATGGGCCCAAAAGATGTGGCCGGGTTTAGAATGGCCTCCTATCAGGTCTGAGCCCTGTACAAAGCCCGAGATTAAAAATTCAAAAAGTGGAGGTAATTGGATTACCTACATTACAGTGAATTTTTAACCTGAGTTTGTAAGGGTTTAACTGGGGTTAGGGATCACCCCTAGGTAAAGTAACAACACGTACAGAAGGCCTAAAGTACAGGCAAGAGAAAGGGCCTGGTCTCAGCCCAAGAGCTACTCAGGTGTGGGCTCCACAGGGGCCCAAAGTTGCAAAAAAAGTGTCTATGCTGTCGGTAATCTGATTACCGACAGCTTGAACAGTTGGTTAACCCTAGTTTGGGGGCCTACTAACCATGATTAGGCTAGGAGTTGCGGTCTAAAATTTTGTAGGGGTGTAGAGGAGAGTTAGGGCCCCAGGGCCCCAGGGCCCTAACTCTCCATTGGACCTTGAGTGGGCCCCAGGGCATAAGGTATGTGGGCCCCACAGGGGCCCAAAATCACTATTAAAAATGACCAAAAACGTCGGTAATAGGATCAGCGACAAAAAGGTAGATTTTGTTAGGGAGCAAACTAACCCTAGTTAGGGGTTGAGTTAAGGTCTAAAAATTTGTGGGGGGTTAGCTAAGGTTCAGGTCTACCTAACCATGGCCCTGGAACTGACCAGGGCCTACCCTAACCCTAGTTAAGGAGCTGTTACAAGGAATGTTCAATAGTGTCGGCAAACAAGCTGCCGACACTTTTTAGTTTTTCAAAAAAACTTGATTTCTCCCCATTGGAGGTGGACCAGTGCACGTATAGGGGGTTCCTCATGGTCTGAGGACCCCCCAGATGGTAAGGGAGCTTGTCATGCATGAAGGGAGGAGGGCTGCACCCAACTCACACCTCAAAGGAGGTCCCTTATGCCTATGGTCAAGGTAGGGGGGATCCTTATCCCAGGTGAGACATCAACCTTAGAAGAAATAAGAAAAAAGGGACCCCCTGGAGCAGGACCAGGGGGTCTTACATTGATTTACAACCAAATAGGAGAGTAGGGAGGCTATCTACCAACATGGGGCTACAGGCGGAGGTGGTGACTGCAAAAGGAGCTGAGAAGTTGTGGTGAGCTCGGGGTAAGGCTACTGTAGGCCTAAGGGAAGTCTGGGAGTGGTTTCAGGTGGGAGTTATAGGTTGAAGAGGCTGGTGGAGCTCGAGCAGGGGTTCCCTATCGTTTTTTGGCTGTCTAAAACCAAGGGGGATGCCCTAGTACTTATAGAACAAAAGGGGGCTCTTGGGGGCATAATGGCTATTATAGGTGGCGTGGGGAACCAATGGGAGTAGCCCCAAGGTGGCAGGGGGGAAGCTGATATGCGATCTGCAAGATTCAGGATATGACGGTAATTGGATTAGTGCCAATATCAAAATAGGCTACTGGGAGATTGGTGGTAATCCAATTACCACCAACAATGGACTTTGCCATTCGGGGCTAAGCCCTCGCACACTTGGATCGAATGGGGGATAGGATTTGCCATTTTGGGGGTTTCCCGCCTGGATTTTGAACTTGAGGGGTGTGGGCCCCACCCTAGTGGACCCCTATGGTTGGTGGGCCCTTGTTTGTGCCCACAAAGGCTTAGGCTTTTGGTTTTTGGGACTGTTTAGTGGGCCTTGAGCCCGTGAGGGTTATGGCCTAGGTTTTGGTAGGGCTTAGGTAGGGCTTGGTGTAGGGCACACCTAGGGTTAGTCCTAGGGTTTAGCTAGCACTACAAAATTTAAGATTTTTAGCGGCGTAAAAATATCGCCAGTAAGGGCCAAAAAAACACCGTTATTAGTATTACCGGCGTACGACTGTAAATGTCGATAATACAATCGTCGGGAATGACTATACCGGCGTTTTTTTGCAAACGCTTGTACAGATTGAATCAATAACGACGTTCAACATAACGCCGTTAATAATTGTTCAATAACGGCACACTATTAAACGCCGTTATATATTCTAATAACGGCATCAAATTTAATGCCGTTAATATCATCAATAACGGCGTTTAATATTGCGCCGTTATTGATCAATTATTAACAGCGTTATGTTGAACGCCGTATTTGATGATATTAACTGCGTTAAATTTGACGCCGTTAATAACTTATATTCATTCCTGGCGTTATAAAACCGCTGGTAATAGTGATAATTTAAAAAAAAAATTAGTTACGTAGAGTTGGTTTTTTTTTTTTTACATGTATTATTTTATACCAGTCAGTAGAAATATTTATCTAAAGAAAAGAAATTCTAACATCCAATCTATATAAGATAAAAAGAAATTCATCCAAATAGTCGTAGTATGTACACATCACAAAAATCTGATAACAATCATAGAAATATACATGTCCATATAAAAGTATCGGAAAGAAAAAATATAAATCCTAAGTCTCTCCTCCCTCTGGCTGGTCAAAAACCCGAGAGGTGTGTGCTGGCTCCCTCCTATAAAGATAATAAAATAAAATTGATGATTAGCATATATCGAACAGAAAAAAAAATTTAAGGATTTCATAAATTTAATATGCAAAGAAACAAGGTCATCTCATATATTTCATACATATAGAGTTCAAACACATAGAAGTGTAGGATTTCATCAACATACATCCAAATTTATCCCAGATTTCTGATACTTATAAAGTTTAATTATTAAGCACATAAAAGTGTAGAAATTCAATCACTAAGAAGACCGAATTCGTAGCTCTAACATACTTTGGCCTAAACCTACAAACCCCCACTAAATCCAAACTGGAGGTCGGATTTCGATGTCGTTTCTTCTAACGCGTGTATTTCGACCCAACCGAAGTGTGGGAATTCGTTTCGTTGGATTCCGAGGTCGTTTGCCCGATTTGGGCAGCGAGAGGCCCGAAATCCATACTTTGAAACTTAGTTTGGCCTAAACCTACAAACCAGGATCCAAACCGGGGGTCGGATTTTGATGCCGTTTCTTCTAATGCGTGTATTTTGAGCCAACCGAAGTGTGGGAATTTGTTTTGCTAGATTCCGAGGTCGTTTACCCGATTTGAGCAGCGAGAGGCCCGAACTTCTACGGCTACAAAGGGATTGAGAGAATTGAGATTTGGTAAAATCAGATTTTACGAAAATCAGATTTGGTAAAAGTTAAATTAACCTAAAAAAATTCCAAAAATCAGATTTTACAAAAGTTAAAAAAAAGCTAAACTCAAAATTAATCCAAAAGACAAATTTACTCTACGTTAATATTAATCTAACCAGATTTTATACAAAACTAAGCCTAACCTAGAACTAACCAAAACAAACAAAATGAATAAAAGCTAAAATTAAACCAAACAAAACAGATTGGGACTACTAATATACACACTAAAATCCAAGCTAAAAATCAGGTTCTAATTCATCGGTAAACAAACCTAAAAATGAGATTTACATAGGCTAAACATATGTAAAATTAACTCTAAAACTAGAATAAAACAGAATTTTCTCTAAAACTAGAAGAAATCAAAGTTCTCCATTTAAAAATAATGCAAAAAAAACAAAAAAAGGTTTTTGACAAGTTTTGGCGAACTTGTAATTTGTTATAAGTTTGAGAAATCGCTTTGATATTGGAATGGAACTAACTTATAAGTTTACTCGGTGATGAGTTTACTATCAAACTAACACACACACATACACTCACCTAAAGAAATCAGAGTTTTATCCACATAAATGCATTTTGTGAAATTAGAAACAATGAAACCTACAACTGTTTAACACCCCACAAAAAATGAAAAAAGATAATGAAAAGAAATATCTATTTGTAAATTTCTCACCCCATAGAAAGGACATAATAAACAAAAAATTCAGACCTTGATCTTATTTTCACTTAAATGGAAATAGGTCATGTTGGAAGAGCTTGATGCTCTCAAGCTCAACATTGTAGAGTTGGTATCATTCAAAGATGAAAAGAAAAGTTAGAAATGTATAATCTATCAAGACAAGGTCAATCTAATGAACAGGTGGACTACTACAAACCCAGACCATCACGTTCTCAGTAATTCCAAGCTTCTTCCTATTTGATTTCTTCAAGGTCTTCATAGTAAATCATGGTCATTGATACTTACAAAGAAATAAATTACAAGGGCTTGTAATTCCTTCAGCCAAAACCGAATCTACTTAGCACAAACTATCAAGAAAACAACACAAACACTGCATTTTCACGGCAAGGAAAGACCACAAACCCTAACTTTCAAGCTGTAATATATAGCCGAATAATCTCAAATTCCAATTTGATTCCATCTCTCTCCACCAACCAAGGAAAAAAACTCAAAAATTCGAAACAATCACAAAATTTCAAAGAAGCTGGCTACTCAGTTGCAGATTATTTGTTATAATGTTTCTAAATTCACTAGGAATTAAAGAAAACCAGAGTATTTTCATGGAAACAGCAAACACTAAAACAAAGCATGAGGTTACTCAGTGAGTTTACTCTCAATTGGTGGGATCTCATTTTTACAAACTAACTTATAAGTTTGAGAAAATCATTAAGCACTTACTTAAACTGATGAATAAACATTAACCATTTATTTAAATCCCACGTCCCCAATTTGCAAAGCAGGATAGATTGGCTGAAAATTATATTTGCACAAATAAAGAACTTATAAGTTTGAGAAATCTAAGCCACACATTGTCGCGATTGATGAATCATATAATTCAATTTATATATATTCAACAATCTATCAGTAAAATAGCTCAGAGAAAGTACCTTCAATTTCTAGTAGATGCTAAGGTAACGGAGGCAAGATGGTGGAGCACAGGTGAGCTGCTACAACTACCAGATAAACCATAGAAGAGAGAGGGTTGTTGTTTTAGGAAGCTTAAAATGCTTCGAGCTTAAAATCATAGATCGGTTGACAAAAAAAAACATGCAAGCCAAACCCAAATCCATAAATTGATCAGAACTTAAAATCCTAGAAGAATGAATGAAAAGAAGGATCCGTAAAATACCAAAGCAGAGAGAGGAAGGGGAAACCAGAAGACCCATCTCCTTGAATTGAATTAGGTAAAATTTTTAAATACCCTTAACAGAAGACCCATCTCCTTCACAAAACCATAAACCTTTTGAAAAAAAATGTATGCTTACCATCAAACCTAAAATCGGAATAAGTTAAGATGGTTCTTGAAGGCAAACCAGTAAGTTTTTTTTTAAAAATGAAAATCCACCAAGGTTTAGTGGGTTCTTAAAGAAAAGTAAGGAAGGGAAAACCAGAAACCTTGAGGAAATAGTGAAAATCCACATAAAATCTAAATCTGAACAAAACCACCTAAGAAATTTACAAATGGGCGGCTACCTGAGAAAAGAGACTGCAAGAGAGACTGCGAGAGAGGAGAGGGCGGTTACAAGCTTCGATCTTCGAGAGACTGTGAGAGAGAGAGTTAGAGAGACTACGAGAGAGACACAGAGACAGAGAGAGAAGGAGGAATTAGAAAGAAGATAAATTTACAGAGATTACCTTAGAAAAGAAAGGATGTGGCCGAAGTTGGGGTGAGCAGTTCGCCGGTTAAGGTGGTTCGTTGGATAAGGTGGCCGGAGCATGAGCTGAGGTGAGCAGTTCGCCGGAGAAGGTGGCCAGAGCACGATCGAGGAGCAGGGAGCTGCAGGGACCGTGGAACAGGCAGCCCAGAGCAGGGAGGAGAGGAAGAAAGGAAAAGTGGAGGGAGATCGGGGAGCTAAATCCCTAAACACGGGGTCTTTAACGGCGTTTTTTAAAATGCCCCTAAAGACCATTAAAAATTGCCACGATTGGGATGGTGGGAGTCATTTTCCACGGCGTCTTGTCATAGGCGCCATTGAAGATGGTTTCCCGCCATGTCTTTAATGGCGTTTGTTATAAACACGCCACTAAAAAATTACCAAAGGAGGCGTTTTTTTAACCATATGCCACTCTAAATGGTTCATTAGCAGCATTTTATTAAAAACGCCAGTATTGGTCGCGTGTTCTCCTAAACGCCGCTAAAAGTTCGCCACTAAAACACTTTAGTTTTATAATGTAGGGTTAGCCTAGGATTTAGGTCTAGGGTTTGAAGATTTTTGGTAATGGGCCTTGAGCCCGAATAGTTTTACCTAAGGTCTAGGGTTCATGGCATACCTAGGGTTTAGGACTTAGGGCATACTTAGGGCTAGGGTTTAGGGTTTGCCTATGGTCTAGCTATGGTTTAGTCTAGGGTTACACAGGGTTTTAGGGGTAATGGGCCTTGCGCCCGAATGGTTTAGGTTCTACTAGGAACTCCACTGGGGGATGACCATGGTATGGGGTGTAAAAATTTGGTGCTTACAACACATATTTCTTTTTATTATTGATAGATATACTCCTTCTATACTATAATATAAAGAAACTAGCGGAGACCTCGTGCGATGCACAGGATAAGAAGACAAAGGCATGAAATTAAAAATAATTTGAATAGAAATATAATAAATAAATTGTTATGTTACTCTAAACGACAGAAATTAATCGAAAGTGGACGGGATAACTACAACTCCTTATAAATCGTGTATTCTTTGGGGAGATGGATAAAGATGTGTGAGAAAATTTAGGAAGAAGTTGAGATGGATTTGATTTTAAGATCGTAGACGAACGGTTTAACATAGTATACAAATGGTGGAGATTAAAGAGGAAAGGGCAAAGAGAGGAGGTTAGGTGACACTTATTTCTTTATATTATAGATAGATGAGTGTCACCTAACCCCCTCTCTTTACTCTTTAATCTTCAATCCCAAGTTTCCTATGAGTTCTATTTTAAGGATGCCATGTGGCATCCTTCTTTAATCTCAACCGTTAACTCTCTCTCTCTCTCTCTCTCTCACGTATCTCTTTTAATTCAAAAATCATTGGAGATATTTTATGGGATTGTGATAAGAATTTAGTCCCGGACCGTTCAAGTTTGGGACCCACTACCTCATCCCAGAGCCCTCTCTAACTCCACTTTTGTAGAGTCCTCTCTTATCTCAAACTCTAACGAATTTGGGACCCATTATCTTATCAAGTTTCCAGAGACTCAAGAGTAGCCATATCACGTGCAAATGTTTGATATTTTAAAACATTAAAAAAATGAAAAACAGAACATGTTTGACATTTGTAGCCACCAAAAAAAATTTAAAAAAAAGTTGTCTATAGAAGATTTGCACATGAGGCTAGCAAAATCCATTCATTTAAGTTTTTTTTTGTTAAAGTATTAATTTAAATTTAATATTAAGAAACTTATGATTTTTCATTAAATTAAACATTATTAAAATAATAAAAAATTATTATTATTATAAAATCTAATAATGTCTATCAAATAATTAAAAAAAAACATATATATTATTAAAAATAAAAGTTATCAAATATTTAAAACTATATTACGTAATATTAATCATAGATATTCTTAAATTATTACTCGTGCATTGCATGGGGTCTCTCCTAGTATACTTTATAGAAATAAGACTTTTTTTCTTTGCTCTCCAAACTCTCATCTCTTCAATCCCATATGTTTTATCTTAGAAATGACACGAGACTTTTCTCTTTAATCCTGACCTTTCAGGTTTGAGACCCATTGTCTCATCCTAGAGCCCTCTCTATCTCCACTATTGTAAAGTCCTCTCTTATCTCCAACTCTTGCAAGTAGGTTTGAGATTACTATCTCATCTTAGAGCCCTCTCTATGTCCACTATTGTAGAGTCCTCTATTATATCCAACTCTTGGGTGTATTAATTTAAGTCGAATATTAAGAGATTTATGACTTTATATTAAATATTATTAAAATAATAATGACATATTATTATAAAATCAGTTAATTAATACAAATAATAATGTTTATCAAAGAGATATGGCAATCACATACTTTGTATTTTTATTACCTAATAGGGTATGCTTTTGACATATTAACCCCTTAGCTACGCATATAAAACCCACCACGGATAAGGGTAATATGTTAGGAAATCACGTTTCCTATACTAAATTGGGCAACATACTATTTTGTTTATTCAATTATATTAACTATTTAATTTAATGAGCTAAAATCAAGTGGTCTAATTTGGTAAGCCCGTAGACTGCTAAAATTGATATGGACTAATTGAGTAGATACCAATTTTGTTCTAATTAGGGGATTATGGGAACCCAAATTAAACAATATAGACCTTTTAGGTTATGGTCCCCAATACACCAAATTATAACACAGTTTCCCTTCTCCCCATCTGGAAGAAAGATGACGGTCTCATTGAGGAACTAAGACGATTTGGTTGAGGAAGATCACAAACCACCCACCCGTTCGTGTTCATCCGTTCGTGACAGATTGTCGTAGTATTTCCGTAACAATAGGCGATCATTCATAATGGATCCAGGTATCTCACCCGAATCCATAAATCCTTAATAATCTGGCATGATGTAGATCCTAGGATTTACTGTTCTAGAATGTTTGCATCTAGAATTTGTTTATGGCTTTTGGTATGATTTAATTCCATCAAGTGGTATCAGAGCCACCATCGTTGTTAGATTATTAGGATTTGTGAATATTCTGTTCGTATGGTGTTTGGATTATTTTTTTGAATAGAATATTATGTTTTATGAGAAATTCTGGAAATTTTTGTTTTAGATTTTGTGGATATATATTCGATTTTTCCCTTGCATATTATATTCATATTCTGAAATTTTGGATAGTCTTTGTGGCTTCATTTGTGCCATTCGGAGTATTGGGCATATTTAGAGCCTTGAACATAAACTACAGGGGTTAAATGATACCCACCCAAGGCTCATATGATACCCACCCGTAGAGCCTTGCTGAAGTTTTTAGTAATATAACCAGCTTAAGACACAAGTATAGCCTTCTAAATACCTAGATCTCAATACCCCCAATTGAGTAAGCAAGCTAGGGTGAACCACAACCCTGCACAAATCACAACATTAATCCCACTGAGTTCGGGAAGGATATATATGATGGCTGTTGGCTTGGCTCATGACTACCATAGTCCAAATCCTCACTATACCCGGGTCTTGCCCAAAGTCTGAACCACTTTAATGCCCAGATTATGTGGCATGTTTAAGAAAAGAAAACAAAAGCTTGAGATATGCAATATGATCCTTTTGTACAGTATGGGCTGCACAAAAAAAAATCTAATATCTTTGCTCATTAAAATTTTTTTTTTGGGAGAATGAGATTTACAATCATCGAAATAATTGATAATGTTTCATTCGTTTCTTGAATTTTGGTTGTTTGTTTTATTATTATTATTTTTATAATGGATCCAGTTAGTCTAGTATTTTCAATTAAATTGATTAAAGCAACATGTTGCCAAAGTAACCTCTGTTGTGAAGATTGATTTGATTGAAAATACATAGATGTTTGTGCAGAGTTATTTATGCGAACTGTGCTCGGCCCAAGGGAAGACACAGTTTGGCCAAATAACATGTCTGCCATGATAAATGCATGACGATTATACAGACTTTTTCATGTGAACAACAGTCGGTCCAAAGAAAGGCTGTTGTTTGACAGAACTAATTGTCAGTATTTGATCATTACATTAAGAGTACCACTTACAGTTAATTTCTCTGTCCAAAGACTGGGAATTAATGTTGTGCTAGGTATCTTAAGATGGGTCCCCAATTTGGGTTATTTGTTCATGTCTTGTTTTATTTTATGACATGCTTGTTAATGTGAGTGTGCTTGTTTATTTTGCTCTCTATCCAATTTCTGTTGCTACTACTACAAATGTTTCTGCCCAAGTCAGTAACATCCCAATGCTGAGTAGGACGAACTTTAAAGTTTGGAAAGAAACCGTAGAGATTGTCCTCGGTTGTATGGATTTGGATCTTGCACTTTGGTCCGATCAACCCACTGCTACTCCGGAAAACCCCAATGAGGTTAAAATTGAAAAGTGGGATCGATCTAACCGAATGTGCTTGATGATCATGAAACGCTCAACTTCGGAAGCATTTCAAGGCTCTATTACTGAGAGCAAGAGCGCCAAGAAATTCCTGAAAGAAATTCAGCAATATTTTGCCAAGAACGAAAAGTCAAAGGCGAGTAACCTTTTGGTTAAACTCGTCACGATGAAGTATAAGGGCAAAGGGAACATAAGGGAGTACATCATGGAGATGTCTCATCTCGCATCAAAACTCAAGTCGCTTAAGTTGGAGCTGTCTGAGGACTTACTCGTGCACTTGGTTTTGATTTCTCTTTCTGCACACTTTGGACAATTCAAAGTGAGTTATAATACTCAGAAGGACAAATGGTCACTCAATGAGCTTATATCTTACTGTGTGCAAGAAGAAGAGAGGCAGCAGTGAGATAAGACTGAGAGTGCTCACTTGGCCTCAACCACTTAGAACGAGAAAAGGAAAATAGCTAAGGTTGCTGCGGAATGATCTTCTTAGCAGAAGAAACAAAAGAAGCAGGATAAGGAGTTTACCTGCTACTTCTGCAAGAAGTCGGAGCACATAAAGGAGTGTTCTAAGTACGCCGCCTGGCGTGTAAAGAAGGGTATGCTTCTAACTTTAGTTTGTTCTGAAGTTAATTTAGCTTCTGTACCTAAGAATACTTGGTGGATAGATTCTGGTGCTACTACTCACATAAGTATGTCCATGCAGGTTGCCTGTGGAGCCGACCGCCAAATGATGCTGAAAGATTCATCTATGTGGGCGATGACAATAAAGTTGCGGTGGAGACTATAGGGACTTTTATATTACAATTGAAAACTGAGTTTTTATTTGGATTTGTTTGAGACATTTGTTGCACCGTCTTTTAGACATAATTTAATTTCTATTTCTAGTTTGGACAAATCAGGATTTTCTTGTTCATTTGGAAATAATAAAATTAGTTTCTATCAAAATTCAAATTTTATTGGTTTCGGTTCTTTAATTGATAATCTGTATATGCTTGATGTTGTTAGTTCCTATAACGAAATACTGCAAACAAGTTCACGTGGTACAAAACGAAAATTAAGTGAGAATTTCGCCATCTTATGGCACAAGCGTTTAGGACATATCTCTAAGCAGAGAATTCAGAGGCTTGTGTTGGATGGAATTCTTGAACCCCTAGATTTGACAGACTTTCAAGTCTGTATTGAGTGCATCAAGGGGAAACGAACAAACGTTAGAAAATTAGGTACCGAGGGAGTTACAGATGTCTTAGAACTCATACATACTAATATCTATGGTCCATTCCTAACGGCTTCATGGAATGGACAACAGTACTTCATTAAGTTCATAGACGATTACTCTAGGTTCGGTTACCTATACTTGATACATGAGAAGTCGCAATCCCTAGACGTTTTCAAATCTTTCAAATCTGAAGTTGAACTTCAACTTGGAAAAAAAAATAAGGCTGTCAAATCGGACCGTGGTGGTGAGTACTACGGGAGGTATGACGGATCAGGAGAACAACGTCCAGGACCCTTCACAATTTTCCTCAATGAGTGTGGAATTGTTCCACAATACACCATGCTGGGCAAACCCAACATGAACGGTGTTGCAGAGCGACGAAACCGAACTCTTAAGGATATGGTAAGGAGTATGATTAGTCATTCCTCCTTGCCAGAGTCACTTTGGGGAGAAGCTTTAAAGACCGCAGTGTACATCCTTAACAGTTACGAAGCATCAAGTTAAGCTATTTTTCGCTCCCAGAGCTAGCTGAAGAAGACTTCACCTATTCGGGGATCTCCGGATCTATGCTTATTTTTAACTCTCCAAAGCATAGAAATAGCTAGTAACCGTTTGACAGAATATTGGACAAATTAAGTAAAAATGTGATATGTTAAAGTGTACTCGATAGGTTCCGGGATACGGAATTGGAATGGGATAGTGGTGTAGCTATACGAGTGTGTACAAAGTATATAAAAGATAGGGATGTGGTGTGATACTGTGGTGTGTGGCGGTGCACCATCACCCTTTGATTCGGTACAAACGAAATATACCAATATTGATAGACCTCAACTCCCTTAGTTTGGCTAGGGTGTAAGGTGGGCAAAAATATATATGCTCAATAAAATAATAAAATGATTCGGTTCATAAGTCGATTTGTTTTGTGACTCGGGTGTAGGACGGATAAACCACAATATCAATAACTTCACCTATTTGGGTGATTTTTTTTTTTGGGTGAAAATATAATCATGTAAATAACACACACACTCTAAACTCACACATGTACTGTATGGAATGTATTGAATGATTATTCTTAAATTAAAACAATACCTTTGGGGCCTAAAAGTAACTAAGTCAAATGATTCGGTTCGTAACTTGATTTGTTTTCGTGGGTTTACCCTTATGCCACCCTCAAGGACGGAGCAAGGAATTTTTCCTTGGGGGGCAGAACTACATATATCAAGAAAAGTAATAGGAATGGGGTATGAGGCCTTGGGGTTCGGGGGTGTAGTCCCCAAGAATTTTTTTTTTTTTTGAGTAAGGGATTGGTCATAAAATTCACTAATGTTGCATTCCATAAAGGGGCTCAGTAACAAGAAAAAGTGAAAAACATAGGCCCGTCTTCATTGGTTCCTACCTACTTTTTTAATACATACTAACTGTCACTTAGGGTTTACCCATTTAACCTTGGTTTTTAGAAAAAAAAAAAAAATTTTAAGTTGGTTAAGCTTAACCATGGTTAAAGGAGATGAAATGGGAAGGCAATATATATATATATATATATATATATATATATATATATATATATATATTTATTGAAAATTGAAATACATAAACAGTATGACTAAACGTGAACTATCAGTTCTACTACTGAGATGGTTCATCCAACGCTCTAAATATCCAGTGTGGATACCCGAGGCTTACACCGATCTACTCAGTTGAACTGAAGTGCAGTGAACATAAAACTATTACAATAAATAAAAACTTACAACTGGAGAGAACTCAGAAGGAACTCAGGACTGAAGAGGACTGAGGACTGAGACTGTGGACTAAGGAGAAGAGAAGAGAGAATTACAAAGGGAGTAATTTTGTCGATGCTTACAATGGACAAGGCACATGCCTTAAATAAAAATAAAATTCAAACTAACTGTTACATCTTGGACGAATCTTCAAAAGAGGTCTTCAACTTTCTTTAAAGTTAATCTTGAATGACTGGAGAATCTTGAATTTTTGAACTTTGGAGCTTGACTACTGCTTTGAAAATTCTTGGAACTTGGAAGTAGATGGAACAGAAAATCTTTGAGAAGAAAGATGAAATCCTTCTGCAACAGGTTGGGGGAAAATATCTGGAATAGGACCAAACATGTTCCACCAATCAAGAAACCAATTTGGAACATCTGGACTGAAACCTGGTTTAAAATAAAATGTCCAAGAATGCTGAAATTTCTTGTTCTTAAAATAAAAACAATTAAACCAAGCACGTTGATAATCCCAATAGTTAAAAGAAGATGGAAAATCATTATGTTGTGGGATAATAGAAAACCTTTTTGCAATAGATGGATTAGGTCCCCAAGCAGAGAGTGTAAGAACATTGATGATTTGACAAGTAGAATAAGAAATTAGACTAGAATCTTGTTGGTCTGGATAATGTTTGAATTTGCAAGAACCTGTATCAAATAAAATATATTCATAAAATTTTTGAGTTTTATTGTGACTGGACTCAATGTAATGCCAATTTGGAGGAAAACATGTTTTAACAACCTGGACTGGAGAAGTATTGTAAAACTCTTGTTCAATAAAAAATAAAGGGAAGATATGAGGTTTTTGAATATATTGTGATGGACCGGAAACTGGAGTTTTGGTTTCTGGGATAACTTGCATAAATTTTTGTTTTTGAAAATTAGAAGAGACTATAGGTTGATTGCTAGAAGATGAGGCAATGTTGGCATAGGTTTTAGCTGGAATAGTGGGGAATTCAGACTCACTAAGCTGGAGAATTTGAAATGGATTAGAAGAAAGTTTAATAATAATATCTGAAGAAGGAATATTAGAAGTAGATTGACAATAAGAGTCTGCATTTGTATGTTGAATGGATAAAGTTAGAGTAGAAGGAATAGCAGAGGATTCTGAAGGGTTAGGAATAGCCTTCTTTTTTGGATCTTTCTTTGGAGCCATAGTTTCCCTGTAGGAATTCACGAGTAAAAAAATCTGGAATAGTGTTAGCCTCTCCTTTAATATATTCGATCTTGAAATCAAAACTAGATAAAATAGCTTGCCATCTAGCAAAAATTTGTTTAGAAGCAATATTTTTTACATCTTTTTGTAAAACACTTTTGGCAGCTTGACAATCAACCCTTACTAAAAATTCCTAATTAAGTAGATCACTTTGAAACTTTGAAATGCATAAAACAATCGATAAAATCTCTTTTTTAATAGTAGAATAATTTTGTTGTGCATGATTCCAAGTACCAGATGTATATCTAACTAATTGTTCTAATCCTAAAATTTTTTGTTTTAGGACACCACCAAAACCTAAGTCAGAAGCATCAGTTTCAACTATCTTAAAAGCATTGGGATCTGCTAAGACTAAACATGGAAGATCTTTTACTCTGGATTTAATTAATTGTACTATCTTAGTATGTTTTGGAGACCAAGCAAGAGGAGATAAGACAACCAATGAACAAAGAAGATAGGTTACCGCCTAATGAATCTAAACTAAATCAATATGAAAGATACACTAACATAGCAGCATGAGTGAAAGACCTACATCCTAGAGTACATTTAAACTATCAAGTGTTTAGTTGCTCTTGATAAAACAAAACATTCAACGATATATTTATTGAAAACTGAAATACATAAACAGTATGACTAAACGTGAACTATCAGTTCTACTACTGAGATGGTTGATCCAATGCTCTAAATATCCAGTGTGGATACCCGAGGCTTACACCGATCTACTCAATTGAACTAAAGTGCAGTGAAATAAAACTATTACAATAAATAAAAACTTACAACTGGAGAGAACTCAGAAGGAACTTAGGACTGAAGAGGACTGAGACTGAGGACTGAGGAGAAGAGAAGAGAGAAGAGAGAATTACAAAGGGAGTAATTTTGTCGATGCCTTAAATAAAAATAAAATTCAAACTAACTATTACATCTTGGACGAATCTTCAAAAGAGGTCTTCAACTTTCTTTAAAGTAAATCTTGAATGACTGGAGAATCTTGAATTTTTGAACTTTGGAGCTTGACTACTGCTTTGAAAATTCTTCATCTGAAATGCTTTGGATACTTAAATAATAAAGCTGCTATCTTGATATCTGGAGTATACTGGATGTTGGTGAACCTTGGTCCTGTGTTCCCCACATTAGGAATAAGATTTTTTGTTAAATGGTGGGATAAATGGGATACTTCTCCATCATCCTCTCAGGTAGTATTGCAATGTTTTAGTCGAAAATATTCTCCAAGACCAATTTTAGATAACAGATCGAAATTAGCACTCCAGAAAAGCCACAGTCAAACTTCTCTTGCTTCTGCACAATCAAAGAAAGAACTTCGTCAAAAGCTTCAAGAACAATTAGCTAGTCTTTCTGACAGTGACAGTGATAGTGGTTCTGTTAATTATGCTCAAGATAATGAAGATGATTGTTATGGGATTAATTTATCTCAAGTTCAAGATATTTGATTGTTACAGTCTCCTACTGTACACCTTTTGACTCAGAGTTACTTTTCAAGATTTGGCTCTACAGTACCAGAAAAATTATATATATATATATATATAAATTACAATATTTTTTGGGGGGCACTATATACAAAATTTATGTATTATTTAGTTTTTTTTAAATTTATACCTACCTCATATTAAAATTTCAAAAAATCCCTCGCCCTCTTGGCTCTGCCCATGGCCACCATAGCGGTTACCTTATGTTTGATGTGTGTGCTTAGATTATCTCTCTAACCACAAAAAAATAATAATAACATAAATTATATTTAAGTGCCTAAAATATTGATATGTTTCTTTTCTTTTCTTTATTTTTTAGGCCAACTCTGAACATGAGCCAATTTTCATCCCGTCCATACACATGTTTGTGAAGATTTCAGAGAGTATTGTTAGATGGATATTGAAGTCATGTTCCAAAACTTTCAACACCCATAACAAGTTGAGCAGTTGGCTTTATTATAGGATTTCGGCCTCACTGTTGTAAGGTTCTTATGCTACTACTATTACTTAGAGATGGGGAGAGAGTCTCCTAGATGATAAAGGGAACATATTGGGGAGACAACCAAAAGGGAAAATGAATAAATCGAATGTAATTGGACAAAAATCTGTCATGCCTTGGTATTAATCGATTCTTGAGTTGCTTTGAAATTAAACTTTGAATGTAATTGGGCAAAAAAATATCTGTCATGCTTTGGTACTAATCAATACTTGGGTTATTTGAAAAGAAACCATAATTTGTCACTTAAAAATCGGATATGTATTGATGCATGCTTAAGTTGTTTGAAAAGAAATCATGGACATACTTGTGTAAAAATCTGTCATGTATAGTTATTGATCTATACTTGAGTTATTTGGAAAGGCCAACCATATGAATACACTTATGTAAAAATCTGTCCTGTTTTGTTATTGATCATTACTTGAGTCATTTTGAATATAAACCAATAACATAGTTAGGTAAAAACCTACCAAAGTATGTTAGAAGATTTGGGAATTCGGCCTACTCGGTACCCAAATCGGGCAAACGACCTCTGATTCCCTCAAAACCAATTCCAACACTTAGGTTATATTGAAATACACGCGTTAGAAGAAACCGCATCAAAAACTGAGCCCCGCTTAGGATTTGGTGGAAGGTTGTAGATTTAGGCCAAAGTATACTTAAAAAGTTAGAATTCGGCCTTCTCGGTGCCCAACTTGAGCAAACGATCTCGGATTCCCTCGAAACCAATTCCAATACTTAAGTTCTATTGAAATACACGCGTTAGAAGAAACCACATAAAAAAACCGAATCCCGATTAGGATTTTGTGGAAGATTGTAGATTTAGGCCAAAGTATACTTAAAAAGTTGGAATTTGGTCTTCTCGGTGCCCAAATCTGGCAAACAACCTTGGATTCCCTCGAAACCAATTCTCACACTTAGGTTATCTCGAAATACACGTGTTAGAAGAAACCGCACATCAAAATCCAAACCAGGGTTTGGTTTTTGATGTTGTTTCTTCTAACGCGTGTATTTCAATACGTGAATTTGAACAACATGAACCTTTTGATTCCTTTCTCTTCTTATCCCTATCACCATTACCGTTCTCGACAAATTTCTTTCTGGGATGGAGGCCATCCAGTCCATTCAGAGATAGAAGCCTTGGAATTTGTGTTTCCTTCTTCCCCATAGAAGAATGAAAATTTCAGATCTTTCTTGTTTGTTATCCATAGAATCAATACCCATTTCCGAAAACATTCGCACAATTCATTAATGAGTTTCATCAAAGAAAAACTGAGCTCAATTATTTTGTATGTTTTAAGACATTTATCATCCACTAATTTTATAACTACATTTAGAGTAGGTATGTGGAATTCCCCTTGTTTGATAGCAGAATTACCGCTCAGAGAAATCTTCACCTCCTAAAGGTGAGGAAGCAATCTCAAAATCAGCAGATGCCTCCGAGATGTGTACAATCTCACAATTTGCTCCATCCTGCATGCTGAATCTGAAACACTATCATCTTTATCTTCCGCATCCACATTTTGGGATGTCATGGATTTCATGCCATCTGCTTCCCCCATAGAATCATTTCTAATTGAAGAACCCTCTTTACATGATGAATATTGAAGAGCTAAACAAAACATAGATGGCCAGTTAGAAATGCATCAATTATAGTTTAACATCCAACTTAAATTTAATGCAAATCAAAGAGGAGTGATATATATAATCTTAAAGATTGTTTCCTCACCCTTGGGAGAGGTGAAGATTTGTATGAGCTGTAATTCTGTTCTCATACAACAAGACTTCCACATACCTATTCTGAATGCAGTTCTAAAATTAGTGGAGGATAAATGTCTTAAATCATACATAATTATTGAGCCCAGTTTTTCTTTGATGAAACTTATGAAAGAATTGTGCGATTGTTTTTTGGAAATGATTCTACAGATAACAAATAAGAAAGATCTGAAAATTTTCAATCTTCTACGGGGAAGAAAGAACCTCAAATTCTAAAGAATTGTGTGAATGTCGGGAACGGTAATGGCGAAAGGGATAAGAAGAGAAAGGAATCAAAATAATCATGTTGTTCAAATTCACATATTGAAATACATGCATTAGAAGAAACAACATCGAAATCTGAGCCCCGGTTTGGATTTGGTGCGCATTTGTAGGTTTTAAGCTGAGTATAGTTGAAAAGTGTGGATTTTGGGCTTCACGGTGCCCAAATAGGGCAAACGACCTCGGATTGCATCAAAACCAATTCCAACACTTAGGATATATTGAAATACATGCATTAAAAGAAACAAAATCGAAATCCATGCCCCGATTAGGATTTAGTGTGCGTTTGTAGGTTTAGGCCTAACTATATTTGAAAACTATGGATTTTGTGCCTCCCGGCGCCCAAATCAGACAAATGACTTCGGATTGTATCGAAACCAATTCTCACACTTAGGTTGGGTCAAAATATTCGTGTTAGAAGACACGACATCGAAATCTGAGCCCCGGTTGGAAATAGAAAGTTTTAACAAAAGATACAATGGGAAAAAAAATCTAATAGGAGTATTATGGGAAATGAAACTTGTACAAAGGGTATGAAGGGAAGAAATGAAAACTTGTAACAAAGAGGATTATGAGAAAAAAAATTTTGGTTGAATCATTTTGTTCCATTTGACTTGCTCTCTTTTATTATATATATATATATATATATACTAGTTGGGTGTGCATGTGCATGACATGTGCAAGAAAATAAGTAGTATAGAAACTTTAGGAGGATTTTGGGTGTAGATGAGGACATGTATGGAAATATATTGAGGGGCATTTTGGAAAAGAAGGAAAATTGAGGACATTTTAGGAACAAAAAACTCAAGGGGCAATTTGGGAATAAAAAAAACTTAAAGGGTTGCAAAGAATTTTAGAAACTTGAGGTGTATTTTAGGTATGAAAACTTGAGGGGACATGTTTGAAACAAAAAAAATATATTTAGGGGCATTTTGGGAATTATAAAATATTATAAAAACTTGTGGGCATTTTTGGAATTAACAAACTTAAGAGGTCGCATAGAATAGTATAAAATTTTAAAGGGGATGTTGGAAACAAAAAAAAAAAAAAACTCATAGGTATAGAAAAAAGAAATTGAAGGGTCCCATAGAAAAGTATAGAAACGTAGGGACATTTGGGTATAGCAACTTGAGGGGTATTTTGGGTAGGCATTTTCTTCAAGTTAAATAATAGTATAGATATTATAGAAATTTAAGGGCAGTTTGGGAATACATAACTTGGAGGGGTTGCATAGAATAGTATATAAACTTGAGGGCTATTTTAAGAATAAAAAACTTGAAGGGCATGCTAGAAACAAAAAGGACTTAGGTATAGAAAACATTTCGTTAGATGCCTTGTAAATTAGGACATGTAAGTAATATATTGAGGAGCATTTGGGAACAAAGAAACTTACGGGGCATTTTAGAAACAAAACTTTTTTGGCACATGTTAAATAATAGTATAAAATATCATAGAAATTGAGGGGCGTTTTAGGAATAAAAAATTTGTGGGGTTGCATAGAATAGTACATAGAAACTTGAGAGACATTTCAATTATAGAAACTTGAGGAGCATGTTGGGAACAACAAAGACTTAGGAGCATTTTGAGAAGTATAAAATAGGGTTTTTGCATATCAGCTATTAGGTTTATCCTAGTTTGCAAATACACTATTTTGTATAACAGATTTGTAAATTAACTCACCATTGTTCAACTGTTAGACAAAGAACTTCATTTTTCCAATTTCGTTGAATTGCATTAAAAACGCTTTAAAATTTACTATAATACCCTTGTGACCTTTAGTGGACCATATCACCCTTGTGACATGTGTCCCCTTATCTCCTTTTAACCGGGGTTAAGATTCATTAACCTTAGTGTTAAAGGCTTATAGCATTTAACCTTGGTTTTTAGAAAAAAATTAACCACATGGATTATAACTTATTAACTATGAGGGAAGTTAAAGGGGTGTCCCCTTTTAACTCCCTTTAATTGTGGTTAAGATTCACTAACTCTTAGAGTTAAAGGCTTAAAAAATCTAACCTTGGTTTTTGAAAAACATTAACCACAAGTGTTGAAACTTATTAACCATAGTTCAAGGGTAGTTAAAGGGGCGTTCCCTTTTAATTCTCTACAATTGTGGTTAAGATTCACTTATCCTTGGGGTTAAAGCATCTAACCTTTCTTTTAAGGAAATTTTTTTTAAAAATTAACCACATGATTAAAACTAGCCATCCATAATTCAAGGATAGTTCAGGACAGTTAAAAAGGCATTGTTAGGTTATACAATATCTTAAGGGCATAATAGTCGAATTTTAAACAAAATCCTAAAGGAGGTAAGGATTTAGGTTCTTTGTCTAACGGTTGAAAAACAATGAGCTAATTTGCAAAGAAAAGAAAAAAAAAAACACATAATAGTGTATTTGTAATCAGGGATAAACCTATGGCTAATATGCAAAAACCCTTACAAAATATTATAAAATCTAAAGGGTATCTTAAGAGAGAAAAACCTTGAGGGGTTCAATGGACTAGTATAGAAACTTAGTGAAATTTTGGGTATAGTAATTTGATGGGTATTTTAGGTATAAAAGTAGATGAAGACATGTAAGAAAATATGTCAAAAAAAATTGAGAACACATTTCCTTAGATGCCCTAACATATTCTCTTTTATACAAGGTAGATAGATAAAGATCATGGCACAATGACAGTGATGAGGTGATAACTAAATCTTACGTTGAGGGAAGAATAATAAGGTTATGTCTAGGGATGTATTCGAGCCGAGCAAGTTTGGCCAATTTTGAGGTTGGCTTGAACATGCTCGAGCTCGGCTTCAGCTTGAGCTTGAGCTTGATTCAAGCTCAAATGTTTATGCTTGAGTTTGGTTTGAGCTTGGCTTGATTAAGTGAGCTCGAGCTCCGTTCGAGCTTGAACTTTATTCAAGCCGAGTCGAGCTCGGGTTGGCCCAAGCTTGATTTAAGGAATTATTTTGTATAATTTTACTTAATTTTAGTAAAAGTATTTATTAATAAATTATAATACAAGAAATTATAAAAATTAATACATTAATATACAAAAATAACATTTCAGGTTAATCATTCGGTCCAAAGAGTAGAGACTTAGACAAGAGTTTCTATTTTTAACTTCTTAATATTTTAGTCATTATTAACTCTTAAACTTATTTATTATAAAATAAAATTTATTACAACCTATAATAAAAAAAAATTTTAATATTATTTTGTATTAATATAAAAATTATTGTACATATTATATATATATAGAGAGAGAGAGAGTAGCATTCTCATGAGCCATGCTCATTAAAGCTTGTAATGAGCGGTCCCTCATAATGTAACATGTAGCAAGTTTGCCTTAACCGGTCCCTGATTTTTTTTGACAGTGTCTCCAATTGATCCAACTTGACATCCAACTATCAGATTCAAAAAAGTATGTCACGTGTCATCGTTCTAGAGGGATTGCTCACTATAAGCTTCAATGAGCATGACTCATTAGTATCCTTTTTTTCTCTCTCTCTCTCTCTCTCTCTCTCTCTCTCTCTATATATATATATATATATATATATATATATATATATATATATCGAGTTGAGTCGAGCTCAAGCCGAACTAATCCATAAACGACCGAGCTTTGAGCTAAGCCCAATCAAACAGGGTTTTGCTTGGGTTTGACTTGTTCAAACATTCGAGCTCAAATAAAAGCTTGACTTGATTGGTTCGTGCGTGAAATGGCAACTTGAGCTTAGCTCAAATCAGCCGAGCCAAGTTAAGCCATTGAGCTAACTTGGCTTGAGCCTTAGATCGTCAGATCAACTTCCCAACCAACAAGCCAAAGGACCTCTCATTTCTTACAAGTTAAGCACGGCCAGCTACAGTTGATGGATGACCCAATAATTCAAAAGAGCATGATCCAATAATTCTCCAAGTCTTTCAATAACGACAAAAGAGCATGACCCAACGTATATCAACTCATTTTTTATAATGACGACTGGATGAATTTTCCTCATGTGCTCCATTCGATCATGTCGATTACTTACCCTATACTCCTATAGTGTAGCTCTAATTGGTGATCTATTGGAACAGTTTGCACTAGGGGTGCAACTCACGCTGGTTGGGAAGGCTGCAACTCAAGCTCCGGCTGAAGAGATGAGGGGAGCAATCCAAAATATGCCTAATAGCAAGGGTAGTTTGGCATTTTTTTTCATTTTTTTTGGTTCGCTCCGGTTGACTCTTCAATCGGAGCTCATGTTTATAATTAATATCTTTAAATAACCAAAGAAGAAGATTTTTAAACCCTTTAACTACTGTATAAACAATGAGTGTTAATATAAGGCGGAGTTATGCTTCTAGCGTGGAGCTCCCTTTTTAGTGTAAAGGCGGTGAATTTTGTACTTATGGAGAGAGACATAGGTAAAATGTTTAAACACATAAATTGCAGAGGAATGTAGCACATTTCATTCCTGCATTCCTCTTTTTCTTGCAGGGCCCCACTTTGAATTAAGTGGCAACTGAGACAACGGAGTACCATATGTTCATGTTTCAAAATTTTCTTCAATGGTTTGATTCAAATTTATTCATGTTCATCTAAAAGGTTTTCCATTGAAAAAACATAAAGTGAGGGCCAAGCATAAAATTGTTACCTTGCAAAGGCACAAGAATTCCATCTTTTCTGATCCGGATGGGCGTGTGCTCAAAGCCATGGCCCAACACCTCTAGCCTTACTTGAACCTGTCTACCTAGACGGTTGATTATTTTGAGGTCGTCTGGCTGAAGACGATAAACTTAGTGTTTGTTGGGAGGCAACCCAATCTCTTAGATCTAGTTTAGGATCTTTCTTTATTTCTTTTATTTCGTTAATTCAAATTTGGGGTGGTAATTCACCACCCTATTCTTCGGAAGTTTTTTTTTTAAATATCCCAATTTTATTCTTGCTTGATGCTTTCTATACTTAATTGAGATATATTGATTGATTTAGCATCTATTTTTGTGTGAATATTTCTTGTACTGTACTAACCCTATTAGTTGTTGTTTGGACGAATTTTGGGGTGATTTTTATACATTCTTGATCTATTTTCACCTCCTTTCGCCTTCCGGACTTATGATTTGCCTATCACCAATCAGGTATTATTATTCTAATCCCTTCTGTACTTTAATTCTATTGTTACATTGAAGACAATGTAATCAATAAGTTTGAGGTTGAGAAATAATAGCCATTATTTTATTTTTTTTACTATTTTTGGGTGATTGTGCAACCATGCAATAGGGTAGAACATGTAAAACAATGAAAATTTTCAGATTGTTCTATTCTAAATTTGAAAGATTGTGATACATATAGGGGAATCCAATTTTATTGATAGGGTTAAATTTGAGAACACGTGATCCCAAATAGACATAGTTTTGTACCCTTAACTGCATTGTTAAAGCTGAAATTTTTTCAAAAGTCATGAAAACACTTTGATATATGCACGAGCACTCTAACATATTTTCTGGTGGGGTTTGAAACTAAACTAATTGATTAGTGCTTTTGTTAACTCATAAGAAGTTATATGACCTAAAAATTGAACACCAAGCTTGGCTAAACTGAAAATTTTAAAAATTTGTGATAGAAAAATGGGTTACTTGAATAAGTTTTACACTTAGTAACCGGACCTCTTGCCTCACTAAGCAGAGAGTGTTCGCGTCAAACCGTATGATATTTGGAATGGATAATATAACCTAGTGTAACTAGTTTGAATTCGAAGCTTATTTGACTCGAGTTAATAAGTCCTTAGGAGCGTCTTGACACCTAGTGCCCTAAAGCCTTCTGGTTTGGGAGTCACCGGCCTAACACTCACTATATGGGTTGTCTAGAATGCTTAATGAACTTAAATTCTACACAGTCACACTTATACAAAAAAAAAAAGTAAAGAGATAAAAATTGAGTAAAAGTCTTGGGTTGTTTGTTTAAATTGATAGGAAGTTTAATGAGAAGTGAGTCGACAATATAACTATTGAAAAGTTATCTTGAGATCACATATTCAATTATTAATTCACATTATACATCAAAGAAAAATTATGACAAATCGTTTATGAGCTGAACTATTTAGAGTTGGGTAAGAATTGTGTGAAATTGAGACTATGGAGAGTCAAAAATTTAATCTTGTTAATAAATTGTGGATTATCTTGCATGTATTGTGATTTTGAAAAGTTTGGAATATATATTAGTCATTGTTTTGAAACTTGCTTGTTTTTACTGGAGTATGTTGCACAATTATAGGGTAGTACAGATATTTGTGGGTGTCATCACTGTAAACCTTCACAAGACTTCACTCGTCCACTAGGGCCACCTAGGGCTTTAAAATACTTATTGCATATGCAAACTGCAACCGGGGATTCCACGAAAGGGGATGTAGATATAGTTTAGTTTAGTTTTATTTTATTTTTTATTGCTCGAGGACTAGCAATGTCTAAGTTTGGGGTTGTGATCGGTGCTAATTATTACATATTTAAGCACCTCAAACTAAACTTGTTAGTTCCTTAAAGTTCTATTTTAAAATGTTTAACGGTACTTGATTGTTTTTATCATTTTTAGGTTCATGCGAGGAAAGGAAGATAAAATGGAAGATTAAATGCTTCAAAGAATCTTAGAAAAGAGAAGAGCAAAAGAAAGAAGAAAAGAGAGCAAAATCGTGGAAATCTACCTTAATGGATCGATTGGCCAAAACCGCATTTCTATCAATAGAAGGATAGATTGGTCATTTTTCTTCATCCAAAATTTATGAAACTTTTTAGATAGATTCTAAATGACCTAAAGTAACTATGTTTCAAATTTTGGGTCAATCCGATAAGAACTGAGCTTTTTAGAATTATTCGAAGTTCAGTGACAAAACTGTGAATAGGGTGACTAGTGTTGCATGAATAGTGTTTTGTGAATAGTATTTCAACACTGCTGAACACTTTCCAACTCTATTATTGTCTTCATAAGTGAGGGTTTGATCCTTATTAAACCCTAAGAGAGTTTTGAGAGAGAAAATAAGAGTTTGACCTCAGTTAGAATTCCAAATTTAACAAGGACTCTCTCTTTCTCTATAAATAGGAGAATCCTTAGCCATAATTATTATGTAGAGATTTGAGAATTTGAAGAAGAGAAGCTCTAGAGATCAAGAAAGCCAAAAGGATGAGTTCTTCGTTTTTATCTATGAAAATGATGTGCTCCTCCCTCGCGATGAACTAACTTTCTATTTTAAGGTTTTGATGAAACTCTAGCTAAGTAACTGTGTCATTCTTTGTTTTTATTTAGATTTCTTATTTGTATGACATTGATTGCCTAATGAGTGGGTTGTTTTAACAACCAAATTTATTTAATTTATATTTGATTTCAATGAAATTTCCATCATTGTCTTAGGTGTTAGAAAATTGAACTCACTTATGTTAATTTTCGTTAGAATTTTAATATAAGTCTTATACAATGGTTTAATATATCAAGAGATTAAATTATAAAATATTTTATGCTAAGGAAAGACGAGTGATCATACTACCCTAATTTAATGTATATCACTCATGCTAACCGAAGATACGATATGCCCAAGATTTGATCTCTGTATTTTTCTTGATCATTTGAGAGGTGACGTGCCGTCACTCTCACTATAATGTTTGCAATTTGAGAAATTTGAATAAAATCAAAATAAGATTAGTTATAAAGCTAGTGGTGGATTCAAACACCCTAGATTTTCTCAAACCGATATATAACCACAAGATCTTAGTAATTAGGTTAATTAGAATTTGATAGTTTAATTAGGTTAAAATCAATCAAATCAATTATTCTTATTACTCATTAGTTTAAAATTAATTTTGATAAAAGGCAATAAAACCAGCGCAGTCCTCAGAGGTTCGACACCCTTACTAGTTCTATTGTACGGAATAATTACTATAAGGAATAATTAAATTGCATAACGATCATGTACCCATTCTAGAAGACTATGGCTACACTGGATCCCCTATCCCTTGATGAAGACTACCCTAGATACACTGGATCCCCTAGCCCCATAACAGGTTGTCAGAAACAAAAATAAAATAGAAAGGAGAGGAAGCTATCTGGTTACTGAATATTGAGAATTGAACTATATGTTGAAGATTAACTTAGCATTGTGCTGAGAAATTCTAGTTGTAATCAAGTTCATCAAAAACTAATATGGTATTGAGTTCAAGTATCCAACACAAATGGGCTGTATTAGAATGTAATCTCTATTTATACTTCAATACTATTAATAAGAACTATTTCATACCTATATTTGTTAACTTTTCTATCCTTTTATTGTATTTTACACTAAATTTTTATTATTTGTTTGAACTGAACGATTCATTAGAAGTTTAGAAAATTTTACTACACTTCATTAACATCTGTTGTTTAGAGGCCATTAATATTACTACACTTCATTAAGGTCCTTTAAGATCATTCATTATTAAGTCCTTCGGCAATGTGCCAATAGCCCTCTCACTTTCTAAATTGGGCACGGCAATTGATGGGCGAAGGCCTGATTAAGTCCAGCACCCTGCAACTTAATCTAGTTCATACTCCTAACATATGCCTAAATAATTCTACCCAAGGCTGACCCTGGCCTATAAGCCCATCTAGAGCTTGGTGTGTGGGTCAAAAATCTAGTTCAAACTCCAAATCGAATACGTAAGAAACCATTGAATCCATGAGTCCAAGCCCCACCAGCGCCTAACACAAGCCTAGGTCGGATGGGCAACAACACTCGTTGTTGCGCTATTACCCCCTTGTGTCTAAAAAAATGGGCCCCGCATTCAATAAAGGGTGCCCCCCACATCAATAGTGAGTGGGGCCCTCATTTTTTCAGGCACAAGGGGGCAACAACACAACAACAAGCGTCGTTGCCCATCCGAACTCAAAACTATCCGTGCCTGATTTTATGTAAACAAGATCAAGCCTATCATTATAGGGCGGAGCCAGGATTTTATATTGTGCCCCAAAACCCCACCTTTGTCATAATGAGACTTTATGCTCGTGACACCGCATATCCCTACTTGACTTAATAGCATATAAGGCAATATTAGAATGAGAGCCTAAAAATTTCTTTTAACAACAACAGTATGATCAATAGAACCATCAAAATATAAATTATGACCAATTAATCCAATTCAGATTATTCATCATGATCCCCAAAATAAGACTAAGTCTAAGCAACATCAACTAAAGTATAATGAGTTAATTATAATTTCTCCCAAAATAAGACATAATAAAATTCCAATAGTATGGGAACCGATCGAGGTCCCAGACTCCCTCTACGAAGGGATCACCTTTTTCTTCCTCCTCCTTGTACTCCTCTTCGACCCACGATATGGCGGTAGGCTCCTGCTCTAAGCCTATCGATAATAACAGGTCGACTGAGTATTGAACACACTAAGCGGATATCCAATCTAACCAACAATACTAGAACACATGTACATAATTCAGGATTTTCATGCAGAACATGTTTATATAATCAAAGTGCGTAAAACATGTGAGTATACCATTACACCACCTTGACTCATATACTTGTGTGACACTTGGACTTGTACCATGAATTTCATGCATGCTAATATTTATGAGATGTATCTATAAATTCCTTGTATCTCTAACTTGTAAAATGCAATTATGTGATCATGCAATTTATCCTGACTTGTAAAATGCATACCACCCTGAGGTGCTCTAACTTGTAAACTGTATATCACCATTAGGTTCTCTAATTTGTAAAATGATGTATACCACCATGAGGTGCTCTGACTTGTAAAATGATGCATTCATGTCGTGATATCTAGAACTTGTATCCTTCTTGTATTTATGACGTGTGTGTACTCGTGAGACTTGTAAACTACCACACATGTGAGATTATGCTTGAGTGTCATGATTAATATTTGAATCGGTCATCTCTTATATTCCGATTCTCGGTCAGAAAACTCCCCCATGGTCTATACCACGATGGTTAAAGAATTCCCAACTTAGAAGACTTCCTCTAATTTTTGGCCTACCCAAATGTCCATGACCATGCAATATACATAGGACATAATTTATCATGACATTCATGGTTATCATATTATCATAAATTTACATTTCCATGACATGAACATAAGCATGTAACATCACAATTCACTTTCATCAACCCATTCCGTCACAAACCATCCCCCTTCAACACATACCATCATTCCCCAATCACCATCATGATTAAAAATCCATAGAATCCATCCAACACTCCCATAATAATTTCCCATCCTCCATTTCATACATTCACACCATTAACATTCAATAATAAGCACGTAATAGATTAATCATGTCCCACAAAGCTCTTAAGTTCATGCAAAATCCCCTTTATAACTTAATATTAACTAAAACATGCAAAATAATGTAATACACTTAATAATCTTACCATTTAATGTCTAAGCATGCAAGAACATCAAAATAATTAGATTAGAAGGAGTATTGACCTTTTGGATCGTTTCCCTAAGATCCAAATTGCTCGTGGAAGGCTCCCAAGCAATTTCCAAGCTCCTCCTCCTTCACAAGCAAGAAGTCTCATAGAAACTCTAGACTTCTCTCTCTATTAGGGTTTAGGGTTTTAATAAACTCTAACTCACGAAATGAGGCTGTTTATAAGGCCGGGGTTTTAAAAACCCTAAAATACTTTTAAAATTTACACAAAAGGGGAAAAATCCTCAAATCATGAAATTCGGTCGACCGGCTTGGAAATTCGGTCGACTGGAGTGGGATGGAAAGCCCCTGTTTTCAAAAGGGGATGGAAAGCCCCTGTTTTAAAAACCCTAAAATACTTTTAAAATTCACACAAAAGGGGAAAAATCCTCAAATCACGAAATTCGGTCGACTGGCTTGGGAATTCGGTCGACTGGACTGTGATGGAAAGCCCCTGTTTTCAAAAATCAACCATTCGGTTGACTGGTTGTGACACCCGGTCTACCGGATTGTTAAATAGGCCCCTATTTGGGTTCTTGAGCCATTAAGTTGACCGACTTGGAATTCCGGTCGACAGGTTTGATCTTCTCTCACATTTTTATAGATTTCCTTCTTTTGGTTCTTCGCCCAATTGATTGTTTAAATAATTTAAACCCCCATAAATGTTAATTAGCACAAAAATCACATTACAAATTAATTTGATTAAATTACCCTCGATAAATTATTATAATGACATAAATTAAATTCTAGTCTCATATGCATATGTTTCTTCAGTTTTTCCCATGAATCAACCTTCCGTTTTCCCCATCTACCATGCGTCAACTTAGAGTAATGCCACCATACAGCAGCCCTCCCCAAAATCTGGTCGAAAACGTTTGTTGTTTGGTGCCTCCTTATATTCGAAGACCTCCTCCATGACATAAATCCAGTCTAGAAAATCCTCTAGTTGGACACATCCTTGAAATTCGGGTATGTCAACCTTTAGTCCGGCTTCCCACTGCCGTGAGTCAAAGTTTATTTCATGGGCAGTTCTCCCTCTCCTTGGGATGTATTCTCCATAGGGGTTCTCAAACTCGCCTTCAAATCCCTCCTCCTCTACAGAACTCGGAGGTGGAGATCGACTCCTTCATTGAATATCTCTTGCTGCTAGTGCAGGAACTTGAACTGGCAATGCTTCGATCTACTTTGTTAATCGGGCTACATCATCACATTCGAGCACTTCATTGAGAGGCGGGTTTTGAACACCACCACGTCTAGGTGACATGATGCATGAACAAAATTTAGGCTCTGATACCAACTGATGTAGCGTATGCTAGGGAATGACTTCGATCGCACCAATCACACAACCTTCCACTAAATCTGTTGATTCTCCTCAAGCAAAATATCGGGAATAATGGGCATCCACCGTCTTCTTGATTCACAAGAATACCATGAACAATAGGGAAAAGAGAGAACCCTCTGCAATTTTATTAAAAAATAACTGTCTTTGCCCTATGGCTTTCTACTCTAAAAATATGATGTTAAATTAAGCAAAATATGGAAATTACTAAAAATGATAAATAAAAAAAAAATGAATTAACCACGGAAATTACTAATACTAAATACTAGAAGCATGCCAGAATTGATGGTGTGCGATTCTGACTTCTATAACTAAAAGAAAATTTTCAAAAAATAGCAAAATTGCTGTTTCCAAGGCCTAAACGAGTGAATCTGGCCAAAAAGTGAAATATCCATAGCAAAGCGAATGATTGGAAGATCTCGACGTTTCCGGTCAGCCGTATATATTTCACACAATTCTGACTCCAGAGCTCATGATTTTTACTATAGCCTTTTGCCTTTTGTGATTTCTACTAGAGCTTTTATGCCTTTTGTTTGGATTATTGACGATCCAACTATTTCATGAAATTCTCCCACTTGCTCTGCATCATTATCTCTTTGGAGAGGTGTGATCCTTTTCAACCAACCATTGCGTCCCTTCCCATGAAGATGATGGATTGGGCTTGGCCAATCATGACCACCCAATCCACATGGATTGAATGACCCAACATAACATCTGTATTGTATCAGAAGGGGTAGTGAATAAAAATTTGCATAGCAAGGAACCAGGATCCGACCTTGTTATTAACAAAATCCCAAAAAAAAAAAAATCGAGGCACACCAATTAAAAAAAAAAAACAAAACAAAACAAAAAACCGTAGGGTAAACCTAGTGTAGTGTATTCCCTCACTAGGAGGGAGGTTCCGGGATCGATCTAGAGGAGTGCGTTGCCACCCTTAGCCATGCTTCAAATGCTAGGCATTAACCCACTGACCTTTAGAGCAGATAACCCAAACGTTGAGATGATGTCCATCATTCAGATAGCCATCAACATGTCTTGTTAAAACCTTGTTTTTTTCCCTGTGAATTGTAGTTGTGGTTGCTATTGCATATATCTCAAGAAATCTATTCTCTTTATACAGCTCAAAAGGGAAAATGACACTTATCTTTAGACAGCTCAGATGGAAAATGACCCAGTGTCTGGTCTGAGACTGGATATAGATTTTTTTCATTGTCCAGTCTAATCGACTCCTGTTCCAAGTCAAGAAATGCTCTTGTAGACTCTTTTTCTCACTGACCGATTCTTTCCCGTTGTTAAAAACTTATTTGTATCTGTAAAATGTAAATGGCAGTAAGAATTTTCTATCTCATAATCTCAACCTTCGAAAGTTCAATCAATAGGGAGATATGCTTTCCTCCAAATTTGTAATGACTACATAGCCTCCTGTTCAACAATAAATTTGGTTTTAAGCAAAACTCTCAGTTCTAATTCTTGCTTGTGCTTTCTTTTCTCAAGCTATACTTATCTTTTCTCTCTAAAAGATAGTATGATAAATATGACTTTCTCCAAACGCTCTCAAGTCATGATGATGGCCGTTCTTATAGCAACCATGCTACTTTTGTCCTTTGAGGTGGCAACTGCAGGATTCCATGAAGCAATAACAGAACTGAAACTTGGTTTGTCGGAAACTTATTCTCCCAGTGTCAAATACTTTGTTTGATCAGTATTAAGCTAATGTGATTTGAATCAATTTGACTTCTTGGACATCAATCTCATTGCTAGAGCATGAGTTAATTGCTTGAGTTTTATATTTTACACCTTTTATTTTAATTTTTCCGATTAAGCACAGTTAATTGAAGTTATGCATCACAATGGTTGTAGAATTTTTATTTATTTTTACTCCTCAAGTCTTTAAAAATAAAACATTCCTGTTTTTCAGGACGACGGGTTCTTGGTGTACCCATTCATGAAGACTATGGCTACACTGGATCCCCTGGCCCCGTACCATGTTGTTAGAAACAAAAATACAAATAGAAAGGAGAGGAAGATATCTGGTTACTGAATAAGTTGAGAAATGAACTATATGTTGAAGATTAACTTAGCATTGTGCTGAGAGATTCTAGTTGTAATCAAGTTCATCAAAAACTAATATGGTATTGAGTTCAAGTATCCAACACAAATGGGTTGTATTAGAATTTAATCTCTATTTATACTTTACTATTAATAAGAACTGTTTCATACCTATATTTGTTAACTTTTCTATCCTTTTATTGTATTTTACACTAATTTTTATTATTTGTTAGAACTAACATCTGTTGTTTAGAGGCCATTAAAATTACTACACTTCATTAAGGTCCTTTAAGATCATTCATTATTAAGTCATCTTCGGTAATGTGCCAATAGGCCTCACTTTCTAAATTGGGCAGGGCTATTGATGGGCGAAGGTCTGATTAAGTTCAGCAGCCTGCAACTTAATCTAGTTCATACTCCTAAAATATGCCTAAAGGTATGAAGCTTTATCCTATACCAATGGCCCTCCTCTTGTCATATTTATAATGGTGTCCTTCGTTATGTGCTAAGTTTTTTTGTGCTAATGGGTGTGAGGTAAAAGACTGGGCATATGCACCCATTCAAATGGTGTTCATCTCTTTGGAGGGGTGTGATCCTTTTCAACCAACCATTGCGTCCCTTTCCATGAAGATCATGGATTGGAGGCACACCAGTAAAAAAAAAAAAGAATAGAAAAAAAAAAGTAGAAAAAACCTTGGGATTGACCCTGTGATAGTGTATCCCCTCACTAGGAGGGAGGTTCCGGGATTGATCACGAGGGGTGCATTGCCACCCTTAGCCAAGCCTCAAATGGTAGGCATTAACTTTCCCGTAAAGAAAGTGAGTTTATAAAAAAGTGAAGCTAGCATTTTTTTTTCTCACCTACCGTTTCTCAAACTCCTGTTCCATGTCAAGAAGTGCTAAACCTTCTTTTAGAGAGATGGAAGCTCTCTTCATACCTACTCATATTGTACACGTGTCACATATCCAGGCCAACACATATGGATGCTAAACTTCACTTCTAGCATATGTTGTTAGAAAGTTCAGTCCATAAGGAGATATACTTTCCTAGAAACTAGTTATGAATATTCTTCATTTATGAAAATACATTATGGTATGACCCTCACATGTCAAATTATGATTATCTATGCATGTATGATGATTAAATTCCGGATAAGTCAATGCTTAGGAGATGATAGTATTAACCTAGAATTTTCTAACTGTCGTGATATGGGGCCATTATAGTAGAGTTTTGAGTTTAATTTATCAGAACCTAAGAGATTGCCTAGATAAAAATTAATCATGACATGGTCAAGCACAAGTCTCACGGCATAATATGTTAGTAAGTCTGTATAAGTTCATGCATTATTGAGTCTGCATATGTACTCATGACTGATAGGACCCTGGTATGAATGGTATGGACTTGGTGAAAATGGATAAGCATGGTGTTTACATGTAGATAGTACAAACCTAGAATTATGTGACTGATAAAGCCCTGATATATACGTAATTGTTAAGCCTGAGATGGTATGAAAACTGGTATGGACCTTAGAATGGTATGGACCTTGGAACCCTGATATGATAATAGAAAATTGTATGGACCTTAGAATGGTATGGACCTTGGAACCCTGGTATGATAATATAAATTTGTATGGATCTAGTATAGACTGGTATGGACCTAGTATGAATGGACATGAGTCTTGTATCATGAGTCATGAGTACGAAAATGTCATCGAATGGATAAATGAACTACTTATATGTTTCCACACTTTGATATTAGGAAGTATGATATGACTAAAAATCCATGTTAATTATATTGTTAATTATGTTTTGTATCTGTTGAGTAGGTTCAAGATTTGATATCTGCACTCCAGGACCATGGGTTAATGGGGAATAGTACAAAGAGGAGCCCTAAGGTGCTCATCTTGAAGGGGAATGGAATCTTGATCGATGGCTTTACTATTGATTTTGATTTATTAGCATTTAATTAGTTCAAGGATATTGTAATTGAATTTATTATGGATTTATGGTTAGGTTAAATTGATGGTTAAGAATCACAGTTGATGAATTGGAATTTTATATTCATTTTAGTTATGGATTTTAATGAATGCTTATTTGAGGTATCAATTACTATTAATTGAGGAGAAATTTTCAAGTTCATATTTTCAAGGTGTACCCCTATTATTGTTGAGAAGGAAACCTACACATTGATCAGTCAGTCATATCAGACAAAATTCACTGTGAAAACGGAGATGCATCTAGGACACATTTATAAGACTAGTTGTGTGTGCACGTGCAAACTTAATACAGAGGGCAGTGAAAAGTTTCACTACAAAACTTCAGGTCTCTAACAACGGTTTCCAATAACCGCAATAGAAGTTTATTTGTAACGGAGGTTTATTATAACCGCTGTAGAAGCATGGTTGCCAACTCTTTTTAACGGTGGTGTATTAATAACCGCCTCAACTATATTTTTTTCAATGGTGGTTAATTAATAACCAACTTTGTAATATAGTTTGTAACGGCGGTTTATCAAGAAACCACCGTTGTAAAGAGTTCCCTCCACCATTTTGACTTCCCGCCATGCCGATCCTCGCCGTAATTCTAGTGGCGGTTTATTTAATAACCGTCGTTGTGGGCAGTGAAATCTCAAAAAAATTACTTATACTATAATTTAGTATAAGGTATACTAAAATAATATAAGGTATTTTAATTAATACATTATACTTATATACGCAAGGCGGGTGTATGGTGCACCTGCCTACACAGGATCACCAGCCAATGGGTGGTTAGGCTTCACGCATGCCAAAGGCACGCGCACTAGCTGGCCAAGGTCTGGCTCACCGTCAGCCCGCTTAGCATTAAATGCTAGCAGCAGGGCAATAATGCCCCGTGGATACCCTTCTATGTCAATCCATAGGGGACTGACACATGGTTAGGGTTTGCCCTCGTGGGCAGACCCTCACTCAAGCTTTGCGGACAGACTCTATGAGTCCATCCACGGGCAAGTCAATGACTAGCCTAGTCCATGACCATAAATGGTCATGTACCTAACTCAGACCAAGGGTTGGACCTAAGGTCCCACCCTACATTAGTCCGCAGACTGACTAAGGTTAGACCCTAGTTCACAGTCCGAATATGCTTGGACCAGACCTAGACCACGAGTAAGACCCATAGTCTCACCTATTTAATTTGCGGATTGACCAAGTCAGTCCTTTCCCAGATGGCAGCCAGTATCTGACTGCCATGTGGTAGGGAATCATTAACAAAAAGACTCTCTGTCAGCTTTGGGAGATCCCGAGATAGAGATCCCCTCTATTCTTCCAATCATAAAGTGTCATATGACACCCTATTCGAAAGGAAAAGTAATCTCTTCCATTTTCTGGGGAGATAAGACTCTTTCCTCTTTTGAGATTTCACCCAAAAAGGGAAATCAATTTGGAGTCCTTCAAGAAAGAGGACTCCTATGCTTACTAGGTTTCCCCAAGATAAGGAAAACCAACTGTTAAGGGACAGATGGCTCTCTCTAAAGGGAGGGAACCTTTTGATTTCCTAAAAATTAGAGGAAATCAAAGGTGAGTCAAAAAAGAACTCTCCAAAAGATATAAAAAATGGGAGTTTCTCACAAGAAACTCCTATGAGACAAAAGAAGAGACATAGACATGAAAAAGAGAAGAACGCACAAGAACCACAAGCAGGAAAACACATCAATCCAAGGAGGAAGAAGAAGGATCTCCCACAAATGGAGAATACCAGGTGATCCCTCAATATGACCACCTCACTTTCTTTTCTTTCTTTTGATACAATGACCTCTATGAGGTATCCTGTAATGCCTACATGGGATCTGGGCAACCACATTGAATAAATACAAATACTTTATTCAAATATTTGTTCTTATTTATTTCTTCTTCTTAATCAGAGGTTCTTCCCTAAATCAGAAATGTAATTAATAGTCTGGGTTTACTCAGATTAAAAGGATAGCCCCCACACAAAATAATAAACTCCATAAAACAATGGAGGTAATCTGACCGTAAGATTCAAGAGGTCAATCACACAAAAAACGGCATTTCTGAAATTTTGCGTGTACAAATTAATGACACGTCCAGTGGGACTTTCTTCTCCTCTCATCTTTGAAGAAAGATTAAAAAAAAGAACAAAGAAAGAGATGATGACTGATACTTTCCTCTCTTTTCTTATTGTTTTTTACTAGGATGATCGATCCACTCACTTTGGCTAAGATAGCAGCAGCTCCAGCCAGACAAGTCCAGCCAACTAGTCTGACCTCTACAAAGAGGTCGCGATCACCAGACCAGGTCTCTATTGAAAATGCTCCAATCCACAGCAAAAGCAAGAATCACGTCGTCAACTCAAGAGTGGAAAGGTAGTCTGCCCACCTATATGAAAGGCAGGCAGCCCGCCCACATCAAGCTACCCGCCCACAGCAGGTTGTCAACCTGCGGGTATCCTAAAAGATGCCAGCTAGCCCGCGGGCACCTCAGAAAAGAAGTGCCCATTCGCAGACATCTCTGTCTACAGATACCAAGGAGAGTGCACCCAACTGGGTGTACACAAGGCAAAGTGACTCACCCACTTCGCGACAGGTCAACCCAAAAGGCAGACCTATGTCACCAGAAACCCTGTAAAGGGGTTCCAAATTTGTTAACCCTTCGCAGTCAACTTATGGAGCAAGCTCGTTTCGGGTCCAAACCATAATCCAATCAAGGTCTAAATAGGAAAAGCCCTATGGGTTAATCCTAAGACAGATTGTTGAGATCCTTTAGCCCAAGTTGGTTCTTGGAACTCACCCCTCAGAAGTTTATCAACAGAGGGGAGATGCTGCCCAAATTATCTTAGGGCAAAAGAACAAGGCTACTAGCCTAAAAGATTTCATAGAAACTTTCCCAGCAAAATTGGTAAAAAATAACAAAGTTCAGGGAACCAATCCACGAATCAAGGTCCCGGATCAGAAGGCTAGTTTGCAAGCCAATCCTGCAGACAAAAGTAGAAGTGGCCAAGGCCACTCCACTGGCAAAGGGCAATGCCCATCCACGGACACCAATCAAGGTCCACGGACCCAAAGCCCAGCCAGACCCAAAGGTCCAACCCAAGCTTACCCCGTGGGCAGAGTTGCAAGCAACGCCACGGACAGGTCTAGAAGCAGACCTATGTCCGCAAATAGAAGAGTCCACAGACAAGCCCCTCTTAGAAGGAGGGACCTGTGGATAGAGTTACACTCATCCACAGACAATTCCTCTTCCAAGAATGAGAAAAGTTGGTAGTTGAAGGCCAACAGAAACAAGGTCCCCCTAGGACAGAATTCGACACCCGATGACATCATCAACGATGTTATCAGATCAAGAAATGAAAGTGCGAACTTGCAAGTTTCTTTCTTCAAACTATACAAGGGGCATTAATAGCCTTGATCAAAAATTCACCTGGCTGTTAATACAAATACAAACCTGAACTCAGCACCAGCAGATAGGAATTTGTTGTTCAATAAGGCGTTATATAATGTATCAACATCGATCACCAGAAACGTTGTAGTTTCAGCAATATCCCCAAACCTGGTTTTGAGGTTGATCATACCTATGAGTTTTTGCTCATTCTGGTTGAAACCTGTATGATCAGGTTGCTTTCATGTAACCGGCTTATTTATATGCCAAGCTTGGACAACATCCTTTTTGGGAGGATATTGACGGTCGAACCTCCATCAATCATTACTCTGGAGATGCTAGTTTTATTAACTAGACTTGTGATAAACAGCGGCCGATTGTGTTGGAGAGTCTCAGCTTGCATGTCTTTGTCATCAAAAGTGATTGTGAAGAGGTAGGAAATCCTCGTTTCAGGAGACTGTGGTGACTGACTTGTGACTTCTTTAGAAAAGTCTTCCGGATTAGAAAGAGCATATATGAGGGACCTTCTTAACTCCGGAGACATCTTGAGAGCATCATAGAAGATTTGCAAGGACGAAATTTTCTTCAGATTGGCCAGATATCGTACTTAACTCTCTCATTACTGGGAGCTATTTAGGCTTGGGCCGGTTGAGCACTAGTCTGATTTTCATGTTGGAGTAGTACAAACCTCGGTTATAGTTTTCTACCTGACCGGAAGTTGAGTTGATAGACTTTGGCAATCGTATGATCTATTATTTCAGACGACCCTCCTTCCAATAGTTGGACCATATCCACGGAACTGAAATCCAGCTTCCTTTTCTTGCTTTGAAATGATGATTAACTTCTTCTTTCACATTGCCCTATTAGACTTCCAAGTTAGGCTGAAATTTGTTCAGATGCCAGTGAACTGTCAGCTGGCCCTGAGTTTAGGACTGCTTCTTCTATTGGAGGGTCCTTGTTCAATCCAACTGTAGCTGATGAAGCTTGATTCTCAGGCTGAGTTAGAATTTACACCGATCGTCGTATCTGACGATGGTTTTGACTTGGGGCCTCAGGTGTACCTGGTCTCTCTCTCGAGAAATCAGATTGTACTTATTCATCATCTGCCTCTCCTTCTCCTCCAGATAAAAATATTTCACATATATTTGAAAGTCCTGTAGGTGTCCGTCCTGGTGTGGATGGTCTCTTTTCTAGGAGTTTAATATCTTCATAATTGATCTAGCCAATCTCGAAATGCCTGGTGTTTTCTGGACTGTAGGCACCACTTGTCTTGGGTCATTCACCGATGACAGGTCTTCATTTAGGACCCCATCGATAACATAGCAAGAGAAGATATTGTATTCATCTCCCGAGTCTGTTGACTGGAGGCTATCATAGTCACAATTGGAGTAGAAGCCCAGGGGGATAAAATTCATCAAAGTGATTGCCATTAATGGCTTTTGTTCTAGGAAAATATCTTGGGTGGTGAGGTCATTTTTCTTGACTTTCCTCACTCTTTCTATTTTCTTCTTCCTTTCAGCCTTGGCTATGCGCTTCCCTTCTTTTCTTTGAACTTGGGTCTGCCTTGTAACTTGAGCTTGTCTTTTAGCATTGGTATTTTGGGCCCATTGCTTTTTTTCTTAGCTCCTTTGCTTTCAAAGAGAGTTCAATATTTTTCATCTGACGGTTTATCGCCAAGAAGGTTACTGCTTGAAGATGCTTCATCCTTTTCAAGCGGTTCTGAAGCCACCACCATATTGGATGTAGTTATTTGTTGGAGATCTTGACCAATGACAATCTCTTTATTGTCCAAAAGTCATTGAATAATATCCTTCAGTACAAAGTAGTCGCCTATCTTGTGACTGATTATACGATGATAAGGACAATATTTAGGATCATCTTTCATTCTGATCTCTTGAGATCCATTGCTTTCTGGGAAAGTGATGAGTTCATTGGCGAGAAGGTCTTCAAACAAATCTTCGATAATGTCTTCAGAGAATGAATATGTTTTACTCATTCTTTCCACAATGGTGATTTTCTTTGGTAGGTCGCGCTTATCTTGCTATTGTGGTCTTCTGGCTCCACCTTGAGATGGTTTAGTACCAATTTTGACTGCTACTTTACCATTATTTGACCGACCGATTGGTCTGCCCGCACTTGCTGCTGGTTGCGCAGTCTTCTTAGTTTCAACTACTGCGGCTGTTGACAATTCATGGCGATCAGTGCCTCTACCTCGCTTTCTCTTTCCTATGTGGCTCTCCATGTCGTGTGTTTTTGTGTACAAATCTTCGAAACCAACAAAGGTTTGGGCCATTAGGGCAGTCGACAGATCATGCCTGAAGTTGTTGAGGCACATCCGGTTTAGTTCCAATTGAGTAAACTTTTGAGGACAGGAGAACGTCAAAGCTCTCCATCGGGTAATAAACTCTGCTACTGATTCATTGTCTCTTTGTCTGGTTTCAATCAATTCTGGAACACCCACTCTTCTTTGAGTGTTGTAGAATTGCTTGTTGAATTTATTTACCATTGTACTCTAATCCGGTATTGAAGCCTCGGGGAGGTTGACATACCATGTGAAAGCATCATCCTCTAAGGATTGCACGAAGAGTTGGAGGCAAAGAGCTCCGGTCTTAGATGCCAATCCGCATCTTGAGAGGAAATGAGACAAATGTTGTCTCAGATCTCTAGTACCATCAAATATTTTGAATGTTGGTTGAACAAAGCCTGACGGGAATGGAACCGCGTCCATGATAGCTAGATAGGACTTTACGATCATCCGAACATCCTCCTTCTTTGGCCTACCGTATGTGATTACAGACGGTCTCTTCAATTACAGCGAGAAGAGACGATGAAACCCCTCCTATAAGGGTGGCCTGATCTGGATTGGGACCTATTACGGGTGCCATTGGATGACTTGGAGGCACAAGGGTTGTGCCTTGATTACTGCTATCTCATTGGTACGAGAAACAGGGCCCTGGTGTCGATGCAGATTTGCGAGCTGACAATTGAGTAGCCAACTCACGCATTTGTGACATCATAGCCGTGATTTCATCATCTTTGTACCGGAACTGAGTCTGTAAGGCCGTTGTTTGATCATTCGATGGTGGAGGTGCCGAAGTTGAAGGGTTATTCCCTTGGCCTGCATTCCTGTCCAAGTTTGTCATCATAACCGATACTGGTCGTTCTGATGCTGATCCTTGTTGTAGGAATAGATTTGGAAACTCTTCTTCCATGAAGTGTTAGCCATCCGGTATAAAGGGTTTAGATGTGTTGAAAACCATTCGAGATATTTCTAACACTGCTTCTAACATTCCTGACTGAACCACTGGTTCGTCAGAGTCATAATCCTTGATTGGAGGGATTCTTCCCAATTCTCTTGGAGAGGTTATCGAGGTTACTTCTCACTCTGATGTATCTTGGGATTCACTAATCTTAGGTTCTGGAACTGAGTGAGCTGGGTCTTGGGCTATTTCTTTGTCATTGGCCCTATTGTTGCAGCTTCTCCTCCTTCTTGGAATTGTTTGACTAGGAGTTATTGTTTCAACAACTCTAAAAGATTCTGTCTCATCCAAAACAGCTAAAACGACAGCGGCTGAGTTCTGAGAACGCTGCCTTTCCGAGAGATTTTGTTCAAGCAGTATACTAGTTCCTTGGAACAATGGAGTTGTAAACTGTTCTAGATCGAGGTTACTCCTTGTACCAACTACATTTACAGAAACCCATTCACAAATGGGGTATGAAGTTCTGGTTCTCGGTTCCTCCCGAACACGATGAGTAGGAGTTGGCCTTTGCTTTCTAGACCTTCTCGGCTTTGACTGGTAATTATATGCCCTCTTTGGTAGAGCCGAGGGGTATTTCCGATTTCTGAGCTAGATGATCTCCTCAAGAGTTTTCTTCCTTGGCATTTCGAAGGGAGAAGAACTTATATTTAGCACTTTAACCTGAGGGTCATACGGTGCTTTGATTATTCTTTCTGGTTCCGTATTTGGATGGAGGCCGTTGATATTCATAACAAACAGTTGTTGTCATTGTTGCAATGGTCACCAGATTAACACCTCTGAATGCATTTGGACCTAGCCTGAGGCATCAATGGATAAATAACCATCTAGTTGTGTCATCCACCTATCACCAATGCCTCAAATACCCTCAAGGGAACAGGCAAGCAAGGATCGATGTTGATGATGATCCGTTTAATGATGCAGATGCATATTACGCAGATGCGCGTTTTTATGTCAAAAGTGCCCAAAGAAGCATTCAACAAAAGCCCAAGGGGCAAAAGATTGAAAGCAGCCCGAAAAGCAATCATGGACCTGCCCAAACTGCAGTTCCAAAAGGAGTATTTAAATATGCCCCCAAAGTCCCAAAAGAAAGAAGGACAACCAACCCTGGCTTTGGTCGAATCTCCCCAGAATCTTGAGAAGGACAAATCAACCGACCCCTTCCAGATTTGCGAGGTTAAACAAGTTGACCCTCTTCAAGCTCTGAAAGGTAATCATCTAGTCCCTTTGAGGAAGATGGACTACACAATGGTAGAAACCACCTCCAGTCTTACTGTCCCGGTCAAACAGAGAGGACAGAAGTCGATGCTCTTCAATTCTCTAGGTGCATACGGCAAGATAAACTCCACATAGATCGATGAAATGAGCAGGGTCGTTAATCCTTACAGGAAAAAAATAAACTTTGGTAAAACAACTACCAAGCTCCTCAAAGACCAAGGGTTCGATCCCGAAGAAGGAGAGCAAGTCAAAGGAACTCTCCTACCGGTATATGAAACCATGCTCAAAATGGAGTAACATAAGGCCCTAGATAATGGTAATTATGTTGATACAGATACACCAGGAATTGGGTACAACCCCCCAGTATTTGTATTTAAGAAAAATATCAACCAGACCGTAAATATGGTCATGGTCAGGGAGGAGTCCACATCAGAAGAAGTCTTTATAGAGTGGCTTTCAGAAGCAACAGAGTCCCTACAGGCATCTCCATGGATTGAAGCGGCACATCAAAATATGATTGATAGTCTGGCTAAGGTTAGTCTCAATGCATGACAAAAATGGCAAACCATGGAAGTCATTCCCAATGTCATTATTCTGTTTAGAGGAGCATGAGAAAAGTCCATTGTTTTTCATTCCACAAGGCAAGTAGGCAAAGCAACACCCCGGAATAATAGAAGGGACAGAAGAATGACCCTTTACCAAAGGAAGCCCATGTTTAATCCAGCAATCAAGAAAATACTTAAGAAACATAGATTTAATATTGAAGAAAAAGAGCATGTTGAGCACGAAATTATGCCAGTATTCAGGACCTCGGCTACCGGTATGAGGGTTGGCTCTAACTTGGGAAGATCTGAGTCTTTACCAAATGAGGATCAGGTCTGGACCATAAATACTATTACGGTAGATGAAGACTCTTCTTCAAGAGAAGAAATGATCATGGAAGAACCACTGGAAGAAACGGAAGTCCGTCCAGCTCCTCCAGAATTTGAAACAGGAGCTCAAGCAACAGTTGATGATCTTCTCGAAGTTAACCTTGGTTCAGAACAAGACCCAAGGCCAACATTTTTCAATGCTTCCCTCTCTAACACAGAAAAAGAGGAATATCTGTCTTCTAAAAGAGTACAAGGATGTCTTTGCCTGAAATTACACAGAAATGTCTGGCTTAGATCCAAGAATTGCAGTCTTTCATCTCACAACTCGAGAAAATGTCAAGCCCATCAAGTAGGCACAAAGAAGAGCTCGCCCAGAGCTGGTCGCTCAAATTGAAGTCGAGGTAGATAAACTCCTCAAAGCTGGGTTTATAAGAGAGGTTCAATACCCCACTTAGCTTGCTAACGTTATTCCCGTAAAGAAGAAAAATGGATAAATCCGGATTTATATAGACCTCTGGGATTTGAATGAAGCCTATCCCAAGGACGACTTCTCTTTGCCCATCACAAAAAATGATGGTCGATGCCACAATTGGTTTTGAAGCCTTATCCTTCATAGATGGATACTCCAACTACAATCAAATCAAGATAGCCCCGGAAGATGAAGAGCTTACAGCCTTCCACACCCCTAAGGGAGTGTTCTGCTAAAAAATTCATGTCATTTGGCCTCAAAAATGTCAGAGCAACCTATCAAAAGTTCATGACTGTTATATTTCGGGATATACTCCATGACATAGTCGAGTGTTATATCGACGAATTGGTTGTCAAAATAAGGCAACGAAGCATTCATCTAGAGAACCTTCGAGAGATCTTCGATAAACTGCAGCAGCATCAGCTCAAAATGAACCCACTCAAATGCGTGTTCAGAGTGACATCTGGAAAATTCCTAGGCTTTGTGGTACGCTGTGGGCAATGAAAATTCACCGTAGATTGCCCAGATGTGTGTGCAATAGCACACACCTGATCACTGTCTCTTAGAGAGACGGTTTGGATTCACATGTGCTTGTGGCACGCGTAGTACCTTTAGCTATCAACATTAAATACTGATAGCTGGCCATCATACCACCCAACAAAGCGAAGGGGGTTTGATCTGTGAGGATAAACCTCATGGATCTAACCCTAAGTGCTAGCTTCCATGAAGCTGACACTCGTCAATCCGTGAGTGTCAAAACCTAACGGATAGCCTCTAAGTGACAGCCTCTGAAAGGCTGACACGTGTTCAATCCGTAGGAACCAAAACCTCACGGATCCAACCTTAGTGCTAGCCTCCAAGAGGCTGACATGTATCTCATCTGTGAGGATTGAAATCCCACGGATTCAACCTGAGTGCTAGCCTCCAAGAGGCTGACACATGTCCAATCCGTGAGGATAAACTCCACGGATCAACCTTGAGTACCAGTCTCTGAGAAGCTGACACATGTTCAATCGGTGAGGACCAAAATGTCACAGATCCAACATTGAGTGCCAGCCTCTGAAAGACTGACACATATCCCATCTGTGAGGATAAACCCCCACAGATCAAATTTGGTGCCAGTCTCCGAGAGGCTAACACATGTCCGATCCATAAGGATAAATCTTCTTGGATCAAACAACATATCCTGGACCGTGAGCAAGACCTATGGTCTCACCCTTTGGTCCGTGGGCGAGACCTATGGTCTCACCCTTTAGTCCGTGGGCAAGACCTATGGTCTCACCCTTTGGTTCATCGGCGAGACCTATGGTCTCACCCTTTGGTCCGTGGACTGATCTAGATCAGTCTGTCCCCAGTTGACAGTAAGTGTCTGACTGTCATAAGGTTGAGAATCCTTGATAAAAAGGATTCTCTGTCAAGCTGTGGGGGATCCCAAGATAAGGATTCCCTTTTTTAAAAATCTCATGGGATGCCACATGGCACGGCATAATTATGATAAGATTGGGACTATGTCCTATATCCTAGGAAAGGAAGTGATTAAACATCCTTCTTCTCGAAATGTACTAGGATTTCCCACCAAAAAGGGAAAAGCCTGGTACAAGAATACTCAAAAGAAGAGGATTCTCTTAAGCTTGAGGACTCTCCCAAATAAGGGAGACCTGTGAGCTGGCATCCTCTAAGAGGAGAGCCCATCTTGACTTCCCTAAAAGAAATGAGTCAAAGAGAAAGACCAAAAGAAATATTACTCTCTCAAACCTATAAAAGGAGGGTTTCTGATAAGAAACTCACGTGAAGATACATGAAGAAAGACTCGAAAAGAGAAGAAAGAGAAAGACTCTCTCCTCCCCTTCAAGCAACAGCAAGTATATCAACAAGCAAGCAAGGAAGAAGAAGCTCTCCCTTACTATGGACAACATCAGGTAAGCCTCATAAAAATGACTGCCACCATGTGTTTTTCTTTTCTGCAAATACAAAGACCTCAACGAGGCACTTGTAACGCCTACATGAGATCTGGGCAACCCCATTGAATAAATAAAAATAAGTTTATTCAATTATTTTGAAAGGACTTCGGGGTCGACTTGCTTATATCTGGAGATTCATCTCTAACTTGACCGGAAAATGTCAACTGTTTTTCCAGCTGATGAAGAAGGGGATACCATTTCAATGAGATGAAGCTTGCCAAAATGCTCTTGATAGCATCAAGACTTATCTTCCAAATCCACCAGTCCTTATAGGTCCCATTAGAGGGAAGCCACTCATCCTCTATATAGCGGCGCTCGAAGGATCTCTCGGAGCTCTCCTTACTCAGTATAACGACCAAAGAAAGGAAAGCATCTTATATATCTAAGTAGGACTCTAGTTAGAGCAGAATGCAGATATAGGCCAATAGAGAAAGTCTGGCTGACCCTCATATTTGATCTGAAGAAATTAAGGCATTATATGATCGAGCATTCGATGAAATTGATATCCCGAGCCGATCCCCTCAAATACATAATGTCCTGCCCCACTCTCTCAAGTAGAATGACAAAATGGGTGGTACTCCTGTCTGAATTCAAAATTTAATTTGTGCCCCAAAAGGTGATGAAACGGTAAGCCCTTACTGATTTCCTTATAGCAAATCCAATTTTTGCGGACTCGCCTTTGGTCACCGACCTCTCTGACGAAGAAGTTATGCAGGTACAGGTTAAACCAAACTGGAAGATGTACTTTGATGGAGCTTCAAGAAGCCCTGATAGAATCAAACGCATCAACCTGAAGGAGAATAATTCAGGAGTTGGTATTGTTTTTGTCACACCAGACAACGTAATATTACTTTATTCCTTCGAACTAACAGAAGGATGTTCAAACAATGAAGCCAAATATGAAGCCCTGATAACAGCTCTCAAATTGGCTCTTGAGATTTTGGTGAATGAATTAACCATCTATGGGGATTCGAAACTCATTATCAAATAGGTCTGAGGCGAATATGCGGTTAAAAGAGTCAACCTCCTTCCCTATCAGAAGAGAGTGGACCAGCTACTAGCTCAAATTCTAATAAGCAGCCTCTTCCATGTCCGTAGAGGACTTAACATTCAAGCCGATGCTTTGGGTGATTTGTAGCATCTCTAACTCTACCAACAGACAAGGTGCTGACTATCACAGTGGGGGAAAGAAGAACTCTTAAACCCCTTCTAGAGATAGATCTCCTGAAAATAGTTTGTTCTATGACGATCAAAGGAAAAGACGAAGATTGGCGACAGCCTTTCATCGATTATCTCCAATATGGTCGATTGCCTGGAGATCGTGCCAAATGTGTTGAAGTCCCTCGACGAGTCACAAAATTTGTGATGTTGGGAGAAACCCTATATAAAAGGTCCCTGGATAGTATCTTAATGAAGTACCTCTCAAGAAATGAAATAGATCAAGCCATGGAAGAAACTCATGCCAGGATCTGCAATGGCCATCAAGCTGGGCCCAAGCTACAAATGCAGCTGAAAAGATTGGGCTACTACTAGCCTACGATGATCACTAATTGTCTCAATTATGCAAGAAAATGCAAAGTTTATCAACTTCATACTAATTTCATACATCAGGCTCCCGAGCCTCTTCACATGACAACATGTTCATGATTCTTCGCGGCATAGGAATGGACTTTATAAGTCCATTCACCCCATCATCATCTGCTGGGTATCAATACATCCTAGCTGCAAAGAACTACTTCTCAAAATAGGCCGAAGCCATCGCTCTCAAGGAGGTCAAACACCACTCAGTGGCAGACTTCATCAATACCAACATCATATATCGGCTTGGGATTCCAGAAAGCTTTATCATGGATAATGGGCAACTTTTTCAAAGCATCCTATACACAAGTTATATGCCAAATTTGGTATCCCAAAGGACCATTCCACTTGGTACTGTGCAGCCATGAATGGTCTCGCTGAAGCCTTTAACAAGACTTTGTGCAAAATTCTAAAAAAAGTTGTGGACAAAAGCAAACGGGACTAGCACGAATGCTTACCCTAAGCCTTCTGGGCATACAGAACTACTTACTAGACTCCAACACAGGCCATACCCTGGTCTTCGGCAATAAAGCAGTTCTCCCACTAAAAATTCAAATTCCCTCCCTACGAGTGGTAATTCAGCAGTCTATCATAAAAGAAGACTCAGCTAAGGTTCGTCTTGCAAAGCTCGAAACTCTTGATAAACGTCATCTCCAAACCCAACAAAATTTAGAGAAAGGCTAACTAATGCCTTCAACAAAAGAATACGACTAAGGTCTTTCAAAATAGGAGATTTGGTCTTAATGGTCAGGACTTCAATCATCGTCACTCGATGAACCAAGGGAAAGCTCGAACCAAAGTGGGAAGGGCCCTACGTCATCGAGAAGGTATATTCTAACAGAGCATACCTGTTGACTTCAATGGATGGAGAGCGAATTATCCCTCTAAGCAATGCAAGATTCTTAAAGCGATATTATTCCTAGGAATCGAAACGAGACCAAAACCTTAAAAGACGGTCTAGGCAAAAATTAGAGCATCCAAAAAGACTTGCTAAGTTAAAAACCCTTAGGGGCGGCTTAGGCAAAAATTAGAGTCAAAATCATGCTCGCTAAGTCGAAAACCCTAAGGGGCGGCTTAGGCAGAAATTAGAGCGACAATGACTCACTAAGTTAAAAACCCTAAGGGGAGGCTTAGACAAAAATTGAGTCAAAATAAAAGGTCCGCTAGACTAAAACTTTAAAAGACGGTCTAGGCAAAAATTAGGGCAACAAATAGCTCGCTAGACTAACACTCTAAGAGTCAGTCTAGGCAAAAATTAGAGCGATTTGATAGGCTCTTGAATACGAGCTAAAACTGTTCACGGTGCTTCAAAATTCTCCAAAATACAAGACCGAAGTCCAAACTCTGTTAGGTATCAACGAAAACTGCCTATTCGCTATTAAAATACAGATCAAAGCTTCAAAAGCCCCTGAATACAAGATCGAAGTCAAAACCTTCCTAGGTATGAATGGAAACTGTCTATTTGCTATCAAAATGCATATCAAAGCTTCAAAAGCCCCTGAATACAAGGCCTAAGTCTAAACCTTCCTAGGTATGAATGGAAACTACCTATTTGCTCTCAAAATGCGAATCTAAAAGCCCCTTCTAAACTAAGTTTGGCTTAATCGTATCATGGGTACGTGGGTAGCTTGAGAAAATTAACTTGGGTTCAGCCAGTTCTTCTAAAAGAACACCATCCCCCTAGGATACGAAATCATTATTATTACCTTCAATGTGGGTGAAACGAAGAAAACTGCTATTTGATGCACCAAGAAGAAACCACAACTCTAAAGAAGGACTTCTCACCATCAGAAGCATATCTACCGATTACAATGGATGGATAACGGAGTATCTCCCCCGACCAATGTATGATTTTCAAAGCCCGCTAGATCAAAATCTCAAAAAGATGGTCTAGGCAAAAATTAGGGCACCAAAATACTCGCTAAAGTTGAAAATTCCGAAAGGACGACTTAGGCAAAAGTTATGGTAACATGGCTCATTAAGTTGAAAATCCGGAAGGATGGCTTAGGCAAAAAAAATTGAGTCAAAACAAAATACCTGCTAGACTAACACTCCAAGAGTCAGTCTAGGCAAAAATTAGGACAAAAAAAGGCTCGCTAAAAAGAGTCAGTTTAGGAAAAAATTAGAGCAATTTGACAGGCTCCTGAATACGAGCTAAAAAGATTCGTCATTCTCAGAGACTTGCCCCTAAAATACAAGTCTAAACCTTCCTAGGTACGAACGGAAACTACCTACTTGTTCTCAAATTACAAGTCTAAACCTTCCTAGGTACGAACAAAAACTATCTACTCATAAATTACGAGTCTAAAATCGCTCCTATTTGGAATTACCTTTGGCTTGATCCTATCATGGGTACGTAGGCAGCCTGAAAGTGGGTTCAGTCTGTTCTTCTGAAAGAACACCAATTCCTCAAGATTCAAAGAGGGAGTCATATCATCAAAGAAAAAAGAGGGAGGAGTACAAGAAGGAAAACAAAATGAAGTCTTTTATTCATAGATAGCAAAATGAGGGAACTCCATATAAATTAGAGAAGTCACTCAAGTTAAACAAGCAGTATCTTGAGAACAAGTTATCAGCTCCAACAAGCTACTGAGTTAAACAAGCAGTATCTTGAGAACATGTTGTCAGCTCCAACAAGCTACTAGGTCTGACAAGTAGCGCCTTAATATAAGATTGGAGGACAGAATGCCATATTGGTGGACGCTATTCAGAATAGAATTTCTCCCATAATTGACTTTGCACCATCATCTTTGGTGCTAATCCATCTCCAGGGGAGGATTCTAGCCCATCAATAGCAGTAGAGGTGACGTTTGGAAGTAAAGCCAGGAAATGTCTCTCAGTGTTGTCAGCCGCGGTAAGCTACAAAGCTGAATAAGCAATACCTTCAAAAGCATGTCCATCAACATCAATGAGGTGGTTTTTGAACAGCATCAAGCCACCAGGCTAGCTTCATCGGGATAAATGGATAGAATACAAAGTATTCCCCTTAGCACATGCTCAAGCTCACCGTCAAAAAATTCTGAACTTTTAACAGACTCCAAGATATCGAGTTTGTTCTTATGACGTCTTATCATTAAACTAATGATAAGGTTGTGTAAAGTCCATGTTTTTTGTATTGGCATAATCCGGTGTTAAAACAAGTGAGTCTAGGTGTGTATCTTGTGTCATTGCTGCCAAGCATCCACGACAAGTGAAGTTGAAGACCGAAGAAGATCCGTTGAAATCTCGGTTGATCATTTCCTTCATAGGATGGTAAATGACCTAGATATCATACTACCATAGGTGGGAATTAACTTAGAATAATCCTAATATCATACCTTAGGTGGTAAGTGACCTAGACTAATCATATAGACCTTAGGTGGTGAGATAAGCAGTGCAAAACTTGTTTAAAATTCTGAAAATTATTTAAAAACCAAGGTTGCTTGTTTTGGGCATATCTCCTAAACCGTAGCTTAGATTTTGCTCCATAATATGTCAAATCGATTGCGTTGAAAAGACCTACAACTTTAGTGAAGGGTATGAGACCGAAAAACAAAGTTTAAATTTTAGGTTGGTACCTCAGGGTCGACCCTGACCATTGGGGGTCGACCCTGGGTATAGAACTTTTTGTATGGTGCAAATTGGCAGAGACTAAGAAAAGTGAGTGTCGATCCTGGAGGATGGTTCAGTTGATCGAACTGCACACTTGGGTCGACCCAATTATCTCCTAGGGTCAACCCTGATATGGGAAATATGCCTAAATCCATTTTTTTTCTATTTTGGTTCTTTTAATCACTTTTAAGCAACTTCTAAACATGGTTTTTGATTCCCTATAAGTGGGCTTCTACTTCGTGATGTACAACTTTGGGGAAGTATTGAGAAGGTTTTTAACTCCTTCTAGAGTTAATAATAACTCTGGAATCTTATTATTCTCAATCCCTTTTGTTGTTGCAGTCAACCTAGAGTTTGCAAGCCAATAGCTCAATTCTTGCTTGCTTGGACTTGTCCATTGAAGGAGTCCAACTAGGTTTTGATTCTTATCAAACCATCAACCCGTTTTGAATAGAACACCTTGGCTGGAGTGTTCTGGAACCTTTGCGAAGGAGATCGATCCGAGAAGGATCGTGGATGTGTGAATTGGTTTGTGGAATCCAAAGCCGTCATTGACGGAGATCGATCGGAAGATCGTGGACTGTTTTCAAGATACAAAGAGAAGTACAAGCGGCTGTGGTTGATCATAGGACTTGAGAGTATATGGTGACTTTTCAAAGCATGGAGGACTAAAAACTGAAGGATCGTAGTGTCGAGTCCGAATGAGTCAAGTTCGAGTCTTGTAAATTCTTGTTTACTTTGTCTTAGTGGATTCTCATGGCTGGACTAGGTCCCGCGGTTTTTCCCGGAAGGGTTTCCACATAAAAATCCTTACATCGTGGTTTGCTTGGCTTTCTCTTTTCCGCACTTAAAGTACATCATCCCTTAACTTAGTAACTTAATTGTTAAAACATCAAAAATGGTAGATAGACTTATAAGAAGCCCTAATCATCCCCTTGACTTTGTGAGTTCTCAATTTAAACCTTGATTTGAGGTTCACAGAATTTTTTTTTCAATTGGTATCAGAGCGGGTTCACTAACTTTTTAGTGTGATCTTGACTCATATTTTTCGATGAATATGAATCTCCAAAGAGAGGGAGGATCCATATCTTGTCCCCCATTATTTGATGAGAATAATTATGCATATTGGAAAGCTCGAATGAGAGCATTTCTAAAATCATTAGATGAGAGAGTATGGTTCTCCATTGAACAAGGTTGGACCCATCCAACAAAGACCATAGATGACCAGACCATCCCTAAACCTTCTTCTAAATGGACCAATGGGGAACTTGAAAGTTATAGATAGAATAGCAAGGGTCTAAATGTAATCTTCGCCGCTGTCACACTCAAAGAATTTCGATGTATTCCTAAATGTGACACTTCGAAGGAGGCATGGGACATTCTTCAAATTACCCATGAAAGGACTACAATTGTCAAGATCTCCAAACTTCAAATGCTTACCTCTAAGTTTGAAAAATTGATGATGGATGATAATGAAACCTTTGACAGTTTTTATGCTAATCTGAGTGACATTGTCAATTCTAGTTTCAATCTAAGGGAAAGAATTCCTGAGTCCAGAATTGTGAGAAAAATTTTGAGATCTCTACCTGAGAGATTTCAATCGAAGGTTACCGCCATCAAAGAGAGCAAAAATGTTGATGCTCTCAAAATTGAAGAGTTGGTTGGTTCACTCCAAACCTATGAGTTAAATCTGAACCCATCTAAGAAACCAAAATCTATTGCCTTGAAATCCGCTAAGGAATCCATAGATAGTTCAGATAGTGACTCTAAGGATGAAGAAGAGCTGGCTTTATTTGTAAAGAAATTTAGAAAAATTTTGAAACTTAATAAGAGATTTATTCTGAAAGGACAAAAATCCCTTGAAAAACTCAGATCTAAGTACTTTGAAAACAAGAAACATTTTAAAAGTGTGGACAAGAAATCCCAAGGTGTTCAATGTTATGAATGCCAAGGCTACGGCCATATTGCCGCTGAGTGCTGTAATAAGAAAAGATTTAAGGGCAAGGGAAGGGATGACAGTGAATCTGAATCTGAGGAATCAGATAGTTCTTCTTGTGAGAAGACTAGGGGTTACGTTGCCTTCACTGCATCCTTATCTGGGATTGAGGAATCTTCTTCAAATGTTATGAGTAACCAACACTGTAGTGATGGTGAAGAGGATGATGAAAGTCAGAATGACTCTAATACTGAGAGAGACCTTGAGGCAGCCTGTGACGAACTATTTCAGGAATGCCTAAAGTTGAAAAAGGTTTAGTTTTCTATGTCCAAAAAGATCAAATGTATTAAAATAGAAAAAGATGTCTTAGACCAAGTGGCTTTAAGGTTGATAGCTCTTGTGTCTCAGCTTGAGGAAGAGAAGGCTTCTCTCCTTGCCAAGACTCAGCTACTTGAATCTGATTTACATATGTGTCTTGATGAAAAGACAAAGTCTTGAAATCAAGTTAGCTGATCTTGAGCAAAATCAGAGGTGTAGAGATGAGAATGGAACTCCATCCACCTCGAACACTGAGTCTGGTGCTAAAAGGCACCCTCCTACTAAAGGGAAAGACCCTTCAACTTAGAAATTCATTCCTATATGTCATAATTATGGAGTGAAGGGTCATATTAAGTCTCGATGTCCTAAACTTCGAAGAATGCCCAATCATGGTTCAAAGAACCAACATAATTTTAATGGAAATCTTCAAAGGAGAGTTGAGGTCCTAGTGAAAAAGTCTAGGAGTTTATGTGAAGATGTGATGAAGATTGCTCACAACTCTAGATTGTGGCATAGTCATGACACTCCTCATGCTAGATATAGAGGAGGTAACGGGGAGAACCATTATGCCCACCGTAATTCTAAGACTCAATCTTGAAAAAGGAGAAACAGGAGGAAGAGGCAAAAGGTCATACCTACCTCAGCTAAAACGGTTAGAGACCAAATGGTCAATCAAACTTCTAAAACGTTTGGGTGAGAAAGGAAGACTTGAAGTGCTTCACTTAGCCCGTGCCTGTCATAGCCAAGGGTGTGTTGTTAGTATTCTATATTGTCCTAGTGCTATACTATTTGTGTATACTAGTATTTTTTTTCTTTTTACTAGTGTTTATTTGCTTTGGTATGTTTTTCTGTTTTCTTTATTTTGAAAAATCCAATAAATTGAAAAACCATAAAATCTAAAAAGATTTTTGTCATGTTGCCCTTGTTTCACTTGCATGATCTGCATTCCTTGTGTGATCTTTATTTCTATATTTGTCTAGGGTTAAACATGAGTTTGCTGCTGATTGAGGATATATCACCTTCATAGTCTCTTGGTTAGGTTGAAAATTAGACCGGTTTTATCTTGAACAGTTAGAGACTTATTCATGTGTATATGCTTTACAAATTTCACATGCACTCTGACTAATTCTGTTGAGAGGTCTATTTTCCAATCTGTAGGTGTTTGACTTATCCCAATAGTGTGACCTTGGATGACCAATCTAGAATGACCATATTTGTTAGTCATTCTCATTTTGTGTATCCTCCATGAGCTAAAATTGTTGTAATGAAAAGGGCTACCTACTGGGATAGTGTGAAAGTCACTATTGGATGCAAACAGTATGAAATGGCTACCTAAGTGGACAGTAGGTATCTATCTGGGTCACTAGAGTGAAAGCCCCTACTGCCAATAGCCAGGACTACCTACCTAGATAGTGTGAAAGCCATCATTGCATGAAAAGATATGATCAGATAAAGATCATCAAAAGAAATCTTACATAGTTTGGAGGTATTTGATAAAAAAATAAAAGAAAAAACATTGTGTGAAATAAAATGGAAAAGGAACACCAAAATGTAAAAAAAAAATTCAATATATCTGGATATAACTAGGTTTGACTTCTATGATGCATATCTCCGGGAGTCCCCCCTTAGTGGTTAATGTCATATCCTTGAAAAGAGAGAGAATCCTTGATCTAGTAACTAGTCAGACCACCACTACACACAAATGCTTCACTTTTGAACTGTTCACTAAATGTGACTAAGTGAATTGGCTATGCTCTAGCATTCTGTGAGATTTAGTTAGATGGGTATCTTTAGTCGGACTAACTAATCATGTTCTTCATTGGATTTATAATTTTAAATTACTACTACTTGGAATGCTTTTGATGCATGTTTGTGTGGCACATGATATTTTTTGTGTTTTCTTTTTGTCTGGCATAGGCCTTTCTAGCATAAGTGCCCTGATTTTAGTGGTATCCTTGATCCTAGGGGGAGAATATCAAGTTGAGTTGTTGAGGGAGAGTTTGTACTTGAGTTGTTGAGGGGGAGTTTGTGCTTTATACTTCTATCTTGTTCCCTGCTCTTAAGTCCCCGCATTGTCTGCACTTACTTGGATGGATTGTGTTTGCCTTGATATTACACATGTGCTAAATTGCTATATTCTTTGAGATATTGGCTTCCTGCCTACCTTTGGCAATTGTGCCACAAAGAGGAGAATGTTAGGGTAGTATTTCCCTACTTCAATACATTCCTTGCTTTACCTGTGGTTACTTATTTTCATATTCCACACATGCTTCACTAGGTGTTTTGTTTATGAGCATTTGCAGGTGCAGGGTTGTAATAGACTGATTTTACTTGACAAGAGCTTAAGTGTCTTAATCTGAGATAATTTGTCAATTGATGTCATGTAAGAGTATTGGAGTCATGTAATGTCCTAATTCACCATTTTCATGTGTTTGAGTGAGTTTGTGTCAAGTCATGTACTTCAGTTTGGTTTTGCCACGACATTGCAAAAGGGAGAGATTGTAAAGTCCATGTTTTTTGTATTGACATATTCCGGTGTCAAAACAAGTGAGTCTAGGTGTCTAGGTGTGTATCTTGTGTCATTGCCGTCAAGCATCCACGACAAGTGAAGTTGAAGACCGAAGAAAACCCGTTGAAGTCTCGGTTGATCATTTCCTTCGTAGGATGGTAAGTGGCCTAGATACCATACTACCATAGGTGGGAATTGACTTAGAATAATCCTAATATCATACCTTAGGTGGTAAGTGACCTAGACTAATCATACGGACCCTAGGTGGTGAGATAAGCAGTGCAAAACTTGTTTAAAATTCTGAAATTTTTTAAAAAACCAATGTCGCTTGTTTTGGGAATATCTCCCAAACCGTAGCTTGGATTTTGCTCCATAATATGTCAAATCGACCGCGTCGAAAAGAGCTTCAACTTTTATGATGGGTGCAAGACCCAAAAATGAAGTTTAAATTTCGGGTTGGCACCTCAGGGTCGACCCTGACCATTGGGGGTCGACCCTGGGTATAGAACTTTTTGTATGGTGCAAATTGGCAGACTAAGAAAAGTGAGGGTCGACATTGGAGGATGGTTCGGTCGACCGAACTGCACATTTGGGTCGACCCAACTATCTCCTAGGGTCGACCCTGATATGGGAAATATGTTTAAATCCGTTTTTTTTTTCCTATTTTGGTTCTTTTAATCACTTTTAAGCTTCTAAACATGGTTTTTGATTCCCTATAAGTGGGGAACCCTTCTACTTCGTGGTGTACAACTTTAGGGAAGTATTGAGAAGATTTTTAACTCCTTCTAGAGTTAATAAGAACTTTGGAATCTTATTATTCTCAATCCCTTTTGTTGTTGCATTCAACCTAGAGTTTGCAAGCCAATAGCTCAATTCTTGCTTGCTTGGACTTGTCCATTGAAGGAGTCCATCTAGGTTTTGATTCTCATTAAACCATCAACCCGTTCCGGATAGAACACATTGGCCAGAGTATTCCGGAGCCTTTGCGAAGGAGATCGATTCAAGAGGGTCGTGGATGTGTGAATTGGTCGGTGGAATCCGAAACCGTCATTGATGGAGATTGATTGGAAGATCGTGGACTGTTTTCGAGACACAAAGAGAAGTACAAGCGGCTGCGGTTGATCACGAGACTTGAGAGTACGTGGTGACTTTTCAAGGCATGGAGGACTAAGAACTGAAGGATCGTAGTGTCGAGTCCGAAGGAGTTAAGTTCGAGTCTTGTAAGTTCTTGTTTACTTTGTCTTAGTGGATTCTCATGGCTGGACTAGGTCCCGTGGTTTTTTCCGGAAGGGTTTCCACGTAAAAATCCTTGTGTTGTAGTTTGCTTGACTTTCTCTTTTCTGCACTTAAAGTACATCATTCCTTAACTTAATAACTTAATTGTTAAAACATCAAAAATTGTAGATAGACTTATAGGAAGCCCTAACCATCCCCTTGACTTTGTGAGTTCTTAACTCAAACCTTGATTTGAGGTTCACAGAATTGTTTTTTCAGGTTGCAAGAAGTTATTAAACAATTGTTCTCTCCTATCTGCTTTACGAAGTTACACAGCTCAACAACTCCAGTCTTATCAATGATAAGACCCCTTGTGGTCTTCAGATTACAAATGAAGGTAAACCCGGTTTCGTTGATCTTGAACCAATCAAGGGCATCTCATCTCAAAGTATCATGTGATAAGAGGTCCATTCTGGAAAAGAAAAGAAGATGAAGTCAGTAAAGATACACATATATTTCTGATTTAACAAAAAAGATCATCATCATTTTCCACGGATAACCTTTTGAACTTTACCAAAATTTGGAAAAAAGTCCAAGTTTATAGGCAAACTTTTGGAAAAGTCCAAGTCTATGGACAAAATGTCTGCGGGCAATAATTAAGGCCCGCAGGTGTCAAATTAAAGACTGCGGACAAGGTTCGTGGATGAGATCAGTCCGCAAAAAAGTCTGCAGACAGGAATTTATCTTTTTTTGACAACCCTTCAGGTTTACTCATCAGGAAACCTTACAATTCTAGTAATGGCACCAAAAATCTTACAGAATGTCCAAAAAGATATTCCAAAGCTTTTGGAGGAGGAAAATCCTCATCTCTTTCTTCTGTAAAGCCAGGAAACCTAAAAGAAAGGGTTTCTTTCTTTCGAACCTAAGAAACCATGATCGAAAATACCTTATAAGGGTATGATCAGATCAGAGAAGAAAGAGAATTTGTCTTTGAAAGAAAAAAGGAACTCTGGAAGAAAAAACCAGAGTCCTCTCTGATTCTTGAGAAGAAGAAGGCGAAAATGCCTTCTTCGAATGCCAAGGGTCCTTTATATAGGACCCTTCATCAAATTTAGGCCATCCATTTCTTTGGCTCCGAACTTCCTCAACTCCCAACGCGGACCCCTAACTGGACCTACAGAATGGCTCGGAGTAGGCTTGACCACCGACCCACCCCCGACTTTTTCAATAGAGTGGAGTAGCCTCCTGAAATCCTCCTCACGACCTTCCACTGAAAGGCCCAGGAGCTTACTAATGGCTGACATTTGGCTCAAGACCCATGGTGAGGCATCTATATTGACAGTGACTTTGGGAGAGATTGATCTCCAACCCAAGAGCTCAGGTAGATCAACTTGGAGAGGCCCCAAGAGCCCAAACAACGGTTTGGAGGTATTTTCAGCGAGATTAGTCAAACAGGGTAATGACGTTGACCTTACTAGACTCGTTTGTTCCTCATCAGGCTACAGTAGCAGATTTCCCTGGTTTTGCATGCATAAATAAGAAAGCCAACTAGAAGAACGATGAAAGGCCGGTCGCCCCACCCTATTCAACAAAGGCTGAATAAAGTCGGAGGACTGGACAGAGGGGTTAGGCGTACCTGGCAAGGAAACTGAGGGTTAGTCCATAAGCCTAGAACTGCCTCTTACCTTCGGCTCGGGATGCTTGAGGGCTTGGATCATATCCGAGTCTGGGATGGGGGAGAGTGGAATCTTACGACGACCTCCTGACGTTGCTTCCGCAAAACCAGATGAGACCTGACAACTTGGAGCGAGATTGGAATCTTCCCCAGACTGATGAGAACCATCCCCACCCCCAACCTCTTCAGCAATGGAAAGTTCATCTCCTGAGCCTTAGACCAAGATTGCTTGATCGCCAACCCAACCTGGTAGATCCCCTGAGATGGTATCCAGGAGAGATTGATTTCCATGGTCTTCTGAGAGGAAACAGGAGAAATGTAGGACCTCAAATCATCCAGAGGTGAAGAGAGGTTGCTAACTATCGTAACCATGCAAAATTCCACACGGGAAGGGGACTCGATTACAGGGATGGGGGAATCCGAGGGAATAGCAATTGGTAAATCTAGGTTTTCGTCATCCACGGCCCAGAATCGGCCTAACCTGGGTAGAGGCAAAGCATTTCCGACAGATTTACTAAAATCGGGTTGAACCGGAGGAACCCACCAAGACTGAGAGGATATCCCCACCCCTGACTGGGATCTCGAACCACCGGAGCCACCTGCAGCCGTACTAGATACTCCCTCTGACGGAGTAGACCCAACCTTCCCTTCTACACTCGCACTGCCGGCAAGCATTCTAGAAACAGAGCTCGCCCCTGGCCCTGCTTGATATGCTTCAAGCCTTCGCCCCATCCAACTCCTACGATGTGAACCAGTCCACGCCCCTAAGAAATTACCCTTTGGATCATCACCTTCCCCATCGTCAAACCAGTAAGGGCTAGGGCGAGTAGAGTCATCCTTCCCGCTAACTACACCGTCTCCCCTTCCGATATGGGAACCAGGGCACTGCCCTAAAAACTGAGGGCCTATGATCTTGGAGGATACAAATCGAGCAATAATGTGATCCAAGTCAAACGGGTCGGATAGATCCAAACCCAGAGAGATAGCTGGCCTGGCTAACAGGGATCCAGGGAGCTTGGGCCCAACATGGGATAAGCCCAAGGGTTGAACAGGGAGATGGGCTTCACAATCTGAGTCGTCGACTGGGCCCGAGACCACAGGCCCTAACCCTTTAACATGGGCTTCAAAATCCGGTGCAATTCGGCAATCAGTTGGAGATTTCAATCGATGTATATCATCTGCACGTGGAGACAGATAAGGACTCTTTGGGGTTGGCTGCAATTGCGAAGACCTTGCTATGGATACTTTCCTTTTCCAAATCCTCTACTTTCTTCTTCTAGCATTTCTCAACTTATTTCTCTTCTGATTCCTTCTCTTCCTGGTGTTCCCTTTAACGTGTAACTCAAGTGACCTAACCCCATCAACCAAGTCACCTAAAAACTGCGGGCAGCTAGGAAGATGGCCACCCTCTGCTCCAACCACTCTGCTGTAGCCGCCTGATTTTCTGGATACCAACTCAGATATATCACCTAGATTGGACTCTTTGAGGCGATTAGTGACCGGTTCCTTCTCTTCCAGTGGCAGTAAACGTGGCTCATGCTCATTGGTTAGCACAGGAGGTAGTTCTACAGTATAAGATTTTGAATTTGCTACCGGAGTCCGGTGCCGGAAATCTCTCGGGTCACCAGAGAATCCCAGTTCTTCAATCTCTACCACAGAGATGAAGATAGTATGATAGCAACCTCGATCTGGAATTCTCACAGTCTAGGTAATGCCAGCCCTACTCGACGAGAATTATTAACAATCTAATCATCTTCGACTGTCTCCAACATACCGGATTTGTTTCTCATCGAGGCCTTGAATGTTCGAGCAACCCAAACCTCAGTTTCAACTTACCTTGAGCACCTTGATACTTTCCTTGATCGTGAGGATGATAATTTTCGTTAGGATAGCCTGCTCAGCAGAAGCCTCAGATTCTCTTTTTTCTTCTACTCGACATTTTCCTGCCTTACACATTGAAGCAATGTGACCAGTTTGTTACAGAAGGAGCATAACGAGCTATCCTTTTCATAAACTATTTTCTGCCATCACCCATTGGCTCCCAAGCCCAACCAAAATCTTTGAGGTTTCTCCTTACTTAGATCTATTTCAACGTAAATTCTAGCTATCCTTGGCCTGGAAATGTTTTAGTAGGACCATCAATGAGCAACACCTTTCCTATAATGTTGGCTATAACATTAAGGTCTTTAGCATTAAATAGATTAATTGGTAAACCAGGCAGATTAATCCATATTGGGATTAAAGATGGTTCTAATCTGGATTTAAAATACGGAGTCCACTTAGTGAATCTCACAAGTTTTCCATTAACGTAAACATTCTCCTTGAGCCACACTGTCAAGAAATCTGGTTTTGCATCATATATGATCAACAAATGGTGAGGATCCAGTATGCCAATTGAGAATGCCATTCTCGTATGAAGAACCTTTTGTAGATGATCTCTAATAGCATGAACTGTAGGCCTTCAATGAGCAAATTTGGCTATCAATGCACACCGGAATGGAATAGCAGACTGCTACAGTTCTTCTGACAAACAAAAATAGAGCTGGTTCCCCTTGAAAAACCGATTGTTTTTGATATTTGAAGAAGCAAGATGACCTTTCTTGATAGATAACATATCAGAGTTTCTTGACAAAACCCCTAGAGCTTGAGCATACGATTGTAGAGGATCTAGCGGTTTGGAAGTGGATCCTCCCACCACCGGATCTTTGTCTAAAGGATTATCCATACAACAAAAGCAAAAAAATTGAAAACCAGAGTTCACAAACTGATAACTCACCGAAGAGATATCTGCACAACTTCCCTGGTGATAACAAGAAAAGAAACCTAGGGTCGAAGCCCTAGCCACCACCCAAGGAGAAACACCCTACCGCTGACCTATTTAAGAACAACAGAATTCTAGATCCACCGGCCAACAGCCAGAGATCAAGAACCAAGATGGTTTCAAACCCTATAGGCGGCTACAAACCCTAGTTTTTTCTTTCAAGTCTAAGTGCAGTTTTCTTCGATAATGATTTTTGTTTAACCATTTTTGGTTTGTTGGGAAGCTCGGATTCGGTCATGTGTCATAATCATCTTTGTCCATCATTGCAATAGGATTTTGGTGTTAACACTACCCCAAAGATATAGTTTTCATCCACACAAGGACCAAAAGATAAAATGCAATGTCATTTTACTTATTTATAATTTTTGAATCGCCTTTTCGTCAACATGGATGGGATGAGATCCCGATTTTCTGCTAGATGTGTAGAGACCCAAAATTTCATTTATGTCATTATAGTAACTAATTGGGATAAAGTGGTCAAATTAATTATGCATTGCATGTTTAATGTTAATTAATATGTATGGAGTGTTTCTAAACAAATGAAGAACCAAGGGAGAAACAGGAAAAATAACAGAAAACAAGGGGGATAGTTCGAACGATCCCCCCAGACCGTTCGAACGGTACCAATAAGATCAGGCTCCCGAATGCTCAACCATTTGAATGGTCCCAACCATTCAAACGATGCCATTGAAAGTGGGTTCCCAAAGGAAACATCGTTCGAATGAACCCAAACTGTTCGAACCATGGTAGACAAAAAAGCCCAGAACAGAAGTCCAGTAAGCACAACTGTTCGAACAAACCAAGACCATTTGAACGATGCCTTGACCGTTCGAACGATGCCTTAGACCGTTCGAACAATTATGCATAGTAAAGTCGGGAAAAAAACCCTAAATTACGGGATTTTTAAGGTTTTAACACCCTTAGCACTATAAATAGGCGACTATTCGAGGGTTTTATGCTTCTTAAGAACTCTAAACCTAATTTGGAGAGAAAAAGGGAGAAAACCTAGAGTTTCTAAGAGGGTTCTTGCTTGTGAAGGAGGAGAAGTTTGGAGATCGCCCCAAAATCTTTCCTCAAGCGATTTTGGATCGTATGGAGACGATCCCGAAGGTCGATATACCATCTAACCTAACTCTATTATGGCTTTTGCATGATTAAACATGATTAAGTAAAGATTATTAGATGTTTTTATGATTGTGGGTTGATTATTGGTTATGGAGTAAGAAATGGGGTTTGCATTTGTTAGTTTGGTATTGTGAATATGATTTGGGTATTATGTGGATTGTTTGATGTTTAACTCTAATGATGTCCAAAATGGAGGATGGGAAAATCATGATGGAAGGGTTTGGATGAATTTTTATGGTTTTTGAATGAATGTGAATGGAGAGTGGGTTGATATAATTGAGGAATGGTGATTTATGAACAAGTGGTGGATTGAATGGGTTAATGGAAATGAACAGTGATGTTAGATGCTATAATTATGTTATGGAAATTGTGAAATTATGAAAAAATTGTATTTATGATTGTCATGATAAATTATGCCCTACGTACCTTGTATGGTGATTGACATTCGGGTAGGCCAAAAGTTAGAGGAAGTCTTCCAGGCCAGGAATTCGCTAACCATTGTGGTATGGACCATGAAGGAGTTTCCATGGTGGAGGATCGGAATCTAAAGGATGACCTATTTAAATGTTAATCACGACACTCAAGCACAATTCATATGCATAGTAAGTAGATAAGTCTCACGAGTGCACGCATTTCATGAAAACAGTTGAACAACATGTATTGGTAAGCATTTAGGATGCATGTATTGGTAAGCAGTTGAACAACACGTATTGGTAAGCATGTAGGATGCATGTATTGGTAAGCAGCTGAATAACATACATTAGTAGGCATGTAGAATGCATGTATTGGTAAGAAATGGAATAACATGCATCGGTAAGCATAGAACCTCACAAGCACATGTATCTCACAAGTCCAAGAGTCTCACAAGCACACGAGTCAAGGTGATGATATGGGATGCTCACATGTTTTCCGCACTCTGATTGTGTAAATACGCTATGAAAATGATATGGATTATGAACATGTGATATTATGTTGTTAGTTAGACTGTATATACAATGAGCATTTTCAATGCTCTGTCGAACTGTTATTGTCGGCAGGTTTATAGCCGGAGCAAGCCACCGAGCCGTAGGTCGAGGAGGAGTACTTGGAAGAGGAAGAAGAAGGTGATCTTCCTGAGGAGGGAGTTAGGGATTTGGACCGCTTTCCCTATTATTAGATACTTTGTTTCATTTTAAAGGGGTTGTAATAGACACTTGTTACTTTTAGTTGATGTTGCTTAGATGTGGATTTTATATGGGGATCATGATGAATGATCCAAATTGTGGGTTAAGTTTGAATTGGTCTCATGTTGCACTTGATGGTTATTTCATTATATTGAAATTTTATTATTGTCATTTTCTAGATTCGTGTTTTAGCATTGCCTTGTATGCTATGGAGTTAAGCAGGTTCAAGTAGTGTCACGGGCCCAAAGTCCTATTATGACCAAGGTAGGGAATTGGGGCGCGACAAGATGCCTGAGTACTCAGTAGTCAGTACTCACTAAAAGATATGCAAGTAGCTTCCTCAAACTGAATCGCCCTATAACGACCCGGAATTTTAATATAATAAAATTATGTGTTTATGGGTCCTTAATGAAGGTTAATTAGTTAATTATTTGTTAAATTAATAAGAAGGGGATTTTGCTCAGGGTTGAAGTGCACTGAGGAAATCTCAGTATCATTTGGCAAAAATCACACACAGTGTGCTGGTCGACTACCGGGACACACCCCTACCGTATCAGTTCCGTCAAGTATCATTTCGCGGGACCGCGGGGCCATTATGTGATAAAATTGAGAAAAACGAAAAATTTCCATATTTTCAGAAATTAAGTGGGACTCAATATCTGTTGGAGATCCAAATAGAAATCCGTGTGGTTAGCACTAATGCGTGTCGGTCGGCCGTGGGGACTAATGTCTGTCATCACGGCAGTTAGTTATCTCAAACGAAGAAACGGCGGCCTGTTTTGTGTTCGAAATCAGAAAATTAGTGGGTTTTGTAATTTTCTTCCGGACTAAAGTGTAGCTGTCAAAACTCAGTATTTTTCCCCGAACTTTTTACAGTAGGTGTCGGACTGCTCCAAGTTCGGTCACCTAAAGTTTCGTCAAAATCGGATGTCATTAAGTAGGATTACGGATGCCGTATATGCGAGAAAATACGGAATAATAGTCAAATGGTCAACCCGTTGACTTGGTCAACGGGGACCATTAATGGTGGTCATGTGCATGGCACATGACCCTTGCATTATAAATAGGGGGCAGCCCCTTTTATTATCACATTTTTGCAACAGTGAGGGATTCTGCCACAGCATATTGTAGAGAGAGAAAGTGAGGACAGAGAAAGGAAGAGAGAGAAAGAGGAGAGAGAAAGAAGAGAGAAGTGGGTCCTTGAGGTTTTTCGACGTCCCCGACGCGTTGGCGGCGTCCGATTTTCTATCCGGAGTCTCGTTTTGCGTGTAGAGAGAGAGAGAGAAAAAGGTTGAGAGAGAAAGTGGAGAGAAAGTTGCATGCGCTCTACCCCGAGATTGATCGTCGTTGGGAACGCGTTGGTGACATCCATTTTTGCCTACGAGGCCTCGAAACGCGTGAAACAGTAAAACCCCTCTCTTTTCTTCTCTTTTTCCGCTTATTTTGCTATATTATTTCATGTGATGTATATGCATGTCTTTTCACGTGAATGAAAAAGGGGCGGAGACCCCTATGTGATGTTGCGATTGTATGTGGTCTCTCGGGGAGCCCAGATCGGGTCCCGGGTAAATTATATCGCCACCCTAGGGTGACGAAAAGTTGTTTTGCATGTCTTGTAAGGCTATGGAGACATCCATTAGTCTGGAAACGCTCCCTAACGGGACGGTGTGTTACCGGAGTTGGTTCACGGGCGCGAGGCCCAAGTATTTCAGTTAATCAAGCGAGGCTTGGGTTAACTGGGGTTAACCTGTGGTTAGAAAATCTAACCAGGGTTCAGTATAGTCCGTGGTTCCTCTTTGACTAGGTCAGGAGAGACGGTGCCCAGTAAGGCCCGGGGTTCCTCCGTGACTGATAGTCGGGAGATGTCGGTCTGTTTGTCTAGGTCGTCCGTGGTGCCTCTTGGACTAGGTCAGGAGTGGCGGTGTCCTGCATGGCCCGTGGTTCCTCCGTGACCGGTAGTCAGGAGATGTCGGAGTCCTAGGGAGTTTAAAGTGGCTAAACATCAGATAGTGTATAGTCCGAGGTTCCTCTCTGGGTGGGTTAGAAGATGTCGGCACCGTGTCTATCGTGGTCCCTTCTTGGTGGAACGTCAGGAGATGTCGGCATTGGTATAGATGTCGGGGTTCCTCCGTAAACTAGCCAGAAGATGACGATAGGCAGGTTGGTCGGGGTTCCTTCATAACTGATACCCAGGGCGATGGCGGCGAATACACGGTAGATGTGGCCAGTCAATTGAATGGAAAAATGTTCTTATTGGGTGAATGCCCATGTTGTGTGTGTAAGCTTCGGATACGAAGTGGTCTGAGTTGGTATACTCAGAGTTGGTGTATTTGTTTGAGTTGGTGGACTCATAGTTCGGTATGGAATCATCGGATTCTAGGTGAGTTGGGTTGGTATACCCAAGGTTTTGTCATGTTCGGGTGAAAGCCGGAACAGCGTGTGTGAGTCTAAATGACTCAATGTATTATGGTTATGATTTAGAGACTTTAAGCTAAACATTTGTGGGCTGTGGCCAATTAATAGAGTCTTAGGACTCGAAATGAAATATGATTGATGATCGAAACGATAATTTGGTAATATAATACATTCATAACTGAACCTCATAATTAGAAAGTAATGTGAGGTCGGGAACCTCTGTTAGGGTGACGTAACCCTAAGTGACCTTGGGTCACAATTTATTATATACTGTTCTATTTTACTGTAACATGCAAATTGAACTGCTTATTATATCATTACTGATGCGTGTTATTATGTGGAAAATAGTTTAGAAGGATTGTGGTTTTATTGGGCTTCATAGCTCACTGACTTTTTGTGTCAGCAGATCTTGGAGCTGCTGATCCGTAAGTGAAAAATCTATCTGGATATTTTGGAAGCTTGTACAAGTTGTACCTGGCGTGATAGAGACGCCTACTTTTGTAAAACAAACTTGATGTAAATAATACAGGTATATGGTTTGTATGATGGCTATTGTGATGACAGGTATTATTTGCTTTTTGGGAGCATCTGATAAATGTTTAAATTTCCCGCATTTTTGCGGGTAAAGTCTTCCGCTTGCATGATTTGACGAATGGACACGCGTCTTGGAACTTGATTCCCTAGGCGCGGGTTCGGGGCGTCACACGCCCAGTTCATCTGGATAGAACTATTCATAAACTCAGTTTGTAGTTCTGGACACTTCACTGGACACTGATTGGTATTAAATCAGAGTTGGTTTTCTGGTTAATCAGCTGATGTGATGCACAACATCCAACTCTAACTTGAGTTTTCCAATACATAACAAAATAAACAATTGCCCTTTTATAGAACATATGAACAGGAACAAATCCAAGGAATTATTTGTATGAACACCATTTTATTTTTGTCAGAGATTCCCTAGACTTCTTCAAATAATGAACAATTGATCAGTGTTTAAGTTCATGATTTATTTCTATTCAAAATAAGGAATTTCAAACAAAATAAAAATAAAGAAGCAAGCCAATTTACCGATTAAAAACATAGCAATTTAGTTCTGAGGTCAAAAGGATTACAAAATCACCAAACCAGTCTTTTGGTTCAGCAACAGCTCAATAACTTTGTGCCCCACTTTGAGGACCAGTATCTTTTTGAGTTTCTCGTACACGGATAGAAATAGAATGATGAGAACAGTTAACCTAAATGATAATGAAACGAAAAGAAACATAAGGGGATGTAGACATAATAGTGGTGAAGGTGATTTGCAATAATCTCAACACCGTGATCAAATTGGGTAGTGAACATTTTTGCAATGGGGATTTTTTGGTGCTTATAAATCAAAGTTTCTCTTGGGTAAGCATGGAAGGACTTAGGAGTTAGGACTCCCTTGACCAAATGCTTGGTTAATCATGATAGCATTCCATTCACTCTATATTTTATGAAAAACGAGATATCAATTAGCACACCCAGGTAGGAATTTAGAGAGAAGAATTGGAGGGGTCATGAAATTTTGTATCAAAGGAATTAAATTCAATTCAGAAATAAGTCAAATGGAAAAACCAACCATACCGTAGATGAGAGTTTAGAGAGATTGACAAGTCAAGTATACCAGCATGGGGTCATGAGTTTATATTTCAAAGGTATTAAATATTAATTTCTCTGCAGAATTAGTGAGAAACCAACAAGTCAAGCATACCCGGATGAAATTTTAGCAAGAAAATCAATACATGCATTTATTTTTGTGATTTTGTAGCAACTAACCTTCTTTAATTAACAACAAAAATTGAGAATGAGATCTTTTCCTAGATGAAAATTTGGAGGCAAAACTCGTTTAGGTAATGAAATTCTTATTGTAAAATGACCAGGAGAGAAAAACTATCTGAATTTTTAGGGACTTTGGTAGTTAAGATTCATAAATTTCTTGGATTTGGGAACTGTGTGTACAAGCACAAGCTTTTCTTGACAATGGAGATGGACAAAGAGTGTAACTTCAGAAATATCCTTGTATTTTTGTAGAACCACCATTATCGCTACCACTCCCTTTCGTAAATATCCCAAACATTTTGCCAACGAGGATTTTACTAACCAAAATATCCTGACCATTGGTTTAGCTAAAATATTGACACAAGAAAAGAAAACAAAATTGGAGAAAAACAGTTACAAGAAAATTATTATGCAAGAGAATCCCAAACCTTTATCGTGTGTTTGGTTTGCAAGAAAATAAATTACAAAAATAAATGAAAAGAACAACTTTTTTCTAAATTGTCCATTTTGAAGTTGCATATTTCTATATTGAAATAGCCACTGATATTACCACTAGTAATCGCAACCTGGGAAACAAAATTTTATCAAATTTTGCATTTTTCTTTAGCAAAATAACTATCTTTTGGCTGAGAAAAGATATGGTGGAAAGTACTATAGGAAAATTGACACTGTTTAGAAGCCACTTCTCAAGAAAACAAGACTTTCTAATGAACCGAATATAATGAAAGTGAATTTTCTCAAGAAAGCCAATTTTATCGCATCACTTTCTTGAGAAATAACAGAGCCTTTATTGTTTTCATAAAATTTTTATGTCTAACTAGGTCTACTATCTGTAAGATCAATACCAACCGTATTGTAGTCCCATTTAATTAGATCTTCTAGGTCAAGTAGTGATATGATTATCATAATCATCAAATCTCTTGTATTCTTTGGATGGTAGTAGTAAAGATCTAATTAATTGGTTCGACAGACTAGTTTTGATATATTGGCATACTTATTCGTAAGGATATATGGAGAGATTAAGGGGGATGTTACTCATCGAATTAGTGTTGAGTGGTTAAATGGAGATTCGTTTCTGAAGTGATACGTAATAGACAAATCCACTTAAATTAAAAGAAAAAGTTTGTAAGTCAACAATATGACAGGCTCTGATTTATAACGCAGAATGCTAGATAACCAAAAAATAACATATTCAAAGATATAGTGTAGCCAAGAAGTGAAAGTTGAGATGGATGATAAAAAGGACTAGGAAAATAAGCTCATAAATGAGTTCAAGAGTTCTGAAATAAAATAGGGGAGAGGGATCAACTAACAAGGTTCAAACATGTTCATCAAAATCAAATGATGACATCAATGGAAAGGATGAATCGGTGTAGGTCAAAGGCTCTAAAAAATAATTGCGTCGCTAAAGGTTATAGCGACGAAAATAGCTTTTCATCGCTAATAGTGAACTTTTAGCGACGGATAATTTATGTCACTGAATATTAAAAATGGTCCCCAAAACTACTTTCTAACCACAGTTAAAAGAACACTAGCGACGGTATGTAGACATTAGCGACCAAAGTTTTTTTGTTGCTAAAAGTTTTAAACTTTTAAAACTTTTAGTGACGGAAACACTTCCGTCACTAAAACTGATTTTTTTTTTTAAAGTTTTTTATTTTTAACATGTAACCTGTTCCATTCACGTCTACCTGTAATTCCATGAATATACAATCACGCTACCAAATAATCTTGCTTTTCTCTTTAGAATTTGAGATTGTGCTCTACTTGGATTTTAACTAAACATTCATCAAAATCAAAATACAAACTAAATTCCTATCCTTCTGTATTAGACCCTTAAAAGCTTTAAAATCTTGGAATAGGGCAGAAGCAATCACAAATAAAATAGACAAAAAATGACTTAAGGGACAAATATTTAAAATCAAAATACATACTAACTTCCTATCCTTTTGTGTTGGACCCTTAAATGCTTTAAAATCTTGTACAATAAACAAGAGTTTGAGAAGGTCGAATGTGCTTACCTCATCAACGACTTTAGTAGGGAACTTGAGATACCCATCCTTGATATGCCCACCTAGCTCCTCGACTTGCATGCGTTGGCCACCAGTAGAAGCCTGTAATAGCAAAGCAGAACAATCAGCAGAAGGAACAAGACTATACAATACTTGAATACTTGGTAAACAAATTCCCCTAAAATGGAGAATTTTTTTGGGTCATTCAATTCCTGCTCAACAAGTCCGCTTACTAACTGTTTCACTTGGGACACTATAAGTTGGGATGTTTCCAAAATAAGGGTTCCCTCCATTTTATGATGTCTAGAGACTCTAGTCTTAAACCAATCTCGCATATTAATCATAATTGTATCAATCTCCAACCCAAAAAAAAAAACAATGAATAGAAAAAGCAAAGAATCATCGTTGATGGAAAAAAGAAAGAACATTACATGGGGATTCTTACTCAGATAGATTTACATCAAAAAGAAAAAAGGGGTTTCAGGGCTCGAACAAACCTTCCAAGTATCAGGGCAGTAAGTGCTATTGTCTCATAAAGAACTGCAGTCATCAACCAAGGTCAGGTCCGCCAAAAGAAATGGTTTGCGAAGGTTTATTCTCCACCTCTTCCAAGAAAACATCATCAACTTCAGATATTTGTGGAAAATCAGCATCTTCAAAAAAGGAATCTAATCACATTCTTGCTAATATAAGTCGCTGCATCAGGACCCCCATGACCATCAAACACCTGCATCAAGTATCCAATTCCACCAATTACATTAGCACCAACAACAACAAAAATCAGATTTCAAATGATAAGTGATCAGCCTGATGGTTAAGTACCCCATAAAAAGCACAGGACACCTAAAAAAGTGAACACCAAGTGTGCAGATAGATCATCAATCCCTAATGAACAAAACCAGAAATATATTGATTATACACTCTATCAGAAAGCTTACGTATCAGGACATATAAAAAATTTCCCCAACCCATTAGGTACCGAATACAAGATTCTAAATTGCTATTAAGTTTCACATGAAGCTCGAAAACAAACCTGTTACCCAATCCCAAAGAAAAATCATATAAATATAAAAGCACGAGCGCTTATATATCATAATTTCTCCCGGTCAGGAGAGAGGGAGGAGAGAGAGTGCTTACGGACGACAATGACAGTGCAGGGGCACCGGCACCAGCATTGTAGGCACAGGAGTAGCGACAGGACAGGGTAGATGGAGAAAGGGAGAGATTGAAATAAACGAACAAAAGAGAAAACGGGAGGGGATTTTTTTTTTTTTTTTTGAACGCCCCACGTGTGGCCTTCCATGGGAAGGTCTGGGATCTAATCTCCTTGGGGGTAAGGTAAGGGGTAGCAAGAGCCACAATGCCCCCAGTTAACTAGTAACCGTACTGACTCTACTAATGTATGCCCCGATACCAAAAAAAAAAAAACATAACATTACAAAACAAAACAAAAAACAACGCCCCTATGGAGACCGTATGGTCTTTTCGTTTTTTTTTGTATTAAGAAAAATAACCTGATTCAGTTTAACCTAGATCATGTTATTTTAAATATGTCATTTAAAATAACATGATTCGGATTATTTCATTTAGATCAGATTTTAAAATTCACTCAAATAACTTTATTTCAAGCAAAATAATGTAAATCATATTATTTTAATTAGATCAATTAATTTATTTGGTTCATCCAAAATAATGTGATTTATGTATTAACTATAGTGTTTCTTAAATCGGTAAAATGCTTATGTAGGTCTTGTGCCCATCTTGTGGCCGGACATTGTTTGACCTCTAAGAGATAAGTGCTCAAATAGGAAAGAAAACATCAAACTTGCCTGAGGGTAGTGCTCAAATCCTATATCACGTTGTGATCAGAAGACAATGATGAACAACTCGTGTTTCTTTTAAGCAACCATTAATTCTATTGTTGGGGTGCAGCTAATAAAGAGAGTGACAACTGAAAATAAGAAGAAAAAAATATAAGTGAGGTGCAATCATCAAATATTGGGGTGCGCTTAATACCACCTTTTATTTTTATTTTTTTTGTTCCGATATCATTAACCAGGGGGGATTGGATCCCCAAACCTCCCTCAACACAGGGAGCCAACGATATGACAGGCTCTGATTTATGACGCAAAATACTGGATAACCAAAAAAATAACATATTCAAAGATATAGTGTAGCCAAGAAGTGAAAGTTGAGATGGATGAGAAAAAAGACTAGGAAAATAAGCTCATAAATGAGTTCAAGAGTCCTGAAATAAAATAGGGGAGAGGGATCAACTAACAAGGTTCAAACATGTTCATCAAAATCCAATGATGACATCAATGGAAAGGATGAATCTGTGTAGGTCAAAGGCTCTAAAAAATAATTGCGTCGCTAAAGGTTATAGCGACGAAAATAGCTTTCCATTGCTAATAGTGAACTTTTAGCGACGGATAATTTCTGTCACTGAATATTAAAAATGGTCCCCAAAACTACTTTCTAACCATAGTTAAAAGAACACTAGCGACGGTATGTAGACATTAGCGATGAAAGTTTTTTTGTTGCTAAGAGTTCTAAACTTCTAAAACTTTTAGTGACGGAAACACTTCTGTCGCTAAAACTGATTTTTTTTTTTAAATTATATTTTTTATTTTTAACATCTAACCTGTTCCATTCACTTCTACCTGTAATTCCATGAATATGCAATCACGCTACGAAATAATCTTGCTTTTCTCTTTAGAATTTGAGATTGAGCTCTACTTGGATTTTAACTAAACATTAATCAAAATCAAAATACAAACTAAATTCCTATCCTTCTGTATTAGACCCTTAAAAGCTTTAAAATCTTGGAATAGGGGAGAAGCAATCACAAATAAAGAAGACAAAAAATGACTTAAGGGACAAACATTTAAAATCAAAATACATACTAACATCCTATCCTTTTGTATTAGACCCTTAAATGCTTTAAAATCTGGTACAATAAACAAGAGTTTGAGAAGGTCAAATGTGCATACCTCATCAACGACTTTAGTAGGGAACTTGAGATACCCATCCTTGATATGCCCACCTAGCTCCTCGACTTGCCTGCGTTGGCCGCCGGTAGAAGCCTGTAATAGCAAAGCAGAACAATCAGCAGAAGGAACAAGACTATACAATACTTGAATAGTTGGTAAACAAATTGCCCTAAAATGGAGAATGTACAGGGTCATTCAATTCCTGCTCAACAAGTCCGCTTACTAGCTGTTTCACTCTGGGACACTATAAGTTGGGATGTTTCCAAAATAAGGGTTCCCTCCATTTTATGATGTCTAGAGACACTAGTCTTAAACCAATCTCGCATATCAATCATAATTGTATCCATCTCCAACCCAAAAAAAAAAAACAATGAATAGAAAAAGCAAAGAATCATCGTTGATGGAAAAAAGAAAGAACATTACACGGGGATTCTTACTCACATAGATTTACATCAAAAAGAAAAAAGGGGTTTCAGGGCTCGAACAAACCTTCCAAGTATCAGGGCAGTAAGTGCTATTGTCTCAGAAAGAACTGCAGTCATCAGCCAAGGTCAGGTCCGCCAAAAGAAATGGTTTGCGAAGGTTTATTCTCCACCTCTTCCAAGAAAACATCATCAACTTCAGATATTTATGGAAAATCAGCATCTTCAAAAAAAGAATCTAATCACATTCTTGCTAATATAAGTCGCTGCATCAGGACCTCCATGACCATCAAACACCTGCACCAAGTATCCAATTCCACCAATTACATTAGCACCAACAACAACAAAAATCAGATTTCAAATGATAAGTGATCAGCCTGATGGTTAAGTACCCCATAAAAAGCACAGGACGCCTAAAAAAGTGAACCCCAAGTGTGCAGATAGATCATCAATCCGTAATGAACAAAACCAGAAATATATTGATTATACACTCTATCAGAAAGCTTACGTATCAGGACATTTAAAAAATTTCCCCAACCGATCAGGTACCGAATACAAGATTCTAAATTGCTATTAAGTTTCACATGAAGCCCGAAAACAAACCTGTTACCCAATCCTGAAGAAAAATCATATAAATATAAAGGCACGAGCTCTTATATATCATAATTTCTCTCGGTCAGGAGAGAGGGAGGAGAGAGGGTTTACGGGCGGCAATGACAGTGCAGGGGCACCAGCACCAGCACCAGCACCAGCACCAGCATTGTAGGTGCAGGAGTAGCCACAGGACAGGGTAGTAGAGAAAGGGAGAGATTGAAATAAACGCATACTCCCAAGGTGTACTCCTAAATATACTCCTAAATCCTAACCGTTTATCTCAGTTGTTAAATGTTTAGGATTAGAGCTGATGTGGCATTAGAAAAGACAAAATAAGCTAACTCAAATCCCGACCTTTAGTGATTGGTTATAAATGGTTAGGATTAGAGAGTAGATTTAGGAGTATATGTTGTTAAATGGTTAGGATTAGAGCTGATGTGGCATTAGAAAAGACAAAATAAGCCAACTCAAATCCCGACCTTTATTGATTGGTTATAAACGGTTAGGATTAGAGAGTAGATTTAAGAGTATATTTGGGAGTACCTATAGACTGACTCAGAAAGAAAACGAACAGAGGGGATTTTTTTTTTTAACGCCCCACGTGAGGCCTTCCATGGGGAAGGTCTGGGATCTAATCCCCTTGAGGTAAGGGTTGCAAGAGCCACAATGCCCTTAACTACTAACCGTACTAACTCTACTGATGTATGCCGATACCAAAAAAAAAACATAACATAACATAACAAAACAAAACAAAAAACAACGAATTAGTCTAGGGATACTCCCAAAGTGTACTCCCATATATACTCCCTAATCTTAACCGTTTATCTCAATTATTAAACGATTAGGATTCCAGCTGATGTGGCAATAGAAAAGACAAAATAAGCCAACTGAAATCTTGGCCCTTAGTGGTTGGTTATAAACGGTTAGGATTAGGGAGTATATTTGGGAGTATAATTGGGAGTACCCATAGACTGACTCAAAAACAATGCCCCTATGGAGACCGTATGGTCTTTTCGTTTTTTTTTGTATTAAGAAAAATAACCTGATTCAGTTTAACCTAGATCATGTTATTTTAAATATGTCATTTAAAATAACATGATTCGGATTATTTCATTTAGATCAGATTTTAAAATTCACTCAAATAACTTTATTTCAAGCAAAATAATGTAAATCATATTATTTTAATTAGATCAATTAATTTATATGGTTCATCCAAAATAATGTAATTTATGTATTAACCATAGTGTTTCTTAAATCGGTAAAATGCATGTGTAGGTCTTCTGCCCATCTTGTGGCCGGACATTGTTTGACCTCTAAGAGATAAGTGCTCAAATAGGAGGGAAAACATCAAACTTGCTTGAGGGTAGTCCTCAAATCCTATATCACGTTGTGATCAGAAGACAATGATGAACAACTCGTGTTTCTTTTAAGCAACCATTAATTCTATTGTTGGGTTGCAGCTATTAAAGAGAGTGACAACTGAAAATAATAAGAAAAAATTATAAGTGAGGTGCAATCATCAAATATTGGGGTGCGCTTAATACCACCCTTTATTTTTATTTTTTTTATTTTTTTTGTGCCGATATCATTTACCCGGGGGTATTGGATCCCCAAACCTCCCTCAACCCCCCCCCCCCCCCCCCCCCAACTAGGTGTAACCTAGCAGAGGAAAAATCAATCCTCATAATAAGATATAGTAATGGATTTATTCCTATCACTAAAAATATTTTATATTAGCGACGGTAATTTTCAGTCACTAATATTAACGGCGAATAACGTCCATTGCTAAAATAATCTATTATTTATATTATAATTGACGACATTTAGGGAGGGATCTAAAAATTTGTTTCTAAAAATAAGATATAACGACATTGCTAACAATATTTTATATTAGCGAAGGTCGTTCGCTAAACATAAAAATGTTATAATATTAAAAAAAAAACCATGAATTGGTGATGGAAATTCAGGGGTGGGTTGAAAACCACTAATAAAATTATCTTTAGCGATGATTTTTATATCCATCACTAAATTTCCATTGCAAAAAAAAACACTTTTTTTGTATCATGTAGTTCATCACGTGAGTGATTATATCCACCGACTAAGACAATTCAGGAAGTTTATTATACAAATATTTCATATTGCAAAAGTTTCTGCTCTCATACACTTACCCTATGTTTGGTTGCCGAGAAAATAAATAATGGAAAAGAAAAGAAAATTGGACAAAACACAATTAAAAAGTGTATTAGAAATCTAAAATTTTCTTTTCTTTTTTATGTTTTTGCTTATTTTCCCCACAACCAAACGTAGCATAAGAGTCCGCTCTCTACGAGAGCTACAAAGATTACCTATGAGCCTCCTCTCTCTTAAAAGCTTATTCAATCTCACTAAGCCATCCATGCTAACTACTTGAGAGATAATTTTTTATTTTTTTTTGGTAATGCATCAGCTGAACATCAAAATTCCCTATGGTTGAAACTACAGAGTCAATAGAGTTAAGGGCATCATGCAACTACAATTTTACCATATGACAAAATGGTAACATATGAAAACTTCCACCTAAAACCCATCAAAAGTCCCAACCGAATAGCTAGAATCTCGGCCACCAAAGGATTTGATCCCGCTCCGCAAAAAGAAGCAACACCCACCATGTGATTATCTGAGTCCCATCCTATACAGCTTGCTGCCACACAATGGAGCTAGGGATTTAAGGCTTCGTCCACCTGGAAGACATACCCTCGACTAATAAATCGGGGATCAGGGTCTGGGAATTGGAGCTGTTGGGTGGCAGGGAGATGGTCTGCTACACATCGACCTGCTGATGCAATATTCCCATGTGTTGGGAGAGAAAACAGTTGAGAAAATAAGTTGTATGATTTACTCAGGATATCAGACATTGTGAAAGGTGCATTATTAAATATAACCTCATTACGACTCTTAAAATTTTACCATAGGAGAACCACCCAGAGATTGAAACCTATGTGCAAGGAAGGATCTTGCACATCTTTATAAATAGAAAACCAAGAACAGGCCCATTCAGAGAGGGTAGAAAAACTCAGAGCTTGGGAACGTATAGACAAGGAGGAGGCAAACCACAATCTGGCTATAAGGGTGCATTGAGTAAACAAATGCCATTTGAGATTCACTTGATTCTTTGCACAGAGGGCATAGATCCATGGATATAATATGCATTCCGATGGAAAAGATTTGCACGTACCGGTAAAGCATTGAGAAGCAATTGCCATAGAAAATATTTCAGTTTGAGGGGGAAGTATATATGCTCGACCATAACCATGGCCAGAAGGCACGAGGAATCGGACAAGTGTCCTGATGAGAGGAGAATTGAAAATATCCCTCCCGGAACATGACCTGACATAAGTCGCCTATAGGCTGAACGAAGATCCTTTAGGACACCATTTCCAGAAAGGACAATCGAAAGTGGGATGAAGAGGAAGAGAAATCGAGGTAATTTGACAAGCTAGATGGGAGGGAAACATAGAGTAGATTTGAGGAACATTCCAGGAAATGGGAGAGCTTTGCGAGGAATGATAGGGGCTAAGAGAAGCGGGAGCAATTCCCGAAATCCACGGATCGGCCCAAATATTCAGATTTTCCCCATTTCCAATATCCCATGCGAGCCCATCCATGACCAGGTCACGGGCTGAAAAGATACTCTTTGAGCCCCAGGAATCCGAAGATTTGATGAAAACCTATGAGGTCTTGCGTGAATCAATCGCTTATGAGTGCTTATGAGTTCTTATGAGTTGTGAGCTTTTTATAGTCCTTGTGAGTCGTGTGAGCCATATATGATGCCTTGTGAGATATGTGTGAGCCTTTGAGATACTTGTGAGCATCTATGATCCTTTGAGAGCTTTGTGAAACGATCTTAGAATACCAACCCAATGTTTGGTTTTATCGAGACTTATGAGCATGTGAGTTACCTTATGAATACTTATGAGAAATCCGATCATGCGAGACTAGTATACATGTGAGACTTGTGAACATCGTAATAGACTTAGAAAACCTTTTAATATAGTAGCATAACCCTTTGAAAACTTAGAATATAACAAGTGAGAACTTTGAGCATCAAACATAGTACATAGCTCTTGTGAGCATCATGGAAATCATAGAATACCTTAATAGCATTGAGGCATATGCATAAAGTATCATACATCATAGAAATCCTAAACTTTCTTAAACTTAAAAAATCCATTTCATAGAAACATCATAGAAATCCCAACATAGAGAACTAGTAGGAATTACCTACTTAAATTTATAACCAAGTTAGGTAGTAAAAGGTATTTACCTTTTGAAGGATTGATTTCCTTCAATCGAGAGCTTTTAGAAAGCTTGAGGGATCAAAATCCAAGCTACAAGAAGCTTATGGAAATCTGGAAACAAGAACAGAGCTTCACTTTTGCTCCTAGACACCAACCATTAACTAACCTTAGAGAAATCCAAGCTTAAGAAATCACTTTGGATTCGAAATCCAGGTGTTAAAACACCAAGAAAGCAAGAAGAACTCTTCCTTTGATGGCAAACATGAATTCAAGAACACCCAAGAAATATCTCAGTTTTCTTCTTCTTCTTCTTTTTCACTTTCTCTCACAAATCCAAGCTTAGGGTTTGAGTAGAGCAAACCCACGAAATCCCCTTCTATTTATAGGCCAAAGGTTGCCAAAAACCCCTTATGAAAATATCTCCCAAGATCGGTGGCAAGTTATAGATCGTTTCTGGGTATTTTTGCCCTTTTTCGCGTATAAGACTTCGACGTCTGGGTGCTCTGACTGGGTTGAGTTTTTCCCACTTTGGTATTTCGACCATAACTTTTGACTTGCTTATCGGATTTTGACAATTTAACTTAGGTTGGACTCGTTGTTCAAAGGGGAACAATTTTGGTCTAATGGACAAATCCTAATTCTGAGTTCTTAATGGTCTAAATAGACTCTAAAGCTGACTGATCTGGGATGGATTACAGCAGATTAGGATTTCAGCAGACCAGATTTCGAAAATCCAACATTTGACTTAACTTATACTCAAAATCTGAAAAAGTGTTAAACATGAACCTTGAAGAGAGTTTCAATATCTTTCTAATGGCTCAAGAATCATTTGATTCCGATTAGCGGTTACTAAACTATGGGTTCCTAAAGTTGAAGGTATGTTAAGACATCCCTCTTCTCGCACTTGGAATACAGAGTATTTTATACTCTTGCTCTCATCCCAAACACCCTAAACAATTTCCATACATGCTTTAATTCATTCAAAAACCTCATTTGATTTTTAAAACATGAAACTATACTTCCATTAAGGCTTTAGGCCTTGAAAAGCACTATTCACAATACTATTCATAGAGCTATTCACAGGCTATGCCATCTAGTTCCGGGGTTCCTACAAATTCTTGGGAGGAAGAGGCCCCCCTCTGTCAGCTTTGGAGAACCATCTAGACTATAGAGAAGCCCTTAAGATTGAGTTTCAGCAAATTCTAGCTAGTGAAGAAGTTTTTTGGAAATAGAAAGCCAGATTGCAATGCTTAAAGAAGGGGATCAGAATACCCACTTTTTTCACCTGGTGGTGAGCTTTAGGAGGAAAGGGAACCTAATATCTAGCCTCCGAATAGGAAATCTTCTTATCAATTTTGAGCAAGGCATTGCCAGGGAAGTAGGAAGCTTCTTCGAGCATCTTTATTTTGAGGAGAGTTCATATAGACCAAAATTAGATGGTCTCGACTTTTCAATCCTTTTTGATTCTCAAAGAGAGATCGTGGAAGGCCTCTTTTCTGATCAGGAGGTCTTCGTAGTGGTCAGGAACATGGCTGGGGATAAGGCTCTAAGGCTAGATCGTTTCTGCATAGAGTTTTATAGGTAATGTTGACATATCGTGGGGAAAGACCTCTTGTAGGTATTCCATGAATTCTATATCTCAAACTTTTGACTCGGTCTTGAATAGCAAATTCATGGTCCTCATCCCAAAAGCATAGTTGTCAAGGCGATTAGGCAACTTGAGGCAATAGACCCCATGGACGCCTGAGGCACTAGCTTGAAGCGCTTGAGGTGTCGCCTGATGAATTTTTTGTTACAAACATCCCCCCAATGTATGAGATCTATGTATGACGCATTTCTTTGAATAAGGGCTGTAGTTCATTTAAATTACAAAATCTCTATTGTTAATATGCACTTTAATAGAATCATCTTTGGAGACAGTTATAAGAACAATAAATGGGGATTTCCATTTATGTAGATAAAAAAACGGAACAAAAAAAACAAAGTCTACAATGATTGTTGAAAGGGGGGGGGAGAGAGAGATTATGAAGGGTAAAAAATAGACAGAAACAATAGTCTACAGTAACAGCCAGACATGAGAGAGGAGGGAAAGGTTTAGGACTAAATAAATGACAAAAAAAATAGCTTGACAATCAATGTGACGTCAAACATGAGAGAGACAAGAGAGGGGGAGAGAGGGAGAGGCCGTACATCTTACTTTCATTTTTTTTCTTCTTCTTTTTTCTTGATTATACTCAAGAAATGTAATAAAAAATATATAATTATGAGGTTCGCAGTTATTTAAATTATAAAAGATCTCTTTAAATATGAGTTTATGAGAGTTTTGGGGGTCCTAAAAGAAATTTGAAGCATTTAAAGTGTAACGACTCGAAATTTTAATAGAATAAAATTATACGTTTATGGGTCCTTAACTGAGGTTGATTAGTTAAGTGTTTGATAAATTTGTGAAAAATCAGGTTTAAAGGCGAGGAGCTTCACCTTGGACGTTGATCTTTTTCCCGGACGTGTTGGCAGTGTCCGTTTTGCCCCTAGACATCTCGAAAAGCGCGAAAGATGTAAAATCCCTCTCCATCTCTTCTCTTTTCCCTTATTTAAGCTATTTTATTTATGTGGAATGGTTTGGTGATATTATGCGTGGATGGAAAAAGGTCGGAGACCTTATGAATGATGTATGGATGAGATGGATGGGAGTGAAAATGGAGCAAAGGGACGGAGCCCTCGGTTTCGGGCTGTTTCTAGCTCAAAATTTAGGCTCAGTGTGATTTGCGATAGATCGCAGGAGAAGTGTGATCGATCGCAGTTGTGATCGACTGCAGGAAGTTATGAGAGCCTGACTGGGCTTCTATATGTATGATGTGATGTGATTTTGACATTGTAAGGCAATGGTAGGGTCCATTGGCCTGGTTAAGTTCCCTATCGGAACTACTCTTGTATGATGTGATGTTTGTTTTAAGGCAATGGTAGGTCTATTGGCCTGGTAAAAGTCCCACCTCAGGACAACCTTTGTGTATGATGTGATGTTGTTGGGACATGGTAAGGCAATGGAATGGTCCATTGGCCGGGTAATGTTCCACACCAGAACGGTATACCCTCGGATTTGGTTCATGGGCGCGAGGCCCGAGTATTTCAGTTAACCAAGCTAGGCTTGGGTTAATTAGGGTTAACCTATGGTTAGAAAACCTAATCAGGGTTAAATATAATCCTTCGTGACTGATAGTCGGGAGTGGGCGGATTTGATATTCATTGATCTTCTTTGACTAGGTCAGGGGAGAACAGATGGTTGTGTTATCTGATAGATATGCCGTGAGGATAGAAGTCCCCACAGTGGTTGGGTCAGATGGTTGTGTTATCTGATCGATATGCAATGAGGAGAGAAGTCCCCACCGTGGCTGAGTCAGATGGTTGTGTTATCTGATAGATATGCCGTACCGAGGCTGAGTCAATAGGCTGTGATGCCTTTGATAGATATGTCGTCCGTACAGTGGCAGAGTCAGATGGTTGTGTTATCTGATAGATATGCCGTGAGGATAGAAGTCTCCACCGTGGCTAAGTCAGATGGTTATATTGTCTGTGATATGATAGATATGCTGTACCGAGGCTGAGTCAGTAGGCTATGATGCCTCTGATAGATATGTCGTCTGTACCGTGACTGAGTCAGATGGTTGTGTTATCTGATAGATATGCCGTACCGAGGTTGAGTCAGTAGGTTGTGATGCCTCTGATAGATATGTCGTTCGTACTGTGGCTGAGTCAGATGGTTGTGTTATCTGATAGATATGCTGTACCGAAGCTGAGTCAGTAGGTTGTGATGCCTTTGATAGATATGCCATCCATACCGTGGCTGAGTCAGATGGTTGTATTATTTGATAGATATGCCGTGAGGATAGAAGTCCCCACCGTGGCTGAGTCAGATGGTTGTGTTATCTGATAGATATGTCGTGAGGATAGAAGTCCCCACTGTGGCTGAGTCAGATGGTTGTGTTATCTGATAGATATGCCGTATCGAGGCTGAGTCAGTAGGCTGTGATGCCTCTGATAGATATGCCGTCTGTACCGTGGCTAAGTCAGATGGTTGTGTTATCTGATAGATATGCCGTGAGGATAGAAGTCCCCACCGTGGCTGAGTCAGATGGTTGTGTTGTCTGTGATCTGATAGATATACCGTACCGAGGTTGAGTCAGTAGGCTGTGATGCCTCTGATAAATATGTCGTCCGTACCGTGGCAGAGTCAGATGGTTTTGTTATCTGATAGATATGCCGTACTGAGGCTGAGTCAGTAGGTTGTGATGCCTCTGATAGATATGCCGTTCGTAATATGGCCGAGTTAGATGGTTGTGTTATCTAATAGATATGCTGTACCGAGGCTGAGTCAGTAGGTTGTGATGCCTCTGATAGATATGTCGTCCGTACCATGGCTGAGTCAGATGGTTGTGTTATCTGATAGATATGCCGTGAGGATAGAAGTCCCCACAGTGGTTGAGTCAGATGGTTGTGTTGTCTGTGATCTGATAGATATGTCGTGAGGATAGAAGTCCCCACCGTGGCTGAGTCAGATGGTTGTGTTGTCTGTGATCTGATAGATATGCCGTGAGGATAGAATTCTCCACCGTGGCTAAGTCAGATGGTTGTGTTTATAGATGTCGTGAGGCTAGAGTTTCTCACCGTGGCTGAGATCAGACGATTGTGTTGGTTCAAGCCGGTGAAGGCTCGGATTATGTATCGAGTCTATGGACTCAAGGTTGTACAGAGTCTAATGACTCAAGGCTGTATGGAGTCTATGAACTCAAGGTTGTACGAAGTCTAAGGACTCAAGGTTGATTTCATTGGGTGTAAGCCCGGTTGATCTCGATGGTTATCATGGGGGTATGGGACGCCATGGTAACAAAATTAATGTTAACGGATTTGGAAATGGATAGCGAGTCTACGAACTCTAACTTGGATATTGAGTCTACGGACTCAGGTTGAATACAGGTGAAGGCCAGTTGATTGAGTCTGCGGACTCAAGGATAGAGTGTGAGCGGTTGTCTGGGATGGTAACCTAGTGGTGTAGACGATGATTGGATGAACTTGGAAATTGAGGTTGGGAACCTCGAAATAGGGTGAAATAGCCCTGAGTGACCTCGGGTCACGGATTACGAGATTATATATTATTATAATATGAGAATTATATTGTAACACTATATTGTTATTGATGATGATAATTGTTACTAGGTGGAAAATAGCCTAGATGGATTGTGGATTTTGCTAGGCTCTATAGTTCACTCCTCTCATTTTATGTCTTCAGATTTGGAAGCAGTTGCCGATTGGCAAGGAGTTATACTTGATGGATTCTGAAAGTGTACCGGCGCAGTTGTGGCGCCAAAAGTAACGGCTATTGTAGCCAGTGAGGTAACGTATTTGCTTATGATAGATTATTGTGATGACCAGTTGTTATTGCTTATATAAGTTCATCAGAAAAGTTAAAAAATCCCCGTATTTTTGCGGGTAAAGTCTTCAGCATGCGTGGTTATGACGAACGGGCACGCGTCTTGGAACTTGATTTCCCAGGCACGGGTTCGGGGCGTCACATAAAGGCCTTTTTTAATTATTGAACTGCCTGAGCCTACTCTTATGCTTGGTTGCCTAGGCAACGCTTGTAATAATCATGCAAAAGCAGATGGGGATCATATGATCCACCCACAAACAAAGGAAGAGAGAGAGAGTGGTCAATTGTCCACCCATTGAACGAGAGAGAGGACAGGTTAACAGGAGGAAAACATACATGACACCATTCCTCTCTTCTTTCTTCTTCTATCTGCAAATAATTTTTTTTGTTGGATATACAAGCCCTAACATATTATAATGTAAAAAACATAAAAAGTATATAAAATAACATATTTTTTTGTTTACCAAATTACTATATTCAAATAAAGCAACTTTTATATCTTTAAACAATAATAATATTACATTTATCAGATTTATAATAATGACTGCCTGAGGCGGCCAGTCGCTTGAGCCCAGCGGAGTGCCTGGTAGCCGAGGCGACCGCCTCAGGCGATGCCTTTAATAACTATGCCCAAAAGCTGCTGGTGCACAACAAATTACTAATTTTAGACCAATTAGTTTGGTGGGAAGCATGTACAAAATTCTGGCTAATGTGCTAGAACTTCGTTTGAAAGTGATCATGAACTCGATTATTTCCTCATTTCAGTGTGCCTTTGTGGGAGGGAAGCAAATTCTAGATGGGCCTTTGATTACAAATGAATGTATAGAGGATCGTTTGCGCAAAACGGAGTTGGGCTTCCTGTGCAAAATTGATCTAGAAAAGGCTTATGACCACATTAATTGAGATTTTCTAGAATATATTCTTGGGAGGATGGGGTTTGGCATAAAATGGAGGGCGTGGATGCAATCATGCTTTAGGTTAGATTTTCTGAGCTCATTAACTGTTCCCCCCACGACTACTTTAAAAGCTCTTGAGGTCTCCATCAAGGGGATCCACTTTCTCCACTTCTGTTTGTAATGGTCTTGGAGGCCTTCAGTAAAATGGTGCAGAGAGCTTCGCCCATAGTTTGGGAAGGCTTGAACTTAGGTTGTGGAAACCTTCACATCTCCCATCTGTAATTTGTAGATGACACTCTTATTTTGTGAACCCTCTTGTATGAAATTGACTCTTATTAGATGCCTATTTCGTTGTTTTGAAGAACTGTCTAGGTTGAAAATTAATTTTGGAAAGAGTGTCTTGTTCGGTGCAGACAACGTTCCTAATCTGGGGAATTGGCAGCTTGTCTAGGTTGTAGAATAGGGAGTCTTCCAATGTAATATTTAGGGCTACCTTTGGGTGCTTCGTGTAAGGCAAAATCGGTTTGGAAATCTAGATTCTTCTCCAAGGGGGGGGGGGACGAATTGACACTAATCAAAAGTACCTGGTAGTCTCCCGACATATTTTCTATCCCTATTCAAAATCTTCGTTACTATTGCATCTGCTCTTGAGTGAATTCCGTGGTATTTCCTATGGAATGAGAGGTAGATTCTAGGAAGTATCACTTGGTAGATTGGAAAACCATATCTTTATCTAAGAGTGATGTAAGCTCGGAATTATTCCCCTCAGACGGGTGAATAAGGCTCTTATGGGGAAGTGACTTTGGAGATTTGGGGAGGAGGAGGGTAGTTTGTGGAGGGCAATGATAGTGGCTAGGCATGGTCTTCCTCATAGGTGGTGCTCTAATCTTGGGCATGGTCCTATGGGGGTTGGGGTGTGGAAGGCTATCATGCAAGGTTCAGAGGATTTCTCCAAGTTCACCCTCCTTAAGCTTGGCAATGGGGTTGAAGGTGTGGTCAATCCACCCTTAGGCAAACATATGATAATCTTTTTAGGCTTGCCTCAAATAAGGAGGCTTTGGTAGCCGAGTATTTGGCTTGTCATGATGGGGTGTCAGTTTGGACATCAAATTGAAGCGTGATTTACTAGATTGGAAGTTTCAAGACCTCCTCAGGTTATTGTCTCAAATTCAACAATTCCCATGAAACCCACTTATCAAGGATAGTCGGGTATGGTCCCCGAACAACAAGGGGTGGTTCTCAGTGAGTTCCTTTTTGGAAGACTTTCCATTTTGGCCCGAGTATAATTTTTCCTCAGCAAGTTGTATGGTTCTCATTAGTTCCCTCTAAATTATCATTTTTCTTGTGGACAACGGTTTTAAATAAAATCTTAACGAGCGATCACCTTATGCATAGAGGGTGGGGTCTGGCTAATAGATGTTTCATGTGCCTTCTAGCAGTGGGGACAGTAGATCACTTATTTCTGCATTGCCTGATGACGAGAGAGGTTTGGTCCTATTTCCTTTCACACCACTGTATCCCTTGGATCTTCCCTCGATTCTTTTTAGAGTTTCTTATCTTGTTGACTTTTAGTGTCCTCCCTAAGTCCAGTAGGCGTTGTGTGGCCTCTTCTGCAAGGGGCAATAACATGGGTCCTTTGGAAGGAAAGGAGCAGGAGGGTGTTCAAGGACTCATCCTTGACCATCTCATGGATCCAGGCTCGGGTTCACTTTCTAGTTTCAGCTTGGTGCTCCATAGGGGTGACAGTGGAGATCCTTGGGGGGGGGGGGGGGGGCATTTTTGCCTCTCAATTTTCTGGGGGGGGGGGGAGCATTTTTGCCTCTCAATTTTCTGTAAATGTTGCCCTTACGCTCACCTTCTCTTGCTTTATTTCGTTTCACTCTCTTGGTTTACTATTGGTGAACCTTGTGTTGCTTGTGGGGCGTTCCCTATTCATACATATATATATAGATATGTATGATCTCTTATGGATAAAAAAAATTATATAATGGTTTTGAACTTTTTGAATGATATTTAGAAGCTTTTTTTTTACCTGAGGTTTTTCGTGAGAAAAAAAATTAAAATTTGAAAATCTGATTGGTGCAATCTGCTAAACTATTTTATTGAGGAAAATAGTTAGTGATTGATGAGTTTAAATATTTTAGAATTTCTGAAACTTGTTTAGGGGCGTTCGGTGAAGAATTAAAACCGGGTGATGATTTTTCTCTCTTTAAGATTTATTTTTGCTGTTTTTTTGAGTTTTTTGTGCTCTAAAATAAATATGAGATTTAGTAAATCTTTAGAGATTCAAAAAATATTATCACTAATGTTGGCTGAAGGGTGGTTTGAAGCACTGAAGTGCTTTTTAGTTTTGTAACAAAAAACTTCATTTTTTTTCAAAAATTCGCGAATTATTTGCGCATTTTTAGGTTGCTGAAATATTCTCCGAATCATTGAAATTATTTGCGAATTTTTCGAATTATCCAAATTATTCCCGAATTATTTTCTCAAATTTGGCAAAACAACTACTTATTTTGTATATATTTTAATCAAATTGTTTGGTATATTTTTATATTTATTAAAAAAAAATTTCTCTAATTTTCACGATATTTTCCGAACTTGACCCTGTCGAATTATTCTTGAAACCTGACTTTGTCACTATGATTTTTAGAGTATTCAGGAATCCAACTTCAATGCTTGTCACAAGCAACTATGGTGATAATCCTACTGTCCAAATCACAATTGTAAAGTTTGATGATACTAATTTTTTGGAATAGTCTCAATCAGTGAAGATTTACATTGGCGGAAGCGAAAAGCTTGGTTACTTGAATGGTAAGGTGAAGAAACCTTATATGGAAGATGTCATATGACAAATGGGAATAAGAAAATCTTATGGTGATGTCATGGTTACTCAATTCCATGCAATTACACAATAATAAAAGTTTTTTGTTCTTTAAGATAGTGAAAGAGGCTGGGATAAAGTTATCAGAACTTATTCCCAACATCAGAATATTGCTAGAGTGTATTAGTTAAGGCAAGAAAATGCTACTCTTCGACATGAGGAGAAGGGTAATTAGCTACTTACTATTCTACTCTCTGGGGTCTTTGGGAATAGTTAGATCTATAGTTATTAAAGGCGACACCTCAGGCGCCTTAAGCGGTTGCCTAGGCGATTAGGTGCTCTGCTTGGCTCGGGCGATTAGCTGCCTAGGTGGTTCTTATTAAAAAAATATGATATATATATATATATATATATACATAATATTATTGTTTAAGGATATAAAAAGTTATTTTATTTGAATATGGTAGTTTGACAAAGAAAACAACATGTTATTTTATATATTTCTCATGTCTTTTACCATAAAATATAGTAGGGTTTGTATATCCAACAAAAAATATTTGCAGATTGAAGAAGAAAGAAGAGGCAAATGGTGTGAAGTATGTTTCCATCATGTGAACTTATCCTCTCTCTCGCTTTATGGGTGGACCAACTGGTCTCTTTCTCCCTGTTAGTAGGCGGACCCTATGATCCTCATCCGTTTTTGTTGTTAAAGGCATCGCCTAGACGACTAGCAATACATCAAGGATCAAGGGGGGCCTTTATTTCTTAAATTCCTTCAAGGACCCCCAAAACTTTCAGAAACCCATATGTAAATGGGTCTTTTATAATTAAATTAGTGCAGATTCCATAATTATATTTTTTTATTACTTTTCTTGAGTATAATCGAGAAGAAAGAAGAAAGAACGGAGAGTAAGAGGTACGGCCTCTCTCTCTCTCCCCCTCTTTTCTCTCACTTACTCAGTGTCATGTTAACTGTCGAGCTGTTTTTCTATGTTTTTGGTAAACTCTACACTCCCTCCTCTCTCTCTCTCTCTCTCTCTCTCTCTCTCTCATGTTTGGCTATCACTATAAACTGTTGTTTCTTTCTATTTTTTATCCCTTAAAGTCCCTCTCTCCCTTTTTTCGATAGTCATTGTATACTTTTTTTTGTTCCTTTTTTTATTTCCAATACTTGAAATCTTCTTTTATTATTCTTAAAACTGTCTCTAAGGATGGTTCTATCAAAATGCATCCTTTTTTTTGGTGGGCCCCATAGGGCTAGATATAATTTACCTACGTCAGTAGAGTCAATCGATCAAAAGTTAGGTGGGGCAGTGGAGCAGTTGTAGCTCTTACCCCTGGGGGATTAGATCCCCAAACCTACCCCTTGGGAGGCCACACCCCCTACCACTCACGCAACAGGTGGGGTGTATCAAAATGCATCTTGACAATAGAGATTTTGTAATTTATATGAATTACAGGGCCCCTTATTTAAGGAAATGCATCATACATAGATCTCATACTTGAGAGGATTTCTGCAGCAAAAAGTTCATCAGGCGACGCCTCGGGCGCCTTAGGCTAGCCTCAGGCATCCATGGGGTCTTTTGCCTCAAGTCGCCTGGTCGCCTTGACATTATCATGTTATATAGTGAGACATTGATAAAGATAGGGATAGATGTCGGCAACTAGAGCAAAACAAGATCTTCGACTTCATAGTTGGGCCGAACTTTGAGTTTGAGTTAAGTAGGCTTCAAATTTTGGGGAAAGATGAACTTTTTACTTTGGTTCAAGTCTATTCTATGGTACAAAGTGAGGAATGCCGCAATAAAGCTATGTAGCTCACTCTGACCAACGATTATTTAGCATAACTGTATCTTCTAATGGTTCGAGTGGGGAGAAAGGCTCCTATATGAAGAATAGGCCTTCAGATGATAAAGACAAATTGGAGTGTGATCAATGTGGGAGGACTTGACAAACTCAGGAGACTTGTTGGGATATACATGGTAGAACGACGAGGTATAATGGTCTCGGGTAGCAGATGAATGCTTTTACTGGCCACATCACAATGACTAGGACAACTTCCTTGGGTAACTCTTCATCAATCCCTCTTATAAGAAGTGCCTCATCAGCCTCAGACACTTTTCCTATGATTGACATTGATCATCTTTGCCGCCTTCTAAACTAGTTGGAAGGTCCTTCTACCTCTACATTCTTTGCACAATCAGGTTCTCATGTATTTGCAAACTTTGTAAGACATGCCTTGTCCAATCCAGCCTGGATTAGCGATTCAGGTTTGTCTGATCATATGACCTCTATTTTTTCTACCTGTATTTTATTGTGTAGAAAAGATTAGGTAAAAATTGCTGATGGATCTTTTTCTTCTATATCTGGAAAGGGAGATGCCAACCTTTTAAAAAATTTATCTCTTTTGTCTATTCTTCATGTTCCAAAGTTATCGACAAACTTGTTGTCCATTAGTAGTATTATTAAAATTGTTAACTGTTGTGTAACCTTTTTTCCTACCCAATGTGTCTTCCAAGCATAGTAACAAAATTCTCTGAATTTTTGAAAAATTCGCGAATTTAGGTGTGCCGAATTATTCGCGAATCTTAAGTTTGCCGAATTATTTACGGATTTTGCGAATTATTCCTGAATTTCACTATTTATTCGCGAATTTTGCAATAATCGTTTAGTTCGACAAAATAAATAGCTTATTCTGTAAATTATAAATCAAATTGTTGGACATTTTTTATAATAATTATTTTATTCCCAAATTGTTCCCGAATATTTCCCGCATTTTTCCGAATTTTTTCGAACTTGACCCTTGCCGAATTATTCCTGAACCCCGACTTTGTCACTATGCTTCCAGGACTTGGTGACGTGGAAAATGATTTGGAATGGTCGTGAAGCAGATTGTCTCTACCTCTTGAATGCTACTAGTCTCCTTCAACTTTACAAATTGTCTCTACCTCTTGAATGCTACTAGTCTCCTTCAACTTTACAATCTAGTAATAGTCTTATCAAGAATAATAAACAAATCATATAGTGAAACAATCATCTAGGTTATTTATCTTTTGAGTCTTTAATATTAATTTTTTCTAACTTATTTGAGTTCATGTCATCGTCTATAATGTGAAGTGTGTGAATTGTCCAAGCATTGTGTATTTGCAAAGTATGAATAAGAGTTCATTTCCATTCGAACTTGTTCATCCTAATGTTTGGGGACCTACTCCTACAATGTCTTTACATGGTTATCGGTATTTTATTACCTTTGTGGATGACTTTTCTTGGTGTACTTGGCTCTACTTGATGAAGTCCCGTGATGAAGTTTCAAGTGTCGTAAAAAAGTTTCATAAGCTGATACTAACTCAATTTGAGAAGCAAATCAAGGTCTTTTGATATGATAATGCAAGAGAATACATTGAAGGTGAATTGCAAATATTCTTGGAAGATTATGGCAAATATCAGAGTATCTGTCCCTATACTCAGCAAAATGGGGTAGTAGAGAGAAAAAATCGTGACCTCATAAAATTTGCTTGAAGCCTTCTCACAGGAATAAAATGTACCAAAGAAGTTATGGGCAAAAACAGTTCTTACAGCGGTCTACCTTATTATGCCGTCTCGAATGCTGATGTTGAAGTCTTCATTTAATATTCACTGCCCAAATCAGTCCACGTTCATTGTTCCTCTTCGAATCTTCGGTTGTGTGTGTTTTATTCATCTATTGGGTCCAACTAAGACTAAATTTGATCTCAAATCTATTTAGGGTATTCTTTTAGGGTATTCCTATTTCCTACACTCAAAAGGGATACAAGTGTTTTGATCTAGTGTCACAAAAAATGTTTGTTATTATGGATGTCATTTTCTTGAATTGGAACCCTTCCTTCCTCGTCCTTCTACCTCTTTTTTGGGGAGCATAATGAGTGGAAGAGAGGTAGTATCATTCAACTCCTCTTCCTCAACCGCTCATTGATGTTCCTTTCCAGCCTACTGCTACTGCTACTGCCACTACCGCCACTGCCACTACTACTGCCACCACCACCACCACCACCACCACCTCCACCACTACCACTACCACTACCACTACCACTACCACTACCACTACCACTACCACTACCACTACCACTACTACTACACTACTACTATTGCTGTTGAGCAGAGATTACAATTTTACACCAAACACAAGAAGGGAGACTATAATAAGGCCAACTACCGATTCAGATTCCTCTGAACCAAGTTCTAATTCAGAGTCAAACAATCCTATTACTTCTTGGGTGTTTATTCCTATAGATGATGATAATGCTCTTATTGCCTTACGCAAAGAGAAACGTCAATGTATTGTGCATCTCATTTCTTATTGTCTCCTATGCATCTTTCTTTGCCCCTTCCTATTCTTATTTTTTTTTCCTCTGTTTCTTCTGTGTCTTTAACTCTAAATTTCAGGAGGCAATCTCCAATTCTAAGTGTCGTGAGACTATAGTGGAAGAGTTAAGGGCTTTATTCAATAATGGTACATGGAAAATGGTAGACTTACCCAAAGGAAAGGAACTAGTTGGTTACTGTTATTCACTGTGAAACACAAGGATGGATTGCTAGTGTTGACGATTTATAAGACTGACACTGACGAGCCGATTGAGAATACAAGGTAAGGTTGGTTGCTAAGGGATACACACAGATATATGAGATTGACTATAGGAATATGCAAAGATGAACTCTATCAGGGTTTTGTTATCATTAGCAGTGAGATTTGCTTGGCCTTCACTTAAGCTCGATGTGAAAAATGTCTTCCTTCATGGAGATTTGAGAGAGGAAGTGTATATGTCTCCTCCACCAGGGTTCAAGCTTCGTAATAGTGAGGGGAAATTTTGCAGATTAAAAAAGTCATTCAATGGTTTGAAACAGTCGCCTAGGGCTTGGTTCGAGAGGTTTAGTCAGGTTGGAAGAAATTAACAATCATGCAGATCACACTCTTTGTCATACGTTATGGGGAGCTAATTACAACTCTAATTATTTATGTTGATGATATTGTGGTGACTGATAATGATTTGCTAGAGGTTGAAAAATTGAAATAGTTTCTAGCACATGATTTTGAAATCAAGGACCTAGGAAGTCTCAGGTATTTTCTGGGTATAGAGATATCTTGCTCTAGGGAGGGCATCTTCATATCACCAAATGAAATATACCTTAAACTTACTTAAGGATACAGGGAAATTAGGTGCTTGGCCTGTTGATCTTTGATTGAGTCAAGTCATAAGTTGAGCTCCAGTGAAGGAAAATTACTTGAAGATAAAGAGATTTACCGAGGTTAATTGGTTGTCTTATTTATCTCTCTCTCACTAGGCCAGACATTGCATATATTGTTAGTATGATGAGTCAGTTCATGCAAGAACCTCGAAATCCCTCATTATAAAGTTGTTGAGAGGATATTGTGGTATTTAAAGACCTCTTCAGGAAAATGTATACTATTTGCTAATCATGGACATTTCTATCTAAAAGCTTACGCTAATGCTAACTAAGCTAGAAATGCTGACGATAAAAGGTCCACTACGAGGTACTGTACCTTTCTTGGAGATAATCTTATAACTTGGAAGAGTAAGAAGTAGAGTCTGGTGGCTAAGCCTAATGCAGAAGTTGTTGTGAGTTGTTGTGTCTGGGACAAATGGCCCATGGGGTGGCTAAATTGTTGTGGTTAAAATTCTTACTAGGTGATTTGAGAAATAAGATAAATATTCTCATTAAGTTGTTCTGTGACAACAATACAACCATTAACATTGATCAGAATCCGGTTTAACACAATCGTGCTAAACACATAGAGATTAACATGCACTTCTTAAGGGAGCCGACCATTTCTCAGAATTTGTGTTTACTGTTTGTTACATCCGAAAACCACCTTGCTGATATTTTACTAAAGGTGTTGTCAAGACTCAAGAGAACTGTAGCATCGATTATTAGCAAGTTGGGCATGATAGATATCGCAACATAGCTTGAGGAAGAGTGTTGAGATATATTATTAATATGGGTGTAGATACACTATATCATGTTAATAATGATATTATTGTAATCTTCTTTGATAAGTAGTATAAATAATAAGAAAGAAGAATCAATCCTTAATCTTTATCTCCAATTCATTCCTTCTTCCTCTTTTCATTTAGGATTTTTCTAACTGTTAAGGCCATATTAAGAAAAAAAATTAGAAAAATACAAAGTCCTTTTTTTTGTCTTTCTTGCTTTGCTTGCTTGCTTGTGTGATTATTATTTGCATGCTTATTTTTACAATATGTGCTTGTTTGCTTGCTTGCTTGCGTGATTATTTTATTTTATTTTGTTTATTTTAATTGCTTACTTATTTATATCATATTTGCTTATATGCTCACTTATTTATTTGTGTACTTGTATGCTTGCATGAAATATGAACTACGTTGGTCTGATTTCTCTTTCATGGGATACGTAGGCAACCTTCACAAGTGCGACCCCACCAACCAAAAAGGCAAAAATCTTATTTTTTTCCTTTTGCGTGTTTGAATTTGGGATGTTTTCAATTTTATTTGATGCAAATTTTTTCTTTAAATGCTTATTTGATGCTTTATCCATTTAGCATGTTTCATTATTAGCATGATTCCTTAATAACATGACCAAATTAGAAAGTTTAATTTGGTTTCCAATCGTCTAAGGTCTTACTCATATCCTTAACCTAGACAATTGCCTTATCCATTATTTGATTAAGGTTCATATTCTCTCCATAAATTAGAATAGGTGGCCAGTCTGTTTTTTGATAATTTCAATTATTTCTTATTAGTGTTTTTCCTATTTGGAATGGCGCTAAATTCAATTTCCACACCTGACACATCAACATTTTATAATGAATTGACGTATGTATTATCTACAAACAAGAAGTTAGAAAACGATTATAGGTAGGGTTATTAAAGTTAGAAAACCCTAACCTTAATCCTCAAGGGCTAGGGCCTAAAAGAAGAGTGATGAAAAGTTATAATATGATTTAGTTGGTTTTTTCTACACCGATTACCAACCTGACGTGAAAGTTAAAACCTTGTTGCTTTATCTAGGCTTGGGACTGAAAATGCAACAAAAAGAACAAAGAAGAGAGTTCAGAGTGAGAGAGTTCGTTCAGAGAGAGAGAGAGTAGAGACTCTTAAGAGAGACCAAAGAGTTGGGAGAGAGATCAGAGAGCTGGGCGATAGAGTGAGCCTGAGAGAGTGATAGATGAGACGAGTCGAGGGATATAATTTGGGTTAAGGATAGGGCTTTATATAAGAGGGGGGTTGGTAAAATTACCATCACACCTTCAAAATTTAAACATTTTCAAAGGTATATGGTCATTTTTAAAATTAAGATATAATAATAAACATATTATGTACAATAATAATCTAATGTTTATTTTATACCATATTTAATATATTTAATAGACAATGGAGGGTAGGGCGGGGTAGGGTGCTAACGTGGCCCTCGGGCTTTAGGAGAGAGGCTTTGGAGGGCTAGGCACCCTCATTTGAGGGCAGTTTTGATAGGCCTAATTGTAGGTGCTCTTTTGTCCATTTGGATATCTACCAACTACCTCAGGCCCAAACCCTTGTGGTTGTTTTATTACAAGGAATGAAGCAGTTAAGGTTCCTGCCATTAAGGATTGCAAAATCCAAATTCAAATAGTTGAGTTTCAATTTCTCATGCTAATTTATTTTTTCCTTTGGTACAAGGCATTTATCTATGTCTAGTCAGTTAGTAGTGCTGAGTGGTATCCTATTTACCACATCACTCCTTCCCTGGGACTCATCTAAGGCCACCTTTATGAGAGGTGCATACCTTGCCATTCGAGCTATAGGTGGGTTCATGCCTAGTTGAATCTCTAACTTTTTTTTTTGTTGTTTTTTATTTTTCCATCATGTTGAGAACTTTTTTTGTATGGACATCATCTGATTAGGAAAACATGTTTAGTTCCCTAGAAATTAAAAAAAAAATATTGAAAAGAAAAGGAAAGAAAGGGAAAGTGACTTTCTCAATATTCTTTGGTTGCTACAAAAGAAACCCCATCAATGGAACTTGTGGCGGTGGTGGAAGCAACGGTAGGAGCATTGAGGTGGCGGGAGTGGCGAAACTCAAACTCCTATTTTTATTCTACTGTGCATCCTATTTTGGTTCTACTTTGTACACGAGTCGAGCTTGAACAAGAATGGTAAATCAAGAATGGTAAAACTTGAGTCAAGTTCAAGCCAAGCTTGAGCACTCTTGTAACTTAAAGAGCCTATCCCTAGCACCTTACTACTCGACTCGGCTAGGTTGCACCCATACTTAGACTCTCATTTCTTAGCTAAAGGAAAAACACTTTGAATGAGGCCATTCCCAAAATATTTGTCTTTTTCCTACCCTTAATTGTCCCATTTCGAGAAAAAAGAAAGTCTAAGTCCGAATCTCCATTGAGTCAACCATTAATTGTCCCTATAAAGGGGAACAGTTGAACACTTTGGATGTGAGTCCCACCAAAAAGTGGTTTGATTCTTTTCCTTTATGAAGCTATTAGTGCCAGTAGTAATCGGTTGATGCGATTGGAAATAACATTTCCCTTAGGAGAAATAATTTTTTTTTTGTGGGGCCCACAAAATAATCCTTTGTCATCTTGCTCGTAATAGAGGAGAGTGCAATACGGGGAGAGTGGACCACTCCCCAACCACAAAATTCTCCTTAGACTCCAAAAATTTGTAGCATTTAGAGCATAATTCCTAATTATGTACAGAGTATCTATGAAATAGTAGAACACATGATAGTTGCCTCACAACTCTAATAAAAATGCCTTGATCTCATGCATCTTTGTTAGTGTTTCTCTCATGGTTAAACGGTCTTGAGCTGAATCTGCTGCGCATGACAAACCAACTCTTATCATGGAGGAGAAACACACTTCTTTTCTACTTCTCCACTCATTGATAGAGCTACTGCTGCTGGAAGTAATACTGGAATGACTAGTGCTGGAGTTGTGCTCTGAATAACTGTTGTCATCGAAGAGCCGTGGATCAACAATTTCCGCAACTCGATTCTCGTACACTGCAGATGCAAACTTAATCAAGTCTGCTCCGTCCTTAAACATCTCATCAGTTGGTTTCTTTGCTATTAAGATCTCGAGCAGTAGAATCCCATAGCTGTAGACATCCCCACTTGTTGAAACTTTGCCGCCAAAACCATATTCTAGGACAACATAAGAGCAGAGTTAAGAGTTTTATATACCTATACTTTCATAGAAAAAATCTTACATAAATGGGGTTTCTTCTTTTGCATGCTAGTTCCAGTAGAAGTTTAATGGAGTTTGTTGTGTTTGATACCTGGAGCAATGTAACCGATAGAACCCTTTAGTCCTATTGTGCTACTCTGATTCTGTGACAGATTCTGAGAAAGAAATCTTGCCAATCCGAAATCTCCCACATGAGCGACCATGTTCTCATCCAAAAGTACATTTCCTGGTTTCAGATCACAGTGAACAATAGGTGGGTCACAGTCGTGATGCAGGTAATTCACGGCCTCAGCTACGTCTATGGCAACATTCAGTCTCTGGGTTAAATTCAGATTCAGTCCAGATTCAGCATCTTCTGGATACAACCATTTATCCAGGTTACCATTAGACATGAACTCCATAATCAATGCCTTGAATTCGGCTCCTCCATGGTCAATGCTCGAGCATGAGGTGATCACCTTCACAAGGTTTCGATGCCGAACGTGCCTCAAAGCTTCACATTCAGTGGCAAAAGTCTTTGAAGCTTTGCTTTGTTTTAGGTCAAGGACCTTTACTGCAACAATGGTGGAGGCTCCCTCTTCACCAGTGTTCATACTACGTCCATTACTGCTGATGAATCCTTTATAAACAGACCCAAAGGCTCCCTTTCCTATCAGATTTTCCACACCGAAACCATTTGTGGCAGACCGAATCTCGGAGTAGGATATCTTTGGGCACCGCCCCTTAAAGGTAGAAGATGAGTAAGTTCCCTTGTCTTTCTCGTGTTTCTTCTTGTGGGAGATCAATACCCATATGAAACATAATAGAACACACAATAATACAAAGCTAGCAATAGGAATGATGATTTTGACTGCAGCAGAAATATTTTGCTTCTTTTTAGTTGTACATGTAGGGACTCTTAGCTTCCCTGCAACCTCTTGTTCACCACCACAGAGCTTATTATTTCCTTGCAGGGAATCCCAGCTAAGGTTCATGAAGACTCCTCCTCTTGGTACCTGTCCTTCCAGTTGATTGAAAGACAAATTCAAGTTCTTTAAGGCCAGAAGGTTCTCTAGATCTTGTGGGATTGGGCCAGAGAGATTATTAGAGGAAAGGTCCAAGCTCTCCAGCCCTGCTAATTTGACCATCAACTTTGGGATCGGGCCGCTGAATTTGTTTCGAGCAATTCTAAGACTACGCAAACTGGAGCAATCACTGATTGTAGGTGGAATATTTCCTGAGAGCTGGTTATCGGAAACATCCATAAATTCAAGTTGTTTCAGGCCATCTACTTCATTGGGCACAGAACCGCTAAAAGCATTTTGATCCAAGAACAGCTTGCTTAAACTGGCGATCCCGAATATCTCCTTAGGTATGCTTCCATTTAGCATGTTCCTGAATAGACCCAGTATGTATAGACGCTGGCAGTTTCCTATACTCTTAGGAATTCTACCGGACAACTGGTTATTCCCCATCGTGAGCCAATATAGTTGAGTAAGATTACTGAAGCTATCTGGTATGTCTCCGAAGAACATGTTTTGGTTAATAGAAAATCTTCGTAGATTGTGAAGTACTCCTATGGAGTTTGGTACCTTACTTTTGAAAGAATTTTGATGTAGAGACAAGACTGTGAGGTTGCGGAAGTTCTCCATTCCACGTGGGAAGCTTCCGGAAAGAAAATTATCATCCACATAAAATTCTCGGAGATGGGTTGATAGATTTGCAACCGAACTTGGTAGTTCGCCGACTAGTTGATTGGAATTCAATATGAGAATCTCCAAATCGGTGCAGTTTACCAGAGAATCTATGAACTGAAGGTTATGCTCCGTTGTAGAAGAGAGATTATTATGGCCTAGATTCAGCTTGACAAGCTTATTCATGTTACCAAGTAAAGGAACTGGTCCTTGAAAGCGGTTCGAAGTCAGGTCAAGGAATTGGATTTGTGAAGCGTTTGATAATGAACTGGGTATGGGTCCAGTAAGCCTGTTTTGGGCCATGTAGAGTTCCCGGAGATTGGGAAGAGCAACACCCATGTCAGGCGGAAGCATTCCCATGAGCTTATTATATGTCACAGAGAAGTAGACAAGAGAGGAGATGTTGTAAATTGAAATGGGGATCTCATTGGTGAACTGGTTCTCAGAGAGCTGAAGATAGATAAGATTCCGGAGACTGCCCAACTCATCAGGAACTCTGCCGAAGAATTGGTTCCTTGCAAGACTGAGCTCAGTTAGAGAGGAGAGATTTCCAAATGTAGAAGGGATTGTACCAGTGAGATTATTCTCCGAGACTTGGAGAATTTTGAGCCTCGACAAACGGCCTAACTCAGATGGGAGGTTCCCAGTAAGTTGGTTGACTGAAAGACTGATTTCTTCAAGGTTAGAGCAAAGAGATAGACTGACTGGAATTGTACCATTGATAGAGTTGGTATCAAGGATGAAATCTTGAAGGAGAGAGAGACTGCTAAACGATAAGGGAATCGGGCCATGGAATTTGTTATAGGAAAGGTCAAGAATTTCAAGAGAAGTGAGGTTCGATAGTTGAGGAGAAATGGCCCCAATGAGCCCAAGTCCTCGAAGGCGGAGGGATTGCACCCTGGTTCTGTTACCAGTATTGCAAGACACGCCGAACCAGGTGCAGTGAGGTGAACTAAGGTTCCACCCTGAGAGAGCATCTCGAGGGTCGGAGACCATGGATTTGAAGGATAGAAGAGCTTCTCTTTCTGTGTCATCAACAAGAGAACTTGCCTTGTTCATGGAGAAAGAGAGGAGCTGGAGGAAGAGGACCAGTACAAGATGGTGATGCTCCTTCATTTTCAAAGTATGGACTATAGACTCCATGTTAGCTGCTTCTTACCACATAGACTGTATATTTAGTCTGGGCAGTTGCAATCATGACAAATTACATATCAACCTAAGGAGCTCATCTTGTTTGAATTATTGTACAGTGGGGTCCCATTGTTCCTTTCTGTAGTGGCTTTGGTTGCTATTGCATACAGCTCAAAGGGAAAATATCCTATTTTATTGGCATACTATTCTTCTTGTTGAAAGGGAAAATGACAATTAGAAGCAGACTTATTTTATTTTTCAAAGAGTCAGGCAGATATTTGTCAAAGTCCCTCTTTTGACCATTTCTTATATAATCTTGTTCAAGTCAAGAGTGCTAAACCTACTCCTTAGAAGATGGTTACTCCCTTCCTACTTGTACTGTACACGTGTCAGACATCCAACATATGGAATTCACCATCAGGATTCCTACCTTGCTGATTTATGAGAGTTTATGGTAGGTGAAACCAATCAAATGGGTGTGTTTCTTTTGTGTCGCCTCTACTATCGCCTTGTGGTCTTGTCCTCCTTTTCATGTCCCACTCATGAATAGACTCTGAATATGACCCCGATAACATGTATGACAGAGGATGGTGTTTCTCCTTTCCCTCGTATTCCAGGGTAATATTTGATTTGTTGTTTTCTATGCATATCTCAAATCAATGATCGAGTCAACTTATTTGACTCAGGATCAAGTCATTAATTATGTCAAAAAAAGGTGGCTAGACAAAATACTAGTCTTCTCATATCTTCATCAGCTGATTCATTACGGCATCCTTCCATAGCCAACTTTCCCATAATTCCATCCTATAGAAGTATGCAGTAAATTATTTAGAAGGAAAATATAAACACTGAAAACAGCCCTTATCAGCAGGGTACCCATATATGAGATCCCACCCGATCACTACTCGGGCCTTATGACAGAATAGACCCTCTTGTAATTAATAACCTTGGAGGAAATAAATTATAGGAAATAAATTATATTAATTATAAGAGAATATTATATATAAGAATCACTATATTGATCCATCAAAAAAAAATTAATTTATAATTCTTTTTGAATGTATTGTATTTTCCATATAAGCATTATGTAGATACAAATGTATAAGACTATTATATGGTAATTTTAGTTTAGTAAAGTTAACCCATTTTTTTAAAGAGAATAAGAAATATCATTTATTTTGGGAAGAGACAAATTCCTTTTGATCTCTAATTTTCGTAGGATTCTCCAACTTTGGTTAAAATTTTTAAAGTCTTCATACAATGGATTTTTTAGTTTTTTCTTCCAAAAATATATAAACTTTATACTATGTATAGGATAATTTATTATACATAGCTAAAATATCTAAAATAAGTTCTTCAATTTCTCTTCCTAATACCTAAACCATCATAAATATTTGTAAGATTCATATAACCATGTATTAATATAGTATAAAACCTCTCTTATAATTAATAATACACTAGAACTATGTTAAAAAATTATTAAATAACAAGTATAAGAGATTATTAATTATACACTATAGAACCAAGTTAGTTCCTTACAAATTTATTAATTATTAGAGATTATTAAGTTATAAAATATTAATTATAAGAGGGCTTACTGTACTATTGTTCTTTACCATTATAGAACGTCTGGGTAACATAACATTATGCTATATCAGACGGATATCCATCAACATGCGTGGTTAAAGCCTTTTTTTTTTTTACCTGTAAAAAGTACACGACAGTATCTCATAAGTCATAACCAAACCTTAGAAAGTTCATTCAATAGAGAGATACGCTTTTCTATAAACTAGTTATGACTACAAAGCCTCATGTTCAACTATAAATTTGGTTTGCAACAAAACTGTGTTCAAATTCTTGCTTTAGTTTTCTTTTCTGAAGCTATACTCATCTTTTCTCTCTAAGGAATATGGCTTTCTCCAAATCTATACTGATCTTTTTTCTAGCAATCATGTTGCTTTTGTCCTTTGAGGTGGCTACTGCAGGATTCCATGAAGCAATACCAGAATTGAAACTAGGTTTGTGGGAAACTTATTCTTCTATGTCAGATACATTGTTTGATCAGTATTGAATCTGTTTATGACTTCTTGGACTTCAATTCTATTGCTGGAGCAGGATTTAACAATATAACATTCCCGTTTTTCAGGACGACGGGCTCTTGGTGTATTGATTGAGGTAGACTACGCTGGCTACCCTGGCTACCCTGCCTTACCTGACTCCGGTGTTGGAGGAGGAGGATTCACCAGTCCACCCAGTACAACGACGCCATGATTGTTAAAAACAGAAATGAAAAATAAACTGAATTAAGTTGAGAAGTGAAGTAGATGTTGAAGATACTTAGCATTGTTGAGAGATTCTATTTGTAATCAAGTTCATGAAAAAATACTACGGTTTTGAGTACAATTATCCAACACAAATGGGTTGTATTAGAATGTAATATCTATTTATAATTCATAATATTAATATGATCTGATGCATCCCTATAATTTTTTTTTTTTGGTGATGATGGTGTCCGGGGCCTCCGGGCCTCTTAGAGCACCCAACTAATCCCCCCGGGTACTTGCAACCCCTCAACCATATGCACCAGGTAAGTAGGGATACATTCATGAGGATGGCCAACAGGAAGAAGGGAATCGAATTCAAGACCTCCGCTTCCTGAGGAATGGTCTTGGCCAGCACACCATCCCCACGTTGCTTATCCCTAAAATTTTCTTTCCTCTCTTACTTCATGGTTGTTTAAGTTTCAAAGAATCCGAAATACACTTATTTACCACAAAATGGGGGCATTGGGCATCCCGTCTCCCACATTTACTCAATGAGCAATAGTCCCCTCTTCGGCTGAGGAGGGGGCTATTCCTCCTCGCTCTCACATAGCCGACCTTCAACTCCCATTAACTCGGGTTGGTATTTTTTTAACCATTTAGTTAATTTTTTTTAATTTTATTTTTCTAAAAACCAAGGGTAGATGGGTGTACCTAAGGGTGAATGAATCTTAACCACAGTTAAATGGGGTTAGAAGGTGGACACATCGCGTCATTGACAGAGGAAGTGATTATTTTCCTTGCTCTATGGCACCTCAGTCGTTCTTGGGCATCCAGAGTTAAATCTTTCTCTCCCTTCCTTTATAGTGGTCCCACACAAACAATAAAATAATGTCTCTTTCCCTTCCTTTTTCGTTTTCCCACACAAATAATAAATTATTGTTTCCCCCTCATTCTGTTTTTTGTTAAAATGGTGAGGCTGTTGGAAGTATTTTAAAAAAATGGGTCACCAAAATCACTTTTGTGAGTTTTGACTATTTAGGTGAGGCTGCTAGGAATGCTCTTAGGGGTTGTGGCAAGGAGGCAAATAGGTATCCTCTAAACATTAGGTAAACAGGGAACTTTTTTTTTTAGAAAAACAAGGAAAAGAAGTTTATAGGGATAGCCATGGTGCATGGGGGGTAGCAGCCCATGAAGTTTTGATTTTTCTAATAATTTAATAAAACATAATAATGTGGCATGGGGGGCAGTTGCCCCTTGAACTTTTGATAAAATATATCTTTTATACTATTGTTTAATTATTCAGTAAGGCACAGTCATGGGACAAGGGGCAATTGCTGAAAAACAATTATACGATATTATTTAATTATTTAATAAGACTTAGCTATGAGGTAAGGGACTTTTTAAAACAAAATATATATTTTTATAATATTATTTAATTATTTAATAGGGCATAGCCATGGAGCAAGAGGACAATTGCCCCTATAAACGAGAAATAATACCTGTAATTTATGTACGTTACATATGGAAGAAATAGTCCATGAACTTTGTAGTTAAAAGAAAAAGATGGGGATGGTTGAAGCCCCAATTCTCCTAGACTCAAAATATTTCGTACCCGCCTAATGACTTTCTACAAAGCCATCAATAATTACTAATATTTTCAAGGAACCATCGCTGACCCCAACAAGAAAATCCTGGCTTTGTCCCTGCCAATGATCCTCCCACTTTTAAAATTTGGGCAGGGTAATTGACTGAGCAAAGTTCTGACCAAGTCCAACCTGCAACTTAAGGTAACTGACCCAAGTTACGCCCACATGCACCTAACATATGTCTAAGAACCATCCCAGGGCTGACTATAAACCCATCTAGAGCCTAGTATTAGACAAAAATCTAGTCCAAACTTGAGGGACTTGGAATCTTCTTTTATTGGTGCTAGCGAGGAGATTGTCAGTGAAAGTGGCACATATCTTTGTGCATGCCTATCAACAGGGGCGGATTCCCCAAAATTTTTGTAATTCCCTTATGTTTTGGTATGATATAGTGGGCCCCTCAATTTTTAAAAAATATTTTTAATATACTTGGACCCCCAAATTTTTTGTCTTATATATATATATATATATGGTGCCCCCCCCCCCCCCCCACCCCAAAATTTTTGTCATATATATAGTGGGTCCTCCAATGGTGTCCGGTTATACCCTTTAGGTCGCCACATGTCCCTATTGACACATCTAAACTATGGTTAAAATTCACCCACTCTTAGGATTCATTTACTTTTCCTTGGTTTTTAAAAAAAATATCAAAATTTTTTAGAGTTAGTGAATTTTAACTAGGGTTTGAAAAAAAATTGATATTTAAAAAAAAAAATCAAGGATAGGTGGGTGAATCTTAACCACAGTTAAGGAGTATCAATCAATAGGGACACGTGGTGTCCTCAAGGATATTACTGGAAAAAAATTATCCCAAAAAACAATTCTCTCGGGGCTACGCCCCGAAGCCCCAAGTTCAAGTAGTTTTTTTTATACATGTATTTTGGCCCCGCCGATGAAAAATTCCTGGCTCCGCCCCTACCTATCAAGGCATGTGCACATAATCTAAAACCTTGGCGTGCGTAGGCTTATGTGGTGCATTCAGAATGAGTGCTAGTAGTCTCCTCACCAACACTAACTAGAGAAGATCCTGTGTCAACTTGAGCATTGGCTTGTCACAATCTAGTTTCCAACTCTAACTCAACTTCCATACCCCATGCGATGAAGAAATACCTGAAAATTTTAAAAAAAATATTAAAGAACATTATAAATTATACTTTTTCATCCCATAATTCAAACATGAAAAGGTATATAGAGAAAAGATCTATGCAAATAATTTATTAAACCAAGTGACTAATCTACGACAAACTACAAAGAGTCAAAAATTTGAAAAATTTATTTATTTATTTTTTGAGAACGTAAGAATTTCAGTTACTTTGGAAAGCAAATAAAAGCACGATTTTCGATTCTAAAGAAAAGTCTTAAATATTTACTCATCCTAAAAGAATCAAATACCACAACTAACTTTGCTCTTGTTAATATAATTAGACATTATAAAAGAAACATTGAGATTTGCTAAATGTGACTTCCCATAACGTGACTTTGTGTGATATCTAACGACAATCTTCATACATTCCGGTAGAAAAGAAAATTAAAAAATCAAAAAATAGGAGAATTACTTCAAAATGGATCATCAACATACTCACGCTCATACGATATATATATATATATATATATATATATATATATATATATATATATATATATATATATATGGTTTGTCAGCACCCCATTTTTATACCCCCTTAATCGCGGTTAATTATTTTAATTATGGTTAGCTCACCCTAACCCTAGGCCTAACCTAGAACTTGTGGCATAACCCCAGTCCGAAACCTTTTGCTTAGGCCTTAGCCCTAAGGCCAAACCTTGCTAAAACCTCAAGGGCCCAAGTACTTAGAAACCCAAGCCCACAAGTCAAGGCAGTCCAAGGCCCGTTTGTTTTTTCTTCTTTGATAAGCCCAACCTTTTGCTTTTTTGGTGTTAAGAGCAAACCGGTGCAGCAGATTTTACCCCATATCCATTTGGGTGTAAAGTTTTGAGTTAAAAAAAAGACCGGTGATCTTCTCCAGTTGTAACCGGTTTTGGGCAAAACCGATTACTTCCCTGTGGTCACCACATGTCCCTTTTCACACCCCTTAACTGTGGTTAAGATTCACCTACCCCTAGGGTTCATCCACCTTATTTGGTTTTTAGAAAAAATATTTTTTAAAAATTAACTCTAGGAGTTGGTAAATTTTAACCACAGTTAATAAGAAAATTATTATTTTTTTCTAAAAACCAAGATTAGGTTGGTAAACCTTAGGGGTGAGTGAATCTTAACCATAGTTAAGAGGTGTCAAAAGATGCATGTGACCACCTCAGGAGCGTAACCGGTTTTGGCAAAACCGGTTACAACTGGAGAAGAATACGTCCCAAAAAAAAAAGGGGGGGGACTGTACACTGTAGGGTCTGAAACACTCCTCAGGCTGCCACCGTTTGGCTTTCCTTTGGGCTCCTGTACAACTCCCCACCTAACCCTCTTCTATTTACCAACTTACCCTAAGCCTATTTAGTTCTATTTACCAACTTACCCTAAGCCTATTCAGTTCTATAAGTATCAGCCCAAAGTCAAGCCTCAGAGAGGGCCATCTGGACCAACCCGAGAGTGTCATTAATCCCAAAACCTCAGCCAAGAAGCTTTTCGGCAGATTGAAAACCCACCATCAAACCCTTCTACCTTAGAAATCTTGGCTCAGGAGTTAGAATAGGGCCCTGAGGAAATAGCTTTGGCTATCCTCATTCTTGAAGTTATTCTCTCCTGGCCGTTACCCCACCTCCACCCTAAGGCTTCGTTTCTTCTTTACAAAGGGTAGGTCTCATCCTTTGTTACAGTTTTTGTTTTTTTTTTCTTTTTTTTCTTTCTTTTTTTTATTTTTTTATTTATGCTTTCTTTCCTAGTCCATTTCTAGGAAGCTCTTTGAGCTCACTCGATCAGAGTAGGAGGGCCCCCTATACCATTTTTAAGTGGGATAGGAGGACCCCATGGAGATGACAGTGATGCCTCAACTTTCCCTTTTAGCACATTTTGCTCCGTATGCTTGCTATTTGTTGTTCTTCTTATCTATTCTACTTCCTTTGTAAAGATTGTGGGTACTCGTGGAGCTAGGGGCGATTCGAAGGTCCTTGTGAGAGGTAGTGCATATCACTCTGATGTCTACACCAGAATTTTGTCGTGGCCTTTACCGCCATGCTCGTTACTTATCAGACGTGGACATGACGGCAAAGACAGTGATGCCCATTGGAGACACTGAGCAGGTTGTAGTCTAGACTACTGTCTTCAAGATCCCGAATTACCTCCAAGCCCCCACGAGTCACCCCCAAATACCTGAGTCATCCCCAATCCATTCCGGTTATTCGCCCGGCCATGTGTCAGGTTATTTTAAAAAAACAAAAAAACCTGTAGCAAGGGGTAGCAAGCTTGCTACCATTAAGGATGTTTGAATAACATTATCTACCCTTAGCTGGATCCCTAAAGACCCTTTTTGGAATCCTTGGACCTCGTTTAACTAGCCTTGTTAAGTGTAGGTTTTTTTTGAGTTGCTAAACCTTTCCGGTTTCATGGTTATGATACTTGACTTCATTACAGATTTCTGAAATCTAAAATAGGGTCTAATATGGGCTGATCTGAATTGTTAGTTTCCATGAAGATTCTCAAAAATTGAAATAAGTTTCAAGTGTGGCTCGATCTATTTATGTTTAGATTTCAGTCAAGAATTACCATGAGATCTATTTGTGTTTAGATTTCATTTTCCAGAATTATCTTGAGATCTATTTGGGTTTAGATTTCAGTTTCAAGGACCTCATCTCTAAAACTCGTGGAAGCTTCGTGGACACAAGATCTCGCTACTGGAAGGCCTTAAATCTGTCTCGGGCCTTGTCCAGGCATAGTCCACATTCTGGGCATTTTCTTAAGTGCTGAAATGGGAGGCACACCAACTTAAAGCTGGCTTGTTTCCACGGGCCCACATCTTTGATTAGCATAGAGATTTCAAACCAGGCCCTAGGCTTATGAGAAATCCACAAGGCTCCACATTTGGTTAAGCAATTCTTAACCACTTGGGAAAAATATAAAAAAAAAAAAAAACCCAAAAACACTACAAAATTAAAAAAGAGCAAAAAAGGACCAAAACATGCTTGTTTGCTTTCTTAACTGTGGTTAGGCTCCTTAATCACACTTAATACCCTTCTAACTGCGGTTAGACCCTACTTTGTACTTGACCAACGTGGTCAGTCAAACCGTAGCCTCCGGGCTAGAACCCTTGACCACCCTTGCACACTCATACACCCCTAACCTTGGCATAGGCTCACGTGCCAGAACTACGCTCGGTCTGATCTCACCCCTAAGTGAGTACGTAGGCAATCCAACTCGGATTCGACCCTAGTTTAGACGATCTCTAGTCTAGCTTGTTTTGTTTATTTTACTTAGATTAGCACTTGTAAACACCCTATATTTGCACCCCATATTCCTCTTCCCACTTTTTCAAATGCTCCAAGGTTTACCCAAGGCCCAAGCCCATTTGGCCAAACTTGTACCCAGACAACTCAATCAAACCCAATTACCTAATTTTATTACCCAACCCAAGTAGTCAAACCCAAATACCCAATCATCCAATTGCCTAAGCCAAAGCCTATTCCCATAGCCCAAGCCCAAATGTCATAGTCAAAGTCCAATAATCATAACCCATGACCCATCTACTAATAACCCATGATTCATAAGACCTAATCCATATATCCATATCCACCTACCCTATATCCTACAACTCATACCCATATAACCTATAGTTCACTCAACCCACCAACTCTCTTATACCTCTCTTACACCAACCCATACCCCTATAACTCATAGTTCACTCAACCCACCAACTCTCTTACACCCTATATCCTAGAACCCATACCCATATAACTCATAGTTCACTCAACCCACCAACTCTCTTACACTCCTTACAACACTCAATCTATCAACTCACCTTACAACACTCAAGTCTTTACCCACTAGCTCATTTTATCCCTCATGTAAAAGACACAACCCAACCTCTTAGTTTTCCTATAAATACCAATCCCTTAGCCCCTTAGATCCATCCCTCAAGACCCCTAGAAGGTTCCCACCCACTTGTGTTTCTCTTGAGTTTGAAAAAGGGAGAAGAAACTAAGGTTTAGAGTTTGGAAAGAATTCTAAGACTAAAAGCTTAGAGTTCTTCACTAACTCTCTTCCTTTGTGGATTCTAAAACCCTACCCCTTGGAGCATTGAAGGAGAATTCTTGGAGGAGTAGGCACTCCTTCTTTCATTTTCTCTTCTTTTTTATCTTTTTTTTTATTTGGTTCTCTCTTCTTGATCTCTCATTTCTCAAGCATAGTTGGGCCTCTCTACACCAATCTAATGGTGTAGAGGGACCCCATATCAAAGGCAAGGAGATGCTCATTTTTTCTTTTCCTTTCCATGTACATATTTTCTTCTTTTTTATGTACCCACAAGTGTGGATATGGGTAGGCCCATAGAGAGTGGAAGCTAAAGCTATACCTCTCTTTTTTCATTTTGTTTTCTTTTGAGATTCTAGTCCTCTTTCTAGAATTTTTTGTGAAAGCTCATCCCCTCCCTAACATTCTTTAGAGCAACATTACATCATTAATAATGGTGTAAATGAACCACCTTAAAAGGGAGATGATGAGTTTTCATTTTCTTTCATTTCTTTATTTTTCCTTCATGTTCTATGTTGAATGGGTAGGTGATGGTTTAAGGACTTAAGATAAATGATGGTGTAAGGACTTAAAGAGGACATTCTTAAAAATGTTTCATACTAAAGACAATGGTATTTGATCTATTATCAACATCAATCCAACAAAATAGGTGTTGGTAATAGACCATTTACTATTCATAAGGCACATCCCTCTTTATGTCTTAAACTATAATCTTTTAGCTAAACTCTTGGACTAAATTTGACTTTAGTTAAGTTTGTCAAAACCTTACCTATATGAAAATTCAAAAACATGATAAAATCTCAAAATACCAAAAACATGATAAAATCTCAAAACACCAAAAACATTCAAATATAACCAAAATATAAAAAACATTCAAATATCCCCAAAAATCTCAAAACATATAAAAAATACAAAAAGATCAAAAAGAGACTTGTAGGACCTCCTTAGCTTTGGTTAGCTCATCTAACCATGGATAAATACCCTCTAACCGCGGTTAGACTTAACACTTGTGCACTTGACGTCTCCAGTCAACTAAACCATAGCCTTCTAGGTTAGACCCTATGACCATCCTATGCACACACACACTCCCCCCTAGCCTCGGCACGGACTCATGTGCCAGAACTACGCTCGGTCTGATCTCACCATGTGAGTACGTATGCAACTCAACTCGGGTTCGACCCTAGCCATCTAGCTTTCTATTTTTCTTGAATTAGCACTCACTTAAAAACTTTGGACATTTTAATTAAACTTTGAGATTATAATTGGCTTAAGTTTAGGGAGTAGGTAACCGTTATAAAACGGAGGTCTTGGGGTGCCTAATACCTTCCCCAGGACTTAATCGAACCGCTTACCCTAATTCTGTAAAGACCATTTGCCTTATCCAAACAAACAAATACCCGGGACCTATCCCTAAGAATGAATAGGTGGCGACTCAAGTCAAAACATATAATTGTGAAAGTGGGTTGGAAAATCCGATGCTCACAGCTCTGGCGACTCTGCTGGGGATAAGGTTCAAGCCGGAACTTAAATTTAAGCCAAATAATCTCAAAATTAATTAAAATACCTAAGTATTTAATTAAGTGTTGATTCTTTATACTTTTTGGGATGTTTCTTGTACAGTACATTTCATGCATAGCATACTAGTGTAACAACCCAATACCCACTAGACAGGCTTATTACGCTCACGGCTGTTGGATGACTATCCTCAGTGACAGGGGCTTAACAGTCTTGGAGGTCCGCGGAATTACTCCTGCTGGGTGACTACTCTCAGGGAAGGATTCTGAACGCTCCCGCTTACACCAATCGTCCCAGGTATGTTCTATACCAGGGAGTCGCATACACGGTGTTAAGTGATCCCCACATCCTTTAGGAACACCCTGCATTACCCCAACATGCATACATATAGAATAGACTGAGGTATAGTCTACAAGCAGCCCACCCTGAAGGGATATTCTAAACCCTAACCTGCTTGTACCCTATACCTGTCCCCCAATCATGGCTGAACATCAGGACACTCTGTCCAGATAAACACTCATCCAGGGGGCATGTACTGAGCCTTTTTTTTTGTGCTTGTAACAAAAGACCTCCTACCCTATCTCCAGACATACATGTGAGATTCACACCCTAAGTTGCAATGGGTAAGCCCATTAACCCACTCCAACTTTGCCCCAGTAGGCCCTGGTTACCAACAACCCAGGTTAGTAGAACGGAGTTCTCTCCGCCTACCCTATCGGGTCACACCTGTTATGTCATACCTTAAAAAAAAATCAAAAAATAAAAAAAAATCAAAAATTAAAAAATGTCATTCCTGCATGACTTTCCAACTCCAAATCAGGGGCATTGCCCCTATGTCAATTAGACAGTTAGGTCATTTGCATGCATTCCAACTTCCTCCCCTTCTCTTGCATGTCATTCCAATTTCCAGACTATGGGCATTATCCCTAGGTCAGCGAGACTATTAGGTCACCTGTATGCTTCCTTTATTTCTTCCATTCTATTTCAACTCTCACTCCATATCACCCATCTTTTCAGGGAGCATACTCTGAGCCAAGCACGGATCTGAAAAGCAAGATACCTGACACGACATGGACCCTCGAGATGGACAAGAGACTGACCCGGATACCCCGAGATCACAACCTCAGGTTCCGGATTTTGAAGCAAGACTAGCAGAAAATGCCCGGAGTATTGAAAATTTGACAAACATCGTTCAGGATTTTATGCGGGCAGTGAATCAAGCCCTCTCTTCCTCCAACCCTCAACCGGTCGAGACAATAAGGCCGTCACAACCAAACCCACCATCTACAACCAACATTACCCCTTCTCTACCTACCATCAACATCGCATCACAACTTGTTCAACCTACCCAACCATCACTTACCTCCAACATTCCTCCTCCATCAATTCAGCCACAACCTACTCACCATATCTCCCCACCACTCGTAGACCATTACGAGGAAGAAGAGGCCAGAGCCAGCGGTGAACCTCATACAGGGTCCGCTCATGTATCCTCAAGCACTGCCCAAATCCCAGATGTATACCAGAAAAGGATTGAGAAATTGGAAGAGCTGATGAAGCAAAATCAAGGATCCCGTAAGTCCACCAACTTCAGGGATATGTGCATACATCCCGGAATCCAAATGCCCAAGGACTTCAAGGTTACTGATTTTGAAAAATACAGTGGGAAGGGTTGTCCTGAGACACACTTGAGAGCATACCGTGGAGAATTGTTCCAGCTCGAACATGGAGATAAACTGCTGGTCCAATTATTTCAAAAAAAGCCTGAAAGGACCTGCATTACAGTGGTTCACCAAGCTGGACCCCAGTAAGGTACGAACTTGGGAAGATCTCTGCAAAACCTTCATTGCCCAGTACTCTTACAATGTTGACCTGGTCCCGCAAAGAGCAGATCTTGAAAGAATGTCCCAGAGGAATAATGAAACCTTCATCGAGTATTCAGTTCGGTGGAGAGAAATGGCTGGCAAGATGAGCACCCCTTTGCCGGAAGAAGAATTGGTAACAAATTTCCTCCGCACCCTTAAACACCCACTCAAGACTCTCCTAGCGTCACAGCCCATCTCTGACTTTAGCACCATGGCCAAGTGTGGTGCCAAAATTGAAACGACATTGGGTGACAGTGGGTCAGTCGACATTTTTCAAGGAACGAATGGCGCATCTTCCTCTCGACCTCTCATCCATCCGAAAAGAGAAAACAAAAGGGGAGAGGACGATGGACACACGGTATCAGCCATACCAGTCCGGGTGCCCAACTTGCCTCGCCAACAAGCTCAACGACCACGGCAAGTTCAGCAACCCTTGGGGAAGCTACTCTCTCACCAGATGACTCTTGAACAGAAGAGAAACCGGGCATTCACTCCACTACCATACTCTCCGATGGCACTCCTGTCATTCCTATTGGACAAGAAACTGATCACTCAGAAAGATCCACAGCCTCCACCGGTAAATCTTCCCAAGAACTACAGGGCGGATCAGCACTGCGTGTATCACCAATCACCAGGGCACCCTACTGACAGGTGCTATGATTTGAAACACGTAATCCAGGACTTGCTGGAAACCGATAGAATTTGCTATGCACCGGGAAATACGGACATCAATCAAGCTCCTCTCCCAGATCATTCTCCTCCTGCAAACTAAGGCGTTTCAGCCGGAATAGTTCTGTAATTGACTTTTGAACAATCTCACTTTTGTTATGTCTATCTTGTACCTCTTTTCTTGGTACCTCAGTCGGCCATGTTGGTCCATGTCTATCCCTATCATCAGTCCAGTCCAAGCAAGTGACCAGAGGTCCTTGCTATGTCTTTTTGTCAAGTCTGTCCATTTTGACATTTTAATGAAAATTATTGTTTTAAGTCTAAGTCAAGTTTTATTGTGTTCTGAGATGCTTAATTTGGGAGCTGGACTAGTTCCTAATGCCTGTAAGGGACAACTTGATCATTCAATGGGAAGTTCAACAACTATTTAAATAAATGCAGAAACAGTGAAGACCTCTCTGAGCATCAAAGGACAATCAACTGAAATGAGGCAATGCAATGACCATACATGCTCTCGACCAATCAAGGATAGGATAGGAGGCCATCTTTGGATAAACCTTCACAACACCTCGCTCACCCATGCTATGTATATATCCGCTAGTTAGACCTTTGAGCCTAATAGCCTTTCTTTCAAAACTCCCACAAAGGGCACCCCTTGAATGTCAAAATGATAATTCAAAAGAGAAACAACCAGCAAAGAGCAACCACCAAATGCGGCCTTTTAGCCGAACTACGTCTTGACCTGATCCCTATTTGGGTACGTAGGCAGCCTGAAATCAGGTTCGGTCATAACATAACAAATGTTCACAAAACAGGGCAACCTTGTGCCAAAAACAAAAAAAGAAAAAAAAAAAAAAGAGAAAAAGAGAGAAAGGTACTTGGTCAAAAAAGCAAGACAAAGTTTCATCAAATGATGAAATGCAGAAGCTAGTTCTATACCAACAATGAACAAGTATCATATGATGCCCTACCCTTGCTGAAACAGAAACTTTGAGCCTTATCTCATTTCTAATCAAACCACGTTTCGTCCTAAACTATAAGCCCTCCTTGATCCCTGAAAAGACTTGAGCATCAATGGTCAAAAACATTTATCTCCATTTCCCGACAGGTAGTGATGAGAGAAGAATGGAGAATTATCAAAGGAAATCCGAGTGCAGAAAAAGAGAACATGCGAAGCTTGTATATCCAGTTCTGGTAAAAACCTGAAAAGGCCCAGGAGAAAAAAAAAAGGGGGTAAATCAAACTTCAAATTCACGGGCATAGCAAGGAATCATCAGTCCTGCTATTGCACAAAAATTACGTGAACCCAGTCCTGGCAAAAACCTGAAAAGGCCCAGGGGCAAAAAAGGGACAAAGATCAAAAGGTACAACCCAGTCCTGGTGAAAACCCGCAAGGGCCCAGTGGCAAAAAAAGGAAAGATAAACCAATACAAGCTTCGATATCCGATAATCAAGCATCACGATCAACTTTACCTGCAGGCTAAGGAACCTAGCTAGGTCTCCCACTACAAACAATCTCAGGTGCACTTTTCAAAGTACAAACAGTCAATTTCATTGTATACAGTCCACTGGTCAACTGTCAGTCCACCATATCATTTGTCAGTCAGCTCATTTGTCTTCTTAACAAGCCGTTTGTGTCTTTTTTTCAGTCAACACATTAGTCTTTTTAACAAATTGCTCCCATCAGTAATCAGTCAAGTTTAAACCCCCAGTAGAGTTAGCTCAAAGTCGATTGTTCACTCTCACTGGTGCAAGGAAAACACTAGAACCAGGGCAAGGCAAAGTCAGCAGATCATTCTGGATGACACAGATATTTGAAGTAGATCAGTATATCCCAAGGGGCAAGTATCAACCATCAGATCAGCCGAGTTGGTAGTCAATTCAGGTCCATCAGACTCTATATGTGCAAAGAGGCAAAGATTAGTGTTAAGACTCAGGGTCACCTCTCTCATTCCTCATGTTCAACTCATCTTACTTCATAAATTTGCTTTCATTATTTTCGGAACTCCCTCTAGTTCCTGACTACTATCTTATATCACTCTCCAGTGAGACAATCAGGCGGTTGTCTACACTACCCTGTTTTTTCCTTCCAGTAAGACAATCGGGCGATTGTTTGCATTATCTTGCATCCTATCCCAGTGAGACAATTGAGTGGTTGTCTGCACTATCTTGCATCCATCATTCCCCAGTTCTGCTCGGCTAACTCACTAATCAAGGAGTATACTGACACGGTCATGTGACCGGATGCCAGTTATGGCTTCCAGTAATGTTAGTCTTGCACCTATCACCGGTCACCATGCTCTTTTAGCTCATTAATCAAGGAGTATGTGGATACGGTTGTGTGACCATATGTCGTCTACAGCCTCCACCAGTGACGTTAATCCTACACCCATCATTGCTTTGCTTCATCTCCGGTAGACGGTTGTGTGATCGACCCTCACCTTATTCTATCTTAGGTGAAACGGTTGTGTGATCGACCCTCACCTCATCTATCCTCGGTGAAACGGTTGTGTGATCGACCCTCACCTCATCTATCATCGGTGAAACGGTTGTGTGATCGACCCTCACCTCATCTATCATCGGTGAAACTGTTGTGTGATCGACCCTCACCTCATCTATCCTCGGTGAAATGGTCGTGTGATCGACCCTCACCTCATCTATCTTCGGTGAAATCGGTGAAATCGTTGTGTGATCGACCCTCACCCCATCTATCTTCAGTGAAACGGTTGTGTGATCGACCCTCATCTCATCTATCATCGGTGAAACGGTTGTGTGATCGACCCTCACCTCATCTATCCTCGGTGAAACGGTTGTGTGATCGACCCTCACCTCATCTATCATCGGTTGTGTGATTGACCCTCACCTCATCTATCCTCGGTGAAATGGTTGTGTGATCGACCTTCACCTCATCTATCCTCGGTGAAACGGTTGTGTGATCGATCTTCACCTCATCTATCTTCGGTGACACGGTTGTGTGATCAACCTTCACCTCATCTTCGGTGGATGGTTGTGTGATCAACTTTCACCTCATTTCCGGTGAAATGGTTGTGTGATCAACCTTCACCTCATCTTCGGTGGATGGTTGTGTGATCAACTTTCACCTCGTCTCTGGTGGAATGGTTGTGTGATCAACCTTCACCTCATCTCCGGTGGAATGGTTGTGTGATCAACTTTCATTTCATCTCCGGTGAAATGGTTGTGTGATCAACCATCACCCTATCTCCGTTGAAGCGGATACATGTTCACTCCTCTCATCCATCATGCATCTCCAGCACTCCACATTTTTGTCTTGGCAAACTTAACTTAGTTTCAAGTTAGTTCATTATCATTTCGTATATTTTTTTCAAGTTTCGCAGGTTTTACTGTGCAAAAATAGTGGTGATTTTAGTCTTTGTCGTTCGCTTGCCCGTACCCTCCGACAAAGAGGGGCAGTTGTAAACACCCTATTTTTGCACCCCATATTCCTCTTCCCACTTTTTCAAATGCTCCAAGGTTTACCCAAGGCCCAAGCCCATTTGGCCAAACTTGTACCCAGACAACTCAATCAAACCCAATTACCTAATTTTATTACCCAACCCAAGTAGTCAAGCCCAAATACCCAATCATCCAATTGCCTAAGCCAAAGCCTATTTCCATAGCCCAAGCCCAAATTTCATAGTCAAAGTCCAATAATCATAACCCATGACCCATCTACTAATAACCCATGATTCATAAGACCTAATCCATATATCCATATCCACCTACCCTATATCCTACAACCCATACCCATATAACCTATAGTTCACTCAACCCACCAACTCTCTTATACCTCTCTTACACCAACCCATACCCCTATAACTCATAGTTCACTCAACCCACCAACTCTCTTACACCCTATATCCTAGAACCCATACCCATATAACTCATAGTTCACTCAACCCACCAACTCTCTTACACTCCTTACAACACTCAATCTATCAACTCACCTTACAACACTCAAGTCTTTACCCACTAGCTCATTTTATCCCTCATGTAAAAGACACAACCCAACCTCTTAGTTTTCCTATAAATACCAATCCCTTAGCCCCTTAGATCCATCCCTCAAGACCCCTAGAAGGTTCCCACCCACTTGTGTTTCTCTTGAGTTTGAAAAAGGGAGAAGAAACTAAGGTTTAGAGTTTGGAAAGAATTCTAAGACTAAAAGCTTAGAGTTCTTCACTAACTCTCTTCCTTTGTAGTTTCTAAAACCCTACCCCTTGGAGCATTGAAGGAGAATTCTTGGAGGAGTAGGCACTCCTTCTTTCATTTTCTCTTCTTTTTTATCTTTTTTTTTATTTGGTTCTCTCTTCTTGATCTCTCATTTCTCAAGCATAGTTGGGCCTCTCTACACCAATCTAATGGTGTAGAGGGACCCCATATCAAAGGCAAGGAGATGCTCATTTTTTCTTTTCCTTTCCATGTACATATTTTCTTCTTTTTTATGTACCCACAAGTGTGGATATGGGTAGGCCCATAGAGAGTGGAAGCTAAAGCTATACCTCTCTTTTTTCATTTTGTTTTCTTTTGAGATTCTAGTCATCTTTCTAGAATTTTTTGTGAAAGCTCATCCCCTCCCTAACATTCTTTAGAGCAACATTACATCATTAATAATGGTGTAAATGAACCACCTTAAAAGGGAGATGATGAGTTTTCATTTTCTTTCATTTCTTTATTTTTCCTTCATGTTCTATGTTGAATGGGTAGGTGATGGTTTAAGGACTTAAGATAAATGATGGTGTAAGGACTTAAAGAGGACATTCTTAAAAATGTTTCATACTAAAGACAATGGTATTTGATCTATTATCAACATCAATCCAACAAAATAGGTGTTGGTAATAGACCATTTACTATTCATAAGGCACATCCCTCTTTATGTCTTAAACTATAATCTTTTAGCTAAACTCTTGGACTAAATTTGACTTTAGTTAAGTTTGTCAAAACCTTACCTATATGAAAATTCAAAAACATGATAAAATCTCAAAATACCAAAAACATGATAAAATCTCAAAACACCAAAAACATTCAAATATAACCAAAATATAAAAAACATTCAAATATCCCCAAAAATCTCAAAACATATAAAAAATACAAAAAGACCAAAAAGAGACTTGTAGGACCTCCTTAGCTTTGGTTAGCTCATCTAACCATGGATAAATACCCTCTAACCGCGGTTAGACTTAACACTTGTGCACTTGACCTCCTCAGTCAACTAAACCATAGCCTTCTAGGTTAGACCCTTTGACCATCCTATGCACACACACACTCCCCCCTAGCCTCGGCACGGACTCATGTGCCAGAACTACGTTCGGTCTGATCTCACCATGTGAGTACGTAGGCAACTCAACTCGGGTTCGACCCTAGCCATCTAGCTTTCTATTTTTCTTGAATTAGCACTCACTTAAAAACTTTGGACATTTTAATTAAACTTTGAGATTATAATTGGCTTAAGTTTAGGGAGTAGGTAACCGTTATAAAACGGAGGTCTTGGGGTGCCTAATACCTTCCCCAGGACTTAATCGAACCGCTTACCCTAATTCTGTAAAGACCATTTGCCTTATCCAAACAAACAAATACCCGGGACCTATCCCTAAGAATGAATAGGTGGCGACTCAAGTCAAAACATATAATTGTGAAAGTGGGTTGAAAAATCCCATGCTCACAGCACTCCCTTAAACACTTATGCATATTTGATAATTTTGAGATTGGAGTAGGTAACCATTTCTTAAATGGGGGTCCTGGGGTGCCTAACACCTTCCCCAGGGCTTAATCGAACCACTTACCATAATCTTTGCTAGACCACTTGCTTTGTCCAACCAATTGCTTACCCGGGACCTATCCCTAAGAATGAATAGGTGGCGACTATTAAAGTCAAAATTGCTTTATGTGAGCGGACCGCAAAATCCCGTGCCCACATGGTCCATTCAATAAGTGGCCCATCTAGGGGAAACTACCCATGGTATATATATTTATTTTAGACTATTAAAAAATTAGATTCAGACGTGAATGAATGACTGAGATAGCTTGTTGATACGGTATGGACAAAATCTTGTGCCCTTCAAAGACATGTAAGCAGGGTCTATCGCAATTACTTTCAGTTGATAAGTGGGTGGTGGAAAGATGATTTCAAATATATTTCATGTCCATCCATAATCCATATGCTTTTTGTTTACAGTATCAATGACCCGAAGTAATGGCTAGTTTGGTATCAATTATGTAGTTGGATGGTTTTTCAGACCAAACACTTAATACTAATAGGATTCGGTTGCAACACTCCTAAACAATTAAAGGTTGACAAATGACAAAAATTTGTGGGAGCACTAACAATTGATTGCATGATTTACCTTTTGACAATAGTCTATAGGTCCAAACTTAAAACATAAGGTCTCCTCACCTATACAATCAAATTGCAACAAAAGAAAAGTGTGGTATCACATAATGCAAAACTGGAGAAAGGTAGCCATTTAAAAGAAGAGGAAAAACGATTTATGAATTTAGAGAGGTAAACTAAAGGAATGAGCGAGCGCTGACCAGTGGACATAATGGGACTTTAGGCCATGACATTTGTTATTCTTGCTTGATTTCAATAGAAATAAGACAATAACTAAACGATAATTCTTTCAAAATGGCAACTAAGTGTAGAGCAACATCAATTTAACTATAACCAGTCTATTACAATTCTCTCACAATATAAAACAAGAATAAAACTAATAGTAAGAGAATCGATCAAGGTCCAGAACTCCCTCGGCGAAGGGATCACCTTCTTCCTCTTGATAATCCTCTTCAACCCAAGAGGGTATAATAGGATCTTCCTCTAAACCTGATGACAATAACAGGTCGACTGAGTATTGAAAACATTCAGTGGATATCTAGTCTAACTAACAATAGCAATAACACATATACATATTCAATATCTGATTCATGCGAAAATTACATAATTAATAATAGTTTCATATGACAATAATACAATCAGTGTCTGAAAATATCATATCATTACCTTGACTCATGTACTTGTGTGATACTTGGACTTGTACTATGAATGTCATACATGCTTGTTTCCCATAAGATAATATTTTAAGTCTTTATATCATATCCATGCAGATGCATCGATGGTAAGCAGAAGCCCTTAGATCTCTTGATGATCCAATATCCATGAAAAATCGTATCCATGGAGAGCCAGACGATTTTCCGGGATCCTTCTAATTCAGTGTCCATGATTCAGTATCCTTGTAATTCAATGTCCATGAAAATGATGCACAGTGTCCTTGTCCTTGTAATTAAGATGATGCATTGTGTCCTTGTGCATGATTTAGTGTCCATGTAGTATCCACGACATGCTTGTGTACCTATGAGACTTGTAAACTATCACACATGTGAACTTGTGCTTGAGTGTCGTGATTAATATTCAAACTCGGTAATCACTTAGATTTCGATCATCCGCCAAGAAACTCCGTCAGGGTACATCTACTTGGTTAGAGAATTCCTGACCTGGAAGGCTTCGTCTAAGCATTGGCCTACCCGAATGCCGATCACCATACAATATAAATCGGGCATAATTTATCATGGCAATCACAGTTAACATGTTATCATAATTCAACATTTCCATGACATGAACAATAATAGTAATATCACAATTCAATTCCCATCAATTTATTCATTCACCAAAATCCCTTTCCTTCAACACTCATTCCCATGTCCCATTCATAAACCAAATCAAAATCACAATAATTCAATCCAACATATCCACCATAATTTCCCATCCTTCATTTCACATATATATATTGTTAGCCTAAAGGTTACAAACTTATGTACCCTTAATAATTTTGATGATAACACAAATAATGAAATGACATTTGTGTTACTAATGTCTCCAACGGCCATAAAATTTTATGGGCTAAAAATTGAGATAATTTATGAATGAGAAATCATTATTGATCTTTGCATTGACTCCAATCATTCACTCACAAGCCTACATTGATCAAATCTTTGAGAAAACTGATTTGGGGATTCTAGGGTTTTCTCAAAGATTTGATCAAAGTAGGCTTCTTAAAGAATGATTGGAGTTAATGCACAAATCAATAAGGATTTCTCATTTAATGATCTTGGATCTTCTATGCACAGAGTCTTCAGTCTTGATCATGGATCTTCTATGTTGGTTTCATCTTTATAATCTTCCAAGATTGGTTCAAGTAAAACTTGATCTTCAACTTGGTCTTCGAGACTTGATTGTTGATCATCAATTGGCTTTTGATTGTATCTTCACTTTGATTGGATGGTTTTCTTTGTCCTTCTTCACTTTGACTTGATTGGATCTTTTTCCAAGCTTGATGTCAATAACATGCTTTATGACTTGAATGGTTTGCTAATGCTTTTATAGACTGAAATTAATTTAAACTCAAAGAAGACATTAGTAACACAAATGTCATTTCATTATTTGTGTTATCATCAAAATTATTAAGGGTATACAAGGTTGTAATCTTTATGCTAACAATCTCTCACTTTTTTGATGATGACATAATAATGGAATGAAATGAGAATAAGCTCCCCCTCAATATGTAAATTCAATAAAATATTTGAGGTAAACTCCCCCTAAACATATGCATAAACATATTTATGACATAAATTCCATTTTGCATATAGTTTAGATAAACTATTCATAAGCACATGATACCAATAAAATACATGAACACATGATACCAATTTAAATGTCATTTATAAGCACATGATACCAATTTAATTATGTCATTTATAAGCACATGATACCAATATGATAGATCTATTCTCAAAAGAGCACATTGGATAAGAAATGTACCATATATGCCAAAAAGTACAATGAAGGTACATAAGTGCACTAAGCACTTCTAAAACATACATCCAAAAAGAAATACAATAAAAAAAAATTTATCATTTCATTTCATCATTCTTCCTTCTCCCCCTGGCATCATCAAAAACATAATCCACTTCTTGGGTTCACTTTTAGGTTTGCTAGGGCCACTTTTGTCTATACTAGGGCCAAACTCATCGTCAATGAGGATGATCTTGGGCTCAAAAGAGAAATTGGACTTGACATTTAACATGTCAAGAGATAGCCCATTCATTTGAGATGAAATCTATTGGAGCATAGGTCCAAATAATCTGAGCTTCTGGTCAACTGAATCTATTCTAGCTTGGAGGATGGAGACCTCATCCCTCAACTACTTAATATGCTCAGATGAGTCTCTTCCTTGCCGCTCAACTACTCCAGTAGTAGCATCAACCCTATGCTTCAGAACCCCCACATCTACACTAAGATCATCAAGACTAGTGTTAATAGACTCGAATCTCTCTCTAACCCCTTTTTGGAGGGAGTCAATCTTCTCCCAGAATTCAGCCTAAAAGCTCACCATGCAAGTCCCGAGGGATCAATCTTACCTATCAGTAGGTGAATAAGATCATCATCGACTGCGGATCTCCTAGGGGACATAGGCTGAGCTGTAGGTCCACTTTCTTCAAAATGAGGTAGAACCTCTCTCTGAGGTGATAACTCTTGAGGCTGAGGCTCTACAGGTACTATAGGAGGTGCCTCTGAAGGTGATCAAGTGTCGGGGGTACTACGACTTCTCTTCCTTTAAAGAAATGGAGGGGTGGCATCATTTGAAGCTACTGTTGTCGCTACTGCTACTACTTCTCCTAGCTTGGGAACCCATCCCCTTGCATTTGACCATTTATATCCCATCCTCTATATTGTTGTCTTTGCATAGATGTCGTAGTGTGAGACATCTCATTGTCCGTACGCGAGGCCAAAGGAATCTTGAAATGCGTGAATATTCGAGTGAGTCTTTGGCCATACGGGAGATTCCCTATCTTCTTCTTCACTCAATCATCCATAGTATGTATAATAAGAAAGGATAGGTCAATGTGCTTAGTGGTGAGGGTGCACCACATGAGTAAGACATCGAAGAAGGTGAGGTAATCCTTACCGCCAGCTCATGTAGTCATCCATAGTGAGGTAATCCCTACCTCCAGCTCTTAAGGCCATCCAATTTTTTTTTTTAATTTGAGAATCAATTAAAACCACATAACAAAACAAAACAATTATGGTCGCCTGGGGCCCCATTAAGAGATGAAATGCCTACATTCTCAAGCAGACAGATGGCACACCTCAAAACAACCATGAACACTTAACTCGACAGCCTTAGCAGTAAGATTATGAACAAAATTATTCTTCTCACTAGGTGTGTGAACCACATGGTGTTGATGGAGACGAGCCAGGTTCGTCTTAATATCTACCACAATGGGTGCAATAACAACAAAAGGAGAAATGAGAGGAGTAGAAACCTAGTCCACCAGTGTGCTTGCATCAGAGAGAAAATGAACATAGGACCATTTCTAGATCAAGGCAAGTTTGTAGCTGCCCAAAGAGCTAAGGCCTCTGCTACGATGAGGGAGCCCTCCATAAGACCCCGAATTTGGCCCCTCAAAATCGAGCCCCTATGATTCCTCGCTACGACTCCAATTCTAGATTTGCCCCATTCGATATCAAGGCACCATCAGACACAATAATGCTCCAATGAGGTTGCAAATCCCCTTCACCTAAAATTGAAGCACCCGCTATTGAAAAGTGACAAGAGATCACTCGCTGCTCCCTAACAGGTGGATCATCCATATCCACCACTAAGGAGACGACTTTAGTCATAATTTGGAGAGGGGGAGAGGGGAAGAGGTAGATTTGTTGTACCTGAGTTCGTTTCGAGCTTTCCATATGTGCCAAGACAAGCTAGCAATCAAGGAAAGTTTCCTAATATTCTCCTCCTTAGACAAAGGAGCTGCGACCCAAAAATCCCACCATTCATTAAAAGAATAAAATGCCCTAAAATCCGACCTGACAACAAGAGGGGAACACCACCATACCACTCTAGCAAGGTCAAATTCAAGAAGTAAATGGGCAATCGTTTCTTCTTTTTCAGCATAACACATGCATAGGGGATCTACCATTATACTTTTTTGAACAATATTAGAATTCACCGCAATAGCGTTGTTCAAGCACCGCAAAATGAACCAAGACACCTTAGGGGGGATGAAAAGCTTCAATACTGACCGCCAATAGTCAATATGATTAACAGAAGAGGTACTAGGGGCTCTTGCGCTCCCCATTTAATGAAGATTGATGAACTTATAATAAGCTATTCGAATTGAGAATGTACCTGAACTGGTGTAATGCCACAAAAGTTGGTCCTCTCTAGAGTGGTGAGGAAGAGGGATGTTACATATGGCCTTCACCTCAGAGTCTAAGAGCACCTGATTTAAATGAGAGAGGCTCTAATTTTTGATATATGGATCTATAAAATCTGTCACCAATGTCCAAGAGCAATCTGGCGACTTTGTGGAATATAGCTTGAACCCATGTAAGTTTGGTATCCACTTGTCCTCCCATGCTTTAATGTTGTGACCTGACCCAATACCCCATCTAAAACCTGGAAGAAGTGCAGTTCTGCCTGCCATGAGACTACGCCAAGCCCAGGGACCCATAACATTGATAAAATCGGTGTTGGGGTAGTAGATGTTCTTCGCCAAATGTGCCCAAACGGAACTTGACTCTTGTATAAGGTTCCAACCTTGTTTGGCTAGAAGTGCAAGAGTGAAAGAAGAAAGATTTCTAAAGCCAGCACCACCAGAGGCCTTGCTCTTACACATGGTTTTCCATCCGATCCAATGAGCTCTCTCCTTGTGATCCTCTTGTCCCCACAAAAAATTTGCAGGTTGGGCCTCAATTTTTGTGCACAAGGAGATGGGAAACTTGAAACAACTCATGGCAAAGGAAGGTATGGCTTGAACCACTGCTTTAATAATAATGCTACGACCAACTTTAATGAGGAATCGACCTAGCCATCTACGGAACTTGGCCATTACTCTGTCTCGAATATTAGTAAACAAATGAGCTTTATATCTTCCATCAGTATTAGCAAACCCAGATAGATGCTAGGGGTGTCCAAGATTTTCATGTGTAGAGACTTAGGAATCAGCTTTCAGAATTTCCATGGCGTATTACGGCTAAACAATAAACCAGACTTAGAATAGTTTATCAACAGAACTGAGAGCTTCGAATACTTGTCCAACAAATTTTTAAGAACTATGACTGCCCCCAAATGAGCCTTCATAAAAATAATGTAATCATCTGCAAAAAAAAAAAAACATGGGAGATAGCCGGACTCCTCCTTTTGATTTGAATACCCGAAAGATGACCCTTATCAATTGCTTCATTGATGAAATAAGAGAGACAGTTACTGGCGAGAATGAAGAGATATGGTGAGAGGGGTCACCTTGCCATAAACCTCTCGTAGGATTGATAAAACCTTTTGCTTCTCCATTGATTAAAATGGATAGCATTGTTTCCACACATTGCATCATCAAAATGATCCATCTTTCATAGAAGCTCAACCTTCTTAGTACTTTCTCCACAAAAGACCACTCAAGATGGTCATAGGCTTTGTTCACATCTAATTCCATCACCATATGAAAATCTAATTCTTTTTTCACTCCTTTCATATGATGGAGGATTTCATGAATACTAAAAATTCTTTCTGAAATGCTTCTATGGGGAATGAACGCACATCGATTTGGGTGCACAAGATCATCCACAACTACCTTCATTCAATTAACAAGGACTCAAGAACAAACCTTGTACAACACATTGCAATGACTGATGGGCCTGTAGTCTCCTAGATGTTTAGGCAGATTTTTCTTTGGGATGAGAGTGATGTTAGTAAAGTTTATCTCATGAAGTAAGAAACCACTATTAAAGAAACTTTTGGTAGCCTCAATCACATAGCTCCCAACCTCTTCCCAACAGTGTTGGTAGAATAAACTAGGCATGCCATCAAGACCCAGAGCTTTTGTGGCTCCGATTTCAAAAACCGCTCGTTTAATCTCTTCATCTTCCAAAGGCCAGTCCATAGGAATTTTTATAGGTCTTGTCCGCGGGACTGACTCATGGAGTTAGTGTAGAACCCCAAATTTATTATTCTTGATATTCGTGATGATTATTAAATTTTATGGAAATTTGTGTTTAAAATTTAATGTGATCAAAGCTTATACATTTTATGTGAAACGCATTGATTTTAAAACCCAAATAAATCACATAATTTAAGAAATTTTTAGAGTTAAATTGCATGAAAAGAAAGAAAGGCAAAAAGTAGCAAAAGAGTTTTAAAAAAAAGATGATCGGCGCTCTGGCCGATCGATCGCCCACTAGCAGCGATCGAGCGCCCCTGACGCCGATCGATCGCCAACAACGCTGTTTTGTCCTCTTTTAGCGTGATTTTTTGATTTTTGGAGTCCCTAGGACCCCTAACACTATAAATACTCCTTATAATCATGGGTTGAGGGTTTCTAAGGCTTTTTAAACCTAAAAGATAGAGAGATAAGAAGATTTTGAGAGATTCAAGAGGAGAGATCAAAGGTTTTGTAAGGAAAAAAGGTGAAAAAGCTTAGATCAATCCCATTCGCAAGCGCTTGATCGTAGGGAAACGATCGGGAGAGGTAAATATAAATTCCTTCCTATCAATATGGTGATTTTGATATAAACATTATAAAAGTGATAGATTTAAAGAAAGAACAAACAAGATTAAGCATGTTTATGATGTTTATAGAATGTTTTTAATTATGATTTTCTTATAGAAGATGTATATGATGTTTAGAGAATATTTTTAATAATGATTTTCCTATGGAAGACATATATGATGTTTAGAGAGTGTTTTAAATGATGATTTTCTTATGAAAAATATATATGATGTTTAGAAAGTGTTTTAAATTATGATTTTCTTATGGAAAATGTATATGATGTTTAGAAAGTGTTTTAAATTATGATTTTCTTGTGAAAGATATTGATGATGTTAAAGTTGTTCTTATGATTTTATTATTCATATCAACAAGGAAAAATGGAATGAAATTGTGGTGTATGTATGATAGAGAATGGAGGAAGGGATGATAATTGAATTTGATGAAATGATTATGAGTTTGCTTTGAAATTGTGATGTGTTGTAAAACTAGGGTTTTATGAGATTAGTCCTACAAAAAACTATGTACTGAAATTTGATGCATGATAAATAGGATTGTGTCATTATTTTACTGTGGAAAACTTGATAGACCTATAATTTATATTAAGCAATTATGAGAAATTCTGTATATTTAAACTGGTGCATGATTGACAATCATCATTATTTTACTCACACTTATTCATGAAATTAAATATGTACAAGCAATAAGTAAGATAATAAGTATTATGCAAGTATACAAGAACACGAGCACGACTGTATGATTGAGTTTTGTACTGACTGAGTACCCACAAGCCTAAGATCAAGGCAAGACAAACTGTGTACACCGGATAATGTGTAGACAGGCCATATACACCGGATAATATATAGACAAGCCGTATACACCGGATAATGTGTAGACAAGCCGTATGCACCAGATAATGTGTAAACCCTGTGGTACCTCAGAATGTAGGGTATATGTTAATCTCTATCCAATATGTGGGGTAGAAGTTATTGCACTTGCATTTTGTTGAATACATTCACGAACAAGAATGATAAGTGAGATAAACAAGAGAAACAAGTATAAGTGAGCACGTATAAGAATTGAATTTGAATTATGCTTCCGCACTCTGAGTTGTTTATATGTTTACATGTTATGTTAAATTCTAAATTATGCTTTATATTAAATGTTATTATATTGTTAGCTAGGAGTTTATATATACGCGGGATAACTCGTTACTCAGCTGATGACTTTTGTTGTCGGCAGGTTCTAGGTTTGATATCTGTGTCCCAGGACCTTGGGAAGAGGAATTGTACAAAGAAGAAGAGGAAGAGCCAGCAGGTGATTACCCCGATGGTGAATGAAATTTGGACCATTGGCTATTTCTTGGAAATTAGATTTTTAGTATTTATATTTGGAGTTAAGACATTGTAATAGACTTAATTTTAGATTTATGATTAGATTAAATTGATCATTGGGAATCATGTAGGATGATTCGAATTAATTATGATGTTTTTAGTATTTGTTTCAGACGTTAGACATGATCATGATTTATTTAAAGAAAAATTTTCAGGTTCATGTTTTAGAATTGCCTTAAATGCTTTATGACAGGAAGTTATGGAAGTTAATGGTTAAGTCACGTGCAAAATCACACATTAACCTAGGTGGGATTTTGGGTGAAGGGGGCAGCGAGGTGATCCCATTTTGATTTCGAGCTTTCGACGCCGATCATTTGGGCAAGTACGTTGTCGATGAGCGTGGAATTGAGGCAGCAGGTAACATAGTTTTCATATCTTTCCTAGAGAGTGAAATCCTGGTTGGGGTTTCCGGAGGGAAGAAGAGATGGTGGGGCAGGTTGGCTTCCATTAACAAACCGAAAAATATTTAAGAGATTAAAATCGGACGGACTTGCTTCCACCAGACGAGGTAGTTCAGCCCATTGAATTTTACAGTGAGAAAATGGGTAAGGTTTGAGTGAAGGGAACGAAGGAGAAGAAGGGGGTGGAGGAATCCCATGTGGTTCTTCATTGGTTGGTTCCTTTGTTGGAGTATCATTGGAGACAGTAGACATGTTCACGAAAAGAAAGAGGATAGCAGAGAAAAAAGAAAATTTTAATTGTAGAACTGAATGCTCTGGTACGATAAAAAAGGTTGGAAAAGATGGGTCTCTTCTTTATTGCTGAACATAATATAGTAGTTGTGTATATATAGGATTTGAGAATCCTTTGTACAGCTGAGTTACTTTTTTAGAGTTTTACAGATAATAGGAAACATAAAGATTCACTTGCTATTTTAGACTATGGTATAGCTGGAGAGAAGTTGGATGAGGACCGGTTTCCTTTTTGTGTTGAGGATCATGATTCGGTTAATAGAGGTAACCAGGCTACTCACTCCAGTTGCAAGATTCAAAGGGTATGGTCATAGTGATCCAGTCTTCTAGGACCAACGATCATGTGCTACAGTCCAACAGGACGGTTAATCTAGGCAAGACCGCAAGGACTTGTCAATCTAACCACTTAAGATAGCCTAGCCGTGTATTTATGATCTAATCTCATATGTACCTATCCAAACAACCATAGATAAGGGGTTACCCTATTCCATTGGAGATAGAGGTGTGCTATTCCATATTGGAAGAAAATAAGATAATTAGAACAATATATAATTGTCAATAAATAGAGTCTAGGACTCGCTTGGTTATGAAATGGATTCTTAAAAGACCCACCAGATTAGGGATATCTATGTGACCAATAAAATGAGAATTGATATGAAATTAGTCCTTTAATGAAACAGGATATTCAAAATAGTACTAAATTAGTCTAGATTAAGTGTGTTTTGTTACTAAACAAGGGAATTGGAACAAGACCGAGTTTGCCGATAATCAAGAGGTTGTTGCTCAAGTCATTAATTTAGATGATGTAGAGTTTGTTGATGTGTTGTTGCTATTGTTTCTACAGTAGAGGCCCTTATTCATTTCAATTCTGGGAGCAAGGTATGGTAAACTCTATTTATATTTGAAGATGCAACCAATATGAATACTGTAGATGGCTTGCAGCCACAAATTATAGTGGTAAAAGATCGGGGATCTTTTCAGCAACATCTTGAAGGCTCCCTACAAAAGTCTATTGTTGTAGAAGATAATGACTATCAGATGACGTACTCTAGTATTTGAAGAAGAGACCAAAGGATTTGGTGAGCTGAAGCAAGTCGATGATGATATTCTTATTGAAGAGCCCGAGGAAGAAAATGATTTTTAACCAATTACTTCAAAGAGAAATAAGAAGAAGAAGAGTAAAGAAGCTGACATCACATCAACTATTGATTATTCTCAAGAAAGACCAAATAGGGAGATTAGAAAATCTAGTCGATTTAAGGACTAGTTTTATAATGCCGCATTTGCTGGTTTAGGGTTAAGGCTTCTTATCCCCTCATTGATTTAAGGGTTTTTTGTGAAAAGCCCCCTAACTTTTCAGCTATTTGTAAATACCCCTTATGTTTTGTGATTTTGTATTATAGTCTACTAACTTTTAAAACTTTTGCAAATCCACCATTTCATCCAAAGGATAGTTAACGGATGTTAAATATTAAAAAATCGAATGCAAGTTTCTCGGCCTTTTCTTGACAACTTCTGGAGCAACATAGGCAGGCGTCCCATAAGTCTTGTGGAGTAACCCATCTTGATGCTTAGCTTTTGGAAGTATTTCCGTGCAACATCCTCCTTGAACTTTCCTTTTGGCTATCTTGTTAAAAAAACTCACCACCTTTTGACAAAGTAAATCTTGATTTTGCTGGCCAGTGCACCACGTTTGGGTGTCTAACCAGTCTCGTTACAGATATCTCTGGATTGATCTGCTCCATCAGCCCAACCTCCAAAGCCTTCTCTTTGCTGATCACCTTAATGGCCACATTGGGGCTAGTTTTAAGGTTAATTGCTCGCATAGTGAGGGTGCCTTGAACTATTAATCTTCCTAATTAATACCTTTGCATTAACACACTTTGAACCCATATTATTGGAGAATAGAGTCCTTTCATACGTACCTATGGGTATGTGGTTTAATAAAAAGTTAGTATTAAATAGAACTCTAATTAGAAATTTCACAACCTCATAGATATGTATTTATGGGAAATATTTATTGGTGGGTCCTACTTATCATAATTTAATTTTGAAAGTTTAGTTTTATTCTAAGTAATTTATAAAATAAGGTATTTATGTCCAAGTAAAGTTTAGTATACTCCTACTTTTATTAGTAGAATGATATATATATATAAATAAAGGTTCAAGTCCCCTTTCTTTCTCATCTAATGTTTCTTATCAATATTAGCTGTGAGTATGGCCTTTATTTTACAAGGAGGTCAGGCCCAACAACCCTATATACATTTAGCAACAAAAAATAAAAAAACAAGGGTTACAATTTCACTGATCTAACCAAATGGAATAATTAATCACCAAAAAAACCTTATGATAATTCTTGATATGATGGAAATAAGAAATATTGCAAATAAAAGTTCAGATATAATTTCTAGATAATGTCATACATTTAAAATCTCCCTCTAACATACAGTATAAATTAATGCACTAATACAAGGGCTCTGTTTTCTCATTGAAGATGCCAGATCCATATGTGGAAGTGATCATTTCAAATAAAAGAGGAAATTGCAATAAAGCAAATAAGGAAATGGGGATACTAGCCAACAAAGACACTGGAATGGCAACCCAGGTTATTCGTTCATGAAGTATAATAAAAAGGGTTGCAGCAAATGCTATCGTCATGGTTGTTAAAGAGAAGAAAAGAGTGGCAAGACCAATTATCATCCTTCTAGGCAAAGTTGTAAGGAAATCATCTTCTGTGTAGCGGGATGTGAGGATGCCTAAGAACATCAACACTGAAGTGGAGGATGAGAACAAAGACAATGCATCTGCTATTATAAAAACCAGAAAAGAGTTATCATCTAGGAAAATGGCAATGCCTGTCTCACCATGGTTACCTCCTGGGACTGTAAAGGCTGCTGCAAACATAACTGTAGCAATGAGTGTAGCCACAACCATACATGATGATGCAGTGCCTTTCATCCATTTTTCTGCTGCTTTGACTAACTCCTTGTGCTCCTCAGTAAGCAATTCTCGAGGTGTTTTACCGGCTTGGTTTTTCTGCTCTTTGTCCATAGGGTATAGTACTAGCTTCTCCACCTCCTACCATGACGAGGAACATAATTTGAAATGTATAACAAAAACTTAAGATAAGTTTGATTCGCAAAGCCACTTATGAGTTCTTCTATCCTTTCCATATAATTTACGGAGAAATTTTTTTATTTTATATAAGTTTTTAGCTACTCACTCTGTTGAAAATTAGGATTGTTAATCCTGAGTTACACTAAAAATATTAGTAGAAATGAAAATAAAAGTTGTATTGAGAAATGTATTTGCATTGAAAATAGTAGTAGCTCTACATAGAGAATCAGATTTAACAAAAAAACGACAGAAAATAAGCAGCCCTAATCATAAGGATTAGAGAAGTAAGAAAGTCTTTTATTTAGTTAAGTTATAACAATTAAGAAGAAAAAAGAAAAAAGAAAAAAGGAGAATGCTTCTTTACCCAATGAGGGAATGCATGTAAAGTGATTCTTTTTTCTGCTAATTTTCGAATCCCAGTTAAGATTATTAACTCTCGGTTGGTCAGCATTAACCCGTTAGGTTTAATAGTGACCCAACTCAGATTTTAGGAATTAAAAACAAAAAATTATTATTTTTACTGTATAGGTGACAGTTGTGCTTTTATCAAATTCAAAACTAGGAAGCAAGAGGAATCACCTTAAACCATTGTAGCTCTCTTTGCATTTGCATGGCTGCGCCCGAGATATTACTGAGTCGAGAGGAAGGTGCCAACATTCCAGCCAGATGTAACATGTTATCACGGGGTTCATCAGTAATATCACTTTCGTTCTTTCGTGCATGCATTCCCTTTAGGAGGTTGAATATTCCTTCTTGACGATAAGAAATTGCTGACAGGAATATGTTTTGTTTCTTTTCACTAAGAGCATCTATCATGAAGGGATAAGAACGAATAATATGGACAATAAGCTCAACAATCCCATGTTTGGTGGCCTCCACTATTGCATTTATTCCCATATCAATAACTGTTGGGTCATTTTGTTTTTGGTTTAGGTTATCAATAACTTCTGAGTCATTTGATATTGGAAGACTTCTACAAATGGACTTGAGTAGCTCAAGAGCTTGGTTATGTTTCAACTTCAACTGGTATATGTTGTTGATACCTGGGACTGCTGTACAAACAAAGTCAGAGACTCAAATAGATATAAAAAAGAACAATAGTAAGTTGCAATGGCCTTTAGCACCCTTATCTTTAGCACACTTATAATGTCACGTAAGAAAATAGGTTTAAGTTTAACTTTTATTAACTTTTTACAAGTCGGTCGAGTCTTTTACTTGTACTTATCTTACAATAATAAATATCAAACCTACCCTATTATTATTATGTGGCAATATGAGGCATCATTTGCAGCTGCCGACTGCAAAATGGCCCTGGCAGCTAACTATTGTTCATATAAAAACAAACACGTACAACACATACAAAGTGCTTTTGCGTACCTAATTTGAAGGCATTCCAAACTAGTCCTTTCAACTTTTGCAGCCCTATCACCACAAAAAAAAACTTTTGTAGCCCTGTCACATGTACCGAAAATTCCCACATCATTAAAGTGGAGTAAACTCACTCGAAACCACACATTATATATTTGGTAATAAAATTGCACGATAATACTAAAATAGAGATAAAAACAAACATGTAAAATATATACTAAGTGCTTTTACATACCTAATTTGAAGGCATTCCAACACGTAGGCCCGAGGTTTAGCCTCGGGCATCCATTCATCATCTGTTTTATAAAGTCTTATCCATGCCTATCCATACTCTGATGGGGACCCCAATATCAAAAAGTCTTATAAATAGGATTAAGAGCATCTTCTCAACCTTGTTTTGGAATGATAACAAAAGAAATTATCATAGAGCTCACTGGGTTTCTTGGAAGAAAATTGCTAAACCTATACAAGAGGGAGGTTTGGGAATCCGAGGACTTTTAGATGTTTAAAATTCTTCCAGAATGAAGATAGCTTAGAATCTGATCTTAGATAATAGGTTATGGAGGAAATTCTTTAGAAGCAAATACCTGCAACTATCCTTGGATGGTTGAGAATTTTATAAAGGGCTCAAAATCTTGGAAAGATATTGGGGTTTGGATAAAACCTACTATTCTCAATTGCAAATGGTTGGTTGGATCTGGGGATCTACAAAGTTTTGGATTGAAATTTGGTTAAATGATACTCCCCTTATTGATTCTACTAATAATTCTCCTATTGCTTTCCCCCACATTTAAGGAATTTTTGTTGAGGACTCCTGGCATATTGAAGGTTTTGACGCTTTGCTTCCATTGGACATCAAGAATGATATCTATCATAACAAGTGGCTTTATCAACCCACACAGTAATATTATCTGGAGGAAAGAGAGTGCTAGGAAGTTCTTATCTAGATCTTTTTTGGGATGGTGTGAGATCTCAATCCTCTCGAATTGCATGCGCGAAGCATATTTGAGATAATGCTATTCCTACCAAGCTTTCTGTTTCCTTGTGCAAATCTTTTTCACTGTTGTCCCTGTTGATTTGAATATCCAATCTAAAAGATTGCTTTATCGAGTAAATGTGAATACTGTAGAGCTCCTGAGATGGAATCTCTGGCTCATCTATTTATAGTTGGGAGCTTGCTAAGAATTTATGAAAGATGGTGGGCTATATCCTAAATATTCAGTTTTCTGAAGAAGATTCCATTCAAACCAGGTTAATGAGGTTTTTCTCATCAAGAAAGGAGCTATGGTTTTTTGCTTCCTTGTTTGGCTTCATTGGCTTTTTTTTTTGTTGGGAGAATTGGCTCTTAAGGAACTCATCTCGAGTTGATAACCATAAGAGACCGTTCAAGGCTACTCTCAATAGCATTAGCTTTTTGATTGGGCTAGGAGCACTTCTAAGTTCTGGAAGCTCAAAGGTCGCACTATTTTTTTCATGAACTATTTTTTTCTAGAACTAAAAGGCCTGTTATTAACTACATTATAATGGGTTACCCATAATTGTAAAATTATAGAACCTTTCTAAATAAGTTCTTTCTAATTAATTACTAGAGTTTTCATTTCTAGGTTTGTAAATTGTAATAGTTAAATCAATAAGTCTCTCATATTAAAAAAAAAAAAAATTCTTTAATTTGCTAAAAATAAACTCATAAAAATATTTAATAAAATTCTATAACATACTTAATAAATGGATACAACATAATCTGTAGTATATTAATTATTAATTTACATTATAACTTCTAAATAAGAACATTATAAGTGATTATAATGTAAAGTTTTATGACAAGTAATTTAAGAGTATTTAAATTCCTTATGGTCCTTACATAATCTAAAATATGGTCCCCAATTATATCTTGGTTAGAATCAGAATGAATTTTAGAAGGTTTCGACTAATAGCAACAGTATTAAGTTCTAATTATAAAAGTGGATACATATGAAATTTTAATAATTTAGCATAAAATCTATTAAAATTCCCAGTAAAAAAAGTTATTTATTCAAAAACCATAAATTAATAATTATGATTAAGAAACAATTTATTATATATTATTGTAATTGTGTACCTTTAAAGATCACATGCCCTCGTCGTCTAGAGCCTTCACAAGGGTTTTCAATATCAGGCACCTCATCCTTTGGGTTTTCTATATTGCCTTCGATGGAATGACTAGATTGCACTTTGATACCTACATATAAAAAGAATTAACTTTGAGATAAGAATTAAGCTTGAAGACTAATAATGGGCTAGTATGGCTGATAAATGAACCGAGTTGTTCGCAAATAGCTCCAACCAACTGGGCTTTGTAAGAGCTCGTTTGAGCTTGTTTATCTATTAAAGAAGGAAAAGGAAACAAGCTCGAGTTTCCTTTCCAAGTTCATTTAGTTAACAAGCTGACCTCCAGCATGCATGTACCTTACTTATTAAATATTAATATATATATATATGGACTTTGCTACTGAGACTGCAAAAGGGCCGAGACCACCGAGACCGTGCATCTCTGCAAGGGATTTCAAGTGGGGCCCACATTCACATGGTAGACCCCACCTGAAATCCCGTGCAGGGATGCATGGTCTTGGTGGTCTCAACCAGGGGCGGAGCCACATGGGGCCCGGGGGGCTGAAGCCCCCCCTCAACTTTTGGATTATTTTTTTTTGTATAGTGTAATGTGGGTGTGGCTAGGAGCAAGGGCAAAGCCGGGTGGTGGGGGGGATCTAAGCCCCCCCTAAAAATTTTGAGAAGAAAAAAAAATTATATTTATATAAATTAATTTAAGATGGCGTAGGCACATGAAAATGCTTAAATTACCGGTGTTTTCCATCATGTAATGAAATGGCCGGTCCTCATTGGTCCACACCCCTCTTTAACACTCACCAATTGTGGTTAAGATTCACTCACCCATAGAGTTATTTTAGAAGAAAAAAACAATAAAAATCTTAAATTGAATTTTGATAAGCTTAACCAGGGTTAAAGGAGTGTTTAAAAGGGACACAAGGACACGACGGTAAGTTAAGCAACGGGTCCGCTAATCATTACTACTCAAAACTATATTCTTTACTAACGGACAAAGAGACGAGATGACCCACAAACTTGGCACTTTTTTTTTTTCGGGGGCTACGCCCCCAAACCCCCACACCTCACCATTAGCCCCCCCTGGCCAAAAATCCTAGCTCCGCCCCTGGTCTCGACCCTTTTGCGGTCTCAAAAGAATTTCCATATATATATATAGAGAGAGAGAGAGAGAGATTAACTACGAAAGGAGCTCCAGTTGAACAGCCAAGTACCGGAGCAGCCCAAAAAATGCATGGAGTAATGGTAGTTATGTAATTACGAATATAAAGAGTGATATTTTTATCATTAAATTTTTTTCATAAATGCCCCTGCCGAAGGCATTATTTGGGTTGCTCCGATTGACTGTTCATAGATAATCTCATATCATTCTACTAATAAAAGTACAAGGAGTATACTAAACTTTATTTGGAGGAAAATACCCTTTGATTAAAAATATTAACTTAATAACTTATGTTATCTATTAAAATATTAATAGAATTATAGTTTGTTTATAATACATACGTAGAAGTGGATTACAATAACTCGTGCTCGTTCGGTTGTTTGATTCAAGCTGTGTGGAAATAAAGGAGAAAGTTGGTTCTGCGATTTCTAAGGTTTCTCAGTAGCAAACATGTTTGGTTGCTGAAGGGGGTACTGCTTCTGAACCATTTTCTTCGAGTTCTTGAATTGGGAAGTGGCTTCGCAAAGGAAAGAGCTTGTATTGCTCTTCAAGCTCTGAGTTTTTCAAGGAAAACGCTCGGACAAATGATTCTAGCGGTGGAATTTCTTCCCTTTTGGAGATTTTCCGTGCCGGTACACAGTCGGTCTTAGCCGGAGTCCTAGGCCATAGTGTTACAACACCACTTTGTTTTATAAATATTAGAATTAAGTAACTCCTCCTCTAGAGCTCTCGATACATGATCATCAGATCAGACTTATTACACTGAGGTAGGGCCCAGGCTCTAATAATAGAATTGTATGCACTCTTTGGGCTTAAGTCTAGGCTAGGTCTAATGAATATGTAAAACAAGGTTGATGTTTGGGGTCAGTTACATAGAAGAGAAGAGAAATCCAATGGCCTGGTAGATAGGGAAGGAAAGGGACGTTACTTGGTTAAAGGGAGACTGTACAAATGGCCTTTAGTCACGCACTACATACAACACCTATTGTTGTCGTGTTAACCAAGACTGTTATTCAGGGAGCAAGACATGGCAAATCCAATAATAACTAAGACTGTTAAGCTGATGTTTAAGAGCCCATCGTCGAGTAATAGCTCTTGGGACTTATTAAATCCCTCCTGGAGAAAGATATGACAAATCCAAGTTCCACCAAAAATGAGGGGTTTTCAGTGGATGCGCTATGCCCATTATGTCACTCTCACGAAGAAACTATTGTCCACCTGCTCCATGAATGCCTTTGTGGATGGAGTATTTGGTTTGGATCCCAGATAAAGTTACATTTGACCAATTCGGAGGGTACTCTCTTTAGCTCATGGTGGGAGAAATGGCTCCAACATCCAGATTTCTCAAAACCAAGTTCGCCCTTAGCCTCCTATCTGTGCATCACTTTATGGTTTATATGGAAGCTTCGAAATGAAGTCCTCTTCAAAAATGCCACCTCTAACCCAGTGGAAGTCATCTGAAAGATTGAAAGCTACATACAGGAGATCACTCCTATTTCTAGCAATGTAGATCCGTCTCAAGGTAAGATATATAGATTGGATTCCGCCAGATCCAGGTTGGATAAAGCTGAACGTGGATGGAGCGGCCCTGTCAAGTGGTTATGCAGTTGGTATAGGAGGTGTAGCCTAGAACCATCTAGGCGAATCTAAAACTTCCTTCCAGAAGGCACTTTCTGGGGAAGTAGCCGCATTGCTAAAGCTGAAGCGATCAAGATGGGGCTACAAGTTACACTTGTGCACAAATGGAACTAAGTGATATCATTGAGTCAGACTCAAAAGAACTCATCGACATCATCAAAGGATAGACTAAACAAGCTCATTCTGAGATCCATTCCATAATCTACGATATCCATCATTTGAGGAACCTCTCTTTGATTATCTGTCTCTCCCACGTCTCTCTCCTCTCAAACCACCTCTCCTTCGACTCTCTCTCTCAATTAATCACTCTCCCATGTCTCTCTATAATTCTAATTAACCTATACCTTTTTATTAAAGTTTTTTAATTTTAATTGTTGACCTAATTAAATTTTGATATACCCTAAGTTATTTATAAAATTAATTACATTAAATGGTATTTTAGTCGACATAAAGCTTAGTATACTCCTTGAACTTTAACTAAGTAGAATAATATATTACTCCCTATTGCTCAACTCGGTTACACCCTGCACTAGGAATAAGGATTAACATTGTTACTTCAAAGTCAAATGCCGATTACATTATGCCACATAGAACGACGTGTACCTACCATTTTTATGGTGGGAACGGTTGGTACCCCGTTTTGAGAAGCTCTTGAGTGAAGCTTATTTGGGATGCATGTGGTGTGTGTGGTTTGCATGGTGTGGTATGCAAGGGTGGTGTGAGTGTTTCCTTGTCTTGCCTTCAGTAATCACCTTGTGGTGTTATTGAGTTTACTCCCAAAAAAAAAAGGTTATCATGTAACACACATGTGAGTACCATAATTTTAACCGCCCGTTCCTGATCAGGATTGACCCCAATAGAGATTAACGATAAATTGCAATTGGATTGTGAGTCGTCACTTATCTAATTCTGAAGGAAATAAGTCCCTGAAATGGTTGGATAAAGCATAGTCTGGAAGTCAAAGGTCAGGGTAAGGGATTCATTTGAGTTAGGAGAAGGTGTTAGGCATCCCTAAACTCCCATCCGGAGATGCTTACCTACTCCCTAAGTCTGAATTAATAAAGGAAATCATAACAAAGCTTGCAATTTGATCTATATGTTGAGCAATGCAATATTAACTAAAATAAATGAATTGAGATATACAAGGTAGAAACGGAATAGAGATTCTATCCTAGGGGAAGTTGAACCTGATCAAGGTTGCCTATGTATCTACTGTTAGTAGAATCAAGCCGCACGTAGTTCCGAAGGGGAGTTGATGTTTTGATTTGATTTGATTGGACTGGATTGTGGGTGATTGAAAGGTTTGAGAGTTTTTTTTTTGCTCCTATTTGAGGAGCGAAAGGGCCTTTTAAGCTCGTGTTGAGGAGCGAGTGGATTTTGCTGCTGTAAAACTGAACCAAGGTTCGGATGATGGTTTAGCTGGGGTTTGGTTGGTTGACTTAGGATTCGACTGGGGTTTAATCAAAGTTTAACTAGGGTTTAACCAAGGTTTAACTAGGGTTAACTAGGGCTTGACCAGGGTTTAACTAGGGTTTAATTAGAGTTTAACCAGGGTTTAACTATGGTTAACTGGGGTTTAACTGAGATTTAACTAGGGTTTAACTAGAGTTAATTAGGGTTAACTAGGACTTAACTAGGGTTTAACCAGGTTTAACTGGGGTTTAACTAGGATTAACTAGGATTTAATCAGGGTTAACTGGGGTTTAACTAGGGTTTAATCAGGATTTAACTAGGATTAACTAGGGCTTAATCAGGGTTTAACTAAGATTAACTGTGATTTAATCAGGATTAACTAGGGTTAACTGGGGTTTAACTAGGATTAACTAGGGTTTAATCAGGATTTAACTCGGGTTAACTAGGGTTTAATTAGGATTAATTAAGATTTAACCAGGGTTTAATCAGGGTTTAACTAGGGTTTAACAAGGATTAACTAGGGTTTAATAAGGGTTAAATTAAGGTTTTTGGGCAGAGGTTCGATTAGACAAGACTAGTTTTGAATCAGGATTTGGGCAGAGGTTTGACTAGGCGAGGCTAGTTTTGAACTGGGATTTGGGTAGAGGTTCGATTAGGTGAGGCTAATTTTGAATCGGGATTTAGGCAGGGGTTAGACTAGGCGAGCAGTCTAAATAGTTAAAATAATTTAAAAACAATTTTAAAAAGTGTTTAAACTACTAAAAGACAAAACAAGATAGGGTTTTTAAAAAAATTACCTTCTGAAAAGTCTGAAAATATTTCTGAAAAGGGGTCCCAAGAATCGACCATTCGCAATTGACGTTCTCGGGAATCTGGAGCGCTACCAGAAGTTTTGAAGAAGAAAAGGGAGAGAGATGAGAGGGAATGGATAAGAAATGAACTAAGGGGGGGTAGGGTATTTATAGATTTCCAAAACAGGGGGGGGGGGGGGGGGGGGGGGGCTACTTGAAGTAGCACCCCTATGGATAAAAATCCCGAAAAGCAAGGCGGCAAAGAATAGTGAGGCGGCAAAACGGGTCGACACTAGGGGAGTGCTGTTTGAAGCAGCGCCCCTAGCCAGGTTTTTCGAAGTGGCCTACCGACATGCGCAAAAAATAGGCCCCAAAAGGAGCGTTGTTTGAAGCAGTGCCCCTATTAAGGGGCCAAAAATTATTATTATTATTATTTTTTTTTGTTGACTTTTGACTTGTCACGTGTCACGTTCAAAACTATTTCTTCGTTTTAAGCCTGTTTTGAATCCGAAAATAGTCAAAATGGAGCCAAAAATTTTGTAAAATAATTTCGAATCAAATGATACATTTTGAACACTTTTTCAGGGGCATTTTGGTTTTTTTACATCGTAGGGGCATTTTGGTCATAGTTCACTATTTTAACTCCAATTTGATCCAAAAAACAGTCAAAATTCATCGAAAAAATTCTAAAATCATTTTGGACCAAATGACAACTTTTGAACACTTTTTAGGGGCATTTCGGTCTTCTTACGTCACAGGGACATTTTAGTCATTTTTCACCATTTTAAGTCCAATTTGTTCTTGAAAATGACCAAAATTCATCGAAAAATTTCTAAAATCATTTTGAACCAAATGAAAACTTTTCTAGCACTTTTTCAAGATTATTTTGGTAATTTTTTTTACCCTGGGGTATTTTGTTCATTTTTTACCTCTGGGCTGTTTTTGAAAATCGAAGCACGTGGAAAGAGGATTTTTAAAAGGGATTTTTAAAATGGTTTTTAAGAGTATAAAAAGAAACTAGAGGGGTGCATAATTGGGGTACTTACAACACATTCACCCTAAACGCACACACCCAGCCAGACCTACCATTCACTGTCGCCCTTTTGCATCCCTACAGTGTACTGATAACCGCAAAGTGACTAGGTCTTAGGCATTAGGGCAACAGAGAGCTGGTGCTAATACTTCTTCATGAGGGGAAAAAAATGGATTTTGTGGTGGGAGTGTAGGACCAACACTAAATCCTTGTCTATTTTACGTGGGACTTCAAATTCTCTCAAGTTGTAACCGAACTTCCGGTTATGCCCCTGATGTCACCACGTGTCCCTATTAGCACCCCTTAATTGTGGTTAAGATTCACCCACCACTAGGGTTCATTCACCAAACCTTGTTTTTTTTCTAAAAAAATTATAAAAAAAAAGCAATTAATTTTAACCTTGGTTAAAATTCACTAACTCTTAGGGATAAAAGATTTTCAATATTTTTTTCCTAAATACCATAGATAGGTGAGTTAACCCTAGGGGTGGGTGAATCTAAACCACAGTTAAGGGGGTGTCAATAGGGACACGTTGTGGCATCAGTGGCATAACCGGACTCCAAGGAATTGGGTTACAACTTGAGAGAATTTCGAGCCTTTACGTGGAACCTGAATCCTTAGTTCCTTCCATTTTGAAACCTGGAAAAGGTGGGGTAGAGGCACCAACCTGAATAGATCCATCGTTGCCAAAATTCGAGCTTACATCCACTTGGGAATGCAGAAGGCTTTTTGGCCAGTGCTACCAAGGCCGGAACCCCATGAAAATCACCCTTTGTACTTAGATTTGGATAGCGTTCGACTAGATCCAAAGCAACATCTATGGAAGTAAGAGCAACAACAAGAGATGTTGTGAGACAGTGTTGCTTTACATGCTAATGCATGGTTAAGAAAATGTATAGTGCTTACCAAACATATCTGCTGTAATTAATGAAGTAAGAAGTAAAGCACCACTGTTGTTGCCTGTATCGGGATTTAGTTCCTCGTCTGGAGTCTTTGAGTAAAGATAATACACCATCTCCTTGTTACCGTTGGCAGCAGCCATAACAACTGGGATAAATTCAAAACTATTTCGAATACACAACAAATTCTTATCCGTTATCACCATGGGAATTGCAATCCTCGTGGAGCCATTTGCTGCAGCGACTGAAAGAGCTGTGCTACCATATTTGTCCTTGAGTTCCAAGGCTACTACAGACATCAACTTTACAAGCTCCTGGACGATGTGTACATGTCCGTTAGAGGCCGCGATGTGAAGCAGGGTTCCGTTCGAAATTGAGACTCTAGCATTCACTGCATCCTGAACGCCGGGGAAGTAGGATTTGGTCCTCTCCCAGTCACCCTTGGCCGCAGCATTGCATAAGGACAAATACGACATATAGTCATCACCCGCCCATCCTGCTAGAGGTGCACAAATTTTAGTTTAGTGACTTTTGACTGTCAAACAGAGTTGTTTGAAATCGTTCCTAGGGAGTATTGGTTCTCTACTCCCCTCGTAAAAGGACTTTTCTACTGAGACCACAAAAGGGCCGAGACCTCCGAGTCCGTGCTTGCATGCACGGGATTTTCAGGTGAGGCCCACATTTACACGATAGGCCCCACCTGCAATCCTGTGCATCCATGCAAGGTCTTGGAGGTCTCGGTCCTTTTGCAGTCTCAGAATCATTTCCCTAAACAAAATCATAAAATTGTTTCTTGACCAACAACACTCAGGATACAAAGGAGGGGCCCACGTTCAACAGGGGCAGATTAGCAATCAAAAAAACATGGGCCCCATTCGTGCGCTGTTGCCCATCGGAACTCCACCCCCCAAAAAAAAAAAAAAAAACTTCTAAAACGTTCCAATAAATACTCTTAATAGGAGGGGTGTTTACATGTACATAAACGCTATCTCATAGTTTTCCTTAACTACTCCTTTCCCTCTCCCTAATTAAATATTTAATGGACATCTTGCGCTAAATATAAACCAAAATTAAAAAATTGGGCTGGCTATGGTAAGATCATAATGGTTAGATCTGAGAAGTGGGGATGTTATTATCATCTGATTGATATTGTTTAAGAGGTCATGAATTCATCAAGAACTAGCTAGCAGAGTATGCACACAGTTTACCAACTTAGCAGGCTGGCATCATTAATGATAATTCCAGTTGACAATATATTACACATACTGATTGATATTCTAGTATGTGTAATATAAAGATATGTCATGAAGGATAGAAATATTACCTTTGTGATGGGATAAAGAGGCCAAATGATCCCATGCATCTTTGGCTAAAATTTCCTTCTTAATACTTGACAACTTCTGTGGCCCACATGAATCCTGAATGGCTTTTAGAGCTTCTGTATTTTTCTGTCTCCAGGTCTCGGATGTAATATCTGCTGGATCAGATTCAGTTCCATTGACAATATTCCAAAGCCCATGTTCCTGCAAGTACCTTTCCATCTGAACTTTCCAAGCGTCATAATTATTTCTTTTAAGAACGTTATCAACGATTGCATTTGGGGCTAATTCTGTATTTCTCGTTGCTTTTGGGACAAATTTTCCTTTACCTATAAAATAATAAATCGCTAGCAGCTGTTAGTGTTAATAGGGTGCGTGGGCCTACCATATTGCCCCCAAGGGAAAAATATACACATCTATTAAGTGGTTCCATCCTCAAATGGTTGGACTCTTAAATTTTAAAAATAGAATAACCTTCATTAAACAATAAAGTCGAGGGTTCAATGCAATGATCTCATATGGGTTAGAGGCCCAGATATATCTCAAAAGATGAACACCATTGACTGAGTTAGCTTGGTTTTTTTTTTTTTTTTGGATAAAAGTGGGGGTGTCCGTAGCTCAAGGGCCCATTGCAGTTGATTATTTTTTTGGATAAAAGTGGGGGTGTCCGTAGGGCCCATTGCAGTTGATTATTTTTTTGGATAAAAGTGGGGGTGTCCGTAGCTCAAGGACCCATTGCAGTTGATTATTGTACCCATTGACCAAGCATCTAGGGTCATTTTTTATAGCCTCGTAAACATCTCCAGTTGTAACCAGATTCAGGGGAGTCCGGTTACGCACTGATGCTGCCACATGTCCCTTTTGACACCTCTTAATTGTGGTTAAGATTCACCTACCCCTAGGGTTCACCTACATAAAGTTAGTTTTTAGAAAAAATATTAAATAAAATTAACCCTACGAGTTAGCTAGGGTTAATTCTTTTTTAATTTTTTTTTCTATATATAAACTATGGATAGCTGGGTGAACCGTAGGGTGGGTGAAACTTAAGCATAGTTAAGGGGTGTCAAAAGGGACACCTGGCAGCATCAGTAGCGTAACCGGACTCCCCCAAGTCCGGTTTCAATGGAGAGAATCACGAGTAATTTTTTATATCATAAAGTCTTTAAGTATAATATAACTGTATACGCAGCCTCCCCTGATAGGTCTTTCAAAGGACGCCATCACACCATGGGTTTGGCCCAGTGGTAGTGTATCTCCCATTTGGGGAGGGAAGACTCGTGTTCGAGTCCTTGGTGTGGCTGTTGACGCCTACCATGTGTTGAGTTCTAATCCTGCTGACAGTCCTAACCCCTGACATAGTTAGTTAACAAATTAGTCCTACCAAAAAAAAAAAAAAAAAGAAAAAAGGACGCCATCACGCCACCAAGGCAAGGCGGAGGACTTTTAATAGCCTGGGCCAGGCCACAGCCTTCACCACGTTGAAACGGAGCTGCCCTTTTCTATTAAATTGATGACACTTCTGTAATTATGAGAATATAAAACAACCCATGCCTCCACTCATAATTATAGAACTGCCACCCAACATGCATTCAAATGGGGAACTCCACTTCACCGTGGAAGCAATGCTCCGGGTCATATTTAAATGAAAATTCAAAAATACACTTGTATTCAACTCCTCTTCGTACAAATTCACCCAATTTGTGAATGGTAGCATATATATATTATGGTGAAGACTGTCCTGAAAACAATTTTTTTCTCAAAAATCTTGCCATCACTCACTACAAACAGAAAGAAGGGAAATGACACTGGATATATTAGGTGGAAAATTGCTTTTCGGTACATCCAAGGCTAGCAAAATCATTTTCTCTAAAGGAGCTTAACTATAGGGAATAAAAAAAGAAAAGCATTGTTATATCATGTAATCTACCAGAGGACATTGCATGGACAGTCTTAACCATAGTTACAGGGAAGCTATGTATAGAGTGGGAAGCTCGCTTTTCAAACTCACTTCCATATACAGATTCGCTTCCTAGGAAACTCGCTTCCTCGGACGGACTCATTTTTTAGGAAGTTCGTTTCCATCATGTCTTATTTAAGATCAAAAGGAGCTGTATGTGTGAAGTAATAGGATAGACCATAGTCTATAGCATATGGGTGTAGACTTTAAGCAAGTATCGTCGGTTTGGAACTTAAGACATTTACTTTTTTCATAAAAATCTTATGTAAGATAAAATCAAAGATATAGTTACTCATAATAACATAATGGGAATGAGGAGAATATATCTCATTTCTCGCTTCTCGTTTCCTAAGGTTTTTTTGAGTCTCGCTTCCCGTTTCTTAATTTTGCTTTGCTTCTCGTTTTCGTTTCTCGCACTGATAACTATGGTCTTAACTAAACATTCACTACTTGAAATAAATCTAATTCATTGAGCATCTCTTGAATGATTCATCGCTCCAAAATCACATCAAAGAGATCATATGGATCCGATAAATTAGGTATGAGAAGATGGGTGCTTAGGATCATCTTATTGCTGTCGTTTAGGAGGTGAGTTCACCAACTAGCTAGCATAGAGTAAGGCGTACGTACACTTTACCTAGGCCAACTTTTCCAATTATTGGTATATATAATATAAGGATATATGGTCGATGACATAATTCGAGGATAGAAATGTTACCATTGTGCTGGCATAGAGATGCCAAACGATCCCATGCATCTTTGGCTAAAACTTCCTTCTTAATACTTGACAACTTCTGTGGCCCACATGAATCCCTAATGGCTTTTAGAGCTTCTTCATTTTTCTGTCTCCAAGTCTCCTCTGCTGGTTCAGATACTGTTCCATTGACGATATCCCAAAGCGCATGTTCCTTCAAGTATCTTTCCATCTGAACTTTCCAAGTGTCATAATTATTTCTTTTAAGAACTTCATTAACGATTGCATTTGGGGCTAATTCTGTATTGCTACTTGCTTTTGGTGCTGATTTTTCTTCAACCATCTTTATAAATTCATATAAGAGAAAAACGCCAACTGTTAGTGTTAGAGGGTGAATGGGCCTACCATATTACTCTTAAGGGAAAAATGTACACATCTATTAGGAGGTTCCATCTCAAATTCATCTTTTGTGGAGAATCCCTTTGGAGACAATCAATCAGACTCTATTATGAAGAAAAGGAAAAAAAAAAAATCAGGGTTGGGAGTAGGGTTATGGCAGCTTATATAAACAGTAGCAATATTTTTGTGCACTAATTGAAAAGAATTTATAGTGTGACTAGGAAGGTTATAGAAAACAATACAAACTATATTAATATCCAAGATAGTCTCCACCCCGCGACAACAATGATTACATCCATGAACAATAAAGAAGGGATAATGTCCAAATATAGAAACATAAACACATAAGGTGCATTTGGTTCAGATTTTGCATACAATGTTTGGTTATGATTGAAATCACTTTAGGTATAAAAGTTTTGGCAAAATTTAAATTTACACGGTGAACTTGTATCAGCAAATTTTTTAACACTACAAAAATTCAGGCCTTTAGCTACGAAGTTTCAGTGGTGGTTACCATAAACCACCGCTATATATGACATGTAAAGGCAATTTTTAGAAACCACCTCTTAATTAGTTTACTTGCCTCTCATGTAGCAGCGGTTTACAGAACCGCCACAGATACATAGTATATAGGGGCAGTTTTAATTAAAACGCCTCTGAATCAATGGAAGATATGTTGCCGCGAAACAATGGGCAGATTTTTTGAGGTTAATAAAATCGCCGCTAAAAGCCCCCGATGAAAAATAAATCTCTTCTTCTTTCCCTCTTTCTCCCCCTGCTCCACCCTGCTCCTTCTCTGCACCTGCTCCAGCATCTGCTCTGGCACCTACTCCGGTTGGAATTCTCTCTCTCTCTCTCTCTTGGTCTCTCTTTCTCTCTCTGGAAATCTCTCTCTCTCTATGCACTCTAAATCTCTCTCTGTCTCTCTCTCCCCAGGGTTTCTCCGACAATCTGCATGCCCTTGCCGCCATTGCCCTTCCACCACTGGTAACCCCTCTACAGCTGGATATTGAGCTTTGAAACTCTGTAAGCCACACTCCACATCCCTCTCTCTTTCTTCTTTTAACTAATTACTCCATTATTGTGCTACTTTTAATCTATAATATTTTCCTTCCTTTGGTTGATTTTGATGATGTGGATGTTTCTAGTATAAATTTTATCCCTTGATGTTGAATTTGTGGTTATATGAATGTATTTTTCTTATTTGGTCATTCTCTTTGCGTTTGTAGTTCTAATTTTAGTGGGTATTAGTTTTAGAGCCCAATGGAAGTTGAAAATCGAAGTAATCTAGATGGGTCAATTTCAAGAGGGATTATAACGTATTTTGAGTAGATTGTTGTACTAGATAGAAGTTCCCAGAATCAAGGCTGTCAAAGGCGGCTTGATTCGTCTTGAAATGAATTGAGCATGAGGCCAGAAGGCGTCGAGTCTGGAACAGAGTATTGAATGAGTATTTATAGGGTCGAGGCCTCGAGGTTCTTTACGTTTTTCCACCAAATTACCATTTCTATCGTCCATGAGCTTCATGGGTCAGAGGGCTGAATTTTGAGGCCTGATTATGAATTTTATATTAGGTCTGGGAGGATTGTTAATCGGATGTAATTTGGGGTAGGGGGCTTACAATTTCTATTACCCTTTGCTAAGGGTAGTTTTGAAATTAAAATATAAATGAATGGTATTTTGTTAAAATAAACTTTATTTTACAATTGCTAAAATACTCGTGCATGTCAAGGCATATTTTGTGTTGCTCTAGTTAATTCTTCAACCTGAGCTCATGTTCATAGTTAAACTCATTTGTGATAGCCATTCTAGAAAGATGGATATCAATTTGCCATTTGTTTTTTTTTAAACTGATTTTTCACCACTCTTAGTAGACTTTACCACCGTCAAGAGGGTTTGTCTCCAAGTTTAACAAAGAGGGAATCCCAATCAGGAGAGTAAAAAGTGTTTTCAATGTTCTAGCCTACGATGTATCAAAGGCTAAGCAAGTCATCAATCCTTTTTCCAAACATAGAAAGTATTGATTGATTTTTCAGTAATGAAAAAACTTTAGAATCCTCCCCATTAATGCCCAAGATTAACACTACCCATTTACCACTCTAGGTTCTATGCTTGTTTTGTGGAAAGTAGATTTCAGCCAAACCAGGCTTATCCTGAATTGTAAAGCTTTAAAACAATCAAGAGATGAAAGTTTTATCTCAAGTTTAGGGTTTAGCCCATGCCAGCCTAAGTGATCAGATCTGATCATCATCAATGTTTTATCTCTTGTTTTTCATTCTTTGAAAAACCATAATTTCAATTAGAAATTTATTTTGAGCTAACTACTTCAAGACAGTGAAGTAGAGCTCCCCTTTTTACGCTACGGTTGTGGCACATTTGTGTTATCAAAATTTTATCATGGCTCCCACAAAATGTCGCAAAAATATTGAAGGGCTACGTCATAAATGGATATAGGTTTTGTTTTAATGATAGAAATCGAGGATGCAAAAGATAGAATAGTGGTGTTGCGGTCACTGCAACAACTACAAGTTATTCATCTTCTAGGACCAAGACCCCCATTGCAGGCGATATAACCTATTATGGCCGCTTAACAAATGTAGTCAAATTGACGTATCCTCAAAGCCTAAAATTTGTATGTTTAAGTGCGACTGAGTTGATGTGAGGTCACAGGGTAGAGAAATAAAGACTGATGCATATGGGTTTACGTACGCTTGTGAACTTCACACGCTTGCTATCAACACACTCTAAGTCTCATGAACCATATGTTATGGCATCTCAAGTAGAGCAACTATTTAATGTCGAAGATCCAATGGAAGAAGATTGAAATGTTATCATCAAGACTAAACCAAGAAACTTCTTTGACATGAATGAGGAATCAGTTGTGGATGATTATGCATTCAGGAAGAACGAGCCCTTCGATAATCAACAGTTAGATGACCTTGAACATGATGATGACGGAGGTGTCAGTTGGGTGAGATTAGGGATTACTGGAAAAACTATTGATGCACCTACCCAAGTGCTACAACAACAAGCTCCTTCAATTGAATCTAGTGATGAAGAAGTTGAATCAGACTATAGCGATGAAACAGATACAAACGACTAATATGTATAAAGTAATTGTATTTGTGCATTTGAACTATTTATTATTAACTTATATTTTTATTTCATTGTAGTAGTGGATTCAAAATTAACCCTATTTGAAATGGGGTTTAATTCCTGATTTCTTATATTTCTAATTTCTGGTAGCAAGTATGTTTCTATCACTCCTATTAGCTAGAGGCTTGTTAATATCAAATAGGTAGAGCTTATTTAGACTTTAGATTGTTAAGTTAAAGGATAATTGGATGTCTACATCTTTTGAAGTAGAGTTTTACTTCTAAAGAAAAAAGTAGCTCATGTCTCCTTATTACTTTTGAGGTAAAACCTCTACTTCAAAAAGATCTACACATCCAATTTACCTTCAAATTAACAATCTAAAGTACAACTAAGATTAATTTTTAAATAAGCTTTACCTATTTAGATTAGTGTTACCAAATGCCACCATAGTTTGAACAATTTTGAGCTTGTGTTGCATGTGATTTACAATTTACCAAGAACTTTGAGTTATTGTCAGCTTACCAAGAACTTCATTGCCTAAGATAGTAAACAATAGGTCACCAAATTACTGCTTGTCAACAAGATAATGGACACCTTTATTAGAATAATCCACTATTGTAACCATCCAATTGAAAAACAATGGATTCAGAAAGAAAAAATATCTTTGTGTTACTTCAAACCTTGGCAAACACAAAATTTGTACTGCCTACTTTCTATAGTGAATATGCAATCAATCTTCAAGGACACATGATATCTTATAGGTAAAATTAAAAGCAATGGAGCATTTAGGTACTTAACTTTTTGACTGCTCTGATAGAATCTCATAAATATGATTTTAAGTCATTGAGGGACATCCATCATTTGTTTTGTTTATTATATATCCAAGCTTGGGTTAAGTTTGGGTTAGATTTATATTGCTTTCACAGTTATATATCCATGTAATTTTTTTTGTTTATTAAAATTACATATTAAATAGAGATTTATTCTTTGGGTTAAGTATCTATATGGTATGTTATGTTTTACCTTCCATTTCATTATTCTATGTTTTGTATTCATGCTCTAAATCCCTTTTCCTGTTTCATTTCTCACAAACTAATATCAATATTTTGCAGATGGATCCTATGCAAATTACCCCACATGGTGCAGGGACTTCTGGACCCGCTGTCGCGGTTGCAAGTAAGGGTGAATGAGGAAAATCCAAGTGCCTCAAGATACACAAGTTAGCTCTTGGCAAAAAAAAGAAGGTATAGATATATGACATAAAAAAACCTGCAGGGGAAGAAGCCCAACTTATGGCTTGTTTTTGTGGCACTCTAGCACGAGATGTGCATTTATTTCGCATGGATCACCAAAGTTGGAAGGATATTAGTGATGATGCAAAATAGCGTGTTTTGGCTCTTATACGGGTAAGAAAAAAAATTGGTAATCTATTATTAAATTGGTTTATGTAAATCTCTTTCTTTATTCGATATATTAATCATTTGACAATGTTTTTGTAGGAGAAATTCGAGTTCCCACCTATCCTAGAGGGCTACATTTTGAAGTCTCTGGATAAGAAATGGCGGGAAAATAAGTCCGCCTTGAGGAGAGAACTCTTTGATTTGGCAGCCCCTCATACGGAGAACTATACCAAATGCCCTCCTGATGTGGTGCAGGAGTAATGGAATGCACTCGTGTATTTCTGGTACTCCTAGGAAGCCAGGTATATTTTATTTCAATTCAATTATGATTTTAACTAATGGAATTAAACCTTCTCTCATATGATAAATGTAATATTTGTAAAGACGGAAGGAGACAAATAAAAGGAATCACAAGAGCCAACAACTTGCCCATACGGCGGCTTCACTAGAGTAAGAGAGGAGGAGGTATGTTCGGTTTAATTGTTTAAGAAAAAAAATTTATGTTGGGTTGAGAATTTTATGTTACACTAATATTGTCACTGCCATAGCGATTGACAAATCCCTTAGGGATAGTTTTGGGACGTGCAAAGATATAGATCAAGATGCACATGAGCAAGACTAGCTTGCCAGTCAACTCTCAGGCAGGAGAATAGATTTTAAGTAGTTTGACTATTCATTATATCATATAATAATTTAATTGGAATGCAAGATAACAACTATTTCTAACTGTTTGCAGCATCGTTTGAAGGAGCTCCTCGGTCAAGCACCGGTTGACTCGTAAATTAGCACGAATAGAAATGATGTATTCTCTCAGGTCATGGGGCCTGAGCATCTTGGACATGTCCGTGGATGCAGATTAGGCCTGACCCCCACCCAGTTATGGGGGTCATCTGCGAGTCATGTCGGTACCTTTTCGTGTGATTGTATGGTATGAATATGATGAAGTCTCAATTGGAGCAGTAGGGAGCTCAGCTAGAGGAGCAGAGAGCTCAGATCAAGGCCTTGCAAATATTGGTAGCAGAACTTGTGCGAGATAGACACGTATATGATTTAACAAGTATTTTATTGCTCAATTACGATTTTCAAGCAAATTTTGATTGATTCTACTTTAATTATATGGATTGAGAACAATTTCTGTGCGCATTATGGGGTGGTGGGTGGGTGATGGTGGGTGGTACTGGTGGTGGGTGGGTGATGGTGGATGGTATTGGTGGTGCTAGTGGATAGTGGTGGTGGTAGTGGGTGGGTGATGGTGGGTGGTGGTGGGGGGTAGTGGTGCTAGCGGGTGGTGGTGGGTGGTGGGTAGTGGTGGTTGCTGGGTGATGATGGGTGGTAGCGGTGGTGGTGTGTAGTGGCGGTGCTAGTAGGTAGTGGTTGTGGGTAGATGATGGTGGGTGGTAGTGGTGGTACTAGTGGGTAGTGGTAGTGGTGGGTGGTAGTGGGTAGTGATAGTTGTGGGTGGTAGTGGTAGTGGTGGTGGTAGTTAAACCCCAAGAGTTAGGCCTAGAAGAAACCGCATAAAAAACAGAGCCCCAGTTAGGATTTGGTGCGCGCTATTAGGTTTAGGTATACTTGAAAAGTATAGAACCCCGGAACCAAGTTTGTAGTGTTGTGAATAGTGCTTTGAGGCATTGAGGCCTTATGTGTTTTCCTTGATTATCATCAATGAACAAAAAAGTTTTTGGCATTTGAATTTAGTGTTTAATATGTTATAACATGTATAGGAATCTTAGAGTATTCTCTTTTATGTTATGGGTGTTAGAAACAAAGTTGGAAAGTGGTCTAAGTGTTGGAAATAGGAAAAACAACAAAACAAGGGAAAACCAGGGTGCACTCGTCGAAGAGTCCATCTGGGTGAATTCCACTCGTCGATGACTGGGAAGATAGTGTTGAAATAGAGAATTCTATAGCTCCACTCGTCGATTACTGAGATTGGGATTTCTGACTCATCGACCAGTCATGGACAGAAATCGGTCATTTTGACCTGAAACTCGCAATCGACCTATGGGAGATATTTTGGAAAGGATCTTTTGGGTGTGAAAGCCTTAACCTATAAATAGAACCCAAATTTGTGAGTTAGATTTACTCTAATTCTAAGAGAAGATCATTTGGAGATTTTGAGAAGAAAGCTACGATTCTTCACTGTGTTCTTCAAAGTGTTCTTGAATTTGAAAATTCAACCAAGAGAAGAATCTCTCTTGATTTCCTTGGTGTTTTGAAGCTGGGATTTCAAATCCAAAGGGGTTTCTTAAGCTTGGATTGCTCTAAGGTCAATTCGGGGTTGGTGTTCTTGGCGAAGAGAAATTTTGTTTTTGCTTCCCAAGCTAGGATCAAGCTTTCTCAAGGTTGGAGCTCGATCCTCAGTGTTTCTCAAGCACTGGACCAAAGGGAATTAGTCTTAGAAAGGTAGATACACTCTACTATCTACCCTTGTGATATACTTTTAAGCAAAATCATGTTTTACCGTGTGTTCTTAAATGAATTAGATGAATGATTTTACATAGGATGTAAGCTATCACCATTATTGAATTTATATGATTATGATTCAATGTTTCTAAGCTTTCTAAATATAATATGATGTTCACAAGCACTCCATGCACTCTATGTCTTACATGTCTCGCATGAATCTATGTTTTCTCATACGAACGGATTTATCGAAGCATTCATAAGATTTCTAAGAACTCATAAGCTACCAAGTTCAAAGCATTGATAAATCCAAGCTGTGGTTGGTCAATGAAAAAGGCTCCATGACTCCAAGATTGTTTCACAAGCTCTATGGATCATACATGCACTAAGTCTCTAAAGTCTCTAAGTGCTCTAAGTCTCTACGGATCATTTTGCTTATAATAACTCATAAGAACTCTAAGGATCTTAACATGACTCAAATAACTCGTAAGACTCTGATTGTAATACAACTTATATGGTTTTGATTTCATACGGAAACTTATAAGGAAATGGTTTTAAAAACTAGTACGGACTTTTATGGATTTCTATGTCTATACGTCTTTGCATGCTCAATGATATTATTACATTGTTTGTTAGTAGTTTATATACACTGAGTATTCCATGCTCAGTCGAATTATTGACTTCGATAGATTCTGTAGATGCTCGTGCTCTTGAGCCTTGGATAAAGGAGGAGTACTATGAGATAGAGCCTACCATGGATCATGATGATGATGATGAAGCTCTAGATAGGTGGCCCTATCTAGATTATTATTGAGAGAGTGAGGGAGAGTTATACTTTATATGTTGAGAGTACTTGAGAGTGGAACTTTTCTACTTCATACTTCATGTTTTTGTTTACATTCTGTTGGTTTAGACTTGTAACTATATATATGTTTATGTTATTAGATGTTTAGCTTCCACTATGTTTTGCCTTATGTGTTTTATAGGAAGGTATGGTTTGATAAGGGACATAACGAGCCAAAGTATCCTTAACATGTAGGGGGTATTTTAGGTCGCAACAGATTTGGTATCAGAGCTTAGGGATTAGTTTCCATTGGGCTAAATCGTCTTCTAAGTAGAAGCATGTTCTTTGAGTTGAACTTAGAACTTAGATGGACTTTTTAACTTAAGTTTGATACCGTTAATAATGAGTATCAAATAAGTCCTTAGGTCAATTTAGGAAGTTTAGATTCCAAGTATCGACTAGTCATCTAGTCTTATCATGTAACCAGTTTACTCATTAGCCAAGTTGAGAACTTAGCATCGTGAGGATTTTCTTGGTATGCTTATACTATTATGTTTATACTCTGATGTATACGATGCTTAGAAGAAACTACATCAAAAATAAGCCCTGATTAGGATTTAGAATGCGTTGTTACGTTTAGGCCTAAGTATATACTTGAAAAGTATGAATTCGGGCTAGTCGGTGCCCAGATCAGGCAAATGACCTCAGAATCTCTCGAAACCAATTCTTATTCTTAGATTCTATTGAAATACACACGATCGAAGAAACCGCATTAAAAACTAAGCACCAGTTAAGATTTAATGCGCGTAGTTAGGTTTAGGTCTAAGTATACTTAAAAAATAGCGGATTCGGCTACTTAGTGCCCAAATCGGGCAAACGACCTCGGAATCCCTCGAAACCAATTCTCACACTTAGGTTATATTAAAATAAACGCGTTAGAGGAAATCGCATAAAAAACCGAGCTCCAGTTAGGATTTGGTGCTCGTTGTTAGGTTTAGGCCTAAGTATACTTGAAAAGTAGCGGATTCAGACTACTCGGTGCCCAAATCTGGCAAACGACCTCGAAAAGCCTCGAAACCAATTCTTACACTTAGATTATATTGAAATACACGTGTTAGAAGAAACTGCATATAAAAAGCCCCGCTTAGGATTTGTTGCGCGTTGTTAGGTTTAATCCTAAGTATACTTGAAAAGTAGTGGATTCGGGCTACTCGGTCCCCAAATCGGGCAAATGAACTCTAAATCTCTCGAAACTAATTCCCACACTTAGGTTATATTAAAATACACGTGTTAGAAGAAACTGCATAAAAAACCGAGCTCTAGTTAGGATTTGGGGCGCGTTGTTAGGTTTACGTTTAACTTAATTGTACGTTTATAACATCCTTTTTATATTCTAATACATTTTTCATTTTCTTGTTTCTGTGGGAGGGAGTCGGCAACACACATTTATCAGTGTTCAGACCTAATTCACAGAGGCCCCCTAACTAGCTTGATAGTATTTTTATAAACTTTATTTTATAACATTTGACATGTGTCTTGTATAAACACATAACTTATTTCTTGTATACATGTAATTAAACTTGATCAATTTGAAGTTATATACAACGTTGTGAGTTATTAATGTTTACAGGTACACCAAGAACATGTACTCAAATGAGTAATCCTCATTATGTGAATTATAATTATTTACAGGTAAAAAATACAGGCTCACAAATGAGTCTTGTTGTGAATTGTAACTGCTCGTACAGGTATATAAAATAAATATTGAGAATTATTATTGCTTACAGGTACCAAAATATAGGTTCAAAAAAAATTTTATTTTAGAATTTTTTTATCTTTTGCCATTAAAACATCCCGCTAAAGTGAAACTTGTATTTATTATTTATTTAAGCTTTAGCAGCGGGGTCTAAACTGCCGCTATAGAGTTGAGTTACGTATATACTGTTAGCCTAAAGGTTACAACCCTTGTACCCGTAATAATTTTGATGATAACACATTATTGGAATGATCATGTTGGTACTAATGGTTTTATGAAATTTATTTAAAATTCAAATTAAGAGAACATTAGCACATCAAATCTAGGCATGAAGAAAGAAAGTGACTTAAAGAAAATTCAGGATGGACTCCAAATTGCAAAGTCATGAAATTATATGCAATGCCATCAAAGTCAAGATCAAGTCTTTGAGTCGTGTGAATCAAATTAAAGATCTCAAATTATATCCAAAGTCCAAGATGGATCCATAATCAAGAAAAGAAGATCATAAGTCAAAGACAAATTCGAAGGCCATGATCAAGTTGAAGAAGAACTCTCAAAGTCGAGCTCTTATTAAATATATATTAAAAAATATTCCAAGGCCCTAGGACATCTTAAAATATGGTTAAAATTATGATTAAAGGAGGTTAAAAGACCTAAGAAATCATTCTCATCTTATTGGTCTTTAAAAATAAAGGTTCATGAAAATTTAAGCTTGAACCGTCGATGGATGGGCAGAGGATTGGCCAACCGTCAACGTTTGAGGTTACAGAAAGTTTAAAAATTTTCTGTCTTATGAACCATCAACGGTGTCAGGATGGAAATTCTATCCGTCGACGGTGGCCTGTGGGAATCAACAAAATGCTTGTAACAGCTAGTTTTTAAAGACTATTTCTGCATTTATGAATTCCTCAACGGCACTATTCATCTATCAACTATAAATATAGTTCATAAATGAACTTTAAATAACTCTTGAATCATTCTTGAACTACTATTGATCAAATCATTCAATAGCATTCAATTCTCATCAAGAACATCATTGAAAAACCTAGAACCCAATCTCTCTTTATTTGAGCTTTCAACTCTCATTCTTTTGAGAGATTTCTAGAATGTGAATTCTAATCTTATTTAGCTCATTAAGGAGCTTTATTATTTGGATTCAAATTCAACAACTCTTTTGTATAAAAGAAAATCAAGAATCGTGGATTCTTGTCCAAGAAGCCGGAGAGCTTTGTGAAGTTAAGAGAGGGTGTTCTCTTGCATTGAAGGTGGTAATACTCGTCTAGGAAAAATATTGTACACCCGGGAAGAATCTCATGCGATAGTGAAATCGTGTTGAATCCTTCGAGACAGAGAGCTTGAGGCGGGGACATAGACGGAAATGCCGAACCTTGAGAACAATTCTGCTGTGTTTGCATTCTTTATCTCTTCTTTTATTTTTGCATTAATTGTTTATATCACTGTTAAATTAGCTTAATCGTAAATTCCACAAAAAGAAGCTAAAGAGTATTTTAAATTTGCCATTGACCCTAATCATCCCCCTCTAGGGTCTAATAACTGGGCAACATATACCCTTTTGTCTCTGACATTAAAGAGATTTGAACCGCCGTTAATTGCAAAGGTATTAACAGCGGTTTTTTGGAACCGCCGCTATAGAGATGAGATAAATGGACGAATGTATCCTTTCGTCACCACCGTTAAAGGGATTTGCACCGCCGGTAATTGCAATGGTATTAACAGCAGTTGTTTTGGAACCGCCACTATAGAGTTGAGAGAAATTGACGGATATACCATTTCATCACCGTTGTTAAAGGGATTCTAAACCAACGTTATAAGTGTATGTTAGTAACGACGGTTATATAAAACCGCCGCAATTACCTTCACCGAAAAGGTATTTAACGACACTTTGACAAAGCACCGCTGAGTTTATCTGTGACGGCTTCAGTATCATCAGTGGCGGTTCAAAACCATCACTGAAAGTCAATTTTTGTAGTAGTTTTTTTCATTTTTTACCAAATCATATCATTAGTCCCTACGAGCAGAATGAAGAAAGAAGACGCAATAAAAAATTTCGATTACAAAGTCCCTACAAGCAGAATGAAGAAAGAAGACGCAATAAAAAATTTCGATTACAAAGAAAAGTTTACCACAATTCATCATATGCCCATTTTCTATTCCGAGACTTATCTTGTTTCCTCAAAATTCTGAGATGGGTTTGTTCTGAAGAAAGAGGTGTATTCTTCGTATATGGAAGTGTGCCCATTACAACTCTCTTTATTTTCCTAAAAGGGCACTGATACTCGGACGCCCCTCCTCTTGCCACATGTCCCCTTTAATTCCTTTTAGCATTATTTAAGGTTTATTACTTTTAGGATTAATTAATTTTTTTTCTGAAATCTAAGGTTAGATGGATGAACCTTAGGGGTGAGTGAATCTTAACCACAATTTGGGTGTTAAATGAAACACATGGCGGCTTGTAGAGTCTCTTTAACTATGGTTAAAATTAAGTTAAGGTTAGATAGATGAACCCTAGGAGTGGGTAAATGTTAAAAACAGTTAATGGGTGTTAAAAGGGACACATGGTGGCTTGTAGAGCCCCTTTAACTATGGTTAAACTTAACTAACCTAAGGTTAATATTTTGTTTTTATTCTAAAACCAATGTTAGATGGATGAATCCTAAGGGGTGAGTAGATCTTAACCACATTTAGTGGGTGTTACAAGGGACATGTAGCGGCTTGTAGAGCCTAACTATTATTAAATTTAAATAAACTAAGGTTAATATTTTTTAAATTTTTTATTCTAAAAACCAAGGTTATATGGATCAACATAGGGGTTAGATGGAATTTAGTGAATCTTAACCACCGTCACTGGTATTAAAAGAGAGAGTCGGTGAATATTTTTAGAGCACATGGCATCCTATAAAAGTGTGCGCGTTCCTGCTGGGCAGAACGCGCGCACCGAAACTATCAATTCCCTAATGAAAAAAAATTAAAAAATGAAAATAAAGTGAAAGTATGGGGTGCCAAATGGCCAATTTCGGGCTATTTAAAACCATGTAAACAGACCTGGATTATTCAAAAAAATATATATATAAGCCCAAACCTAACCCATTGGGTAAGACACGAATATTACTGCAAACAAATAAGTAGCTTTAGTTGACTTTGGAATAGTGAAGTAATTAACGCGGCCTCGGATTGTCTCTGGCGAAGCCAAAAAGGGCTCTCGCGCAACCATAGAATAAGGGACATGTGGTGTTCAAAAGGGGAGAAGTCATTTCATTTTCTCCCCATGATTTTGACTTCTCCCCACTTGATATCTCTTCCCCTTTATCTCAACACCTTATCACCATGTGTCATATAGTGTGTGGAGAAGTCAAAATCATGGGACCCATGATTTTGACTTCTCCACCACTTGTCCCCTATTCTATGGTTGCCCGAGACAAGCCCTTTCTGGCTTCGTCAAAGACAATCCGAGGCCAATTAACACCAAAACATGATAAGAAAAGCGTAATGCACTCTCTTTAAGGGAAAGGCATGTGCTATTGTCTCTCACAGCAATCCATAAATTGTCTTGGGATGTTGTAGTTTTGTAATTATGAATACAAAGAAGGGGTATTTTTTAATAATATATTTTTTCCAAAAATACCCCCTTCCAAGACAAAATTTGGGTTGCTCCAGTTAATTGTTGGACCAAGCTCCTCTTTATAATTAATCTTTTAACAAACACCCTTCTTTTGTGTTCATATTTACAAAACTACCACTTCCCAAGACAAATTTTGGGTTACTTTAGTTGACTATTCAATCGGAGCTCTTGTTGATAATTAATCTCCTTTGCCAATATACTAACAATTTGTATAGGTGACACTCTAATCATAGGGGGAGGGGGCATACGAGATCTTGCACACACAAAATGGACTCCAATCTGTCCCCTCATAAAAGGAGTGTATTAAAATACATGTGTCCTCACATAAAGAGAATGCATTAAAAAAGTTTTGCTACCTAAAATCGGGAAATGTAAGAGAGAGATCCACAGAAATCCAAGACAATATGCAAAGATTGAAAATTCGTGTGTACCGGTGAGTACATTTCTTGGGTTGGGTTTGAAATAAAGGTCCGGTAAGCTGAAACTTGTTTTGTGAACTTCATGGTTGTCAAGCATTACATCAAGAAAAGTAGGGGATCTAGCCAAATCAACAGAAAAAGGAGAGAAAAAAGAAAAAGTGGTGAAGAGCCAAAGTTACGGTCAGTTACCTTTTGCCAAAACCGCCTAGATCAACTTGAAATTACAAGGGAAGAGCTTGAAGTTGTGCAGTTGGAGTCGCTACTTCAAATGACTAGTAGAAGTGATCCCATTTTTGTTCCGAAGCAATGCATATATAAAGGAGTAGTGATAGGCGGACCCATGGATCCCATTAGCTAACCTAAGGCATCCACCCATTGGTGGATGCCTCCCCTCTTCAATTAATGAACATTTAAGAGGGGAGGCATCCACCAATGGGTGGATGCCTTAGGTTAGCTAATGGGATCCATGGGTCCGTTAACTATTTTCCTATATAAAGACTACACGTGATGTTTATGTTTTGACTAGATCAACCAATGTGATATTAGGAACATACATGACTATTTAAACTCCTAATCAATTCATATAAACAAAAACAAAAAATGATCTGTCGAAATGGTTTGTAGGAGTAAACAATTTTAGCACCGACGTGTTGTTTATGTTTATGACTACATCAGCCAATGTGATATTGGCCGGCAACCTGTCACTTTGAGCTTATCGACGACTATGAAAAAATAAAGGAAAATGGAAAACGTTTTCCCAATTTTATAACCAAAGGGATGACTGAATAATAAACAAAGACTACGAAAATATAAACAATGACAACGAAACTGAAAAGAATCAAACGCTAAAGTCATTGCAATAATCCCAGATGGAACTAATGTTGGAGGCCCAAATATATTGAATAGCCCGACACCATTAAACCAAGCATGAAGGCCCATAATCAGGGGCGGAGCCAGGTGTGGGCCTGTGCCCCCACTCAAATTGTCAAACATTTGTTTTTTTTAATATAGCTATGGGAAGAGATGAAATCACAGCCAATCGTGATTGAACTCTCCCCAAGTTCAATCGCACCCATAGGTCAACACTTGTCCACTTTAATCCTTATTAACCATGGTTCAGATTCACTAATTCTTAGAGTTCAACAATCTAACCTTGGTTTTTAGAAAAAACATAGTATAACAAATTTAACTTTAGGTTAAAGAAATTATAACCTTTGGGTTAAACCCAATTGGAATTAAACTTGGGACTACACTCAAAATGGGGGGAATAAAGGTGGAAGGGTTAATATTCTTTAAATATTTTTTTACTAAAAACAAATGTTAGATCGTTGAACTCTAAGGATTAGTGAATCTTAGCCACGGTTAATTGGAGTCAAAGTGTAGCTAAAAGATTATTGTAAAACAAAACCAGACCTTTTTACTCAACCTTTCACTGAGCCATAATAAGGTCATAGATAGGGTAACCCATCATCCCCTTAGATTATTGTAAAAAAATGAAGTCCTTGAAGGCGGAGGGATCACACCCTGGTTGTGTTACCAGTAGTGCGAGACACGCCGAACCAGGTACAGTGAGAGCGTCTCATGGATTTGAAGGATAGAAGAGCTTCTCTTTCCGTGGTATCAACGAGAGCACGTACCCGCTTTGTTCATGGAGAAAAGAGCTCCTTCATTTGTTTGAATTATTGTACAAATTGGGCAGTACCTTTGATTTTCCCCTTAATTATCTTGAGCTATTGCATACAGCTTAAGATCCCTCTTCGGACCGTTTCTTATACAATATTGTCAAGTCAAAAGTGCTAAACCTATCCTTAGAACTTAGCCACTCCCGTCCTCCTCGAAATTTACACGTGTCAGGCATCCAACATATGGAATTCACCATCAGGATTCCTACCAGAATGCTGATATCTGAGAGTTTTGGTAGGTGAAGCCAATCAAATGGGTGGTAGTAGTTTAGCCACCTTGATTATGACCCATAATATGTATGACAAAGAGGATGGTGTTTCTCCTTGATTCCACAGTAATTTTTGATTTGTTATTTTTAATTCATATCTCAAATCAATGACCGAGTCAGCTGATTCAATTCAGGATCAAGTCGTTAATTATGTCAAAAAAAGGTGGCTAGACAAATACTAGTCTTCTCATATCTTTATCAGCTGAAGTTGAGCCCTCCCTTACATAGCCATCTTTTAGAAGTATGAGCAGTGCAGTAAATTCTTTAAAGGGAAAGTGTAAATACTGAATACAACCCTTATCAGCAGGGTACCCGTATATGAGATACCACCCGATCACTACTCGGGCCTTATCTATTCCAGTGATACTATTAATTGTTCTGTAACATACAATTTGAAGCAGACTGAACATAACATAATTCTGTTTCACAGCGAGGAACTAGGACCCGACTCGCCCTATGTCACTATAATCGGATATCCATCAACATGCATTGTTAAAACCTTTATTTTTTTAAAACTGTAAAATGTACATGGAAGTAATTAGAATTTCCAATCTCATAATCAAACCTTAGAAGGTTCAGTCCATAGGGAGACATGCTTTTCTAGAAACTAGATATGACTAGAAAGCGTCATGTTCAACTATAAATTTGGTTTGTACCAAAACTCTCAGTTCAAATTGTTGCTTTAGCTTTCTTTTCTGAAGCTATGCTCATCTTTTCTCTCTAAAGGGTAGTATGAGGAATATGGCTTTCTCCAAAGTCTCTCAGGTCATGGTGATGGCCATTTTCCTAGCAATCACGTTGCTTTTGTCCTTTGAGGTGGCTACTGCAGGATTCCATGAAGCAATACCAGAATTGAAGCTAGGTTTGTCGGAAACTTATTCTTCTGTGTCAGATACTTTGTTTGATCAGTATTGAATCTGTTCATGACTTGTTGGACTTCAATTCCATTGCTGGATCAGGATTTAACAATATAACATTCCCGCTTTTCAGGACGACGGGCTCTTGGTGTATTGATTGAGGTAGACTACGCTGGCTACCCTGGCTACCCTGCTTTCCCTGACTCCGGTGTCGGAGGAGGAGGATTCACCAGTCCACCAAGTACAACGACGCCATGATTGTTAGAAACAGAAATGAAAAATAAACTGAATTAAGTTGGGAAGTGAAGTAGATGTTTAAGATACGTAGTTGTCATCAAGTTCATGAAAAACTAGTATGATTTTGAGTCCAAATATCCAACACAAATGGATTGTATTTGAATGTAATGTCTGTTTATACTAAATAATATTAACACGATCTGATTCATCCCTATAATTTTTTGTTTTGGTGATGATGGTGTCCGGGCCTCTTAGAGCACCAGACTAATCCCCCAACCATGGGCACGTGCAGACCCCCAATCATACGCATTAGAAAAGTAAGGGTAAATCCCTGAGGGTGGTTAACAGGGAGAAGGGAATCCAACTCAAGACCTCCACTTCAGATATCATAAGGGTGGTATCGGCCAGCGAACTCCACCCCTCGTAGGTTATTTCTATAATTTTCTTTCCTCCTACTTCATGCTTAAGTTTCAAAGAATCCCAAATACTGTCTTTTTTTTTGCTTCGGATATCATTTGCCTACGCTAGCTGGTTAGTTGTTAGTTTGGGGATTGGAACTCTTGCGGACTCATCACCTAGGGGGATTGGATCCCTAGACCTCCCTCGGTCACACCCCACCACTAGGGCAAGAGGCGGGATGTCCAAATACACTCTGATTATTTGCCACAAAATTGTGGCATTAGACATCCCGTCTCCCACATTTACCCAATGTGGCACATCTCACTCTCAGTCGTGTCGATACATTCCTTATGTATCAATAGATGCTATGTTTGATTTGTGTCAGAGTTTTGGTCAATCTTCACAGCTTTGTCTAGTTTTTTTTTTGATCGGGAAAAAACTTTATAGAACCGAAAAAGAAATACAAAAGGAGCTAAGGGAAATAAAGACAAAGGCAAAGTTTACAAGCACATAAACTCAATCAAGAACAAACTGCCCACCCAAAAAAGTATATCAACCCACCACTTCCCTCATCGCTTCCACATCAAAATATAAACCCTCTTATTCCAACATTACCATGCGAATTCGCCCACATAGACGCTCCATGAAAGAGGAGGAATCCTCAAAAACCCTGATATTCCTCTCCTTTCATATCATTCAAGAAATCGCCCCTGGAGGCACTGCCCAAATCACCCTTGAAAGCACTGACCCGCGGTTGAACCTATAAAACTGCGAACCAGCCTAGTCGCTGGTGTTGAAACCCCTTAGAACCGGAATATATTAAGAATGGGCAGAACCTATGAGATCTGACCGGTACAACCGGAAAACTGGGGTTAAACCGGTTTATCCCATAGAACCGGCCTGAAAAAGAAGAAGAATAGAAAAAAAAAAAATGAGTTTTTTTACCAAAAAAGGGGACACGATCGAACCAAGAACCAGCCACTCTGTGGGATCGTGGCCCGGTCCGGTTCTGAAAACATTGTCTAGGATCGTTGTTGTATTGGATTTGTGTCAGATTTTTTATCAATCTTCGGAGCTTCATCTAATATGGTTGTTGCCGAAGTACATACATGGGACAATAATGAGACCGTTTTGTGTGTGACACCCAACACACAGACCTTGTGTGCCCCATACCAAACGGCGCCATGTGTCCCTAAAGCACCCATCCCACCTCATATGAGATTGACGCTGTCCATCTCCATCCAATCCATTTATAATATACAAAAAAAAAAAAAAAAAACTTGTTTATAGACCATGTGAATCAAGAACCACCAAACTGGAAGGTTTCTATTCTTTATTTCTTCTCTCTTTCCCTCTTCTGCTTTCTCCCTTACCTCTTCTAACTCCACACGTTGCAGTGACAGTGACATTGAATGATAATTATTCTTAATCTCTATCTTCCCTCTTCTTCTTAATTTTTCCCTTTTCTCTTCTAGCTCTCATTGGGACCTCGTACCAGAGATACATTGTAGGAATGGACTTATATAAACTTAAATTTTTTGTAAGAAGAGAATTGTATTTCGTGAGTTTTTCCAACCGCTCAAAATAACCTGTTTTGTGTGTGCAAAGAAGAAACCAGTAGAGACACCAAGGGGAAGGAGCTGGTTGCAAGGTGTGAGATCCTTTCCTTTGAAGACAACAATGGATCATTCATCATAATCTTGCAAGATGACAAAATAATATTGTGATTTGTGGATCAAACAGTTGTGTATATATGCTGTGGCCAGCTTTGGGCTCTACAGATCCGTGTGACCCAAAAAATGGTATTAAAGAAATTTCAGATTTATAAGCATGTTGGCCCTCTATGATTGGCTCTGGGACTGAATATCAAAATGCATGCAAAGATAGTAGTACGTTAAGCGGAGTTGCAGGGGACTAATAGGAAGTTGATTATTTTTTTTTCCTTTTAATTGATCTTGGGTGTTTGAGATTCTTACACCTTTTAGTGTCTTAGTTGCAGGGTTTTCCTACCAGCCGTGAGTTAGAAGAGGTAAGGGAGAAACCAAGAAGAGGGGAAGAAAAAGAGGGGGAAGAAGGAGAAGAAAGAAAGATTACAAACTTCTTTTTGGTCGTACACGATTCAGATCACTAAACGAATTGCCCTTTTTATTAATTAGAAGGCGTTAATCTCATGTAAGGTGTGTTGAATGCTTTAGGGACACATGGCATCGTTTGGCCTGGGGCACACAAGATTTGTGCGCCATGTTGCACACAAAACGGTCTCGACAATAATCCATTGCAAAAAAAGGGACATTGATACTGAGACCGCATTAGGGCTGAGACCTCGCCCCTGTGCGCGGCATTTTAGGTGGCGCCCATCATCACATGGTGGGCCCCACCTGAAATCCAGCGCACAAGCGCGAGGTCTCAGAGGTCTCGGCCCTTATGCGGTCTCAAAAGCATGTCCCCAAAAAAAGTGACTTCAGAAAGGCAGTGCAAACCCTGTTAACCTTTTTCCGGGCCCTTCAAAAATTTATAATACCTAAGAAAGGGAAAATTAACCCTTAGAGCATTCCTAGCAGCCTCACCAAATTTCACTCACCAAAATAGCCAAAACCCACAAAAAGTGGTTTTGGTGAGCCACTTTTTTAAAACACTCCCAACAGCCTCACCATTTTAACCAAAACAAAAGGAGAGAGAAGCAATATTTTATCATTTGTGTGGGAAAACGAAAAAGGAAGAAAGAGAAAAATATTATTTTATTGTTTGTGTGGGACCACAAAAAAGAAAGGGAGAGAGAGAAACCTTATTTTATTATTTTTGTGGGCCCAAGGGTGAGAAGATTTAACTTTGGTGAGTCTACAGTACTCACCAAGTTTGGTGAGTACTGTAGACTCACCAAAGGGATTTCTTCATTCTGTTGAGGCTGCTGGGAGTCATTTTAGCACCTTTTTAGTCTTTTGGCTCACCAAAATAACCAAAAAGTTATTTTGGTGAGGCTGCTAGGAATGCTCTTATGGGTTAGTGTTGAGGTGTTGGAGTAGGAAATGTGTTTTAGGGTTAGGTTTCAAACCCTAAAAATGAAAAGCCAAAACCGTAAAATAGAATGTGGGGGTCGGCTAATCTCTACTCTTTTTTCTATATTTAATAGTTCACTCCACCAACGAGGAGCAAGCTATTGCTCCTCCCTCTCAATGCCCACTCAACTGTTATGAACTCTAGTTAAATTTTTTTTACTCTTGTGGTTAAAATTATTTTATTTTATTTTTCTAAAAACCAAGAGTAGATGGATGAACCTTAGGGGTGAGTAAATCTTATGCACATCCTCCTGTCACCGACGGAGGAGGTGATTATTTTCCTTTTTCTATAGTCCCATGTACGGGATTCCCAAGGTTTCCATTGTAAGTAAATTCTAATGGGAAATAGTTAAGGTACCCATGAAATCCATTTCTAAACCTAAGACACCACCTCAATGGTGGATGCCTCCCCTCTTAAATACTCATCACAGTATGTAAGAGGGGATTCCCAAGGCAAGGAGACCAATAGCTAGGGGTGGGGCACGTGTCCCCCTAAAAAGGAAAAAAAAGTTTATTGAGCATAGCCATGGTGCATAAGGGAAAAAAAGTTTATAGAGCATAGCCATGGTGCATGGGATAGCAGCCCTTAAACTTTTGATTTTTTAAAGGGTGCTTCACCTAAAAGGGCATGTTTTGCATTTTTATTACCTAAAAAGGCATGCTTTTATCATATTTATCAAAAAAGGCATGTTTTTGCATTTTTATTACCTAAAAGCATAATATCATATTTATCAACAAAGGCATGTTTTGCATTTTTATTACCTAAAAAGGTATGCTTTTGACATATTTACCCATTATCAATGCATATAAAAACCAAACACTAATAAGGGTAATATTGGAATACATTCCCTATTTGGTAGAATTTTCCAAACCATGGCATCTTAGGTGATATTTTTAATTTAGGGTGACGAAACGATACTTATTCCTTTTTTGAATAATTTAATAGGACATAGCTAGGGATGGAAACATCTTGCACCCAACATCTTTTTCTTGACTGCTATGTGTGAAATTAAAGTGGGCAGAAATAGGAATCCAAGACATTGCTTTTTGCAAGTTTAGAATAGCTTGTAGGGAAATGCTATTCAGACCATAAAGGGCCGAGACCACACCAGGACCACGCAGGTGATGAGCGGATTTCAAAAAAATAAAATCAGATTTATGAAAATTTTTAAATCCACTCATCACATGAGCGGTCTAGATGTGGTCTCGGCCCTATGCGGTCTCAGTAGCAAAGTCCTAGCTTTTATCTATGCCATTTTCAAACAAAAATTGATTCTTGGATTTTATTGTATTTTTCCACTTATAAAACAAAAGAAGGGAAACATTGTATTTGCTCTTACTTAGCTTTAGTACTCATAGGAAATAATTCTCTTAATCCACTATTAAGAAAGTAAAATCTCATAATCTTCCAACTAATTGTTCAAATCCACTATCACCCTCGAATGTTTACAAATACAAGCTCGAATATGCCCAAACTACTTACAACTAGTCGTAGATAAATGAAAAATTGTACGCTTAAAGAAAAAGAAAGGAATTCAGAATGTTATTAATACAAAGAGAGTTAAGAATAAAAACATGAAAGTAGTAAACCTTTTTAATGATGTCCCCTACATTCAAATCTCGAACATAAGATGGGCATTCATTGAACTAGTAAGTCCAATGTTTTGTTTTTCGATTAAAGATGCCGGGTCCATATGTGGAGTAGACAATGTCAACAAGGAGGGGAAATTGCAATGAAGCAAATAGAGTAATTGGAACACTAGCCAGCAAAGAAACAGGAATATAAACCCATGATAAACGTTCCTGAAGAACAATATAAAGGGTTGTGCCAAAGGCTATCATCATGGTCACTATAGAGAGAAAAAGGGCAGCGAGACCAATCATCAGCCTACTAGGCAAAGATTTCAGAAAATCGTCTTCTGCGTAACGTGAAGTGAGGATGCCTAAGAACATCAACACTGAAGTAGCTGAAGAAAACAGAGATAGCGCGTCGGATACTATATAAACCAAAAAGATGTTACGATCAAGGAATATGGGGATCCCTGTATTTTGATTGTTACCACCTGGTACGGTAAATGCCGCTGTAAACATAACGGTAGCAATAAGAGCTGCCACAACCATAGATGATGATGCTGTATCTTTCATCCATTTTTCACCTTCTTTGACCAAGTTTTTGTGCTCCTCAGTAAACAAAGCGCGAGGTGTCTTACCGTCTGTGTTTGTAAATTCTTTGTATTGAGCTTGCACGATGTTCTCTACCACCTACGAAGGTAGAAACGACATGATTTTGTATATAACAAATTGGGAATTAAGGAAGGTAATCAAAATTATTTGTATTAAGTCTGAGAATGTGAGAGGATTACCTTAAACCATTGTAACTCCCGTTGCATCTGTAGAGCTGCACCAGAGATTCCAGCAAGTTGGGAGGAAGGTGCTAACATTGCAGCTATATGTAAACCACTGTTACTATCTTTATCCAAACAAGCTACCATTTCCCTCTTATGTGCACCTATCTCATATAGGAAGTTGAATATTTTTTCTTGGCGATGTAAAATTGTAGCAAAAAATACGCCTCGCTCATTTCCGTCATTGCTCCACAACAAATGAGGACAATGTTTAGTGATCTGGACAATAAAATCAAGATTCCCATACTTGACAGCTTCAAAGATAGCTGAGCGTGCATCAATCTTCTGAAGTTCTGAGTCATCTAAAGTAGAAATTTCCTTACAAATACATTTGAGTATTTCACGGGCTTGCATGTTCATCAGCTTCCTGTCAAATATTTGCTTGATACCTGGGACTGTAACCAAAAAACTGTCAAGATTCATGGGACAATAAAAAGACTTATGTATAAAAAGGGTTTCCTACCGAATCGCTTAAGCAGATTCCAAATTGGTACTTGTAACCGCTCAATCACTGCAACATAAAACAAGATTTACTTGGTTAAAAATGTTGGGACAGATTATTAGGTAGCTATCTGTTAGAAAATTAGAAAAACCATGGGGAACACTCTGCTTCATCCAAACTTTGAGCCAAAAATCAGCCGAATCGCAAAGTCTTGGTTGTTTGATCGGACGATGAAAACTGTAGCATAGGTTGGGTCGGTATTAACCTTGTTCTCTTGATTTTATATATATATATATATATATATAGTAGATGGAGATTTAATTAAACATACCTCGATTAATCATGTGGCATCGATGACTTGGGTCGTCATGAGGATTCTCTATGTCTCTAATGACATTGCCATACTTATCGGTTAATTGCACATGCATACCTGCAAGCAAGAAAAGGGCTCGATCAAAACTATATTCCTTTCGTGGAGAAAAGGTCTCGATCGCACATGTATACCTGGAGGCTAAATTTTAACTACCGAGATGAAAAGGGATCATTTACAAAAGCATCTTATTAAGACACAAGACATTTTAGTAGAAATTTAATAACCTACATAGAGATTTAACAAGTCAAAATCGTATGCCCCATGGAATAAATGACATGGTACGGTCATGTAGTAATTATTTTTGTGACAGCACACTATCTATTAGGTAGCACTTATTATACCGTACCTCACGGAAGCAAATCATTTGTGTTCTTTCGAGGGTTTTTTCGTGTGGTCTTGTTGAGTGTTGGAAGGTCAAGCAGTAATCGCCTAGAGAGATGAAGGCCGTCAATTACTCTGGCCACATCGTACCTCACCATATTTTCCATCAGCAATTCTACTTCTGTCACCATGTAGAGCCATACCAAGATGCTCCCAACTAGCAATTTGAATTACCAAAAGAGGACTGCTAGGCCCCGACGCACTAAGTGAAAATTTTTTCATAGAGAGTAGGTCCAACAAGCAAGTGGTGTTGCTAGGGCTAGCATTTCTTTTCAAGGAATTTTAAATGGAAGAGAGTGAGTTTTAAATGGAAGAGAGTGATTGATTGAATATTAATAGATATTGTATTTTTTAACTAATTATTAAATTTAAGGATAATATAGCATCATTTTCTTTCGATCTCACTTTCTTTATGAACCAAACATGTGTTATTGAGAGAATAATACGTTTTTCTACTAACACTCTCTCCAATAAAAAAAAAAAGGATTCTTAAAAGAAAATGGTTCTAACATTATCCTAAATTTAATCGTACAAGTACAATAAGATGCTCTATTGAACCAATTAGTCTAGGTCTAGGGATCCCTAACAGTCTTCTACAACATTTAAGTTGCAAAAGCTAGGTGGGGGTACCACATCATCATCTAGGCATAGGGTTAAAATAAACTATTATTTTTATTATTATCATCTCCATCAAATATTTCATGCCTAACAGTAAATGATGATGTGGCATCCTACCCTTGCTAAGATCGGTACTATTCCTAAGGATGACACCCCCCGGAAACCACAATCATCAAGAAACACCGGGCAGGCTTGAACTCATATGTGGGATGTTCCCACAACATATAAATATCACCATAACAATTGAAATGGAAAAAAGGAACTCTCAACTGTGCATGAGAGTAGGGCTGTCAACAGCCGGGCTAGACCAGGTTCAGTTCGGTCTCGGGCCTATTTTCAATGGCCTTGAGATATATAAGCTCAAGCCCTACCCATTTTTTAGTCGGGCTGGGATGGACGGGGTTTTATAATTAATAGGGTTGGATCAGGCCAGGTTCGGGCCGACCCATCTCTATTCATCTAGAGCAATGCTACATCCACTTTTCGATTGTCCATTTTTTAGTTGTCTTTCCTAATTTTAAACAAAAATACAAAATAAAAATGTTGAGATCACAAAAAAGTGTCATACTATTTTTTTTTAATAAAAATAGGAGAGTGGATAACGGACGTAGCATTGCTCATCCAAATAAATATATAAGTGCATATATATATATATATATATATATATGTGTGTGTGTATGTGTATGTGTGTCCGTGCATAAAATATAAGTATTAGATAATATACTAATAATAGAAGAGAAAAAACATTAAGAACACAACATCAAACAAACTTGTATAACACTGCTATGCAATGCATAACAATGACTGTCACTGTTATGCATTGCATTCAGTGTGTAATATACTTGCTTCTCTATATATATGCATTGCATACAGTGTGTAATAAACTTGCTTCTCTATATATATATTTTTTTGATTATATTATTACAATAGAATAATATGACAAATGAATTATGATACTATATATTTGCTTCTCTATTTATTTAATTTTTTGATATTTTATTATTACAATATAATAATATGACAAAGGAATTATGATACTATTAAGAATCATATTGATATATAAGTATTAGATGCTTTGCGATATATATTATGTATTATAATATATATATATATATATATAACCTAGTAATGGTAAGTATTTACATAATAAGCAAAAATATATATTTAGATAAATATATCAGTCCGGCCGGGCCTGGCCGGGCTCGGGCTCAGGCACGGGCTTGAAATTGCCAAGCCCTAGCCCAACTCATATTAAAATGGTCCTAAAAATTTGAGCCCGACCCTAGCCCTAGGGCATCAAATATGGGTAATGGGCTGGTTTTTTTGGGGCCGCCAGACCCATTGACACCCCTACTATTGTAGGATCAATCAGCTGCAACGGTCGTTGCAGCAAAAAATACTGTCAAAACCATTACAATCCCTTATTGGTACGAGCATAACTTTTTGTCTTTTGCGTAATGATTCTATGTCGGATTGGTGCTACAAATTTTTTGCTACAAGAAGGGTTGCAGCTGATTTGATCTCGCTGGATAGGGTGCTTAATATGGTCCTAAGTTTATAATGGTGGATTGACTGGTCCTAGGATCAGAAGCCTTGTCAAGTTGGGTACAACTCTAACCTTCGAGTCTTAAAATATTTATAATTTATAAATGAAAAACAATAAATAAATAAAGAGTAGCTGAGTTTGGAGGAACCAACATGAGTAGATCCACTGGTGCCAAAATCCTTGTGGATTTCCATTCTGAGCCAACACATACAAAGCAGAGTCCCCATTATAATCCACAATAGTAGCCAATCGTGGGTAGTGTTGTAATAGGTCCAAAGCAACATCTATGTACAAAACAGTAGAAGAAGAGTATTAGAGAACTATTTTGAGTGTGTTAAGACATTATTAAGAAGAGAAATATGCTTACCATAGATATCGGCAAAAATAGCAAAAGTGAGAAGTGAAACACCATTGTTGCTTGTATCTGGATCCAGATCTTCTTTTGGAGTGACCGAGTAAAGATAACGAACCATTTCTTTGTGGCCACAAGTAGAAGCAAGGACAACTGGGATTGCACCTGACTGATTTCGCATGCCAAGCATTTTTTTGTTCTTTTCCACCATTGCCTTCGCCATCTTTATGATTCCGCTTAGGGCAGCTAGATGAAGGCCTGTGTATCCGTCTATGTTTGTCGATTCTAAAGAACTTTCTGGCATCAACTTCACTAATTCCTCCACAATATGCACATGTCCAGAAACAGCAGCAATATGAAGAGCTGTCTCCTTTGTTGATGAGATGAAATCATTCACTACATCAGGTTGGAGGTGAATGAACTTTTTTGCATTCTCCCAATCATTATTGAAGACGAACTTGAATAGGGGGAGCTTCTGATTATAATCATCGTTTGTAATCCCTGCCAAGATTATTTCATTTAGATGGAATAAAATATGCTTCACTAAGACCGGTGAACTTGGTAAAGTCTTTTCTACCTATTTATTAAATATAAGGTATTTTGATAAGGGACACGGAGAAAAAGTATCAGATTATTTAAATTGTACTAATTCTCTAATGTATTTAATATCTGATTTCATATGAAAATACTAAATTACCCTTAACTTTAGTAAGTTTGATAATTAATATACAACGATAAAAATATCTTGGTAACATGTTCACACATAGAGTAAATGTTAGCAACACCCTATTTGTAATTACTACACTTAGTAATAAATGTTAAAAGTCTTAGATTTTTGCAGCGACCTACGCAAGGATTCATAGTAAAATAAGGAGAGTGTGCCTTGTATCCCTCTTCAAAGAGCATGTAAAAAATGTGGAGAAAGATGAAATTCAAAATATTGAAAGTTCTCAAATTAGTGTGAAATTACATGAACCAATGACTTCCCATCAATTAAGAAAGAATTAGAAGAATCAATGAAATGAAGGGCAAAATATATAATTTCAGTCAAGAAAGAAACTTACAAGATTTTTTAGGAACAAAACTTGCACAAAATATGGAGCTTAAATTGTTATTGTATACACTACCACAAATAATGAGAATTGTGATACATTTCATTACAAATCACAAGTGATAATGCACAAACTTTTTGATGGAATTTTAATTTAGCTCATGGTTATAAAAGGAACGGTTATAGAATGTTCCTTGCGTGAATATTAGATCATGATTATTATGACCATGATCATAAAGACTTTTCAAAGCACTTATTAAATAGTACTTAAATTTTATATAAGGATTCTTAAAATAATCGTGATATAATTTTTTTTTATAATTAGATATACCATTTTAGCCGTGATCATTTTGACTGACTTTTCATATTCGAATAAATAAAGTTTAATTCCTTAATATTAGAATCCAAACACTGTTTATAAACAAAAATGTGTTTGAATGTCCGATGTATAAATAATTGAAAGGAGGAACTATTTTGAGTAGGTACAGCCAATCAATCTTTCATTTGAAGTTGTTTTTCTTCATTCCCTATTTTTCTACAAGTCAACACTTTGTTTAAGAATTTAGCAGTCTGAAGAAGAAGACCTCCTTGATATTTCTACCACTGGGATTATACTCTTTTATCAACACTAAAGTTTATTTGATAAGAGAGAACATCCTAGCGGGAGATATATCAAAGAGCTAGGATAATAATCAAAGAGGACCTCTCTTCTCAAAATTTGTTAATTTGTTTGACATAAGAGAGAACATCTTAAGTAGGATATCAATCAAATAGGAAAGCCTCCATGATCATTTAGAGAACTGTGAGTATAAAATAGTGGAATTAGGTCTTAAGGATTTAGAAATGCACAAGAACTTTCACAATATCAAATTCACAGTTCTCTTAAATATCAAGGATCGGGGTTAAAAACACACCATGATCTTTGTTTTTAAAATCAAAATGTTAATAAATAAACGATAAATCTTTAAGGGAATCTAAGATCACGGTTAGATACAAATTGAGATGTTTTGTAATCCGATAAAAATTGTAATCAAATATTGTACAGTTCCAATCACAATTTATAAACAACTGTAACAGTAAATAAATAAAAAATCACGGTTATCAGATAAAAGTGTGTTCTTATGTTTTAAAAAAAATTAAGCAATAGTAATCAATGTTTATATGAAAATGTGATCATAATTACCGTCTATTTGACCTTGGAAGAACTTTCTAATTTCACTACGCAATAAAAGGACGAAATCTTCACTTCTCCATTCGTCTTGTCTAATGAAGTTGTTTACTATTGTCAATTCGATAACACAATAAAGAGAGCAGGTTGTTCAGATTATGTATGAATTTATTTTCTCTTCATAAAAGTAATAGTTGATTACAAAATTGTAAAGTATATAATTTTTGTATTGAGGAGGCAGAGGTGGTTTTGAAGAGGAAATATTTTGCATCTCTATTTCTTTGGGGAGGGGGGGAGAGAGAAGATAAAGGTAATCTCTCTTCTACCGGAAGTTGCTCATATAATTTCTATCTTCATTACTTTTTTCATCCACAAGGAGGGCAAAGCCACTTGCGGTTTTGAATTCTTGTGTGTTGATTTAATATGAAAAATCTAGTATATCCAACAAAGAAGTGGAATTTTTTTGTACTTGATTCACTGTGTAATTTTTTTGTCTAAAAATTGCATATCAAACTAAGTTTTTGTTATCTAAATTTTTTTGTTAAACATAATATAGAACATCCCAAACGGGAAATCTATCAAAATTAAATAACATATCATTTTTCAGCAAAGCATCCTTGATATTTTAGAAAAACTATGATTATAAAATAGTGATTTTTTAAAAGATTTAGAAATTGAACAAGAACTTCAACTATATCATATTTACAATTTTCTAAATAATAAGCATAATCATTACTATTATTGGTAACTAATAAATCACGCTCGGTTATCCCTGTGCCTGTGATCTTAGTTGTGACATCTCGTATTTTAAAAAATATTAATTAAATTATGTAAAGTCCATATTTTTGTTTGCTTAATTTTAAGCCAAAACAATGTCTAGTCTGTATCAGTCTTTGCCTCCAGTACTCATGAAGTGAAGATGAAGATTAAAGAAAATGCAATCAATCTTCACTCTCTCATTAGGATGGTAGTTGAGACCTAAATACTTAATTTTACCTAGGTGGAATTGACTTAGATAATGATTTATACCCCTAGGTGGCTAGATACAAAGAACAAAATATGTTTCAAATTCGGATTTCCAAATTATCAGGAAATCGGCCAATCCGATCGAATGACCCCTATCTCCATAGATTATGTTTTTTCTCGGTCGATAGGACTTGACCATCTCAGTTGATTGACTACCATCTCGATTGACTGACATGGATCTCGTTTGATTGAGCTACACCTCTGAGCCTAAAATTTGAAATTGTAAAGTTTCTTTTTTGTTTCTCTATAAATAGATTCTTATGCCTTTTCCATGATTAGAGATTTCTGTGCGTGTGAAAATAGTGTGGAGGCTTTCTAAAACTTATCTAGGGTGCCTCCATTATATATGGTTGGATAATTCCATTGTTCCTCCTCTATTGCTCTCCCTCTAGTTGTGCAATCATCTCAATTTTCTATCTTACACTTGCACTGGTTGATTCTCTGTGATAAGATCCCGCTAGAGTTTCATTGTTCAAACCAGAATCTATACCCTCAACACTCGAGATAGTGTTCTTTGTTTGGTTGGTGAGGAGCCAATACCATTGCTGATGGAGTGAGTCCTTTGCGAATGATCATTGTTTTTTTTTCAGAGACCCTAAGAGAAGTTCAGGCTATTGCGGCTGATCCACGGGACTTACGAGTACGTAGTGAGTTAGTGAGGTGGGAGGACCGAGTACTGAAGGATCGTTGTGTTGAGTCCGAAGGAGTCAGGTTAGAGTCTTGTAAGTTTTTGTTAACTTTGTCATAGTGATATCTCTTTGACTAGACTAGGTCCCATGGTTTTCCTTGGAAGGATTTCCATGTAAAAATCTAGTGTGTTGTAGTTTGCTTTCAATTGTTCATTTAATTCTGCACATATAATTGTAAAAATTAAAATTGGTAGTCATCTCTAGGTTAGACCTATTCAACCACCTTTAGGTTTTAGGGATCATATAACAAGGATACATAGTGGGTAATTTTATTTGGTATCAGAGTGAATTCCATGTCAAAAGGTGGATCCATCAACCGTCCCCCATTATTTTATTGGAGTAATTATGCCTATTGGAAAGCTCACATGAGTGCGTTTCTTAGATCTATGGACAAGAGAGCATGGATGACCAATGAAGAGGGTTGGACCCATCCCACAAAGACCATAGAAAATAATATTGTCATCAAACCTTCCAATGAACATTCAAAGCCAATTGTAGAGAAAAATGAACAGAGCTAATTGTAGGGAGAACTCGAATAATTGCATGAGGAAAGGCTATTCTCCAAGCTAGGCTTGTAACCCATGGTCTAAAAGAGCCATAAAGTAGAGTCCCGGATCCTTGCTCATGTAAAACCTTATGTTCGTCAAAGGTATTTTTGGTCAAAATAAATTGTAGGCCATGATCATTGTTATTAAAATGTTTTGATGGGTTCTAACCTATAAAATATATAAGTAAATGTTTAGAATGTATTTAAGCCAAAGTGGTCGAAGGCAAGTGGGAAGGAAGGCTAAAAATCAGAAATCTAGGACTTTCGTTCGAACCAAAATCCCACTCGTTCAAACAAAGCCAGAAACAATTAATTATACCAATCCCGCAACCAATTCCGTTTGAAAGGGGCCAATATTCATTCGAACGAAACTTTCATTCAAACGAACATGACTTTCGTTCTAATGAAAGTGTCACAAACAGTTTTAAAAAAATGTGTCTAAGTATGAATTTTTTGGGATTTACATCCTAGGACTATAAGTAGGACATCATTTCTGAGGTTTAGGGTATTCTAAGAACTTTTTAACCAATTTTTCTAAGGAAGGGAGAAAACCCTAGGTTTCAAAGAAGATTGCTTGGAAAAGAGAAGAAAAGCTTGGAACTCACTCCTAATGCGCTCTTTGAGCATTTTGGATCGAATGGAATGGTCCCTAAGGTCGATATCCTATCTAATCTAGCTCCATTTACTGTTTTACATGATTGAGTAAGAATGTCTATGGATTTTCGAAAAATCTACATGATTATGCATGGATTAATGAACTTGAGCATGAAATGAAGTAGATATTTTCTATAATCTATTTCTAATGATGGTTTTGTATAATTGAACACTAATTGTATGAGATTGTTAGATGTAATTGTTATATGTTGCATCCATTGATTAATATTTGGGAAATGGGTAATTCTATGCTTGAGAAGGGGATTTTATTGTGATTTTATAAATAGGGTAAGACTTGATACTTTCCTACATTGAGTAAACAAGTACTAAATTGATTGTATGTATGACATTGAGCATGAGAATTTATATAAAGAGATTGTGATAAATTATGGGGGTTGAGAAGTGTTGTGAAATGATAATTTTGGTTAGTGTTGAAGGAAGGGAAACTTGTGAATAATTGTAATGATGAGAATGGAAATGTGATATGGTTATTGTTGTTCAAATTACGAAAATGTGAATTTATGATAATTAACTATGAATGGTATCATAAATTATGTCATATCTATATTGTATGGTAATTGGTATCCGGGTAGGCCAACACTTAGAGGAGATCCTCCATGTCGGGAATTCTTTAACTAGGCAGATGTAACCTGGCAGAGTTTCTTGGCAAAAGATTGAAATCTAGGAAGTTGATCGAGCTCCAATGTCAATTATGACGCTCAAGCATAAGTTCACATGTGTGGTAGTTACAAATATCACGGGTACACGAGCATATCATAAACACTGCATAGACACTGAAATACAAGAATACAAGTACAAGTACACTGAACAAAGAAATACAAGGGAAAGTTCAAGAATGCAAGTGCATGAATCTCAAGTCCAAACATACAAGTGCATGAATCTCAAGTCCAAGAATACAAGTACACTAAATCAAGAATACTAAATTATGAAGTGTCGGGAGACCGTGTGTGTTCTCCATGGATATGATTTCAAGTCCTGGATAATGCATCATGGGCATTGGGTCATCAAGAGCATCTGGAGGCTTATGCTACCATCGATGCACCTCTATGGGTATGATCAAAGACCTAAAACACTATCTAATGATAAAAAGACTCGCATGATACTTGTCAGCAGCCCATTTTTACACCCTTTAACCATGGTTAGTTCAACCTAACCCTAGGTCAACCACACCTAAACCTTAAGAGAACCTTATGTCTAAACCCTAGGTCTAAACCATAGTTAAGCCTAAACCCTAGGTTGCCCTAAGCCTAAACCCTAGGTAGCCCTAATTAACCCTAGTAAGCCCTAAGCCTAAGTCCAAGCCTTTAGGGACTAAAACCCGTAATGCAGCAGTTGGACCCAAGTATGGGCCCAGGAACCCAAGCCAAGCCTTGCAAGGGGGCCTGGCCCTTCAAATTTAAAATCTCAGAATGTCGGTAGTCACTCTACCAACATTCAATTTTTTGCCTAAGTTATGAGTAGCGGTAGATGATCTACCACCATGTTTGAACTTGTGTGTTCGTAGGTCTGCAGTGCCACCCCTGCACCACCAACCTCTCCCAGACCATCATACCTCCTCTGAGCTCCTCCAAAACCCCTCTCCATGCATCTGCAACCACTACCCAACCCCGTCCTTATTCCATCCATATCCCCATCCTCCACTGCCTATAAATCCAATGCCCCATACCCTATTAAACCCAAGCCATAACTCGTGTAGGGAACCCCTAGTAAGATCAAAAGCCCTCAGACCTCCTAAAACTCCGAAATCCTTCAAGCCTAGGAGCTCCAACCCCTATAGCACAGCACCACCACGAGCAATAGTCACCATCGCCACTGCTAGCCTAGCTAAAGCTGTTCCAGCAGGGTAGGGACCATCCCTATCCCTCTTGCTTTCCTGTTTGAGCATTTGTAAACCCCTAGTCCATTTCCAGGCGCTGTAGCTAAGTAGAATCCAAATAGGGGGTTCCCTGCCTCCTCCATAGGCAATGGAACCCCCATGAATCACCACACTCACACACATGTGCACAGACCATTATCGCACCCCCACAAACCTTCTGGGGGGTCCTCAGTTCATGAGGAACCCCCTAGTGGCACAATGGAACAACCTTGGTAGCTGATCTTTGAGTTTCTGGATAAACAGATAGTGGCGGTAGAATAATTACCGCCACTTTGAGACTTTCTTTTGCAGGGGCCACAGGCCATGTTAGGTGAGGCCATGGTCCATTCCAGAGCCTAAGATAGATGTCTAAGAGTCCCCTCTATCTTCCTTGAACATTTCATGTACCTGAGGTTAGTTTAACTAGGGTTAAAGTGGCACAAAATCAAACTTGTGCATAATGTCGGTGAATGCTTCATCGACATTATGTGATTTCTGCAACAGGAGCTTTGTGGCCTCCGTGCGCCTAATCTAAGCCAAGCCCAAGGCCCCTACCAGGCCCAGGACACGTGGAAACATGCCTAGACATTCCCCTGAATCCAACAAACCATGTGGCATCACCCTTGAGTTCCCCCATTATTGGCCAAACTGTTGTTCCTGGAAAATCAGGAATGGCGGTAAAGGCTTTACCGTTATTCCCAATACTCACTTTATTGAGAATGGCGGTAAACCAATTACCGCCATTCCCTGTATCATTTGAACAGTGGCCTGGCCCAAGGCCCAGACCCAAGTTGAGATCTCTTAAGGCCTTGATATCACTTCCAGGCCCATGTTTGGACCCTGCCCATGCTCTTAACCAGGGTTAGCTCAACCCCGGTTAACTTTTAACCCTAGTTAAGTCTACTTAATTTGGGAAATTCACCCAAAATCATAAAAAGACAAAAAATAGAAAAACTCAAAAATATCAAAAAATGACATGTAGTTTGTACCTTAGCCACTTAGCCCTTAACCATGGGTAACTCAACCATAGGTTAGTTAACCATGGTTAATTTTATCAATATTCATATAAAATACCAAGAAAATACAAAATCCAAGAACACAAAAAGAAGACTCACTAGGCTTTTCTTAGCTATGGTTAGTCCCTAACCGTAGTTACACCCTTTTAACCGCAGTTAGACTCTACCCTTGTGCACTTGACCTCCCCGATCAACTAAACCCTAGCCCTAGGACTAGATCCTTAACCATCCTATGCACACACAACACTACCCCAAGCCTTGGCACGGGCTCATGTGCCAGAACTATGCTCGGTCTGATCTCACCCAGGTGAGTACGCAGGCAATCCAACTCGGATACGACCCTAGCCCATCTGGCTTTCTATATTTTGAATTAGCACTTGGTTAAACACTTTGACATTTTAATTAATATTGAGATTAGACTTGGCTTAAATTTAGGGAGTAGGTAATCGTTGTAAAACGGGGGTCCTGGGGTGCATAACACCTTCCCTGGGGCTTAATTGAACTGCTTACCCTAACTCTGTAAGATCCATAAGACCTTATCCGACCATCCGGGACCTACCCCTTAGAATGAATAGGTGACGAGTCTCCAGTCAAACTATATTGTGAAAATTGGGTAGGAAAAATCTCATGCTCGCAATACTCATTGCACAAGTCCATGTGTCACACAGGTACACGAGTGAAGGTGATGACATGTTATGCTCGTTTGCTTTTCGCACACTCTGATTATATTACTGTTATTGATTTTATTACCGTTGCATGATATTGTCATTGATTATACAACTGTTGCATGAATCGATATTGAACATGTATATGTGTTATAGTCATTGCTAGTTAGATTGGATATCCGTTGAGTGTTTTCAAAACTCGGTCAACATGTTATTGTTGTCAAGTTTAGCATAGGAGCAAGTCGCCGCTCCTTGGATTGAAGAAGAATACAAGGAAGAAGAAGCAGGTGATCTTCTTGAGGAGAGTGCCATGGACTTAAATAGTTACCCTTAATATTAGTTTTTATTTCAGATTTATGTGATAGAAATTTTAATAGACTATTATGCTTTTGTGGATGTTGCTTTAGAACGAGTTTGGTGAGGATCGTGGTGGTTGATCCGTATTTTAGACTATGTTCATATTAGTCTCATGGTATGCCAAATAGTTGTTTATATTGAGAAAAATTTTATAGTTGCTATTTTGGGAGAAAAAATTTATAGTTGTTATGTTCATATTGGCTTTTGGTATCAAAGTTAAGCATGGACAAGTAATTTAGCAGGCCCAAAGTTCTATTATGACCAAGATGGGGTTTTGGGGTCATTAGAGAGGTGGTATCAGAGCAAAGGCATTAGAGTCCTTAGGGATGAGAAATTAAGTTAGAAATAAGAGAATTGGTCTAGACTAGGAAAGAAACATCAAGTCTAGGATCCTAGGTTGTTCTAAGACTAAGTGAGAGTTAGCCATATCCTTGGACTTGTTTCTAAAAGATATATGGTTTATGATTGCTTCAGGATATTGTCATGCAAAGAGGTAGGAGAAATAGAAATTGAGAGGGAAGTGTGACTGATGGGGACACTCTTGAAGATGGTCGTTAGCCAGATTTGAGCCATATCATGGAGACCCTTGCTGAGGTCATTACTCAACATACTGTCTTCATGGTAGCAAGCCAGGCAAGGCAAGAGAGGCATGTGGATGTCCACCGCCACCTCGTCAGCCCAAAGTGGAAGCTTTTAAGAGGATAAATCCTCCGGCTTTCTATGGGAGCACTGACCCTACAATGGTAGAGTTGTGGATTATGAAACTAGAAAAAATATTCTCCGTGCTCAAGGCCACCGATGAGAAGCGAGTCAAATGGGCCTCCTTTGTCATGGAAGGTGAGGTCGAGCATTGGTGAAAGGTCACAGTCAGCCAGAGAGATGAAGTACGAAAAAGGAAAGCATGGACATAGGAAGAATTCCTCGATGTTTTCTATTAGAAGTATTTCCTGGTGTTTGTAACAGATCAGATGGAGATTGAATTCTCAACTTTGGAGCAGAGTAACATGTAAGTGGCTTAGTATGAGGTCAAATGTGTAGAATCTCTAGGTTTGCTCCTCACCTGATTTCCACCGAGAGCGTGAATGCAAAGAGGTTTGAGAGAGGGTTAAGGGATCCCATTCGAGATAGAGTCTCGATGCATCAGCTTGAGACTTGTAGGGAGGTATACTAGCATGCCTTGGTAGCTGAGAGGATCTCAGAAGAGTTTTTGAAGAAGAGAGAGAAGATCCAAACAAGCAAGTATGGCCCACAAAATAAGAGACCGAAGATGTCAGGTCCAGTACCAAATGCTAGGCCTACCCCTTATCAGAGGCCTACATCAGTAGCCCCTCCAACTCCATGGACACCTACCCATCCACCATGTAGTCAGTGTGGTAAGAGGCACTCGGAAGGAGAATGTCGATCAGTCACCAAAGGATGTCTTCACCGTGGGGATCTTACCCATCGGATCAGAGATTGTCCAATTCAGGCTCGACAAATGCCTCCATAGACTCAACCTCAAGGATTCAAGCCACCAAGTAGGTAGCCCATGCAGCCAAGGCCACCTCGGGGCCCTAGACCCCAGCTGCCCTGCCAGCCAGTTCAGGGCCTGGTGTTTGCCATATCGGAGCAGGATGCAAATGCATCTGATGACATCGTGCAAGGTACGCCTACTCATGAATCACTTTGAATTTTCTATTTTCATGTTTGTCAAAGATTGAAATTGTTACGTGAATGTTGTTAGGATATGTATGTGATATGTGGTTGTGCACTTGGTATGACTCACTTGGTTATATATCAACGTAGCACTTGTATGCTATGGTTTCCCTTTTCTCTATGATTGGTTAATGATTAATAGTTCGGTGTAGCTGTCCTAGATAAGTCAAAACTTAAGAATGTTAATTCTTGAGTGAATTTAATATTGAGCTTGGAAATCACTTTATGAAATTGTGAATTCAGAATATAAGCACGCTGGGGAAAGGGTTTAATTAAAAAAAAATTGCTAAGTTTAGTTTAAAACATAAGATAAACAAATAAGGACAATAACTCTCACTAGGTCTTCATTGAAAAGGGTCTAGGAATATGAGTAGCATGAGTATATTTTTATTTATTTATTTATTTTAGAAAACCATCAAACTTCTTAATATCATTTGAAGATTTTCTTTTCTTTTATCCCTTAAAATCAAATCATGAATTTAAATATATTAAAAATATTAAGAAATATATAACAATGTCATGTTAAAATCTAAGCTAGATGATTCATCCTATTTTTAAAATATTTTATAATGATATATCAATTGTTATGAGGATGGATTTCACTAAGAGTAAAAAAACAAAAATAATAATCATAATAATCATAATAATAATAATAATAATAATAATAACAATAATAATAAAATATCTGCAACATTTTTCGTTAAAACGAAAATGAGGTTCGTTCGAATGAATTCGTGGGGACAACTTCTTAAAGCCTGGCTGAACCTCATTTTGCTTCACTTGGTTCGAACGAGCTCTTTGGTCTCAGACTCCCCTCTTCCATCCCTTCCATTCCAAAGGTAAATCTTCCTATCTTTCCCTTGTTTTTGGCTTAAGTCTCCTAGATTTCATCACCTAGGTCATAGTTCTTGGAAAAAATTTCAGTTTTGAGCATTTCTAGTTATGGCTTTCATCCTATTCATTATTGCCCCAGCTTTTCTCATGCCTGGGGGAGTGGGTAAGCGTAACAAATGCCCATCTACGTTGAGGAGGAAGAACAAGAGGATGAAGTTCCATTACTTCTACCCTCTTTCTCTCGCCCTTCCAAACCCACCAAAAAGAAGGGTAGTAAACTCTTCAAGCATGAAGTCAGTGGAGAGGTTTCTTAAACCCCCGAACCGAACTCACTACGATTGTTATGTGTCAAAAAGGGCGGTCCTAGTAGAACGCCAAACCAATCTCTCCGAGCTATCCCACACCCCTATTCCTGATATCCTTTGGTACCATAAATGGGAAAAACTAATGTCTTTGTCAGGTCGATGCCACATATAATTAGTCCAGGAATTCTAATCTAATATCTCCAATGACGAGAATGAGGCCAAGACATTCGATGAATATGTCCGTGGTAAAAACTTCGTCATATTTCTAATTTTTCTTTCTGAATTCCTTAACACTCCTCTCATCCCTGAAGCATTCTTTCCCTATCTTTTTTGGGATGAGAATAAAACCCAACTCCTCAACACTACTGCTTCTTTCTTGTGTAGGGATGACCGCTCTTGGGTACACCCTCATTTGCCCAGCGTTGCCTTACTCCTCTAGCTCGGGTTATGCACATGATCATGTGTGCTAACATCGACCCTATGGGCCACACCACTGATATCAGCTCATACCGAGCCTGCCTCCTTTATGCTATTGTCTCTCGTAAGTTGATTTATGTTGCCTCCTTGATAGTCGAGCAGATGCTTTTAGTCGGTGAGTCATCTTCCCAGCAAAACGGTCTTCCTTTTGGCATCCTCATATGCCAGATTTTGAAATTCTTCAGCGTCCTTCCTTTTAATGAACCCTTCAAGGACTCGAAAGGTTATATTGGAAAGGTCTTGTGGTCGATGAGTTGTGCGCATGTACGCACATGTAGGAGATGTGCAACTGACAGGGCCAGCTGTGATTTCCAAGGACGAAGACATGATGTAGGATGCGCCTACTACTAAGGATGCCCCATCGATGGAGTTTTTGACATCCTAGAGGCTCAAATGCTATCTAAGTAGGCTTCATTTTAGGAGATCCGAGCTCAACACTAGCTGTACCAGGCCTAACATGCTGCCTTTACCATTGAGATATTGAGCACCTATCGGTCGCTGGACAATTAGTACGAGACCTTCGTGTGCAGTTGGCACATTTCCACACCCAGATGTGGCCTTCAGTTGATATCCCGAATGCCATTGCAGGTGATGATGAGCTGGGGGATGTTTAGTCAACAAGCGGTTGTGTTTCTTTTGTTGTTTGTTTTGGTGGTGGTGGTGGATGTTGTAGGCTGGGTTAACTTTTGTTGTTAAGTTAGTAATCAAGGTAGGTTGGGTTGAGTTGTATTTTTATTTTTTTTGTTAAGAATGGTATGTAAATGGTAGCTTAAAGCAGAGCCAAGGCAAGGGTTAAATCTTTTATTTTGGTTTCATCGATGTAACTCCATTGAATCAATGAAATCAAATTTTAATTGCATCTGTATCTCAATTCCTTGAATTCTTTGTAACATTCTTTATTGTAATGTTTCTCATTTCGTTTTAAATATTGGGGGCAAAATTTTAGTGGGGGGGGGGGGGGGGGGGGGGGGAGGATGTAGAGTTCCAGATCCTTGCTCATGTAAAACCTTATGTTCATCAAGGGTAATTTTGGTCAAAATAAATTGTAGGTCATGATCATCGTTAATAAAATGTTTTGATTGGTTCTAACATGGAAAATATGTAATTAAATGTTTAAAATGTATATAAGCCAAAGTGGTTGAAGCCAAGTGGGAAGAAAGACAAAAAATCAGAAATCTGGGACTTTCGTTTGAACGAAGCTAGAGACCAATTGATTATACCAATCCCACGGCCATTTCCGTTTGAAAGGGGCAAATATTCTTTTGAACAAAACTTTCGTTCGAATGAAACTTTCGTTCGAAAGAACATGAATTTTGTTCAAACGAAAGTGTCGCAAACAGCTTTTAAAAAAATGTGTCTAAGTGTGGATTTTTGGGGATTTACACCCTAGAAACTATAAATAGGACATCATTTCCAAGTTTTAGGGTATTCTAAGAACTTTTTACCCAATTTGGATAAGGAAGGGAGAAAACCCTCGGTTTCTAAAAAGATTGCTTGGAGAAGAGAAGAAAAGGCTGGACCTCACTCCCAAAGCCCTCTTTGAACATTTTGGATCGAAGGAAACAATCCCTAAGGTCGATATCCTATCTAATCTAGCTCCATTTACTGTTTTGCATGATTGAGTAAGAATGCCTATGAATTAATGGACTTGAGCATGAAATGAAGTTGATATCCTCTCTAATCTATTTATAATGATGGTTTTGTATGATTGAACACTAATTGTATGAGATTGTTAGATGTAATTGCTATATGTTGCATCCATTAATTAACATTTGGGAAATGGGTAATTCTATGTTTGGAAAGGGAATTTTATTGTGATTTCATAAATAAGGTGTCAGCACCCTATTTTTACACCCCCTTAACCGTGGTTAATTAATTTAGCTATGGTCCAAACCTTAGATCAACCCTAGTTCCAAACCCTAGGTAAACCCTTAACCATAGGACTAAACCCTAGTTAAGACCTTAGTTAACCCTAAGCTTAACCCTAGGTAGCCCTAGCCTAACCTTAGTAAGCCTTAGGTATACCCAAGGCACAAGCCCATTTGACCAAACATATACCTAGACAACTCAATCAAACCCAATTACCTAATTTTATTACCCAACCCGAGTAGTCAAGCCCAAATATCCAATCACCCAATTGCCTAAGCTAAAGCCTATTTCCATAGCCCAAGCCCAAATGTCATAGTCAAAGTCCAATAATCATAACCCATGACCCATCTACTAATAACCCATGATCCATAAGACCTAATCCACATATCCATATCCACCTACCCTATATCCTACAACCCATACCCATATAACCCATAGTTCACTCAACCCACCAACTCTCTTACACCTCTCTTACATCAACCCATACCTATATAACTCATAGTTCACTCAACCCACCAACTCTCTTACACTCTCTTACACTCCTTACAACACTCAATCTATCAACTCACTTTACAATACTCAAGTCTTTACCCACTAGCTCCTTTTATCCCCCATGTAAAAGACACAACCCAACCTCTTAGTTTTCCTATAAATACCAATCCCTTACCCCCTTAGATCCATCCCTAAAGACCCCTAGAAGGTTCTCACCCACTTGTGTTTCTCTTGAGTTTGAAGAAGGGAGAAGAAACTAAGGTTTAGAGTTTGGAAAGAATTCTAAGACTAAAAGCTTAGAGTTCTTCACTAACTCTCTTCCTTTGTGGATTCTAAAACCTTACCCCTTGGAGCATTGAAGGAGAATTCTTGGAGGAGAAGGCACTCCTTCTTTCATTTTCTTTTCTTTTTTATCTTTTTTTTTATTTGGTTCTCTCTTCTTGATCTCTCATTTCTCAAGCATAGTTGGGCCTCTCTACACCAATCTAATGGTGTAGAGGGACCCCATATCAAAGGCAAGGAGATGCTCATTTTTTCTTTTCCTTTCCATGTGCATATTTTCTTCTTTTTTATGTACCCACAAGTGTGGATATGGGTAGGCCCATAGAGAGTGGAAGCTAAAGCTATACCTCTCTTTTTCATTTTGTTTCCTTTTGAGATTCTAGTCCTCTTTCTAGAATTTTTTGTGAAAGCTCATCCCCTCCCTAACATTCTTTAGAGCAACATTACATCATTAATAATGGTGTAAATGAACCACCTTAAAAGGGAGATGATGAGTTTTCATTTTCTTTCATTTCTTTATTTTTCCTTCATGTACTATGTTGAATGGGTAGGTGATGGTTTAAGGACTTAAGATAAATGATGGTGTAAGGACTTAAAGATGACATTCTTAAAAATGTTTCATATTAAAGACAATGGTATTTGATCTATTATCAACATCAATCCAACAAAATAGGTGTTGGTAATAGACCATTTACTATTCATAAGCCACATCCCTCTTTATGTCTTAAACTATAATCTTTTAGCCAAACTCTTGGACTAAATTTGACTTTAGTTAAGTTTGTCAAAACCTTACCTATATGAAAATTCAAAAACATGATAAAATCTCAAAATACCAAAAACATGATAAAATCTCAAAACACCAAAAACATTCAAATATAACCAAAATATAAAAAACATTCAAATATCCCCAAAAATCTCAAAAAATATAAAAAATACAAAAAGACCAAAAAGAGACTTGTAGGACCTCCTTAGCTTTGGTTAGCTCATCTACCATGGATAAATGTCCTCTAACCGCGGTTAGACTTAACACTTGTGCACTTGACCTCCCCGGTCAACTAAACCATAGCCTTCTAGGCTAGACCCTTTGACCATCCTATGCACACACACACTCCCCCTTAGCCTCGGCACGGGCTCATGTGCCAGAACTACGCTCGGTCTGATCTCACCATGTGAGTACGTGGGCAACCCAACTCGGGTTCGACCCTAGCCATCTAGCTTTCTATTTTTCTTGGATTAGCACTCACTTAAAAACTTTGGACATTCTAATTAAACTTTGAGATTATAATTGGCTTAAGTTTAGGGAGTAGGTAACCGTTATAAAACGGGGGTCTTGGGGTGCCTAACACCTTCCTCAGGGCTTAATCGAACCACTTACCCTAACTCTGATTAGACCATTTGCCTTATCCAAACAAACAAATACCCGGGACCTATCCCTAAGAATGAATAGGTGGCGACTCAAGTCAAAACATATAATTGTGAAAGTGGGTAGGAAGATCCCATGCGTTAAAAGAAATCTCATCAAAAACCGAACCCCGGTTAGGATTTGGTGGAAGGTTGTAGGTTTAGGCCAAAGTATACTTAAAAAGTTGGAACTCGGCCTTCTCGGTGCCCAAATCGGACAAACGTCGACCTCGGAAACCCTCGAAACCAATTCCAACACCTAGGTTATATTTAAATACACGCATTACAAGAAACTACATCAAAAACTGAGCCCCGATCGGTTAGGATTTGGTGGAAGGTTGTAGGTTTAGGCCAAAGCATGTTAGAAGATTTGAGAATCCGGCTTACTCGGTGCCCGGCCAAATTGGGCAAACGATCTCGGATTCCCTCGAAACCAATTGCAACACTTAAGATATATTAAAATACATGTGTTAGAAGAAACCTCATCAAAAACCGAACCCCAGTTAGGATTTGGTGGAAGATTGTAGGTTTAGGCCAAAGTATACTTTCGGCCTACTCGGTACCTAAATTGAGCAAACGACCTCAGATTCCTTCGCAACCAATTCCAATTCTTAGGATATATTCAAATACACATGTTAGAAGAAACTGCATCAAAAATCGAGCCTCGGTTAGGAATTGGTGGACGGTTGTAGGTTTAGACCAAAGTATACTTAAAAAGTTGGAATTCGACCTTCTCAGTGCCCAAATCGGGCAAACGACCTCAGAAACCCTCGAAACCAATTCCAACACTTAGGTTATATTAAAATACACGCGTTAGAAGAAAATGCATCAAAAACTGAGCCCTAGTTAGAATTTGGTGGAAGATTGTAGGTTTAGGCCAAAATTTACATAAAAAATTGGAATTCAGCCTATATGTGTGAAAAATCTGAGATGACCTTGTTTCTTCGCATATTAATTAATTATGAAAATCTTAAATTTTATCATTTTGACACTATAATAATCGATTGTATTTTATTTTCTTTGTAGGAGGGAGCCGGCAGCACACATTTATTGGGTTTTAGAGCTGGAGGAGGGAGCCAACCGGAGGGAGATAGGCAGACATAGGGGTTTTATTTTTTTACTACCCGACACTTTTTTATGAACATGTATGTATTTTTATTATTACATTATGGGTACATGTATATTATGATTGGATGGATATTTTATATTGTATAACATTGATTGGTTTGGATGGATTACAGGTAGAAAATTATATGGATGTCTCTCTTTTATTGTATATTATTGACATGTACAAAATAATAAAGGTAAATTTTTTTAATTAATTACTAGCCGCGGCGGTTTTAAACCGCCGTTATTGATTCTCATAGTTAACAGCGTTTACTAAATGCCGTTATAGAGCTATTCATTAACGCCATTATGAACTAGTCCTTAACGGCGTTTATACCTGCCGTTAATGGATAGATCTATAACGTCGTTTATTCAATGCCGGTATAGATATTCTCAGTAACGACGGGTTAGACACGCCGTTATAGATACATTAGCAACAACGATTGTCAATGCCATTATAGATCTATTCATTAATGGCAGGTATAAATGCCATTATTTATATGATCTATAGTGGTGGTGTTCGACGCCGTAATAAGTTAACCAGCAATGGCGGTTCACAAAAACACCACTATTTGCTTCCTCAACATGACCAATACCAGCGGTTTCCATGAACCACCAAAATTGTTAATAGCTGTTATTTAGGTATCTTAGTGGCAGTGTTGAACTGCCGCTAAAAGCCTTTAATTTTGTAGTGATTGTTGATCTTCTACTTGCACTAGTTAATCCCATGGTATGATTTCCCTCTAGAATTTGTTACTTCAAACTTATTCAAAACTCTTTGACACTCAAGAAAGTACTTGGTTGGTGTGGGGCCAAAGCCTTCATTAAAGGAGATCGGTCCGTAGAGGATAGTGGTTGAAGAAGCTATAAGGAGTTGTAGCCACCTTGCTGTGGATCGGATTGCAATACATGGTTATCAGGATGAAGAGACTGTTGTCCTGGAGATTCCATGTTGGGTAAAGTTTTCTGAGTGTTGTGTTTGTAGGTCGATTTTTCTTATAAGGGATTCAAAACTGGATTAGGTCTCATAGTTTTTCCCATGAGGCTTTCCGTTTAAAAAATCGTTGTGTCCCTTTGGTGTGATTGTTTATTTATTTCTGCTTAGTTTAGTTGATAATTTAAAAATGGTAGAAATCGTTAGATATTCACCCCTTTTCTAGGTCTGAGTTCAATTGAGAAATAACCCTGATATTTAATTTGACTTATGATTACACCTTGAAAGATCACAATTCTCTCTGTGCGCTATAACCGTGATCAATTGCATACAGTCACGAATAAACCGTGATCAATAGGTCATTTTTCTGTAATGTTAAGAATGTCTAAAATACTAAATTTTACGATTTTTGAGTTTTTTTGTCATTCTTATCATCATTATGGTTTGGACTGCATACAAAACTAATTCCTTATCCAATCTAGAATATAGTCTAATCTACAAGGAAGAGGAGGATAACTAGACCTCCATTAAATATCTAAAGCCTATCACAATGATGAACCATAGTTCTAGTCTAATCCAGTCTAGAGTTTTACATGATTGATGCGAGGGGACAGACCACGCCATATATTAATCAATCGATCCCCATTCATTAGTTTTAGTTGATTGATCTTAGAGAGTCGGATCTAGTTTATAGATTCTCCTCTTGTCTATGTTGAAAGAAAGAATCAAATTTCGGAATGTCAAAACCAATGATCAAATAGAGAGTTGTCTATGTATCATATCCGAATTAAGGCATCCTAAGAAGTTGAGACAATTTATTTCTACCAGAAGTGTAAGCTTCTTCAAGAAGAAAATCAAGTCCGAACTAGTGTTGTTAATAATTCCTTTTGATGTGAAATACTTTGACAATCTTTGAAAAGCGTATAATAATTCTTATAAGTTTAATCAATAATCAGTTGGTTGGATTTAACGGGCCATTAGAGTGCAATGTGAAGATTCTCTAAGTAATCATATTATAAAAAGTCCTGCCTTTAAGCGAAGTTACTACCACAACAAACCAAAAACACCTTATTCAACATAATAAAATAAAATTTCTTAATATTTCAATAAAGTATACATAAGATACTATGTCATTTAATTTGAACGTTTCTCTCATCGTAATCTAAAATAGATTCTTTTAGGAATAGACTTTACTTCAAAACATTTCTATGGATCCTTATTGAATCGATACACTAACCATCACTAAAATTATTGAACCAAAAGTCCAAATATCATCGATTCAAGGGTCCTAGTCATGAACAAAAGAAAAGGAAAATAATTGAGTGAGCTGAAGGAAACAATCCTGATGGTGCTTAGAACTTATTATTATTTTCTTAACTTTGTAGGCAAGCCAATAACAGAAGACCATACCAGTTGGGGATTTGAAGCACACGGGAGCAAACATGATTAAAATGAAAGTGATATCTTATTTTTTAATGAAATGGATTTTGCAAAGCCATAATTGAAAAATACTATGATTATGAATTACCTTGCTCCGTTGAGTTTGCTTCAGTTTCCGCAGGCAATATATTTTCCTCACTTGGTAGCTGGTATGTAGAGGCCAAATGATCCCAAGCAACTTTGGATGAATCAAATTCCTTAATATTAGAAAGTATTTGTGGTCCACATGAAATTTGAATGGCATGTAGAGCCTTCGCATTTTTAACTTGCCAAGTCCTGAACTCGGCTTGAGTAACATTGGGTTCAGATTCAGTTCCATTGACAATGTCCCAAAGGTCTTCCGCCAATAAGTAGCTTTTTAAGCAAACTTTCCAAATATCATAGTTATCTTTTTCAAGAACATCAGGAACGATTGCACTATGTGCTAACTTAGTTGTTTCCATCTCCCCTAACATAATGTAACCAAAAATAATAGTGAACAAACAAGATATATGAGCATAATAGCAAATAGGAGGAGGCACAATGAATTTATCTCTAAACTAAATTTGAATTAATAAAGAAAAGAAAGACAACTTACGACATTATTATGCATTAAATTCATTTTAAACTAAGCTAAAGAGGGGTATTTTTACCATTATTCTTTTAATTATCATTTATAGTTGCTATTTGAACTGAATTTTTTTTATGTAATTAATGTTAATTATTTTTCTTAACCATTTTTAATTTGACTCTACAAAAATCATGGATACATCAACAGGATGATATTCATAAAACCATTAAATGGGAAAAGGAAGAAGAAAAAGCATATCAGAATATTTTGTTCACTAAGAACCTAGTTGACTAATATTTGAAAACAAATATAAGATAGTGTTCGTTTCATACACATTAATCTCTCAAGGGATTGATTCTCTACGAGATGAATTTCTTGAAAGATTAAAATTCTCATACATGAAATCTCAATAATGTTCAATTTTGGTCAAGAATTCATACATATTCCCAATATTTCAAATTCCTATATTCACCAACCATGATTTAATACCATCATAATGATAGATATGCCCATTTATTTTCTCTAGTAGTTTCTTCTAGTTTATTCAAAGAACATATATTCATCTAAATCAAGGAAAATACTTTTGTAATTTGGAATATGTTGCAAATTACAAGCTACTGCAAGTGTATTACATGCTCATAACATATAAGGTAAAACAAAAAATAGCTTGAATTACAAATATAAAACAATAGTTAAACTGACAAAAATTGTTATTATAAATTTCTATTTATCGAGACTTCTACGGAGTTGAACTAAATAGGAAAGACTCATATAGTTAAAAATAACAATATCATGAAGGATTATTTAGCCTTAGCCCAAAAGACAATTGGTAAATCTAAGTGGATGAGAAAATTAACCAATCTAAAATTGACCCAAACCATGCCATACAATATTATTAGATTAGGTAAACATAAGTGCAAATTTGATTTGGGGAGGATCTTTCTGTCCCAATATGCATCAATACTCTTATATCCATCTGAAACTTAATACCTATTTGATTCAGACAATTATGATATTTTATAGTAGTATAATTGTTTGGCTAATAAAAGTTCTACTCCTTGATTAATTAAATATCTTCTTTCTCCATCTCAGATGCAATGCTTACATGCTTAAGCAAGTGGGAGTTATTTATCTAAAGTTAGTATTGATTCCATTTTAACCTTAGAGAATTATATTTTCTTCTATGAAGAGACTTGAATTGTTCCTTAGTTTTGGGGAAGAAAATGAGTTAGTAATGTTTAGATTCCACTAGATGAGTCATCCCAACTCTAGTTATTTTATTCATATTATGAACATCAGTTTTGACCTTCTGATATAGCATCTTAGAAACTATATATATATATATGGAAGGGTAAGTTTTATTTGCCTATGAGTCTTTTTGAAATATAGCCACTTTTAGAATTTGTCTCTCATAATATAAGTAATGGTTTATGGTTGCATAAGGCTTTTTGAAATAGATTTATGGTATTTAATATAGATAAGTTACTTGTTCATTTGACTACGTATTAGAAATTTACATGACACAAGTGTACAATAGAAATTTACATGATACAAGTGTACAATGAATATCTCATTACATATATTAAACCGTGCATCTAAGGTTATTAGAATTAACTTATAAATAGAATACACATTTGTTATGATTGAGACAACATATTGATTTGTAATGAAAGCAAGATCACCACTGAGAGAAGATAGAAGATGAAAAGTCTCAGCTATTGTATTCAAATTAGTACAAATATAAAACTTATTACAATATCCATAAAAAGTAACTTTAAGTAAGAAACCAAACCCTATGATTGATCCTAACTATCCAAGACCATAAGGATTGATGGTTTAGATTCAAAACAATAAAAAAAAAAAAAATGAAAAAGAATTATAACTACACCCATATAGTCAAAATTAGAAAATGCTTGTTAAACCAAATATCGATTTAAAACAATCAAAGTGTCTCTAAAACAAGCATTTGATCATTAAAGAATTGCATAGCTATTCAACTTAAGTTAATCATCCCGAGGCACCCCAAAAACATATATTATAATAGTCAATCAGACGTTCAATCAGAAGTTATGCCCAATTGAAGTTTACCATTGAACGGTATCAATTACTGAGTCATGATCATGTGATAGTAGTGTGTACGTATATAATTTGCATCTTCAGGATCTCTATAAAGAATGGGCTTCAAAGGGAGGTATTAAAGTCCATCATGTTTCAATCGGTACCATGTTAAGGCATACTCTCTAGTACAGGATCTAACATGGAGATTCAAGTATCTAATTTTAGCTGAAGACCATTGTTGGAGATAGATATGAAATGGAAGCATATAGGTCTCTAAACAATGTATTTGTTCTTTTAGTTTAAGACATAAAGGTCTCAAGATTGAGACATTTGAGTCTTAGTTAGGATGTGTCTCTAGATTGAGAAATAGGACTGAGAGAATTATTATGATAGGTTATAGGTAAATTTTATTATAATTTTCTGTTTGTTGACTTAGAATGGAGAAGGTTGCGATTGCTAAAACCATGTCGTGGTGACATATTGATAAATGGTATGATTATTCTAGTAGTTTGTATTTGTGGCCTCTTTGAATTTTCTCAGTACGAGCGAGATGGGTGTTGCCAAATTACCTTAGGAATATTTTATGTTTTCAAAAGGAGCTACTATCAATTTTTTAAGATGTTTATAATATGGAAAGTGTCTTTACAAAAATATTTTAAAAATATATATATGTACTTAATATTTTATTTTATATGGGGCAAAAGTCATTGTAGACCAAATGCGAAAATGTTAGAATTTTTTGAAGGTGGTCTCAGAATGATTCACTATCAAATTTCTATTTGAAAATGTTGGATTAGAAAGTCTATCTTAGGGTATAGAGCTAGCGTAAAGTTAATAAGTTACTCCCTTTAGAATAATGGACTCGAGATGCATAGTATGATAACCACTTATACAAGCCAATTGGTTTTAGAAAAGAAAAAGTTTTATAATAGGAGGAATTAGGATAAAATATAAAGGGTAAAGAATAGTCCTAAGTCCTTATTGCTTTTGCAAGGAAAAACTCTAGCCCCATAAATGAGAGGGAGAAAAAAAAAAAAGATATGTAATCATTATCTCTTGTAGGTATATATATTTATAAATTCAAGAAGCAAAATAAGATAAATTCAAGTTCTTCATCATATCTAAATCTACAAGTAATTATCAAAAGTATTTGTACACATAATTATTTTAAATGTTATGAATTCTTAGTGAATTAAGATTCAAGGATAAATTTACTAATTTTGTAAGAGAACGTGTTTAATGGACCGTGCATTCTGTTATGTACGGAATACTGATCCTTATTGGTCAACACGACTCTTTTTAACACTCACTAAATGTGGTTAAGATTTACTCATCCTAAGGTTCATCCATCCAACTTAGTTTTTAGAAAAATAAAATAAATTATATATTAACCATAGGTCATACCGCTGCTCTTTTTATAATACCTAGAATTAAGCTAAAATGGGTATCAAAAGTGGCAACCATTGCCACTTTTTAGAGAGGGTAAGAAATTCAGGTAGAAATTAGAATAATTGATCACGAATTTCAATTAGGAATCTCCAATTTCTGACTGCCAAAGGCTGATCTAGTGTTTCTTTACCATCACTAAGTCTTTCTAATCAAATATATAAATAAAGTGGAGGTAAGGCAAGTTGCTCTTGTTTTAAGGGGAAGACATGTGTTATTGTCTTCCGATAAGGAAAAGAAGTGTTTTGAACCAATACATCCACTAAGAAAGAGAGTGAGTCTAGCATTATCGTAAAAAAAAGGCACAGTGCACTAAAAATAATGAGGAAGAAAAGCACTAAAAACACTCGGGCACAACATTGTTTACAAAGAAAAATATCAAAGCTTCATCATATTCCTCATTAATATTCTTATACTTTTCTTGTTTTCTGAAGATAAGTAAGAAAACGCATTTCAATGATGGAGAAAAATCTCTGAGAATTGATCCTATTTTCCACTATGAAATTCTGTTTTGTACAATCGATGAGGAGAGTTTATTCTGAATATGAGGATGAAAGCATTTAAACAGAAAAACATGGTGTGCTAATACGGCGAATCATTGTCAAAACCCGACCAGATTTTGCAGAAATCTCGCTCAAATCTATAATAATAATTTCTACTTACTGGTAGTATATGTTATATGCTGCCGATGAAGTTGATATTGTCCGGATGAGCAATATAAGTTCCTTTGGGTGAGGCCACAAGAAGATGATCTGCAGTTCACAAAATTAGCCCAAATTCTGAATGTCTGGAAGACTTGTAATCGCTTATTTTTATAATATTCAAGGGGGAACGAGAGGTGTGTGTGGTTGTGGCTTCCGTTGAGACTTGATTCTGTGTGTGTGAGTTGTGTGTGTGCACCTTAACTTAAACAAAAGATAGCTGATGAGCAGTCTTTGTCAACTCTAATTAAAAAATAAACAAATAATTTATGGATATATTTTTTAAAATGAAGAAAACAAATAAATATGACTTAATGTACTCTAATGAAAGACTTCAAATTCTCAATGATTATAACCGGACTCCGGTTGGGCCCTTGAGGTCGATGCTTGTCCTTTTTGACACCTTAACCGTGGTTAAGATTCACCCACTCCTAGGGTTCACTCGCCTATCAATAATTTTAAATAAAATATTAAATTTTTGAAAACCTGGTTGAAATTCACTAACTCCTACGATTAATTTTTTTTAAATAATTTTTTTAAAAAAAATAATAATAATTAAGTGAATTTTAACCACAGTTATGGAGTGACATGTGGTGATCTCGGTGGAATAACCGGACTCTAAGGAATTTTGTTATAACCTTAAAGAATTTTAAGTCCTAATGAAAATGGCTTAATAGGCTACAACGAGTTGGGATCATAATCATTCCCACGGGTCAACAGGTATCCCTTTTAATTCTAATTAATTGTGGTTAGGATTCACTAAGCCTTAAAGTTAAATAATATAACCTTAAAGAGTTAAAATTTCTTAAACAGATTAAAAAAGTCAATTAAATGAGATTTGTGGGTGCCAAATGCAATTAGACAGGATCCGGAATCGGCTACCACAGGGGTGGCTTGGCTGCTCATCTGCTCTCAAAAACACAAAAAGAATAGGGTACCATTTTTTCTGCTTTTGGAGTTGAAAAGATCAAAGAGATAAGAACGTTTTTCTATTTATGGAGGCTGAAGACCAACCAATGAAAGTCTACCGTGTTACCTACAAAAAAAAAAAAAAAACAAAACAAAGGCCTACTGTGTTTGGCGTATTATGAGAAGGGCAAGTGGCTACACAGTTCACATGGTATGTCAAAGTACAGGTTGGACGTCACACTCACCCAAAAGATGGATCCCTGAAGCCCCAACTTTCACACACATTTTCCGCCCACGTAAATGACCGACATGCCCTTCTAAGAATATGAAATACACTTTATAAATTGATGGAAAGTGATTAAAAACTCTTCATAGTAACTACTATGACAGCTTGACCCTTATTTTTAAATCAAAGGGTGTAAAATACCTTAATGGGCCCACCATTTAAAACTTATGTTCCTTTTGCATCATTGATATTCAAGAGCCAAGGTTTCAGCTCTCTCGGTGGTAGGTGGTATCGAGAGTTTTTAATACTTTACTAAATTGATTAGGTATTGATTAAGTAGAGCCTGTGGATCATGGACGACAAATGTGACACCTTAAAGTCAGCCTGGCATGAGCCTGACAGTATATGCTCTTCAACGAATATGAAAAATAATAACCACTTGATAGATACCGGCTAATTATTATTAATATTTTTGTTTTTGGTCCTAATCATTTATCTACCTATGTTAGGGGTTTGGAAGTAAGTAGGGTTAGCACTCATGGTGGGTGTCAACAGCCACACCAAAGACCAAGGGCGGAGCCAAGATTCTTTTGCAGGGGCTAATATGGGGGTTTGGGGTGTAGCCCCCGAAATTTTTTTTTTTTGAGGGTCAAGTTCATGGCCATCGCGTATATTTGTATCTATTTGTAAATAATATTTGATATTTTTACGTTTAAGGGGGGTTAGAGCTCCCATTCTCTTCGGCTACGCCCTACTCCAAGGCTACACCTCTATGCATATTGTAAGCACCCAATTTTTACACCCCTTTCTAAATTTTTGTTTACCATCTTAATCATGGTTAATATCCTCGAACCCTAAGACAAATCTTAGTCAAACCTTAGTCAAACCCTAAGCAAACCCTAGGTCAAACATAAGCAAACCCTAGGTCAAACATAAGCAAACCCTAGGTCAAATCCTAATAAAACCTTAGGACAAACCCTAGTCAAGCCTTAGTCAAACCCTGGGTCAAACCTAAGCAAACCCTAAGTCAAAACCCAAGTCAACCCTAGTTAAACTATAGGCCTAACCATAGGTCGAAACCGTAGGGCCTAAGGCCCATTACTAGCCCTAGAGACCCAAAACCTACAACGAGACCACCCTGTGGGCCCAAGCATGGGCCCACAAACTCTAGATGACCGTTGATGGAGAGCCCAGGCCTTTTTTTTAAAAAATTAGGTAATGACAATAATAACTTTACCACCATTACCAATTTTGGTAAAGACTACAGTGTCCCTACCCAATTGCGAATGGGTCGGACTTGTTTTAGCAAAAGACAGGTAATTACGGTAATAACATTAACGTCATTTCAATTTTGACCTAAACAAGGAATGACAGTACTAGAATTACCGTCATTCCTGTAGTTTCCTTGAAATCTGTCTGCCCCCCTGGACACCCCAGCTCTGCCTCCCTCGTGTCCTACACCCTTATTTAATATCCCTAAACTACCTTAGGTCCTCATTAGCCTATAAATAATCCCCTCCCCCTCAAGCTTAGATCACATTCTAAAAAACCATAGTTAAAACTTTGTTGAAGCTCTGCCAAACCCAAAACCAGCTTTCCTCTCTCAATCCTGAACCCTGAGGGGAGATCCTAAAGCATCCAGGGATCATCCCAGACCTCTCCCAGTGATCCACCACTACCTCCACCACCGTGAGGATCGAGCCGACAAGGTAGGATCCCCCTACCCCTTTTCTTGTTTCTGTTTCAAGCTCTGTAAGCCCCTGGTCCTATTCCAGGGCCTTTTATTTATGTTTTGTGTTACGTACCAAAGGACAAAGGTCCTCTTACCTCTTCATAAGTATGGAGACCCTCTTGAGGGACTAAGCTTCTGCCTCAAGGCCCCCCACCATGCATGGATGCTCCCCTAGGCTCCTGGGGTACCCTCAGTCCATGAGGGATCCCTCGGAGCAGCCTGGTTCTGTCCCAGAGGGAGAAACTGACTTTTTGAAAAAAACCAGGAATGGCGATAAACACAGTACCGCCATTCCTGGAATTTTTTTTTACAGTAGCCCTAGCCCCCTGGGTTGAGCCCTGGTCCATTCCATGACTTAGATTTTGTCCCTACGACCCCCCTCTACCTACCCTAGTCCTTCCAGGCTCACCCCAGTAGCTTAACCATGGTTAAAATCACCCTATTTGAAAACTGTCCAGAATGACGGTAAACATTCTACCGCCATTCTGGGATTTCCGTTTCAGTGTTTTCATGTGTAAAGTCAAAATATTGTTGGCAAAATTTCGAGCCCAAAATGTTGTATTTAGGTCATAGTAGGTCTCATCCGGTTTGAAGACAGTGAAGAAGAAGCCGTGAAGGATCTTGAAGCCTCATCACTCACAGTGGCTCAAAAGTTGGGATTAAGAGAGAGACCTAGTTGACCCTATGATACCTCATGAAAATGCTCATTCATCATTAAAAATAAGTCAAATTGGAGAAGGGTTGATAGGGGAATGCATTCAATGTTTAAAAAGATGAAAAACCAAAACAATGCACCCCAGGGTCGACCCTGAAGAGCCCCCATGTTGTACCATGTTTTTTAGCAGAGAGTGAGTTTTGTGAGGGTCGACCCTGAGGACCATCCGGTCGACCGAAAGGAACCATCCGGTCGACCGAATGTGTCCCATGGGTCGACCCTAATATGGATTTTTGGCTGGAAATTGATTTTGCTATAATGGGTCGACCCAGGGATCCCCAGGGTCGACCCTGATTTGAAAAAACATTTCAAAATTACTTTTTAGCAACTTCTAATCCCTTGGACCTTTCCTATATATTAAGGATCTCTCCCAATCCGAAAAAGACATTGAATGGAGACTTTTTAGAGCACTTTGTGCTTGCTTTGAGTTTATGAAAACTCTTTGTTTCATTGATCTTCATCTCCAATAATTGGCCTCTAAGTTTTGCATGGTTCAATAGCATATTTTATTTACTTTGCATTAGATGATCCTTAAACATTAAGAGATCAACCTAGGGCTTCCACACACCCTAAAACCCATTGTTGCTCTACTGTGAGTGTTGGTTAGCCTATGCTAAAGCCGTCAAGAACGGAGATCGGTCTTCAGAGACCGTGGTTGATCACTTTGAGTAAGATTGGCTGATGAGGAACCGGAGCTGCTGTTGCGGAGATCGAACGTTCTGGGTTCGTGATTTACAAGCTGAGGAATCGATACCGAGGAACGTTGTGTTGTGTCCGGTTGGGTAAGATTCGAGTCTTGTATTGTTTAAATCTTTTCATAGTGGATTCTGTGCTGGACTAAGTCCCGTGGTTTTTCCCGGAAGGGTTTTCCACATAAAAATCTTGTGTGTTCAAGTGAGTTTGGCTGTGTGTGATTGATTAAAATTAAAATTGGTAGAGAAAATTAAAGTAGACCTATTCACCCCCCCCCCCCTCTAGGTCTAAGAGTGCATTGAAATAAGGAATTTGATCATGGTCCTTGTAGGCAGGGCCCACAACAGGTCCAAAACACATGTGGGAGTCCCCTTATCACCTTTGAGGGTCCAACACCTTATGGGTTCACTCCTGACTTTACCCTTGACCAGCAAAACTATTTCCAGAACTTATTGGGAATAGCGGTGAACTATCTACCGCAATTCTAAATTTGTGAAGATTTGGAATTGGCGATAAACAGTCTACCGCCAATTCCAGTTTTATGTAAGTGATTAACTCTCCCCTTAACTCCGGTTAAGCACCTTCTAGTCTACCAAACTAACCTTTGGCCTATCGGGCCTATCTCTTAATCTACCGAACTAACCCTTTACCTATCGGTCCTATCCCTTAGTCTATCGGACTAATCCCTCAGTCTACCGGACTAATCCCTCAGTCTACCGGACTAATCCTTTGCCTCCGAGCCCAAACCATGCACTTGACCAACCCCGTCAACCAAACCCTTGTCCTTGGGCTAGACTCTTAGCCACCCCCGTACACACACTCACTCCTCTTAGCCTAGGCACGAGCTCATGTGCCAAAACTAGGCTTAGTCTGATCTCAACCCTTGTGAGTACGTAGGTAACCCAACCCAGGTTCGACTCTAGTTAGCTTTTCTTTATTGGGTTAATATACTCTAAACACTTAGACATTTGAATACAATTCGACTTTAATTTGGCTTATACCTAGGGAGTAGGTGACCATTGCAAAATGGGGGTCTCGAGGTGCCTAATACCTTCTCCAGGACTTAATCGAATCTCTTACCTAGAATTTCATATAGATCATAAGACCTTATCTATAACCCGGGGACTCATCCCTTCTGAATTAATAAGTAGAGACTCTCAAACACTCCGTGAGTAGAAATCCTGTGCTCACACATATAATAAAAAAAAACTCTTTTCAAACTTTCAGGGGGGCTTCAACCCCCACGAGCCCCATGTGGCTCCATGCCTAGCAAAGACTCGAACACGAGTCACAACTCCCCAAAAGGAGATACACTACCACTGGGACAAACCCATGATGTGTATACGGGCTAATTATTAGAAATTGTTTAGAGAAGGTGAGATAAGATACAGTTTATCTAATCTCAAAGTAGATTTGAATTGAAAAAGATTAAGATTAGTTGCTTCGATTTGATTATGGTTAGATTTGATAGAGTTTCTATCTTGAAATGATGTAATATCAATTTGAACCCATTTGTGCTCTCTATGTAATCATCCAAGCTATTCAATAAATTAGTTTGTTAACATAGTGCAAGAGCAGGTTGATTGAACCTTATTTTGAGTTTTTTTTTCCTTTCAACCTTATTTTTTGGCATGCGTCAATGATGCCCGTCCGGCCTAAACTTCTCTTTTTCTTTTTTTCCTTTCAGTTTCACAGCTATAACAGTCACCAAACTCTTGTTGAAATCCTCTATCATTGATATCTCCGGGTTTTGTTTTTTTTTTCTCTCGAACGACCAAGTGTTTTTTATGTGCTATTTGGAGAGATCATGATAGTTTGCTCTAATGGAACACCAACTCCAATAGACTCTAAGATGATCGGGATGTGATAGTGATGGATTTCACAGATTGACATGTTGGAAGAAACAATAAACCTGATAGAAAAGATAAACAAACACTCACAAAGAAAAACACAAGAGATATATGTGGTTAGGTATAACCTGCCTACGTCCACGAGCCAAGATCCGATTGCTTCATCCTTATTCAAAGAAACCTTGAGAAACTAGTACAAGAACACTCTCCTCTCTTAGATTAATTATCAACTCAAGCCTAGAGCCCTTCATACACTCCTCTCAACTCACATTCTCAATGAAACTTGAAGAAGAATCTCTATCTATCTTCTAGGAGTCTCCCGGATAAGGGAGACCATGAGTTGTCCTCCTCTAAAAGATTGGACTGAGTTTAACTTCCCCAAAATAGAGAATTCAAAAGGGAGAGACCGAAAAGGATCTTAAAGAAATAAAAAAGAGGGTTTTCTCATGATATAGAAGAACAGAGCTAACTCTTTTCTCCCTAAAAGAAAAACAGCTAGCAAGAAGCAAGCTTCATAAGAAGAAGGAGACTCCCCCGATATGGAAAACACCAGGTGAGCATCCTAAAATGGCCGTCTCTCTCTCTTCTTTTCTTTTCTAAATTTCAAGACCTCAATGAGGCACCCTGTAATGCCTACATGGGGATTGGGCAACCCCTCTGAGTAAATAAAATATAAGTTTATTCAACATTTGTTTTTCTTCTCAATCAAAGGTTCTTCCCCAAATTGGGAATGTAATTAACAATTCGGGTTTGCCTAGATCGGAAAGATAGTCTCCCACAAAATAATAATTTTCACACAACAATGGAGGCAATTTGAGATGCATGAAATTTGCGTGTTACAATAGGCTTTCAAGTTTCATCCAAAGCTTTGGTGCAAAATCTTCATCGACCACATGGTAGACAACAGCGTCAAATAGATTTAATCTAATGGTGCTTGCCGCCTTAAGTACTAGATCTCCTAAATCTTCATCAGGCATTGATTCTGGCATCTTTGATTTACCCTTAAGTGTTTTCTGTAAACCTTGTTATATCAACAAATCTTTTACCCTACTCTGCCATCATCCGAAGTTATTTTTCCTATCGAATCTTGCAACATCGAACTTGGCATTGGAATTTTTCATTGTCATTACTTCGAAATAACTTGTCTCTTCTACCAATTTATGGTGAAAGGAACCTATAAATAGAGAACAACAAACATATAAAGAATGCACAAAATATACGTGGTTCACCCAATATGGGCTATATCCACATAGAGATCACCTACTTCACTAAATCGAAGTAAAGTGATTACAATAGATTCCTAACCTCTCAAGCAAGACCCCTTTCTCTCACAAATTGCTTGCCTCAACATATGAAACCTTAATACAAAAATTGTATTTATAATAGGATAAGAAATCATGATTAATTAACCTAATTGTGCGACCTCTGCTCGAGCGGCTGCGTTAGACCGCTCTAGTGGTTTACTCCATAACAAAATCTCTAACTGTCCTCGACTTCCGCTCGAGCGGAACTTGGCCACTACTCGAGCGGAACTTGGCCACTACTCGAGCGGCCCTGTTCTGGAAACCTTCCCTGACCCTTGGTTGATCTCTCTCAAGCGACGATTAGCCCCGCTGCAGAATTTGAGACAATTCTAACACAAAGTATGTGCAAGCTAACCAAACCCTTGGCTAGGGTGCAAAAATCTCCTTATGAGTGGGTGCTAATGGTCTCCTCGTTCGCAGTACCAATTTGAGGAGATTCAAGTCTTTTCATAATACTCCAAACACTGTAGAACATGAAGACTACTGATTACTAAAAAAAAAAGAAAAACGGTAGACCTGGAAGGCTTCTGATTAGAAAACGAAAAAAAAGATTGACCTGGAAGACTTCTGATTAGAAAAAGATAAAGGAAATAAAAATACGTTGTAGACCTGGAAGACTAATTAGAAAAAAAATAAACACGGTAGATCTAGAAGACTTGTGATTATCTTGGGTCTTCACACTTCAGTCTCCAAAAAGTAGAAAAAACGTTCTAATTACTTCGGTCTTCAGTTTCAAAACTAGAAAAATGTTACTTGAGAGTTGGTGAATTTTAACCCTAGGTTAAAGATTTTTTGATGGGAAATAGTTAACGTACCCATAGAAATCACTACTCTGTTTTTTGATTTTTTTTTGAGATCAGATGAGCAGTCCCCCCCGATTCCAGATCCTGTCCAATTTCACTTGGCACTCACAAAGCTCATTTAATTGTCCTTTCAACCCTAGTTCAAAATTTTAACCCCTAAGGTAGGAATTTTTAAAAAAATTAAAGTCACATTATTTAACCTTGAGAGTTGGTGAGTTTTAACCACAATTAATTAGAATTAATAGGGACATGTGTTGACCTATGAGTGGGATTAAAGCCTCCCGTATTCAATCCGATTGATCCGGTTTTAGCCCATTAAGCCAAGCAGGCAGACTATGGTGTCCACAAATTATTTTTATTTTTATTATAGTTGACCTATAACGTGCTTATCTACGATCCTTTGTTTGTAAGTAGGGCTGTATTCCAGCCAGGCTTGGCCGGCCTCGGCCAAGCCCAACTCGGCTTGAATGAATTTGATCGAGGCCCGAAGCCCAGCTCAGCTGGAAATGGAGCTTGAAAGTGTGGCCCAAAGCTTAGCCCGAATTCAAAATCGTGGCTTGAAGCTCGGCTCGGCCCGAATAGATTCAAGCTCGAGCCGGGCTTGGCTCGGCTCGAGCTCGGATTGAATCTTTTTTTTAAAATAATAATATTTATATTATTTATATATAATAATGATATATATAAATAATATATTTATTTTATTTTTATTTTTTAATAATATTCGAGCCGAGCCGAGTTCGGGCCGAACCAAACCTTGATCGAGCCAGGCCGAGCCGCATAGGGATTGGCCCGAGCTCGGCTGATTGAGCGTTCAGTTTTTTTTTAGGCTTGGCTTGGCCCGTTCGAGTCTAAAATTCCGACCGATCTCAGGCCGAGCTGAGCCGAGCCTCACCAACGGGCCGATCGGGCTTTGTGCAGCCCAATTTGTAAGCTCGTGAATATTAGAAGAATCACAAACCCTCCTTTGAGTCAGATCCTTTTGGAGTGATTGTGTGGGTTTACTCTTATGATACCATAGCAGTTACCTCAATTTGATGTGTGTGTTTAGAATATCTCTTCAACGAAAATAAATATTAGATCAAAAGTCAGATGACCTACGTGTAGTATTAGAATATTACCCGTGATGACCTGAGATGCTCTCTTAATAGTAGAACAAAAGTCCCCCGGTAATATTATAAGAACAAGCTACCGATATGCAGAATTTGGACTAATTCTGTGAACTGCAGATCATCATCTTGTGCCCTGACCCAAAGGAAAGTCCAAAAAAAATGTGCCCTGTACACCCGAAGGGATTACTCCTTGCCTTTAGTTACCAAAAAAAATGTGCCCTGGACATCATCTTGTGCCCTGGACACCCAAAGGGATTAGTCCTTGCCTTTAGTTACCAAAAAAAAATGTTTTGCTGTTTTAGTGCTTTCATCCCATTCAGAATAAACCACCTCATCAATTGTACAAAACAAGATTTCCTAGTGGGAAATAAGGTCAATTCTAAGAGATTTTTCTGTCATTGAAATGCATTTTCTTACTCATTTTCAGAATAAACGAACCTCAGAAATTTCAGTAAACAAGAAAAGTATAATATTATTAAAAGGGAATATGTTGAATGCTTTAATATTTTTCCTTTTAGTCAATTATTTGTCAGTGTTCTCTTAGTGCTTTTCATCCCCATTGTTTTTAGTGCATTGTTCCTTTTTTTGGGGATAATGCTAGCATCAAATTCTTTTAATACTCACTTTCTTTTTAAGTGATAAAATGTAGTGGTTCAAAACACGGATCTTTTTCTAAATGGAAGATAAAACACGTGTTTTCAAATTGAAGAAAGTGAATTTAAAAGAAAGTGTAGCCACTATGACCATTTTTTTTTTTTTGCAATATTTGATTATAAAGACATAATAATGGTAAGGAAACACTAAAGCCTTTGCAGTTAGAAATAGGAGATTCCTAGCTGAAATTTGTGGTCCATTCCAATTTCTACGAAATTTGTGATCCATCTCTAAAAAGTGGCAATGATTGACACTTTTGATCCTGATTTTAGCTTTAGAATTATAGGTATTACAAAAAAGCACTGATTACTGAACTCCGCATTCGGCTACATTCCCATTTCGTCACATTTAACTATGGTTAAGTTTAACTAAATTATAGTTAATAAATTTTTTTCTAAGAACTTAGGTTGGATGGATGAACCTAGGTGTGAGTGAATCTTAACCACGGTTAGTGGGTGTTAAAAAGGTAGCATGGACCAATGAGGACCAGCATTCTATACATAGCGAAATGCAAACATTTTCCTTGAAAAAAAAAAATTCTCCTAGAATCTTAATTCACTCTTAGAACTTAATATGCGTAAGATTTAAATTACTATGTTCCTTACAAAAATAATAAATTTCTCCTAGAATCTTAATTCACTCTTAGAACTTAATATTCATAGCACTATGTGTACAAACACTTTTGATATTTTTTTTATTTTGTTAAACACTTTTGATACTTACCTATAGATTTAGACATGATGAAGAACGTGAATTTATCTAGTTTTACTTCTTGACTTTATAAAGATATATACATGTAAGAGATACTATACGATTAGTGCTCGGCATCTTCTGTTCCGATTCTCCTTAGAGGAGGATTTCCTATTGGTATGTCTTAAGGAGGTTATTTACATCGGAGGTTTCTTGTTTCGATTTCTGAAATAGTCTCCAACATTCGTATCAGGCGTTGAACCTTCTATTGTTCAGATCTGGGTGAGCTTCCCTAAACTCCCAATCCATCTATTTAATGAATGCGTTAGTCTATGGATACTCCCAAATATACTCCCGAATGTACCCCCTAATCCTAACCGTTTATAACCGTCCACTAAGGGTCAGGACTTGAATTGACTTATTTTGTCTTTTCTAATGCCACATCAGCTCTAATCCTAACCATTTAATAATTGAGGTATACGGTCATGATTTGGGAGTGCACTTTGGGAATATCCCTAGACTAATTCTTAATGAATCAGCCCTGAGATCAATAGGAAGTATCATTGGCAAAGTTTTAAAGTTGGATGATCCAACCAAATCTTACTCCAGACCTACTATGGAAAGAGCATGCATTGAAGTCGATCTACTTAAGGATAATCCTAATCGGTTTTGGCTGGGTATTGGTGATCATGGTAGATGGCAATTTAAAAGAATGAAAATCCAAAAAATATAGAAAGCTAGATGACTAGGGTCGAACCCGAGTTGGGTTGCTTATGTACTCACATTGGGGTGAGATCAGACCGAGCGTAGTTTTGACACATGAGCCCGTGCCAAGGCTAGGGGTGTGTGTGTGTGTGCATAAGGTGGTCAAGGGTCTAACCCGGAGGCTAGAGTTTAGTTGACCGAGTTGGTCAAGTGCAAGGTCAAGTCTAACCGCGGTTAGGAGGGTTAACTAGGGTTAAAGGATGAGCTAACCATGGTTAGAATTGCTAACTACAGTTAAAGGGGTCAAAATCTATATTTTTGGTATTTTGATCATATTTGAATGTTTTTGGTATTTTGATCATATTTGAATGTTTTTGACATTTTGAGATTTTATCATGTTTTTTTTTAGTTTTTCATATAGGTAGGATTTTGGCAAACTTAACTAAAGTCAAATTTAATCCAAGGGAAAGACTAAGGAAAAGTTAGGCTAAAAGATGCTCTCTCCTCAAATCCCCAACAGGCCGATGTGTCAGGCCCATCACATGCTAATCCGCCACATGTCACCAACCTCATCCCACCACCTACTATGAACACCCCACCACCTGTTCAACCACAACCCGACTTCACTTTTGGCATGTCACCTCCACCTGTTCAACCACAACCCATTCCCCACATCACACCTCTCATCATTGACCAGTTTGAGGAGGAGGAAGCTAGGGCCGGCAATGAACCCCATATTGGATCGGCTCAAATATCCTCCAGTTCGGCACAGATTCCAAATGCTTACAAGGAAAGAATCGAGAAGTTAGAAGAGTTGGTGAGGGCAGTTCAAGGAACCCGTAAATCAGCAGATTTCAGAGATATGTGCATGCACCCAGGGATTCAATTGCCCCGGGATTTCAAGATACCTGATTTCGATAAATACAACGTGAAGGGATGTCCCGAGATGCACCTAAGGGTTTACTGCGGAGAGCTGTTTCAGTTGGAACATGATGACAAGCTCTTGGTCTAGCTGTTCCTGAAAAGTCTGAAAGGGGTAGCCTTGCAGTGGTTCACTAAGGTGGATCCAAGCAAAGTCAAGACTTGGGAGGGACTCTGTGAGACATTCCTGGCTAAATACTCATACAATGTTGATCTTGTCCCGCAAATGGTAGATTTGGAAAAGATGTCCCAGAGGGATAATGAGTCATTCATCGAATATTCCGTTCGATGGAGAGAAGTCGCCGGAAAAATAAGCGCCCTTTTACCGGAAGATGAGCAAGTAACCACTTTCCTCCGCACTCTCAAGCATCCACTTAAGACCCTCTTGGCAGCACAGTCGATTTCTGACTTTAGTACCATGGCCAAATGTAGCGCTAGGATTGAGGCGACCATGGACGATATAGGGGCATTCGACATGTTCCAAGGTTCAAAGGGTGCATCATCTTCTCGTGCTCCTCTGCCTCCAAGAAGGGATAACAGAAAAAAAAAAGTGATGGACAAATGGTCGCAGCTATTCTAGTCCCCAACTTGCCTCAACAACCAGGCAGCCACCACAGCCTCGGCAGCCTCAACAAACTCCACAGAACCAAGGAAGACTCCTCTCTCACCAGAAGACATTTGAACAGAGAAGAAATTGAGCGTTCATCCCGCTCCCGTATTCTCTGACATCACTGCTCCCTTTCTTATTGAATAAGAAGCTGATCACAATGAAGGAGCCCCAGCCTCCACCAACAATTCTCCCAAAGGGTTATAGGCCAGACCAACACTGCGGATATCACCAATCACCAGGGCATCCTACAGATCTATGCTATGACTTCAAGCATGTTGTTCAGGACTTGTTGGAGACAGATGCAATTTGGTTTGCACCAGGAAATGTTGACATCACTCAAGTCCCTCTGCCCAACCATGCTATGCCTGGGAATTAAGGTTGCATCGGCCAGAATCTACAGTCAAATTTTTTAGGAAACTCCGTTTGTTTGTTGTGTCTTTGCTTCATCAATTGTCTTGCAGTTGACCACAGTGGCCCGTGTCGGTCTCTTTTCCCCAGCCAAGTCAGTTGGCGGCCAGTTGGCCTTCGCTTCAGTTGCTTTGTCTTTAAGTCAGTTGGTGGCCAATGGCCTCTATTTTAGTGTCTTTTGTCGAGTCTGTTCACCAATTAATATCTTAATGAAATGACTCTGTTAAATCAAGCTTCACTATGCTCTGAGATGCTTAATTTGAGAACTAAACCAGCTTCTAATACCCTATTGGAACAATTTGATAAAGGTTGATCACTCAAATCGACAAATACTCTTCCAAGATTGAACAAACCCGAACAAGAACAATAAAAGAACTGAAGGCCTCTTTGAGCCATCAAATATCAATCAACTGAAACGTAGATGATGCAATGACCATACATGCTCTTGACCAATCAAGGAAATGATAGGAGGCCATCTTTTGATACCCCTTTCAAATACCTCGCTTACCCATGCTATACATATCCGCTAGTTAGACCTTTGGGCTTGCTAGCCTTTCTTTCAATACCCACACAGGGGCACCATATGAAAGTCAAAGGGCAATGCAAGAGAACAACTAGCAAAGAGCAACAACAACAAGTGGCCTTTTGGCCGAACTACGTCTTGACCTGATCCCTATTTGGGTACGTAGGCAGCCTGAAACTACGTTCGGTCATAACACAACAAATGTTTATAATACAAGGCAACCATGTGCCAAAAAAAAAAAAAAAAACTTGGCCAAAAGGCAAGGCAAAAGTTTCATCAAAGGACAATGTGCAGAAGCTGATTCTATGCCAATAATGAACAAATGTCATAAGGTGCCTTATCCTTGCTGAAACAGTAGAAACTTTGAGCCTTATCTCGCTTCTTACCAAACCACGTTTCGTCCCAGAAATTAAGCCCTCATTGACCCCCTAAAAGGATGTGAGCATCAATGGTCAAAAGCATTTGTCTTCACTTCCCGACAGGCAGTGATGAGAGAAGAATGGAATATTATCAAAGGAAATCCGAGAGCAGAAAATGAGAAATGCAAAGCTTGTATACCCAGTCCTGGTGACCCGAAAGGGCCCAGGGGTAAAAAAGGGATAAATCAAACTTCAAATTTCACGGGCATAGTAAGGAATCATCAATCCTGCTACTGCGCAAAAATTACGTGAACCCAGTCCTGGTCAAAACCTGAAAAAGGTCCAGGGGAAAAAAAGGGACAAAGATCAATATGCACAACCCAGTCTTGGTGAAAACCCACAAAGGCCTAGGGGCAAAAAAAAAAAAAAAAAAGTTACAAGCTTCGCTATCCGGTGATCAGACATCATGATCAGCCACAGCTTAATCATCTTCACCTGCAGGCTAAGGAACCTAGTTAGGTCTCCCATTACCAGTAATCTCAGGCACTGTCCAAAATACAGTCAATTTCATTGCTTACAGTCCACTAGTCAACCGTCAGTCCACCACTTGTCAGTCAGTTCATTTGTCCTTTTAACAAATCGGTTGTGTCATTTTGTCAGTTCGCACCTTTAGTCAAATTTCGATCCCCCAGTAGAGTCAGCTCAAAGTCGACTGTTCATTCTCGCTGGTACAAGGAAAGCATTGAAACTGGGGCAAAGCAAAGTTAGCAGACTATCCTGGGCAGCACAGATATTTGAAGCAGATCTGTACATTCTGGGAGGCAAGTGCCAACAATCAGACCACCCGAGTCAGGGGGCATTTCAAATCTATCAGGCTATATGTGCAAAGAGGCAGAGATTCAGGTTAAGGTTCAGGGTCACCGCTCTCATTCCTCACATCCAATTCATCTTGCTTTCTTTGTTTTAGGAATTCCCTATCGCTCTTGATCACTATCTTCTATCGCTCTCTAATATAACAATCGGACGGTTGTCTACACTATCTTGCTTGCTTTCCAGGTGGACCAGTCGGACGGCTGCCTTCACCCTCATCACCTTTGCTTGCTTCCGTATGAAGTATTTGGGTGGCTATCTTTACCCTCCTATCTTGTTTGCTTTCCCGGTGAAGCAGTCGGACGACTGTCTTCGCCCTCATCACCTTTTCTTGCTTTCGTGTAAAGCAGTCGGACGGCTGTCTTTAACCCCACTATCTTGCTTACATCCCACCCAGTGAGACAATTGAAGTTTGTCTGCACTATCTATCTCGCTTACATCCTACCCAGTGAGACAATTGAAGTTTGTCTGCACTATCTTGCTTACATCCTACCCAGTAGGACAATTGAATTTTGTCTGCACTATCTTACTTACATCCTACCCAGTAGGACAATCGAATTTTGTCTGCACTATCTTGCTTACATCCTACCCCAGTGAGACAATTAAGTTTGTTTGCACTATCTTGCTTACATCCTATCCAGTGAGACAATCGGGCGGTTGTCTGCATCATTCTCCAATCTTGCTCTGCTATCCTCCCTAATCAAGGAGTATATTGAAACACCCGTGTGATCGGATTTTAGTTACGGTCTCTTGTGAAGTCAATCTTGCTTTGCTCTACTTAAATCCCGGTGAAATGGTAGTTGGATCAATCTTTACCTCATCTCTAATGAAACAGTCGTGTGTTCACCCATTATCCATCATGCTTATTCACCATGCTTGCTCATCACGCTTATTCACGCTTGCTTGCTCATCATGCTTATTCACCATGCTTGCTCATCATGCTTATTCTCCATGTTTGCTCATCATGCTTATTCATCATGCTTGCTTATCATGCTTACCTATCATGCTTGCTCATCATGCTTATTCGCCATGCTTGCTCATCACACTTATTCACCTTGCTTGCTCATCATGCTTATTCATCATGCTTGCTCATCATGGTTATTCACCATACTTGCTCATCATGCTTATTCACCTTGCTTGCTCATTATGCTTATTCACCTTGCTTGCTCGTATGCTTTTTCATCATGCTGGCTTGTCATGCTTATTCACCATGCTTACTCATCATGCTTATTCATCATGCTTGCTTATCATGCTTACCTATCATGCTTGCTCGTCATGCTTATTCACCATGCTTGCTTATCATGGTTACCTATCATGCTTGCTCGTCATGCTTATTCACCATGCTTGCTCATCATACCTATTCACTATGCTTGCTTGTCATGTTTGCTTATCATGCTTACCAATCATGCTTACTCATCATGCTCACTCACCTTGCTTTCTTCGCTGGTGTAAAAATTAGTTAATTTCCAGTCTTTGTCCTTCAACTGCCATCCTGGCAATCTCTGGCAAAGAGGGGCAGCTGTAAACACCCAATTTTACACCCGGTCCAAACCCTAACTCTTGGGCTCAAGGCCCATTAGTATTTCGAAACCCTAAACCTAAGCCAAACCATAGGACAAGCCCTAGCTAAGCCCTAGACCTAGCCCTAAACCAAACCCTAGATCTAGCCCTAGCTCAGACCTAGCCCAAGACCTAGGACAAACCCTTTTGGGCTCAAGGCCCGTTCAAAATCCTCAAAAAAAACCAAAGCCCAAGCCTTTAGGGCACACTTAGGCCCACCTCAACCCATGAGAACCACATGGGTGGGACCCACAACCCCCAAACCAAGAATGGGCGGGAAAAACCCCAAAGTAGATGCCCACAATGCTTTTGGCCCAAGTGAAATTGGGCCAAGCCCGAAATAGCATAAAAACCATAATGTCGTTAAACGAATTACCTACATTCCAAATTGGCCTGATTTCGGAATAGAGGTAATTCAATTACCGATATTTCTGGATTTGCAGAAATCGTGTATGTAGGCAGCACTGTAGCCATCCTGGCCACTTGGGACCTCCCCCATTGGTCTCCTTGACCTTCCTAAATGCCCATATTACCCTTGAGGGTCCTCCCATCTCCTTTATATAAACATGGCCACCCCCCATGCAAACTCAGGCCTTTTTTCCTAAGAGAACTCTGTCAAAAACTCCCATAGCTTCCCTCACATCAGCTTGGCCTCACCTGAGTTTCCAGTCGTGCTTGGGCCTTTACCCTTAGTCCCCACTAGACCTCCATACTTGTTCCAAGCTCCACCACCACTGTAGCCGAGCTCCACCTCTTGACCTTCCTAAATGCCCATATTACCCTTTATTTTTCTTTCATTTGTACAGCTTACATAACCAAGGACAGTGATTCCCCCATCTTCACCATAGGTGTGGGGAACCCCCTAGAGGTTAAGCTCGGGTCCACCACCTACCCAATGCATGGAAAGCTCCCCAGAGGGTCTAGGGGTCCCTCAGTCCATGAGGGAACCCTTAGACCCTTGTCTGATTCAAAACCAGTGGAGAAAATAAGGTTTTTGCAAAAATTTGCTAGTGGTCGGTAGTTCTTTTACCTCCATTAATTTTTGCCTTGTTTTCATACTGTAGGTGAAAGGATTATTGACACTTTAGCTTATTTTTGCACTGACTTCGGGCCCCTATGGGGCCCACATGCCTTGTGCTCTGGGGTCCACCCAGGCTTGTTGAAAAGCCCTTGACCTCCTCTAGCTTCTTATAAATTTCCAGGTTCAGGAACCAAGCCTAACCATGGTTAGCAGGCCCCCAAACATGGGTTAGTACACTGTTCACAGTGTCGGCAGTCCAACTACCGACACTATAGTCATTTTTGCCTGACTTTGGGCCCCTGTAGGACCCACACCTGGCCTATTCAGAGGTTGAGACCTATACCATTTGAAAGATGGCACTCCCAGCTTTCCAACCTTACTTGTACTTTACCAGGGGAGGTCCCTAACCACAGTTAGAACCCTACAAACCCTGGTTAAAAAATTGGAGAAATGGAGGTAATCCGATTACCTCCATTTTGTATTTTTTTGATTTTGGGCTTTGTAAAGGGCCCAAACATGGTAGGAGGCCACTCTAGGCCCTGTCATACCCTTTGGTCCCATTTTTTACTCACCATGACCCTTAACCATGATTAAAATGGCCCCCGGTTAACTTTAAACCATGTTTAAGCACCACTTAACCCCACAAAAAAAATGAAAAATCCCTAAAAATCCATAAAAATACAAGAGACCAAAAAATCAACTCTTGGACTTTTTTAACCCTGGTTAGCAACTCTAACCACGATTAACACCCGTTTAACCCCGCCTTAGCACAGGCTCAAGTGCCAGAACTACGCTCGGTCTGATCTCACTATGTGAGTACGTAGGCAATCCAATTCGGATTCGACCCTAGCTTCCTAATCTAGCTTGTTTTACTTATTTTCTTAGATTAGTATTTTATTAAACACTTTGGCATTTAATTAATTTTGAGATTAAACTTGGCTTAACTATAGGGAGTAGGTAACTGTCAGCACCCTATTTTTACACCCCCTTAACCGTGGTTAATTAATTTAGCTATGCTCCAAACCCTAGATCAACCCTAGGTAAACCCTTAACCATAAGACTAAACCCTAGTTAAGACCCTAGTTAACCCTAGGTAGTCCTAAACCCAAACCCTAGGTAGCCCTACCCTAACCTTAGTAAGCCCTAGGTATACCCAAGGCCCAAGCCCATTTGACCAAACTTATACCTAGACAACTCAATCAAACCCAATTACCTAATTTTATTACCCAACCCAAGTAGTCAAGCCCAAACACCCAATCACCCAATTGCCAAAGCCAAAACCTATTTCCATAGCCTAAGCCCAAATGTCATAGTCAAAGTCCAATAATCATAACCCATGACCCATCTACTAATAACCCATGATCCATAAGACCTAATCCACATATCCATATCCACCTACCCTATATCCTACAACCCATACCCATATAACCCATAGTTCACTCAACCCACCAACTCTCTTACACCTCTCTTACATCAACCCATACCTATATAACTCATAGCTCACTCAACCCACCAACTATCTTACATCTCTCTTGCACCCTATATCCTACAACCCATACTGATATAACTCATAGTTCACTCAACCCACCAACTCTCTTACACTCCTTACAACACTCAATCTATCAACTCACCTTACAACACTCAAGTCTTTACCCACTAGCTCCTTTTATCCCTCATGTAAAGGACATAACCCAACCTCTTAGTTTTCCTATAAATACCAATCCCTTAGCCCCTTAGATCCATCCCTCAAGACCCCTAGAAGGTTCCCACCCACTTGTGTTTCTCTTGAGTTTGAAGAAGGGAGAAGAAACTAAGGTTTAGAGTTTGGAAATAATTCTAAGACTAAAAGCTTAGAGTTCTTCACTAACTCTCTTCCTTTGTGGATTCTAAAACCCTACCCCTTGGAGCATTGAAGGAGAATTCTTGGAGGAGTAGGCACTCCTTCTTTCATTTTCTCTTCTTTTTTATCTTTTTTTTATTTGGTTCTCTCTTCTTGATCTCTCATTTCTCAAGTATAGTTGGGCCTCTCTACACCAATCTAATGGTGTAGAGGGACCCCATATCAAAGGCAAGGAGATGCTCATTTTTTCTTTTCCTTTCTATGTACATATTTTCTTCTTTTTTATGTACCCACAAGTGTGGATATGGGTAGGCCCATAGAGAGTGGAAGCTAAAGTTATACCTCTCTTTTTCATTTTGTTTTCTTTTGAGATTCTAGTCCTCTTTTTGGAATTTTTTTGTGAAAGCTCATCCCCTCCCTAACATTCTTTAGAGCAACATTACATCATTAATAATGGTGTAAATGAACCACCTTAAAAGGGAGAGGATGAGTTTTCATTTTCTTTCATTTCTTTATTTTCCTTCATGTTCTATGTTGAATGGGTAGGTGATGGTTTAAGGACTTAAGATAAATGATGGTGTAAGGACTTAAAGAGGACATTCTTAAAAATGTTTCATACTAAAGACAATGGTATTTGATCTATTATCAACATCAATCCAACAAAATAGGTGTTGGTAATAGACCATTTACTATTCATAAGCCACATCCCTCTTTATGTCTTAAACTATAATCTTTTAGCCAAACTCTTGGACTAAATTTGACTTTAGTTAAGTTTGTCAAAACCTTACCTATATGAAAATTCAAAAACATGATAAAATCTCAAAATACCAAAAACATGATAAAATCTCAAAACACCAAAAACATTCAAATATAACCAAAATATAAAAAACATTCAAATATCCCCAAAATCTCAAAAAATATAAAAAATACAAAAAGACCAAAAAGAGACTTGTATGACCTCCTTAGCTTTGGTTAGCTCATCTAACCATGTATAAATACCCTCTAACCGTGGTTAGAGTTAACACTTGTGCACTTGACCTCCCCAGTCAACTAAACCATAGCCTTCTAGGCTAGACCCTTTGACCATCCTATGCACACACACACTCCCCCCTAGCCTCGGCACGGGCTCATGTGCCAGAACTACGCTCGGTCTGATCTCACCATGTGAGTACGTAGGCAACTCAACTCGGGTTCGACCCTAGCCATCTAGCTTTCTATTTTTCTTGGATTAGCACTCACTTAAAAACTTTGGACATTTTAATTAAACTTTGAGATTATAATTGGCTTAAGTTTAGGGAGTAGGTAACCGTTATAAAACGGAGGTCTTGGGGTGCCTAACACCTTCCTCAGGGCTTAATCGAATCACCTACCCTAACTCTGATTAGACCATTTGCCTTATCCAAACAAACAAATACCCGGGACCTATCCCTAAGAATGAATAGGTGGCGACTCAAGTCAAAACATATAATTGTGAAAGTGGGTAGGAAGATCCCATGCTCACAGCTCTGGCGACTCTGCTGGGGATGAGGTTCTAGCCGAAACTTAAATTTAAGCCAAATGATCTCAAAATTAATTAAAATACCTAAGTATTTAATTAAGTGCCGATTCTTTATACTTTTTGGGATGTTCCTTGTACAGTGCATTTCATGCATAGCATACTAGTGTAACAACCTAATACCCATTAGACAGGCTTATTACGCTCACGGTTGTTGGATGACTATCCTCAGTGACAGGGGCTTAACAGTCTTGGAAGTCCGCAGAATTACTCCTGCTGGGTGACTACTCTCAGGGAAGGATTCTGAACGCTCCCGCTTACACCAATCGTCCCAGGTATGTTCTATACCGGGGAGTCGCATATACGGTGTTAAGTGATCCCCCATCCTTTAGGAACACCCTGCATTACCCCAGCATGCATACATATAGAATAGGCTGAGGTATAGTCTACATGCAGCCCACCCTGGAGGGATATTTTAAACCCTAACCTGCTTGTACCCTATACCTGCCCCTCAATCATGGCTGAACTTCAGGACATTTTGTCCAGATAAACACCCATCCAGGGGGCATGTACTGAGCCATTTTTGTGCTTGTAATAAAATACCTCCTACCCTGTCTTCAGACATACAGGTGAGATTCACATGGGTAAGCTCATTAACCCACTCCAGCTTTGGCCCAGTAGGCTCTGGTTACCAACAACCCAGGTTAGTAGAACGGAGTTATCTCCGCCTACCCTATCGGGCTACACCTGTCATGTCAAACCCTGTCCAAAATAAAAATCAAAAAGTAAAAAAAAATTAGAAAATGGAAAAAATCAAAAAATATCCTCTTGCATGACATTCCAACTCCAAACCAGGGGCATTGCCCCTGTGTCAATTAGACGGTTAGGTCCTTTGCATGCCCTCCGACTTCCTTCCCTTCTCCTACATGTCACTCCAATCTCCCCATCAGGGGCATCGCCCCTGTGTCAACTAGACAGATTGGTCATTTGCATGCATTCTATTTCTTCTCGGCTTTCCTTTCTACTTCAACTTACTCCATACCTCAATCTTTTCAGGGAGCATACCCTGAGCCAAGCACGGATCTAAAAAGCAGAATACCTGATACGATATGGACCCCCGAGACGGACAAGAGACTGACCCTGACACCCCGAGATAGCAACCTCAGGTCCCGGATTTTGAGACACGACTAGTAGAAAATGCCCTGAGCATTGAGAATCTAACAAATATCGTCCAGGATTTTATGCGGGCAGTGACTCATGCCCTCTCTTCCTCCAACCTTCAACCCGCCGAGACAAAAAGGCCGTCACAACCAAACCCACCATCTACAACCAACATTACCCCTTCTCTACCCACCATCAACATCACACCACAACCTACGCCACCATCACATACCCTCAACATTCCTCCTCCGCCAATTCAGCTACAACCTACTCACCACATCTCCACACCACACATAGACCATTACGAGGAAGAGGAGACCAGGGCTGGTGGTGAACCTCACACGGGGTCCGCCCATGTATCCTCAAGCACTGCCCAAATCCCAGATGTATACCAGAAAAGGATTGAGAAATTGGAAGAGCTGAAGAAGCAAAATCAAGGATCTCGTAAGTCCACCAACTTCAGGGATATGTGCATACATCCCGGAATCCAAATGCCCAAGGACTTCAAGGTTCCTGATTTTGAAAAATACAGTGGGAATGGTTGTCCTGAGACACACTTGAGAGCATACCGTGGAGAATTGTTCCAGCTCGAACATAGAGATAAGCTGCTGGTCCAATTATTTCAGAAAAGCCTGAAAGGACCTGCATTACAGTGGTTCACCAAGCTGGACCCCAGCAAGGTACGAACTTGGGAAGATCTCTGCGAAACCTTCATTGCCCAGTACTCTTACAATGTTGACCTGGTCCCGCAAAGAGCAGATCTAGAAAGAATGTCACAGAGGGATAACGAGACCTTCATTGAATACTCTGTTCGGTGGAGAGAAATAGCCGGAAAAATGAGCACCCCTTTACCTGAGGAGGAGCAAGTGACTACTTTCCTCCGTACTCTTAAGCATCCACTTAAGACACTCCTGGCCGCACAACCGATCTCTGACTTCAGTACTATGGCCAAATGTGGCGCCCGGATTGAGGCAACGATGGATGACGTTGGAGCATTTGACATGTTCAAGGGGTCAAAAGGTGCATCCTCTTCTCGTGCTCCCTTACCTCCGAGAAAGGATAACAGAAGAAGAGAAAATGATGGACAAATGGTGGCAGCCATACGAGTCCTAACTTGCCCCAACAACCTCGGCAGCCCCAGCAGGCTCGGCAGCCTCAGCAAGCTCAACAAAACCAGGGAAAACTCCTCTCCCACCAAATGACATTTGAATAAAGAAAAAATCGGGCGTTCACACCGATCCCGTACTCTTTGTCGGCACTTCTCCCATTTCTGTTGGGCAAGAAGCTGATCACACTTAAGGAGCCTCAGCCTCCACCAGTCAACCTTCCAAAGGGATACAGGCCGGAGCAACACTGTGGATATCATCAATCACCGGGGCATCCTACAGATCGGTGCTATGACCTAAGGCATGCTGTCCAGGACCTGTTGGAGACAGATGCAATTTTATTTGCACCAGGGAATGTTGACATCACCCAAGTCCCTCTGTCCAATCATGCTACACCTGGAAATTAAGGCGTTTCAGCTGGAATCTCCACAGTCGATTTTTGAGCAAATTGTTCGTTTGTTGTGTCTTTGATTTATTTCGTCAGTTGTCTTGCAGTTGGCCATAGTGGCCCATGTTAGTCTCTTTATCATCAGTCCAGTCAGTCAGTGGCCAGTGGCCATTACTACAGTTGTTGTGTATTCGGGTCAATAGCCAATGGCCCTTGTCTCAATTATCTTTTGTTTTGTCGAGTCGAGTATGTTCACCTGGTAATACCTTAATGAAATGACTCTTTTAAATCAAATTTCATTTGTGCTACGAGATGCTTAATTTGGGAACTGAACTAGTTTCTAATACTTGCAAGGAACAATTTGACAAAGGCTGATCACTCAAATCAATGGATACCCTTCCAAGATTGAACAACCTGAAAAAAAAAAAAAAAAAAAAAAAAAGGCAATACAAGAATTGAAGACCTCTTTGAGCCATCAACCGAGATAAAGGATGATGCAATGATCATACATGCTCTTGGCCAATCAAGGAAATGATAGGAGGCCATCTGTTGATACCCCTTCTAATACCTCACTTACCCATGCTATATATATATCCGCTAGTTAGACCATTGAGCCTAATAGCCTTTTATTTCAAAACTCACACATGGGCACCCTATGAAAGTCAAAAGAACAATGCAAGAGGAACAACCAGCAAAGAACAACAACAAAGTGGCTTTTAGCCGAACTACATCTTGACCTGATCCCTATTTGGGTACGTAGGCAGCCTGAAATCAGGTTCGGTCATAACATAACAAATGTTCACAAAACAGGGCAACCTTGTGCCAAAAACATAAAAGAAAAAAAAAGAAAAGAGAAAAGAGAGAAAGGTACTTGGTCAAAAAAGCAAGACAAAGTTTCATCAAATGATGAAATGCAGAAGCTAGTTCTATACCAACAATGAACAAGTACTATAGGATGCCCTACCCTTGCTGAAACAGAAACTTTGAGCCTTATCTCATTTCTAATCAAACCACGTTTCGTCCTAAACTATAAGCCCTCCTTGATCCCTGAAAGGACTTGAGCATCAATGGTAAAAAACATTCATCTCCATTTCCCGACAGGTAGTGATGAGAGAAGAATGGAGAATTATGAAAGGAAATCCTAGTGCAGAAAAAGAGAAAATGCGAAGCTTGTATATCCAGTTCTGGTAAAAACCTGAAAAGGTCCAGGAGCAAAAAAAAAGGGGGTAAATCAAACTTCAAATTCACGGGCATAGCAAGGAATCATCAGTCCTGCTATTGCGCAAAAATTACGTGAACCCAATCCTGGCAAAAACCTGAAAGGGGCCAGGGGCAAAAAAGGGACAAAGATCAAAAGGTACAACCCAGTCCTGGTGAAAACCCGCAAGGGCCCAGGGGCAAAAAAGGGAAAGATAAACCAATACAAGCTTCGATATCCGATAATCAAGCATCACGATCAACTTTACCTGCAGGCTAAGGAACCTAGCTAGGTCTCCCACTACAAACAATCTCAGGTGCACTTTTCAAAGTACAAACAGTCAATTTCATTGTATACAGTCCACTGGTCAACTGTCAATCCACCATACCATTTGTCAGTTAGCTCATTTGTCTTCTTAACAAGCCGTTTGTGTCTTTTTTTTCAGTCAACACATTAGTCTTTTTAACAAATTGCTCCCATCAGTAATCAGTCAAGTTTAAACCCCCAATAGAGTCAGCTCAAAGTCGATTGTTCACTCTCACTGGTGCAAGGAAAACACTAGAACCAGGGCAAGGCAAAGTCAGCAGATCATTCTGGATGACACAGATATTTGAAGTAGATCAGTATATCCCAAGGGGCAAGTATCAACCATCAGATCAGCCGAGTTGGTAGTCAATTCAGGTCCATCAGACTCTATATGTGCAAAGAGGCAAAGATTCGTGTTAAGACTCAAGGTCACCTCTCTCATTCCTCATGTTCAACTCATCTTACTTCATAAATTTGCTTTCATTATTTTTGGAACTCCCTCTAGTTCCTGACTACTATCTTATATCACTCTCCAGTGAGACAATCAGGCGGTTGTCTACACTACCCTGTTTTTTCCTTCCAGTAAGACAATCGGGCGGTTGTTTGCATTATCTTGCATCCTATCCCAGTGAGACAATTGAGTGGTTGTCTGCACTATCTTGCATCCATCATTCCCCAGTTCTGCTCGGCTAGCTCACTAATCAAGGAGTATACTAACACGGTCATGTGACCGGATGCCAGTTATGGCTTCCAGTAATGTTAGTCTTGCACCTATCACTGTTCACCATGCTCTTTTAGCTCATTAATCAAGGAGTATGTGGATACGGTTGTGTGACCATATGCCGTCTACAGCCTCCAGTGACGCTAATCCTACACCCATCATTGCTTTGCTTCATCTCCGGTAGACGGTTGTGTGATCGACCCTCACCTTATTCTATCTTCGGTGAAACGGTTGTGTGATCGACCCTCACCTCATCTATCATCGGTGAAACGGTTGTGTGATCGACCCTCACCTTATCTATCCTCGGTGAAACGGTTGTGTGATCGACCCTCACCTCATCTATCCTCGGTGAGACGGTTGTGTGATCGACCCTCACCTCATCTATCATCGGTGAAACGGTTGTGTGATCGACCATCTCCTCATCTATCATCGGTGAAACGGTTGTGTGATCGACCCTCACTTCCTCTATCTTCGGTGAAACGGTTGTGTGATCGACCCTCACTTCATCTATCTTTGGGGAACGGTTGTGTGATCGACCCTCACTTCATCTATCTTCGGTGAACGGTTGTGTGATTGACTCTCACTTCATTTATCCTCGGTGAAATGGTTGTGTGATCGATCCTCACCTCCTTTATCTTCGGTGAAACGGTTGTGTGATCGACCCTCACTTCATCTATCTTCGGTGAACGGTTGTGTGATTGACTCTCACTTCATTTATCATCGGTGAAACGGTTGTGTGATTGACCCTCACCTTATCTATCATCGGTGAACGGTTGTGTGATTGACCCTCACCTCACTCTATCTTCGATGAAACGGTTGTGTGATTGACCCTCACCTCATCTATCATCGGTGAAATGGTTGTGTGATCAACCTTCACCTCATCTCCGGTGAAATGGTTGTGTGATCAATCTTTACCTCATTTCCAGTGAATGGTTCATGGTTGTGTGATCAACCTTCACCTCCTTTCCAGTGAATGGTTGTGTGATCAACCCTCATCTCATATCCGTTGGAGCGGACGCGTGTTCACTCCCCTTACTCTTCATGCTTGCTTTCATCCCATCGGCTTCGGTGTAAAAATTGGTTGATTCCAGTCTTTGTCGTTCAATTGCCAACTCGGCATTCTCCGACAAAGAGGGGCAGCTGTCAGCACCCTATTTTTACACCCCCTTAACCGTGGTTAATTAATTTAGCTATGGTCCAAACCCTAGATCAACCCTAGTTCCAAACCCTAGGTAAACCCTTAACCATAGGACTAAACCCTAGTTAAGACCCTAGTTAACCCTAGGTAGTCCTAAACCCAAACCCTAGGTAGCCCTACCCTAACGTTAGTAAGCCCTAGGTATACCCAAGGCCCAAGCCCATTTGACCAAACTTATACCTAGACAACTCAATCAAACCCAATTACCTAATTTTACTACCCAACCCAAGTAGTCAAGCCCAAATACCCAATCACCCAATTGCCAAATCCAAAGCCTATTTCCATAGCCCAAGCCCAAATGTCATAGTCAAAGTCCAATAATCATAACCCATGACCCATCTACTAATAACCCATGATCCATAAGACCTAATCCACATATCCATATCCACCTACCCTATATCCTACAACCCATACCCATATAACCCATAGTTCACTCAACCCACCAACTCTCTTACACCTCTCTTACATCAACCCATACCTATATAACTTATAGTTCACTCAACCCACCAACTCTATTACACCTCTCTTACACTCTATATCCTACAACCCATACTCATATAACTCATAGTTCACTCAACCCACCAACTCTCTTACACTCCTTACAACACTCAATCTATCAACTCACCTTACAACACTCAAGTCTTTACCCACTAGCTCCTTTTATCCCCCATGTAAAGGACACAACCCAACCTCTAAGTTTTCCTATAAATACCAATCCCTTAGCCCCTTAGATCAATCCCTCAAGACCCCTAGAAGGTTCCCACCCACTTGTGTTTCTCTTGAGTTTGAAGAAGGGAGAAGAAACTAAGGTTTAGAGTTTGGAAATAATTCTAAGACTAAAAGCTTAGAGTTCTTCACTAACTCTCTTCCTTTGAGGATTCTAAAACCCTACCCCTTTGAGCATTGAAGGAGAATTCTTGGAGGAGTAGGCACTCCTTCTTTCATTTTCTCTTCTTTTTTATCTTTTTTTTTATTTGGTTCTCTCTTCTTGATCTCTCATTTCTCAAGCATAGTTGGGCCTCTCTACACCAATCTAATGGTGTAGAGGGACCCCATATCAAAGGCAAGGAGATGCTCCTTTTTTCTTTTCCTTTCTATGTACATATTTTCTTCTTTTTTATGTACCCACAAGTGTGGATATGGGTAGGCCCATAGAGAGTGGAAGCTAAAGCTATACCTCTCTTTTTCATTTTGTTTTCTTTTGAGATTCTAGTCATCTTTCTAGAATTTTTTGTGAAAGCTCATCCCCTCCCTAGCATTCTTTAGAGCAACATTACATCATTAATAATGGTGTAAATGAATCACCTTAAAAGGGAGAGGATGAGTTTTCATTTTCTTTCATTTCTTTATTTTTCCTTCATGTTCTATGTTGAATGGGTAGGTGATGGTTTAAGGACTTAAGATAAATGATGGTGTAAGGACTTAAAGAGGACATTCTTAAAAATGTTTCATACTAAAGACAATGGTATTTGATCTATTATCAACATCAATCCAACAAAATAGGTGTTGGTAATAGACCATTTACTATTCATAAGCCACATCCCTCTTTATGTCTTAAACTATAATCTTTTAGCCAAACTCTTGGACTAAATTTGACTTTAGTTAAGTTTGTCAAAACCTTACCTATATGAAAATTCAAAAACATGATAAAATCTCAAAATACCAAAAACATGATAAAATCTCAAAACACCAAAAATATTCAAATATAACCAAAATATAAAAAACATTCAAATATCCCCAAAAATCTCAAAAAATATAAAAAATACAAAAAGACCAAAAAGAGACTTGTATGACCTCCTTAGCTTTGGTTAGCTCATCTAACCATGTATAAATACCCTCTAACCGCGGTTAGAGTTAACACTTGTGCACTTGACCTCCCCGGTCAACTAAACCATAGCCTTCTAGGCTAGACCCTTTGACCATCCTATGTACACACACACTCCCCCCTAGCCTCGGCACGGGCTCATGTGCCAGAACTACGCTCGGTCTGATCTCACCATGTGAGTACGTAGGCAACTCAACTCGGGTTCGACCCTAGCCATCTAGCTTTCTATTTTTCTTGGATTAGCACTCACTTAAAAACTTTGGACATTTTAATTAAACTTTGAGATTATAATTGGCTTAAGTTTAGGGAGTAGGTAACCGTTATAAAACGGAGGTCTTGGGGTGCCTAACACCTTCCTCAGGGCTTAATCGAACCACTTACCCTAACTCTGATTAGACCATTTGCCTTATCCAAACAAACAAATACCCGGGACCTATCCCTAAGAATGAATAGGTGGCGACTCAAGTCAAAACATATAATTGTGAAAGTGGGTAGGAAGATCCCATGCTCACAGTAACCATTTCTTAAATGGGGGTCCTGAGGTGCGTAACACCTTCCCCAGGGATTAATCGAACCATTTACCCTAATCTTTGATAGACCATTTGCCTTATCCAAAAATTGCATACCCGGGACCTATCCCTAAGAATGAATAGGTGGCGACTCTTAACTCAATTTGCTCTTGTGTGAGCGGATCCAAAACCCATGATCACAACCCCTATTTCCGATCCTACAGGGTTGGACGATCTCTCGACCAATAGGAAAAGCAGCACCAATACCAGGATAGCAGTCTCTAATAGGTGGCAGCATCAACAGGCTTTTTCGGATCAAGCCTCAAATATTTTAATCACCGATACGGATGTTGTTGTTATCTTTAGCCCAAATGATCCCAACATTGAATATCAACATTCAGTTGCATCAGACCGAGAAACTGATCATGTTGACGATTGTGATAAGAGTTTAAACCCCTCATCCCTATATCAAAATTCTTCTGAGGATCCTTTGCTATTAGATAAAGTGGAGGACACTTTTGGTTTTGAAGGAGAGATGATCATGGATCCTTTTCTTTCTGAACATCAAATATTGCTTAATGCTCAACTAACAACAAAACCCAGATAGGTATTCAAAAAAAAGGAATTTGCCCATCCTAAGGAGATTATTCGAGGCGCGTCAAATTGTCTCTCTGAATCTAGCCCGACCAATGATTTAGAGGTGGAAAATGGGGAAAAAGCATATGTAGCTGCCTCTAGGAATCAAATTTCTGAAGGTCAAGGGCAGATTGAGCTCCCTAGTATAGACTTGCTAATCAAGAGCAATTTAGTAATTCTTATTGAAGAATTTGAAGAAGAAGACGATTTTCAACTAGTGACATTCAGGAGAAATAAGATGAAGAAGAAAGCATCAACAATAGATTCTTCCCAAGGAAGACCAAAGAGGGAGGTTAGAAACCCAACTCAATTTAAGGAGAAGTTTTATTCTTTGGTATTGTAAGAAATATTCTTAGTAAAGTCTTATGTATTTGTGTTCTTGTGTTTTTGTAGGAGTAAGGTTTTATGTCACCCCATTGCTTTTTCTTAATAAACAGATAGGGGTCTGCCAATCCCCCCACTCTCACTGAGTGGATTTAAATCTTTAAAAAAATTAGATAATCCCCCTCTCATATTCATGGGGTTAGAATTTTTCCTTAAAAGAGTGATAAGATCTAAGGACTATATATTCTTTTCCCATAAAAAAATCAATGTTGTTGGATGGATTCACTCTCTTAACCACAATTAGTGGGTGATTAAAATGGTGGTGTGAACCAATGAGGATAGGCATTCTACTGTTGCCTAAGGATTCGACCCTAGAGGGGGGTGAATAGGGTCTATGGCAAATTCAAATTTTATCCTAATCCCTTAAGGGGAATTTCAATTTTAACAAATTAAAAGGAAATATAATTTAAACAATTCAACAATCGATGCAAAAAAATAAAGTAAAGAGTAGGGAGAGAGAATACAAACACAAGATACTTTTCACGAGGTTCGGCAATCCCGCCTACGTCCCCGATTCGATCTATACCTTTTAGAGGATTTTCCACGATTTACTTAATCATAAATCTTTTTACAGGTGAAGATCAAACATTTACAATGCAAAAGAATCCTCTCTCTTGATTTCAGTTTACTTTACTGGTAGAGACCAAATATTTACAAAGCTCCCCGCTGATTTCACAGTTTATAACAAAGATGATTACAATTATAAATTTTTCCTTTACACAAGCTAGATGATCACTTTCAAGCTCTCTAATAGTCTCTCAAAGAATAGAGTTGAATAGCTCCAATTCGAACTCTTTTGGGTTTCTAGGTTTTTGACTCAAAGGATTGTTCAATGAATGATAGAGTGAGTTATAGAATGATTAGAAGGATTGGAGTTCTTAAATCATCATCTTTTTGCTTATAAAACATTCTATTTTATAGACTGATCGTTAATTAAATAAATCTCGTAGTAACTACAATTCCATAGAATAGTGACTAGTATGGGGTGTCAAACCACAAAGTACTGCGTTGGTTTCGTTGCCTTTTTCTCAAGATTATTTCTAAGTCAATGGGTAACAAGATTGATTGATTTTAACCTAAGAGTAGAAATTAAACTAACAGATTCTATATTAACTAATTAAACTAAGAATTTTTGGATATATATCAGTGAGAGAAGATATAGGGTGTTCGAATCCACTACTAGCCTCATAATTAAATCCACATGTATTTATTCAGGTTTCTCAAGCATAAGCAATAGGGATGAGATTGACTACAAGTCTCAACTCATCAAAACAAGAATGATTTGAAGGATCAAACTCTAGGCATATCCTATCTTCGGTTAGCATGAGTGATACACACTGAACTAGGGTTGCGACATCATTTGTCTTCCCTAGGCATAGAATATCTTATAATTTATTCATCGATAGTAAAAACCATTACATAAAATTCATATCAACAATCATAGAAAGAAGATATGAATGAATTCAATTTCAACACAATAAAACCTAAGATAAGGATAAGATTATATTAAAACTGAGTATAAACTCGAATAATTGGTTGAAAAACAACTCTTTCATTAAGCAATTATTGTTTATATAAGAAAGAAAAACCTAAATAAAATACAAAGGATACAATTACTTGTATAAGGTTTCATCTAAACCCTAGAAAAAGTAGTTAGTTCATAGAGAAAGGAAGGAACACCATCTTCGACAAAGAACACGAAGAACGTGAATGATCCATTCTCCAACCTTCATAGATCTCCAGAGTCTTCTCTCTTTCAAATCTTAAAATTCAGAACCTTTTGCATGGTAGGAGGCTTTTTTTTTTTTAAGAAAAAGAGTCTCAATGAAGTATACCTTTAGAAACATCCAAAACGAGCTCCAAAATCTAATATTTTTCACACTTTTCAACACAACCAAAACGGCGACCTCCGATCAATCAGCAAAAAGGTGCCGATCAATCGGTGGGTTCTGACCAAATTTCTTTGACGGAAGTTGTAGAGCTTTTTAAGCCTGTTGATTTGATATATTATGGGTCTAAATCGGAGCTACGACCAAGGAGTTATGTCCCATACACTGAACAATGGTTGATTTTGTTTTTTAACTTCTTTTTAGCTCGAATCTTTGCTCGGTAGCGATTCACAAAAAAATTTAAAGCTTGTAAATTATCATTTTAGTCTTCTTTTCCTCGCATGAACCTGGAAACAATAAACACACCCAAGTAAAGTAATGTAGTGGATAAATTGGCTCAAAGGGATTAACAAATGCGGTTTAAGATGCATAAATTTGTAACAATTAGCATCAATTACAACCCCAAACTTACATATTGCTAGTTCTCGAGCAATAAAAATAAAAATTAAGTTAAGCTAAACTACATCCCCTTTCGTGAGTCCCCGATTACATTTGGCATATACAACAAGTCTTTTAAACTCCTAGGTGGCCCTAGTGAATGAGTGAAGTCTCGTGAGGGTGTACCAATGATGATACCCACAAACATCAGTATTTCCCTGCAACTCTACACCTATGCTCAGGTATGACATGCACCGATTAAAAGATTATCTGATGCACATTTCTTAAATCATTAAAAATCATGATACACACAGCATAATTCTCTCATTATTAACCGGCTTTATTCTTGACTCTCCACATTCTCAATTTCAGACAAGCTTCCACAATTTTGAACATTTATGCTTATTAAAGATTGGTCATTGGTCTCTTTTGATGTGTAGTGTGACAATAAATTGAATATGTAATCTCAACATTTTCTTTCAACAGTTGTTCTATCACCCCTTCTGTTATCAGAATTCTCATTAATTTAAACAACCGACCCTTGGCTTTTTCTTGACACTTTTCTTTCTTTTTATTAAATAAGTGGACTGTGCAGTGTCTAAGTTCATTAAGCTTTCTAGACAACCCGTGTAGCAAGTGTTAGGCCAGTGACTTCCAAATCAGAATGTCTTAGGGCACCGGGTGTTAAGATATCCCTAGGGCTTACTAACTTGAGTCAAATAGGCTTCGAACTCAGACTAGTCACTCTATGATAGATGTTCGTTCCAAACCTCCACTGTTTGACGCAAACACTCTCTGCTTAGTGAGGCAGGAGGCCTGGTTACTAGGTAGGAATTCAGTTCAAAGAATAAAAAATAACTAGTGAAGATTCTAATTTTTTGTGATTCTTTATCCCTTCCAAAGTTTACACGTTTTGACACGAACATTCTCTGCTTAGTGAGGCGGGATGCCCGGTTACTAAGTACAAACTTGGTCAGGTAATCATTTGTGTCATTAAAGATTTTTCAATTTTGCCAATGGTGGTGTTCAATTTCTAGGTCACCTAACTTCTTCAGAGGTATCAAAAATATCAATTGATTAATTTAATTTCAAACCCCATAAGACAATATGGTAGAGTGCTCGTGCAATTTCTCAAAATGACTTATGACTTCATAAATTTTTAGCATACATAGTTCAGTCAAGAGTAAGAATTGTATCTATTTGGGATCATGTGTTCTCAAATTAAGCCAATCAATGATGAGTGGATTATAACATATGTATGACAATTTGATTCAGATTAAAAAATAGATCAATTTTCCAATTTTATTTGTTTGCATGCCCTATCCTCTTGCATGGATGCCTAGTCAGTAAATAATGACAGTTATTTTCCAACCCCAAACTTAAAGATTACATTGTCCTCAATATAAAAAGAATTAAAACACAAGTAAGGGGGAACAATAATACTTAACAGGTGAGGGCAATCCATCAATGAAAGATGAAGGAGGAAGAAGATAAAAGATTTATCAAGTAGAGACCACCCCAAACTCCATTGAAACTATATTTTGCAAGGTTAGTGAGAAAGAGATTGCACATATAGAGAAACCAAAGATGTCAATATTTATATATATCATGAAGCAAAGACATCCAGAATACCACAGGGAACACATTTTTTTTTGTTTTTTTTTTAAATTTATTTTTGGCGGTGGCCGATCGATCGGAAGGCGTGATGACCTCCAGGAATACAGCATCTTTTTGATTTTTTTTAAATCGAAAAACTGTGGGGGGTGGAGAACCACCCCAAACTTAGACTCAAGTAAGTCTACAAAAATATTGGGTTGCCTCCCAACAAGCGCTAAGTTTATTATTTTCAGCCGGACGCAATACAATTATCAACCGTCTACCTAGACGGGGTCCAACCACTCAATGAATTCGATCATCGTCTCATTCTTAATGCCTTCAACATAGGGTTGGTGAAGTTGGGCTTTGGCTTTGAGGACCCGCCCATCTGGGTTAGAGGCGATGGATTTCTTACACCTTTGAAAGGTTGTAGGTGTATGATATAACTTGCATGACCTACGCTTATAAGAAAAAGGGTTGAACAAGCATGAACATGTAATTCTCACTTTATGCTTCTCTAACTGAAAGCCCTTGAGATGGATGAAAGGTAGCAAATAATTATTGTCCTCTTTGGGCTTTTCTTTAGTGGGGTCCGGGGGTTTGAGATGAGCGAGGGATGCCTCTTAGAAATTCTTAGTTAAGGCATAAGGAGGGGTCTCCTCAATTATTTCATCACTCACATTCACCATAAAACACTCATCTCCCTTCTGTTGTTGTTCGGGTGTGGTGAAAATGTTCAACCGAACTTTCATGTTACCAAATGACACATCCATTACCTCAATCCTAATATTTATATAAGCATTGGCCGTGGCCAAGAAAGGATGAATGGAATTTGGCTTTCTGAATTATGCACGGGTTCCATGTCAAAGACAAGAAAGTTGATTGGAAAGTAAAATTTGTCAACTTTGATAAGAACATCTTCAATCACCCGATGAGGTCTTTTCATAGATCTATCCACCAATTGTAATATGATGGATGTGGGTTGAAGCTCTCCTAAGCCTAGTTGCTTATATACCGAGATGGGTAACAGATTAACACTTGCTCCTAAATCCAGGAGTGCTCGATTGATGGAGTGGTCTCCAATAACACATGAGATGGTGGGAGCATTGAGATCCTTGAATTTAGGAGAAGTGTTGTGTTGGATAATGGAGCTTACTTGCTCGGTGAGAAGGACCTTCTTGGACACATGAGTCTGAGATTTACGCTTTTGAGTGCATAGGTCCTTCAGAAACTTGGCATAAGCTGGGACTTGCTTAATGACATCTATAAGTGAGAGGTTGATCTTGACTTGTTTAAAGACCTCCATCATATCGTCCGCTTTGGATCCCTTTTTTCCCAAATGAGGGGAATCTTTTAAGCACTGAAGGTAAGGAGCTTTAGGCATATAGGATGTTGGGGAAGGGAGATTAGATAAATATGGGGAAAGACTTTGGTCCTTCTTAGAGACATTCACCCCCTCTCCTTTGGATTTGGTTGGCTCCACCATGACCTCTTCTTCTTCATCTTTCTTATCCCTAACCTGGTTATCAACTATTTTCCCATTCCTTAGGGTGGTTATGGCAAGAACGTGCTCACGATGAGTTTCATTGTGTTGAGCATCGTCAACTATGTTTACATCCCTAGGGTTGCTCGCTAGTTTGCTTGGGAGCTTCCCTTCCTCTCTCTTATATATGACATTAACTAATTGTCCCACTTGGGACTTAAGCCTCTGGATAGATTGAGAATGTGAGTGCAACAGTTGGGTGTTGGCCTCTAACCCTTTTAGAGCATTCAACACTTTCTCCTCAAAATATGAGTTCTTTTAAGGGGAAGGAGTAGAGTGTTGGATTTTTGTTGATGGGGAGGATGGTAGTTGGGCTAATTTTGAAAATGTCAAACATTCGGCCCATGAAGTTGGGAGAAAGAGTTTCCTTGAGCTTGGGGAAAAGTGTTTCCTTGAGCTTGGGGCTGTCATGAGAAATTGGGATGATTTTTCCACCATGAATTATAAGTATTAGAGTAGGGATCATTACCCAGACGAGTGTAGGCAGCATTAGCATACTCTTGGACAAATTCTGAAAATTGGGTAGCCGATGGACAATCATGGATGTAATGTGCAGGGCTGGAACATAGAGCACATACCTTATAAGGATTGGGTGGAAGATGAGGAGGTCTATAGGAAGTTGGCCCTGCAGCCATGATTTGGTCTAACTTGCGAGACACCTCATCCACTTTTGATGAGACATCAATAGAAGTGCCTACTTCATAGATACCTCTCTTAAGAGTGGAGGTGGAGGGTTGTCTCTCAGAATGATTGTTGGAAGTATGGTGTTGAAAATTTTCACTCAGATTTTCGAATAATTCTCATGCTTGAATTTCACTTTCCATCATAAATGTCCCCCCACAAGAGATATCAACCATCTGCCGGTTGCATTAGGGCAATCCATCATAAAAAGCTTGGACAAGTTGTCATTTAGGGATCTGATGGTGGGGACATTTTCGGAGAAGTTCTTTGAATCTTTCCTAAGTCTCATGAAATAGCTCACCATCAATTTGAGAAAAGCTCAAAATGGTTCGCCTCATTTGATTAGTTTTGCCTATAGGAAAAATTTTCTTTAGACACTCCTGCTATAACTGGGCCCATGTGTGGATCGTGTTGGCCTCTAAAGAGTTAAGTCAATACTTGACTTTATCTTTTAGGGAGAATAGGAAGAGGCGCAACTTGTGAGCATCATCTGAAAAATTATGCAACCTGAAGGTGGTGCAGATCTCATTAAATTCATCCAAATGCTTATATGGGTCCTCATTGTTAAGCCCATGATCAAATGGTAACATTTGAATTGTATTGGGCTTGATCTCATAGGGGATTGTTGAAGTGTCTGGCAGTCTGATGTAGGATGGTGAGGAGTAGGTGGAGGGAATAAAGTATTCCCTCAAGGATTTGTTCGGGTCTTGTTCTTCTGCCATGATAGAGAAAGAAGTAGTCTTTACGTTGGAATAAAATCGGGCCAACGCCTTGAGAAACCTAGCGGTATGCTCTAACTTTGAATTGATAGGGATTAACTCTGGTATATAAGACCGTCTACCATCCATACACCCTAGAGGCAAACTCTATGTTCGACAGACACCAATTTGCAAAATAATTCACTCTAGATGAGAGAATACTTACAATGCTTTCGGCAATTGAACAGTTGGGTAGCTTTTTTTTTTGCAAAACAACATCGTTCCTGTTAAAAATTTTAGTAGAACGGTATTTATGATCTGAGCAATTTGGTTCCTACAACACATAATTTAGAGATCAGTAAAAATATTTTTTGTGATTTAAAAAAAAAAGGACTCAGTCTTAATCTTTTGAATTAAGCAACTAAACCGTTGCAGCAATCCCTGGCAACGGCGTTAAAAATTGATCGTCAAATAAATAAACCTCGTAATAGCTGCAATTCCATAAAATAGTGACTAGTATGGGGTGTCGAACCACAGAGGACTACGTTGGTTTCATTACCTTTTTCTCAAGATTATTTCTAAGTCAATAGGTAACAAGATTGATTGATTTTAACCTAAGAATAGAAATTAAACTAACAGATTCTATTTTAACTAATTAAACTAAGAGTTTTTGGCTATATATCAGTGAGAAAAGATTTAGGGCGTTCGAATCTACTACTAGCCTCATAATTAAATCCACATCTATTTATTCAGGTTTTTCAAGCATAAACAATAGGGATGAGATCGAGTACAAGTCTCAACTCATCAAAACAAGAATGATTCGAGGGATCAAACTCTAAGCATATCCTATCTTCGATTAGCACGAGTGATACACATCAAACTAGGGTTGTGACATCACTAGTCTTCCATAGGTATAAAATATCCTATAATTTAATTCATCGACAAGGATAACATATCCTATAATATCCTATAATTTAAAATATCCTATAATATCCTAAAAATTATTGCATAAAACTCATACCAACAATCACAGAAAGAAGATCTGAATGAATTCAATTCCAACATAATAAAACCTAAGACAAGGATAACATCATATTGAAACTGAGTATAAACTCAAATAATTGGTTGAAAAACAACCCTCTCATTATGCAATCATTATTTATAAAAGAAAGAAAAACCTAAATAAAATATAAGGGACACAATTACTTGGCTAGGATTTCATCTAAACCCTAGAAAAAGAAGTTAGTTCATAGCGAGAGGAAAGAACACCGCCTTCGACGAAGAACATGAAGAACGTGAATGATCCATCCTCCAAGCTTCACAGATCTCCAGAGCCTTCTCTATTTTAAATCTTCAAATTCAGAATCTTTTGCATGGTAGGAGGCTTTTCTTTTTATAGAGAGAAAGTCTCAATGAAGTATAGCTTTAGAAACATCCAAAACGAGTTCAAAAATCCAATTTTCAGACTTTCCAACACAACCAAAATGGCAACCTCCGATCGGGCCGATCGATCGGTGGGTTCAGAATTTGACCAAATTTACTTGACGGAAGTTGTAGAACTTTTTGAGCCGGTCGATTTGATATATTATGGGCCTAAATCGGAGCTACGGTCAAGGAGTTATGCCCCGTACACTGAACAAGTAGGAATGACAATGGGGCGAGGCGGGGCATGGCAGGTTTCTACCTCCCCGGCCCTGCCCCACCCCAACCCGACTGGGGCTTATATATGGTGAAACCGTCCTCACCCCGCTTATAAGATCCCCACCCCGACCCCGGCCCCGCCCCTACTGCCTTTATATATATATATATATATTCATTTATATAATATATATATTTTCATTTCTATATATATATAAAGTGGTTCTGGGGCGGGGCACCGGAGCGGGGTATACTGAAACCGGCCCTGCCCCCGCCCCCGCCCCACCCCGCCCCTGATTTATTTGAAAAAAAACCTCCCCTATAGGGGCGGGGTGGGTCATATTGTCATCCCTACGAACAAGGGTTGATTTGCATTTGTAACTTTTCATTAGCTCGGATCTTTGCTCGGTAGCGATTCATAAGAAACTTTAAAGCTTGTAAATTATCATTTTAGTCTTCTTTCCCTTGCATGACACCTAAGTGAAGTATCGTAGTGGATAAATGGGCTAAAAGGGATTAACAAATGCAGTTTAAGGTGTACAAATATGTAACAATTAGCATGAATCATAACCCCAGAGGTTTTATGGCCGTTGGAAGAACATTGGAAACGAAACTAGCCGCTAAAAACTAGCTGTTACAACATTTTCAGCTTCCCGCATGAATTCTTCGACGAGTATGAGAATGTCCTTTACATTCGTTGACGAGATCAAGGCCAGAATAGAGACAATAGCCTATGCGGTTGAATTCGTCGATGAGTCTCAATGTCTCCATGAATTCATCGATGAGTTCTCTGATTTTTCTTTGAATACTCATATTTACCTTTGTTTAAAAGATGGGTATGATTTACAAAGTCTCTTGACTCATTTTATCATTTTTTTTTTATATAATTCTTTATGATGTCCTAGGGCCTTGCAATATTAATCAATTTAGTCCTTAGGCTCTTATGGTCAACATATGCTTTGAGCGTTTCAAATAACCAAACTTTGAGGACTTTTACATAGGTCCTAAAACACTCTCTCACTAAAATATAAAATAATTAAACCTTTTAAGAGAGTCCTTATTCTTAAACTTGATCTTGAGTCATCTTCTTGGATTTCATCTTTAAGCTTCATCTTCATGACTTGGACTTGGTATTGATCTTCAATTTGCTTCAATATGATCTTACTTGACTTGATGTTAAATTCCCTTCAAGTAGGGTGTCATTTTCATGCTTTTTCATTGACTGACTTACTAATGCTCGTTATAGACTGAATTACATTTAAACTTAATAGAAGCATTAATAACACAAATGATATGACATTATTGTGTTATCATCAAAATTAATGATGTTACCTTAGGTTGAAAACCTAAAGGCTAACAATCTCCCCCTTTTTAATGATGACATAATAATGGAATGAGAATAAGATCTTCCTCAATATATAAATTCAATTAATTTTTGAGGCAAGCTCCCCCTAAACATATGCATTAAAATAAGATTTGAATATAATTCATTTGCATATAGTTTAGATAAACCATTCATTGATTTCATGACACTTTAGTAGGTCATTACAAGCAATTTGAAACTAATTTAAATATATTATTTAAGCACACGATTCCAATAATTTCAAGGGTTTAGATAATTATCATTCTGTTATCCTATTTCTCCCCCTTGGCGACATAAAAAATATACAAATTTAACAAGCATAGCAATTTAAGCATTTCAATCATGATACCAATACAATCAATTCATATTTTCTCCTATTTGGTAATCATTATAAAAAGTATCACATAAGTACATTTTTCAATATAAACTATCTATGATACCAATATTTGATTCATTTTAAGCAAGACATGTTTTACTACATATTTCTCCCCTTTTTGTAACATAAAAGTCATATAAGCACATGTTACTAACATGGTTTAAAATATCGATGCGTATCGACTGATACGGGCCGATACGTATCCTATTTGGAGCTACCAGATACACTAGTATGCTGGATAAAAAAATTTCACTATATTGGGCCGATACAAGTCCGGTACGGGATTTTGCATTTAATTTTTTTTCTCCTTCCATTTACACTAGGATCCACATTACAGACCCGATACACACAACTTAGTTACATAAAATATTATTTAAGTAAATCATTTTAACTTGATTTTACTTTTATTTACTTTAGATATTAATATGTAAATAAGTTTATCCCCTATTTGAATTTAATAAAATTTATCCTCGATACAAATTCCTAAAGAATAAAAAGTCAACTTTCTAGTTCCAAAAACAAAACCCTCTTTTTAGAGCCTTTTAGGGATTGGGTCAGAATTTAAACTCTCAAATGATAGAGTATTTATCAATTATTAAAATTTTATAAATTCTATTATATCAAAAATTACCAAAACTCAAAAGTCTGGCAAACAAAATCTCATATTTTAGTCTTAAAAAATATTTTCATCTATAAGGTCAAAAGTCAACTAATAGTGTAAGTGTGTAACTATTCAGCATAAAAAGACTTATATTAAACTTAAAATTTAGGGTTGTAATTCAATACATTTTTATTTTAAGATTTTAAAATCTAAATTGTTTTTCTTATACTTAACTACGTAAATATGTTTTATATTTTCATACCATGCATACACGCATTTTTTAACTTATAAAATTGTAAAGTCTTGTATTTATAGTTATAATCATAGTTGGAGGCTTTTATTTAGTTTGTTTCTAGCTTCTATTTAAATTAAAAGAAGTTTTATATAAGGTATCCAAGTTTTTTCTTGTGTATTTAAGCATTTTTTGATGTATCCTAATTTTTTCCCCCGTATCCATTCGATACGGTTTGATATGTCAATACTTATCTTATTTTGGATTTACCGATACAACATTCGATACTGATATTTTAAACCATGATTACTAATAAACACTATTCACTACAACATTTTTCATAAAAAATTATATCACTTCAAGTCATACCCTCAATCATACATTTTTCATTCATTCCACTCATATCATACCATCAAGCATCAAAACATCACTTCATATCAACATATCATCCATCAATCATCAAAATCATATATATTTAAATATTATCTACCATAACATCAATCAATAATCATCCAAATATATATTATTAATCAATCAATCAAATTAATACATATTAAGCATACTCGAGCATGATCACATAAGGAATCATTCAATTTATAATCATTTAAGCAAACTTCCTTCTTTATGGTTGAGTCTACATGAATATGTTCAAGTAGCTCCATTTGGACCCAAACCATTTTGGGTCCAACTGGGTTAGCATTGGGAAGACATGTTCCCCCAAACTTGTTTTACCATCTTCTTTCTAATATATGAATAAATAGTATTAGAAGAGCTAGAGGTAAAAAAGTTTTGAGAAGATTTTTGCTTGATTTTTAGATTATAGCCAATTCCGACTTTATCAAACATGCATTTTTGATTTCCTAGCATTGCATCTAGGGTCCTTTTACCATTAGTAATTTTGTTATAATGCAATTTAAATCATCAACTTTAATTTTCAATTTATTGTATTCATTGCATTCATTACATTCAATGGATGGGGTTTGAGACCTAGGATCAATTTCTTTTTCCATTTTCAAATATTGCTTCTCTTATTGTAAGTTTTTTTTTCCTTTTTCAAAAATTCATTTTTATTTAAAAGAGAATAATTTTCTTTCTTGAGTTTTGAATTCTTGGAGGCTAATTTTCTAAATTCTTCATATAATTCATCAAAAACATCTCTAAGTTTTTCAAATGTAAGAGATTCATCTTAGGAAGAATTTACCTCGTCTTCATTGTCCATGCGGCATAAATTGGCTTCTTTGCCATCATTTGAGCTCACATCTGATCCACTTTCGTCAGATTCATCCCATGTAGCTTTCATTGTCATTTTCTTAAATTTTTGGCTACTCTTGAGAGTTGGACACTTGGGCTTGATGTGTCCCGACTTTTTGCATTCATAGCACACAATTGACTCTTCTTCTTTGTTTGGTTTGCTCTTGATGAGTTATTTGATGAATTCCTTCTTGGAAGCTCTTTTCTGGTTCTTCTTATGGTTCAAATATTTCTCAAATTTTCTCGACATGTAGAGCATCTCCTCATCTTTTTCACTTTCCTCCTTTTCTTCAATCTCTTGAGTAATTTTTAAGACGTGACCCATTTTTGACTTTAGCTCATCCTCTTGTTCCCTCATGATGATCTCATGGGTCATGAGTGATCCTAGAAGCTCATCCATTTGTAACTTGGTGAGATCTTTGACTTTTTGGATGACCATCACTTTAGGTGCCTATTCTTTTGGTAGAGAACGAAGGATCTTTCTTACGTTCTCTACATCTGAATAAAATTTAGGGATTTCAACTTATTAATAATATTAGTGAATATAGAAAACATAAACGAAATGAGTTCATTTTGTTCCATTTTAAATAATTAATATTTATGAACTAATATACTAATTTTTTGATCTTTTACTTGATTAATCATTTCATAATTAATTTGGAGTTTATCCCAAATTTCCTTAACCGAGTCATAAGCCTAGACTCTATTGAATTCTTGTGGACTCACTGCACAATATAAATTGCTTATAGTTTTGGCATTGAGTTGAACAAGTCTAATGTCGACTTCCGACCATTCATCCTCATCCTTAGGCACTTGAGTACCATTAATAGATTTGGTAGGGATGTGAAGACCTTTTACAACGATTTACCAACATTTATAGTCTAAATCTTGAATGAAATACATCATTCTAACTTTCCAATAAATATAATTTTCACCATTGTATAAGGGAGGTCTAGTAGTTGATCAGCATTCTCTAAGGATGATTGTATAAACATTTTCCATTTTTGTCAAATAAAATATTTTCTTTAAGATCGTTAAATCCTTTAAAAAATAGAGATTTAGGCTCTGATACCACTTGTTGCCCAAGGATTCAACCCTAGAGGGGAAGGGGCTAAATATAGTCTATGGTAAATTCAAATTTTATCCTATTCCTATCAGCAGAATTTTAATTTTAACAAATTAAAAGGAAATAGAATTTAAGCAATTCAACAATCAATGCAAAACAATAAAGTAAAGAGTAGGGAGAGAGAATGTAAACACAATATATTTTTCATGAGGTTCGGTAATCCCGCCTACGTCCCCGCCTCAAGCTATACCTGCTAAAGGATTTCTAACGATTTACTCAATCGTCAATCTTCTTACAGGTAAAGATCAAACCTTTACAATGCAAGAGAATTCTCTCTCTTGACTTCAGTCTACTTTACGGGTAGAGCTAAACATTTACAAAGCTCTCCGCTTCAAGAACAAGAATCCACCGATTCTTGATTTTTATCACACCTTATAACAAAGATGATTACAATCATAAATTGCTCATTTACACGATTTGAAGATCACTTTCAAACTCTTTAAGAGTCTCTCAAAGAATGGAGTTGAATAGCTCAAATTCAGACTCTTTTGGGTTTCTAGGTTTTTAACTCAAATGATTGATCAATGAATGATATAGTGAGTTATGGAATGATTGGAGTTCTTAAATCATCTTCTTTTTGCTCATAAAACATTCTATTTTATAGCGTAAGAGGTTTTATGGCCGTTGAAAGAACATTGAAAACGAAACTAGCTGTTACAACATTTTCTACTTCCCGCATGAATTCGTTGACAAGTATGAGAATGTCATTTGCATTCATCAACGAGATCAAGGCCAAAACAGAGACAGTAACCTCTGCGGTTGAATTCGTCTCAAGAGTCTCAATGTCTCCATGAATTCGATGACAAGTTGTCTGATTTTTTTCTGAAAATTCATCTTTACCTTGTCTAAAAGAAGAGAATGATTTGCAAGGTCTCTTGACTCATTTTTATCATATTTTTTTTTATCATTCTTTATGATGTCCTAGGTTCTTAGAATATTAATCAATTTAGTCCTTAGGTTCCTATAGTCATTCTAGGCTTTAAGCTTTTCAAACAACCAAACTTTGAGGACTTTTTACATAAGTCCTAAAACACTCTCTCACTAAAATAAAAAATAACTAAGCCTTCTAAGAGAGTCTTCATTCTTCAACTTAATCTTGAGTCATCTTCTTAGATTTCATCTTTAAACTTCATCTTCATGACTTAGACTTGGTATTGATCTTCAATTTGCTTATATATTCCAGCGTAGCTTGCTTGATTTGATGTTGAATTTCCTTCATGTATGGTGTCATTTTCAAGTTTTTCCATCGAATGACTTGCTAATGTTCTTCATAGACTGAATTATATTTAAACTCAATAAAAGCATTAGTAACACAAATGACATTACATTATTGTGTTATCATCAAAATTAATGATCTTATCTTAGGTTGAAAACCTAAAGGCTAACATCCGCTACATAGTGAAACAAATGACCCTTTAAACATTTTTCTTACAAAAATAATAAATTTCTTTTAATCTGAATTCACTCTTAGAACTGAATATCCAAATCATTTAAATCATTATGTGTAGTAACACTTTTGATACTTAATTGTAGATTCAGACATTATGAAAAACTTGAATTTATCTAATTTTTCTTCTTGCACAAGAGATAATGATTACATAACCTCTTTCTTTCTGTCTCTCTCATTTATGGGACTAGGGTATTCCTTACAAGAGTTGGGTTGTATAAGTGGTTATCATACTATGATTCTTAGGTGCTCGCAAAACTCTAAAGTCTCATCTTCCTTACTCCAAAAACTTTATCTTAGATTACATTTTGTGAAAAGTGAGCTAATTAGGATTAACTCTTTCTATTTATACTTTCTCCCTAATAAGTGATTTTACTTCAATACCCATACTAATGAAGTTTGGCTCAAAGCCTTAGTTAAACCCCTTAGTGTATTATTCTTATTTTTTTGTTATTCAACCTTAAGTTAGACCATTTCTCATGACTAAACATTCATCGATGATATTATCAAAACACCCCTAGGTGAGAAAATTACAAAAATATCCATAGTAGTAAAATTAGAAATTCAAAATCACCATATTCTACCCTCCTTAAAGAAAATTTTGTCATCGAAATTTACATACCTCAGTCAAGAACAGATGTGGATACTTCTATCTCATTTCTGACTCTAACTCCCGCGAAGCTTCATCATGATGCTTCCACTGAACTTTCACCAATGAAATGGACTTCGCCCGAAGTTGTTTCATCATCCGATTTAAGACACGAACTAACTCCACCACATAAGAAGCATCCGGCCTAAGCTCCAATACACTGAAATCAATGGTGTGCGATTCATCCCTCACATATTTCCTTAACATAGCCACATGAAAAACATTATGCATGTGAGCAAAGGATTTTCCTACCCACTTTCACATGATGTGTTTTGACTAAGAGTCGCTACCTATTCATTCTAAGGGATAGATCCCAGGATTTTGGATAAGGCAAATGGTCTATCAGAGTTAGGGTAAGCGGTTCGATTAAGTCCTGAGAAAGGTGTTAGGCACCCCAGGACCCCCATTTTACAATGGTTACCTACTCCCTAAATTTAAGCCAAATTTAATCTCAAAATTAGTTAAAAAGTTTAAGCATTTAATCAAATGCTAACCCAAAAAAAGAAAGCTAGATGGGCTAGGGTCAAACCCGAGTAGGGTTGCCTACGTACTCACGAAGTAAGATCAGACCGAGCGTAGTTCTGGCACATGAGCCCGAGCCAAGGCTAGGTGTGTGTGTGTGTGTGCATAGGGTGGTCAAGGGTCTAGCCCAGAGGCTAGGGTTTAATTGACCGGGTTGGTCAAGTGCAAGGTCTGGTTTAACTGCAGTTAGAGGGGAGTTAATCATGGTTAGGGGCTAACCAAGGTTAATAAGTCCTAACAAGCATGTTTTTTTTGTCTTTTTATATTTTTCTGATTTTTTTGGTATTTTTGGAGATTTTTTCAAAGGGTCAAGCATTTTAACCATGGTTAAAAATCAACTGGAATTGGGTTAACTCCAGTTAAAGGGGCTGGACAGGGAGAAAATTGCACAGGAGATCACTTCAGGCTTTTTGGAATATTTTGGATTTTTTTGTCATTTTTTCAGATTTTTCCTGGTTAGAGATTTTTTAACCATGGTTAAGGGTCTGGCTCGGTCCCAAGGTGGGGTTGACTATAGTTAAGGGTCCTAATCATGGTTAAATTGATCTCGAAAGACCATTCTGGAATTCAGGGAATATTTATGATTTTTGGATCAATTTTCCAAAATTTTTGGGTCATGGGCTGCTTAACCATGGTTAAATTTTAACCATAGGTGGATTTAACCATGGTTAAGGGTCTGGTTTGGTCGAAAGTGGGCCCAGGAACATTGCAGGGCCTAGACAGGCCTCCTACTTGGTCTGGGCCCTCACAAAGGTCTGAAATTGCCAAAAAACCAAAATGCCAAACACATTTTTAACCATGATTAGTGTGGGTTTAACCATGGTTATCAAGGGAACCATGGGAAACCGAGACCACCAGTGGGTAGCCTGAATTCCAGGAAAGAAATTGGACCTTTGTTGGGCCCAAAAGGAGGTCATAGATGGGCCCCACCGAGGCCCAAAGTCGCCTAAAAAATCACCACATAAAATGACGATTTTCCAAAAAACTGGTTTTTTCTCAGACTTTGTGGCGATTTTGCCGTGGTTTGGCTCAACCCCCTATGGATCCGAGACCATGGTTGTGAAGCCTGTCATGTGAAGAACAATTTGGGCACTTGTGGGGCCCAATATAAGGTCGTATGTGGGCCCCGCAGAGGCCCAAAGTCACCCCATTGAACTGTTTTTCACACTGTCGACCATACTTTAGGGGCTGTTTAACCATGGTTAACGGTAGAGTTAGGGGCCGAAATCGCACAGGGGGATAGATGGGAGTGAGGAGAGTCTAACCATGGCCCTGGTCTTGACCAGGGCCCACTCTAACCATGGTTAAAATGGTGTGGACAGTAAGGGTCCGGAACTGAATTTTTTTTTTTGAAAATATTTTCTGAAAATCCTCTTTTGCTTGCTGTTTGGGTGAATAATCATGGAGAATCAGGGGGTTTCCTCATGAATTGAGGACCCCTAGACCCCATGGAAGACCCTATGTATGGTGATGCCTCAAGGGGGTCCTCACCACACCAATGAGGATGGTGGATGAGGTCCCTATCCTAAGCTAAGAGTTACTTAAAAATAAAAAATAAAAGCAAAACGGGACCCCTGGAATGGGACCAGGGGTCCCTTACAAACCGATAGCAAGAAAAAAAAAAAGGGAAAATACCCTGTTTTTTGTTTTGGACAGCAGCTGCAAGTGGTTGTGGCGAGTGGTGGTGGCTGGCGGTTGTGCAAAGGGGATGCTCGTGGGGAGTTGGGACAGACCTTGGGGTGGTCTAAGACCTAACTAAGGCAATGGCTGAGTGGTTAGGGGAATGGGGGATGGTATGGAGTGGCTTTAAACAGGATTTTTTTTTTTGAAAAACTCCCCCCAAACAGTGGCTGTCGTGGGGATTAAATAAGAGAGGAGAGGAAGGATAAGGATTGGGGTAATTTCGGAAATAGGAGATGCGTGGGGGACAAACCTGAAGAGGCCAGGGGGCAGGGACAGCAACTGACTGTCATCATCTTCTTGGAGAAGATGATGAACAGTACCATATTTTGAAATTTTTTTTTGTTTTGTTTGTGGTTTGCCATTTTGGGCTTAACCTCATACACACACGGGTTGGGACCTATGTCCCCTCTCCTCATTGGGATTTGGCTCTACTTTTTGAAATTTGAAAAAAGAGGTGGGTCCCACTTGGGTTGGACCTCGTGGGCCCTTGTTTGGGCCCAAAAATGAGGATTTTACCCATACTTGGTGATTTAGGCTTTGAAATGGCCTTGAGCCCACGGAGTCTTAGCCTAGGGCTTAGACTAGGACTAGGTCTAGGGAGGTCTAGGGTATACCTAGGGTTAGTCCTAGGGTTTAGCTAGGGTTAACCTAGGGTTAGACTATGGTTTAGGTTTGGTTAATTGAAAAGGGCCTTGAGCCCATAGGGGTTTTTAGCTTAGGGTATGCCTAGGGTTTGGAGTTTACTTAGGGCTAGTCGTAGGGTTAAGCCAAGTTAACTATGGTTAAGTTAATTAACCATAGTTAAAGTGGGGGTGTAAAAATGGGGTGTTGACAGCTTCCCTCTTTGTTGGAGAGTGCCGACTTGGAAATTGAACGACAAAGACTGGAATCAACCAATTTTTAGACCAGCAAAACAGTAGGATGAAAGTATGCATGATGAGTAAGGGGAGTAAACACATGTCCGCTCCAACGGAGATGAAGTGAAGGTTGATCACACAAACATTTCTCCGGAAATGAGGTGAAGGTTGATAACACAACTGTTTCATCGATGATAGATGAGGTGAGGGTCGATCACACAACTGTTCATCGAAGATGGATAAGGTGAGGGTCGATCACACGACCGTTTCACCGAGGATAGATAAGGTGAGGGTCAATCAAATAACCGTTTCCCTGAGGATAGATGAGGTGAGAGTCGATCACACAACCACTTCACCGAGGATAGATGAGGTGAGGGTCGATCACACAACCGTTTCACTGAGGATAGATGAGGTGAGGGTCAATCACACAACCGTTCACCGAAGATGGATAAGGTGAGGGTCGATCACACAACCGTTCACCGAAGATGGATGAGGTGAGGGTCGATCACACAACCGTTTCACCGAAGATAGAGTGAGGTGAGGGTTGATCACACAACCGTCCACCGGATATGGATGATGTGAGGATCGATCACACAACCGTCCACCAGAGATGAGTTGAAGGTTGATCGCACAACCATTTCACCGGAAATGAGGTGAAGGTTGATCACACAACCATTTCACCGGAGATGAGGTGAAGGTTGATCGCACAACCATCCATCGGAGATGAGATGAGGTGAGGGTCGATCACACAACCATTCACCGAAGGTGGATAAGGTGAGGGTCAATCACACAACCGTTTCACCGAGGATAGATGAGGTGGGGGTCAAGCACACAACCGTTTCACCGAGGGTAGATGAGGTGAGGGTCAATCACACAACCGTTTCACCGAGGATGAGATGAGGTGAGGGTCGATCACACAACCGTTCATCGAAGATGGATAAGGTGAGGGTCGATCACACAACCGTTCACCGAAGATGGATGAGGTGAGGGTCGATCACACAACCATTTCACCGAAGATAGAGTGAGGTGAGGGTCGATCACACAACCGTTTCACTGAGGATAGATGAGGTGAGGGTCGATCACACAACCGTTCACCGATGATGGATAAGATGAGGTGAGGGTCGATCACACAATCATTTCACCGAAGATAGAGTGAGGTGAGGGTCGATCACACAACCGTTTCACCGAAGATAGATGAGGTGAGGGTCGATCACACAACCGTTCACCGATGATGGATAAGGTGAGGGTCGATCACACAACCGTTTCACCGAAGATAGAGTGAGATGAGGGTCGATCACACAACCGTTTCACCGAAGATAGAGTGAGGTGAGGGTCGATCACACAACCGTTTCACAGAGGATAGAGTGAGTTGAGGGTCAATCACACAACCGTTCACCGGAGATGAAGCAAAGCAATGATTGGTGCAGGATTAGCTTCACTGGAGGCTGTAAACGACATCCGGTCACACGACCGTATCCACATACTCCTTGATTAATGAGCTAAAAGAGCAAGACGAAAGGTGATAGGTGTAAAACTAACATCACTGGAAGTCGAAACTGGCATCCGGTCACACGACCGTGTCAGAATACTCCTTGATTAGTGAGCTAGCCGAGCAGAACTGGGGACTGATGGATGCAAGATAGTGCAGACAACCACCCGATTGTCTCACTGAAGCAGGATGCAAGATAGTGCAGATAACTGACCGATTGTCTCACTGAGGTAGGATGCAAGATAGTGCAGATAACCACCCGATTGTCTCACTGGAAGAGAAAAGCATGGTAATGTAGACAACCACCCGATTATCTCACTGGAGAGTGATATAAGATAGTGGTCAGGAACTAGAGAGAGTTCCAGAGATAATGAAAGCAAGTTTGTGAAGCAAGATGAGTTGAACATGAGGAATGAGAGTAGTGACTCTGAATCTTAACACGAATCTTTGCCTCTTTGCACATATAGAATCAGATGGACCTGAATTAACCCCCGACTTGAATAATTTGAATGTTGGTACATGCCCCTCGGGATATACTGATCTGCTTCAAATATTTGTGTCATGTAGAATGGTCTACTGACTTTGTCTTGCCCTGGCCACTGTATAATAAAATTGATTGTTTGTACTTTGAAAAGTGTGCCTGAGATTGCTTTTAGTGGGAGACCTAGCTAGGTTCCTTAGCCTGCAAGTAAAGATGATTAAGTTGTAGTTGATAGTGATGCTTGATCATCGGATATCGAAGCTTGTATTGGTTTATCCTTTCCTTTTTTGCCCCTGGGCCCTTGTGGGTTTTCACCAAGACTAGGATGTTCCTTTTGATCTTTGTCCCTTTTTTGCCCCTGGACATTTTTAGGTTTTTGCTAGGACTGGGTTCACGTAATTTTTGCGCAATAGCAAGGTTAATGATTCCTTACTATGCCCGTGAATTTTGAATTACCCCTTTTTTTTCTTTTTTTTTGCTCCTGGGCCTTTACGGGTTTTCACCAAGACTGGGAGACAAGCTTTTTATTTTCTCATTTTTCTGCTCTTGAACTCCCTTTGATAGTTCTCTATTCTTCTCTTATCATTGCCTGTCGGGAAATGGAGATGAATGTTTTTGATCATTGATGCTCATGTCTTTTCAGGGATCAAGGAGGGCTTAAAGTTTAGGATGAAACGTGGTTTGACTAAAAGCGAGATAAGGTTCAAAGTTTCTGTTTCAGCAAGGGTAGGACACCCTATGATACTTTTTCATTGTTGGTATAAAACCAGCTTTACATTTTGTCCATTGATGAATCTTTGTTTCGCTTTTTGACCAAGTACTTTATTTTTTCTTCTTTTCTTTTTTTTCTTTTTGTTTTTTGTTTTTGACACAAGGTTGCCCTGTATTGTGAACATTCGTTATGTTATAACCGAACCTGATTTCAGGCTGCCTACGTACCCAAATAGTGATCAGGTCAAGACGTAGTTCGGCTAAAAGCCACTTGGTATTGTGCTGATTGTTCTTCTTTTGCATTGTTCTTTGACTTTCATAAGGTGCCCCTGTAGGGGTTTTGAAAGATAGGCTATTAGGCTCAAAGGTCTAACTAATGGATATATATATAGCATGGGTAAGCGAGGTATTAAAAGGGGTATCAACAGATGGCCTCCTATCATTTCCTTGATTGGTCAAGAGCATGTATGATCATTGCATGGTCCTTTATCTCGGTTGATGGACATTTGATGGCTCAAAGATATCTTCAATTCTTGTATTGCTTTTTTCAAAGTTTGTTTAATCTCGGAAGGGTATCCATTGATTTGAGTGATCAGCTTTTATCAAATTGTTCCTTACAGATATTAGAAACTAGTTCAGTTCCTAAATTAAGCATCTCATAGTACAAATGGAATTTGATTTAAAAAATTCATTTCATTAAGGTATTACTAGGTAAACATACTCGACTTGACAAGACAAAAGATAATCGAGACAAGGGCCATTGGCCGCTGACCTAAATACACAGCAATTGTAGTAAGGGTCACTGGCCACTGACTGATTGGACTGAAGATAAAGAGACTGACATGGGCCACTGTGGCCAACTACAAGACAACTGACGAAATAAAGCAAAGACACAACAAACGAGCAGTTTGCTCAAAAATTGACTGTGGAGATTCTGGCTGAAACGCCTTAATTTCCAGGTGTTGCATGATTGGGCAGAGGGACTTGGGTGATGTTAACATTCTCCGGTGCAAAGCAAATTGCATCTATCTCTAACAGGTCCTGGACAACATGTTTGAAATCATAGCATTGATCCGTAGGATGCCCTGGTGACTGGTGATATCCGCAATGCTGATCCGGCCTATATCCTTTCGGGAGAACCGCTGGTGGAGGATGGGGATCCTTCAGGGTGAGCAATTTCTTGTTCGACAAGAAAGGGATGAGTGCTGTCAAGGAGTACGGGATTGGGGTGAACACCCGATTTCTTTTTTGTTCAATTGTCATCTGATGAGAGAGGAGTCTTCCTTAATTCTGTTGAGCTTGTTGAGGCTGCCGCGGCTACGGTGGTTGCCGAGGTTGTTGAGGGAGGTTGGGACTCGAATGGCCGCGACCATTTGTCCATCATTTTCTCTTCTTCTGTTATCTTTTCTTGGAGGCAGGGGAGCACGGGAAGAGGATGCACCTTTCGAACCCTGGAACATATCGAATGCCCCTATATCATCCATTGTTGCTTCAATCCGGGCACCACATTTGGCCACAGTACTTGTGAGCACGGGATTTTGCGGTCCGCCCACATAAAAGCAAAGATTGGCTTAAAGAGTCGCCACCTATTCATTCTTAGGGATAGGTCCCGGGTAAGCAATTGTTTGGATAAGGCAAAAGGTCTATCAAAGATTAGGGTAAGTGGTTCGATTAAGCCTTGGGGAAGGTGTTAGGCACCCCAAGACCCCCATTTAAGAAATGGTTACCTACTCCCTATAGTTAAGCCAAGTTTAATCTCAAAATTAATTAAATGCTTAAGTGCTTAATGAAATGTTAATAAAAAAATAAGCAAAGCAAGCTAGACTAGGGGTTGTCTAGACTGGGGTCGAATCCGAGTTGGATTGCCTACGTACTCACATAGGGGTGAGATCAGACCGAGCGTAGTTCTGGCACATGAGCCCGTGCCAAGGCTAGGGGTGTGTGTGTGTGCAAGGTGGTCAAAGGTCTAGCCCGGAGGCTAGGTTTGACTGACCGAGTTGGTCAAGTGCAAAGTAGAGTCTAACCACAGTTAGAAAAGTGTTAACCATGGTTAGAGGGCCCAACCATGGTTAAGAAAGCAAGCAAGCAAGATTGATGTTTTTTGGTGTTTTGCATTTTTATGGATTTTTCCATATTTTTTGTGGGGTTAAGTAGTGCTTAACCATGGTTAAATGTTAACCGGGGGTCATTTTAACCATGGTTAAGGGTCAAAGTCAGTCAAGGATGGGCCCAAAGGGTATGGCAGGGCCTGGAGTGGCCTCCTACCAGGTTTGGGCCCTTCACAAAGCCCGAAATCAAGAAATTCCAAAATGGAGGTAATCGGATTACCTCCATTTCAGTAATATTTTAACCAGAGTTTGTGGGGTTATTAACTAGGGTTAGGGACCTCCCCCGGGTAAAGTAAGCACATGGATGGAAAGCTGGGAGTGCCATCTTTCAAATGGTATAGGTCTCAGCCTCTGAATAGGCCAGGTGTGGGCCCCACAGGGACTCAAAGTCGGATAAAAATTAGTCTGTAATGTAGGCATTTGAACTGCCGACACTATGGACAGAATTTTAACCCATGTTTAGGGGTCTGCTAACCATGGTTAGGCATGGCCCCTGAACCTGAAATTTTACAGGGAGCTAGGGGAGATCAAGAGCTTTCCAACAAGCCTGGGATGGACCCCAGAGGACTTGGCATGTGGGCCCCACAGGTGCCCGAAGTCAGTACCAAAATAAACTCATTATGTCGGTAAACCAAATGGGGACAAAGAGTTTTTAGGCTATTTTGAGCATGTCGGTAAACCAAATGGGGACAAAGAGTTTTTAGGCTATTTTGAGCATGTCGGTAAACCAAATGGGGACATTAAGCTTTTAGCCCAAATTTGTGTGGTCGGCAATTATTCTGCCGACCACTAACAGATTTTTTCAAAAACCGATTTTTGCCCACTGGCTTTGAACCAAAAGGGGTCTAAAGGTTCTCTCATGGCTTGAGGGACCCTCAGACCCTATGAGAGGCTTCCATGCACAATGGGTGAAGTGTTGCACCCGAACTTAGCCTCTAGGGAGTTCCCTACACCTATGGTGAAGGTGGGGGACCCCTATCCTTGGCTGTAGCAACCATACAATTGAAGGGAAAGCAAAAGGGGACCCCTGGATCAGGACCAGGGGTCCCTTACAGACAATGAAGCAAGTAAGAGAGGTGAGGGATGATCCCTACCCTTGGTGCATTGTGACCGAGGTGGTGGTGGTGCTTGGACCTGGCCTAGGATGATCTGGTAATGCTGTAAGGGAATCTACACGAGTCTAAGGATGGGCTTAGAGGTTGAAGGAGCTCGGGCAGGGGTTTGATGTAGGTGAAAGGCTTGGATTTTGCATGGGGATGGCTTGAGATTTATAGGAGAGGAAGGAGGAGGCCCAAGGGCATTTAGGGTATTTAGGGAAGGTCCAGGGACCAATGGGGGAGGTCCCAAGCCTCTGATGGTGCTGCAGTGGAGCCTGCACACGCTAAACCTGGAAACACGGTAATGTCGGTAATTCAAATGGGGACATTAAGTTTTTAGGCTAAAAACTTAATGTCGGTAATTTAATTGGGGACATTACCGATTTCATGCTATTTCGGGCCAAACCCAAATCCACTTGAGTCAAAAGGGTTGTGGGCAGCCATTTAGGGCAATTCCCGCCCATTTTGGATTTAGGGTTTGTGGGTCCCACCCATGTGCTCCTCATGGGTTGAGGTGGGCCCAAGTGTGGGCCCCAAAGGCTATGGGCTTTGGTTTTTTGTGGTTTCTTGGGTTTTGAATGGGCCTTGAGCCCATAGGGTTGTCCTAGGTCTTGGGCTAGGGTTGAGCTAGGGTTTGGTCTAGGGCTCTCCTAGGGTTTGTCCTAGTGTAATGGGCCTTGAACCCAAAGCTTAGGGGGGAGATTCTAATGGTTTTAGGGGTTGTCCTAAGGTTTCACTAGGGTTCGTCCTAGGGCTTAGGGGGGTGTAAAAATGGGGTGCTTACAGCTGCCCCTTTTTGTCGGAGAGTGCCGAGTTTGGCAATTGAATGACAAAGACTGGAATCAACCAATTTTTACCAGCAAGCAGGATGGATGAAAGCACACATGGCGAGGAAGAGGAGTGGATACTCGTCCGTTCCAACTTAGTGTACTCCTAAAATAGTGAACTAGCAGAGCAAGATTGTAGACAACCGCCCGATTGTCTGACAGAGTAGCAAGCCAAGAGAGAGGAGAGTAAAGACAGCCGCCCGACTGCTTTACCTGGAGCAAGCAAGAAAGATGAGAGAGTAAAGACAGTCGCCCGACTGCTTTACACGAAAACAAACATAGGTGATGAGGATGAAGGCAGCCGCCCGACTGGTCCACCAGGAAAGCAAGCAAGCAGGGTAAAGACAGCCGCCCGACTGCTTTACACGGAAGCAAGCGAAGGAGATGAAGGTAAAGACAGCCGCTCGACTGGTTCACCTGAAAAGTAAGCAAGCAAGTAAAGACAATCACCTGACTGCTTTACGCGGAAGCAAGCAAGCAGGGTAAAGACAGCCGCCCGACTGCTTTACACGGAAGCAAGCGAAGGAGATGAAGGTGAAGACAGCCGCCCGACTAGTTCACCTGAAAAGTAAGCAAGCAAGTAAAGACAACTGCCCGACTGCTTTACGCGGAAGAAAGCAAGCAGGGTAAAGACAGCCGCCCGACTGCTATACTTGGAAAGCAAGCAAAGGAGATGAAGGTGAAGACAGCCGCCCGACTGCTTTACGCGGAAGCAAGCAAGCAGGGTAAAGACAGCCGCCCGACTGCTATACCTGGAAAGCAAGCAAATAGGGTAAAGACAGCCGCCCGACTGCTTTACACGGAAGCAAGCAAAAGAGATGAAGGTGAAGACAGCCGCCCGACTGGTACACCTGAAAAGTAAGCAAGCAAGTAAAGACAGCCGCCCGACTGCTTTACACGGAAGCAAGCAAGCAGGGTAATGACAGTCGCCCGACTGCTTTACATGGAAGCAAGCGAAGGAGATGAAGGTGAAGACAGCCGCCCGACTGGTCCATCCGGAGAAAGATGAGAGGGTAAAGACAGCCGCCCGACTGCTTTACACGGAAGCAAGCAAAGGAGATGAGGGTGAAGACAGCCGCCCGACTGGTCCACCTGAAAAGCAAACAAGCAAAACCAAAGATAGTGATCTGGAATGATAGGGAGTTCGTGAAACAAAGAAAGCAAGATGAGTTTGATATGAGGAATGAGAGCGGTGACCCTGAGCCTTAACCTGAATCTCTGCCTCCTTGCACAAATAGCCTGATAGATTTGAAATGCCCCTTACTCGGGTGATCCGATTGTTGGCACTTGCCCCCCAGAATGTACCGATCCGCTTCAGATATCTGTGTTTGCCCGGGATAGTCTGCTGACTTTGCTTTGCCCTGGTATCAATGCTTTCCTTGCACCAGTGAGAATGAACAGTCGACTTTGAGCTGACTCTACTGGAGGTTGAAACTTGACTAAAAAGTGTGAATAACTGACAAATGATACGATTGACTTGTTAGAAAGACAAATGAACTGACTGACAAGTGGTGGACTGACAGTTGACTAGCGGACTGTAAACAATGAAATTGACCGTTTGTATTTTGAACAGTACCTGAGATTGCTTATAATGGGAGACCTAGCTAGGTTCCTTAGCCTTCAGGGAAAGATAATTAAACCGTGGTTGATCATGATGTTTGATCATCGGCTAGCAAAGCTTGCACTTGTTTATCTTTCCACTTTTTTGCCCCTGGGCCTTTTCAGGTTTTCACCAGGACTGGGTTGTACATATTGATCTTTGTCCCTTTTTTGCCCCTGGGATTTTTCAGGTTTTCACCAGGACTGGGTTCACGTAATTTTTGCGCAGTAGCAGGATTGATGATTCCTTACTATGCCCGTGAAATTTGAAGTTTGATTTATCCCCTTTTTTTTTTTTTGCCCCTGGGCCCTTTCGGGTTCACCAGGACTGGGTATACAAGCTTTGCATTTCTCATGTTTTGCTCTCGAATTTGCTTTGATAATGTTCCGCTCTTCTCTCGTCATTGCCTGTCGGAAATGGTGATGAATGCTTTTGACCATTGATGCTCAAGTCCTTTCAGGGATCAAAGAGGGCTTAATATCTAGGACGAAACGTGGTTTGGCTAGAAACGAGATCAGGCTCAAAATTCAATGCCTCAGCAAGGATAGGGTACCCTATGACCTTTGTTCATTGTTGGTGTAGAACCAGCTTCTGCATTTTTCCCTTTAATGAAGCTTTGCTTCGCCTTTTGGCCAAGTACTTTTTTTTTTTTTTTTCTTTGTACACAGTTGCCTTGTATTGTGAGCATTTGTTTTGTTATGACCGAACCTGATTTCAGGTTGCCTACGTACCCAAATAGGGATCAGGTCAAGACGTAGTTCGCCCGAAAGGCCACTTGATGTTGTTGCTCTTTGCTGGGTGTTCCTTTGTATTGTTCTTTGACTTTCAAAGGGTGCCCATATGTGGGTGTTTGAAATAAAGGTTAGCAGGCTCAAAGGTCTAACTAGCGAATATGTATATAGCATGGGTAAGCGAGATATTGAAAGGGGTATCAAAAGATGGCCTCATATCCTTTCCTTGATTGGTCGAGAGCATGTATGGTCATTGCATCATCTGCATTTTCCGTTAATTGACATTTGATGGCTCAGAGACGTCTTCAACTCCTGTATTGTTCTTGTTCAGGTATGTTCAATCTTGGAAGGATATCCGTTGATTCGAATGATCAACTTTTATCAAATTGTTCCTTAGGGCATTAGAAGCTAGTTCAGTTCCCAAAGCAAGCATCTCAAAGCACAATGAGAATTTGATTTAAACGAGTCATTTCATTAAGATATTAATGGGTGAACAGACTCGACAAAAGACACTGAAATAGAGGCCACTGGCCACCAATAGACCTAAATACAAAGCAATTGAAGCAAAGGCCACTGGCCACTGACTAACTTGGCTGGGGGAAGAGACCGACACGGGCCACTTTGGCCAACTGCAATAAAGCAAAAATATAACTGAAAAACAGAATTTGCTCAAAATTCGACTGAAGATTCTGGCCGATGCAACCTTAATTTCCAGGAGTAGCATGGTTGGGCAGAGGGACTTGAGTGATGTCCTCATTTCCTGGTTCAAAGCGAATTGCATCTGTCTCTAATAGGTCTTGGATAGCATGCTTGAAGTCATAGCATAGATCCGTAGGATGTCCTGGCGACTGATGATATCCACAGTGCTGATCCGGTCTGTAACCCTTTGGGAGAACTACTGGTGGAGGCTGGGGGTCCTTCAAGGTAATCAATTTCTTGTTCAACAAGAAAGGGAGAAGTGATGTCAAAGAATATGGGAGCGGGGTGAAAGCCCGATTTCTTCTCTGCTCAAAAGTCATCTGATGAGAGAGGAGTTTCCTTTGATTTTGTGGAGCTTGTTGAGGCTGCCGAGACTGCGGTGGTTGCCGAGGTTGTTGAGGGAGGTTGGGGACTCCAATGGCCGCGACCATTTGTACATCATTCTCTTTCCTTCTGTTGTCCTTCCTTGAAGGCAGGGGAGCACGGGAAGAGGATGCACCCTTTGAAGCTTGGAACATGTCAAATGCCCCTATATCGTCCATGGTTGCCTCAATCCTAGCGCCACATTTGGCCATTGTACTGAAATCAGAGACTGGTTGTGCGGCCAAGAGAGTCTTTAGCGGATGCTTGAGCGTGCGGAGGAAAGTAGTCACTTGCTCATCTTCCGGCAGAGAGGTGCTCATTTTTCCAGCGACTTCTCTCCATCGAACAGAGTACTCGATGAAGGACTCATTATCCCTCTGTGACATTTTTTCCAAATCTACCCTCTGCGGGACTAGATCGACATTGTATGAGTATTTAGCCAAGAAAGTTTCACAGAGGCCCTCCCAGGTTCTGACTTTGTTGGGGTCGACCTTAGTAAACCACTGTAGGGCTGCTCCTTTCAGACTCTTCTGAAATAACTGGACCAAGAGTTTGTTATCGTGTTCCAACTGGAACAGCTCTCCTCGGTAAACCCTCAAATGCATCTCGGGACATCCCTTCCCATTGTACTTATCGAAATCAGGTATCTTGAAATCTCGGGGCAGTTGAATCCCTGGGTGCATGCACATGTCCCTGAAATCTACAGATTTACGGGCTCCTTGCACTGTCTTCACCAACTCTTCTAACTTCTTAATCCTCTCTTTGTAAGCATCCGGAATCTGTGCCGAACTGGAAGATATGTGAGCTGATCCAGTATGGGGGTCATTGTCGGCCCTAACTTCCTCCTCCTCAAACTGGTCAATGATGAGAGGTGTGATGTGGGGAATGGGTTGTGGTTGAACAGGTGGAGGTGGAATGTTGAAGGTGAAGCCTGATGGTGGGTGAGTAGGTGATAGAGGGATGTTGATGACAGGTGGTTGTGGGATAAAATTGGTGATATGTGGTGGATTAGCTTGTGATGGGTCTGGCACATCGGCCGGTCGAGGATTTGAGGAGGAGAGAGCATGTGTTACTGCCCGCATAAAATCATGCACAATGTTTTTCAGCTCTTCTATGCTCTGGGAATTCTCAGTCATTCTTGCCTCGAGGCTCGGGGCTTGCAGCTGCTGAGATGTCGGGGTATCAGGATCAGTCTCATGTCCATCCACTAATTGATCCATACTGTATTGCTTGATCAGATATCAATTGGTGGTATCTTTCAGATAAGTACTCAACTCAGGGTCTACTCCTGAAATAATGGAAATGTATAGAGTAAGAGCCGGAGTAGATAAGGGCGGGAAGATTGACAAGCGAGCAAAAGACCTAGCAGTCTAACTGACATAGGGGCAATGCCCCTATTCTGGGATTCAGAATGACATGCAGGAGAGAGAATTTTGAATTTTGATTTTTGATTTTCGAATTTTTTTTGGAATTTGGTGTGACAAGACATATGTGATCCGATAGGGCAGACGGAGAGAGGTCCGACATGCTTTACCCGGGTTATTCGGAACCGAGGGCCTATCAGGTCAAAGATGAGGGTAGGTCTGGTGAAGACCTATCTACTGGGGATTTAAACCCCATATGTTATGTCGGGAAGCAGGGTAGAGTGCATTTTATTACAGGCACAACAAAATGGCTCAGTACATGCCCCTAGATGGATGCTTATCCAGGTAGAATGTGCCCGGGTAGTCAACCATGACAGGGGACAGGTATAGGGTGCAAGCAGGTTAGGGTTTAGGGTAACCCCTCCCGGATGGGCTGCTTGTAGACTATAGCCTAGCCTAGGCTATATGTATGAATGCTGGTGTAATGCAGTTGTGTTCCTAGCAAGATGGGGGGATCACTTAACACCGTATATGCGACTCCGAGGTATAGAACATACCGGGGACGATTGGTGTAAGCGGGAGCGTTCAGAATCGTTTCCTGAGGATCATCACCCAACAGGCAAATTCCGCAGACCTCCAAGACGTTTAAGCTACTGACACCGAGGATCATCATCCAGCAGCCGTTAGCGTAATAAGCCTGTCTAATAGGTATTGGGTTATTACACTACCAATGATATGTATGAAATGCACACCCATAAGAAATATTAGCACTTGATTAAACAATTAAGCATGTTGATTAATGTTGAGATTAATTTGGCTTAAGTATGGGTTCCGGCTTGAACATCCCCAGCAGAGTCGCCAGAGCTGTGAGCACGGGATTTTGCGGTCCGCCCACATAAAAGCAAAGATTGGCTTAAAGAGTCGCCACCTATTCATTCTTAGGGATAGGTCCCGGGTAAGCAATTGTTTGGATAAGGCAAAAGGTCTATCAAAGATTAGGGTAAGTGGTTCGATTAAGCCTTGGGGAAGGTGTTAGGCACCCCAAGACCCCCATTTAAGAAATGGTTACCTACTCCCTATAGTTAAGCCAAGTTTAATCTCAAAATTAATTAAATGCTTAAGTGCTTAATGAAATGTTAATAAAAAAATAAGCAAAGCAAGCTAGACTAGAGGTTGTCTAGACTGGGGTCGAATCCGAGTTGGATTGCCTACGTACTCACATAGGGGTGAGATCAGACCGAGCGTAGTTCTGGCACATGAGCCCGTGCCAAGGCTAGGGGTGTGTGTGTGTGCAAGGTGGTCAAAGGTCTAGCCCGGAGGCTAGGTTTGACTGACCGAGTTGGTCAAGTGCAAAGTAGAGTCTAACCACAGTTAGAAAAGTGTTAACCATGGTTAGAGGGCCCAACCATGGTTAAGAAAGCAAGCAAGCAAGATTGATGTTTTTTGGTGTTTTGCATTTTTATGGATTTTTCCATATTTTTTGTGGGGTTAAGTAGTGCTTAACCATGGTTAAATGTTAACCGGGGGTCATTTTAACCATGGTTAAGGGTCAAGGTCAGTCAAGGATGGGCCCAAAGGGTATGGCAGGGCCTGGAGTGGCCTCCTACCAGGTTTGGGCCCTTCACAAAGCCCGAAATCAAGAAATTCCAAAATGGAGGTAATCGGATTACCTCCATTTCAGTAATATTTTAACCAGAGTTTGTGGGGTTATTAACTAGGGTTAGGGACCTCCCCCGGGTAAAGTAAGCACATGGATGGAAAGCTGGGAGTGCCATCTTTCAAATGGTATAGGTCTCAGCCTCTGAATAGGCCAGGTGTGGGCCCCACAGGGACTCAAAGTCGGATAAAAATTAGTCTGTAATGTAGGCATTTGAACTGCCGACACTATGGACAGAATTTTAACCCATGTTTAGGGGTCTGCTAACCATGGTTAGGCATGGCCCCTGAACCTGAAATTTTACAGGGAGCTAGGGGAGATCAAGAGCTTTCCAACAAGCCTGGGATGGACCCCAGAGGACTTGGCATGTGGGCCCCACAGGTGCCCGAAGTCAGTACCAAAATAAACTCATTATGTCGGTAAACCAAATGGGGACAAAGAGTTTTTAGGCTATTTTGAGCATGTCGGTAAACCAAATGGGGACAAAGAGTTTTTAGGCTATTTTGAGCATGTCGGTAAACCAAATGGGGACATTAAGCTTTTAGCCCAAATTTGTGTGGTCGGCAATTATTCTGCCGACCACTAACAGATTTTTTCAAAAACCGATTTTTGCCCACTGGCTTTGAACCAAAAGGGGTCTAAAGGTTCTCTCATGGCTTGAGGGACCCTCAGACCCTATGAGAGGCTTCCATGCACAATGGGTGAAGTGTTGCACCCGAACTTAGCCTCTAGGGAGTTCCCTACACCTATGGTGAAGGTGGGGGACCCCTATCCTTGGCTGTAGCAACCATACAATTGAAGGGAAAGCAAAAGGGGACCCCTGGATCAGGACCAGGGGTCCCTTACAGACAATGAAGCAAGTAAGAGAGGTGAGGGATGATCCCTACCCTTGGTGCATTGTGACCGAGGTGGTGGTGGTGCTTGGACCTGGCCTAGGATGATCTGGTAATGCTGTAAGGGAATCTACACGAGTCTAAGGATGGGCTTAGAGGTTGAAGGAGCTCGGGCAGGGGTTTGATGTAGGTGAAAGGCTTGGATTTTGCATGGGGATGGCTTGAGATTTATAGGAGAGGAAGGAGGAGGCCCAAGGGCATTTAGGGTATTTAGGGAAGGTCCAGGGACCAATGGGGGAGGTCCCAAGCCTCTGATGGTGCTGCAGTGGAGCCTGCACACGCTAAACCTGGAAACACGGTAATGTCGGTAATTCAAATGGGGACATTAAGTTTTTAGGCTAAAAACTTAATGTCGGTAATTCAATTGGGGACATTACCGATTTCATGCTATTTCGGGCCAAACCCAAATCCACTTGGGTCAAAAGGGTTGTGGGCAGCCATTTAGGGCAATTCTCGCCCATTTTGGATTTAGGGTTTGTGGGTCCCACCCATGTGCTCCTCATGGGTTGAGGTGGGCCCAAGTGTGGGCCCCAAAGGCTATGGGCTTTGGTTTTTTGTGGTTTCTTGGGTTTTGAATGGGCCTTGAGCCCATAGGGTTGTCCTAGGTCTTGGGCTAGGGTTGAGCTAGGGTTTGGTCTAGGGCTCTCCTAGGGTTTGTCCTAGTGTAATGGGCCTTGAACCCAAAGCTTAGGGGGGAGATTCTAATGGTTTTAGGGGTTGTCCTAAGGTTTCACTAGGGTTCGTCCTAGGGCTTAGGGGGGTGTAAAAATGGGGTGCTTACAGTACTGAAGTCAGAGATCGGTTGTGTGACCAGGAGTGTCTTAAGTGGATGCTTAAGAGTACGGAGGAAAGTGTTCACTTGCTCCTCCTCGGGTAAAGGGGTGCTCATTTTTCTGGTCATTTCTCTCCACCGAACAGAGTATTCAATGTAGGTCTCATTATTCCTCTGAGAAATTTTCTCTAGGTCTATCCTTTGTGGGAGTAGATCAACATTATAGGAGTATTTGGCCAAAAATGTCTCACAGAGACCCTCCCAAGTTCTGACTTTGTTTGAATCCACTTTAGTGAACCACTGCAGGGCTGCCCCTTTTAGACTCTTCTGAAATAGTTGTACCAGCAATTTATCATCATGTTCTAACTGGAACAGTTCTCCACGGTAAACTCTTAAGTGCATTTCAGGACATCCCTTCCCATTGTACTTCTCAAAATCAGGTATTTTAAAATCTTGGGGCAATTGAATCCCTACGTGCATGCACATGTCCTTGAAATCATTAGATTTACGGGTTCCTTGAGCTTTCTTCACCAACTCTTCTAGTTTTTCTATTCTTTCTCGATATACATTCGGGATCTGGGCTGAGCTGGAAGATATGTGGGCAGACCCGGTATGAGGTTCACCGCCAGCCCTGGCTTCCTCCTCCTCAAACTGGTCTATGATGGGTGGTGTGACGCGGGGAACGGGTTGTGGTTGGACCGGTAGAGGTGGTATGTTGAAAGTAAATTCTGGCGGTGGATGACTAGGAGGTGGAGGGATGTTGAGGGTATGTAGCGGTTGTGGTTGAACTGGTGTTGGAATGTTGATAACAGGTGGCGGAGGGATAAGAGTGGTAACATGTGGCGGATTGGGTAGTGATGGACTTGACGTATCAGCCTGTAGGTGCTTGGAGGAGGAAAAAGCATGAGTTATGGCCTGCATAAAATCCTACACGATGTTCTTTAAGTCTTCGATGCTCTGGGAATTCTCGGCCACTCTTGCCTCAAGATTTGGGACTTGTGGTTGTTGCGATGTCGGTGTGTCAGGGTCAGTCTCATGGCCATCTACTAGTTGTTCCATACTGTAGTTGCTTGATCAGGTATCAATAGAATGTGCTTTTCAGATCTGTGCTTGACTCAGGGTATGCTCCTGAAATGATTGAAATGTACGGAGTAAGAGTCAGAATAGGTAAGAGCGGGAGAAAACTAGAAAGCACGCAGATGACCTAACAAGGTCTAATTGACGTAAAGACAATGCCCCTAGTCTAGAATTCAGAATGACATGCAAGAGAGAAGATTTTTTTATTATGATTTTCTTGATTTTTCATTTTTTTTTTCTTTTGATTTGCTTCGATTGGGTGTGACAAGGCACATGTGATTTGATAAGGCAGACGGACGAAGGTCTGACATGGTTTAACTCGAATTGTTGGGAACCGTGGACCTATCAAGTCAAAGGTAGATAAGTCTGGTGAAGACCTATTTGCTTGGGATTTGAACCCCATGTGTTATGTCGGGAAGCAGGGTAGGGTATATTTTATTACAAGCGCAACAAAAGGCTCAGTACATGCCCCTGGATGGGTGCTTATCCGGGTAAAATGTCTCCGGGTAGTCAACCATGATTGAGAGGACAGGTATAGGGTATAAGCAGGTTAGGGTTTACAGTATCCCTCCAGGTGGGCTGCTTATAGACTATACTATAGCCTAGTTTATATGTATGCATGCAGGTGTAATGCAGAGTGTTCCTACAGGATAGGGGGATCACTTAACACCGTATATGTGACTCCCTTGGAAATGGACAATTGGTATAAGTGGGAGCGTTCAGAATCCTTCCCTGAGGATTGTCACCCAGCAGGAGTAATTCCGCAGACCTCCAAGACTGTTAAGCCTCTATCACTGAGGATAGTCATCCAGCAGCCGTAAGCGTAATAAGCCTGACTATAGGTAAATGGGTTGTTACACTATCATGCTATGTATGAAATGCACTGTACAAGAAACACTCAAAGATATAAAGAATTAGCAATCAATTAAATACATAGGTATTTTAATTAATTTTGAGATTATTTTGCTTAAGTTTAAGTTCCGGCTTGAACCTTACTCCCCAGCAGAGTCGCCAGAGCTGTGAGCAAGGGATTTTCTTACCCACTTTCACGTGATGTGTTTTGACTAAGAGTCGTCACCTATTCATTCTAACGGATAGGTCCCGGGATTTTGGATAAGGCAAATAGTCTATCAGAGTTAGGGTAAGCGGTTCGATTAAGTCCTCGGGAAGGTGTTAGGCACCCCAGGACCCCCATTTTACAATAGTTACCTACTCCCTAAATTTAAGCCAAATTTAATCTCAAAATTAGTTAAAAATTTTAAGCGTTTAATCAAATGCTAACCCAAAAAAAGAAAGCTGGATGGGCTAGGGTCGAACCTGAGTAGGGTTGCCTACGTACTCACAAAGTGAGATCAGACCGAGCGTAGTTCTGGCACATGAGCCCATGCCAAGGCTAGGGGTGTGTTTGTGTGTGCATAGGGTGGTCAAGGGTCTAGCCCAGAGGCTAGGGTTTAATTGACCGAGTTGGTCAAGTGCAATGTCTGGTCTAACCGCAGTTATAAGGGAGTTAATCATGGTTAGGGGCTAACCAAAGTTAATAAGTCCTAACAAGCATCTTTTTTTTGTCTTTTTATATTTTTCTAATTTTTTTGGTATTTTTGGAGATTTTTTCAAAGGGTCAAGTATCTTAACCATGGTTAAAAATCAACTAGAATTGGGTTAACTCCAGTTAAAGGGGATAAACAGGGAGAAAATTACCACAGGAGACCACTTTAGGCTTTTTGGAATATTTTTGGATTTTTCTGTCATTTTTTAAAATTTTTCCTGGTTAGGGATTTTTTAACCATGGTTAAGGGTCCGGCTCGGTCCCAAAGTGGGGTTGACTATAGTTAAGGGTCCTAATCATGGTTAAATTGATCTCGGAAGACCATTCTGGAATTTAGGGAATATTTATGATTTTTTTATCAATTTTCCAGAATTTTTGGGTCATGGGCTACTTAACCATGGTTAAATTTTAACCATAGGTGGATTTAACCATGGTTAAGGGTCCGGTTTGGTTGAAAGTGGGCCCAAGGACCATTTCAAGGCCTAGACTGGCCTCCTACTTGGTCTAGGCCCTCACAAAGGTCTGAAATTGCCAAAAAACCAAAATGCCAAACACATTTTTAACTATGATTAGTGTGGGTTTAACCATGGTTAACGAGGAAACCAAGACCACCAGTGGGTAGCCTGAATTCCAGGGAAGAAATTGGACCTTTGTTGGACCCAAAAGGAGGTCGTAGGTGGGCCCCACAGAGGCCCAAAGTCGCCTAAAAAATCACCACATAAAATGACGATTTTCCAAAAAACTGGTTTTTTCTCAGACTTTGCGGCGATTTTTCCGTGGTTTGGGTCAACCCCCGGTGGATCCGAGACCATAGTTGCGAAGCCTATCATGTGAAGAACAATTTGGGCCCTTGTGGGGCCCAATATAAGGTCGTATGTGGGCCTCGCAGAGGCCCAAAGTCGCCCTATTGAACTGTTTTTCACACTGTCGACCATACTTTAGGGGCTGTTTAACCATGGTTAACGGTGGAGTTAGGGGCCAAAATCGTACAGGGGGATAGATGGGAGTGAGGAGAGTCTAACCATGGCCCTGGTCATGACCAGGGCTCACATTAACCATGGTTAAAATGGTGTGGACAGTAAGGGTCCGAAACTGAATTTTTTTAAAAAAATATTTTCTGAAAATCCTCTTTTGCTTGCTGTTTGGGTGAATAATCAGGGAGAATCAGGGGGTTTCCTCATGGTTTGAGGACCCCTAAACCCCATGGAAGACCCTGTGCATGGTGATGCCTCAAGGGGCTCCTCACCACAGCAATGAGGATGGTGGATGAGGTCCCTATCCTAGGCTAAGAGTTACTTAAAAATAAAAAATAAAAGCAAAACGGGACCCCTGGAATGGGACCAGGGGTCCCTTACAAACCGATAGCAAGGGAAAAAAGGGGAAAATACCCTGTTTTTTTTTTTGGACAGTAGCTGCAAGTGGTTGTGGCGAGTGGTGGTGGTTGGCGGTTGTGCAAAGGGGATGCTCGTGGGGATTTGGGACAGACCTTGGGGTGGTCTGGGACCTAACTAAGGCAATGGCTGAGTGGTTAGGGGAATGGGGATGGGATGGAGTGGCTGTAAACAGGATTTTTTTTTTTGAAAAACTCCCTCCAAACAGTGGCTGTCGTGGGGATTAAATAAGAGAGGAGAGGAAGGATAAAAATTGGGGTAATTTCGGAAATAGGAGATGCGTGGGGGACACACCTGAAGAGGCCGGGGGCAGGGACAGCAGCTGACTGTCATCATCTTCTTGGGGAAGATGATGAACAATACCATATTTTGAAAAAAAAATTTGTTTTGTTTGTGGTTTGCCATTTTGGGCTTAACCTCATACACACACGGGTTGGGACCTATGTCCCCTCTCCTCATTGGGATTTGGCTCTACTTTTTGAAATTTGAAAAAAGAGGTGGGTCCCACTTGGGTTGGACCTCGTGGGCCCTTGTTTGGGCCCAAAAATGAGGATTTTACCCATACTTGGTGATTTAGGCTTTGAAATGGGCCTTGAGCCTGCGGAGTCTTAGCCTAGGGCTAGGCTAGGGCTAGGTCTAGGGTATACCTAGGGTTAGTCCTAGGGTTTAGCTAGGGTTAACCTAGGGTTAACCTAGGGTTAGACTATGGTTTAGGTTTGGTTAATTGAAAAGGGCCTTGAGCCCATAGGGGTTTTTAGCTTCGGGTATGCCTAGGGTTTGGGGTTTACTTAGGGCTAGTCCTACGGTTAAGCCAAGTTAACTATGGTTAAGCCAAGTTAACTATGGTTAAGTTAATTAACCATAGTTAAAATGGGGGTGTAAAAATGGGGTGTTGACAATGCACACTTGACAAACTAGGTGATAAAGCAAGCTTGGAAGCCCACTATGTGAAAAGTCACTAAAAACGACTGCCCAAAGCTGTCGTTTTTTGTAAAATACGACTGCTTTTGGCTGTCAAGTGGGCTGCTGAGAAAGTTGTTGTCATATATCAAAAACGACTGTCCGTGATCGTCAATTATATATCGGGATATACGAAAATCATGGATAGTCGTTATTTTGTTCCCTCAACGACTGTCTATAGAAGTCATTCTTTCCGTCATTAAAATTTTTTTTATTACTTATATACGTATCTAAATGACAGTCAATGCCCGTTGTTTTTCAAGAAAATTGGAGAAAAAATAATGTCATATTCGCTCAAATATACCTGTAATTACCTTTTACTTCAAAATTCACTTATAAAATATTTAGTCCAAGTCATCATATCCCAACTTTCTTCTATACACAATAGAGTACATTCGAAAACAAACTTCTTCTTTAATCAATCAAAATATTAAACCACATATAATTTAACCACAAAATCTTAAATACTTAGTCAATTAACATGTCAATACATTGTGCATCTCAACAAAAGTCAAATGAAATTTTGCACCTCGGCAAAAGTCAATTAATGAAATTTACAAAATATTTGGGCCAATTAATAATATCCCCAAGTGTAAGATCTCTAAGTGTTCCATTTTTGAGACAAATCCGTATTTGGCTCATAAATGTCATCTACTATGATGTTATATAGTTCAGGATGTGGTGCTACATCTCTATTAATCCGTCCGAGTACAATAATGTTTCTCCTGAAATTCTTTAATAAACAACGTGTAGATATTGAGGGTGACTCGGGAAGAGCTGGAGAATGTCGTCTTACCTTCAAACATCAGGAATAATTCATTTAACAATAAAATAGAAAGAAATAGAATAGTCAATATAATCCTTCACATGCTAAGCTTCCATAGCAACAAGTAAACCAATATGATCATTTAAAGAGCAAATCGGGAGAAACCGAGAGAGAGGAAGAAGAAATAAGGAAAGAGAGAGAAAAGAGTAAAAGGGGGAAAAACATAAATAAAAAGATGTTTCGTGGGTTAGGAGTTAGTCGTGAAAGAACGACGGCTTTAGGCCGTTGTAAAAGGTACAAACATTAATAGCTGTTTATAACCGTCGTTTCTAGCGAACGGGCTGTTGAAGATTTAAGGACTATTCTAGCCGTCATTTTTTTTGACTATTTAGTGTCTTTTTTACGTAGTGGCCACTACTCCAATCCGATCTAATATCTCAAATGGCTTGATAAATCTTAATGACAACTTCACTTTCTTCTTTTTGAAACTCATTACACCATTTATAGATGAAACCTTAAGAAAAAACATGATTTTCCATTCCAAATTCTAAACTTCTCATTCGCTGGGTTGCATAAGTCTTTTGCCGACTCTGAGCAGTATGCAACCACTCTCTTATCACAACTACATTTTCTGTAGTTTCACGAACCAATTTAGGTCCGAACAAACTACTATCCCCCACCTCCGCCCAACGAATTGGCAATCAACAAAGTCTACCATATAGTGCTTTAAAGGGTGTCATACTAATACTGGCATGATAGCTATTATGCCAATATTATTTCACACTTTCTTCTTTCTGAAACTCATTAAAGCATTCATGGATGAAACCTTCAGAAAAACATGATTTTCCATTCCAAATTCTAAACTTCTCCTTCCCCGGTTTGCATAAGTCTTTTGCCGACTCTGAGCAGTACGCAACCACTCTCTTATCACAACTACCTTTTCTGTAGTTTCACGAACCAATTTGGGTCCGAGCAAACTATTATCCCCCACCTCCGCCCAACGAATTGGCGATCAACAAAGTCTACAGTATAGTGCTTTAAAGGGTGTCATACTAATATAGCTATTATTATAAGCAAATTTTACCAAGGATAGGTGATCTTTCTAAATATCTTTGAAATCTAAGATACAAGCCCGAAGCATGTCTTCCATCACTTAGTTGACACTGTTTGACCATCATTTTGGGGGACAAAAGCTATAATGAAATCCAATGAGGTCCCATTATAACAAATAACTAAATTTATATTTATATTATTTAATGAGTTCTAAGGGGAGGCAGTGTCCTTGTGTCCCTTTTAACCCCTTTTAAACCATGGTTAAACTTAACTAAATTATGATAAATATTTTTTACATCTTTTTTTTTAATCAAAAAACTAAGGTTGAATGAATGAAATTTAGGAGTGAGTGAATCTTAATCATAGTTAGTGGGTGTTAAAAAGGAGCGTGAATCAATGAAATCGCAAGATCATCTTAGAAGCTGACTGTGAGGTCTGCTTTTTATTTTCCTTAGTTAATTTAAGAGGATATAGGCATGAGTAAGGAGGCAGTTGCCCCTTGAATTTTTTTTTTAAAAAGGTATAAAAAATCGGGTGAGCGTGTTGATACTTCACCCTTTCTTCCATATACTAACCCTTCCTCACTAAGCATATGCAGAAAAAAAAGTCAGTCTATGGGTACTCCCATTTATACTCCCAAATATATTCCTTAATCCTAACCGTTTACAACCAACCACTAAGGGCCAAGATTTCAGTTGGCTTATTTTGTCTTTTCTATTGTCACATCAGCTGGAATCCTAACCGTTTAATAATTGAGATAAAAGGTTAGGATTAGGGAATATACATGGGAGTACACTTTGGGCATAACCGTAGACTAATTCAAAAAAATAATAATAAAATAAAAATAGTTAACATCTATCATTCTTTCAAAGCATCCTATTCCAGTTACAGAATTCCTAGGAATCTCGAATGATACGCGTTCTTCGTTCCTTGCCAGAACTTCGTAAAGAAAAAGACAAAACCAAGACATTTCGAGTTCAATTGATGTCTCGTCCTACCAAGAAAGAGCAATAGTCACCTCCTCGTGCCGTGGAGGGGACTATTCCTCGTCCCTCTCACAAACCCTTTGAACTATGGTTAAAAAATTAACCATAGGATATGGTTAATTTTTAAAAAATATTTTTTTCTAAAAACAAAGGATAGATGTGTGAATCCTAATGGTGACTGAATCTTAACCACAGTTAATGGGAGTAAAGAAGGGACACGTGGCCCCAGAAAAAGGGGACAAGACGGTAAGTCACCTCCTCGGACTGAGGAGGGGACTATTTTCCACCAAAAAAAACGGTAGAAGTAATTAAGACCAGCCACTTATTTAGGCGTCAAAACAGCCCTCCGGTGAAAAAGGAGGGTTGCATGGGTTGCCAACTGGAGTAAGTAAATGCCACTTCCACTTCAACCAAAAAAAAACATATAAGAATGCGACGTCCTAACATCCCATGTGCCTCTTCCTAATAACTCACTTGCTGATTTAGTCAATCATATAGAAAGACTAAACTAAATTTATCTCCACGTTCCGTTGGTTGACACATACCTCCCCAGCTGATCAGGTTTCCTCTTTGACACTCATTAATTACGGTTAAGATTTACTCACCCTTAGCAAGTGCGGAGCAGGCGAGGCAAGGCCCGGGGGGAGGGGCTTTATTGTAATCCTTTCACATAATTTTTTTTTTTTTTTAATATATTTGCCCCACTCTCCTCAAATTATTATTTTTTTTATTTTGTCTTATAACATATGTAGTGGCTCCCTAATTTTTTTGTCATGTATATAGTGGACCCTCCAATGGAATGCCCTTTAGGTCGCCACATGTCCCTATCAATGCACTTTAACTATGAGTAAAATTCACCCAATCTTAAGGTTCACCTACTTATCCTTAGTTTATAAAAAAAAATTATTAAATTTTTTTTAATCTTAGAATTAAAAGAATAGTCTATGTCCCGGGTCCAACACGTGGGAGAGAGGTGAGCCGTAGTGTTTCCTTCCCGGAACAGATACTAACTGACCAGTAAAATGTAGAAAAAAAAGAGGGTCGGCTACCCCCTTTCTAAGGGAGCCCAAATCAAAAGGAGGGCTGCATGGGTTTACCTAACATCCCACGTGCCTCTTCCTCATATCTTTACTTGCTGATTAGTCAACCATAAACAAAGACTAAACTAATAAAAAGAATAAAAGAAAACTGGAAATTCGCCGCTCCTTAACTGTGCTAAAAATTCACCTACTCTTTGAGTTCACCCACCTTTCTTTGGTTTTTAGAATAAAATGTTCAAAAATTTTTAACTCTTAAGAATTAGTGAATTTTAACCAAAGTTAAAAAATTTGATAGGATAAGTGAGTGAACCTTAGGGGTGGATAAAGCTTAACTACAGTTAAAATGTATCAATAGGGACACATGACGACCTCAGGGGTATAACCGAACTCTAAGGAATCCGGTTACAACTGGAGGGAATTTGAAGTCATTAAAGAATAATCCCACTAAAAGGGAGAGTTGCATCGGGTTGGCTACCTTCTTCGTAATAGTATTAATCGAGTTCGGATGGGCAACAACGTTTGTTGTTGCGTTGTTGCCCTCTTGTGTCTGCAAAAATGGGTCCTGCATTCAATAAGGGTGGACCCTACATCAACCATGATTGGGGTCCTCATTTTTTCAGACACAAGGGGCAACAACAAGCGCTGTTGCCCATCCGAACTTGTGTTAATCGGTGCCAAGTATTATAATTGGTATTAGTGACGTCTCCCGTCCAAAAGTCGCCATGTGTGTCCGTTTTTAGAGATAGGATCATGCAATTGAATTCAAGCGAATTCAATTGTATATGTGGTAAATGTAGATTGGATGAAATTGGATGAGAGAAATGAACGGAAAATTTAAATTTTGAATTTTTTTTCTTTTCCAATTCTCATCCATTCTAAATTTGCCACATATGTAATTGAATTCTCTTAAATTCAATTACAATTAGTTGCGAACCTATCTCCTGTTCTTAACATTCCTTAATTATGGCTAAGATTCATCTGTCCTTAAGATTAAACTACCTAACCTTGGTTTTTACTGGAAGGAAATTTCCTCAAGGTCAGTGAATCTTAACCACAATTAAAAATTTTCTTTTCTTTCTAAAACTAAGGTTAGATGATTTAACCCTAAGAGTGGGTGAATCTTAACCACAATTAAAAGATGTTAAAAAGTATACACATGACAAGTTTTAGAGGGGGAGACTTCGCGTAATACGAGTTATGATATTCGGCTAGGAACAGACGGCGCTCTTCCTAATATGGGTGTTAAACCGATAGAAGAAAAAAAGTAAACTTCTTTAAAACAAAGTTTACTTGCTGTGCGCCATTTAATGAGCACCCCCAGTAACATGTGCGGCTACTTTTTTCTTATTATTATAACTAGCGGGTGGCATGTGCCATGCACGTGAGAGGAGAAAGAGTTAACCACAGTTAATAGGAGTTAAAAGAGACATGTGTTAACCCGTGGGTGCGATTGAACTTTTCCCGAATTCAATAGCGACTGTGATTCTATTCTTTAAAGAAATAGATCATGAGGATAGTTTAGGAATTAAAGTAAAATATTAAATTAAAGTTTTGTTTTTTTATAAGGGTAGTTTAGGAATTTCGGAAAATTTAGGTTACTGCCTCTCCCAAGATATCTTAAAGAGGTTTCTATCAAAACCATAGCTTCTTCTAAGTAATTACTTTCTTATTCTATTGAAAGGTTATCATTAATGACAAATGTTTACTTCTTTGTTTGTTGAAAGGGTGTCAAATCTTGAGGGTGTAACCCAGTGGCCGAAGGACGACTGTAAACCGGTGGTCTCAAGTTTGATTCCTGGGCTCCTCTCAATATCCGTTGTATAGGTGGATATTCCTTGTGCATCACGGTGGGAAGAGTATGAGTCTTTAAGGCTCAAGATATCCAAGTTCAAAAAAAATAAAAAAATCAATTTTAATAGTGAGAGTTTGGAAACAAATTGAAATCGAAATCTAAAGATGGGGATAGCTTTCTTTAAGTTCATATAAATAATAAAATTTGATCGAATTTCTAGACCATTCAATTGAAAGTAGGAAAATTAGAAATTTATAAACTCCATAGGGTTTAGTGAACCCATGGACTTAATGACGACCAACTAGAGCCTAACCAAATGATCTAAAAATACCACATTAGACTATTTTTTCTCACATCATTTAAGGGATCCGCCTTTACTTCAACTGTCAAATTTTGAAAAATATGACACATCTCAAGTTCTTAGAGGGGGTACTCAATAATACCTCTCGTGAGCACTGCCAATTGAAACTCTTCTAATGTACCCTCATTGATATGTATTTTTACATCATCTTAAGACGTATTGAATTGTTATTCTTAGTATTAATAGAATTAAAATAGTAATTTGCAATTTCTATGCAATTCATACTTTAATCTGTCTTTTTTATTTTTATTTTTTTAATTCTTTATATTTAAAAAATTGATAAATCTAAATTTGAATATTTTAATTAAAGTTCAATACGAGTAATTTATTTCAATATCCTCCAGATAATTAAAATAATTAGATAGTGTAACAGATCAAATTTGGTTAGTCCACAATTTGCTTTGAATTCATTTTGCTAATTATGCCCTACCGTATGCAGGGTAAAAGACAGGATTTTCTAGTGGGGGACACAATAATTGATTAAAAATAATAGTAATTATTGATGGATTTGTGAAAAATTATTTGGTAGGTATGAATTACCTTGGGTAGGGGGTTGGGATTTGTGAGCATTGCCCCCAAAAAATTTTTGACGGCTATGTTTGATTGTCATTTCGTCTCTTCATTTCCTGTATCTTTCAAGTATTGTTTTTCCTTATTACGGAGCAGCTGAGCCCTTACCCCATGGCTATGCACTCTCAAATAATAAAATAAAATGATAAAAAAATTATTTTTTATTTTGGGACAGTTGTACCTTGTGGCATGACTATCTCCAATTAAGTAATTCAATAAAATAATATAATTTTTCATAGGGCTGCCTCTTTTTTCTATAATTATGCCTAACTACGGACATTATTATGCCCAAGTAAATAACTAAACAACAACTTAGTATAAGACATACTTTCTTTTCCAAAGTTTAGGGCACCTGCCCATTCCTCTTGATATGTCTTGCAATCTTGTTTTTCAAAAGTTTGGGGGAGGGGGTGCGTGTGCCCGTTGATACCCCGGCCCAATCATCCCTGCATAAGTGTAATCTCTTGTATCAAGTTTTGTTTTACTTTTCTCCGTACATGTAACTACATAGGAGTTAATGAAAACGACAGTATAAGTTATTCACCATACTATGTTCTTGAGGAACCGTGTCCCTTTTGACCCCTTTTAGCTATAATCAAGCATAACTATCCATCAAAAAAAAAAAAGCTTAACTAAGGCCATTTGGCAACATTACTATAAGCTTAATAAGTATTTTATTTATTTATAAATAAGCACTTATATTTATTTATTTATAAATAAGCACTTATAATAAGTAGGTATGGAGCTACTTATTTATAAGTTTTTTTTTTTGGGCTCCTAATCTCTTTTTACTTATTTATTTTTACCCATCAAGCTTATTTATAAATAAGTACTTATATTTATGAATAAGTAAATAAGTACTTAATAATAGTAGTGTTGCCAAACATCAAGTAAGATTAAAATAATTTTATTTTACAAACCATGCTTGGATGACTGAAACCTAAAAGTGGGTGAATCTTAACTACAGTTAGGGAATGTTTAAGAAGGGTTGTGGACCAATGAGAGCCGATTTATCACCCTCGTACCCTCTCGAGACTAGATCTGGATCAACGTTGTGGTGAGCTACACAACCAGTGGGGCAAGCTTTGCTTCCTGTTGCTATACTTAGATTAAGTGCCTCATCATTATTCATCTTCTATTGACTAAAGAATTTATTAAGGATTATTTTAGTAACTAGTATACGTTTTTATTTTTTAGAAATATATTTTCTTTTGATTGACTCCTAGTCTTTGTTTATACCACTTGAAACAGGAGTTTACACGTTTCTAATATGGACATGGACATGGACAGTGTTATCTATTAATATCCAGTTGCTCCACTGGTTTGGCACACTGCAGTAGCTACCTCCAACGTCAGAACTCCGGGTTATTCCTTTACACTTCAACCCAATCCCATCGTTTTAGGCTCTCTCCGAAGGTAACTGATCTTAACTTTGCAGCTTCATCACCCTTTCTTTAGTATTTTCCAGCCCCAGAGGCAGACTTCAAAACTATCCCTGTGATAGTGACATTTGTGCTCGGGCATCCACAAACCATTGGGCAGCTGGCGAGATTTTAGGTGAGAAGTCATTTCATTGTCTCCCCTTGATTTTGACTTCTCCCCCCATTTGATTTCTTTCCCCTTTAAAAACACGAGGTGTTTTATAGTTTGTGGATGCCCGAGCGCTTAGCTTGGGCAGCCTCTGGGCAGCCACCAGAGGAAATCTCTTGCCATTTTTTTCCTGTGTTGAAGAGTCCCTATTGATTCAAGTGCCATGTATACAAATTATGGGTATATTGGTAAAAACACGCAAATGAATTTGCCATCGAAAACTTGCGTTTTTACTTACATATATGCCCTATCTATTACTGGGGGCACACAGGATCTGTGTGCCTTTTTGCACACGCCAAACTAACTCTGTGTTGAAAGGCGTTTTGTTAACATAGTAGGAGTTTGGTTAGGTTATCTTTGTGATTGGAATGTTACTGATTTTACTAGAGTAACCAAGTTCAATGTTCTTGTTCTTCTTTGGGTGGTTGTAGTTCTTGGACTGCTTTTGAATAATCACATTCTTTATCTTGATTCTTGGTTTTTTTTTCATGTAAATATGGTGTGTTGGCTTTTACGCTGGCTCATTAACCTGAGATTCTGAAACTTATTCAGGCAATCTAAACAGAAAATTTCTCTAATTTTATTTATTTATTGTGATTGATAAAAAAGTGTTGACTGCTATATTACTTAATAGAGATTAACTATCATGATGAGGAGCTCCGGTTGAACAGTCAACCATAGCAACCCACTTTTTGCCTTGGGAAGTGGTAGTTTGGTAATTATGAGCACAGAGAAGGGTATTATTCAACAATAATATTTTTTCCATAAATACCCATTCCCAAGTATTTATGAGCACAATAATTTATTATCCTATATTGATACGTCCCTCGACCATTCCATGTCAAAAGACAGGACTGTCAAGGGAAAGAGGGTCTAATTACTTAACCTAGGCACACAACATATGGTCGAGGTGTGTATCATTTCGTATCAGAGCAGGCATCATGTCCTGATCGAGTTTGAGTCATGGGGGCGTAACAATAGGGTTGCTTGGGGTGGCTTATGGAGCCCACTTGCTTCGTGGCTCGCTGCTTGGGGTGGGTTATGGGGTCCACTCAGTTTGTGGCGCTGTGATTGCCGCCGTGGACGTTGGTTCAAAAGCATGATGGTTTGTTGTGTGCATCATTCCACCTTAAAAGACCAGCCTGACAAGGGAAAGATGGTCTAATTACTTAACCAGTCAGACAACATATATAATTTGTTGGTGAAAATAGTTTTGTCAACAGAAGTTCAACCGTTTAGCTTAAAATGATAGGGTTTCATGCATACCACTTTAGCGATAATAAACAAGCTAGAATGGAAATTTATAGGGCAAGCCTGGTGTTTGGTTAAGCTCATTGAATACTTCTATATTTTGGGGGTATATTAATGTTTTGTCAAATTAGACTAGGGTTTTGATGCACTAGATTTGTTTTGTTTTAACAACCCTAGCACTTTGAAAACACGTCGCATGTTCATATCAGGGTTACCAAGTTTACTACATGCTATAACGAACAACGAACCAAGTGAACCCAAACTAGTTCGTGGTTCAGTTTGGCTTGGATCGTGAAATTAAGTAAACCACTGTGGTTTAAAAACAATCTTGATTTGTCAAATTTTTTATTGAAATTCATTGATAGTTTCCGTTAGGTTTGACAAATTTATACTTTGAATTCACAAACCGTTCCTAAAAAGACTTTTTTTTTAAAAAATTCAAATAATTATTTTTAATATATTGTGAACATGCTTAAAACATATATATTTTTATTATATGATATAAATATATATTTTGTTTTACATGCTCAAGTAACGAACCAAACTAAAGAACCTAATGCTATGTTTGGTTGTTTAGAAAATAGGTGAAAATTTGAAAAAGAAAATTGGATTTCTAATATAATTTTTAGTTGTGTTTTGTCCAATTTTCTTTTCTTTTTCAGGTTTTTACTAATTTTTTCGGCAACCAAATATAGGTTAAGCGAACCGAAAAATGAGTTATCTTATTCTACCCCTAGCGAAACGAGTTCACTCTAGAGTGACGAATTGCGAACCACGAACCCAAATTCGAAACTAGCAAATTAACTGACGAACCAGGTAACATTGGTTCTAATTAACACACCACACTGACAGAAATTGGATTTATTCAATAGATTAGATGATCTCTACAATGTCCCTTATAGGGTTTATATAAAGATTAATTACATTAAAAAAAAAAAACAAAACCCCAATCAAATCTATCTTACCTAAACTAATCAAATCAAATTTAATCTAATCTAATTCAAATTCAAATATATGATGAGATACAATGTATCTCATTACACCATATTACACTACTACATATTATTTTCCAATACTCCCGCTCAGACACATGAGGATCAAGATCGTCATTACATTGACTCCTAATAAAGGATTATATAGAGATCACATGAGTATCAAGATAGAAGCATATCACACCATAATCAACTCTAATTTTAATCAAATCTTAATCAAATCAAATCTAATATCTGATATTAATTCATTTGGGATGAGACACACTAATAATGATGTAGCACATCTCATTCACTTTTTTTTGGTTTAAGTATCTCATGCACTTTATAACAATAAAACATTCTCTAATACTCTCCCTCAAACACATGAGGATCGAGATCTTCATGGGTTTGCCACAAGTTGATACTCCTCACCCTTGATCTTCCTCAATTTGTTGATGAATAGTTAGAACATTCAACCGTGCTTGGTGGTCACTATCAGTCTATAAAGTCCATCTCTGTCACATCCTACTCATTTTTATGAGTCTGTCGGAGCCAGTGACCTACTAGATTAGGCTGTCATGATATTCTCCCAAAGCATATGAAGTATGACCCTCGATTTATTGACAAAACTTTCATTGGAAAGGACTTCAATAAAAAAAAAAGAAAAAAAAAAAAAGGGAAATTCATGGGTATGAGTATGATACTGGGGTGGTAAAAGTACAAAGGATGATGATAGAATTTTAATTAAAGAAAAAAAAATTTCAAAAGATTCATACTCGACGGACCGCCGGAAAGAGAAAAGCAGGAACTAAGAGGTCATCAATGGGTCAATGACTCTGATACCATGTATGAGAAGGGATTTATACAATAGATTAGATGATCTCTACAATGATCCTTAGAGGGTTTATATAAAGATGAATTACACTTAAAATAGAAACAAAACCCCAATCAAATCTATCTTACCTAAACAAATCAAATTAAATCTAATTCAAATTCAAATATATGATGACATACAATGTATCCTAGGAAGCACGGATATGGATACAGGATACGGGTACGATACGATACGGATACGGTGATACGGCAAAACCTTAAAAAAAAGGATACGGGTACAGTTAGGATACGTCTGTAATTTTTTTAAAAATAATAATAATACTATATTTTGTATTATAATTACAAAATAACCATTGGTTAAGTTCTTTTTATGTATATAAAAATACCATGTCCATGCAAAAGCAAAAGAAATAGGGTCATCTCATCATCCACTAAGCAAAAAAGAAAGTCATCCTATCATCCACTAAGCAAAATATAAAGAAGATCATGTCCATGCAAAAACAAAAGAGATAGGGTCACACCGTTGGGTCTCAAAAAAAATTGAAACAAAAATAATATTTATGGCCATATCCCGGCATATCCATGCCGTATCGGAGCCTCATCTGAATTAAAAAACATATTTTTAATTAACAGGATACGTCTCAGTCGTATCCTATACGTATCCCACCATACGGAGGCATATCTGTATCCGATACATATCGGATACGGGGTACGAAGCCCATTTTGAAGTATCCGTGCTTCCTAGAATGTATCTCATCCTACCATATTACACTACTACATATTATTCTCCAATACACACAAGGTAGCCTCTATCACATTATACTTTTTATCCTTTTTTTCATGTTTCCTACTAATACATTATTAACCATTATATTCATCAAAATTTGGATGATCTGCTAGATCCGTTATTTTCTTGATGTAAGGCGCTACAACCATGAATTTAACAAAACCGATTCCAAAACGTATACACAGTGGGGCACGCACACAGACATAATACTTTAATCTTTATAAATATAAGATAAAGGAAACAAATAAAATATGGCTTCATTTGGATTTATGGAATTAGTAGATGGTACTTTTAATTTTGCTCCGCAATTTCAAATTGGTAGCGAATTGAAGCATTGATTTTACTAACCAAAATGAACGAATTCAAATCTATATTGGAGGGGGATATTTTGAAAATCAAGTATTGTTGCCGAATTTATTAACAAGACGTGTGCATAACAAAATATTTCTCACAACTCTTTTGACTTCATCTCCTTCAACTTGTCGTTGCCATTGGCTACGAGTGTCCCTTTCTCTCTCCCTTCTTCTCCCTCTCCAACCACCTCTCTCTCTCTCCCTGACCATCTATCTGCCATCTGCCAATTCCACAGTAGGGTTGGTCTCTTCAACTGCTACCATTTTCTGTTGTGGGCAACTATGGGGGAAATGAAATATATAACTATATATAGCTCAAAATTTGGTTTTATCGTCAGTGGAAGATGAGAACTAGCAATGACCATAATGCTGATAAGCAGTGCGTGAATGTTCTCTTGATAATTTCTTTATTTTTTAAAAAATTGCAATGACAATGTAGTGTAGGGAGAGGTTGTCGAATTATTGACGGTTAGGGAATACTAGGCTAAATTTCTCTCTCCCCCACTTTCTCTACGGGACCAACATCTTTCCTTAGTTTTCTCTGCTACTTTTGTGTTAAAGCTCCAACATTTAAACCCTCTCTATTCCTTAGTTTTAGATTTAATTCCGCTGGTTAAAGCTCTAGCATTTAACCCTCTCCATTCCTTAGTTTTAATTGCTGCCAAGAAAAGCGAGGACATATATTAGTTCAGCAGAGAAAAACTAGGGCAAACATTCGCTTTGACAGTTTCTCAATTTAAGTGTCATGTAACTTTTATGTATTAAATGGGTCACCGATTCATGAGATGGATAATATTGTTTTCTGTAGTTTTTCTTTTAAAATTTTATATTTATAATGTGTATATACGGAAAAAGTTGTCTTATATTTGTAATTCATTTGAAATAAATAGTTCATCAAAATGTTTGTAAGTTCTTATTATGATATGATTAATTTTTTTGGTTGGAAATGATATGGTTAATTGATTATTAGCTTGTTCATCGTCTATTTTGCCATCTCCTCAGTATATTGTGAAGAGGTTAAATATGAATTGGGACTCCTTAAAATATGTCCGTGAAAAATTACATAAAAAGGTCATGCTAGCCCTACTTTCATCGAAAAACCAACACTTGTCCTTACTTTGAGCCAAAATTTAATACATGACCTTGCTTTAAGAGTGTTGATTGTTGGCTAAGCGTAGGGAATGCTTAAGAGTAGGCCCTACAACGCCTCTGGCATAAAAAAAATATAATAGACATAAATGCATTACTTTTATTTGTAAAAATTTAAAATACCTATAACAAGAGGAATGGTAAGCATACTCTCATTTTCATATTCACACAAATTTCAGTGATAAAACAAATGATTTTTTGTGTGGCTTATATAGGACTATCAAAGGACAGAGCTAGGGCAAGACCTAAGTCTTTCTAGGCTTAGGCGTCACCTACAAAGGTCACACCCTATTCACGGAGGGATTAAAATCGCTAAGCCCCAGACCTACTCTCAAGGGTTAGCACTATAAATGATAATTAAAAGTATAATGAGACCAAAAAAAGAAAATACCCTTCTTTAGCTTAGTTTAAAATCAATTCAGCATATAACCATGTCATTACTAAGTGGACTTTAGATCTTAGAGAAATATAATTCCCCACATCGTCTCTACTATGCTTAGATAGCATGTTTGTTCGCTACTAATATTTTTGGTTATATGATATTAGGCGAGATGGAAACAACCAAGATCATTCTTGCAGAAAATAACTATGAAGATTGGAAAGTTTACATAAAAAGCTACTTATCGGAGAGAGACCTTTGGGAAATTGTTAATGGAACCGAATTTGAACCCGGCCCTACTCAAGCAGAGTTCAAGACTTGGCAAATGAAAAATGCAGTGGCTTTGATAGGCATCCGAACTTCATGTGGACCACAAATACTTTCTCAAATTATGGAAATTTATTCAGCCAAAGCTTCCTGGGATTATATAGCCTCTACACACCAGCCACCAAGTGATGAAAGGACAGTCCCTTTAGAAACTGAAGTAAGGTCAACGGGGCAAGGTAATTCACAATCACAGTAATTTTCAATTTAAGATTTGCACAATCCACTTTATCCAACAATAAGAGAACACTTTCATTTTAATCCTACTTGGTCCTGCGTGCTTCAAATCCCACACTGTTATGGTCTTAAGCTCTTGTCTTTCCTATAAAATAAAAATATAACAATAAATATTTCTAAGAGCCCTCAAGGTTGGCTCCTTGAATGAGATGATACAAATCACTTGGAGGAAGCATATCCCATATTGTTTTCCCTTTCCCCAAACACAACTCTTCGTCACCCTAGAATGAGATCATACAAATCACTTGGATAACCCAAACAGAACCAATGAGTTATAAAAAGAAACTCCATCACTTGGATAACCCAAACAGAACCAAAGAGTTCTAGAAAGAAATTCCACTCTTACTACTACGGACAATAAATCATCATATGGTGAATATTTTCTGCTGCTCGCCACAAACAACACATGATTAGTATTTGCTAACCTCTAAATTTTAAATTGTTGATGGTTAAAATGTTGTATTAACTATCTTTGGGTGAATTTTCCACTTCCAAATCTTCTCAAAATCCGACTTCCTTACACCAAGCTTACTCTTTAAAAAGATTGATAAGTCACTAACCAAGAATATACCCTTGTTGTTCCCTTTCTAGGTGCGTGTATCCTTCCAATCAAGATTAGATTTATGGGAAATGCTTTTGAGCCCGTGGAAGGGCCGAGACCACACCGAGACCGTGCATCCGTGCACGGGATTTCAGGTGGGGCCTACCATGTGAACGTGGGCCCCACCTGAAATCCCATGCATGGATGCACAGTCTCAGTGGTCTCGGCCCTTTTGCGGTCCCAGTAGCAAAGTCCTAAATTTATATCCTGACATGATTTCTAACAAAGAATTGCACTCCTCTATTCCTCTTTCCCTCGTATTTCTTTTGAAAGTCGGGGACCCAATCACTCCTCCATTTCTTCTTTCCAAGAAATCTTAAGTGCATACATTCTTCTAGAAGCATAACCTATACAAACTAGTTTTAAGAATTGAATTTGATCTGGAATGTTGGATTCGTTCGGGCGAATTCATCACTGAAATTTGTGACTGAGCAATTGTAGCAACCCCCAAGGTAAACTCGCTCGAGTGAGAGTAAGATCGCTCGAGTGGGTGCCACGGGATTAGTTTAGTAACTCTGTTTTGAGCCCGTTTTGAACCCTAATATGTAAGATACTTTTGGGTTATGGTTTATATTCATTCTAATCACACTGAGAGTTTTATTCTTGAGGGAGAAAACTTTATTGCTCTTATCTGTTTTTGCCTTTGAACATAGTGACGTGTTGTGGATCCATGGATGTGGGCAATATTAGTCGAACCACGTAAATTTTGTGTGTTCTTGTTTGCATCTTGTTTCTATTTTTCTCTATTTTATCTTTCGGTTACCGATTTATGGGTTGTTGTGCAATTCACAATAGTTAGGACAAAAATTGCAAAGGCTTCCAGATTCCAGGTAATCATCTTCCCAAAATTGAACTCTATCTCCTCTCCTCGCCATAAATTGTGACTGCTCGTGGACTTGATGTAAAATCTGCATTATCCCTTTTCGAAATCCCCACTCCATAAGAAAGTTTAATTTACTTTGGTTCCCAATCATACCTTGAAGATCCAAATTTTGCTTTGATCAACCATTTACAGAGGGAGTCATTCTTAGACTAAAATTTCAATATCTACATCCCAACAAGGCCCTGTTCATGCAATGTAATCTTCTAAACCCAATACCGGCAAACTTCTTTGGTCGGCACACCCAATCCGATGTCACGAAGTGCACTCTCTTTCAATTTTCTACCTCCCCATAGAAAATCCATTTTCAATATTTCTAGTCTCTTTGCAGTAGATGTGTTAGAATTTGAAAAGGGACTTATAAAACACCAGGAGACTTCCCATCACACTTTTGTGGGGTGCTTCGATTGGATTTATTAGCCAAAAATCAATTGTGATAAAATCGATTTGTGTAGAAATTAAGGGTAAAAAAAAATAGTGTTGGGAGAATGCAGAGTTGAGTCTCTCAACTCCGTATTCTCCAAACACTATCTATTATTTGAAAAAATGATTATTTGAACATTAATTTCTACACCATCAATTTTATCACAACTGATTTTTGGCTAATAAAATCCAATTCAAATGCCCCTTGATCATTGTGATTCTTCCCCCATGGGAAAAAATATCTTCATATCTACCCTTCCAATGAGTGGATCCCAAATGCCTTTGAATATAGATCTTGCCACGAGGCAGATCCACATATCTTATTGAAAATTGACTCAAACCACATCTGAAATACTTTGCAAACTCTTCAAAACGACTTTTAGCTACACTTCCTACCCCAATTAGGGAGCTCTTAGAAAGGTTAATACGTAACCAGACAAATATCTAAGAATGGCCTTGAAATTCTCTGTTTGCTCCTTGGATGCATCTATAAACAAAGAGGAAATCTAAGCTATTACAAATGAGAGGTCATTGTTCCAATCACTCCGACCCAGAAACTTTCAACGAAACCATATGACTATGCTTTCAACATTAATTTGCTGAGAGCCTCTGCCACTATGATGAAAGGCAAAGGATATAGTGGGCCTCGAATTGGAGTACCCGATCAAACTCCCAAAGAGATACAAGCTCTAATCCACAATCTCCATTTTATCCCCGAGCTCATATTGCACATCTTGAAATTCACAAAATCCAAATCTACATGATTGTATGCCTTCTCCAAATCCAATTGGCAAAATATGTCTCTGTCTTCCCTCAAGCACAAGTCAATGCACTCATTAGCTAATAAGATGCCATCTACGAGATGTCTGCCTCGAATTAAGTTTCAAGTCTTAAAGAGTTTAAACTGTGTTGGATACTCAAAATACCATGAATTAAAAAAAAAAAAATACAGAAGTGCTAATAATATAGTGTTTAATTGCATGCATGTTTGCATTACAATTGACCTAATTTCTATGTAGAAACAGTTCTTTGTTAACAGGTTTTATTTTCTTAGCAAGGTTCTCTATTTAGTATGTTTCTCTTTTCGCTATGTTTTATTCTATTTAGTATGTTGTTTTTCTGAAAAAATTACTACCGGTTATTAGGGAATATATGAGGAGTATTGTAATAATGTGAATGAGATGCACTAAATCATTCAAGTGTATCTCATACAATATTGGATTAGCATCAATCATGGATTTGATTAGGATTACCTAATGTTCAGGTGTAAATTTAAGGAGAAGGTAACCACCTTTGGTACATGCCTAATGGTGACTAATTCATTCCTTTGGACATAACCAATATCTCATACCCACATCCACTTATTTATTTACATTTAGGGTTCCTATATACTCATTACATGGGATGGGTGACAACTCCATACCTGTGATTAGGTTTATCTTTGATCCCAATTCTGGTAAGGGCTGAACTGTGAGATCCACTCTTACAGTCCACAACCTTGATATTCATCCATAAACGAATTTTGATAAAAATGCATCTAATATTCTTCTACTATACTAAAGAATATTGAACATTAAAAATATCGAAAGGATTACAATATACAAATATTTTTTTTATGAAAACATGATATAAGAAATACTACAATAGGGAAATTTCAATTTTCACCCTAATCAGAAGCTTTGTGGCTTTTTTTATTTTTTTATTTTTAATATTATCTCCTTTGGGTGGGAACCCTTCCCCCCTTGATACATAACATTTACAAGTCGGGATCATTTGTAGAGGCCTCTATAACGATTCCTTGTGAAAACTAGGGCATGTTTGTCATCACTCCCAAAGAACAATTCTCTATTCTCTCGGAATAGAAATGCAAGAGTTTCTATTCCTAGGGAATAGAGAATTGTTCCTTGGGAGTGATGCCAAACAGACCCTAGAAGAGCACGCAGCACCTCCTGAACAAGTATTTTGGGAACACCGCCATAATTCGTGGGACAAAAATACTCTTATTCATTGTTGTAATATTCAAAATGCCCTATCAATCCTTGTAGAGGCCTCTACAAAAATCAGAGAATTAACATATATTGAATGTCAGAATAACTTATATAGTATTTCGTCTAAAAGAAAGAATCTTGGCAGGGATTACTAAAAATTACTACACTAAGAATCTACCCCTATTCAAGGCCGTGTTCCATGGACACTGGGAGCGTGCAAAATGGTTCATTGACCTCCATCCTGGTGTAGAGAGTGAGATCATCACTTCATCAAGAGAGACTGCTCTACATATTGCAGCTGTTTCTGGCCATGTGCGGATTGTGGAGCAGTTAGTGAATTTGATGCCAAAAGAGTCCTTGGAATTGAAAAACAAAGCCGGAGCGACAGCCCTTCATCTTGCTGCCTTAAGTGGAAACACAAAGATCGGGAAGGCAATGGTGGAAAAGAATATAAATTTGCCTGGCCTTGAAAATTCGTCAGGTCTAATCCCAGTTGCCATGGCGGCTTCTTGTGGCCATAAAGACATGGTTCGTTATCTTTACTCGGTCACTCCGAAACAAGTGCTAAATCCGGAAACGAGTAAAATAGGTGTTTCACTTCTTACTAGTGCAATTTGGGATGATATCTATGGTAAGCAAATTTCACGTCTTAATATTATCAAACACTCTTAAAATAGTTCTCTAATACTCTCCTCCTATTGTTTCATCCATAGATGTCGCTTTGGATCTACTAAAGCACTACCCCGGATTGGCTATTCTTGTGGATGATAATGGGGACTCAGCTGTGTATTTGTTGGCTCAAAGATCTTATGCATTCCCAAGGCGAAGTCGTCGCAATTTTTGGCAGCAATGGATCTACTCATGTTGGTTCCTTCTAACTCAGCTACTCTTTATTTAATTGAAAGAAGAAGTTGATGATTCTATAAATATACTTCTACTTCGTCATCACCAACTCATTAGCTTTCTTGCAGGAAACCTGCTTGTCAGTACACAACATAATCCTCTCCTATCTCAGCCACCTAGATGGATTTGTGAAAAATTGTATTCCTGTAACCATATATGAGAAAGCTCATGATAAACAATGTCGACGGCCCTGTCCAACTATCACATATTAGGGTGACAACATAAATTTCCTAGTTCTTTCTTAAGTGATTCAATATAAGGTCTAACTATCACATATTAGGCTGACACCATAAATTTCCTAGTTCTCTCTTTCGTGATTCAATTTATACAGATCATAAGATGTGGGTTACACAGCCTGGCCTGGCAATCTTGTCCATCATCGATATTCCTGTTGGCATCTTTGAAAGTCTTCCCCACCATTCATCCATTTTTTTGCTATTAAATCCATGAGGCATGATTTAATGAGCACAGTCCAAATGATAGGCCCCACCTTGTAGGCCCCACATGAAATCTTATGCTCTTAGAACATGATCTTGGTGGTCTCCGCCCTAAGGGGTCTCAAAGCTTTATCCAAATGATTGTTTCCATCTCGTTCGTTAAAATTTAGTCCCTTCATGAAAAATAATATAATTTTGATATAGCCCTTTTGTCGCTTACAGGTACAAATCATATGACACTATCTCATGCATCTAAAAACAGTATTCGGGACATAGAGAATCCCCAAGAGGACCCAAGTCATCGAGACCACATCATTACTCGAGGTACGTTCGTATCAAGTCATTACATAGGAAGACAAAAAAATTTAGACAAGTCAAACCGAATTTATTCTCTCTTGTAATTTAATTAAAGATAAATGCTTAAATTAATTTAACCATATATAAATTGTGCTTAAGATCCACTCACTCCTAAGGTTAATCAATTTAACCTTAGTTAATGGAATGTTAAAAGGAACACGTGGCCTGACATTTGACTAAATAGTCAAATGTGTGTTCTAATCACTGCCCCAAAACTAAACTACCCTCTAGCTTTAGTGTGTTTGGTAATTAATTAAGTGCAAAGATTTGCGGACCCATGGGGAATCCAACTTATATCACCTGTTTTTGGTTCAAGTCATGAACCATTAGTTTACATTCACGATTGTCTTTTCTCGATTATCTGAATCAACAATCCTATGATATGATTTTTTTACAATTAATGCAAACTTTTGCCACGTGGCACCAAACGTAAATTAGTTGCAACACCTTGAAGTTTTCCTCGTAAAATAGCTTTCTCTCTAATATATGGCATGACTTTCTTAGATGGCCCTTCTAGCCCAAGAAGTTTGGAAGAAGCTGAGACTAGTTCTATGTTAATTACATTTACAATATATAAGTATATTTTATAAAATATATTTTATTAATTAAATTTAAATTTAAATTTTTTTATATAAATTTAAATTTGATATTAGAAAAAAGTTACTATTATTTATGAATCACACTTATAAATGTATAAAAGTAGCGACTCTTTCTAATAGAGTCTTATTGATAGTGAGTACTTCTTATAGTAATTTAAAAAAGAGTTTTATTAGAATATAGTTACTAATAACATTTTTCTATGTATAAAGAGATTAAATCGTCCTCATTAAGAGCTAGTATAGGATTGAGTCAACCGGCTACAATTCTTACAGATTGCTATAGTTGTGCAATGTTCCCATGCACAAAACACCAAAATCCTTAGATCCTGGATTTCTGGCCATTTGAGAGCAATGTATGAGGCCTTGTTGGCACACGGAAAAGCAATGCATTTTAGCATTTCTTTAATAACAAAGCTCTTGTTAAGAGTCTGTCACTCTAATAACCATGCTAATCCCTTTCCCCCAACGCAAATATCCGGACATAGACTCGCCACTTAAGGATATTAAAAATGTATAAATTACCTTATTAGACTTGCACCAATGATTTTTCATCATTAATGATAAAATATTCTTTTTATATTAATTAATTTTACATTGTATTAGTATATTGTATAGAAAATATTTTAGTAATTAAATTTAAATTTTCTTAGATGCATTAAAATTTAACAAGAGTTCTTAATAGTTGATTGGTTATGGGTCTCAGTTATAAATGTATAAAATAAGGACTCTTTCTAATAGAGTCCTTATTGATAGTGAATACTTAATTATAATTAATTTAAAAGGGGTGTTTGGATTTTTAATTAAGACCCCTCTTACGTATCCTTTGAGAGAATCTATTTGAGGCTCATACTAAGTATTAGGTGTTGGATTTTATTTATTTATTTTGGTAACCCAGGGGTCAGGACTAGATCATCGAGGATGTGACGAAGGCTTGCAATCCACCCCACAAAGAAAGTCCGAAAAATCCTGGCAAACAAACTATACTTATATTATAATAAATTGAATGAAGTTTCAATATAATATTTTATATAATAAAATAAAAGGTATACTCATAGAACTATCACCATCTGAAAATAGTATTTATAAATATATAATTGTTAGTAGTTTCTTCGATGAATAGGTAGTATTAAAAACTCAATCCTATGCCCCCAGCATGACCCCGGCCCCATGTTGAAGATAATTGCAGGTTAGGTTTAAAGATAGGATATTATAATTAGGTCCTAGTAACTAATTATATAGACTATAAGAAATTTACAAAGTAAAATTGCTAATTACATAGGTAATCTCATGCATCTCACATAATACTATATATAATAGTTTAATTTTTAAGTGAGGTGAAGGATAATTAGTTCCATATACTACGAATGGAATGTAATGTCGTTTGGTATAAAAAATGGTCCATCTGAATTTCAAAATATAATGAATGATATAATAAATCCATATTCAAAATTTTCAATAGTTTATATTGATGATGTATTAATCTATTCTACCTCCATAGATCAATATTGGAAACATCTCAATATATTCTTTCAAATAATCAAACATAATGGTATAGTTCTATCTTATCCTAAGATTCAATTATTTCAAACTAAAATCCGGTTCCTTGGTCATAATATCCATAATGGAACTCTTATTTCTATCCAACGCTCAATCGACTTTGCCAATAAGTTTCTGGATGAGATTAATGATCGAAAACAATTACAAAGATTTTTAAGTAGTTTGAATTATAATTCAAATTACTGTCAAAATCTTAGTCAAATTTATAAACCATTAAGGGAAAGACTAAAAAAGAATCTACCTCCGTGGACCCAAGATCATACTAAATTAATCCAACAAATCAAGCAGGTAAAATCACTTCCATATTTATATTTTGTAAGCCCCAATGCTCAAAAAATTGTTGAAACTGATGCTTCTGATTTAGGATATGGAAGAATCCTAAAACAAAAAATCAATGACAAAGAAGAATTGATAAGATTTACCTCTGGTACATAATGCAATACCTTCAGTATTAATATGTGATATTTCCGCACTTATTTATGATCCTTTATGCGTGGGTGTATTATGAGAATAAATTCTTTCGGTGAATCCATTTTCGAAAAGCCAAAGTTTTTGTTTTTATCCTTCAGGAGGTTAAGAGTAATAAAATTGTACGGTTGAATATGGGTCAGACTTTATGTATAATATTTGGCATTGTTTTTGTAGAGGGTTTGTCAATCTCATTTTTGTTTTACAAATCAATTTAAATATAAAGCGGATCATGCGGAGCACCCTTTTTACACTAACCAGGGGCAATGCGTAATTATCAGGGTGCTCTGCATGATGCAGGGCTCCCTATGAAAATTAATCTCTTTACAAATTCCCCCTCTTTTTCTCTCTTACACCACTCACTTTTTGAAAACACAATTCCCCCTCTTTTTCTCTGTCTACCACACGTCCCATACTGTCTATCTAATCTCCACCGCATGTCCCTTTCGACCCCATTAACTATGGTTAAGCTTAATCAGCTCAATATTAATATTTTTTAAAATTAATTTTCTAAAAATCAAGGTATAGAGGCAAGTGAATCTTAACCACATAGGTCTCTACAATGGATCTCGACTTTGCAGTGCTTGATTAATTTTCTTATAACAATTTGATATCTCCTTAAACGATTGGATATGCTACAGCTTCTCTCTTAAGTCCTTGTTGTAAGAGAATTAATCCCACATCGACTAAATAGAGAAATATTTGTGGCCTTATATACATGTAAGGCCTCTCCACTCATTGCCAATTGGTTTTGAGTTGGATGCTTTCACATGGTATCAGAGCCCATAAGGCCCAACGGCCAAATTATGCTCACACTCACGATGACAGACCCAAACAGAAAGGCTGCATGATTGACGACCCAAAAAAAAGGCGCACGTGACAGACCTAAAATTAGGGCTGCACGTGAGGGGGCGTGTAAGAGAATTAATCCCACATCGACTAAATAGAGAAATATTTGTGGCCTTATATACATGTAAGGCCTCTCCACTCATTGCCAATTAGTTTTGAGTTGGACGCTTTCACACTTGTATTGTCCCATGAAATATTGACAGTGTTTTGGTCACAGTCCCAGGTATCAAGAAAATCTTCGATAGGAAGCTGATGAACATTCAAGCCCCTAAAATACTCAGTTGCATTTGTAAGGAAATTTCTACTTTGAATGACTCAAAGCTGAAAGAGATTGGTGCATATTCAGCAGTCTTTGAAGCAGTCAAGTATGGGAATATTGAGTTTATTGTCAAGATTATTAAGCACTGTCCTCATTTGTTGTCGTGCATTGACAAAAATAATCGAGGCATCATTTCTGCTGCAATTGTACATCGCCGAAAAAAAATCTTCAGGCTCATATATGGGATAGATGCGCAGAAGAATGAAATGGGAGTATCATTTGATAAAGATGGTAACAGTAGTTTACATCTAGCAGGAATGTTAGCATCTTCCTTCCAACTAGCTAGAGTCTCTGGTGCAGCTCTACAGATGCAACGGCAGCTACAATGGTTTAAGGTGATCCTCTCACTTTCTCAGGCTTGATTCAAATACTTTTGTTTACATTCTTTAATAATGGACTTGTTATATACTTGTGTTCATGTTAAATCGCGTCATTTCTACCTTTGTAGGAGGTCGAGAACATCGTACCACCTAAGTTCAAGGAATTGAAAAACAATAAAGGTAAGACACCTCGCGCTTTGTTTACTGAGCAACACAATAATCTGGTCAAGGAAGGAGAAAAATGGATGAAAGATACAGCATCATCTTTTTCTATGGTTGTGGCCACTCTTATTACCACAGTTATGTTTGCAGCAACCTTTACCGTACCAGGTGGTAACAACAGTAATACAGGCATCCCCATATTCCTTGGACATACTTCCTTTATTGTTTATGTAGTATCAGATGCATTATCTCTGTTTTCTTCAGCCACTTCAGTGTTGATGTTCTTAGGCATCCTCACTTCACGATTCGCGGAGGAAGACTTTTTGAAAACTCTACCTAGAAGGCTAATAATTGGTCTCGCTACCCTTTTCTTCTCTATAGTGACCATGATGATAGCCTTTGGTGCAACCCTTTTTATTGTTCTTCGGGATCGATTATCATGGGTTGCCATTCCTGTCTCTTTGCTAGCCAGTGTTCCAATTACTCTATTTGCTTTATTGCAATTTCCACTCCTTGTTGACATGGTCTACTCCACATATGGACCTGGCATCCTGAAACGAAACACAAAACGTTGAAACTACTAGTTTAATGCATGTCTATCGTATGCTGGAGATTTGAATGTAACGTCAAAAGTGTCTACTTTTTTTTTTTTGTTAACTCCCTTATAATAAGAATGTTCTAATTTTTATTTTTATTTTCTTTTGGAGGGGCACAATGTATCATTTATCTATTGACTAAGGGCATATTCAAATATTAGATGGAATATTATCGTATTTTAATTTCTTAGTAGTGATTTTAGTGAAATATTTCCTATCAATTCTAGAAACAATACAATAAAATCCAAAAAATCAATTTTAGTTTGAAAATAAATTAGATAGATAAAAGCTATTCTAAACTTGCAAGAGGAAGTCTTGGATTCCTATTTGCACCCGACTTTCACGTATGGCAGCTAAGAATAAGATGGTGGGTCCATGAACACAAATATTCTATTAGTTACCTAACATGAAATTTCATGTTAGGCTTCCCAAACTAACAAGGAAACGGTACATTGGATACACAAACCGCTCTTGGGTTCCAAGGCTCCACTTAGGAGTGTCAATGGGCAAGGCAAGCCTGACGACTGACCTGTCCCGAAAAAAGCTTGATTACAACATGCTATTTATGCTTAGGGATTAGAGCGGGACTTAAAAATGAAGCCCGTATACATTTATTTGGGCAAAGGCTAGGACTTTCCCAAGCACGGCATCGCAAAGTGACAATCACGTGTTTGAGTGACTAGTGAGACTCTTTTAGCCCTACAAAAAAATACTCATGATGCAAGTATCCATTCCCTAATATCTGGTTTTAAAAAATAGCTTAATTGAAAGTGTCTATGTCTAGACTGTTCGATCAGATGTCAAAAATTACAACTTGGTTAGTTCAACACTAATCTTAAGGATTAATGCTGCATATTAGGGTCAATCGCAGACGTTTCTACCATATGATTAGATTGCGTTGAGATCTTCAATTAGGCTGTTTTTTGCCACATGCTAGGGAAAGGATGTGATCGCTGGAATTTATCGTCTTTCCTTTCGGGCCGAGTCCTGTGTAGGAACGACGCTAAACACCTAATCGAGAGCCCCCACCTATTAATTTTAGGGAAATAGAAACCAGAATATCCAATAGATAAGGCCTAAGGTCTAAATATGAGATTCTAGATTTTTTTTTAAAAATCGTTTAAGTCTAGGGGAATATGTTAGGCACTCGAGACCCCCATTTGGAGATGATCATCTGCTTCCTATGTCTAAGCCAAATTGAACGAAATCACAAAAAAATTAAGGATGCTATTTAATCATGCAAATTAGAGATAAATCATGATTAAGGAGGAGAAGATATAATAATCCTAGGTGGGCTAGACCCGTTAGGGCTGCCTACATACCCGACAAGGCGGGATCAAGCCACAATAGTTCTTTCAAGCAAGCAAGTTTAAGATGATTGAGTTTTTTGGATATTTGAATTTTTTTATATTTTTGGGATTTGGATATGTTTTTGGTATTTTGATTTTCATTGGGGTAGTTTAGGCTCATTATAGAGCATAAGGGGTTTGGCAAGCCTAACCATGGTTTAAAATGAACCTGAGGCAAGGTCAAGATGGTTTAGGATAGTAAAGGGTGGTTGCACCCCAACTGCTCACAAGGTTTGTCACGCCACAAAATCCACCCTAGGAGATAGGAGGGGCTTTGTGCGTGACTAAACAAAACATGATGAACCAACCTGCGAAATCTACAAAGCAATAACTTTCGGAAGAATAACAATTTTTTTTTCTTTTATATACTATCTGTATTCCAAGTTCCAGTGTACAAACCAAAGACTTAAGACATATACAAATAACTCCCAAAAGAAAATCCCAAAATACATTTCACTATCTCTCTCTCATATCTCAATAATACCCCGAAGATCTCTATCACCCTCAGGACAGCCGACCCATGGTATCGAAACACATATATCAAAAGGACCTGCCGAAGATAATATTTCGACTGAGCATGAAATACTTAGGTTGTACAAACACTAAAGTAGCAAGTAGTAGACATTAATAATAACATGCTTTATAAGTCAAGAAAAAATGAGCAATTCAATTGAAACAGGCGGAACGAGCATACTAGAATATTCAAATCAGGAAACTATAACACTTTTCAAAATATGACATGTGCAAGCTTTTCAAAATCTTACTTCTAAACAATTCTATACAAGCTCTACTTTGAGACATTCATTTCAAAACAAAGTGTTTCTCTTTCTCGGAACACCTTATGAGATGAGTTCTTACAAAACAAAGTGCTTCCCTTCTCGGAACACCTTATGAGACAAATTCTTACAAAAAAAAAGTATTTTCCTTCTCGAAAGACCTTATGAAACGAGGTGTTTCCCTTCTCGAAACACCTTATGAGACTAGTTCTTACAAAACAAAGTGTTTTCCTTTCTCGGAACATCTTATGAGACGAGTTCTTACAAAACAAAGTGTTCATGTTCGAAACACCTTTGAGACGAATTACTCCTTATAAAACTTTACAAGCAAGGCCTCAAGCCCTTGATTACGAAAGTTTACAAGCAAGGCATCAAGCCCTTGAATACAAACTTTACAAGCTACAAAACGTTACAATCAAGACATTAAGCCCTTGAGTAAAGCAAGGCATCAGGCCCTTGAGTACAAAACTTTACAAGCAAGGCATCAAGCCCTTGAGTTCTTTCAAAACCAAATTCTACTTTGACAAAATCTTCACTTTGAGACAAAACTTCTTTCCAAGCCAAAATCATTCTTTAAGACTAAACTCATGTTGATTCAAAACGAAAATCTCAACATAGAAATGCACGTGTGATCATTTGTGAGCAACAACAAGCAAAATTCCCTATAGTCTAACAATATCGTCGTAGTTTACAAAAATCAAACAAACCTAATTCCTATTAATGAAATACAACAAGCTAGGTTTAGTAGAGTGTATCTACCTCTTTGAGGTTGAATCCTTGAGGTTCTTGTGTTTGAGAAGCTTTGAAGGCGAGATTTGGGCCTCAACTTTGATTCTTGGTTATCTCCCAAAATCTCTTTTAGGTTTAGTGTTAATCTAAAACCCCCGAAAAGAGGGATAGAGAGAGATTTTAAGCACTCCTCTTTACTCTTCTTTATTTATTTATCTATTGAAGGAGTTTAACTATTAGTAACTCTTTTTTAGTGGCACGCTTTTAAAGTGATTATAAGAAGTATTCATTATCAATAGGACTCTATTAGAATGAGTCCTTGTTTTTTATACATTTGCAAGTGGGACCCGTAAATAATCAGTTTTAGTAATAATCTTTCCATATTAAAGTACAATTCCATTCATATATGAAAATTAAAATTTAATTGCTAAAATATATTTTATAAAATATACTTAATATATTGTAAAATTAATTAATATAAAGAAAGTAATGTCTAATAAAAATATATGAAAAATTAAATTTTAAAAAAAATCTATAAAAATTTTAAGATTTTCATCAATAATGAAACATTATATGTGCAAAGCATATGCACCATTATGTGTGTATATATATGGTGGGGGAGGGGGCGGCTTATAACGTTCACGCAAGGATGTGAACGTTATTAAGTTCACTAACACGAAGACCAAATTGAATGGCAATCCCATCAATACCTAACTTAGGTTGGATATTTACTCAAAACTATTTTTTTCATATTTCCAAAGATGCCCTTTATGCTCATTTAATAAGTAAATTGGCATCAACTTTTCCACTCCGTGAACTTGTTATTGTTCACATCCGCATGTGAACAATAACATTCACCTATATATATACTAGTCGAAATCCCGTGCGATGATGCACGAGTGTTTATAAAAACAAAATAAAAATAAATGAAATATATTAGAACTAATCACTCTTAAAACAAATATTATGTAATTGTTAAAATTTAATTTTAAAAAAAAAGAAAATCAATTGGTCTCTACACTCTATCTTATCCCTCTTATCACAATCCCCTAAAATTCTTCACATGGATTAATACTCCCTATATTCTCTCTCTATACCTCTTATCATAATGCCCTAAAACCTCTCAATTTGATTAACATGTCCCTATATTCTCTCTATCCCTCTTATCACAATCCAGGTGCCACACCAGCACTTGTAGAATTATAGAGATCAAAGAGCATAGTCTTATTTCTTTATATTATAGTACTAGTAGCGACCCTGTGCAATGGATGGATAATAGTTAAAAATATTTAAAATTAAATAATATTATTTATTTATTTAAATATGAAGTAATATACTATAAGAATATTTAATAAAATTTATTTTTATTTGATAGACATTATTATTATTCGTATTAATTAACTGATTTTCTAATAATAATTCATTATTATTTTAATAATATTCAACAGAAAATCATAATTTGAATATTAAGTAATATATCTCAAGAATATTTAAGAAAAATTTTTAATAATAAAAGTATTTTTAGTTGATAGACATTATTATTTGTATTAATTAACTGATTTTATAATAATAATTTATTATTATTTTAATAATATTTAATAGAAAATCATAAGTTTCTTAGTATTAAACTTAAATTAATACACCCAGGAGCTGGAGATAAGAGAGGACACTACAACAGTGGTAGAGATAGAGAGGGCCCTAGGATGAGATAGTGAGTTCCAAACCTACTTGGAAGAGTTGGAGATAAAAGAGTACTCTATAATAGTGGAGATAGAGAGGGCTCCAGGATGAAATGGTGGGTCTCAAACCTGAACGGTTGAGATTAAAGAGAAAAGTCATGTGTCATCTCTAAAATAGAACTTATAGGATTGAAGGGATGAGAGTTTGGAGAGCAAAGAAATAAAGTCTTATTTCTTTATATATATATACTAGTAGAGACCCCATGCGATGCATGGGTATGAATAAAATAAAAATCTCTAAATCTCTCTCTATCTCTCTTATCACAATCTCCTAAGTCTACGGTGCACTCTGATTGGGGTGCACTCTGTCCGGGATGCATCATGTGGGATGCATTCTATCCGTGGGGCATCCTGTTGGATGCACCCAATCCGTGGCTCATCCTAGGGGATGTGTCTACTCCGTGGCGTATCCTCTTAGGTGTAGCCTCTCCGTGGGACATCCTGAGGGATGCCTTTGCTCCGTGAGGCATCCTGGAGGATGAACCCTGTCCATGGTGCATTCTTGGGGATGCATCTGCTCCGTGGTGCATCCTAGGGATTGCACTTGCTCCGTGGTGCATCCTGGCAGATGCACCCTGTCTGTGGATCTGGCAGAGGTGACTCCTCTGTGGAGGGGCAGCATGACCCTCATTGAGGGTTTGGACTGTAGACCGAGACCTCATGATTGGGGCCGCTGCGACCTCTGCTCAAGTAAGGGGAAGAGTCTCTGGGATCAGCATCAGAGGGACATAAACCCTCCTCCTGATGGTGATCAGCACATATGTTGGTCAAATGTAGATGGTCTCAATTATCCTACACACCAATCAGAGAGAAAATATAGGAAACGATTACTCACTTTCATTTTTCTGTTCTTCTTTTATTTTTTTATTTCTTCATCAAAGATAAGAGGAGAACAAAGTCCCACCAGGCGTGCCATTAATTTGTAAGAGCAAAAATTACTCAATGCGTATCAAATTTCCTCAATTGTTGTATGGAGTTTATTATTTGTTGTAGGAGACTATCCTTCTAATCTGAGTAAGCTCAGACTGTTAATTACCTTCCCGATTTGGGGAAGAAACTCAGATTAAGAAGAAGAAAATAAAAGAAAAACAGATATTGAATAAAGTATTTGTATTTATTTAATGAGGTTGCACAGATCTCATGTAGGCGTTATAAATACCTCATTGAGGTCTTTTCAAGAAAAGAAAAAGATTGGTGGCCATGTTTGAGGGTTCACCTTATATTCTCCATATCGGGGGAGTCTTTTTCCTTGGCTTACCTGCTTTCTTGTTGTCTCTTGAAGGGGAGGAGAGAGAAGCTTTTTCTCTCTTCCTTTTTTGTCTCTCTTCTTGTGTTTTCTCGTCTCTGTGTGTGTATGGGTTTCTTTTGAGAAACCCTCCTTTTCTAGGTCTGAGAGAGTCCTTTTAAGTATCTCTCTTTCACTCCTTTATTTTAGGAAAGTCAATCTGAACTCTCCTCTTAGAGGAGGACAGCTCATGGGTCTCCCTTATCTGGGAGACTCCTCAAGCTCAAGAGAATCCTCTTCTTTTGAGAACTCTTGTACTAGATTTTTCCTTTTTGAGGAAATCCTAGTACCTTTCGAAAAGGAAGATGTTTAATCACATCATTTCCTAAAATATAAGACATAGTCCTAATCTTATCATAATTATGGGGTGTCATGTGGCAACCCATGTAATTTGAAAAGAGTAGATCCTTATCTTGCGATTCCCCACAGCTTGACAGAGAATCATTTTTATTAAGGATTCTGTCATATGATAGTCAGGTACTTACGACCAGCTAGGGGCAGACTGACCTAGGTCCAAGGCCCATTTGGGCCACATACTAGGTCTCTGAAAGGGGACTGACTTTGGTCTTGTCCATGGATCAAAGGGTGAGACCAGAGGTCTTGCCCACGGATTATAGTGGTGAGATCATAGGTTTTGCCCACGAATCAAAGTTTGAGACCATAGGTCTTGCCCACAGACCAAAGGGTGAGACCATAGGTCTTGCCCATGGATCGAAGGGTGAGACCATAGGTCTTACCCACGGACCAAAGGGTGAGACCATCGGTCTTGCCAACGGATCACAGTGGTGAGACCATAGGTCTTGCATACGGATCAAAGGGTGAGACCATAGGTCTTGCCCACGGATCAAAGTGGTGAAACCATAGGTCTTGCCCATGGACCAAAGTGTGAGACCATAGGTCTTGCCCACAGATCACAGTGGTGACACCATAGGTCTTGCCCACGGATCAAAGTGGTGAGACCATAGGTCTTGCCTTTGGTCTAGGTTAGGTCCAGGACCAAATATGGCGATGATCGATCGGTGAGGCTTTACCCTCATAGATTGGACACATGTCAATCTCTCAAAGACTGGCACTAAGGGTTGGACCCGTGAGGTTTTGGTCATCACGGAAAGAATACATGTCAGCCTTTCGGAGGCTGGCACTCAAAGGTCATCCATGAGGTTTTAATCCTCAAGGATGAGACATGTGTCAGTCTCTCAAAGACTGGCATTCAAGTTTGATTCATGGGGATTTAGTCCTCACAGATTGGACACATGTCAGTCTCTCAGAGGCTGACACTCAAATATGGATTCGTGAGGTTTTAGTCCTCATGGATGAGACATGTGTTAGTCTCTCGAAGACTGGCAGTCAAGTTTGATCCGTGGGGATTTCATCCTCATGGATTGGACATGTGTTACTCTCATGGAGGCTGGCACTTAGGGTTAGGTCTGTGAGGTTTATCCTAATAGATTAAACCCCATTTTGCCTTACTGGGTGGCATGATCGCCAGCCATGAGCATTTAATGCTGATAGTTAAAGGATTGCGTGTGTTATAGGCATGCGTCACTTTAAACCATCTCTCCGAGAGATGGTGATTTGGTGTATGCGATTGCACATACATCAGGGCGATGGATGGTGAGATTTCACTGCCCACATAGACCCTAATCACCCCCCTCTAGGGTTAATATCTGGGCAACAGAAAGCTCACCTAAGCTCTCTTTCGCAATTGCGGCAGAGATGGGTATTAAGATACATTTTCGAAAGGGAGGAGATGGTGATGAGGTGCCTTTGACGGAGAGGATGGATCTATGTCCTCGTCCGGTTTTCTTTTAGAATGGAGGATGGTTTTTAGGCCACACAAGAGTTTTGACCGTGTTAGATTAAATTCGGTTGATGGCTTTCAGGGGTGATTCGAGGGAGTGTGTAGCTGGTAGGTCTCTTTCTTAGATGGTGAAAGGGTTGTTTGTGAGATTTGCAAATGGGTTTGCGGTATTTGCAAATGGAATTACAAAATCTTAGAGAGGTATTTGTTCTAGGTGGAGGTGCTTCCTGGATGTGGGTGATACGGTGTTCTATCTTGAAGATTTTCTTGGTCATTAGCAGATCAGTTCTCTTGGTTGTGATTGTGTCGTGAAATTCTTGCCAAGGTGGAGATTTGTGAGGATTGAATGGCAGAGGTAAGGTGCTGATCGAACTGTGGCGCGACAGAATCCGGAAGTTTTTTAGGTACGAACCGATCGATCGGCCAACGCGTTTTCAGTCCGTGTTTTTTTTTGGAAACTCCTATTTCGAGTGGGGGTGCTTTCTAATTTTTTAATTCTTTTGTTTAGGCCTATAAATACATAGTTATGGGTCTAGTATTGGTGAAACAATACAAAGTTGTGAGAGAGAGATAATAGAGAGAGTTTAGGCATACTAGGGCTTGGGAAAGGGTTAAGGGATCAAATAGGTAGGGATTCTCATTTGGGTTTTTTTTTGAGAAGGTGAGTTGAGTGCTTTTATACTGGTTCTACAAGGTTTCTTTGAATAAAGGAGTAATTGGATCTTGACCTGTGGACGTAGGGTGGTTATTGTCGAATCACGTATATCTCTTGTGTTCTCTTTGTTGTGTGTGCTTGTTCATTTTTTTCCGCTGGGTTCCATTATTCTCAACAAATACTTTAGCTGATTAAGATATGACTAGTGTTTGTATTGCTACATTTTTGTTTTTGTTTTCGACAGAATCAATCTCTTGATATTGAGTCAAATCAGTTGAGTCGTCATTGATTTGAAATATGAAGGGAAAAACAAGAAAAATCACAATTTTATCTGATGTATGAGTGAAAAGGGGGATAAGAAATACCATCCTCTTCTTTATCTTTACTAATATAAAGAGGATGCCCCATGTTCAAAACATTGATTGAATCTTTTGTAATTCCAAAACTACCCTTCTCTTACCTCATTCTCTTTCTTATCTTATGTACAATAGGCACTTGAATGAAATTTGTAAAATTCCCAAATTACCCTTATCGTCAGCATTATATAAGACAAACACTTAATTGAATGTTTGCTTGGTTCCTATACTGCCCCTCACTCATCTATTTATTAGGCTTGAAATTCTCTACAGTTATAAACGGACTTTAATGAATTTTAATTAGGGTTTAAAAAGATTAATATTTTTTTATAGAAACCAAAATTAGATGAGTGAACTCTAGGGGTAGATAAATCTTAACCACAATTAAGGGGTGTTAAAAGAGACATGACAACCTCAAGGGCGTAACAGGACCCCAGCTGTTGTTAAGATTCACCGACCCTAGGATTCACCCACTTATTCTTGGTTTTTAGAAAAAAATATTAATTTCTTTTAAACCTTAGTTAAAATTCACTAACTATTAGTGTTAAACTTTTTTCTTAACCAAGGTTAAGTGGATGCACCCTAATGGTGGGTGAATCTTAATCAAGGTTAAGTAGTGTTTTAAAAGGGGCACATGGTGACCTGAGTGGCATAACCAAACTCTAAGGGCTGTTGCTACACAGTTGCAGGTGGAGTTATTAAAATTAAGTGGGGATGCTTAGTTTTGATGAAGGGGAAGAAGTATGGTGATTTGAATCTTCTGAATGAGAATACAGTGGTAGGTGGAACTACTACAAGGTCTGCACGAAAACGAAAACCGGATGTTATGCAGAGGGTAGAAAGCTCACCTAAGGACTCTTACATAATTGCAACGAAGACAGGTATTCTGATAAGTTTTCAAAAGGGAGGAGATGGTGATGAGGTGCCTTTAACGGAGAGGACAGATCTATGTCCTCGTCCAAGGTTCTTTTAGAATGAAGGATGGTTTTCAAGCTACACTCGGGTTTTGACAGTGTTAGATCGAATCCAATGGATGGTTTTCTAGGATGATTCGAGGGAGTGTGTAGCTGGTGGGTCTCTTCCACAGATGGTGCAGAGGCGGGTAAGGTCAAAAGGGTTGTTTGTAACATTTGAATATGGGTTTGCAGTATTTGCAAACGAGGTTACAAAATTTTAGAGAGGTTTTTGTTCGAGGTGGAGATGCTTCCCAGATGTGGGTGATACGGTGTTCTATCTTGAAGAATTTCTTGGTTATTAGCAAATTGGTTCTCTTGGTTGTGGTGGTGTAGTGAAATTCTCACAAAGGTGGAGATTTGTGAGGATTGAATGGTGGAGGTAAGGCGCTAATCGAACGGTAGTGCGATAGAATCCAGAATTTTTCGTTGTACGGTCCGATCGATCGGAGTTACGTGTCGATCAATCGGCCAAATCATTTTCAGTCTGTGTTTATGTTTTGGAAACTCCTATTTCGAGTGGGGGTACTTTCTAATTGTCTAAGTCTTTTGTCTAGGCATATAAATACGTAGTTATGGGTCTAGGGTTTGTGAAACAATACAAAGTATTGAGAGAGAGATAATAGAAAGAGTTTAGGCATACTAGGACTTGGGAAAGGGTTAAGGAATCGGATAGGTAGGATTCTCATTTGGGTTTTTATTGAGAAGATGAGTTGAGTGCTTTTATACTGGTTCCTCAAGGTTTCTTTGAATAAAGGAGTAATCGGATCTTTACCTATGGACGTAGGGAGAATATTGCTGAACCACGTATATCTCTGTGTTTTCTTTGGTGTGTGTGCTTGTTCATTTTTTTCCGTTTGGTTCCATTATTCTCAACAAATACTTCAGCTGTTTAAGATATGACTAGTGTTTGTATTGCTGCTGTCAACACCCTATTTTTACACCCTCTTAACCGTGGTTAATTAATTTAGCTATGGTCCAAACCCTAGATCAACCCTAGTTCCAAACCCTAGGTAAACCCTTAACCATAGGACTAAACCCTAGTTAAGACCCTAGTTAACCCTAAGCTTAACCCTAGGTAGTCCTAAACCCAAACCCTAGGTAACCCTAGCCTAACCTTAGTAAGCCCTAGGTATACCCAAGGCTCAAGCCCATTTGACCAAACTTATACCTAGACAACTCAATCAAACTCAATTACCTAATTTTATTACCCAACCCAAGTAGTCAAGCCCAAATACCCAATCACCCAATTGCCTAAGCCAACGCCTATTTCCATAGCCCAAGCCCAAATGTCATAGTCAAAGTCCAATAATCATAACCCATGACCCATCTACTAATAAGCCATGATCCATAAGACCTAATCCACATATCCATATCCACCTACCCTATATCCTACAACCCATACCCATATAACCCATAGTTCACTCAACCCACCAACTCTCTTACACCTCTCTTACATCAACTCATACCTATATAACTCATAGTTCACTCAACCCACCAACTCTCTTACACTCTCTTACACTCCTTACAACACTCAATCTATCAACTCACCTTATAACACTCAAGTCTTTACCCACTAGCTCCTTTTATCCCCCATGTAAAAGACACAACCCAACCTCTTAGTTTTCCTATAAATACCAATCCCTTAGCCCCTTAGATCCATCCCTCAAGACCCCTAGAAGGTTCCCACCCACTTGTGTTTCTCTTGAGTTTGAAGAAGGGAGAAGAAACTAAGGTTTAGAGTTTTGAAAGAATTCTAAGACTAAAAGCTTAGAGTTCTTCACTAACTCTCTTCTTTTGTGGATTCTAAAACCCTACCCCTTGGAGCATTGAAGGAGAATTCTTGGAGGAGTAGGCACTCCTTTCATTTTCTCTTCTTTTTTATCTTTTTTTTTTATTTGGTTCTCTCTTCTTGATCTCTCATTTCCCAAGCATAGTTGGGCCTCTCTACACCAATCTAATGGTGTAGAGGGACCCCATATCAAAGGCAAGGAGATGCTCCTTTTTTCTTTTCCTTTCCATGTACATATTTTCTTCTTTTTTATGTACCCACAAGTGTGGATATGGGTAGGCCCATAGAGAGTGGAAGCTAAAGCTATACCTCTCTTTTTCATTTTGTTTTCTTTTGAGATTCTAGTCCTCTTTCTAGAATTTTTTGTGAAAGCTCATCCCCTCCCTAACATTCTTTAGAGCAACATTACATCATTAATAATGGTGTAAATGAACCACCTTAAAAGGGAGAGGATGAGTTTTCATTTTCTTTCATTTATTTATTTTTCCTTCATGTTCTATGTTGAATGGGTAGGTGATGGTTTAAGGACTTAAGATAAATGATGGTGTAAGGACTTAAAGAGGACATTCTTAAAAATGTTTCATACTAAAGACAATGGTATTTGATCTATTATCAACATCAATCCAACAAAATAGGTGTTGGTAATAGACCATTTACTATTCATAAGACACATCCCTCTTTATGTCTTAAACTATAATCTTTTAGCCAAACTCTTGGACTAAATTTGACTTTAGTTAAGTTTGTCAAAACCTTACCTATATGAAAATTCAAAAACATGATAAAATCTCAAAATACCAAAAACATGATAAAATCTCAAAACACCAAAAACATTCAAATATAACCAAAATATAAAAAACATTCAAATATCCCCAAAAATCTCAAAAAATATAAAAAATACAAAAAGACCAAAAAGAGACTTGCAGGACCTCCTTAGCTTTGGTTAGCTCATCTAACCATGGATAAATACCCTCTAACCGCGGTTAGACTTAACACTTGTGCACTTGACCTCCCCGGTCAACTGAACCATAGCCTTCTAGGCTAGACCCTTTGACCATCCTATGCACACACACACTCCCCCCTAGCCTCGGCACGGGCTCATGTGTCAGAACTATGCTCGGTCTGATCTCACCATGTGAGTACGTAGGCAACTCAACTCGGGTTCGACCCTAGCCATCTAGCTTTCTATTTTCTTGGATTAGCACTCACTTAAAAACTTTGGACATTCTAATTAAACTTTGAGATTATAATTGGCTTAAGTTTAGGGAGTAGGTAACCGTTATAAAACGGGGGTCTTGGGGTGCCTAACACCTTCCTCAGGGCTTAATCGAACCACTTACCCTAACTCTGATTAGACCATTTGCCTTATCCAAACAAACAAATACCCGGGACCTATCCCTAAGAATGAATAGGTGGCGACTCTCAGTCAAACTTCAAATGTGAAAGTGGGTGAAAAATCTCATGCTCACAGCTACATTTTTGTTTTTGTTTTCGACAGAATCAATCTCTTGATACTGAGTCAAATCAGTTGACTCAATCATTGATTTGAAATATAAAGGGAAAAATAAGAAAATTGCAATTTCTTCTGAAATATTAGTGAAGGGGGGGATAAGAAATACCATCCTCATCTTTATCGTTACTAATATAAAGAGGATGTCTCATGTTAAAAACGTTGATTGAATTTTTTGTAATTCCAAAACTACCCTTCTCTTATCTCATTCTCTTTCTTATCTTATGTACAATGTGCCCTTGAATGAAAGTTTGTAAAATTTCCAAATTACCCTTATGGTCAACATTATATAAGACAAACACTTAATTGAATGTTTGCCTAGTTCCCATACTACCCCTCACTCATCTATTTATTAGGGTTGAAATTCTCTACAATTATAAGCGGACTTTAGTGAATTTTAATTAGGGTTTAAAAAAATTAATATTTTTTCAAAAAAATGAAAATTAGGTGGGTGAACTATAGGGGTAAATAAATCTTAACCACAATTAAGGGGTGTTAAAAGAGACACACGATGACAACCTCAAGGGCATAATGGGACCCCAACTGTTGGTAAGATTCACCGACCCTATGATTCAACCACTTATTCTTAGTTTTTAGAAAAAAAATATTAATTTCTTTTAAACCTTAGTTAAAATTCACTAACTCTTAGTGTTAAATTTTTTTTCTTCAACCAAGGTTAGGAGGGTGAACCTTAAGGGTGGGTGAATCTTAATCACAATTAAGTAGTGTTAAAAGGGACACATGGTGACCTCAGTGGCTTAACAAGACTCTAAGGGCTATTGCTACACAGTTGCAAGTGGAGTTATTAAAATTAAGTGGGGATGCTTAGTTTTGATGAAGGAGAAGAAGTATGGTGATTTGAATCTTCTAAATGATAATATAGTGGTAGGTGGAGCTACTACAAGGTCTGTAGGAAAATGAAAACCGGATGTTATGCAGAGGGTAGAAAGCTCACCTAATGTCTCTTTCGCAATTGCAGCGGAGACGGGTATTCTGATAAGTTTTCAAAAGGGAGGAGATGGTGATGAGGTGCCTTTGACGGAGATGACGGATTTATGTCCTCGTCCGGGGTTCTTTTAGAACGGAGGATGATTTTCAGGCTACACACGGCCGTGTTTGATCGAATCCGGTGGATGGTTTTCTAGGGTAATTCGAGGGAGTGTGTAGCTGATGGATCTCTTTCGTAGATGGTGCAGAGGCGGGTAAGGTCAAAAGGGTTGTTTGTGACTTTTTCAAACTGGTGTGCGGTATTTGTAAACAAGGTTACATAATTTTATAGAGGTTTTTGTTCGAGGTGGAGGTACTTCCCTGATGTGGGTGATACGGTGTTATATGTTGAAGATTTTCTTGGTGATTAGCAAATCATTTTTCTTGGTTATGGCAGTGTCGTGAAATTCTCGTCGAGGTGGAGATTTGTGAGGATTGAACGGCAGAGGTAAGACATTGATTGAACGGCGGTGTGACAGAATTCAAAATTTTTCTTGGTGCGGACTGATCGATCGGAGTTACGCACCGATCGATTGGTCAACGCATTTTCCGTCCGTGTTTTTGTTTTGGAAATTCCTATTTCGAATGGGGGTACTTTCTAATTGTCTAAGTCTTTTGTTTATGCCTATAAATACGTAGTTATGGGTCTAGGGTTTGTGAAACAATACAAAATATTGAGAGAGAGATAATAGAAAGAGTTTAGGGCTTGGGAAAGGGATCGGATAGCTAGGGATTCTCATTTGGGTTTTTATTGAGAAGATGAGTTGAGTGCTTTTATAGTGGTTCCTCAAAGTTTCTTTGAATAAAGGAGTAATTGAATCTTGACCTATGGACGTAGGGAGGGTATTGACGAACTACGTATATCTCTTGTGTTCTCTTTGGTGTGTGTGCTAGTTCATTTTTTTCCATTGGGTTCCATTATTCTCAACAAATACTTCAGCTGATTAAGATATGACTAGTGTTTGTATTGCAACGTTTTTGTTTTTGTTTTCAACAAAATCAATCTCTTAATACTAAGTCAAATCAGTTGACTCGGTCATTGATTTGAAATATGAAGGTAAAGACAAGAAAAATCACAATTTCATCTTAAATATGAATGAAGAGGGGGATAAGAAATATCATCCTCTTCTTTATCTTTACTAATATAAAGAGGATGCCCTATGCTCAAAACGTTGATTGAATCTTTTGTAATTCCAAGACTACCTTAGTTAAAATTCACTAACCCTTAGTGTTAAATTTTTTTCTTAAACAAAGGTTAAGTGGGTGAATCCTAAGGGTGGGTGAATCATAATCACAATTAAGTATTGTTAAAAGGGACACACGGCAACCTCAGTGACGTAACCAAACTCCTTGCTCTCTTAGCAAAATGATCCGAAAGAAGAACGTCTCACCAGGCCCCGCCCGCCCCTTGTTTTTTGCTATACCCAAAATGTCTCTAAAACTTTTTAATTCTTATAATGTCTCAACATCATATTTCAATAAACAACATGTCTCTCACACTTTTTTTAAAAATCCAAAATGTCCCTCAAGTTTCTATATCCAAAATATTTTTTAATTTTTTTCAAAATGCCCTCAGTATAATGTTCCTCTTCCCAATCTTTGTCTCAATCCCTTCTATCACTTGCATCACACGTGCTGCCCACTAGTCCTACATAATCAGGGTAGCTGAAAATACCATTTGTTGGTTCAATAATCTAACCAAAACTCTTATAAAGTGAGAAAACTTATGGTGGATACCATATGTTGGATGTGTGACTCGTGTACAATACCGGGAGGAAGGACAGGAATTCGAAGTAGCTAAAAGAAGGTTTAGCTCTTCTTGATCACTTGGACAATAGTCTAGGATAAACAGTCAAAGACTAAAGAGGGACGATGGAGAAAAATCTCTCTCCAGTCTCGCACAAGACAGGGTCTTTTTCCCTTTTAGCTGTATGCAATAGCGACCACTATACTGTCTCCTTCATTTAAGGGGAAAATAAAAGGTACTGCTCAATTTGCCGTACATAGAAGGAAATAGGGACTCACAATACAATAATTCAAGAGATAAGTACCATTTAATCATCCTAAATAAAAAAAAATATTACCTAAAAGGGTATGATTTGGAAAATTTTGCCAAACAGGGATATTTCAATATTACCCTTATTAGTGTTTGGTTTTACATGAATAGCTAAGCCGTAAATATGTCAAAAGCATACCCTTTTTAGTAATAAAAATACAAAGCATGCCTTTTTTTTATAAATATAAGCATGCCCTTTTAGGTACTAAAAATACGGGAAAAGCTTTTGACATTGCAGAACGGCTCAGACCACCAAGACCTTGCACATGTGCACGAGATTTCAGGTGATGCCATCTTGTTAAGATGGGGCCCACCTGAAACTTGCCCATGGGCGCGAGTTCTCGGCCCTTTTGGGGTCTCAGTAGCAAAGTTCTAAAAATACAAAGCATGCCATTTAGGTGAAGCGTATGAGCTCATTTTATCAGATACTGCACATATGGCTATCTGTAAGACCACGCTGGGACCAAGACCACCGAGATGGTGCTGTGCAGCACGGGATTTCAGGTGCAGCACGGGATTTCAGGTGCAGCCCATTTTCATATGATAGTCCCCATCTGAAATCACATGCTGCACAGTACCGTTTCAGTGGTCTCAGCCCTAACAGGGTCTCCATAGCAGCTCCCTGAGTTCGGATGGGCAACAGGGCAAGCGGTTGTGCCAAAAAAAAAGCGCTGTTGCCCATCCTAACTCCATTTCCCTTTTATATATGGTGGTGTAACTTCTATCCTGACAAAATATACAGTCTAGGTGGTGAGAAGCAGCAAAGAATGCATTCTATAGTCCATAATTTCAGAATGAAGGAGCATCACCACCTTGCATTGTTCGTCTTGCTCCAGGTCTTCACTTTCTCCATGAACAAGGCGGGTGCTCTCGTTGATACCGATACAGATACAGATACCGCGGAAAGAGAAGCTCTCCTATCCTTCAAATCCATGGTCTCTGACCCTCGAGAATCTCTCTTAGGGTGGAACCTTAGTTCACCTCACTGTATCTGGTTCGGCGTTTCTTGCACCGGTAACACAACCAGGGTGCAATCCCTCCGCCTTCGAGGACTTGGGCTCATCGGGGCCATTTCTCCTCAACTGTCGAACCTCATCTCTCTTGAAATTCTTGACCTTTCCTACAACACCTTCCATGGCCCGATTCCCTTAGCGTTTAGCAGTCTCTCTCTCCTTCGACGTTTGATCCTTAATAATACCAACTCTATCAATGGTACCATTCCAGTCAGTCTATCTCTTTGTTCTAACCTTGAAGAAATCAGTCTTTCAGTCAACCAACTTACTGGGAACCTCCCATCTGAGTTAGGCCGTCTGTCGAGGCTCGAAATTCTCCAAGTCTCCGTGAATAATCTTACTGGTACAATCCCTCCCACGTTTGGAAATCTCTCCTCTCTTACTGTCCTCAGCCTTGCACGGAACCACTTCTTTGGCAGAATTCCAGATGAGTTGGGCAGTCTCCGGAATCTTACCATTCTTGAGTTCTCGGATAACCAATTCACCGATGAGATCCCCATTTCAATTTACAACACCTCCTCTCTCGTCGTCTTCTCTGTAACACTAAACAAGCTCATCGGAATGCTTCCGCCTGACATGGGTCTTGCTCTTCCTAATCTCAGGGAACTCTACATGGCCCAAAACAAGTTTAGCGGACCTATACCAAGTTCATTATCCAATGCCTCTTCAAGAATCCAAGTCCTTGAGCTGACTTCGAACCACTTTCATGGATCAGTTCCTTTACTTGGTAACATGAATGATCTCGTCCAGCTGAGACTAAGCTTTAATAATCTCTCTTCTACAACGGAGCAGAACCTTCAATTCATAAATTCTCTTGTAAACTGCACCAATTTGGAGGTTCTCATGCTGAATTCCAACCAACTAGCCGGCGAACTACCAAGTTCCATTGCTAACCTATCAACCCATCTCCGAGAATTTTGGGTGGATACTAATTTTCTTTCTGGCAGCTTCCCACGTGGAATGGAGAACTTCCGCAACCTCACAGTCGTGTCTCTACATCTAAATTCTTTCAAAAGTAAGGTACCAAACTCCATTGGAACCCTTCACAAATTAGAGCAATTTTCTATCCAGCAAAACTTGTTCTTCGGAGACATCCCAGATATCTTCAGCAATCTTACTCAACTATATCAGCTCACAATGGGGAATAACCACTTTTCCGGTAAAATTCCTAAGAGTATAGGATACTGCCATGGTCTATTTATACTGGGTATATTCAGGAACATGCTAAATGGGAACATACCAAACGAGATATTTGGGATCCCCTGTTTAAGCAAGCTGTTCCTGGATGAAAATGCTCTTACCGGTTCTCTGCCCATTGAAGTAGGTGGCCTGAAACATCTTGAAATCATGGATGTTTCTGATAACCAGCTGTCAGGAATTATTCCAACTACAATCGGTGGCTGCACGAGTTTGCGTATTTTTAGAATTGCTCGAAACAGATTAAGTGGCTCGATCCCAAACTCGATAGTCCAATTACCAGGGCTGGAGAGATTGGACCTTTCCTCTAATAATCTTTCTGGCCCAATCCCAGATGATCTAAAGACCCTTCGGGTCTTACAAAACTTGAATTTGTCTTTCAATCAACTGGAAGGACAGGTACCAAGAGGAGGAGTCTTCATGAACCTTGGCTGGGATTCCCTGCAAGGAAATAATAAGCTCTGTGGTGATGAGCAAGAGGTTACAGGAAAGCTGAGAGTCCCTACATGCACAAGTACAACTCAGAAGAAGCAAAATGGTTCTGTTTCACTCAAGATCATCATTCCTATTGCTAGCTTTGTATTATTGTGTGTTGTATCATGTTTCATATGGGTATTGATGTCCCACAAGAAGAAAGACAAGATAGATAAGGGAACTTGCTCGTCTCCCTCCTTCAAGGAGTGGTGGCCGAAGATATCTTACTCCGAGATTCAGTCTGCCACAAACGGTTTCGCTTTGAAAAATCTGATAGGAAAGGGAGCCTTTGGGTCTGTTTATAAAGGATTCATCGGCAGTGACGAACATAGTATGAACACTGATATTGAAGAGGGAGCCTCCACCATTGTTGCAATAAAGGTCTTTGACCTAAAACAAAACAAAGCTTCACACAGTTTCAACAGTGAATGTGAAGCTTTGAGGCATGTTCGGCATCGGAACCTGGTAAAGGTCATAACCTCATGCTCAAGCATTGACCATGGTGGAGCCGAATTCAAGGCCTTGATTATGGAGTTCATGTCCAATGGTGACCTAGATAGATGGTTATATCCAGAAGATGCTGAATCTGGACCGACTCTGAACCTAACCCAGAGACTGAATGTCGCAATAGACGTAGCTGAGGCCGTGAATTATCTGCATCACGATTGTGATCCACCTATTGTTCACCGTGATCTGAAACCAGGAAATGTACTTTTGGATGACAACATGGTTGCTCATGTGGGAGATTTCGGATTGGCCAGGTTTCTTTCTCAGAATCCATCGCAGAATCAGAGTAGCACAATAGGACTAAAGGGTTCCATTGGTTACATTGCTCCAGGTATCAAACACAACAAACTCCATTAAACTTCTTCTGGAACAACTAGCATGCAAAAGAAGAAACCGCCATTTATCTAAAAAAATTTCTATCGAAGTGTGGATATATTAAACTGATCTTAATCTGCTCTTATGTTGTCCTAGAATATGGGTTTGGCGGCAAAGTTTCGACGAGCGGGGATGTCTACAGCTATGGTATTCTACTGCTCGAGATCTTTACTACAAAGAAACCGACTGATGAGATGTTTAAGGATGGTGAACACTTGATTAAGTTTGCATCCAGAGTGTACGAGAACCGAGTTATGGAAATTATTGATCCACGGATCTTCAATGACAACAGTTATTCAAAGCATTCCAGTATTACAACCGGTACCAGTAGCTCTACCAACGAGTGGCAAAGTAGAACAGAATTGTGTCTAGCCGCTTTGGTAAGAGTTGGTTTGTCATGTGCAGCAGATTTAGCTCAAGACCGTTTAACCATGAGAGAAACTCTAACAAAGATGCATGAGATCAAAGCAAATTTATTAGAGTTGTGAGGCAAATGTCATCTGTTCTACTATTTCATAGATACTCTGTACATAACTAGGATTTATGCTCTATATCTTATGCTTCTAGTATTACTTTAACTCAATATTTTGTATTGTGTTCACTGTTGTTATGTTTTCGCTATTGCTATGGTTGGCAAGTAGTTTGTACTCGCTAAGTATTTAATGCTCTGCCGTACTTTTATATCGGCAGGTTCCGTGGATGTCCTTGACCCTGAGCCTTGGGTCGACGAGAGCCGTCTATCCCATTACAGTCTCAAGTGGATAGAGACCTCTACATATGGCCATACCTCGACTACTGTTGAGAGGAGAGTGTTAGCGAGTTCTTTTTGTATTTTGATAGGTGGGCATGTCCACCTTTACTATGATTATGTTTTGTATATGGTAATTTGGAATACTATTCTGGAGTTATAGAAGAAAAGAAAAAGTTAGTTCACGTTTCCGCACTCATGTTATAGCTTCCGCGCTCTGATTTTTATTGCTATTGCATCATGTTTATCTCGTTCATTACAGGATGGTTTGGCAGGTACACATCGTCACCTCTAAAGTATCCCTTAACTCCTAGGAGGTATTTCGGGGCGCGACATTAATGGCAGGGGTGACCTCATCATGAGGTCTCCTTAGGGAACCCATAGTGGGTTTGCCACTAACACCGTCAGTGGAGGCGGTTATGCCTCTCTACCATCACTGCCAAGTGTCAGGATCCAGATGGATGGATTATTTCCAACCATCCAGATCCTGAGGGCATTTGTGAACAGTGAAAATCTCACCGTCCATTGCCCAGGTGTGTGTGCAATAGCACACACCTGATCGCTGTCTCTCGGAGAGACGGTTTGAGTTCACGCGTGCCTATGGCACGCGTAGTACCTTTGGCTGTCAGCATTTAATGCTGATAGCTGGCATCAAGTCACCTAGCTAAGCAAAGGTGGGGTTGATCCGTAAGGATAAACCTCACGGATCCACCCTAAGTGGTAGCTCCCAAAGAGGCTGATACATAGCCCATCCGTGAGGGTTAAAACCTCATGGATCCAATATTAAATGTTGGCCTCCGAGAAGCTGACACATGTTCATCCGTGAGGACAAAATCTCACGGATCCAACTATGAATATTAGCCTCCGAGAGGTTGACACGTGTTTATCCGAGATGACTAAAACTTCATGGATCCAATCTTAGGTGTCAGCCTTTGAGAGGCTGACACGTGTTTATTTGTAAGGATCAAAACCTCACGGATCCAACTTTGGTGCTAGCCTCTAAGAGGTTGACACCTGTCTCATTCGTGAGGATTAACCCTCCACGAATTATATTTAGTGCCAACCTCCGAGAGGATGACAAGTGTCCATTTCCTGAGGATAAGTCCTCACAGATCAAATATAATGTCCTGGATCTAACCTAGATCACGAGCAAGACTGTGGTCCGTGGTTGAGACCTATGGTCTGACCTTGTGATCCGTGATTGAGACCTATGGTCTCACCTTGTGGTTTGTGGTTGAGACCTATGGTCTCACCTTGTGGTCCGTGGTTTAGACTTAATTATGGTCTCACCTGGTGATCCGTGATTGAGACCTATGGTCTCACCTTGTGATCCGTGGGCAAGACCTATGGTCTCACCCTTCCAATCCGTGGGCTGACCCAGGTCAGTCTGTCCCCAACTGACAGTTAATATCTGACTGTCATGGGACAGAGAATCCTTGATAAAAATGATTCTCTGTCAAGCTGTGAGGGGATCCCAAGATAAGGATCCTCTCTTTTAAAATCACATGGGATGCCACATGGCACCCCATAATTGTGATATGATTAGGATTATGTCCTATATCTTAGGAAAGGATGAGATGAAACATCCCCTTATAAATCTTAAGTTATTGTATTATATATGTAATCTATTATATGTAGTACTATATATGGTATAACATATATAATGGAGGGCCGGGTCGAGCCCATGCTTACCAAGCCCGACCCTCAAGCAAGAGGGCCTTTTAGAAATAGTTCAAGCTCAGCCCTAGTGCCCTATTAAGGGGAAATAAAGCCTTCTATTTGTGGGCTTCAAGGGGTTGGGTCCGCCCCCCTCTTCAAAGGACGGATTAAAAACCCTACTTGTAACATGTGTTAGTTTTTGGCCGAGAGTGCTGATTGCCTTAAGTATAGGGCTAGTTTTTGGTTGAGAGTGAAAATTGCCTTAAGAGTAGGGCTAGCACACCTCTCATGCCAGTACTTAATATAATAATATTTATTGGAAAGGTCTTTAGAATTCCCCGTTAATACGGGCGCCGGCTATGTCGTATTTTGATATGAAAAAGCTGATGAGTCCCCCTCTGGGTCTTAATCAATCTAGGACCAACCTCATTGGCACTGTATTGACTATTGATGCTCTAACCTGCCCCAAAAGGCATTGCCCTTGGAAAATTACTGGGCTACAATATATCCATCCCCACCTTTCCCCTCTCCCAATGACAGTGCTGAATGAAATCTATCTACCGAATTTCTGTGAGATTCCCTGAGAGTTCCATACTTTGCTTCTTAAGTGGTCTACTTGATGGGCCATCTTTTCCATTGGATTGATTATAACATCAGCATTGATTGGACAATCCTTACTCTCCATGGTCAATCACATTCATTTGCAGGAAACTAAAAAGAAACTCTCTAGTGTTATTGAGACAAATAGCAAGGCGATGACTCTCCGATGATATTCGGCCACATGGCGAAATCTGCAGCATTCTATAAAGAGATGATCTGGATTGTTAGATGGGCCAAAGGTTGGATGGTTGATTGGGTGAAGTAAGAATCTTTCACAATGGAGAAAAAGCATACAATCCCACTTATAATCCATTACTGTGGATTGAGATTGAGATTGACTAGTGCTGTACAGTAGATATGGGATGCTCATCTTGACTCCCATGTGAAGAAGAGACCTTCATAAGGCCCATTTAAAGTGAGAAGAAGAAAGAGAGTAGTGGGAAGCAAAACAGGGGAAAGCAAGAAAGTAAAGAGAGATGAAAATATGGGTAACGTCTATATAAGTATAATATGTATAGCTTGGAATTCTCTTCAAAGGCCAGAACAATAGAAGTGACAAATACTTATCTGACCTAAACAAACAACAAAGACAGACTTGTTATTTTAAAATGAAATATGGGTGTTTTTACGAGGTCTTTGAATTTTCTTGGGTTTTCTATATTCTTTATGATCTATGTAAGAAACGTGCTTGGCTGGAAATGATATTATAAATTGTACATGCAAACGTGGGTTAGTTGGGCTTCCTAATAATATGGCATTTAAGCTTGTTAGGAATTTTCAACCATGCCCATTTTGCTGGGAATGTTAATGATGTAATTAGCTCTAGACATCAACAGTGTTTTTTCCCGATGTGGTTTCTGTTTCTCCATACCCATCAAAGTTTGAGACAGAGACATGAGGAAAGGGCTATATGACGATTGTTTTGCTTTTGTATAAGGCTGTTTCTAACTAAGCTTCTGCCACTTTATTTCTGATCTGCCAAGTATGCCTCTATGGATATTTAATGAACATTAGAGGTGTCTTGTTCCTCATTCCTGTGTTTTTTTTTATTCTTTGTATATTAATTATGAAATCTGTAATTTTTATCATTTCAATATTTTAATAAATAATTTTATTTACTTGTCTTTGTAGGAAGGAGCAGGCAGCACACATCTGTCGAGTTTTAGAGGTGTGGGAGGGAACCAACGAGATGAAGATAGCTAGATTTATGATTTATTGACACTTTTTTATGGACATGTGTATTTATTACATTATGATGGGCACGTGTGGTGATTAGATGTATTTATTTTATACTGATTGTGGATTTTCATATAGAAAATTTCTTTTTATATATAATGTCATTATGGGCATGGTTTTGTTTCTTTTATACTGTTGACAGGTACAAAACAGGTAAATATATATATATATATATATATATATATTGTTGACAAGTACAAAACAGGTAAAAAAAATATATATATATTTGTTAGAAAATAATTTTTAATTTTTTTTATGTCATGACTATTCGCGGCGTTTGGTAAACGCCGTTAGTGGTACTCGTAACTATGACAGCGTTTTCGAAACGCCGTAATAATCATATCTGTAACGGCACTTCTATAAAGGCCGTCAAAGGTTGAGTCTATCACGACGTTTATAGAAATGTTGTCAACCTTTGACGGCGTTTACGAAAATGCCGTTATAGATAAGTTTATTATGCTGTTTTTAGAAACGCCGTCAAAGGTTGAATCTATGACGGCAATTCTAAAAACGCCGTGAAAGATTTAATCTGTGACGACATTTCTAGAAACGCCGTGAAAGGTTTAGTCTATAACGGCGTTTCTAGAAAACGCCGTTAAAGGTTAGTCTATGACAGCGTATAAAAAATGCCGTCAAGATAAATTCCGTCTTTACCTTCCCTGACACGAGCAATAACGGTGTTCTCTTCAAAACGCCGTTATTGACTATAATGGCGTTTTTTGGATTTTTGGCGGTGATTTAAAAACGCTGTTAAAAGTCTTAAATTTTGTAGTGATTTTGGAATGTGAAAATGGGAAGAACATTTTGTATATAATTAATGCATTGTATGCATTTGTTGAAATGGCTAAGAACACTAAGTATGAAAAGTGATGATATTGAAAATCTTGTATGAGTATAATAAGATATACTATGATGACTTGTGCTTAGAAATGATGTTAGAAATGTTAGTATGAATATGCCAAGATATGAAGGATGTTTTGATAAATTTACGCCGATTTAAGTTGCATGGTGATTGATATTTGAGTAGGCCAATGCTTAGAGGAAGTCCTCGATGCCGGGAATTCTCCAACTAGGGAGATATAACCTAGTAGAGTTTCTTAACGGAAGATGGAATCTAAGTGATGACTAAATTCAGATGTTAATCACGATATTCAAGCACTAGTTCACATGTTTGGTAGTTTACAAGTCTCACGGGTACACGAGTATGAACACGGATATTGTACGGACACTGAATACTGAAAAACAAGGACAAGGACAAGGACAAGGAAAAGTAAAAAGACTCTGAACACTGAAATACAAGTACAAGGACTCTGAACACTGAATTTCAAGTACAAGGACAAGGACATTGCATGGTTTTATAAGGACCCTGAAATTTAAGTAGTTTCGGTATTCATCGATGCTCTCATTGGATAAGATTTCAAGTCCTGGATAATTATCTTGAACATTTGGGATCTAAGAACTCTAGGAGCTTACGTTTCTGTCGATGCACCTCCATGGATCTAAATACAAAGACCTCAATAACTATTTTTATGTGAAATCAAGCATGCATGACATTCAAGATACAAGTCCAAGAGTCACAAGTTCAAGAGTCACACAAGTACATGAGTTAAGCTAAGTCATGATGTTCACATGTTTCCACACTTTGATTAAGTTCATGTTATATTAAACTGCTATTGACTTTATAATTGTTACATGATTTGGATATTTGACATATGCTTATACTATTGTTAGTTAGTTTGGATATCCGCTAAGTATTAAATGCTCAGTCGACCTGTTATTGTCGTTCAGGTCTAGTGCATGAGCAGACAGCTACTCCTTGGGTGTAAGAGGAGTATTTTTAAGGAAGCGGAAAAATGTGATCTTCCAGTTGAGGGAGTCCGGGATCCTGACCGGTCCCCGCATTATTAGTTTATTTCCATTTTCAGTTTTGTTGAACGAGAACTTATAATAGACTTGAGACTTTTAGTAGATGTTGTTTTAGTTTATGTTTTTGAAATTCGATCATTTCGGTTTATTATATATCAGAGGAGATGCTTTTATGGAAAGAAATTTTATAGTTGCCATTTTGGGAGAATTATCTTTTAGTTTGCCTTATTGCTATAAAGGTTAAGTAGGGATAAGTAATGTGACGGACCCAAATTCCCATTATGACCAAGGTGGGATTTTGGGGTTGTTACACATGGAGTTAACCCACAGGGGGGCATTTACTAAGGACTGGTTTTTTGGCCAATCCGCAGAGGTTCATCAAGTCAAGTCTATCCACAGAGACAGACCAAAGCCACATGAAGACTTGAGCTTAGAGGGGTGCAGACACTCATTTGATTTGGTATAAAACAGACGCATTCAAGTTGGTGAACCCCACCTTAATCAGGTGTTGCAATTTTGCTGCCACAGTGACATTGCATAATTGTGGGAGATGGCATCCCCAAAGGCCCAATAGTTTGGCAAATAATCAGTATATTCGAGATTCTTTGAAACTTTAGCAACAATGTATGGTGTTAACAAATATTAATGTCGGTAATAATGGCCTCTAAACAACTGTTGTTAACAAATTGTAGTAAAATCTCTAAATGTATAATTATTCTTTCAATTCAAAGAAATAATTAAAAATATTTGACATAATACAAGAAAATGGCAGACAAGTACTTATTTTCGCCATCTCAAACCTTGAAATTTGGTGATTTTTGATCTTGAAGAGCTCCTTGTACATTACAAAATCTCTAGTATTAGATGAAGACAAGAGAGGAAAAGAGAATTATAGGGATTGATCATAAAACAGTTCACATTATTATTATAAAGTATAATTAGAGATTACATTCTATTACAACCCATTTCTGCCGGATACTTGGACGCAAAAACATAATATATAGTTTTCATAAAATTGATTACAAATAGAATCTAAGTATCTTCGACATCAAGTTCACTTCTGAATTTTTCACGAGTAACCAGATAGCTTCCTCTTCTTCTCCCTTTTTATTTATTTATTTATTTTTATTTCTAATAATCATGGTGGTGGATATGTTGGATAAGGTTGAGAGGAGAATCCTCCTCGTCCGACACCGCCACGGGGGTAGTAAGGAATGTAGCCAGGTTGACCGGCGTAGTCTTTATCAATTGGCACACCAAGAACCCGTCGTCCTGGAAGAAAAGAATGTTACATTACAAAACGTTGATCAATTAATTATGTGCTTAATCGAAAAATTGAAAATAAAAGAAGGCATAAAATATAGAAAACCCAGACTGAAGCAGTTAATTAATCTTGCTCCAGCAATGGAATTGAAGTCCGAGAAGTCAAAAAGGGATTCAAACCACAATAGCTTAATACTGATCAAAAAACGTAGAATTAGTTTCTGACAAACCGAGTTTCCATTCTGGTATTGGTATTGCTTCTTGGAATCCTGCAGTAGCCACCTCAAAGGACCAAAGAAACAAGGTTGCTACAAAAATGGCCATCACCATGACATGAGAAGCTTTGGAGAAAGCCATATTCCTCACACTACCTTATAGAGAGAAAAGATAAGTAAAGCTTGAGCAAAGAAAGCTCAAGCAAGAGTTTGAACTGAGAGTTCTGTTCAAACCAAATTTATAGTTGAACATGAGGCTATGTACTCAAATTTATAGTTGAATATGAGGCTATGCCATAAGTGAATCAAGGACTCCCGTTAATGAGCTGACAAAGACATGATAAGAGTAGTATTTGTCTTTTTCTTTTTCTTATTGTGACCGAATCAACCTCTTGGTGGAATCAGTTGACTCGGTCATTGATTTGAGATATGAATACCAAAAAAAAAAAAACATAAATCACAATTTCCTTATGAGTGAAGAAGGGGATATTATGAGAAATAACATCCTCCTCTCTGTCATACATATTCAACATGGTAAGGATCCTAATGGTGGATTTTATTTGTTGACACGTGTACAATACGAGTAGGAAGGAAAGGAGTTCCCATCTTCTAAGAGTTAGGGTTTAGCTCTACTTGAGAAAAATCCATCCCCAGTCTCACACCAGACACAAAGTCATTTTCCATCTGAGCTGTATAAAGAGAAGTGACATTTTCCCTTGGAGCTGTATAAAGTGAATAGTCTGCCTCCCCCTTCGATGAGACTGGATTTATGCAATAGTAACTACAAGTAAAATTCACAGGTTAAAAAAAAGAAAAAATTCACGCTGGCTCTTGCGGTAATAGTGGGGTGTGGCCTCTCTCAAATTGAGGCGTCTTGGGATCTAATCCCCTGGGTGATGAGTAGCGAGAACTCTAATCCTCAGTGCTAACCATTAAACCCTATACTAACATAGGTAAATGACAGGACTTTACTACCAAGAACCAGTTAGAGCCGAGACCACCGAGACCATGCTGTGCAGCACAAGATTTCAGGTAGACCCCATTTTCACATGGTATGCTCCACTTGGAATCCTGTGCTGCAGTTTCGTGGTCTTGACCCTAATACTTTCTCAAAAGCATTTCCCTAAATGATATCCTTCAAAAAAAAAAAAAAAAAGTCACGGTGATGCTTATCCGAATAATAAGACATAAAAAAATAAAAAGCAAGGCATAGAGATGGTTATCTGAATGATGGGACATGCTATGTGTGTGTGTGTGTTTTTTTTTTTTTTTTTCTTTTTGAGGGGGGATGTGGTACAAGTTTTGCAAATACCCTGTAATGAGTAACAGTTTTGCAAATTAACTCGTTTTGCAACCATTTGACAAACAACCTCAATCCCTTAGTTTCGTTAAGCTTCCGTTGTTATTCTTATTATTCTTAAGAAAATGACTATTATGCCCTTATAATATTTCATAACCTCACAAAGCCTTTTATACTCTTTAACTATGGTCAATAAGTTTAAATTCTTTTGATTTAGATCTTAACCCGTAAGGATAAAGCATCTAACCTTGGTTTTTAAAAATAAATTAACATGTCCCCCCTTTTAACTCCCTTTAACTTGAGATAAGATAACACTAACCCTTAGCGTTGAAACATCTAACCTTGGTTTTAAAAGAAAAAATTAAAGTGTTCCCTTTAAACTCCCTTTAACCATGGACAAGATTCATTAACCCTTAGGGTTAGAGCATCTAACCATGATTTTTAGGAAAAAAAAAACGTAGAAAAAATTAATGTGTCCCTTTGTAACTCCATTGAACTATGGTTAAGATTCACTCACCCTTAGGTTTAAAACATCTGACTTTGGTTTGTAGAAAAAAACTTAATTTTAACTTGTCTTTTAACTCCTTTTAACCGCGGTTAAGGTTTACTAAAAAAATTAAGAATTTAATTTGTCTCCTTTTAACTCCCTTTAATGGTGGTTAATATCAATTAATGCTTAGGGTTAAGCATCATGGTCCTTGTTATTTCCAAAAAAATTAACACGTCCCTTCCATAAGGATTAGTGAACCCTAACCACAATTAAAGTGAGTTAAACGATAGGTTAAATTGGTTTTCTAAAAATAAGGTTAACCCTAAGGGTTAGTTGATCTTAACCACAATTAAAGGGAGCTAAAAGGGGACACCTTAAATTTTATTTATTTTTTCTAAAAACCAAATTTAGATGTTTTAACCCTAAGGGTGAGTGAATCTTAACCACAATTAAAGGGAGTTACAAAGGGACACGTTAATTTTCTTCAAAAAACTTTCTAAAAATCTAGGTTAGATGCTTTTACTCTAAAGGTTAAGAATTCTAAACCACAGTTAAAGGGAATACAAAGGGGCATGTTAATTTTTTTTATTTTAAAACCAAGGTTAGTTGCATTAACTCTAAGGGTTAGTGTCATCTTAACCTAAGTTAAAGGGCGTTAAATGGGGACATGTTAGTATTTTTTTTAAAGCAGGGTCAGATACTTTATCCTTAAGGGTGTGAATCTTGTGTGAATCTTAATCACAAGGGTTAAAACTTATTACCCATAGTTCAAGGGTATAAAAGCTTTGTGAGGTTATGAAATTTTATAAGGGCATAATAGTTATTTTCCTAACAATATTGAAGGGGAAAATTCCCATACTCACCATGTGTCAATAGCTGCAACAATCTTTGGTTTCCTGGTACAAGGAAGATAGCAAAACTATACCTATAAATGAAACTAAGGGGGCGGGTGTGCATCATTAAATAAGCTCTAATGATAAAGTCAGTATAAGGCATAAATATATGAGCATGATAGTGTTGAGATACTTATTGTGAGGTTATTGATCATATGCCTTGAGGACGTTCTCTGGTGTTGTGCTCTGGAGGATGAGCGATGGAGACATAGAGAACGTAGCTCAGGAGACACAAAGGACGTAGCTCAGATGGCACAAAGGACGGAACAAAGGACGAAGCTCGGATGGCACAAAGGATGTAGCTTTCGGACAACGTTTAGACAATGAGCTCAGACAAGGCTCAGACAACGTACTCCGACAATGCTCAGACAACAGGCACGTTGTGACTAGAACAATGGGTACATTGTGAACTAGACAACGGGCACGACAGTGGAGGATGTAGCTCGGACAACGCAACTCGGACAACGTAGCTCTCGGACAACGCAGCTCGGACAACGTAGCTCAGGTATAGTTGATAGCGTCAGGCACAAGTTCAATTATGAGTGTACTCAGCAAATGATCAATTGCGAGGTCATGCAAGTAGAAGTGTGACCTCTCAGTTCTCCTCATTCTTCTTTTCTCTTTTCTTATTTTCTCTCTTACCTTCCGCGTCATCCTGTTTTCTCTGGTGATTCTTGCCTATTTATAGGCATTTGGAGTCATCATGACTTGTGTAGTCATGATGAGGTCACCTGTCAGATAACACTCAAAAGAGACAGCGCATTGCCCAAGTGGGCTTATGTCGACTAAATTGTTAGAATTTGTTAGAGTGGGAATTTTCCATTTTACCCATTCTTTTTACAAATTTTTCCCATAACAATTAGCCCCTTTATGATGCTTTGAATGCAGTTCGAAGTATCATAAATCACTCTAAACATAAGGTGAAAAATACCTTAGTCTGTAGGTGCTGATTGTGCTCTGCTCTCCATTCTCTTTTGGTGTATATGCTCCATTGTCACTAATACGTTATGCTATCACATGGAGACTGATGTTGTGGAGGCAGGGCTCACCGAGGAGTTAGAGCGAATCATTGACAACGAGGCTAAGCTTACGAACAACAAAGACGAACTTCCATTAACGAGGACGAGCTTGTGCCAGCGAAGACGAGCTTATGTCAGCCCCTACTCAGATCAGAGTAGCTGCTTCTCATGCATAGTGCCTCAGAGCATGTTTAGAGAACACAGGAATGTACATGTATCACAACACCATGAAAAATGAAGTCATTAGGTACTTCGAGCACGAGAAGGTGCATGAACACATGAAGATGCATGAGCACAGGGATTCACTAGATAAACACATGGATGAGTTTGCAGTAAACACCATCATAAATATAGGCAAATGTTATCTCACGCGAATGACTCGTAATGGGGCATCATGACACCATGCTCAGATGGCATTGCATGAGGATAAGTCAATTGGTCACTTAACGGACAATGCATCTGAGTGAATCATGCTTAGATATGTGTTGAACCATGTGGTAAGACATCTCGCTCGAATGACATGTCATTAATAAGCTATAAGTGTCCCATCATCGTATTCAGACATATTAGATAAGACATCATTTGACATTGCATTCACGATTTTTTTACTTGAAATGGCACCGGTCGCTTCTCTTGATTATGCACTTGACAATTCATTTGATACGTTGATCATTCACTAATAAGTCACTAAATAATTCACTTGAGATTGAGAATTCACTAGAGCATCCACTGAACAGTTTATTTGATAAAGCATTTGAGAATGTACTCGATAATTACCTCTTGGTTGTTGCTGTGCAGTGAAAGCCCTATTCAGGTGTAGAAGATGCTCGTCATTTGCGATTATCTAAGCCCCTTTGTCTCGTTCCCACAAATAGGGGTTTGTTTCCTACAGAAGGCGCCATTTTGATGGGGAAAATTCTCATACTCGCCACGCATCAGTAGCTGAAACAATCTTTGGTTTCCTGGTAGAAGGAAGATAGCAAAACTCCACCTGTAAATGAAACTAAGGGGGCGGGTGTGCACCCTGAAATAAGCTCCGATGGTAAAGTCAGTATAAGGCATAAGTAAATGAGCATGATAGTGTAGAGAAACTTACCGTGAGGTCATTGAGCATATGCACTTGAGGACGAGCTTTGGTGTTATGCTCTGGAGGATGAGCGATGGAGACGTAGAGGACGTAGCTCAGGAGACACAAAGGACGTAGCTTGGATGGTTGAAAGGACGGCACAAAGGACGTAGCTCTCAGACAACGTTCAGACAACGGACTCGGACAAGGCTTAGACAATGTTCAGACAACGTGCTCAGACAACGGGCTCAGACAATGCTCAGACAACGGGCACGTTCTGACTAAAACAACGGGTGCATTGTGAACTAGACAACGGGCTCAACAGTGGAGGATGTAGCTCAGACAACACAGCTCGGACAACGCAGCTCGGACAACCGGACAATGCAGCTTTGGTACAGTTGACAGCGTCAAACATGAGTTCAAGTATGAGTGTACTCAGCCGATGATCAATTACGAGGTCGTGCAAGTAGCAGTGTGACCTCTCAGTTCTCCTCATTCTTCTTCTTTTCTCTTTGCTTATTTTCTCTCTTGCCTTCCGCACCATCCTATTTTCTCTAGTGATTCTTACTTATTTATAGGCATTTGGAGTCATCATGACTTGTGTAGTCATGATGAGATCACCTGTCAGATAAAACTCAAAAGAGCCAACACATTGCCCAAGTGGGCTTATGTCGTCTAAATTGTTAGAATTTGTTAGAGTGAGAAATTCTCATTTTACCCCTTCTTTTTACGAATTTTTTCCATTACAAATATCAAACGGAAGCTTAACGAAACTGTAACGACCCTGAAATCCTACAAGGCTAAATAGGACTTTGGAATCGTCACATAACTTAAACCTGCTTAAAATCTATGCATATAAGGCATACTACACGAGTCCCCAAAAATAAGAGTAATAAAATTTATATATATGTAAATTCAAACCATCCTGCTCAAGTCTATAGCCAACATATACAATCCATTATAAACAAAATAGTCTGATACACAACTATAAAGAAGTCTAATAAGCAACATCATCTAAAGGTGTATTACAATCCTCTTATCTAAAACAAAACAACTCAGAAAGTAAACTATGATCTACTAGCATGGATAACTCTCAAAATCTTTGGCTGCCTCCTCTGGAAGCTCACCACTTCTCCTTCTTCAAAGTACTCCTCTTCCACCCAAGGATTTACTGCCTGAATTAGCTAAACCTGTACGATAATAACAGGTTAACTGAGCATTGAATACTTAACGGATATCCAGTCTAACTAACAATAGTAATAACTCATGCTTATAACTAATATCAAATTTATAAGACAATTAAAAAATCAATATAACATGTTCATATGACGTTTGCATAATCCATGACAGGTTCATATAACATAATCAATAACTGGTTCATATGACATTTGCATAGTCCATGACAGGTTCATATAGCATAATCAATAATAGGTTCACATAGCGTAATCAATGACAGGTTCATATGACATTTGCATAATTAGAGTGCGGAAAAGATGGGAGCATATCATGACGTGTTTCATTACCCTTATAATTCCATGTTCATGATTCAGTAATTGTAATTCAGTTCCAATGTCCGATAGCACATGATATGATCTACAATGCATGATAAGATCAGTATTCATAATTCAATATTCTTATCCGACAACGCATAATAAGATCACTGTTCATAATTCAATATTCTTATCTGACAATGTATGATAAGATCGACAACGCATGATAAGATCAGTGTTCATAATTCAATATTCTTATCCGGCAATGCATGATAAGATCGGCAATGCATGAGAAGTTCTGATAACGCATGATAAGATTAGTGTTCACATCATCATCTTGACTCTCGTACTTGTGAGAATCTTAGACTTAGGAGACAACATGCTTATGAAATACTTATGCTTATGAGTCTTTAAGCAGCTTATTCAGATCATGCACTTATTCAGATCCCTCATTGAGCTTATCCAGTCTATCAAGCGTATCCAATGCTTATGCTTGTGGTCAACATGTGTGACTTCTGAAGCTCTTATCTTAGCATACACGTGAGTTTGTACATAAGTATCGCAATTAACATTCAAATTGGTCAACGCTTAGATTTTGATCTCCCACCATGGAAACTCCACTATACTGTCCCATACCATATAGTTAGAGAATTTCCGGTTTGGAAGACCTTCCTCTAAACTTTGTCCAACCCGAATATCAATCACTATACGATATAGATAGGCAATTTAACATTTGGGATTAATATTCGAACTCGGTCATCGCCTAAATTTCAGTCTTCTGTCGAGAAACTCCGCTAGGTTACATCTCTCTAGTTAGAGAATTCCCGACCTGGAGGACTTCCTCTAGACTTTGGCCTATCCAAATATTGATCACCGTACAAGTATAAATAGGGCATAATTTAACATGCGAGAGTTTAGGGCATAATTTACATAGTCATAGCAAAACAATACCTTATCATGATTTCACAATTTTCTTAACCAACTTAATAAATAGTAAACTTCATCTCATTCCCTTCATTCATAAAACATCATAATAGTAGAATCATACTTAATAGAATTTGCAACCCCAAGTAAAACCCCCTCGTTATATAAATAGAACATAATTTAGCATGATAAACTATAATATCCCCTTAGCTTAGTTTCTCAATTCTCAATAACATCATATTTAACATTGAAAACACTCCCAAGCATTTCAACAAACACCTTATGTGTATTTGTTATGAGTACGTTGCCCTTTCCCAGTTTTCCATTATACAATAGCTATTTACATAATCCATGAGTATCCAATTCAAGCTCAACCCCACTCCATGCATCTATAATTCATCAATTTACAATTTTAGCCAATTCACTAATATTTCCATACATCCATAACCCATAAAACATAACCCATAACCCAATTAAGCTTCTAACATACAAATACATCTATATCCTTACTTAAACATGCAATGTTCCATACAAATTCATCGTTTATCATACTTAATCAATAAACATACTAATATAAGGATTAGATTAGGAGAGATATCGACCATTCATACATAATGGAGCTTGTAGCACATGAAAAACCCTCATTACAAGAGTAAAATCCTCCATTCATGCTTATTACTTACTCATCTTTGCATAATCAATTAATATCCTTGATAATCCATAAAAATTATTATTTAAAATATGCAAAAAATTTACTAAGGTTAGATTAGAAAGGATATCGACCTTAGGGATCCTTCCCTTGGATCCAAATCGCTCCCGAGATGCTTTGGGGAAGATCTCCAAGCTAATCGTCTTCTTCTCTAAGAAAAACTCTTCTTCTCCAAGATAAAACCCTCTTAGACCCTAGGTTTTTACTCTCCTTTTGTTAAATTAGGTTAGAAATGGGTACAATACCCTACAACCTCGAAATAAGGTCCCTATTTATAGCCTCAAGGGTTAAAAACCCAAAAAAAAAGCTTTTTAAACAAAATCTGGGTCCGCGTGCGATCGATTGCACCTTTGGTGCGATTTATCGCACTTAGACCTGAAAGACAATCAAAAGAACTCACCTGAATGCGATCGATCGTAGGAATTTGTAATACATCGTACTATTTTGCGATCGATCGCACCTTATTTGCGATAGATCGCAGCCCTCATCTGATTTTGGCTGATTTTTACTCCGCTTTAATATTTTGACCATAACGTTTGATTCGCTTATCAGGTTTTGACGATTCAACTTACACTGGATTTTTATTTCAAAGGGGAACAACTTTTATGTTTTATGAAACTCCTAATTCTGAGTTTTAAATGGTCTAAATGGGCCCACAAGTGGACTGGTCTGCAATTTCAACAGCTAAAACATCGGAAAACTCACTTTTGATTTAGCTTAGACTCAAAATCTAGAAAAAAATTAAACATGAACTTCGGAGAAGATTCCAATAAATTTCTAATGGTTCAAGAATCACTTAATTCCGATAAATGGTGACAAAACTAAAGCTTCCTAAAGTTCAGGGTGCGTTAAGGCCTCCCTCTCTTTACAAATTTGATTAAGCCTAGATCACACCACACTAATTAGATATAAATACACACGCATTAAAACATGATAAAAGACTAAAATACCCATAATACTTGTATAAAAAGCATGAAAAAGATTCAGGTCTCTACATCAACTTAGGCTTTAGGTTGTTTGTCTAATGGTTGCAAAACCATGAGATAACTTGCAAAACTGTTACTCATAACAATGTATTTGAAAAGCTGGTACAGCACAAAGCTGATATGTAATAACCCCTATTTTTTTCAATGCATCTCAACTTTCGGTTAACTGGGTTAGTACTGCTCTAAAGCTCAGTGGGTTAATGCATAACATTTGAAGCTTGGTGAATGGTGGTGACGCACCTTTCGAGATCGATCCTGGAACTTCTCTCCTACTGAGGGCATACACTACCACTGGGCTAGTCCCCACCACTTATTTTCTTTAATTTATACTGGTGTGCCTCAAATTTTAGTTCAGATTCTTTGAATAATAGTGGCGGGTTTAGGTTCCTTGCTATGAAAATTTATATTCCCTACCCCTTCTGATGCAATGCAAATGCTATGGCTGGTACTCTATCGATTGGGCCATGCCCAATCCATCATCCTCATGGGAAGGGACGCAATGGTTGAGAAGGGCACCATTATAAATGTGACAAGAGGAGGGCCAATGGTATACACATGATAGCATGGGTGGGGTGGGACTCTCATTTGTCTTCTTTTGTTTTAAGGTGTGAGTGAGTGATTATTGAGTCCAACGATTACAATTTACAAGGGATCTAATTTTCTTCAAGTTCTACTTCTGAATCGGTTAAAACTAGGCTCGACCATTCAGGTTCAAGAGTGTGGGTGCATCACGGTCGGCTTCAAAAGTTTATCTTACCTAGATATTCGTCCAAAATGGTATGGACCAATTGTATTATTGGAGTTGTAAGGCCACATCTAGTAAGGGATGATCTTAGTGTGTGTTTGGATTTATGGAAATGATGAACAAAATTGTCAATTCCATCACACAATTTCAATTAGGAAGTAATTAGAATTCTCTAATTCCATATAGAATTTGAGAAATGATTTGAAAGGCAAATCTGTGAAATTGAATTCCATAGTAAAAGGATCGTATTTGACAAATGCTGTAAAATTTAAAAACAAAAGAGAAGTCCGGTGGTTACATTTCTCCATGAATTTAAGAGTGCATCCAAAAGATAGAATTATGAATTCCGTGAAATTTAATTCAGTGGGTTTTAATTCCATGGAATTCAATTCTTTGGCTCAATTCCAATTCCATAAATCCAAGCCGACCCTTGTTTTTATACTTTTCTTCTTGACTGGTATTTAAGGGTGTGTTCGTTTGGGGAGAAAGTGTTGGAAAGGAATAGAAAAGTGTGTTTTCTCGCATATTTTTTGTGTTTGGTTTGCAAGAAACATACTTTCATTTCCTTGCATTTTCTCAATAATGACCATCTTTCTCCCAAAAGCTTCATCCATCTTTTGATGGTTATTTTGCGAGAAAATTTAAGTTTTGCTTTTTTTCCTTTCTTTTCTTTTCTTACACCGATTTTCTCGCCAAACGAATGCACCCTAAAGGTTCAGATAATGAGAGAAGAAATTCTTACTGCCATCTAGATTTTATAGGTTAAAGAAAGAAGAAAAAAAAAATCTTCCAACAAGGCATGTTGATGGGAATCCAATAATTGGACATCTGTTTCCATCATTCCACGGATCTTCTTAAGATCGAAGCATGATGATGACTTACCAACAGGAGAGAATCACGGTGTCAGAAGGATGACTCAACTTCATTTGATAAAAATAGGGTGGCGCTACAGGCACCCACACATTTAATTGTGTACACCACTCTTAAGAAATCACCAAGTTAGATGCCATAAACAAGTTAAAAGAAAAAAAAAAGCCCCTTCTTCTACTGTCTAACCTGACAAACGTTGCAAACCACCCTAAAAAAATGCCCATCCATCCCATGCTAGTGTTGGCTTCACACTATAGCCACAAGAAGATTTGAAGAGCAATAGGGCTGGTTTAGAGGTTGAAAGAGGAGTTTTTCCAATGGGGGCAGCAGCAGATTTTGAGCCAAAAAAACAGGGGAAAACAGTGTTCGTAGCCACCCCTTTTTGTATTCTGTTTTTTTTTTTTTCATCTCTAAGATTAGAACATTCCAGCCCATTACAAAGAAACCTAGGGCATATCTAAGCCCTACACTTGGCATCATCCTACAAAAGGTAAAAACCCTAATCAACAAAAAGGTAAAAGGCATTAGTATTTTAACACTCCCCCTTAATGCCTTGTTGTTTGAACACCCAACATTTCTCTAAAATATTGAAACTTATCTTTAGGAAGTGCCTTCGTGAAGATATCCGCCACTTGGTCATCAGTTTTGCAATACTTGAGTTGAATCTCATCATCTTCCACTGCCTCTCTTATGAAATGATGCTTGATGGCAATATGCTTAGTGCGGCTATGGTAGACATGATTCTTTGACATTGCAATTGCGGATTTGTTGTCACAAAAGAGAGGAGTTGCTTCTCCTTGTTTCACACCAATATCATCTAAAACTCTTCGGAGCCATATTGCTTGAGAAGTTGCCAATGATGCTGAAACATACTCAGCCTCAGCAGATGATTGAGCCATTGTTTGTTGCTTCTTGGATGCCCATGAGAATATGCCCGAACCAAGGGAAAATGCATACCCGAAAGTACTTCTCATATCATCAACACATCCAGCCCAATCACTATCACAAAATCCAAGTAACTTTACATCAACACTTCTTTCATACATAATTCCAAATTCAAGCGTACCTTGGATATATCTCAACACTCTCTTGGCTGCTCCAAAGTGTATTTGGCTTGGCTTGTGCATGAACCGAGATAACAAACAAGTAGCAAACATAGTATCCGGTCTTGTAGCTGTCAAGTACAACAAGCTTCCAACCAAGCTTCGATAGAGAGATGCATCAACTTCTTTACTTTCATCTTCTTTTAATAGTTTTTCATTTGTAACTAAGGGTGTAGTTACCGGTTTACAATTTTTCATTCTAAATTTTTCAAGGAGAGTTTTTGCATACTTCTTTTGACAAATAAAAACACCATCTTCTTGTTGGTAAACTTCAATGCCCAAGAAGTAATGCAAGAGGCCCAAATCACTCATTTCATATTTTTTCATCATCTCCTTTTTAAATTCTTCAATCATTTTCCCATCACTACCGGCAAACACCAAATCATCAACATAAAGAGAAACAATAAGAATATCATTTTTACCTTGAGTTTTGATGTATAAGGTTGGCTCGTTCTTGCTTCTTTGAAAACCTCTTTCATGGAAGTAAGCATCAATCTCACTATACCATGCTCGTGGTGCTTGTTTTAGGCCATACAAAGCTTTTCTCAACTTGTACACTTTTTCTTCTTCACTCTTTATGACAAAGCCTTGAGGTTGATCTACATAAACCTCTTCATTCAAAACACCATTCAAGAAGGCAGACTTTACATCTAGTTGGTACAAGAACCAACCTTTTTGTGCCGCCAATGCAATAAGAGCTCTAATAGTATCAAGCCGAGCCACCGGTGCAAAGGTCTCATGAAAATCAATTCCAGGTTGTTGAGAATACCCTTTACCCACAAGTCTTGCTTTTTTCTTTTGAATAGAACCATCCGGGTTGAGTTTTGTTTTGAAAATCCATTTCACACCAATAACTTCTTTATCTTTTTGGCCTCTCCACCAATTCCCAAGTATTGTTTTTCTCAATTACAAAAATCTCATCTTCCATTGCTTTCTTCCAAGCTTCTTCTTTAATAGCTTCTTCAAAGCTTTCCGGTTCAATGACACAAAAATTACAACTTGCATACACATCACTAAGGTTCTTCATTCTTCTTGGAGTTGATCTTGGTAATGATGAACTTGAGCTTGATGGAGAAGTTGGTGATGATGGTGAACTAGCAATTGGAGATGCTTGTGGTGGAGCTTCATCTTCATCTTCATTTTCAAAACATTCTTGTTCTTCACTAATGGCAATGACTTGATTTTGAACATTCTTTTCTTTCCAATTCCAAGAGGCCTTCTCATTGAAGAGAACATCTCTACATATAATCACTTTATTCTTCTTCAAGCTGTAGAATCTATATCCCTTTGATTTTGAGCTATAACCCACAAAGATGCATTTTTCACTATTATCATCAAACTTGAGCCTTGTTTCTTTAGAAACATGAGAAAAGCAAATACAACCAAATACCTTTAAATGATTCACGGACGGCTTCCTTCCACTCCAAGCTTCAAATGGAGTTTGATTCTCCACGGCTTTTGTTGGACATCTATTCATCAAATAAACCGCCGTATGCACCGCTTCAGCCCAAAAAGATTTAGGCAACCCCTTCTCATAGACTATTGATTTTGCCATCTCAACTATAGTTCTATTTTTCCTCTCTGCCACCCCATTTTGTTGTGGAGTGTGCCCAACTGTCAATTGCCTCTCCATACCAATATCTTCACAAAATTTTTCAAATTCATTTGAATTGTATTCACCACCTCTATCACTTCTTAAAACTTTGAGGTAGTTGCCACTTTGTCTCTCAACAAGATTTTGGAATTTCTTGAAAATAGAGAAAACTTCAGACTTTTGCCACATAAAGTAAACCCAAGTCATTCTTGAAAAGTCATTCACAAAAATAATAAAGTACTTGTTACCGGCATGAGAAGGAGTCTTCATTGGCCCACACACATCGGTATGAACAAGCTCCAATGGTGATTTGGCTCTCCATGCTTTTTCTTTTGGAAACGACTCCCGGTGATGCTTTCCAAGAGCACACCCTTCACAAACTTCCTTTACTTTTTGTATAGCTGGCAATCCATACACCATGTTTTGTTGTTGGAGAGTCTTCAAGCTTTGAAAATTCAAGTGCCCATATCTTCTATGCCATATCCATGACTCATCAATCACATCCATCTTCAAGGCCACATTTTTTGAATATCGAAAGATGAGAGGAAAATTTCTATTTTTCTCCATCTTGACTTTTGTCACAATTTGACTTCTTCCCCCTTTATCATAAATTTTGCAAGAGTTCTCTTCAAAGTGGATGGAGTACCCATGCTCTACAAGTTGGCCAACACTCAACAAATTTTGCTCCAAATCCGGAACTAGCAAAACATCTTGGATGTATTTTGTTCCTTTCTTTGTCTCTATGGCAATAGTACCCTTGCCTTTTGCTTGCACTAAGACACCATTTCCCATCCTTACTTGAGAATTTGAGAAAGTATTCATGTTCACAAAAATACTTTGATCACCCGTCATATGATTGCTACAACCACTATCAAGGTACCACACATCATTTCTTTTCTCCGACGACGCTTGACAAGCATAAAACATATTCCTATCACTTTCTTGCTCTTCGGAGAAATTTGCTTGTTGGTTGTTTTTGATTCGGCAATCCTTTTGGAGATGCCCAAATTTCTTGCAATTAAAACATTGAGGTTTTCCCCGAAACCAACAATCTTTGTCAACATGACTACTTCTTTTACAAATGCTACATTTTTGTTGAGAGGATTCTACATTTGCTCTTCTTTCAAAATTATTTCTTCCTCTTCCTCTTGTATTTCTTCTTCTTCCTCTTCCATATCTTCCACCTCTAAAAAATTCACTTTTTGATTTTTCAAGACTTGATGGTTCTTTTTCATGATTTTTGGGGCTAACATTGAGCTTAGATTGAAAGGCACTTTCAATTGATTTTTCCGAGTGTCTACTCAATCTTTGCTCATATGCTTTAATAGAACCCATCAATTCTTCAACACCCAATGAGGAAATATCTTTAGTTTCTTCAATAACCGAAACAATAGGATCATATTTTTCCGGCAAGCTAATTAAAATTTTCTCAATGATTCTTTGATCGGTAATTTTTTCCCCATAGGTTTTCAATTGATTCACAAGTTCAAAAATTCTAGAAAAATAATCTTTCAACATTTCATTCTCTTTCATTTTAATATTTTCAAAATCCCTTCTTAGAGATTGGAGTTTGATGGCTCTTACCTTCAACGTGCCTCGATACTCCTTTTGTAAGATATCCCATGCCTCCTTTGATGTTGTAGCATTGATGATTCTTGGAAAAATTGGATCGGCCACTCCTTGTTGAATCAAATGAAGGGCTTTTGCATCCTTCCTTTTTGTCTCCTTCAATTGTTGCTTTCGAGCATTGGATAATGTCTCTACATTTTCCGGCTCTTCGTACCCTTCTTCTACAAATTCCCAAATATCATATGAAAGAAATAGGGTTTTCATTTTCACACACCAAATATCATAGTTGTCCCCATCAAAAATTAGAAAGGGAGGTTGTTGAACGTTGGTGTTGGTGTTGCTTCCGCTAGCCATCAATATCTCCTTCACCGGGGTTTGTTTTCCCGAGCACAAGCTTCACGCCCAGCTGGTTGTTGATCCACCTCGCTCTGATACCACTTTGTTGGCTTCACACTATAGCCACAAGAAGATTTGAAGAGCAATAGGGCTGGTTTAGAGGTTGAAAGAGGAGTTTTTCCAATGGGGGGCAGCAGCAGATTTTGAGCCAAAAAAACAGGGGAAAACAGTGTTCGTAGCCACCCCTTTTTGTATTCTGTTTTTTTTTTTTCATCTCTAAGATTAGAACATTCCAGCCCATTACAAAGAAACCTAAGGCATATCTAAGCCCTACACTTGGCATCATCCTACAAAAGGTAAAAACCCTAATCAACAAAAAGGTAAAAGGCATTAGTATTTTAACAGTTAGATATCATATTGGCAAACAACAGACTACACTGAATCAATCATAGCTTCAAACTTATACAGAGAAATTGATGATTCAGAGACGGGATGGAGATCAAATGGTGGAGATGACGTTGTCGATGACATCAGATGGAGAAAAAAAAGGCACATGAGATGGCCATTATCCCTACTAGAATGAGGAGGAGCATTAATAGCGGTAACATCAGAAGACGCAACAATGTCGTCTAAGCCACTCCTCTGCCCTTAATGGTAAAATTGTTGAAATGCAACCATTTTCAAAATTTAAAGGGTGGTATGCAGCGAAAATCCTTAGTTTTGGTGGTTTTCATTTCAAATGAAGTTTTTCATTTCAAAGGATATTGAACTAAAATATCAACTCTCAATTATGGTGGCTTTGATATCATTATATAATCATGCTCCATTCCTAAAGCTCCCAACAACCACATGACATGAGCCATCACTTCCTACATTTCTTTCTTTGCTGGTCTATCTTCTATTAGCTTTTAGGTTTCTACGTAAAGCCTCCATCTTGATTGTGATGATAACACAATAATGAAATAATTTTTGTGTTACTAATATCTCTTTGAGTTTAAGTGAACTTCAGTTAACCAAGAGCATTAGCGAGCCATTTAATGAAAAAAGCATGAAAAGACCATCTATGAAGAAGATTCATCAAGTAAGTCAAAGCCAAGCCTTTGGATCACTTTGAAGTCAATTCCAAGCCATAGTCTAAGTTAGATCAAAGAAGAAAGAAGATCATGAAGCTTAAAGCCAAATCAAGTTCAGGGTCAAGAATGAAGACTCAAGAAGGTTTAATGGTTTATGTTTATTGAGTCCAGAGTGACCTTTGTAAGAAGTCCTCAAAAGTTTGGAACTTGATTACATAAAAATACCTAGATAGACCTTAGGTTGCTTAGAATAGGTTGGACATAATTCCAAGGACCTAACAATGATTAAAATAATGTTATTAAGAATGCTTGATGACCAAGTAATCATTCCCATCATTTTAGTCTCATAAGATGAGTTTTCTGTAAAAATATAGAGAACTCATCGACAAGTGCAAGTGACTCGTCGACGAGTGGTATAATAGAAACTCAAATTTGAGTTCTGTAACTTTACTCATCGACGACCCACCAATTTTCAGTATCACTCATTGACGAGTGCCTGCGGGAACTGACTCCAACGGCTAGTTTTCAAATGGCTCTTTTTGCATTAAAAACTCTCCAACAGCCATGAAACTTCTTGTGCTATGAAAGGAGATGATTTATGAACAAAAGAACAACCCCAATACTTCAAATCTTTAGAATCATTCACTCCAAGCTTAGATTTCTAAATCTATCAAGTTGAACCTAGAATCCCCAAATCCCAATTCTTGAGCTATTCAATTCCAATCTTTGAGAGATCTTCAAGTGAGCTAAGAGGGACTAATCAGCTTGTGTAAGGAGCCTTCAAAGTCTATAAAACCACATGCCTAAAATGTGTTCAAATGAAGATGTCTGAGGGACTCTTGTCTGTGAAGCCGAGAGCTTTGCAAGAGGCGGTATCCCAGCCTGCAAGCGGGTGTAAAGGTTTGGCCTCTACTCGGAAATGGAGCTAAGTCTAAGGAGGATTGTTCCTTAGTAAGGTTAGGACTCACCCGCAAGTAGTCTAATTGATTTGGGAATAAATCTTGGTGAATCCTTCAAGCCAGAGTGCTTAAGGAGGGGAGTAGGCGTGTTGCCGAACCTTGAGAAAAAACATCTTGGTATCTTTGTGTTTGCATCTCTCTAGCTCTATCTCTTTAATTCTTGTTTGAATGTATGTTTAGAATTGCCTAGTTTTAATTCCCTTTAACTTGCATTAGTTGAAATTCTGCTTAGGGAATTGAAGGAATACATTTTAAATTTGATACAGACCCTAATCACCCTCCTTCTAGGGTCCAATACTTGGAAAACATCTTCATCTAGATCCATCTAGCCAACACCGATCAATCTCGGTAATTGGTTAGAGTTGGAGATGATAAAGATATGTGAAGAAGGATTTGCAGGTTTTTTAGTCTGAGATGGAAGAAAGACGGGTTAAGAACATTTATGTGCTTTTAACTTCTTTTTGGTGTTTAACTTGGGGGGACTTTTACGTCCTTTTAACTTGTTTTGGGTTTTTAATTTGGAGTTGGCTTTTATGTCATTTTAACTTGTTGTTGGTTCATAAGTAAAATAAACGTTGGGGTGCGTGGAGCAGCACCCTAAAAATATGAAAAGACAAGCCACCTTTATGTTTTTGTTTTTGACAGAAACGACCTCTTCATCCTTTGTCAAACCATCTGACTCGGTCATTGATTTGAGATATGAAGGGGCAACAAAAAATCTAGAATTCCTTTTAACTTTAACGGAAATGATTTGTGGGTGTTATTGACTTGGTCATTGAATTGAGATATGAAAAGAAAAAAATTAATAACTCCCAATTTCTTTAGGAGTACCATCCTCCTCTCTGTCATACATATTCAGCATGGTGAGGATCCTGATGGTGGATTTTATGTGTTCGACACGTGTACAATACAAGTAGGAAGGAAAGGAGTTGCCATCTTCTACGAGTTAAGGTTTAGCACTACTTGACTTGGACAAGAGTCAATAAGAACTGGTTAAAGAGGGACCTTGAGAAAAATCCATCCCCTGTGTCACACCAGATATTAAGTCATTTTCCATCGGAGCTGTATAAAGAGAAGTGTCATTTTCCCTACGAGTTGTGTAAAGAGAATAGTCTGCCTCTAACTGAGTAATCCTCCTTAGATGGGATTGGATTTATGCAATATTAACCACAACAATTCAAAGGTAAAAAATAAATGAATAATTCACACAAATTCTTGCGGTTATATTGGTGGGGTGTCACCTCTCTTGGATCGAGACTTCTCGAGATCCATTCCCCCGGGTGATGAGTACCAAATACTCCAATTCTCAGTGCTAACCATTAACCCTGTATTAATGTAGGTAAATGATATGACTTTGCTACTGAGACCCATTAGAGTTGAGACCACCAAGATAGTACTGCACAAGATTTCAGGTGGGGCTCATTTTCATTTGGTGGGCTCCATCTGGAATCCCATGCTACACTGCACGGTTTGGTGGTCTGGACCCTAAAGCAGTCTCAAAAGCATTTCCCTAAATGATATCCTCCAACAAAAAAAAATAAGGCATGGTGATGGGAAACTAGGATATATCGTTTTTTTTTTTGGGTGCTTGCTGTGAACACCCCATTTTTACACCCCTAAATTCTTATTTACCTTTTATTTTGTTTTATTATTTATTATTATTTTATTATTTTATTTTATTATTTATTTTAAATTTACTCATTTTTATTATTTTATTAGGGAGAGAGGGAAAGAGAAACCCCATGTTTAAAACCCATGAGCCAAAGCCAGAGTCCAACCTTAAAGCCCAAGCCCGGATCCAAAGTAGCCCAAGCCCATTTAGAGAACCCTAACCTCCTCTATAAATACTATGTATGAGGTCAGATGACCTCATTTCCCTTCCTCATTTTGGTTTTTGGTTTTCGGCAGCAGCAGAGAGGTCACTCTCTTAATCATCCTCTCTTGATCCATTTTCTTGCAGCAAGACTCCATCACCTCCAGCCAGTTCCTTGTTCTTTTGTTTATCAGTAGAAAGCTTCCTCTGACCAGTGTCTCCATCTCCGGCGATCACTCCTTCCGGCGGGCTTTGATCATCATCTCCAGTGACGAGTTTCATCTTCGAGTCATCTATCTTCTTTGGCGAGTTCAGTGCTGATCCAGTATTTCAATTTGCTCTGGCCAACTCTTCTTCAGCCAATAGCGTTCTTGCCTTGTTCTCGATCTTTTCTTTCCGGTTGAATCCCTTTTCTCTCGTTTCAAATCCTAGATCTAGAGTCTGGTTTATTTTTATTTTTATTTTTATTTTATATTTTATTTTTATTTATTTTATCTGTTTGTTCTTTGATCTCACTTGTGCAGAGTCTCATCATCGGTCGTCTTCTCCGGCGAGATCTCACAGTGAACAGTAATTGTTCTGTGTCTTCATAGGTAATTCTCATCCCTTGTTCTTCATCTCTTCCATTTCAACCCATTCTTCTCTGTTCTAATCCAGTAGCTAACCTTAGATTTAGATCTAAATTTTAATTCTATTATAATTATTATTTCCTCTCATTTTATTTGTTCATCTTGCTCATTCCCCGGTTTACGCATCCATCTAATCCCTCTATGTATCTTTCCGGTAGATCTCTTCTCCCATTTCCTTTTCAACTCCAGCAGTAGCAGCAAGCTCCATCTAATTCCGGCCAGCATCAAGCTATCATCACTCCTTTATCTCCCGGTTAGTAATTCTTCTCGATTCTTTTCTCTCTTGATCCAATTCATCCAGATCTAGAATTCTAGATCTGGATTTCCTTTGATTCAATGTATAGATCTAAAATCTATAAGTCCAAATCATTCTGTATAATTTTTTATTTTTTATTTTTTATTTTTTATGTAGTCTGTTTTGGTTCACCTGTACAACATTTTCATAACCGGCCGCCTTCACCATTTTCGGATCCATCACATTTGTTCTCAGAGGGTTTTCCGGCTAGCTTTGATTACCTCAGGTCTGTTTTCGCTCTTTTCTTTCTCAAACTCCTTCTCAGTCCAACTCTCTTCTCTGGATGTAGATCTTTAGATCTAGACCCTGTAATCTCCCATTGTTATTATCATTATATTCTTTTGTTTTTGTATTCATTATTTTTTTTTTATTTCTGTTTTTTTTTATTATTATTTTTATCAGAGCTTCATCTCCGGACAAAGAACTTCAGCAAAATGTTTGGTTTTCTTTTTAAAATTTGTTTGTAAAATCCTTTGTTGGATTTTTCTTCCCTTCTCTTCTCTTCTCGGATCAACGGAGCAGCAATCATCATCGCCGCACCAACACCCAATCTCAGGCAGGTATAATTCTACCCTTGTCTATTTGTCTCTCTTGTATATTCCCTTGCTATGGTATATTAATTTGTGATAGTTTGAGACCTTAAGGCTAGTGGTAGATCTGGCTTGAAATTTGAGAATATCAAATCTGGTTTAATAATGTTTAAAATGCAAGACTTAGATCTCTATGTTAAAAGCAAGGCCTACTGGTCAGCCTCCCAATGTTGTGCTTGATGATCTTAAAGAAAGGAAAAAAGGGAGGGAAGGCTTGTTTGAATAGTTCCCTATTCACTTGTTCTTGATCGGTCCAATATGCAAGGATGGCCTCTTTCAAGCCCAAATGTGACCATTGGGCCAATTTTGGGCCTTGGTTAATCTCATTATTAAACCAGATCTGATTTCAATTTCTTCTATTGGGTTAAAGCCGACTGACCAACTTTCACAATGGGTCAATTGGCCTTAGCACATTAGTTGATCCTGGCCCAATCTCATTCAATTTTAACCATGGTTAATTATTTAATTTATTGTAATTTATTTCATTTGTGTATGTGCATGATAGGATTAGGCCCTATATTCCTTTTTTATTTTTTGCCTACATGGGGCATTTAGGTAGTTCTTTAACCCTAAACAATTGGCCTACCCCGTTAGTTAATCTTACAAAAAAATCAAAAAAATATATTAAAAAAAAAAAAAAAAAAGATCAAAATAAATTAAAGGTACTGGTCTATCTCCCCTTGGGACCTAGAGCAGGGTCCGTATTTAAACCATAACCTCTTTTGGTTTAAGGCCGCTCGATCCGCCCTGCTCTTTGCCTTTAAGTTAATTAAATCAGTTAGACCTTATTTTCCTTTTTGCCTACCTTGGGCACTTAGGTTATTTCTTGACTAGTTAAACTTGCCAAAATTAAAACAAACAAAAAAAAAAAAATCAAAAATACAAAATAACGAAAACATTCAAAAAATCTAAAATGAAAAAGGACTTACCCTAATAAATGAACGCCCCCTAGAGCTCCTCCACGAGAACCTAGCTACGCAACCATCTCCCGGAATGAGATTCATAAATCTCAATTCCAATTCCCCCAATTCAAGCATGAGTTGGAAGTGACCACACTCCGAAACGAGTATAAAAACAGTCACCACCCCGAACTACTATGAGGGTCTGATTCCGACTAATCGGATAAGTAGGCAGCCCAAAACCAGGGTTCGACCCCAACCAAAAATAAATTTTTTTACACCCCATATTAATTTGTGTTTAATTACAAAAATTAATAATTATTTAGGAAATTTTAAGTGATTTTAAATGTTTGGCTTGGACCTAATGAGTAGGTTACCATCATTGAATGGAGGTCCTGGGGTGCCTAACCCCTTCCCCAGGACCTAAAGGGATCTCTTACCTAGACTATTCTGGACCATAGACCCCCTTGTTTTGGATTATCTTGGGATCCTACTTCCCCTAAGTAGGTGGCGACTCTTAGGATAAATTTAGCGTTATTCCTCTGCTCTCGGACCTTATCTCGACACTTAGAGATGAGAGGGGAGGAAAGGCGGTACATTTATGTGTTTACAGCTTTGGCGACTCTGCTGGGGATAACCTAAAGAGTTAGATCCAACCTGAAAATTAGGTAAAAGCCAAACATTTTTAAATCCCTAATCATTCCTTTGCTAATTCTTTTTATGTTGTGGGATGTTCTTATTCTCTTTCCTGTGCATATCATATTCATTGCATTTTAGTGTAATCACCTGATAACCCATTAGTTGGATCTATGGGGCCAACGGCTGTTTGATACATATCTTTAGCGTCAAGGGCTTTTTGATCTGTGGAGTTCAGCTGGATCACGCCTTATGGGTTGTACCCGTAGAAACGGATTCAGTTTCTCCCGCTTGCGCCAATCGTCCCATTTTGGGAGTCGCATATACGGCCAAGTGTCCCCCAACCACCTTAGGAACACCTGCATTACCCCGACATATTCATATAGATTAGGTTGTGATATAGTTTATAAGCAGTAGATTAGGGTGGTTTCTCCCAATCCTACCCTGCTTATAATCTATACCCGCCCTCCTTTTTGGTTGTATATTAGGGTATCTTTTTGTACCCATATGTTCATTCAAGAAAGAGGGCATGTGTGAACCATGTTTGATGAGCCATGTGTGATTGAATAAACCCCTTACCCACTTCTTTAAATCATTACATATGGGGGTCCTAACCTCAAATAATAAATGGGTACTCATTTACCCACTTATCCATTTTTGTTTTAAACTTAATGGGCTTTGGTTTCCAATAACCCAAGGTAGTAGGTTGGACCTCTACACCACCTACCCCATTGGTTTACATATGTCTTGACTAAAAAAAAAAAAACTCTTTCGTGACACTACATATGGGATTCAAAATCCAGATATAAATGGATATCCCCTTATTCATTTATTACCTTAATCTAAAAGGTCTTGGACACCCAAGTTAGTGGACTGGGCTTTTGTCCACCCACCCTGTTAGTTTACATATGTAGTGCCACGCTAAAAAACAAAAAAAAAAGAGAGAAAAAAGAAAAAAAAAAAAACATTCTCAAAAGTTTTGCATCATCATAGAGTCTCACATGTGCACTATTGTTTAGATGGCAGGCCCTTCAGGAATAATTAAGCCGGGAGGCCTAGGTCCTTCACTCAAATTGGAGATGCGTGCTGCTTGCGATGCCAAACTCAGAGACACAGCTACAATCTTTAGTTCAGCTCAAGGCCTTAACTCTGCCTGTTGCCTAGTTTGGATACAGAGATACCATGTGGGAAATATTTTAGACCTTGCTTTGATCGATCCAGATTGGCGTTTAGTCAAGGCGGCGATTCTTTGTTGGGATCCTAAAAGTGTAGTTTTCCGTTTTGGGAAAAATGAAATGTGTCCGACGATCGAAGAAGTTAAACGCATCTTAGGGCTTGATATTGATGGTCCTGCTATTCTACCCCACTACAGAACAAATTACCAGTTTGAGCTCGCGCAGTTCTTACACATCAAGTCTGACCGATTACCCAACAATGCCAAAGGTACTTACTCAAGGGTTGAAATGAACAAACTGTGGGATATGTATAGACCTTCGTGGGATCCTAGCGCATCTGAAGCTGAATCCGAGTCAACACTCAATGTTCTTACATGGATTGTTTTAGCTCAGCTTATCTTCCCAAAAAACCTCAGTAGTGCTGAATCTGTATTGGTGGGGGTAGTCAAAGACATGCGTAGTGGAGGGTCAGTCGTCCCGATGATCCTGGGAGAGCTTCTTAGGGGTCTTAAATATAGCAGTGAGAACAGGAAAGGGACATTCAACGCCAGTTTATCTCTTTTACATTTATGGTTGGTGGAGCATTTACCATCAATGGTTACTGTGCCCTCAGAATTAGCTTATGATGCTCGGAACATAGTGTGAAAATTCAGCCAGACCCAATCCAAGCTTATTTTCAAAAAAAATGGAAGACTGTTACAGAAAGCTCCAGCAGTTAACAGAGGACGAGATAATTTGGAAGTGTCGTTGGCTTGTAATCAACAAGCAAAGGCTTCCTCTTTTAACTACTTTTGGAAGAAGATGTATAGTTCTTGCTGGCCTAACTGGTTCGTCACCCTACATTCCACTCAGAGTACTCCGACAGTTTGGATACCAGCAGTTTATCCCAGTAAGTGATGATTTAGCAAAAGACTATTGTGTTTTCTCTACTACATCTGAACTTCTAGAGAGACGTTTCCAAAATGAATGGAGACGATCCAAAAGAGAAAAATTTCCAGACGATATAGTAGAGCTTGGATTGGGGATACCGTCGACTGAAGAAGAGTATGATTTGTGGTTGGAGAACCCGGACATACAATCAGAAATGCCAAAGCCAGCAGAATTGCTCACCCCAGTTACAGCACCGTCCAGGGGAAGCCTTCCCCTTTCTGAGGTGGTGGTGCCGTGGAAAGATACTTTCCTTGGTAATCGTCTTAAGATACTAAGGGATACGAAGAAGCTCAAGTCAGCGCAATAGGCGCACCGGCAACATGAAGCTGAGTTGAAGAGGGAATGTCAGGAAGTCCGCAAGAAGGAAGAACAGTTGGAGCAGATCCAAGTCAAGATTCTGAGAGATATGGAAGAGTTGGAGAAAGCGCAACAGACTCTCCGACAACAGGAAGATGACTTGAGGAGTCGACGTCAGTTGGCCCGTGATAAAGAACATCAGTTAGAGCAAGCACTCCGAGAGTTTCAAAAGCGGAAAAGAGATGATGCTGAGGAGTCTTTCCAGTTTGAAGTCCAATTCCGTCAGAATCAAGAACATTTGAAAGCAGTCAGACACCGTGCTCAAGTCGAGGCTCTAGAGTTCGATTACAGGATTCAAAGTGCGTCGGGCGTGGTAGATAGGCTAGAAAATGAGATTGCTATCCTTCGTCAACAAGTGGTAGACCTTGGGGACAACCCCTTACCTCCCGACTTTATTATTCCTGAGAGACCTGTATAGGGTTAGGTCATTTTCCTTTTGTCTTTCTATTTGTCTTTTGTTGCTTTTCATTATTTTTCTTTTGGTTTAGTGTTGTCTTAGAATCACACAAACACATGCATATATAAAAGTAATTTTCATCTTTTTGCTGTCAAATCATGCATTCATGTTTAATCGCTACATCTTTCTCAGTGTTGGATGAAACAGCGAATTGTCACTCGTTCTGTATCTCGTGCTCTTGCTCAAGCTGTAATACTCGATCTGGACAGTCCTGAAGTCGCAGACTGGTCATCTCAAAGTTCAGCAGACATGGCTGCTCCCAGCAATCGTTTGGATTCAAGTACAAACCAGCTTGTACAAGCACACGATCAGGAGATACATGGGATGAAAACCCAATTGGACAATATTCAGGAAACCTTGCAGGCCCTGATGGCTTTGCAACTTAATAAACCTGCACACCAACCAGAAACTGAACCATTTCAACCAGAACAGCCTAGAACTGTATTCCAACCAGAAAATTTTCAGTCGGACCAACCTGGCTTGGAACCTTTCGGCATCAACCAGATCAGTCAGGGTTTAGACCTTTTCAACCGGATCAACCTAGGGTTGAGATTCCCGTCCTAAATTTTACCTTTATCAATCCCCTTCATGATCAACCAGTTGAGGATGGTGATTTTGACTACACTCGGTTTGATGGAAAAACTGGTGAGGCTGTACACTGTGATAATCACAATCCAAAGGTGCCACAAGATTCTGAGTTGTTGATGTCTCTCAAAAACCAACAAGAAGAAATTCGTCAGTTGAAAGAGATGATGAAAAAAATGCAGGGAGTACCATCTTCCTCTACAGGGATAACTCTGGATGATCTAGTTTTCTCCTCTGATACTTTGGTTCCCTATGATTTTCGAGTTCCAGAATTCACCAAATATGGGGGCAAAGGGTGCCCGAAGGAGCGTCTATAGTTGTATGTGGGAGACATGATGGCTTACAGAGATAAACCATCATATCTTATCCAATATTTCCAGAAAAGTCTGAAAGATGCCGTTCTAAGGTGGTGGCTTTCAATTGATAGGAAGCGGATTACCAGTTGGCAGGATGTGATCGATCTCTTCATTGATCAATTCTCTTTTAATTTAGAGGTGCTCCTGCAAAAGAGTGACCTAGAGCAGCTGTCTCAGAAGAATAACAAATCATTCATTGAGTATGCCGCTAGATGGAGAGAGGTGGCATCAAGATTATCAGTGCAATTGTTAAAGGAAGAAATGGCCTCAACTTTCTTGGGAACCTTAAAGCAACCATATTCGACACTAATGATAACTTTACTGGCAACAGATTTCAAGGTAATTGTCGAGACAGGAGCAAGAATTGAAACGGCTGTTAAAAATGGTACTATACATGCCAGTCTTAGCAATACATCTCCGAGGTCGAGTACTCCATTTAATAGGAATAATGGGCAAAAAGATACCAGGAAAAGAGAAGAAGTTAATTGGATTGCACCCAGTGCACCCTTGATGTTGCCTGCTCCACCGATTCGACAACATCCTCAACCTCAAAATCCTCAGCCAGTAAGGCAAAATCAGTATCAACAGGCGCGACAGCCAGTGAGAAACCCTCAAAGAAATTTCACTCCCTTCCCTTACTCTTTAAGTCAGCTCCTGACTTTCCTTCTCAAACAGGATCTAGTAACTCTAAAGGGACCGACTCCTCTCATTCTAGTTGATAAGCAAAATCGAAATTACCATGCAGATCATTATTGTGCATATCATCGAGGCCCGGGTCATGCTACAGATGTATGTTACACTCTACGGCATGATATTCAAAATCTTTTAGATCAAGGCAGAGTTGAATTTACACCTGGAAATACTAGCATCATCCAAGCTCCTCTTCCCCCACATCAAGGACAAATTAATTTTCTGAGCGGGGATGAGTCTGATGTTAGTATGGTGGAGATTGGTGGGCTATCAGAGACAGATAATGCTATCTGTCCTTCGTACCGAGTCCCTGTTCGAATCCCATATCCTCAGTCTTTGTCGTCTCCCGAATCCCCAGTTATTCAACCCATCCAAACACCTCGCATGTCGCCAGTCCACTCATCTACTATTCAACCCATTCAGCGTCCTATACAAATCCCTTTTATTCCTGTTGAAGAAGAGAGGATTGTTTATACCATCCCTTGCCCTGTTGGTTGGCCTACAACCCCAGTTGTATCATCTCCACGACCCCTTGGTAAAGGTCCAGTCCAGATTCCGTACATTCCAGCACCAATCCATCCCCTTAATCGTTTACCGGCCCCTCCATCTCTCATTCTAGACAATGAAAACATCACTGCAATAACCAGGTCAGGAAGAGTTTACCAGCAACCAGAAGTTGAGTTGCCTAAGTCCAAGGGCAAAGAGCAATGTCTGAGTCCTGAGCAACAAAAAGAGGAAGATGCGGCATTGTTAAAAATTTTGGAGAAAGCGAAGGAATATAATATTGCCCATCAACTCACGAGGCTCCCAGCTCAAATTTCAGTGATGGGACTACTCTTAACTTCAGAACACCATCGGGAGCAATTGCTTAAGGTGTTTAACAACGCTCATGTCACAAAGGATATAACGCCAGAGCATTTGGGGCAACTGGTAGGTCAGATTCTGGAACCAAAGACCATTACCTTCAGTGAAGAGGAAATCCCGGACAGTGATAAGGAACATACCAGAGCTCTTTACATCTCAGTGCAGTGCAGGGGTAAAACACTTTCAGCAGTTCTGGTAGATAATGGGTCTGGTTTGAATGTCTGTACCTTAACTACTTTGGAAGGTTTGGGAATGGATATCAGCCATGTCAAGAAAATACCTATGACAATTAGAGCTTTCGACAATTCAACTTGTCAAAATTTGGGAGACGTCGACTTAAACATCTCTATTGGGCCATCAGAATTTTTGACCGATTTTCAAGTGGTTAATGTGCCAGCTTCTTTCACTCTTCTTCTTGGAAGGCCGTGGATCCACATGGCCGGAGCTATCCCATCATCACTTCATCAGTGGATTAAGTTCATTCAAGGTGACCAATTGATTGTGATTCCGACAGAATCTTTGGCAAATTCCTTTGGGGATGTCCCAGAATTGGGACAAGGGGCAGCTTTTATGACTTATCAATTTGAGGAGGTTACTTGTATTGCTCAGCTTGAAAGCAAGAAAGATGAATATATACCAGCCGTAGTGAGGATCATGGCAAAAATGAGGTACAGACCTGGTTTGGGATTGGGCGCCCACCATCAAGGAATGAAGAAGCGGTATGTGGCACCTCGCTACACACCTCGTTTTGGAATAGGATACAAACCAGAGTTGAAAGATTTCCTGAACAAGTTGACTAAAGGAAAATCATCAGTAAAGTCGGTGCCCCCACCTCCCCTATCTGTTACCTTTCCTACTAGTACTCTCAGACCCTCTGATTTTGAAATCTATAACAACCTTCCTTTTGAGGAAACAGACCCAGAGCCAACTGTCAACCCTGCACCCAAACCTTAGCCAAAGGACGATCCTGCAAGGTTTCATGAAATGTTCGAGGTTGCTCAATTGTTTGAAGAACTCGCTGTTGATGATGCAGTCCAGATTGATCACGTGGCAGAGGAACAGGTTTGCACCCTTTCTAGTGCTTCGCAAGCACCATCCAGTTCTGTTCCGCTCATACGAGCCAGTTCTTCTCCGCTCGTATGGTGTACCGATCCCATCACAGTTGAAGCAGCCAGAGGAAGGCAGAGAAAGAAGGTCGGACTAGTCGGACCATAATCCAGTTTCTTTTCTTTATTTGTTCTCTTCATCTTTAGGTCAAAGAGAGAAAAACCAAAAAAAATTGTTTTCTAGGCGGCTTTGTTGGTCATTTCAAAATAGTCGATAGTCTTTTCCCTTTATGCATCTTTGTAAATATTGCAAAACATTAGAAAATCAATGAAATTCATTTTCTTTGTCTTAAGACTAGTTTCTTTTTGTACATACATAAAATCTTGGCTCATGATGGTATGACCTAGGTCTTCAAAAGAGGCTTAGTGATCTGAAGTCACTACAAAAAAAAAAAAACAAAAAACAAAACTCAAATACTAAGACCGAGCTTACTGGTTTGCCAGGGAATTGCCCAGGACAAAGCTAATTCTAAACATGAAATCAATCTTGAACTTTTGGAAGTAGAGTATGACGAAGAGCAAGAAGAGGAACCTCCACAAGAGATCCTCGACCTCCTTGAACATTATGAAGGGATATGTAAACCTAATGATGAGGACACCGAGACCATAAATCTCGGATCCGAAGATGATCCTAAGTGTGTAAAGATTGGCACTACAATGAGTCCTGAGCAAAGGAGCGCTATGATTGACTTCCTCAAAAGTTACATTGATGTATTCGCTTGGTCATACGCAGACATGCCTGGCCTTGATCCAGAATTAGTAGTCCACAGATTGCCTTTAAACCCAGGAATGAAACCAGTTAAGCAGAAGCTCAGACGGTTAAGGCCAGAATGGTCTCAGAAAGTTAAAGAGGAGATCGAAAAGCAAATAAGTGCGGGTTTTCTAGCAGTAGCAACTTACCAAGAATGGCTGGCTAATATCGTACCGGTGCCTAAGAAATATGGCAAGGTCAGAATGTGCATTGACTATAGAAACTTGAACAAGGCTAGTCCAAAAGATAATTTTCCACTTCCTCACATAGATATCCTTGTCGATAACATAGCTGGACATGAAACCCTATCTTTCATGGATGGGTTTTCTGGATACAATCAGATTAAAATGGCTGAAGAGGATATGGAAAAGACCTCATTCATTACCCCTTGGGGCACCTTTTGTTACAAGGTCATGCCATTTGGGCTTAAGAATGCAGGGGCAACTTATCAAAGGACGATGACAGCATTATTTCATAATATGATGCACAAGAGTACAGAGGTTTATGTAGACGACATGATTGTCAAATCTCCGCTGGCTAAAGATCACCCAGAAGATTTGAAGAAGTTATGTGACAGGCTCAGAGTCTTTGGTTTAAGGCTAAATCCAGCAAAATGTATTTTCGGAACAACTTCAGGGAAACTCCTTGGTTTCATTGTTAGCAAAAGAGGAATCGAAGTTGATCCAGCTAAAGCAAAAGCTATCATCGAGATGCCTGCACCTCAAACAGAAAAGGAAATTCGAGGATTTCTGGGCAGAATTCAGTATATCAGTCGTTTTATTGCACAGCTTACTCCGATTTGTGAGCCGATATTCAAATTGCTTAGAAAGAATGTGCATACAGTCTGGTCAGATGAATGTCAATAGGCCTTTGATAAGATCAAGCAGTATCTTCTCAATCCACCCGTACTTGTCCCTCCAACACCCGGACGACCACTTTTAATGTATATCTCCATACAAAAGACTTCAATGGGTTGTGTGCTAGCTCAGCATGATGAATCAGGCAGGAAAGAACAGGCCATTTACTACATCAGTAAGCGTTTGCATGAGTACGAAGAGAAGTACAATGCGTTAGAGAGGACTTGTCTAGCATTGGTTTGGGCCACCCAGCGCTTGCGACATTATTTATTATCCTACCCTGTGATTTTGATATCAAGAATGGATCCGCTCAAGTACTTACTAGAGAAGCCTGCTACGTCAGGACGAACAGCTCGGTGGCTCATGATGTTATCAGAATTTGACATCACGTACATGATGCAGAAATCAATCAAGGGGTAAGCAATTGCAGATCATTTGGCATATAACCCATCATCCGATTATGTTTCAGTGCATGACCAATTTCCGGATGAAGCTATTCTAAGTTTAGAACCAGAAAATCCTGATTATATTGGATGGGAAATGTACTTTGATGGAGCCGCAAACCAACATGGGAATGGGGCAGGAGCAGTCTTAATCTCGCCAAGAGGAGCTCATCTTCCTATCTCAGTCAAGCTAAGGTTCAAATGTTCAAATAATGCTGCAGAATACGAGGCATGTATACCTGGACTCAGAGAAGCACATTGTATTGGCATAGAAGAGATTGATGTTTACGGTGATTCGTCATTGGTAATTTGTCAAGCTAATGAGTCATGGGCAATCAAGGAAGAAAAGTTGATTCCGTATCTGGCATGCCTTAATGTTTTGATCACCAAATTCAGGAGAATCACTTTCAATCACAGGTGCAGGACGCATAACAGATTCGCCGATGCTCTTGCAACCCTAGCTACGATGGTGAAATTTCCTAAAGGAAATCTGATTTGGCCTATTGAGATTCAGCAACAAGACCAACCAGCTTATTGTCTAGTTATAGAAGAGCGCCTAGATGACAAGCCATGGTACACAGATATCAAGCAATACTTGGATGACGGCACTTTTCCTCTGGAAGCCACCAAAACAGATCGTCGAGCAATCAGAAGACTCTCTATTCAGTTTGTTCTCTCAGGAGGAGTATTATACAAGAGGTCACCAAACTTGATTTGGTTGAGATGCCTTGATAAAAAGGAAGCAGCACAAGTGGTTGAGGAAGTTCACGGAGGGGTTTGTGGTCCCCACATGAACGGATTAATGCTGTCAAAGAAGATTCTTAGATTGGGATACTACTGGACTACTATGAAATCCGATTGCTGTCACCATGTTTAGAAATGCCATCAATGCCAGATTTATGCAGACCGAATCAATGCACCGCCTATTACATTGCACAATCTTACCGCACCTTGGCCTTTCTCAGCCTGGGGCATATACGTCATTGGGCCCATCACACCGAAAGCATCAAATGGCCATCGATTCATTCTTGTAGCAATCGATTATTTCACAAAATGGGTTGAAGCAGCTTCTTTTGCTAATGTCACGGCCTCAGTTGTTCAGCGGTTTTTCAAAAAAGATATCATCTGCAGATATGGTGTTCCGTATGAGATTGTCACAGATAACGCTCTTAATTTCTGCAACAAAGGTATGACTGAACTCTGCCAAAGATTCAAAATCCAGCATCATAATTCTACACCATACAGACTTCAGGCCAATGGTACAGTTGAAGCCGCAAACAAAAATATGAAGCGAATTATCGAGAAGATGGCAATTAGGTATTCTGCCTGGCATGAAATGCTCCCCTATGCACTCATGGCCTACAGAACATCGATTCGCACTTCGACTGGTGCGACACCATTCTCCTTAGCATACGGTATGGAAGCTGTCTTGCCTATTGAGGTAGAAATTCCGTCATTACGAGTGCTAATGGAAGCAGAAATTGAAGAATCAGAATGGGCACAAGCCAGATATAAACAGTTGCATCTGATTGAAGAAAAACGACTGAAAGCCATAGATCACTCTCAAGCCTATCAGAGGCGTATGGCTAGGGCGTTCAATAAGAAAGTCAAGCACCGAGATATTGAAGTTGGTGACCTTGTTCTCCGGAAATTTTTGCCAAATCGTCCAGATCCGAGAGGGAAATTTACACCAAACTACGAAGGCCCATACATTGTCCGGGAAAAGTTCTCTGGAGGCGCCCTTCGGCTTGGACGTATGGATGATGAGGATCTTCCTGAGCCAATCAACATAGATAAAGTTAAGAAGTATTATGCTTAGGATCCTATCTGATAATTGCTTGTACTCTTAGCTTCTTTGGGACATGATAGGAGGTCGTATTTGGCACCTGTTCTCCCTATAAATCATGTAACACCTACAATATATCAATAAAGTTCGTTAGTTAACCCTTCGAGCCTAATAACCTCTCTTTCAAAAACTTTTTATCGGGACACCTTGCACTTAGTCTGCTATGAACTACGTCATGGCCTGATCCTGAAAAGGGTACGTAGGCAACCTAGAAACCAGGTGCGGTCAAATTTTCAAATCATTTGGGCAAGAGTAGCCTCAATTCGTAAAAAAGGAGGAAGCCCAGCTAAAAAAAAAAAAAAAAAAGGGGGTTGATCGAAAAGATAATGAAAGAAAAAAAAATAATTTTTTTGATCAAGAGGTGCTCAAGAAAAGAAAGAATTACGATAAGCAGAAAGGGTGTTCCATACTTTCGGCCCCCCTCAGCCAACATTTCGTCCTATCTCAAGTCCTCCTAGATCCCTTAGAGACTAAGAGTAAAAGCAATTATCAGAATAGTATTTGAGGTATAACACTGACATTCAAGGCAATGAAGGGAGTAAAGCCTCAATCGGAATAAATCGCGAGCATGAGTGAAAACTGGAAACAGCCTCATTGCGCAAAAATTACGCGAACCCCAGTCTTAGTCTTGTGACTAGGGGCAAAAAAGGGGAAAAAGAGGATCTGTTCAATTTCGCAGGCATGAGTGAAAACCGGGAACGGCCTTATTGCGCAAAAATTATGCGAACCCGTGACTTGGTTATTCCAAGGGTAAAAAAGGGAAAACGTTGAAAGTGGTTCAACAGCGGAACTGATGAAGTCAAGCAATCAGTCGCAATATCAAGAGTTGAATCATATGGAATAAATCGCGGGCATGAGTGAAAACCGGAAACGGCCTCATTGCGCAAAAATTACGCGAACCCCGGTCCTAGTCTTGTGACTAGGGGCAAAAAAGGGAAAAAAGAGGATCTGATCAACTTCGCAAGCATGAGTGAAAACCGGCAACGGCCTCATCGCGCAAAAATTATGCAAACCCGTGACTTGGTCATTCCAAGGGTAAAAAAGGGAAAAAAGTTGAAAAACAGTTCAATAGCAAAATCTACAGAAGACCTCTTGTGCTCTGCCTCTCAAGCAATCAGTTGTCTTAGCAATCCATTTGTTCACAGGAATCCTTGTATTACCGATCCAACACATGATGAGATCAAACTTATATATCCTGGACAATAACGATCAATAAAAGTGATTTCTCTTGGTCATACTGTACTTTTCGAAAAAGCCAAATGTTTTCATGGTTTCCAAATGCTACATCCAAAAGGCAGTTCCCTTGTAGTAGAGTATAGTATTTCGCATGGTTTCAAAAGCCATCTTTCAAAATAATTTTTTCTAAAAATAAATAAATAAATAAATAATTTTAAAAAAAAAAATATCTAAAGATTTTGCTCATATGGGTCTCATGGTCTGACTATGGCAATCTTCTTTCGCCAGCAATCACCATGGCAAGCAGCGTCTTTTGCGATCGCAAATTAGCAAGGAAGCAAGTCAATCTCTGGAAAATTATCTTTCCTCTGCTATTTGACATTGAAATGTGTTGTCATTCAATCTCTCCTAAGTTGACATCGAAATGTGTTGTCATCCATTTCATCTCTTCTGTTTGACATCGAAATGCGTTGTCATACATCTCTTCTTGGTTGACATCGAAATGCGTTGTCATCCATTTCATCTCTTCTGTTTGACATCGAAATGTGTTGTCATTCATTCAATCCTGGTTGACATTGAAATGTGTTGTCACCCATCAATTCCATCTCTTCTTGGTTGACATCGAAATGTGTTGTCATCTATTTCATCTCTTCTGTTTGACATCGAAATACGTTGTCATACATCTCTTCTTGGTTGACATCGAAATGTGTTGTCATCCATTTTATCTCTTCTGTTTGACATTGAAATGTGTTGTCAACATCCCTTCTTGGTTGACATCGAAATGTGTTGTCATCCATTTTATCTCTTCTGTTTGACATCGAAATGTGTTGTCATACATCCCTTCTTGGTTGACATCGAAATGTGTTGTCATCCATTTCATCTCTTCTGTTTGACATCGAAATGTGTTGTCATACATCACTTCTTGGTTGACATTGAAATGTGTTGCCATCCATTTCATCTATTCTGTTTGACATTGAAATGTGTTGTCATTCATTCAAATCCTGCTGACATCGAAATGTGTTGTCATCCATTCCATCAATTCAATCTCTTCTCGGTTGACATCGAAATGTGTTGTCATCTATTTCATCGCTTCTGTTTGACATCGAAATGTGTTGTCATACAATCTCTCCTTGGTTGACATCGAAATGTGTTGTCATCCATTTCGTCTCTTCTGTTTGACATCGAAATGTGTTGTCATTCATTCAAATCCTGGCTGACATCGAAATGTGTTGTCATCCATTCCATTAATTCAATCTCTTCTCGGTTGACATCGAAATGTGTTGTCATCCATTTCATCTCTTCTGTTTGACATCAAAATGTGTTGTCATCCGTTTCATCTCTTCTGTCTGACATCGAAGTGTGTTGTCATACATCTCTTCTTGGTTGACATCGAAATGTGTTGTCATCCTCTTCCTGGTTGACATCGAAATGTGTTGTCATCCATTTCATCTCTTCTGTTTGACATCAAAATGTGTTGTCATTCATCCAATCCTGGCTGACATCGAAATGTGTTGTCACCCATCCATTCAATCTCTTCTTGGTTGACATCGAAATATGTTGTCCCCATTTCATCTCGTCTGTTTGACATTGGAATGCATTGTCATGCATTCATCTCACCTGTTTGACAATCGAATGTGTTGTCACACACTCCATCAATCACTTTGTTTTCGAGTTCCCTTCAATCCATATTTTCCCTTACATTCATTTTCCATATCAATCCTTCACTCCATATCCCATTTACATTGTTTTTCCCTAGCAGTCCTCCGTAATGAGGCCATAAACTACTGTACATCACTCCATCTATTTGTTTTGGCAAGTTTACCAGGACTAGTTGTTTAGTTTCCATTTCTTTTATTTTTGATTTTCATAAGCTTTTTGGGTTTTACGTGTGTAAAAATGATAGTGTTTCAGTCTTTGTCGTTCGATTGTTAACACTCTCCGACAAAGAGGGGCAACTGTGAACACCCCATTTTTACACCCCTAAATTCTTATTTACCTTTTATTTTGTTTTATTATTTATTATTTTATTTTATTATTTATTTTAAATTTACTCATTTTTATTATTTTATTAGGGAGAGAGGGAAAGAGAAACCCCATGTTTAAAACCCATGAGCCAAAGCCAGAGTCCAACCTTAAAGCCCAAGCCCGGATCCAAAGTAGCCCAAGCCCATTTAGAGAACCCTAACCTCCTCTATAAATACTATGTATGAGGTCAGATGACCTCATTTCCCTTCCTCATTTTGGTTTTTGGTTTTCGGCAGCAGCAGAGAGGTCACTCTCTTAATCATCCTCTCTTGATCCATTTTCTTGCAGCAAGACTCCATCACCTCCAGCCAGTTCCTTGTTCTTTTGTTTATCAGTAGAAAGCTTCCTCTGACCAGTGTCTCCATCTCCGGCGATCACTCCTTCCGGCGGGCTTTGATCATCATCTCCGGTGACGAGTTTCATCTTCGAGTCATCTATCTTCTTGGGCGAGTTCAGTGCCGATCCAGTATTTCAATTTGCTCTGGCCAACTCTTCTTCAGCCAACAGCGTTCTTGCCTTGTTCTCGATCTTTTCTTTCCGGTTGAATCCCTTTTCTCTCATTTCAAATCCTAGATCTAGAGTCTGGTTTATTTTTATTTTTATTTTTATTTATTTTATCTGTTTGTTCTCTGATCTCACTTGTGCAGAGTCTCATCATCGGTCCTCTTCTCCGGCGAGATCTCACAGTGAACAGTAATTGTTCTGTGTCTTCATAGGTAATTCTCATCCCTTGTTCTTCATCTCTTCCATTTCAACCCATTCTTCTCTGTTCTAATCCAGTAGCTAACCTTAGATTTAGATCTAAATTTTAATTCTATTATAATTATTATTTCTTCTCATTTTATTTGTTCATCTTGCTCATTCACCGGTTTACGCATCCATCTAATCCCTCTATGTATCTTTCCGGTAGATCTCTTCTCCCATTTCCTTTTCAACTCCAGCAGTAGCAGCAAGCTCCATCTAATTCCGGCCAGCATCAAGCTATCATCACTCCTTTATCTCCCGGTTAGTAATTCTTCTCGATTCTTTTCTCTCTTGATCCAATTCATCCAGATCTAGAATTCTAGATCTGGATTTCCTTTGATTCAATGTATAGATCTAAAATCTATAAGTCCAAATCATTCTGTATAATTTTTTTTTTTTTTTTTTTTTTTATGTAGTCTATTTTGGTTCACCTGTACAGCATTTTCATAACCGGCCGCCTTCACCATTTTCGGATCCATCACATTTGTTCTCAGAGGGTTTTCCGACTAGCTTTGATTCCCTCAGGTCTGTTTTAGCTCTTTTCTTTCTCAAACTCCTTCTCAGTCCAACTCTCTTCTCTGGATGTAGATCTTTAGATCTAGACCCTGCAATCTCCCATTGTTATTATCATTATATTCTTTTGTTTTTGTTTTCATTATTTTTTTTTTATTTCTTTTTTTTATTTTTTTTTATTTTTATCAGAGCATCATCTCCGGACAAAGAACTTCAGCAAAATGTTTGGTTTTCTTTTTAAAATTTGTTTGTAAAATCCTTTGTTGGATTTTTCTTCCCTTCTCTTCTCTTCTCGGATCAACGGAGCAGCAATCATCATCGCCGCACCAACACCCAATCTCAGGCAGGTATAATTCTACCCTTGTCTATTTGTCTCTCTTGTATATTCCCTTGCTATGGTATATTAATTTGTGATAGTTTGAGACCTTAAGGCTAGTGGTAGATCTGGCTTGAAATTTGAGAATATCAAATCTGGTTTAATAATGTTTAAAATGCAAGACTTAGATCTCTATGTTAAAAGCAAGGCCTACTGGTCAGCCTCCCAATGTTGTGCTTGATGATCTTAAAGAAAGGAAAAAAGGGAGGGAAGGGCTTGTTTGAATAGTTCCCTATTCACTTGTTCTTGATCGGTCCAATATGCAAGGATGGCCTCTTTCAAGCCCAAATGTGACCATTGGGCCAATTTTGGGCCTTGGTTAATCTCATTATTAAACCAGATCTGATTTCAATTTCTTCTATTGGGTTAAAGCCGACTGACCAACTTTCACAATGGGTCAATTGGCCTTAGCACATTAGTTGATCCTGGCCCGATCTCATTCAATTTTAACCATGGTTAATTATTTAATTTAGTGTAATTTATTTCATGTGTGTATGTGCGTGATAGGATTAGGCCCTATATTCCTTTTTTATTTTTTGCCTACATGGGGCATTTAGGTAGTTCTTTAACCCTAAACAATTGGCCTACCCCGTTAGTTAATCTTATAAAAAAATCAAAAAAATATATTAAAAAAAAGAAAAAAAAGAAAAAGAAAAAAAAGATCAAAATAAATTAAAGGTACTGGTCTATCTCCCCTTGGGACCTAGAGCAGGGTCCGTATTTAAACCATAACCTCTTTTGGTTTAAGGCCGCTCGATCTGCCCTGCTCTTTGCCTTTAAGTTAATTAAATCAGTTAGACCTTATTTTCCTTTTTGCCTACCTTGGGCACTTAGGTTATTTCTTGACAAGTTAAACTTGCCAAAATTAAAACAAACAAGAAAAAAAAAATCAAAATATACAAAATAACAAAAACATTCAAAAAATCTAAAATGAAAAAGGACTTACCCTAATAAATGAACGCCCCCTAGAGCTCCTCTACGAGAACCTAGCTACGCAACCATCTCCCGGAATGAGATTCATAAATCTCAATTCCAATTCCCCCAATTCAAGCATGAGTTGGAAGTGACCACACTCCGAAACGAGTATAAAAACAGTCACCACCCCGAACTACTATGAGGGTCTGATTCCGACTAATCGGATAAGTAGGCAGCCCAAAACCAGGGTTCGACCCCAACCAAAAATAAATTTTTTTACACCCCATATTAATTTGTGTTTAATTAGCAAAATTAATAATTATTTAGGAAATTTTAAGTGATTTTAAATGTTTGGCTTGGACCTAATGAGTAGGTTACCATCATTGGATGGAGGTCCTGGGGTGCCTAACCCCTTCCCCAGGACCTAAAGGGATCTCTTACCTAGACTATTCTGGACCATAGACCCCCTTGTTTTGGATTATCTCGGGATCCTACTTCCCCTAAGTAGGTGGCGACTCTTAGGATAAATTTAGCGTTATTCCTCTGCTCTCGGACCTTATCTCGACACTTAGAGATGAGAGGGGAGGAAAGGCGGTAAATTTATGTGTTTACACTTGCATCTCAACTTTTGGTTAACTGGCTTAGTATCTGCTCTAAAGGTCTATGGGTTAATGCGTAGTATTTGAAGCTTGGCTAAGGGTGGTGATGCACCGTTCGGGATCAATCCTGGAACCACTCTACTAGTGACAACAAACACTACCACTGGGCTAGCTCCCACCACTTATTTTTAAAAAAATTTATACTGGTGTGCCTCAAATTTTATTTCAGATTCTAAGAATAATAGGGGCGGTTCCTAGTTCCTTGCTATGAAAATTTATATTCACTACCCCTTCTGATGCAATGCAAATGTTATGGTTGGTACTCTATTTGTAGAACCCCGGATCTCACAGTCACTGTCCATGTGAATAGGGCAATGAATAGTGCCTTACATAGTGTATGTAAAGGCCTAAAGCCTTGCATGGGTCCTTGGTTTGAGGAAGTGAAGTGAGGATTGTACATGTGTGTATTCAGTTTCAAAACAAGAGTATAAAAATATTCCAAGTGTCTAAATACATAGGGTACAAAATACCCTAAGTGTGTATGTAGAAACCCGAAACCGAATTCCATAGGCTGGGAATAGTGCCATGAATAGTGTCTAAGCCTTAATGCCTAATGTATGGTCATGAATGATTCTCAACAAAAATGAGAGATTGGTTTTCTATTTTGTATGAACAATATATTTTAATCGGTATAAAGGCCTTAGGAATGTTTTCCTAGTTTATGGGTGTTGAAAAAAAAAAGTGGAAAATGTTCTAAGTGTTAAAAAGGAGGGAGGTCTCTACATACCTTCAACTTGAGGGAACTCTAATTTTGGCACTATTGATCGGAATTGAGTGATTCTTGAACCATTAGAACCGTATTAGAACCCTCTTCGAGGTTTATGTTTAACATTTTTCTCGATTTTGAGTCTAAGTAAAGTCAAAGGTGGGTTTTCCAAAGTTTTGTCTACTGAAATTCCGGACCAGTTACCTTTATGGCCACTTTGGACCCTGAATAAAGAAGAATTAGGATTTTTCCATTGGATACAAAATTGTTCCTCCCAATGCAAGTTGAAACGTCTAAATCTAATAAGTGAGTCAAAAGTGATGGTTGAATTACCAAAGTTGGGAAAAACTCAAGACAGTTACAACACCCAGACGTCTGCATGGAAACGTTAACGTTTGGATGAACAGAATGCGCGAAAAACCCAGATGTCGACATCTGGAACCCCACCTCGACACCTGGGAACCCCACATAGACGTATACATGCGCAAAGATCATGATAAATGAGATTTTAAATAAGCGTGAATTTGACAACCCTAACTCTATAAATACCCAATTTTAGTGGGATTAAAGATTCTAACACTTAGAGAGAAACATTTGGAGAGGAAAAGAAAAAAACCTAGGGTTCTCAAAAGGGGATTTTTTTGAAGATCAAGAAGATCCCCAAATCCCACCTTCAAGCTTCTCAAAATCAACAAGGGAAGCAAGGATCTTGCAAACCATAGGGATTCACACGAGCTAAGCTATGGGAATTGAGTCCAACGAGGTAGAGTTCGGTTATCTCTTTTCCAAAGTTTCATCAAGGCTTGGATCTTCTTCCTCAAGCACAGATTTCACCATTGAAGCTTGAATCTCACGTACTTAAGTCTTCTCAAGTTTTTTCCTGAATTTCTCAAGGTAAATACACTCTCCTATCTAGCTTTGTTATAATATAAGCTTTGAAATGTGGTTTTGAATGAGGTTTTCTCAAGAATAAGGGTAAATACACTCTACGACCTAACCTTGTCATAATCCAAATCTTGAAATGAAATAAAATGGGGTCTTCTAAAGAATAAGAGTAACTACACTCTACTAACTAGCTTGTTGTAATTTCATAAGTAAATACAACTATTCTCAAATCTTGCTATGAATCAAGGTCAATAATAAATTAAATTTTGGATCATTATATTCAAAGATAATGTGATGTGGATATGATGTTGATTAAATAGGCTTAATGGCCAAGATTATTATGAAGTTAATGCCATGAATGAAGATGTTCTATGATTTTAGGATTTTTCCAACTATATTATGATGCTAATATGTCTTGTATGAATATGTATGCAATGTTTAAAGTTTCCTAAATATATTGTGATGCTCACAAGCACTTCACACATGCTATATTTTACACGACCGAGGTTTTCTCATAAGCATGGCACATCAAGAATGGTAAGAAAGGTTTTTCAAAGGAAAATTCATAAGAAGAAGTTTATTAGTTTCATAAGTAAGAATGCTTATAAGTAATGCTCATAAGTCTCCTAAGATAAAGCTCATAAGCAATGCTCATAAGTCTCATAAGCTCATAAGATGCTAATATGTCCGTCCATTTCATAGTTCGGGTACTAGTTAAGAAAAGTGAAGATGCTAGTATGTTCGTCCATTTTATAGTTCGGGTACTAGTTAATGAAAGTAAAGTTGCCAGTATGTCCCTCTATTACATAGTTTGGGTACTAGTTAATGAAAGTAAGGATGCTAGTATGTCCGTCCATTTCATAATTCGGGTATTGTTTAATAAAAGTAAATATGCTAGTATGTCCGTCTATTTCATAGTTCGGGTACTAGTTAATGAAAATGAAGAAAGCTAAGCATGTCTGTCCATTTCATAGTTCGGGTGCCAGCCAAAGGAGATAAGTGAAGCTTGATTCTCATAAGGAACTCATAAGCCTCATAAGACTAATAAGATTAATAAGGAACTCATAAGTCCAACAAACTCAGAAGATGCACATAAGACAAAATCTCATAAGGATTCTTATAAGATGCTCATAAGTAACTCATATACTGTATCAGGAACTCACAAGACTCATAAGAATCTATACGACATGTTTTGTTTCAATGAAAGTTTCTAAGATAAGGTTTTAAAGCTATGCATCTCAAAGGTAAGTCTTGATGTATGATTTTTATATTTGGCGAAATGTATGAATTATGAATTGTTATCTTAAATGCTCACATGATATTATTGGCATTATAATATTGTTAGCTAGTAGTATGTAGACGTTGAGTATTCCATGCTCAACCGTACATTGTTATGTCGGCAGGTCCTTTTGATATATGTGCTCCGAGACCATGGGTCAAGGAGGAGTATGTTGAGGAGCCGATAGGCGGCTGTCCTGAGGGTGATAGTGATCTTGACGTTTGGCTCTATCCGGGGTATTACTGAGAGATGAGAGAGAGAGTGAAATGAGTTTTTGGATTCCTTTTGGGGGTTACATGTAAATGTCTTATGTCATTAGTTTTTGTACATTAAGAACTTGGAATATAGCTGGTATATATAAAAGAAAAAAAAAATTGTTACGTTTCCACTACGTTATTGCCTTGTACATTTTACTGGTTGGTTCATCAAGACATGTTTAGTCAAGCACAAGGTCCCTCCTATCTCCTAGGGTGACTTTTGGGGTGCAACAGAGGTGGTATTAAAGCCTAGGCATTAGGTTCTTTAGGGTTGGTTCATTAATACAAGGCATTATGTTTAAGAAAAGAGTCGTATTCCAAGTGTAGACTTATCACATAGTCTTTGTCTATAACTGGTTGATTTCAACGGAAGTGTCTTAGTTTGAAGAGGTACCTAGCGAAACTAACCTCAAGTGTATTATTTTAGTATGGTGTGTATATCTAATGTATGCTATATTCTTATATGAATGATTGATGTTGTTGAACTTCAATGCTTAAATAACCATGGTTTTCCGAGTTAGACTCATGTTTTGCTATTGTTCTTAGGACTCAGTCATGAGACGTGGCACTCAAGGTCGTGGACATCATATTAGGAGTAGTGGGTCATCCCTTCCTCCATCGGGTGATGCACAACCCAATTTTGCTTAGGCCTTTGCATCCATAACAAAGACTTTGGCGATGCTAGCAACCAGGCCTGCTGCTGCTACTACTACTACGCCTGTACCTCCTCCGGTACACAACACCGCGGGACTTGAGGCATTTAGGAGACTGCATCCTCCTACCTTCATTGATACTACTAATCCCATGGTCATAGAGGAATGAATCAAATAGATGGAGAAGATATTCAAAGTACTCCACTATACAGATGAGCAGCGGGTTGACTAGGTCACCTTCATGATGGAAGGTGCGGCCGAGCATTGGTGGAGGGCTATATTGAGGTAGAGGGATGCCTCTAGAGAAGGGGATTCGTGGTCATGGGGGAGTTCTTGGATATCTTCGACAAGCAGTACTTCCTCATGGTTGTTAGGGAGCAGAAGGAGCTGGAGTTTCTCACCTTAGTGCAGGGAGATATGTCTGTGGCAGACTATGAGGATACATTTGTGGAGTTTTCCCGATTTGCACTGCAGCTAATTGCTTCAGAGAATATACAAGTCAGGAAGTTTGAGAAGGGGTTAAAGGACTCCATCTGAGACCGGGTCTCAATGTTTTAAGTGGGCACTTGGGGTGAAGTTCTGAGCAAGGCAAAGCTTATTAAGAAAATTCTGAGCAATTCTTCAAGAGGAGAGAGATGACTTGAGGCCAATCCAGTGGTTTAGGGCCTGAGAAGAGGGCCACGATGTACCAGTCCTTTGGGCCTACTTAAGTACAGAGTCCTCCTATTGTACCCCAGGCTCCTCGCCCTACTACTACACAAGTCACTCGATAGGTGCAACCAATATCTTCTACACCTACCTTTGAGGCTTGTGTACATTTTGGGAGGAAGCATAGAGTTGGGGAGTGCCGAGCACGCACGGGTGCTTGTTTCCATTGGAGTGACTACGGGCACCGGATTAGAGATTGTCCTCATAGTCCACCATTGACTCAGTCTCAGGGGAACAGATGACCAGTTCAGCTAGACACGCAACATGAGTCTTTTTAGGCTTCGAGGTCCTAGCAGCCCACATAGTCAATTCACCAGGCAAATCAGGGCTGAGCCTTTGCCATATCAAGATAGGATGCTCAGGCATCTACTAATGTGGTCCATGGTACATTACTTTAAATTTTTACATGATAGGCTATATGTGCTAAATATGCAGAATTTATATCAATACACTATGTATATGTTATAGGTATAGTCTGTATGGAATAGTATTTAGTTGTGTATAACGCCCGGACACCTTGTTAATAAGTGAAAGCCTAGCCTTGTCATGGTCTACACTGGAATTGACCATCCTTTTGTCTTGATTTTTGTTAATTTTGTATGTTCATGTTAGCAAGATGGAAGGTGGGGAAAAATTATCCTCAATTGTGTGCAAAGCGTCAAATTTCGAGGACGAAATTTCTATAAGGGGGGGGGGGGGGGGGGGGGGGGGGATGGGGAGGATGTAGAACGCCGGATCTCACAATCACTATTCATGAGAATAGGGTAGTGAATAGTGCCTTGCATATTGTATGTAATGGCTTAAAGCCTTCCATGGGTCCTTGGTTGGAGGAAGTGAAGTGAGGATTGTACATGTGCATATTGAGTCTCAAAACAAGAGTATAAAAATACTCCAAGTGTCCAAAAGCATAGGTTATAAAATACCAAAAGTGTGTATGTAGAAAACTGGAACCGAGTTCCCTAGGCTCGGAATAGTGCCATGAATAGTGTCTGTGAGCGCCGGATTTCACTCCCTAGAGTTCTCACGGGGTTTTGAGAGTCGCCACCTATCAATTCAGAAGGGATAAGTCCCCTAAAGTTTTGGATAAGGTCTTTGGTCCATGAGAGAGATCAGGGTAAGGGGTTCGGTTAATCCGGGGAAGGTGTTAGGCACCACGAGGCTTCCATTTTACAACGGTTCCGTACTCCCCGGGTTTAAGCCAAATTAAGTTAATCTTGTTCAGAATACCAGAAGGTTTAAGTGAACACTAATCTAAGAAGGAAAAAAGCTAACTGGGGTTGGGCCCGTGTTGGGCTGCCTACGTACTCATAGGGTGAGATTAGACCGAGCGTAGTTCTGGCACGTGAGCCTATGCCGAGGCTAGGGGCGTGTGTGTGTGCACCAAGGGTGGCTAACATGGGCTAGTCCGGTAGACTAGGACCGAGGAGGTCAAGTGCAGGGTATTGTAAGCCCGGTAGGCTTAGGGAGTAGTCCGGTAGACTAAGGAGGAGTCCGGCCCAGGTTAGGATTGCTAACTGGGATTAGGCCGAACTAACTGCAGTTAGGGTTGCTAACCACAGTAAAGGGTGAGTGAGTTGTAGCCCGGTAGGCTAAGGTGGGGCCTAGTAGGATGAGGTAAGTCCGGTAGACTTGGTTTTTAGGCCCGGTAGGCCGTAAACCGAAGTTTAACTACAATTAGGGTTGCTAACCGTGGTTAAAGGGGTCTAACTGTGGTTAGAGTTGCTAACTAGGGTTAGGGAGAGGGCCAAAGTCAGGATTAAGGTCCAATCTCAGTTTTAGGAATGTCCGTTTAAATTCTCAAAGTTTGTGGGGTTAAGGGGAGCTTAACCACGGTTAAATGTTAACCGGAGGTGGATTTAGCCACAGTTAAGGGTCTGGTATAGTCCAAGGTGGGCCCAGGGGGCTTGGCAGGGCCTAAAGTGGCCTCCTACCAGGCCTGGGCCCCTGCAAAAGCCCAGAAATAAAACAAATTTTAATGTCGGTAATCTAATTACCTACATTATGGACAGTGTTTTAAGACTGTGTTTTGTCATTGTTAACTAGGGTTAAGCTGTAACCCAAGGTGAATCGAGGCTGAGGGAGTATAGAGGGGACTCCTAAAAAGATATCAAGCTCTATGTGGGCCCTAGGGGATGCCTGGAGTGGGCCCCACAGAGCTGCAAAGGTGCTGTGCCTGACAGTGCATATGGTCAGTAGAGGTATTGCCGACCATACCAAAACAAGTGAGAAACAGAATGTCGGTGATCCTTTTACCGACGTTCTATAAACAGTTCAAAAATAATATGTCAGTAAATAGAGCACCGACGAAAAGGGAAAGAGGCCACTTTAGGAATGTCGGTACTAAGAATTTTGCCGGCCTGGGTTTTTCTGAAAACCAGAATTGTGACCACTAGGGCTGTGTATAGAGGTCACTAGGGGTTCCCTCATGATAAGAGGGATCCCCAAAAGGTTCTGTAATGGCTGTCAAGCCTCGAAGATTTGTTATACCCGAAAGGGGTTCACCACAACTATGGTTTAGGTGGGTGAACACCCTGTGTGGGTCTGTATACCTACTAAGCAATAACAAAACACTGAAAAACGTCCCCTGGAGATGACCAGAGGATCACATGATGTGCATGTGATAAAAAATGGGTAGGGAGTCCCCTACCCAGTGCTCTATTTTTTTGCCAAACAAAGAGGTGCTGCTTGTGTACGGTGGTGGCGCTCTGGTGGTGTTACACGAGCTAGGGAGGGGAGATGCAGGTCTAGGAGAAGCCTAGAACCAAACCAAGGGTTTGAGGAGGGCTCAGGATTTCTGTTTTGAAACAAGGGGTTCTCCTCCAAAAAAATGCAGATTGTTTAAAATGAAGGTGGCATTGTGCTTTTATTGGGAAGGGACCTAAGGACCAAAGAGGGATTAAAAGGAAGAGGGAGAGGGGTATTGGACCTTGGTTAGGTCGACTAAGGGTCGAGAAGGGAGAAACTGAGGTGGAGGTAGAGTGTGCAAAAGGTTTTCCAGGCCTTCAACTCGAAGCTTGAATATGTCAGTAGAAGGTCTACCGACAGCTTGAAACAAGGCTTAATTTTGATGTCGGTAGACTGTCTACCGACATTCTGAAGTCTATTTTTAAATGGGCTGGGCCTCCACATACGAGTTATGGGGGTTATGTATTAAGGTTTTTGGGCCTTGTGGGCTCGAGGCTGAGGGTCAGGCCCTGTAGGCTATGGGTTTAGGTCATGCCCTAAGGGCTCTAGGGTTATGCTAGGATCAACTAATGCTAGGGTTTTAGACATGGGCTTTCTAGATTTTAATTAGTGTTCACCTAAGGGCAGGGTTTTGTCTTAGGGTGTGAGGGCTTTGGCAGGGGAGGTAACCATAGTTTAAAATATTTTAACTATGGTTAAGATGGGTTGTAAAAATTGGGTGCTTACAACTGCCCCTCTTTGCTGGAGAATGCCAGGGTTGGCGATTCGAACGGCAAAGACTGGAATCATCCTATTTTTACACCGAGCTTGGATAACAGGGATGTAGAAGGATGATATGTATGTATGCAGTGCAAATGGTGAGTACAATATAGTGGCAAGACCACTGCTGGGGAAGGGCGAGTAGTTCAGACTACTCACTGGGGATCGATGAATACAGGGATGGCATAGCCCGGAGGCGTCGGCCAGAAGGATTCGATCGAGTTTGATCGAAGAGACACACAGGGTGGCAAGAACACACAGGCTGTTGAAGGGGGTGACATGCGGGTGGTGTACACTGTAAAGGTACACACAGGATGTCGAGGACAATCGGGGTGTCGAAAAGGAGGACATGCAGGTGGTATACATTGTAAAGGTATACACGGGATGTCGAGGACACATGGGGTATTGGAGATGAGACATGCAGGTGGTATACGCTGTAAAGGTATACACGGGATGTTGAGGACACACGGGGTATCAAAAGAGAGGACATGCAGGTGGTATACGCTGTAAAGGTATACACGGGATGTCGAGGACACACGGGGTTTCGAGTAGAGGACATGCAGGTGGTATACGCTGTAAAGGTATACACGGGATGTCGAGGACACACGGGGGTATCGAGGATGAGATATGCAGGTGGTATATGCTATAAAGGTATACACGGGATGTCGAGGACACGCGGGGTGTTGGAGATCAGACATGCAAGTGGTATACGCTGTAAAGGTATACACGGGATGTTGAGGACACACGGGGGTGTCGAGGATGAGACATGCAGGTGGTATACGTTGTAAAGGTATACACGGGATGTTGAGGACACACGGGGTGTTGGAGATGAGACATGTAGGTGGTATACGCTGTAAAGGTATACACAGGATGTCGAGGACACACGAGGTGTCGAGGATGAGACATGCAGGTGGTATACGCTGTAAAGGTATACACGGGATGTTGAGGACACACGGGGTGTCAAGGATGAGACATGCAGGTGGTATACGCTAAAAAAGGTATGCACGGGATGTTGAGGACATACGGGGTGTCCAAAAGGAGGCGACATGTCCAAGAGGCACTAGCCGGATGATTGAAATGGCCGAGAGGCGTTGGATTTTGATCAAAGATGATGCTGAGGAGTTTGGTCACCAGAAGCATGACGCTATGCAGGGATGTCATGCAGGGGATAAAGGCGAGGATACTTTCCCATGACTCTGCTGATTGCGACTGGCGGGGAAGCATGGTGTCGGCTTCTTCTGCTTTGTCTTGCTGGAGCTTCTCAGTGCAGGTTGGTACAAACTGGTCAGGATGCCAAAGAATTTGTTTTTGAAAACATTTTGTAAAGGTTTTGGTTCTTTGTAAAAATTTTGCTTTCAACAAAAGAATGTTCAACTAGCAATCAGTTTTGCCAGGAAAGTGCCTTAGTCAGGGCTTTGGGGGGTTATTTAGTCTGCCTTTCGCTTTTGGAGAGCAGAATATGACCCAGAAGAAGTTTTGTCACCATTGAGGATGCTCACGGGTAGACCTGTTTGTTTTGTCATTGTTGGAGATTAGACTCTTACTGGGGAGAAGCTTGCTGGCGGGTAAATAGTATGCTTCTACTGGGGAGATCTGCTGGGGGATGTACTGTCACTGTAGATTGTTGCTTGGGATCTGCCGAGGGATATGACATTGCCGTAGATCACTGCTGGGGATCTGGACTCTGCTGAAGCCTAGTGTTGGGGAAGCTGCTCTTCCATGCCACCTGCTGGGGATGCTGTAGGGGATTTATCTGGCTAGCCTGATTGTTGTCGGATGCTGTTGCCAAACTGCTCTTCAGCCTTTTTCCCTTTTTTACCCTTGGAATGACCAAGTCATGGGGTTCGTATATTTTTTGCGTGATGAGTCCGTTGCCGATTTTCCTCTTGCCTGCGAAGCTAATTAATTTATGTACCTTTTTTACCCCTAGTCACAAGACTAGGTCTGAGGATCGTGTGATTTTTACGCAATGAGGCCGTTGCCGGTTTTCACTCATGCCTGCGACTTACTGGGGAAGTTTTCTTTATGTAGAGGAAAATAGGTCTTCTCCCATCATAGCTCTGAATGGCGCTCCTCTAGGGTTTTGAGGATGATATTTCCGCTGGGAATTCAAATGTGATATTACACTTGCACTTGTAATTCCTAAGGGATCAAGGAGGACTTATAGTATGACGAAATGTAGGCTGAGGGACCAAGTTTAGGACACCCTGGGATATCTCCTATTTGTAGTTGATTTGCTCTCCCTTGGAGGTTTCAGTTTGATATAATTGATTTTCACTCTCTAAGGAGGATTTTTCTATTTCTGGGGGGATTTGTTTGCTTAAGGCCTGGGCCTTATGATTCCCGATGATTTTTTTTTTTGAGCGAGCGAGAGAGGTTGTCTCTGCTGGGGATAGAGAGGTTATCTCTGCCCGAGGATTTTGTTTTTCAGGAGAGATTGTCTCTGGTGGGTAAAGAGTCCGGAGAGATTGTCTCTGTGGGGAGTCTCTGACTGTTTGAAATGTTTCGACTTCTATTTTGGGCTTGCTTTTGATAGAAACTTTGTACCCATGAGAATCGATTTGCTTAGAAGGCTGAGAGAGTTTGTCTCTACTTGGGGAGAGCTGATGACTCCTTTGGGGAAAGAGGGACTCTGTTTGGGGAGAGTCGAGGAGTAGATACCTCATATGTGATCGCACCTGATTTGATAGGCTGCCTACATACCTTTGCAGGATCAGGTCATGACGTAGTTCAGGCGAATGCCACAGAGGCGAGGGAGGGTGTCCCTGAAAAGTGTAATGAAAGAAGGGCTGTCAAGCTTAAGGGGCTAGCTAGCGAATTTCTTTTGATTTGTAAACTGGTTACAGGAAAGAGGGATGAAGAGTGTGCCAAGGATAGCCTCTTGTCATTTCCCGGAGAAACTTCAAGTGTAAAGCACCTATCAGATCTACACCCTAAGGGTAGTATCTTTTGACTTTGTCCATGTTGACGGGCTATGGGAGGTCTTCGTCGTACATACGTCCGAGTTGAAGGGCACCGCCAGAGAATTTGTCTCGGACAACATATAGGCCTTCATAGTTGGGAGTGAACTTACCCCTTGGGTCAGGGCGGTTCGGTAACATTTTTCGGAGAACCAGGTCACCGATCTCGATATTTCTTGGCTTGACTTTCCTATTGAATGCCTTAGCCATGTGCCTCTGATAGGCTTGAGAGTGGTTGATGGTTTTCAGTCCCCACTCTTCGATCAGGTTCAACTGCTCATATCGGGTCTGTGCCCATTCCACTTCTGAGAGCTCTGCTTCCATTAACACCCAGAGTGATAGAATTTTGTACTTCGACAGGGAGGACTACTTCCATACCATAGGCCAGAGCGAATGGTGTTGCTCCTGTTAAGGTTCGGATGGACGTTCTGTAGGCAATGAGTGCATAAGGGAGCATCTCATGCCAGGCAGAGTACTTGATTGCCATCTTCTCTATGATTTTCTTCAGATTCTTGTTAGCGGCTTCAACTGCACCATTGGTCTATGGCCTGTACGGCGTAGAGTGTGATGTTGGATCTTGAATTTCTGGCAGAGGATGAATCGACTGCTACCAGGATGAATCGATGTCCGTTTGATGCTTTTGGAGCTATGGGTCCGATGACGTCGATACCCTAAGCTGAGAATGACCAAGGAACGGTGAGATTGTGCAACCTATTCGGCGGTGCATTTACCCTGTCGGCATAGATTTGGCATTGGTGGCACTTCTGTACATGCTTGCAACAATCTGATTCCATGGTGGACTAGTAGTAGCCTAGCCTTAATATCTTTTTAGATAACATCAACCCGTTCATGTGTGGGCCGCAGGTTCCTCCATGAACCTCTTCGACTACCTGTGCTGCTTCACTGGTATCTAGGCATCTGAGCCAGAGTAGGTTTGGTGAACTTTTGTACAAGATGTCCCCTGATAGGACGAATTAAATGGCCAGTCTTCTGATTGCCCGGTGGTCTGTTTTGTTAGCATCGAGAGGGAAGGTCCCGTCATCGAGATATTACTTGATGTCTGTATACCAAGGCTTGCGGTCTGATACTTCCTTGATCTGAAGGCAGTAGGCAGGCTGATCCTGTTGCTGAATTTCTATCGGCCAGAGCATGATGCCTGTAGGGATCTGTACCATAGAAGCGAGAGTGGCCAGTGCGTTGGTGAATCTGTTCTGGTTCCTAGATCGGTGGTTAAAGCTGATTCTTCTGAATTAACTGATTAGTAGATTGAGGTAGGCTAAGTATGAGACTAGCTTTGCTTCTCGGATGGCCCAAGACTCATTTGCCTGACAGATTACCAAAGATGAGTCACCATAGACGTCTACCTCTTCAATCCCGATGTCCAGGGCTTCTTTCAGTTCCGGCTATGCATGCCTCGTACTCTGCTTCATTGTTAGAGCATCTGAACTTCAGCTTGACTGAGATAAGGAGGTGTGCTCCTTTAGGAGAGATCAGGACTGCTCCTACACCGTTCTCGTGATTGTTGGCAGCTCCGTCAAAGTATAACTCTCAGCCAGAGTATTCTTGCTTTTCCACTTCTGTGTATAGGATAGATTCATCTGGAAACTGATCATGTATAGACACGTAGTCCTAGGTCAGACTGTGGGCCAAGTGATCTGCTATCGCCTGCCCCTTGATTGACTTCTGTGTCATGTATGTGATGTTGAATTCAGACAACATCATAAGCTATTGGGCAGTCCTTCCTGTGGTGGCTGGCTTTTCCAATAGATATTTCAATGGGTCCATCCGGGAGAGCAGAATTATCAGGTAGGAAAGCAAATAGTGCTGAAGATGCTGTGTTGCCCAGACCAGTGCCAGACATGTCTTCTCAAGAGGGCTGTACCGCTCTTCGTACTCAAGTAGACGCTTACTGATAAAGTAGATGGCTTGCTCTATTCTGCTAGTCTCGTCATGTTATGCCAAAATGCACCCTATGAAGGTTTCTTACACAGAGATGTAGAGTAGCAGTGGACGTCTCGGTGTAAAAGGCACAAGTACTGGAGGATTCAGAAGATATTGCTTTATTCTGTCAAAGGCCTCTTGACATTCTACTGTCCAAACTGTCGGTGTGTTCTTTCGGAGAAGTTTGAAGATCGGTTCGCAGATCGGAGTTAGTTGAGAAATGAACCGACTGATGTACTGAATTCTGCCCAGGAAACCACGAATCTCCTTTTCAGTTTGGGGTGCTGGCATTTCGATGATAGCTCTAGATTTAGCTGGATCGATTTCAATGTCTCTTTTACTGACTATGAAGCCAAGGACCTTTCCTGATGAGGCTCCGAAGACGCATTTGGCCGGGTTCAATCTTAGGCTGTACTCTCGGAGTCTATCACAGAGTCTCTTTAGGTCTTCTAGGTGCTGTTCGGCTATCGGCGATTTGACGATCATGTCATCCACATAGATTTCAGTGGACTTGTGCATCATGTCGTGGAACAAGGCCGTCATAGCCCTCTAGTTGGTGGCCCCTGCCTTCTTGAGTCCGAAGGGCATGACCTTGTAGCAGAATGTGCCCTAAAGCGTGATAAAGGAGGTTTTCTCTATATCTTCTTCTGCCATCCATCCATGAATGAGAGAGTCTCGTGCCCAGCAGTATTGTCGACCAAAATGTCAATGTGCGGGAGAGGAAAGTTGTCTTTAGGGCTTGCCCTGTTTAAATTCCGGTAGTCAATACACATGCGGACCTTGCCATCCTTCTTGGGTACTGGGACTATGTTGGCCAACCACTCAGGATAGTTTGCAACTGTCAGGAAGCTTATGCTGATCTACTTCTCAACTTCTTCCTTGACCTTTTGCGACCATTCGAGCCTCATCCATCTCAGTTTCTGCTTCACTGGTCTGACGTCAGGGTTCAGGGGCAGTCTGTGTACGACCAATGCTAGGTCTAGGCCTGGCATGTCAGTATACAACCAGGCGAAGACATCACTGTAGCTCCTTAGGAAACTGATCATGTCTGCTCTCCGCTGAAGGTTCATGCTGGGGCCAATTCTGACTAGCCGGGGGTTCTCTGTGAATCCCAGATTGACTGTTTCAATGTCCTCCCTGTTAGACTGCAGAAGTCCTTCGTTGTGCTCGAGGAGGTCCAAAATTTTCTGAGGCAGTTCCTCTTCCTGTTCTGAGTTATACTTCGCTTCGAAGAGTTCAAGGAGGATTGGAGGGGTAACCCAATCAGAGGTAATTTCCTGGAAAATAAATTAGCTTCAGTTTAGCATGCTTTGATGCTGATGATTTGTTGGCTTCAGGACACTAGGCCTTCAAGGGAAAGAGTCCGTGTGATTTCTTCATCAGCCGATATGAAATGTTTTTTCGAAAACATGATTTTTGAGTTAAAACAATATGAATTTTCTTTTAGCAAAATGACTTGTTTACAAAAGAGACTCAAACAAAAAGAGGCCGACAGTGGCCTGACTTTTTAGATTTTACAAATGGGAGCAAAAAGAGAAGTAGATGGAGGAGAAGGGTGATGCTGGTTCACTGCTGTCTCGGACCAACCTCTCCTGCACTGTGATTGCCCCGGCCCTGGCTGGCCTCGATGGTGAGAGCCTCAGTCCACTAATGGATCTGTGGCTGGCGAATGGATGACGCTTCGACGCTATTGGAGAGGGTGCAGACATGCTCTCCCGCTGGATATTCTACTTCGGTAGCATATTCGACAGTTAGCTCATCGAACATTTGGGCTATGGCAAACACTTCGGGTTCTGGAATCCCTGAAGACTCATCACTGGGCTGGGGTGTTAAGGCAACGGGTGCAGCAGAGGTTTCCGGGTAGGTCTCATAGATTCCCACGGGGAAGGTTATAGAGATGTGGTCGGGGTTCAGGTTTCGTCGATTGTCTACTCTTCCTAGTCAGCTTAGAAAGGTAGTCCTCGTATCTGGGCTTGTATCCCAAACCAAAGGGAGGTGTATAACGAGGAGGCATGTATCTTTTCTTCATGCCCTGATTCCTAGCACCGAGACCACTTCCGGGCTGATAGTTCATTCTGGCCATCATTCTGACAAACGTTGGCACTGCTTGCTTGCCTTGCTGTTCTACCTGGGCGATAGAACTGACCTGCTCGAACTGGAATGTCATGAAGGCAGTGCCTTGTCCCAGCTCTTGGACGTCCCCAAAAGAACTTGCTAACTCTTCAGAAGGAATGATAATCAGACGGTCATCTTGTATGAACTTGATTCTTTGATGCAAAGAGGAGCGAATGGCTCCGTCTGCATGGATCCACGGCCTCCCTAGGAACAGAGTGAAAGAGGCTGGCATGTTCATGACCTGAAAGTTTGTTTAGAACTGAGCAGGTCTGACCCTGATGGTCAGGTCAATATCACCCAGTTTCTCCCTAGTTGTATTGTCAAAGGCCTTGATGGTCATAGGCCTTTCCTTCACTTGACTAAGGTCCAAGCCCAGGTTTTGAAGTGTGGAGAGTGTGCAGACGTTCAAACCGGAGCCATTGTCGATGAGCACTGATGATAATGTTCGGTCCATGCACTGTACTGCGATGTACAAAGTCCGGGTATGGTCCTTATCGCTATCCGGTATCTCCTCTTCTGTGAAGGAGATGACTTTGGGTTCAAGGATTTGTCCTACCATTTGCCCTAGTTTCTTGGGCATTATGTTTGGCGTTACATGAGCATTGCCAAATACTTGGAGCAGTTGCTTCCTGTGATGCTCTGAAGTGAGAAGAAGAACCAAGATGGATATCTGTGCTAGGACCTTGCTCAGTTGCTGAGTAATATTGAACTTCTCTGCTTTTTTTAGGATCGTCAATAAAACCGCTGAATCTGTTGCTTCCTTCTGTGGGTCTGACACCCTTGCTTTCTGTTTCTCTGCCTCTGTATTCTTCACCTTTGTCAGCTCAGTTGTAAGAGGTTAATATACCCAGTCAGATCTGGTTAGGTAGGCTATGCTCTCGAGGATGAGAGAGCGGGGAGCGGATACTCGGTTGAGGTTGAAGGGAGGCTCTGGGATGTAAGGGATCCGAACAAGGCCTGAAGAACTTGAGGCTTGAGCTGGAGTTGTGGGCTAATTTGTAGGGGAAGGAATGGTGTAGATGATCTGCTCGGGGGTAGGTATCTGGGTTGGAGACTGAATAGTCTGTATATTTGACTGGGGGAAGGGGATTATGACGGGTGATCGGTAAGAGGGCCTGATGATGTCGTCATTCACTACGGGTGTCCTGGGTCCTGGCTGCCCTGCCCCGAGCTCTTCCCACTGGATGAAATTGATTTAATTATTATGTGGGGGCAGTGGCACCTGATTGATGCTGGTGTTGCTGGGAGCCAGCTCAACCCTTCCCTTATCCAAGAGATCTTGGATTGCACCCTTCAGGCCTATGTAATGATCTGTAGCATAGCCTGGGCCTCTGTGAAAGGCGATGTGATGATCGGCATTATAGTTCTTGCCTTACTTGTCTGGAGGTAGAAGAGGTGTAGGACCTCTCAACTCGAGAAGACCCTGCTTGATGAGGAATTCCAATAACTGGCTAAGGGTATATGGAAGAGAGGTAAAGTTTATGGGAGGACGATTTTGCCCTTGGACTGGTCGGGCTGGCCGGGTATTCTTGCTAACTGACTGTTGCTGAGCTACTGGAGCTGGTAATCTGATGGGTGTCGTAGAAGCAACCATATGTAAATCTTCATTCTTTCTGTGGTCCCGGGGATCGATATTTCTGCTGGACGAGGCCGTCGTCTTGGGGTAATCAAGTCCTAGATTAGAATGAATGGCCCCGCTCTTGACAGCAGGCTCGATACAGGCACATGTCCTGATGTTAGTACCGAAGTCCACTACCGGTAAGGTTACAATGAGTGTAGAGTAGGGCTGCTTCAGGGTGGCCATGAACATGCCTGTCAGTTCCTCCTTAGGGATAGGAGTTGGGATCTTTGCTCCCATTTTCCTCCAGCGGGTGGCGTACTCCAGAAATGATTCATTGTTACGTTGGCTTAGTTATTCGAGCTGGCTGTTCTGAGGATGAAGCTTCTGGTTGAAGGAGTACTGCTCTATGAAACTGTACATGGCATCCTGCCAGGTCTTGACTTTTTGCTTTTCCACTGACATCCACCATGTAAGGGCTGCCCCCTTCAGACTCTTCTGGAAGTACTGGATGAGCAAGGGCTGGTTTTTATTATGTTGGAGCATGTCCCCCAAGTATAACTACAAGTGTTGTTTTGGACAGCCCGAGCCATCATATTTATCCAAGAATGGGACCTTGAAACCTGCGAGAACAACATTCCCTCATAAAAAGGTTAAGTCTTCCAGTGATAGACTTGTACTGGTGGATGTACCTTTCATTCTTCTCATCTCCTCTTTCATCTGCTTGATCTCGTCCTGTAAGTAAGGGGTTGGATCTGATGATGACGGTTGGTCCTGGTGGACGTGTGAGATCTTTGGCTGCTCTTCGTACTGGTCATATTCCTCTCCTCTGCCTGTTGTGGGTACGGGATTAGGTATGATGAAGGGGGAATGGTGAGGCTCAGGTGCAGGTCGCTCGGTTGGTTCTTCGGTTGGGATCCAGGTGGAGGGTTCTTCGGTCTGGGTGCCAATTAGAATCTTCAGGGATTCCAGAGCACTGTCAAGCTTTGCCTGCATGGCTGCTATGTCTCTATCATGTGACTGTAGGATCTCAATAATCCGCTGGTGCTGATCTGTAGGTTCTGCCATCGATCCTGTACTATTTTCTGATTGTACTGTGTAGGAGCTGTTCTCTGATCGGACTGTGCAAGGGGGTATCTCTGTGATTGGTACTTCCGTTAAGGCTGTGTCGGTAGCTACTTCTTCTACGAGAATCGCAGTCAGAGAATGAGTCACAGGTCGGCTCATGCAACTGAAAAGAATGCAACGACTAATCATGATTATGTATGAGGGTAAAAGGCAGATGCTAGAAAAAGATTTTCATTGATGCATGAAGAGTGCAGTGAGTACATGGATAGTGAGACTCAAAAAAAAAGGAAAAAGACTAGATCCTAGGCAGGCCCTTCAGGGATCGTAAAGTCAAGTGGACGAGGCACGCCCTCAAGATCCATGATCTGTTGCTGGAGGGATGTGACTTCAACCTCCATGCGCGTGAGGATTTCGGTGGCGTTGAACATGCGGTATCCAAATTTTTGGATGCGGGAGGTCATCTCCACCCTTGCACTATCAAGCTATTCTTGGTGGAAGTGAAGCTGGGCCCGGATGACAGCTATTTTCTTGGTGTCGCCTTTACATCTCCTATGAAGGGATTGGATTGTCTGCTCCAATTGTTCAACCTGCTTTTGCACAGCTTGGAGTTCACGGCCTTGTTCTGCTTCTTACTGTCTAAATGCACGTTGGGCTTTCCATAGCTTCTTCCATTTCTGTAGCATCAGGAGCTGTCTCTCCAGGAAGAAGTCTGTCCAGAGAACCACCATCTCTGCTAGGGGTATGGTCCCTTGTGATGGAGTTACGACTGGTGTGGGCAGTTCCCTAGGTGTAGGCATGCCGAGTAGAATGTCAGGATTATCCACCCATTGTCGGTATGCCGAGTTGGTTGATGGCCCTGACAAGGCCATGAAGCCTGGCCATTGGTCTCACCTGGAGCTGCGCCAAGCTGACTGGAAGTACCTGGTGAGGTTGTCGGAGTGCACTGTGAAAGTTATCCAATCATTTTCCTGCTGGTCTATCACGGGGATATGCTGAGGCAGTCCAAATTGTCGGAGGACTCGGAGTGGTGTATAGACTGCGGAGCCTGTTAGGCTAACAAGAATCATGCATCGTCTACCGGTGATGACAACACGGGGTAGCCTGTTCAACACAAGCCAATTGCATTGCCAAGTGATTTCTTCCTCTGAAAGGTCTTAGATGAGCTGGTAGAGCTCTCTAACATCTGTAGTTACTATCGGCCCTTGATTCTGAGAAATCTTTCGAGGCAGACTGTAAGCATCGCGGATGTCGTCCGGTACTGAAATGATTGTATGCAAGTGACTTACCAACCAGAGGTGTACTGGTATGGAAGATGCCTTTTCTGCTGTTTACAGATTCGTTGAGAGCTCTGAGAAGCTCGGCTAGGATGACTGGTACAATCGAGCAGGAGTTGTGCATGTCCTCGATGATCCCGACCAGAACTGCCTCGACGAGCAAATGGCACCTTGGGAACACCAGTTAAGACATGGCTATCAGTGCAAGGGCATTGAGGCCTGGAAGTTCTGCTAAAATGGAGTCAGGGTTCCATTTGGTCTTGTATTTCTTTTCGAGAAAAGTCATGGATATCCGATCAAAAGAGCCGTTAGGACTGGGCTACAAGTAGGCAAGCTTGATATGTAAGAACCTAGATAGGTCTGCCTGGTATGTTGTCTTATAGCGCGGTACTATGACTTCGCCATCCATGTTTATCCCCAGAATGCGCTGAATCTCTTCCAGTGTTGGGCAGAGCTCATTCTTATCAAAATAAAATACCATGTGAGGTGCTCCAGCATTGGATAGCAGTGTTCATGAGGCGCGAGTCCGGTTTAACCATGGATAGGTCTAGGATATTTCTAGTTTTGTAGTACTGCAAAGTTAGATGCACATCCAAATGAGACGCTGACTCGAGGTAAAAGCCCCGATTGAAGCTTGGAGGTTGTCATCACATGCCCCCTGCGAAGTTAGATGCACGGGCCGTGACTATCGGCCCATTGATTGAGTTATCCCTGAAGGACCTGCCATCTACCTGGACAATGATACAGACTCTGTGAGTGCACTGTGCATGGATGGGATGCAAAAATGATGATACAGATTTTGATTGGGTGTGACACGGCATACGTGATTCGATAGGGCAGACGGACGAAGGTCCGATGTGCTTTAGCCCAGGTTGTTGGAAACTAAGGGACCTATCAGATTAAGGTTGGGACAGGCCCAGTGAAGGTCTGTTTGCCTGGGATTTGGACCCCATGTGCTATGTCAGGAAGCAGGGTTAGATGTAGTTTATTACAAGCACAAGTTTGGCTCATTACATGCCCCTGGGTGGGTAGTTATCCGGATAGAATGTGCTTGGGTAGTCAACTATGATTGGGAATAGGTATAAGGTGCAAGCAGGTTAGGGTTTGTAGTAACCCTTCCAGAATGGACTACTTGTAGACTATACCGAAGCCTAGACTACATGTATGAATGCTGGTTTGATGCAAGGGTGTTCCTAGAAGGATGGGGGGATCACTTAACACCGTATATGCGACTCCCCGGTATAGAACATACCTGAAAATGGATGATTGGTGTAAGAGGCAGCGTTTAGAATCATTCCCTGAGGGATATCACCCAACAAGAGTAACTCCGCAGACCTTCAAGACGTTTAGGTCACTGACACTGAGGATGATCATCTAACAGTCGTTAACGCAATAAGCCTGTCTTCTGGGTTGAATGTGATTAATTACACTACTATTACATGTATGGATGCACAGTACACAATTAATCAAGAGATGTAAAATGATTAGTGTTTAGTTGAACGCTTAGGCATTTTAAACAAAATTAAGGTTTAGTTGGCTTAAACCCGGGTTCCTGGTTGAAACCTGACTAGAATCCCCAGCAGAGTCGTCAGAGCTGTGAGCGCGGGATTTCACTCCCTAGAGTTCTCACGAGGTTTTGAGAGTCGCCACCTATCAATTCAGAAGGGATAAGTCTCCCGAAGTTTTGGATAAGGTATTTGGTCCATGAGAGAGATCAAGGTAAGGGGTTCCGTTAAGTCCGGGGAACCCCGAGGCTTCCGTTTTACAACGGTTCCGTACTCCCCGGGTTTAAGCCAAATTAAGTTAATCTTGTTTGGAATGCCCAAAGGTTTAAGTGAACACTAATCTAAGAAGGAAAAAAGCTAACTGGGGTCGGGCCCGTGTTGGGCTGCCTACGTACTCACAGGGTGAGATCAGACCGAGCGTAGTTCTGGCATGTGAGCCTGTGCTGAGGCTAGGGGCGTGTGTGTGTGCACCAAGGGTGGCTAACATGGGCAAGTCCGGTAGACTAGAGTTGGGTGACCGAGGAGGTCAAGTGCAGGGTATTGTAAGCCCGATAAGCTTAGGGAGTAGTTCAGTAGACTAAGGAGGAGTCCGAGCCGGGTTAGGATTGCTAACCGGGATTAACCCGAACTAACTGTAGTTAGGATTGCTAACTATAGTAAAGGGTGAGTGAGTTGTAGCCGGTAGGGTAAGGTGGAGCCCGGTAGGCCGAGATAAGTCCGGTAGGCCGTAAACCGAAGCTTAACTACGATTAGGGTTGCTAACCACGGTTAAAGGGGTCTAACTGTGGTTAGGGTTGCTAATGAGGGTTAGGGAGAGGGCCAAAGTCAGGATTAAGGTCCAACTCAGTTTTAGGAATATCCATTTAATTTTCCAAAGTTTGTGGGGTTAAGGGGTGCTTAACCACGGTTAAATGTTAACCGGAGTTGGATTTAGCCACAGTTAAGGGTCTGGTATAGTCCAAGGTGGGCCCAGGGGGCTAGGCAGGGCCTAAAGTGGCCTCTTACCAGGCCTGGGCCCCTGTAAAAGCCTAGAAATAAAACATATTTTAATGTTGGTAATCTAATTACCTACATTATGGACAGTGTTTTAGGACTGTGTTTTGTCATTGTTAACTAGGGTTAAGCGGTAACCCGAAGTGAATCGAGGGTGGGGGAGTATAGAGGGGACTCCTGGGAAGAGATCAAGCTCTGCGTGGACCCCAGGAGATGCCTGGAGTGGGCCCGACAGAGCTGCAAAGGTGCTGTGCTTGACAGTGCATATGGTCGGTAGAGGTATTACCGACCATACCAAAACAAGTGAGAAACAGAATGTTGGTGATCCTTTTACCGACATTCTATAAACAGTTCAAAAATAATATGTCGGTAAATGGAGCACCGACAAAAAGGGAAAGAGGCCACTTTAGGAATGTCGGTATTGAGAATGCCGCCGTCCTGGGTTTTTCTAAAAACCCAAACTGTGACCACTGGGGCCGTGTACAGAGCTCACTAGGGGTTCCCTCATGATAAGAGGGATCCCCAGAAGGTTCTGTAATGGTTGTCAAGCCTCGAAGATTTGTTATACCCGAAAGGGGTTCACCACACCTATGGTTTAGGTGGGTAAACACCTTGTGTGGGTCTGTATACCTACTAAGCAACAACAAAACACTGAAAAACGTCCCCTGGAGATGACCAGGGGCTCACATGATGTGCAAGTGATAAAAAAATGGGTAGGGAGTCCCCTACCCAGTGCTCTGTTTTTCTGCCAAACGAAGAGGTGCTGCCTGTGTACGGTGGTGGCGCTCCGGTGGTGTTACACGAGCTGGGGAGGGGAGATGCAGGTCTAAGCGAAGCCTAGAACCAAACCAAGGGTTTGAGGAGGGCTCAGGATTTCGATTTTGCAACAGGGGTTCTCCTCCAAAAAAACGCAGACTGTTTAAAACGAAGGTGGCATTGTGTTTTTATAGGGAAGGGACCTAAGGACCTAAGAGGGATTAAAAGGAAGAGGGAGAGGGGTATTGGACCCTGGTGAGGTCGACTAAGGGCCGAGAAGGGAGAAACCGAGGTGGAGGTAGAGTGTGCAGGGGTGTTGCAGGCCTGCAACTCGAAACTTGAATATGTCGGTAGAAGGTCTACCGACAGCTTGAAACAAGGCTTAATTTTGATGTCGGTAGACTGTCTACCGACATTCTGAAATCTATTTTTAAATGGGCTGGGCCTCCACATACTGGTTATGGGGGTTATGTATTAAGGTCTTTGGGCCTTGTGGGCTCGAGGCTGAGGGTCAGGCCCTATAGGCCATAGGTTTAGGGTTCATGCCCTAAGGGCTCTAGGGTTATACTAGGGTCACCTAATGCTAGGGTTTAGGACCCGGGCTTTCTAGGTTTTAACTAGTTTTCACCTAAGGTGAGTCCTAAGGGTAGGGTTTTGTCTTAGGGTGTGAGGGTTTTGGCAGGGGAGGTGACCATAGTTTAAAAGATTTTAACTACGGTTAAGATGTGGTGTAAAAATCGGGTGCTTACAGTGTCTAAGGCTTAATGCCTAATATCACGACCCAAAATACACCCTAGGAGTTGGGGATACTTTCGCCCGTGACCGTCGTATCATGCAATCCTATATGACACATAAGGCATACATACCACATGATAAAATACATCAATATATACGCGATGGAGATAAACGGAAGCAATATATAATAATTACTCCTATCATTCGGTTCAAGTCTGAACCTACAAAATATATCCAAAATATGGAGTGGACAAGTCCCACTCTCAACATACACAAAATATCTTATTTTCCTAGCATGGTCAGCAGAAGTCAAAATCGGGCCGCCTATCTAACGATCCATCATCCTGGTAGTGGTCCATAGAGGGCTCCGGGTCGTAATAGTCTTCCTCTATCCAAGGCTCCTGACCACACACATCGAAGGGAACACGTGTACCTGCCGAAGATAACAACTTTGGCTGATATTGAATACTCCACGTATACAAACCACTAGATAGTAATGTCATAAACAATAATACAACATATATCGCAGTTTAATCATTTCACATGCATTCCTATAATCAGAGCGTGAAAAATGAAATATTATCATGTGCATATATCTCGGAAACCATCTTGTAAAACATCTCATAAAATATCTTTATTTTTATCTTTTATCTTTGCATATACAAGTATGTAAAATACCTTGGTTCTCATCTTTTATCATCTTTTGCTTATATGGGTATTTACAATACCTTGGTATTCATCTTTTACCTCAGGAGTCGAAAAACTAGTACCCTTATACCCACATAAACCAGGCGGGCCTACTATTCTCCTCATCCTTGGCTACCTTCAGAGTAGACGACCAGTATCCATTTCCTTTCCAGGTAGCCTGCTATCGTCAGAGTCCGATGCCAGTATCCCTTTCCCTTTTAGGCGGCTTGCTATCGTGCCTCCCCGTCGGCTTTCAACATATACTTCTTGTACTTCTTGTGACCTCTTTTGCCTCTTATACTTTCCATATACATCTTTTGCTTCTTGTACTTTCCTCTTCTTATTCTTATATTATTTTTTATATACTTATACTTTTAGCAAAACCTCGAACATGCATATACATCTAGTAGCAATTGTATTTTCCTCTTGTGTCAGTGTAGCAATTGTGAATAGCATGGTAGACATAAAGAAAACACTCTACATATAGTCAATAACCCACATATTCCATTAATAGCAATAGCTTATATATAATTAGTCACCCAAATTCATAGAAACATAAGGTTTTCTCATTTAGTTTTCTCCAAAACTTAAGTCTTTTAGCATGCTTTTCATCTTTGAATAATAAGATAAGGAACAACTAATAAAAATAGAATTATTTATCCTCTTTATTCTTTGGTTTAAGGCATAGCATCATCACAATTTAACAATAGGAGTTCCTACTAGTTCATAGAACAATTCAAAGGATTTTATCTTGAATTATAAGATGGTTTATGTCATTAAAAGCTAGTAGAAAGTATCTATCTTAAAAAGGAAGTTTTTACATTTCTGTGTACTGAATCAAGCTTGAGGAAAGCTTGGTTGAAGCTTTGGAAAAACTGGTTTTGAAAACCCCCTTTTTCAAGAACACGAACAAAATTTCCTTGGAGAAATTCCAAGCTTTGAAATCACCTTAGTGATGATTTGTGAGCTTGAGAACACTAAAGGAAGGAAGCTTGACAAGGTTGGATCCTCACTTGAGCTTGGGAAAGAACAGTTGGAAAGGAACAAAGCTTCTCTTCTTCTTCTTCTTCAATCTCCCTCTTAATTACATTCAAGGGTTTGGTAACCCTTATACACGAAATTCAGACCCTATTTATAGCCTAAAGGATGCCAAATATCTCAAAATTTCGTAGAAAAATATCCCCCAAGGTCGGTGATGAGTTATAGCTCATTACTGGACGTTTTTGGCCATTTTCGAGTTGAATTCGTTGACGAAATCCCCCCCCCCCCCCAGCACACTTCGTCGCCGAAATTGAACTTTGCTTGGGTGGTTTTTGCCGCTTTGGTATTTTGAACATAACTTTTGACTCCTTATCCAATTTTGACGATTCAACTTGTGTTGGATTCTTCTTTCAAAGAGGAACAACTTTCATGTTTTACAAAAAGTCTAATTTTGAGTTCTAAGTGATCTAAATGGGCCCACAAGTGGACTGGTCCTGTGATGACTGTCAGCAGACCAAAATTTGCAACAGACTAGTTTGCTGAAATTTGACATTTGGCTTAACTTCTACTCCTAATCTGAAAAAGTGATAAACACGAACCTTGAAGAGGGTTTCAATACCTTTCTAAAAATTCAAGAATCACTCGATTCTGATCAACGGTGAGAATTCTAGAACTCTTTAAAGTTGAGGGTATAGGCATCCCTCTTTTTTGAACATATAACTTGTCCCAATTATGTTTTCACTCCTATAATCAAAAGAAAACTCCTTTAAGAATTTAAAACATTCATAATCCGCTGAACATAAATTGGAAATCCAAAAATCCTCTTTCACATAATAACATAACCATTACACAACCCAAGGCTTTAAGCCTTAACACACTGTTCACTGGCACTATTCACAGCACTATTCTCAACAAAAATGAGAGATTGGTTTTCTATTTTGTATGAACAATATATGTTAATGGGTATAAAGGCTTTTGGAATGTTTTCCTAAGTTATGGATGTTGAAAACAAAAGGTGGAAAATGTTCTAAGTGCGAAAAAGGAGGGAGGTCTCTACATACCCTCAACTTGAAGGAACTCTAGTTTTGTCACAATTGATCAGAATCGAGTGATTTTTGAACCATTAGAACCGTATTGGAATCCTTTTCGAGGTTCATGTTTAACATTTTTTTAGATTTTGTATCTAAGTTAAGTCAAGGGTTGGTTTTCTGAAGTTTTGTCTGCTGAAATTCCTGACCTATTTCCTTTATGGCCACTTTGGAGCATGAATAAAGAAAAATTAAGATTTGTCCATTAGATAAAAAAACTGTTCCTCTTTGAATGAAGAGTCTAGTGCAAGTTGAATCGTCAAAACCCGATAAGAGAGTTAGAAGTTATGATTGAATTACCAAAGCGGGGAAAAACTCAAGACAGTTAGAACACCCAGACGTCGATCTCTACATAGAAACGTCGATGTTTGGACAAACAGAATGCGCGAAAAACCTAGATGTTGACATCTGGAACCCCACATCGACGTATAAATGCACAAGGATCATGAAAAAAATAGAATTTAAAGGGTATAAGCATGCTTTTGACATCGTAACTCTATAAATACCCAATTTTAGTGGGATTAAAGATTCTAACACTTAGAGAGAAACATTTGGAGTGGAAAAGAAAGAAACCTAGGGTTCTTAGAAGGGGGTTTTTCTCAAGATCAAGAAGATCCCAAAATCCCACCTTCAATCTTCTCAAAATCAACAAGGGAAGCAAGGATCTCGAAAACCACGAGGATTCACACGAGCTAAGCCACAGGAATCGATTCCAAGGAGGAAGAGTTCGGTTTTCTCTTTACCAAAGCTTCATCAAGGCTTGGATCTTCTTCCTCAAGCACGGATTTCACCATTGAAGCTTGAATCTCCTGTTCTCAAGTCTTCTCAAGTTTTTTCCTAAATTTCTCAAGGTAAATAGACTCTCGTATCTAGCTTTGTTATAATCTAAGCTTTGAAATGTGGGTTTTGAATAAGGTTTTCTCAAGAATAAAGGTAAATACACTCTACGACCTAACCTTGTCATAATCGAAATCTTGAAATTAAATAAAATGGGATCTTCTCAAGAATAAGAGTAACTACACTCTACTAACTAGCTTGTTGTAATTTCATAAGCAAATACAACTATTCTCAAATCTTGCAATGATTCAACCTAGAAATAAGGGTTTTAAATTGGAGGATTTTCTCAAGGTCAATAATAAATTAAATATTGGGTTATTATCTTCAAAGAAAATGTGATGTGGGTATGATGTTGATGAAATAGGCTTAATGGCCAAGATTATTGTGAAGTTAATGCCATGAATGAAGATGTTCCATGTTTTTAGGATTTTTCCAAGTATACTATGATGTTAATATGTCTTGTATGAACATATATGGAATATTTAAAGTTTCCTAAGTATATTGTGATGCTCACAAGCACTCCACGCATTATATGTTTTACATGACCGAGGTTTTCTCATAAGCATGGCACATTAAGAATTGAAAGAAAGTTTTTCTATGAAAAATTCATAAGAAGAAGTTTATAAGTTTCATAAGTAAGAAAGTTCATAAGAAAAGAAAATAAGGAACTCTCATAAGCAACTTTCAAAAGTCTCCTAAGATAAAGCTCATAAGCAATGCTCCCAAGTCTCACAAGCTCATAAGATGCTAGTATATCCGTCCATTTCATAGTTCGGGTACTAGTTAAGAAAAGTGAATATGCTGGTATGTCCATCCATTACATAGTTTGGGTACTAGTTAATGAAAGTAAAGATGCTAGTATGTCCGCCCATTTCATAGTTCGGATACTAGTTAATAAAGGAAAGATGCTAGTATGTCCGTCTATTTCATAGTTCGGGTACTAGTTAATGAAAATGAAGAATGGTAGGCATGTCAGTCCATATCATAGTTCGGGTGCCAGACAAATGAGATAAGTGAAGCTTGATTCTCGTAAGGAACTCATAAGCCTCATAAGACTAATAAGATTAATAAGGAACTCATAAGTCCAACAAACTCATCAGATGCACATAAGACAAAATCTCATAAGGATTCTCATAAGATGCTAATAATTAACTCATAAGGCATGTAACTAACTCACAAGACTTATAAGAATCCATAAGACATGTTTTTTTTCTCCGAAATTTCTTAAGATAAGGTTTTAAAGATATGCACCTCAAAGTTAAGTCCTGATGTATGATTTCTATATTTGGCGAAATGTATCAATTGTTATCTTAAATGCTCACATGATATTATTGGCATTATAATATTGTTAGCTAGTAGCATGTAGACGTTGAGTATTCCATGCTCAGCCATACATTGTTATGTCGGCAAGTCCTTTTGATATATGTACTCTGGGCCATGGGTCAAGGAGGAACCGATAGGCGGCTATCTTGGGGGTGATAGGGATCTTGACGTTTAGCTCTATCCGGGGTATTACTGAGAACTGAGTGAGAGAGTGAAATGAATTTTTGGATTTCTTTTGGGGTTTACTTGTATATGTCTTATGTGATTAGTTTTTTGAACATTGAAAACTTGGAATACAGCTAGTATATATGAAAGAAAAAAAAATTGTTAGACTTCCGCTATGTTATTAACTTGTACATTTTACAGGTTGGTTCATCATGATATGTTTAGTCAAGCACAAGGTCCCTCCTATCTCCTAGGGTGGATTTTGGGTCGCGATAGAGGTGGTATCAAAGCCTAGGCATTAGGTTCTTTAGGGTACATAGAGTCTGATACCGTGATTAATACAAGGCATTAGGTTTAAGAAAAGAGTCGTATTCCAAGTCTAGACTAATCACTTAGTCTTTGTCTATAACTGGTTGATTTCAATCGAAGTGTCTTAGTTTCAAGAGGTACCTAGCGAAACTAACCTCAAGTTTATTATTATATTATGGTGTGCATATTTGATGTATGCTATATTCTTATATGAATGATTGATGTTGTTGAACTTCAATGCGTAAACAACCATGGTTTTCGAGTTAGACTCATGTTTTGTTATTGTTCTTAGGACTCAGTCATGAGATGTGGCACACGGGGTCATGGACACCATATTAGGAGTAGTAGATCATCCCCTCCTCCATCGGGTGATGCATAACCCGATTTTGCTCAAGCCTTTGCATCCATAACAAAGACTTTGGCAATGCTAGCAGCCAGGCCTGCTGCTGCTGCTGCTGCTACTACTACGCCTGCACCTCCACCAGTACACCACACCGCAGGAGTTAAGGCTTTTAGGAGACTGCATCATCCTACCTTCATTGGCACTACTGATCCTATGGTTGTAGAGGCAAGAATCATACAGATGGAGAAGATATTCAGAGTACTCCACTATACAGATGAGTAGCGGGTTAACTGGCCCCCCTTGGTGATGGAAGCTGCGGTCGAGCATTGGTGGAGGGCTACATTAAGGTAGAGGGATGCCTCTAGAGAAGGGGAGTCGTGGTCATGGGGGGAGTTCTTGGATGTCTTCTTCAAGCAGTACATCCCCATCGCTGTTAGGGAGCAGAAGGAGGTGGAGTTTCTCACCTTACTGCAGGGAGATAAGTCTGTTACATACTATAAGGCTACATTTGTGGAGTTGTCCCGATTCGCACCGTAGCTGATTGCTTCAGAGAATATATGAGTCAGGAAGTTTGAGAGAGGATTAAAGGACTCCATCTGAGACCGGGTCTCGATGGTTTAGGTGGGCACTTGGGGTGAAGTTGTGAGCAAGGCAAAGGTTGTCGAGAAAATTCTGAGGAATTCTTCAAGAGGAGAGAGATGACTCTAGGCCAATCCAGTGGTTCAGGGCCTAAGAAGAGGGCCACGACGTACCAATCCTCTGGGCCTACGCAAGTATAGAGTCCTATTGCACCCTAGGCTCCTTGCCCTACTACTACGCAAGTCACTCGGCATGTGCAACCAATATCTTCTGCACCTACCTTTGAGGCATGTGCACAATATAGGAGGAAGCATAGAGTTGGGGAGTGCTGAGCACGCATGGGTGCTTATTTCCATTGCGGTGACTACGGGCACTGGATTAGAGATTGTTCTCGCCGTCCGCCGCCGACTCAGTCTCAGGGGAACAAACGACCAATTCAGTTGGCCACACAAACATGAGTCTTTTCTGGCTTCGAGGTCCCAACAGCCCACACAATCACTTCACTAAGCAAATCAAGGCTGAGCCTTTGCCATATCAAGATAGGATGCTCAAACATCTACTGATGATGTTCAAGGAACATTACTTTAAATTTTTACATGATAGGCTATATGTGCTTAATATGCAGAATTTATATCAGTACACTATGTATATGTTATGGGTATATTCTGAATGGAATAGTATTTAGTTGTGTATAACGCCCAGATACTTTATTAATAAGTGAAAGCCTATCCTTGTGGTGGTCTACACTGGAATTAGCCATCCTTTTGTCTTGATTTGTGTTAATTTTGTATGTTCATGTTAGCAAGATGGAAGGTGGAGGAAAATTATCCCCGCTAGTGTGCAAAGTGTCAAATTTTGTGGATGAAATTTCTATAAGGGGGAGGATGTAAAACCCCAGATCTCAAAGTCACTATTCATGTGAATAGGACAGTGATTAGTGCCTTGCATAGTGTATGTAGAGGCCTAAAGCCTTCCATGGGTCCTTGCTTTGAGGAAGTGAAGTGAGCATTGTACATGTGCATATTGTGTCTCAAAACAAGAGTATACATATACTCCAAGTGTCTAAAAGCATAGGGGATAATGTAAAGTCCATGTTTTTTGTGTTGGTTTATTCCGGTGTCAAAACAAGTGAGTCTAGGTGTGTATCTTGTGTCATTGCCGTCAAACATCCATGACAAGTGAAGTTGAAGACCATTGAAGACTCGGTTGATCATTTCCTTCATTTCACTCATAGGATGGTAAGTGACCTAGATACCATGCTACCATAGGTGGGAATTGACTTAGAATAATCCTAATATGATGCCTTAGTTGGTAAGTGTCCTACACTAATCATACGGACCCTACGTGATGAGATAAGTAGTGCAAAACAAGTTAAAAATTCTGAAATTTTTCAAAAAACTAAGGTTGCTTGTATGTGGCATATCTCTCAAACCATAGATCGGATTTTGCTCTATAATATATCAAATCGACCGAGTCGAAAAGATATACAACTTTTATGAACAGTGCAAGAGCCAAAAATGAATTCTGAAAATCAGGTTTACACCTCAAGGTCGACCCTGACAATTGAGTGTCGACCCTGGGTATAGAAACTTTTATATGGGAATTTTGGACAGAAGCTTGCAAAAGTGGAGGTCGACCCTGGAGGATGTTTTGGTCTACCGAACTCCACTTTTGGGTCTACCAAAATGTCTTCCAGGTTCGACCTTGATATGGGAGTTTTGCTAAAACGATTTTCTGCTTGCCTATTTGGTTTTTAAACTCTTTTAGCAACATCTAAACATTGTTTTTGATTCCCTATAAAGCTAGAACCCTTCTAGTTCGTGGAGCTCAACTTTGGGAAAGTACTGAGAGTGTTTTTAAATATCTCTAGAGTTAATAAAAACTCTATTTTTCATTGCCTCTCCTCCCCTTTGAGATTTCATCTTCCATCCTAGTTTATGCAAGTCAATGCTCCATTTATGCTTGTTTGGACTTTTCTATTGAAGGAGTTCATCTAGGAGTTGATTCAAACCATTAACCCATTCGGGATAGAACAACTTGGCCGGAGTGTTCTGGAGCCTTTGCAAAGGAGCTAGATCCGAGACGGATCGTGGATGTGTGATTTGGTTCGATGGAATCTGAAGCCGTCATTGACGGAGATCGATCGGAAGGTCATGGATTGTTTTCGAGACACAAAGAGAAGTACGAGTAGCTAAGGTTGATCAAGAGACTTGTGAGTACGTAATGAATTTTCAAGGCGTAGAGGACTAAGAACTGAAGGATAGAATTGTCAAGTCCAAAGGAGTCAAGTTCGAGTCTTTTAAGTTCTTGTTAACTTTGTCTTAGTGGATTCTCATGGCTGGAGGAGGTCCCGTGGTTTTTCTTGGAAGGGTTTCCATGTAAAAATCCGTATGTTGTGGTTTGCTTGTTTCTCTCTATTTCAGGTACTTAAGTTCATCATCCCTTTAATTAATAACTTAAGTGTTAAATCATTAAAAAGGGTAGACAGACTTATAGGGAGACCTAACCATCCCCTTGATCTTGTGAGTTCTCAACTAAAACATCGGATTTGAGGTTCATCGAATTTTTTTAATTAGTATCAAAGTGGGTTCACTAATTTTTTAGTGTGATCTTGTCATATTTTTGGTGAATATGAATCTCCAAAGAGAGAGAGGATCCATCTCTTGTCCCCCATTATTTGATGGAAATAATTATGCCTATTGGAAAGCTCGAATGAGAGCGTTTCTAAAATCATTAGATGAGAGAATATGGATCTTCATTGAACAAGGTTGGACCCATCCAACAAAGAGTATAGATGATCAGACCATCTCTAAACCTTCCTCTGAGTGGACCAATGTAGAACTTGAAAGTTATAGATGGAACAGCAAGGATCTAAATGCAATCTTCGCCTGGCGTATTTCTAAATATGACACTTCCAATGAGGTATGAGACATTCTTCAAATTACTCATGAAGGGACTACAACTGTCAAGATCTCCAAACTTCAAATACTAACCTTTAAGTTTGAAAAGTTGGGGATGGATGATAATGAAACTTTTGATAGTTTTTATGCTAATCTGAGTGACATTGTCAATTCTAGCTTCAATCTAGGGAAAAGATTTCCTGAGTCCAAAATTGTTAGAAAAATTTTGAGATCTCTACCTGAGAGATTTCGATCAAAGCTTACTACCATTGAAGAGAGCAAAATTGTTGATGTTCTCAAAATTGGAGAGTTGGTTGATTCTCTCCAAACCTATGAGTTAAATCTAAACCCATCTAAGAAACCAAAATCTATTACCCTAAAATCCATCAAGGAATCCATAGATAGTTCAGATAATGACTCTAAGGATGAAGAAGAAGAGTTGGTTTTATTTGCAAAGAAATTCAAAAAAAAATTGAAACTTAATAAGAGATTTAATCTGAAATGACAAAAATCTTTTAAAAAGCCCAAGTCCAAGCACTTTGAAAATAAGAAACATCTTAAAAGTGTGGACAAGAAATCCCAAGGTATTCAATGCTATGAATGCTAAGGCTACGACCATATTACCGTTGAATGCTCTAATAAGAAAAGATTTAAGGACAAGGCAAGGGATGACAATGAATCTGAATCTGAGGAATCAGATAGTTCTTCTTGTAAGGAGACTAGGGGTTATGTGGCCTTCACTGCATCTCTATCTAGGATTGAAGAATCTTCTTCAAATGTTGTGAGTGACCAACAACATAGTGATGGTGAGGAGGATGATGAGAGTCAAAATAACTCTGATTCTGAGGGAGACCTCGAGGCAACCTATGATGAGTTATTTTAGGAATGCCTAAAGCTAAAAAATGTTCAATTTTTCATGTCTAAAAAGATCAAATCTATTGAAATGGAAAAAGATGCCTTAGACCAAGTGGCTTCAGGGTTGAGAGCTCTTGTGTCACAGCTTGAGGAAGAGAAGACTTCCCTCCTTGCCAAGACTCAGCTTCTTGAATCTGATTTGCATGTTTGTCTTGATGAAAAGAAAAGACTTAAAATCAAGTTGGTTGATCTTGAGCAAATTCAGAGGTATGGAGATGAGAAGGGAACTTCATCCACCTCGAACACTGAGCCTGGTGCTAAAAGTCACCCTCCTAAAAATAAGAAGGACCCTTTAACTCAGAAATTTATTCCTAGATGTCATAAATGTGGAGTGAAAGGTTATATTAAGCCTCGATGTCTTAAACTTCGAAGAATGCCCAATCATGGTTTTCAGAACCAAAATAATCTGAATGAGAATCTTTAAATGAGAGTTGAGGTCTTAGTGGAGAAGTCTAGGAGTTTGTGTGAAGATGTGATGAAAATTGCTCACAACTCTAGACAGTGGCATGGTCATGGCACTCCTTATGCTAGATATAAAGGAGGTAATTAGGGGAACCATAATGCCTGCCATAATTTTAGTACTCAATCTTGGAAAATGAGGAACAGGAGAAAGAGGCAAAAGGTCATACCTACCTCAACTGAAACGGTTAGAGACTAAAAGGTCAATCAAACTGCTAAAACCGTTCAGGTGAGAAAGGAAGACCTAAAGGGCTTCACTTAGCCCGTGCCTATCATAGCCTAGGTTGTGCTGCTAGTGTTATATCTTGTCCTAGTGCTATGCTATTTGTGTATAATAGTATTTTTTCTTTCTTTTTACTAGCAGTTATTTGCTTTGGTTTGTTTTTCTGTTTTCTTTATTTTGAAAAACCCAAAAACATTGAAAAACTATAAAATCCAAAAAGATTTTTATCATGATTGCCCTTGTTTGACTTGCATGATCTGCATTCCTTGTATGATCTTTATTTCTATACGTGTCCAGGGTTGAACATGAGTTTATTGCTGATTGAGGATATACCACCTTGACAGTCTCTTGGTTAGGCTGAAAATTAGACTGGTTTTATCTTGAATAGTTAGAGACTTATTCATTTGTGTATGTTTTACAAATTTTACATGCACTCTGACTGATTCTATTGAGAGGTCTATTTTCCAATCTGTAAGTGTTTGACTTACCCGAATAGTATGACCTTGGATGACCAATTTAGAATGACCATATTATTAGTCATCCCCATTTTGTGTATCCTCTATAAACAAAAAAAATGTTGCAATGAAAAGGGCTAGCTACTAGACTAGTGTGAAAAGTCACTATTGGATGCAAACAGCATGAAATGACTACCTAGGTGAACAATAGATATCTATCTGGGTCACTAGAGTGAAGCCCCTACTGGCAATAGCCAGGACTACCTATCTGGATAGTGTGAAAGTCATCATTGCATCAAAAGATATGTTCGGATAAAGAACATCGAAAGAAATCTTACAATGTTTGGAGGTATTTGACCAAAAGTAAAAGAAAAATAATTAGTCAAATAAAATGGATAAAGGAGCACTAAAATGTAAAACATCAGCATATCTGGATCTAACTAGGTTTGACTTCTAAGATTTATGTCTCCGGGAGTCCCCTTAGTGGTTAATGTCATATCCTTAGAATAGGAAATTAACCTTGATCTAGTATCTTGTCAGACCACCTCTACAAACATATTGCTTCACTTTTAAACTGTTCACTAACTTAGACTAAGTGAATTGGCTATGATTTAGCATTACGTGAGATTAGTTAGATGTGTATCCTCAGTCGGACTAACTAATCATGTTCTTCATTGGATTTGTAATCTTAAATTACTACTGCTTGGAATGCTTTTGATGTATGTTTGTGTGGCACATGATATTTTTTTTGTAATATTATTATGTGTTTTCTTTTTGGTTGTCATGGGCCTTTCTAGCATAGGTGTAACGACCCCAAAATCCTACAAGGCTAAAATAGGACTTTGGAATCGTCACATTACATAAACCTGCTTAAAATTCATACATACAAGGCGTGCTAACACGAGTCTCCAAAAATGAGGATAATAAAATTTCGATCATGAAAAGTCAAACCATCCTATACAATGATAATCCACATATCATAGCTCCTCATAAACGAAATAGTCTAAAACCATCAATAGGGTAAAACAACTAAGACAACATCAACTACAAGTCAAAAAGTCTAATATAAACATCTCTTCCAAAAAGAAATACTAAAACTATTCAATAGGGATGGCTATCAAAATCCCTAGCCTTCTCCTCAGGAAGCTCACCTTCTTCCCCCTCTTCGGCGTACACCTCCTCAGTCCACGGCTCTCCTCCTAAACCTGAAGACAATGACAGGTCAACTGAGCATGCAATACTCAGTTGATAAACAAACTAACAACAACATAAAATAGCATGAACAATAATAATATCATAACTTAGTTTACCGATGCTTAATCATAATACTTTCACATAAAATACACATAATCAGAGTGCGGAGCATATAACATGTCATAATATCATCTTGACTCGTGTACTCGTGAAATTCTTATCCATGAACTTAACTTAACATATGCATAGACTCATACATACATGCTTCATAGTGTGTTTGTCCCGACAACGTATAATCAAAGTATTTTGTCCCGGCAACGCATAATTCATAGTGTTCGACAACGCATAGAGTGCATGTTCGTAATGGGGGATCATTCTTTCATAGCATAATATGAGTGTGACAACGCGTAGAGTGGATGGTCGTAGTGGGGGATCATTCTTTCATGGCATAATTCGTGACATGTTCGTATCCAATGCATGCATGCTTGTGAGACAAGTGGACTCATGAAACTTGAATACTTACCATGCGAGTGCTCGTGTGCTTGAGTGTCGTGGTTGGAATTCAAGTAAGCCGTCCCTTAAATTCTAATCTTCCATTAGGAAACTCCGCTAGGTTACATCTCCCTAATTAGAGAATTCCCAACGTGGAGGATTTTCCTCTAAGGTTTGACCTACCCGAATACCAATCACCATACAAGTAAATAGGGCATAATTTATCATAACAACAACAATATCCATTTAACTTAATTTCTTGATAATCACAAGCATCATACTAATATATATCATTCTTAGACATTTCAACAAACATTTAGAGTGCGTTAATTATGGATACTTTTCCCTTTCACATTCTTAATATTCCATCACACCATAATCAATCCACACAACTCAAACATAATCCACATCCATACATTCATCCCAATCCTCCATAGTATTTCCCTTCCTCCATTCAATCCATCCATAGTATAAACCTATTTCCATCTCTAACAAACTTAATCCATACATAATTAGGGAAAACATAATCAATCTCCATTTCTATCATTTACATTATACTAATATTCACAAAACATCAATAATAGGGTTGAGTTAGAGAGTTTATCGACCTTAGGAATCCTTCCCTTAGATCCAAATCACTCACAAGATGATTTGGGGAACCTTCGAGGACGATCTCCAAGCTTTCCTTGCGATATCCAAGCTATCTTCTTTTTCTCCAAGAAATCCCTCTCTTAAAACCCTAGGTTTTCTCTCCCTTTTTGCCAAATTAGATTAGAAATAGGTAGAGTATTCTAATACACCGAAATAGGATCCCTATTTATAGCCCCAAGGGTTGAGGACCAAAAGACCAAAAAGCCCTTACTGAAATTCTGTAAAAACACGAAAGACCGAGCGATTGGTGGTTATGACTGATCGATCGGTTCTCAACCGAGCGATCGGTGTTTATGACCAAGCGATCATTCAAAACACCCTCTCTGAAAAAATTCCCCATACAGAAAAGTTAACTAGTTGATAGATACTGATCGATCAGTTTTGAACCGATCGATCACTACTTCTGACCGAGCGATCGGTTTTGTACCAATCGATCCCTAGCGATCGGTGTTCTGCAGATTTTGACTAATTTTATGTTTTGGTCATAACTTTTGACTCGTTTGTCGGATTCCGACGATTCAACTTGTGTTGAATTCGTCTTTTAAAAAGGAACATTTCTGGCATGTTAGAATTTTCAAATTCCCTTTCAATTATGGGCCAAAAAATCCTCAAAGTTGACTGATCTGTAATTCCATCAGACAAGACATTGGAAAACTCACCTTTTGACTTAGCTTAGACTAAAAATATGGAAAAAGTTTGATTAAACGTTGCCAAAACTGGAGCTTCCTAAAGTTCAGGGTGTGATATGACATCCCTCCACTAACAAGTTTGATTAAGCCTTAATCACACTATACTAATTAGATATCAATACATAAACATTAAAACATCACAAGGACTATAATACCCCTAATACTTGTAATAAAGACATGAAAATGATTCGGGTCTCTACAATAGGTGCCCTATTTTTGGTGGTGTCCTTGATCTGAGGAGGAGAAGATCAAGTTGAGTTGGTGAGGGGGAGTTTGTGCTTGAGTTGGTGAGGGGGAGTTTGTGCTTGAGTTGTTAAGGGGGAGTTTGTGCTCTATATTTCTATTTTGTTCCCCACTCTTTAGTCCCTGAATTGTCTGCATTTGATTGGTTGTACTATGATAGCCTTGATATTTCAAATTTGCTAAATTGGTATATTCTTTGTGATATTTGCATCATTATTACCTTTGACAATTATGCCAAAAAGGAGGAGAATGTTGGGTACAATTTCCCAAGTTCAGTACATTCCTTGCAAAACCTGTGTTTATGTATTTTCATATTCCATACATGCTTCACTGAGTATTTTGTTTATAAGCACGTGCAGGTGCAGGGTTGCAGTAGACAAATTTTAATTGAGAAGAGCTTTAGTGTCTTAATTTCAGATGATTTGTCAAATGGTGTCATGTTATAGTGCTGGAGCCAAGTAATGTCCTAATTCGCCGTTTTTATGTGTTTGGGTGAGTTTGTGTCAAGTCATGTACTTCAGTTTGGTTTTGCCACGGAATTGCCAAAGGGGGAGATTGTAAAGTCCATGTCTTTTGTGTTGGCTTATTCTGATGTCAAAACAAGTGAGTCTAGGTGTTTAGGTGTGTATCTTGTGTCATTGCTGTCAAGCATCCACGACAAGTGAAGTTGAAGACCGTTGAAGACCCGGTTGATCATTTCCTTCGTTTCACTCATAGGATAGTAATTGACCTAGATACCATGATACTATAGGTGAGAATTGACTTAGAATAATCCTAATATGATGCCTTAGGTGGTAAGTGTGCTAGACTAATCATACGGACCCTAAGTGATAAGCTAAGTAGTGCGAAACAAGTTCAAAATTCTGAAATTTTTCACAAAAACCAAGGTTGCTTATATGTGGCATATCTCCCAAACCATAGATCGGATTTTGCTCTATAATATATCAAATTGACCGCGTCAAAAAGATATAAAACTTTTATAAAGGGTGTGAGAGTCAAAAATAACATTTGAAAATCGGGTTTGCACCTCAAGGTCGACACTGACCATTGAGGGTCGACCCTGGGTATAGAAACTTTTATATGGCAATTTTGGATAGAAGCTTGCAAAAGAGGGGGTTGGAGGATGTTTTGGTTGACCGAACTCCACTTTTGGGTCGATCAAAATGTCTTCCAGGGTCAACCCTGATATGGGTGTTTTGCTAAAACGATTTTTTGCTTGCTTCTTTGGTTTTTAAATTCTTTTAGCAACTTCTAAACATTGTTTTTGATTCCCTATAAAGCTAGAACCCTTCTAGTTCCTGGAGCACAACTTTGGGAGAGTATTGAGAGTGTTCTTAACTATCTCTAGAGTTAATAAAAACTCTATTTTTCATTGTCTCGCCTCCCCTTTGAGAGTTCATCTTCCATCCTAGTTTATGCCAGCCAAGGCTCCATTTATGCTTGTTTGGACTTTTCGATTGAAGGAGTCCATCTATGAGTTGATTCTTATCAAACCATCAACCCATTCTGAATAGATCGACTTGGCTGGAGTATTTCAGAGCCTTTGCGAAGGAGATGGATCCGAGACGGATCATGGATGAGTGATTTGGTTGGTGGAATCCGAAGCCGTCATTGACGGAGATCAATCAGAAGGTCGTGGAGTGTTTTTGAGACACAAAGAGAAGTACGAGCGGATGCGGTTGATCACGGGACTTGTAAGTACTTGATGAATTTTTGAGGCGTGGAGGACTAAGAACTGAAGGATCGAAGTGTCGAGTCCGAATGAGTCAAGTTCGAGTCTTGTAAGTTCTTGTTTACTTTGTCTTAGTTGATTCTCATGGCTAGACTAGGTCCCGTGGTTTTTCCCGGAATGGTTTCCACGTAAAAATCCTTGTGTTATGGTTTGCTTGTTTCTCTCTATTTCCGCACCTTAAGTTCATCATCCCTTTAATTAATAACTTAAGTTTTAAATCATTAAAAATGGTAGATAGACTTATAGGAAAACCTAACCATCCCTTTGATCTTGTGAGTTCTCAACTCAAACATCAAATTTGAGGTTCACTGAATTTTTTTAGATAAGATACCCTAAGTGTGTATGTAGAAACCCGGAACCGAGTTCCCTAGGCTGAGAATAGTGCCATGAATAGTGTCTAAGTCTTAATGCCTAATGTATGGCCTTGAATGATTCTCAACAAAAATGAGAGATTGGTTTTCTATTTCGTATGAACAATATATGTTAATGGGTATAAATTCCTTAGGAATGTTTTCCTAGGTTATGGGTGTTGAAAACAAAAGGTGGAAAATGTTCTAAGTGTTAAAAAGGAGGGAGGTCTCTACATACCCTCAACTTGAGGGAACTCTAGTTTTTTCACCATTGATCGGAATCGAGTGATTCTTGAACCATTAGAACTGTATTGGAACCCTCTTCGAGGTTTATATTTAACATTTTTTTAGATTTTGAGTCTAAGTTAAGTCAAAGGTTTTCCAAAGTTTTGTTTGCTGAAATTCTGGACCAGTTACTTTTATGGCCACTTTGGACCATGAATAAAGAAGAATTAAGATTTGTCTATTACACAAAAAATTATTCCTCTTTGAATGAAGATTCCAACACATGTTGAATCATCTAAACCTGATAAGCGAGTCAAAAGTTATGGTCGAATTACCAAAGCGGAGAAAAAATCAAGATGGTCAGAACACCCAAACGTCAACGTCTGCATGGAAACGTCGACTTTTGGACGAACAGAATGCAAGAAAAACCCAGGCGTCGACGTCTAGAACCCCACCGCATTGCTTGGGAACCCCACGTCGACGAATAAATGTGCAAGGATCGCAAAAAAAGAGATTTTAAAGGGTATAAGCGTGATTTTGACAACCCTAACTCTATAAATACCCAATTTTGCTGGGATTAAGATTCTAACACTTAGAGAGAAACATTTGGAGAGGAAAAGAAAGAAACCAAGGGTCTAAAAAGGGGGTTTTTCTCAAGATCAAGAAGATCCCCAAATCCCACCTTCAATCTTCTCAAAATCAACAAGGGAAGCAAGGATCTAGCAAACTATGGGGATTCACATGAGCTAAGCCACGGGAATCGAGTCTAAGGAGGAAGAGTTCGGTTTTCACTTTTCCAAAGCTTCATCAAGGCTTGGATCTTTTCTCAAGCATGGATTTCGCCATTGAAGCTTGAATCTCCCGTTCTCAAGTCTTCTCAAGTTTTTTTCTAAATTTCTCAAGGTCAATAGACTCTCGTATCTAGGTTTGTTATAATCTAAGCTTTGAAATGTGGGGTTTGAATGGGGTTGTCTTAAGAATAAGGGTAAATACACTCTACAACCTAACCTTGTCATAATACAAATCATGAAATGAAATAAAATGGGGTATTCTCAAGAATAAGAGTAACTACACTCTACTAACTAGCTTGTTGTAATTTCATAAGTAAATACAACTATTCTTAAATCTTGCTATGATTCAACCAAGAAATAAGGGTTTTAAATTAGGGGATTTTCTCTAGGTCAATGATAAATTAAATTTTGGGTTATTATCTTCAAAGAAAATGTGATGTGGGTATGATGTTGATGAAATAGGCTTAATGACCAAGATTATTGTGAAGTTAATGCCATGAATGAAGATGTTCCATGTTTTTAGGATTTTTCCAAGTATACTATGATGTTAATATGTCTTGTATGAACATGTATGGAACGTTTAAAGTTTCCTAAGTATATTGTGATGCTCACAAGCACTCCACACACACTATGTTTTACATGACCGAAGTTTTCTCATAAGCATGGTACATCAAGAATCATAAGAAAGGTTTTTCAAAGGAAAATTCATAAGAAGAAGTTTATAAGTTTCATAAGTAAGAAATCTCATAAGTAAAGCAAATAAGGAACTTTCATAAGTACCTTTCATAAGTCTCCTAAGATAACGCTTATAAGCAATGCTCATAAGTCTCATAAGCTCATAAGATGCTAGTATGTCTGTCCATTTCATAGTTCGGGTACTAATTAAGAAAAGTGAAGATGCTAGTATGTCCGTGCATTTTATAGTTTGGGTAATTGTTAACGAAAGTAAAGATACTAGTATGTCCGTCCATTTTATAGTTTGGGTACTAGTTAATAAAAGTAAAGATGCTAGTATGTCTGTTCATTTCATAGTTCGGGTACTAGTTAATGAAAGTAATGATGCTTGTATGTCCGTCCATTTCATAGTTCAGGTACAAGTTAATGAAAATGAAGAATGCTAGGCATTTTGTCCATTTCATCGTTCGAGTGCCAGTCGAAGGAGATAAGCGAAGCTTGATTCTCAGAAGGAAATCATAAGTCTCATAAGACTAATAAGATTAATAAGGAACTCATAAGTCTAATAGACTCATAAGATGCACATAAGACAGAATCTTATAAGGAATCTCATGAGATGCTCATAAGTAACTCGTAAGGCGTATAAGGGGCTCACAATACTCATTGAATCCATAAGACATGTTTTGTTCCTACGAAAGTTCTTAAGATAAGGTTTTAAAGCTATGCACCTCAAAGTTAAGTCTTGATGTATGATTCCTATATTTGGCGAAATGTGTGAATTATGAATTGTTATCTTAAATGCTCACATGATATTATTGGCATTATAACATTGTTAGCTAGTAGTATGTAGATGTTGAGTATTCCATGCTCAACCATACATTGTTATGTCAGCAGGTCCTTTTGATATATGTGCTCCGGGACCATGGTCAAGGTGGAGTATGTTGAGGAGCCAATCGGCGGCTATCCTGAGGGTGATAGGGATCTTGACGTTTGGCTCTATCCAAGGTATTATTAAGATATGAGAGAGAGAGTGAAATGTATTTTGGGATTTCTTTTGCGATTTACTTGTATGTGTCTTATGTCATTAGTTTTTAGTACATTGGAAACTTGGAATATAGTTGGTATATAAAAAAGAAAAACAAATTTGTTATGCTTCTGCTACGTTATTGCCATGTACAATTTACAAGTTGGTTCATCATGATATGTTTAGTCAAGCACAATGTCCCTCAATTGGACCATGGCCAATTCATCATCCTAATGGGAAGGGATGCAATGGTTCACAAGGGCACCATTATAAATGTGACAAGAGAAGGGCCTATGGTATATACATGAGAGCGTGGGTGGGCACTCTTATTTGTGTCTTTTGTTTTAAGGTGTGAGTGAGTGATTATTGAGTCCAACGATTACAATTTACAAGGGATTAAATTTTCTTCAAGTTCTACTTTTGAATCCGGCTAAGCCTAGGCTTGACTATTCCAGTTCAAGAGTGTGGGTGCATCACGGTCGGCTTCAAATTTTAACTTACCTAGATATTCGTCCATAATGGCATGGACCAATTGTATTATTGGAGTTGTAAGGCCACATCTAATAAGGGATGACCTTAGTGTGTTTGGATTTATGGAAATGAGGAACAAAATTGTCAATTCCATCACACAATTTCTACTAGGGTGGAATTAGAATTCTCTAATTCCATAGAGAATTTGAGCAGTGATTTTAAAGGCAAATCTATGAAATTCAATTACATAGTAAATGGGTCTTATTTAACAAATTCAAACTGCTATGGATTTTAAAAACAAAAGAGAAGCCCGGTGGTTTCATTTCTCCATGAATTTAATAGTGCATCCAAACAATAGAATTACGAATTCTGTGGAATTTAATTCAGTGGGTTTTAATTCCTTGGAATTCAATTCTTTGGCTCAATTCCAATTCCATAAATCCAAGCACACCCTTGTGTTTATACTTTTCTTCTTGACTGATCTTTAAGGGTGTGTTCGTTTGGGGAGAAAGTGTGGGAAAGGAAAAGAAAAGTGTGTTTTCTCGCACATTTTTTGCGTTTGGTTTGCAAGAAACTTACTTTCATTTCCTTGCATTTTCTCAATAATGACAGTCTTTCTACCAAAAACTTCATCCATCTTTTGATGGTTATTTTGCGAGAAAATTTAAGTTTCGTTTCTTTTTCCTTTCCTTTATGTTCTTTTCTTACACCGATTTTCTCGCCAAACGAACGCACCCTAAAGGTTTAGATAATGAGAATAAATTCTTACTGCCATCTAGATTTTATAGGTTAAAGAAGAAGAAAAAATAAATCTTTCAACAAGGCATGTTGATGGGAATATGATAATTGGACATATCTGTTTCCATCTTTTTGCGGGTCTTCATAACATCGGAGAATGATGATGACTTAACAATAGGAGAGAATGACGGTGTCGGAAAGATGACTGAACTTCATTTGATAAAAATAGGGTGGCACTACGTGCACCCAAACATTTACTTGTGTACACCACTCTTAAGAAATCACCAAGTTAGATGCCATAAACAAGTTAAAAGACAAAAAAAGCCCCTTCTTCTACTGTCCGACCAAAGAAAGCTTGCAATGCCCATCCATCCCATGTTAGATATCATATTGGCAAATAACATACTACATCAATCATAGCTTCAAACTTATACAGAGAAATCGATGATTCAGAGACGGGATGGAGATCAAATGGTGGAGATGACGTTGTCGATGACATCAGATGGAGAAAAAAAGGCACATGAGGTGGCCATTATCAATGAGGAGGAGCATTAATAGCGGTAACATCAGAAGACGCAACAATGTCGTCTAAACCACTCCTCCATTCCTAAAGCTCCCAACAACCACATGACATGAGTCATTAGTTCCTACATTTCGTTCTTCGTTGGTCTATCTTCAACTAGATCCATCTAGCCAACACCGTTCAAACTCGGTGATTGGTTAGAGTTAGAGATGATAAAGATATGTGAGGAAGGATTTACAGGTTTTTTAGTCTAAGACGGAAGAAAGACGGTTTAAGAAGATTTATGTGGTTTTAACTTCTTTTTGGTGTTTAACTTCCGGGGGGGGCTTTTTTTTCCTTTTAACTTGTTTTCGGTTTTTAATTTGGAGTTGGCTTTTTTATAATTTTAACTTCTTGTTGGTTTATAGGAGGTAAATGTTGGGCTGAGGTACCCGTTTTGAGGAGCTCTAGGGTAAAGCTTTCATGGGCTGCATGTGTGTGGTGTGAGTGTGTGTGAGTTTGCATGTGGTGTGTGTGTGTGAGTGCTTGGGTGGTGTGAGTATTTCCTTGTAATTGCCTTCAGTCATTGCCTTGTGGTATGATTGAGTTTACCAAAAAAAACAAATGTTGGGGTGCGCAGAGCATCACCCTAAAAATATGAGAAGACTACCAACCTTTATGTTTTTGTTTTTATTTTTTAACAAAAACGACCTCTTGATCCTTTGTCAAACCATCTGACTCGGTCATTGATTTGAGATATGAAGAGGCAACAAAAAATCTCGAATTCCATATAACTTTAACGGACATGATGTGTGGGTGCTATTGACTCGGTCATTGATTTGAGATATGTATAGAAAAAAATAAATAACTCCCAATTTCCTTAGGAGTACCATCCTCCTCTCTGTCATACATATTGAGCATGGTGAGGATCTTGATGGTGGATTTTATGTGTTTGACACGTGTACAATACAAGTAGGAAGGAAAGGAGTTCCCATCTTATTGACTTGGACAAGAGTCAGTAAGAACCGGTTAAAGAGGGACCTTGAGAAAAATCCATCCCCAGTCTCACTTCAGATACTAAGTCATTTTCCATCTGAGCTGTATAAAGAGAAATGCCATTTTCCCTTGAGTTGTGAAAAGAGAATTGTCTGCTTCTAACTGGGTAATTCGTCCTTAGATGGGATTGGATTTTTGAAATATTAACCAGAAGTACAATTCACAGGTAAAAATAAAATAAAAAGTTCAAACAAATTCTTGCGGTAATATTGGTGGGGTGTCGTCTCTCTTGAATCTAGACATCTCGGGATCCATTCCCGCCGGTGATGAGTATCAACGAATCTTCCAACTCATACAGATCCAAAGAGAATCAACACCTCACAGCACTCAATCTCCAGCAAACCAAAGGATTTACCTTACCTCAAGAAGAATCCTCCTTAATCTTCTTTCCTCTTTGAGAGTTATTCTCTTGGATGTATATTTAGAATAGACTACTGTCTTGGATGTATATTTAGAATATACTATTGTAAGGTATCCCCTTGTATAGATGATTATAAATACAATACAAGAGTAGCTCTAGAGTAATCGAGCAACTCATTCATCCATTCAGAATTCTATATGGTATCAGAGACCAAGGTTTAATCCTTGGACCCTTCCTTCTCCTCTGCATCTCAGCATGGCCTCCAATATTACAGATGTTGAATCTCCCTCTCCAAAGGTCTCTACTGAATCTCCTTCTCCCAAGGTCTCTGCACCCTTACCTCTCAATCCTCATTCCCATCCAATCTCCAATATTGTCCAATTTATCTCCCTTAAATTGGATGATCTGAACTTCCTCCTGTGGAAGAATCAACTTCTCCCCATTCTTATTTCTCAAGACCTCGTGGGTTACATTGATGGTAGCTTTCCCGTACCACCCACTTCCCTTGCTAATGGTACCCCCAATCCAGACTATCTCATTTGGAGGCGTGGTGATCAATACGTCACCAGTTGTATTAATGCTACGCTGAGCGAATCCATTCTCGCTCAAACCATCGGCCTCACAACTTCGAAGGCAATATGGGACTACCTTGAAAGCTCGTTCACCCAGCAATCCCAAGCCCGCACCATGCAGCTTCGGTTGAAGCTCCAAACTCTCGCAAAGGCACCTCTTCGATCACTGATTTTTTAAATCAATTGAAGACCATCTCTGATGCCTTGACTGCTGTCCAGGACAGAATATCAGACCGTGATCTGGTAATGTATGCTTTGGGAGGCCTCCCTCACGAGTATGAATCCTTCACCACAGCGATTACTAATCGTGTAGAACCCATCACATTCGCTGAGCTCCGATCGCGCCTTCTCGTTCAAGAACAACGTATTACTAATTTTCAGCAACCCACTTCCAATGATGGTACCACCACAGCACTCTATGTAGACAAACAACCTGCCCCACCATCAAGAGGGCGTGCTCGGGGTGGCCACTCATGGTCTCGTGGGCCTCGTGGACGTGGAAATCGTCGCTTCCCTACTACTGGCCGCAACTCCCAGCCTGGTCTTCTTGGTGCTTCGCCTTACGACACATCTAAGGCTCCTGCTCGGTCTTCTCCTGCTTGTCAGATTTGCTTACACCCTGGACACTCGGCCCTCCAATGCCGACAACGATTCAATCACTCATTTCAGGATGACTCTGTTTCGCAAACCTTCGCAGCTATGTCACTTGCCACACCCTCTGAACAATATTGGTATGCTGATTCCGGCGCTACGAGCCACATGACCTCAGATCCTTCTCTTCTTCATCAAGTATCTGAGTACTCCGGTCCAGACCGTGTAATGGTTGGCAATGGTAACCATCTTCCAATTTCAAGTATTGGTAACTCCTCTCTTTCCACTCCAACCTCTCTCTTACATCTAAATTCTATTTTTTTGGTTCCTTCCATTAAGAAACACTTACTTTCTGTGTCTTCTCTTACTCGCGATAATCATTGTTCTGTCACTTTTTACCCGTGAGGCTTTTCTATCAAGGATCTTCGCACGGGGCGTCCTCTTCTCAACGGTCCGATTGTGGGTGATCTTTATTCAATCCCGGTGAAACCACAGACTCCACATGCCTCTTTGCTGACTACTGTTTCCTCCTTCGACACTTGGCACCGGCGTCTTGGACATCTCCTTCTACTATGCGCTCTTTACTTTCCAATAAAGATGTTCAATTTTCTTTCAATAGTAAAAATTCTTGTACTGACTGTCTTTTATTTAAAAGTCATCGTCTCCCTTTTAATTATGCAAATCACTATACCTCCTCTCCACTACACTTGGTCCATAGTGATGTGTGGGGTCCTGCCCCTGTGCCCTCCCTTTCCGGGTACCGTTATTATATAATTTTTGTTGATGATTACAGTCGGTTTACATGGATTTTCCCAATGCGTCTAAAATCTGAAAGTCTCAATTGCTTTCAGTCTTTTCAACGCATCGCAGAAAATTTATTTGCCTCTCGCATTAAAATATTTCAAAGTGATGGAGGCGGAGAATTTGTTGGGAATGCTTTCTCTCATTTCTTGATGTCCAATGGCATTACCCATCACAAATCATGTCCATATACACCCGAACAAAACGGTGTTGCCGAAAGAAAACATCGTCACCTTGTGGAAACCGGAAATACATTGTTATCTCAAAGTGGGTTACCAAAGCAATATTGGCTCGAAGCCTTCACCACCGCGGCCTTCCTTATCAATCTCCTACCATCTCCTGTTCTCAAGAACAAATCTCCATTTGAGATCCTCTTTGCACGGCACCCGGATTATCATTTTCTTCGTCCTTTCGGCTGCGAATGTTACCCTTTTCTTGGTACGACAAGCTCAGCCCCAAATCACGTCGATGTGTCTTTCTCAGCCATAGCTCTTCTCACAAGGGATATCGATGTCTTGATCCCCACTCTGGCCGAATATTTATCTCTCGGCATGTTAAATTTATTGAGCATCAATTTCCTTTTCCTGATATGTGCAGGACTAGTGCCCCGAGTTCATTAGCATCTTCAGATCCAAGCTCACCAACATATCTTCCCGGTGTCATTTGCTCACTGCCACTTGCCTCTAATTCTGCTCGGCTTGCTCCCACATCTTCTGATGGTTCCCCTCTGGATGCTCTCTCCACCTCACCACCAACTGCTGTCCCCATTTGCTCTCCCAATTTGTCTCAGTCGCAGCTCTCCCAGCCATCTTCTCATTTGCTCGGTAGTGCGCCTAATGCTCTAGTAGCTACTCAGCAGCCTGTTCCACTTGACCAAATGCTCTCCCCAGCCACATGCCAGCCCCTGCCTCCTACAGCACTTCAGCACCCTATTTCTCATGATAGTGCCTCATCTCCCACCTGTATTACCTCTCCACATCAGCAGCTCCCTACTGCAGCATCTCCTTTGCATGCTCCACCCACCGACTTGGTGGTTGCTATAGGTGGTCACTCTCAAGATTTCAGATCAGCACCTTCACTCTCTATTGCTCCGTCTTCGACCTCACAGCACCCCATGATTACTCGGACTAAAGATGGAACCTGAGTTCCGAAAGCTTGGCTCTCTACACGTTACCCTATCTCGGTAGCTCTATTACATACTCTCTCCCCATCATTGGTTGAACCCACATGCTTTACTCAAGCTAATAAACTCCCACAGTGGCGCACAGCTATGGTAGATGAATTTAACGCCCTTCTTCGCAACCGAACTTGGTCTCTCGTTCCATCTCGACCAGCCATGAACATTGTCGGTTGCAAGTGGGTATATAAGGTCAAACAGCGTGCCGACGGCTCTTTGGAACGGTACAAAGCTCGTCTTGTGGCCAAGGGTTTTAATCAACAACACGGCGTTGATTTTGATGAAACCTTTTGTCCCGTAGTCAAGCCGGCAACGATTCGTATGGTCCTCTCTGTTGCTATCTCCAAGAACTGGATTATCCGCCAACTTGATGTTAGCAATGCCTTTCTCCATGGCACTCTCCACGAAGAAGTCTACATGTCACAACCTCAAGGCTTTGTTGATAGTAACTTCCCTGATCATGTATGTCGCCTTCACAAAGCTCTTTATGGACTCAAGCAAGCCCCTCGAGCTTGGTTCCAACGGTTTAGCTCATTTCTCTTCACCCATGAGTTCATTTGCAGCAAGGCCGACCCCTCAATGTTCATTCATTCATCTGCTTCAGGCACTATGATTTTATTACTCTATGTGGATGACATTATTCTTGCAGGCGATTCCTCTTCACTTATCTCTACCTTCATTACTACACTTCATTCCGAATTTCATATGAAGGATCTAGGAGATTTGAACTACTTTCTCGGCATGGAGGTCACTCGCTCTTCTTCCGGTCTTGTTTTGACCCAAAACAAATATTCACTCAACCTTCTAGACAAACATGATTTAATGGGTGCGAAACCTTGCTCTACACCTGTGGCCTCTCGATCCAAGTTGTCTGCTCATGATGGTGAGCCTCTAGCGGATCCCTCTTCTTATCGCCAACTTGTAGGCGGTCTTCAATATCTGACTCTCACCCGCCTGAATCTCCAATATGCGATTAACCAGGCTTGTCAGTTTATGCACAACCCAACGACTTCTCATATGGTTGCTGCAAAACGAATCTTACGATATCTGAAGAGTTCTCTTGGTCAAGGCTTGACTATTCGCCCATGCTCTACATTTGACCTCATTGCATTCTCTGATGCCGACTGGGCAGGTAGTCCTGATGATCGTCGCTCCACCACTGAATATTGCATTTTTCTAGGCCCCAACCTTGTTTCATGGGGAAGTAAGAAGCAGAAAACAGTTTCTCGATCTAGTGCCGAGGCCGAATACCAAGCCTTAGCATTCACTACTGCCGACACCATTTGGCTTCATTTTATTCTTCGAGACTTGGGAATTCCTCTATGTACACCTATTCAATTATTTTGTGATAACGTAAGTACCACTTATATGGCAGCCAACTTTATCTTTCATGCCCGAACAAAACACATTGAAATTGACTATCACTTTGTTCGGGAACGCGTCATTCAAGGGGATTTACTGATTCAGTTTATTCCGACCCTCAATCAACCGGCGGACATCTTTACCAAGGGACTTTCCGCTCCTCGGTTTCGGCTACTACAATCCAAGTTGTTGTCCACAGTACCATCAACTTGCGGGGGTGTATCAACGAATCTTCCAACTCATACAGATCCAAAGAGAATCAACACCTCACAGCACTCAATCTCCAGCAAACCAAAGGATTTATCTTACCTTAAGAAGAATCCTCCTTAATCTTCTTTCCTCTTTGAGAGTTATTCTCTTGGATGTATATTTAGAATAGACTACTATCTTGGATGTATATTTAGAATATACTATTGTAAGGTATCCCCTTGTATAGATGATTATAAATACAATACAAGAGTAGCTCTAGAGTAATCGAGCAACTCATTCATCCATTCAGAATTCTATAATGAGTACCAAATACTTTAATCCTCAGTGCTAACCATTAACCCTATACTAATGTAGGGAAATGATATGACTTTGCTACTGACCCGTTAAAGCTGAGACCATCGAGATAGTACTGCCCGAGATTTCAAGTGGGGCCCATTTTCTCATGGTGGGCTCCACTTGGAATCCTGTGCTGCACAACCCGGTTTGGTGGCTCGACCCTAATGCGGTCTCAAAAGAATTTCCCTAAATGATATCCTCGAACAAAAAAACAAAAAACAATAAGGCATGGTGATGGGAATCTGAATGATGGGACATATCGGTATTTTTTTTTGGGTGCATGCATCTCAACTTTTGGTTAACTGGCTAAGTATCTGCTCTAAAGATCTGTGGGTTAATGCGTTGTATTTGAAGCTTGGCTAAGGGTAGTGACGCACCCCTCGGGATCGATCTTGGAACCTATCTGCTAGTGAGGGCATACACAACCACTGGGTGTGCCTCAAATTTTATTTCAGATTCTATGAATAATAGGAGCGGGTCCTGGTTCCTTGCTATGAAAATTTCTGTTCACTACTCCTTCTAATGCAATGCAAATTTTATGGTTGGTACTCTGTCTATTGGGCCATGCCCAATCCGTCATCCTCATGGGAAGGGACGCGCACCATTATAAATGTGAGAAGAGGAGGGCCAATGGTATATACATGAGAGCGTGGGTGGGCACTCTCACTTGTGTCTTTTGTTTTAAGGTGTGAGTGAGTGATTATTAAGTCCAACTATTACAATTTACAAGGGATCTAATTTTCTTCATGTTCTACTTCTGAATCTGGTGAAACGTAGACTCGACTATTCAGGTTCAAAAGTGTAGGTGCATCACGGTTAGGGGTGGCAATTGGGCCGGGCTGGGTCAAGCTGGGGTTAGCCCAAGCTTGGCCCAAAGTTCAAAACCTTAGCCCAAGCTCAGCCCAGTCTAATCTCAACCCGAGCACTCTAGCCCAAGCTCGGCTCACAAATATATTCGGGCTTTGGGTCAAATTCGGACTGGCCCAAAGTAAGCAGAGTGTGGGCTGAGTTCGGGCTGGCCCAAATTAAGAAGCTTGTGGGCTAAGTACGGGCAGAATTCGGGGTTGAGTTCTCCCATAGTTACTTGTTAACTTTCCCTTAAATTCTGACATGCAATGCTCAAGAACTTAATTAGTAAACAAATTTAGAGTTTAGTAAAATTAGGCAATCACTGTTCTATGTACCTAATTATTTTAACTAGTAATCAATTTTGAGAAGTGTTTTTCCAATAGCAAAAGAACTAGATTCAATCCCTTGATAAATAAGGCTTAGAATAATTATAAAAAAAAATACTACAAGTAACATTCTTAGATAGCAAATACAAAAATAGTTTCTCCATGTGAAACACATCACTTCCAATTCAATGAGAATGAGATTAGCTCGTGTGTTTTCTCTATCTATATATACTATTTATAAAAGCATAAAGGCAGCCCAATATTTACTTTGGGCTTATATTCTTGTCCAAACTAAGCCCAGCCCAAACTAATGAAGGCTCAGCCCACCCAAACTTCAAGCCGAACAATCGGGCTTTGGCCCAACCCAGCCCAATTGCCACCCCTAATCACGATCGGCTTCAAATTTTATCTTACCTAGATATTCGTCCATAATGGTATGGAGCAATTGTATTGTTGGAGTTGTAATGCCACATCTAATAAGGGATGATCTTAGTGTGCATTTGGATTTATGGAAATGAGGAACAAAATTGTCAATTCCATCACACAATTTCAATTAGGGTGGTATTAGAATTCTCTAATTCCATAGAGAATTTGAGTAGTGATTCTAAAGGCAAATCTGTGAAATTCAATTCCATAGTAAAATGGTCTTATTTGACAAACCCAATGTGCTGTGGAATTTAAAAACAAAAGAGAAGCCCGGTGGTTTCATTTCTCCGAGAATTTAATAGTCACTACCAAATTTTAGGTTTTTAGTGGTGGTTACAAACCACCGTAGAAACTATCCAAACCGCAGCCGAAAATATCAAAGGCGCTTTGTAAAAGTGCTGTTGAAAACCTTGTCGAAGAAGGTACTTACGGCAGTTTTAGAAAACCACCGTTATAACATATACCTATTACAGTGGTGGTAGGTAACATTAATGGCGACTACTAACCGTCAATTAAACTGAATTAAACATAGACGCTTTCTGACAATCGCCGTTAATACCATACATATTACAGGAAGTTCGGCATCGTATTAGCGGCGATTAATAAAGGTTATAACTATCAATTGAACTCTACTATGTAGCGGCAGTGTATCATAATTGCCGTTAATAATATACTTTATTACGGCAGTTATGGTCACATTAATGGCAGTTAAGAGAGGGTATAACCGTCATTTAAATTGAACACTATAGTGGCGGTTTTAAAACCGCCGCTACTTTTATAGTGCAAAAAAAATAAAATTTAAAAAAATACAAAAAAAAAAATTTCACCTAGATTTTGGTACCTGTAAACAATAATAATTCACAATATATTTTTTTAATACCCATATAAGCAATTAAAATTCACAACAAAACTCATTTGTGAACCTGTATTTTTTAGACCTACAAACAATTATAATTCACATCATGATTAGGAGTACTTAATTGAGTACATATTTTTGGTGTACCTATAAGCTTTAAAAATTCACAACATTGTATATAACTTTAAACGGATCAAGTTTAATTACATGTATACAAAAAAGAAGTTATGTTTATTCAAGACTCATGAAAAATATCAATATAAAATAAAGTCTCTAAAAATACTATAAAGCTAGCTAGGGGGCCTATGCAAATCAGGTCTGAACGCCGACAAATGTGTGTTGCCAACTCCATCCTATAGAAACAAAAAAAATGAAAAATGTATTAGAATGTAAAAAGATGTTATAACAGTACAGTTAAGTTAAACATAAACCTATCTACGTGCACAAAATCCTAACCAGAGCTCGGTTTTTTATCCGGTTTCTTCTAACGCGTGTATCTCAATATAACCTAAGTGTTGGAATTGGTTTCTAGGGATTCCGAGGTCGTTTGCCCGATTTGGGTATCGAGTAACCCGAATCCGCTACTTTTCAACTATACTTAGGCTTAAACCTATCTACGTGCACAAAAAATCCTAATTAGGCTCGGTTGTTGATGTGGTTTCTTTTAACGTGTGTATTTCAATATAACCTAAGTGTTGAAATTGGTTTTGAGGGTTTCCGAGGTCATTTGCCCGATTTGGGCACTGAGTAGCCCGAATCTGTTACTTTTCAACTATACTCTGGCCTAAACTTATCTACGAGCACAAAATGTTAATCGGGGCTCGGTTTTTTATGCGGTTTCTTTTAACGCATGTACTTCAATATCACCTAAGTGTTGGAATTCAAGTGCAATTTTTGGTTCAATTTGAGATAGAAAGGCAAGGTTGTTACAAATATTTTTTCTTATTCTAACACCTTTTTCCATATCTCCTGAAACAAGTTCTTTAGGACGATCTTTTACAATTTTTCATGTTTTAGAAAGTTGATCACCAATTTCATTTTCATCTTTTTTCTCATTTTCAATCTCAATTGTATTTTCTTGGATGGAATCCTCTTTCTTTTCTTCTTTCTTTTCTTCCTTTATTTAATTCTATGTTTGAGATGTCTTGAGAGATTTTATTAACATTATCAATTTCATCATCTTCTATGGGTTTAATTGATACAATTGGATTAGCTTCATCAAACACAACATGAATGATTCTTCCACTACTAAAGATGTTTTATTAAAGACTCTATACACTTTACTATTCATGGAATATCCAAGAAAGATACCTTTACTAGATTAAGGTTCAAATTTCTTTAAGTGGTGGTTATCATTAAGTATAAAACTATAATGACCCCGAATTTTAATATAAAGTAAATTATGGGATTATAGGTCCTTAATGGAGATGAATTAATAAAGCGTTTGTTAAATTGGTGAAAAGTGGGTTTTACTCGGGATTGGATTGTACCGATAAAACTTCAGTGTTTTTTCTTGAAAATCGTACACAATGTACGAATTGACTATCTGGACGATCACCTATCGTACCGGTTTTGTCGTGTATCGATTCGTGAGACCGTGGGGGTCTTATGTGTAAGAAAATCGAAAAAATTAGAAATTTACAGATTTCCAAAGTTCCATTGGGACTCGATATTTCGCAAGGATTCTAATAGAAATCCATGCGGCTGGTACCACAGCATGCCGATCAGTCGTGAGGACGATTGTCTATCATTTCGCCAGTTCATCATTTTATATGAGGAAACGGCAACATATTTTGTGTTTAGAATCGGAATAATTAGTGGGTTTTACAGTTTTCTCCCGGACTTGCTTTTGACTGTCAAAACTCAGTATTTTTTTCCAAAATTTTTACAGTAGGTGTCAGACTACCCTAGTTCGGTCACTTGATGTTTCGTTAAAATCAGATTTCATTTAATGGGGTTTCAGAAATCGTTTATGCGAAAAAGTGGAAAAACCGGTCAAATAGTTAAATGTGTGATATCATCAATGACATCACACAATGATGTCATTGATGACATCATGGGACACCTCACCTCCTTCCATTCTCTATATAAAGGGGTCATGTCCCCTCATTTTCTCACATCTCTAGAGAGAGCCGAAGCTCTGGCGAAACACTTTCTAGAGAGAAAGTAGAGAGAAAGAGGAGAGAGAGAAAAGAAGAGAGAGAAAGGAAAAGGGAGTCCCCTTGGGGTTTTTCGACGTTTTCGACACGCTAACGACGTCCGTTTTCTTTCCTGGCACCTTGATCGGCATGTAGAGAGAGAGAGAGAAGTCTAGAGAGAGAAAGTGGAAGATCAAGAGAGAGACGGTTCACTTAAAGGTTTTTTGGCATCCTGAGAGTGTTGGCGGCGTTCTTTTCTTCCCTCAGAGTCTCAAAAAGCGTGAAAGAGATTAAAAAAACCATCCATCTCTTCTCTTTTCCCTTTTATTTAAGCTATTGGATTTATGTGGAATGGATGTGAGTGATTTAGTGTGGTTGAAAAAGAGTCAGAGACCCCGTGGTTGGTGTATGAAATGAAAGGGAAGGAATAAAAAATGGAGCAGAGGGGTGTAGCCATCAGTTTCGGGCTGTTTATTGCTCGGAATTTAGGCTCGAAGTGAATTGCGATCGATCGCAGGGATGTGGCGATCTATTGTAGGCATGCAGAAGGCGTGTGATTGATCGCAATTAATATAGATTTTACAGGAGGCCTGTGTTGGCTCCTCCATGTGTTGTGAAGTCATCCTTGCATGACGAATGTGATGTGATGTTTGTTTTAAGGCAATGGTAAGGTCCATTGGCCTTGTATAGTCCCACCTCGAGACAATCCTTGTGTGATGTGATGTTTTTGTGATAGGGTAAAACAACGGAATGGCCATCGACCGGATAATGTTCTACATCAGGACGGTATATCTTGGACTTGGTCCTTGAGCTGGAGGCCAGCCATTTCAATTATACAAGTAGGGCTTGAATAATTGAGAATGTTCTCCGATTAGAAAATCTAACCTATGTGAAATGTTGTATGTGATCTCTCTTTGGTTAGGTCCGGAGATGCGGTATCTATTAAGAACCGGGATTTCTCTGTGACTAATAGTCAAAAGAGTTAGGATGACATTGGGCCTTTGGGTCCAGTTTTGATTTGGGTCTACGGACCCAGTGATGTATTGAGTTTACGAACTCAATGATGTTACTTTCGGGGGCATTGTCCTGTGTCATCAGGTATGCACCCAATAGAGACTATGATGTACAGGATAGTTGCCTTGAGGGATGAGGCCCAGCAAGGATAGATGCATCCCAACAGAGGGTATATTAAGTGATGTGATGTCAATTCCTAATAGGATCTGTTGTCAGGGGTGTTGTTCCTGACAGAGTGTGATATGCCAGAGGTATGTTCCTGACAGAGAGTGATATGTCAGAGGTGTTGTTCTAACAAAGTGTGATATGTTGGAATGTTGTTTATGGCATTTATCGGGTGAAGGCCTGAGTATGTATGGATTAATGTCCATGGAATTCTCTTTAGTGAGGTATGTGATTGATTGTTGGGAGTGGGTCGAATAATGTTCATAGATCCTTTTTGGCGAGTTGCGTGACTGATCGTTGGGAGTGGATGGAGTGTTACCCAGAGATTCTCTTTGGCGAGGTGCATGACTGATCGTCGGGACTAGGTGAAGTGTATCTAGTGACTCTCACTAATTAGGTCAGGAGAAATGAATGTTGGCTTAAGGGTTGGAGACCTTTGTACTTTGGTATGTTCCAACAGTACCTTACGGTGAAAGGCCTTCTGAATTTAGCAGAGGATGACCCAATATAGGGTGAGTCTGAGGGTAACAAGATACCTAGAGGTGAAAGACCTTGTGGATTCAAGAATGACCCAAAAGGTTGAGTTTCGATAGACAAGATAACTAGAGGTGAAAGGCCCCGTGGATTCAAAGGATGACCCAATAGAGGATGAGGGTTATGGATCATTGTACTTAGGTATGTCCTGAGACAGCTAAATGAATAAGGATCATTGTACTGAAGTATGTCTTGAAATGGTACAAGATATGGATTGTGTGCTGAGTCTAGAGACTCCAGATTGTACGAAGTCTAAGGACTTAAGTTTCAATTTCATTGGATGTAAGTCGGATGATCTTGATAGTTATCATGATAGTATGGGATGCCATGGTAATAGAATTGTATGATGATAACGGATTCTGGAATGGATAATGACTCTGTGGACTCAAGAATAAAATAATAATTTGTTATAACAGACGGTGATTAGGTGATCTTGGAAATTGGAGGTTGGGAACCTCGGGATAGGGTGAAATAGCCCTGAGTGACCTCGGGTCACGGATTACAATATTATATATTATTATAATATGAGAATTGTGCTGTAATATTATATCGTTATTGATGCTTGTTACTAGGTGGAAAATAGCCTAGATGGATTGTGGATTTTGCTGGGCTTTATAGCTCACTCTCTCATTTCATGTCTTCAGATTCTGAAGCGGTTGTTGGTGGGCAATGAGCTATGCTTGATAGAGTTTGGAAAGTGTACCTGTGCAGTTGTGGCATAAAAAGTGAGGGCTACTGTAACTAATGAGGTAAAACATTTGCATATGATGGGTTATTGTGATGACTAGTTGTTATTGTTTATGTAAACTCATAAGAAAAGTTGAAAATTCCCTTATTTTTGCGGGTAAAGTCTTCCGTATGCATGGTTATGATGAACGGGCACGCGTCTTCTAACTTGATTCCCTAGGCACAAGTTCAGGGTGTCACAAAAATACTTACAACCAAATATTTTAAAGTACCTTATATTAGATGTTCTTCCTTTCCAAAACTCATAGGGTGTCTTATTAAATTTGTTTCTTATGACAACCCTATTAATTACATAACATGAAGTATTTGTTGCTTCCTCCAAAAAATAGTTTAGAAGCTTATGTTCATTAAGCATTGTTCTTGCCATTTCTTGTAGAGATCTATTTTTACGTTCAACAACTCTGTTTTGTTGTGGTGTTCTTGGTGTGGAGAAGTTATGATTAAAACCATTCTCTTCACAGAACAATTCTAGATCTTTATATTTAAATTCTTCACCTCTATTACTTCTACTATTATTTATTGCATAAACTTTTTTATTTTGCACTCTTTTACAAAACTTTACAAATAAAATATGTCATTCACTCTTATGAGATGAAAATAATACCCAAGTATATCTAGAGTAGTCATCAACAATCACAAAGACATATATTTTACCTCCTACGCTACCAACATCATTAGGACCAAATAAATCCATATGCAATAAATCTAATGGTCTAGAAGTGGAAATGTATTTCTTCTTTTTAATAGATGTTTTGATTTGTTTTCCTAATTAGCATGCATCACATACTTTATCTTTAGAAAACTTAGTTTTAGGCAATCCTTTAACAAGTTCATTTCTTGATAGTTTTGACAATAAATTCATACTATCATGACCTAGTCTTCTATGCCACAACCAATTTGCTTCATTCAAGGCTGAAAAACATACCATATTTTGTGATGATAGTTCATTAAAATCAATTGTATAGATATTTTCATTTCTATGAGAAATAAAAATAGTATTAACATTGTCTTTGTCCTTTATAATACACTTATTAGATTTTAATGAAACATTTAGTCCTTTATCGCATAGTTGACTTATACTAATACGATTATACTTCAAACCATCAACATATAAAAAATTTTCAATAAAAGTAGTATTTTCCTTACTGACATTACCTATGCCAATGATCTTCCCTTTGTCATTGTCTCCAAAGGTCACATGTCCTCCATCTCTTGGAGTGATAGATAGGAATAATTTCTTGTTCTTGCTTATGTGCTTCGAACAACCGCTATCCAAAAACCATGTTGTCTTGGAGGAAGCTACTCTTTAAGCATATCTACAAGACATAATCATGTAACTTTCTTTGGTACCCAAACCATCTTGAGTGCAACCCAGTTAGTCTTCGGAAGGGATGTCCCTTTGGGAACCCAAATTTTCTTGACTACCTCCTTTCCATCTCCATAACAATTATAAAAGGCATTTGAAGGAGTGTTTAAGGTCCTAGATGGTTTGTTAAAGAATTTTTCATAGTTCTTTTATTTGGTAAAGGATTAATAGCCAAGTCCGGCTTTGCCAAACACACACCTTTAGTTTCTTAGCAACCTATCCAAATTTCTTTGTCCATTAACAAATTTGGTTATGGTGCTAGTTAAGTCTTCAACTTTTGATTTTAAAGTCAATGTTTTCCTGGGTTGAGACTTGAGGTGTAGCATTAACCTCTTTGACTTTTAGTTTCAAAATATCATTTTCTTTTCCCAAAGCTTTCTTTTCTAATGATAAGCTTTCTTTTTATTTTAGTAAATTTTCATTTAAGTTTGAAAGAGAAAGATTGTCTTTTCGAAGAGATTAATTCTTTGAACCAAGTTTTCGAAATTCAATGAATAACTCATCAAATGCTTCCCTAATTTCTTCATATGAATCTAAATCATTAGGGGAACAATTTACCTCAACATTCTCCTCATTAACCATTAGACAAAAGTTGGCAACTTCCTCATCACTTGAGCAATCAGATCCGCTTTCCTTGGAATCATGCCAAGTTGCTTTCATAGCCCTTTTTCTATATCTTTGGCTTTTCTTAAGTTGGGGACAATCGGTCTTGATATGTCCCGACTTCTTGCACTCAATGCATATGATGAGGTCCTTCTTGCTTGAATCTCCCTTAGCTATTTCTTTGGAGAATTCCTTCTTGTAGAGCCTCTTCTTGAAATTCTTCTTGTGCTTGAGGAATTTCTTGAACTTCCTTGCCATGTGGGCAATATCATCATCATCATCACTTTCTTCCTTCTCACTCTGTTGCGTTGACTTCAAGGCAAGTCCCCTTTTGGCTTTAGTTTCTTCTTCTTTTCGATCCTTCATGATGCTTCATGCAACATTAAGGATTGAAATTCCTTATTCCAATGCACTCTTTGACCTAGAGGGGGAGGTGAATAGGCCTACTTTAGTTTTCTCTACCAATTTTAATTTTAATCAATCACACACAACTAAACTCACTTGAACACACAAGATTTTTTACGTGGAAAACCCTTCCGGGAAAAACCAGCACAGAATCCACTATGAGAAGATTTAAACAATACAAGACTCGAATCTTACCCACCCGGACAGACACAACGTTCCTCGGTATCGATTCCACAGCTTGCAAACCACGAACACAGCACGTTCGATCTCCGCAACAGTAGCTCCGGTTCCTCACCGGCCAATCTTACTCAAAGTGATCAACCACGGTCTCCGAAGACCGATCTCTGTCCTTGACAGCTTTAGCACAGGCTAACCAACACTCACAGTAGAGCAACAGTGGGTTTTTGGGTTTATGGAAGCCCTAGGGTGATCTCTTAATGTTTAAGGATCATTTATGCAAAGTATAGAAAATTTACTTTAGAACCATGCAAAACCTAGAGGCCAACTAAAGGAGATGAAGATCAATGAAACAAAGAGTTTTTATAAACTCCATGCAAGCACAAAGTGCTCTAAAAAGTCTCCAATTGATCATCATCATGGATTGGGAGAAGTCCACTATATATAGGAAAGGTCCAAGGGATTAGAAATTTCTAAAAAATGGTTTTAGAAAGTATTTTTCATATCAGGGTCGACCCATCATAGCAAAATAACTTTCCAAACAAGAAACCATATCAGGGTCGACCCATGAGGCACATTCGGTCGACCGGATGGTCCTCAGGGTCGACCCTCACATTTTTCACTCTGCCAAAAATCATGGTCCAAAATGGGGGCTCTTCAGGGCCGACCCAAAATGGTCAGGGTTGACCCTGGGGTGCATAATTTTGGTTTTTCAATTTTTTAACCATTGAATGCATTCCCCTATCACCCCTTCTCCAGTATGACTTATTATTAGTGATGAATGAGTATTTTCATGAGGTATCATAGGGTCAACTAGGTTTCTCTCATAATCCCAACTTTTGAGCCATTGTGAGTGATGAGGCTTCAAGATCTTTCACGACTTCTTCTTCACTTTGTCTTCAACCCAGATGAGACCTACTATGACCTAAATACAACATTTTGGGCTCGAAATTTTGCCAACAATATTTTGACTTTACAAGGATCCAAGTAGTTCATCTATAACCAGTTTTGTGAGGTCCTTGGCTTCTTGAGTAGCCGTTACTTTGAGAGCCCAACTCTTTGGTAGTGAGTGAAGCACTTCCTCACATTTTCTTCATTTGAGTGCACTTTCCTAAGGGCTTTCAAGCCATTAATAATATTTGTAAATCTAGTAAACATATTACCAATGCATTCATCTTTTTCTATTTTAAAGAGTTCATACTTATGAACTAAATCTTTTCATCCCTTACTTGATTAGTACCCTCATAGGGAACTTGGAGTTTCTCCCAAACCTCATTGGCCGTGTCACATCCCGACACTCTATTAAACTCTTGTGAGTTTAAAGTACAATATAAGTTACTAATAGCCCATGCATTTATTTGAATGAGTTTAATGTTGGCCTCAGTCCATTCTTTCTCAACTTTAGGTATTTCTACCTCTTCAACAACTTTCGTTGGAAGACTATCCCTTTCCAGCATTGATAGTCGAGGGCTTAGATGTAGTACATCATTCGAGTTTTTCAGTAATTATAATTTTTTCCATTGAGCAATGGAGGCCTAGTGGTTGATTGGCCCTCTCCTAAGCTAGTTGCAAAGGTATTGTTTGCCATATATTTATATTGATCTTTTCTCTAAGGTTGCTAAACCACAATTTTATAAAGACGAGACTCTAATATCAATTATTGCCCAGTTATAAAGGGGGGTGATTAGGGTCAATGTCACAAAAAATTTTTGCCTTGATCTATTTTATAGAATTAAGGAATTTAAGGGAATGCAATCAATTAATAATAAATTACGAAGAAGAGGTAAAGAGTTAAGGAGTACCAACAACTAGATATTGTTCTCGAGGTTCAGCAAGCTTGCCTACATCCCCGCCTTTTAGCTTCCTGCTTCAAGGATTATTCATGCTCTTACTCGCACAAGCTTCTCCACCGGGTGAAGCTCAATCATACCACTTCTTACAATGCAAGAGAACACCTCCCTTGACTTCTTAAACTGTTCCGGCTTCACGGAAAAGAATACTCAGATTCTTGATTTTCTTCAATAAGATGAATTTGATTGGATTTTAATCCAGTTACAGTGCTCCTTAATGAGATAGATAAGAATGGAATAACACTTCTAAAAATCTCTCAAAAGATTGGTAGTTTAAAGCTCAAAATAGGAGAAATGGGATTTCTAGGTTTTTTAATGAATGATTGATGAGAATTGAATGAGTTGTACAATGTGTATTCAATAGAAGATCAATAATTATTGATTGTTCATAAATGAACTCAATTTATAGAGCTTGTAAGATTCTAGCTGTTGGTGTAGCATTTAATGAGCTTTTGGGCGTTTAAAAACTAGTTGTTATGAGTTTCCAATAGCCAGATGTCGAAAAGGAGGTCTGAGTGGGGTTCAGACGTCGACGTCTGAAATGCAGAAATTCTTCCTGAGCTACTTTAATCCCCAAACGTCGATGTGTGAAGGTCTTTCCTTCTCAGACGTCGACGTCTGTATTGATTTTTCACAAAATCCATTATTTTAAAAGACCTTTAAGATTGGAATGATTTCATAGGTCTTTGGGTTTTCCATTATCATGTATTTGGTCATGTTTTAATATGTCCTAGGGCCTTGGAATAATTTTCAAATGGGTGAAGCCTTCATAAGGTCAATCTAAGCTTTTAAGCTTTTGAACTTTCCAACCAATTGAGGACTTTTTACAAAAGTCCTAAACTCTTTAAATGGGATAACTAAACCTTCTTTAGTCTTCACTTGTCTTGTCTTGATCTTGAATAATTTCTTCTTTAGCTTTATGATTCGACTTAGACTTTGGGTGAGATCTTGAATCTTCATTTGAATCTACACCTTGGGATGATTGAATTTTCCCTTTGAGTTCTCATTTGACTTTAGCTTGAGTGGCAATTTGGCTCTTAGAGCTTTTTGTCTTGATTTCTCTTTCATCAAAGAGTCTTATCCTTACTTGGTGACATATCTTAGTCATGTTGAATCTTTCTTGAAAAGTGGGCTAATGTTCCTTAGATCTAACATTGATATACATTTTGTAGAACAATTAGTACCTAACTGTTCATTGCATTATTGTGTCATAATCAAAATTATTAGGGGTACCCAGGGTTGTAACCTTTAGGCTAATAATTATGACTAAAGTGACAGATGATATTATTAAAGTTAATAATGAGGAGACTACAAATTATATGGCCTCCTTTGCCTCCGTCTCTAGGATTGAAGAGTCCTCATCTATTGTTAGTATGAGTTACAAGAGTGAAGATGATGAAGAGAGTCAGAATGACTTAGATTCTGAGGGAAACCTCGAAATAGGCTATAATGAGTTGTTTGAGGAATGCCTAAAGATGAAAAAGGTTCAAATTTCCATGAGGAAAAAGGTAAAATCTATTGGAATGGAAAGAGATGTGTGAGTGCGGATTTTCGGATACTCACAAGGATGTTGTATTGTACCCCTCTCGGGTGTGAGGGTTAAACTAGAGTCGCCACCTATTCATTCAGAAGGGATAAGTCCCCAAGAGTTAGATAAGGTCTTGGTCTGCGATTGAGATCAGGGTAAGAGGTTCGATTAAGTCTAGGGAAGGTGTTAGGCACCCCGAGGCTTCCGTTTTACAACGGTTCTCTACTCCCTAGGTTTAAGCCAATTAAAGTCAATATTTGCTAAAATGCTTGAGTGTTTAAGTTAACACTAATCCAAAAAAGCGAAAAAGCTAACTAGGGTCAAACTCGGGTTGGGTTGCCTACATACTCACGAGGTGAGATTAGACTGAGCATAGTTCTGGCACGTGAGCCTGTATCAAGGCTAGGGGTATGTGTGTGTGTACCAAGGGTAGCTAACAGGGCTAATCCGATAGACTAGGCTTTGATTGACCGAGGTTGGTCAAGTGCAAAGGTTCAAGCCCGGTACGCTTAGGGGTAGTCCGGTAGACTAGGGTTAGGCCCGGTAGACCAAAAGGGATAAGTCCAGTAGACTTGGCTTAGGCCAGGTAGGCCGAGAGCTGGCCCAAAGGCTATGGTAAAGCCCGACAGGCTTAGGGTTTGGGCCCGGTAGGCCTGGATTGGGCCCAGAAGCCAAGATTCGGCCTGAAGGCTAGGGTTAGGCCCTGTAGGCAAAAGGGTGAGTCCCGTAGACTGGATTTAGGACCGATAGGCCAAAATCGAATTTAACCGCGGTTAGGGTTACTAATCGGGGTTAAGATTGGTCTAACTGTGGTTAGGGTTTCTAACCAGGATTAGAAATGGGCCAAGGTCAGTATTATGGTCCACAGGTATTTTCAGGGATTTTTTCTGGTTTTTACCAGGTTTAAGGGCTGCTTAACCAAGGTTAAGGAGGGGAGGTCACCATGGTTAGGGGTGCTAACCATTGTTAAAATGGCTACAGAAGGTCATTTTAGGTTTCTTAAAATATTTCTAACTTTTAAAGTTTTTTTTCAGATTTTTGTTAGTTAAGGGCTGCTTAACCATGGTTAAAAAGTTAACCAAAGATGAGTTTTAACCATGGTTAGGGGTCCTAACCAGGGTTAAAATGATCACAGAAGACCATTCTAGAATCCTTAAAATATTTTTGATTTTTTAATTATTTTTCCAAGATTTGTGGGGTTAAGGGGTGCTTAACCATGGTTAAAAGTTAACCGATGGTGAATTTAACCATAGTTAAGGGTCATGTTAATTCCAAATTAGGCCCAAGGGGCTAGGCAAGGCCTAAAGTGGCCTCCTACTGGGCTCCTGCAAAAGCCCAGAGTTTAAAAAAAGCTCAATGACTGTAATAGGATTACCGACATTAAGACTGTAATTTTAACCCTGGTTTACACACTGATAACTTGGGTTAGGGGCTAACGCAGGGTGCTCTAAAAGTACAAGATTGAAGAGGGGACCCCAGGGAAGAGAATGAGCCTAGGGTGGGCCCCGGGGGTGGCCTTGTGTGGGCCCCATAGAGTGTCAAAGGTCTTGCAACAAATACCACATAATGGCGGTAGATGATCTACCGCTATTTCTAAACTAGGCAAATACCATAATGGCGGTAGATGATCTACCGCCACTCTGTACAGTGTTGATTTTTCACATTTTAACCATGGTTACTGCTAACCCATGGTCCTGGAATGACCAGGTTAGGCTCATGATGAAGAGAGGGGTTCAACCCAGGCCCTGGACATGGACTAGGGCCTACCTAAGTAGGTTAACCAGGCTTTAAATAGTGAAGGCCAGGAATGGCGGTACTGAGTTTACGGCCATTCCTGGCTTTCTTTAAAATCGAGTTTTTGCTCATGGGGGCTATGCACAGAGGTAACCAGGAGTTCCCTCATGAACTGAGGGACCCCCAGGTGTTCCGAGGTTGGTCTGAGAGCTCAAGGCATAGCTGTACCCATAGGGGTTGACCACACCTATGATCAAGATAGATGAACACCCTGTGTTGGGTTTGTTGATCAACAAGAAGCAAAGGAAAATATAGAAGTCCCCTTGAAATGACCAGAGGCTCACAATAAATGCATATACAAGAAGAAAATAGGGTAGGGTGCCCTACCCTATCGCACTGTTCTACTTAGATGGTGAGGTGGCCTGTGTATGGTGGTGGTGCACACTGTGATGATGCTGCAAGGTTATGGAAGCTTGGGGCAGGTCCAGAGGAGTCTTGGGATCCAGACCAAGGTGTTGAGGAGGGTTGAGGCCTGGTTTTTTGTAACAGGGATTCGACTGTGGGATTTTTCTCTGGGTTATAGTTCAGCATAGTGGGTTTTATAGAGGAGGCCACTGGGGACCTAAGGAGGATTAAGAGGAAGAGGGAGATGGTGGTTGGACCCTCTGGAGGTCGACTGAGGTGCTTGAGCTGATGGTGGAATGAATGGTAGAGTGTGCAGGGGGGCTGTAGACTGCGAACTGGGAACTTGAACAATGGTGGTAGATGGTCTGCCGCCATTGTTAAAACTGGTAAAGTATTGATTGACGGTAGATCATCTACCACCAATATGAGATTTTTCAAATTTTGGGCCAGGCCTATGCTCACTCAGGTAAGGGAGTTTGGCTTTAGACTTTTGGGGCCTTATGGGCTTAGGTCGAGGTTCAGGCCTTAGGGGCCATGGTTTTAGGGTTTAAGCCCTAAGGGCTTTAGGGCTAGGCTAGGGCTAAGATTAGGATTACCTAAGGCCAGAGTTTTGAATTAAGTTTTGCACTAGAGTTTACTAGGGTTTACCTAGGGTTTGGCTAGGGTTTACCTAGGGTTAGGGTTTGGTAATAGGGTTTTCTAGGATTAGGGTTTAACTAGGGTTAAGTCCTAGGTTTTAACTAAGGTTGAATCCTAGGGTTTAATTAGGATTGAGTTCTGGGGTTTAACTAGGGTTTACCTAGGATTTAGCTAGGGTTTATCTAGGGTTAGGGTTTTCTAGGGTTCGACTTAGGGTAAGGCCTAAGACTTGACTAGGGGTTTACCTAGGGTTTAGAGGACTCGACTAGGGGTAACCATTATTAAAAGGCCTTAACCATGGCTAGATGGGGGTGTAAAAATTAGGTGCTTACAGCTGTCCCTCTTTGCTGGAGAGTGACAAGGTTAGCAACTTGAATAAGAAGGACTGAAATCATCCTATTTTTACACTGTACTCAGATCTCAGGGATGCAGTATGATGACATGTATGCATGCAGTGCAAATGGTGGGTGCAATGAAGCAATACGACCACTGCTGGGGAAGAGCGGGTAGTTCAGTCTACTCACTGGGGATTGATGGATGCAAGGATGGCATAGCCGGAGGTAGTAGCCAGAAGGAGGTGTCGCTCAGAAGCGACAGAGGGGGTTGATCAAAATGGTGTTTCATGACGGATATTAACTGGATCGACTGGACACACGGGGTGTCGAGAACACACGGGGTATTGGACATGTAAGGTGCCACAAAGTGTGTTATGTCATACTCATCTGGGATTCCGTGGACACGCGGAGGCGTCGAAAAGAGGAGACATACAGGAGGTAATACTGTGGTATGATGAGATTGTCAAGGAGCATACAGGATGCCAAAGACACGCGGGGGTGTCGAAAGTGTGACATGTAGGAGGTAATGCTGTGGTATGACGAGATTGTCAAAGAGCACACAGGATGTCAAAGACACACGGGAGTGTCGAAAGGATGACATGCAGGAGGTAATGCTGTGGAATGATGAGGCTGTCAAGGAGCATACAGGATATCGAGTATACACGGAGGTGTCAAAGAGGTGACATGCAGGAGGTAATGCTGCGCTATGACGAGATTGTCAAGGAGCACACAGGATGTGAAGGACACACGGGTGTGATGCTATGCAGAGATGTCATAAAGGGGATAAAGGCGAGGATGTTTTCCCATGACTCTACTGATTGCACTTGCAGGGATGCATAGTATCCGCTTCTTCTGCTTTATCTTACCGGGGTTGCTCAATGCAGGCTGGTATGACCAGGTTTGGATACCGGATGGTCTAGCTTTGAAAATTTTTAGAAAAGTATTAGACTTTTGCAAAAAAATTTGATTTTGAAAAAAAAATAGCTTAGCTTTCTAGATTTGCTAGGAATTGCCTTTGTCAGTGCTTGGGGATTTTGTGATCTGTCTTTCACTCTCGAAGAGTAGAGTATGACCCAGAAGAGGTTTTTTCACCGCTGGGGATGTTCATGGGTAGACCTGTTTGTCTTGTCCCTGCTGGAGATCGAACTCTAGCTAGGGGAAGCTTTCTGGGAAATAAATTGGACGTTTCTAAACTCCTGCTGGGGAGAGTGCTTATAGAGAGTAGTAGGAAACTTCTTCTGGAGATTCGCTGAGGAATGTGACACCGTTGTAGATCGCTACTGGGGATCTATTGGCTGGAGACCGGACTTTAGCTGGGGATATCCTTGTTGAAGGTCGATAATTGTTTGCTTGGGGCGTTGTAGCCTATACTGGAGACTGCTGCCTGAAATTCTGTTTCTCAGTTTCATCTACTGGGGGACTGCCGCAGGGGACTTATATGGCTAGACTAATTGCTGTTGGATTCTATTGCCAAACTGCTCTTCAACTTTTCTCCATTTTTTATCCTTTGAATGACCAAGTAATGGGGTTCGCATAATTTTTGCCCAATGAGGCCGTTACTGATTTTCCTCATGCCTGTGAAGCTGGTTGTTTTTTGTCCCTGTTTTGCCACTAGTCACAAGACTAGGTCTGGGGTAGCATAATTTTTGCGCGATGAGGCCGTTACCGATTTTCACTCATGCTTGTGAATTATTAGGGAAAATTGGTCCTCTCCCGTCATTGCCCTGAATGACGGTCCTCTGAGGATTTGTAGAGACTAAATTTCCACTAAGGATATAGATGTGATGTTACACTTGCAGTTGTAGTTTCTAGGGGATCTAGAAGGGCTTAGAGTAAGATGAAATGTAAGCTGGGGGACTGAAGTTTGGGACACCATGCGATTTCTCCTATTGTAGTTGATTTATAGTCTCTTGGAAGTTTGTTTTATCAGTTGATTTTCATACTCTTGGGGAGTTCTCAGGTGGTTTTTTTATTTTTGGGAGTCCGCTGGAGAATTTGAGAGAGGTTGTCTCTGCTGGGGAGGGTAAGAGAGATTGTCTCTATTTGAGAATAGAGAGGTTGTCTTTGTTTGGAGATTGTTTTTCAGGCGAGATTGTCCCTGAAAGATTTTTCTGCTGGGGAAAGAGTCTGGAGAGATTGTCTCTGTGGGGAATCTCTGGTTTTTGAAAATGTTTTGACTTCTATTTTGGGTTTTCCTTTGATGAAAATTTTGCACCCTTGAGAGCCGACTCATCTGGGGAAGTTGAGAGGATTTTTGCTTTGTTGGACTCTAGGGGAGAGATTCTTAGAGAGGCTTTGATTCGACTGGGGGTGATTTGACTCTGCATGGGGAAGTCGGAGGATATGTGACTCTTCTGGGGAGGATTTGACTTCACGGGAGAGAGTTGGGGGAAGTATGATCTCCTTTTTATGACCACACCTGATTTGTCAGGTTACCTACGTACCCTTTACAGGATCAGGTCATGATGTAGTTCAGGTAAATGCTGCAAAGGATAAGGGAGGGTGTCCCTGAAAAGGTATAATGAAAGAAGGGTTGTTAGGTTCAAAGGGCTAACTAGCGGATTTCATTGATTTGTAAATGGGTTACATTTGCTAGGGATAAAGAGTGTGCCAAGGATGGCCTCCTGTCATTTACCGGAGAAACTACAAGTATAAAGTGCCTATCAGATCCAGACGCTAAGTGTAGTATCATTTAACTTTATCCATGTTGACGGGCTCTGCGAGGTCTTCGTCATCCATACGTCCGAGTCAAAGGGCGCCACCTGAGAATTTGTCTCGGACGATGTATGGACCTTCATAATTGGGAGCAAACTTGCCCCATGGGTCAGGGCAGTTTGGCAACATTTTTCGGAGAACTAGGTCGCTGTTCTCGATGCTTCACAGCTTGACTTTCTAGTTGAATGCCCTAGCCATACGCCTCTGATAGGCCTGAGAGTGATTGATGGCTTTCAGTCGCTGCTCTTCAATCAGATTCAGCTACTCGTATTGGATTTGTGCCTATTCTGCTTTTGATAGCTCTGCTTACATTAACACTTGAAGTGATGGAATTTAAACTTCAACGGGGAGGACTGCTTCCATAGCATAGGCTAGAGAGAATGGCGTTGCCCCAATTGAGCTTCGAATGGGCATTCTGTAGGCCATGAGTGCTTAAGGGAGCATCTCATGCTAGGCAGAGCACTTGGTTGCCATCTTCTCTATGATTCTCTTCATGTTTTTGTTGGCGGCTTCAACTGCACCATTGGTTTGTGGCCTGTATGGCGTAGAGTTGTGATGTTGAATCTTAAATCTCTAGCAAAGGATAATCATCCACTTGTTGCAGAAATTGAGAGCGTTGTCTATCACAATCTCAAATGGAATGCCATATCAGCAGATGATGTCCCTTTTTAGAAAATGTTGAACCACGGAGGCTGTGACGTTAGCATAAGAGGCTGCCTCAACCGATTTTATAAAGTAATCGATTGCAACCAAGATGAATCGATGTCCGTTAGATGCTTTCGGAGCTATAGGTTCGATTCGGACTATGCCCCAGGCAGAGAATGACCAAGGAGTAGTCAAATTGTGCAGCCTGTTTGGTAGTGCATTTACCCTATCGGCATAGATTTGGCACTGGTGGTATTTATGTGCATGCTTGTAGCAGTCTGATTCTATTGTAGACTAGTAGTAGCCCAGCCTCAATATCTTCTTCGATATCATCAACCCCTTCATGTGTGGGCCACAAGCTCCTCCGTTAACTTCTTCGACTACTTGTGCTGCTTCATTGGTATCTAGGCATCTTAGCCAGAGTAGGTTCAGCGACCTTTTGTATAAGATTCCCCCTAAGAGGACAAACTGAATGGCCAGTCTTCTGACTGTCCGGTGATCTATTTTAGTAGCGTCGAGTGGGAAGGCCCCGTTCTCAAGGTATTGCTTGATGTCTCCGTACCAAGGCTTATTGTCTGACACTTCTTCGATCTAAAGGCAGTAGGCAGGCTGATCCTATTGCTGGATTTCAATATGCCAGAGCATGATGCCCCTAGGGATTTGTACCATAGAAGCTAGAGTAGCTAGTGCATCGGTGAATCGGTTTTGGTTCTTGGACCTCTGACTGAAGCTAATTCTTCTGAACTGAGTGATTAGTAGATTGAGGTAAGCTAAGTACGGGACTACCCTTGCTTCTCGGATGGCATAAGATTCATTTGCCTGACAGATTACTAGAGATGAGTCACCGTAGACCTTTACCTCTTCAATTCTGATGCTCATGGCTTCTTTTAATCCTGCTATGCATGCCTCGTACTCTGCTTCATTATTTGAACATCTGAATTTTAGCTTGACTGAAATAGGGAGCTGTGCTCCTTTAGGTGAGATTAGGACTGCTCCTGCCCCATGCCCAAAACTATTGGCAGCTCCGTCAAAGTATAACTTCCAGTTAGAGTACTTTTTCTCTTCCGCTTCTGTGTATAGGATGGTTTCATCTAGAAATTGATCATGTATTGAAACAAAGTCTTGTGCTGTGATCTGCAATCGCCTGCCCCTTGATTGAATTCTAAGTCATGTACGTGATGGCGAATTCAGACAACATAAGTCATCGGGCAGTTCTTCCGGTGGTGGCTGGCTATTCTAGTAAGTACTTGAGTGGGTCCATCCGGGGGATCAGGATTACCGGGTAGGAAAGTAGATAGTGCCGAAGACGCTGAGTAGCCTAGACCAGTGCCATACATGTCTTCTCAAGAGGGCAGTATCCCTCTTCATACTCTAGTAGGCACTTACTAATGTAGTAGATGGCTTGCTCTGTTCTGCCTGTCTTGTCGTGTTGTGCCAGGACGCACCCCATAGAGGTTTTTTGTACTGAGATGTAGAGTAGCACGGGCCACCCCGGTGTAGCGGGCACAAGTACTAGAGGGTTGAGGAGATACTGCTTTATTCTGTCAAAGGCTTCTTGGTATTCTGCTCTCCAAACTATAGGTACATTCTTTTGGAGAAGCTTGAAGATTGGCTTGCATATCGGAGTGAGCTAGGAGATGAATCTACTGATGTAATGAATTCTGCTCAAGAACCCTCGGATTTCCTTTTCAGTGTGGGGAGTTGGCATTTCGATGATGGCCTTAATTGGCTTTGGCTGGATCGATCTCGATGCCTCTTTTATTGACTATGAAGCTGATGAGCTTTCTAAATGACGCTCTAAAGACACATTTGGCCTGATTCAGACTCAAGTCGAACTCTCACAGTCTGTCGTAGAGTCTCTTCAAGTCTTCACGGTGCTGCCTGGTAGTAGGAGATTTGACGATCATATCATTCACAGATTTCAGTTGACTTGTGGATCATGTCATGGAATAGTGCAGTCATAACCCTCTGGTAGGTTGCCCCTGCATATTTGAGTCTAAAGGGCATTACCTTGTAGCAGAATGTGCCCCAAGGTGTTATGAAGTAGGTTTTCTCCATGTCTTCTTTTGTTGTTCTGATTTGGTTGTATCGGGAGAAATCATCCATGAATAAGAGTGTCTCATGTCCTGCAGTATTGTCAACCAGTATGTCGATGTGCGGGAGAGGGAAGTTGTCCTTGGGGCTTACCCTGTTTAGGTTCCAGTAGTCGATGCATATTTGGTCCTTGCCATCCTTATTGGGTACCGGTACAATATTGGCCAATCACTCAGGGTAGTTTACTACTGCCAGGAAGTCTGCACTGATCTGCTTTTTAACCTCTTCCTTGACCTTCTATGATCATTCGGGCCTCATCTGTCACAGTTTCTGCTTAACTGGTCTGACGTCTGGGTTCAGGGGCAGTCTGTGTACCACCAATGCTGGGTCTAGGCCAGGTATGTGTGCATATGACTAGGCGAAGACATCACTGCAGCTTCTCAGGAAGCTAATCATGTCGGCTCTCTATTGTGGGCCCATGTTTGTGCAATTTTGACTAACTGGGGGTTATCTGTGGATCCCAAGTTGATTGTCTCAGTGTCTTCGATGTTCGACTATAGTAACCCTTCACTGTGTTCTAGGAGGTTCAGAATTTTCTAAGGCGGTTTCTCCTCCTGTTCCGAGTCATACTCTACTTCCGAGAGTTTAAAGAGGGTTTGACGGGTAGTCCTGTCAGAGGTGATTTCTTGGCAAATCAATTAACTTAAGTTCAGCATGCTTATATTTTTTTTTTATTTTTGTTAGCTTCGGGATACTAGGCCTTCCAGGGGAAGAGTCCGTGTGATTTTTATCATCAACCGTTATGAAATGTTTCTTTTTGAAAACATGATTTTTGAGTCAAAGCATCTGATTTTCATTGACAAAATAGATGACTGGTTACAAAAATGACTCAAACAAAAAGAGGCCAACAGTGGCCTAACATTTGAATTTTACAAATGGGAGCAAAGAGTGATAGAGGGAGGAGAAGGGTGATGCTTGGTCGCTGCTGTCTTGGACCAACCTGTCCTGCACTGTGCTTGCCCCGGCCTTGAGTGGCCTCGATGGTGAGAGCTTCAGTCCACCAACGGATTAGTGGCTGGCAACTGGATGATGCTTCGACGCTATTGGAGAGGGTGTAAACCTGCTCCCCCACTGGATATTCTGCTTCAATAGCATCTTCAACAGTCAGCTCGTCAAACATTTGGGCCATGCTGAAGATCTCTGGATTTGGAATCGCTGAAGATTCGGCTCTAGGCTGGAGGATTAAGGCAATGGGTGCAACAGAGGTTTATGGATATGTTTTGAATATTCCCACGAGGAAGGTTACAGAGATATAAGATCGGAGCTCTGGTTTCGCAGACTGTCTGCTCTTCTTGGTCAACTTGGAGAGATAGTTCTCGTATTTGGGCTTGTATCCCAATCTTTAGGGAGATGTATAGCAAGGAGGCGTGTATCTCTTCTTCATGCCCTGATTCATGGTACCCAGACCCTTCCCTCGGTGATAGTTTATTTTGGCCATCATTCTGACAAATAGTGGCACTGCTTGCTTGCTTTGTTGTTCTATCTAGGCGATAGAACGAACCTGCTCGAACTGGAATGTCATAAAGGCAGTGCCTTGTCCCATCTCTTAGATGTCCCTAAAGGAACTTGTCAAATCCTCAGAAGGAATGACAACTTGGCGGTCATCGTGGATGAATTTGATTCTCTAGAGCAGAGAGGAGGGAATGGCTCCGACCGTGTGGATCCATGGCCTCCCTAAGAGCAAGGTGAATGAGGCTGGCACATTTATAACCTAAAAGTTCGTTATGAACTGGGCTAGTCCGACGCCGATGGTGAAATCAATGTCACCCAAATTCTGCCTGGTTGTATTGTGAAAAACCCGATGGTCATGAGTCTCTTCTCTACTTGGCTAAGGTTTAAACCCAGGTTTTATAGTGTAGACAATGTGCAGACATTTAGACCGGAGCCATTGTAGATGAGCACTGACGATAACGTTCTATCTATGCATTGTATAGTAATGTATAGGGCTCGAGTATGATCCCTATCTCCATCTGGTATTTCCTCTTCTGTGAAAGAGATGATTCTAGATTCAAGCACTTGCCCCACCATCTGCCCCGGCTTCTAGGGCGAGATGTCTAATGTTACATGGGCATTGTTAAATATCCAGAAGAGTTGCTTCCTGTGATGTTCTGAGGTTAAGAGTAGACCCAAGATTGAGATCTATGCCTGGGTCTTACCCAACTGCTGGGTGATATTGAACTCTTCTACTTTTTCCAATATTTTGAGCAAGACTGCAGAGTCTGCTGCTTCCTTCTCTGGGTTTGACACCCCTGATTTATCTTTTGCTTTCTCTTTTACTTACTCAGCTGCCGGAGCTTGGTACACCCAGTCAGATCGGGTAAGGTAGGTTATGCTTTCATTCTCAAGGATGAGGTTGAGGTTGAAAGGCAGAGATGAGATGTAAGAGATCCTAATAGGACCTGTAGAGGTGGAGGCTTGAGATTGTGCTATGCGCCAATTGGCAGGACAGGGAATTGCTTAAACAATTTGCTCTTCTTCAGCTTCAAGAGCGGGGTTTTGTATTGGAGCTTGGATGGCTTGTATGTTTGACTGAGGAAAGGAGATTATAACAAGGGATTGGTAAGAGGGCCTGATGATGCCATCATTGACTGCTGGTGTACTGGATCCTGACCGCCCTGCCCCGGGCTCTTCCCACTGAATAAAGTTGATTTGATTGTTATGTGGGGGCAATGGCACCTGATTGGTGCTAGTATTGCTGGAAGCCAGCTCAACCTTTTCATCATCTAAGAGGTCTTAGATGACACACTTCACACCTATGCAGTAATCTGTAGTATGGCCTGGGCCTCTATGGAAGGTGCAGTGATGATCGGTATGGTAGTTCTTGTTTTGTTTGTCTGGAGGTAAGAGAGGTGTAGGGCTTCTCAATTTGAGAAGGCCCTGCTTAGTCAGGAATTCCACCAATTGGCTGAGTGTGTATGGAAGAGTGGTAAAGTTTCTGGGAGGATGGTTTTGCCCCTGGTTTGGTCAGGCTGGCCGGGTGTTTCTAACAACTGATTGTTGCTGAGCTGCTGGAGCTGGTAATCTGATGGGTGTTGGGAGAGCAACCATAAGTACATTTTCCTTCTTTCTATGGTTCTTGGGACCGATGTTCCTGCTGGATGAAGCGAATGTCTTAGGGGGAGCAAGCCCTAGACTGGAGTGGATTGCCCCACTCTTGAGGGTGGTCTTGATACGGGCACCTGTCTTGATGATGGTGCAGAAGTCCATTATTGGTAAAGTTACCATCAGCGTAGAGTAAAGCTGCTTTAGAGTTCCCATGAACATGCTTGCCAGCTCTTCCTTAGGGATCTGAGTTGGGATCTTAGCTTACATTTCCCTCCAGCAGGTGACGTATTCCATAAATGATTCGTTGTCACGTTGGCTTAGCTGCTCGAGCTGGCTCCTCTGAGGTCGGAACTCCTAGTTAAAGGAATACTGCTCTACGAAGCTATCCTGACATCCTGCCAAGTCTTGATTTTCTACTTGTCCAGAGACATCCACCATATGAGGGCTGCCCCCTTCAGACTCTTTTGAAATTACTAGATAAGTAGGGGCTGATTTTTGTTGTGCTGGAGCATGTCCCCCATGTACAACTGTAGATATTGCTTTGGAGAGCCCTAGCCATTATATTTATCAAAGTTCGGGACCTTGAAGCCTGTGGGAACAACATTCCCTAGTGAGAAAGTTAGGTATTCTAGGGATAGACTGGCACTTGTAAATGCACCTTTCATTCTTCTTATTTCTTCTTTCATTTGCTTGATTTCCTCATGCTGGTCCCTGAGGGACGGGGTAGGGTCTGAAGATGATGGCCGATCTTGATTGGCATGTGAGGCCTTGGGTTGCTCTTCATATTGGTCATACTCTTCACCTTCGCCTGCTGCTGGTCTAGGGTTAGGTATGATGAGAGGAATAGGGTGAGGCTCTGGAATAGACTGCTCGGATGGTTCTCCAGTCGGGATCTGGGTAGAGGGTTCATCGACTCGGACACCAATTAGAATCTTTAGGGATTCCAGAACACTGTTGAGTTTTCATTGCATGGCTGCGATGTCCCTGTCATGAGCTTGTAGGATCTCACTGGTTCGCTGGTGCTGATCTATAGGTTCCGGCATTGAGTCTGAGCTGCTCCCTGATTGAACTTTGCAAGATACTATCTCATTGATTGGCATCTCTGTTAAGACTGTGTATGCGGCTGCTGCTGCTTCTGTTTCTATGAGAATCGCAGTTAGAGAACCAGTCACAGGTCGGCTCATGCAACTGAAAAGAATGCAACGGTTAATCACGATTATGCATGATGACAAAAAGAAGATGCTAGAAAAATGATTTTTCATTAATGCATGAGGAGTACAAGATAGTACGACTCAAAAAGAAGAAAAAATCTCGATCCTAGGTAGGCCCATCAGTGATCACAAAGTCAAGTGGTCGGGGCACTCCGTTGAGGTCCATAATCTGCTGTTAGAGGGATGTGATATCAACCTCCATGTTTTCAATTATTTCTGTAGCGTTGAACATTCAAAACCCAAAATATTGGATTTGATTGGTCATCTCAACCTTTGCACTGTCAAGCTGCTCTTGGTAGAAGTATAGCTGGGCCCGGATGACGGCTGTCTCTTTGGCATCGCCTTTGCCCCTCCTGTGGAGAGATTGGATTGTCTATTCCAATTGTTCAACCTGTTCTTGCAAGCCTTGGAGTCCACGGTTCTGCTTCGCTTCCTGTTGTCTAAATGCTCGCTGGGCCTTCCGTAGCCTTTTCTTATTTTGCTGGATCAGGAACTGTCTCTCCAGGATGATGTCTCTCTAGGGAACTAGCATTTCAGCAAGGGGTATGGTTTCGTGTGATGGAGCTGAGACTGGTGTAGGTAGTTCCCTGGGTGCAGGAATGCTAGGTAGAATGTCAGGATTATCCACCCACTGTCGGTATGCTGAATCGGTCGATAGTCTTGATGTAACCACAAAGTCAGGCCACTGGTCCCACCTGGAACTGCGCCAAGCTGACTGTAAGCATCGAATGAGGTTGTCAAAATGCACTGTGAAAGTGATCTAATCATTTTCCTACCGGTCTATCACTGGGATATGCTGAGGCAATCCAAACTGTCGGAGGACTCGTTGTAATGGAGTTAGGGTTCCACTTACGCTTGTACTTCTTGTCAAGAAATGACACAAGTATCCGATCAAAAGAGCCGTTAGGTTAGGGTCGGGCTGCAAGCAGGCATACTTGATATTGAAGAACCGGGATAGGTTTGCTTGGTATGTTGTCTTGTAACGCGGTACTATAGCTTCACCGTCCATGTTTAACCCTACAATACATTGAATCTCTTCCAGTGTTAAACACAGTTCGTTCTTACTGAAACGGAATACCATGTGACATGGGTTCCAACACTGGATAGTTGTGTTCAAGAGGCGCGGGTCCGGGTTAACTATGGATAGGTCTAAAATAGTCCCAGTTTTTTAGTACTAAGCCCAAGCAAGACGCTGACTCAAGGTAAAGGTCTCAATTGTTTTATGGAGGTTGTCATCACATGCCCCCTTGGAAGTTAGGTGCACGGGTCATGACGGTCAACCCATTGACTGAACAATCCTTGAAGGACCTGCTATTTACCTGGACAATAAACAGACTCTGTGAGTGTACTGTGGATGCAGATGGAATGCAAAAGATGATGTAATATTTTTTTTTGATTTTTGATTTTTGATTTTTGATTTAATTGGGTGTGACAAGGCACATATGATTCGATAGGGCAGACAGACGGAAGTCCGACGTGCTTTAGCCCAGGTTGTCGGGAACCGGTGAACCTATCAGATCAAGGTTGGGGACATGCCCAATAAAGGCATGTCTGCCTGGGATTTGAACCCCATATGCTATATCAAGAAGCAAGGTTGGATGTAGTTTATTAAAAGCATAGATTCGGCTCATTACATGTCCTTGGGTGGGTGGTTATTCGGGTAGAATGTGCCGGGATAGTCAATCACAATTGGTGACAGGTATAGGGTGCAAGTCGGTTAGGGTTTAGAGTAGCCCTTCCTGGGTGGGCTGCTTGTAGACTATATCCTAACCTAGGCTATATGTATGAATGTTGGTTTGATGCAGGTGTGTTCTTAGCAAGATGTGAGGATCACTTAACACCGTATATACGACTCTCCGGTATAGAACATACTTGAAAAGGGATGATTGGTGTAAGCGAGAGTTTTCAGAATCCTTCCCTGAGGGTAATCACCCATTAGGAGTAACTCCACGAACCTCCAAGACTGTTAAGTCACTGACACTGAGGATGATCATCCAGTAACCGTTAACGTAATAAGTCTGTCTATTGGGTTTAATAGGATAATTACACTACTATGACATGTATAGATGCACAGTACACAATTAACCAAAAGAAAGAATGATTAGTGTTTAGTTAAACGCTTAGGCATTTTAGTAAGTTTGAGGTCTAATTGGGTTAAACCTAGGTTCCGGGTTGAACCAAGAGTAATCTTCCCCAGCAGAGTTGTCAGAGCTGTGAGCGCGGATTTCTAAATACTCACAAGGATGTTGTATTGTACCCCTCTCGGGTGTGAGGGTTGATTTAGAGTTACCACCTATTCATTCAGAAGGGATAAGTCCTCGAGAGTTGGATAAGTTCTTAGTTTGTGATTGTGATCAAAGTAAGAGGTTAAATTAAGTCCGGGGAAGGTGTTAGGCACCCCGAGGCTTCCGTTTTACAACGGTTTCCTACTCCCTAGGTTTAAGCTAATTAATTCAATGTTTGCTAAAATGTCTGAGTGCTTAAGTTAACACTAATCCAAGAAGGAGAAAAAGCTAACTAGGGTCAAACTCGTGTTGGTTGCCTACGTACTCACAAGGTGAGATCAGACCGAGCGTAGTTCGAGCACGTGAGCCTGTGCCAAGGCTAGGGGTGTGTGTGTGTGTGCACCAAGGGTGGCTAATAGGGCTAATCCCATAGACTAGGGTTTGATTGACTGAGGTGGGTTAAGTGTAAAGGTTCAAGCCCGGTACGCTTAGGGGTAGTCCGGTAGATTAGGGTTAGGCCCGGTAGGCCAAAAGGGGTAAGTCCGATAGACTTGACTTAGGCCCGGTAGGCGGAGAGCAGGCCCGAAGGCCAAGGTAAAGTCTGGAGGCAGGCGTAAGCCCAGCAGGCTTAGGGTTTGAGCCCGATAGGCCTGGATTGGGCCCGGTAGGCCTGGATTGGACCCAGAGGCCAAGATTGGGCCCGGAGGCTAGGGTTTAGCCCTGTAAGCCAAAGGGTGAGTCCGGTAAACTGGATTTAGGACTGGTAGGCTAAAATCGGATTAAACCGCGGTTAAGGTTGCTACCCAGGTTTAAGGTTGGTCTAATTGGGGTTAGCATTGCGAACGAGGATTAAAAATGGGCTTAAGGTCAGTTTTATGGTCCACAGATATTTTCAGGGATTTTTCCCGATTTTTACCAAGTTTAAGGGCTTCTTAACCATGGTTAAGGAGGGGAGGTCACCATGGTTAGGGTGCTAACCATAGTTAAAATTGCCATACAAGGTCATTTTGAGTTTCTTTGAATATTTTTGATTTTCTAAGCTTTTTTTCAGATTTTTGTGGGTTAAGGGCTGCTTAACCATGGTTAAAAGGTTAACCGAAGATAAGTTTTAATCATGGTTAAGGGTCCTAACCAGGGTTAAAATGATCACAGAAGACCATTCTGAAATCCATAGAATATTTCTGATTTTTTTTTTATTTTTTAAAGATTTGTGGGGTTAAGGGGTGCTTAAACATGATTAAAAGTTAACCAATGGTGAATTTAACCATGGTTAAGGGTCAGGTTAAATCCAAATTGGACCTAGGGGGTTAGGCAGGGCCTAAAATGGCCTCCTACCAGGCTTGGGCCCCTACAAAAGCCCAGAGTTTAAAAAAAGCTTAATGATGGTAATAGGATTACCTACATTAAGACTGTAATTTTAACCCTGATTTGTACATTGATAACTTGGGTTAAGGGCTAACACGGGCTGCTCTAATAGCGCAAGGTTGAAGAGGGGACCCCAGGGAAGAGAATGAGCTTGGGGTGGGCCTCGGGGGTGGCCTAGAGTGGGGCCCACAGAGTGCCAAAGGTTCTACACCAAATACCAGAGAATGACGGTAGACGAACTACCGCCATTTCCAAACTAAGCAAATACAGAATGGCGGTGGATGATCTACCGACACTTTGAACAGTGTTGATATTTTATATTTTAACCATGGTTACTGCTAACCCATGGTCCTGAAATGACCAGGTTAGGCTCATGGTGAAGAGAGAGGTTCAACCCAGGCCCTGGACATGGACTAGGACCTACCTAAGTAGGCTACCCAGGCTTTAAATAGTGAAGCCCAAGAAAGATGGTACTGAGTTTACCGTCATTCCTGATTTTCTTTAAAACCAAGTTTTTGCCCATGGGGGCTATGTACAGAGGTAATCAGGGGTTCCCTCATAAACTGAGAGACCCCCAAGTGTTCCAAGGTTGGTATGAGAGCTTAAGGAATAGCTGTACCTATAGGGGTTCACCACACCTATGATCAATGTGGATGAACACCCTATTTGAGTTTATTGATCAACAAGCAGCAAAGGAACAATAAAAGTCCCCTAGAAATGACCAAGGGCTCATAATAAATGCATAGACAAGAAGAAAATGGGGTAGGGGGTGCCCTACCCTATCGCTATGTTCTGCTCGGATGGCGAGGTGGCCTATGTACGGTGGTGGTGCACACTGTGATGATTCTGCAAGGTTGGGAAAGCTTAGGGCAGGTCCAGAAGAATCCTGAGATCCAGAATAGGGTGTTGAGGAGGGCTGAGGCCTGATTTTTCATAACTGGGATTCGATTGTGGGATTTTTCTCTGGATTATAGTTGAGGATGGTGGGTTTTATAGAGGAGGCCACTGGGGACCTAAGGGAGAGTAAGAGGAAGGAGGAGATGGTGGTTGGACCCTCTGGAGGTCGACTGAGGTGCTTGAGCTGATGGTGGAGTGGATGGTAGAGTATGCAGGGGGGCTGCAGACTGTGAACTGGGAATTGGGAACTTGAACAATGGCGGTAGATGGTCTACCGCCATTGTTAAAATAGGCAAAGTTTTGATTGACGGTAGATGATCTACCGCCAATCTGAGATTTTTTAAATTTTGGGCCAGGCCCATGCTCACTCAGGTAAGGGGTTTGGGTTTAGACTTTTTGGGCTTTATGGGCCCAGATCGAGGTTCAGGCCCTAGGGGCCATGGTTTTAGGGTTTAAACCCTAAGGGCTCTATGGCTAGGCTAGGGCTCGGATTAGGGTTACCTAAGGCTACGGTTTTGACTTAGGTTTTGCACTAGGATTTAGCTAGGGTTTACCTAGGGTTAGGTTTGGTATTAGGGTTTTCTAGGGTTAGGTTTTAACTAGGGTTGAGTCCTAGGTTTTAACTAGGGTTGAGTCCTATGGTTTAACTAGGGTTAAGTCCTAGGGTTTACCTAGGTTTTAGCCAGGGTTTACCTAGGGTTAGGATTTGAATCTAGGGTTTTCTAGGGTTTGACTTAAGGTAAGGCCTAAGACTTGATTGGGGTTTACTTAGGGTTTAGGGGACTCGACTGGGGGTAACCATGGTTAAAAGGCCTTAACCATGGCTAGAAAGGGGTGTAAAAATTGGGTGCTTACAAGATACTTTGGACCAAGTGGCTTTAGGGTTGAAAGTTCTTGTGTTGTAGCTTGAGGAAGAGAAGGCTTCCCTCCTTGTCAAGACTCAGCTTCTTGAATTTGATTTGCATGTTTGTCTTTATCAAAAGACAAGTCTTGAAATCAATGGATGATCTTGAGCAAGATTAGAGAATTTGTAACGACCCCAAAATCCTTCAAGGCTAAAATAGGACTTTGGAATCGTCACATTCCCTTAACCTGCTTAAAATTCATACATACAAGGCATACTACACGAGTCTCCAAAATGAGGATAATAAAATTTCGATTTATATAAAACCAAGTCATCCTGCTCAAGCCTATGCTTAACATAACCTCCCACAATAAACAATAGTCTAACATCCAACTGTAAAATAATCCAATGAGCAACATCAACTAAAAGTCTACTACAAATCTCTCCACCAAAACAAAACATAACTAGTATGGGTAACTGTCAAAATCCCTGGCTCCCTCCTCGGAAGGCTCACCTTCACCTCCTTCCTCGACGTATGCCTCCTCAATCCACGGCTCCGTCATGTGCTCCTGCTCTAAACCTGCCAAGACAAAGTCTGGCTGAGTACAAAGTACTCGGTGTATATAAAATCCAACCAACAATAATAATATACCTGCACTTAGTTAGAACCATAACAATAGCATAATTACATAATCAGAGTACAGAAGAACGTGTACTCATATACATCATATCATCACCTTGACTCGTGTACTGGTGAGAACCTTAGACTTAGAAGACAATATCCTTATGAGATGCTTATGTTTATGAGACCACGTGCTTGTGAGATGCTTATGCCTATGCAATTATTCAGATCATACAGTGTTGTGATATGCCGTTCTTGGCGGATACGGACCATGCTTAAGAATTATAAAATGGACATGCCGTTCTTGGCGGATACGGACCATGCCATGCTTATGCTTATTCAGAATGTCATACGTATGCTATGCTTATGCTTGTGGTCCACATGTGTGACTTGTGAGACTCTTATCTTAACATACACGTGCATCTGTGCTTAAGTGTCGAAATTAACATTCGAGTTGGTAATTGCTTAGATTCCAATCTCCTACCATGAAAACTCCACTATACTGTCTCATACCAAATAGTTAGAGAATTCCAAGTTTGAGGGACTTTTCTCTTAGTTCTTACCTTCCCGACTATTAATTTCCATGCAAGTAATTAGACATACTTAACAAATAATCACATATACATATCTTATCATGATTTTTAGCACAAATCATAATCAATTTCTTACAATTCCATAGTAGTATATTAGTATTTATCCTCTTAAGCATTTTCACAAACACCTTGGGTACGTAGATAATGAACCCATTTCTCTTTCCACATTTCAAACATTTCGTCAAACCATAATTCATCCATACAACCTAATTACAATCCACATCCACATATTAATCCCATCCTCCATGGTATTTGCCATCCTCCATGCATCTCATCCACATCATTAAATCCATATTTTCATCCATAATGGCTTACTTCATACAACAATAAGGAAAAACACATCTAATTCCTATTTCTATCATTTCTATCATACTAACATTCACAAAACATTATAATAGAGTTGATTTGGATAATATATCGACCTTAGGGATCCTTCCCTTGGATCCAAATCGCTTCCAAGATGATTTGGGGAAGCTTTGAGGATGATCTCCAAGCTTTCCTAGCGATATCCAAGCTATCTCCTTCTTCTCCAAGAAATCTCTCTCTGAAAACCCTAGGTTTTCTCTCCCTTTTACGAAATTAGGTTAGAAATAGGTAGAGTACTCTAATGCCTCGAAATAGGACCCCCTATTTATAGCCTCAAGGTTTGAGAGCCAAAAGACCTAAAAGCCCTTAATGAAATTCTACAAAAACACGAAAGATTGAGCGATCGGTGGTTATGACCGAGCAATCGGTTTTGTACCGATCAATCCCTAGCGATCGGTGCTCTGCAGATTTTGACCCGTTTTACTGTTTTGGCCATAACTTTTGACTCGTTCGTCGGATTTTGACGATTCAACTTGCGTTGGATTCATCTTTCGAAAAGGAACATTTTTGGTATTTTATAATTTCTAAATTTCCTTTCATTTATGGACCAAATTGTCCCCAAAGTTGACTGATCTGCAATTCCATTAGACAAAACATCAGAAAACCCACTTTTGATTTAGCTTAAACTCAAAATAAGGAAAAACGTTAAACATGAATCTCGAAGAGGGTTCTAATACCTTTCTAATGGTTCAAGAATCACCCAATTCCAATAAACAGTGCCAAAACTAGAGTTTTCTAAAATTTAGGGTGTGATATGACATTCCTCCGTTTACAAGTTTAATTAAGCCTTAATCACACTACACAATTAGACATAAATACACACGCATTAATACATGACAAAGACTAAAATACCCTTAATACTTGCATAAAAAGCATGAAAAAGATTCGGCTCTCTACACAATTGGAGATGAGAAGGGAACTCCTTTTACCTCGAACATTAAGCATGTATTAGCCTCAAGGTTACAACTTTGGGTACCCATAATAATTTTGATGATAACACAATAATGGAATGTCCATCATGGTACTAATGTTTCTATCAAATGTTTATAAAATTCAGATTATGAGAACATTAGCGCATCATTCAAGGCATGAAACATGAAAATGACTCAAGGCAAATCAAAATAGATTTACACAACCAAGTCTTTCAACCATATCCAAGCTATCAAAAGATTGCTCAATCCAAGTCAAAGTAAGTCAGTGGATCTAAATGGATCAAATTGAAGATGTCAATGATAATACCCACAGTCCAAGTCAAATCATTAAGAAGAATGAAGAAGTCTTGGAACATCATGACGACAGAGTCAAATTAGAAAATCCAAGATAAAGTTGAAGAGCAACTCTCGATAGGTCTTTAAGAATATCATTTTTTAGTTTTGAGAGAGTCTAGGACTTATGTAAGAAGTCCTTAGAATGTGGAAAGTAAAATTGCTCAAGTATCTAGATTGACCATAGGAGCCTAAGACAAAATTTAATTTCAAACTAAGGCCCTAGCACATTAAAAAAAAAAGAGAAAAATATTAGCTAAGGAAAGCCAAAAGACCTTGGAAACCATTTCCATTAATAAGGTCTTCAAAAGATGAGATTTTTGTAAAAATACAGAGGACTTGTCGACGAATCCATAGTCTGTCTGAACTTGTCAACGAATGGAGTTACAGAATGTTCTGTAACTTTCTACCTTAGAACTTGGCGACTTATCCAAGGACCCCTCCTGGACTCGTCGACGAATTCATGCGAGAAACCTAAAAATGCTATAACGGTTAGAGCTTTTATGCCTTTTGTTTGGATTGTTGACGATCCAACAATTCCATGAAATTATCTGTCACTTGCTCTGCATCAATAGGGGAGGTTGCAATAGGGGAGAGTGGGGTCGCACTATGCAACCACAAAATTCTCATTCCTAGATTCAGAAAAATTTGTAGCACTTATAGCCTGGAACATGAAACAGCATAATTATCTTGACATGCATGCATGAATGCGAAAACCTCAGTAAACTCATGTTCGGAAACCTATTTCATGTCTCAGTCTTGCTTTTGAATATCATGCAGTCGTGGCTTGTTCTTTGACATGTATCATTTTCTTGTGAGCCAGAGGCTAGCACTCGCACATCCCTGGGCTACCAACCTCCTTGACATGTATCTTGTTTTATTTACTTGTGAGCCAAAGGCTAGTACCCTTCACCTGGGCTACCAACCTCCTTGACGTGTTCTTGTTTTATTCATTTGTGAGCTAAAGGCTAGCACCCGAACCTCCCTGGGCTGCCAACCTCTTCGACATATTGTTTTCTTGTGAGCCAGAGGCTAGTACCCACACATCCCTGGGCTACCAACCTCCTTGACATGTAGTGTTTTCTTGTTTGATTTATTATATGCATATACTCTTGAAAACTCAGTCTATGCATGCATGTGTGCTCGTGTGCGTGCGTGCCAAGAGTGACAATCATGGGGACACGTGTAACCGGAGGGATATTGCATCACATTTCAGTTCATAGTATAACATGTAAGAATTTAGGTGATCAACAAAGCATTTAGTCAAGTCATCATTTATAGGGACAATTGCATAAGACCTACATCCATTTCGTTCATTAAATTCATTTATTCTTGGTTTAAGCATATTGTTAAGCATCCGGCGTGCAACATTTTCTTGTAGTTCCATTTACCCTTTTTAGCGTGTATTTTCCAACACAACATCGAAGTATGTAAATTATTTGTAGAATACCCTTCCACCGTTTCCATCACACACATCACACATCATACATCTCGGCATCCAATCACCTCAACCCATTTCATCCATTCATGCACCCCACATTCATTCATATTTGTCTTGCTTAGGTTAAGGATATATAGAATGTTTCAAGGGAAAGGAATACAAGATCAACATCATGGTTTTCAAGAGGAAAATACCTAGATTTTTGCTAGAGAAGTTAGTAGAGTGTAAAAACCTAGAACCAAAGCTTAATCTTGGGTGGAAACCCTTGATTGGAGCTCCAACTTGGAAGAAAAGAGAACCCTTGCTTGAAGGATGCTTGTTAGGGAGGAAACCCTTTGAGGAAGACCTTAGAGAACGCTGCCCTAGCTTGAGAAAGACTCCCCCATGAGCTTGAGGCTTGGTCTGGGGTCTGGAGAAATCCAAGCAAAAGGGATGATTGTGGGTCTTCAAAACCCTTGATCTTCTCTCACAAATGATGCCCTAGGAAAACCCTCTTCTTCCCTCTCCCTTTCTCTCTAAATCTCTTTAAGGATGATGTGTGGGGACCAGATGCCTGAGCAAGCCCTTATAGGCAAGGGTTTAGCGCCCAAAAGATGAAAAGGCCCTTAATGAAAATTTTGTAAAACATGATAGGTCAAGCGATTGGTGGTTATGACCGATCGATCGGTCGCCTACCAAGCGATCGGTGTTCTTGGCCGAGCGATTGGTCAAAAATACCCTCTCTAAAAAAATTCCCCATACAAAAAAGTTAACCAGTCGATAGCTATCGATCGATCGGTTTTGGACCGATCGATCTCTAATAATGACCGAGTGATCGGTTGTGAACCGATCGATCGCTACACTGGACCGAGCAATTGGTGCTCTACAGGTCCCAACTATTTTGGCCATATCTTTTGACTCGTTCGTCGGATTTTGACAATTCAACTTGCGTTGGATTCACCTTTCGAAAACGAACATTTCTGACATTTCAGAATTTTTAATTTCTCCTCTATTTATTAATTAGATTATGTGAAAGGCCAATTGGCTACGAAAGTGCTATTCATTAAGGATGGAAAAGTCCAGGGTGCTACAATTAAGGCTAAAACGACGGGGAACATCCCTACCATCTGGACCGTCCATTTTGAAATGGATGGTCAGGATGAGCCACAAGGCTTTATAAGGGTCCCTTAAGCTTTGGGGAAGACACTTTGTCTTCCCCAACCCTCCGAGCCTAGAAAAATCTGAGTTCAAAACCTCTTTATCAAAGAGAAATTTCTTTCTCTTCACCTCAAATCTTTCCTTCATTTCAAGGTAAGACTTGACCCCAAATCAAGGTTAATGGGGGAAAGAACTAGTGTTCTTCCCCAATTTTTTGTTTACCGAGGACCGGAATGAGGGTTTCAGACCTCATTCCAATGGATTGGGTGCCCATTTGGGCATCCCTTTGATCTTTTTGATCTTGGGATCCCTTGAAATGAGTTTCTTTTCGCATTTCCTAGGTTTTCTCAAGATCAGGGAGTCTTGGAATGCCCTTTTGGGCTTTCTGCATTCTCCGATAGGAATTCCAATTCCATTGTCGGAATCCTTGAGTTCTCCGGTCTTGGAAAATTAGACTAGAGACTCACTGCCCGTGGTTTATGGCCACGGATAGCTTGCCTATAGGACTTTTGTTTGTGAGCCCCAAAATTGATCCGTGAGATTCCGTCCATGGATACTCTCAAATTTCCTGGACTTTTGTCCATGAATATTTTAAGTATCTGTGGATATGTTCCACAGATCGATTGCCCACAGGACTTTAGTCCGTGAACCTAACATTGTCCGTGGATTTTATCCACGGATGCTTTTAATATTCACGGACCTTGTCCATGAATGTTTTGAGTGTTTGTGGATATTTTCCATAGATGAAACATTCAAAAGGCTTATAACCCAAAAATTAAAACTGCTTATCCGTGGACTTTTCACGGATTCAATTTTGCTTTCATGGACTTTTGTCCTTAAAAAGAAAATTAAGTATCCGTGGATATCTTCCATGCATAGGCCATTCCTAGGACCTTAGTTCTTGAGTCAGGAGACTTTATCCGTGGATTTGTCCACGGATCTTATCCTTAGCATTTTTCCTTAGACATTTGCTATGATGAATACCCATGGGCATTTGCCTTAGCAAAAAACCTTAAGGTGATTGCTTCTATTAAAAAATTTATTTTTAAATGTATGCTTTAAGCAAGACATCCAAGCTTCACAGACTTGGACTTTTACCCTAAGTCCGTAATTGATTAATCTTCATCTTCTTGTAATTTTAATTTGATTTTCTTGAACTGAACCATTTTGCACATCCTGTCTTCTTTCCTTTACAGAATGGTCAAACCTCCGAGATATTTCCACGGGACTGAGAACCTTCGTCTTGTCGATACTGATGAAGATGACAAGAACGGGGCGAGTCTGAATCGCCAATTGGAGATCATGGGAGAATTTGGGGTAAAGGACGTCGAGCCGCTTCCCGTCACAGATCCAAGAGAATGGGTATTCCGCGGAAGGATACTTGTATGCATTTATGATGCCAAGAAAGGTTTGATAGGCAACAGATCGGTCTCTGATGGAAGTTATCTGATTCCTTCTCGCGCTGCAGTGGACCCAATAGGTGGAGAGCCAGAGAGGGTACTAAAGGAAGTTTTCCCTATTTTGATGACATGAACAGATGACGTTTTTTGGGACGCCTCCATGGTTCTCAAGAGTTGCTCTACAGTTGACAGCAGGAATTTATGGCCATCATGGGTATGTATATATTCGCTTTTGTGATTAACTGACGACTCTTTGCATCCGAGGAGCAGTTGGACTTGCCCGATATGAGTATACGCGGGATGTTCTTCTATTTCGCAGTCGACTTAACCATTGGTGCGCTGAAACTAACACCTTTCATATGGCTTGGGGGAATTGGACTTTCCATTCACGCGATGAACCGCATTTCGGGGCTGCCGGTCAATGGAGCCTTTTACGATGAGTTTAACCCATTCAATAACGTTCTGTATTCAGAGAACGTTCCTTTTTGCACCATAGAATTGTATAGGGTTTATAATGCTTTTCTGAAAGTAAATTCAGATAGTGTGACACCCACTACTAATAAGGATAAAGCTCCCGCCATCAAAGAAGAAGTTGAAGAAGTACCACCGAGTAAAGGTGCAAAGGTAGCACGCAAGGTGAGCAGAGTTACCCTCAAGCAATGGCTAGGGTATTTTTTCAAGGGAGAACCATATGCGTACTCCAAGCCGACCTACATCACTCCATTGAATGAAGAAATCAGAAATTCTGAGATCAAGACCAGTGATGAGGTCAGCAGAGAAGGTTATTTTACTGCCTTCTTGTCTTGTTGTCTATATAGTTTTGTCCTACCTTCCCGCAGATGAGAAGTAATTCACTTTGAAACATTTGTGGTAGCTGGCAGAATGGCGACTGGCGTAAGGCATTCTCTACTCATTCCGATGATGGCATCATTATACAGAGAGATGGGGGTCATTGCCCAGAGCCAATACTCAGGTCACAATTTAGCCCAAGGTCCTTTCCAGTTTCTTTTTGGCTGGATTGGTCAATATTTTTCTTCTTCATACTCGAGGTGAATAACCACTAAAGCCGAGATGGACTTACCGTACTTGGTCTATATAGCCGGTGAGACACCGGCCAAATACCACTCTTGGGAAGCTGTTAGACATATGTTCGCCACCCCTGGTCTTTATAGAGCTCGTCCTTTCAAGGGAGCCTTTGAACAGGTTGGGAACAACTCTCTGGTAGATGACATGAACCTGGGCTATTCAGGCAGGGATTTTTTGATGATGATGAGCCTTCGTCCAACAAAAATGTTATGGCGTCTTGGTAAAGAATATTTTGTAGAACCCTACTACCCGAGCAGATTCGACCGGTAATTTCGGTATGATAAAGCAAAACCGCCTGCACTAGAGACTGTCGATCGTATTTTAGCTGATTTCTATCAAATCAAACAAGAGTGGAATCATTTGATACGTGTTGACACTCGCTCAAAATTCTATATCCCCTCTCAAGCGTAGGAAGACCGTTCTTCACTGAGACTCTCCATCTGGTGGTTGAACTGCACTTTCACCTATTTGAAGCATGGTGGCTGTGATATTCCAGTCATGGTTATGAAGGAACACCTGGCAAGGATTGCCATGGCTACTGCTGAGGCTGGTGGTCCTACTCCCACTCAAGCACCTGGTGCTAGAAAAGGAGAAGAGCCATCAAGGGCAACGGCACCTGCCAAAAGACAGAAAACTGCTGATATCCGCAAGCGTCTGAGGGCTAGACAAGCTCCGAAGGGGAAAGGAAAGCGTGCTTAGAGAAGCCCATCTCCCATCATTGAGTTGGCTAAGGAGCAAATTCAAATGGCTAAGATAGCTTCCCTCGCGGCTGAGCATGACATACCCATTTATGTCAATACTGACAATTTTGAGGAGATGTATGAAGGACCTTATGGTGTCGTAGATTTTATTGTTCATCCAGAAGACCCTTCAGTCATGACCCCCGTCGGAGTAGCTGTCCGACCTCGTATTTTGGAGGGATTGGGTGAGACCATTATAGCCGATCCCATTGATGATGTTGATGACAGGGGTAATTCACTCGAATATAATGATCCTCCATCTAACTCTGATCACTTCTTAGATGAACCTGTTGAGGATAGTCAAGATACTCCTATGGACCCAAGTTCTCATGAAGCTCGCCTGGCGGCTGCCCTAGAAGAAGCTCGTAGAGTGAGGGATTTGAAAGTGCAATTACTTTTTGGTGCTCAAACAGTTGAGGCGATTTTACTTTCTATCCAAACCCAACGAGCTATTAGAACAGCAAAGAGGAATGCTCTTAAGGCTGGGCAGTCCTCAGGTTCGAAGAGTGATGGAGAATTTTTTCTAATCCATAGGAGTTATTTCTGAGGCTGGGTGTCAGAGATCCCATCGTACAGCAGGAGGTTGAAGCCTTAATTGATTCAACTTGGAAAGTATACCGACTGAACGACATACACCTGATTAGTGGCCTTGAAGTAAAAGTTAGAGATCATGTTAATGACACTTCCTTCAAGATAACCGAGTTGACCGAAGTTACCAATGATCTACGCGAGAAAGTTTGTCAGACTGCAGAACACCAACGGGCTACAGAAGCCGAGGTAGAGAGCCTTCGTTAACAACTGCAAGAAGCTATGGTTATAGTTTCGAAAATAAAGAGCGCCCGTGAATCGATGGAAATAAAGCTCACGACTATTGATTCCGAATTATCTGACGGATAATCCGTGAAGATTCAAGCCCAGAAGACTCTGGGGAAAATCATTAGATTTAAAGGGGGTCTGACGGACGCTTATCAGGAAGCTACACGTCTCCATAAACAACAACGCACCAGGATAGAAAAATTATCATTTTCTGATACCACTCCTCGTATCGAAGAAAATCCTCTCGATATACATCCTGTAAATGAAGGTTTCCCTATTGTAAATCCTCCGGATGTGAACGCGAATGTAAATCCTCAGGACGCAAATCCCACAAATGAATGAAATTTTTTTTGTTTTATCACTCAACGTATGTCATTTTTTTTATTGCCCATATGGAGGGGTAATAACAATGATTTTGTATCCTAGGGGGATGATGTTCTTTTAGAAGAACTGACTGAACCCAAGTTAAATCCTCAGGCTGCCTACGTACCCATGATAGGATCAAGTCAAACGTAGTTCATAATAGGATTCGCATTTTGAAAGCGAATAAGTAGTTTCCGTTCGTACCAAGGATGGTTTTGACTTCGGCCTCGTATTTAGGGGCTTTTGAAGTTTCAATCCGCATTTTGATAGCGAATAGGCAGTTTCCATTCATGCCTAGGAGGGTTTGGACTTCGGTCTGGTATTCTGGAGACTTTTGAAGCGTCGTTAACCTTTTTAGCTCGTATTCAGGAGCCTGTCAAATCGCTCTAATTTTTGCCTAGACCGTCTCTTAGAGTTTTGGCCTAGCGAGCTATTTGTTGCCCTAATTTTTGCCTAGACCATCTCTTGGAGTTTTGGTTTAGCGGGCATTTCATTTTGACTCAATTTTTTTGTCTAAGCCATCCTTTCGGATTTTCGACTTAGTGAGTCATTGTTGCTCTAAATTTTATCTAAGCCACCCTTAAGGGTTTTTGACTTAGCGAGCATGACACTAATTTTTGCCTAAGCTGCCCTTTAGGGTTTTCAACATAGCGAGTCATTTGTGCTCTAAATTTTGCCTAGACCATCTTTTAAAGTATTGGTCTAGCGAGCGTTTTGATTCCTTAGGAGTAGTATCGCTTGAAGAATCTTGCATTGGTTTGAGGGATAATTTATTCTCCATCCATTGAGGTCAGCAGGTACACTCCATTAGAGTACACCCTCTCGATGACATATGGCCCTTCCCATTTTGGTTCGAGCTTCCCCTTGGTTCAACGAGTGACGATTATCGCAGTTTTGACCATTAACACAAAATCTCATTTTTTGAAAGACCTTAGCCTTACCCTTTTATTGAAGGCATTAGTTAATCTTTGCTGGTACATCTCTAAACTTTGTTGGGTTTGCAGACGACATTCATCAAAAGTTTCAAGCTTTGTAAGAAGAACCTTAGCTGAATCTTCTTTTGTGAGAGACTGTTGAATTGCCACACGTAAGGAGGGAATTTGAATTTCAAGGGGGAGAACTGCTTCACTGCCGAAGACCAGGGAATACAGTGTGGCCTGTGTCAGAGTCTGATGAGTAGTTTTGTATGCCCAGAGGGCTTCGGGTAGGCGTTCGTGCCAGTCCTGTTTGCTTTTATCCACAACTTTCTTGAGGATTTTACACGAAGTATTGTTGAAGGCTTCAGCAAGACCATTCATGGTTGCATAGTACTGGGTAGAATGATCCTCTCAGATACCAAATTTGGCATACAACAAGTGTATAAAGGTGCTTCGAAAAGGTTGCCCATTATCCGTGATGGTGCTTTCTAGAATTCCGAACCGATATATGATGTTGGTCCGGATAAAGTCCGCCACTGAGTGGTGTTTGACCTCTTTGAGAGCGACGGCTTCGGCTCATTTTGAGAAGTAGTCTGTTGCAGCTAGGATGTATTGATGCCCAATAGATGATGGTGTGGTGAATGGTCGTATGATGTCCATTCCCCATGCCGCGAAGGGCCATAAACATGTTGTCATGTGAAGAGGCTCGGGAGCCCGATGTATAAAATCAGCATGGAGCTGAAAAACTTTGCATTTCCTTGCATAGTTGAGACAATCAGCGATCATCATAGGCTAGTAGTAGCCTAATCTTTTCAGTTATATTTGTAGCTCGGGCCTAACCTGGTGAGCACCGCAGATCCCGATGTGAGTTTTTTTCATTTCTTGATTTATTTCATTTCCTGAGATACATCTCATCAAGATGCCGTCCAGGGACCTTCTATATAAAGTTTCTTCCAACATCACGAATTTTGTGACCCGTCGGTGGACTTTGACACGTTTGGCACGGTATCCGGGCAATCGACCATGTTGGAGATAATCGATGAACGGTTGTTACCAATCCTCATCTGTTTCATTCATTGTCACAGGACAAACAGTCTCCAGGAAGTCTATTTCTGGAAGGGGTTTGGAGTTCTTCTTTCCCCAACTTGATGGTTAGCACCCTGTCTGTTGGTAGAGTCAGAGATGCTGCAAGACCGGCCAAAGCATCAGCTTGATTGTTGAGTTCTCTATGGACATGGAAGAGGCTGCTTCTTGGAATTTGAGTAAGTAGCTGGTCCACTCTCTTCTGATAGAGAAGGAGACTAACCTTACGTACTACATATTCACCTCGTACTTGTTTGATGACGAGTTCTGAATCCCCATAGATAGTTAATTCGTCCACCGGGATCTCAAGAGCCAATTCAAGACCTGCTATCAGGGCTTCATACTCAGCTTCATTGTTTGAACATCCTTCTGTTATGGTGAAGGAATAAGATAGTATTGCGTTGTCTAGTGTGACAAAAATAATACCGACTCCTAATTTATTTTCCTTCGGGTCAATGTGTTTAACTCCATCAGGGCTTCTTGAAGCTCCATCAAAATACATCTTCCAGCTTGGTTTGACTTGAACTTGCATGCCTTCTTCGTCGGGGAGATCGGTGACAAAAGACGAGTCCGCAGGAACTGGATGTGTTGCAAGGAAATCAGCAAGGGCTTGCCCTTTTACTGCCTTTGAGGCACGAATTCGATTTCAAATTCGGACAGGAGTACCGCCCATTTCGCCATTTTGCTGGAAAGAGGAGGACGAGACATTATATATTTGAGAGGATCGGCTCTGGATATCAGTTTCATCGAATGTTCAAGCATATAATGCTTAAATTTATTTAGGGCGAAAATGAGGGCCAAACAGACTTTCTCTATTGGGCTGTATCTGTATTCTGCTCCAACCAGAGTCCTGCTCTGGTAGTACAGGGCATTTTCCTTTCCTTGGTCATTATACTGAGTAAGGAGAGCTCCGAGAGATCCCTCGAGGGTTGTGATATAGAGGATAAGTGGCTTTCCTCTAATGGGACTCATAAGGACCGGTGGATTTTTGAGATAAGCCTTGATGCTGTCTAAAGTATTTTGACAAGCTTCATCCTATTGAAACAGTGTTCCCTTCTTCATTAACCCAGAAAATGGTTGGCATCTTCCAGCCAAATTGGAGATGAATTTTTGAATATAAGCAAGTTGACCCTGGAGTCCTTTTAACTCGCATAGATTTCTTGGAGGAGGCATCTCGCGAATGACCCTTATTTTGGTAGGGTCAATCTCAATTCCTCTATGGTGTACCACAAAGCCCAAGAATTTTCCAGATGTAACTCCGAATGCGCATTTAAGCGGGTTCATCTTGAGCTGATGCTGTCGCAGTCTGTCGAAGATTTTTCAAAGATCATCAAGATGATTGCTTCATTGTCTCTTCTTGACAGCTAAATCATCGACATAACACTCGACCTTTTCATGGAGAATATTTCCAAATATGATAGTTATGGCCCTTTGATAAGTTGCTCCGACATTTTTGAGGCCAAATGACATGACTTTGTAGTAGAATACTCCCTTAGGGATGCGAAAGGCTGTAAGTTCTTCATTTACCGGGGTCATCTTGATTTGATTGTAGCCGAAATATCTATCCATAAAAGACAAAGCTTCGAAGCCGGTTGTGGTAACGACCATTATTTCGGTGATGGCCAAAGGGAATTCATCCTTAGGGCATGCTTCATTCAAATCTCGGAAGTCTATACAAACCCGAATCTGTCCGTTCTTCTTTTTCACGGGAACCACGTTAGCAAGCCAAGTAGGGTATTGAACCTCTCTTATAAACCAAGCTTTGAAGAGTTTATCTACCTCAACTTTGATTTGAGCGACCAACTCTGGATGAGCTCGTCTTTATGTCTGCTTGATCGACCTGACAACATCCCGAATTGTGAGATGATGGACTGTAATTTTTGGATCCAAACCAGGCATCTCTGTATAGTTCCAAGCAAAGACATCTTTGTACTCTTTTAGGAGACAAAGATACTCATTTTTTTCCATTTAAGAGAGAGAGGCACTGATGAAGGTTGGCCTCGGGTCTTGTTCTGAGCTGAGGTTAATTTCAAGAAGGTCATCAACAGTCGCTTGACCTCCTGCTTCAAATTCTGGAGGAGCCGGACGGACTTCTGTTTCTTCCGGTGGTTCTTCCATGATCATTTCTTCTCCCGAAGGGGAGTCTTCATCTACTGTAATAGTATTTATTGTCCAGAACAAGTCTTCATTTGATGGAGGATCAGAATTTCCTGCTTCAGGCTTTCCCAAGTTATAACCGACCTGCTTATAGGTAGCCAAAGTCCTGGGTGTTGGCATAATTTCATGCTCAACCTGCTCTTTTTCTTCAATATTAAACACCTGTTTCTCAAGCATTTTCTTGATTGCCGGATTAAACACAGGCTTCCTTTTATAAGGATTCATCCTTCTATCCTTTCTGTTGCTTCGGGGAGTGGCTTTGCTTGCTTGTTCTTGCAGAGTGAAAAACGATGAACTTTTCCCCTATTTTTCTGGATAGAATGATGATATTGGGAATGACTTCCGTTGTTGGCTATTTTTACCATGCATTGAGATTGACTTTAGCCAGGCTATCAATCATATCTTGATGTGCTACCTCAACCCATGGGGATGTCTGTAGGGATTCAGTTTCTTCTGGAAGTCATTCCATGAAGACTTCTTCTTATATGAACTCCTCCTCGACCATGACCATATTCACAGTCTGGTTGTGACTTTCCCCAAATATGAAGACTGGGCAATGGTACCAAATTCCTGGTGTATTTGTATCTACACAGTCACCAGTATCCAGGGTTTCATACCGCTCCTTTCTGAGCATGACTTCATAAATCGGAAGGATAGTTCATTCGACTTGCTCTTCTTTTTCGGGATCAAACCCCTGTTTCTTGAGGAATCTAATTATTTTTTCACCAAAGCTTATCTTTTCCTATAAGGATTAATGATCTTGCTCTTTTCATTGGTCCATGAGGAGTTTATCCTATCATATGTACCTAGAGAATTGAAGAGCATCGATTTTTGTCCTCTTTTCATGACTAGGACAATGAAACTGGAGGTAGTCTTGACCATTGTACAGTCCATCCTCCTCAAAGGGACTATAAGATCTCCTTTTAGAGCTTCAAGGGGGTCGATTTCTTTGACCTCATAAGTCTGGGAAAGGTCGACTGAGTTGTCATTCTCCTGATTCGAAGATTCGACCAAAGATAGGGTCGGTTCTCCTTCTTTTCTCTGAGATTTTGGGGTGTATTTGAACACCCTTTTCGGAGCTTCCGTTTGAACAGGTCCGTGATTGTTTTTCAGGCCACTCTCAACCTTTTCCCCTTTGGGCTTCTACTGAAGGTTTCTTTGGGTACTTTTGACATAGAAACGCGTATCTACGTAATATGCCTCTGCATCATTGAATGGATTATCATCAATATTGATCCTTGCTTATCTGTTCCCTTGAGGGTATTTAAGGCATTGATGATAGGTAGATGACACAACTAGATGATTGTCCATCTATTGCTGTCCCAACAGGGCATTGTATGATGTATCAACATCGATCACCAGAAACGTCGTAGTTTCAACAATATCCGCAAATCTAGTTTTGAGGTTGGCCATACCCATACGCTTCTACTCATTTTGATTGAAGCCTTGGATGATCAGACTGCTTTCATGAAGCCGTCCTATTTGTACGCCAAGCTTGGACAACATTCTTCTTGGAAGGATGTTGACAGCTGAACCCCCATCTATCATCACTCTAGAGATTCCGATTTCATTAACCAAACCTGAGATGAACAGTGGTTGGTTATGTTGGAGAGTCTCTCGGCTCACATATCTTCATCATAAAAAATGATCGTGAAGAGACATGAAGCTCCTGTTTGAGGAGGCTGTGTCGGCTGACTTGTGACTTCTTCAGAAAAGTCCTCCGGATTGGAGAGGGCATATATGAGAGACCTCAATTCTGGAGACATCTTGAGAGCATCATAGACACTCAGTAAGGAAATAATTTTCTTCAGATGGGCGAGGATATTGTATTTGACCCTTTCATTACCGGGAGCTGTTTGGGCTTGGGCCGGTTGAGCTCTGGTCTGATTTTCATGTTGGACCGGAACAAACCTCGATGGTAATTTTCTTCCCGATTGGAGGTTAAGTTGATAGACTTTGGCAATTATCTGGCCTATTGGTCCAGACGATTCTCCTTCCAGGAGTTGGACCATGTTCGCAGAACTAAAGTCCAGCTTCCTTTTATTACTTTGGAAACACGACTGAGTTCTTCTTTCAGATTGCCCTGTTGGACTCCTAGATTGAGCTCAGATTTGTTCAGATGCCTGTGAGTTGTCAGTCGACCCTGAGTTTAAGACCGTTTCTTCTATTGAAGGGTCACTTTCCAGACTGACTGCAGTAGGTGAATCCTGATTCTCTAGCTGAGTTGAGATTTGCACCGGTCGTCGCATCAGACGATGGTTTGAGTTTGAAATCTCAGGCATTTTTAGCCTTTCTTGAGGGTAATTACACTGTACTTTTTCATCTTCTACCTCTCTATCTCTTCTAGATGAAAATTCTTCAGAGAGGTCTGAAAGTCCCGTAGGGGTCCGTCTTGGTGTGGATGGTCTCTTTTCAGGGAGTTCAATGTCTTTATATTGATCTCGCCAATTCTAAAAAGCCCGTTGTCTTTCTGGACTGCAGGCTACCATTTGTCTTGGTTCATTTAATCATGATTGGTCTTCTTTTGGAACCGCATTGATAGCATAGCAGGAGAAGATATTGGATTCGTCTCTTGAATCCGTTAACTGAAGACTATCATAGTCCCAGTCAGAGCAGAAGCCTGGTGAAATAAAATCCATCAAGGTGATTGTCGTCAACGGTTTTTGTTCCACAAGAGCGTCAATGACTTTTGTTCCTCGCTCTTTCTTTCCTTTTCTTCTGTTCAGTCTTGGCTATGTGCTTCCCTTCTTTTCTTAGGGCTTGAGCTTGTCTTGTAGCCTGAGCCTGCTTTTTAGCATCGGTATTTTGAGCTAACTGCTTTTTCTTCTTGGTCCCTTTACTTTCAAAGAGGGTCCAATCTTCTTCATCTAACGGTATGTCGTCAGGAAGTTTACCACTTGAAGATGCTTATTTTCATCAACTGGCTCAGAAGCCACCACCGTATTGGACGTAGCTGCCTGCTAGAGATCATCAATGACAATCTCTTTATTGTCCAAAAGCTGGTGGATAATGTCTTTCTTTACAAAGCAATCACCTATATTGTGACTGATCATACGATGATAAGGACAATATTTGGGATCATTTTTTATCCCAATCTCTTGAGGTCTTCAACTTTTTGGGAGAGTGATGAGTTCATTGGCAAGGAGGTCTTCAAAAAAATCCTCAATAATGTTTTTGAGAATGAATATGTTTTATTCTTCCTCTCCGCTATAGTGATCTTCTTTGGCGGCTGCTTTTTACCTTGCCATTGTGGCTTCCTAGATCCACTTTGAACTTGTTTGGTACCAACCTTAATTGGTTATTTACCGTTGTTTGTTCGGCCAGTTGATCTACCGGCATTCGGTACTAGTGGCGCATTTTTTTTGGCTTCAACTACTGCGGCCGTTGAGGATTCAAGGTGATCAGTGCCCCTATTTCGCCTTCTTTCTCCTTTATGGATTTCCATGTCATGTGCTTTTGTACACAAATCTTCGAAACCAGTAAAGGTTTGGGCCATTAGGGCAGTTGAAAGGTCGTGCTTGAAGTTGTTGAAGCACATCCTAATGAGTTCCAAATGAGTGAATTTCTGAGAGCAGGAGAAGGTCAAAGCTCTCCATCGGGCAATGAATTTTGTTACTGTTTCATTGTCCCTCTACTGGATCTCAATCAATTCCGGAACACCTACTCTTCTTTGGGTGTTGTAGAATTGTCTGATAAATTCGGTCACCATTGTGTTCCAATCGGGGATCGAAGCCTCAGGGAGGTTGGCATACCTTGTGAAAGCGGTACCCTCTAGGGATCGTACGAAGAGTTGGAGGCAAAGAGCCGCGTTCTTAGATGCCAATCTGTATCTCGAGAGGAAATGAGACAAGTGTTGCCTCGGATCTCAAGTGCCATCGAATATCTTGAATGTCGGTTGGACAAAACCTGGTGGGAACGAAACCGTATCCATGATAGCTGGATAAGGCTTCACGATCATCCATACATCCTCTACTCTTTCTTTGGCATGCCGCATTTGATTACGGACAGTTTCCTCAATTGTAGCCAAAAGAGACGGGGACACTCCTCCTATGAGGATGGTCTGATTTGGAATGGGACCCATTTCGGGCGCCCTTGGATGATTTGGAGATGTAGAGGTTGTGCCTTGATTGCTGCTACCTCCTTGGTATGGGAAGTGAGGCCAAGGTGCCGATGTAGATTTGATAGCTGACAATTGAGTAGTTAACTCTTGCATTTGAGACATCATGGTTATGATCTGATCATCCTTATATCAGAGTTGAGCCTATAAGGTTGCTGTTTGATCATTTGATGACGGAGGTACCGAAGTGAAAGGGTTATTCCCTTGACTAACATTCCCATCCAGGTTCGTCATCATGACCGCCACTGGTCGTTCTAAAGTTGGTTCCGGTAACCAGAAAAGATTCAAAAACTCTTCTTCTACAAAATAGGAGCTGGGCATCCCATATAAAGGATTTGGTGCACTGAAAACCTGTTGAGGTAGCTCCTGCACAACTTCCGGCCCGATTGGTCGAGGAGCTGGCTTGTCAAAAACAGAATCTTCGACCAACGAGAATTTCTCACTCTAACAAATTCTAACAATTTAGACGACATAAGCCCACTTGGGCAATGTGTTGGCTCTTTTGAGTGTTATTTGACAGGTGACCTCATCATAACTACACAAGTCATGATGACTCCAAATGCCTATAAATAAGCAGGAATCACTAGAGAAAATAGGATGGTGCGGAAGGCAAGAGAGAAAATAAGCAAAGAGAAAAGAAGAAGAATGAGGAGAACTGAGAGGTCACACTGCTACTTGCACGACCTCGCAATTGATCATCGACTAAGTACACTCATACTTGAACTCATGTTTGACGCTGTCAACTGTACCCAAGCTACATTGTCCTGTTGTCCGAGCTGCGTTATCCGAGAGCTGCGTTGTCCGAGCTGCGTTGTCTGAGCTACATCCTCCACTGTTGAGCCCGTTGTCTAGTTCACAATGTACCCGTTGTTCTAGTCAGAACGTGCCCGTTGTCTGAGCATGTTGTCTGAGCCTTGTCCGAGTCCGTTGTCTGAACGTTGTCTGAGAGCTACGTCCTTTGTGCTGTCCTTTCGGCCATCCAAGCTACGTCATTTGTGTCTCCTGAGCTACGTCCTCTACGTCTCCATCGCTCATCCTCCAGAGCATAACACCAGAGCTCGTCCTCAAGTGCATATGCTCAATGACCTCACGATAAGTTTGTCTATACTATCATGCTCATGTACTTATGCCTTATACTGACTTTATCATCGGAGCTTATTTCAGGGTGTACACCCGCCCCCTTAGTTTCATTTACAGGTGGAGTTTTGCTATCTTCCTTCTACCAAGAAACCAAAGATTGTTTTAGCTACTGACGCCTGGCGAGTATGAGAATTTTCCCCATCAAAATGGCGCCGTCTGTGGGAAACAAACCCCTATTTGTGGGAACGAGGCAAAGGGGCTTAGATAATCGCAAATGACGAGCGTCTTCTACACCTGAATAGGGCTTTCACTGCATGGCAACAATCAAGAGGTAATTACCGAGTACATTCTCAAATGCTTTATCAAATAAACTGTTCAGTGAATGCTCTAGTGAATTCTCAATCTCAAGTGAATTATTTAGTGACTTATTAGTGAATGATCAACGTATCAAATGAATTGTCAAGTGCATAATCAAGAGAAGCGACCGGTGCCATTTCAAGTAAAAAAATCGTGAATGCAATGTCAAATGATGTCTTATCTAATATGTCTGAATATGATGATGGGACACTTATAGCTTATTAATGACATGTCATTCGAGCGAGATGTCTTACCACATGGTTCAACACATATCTAAGCATGATTCACTCAGATGCATTGTCCGTTAAGTGACCAATTGACTTATCCTCATGCAATGCCATCTGAGCATGGTGTCATGATGCCCCGTTACGAATCATTCGCGTAAGATAACATTTGTCTATATTTATGATGGTGTTTACTGCAAACTCATCCATGTGTTTATCTAGTGAATCCCTATGCTCATGCATCTTCACGTGTTCATGCACCTTCTCATGCTCGAAGTACCTAATGACTTCATTTTTCGTGGTGTTGTGATACATGTACATTCCTGTGTTCTCTAAACATGCTCTGAGGCACTATGCATGAGAAGCAGCTGCTCTGATCTGAGTAGGGGCTGACACAAGCTCGTCCTCGTTGATTGAAGTTCTTCTTTGTTGTTCGTAAGCTCGGCCTCGTTGTCAATGATTCGCTCTAACTCCTCAGCGAGCCCTGCCTCCACAACATCAGTCTCCATGTGATAGCATAACGTATCAGTGACAATGGAGCATATACACCAAAAGAGAATGGAGAGCAGAGCACAATCAGCACGTGCAAACTAAGGTATTTTTCACCTTATGTTCTAAGTGATTTATGATACTTCGAACTGCATTCAAAGCATCATAAAGGGGCTAATTGTTATAGGAAAAATTCGTAAAAAGAATGGGTAAAATGGGAAATTGCCACTCTAACAAATTCTAACAATTTAGTCGACATAAGCCCACTTGGGCAATGCGCTGGCTCTTTTGAGTGTTATCTGACAGGTGACCTCATCATGACTACACAAGTCATGATGACTCCAAATGCCTATAAATAGGCAAGAATCACTAGAGAAAACAGGATGGTGCGGAAGGCAAGAGAGAAAATAAGAAAAGAGAAAAGAAGAATGAGGAGAATTGAGAGGTCACACTGCTACTTGCATGACCTCGCAATTGATCATTTGCTGAGTACACTCATACCTGAACTTGTGCCTGACGCTATCAACTGTACCTGAGCTACGTTGTCCGAGCTGCGTTGTCCGAGAGCTACATCATCCGAGTTGCGTTGTCCGAGCTACATCCTCCACTGTCGAGCCCGTTGTCTAGTTCAAAAATGTACCCATTGTTCTAGTCACAACGTGCCTGTTGTCTGAGCATTGTCGGAGCACGTTGTCTGAGCCTTGTCTGAGCTCGTTGTCTAAACATTGTCCGAGAGCTACATCCTTTGTGCCATCCGAGCTTCATCCATTGTTCCGTCCTTTGTGCCATCTGAGCTACGTCCTTTGTGTCTCCTGAGCTACGTTCTTTACGTCTCTAACGCTCATCTTCCAGAGCACAACACCAGAGAACGTCCTCAAGCGCATATGATCAATGACCTCACAATAAATATCTCAACACTATCATGCTCATATATTTATGCCTTATACTGACTTTATCATTGGAGCTTATTTAACGATGCACACCCGCCCCCTTAGTTTCATTTACAGGTGGAGTTTTGCTATCTTCCTTGTACCAGGAAACCAAAGATTGTTGCAGCTATTGACACATGGTGAGTATAAGAATTTTCCCCTTCAATATTGTTAGGAAAATAACTATTATGCCCTTATAAAATTTCATAACCTCACAAAGCCTTTATACCCTTGAACTATGGGTAATAAGTTTTAACCCTTGTGATTAAGATTCACACAAGATTCACACCCTTAAGGATAAAGTATCTGACCCTGCTTTAAAAAAAATACTAACGTGTCCCCATTTAACGCCCTTTAACTTAGGTTAAGATGACAATAACCCTTAGAGTTAATGCAACTAACCTTGGTTTTAAAATAAAAAAAATTAACATGCCCCTTTGTATTCCCTTTAACTGTGGTTTAGAATTCTTAACCTTTAGAGTAAAAGCATCTAACCTAGATTTTTAGAAAGTTTTTTGAAGAAAATTAACGTGTCCCTTTGTAACTCCCTTTAATTGTGGTTAAGATTCACTCACCCTTAGGGTTAAAACATCTAAATTTGGTTTTTAGAAAAAATAAATAAAATTTAAGGTGTCCCCTTTTAGCTCCCTTTAATTGTGGTTAAGATCAACTAACCCTTAGGGTTAACCTTATTTTTAGAAAACCAATTTAACCTATCATTTAACTCACTTTAATTGTGGTTAGGGTTCACTAATCCTTATGGAAGGGACGTGTTAATTTTTTTGGAAATAACAAGGACCATGATGCTTAACCCTAAGCATTAATTGATATTAACCACCATTAAAGGGAGTTAAAAGGAGACAAATTAAATTCTTAATTTTTTTAGTAAACCTTAACCGCGGTTAAAAGGAGTTAAAAGACAAGTTAAAATTAAGTTTTTTTCTACAAACCAAAGTCAGATGTTTTAAACCTAAGGGTGAGTGAATCTTAACCATAGTTCAATGGAGTTACAAAGGGACACATTAATTTTTTCTACGTTTTTTTTTTCCTAAAAATCATGGTTAGATGCTCTAACCCTAAGGGTTAATGAATCTTGTCCATGGTTAAAGGGAGTTTAAAGGGAACACTTTAATTTTTTCTTTTAAAACCAAGGTTAGATGTTTCAACGCTAAGGGTTAGTGTTATCTTATCTCAAGTTAAAGGGAGTTAAAAGGGGGGACAAGTTAATTTATTTTTAAAAACCAAGGTTAGATGCTTTATCCTTACGGGTTAAGATCTAAATCAAAAGAATTTAAACTTATTGACCATAGTTAAAGAGTATAAAAGGCTTTGTGAGGTTATGAAATATCATAAGGGCATAATAGTCATTTTCTTAAGAATAATAAGAATAACAACGGAAGCTTAACGAAACTAAGGGATTGAGGTTGTTTGTCAAATGGTTGCAAAACGAGTTAATTTGCAAAACTGTTACTCATTACAGGGTATTTGCAAAACTTGTACCCCATCCCCCCCCCCTCAAAAAAAAAAAAAAAAAACACACACACATAGCATGTCCCATCATTCAGATAACCATCTCTATGCCTTGCTTTTTATTTTTTTATGTCTTATCATTCGGATAAGCATCACCGTGACTTTTTTTTTTTTCTTTGAAGGATATCATTTAGGGAAATGCTTTTGAGAAAGTATTAGGGTCAAGACCACGAAACTGCAGCACAGGATTCCAAGTGGAGCATACCATGTGAAAATGGGGTCTACCTGAAATCTTGTGCTGCACAGCATGGTCTCGGTGGTCTCGGCTCTAACTGGTTCTTGGTAGTAAAGTCCTGTCATTTACCTATGTTAGTATAGGGTTTAATGGTTAGCACTGAGGATTAGAGTTCTCGCTACTCATCACCCAGGGGATTAGATCCCAAGACGCCTCAATTTGAGAGAGGCCACACCCCACTATTACCGCAAGAGCCTGCGTGAATTTTTTCTTTTTTTTAACCTGTGAATTTTACTTGTAGTTACTATTGCATAAATCCAGTCTCATCGAAGGGGGAGGCAGACTATTCACTTTATACAGCTCCAAGGGAAAATGTCACTTCTCTTTATACAGCTCAGATGGAAAATGACTTTGTGTCTGGTGTGAGACTGGGGATGGATTTTTCTCAAGTAGAGCTAAACCCTAACTCTTAGAAGATGGGAACTCCTTTCCTTCCTACTCGTATTGTACACGTGTCAACAAATAAAATCCACCATTAGGATCCTTACCATGTTGAATATGTATGACACAGAGGAGGATGTTATTTCTCATAATATCCCCTTCTTCACTCATAAGGAAATTGTGATTTATGTTTTTTTTTTTTGGTATTCATATCTCAAATCAATGACCGAGTCAACTGATTCCACCAAGAGGTTGATTCGGTCACAATAAGAAAAAGAAAAAGACAAATACTACTCTTATCATGTCTTTGTCAGCTCATTAACGGGAGTCCTTGATTCACTTATGGCATAGCCTCATATTCAACTATAAATTTGAGTACATAGCCTCATGTTCAACTATAAATTTGGTTTGAACAGAACTCTCAGTTCAAACTCTTGCTTGAGCTTTCTTTGCTCAAGCTTTACTTATCTTTTCTCTCTATAAGGTAGTGTGAGGAATATGGCTTTCTCCAAAGCTTCTCATGTCATGGTGATGGCCATTTTTGTAGCAACCTTGTTTCTTTGGTCCTTTGAGGTGGCTACTGCAGGATTCCAAGAAGCAATACCAATACCAGAATGGAAACTCGGTTTGTCAGAAACTAATTCTACGTTTTTTGATCAGTATTAAGCTATTGTGGTTTGAATCCCTTTTTGACTTCTCGGACTTCAATTCCATTGCTGGAGCAAGATTAATTAACTGCTTCAGTCTGGGTTTTCTATATTTTATGCCTTCTTTTATTTTCAATTTTTCGATTAAGCACATAATTAATTGATCAACGTTTTGTAATGTAACATTCTTTTCTTCCAGGACGACAGGTTCTTGGTGTGCCAATTGATAAAGACTACGCCGGTCAACCTGGCTACATTCCTTACTACCCCCGTGGCGGTGTCGGACGAGGAGGATTCTCCTCTCAACCTTATCCAACATATCCACCACCATGATTATTAGAAATAAAAATAAATAAATAAATAAAAAGGGAGAAGAAGAGGAAGCTATCTGGTTACTCGTGAAAAATTCAGAAGTGAACTTGATGTCGAAGATACTTAGATTCTATTTGTAATCAATTTTATGAAAACTATATATTATGTTTTTGCGTCCAAGTATCCGGCAGAAATGGGTTGTAATAGAATGTAATCTCTAATTATACTTTATAATAATAATGTGAACTGTTTTATGATCAATCCTTATAATTCTCTTTTCCTCTCTTGTACAAGGAGCTCTTCAAGATCAAAAATCACCAAATTTCAAGGTTTGAGATGGCGAAAATAAGTACTTGTCTGCCATTTTCTTGTATTATGTCAAATATTTTTAATTATTTCTTTGAATTGAAAGAATAATTATACATTTAGAGATTTTACTACAATTTGTTAACAACAGTTGTTTAGAGGCCATTATTACCGACATTAATATTTGTTAATACCATACATTGTTGCTAAAGTTTCAAAGAATCTCGAATATACTGATTATTTGCCAAACTATTGGGCCTTCGGGGATGCCATCTCCCACAATTATGCAATGTCACTCTGGCAGCAAAATTGCAACCCCTGATTAAGGTGGGGTTCACCAACTTGAATGCATCTGTTTTATACCAAATCAAATGAGGAGTGTCTGCACCCCACTAAGCTCAAGTCTTCATGTGGCTTTGGTCTGTCTCTGCGGATAGACTTGACTTGATGAACCTTTGCGAACTGGCCAAAAAACCAGCCCTTAGTAAATGCCCCCCCTGTGGGTTAACTCCATGTGTAACGACCCCAAAATCCCACCTTGGTTATAATTGGAATTTGGGTCCGTCACATTATTTATCCCTGCTTAAACTTCATAGCAATAAGGGAAATTAAAAGATAATTCTCCCAAAATAGCAACTATAAAATTTATTTCCATAAAAGCATCTCCTCCGATATATAATAAACCGAAATGATCGAATTTCAAAAACATAAACTAAAACAACATCTACTAAAAGTCTCAAGTCTATTATAAGTTCTCGTTCAACAAAACTGAAAATGGAAATAAACTAATAATGCAGGGACCGGTCAGGATCCCGGACTCCCTCAACTGGAAGATCACCTTTTTCCGCTTCCTCAAAAATACTCCTCTTACACCCAAGGAGTAGCTGTCTGCTCATACACTAGACCTGAACGACAATAACAGGTCGACTGAGCATTGAATACTTAGCGGGTATCCAAACTAACTAACAATAGTACAAGCATATGTCAAATATCCAAATCATGTAACAATTGTAAAGTCAATAGCAATTTAATATAACATGAACTTAATCAGAGTGTGGAAACATGTGAACATCATGACTTAGCTTAACTTATGTACTTGTGTGACTCTTGAACTTGTGACTCTTGGACTTGTATCTTGAATGCAATGCATGCTTGTTTTCACATAAAAATAGTTATCGAGGTCTTTGTATTTAGATCCATGGAGGTGCATCGACAGAAACGTAAGCCCCTAGAGCTCTTAGATCCAAAATGTTCATGATAATTATCCAGGACTTGAAATCTTATCCAATGAGAGCATCGACGAATACCGAAACTACTTAAATTTCAGGGTCCTTATAAAACCATGCAATGTCCTTGTCCTTGTACTAGAAATTCAGTGTCCAGAGTCCTTGTACTTGTATTTCAGTGTTCAGAGTCCTTTTACTTTTCCTTATCCTTGTCCTTGTCCTTGTCCTTGTTTTTCAGTATCCAGTGTCCGTACAATATCCATATTCATACTCATGTACCCGTGAGACTTGTAAACTACCAAACATGTGAACTAGTGCTTGAATATCGTGATTAACATCCGAATTCAGTCATCACTTAGATTCCATCTTCCATCAAGAAACTCTACTAGGTTACATCTCCCTAATTGGAGAATTTTCGGCATGGAGGACTTCCTCTAAGCATTGGCCTACCCGAATATCAATCACCATGCAACTTGAATCGGTGTAAATTTATCAAAACATACTTCATATCTTGGCATATTCATACTAACATTTCTAACATCATTTCTAAGCACAAGTCATCATAGTATATCTTATTATAATCATACAAGATTTTCAATATCATCACTTTTCATACTTAGTGTTTTTAGCCATTTCAACAAATACATACAATGCATTAATTATATACAAAATGCTCTTCCCATTTTCACATTCCAAAATCACTACAAAATTTAAGACTTTTAACGGCGTTTTCAAATCACCGCCAAAAATCCAAAAAACGCCATTATAGTCAATAACGGCGTTTTGAAGAGAACACCATTATTGCCCGTGTCAGGGAAGGTAAAGACGGAATTTATCTTGACGGCATTTTTTATACGCTGTCATAGACTAACCTGTAACGGCGTTTTCTAGAAACGCCGTTATAGACTAAACCTTTCACGGCGTTTCTAGAAATGTCGTCACAGATTAAACCTTTCACGGTATTTTTAGAATTGCCGTCATAGATTCAACCTTTGACGGCGTTTCTAAAAACGGCATAATAAACTTATCTATAACGGCATTTTCACTAACGCTGTCAAAGGTTGACAACATTTCTATAAACGTCGTGATAGACTCAACCTTTGACGGCCTTTATAGAAGTGCCGTTACAGATATGTTTATTACGGCGTTTAGAAAACGCTGTCATAGTTATGAGTACCACTAACGACGTTTACCAAACGCCACGAATAGTCATGACATAAAAAAAATTAAAAATTATTTTCTAACAAATATATATATATTTTTTTTACCTGTCAACAGTATAAAAGAAACAAAACCGTGCCCATAATGACATTATATATAAAAAGAAATTTTCTACATGAAAATCCAAGTATAAAATAAATACATCTAATCACCACACGTGCCCATCATAATGTAATAAATACACATGTCCATAAAAAAGTGTCAATAAATCATAAATCTAACTATCTTCATCTCGTTGGTTCCCTCCCGCACCTCTAAAACTCGACAGATGTGTGCTGCCTGCTCCCTCCTACAAAAACAAGTAAATAAAATTATTTATTAGAATATTGAAATGATAAAAATTACAGATTTCATAATTAATATACAAAGAAGAAAAAAAAAACACAGGAATGAAGAACAAGACACCTCTAATGTTCATTAAATATTCATAGAGGCATACTTGGCAGATCAGAAATAAAGTGGCAGAAGCTTAGTTAGAAACAGCCTTATACAAAAGCAAAACAATCGTCATGTAGCCCTTTCCTCATGTCTCTGTCTCAAACTTTGATGGGTATGGAGAAACAGAAACCACATCGGGAAAAAACACTGTTGATGTCTAGAGCTAATTACATCATTAACATTCCCAGCAAAATGGGCATGGTTGAAAATTCCTAACAAGCTTAAATGCCATATTATTAGGAAGCCCAACTAACCCACGTTTGCATGTACAATTTATAATATCATTTCCAGCCAAGCACGTTTCTTACATAGATCATAAAGAATATAGAAAACCCAAGAAAATTCAAAGACCTCGTAAAAACACCCATATTTCATTTTAAAATAACAAGTCTGTCTTTGTTGTTTGTTTAGGTCAGATAAGTATTTGTCACTTCTATTGTTCTGGCCTTTGAAGAGAATTCCAAGCTATACATATTATACTTATATAGACGTTACCCATATTTTCATCTCTCTTTACTTTCTTGCTTTCCCCTGTTTTGCTTCCCACTACTCTCTTTCTTCTTCTCACTTTAAAAGGGCCTTATGAAGGTCTCTTCTTCACATGGGAGTCAAGATGAGCATCCCATATCTACTGTACAGTACTAGTCAATCTCAATCTCAATCCACAGTAATGGATTATAAGTGGGATTGTATGCTTTTTCTCCATTGTGAAAGATTCTTACTTCACCCAATCAACCATCCAACCTTTGGCCCATCTAACAATCCAGATCATCTCTTTATAGAATGCTGCAGATTTCGCCATGTGGCCGAATATCATCGGAGAGTCATCGCCTTGCTATTTGTCTCAATAACACTAGAGAGTTTCTTTTTAGTTTCCTGCAAATGAATGTGATTGACCATGGAGAGTAAGGATTGTCTAATCAATGCTGATGTTATAATCAATCCAATGGAAAAGATGGCCCATCAAGTAGACCACTTAAGAAGCAAAGTATGGAACTCTCAGGGAATCTCACAGAAATTCGGTAGATAGATTTCATTCAGCACTGTCATTGGGAGAGGGGAAAGGTGGGGATGGATATATTGTAGCCCAGTAATTTTCCAAGGGCAATGCCTTTTGGGGCAGGATAGAGCATCAATAGTCAATACAGTGCCAATGAGGTTGGTCCTAGATTGGTTAAGACCCAGAGGGGGACTCATCAGCTTTTTCATATCAAAATACGACATAGCCGGCGCCCGTATTAACGGGGAATTCTAAAGACCTTTCCAATAAATATTATTATATTAAGTACTGGCATGAGAGGTGTGCTAGCCCTACTCTTAAGGCAATTTTCACTCTCAACCAAAAACTAGCCCTATACTTGAGGCACTCAGCACTCTCGGCCAAAAACTAACACATGTTCCAAGTAGGGTTTTTAATCCGTCCTTTGAAGAGGGGGGCCGACCCAACCCCTTGAAGCCCACAAATAGAGGGCTTTATTTCCCCTTAATAGGGCACTAGGGCTGAGCTTGAACTATTTCTAAAAGGCCCTCTTGCTTGAGGGCCGGGCTTGGTAAGCATGGGCTCGACCCGGCCCTCCATTATATATGTTATACCATATATAGTACCACGTATAATAGATTACATATATAATACAATAACTTAAGATTTATAAGGGGATGTTTCATCTCATCATTTCCTAAGATATAGGACATAATCCTAATCATATCACAATTATGGGGTGCCATGTGGCATCCCATGTGATTTTAAAAGAGAGGATCCTTATCTTAGGATCCCCTCACAGCTTGACAGAGAATCATTTTTATCAAGGATTCTCTGTCCCATGACAGTCAGATATTAACTGTCAGTTGGGGACAGACTGACCTAGGTCAGCCCACGGATTGGAAGGGTGAGACCATAGGTCTTGCCCACAGATCACAAGGTGAGACCATAGGTCTCAATCACGGATCACTAGGTGAGACCATAAGTCTAAACCACGGACCACAAGGTGAGACCATAGGTCTCAACCACAAACCACAAGGTGAGACCATAGGTCTCAATCACGGATCACAAGGTCAGACCATAGGTCTCAACCACGGACCACAGTCTTGCTCGTGATCTAGGTTAGATCCAGGACATTATATTTGATCTGTGAGGACTTATCCTCAGGAAATGGACACGTGTCATCCTCTCGGAGGTTGGCACTAAATATGATTCGTGGAGGTTTAATCCTCACGGATGGGACAGGTGTCAACCTCTCAGAGGCTAGCACCAAAATTGGATCCATGAGGTTTTGATCCTTACAAATAAACACGTGTCAGCCTCTCAAAGGCTGGCACCTAAGATTGGATCCGTGAAGTTTTAGTCCTCTCGTCTCAGATAAACACGTGTCAACCTCTCGGAGGCTAATATTCACAGTTGGATCCGTGAGATTTTGTCCTCACGGATGAACATGTGTCAGCTTCTCGGAGGCCAACATTTAATATTGGATCCATGAGGTTTTAACCCTCACGGATGGGGTATTTATCAGCCTCTTTGGGAGCTACCACTTAGGGTGGATCCGTGAGGTTTATCCTTACGGATCAACCCCACCTTTGCTTAGCTAGGTGACTTGATGTCAGCCATCAGCATTAAATACTGACAGCCAAAGGTACTACGCGTGCCATAGGCACCCGTGAACCCAAACCGTCTCTCCGAGAAACAGCGATCAGGTGTGTGCTATTACACACACACCAGGGCAATGGACGGTGAGATTTTCACTGTCCACAAATGCCCTCAGGATTTGGATGGTTGAAAATAATCCATCCATCTGGATCCTAACACCTGGCAGTGATGGTGGAGAGGCGTAACCGCCTCCATTAACGGTGTTAGTGGGAAACCCACGATGGGTTCCCTAATCGAGGAGGCCTCATGATGAGGTCACCCCTGCCATTAATGTCGCGCCCCGAAATACCCCTTAGGAGTTAAGGGATACTTTAGAGGTGATGATGTGTACCTACCAAACCATCCTGTAATAAACGAGATAAACATGATGCAATAGCAATAAAAATCAGAGCGCGGAAGCTATAACATGAGTGCGGAAACGTGAACTAACTTTTTCTTTTCTTCTATAACTCCAGAATAGTATTCCAAGTTACCATATACAAAACATAATCACAGTAAAGGTGGACATGCCCACCTATCAAAATACAAAAAGAACTCGTTAACACTCTCCTCTCAACAGTAGTCGAGGTATGGCCACATATAGAGGTCTCTATCCACTTGAGACTGTAATGCGATAGACGGCTCTCCTCGACCCAAGGCTCAGGGTCAAGGACATCCACGGAACCTACCGACATAAAAGTATGGCAGAGCATTGAATACTCAACGAGTACAAGCTACTAGCCAACCATAGCAATAGCGAAAACATAACAACAGTGACCACAATACAAAATATTGAGTTAAAGTAATACTAGAAGCATAAGATATATAGCCTGGAACATGAAGCAGCATAATTATCTTGACATGCATGCATGAATGCGAAAACCTCGGTAAACTCATGTTCGGAAACCTATTTCATGTCTCAGTTGCTTTTGAATATCATGTAGTCGTGCCTTGTTCTTTGACATGTATCATTTTCTTGTGAGCCAGAGGCCAGCACCCGCACATCCCTGGGCTACCAACCTCCTTGACATGTATCTTGTTTTATTTACTTGTGAGCCAGAGGCTAGTACCCTTCACCTGGGCTACCAACCTCCTTGACGTGTTCTTGTTTTATTCACTTGTGAGCTAAAGGCTAGCTAGCACCCGAACCTCCCTGGGCTGCCAACCTCCTTGACATATTATTTTCTTGTGAGCCAGAGGCTAGTACCCGCACATCCCTGGGCTACCAACCTCCTTGACATGTAGTGTTTTCTTGTTTGATTTATTATATGCATATACTCTTGAAAACTCAGTCCATGCATGCATGTGTGCTCATGTGCGTGCGTGCCAAGAGTGACAATCATGGGGACACGTGTAACCGGAGGGATATTGCATCACATTTCAGTTCATAGTATAACATGTAAGAATTTAGGTGATCAACATAGCATTTAGTCAAGTCATCATTTATAGGGACAATTGCATAAGACCTACATCCATTTCCTTCATTAAATTCATTTATTCTTAGTTTAAGCATATTGTCAAACATCCAGCGTGCAACATTTTCTTGTAGTTCCATTTACCCTTTTTAGCGCGTATTTTCCAACACAACATCGAAGCATGTAAATTATTTGTAGAATACCCTTCCACCGTTTCCATCACACACATCACACATCATACATCTCGGCATCCAATCGCCTAAACCCATTTCATCCATTCATGCACCCCACATTCATTCATATTTGTCTTGTTTAGGTTAAGGATATATAGAATGTTTCAAGGGAAAGGAATACAAGATCAACATCATGGTTTTCAAGAGGAAAATACCTAGATTATTGCTAGAGAAGTTAGTAGAGTGTACAGACCTAGAACCAAAGCTTGATCTTGGGTGGAAACCCTTGATTGGAGCTCCAACTTGGAAGAAAAGAGAACCCTTGCTTGAAGGATGCTTGTTAGGGAGGAAATCCTTTGAGGAAGACCTTAGAGAACGCTGCCCTAGCTTGAGAAAGACTCCCCCACGAGCTTGAGGCTTGGTCTGGAGAAATCCAAGCAAAAGGGATGATTATGGGTCTTCAAAACCCTTGATCTTCTCTCACAAATGATGCCCTAGGAAAACCCTCTTCTTCTCTCTCCCTTTCTCACTAAATCTCTCTAAGGATGCTGTGTGGGGACCAGATGCCTGAGCAAGCCCTTATAGGCAAGGGTTTAACGCCCAAAAGATGAAAAGGCCCTTAATGAAAATTTTGCAAAACACGATAGGCCGAGCGATTGGTGGTTATGACCGATCGATCGGTCGCCTACCAAGCGACCGGTGTTCTTGGCCGAGCGATCGGTCAAAAACACCCTCTCTGGAAAAAATTTCCATACAAAAAAGTTAACCAGTCGATAGCTATCGATCGATCGGTTTTGGACCGATCAATCTCTAATAATGACCGAGTGATCGGTTGTGAACCGATCGATCGCTACACTGGACCGAGCGATCGGTGTTCTGCAGGTCCCAACTGTTTTGGCCATATCTTTTGACTCGTTCGTCGGATTTTGACGATTCAACTTGCGTTGGATTCGCCTTTTGAAAATGAACATTTCTGACATTTCAAAATTTTCAATTTCTCCTTTATTTATTAATTAGATTACGTGAAAGGCCAATTGACTACGAAAGTGCTATTCATTAAGGATGGAAAAGTCCAGGGTGCTACAATTAAGGCTAAAACGGCGGGGAACATCCCTACCATCTGGACCGTCCATTTCGAAATGGATGGTCAAGATGAGCCACAAGGCTTTATAAGGGTGCCTTAGGCTTTGTGGAAGACACTTTGCCTTCCCAACCCTTCGAGCCTAGAAAAATCTGAGTTCAAAACCTCTTTATCAAAGAGAAATTTCTTTCTCTTCACCTCAAATCTTTCCTTCATTTCAAGGTAAGACTTGACCCCAAATCAAGGTTAATGGGGGAAAGAACCAGTGTTCTTCCCCAATTTTTTGTTTACCGAGGACCGGAATGAGGGTTTCAGACCTCATTCCAATGGATTGGGTGCCCATTTAGGCATCCCTTCGATCTTTTTGATCCTGGGATCCCTTGAAATGAGTTTCTTTTCACATTTCCTGGGTTTTCTCAAGATCAGGGAGTCTTGGAATGCCCTTTTGGGCTTTCTGCATTCTCCGACAGGAATTCCAATTCCATTGCCGGAATCCTTGAGTTCTCCGGTCTTGGAAAATTAGACTAGAGACTCACTGCCCGTGGTTTATGGCCACAGACAGCTTGCCCACAGGACTTTTGTCCGTGAGCCCCAAAATTGATCCGTGAGATTCCGTCCACGGATACTCTCAAATTTCCTGGACTTTTGTCCGAGAATATTTTGAGTATCTGTGGATATGTTCCACACATCGATTGCCCATAGGACTTTAGTCCGTGAACCTAACATTGTCTGTGGATTTTATCCACGGATGCTTTTAATATTCACGGACCTTGTCCATGAATGTTTTGAGTGTTCGTGGATATTTTCCACGGATGAAACATTCAAAAGGCTTATAACCCCAAAATTAAAACTGCTTATCCGTGGACTTTTCCACGGATTCAATTTTGCTTTCATGGACTTTTGTCCTTAAAAATAAAATTGAGTATCCATGGATATCTTCCACGGATAGGCCATTCCTAGGACCTTAGTTCCTGAGTCAGGAGACTTTATCCGTGGATTTGTCCACGGATCTTATCCTTAGCATTTTTCTTTAGACATTTGCTATGATGAATACCCATGGACAATTGCCTTAGCAAAAAACCTTAAAGTGATTGCTTCTTTTAAACAATTTATTTTTAAATGTATGCTTTAAGCAAGACATCCAAGCTTCACAGACTTGGACTTTTACCCTAAGTCCGTAATTGATTAATCTTCATCTTCTTGTAATTTTAATTTGATTTTCTTGAACTGAACCATTTTGCACATCCTGTCTTCTTTCCTTTACAGAATGGTCAAACCTCCGAGATATTTCCACGGGACTGAGAACCTTCTTCTTATCGATACTGATGAAGACGACAAGAACGGGGCGAGTCTGAATCGCCAATTGGAGATCATGGGAGAATTCGGGGTAGCGGACGTCGAGCCGCTTCCCGTCACAGATCCAAGAGAATGGGTATTCCGCGAAAGGATACTTGTATACATTTATGATGCCAAGAAAGGTTTGATAGGCAACAGATCAGTCTCTGATGGAAGTTATCTGATTCCTTCTTGCGCTGTAGTGGACCCAATAGGTGGAGAGCCAGAGAGGGTACTAAAGGAAGTTTTCCCTATTTTTATGACATGAATAGATGACGTTTGTTGGGACGACTCCATGGTTCTCAGGAGTTGCTCTACAGTTGACAGTAGGAATTTATGGCCATCATGGGTTCATGACGTATATATTCGCTTCCGTGATTAACTGACGATTCTTTGCATCCGAGGAGCAGTTGGACTTGCCCGATATGAGTATAAGCGGGATGTTCTTCTATTTCGCAGTCGACTTAACCACTGGTGCGCTGAAACTAACACCTTTCATATGGCTTGGGGGAAATTGGACTTTCCATTCATGCGATGAACCGCATTTCGGGGCTGCCGGTCAATGGAGCCTTCTACGATGAGTTTAACCAATTCAATAACGTTCTGTATTCAGAGAACGTTCCTTCTTGCACCACAGAATTGTATAGGCTTTATAATGCTTTTCTGAAAGTAAATTCAGATAGTGTGACACCCACTACTGATAAGGATAAAGCTCCTGCCATCAAAGAAGAAGTTGAAGAAGTACCGCCGAGTATAGGTGCAAAGGTGGCACGCAAGGTGAGCAGGGTTACCCTCAAGCAATGGCTAGGGTATTTTTTCAAGGGAGAACCATATGCGTACTCCAAGCCGACCTACATCACTCCATTGAATAGAGAAATCAGAAATTCTGAGATCAAGACCAATGATTAGGTCAGCAGAGAAGGTTATTTTACTGCCTTCTTGTCTTGTTGTCTGTATAGTTTTGTCCTACTTCCCGCAGATGAGAAGTAATTCACTTTGAAACATTTGTGGTGGCTGGCAGAATGGCGACTGGCATAAGGCATTCTCTACTCATTCCGATGACGGCATCATTATACAGAGAGATGGAGTTCATTGCCCAGACCCAATACCCAGGTCACAATTTAGCCCAAGGTCCTTTCCAGTTTCTTTTTGGCTGGATTGGTCAGTATTTTTTTTCTTCATACCCGAAGCAAATAACCACTGAAGCCGAGATGGATTTACCGTACTTGGTCTATATAGCCGATCAGACACCAACCAAATACCACTCTTGGGAAGCAGTTTGACATATGTTCGGCACCCCTGGTCTTTATAGAGCTCGTCCTTTCAAGGGAGCCTCTGAACAGGTTGGGAACAACTCTTTGGTAGATGACATAAACCTGGGCTATTCAGGCAGGGATTTTTTGATGATGATGAGCCTTCGTCCAGCAAAACTTTTATGGCGTCTTGGTAAATAATATTTTGTAGAACCCTACTACCTGAGCAGATTCGGCCGGTAATTCCGGTATGATAAAGCAAAACCGTCTACACTAGAGACTGTCGATCGTATTTTAGCTGATTTCTATCAAATCAAACAAGAGTGGAATCATTTGATACGTGTTGACACTCGCTCAAAATTCTATATCCCCTCTCAAGCGCAGGAAGACCGTTCTTCACTGAGACTCTCCATCTGGTGGTTGAACTGCACTTTCACCTATTTGAAGCATGGTGGCTGTGATATTCCAGTCGTGGTTATAAAGGAACACTTGGCAAGGATTACCGCGGCTACTGCTGAGGCTGGTGGTCCTACTCCCACTCAAGCACCTGGTGCTAGAAAAGGAAAAGAGCCATCAAGGGCAACGGCACCTGCCAAAAGACAGAAAACTGCTGATATCCGCAAGCGTCTGAGGGCTAGACCAGCTCCGAAGGGGAAAGGAAAGCGTGCTTAGAGAAGCCCATCTCCCGTCATTGAGTTGGCTAAGGAGCAAATTCAAATGGCTAAGATAGGTTCCCTCGCGGCTGAGCATGACATACCCATTTATGCCAATACTGACAATTTTGAGGAGATGTATAAAGGACCTTATGGTGTCGTAGATTTTATTGTTCGTCCGGAAGACCCTTCAGTCGTGACCCCCGTCGAAGTAGCTATCCGACCTCGTATTTTGGAGGGATTGGGTGAGACCATTATAGCCGATCCCATTGATGATGTTGATGACAAGGGTAATTCACTCGGACATAATGATCCTCCATCTACCTCTGATCGCTTCTTAGATGAACCTGTTGAGGATAGTCAAGATACTCCTATGGACCCAAGTTCTCATGAAGCTCGCCTGGCGGCTGCCCTAGAAGAAGCTCGTAGAGTGAGGGGTTTGAAATCACAATTAATTTTTGGTGCTCAAACAGCTGAGGCGATTTTACTTTCTATCCAAACCCAACGAGCTATTAGAAAAGCAAAGAGGCGTGGTCTTAAGGCTGGGTAGTCCTCAGGTTCGAAGAGTGATGGAGAATTTTTTCCAATCTATAGGAGTTATTTCTGAGGCTGGGTGTCAGAGATCCCATTGTACAACAGGAGGTTGAAGCCTTAATTGATTCAACTCGGAAAGTATACCGACTGAACGACATACACCTGATTAGTGGCCTTGAAGTAAAAGCTAGAGATCATGTTAATGACACTTCCTTCAAGATAACCGAGTTGACCAAAGTTACCAATGATCTGCATGAGAAAGTTTGTCAGACTGCAGAACACCAATGGGCTACAGAAGCCGAGGTAGAGAGCCTTCGTCAACAACTGCAAGAAGCTATGGTTATAGTTTCGAAAATAAAGAGCGCCCGTGAATCAATGGAAATAGAGCTCACGACTGTTGATTCCGAATTATCTAACGGATAATCTGTGAAGATTCAAGGCCAGAAGACTCTGGAGAAAATCATTAGATTTAAAGAGGGTCTGACGGACGCTTATCAGGAAGCTGCACGTCTCCATAAACAACAGCGCACCAGGATAATAAATTATCATTTTATGATACCACTCCTCGTATCGAAGAAAATCCTCTCGATATACATCCTGTAAATGAAGGTTTCCCTATTGTAAATCCTCCAGATGTGAACGCGAATGTAAATCCTCAAGACGCAAATCTCGCAAATGAATGAAATTTTTTTTGTTTTATCACTCAACGTATGTCATTTTTTTTTTACTGCCCAAATGGAGGGGTAATAACAATGATTTTGTATCCTAGGGGGATGATGTTCTTTTAGAAGAACTGACTGAACCCAAGTTAAATCCTCAGGCTGCCTACGTACCCATAATAGGATCAAGTCAAACGTAGTTCATAATAGGATTCGCATTTTGAAAGCGAATAGGTAGTTTCCGTTTGTACCTAGCATGGTTTTGACTTCGGCCTCGTATTTAGGGGCTTTTGAAGTTTCAATCCGCATTTTGATAGCGAATAGGCAGTTTCTGTTCATGCCTAGGAGGGTTTGGACTTCGGTCTGGTATTCTGGAGACTTTTGAAGCGTCGTGAACCTTTTTAGCTCGTATTCAGGAGCCTGTCAAATCGCTCTAATTTTTGCCTAGACCGTCTCTTAGAGTTTTGGCCTAGCGAGCTATTTGTTGCCCTAATTTTTGCCTAGACCATCTCTTGGAGTTTTGGTTTAGCGGGCATTTCATTTTGACTCAATTTTTTTGTCTAAGCCGTCCTTTCGGATTTTCGACTTAGTGAGTCATTGTTGCTCTAAATTTTATCTAAGCCACCCTTAAGGGTTTTTGACTTAGCGAGCATGACACTAATTTTTGCCTAAGCCGCCTTTAGGGTTTTCAACATAGCGAGTCATTTGTGCTCTAAATTTTGCCTAGACCATCTTTTAAAGTATTGGTCTAGCGAGCGTTTTGATTCCTTAGGAGTAGTATCGCTTAAAGAATCTTGCATTGGTTTGAGGGATAATTTATTCTCCATCCATTGAGGTCAGCAGGTACGCTCCATTAGAGTACACCCTCTTGACGACATATGGCCCTTCCCATTTTGGTTCGAGCTTCCCCTTGGTTCAACGAGTGACGATTATCACAGTTTTGACCATTAACACAAAATCTCATTTTTTGAAAGACCTTAGCCTTACCCTTTTATTGAAGGCGTTAGTTAATCTTTACTGGTGTATCTCTAAACTTTGTTGGGTTTGGAGACGACGTTCATCAAGAGTTTCAAGCTCTGTAAGACGAACCTTAGCAGAATCTTCTTTTGTGAGAGACTGTTGAATTGCCACACGTAAGGAGGGAATTTGAATTTCAAGGGGGAGAACTGCTTCACTGCCGAAGACCAGGGAATACAGTGTGGCTTGTGTCAGAGTCTGATGAGTAGTTTTGTATGCCCAGAGGGCTTCGGGTAGGCGTTCGTGTCAGTCCTGTTTACTTTTTATCCACAACTTTCTTGAGGATTTTACACAAAGTATTGTTGAAAGCTTCAGCAAGACCATTCACGGTTGCATAGTACTGGGTAGAATGATCCTCTCAGATACCAAATTTGGCATACAACAAGTGTATAGAGGTGCTTCGAAAAGGTTGCCCGTTATCCGTGATGATGCTTTCTAGAATTCTGAACCGATATATGATGTTGGTCCAGATAAAGTCCGCCACTGAGTGGTGTTTGACCTCTTTGAGAGCGATGGCTTCGGCTCATTTTGAGAAGTAGTCCGTCGGAGCTAGGATGTATTGATGCCCAACAGATGATGGTGTGGTGAATGGTCGTATGATGTCCATTCCCCATGCCGCGAAGGGCCATAAACATGTTGTCATGTGAAGAGGCTCGGGAGCCTGATATATAAAATCAGCATGGAGCTGACAAACTTTGCATTTCCTTGCATAGTTGAGACAATCAGTGATCATCGTAGGCTAGTAGTAGCCTAATCTTTTCAGTTATATTTGTAGCTCGGGCCTAACTTGTTGAGCACCGCAGATCCCGATATGAGTTTTTTCCATTTCTTGATTTATTTCATTTCCTGAGATACATCTCATCAAGATGCCGTCCAGGGACCTTCTATATAAAGTTTCTTCCAACATCACAAATTTTGTGACCCGTCGGTGGACTTTTACATGTTTAGAACGGTATCCGGGCAATCGACCATGTTGGAGATAATCGATGAAGGGTTGTTACCAATCCTCATTTGTTTCATTGATTGTCACAGAACAAACAGTCTCCAGGAAGTCTATTTCTGGAAGGGGTTTGGAGTTCTTCTTTCCCTAACTTGATGGTTAGCATCCTGTCTGTTGGTAGAGTCAGAGATGCTACAAGACTGGCCAAAGCATCAGCTTGATTATTGAGTCTTCTATGGACATGGAAGAGCCTGCTTCTTGGAATTTGAGTAAGTAGCTGGTCCACTCTCTTCGGATAGAGAAGGAGACTAACCTTACGCACTACATATTCACCTCGTACCTGTTTGATGACGAGTTCTGAATCCCCATAAATAGTTAATTCGTCCACCGGGATCTCAAGAGCCAATTCAAGACCTGCTATCAGGGCTTCATACTCAGCTTCATTGTTTGAACATCCTTCTGTTATGGTGAAGGAATAGGATAGTATTGCGTTGTCTGGTGTGACAAAAATAATACCGACCTAATTTATTTTCCTTCGGGTCGATGCATTTAACTCCATCAGGGCTTCTTGAAGCTCCATCAAAATACATCTTCCAGCTTGGTTTGACTTCAACTTGCATGACTTCTTCGTTGGGGAGATCGGTGACAAAAGATGAGTCCGTAGGAACTGGATGTGCTGCAAGGAAATCAGCAACGACTTGCCCTTTTACTGCCTTTGAGGCACGAATTCGATTTCGAATTCGGACAGGAGTACCGCCTATTTCGCCATTTTGCTGGAAAGAGTAGGGCGAGACATTATATATTTGAGAGGATTGGCTCTGGATATCAGTTTCATCGAATGTTCAAGCATATAATGCCTTAATTTCCTTAGGGCAAAAATGAGGGGCAAACAGACTTTCTCTATTGGGCTGTATCAGCATTCTGCTCCAACCAAAATCCTGCTCAGGTAGTACAGGGCATTTTCCTTTCCTTGGTCATTATGCTGAGCAATGAGAGCTCTGAGAGATCCCTCGAGGGCTGTGATGTAGAGGATAAGTGGCTTTCCTCTAATGGGACTCATAAGGACCGGTGGATTTTTGAGATAAGCCTTGATGCTGTCTAAAGTATTTTGACAAGCTTCATCCCATTGAAACAGTGTTCCCTTCTTCATTAACCCAGAAAATGGTTGGCATCTTCCAGCCAAATTGGAGATGAATCTCCGAATATAAGCAAGTCGACCCTGGAGTCCTTTTAACTCGCATACATTTCTTGGAGAAGGCATCTCGCGAATGACCCTTATTTTGGTAGGGTCAATCTTAATTCCTCTATGGTGTACCACAAAGCCTAAGAATTTCCTAGATGTAACTCCGAATGCGCATTTAAGCGGGTTCATCTTGAGCTGATGCTGTCGCAGTCTGTCGAAGATTTTTCAAAGATCATCCAGATGATTGCTTCATTGTCTCTTCTTGACAGCTAAATCGTCGACATAACACTCGACCTTGTCATGGAGAATATCTCCAAATATGATAGTTATGGCCCTTTGATAAGTTGCTCCGACATTTGTGAGGCCAAATGACATGACTTTGTAGTAGAATACTCCCTTAGGGATACGGAAGGCTGTAAGTTCTTCATTTACCGGGGTCATCTTGATTTGATTGTAGCCGGAATATCTATCCATAAAAAACAAAGCTTCGAAGTCGGTTGTGGCATCGACCATCATTTCGGTGATGGCCAAAGGGAATTCATCCTTAGGGCAAGCTTCATTCAAATCCCGGAAGTCTATACAAACCCGGATCTGTCCGTTCTTCTTTTTCACGGGAACCATGGTGGCAAGCCAAGTAGGGTATTGAACCTCTCTTATAAACCTGGCTTTGAAGAGTTTATCTATCTCAGCTTTGATTTGAGCGACCAACTTTGGGTGAGCTCGTCTTTATGCCTGCTTGATCGGCCTGACATCATCTCAAATCGTGAGATGATGGACTGTAATTTTTGGATCCAAACCAGGCATCTCTGTATAGTTCTAGGCAAAGACATCTTTGTACTCTTTTAGGAGACAAAGATACTCCTTTTTTTTCCATTTGAGAGAGAGAGGCACTGATGAAGGTTGGCCTCAGGTCTTGTTCTGAGCTGAGGTTAACTTCAAGAAGGTCATCAACAGTTGCTTGACCTCCTGCTTCAAATTTTGGAGGAGCCGGACGGACTTTTGTTTCTTCCGGTGGTTCTTCCATGATCATTTCTTCTCCCGAAGGGGAGTATTCATCTACTGTAATAGTATTTATTGTCCAGAACAAGTCTTCATTTGATGGAGGATCAGAATTTCCTGCTTCAGGCTTTCCCAAGTTAGAACTGACCTGCTTATAGGTAGCCAAAGTCCTGGGTGTTGGCATAATTTCATGGTCAACCTGCTCTTCTGCTTCAATATTAAACCCCTGTTTCTCAAGCATTTTCTTGATTGTCGGATTAAACACAGGCTTCCTTTTATAAGGATTCATCCTTCTATCATTTCTGTTGCTTTGGGGAGTGGCTTTGCCCGCTTGTTCTTGAAGAGTGAAAAACGATGAACTTTTCCCCTATTTTTCTGGACAGAATGATGATATTGGGAACGACTTCCGTTGTTGGCCATTTTTGCCATGCACTGAGATTGACTTTAGCCAGGCTATCAATCATATCTTGATGTGCTACCTCAACTCATGGGGATGTCTGTAGGGATTCAGTTTCTTCTGGAAGTCATTCCATGAAGACTTCTTCTGATATGAACTCCTCCTCGACCGTGACCATATTCACAGTCTGGTTGTGACTTTCCCCAAATACGAAGACTGGGCGATGGTACCAAATTCCTGGTGTATTTGTATCTACATAGTCACCAGTATCCAGGGTTTCATGCTGCTCCTTTCTGAGCATGACTTCATAAGTTGGAAGGATAGTTCATTCGACTTGCTCTTCTTTTTCGGGATCAAACCCCAGTTTCTTGAGGAATTTGATTATTTTTTCACCAAAGCTTATCTTTTTCCTATAAGGATTAATGATCTTGCTCTTTTCATTGGTCCATGAGGAGTTTATCCTATCATATGTACCTAGAGAATTGAAGAGCAACGATTTCTGTCCTCTTTTCATGACTAGGACAATGAAACTGGAGGTAGTCTTGACCATTGTACAGTCCATTCTCCTCAAAGGGACTATAAGATCTCCTTTTTGAGCTTCAAGGGGGTCAATTTCTTTGACCTCATAAGTCTGGGAAAGGTCGACTGAGTTGCCATTCTCCCGATTCCGGGAAGATTCGACCAAAGATAGGGTCGGTTCTCCTTCTTTTCTCTGAGATTTTGGGGTGTATTTGAACACCCTTTTCGGAGCTTCTGTTTGAACAAGCCCATGATTGCTTTTCAGGCCACTCTCAACCTTTTCCCCTTTGGGCTTCTACTAAAGGTTTCTTTGGGCACTATTGACATAGAAACGCGCATCTACGTAATATGCCTCTGCATCATTGAATGGATTATCATCAATATTGATCCTTGCTTATCTATTCCCTTGAGGGTATTTAAGGCATTGATGATAGGTAGATGACACAACTAGATGGTTGTGCATCCATTGCTGCCCCAATAGGGCATTGTATGATGTATCAACATCGATCACCAGAAACGTCGTAGTTTCAACAATATCCCCAAATCTGGTTTTGAGGTTGGCCATACCCATACGCTTCTACTCATTTTGATTGAAGCCTTGGATGATCAGACTGCTTTCATGAAGCCGGCCTATTTGTATGTCAAGCTTGGACAACATTCTTCTTGGAAGGATGTTGACAGCTGAACCCTCATCTATCATCACTCTAGAGATTCTGATTTCACTAACCAAACCTGAGATGAACAGTGGTTGGTTATGTTGGAGAGTCTCGGCTCATATCTTCATCATAAAAAATGATCGTGAAGAGACTTGAAGCTCCTGTTTGAGGAGGCTGTGTCGGCTAACTTGTGACTTCTTCAGAAAAGTCCTCCGGATTGGAGAGGGCATATATATGAGAGACCTTCTCAATTCTAGAGACATCTTGAGAGCATCATAGACACTTAGTAAGGAAATAATTTTCTTCAGATGGCCGAGGATATTGTATTTGACCCTTTCATTACCGGGAGCTGTTTGGGCTTGGGCCGGTTGAGCTCTGGTCTGATTTTCATGTTGAACCGGAACATACCTCGATGGTAATTTTCTTCCCGATTGGAGGTTAAGTTGATAGACTTTGGCAATTATCTGGTCTATTGGTCTAGACAATTCTCCTTCCAGGAGTTAGACCATGTTCGCAGAACTGAAGTCCAGCTTCCTTTTATTACTTTGGAAACACGACGGAGTTCTTCTTTCAGATTGCCCTATTGGACTCCTAGATTGAGCTCAGATTTTTTCAGACGCCTGTGAGTTGTCAGTAGACCCTGAGTCTAGGACTGCTTCTTCTATTGAAGGGTCACTGTCCAGACTGAATGCAGTAGGTGAATCCTGATTCTCGAGCTGAGTTAAGATTTGCACCGGTCGTCGCATCTGACGATGGTTTGAGTTTGAAATCTCAGGCATTTTTAGCCTTTCTTGAGGGTAATTACACTGTACTTGTTCATCTTCTACCTCTCTATCTCTTTCAGATGAAAATCCTTCAGAGAGGTCTGAAAGTCCCATAGGGGTCCGTCTTGGTGTGGATGGTCTCCTTTCAAGGAGTTCAATGTCTTTATATTGATCTAGCCAATTCTGAAAAGCCCGTTGTCTTTCTAGACTGCAGGCTACCATTTTTCTTGGTTCATTTAATCATGACTGGTCTTCATTTGGAACCGCATTGATAGCATAGTAGGAGAAGATATTGGATTCGTCTCTTGAATCCGTTAACTGAAGACTATCATAGTCACAGTCAGAGCAGAAGCCTGGTGAAATAAAATCCATCAAGGTGATTGTCGTCAACGGTTTTTGTTCCACAAGAGCGTCAATGACTTTTGTTCCTCGCTCTTTCTTTCTTTTTCTTCTGTTCAGCCTTGGCTATGCGCTTCCCTTCTTTTCTTAGGGCTTGAGCTTGTCTTATAGTCTGAGCCTGCTTTTTAGCATCGGTATTTTGAGCTAATTGCTTTTTCTTCTTGGTCCCTTTACTTTCAAAGAGGATCCATCTTCTTCATCTAACGGTTTGTCGTCAGGAAGTTTACCACTTGAAGATGCTTTATTTTCATTAACTGGCTCAGAAGCCACCACCGTATTAGACGTAGCTGCCTGCTAGAGATCATCAATGACAATCTCTTTATTGTCCAAAAGCTGCTGGATAATGTCTTTCATTACAAAGCAATCACCTATATTGTGACTGATCATACAATGATAAGGACAATATTTGGGATCATTTTTCATCCCAATCTCTTGAGGTCTCTGACTTTTCGGGAGAGTGATGAGTTCATTGGCAAGGAGGTCTTCAAATAAATCCTCAATAATGTTTTTGAGAATGACCATGTTTTATTCTTCCTCTCCTCTATAATGATCTTCTTTGGCGGCTACTTTTTACCTTGCCATTGTGGCTTCCTAGATCCACTTTGAACTTGTTTGGTACCAACCTTAATTGGTCATTTACCGTTGTTTGTTCGGCCAGTTGATCTACAGGCGTTCGGTATTGGTGGCGTAGTCTTTTTGGCTTCAACTACTGTGGCCGTTGACGATTCAAGGTGATCAGTGCCCCTACCTCGCCTTCTTTCTCCTATATGGATTTCCATGTCATGTGCTTTTGTACACAAATCTTCGAAACCTGTAAAGGTTTGGGCCATTAGGGCAGTTGAAAGGTCATGCTCGAAGTTGTTGAGGCACATCCTAATGAGTTCCAAATGAGTGAATTTCTGAGAGCAGGAAAAGGTCAAAGCTCTCCATCAGGTAATGAATTCTGTTACTGTATCATTGTCCCTCTGCCGGGTCTCAATCAATTCCGGAACACCTACTCTTCTTTAGGTGTTGTAGAATTGTTTGATAAATTCGATCACCATTATGTTCCAATCGGGGATCGAAGCCTCAGGGAGGTTGGCATACCTTGTGAAAGCAGTACCCTCTAGGGATCGTAAGAAAAGTTTGAGGCAAAGAGCCCCATTCTTATATGCCAATCTGTATCTCGAGAGGAAATGAGACAAGTGTTGCCTCGGATCTCCAATGCCATCAAATATCTTGAATGTCGGTTGGATAAAACCTGGTGGGAATGGAACCGTATCCATGATAGCTGGATAAGGCTTCACGATCATCCATCATCCTCTTCTCTTTCTTTGGCATGCCGCATTTGATTACGGATAGTTTTCTCAATTACAGCCAAAAGAGACGGCGACACACCTCCTATGAGGATGGTCTGATTTGGAATGGGACCTGTTTCGGGTGCCCTTCGATGATTTGGAGGTGTAGAGGTTGTGCCTTGATTGCTGCTACCTCCTTGGTATGGGAAGTGAGGCCCAGGTGCCGATGTAGATTTGATAGCTGACAATTGAGTAGTTAACTCTTGCATTTGAGACATCATGGTTGTGATCTGATCATCCTTATATCAGAGTTGAGCCTGTAAGGTTGCTGTTTGATCATTTCATGACGGAGGTGCCGAAGTGAAAAGGCTATTCCCTTGACTAACATTCCCATCCAGGTTCGTCATCATGACCGCTACTGGTCATTCTAAAGTTGGTTCCGGTAACCAGAAAAGATTCAAAAACTCTTCTTCTACAAAATAGGAGTTGGGCATCCCATATAAAGGATTTGGTGCACTGAAAATCTGTTGAGGCATTTCCTGCACAACTTCCGGCCCGATTGGTCGAGGAGCTGGCTTGTCAAAAACAGAATCTTTGACCAACGGAGTTTCTTCCAATTCTCTCGGAGAAGTTACCAGGGTCGCTTCTTGTTCTGACCCTTCTTGGTATCCACTGACATCCGGTTCTGGAGCTGATTAAACTAGGTCTTGGGTTTTCTCTTTGCCTCAGACCTGATTCTTGCGGCTCCTTTTTCGCCCGGAATTGGTAGACTCGGAGTAACTATTCTGGCAGCTCGCGAGGATTCAGTCTTGTCCAAAGCAGCTAAAATAGCGGCGGCTGAACTCTGAGAATCCTATCTGGCTGGTAAGTTCTGCTCAGGTATTGCTCCTGTTCCTTGGAACACTGGGATTGTATACTCTTCCAGAGCTAGGTTGAGTCTAGTGCCGATTACATTCACGGACACTCTTTCGTAACCATCATATGATGCTCCGGTATTTGGTTTCTCCCAAGTATGGTGAACAGGTGCAGAAGGATTAGTCCTTCATCTCTGGTGGACAAAATGGATTTTGTCTATGGCGCCAGTCGACCGTTTTGACTTCTAGTTCCTGGACCTTCTTGGCCTCGACCGATAATTATACACCTTCTTTGGCGGAGCCGAAGGGTTCTTCCAGTTTCTGAGTTAGAGGATTTTCTTAGGAGTCTTCTTCCTGGGCATCTCAAAAGCGGAATCTGGTTCAGCACTTGCTCTGTTCCAGAATAGGCTTACATCTTTGGATGGAGGCCGCTGGTGTTGATGACGGACTGATGTCATCATTGATGTGAAGGTTTCAAGGTTAGCGCATCGGAAGGCGTTCGGACCCAGTCTGTACAACAAGTCTTTATCTGCCTATTCTGAACTCGAAATGATTCTTACATTAACAGCTGGACGATATTCATCATGGCTATTAATGCCCCTTGCATCATCATCGAATAATGAATCCGGCTCTAAGAATACCCTTCTTTTGTTGGCTGTATAGTACCAATTCCTCTCTTTCTTAGAAGGAGAAGTGTCCTCGAATGGTAGAGTGCCTATCCATGGATCTTCCTTCCTTATAAGGGACTTTTGTCCAGGGACTATGTCCACGGACTGTCTTGGACCTGCACCTATAAAGGGGGCACATTTCTGACCCTCAGACTAGCCTGGGTCTCTGCTCCGAATGGTTGGGTTTTCAGTCCGTGGACCAGGCTTGGGCTTGTCCACGGATGGTCTTGGATTTCTGTCCATGGACAGTACTAAAATTCTATCCGTGGACAGAGCTACTCTTCTATCCGAGGACAGAGTTGATGGTCTGTCCGTGGACATTGCTGGAATTCTGTCCATGGACAGAGCTACTCTTTTGTCCGTGGACGGAGTTGAATTTCTGTCTGTGGATAGAGCTGAATTTTTGTCCGTGGACATTTTGGATCTTCCGTCCATAGACAGTCTTGATGATCTGTCTGTGGACAGTCTTACTGATCTATCCGTGCAAAGTTTTGACTTTCTGTCCGTGGGTGGTCTTGAACTTCTGTTCATGGACGGTGCTGTACTCTTGTCTGTGGACATTCCAGAAATTCCTATTCTAATGCACTCTTAAACCTAGAGGGGGGGTGAATAGGTCTACTATAATTTTCTCTACCAATTTTAATTTTCATCAATCACACACAGCCAAACTCACTTGAACACACAGGATTTTTACGTGGAAAACCCTTCTGAGAAAAACCACGGGACCTAGTCCAGCACAAAATCCACTATGAGAAGATTTAAACAATACAAGACTCGAATCTTACCCAACCGGACACAACACAACGTTCCTCGATATCTATTCCTCAGCTTGTAAACCACGAACACAGCACGTTCGATCTCCGCAACAGCAGCTCCGGTTCCTCACCGGCCAATCTTACTCTAAGTGATTAACCACGGTCTCCGAATACCGATCTCCATCCTTGACGGCTTTAGCACATGCTAACCAACACTCACAGTAGAGCAACAGTGGGTTTTAGGATTTGTGGAAGCCCTAGGGTGATCTCTTAATGTTTAAGGATCATCTAATGCAAAGTATAGAAAATATGCTTTAGAACCATACAAAACCTAGAGGTCAATTATGGGAGATGAAGATCAATGAATCAAAGAGTTTTCATAAACTCAAAGCAACCACAAAGTGCTCTTAAAAGTCTCCAATTCATGTCACCCACGGATTGGGAGAAGTCCCCTATATATAGGAAAGGTCCAAGGGATTAGAAGTTGCTAAAAAGTGATTTGGAATGTTTTCTTTTCATATCAGGGTCGACCCTGGGGGTCCCTAGGTCAACCCATTATAGCAAAGTCAAAATTCAGCTGAAAATCCATATCAAGGTCGACCCATAGGGCACATTCGGTTGACTGGATGGTGCCTTTCGGTCGACCGGATGGTCCTTAGGGTCGACCCCCATAAAAATCACTCTCTGCCAAAAAACCTAGTACAAAATGTGGGCTATTCAGGGTCGACCCAAAACGGTCAGGGTCGATCCTGGGGTTCATTTTTTTATTTTTCATCTTTTTAATCATTGAATGAATTCCCCTATCAACCCTACCCTTTTTTTGACTTAATTTTAATGATGAAAGAGTACTTTCATGAGGCATCATAGGGTCATCTAGGTCTCTCACTAAATCCCAAGTTTTTAGCCACTGTGAGTGATGAGGCTTCAAGAATCTTCACGGCTTCTATTTCACTTTGTCTTCAAACCGGATGAGACCTATTATGACCTAAATACAACCTTTTGGGCTCAGAATTTTACGAACAACATTTTGACTTTACAATCTCCCCGTTTGGCAATTCCGAGACCAAACAACCAATAAAACTAATGGTCATGGCTTTACAGACTCTCTTAAACCCACAAGAAACAAAAAGAATGAAAAATACATGACACTAGACATTTGGGCTTCTTCCATGGTTCAGTATGCATTACAAGATCCTTGAGGTATCAATCAAACTTGAAACACTGAAACAACCAATACCTTTGTGAAGCATGGGGGAATTTCATAAAAGAAGATACATATTGAAACAATGAACATCATGCAAGGAGTATGAGGTCTCCTCCTCAATCTGAGATCCCGTTTGATAAAGGTTTCAAAATCATGAACAGGAGAGTAATGTGAATATATGCAACATGTCAGTATGTAACCGGAGATAATGTGACATAACAATTGCACATATGATGAATATAACATGACACAACAGTTGCACATATAACATGTGATCAACTTAGGCACCTTCTCCCCCTTTTTGGCTTGAATTGCCAAGGGAACATCATTCCTGCATAACAGAGACTCTAGCATGAAGCAATATGATTAGCAAGGAGCAAGAGCATAGAGAAAAATAAGAGAGCAGAGGCAGGAGCTAAACTACAGAAACAAAGCAAAAGCATCCTATATACAGTAACCAAGGGTGCACAACAAAAAGTCCAACCCAGACGCATAATACACACACCGAACTAGCTACATCCAGCATAAACTATGAGCAAAACAGGGGGAAAAACCATCATCGCACTAAGGGCTAATCATCCTGGTGCGAAGGAAAGTGACGAGCAACATCATCCTGATATCGAGAACGAAAATCAAGAAGCTCCTGGCGAGATGCCTGCACTATGTCAGAAAGTGCATCAATCCGGCGATTAGTCGCCAAAAAACTGTCCTGAGTAGCAGCGGCATGAGAATCCAGGCAGGCATAAAGATCAGTAGCAAAATGTGACTGAGCAACTGACATATCAGCAAGCATGGCAGCCATTGTCTTGAAGGACCAAGGCCCTGACGGAGCTCAAGCATGGCTGGGAGTGGGACCGGCAGTCGGGGCCGAAGGAGCGATGTCATCATCAATGTCCTCCTCATGTTCTGGCATCGCAGCATAGGACGGACTACTAACCAAGGTGCGAGCACAGATGGGTCCTGAGGAAGGCTTGATAGCCTCAGAGGAATGAGCCCGAACACCCTCAGCAAACATGAGATTGGTGATGAGGACACCAAAAGGAAGAGCATCTCGCTTTTGATGCACAGTGATAGCTTGAAGGATTAGGTCGATAATGTGAGCACCAGTATCAATAGTGTCTCCAGACATGATACTATACAGGAACCGAGCCCTATCAACACTCAGAGTAGTAGAGTGCACCTTGGGATGAATGTTGGAACACATAATAAAATGAAGTAGACGACCCAAATATGAAAGACTAGAGTGAGGTAAAGAAGGATGAATCCATTTTTGTGAGGGATCATCACAAAGATTGCTGGCCACCATGTCCAAATCATGCTTATCCTCATCGGTAGGATATTGGTAAGGGTAATAGGTGCTCGGAATCCGAGGGGCACTAATGAAAAAGGCAATGACATCTGGAGTAATGAGAAATTTCTTACCCCTAACCTAAATTTTCAAGGTAAAATTTCGAGGATTGACAGAATAAATGTTCGCATAAAATTCCTGGAACAAGGTCGAGACTAGCATAACCAGTGAAATTTAAAAGACCAGACCATTGGCGAGAGGCAATGATTTCCTCGAAACCAGGATGGGTAAAATCCGAAATGACAGTAGCTCGTTCAATTGTAACAGCCCGATTTTTAAGCCAAGAATTGAACAGCTTTTCATTCCCTGTGGTACGAAACCGTACAATTTCAGGCTCAGGAGCGGGGACTTGAGATTTATCCTTTGATTTGGCCGAGGGCTGTGAACTGGAAGCACCCATGGCTTTCTTATGAGAAGATGAGGGTAGAGGAACCCTAGAATGAACCGCGCCAGCATCATATGAGCCATCTGCAGACTCAGGGACATCATCTTCATCCTGAGAGATGACAAGGCAGCGCTTAGGGCGTCCCGCCATGAAAATAGAGGCAATGAGAAGAAGATATTGAACAGCCATGGATCCAAATGCAAGAATACAGTGAAGATGGATCCAATGGTAAGGGTTTACCATGAAGAGAGACGGCTGGAAGTGCGAAGAATACCCCCTGGAACTAAACCACGAAAGGAGGGAGGATCGTACGGCACTGAGGGAGAAGCACTACAGCTGGGCAAGAGAACCTTTAGTGAAGGAAGCAGTTCTCTTGTGAAGACGATTGGAAGTTCTTTAACCTTTTAAACACATGATCAGTGAAACCGTGAACCTAGAAACCAAAAAATGACTGAGATCACGCATGTGATAGCTGAAAGCACGGGAATCCCAGCTAGATTCTTGCAAAGGAAAACTTCAAAAGGGAAGGAATCTCCAAAAATCATGAAGGCAGGTTTCGAAAACCCCATTTCAGGTGTTCGGTCAACCGAACAATCACTCAAGGTCGACCCATTGTGACTGAGATTCTGAATCCATGTAAGAGATGAGGAAGACAAATTTGGATGCATGTGAGGTGGCAGCTTTTTGGAGAAGAATCTCTGAAAAATCTGAAAGAGAGTATCAAATCCCTCCAAAACAGAAATTAGAACAAGCTAGTGACCCAAGGATTGCAACACTTGAAGGGCAAGGTAAGATCTTTTCATGAAAACCTCTAAAATCAACCAACAACATGCAATTTGTTAGAAAAGATTTTCAAAAATTTGTTATTTTGCAAATCAAATTTCTTCATAATAATTTTAATAAGAAAATCCATGATGTGCACATTTTGCAGGTAACCAATAATACCATGTCCAAGAATATGTAGAATAAAATAATGAGTAGACGAGGATATTTCCATCTACACAATGCACAAGGGATGGCAAGACACAGGCACATAATGTAATGTACAATTAATAATAGGCTATACCATCAATGTGCAATGGAGGTGAAATTCTGACTTTACACCTTTAGAGGTAAGCACCCTTAGATAGATAAAGACATTAGTGCAGACCAGGAACACCAAGCTTCAAAAATAACTGAGAGATGCATATAGGATAATAAAAAAAAATAAAGAATTTTATGTCCTATTTTTACCCTTTTTATAAGTTGCTCTCACATTGTTGATGGAATTTTTTTTTGGTGAAGTTATTCGTGATCAGTCTTTTTCTTTTGAATTTTGAGATGCAAAAGGTGGCTTTCACACTAACTGGGTAGGTAGCCCTAGCTATTGGCAATAGAGGCTTTCACTCTAGGGACCCAGATAGATACCTACTGTCCTCCTAAGTAGCCATTTCATACTGTTTGCATCCAATAGTGGCTTTCACACATTCCCAGAGGTAGCCATTTCCCTTGTATAAAACTTTTAAACGGGGGCACATTTTGGGGGATGTACCTTTATGATCAAATCAGATTTTGTCAACTGGAAGAGCCATCATGACTAATATCATTGCCTGTTCATAGGGATATGTACCATTTTTCAGGAGATAGAGTGCTAGTGCAGATGATTGTGCAACAATATTTGCCATATTTCTAGCTGTATTTAGCAAGATAGTCTATGTGCACTTCCCTAAAGCATTTTGGTAGGTATTATATCCTCATGTACTCAATAGAATCCAATATGTATCTTGGACAAGCATTATGAGCACAAGAAAAATTCAGCAAAGCACACCACAAAAGGTCACAACCAATGCCAACAATATGTTTTTTTTTTTATTTAATGTTTTTGGATTTTTGAAATTAGCGAAACAAACCAAAAAAGTAGTACACAAAAACAAATAATATACACCGGAGGAATAGATCTAGGAATAGATATGGATCTGAGATTACCTAGACTATCAAGAAGCACTCAAATCACTCAATACCGCACACACAGATGGATTTCCTAAGAAACTCAAACCTAAGGGAGTCTAGAGGTTTGGTTAGGAGATCTGCAAGTTGAGTATCAGTTTGCACATATTCCAATGTAATGACACTTTGTTCACCAAGCTCTCGAATGAAGTGGTGTTTAATGTCTATGTGTTTGGTGCGAGAGTGTTGCACGGGATTTTTGGAGATGTTGATGGCACTTGTATTAACACAATACACAGTCATGGTGTCTATTCTATCTCATAGTCCTGCAACATCTGTGAAGTTGAGTGCAACAACTGCCTGCTTCAATGTACTCAGCCTCGGCAATAGACAAAGAGATGGAATTCTGTTTTTTGCTAAGCCAATCAACCAAACAGTTTCCAACATAAAAGCATCCTCCGGAGATGCTTTTCCTATCATCAGCATTTCCAGCCCAGTCGGCATCAAAATATCCAACAACCACGGCATTAGTATCAAAGAGATACTAGAGGCCAAAAGAGAGAGTTCCACTTACATATCGAATAATTCGTTTAACAGTAAGTAGGTGTGACTCTTTGGGGCTTGCTTGATAGCAAGCACACACTCCGACACTAAAAGCAATGTCAGGACGACTGGCAGTGAGATAAAGCAGACTACTAATCATACTTCGGTATGTGGTTTAGTCGACACTTTTGCCTGAAGTATCTTTGCTAAGTTTGGTGGTGGTGCTTATACGAGTGCGAGCATGTTTAGCTGAGCTCATGCCAAATTTCTTTACAAGGTCTTTGGCATATTTGGTTTGGGACACAGATATCCCATTGCTCATTTTTTTTACCTACAGACCAAGAAAGAAATTCAACTCACCAACCATGCTCATCTCAAATTCATTCTTCATTTGTTCAGCAAAGGAGTGTTCATATGAGTCAGATGTGGAACCAAAGACAATATCATCAACATATATATGAGAAATAACCATATCATCCTTGATGTTTTTAATGAATAGGGTCCTTTCTACTCCCCCTCTCGAAAATCCCTTTTTTAAGAGGTATATAGTCAGTCTCTCATACCAAGCTCTTGGAGCTTGTTTCAAACCATAGAGAGCCCTTTTTAATCGATAAACCTGATCAGGATGATTAGGGTCCTCAAACCCTTTTGGCTGTTCCACATAGACTTCTTTCTGAAGAACACCATTCAGAAAGGCACTCTTGACATCCATCTGAAAAAGTTTGAATTTGAGATGGCATGCAACAGCAAGCAAGATCCTAATTGACTCTAGTCGGGCAACAGGAGCAAATGTTTCATCGAAATCAATGCCCTCAATCTGAGTGTATCCCTGTGCAACTAACCTATCCATGTTTCTTACAATGGTACCATGTTCATCGGATTTGTTCTTGAAAATCCATTTAGTACCAATAACATGTGTATTTTTAGGCCTAGGAACTAAAAACCATACATCATTCCTTGTAAACTGATTGAGCTCTTCTTGCATGACATTTATTCAATTTTCATCAGTGAGAGCTTCAGTCACCTTTTTGGGTTCAAATAGAAATGTAGCAAAAGTGACTAACTTCATTTTCAACTTGTTTTCGAGTTCTCACTCCACTTTCAAGGTTTCCTATAATTTCAGTTGAAGAGTGAGGCCTCATAACCCTAGGATGTGTAGGTTTTTTAGGAGGTGACTTTGAAGGTGATTCATCTTCTGATTTAGATAATGGAATTTTCACACCTTCATCAGCATTATCATCCTCTAGTTGCAAGGACTCAGATCCTGAGTCATCAACCACCATATTTATGGACTCTATAACAGTGGAGGTTCTCAAGTTATACACTCGAGAAGCCCTACTGTTTGTGGAATATCCAAGAAAAATCCCTTCGTCACTCTGGGAATCAAATTTACCCAATTGCTCTCTATCCCTAAGGATATAGCACTTACTTCCGAATACTCGAAAGTACTTGAAATTGGGTTTCTTGTTGTACCATAGCTCATAGGGTGTCTTCCTAGTTCCGGCCTAGTGTAGACTCTGTTAACAGTATAGCATGCAGTGCTAACTGCTTCAGCCCAAAAATGAGCAGCCAGGTTGTTGCTGTGAAGCATCACCCTAGCCATCTCTTGAAGCACCCTGTTCTTTCTTTCCACCACACCATTTTGCTGAGGTGTTATTGGTGCTGAAAATTCATGCTTGATGCCCACTTCATCACAAAATTCATTGTACTTGGAGTTTTCAAACTCCTTTCAATGATCACTTCAAATACGAGTGATGAGGCATCCTTTTTCATTTTGCACTCTTAAGCAAATGTTCTTGAAGTTCTCAAATGCATCCGACTTCTCTCTTATGAATGCCACCCACGACATCCTTGAGAAATCATCACTAGGATATATCGCTTTCCTCCTAGACTTTCAGTTCGAGTTGGACCGATGAGATCCATGTGTATTAGTTCTAGTGGGTGTGAGGTAGCGATATTTGAAGTCTTCTTGTGTGGACTTTTAATTTGTTTGCCAATTTGACATGGCCCACACACAGCAGTAGAGGGCATCCCTAGCTTTGGCACACCTCTCACACGCTCGTGTTTTGAGAGTTTTCTTAGGTCTTTGAAATTCATGTGACCTAGCCTCCTGTGCCACAGTTCAACTTCTTCAACTTTAGCCCTGTTGGACATTTGAGAAGAACCAACACTAGGAATTAAACCATAACAATTGTCAGTAGTTCTTGACCCTTCCAGAACACACACACCTTTGTCACCCATAACAGAACACTTGTTGTTGATGAAGTGGACAGTATGATGATCATCGCACAATTGACTTATGCTAATTAGATTAGCTTTCAGTCCTTCTACAAACAAGACATCCTTCAGTTTAGGAATGCCTGGTGCTTGGATGACACCTTTTCCTTTCACAAAGGATTTGCTTCCATCACCAAAAGTAACAGTCTCATCTGAGCATTCCTCAAGATGAGCAAAGAGGGACTTGTTACCTGTCCTGTGTCTGGAGCATCCACTATCAAAATACCACATGTCAGAATTTTGGGCTTTCAAAGCGGTGTGGATGACAAGGCATTTTAGATCATCCTTTCTCACATAAATGAACTTAGACTTTTGGGGAACCCTATGGTCTTTGTTCACTTCATTTGTAAGCATGACCTTCTTCTTGTTAGATCTCCTGTTCTTCCTTCTTTTCTGGGTGAACCTTGCATTTTGGACCATCCTGTTACCTTCTTTATGATGAGCATAAGAAGTGTCACGACCATCTTGTATACTAGAGAGTTGAGCAATTTTCATCACTTCTTCACTCAAACTCCTAGACTTTTCTGCTAAGGCTTGAATTTGCCTTTAAAGATTCCCTTGATGTTGTGTTTGATTCCAAGAACCATTTCGGGGATTTCTCCTAAAGGCAATGCAGTTAGGTCGGATGTGACCATTCACTCCATAATGGTGACAAGTGGGAATGAACCTGGAAGGAGGAGATCTGTTAGCCTTGGACTGAACTTTTGTTCTCTCAGTTTCAGTTGAATTTTTACCTTGTCCAGATATAACAAAAGTTTGGTACAACTGAGAGTTTGGCATCCTAGATGTTGATCCTAAGGAGTTAGAACCCACAAATCTTGGATTTTCATGTATTGGCTCAAATGTTGCAGTAGACATTGTTCCGACATTCAAAGGGCCGGATGGTCTATCTGGATGTCCTATACCGGACATGTTTACTGTTGAGCGTTGCATGCTAGCCAGTTTATCCAAAATTTGAGTGTTGCTAAGGAGTCTAGCTTCTTTTTCAAGTTCAGTTACTTTCTTAGCTAGCCCATCCTTAACTTTTAGAATATCAAGAAATTCCTTTTCTAGAAATCTAACTTTTTCAATAAGGTTATTTCTTTCAGATTCCAATTCTAAAATTCGAGTCTTTGACTCTTCAGATACACTCATGGATTTTTCTTCCTCAGTTTCTAGAACCTTGATCCATTTGGATAGAGAGGCATTTTCTTCCTCAAGCTATTCTAGTTTGGACACCAGTTCAGCCTTTTCACTTTCAAGCTGAGAAACTAAAGCATTCTTCCCTTCTGCTTCTAGTTTGCAAGAGTCTCTTTCTTGTTGGGTAAATTTAAGTTGTTTGTTCAAAGAGATCTTTGCTTTCTTCAGCTTAAGGCTTTCAGAGAACAACCTTTCATAGGCTTTGTCTATATCTTCATCAAACTCAGAGACAGTGTGACTCTGATCATAATCTTCACCAGACTCACTTACTTGATCTTCATCACTCTTTTCTTCGTGAGTAGTGGGAGGATGGTCTATCTCTGATAGGGTGACAGTGAAAGCCATGTGATTTTCCGATTCCTCACTTGAGGTAGAACTTTTAGATTGTTCTTCATTAGAATCACTGTCATCCTATGTGGCATTCATCACCTTTCCCTTAGACTTCTTCTTGTTAGGGCAATTAGGTGAGATATGGTCATAGCCTTTGCATTCATAGCTTTGAATACCACGAGATTTCTTGTCAGTTCCTTTGGGGACTTTCTTGTTATCCCAAGGTTTTGACTTTGGCTTTTCAAGAGGTTTTCCTCCTGGTTTAGGCTTGAACCTTCTATTTGTTTTCAGATATTTTTGAAATTTTTTAACAAATAGAGCCAATTCCTTCTCTCCCAACTCAGCATCACTGTCATTCTCATCCAAGGTCTCCTTGACAGTTTTCAAGGCTACAGATTTATTTTTCTTGGATGGTCGAAGATTGAGTTCGTAGGTTTGGAGTGATCTGACCAATTCCTCAATCTTGAGAGCATCAACATTCTTGCTCTCCTCGATGGCAGTGACCTTAGATTGAAACCTTTCCGGTAGAGATCTAAGGATTTTTCTAACAATTTTGGACTCACTAATTTTCTCACCCAGGTTGAAACTGGAGTTGACAATATCACTTAGTTTAGCATAGAATTCATCAAAAGTGTCATTGTCCTCCATTTTCAAATTTTCAAATTTTGTGTTGAGGATTTGAAGCTTAGAGATCTTGACAGTGGTTATACCTTTATGAGTCATTTCCAAAATATCTCATGCCTCCTTTGCTGTTTCACATGAAGAGATTCGTCTGAATTCTTCAACAGTGACTGCAGTAAAGATGGCATTGAGACCTTTCGTTTTCCAACCACTTGTCTCGAGCTCTTCTTTGCTCCAATCCTTGGTGCTTTTAGTGAGAATTACATCACCTAAAATATTCACCGGTGGAGTCCATCCATCCTGAATGGACATCCAGATTCTCTCGTCTATGGATTTGAGAAATACTCTCATTCGAGCTTTCCAATATGCATAATTGTTCCCATCAAATAGTAGGGGACAAGAGATGGATCCACCCTCTCTTAAAGTAGTCATTGACTTAAGGATAGACACAAGATCACACTTAAGGGATTTAACCTTATGAGTGAACCTGCTCTGATACCAATTGAAATTCCTTATTCTAATGCACTCTTAAACCTAGAAGGGGGGGTGAATAGGTCTACTATAATTTTCTCTACCAATTTTACTTTTAATCAATCACATAAAGCCAAACTGACTTGAACACACAGGATTTTTACGTGGAAAACCCTTCCGGGAAAAACCACAGGACCTAATCCAGCACAGAATCCACTATGAGAAGATTTAAACAATACAAGACTCGAATCTTACCCAACCGGACACAACACCACGTTCCTCGGTATCGATTCCTCAGCTTACAAACCACGAACACAGCACGTTCGATCTCCGTAATAGAAGCTCCGGTTCCTCACCGGCCAATCTTACTCAAAGTGATTAACCACGGTCTCCGAATACCGATCTCCGTCCTTGACAGCTTTAGCACAGGCTAACCAACAATCACAGTAGAGCAACAATGGATTTTAGGGTTTGTGGAAGCCCTAGGGTGATCTCTTAATGTTTAAGGATCATATAATGCAAAGTATAGAAAATATGCTTTAGAACCATGCAAAACCTAGAGGTCAATTATTGGAGATGAAGATCAATGAACCAAAGAGTTTTCATAAACTCAAAGCAATCACAAAGTGCTCTAAAAAGTCTCCAATTCATGTCACCCACGGATTGGGAGAAGTCCCCTATATATAGGAAAGGTTCAAGGGATTAGAAGTTGCTAAAAAGTGATTTTGGAATGTTTTTTTTTCATATCAAGGTCGACCCTGGGGGTCCCTGGGTCGACCCATTATAGCAAAGTCAAGATTCAGCCGAAAATCCATATCAGGGTCGACCCATGGGGCACATTCGGTCGACCAGATGGTGCCTTTCGGTCGACCGGATGGTCCTCAGGGTCGACCCTCATAAAAATCACTCTCTGCCAAAAAACCTGGTACAAAATGTGGGCTATTCAGGGTCGACCCAAAACGGTCAGGGTCGACCCTGGGGTGCATTTTCTTATTTTTCATCTTTTCAGTCATTGAATGCATTCCCCTATCAACCCTACCCTTTTTTTGACTTAATTTTAATGATGAATTAGCACTTTCATGAGGCATCATAGGGTCATCTAGGTCTCTCACTAAATCCCAACTTTTTAGCCACTGTGAGTGATGAGGCTTCAAGAATCTTCACGACTTCTACTTCACTTTGTCTTCAAACTGGATGAGACCTATTATGACCTAAATACAACCTTTTGGGCTCGGAATTTTGCTAACAACATTTTGACTTTACAATTCCTGAGATTCTGTCCGTGGACAGTTGTGGAGTTCTGTCCGTGGACGGTCTTTTGTTCCCCTCTGTGGGATATTTTGGACCTTGATCCCTGGAATCTGTTCGTGGACGTTTCTTGTTCACGGATGAATGCCCTAAAGCATCTTCCTCAATTACTTTGTATTTTTTAAAGTTATTTGAGGGATTGTTTATTAAGTCCTTTAGGCCCTTGGCCTTGTTCATTTGCCCTGGTGAAATTTTGGCAGCATCTCCCCCTCCCGGAAAATTTTTCAAAGGGAGAGCTCTGTCAGTCAGCTTGGACTGAGGGGGCTTATATCAAACTTGTCCTATGGTCGGCCCCAGCAATTGTGGCCTTTCCACTATGGACTGTTGGGATTTGGGACAGCTTGTTAGGTCTAGCCCAGTGTTTGACATAGGTTCGCCTTTTGGGCTAACTTGTCGCAGAATGGTTGAACCATCCTGCAGTGTGTATACCTGGTTGGGTACACCCTCTGTGATGCACTCTAATAGGAATACGAAGTTTCTTCATTTGACAAATTGGAAAGGGAATGCCTCCGCTAAGCATATAGGGGTTCTCGCTTCTCAAGCTTTGTTACGCTACCCTTCTCGCTGGCAGACCCCTTAACTAAGTTTAGCCAAAGTCCCCTATCAACTCAACCTGGAAAGGGAATAGACCACCTTGAACTCTGGCAAAACACCCTGTGCGACCTCCGTGAGGGCAAAGAGTCCAGTGACCTTCAACCACACACTATCTTTCAATATGTAACCATACAAGAATGAAAGTCACAGTAATTGATTAATAATCTCAATGAGTTGTGTGAAGGTTTCTCCCAATGGTTGTCAGTTGGAAGGTTTGGAATCAGAGAAATATTGGGATGTTTTAAATGACCTTACCCATATTCAGTTGGGAAGAACTTTTGGAGGGATAATCTGGAGACGAAGTGATGAGGATTCTGATGCGAGTAAGTGTGGACAAATATAGGATCTGAGATAGAACATCGATCATTGTATAGAGGGGACATGTTGAAGCTAAAATAAGAGCAACATCCTCAGCCCTAAGAGCATCTCCAATCCTATCTCTAAAAGTTCCATATTTTTACTCTAAAATGGAGGGTTAAATTTTTTAGGAATCTTCTTTTTGTACTTGCATCTCCAACACAAACTTCCTATTTCTTCCCTATTTCCATTAAATATTTATTTTTTATTTTTTTAAATATCATTGAAGAAGCCAGGTTTGAACAGCTTTTTTGAAAAGTTAAAAAAAATATATTAAAATATCATTTAGGGGAAGTGAAATGCTCGACATCAATGCCGAGCAAAATCGTTTCCGGCAAAATGGGTTCCGGTATTAGAGCAAGTGTTTTGGAAAAAGCTAACTAAAATGCCAATAATGTTGGCTTTAGGGAGTGCGTTGGAGGTGCTCTAACATGTTTAGTGGTTTAGGGAAGAGAGTCTCTATGAGAACCTGCTGTCTTGGCACTTGCCCCCATAAGGAAACTGTATAAAGACGAGGTTTGGACTGTTTGGTGTGTCGTAACGGATATGGATGCTTGTTGCAATTTATTGGGTTTACCATTTTTGTTAGACCAAGATGTCACGCGCAAGGTCACGCCAATACATACTACTTTGACAAGGAGGACATTCATATCAAGCTGTTTCCTTCGAAGGACATTGGAAGAAATGGGAGCAAATGGCCAAGATTCTAAATCCTTAACAACACAGATTTTTCCATATAGATTAGAGAGTACTTGTCACATAGGATGGTAATCCATTGAGCAACTACCCCAAAGCATATGGTCACTGCTTATGGAGTTTACCACATCATGCGGAGTTGCCTTACGACTTCATTTGATGAAGGATATCCAGCATAAGGCAAATTGGTGCTAAAAGTGATGAAGGATTGTAGAGACCCGAATTTATTCTCTTAATGTTTGTGAACTTTATTAAATGCTATTGATTCATGTGTTTAATTCGTTTAATGTAGTTAAGCCTATAAATTTAATGCTAAATTTAATTCTTTTAATGTAGTGATTTTAAAACCCAAATAAAACGTTAAATTCAAGTTTTTTTTGAGGTTTAATTGCATGAAAAGAAAGAAAATAAATAAGTAGCAAAACGCAAGCGGGCGATTGATCGCTCAAAACGCCGTTCGGTGGCGGACTTGTGCGTTTTTCGACTTGTGGAGTCCTTAGGGCTCCCAACACTATAAATATCCCCTTATACTCGTGAGTTAAGGGTTTTCTAAAACTTTTTAGACCTAAAAGAGAGTGAGAGAAGAGATTTTTGAGAGATCCAAGAGGAGGGATCAAAGGTTTTGCAAGGAAGAAGGGTGAAAAAGCGTAAATCAACCTCATTCACAAATGTGTGATCGTAAAGGTAAATATAACTTCCTTCCTTTCAATATAGTGAGTTTAATATAAAATTATGAAAGTGATAGATCTAAATCAAGAACAAGCAAGATTAAGCATACATGTGATATTTTTTTTAAATTATGATTTCATATGAAAAATATGTATGATGTTAGAAAGAGTGTTTTAATCATGATCTTCTTATGGAAAATATATATGATGATTTTGAGAATGCTTTAGACTATGATTTCCTCATAGAAATTATATATGATGTGTAGAGAGTTTAAATTTATGATTTCCTTGCGAAAGATATTGATGATGTTAAAGAGGTGCTTGTGATTTAATTATTATATTAACAAGGGGAAAGAGAATGATCTTGTGGTTTATTTTGTGATGAAGAATGGAGGAAGTAGTGAATGGTTAAATTTGATAAGTAGTGAATGGTTAAATTTGATTGAGTGATTCTATGTTGCTTTGAAATTATAGTATGTTACAAACTAGGGTTTTGAGAGATTAATTTAATTAAAATTATGTATTGTAAATTGAGACATGATGAATTAAATTGTCTCTATTTTTGTAGTCAACAACTTGATAAACCCATATTTTATGTTGATCAATTATGAGAAATTCTGCATGTTTCAATTGTGAATGATTTAAAATTATCATTATTTCACTAGCACTTATTCACGAAATTGGACATGAACAAGTATGATAATAAGAATCAAGATGATAAGTATTATGCATGTATACAAGAACACAAGCATGATTGTATGATTAATTTTTGAACGGACCGAGTACCCACAAGCCTAAGGCCAAGGCAAGACAAGCCGTATACACCGGGTAATGTGTAAACAAGCCGTATACATCGGGTAATGTGTAAACAAGCCAATGACTGTTGTTGTCGGCAGGTGCTGGATTTGACATTTGTACCCCAGGACCTTAGAAAGATGAAGAATACGAGGAAGAAGAGGAAGAGCCAACAGGTGAATATCCCGAGGGAGAATGGAATTTGGACCGTTGGCCATTTCCTGGAAATTAGATTAGTAGTATTTTTTTTATTGGAAGTTGAAACATTGTAATAGACTTATGTTTTGATTTGATTGTTATCTGGGGATCATTAGAGATGATTCAGTTCATTTAGTTGACCTTTAGTATTTATTTCAGACATTAGACTTGATCAATAATTATTTAAAGAAAAATTTTCAGGTTCACTTTTTAGATGCCTTAATTGCTTTATAACAGGAAGTTATGAAAGTTAATGGTTAAGTCACGTGCTAAAGTCTCACTTCAATTTAGGTGGGATTTTGGGGCGTGACAAGGATGTAGTCTAATATAAATTACTGGAGACCAACCAAAGAGTTTTCTATAGGATTGTAGTCTAATATAAAATAAATTAGAATAAAATAATTTAGTCCTATAGAAAATAAACAAATAATATGATTAATCTTCTTATTCAATCATCTTATGCTCATATTTTATAATTGTCACACAGTTTGGTGTGGGGAAGCTTAAGATCTAAATTTTGAAGAGTTTCTGGAATGAATGAATTTGGAGGAATGGCTGTGATTTTAAAGAGTTGCTGAATCCATCTTTAAAGAAAAGGCTTATGTGAAAATGGATGTAAGAATAGTGATTTTAAAAAAAAAGGCACTCATCACATCAAAGCTGGGCATTAAACAAATGCTAAATCATCTCAGTGACAGTGAAGAAAACGCTAAAATTCTCACTAATAGAATGTATGTGCTTTCCCAAAATCTATAAGAACTTCTAAAGCTAGTTTCAAACAAAACATCATCACAATATCCGAATTTGTTACATCACAGACAACAGGATCATTAAACCAATAAATAACGCAAAGAAATTAAATCATCTACAAACTTATATAACATCAAATAATCAAGAACAAAAATCTAAAATCTAAACTTACAACACCACTAACAACACCACCACTACCATCACCCACCACCACCACTACCGGACTAACACCACCACCACCACTATCATCACCCACTACCACCATCACCACCACTACCATAACCCACCACTAACACCACCACCACTACCATCACCCACCACCACCACCACTAACACCACCACTATCATCACCCACCACTACCATACACCATCACCCACCACCACCCCCACCACCACCACCACCATCACCCACCACCACCATACACCACCACTACCATCATAATATATAATGTAATTAAAATGATAAATAAAATATTTTGAAATTAGCATTTACCTCTGGAGACGCATGTGGTGCTGGAGTACCCTGACCTGCAACCTGTTGTGAAAAAATTGAATAAATAAATGAATGAATATCTAAATTTAAAAAAGGATTATATATACCTACTGCCCCTGAAAGAACTGGTGGAACATCCGCTACATTTCATTGAGCTGAGTTTGTTGGGCCTCAATCATAGCGGTTTGGGCCTCCATCTGAGCTTTTTGGGCCTCCACCTGAGATTTCGTCGCCTATAAAGAATATCATTTTCCAATCATTGTAAGTAAGAAAAATAAGTAAAAATCAACATATATGATAATTGTGTTCGTACTCTATATATTTTGTGACTTAATCACAGTTGATCAACACATAACGATATGTCTGCTGCCATTCCAAGTCACTTAAGATATATGGTTCTACACCACCTATTACACTTTCATCGTCATTCTTCACCGGCCTGTTCAATCTCGATTCCATATTATTTAGATACCTTGAGCAGAATGCCATGCATTCTTCTACCAAATACCCTTCTGCAATGGAACCCTCTAGTCGAGCTCGATTGCACACATAAAACTTTAGTGTATATAAGTACCTATGTGAATTAAATTTTGTGAAGATAAGAGAAATTCTCGGTAACAAGAAGTTTGAACAGTACTATAAAATTATAATTGAAGGCATACCTTTCGATAGGATACATCCACCAGTATTGTACAGGTCTACCTAGTTTTGCCTCTGCGGCCAGGTGTATAGGCAAGTGCACCATAATATCAAAGAAAGCCGGCGGGAAACTTTTCTCTAAATGACAAAGCGTAAGTGCAATTTTTTCCTCTAACCGTCTCAAATCCTCCACTTGAAAAACTTTTGAACATAAACCAAAAAGAAGTTGCACAGTTCAAATAGGACTGAAGTTACATTCTTCGGCAATGTCTTCCTCACATCCAGTGGTAGGAATTGTTGCATTATAACATGAGAGTCGTGACTCTTCAGTCCATAAATTTTATGCTCTTTGATATTGACATTGTAAGCACCCAATTTTTACTCCCTGTGAAACCCCAGTCCTTCCCAGTGGAATCCTCTGTAAAACCCTAGACAAGCCCTAGGTATAGTCTAAACCCTAGGTATACCCTCAAACCTTGGAATCAATGCCTTTGAGTTCATGGCCCGTTGCCTTTAAAACCCTAAAACCCTAGGACAATCATCCGGATGCAAAGCCCATTACCCTTTACCCTAGGCTAAACCTAGGCTAACCCTAGCTAAGCCCTAGGTCTAACCCTAGGAGAACCCTAGACCAAACCTTAGCTTAAGACCTAGTAAAACCCTAGGACAAGCCCTCATGTGCTCAAGGCCCGTCTACAATTTGAAACCATTAGCCCAAGCCTTTGGGGACCTAAACAAGGGCCCACCAACACCTAGGGGTCCACTAGGGTGGGGCCCACAACCCATCAATTCAAAAACCAGGCGGGAAAAGTCACCAAAATAGGTATCTCACACCCCTTTCGGCCCAAGTGTGCGAGGGTCTGGCCTTAAATAGCAAAAATCCCTCAGTATCGGTAATGGGATTACTGACACTCTCAAAATATACTGTTTTGAGAGTGGCGGTAATCCAATTACCGCCACTCTGTAATCTCTACAAAATGCATACAGCCACCACCCCAGGCCACTTGGTCTCTCTCCCCTTGGTCCCCCACGCCTGTGGGGATGACCTTAGTGCCCCTGGCCTCTCCCTTCTCCTCTATAAATCCTAAACCATCCCCCATGGTTCAGGACGTCCATTTCTTCACGTCCAACCCCTGCCTGAGCTCCAACAGACCACCATAGCCTCTGTGCTTCCACCTGGGAAGTCCGTTAGGCTTCCTAGAAGCTTACCTTGCCTCTCCCAAGCCTCCCCTAACTCTCACCACAGTTCCAGCACCACCAAGTGCAACCACCGTCTAGCTCAGCCACCTGCAAATGCTGATCGAGGGTAGGGCCACCCCCTCACCCCCTCTCTTTCTATTTTGATTGTAAGGGACCCCTGGTCCTGATCCAGGAGTCCCAGTTTTCATTTCGTTATGATATTTTAGCTTCCATAGCCAAGGACAGGGGTCCCCCATCTCACCATAGGTGCAGGAAACCCCCTAGAGGCTTAACTCAGGTTCAAGACCTTCACAACATGCATGGCCACTCCCTGAGGGGTCTGGGGGTCCCTCAGTCTATGAAGGAACCCCTAGACTCAAGCTGGTGCAACCCCCGGCAAGGGAAAAGTCGTTTTCTAAAATTCTGCTAGTGGTCGGTAATACTATTACTGACACTATTTGCACCGTCTGTGTTTGGCTCATAAACCATAGTTAAGCTGAACCCTGATCAGTTCCAAGGCCAGGTTTAGGTACCTCAGACCCTTGCCCCCCTCTCTACAAAAAATTCGGACCCTAACTCAAGGTCTAACCATGGTTAGTGGGCTTTAAAACTCAGTCTGCCTTTCTATCGGTGATCTTATTACCGACAACTTGGAGCATTTTTTTAGAATGACTTTGGCCCCTATGGGGCCCACATAACTCATGCCCTGGGGCCCACTCAAGGCCCATTAGAAAGCCCAGGTTCGCCTCTTTATCCCTGCAAATTTTTAGACTCAGGGGCCTAGCCTAACCATGGTTAGGAAGGCCCCAAACCCCTGGTTAACAAAACTGCTCTACTATCGGTAATCAAATTACCGATAGCCCAAAAATTTGCTTCTTTCTTATTGGCGGTAATCAGATTACCGCCAACACAGACACTGGTTTTTGCAACTTTGGGCCCCTGTGGGGCCCACATCCGAGATGCTCTTGGCTGAGATCTGGTCCATTGGACTCCTGACATTTCAAGCTTCCTGGCCAAACTCTTACTTTTCCCAGGGGTGATCCCTACCCCTAGTTAAGCTCTCACAAACTAGGGTTAAAAGGTTATGGTAATGGAGGTAATCCGATTACCTCAATTCTTTAATTTTTTAATTTTGGGCTTTGTGCAAGGCCCAGACCAGGTAAGAAGCCATTCTAGGCCCTGCAACATCTTTTGGGTCCATTTTTGACTGACCTTGACCCTTAACCATGGTTAAAATATCATCCGGTTAACTTTTAACCATGGTTAAACACTATTTAACCCCACAAAAATTTAAAAAAATCTAAAAAAATATAAAAGACCAAAAAATGTTCTTCTTAGACTTTTAAACCATGGTTAGCATCCCTAACCATGGTTAACACCATTTTTACTGGTTAGCAACCCTAACCCTAGGTTAATGCATCTCTTAGCCTCCGGACTTCACCCTTAGCCTCCGGGCTTCATCCTTGGCCTACCGGGCCTGAACCCTAGTCTACCAGACTATCCTTCGGCCTACCAGGCCCTTACTTTACACATTAACCAACCACGGTCAAGCAAAATCCTCACTAAATTAGGCCCATTAGCCACCCTTAGTGCACACACACACACCCCCTAGCCTTAGCACGAGATCAGGTGCTAGGGCTACACTCGGTCTAATCTCACCCCTAATGTGAGTACGTAGGCAGCCTAACACGGGTTCGACCCTAGTTAGTATTTTTCTTTCTTCCAATTAGTTTTAACTTAACACTTCAGCATTTGATTAATCTTGGACTTTAATTTGGCTTAAACCTAACAAGTAGGGAACCACTATAAGTGGAAGTGTCGGGGTGCTTAACTCCTTCTCCGAACTTAACCGAACCTCTTACCCTGATCTTTGATCAGAGATCAAGTCCTTATCCAACATTTCCTGGGGACTTATCCCTTCTGAATGAATAAGTGGTGACTCTTATCCCACGTGAGACAAAATTTTAGGGTTCCCCAAAACCCGTTCTCACATACATGTCTTGCAATATATGACGAGTAACCATCTGAAACTTTCACACTCTTCAAGACTTTGCAAAACAACTTTTTCTCATTCTTATCAATCGAAAAGTATGCAAGGAGCAATTAAACTTTGCTTCTGTCAGGCAGCAATTGAGGGTGAAGTGGATGACGAATTCCCATTTCAACCAAGTCGTTACGCGCTTTTAAACCATCCTTAGATTTTCCTTCCAAATCTAACAAAGTCCTGACCACATTGTCGCATACATTTTTCTCGATATGCATTACATCAAGGTTGTGCCTCAACAAATTGTGATCCCAATATGGCAACTCGAAGAATATACTCCTCTTCTTCCAATTATACGACATATCCTCATGGCCCGTCTGCCTTCGTCCTATTTGCCTAGTCTGCTTCCCAAGGGATAAAGGAATACCCTCCAACTGACGCAACACATCGGACCCAAAGATTGTAGTTGGAGCACATCTGAACTCTGTAGTGCCAACGAAAGAGTTTCTACTCCTCCGAAACCTGTGATCTGGCTTTAAGAAACGACAGTGCCCCAAGTAACATTGCTTCTTGCTCTTAGACAAGTGTCGGCTACAAGTGTCCTGGTGGCATGAAGGGCATGCCAACTTTTCTTTCGTACTCCAACCTAACAACATGGTATACCCTGCATACCACCCTTTAAATTCTGAAAATGGTTGCATTTCAACCATTTTACCATTAAGGGCAGAGGAGTGGTTTAGACGACATTGTTGCGTCTTTTGATGTTACCGCTATTAATGCTCCTCCTCATTATAGTAGGGATAATGGCCGCCTCATGTGGCTTTTTTTTGTCTCCATCTGATGTCATCGACAACATCACCTCCACCATTTGATCTCCATCCCATCTCTGAATCATCTATTTCTCCGTATAAATTTGAAGTTATGATTGATTCAGTGTTGTTTGTTGTTTGCCAATATGATACATGGGATGGATGGGCATTTTTTTAGGGTGGTTTGCAAGGTTTCTTTGGTCGGACAGTAGAAGAAGGGGCTTTGTTTGTCTTTTAACTTGTTTATGGTATCTAACTTGGTGATTTCTTAAGAGTGGTGTACACAAGTAAATGTTTGGGTCCCTGTAGCGCCACCCTATTTTTATCAAATGAAGTTGAGTCATCCTTCTGACACCGTGATTCTCTCCTGTTGGAAAGTCATCATCATGCTCTGATCTTATGAAGATCCGTTGAAAGATGGAAACAGATATGTCCAATTATCGGATTCCCATCAACATGCCTTGTTGGAAGATTTTTTTTTCTTCTTCTTTATCCTATAAAATCTAGATGGCAGTAAGAATTTCTTCTGTCATTATCTAAACCTTTAGGGTGCGTTCGTTTGGCAAGAAAATCGGTGTAAGAAAAGAAAAGAAAGGAAAAAGAAGTGAAACTTAAATTTTCTCACAAAATAACCATTAAAAGATGGATGAAGTTTTTGGGAGAAAGATTGTCATTAATGAGAAAATGCAAGGAAATGAAAGTATGTTTCTTGCAAACCAAACACAAAAAATATGCGAGAAAACACACTTTTCATTCCTTTCCAACACTTTCTCCCCAAACGAACACACCCTTAAAGATCAATCAAGAAGAAAAGTATAAAAACAAGGGTGCGCTTGGATTTATGGAATTGGAATTGAGCCAAAGAATTGAATTCCATGGAATTAAAACCCACTGAATTAAATTTCACAGAATTCATAATTTTATCGTTTGGATGCACTATTAAATTCATGGAGAAATGAAACCATCTGGCTTCACTTTTGTTTTTAAATTCTACAGCATTTTTCAAATAAAACCATTTTACTATGGAATTGAATTTCACAGATTTGCCTTTAAAATCACTACTCAAATTCTATATGGAATTAGAGAATTCTAATTACTTCCTAATTGAAATTGTGTGATGGAATTGACAATTTTGTTCATCATTTCCATAAATCCAAACACACACTAAGATCATCCCTTACTAGATGTGGCCTTACAACTCCAATAATACAATTGGTCCATACCATTTTGGACGAATATCTAGGTAAGATAAACTTTGAAGCCAACCGTGATGCACCCACACTCTTGAACCTGAATAGTCGAGCCTAGGTTTAACCGATTCAGAAGTAGAACTTGAAGAAAATTAGATCCCTTGTAAATTGTAATCGTTGGACTCAATAATCACTCACTCACACCTTAAAACAAAAGAGACAAATGAGAGTCCCACCCCACCCATGCTATCATGTATATACCATTGGCCCTCCTCTTGTCACATTTATAATGGTGCCCTTCTCAACCATTGCGTCCCTTCCCATGAGGATGATGGATTGGGCATGGCCCAATCGACAGAGTACCAGCCATAGCATTTGCATTGCATCAGAAGGGGTAGTGAATATAAATTTTCATAGCAAGGAACCTGAACCCGCCCCTATTATTCAAAGAATCCGAACTAAAATTTGAGGCACACCAGTATAAATTTAAAAAAATAAGTGGTGGGGGCTAGCCGAGTGGTAGTGTATGCCCTCACTAAGAGAGAGGTTCAAGATCGATCCCGAAAGGTGTGTCACCACCATTCGCCAAGCTTCAAATGTTATGCATTAACCCACTGACCTTTTAGAGCAGTACTAACCCAATTAACCGAAAGTTGAGATGCACTCAAAGAAAAAATAGGGGTTATTACATATCAGCTGTTGTGTTGTACCAGCTTTTCAAATACACTGTTATGAGTTACAAGTTACAGTTTTGCAAGTTATCTCATGGTTTTGCAATCGTTAGACAAACAACCTGAAGCCTAAGTTTTGTTAAGCTTCCGTTTGATATTGTTAGGGAAATAACGATTATGCCTTTATAAAATTTCATAACTTCACAAAGCCTTTTATACCCTTGAACTATGGGTAGTAAGTTTTAACTAAGATTCACACCCTTAAAGATAAAGTATCTGACCCTGGTTTAAAAAAAATACTAACGTGCCCCCATTTAAGTCCCTTTAACTTAGGTTAAGATAACACTAACCCTTAGAGTTAACACAACTAACCTTGGTTTTAAAATAAAAAAATTAACATGCCCCTTTGTATTCCCTTTAACTGTGGTTAAGATTTCTTAACCTTTAGGGTAAAAGCATCTAACCTAGATTTTTAGAAAGTTTTTTGAAAAAAATTAACTGTCCCTTTGTAACTCCCTTTAACTGTGGTTAAGATTCACTCACCCTTAGGGTTAAAACATCTAAATTTGGTTTTTAGAAAAAATAAAATAAAATTGAAGGTGTCCCCTTTTAGCTCCCTTTAATTTTGGTTAAGATCAACTAACTCTTAGGGTTAACCTTATTTTTAGAAAAGAAATTTAACCTATCTTTTAACTCACTTTAATTGTGGTTAGGGTTCACTAATCCTTATACAAGGGGACGTGTTAATTTTTTTGGAAATACCAAGGACCATGATGCTTAACGCTATGCATTAATTGATATTAACCACCATTAAAGGGAGTTAAAAGGAGACAAATTAAATTCTTAAGTTTTTTAGTAAACCTTAACCACGGTTGAAAGACAAGTTCAAATTAAATTTTTTTCTAAGAACCAAAGTTAGATGTTTTAAACCTAAGGGTGAGTGAATCTTAACCATAGTTAAAGGGGGTTACAAAGGGACACATTAATTTTTTCTACGTTTTTTATCATGGTTAGATGCTTTAACCCTAAGGGTTAATGAATCTTATCCATGGTTAAAGGGATTTTAAAGGGAACACTTTAATTTTTTCTTTTAAAACCAAGGTTAGCTGCTTTAACTCTAAGGGTTAGTGTTATCTTATCTCAAGTTAAAGGGAGTTAAAAGCGGGGACACGGCTAATTTATTTATAAAAACTAGGGTTAGATGCTTTATCTTTAAGGGTTAGTGTTTTTGATGAAGGATCTTATTTAGGGAAATGCTTTTGAGAAAGTATTAGGGTCGAGACCATGAAACTACAGCGCACTGGATTCCAGCTGGAGCACACAATGTGAAAATGGGGTCTACCTGAAATCTTGAGCTGCACAACATGGTCTAGGTGGTCTCGGCTCTAACTGGGTCTTGATAGTAAAGTCCTATCATTTACCCACGTTAGTATAGGGTTTAATGGTTATCACTGAGAATTGGAGTTCTCGCTACTCATCACCCAGGTGAATGGATCCCAAGAGGCCACACCCCACAATTACCGCAAGAGGCTGCGTGAAACCTTTTTTTTTTTAACCTGTGAATTGTACTTGCAGTTACTATTGCATAAATCCAATCTCATCGAAGGGGGAGGCAGACTATTCCCTTTATACAGGTCAGATGGAAAATGACTTAGTGTCTGGTGTGATGTGAGACTGGGGATGGATTTTTCTTAAGTAGTGCTAAACCCTAACTCTTAGAAGATGGGAACTCCTTTCCATCCTACTCGTATTGTACACGTGTCAAACACAAATAAAATCCACCATCAGGATCCTTACCATGCTGAATATGTATGACAGAGAGGAGGATGTTATTTCTCATAATATCCCCTTCTTCACTCATAAGGAAATTGTGATATATGTATTTTCTTTTTAGATTAATTTTCATGCAGAGCTCCGCAGGATATTTAAACTGTTTTTTTTTCTTTCATATCTCAAATCAATGACCGAGTCAACTGATTCTACCTAGAGGTTGATTCTGTCACAATAAGAAAAAGAAAAAGACAAATAATACTCTTATCATGTCTTTGTCAAAACATTAACTGGAGTCCTTGATTTTATTTTATTTTTTGGTGAACACAGCATTTCATTAAACAAAGGGAGGCATTACAGGAATAGGGGGAACTTCCCCTGAGAAATGAAAATCACTCCCAATACTATCTCTATGAGGCTCTTGAAGGGAAATACTTTCATTGAGTGCTCGCTGAGCCAGATTGTGCACTATGGTATTGCCAAGGCGACTGATAAAATTGTATTGCACCTGTGTACTCCTATGCGTAAGCTGCAAATGATGAATATCGTGGAGAATAGATTGGCTGTCCCAATGAGATGGCACCGTTGGTCCTCGAAGATAGTTAATCAGGTCCTTTGCATTTGATTCGATTATAACTTGTTCCCATCCATTTCGTATCGCTGCTAGGAGTTCCAACCTAATTGCTTCGGCCTCTACTGTTCGACTACTCCCCGCCAAGAGGGCCTTATGAAAAACAGCAATGGTGTCGCCTTTGAAATTTCGGGCTACACCCCCCGCCCCTGCGGCATAACCACTTTGGAGGGCGGCTCCATCGACATTAATTTTGATCCATCCACGACATGGGGCTCTCCATGTCTCCTCTTCAGAGCTTGCACGAGGAGAATTGGAAATATGAGTCTGGAGCTCTTGGACATAGCTTTCTACCTTGGAGATAGCCTCCCATGGGTCTGGACAAACATTGTTAAATATCACGTCATTACGGAGCTTCCAAATGAACCAAAGAGTGAGACACAGACGTGGACCCAGTGTAGATGTATTGTTTGCGGAAGTCCGGATGTTGGGACCATCTCTTCCACCAACTATTAAATTGAACGACATCTGATGAGTGCAAATGCATGTTGAGTTGCGTTCCGAACCAAATACTCCGAGCACACGGACATGAAAGTAATAAGTGGGACACTGTTTCCTCATGGGATTTGCATAAAGGGCAGACATCATCGACCTGGATATGTTTTTTCTTCAAATTTGCTGCCACTGCTAGAGCATTGTGGCAGGCACGCTAGATGAAGACCTTTATTTTTGGAGGGATGGGAAGCTGCCAAATCTTACGCCAAGGGGGATCAATTTGGTGAGGTGGTCTGCTACTCAAGGACGGCTGACTGGAATCCATCAAGCCCTTGGATAAGTGGCTAGCTGAACTCACCTTGAACAAGCCAGATTTGGAATAGTGCCACACCAAAGTATTCGGGAGATCAAAGGCGTTGATCCGAAGATTCACTTATGGCATAGCCTCATATTCAACTATAAATTTGAGTACATAGCCTCATGTTCAACTATAAATTTGGTTTGAACAGAACTCTCAGTTCAAACTCTTGCTTGAGCTTTCTTTGCTCAATCTTTACTTAACTTTTCTCTCTATAAGGTAGTGTGAGGAATATGGCTTTCTCCAAAGCCTCTCAAGTCATGGTGATGGCCATTTAAGTAGCAACCTTGTTTCTTTGGTCCTTTGAGGTGGCTACTGCAGGATTCCAAGAAGCAATACCAATACCAGAATGGAAACTCGGTTTACGTTTTTTGATCAGTATTAAGCTATTGTGATTTGAATCCGTTTATGACTTCTTGGACTTCAATTCCATTACTGGAGCAAGATTAATTAACTGCTTCAGTCTAGATTTTCTATATTTTATGCCTTCTTTTATTTTAATTTTTTCGATTAAACACATAATTAATTGATCAACGTTTTGCAATGTAACATTCTTTTCTTGCCGGACGACGGGTTCTTGGTGTGCCAATTGATAAAGACTACGCCGGTCAACCTGGCTACATTCCTTACTACCCCCTGGTGGTGTCGGACGAGGAGGATTCTCCTATCAACCTTATCCAACATATCCACCACCATGATTATTAGAAATAAAAATAAATAAATAAATAAATAAAAAGGGAGAAGAAGAGGAAGCTATCTGGTTACTCGTGAAAAATTCAGAAGTGAACTTGATGTTGAAGATACTTAGATTCTAGTTGTAATCAATTTTATGAAAACTATATATTACGTTTTTGCGTCCAAGTATCCGGCAGAAATGGGTTGTAATAGAATGTAATCTCTAATTATACTTTATAATAATAATGTGAACTGTTTCATGATCAATCCCTATAATTCTCTTTTCCTCACTTATCTTAATCTATATACTAGAGATTTTGTAATGTACAAGCAGCTCTTCAAGATCAAAAATCACCAAATTTCAAGGTTTGAGAAGCCGAAAATAAGTACTTGTCTACCATTTTCTTGTATTTTGTAATATTTTTAATTATTTCTTTGAATTGAAAGAATAATTATACATTTAGAGATTTTACTGCAATTTGTTAACAACAGTTGTTTAGAGGCCATTATTACCAACATTAATATCTGTTAATACCATACATTGTTGCTAAACTATTGCCAAACTATTGGGCCTTTGGGGATGCCATCTCCCACGATTATGCTATGTCACTGTGGCGCCGATGAAATTGCAACGCCGGATTGAGCTAGGGTTCACCAAATTGAATGCGCCTCTTTTATACCAAATCAAATGAGGAGTGTCTGCACCCCACTAAGCTCAAGTCTTCATGTGGCTTTGGTCTGTCTCTGCGGATAGACTTGACTTGATGAACTTTTGCGGACTGGCCAAAAAACCAGTCCTTAGTAAATGCCCCCCTGCGGGTTAACTCCATGTGTAACGACCCAAAAATCCCACATTGGTCATAATGACACTTTGGGTCCGCCACATTACTTATCCCTACTTAACCTCCATAGCAATAAGGCAAACTAAAAGATAATTCTTTCAAAATGGCAACTATAAAATTTCTTTCAATAAAAGCATCTCCTCTGATATATAATAAACCAAAATCATCGAATTTCAAAAACATAAACTAAAGCAACATCTACTAAAAGTCTAAAGTCTATTACAAGTTCTCATTCAACAAAATTGAAACTGGAAATAAACTAGTAATGCGAGGACCGGTCAGGATCCCGGACTCCCTCAACTGGAAGATCACCTTCTTCCGCTTCCTCAAAAATACTCATCTTCCACCCAAGGAGTAGCTGCTTGCTCTTGCACTAGACCTGAACAACAATAACAAGTCGACTAAGCATTGAATACTCAGCGGATATTCAAACTAACCAACAATAGTACAGGCATATGTCAAATATCCAAATCATGTAACATTTGTAAAGTCAATAGCAGTTTAATATAACATGAACATAATCAGAGTGGGGAAACATGTGAACATCATGACTTAGCTTGACTCATGTACTTATGTGACTCTTGAACTTGTGACTCTTGGACTTGTAACTCTTGAACTTGTATCATGAATGCAATGCATGCTTGTTTTCCATAAAAATAGTTATCGAGGTCCTTGTATTTAGATTCATGGAGGTGCATCGACAGAAGCGTAAGCCCCTAGAGCTCTTAGATCCCAAATGTCCATGATAATTATCCAGGACTTCAAATCTTATCCATGGAGAGCATCGACGAATACCAGAGCTACTTGAATTTTAGGGTCATTGTAAAACCATGCAGTGTCCATGTCCTTGTACTTGAAATTCAGTATTCAGAATCCTTGTAGTTGTATTTTAGTGTTCAAAGTCCTTATACTTTTCCTTATCCTTATCCTTATCCTTGTACTTCAATATTCAGTGTCTATACAATATTCGTGTTCATACTCGTGTACTTGTGAGACTTGTAAACTACCAAACATGTGAACTTGTGCTTGAGTGTCATGATTAACATCCGAATTCAGTCATCACTTAGATTCCATCTTTCGTCAAGAAACTCTACTAGGTTACATCTCCCTAGTTGGAGAATTCCCGACATAGAGCACTTCCTCTATGCATTGGCCTACCCGAATATCAATCACCATGCAACTTGAATCGGCTTAAATTTATCAAAACATACTTCATATCTTAGCATATTCATACTAACATTTCTAACATCATTTCTAAGCACAACTCATCATAGTATATCTTATTATACTCCTACAAGTCTTCTAATATCATCACTTTCCATAGTTAGTGTTCTTAGGCATTTCAACAAACACATACAATGCATTAATTATATATAAAATGTTCTTCCCATTTTCACATTCCAATCACCACTCATTCATAAACCACATTCATCCCTTCCAAACCTCACACCACTCCACACCTTCATAATCCGTCTCTTCTCTATTTTAGCCCATTCATCATTATTTCCATACATCCATAGTCCATAAACATAATGCATAAGTTAATTTAAGTTTCTAAAATACAAATCCATCAATATCCTTACTTATCATGCAAATCCAACACTAATCCATCATTTCTCATACCGAATCAATAATCATAATACTATCAAAGCTAGATTAGAGAGGATATTGACCTAAATTCATATTTTCATTCTTTAATTCATGCATTTTCATGTAAATCTCTTAATAATCCATACATATTTTTATTTAAGCATACAAAACATCTTACTAGGGTTGAGTTAGAAGGGATATTGACCTTAGGGATCCTTTCCTTGGATCCAAATTGCTCCTAAGAAGCTTTGAGGAAGATCTCCAAGCTTTCTCCTCCTTCTAAGAGCAATCTCCACCTTCAACAAACACCAATCCTCTTAGAAACCCTTAGGTTTTCTCTCTCTTTTGCCAAATTAGGTTAGAAAATGGGTAGGATACTCTAAAACCACGAAATAGGACCCCTATTTATAGTCCTAAGGGTTAAAAAACCTCAATTTCCGCGTCTTTAAACAAATAGGGTCGTGCACTGATGATTGATTGTCAGTCTGGATGATTGATCGTCCAAATTCTAGTGAGTTATCCAGGTTTCTAGGTTTCGAGCGATCGATCGTCGGCTTAGGACGATCAATCATCCAAATTCCAATAAGTTTCCCAGATTTTTCTTGTTTGATATTTTGACCATAACTTTTGACTCGCTCATCGGAGTTTGACGATTGAACTTGTGTTAGACTTGTCATTCGAAGGAGAAAAATTTTGTCTGTAATAGACAAATCCTAATTATGAGTTTTTAATTACCTAAATGAGCTCTAAAGCTAACTGACCTGGAATTTCAACAATCAAACATCGGAAAACTTACCTTTGACTTAACTTAGACTCAAAATCTGAAAAAACATTAAGCATAAAAACTCGAAGAGGGTTCCAATACCTTTCTAATGGTTTAAGAATCACTTGAGTCTGATAAGCAGTGAGAAAACTAGAGTTTCCTAAAGTTGAGGGTATGTTAAGATATCCCTCTTCACCCTTGGGTTATTTTCATACTCTATCTACCTAGATTCCAATCCCTACTCCCATCTCATGACTCAACCCTCTTATGTTTTAACCTACCTAGGTGATCATCGAACACACACTAACATGCATGAGAGGCCCCAACGTCTTTATGCCTTGCGCACTAGCACTAACCACATGACTCCCAGAGTTCTACATACACACTTAAGGTGTTTTATACTCTATGATCTTAGATACTTAGAGTACTCGTATCCTCTTGGTTTAGACTCAACATACGCATACATCAAACCATCATTTCACGAAGAAACACCCAAGACTATACATAGAGGCCTTGACCTCTATAAGCATTATTCACTTAACACATAGAGTATGTTTTATACTCTTTACTTGCTTTCCTAAAAACACCTCACACCCATTAACTCATACACTAAACTCACAACAAATTCAGGCCATGAGAAAACCCTCAAGATAACCAGTTATGCATTAACGCACGCATGAAGACACATTAAAGACTTTAATACCCCTGATAAACTAGGCAATGACATGAAACAGATCGGGTCTCTACATCTTCCCCCCCTTAAAAGAAATTTCATCCTCGAAATTAGGACGATACCAGAACAAGCCGGGATACCTTTCCCACACTTCACCTTACTCAATTGAGCAAACGACTTGACCACCTTAGACATGATACAAGAGTTTATCGATCCAATTTAGACTAACGCATGGACTAGGCACTCACTTACTAGCAAGGTGTCTTAGGTATTACAACTAACTAATGTTATCATTTGCATGCAACATGACAAGTTCGTTCATCATAATATATTCACATATAGTTATATTTTGTAGCTTGTTTGTACATGTATAACAACACACATTGCTTACTATCAATAATTTATAGCTCAACCACTTTGACTTGAGTGCAGGTTATTCATTGCCAAATGGGTTATCACCTTCACTCTCTCTAGTCTATTAACCTCTACCTCACTTGTCACGCTTCATGGTCAAGTCCTGAGGCAATAGCTAAACACGAGTCTGACTGGGAAACTAAACTCTTCAAACCCTCATATTTCGAATAATAATTAGCTATTATGAAAGTAAGTAATAACACGTAACAATATACAACCATACCGTATAAACATGCAATGAAATTACTAGCTACCTTAGCTCCTAAAACATATTGTAAACCTCAAGGTCTATATATTATAGCATACACACCCAACTTCCATACATAATAGTATAGTCATTCAACTAGTTTTCCTAGCGGAGCTACGTTCTCACACTCGATTAAGGTATTAACTGATTCCACACTTAAGATTAGGTGACTAGTCTATCCTCAGGATACGACTCCCTATATTGAACAAATACCTCTGTTTGATACCCATTATTTCGTGGTACCAAACCTGAATTCAAAGTTCATCTGAATCCAAGTTTCAACTTAGAAAATTTCATAATCCTAGGAAACCTAATGCCTTTGCTCACTCATGATATCAAATCTAAGCGACTCTAGAGAATCTAATACCATGCCAAAAATTTTAAGGAAAGTACCACAATGTGCTAGGTATTTATTAATAATTAAAGTACCTCAGATTATCATTAACTAAGTGTATTGTACATATATGTCGAGGTATTCACATAGTAATATAAACATAAGTTATATAGACACACCAAGATATATACATACTAATATTAACAGGCATGGATTCCTAACGTGACTAAGCTTTCTTGTTTCCGGTTAAGTACTAACCAACTAGGACTAAGACTAACTAATTAGTCTTATACTTGGAATACAACTCCCCTTTGATTTCCTTGAGCATGATCCTCTGAGCACTTTGAGACATGCATGATGCAAAATGAGATATGTATGATGCCTATGATCTGTATGATGCTTATGAGAAGTGTATGATGCTTATGAGAAGTGTACGATGTTTATGACATGTATTATGCTTATGAGATGTGTGTGATGCTTATGACGTATGTATGATGCCCATGACATGTATGATGTTTATGAGTCCTTTTTATTCCTAAACTTTACTTGCACTTCCCTTTTGAGCTCATGCTTTGAGAGCAACCCTATTCCTTGAGTACATATATATATATATATATATATATATATATATATATATATATATATATATATATATATATATATATATATTATTTTGGATTGAGCATTTTTTCTAGAACGTACTTCAACATCCATGACATTTGGTAGTACCATTTTTTTGTACTAGGATTCTTACTAGACATGGGAATGATGTGAACTCATATAAACTTATCATCATACCATGATGTGTAACCTGTGTTTGTTTGTGATAATAGATGCCTTGAGCATACATTAAAAGATGAAATTTCACGGAATACACATAATAATATATATATATATATATCGCAAGCTAAGTCCTTAATTCTGCAAGGACTCTAAATTTAAATCTACTAGGCTTTTAATACGAAAGTGAATCCATAGCCTCACTTCGAAGACAAATCCTTACTGAAACCTAATAGCACAAGGCATGACAAAGGAAATCCCAATCCCTTGTCTACCAACACCCAGGCTAGACATTCATTTTAATCACAATTTCAACAATAATTGAACATTCATGAAGTATATAATAGTAACACATCGGAGTATACATCACAGTAGTTTAAGTATACAATTGATGTTTTCTAGCGCAAGACACTAAGTTCGGTTGGGGTTTCCAACCGGTTATGGACTAAAACTAAATGATTAGTTTCTACTTGGAATACGACTCTTTTCTTTTAACCTAATGTCTTGCTTCAAATGTGGTATCAAGTTCTAAGTGACCCTAATGAATCTAATGCCTAAGCTCTGATACCACCTCTGTAACGAGCCCCAAAACCCCACCTTGGTCATAATGGGACTTTGGGTCCACCACATTACTTATCCCTGCTTAACCTCCATAGCAATAAGGCAAACTAAAAGATAATTCTCCCAAAATGCAACTATAAAATTTTTTTCCATAAAAGCATCTCCTCCGATATATAATAAACAAAAATGATCCAATTTCAAAAACATAAACTAAAGCAACATCTACTAAAAGTCTCAAGTCTATTATAAGTTCTCATTCAACAAAACTAAAACTGGAAATAAACTAGTAATACGGGGACCGGTCAGGATCCTGGACTCCCTTAACTGGAAGATAACCTTCTTCCGCTTCCCCGAAAATACTCATCTTCCACCCAAGGAATAGCTGCCTGCTCCTGCACTAGACCTGAACGACAATAACAGGTCGACTGAGCATTGAATATTTAGCAGATATCCAAACTAACCAACAATAGTATAAGCATATGTCAAATATCCAAATCATGTAACAATTGTAAAGTCAATAGCAGTTTAATAGAACATGAACATAATCAGAGTGTGGAAACATGTGAATATCATGACTTAGCTTGACTCGTGTACTTGTGTGACTTTTGGACTTGTATCATGAATGCAATGCATGCTTGTTTTCCCATAAAAATAGTTATCGAGGTCCTTGTATTTAGATTCATGGAGGTGCATCGACAGAAGTGTAAGCCCTTAAAGCTCTTAGATCCTAAATGTCTATGATAATTATCCAGGACTTGAAATCTTATCCATGGAGAGCATCGACGAATACCAGAGCTACTTGAATTTCAGGGTCCTTGTAAAACCATGCAGTGTCCTTATCCTTTTACTTGAAATTGAGTGTTTAGAATCATTGTACTTGCATTTCAGTGTTCAGAGTCCTTGTACTTGTACTTGTCATTGTTCTTGTCCTTATCCTTGTCCTTGTATTTTAATATCCAATGTCTATGCAATGTTTGTGTTCATGCAATGTCCATGTTCATACTCGTATACCCGTGAGACTTGTAAACTACATAACATGTGAACTTGTGCTGGAGTGTCGTGATTAACATCCGAATTCAATCATCACTTAGATTTCATCTTCCGTCAAGAAACTCTACTAGGTTACATCTCCCTAGTTAGAGAATTCCCAACATGGAGGATTTCCTCTAAGCATTGGCCTACCCGAATATTAATCACCATGCAACTTGAATCGGCGTAAATTTATAAAAACATTCATATCTTGGCATATTCATGCTAACATTTCTAACATCATTTCTAAGCACAACTCATCATAGCATATCTTATTTTACTCATACAAGTCTTTTAATATCATCACTTTCCATAGTTAGTGTTCTTAGGCATCTCAACAAACACATACAATGCAATAATTATATATAAAATACCCTTCCCATTTTCACATTCCAAAATCATATCACTACTCATTCATAAACCCAATTCATCCCTTCCAAACCTCACACCAATCCACACCTTCATAATCCATCTCTTCTCCATTTTAGCCCATTCACCATCATTTCCATACATCCATAGTCCATATACATAATGTATAATTTAATTTAAGTTTTTAAAATACAAATCCATCGATATCCTTATTTATCATGCAAATCCAACAGTAATCCATCATTTCTCATGCCAAATCAATAATCATAATAATATCAAAGCTAGATTAGAGATGATATTGACCTAAATTCATATTTCCATTCTTTAATTCATGCATTTTCATATAAATCTCTTGATAATCTATACATATTTTATTTAAACATAAAAACATCTTAATAGGGCTGAGATAGAAGGGATATTGACCTTAGGGATCCTTCCCTTGGATCTAAATCGCTCCCAAGATGCTTTGAGGAAGATCTCCAAGCTTTCTCCTCCTTTTAAAGCAATCTCCACCTTCACCAAACACCAATCCTCTTAAAAACCCTTAGGTTTTCTCTCTCTTTTGCCAAATTAGGTTATAAAATGGGTAGGATACTCTAAAACCTCGAAATAGGACCCCTATTTATACTCCTAATGGTTAAAAACCTCAATTTCTATGTCTTAAAACAAACAGGATCGCGCGTTGATGATCGATCATCAGTTTGGATGATCGATCATCCAAATTTTTAGTGAGTTATCCTGGTTTTTGAGTTTCGGGCTATCGATCGTCGGCTTGGGACGATCGATCGTCCAAATTCCAGTAAGTTGCCCAGATTTTTCTCTTTTGGTATTTTGACCATAACTTTTGACTCGCTCATCGGAGTTGACGATTGAACTTGCATCAGACTCATCATTCAAAGAGGAAAAATTTTGTCTCTAATAGACAAATCCTAATTTTGAGTTTTTAATTACCTAAATGGGCTCTAAAGCTGACTGACCAGGAATTTCAACAGTCAAAAGATCAGAAAACTTACCTTTGACTTAACTTAGACTCAAAATCTAAAAAAACATTACACATGAACCTTGAAGAGGGTTCCAATACCTTTCTAATGGTTCAAGAATCACTCGATTCTGATAAGCGGTGAGAAAACTAGAGCTTCCTAAAATTGAGAGTATGTTAAGGCATCCCTCTTGACCCTTGGGTATTTTCATACACCATCTACCTAGATTCTAATCCCTACTCCCATCTCATGACTCAACCCCATATGTTTTAACCCACCTAGGTGATCATCGAACACACACTAACATGCATGAGAGGCCCTAACTTCTTTATGCCTTGCGCACTAGCACTAAGCACATGACTCCCAAAGTTCTACATACACACTTAGGGTGTTTTATACTCTATGGTCTTAGATACTTAGAGTACTCGTATCTTCTTGGTTTAGACTCAATATACACATACATCAAACCATCATTTCACGAAGAAACACCCAAGACTATACATAGAGGTCTTGACCTCCATAAGCACTATTCACTTAACACATAAAATATGTTTTATACTCTTTACTCACTTTCCCAAAAACACCTCACACTCCTTGACTCATACACTAAACTCACAACAAACTCAGGCCATGAGAAAACCCTCAAGATAACCAGTTATGCATGAACGCACGCATGAAGACACATTAAAGACTAAAATACCCTTGATAACTAGGCAATTACATGAAAAGATTTAGGTCTCTACACCATGAGTCAATTTCGCGGACAAAGCTCATGAGTCAGTCCTGCAGGCAGACTCTAAAGGCAATGAAATTGCGACACCAGATTCTGAAGGGGTCCACCAACTTCAGTGCACTGCTTCACACCAAATAAAAAGGGGGAGTGTGTACATCACATCATGCCCAAGCCCCCATGTGGCTACGGTTAACTTTTGCACGTACCAAAGGCACACCCACCAACTACCTAAGGGCTGGTTCACTGCCAGACCGCTTATCATTAAATATTGATAGCAGAGCAATAATACCCTAGCGGACTGACACGTGGTTAGGGTTTGCCCGTATGGACAGACCCCTACTTTAGCTTTGTGGACAGACTCCATGAGTCCATCCACGGATTAGTCAATGGCTAGCCTGGTCTGTGGCCATAAATGGTCATAGACCTAACCTAGACTACGGGCAGGACCCATGGTCCCACCCTTTCTTGGTCCACATGCTGATCAAGGTCAGACCCTGGTCCGCAGCCCATATGGGAGTAGATGGGTCATGGGTTATGGTTATTGGACTTTGACTATGACATATGGGTTCTGGCTATGGAAATAGGCTTTGGCTTAGGCAATTAGGTAATTGGGTAATTGGGCTTGACTACTTGGGTTGGGTAATGAAATTAGATAATTGGGTTTGATTGAGTTGTTTAGGTATAAGTTTGGTCAAATGGGCTTGGGTCTTGGGTAAAATTTGGAGCCTTTGAAGAAGTGGGAAAAGGGATAGGGGGTGCAAAAATGGGGTGCTTACACTTGTATAGGGGCAGATTCTTAGTGTAGTCATTGTTTGTATTACATGCCAAGATTCTTTCTTTAATTTCAGAAGGAATAATATAATCAATTATGACATTCAGTAATTAAGTGTTGAGAATAAGAAGAGTGTGCCTCGTGCCACTCTTCGCAAGGCATTTTGAAAAGAGCAGTAGTAGGTGTACCCTTGAAATCCATTCAGAAACCTAAGGCTGGATCTCATTGATTATGGTGTGTTTTCTACCAAAAAATAGTAATTATGGTGGTGTTCCCTAAATGCTTGTTCGGGGTGCACCGCCTGCTCTCCGAGATTCTACAAGAAATCCTCGGAGAGGCCTCTACAAAAGATATGATATAGTAGATGGTACTTTTATAAATCTGACAATATTTTTTTCACATCTTGATCTCTTACCTTGAAATAAAATTTAAGGGGCACAAAATCCTGCTTTTGCACCCCTAAGAGGATAATTAAAAATTTTACCTAGTAAAAACGACAAAGTTTTCATTGGGGTGGAAATTAAAATTTCTCTATTCAAGTTTTTCTTATATTCTAGTCAGACGGTATGCCGTGTTTACAAACTTATTTTGCATGTCGTAATCTATTCGATATTTTTAATATTCAGAAACTTATATTGCATATTGTAATCTATTCGATATTTTTAATATTCAATATCCTCAATATACTAATATTATCTTAGACGCTTTTTAACAAAATTCGTCTCAGGATGAAATGGATAAAAATCAAGGTTGTTACTTGTAAGAATGGATCGATTTCAAACCCTTCTAAAATCGGGGTCAAAGATAGACATGTATATTCTCGACTGGTGATCTTCTACACTTGTAATTGGTTTTTGGCAAAACCGGTTACGCCCCTATGGTCACCACATGCCCCTTTTAACATCCCTTAACCGTGGTTAAGATTCACCTATCCCTAGGGTTCACCCACCTATCTTTTGTTTTTAGAAAAAAAATTTTAAAAAAATTAACCTTAAGATTCAGTAATTTTTAATCACGGTTAACAAATGTTTTTATCATTTTTTTCTGAAAACCAAGAATAAGTGGGTGACCCTTAGGGGTGAGTGAATCTTAATCATAGTGAAAAAGTGTCAAAAGGGACATGTGGCTGCCTCAAGGCGTAACCGGTTTTACAAAAACCGGTTTTGGCAAAACCGGTTACAACTGGAAAAGATCCCGACTCTATATTCTCTAGTAGGATAATAACGGGTATGGAGTCATCACCCATCCCCTGTAATGTGTAAATAGGAACCCTTAATGTAAACCAATGAGATGTGGGCAACATATATCGATTATAAAGAAAGATAGTAGGCACTATTAGACATCTACCAAAGGTGTTTACCCCTACTCCCTAAATCTATAACTGGAGACTAAGAAATTAGTTGTAGTTTTCCACAAAAAAAAAACATGCTAATGAAAATAAAACATACCAAAAAATAGAAACATTCTGTACTATTATAATGGGAGAGGCAAGCATAGCATGATTATTCCGAAATTTCCAAAGTACTCTTATATAAAACAAAACTTTAATTTAATATTTTACTTTAATTTTCAAACTATAATCACAATCAATTGCAATTGAACTCACGTAGAGAGAGTTCAATCGCACCTGTGGGTTAACACATGCTCCCTTTAACTCCTATTAACTGTGGTTAACTCCTTCCCCTCACACTCACAGGCATCGCACGTGCCACCCACTAGTACTAAATAAAGAAACTTTCTACGAAAATAAAACATGTTAACAAAGAGACTTTGCTTGAACATGAAAAAATAAAACTAGCATAAATTCCACCTGAAGTAACTGAATCCATATAGGGTTCCTCATGGTATTTTGGGTGTCGAACACGGTATAAACTCCTGGCGACTTGAAGCATCCCCACATGCAAAGCCAAATAGAGATGTCGCTCTCTGGACAAGTGAAAAGCTTTTTCTCCGCCTTGAAAAGTCTTTGTCTCCATCACAAAGGGTGACAACCCTATCTATGTTATTGTGTTTCTAGTAGCCACTTATTAAGTTACTACATGAAACTTAAATGGCCTGGTTCTGAAATTCTAATTTGGGCAAATTCTGGACTTATGTGATCTAGAGACTGAGATAAATCATTTATTTATATTTGCTATTTTCATAAGCAAGAAATAAATTTTATTAAAATGTGTAATGTGGACAAGTATAGGTTTAGGGGATACGAACATGTTCCCTAATTTAAGATTTAAAAATAATTTAATTACATCTGAACACAAAATCTGTCTAAGACACTCGGGAGAATTTCTTTTGGAAGATAGCTGGACCAAAATAAAGAAACCCCCTTACTTGGGAACATATCATATTTAATTAAGGTTGGCTGGGTTGGGTTGGGTTGGGTTGTGTTGGGTTATAAGATAATATTATACTTATCTTTTGGTTTAAATATGTCCACAATTGTTTTAATTTTGAATTAGCAATGTCACTTGTAACCTTTCCGCAAGATTTGTGCTTTTTCAAATGGGTGTCTTATACCCTATAAATAGGTAGCCTTCCCTAGGTATTAAAAAAATAACGAATTTTCTTTCTATCTCTCTGTCTTCTTCCTCTCTTAGCATTTCGTCTGAGTAAATTTAGTAAGTATTCTGTATTTTGGAACATATTTCAGTACAACAAATTGAATCTAGTTAAATAGCTTTCAAGTAATGTTAGTTGTATCATAGAAATGAACCATTGGGCCCATTTGCTGATCTTTTGTGGGACAAATACAATTTAAAGATAGTATTGCCTACACATCGAATTTATTCTTGTTGTAGAGTCTTCGAATTTTGGAATCAATTTACAAATTTTTTAAACCGTATCCCTGTGGCATCCAAAAATAGAGTGCAGACTAATCCGAATCTACCAAGGTTCAGGAACTTTGATGGATCACACTTCAAACACTGGCAGCAATAGATTCATTTCTTCCTCACAACTCTCAACGTTATACATGTTTTGGCTATAGTCTATCCCACAACAACAGATAATTTCGCCATAGAAAAAATCAAAGAGAAATAAAAGTGGGAAGTAAGCAACTATGCATGTCGTGGCCACATCCTCAACTATTTGATAGACTTCTTATTCGATATTTATCAATATACTAAGATTGAAAAAGAACTTTGGGAGTCATTGGAAAACAAGGACAAATTTAAGGATGAAGGATAACACTCCTATTTAGTAAATCAGTTTTTGAAGTTTGAGATGAGTGATGGAAAACCAATACTTGACAAGGTTCATGAGTTTCAGGTTATTATAAATAACCTGATTGCAGAAAGAGCCATCAAGGAATTCTTCCATGTTAAAGTCGTCGTTGCAAAACTGTCACTTTTGTGGAAAGAATACCAGAATACCTTTAACCACACTAAGGAATCAATGGCTACAGATTATCTCCTCAAGTATCTCCGAATTGAGAAAGAAACAAGATTGATTGATAAATTGGAGGAACAAACTGAAATTTTTTTAAAGCGAATTTGGATTAGAATACTGAAGAACTTACTAAGAAGAAGCAGAAAAACAAATACTCTAACCCACAGAAAGACAAAAAGAAGAATAGTAAGGACAAATAACCCAAGGAGAGGGCTTTCTACCCTTCTAGGAAACCTAGACACTTCAAAATGGATTGCAGACAATTTAAGAAAAGTCAAGGAAATGTAGTTGGAGAAAAATTGGTTACAGTACTTTCTGAAGTGAACTTGATAGGGGATAAAAATAAATGGTGGATAGACACAACTGCTACCAGACATGTATGCAACAATCGTGTCATGTTCTCCTCCTATAAAAAGACATCAGAAGATCAAAGTCGATCTCTACATGGAATTTTTTTTTCTACGGCTAAGTTTGAAGAACATGAGAAAGTGAAATTGAACTTCACATATGGCAAGACAGATACTCTAAATGATGTCTTACGTGTTCCCGAATTCAAGAAAAATCTTGTATCAGCCATCTTATTAGTAAAGAATGGCTTTATTTTAGTATTTGTGTTTGATAAATATATTCTTTCTAGGAAATGGAAGTATGTTGGAAAAGGCTAATCCTTAGAAGGGTTGTTCAAAGACAATGTTGGAATAAATGAAAATCCTGATTCTGTTTATATGGTTGACTCATTCAAATTATGGCATGTTAGATTAGGACATATTAATTTTAGATATATGAAAAATATGTCAATATTAAATTTAATTCACTTGAAAATTCAAATGTTGATAAATGTGAAATTTGTGTTAAGACTAAGTTAACTAGAAAATCATTTTGAAAATTTAGTAAGGAAAACTAATGTTTTAAAATTAATACATTCTGATTTATTTGATTTCTCTAACATTACTATAAGAGAAGGAAAAAGATACTTTATAACATTTATTGATGGTTGTTCTAAGTTTACTTAAGTATATTTACTTCAAAATGAAATGAAGCTTTAGGTAAGTTTAAAACTTATAAAGCTTACGTAGAAAATCAACTAGATATCAAGATAAAAGCATCATGGTTTGATAAGGGACGAGAATACATTTCAAATGAATATAATGTATTTTGTGAGAGACAAAAATTTCAACTTGAATTCACAGCTCCATATTCTCCATAACAAAATGGAATTACTGGAAAAAAAATCAGGACATTAGTTGAAATGATAAATGTCATGTTATGCAATTCTAATCTTAGTTTAGATTTATAGGGTGAAGCACTATTAACTGTTATCCCCGTACTAAACAGAATTCCAAATAAGAATTTGGATAAAACTTCATTAGAAATAATGATGGGAAGAGAACCAAGCCTACACTATCTTAAAGTGTGGAGGAGCAGGGTGTGTCAAAGGGTCCTTAAATGTGTATTCATTGGGTATGAACAAAATAGCTTAACATATAGATTTAAAGTTGTAAACAACAATAAAATTATTATACTCTATCATAGAATCAAGAGATTTTTTTTATGGAACTTCTTTTATGTCAAAGTCAGGTCACAAACATGATAATCATAGTATTGACAGAATTATAACAACATTCCAATTTCAAGAAATACTCATAATGATATAATTAAAGAACAAAATCCAAAACAAGAACCAACCTTGGAACTTAGAAGACGTAAAATGGATAGAAAATAAATTAATGTAGGAAACGATTATTTTCTTTATTTAGTAGAAGGCAATAGAGATGATTTTGTTCTTGAATATCTATATTGTCTAAAAATAGATAGTGATCCTTTGACATTTCAAGAAGTAATGAACTCAAGAGATGTAAAATTTTTAGAAAGAAACCAATAATGATGAAATGGACTTATTAATGTCGAATCAAACTTGGAAAATTGTAACCGTACCCCTAGGGTCAAAAACCATAGGTAGTAAGTAAATTTTTAAGAGAAAATTAAGAGCTGAGGGTTGAATTAAAAAATTTTAAGCAAGATAATTGCTACGAAATATAAACAAAGATTTTTTTAAATACTTTTGGACCTGTTGCTCGTCTAGTACCATTAGGTGTTTAATTGCTCTACTTTCAATTCATAAATTGATAATTCATCAAATGGGTGTTAAACTGCCTTTCAAACTAAAAATTTAGATGAACCAACATGAAGGGTCTGTATTACCTAGGAATGAGAACAAAGTATGCAAATTAACTAAATCTTTGTAGGGTTTAAAAATCTCCTAAATAATATTGGTATACTAGATTTGATGAAGTTATTTTAGATTTTAAATTTCAAGTAAATGAATCTGATAAGTATGTATATAGTAAGTTTCATGATAACAATCAAATTATAATATGATTATATGTAGATTGGTTAATATTCGGAACAAATATCAATGCAATAGATGAGACTAAAGGTTTCTTAAAATCGATATTTTATATAAAAGATATGGTATGCATATATTATCTTAAGAATTCAGTTACTAATAAAAATGAAAATGAAATAATAATGTCGCAATCACATTACTATATATGAAAAGATACTTAAAAAGTATAATTATGATGATATGGATCTTGTATCTACACCTTATGATATTAATATAATTAAAAATGAAGGTAGATGTATTTCTCAAATTAAATATGCTAGTGAAATAGGCAACTTAATGAATGCAACGCATTGTACAAGACCTGACATAGTATATGTTGTTCGAAAATTGGGTAAATTTACTTTTAATCCTAGATATCTACATTGGAATTTCTTCACTCACATCTATAGATATTTATATTCAATGAATTGTGCATTTCTAGTTATCCAAATGTACTAGTGGGATTTTGTGATGTTAGTTAGAATTTTGAGGATTTTAAATCTACAAGTGGGTGGATATTCACTATGGGTGGAGCCGCGAACTCTTGTACAAGACCTGACATAGATAATTAACTTAAGACCATATTAACATGGGATTTGAAGCATACATGAGCAAACATGATTAAAATGAAAGTGTTCTCTTATTGTTGAATAAATGGGGTTTTCAAAGACTTAACTGAAATACTATAATTGTTAATTACCTTGCTCTATTGTGTTTAATGGAGTTTCTGAATGTGATATCATTGCATCAAGTGGTCGTTGATGTGTAGTGGCCAAATCATCCCAAACATCTTTTGCTTTATGCTTTTCCTCAATACGAAAAAGTATCTGTGGTCCACATGAAATTTGAATGGCGTGCAAAGCCTCTGCATTTTTCATATCCCAAGTCTTACACTTTGATTGAGTAGCATTGAGTTCAGATTCGGTCCCAGCGACAATGCCCCCAAGGTCTTCTGCCAATAAGTAGCTTTGTAAGCAAGCTTTCCAAATCTCATAGTTATCTTCTGTAAGAACATCAGGAGTGATTGCACTATGTGCTAACTTCGTTGTTTCCATCTCACCTAACATCATATAACAAATAATAGTGAACTAACTAGTTATAAGAGCTTAGTATGAGGGGGCACAATAGATTTATATTTCTCTAAGATCTAACCAAATTTGAATCAATGAAGAAATGAAAGTTCAACTAACAACGACATTGTTTTGCATTAAATTCATTTTAAACCAAGCCAAAAAGGGGGATTTTCATTATTTTAAATATCATTTATAGTTGCTATTCAAAATGATATTCTGATGAAACTGAAGATTTTTTTTTCTTCCCAAATTTTTTTAATTTGCCACTAGATAAATCATGGAATACAATCAGCTCAATGATTCATGTGACCATTGAATCAGAATGGGAAAGAAGTAAGGGAGAAGAGGAGAGTATATATCTTTATAAAGAATCTAGTTGAATAATATCTAAAAAAAAAAAAAATTAATATGCAAAATTTGTTAAGGTAGTGTACATTTCATTGATATTTATCTCATGAGCGATTGAATCTCTCAAGAGTTTAAAGACTAAAATTTTCATGACATGAAAATTCATTGTTCATTTATGATCAAGAATTCAGATACATATATATTCCTGTGATTTCAAACTCCTATGTGGAGCCGACCATGGGAAAAAATGTTTCTGATGCTTTAATACCATCATATATGATAAATATATCAATTTTCTCTTGTTGAATTCTTCTAGTTTATTCAAAGATATATATATATATATATATATATATACACAGAGAGAGAGAGAGAGAGAGAGTACAGTAGAGTTTGTAAGGGTAGGGCTGATAGAAGACTCTTATAACAGACAGAACGAGAACCCTCAAATCATGTGGTTTCCTTAATTCAACGGTGAATCCAGTAGACCCAAAACAAGAAGTGGTTTTGGTAGGAAACCACCTCTCATAAATCCCAAAAATTCCTCCTCTCGTTCTGTCCTCCTCTTGCAAATAAACTACCCTTCTCTCCCTTCGCTCTCGCTCTCCTCTCATCCTATCCTAGAACAAGGCCACTTCAAGGCATTGGAGAAGTTCTCATCAAGTGCATTTTTTTTTATCATTCCCTAAATTGACTGACACTAATCTAGACATGTAACATGAATTTAAAGGAAATTGCCAGTGCACTTCTTCTGTCCATGGAACCCCTTTCTACTTTCCTAATCAGAAGGTCGAGCTAACGGGTATGGCGGCCTCTTTCCACCAAGATAGTACGATTTTTTCAACCCATCAAACCCACGATTGTTCACCCACTCCAATGTAAAAGCGGAGGCTCTGTACCAAGGAACCAGGATCAGCCCAGCCTCTATATCGCTAGATTGTTCACCCATTCCAATGTTATCTTATTTTGTAATTAATTTCCTTTCTGGATTCTGTTTTTTTTATTAATGGCGCCTGGTAGATCACCGAATTCATACATTTAAACGAGGCCTCTTCATATGCCAATGAACTACACAAACTTATGCACTGGTAGGCACCGAAATTTAAACAATCCATGTTTCTCTTTAGACATATGCAAAAAAAGACAACATGCCAACTGTTGTGGCTATGCTATTGTATTTTGCGTATTCCAACTATTATGGCTCTAAGCAATATTTCTTACTGTGAAGCAGAGTCCAAAATCTCATGTTTGAAAATATTATTGAAAAGTCCATCTGAGCTTGCAACAATGACATCTCATGGCTCGACTACAACCTTAAACAAATGGAATCAAACCAGAAAATCTCAAACCATTACCATAGAAATTGAGCTCGCAATCTCCGGTTCTCCAGCAATGGTAAAAATGCAAAGCACGAGTTTCCTATATCTAAATATATAATTTTTAAGTACACGTGCATCTTGGGGCTGGGTCAAAAGCAAGCCGGGGTAAGCTGGGATCGGATTTGTGAACATCATGGTGGTCGTGCATTATATCAAGATAGCAACGGATCTTGCAGAGTAACATAATTATGATGAACATATATAATGCGCAAAAAAAATTAAAAATAAAGGATAATGCAACAGAGGGCACCTTGTGGGATGCGCTAACCAGAACGTGCTACATGTCTTTAAGGCGCTAGGGTTCTTAAGATAACTCAGTGCCTTAAAACTTGCCCGCGCAATGCTCTGATTGTCGCACACCACCCTAGTCCCCTTCGTGCGCGCAAGGGAGGAAACTTATAAATGAAAAAGGTGATGAAGAGTCAAGTTTAGTTACCTTGGCAGAGAGCCTAGAACGATGTAAAGGAATAGCCTGTAGTTCTACAGTGTCTACTGACTCGAAAACCACGGGAGGTATTGGGTTGTAGTTCTACAGTATCTTAGCTCAAAGCCAATGAATATATAGAGGCAGGGTCAGCCCAAGCCATTTGGAGGCCTAAAGCAAAAATTCTAAATGAGGCTTTTTTTTTTAATTTTTTAATATTATTAAAAAAAAAATTAACTATAAATGTGACCTTTTAAATATTTTAAATGGGTTTTATATTTTTTTGAATATTCTAAATGAGGTCTTTTTAATATTATTTTTTTATTTTTTTTAATGGGGCTAAAGCAAAGGCTTTGATGGCTAATGGACGGGCCGGCCCTGTATAGAGGAGGGTAATGCTAGCTCAAAAGGAAATGGCATATGTTGGTCTCTTAGTGAGAACAGGATAAAACATTTTATCTCCTCCAAGGAAGTAACTTTAAAGAAAAGTATAGTTATTTTTTTGGTTGTTTACGTGGAATTACTAGATTTGCCAATGGGATAGTAGGAACATATAAATTACTTACCCCATAAATATTAATGAGGAGAATTAATTGGTGATCCTATTAATATATTCCATGTCTAAAACATATAAAACACTATAAAATTAATTACTCTGATTAGAGTACCTAAAACTAATAATGACGGGCCTCTCACCGTATCCATAAGGAGAACCTATTAATGAGTATCATTACTAATCATCAATTTCTATTAAAACTTCTTTTATTTTAATTTAAAGATATTATTTATCTATATAAAAATTATAAATATTTACTTTAAAATACATATAATCAAGAGTTTAACATAAGTAAATTACGTAAAAACTATCTATTTATAGTTTCTATTTTGATTATGTACTCCTACTTGGGTAATAAAACTATAAATAAAAATAATATTAATGTATGATTTAATCACATTATAATTTTCATTAATGAACAACTAAAGACACACTTAGTGGTTTGCACTTTGTACTTAGAATCATCGCAGAATTACATTAGGGTGGTTTATTTGTTTGATTGCATCATAAACGTTCATTGATTATGAGGCACATTACATAGCTAAAAGAATGAGAGAGAGCATACAAAGAAACACTCCCCTTATGGTGTATAACCTCTTACTCAACCACACCATTACACCAGTCCGCGAACTGCCCTAGCAGCAAGCGCTCAGGAGTGTGGGCAAAACACTTTTGGCGCTATAAGGTGCATTTTGGCACTTGCACATTATCGTAGAGTCATATTGGGTGTAGACTCTTGATAATTGTGTGCCCGCGGTTGACCATGTGTCTCTGCGACTAGAAGAGAGTTAATGAAGTCGGATGGTTGATGTCACATTAGGGATCAAAGAAGCTGCTTGAGACCGTCTATTATGAAAATAAGCAACCCACTTGTTTTCAAGTGTGTTTTATGTCTCTTGAAATTTACTCACATTGCCTAGCTACAACAGTGATATAGTGTATATAAAGAACTAACTCTCCTTGTGACCATGGAGTTCAAAACCCTTCCAAACTAACAAAAACCCTAATAAGGAACAATGATAAATTACCCATAATTTAGAGTCACCACATATCCTAATTTCGAGGGAAAATAAATACCCCAAATGTAATGGATAAGGGGTAAAAGTGGTCTATGATTATTTGATTCAAGGTAAGTGATTTAATTAAATCAAGTTACGGTGTTAGGCACCATTGAATTTCGTGAAAGGCAGTTAAATCTGATTATACAATGAAACCTTTAAAACAACAACTAATTAATCACATGCTAATTAAATAATCATGCTTATAAATAATTCAAAGAAAGCATGTTAAATTATAATAAAATAAGAATTAATAAGCATAAGAAAGTAAACAATTAAATAAAAATGAACTAACCTAAGGTTCTATTTAGGGTAGTAGTTCCAAGCTTTGCTAATCTGAATTTTTTTCTTGAATTTTGTCATTTCTAATTTTTTTTGTATTTCTTGTTCTTTTGAGATATTTGAGTGTTAGCCGTTTAAGCTCTTACATGGATAGAGCCTAGTGAGGGAAGCCTAAATCTAACAAGCAAAGCTAGCAAAGTGGAACTAATCTAATAACCATGCAACGGGATCATCTCCTAAAGAGAATAAAGTTAAATGAAAATAAAGACAGCTCCTAAATAAATAAAAGTAAAAAGAATAAAGAAAGCTTTAGACTAATAAAGGGAAATAAAATAAAGACAAGGGTAATGCAAGCTCCACTTAAAATTATGGTGGTGCCTGGAAAAGCAAAATTCTATGTTTATGAAGGAACAATACCGTATTTATTCGCAAAATTGGTGAATAATTCAACACATGCACTTAAAATTCACGAATTTGTCCACCATGCAACCAATTAGGTTACTCTAATAATAACCACAAAGTACCAGAGGAAACCACTAATATCCATCATTCCCTTTAATAGACAAGACCTTGTGCTATGCAATTGAGCTCATCTCGCTAACAGAATAATGGACAGAGAATATAGGCGACTCCTACATTACCCATGAATTATGGTGGAGCCCGGAAAAGCAAAATGCTATGGTTATAAAAGAGCAATACGGGATTTATTCACAAAATTGATGAATAATTCGGCAATGCACTTAAAATTTGGAAATTTTTCCACAATTCAACGAATTTTGGTATAATAAAACCCGGCTGCCAAGCGGAATTCATTTTTTAAGTTTTTTTTTGTTAAAGAGGTATTCTAAACACACATACACACGATCAGATCAGACCTAAGGTAACAGCTAGGGTACCATAAGGGTAAACCCACTGTCCTGAGTTTAGTCCCACATCGGTTGGAATTATGACTTCACAAGGGTGTCTACGGGAACACAAGCCCTCCATTAATAAGGGCTTTGGGTTTACCCTTATGGCACTATAGCGGTTACCTTAGGTCTGATCGAGTGTGTGTTTAGATCAGTTCTTCAACCAAAATAAATAAATTTCGTTACTGTAAAATGTAAAATTAATAACTGCCAAATACGAGAGGAAACCAGTAACATCCATCAATCCCTTCAATAGGCACGACCTTGTGCTATGCAATTGGGCCCATCTCGCTAACAGAACAAAGGGAAAGAGAACAAAGGCCTTGTGCTAGGCTTCCCCATATCTTCAGATGGCACCGTGATTGGTGCTAACACAGTCCCAAAATTAAACGAGCTTTGGAGTTTAGCCCATTTCACATGATAGGACCCACCTGAAATCTCATGCTCGTAGAGCACAGTGTGGGTGGTCTCGGCCTTAAGGGGGTCTCAGAAGCTTTATCCTAAAAAAAAATAAAAAAATTGACAGTTACAAAATTGCATCCCTCCTAAACCATTTGCAACTGGATACTTTTCTGAAATTTCAACAAATTACCTATGTAAATATTATTTACAAATGGTACTTTTTCAAAATAAAACTGCGAAGGCCCCAAACGGCTTTAATGCAATTTTTTCCATCCGAAAAAAGTATTTTAGGCTAATTTTAAGGGGTATTTTGATAAATTTGAAAACTAAGGATTTTGAGGATTTCTTACCTTTTCTAGGTCACAAGAAGTCCGGTAGACGGTTCAAAATGGGGTGCTTATACCCCTTTAAGGCTACACGATTAGATCATAATGTGGGTCCACGGGCGCGTCTGGTGTGGCTAAATGGATTTGGGGCTTTGAGCCACATTTTGCACTTCTAATGTGTTCCAATCGTGTGCACACAAGTGATCACGTGTTCCGCAGCTAGATGAGAGTTCAATGAGGACCATTACATAGTTGAACATGAGAGATCAAAGGAGTCGATCGAGACTGTCTAATCAAGCTGATAAGATGGTTAAGATGGGGGCCGTCCAATTGACCTAGATCATTATGGTGGCTTGTGAAACTACCCATGAAGTTCAATAAGCCATGCTGGTCCATATGTGGAGGTGATCTCAGGAACAGACGTAGTGAGGCGAGCCCAATTCAAAAATGGGCTAGCCCTCCTCTTCCATATTAGGACAGGTGAGAGGTGGTCTTTGTGTTTAATGGTGAACCACCAAAATTGATCCCAGAAACACCAAGCCTACACTAGATCTAACAAGGTCTGATCCAGACCAACCTTCTCCTCTATGCCCAGGATCCAGGCATAGAGTAGGAGACCCAATGAGGTCTCGTAATGACCTTGATGGATCCAAACCAGGGTTGTCTAGATTAAGGAATGGGGAGACCCATTAGAGGTCCTCTATTAGAACCTAACCAGATTCGAGGTCCATCTCTCAAACCAAATCTAGAGGAGGTAACCAGGCTGCTCGGTCCAGTTGCCAGATTCTATCAGAACACTTAAGGTGGACCTATTGATCTGGTCAAAGGGCATCTCTATCCAAAAAACCATGGATAAGGGATTACTCTATTCCATTCGAGATAGAGGTGTACCATTCCATACTAGAATAAAACAAGATAAGAACAATATATAATTTGTCAATAATTAGTGTCTAGACTCGCTTGATTATAAATGGATTCTAAAAAGACCAACCACATCAGGGATATGTGTGACCTAGCAAATGAGAATTGGTATGATATTAGTCCTCTAACCAAACAGGACATTCAAATTTTCCAAAATGGACCAGATTAGGGGTGTTACTAGAAAAAGGAATTGGAACAAGACTGAGTTTGTCACCAAACTTTCCAAAAGTAGAATAGATATACTCTCTTAATCATAAAGTTCCAATCAAATAGCTAAATTGGAATAATAGTAGACTGCAGCCTAGCTCAGTCTAAAATGATAAGTTGCCAAAATAAAAGAGCTGTCTTACTCCCACTACAAGACAGATTCATATGCCAAGCAACAGATTCAGGAGTGGATGACTGGTAAACAATCAAGTCTAAGGAACAAGTTAGCATATCGTCTATTGGATATCTACAAATCAATGGATATATATACCTTACATGTAAGTTGTAAGCCAGCGTTCGAATGAGAGTTTGTACCTATTTGAAAACTAGATCACATACACATGGGTTAAAGGGAGTTAAAAGAGGGATATGTGGCAAGAATAGAGGAGCCGAGATGCCCCTCCTTGCGTCACTGACCAAGGATGTGATTATTTTTCTTTTTTTTTTAGGCAAGGGCGAGCGAAAAATACAAAAATCTTTACTTATGTAGGGCTCATAAGTGGGACGATACAAAATTATTTTTTTATTATTTAAAAAGGGTGAGAATAAGGTTTGTGAAAGTGTGCTTAACATTCTTTATTATTTAATTTACTTAGAGTAATATAACATATCTTGTTTGTTTTTAATCCTAATGAGATTCTATCATTTATGTTCTCCATAATAGAAACTGGTTGCCTGTATATTCCAAACGAGTATTAAGTACAAAATCATTCCAAAAAATCGAGAGTGTGGTGAGGTCAGTTTCAGAGAATCACTAGGAACGATGCCAAACACCCCCTTAGTTGACTAAAAAAGAATTTTGGAAGAACCCGCTGAATAGTATGGGAAAACTAAAATTGCTTTAATGGTTAGAAAACATGTTGGGAGAACCTGCAAATTTAGCGTGAAAAAACTAAATTACTTAGTTGTCAACCCTTATAGGGTAAGACTATAAATATGAGTTTAAAATATGAGTAAATAGGAAAAGTTTGTTAGGCAAGCATAACCCTACTCAATATACGAAAAACATTATGTATATGATAGTGTGTACGAGATAAGGGATTTAGCTTATGTTATGAGTCTCGTAAGCAGATTCTAAAGTAACCCACGATGCCTTATTGATAAGTGGTAAAGAAAATACTACGTTATGTGAAGAATTAAACATATTTGTCTTTATTGTCAAGATAGTAAGATTCAGATGCATAGATTCACATATGTTGATTAGGATAATAACCTATACAAAATGAAATTTGATGTTCAGTCATATGTTTACCCTTAGAAAGGTGTTGTTAAAAAACAATGTGAGCACCCAATTTTTACACCCCTCCCTTAACCATGGTTAAGAAATTTAACTGTGGTCAATCTTAAATTAACCCCAGGTTAACCCTAGGTCAACCCTAGTTAAACCCTAGTCATACCATAGGTCAACCTTCGTCAAACCCTAGGTCAACCCTAGTCAAACCCTAGGTCAAACTTTGGACTAACCCCAGGTCAACCCTAGGTCAAACCTTAGCCTAACCCTAGGGCAAATCCTAGTCAAACCCTAGGTCAACCCTAGTCTAATCCTAGGTTAGCCCTACACAAACCCTAGTCAAACCCTAGGTCAACCCTAAGTCAACCTTAGGTCTAGCCCTAGTTAAATCCTAGGTCAACCCTAGTTAAACCGTAGGATAGCCCTAGCCCAACCCTAGTCCAACCCTAAACCTAGCCATGGACCTAAGGCTAAGCCCAAGGCCCAGCCCCTAAGGCCTAAACCCATAACCAAGCAGCACCGAGGCCATACAGGGCCCACAAACCTTAGCCAAGCCCTAGGGAGGGGGCCCAACCCTAGAAAATTCAAAATCCAGAATGTTAGTAGTCCATCAATCGATATTTCCCATTCTCATCCCTGGTCCTTCTAGGCTCACCAGACCAGCTTAACTGTGGTTAAAATGCACAAATATGGGAATTGCCCAGAATGTTAGTAAACAATATACCGACATTCGATCTGGAATTTTTGGTACAATATTAAAATGGTCACTGTGTGACCAATCCAGACCAAGCCCAGGGCCCAGACCAGGCTCAAACCTCTTGATAAAGTCCCCTGAACACCCTCATGGGCCTAAGATCTTCTGATCATCGCCCCGACCATGTCCCTAACCAACAAAACCATTTGCAGAAGAAACTGGAAATGGCAATACAACATTTATACCGTCATTCCAATTCTGTGAAGGAATGAAATTGGAGGTAATGCCAGTACCGCCAATTCCAGATTGTGATCATTTGGGTTTTGCACATGACTCAAACCAGGTAGGGTGTTAGTCTAGGCCCTACTATTCGCTCTGAGCCCACCGTTGTATTAGACATGAAGCCTAGAAAAGTCATTTAGATTGTTAAACTCTTATTAATTTGATTAATAAAGGTTTCTTCTTAATCAATTGTATATTCATTATAGGTAATTGACCATGATCATGAGATGATCTATGCGATATGAGATATCGATAAAGGTCCATAGAATATATTATAGGAAAGTTATGTGATTAGATTATCATAGGCAGATATAACTTTTCGGTTCCTTATACCCTATATAGTCACAGTTGTGGGTAAAGCTGGGCACTTCAATTATATGACTATCAGAATGCTAAGATGTTCTCAATAGTTGAGATGTAGTTCTATCTCGAATTATTGTAGTGGAGACTACACATCGGCATATGGGTGCTTAAATGTACACTGACTGATTGCAGTTAATGAGAGACATCTTGCATAAACATACTATCAGATAGTTGTTCTCTTATTCACATTGAACGATTTCGATGATCCTTGGATCTGCTGAGTTCATCTATGACTGAGCAGTGATCTGACTGTTTTGATTCCACCAACGTATTTTCTAACTTAGGGAATACAATACAGTGACAATTGGATAGTCAGAAAGCTATTCAGGTCATGATGAATTTCAAACAAGAAATTCATGCTCATTAATTTGAGAGATTATCCATGTTCAGGGTAAGATAGTTGATTAAGTTCAAATCCTGCATAGGTGATTTTGAAAATAAAATAAGTTTTGAAATATACTTTTATTAAAAGGTATTATAGTTATAAAAGGATTTTCTAAAAATGTTTTTCATGAGAAATTGTTTCTCATGGCTTAATCATAAGTCTTGAAAACCCAGATGATGTACAATGGGCTATGGGTTAGATAATATGTCAATCTTGAAGGCCCATTAGGGATAATTTATTTGGAAGGATAAATCGAATTTAAAAGTTCATGTGGCGGGATCCGTAATGGATAATGTTCATACACTAGGATTCAATTGCAACATGGATATCTCACGTCACTTGCAATTCCGATGCAATTCTTATTTAGGGTCAATGGGATAACATTGGGTAAGCTAGGGTAAGAATGTCCCAGAGCAATCTGTGGAGGTGCTCACATAAGAAATACAAGCTCAATAATTGATTAAAAGTTAATCAATTATTTAAGTGATTAAAAGTTAATCATTTTTTTAAATAGATTAAAAGTTAATCTATGGTTTAAATTAATTATTAATTTAAATCTATGGATTATTTTTATAATTATTTAATTAACATAATTAAAGGGGAAAAGGGTTTGACCCATATCCATATACCCATTTCATATGGACCTTCAATATGAGCCCAAAGCCCGTGGGTTTAAACCCTAGGGTGGGGCACCCACTTTGGTAATCCTAATTGGATTAGGATTTGTTTAATTGAATAATTGTTAAATAATATCTCTTTTAATTATGGAATTAATGCCCAATGGTTGGATTACAATTAGGATTAAGATGGATTTGTAATTGGATTACAAAAAGGAGTTTTAACTCCCCAAATCTCATGCCCCCTAGAAGCTCACACCCACCCTTGTGTGGGGTTTCCTAGTTTGACTAGGATTCCTTCTTTAAGTTGGATGTTGACTTATCCCTTTTAATAAGGAATCATCTTTTAATAGAGACTTTTAATTAGTAGGATTACTATAACTCAAATAGTTATAGATTAAGTAGGAGTTTAATTAATTAATAGTAAGAGTTATTATTAATTAATAATTCATATTAGATAAGTTGTAGTTGGATTAGGATTTAGATTATATCCAAATCTATAAATACACCAACACCAATTCGTGGGAGATTATTCAATTCTCCATAATTTTTCTCTCCTGTCCTCTCTCTCTCCAAACCGTGAGACCCTAGGGATGCCCCTAGGGATTTTCGTGAGCTTCATTGGTGGTCTAAGTTGGGCTTTTGGAAATCTAGGGGTTTTGAACCTTAGTATTTTTGGTGATAGAAGGTCTACACCATTACTCCATATTCTTCCTCTTGCTTCAACAATTCCAAAGGAGATTCTAAAGCTTCATGGGGATAGCGAAGAACAAGGATCGAGTTTCTAGTAATTTTTTAAGAAATCTCTACAAAGAGTTCTGACGGTTCGAGTGGATTAAGCTTCACCGATGAACATTATTCACCGAGGCGATATAACTAAAACTCTTAGATAATTTTGCTATTTTCTATGGTGTTAAGATCTAGGGGATTCAGTTTCTGCATAAATTTTTATCCGGATCCTCCTACAAGTGGTATCAGAGCTCATGGTTAAGAGTATTTTTTGTTTATTTTGATAAGATAATTAAATAGATGATTTAATTCATGAGATGAATTAAATTTAGATCTATTTAATAATGCTCTAGTTTTTATTATTTTATTTGTTCATGAGATGAATAAATAAATTAATAATTAATTTTATTATGTTATTGAATGAGTTTTGATAATAATGATTATTAAATAATTTTTAAAAACTAGTATTATATGTGATATAATTAAATTCGAAATAAAGATTTTATTTTGAAATTGCTTTTTAAATGATTGATCTTTTAATATATATTTATTAATTGTTTAAAATAATTAATAAATGATTTTTCCCATAAATAGATTTTATTCGAAAAATTATAAAACTCTAATTTATGATGTGATCATATTTAGGATTTTCGATTCTCTTATTTTTTATTTTAATCCTGGATAATAGTAGAACCAATCTCAGATAATAGTAGAACCAATCTATATGAAAGGATCTTGCATTCGAGAAATGATCTTGCATTCGGGAAAGAAATAAAATTTTGTTGAGATTTTAAGAAAATTCTATCTTATATTTTAAAAATAATTTAATGAAAATTGTTTTTAGGAAAATATAATTGTTTTATTTTTTCCAGGGTTTCATCTATATAAGATATAGATTTTATCGAGCGATTTGATAATTGTTATCAAAATTTAAATCCTTCTAAAATAAGAAAGAGTACTCCATTACCATGTAGCATCTATTTTATATGAGATTATAGTTATGGGTCATATTTTATGATAAATTGTTTATCATTCATGCATTCATATTAGAGGTTAATATGTAGTAGGTTTTGGCAATCTGTAAAGTGCAGGTTCATTCGGTTTCCCTGAAAAGGGCAAATGGAATACTGGTTTCCCTAATGCCATTTAAATTCTGTTTAATGCATTGGCGGCGATGCTGTTAAAGACGATGCTGTGATGTGATCTAGATAAGATGATAAAGGAAGGGATCGCGAAGGAGTTTGTGAGCTGCCTTTATTCTTATCTCATTCTCTTACATTCATGCATTTTAATTTATTGACCCATAGCGATTAATCTCGTATATTATTGTTTTTATTATCATGAGATGATAGTTGTTTATTTTATCATGAGATGATATCTATTTATATGTTTGATTATTCTATTGAAATAATTACCCTTGATATATCATGTGTATATAAGACTGGGGACAAGTCCCTATGTATTATGATCTTCTGTCATACACTATATGATCCTATAGTGGGGAGTGTGATTAAGCTGACATGCCAAAGCCGGGCCCAATCCCTCTCACCTATGTGTGAACATGGAGAAAACTGAATAAGTAAATAGTGGGAGCAATAACGCCAAAGTGTAAGCTTTCACTAGGTGTTTATTAGGTTCATGGTAGGTGGGCACATGAATAAGAGATATTATACAATAATGCCAAAGCGTGAGTATAACATCCCTTATAGATCAAACAGTAGATCGAATACTCTAGAATTCACAAGATGAGATCTGTGAAATCGGAGAAGATAGTTTCTATCTGCCTATTCAAGGCAAGGTGATGATGTGCCCAAAGGCAGGATCACATAAAGCCAGTGTCTAGGTTTTCGATGCCAATTGATTCTTCCTAAATTGGCAATACCATTAGAAACAGACCCATAATCTAATTGGTATTAATGAATTCAATAGATCCCTAAAACTGTCTATTTTGTCATTTGATTAGATCATAACAGGCCTACACCAATTGACTAAAATTCTTCATGATGAAAAGTTAGTTGGAACTAACTATGTAGACTGGAAAAGAAATATTAGAATTGTATTTGCCGTGGATAACCTTGACCTATGTCTTAAGACACCTAAGCCCGAAATTCCTCCAGATTCTTCACTGGCCCAAAAGGCTGAGTTAGAGCAATGAGAGAGGTCCAATCAGATGACCAAACGTTACATACTGGCTTCGATGTCTAACATTTTGCAAAGCCAGCATGAACACATGGATAAGGCTTCTGACATTTTGCAAAACCTTCATAAGATGTTTGGTGAGTAAAATAGGTCAGCTCGACAAGTAAAGTTGAAATCTCTTGTTAACACCAAGATGGCTGAGGGAACTCCAGTTAGGGAGCACATCATAAAGATTTTGAGCTTATTGAATGAACTGAAAATTCTTGGTGGAGAGATGGATGTCATCACTCAAGTTGACATTGTTCTGTAGTCACTCCCTTCGTCCTTCAATTCGTTTGTGTTAAATTATAACATAAACAAAAGTGAAATGTCACTTAGTGAGCTTATGAACTTACTTGTGGCTGCAGAAGATTTGATCAAAAAGTCAACTAAAGGTGAAACTTTAATCGTCGATAAACCTAATACCTCTAAGAAATCTAAAAAGTTTAGAAAAGGGAATAAGGGTAAGGGTAAGTTTAAAGACAATAAGGGTAAGGCAAAAGTTGTCAAAGGTTCATCAAGAGATGCTGACAAGGAAAAAAAAAGACAATAGAAAGTGTTTCCACTGTTGTAAAATAGACCACTAGAAGAGGAACTGTAGGACTTACTTCGAAACTCTTAAGAAGGGTGGCGGCAATACTCAAGGTATGAGATGCTTTGAAGTATTGATTACTGTTGAGTCTAACTTTCTGGATGGTCCTCCTAACTCATGGTGCGTGGATTCTGGATCCACTGTACACATTTGTAATTATTTGCAGGGGTTCAAGAAAAGCAGAAAGCCGACCAAACAGGAGCAGAAGCTTAAAGTTGGCTCCGGTGCAAATGTTGTAGTGAAGTCAATTGACTTGTTTACTCTTTATTTACCTAATGAAAAAACATTAATTTTTTAAGATTGCTTTTATATGCCTTCAGCACATCGTAATTTGATTTCAGTATCTAGACTCTTATTTTATGGATTCTCTATCAATTTTAATTCAATTGTTGAAATTAAGAAAGATGAAATGGTCTTGATAACTAGTAATCTCATTAATGGTCTTTATTTAATATTTCCATTGGTAAATAATGAATGTCTGTAAAGTGACAATGTCTCATCATCTAAAATGTCTGGAATGAAGAGACATTGCACTGAGTCTACTTATCTTTAGCATAAGAGACTTGGTCACATTAATCTTGATAAGATCAAGAGGTTAGTAATAGATAGTCCCCTTAACTTCCTCAAGGTAGAACCACTCCCTACTTGCGAGTCTTGTCTCGAATGAAAGATGACCAAGAAGGCTTACCTTAAAAAGGTAGGAAGAGCTGAAGAAAAGTTAAGACTAATACATAGTGATGTATGTGGTCCATTTAACATTGTTGCACGAGGTCAATACCGGTATTTTGTCACATTTACCGATGACTATTTTAGATATGGATATGTCTATTTGATGCAACACAAATCTGACACCTTTGAAAAGTTCAAAGAATTCAGATTAGAAGTTGAGAATCAAACTGACAAATCCATAAAGACACTTCGATCAGATCGAGGTGATGAATACCTCACCAACGAGTTTATGGATTACTTAAGGAATAATGGGATTATCTCGCAATGGACAAGTTCTGACTCTCCTCAACAAAATGGTGTTTCTAAAAGAGAAAACCGGACCTTATTAGATATGGTTCACTCTATGATGAGTCATGCCAATGTTCCTTCATATCTTTGGGGATATGCTATACAAACTGCCATTTATATTCTAAACCGGGTTCCATCTAAGTCTATTCCGGTTACACCCTATGAATTGTGGACTGGGCAAAAACCTAGTTTACAACATCTAAGGGTATGGGGTTGTCCTACGCATGTTCGCAAAATCAAACCCACTAAGTTGGAATCTAGGACAGAGAAATGGAATTTTGTAATTTTGTAGGATATCCAAAAGAAACTAAGGGTTTCTATTTTTACTCCAAGGCAGACCAAACAATAGTTGTTAGGCTTAATGCCACTTTCTTGGAGGAAGAAATGGATCTCCTTAAGAATGTTAAATTTCATGAGATGAAAGACGACACGGCCAGTATCCAACCTGAACCTAATCCTTCCACTTTAATTTCTCCTAATTCTGTTCCACTAAAAAGGTCAGAAAGAGTTTTTATACCACCGGATAGACTTCAGTATTACAATAATGAAGTTTATCTAGTTACCCCTGATGATGAGGATACAGATCCTAATACTTATCAAGAAACTACATTGGATGTAAATGCATCTCAATGGAATAAAGCCATGAATGCTGAAATAGATTCCATGTATGACAACGGTGTTTGAACTTTAGTAGATCCACCAAATGGTATAAGGCCAATTGGATACAAATGGATTTACAAAAGAAAGAAGGGTGCTGATGGTAATGTGGAGACCTATAAAGCTAGACTTGTTGCAAAAGGTTATACTCAAATTCAAGGAGTTGATTATGAAGATACCTTTTCACCTGTAGCTATGCTTAAATTCATCAGGATATTGCTAGCTATAGCTGCACACCATGATTAGGAGATATGGCAAATGGATGTCAAAACTGCTTTCCTTAACAGAATGTTAGATGAAGACATCTATATGAAGCAAGAGGGCTTCATTGCTCCTAACCAGGAGAACATGGTATGTAAGCTCAATAAGTCGATATATGGTTTGAAACAAGCTTCAAGAAGCTGGAACCAAAGATTTGATCTTTCCATCAAATAATTTGGATTCCAAAGGAATTTAGAGGAAACTTGTATATACAAGGATAGTGGGAGAGTAGTAGTATACTTAATTCTTTATGTAGATAACAGCTTACTCATTGAGAATGATGTAGGGATGTTGTCATCAGTCAAGATATGGCTTTCTTAGCATTTCTCAATGAAAGATTTGGGAGAGGCATCCTACATTCTCGGAATAAAGATTTTAAAATAAAGGAAATACCGAATGTTGGGATTAAGCCAAACTTCCTACATAGACAAGATTTTGTCTAGGTACAGTATGAGTGATTGTAAGATAACACTCATTCTTTTTAGACATGATGTCACTTTGTCTAAAAAGATGGCTCCTACATTGGTTGATGAGATCGAGGAGATGAAGAGGTGTCCTTATGCTTCGGCAGTTGGGAGCCTCATGTATACCATGTTATGTACTAGACCGGATATTTGTCATGCAGTGGGAGTTGTTAGTCGGTTCCAAAGCAATCCAGGTGTTAATCATTGGACTACAGTGAAGCACATTATGAAGTACCTGAAAAGGACTAGGGATTATGTGCCTACCTTTTAATCAAAAGATTTAGTTGGACTGGGTTATACTGATTCCGATTTCCAATCTGATCCAGACAATAGAGCTTTCATATCTGGGTATGTGTTCACACTGGGTGGTGCTGCTGTCAATTGGAGCAGCATAAAGTAGAAGACTATTGCTGACTCCACCACAGAAGTAGAATATATTGCAGCTTCAGAAGCAGTCTGGTTCAGAAGGTTTTTACAAGAGTTAGGAAATGTTCTTTCAGCACTCAAACCTATCACTCTCTTCTGTGATAATAATGGTGCAGTAGCCCGTAGCAAAGAACCTAGGAGCCACAAGAAGATGAAACATGTGGAGCGGAAGTATCATATCATTCGTGAGATCATTGATAGGCAAGATGTAGTTGTTACAAAGATTAGATCTTAACTTAATGTTGCAAACCCAATGACCAAGGCTTTATCAGATAAAGTATTTGTAATACATTTAAATAGTATGAGATTGAAATCTTTGGCACAGTGACTTTTAGGGCAAGTGGGAAATTGTTAGACATAATGCCCAGAAAAGTCATTTAGATTGTTAGATTCTTATTAATTTGATTAATAAAGACTTCTTCTTAATCTATTGTGTATTCATTATGGGTAATTGACCATGATCATGAGATGATCTAAACGATATGAGATTTTGATAAGGGTCCATAGAATATATTGTAAGAAAGTTATGTGATTAGATTATTACAGGCAGATATAACTTTCCGGTTCCTTATACCTTATATAGTCACAACTGTGGGTGAAGCTGGGCACTTCACTTATATGACTGTCAGAATGCTAAGATGTTCTCAATAGTTCAGATGTAGTTCTATCTCGAACTATTGTAGTTGAGACTACACATCGGCATATGGGTGCTTAAATGTACACTGACTAATTGCATTTAATGAGAAACCTCTAGCATAAACATACTATCAGATAGTTGGTCTCTCATTCACATTAAACGATTTTGATGATCCTTAGATCTGATGAGTTCATCTATGACCGAGCAGTGATCTGACTGTTTTGATTCCACCAACGTATTTTCTAACTTAGGGAATACGATACAGTGACAGTTGGATAGTCAGAAACCTATTCGAGTCACAATGAATTTCAAACAAGAAATTCGTACTCATTAATTTGAGAGATTATCCAAGTTTCGGGTAAGACAGTTGATTAAGTTCAAATCCTGCACAGGTGATTTTGAAAACAAAATAAGTTTTGAAATATACTTTTATTAAAAGGTATTATAGTTATAAAAGGATTTTCTCAAAAAAAATTTCATAAGAAATTGTTTCTCATGACATTATCATAAGTCTTGGAAACCCAGATGATGTACAATGGGCTATGAGTTAGATAGTATGTCAATCTCGAAGGCCTATTAAGGATAATGTATTTAGAATGATAAATCAAATTTAAAAGTTCATGTGGCGGGATCCGTAATGGTTAATGTTCATACATTGGATTCAATTGTAAAATTGATATCTCACGTCACTTGCAATTCCAATGTAATTCCTGTTTAGGGTCAATAGAATAACATTGGGTAAGTCAGGGTAAGAATGTCACAGAGCAATCTATGGAGGTGCTCACATACAAAATACAAGCTCAATAATTGATTAAAAGTTAATCAATTATTTAAGTGATTACAAATTAATCATTGAATTAAATAGATTAAAAGTTAATCTATGGTTTAAATTAATTGTTAATTTAAATCTAGGGATTATTTTAATAATTATTTAATTAACATAATTAAAGGGGAAATGGGTTTGACCCATATCCATAAACCCATTTAATATGGACCTTCAATATGGGCCCAAAGCCCAGGGGTTTAAACCCTAGGGTGGGGTGCCCACTTTGGTAATCCTAATTGGATTAGTATTTGTTTAATTGAATAATTGTTAAATAATATCTCTTTTAATTATGGAATTAATATCTAATGGTTGGATTAAAATTAGGATTAAGATGGATTTGTAATTGGATTACAAACAGGAGTTTTAACTCTCCAAATCTCATGGCCCCTAGAAGCTCACGCCCGTCCTTGTGTGGGGTTTCCTAGTTTGACTAGGATTCCTTCTTTAAGTTGGATGTTGACTTATCCCTTTTAATTAAGGAATCATCTTTTAATAGAGACTCTTTAATTAGTAGGGTTACTATAACTAAAGTAGTTATAGATTAAGTAGAAGTTTTATTAATTAATAGTAAGAGTTATTATTAATTAATAATTCTTATTAAATAAGTTGTAGTTGGATTAGGATTTGGATTAGATCCAAATCTATAAATACACCAACACCAATTCATGGGAGATTATTCAATTCTCCAGAAATTTTCTCTCCTCTCCTCTCTCTCTCCAAACCGTGAGACCCTAGGGATGCCCCTAGGGATTTTCGTGAGCTTCATTGGTGGTCCAAGTTGGGTTGTTGCAAATCTAGGATTTTGAACCTTAGTATTTTTGATGATAGAAGGTCTACACCATCACTCCATCTGCTTCCCCTTGCTTCAACAATTTCAAAGGAGATTCTAAAGCTTCGTGGAGATAGCGAAGAACAAGGATCGAGCTTCTAATAGTTTTTGGAGAAATCTCTACAAAGAGTTCTGATAGTTCGAGTGGATTAAGCTTCACCGATGAACATCATTCACCAAGGTGATATGACTAAAACTCTTAGATAATTTTGATGTTTTCTATGGTGTTAAGATCTAGGAGATCTAGTTTCCACATAAATTTTTATCCAAATCCCCCTACAAGTTGACCGGACCAAAATCTTAACTGTGGTTAAAATTAACCCCAGTTAACTTTTAACCATGGTTATGACCATTTAACTTTAGGAAAAAAATCCCTAAAAATCCTTTAAAAATCTAAAAATATAGGAAGTGATCAAAACCGAGCTCTAACCCATCTCTAACCAAGGTTAATCATCTTAACCATGGTTAACCCATTTCCTAACCATGGTTAAGACATCCTAACCTTGGAAAAATTCATGAAAATCCCAAAAAATCTGAAAAATACAAGAGACCCAAAAAAATTTGTTTTGGACTTTTCAACTGTGGTTAGCATCCTTAATCATGGTTAACTCACCATCTAACTCCGATTAAACAACCTTAGTGCCCACACTCTAAGCCTTTGGGCCCAACCTTTAGCCTCCGGGCCTAAACCCATTGTCTATGGGCTCACCCTTTGGCCTTTGGGCCCAAACTCTTAGCCTTTAGGCCCACACCCCTAGCCTCTGGGCTCAACCTTAGGCCTCTGGGCCCAACCTTGGCCTTCAAGCCTAAACCTCTAGCCTCCAAGCCCAATCCCTTAGCCTCTAAGCCCAAACTTTTAGGCTCCGGGCTCAAACCCTAAAACCATGCACTTGACCACCTTGGTCAACCAAACCTTAATAATCAGACTAAACACTAGCCACCTCGATGCAAACACACATACTCCCCAAGCCTCGGCATGGGCTCATGTGCTAGAACTACGTTTGGTCTAATCTCACCCCATGTGAGTACGTAGGCAACCATACCCGGGTTCAACGCTAGTTAGGATTTTCTCCTTTCTTGGATTAGTGTAATTTAAACCTTTAGGCATTTGATTAAAACTTTGACCTTATTTTTGGCTTATACCTAGGGAGTGGGTAATCATTGTAAAATGACGGTCTTAAGGTGTCTTACACATTTCCTGGAGCTTAATCGAACCTCTTACCTAGATTCTCATTGAGATTATTAGACATTATCCATATCCGGGACCTATCCCTTAGAATTAATAGGTGACGACTCCTAATCTTAAACCAGTGAGTAAAATCCGTGCTTATAGCGTTGGCGACTCCACTGGGGATACTAATATTATCCAAGGTTCAACCCGGAACCTAGGTTTAAGCCAAATTGACCTCAAAATTAATCAAAATTTCTAATTATTTAGCCTAATACTAATCTTTAATTTCTTTTGGTGTATTTTGTACTGTGCATTTCATGCATATTGTAAGCACCCAATTTTACACTTTATTTTTAACCATGGCTAGCTTGCCTTAATCGTATGACCTAGCCCTAAGTCTAACCCTAGACCTAGCCCTAACCCTAGGTCTAACCCTAAACTTAGCCCTAGGTCTAACCCTAACCCTAAGTCTAACTCTAGGCCTAACCCTTTTCAATGAACTTAGACCCTCAATCCAAATCCCTACATAAGTTCCTTAAAATCCACAAGCCCATATTTAAATCCTAAACCATATCCATTACCCCAAAATCGAGTCTATGATCTATCCTAGGCCCAAGCCCTAGCTCAGTTAAAACTCCAAGCCCCAAGGGCCCAAGCCTTAGCCCAATCCTAAAGCCCTAAGCCCCAATCTTTGCTAAAGCCCCAAAGGCCCAAGCATTGGCCCAATCCTAAACCTCAAAACCCATGGCACCATGCCCATCACCAAGTTCCCTAAACCCATGGCATAATCCTAACCCATACCATACTCTAAAGCCCAAGCCCACAAGGCAAGGCCAAAACCTCATACCAAAGACAAGGCAGCCCAAGGCCCATTTCATTTGTTTCTTGCACAAAACCCAGCAGATTGCCACTTTGGTGTCAAGGACAAACCCTCACCGAAACCCCAGACCTGCCCCTACCTATTTGGATGATGGAATTCTAATTGGAGAGAGAGAGTTATCCTGCTAGCCTGAAACCCACATGCTACTCACAGGTTGACCTCCCAATCACATTTCTCAATCCCACCCACCATCCTTCAAATTACACCCATGTCCCAAGACTTCCAACTGCTATAAAAGCCTACCCTTGCTAGGTTAAGTACCATCCAAAGAAATCAAAGAAGATCCTCAAGAAACCTCTGGTAAATTAGAAACTTAGCTTCAAGCTATGAGTTCATTCCAAAAAAAATTCTGCAAAAGTTCATTGCCTAACAAAGAGATAAGCCCATTGCCACTCACCTATGAGAGAAGTTTTTGGTGCACTGAGGGCAGTAACCTTTGGCTAAGGACCCTCAAACAAATTCTTCCTGAGGTCAAAATACTTCCAGGAATTTTGAGTGTTTAGAAAAGAATAGGTTCTTTCACCTTGTCCTCCCTTTTCTTTCTTTTATTTTCTTATTATTATTATTTTTTCTCTTTTTTTTTTTCTATTCTAGCATTGTACTTTCATTACAAGGAGGGTCCATTCTCCTGGATGATCAAAAGGCTTCCTACGTTGCCATAGGCAATGTAGGAGGGCCCCCATAACTAGGGCTGCACAAAGCCTGATTGGCCCGATTGTGCGGCCCGGATCGGCCCGGCTCGGCCCGAGATCGGCTTGACTTTTTAGGCTCGATAGGGCCAAGCCTTAAAAAAGCTTGAAGCTGGAATCAAGCCAAGCTCGGGCTCAACGTCATAAGCATAACAGTCTTGGAAGTTCGCCTCATCACACCTATTGAATTATTATCCTCAAGGAAGGACTTGGAACGCTCCCACTTATACCAATCGTCCCTTTTCAGGTATGTTTTATACCGGGGATTCGTATATACAGTGTTAAGTGACTCTAATCCTTTTAGGAACACCTATATTTCCCCAACATCTAGCATATATAATAAGGTAAGGTATAGTCTACAAGTAGTTCACCTGGAGGGATACTCTAAACCCTAACCTACTTACACTCATACCTATCCCCAATTATGGTTGAGTATTAGGGCACTCTACCAAGATAAGCACCCATCCAGGGGCATGTGATGAGCCATACTTGTACTTGTAATAAAACACATCTAACCTTGTATCCCGACATCGCATATAGAGATAGGTCTTCACAAGGCCTATCCCCAGCTTTGATCTGATAGGCCTGGTTCCCAACAATCCCGGTAAAGTATACCGGACCTCTATCCGACAACCCTATCTAATCACATGTGCCCTATCACAACCAATAAAAATAAAAATCAATCATCATCAACATTCATGCATCTGCATATGTATACATAGTACATTTACACAGAGTCTATCTTTGTTCAGGTAGATGGCATAACCCTCGGGGATCGTTAAATCAATTAGCCAACCATCACGGCCCATGTATTTGACCTCTCGGGCGGCATGTGATGACAACCTTCAGAATACAAGTAAGGTTCTCAATTCCAATCAGCGTTTCACTTAAGCTCAATACTATAAAATGAGATTTATCTTAGACCGATCCATGGTTAAACCAGATTGGTGTTCGGTTTTGGTAAAACGAACTGTGCTCAATATTGGAAGAAATTCAGTGCATCATATGCTTAACCATGGATGGCAAAGTCATAGTACCATGCTATAAGATAACATATAAGGTAGACCTATCACGGTTCTTGCATTTCAAGCCTACCTGCTTGAAGCATGGTCCTAATGGATCATATGATCGGATACCCGTAAGTTATCTTGAGGATCAGTACAACCGTAATTGGAACCTTGATAGCATAACAGCTGAACTACCGGATCTTAACACCTTTGAACTGATAGTCCTATCTCAATTGGTCTTCCCGAAGTGTCGCACCCTCGCCGACACTGTACTGGTAGGGGTTCTCGAAGACATGTGTAGCTCAGGAACAGTTCTCCCGATCATCCTTGTAGAGCTTCTCAAAGCCCTCAACCAACCGTAGACTTCTGAAAAGGCATCTTCCATGCTAGTGCACCACTGTTGCACTTGTCGTTAGTACGATACCTGCCTACAATCATCTCGGTACCTGCCGACCTCTGTGAAGCCTACAATCTACCCAGAAAGATTTCACAGAATCAAGGTCAGATCGTATCTACAGATGTCAAGATTCTCTACCAGCTTCTCAAAAACCTGATAGAGGAGCAGATCATATTGAAATACGAGTGACTAATCCTCAAAAAGCTACCTCGCATTGTCATAATAGGAAGACGATGCATAATCCTCGCTGGTCTAATCGGTTCAGCAACGTATATACCACTCTGATTCCTCCTCTAGTTTATACTCCCTCAGCGTATCCCGGTGATGGACAAGCTGGGAAATGATCATATTGGCTTCAGTGTGCACTCCGAGTCCCTTACCCGACGTTTTCAGTCAGATTAGCAAAACTCCAGAAGAGATCAGTGGCCAGACTTTGTGGCTACATCTGGACCACCTACTGATTAAGCATACCTCCTTTGGGTGGAAAATCCTGACATTCCATCCAGTATGTCCGCCCAAGGGAACTGCCTACATCAATTTTAGCACCATCGAAAGGGACCATTCCCATAGCTGAGATGGTGGTTCCTTGGAGAAACATATTCCTGGAGAGACAAATACAGATCCAAGAGAAGAAGAAGAGGATAATAAAAGCACAACAAACATTCAGGCAGCAGGAAGTAGAGCGGGACCGCGAACTTCAAACCATACAAGAATAAGTCGAGTAGCTCGAGCATACAGTCCTATCTCTCCAAACTAACAAAGAAAAGCAGCTGGTCGGCGAAACTAGAACCCTAACCCCACATCTCTATAACCTTCTCAGTCGGAACCTTCAGGCCTTCAGGCTCCGAAACCTACCCTGACACCCCTCTTGTACCAGTTGCCAGTATCACAAACCCCCAACCCAATGATGAGTCTTCAGAGATTCTAGATCCGGAAGTATTCAGTATGACACAGATGTTCGATGAGCTGACTGTCAAAGATGCCACCAAAGCAAAAAATCCAATGGGAGAGTAAGTCTACACCCTCTCCAACAGTGCCGAAGCATCTTCCAATTGTTGGCCACTAATCCATTGGTGGACCGAGGCTCTCACCATTGAGGCAATCCAAAGTCGAGGCAAGCAAGTTGTAGGAAATGTTGGTCCAATCAGACAGTTACCAAGCACCACTCTTCTCCATCTTTTTCTCTTTGCTCCCATTGAAAAATCCAAATCGGCCACTGTAGGCCTTTTTTATTGAGTTAACTTCTTGTAAACAACAGTCTTGTATTTTATCAATAAATATCAATTTTTTTGACTCAAAATCTTGTTTTGCATAAGCATTTTAAAATCGGCTAATGACAAAATCACATGGGCCCTTCCCCTAGAAAGTCTAGTATCCTGAAACCACCTAAAAAATGACAAAACATGCTAAGCTAAGCTTAATGATTTGTCAGGAAATCACTAGCGATAAGGCTATCTCCTAAACCCTACTTGAACTGTCGAAAGTAGAGTACGACAAATAGCAGGAAGACGAGCCTCCCCAAGAGATCCTTGACCTTCTTGAGCGCAGTGAATGGATATTATAGTGCAACATCAAAGATTTCGAGACCATAAACCTCTTATCTAAAGATAACCCCCAGTTTATGAAGATCGGCATAATCATGAGCCCACAACAGAGAGCAGACATGATCAGCTTCCAAAAAAGCTATAGTGATGTTTTTGCCTAGTCCTACGCAGACATGCCCAGCCTGGACCTAGCCTTGGTAGTGCACAGCTACCCTTGAATCTTGAAGTGAGACCAGTTATGCGAAAACTAAGACGGATGAGGCCCAAATGGTCGCAGAAAGTCAATGAAGAAGTAGAGAAGCAGATCAAAGCAGGCTTCCTAATAATAGCAACCTATCCTGAATGGTTAGCCAACATTGTGCCAGTACCCAAGAAAGAAGGCAAGGTCCGCATGTGTATTGACTACCGGAACCTGAACAAAGCCAGCCTGGAGGACAACTTCTTTCTCCCGCACATCAACATCCTGGTTGACAATATAGCAGGGCATGAGACACTCATTCATGAATGGTTTCTCCATATACAACCAGATCAGAATGGCAGAAAAATACATAGAGAAAAACTCCTTCATCAAACCTTGGGGCAAATTTTGCTAAAAGGTTATTCCCTTCGGATCAAGAATGCAGGGCAACCTAGTAGAGGGTCATAACGACATTATTCCATGACATGATCCACAAGACAATTAAAGTTTATGTGGATGACATGATTGTCAAACCACCAACTATCAAGCAACATCCTAACAACCTGAAGAAACTATGTGATAGACTTAGAGAATTCGGTCTAAGACTAAATCCGGCCAAGTGCGTCTTCGGAGCTTCATCAAGAAAGCTCATCAGCTTCATAGTTAGTAAAAGAGACATCGAGATTGACCCAGTCAAAGCTAGAGCCATCATCAAGATGCCAATCCCTAAACTGAAAAAGAAATCCGATGATTCCTGAGCAGAATTCAATACATCAGTCGATTCATCTCTCAACTCATCCCGATATGAGAGCCAATCTTCAAGCTCCTCAAGAAGAATGTACCAACAGTCTGGATAGATGAATGCCAAGAAACCTTTGATAGAATAACGCAGTATCTCCTTCATCTGCCTGTAATGGTACCTCTCACACCGGGATGACCACTACTGCTGTACATCTCAATACAAGAAACCTCAATGGGATACGTCCTGCCGCAATATGATGAGACACTTATAACAGAGCAAGTCATCTACTACATCAGTAAGCGCCTACTATAGCATAAAGAGAAATACAGTCCTTTTGAGAAGACATGTCTGACACTAGTCTAGGCTACTCAGCGTCTGCAACACTACCTATTTTCCGATCCGACAATTCTGATCTCCCGGATAGATCAACTCAAGTACCAACTGGAAAAGTCAGCCACTACCGGGATGACAGCCCAATGGCTCATGATGTAATCTGAATTCGACATCATCTACATAACTCAAAATTCAATCAAGGGGCAGACAATTACAGATCACCTGGCCCACAGTCCAACATAGGACTATGTCTCAATACACGATCAATTCGTAGATGAAGTCATCCTGTATGTAGAACCAGAAGAGCAAGAATACCTCGGTTGGGAGTTATATTTCGACGGAGCAGCTAATAGTCACGGGTACGGGACAAGAGCAGTCCTGATCTCTCCTAAAGGAGAACACCTCCCTATCTCAGTCAAACTGAAGTTCAAATGCTCAAACAACGAAGTAGAATATGAGGTCTGCATAGCCAAACTAAAAGAAGTCTTGGGCATCGAAATCGAAGAGATAAACATCTATGGTGACTTGTCTTTAGTGATCTGTCAAGTAAACGAGTCTTGGGCCATCAGAGAGGTCAGGCTAGTCTCATACCTAGCCTACCACAATGTGCTAATCACTCAATTCAGAAGAATCACCATCAATCACAAGTCCAGGACCCAAAATAGATTTACCAATGCACTGACTACCCTAGCCTTAATGGTTCAAATCCCTAAAGGAATCATACTTTGGCCTATCGAGATTCAGTAACAGGAATAGCCTGTTACTGCCTTGAGAAAGAAGAGGTTTCAAATAATAAGCCTTGGTATACAGACATCAAGCAATATCTGGACGACGAAACTTTCTCGCTCGATGCCACCAAAACAAACCGTTGGGCAATCAGATGACTAGCTATACAATTTATCCTCTCAGGAGGAATTTTGTACAAAAGATCACCAAACATGATCTGGATCAGATGCCTTGATACCCGAGAAGCCGCTCAGGTAGTCGAAGAAGTTCACAGAGGAGCTTGCGGCCCACACATGAATGGGTTAATGATGTCCAAAAATATACTTAGGTTGGCCTAGCACTAGACCATAATGGAATCTGATTGTTGCTAGCACGTCCAGAAATATCTCAATCTCAAATCTATGCTGACAAGATCAATGCACCGCCAACCAGACTGTACAACCTCATTGCTCTTTGGCCATTCTCAGCTTGGGGCATTGACGTCATCGGGCCCATAGCCCCGAAAGCATCAAACGAACATCGATTCATTCTAGTAGCAATCAATTACTTCACCAAATGTGTCGAGGCAGCCTCTTATGCAAATGTTACCGCCTCCGTGGTTCAACGTTTTCTGAAGAAGGACTTTATCTGCCGATACGGTGTCCCATATAAGATTGTAACAAGCAATGTCGTCAATTTCTATAACAAGGGGTGACGAATCTCTGCCAGACGTTCAAGATACAGCATCACAACTTCACGCTATATTGGTCACAGACCAATGAAGCAGTCGAGGCTGCCAATAAAAACATGAAGAAAATCATAAAGAAGATGACAACTAGATACTCTGCCTTACATGAGATGCTCTCATACACACTCATGGCCTACAAAACATTCATCTACACCTCGACTGGGGCTATGCCATTTTCCCTAGCTTATGATATGGAAGCAGTCCTCCCCATCGAAGTAGAGATTCTATCACTCTGGGTGTTAATGGAAGCAGAAATCTCATAAGTAGAATGGGCACAGGCCCGATATGAGCAGCTGAATCTGATCAAAGAAAGTTGACTGAAATCCATCAACCACTCTCAAACCTACCAAATGCGCATGGCTAGGGCATTCAACAAGAAAGTCGAGCACCACAGCATCGAAGTTGGCAACCTTGTTCTCTGAAAAATGTTGTCAAACCGTCCTGACCGGAGGGGCAAGTTCACCCCTACTATGAAGGCCCATACATTGTCCGAGAAAAATTCTCTAGCGGTGCCCTTCGATTCAGACGTATGGACGATGAAGTCCTCCTAGAGCCCGTTAATATGGACAAAGTCAAACGATACTGGCTTAGGATCTAGTCTGATAGGCACTTTGCACTCTTAGGTTCTCCGGGAAATGATAGGAGGTCTTCCTTGACACACTTCCCTCCTTATCCCCAACAATGTAATCCATTTCAATCAATAAATTCAACTAGTTAGCCCCTTAAGCCTGACAACCTTTTTCAAAAACCTTCTATCAGGGACACCCTCCTTTGCCACCTATGGCATCAACTCGAACTATGTCCTGACCTGATCCTGCAATAGGTACGTAAGCAACCTGAACAATCAGGCGCGGTCACCACCATAAAATAAGCACTCTCGGCGGAGCCAGCCTCAAAAAGTAAAAAATTTCTATTAAGGCAAAGCCCAAAATAGAAGTTGAAACATACTCAAGTTTAGAGACTCCTCACAGAGACGATCTCTCCCGAGTTTCTCCCCAGCAGAATCAGCTCATCACCCCCTACAAAGCTTATCTCTCACAGAATTCTCCCCAAAGGAGTCTGTCTCCCTCAAAAAATCCCAAAATTGTGACAATCTCTCTCAATACTCCCCAAATGAGCCTGCCCCAAATGGAGAAGATCCTTACAAAGTCAGCCTCTGCCATAGAGAAAAATTCCCCAGTGGAGTAAAAAAAAGTGTAAATCAACTGAACCAACAAGGTGTCCTAAACTTCGGTCCCCTAGCCTACATTTTGTCTCACTCTAAGTCTTCATAGAACCCCTAGAAACTAATAGTACAAGTGCAGTATCACATCTACATCCCTAGCGGAATGTCATCCAGAGCAATGAAGATAGAAGATCCAGATCCCCAATAAACGCAGGCATGAGTGAAAACCGGTTACGGTCTCATTGCGTAAAAATTAAGTGACCCAAAACCTAGTCTTGCGATTAGGGGTAATAAATAGACAAAATCAATCAGTTTCACATGCGTGAGAAAAACTGGCAACGATCTTATCGTGCAAAAATTATACGAATCCCATGACTTGGTCATTCCAAGAGTATAAAATGGAGAAAAGCTGAAAAGCAGTTTGGCAACAAAATCCAGTGGTAACAAGTCGCACCAAACTCCCGACTGTCCCCAGCATAGACTTCTCCATGAGCAACAGTTCCTTAGTGAAGGATATACAATTATAATCTTAGGCTCTTATGGTCAATCTAGGTATTTGAGCATCCAACTTTCAACTTTGAGGACTTTTTTACATAAGTCCTAATCACTCTCAAAAGAAAAAAATAAGACTTTAAAACCTTCTTAAGAATCTTCTATCTTGATTTTGGATCTCCTATGTAGGATTCATCTTCATGATCTTCCAAGATTTCTTAAAGGAAGACTTCATCTTAATGATCTTTGAGTTTGTCTCTTTTTACTTTGGATTGGTATAGTCTTCAACTTGATTGGATGACATGCTTTGACTTGATAGTGGATCATTACCATTCTTGGTGTCATATCTATGCTTTTTGCCTTGAGAATTGTGTTAATGCTCTTATTCACTAAATTTCATCAAAACTTAATGGAGATATTAGTAAGGCAATGGTCATTACATTATTTTGTTATCATCAAAATTATTAAGGGCATAAGGGCACCTAAGGTTATAACCTTTAGGCTAACAAGTTTGAACGACTATAGCACTCTTTTGGGCCAACAAAGCCGAAAGACATTCTCAAGAAAATCTAAGTAGGTTTTCATTTCCCGAAATGTGACGATACATTAGCCTAATCCAATATGTATAGGTTTTCTGATTGTATGATGGAAATGTCAGTCATTAACCCTAGTATGTCAGTATTAATTATTAATATTAGTGTTGATCCAACCTAAGTTATAATTTTTCACATTCAATCAAACCATGATATCTCCAATTATACTATTTTTTCACATATATTAGGAAATGGAGAACTCCCATAAAGGGTTTTTCTTGCCTATGCATCATACATATGTTACCTAACCTCATGATGAATGTATATATATTGCTTTGGGCCTGCCTAGGCTTCAAGCCCTATCACATCCTAAATAAACATGGGATACATTTTTTACTACGACTCTAGTCCTCAAGCTTAAATAACGGGTTGTAACCAGGCTTTTTCTCGAGCAGGCCGAGTGAGAGTTCGGATGGGCAACAATGCTCATTGTTGCCCGGTTGTGTATGACAAACATGTGGGGCCCCTCCTCTATTGATGTGGGGCCTACCTTATTGATTGTGGGGCCTGTATTTTTCAGACTCAATGGACAACAACGCAACAATGAATGCTGTTGCCCATCCGAATTCACCGAGTGATCATCAGACAAGCTGTCCCATCGACACCCTTATAAGTGGGGACTTTGAACCCAAGACAGCAAATTAATCTCTCTCGGGTGCATAATACAAAAATTAGCATTAGATTTCCAACATTTAGATAAAAGTTAATGTGTATCCAACGTATCTTTGCTACTACCTTATGGACTTGGAATTCTCTACCAGAGTTCAATTACAACACAAAAGCCTTATTTTAGCCCCGGTTAACAACTTCAACCTTTAAGAGTTAGAATTTTTTTCTCTAATAACTAAGGTTAGATGGTTGAACCTTAAGGTTTGGTGAATCTTACCCACAATTAAGGGGTATTAAATTAGGACACATGTTGATACGTGGGATGTGAGCAGACTCCTTGGAGTCCGGTTATAATCGTAGAGAATATCAAGTCTATCTTATTCTTAATTGTTGTGTGAAAGCCGGGTGCAAATAAGAACCAACATTGTCTTAGATAAAACCAAAGAAGATAAACAATAAATTTATTGTATTCTCGGGGGTCATTCTTGGATTTAAATGTATTTTCCCACTTAAAAAACCAGAGAAATTAAATAAGAATTTGTTCTTTTGTAGCTCTCGTATTCATACAAAATAGTTGCAGCAAAGGATATCATCATGGTCACTATGGAGAGAGAGAGTGGTAAGACCAATTATCAGCTTTCTAGGCAAAGTTTCTAGAAAAACAAAGATAACGTGTTTGATACTACATAAATATTAGATTTATTGTCTATAATGGTTATTTAGTTGAATCGTCGTGAGAGAAAATCTGAAACCTTTGACTCGATAGTGTAACAATAGTCATAAAGGTATCCCAGATAGTTAAAAGTATTGGTTACAAGTGATTATATAATAGAGACAATAGTATATGAAAAGAAACTCTCAAATAAGTTTCTATCATCCGGATCTGGTTTATGGAGGTCGATCATAAACGGTTGGTTTACATCCACGGTCCGGATGATTTGGATGGACGATCCTCATATTTCTTGCAATTGGTACGAGAGCAAGGTAGAAGAGAATGCTTGATGCCCTATACATGTGAAAAGCACACGTTTATGGCTCAGATCTTACCGTGGTACATAAAGGCGTCAATGGCCTCGATCCCAATACACTACATCCATGTCGTGGAGGTCTAGTATCTTTAAAGAGTTTCTCGGGCAATCTCCAGAGCACCCATCATTGGCCGTGGAATCATCTCACAGAGCCGTTTCTCTCTCGCAAAAAGAATTCGAACACAGACCTTCGCTGCTGTTGGATAGGGTTCATTTTCTCTATATTTCTTCGGTTGAAAGAATCCTATCCTATATTGGATTGGGGAAACTTAACAGATATCCGAGAAGTTGACTGATCATCCCCATCCTATCCCTCTCAACGTTTTCTTCTCAAGATTTACAGTCCACGGTCTCAAATGCATGCTTGTATCGTTGAGAATTTCAGAGTTTTTGGAAATCTGTCGTAGCTCTGAAATCTTCAATTTGTTCCCACCGACACATTTCTGAATGGAGAAGAAATCGTGGCCTGGTAATGCTTGCTTGCCAATGCAAAGATTCCGTTTTATTTTCTGTTCCAGAAGGTGAACTGTTGGAGAAGAACGACAGAGATTCAAAAAAAAAAAAGAAAAGGATAGGGAAATTCAGAGCTGGTTGCAGAATCGATTTGTAATGGGCATCAGATGGGGTGGTGGTAGGGCTCTTCGATCTGGAAGTCTTGGTATTGGCGAATTTACGGCATCTTCGGCGATAAACAAGGAGAGAGGACTACGGTGACTGGCTTGCGAGAAACGGCTTTGTGAGGCATAAAGAACGGATGTGGTGGACGGTTACAGCTGGGAAGAGGATATCTTCAAGGCTGGTTTCATGGTTTCATAAAGCCACAGTTTCGGCTGCTTTTGGTTTCTTTCCAGAATAGGAAAGTTAAAAGAAAGATTTAGCTCCTACACTAATTTTAGCATACCATTCTACTAATAAAATAATAAAGAGTACCCTAAACTTTATGCAGACAAAATTAACCTTTACCTTACTTTATTATTAATAAATGAAGAGAAAAATTTAAAACTAATTTTTATAGTAATTCTTAGGGATAGTATGGCCATTAGAAATTTCATTAATGGCAATTTATGTAAATAATGAGTAATTGTAGTCTGGCCCCTCATCGGTCCATACGACATAACTCCTTAGTCTAGGGATCAAGGTCCAGGGAAGGGGTATAGGGTGCTCGGCAAGGGTGGCAATGAATATCCATGTGTTCTTATATATGAAATATTCTAAAGACAACTCATTCATCGTGCAATTAATCATATACAAAAGAGGCAAACGGGGTGCATATAAAATCTTAACAAACATGAAAAGGGGATATGTAAAGATCGAAAACTCATGTATCTAAATTCATTAAAAAAAAATTAGGTCAGGGAGGAGATAAAGTCTACCTTTGCAGTCTTAGGGAGATTGTAGTAAGAGAGTTGGCCTTCCAGTGTGTATTCATGCATGACCCAGTTGTTTTTCTCTGCTTTAGGAGCTCTCCCTTCTAGAAAACAAGGGTCTTTTTCATCCCAACAAGGCATCCTTTCCCCTTGTAAAGCTCTATCTTTTCCTATGACCTTCAAGTAACCGGATTTTGTCACTCTATTGGTTCTCATTCCCGTTGGGTACTTCTTCTCTCTCTGGAAAAACAAGTATCATTCCTTCTCTCCTATCTTAGCTTTCTCTGCGTTAGAGTCTTTTGGTTTCAATAACATGTGCGTGTTTTAAATAAAAAATAAATATATAAATAAAGTAAAATAAATATAAAATAAAAATAGATCAAACAAAATTATTATACGGATTAATTATTCTACTAATAAAAGTACCCTTAAACCTTACTTTATTTAGATCTAAAATAAATTTTATTATTATATTTACTATTATGTGGAACCCATTAATTATAATTTCATTTAGAAGTATAGTTTGATTAGAATCCTTCTACTATTAAAGTAATACTAAACTATTTATAATTAGAAAGAGTTTAGAATTCTTGTTAAATTAGAACTCTAAACTGTTAATAGTGTTTCTACGTTTTACCCAAGCCAACCACAATATGTATGGTTTAACTTCTTCCTTGTTTGTTTGTGGCTCAGGGAGTAATTGATACATCTGGAGGGTGAGTTCCTTCTTAGAAACATAATTGGATTCAACTTTGAAATGCTCATCTGAACCGCTTCTTCTCCTTTCTTTTGTTTTGTTTTCTTTTACTTAAATAAAAATTGTGGTTAGCAGGTGTGGCTCAAGCTTTGCAATTGATATTGTGTTCACCGGTTGGTGAACATAGCTTTGACGGACATTGAAATAGTCAACAGTTTTCTCTTTACATGCCCTTTCTAACTTTGCTCCATAGATCTAACCAATCTCAATTTTGGACCTTATAATATGAAAAATCCTAGAATTAGTAATTTTTCATTCTATACTCAACTAAGTTCTCAAACAATTTCTTTCTTTTTAAAGAAATTATTGGTAAATATACTTTTTAGAATTTTTTAAAAATTTATCTATATTATTTTGTACGTGCTCAGTATTTAAGATTATTTCTTAAAAGCCCTTATATTTTAAATTTTTTTTTTGTAAAAAAACCATTATACGAGTTAACACTAACTTAGAGAGAATTTTTAAAAGAAAAATTATTGATCAAATAAATTTGAGCTCTCTAAATATTATGATTTTTCATTATAATTCTTACTAATAACTCATGCTTTTGTGACTTGGAAGTTATTTCTCCTTTAGTTTGACTTTACATGATGCACGCATATCTCTTCATATAAATAAATGAACAAATTTTGGTGATCTTATCGCTAAAAATTGTTTTCCCTTTAGTTTAACTTTACAAATAAATATTGAATAGAGTCGGGAGGTCTTCTTCTTGCTAGGATCTAACCAATGACTATGCTACGAAAACAATTTATGTTTTCCTTCATTTCTTATCTTTTTGTTTTTTGCTCCCTAAAATCAATAAAATAAAAACACATTTCATAAAAACTAAAGAGTCAAAATTAGAGCAGATTAAAGGTAAAGACATGTTTGGTTTTAAATTGATATATTATTTAGACTTGATTCTCAGAGTAAATACTTTAGTAAATTCAACTCTAAAAAAATTCTTAGGTAAAGACTGGATTCATGTTAGCTTTCATTGGTAATTTTTTCACATAATTTATAAAATTAGTATATTTTGTAATCGTTTTATAATATTCAGTTGAGCCTAAAAGGTAAATAATTGAAAACAATTTACGTGCATTTTTACTAGTAACCATTAAACATATATGGGTGACATCTTGGACAAGGATAAATTTGGGAGCATACACATTGTTTTTGAAACACATATTTGCTTCGGTGAATGTGATTGGATTTTTTGGGCCTTAGCAATTTAAGTCATGCAAATTTCATGAGACCCTGGCTAAGATAAGCTAAGCCAAGGTGCATCAAGGATTTTTTCTGAAGTGTAGAGCATATACACTGATTTTCTGTATTAGCTTACACTTGTTGGAGTGACGTGTTGGATTCCTTGGGCATGTTAGAAAGAAGCTTGGCCCACCAACTTATTCTAGCCGGAACAATTTGTAAATTGTCAAAGCTTAGTCCAGCCCAATACTTAAGCCCATTCGAGGGCCACATAGTCTTATTTTGGCATTTTAGAGTCCGTCTGAAATCTGATTTTGGATTCGTTTGAACCAGCTTGTTCCTGGAGACGTGGGGAACATAGTGAATGGATTGCTGTTCAGAAAATCATGTGGAGCACATACACGCAACGGTAACATTTATCAGTAATGGTCAGATTTCTGAAACTCAAACTCTTTACATTAACTGTTAATTACTTATGATATATATTGCATGCTATGTTAATTGGTCATATATGAATTTTATGACTAGATAGAGTACACTAACGATAATGCGATTGAAACAAAATACAGAGTGTACAAGTAACATTGTTAATAACATTAGTTAAAAAAAGGCTATAAAATTAGCTTTGATCCATGTTAATTGAGAATTAACAGATATGAAAACATGTAGGTTAACATGCCGATGTCATTGTAGACATGCATAGAATAGTGGGAGCACAATTATAGATTATAACACTCTTGATTTAAATTAAACGGACTATTAGATTATTTATGAGTAAACGATATTGGTGATGACCAATACATATATATGATGGAAGAACACAGATGATAGTGTGAAATAACATCATACTTTGATAGATAATAATTGCAAATATAGGATGACTCCTATAATATGAAAAAAAAAATATATAGTCATATGTTTGAAAGGTAAGCACGATGGAAAAACCAGCATTGTAGTATGGAATTATCTCAAGGCTTAGTAATCAAAATGCAAGTATGAAGAGTGAACCCATTAGTTTAACGTGGAAAAATTTTCATGACTTGAAATCAAAATTGTGAAAGTGTGATGGAAAATCACGAGTTACAGTGAACAAACCTCACGGCTTGATACATATTTGATGGGTAAACCTATTGTATTGCATGGAAAAGACCTCATAGATTAATGATCAATATGTGTAAGTGCGAATGACAAAATTCTTAAATAAAAAGATGACATAAATAGAATAGTATTTTGGAAGAACCCGTAGATTAGGGTGGAAAACCAAATTGCTTAGTTTTCAACCCTTATAAGGTAAGACCATAAATATGAGTTTAAAATAGGTGTCGGGGAAAAGCATGTTAGGCAAGCATAACCCTACTCGATATATGAAAATCTTGATTAGGGTGATAACCTGGACAAACTGAAAGTTGATATCCAATTACAAATTTACCCTTAGAGAAGTTTTGCAAAACAACAAGAAATAGACCTCTGTTAAAGCAAAGTACATGTCATGTCATGGTACTATTTGAGAAGTCATATAGTGAAAACACTTTATTGATAAATTAAAGTTGGTAAAGACCGATAGATCCATGAATTTATACTCCAATAACCGAGTCAACATTAATATACTGATAGAAGTATAACAATGTGTTAAAGATGTGGTTGAGAAAGAGGATTTTAGATTCTTATAGATCTCATTGCTTGAAATGATTGTTGTTAAATCATTAACGAATGAAATGTATATTGGATATGTTTATTAAATAAGACTACAGTAAATGTTATGCAATATGGCTCTTAAAGTCAAGTTAGAGTATTAGAATTATTGACTATATTACTCATTTAGTTGAGTCATCAAGAAGAGATCTGAAACCCTTGACCAGATAGTGTAACGACAGTCATAAAGGTGTCGGTTACAGATAGTCATAAAAGCATCAGTTATGGGTAATTCTTTCTATATAATAAAGACAAGAGCATGTGAAAAGAAACTCTTAGATAAGCTTCTATCACTCGGATCTGACTTAAGAGGGTCGATTATGAGCCGTTGGTTTACATCCACGGTCGCCTCTTCTCGATGATTTGGATCGACGATCCTCCATATTTCTTACAATAAACCATAAAAGAGTTATGTTGAAGTAATATCGGGATGCTAGTATTTAGTACCTTTGTTACCACCTAGTATGGTAAAAGTTGTTGCAAACATAACCGTAGCCATAAGAGCGGCCACAAACGTACATAATGATGTTGTATATTTCATTAATTGTTCTCCTTCTATGACCAGCTTTTGTGCTCCTCATTAAACAAATCGCGAGGTGTCTAACCTTCTAAGTTTTTCCATTCTTTGTACTTAGGTTGTATGATGTTCTCTACCTCCTAGGAAGGTGGCAACATTGGGATTAAAAAAACACAACTATATATATAAAAAAACTTTGTAACAAGGAATGTAATCAATTTTTAGGTCTTAAGCAATAGATGTCAGCACCCTATTTTTACACCCCCTTAACCGTGGTTAATTAATTTAGCTATGGTCCAAACCCTAGATCAACCCTAGTTCCAAACCCTAGGTAAACCCTTAACCATAGGACTAAACCCTAGTTAAGACCCTAGTTAACCCTAAGCTTAACCCTAGGTAGCCCTAGCCTAACCTTAGTAAGCCCTAGGTATACCCAAGGCCCAAGCCCATTTGACCAAACTTATACCTAGACAACTCAACCAAACCCAATTACCTAATTTTATTACCCAACCCAAGTAGTCAAGCCCAAATACCCAATCACCCAATTGCCTAAGCCAAAGCCTATTTCCATAGCCCAAGCCCAAATGTCATAGTCAAAGTCCAATAATCATAACCCATGACCCATCTACTAATAACTCATGATCCATAAGACCTAATCCACATATCCATATCCACCTACCCTATATCCTACAACCCATACCTATATAACCCATAGTTCACTCAACCCACCAACTCTCTTACACCTCTCTTACATCAACCCATACCTATATAACTCATAGTTCACTCAATCCACCAACTCTCTTACACTCCTTACAACACTCAATCTATCAACTCACCTTACAACACTCAAGTCTTTACCCACTAGCTCCTTTTATCCCCCATGTAAAAGACACAACCCAACCTCTTAGTTTTCCTATAAATACCAATCCCTTAGCCCCTTAGATCCATCCCTCAAGACCCCTAGAAGGTTCTCACCCACTTGTGTTTCTCTTGAGTTTGAAGAAGGGAGAAGAAACTAAGGTTTAGAGTTTGGAAAGAATTCTAAGACTAAAAGCTTAGAGTTCTTCACTAACTTTCTTCCTTTGTGGATTCTAAAACCCTACCCCTTGGAGCATTGAAGAAGAATTCTTGGAGGAGTAGGCACTTCTTCTTTCATTTTCTCTTCTTTTTTATCTTTTTTTTTATTTGGTTCTCTCTTCTTGATCTCTCATTTCTCAAGTATAGTTGGGCCTCTCTACACCAATCTAATGGTGTAGAGGGACCCCATATCAAAGGCAAGGAGATGCTCCTTTTTTATTTTCCTTTCCATGTACATATTTTCTTCTTTTTTATGTACCCACAAGTGTGGATATGGGTAGGCCCATAGAGAGTGGAAGCTAAAGCTATACCTCTCTTTTTCATTTTGTTTTCTTTTGAGATTCTTGTCCTCTTTCTAGAATTTTTTGTGAAAGCTCATCCCCTCCCTAACATTCTTTAGAGCAACATTACATCATTAATAATGGTGTAAATGAACCACCTTAAAAGGGAGAGGATGAGTTTTCATTTTCTTTCATTTCTTTATTTTTCCTTCATGTTCTATGTTGAATGGGTAGGTAATGGTTTAAGGACTTAAGATAAATGATAGTTTAAGGACTTAAAGAGGACATTCTTAAAAATGTTTCATACTAAAGACAATAGTATTTGATCTATTATCAACATCAATCCAACAAAATAGGTGTTGGTAATAGACCATTTACTATTCATAAGGCACATCCCTCTTTATGTCTTAAACTATAATCTTTTAGCCAAACTCTTGGACTAAATTTGACTTTAGTTAAGTTTGTCAAAACCTTACCTATATGAAAATTCAAAAACATGATAAAATCTCAAAATACCAAAAACATGATAAAATCTCAAAACACCAAAAACATTCAAATATAACCAAAATATAAAAAACATTCAAATATCCCCAATAATCTCAAAAAATATAAAAAATACAAAAAGACCAAAAAGAGACTTGTAGGACCTCCTTAGCTTTGGTTAGCTCATCTAACCATGGATAAATACCCTCTAACCGCGGTTAGACTTAACACTTGTGCACTTGACCTCCCCGGTCAACTAAACCATAGCCTTCTAGGCTAGACCCTTTGACCATCCTATGCATACACACACTCCCCCCTAGCCTCGGCACGGGCTCAAGTGCCAGAACTACGCTCGGTCTGATCTCACCATGTGAGTACGTAGGCAACTCAACTCGGGTTCGACCCTAGCCATCTAGCTTTCTATTTTTCTTGGATTAGCACTCACTTAAAAACTTTGGACATTCTAATTAAACTTTGAGATTATAATTGGCTTAAGTTTAGGGAGTAGGTAACCGTTATAAAACGGGGGTCTTGGGGTGCCTAACACCTTCCTCAGGGCTTAATCGAACCACTTACCCTAATTCTGATTAGACCATTTGCCTTATCCAAACAAACAAATACCCGGGACCTATCCCTAAGAATGAATAGGTGGCGACTCAAGTCAAAACATATAATTGTGAAAGTGGGTTGGAAAATCCCATGCTCACAATAGAAATAAGGAAGAAGATCATATACCCTTATTGTCTATGCAGAGGGGGTTATGATCGGGTTGAAAGAAAAATTGAGAGTATTGATCATCAATTAAATAAACCTCATAGTAGTTACAATTCCGTAGAATAGTGACTAGTATGGGGTGTCAACCATAGAAGATTATGCTAGTTTCGTTCTCTTTTTCTCAAGATTATTTCTAAGTCAATAGGTAACAAGATTGATTGATTTTAACTGTGAGCAAGGACTTTGTTACTCACTTTTTTGTATTAAGAGTTGCCACTTTTTAATTCAGTAGGGATAAGTCCCCAGGTAATGGATGAAGTCTTTGGTCTGCTTAAAGTTCTGAATAAGAGGTTTGGTTAAGCCCGGGGAAGGTATTAGGCACCCCGGCACTTTCGTCTTGCAACGGTTTCCTACGTACTAGGTTTAAGCCAAATTAATGTAAATTATTAGTCAAATATCTTAGGTTTAGTTTATACTAATCTAATAAGGAAAAAGTTAAACTAGGGTCGAACCCGAGTTGGGTTGCCTACGTACTCACATTGGGGTAAGATCAGACAGAGCGTATTTCTGGCACATGAGCCCATGACGAGATTAGGGAAGTGTTGTGTGTGCACCAAGGGTGGCTTAAGGTCTAGTCGGGAGGCTAGGGGTGGTTGACCGGGTTAATCAAGTGCTTGGTTATGTTAGATTCTGAAAAACAATTCGGTGAATCTCAAATCTATGTTTGAGTTGAGAATCTACAAGTTCGAGGGTTTGGTTAGGTTTCCCTAATAGTCTGTCTACCATTTTTGATGTTTTTCAATTAAGTTATTTAACTCAAGGGAAGATGATAATCAAGTGTGGAATAAGGAAAAACCAAGCAAACCACAACACAAGGATTTTTACGTAGAAACCCTTCCGGGAAAAACCACGGGACCTAGTCCAGCCATGAGAATCCACTATGACAAAGTAAACAAGAACTTACAAGACTCGAACTTGACTCCTTCGGACTCGACACCTCGATCCTTCAATTCTTAGTCCTCCACGTCTCAAAAATTCACCATGTACTCTCAAGTCCCGTGATCAACCGCAGCAGCTTGTACTTCTCTTTGTGTCTCGAAAATAGTCCACGATCTTCCGATCGATCTCCGTCAATGACGGCTTCGGAATCCACCTACCAAATCACTCTACCACGATCCTTCTCGGATCGATCTTCTTTGGAAAGGCTCCGGAACACTCTGGCCAAGGTGTTCTATCCAGAACAGGTTGATGATTTGATATAAATCAATACCTAGATGGACTCCTTCAAAGGACAAGTCCAAACAAGCAAAATTGTAGCTTTAAGCTTGCAAACTCTAGGTTGGAGGAAGCTAACCAAGGGAAGGAGAACAATAATATTCCAGAGCTTTTATGAACTCTAGAAGGATTTAAAAACCCTCTCTATACTCTCTCAAAGTTCTACTCCATGAAGTGGAAGGGATCTATATAAATAGGGAATCAAAAACCAAGTTTTAGAAGGTGTTAAAGTTGCTAAAAACTCAAAAAAGCATGAATAACCGATTTTGGCAAGAAATCCATATCAGGGTCGACCCATGGGGCACATTCGGTCGACTGGATGGTGCCTTTCGGTAGACCGGATGGTCCACAGGGTCGACCCTCACTTTTCCAACTCTCTGTCTAATTTCACCATACAAATTTTTCCATACCCAGGGTCGACCCAAAATGGTCAGGGTCGAACCTGAGGTGCCAACCCGAATTTCAAATGTCATTTTTGGGTCTTGCACCCTTCAAAAAAGTTGTAGCCCTTTTCGACGCGGTCGTTTTGACATATTATGAAGTAAAATCCGAGCTACGATTTGTGAGATACGCTCAAAACACACAACCTTGATTTTTTGAAAAATTTCAGATTTTAAAACAAGTTTTGCACTGTTTATCTCATCACCTAGGGTCCGTATGGTTAGTCTAGGTCACTTACCACTTAAGGCATCATGTTAGGATAATTCTAAGTCAAATCTCACCTATGGTAGTATGGTATCTAGGTCACTTACCATCCTATGAAGGAGATGATCAACCGAGACTTTAACGGGTCTTCTTCGGTCTTCAACTTCACTTGTCGTGGATGCTTGAAGGCAACAACACAAGATATACACCTAGACACCTAGACTCACTTGTTTTGACACGGGAATATGCCAATACAAAAGCATAGACTTTACAATCTCCCCCTTTGGCAATTCCGTGGCAAAACCCTAAACCAAACTAAAGTGCATGACTTGACACAAACTCACCCAAACACATCAAAACGGTGAATTAGGACATTACATGACTCCAACACTCTTACATGACATCAATTGACAAATCATCTTAAATAGATACCCTGAAGCTCTTGTCAAGGAAATTCTTTCTGCTGCAACCCTGCACCTGCACATGCTCATAAACAAAACACCCAGTGAAGCATGTGTGGAATATAAAAATAAGTAATCGCAGGTGAAGCAAGGAATGTACTGAATGAGGGAAATACTACCCTAACATTCTCCCCCTTTTTGGCACAATTGCCAAAGGAGCACAGGAAGCCAATTTTAAAAAAAATATACCAATTTAATAAAAGTGAAATATCAAGGCAACCACAGTACAACCAATCAAAACAGACAATGAGGGACTAAAAATCGTGGAACGAGATAGAAATATAAAGCACAAACTCCCCCTCAACAACTCACCCTGATCTTCTCCCCCTAAGATCAAGGATACCACCAAAAATATGGCACCTATGCTAGAAAGGCCCATGCCAAAAGAAAGAAACACACACAAAAAATATTACAAAAAATATCATGTGCCACACAAACATGTATCAAAAGCATTCCAAGCAGTAATAAATTAAAATTACAAATCCAATGAAAAACATGATTAGTTAGTCTGACTGAGGATACCCATCTAACTAAATCTCATGGAATGCTAAAGCATAGCCAATTCACTTAGACACATTTAGTGAACAGTTCAAAAGTGAAGCATTGTGTGTAGTGGTGGTCTGACAAGATACTAGATCAAAGTTTCTTTCCCTTTCCAAGGGTATGACATTAACCACTAAGGGGACTCTCGGAGATATACATCATAGAATTCAAACCTAGTTAGATCCAAATATGCTGATTTTTTGCATTTTAGTGTTCCTTTTTCCATTTTATTTGACTCAATATCATTCTTTTATTTTTGGTCAAATACCTCCAAAGATTATAAGATTTCTTTTGATGATCTTTATCTGATCATATCTTTTCATGCAATGATGGCTTTCACACTATCCGAGTAGGTAGTCCTGGCTATTAGCAGCAGGGTCTTTCACTCTAGTGACCCAGATAGATACCTATTGTCCACCTAGGTAGCCATTTCATACTGTTTGCATCCAATAGTGACTTTCACACTATCCCAGTAGGTAGCCCTTTTCATTGCAACAATTTTAGCTCATGGAGGATACAAAAAATGGGGATGACTAACAAAATGGTCATTCTAGATTGGTCACCCAAGGTCACACTATTGGGATAAGCCATACACCTACAGATTGGAAAATAGACCTCTCAATAGAATCAGTCAGAGTGCATGTGAAATTTGTGAAGCATACACACATGAATAAGTCTCTAACTGCTCAAGATAAAACTGGTCTAATTTTCAGCCTAGCCAAGAGACTATGAAGGTCACATATCCTCAATCAGCAACAAACTCATGTTCAACCCTGGACAAGTATAAAAATAAAGATCACACAAGGAATGCAGATCATGCAAGTCAAACAAGGACAACATGAAAAAAATCTTTTTAGATTTTATGGTTTTTCAATGTTTTTGGATATTTCAAAAGGGAAATGATACTTTGCGCATCTGCGTTCCTGTGAAAGGAACGCAAATGTTTTCTCTTGCCTACACTTGTCAGCAGTTTTTTAAAGCAAAACGTCACCGGAATCTTCTCCCGAGATTATCTCTACCTGTTTCTTCCTTTCTCATTTCTCTCTCCTCATCCCTTTTCTCTCTCTCACATATTATCCTATTTCGTTTTTCTCTCCTCATGTGGCCACGAGTCCTTAACATTCATTAACTGAGGTTAAGATTCCTTCACTCTTAGGGTTCATCCATCTACTTTTGGTTTTTAGAAAATTAAAAAAAAAATTAACCTTGGGTTGTTTAATCTAAACTACAGTTAATGCATGCCTACATGTCGCCACATGTCCCTTTTATCATTCACTAATCGTGGTTAAGATTCACTCACCCCTAGGGTTCATCCATCTACTCTTGTTTTTTAGAAAAAAAATAAAATTAACCTTAGGTTGTTTACCTTAAACCATAGTTAATGTGTGTCTAAATATCGCCACATGTCCCTTTTAATACCTACTAACTGTGGTTAAGATTCACTCACCCCCTAAGGTTCATCCATCTACCCTTGGATTTTAGAAATATAATTAAAAAATAATTAACAGTTAAGTTAATAGATGTTAACTAAGGTTAACAGATGCGGTCAGAAAAAGGGCTACGTAAGGGGATGAGGAGAGAGAAATGAGAACGGGATGATAGGAAACGTGTAGATGGAAGAAGTCAGACTAGTTTTTCTTCAAAAAAAACTGCTACAGCTGTAAGCTCCAGAAGCATCCACGTTCCTTCAAAGGAACGCAGATGCGCAAACTGTCACTCCCCTTTTCAAAATAAAGAAAACAGAAAAACATACCAAGGCAAATAAACACTAGTAAAAAGAAAGACTACTAGTATACACAAATAGCATAACACTAGGACACGATAAGACACTAACAACACACCCTAGGCTATGACAGACACGGGCTAAGTGAAGCCCTTCAGATATTCCTTTCTTACCCAAATGGTTTTAGAAGTTTGATTGACCCTATGGTCTCTAACCGTTTCAGTTGAGGTAGGTATGACCTTTTGCCTCTTCCTCCTGTTCCTCCTTTTTCAGGATTGAGTCCTAGAATTATGGCGGGCATTTTCGTTCTCCCTGTTACCTCCTTTATATCTAGCATGAGGAGTGTCATGACCATGCCACTGTCTAGAGTTGTGAGCCATCTTCATTACATCTTCACACAAACTCCTAGACTTCTCCACTAGGATCTCAACTCTCCTTTGAAGATTCTCATTAAAGTTGTGTTGGTTCCCAAAACCATGATTGGGCATCCTTCGAAGTTTAGGACATCGAGGCTTAATCTGACCCTTCACTCCACATTTATGACATATAGGAATGAATTTCTGAATAAAAGAGTCTTTCTCTTTAGCAGGAGAGCGCCTTTTAGCACCAGGCTCAGTGTTCGAGGTGGATGGAGTTCCCTTCTCATCTCCACACCTCTGATTTTGCTCAAGATCAGCCAACTTGATTTCAAGACTTGTCTTTTCATCCAAACAAACAAGCAAATTAGATTCAAAAAGCTGAGTATTGGCAAGGAGGGAAGCCTTCTCTTCCTCAAGTTGTGACATAAGAGCTCTCAACCCTGAAGCTACCTGGTCTAAGGCATCTTTTTCCATTTCAATAGATTTGATCTTTTTGAACATGAAAAACTGAACCTTTTTCAGCTTTACGCATTCCTGAAATAGTTCATCATAGGCTGCCTCAAGGTCTCTCTCAGAATCTGAGTCATTATGACTCACATCATCCTCCTCACCATCCTTACAGTGTTGGTTACTCACAGCATTTGAAGAAGATTCCTCAATCCCAGATAAGGATGCAATGAAGGCCACATAACCCCTAGTCTCCTCACAAGAAGAACTATCTGATTCCTCAGATTCAGATTCACTGTCATCCCTTGCCTTGCCCTTAAATCTTTTCTTATTAGAGCATTCAGCGGTAATATGGCCGTAGCCTTGGCATTCATAGCATTAAACACATTGGGATTTCTTGTCCATACTTTTAAAATATTTCTTGTTTTCAAAGTGCTTGGACTTGGGCTTTTCAAAAGATTTTTGTCCTTTCGAATTAAATCTCTTATTCAGTTTCAAAAATTTTCTGAATTTCTTAGCAAACAAAGCCAACTCTTCTTCTTCATCCTTAGAGTCACTATCTGAACCATCTATGGATTCCTTGACGGATTTCAAGGCAATGGATTTTGGTTTCTTAGATGGATTCAGATTTAACTCATAGGTTTGGAGAGAACCAACCAACTCTTCAAGTTTGAGAGCATCAACATTTTTGCTCTCCTCAATGACGGTAACCTTCAATCGAAATCTCTCAGGTAGAGATCTCAAAATTTTTCTCACAATTTTAGACTCTGGAATTCTTTCCCCTAGATTGAAACTAGAATTGACAATGTCACTCAGATTGGCATAAAAACTATCAAAAGTTTCATTATCATCCATCATCAACTTTTCAAACTTAGAGGTCAGTAATTGAAGTTTGGAGATCTTGACAGTTGTAGTCCTTTCATGGGTGATTTGAAGAATGTCTCATGCCTCCTTCGAAGTGTCATATGTAGAAATACGTCGAAATTCTTCGAGTGTGACAGCAGCGAAGATTGCATTTAGACCCTTATTGTTCCATCTACAACTTTCAAGTTCCCCATTGGTCCATTCAGAAGAAGGTTTAGGGATGGTCTGGTCATTTATGGTCTTTGTTGGATGGGTCCAACCTTGTTCAATGGAGAACCATACTCTCTCATCTAATGATTTTAGAAACGCTCTCATTCGAGCTTTCCAATAGGCATAATTATTCCTATCAAATAATGGGGGACAAGAGATGGATCCTCCCTCTCTTTGGAGATTCATATTCACCGAAAAATATGAGACAAGATCACAATAAAATGTTAATGAACCCGCTCTGATACCAATTGAAAAACAATTCGGTGAATCCCAAATCTATGTTTGAGTTGACAATCTACAAGTTCGAGGGTTTGGTTAGGTTTCCCTAATAGTCCGTCTATCCTTTTTGATGTTTTTAAATTAAGTTATTTAACTCAAGGAAAGATGATAATCAAATGCGGAATAAGGAAAACCAAGCAAACCACAACACAAGGATTTTTACGTGGAAACCCTTCCGCGAAAAACCACGGGACCTAGTCCAGCCATGAGAATCCACTAAGACAAAGTAAACAAGAACTTACAAGACTCGAACTTGACTCCTTCGGACTCGACACCTCGATCCTTCAGTTCATAGTCCTCCACGCCTCGAAAAGTCACCACGTACTCTCAAGTCCTGTGATCAACCGCAGCAGCTCGTACTTCTCTTTGTGTCTCGAAAATAGTCCATGATCTTCCGATCGATCTCCGTCAATGACGGCTTCGGAATCCACCTACCAAATCACTCTACCACGATCCTTCTCGGATCGATCTTCTTTGGAAAGGCTCTGAAACACTCTGGCCAAGGTGTTCTATTCAGAACAGGTTGATGGTTTGATATAAATCAATACCTAGATGGACTCCTTCAAAGGACAAGTCCAAACAAGCAAAATTATAGCTTTAGGCTTGCAAACTCTAGGTTGGAGGAAGCTAACCAAGGGAAGGAGATCAATAATATTTCAGAGCTTTTATGAACTCTAGAAGGAGTTAAAAACCCTCTCTATACTCTCCCAAAGTTCTACTCCACGAAGTGGAAGGGTTCTATATAAATAGGGAATCAAAAACCAAGTTTTAGAAGGTGTTAAAGTTGCTAAAAACTCAAAAAAGCATGAAAAACCGATTTTGGCAAGAAATCCACATCAGGGTCAACCCATGGGACACATTCGGTCGACTGGATGGTGCCTTTTGGTCGATCGGATGGTCCTCAGGGTCGACCCTCACTTTTCCAACTCTCTGTCTGATTTCACCATACAAATTTTTCTATACCCAGGGTCGATCCAAAATGGTCAGGGTTGACCCTGAGGTGCCAACCTGAATTTCAAATGTCTTTTTTGGGTCTTGTACCCTTCACAAAAGTTGTAGCCCTTTTCGACTCGGTCGTTTTGACATATTATGGAGCAAAATCTGAGCTACGGTTTGTGAGATACGCTCAAAACAAGCAACCTTAGTTTTTTGAAAAATTTCAGATTTTAAAACAAGTTTTGCACTGTTTATCTCATCACCTAGGGTCCGTATGGTTAGTCTAGGTCACTTACCACCTAAGGCATCATGTTAGGATAATTCTAAGTCAAATCCCACCTATGGTAGTATGGTATCTAGGTCACTTACCATCCTATGAAGGAGATGATCAACCGAGACTTTAACGGGTCTTCTTCGGTCTTCAATTTCACTTGTCGTGGATGCTTGAAGGGAACGACATAAGATATACACCTAGACACCTAGACTCACTTGTTTTGACACCGGAATATGCTAATACAAAAACATGGACTTTATAGATTGGGCCCGATAGGCCAAAGGTTTAGGCCCAATAGGCCGAAATGATAAGCCCAGTAGGCTAGGGTTTAGTCCGACGAACTAAAGATTGGGCCCGGTATGCTAAGATTAGGCCCAGTAGGCCAAGGGTGTAAGCCCGGAGGCTACGATTTAGTCCGGTAGACTAAAGATTGGACCCGGTAGGCCAAGATTATGCCCGATAGGCCTTGGTTGGACCCGGAGGTCAAGGGTAAGCCTAGTAGGCTTTGGTTTGGTCCCGGTAGATGAAGGGTAGGCCCAGTAGGCTTTGGTCCTGGTAGGCCAAGGTTGGGCCTGGTAGGCCAATGGTAAGTCTGGTAGGCTTAGGATTAGGCCCGGTAGGCTAAGAGGGGTTTAACCATGGTTAAGATTACTAACCGGGGTTGGGCAAGATCCAAGGTATGTTTATGGTCCTTAAATGAGATTAATGTTTTTTTTGGGGCTTTTCCTAAATTTTCCAAAATTAAACCGCGGTTAGGCAGTCTACAAAGTTGGATTTGAAATTATACTATCATTTCAGATTTTTTGGAATTTTTTCATGTGGTTTGGCCAACTAACCATGGTTAATTTTTAACTGGGGTTTTGTTAACCTGTGGTTAAGGCAAGGCAATGTTTAGAATGAGCCTAGGGGGCCATGTCAGGTCTGGTAGGGGTCTCCCATGGGCTATGGGCCACTGTAAAGCCTAAACAATCCAAAAACCAGAACTGTCGACAGATGGATTGCCGACAGTTTAACAGTTTTTGTAACCATAGTTTAGGGGGTCTCAACTATAGTTACGTGTGGACCCTTGGGGTCCATGACCTATGGTTTTTAAGTTCAAGGTGAGGGGATGGCCATGGGCCTATTATGGGCCCCAGGGGAGGCCTTATGTGGCCTGGTGTGAGCCCAAAGATCACTGCACATGAAATAACAGACTGTCAGTGAAGTGTTCACCGACGATTTGACAGTTTTTCTCTTTTTGCAATTTACCGTGGTTAGGTTAAAGGGGAGGGGCTGTAAAGCTCAGGTTGAGCTCCAGAAGGTTTCTAAAATTGAATCCATGCCCTGGATTGGACCAGGGTGGCACCAGGTGGGGCCCACAAGCATTGCAAATGAAAGCTCAATGGGTGTCGGCACTGAGTTTACCGACACCCTGTAAATTTTTCAAAAAGTTAAAATGTCCTATGGGAATTGCTACCAGGGTGAACCCAAGGATTTCCTCATGGATTTAGGGACCCCCTAGAGGGTCTTGAGGCTACTCGAAGTGGTGTTGTACCCATGGGGGTTCCCTACACCTATGATTAAGGTGGGAGAGACCCCCCCACAGTAGGTTTACTGTAAAACTAGAAAAGACAGTCCCCTGGAAGGACCAAGGGCTCACAATGAGTGCAAAACAACAGTAAATGGGGGTAGGGGGAAGCCCTACCCTTTTGCTATACCCTTCAGGTGGCAGCAGCTACTGGCAGTGGCGGTGGAGCTTAGTGGTGGTGTTGTGCAATGAACCAAGGAGGCAGAGGGCAACTGGGAGGTCTGTGGGAGCCTTGATGTTTACTGAGGGGTGTTAGCAAGGCTAGGAGAGGGCTTAGGCTTCTGAAAATGCACCAAGGGTTCGACTGGGGTCTTTCTGGTTGATCAAAGGCTGTGGGAGGTGTCCCCTTTATAGGCCAAGGGTTGGGTACACCCATGGCATTAGTACCAGGGTGGGCATGGTCTACAGGGGTCAAAGAGGGGGTCTGCAGGTCGGAGAGGGGGGCAGTAAGCGTGCCTAACCTCCATAGGGGGCTGATGTGCAGCAGGAAGTAAACACAGGTAGTAGCGGTAATGGCTTTACCGCCATTACCAAAATTGTGCAATTTTGTAATGTCGGTGAAGACATTACCGCCAAATATGGGTTTTGCCCAAAAGGTTCCTGGCCTGTTGCAGGCAGGCGGTATAGGGTCTCTAATTTGAATTTTGGGCCTGGGCTTGGGCCCAGGCTGAAGGTTTGGATCTTCTAGGCGATTGGGGTTTTAGGGCTTAAGCCCTAATGACCTAGGACTTAGTTAAGGCTAGGCTAGGGCTAGGGCTAAGTTTTACCTAGGTTTGGAATAGGGTTGGGTCCTAGGGTTAAGCTAGGGTTTACCTGGTGTTAACTATGGGTTTACCTAGAATTAGGTCCTAGGGTTAGGCTAGGGCTTACCTAGGGCTTGCTATGGTTTGAATGGGTAATGCCTAAAGTTTGACTAGGGTGCACCTAAGGTCAACAAGGGTTTGTCCTATGGTTAAGGGACTTAACTGGAGATAACCATGGTTAAAATGACTTAACCATGGTTAAGACAGAGGTGTAAAAATTGGGTGCTTACATTAACCTAAGAGCAGAAATTAAGTACTATCAGATTTTATTTAACCTAATTAAACTAAGAGCTTTTGGTGATATATCAGTGAGAAAAGATCTAGGGTGTTTAAATCAATCACTAGCTTCATAATTAAATCCACATGCATTCATTCAGGCCTCTCAAGCGTAAACAATAGGCATATTTAATTCATCAAAATAAGAATGATTCGAGGGATTAAACACTAGGCATATCTTATCTTTGATTAGCACAAGTAAAACATACTAATTACTAAACTAGGGTTGTGAAATCACTCGTCTTCCCTAGGTATAAAATATTCTATAATTTAATTCCTCGACAATAATATCATTACATAAAATCCATACCAATAATCACAAAAAGATGATATGGATGATTTCAATCGCAACACAATTAAACCTAAGGCAAGGATAAGATCATATTGAAATTGATTATAAACTCTAATAAATTGGTTGAAAAACAACTCTCATTATGCAATCATTGTTTACAAAAAGAAGAAATGGAAAAATCCATCTTCCAACCTTCACAGATCTCCAAAGCCTTCTTTCCTTCAAAATCTCCAAAATTCTCAACTCCTTTATCAGAGTTACTTTCTTATTTGTAAAGAAGATGAGACACTGCTAATTTGGCTTTAGAAACTCTCAAAAATGGCCAAAAACAAATTTGTGCGCAACTCAAAACAAACCAGATTATCGTTGCTTGAGCGGCCAAGAGTGGCCGATCGATCAGTTAGGGGTGATTTTCATTCTTTTCTTCTCCTTTGCTCTCCTTGGCTCGGATTTCTGCTCGGTTGAGGTTCATATGAATCTCTTTAGCTTGTAATTCCTCAATTTAGTCTTTTTTTCCTTGTGTTAACCTAAAAACACTATACACACCTAAGTGAAGTAACGTAATGGATAAAATGGCTCAACAAGAATAACAAATGAAATTTAAGATGCATAAATATGTAACAATCATCACCGATCTCAACCCCAAACTTACATATTGCTAGTCCTCGAATAATAAAAATAAAAACTAAGCTAAGCTAAACTAAGTTCATTTCGTAGGATCATCGATTGCATTTGGCATATGCAACAAGCCTTTTAAACCCCTAGGCGGCCCTAATAGACGAGTGAAGTCTCGTGAAGGTTTACCAATGATGATACCCACAAACATCAGTACGGCCCTGCAATTCTGCAAATATGCTCAAGTATGACATGCAATTGTTAAAAGATTAACTGATACACATTCCAAATCCTTAAAATCATGATATGTATAACATAATTCTCTCATTATTAACATGTTTATATTCTTGACTCTCCGCATTCTCAAGCTCACAAAATCTTCCCAAATTCTGAACATTTATGTTTATTAACGATTGATCATTAGGTTCTTTTATGTGTAGTGTGACTATTAATTGAGTATGTGATCTCAACCTTCTCTCTCAACAATTGTTCTATCACCCCTTCTGTTATCAGATTTCTTATCAATTTAAACAACCGACCCAAGGCTTTTTCTTGACACTTTGTTTTATTTTTATGAGTGGACTATGCAGAATCTAAGTTCATTAAGCTTTCTAAACAACTCGTGTAGTGAGTGTTAGGCCAGTTACTCGCAAACCAGAAGGCTTTAGGGCACCAGGTGTTAAGACACCCCTAGGGCTTATTAACTCGAGTTAAATAGGCTCCGAACTCAGACTAGTCACACCATGTTGAATGTTTGTCCCTCAGAACCTCCACTGTTTAACGCGAACATTCTTTGCTTAGTGAGGCAGGAGGCCCGGTTACGAGGTAGAAGTTCGATTCAAAAAGTGAATAACAGATAGCGAAGATTCCATTTTTTCCTGTGGTTCTTTATCCATTCTAAAGGTCTACGTCGTTTGCAACGAACACTCTCTACTTAGTGAGGAAGGAGGCTCGGTTACTAAGTGCAAAACCCGGTCAAGTAACCTATTGTGTCATTAAAAAAAAATTAATTTAGCCAAGGATGATGTTCAATTTATAGGTCACCTAACTTCTTTAGAGGTATCAAAAACATCAATTAATCAAGTTAGTTTCAAACCCCACAAGACAAAATCTAGAATGCTCGAACAATTTTCCAAAGTAACTAATTCTCAAAAAAATTTAGCATGCATAGTTCAGTCAAGGGTAAGAATTGTATCTATTTGGGATCATGTGTTCTCAAATTAAGCCAATCAATAATAAGTGGATTATAACATGTGTATCACAATTTGATTAGATTCAAAATAAATCAATTTTCAGCATTTTAATTTTTTTGCATGTCCTACCCTATTGCATTGTTGCACAATCACTGAAATAATGAAAGTTATTTCCCAACCCCAAACTTAAAGGTTACATTGTCCTCATTGTAAAAAGAACTAAAGCACAAGTATGGAGGAACAATAATACCTGACAGGTAAGGGAACTCCATGAATGAAAGATGAAGGAGGAGGAAGATAAAAGATGTATCAAGCAGAGACCACCTCAAACTTCATTGAAACGATACCTTGCAGGGTTAGTGAGTGTAAATTCAAAGTGTTGTTGGCAAAATTCCAAGCCCAAAAGGTTGTATAAGTCATAGTAGGTCTCATCCGGTTTGAAGACAAGGTGAAGAAGAAGCCGGGAAGAATCTTGAAGCTATATCACTCACATTGGCTCAAAATGTAAGTTTTGAAAGAGAGACCTAGATGACCTTAGGTTACCTCATGGATTTGGCCCATTCATCATAAAAACTAAGTCAAAAAAAACTCTAGAGGTATAGGGGATTGCATTTAAAGATAAAAGGATAAAAATATGAAAAATTGCACCCCAGGGTCGACCCTAACCATTTTGGGTTGACCCTGAATAGCCCTCGATTTGTATGAGGTTTTTTGGCAGAGAGTTGAAATTTTGGAGGTCGACCCTGAAGGATGGTTGGGTCGACCGGAGTGTACACTTTGGTCGACCGGACCATCCCCCAGAGTCGACCTTGATATGGGATTTCGGCTGTTTGATGTGTTTGCAATAATAGGTCGACCTAGGGATCCTCCAGAGTTGACCCTGATATGGAAAAACTTTCTAAATTGATTTTTTAGCAACTTCTAATCCTTTGAACTTATCCTATATATAAGGGAGCTGTCCCAATCCAGGAGGGAGATGGATTGAAGACTTTTTAGAGCACTTTGTGCTTATTTTGAGTTTATGAAAACTCTTGGATTCATTGATCATCATCTCCATTAGTTGGCCTCTAGGTAGTGCAAAGTGTTCATGCATATTTTCTCAAACTTGCATTAAATGATCCTAATCATTAAGAGATCACCCTAGGGCTTCCACAAACCCTACAACCCACTGTGTGCTCTACTATGAGCGTTGGTTAGCTTGAGCTAAAGCCTTTAAGGATGAAGATCGATTTTCGGAGACAGTGGTTGATCACTTTGAGTAAGATTGGCCGGTGAGAAACCGGAGCTGCTATTATGGGGATCGAACGTGCTGTGTTCGTGGTTTGCAAGCTGAGGAATCGATACCGAGGAACGGTGTGTCGTGTCCAATTGGGTAAGATTCGAGTCTTGTATTGTTCAAATCTTCTCATAGTGAATTTTGTGCTGGACTAAGTCCCGTGGTTTTTCCCGGAAGGGTTTTCCACGTAAAAATCTTGTGTGTTAAGTGAGATTGTTTGTGTGTGGGTGTCTAAAATTAAAATTGGGAAATAAAGTTGAAGTAGACCTATTCACCCCCCCTCTAGGTCTTAGAGTGCATTGAAATAAGGAATTTCAATTGGTATTAAAGCAGGTTCACTCATAAGGTTAAATCCCTTAAGTGTGATCTTGTGTCTATCTTTAAGTCGATGACTACTTTAAAATAGGGTGGATCCATCTCTCGTCCCCCACTGTTTGATGGGAACAATTATGCATATTAGAAAGCTCGAATGAGAGCATTTCTCAAATCCATAGACGAGAGAATCTGAATGTCCATTCAGGATGGATGGACTCCACCGGTGAATATTCTAGGTGATGTAATTTTCACTAAAAGCACCAAGGATTGGAGCAAAGAAGAGCTCGAGACAAGTGGTTGGAACACGAAAGTTCTCAATGCAATCCTTACTGCAGTCACTGTTGAAGAATTCAGACGAATCTCTTCATGTGAAACAGCAAAGGAGGCATGGGATATTCTAGAAATGACTCATAAAGGTACAACCACTGTCAAGATCTCTAAGCTTCAAATTCTCACCACAAAATTTGAAAATTTGAAAATCTGAAAATGGAGGACAATGACACATTTGATGAATTCTATGCTAAACTAAGTGACATTGTCAACTCCAGTTTCAACCTGGGTGAGAAAATCAGTGAGTCCAAAATTGTCAGAAAAATCCTTAGATCTCTACCGGAAATGTTTCAATCTAAGGTCACTGCCATCGAGGAGAGCAAAAATGTTGATCCTCTCAAGATTGAGGAATTAGTCGGATCACTCCAAACCTATGAACTCAATCTTCGACCATCCAAGAAAAAAAAATCTGTAGCCTTGAAAACTGTCAAGGAGACCTTGGATGAGGATGACAGTGATGCTGAGTTGGGAGAGAAGGAATTGGCTCTATTTGTTAAAAAATTTCAAAAATATTTGAAAACAAATAAAAGGTTCAAGCCTAAACCAAGAGGAAAACCTCTTGAAAATCCAAAGTCAAAACCTTGGGATAACAAGAAAGTTCTCAAAGGAACTAACAAGAAATCTCGTGGCATTCAATGCTATGAATGCAAAGGCTACGGCCATATTTCACCTGATTGCCCTAACAAGAAGAAGACTAAGGGAAAGGTGATGAATGCCACATGGGATGACAATGATTCTGATGAAGAACAATCTGAAAGCTCTAGCTCAAGTGAGGAATTTGAAAATCACATGTGAAATTTATCCAAATCAATGATCTCTAAGACCTAGAGGGGGGGTGAATAGGTCTATCTAATAATTTCTAACCAATTTTAATTTTTCAATTAATATGTTTAGAAATCAATGATTAATTCAATCAGACAATCCACACAAATCAAACAAAGAAGATTTTTACGTGGAAAACCCTAACGGGAAAAAACCACGGGACCTTGTCCAGCAATAAACTTCACTATAAAAAGATATCAAGTACAAGACAAGACCTTACCAAAACAGAAACGACGTTCCTAGGTATAGACTCTTACTCTTGATTTCCACGAACCAGCAGGTTCGATCTCCGCCTTAGCAGCTTCGGTTCCACACCGACCAAATCTTTTCAAGCGACTTCAAATCCACGATCACACACGATCGATCTCCTTCCACGAAGACTCCGGATCAAACACCGGACACACACAAGGTGTAGGGTTGTGAATCAATTTAGTAAATTTTCAAACCCTAGAGGGATCTCATACAGATCTGAGATCACACAATGCAAGATCAAAGATTTAGATCTATACTTGCATTCTCTAGGATCTTAGAAAGAGGAGGGATCAACAAAGATCTAATAAAAGCAATAAGAAAAACCCTAGAAGAGTTTCTCAGACCTCTACTCTTTCAAAAATATCAAAGACACGAATTAGGTCTCTCAAAAGTTGTTTATATAGGGTTAAAAAAAGAATCCAGAAAAAGAAAAATTCTTTTTACGGGGACCGATCGATCGGTGCTCACTACCGATCGCTCGGTCCAAAACGGATCGATCGGTTCTAATGACCGATCGCTCGGTTCTAAATCACCTCTCTGGAAAATTTCCCCATACAAATATTTGGTCCAGTCGATAGCCACCGATCGCTCGGTCTCAATACCAAGCGATCGGTTGAGACAGAATTTTTGCCAAAATCATTTTCATTTTATTTTTTATTTGATTCAACTAAGATCAAATAACTTTGGTAGGCTTAAAACTATCCTCCTAGGTATTTTTAGGGTTATCTAAGTCAAATCCAACCTAGGTAGGGTCTCTAAGTCCATTACCTGTCTAGATCCGGAGTAAAAGCTTTTTCCTTCACTTTCTTCAATCTTCTTTAAGCTTTAGCTCTTCTCTTCTGACAAGTTAAACATGACTCGACGACTCGACTCAACTGACCTATCTAATGATCACGGAATTTGCCAACACCTATTTAGGGATTTACAACATGGCTTTCACTGTCACCCTATCAGAGATAGACCATCCTCCCACTACTCATAAAGAGAAGAGTGATGAAGATCAGGTGAGTGAAGTTTAGTGAAAATCATGATCAGAGTCACACTGTCTCTGAGTCTGATGAAGATATGGACAAAGCCTATGAAAAGTTGTTTTCTGAAAGCCTTAAGCTGAAGAAAGCTAAGATCTCTTTGAACAAACAATTTAAATTTACCCAACAAGAAAGAGACTCTTGCAAACTAGAAGCAGAAGAGAAGAATGCTCTAGTATCTCAGCTTGAAAGTGAAAAGGCTGAACTGGTGTCCAAACTAGAATACCTTGAAGAAGAAAATGCCTCGTGATCCAAATGGATCAAGGTTCTAGAAACTGAGGAAGATAACTCCATGAGTGTATCTGAAGAGTCTAAGACTCGAATTTCAGAATTGGAATCTGAAAGAAATAATCTTATTGAAAAAGTTAGATTTCTAGAAAAGGAATTTCTTGATATTCTGAAGGTTAAGGATGGGCTTGCTAAGAAAGTAACTGAACTCGAAAAAGAAGCTAGACTTCTTAGCAACACTCAAATCTTGAATAAACTGGCTAGCATGCAGCGCTCAACAGTAAACATGTCTAGCATAGGACATCCAGACAGACCATCCGGTCCTTTGAATGTCGGAAAAATGTCTACTGCAACATTTGAGCCAATACATGAAAATCCGAGATTTGTGAGTTCTATCTCCTTAAGATCAACATCCAGGATGCCAAACTCTCAGTTGTACCAAACTTTTGTCACGTCTGGACAAAGTAAAAATTCAACTGAAACTGAGAGAACAAAAGTTCAGCCTCAGGCTAACAGATCTCCTCCTTCCAGGTTCATTCCCACTTGTCACCATTGTAGAGTGAAGGGTCACATCTGATCTAATTGCAATGCCTTTAGGAGAAATCCCCAAAATGGTTCTTGGAATCAAACACAACATCAAGTGAATCTCTAAAGGCAAATTCAAGCCTTAGTAGAAAATTCTAGGAGGTTGAGTGAAGAAGTGATGAAAATTGCTCAGCTCTCTAGTACGAAATATGGTTGTGACACTTCTTATGCTCATCATGAAGAAGGTAACAGGATGGACCAAAATGCAAGGTTTACCCAGAAAAGAAAGAAGAATAGGAGATCTAACAAAACGAATGTCATGCCTACAAATGAAGTGAACAAAGACCATAGGGTTCCCCAAAAGTCTAAGTTCATTTATGTGAGAAAGGATGATCTAAAATGCCTTGTCATCCACACCTCTTTGAAAGCCCAAAATTCTAACATGTCGTATTTCGATAGTAGATGCTCCAGACACATGACTGGTAACAAGTCTCTCTTTACTCACCTTGAGGAATGATAGGATGGGAATATTACTTTTGGTGATGGAAGCAAATCTTTTGTGAAAGGAAAAGGTGTCATCTAAGCACCAGGCATTCCTAAACTGAAGGATGTCTTGTTTGTAGAAGGACTGAAAGCTAATTTAATTAGCATAAGTCAATTGTGCGATCATCATCATGTTGTCCACTTTACCAATAACAAGTGTTCTGTTATGGATGACAAAGGTGTGTGTGTTTTGGAAGGATCAAGAACCACTGACAATTGTTATGGTTTAATTCCTAGTGTTGGTTCTTCTCAAATGTGCAACAGGGCTAAAGTTGAAGAAGTTGAACTATGACACAGGAGGCTAGGTCACATGAATTTTAAAGACCTAAGCAAACTCTCAAAACACGAGCGTGTGAGAGGTGTGCCAAAACTAGGGAAGCCCTCTACTGCTGTGTGTGGGCCATGTCAAATTGGTAAACAAATTAAAAGCCCACACAAGAAGGCTTCAAATATCGCTACCTCACACCCACTAGAACTAATACACATGGATCTCATGGGTCCAACTCGAACTGAAAGTTTAGGAGGAAAGTGATATATCCTAGTGATGGTTGATGATTTCTCAAGGATGTCATGGGTGACATTCATAAAAGAGAAGTCGGATGCATTTGAGAACTTCAAGAACATTTGCTTGAGAGTGCAAAATGAAAAAGGATGCCCTATCACTCGTATTCGAAGTGATCATGGAAAGGAGTTTGAAAACTCCAAGTACAATGAGTTTTGTGATGAAGCAGGCATCAAGCATGAATTTTCAGCACCAATAACACCTCAGCAAAATGGTGTGGTGGAAAGAAAGAACAGGGTGCTTCAAGAGATGGCTAGGGTGATGCTTCACAGTAATAACCTGGCTACTCATTTCTGGGCTGAAGCAGTTAGCACTGCATGCTATACTGTTAATAGAGTCTACACTAGGCCCGAAACTAGGAAGACACCCTATGAGTTGTGGTACAACAAGAAACCCAATGTCAAATACTTTCGAGTATTCGGAAGTAAGTGCTATATCCTTAGGGATAGAGAGCAATTGGGTAAATTTTATTCTCGGAGTGATGAAGAGATTTTTCTTGGATACTCCACAAATAGTAGGGCTTATCGAGTGTACAACTTCAGAACCTCTACTATTATGGAGTCCATAAATGTGGTGGTTAATGACTCAGGATCTGAGTTCTTGCAACTAGAGGATGACCATACTGATGAAGGTGTGAAAATTCCAATATCTAAATCAGAAGATGAATCACCTTCAAAGTCTCCTCCTAAAAAACCTACACATCCTAGGGTCATGAGGCCTCACTCCTCAACTGAAATTATTGAAAACCTTGAAAGTGGAGTGAGAACTCGAAAACAAGTTAAAAATGAAGTTAGTCACTTTTGCTACACTTCTACATTTGAACCCAAAAATGTAACTGAAACTCTCACTAATGAAAGCTTGATAAATGTCATGCAAGAAGAGCTTAATCAGTTTACAAGGAATGATGTATGGTTTTTAGTTCCTAGGCCTAAAAATACAAATGTTATTGGTACTAAATGGATTTTCAAGAACAAATCTGATGAACATGGTACCATTGTAAGAAACAAGGCTAAGTTAGTTGCACAGGGATACACTCAGATTGAGGGCATTGATTTCGATGAAACATTTGCTCAAGCTACCCGACTAGAGTCTATCAGAATCTTGCTTGCTGTTGCATGTCATCTCAAATTCAAACTTTTTCAGATGGATGTCAAGAGTGCCTTTCTGAATGGAAATCTTCAGGAGGAAGTTTATGTGGAACAATCAAAAGGGTTTGAGGACAATAATCATCTTGATCAGGTTTACAGATTAAAAAGGGCTCTCTATGCCTTGAAACAAGCTCCCAGAGCTTGGTATGAGAGACTGACTATATACCTTTTAGAAAATGGATTTTCGAGAGGGGAGTAGACAGGACCCTATTCATTAAAAATATTAAGGATGATATGGTTATTGCTCAGATATATGTTGATGATATTGTCTTTTGGTTCTACATTAGACTCACATGCTCACTCCTTCACTGAACAAATGAATAATGAATTTGAGATGAGCATAGTTGGTGAGCTAAATTTCTTTCTTGGTTTGCAGGTAAAACAAATGAGCAATGGGATCTCTGTGTCCCAAACCAAATATGCCAAAGACCTTGTAAAGAAATTTGGCATGAGCCCAACTAAATATGCTCGCACTCCTATAAGCACCACCACCAAATTGAGTAAAGATACTTCAGGCAAGAGTGTCGACCAAACCACATACCAGAGTATGATTGGTAGTCTGCTTTACCTCACTGCCAGTCGTCCTGACTTTGCCTTTAGTGTCGGAGCTTGTGCTCGCTATCAAGCAAGCCCCAAAGAGTCACACTTACTTGTCAAACGAATTATTCGATATGTAAGTGGAACTCTCTCTTTTGGCCTCTGGTATCCCTTTGATACTAATGTCGTGGTTGTTGGATATTCCAATGCCGACTGGGCAGGAAATGCTCATGATAGGAAAAGCACCTCCAGAGGATGCTTTTATGTTGGAAACTGTTTGGTTGCTTGGCTTAGCAAAAAATAGAATTTCATCTCTTTGTCTACTGCCGAGGCTAAGTACATTGCAGCCGGCAGTTGTTGCACTCAACTTCTGTGGATGAAACAGATGTTGCAGGACTACGGGATAGAATAGGGCACCATGACTGTGTATTGTGATAACACAAGTGCCATCAACATCTCCAAAAATCCCGTGCAACACTCTCGCACCAAACACATAGAAATTAGACACCACTTCATTCGAGAGCTTGTTGAGCAAAGTGTCATCACATTGGAATATGTGCAAACTGATACTCAACTTAGAGATCCCCTAACCAAACCTCTAGATTCCCTTAGGTTTGAGTTTCTTAGGAAATCCATCAATGTGTGCGATATTGAATGATTGAGTGCTTTTTTATAGACTAGGTAATCTCAAATCCATATCTCTTCCTAGCTCTATTCCTCCGGTGTATATTATTAGTTTTTGCATATGGTCGTTTTTGTTTGGTTATCTTATTTCACAAACTCCAAAAACATTAAAAAATTCAGAAAAACTCCAAAAAGATTTTTGTTTTCTTTTAGTTAGGCAAATTTAAAAAAAAGGGGGGGGGGGGGGGGGGGGGGTTGTTGGTTTTGGTTGTTATGCTTAGGTGTGCATGGCTGAATTTTGCTTGCGCTCATAATGCTTGTCCAAGATGCATATTTGGTCGTATTGAGTTCATGAGGATATCATATCTACCAAAATGTCCTTAGGGAAGTGCACATAGACTATCTTGCTAAATACAGTTAGAAATATGGCTAATACTGTTGCACTATCACTTGCACTTGCACTTGCACTCTGTCTATCTCCTACAAATGGTACATATCCCTATGAACAGGTAATGATATTAGTCTTGATGGTTCTTCGAGGTGATAAAATCTGATTTGATCATGAAGGTACCATCCCTCATAATGTGCCCCAGTTTAAAGGTCTTATGCATTGGAAAGGGCTACCTCTGGGATAGTGTGAAAGTCACTATTGGATGCAAACATTATGAAATGGCTACCTAGGTGGATAGTAGGTATCTATCTGGGTCCCTAGAGTGAAAGCTCCTGCTGCCAATAGCTAGGGCTACCTATCCAATAAGTGTGAAAGCCACCATTGCATCCCAAAATTCAAAAGAAAAAGACTGATCAAGAATAGCTTCCCTAAACAAAAATTCCATAAACACTGTGAGAACAACATATGAAAAGGGTAAAAATAGCATATAAAATTCTTCATCTTTTTGGATTACCCTATATGCATCTCTCAGTATTTTTTGAAGCTTGGTGTTCCTGTAATGCACTAATGTCCTTATCTATCTAAGGGTGCCTACCTCTAAAGGTGGTCAGTCAGAATTTCACTTCACACACTTCACATTGATGGCATAGCCTATTAATCACTGTACCTTAGCTTGTGTGATTGTGTCTTGCCACCATGTGTGCATAGTGTCGATGGACATATCCTCGTATACTCATCATTTTATGATACACATTCTTGGGCATTGTATTATTTGTTCTCGCAAAAATTTGCACTTACTAGATTTGATTATTGGAGCTATCATGTTGAAATTTTTTTTGCAAAATGGAGGATTTTTTAAAAAAAATTTCTAGCAAAATGCATACTTGTGGTTGAATTTGAGTGTGTTCAGGGAAGATCTTACCTTGCCATCCCACAAATCTCTAACTGTGCGTTCTTTAATCTCCCAAACTGATTTATGTGCATTCTTGCATTTCTATACGATTGGTTCATGTCCATTTCAAGGGTTAAAATCCTCGGGTCACTAGCCTGCCATGATTTTTTTTTTTTAAGGGTATTGACATTCTTTTCAGATTTTTCAGAGATTCTTCTCCAAAAGCTGCCCCATAACATACCAAAAATAATCTCAATGGGTTCTCTCTCATCTCTTATACAAGTGCAAAGCGTTTGCCAAGAGGGTCGACCGTGAGTGGTCATTCGGTCAACCAAACTCAGCTATGGGGTCATTCGTAGATTCCTTCCATTTTGGAGTTTTCCTTCTGCAAACATCCAGCTGGGGTTACCGTGTTTTAACCCTCACATGCATGATATCAGGCTTTCCTCTTGGTCTCAAGCTTCAAGGTGTTGCTGGCTCTGTTTTTGCAAGTTACAGACCTTCTCATCTTCTTCACAAGTGCTTCAACACCTCAGTGCTGCCTGGATCTTTGCTCCTTCATGCTCCACGGATCTCTCTCTGTACTCGATTCCTCCATGCCTCAAGTGAACTGCTCACTCCACTAGCAGTTCCCCTACCCAAGCCGTATTGCTCCTTCCATAGTGTCGTACGGTCCTCTACCACTACTTGGTTTGGTGCTAGGGACTGTTCTCAGCACTCCCAGCCTTCTCTCCTCCCCTCCACGTCCTCCCCAAGGTAAAACCCTAACTTCTTTTCAATTACTTGCATTTGGATCTATGGCTCTTGAGTATCTTCTTCTCATTGCCTCCATTTTCATGGCAGGTCGCCCTAAGCGCCGCCTCATCACTTCTCAGGATGAAGATGATCTCCCTGAGTCTGAGGATGCATCATATGATGCTGGCCATGGCATCCATGTGGGCCGTGCGGTCCATTCTAGGGTTCCTCCACTCTCAACTTCCCATAAGAAAGCCATGGGTGCTTCCGGTTCAAAGCCCTCGGCCAAATCAAATGGTAAATCACAGGTCCCCGCTCCTGAGCTAGGAATTGTGCGATTTCGCACCACAGGGAATGAACAGCTTTATAATACATGGCTCAAAAATAGGGTTGTTGCAATTGAAAGGGTCACTGTCATTTCGGATTTCACTCATCCTGGTTTCGAGGAAATCATTGCCTCTCACCAATGGTCTAGTCTTTTGAAATTGACCGGTTATGCCAATCTAGACCTTGTTCGAGAATTTTATGCGAACATTTATTCTGTCAACCCTCGTAATTTTTCCTTCAAAACTCAGGTTAGGGGTAAGAAAATTCTCATTAATCTGGATGTCATTGCCTTTTTCATTAGTGCCCCACAGGTTCCAGGAGCCTATTACCCTTATCTCTATCCCATCGATGAGGATAAGCATGATTTGGACATGGTGGCCAGCAATCTTTGTGATGATCTCTCACAAAAATGGACTCATCCTCATTTACCTCACTCCAGTCTTTCATATTTGGGTCGTCTGTTCCATCTTATTATGTGGTTCAACATTCATCCCAGGGTGCATTCTACTAATCTGAGTGTTGATTGGGCTCGGTTCCTGTATAGTGTCATGACTGGAGACACTATTGATACTGGTGCCACATTATTGACCTAATCCTTCAGGCTATCGCCATGCATCAAAAATGTGCTGCTCTTCCTTTTGGTGTCCTCATCACCAATCTCCTGTTTGTTGAGGGTATTAGGGCTCGTTCCTCTGAGGCTACCAAGCCTTCCTTAGGACCCATCTGTGCTCGCACCTTGACTAGTAGTATGTCTCATGCTGTGATGCCGGAGCATGAGGAGGACATTGATGATGATATCGCTCCTTCGGCCCCCGGTGGCGGTCCCTCTCCCAGCCATGCTAGAGCTCCTCTGGGTCCCTTGTCCTTCAAGACAATGGCTGCCATGCTTGCCGATATGTCGGCTGCTCAGTCGTACTTCGCTACTAATCTTCATGCCCGCCTAGATTCTCATGCCGCTGCTACTTAGGATAGTTTTTCGGTGACTAATCGCCAGATTGATGCACTTTCCGATATGGTGCAAGCGTCTCGCCAAGAGCTTCTCGATTTCCGTTCTCAATATCAGGATGACGTTGCTCGTCACTTTCCTTCACACTAGGATGATTAGCACTTCTTGCAATGCTGATTCCCGCCTTGTTTTGTTAGTCGGTTGTGCTGGATTTAGTTAGTCCAGTTTGTCTGTTACGAGGCTGTGGTTGGTCTTTGTGTTGTGCACCCTTGGTTCCTGTAAATGGGATGCTACTTGCTTGTTTCTGCTGCTTAGTTCATGCTCTGCTTCTGTGTGTTTCTCTATGCTGTTGATCTTTGATGCTAACTCTTCTTCATGCTAGGGTTGCTATTTCTGCAGGAGTGTTTTCCCCTTGGCAATTCAGGCCAAAAAGGGGGAGAAGATGGCTAGATAGATCACCTCATCATATGTGCAATTGTGTGTTTATGTCACATTATCACATGTTGCATGGTGTATTCACATTGCATCACTCATATATTCACATGCTCATAATTCTCAAACCTTTGTCAGATGGGATCACAGGTTGAGGGGGAGATCTCATACTACCTTGCATGATGTTCATTTGCAAGATGTTCATTATTTCAATGGTATTTATTTTATGAAATTCCTCCATGCTTCACAAAGGTATTAGCTGTTTTAGTGTTTCAGGGTTAATTGATGCCTCAATGATCTCGTAAGGCATACTACTCCATGGAAGAAATCAAAATATCCAGTGTCATGTACTTTTCATTCTCTTTGTTTCTTGTGGGATTTAGAGAGTCTGTAAAGTCATGTCCACTTGTTATATTGTTTGTTTTGTCTCGAAATTGCCAAAGGGGGAGATTGTAAAGTCAAAGTGTTGTTGGCAAAATTCCAAGCCCAAAAGGTTGTATAAGTCATAGTAGGTCTTATCCGGTTTGAAGACAATGTGAAGAAGAAGCCGTGAAGAATCTTGAAGCTACATCATTCACATTGGCTCAAAATGTAAGTTTTGAAAGAGAGACCTAGATGACCTTAGGTTACCTCATGGATTTGGCCCATTCATCATAAAAACTAAGTCAAAAAAAACTCTAGAGGTATAGGGGATTGAATTTAAAGATAAAAGGATAAAAATATGAAAAATTGCACCCCCAGGGTCAACCCTAACCATTTTGGGTCGACCCTGAATAGCCCTCGGTTTGTATGAGGTTTTTTAGCAGAGAGTTGAAATTTTAGAGGTCGACCCTGAAGGATGGTTGGATCGACCGAAGTGTACACTTTGGTCGACCAAACCATCCCCCAAGGTCGACCCTGATATGATTTCGGCTGGTTGATGTGTTTGCAATAATGGGTCGACCCTGGGATCCTCCAGGGTCGACCCTGATATGAAAAAACTTTCTAAATTGATTTTTTAGCAACTTCTAATCCTTTGAACTTATCCTATATATAGGGAACCGCTCCCAATCCGGGAGGGAGATGGATTGGAGACGTTTAGAGCACTTTGCGCTTATTTTGAGTTTATGAAAACTCTTAGATTCATTGAACATCAGTTGGCCTCTAGGTAGTGCAAAGTGTTCATGCATATTTTCTCAAACTTGCATTAGATGATCCTTAATCATTAAGAGATCACCCTAGGGCTTCCACAAACCCTAAAACCCACTGTGTGCTCTACTGTGAGCGTTGGTTAGCTTGAGCTAAAGCCTTCAAGGAGGGAGATTAGTCTTCGGAGACCGTGGTTGATCACTTTGAGTAAGATTGGCCGGTGAGGAACCGGAGTTGCTGTTGTGGGGATCGAACGTGCTATGTTCGGGGTTTGCAAGCTGAGGAATCGATACCGAGGAACGGTGCGTCGTGTCCGGTTGGGTAAGATTCGAGTCTTGTATTATTCAAATCTTCTCATAGTGAATTTTTTGCTGGACTAGGTCCCATGGTTTTTCCCATAAGGGTTTTCCATGTAAAAATCTTGTGTGTTCAAGTGAGATTGTTTGTGTGTGGGTGTCTAAAATTAAAATTGGGAAAGAAAGTTGAAGTAGAACTATTCACTCCCCCTGTCCCCCTCTTGGTCTAAGACTGCATTGCAATAAGGAATTTCAGTGAGAAAGAGGTTCATACAAATAGAGCAACCAAAGATGTCAATATAGTAAAAAATCATGAAGCAAAGACATCCATGGTACATCAAGAACCCTACAAGCCTAAGAGAAAGCACACATGACACAGGAGCAGTACATCAGCCTAACAATCATAATAAAGCATCACTGAGGACCCGAGGGTGGAGGAAAATGAATGAAGTGAAATCCCATAGCATTTGCTGGGTCTCCTGTATAGTTTCAGACATCACTAAAGTATGCTAAAAAATGTTGTCGGGAGAGGTCTCGAATTGGGTATGGGAGGCATAAGTACGATCACGAAATATGTCATAATCATGACGAAAGCTGGTCACATCACTCCTTAATTGATCATGCTTGTAGCACAAGTCCTCATTCTGCTCATGGGAAATGTTAGCTTGTGCGTGGGATGGAGCACGGCAGCGTGGTCGAGAGGGAGGGGTAATAAGGGGACCTTCAGGTACATGCATAGCCCCCCATACTCTTCGCCCATTGGGTGTGACCAAAAGTAGGCACAGTTGAATCCACAAGTTCATTTTTATCAAGGACAAACCCGCTTCGCAAAATAAGTGAGCAAATAAAATTAGGCAAAGGAAGGGGCCATACCCCTGCTCTGAGTGCTCTAGTCAATGACTAACTCTTTCAGGACTCGCTCAAAGAGCTCTATAATAAGCGTCTGGGTGTCAAGGTGATAGCCCTATTCAATGGAAAAAAGGGCCGAAAGAAATGGGCCCCGACACTCCAACTTTAGGCCAAGTATGTAAAGATTCTTCCGAAAAATAGAGTCGACAAGCCACAGTCGAACAGGGAGATAGGTTCGGGAAGTACATGAGCGGTTGTGGTCACCATATCGCCCCTCACACATTGTGTCAACCATCTCTTGGATAGTCAAATGTGGCACTTCATCGGCGTATTGAATATCCAGGTCAAGAGGTAAACGACACCCCAAGACAACCGCGATATCATGCCAATAAAGGAAAGCTCGAAAAGGCCACTTAACTGGGTAGATGGGAGAAGTAGGCTTGGTCTTCATCCTGATGCATATTTTTATAAAAGATGTGCACCAACCTTGGGTAGATGGGAGAAGTAGGCTCAAAAAGGCCACTTAACTGGCGGTGCTCTAATTCATCAATAGCCCACATTGTGTCCGTATTATTGCGAAAATAGGCCTCGACTTCAAACAGTGTTTGGTGGAGCATCTTTCAAGATGCCCAAAATGCATCGGGCTTTTCCTTAGCAGAACAGGGACGCTTATTGGCGAACCTTGCACAACTCATAGTGCTCACAGTAGAAAAATTGTAGAGGAGGTAGAGTTTGGGAGTGAGAGGGAAGGAGAATGGGGAGACAAGTGATTTTTATAGAATTTTTTTTTTAACTGAACTACTGCTAAACTAAGAGGTTGGGTTGCCTCCCAACAAGCGTTGAATTTTTTCTTCAGTCGAACGTTCTCATGCACTCAATGGTCTAGGTAGACGGGATCCATCGGGTCAATAGTCTCAATCAGCTTGCCGATCACAATTCCCTCCACATAGGGTTTCAATCTTTGACCGTTAACTTTGAATAAATGCTCCTCATTGGGATCTTGAAGCTCAACTGCTCCATGGGGGGCTACAGAAGTGACAATGTATGGACAGTCTCATCTAAAGCAAAGTTTACCCAGAAAGAGATGCAATTTGAAGTTGAACAACTAAACCTTTTGATTTGGCACGAAAGATTTCCAAAGGATATTCTTATCGTGGAATGCTTTGGTTTTGGCTTTGTAAATTTTTGAACTCTCATAAGCATCATTGTGCATCTCTTCCAGTTTGAAGAGTTGGAGTTTCCAATTTGATCCTGCTACAGCCATGTCGAAGTTGAACTTCTTAATGGCCTACAAGGCTTTATGTTCCAACTCTACTAGAAGGTGGTAGGCTTTTCCAAAGACAAGACGATAAGGAGACATACCAATGGGAGTCTTATAAGTTGTACGATACGCCCAAAGGGCATCATTGAGCTTTATCGACCAATCCTTTCGATCTACCCTCACAGTTTTCAACAGGATATTCTTTATCTCTCTATTTGAGACTTCGATCTAACCACTTGTTTGTGAGTGGTATGGTGTGGCTACCTTGTGAGTAATGAAGTATTTGAGGACTAGAGCCTCAAAATATCGATTGAGGAAGTGTTTTCCTCCATCACTTATGATAGCACGCGGGGTGCCAAACCGACAGAAGATGTTCTCTTGGAGGAACTTGACCACGACTTTGTGGTCATTTGTCTTGATGGTAACCGCTTCCACCCATTTAGAGACATAATCCACCGCCGCCAAAATATATTCAAAACTGAAAGATGGTGGAAAATGACCCATGAAGTCAATACCCCAAACGTCGAATACTTCAACCACAAGTATGGGGGTAAGAGGCATCATGTCTTTGCGAGACATTGCTCCCAACTGTTGGCACCTTAGGCAAGCCCGACAAAATTCATGGGCATCCTTGAAGAGTGTGGGCCAATAAAAACAATTTTGTAAGACCTTAGCAGCGATGTTATTCTCTCTAAAGTGACCTCCGCATGCAAGAGACTGACAAAAAGTTAGGATACTATGAAATTCACTCTCAGGCACACATCATCAGATTACTTGATCCGGAGAGTATTTAAGCAATTCCACATCTTCCCAGAAAAATAATTTGATTTGGGCAAAGAATCAGGGATTTGTCTTGCTTGACCAATGAGGGGGAATTTGCCCAATTGTGGAGTAATTGACGATGTTTGCAAACCATGGAGGTTGCACTTGGTGTACCTCAAACAATTGTTCGTCTGGGAAGGAATCTTGGACGAGGCAAGGATCATGGGAGGAGTTGACTAAGAGTCTAGATAGGTGGTCAGCGACCACATTGTCGGACCCTTTCTTGTCCCGAATCTCTAAGTCGAACTCTTGAAGAAGAAGGATCCACCGAATCAGCCTAGGCTTTGTGTCTTTCTTAGAGAGGAGATACCGCAATACGGCATGATCAATGTACACCATGATTTTAGATACGAGAAGATAGGAACGGAATTTATCCAGGGCATAAACTACGGCTAATAATTCTTTCCCAATGGTAGTGTAATTCAATTGAGCATCTGAGAGTGTCTTACAAACGTAGTAGATAGCATGAGGAGTCATATTCACCTTTTTCCCTTAGATCGCCCCGACTGCATAATCTGAGGCATCACACATCAACTCGAAGGGAAGAGATCAATCAGGGGCTGCATAATTGGGGCTATAGAGAGTAAATGGCGGAGTTTGTTAAAAGCTCCTAGGCAGGCTTTATCGAAGGAAAATGGGATATCCATGGCAAGTAAATTGCTCAAGGGTCTAGAAATTTTGCTAAAATCCTTAATAAAGCGATGACAAAACCCTACGTGGCCAAGGAATGAACAAATCTATCGCACCTTGATCGGTGGAAGGAGGCTCGAAATCAGGTCGATCTTAGCTTTGTCTACCTCTTGCTCCTTTTAGACACAATGTGCCTCAAGACAATGTCCTCTTGAACTATGAAATGACTCATTTCCTAACTTAGAGTAAGATTTGTCTCCTTACATCTTTGTAAGACCAATGTTAAATTTTGAAGACAATCTTCGAAGGAGGTTCTAAATACGAAAAAATCGTTCATAAAGACCACGAGAAATTTATCCACCATATTGGAGAAAATAGATATCATACACCTTTGAAAAGTTACAGGTGCATTGCATAGACCGAATAATATACGCCTATAGGCAAAAGTGCCAAAAGGGCATGTGAAGTTGATTTTCTCTTTGTCCTCGGGATAGACAGACATTTGATTATATCCAGAATAATCATCTAGAAAAAAATATTAGCTCTTGCCTACTAACCGTTCTAGGATTTGATCAATGAATGAGAGTAGGAAGTTATCGTTCCTAGTCATAGAATTCAGTTTACGATAATCAATGCAAACTCGTCAACCCGTGGTTTCATGTGTATGGACGAACCCTCCTTGGGGATTAGACACAATTGTGATACCCAACTTCTTTGGTACCACTTGAGTGAGACTGACCTAGTTGCTATCAAAGATGGGGTATATGATACCCGTATCAAGCAACTTCACAACTTCCTTCATGACCACCTCCTTTATATTAGGATTCAACCTCCGTTGTGCCTCTCTTGAAGGTTTAGCATCCTCCTCAAGATGGATGTGATGCATGCACACGGATAGATTGATCCCTTTCAAATCAACAATGGTCCACCCCATGGATTCTTTGTGTTTTTTGAGCACAACCATCAATTTGTTCTCTTGGTCATCTAATAAATCTGAAGTGATAATAACCAGGAGAGTATCTTTAAGTCCTAGGAAGGTATATTTGAGAGAGGCTAGGAGTGGCTTTAACTCAAGAGTGGGATGGCGAGACACTAGTAGATGTTGGGAGAGGTTCAGTCCGGACTTTCCATAGAGGAGATCCAAGAGAGGAGTCGAATTGAGAAGATGGTTGACTTCCTCAATGGATCCCTCAACATTATAGTCGTATTGAAATGTGCCAAACATGCCTCGAATGGGTCCTTAGATAAGATGTACGAAAGGGTTTCCTCAATCATCTCTTCAATGGAATCGACCAAGAAACATTCTTCATTATTCGAAGGCTGTTGAGAGGTAGTGAAGATGTTTAAGCAGACCTTCATGTTCCCAAACGAGATATCCATCACCCCGGTGCGACAATTGATGCAACTATTGACCGTGGCAAGAAAAGGGTCGACTGAGGATCACCCGAATTTTTTTGTTAGAATTTGATACCGGTTCCATATCGAGAACTAAGAAGTCGATCGGGAAATTGAATTTATCGAGTTTGATCAAGACATCTTCAATCATTCATCTAGGATTTTTAACATATCTATCAGCTAATTAAAGAATAACTGATGTGGGACTGAGCTCGCCCAAACCAAGTTTGTCATACACTGAGTAGGGGAGAAAGTTAACACTTGCCCCTAAATCTAGGAGTGCCCTTTCAATAGAGTGGTCTTCAATGGTACATGAGATAGTAGGGGCACCTGGAACCTTGAATTTTGGAAGAGCGGAGTGTTAAATAATGGAGCTCACTTTTTCGGTGAGAAGGACTTTCTTGGACACATAGGTCCTTGAGTTGTGCTTTTGAGTGCACAAGTCTTTGAAGAATTTGGCATAAGTTGTCACTTGCTTGATAGCATCAATTTAAGGTAAGTTGATCTTCACTTGTTTAAAGACTTCAATCATATCATCCATTTTCGCTCCTTTTTTGGCAAAGGGGGATGAGTCTTTCAAAGATGATGTGAATGAGGCTTTAGGCATGTAGGGTACCTCGAAGATGGGGATCGGTGAAGATGAAGAACCTTGGTCCATATTATTGGTATCCCATTCTTCAACCTTAAACTTTGATAGATCAACTATGGGCTCTTTGGTCATGCCTTGGTTTTCCCTAACCAGATTATCTACTACCTTGCCAATCCTTAGGGTGATTATGGCCTGAATATGTTCTCGATTTGACTCATTCACTTGGTTCACACCCCTAGAATTGCTCACGGGTTGACTTGGAAGCGTTCCTTCCACTCTTCTATTTATGGTATTAGCTAACTGTCCCATTTGGGATTCGAGCTTCTAAATAGATTGAGGGTGGGAATTGAGTAATTGAGTGTTTCTTTCCAATTCCTTGAGAGCATTCAACACTTCGTCCTCGAATGATAGGTTCCTTTGATTAGGAGGGGGAGGATTATAGTGTTGGAATTGTGATTGGGCTTGATAGTTGGATTGATTTTGAAAAGGCTGATTGTTTAGCTTAGGAGGTTGGGAAAACTGATTGCCTTAAACTGGGGGAAAGGTGTTCACTTGAGCTTGGGGCTGCCATGAGAAATTGAAATGATTTCTTCATCCTAAGTTATATGTATTAGAGTATGGATCATTACTTGGGCGAGCGTAGACAGCATTAGCATGCTCTTGGACCAATTCTAGAAATTGGGCAACCGATGAACAATCATGGATGTAATGTGCAGGGTTGAAACATAGAGCACAGACCTCATTAAGATTTGGAGGAAGATGAGGAGGTCTATAAAAAGCTGGCCTGCAGCCATGAGTTGGTCTAACTTACAAGACAACTCATCCACTTTGGATGAGACATAAATAGAAGATCTTACTTCATATACTAGAGGGGTGTGTATTTTTAATTTATTAAAAAAATTAATTCTTTTGTCCCGTGCATCGCACGGGGTGTTTACTAGTAATAACTGAGCAAAACATAAAGGAACAAAATAATAAATCTCCTTCTAGTCATCTACCCACACAATGGACACAAGTTTCTTTCCCAAATATCAGCAAAAAATTGACTTTTTTTTTTTAAAGCCGAACCGTCTAAAATGTGAAAACATCTGCCTCAGTAAACGTATAGACAAGTAGACCCAAAATTTAGTCCTTCGTATTGGTATCACCATAATGAGGTAACCACTATTCTGTTGTGACTTTAATGAGTCACTTTCTCATACCACGGTCCACAGGCTAGCTAATGGTCCATTCACATGGCCAGAAAATTGAGCCTTGAGGGGATTTACCCATTGTGTGACCTTGTAACTTGTACTAGAGCTACGCCATGTCAATCATCAGGGCACAATTCACTCTCATGATAATACTCCAAGAAAAATAATCCCCTCCTCGGGGTACCGCGAGAAGGGTGTCATCCCCTCCATTAGATGGTTTGGGCATCCAAAGTACCTTTGCCGCCATCTTATTCTTAGCCCAAGACTACCTTTTGCAAGTTTAGAATAATTCTCTCAAATCACTACTAAAAAACTAAAATACCATAACAGTCCAACTAATCGTGCAAATAGGACATTTAATTTTACTAGTATGTCCGCATCGATGTTTATAAATACAAGCTCAAACAGAAGATAGATAACAAAAGACATGAAAAATACAATAACAGGAATTTCAGAACATTATTAATACACAGGAGTTAACGAAAAGCATGAAAGTAGACCCAATTATTGGATACGCATTGGATTAGATTCGAACGTTTTGTTTTTCTTTTTCGGTTAAAGAGGCCAGGTCCATATGTGGAGTAGACAATGTCAACAAGGAGGGGAAATTGCAATGAAGCAAATAGAGTAATTGGAACGCAAGCCATTGAAGAGACAGGAATGACAACCCATGGTAATCGTTCATGAAGAACAATAACAAGTGTTGCACCAAAGGCTATCATCATGGTCACTATGGAGAAGAAAAGGGTGGCTAGACCAATTATCAGCCTTCTTGGCAAAGTTTTTAGAAAATCGTCTTCTGCATATCGTGACGTGAGGATGCCTAAGAACATCAACACTGATGTGGCGGAAGAAAACAGAGATAATGCATCTGATACTATATAAACCATAAAGGACTTTTGTCCAAGGAATATGGGAATGCCAGTATTACCATTGTTACCACCTGGTACCGTAAAGGCTGCTGCAAACATAACAGTAGCAATAAGAGTGGCAACAACCATAGATGATGATGCTGTATCTTTCATCCATTTTTCACCTTCTTTGACCAGGTTTTTGTGCTCCTCAGTAAACAAAGCGCGAGGTGTCTTACCTTCAATGTTTAACCATTCTTTGTACTTGGGTTGTGTGATGTTCTCTACCTCCTACAATGGTAGAAACGCCGTGATTTAAAAAAATGCAAAAGCAAATAACAAATTTGTAACTAAGGAATGCAATCAAAATTATTTGTATAAAGTCTGAGAAAGTGAGGATCACCTTAAACCATTGTAGCTCATGCTGCATTTGTAGAGCTGCACCAGAGACTCTAGCAAGTTGGGAGGAAGGTGCTATCATTCCAGCTAGATGTAAACTACTGTTATGAAATTTATCCAAAGATCCTACCATTTCCCTCTTATGGGCACCTATCTCATATAAGAAGTTGAAGATTCTTTCTTGGCGATGTAGAATTGATGCAAAAAATATGCCTCGATTATTTACGTCAATGCTCCACGTCAAATGAGGACAGTGTTTAATAATCTCGACAATAAATTCAATATTCCCATACTTGATAGCCTCAAAGACTGCTGAACGTGCATTAATACTCTTAATCTGTAAGTCATCCAAAGTAGAAATTTCCTTACAAATGCATCTGAGTATTTCAAGGGCTTGAATGTTCATCAGCTTCCTATCGAATATTTTCTTGATACCTGGGACTGTGATCAAAACACTGTCAAGATTCATTGGACAATAAAAGGACTTAAGAGAGAAAGTGTTGCATACCTAATCGTTTAAGGAGATTCCAAATTGGTACAAGAAAATGCTCAAGCGCTGCAATATAAAACCAGATTTGCTAACTTAGAGTGTTAGAGCAGATAATTAGACATCTAATTGTTAGACACTAGAAGGACCATCTAGGAATCACATGCCAAATATGAGAGAGAGAGAGAGCGAGAGAGAGAGAGAGAGAGAGAGAGAGAGAGGTAATTTATGCACGAAGCATGGGAAACACTCTGCATGGTCTAAACTTCTTGGCTCGAATGAACATCGACAAAACCCATGCCACATATTACTGAGAGAGATAATTCATGTAGGAAGCTCGGAGTGTTGCTAGTAATTGATGTTGTTTGGTGCCACATGGTTTACATCCGCACCAGTGATGCCATAACTTATTGGCCCATCCAGGTGGTCTTAATGTTTGCTTATTAATTAAATGGTGACGATAGCTACACTTTATTTTAAATTCAATTTTTCAAGCGAAAGGCATGTGTTACTGTCTTCCATTTTGAACCAACCCTCTGTCCACTCAAAAAGAGAGTGAGCCTTAAAAGAGTGTTGCTAGCATTTATTAGAGATAATATTAGAGTGGTATAATAAGATGAGACGAGATACACTATATCTCATCTCTAGGTAGATTTGAATTCAAAATTGATCTAATTACATTAGGTAAGATTAGATTAGGTTTGATTGAGATTTATCTCTATCATTAGTTGTTCTCATCTTTATATAAACCCTATGGGTTATCATTCAAATTATTCAAACAATTAAATATCTCAAAATTAAATACTTTACTTCTAACCAAAAACAAATGGACATAATTTTGAGCTTGTTCCCTTTGACCTTCAGGTGTGAAATTAGAGAAACTAAAGGGGATGAATTTTTGTTGACATGACAACTTCCTTTCATGAGTTATCCTAAAGATTTCCTACTAATCTCACCCCAAGTCATAGAGTAGGATGCCAGAGATTGTAAATATCAATGCATGTAATTTTTCATTTACAATGATATAACATAAAAAATTGAGAACTGCAGAGATCAAATGGAAAATGACTTGAATTATAGAGACACAAAGGAATTGATGAACTGTTGAACGACAGGAAATGAGTCATCTTAATTAAATTCACTAATTGCGATTTTTATATATTTTTTGGCATATAATATATATATATAGAGAGACAGAGAGAGAAAGAGAGGCAGAGAGGAAGGGATCAGGAGATATATGAAAAATAACATGTGCTTACATACGCATTCAACTGTACGATAAGGATATCCAATGGTTGAAATTATGCCACCTTTTATGTGGTAGGGGCATTTAGGGAAATATTTATCTTTTTAAAACATGTTTTCTTGTTTTTCATGTCTCTTTCTCTCTCTTCCTCTCCTTTCTCTCCTTTCTCTCTCTTCCTCTCCTTTCTCTCCAAGGCCAGCGTCTTTCTCTCTCTTTCAACAAGATGAGCTCTTCTTTACAATCTGTTGCTGAAGTTGTTGTCGAGATCAAGAGAACTCACAGTTCTATGCTCTAAACAAGTAATAGATAATAGATTGCTATTTTAAGGGGGGATCTTCCGATTCTAGAAAAATAAATAGGGCTCCATTTAGGTTAATTTAGTTCTGTAACTTATTGAATTTTAATAATAATAATTCAGTTTAGGATACATGTGAATGCGAAAGGGATGGGAGATAAGTTTTGGTGCAATGATGAAGATACGGCCATGGCGGAAGCCGTTTTGGGTGTGAAGCCTGCAGCTTCTTTTGGGTTCCACCTAAGATATAGAGATTTTTCTCACATCCATATTACTCATTCCCACATGATTAAAACTAAATGAGATTTCGAGGAAAAGAAAGGTAGCAGATTATATCAACCTCCGGAACAAGTTGATTGGAAGGACTAGCTTTTGTCTATCACTAGCCTTGGAGAGAGAGGTGAGGAAGAGAGAGAGAAAGATGCGCGAGAGAGAAAAGGGATGAATGAAGAAACAGTCTACCGAGAAAGAGGAACAATTTTAAAATAAAAATTTCCCTAAATGCCCCCTTACCACATAAAAGGTAGCATGATTACAACCATTGGATCTTCGGATCATACAGTTGAATGCATATGTAAAGATACGTCATTTTTCATGTCTCCCAATCCTTTCCCTATATATATATATACAAAGAGCAACGTAGTGTGTATGTCCCCCTTTCCTAACACATAACAAAAAATCAACTGAATCAGAAAAGTCTAGGTTGTTCGATCGGACAGTGAAAATTATAACCTAGGTTGGGTTTATTTAGCAAGGGATTAGTAAATACGACCCAACTAGGGTTAATGGCGGATGTTTTCGACCTTTAATTGGATGGGCTAGACACCTCCAATTGGACTGAATTTTTGGTATTTATCACTCAAACACATGATGCGTAGCCAAAGTTGCATATGCATCACCCATATGCCAAAAAGACTGGTTGAGGCCAACACATCCTCCGCTTGAACGATCTAGTCATATTATAGACTTATATATATATATAAGACTTATCTTCAAAAAGTTGACAGTGGCTTGATGTAATATGTCTTGTGAATTAAGACTTTTTTGGGATGCAAAAAGATTGAAGAAAAAAGAAATAAATTCAAGAACAAGTAACACAACGATTTATCTGGTTCACCCAATTTGGGTTATGTCCACGGAGATTTATGCTGGATTCACTATTTTCGAAACCAAGAGTATAAAACTGAAAATAAAAGGAACAATTCTCATTTTCTACAAGAAACCCTGTTTCTCCCATATCTCTAGAATTTTGCATTAATATATATATGAGTTAACCTAAAGAAGGAGAAATAACATCATGATATGTAACATATGAACGAGATGTCCCACAAACTTGGTCCCCAAAAATCTCATTTTAGAATATTTCGTACCTAGCAAATCATTTTCCATAAACCCATCAATATGGGGCAGTAACCATGTCAAGAAAAGATGTGAGTTTAGCTGCTACAAAGCAGTGGAGACTACCATAGCATTGGAGACTACTTCCAAGTATTTATAAAAGAAACATTCATGCTTCTTAATTAATTTTAAATTTTTTTTAGAATAAAAAATTCTACTTGTTATTTTTTATAGAATAAAAATCTCATTTTAGAAATTCTTAATTAATTTTAAATTTTTTACATTGGGATTTGACTCGGTTGGTTCAGATGGTTCATAAGTAGAGTTTCTTTAATTAGGCGTAACTTACAGGTACGAGTTCAGTCATATTCTTTTGGTGTTTCAGGGACTGAAGAGTAGGATATATATATATATATATATAGAGAGAGAGAGAGAGAGAGAGAGAGATACAGTTCAATCAACTAGACTGGTAGACTTGAATCAACATAAGCTGGGTAACTCAATAAGGTGATTCAACAAGGATTGAGTGATTCAGAAATGGCACGTGTATGTATATATATATAAGTATGCCTATCAGGATTAGTTTAATTCCTGCCCCTGATCAGTATTTCACAAATAGAGCATAATCATACCAGCAAGAAATTTTTAATTGACGGATGCCATTTAAGAAAACTATTATTCTAAGAAAGAGTTTGATCAGATGGTTTTTATCATCTAATTAGTAGGGTTTGGTTGTTAAAATAATATAACCAGTTTAGCCAAGATCTTCTATATGGGGCACTAGATTGGGATTTAGATTGTTAAAATATGATATTGAACCATATTATGCAATGAATGGTAGCAGCCAGACTACCTCTCTCTCTCTCTCTCTATATATATATATATTATTGATGGTTTAAATTAAGTATACCTTTGATAATCATGTGGTTGGGATGGCTTTGGTTCTCATGGGGATTCTCTATGTCTCCAATGATGTTGCCAGATACATGGGTTAGTTGCACATGTATACCTGTAAGCGAGAAAAGGTTCAATCAAAATTATATTCTTTTCATAGAGAATAAATTTCAATTACTGAGTTAGAAAATGATAATTTATAAGCATAATATTAAAACATAATACATTGTCGAAGAGATTTAACAAGCCAAACTTGTATGCCCCATGGAATAAATAACATGTTATGGTCATCTAATTGTTATTTCTTATGACAGCTATATTTTACATAGCAATTTTTTTAGAGAACCTCCACAGCGGGAGGGGAAATTTATTAATAATACTTGGGAAAAGATACACCTAGACAAAGGGGGACGTAATGAGCCTTACTCAGAGGACTAAAACTATGCTTGGGAAAATAAAACATGCATGCAAAAGAAGCTACAACTAGGAAAGCAAATTTACATACCTCTTAGGCTAAAAAGACTCAACTTGTCCAATCTATAAGCTGGAAGAAGTTGCTTGTAAAAAAAAATTGTTCATATAAGAACACTACAAGCGAAAGAAGCTAGGGCATCAATCACCGCATTTCCTTCCCTAAATATATGATTAATAGTAAAATGAGCAAATCTATTGTTCATAAGAATTCTGGTTGGAAATCTAGACTTCTATAGTGGGGTGGTAAGCTTACTCTCATCAAAAGTGTTTATCTCCTCTATTCTCATTCATCTCTTATCTATGCTTCTTATTCAAATATATATCCTTAAATTTTCACTCTGTTTCTCCCTCCAACGAAGACTATTATTCTCTCCGACAAAATCTTCATTCCATCATCGACAACAACTGCGTTTAGCCTCCGGAAAAATCTCCCTCCATATATTCAAGTGCAATTTCTCACTTTCTCTCTTCCTTCTATTTCTCTTTTCTAATTGTTACTTTCAGAAATTAGTTCGCCCAAATGCATTTGTTCATAACAGCCATGTCAAGAACACAACAATTTGACGCAGAACCAAGTACATGTGGCCCATCTACTTTGAAAAGGAAAGCTAGAGGCCCTACTATATGTAAACATCTGATACAAAATAACACCGGTGAGAAGAAAATCATCGAAGAGAATGATAGAAGTACACAAACTTGTATAAATGCAAATGATTTGAGTTCCAATATTGGTGTATTTGAAAAAACAATTCCAATTCATTACAGGGCCTTTAAGCAAGTTCCAGTCGATGCCAAATTGACCGTAAGAATCATAATGTTCATACTATTGTTTTTATCTTACACTGACTTTGCTTGTATGCTTTACTATAACAATCCTTTGTAATTGAGTAAAGACAAAAATAAATATGTGAAGCATGTCGAAATCATTTGGAGGACAAGAAGGACCACCACAAGAAGTTTATCAAACCATTTTATCAACAATGGGGATGTAGATAGAATAAAGTTCCCCATCTAAAATGTACATATTAGGCCTGAACACTAGGTGGAGTTTGTAAATGTCACTATTTCAAAAGAATTTAAGGTTTGTAAAATATAAATTTTTTCCATTATGTTTAATCTTTTTACTTTACTTAAATCTATGCTTATTTGTATTGTAAATTTTCAGTAAAGAAATAAGGAAGAAGAATGCATACCTCCATTGTCTAGGCAGGGCGGGGTATGATGGTCTTGAAAGACATATGGTGAGTATGTTTGTTACATTCATAAATTTTAAGATTTTAGGATTACTAATCTTTAATTTTTAAAATACATAGAAGGCTGACTCTAGTTCTCAAGAGCAAACAATTGAGAAAGTGGAGACATACTTTGTCGGTGAAGTGCCGCCAAAGAACACAAGGCCGATACACTTCAGCGGGGTGTAGACAAAAAGCTGAAGAAATTGTAAGTGTTTGTTCGATTTGTAGTTCCTTCATAGAAAATTTTTATTACTTATTACTAGTTTCATTCTTATTGGAATATTCTCTTATTAATTAGGAGAAGTTGATTCGCTCTTATATACGCATGAACAATTAGAGAAAGATTATGTCGAGGGTACTGAAAAGAGTATGTTCACCGATGGGAGATGTGACATTTTTACAACGGTGTTGGGTCCAAAACATCTAGGCCGAGTTAGGTAGCAGGACAACTTGCTATCCCCACAACCGCAAATTCTCGGAATATTTGCAAGAAATTCAGGATCTCAAATCTCAAGTGAATAAATTGAAAGAAAAAGATAAAGAAAGATAAGACATTTTGCAATTGAGTTGAGAAAATGATAGAAAAACGTCTAATTTTTTAATGCAACTAGCGGTCATGGTGGCTTCTCTTCAGTCAGGACAAACCAAACAATCATTTTATAGATCATCGTACATGGTATGTATGTGGTTTGGTTAATTACATATGTTATTAGTGAACTTTTATAATGCTATAATTTCCTTACTAAACTTTATGCAATATATTATTTTTTATGCAGATGCAACCTGTGGTCGCCCATTCTGACTCATCAATGGCTAATATTCCTCAAAATCATCAGAACGATGGCACTAAAGTAAAGGGTGTACATATTTTTTAACTAATTAAAATATGTGATAAATTGTTAATGATATGGTAAATCTTTTAGTGATGTGGTAATTTTTGTTTGCAGCCAGAGATATGTAGGTTGGCATTACCAAATTGTGGCCAGTGCACTTGATTATTAGGATGCCACAACCTTGCATGACAAACCTGTGGAGAAAAGGCTATGTAAAGGTTTCCATTGAATTTGTTGAGCCTGAGCATGCCCAAATTCGTCTCCTACCAATGTAGTCAAGGCGTTCAGGCGATGCCTAGGAGATTAGACCTGGCTAGGTGAGGCGATGAATTATTTTGTGCTTTAGCCCAAAGATCTTGTGCTTCCACCAGCATTATCGATAAGTTTCCATAGTGGTTTGCTGTATATATATATATATATATAAAGGAGGTGACTAGTCAACCTGGCTGATTACACCTTATAATCAGCTCACCTCTTTTATACCGTTAGACCTCAAACAATGATCAGGATTAAAACACCATTTATTATTCTAATTTTATAATTACCCAAAATACTCATTAAATTTAGAAACACTGTTCTCTTCTTTCTTCTCCAACAAGTTCTCATAGTTCTCACGTTCTCATCGTTCTTCTTCAACCGAGCGCCCTTCTCTCTTCATCCCTCCGGCAGGTGCAAAGAGAATACCGTCGATGCAAAACTTCTCCGGCTCCCTTCCCTTAAGAAATTCTAACCCCTCTTTTCTGTGTTGCTGAAATTTCGGGTTTCATAACCCCTCGTTCTCTCCTCTCTCTCCTCTTGGTCTAAATTTATCGATTAGATAGAGCAAGGCACAGGTGAGCCTTCAAGTAGAAGTTTTGCAAAGATTGGAAGATTCATTTTCGTTGATTTAATAAGAGAAATTTGCTCTAGCGATGATTAATGGCTCAAGTGAAACCATCCACCAAACCCAGATTTTTTTACTGTGAAACCATTCACTAAAGTCAAACGATCCATCTTGAAGGCACACTAAGGTACGGCTTCAATCGGGCATTTGACATATCACTTCGTTTCTTGAATGTTCATATCAGTTGATTCAAGATTATGGGATAGTTGGACTATGAATTTGTCTGTTGTAAACCAAATTGAAGAAAACCCATCTCCACAAACCCATTGTCTTACCTTCCTTGATCTTCTCAAACCAACCATTGATAGATAGACTCTTTCATCCAATGAGTTTTCCTAGCTGCTTATCAAAAAGCAGAACATCAGATACTTATAGCTCAATCTCATCCATTTAAAAGCATGCAAAACAATCAGGAACCTTGAATAGATTCACACACAGATAATCCAAAAGGAAGCAGAACAAGATAATTTCCTCATAACCCAATTTGTTTGTCTCTACAAATCTTTCTCCAACATTCGATACGCTACATCCATTTCCAATAACGTCTCCCAACCCAACATCTTTCTCTGGAACTCGATCAGTAAAGAGTACTATGAGAATTCTAATGTCATTAATACAATTTCAATATTTAATTGTATGAATAGATCCGAAGTGGTCCATGACAAATTCACGTTTCCAAATAAAATAAGGGAAGAAAGGATAGAACGAGGGTTTATGAACCTAGATTTCCGCAAAAGAGAGAAAGAGGAGAGAGAGAGGATAGAGAGGAGAGAATGAGGGGTTAGGATTTCTTATGGGAAGGGAGTCAAAGAAGCTTTGCATCTATGGTATTCTCTTCGCATCTGTCTGAGGGATGAAGATAGAAGGGTGTTCGATTGAAGAAGAGAGACAGGGCGTGTTGGAGAAGAAAGTTGAAGAAGAGAGAAGAGAGCGTGTTGGAGAAGAAAGAAGAGAACAGTGTTTCTAAATTTAATATGAGTATTTTGGGTAATTATAAAATTAGAATAATAAATGGTGTTTTAATCCTGGCCATTGTTTGAGATCCAACGATATGAAAGAGGTGAGCTGATTATAAGGTGTAATCAGTCAGGCTGACTAGTCACCTCCTTTGTATATATATATATATAGATAGAGAGAGAGAGAGAGAGAGAGAGAGAGACAGAGAGAACTACATCGATCAATCAGCAAATTGAATTATATACATATGTATATATTCCAAAAGACTTCATCTAGTTGTTGAGCTAAAAATTTTCATTTATCATATATAGGTGAAAGCATAACCAGTAATAGAAGACTTATTTTAAGAATTTATTTGTTTGTGTGCTGGTAAAATAAAAGCAGTGGATGTCCAAGCATAAAATATGCTCATGCAACTTTTTGGGCTCCAAATCTCCCAACACTTTGTACAGGAAGATCTCAATGATTTGTGTTCAAAAGAATCGGAAATCGGTGTAAATTGGATTCTTTTATACATAAGGTGCGACAACTCAAGAAGAACATTTTTATCTACTTTTCTATAATTATAACTTTATGACCATGGTTCAAAATATTGGTATCGGTTGCCATATCGGTAAGTCCAAAATAGGATACGTATCAACGTATTGGTTAGATACGGCGAAAAAATTCAGGATACGCTAAAAAAAGCTTGGATATGCAAGGAAAAACTTGAATACCTTGCATAAAACTCTTTTTAATGCAAATATAAGTTAAAAACAAACTAAATGAAAGTCTCCAACTACATTTATAATTATACATATGAGAGTTAACAAATTTATAAGTTAAAAAAAACGTGCGCGCTAATAAATATATATGAAAATATAAATCATAGTTACTTAACTAAGCGATAAAAGCTCACTTGTATTCATAAATCAAAAATATGAAAATACATAGACCCTTGTATTCACAAATCAAATTACATATACATGATAGAAGCTCAATACCACATTGAGTTTCGTGTCATCTCATACTCTATCATCGTGGGATCAGGAATTGAGTAGAGTAATACATTATAAGTGATCTAGACATGATAACACCACTGTGTCCAAATCATCATCGTGCGGTACATGCCCAAGTACATTTGTACATATATTTGCTGTTGAGTTGTGATCTGTCCATAATTGTCAGTCGAAAACTGGGACTGAGCATCATAACCAGTGGCTCCTGATAAGTAGGGTTGGGCTGGGGCATCATAACCAGGGGGATAACCTTATTGACGTATTAATATCTGAAGTGAATGAAAGTAAAATCAAGTTAAAATCATTTACTTAAATAATATATTATGTAAATAAGTTCTGTGTATTGGGTCTGTATTGTGGATCCTAGTGTAAATGTAAGGAGAAAAAAAATTAATTGAAAAATCACCGTATCAAGTGTATTGGACCTGTACCGGCCCGATACAGTGGAGTTTTTTTTCTAGCGTATCAGTGTATTAGGTAGCTCCAAATAGGATACGTTTCGGCCCATATCAGTCAATACGTATCGATATTTTAAACCATGTTTATGACTAACACTTACAATTGTTATTTATTTCAGAAAATTATATGAAGTTTCGCTCAAAAGAATACAGACAAACATTTTGAAAATTTACGTAACCTCAAGATACATTTTTTCACCGTAGTGCTAAGGCAAGGATATCGAAATCCTTGACCTCTGCTAGAGATGACCAATTACTCCTTTTACCTGTCAATGTTGGGTAAGTCATTTCTCATTAAATCTCTAATGTTATTTTTATATTTAAAGTATATATGATTATAAATGTTATTTGAAATTCTTTAAGTTGAAGTATTCATTTAAAATTTTATTTTGCAAATTCATTATTTTTCAATTCTAGGCAACACTAATGTTTGGTTCCAATCCATCAAGGCAAATCTTTAGTGCACAAGTTGGACATTGCAACATAAAATAAACATCTAGACAGTCATTAAAAGGGTCATCGAAAAGTAATTAATTTCTTTCCTTTGCGCACACACACACACACACACACACACACACATATATATATGGTAAGTATGTGTCTATGTTTATGTTTTGTACTGCATTTATACTAATTAATTGTTCAAATTGCTGTCTTGAAGTGCAATCAAATCGGCAAGGGGTAAAAAGGAATGCAAGAATAAACAAGAAAGTGATATTGATACATATTAAGGTAAAGACATTAATCCATCTACTTGTTTCAAAATTTTAATTCAGTGTTAAAATAACTGACATTCTTCCGTTCATTATCTTTTTATGTAGTGTCCAAAGCAAAAAGGTAGCTGAGAATGTGGGTACTACACCAACAACAATATTAGGATTGAAGATTGTTTTCGTAATGATACAGAACCATATAGTGATGAAACGATAACATAAATTAAAAAGAACTAGCTGAATACTTGAGAAGTATTTCTATTGTTTAGATATCACACTGTAAATTAATTCCTATTTGTTTAAAGAAAATATATATGTTTATTGTTTTTTAATGAAAATTTATATGGCTTAATAATTCTTTTGCAAGTGGGTGTGTGATCGATGCCTATTTTTGCTTATGTATGAATTTAAAAGTGGGTATGAGGATCTACAGGTGGTAAGGGCTTTATAAATAAGTATTTGTTCTGTGTTACAAATGGCCGAGGATCACAATAACAATTAAAATAAAAATAAATAAAATTATTGCAAAAACGATTATGGTTATTTCTTTAAATTTTGATCACAATTCAGTTATTTAGGTGTATGATCATGCACTAAGAACCGAGATCTTTGGATTTACAACAATCACGGTTAATATTCAAATTGTGATCTTAAGAACAACATAGAATGCCTATATTTTGAATGTATAATCTCGATTAATTGACATCTACAATTACCGGAAAAAAAAACAAGATATGAGATTCAACTTACGAACACGCATCGAAAAATTACGGTTCATTCTACGTGCTATAACCGTGGTCAACGATCTACTATTATGGATAAAAACTATGGGCGATGAGCCAAGCCAATTTCTTGTAGGGATTGTATATATCTATTTTCTTAATAATCTTAACCAACTTAGGAAACTAACCATACTCCATAAAGCAAGCCTCAATATATAAGAAGAGATCCACCTTCCTCTCTCTTTACAGTTTTGAGAGAGAGAAACCCTTGCTTGAGTTTTATAGATTTTTTTATGCCTTCCTTGTTCATACCCAAGCGTGCTTCTACCTTTGATTATTTTCCACGAGAGAACTTGTCCCAATAGTATAGCTCACAGTGGCCATACAAAAGTCTTTTAGGGTCTTGGGACGGTTGGTTTAATACTATATGCAACAAGGCCGAGAATAGCAAGATACCGTGAAGATATTATCTTGCTATTCTCATCATAATTTTCCTTGTATGATGGAGAAAGTTTATGTAACTATCCTACTACATTGAAAAACTCAATGTTTAGCCACCTAGTTTTTTCGGCATGTCGTTACTAATGAAAATTGCTTCCCCTTCGTTTTATGTGGACATTAGATCAGCAAAGTTCTTTCCCACAACCGGTCACATTGCCAGTAAGCCCAACACCAGCAACAACATTGTCCCTAAGTGACATTGTTGCTAAAACATCCATTGTAGTAACATTGCAAGCAGCAACACCACCACCAGCAATTTCTATATAGATGATCTTACCATCAATTTGGTTGTCCAACTTGCACCGCAACGGCCTGGTGTCTGACGTAGCATGCTTTCTTCTATAATCACATTCTCGTAACTCTCCACTCATCCAATGTGGATTCTATCACGCATTGGCCCACTAAAGCCTAAAGATTTGGCAACAAAATATCATATAGCATATGCCTTGCTCTCACAGCTTTCTGATACTGTCACTGAATCCACCAGCCTCACTCAACCGTATCCTCATCAGCGTGAAGCGATGATCAAAGATTTCAATACATTCTTAAAAACCCAAACTTGGTTCCTCGTACCTGCTCCTACTAGCCAGAACATTGTTGGCCGCAAGTGGGAAATTCAAGTCAAAAGGCATGTCCACGGATCTATCAAACAGTCCAATGTTCGCCTAGTTGCTAAAGGGTTTCAACCAACACCAAGTGCTCAACAACGATGAGACCTTCAACCTCATCGTCAAGCCCACAACAATTTGATTTGTTCTCTTTGTTGTTTTCTTCAAATGCTAGGCCATTCATCATCTTGATATTCAGAATGCATTCCTCTATGGGGTTTTGATAAAGAAGAATACATTGTTTAGCCACCTAGTTTCATTGACTGTGAACATCTCTCTCTGATCAGGGAAAAAAATTATTTCAAAGTTCTAGAGTCGTCTCACAAGAAGGAGAAAGAACTTTGGCATTAGATTCAAGACTAAACAGATCATCGTAGAGAATTTATTGAATCAGGATCAGAAAAAGGATCCTACTACTTGATAACTAGATGGTTCTAGAGGAGCAGTTCGATGTTTGGTGTAATTGGAGGATACTCTTTCCATTGTGAGACTCCCTCCATTGTGGGAGTCTGTTTCAGTGGTATACAAGAATGAACGGTGATGAGACATTCCATTAGAGTCAACAAGACTCTTAAGTAAGATTTTGACAAAATTTCCATCCCCATTGCATTGAAAGTACTTAATTCTTCCGGGGAAGAGATTTTCAACAAGTTTTTAGAAGTGCTCAAAGCAAGCCATGGCCTCAGATTTAAGTTTCAATTTCATGTGATAGAAGCATGTGTACGGACTATAGCCGTCATCAATGAGATTTATGTAATAGCAGTAACAACCCGAGACTAAGGGTGTAAGTGCAAGCCCCTAAGTAACCAAAGCGGGAGCGGAAGCGGGGGAGCGGGAGCGAGAGTGCAAGAGTGTCAATTTTAATTTAGGATAGGGTCGAGAGCACCTCCGGAGCACTGGTATATATATATATATAATCTTGAAAATTACTTATAGATGACAATGTATCTTTTATACTTTCTAAACCAAGGTTCTGAATGTCGATATCGCTCGACATGTCAAGCCGGGGAAAAAAGATATATCAGAGATATATCGTTTATCGGTGATTTTTGAAAAAATGACAAAAATATGCAGCAAAATACGAAATTTTGCAGTGTAACTTTAGGATATGTTATAATAGATTAATACACATTTGAGAATAAACATTTGAACAAACAACAATGTACATAAGAGGTGCAATGAGAAGAGGGCAAAGATGTGCGCTAACGAGTGACGCTAAATAATATATTTAAGTAATATTTAGTAATTTTATATATCATTGTTAGCGAAGTAAGGTTATATTATTTGGTCGATGTTACTATGTGTATTTTTAAGAATTATTATCTATTAATAATAATAATATAACATTATTACAATTCATGACTAAATATAATATCCATATAAATTTCAGGTATAATCCTTAAAATAAAAAAGGCCTTTGTATTAAAATGTCAATACTTATATTTTGAATTGGGTTTATAATATACATCAATATTAGTTTTTAAACATAATATAAATCAATATTAGTTTTTAACATATTATTTTGTCATATAATTTATTTTTTTACATAACTAATGACACATTATTTTTAGAAATTTTTTGTACTAAAAATATTTTTAAAAATCTAAAAAATCAAGGTTAGATGCTTTATTCGGTTCATCCTAAAGGTTAGTAAATTTTAACCCTATTTATAGACTTATACGTAGTTAAAAGGGCACTGTATTTTTTATAAAAAAATTATAAAAGTCAAGATTAAAACATTTAAAGGAAGTATGTTTAATGAAATTATGAGTGACCCTAGCATTACCCTTGTTAGGGTTAAAACATTAAGGAAATATGTTTAATGAGATCAAAGAGAGTGAACCTAGCATTACCCTTGTTATGTTTAATGAAATCAAGAGAGTGACCCTAGTAATACCATTGTTAGGGTTAAAAACTTAAAACACAAGCCCCACCCCTCATTCTCATTCGATTAAACCCCCCCTCCCCTCAAAAAAAAAAGGAGAAGGGCCAGAGGCAGAGCTTAAGAAAGGAAGAGGGAACCTTGCGTGATGCGTCTGGCTTTGCTATCAGCAACTCAACCCCCCAAGGCGACGGCAATAGGTATGAGGTCTTGCCTCTTCTTCCTTCTTCCTTCTTTGTTCTTTACTCCTCTCAAGTCTCAAGATTAAACCTTTTTCCTTTGATTGATTGCAAATGTCAAACTCTCAACCATTGAAGTTTTGTAAGGATGAGAATCACAGGTTTTTCGTAGCCTGTAGGGACTGACAAAGTCCCATGACTTTTCTTTTTTGTTTTTTATGCAAAAAATTGAGAAAAAATTAGGATTTACATATTTTGCTCGATATCGGTAAGTTATTAGCGATATATCTCCGATATCACCGATATCATGTAAAAAATTCTCTGCAACACATAGATGTGTTGGCAGGTACCCATATCGACATATATCGCCGATATATCGCAGATGATAACTAGATGGTTCTAGAGAAGCAGCTCGATGTTTGGTGCAATTGGAGGATACTCTTTCCATTGTGAGACTCCCTCCATTGTGGGAGTCTGTTTCGGTGATATACAAGAATGAACGGTGATGAGACATTCCATTAGTGTCAACAAGACTCGTAAGTAAGATTTTGACAAATTTTTCACCCCCATCACATTGAAAGTACTTAATTCTTCCGGGGAAGAGATTTTCAACAAGTTTTTAGAAGTGCTCAAAGCAAGCTATGGCCTCAGATTTAAGTTTCAGTTTCATGGGATAGAATCATGTGTATAGACTGTAGCCGTCATTGAGAATTATGTAATAGCAGTAACAACCCGAGACTGAGGGTGTAAGGACTAGCCCCTAAGTAACCAAAGCGGGAACGGGAGCGAGAGCACGAGAGCATCAGATTTTAATTTAGGATAGGGTCGAGAGCACCGGTATATATATATATAATCTTGAAAATTACTTATAGATGACAATTTATCTTTTATACTTTCTAAACTATAAGAGAGAATTGATAACATCATTCATCATTCAAATTTGTAGTCACAACAAATAAGATGACTATTGATATATTAAATGTATCATTCTAAATTCAATTATAAGATCACCAATGATTAACAAATCTTATATGAATTTTCTACCCTACAAAGAAATATGACAAAACATATCCCAATTAACATGAAAAGTTAGGATAAAAATAGAACTTTACACAAAACCACACTCTCTATATGAGAACGAGGTTTTAAAAGTTGAAATTGAGCTCTCGAGGTGAGAGCGGGGTTTGAGAGTGGGAGCGAAGTTTGAGAGCGGGAGTGAGTAACAAGTTAAGAAGTTTGGATTACTAAGGCAAGCCCCCAAACATCACTATGTATCAAATAAAGAGGATGAGAAGAGTTGTGAAACGCTCGATTAAATGGAAGACAATGACTCTTAAAAAGATTGCAATCATGACAAGAAAATTCGGGTGTGAACGAGTCGACAATGCCATATTTTAGAGGAGACATCATTTGCAAGAGCTTTATTGGAATGCTAGCATTGGAAAGAAATTGGATACAAATTGTTATTAATCGGTACGGTGAGAAGAGGCTTCCCACGGTAAGATCCTTGACAGCAAAACCCCATGGATAAAAAATAAAGGCACAATTGTTATCACGTGTAAAAGAACTCACTGATAACAGATTCTTAGTAATATAAGGTGTTGAGTATAGAAGCAGCGGAAACCCAAATAAAGAAGCTCTTTATTGATGCAGTAACTCAAAAATGTACAACACTCAAGAGACTCAAAGGGACACTCACACTTACTCTATCACTCACACTAGAGATCACTCCTACACACTTAGGACTTTGTATGTTGTTAGTATGCTCAAACAATGGGACCCTACCCTCTATTTATAGTGGGCATGTGAATGTTCTAGATTTCTAGAACATTCTCCCCACCTCCTTTCTTAGGAAATATCTAGAGACTACTACCACCTCTTTTTCTAGAGATAGGGATAAGCTTAGGGAGAATTCTAGAGATAGAATATTCTAGAGAGATGAAGGGAGAACCTAGGAGAGATAATATTCTAGAGAGAGTAATCTAGAGAGAAGACTCTAGAGAAAGAGAATCTTGCAAGGGAGAAAGTTCTAGAGAGTTGGTGGTGACTGTCAACACTCCCCCTCAACACCGACTCTTCTACTAGTCATGCCTAGTAGCTTTCGAAGCTCAGCAAGCTTGGAAAGATTGAGTCCTTTAGTGAATATGTCAGCTACCTGATCCTCCGTCTTAATTGGATGCATCTCTATCTCTCCTTGAAGTACTTTCTCTCTAATAAAATGGTGATGTACTTCCACGTGCTTGGTTTTGGCATGGAACACAGGATTTTCAGCCAATTGTATTGCTAATCGGTTGTCACAATGCAGTGTCACTGGATAGTCAACAGGTTGATGTAGATCATTCATTAGTTGCATCAACCTTGTACTCTTTTGAGCTGCCATTGCTGCTGCTCTGTATTCTGCTTCAGTGGTCGATAGTGATACTGTTGGCTGTCTTTTACTACACCAGGAAATTGCTCCTGAACCAAGGTTGAACAAGTACCCGGTGGTTGATCGGCGCGTATCATGATCTCCCGCATAATCTGCATCGCAATAGCCAGCCACCTTACATATTCCTCCTTTCTTTTAAAGGATACCAAAGTCAAAGGTGTCTTTCACATATCTGAGTATTCGTCGAACCACTTCTAGGTGAGGCTTCTTCGGTTTTTGCATAAACCGGCTTACTACTCCAACCACATAAGAGATGTTGGGTCGTGTCAACGTTAGGTAGATTAGACTACCCACCAATTGACGATACATGGTTGAATCCTACAAGTCTTTGCCTTCCTCCGCATATAGCTTGTTGTTGGCCTCCATGGGAGTAGACACTAGTTTATAATCAACCATGCCATATTTCAATAAAAGATCTCTCGCATACTTTTCCTGGCACAGGAACAAGCCTTCTTGTGTGTGTTCCACCTCAAGTCCATGAAAGTGCTTAAGTTCTCCAAGCTCTTTCATTTGGAACTGAACTGAGAGATTTTCCCTTATTCTTCGAATTTCTTCTTCATCATCTCCAGTGATGATCAGATCATCCACATAGACTAACACTATTGCTAGTTTTTCACCTCTAGCCTTGCTAAACAGGCTTGAATCTGCTAGCGCGACTAAGTATCCACTTTGCACCAGAAACTCTGCTATCTTACCATACCATGCTCTCGGTGCTTGTTTTAATCCATAAAGAGCTTTCCTTAGTTTGCAAACGTAGTTGGGATGCACTCCACTTTTAAAGCCCTTGGGTTGCTCCATATATATATCCCGATCTACTTCTCCATATAGGAAAGCATTTTTCACGTCCAGTTGTCATAACTTCCATGATTTGTTAGCTGCTAGTGCTAGAAGGACACGTACCGTTGTAATCTTTACCACTGGACTAAAGGTCTCATCATAGTCTAGCCCATATTGCTAAGAAAAACCTCGAGCAACGAGTCGAGCCTTGTATCTCTCTATGGAACCATCGGGATGAGTCTTCACCTTATAAACCCATCGACAGGATATGGGTTTGACGTCCTTGGGCTTTAGGACTAAGTCCCAGGTTTGATTTTGCTTTAGTGCTAGAATCTCTTCCTCCATTGGCTTTTTCCATTCAAGACTCTGAGATGCTTCCTCGAATGTAGATGGTTCCCTTACTCCCTCTTCTTCGGCAAGAGCAGCGTTGATATACTTCGGATTTGGCCGTCTCTGCCTGGTAGACCTGCAAAGTTGTGCCCTTGACTCTTCTTCAACGTCTTCATGTTGACTTGACCGAATTCTTCCCGTGTTTTGAGATGTACGTCGGTTCTCAATGGATCTACAGACCTATTTGGTGATCTTGGTGAGTCGAGCTGTAATACTGCAGGCCGATCTTCCCTACTTAATTCTCCAATATGTGGTGAGTGAATTTTTTGCTCAACTTCTTGACTGGATTGTAATTCTTTTTCCTGAGTAGCCTCCACTAGCTTCTCTTGCAGCTTGTTGTCCAAATCCTTGGATTCTGGCAATACTACATCTTGCGATGACCACCAAGATGAAGCCTCGTCAAATACTACATTTCGTGATGTGTAGCAGTGCCCGGTTTTGGGATCGCAACATCTCTACCCTTTCCTCTCGCTATCATATCCAATGAAGATACAGCGAAGAGCCTTCTTATCAAACTTGGTTCGTAAATGATCAGGCATGAACACGTAGCACACACAGCCGAAGACTCGGAAGTGACTTACTGTGGGTTTGATATTCCACAGTTTCTGAAAGGGTGAGACAAACCCAAGCCTTGCTTGTGGTAGTCGATTGATCACGTGAGTTGCCGTCTTCATGCACTCTGCCCAAAAACGTCCAGGCACATTATTCGCATGTAGCATGCTTCGACAGATCTCTCCAAGGTGCCGATTCTTTCTCTCAGCTACACCATTCTATTGTGGGGTGCTAGCATAAGTCAGCTGTCGTCGGATTTTGCATTTTCTAAGGTAGGCTGAGAATTCATTCGACATGTATTCTCCTCCATTGTTAGTGCGTAGACACCGAATAGTTTGACCGACTTCACTTTCAACTTTCTCTTGGAAGTCCTTAAATTTAGCTAGTACTTCAGACTTTTCTTTCAAAAAATATACCCACACATACCTTGAGTAGTCGTCAATGAAGGTCACCATGTATCGTATGCCGCTGATTGACGCCTGCTTTACTGGCCCAAACACATCTGAGTGGATAAGCTCTAAGGATTCTTTCGCTATGAACTTTGACTCCTTATAGGGCAGTTGATGAACCTTACCATACTGACACCCGACGCAGATGGTATCTTCTCAAATATCTAGTTGAGGAAGACCCTTGAGCATCGAATTTTTCATAATTTCTTTCAGCTTGTGATAGCTAACGTGCCCTAGCCGCGCATGCCATAGATCTGCAGTCTCACTCCTTCGGGTCTTGTCTATGTATACTGATTCTGCTGACATCACGTAGATGGATTCTAACCTTCGTCCCTCTATGATAGGTGAATCTGATGGCTTCATGCTTCGATACACTTTGACGTCTTCTGGCCCAAACACCACATAATTACCTGATGCTGTCACCTGTGATACTGACAATAGATTCTTCTTCATTCCAGGCACATGATAGACGTTCTGTAACTGAACTTGATGAGGACTGAAGCGAGGCACGATCACCGTCTTGCCCATGTGTGTGATTGGCATTCTTGAGTTGTTGGCCTTCACTACTACTCGACCACCTTTATACTCAGACATACTGAGTAGTTTATCCTTATCGACAGTCATGTGATTGGAGCATCCAGAGTCAACGATCCAGTATTCGTTGTAGTCGATTGCTCCATGATTTTGTATTACAGCAAGTGTCATGTCTTCTGCTTCCGTCACAATAGAACTTGCTGCTATTTCAGTTGTGACCGTACCAGATTGATCATCTGTCTTCTTCTCCTCAAAGACAATCTCATCTTCTGAGCAGATTTCTTTGACTTGCTCAGTCACGGCGAAAGATACTTCAGCATCCCATTCTTCTTCGCTACTGCTCCCACCTTGGTGATTGTTGGATGTTACCAAGTTGCCTTCTGCTGCCTTTTTCTTTGACCAGCAATCTCGAGCAAACTGGCCTCTCTTGCCACAGTTGTAGCATTCATCATTACGCCGTCTAAACTGTCGTGTCTCTATCTCGGCCATATTGAGCTCTCTCTATCTGAGAGCTCCTCTCCTATAGCCTCCTTGATCTACCTTCTTCCTTCTTGGGTCTTGCCTCCCCTCCTGGCCTACCTCTTCTTCTACTACTAAAGAGAGCCTCCTCCTCATTCTTTAATGAAACTCCAGCCATTTGTTTTGCTAGAGTTTCTTGATCAACCAATAGATTTTGTAAGTCTAAGATGGTTGGCTGAGTTGGCCAACCTCGAATCGCCGTGATGAACCCACTATACTCGGGTCTCAGGCCATAGATGATGATTCTTCTCATCCTATCTTCATTAATATTAGCTTTTGAATCTAATTGTGAAATTTCACGGCAAAGAGATTTTACCTTCATAAAGTATTGGTTGATCTTCATTTCTCCTTGTGAGGTTGACATGAGCTCATTCTCTAATTGTTGTAGCCTTGCATCATTCTTCCTTGAGAAGAAGGCTGCAAAAGCGTCCCATGCTACTTTGGGTGTGTCTGCATCCCTGGTGTGCTCAAACAAATCCTCTTTGATAGTTGTTTTAAGCATGAACATAGCCTTCCCGGCTTTAATTTTCCATCGCCTTAGTGCATCAACATTCTCCCGACTTGGTATGTCTTAGTGTCACTACCATTAACAACCTCCCACAGATCCTGTCCCTACAGGTATGACTCTATACAGAACTTCCAGTTGCTGTAATTTTGGTTGTTAAGCTTCTTGATCCCACCGGTTGCGCTTGCCAAATCCGCCATCGTGACTTGGTATGTCTTCACGTACTCTACCATGTAAGCTTGATCCGAGATCAATCGGCTTCACAGTCCCGGACTATGCACGAACAAGATTTCTCCTTCGTAGCGCTCGAACACCGGTCCCGACAACCTGGCTCTAATACCAAATTGTTGAGTATAGAAGCAGCGGAAACCCAAATAAAGAAGCTCTTTATTGATGCACTAACTCAAAAATGTACAACACTCAAGAGACACTCAAGAGACTCAAAGGGACACTCACACTTACTCATCACTCACACTAGAGATCACTCCTACACACTTAGGACTTTGTGTGTTGTTAGTATGCTCAAACAATGGAACCCTACCCTCTATTTATAGTGGGCATGTGAATGTTCTAGATTTCTAGAACATTCTCCCCACCTCCTTTCTTAGGAAATATCTACAGACTACTACCACCTCTTTTTCTAGAGATAGGGATAAGCTTAGGGAGAATTCTAGAGATAGAATATTCTAGAGAGATGAAGGGAGAACCTAGGAGAGATAATATTCTAGAGAGAGTAATCTAGAGAGAAGACTCTAGAGAAAGAGAAACTTGCAAGGGAGAAAGAAAGTTCTAGAGAGTTGGTGGTGACTCTCAACATAAGGTACGAGTACAACTGAGTTAAGATGAAAGACCTGATCTAAAGAATAAATGAAGGAACAGCCAGTGTGAGTAAATGAGATACATGTGCCATTACCTATGATAACATGATCATTACCATTGTAAGCTTCAGAGTGTTGTAGAATGGTACAGAGTCATTCGTCATGTGACTAGTGCCTAGTGGCACCGGTGTTAGGGTACCAATTATCATCATATGAAGTACCCATTGTCAAAGCAGCAAAGGATTCAGGGAGACCATTTGGATAGGTGTGATTGAAGCGATTACAGCAGCGAAGAGCAGAGTGACCCGAGCAGTTATAAATCTGAAAAGAAGGAATGAGGGAGGTGCTCCTCCAGGTAAGACATGACTAGGAGTATGTTGATGGGCTGCGTGCTATAAAAATTTTGATAAGTAGAAGGACTACCTCTAATGCGGTAAGCATGGGAATCGGTCAAGTTACTGCCTCTGTTCCGATTAGAAATCTTGTGGGGATGCTGGTTGTTGTTGCCTGTTGGAGCAGTTAGGAACTTACGTCCTCGCCTGCTACCATGGTTTGGTTGATGATTAGAGTAAATAGCAGAGGCTTTCACAACCGTAACAGATGGAGAATGGAACTGAGATATCTAGTGTTCATCGGTAAGCAAGAGAGACTCAAGTTCACCAAAGTGAATAGGTTCTAAGTGATTAGTGGTTGTAGTAAAACATGACTCATAGTCCAGGGATAAGCCTTCAAGGGCTTACATCACCAAATCTCAACCAGTCACTGCATCTTGGACAGTAGTAGGGGTATTTGCTATACCTTTGATATGATTTAAATACTCGACCATGGGATTGGATTCTTTGTGAAGAGTTTGGAGGTGACACCGAAGTTGCATTACTTTTGCTTGACAGTGTTGGGTGAAGATAGAGGCAAGTACATCCTAAATTTCCCGAGAGGTATTGAGACCAATAGTTTGGGAGAGAACACCTCCAATTAGAGTGCTATTTAGGCAACTCGTCATGAACTATCAGATCGTTGCCACTTTAAAAATGAGGGATTGGATTCCCATCTTCAAGGTGGCATGGAGGAGGTTGAGTAGAACCATCTATGAGTCCAAAAAGGTCATAAGAAACCAAGATGGGGTGGATTTGACTCCTCCATAGCAGATTTTTATTTCCATCCAATTTGATTTGAACAAATTGGGTAATGTTGGAAATATTATGTTGAGGAAAGGAGGATTGAGATTGGGAGTTGGATGACGCAGATGAGGGAGATGAAGCAGCAGTGGCACTCATACCATAAATGGTAGATTATGGCATTATGCTCTGCTAGCAGATCGTGATAGGAAACTACCTTCCTTGGTGTTCTCATATAATATAGATTCAGTCATCAGAGTGAATCCACTAAATTACAACTCACAAACGTGATTTACAAGGAATATATAAAGAGTATAAATGAGGTCTCTGATAGATTGTATTCCACTAGGATACTCTTCCATTGTGGGGAGTCCATTTCGGTGTGCCTTGGATAGGATGAATCCTCCAATAGGTGCATCCATCAGTATAGCCATTCTCTCTTCTTAGGCCCTTAAACATAATGAAGGGCATCCCAATGGAAATAAAAAGGAAGCAGATGGGTTAGTCTACTCTGCAGGTGGCAAGAAAGCATCTCTTCCATACTTGGTCAAAGTTGGCTAGCAGATGGGATGTCTGCAAGTGGTGAGAAAACATCTGCTTGGTACTCGACCGAAGTTGGCTGACATTTAAGCTATCAAAGAGTTTTTGTGATTTCAAGAAATAATAGAGAAGTTGTACTTGTGTGAAAATTTGTGTACTTCAAAAAAAGATTTTATTTGTTCTCACTATTAAATTTTTAAACATGAATGTGTAGCAAGAAAGCTATTCTGTTTCACATGCTACAATTTGACCAGGTACAAAAGATATGATCTATATTGAACGTGGATCCATAGTATTAGGCTTATGTAACATAGAAGTTACCAAAGCAAGGAGAGGATGCCATATCATAATTGAGGGTTTAAAGGTCTAGAGTTTGAGAGAATGAGAAGAGGATGAACAAGAGATTAGGGAAAAGATTAGAGAGAGTTAATTGTCTCTATCATAATCTTTCTTATTTATATTCCACTAATGGTATACTATTAGTATATAAGAGATTCTAATAGTGTACCAAGATTACAATGTATAAAAGATACATAAACATAAAAGAGAAGTATTCTTCTACACTCCCCCACAAGTTGGTACATAGATGTCACTCATGGCCAACTAGCTAACAATACTTCGAAATTGAGAACCACCAAGCCCCTTAGTCAATAGTATTGTTACAAATCTCCGGAGAAACACCCAATTTCTCCTGAGAAAAACCGAGAAAAACATCTAAAGTTTAAAACTTCATTTTTATCGTGACATTTTAAAAATCTTGCGAGAAATATAATTTTCTATTTTTATCCCGTTAATATCGCAAGATTTAGCTGATATTTAACCAAGATTTTAAAATTATTATGAGAAATACTCAATATTATTGGTTTTATGAATTTATAACAAAGTGATATTTATAACTATTTTCTATAATTTTCATATATTTTTTAATCATTGCCGAAATTTAGGCGAGAAATACCCGAAAAAAATTCAGATTTGAAAATCTCACAAGAAAATCTCCGCCTGATAAAAACCTGAGAACAAGATTTGTAACACTGTCAATACATCAACTAACTGACCGAGATCCTTGATCTCAAACTCCACTGCAAACTCTCTTTAGTAACTTAATCACATCCATATCATTGCATGTTAATACAATGTCATCTACATAAACAATCAGAGCAGTCATCTTCTGATGAGACTGTTTGATACAATAATGTGTGGTCTACTTGGCTCTGCGTATAACCCGTTTTCACCATAGCACTACGAAACCACTCAAACTAGGTTGTAGTGGACTGCTTTAGTCCATGCAATGTTTTCTTCATCTTACACACATTTGTTTCACTAGAGGGACAAATAAAACTAGGAGGAGGTACCATGTACACCTCTTGCTCTATCTCACCACGCAAAAAAGCATTCTTCATATCAAGTTACAAGAGCCAATCCTAGTTGGCTGTAAGTGACAGGAGAGCTTTCACTAAGTTCATTTCAGCAACTAGGGCGAATGTTTCCTGACAGTCTATCCCATATGTCTGAGTATACCCATTTGTAACTAGGAGGGTCTTGTATCTTTCAACTGATCCATCTGGGTGGTGTTTCACTGTGAACACCCACCGATACCTAACAGGCTTCTTCCCTTTGGGTAAGTTTACCATATCTCATGTACTACTCTTCTCAAGAATAAACATCTCTTTTTCCATAGTTATTCTCCATTCTAGTTGGTAGAGTGCATCTGTTACACTACAAGTAACAAAATCAAAAGACATAGACAATACAGATGCACGATACAAAAATGACAAAACATGATGGGAAACAATGTTAGCAATGGGATATCGATTACAAGACCTACTACCTTTCCTAAGGACAATGGGTAACTCAGGATCAACATTATCATGAATATGGTGGAGGATATTACTTGGATCCAAGGAGGATTCTTGGTGGGGCTCATGAGAATCTTTCTTCCTTCTAGTATACATTTGCAATTCTTTCTCCTTCATAACAGGAATTTTCAACTCCCCCTGTTGTTTATTACCAACCTGCATTCTCATAGCATTGTCAAACAAGAATGAGGGAACAAGTATAGGATATGACATCTCTTCTCACTCTCCCCCTAAAAAAGGTCTCCCTATCAGAAAAATACGAAGTAAACTCAAAGAAAATAATGTCTCAAGAAACAAATGACTTACGAGAAGAGAGATGATAACATTTGTACCCCTTCTGATTACATGCATACCCAAGAGAGATATTTAAGAGACTCAAAATCAAGCTTAGTCTTGTCAGAACAAGCAATATGAAAAAAAATAAGTACAACCAAAAATATGAGGAAAGGAAACAGAGAAGTAGAAGGAGACAATAAGGTAATAGGAGATTAAAAATTTTAAATACAAGAAGACATATGAGTAACTAAGAATGTAGTAATCAGCACAACATTAAACCAAAACATTTTGAGCACATTCATAGCGAACATTAGAGAACAAGTAATTTCTAATAAATGACGATTTTTCCTCTCAACCACGCCATTTTGCTAAGGAACACCAGCATAAGATGTTTGATGAACAATATCATGAGAATCAAAGAAGGTGGATAAACTACCAGACATATAGTCACCTCCATTATCAGAACGAAACATCTTAAAGTGAGCATTATATTAAGTGGCAATCATGTGATGAAACGATGGAAGAACAGTGCAAACCTCATTTTAGATTTTAACATATAAACCCATGAGACATGAGAGAAATCATCAACAAAAGTAACAAAATATCGGAAACCACAAAGAGAAGTAACATGGGATGATCCTCATATATCAAAGTGCACAATAGAAAAAGGAGTATCGCCTTACCACAATAAGGATATAAGAGGTCCGATAATGATTTGTGAACTCAAATGTTTCGCACTGAAATGGAAAAACAAAACTAGAAAAATAAAATTTGTGAAATAAATGCCTATGAAGAGTGACGGAAGGGGTAGCCAAGACGCTTGTGCCACTGTAATAACTCCTATTGACTGCTAATATGTTGATTGCAAGAAGTCTGCTAGCCTGAAGAAGAAATGTGTGGTAAATGGTCCAACATATACAATCTCCTTTCCTCATGGCTCATACCAATCGTCCTCCTCATTTCCAAATCCTAAAACATACAATGAGAGGGAAAAAGGGTGACACTACAATTCAACGATTTTGTGATATAACTAATAGATAGAAGATTCAAAGTAAAATTGGGAACATGCAAAACAGAGGATAAGGACATAAATAAAGTAACAAAGACACTCCATTTGCCCGCAATGGACAAAAGGGAGCCATCAACCACTTTAACTATCTCTACTAGACTCAATGAAGAGGAACAAAGTGAGGACATTCAATGGCTCTCGTAAACCAAAGTCATCGTTTAATAGCTATTTTGCTTCATCTCCCCTTTACAAACCAAAAATTGAATAATGTGATCAGATACTCCTAAATTAATAATCCAGGAACAACAAGGATCGGAAACAGATACACTGAGAGCTAAGGTTGAAGCACCTGAGTAAGGAACCAAATAAGCAGATGTTGTAGTAAGAGGTTCCAGCTGGGACATAAAACGACGAAATGCCTTGATCTCACCTCCAGAAAGGCAAGGGCTATAGGAATAAAGCACTGGCGATGGTGTAACAATGGCTACTGGTGCACTAGATACAACTGAGTGAATATTTGATCCCTCTTCTAGACTATATCGACTGTATGTAAATCCTAGCAGGTATCTCTCAAATGACAGATGCGAAAATATTGGTTGCACTTAAGTCTATCTTTGTCATCACTGGCGGGAACCACAGGGTCCAAACCTACCCCCTCCTCTGCCACGACCCTCACTCCTGCCCCCTCTGTACTGAGGAGGCTAGGGCATATCTATCAAGAGAAGGGGTTTAGAGCATAGCACTTTGTCGACGCTCCCCACGATGCAAATAAAAGTAGACTTCCATTGGGGATGGTGAGGGTTCATTACTAAGGATCTGAACCCGCCCTATTCATAATTTGCATTTAGTCCAGCAAGGAGTTCTAACACCCAAGTCTACTTCAATAATTTCCTTTAAGCAGTAGCTTCTTCAGGACACTTGGCCTGGAAAGTTTGATAATGGTCCAACTCTTCCTAGAGACGACAAAGAGTGGAGTAGTACACAAGAATAAACTTATCTCCTTGCTTCAACTACCAGATACTCTATCGTAACTCAAATATACGAGTTGTATTGCCCACTTCAAAATAGGTATGTGTAATTACTTCCAATAAATCCTTGGCTATGGAAAGAAACAAATATTCACTACTAATATCTAGTTGCATCAAGTGAATGAGCCATGAGATAACAATGGCATTCTCAGCCACCCACTTGGCATAAGTTGCATCTAAGGGCTCAGGGATCTGAGTAGCACTAGTCAAATAACCCATTTTTCCCTTCCCTTTGACAAACAATGTAGCAGAATGAGACAACGTTAAAAAAATTAGTTCAATCGAATTTCACAGTAGTAATTTGGAGATTGGGGGCATCACTTGCACTAACCCCAATACTTTCTTTTTCCCTGCACGAGGATTATAGAGGACTCACTAACCTCTGACTCATCTGTTATGCTTTTCAAATGAAGAAACAATCACAAACTTGCACCTTACGAATTCACACCTTAGAAAAAGGACAAAATTAGGGTTTTACTATCCGTAAAAATCACCAAAATAGGGTATCACCACCCTAAACTCATTAAAAACAAGGATCACACTCATTGAAATGTATTCCAAACACAATGGACATGAAATCAAATAAAAACCCAGAATTTTAGGGCCAATGAACAGTGAAAATGGCACATATGGGGGAAAAATCATCACCACACCTTCAACACTCAACCGATCTTCGTGAAACTTGTTTCATACGATCCAAAGTTTAAATATGCGAACAATACCAATTACATTGTCAGAAAACCCCTAGGCCCCAAGAGATCACACAATTCACTATTCTAAATTTGAATGTTTTTCATAAAAATCAAAGAAATTCAAAAAACATCATCTCCAAGCTTCAAAAAATTCAAGAAAAATCACCACAATTCTTAAAAAATGCCGATCTATTAAACCATACCAGATTCACGCAGCACCATTCATGCAGTACTTTCATGTAGCACTATTTATGCGGCACTATTCATGCGACACTATTAATGTAGCACTATTCGTGCCACTAAAAAAAGAAAAAGAAAAATGAAAGCCTTGATTTCCTGCTTTAATACCAAGTTGGTTTGGTTTGATTGGGTTTAGGATTGTGATTTAGGGTTTCAAGGTCTAAGGTTTGAGAGAAAGAGAAGAGGAAGAAGAAGAAGAGATTAGGGAAAAGATTAGAGAGAGTTAATTGTTTCTCTCACACTCTTTCTTATTTATATTCCACTAATGGTTTATTATTAGTATATAAGACATACTAATAGTATACCAAGATTACAGTGTATAAAAGAAACAAAAAAATAGAAGCGAAGTAATTCTTCTACACAAATTTGTCTGGCCTCACTCACAAAGCCCTTTTTCAACTCTAGTTAAGAAATTTTAACTCCTAAGCAAGGTTCAAAATATCGTCGGAATTTCACAAATTTCGACGATATATATCGACTTCGCAGGGTGCCGAGACATCTTAACCAGAAATTTAGGTTTTTATAATATTTCGTAAATATCGATCGATATTTCGTAAATATCGTGCGATATCGTATTAAAAAAAAATTAGAACTCGTGAGGTTTTACAATTTTTTGACAATCTTGAACGATATTTCGTAAATATCGACCGATATTTCGTAAATATCGTGCGATATCGTATTAAAAAAAACCGAACTCGTGATTCACGAGTTCACTGTTCTTCAGACTCTTACAAACCTATCAGAGATTCAAAATAGAGAATACTTGTGAATGAACTCCTTAACCATAATTAAACCTCAATTCAAGAATTCATAGGAAATAATTAATGTTTCTCCTTGATTATAATTATTCTTTTTGTCAAAAAATTCAACAAAACAAAAATTAACAAAAAGAATAAAATGAGTTTACATATATATCTACTTCAATTGACTAAGAGAATAAAATGTAGTTAATTTTTTTTACAATATAGAGAAATATCATCATACATTGTCGTCAGTGTCAGCGCACATCTTTGGCCCCCTTCTCATTGCATCTCTTACATACATTGTTTTTTATTTTTTAATTCTCAGGTGTGTATTAATATCTATTTTAACATTTTCTTGAGTATCAACTTAACGTAAATATATATTTCCAAAACCAATGTTAATAGTATCAACTTAAGGTAAATATATATTTCTTTTTCTAAAAACCAATGTTAGATAGATGAACTCTAGGGGTAAGTGAATCTTAATCATAGTTAGTGGGTATTAAAAGCGACATGTGGCGGCTTATAGAGACACTTTAACTAGGGTTAAATATAATTAACATAAGGTTCATATTTTTTATTTTTTCTTAAAACTAAGGTTAGATGGATAAATCCTAGGGGTGAGTGAGTCTTGGCCACAGTTAATTGGTGCTAGAAGGGAAACGTGGCGGCTTGTAGAGCCCCCTTCAATCGTGGTTAAGCATAATCAACCTAAGGTTATTTTTTCTCTAAAAACTAAGGTTAGATGGATAAACCCTAAGTGTGAGTGAATCTTAATCATAGTTAGTGGGTGTCAAAGGGGACATGTGGCGACTTGGGACGTTTATGTGTTTTTTGGTTGAGGTTTCAAACTAAGCTTACATGTTTCCTCCAAGTAATAAGTGTAAAATTGGAAAATAGTAACATTAGTTAACGGAGTTAATAGGATGAGCCTGACAAGGGAGGTCAGTGTAATTTCATAAATAAGGAGGTTTCTAAAATTACACCAAACCTCAAGAGAGGTGAGTGTAATTTACCCTATATTATAACACTACTCACAATTTTGTTTATTAAATTCGAATCTTGAATAAGTAATCGAATTCAAATTCAAATTGGAGAATTCAGACTCGGCAAATCTCGGATCGGATTTGTATCTAGGCAGATCTGGTCCAAATCCAATCTACTTATAGCCCTACTTACACTATGGGAAAAAACAGCTGCAACAATCATTGCAGTAAAAAATACTGTCGGAACAAAACCATGCCCTTCTTGGCAGTGCGTGTAACTTTTGGCTTATGTGTGACGAATGATGATTCCATGTTCATACATTGCACGGATTGGTGCTACAATATTTTTTGCTGCAGAAAGGCAGCTGCTTTGAGCTCATGATCCACGTCAAGTTGGGTACAACCCTACTAGTTACATCCCTATAAACTTAGCTAGTCATGGTCATAGCAATCTGTTTATAGCCAGATGGTTACAATCATATGGTGGAAATAAGTTCTCTTAGAAGGGCCTGAGAAATTGTGAGGTATTTTGATTATAGAATCACTAACTTCTTTTTTAAAATATAAAGAAAGAGTAACTGAGTTGGGAGGAACCAACATGAGTAGATCCATCGCTGCCAAAATCCATGCTGACTTCCACTTGGGAATGCAGATTGTTTTTGAGCCAACACAAACACCGCGGAGGTTCCATTGAAATCCACAATTGTAGCCAATCTTGGGTAGCTCTGTAGTAGATCTAAAGCAATATCTATGGATAAAACAATAGGAGAGTATTAAAGAACTATTTTGAGAGTGTTGGACATGATTAAGAAGGGAAATATGCTTACCATACATATCAGCAAAAATTGAAAAAGTAAGCAGTGGAACACCATTGTCGCTTGTTTCTGGATTTAGCTCTTCTTTTGGAGTGACCAAGTAAAGATAACGAACCATGTCTTTATGGCCACAAGAAGAAGCCAAGGCAACTGGGATTACACCTGACCGATCTGCAATGCAAAGCAAATTCCTATTCTTTTTCACCATTGCCTCTGCCATCTTTGTGATTCCACATAAGGCAACAAGATGAAGGGCTGTGTTTCCAACTTCGTTTTTCAATTCTAAAGACTTTTCTGGCATCAACTCCACCAACTCCTCCACAATCCGTAAATGTTCTGAAATAGCTGCAATATGAAGAGCAGTCTCCCCTGTTGTTGAGATGATATCATTCACTACATGAGGATGGAGGTCAATGAACTCTTTTGCCTTCTTCCAGTCATTATGAAACACAGCCTTGAAGAGAGGCAGATTCTCAATGTAGTCATTGTTTGTAATCCCTGCCAAGATTCTTTCTTTTAGATGGAATAATATCTGTTATTATGACATTCAGTAATAAATGTTGAAGTCTCAATTTTTTGTAGCCTTTGCAAGGATTCATTGTAGTGTGCCTCATGCACCTCTTCACATGGCATTTTGAAAATAATACCTGCAGCAAAGAAGGGTTTTTTGTGTCTCGCAAATTTTGATGTTGTACCAACAATATTTGTTTAGAGGGTGTACTGCGTCCTCTCCTAGATTCTATAAGGAATAATCATAGATGCCTCTAATAAAGATTTGAACTCATAAATTGTAATTTTACATTTGTGTCAACTTTTTTTCCACATCTCTTTTACCTTTAACAAAATTTAAGGGGGGAGGAGAAAAGTCTTGCTTTCGCAACCAAAGAGGATAATAAAAATTTTGGTGACTAGTGAAGTTTTTCTTCTTGTTTGTAAACTTATTTTGTATATTGTAATCCGTTCTATATTTTTAATATCCAATAATCTCAATATAGTAAAAGTATATTAGATGTATTTTAAATAAATTCATCTAAGGATAAAATGGATAAATATCAAGGTTGTGACTTTTAGGAATAGATTTCACGCCCTTCTAGAATCGAGGTCAAAGATTAACCTAATCCTGAATGGCGATAATCACAGGTATGGAGTCGGCACTCATACCACGTAATGGGTAAATAGAAAATCTAAATATACACTAATGAGGAGATGTGGGTAAAAGATATCAATTATGTCCAAAGGAAGGTATTAGGCACCATTTGATATCCACCAAAGGTGGTTGCCTATTCCTTAAATCTATACTTGGAAATTAGGACATCGGTAGTAATTTTCCCAAAAACAATATGATAAAGAGAATAAAACATACCAAAATGAGAAACATACTAAATAAAGTAACTAGTTAAGAGAATAACATGTTAACAAAAGAAACTTTGCTTAAACATGAAAAAAAACTAGCATAAGTAACCAAATCCATTTAAGGTTTCCTATGTTTCTACACAGGTTTCAAGTCTAGAGTAATTCGAAAATGCATGCAATTAAACACACAATATTATTAGTGCTTTTGTATTTTTCTTATTTTTGGTATTTTGGGTATCCAACACAATTTAAACCCATACGCACATGAAACTTGTCAACATGCAAATCAAACATTAGGATAATCAAGTTAAAAGTGACAAAACATGCCTATAATTAGCTAAAACAATCAAGGAAAATCTTTATAAAAAAAATATACAGTGTTTAGAAAAGATGTTTGGTTTAAATTATAGAAATTCAAAAAGGAATTTCATTCCATCTGTACATGAAATCTGGCCAAGACACTGGAGAAGATGGCTGGACCAAAAATAAAGAAATGCCCCAACTTGGGAACATTGTTTGGGAAGAGTATGCTGAAGAAGGCTTTATGGGCTTTATTCTTATGGGCCTTGTCTTTATGTTATCTCTTATATACTATATTGTGGATCTACAATTTGTAGCTCTTATATACTAATAGTAGACCATTAGTGGAATATAAATAATAAAGTGTGTGAGAGAGATCATTAATCTCTCACTATTTTTCCCTAAACCTAATCTCCTTCTGCTTCTTCTTTCTCTCTCTCTCTCAAACCCTAATCTCTCAAACCCTAACTTCTAACACTAATAACCTCATAAACTAAACCAACTTGGTATCAGAGTCAATGGGAAGACCCAGGGAGTACAACTCAGCAGGATGAACTAAGAGGAGACATCAGCATGAAGTCATGCTGACATCAGCCGTACGGACTGTCAGAATTGCGTCAGAATTTTTTAACATTCCATGTGATAGATCGTGATTTTACGGGAATTGTGGTTATTTTTTAAAATTTTCTAAGATCCGGAGACGCATTTTTTCTGAATTTTCATAAAAAATTAAAATAAAATTCAGATCTGATTTTTGGATTATGCAATTGATTTAGGAGTTTTTTGGGGACTCAAACCTATTGTGTTTGATCCATATGATAAATATTGATAGATTGAAACAAGTTTTGTGAAGATTGGAAAAGTATTGAATCCCTGGTGAAGGTTTTTCACCCCCATAATTGCCGTTTTTCGCTGTTAGGGCTCCTTTTTGCTACTTGAAAATTGTTATATGACTGGTGGAGACTATTCCATGGATATCTATTATCCCGAACATTGTTAGGCAGTTGTTGGGTTGCTTTTTTAGTATTTTTTGACTATTCTACCTCTTGTGGAGGTACGTTTGGGTGTTTGTTTGGGTTATGGAACCCTAGTTTGTTGCTGTTCTTTTGAAGATTTGTACTCTCTTCGGGTTGATTTGTGTAAAACAACCCTGTGACATTCATGATGGATGAATCTGAGATTAGTCAGTCCTTTAGTTTCCCTGTACAGGGTAGAGAGAGTATTGGGGTTAGTGCTAGTGATGCACCAAACCTCCAAATTACTACAATGAAGATAGATGGGACAAATTTTCTTGACTGATTTCAATATGAGATGTTGTTTGTTAAAGGCAAGGGGAAGATGGAATACTTGAACGGCACTATCTCCATTTCCAAGTTTACAGAAACAGTCTATGCCAAGCAAGGTTAAAAAAAAAACGGTTTCAGACAACGTAACAGACACGACCGAAACCGTTATGTAACGGTTTCGGCCAATACTTATTTTATTTTATTTTTGTTTTAAAAAATCCAATAAATCTCAATAAATTGAAAAAAAAACATGTAATAAATGAGTGTTAAAACATAAGTAAGGGGAGAGCCAAGAGTCTCACCTCGAGTGTTCGGCGACAAAGGAAGACGACGACGGCGCAAGGAGCTCCTCTTCTACAGACTATGGGTATGTCCTCTGTCCTCCTCCCTAATTCCTCCTCAACTCCCAAACTCTTTTTTTTTCTTTTTTTCCTTCTTTCTTTTGGTATTTTTGATGGATTCGTGAGGGGTTTATAAAACAATTGATGAATGGAGCAACTAGGAGTCTGGGCATATAGCTGGGTGGGTGTCAAAGTCAAATTGAAAGGCCTGCAAGGCTGCAAAGGAGATTCTCAAAGTTTATTCACGGGTGCAATGATTTTCCACGAACGAGTTTCGGGCGTTACGTTTTGATTTCGGGAAAGAGCCGTAAAGACATGGTTTCGGATATTGAAGGCCACCGAAACTGTTATGTAACGGGCGTTACGTAACAGTTTCAACGAGTTTTTAAACAATGATGCCAAGTGGGTGGCTGAGAATGCAGTTGTAATTTCATTGCTTCTCCACTCTATGCAACCAGACATCAGTAGTGCTTACATGTTCCTTCCTTCCGCAAAAACTATATGGGATGCCGTGACAAAGACCTCTTATGAGATAGGGGGTACAGCCCGTGTTTATGATTTGAGTCAGAGTATCTCACAACTCAAGATTGGAGATATGTCTATTCCCACCAACTACTCTACTCTTCGTCGTCTCTGGGAAGAGCTAAATCATTATCAGACCTTCTAGGTTAAGTGCCCTGAGGATGCAGCTGCTTATACAAAAATGGTTGAACAGAATCGGGTGTTTAAGCTACTTTGCAGACCTGAATATGGACTATGAACAAGTCAGGATCCAAATACTTGGCAAAGATCCGGTCTCACCTCCTAATGAGGTCTATGCATACTTGCACTGCAAAAGCGTCGTCGGAGTGCTATGCTCCCCCTTCTCATTATTGATAGTTCTGCACTAGCCTCCTCATTCCAACGGGGAGGTAGGAGTGGTGGTCATGGTAGAGATGGTCTTTTTGGATCTTCTGGACCTTCTACTGATAATCGAGACAAACTTAAATGTGACCATTGTGGGCACACACGTCATACGAAAGACAGAGACAAAAGACCTAGAGGGGGTTCTGCATGGTCGTCCACCCCCACAGGGTCCTAGCGGAGAACGAGATAGGGACAGAAGACCTAGAGGGGGTTCGAGTGCAAACATTGTTACAGCCACAACCCTAGTATCTACTATTGTGCCCATGGTTGTTAAATCCTTGCGATTCAAATCACAGGTGAAAATCTAAATTGGATAAATCTCATTCGATTTGCAATTCAGGTTGGCAAACTATGCCCCTACCGTCCCTCAAACGCGAGCCAATGCACTCACTAGCTAACAACACATGCACCATCTACAAGATGCATGCCTCGAATAAAAGCCCCTTGATGTGCCCCAACCAACTTTCTGATTTCCTTCTTCAATATAGAGGCTAGAACATTTTCCATAATCTTGTAAAGGCAGGAGACAAAACTTATTGGCTGGAAGTCCTTAAATTCCTCCACTCCTTACTTTGGAATCAAGGATATAAAGTAGAATTTGCCACCTTATTCCACCTGCTTCTCTAATGGAACTCATCCATGACTTTCTTGATGTCTGCTTTTAGAAAAACCCAGCATATCTTATAAAACATCATGGGATATCCATCCGGACCAAGAGCCTTGTCCTTCCCTAACCTGAAAATAGCATGCCACACTTTCCCTTCCTCAAAATGCCTCTGCAACAACTCGGTGTCTTCTAGTTAAAGTTGAGCTAGATCAAGACCTTTTATAGAAGGTCTTATACCCCTGCCGCTGTATAAAGCTTCTTAAAAAAGCTGAACCTCCTCCCTGCCAATCTCATCTTCGTCTACCATCTCCTTCTTTACAACTTTAATCTTGGAGATCTATTTACTTTTCTTCTTGCATTTGCGCATTGAATTTTTGTCCCCGGGCTGTAAGCCCATGAATCTTGACTTCTATTTTCAACTGATTTCCTCAAGCAAATAGATTGAAGCCAAGTGATTTTTCAACTCCTCCCTTCCACTTCTAACTTCATAATCTAGATGGTGCTTCTCTTCCTTTTCATCAAGACTTTTGATTTCTTCCACTATCTCTGTCTTTCTGACCCCTACATTGCCAAAGCATTTGTTGTTCCATCTCTTGAGCTTCCCTTTAGGAATTTTAATTTCTTCCCAAACACATAGCCAGCCAATCCTTCGAAGTTCATCTCCTACCACCACTTCACTAGGTCCTTAAAACCCTCAAACTTAAACAATATAATTTCAACTCTGAAAAGGGTCTTCATGCTTGAAGGATAGAACTCCCTAATTAGAATGGGCTTATGATCTGAAATGGCATTCAATAAGGCTTATATGATTTCTGGATACCTGAGCTCACATTCCACAAAGTATAAAGTCCTACTAATCTTGATAATAGTAGGTGGACGGACTCTCTGTTGTCAGACCATGTGAACCTGGCCCCTTTAAGGGGAGTATCGATAAGGGGAGGATCAATAAGCTCATACCTGTTGATAAAATAAGAAAATTTTGTCATTCCTCTAGAGAAAACACACACTCAAAACAATTACTAATGCCTTTGAGCAATAATGAATGAGTCCGTCTATGGGTACTCCCGAATCCTAACCGTCTATGGTAAACCGCTAAGGGTCAAAATTAATGCTGAGGTGGCACACTTTTGAGTCTTTGACAAAAAACGGAGCCAGACCATACCTTTTATTCTATAATGCCTAATCTGCCCTTAATAAAAAAAAAACAACCATAGACAAAAGGGGAGGTTATACCTTTGTTGGAACGAAGGTTTCTTACATTACAAAAGACCAAATTTTTTGTTGATTTTTGTTAAGGGCTCTTTTGGTATGAGAGGAAAAGGGGGAAGTGGCTTGGCTAGATTTGGCTTGGCTTATTTTGTCATTTCTAATGCCACATCAGCTCTAATCTTAACCCTTAATTATTTGAATTAAAAAGTTAGGATTCGGGGTATATTTTTGGGAGTACCCATAGACAGACTCATACTGAAATAGAGAATCCCCCACAACTTTATCGACTCTCAATGTTCTGTATCCCACATAACAATAATCCCTCTAGCTGAACAACTACCAGAACACAACCAATCTATTGAGATACAATCCCACAAATCAGCAATCACTTTCCTGTTCACTTGCCCAAATTTTGACTCTTGGATAGCCACCGCCTTGGCTTTAATCTCTTTGAGGAGGGCTTTAACATTGGGCCTCTTTCTTGGGCAGTCCAACCCTCCAACATTGCAAGATAGAATCTTAATTGAGGAGAAATAAGTGAGTCCCCCTCTCTCTGGACCTTCCTCCCCTCTTCTTGTATAACCAATACTTCCTTCATCCTGGCCCCTAGTCTCTTGTCTCTCTCCTCAAGCCTTCGATTAACTCGGTTTATCTTTGACTTCAGCCGAATCTGAATGGCCATCACACCTGGACCCTCAGCTTCCTCTGCGAACCCGACCAAAGGTGTGCAAGATCTCGTGCTTTTGTTTGGAAAAGGTTTTATCATGATAAACTGTTGACTGGCCCTAAAACTTTTTTAGTTTGTTCTTAAGTCATTAAAATGCCTTGATACATTCTAAATTTTATAGGTATGCTTTAGACTAACATGTGTTTAGTATCTTAAGTTTTATAGTTTTATATGCTCGAATCTTGACTTTGAAAAAACAATTTAGGGACTCAACCCAAACAAAAAGTAGATCCATTCGGATTCTAGGCCTGGTTTTCTAAACATCAATGTAATGGACCAATGTAACTTTAGCAAGAAAAGCCTCACTATTAATGGTGCCAAATTTTACCAATGTAACTTTACACATTTTTTTTTTCGATAAAAAAAAATGTGTAAAAAACTGAAATTTGGTATTCTGGAGTTTTTTGTCATGCTTCCTATCACTCTGGTTTGGAATAGTACACAACTCATGCCTGACCCAGCCCTAGAACAGAGTCTAATCTATATAGGAAGAAGAGGATAACTAGACCTCCATTCTAATCCAGCCTAAAGGTTTCATATGATTGATGACATAAAAAAAATAAAAAACAGAAATTGATGGATTAATTCCAGTCCACTGATTTTAGTGGATTGATCTTAGTGAGTTGGATCTAGTTTATAGATTCTCCTCTTGTCCATGATCATAGATAAATAATCTAGATTTCGGAATGTCAAAACCTGTGATCAAATAGAGGGTTGTCTATGTAAGCCCACCCAAGTGAGAAGTAAGCATGTACCCAATTAGGTCCATTTTCGGGGAGAACTAGAATCTGAAATAGAACCAGAACAGCAGAACCTATTGCAAAACAGGTCCAATCAGAGTAGTGATACATAGATTAAAGAGGTTTGCATGAAAACAGAACTCTATGAAATAGTGCTAATAGATCGCTCGTGATCTAGAAAATCCAAGATTCTAGCTGGATTAAGGTATCCTAAGAAGTTAATATAATTCGTTCTACTAAATAAGGTAAGCGCCTTGAGAAATAAAATCAAGTCTGAACTAGGCTGAATCCCCAGAATAGTGTTGTCAATAATCCCTTTCATGTGGAAGGGTTTCACTATCTTTAAAAATCGTATAATGAATCTCATAAATTGATTCAATAATTAGATTTGGTTGGATTTAAATTCGTCATTTAAGTTGAATGTGAAGATTATTTGAGTAATTATATTATAACATCCTTGCCTTCGAACAAAGTCACTAACATGGTAAACAAAAAACATCGTCTTTGAAATAAGTTACAAATAAGTAATATTTCCATAAAATCGAAATCTGTTGGAATTTCCTGTTGGAAGGACTTCTCCCAGGGGTTTACAACCGGAAACTTAGAAGTAAATTCAAAATTTAGCTAAAGAAGTATGGAAACACATCAGAAAACATTTGTAAAAGATTTGAAATCTTTCAACTTTAAATGAAGAAAGTAGAAGAACTTGTAAGGATTTCAAATTAATTGAGAGGCAAGAGGGATTTTGGTTGTAGTATAGCTTGAATTTGGAGGGTTTGGGGGGACCTTGAAGTTTGTTTCAAAAAGCATTTGAGTTTCAAAAACTAAGGTATACAGTGCAAAAAATAAGAGGTAATCATACCTCTGTGTAGGGAGCTGGGCTCTATGGACGAAGGCGGTTAACCAAATCTTTTAGTCCCACCTGAGTAGTTTACTACCACCCACTATAGCTCATAAAGTTCCATGGCCCTCAAACGGTTGGTACCTGTTTTGAGGTTCCTGTGGGTTGATTCTTCATGGGCTTAGTGGTTGTATGTGGTTGTGTGTGTATGTGAGTGGTGTGTGTTTTCCCTTCTATTACCTGTAGCTTTGTCTTGTGGTATTGTTACCTTGACCAAAAAAACCAAAATGTTTAGTCCCACCTCGGTAGTTAACTACCACCCACTATAGCTCATAAAGTTCCATGGCCCTCAAACAGTTGGTACCCGTTTTGAGGTTCCTGTGGGTTGATTCTTCGTGGGCTTAGTGGTTGTATGTGGCTGTGTGTGTGTGTGTGAGTGGTGTGTGTTTTCCCTTCTATTACCTGTAGCTTTGCCTTGTGGTATTGTTACCTTGAACAAAAAGAATGCTCATTAAAGTTAATAAATAATTGAAATTTAGCAAAAATAAAAAAATAAAAACTAAGGTTATATTGTTGAACCCTAAGGGTTCAACAATATACCCTTGGTTTTTTAGAAAAAATAAAAAAATATTTAACTCTGGTTAAAAAACTTAACCCTTATGATTAATATTCTTTTACAAATTACAAAAACTAAGGTTATATTGTTGAACCCTAAGGGTTAGTGAATCTTAACCACAATTAGAGGGGGTTAAAAGGGACACGTGGTAACTCTGGTTAAAAAATCTTAACCAAGATTCTAAATGTCGATATCGCTCGACATGTCGAGCTATAGAAAAAAGATATATCGGAAGATATATCGTTTATCGGTGATTTTTAGAAAAATTATAAAAAAATGAGGCAAAACATGAAATTTTGCAGTGAAACTTGAGGAAATGTTAAAATAGATGTTAATACACCTTTTAAAATAAAAACATTTAAAAAAAACAACAATGTACATAAGAGATGCAATGAGAAGAGAGCAAAAATGTGCACTGACGAGTGACGATAATGTATGATTGTTTCATTTCTCAATCAACAATAAATTCATAATTTATATGACTCATCATTCTCCACATACTCACAATAATGTGCCCAGCTCATCACATTATATTAAAATTTTAATATAAAGGCCTTAATGCCTTGTATTAAATTTTTAATACATTTTTTTGAGATTAGGTTTCTAATATAATTCAATATTAGTTTTTAATATATTGTTTCTGTCATATAATATACTTTTTTACATGACATATCATTTCTAGAAATTTGTTATATTGAAAATCTTTTTAAAAAAGTAAACCATGAATAGCATTAGATGTGTAAAGTTGTTCCAATGGCTTCCACTATCTTGGTTAATAATATTTTATATTTTTTAACATATTAATAATTTGTTTGAAAAGTATCAAAACTTTTAATGTTATTAAATAATATATTTAAGTATATTAAATAATTTTATATATTTTTTATTAGTTAAATAAGTTATATTATTTGGTCGATGTTACTAAGTACATTATTTAGAATTTTTAACTATTAATAATAATAATAATAGATTATTAAAATCCATAACTAAATAAAATATTCATGAATTTCATGTATAATCTTTAAAATAAAAGACTTTATATTAAAATTTTAATCTATATTTTTTTTGAATTTGGTGTATAGTATAAATCAATATTAATTTTTGTCATTTGGTGGATAATATATATAATATTAGGCCTTCTATTAAAATTTTAATAATTTTATTTGAATTTTAATACCTTTTTTTTTTATGACAATTAAAAAAAAAAATTTAATGATCTGGGAGTGACCCTAGCATACCCTTGTTAGGATTACTAAAGTTAAAACATAAGATAAGAAAAATATGTTTAATGAAATAGGTGATGGATTAGGAGTGACCCTAGCATACCTTGTTAGGGTTATTTAAGTTTAAACATAAGAGATGGAGTGACCTTAGAAAAACCTTGGGTTATGAAAGATATTAAGATAAGAGTAAAGCAGTCTGTATTCGATCAACAGAACACAGAAAAAAAAAAACAAGAAGCTCGGAGCTTGGAAAGGAAGAGAAGATGGGAGAAGCGATGACCTCGACGGCGACGGCTAAAGCCCACGGCAACGACGACGGGGATGGCAACGGCAACGGCAACGGCGACGGCAACGGCAACGGCAACGGCGATGGTGAGAGGTATGTACTCTCTTGTCTCCCTCTTCTTCCTCCTTTACTCTCAACCCTTTTACCCTTTTTTTTTTTTTAATCAAAGTTTATGTTTGATTCTTTGCATGAATGGTATGGTATGCTTTGTTTTTTGGGGGGGATGATGCATGCACATCTTGGAAAAAAAGGAATACAGTTTGTTTTTTCAGATTTGGTCGATATCGGTAGATATCGCCGAAATATCTCCGATATCTCGGTGATATCTACCGATATGATGTAAATTTTTTTAACCAGGGTATAGATGTGTCGGTGCTCAACGATATCGAAAAATATCGGCGATATATCGCCTATATTTTCGATATTTCGAACCTTGATCTTAACCCTTACAATTTTTTTAACAAAAACATACCTAATAGCTTATATTAGTTTTCCCAAACGCCCCCCTAAGGGTTAGTGAATCTTAACCATAATTAATAGGAGTTAAAAGGGATACATTTCTAACCTTGAATTTTTAAAAATATAAATTTTTAAAAATTAACTTTAGAATTCAAAATCCTTAACCATAGGGTTAAGTTTTTTACAATCAAACCCTACGGGTTAGTAAATCTTAACCACAGTTAATAGGAATTAAAAAGGACACATTTCAAGCCTTGACTTTAAAAAAAATATATTTAAAAAATTAACTTTAGAATTAAAAATCATTAACCATAGGGTTAAGTTTTTTTAAATCAAACTTACGAGTTAGTGTATCTTAACCACAGTTAATAGGAATTGAAAGAGAGTGTTACAACCTTGTAAAAAAAAAAGATTTGATCGTGTGTGTGTGACTGAGTGAGGCTAGCACTCCTCCATCAATAAGCTAATGAATTATGTGGTCGGGTGAGGCTAGCATTCCTCCTTCAATAAGCTAATCAACTGAGTGAGACTAGCATTCCTCCAAGTTCATGTTATAAGTTTATAACTTATAAAGCCTTTTACCCAAAAAAAAAAAACGCAGAGTTCTGTTCTACATCACCTTTGGCAGAAAGAGGGAAAGGGGCAAAGGAGCAAAGGCGCAAAGGCTAGCACTCCTCTTCTTTGGTTTTGTGATCAACGGATTTGGGCGACGATGGCAATTCGTTTGGGCGACGACGGCAATGGCGATTGAAGTGGCGATCTAGGTATGTACCCTAAATCCCTAATCCTCCTCAACAAAAAAATCTATTTTTTTTCTTTTTCTACTTCTCAATCTCGTCTGTAGAATGTCATCCAAACTAATCTCTGTCTTTTTTGGATGGTTATTGTAAACAAACCCCTTCCCATCAATTTTTTTTTAAAATGTTGAAATACCCTGTATCGAACTGTATTAGTACCGTATTGGTATAGATACGGTCGATACGTCGTCGATATGGGGTATTTTTTTTCTCCACCATATCTATGTATCGGATACCGAAAAAACCGGTACGTATCGACTGATACGTATCGATATTTGATACCATGCATTGATCCTAAGACACCTTTTAAACGAGACTCCAACACATTCGAAAGGATCTTAGACACTCCTTACAAGATTGATGGGTCAAAAATCTTTTACGTCTCGAACCCTTGGTTTCTTTAAAATCAACACCACAAATGTGCTATTCAAAACCTTATCGAATTGATTCGAGCAATAAAATTCATGTACAACTTCCAATATGTCTCTCCCCACAATGTCCCACCATGATTTATAAAATTCTATTGAGAATCCATCGAGGCCTTGCCATTTTTATTGCATTCACTACCTCTAATTTGCTAAAAGGGGATTCCAGATCTACATTTTACTTAGGGGAAAGGGTATCAAATGGGAGACCACCCAAATTAGGTCTCCAGTAGTTTCTCTCCCTTTCAAATCTTTATGATACGAGACAACACTCTCCTCAATCTCACTCTTTTTTTTCTTTCCAAACACCTCCACCTTGAGCTTTAATATAAAGTTAGCTTTTCTACGAAAGTCAGTCATTCGATGAAAAAACCTAATATATTGGTTCCCCTCTTTAAGCCACTGAATACACGCTTTCTATTTCTAACTAATCTCCTCAATTCTTAATAATTGTGCATATTCTAACTTCCATTCCTCCTTTCAATTACCTTTCACTCGATAGGGGCATAAGGTCTTCAATTCAATCTAGCTCCTCAATGTAGCTAGTGAGGCCACCCTTTTGACATGGATATTGCCAAATAACTCCCTTCAAGGTCTTCTGCTTGGCTTTAATAGCTTTCGACTTTATACCAAACCTGGTACTAATTGATCCCCATCCTAGATGATATTTGCGGGCTTCAACCACCAGCTCTTTGAAATTATCATCCTCCAACCACATGTTTTCAAAACGAAAAGGAGTGGGGACACCCTGGCCACAATATGATGCTAACATGATTGGGATGTGAGTTGAGGTGGCTCCCAGGAGGGTCCTGGAGGGATGCTTGTGAAAGATTCGGGAAGAGATTCTCCTAATCCCCACAAAAGAGATATTGATCTATCATACTAGCTCTATCGTTAGATGAGGATTGCAACGACGTGTATTTGGCTCCTTTTAACGGATAATCAATCAATATATGACCCGATATGAACATCCCAAATCTTTTCATTTTGTTATTAAATGTGCTGCCTTCTCTTCTTTCTTGAGAAAAATGATAAAATTGAAGTTCCAAAATGATACAATTGAAGTTCCCGCCTAAACGCTAGGGGTCTTCTCATTGCACACATCTTCCATTCCTATCAAGAGCATCAAACTCTGAAGCATTGATGGCCCTTATTTCCCGGAAACTCCCAAGTGCAGCCATCACTTTTTGACCTACACAAGATAGAGATTGAATAAGCCCTCCATTTTGAGTCTTAAACTTATATCATCGCCTTATCTGAGATCATAAGAATTCCCCTCATGCATTTATTGAAGGCACACATAGCCATTGCACCACTAAGCCACCCTAAGTATCCCTACTGTGATAGTCCTAAATTTATTTTAGTTTCATTTCTTGGATGTATAAAATCGACGGCTTCTTGGATTTGATGAATTGTTATATCGCCAAATGTTTAGCATCTTGACCTAGACCTCTGATATTCTATTAGATGAGACATAGACTAGGCATTTATGACTCCAAGGGTACGCACCTTATAGATGCTGCTAGACTCTGCTAATGACTCAACCTATTGTAGTTCTTTGTACTCCAATATTCTCAACTCTGTTTTTGAGCTTTTCTTGCTGCCTAGGGAAACTTTCAACTTGTGGCCACTCATAGGTTGTACGCTATGGGTTTCTAGGCTTTGAAATAAAGCCTTCACCTCGTCCTTGTGACCCTCAAAAGAAAGATAAATATTTGCTAAAGGCTTCAATTTTTCCCAGTACAGCAGTACCCACGTCCCACTCTGATACCCATCCATCACCTTCGGTTGGAGCAGATCAAGCCTTTAACTCCCTAACCCAAAATCACTCCCAATAATAGGGTCATAATGCCTTTGCCTTCCAAAATCAGACCATACTATTACTAATACTACTACAATTTTCTCATCTGTCTGTGTGAGTGAATCTCCTTAGTTATGTAAGCTTATTAAAGAATTATCACTATAGCAATGAGTGAATCTTCTACCAAACCTATTACCACTTTTCAGTCCAATAGGAGGGGTAGAAGAGAATGAGGAGAGAGGCATACATTTCACGAGAACACTCAATGCATACACTTTCATGGGCTGACCCTTAGCTGCTTTGGTCTTGTTATTTCATTCCCACCCGAGTTAAGGCGGAGCTGGTTATTGCTCTCACTTCTCGGCTTTACTTTCTCAAAACATGTTGATGCTAGATTAATGAAGCCAAACCCAAGAGTGCCCATTCTTGTTGAAGAACTTCCCCTTTCATTTATCCTTTGATCATTGTCCACCTTCAAACTTAATCCTATATCCTCTCTTTTGATTCTTGTTGAACCAAGCATAGGAGTCTACCTTCTATGAGACTAATAATCGCTTCTACATTCTGCCCCTGACTAGGATTTTCCATCTGTATCAGATTCGGCAAAAAAACCCTTTATAGGAACTTCTCTTTTCTGAATTCCCTATACCCAGGAGCGGTGCCAGGAATTTTTTCTTGCAGGGTCCAAAGTATATATCAAGAAAATTAATGGGATTAAGGTAATGGGCCTTGGGGGTTTGAGGGCACCATAGTCACAAAGTTAGCGTTTAAAACGCTTGGAGGGGGTCACCGTTTTAAACGGTAAAACATGTTTTCAGTTTTAAACGCGTATAAAAGCGTTTAACTCTTTTAACATATCTCGTTTAAAAAGAATAATAAAAACTAAAACATGACTTAAGAGTTAAAGAGGAGCGTGTTAGGGCAAAACGTCAAAAGCCTCTCTGCTCTCGAGTCTCACCTCTCAGCACTCGCCCTCCGGCAACGGTAAGTCAGTCTCTCTCTCTCTCTCTCTCTCTCTCTCTCTCTCTCTCTCTCCTTAGCTAGGAGCCCAAGAGAGATTAGCTTCAATTCTACCGGTAGCAAATATGGTGAATCAGTTCATGCTTGTGGAATCAAATACGGTTCTTTGATTACAGCCCTTCAGAACATCAAATTTTAAGGATCTTTTGTCTTATTGGGGGCTGAGAGTGTAGACAATTAGTTTCTTTTTTTGTATGGTTACTTTTCCTTAATTCCTGGAGACACCTACTCAATAACCGCCCGATCTCGTCTTTTGCACTTGTACTTCTTTTCTCTCTCTCTCTCTCTATATATATATATAAACTCCCTTTACCAATAAAAAGGTAATAAAGTATACATGAGATATCGTGTCATTGTAGTTTTTGCATGTTTTCATTTCATAATCTAAATTAGTTTCATTTAGGATTAGATTTAATTTGGAAACATTTATATGGATCCTATTGAATTGATGCACTAACCATCACTAACATCATTAAACCAAAATTTCCAAGATCATCGATTCAAGGAAGTTAGTCAAGAACAAAAAAAAAAAGGAAAACAATTGTGTGAGCTTAGGAACCAAACTTGATGGCACTTATCAATTATTGTATATTTTCAAAATATTGTAGGGAAGACAAGAACCCAAGACCATAACAGTACGAAATTTGAAGCACGTAGGAGCAAACATGATTAAAATGAAATTATTCTCTTATTGTTGAAAAACTGGATTGTGCGAACCTTAACTGAAATATACTATGATTGTGAATTACCTTGCCCCGTTGAGCTAACTTCAGTTACTGAAGGTAATATCATTTCCTCACTTGGTGGCTGGTGTGTAGAGGCCAAATGATCCCAAGCAGCTTTAGCTGAATCAAGTTCCTTAATTTGAGAAAATACATGTGGTCCGCATGAAATTTGAATGGCATGCAAAGCCTTTGCATTTTTCATTTGCCAAGTCTTGAACTCTAGCTGAAAATCTTTGGGTTTAGGTTTGGTTCCATTGACAATGTCCCAAAGGTCTTCCGCCAATAAGAAGTTTTTTAAACAAACCTTCCAAATCTCATAGTTATTTTCTCCAAGAATATCAGGAACAATTGCATTGTATGCTAACTTCGTTGTTTCCATGTCACCTAACATCATTTAATGAAAAATAATAATTAACAATATGAATATATGAGCATAATAGAGAATATGTGGGGGGATAATAAATTTATATTTCTCTAAAATCTAACCATATTTGAATTAATAAAGAAAAGAAAGTTCAACTAACAGTGACACTGTTATGCGTTAAATTTATTTTAAACTAAGTTAAAGAGAGGGAAATTTTTTTTTCTCATTATTCTTTTAATTATCATTTATTGTTGCTATTTGAAATGATATTATGATGTAATTGAAGTTATTTATCTTTTTCACATTTTTTTGGAATTTAACACTACAAAAATCAGGGAATCCAATCAACACAATGATATTAATGCAACAATTGAATTGGAAAAGGAAAGAAGAAAAGGAAGAGAATAGTATTTTTGTTCATAAAGATTCTAGTTGACTAATATTCGAAAATAAAATGAAAAATGATATGCAAAATCGCTTAAGGTAGTGTTCGTTTTATAGACATTTATCTATTGAGAGATTGAATCTCTCAAGACATTAATTTCATGAGAGACCACAATTCCTATGACATGAAATTTCAATGTTCATTTTTTGTCGAGAATTCAAATACATATTTACGATATTTTAAATCCCTATGTTCATCCGACCATGGAAAAAATGTTTCTTAATGATTTAATACCATTAGAATTATAAATATGTCAATTCTCTCTAGTTTTTTTGTCGAGTTTATACAAAATATATGTATATATACACACACAATTAAATCAAGGGAAATAATCTTGCAACTTGGAACATGCTTGCAAATTACAAGATATTGCATGTGTATTACATGCTCAGAACAAATGGGATAAGCAACTTGGAACATGCTTGCAAATTACAAGATATTGCATGTGTATTACATGCTCAGAACAAATGGGATGAAACACAAAATAGCTCGAATTTCCAATAAAAAAATAATAGTTAAACTAATTAAAATAGTTATTTGATAAAATTATATTGTACACATAAAATTCTATTATTGGGACTTCTTTGAACTCAATAGGAGAAGGCCTAATCATTTCAATAATAATGAAATAAAGATTAAGCAAGTGGAATTCCCATAGCATTTCCACAAAGGCCCAAAATTTGAGTTTAGAAATCCTCAACAACCTAATTTTAACTTGCAAAGTCTGAGCTTCTAATCTTTGTTACAGTCTAGCATTAGACCCGAAAAAGCTTAAAACAAACTAGATTATGGTTCCCTTCTCAATCCTAACTTTAGCCTTGAAAAAGCCTTCAACAAAATTTAGATTAAACCCAAGGAGGTGACATAATCCGAGGTTTAAATTAGTTCTCAAGCCAAAGCTTAGTAACCTTAAAACAAAATCAAAACCAGACTACAAACAGCCATTAAGAATCTGTACCAAAGTAGAGGCTTGAAAAAGCAACCACACGCCCAAAGAACTTAAAGTAAACTCAGGTTTAAACAGCCCTAGAAAACCTGGGTATAATAGCCTTTGTACAACCTGGTTTTGGTCAGATTTGCAAATCAAACAATCCCAAAAAAAAAAAAAGGGTAAAATAAATCAAACATGGCCGATATGCAAGCCCAGACAAATCTGAAATTTCTGGGTTAACAGAACCCAAAGATGATCGGATTCTGAATTTCTTTTGCAGGCTGAAATGTAGGCTTTAAAAAGCCACTAATTTTCAAATCTTTTGAATCATCTAATCGACCAACTTTGAGGCTTAGAAAGTCTCAAGAGAAATCTGGCTTTGAACCCCCAATACATAAGTTGCTTTTGGCAAGCAAATTTACTATAAAAAAAATTGGGGTTAAGTCCCTCGGCACAGATCTGAGAGGGAACTTACAATGCTTTAATGTGAGGATAAACAGCTACTGGCCGTGGAGAGCTGCTATCTTCTTTCTTCACCGAAAACCTGAAAAAAAAAAGAAAAAAGGAAATCTGGAAAAAACAGAGAAGGAAGAAAAGAGGAAAGAGAGTCTAAGGAATCTACTCCTAACTTGCAGGGTCATCTTATCGTTCAAAGCACAATTTTTTTTTTTTTTTTTGGTAAACTCAATCATACCACAAGGCAAAGACAAGCGAATACTCACACCACCAAGCAAACACACACACCCCACATGCAAACTCTCACACACACCACACACATGCAGCCCATGTAAGCACAATTTGGTAAATTATATAGGCGCACATTTCCCTTCTTAATAAAAACTAAACAAAACTAGGAAATAACTTTGAAATCAATTTAAGATTCTTTAAAACAAACAATCCTACCTAAACCAGGAAAACAACTTCTACTAACAAGGAGAATAACTCTTACTAATCAAATAACTGATGGTATGTATCTAACATAGAGAACTCGGGAGAGAATACGAAAGGGGGTGATTGAGGTGTCGCTGTTGCAATGGAGGTGCCTGGCGTGTGACAGTTGGGAAGTGTCCTGTGCAGTGGCTACGACTCGCCGGAGAAGAAAGGGTCCAATGTCTTTTTTTCTTTTTCTTTTTATTATAGACAAAGGGAACTAGGGAGAGAGAGAACACTAGAGGGACCAATGTTTCACTCTTCTAAAGTTTAAGATTTCCCCCTCTTTATGGATTTGAAAGAATATGGGGGAAACCTCTCATTGGTGCATCTAAAAGGGTATGTAAGAGGAATTTGGGTTAGAGTGTAGGCACTTTATAGGAAATGTGATGGCCCTTGGGTTTTAGTGAAATTGGTTTAGGGTTTACGGTGAACTTATACATGGCTTAAGAAATGAGTAATGGGCATGGGTTTTGGTCATAAGTTTGGTTATTGGGCTTAGACACAGGTTTGGTCTAGGTTGAGCGGCGGATCTCTCTCTTGAGCTCAAAGACTCTTCAAACTCACAATAACATGTTAGAGAAGAGGGTTTAGGGGGTGTCAAATAGGGTGCATACAGGTTACAGTGCAACAATCACAAGTTCTTTGTGATCTTAAATGGTGCTCATGCTCCATCTTTCAAAAGCCCAATGCAATCGTCAATGCCTTCTTACAATGACCACAAACAATCTCATCCTTCACCTCTTCGCCCATGTCAAAGATTTAAAAAAAAAAAAAAAAAACAATATCAGGAACATAGTAAAGTCCTCTTATTTATTTTCATAGAAAATTCTAAACACCATGTATTCCTGTATTTCTGAAGTCAATCTATTCTTAACACTAAATACATAAGGCTGCGTTCTTTTGTTAGAACTTTTATTGTTTAATGTCTAATTTTACTTAATGTCTAGAACTATATTATTCCATAGAGTACAAAAGTTCTACAAATATAGAACTTTGAAGTTCCACCAAAATTTTTGGCTTTTTTAAGATCCATAGATGTAAAACTTCTAATTAAATTGAACTCGATAAATCCAAGATACCATTGAGTAAAAGGGTTAGAAACTCTTTCCCCTCTCTTCCCAGACTCTTCCCTCTTGTTCCCAAACATTAATGTTCTAGACTTTTAAAAGTTCCACCAAAAGAACGGAACCCAAAGGGCTCAACCCTATAGTCTTCTGGAATCCCTTCTCACTCATCATTAACATCATCTTCTTCACCATACCTCCCACATTCCAATAGCCACATACATAAGATAGCAACATATATATCATGACGGATTGGAATCTAAAAATAGGAGATTATTCACCACTTGTTCTACTATCCCTCTCACATGTGAATTATATGAAAATCCAATAAAGCTCCTTCGCAGGGGTGTATAAGGGGTCATCAACCCTTCGTAAGTTAGTCCATTTTGATTGGTTGCTTAGACTTATCCTTATGACACCATAGTGGCTATCTTAGGTCTGGCTGCACGTGTGAGTTTAGTATGTGTGCTTGTGTATTAGTTAAATGATAACATTTCACCAAAAAAATAACACGTGGCTCCATTGGCATATTAAACATGGCCTCGGATTGTCTCTGGCAAAGCCAAGAAAGGGCTTGTCTTGGGGTTCCATATAATAAGTGACAAATGGTGGAGAAGTCAAAATCATGGGGCCCATGATTTTGACTTCTCTACACATATTAAGACATGTGGCACTAAGTGTACGAAAACAAGGGGGAAAGATATCAAATGGGAAGAAGTCAACATCATGGGGAGAAAATGGAATGACTTCTCATTTTTTTTGCCAGCTGTCTCACAATGTATGGAACCCCGAGACCATTAAACATGAATGATACTTATTTATAAACTTTGCCAGCCCTTCCTAATAGGTCTACGATATATGCATAATTATGAGTATGAATTTTGGATCGTCAAACCAGTCATTATAGAAGGAAAGCCTGGATGTAAATTAATGGCATAAGATCAACCCTCTTAGACAAAATTTATGTAACATATAACAACGGTTTTTTGGGTTATTTTCACATGCCCCTTTCCTCTCTTCTATAGATAGAACCACCCTTAACATTCAGTTTAAGTTTATGGTTGTCGTTACATGCAAATCCGTTCAATGATTTTGAATCCCTTCTCACTGATCAGATATAAATGGCTAATACTTACAACCGATATATTTCATCACACCAACTTAGATTTAATAGCCATTTTGAATAATAATTTACCATACTCCCAATTAATAAATATGTTCAACAGACATTTCTTTTGGCTAATAATTTAGTTAAAGGATCAACAAGCATTAAAAACGATGGGATTTATAAGAACACAAATTTCTCTTTCTGAACCATGTGGCCGAAATAATGTTCTCTTTTACTTACATCATGAAAGTAAGGACTCTAGCAGATTACCCTATAATTATTATGAATATAATGGCGAATGCAATGGAGGAAACAAAATGAAATGAAAGGATATTGCAACTGAGGCGACCCTGTGCGGCGCCAACCAGACCATGCGACATGTCTTAAGAGGCGCTAGGGTTCTTAAAAAAACCCCTTAAAACTTGCACGTGCCATGTTCTGATTGTTGCAATCCACCCTAGTTCCCTTTGTACGCAGTTGGGAGCAGAAATCTCCAAAGAAAAGAGAAGTGCTAACCTTAAGGCTATAATATCCGAATCCGATCCGAATTCATGTCCTATTAGCCGGATAAATATCCGGTTATCTATCCGCCGGAGCGAATCCGAATACCAGTTTACCTATCCTTGGAAGCTGTCAATGGTGGGAACATGAACTGGCCGAGATAGAAGAAATGCAAGAGATGAATGAATGGTTGAGAGAGAGAGATGATACTATGGCAGCCTCTCTTTTTTTCTGCAATATTCCCCTTTGACTTCCGAATTGAGTCGTCCAAGGGTTGGACATGGGAACTAGTGAGTTCTTCTTCTTCCACTTAAATTTTATTTTTTTTCTATTTTCATTGTTCTATTTGGTGTGATTTGTGATTGAATGAATCAAATGTGTTATTAATTTAGATTTCATTTTTTTTAGGTTTCTATAAGTTCTCCCAAATTTTAATTTCTGTCTTTCAATTTTTTCTTTAGTTTTTCTTCATCTCCTTTCAGATTTTTTTGGATTTTTGGGATGATCTAACATGTCTGATAAATTAGATGATCTTCCAATTCAATAATCGGATTATTTGAGTTCGGCTACTATAATCGGACGAATTTGGATATTATCCAAAATTCGATTATTTAATCGGATTCGAATTCGAAATTATGATTAGCTATCCAACGGATAACGTAGCGAATTCGGGTAGTGGCTATTTGTAACCGAATCGAATTTGAATATTGAGATATCCGCTCCGAATCTCGCTCCCAAGGTTTGAGAGCGAAACCGTCATGGGAGCACGGTTTCACGGGTAGTGGAACAGTTTCAATGAGAAACCCCTTTCTTTTGTACCTTCTTACATCTTCTTCTTACAATTGTGTACAAATATCTTACATCTTCTTTTGTACTTCTTACAATTGTGTGGTAAGTCTTTTCAAATTTAGTTTTTTACTTTATTTAATTCATATTTTTTCTTTATTCTTTTACCTTTCTATATATTACATGAGAAATGGGATACAACCAATTGCGATTGAACTCTACCTGAGTTCAATCACACCCAGAGGTCAACTCGTGTTTCTTTTATAAGAATTGTGGTTAAGATTCACTAACCCTTGGAATTTAATAATATAACTTTAGTTTTAAATAATATTTACATATTGGTGCTCCGGAGGCGCTCTCGACCTTATTCTAAATTAAAATATGACGCTCTTGCACTCTGCTCCCACTTTGGTTACTTAGGTGCTAACCCATAAGTAGACTTCCAAACTCTTGTAGCGACATGTAGCAATATTTGTCGTTGCTATCCCATGGTTAAAAAATCATTTTTTCAAAAAATGATTAGTTCCGGTTCAATTGGACCATAGTGAGTTTGGAAGTTTCATCCGTTGAGTAAAATAAAAAAGAAAAAGTTGATGAAGAGCCAAAGTTAAGTTCGGTTACCTTTATAGGGACTGTGTTGAAATGTTAAGGAAAAACCCCATGTTCTGAAATTGGAGGTTAACCATCCGGTGGAAGATAGGGACCTTGATAGGTGGCCTTATGTAGAACCCCAGAAATCAGGTTCATTGTACTGTGAATAGTGTTGTGAATAGTGCATGTGCATAAGGTTTGTGAAGCCAAAAGCCTCCATGTAATGGTTATGCAGTTATGATGAATGAAAAGGGGGGGGAGGGGTTGTAACTAATCAAGTTGTTATGGGAAGTATGAAGTGTCCTGTGTATGTTAAGGGAAGAGTAGAAATACTCTAATTGTCAAAAATGAGAAAAACAGGGGAAAGTGGGCAAAAGCCACACCAGCCAGTCGATCGCCCAGACCATCCAGTCGATTGACTGAATGGGAAAGTCGCAAAATAGGGGTTTTGCAATGGCAGATCAACCACCCCTCCCATCCGATTGACCGACTGTCTCTCCTTTTGGCCTAGCCAACCTTTCCAAGATATTTTTGGGGTGTTTTGGGGTTTTTCCAAACCCCAAACTCTATAAATAGAGCTCAATTCGTGGGGTTGAGCTACACAAAGCTCTAAGGCTTATTTTTTAGAGAAAAGAGAGAGGAAGCTAGGGTTTTGTAAGGGTATTGTTGTGGGATTAAAGATGAAGCTTGTATCTTGACTCCAAAGTCATCCTCAAGCTTTCTCAAGCTCGGTTCTCATTCCACAAGCATTCTCAAGCGGCTAGACCAAAGGGATTTGGTTTTGAAAGGTAGATACACTCTACTAGCAATTTTTGTCATAAATTCTATTGAAAAATCAAGATGTGAGCTATGAGTTTGGCTGTAAACTAGTACGAAATCCTACTAGTGACTTGTGATGAATTCTATATTTGAAATCAATGAAATAAAATGATGTTTTGATGAAAACATGTGTATTACCCTATGTATATGCCTATGTGATTGTTTTGAATGGCATTGAACAAATCATGTGTCGTATGTTAAGTGGTTCCATTGTCTACCATGTTCACTCACAATTTCCTATGAACACGTATATGCATGATCGAGCTTTTATATATGTATTTGTGTTTGGAAAGTGAAATAAAAGAGATGAACAAATTAAGTGGTTATTGGGAGGGTGTTAATGGACTTTACTCCTAGAGAGTAGACATTAATCATCTGATCTCATGGAAATATAATAAGGGTATTGGAAGGATGATAATGGACTCTACCCACTCTAGTGTTAGGCATTAGTCATCTAATTCCAAGTATAAGTATGTGCAAAGATACCAATGGGGAGGTTGGTCAAGGGTGCTAGTATACTCAGACAAGGTACAGCTGCTAGGCACGCCTCATGCCTATGTGAAAGATGCTACATGTGTATGTGAAAGATGCTAATGGACTCCACCCATTCTAGGGGAGGCATTAGTCAAGTGTACTCTCCCATAATCAGCTATATGCAAAGTAACTGAAATGTGACATGTGTAAAGTAAAAGAGACAAAGAAGCTTATAAAGAATGTGGTTTCAGAAGAAAGAAATGAAAAGTATATGTTTTGAAAAGCATGCACATGTGAATTTGAAAGTACAATTTCCGCATTTGATTCAGTCACATGTGTATCCCGATAAACTGTATGTGAAAATATGTTAATGTTATGATATTATTATCTAGTAGCTTGTATAGGCTGATTATTCCATGCTCAGCCAAACTGTTATCTTCGGCAAGTCCCGTTCACACGTACACTCCGGAACCTTGGGTCGAGGAGGACTATAGTGAGGAGGAGCTTACTATCTATCATCCTGCAGAGGAGAGGGCCATTGATATGTAGCCTTATCTGGACTATTATTGAGTGATGAGAGGGAGAGATACTTTGTAATTTGTAAAGTGGGAATGCCCACTTTATGTTTTGATTGGTCAAACTTTATTAGTACTTAGAATAAAGTTATGTGATTTTGTCTAAAGAAATTTTCAGCTTTCGCTATTGCATGCCTTGTGTATTCTCATAGGATGCATGGTTTGATATGATAAGTCACGAGCCAAAGTCTCTAAAAATTATGAGGGGGAATTTGGGTCGCGACACCCTATGATACTTACTATTGAGCGATGTGAGGGAGAGATTGTATATTCTGTTGAGTGAAGATGTTCACTATTTACTTTAGTATTGTAAACTCTTGGAATATAATATGTTATATGAAAGAAAGTTTCAGCTTCTGCTTTCAGTATGCCTTGTATGTTTTTACAAGATGGTTTGATGTTAAGTCACGAGCCAAAGTCTCATAACTCGTAGGTGTGATTTTGGGTCGCGACGAAGTTGGTATAAGAGAAAAGGCATTAGGTCCGTATAGGAAGTCGTTTTCCAAGTATAGACTAATCAATTAGTCTTAGTCTTAAAACCGGTTGATGCTTCAACCGAATTTAATGTCTTAGCTTCGCTAGAAACCTAAACCCTTATGCTTATACTATTATGTGTTGTTATTTATTATCATATGTTTGTATAAGTACTATGTACGAATTGAAATTTTATACTTCAAAATTTTGTTTCCAAGTTAGACTCATGAATTACTGTTGTTCTTAAGTTCTTACCATGAGACGCGGTAACCGGGGTCATGGATATCAGACGAGAGGTAATGGAGGGGAAGCTCTATTGAGCGACGGACAACCCGACCTCGCGTAGAGACTTTGGCCATCCTTGCTGCCAGGCAACCTATTGCTACACCTACTATTGCACCTCTACCTCCACTTACCCACTACACTATAGGGCTTGAGGCGTTTAGGAGACTTCGGTCTCCCACCTTCTATCGGACTATAAACCCCATGGTCTCCAAGGCATGGATTATGCAGCTGGGAAGACCTTCCAGGTACTTTGCTGCAAGGATGAGCAGAGAGTCGACTGGTCTTCCTTCGTGATGGAAGGTGAAGCTGAGCATTGGTAGAGATTTGCATTGAGGCAGAGAGATGCCGCCAAGGCTGGGGAGCCATAGACCTGGGGAGAGTTCTTGTTTTTATAGGAAGTTGTGGGTAGTGAAATCTCACTGTCCACAGGGCAGGAGCACAATGCACCTACCCGCATAAGATCACCACCCAAGAAATGGGTGGTTAGGCTTCACACGTGCCAAAGGCACGTGGACCAGTTGGCCAAGGCTGGCTTACTGCCAGCCCGCTAGCATTTAATGCTGGCAGCAGGGTAATAATACCCCGTAAACATCCTTCATATTAGTCCCTATGGGACTAACACATGTTTAGGGTTTGTCCGTAAGAGTGCATGCGGACAGACTCCATGAGTCCATCTATGGTCCGCGGCCATAAATGGCTGTGAACCTAACCTAGGCCACGGGCAGGACTCATGATCCCACCCCTCTGGTCCACAGACTGACTAAGGTCAGTGACCTGGCCCATGGCCCAAATAAGCTTTGGACCTGGGTCAACCACTTTTTCCAGTTGGCAGTCAGTACCTGACAGTCACATGGTAGAGAATCCCTAGTGAAAAAGGAACTCTCTGCCAACTTTTAGTGATCCCAAGATAGAAATCACCTCTTCTTTCCCTATAAAAGAGTGTCATATGGCACCACATCCAAAAGGAAGAGTAATCTCTCTCCTTTTCTTGGAAGATTAGATTCTTCTCATTTTTAGGAGAAATGTCTTTGTTAACCTAAAGGTTTTCATATGGGCCACACATGTGAGGGATGGGCCCATTTTAGAAAACAAACAAAAAAAATTCAAAAAAAAACCCGTTACTGTTCATCATCCCTTCCAACCAGCAGGCTACATACAGCAGCTACCCCTGCTGTTCCAGCTTCCTCTAGACCTGTCCCAAGTGTCCCCCACGCCTTTGTTAATAACCGAAATACCCCCAAGGGTCTTCCCTTCGTTCAACAAAGGCCCCACACCCATCCAAGCTTCAGAGAGGCCAAAAACCCCCATAGGAAATTGTTGTCCGAATTTGGCCAGCTCACTTGAATCTTCTTCAGGCCACTCCCTCCCCTCCAACAGCCTTAGGCCGGTCCCAGAAGCCCTCTCAAGCCTCCCCAAGAGCACCCCAAGGCTGCCATTATCCCCTCCACCTTGTGCCAATCACCACCGTAGCCACCATCGTAGCGATTGAGCAAGGGTAGGGGCACCCCTCACCCACCTTCATTTACCATCTCATCGTTTTGTAAGGGACCCCTGGTCCCATTCCAGGGGTCCCATATAGCATATTTTTCCTTTTTTTACCATGCTTTGCCAAACCAAGGATTGGGTCCCCTTTACTTCATTCATAGGTAAAGGGGGTACTCTTGAGGTTTCGGGTACAAGACCCCTTATCACCACAGTGCTCTCCTATGGGTTTGGAGGGTCCTCAGACCATGAGGAACCCCCTAGACTCGCACCTACTACCCAGTAAAAAAAAATTTCTTCAAATTTTTTTGCTATTTTTGGCCTTGACTGTAACCACTATTTTAACCATGATTAGTTAGGCTCTGGTCAGGTCCAGGGCCATTGTTAGGTTCCCCTCACTCCCAACTATCTACCTTGGCCTCCCCATACGTTAACTCAACCTTTAATCATGGTTAAATCAGGTCTAAACATGAGGGGACAGTTTGCTAAACAGCCAAGCAAGGTGTCTTTAGGCTTTCGTGGGGCCCACACCCGAACTCCCCTTGAGCCTATCAAAGGCTCAGGGTGTTCCCTAGACTTCAGGCTTCGCAACCATGGTCTTGGATCCCCCTGGGTCTATACCTAACCGCGGTTAAGTCACTGTAAACAGTGGTAAAAAACCATGATTAAGAAGTTGGTTTTTTTTAAAAAAAATTATTATTTTATGTGGTGTTAAACAGGGCACATTTGGGCCCCTGTGGGGCCCACACCCGACCTTCCCCCATGCCCACCAAAGGCCCAAGTTATTCCCTGCACTTCAGACTACACCCCCATAGTCTTGTTTCCCCCTGGGTCACTCCCTAACCACAATTAACAGAGCGTAAACCATGGTTAAAAGTGTGTTTGTCTACCTCAGTTTTTTTTATTTCTGGTCTTTGTACGGGGTCTAATCCAGGTAGGAGGCCAGTTTAGGCCTTGCCATGGTCCCTGAGCCCACTTTTGATCAAATCAAACCCTTAACCATAGTTAAATCCACCTGTAGTTAACATTTAACCATGGTTAAACACCCCTTAACCCAAAAAATTCTATAAAATTGATCAAAAACCATAATATTCTGAGAATTCTAAAATGGTTTTCAGTGATCACTTTTATCTTGATTAGGACCCTTAACCATGGTCAGCCCTAACTTTGGACTGAACCGGACCCTTAACCATGGTTAAGTAACTCCTGATCAGGAAAAATCTGAAAAAATGATAGAAAAATCAGAAATATTCTAAGGAGCCTAAAATGGTCTTCTGTGATTATTTTCACCCTGTCCAACCCCTTTAACTGGAGTTAACCTAACTCTAGTTAATTTTTAACCATGATTAAGATGCTCGACCATTTGAAAAAAATCACCAAAAATTTCAAAAATCAAATAAATAAAAAATACCAAAAATATGCTTGTTACGACTTCTTAACCTTGGTTAGCTCCTAACCATAGTTAACTCTCCTCTAATCGCTGTTAGACTTGACCTTGCACTTGACCAACTCGGTCAACTAAACCCTAGCCTCCGGGCTAGACCCTTGACCACCCTATGCACACACACACATACACCCTCAGCCTTGGCATGAGCTCATGTATCAGAACTACTTTCGATCTAATCTCACCCAATGTGAGTACGTAGGCAACCCAACCTGGGTTCGACTCTAGCCATCTAGCTTTCTTTCTTGGATTAGCACTTCATTAAACAACTTAGACTTCTAATTAATATTGACATTAAAATTGGCTTAACTTTAGGGAGTAGGTAACCATTGTAAAATGGGGGTCCTAAGGTGCCTAACACCTTTCCTGGGGCTTAATCGAACCGCTTATCCTAACTTTGATAAACCATTTACCTTATTCAAATTAATCCCGGGACCTATCCCTTGGAATGAATAGATGGCGACTCTCAGTCAAACCATAAATGTGAAGTGGGTGAAAAATTCTCATGCTCACAGCTCTGACGACTTTGCTAAGGATTGAGTTTGAGCCGAAACCTAAACTTAAGCCAAATTAATCTCAACATTAATTTAAATGCCTAAGTAGCTTAGTTAAATGTTAATTATTTATATATTTTGGGTGTTTTTATAAATATACATTCCATACATATCATAATAGTGTAATGACTCATTAGACCCATTAGACAGACTAATTACGCTAATGGCTGGTGGGTGATCATTCTCAGTGTCAGTAGCTTAAAGGCCTTAAAGGTCTACGGAATTACTCCTGGTGGGTGATTACTCTCAGGGAATGATTTTGAACGCTCCCGCTTACACCAATCGCTCTATTCAGGTATGTTCTATACCGGGGAGTCGCATATACGGTGTTAAGTGATCCCCTATCTTGCTAGGAACATACTTGCATTACACCACCATTCATACATATAGCCTAGGTTAGGGTATAGCCTACAAGCAACCATCTTGGAGAGAACCCTAAACCCTAACTTGCTTGTACACTATACCTATCCCCCAATCACGGTTAACTATCCGGGCGCATTTTACCCAGATAAGCACTCACCTAGGGGCATGTAATGAGTCAAACCCGTGCTTGTAATAAAATACATCTTACCTTACTTCCTGACATAGCATGTGAGGTTCAAATCCCAGGCAGATAGGTCTTCACCGAACATATCCACAACCATAACCTGATAGGTTCCCCAGTCCCCAACAAATCGGGTAAAACACGTCGGAACTCCATCTGTTTGCTCTATCAGATCACATGTGCCTTGTCAAACCCAATAAAAAAATAAAAAATTCAAAATAAAAAATCATCTCTCTTGCATGTCATTCTAAGCTTCCAGACTAAGGGCATTGTCCCTATGTCAATTAGACTGTGTTAGGTCATTTACATGCTTGCCAATTTTTCCTAATTCTTATTTATTCCGGCTCTTATTATATATTATTCCATCTTTTCAGGAGCAAACCCTGAGTCAAGCACACCAATTGTAGATATGGAACAAATAGATGAACATGAGACTGATCTGGATACTTCGACATCACAACAACTACAAGCCCCAGATCTTGAGGCAAGAGTGATCGAGAATGCTCAAAGTATTGAAGGTTTGAAAAATATCGTACAGGACTTCATGCAGGCCATAACCCGAGCTTTCTCCTCCAATCCCCGGCTGGCCGATGTGTCAAGCCCATCACAACCCAATCCTCCACATGTCACTAATCTTATCACATCACCACCTGTTATCAACATCCCACCACCTGTTCAACCTCAACCGTTATATAGCCTCAACGTCCTCCCACCACCTACTCAATCACGACCTGATTTCACTTTCAAGATTCCCCCTCCACTGGTCCAACCAAAACCTACTCCCCACACCTTACCACCCATCATAGATCAATTTGAGGAGGAGGAAGCTAGGGCTGGCAGAGATCCCTATACTGGGTTCACTCACATATCCTTCAACACAGCCCAGATCCTTGATGCATACAGGAAAAGAATTGAGAAGTTAGAGGAGTTTGTAAGGACAGCTTAGGGAACCTGTAAATCTAATGATTTCAGGGACATGTGCATGCACCCAGGGATTCAATTGCCCCGGGATTTCAAGATACCTGATTTTAAAAAGTATAATGGGAAGGAATGTCCGGAGATGCATTTGAGGGTGTACCGTGAAGAGTTGTTCCAATTGGAACATGATGACCAGCTATTGGTCCAGCTATTTCAGAAAAGCTTAAAAAGTGCAGCCTTGCAATAGTTTACTAAGGTCGACCCTAACAAAGTCAGGATATGGGAGGGTCTGTACGAGACATTCTTGGTCAAGTACTCTTATAATGTTGACTAGTCCCACAGAGGGTAGATCTAGAAAAGATGTCGCAGAGGGATAACGAGACCTTCATCGAATACTCTATTTGGTGGAGAGAAATGGTCAGAAAAATAAGCACCCCTTTACCGAAAGAGAAACAAGTGACGACCTTTCTCTGTACCTTTAAGCATCCATTTAAGACTCTCCTAGCAGCACAACCGATCTCCGACTTTAGCACCATGGTTAAATGTGGCATCCAGATTGAGGCAACGATTGATGATGTAGGAGCATTTGCCATGTTTCAGGGGTTAAAAGGCGCTTCCTCTTCTCGTGCTCCCCTACCTCCAAGGAAAGATAATAGAAGGAAAGAAAATGATGGACAAATGGTTGCAGACGTACGGGTCCTTAATTTGCCCCAACAACCTCGGCAACACTAGCAGGATCGACAGCCGCAGCAAGCTCAGCAGAACTAGGGAAAACTTCTCTCACCAGATGACATTTGAACAGAGAAAAAATCAGATGTTTACATCGATCCCATACTCTTTGTCGGCACTCATCCCATTTCTGTTTGGTAAAAAGTTAATCACACTAAAAGAGTCCCAACCGCCACCAGATAACCTCCCAAAGGGATACAGGCCGGAGCAGCACTACGGATATCATCAATCACTGGGGCATCCTACAAATCGGTGTTATGTCCTAAGGCATGCTGTCCAGGACCTGTTGGAACAGAAGCAATTTGCTTTGCACCAGGGAACGCCGACATCACCCAAGTCCCTTTGCCCAATCATGCTATTCCTGAAAACTAAAGTGCATCAGCCGAAGTCCCCTATAGTCGAATTTCGAACAAACTCTCCTTGTTTGTTGTATCTTTGTCTTAGCTTTTCAGTTGTCTAGTAGTCGGCCTCGACGACCCATGTCAGTTCTGTTTTTCAGTCTAAGTCAGTCAATGGGCTTGTGGCCCTTTGTGTCTCTTTATTTTTACATCGAGTTTGTTCACCTGTCGTGTAACTTAATGAAATGACTCTTTTAAATCAAATTTCTATTGTGCTCTGAACGAACCAAGACAAGAGCAATATAGGGGCAATGAAGACCTCTTTGAGCTGTCAAATTCCAATCAACCAAAAGAAGGATGACGCAATGAACATACCTGCTCTTGACCAATTAAGGAAAGGATAGGAGGCCATCTTTGGATAACCCTCACAATATCTCTCTTACCCGTGCTATATATATATTCGCTAGTTAGACCTTCGAGCCTAATAGCCTTTTTTTCAAAACTCACACAAGGGCACCCCATAAAATTCAAAAAAACAATGTAAGAAGAACAACCAGCAAAGCACAACAATAGAGTGACTTTTTGGCCGAACTACGTCTTGACCTGATCCCTATTTGGGTACATAGGCAGCCTAAAATTAGGTTCGGTTATAATATAGCGAATGCCCATAATACAAGGCAACCATGTACCAAAGAGAAAGAAAAAAAAAAAACTTAGTCAAAGGCGAAGAAAAGCTTCACCAAAGGACAAGACACGCAGAAGCTGGTTCTATCTTGGAACCAAACAAATGTCATAGGGTGCCCTACCCTTGCTAAAATAGAAACTTTGAGCCTTACCTCGTTTCTAGCCAAACCATGCTTCATCCTAAACATTAAACCTTTCTTGATCTTTAAAAGGAGTTAAGCATGAATGTTCAAAAGCATTCGTCCTCACTTTCCGATAGGCGGTGATGAGGGACGAATGGAGAATTATCAGAGAAAAGTTCAAGGGTAGAAGTAGATGCAAAGCTTGTATACCCAATCCTAGCAAAACCTGAAAGGGCCCAGGGTCAAAAAGGGGATAAATCAAATGTCAGACTTCATAGGCATAGTAAGGAATCATCAATCCTGCTATTGCGCAAAAATTATGTGAATCCAGTCCTGGTGAAAACCTTAAAAGGCCTAGGGGCAAAAGAGGGACAAAAATCAAAGTGTACAACCTATTCCCGGCGAAAAGCTGAAAAGCTCGGGAGCAAAATAAGGAAGCATAATCAATACAAGTTTGAGCATCAATCAATCAGGAGGAAAAACAGATCTACTCCAAAGGGGGTCAACCACAGCTTAATCATTTTTACCTGAAGGCAAAGGAACCTAGCTAGATATCCCACTGCAAGCAATCTCAGGCACATTTTCAAAATACAAACAATCAATTTCATTTTAAACGGTCTACTAGTCAACTGTCAGTCTACCACCTAACCACCTGTCAGTCTATCCATCAATCTATCTAGCAAGTTGTTCGCATCACCTGTCAGTCAATCCCTCAGTTTTTTTTTATCAAGTCGTTTGCATCAATAGTTAGTCAAAGTTCACTCCTCAATAGAGTCAGCTCAAAGTCGACAATTCATTCCAACTGGTGCGAGAAGAGCAGTGATGCCAGGGCAAAGCAAAGTTAGCAAATCATCCTGGATAAAACAGATATTTGAAGAAGATCAGTACATCCTGGAGGACAAGTACCAATAATTGGATCACCCGAGCCAGGGGCAATCCCATTCAGCAGGCCATATATATGCATCGGGGCAAACATTCATGCAATACCTCAGGATCACCGCTCTCACTCCTCATATTCAATTCATTCAGCTTGTCAAAATCATTTTCATAATCTTTAGAACTCTTGCTTCTTCAGAAGTCGCAATCGGGTGACTATCTTTGTTCACTTTCTCTGTTGAAGCAAATATGATGATCCCTTCAAAATACCCCAGTGAGACAATCGGGTAGTTGTCTTCACTATCTTGACTTACTACTAGGTGAAGCAGTCGAGCGGCTGTCTTTACCCTCCTTATCTTGCTACCCAGTCAAGCAATGGGGTCGTTGTCTACACTGTGTTGTATTCCCTTTCAGTGAGACAACCGAGCAGCTGTCCTCACTATCTTGGCTTGCTACCAGGTGAAGCAGTCGGGCAATTGTCTTTACCCTCCTTATCTTGCTACCCAATCAGACAACTAGACGGTTGTTTGCACTAAGTTGCTTTCTTCTTCAGTGACTCAATCGAACGGTTGTCTACACTATCTTGACTTGCTACCAGGTGAAGCAGTCGGGCGGTTGTCTTTACCCTCCCTATCTTGCCACCCTGGCAGCTGATCGGGCGGTTGTCTACAGCATTGCATCCCATCCCAGGTGAAGCAGTTGGACGACTGTCTTTACCCTCATTTATCATTGTCAGACAATCGGGCGATATTCTGCAGCATCGCTTTCCCTTAATTAATCAAGGAGTATACTGTCACGGTTGTGTGACCGGGTGTCAGTTGCGGCCTCCAGTGAAGTTCTTCTTACAATACTAGATCACTAATCAAGGAGTATACTGACATGGTCGTGTGATCGGACGCCAGTTACGGCCTCCAGTGATGTTAGTCTTGCTTCATCATCTTTATTTTGCTCTGCTAGCTCACTAATCAAACAGTATACTGACACGGTCGTGTGACCAGATGCTAATTGCGGCCTCCAGTGATGTTAGTCTTGCTTCATCATCTTCATTTTGCTCTACTAGCTCACTAATCAAGGAGTATACTGACAAGGTCGTGTGACTGGATGCTAGTTGCGGCCTCCAGTGATGTTAGTCTAGCTTCATCATCTTCTTTTTGCTCTGCTAGCTCACTAATCAAGGAGTATACTGACACAGTCGTGTGACCGGATGCCAGTTGCGACCTCCAGTGATGTTAGTTTTGCTTCATCATCTTCATTCTTGCTCTACTAGCTCACTAATCAAGCAGTATACTGACACGGTCGTGTAACCGGATACCAGTTGTGGCCTCTAGTAATGTTAGTTTTGCACCTATCATCCTTCATCTTGCTTTGTTGACTCACTAATCAAGGAGTATACTGACACAGTCATATGACCGGACCCCATTTACGGCCTCCATTGATGTTAGTCTTGCACCTATCGTCCTTCATCTTGCTTAACTGACTCACTAATCAAGGAGTATACCAACACGATCGTGTGACTTGATGCCAGTTGCGGCTTCCAATGATGTTAGTCTTGCACCCCTCTTTTCCTTCTTACTCTTTTAGCTCACTAATCAAGGAGTATACAGACATGGTTGTGCGACCGACTGTCAGTTACGGCCTCCAGTGGCGCTAATCCTGCACCCATCATTACTTTGCTTCTATTTCCGGTAAGGTGATCATGTGGCCAACCGTCACCTCATCTCCGTTAGAGCGGACATGTATTCACTCCCCTTACCCATCATGCTTGCTCTCACCCATCTTGCTGGTATAAAAATTGGATGATTCAAGTCTTTGTCGTTCATTTACCAAATCAGCACTCTTCGACAAAGAGGGGCAGCTGTCAGTATCCCATTTTTACACTCCCTTTAACCATGGTTAATAAACTTAACCATGGTTTAGCTCAACCAAACCCTAAGTTAAGCCCTAGAATAACCCTAGGTAAAACCCTAAGCCTAGAACCCAAAATCCAAAGCCATTCGGGCTCAAGGCCCATTTCAATTTAAAAGCCTAAGCCCTAAACCAAAACCTAGGCTAACCCTAGCTAAACCTTAGGTCTAACCTTAGTTAAACCCTAGACCTAACCCTAGACCTAGCCCTAGTCTAAAACCTAGGCTAAAGCCCCTACGGGCTTAAGGCCCATTTTAAGCCCTAAACACCCAAAATCGTGGATAAAGCACATCATTGGGCCCAAACATGGGTCCACGAGGCCCAATCCTAGTGGGGCCCACTTCCTTTTTCAATTTTTCAATTTTGGTGCCAAACCCCAATAGGGTAAAGGGGGCAAATGCATATGGGCCATGCATGTGAGGGATGGGCCCAATTTAGAAAACAAAAAAAAAAAAAATTCAAAAAAAACCTGTTACTGTTCATCATCCCTTCCAACCAGCAACCTGCATACAACAACTGCCCCTTCTGTTCCAGCTTCCTCCAGGCCTGTCCCAAGTGTCCCCCACGCCTCTGTTAATAACCTAAATACCCCCAAAGGTCTTCCCTTCATTCTATAAAGCCCCCACACCCATCCAAGCTTCAGAGAGGCCAAAAAACCCTATAGGAAATTGTTGTTCGAATTTGACCAGCTCAATTGAGTCTTCTTCAAGCCACTCCCTCCCATCCAACAGCCTTAGGCCGGTCCCAGAAGCCCCCTCAAGCCTCCCCAAGAGCACCCCAAGGCTGCCATTACCCCCTTCACCTTGTGCCAGTCACCACCGTAGCCACCACTATAGCAGTTGAGCAAAGGTAGGGCCACCCCTCACCCACCTTCATTTACCATCTCATCGCTTTTTAAGGGGGTCTTGGTCCCATTCCAGGGGTCGCATATAGCATATTTTTTTCCCTTTTTTTACCATATTCTGTCAAACCAAGGATTGGGTCCCCTTTACTTCCTTCATAGGTAAAGGGGGTACTCTTGAGGTTTCGGGTACAAGACCCCTTAGCACCACAGTGCTCCCCTATGGGTTTAGGGGGTTCTCAGACCATGAGGAACCCCCTGGACTCGCACCTACTTCCCAGCAAAAAAAAAAATTGTTATTTTCGGCCTTTACTGTAACCACAATTTTAACCATGGTTAGTCAGGCCCTGGTCAAGTCCAGGGCCATGGTTAGGATCCCCTCACTTACAGCTATCTACCCTGGCCTCCCCATGCCTTAACTCATCTTTTAATCTTGATTAAATCAGGTCCAAACATGAGTGAACAGTTTGCCAAACAGCCAAGTAGGATGTGTTTGGGCCTCTGTGGGGCCCACACCCGACCTCCCCCCAGGCCCACCAAAGGCCCAAGGTGTTCCCTAAACTTAAGGATTCGCAACCATGGTCTCGGATCCTCCTGGGTCTACCCCTAACTGCGGTTAAGTCACTGTAAACAATGTTAAAAAACCATGATTAAGAATTGGTTTTTTTAAGAAAATCATTATTTTATGTGGTGTTAAACTGGGCATCTTTGGGCCCACACCCAACCACCTCCCAGGCCCACCAAAGGCCCAAGGTGTTCACTGCACTTCAGGCTACACCCCCTTAGTCTTAGTTCCCCTTGGGTCAGTCCCTAACAACAGTTAACAGTGCCCAAATCATGGTTAAAAGTGTGTTTGTCAATCTCAGTTTTTTTAATTTCTGGTCTTTGTACGAGGCCCAATCCAGGTAGGAGGCCAGTTTAGGCCCTTCTATGGTCCTTGCGCTCACTTTTAACCAAACGGACCCTTAACCATGGTTAAGTAACCCCTGATCAGGAAAAATCTGAAAAAATGATTTAAAAAAATCAGAAATATTCTAAGGAGTCTAAAATGGTCTTCTGTGGCTATTTTCACCCTGTCCAGCCCCTTTAACTGGAATTAACCTAACTCCAATTAATTTTTAACTATGATTAAGATGCTCAACCCTTTGAAAAAAATCCCCAAAAATCCCAAAAAATCAAAAAAATACAAAAAGATCAAAAACATGCTTGTTATGACTTCTTAACCTTGGTTAGCCCCTAACCATGGTTAACTCCCCTCTAATCACGGTTAGACTTGACCTTGCACTTGACCAACCCGGCCAACTAAACCCTAGCCTCTGGGCAAGACTCTTGACCACCCTATGCACACACACACACCCCTAGCTTTGCCATAGGCTCTTGTGCCAGAACTACGCTCGGTCTAATGTCACACAATGTGAGTATGTAGGCAACCCAACCCCGGGTTTGACCCTAGCCATCCAGCTTTCTCTTTTTCTTGGATTAGCACTTAATTAAACAACTTAGGCATTCTAATTAATATTGAGATGAAAATTGGCTTAAATTTAGGGAGTAGGTAACCATTATAAAATAGGGGTCCTAGGGTGCCTAACACATTTTCTAGGGCTTAATCAAACCGCTTACCCTAACTCTGATAGTTCATTTGCCTTATCTAAATCAATCCTGAGACCTATCCCTTAGAATGAATAGGTGGTGACTCTCAATCAAAGCATAAAAATTTGCCTAAAAAAGCAAAAACCGCTTAGCAGCTGGGTGTTACTATCCCAACTATCTCACTTTAGCCCAACTCGGTTGTGTACTAGACCTCCCATGGGTGTTTAGGGTCCAACAATCATATCCATTACTCAGCTCTTAGATTAATGAAGGGAAAAGAATAACGAATGCCTCATACTAATAAAGGAAAAGGAGTAAAGACAATTCCACCTTTTTTAAGAGTCACTTCCTTCCTTGTAGGGAAAGACATCTCTCTTGAAGACAGGCCTTTTTGGAATGGTTGCCTGGACTTACCTTATGGCATCTTAGCGGCTACCTTAGGTCTGGTTGTGTGTGCGTGTACGTGTGTTTTACATGATAGCCTTCCTACCAAAAAATGAAAGTGGAGCCTAGCATTATCCTAAACACAATTCCTAAACACAATTCCTAGATTAATAAAGGGAAGCAGAATAAATGAAAACCAATGCTTAGATTAATAAAGAGAAAAAGTATATATTAAAGACAGCTCCTAGATTAATAGGGGAATATTTCTTTTGAGACCGCAGAAGGGCCGAGACCTCGTGCCCATGCACGAGATTTCAGGTGAGGCCCATGGTGGGTCCCCACTTGAAATCCCGTGTGTGGGCGCGAGGTCTCGGCCCTTTTGCGATCTCAGTAGCAAAGTTCAGATTAATAAAGGGAAAGAGAATAAAGGCAACTCTTGTGCCACGAAAAGAAAAATGCTATGATTACAAAAGAGCAATACCGGATTTTTTCCCAATATTCGTGAATAATTCGATACATTTAAAATTTGCAATTTTTTTCTTTACAATTCAACCAAATTGACCACCAAGTACCAGAGGAAACCACTAACATCCATCATTTCCTTTCGGAACCAAATCATCCGTGATATTTTGTGTGGTCTTCACAGTGTTTTTGAAGGTTTAAAGGCTAAGAACTCTTGTATTTGTATGGATTTACAATTGTAATAATTTGTACAGAAGATCCTGCCCTTTAAATACTAAGAACACACCAAAATAACATAGAAGGTTTGCTTGCTTCCTTTTAATAGACAAGACTTTGTCCTATGCAATCAAGCTCATCTCGCTGATAGAATAAAGGGAAAGAGAATAAGACAAGTCCTAGATTTACCCTTGAATTAGGGTGAAGCCCCCAAAAGCAAAATGTTGTGGTTACAAAAGAGCAATAAAAATCCCCAAGTATTATTCAACATCCCCTCCCAATCAGGGAACCAAATTATGTGTGCTATGTTAACAACCAATTACTCTAAAAGACCGATCTTATGGAGAGAGTAGTAACAATGAATATAAGAGGGTCACATGACAAATGGGGTGCGATACGCGGCACCTGGGAGCGGAGGTGATAAGCAACACTCAACACTCCCCCTCACCCAAGGGGTTGAAAAAATCGAACCCGTGACCAAATTGTAACCAGTATTCTGACATCATGTTAATAATCAATTACTCCAAAAGACCGATATTATGGAAAGAGTAGTAACAATGAATATAAGAGGGTCATGGGACAAATGAGGTGTGATACACGGCACCCGGGAACGGAGGCGATAAACAACACTCAACATGCTCTTCCCTGGTTCCTGTGGTCATTAGTGGTTAAAGGTTAAGATCAAATCATTTGTATAGATTTGACAGTTGTAAACAACCTTAGAAGAAACCATAGCCTTCAAATACTCAGGCCATAGAAGAACCTAGGGAAGAGCATAGACGATTTACTTTCCCCTTAAAGGGTCAAGGCCTTGTGATAGGCTTGCCCATAGCATAAGCTGGCACTGTGATTGGGGCTAACACAGTCCCAAAAATTCACGAGCTTTGGAGTGTGGCCCTCAAAGGGTTTACAAATCTGGGATAAAACCAACCCATCAAACCATGAGTTTATTAGGGAATAATGAAATGTACACTACATCATTATTAGTGTAACTCATCATAAATAAATTATAATCAAATCAACAAAGTTGGTTCCAAGTCTTCCAGCAGTCTAAATACATGGACCTAATAAACTACAAAAAGAAAATCTTCACCAGAATAACTTAATAAATTGATATATGATCAAAGAACCATAATTGGTATTTGTAGACTCATTATGTCCAAACCAGAAAAAACAAAAGATTCATTACTTTAGCAAATAATTGAGTATGACTATCCGAGGTCATGGGACAGAGACCTGATGCTTTTTTTAGAGAGGAAAAGAGAATTCAGTGACGAGATATCCAGAGATCAGAAGGGGAGTTCATTTACAATTAAAGGAAGAGGCATGGAGAATGACTGTCACGACCTGGAATTGTAAAATATTGTTGAAGTGATCGCTCACGATATTTTCCTCAACCAAACAACCACGAAAAAATAATTAATTAAATCATAAACATACTTAAGAGAGTATTAATTAAAATGATTGTGATTTAAAAATGTTATTAAATCACTTGTTATTTCAACAGGTTTTGCATTTGGCTTTAATGAATTTGGCCATAAATACTTGTAATGTAATCATTGGATGTACAACCACTAGAAAAATACTTGATTAAATCCTATAGTTATACTGGTTAAAATAGTAGTGCTTTTATAAAAAATTGAGTAAAGCACTTATTATTAAAACTATGATTATTAAAAAACTAAATATTTTAATCACTTTTTAATGATTAAATCAGAAAAAATAAACCCAAACACACTATTGAGAAGCTAACAAGTATTTAATCATTTTTAATAATTAAATCACAAAAAATCTGACACCACCACTTGCACCAATGGTGGGGTGTGGCCTCTCTCATCCAACGGTCCAGCTCTTGAAAATAATTTTAACCATTATGGGTGATCGGCCATAATGGGTAATAAATATCTTTAGACGATCGCCATAATGGGTGATCGATCGGTGGCTGACGATTTAGACGGGCTGGTTTTTTGAGTTTTTTTGGAGACTCCTATATGAAATAGGAAGTTGCCTTTTTCATGGAGATTAGAGTTTGGGACAGTTCTAATTATAGTGAGATTGTTTTGTGGCTATAAATAAGACTAGGATGAAGGCTTATAGAGGTAACTCAGAGAGAAAGAACCTTAAGAGGGAGAGAAAGCAAGATGTGAGGTGTGGGTTTGACTTTCATGGAGAACGGGAGATCTCCCATGGAAAACCCTTGTTAGCTCTCAAGAGAGGAGAGTGTTCTCACGGCTTTATCTCGGTGTGCTCTCATGGTGGAGAGTATTGGTTCGGTTTTAAAGGGTTCAAGTTTTGTTTTTCCTTTGTTCTAAAAAGATTCGGGTTTAGGTCATATTTGGGTTGAAAGAGTGAACAAAGAATTGTGGGTTGTGTGAGAGCCTTTAAAGAGTTGTGGTAGAGTCCCTGAGTGTGTATATATTTATCTTCTCTCTTGTAATCTTCTCTTTAATTAGTGAATGTATACCTGGACCATTTGTAGTGTGGATGTAGTCCTAGAAGGGTGAATCACAATATATCTTGTGTATTATGTGTTTATCATATTATCTTGAGAATACCCCATGATAGCAATCGCTTCCGCGCACCTTTTCCCCAACAATTATAACACAAAAGACTTTTTAAGTGATCTTTTAACGCTAGTTAAAAACTTTAACCTTTAGAGTTAATATAATTTTTATAAAAAGCAAGGTTAGGTGGTTGAACCCTAAGGGTTCGGGAATCTTAATCATATATAGTAAGGGGTATGAAAAGGGCACATGTTGACCTGTGGCATGTAACCGGACTCCAAGGAGTCTGAGTATAACCGTAGAGAATTCCAAGTCCCCTACATTTCAATTTTTTTGTAAAGGGAATTTTTTCGAAACATTTCACAACCTCCTTATTAGCATTACGGTCATTACGGATCCTCGTATCTTCTATTGAAGATAATGCCGAATTTTTAGCTATGGATATATTTTTATTATTCCCCAAGAAGCTTCCCATGGTATTGGTAGAAGGAAATACGTAACATACTTTTTCAGCATTTGAAGGAGATAAATCTAAAGAGATATGAATTTGAATTTCACTCATTTAGCTTATAAAAACAGCGTACGAAATTGGTGAAAAAATAAAATTGCTGAACGAAATTAACAGTTCCACAAATTCAAATGGAGACTTATTATATTTCTTTTGTTTATCTAATATTTGTAAAGATTAAAAATTAGTGCGTGTCAAAGTTACCTTTGCGCAACAGAGGCCACCTTGTGGCGCTCCAGTCCCATTTGTGCGCGCAAGGGAAGGAAACTCATAAATGAAAAAGGTGATGAAGAGTCGAAGTTTAGTTACCTTGGCAGAGACAGCCTAGAACGATGTAAAGGAATAGCCAGTAGTTCTGAAGTTGGATGTACGTTCTGCAGTGTCTACTGATTGGAAAACCAGGGGGAGTATTGGGTTGTCTAAGTGAACCAAAAACCATCTTTTAGCTCAAAGCCAAATGAATATATAGAGGAGGGTAATGCTCGGTCAAAAGGAAATGACATGTGTTTGCCTCTAATTGGTGAAAACAGAATTAAACATTTCATCTCCTCCAAGGAGTAACTTTAAAAAAGAGTACTATAGTTGTTTTTTTGATTGTTTACGTAGAATTACTAGATTTGCCAATGGGATAGTAGGAACTTGTAAATTACTTACCCCATAAATATCTCTGAGGAGAATTTATATTGTGGGTCCTATTAATATATTCTATGTCTAAAACAAATAAACCACTATTAAATTAATTACCCTGATTAAAGTACCTAAAACTAATAATGACGGGCCTCTCACACGTATCCATAAGGAGAACCTATTAATGAGTATCATTACTAATCATCAATTTCTATTACAACTTCTTTTATTTTAATTTAAAAATAAATTTAAAGATATTATTATATGCATAATAATTATAAATATTTATTTTTAAAATATATATAATCAAGAATTTAACATAAGTAAATTATATAAAACTATCTATTTATAGTTTCAATTATGATTGTGTACTTCTATTCGGGTAGTAAAACTATAAATAAAAAAAAACATTAATGTTTAATTTAATCACATTATAATTTTTATTAATGAACAACTAAAGACACACTTAGCGGTTTGCACTTTGTACTTAGCATCATCACAGTAGTTCCAAGCATGCTAATCTGAGTATTTTAATTGAATTTGGTATTTTCTAAATTTTTTTTTTTTGATATTTAAATGGCTTTAGCCGTTTAAGCTCTTACATGGATAGAGCATAGGGAGGCAGGCCTAAATCTAACTTACTGTCACACAAAAATAAGCTAATACAGTCTACAAGCAAAGCTAGCAAAGTCGAACGGGAAATAGTTCTAATTTGCTATCTAATAACCATGCAACGGCATCATCTTGTAAACAGAATAAAGACAGATCTAAGATCTGTCTTTATTCTGTTTACAAGATCTGTCTTTATTCTGTTTACAAGATGATGCCGTTGCTACTTTACCTCTTAATTAACCTAAAAAAGCAAAAGCCGCTTAGCTAGATCTGTCTTTATTCTGCTTACAAGATGTGCCGTTGCTACTTTACCTCTTAATTAACCTAAAAAAGCAAAAACCGCTTAGCGGCTGGGTGTTACTATCCCAACTATCTCACTTTAGCCCAACTCGGTTGTGTACTAGACCTCCCATGGGTGTTTAGGGTCCAACAATCATATCCATTACTCAGCTCTTAGATTACTGAAGGGAAAAAGAATAAAGAATGCCTCACACTAATAAAGGAAAAGGGAGTAAAGACAATTCCACCTTTTTTAAGAGTCACTTTTCCTTGTAGGGAAAGACATCTCTCTTGAAGACAGGCCTTTTTGGAGTGGTTGCTTGAACTTACCCTTATGACATCTTAGTGGCTACCTTAGGTCTGGTTATGTATGCGTGTATGTATGTTTTACATGATAGCCTTCCTACCAAAAAATGAAAGTGGAGCTTAGCATTATCCTAAACACAATTCCTAGATTAATAAAGGGAAGCAGAATAAATGAAAACCAATGCCTAGATTAATAAAGAGAAAAAGTATATATTAAAGACAGCTCCTAGATTAATAGGGGAATATTGCTTTTGAGACCGCACAAGGGCCGAGACCTCATGCCCTTGCACGAGATTTCAGGTGAGGCCCATGGTGGGTCCCCACTTGAAATCCCGTGTGTCGGCGCGAGGTCTCGGCCCTTCTACAATCTCAGTAGCAAAGTTCGGATTAATAAAGGGAAAGAGAATAAAGGCAACTCCTGTGCCCCGAAAAGAAAAATGCTATGATTACAAAAGAGCAATACCGGATTTTTTCCCAATATTCGTGAATAATTCATACAATTAAAAATCGTAATTTTTTTTTTTACAATTCAACCAAATTGACCACCAAGTACCAGAGGAAACCACTAACATCCATCATTTCCTTTCGGAACCAAATCATCTGTGATATTTTGTGTGGTCTTCACAGTGTTTTTGAAGGTTTAAAGGCTAAGATCTCTTGTCTTTGTATGGATTTACGGTTGTAATAATCTGTACAGAAGGTCCTGCCCTTTAAATACTAAGAACACAGCAAAGACCACACCAAAATAACATAGAAGGTTTGCTTGCTTCCTTTTAATAGACAAGACTTTGTCCTATGCAATCAAGCTCATCTCGCTGATAGAATAAAGGGAAAGAGAATAAAGACAAGTCCTAGATTTACCCTTGAATTAGGGTGAAGCCCGAAAAAGCAAAATGTTGCGGTTACAAAAGAGCAATAAAAATCCCCAAGTATTATTCAACATCCCCTTCCAATCACGGAACCAAATTATGTGTGCTCTGTGAACAACCAATTACTTCAAAAGACCGTTCTTATGGAGAGAGTAGTAACAATGAATATAAGAGGGTCACAGGACAAATGGGGTGCGATACGCGGCACCTGGGAGCGGAGGTGATAAACAATACTCAACACTCCCCCTCACCCAAAGGGTTGAAAGAATCGAACCCGTGACCAAATCGTAAGCACTCTGACACCATGTTAACAACCAATTACTCCAAAAGATCGATCTTATGGAGAGAATAGTAACAATGAATATAAGAGGGTCACGGTACAAATAGGGTGCGATACACGACACCCGGGAGCGGAGGCGATAAACAACACTCAACATGCTCTTCCCTGGTTCCTGTGGTCATTAGTGGTTAAAGGTTAAGATCAAATCATTTGTATAGATTTGACAGTTGTAAACAACCTTAGAAGAAACCATAGCCTTCAAATACTCAGGCCATAGAAGAACCTAGGGAAGAGCACAGACGATTTACTTTCCCCTTAAAGGGTCAAAGCCTTGTGATAGGCTTGCCCATAGCATAAGCTGGTACTGTGATTGGGGTTAAGGGGCTAACACAGTCCCAAAAATTCACGAGCTTTGGAGTGTGGCCCTCAAAGGGTTTACAAATCTGGGATAAAACCAACCCATCAAACCATGAGTTTATTAGGGAATAATGAAATGTAAACTACATCATTATTAATGTAACTCATCATAAATAAATTATAATCAAATCAACAAAGTTGGTTCGAAGTCTTCCAGCAGTCTAAATACATGGACCTAATAAACTACAAAAAGAAAATCTTCACCAGAATAACTTAATAAATTGATATATGATCAAAGAACCATAATTGGTATTTGTAGATTCATTACGTCCAAACCAAAAAAACAAAAGATTCATTACTTTAGCAAATAATTGAGTATGACTATCCGAGGTCATGGGACAGAGACCTGATGCTTTTTTTAGAGAGGAAAAGAGAATTCAGTGCCGAGATATCCAGAGATCAGAAGGGGAGTTCATTTACAATTAAAGGAAGAGGCATGGAGAATGACTGTCACGACCTGGAATTGTAAAATATTATTGAAGGCCTTGACTGTCATTAATTAGTATAATTAATTAAATTTAGTATTGAAATAATTTGGGCCATTAATTTAATCTAATTTATTTAAATTAATATTATCTGGTTTAACAGGTGAATTTAACTGTGGTTAAGCCAGCTCGGTTAACCAAATTTGGTGCCTGAGTGAGTATCAAAAAACCTGGTATTTTTTCCGCTGGTGTTCCGATGCCGCACGCTAGTCCACTGTTGAAGCGGTTAACGGTCGCATCACGTGTCATATAGTCTAATCAAATCGTGGTACACGAAGTACACAAAAATTGATGGATTGATTTGTCAAGTACCCAAGGTACAAGGGGTGGATCCGGCTCCTCTGCTTGAATCAGCGTGTTGGATCTTGCTGTTTTAACCCAAGACACGTCACATTACAAAATCCAATGCTCCCACGATTCTGAAGCCAAAGGTTCTTACTAAAATGAAAAAAGGGCAACATTTCTCTCACCTCTCTCCTCCAGTTTCAAGTTACCCCCAATCTACCCCTTCACTTCTCCCTCTCTTCTCATTCCACTAAATTCAAAATCCGAGCAAAACCAGCTCGATTTACGGCCAAAATCTGATCAAAAACCTAGAAAAGGAAGTCCAACGAAGAAGATACGAAAGACGCCACCATTCACGATCAAGAGGAGTTGATTACCATTACGGAAGAAGAAGCATTACTCCCCATTAGCGTTCTGCAACTTAACATCGCTACCGAGGTAGGTTTTGAGCATTTGGACAGACGTTAGGGTTTTTGATCGAGTCCTTAGAGAACAATGGCTGAGCATGGAGAGGATTCGGGTTTTGTGGTGGAGTCGATGATGGAGAAGATCACGGAGAACTTCACGGCCACGATTCTTCGTCGTATTCCGATTCTAATAACGAGAAGTCCTCACCGTCTTCCATGAAATCAAAGATTTATAGGATATTCGGGAGGGAGAAGCCTATTCACAAGATCTTGGGAAGAGGAAAACGTACAAAAATCATCCAGAATCTTTTTTTTTCCTTCCGTTTTTAGGGTGGATTAGGGTTTACAGTTCGTCTACACCCTAGTGCTTTGATACCTTCTCTCCTTGAGTTCTACTAGTTTCCTATTCTTGTTTTTCTTTGTTCATAGATTTTTTTACCCCTTAATATAGGCATTTTGTTTTTGCGTATATATCCTTTTGTGATTTTGATAGGGTTCTTCACCTCACCACAAATAACAGAGAGAAACAGAGAAAGGAAAATTGAGAAGAAGAGGAAGAAGAACCAAGTTCGAGGATGGGGAGCCTTCGTATCTCCAACAGGAGAGTTTGTATTCAAAAAAAGACCTTCTCCATAGCAATAGTCTTTTGCTTAAATAAGCATCAACAATTCTAAGAAAGTAAACAAATAGAGACTCCTAAATAATTCAAACAAGTAAGAAATCTTATAGATATCAGTTTTTTAATTTTAGTAACTATTTCTATAGAAAGACAAAGATAGAGATGCGAGAGATGAGAATCATGTGAGTAGATACGATGAGGATCCTATCATTCCACCCCCGATAAAAACAACTTTGTCCTCAAGGTTGGAAATTGGGAAAACGGTGGGAAAAGTCCACAAAATTCTCCCATGTCGCATCCTCAACAGCCGCATCAGCCCATTGAACCAGTACTTGAGATATAGCCTGATTATTCCTCTTGATCATGCGTTGATCAAGGATAGCATATGGTTCCGCTTGAATTATGCCCGCGTCTGTAATTGGTGGAAGATCCTTAACATGAATTGCTGCATTGCCAACCTTTTTTTTCAACAATGAAACATGAAAAGCGGGGTGAATGTGAGGTATTGAAGAGCACCTACAGTGCTTCGATATTCTGATGGATTATCAAACAAGGCACCATCTGATTGGAGATTCTGGCCGATGACCATAGGACTTGAGAGGGGCTTACAATCATCCATGTTGGTCCGAGACAACAAATCCTAAGCATATTTAGCTTGAGAGAAACAAATCACCATTGGAGTGAATTACTTAATGCCTAAAAAATAGTGAAGTGGACCAAGATCTTTCATTGCAAACTCCTCACCCAAATGCTGAATGTATGTATCAAGCAGAGAATCATAATCAGAAATCAAGATAATGTCATTTACATAAAGCCGAAGTGTTAGTCTCAAGATTACAACCTTGGGAACCCCTAATAATTTTGATGATAAAATAATAATGAAATGACCATTGTTGTACCAATGTTTTTATCTAGTGTTTATTAAATTCAGAATATAAAGAACATTAACACATTCATCAAGGCATGAAGCTTGGATGTGACTCAAGGCAAATCAAAATGGATCTACTCAAGCAAGTCTTTCAACCTTATGCAAGTCTTCAAAAATTGTTCAATCCAAAATTCAAGATCAAAATGAAGATATCAAGATCATACCCAAAGTCCAAGTTGGATCATGAACAACAAAGAAGATCATGAAGTCAAAGACAAAGTTGATGATCCAAAAGATCACATTGAAGAGCAACTCTCAAGAATCTTCAAGTATCTTAGTTTTTACTTTTGAAAGAGTCTAGGACTTATGTAAGAAGTCTTCAAAGTATGGTTAGTTGAATGCTCAAATACTTAGAATGACCATATGAGCCAAAGACATGTATTAGTAATCATTCTAAGGCCCTAGATAATCATGAAAATCATACTAAAGGAAAGCCAAAAGACCTAGGAATTCATTCCCACATTTAAGGTCTCAATCTAGTGAGAGAACAAAGTTTTCGCTCTGATTTCGTCGACGAAATCACAGGGGATCCCTGAATTCAGCAACGAAATTAGTACAGAAAATACATTGTCTTCTCTGTTATTGATCTCGGCAATGAAATGAGTTGGGTAACCCAATTTCGTCGACAAAATCATGCGAGAAAAGCTGAATCCCTATAACGGCTAGTTTCACATTTAATGTTTCTCCAACAGCCAAAACAAATTGAGAGCTATATGAGTTCATTTATGAACTTCCAACAACACTTGAATATCGATTGATCCAATAAAGACAGAAGCATTAACTCTCATCAATCATACTCTATTTGTCACGGTTCATAGCTTTTTGAGAAACCTAGAAATCCCCAATCTCATTTGAGTCATTCAACTCCTGATTTTTGAGAGATTTCTAGATTATTGTTTGTCAATCTTATCTAGCTCATATCTGGAGCTTTATTTCGGATTCAAAATCCAAACATCAAAGTGTAAAGGAAAAGTCAAGAATCGGTGAGATTCTTGCATTGAACTGAAAGCTTAAAAGAAATCAAGAGAGTGTGATCTCTTGCAAAGTGAAGGTTCTATCCTGACCTGGAAGAGGGATTGTAAAGGTGTGATTCTCAACCAGAAGAGAATTGTAAATAGTTTGAGCTTCACCAAGGAAGACGTTTGTACGAGTAAAATCGTGGTGAATCCTTGAAACAAGAAGCTAAAAGGCGGGGATGTAAGCAGATTGCCGAACCTCGAGAAAAATATATTGGTGTTTGCATTCTCTAACCCTCTACCTTATTTTCTTTATTGCTTAAATTTATAAATTGTTAAGTCGCATTCTCTTGTTAATTTTAATTCCGCAAAAGGGATAATTAGATTTTATTATTTGCCGAGACCCTAATTACCCCCTCTTCTAGGGTCAATACTTGGGTAATAAGAAGCACCAGAATATGATAATTAATGTGAAGAACAAACATAGATGTATCCACATTACTGCATGTAAAATCCAAAGAAAGAAGGGAGTTGCAGAACTGATCAAACCAAGCTATTGGAGCTTGTTTGAGACCATATATAGCCTGATGTAGATGACACACTGAATCAGGTTGAGTGATGTCCGAGGAGCTAGGAGGTTCCATGAACACCTGTTCCTTTAAAAATCCATGTAAAAATGCATTCTTCACGTCTAATTGTCTCATTTTCCATCCTTTAATAGTGGCAACTGATAAAATGTGTGAATTGTAGCTGCCTTAACCACTAGACTGAAAGTATCATCAAAATCAACTCCCTCATGTTGAAGGTATCCCTTTGCAACTAGCCGAGCCTTACAGCGTTCAAGAGATCCATCGGCATGAAACTTGGTTTTAAAAACCCACATGACCCAACCACATTCATGTGAGGTTGTCGGGGTACAAGAATCCAAGTATTGTTGCTCTGAAGAGCATCAAGTTCAGCTAGCATAGCGAAACACCAATGAGAAGTCTGGAAGGCATCTCGAACTGAAGTAGGTTCCATAGAACCATCAAGAACATGGTGGGTGGGTGTGAAAGAGGTGATATGGCGATGTGACAAGGGATGGTAGATCGAGAGATTGGCCTGATGAGACATCTTGGACTTTCCCCGAGTGAGCATAGGATGAGTGTTCAAGTAGAAGATGACACTTTGTAGGAAACTAAACAAGCTAAAAAGACACTAAGGAAACTATAATAGAAGACTAGGCTGCTGCCTTGGGAGAAAAGAACACTCACTGTATTAAGAAAGAATGTTTAACACTTACGAAACTCTCAACTCAATTCTTTGCCACAACCGTAGCCTAATCACACCTACTATAGGATTACAAAAACAAGTAAAATGACAAGAATACCCTTAATCTAGATGGTTCTTCAAGAGACAAGGGCAATGCCCTTTGGTCTTCCAAGAAATTCTCACTTTTCCGAGAGAATTTTTCTTCTAGAAAATTGTTGCATGTTCTCCAAGTCATATGCTCATTAAATGCTTCTACCAAACTGTAGAAAGTCTAAGGAGTCTAGAAACATCATGAGGCTAGACTATAGAGTCTTCTTCCAAGTTTGTATTTGCAATAGCACATCCTAAATAAACATGAGTTTCATTTTTAACTACCGCTCTAGTTTTCAAGCTTTCAATATCGGGTTGTAACCAGGCTTTTTCTGGGACAGGCCGAGTGATCCACAGACTAGCCCGTCCCATTGACAACCCAAAGTGGAGGCTTTGAACCCAAGACCGCAAATCCTCTCGTACATAATTCAAAATTTAGCATTAGATTTCCAACATTCAGATATAAAGAAAGTGTTGTTTTCATTGGACGGTTTGTGTATCCAAAGTATCTTTGCAACTATCTTATTGACTTGGATCAAATTCTCTACCTTTAAAACACAAAACCCGTCTTTTAACTCCGGTAAACAACTTTAATATTTAGAGTTAATATTTTTTTCTAAAAATAAAGGTTAGATGGTTGAACCCTGAGGGTTCGTGAATCTTAACCACAGTTAAAGGGTATTAAAAGGGAAATGTGTTGATCTATGGAACCTAACTGGACTCCTTGACCTAAGAGAATTTCAAATCTATCTTATTCTTAACTGTTGTGTGAAAGCCGGGTGCAAATACGACTTCAACATTGTCTTATAAAACCCATTTATATTCTCGGATTTTACTGTATTTTTCGACTTACAAAATCCAAGAAAATGAACATTTGCTCTTTTGTAGCTCTCGTATTCATACCAAATACCATACCATTCCAGCTAAATCGTTCAAATCCTCTTTGTCCCGCTTGAATGTCTACAAATACAAGCTCAAATATGCCCTTAGTTCGTAGATTAAAGATACCTTATACCCCCGCTAAAAGGAAGAAAAAAAAAAGGAATTTCAGAACATTCACTAAGAAGTCATCAAAAAACATTAAAAAGTAGACACCCTTTTTACAATGTTAATATTGTTCCTTTCATTCAAATCTTAAATAAAAGATAGACATGCATTGAGCTAGCTAGTAATTCCAACGTTTTGTTTTTCGGTTGAAGATGCCAGGTCCATATGTGGAGTAGGCAATGTTAACAAGGAGGGGAAATTGCAATGAAGCAAATAATGCAATCGGAACACAAGCCAGCAAAGAGACAGGAATGGCAACCCATGATAATCGTTCATGAAGAACAATAAAAATAGTTGCACCAAAGGATATCATCATGGTCACTATGGAGAAAAAGAGGGCGGTAAGACCAATTATCATCTTTCTAGGCAAAGTTTCCAGAAAATCGTCTTCTGCGTAACGTGACGTGAGGATGCCTAAGAACATCAACACTGAAGTGGCGGAAGAAAACAGAGATAACGTGTCTGATACTATAAAAACCATAAAGGAGTTACGTTGAAGGAATATGGGGATGCCATTACCATTGTTACCACCTGGTACGGTAAAGGCTGCTGTAAACATAACCGTTGCAATAAGAGCGGCCACAACCATAGATGATGATGCTGTATCTTTCATCCATTTTTCTGCTTCTTTGAGCAGGTCTTTGTGCTCCTCTGTAAACAATTCACGAGGTGTCTTATCTTCTACATTCCTATCTTCTTTGTACCTGGGTTGTACCATGTTCTCTACCTCCTACCAAGATAGAAACAAATGATTTAACAAGATACAAAATATATAGCAAATTCGTAATTAAGACATGTAATCAAAGTTGTTTGTAATAAGTAGGTGAGAGTGAGAGGAACACCTTAAACCAGTGTAGCTCCCGTTGCATCTGTAGAGCTGCACCAGATACCCTAGCAAGTTGGGACGAAGGTGATAGCATCCCAGCTAGATGTAAACTATTGTTAAAAAATTTATCAGTACATGCTACTATTTCATTCTTATGTGCACCTATCCCATATATGAGGTTGAAGATTTTTTCTTGGCGTTGTTCAATCGCAGATAAAAATACACCCTTCTCATTTCCGTCAAGGCTCCACATTAAATGAGGACAATGTTTAAAAATCTCGACAAGAAACTCCTTATTCCCATACTTGACAGCTTCAAAGAGTGCTGAATATGCATCAATCTTATTAAGCTGTGACTCATCCAAAGTAGAAATTTCCTTACAAATGCAATTGAGTATTTCAAAGGCTTGAATGTTCATTAGCTTCTTGTCGAATATTTGCTTGATACCTGGGACTGTGACCAAAGCTCTGTCATGATTCATAGGGCAGTAAAGGAATTAAGAGAGTAGTAGGTGTTACATACCGAATCGCTTAAGGACATCCCAAATTAGTACAAGAAACCGCTCCAGTGCTGCAGTATAAAACAAGACTTGCTGACTTAGAATGTTGGGGCAGATTATTAGCCAACCATTTGGTAAAAAACTCAAAGGACCATCAAGAAAAACATACCAAATATTATAGAGAAAGAGAGAGAGAGAGAGAGAGAGAGGTAATTTACGCATGAAAACTCTGACCTAAGTTGGAACATAATAACCGAAACCGAAAGGATTAATGCTGTCCAACTAAGGTTAATGATGGGTGTTACCAATGTCCAAACAAATGGCTTAGACATGCATCCCTGGACTCAATTTTTAGCCACATGTTACGAAATGGAGCAGTTTTTTTGTAGACCCAAAGAGTGCCATGTGTCACTCAACCATGTGAGGTATAGGTAAGGTTGGCTATGCATCACGTTTATACTACCAATATATATATAGATCAAGCCAAGTAGATAGGTAGACTTGAATAACATAAACTTGGTAACTCAAGAAATTGATTCAAGGAGGATTGAGTGACTCAAAAATTGATCAAAAAAAAAGTGACTCAAAAATTGAAATGGTGTGTGTATATGTAGTTAGTCCTGCTTATAATGATTATCGTAATTCCTGGTCAGTTTTTCACAAATGGTTCATAAACATATCAGCAAGAACTGTTGAATCAATGGACATATTTTAAAAAAGCTTGTAGTCTAAATAATAGTTTTTGGAGATGGTTTTAAAATCTGATTATTAATTTTGGTTGTTAAGATAATATAACAAGTTGACCTCAGAAGATCTAGGTACACTAGATTGGGAGATTTAGATTGTTAAAAATAAGGTATTCGTACCAAATTATATAATGTATGGTAGTAAATATAGTTTCAAAGAGTTTTGAGAATGATACACAAAAGAATCGATGAATGGTTGAGTGAGGATGATTCCTCTTAATTGAATTCACTGATTTTGATTTATGAATCTTTTTTTTTTTTACATATAGTTTATATATCTTTGCGGCGACTTCAGGTGCAGATTCGGTCACAGACCTACCATGGATCATCAAAAGGCTCAGAACTCATGATTTTGGTAATAAAGACGACCTATAAATGTAGGGGCTCTTCGAGCGAGGAGAAAGCAACTGGACCAAAAGGTCACTGCATTGGAGGGATAGGGTCAATGTAAAGAAGGAGCCAATGTGTACCAAAGGCAGGATCTACGGCCTATATATATATATATATATATCCTGACAACTAGATGGTAGACTTGAATCAACATAATTCAACAAGGATCGAGGGACTCGAAAGGGCGTGTATATATGTGTATATATGTAGATATAGTTAGTCCTGCCATTATTGTAATTCCTAAATGGCGTGTATATATATGTATATAGAGTTAGTCTTGACTATCATGATTATTGTAATGCCCGGTCAGTATTTTGTAAATGGTGTAAACTAACATCAGCAAGAAATGTTCAACCAACGGACGCCATTTAAGAAAACTAGTAGCCTAAAAAAGAGTTTTATGAGAGGGTTTTACCATCTGATTAGATGGTTTGGTGGTTAGGATAATATAATCAGTTTAGCCATGATCTTTTTTTTTTGTGTGTGTCTTGTGGGTGTGTGTTGAGTGTGTTTGTTTAGTTCAAAATATCAAAAAAAAAAAAATAATGGTTTAAATTAAACATACATTGAGTAATCATGTCGTCTCGATGACTTGGGTCGTCATGGGGCTTCTCTATGTCTCCAATGATGTTTCGAGATGCAAGGTTTAGTTGCACATGTATACCTGTAAGTGAGAAAAAGACTCAATCAAAATCTTGGCTCAATCAAAATAATATTCTTTTCATGGAGATGGATAACCATCATTTACAAGCATAAAAATATTAAAGGACTTTTCTACTGAGACCCTAAAGGGTTGAGACCACATTGAGGCCATGCTTGTGATGCACGGATCTCAAAATTTCATTAAATCTGTTTTTGAAATTTTGAGATCCGTGCATCACATGCAAGGTCTCCGTAAGTAATTGTAGTAATTGTTGTAGAGATTTAATAAGCCAAAACTGTATGCTACCTTTTACGTAGAGGTTTACTTAATTTGGAAAAAGGGAGTAACGGTAAAGGTCTCTTAAGTTGACTTTAGTGTATTATTAACATAACCTACCTTGTCAAGTCCCCTTGATAGTCAGATGTTGAACAATACAATGTGGACTGTGCCTTTAGTGGAGTCATTGTTTCGGACTGATCTCCCTTTTTTCTATTCAAAACTTGATCTCTAAGTGCTAATCTCTTTAGGATTTAACGAGAAATTTAAAGATCTTTAATTAATGATTATATTACTTCTCAAGTGACTCTAAAACATTAAATCATTGAATTAAATTTGATATCCAAGATTAGAACTATTTTAAGTCTATCTAACTTATTTAACTCAAATTAGGGATCTTGAATGTCATAATTAAGAAAGTCAAATTTTCTCCATTACCTGTCAATCTCTAATGCACACGTCCCTTTTATGGATTCAATTAAAAACCTTAATAATAAGAGATTAATTTTCATGGGGTCAATAATTACACTTTTACCCCCATGTAATGTAGAAATGGAGCTCCCCATGATGGAGAGCTCCGCTTGATATTTAAACTGTAATAATAATTATTATCTTATAATAATAAATGTGAAAAAAAGAATCTTATAATAATTATTATCTTCTATTTGCACCGCGATGTCCACTCATTTGCACAACCACTGTGGGAATTGATAATAGGATTTGAAAAAGCGCAATCCTTCCTTTGCATTCTGAATCTTGTAGTGGACAGAGGAGGAGGATGGTTCCCTATGTTATCTTCTACATCACTATATGGCAGAACCCAATCGTCTGAAGGGATACTGCCATCCCAAGAATGGCTCTCTGCAGACTCACAGAAGTTGCCATCCAGAGGATTTCTTGGGGTAGAATCCGCCATGACTAAAAAAAGAGAGGAAAAACGAATTCAAATCCTAGCTAACCGCAGTTATAGTGGATAGGAACAAGAAAGATAGAATTAAATCCAGTCAAAATCTCAATTAGAGAGAGATAATGCAGGACACGTTACAAGGTTAAAAAAATTCATATTCCCAAAGAGGGATTGAGACTTACTCTGCAATGAAGAATGACTTCGTTTCCTGTTGCAACTGTTTGATTTTGGGCAAGACTCTTATCGATAGGAAAGTTCTAAATATTCAGGGGAAGAAGAGTAAAAGAAGGAAGATGTCTCGTTTTGTGTTTGAAATTTTCCAGTAAGTAGAGTTTAAAAGAAGATGCTGGCATATCTTCTCAACTAATATAATGAGAATTCTGGATGTTGAATACGTTGATTGAAAGTATAATGTCTAAAATACCCTTACATAAAATGATTATAAATAAAAGTGTAAAAGAAAATTTGTAAAAAACTAATTTTTATAAGGGTAGATTTGTCCTTTTATCCTTCCACTTTCTCTCTCCCAAGTCTCAATCACTCTCACGTCATTTCCTCCCTCACTCACTCTCTCTCCCTTTCCCACGCCACTCTCTCCTGTATAGAGATTGACTCAGCCAGTTCAATTGCACTCACATTCAATCGCACCGTCATGTCAACACATGTCTATTTTAATTCTTATTAACCTTAGTTAAGATTTATTGACCCTTAGGGTTCAATAATCTAATCTTGATTTTTAGGAATTATTTTTTTTATAAAAAATAAGCTTAGGTTAACGTGTCCCCTTTAACCTTTATTAATTGTGGTTAAGATTTAGTAACCCTTAGGGTTCAACAATCAAATTTTAGTTTTTAAATTATTATTTTTTAAAATAACCTTAGGGTTTAAATTTCTTAACCCTTGGGTTACTTTTTTTAAATATTTTATTTTCTAAAAACTAAGGTTAGATTGTTGAATCATAAGAGTTAGTAAATCTTAACCATGATTAAGATGAGTTAAAATGGATATGTGTTGACTTGTGGGTCTGATTGAGCTCTCCTTAAGTTAGCCAGAGGCCAACATGTTTCTCTCCCTTTCACACACGTGCATCATGTTAGTCACACTAGCGTGGCTCACACTTTCTTCTCTCTCTCCCTCTTCCCTATCTCTCGTGCAGCCCACTAGTATATGTTATTAGCATTCATAATTAAAAAGCACGTTCAAGGTAATTATAAATTGCTTTCCATTTTCCAAGGGAGGAGTGCCGACTGACATGATAATCTGACAAACTGTCAGAAAATCAAAGATACACTTGGATTGCCTGCACAGACGCCTTTTCTTACCGATGTATTATTAGTCGCCTTTCCAGGTAGGGGGCTAAATGTTTATGATGGAAACGGATAACTTGACAGGTGGAGTTTTTTCTAGTCAGATTGAAGATTTGGTTTGTCTTGAGGCCATTTGGATAATACTCATGATGATATGAAGGGTTCTGTTACATTAAAATATGTTGTGTTCGAAGATAGAATTTGAGTTAAGGGTATATTGATCGCTTACTGCTTCTTTTACGGTTTGAGTAGTATACAAATATCACGATCAAGGAACAGATCTTGATTTGATGATGTGATAAGCTTTTAGATGTTGATTAAAGAGAAAGCTCAAGGAGGTCTACTCCACAAGGGCAAAACGTGTCCTTTTAAGGATTTCAGTGGAATTAAATTACTGTTTATTTTAACGCCCTTATGATGTTTTTTCTTCAATACCGGTCTTGATTCAATGGCGTATTGAGCTTCTCCATCCGTCATTGATCCAAAGCTCTAAAGAGTTATACTCCACCGGGAAGAAAAGGCGATTATTGGTTCAGCCTTCTTTCCTTAAGGATTTAGTGGATCCATATGATCACCATGCACCCTAATGACTTGTCAGGGGGATTGATGTGTAGTTGACCACTACTCGCCGTGGGAATGGGCGTGTGTGTTCCCCTCATCTCCTATTCCAACAGTACAAATTACTCTTGGGTTGACAGTCAGGAAGGAATTTGGGATGATTCTTGCCCCATTTTCTTGTGGGCTAGTGGAGGAGCGTGGGCTCTATAGTCCCATTCTTAACACATTAGATGAGTAAGGCCTAGTGGTGGATATCGTATACGCCCTGAGAGTGGTGCCCTCGTCTAGTACCTATGATCTCTATAGAATGAGGCATCACAAAGGCGTATGACCCACCTTTGTCGGTATTAATTTTATGTATTCGGGGAAGGATGATGAGATGTGGTTTGGAGGGCTTGGAAGGAATTTGTTAAATAAATAAACGCTTTTGGAACTGGTTTACTTTTTAATCTTTGAAGAATACATTTGAATGGCTGCTTAGGTCATAAAAACCCAAAGGAGTCAGTTAAAACCTTGAGTCGTTTTAACAGTTTGATGAGCTAGCATCTTCCTTAACATAATACAATTGTCCTTTGTCAGAGTTTGTTACATATCCTTGTCAGAGTTTGATACACGTCATATCAACCTTGAGATTTTTTCGATTCGAATAACCTGAGTTGAGATGATCCTCTATAAAGAGAGGATGCTCTCACATGATAAAGAGATTACATTTTCAAGAAAAATAAAAAAAATTCAATAAAGGTCTTCTTCTCCAAGAAACCCTGATTTTCAAAAAAAACTTTCTTCTCCAAATAGTGTTTTTAGATCTAGAAAAGAGCTTTGGTACTCTCCCTCTAACCGTGTTCATTGATTCTCCACTCGATCTCTTTTGATTTGTTCTTTAGGAAACTGAGGAAGAACAATCGATGCAGTAGAACTGAGTTACATCAAGATTGCAGATCACCTAGAAATACTTGAAGAGAAGTTTGTAGACAAAGTACCAGAGTTCCAGCTCAACAAAACTTCAAATCCTCAGATTCAACGAAGGAGTTTTTTTTTTCAAAAGTTCTAGTGGGGAACTAGCCCTAGCTCTGCCCATACCTGACATTGATAATCCATCTGTATAGGTATTTTATCTTCTTAGGCCTATAAATACCCTTTTTTTACCCCCTACCCCTCTCCTATCTCCTTCAAAAGCTCCAAGGGACCTCATCCCAATCCAAGCCCAGCCCACACCTAGCCAACCCACGCCTAGGGCTCTTACCACCTTGACGTTCTCACCCCTATGCCTAAGGAACGAAGTTCACTTGACCACTTTCTTCTTCTCTTCTATTCTGTTTACAGTTTTATTTTTGAATGTTCTTGCATTTACTTTTAATTAAAACTTTATAGGTGACTTTTTAATTTAATAGATAAATTTACATGTGTGTTATTTTATGCTTGCTATCTTTCATTATTTAATTTCATGTTATTAGTAGATCTTGGTAACCTCTCAAAAAAAATGATTTTTAAAATTGACTCCATCCTTCTCATCTCTCCACCATTCTAGCATTTCAAATTTTTAGTTCTCATTATTTGCACATACTAATTCAAGTAAGGATTCGACATCCGACACACCATTGTGCTAATATCTTTGCATTTTGCAGGAATTAAAGAATCAGAATAGAAAATTATTGTTGAAATAGGGTGATTCAAAATTATGGAAAAACCCAACTTTCAATGCTTTTTTGTCCCAACTACCACCCTTCGCTTTACCTTCATACCCTAGGCCTTCTAAACCCTACAAATAACTCACCCCTGCAAGCCTTTAACCCATGCAAAGAACTACCTGTAGAAGCTCTGCAAAATTCACCAGCAATCCGAAAAACCCTCCACCAGCAACCTTCCTAGGTCCTAAGGATTGAGATCCGAAAAAAACCTCGTATATTATTTTATAGCCGTTTGTTGTCAAAATCCCTGGTCCATCTCTAGGAAATCATAGCCTCTCATTAACTCTGATAGTAGAGGTCCCCTTACCCTCTCTATGGGTAAAGGGGACCGTTTGAAAGCGGAAACTCACTCCCCCTTATTTACACAGATAGAAATCGGGTTCTCCAACTCCCCTAGCATCCAGGGCACCCTAAGCTTATAGGGAAGTCCCTGCAGTACCGCCATTTTAGGCCATCCCAGAACAGTGGCTCCCTCCCCGTTTGTGCTGGCCCCTGGTCCATTCCAGGGCCTGGGCTTTGCCCCTTGACCCTCTTGCATTAACATTGACCTTCCCCAGGCCTCTAGGCTTCCTATCCTTGACCAAGTTTGTGAAAAATCGAAAACCCTCCAGAATGTCGGTGTTGGGTTTACCGACATTCTGGAGCTTCGTTCATTTCAATAAGAAAACACCACTATGGGCTAATCACAGGTTAGTCCTAAAGCCTAGCTCATGGCCCATACCTCACCAAAGGGCTCAAGGACCCTCTGGTAGCCCTATAACCCCTACCCGTGGCCGAATTCTCAAAAATGGAAATTGTCCAAAATGTCGGTAATGTGTTTACCGATATTCTGGTGGCTTTCCCTTAAATCAGCAAAAACCTCCTGTAAACTGAGGTTAAAACCTCACCTAGGGTCTAGTTAAGATCCCTGAGTGCCCCTAAAGGTTCAAGCATCCTCTGAGATGCTCTCACTTGTTCGCAATAACCGCCATGTTGTTTTCTATAAAAGACTGGAATTGACGATAATCCCTCTACCGACATTTCAGTTCTGTAAAGAATTGAAAATTGTGGTACTGATATTACCGCCAATTCCAGTGTCTTTGTATTTGGGCTTTGAACAGGGCACTGACCTTGTAGGAGGCCAGTTTAGGCCCTGCAATGGCCTCTGGACCCCATTTTCTAGACCTTGACTTTCCCCAAGACCTTAACCCGGGTTAAACTTAACCCCGATTAATCTATCCTAACCCTAGTTAATCAATCAACTTAGGTAAAAATCAGAAAATTAAAAAATGCAAATAGGGCCAAAACCAGACCTTAGCCACTCCCAGGTTCATCCCTAACCATGGTTAACAACCTTAACCTTGGTTAGTTCAACCTAAGCCACTCTGGTGCAACCCTTAGCCTCCTCAGCTAATCAACCCTAGCCTCCGGGCTATACCATAAGATACTCCGGTGCGCACACACACCCCTAACCCTGGTACGGGTTAAAGTACCACCTGAACTACACTTGGTTTGATCCTATCCTGGCAGGTATGTAGGTAACCCAACCCAAGTTTGACCTTGGTTTGGATTTTCTCCTTCTTGGGTTAACACTAGGCTAAACACTTAAGTATTGCTCTTAATTTTGATTTATTTGGCTTATACCTAGGGAGTAGATAACCATCTTAGACAGAGATCTCGGGTGCCTAACACCTTCCCCGGGATTTAATCGAACCACCTACCTAAACTCAAATCAAGACATTAAGTCCTATCTAACCACCCGGATCCTATTTCCCCAAACAAAATAGGTGACGACTCTTAGTCAACTACTAAGACATCCAAAAGGTTATTTTAGCGTCGTTCCTCCGTAGGGCCCGACTCGGAAGGAAAGGTGATAAAATCCCGTGCTCACATCATGAACACTTAGTTTATCATGCACATGTTTCTCACACATACGATTCCAACAATCACAAAAGTACATGAGTTAAGATGATGATATGGTATACTCACATGCTTTGCGCACTCTGATTATGTAGTACGCTACAATTGATAATGATGATTATATACATGTAATATTATGCTATTAGTTAGACTTTATATCCATTGAGCTTTTTTGTTGCTCAGTCGAATTTTTATTGTCAGCATTTTTAGAGTAGACATAAGGAACCGAGCCGTGGGTTGAGGAGGAGTATCAGGAGAAGAAGAAGGTGACCTCCTTGAGAAGGGAGTGAAGTATTTAGATCATTTCCCTTATTATTAGACTTTTGTTTTATTTAAGGATTGTAATAGATACTTGTGATTTTATGATATTGCTTAGGTTTAAACTTAGATATGGGGACCACGACAGATGGTCTGAATGTGGGTTTGAAGATCATGTTGGCCACAAATTATATTAATATTTTATTTCATTTTTGAGGATCTTTTATTGTCGTTATTAAAGGAAAATTTTTAGATTCTCAATTTATCAGGCCTTGTATGCTATTAAGTCAAGTGGGGGCAAGCAGTGTCACGAGCCCAAGGTCCCATTTGGCCAAGGTGATATTTTGGGAAGTGACACTTTCCCAACTCTTGGGATCTTTCCTTGTATTTCGGACCTTCCCCTTGTCATTTTGGACTTCTTTTGGTTAACTTTATTTGGCCCCTATTCAGATAAAAAACAATTAGGATTACCAACTTGCTCTAGCGAACTCAGGTTGGCTCGAGTGAAGTTCAAAATCGAAGAGCCAACTTTGTTGTTCGAGCCTTCCTTTTTGTTCTCGGATTTATTTTCTTGCTTGAGCAAAACTAGGTTTGCTCGAGCGAGATCAAGACCAGAGCAATGTGTTATACACTGCCACAAATTTGAGGTATTGAGATTAACACCAAGTCAAGGTGATGTTGATTATAACATTGCCCTTGGAATCTTCCCCCAGATCTCTTAACCTACCTTGGTGTAACCTAAACCATAGTTAATATGCCAAAACCACCATTTGCTCCTACATGAGCCTAAACTTCCCAATAAAAGAGAAAAACACAACGACAACAACAACAAAAAACCATATAAAAATCCTAAAATCAATCTTAGCATGCAATTCTATCGAACTACACTACTCTAATTCCACCAAGTCAGGTATGTAGTTAACCCTAACAGGTCTGATCACCCCTAGTTTCATTTCCCTTTCCACTTCAGTTCGTCTTTTAATTAGAATAATTAAAATAAATTCTTTCTAATTTCCATTAAAATGTCACCAATTTGGCATAGATTTAGGGAGAAAGTAACAATCTCCGGATGGGGGTTTGGATCCCCAACCTTAATCTAATCACTTACCTAGAGTTTCAAAGTAGACTTTAGGCCCTCATCCATTTAAAACCCGGGATCCTATTTTTCTTAAAATAAACCGTAGATCGGAAAGCACCTTCAAAACCACTCGAGAGAAGCGAGGGGACCCATGTATTTGCATGACCCCTCAAATTTGACCTTGCCTACACCCAGAACCAATCCTTAGCGATCCTGCCCGAACAACAATGAATTGATTCCAAAGCTTGTACCTGAAACCAAACTAATGGTTTAGTCTATCTAACCCTGACTTCAATCTTAAACAATGAAAAGAACATTAACAACTGCCCTTCAGAGAGTAATCCTGTCTATTCTTTCTTGCACTCTTTCTAACCCTCTTTGCATGTTTGACTAGGTATAGAAACCATTGGCGAGATATCTATCAAGTTTGTTTCGTCCAACAATTGACATTGCCTCCTTACCTAGAGATTCTCAATTTAGGCATTTAGCATCGTTCCTCCCCAGGCCAAAGCCCGAAAGGAAATGCGATAAAATCTAGTGCACACAAGGCCCTTACAACATAATGGTGAAAGACGATGGTGAAAGACGGAAAGGAAGAAGGGTTTTCTATAGGTGGCAAGAAAGCATCTCCTCCATACTTGATCGAAGTGGCTGCAGATGGGATATATCTGCAGAAGGTAATAACAGATCTCCTTTGTACTTGGTCCATGTTGGATGACATTGTAATTGTAGTTTCCATGATTTCAAGAAATAATAGAGAAGTTGTACTTGCGTGAAAATTTGTGTGCTTTATTTGTTAACCCACTTTTATATATTTCAAAATGAGTTTGTAGCACAAAAGTAGTTGTGCTTCACATGTTACAATTTGATTGGTGAAGAGTGAAAAAACCGTGTATTCATTGGCAAAGTACAAAAACTATGCTCTATATTGAACGTGGATCTGCAGCATAAGGCTTTTGTAGCATAGAAGTTTCAAAAGTAAGGATAGGATGCCATATCATCATCTAGGTTTAGGTTTAGATAAAATATTAGATTTGTCATTGTTGTTTCCATTCAACATTTCAACCCTAAAGCAAAATGATGATGTGGCATCCTGCCTTTGCATCTGCAACTACTAAGCATGAAATGATTAATATGGTCACATAAGTTCTCTTAAAAGGGCCCAAGAAATTTTTAGCTATTGTGATTATAGAATCATAAACTTCTTTTTCAATTTATAGGAAGAGTAGTTGAGTTGGGAGGAACTAACGTGAGTAGATCCATCGCTGCCAAAATCTGAATCGACTTCCACTTGGGAATGCAGAGTATCTTTGAGCCAACACATACATAACAGAGTCCTCATTAGAATCCACAACAGTAGCCAATCGTGGGTAGCATTGTAGTAGTTCCAACACAACATCTATGGATGAAAAAATAGTAGGAGAGTATTACAGAACAATTTTGAGAATATTGGACATGATTAAGAAGGAAAATATGCTTACCGTAGATATCAGCATAAATTGCTGAAGTTAGAAGTGAAATACCATTGTTGCTTGTTTCTGGATTTAGCTCTTCTTTTGCAGTGACTGAGTAAAGATAATGAACCATGTCTTTATGGCCACAAGAAGAAGCCATGACAACTGGGATTCGATCTTTCTCGCCTGCAATGCCAAGTAAATTTCTATTCTTTTTCACCATTGCCTCTGCCATCTTTGTGATTCCGCTAGAGGCAGCAAGGTGAAGAGCTGTGTTTTGGACATCATTTTTCAATTCTAAGGACTCTTCTCGCATCAACTTCACCAACTCCTCCACAAGCTGCACTTGTCCAGAAACAACAGCAATATGAAGAGCAGTGTCCTTTGTTTCTGAGATGAAATCATTCACTACATCAGGATGGAGTTCAATGAACTTTTTTGCATTCTCCCAGTCACCATGGTACACGGCCTTGAATAAGGGTAGACTCTCAGTGTAGTCATTGCTTGTAATCCCTGCTAAGATTCTTTCTTTAGAAGGACTAATACAAGTCATTATGGCATTCAATAAATGTTAAAGTGCTGATTTTTTTGTAGAGGCCTCTTCAAGGATTCATATTAGAATAAGGAGAGTGTGTCTTGCACCCCTTTTCAAGAGCATTTCAAAATAGAGCTGTGCTAGACATACTTTCATGCATTCCATATTCAGCCAAAAACCAACACCTTTCCTGTTTTTGGCTAAATAGGGAATGCCTAAGAGTAGGGCTAGCATGCCTCTTGAAAATAATATGACAAAGAAGAATATTTTTATTTCGAGAATTGTGTTGTACCCAAAATGCTTTTTCATGGAGTGCAGTACATCCTCTTGTATATTCTACAAGGAATATCACAGAGGCATCTACAAAAGATGATAAATCTTAAATGGCACTTTTACATTTGCGTGCAATATCAATTTTTTTCACATTTCTTTTATATCTCATAAAAAAATTTACTAAGTAAAAACCATAAAGATTCTAATTAGGGTGGAAATTTAAAGTTACTTACTAAAATTTTCCTTACATTCTAGTCAAACTATAAGCCATGCTTACAAACTTATATTGTATATTGTAATCTGTTCGGTATTTTAAATATTCAATATTCGCAATTGTAATTCAAACATATAGGTAATTAAATATATAATAATATTCGTACTTTTGTATTTTTCCCATTTCTTATTTTTTGAGGGTCCAACACAGCTTAAACTCATGTGGACTTGAAGCTTAGCAACAAGCACATGCACACATTAGAATAACCAAGTTAAAAGTAACTAAACGTGCCCATAATTAGCTAAAGGAAGCAAGGAAAATCTACAAAATTAAATACTATCTGGAAATAATGAATGATCTAAAAATGATTCTAAGGTATCTATAGGTCTTGATCCAAATCTCATATAGAATTATAAAAATAGGCATGTCACTATTTGGACCTATGACAAGGCTTTTTGGGAGATGAAAAGGCCATGTCCCCATTCTAAAGGGCAACAACCCTATCTAGATTACTGTGATTCTAGCAACAACTTATTAAGCTGCTATATGAAACTTAATGTAAAGTCCATGTTTTAGTGTTGACTTATTCCGTTGTAAAAATAGTGAGTCTAGTATATCTTGTGTCATTGCCTACAAGCGTCCAAGACAAGTGAAGATGAAGACTGAAGAAGATAAGTTAAAGACATTCCAATCAAAGCCTTTGTTTCACTCATAAGATGGTAAGTGGCCTAGATACCATGTTACCTTAGGTGGAAATTAACTTAGAATTTTCATATGAACCTTAGGTGACTAGATATGTAGCCTTAAGAGTGTTAGATGATCTTAAAAACCAAGGTTCCTTGTAAGAGGCATATCTCATTTACCATAGCTCCGTTTTTGGTCCATAATATCAAATTGACTGTATCAAAAGTATTTACAACTTTGATGAAGAAAAAAATCAATAAACAAATTTTTAAATCCTGGTCGACCGGATTTATGAGTGGTCGACCGACTGTCAGAAATAATCTACTGTATTTTGTTTTTAAGAAAAACCGTACAGTCGGTCGACTGGGAAGCACGAATTTTGTGTTGTAGAAGGTTTCTAATCTTATTTTTGGTTCTATATATGTTGGGTTTGATTCTCCATTCAAGCCAAGGAAGTTTGTGAGAGTTTAGAGTGTTTCTACAGGATTATTGGGGTTGCTCAAACCCATTCTTCTCTCTTCCACCCTAGAGATTGCAAGCTATTCTTTCATCCTTGCTTTCTTGATTATTCCTTTGATCAGGATACATCTAGGGATTGTATGATTAATGAAAACCATCAGCCCATTCTGTGAAGAACACTTTGGCCGGTGTGTTCCGGAGCCTTTACGAAGGAGATTGATCCGAGAAGGATCGTGGATATTTGGTTGGTGCAATCCGAAGCTGTCGTGGACGGAGATCGATCTTTGGAGATCGTGGTTGTCGAGATTCAAGAGAAGTAGAGGCTGCAGAGGATGTTCACGGGTCTTGCGAGAACGTGATTACTTATTGAGGCATGTTGGACTAGCCGTGGATCGATGAGTTCAAGTCCTGTTTGGGTCAGGTTTGAGTCTGTAAGTATCTTTACTTTGTCTTAGTGATCTCTTTGCTGGACTAGGTCCCGTGGTTTTTCCCAGAAGGGTTTTCAAGTAAAAATTCCTTGTGTTGTGGTTTGTTTGTTTTCTCTTAATCCGCACTTTATTGTTCTTCCTGCCTTAGTTAATAACTTAATTGTTAAATCTTAAAAATGGTAGATAGACTTTATAGGAAGACCTAGCCACCCCCTTGAATTTGTGAGTTCTCAACTCGAATATTATTTTTGGGGTTCACTGGAATTTTATATATTTTAATTAAAAGCCACTCAAGGGGAGTGGGGGGTTTGGTAGTCTCCTACATGTTTACTAAAATTAAAAGAAAATGGGGGGGGGGGGGGACATAAACCCTACCCCTACAAACCGACCCTAAAGAAGAAAAAACGGAGGGGACATAAACCTTACCCCTTCAAGACAACCAAAGAAAAAATTAAAAGAGGGTGGGACATAAAACCTTACCCTTAGAGACACTTCAAAAGATCTATTAAAAAAAATTAAAATCAAAATTAGACCTTAACAATTCTAATATTTCCAAGACCCATTTTATCCAAAAGAATTAATGAATTAATCTTGGTCAGGATATTATTAGAAGAGAAAAAAGTTTCTGACACCATCAAATAACACCAAATGTTAGCTAATCCATCTGCTACATAGTTAGCATCCCTATAAACGTGTTTGAAGGAGTGACTCTCATGAATGAGAGATTTTGTCTTGAGATCCCTATACCAATTCAGCCGAGATGAAGTAACTTTACCATTCCACGTGTACACTAGAATTTTTGAATCGGATTCTATTTTCATATCACGAATATCAAGATGATTGCATAATAGAAGACCATCCAGAAGGGCCTGAGCTTTCGTAGAGTTATTGCTACAAATACCTTAGAACAGAAAAAACAAGCAACTATGTCTCCATTATGATCTCTGATAACACCTCCTCCGCTTGATATGCCTGGATTTCCTCTCGAGGCACCATCTACATTAAGTTTCATTCTACCCCTGGGGGGACAGAGCCACTTAACTAACAACGGCCGGAAAGGAGACAGGATATGATGAGCCATTCCAAAAATGGGAGACAAGTCCAGATCAGCCTGTGAATAAAAAGAACCAATATCCAAAAATTTTCTCTTTAAATTGTTCAACAAAAATAAATTGCTTCTCGCCTTAGAATCATATTTTCGTCTGCACCTCTCAATCCATATCTCCCAGACTATCAAAGCCGGGACAAGGAGGAAAAGAACATTTTTCCTAGAAGAAACCCCACGAAACCATCTCTTAAGGCAACAATGAATGTTATCCTGAGGGTAAATGGTGATGAGACAACAATTAGAGAAAAACTTCTAGAGGAAAATAGCAATGTCACTTCTGACAAACAAATAGGAAACGATTTCCATCCTACCATTCTCACAGCAACAACATTTACTAACCATAGGAATTCTCAAACCTTGAAGAGTTGAATCAGTTGGAATAGCATTATTCATAATTTTCCAACAAAAAATCTGAATTTTAGGAGGGATAATAGGATGCCATATAACTGACAACCAAGAAAGAGAGTGATTTCTCACCCTCAGATGATTCCAAGCTGATTTAATTGAAAATTTTCCAGCTGTAGATCTATTCCATATAAAAACATCTTCCTCAATTGAAGTAGCAAAACCTCTAGATTTAATATTTTCAATAGTAGAGGACATCAAGAATTGACTTACCTGAGATAAGTCCCAATCTCCAGCTGAGATGAGGATGGTCCCAATATTAGGGCTGATTGGAGGAGGGTTTATGACTTGATAAATTAGAGTTTCATCCCCAAACCAATGATCAAACCAAAAATTGACTTTAAAACCATTACCAATGAGCACAGTGGAGTTGGAATGCATAAACTAAAAAGCTCCACAAATATCTTTCCATAATTTCGAAGCTCCCCTATTAAGCAAAGCATTCCACACATGACTGACACTGTATTTAGCTTTATAGAAGCGAGACCAGAGACTCTCTGAGGTGTAGATATTCCAAGCTTGTTTAACTCTAAAAGCTGAAGAAAACTCTGACATCTTCCTGATACCCAAACCACCCTTTGAATGAGGCAAAGAGCTTTTTTTCCAATTATCCCAATATCTCCTTTTAGAAGTTTTCAAATTGTTCCAGAAAAATTTAGCCATAGAGGAATCAACATAACAACTAAGGCTAGCAGGGATGTGAATGGCCAATAAAATATAAGCAGGAATGAAAGACAAAACATGTTTAATTAGAATCAAATGCCCTCCTATAGAAAGAAGCTTCCCAGACCAACTAGAAATGCGCCTCTGGATCTTCTCAATCAGAGGAATAAAATAAGACCTCTTCAGCCTGCCTTTGAATAGAGGAACTCCCAGATATGTGAAAGGAAATTTGTTGAATTTAAATCTGGTGCAATTAGATATGGCCCTCTTTCTAGATATAGAAATCTTATCCGAGCAAAACATCGAGCTTTTTTGCTTGTTTATTTTTTTACCATAAGAATCTTCATAAATCTTAAAAAAATCAAATATTCCTTTTAAGCTTCTGGATCTGCCATTACAAAAAATTAGGCTGTCATCAACATATAAAAGATGAGAAACTGGAAAACCATACCTCCTCCAAAGAGAGGGAGGATCCATCTCTTGTCCCTCATTATTTGATGGGAATAATTATAACTATTAGAAAGCTCGAATGAGAGCATTTTTAAAATCATTGGATGAAAGAGTATGGATCTTTGTTGAACAAGGTTGTACCCAACCAACAAAGACCAAAGATGGCCAGACTATCTCTAAACTTCTTCTGAATTGACCAATATGGATTTTGAAAGTTATAGATGAAATAATAAAGGTCTTAATACAATCTTCACTGCTGTCACACTCGAAGAATTTTGGTGGATTTCTAAATGTGACACTTCGAAGGAGGCATGGGACATTCTTCAAATTAACCATGAAGGGACTACAACTGTCAAGATCTTCAAACTTCAAATGCTAACCTTTAAGTTTGAAAAGTTAATAATGAATGATAATGAAAATTTTGACAGTTTTTATGCTAATTTGATTGTCATTGTCAATTCTAGTTTCAATCTAGGGGAAGGAATTCCTGAGTCCAAAATTGTTAGAAAAATTTTGAGATCTTTACTTGACAGATTTCGATCGAAGGTTACTGCCATCGAAGAGAGCAAAAATGTTGATGCTCTCAAAATCGAGGAGTTGGTTGGTTCTCTCCAAACTTATGAGTTAAATCTAAACCCGTCTAAGAAACCAAAATCTATTGCCTTGAAATCTGTCAAGGAATCCATAGATGGTTCAGATAATGACTCTGAGGATGATGAAAAAGAGTCGGCTTTATTTGCAAAGAAATTCATAAATTTTTTGAAATTTAATAAGAGATTTAATCTTAAAGGACAAAAGTCTTTTGAGAAGCATAAATCCAAGCACTTTGAAAACAAGAAACACTTAAAAGTCTAGACAAAAAAATTCAAGGTGTTCAATGCTATGAATGTCAAAGCTATGGCCATATTGCCGCTGAGTGCTCTAATAAGAAAAGATTTAAGGGCAAGGCAAGGGATGACAATGAATCTGAATCTGAGGAATCAGATAGTTCTTCTTGTAAGGAGGCTAGGGGTTATATGACCTTCATTGCATCCTTATCTGGGGATGAAGAATCTTCTTCAAAATGTTGTGAGTGGCCAACACCATAGTGATGGTGAGGATGATGAAGACAGTCAAAATGACTCAGAGTCTGAGGTAGACCTCAAGGCAGCCTATGATGAGCTGTTTGAGGAATGCCTAAAGCTGAAAAAGGCTCAATTTTCTATATCCAATAAGGTAAAATCAATTAGAATGAAAAGAGATGCCTTAAACCAAGTGACTGTAGGGTAGAAAGCTATTATATCGCTGCTTAAGGAAGAGAAGACTTCCCTCCTTGTCAAGGTTCAGCTTCTTGAATCTGACTTACATGTTTGTCTTGATCAAAAGACAAGTCTTGAAATCAAGTTGGCTGATCTTGCGCAAGATCAAAGTTGTGGAGATGTGAAGGGAACTACATCTACCTCAAACACTGAGCCTGGTGATAAAAGACACCCTCCTGAGAATAGGAAAGACCCTTCAACTTAAAAATTTATTCCTACATGTCATAAATATGGAGTGAAGATAATAAACCTCTATGTCCTAAACTTCAAAGAATGTCTAATCATGGTTTTGAGAACCAAAATAATCTTAATGAGAATCTTTAAAGGAGAGTTGAGGTCTTAGTGGAGAAGTCTAGGAGTTTGTGTGAAGATGTGATGAAAATTGCTCACAACTCTAGACAGTGGCATGATCGGGACACTCCTTATACTAGATATAGAGGAAACAAGGAGAACTTTAATGTCTGTCATAATTTTAGGACTCAATCCTAGAAAAGGAGGAACAGGAGGAAGAGGCAAAATGCCACACCTACCTCAACTGAAACGATTAGAAACCAAAAGGTCAATCAAACTGCTAAAACGGTTTGGGTTAGAAAGGAATGCAGGAGGGCTTCACTTAGCCCGTGTTTGTCATAGCCTAGGGTGTGTTGTTCTTGTTATATCTTGTCCTAGTGCTATGCTATTTGTGTATACTAGTATTTGTTTTCTTTTTACTAGCTTTTATTTACTTTGGTTTGTTTTTCTGTTTTATTTATTTTGAAAATTTTAAAAACATTGAAAAATTATAAAATCCAAAAATATTTTTATCATGTTGCCCTTGTTTGATTTGCATGATCTGCATTCCTTGTGTGATCTTTATTTCTATACATTTCCAAGATTGAACATGAGTTTGTTGCTGATTGAGGATATATCACCTTCATAGTCTCTTGGTTAGGCTGAAAAGTAAACTGGTTTTATCTTGTACAGTTAGAGACTTATTCATGTGTGTATGCTTTGCTATTTCACATGCACTCTGACTGGTTCTATTGAGAGGTCTAATTCCTAATCTGTAAGTGTATGTCTTATCCTAAAAGTGTGACCTAGGATGACCAATCTAGAATGACCATATTGTTAGTCATCTCCTTTTTGTGTATCCTCCATGAGTAAAAATAGTTCTAATGAAAAGGGCTACCTACTGGGCTAGTGTGAAGCTACTATTAGGTGCGAACAGTAAGTAATGGCTACCTATGCAGACAATAGGTATCTATCTTGGTTGCTAGTGTGAAAGCCCTTACTGTCAATAGAAAAAAGCTACTTACCTAGATAGTGTAAGGCCAACATTACATGAAAAGATATGTTTAGATAAAGAACATCAAATAAATCTTACAAAGTTCGGAGGTATTTGACCAAAAGTAAAAGAAAAATATTGAGTCAAATAAAAATGGATAAAGGAGCACCAAAATGTTAAAAATCAGCATATCTAGATCTAACTAGGTTTGACTTCTTAGATTTAAGTCTCCGGGAGTTCCCTTAGTGGTTAATGTCATATCCTTAGAAAGGGAAAAAAGTCTTGATATAGTATCTAGTCAGACCACCACTACACACAAAGCTTTACTTTTGAACTATTCACTAAATGTGACTAAGTGAATTGGCTATGATTTAGCATTCCGTGAGATTTAGTTAGATGTGTATCCTCAGTCGGACTAGTTCTTCATTGGATTTGTAATTTAAATTACTACTACTTGAAATGCTTTTGATGCATGTTTGTGTGACACATGACATTTTTTTTTGGAATATTATTATGTGTTTTCTTTTTTGTTTGGCATGGGCCTTTCTAACATAGGTGCACTGCTTTTGGTAGTGTCCTTGATCTAAGGGGGAGAAGATCAAGTTGACTTGTTGAGGGGGAGTTTTTGCTTTGTATTGGTATATTTTGCTCCCTGCTCTATAGTCCTTGCACTATTTGCAGTTGCTTGATTGTATTGTGGTTGCCTTGATATTGCATATCCTCTAAATTGATATATTTTTGTGATATTGACTTCCTGCCTACCTTTGGCAATTATGCCAAAAATAGGGAGAATGTTAGGGTATTATTTCCCTAGTTCAGTACATTCCTTGCAATACTTGTGTTTACTTATTTTCATATTTCATATACTTCATGAGGTGTTTGATTGGCATGTGCAGGTGCAAGTTTGCAACAGACAAATCTTACATGACAAGAACTTTAAGGGTCTCCAAGTTGGGTTGTATTTCAATTTGTGTCATGTAATTGTGTTGGAGTCATGTAATGACTTAATTCTTTATTTGATGTGTTTTGGGAGAGTATGTGTCAAGTCATGTACTTCAGTTTGGTTTTGCCACGGAATTGCTAAAGAGGGAGATTGTAAAGTCCATGTTTTAATGTTGGCTTATTCTGTTTCAAAACAGTGAGTCTAACGTATCTTGTGTCATTGCCTACAAGCGTCCGAGACAAGTGAAGATGAAGACTGAAGAAGATAAGTTGAAGACATTCCGATCATAGCCTTTGTTTTACTCATAGGATGATAAATGACCTAGATACCATCTTACATTAGGTGGAAATTGACATAGAATAATCATATGAACCTTATGTGACTAGATATGTAGCCTTAAGAGTGTTAGAGGATCTTAAAACCAAGGTTCCTTGTAAGAGGCATATCGCATTGACCGTAGCTCCTTTTTTGCTTCATAATATATCAAATCGACTGTATCGAAAAGATCTACAACTTTGATGAAGAAAGAAAAAGAAAAAACGGATTCTTAAATCCTGTTTGACTGGATTTATGGGCGGTCAACCGGCTGTCAGAAATAAACTACTGTATTTTGTTTTTAAGAAAAAAACATACAATCGGTCGACCGCCCATGAAGGCCGGTCGACCGGGAAGCAAGAATTTTGTATTTTAGAAGGTTTCAAATCTTGTTTTTGCTTCTATATATGTTGTGTTTGATTCTCCATTCGAGCCAAGGAAGTTTGTGAGAGTTTAAAGTGTTTCTAAAGGAGTATTGGGGTTGCTCAAACCCATTCTCCTATTCTCTTCCACCCTAGAGATTGCAAGCTATTCTTTCATTCTTGCTTGCTTGATTATTCCTTTGATTGAGATACATTTAGGGATTGTATGATTAATTAAAACCATCAACCCGTTCTATGAAGAACACTTTGGCCGGTGTGTTCTGGAGCCTTTGCGAAGGAGATCGATCCGAGAAGGATCGTGGATATTTAGTCGGTGGAATCTGAAGCCGTCGTGGACGGAGATCGATCTTTGGAGATCGTGGTTGTTGAGATTCAAGAGAAGTAGAAGCTGCTGAGATTGTTCATGGGTCTTGCGAGAACATGATTACTTATTGCGGCATGTAGGACTAGCCGTGGATCGATGAGTTCGAATCCTGTTTGGGTGAGGTTTGAGTCTATAAGTATCTTTACTTTGTCTTAGTGATTTCTTTGCTGGACTAGGTCCCGTGGTTTTTCCCGGAAGGGTTTCCAAATAAAAATTCCTTTTGTTGTGGTTTGTTTGTTTTCTCTTAATCCGTACTTTATTGTTTTTCCTCCCTTAGTTAATAGCTTAATTGTTAAATCTTAAAAAGGGTAGATAGACTTTGTAGGAAGACCTAGCCATCCCCTTGAATTTGTGAGTTCTCAATTCAAATATTATTTTTGAGATTCACTGGAATTTTTCATTTAAAATGACCATATATTTGGCTCTAAAATTCTACATTGGAAAATTCCGAACTTATATGAATAGACTGAGATGAATCTAATTGGTTTATATTCTTTTTATAAATTGATGATAGTGGGTTTCGAATGGATTTTTGCAGCCGATCTAGCCTAAGTCCACTAAACTGAAACATTGCAAAAGCTCTTATCTTAGAAGAGATGGATGAGAAAGAAAGTAGAGGGAGAGATAAGGGTTATGAATAAGTGGAGAGGAAGAGGAACTGAGAATAATCGACTAACAATGATAGATAGCTGACTCAGGACTGTCTAGCCTTTATTCCACTCCATGTATCAAAAATTTCATCCTTACTAAAGAAAAAAAACCCCCTATTTATAACATTTATAAGATTTGCCAGCTCAACAAAGTTAGTTAGATCTTTCAGCCAATAGGGATCTATCACATTAATCATAACCAAGTTATCATGATCTCATGCCTTAGTATGGTTGTTCTTGAGGTTAGTAGTGGGATCACCAATGTGATCCCATCGCTAACAAATCCTTCTTGTGCCCTCCAAAGTACAAAAACCTAATCTTCCCCCAGTTATAATACTAAATATATATATATATATATATATAACACTCCCCAAGGTAGGTCATGCACCTTAGGAAACCTTGTTCATTGGGTGGTTCTAGGTATTCGACAAAGATACCTCCACCGCCCTGGGCAAAACATCAAAGAGCTTTAACAATGTTGTCTGGGGTAATTCAAGGCTTTGCCAGAGTTACCCTGTTTAGACTTCAAGGAATTTTCATATACGGCACGGGAATCTGTCGGGACTTGTGTGGCCTGGGAATCTTCCAAGACTTTATTTACATGGCCTAGGAATCTGTCAGGACTTACAGGGCCTGGTATCTGCCAGGAGTTTCATTAAATATTGGCCCGTGAATCTACCCGGACTTACATAAGCTCCTTGAGGATACTGCCAAGGACTTTTCATATACTGCCTGGGAATATGCCAATCAAATGCCTTGCTAAGACTCCAAGGACTTTAGCACAAAGGCATAAATACATGTATATGTTTAAACGTAGACACCTTTGGTCAGTTGTTCAGTATATGTTGCAAACTTTGTTGTCTTAGCAGAATAGAAAGATGACATGTAGCAAAATCATTTTCATGTATCAACATAAGTAAGAAATGAATACTTGTATGAAAATTTTAAATGTGTATAAGTATAGGTATAGGGGAATGAGAAGATGATCTCTATATAAGATTCAAAAAGCAATATCAAGGTCATTTGATCAAGGCTAATATCAAGTGATAGGGAAAGGAGAACATATTCCCCATATAAGATTCAAATGGTGAACATCTCCTTTGGCTATGGGCCACATACAACACATGTTTGGGATTTTCCAACCTCTATTGTTCAAATGGTTGATTGTGAGAATCTTAGCATTGCCGACTAGACGAATGCCTATCTTTTGGGCGGAATCTTCCACTTCCAAATCTTTTGAAAACCTAAGTTCCTTACTATCTCTTAAGCTTCTTCTTAAACAATAATGATAAGAGTCGCTAACCGAGAAAATATCGTTGTTGTTCCCTTTCAAGGTGCAGACATTCTTCCTTTCTTCCAATCAGGATTAAATTTATACCATGACACAATTTCTAATAAAGAAATGCAGTCCTCTATTTTTTTTTCTCTCAGAATTCTTTTGAAAGTCAGTCACATAATCACTTCTGCATTTCTTCCTCCAAAGATGTTTGAAATGCATACATTATTCTGGAAGCATAACATGTGCAACCTGAGACATAAATCATAAAGCCTTCCTGTAGTCAATTATCTTCCCAAAACTAAATGAGCACTACTTAGCGAACCCATGGGTCAGTTTCATATCTTACACCCATGTCCCTTTTAACACCCCTTTAACCCTAGTTAAGCTTAACTAAATTAAAACTAAGATTTTGGTTTTTCTTTTTTGCAAAACAATGGTTGGATTGTTTAACCCTTGGAGTGAGTGGATCTTAACCACATTGGGTGAGTATTTAAAATTGGGGCATGGACCAATGAGGACCAGCCATTCTATTAAAAAATGGGAACCATGTGAACCATGGGTACGTTAACTATTTTCCAAACTAAATTATATCTCCTCTCCCCACCATATATAGTGACTGCTCATTGAATTCAGGTAGAATCTTCATTATCCTTTTCAAAACCCCTACTTCATAAGAAAGTTTAACTTGCCTTAGTTCTGAATCATACCTTGAATATCCAATCTTTTCTCTAATTGACCTTCTCCAAAGGGAGTCAATTTCAAAGTAAAATATTTGTATCCACTTCCCCAACAATGCCCTATTCATGGAACGCAGTCTTCTAAACTAAAGAATCTAAAACCCCTTTAGCCGACACAACCAACCAATCCAATTTCAGCCAATGCACTCTCTCTCTTTACTCTACCTCCTCACATAAAATCTCTTTGCAACTTTTCTAGCCTCTTTGCAATAGATATTGGCCTTTTGAAAAGGGACATATAAAACACAAGGAGACTCTTCATCAAACTTTTGATCTATATGATTCTTAGCCCAAGTTAATAAATCACTTCTTCAAATAGTCCAACCTCATATCTAACCTTTCAATGACTAGATCTCAAATGTCACTGGATATAGACCTTGCCCTTGGGGAAATTCCAAATATGTCATCAAAAATTGACTCAAACCAAATACAAAAATCCTGTCGACCTCTTCAAAACCACTTTCAACTGTACTTCCTACCCAAATCAAAGACCTCTTAGAAATGCTAATATGCAAACCAGATGGGGTCTTAAAACATCTAAGAACAGTCCTCATGTTCTCCTTCTGCTCCTTGGATGCATCTATAAACTAAAGGCTACCATCAGCATATTACAAATGAGAGATCATTGGCCCATCCACTCCTAGCTTAAAGCTCTGACTGAATCCCTATGGTTATGTTTTCAACATTAATTTGTAGAGAAACTCCTCCACTAGTAGGATGAAAAGAAAAGGAAACAATGGTTCCCTCAAACTGGAGAAGTATCCGATTAAACTCACTTTAACTGAACCCAAAAAGGAGGATGAAAAGATGCAGGCTCTAATTCACGATCTCCATCTGCCTCCAAATTAGCCTATATTGCACATCATGAAATGAGAAAAAGCTCAATCCAAACGATTGTTTGCCTTCTCTAAATCTAGTTGGGAAACTATAGTCACTGCCTACTCTCAAACTAAAGTCAGTGCACTCGCTAACTAACAACATGCCAACTACAAGATGTCTACCTTGAATAAAAACCCCTTGATGTGCCTACCCCAACCAGCTTTCTGATTGGCATCTTCAATCTAGAGACTAAAACTTTTTAAAAATTCTTGTTAAGCTATAGATAAGACTTATCTACCAGAAGTCCTTAAATTCCTCCGCTCCTTACTTCGGAATCAAAGATAAAGAAGTAGCATTTGCCACTTCATTCCAGATACTTCTATAATGGAACTCTTCCATAACTTTATGATGTTTGCTTTCAAAAAATCCCAACATACCTTATAGAACTCAACATACCTTATAGAACTTCATGGGAAATCCATCGAGATTTGGGGCCTTGTCCTCCCCTAACCAGAAATAGCATACCACTTTTCCCCTTCTTCAAAAGGCCTCTCTAACATCTCTATTTATTCCGGATCAAGTTGAGCTAGATTAAGACCATCTAAGGAAGGTCTTGTCACCCATATCACTGAATAAAGCTTCTTTAAAAAGCTGAACCGCCTCCTTGTCAATCTCTTCTTCGTCTACTATCTCCTTCTCTAACTTTAATATTGGAGATATTATTTACTTTTCTTCTTGCATTTACGGATGTGTGGAAGTACTTCGAGATTTTTACCCAGGCTTTAAGTCACTAAATTCTTGACAATTATTTCATATTGATTTCCTCAATCAAGGAGATCAAAGCCAAGTTCTTTTCAACACCTCCCTTTATCTACCTTCAAAATCTAAATGCTCCTACTCTTCCTTTTCATCAAGACTTTTGATTTTTCCACGATCTTGTTGAGATCGTGTAACAAACCGCACAACGATAAAAAAAGAACAAAAAAGAGAAAATGGGAATGAAAAAACAAGAACACAAAATTTACGTGGTTCGGCTTCTGATGCCTATGTCCACGGATCCACACCACTTCACTATGGTCAAAGGCCAAACCAAATAGAGGCAATACAGAGTTCTCTCTCTCGGAAAAAACCTGTCACTGTGATTATAATGATATAAAACTCTAATCCCCAAAAGAATAATATATACTAGGATTCAAATGGGCTACTAAAACAAGAGTTACTAAACTGATTTCACTGCACTCGCACGAGCCAACCTATTCTTTCTTGAGGTAGTTTGCTTTGGGTACTGCCCCAATTGCTTAGTCCCAATTCCAGTGTCGAATTTGCTTGAGAAAATATATTTCTTGCTTGAGTCACCTACAGCGCGCTTGAACCAGCAACCCCAAATCAGTTTCCATCATTAAAAATCTCCCATTTGGAGACTGTTCTTCTATAGCACCACCAAACTTGCTTCATCTGTAATGCAGCTCCTTCATGCTAAAGATGGTATGAATCTACTCGTTTTCAAGTTTGAAGGATGTCAAAAATTGAACATGTCTTTAGTCTCTGTAGTAAACGCCTTGGTCAACATGTCTGTAGGGTTTGGGCCAGTGTGGATCTTCTTTAAAAATGTCAATCCCTCCTCCAAAAGTTGTCAAATGAAATGGTATGGAATGTTTATGTTCTTGGTACTCGCTTGAAAGCTAATTTCTTTGCAAGGCCAATTACACTTTGACTCTCACTGCCACTGTGCAATTTGCAATTCTCTTGCTTCATGTCCAATTCATTCAAGAAACTCTGAAGCCATACCCAATTCATTCAAGAAACCCAATTGACTGCTCCACTATCCATCATACCCTGTGGTACAATTCCTACTATCTATATCCCTTGCCATATTAGAATCACATATCCTTGTAGGATAATTTTGAACTTCCTTAATATAATGTTATTTCTATAATACCTTTCAAGTACCTTAGAATCCACTTCACGGGTGCCCAATGCTCCTTTCCTAGGTTGTTCATGAACCTGCTGACAAATCTGACTACTTTTGCAATGTTTGGTCTTGTGCAAACAATTGCGCACATTAAGTTACCAATTACTGATGCATATAGTGTCTTGGAAATGTACACCAACACTTCCCAAGTTTCAACTTCATATATTCCTAAAAGTTTAAAATGACTCGCCAATGGAGTGTCAATTGCCTTAGCATCTTCCATGTTGAATCTCTTCAGATCTTGGCCACATATGTTTGAGATAGCTTCAACCTCCTATTGGGCCTATCTCTACTGATTCACATGCCAAGTATTTGCTTCGACAGATCTAAGTCCTTCATATCAAATTCCTTTAAAATTTGCTTCTTTAGGTTTGAAATTTCATCAATGCTTAATCCCGCAACAATCATATCATCAAAATATAATAGAAGGATTATATATGATGACTCAAAATTCTTTAAGTAACAACAATTGTCGGAATGGCATTTGCAACACTCATTTCCATTCATGAAGTTATGAAATCTAATATACCACTTTCTAGGAGTCTCTTTCAAACCGTATAACCTCTTCTTGAGATTATATACAAAACTCTTCTTTCCAGCTGTAAGCACCCATTTTTTATACCCCCTCCTTAAATGTAGTTAAGATCTTTAACCATGGTTAACCCCACTTAAACCATAGCCTTAACCCTAGCTAAACCCTAGGTCAACCATAACTAAACCCTAGGTTAATCGAGTCAAATCCTAGGCAAACCCTAAGTAAACTATAGGTAAACCCTAGGTCCACCATAAGTCAACTCTAAGTCTAACCCTAGTTAAATCTTAGCTCAACCTTAGTTAAGTCCTAGGTGAACCCTATCTAGCCCTAGCCTAGCCCCCCTAACCATACAAACTTAGGGCATGAGCCCAAGGCCCACGCAACACCTACCCAAGGACAAACAACCCTGGGCCCGTATAGGGCCCGCAAACCCTAGCCAAGCCCTAGGAGGGGCCCAGGCCCTAAAATTCAAATTTTCAGTGAATGTCGGTAATCTAATTATCGACGTTCCTTTTGTAATAAAAATCATACTGCGTGTATGAGCATTTAACTCTTGGCAGACTTTTTTTTGGAAAAATTTAGAAATAGAGGTAATTATTCTACCGTCATTACCATTTTGGCCTTGAGAGGGAATGACGATACTGGAATTACTGTCATTCCTGGAGTTTACGTTTTACGCAAACTCTGCCCTCCCTAGTGCTCAGGCATGCCTCTGGCCAACCTCCCATGCCTCTGAGACCTCACTCAACTTCGTCCTAATCCCATCGATGTCCCTAGGACTTTCTCCTATAAATCTAAGCTCCCCTCACTTCATCTTCTCCACTTGAAAAACTCCTCCCATCCGAAACTTTGCTAGAAATTTCTGTCTCCCCTTAGTTTCAGCTCTATTCTCTACTAAGGGTGAGAACAAAGATCTAAGGGACTACTCGAAGTCTTTCCCCGTCGTGCACCACCACCGAGCTCCGCCACCACCACCATCGTCGGAGGCAAGCCAGCAGGGTAGGGTCCTCCCCTACCCCTCTTTTTTCTATAAAATCTTGTAAGCCTTGGTCCAATTCTAGGGAGCTTTATTTGATCTTTTGTTGCTATTAAAACCCAAGAGCAGGGGTTCCCTATACCTTCATCTTAGGTATGGGAACCCATCAAGGGTAAATATCTCGGATACGTAGCCCCTTACACATGTAGTCACTCCCCAAGCATTCTGTAAGACCCTCAACACATGAGGGATCCCCCTGGAGCAGTGCCAGGTGGAGAAAATTTAGTTTCTGGAAAAACTCCAGAATGGTGGTAAACACAGTACCGCTATTCTGGTCCATCTCTTTTGTAGTGGCTCTAGGCCCTTTTGAGTGAGCCCTGGTCCATTCTAGGGCCTGTACTTGGTCCCTGAGACCTCCTCTCAGCATCCCTAGTCCTTCCAAGCTCCCCTAGTTAACTTAACCAAGGTTAAAATGAACTAATGTGGAAACTATTTAGAATGTCGATAAACAGTTTATAGACATTCTGGATATTCTGCTTCATTGTAGATACCCTCTGTGGGCCAAATCCAGGCCAGGCCCAAACATGGCCTAGGACTTGTGATAAGTCCCATGAATACCCTTATGGGTCCAGAATCCCTTGGGCATCATCCCCAACCTTTGTTATGACTGCAAAGCCATTGTTATGGAAAACAGTAATAATGACAGTAGTTATTCTACCGCCAATCTCATTTTGTCAAGAAATGAGAATGGCAGTGATTTTTCTACCGCTAATCCTACTGTTTCACATAACAGTGGCCTTGTAAGGCCCAGACTAGGTAAGAGGCCATTCTAGGCCCTACCATGCTACCTGGGCTCACTCCTGATTAGACTGGAACCTTAACTAGGGTTAAACTTAACCCCGATTAACTTTTAACCATGGTTAAGACCAATTAACCTTGGTAAAAATTCAAAAAATCTCAAAAACATCTAAAAATACAAAAAGATCAAAGACTTGTGATCTTGGCCCTTCAACCATGGTTAGCATCCTAACAATGATTAGCCCTCCTCTTAACCATGGTTAACCGACTTAACCCATGGTTAACCGACTTAACCCATGGTTAAATACACCCTAGCCTACTGGGCTAACCATTGGCTTCTGGGCCCAATCCCTAGCTTACCGGGCTAAACCTTGGCCTACAGGGCCCAACCTTGGCCTACTGGGCCAAACCTTTGTCTACTGGACTAATCCCTTAGCATTCGAGCTTAATCTTGACCTCCGTGCCCAAACATTAGCCTCTGGGCCCATGCCTTGGCCTCCGGCCCAAATCTTTGGCCTCCGAGCCTAATTCCAAGCCTCCGTGCCCCAAACCCTATAGACTATGCACTTGACCAACTCGGTTAATCAAATCTTAGTCTCCAGACTAAGTCCATAACCACTCCGGTGCACACACACACTCCCCTACCCTTGGCATGGGCTCATGTGCCAAAACTACGCTCAGTCTTATCTCACTCCATGTGAGTACGTAGGCAACCCTACATGGGTTCGACCCTAGTATACTCTAAAACTTAGGTATTTGAATAAAATTTAACATTAATTTGGCTTATACCTAGGGAATAGGTAACTATTGTAAAATGGGGGTCTCAGGGTGCCTAACACCTTCCCTATGACTTAATCGAACCACTTACCTAGACTCTCATGCAGACCATAAGACCTTATCCATATCCAGGACTTATTCCTCAGAATTAATAAGTGATGACTCTTAATCATAAATCCAGTGGTTACCAAAATCTGTGCTCACACTAGCTTCAGCATATCCTTGTGGCTGCTGCATATAGATTTCTTCTTCTAGGTCTCCTGAAGAAAATCTATTTTTACATCTAACTGCTCTAGATGCAAATCCTCCACTACCATAATGCTCAAAATAGATCTGATTGTAGTTAGATTCACTAGTCTTGGTGAGAAAATTTAATTGAAGTCAATCCCTGCTTTTTAATGAAAAACTTTCACCACTAAGCTCACTTCATACCTCTTAGAACCGTCATGTTCTTCCTTCAAACTGTAATCCACTTGCTATGCAAATCCTTCTTCCCTTCAGGTAGCTTAACTAAATCTTATATTGGTTGATAAAAGAGAGTACATCTCATCATCCATTGTATGCTCCTACAATGGATAATGTAGAAAAGGTGAATAACGAGCTAGAGGTCTAATCGTTCTAGATGATCTCTTCTCAGGCACCAGGGTATGCAGTTCTGTCTGTACATTTTCAATTTGAGATTTCAGAATATCCCTAGTTGTTATCTCCTCAAGTTCTACAAACACAAAATTCTCCCTCTGAATTTTCTGCTAAATCTCATCCTTGTGCATTACATTCTCATTGACTATGACATCCTTAATCCTGATTATTTTTTGATTTTCTACATCCTAAAATTTATAACTAAATTCATTCACATAATATCTAAATGAATGTACACTTTCTAAACTTAGGATCTAACTTGTTCCTATTCACAGAATCTATATGGACATAAGAGATACACCCAAATATTTTGAGATGGGATAGTTTTACCTAGTTTTCAGTTTATGCTTCCTCTAGCAATTAATCCATAGTTAACAGCAATCAACGGTTCTCTATTTATCAAGCACACTGCAGTGCTCACAACATCTGTCCAACATTGTTTATGTTACCCTGCATGGGTCCTTATGCTCTCAGCACACTCCATGATGTTTCTGTTCATGCGTTTTGCTATGTCATTTTGTTGTTGTATTCTTGAAATTAGTTTTTGTCTCCTAATTCCATTAATTGAGAAATATTCCTCAAACTCATTTGAGTACCCATTCTCCTCCATTGACTAATCTCAAACATTTTATCTTTAGACCTGTTTTAGTTCATATCAAACCTCTTCATTTCTTGAATACATCAATTAGATTTAATTTGTGTTTCAAAAAATACACCCATAATTTTCAAATAGTTACAAAGTAAATTGAACCTCCTAGAGAAGGTACCTGAGTTGTCCTCATACATTAGTATAGTCCAGTTCTAACATTTTAACTTTTGGAGTGCTTCTGCTTTGAGAAGTTAACTTTCTTCTTCTTGTCAAATGTTAGGTAAAGGCTGCCTTGTTTCTTACCCCGGGCTATCACCATAGATCCGCTTGTCACCTTCCATGAGTCATTCGTGAAGGTTTCAAAAGCCCAAATTTTGCAAGTTGGCCCACATAAATAATTTTATTTTCAATGTAAGAACATGCTTCACATCCCTTATTTTAACAACTATATCAATTAACAAATTAAGTTGTACATCACATTTATCAACAATACTACAAGGTTCGTTGTCACCCAAGTAAATTTTTCCAAAATTTCCTTGTACATAATCGTAAATTGTATCCTTGTAGGTTTTAGAGTGAAACACTGTGCCACAATCTTGTGCCACAATCTACTACCCAAGATTCACCTTGTGCATCACAGGAAAAAATCAAGGCATCATCAGTCTCACTAGAAATATTGGCTTAGTCTTTCTTTCCCTAATTTTCTCCTTGATTTCTGTTCTCTACTTGTTTCTTCGTAGATTTACAATCCCTCCTGAAGCGCCCTAGCTTGCCATAATTCTAGTAGATTGTTTCCTTACCTTTCGATTTGTCCCTTTTGGACTTCGGTCTGCCATTATTTCTGTTTTCCCTTTTTGATGACCGCCCCATATTTTTAACATTTAGGGCATTCGCTATTGTTTCACCCAAGGATTTTCTACAAAATTGTTCACTTAGAATAACCCCTGCAACATCATCGTACTTCAGTGTATTTGTTCTTGATCAAGAGTTACTTAAAGCCATAACCAAGGCAGTTTAGCATTTTGGCAAAGAAGATAAAATTTCTAGAGCCTGGACTTCATCATCAAAATTGATACCTATTGAACTTAACTAAATAGTGACTGTGTTGAAATCATTTAGATGTACAGATAATAGACACACCTTCGACCATCTTCATATTAAATAATATCTTCATAAATAATACTTTATTTGAAGCATGGAGTTTTTCATACATACTTGATTTTTCATTCATACCTGCTAGGGCTTTCATTAGACCTATCGTTGTCTTCACTTTCAAGATATTGATGGCAATAGATCCAACAAGTGAGTTGTATCGTGCTTAGGGCTTTCCTATCTAATACATCCCCATTGTCCAATCCAAGGATTGGTTATCTCTGGTCAAGATCTTTGGATTGAGTCACCTTCAACCTTGAGACGGGCTTCAGATCTCCAATAGAGATTTGAATCTTCTTCTCTGATTGTGCTCTCCTCTAGGTTAAATCTAACAAAGGTCTAGTACAGGTTCTTTACTTGTGTAGAACTCTCCTCCTCATTGTCACCTTATATAGGCAAGGGATAACCTTGGTAGCCTCTTGGGCTACCCATTTATGAGTCTCTTGGGCTTCCCCAATCCGATCCATCTTCTATTTTGAACTCAACATATTCAGCAACCTAGAAATTTAGGTGACTCACAAAGTGCAAAGTGCACCTAAAGTCCCAAGCCCAAGCCCAAGCCCAAGCCCAAGCCCTTGCCCTTGCATGTGTGCGAGCGTGTCGCACTCAGTGTGATGTATCTCGCTAGAGTACACACATTTGTGTGTATGTGCTCATATGAGAACAAACTTTACAGGAGTGAAAGGCTTTATTATTTAGCTTCAAGCTCTTCATTTTCCAATGTGGGACTATTGAATGCAAAGAGATTTTTCTTTTAAACTCGTGGGTTTCTCATTCAAAACAACCAGTATTTAAAAAAAGATTAAATCACAAACAAGGAATTGTATTTCAAATCATTATAACCCTTTGAAGATATCATTGACTTGATTTAAAATTTTAATAGATCATTTAATCAACACAAAAGCCCTAAGATCATCGATTCAATGACCCTAGACAAGATTGAAAGAGAAGGAAAATATTTATGTGAGTTGAGAGAACAAACTCTAGTTGAACTTGGCAATTCTTATAATCTTTTTGTTTTGTAGGCAAGACAAGAACCCACGGGATTTGAAGCACACAAGAGCAAACATGACTAAAAGTAAAGTGTTCCCTTACTTTTCAATAAACAAGATTGGGTGAAGCCTTAACTGAAAAATACTATGATTGTGACTTACCTTGCCTTGCTGGGCTTACTTCAGCGTCTGAAGGCAATATCGTTTCCTCACTTGGGGGCTGGTGTGTAGAGCCCAAGTGATCCCATGCATCTTTGGCTGAATCAATCTCTTTAATTTCAGAAAGTTTCTGTGGTCCGCATGAAATTTGAATGGCATGCAAAGCCTTTGCATTTTTCATATGCCAAGTCTTGAACTTTTCTTGAGTAGCCTTGGGTTTAAATTCAGTTCCATTAACAAGGTCCCAAAGGTCTTCTGCCAATAAGTAACTTTTTAAGCAAACTTTCCAAATCTCATAGTTACCTTCTGCAAGAACATCAGGAACGATTGCATTGTGTGCTAACTTCATTGTATCCATCTTGCCTGAATTCATATAACCAAAAACAATAGTGAACAAACAAGTTATATGAGCATAGCTGAGAATATGAGGGGCAAAATGAATTTATATTTGTCTAAACCAATTTGCAATAATAAAGAAAAGAAAGTCCAACTAACAAAGACATTATTATGCCTTAAATACATTTTAATATAAGCTAAAGAGGGGGATTTTGTTTTTTCTCATTATTATTTTAATTATCACTTATAGTTTCTATTCAAAATGGTTTTTTTAATCAGAAATTGAAGTTTATTTTTTCTTCACATATTATCTGAATTTTTGGAATACAATTAGCACAATGATATCCATGCTGCCAAGAAAAAAGAGATGATAGAATGTTTGTTATAAAGAACCTAGTTGACTAATATTCAAAATGAAAAAGAAAAGTAATATGTAAAATTTCTTAAAATTGTGTTCCTTATATTGATATTATATCAAGAGAGCAAATCCCTCAAGAGATTACTTTCTCGAGAGATTAAATTTCCCATGACATGAAAGTTCAATGTTCGTTTTTGGTCGAGAAGTTAAATACATATTCCCGAGATTTCGAATTCCTTTGTTCGGCTAACTATAGGAAAAGAAATGTCTCATAATGATAAAAATGTCAAAGTTCTCTAGTTGTTTCTTCTAGTTTTTCATATATATATATCCAATTAAATCAAGGGAAATACTCTTGTAACTTGGAACATGCTTGCAAATTATAAGCTACTGCAAGTCTATGACATGCCTAGAACATATCGGGTGAAACACATAATAGCTTGAGTTCTCAGTAGATAACAATAGTAAAACTAACTAAAATAGTTATTTGATAAATTTTATTGTTACATAAACCTCTTTTTGTCAGCATAGTAACAAAATTCCATAATTTTTTCAGAAAGTCGTAATAATTTTGCAAAATTTCTATCAAACAATTAATTCACGAAGTGTTTAGGATTTATTAGATAAAGAACTACTTTCTCAAAGAGTTAGAAATTTGAAAATTAAAATCAATATATTCACAATTTTTTGAAAAAATCAAAATAATTATGTAATCTATGAAATAATTATGTTTATAATTTTCCATACTTAGCAATTGTATTTATTATTATTTTTATATCTTGCTTGAAATTTTGACAATTTTTTTTAGTTCCAAAATATTTATTTAAATTTTTGTAGCCGAATAAATGCCAAACTCTTACTTGTGACTCATGTAGTCATGAGTTCTATGGAACTCAATAGGAAAAGGCCCATATAGTTAAAACTAGCAATGAAAAACCGGTGAGTGATTAATTAGCCTTAGTCCATACAACAACCGGTAAATCCAAGTGATTAGATAATTAATCAAACTAAAATTGACCCAAACCACGCCCACCTATGATACAGTACTATATCAGAATAAGGAAACATAAGTTCAAGTTTGATTTGGAGCGGATGTTTTCTAGCCAAATGTGCATCAATAATCTCGCTATACATACAGGAAAGTTAATCATTATTCACGCTTTAATACCATTGCACTACGTGTGAGTTTTACTACCAATAGTGTCTACAAAAGCAAATTCCAATTTTAGAAAGGCGGAATCTCTTGGTACATCCCTCTTTAGAATTTTCCTCCTAGTCCTAGTGAGCAAAGAGATAAACTTGCTAGCAGTATGACAGTCACCAAAAAGTTTCAATCGTTAACGCATTTTCAATCCTCATTTACCTCATCGCCCACATGATAGAGAAAAAAAAAGCCTATATCGGGAACATGGTAAAGTGCTCACATCTTTCTTCCCCATAAAACTCCTATTACCATCTATTCATGTATTTCTAGACGCCAATCTCTCCTTGGCAGTAAATAAATAAACTTTCTTCACGACTTCAATTAGGCTGAACCCTACAGTCTTCTAAAATCCCTTCTCACTCATTATCAAGCTCATCTTCTTCACCATAGCACACATTCCAATAGCCACAAACCGATATGAACATAACATATATAATGCAGCATATATACATCCACTGATGTAGTACAAGTTGCACAAGCCTTCTTGGAGGGACAAGATAAGAATAAAGCGATTAGGAAGTCAAAATATACACTTTCAACTTCAAACGGTCATAATTTTTTGTCCGAATGTCACCTCAAGACTCACAAGTACTACTTTCGAAGATATCGTCAAGCTCTATTTAGTGGTAACCGGCTATATCAGTTAAGGTAATCGTAAAGTGAAGAAAATATTGTTTAAGGGTCCAACTTTCACTTTTTAGAAAAAACTTTTTTAGTTTTGAAAAATTTCGCTTTAAGGTGTTTTGAGGTATTTTGAGTACATTTTTCTTTTAGAAAGTCTTAAATAGTTCTTTTAAGATTTTACTTTTTTGGTAAATTTTACTATTTTGAGAAAGTAGGGATTTTAGGAGTTTATAAATACTTTTGTAACTTGTAAGCAATTGCAACTCAGTTTTATTAGTAGTATATTCAGATTTCTCTTTTGTTCCTTGTAGATTCAACAGTTACTTGGGTTGAAGACAGCGAACTTCTTCTCTATACATACGTTCTGCTACATTACCCACTAATCTCTATATTAAAATAGGAGACTATTCACCATAATTGTTCTACTATCCTACTCACTTGTGAATTATACAGGTACCCAATAGAGCTCCCAAACACAAGCACGGGGCTCCATTGGCATATTATACTGATACTGCTTCATAAACTTTCCCAGCCCGTCCTAGTAGGCCTGCTATATATACGTGAATAATGTTCCTCTATTGGAGTAACTCCAATATCCCTACCCATCAATTCGAAATAATCCCACCCTTCAACCCTACAAGCAAACAAGACCAATGCAAATACTAGATCATTGGATACATGGCTCTCAGATCTAATTATAGCGAAATGATTAGATACTTTGGAATATTAAGTGTTTGATAGCACTACTCTAAATAGGTAGAGCTTAGTCGAAAAATTGTGCTTAGTTGGACTTCATCTCCATCTTTTTGAAGTAGAGGCTTTATCTCTGAAGTAGAAAACAGTTACAAGCTACTTTTTAAAGTAGAGGTTTTTACCTCTAAAATCTCTACTTCAAGAAGATATAGATATGCAATTAACCTTCAACTTAAGAATCTAAATTCCAACTAAGCACAATTTTCAAATAAATTCTACCTATTTAGATTAGTGTTACCAAACGCCACCTTAAACATGCGTTCCAAATACATTGATCATTGCGCTCCAAGAGAAGACATTTGTCTCAGGAATCCTATTGAACACTCTGCAAGCTACCACAATACCAAACATTTAGCATACATAGCTAGAAAACAGCAGTATAAATTACCACATATTCAGCCCCATTTCTTATTCCATACCCATGAGGACTCTTTTCTTGTTATGGAGTTCCCAAGTGTGAGCAAGGAAGAAGAACATTAGCAAATAGGTCTGTCAAAATATGTCCTTTAACAAGGGAACCCTATCAGGCCCTACCCTAGAGGGCAAGGTTTGGGCCGAGTCAATCCAAGTCCTTGAAGGACTAGGGCGCTATTAGACGTTCCCTACGATGGAAGGGCATGGTTATGGCTGGCTCATGCCCTGCCCTTTGACAGTCCTCCCTAATTCCAACCCCTTAAAATTCTCCTAATTCCTTGAAACCCCAATCCTAAGCCCCTAATTGGCTGATTCCTTAACCCAAAAATTGTGAATATTGCTAACACCTTGTTACAGTCTTAGTTTATTACTAATTAAGATAAGTTCTATTTTATCTAGTTTTATTATTATACTCGTTTAATTTAATTTTATTTTATCTATTTTATTTTATTTTAAATAATTTCAATTAAATAATCTGTTGGATTGGCAGTCCGTGTAGAAAAAAAATTTGTCATCCAAAATGACTAAAAATTTCACGCTTTTCTTTTCTACCCCGGGGTCTTACCTTGGCCCTTGAGGCCAGGTTATGGTCTAGTCAATCCACGTCCTTGTACAGCTAGGGCAGGGTTAGTATCTTTGGTCTTTCCTTTATAAGACAGGGCAGACAATATGATTGCATTTGGCACTATTGACTCATCCACCATCTGTTGTAATGCAGAAATTGCTCCCAACCCCTTCCATTTTTGGCTAATCGATTAACAATTGTGCTCCATAGAAACTTTGTGCTCAAAGAAGATTTGTGCTTTTTAGGGTTTTGTCAGTCGAGTGGAACGAAGTGAGAGAGAGGGGGTAAGTTCTGGTTAGGGCTTAACAAATTGAGGTCAAGAGAGATGAAAGAACTATACGATGGCATTCTAATTTAATGGCCCGTGTGACTTAGCTTTTTGGTATAGTTCTAAGGAAAGTTTTTTTATTACCCGGTAACATAATAAAAAAATTGGGTTTGGCAAGGCATTTCTCCAATTTTTTATTATTATTATTATTTTTTTTTTTTGGGAGAAACATTGATTCTTCAAAATAATGTATTCTCGGCACTATTTTTTTGAAAAAAAAATTACTTTTCTAAAATGTTCCCAAGAAACACTTTAGTAGAGGTCTGTTTACTTCAAAACCCTAGCTTATCTCTCTCTCTCAAACTCTTTCATCTCTCCTTAGCTCTTTCTTCTCCTACAGCGACTACCACCACCACTACCTCTCATCACCACCACCCACCAGCCTCCACCCACCACCACGCTAACTCACCACCACCACCTCCTCCCACAACCACATCCTCCAACCCCAACAATGCCACCACTCCCACCACTATCCCACCGCCTTCAGCAACCCACCATTCGCCACCACCTCATCCTCAACACCACTTCCACAACCTCACCCTCACCGCCGCCACCATTCCCTCTCCCCACCACACCAAATCCATCCTCACTGCCGCTACCACCACCACCAATCGTCACCAACACACCTACAAACAACCATAATCATGACAATTCCCCCACACCGCACCACCCCATGGTTAAAACTTGTAACTTGACATGTATCATTTAGAAAATATGTTGAGTACAATTGGATGAATAAACATTAATTATATAATCTAGTTGGAATTGTACAACATGATCATGATTTTCCCCATCCAAACGTGTTTTTATTGTTTCTATGCCTAATGATCGATCTTGATTGACTTTATTTAAATGGTTTCTCAACACAAAATCGTTCCATTTTTCTAGAATCACCATAAACAACACCAAACGGACCCTTAAATGGCGGGAACCGACATTTTCATGTGAGTGGGACACGAATATACCACCAAATGCATGAAAAATTTTCTGTTGAGCTCTGTAAAAATAAAATCTACTATATTAAATAAAGAGCCTGATGGTCAAGAGCCTGATAGTGTTCCATCAGGATTTCCACAAATAAGGAAACTTCCGAATTCTGATGGTGCTATCTCAAGATCTTCACAAATAAAGAAACTTCCAAGGACTCTCCAAGATGCTAAACCAGAGCCTACTGTAATTGTTAAACTTATACAATCCAAAGAGGAAGTCGTGCAATCCAAAGAGAAAGTCACGGTTGTTACTTCTCATACCCGGTTATCAAATCAAGAAGATAATCCTGATTAAAGGGAAAGAGTCCAACCTACAATCGTGATTAAATTGAAAGAGTACTAGTAGGACTCTTCTCCTTGAGATGTCCTGAATATTAGATTGATTCACCTTGTTGTAATCATGATGCTGTAATCGTGATCTCCAGAAGATTCACTTCTTTGTAATTCACTTCTATAAGTATCAATGACATCCAAGATCTCTACTCACGGTTGTGAGAAAGTAATATTGTAGTCTTTATGGTATCAGAGCCTCTACACGACTGAGTGTAATTCAATCCTTGGCTCTACAAATTATCTTTCTCATCATCAATGGCATCACTAACCATCTCCACCATTGCGCAGATTAGTTCCATGGTAACTGCAAAGCTTACTGAAAGAATTATTTCGCTTGGAAGGATCAGATTCTTCCCATGATTGAGAGCATAGATATCCTCAATCATCTAGTTGATGAGGTGAAAGAACCCCTAGAGCTACTGCTTACAGCTGCTGGCAAGGAAGACACCAACCCAGCATATGTAAGATGGAAACGTGATGATCAGCTCCTTAGAAGCCTGATCTCCGGAACCTTAACAGAGGAGGTTCATACCTTCCTTATTGGCCTTAAGACTGCAAAAGAGATCTGGCTATGTCTTGTAGAAACTTTCGCAGGAGCATCTCAAGAAAGAGAGCTTGGCTTGATTCACCAACTACAGACTATCCGCAAAGGAAATCAGAGTGTTATTGACTACCTAAAGTCTGTAAAAATCATATGTGATGAACTCTACGCTATGCAAAAACCAGTCTCAGATAGAGACAAAGTATTCTGGACCGTGAATGGCTTGGGGCCCAAATTTGATAGCTTCTCCGATGCTATCATGGCACGTCCTCCACCTCCAACATTCTCTCAACTCTCAGCCTCCCTTCTTTCTTTGGAACAACATTCTGCAATGAATAATATAGCCCAGAGTGCTGCATCTGAATCTCATGCGTATGTTGTGCAGCAAAAAAACAAATCCAAGAAAGGAAGCAGAAATTGAATGGCCAACGACGCTAATCATTCGACTCTAAGGGGCATGGATTCACCCAAACCAGCTAGCATCAGAATACCCAAAATGACATCCGAAATACACAACCTAAATCAACTAAGGATGATGCTCATGGTACTAAGGATGGTGCCCGTGATATAACTCTTTTTTTGTCAAATCTGCAAGATACCAGGTCACGATGCTCTCCATTGCTGGCATCGATTCAATCATTCATACCAAGCAAAGGAGATATCCCAAGCCCTGGCTACCATGTCGATCACTGACCCATACGATCCAGAGTGGATCCCAGATACCGGTGCTACATCCCATATGACAAACAATCCAGGTATACTCTCCTCTATGTCTCCTTACACTGGATCAGACAAAATTATTGTCGGGAATGGAGATGAATTATCTATTTCTCAAACTGGTAATACAAGCCTCTCAACCTCATATGGGCACCTGAAAGTCAAAAATATTCTAGTTGTGCCTAATATTACAAAAAATCTTTTGTCTGTTAGCCAACTAACTGATGATTTTTCATGCATATTTGAGTTCACTTCTGATGGATTTTCTCATTAAGGACAAGCAGTCGGGACGGATCCTCATGATGGGAACTAGAAATGGGGGACTATATAGTCTGCGAAGTGACACATTCAATAAGGCATTCTATTCGTCAAGGCAGCAAAGGACTTCAGAAAATATTTGGCATCAGTGTCTTGGGCATTCATAACCCAAAGTTGTGTCTTATTTAAATTCTATGAACTATATTTCTGTTACTCAATGGAATAAGAGTGGTTCTATTTGTTCTAGCTGTTAACTTGGTAAAAGTAGTAAACTTCCTTTTGTTAGTACACCTACTCGCTTTGAAATCTTATTTGCCAAAATTCACTGCAATCTTTGGGGTAATGCACCAGTTAGTTCTATTCAAGGCTTTCACTACTACGCCACATTTGTGGATGACTGTTCATGCTATACATGGATGTTTCCTTTCAAATCTAAGTCAGATTTCTTTGCATGCTTTGTTGAGTTCAAGCTGATGATTGAAAATCAATTTAATGCCAAAATTAAAATATTTCAGTGCGATGGGGTGGGGATTTTCAGAACAATGAGTTCCTCCAAACGCTACATGATAATGGCATTTTGAGACAAATCTCATGCCCCAAGACACCCGAGCAAAATGAGGTTGTCGAGAGAAAACACCGAAATATTGTTGAGTTAGGCTTGTCAATGCTCTTCCATAGCGGGCTCCCCATGAAATATTGGGTCGAGGCTTTTCGCTCCGCAGTATTCCTCATCAATCGCCTGCCATCTCGCAAACTGACTATGGAGTCCCCATTTAAACTCCTCTGCAGAAAGTACCCTGATTACACCTCTCTTCGTGTGTTTGGATGTCGCTGCTATCCGTATTTACGTGAGTATGGAAAAAATAAGTTCTCGCCTAAGTCTCTTCCGTGTGTGTTTATTAGCTACAGTCTTCTACACAAAGGCTATTGGTGCCTTTTTCCGGAAACCGGCTGGATTTATATTTCAAGACATGTAATTTTTTATGAAACTATTCTCCCGTTCTCTAACACCTCTCTTCATTCTAGTGGTGTTTCTCTACAGGCAGAGCCGGCTATCCTCTCTACATTTTTGGAGTATATGTCGGGCACACCTACTTCGGATAATGGTATTGTGGTATCGGATAGCTCTGTTGCCACGCCTCTGAATGGGTCCCTAGCTACTAGCCCAATGCATGAACAAGTTGTTGAACCTGCTGTGTTCACACCAGAGCCTCTAACAATTACAACTTCAGTTTGGCAGTCAGCTCCATACCAATGTGGGGGTACTACTCGTCATCTGACTCCTTTAATGCCTTCACCCGAACCTGATGCTGTCCCAGAATCTGTTTGTGCATCAGCTCGTCCCTCTCGGCATACTTTGGCTCCATCCATGGCCTCACCCGCACCTACTGTTACATCTGAAATTGCTCCTGCACCAGTCGCAACTATAGGCACTCCTGCCCCCTTGGTTAATGAAGGTCATCTTGTAATTGATCTCGGACCATTGATGGACTCTCCCTCACAGCTACCTCTACCTACTGATGTGCCTCAAAATCAAGCTCAACAACTGGACACTACTGATCCCGGGCGTCATTTGGGAGTCAATACGCACCCATGCTAACCCGAGCCAAGATTCGAGCTGTTGCCCTCCCACACTCTTCACCTACATCTGCCATTCCCATTGAACCCACTAGTGTTCAATCAGCAGTCACTCACCCGGGATGGTTTGCAGCTATGCAAGACGAAATTCAGGCTTTACATGACAACTCTACATGGGATCTCGTACCGCGTCAAGCTGATATGAATGTTGTTGGTTGCTGATGGGTTTTCAAGGTCAAGCTACAATCTAATGGTAGCCTAGAGCTGTTGAAGGCATGCCTTGTTGCCAAAGGATTTCATCAAGTCTCCAATGTTGATTTTGATGAGACGTTTAGCCCCGTTATCAAACCACAGACTATTCGCCTTGTACTCACCATTGCTCTCACCAAAAAATTGCCTATTAAGCAATTGGATGTGAAGAATGTCTTTCTTCACGGCTTTTTAAAGGAACCAGTATTTATGGAACAGCCACCTGGCCTCATTGATCCGGTCAAGCCTCTTCACATTTGTAAGCTCACGTGTGCTCTCTATGGCCTCAAACAAGCCCCTCAAGCTTGGTTTGACCGTTTTAGTGACTATCTTCTCCAGCTCGGCTATATTTGCAACATACATGACCCTTCATTGTTCACACTCCATAGTCATCAAGGTGTTGTTCTTTTGCTACTCTATGTCGATGATATTATACTTACGGGTAGCAACCCCTCTCTACTTGGTTCTTTTATTCAAAGTCTTGGGGAAAGAATTTGCTATGAAAGATCTGGGGAATCTACATTTCTTCTTGGGGATCGAAGTTCAGCCTACCTCTACTGGTATTCTTCTCATCTAAGGCAAGTATGCTCGAGATATCCTTGCTCGAGCTCAGATGGCTGACTGCAAATCTATCTCCACTCCCCTTGCTACGAAGGTTGATCGTGCCCAAGACTCTACTCTGCTTCCCTATCCAAAAATCTATAGAAGCTTGGTCGGTGCTCTACAGTATCTCACCATCACTCGCCTAGATTTTCCATTTGCAGTGAATCTCATCAGCCAGTATATGCATGCCCTTACTCTTGTTCACTTGCAGCTTGTGAAACATATCTTGCGTTATGTTTGCAGTACATTGGATCATGGGACTCATATTCATCACCACAACTCTTTTGACTTGTATGCCTTCTCCGACGTAGATTAGGCCGGATGTCCCACTACTCGACGATCTACCACAGGTTATTGTGTATTTCTTGGGTCCACTTTTATCTCTTAGGGTGCCAAGAAACAGCCTATAGTGGCTAGGTCGAGTGCCGAAGCCAAATATTCGATCTATGGCCGTTGCTACAACGGAACTAACATGGATCTCATTTCTCCTCAAAGCCATTGGCCTCCCTTTCCTTGAGCCACCTACTTTATTCTGTGATAATATCAGTGCCCTTTACATGTCCATCAATCTTGTATTCGATGCCTGTACAAAACATATTGAGTTTGACTATCACTTTGTCCGTGAAAAGGTGCCACTTGGTTCTCTTGTTCCCGTTTCGTCCGCTCTCATCACCAACTGGCTGATATTTTGACTAAGCCACTTCCGTGTGATCTTTTTGTTACTCTTCGCTACAAGCTTTGCGTTCATTCCTCTCGCCTTTGCTTGATCAGGATTTCCAAGAATAAGGAAACTTCTGATATTTGATGGTGCTATCTCAAGATCTTCACAAATAAAGAAACTTCCAAGGACTCTCCAAGATGCTAAATCAGAGCCTACTGTAACTGCTAAACTTATACAATCCAAAGAGGAAGTCGTGCAATCCAAAGAGAAAGTCGTGGCTGTTACTTCTCATACCCAGTTATCAAATCAAGAAGATAATCCTGATTAAAGGGAAAGAGTCCAACAAACAATCGTGATTAAATTGAAAGAGTCCTACTAGAACTCTTCTCCTTGAGATGTCCTGAATATTAGATTGATTCACCTTGCTATAATCGTGATCTCTAGAAGATTCACTTCTTTGTAATTCACTTCTATAAGTATCAATGACATCCAAGATCTCTACTCATGGTTGTGAGAGAAAGTAATATTATAGAGTCTTTATTAAAGTCTATCCATTCTTCATATAACTTGGCACACAGGTAATTTGCAAAAATACAAAATAAAAGAAGGTCATTTATGCTTATTATATTCTTTATTAAAAAAAATTAAAATAGTACTTTACTGCTCACTTATTTTGTAATTATCTCTTGAGCTAGGGTTCTAGTTCGTATCTAAACTCTTATTTATAATTTAGAGAAGGGGGGAAATAAATGTTAGAGGATATCCAATCCTTTCCATGTAAATAGGGATACCCTCTTATCCCTCAAGGATAGACGTGATCCTGTGTGATCATGTCTTGTGTACATCTTAAGTTTGTAAAGTTGTTACCTATTGTAATTGTAACTCTATAAATATGGAATGAAAGATAAACAGAAGGTATTGAATTCCTTCACAATATCATACTCTTTTATGGTATTAGACGCCCAAGGTGTTTCTTAAATATTTTTTTTTCTCCAGCCCCACTCGTTCTTCTTCCCATAGCAGCCGTGTCTTCAAAAGATGATACTGTCAAGATTACTTCCAGCTCTAACCCACCGTCCCACTCTCACCTCAACATTTCGAACATTACCCAGTTTATATCCGTAAAACTGGATGGTCCCAACTATTTATTATGGTGTTCTCAGATCAAGCCAATACTTGTCTCTCAAGACCTCTTCGTCTATATTGATGGTTCCATTCCATCCCCTTCTCATTTCATTGATGGTGTTCTCAATTCTGAGTTTACACAATGGCAGCGATCGGATAGCTATGTTGTTAGCTATCTCAATAGCACATTAACTGAGAGTGTGCTCTCTCAAACAGTTGGTCTTCCAACCTCTCGTTCAATTTGGGATTTGCTGGCCCAAACCTTTACCCAACATTCCCAAGCGCGAATTATGCAACTTCACTTATCTCTGCAAACCCTTCGCAAAGGCGCAACTTCCATGACTGATTATCTGAATCAGATCAAAAATGTTGGAGATGCTCTAGCCGCTACAATTGATACTGTTCCAGACCGTGATCTGGTGATGTATGCACTCGGGGGACTTCCTCCAGACTATGAGGCTTTTGTCACAACTATAACTAATCTGGTTGAACCAATTCTATTCCCCGAGTTACGTTCTCGTCTTCTTATTCATGAACAAAGGATGCAGCAATTTCATCCTTATTGTGTCAACTAATGCTCACCAAGCATTCTTTACTGATCGCCAGCAACCACCTCCCTACCGTGGTCGAGGTCGAGGACGAGGGCGAAATCAATCTCAGTTTCGCTCCAATGACAAGTCCCATAGACCACGTGGAGATAACTGTGGGGATCAAAATTATCCTCGATGGGGTAATACTCACTCCAATGACAACCGTGATGGTTTCAGACGCTCCCCACGAACTTGTCAAATTCGCCATCGTAATGGCCACACTGCCACACTCTGTCGGGCTCGCTTCGATCATACCTTTCAGGATGAGCTCCCTAAGGCCTTCTCAACAATGTCCATTTTTCCTGATGACTTTGGGTACCCCGACTCTGGAGCAACGAGTCACATGACCAATGATTCTTCACTTCTCCATCATACAGCCCCCTACCATGGTTCGGACAGTGTTATTGTTGGTAATGGACAAAACATCTCCATTTCAGAAATTGGTAATTCCATACTTCACTCTCCTAATGCTTCTTTGAAACTCAATTCTGTCCTTCTTATGCCTTATATAGACAAGAATCTACTCTCTGTTGCTTCATTTACCAAAGATAATAACTGCTCTTTTTCTTTTTCTCCATGGGGTTACTCCATGAAGGATCTTCACATGGGGAAACATCTACTGCAAGGCCCAATTAATGGTGATTTATATCCTATTCCCATTTAGCGAAAGCCTCCTCCGCTTGCTCTTCACAGTCGTACCTCCTCAAATCAGTAGCATCGCAGACTTTTGGTCATCTGTCAGCTACAGTTCTTCGTTTCTTAAATTTCAATAAATTTCTTGGTGTTTCTTTTTCTAATAAAGAAGTTTTGTGTCACGATTGTGTGCTCTTTAAACATCATCGTTTACCATTTCAACCTGTTAATCACAATGCTCTACATCCACTTTATTTAGTCCACAGTGACGTCTAGGGCCCATCCCCCAATTCCTTCCACCTCTGGCTATCGATACTATATTATATTCGTGGATGACTATAGTAGGTATACATGGTTATACCCGATGACAAACAAATCTGATAGTCTAGCCTGCTTCACTCATTTTCAAAAACTCACTAAAAATTTATTCTCCACCAAAATTAAAATTTTTCAGTCTAATGGTGGTGGTGAGTTTGTTAATGGGGCCTTTAAAAAGCTCCTCGCTGACAGTGGTATAACTCATAGACTTTCTTGTCCCTACTCCCCACAACAAAATGGGGTGGTCGAGTGCAAGTACAGGCACATTATAGAAACCACCAACTCCCTCCTATCTCACAGTTCACTCCCCAAATCACTTTAGATTAAGGCTGCTCACACAGCTATTTATTTAATCAATAGGTTACCCACAACAACTCTTCAACACAAAACTCCCTTTGAAAAACTCTTTCTTCGGAAACCTGATTACACCCATTTGAGAACTTTTGGTTGTGCCTGCTACCCCTTTCTAGGGCCTACAAGGAGTAGCAAACTAAGTCCCAAATCAGTTTCTTGTATTTTTGTTGGCTATAGTGACTCACATAAAGGATACAGGTGCATGGATATTACCTCGGGACGCATTCACATCTCCCGCCATGTCTTATTTCATGAGGAGCGTTTTCCTTCACTTCCTCTTGTGCAATCATCAGTTCCATCCGCCACAACCATGCTTCCGGGCTATACTCCACGGTTCCATCTATCTGCTATCACACCTGTTGTGCCAGTAACACCATTGTCTTCGGGATCTTCCTCAGCAGCCTCATTATCTCCAGCAGCTTCGCCCAATCAAGTACCTCGGTCTGCGCTTCCACAAATGGAGAGATATACCACCATTCATCAGCCTATTTCGGCAACAGCTACTCCTACTCCTACCATTGAATTATTTTTGGAATTGCCATCACCTACTTCTATGCCAGAAGAGCCACCTCAGCCTACCACTATGGATAGACACTGGCTTCCACTGGCTTCCAGCACCCATCCGATGACTACTCGGTTCAGAGATGGCACTTTGCCCCCTAAATCTTTCTTTGCAACAAAACATCCGATTTCAAGGGCTTTTCTTGTACATCATTCCTCTCAAGATTCTGAACCAGGGGCTTTCACACAGGCTTCGAAGTCTATTCATTGGCGAGCAACGATGTTGGAAGAATTTAATGCCTTATTAAAGAATATGACTTGGTCGCTTGTTCCTGCTACATCAAGTACTAAAGTCGTGGGATGTAAGTGGGTGTACAAACTTAAACAAAAGGTTGATGGTACCATTGAATGATATAAGGCACCACTCGTCGCTCAAGAGTTCAATCAACATCACGGTCTGAACTTTAATGAGACATTCAGTCCAGTCGTAAAGGCAACCACAATTCGAACAATGCTTTCCATTGCCATTTCCAAGGATTGGCCAATACAACAATTTGATGTTCGAATTGCATTTTTGCATGACACCCTCAAGGAGACAGTCTTTATGCATAACCTCTGGGTTTCATTGATAAAGAATTCCCGGGCTATGTGTGCAAGCTTCACAAGGCCATTTATGGGCTAAAACAGGCGCCTCGGGCATGGTTTGAGAAATTTAGCTCCTTCTTATTAGAATATGGGTTCAAAAGCAGTAAATCAAATACTTCCATGTTTACCCATATTTCTTCTAAAGGAACACTTATCCTACTACTTTATGTCGATGACATAATTCTCACAGGTTCCTCATCTTCTTCGGTCAACTCCTTCATTGCGAAACTCCACTTGGCATTTGATATGAAAGATCTAGGGAATCTCCATTATTTTCTAGGCATGGAAGCTAGTCGTTCCTCTTCAGGTCTTCTTCTCACACAGACAAAGTACACTCTTGGCCTTCTGGAACGCTCTGATATGCTTGGATGCAAGCCATGTTCCACACTAGTTGCCTTTAGTTCCAAACTTTCTTCCTAAGATGGTGATCTCCTTCCAAATCCAACTTCCTATCGACAGATATTTGGAGCACTCCAATATCTAACACTTTCTCGACTGGACATCACTTTTGCAGTCAACCAAGCCTGCCAGTTCATGCATCAACCACGATCGTCTCATTTGATTGCTGCAAAACGCTTTCTTTGGTATCTCAAAGGAACGATTGGTCTTGGGATTCATCTCCATCCCTCTCCATCCTTTGATCTTCAAGCCTACTCCGATGCAGACTGGGCAGGTTGTTCAGACAATCCAAGATCGACTATTGGTTACTGTGTGTGTCTCGGTTCTAATTTGATCTCTTGGGGAAGCAAGAAACAACCCATAGTCTCGCGCTCCACAATTGAGGCCGAATATCGTGCTCTTGCCGTTCCCTGTGCTGACACAATGTGGATTCGCTATCTACTCAAAGATATTGGGTTACCTCTACAGTCACCTACTAGACTCTTCTGTGACAATGTCAGTGCAACCTACATGGCAGCCAACCCAGTCTTTCATGCACGTAGCAAACATATTGAAATTGACTACCATTTCAGTTGTGAAAAGGTAGTCCAAGGAGACCTCCAAATTTACTTCGTGTCCACTAAAGATTAGACAGCTGACATTTTTACCAAGGCGCTTCCGGGTCCCCAATTTTGTCACTTACGAACCAAGTTGCTGCCTTACCCGTCATCACCTTGCGGGGGGATGTTAGAGGATATGCAATCCTCTCCATGTAAATAGGTATCCTCTATGTAAATAGTGATACCCTCTTATCCCTCAAGGATAACCACTATACTCTTATCCCTCAATGATAGACGTGATCATGTGTGATCATGTCTTGTGTGCATCTTAAGTTTGTAAAGCTGTTACCTATTGTAACTCTATAAATATGGAATGAAAGATAAAGAAGGTATTGAAATCCTTCACAATATCATGCTCTTTTAATAAAAAGGGCATTCCTTGCTTCAGTGGTAGGACATGTATCCCCTAATAGGTAGATTTTAGGGCTATCAATGCGTCGGGTAGAGTTTGGTTAGGACCGATTCTAAATGGGCTTGATATATGTAGGCCTAAGCCCTACCCTTTTTAATCAGGCTGGGTCGGACTTTATTATTCATGGGACTGGGCTCAGGCCGGGCCACGCGTAAGCATCTTCATATTATAGAGACAGCTCGCTCTCTTCTCTTGTCTTCCTCTATTCCTCGAGAATTTTGGGCTGATGCAGTGAAGACTTATGTTTAATTGATGAAGAGTTACCCACTCCAACTCTCTCTATCTGGAAAGTCCCCTACTGAATGTTTGTTTGGCGTTTGACCAAAACAGGATCAGCCAACACATACATTTAGGGAGGATGATTGGAGGAGACAACTTGGGAATAAGTGTTTCTAAAAGATAGGATCATTTGTCAAGAAGTATAGGCTTAACAGGCTCACTCTATAAGTGCTGACCTTTCCCGCCCTTCTAGTAGGAGTGAGAGTAGGTAAGTGAGTCTCAATCCGATGAAGAAAACCGAATTGAGTTGATAAAGACGTTAGATATAGAGGAAGCATCTGGTCACATATCCCATTTCCCTCCTGTAAGGGATAAAATTCGTAAAACTGTGTAATGTTGGGGAACGAGCTAGCTTTTGTTGTTTTGTACACGAAGGTGACACGTGGACGTATGTTTGAGTCACGTGCTTAAAATAGAGGGATACGCAGTATCTGATGTATAGCCTTCACGTTGTACACATTAAGACGTATCCGTGGTCTTGCGAAACAACGTTCTCGTTGTGGTTTTCGACAACGTATCCGTTGTTTGGTGCACAACGAAGACGTATTCTCGACAACGTTTCTGGTGTTAATTGAACAACGAACTCGCCGTAATTCAGATAAGGATGTCCAGGTCATATTTTAAGACATATACAACGTATTCGAGCTCGAGTCAACAACGAGACCGACTCGCAGGAGGAGATAATCAGGAGGCGATCGATTGTTCTGACAAGTGGGCCGAAAGCATTGCCTCGGTATTTAATGCAGGTCACTTCTGTGTGCTGTCAGACTCAACCGATTGAACTAATGGTAGGCTTTCACGTGTGATGCAACAGGTGGTAGATTTTACTGACATATTTGGTAATGAGTGCAGGACACGTGATATGGGCATCTATGGTCATCTATGGCCATACCAAAGGTTAACCTATAAATACCCCGAGAATTTCAGTGTTAGAGGGATCGAAAGATAGACATATTTTTTCAGTGCTCCTATTTGCTTGACTGTTCATCATCTTCTTCATCTACTTACTTTATCATCAGAGTACAGGTCAGGGTATCACACCCTCCAACTTCTACCTTCTACCAGTAAACCAGAGGTGAACATTTGCAGCTGACGTGTGTCCTTTCCGGTATTTTTCCCCCTCACCTCCTACTCAGACCACTGAGGGGTTTTTCTCCCCTCTTATTTACATTTTTCTCTCTTTTCATTTCCCTTTTTGTTCTTTTTTCTTTTTCCTCTTTGATGCTTAACCCATGGAACCAAGACCTAACCATTCTCTTTTGGTGATATAATTCAAATTGGGGAAAGAGCAGTCCACTGTTGCACTTGTTATAGTCCCTGCACCATCTGAGACTCCCATATTGACCCTCCAATGGCAGCCCACTAACTCATCTAACCTCCTCTCCCTAATTACCCTCATGCCACTCACCCTTGAGCCAATAAATATTTTGTCATCCCAAAGTTCTCAACTCAAATCATTTGCCCACAGTAAGCTAGCCTTGCTCCCTGTCCCACAACACCTTTATCAACCACTCCTAGCTACCAAATCCCTCTTCGGATTAAGGCCAAGGTCACCCTTGTGAGGGTAAAACCTCTCTCTTTTGCAATGTCATTTCCTTGTTAATCTATTTCAGTGCATCCTAGTCCTTTTTCTAGGATCTTTTTCAGGACCTCCTACTGTCACAGAGTAGTGTGAGGCCCCCTTACCTTCGTCTTCAAGGTAAGGGGCCTTCCATGAAGAAGACGAGGCCATGTCCATCTTAGACTAATTTTAGATTCTGACCGGGGTTAAACTTAACCCCGATTAAATCCCCTCTACCCTTGTGCTTTTCAATGAGATTAAATTACGGTTAAAAAAAGACCAAACAAAAAAAATTTTCAAAAGACCCAAAATAGAAAATGTCGAAAAGGACCTAAATATTGCAAAATACATAGACCCTCAACTAGGGTTGAGCATTAAGCCTTTTTTAACTAGGGTGAAGAATTAAACCTAGTTAACCCCCCTTGCCTCAGGTTCCATCCGACCTTACCCAAATAGACAAAAATTAAGCTGCACTAGTGCACACCCTTAATCATGGTTAACACTCTCCTAACCCTGGTTAGCTCAATCCTAGCCAGTCCAATGCAACCTTTAGCCACTCCGGTGTCTCCTAGTCTAATTCCCCTAGCCACTCCAGTGCATACACACCTCTAACTCCGGCAAAAGTATAAAAGGTCGCCTAAAGTACACTCAGTCTGATCTCGCCTCAGCAGGTATGTAGGCAACCCGATCTTGGGTTCGACCCCTGGAGTAGAATTTTCTCATTCTAGGATTATCATACCTCTTATAACTTAGGCAGTTTCTCATAATTTTATACTTGTTTGGCTTCACCCAGGTAGTAGATAACCGTCCAAGGATGGGTGCCGGGGTGCCTAACACCTTCCCCGGGATTTAAAGTAACCTATTACCTAGACTCCTGCCGAGACCATAAGTCCCTATCCATATTCACCTAGGTCCTATTCCCTCCAAAATAAAGTAGATAACAACTCTAAGTCAATGAGAAAAGGCATTTTAACGTCGTTCTTATATAGCCGCCTGGAAGGAAAGACGGTAAATCTCATACTCACAGTGGTCATTTTTAGCTCCAAAGAAACATGATGCTTGTAACGCAGTTGGAAAAATCGATTAGTAATTTATCTGTAAACTAAATAGAACGGTCATTCGCCTAGAGTAATGCTGGGAATTGGTATAAAGAGAGAGGAGCACAAGGGTAGGCAATACGTAGGGAAAGAGTTGTAGCAACAAAAAAAGAAAAAAAATAGCCAATTACTGGTAATGATGCATCTCTAAAGAATTCAAAGTATATTTTCTCATTTGTTAAGAAAAAACAGGATTAATATGCAATATTATGACTAATAGAAAGATAATCATAATCTATTCAGATACCTATTGGGGGGGGTGGCCCCCAAATTTTTTTTTAAATCAATTAAATTATAGGTATACTTTTTTTAAAATAAAATCCATAATATCTTAAATTTTGTATATAGTGGTCCCCCAAAACAATTTGCAATTTTTTAAAATATGTATTATCTAAAGGGATTGATACTTTAGGCATCTATGTGTCCCTTTTAACCCTCTTTAACTATAGTTAAGATTTATTAACTCAAGATTTAATTATTTTTCCTAAGAACTAAGGATAGATGTATAAACCCTAGAGGTGAGGGAACCTTAACCAAATGGGTGTTAAAATGGACAAGTGTCAAGCAGGGTAGGCGTGCACATGCACTTTTTTTTTTGTTTCTTTGTGTTGTTGGGAACGGCCTCAGGGTGGTCTGAACCCTGGACAGTCTTAATAGCATTTCCCTTGTTGGAATGCTATATTAACCAATTTTATGACCACTAAGAAACTCGGAGAGGAAGGGAGAGAAGGAAAAATTCGTGAATTTCAATTCTGCACCGTAATAGTGCACCCCAACAGAAAATGAGAATTATTGAACAAAATTAAAAGATCTTTTTTTTTCATCTTTTTTCATCTTCAATTTTTCGACAACTGAATCAAATCGAGGAATTACAGTGGATTCTAAATGAAGAAAAAAATTAAAAATCTGATGGGGGCATATTAACACTTCCATATGCTTCCACAATTCCAAATGCCACCTTATATTATTTGTTTTCTTTATCTAGTGTTTGTAAAGATTAAAAAAAAACGTCTACGCCCCTGTTTACACATCTTGGGGCCGTTGTTGAAATCAAGTCCAGGTAAGCTGGGATCGGTTACGTGAACTTCATGGTTATAGCGCATTACATCAAGAAAGTAACGGATGTAGCAGATTACCCTAATTTCGATTAATATATTTGGGAATAATGTATTATTAGGAGAAGAAAAAAAATGAAAAAAGAATAAAGCAACATAGGACAGCCAACCAGAACATGCGACATGTCTTAGAGGGTACCAAGGTTCTTAAAAAGTGATTAACAAACCACCAAAAAGAAAAGAGGAGCTGTTATCTACCAATCACCTGTCCACTTTATTGAAATTAAAGTATATTTTAACAAAAAAAAATAAAAATTGAACAAGTGGTTAATAGAGAGTGAGAGTATGAATTGATGAGAGTATAGCGCATTACTGATTCCGGGGCTAGTAAAATAAAAACAAATTGATGATGAAGAGCCAAAGTTAAGGTCAGTTACCTTCTCAGTGAGAGACTGGGACTGGGTTGAAATGTGAAGGAATAGCCCGGAGTTCTCAAGTGGAGTTAGCTACTGCAGTATCAAAAGAAATGTTAATACGACAGACTCCACCTTGTGACGCGCTAACACTACAACAAAACTATCGATCAGTGACGGAATATTAGTGACAGAAATTAATTCGCCTCTGTAGTTTTGTTGGAGCGTAACCGGAACATGCTACATGTCTTTAAGGAGCTAGAATTATTTAAAAAAAAAAAAAGAAAAACTCCAGGCCTTAAAACCTGTCTGTGCAATGTTCTGATTGTCTACTCCAGCAAAACCCAAATGAAAGGAGATGAAGTGCCAAAGTTAAGGGCAGTTACCTTGGCAGAGGCAGCCTAGAACGATGTAGACGAATAGCCTGTAGTTCTGAAGTCCGAGGTAGCTTCTGCAGTGTCTACTGACAGGAAAACCAGGGGGGTGCTGTTATCCATATTTTCCGAATGACTAGATCAGCCAATGGGATACAAGGAACATGCAAACTCCTGTTAAAGTGGTACATAGAGAGACTAAAAGTCAATAAATCATCATTCTCTTTACCATATTAAAAGAAGTTTTCTTTAAAAAAATAAAATTCATTTTTCAAAATAATTTTTATTTAGGCCATAATATCCTTATATTGTATACTGGTATAAGATATTATTACATATTATAGGGGTATCTGATACAAAAAAGATTAAGCCAATCACTAGGTGTTTCAGCTCGGCTAAGGTAGCCATTTCCAGCTTGAGCAGCTCAGTCACTTTCAACTACTTATGGGAGCAGCCGAGGAAGTCTGTAAATTTATTAACAATGTTTCCCACTACCTCCAACATAAGAAAACCTATCGGTGGGTCTCATTACAAATCTTCAATTTCTATTAAAACTCTTTCAAAAAGACAACTAAACAAAAGTAGAGTAATTAGGAATAGATATATCGCAGAGATTTTAAAAATACGGTAAACCTGAGAAGAACTATTTTGGGTGCCCCCATTTAGTCCAAATTTTTCCATCTACGCAAGATGGGGCTAACACCTGGAGATGTTTCATTATTTTAACCGTTTAAAAAGTAAAAATGATCGGATAATGTTGGATATTTGTAACGCCCCAATTGCGTCTTGGAAGATTTGCAATGGAGTAGCCAAATCCATTCTCTATCTCTCGTCTTTTTCGCTAGCCATCGAGAAGAATTCTACACGGGTCCACCCCACCCGTGATTATCGATAGATAGAAAATTTCAATGAAGGTAGGGGCTTGCTCTCTTGGATCGGTCTCGAAAGAATGGTTGGATGTATACCCGTCATTTACTCTAAACATCTCAACCGTCTCCCTGAGCTTGCCCCATCGGTAGTGTGTGCTAGTCACCACTCTAGTGATCCAGGTTCCATTCCCGAGAGGGTGTGAATGTGTTATCATCTCCACCCGTCCATTACTTAGAACAAATACCAACTTATTAACCGGGGTTGCAGCCTAATCATGTGTCTCTCAGCAAAAAAAAAAAAATTAAATAAATAAAATTAATGAATACCTTAGGAGGTTATAGCTCTTAAAAAAGAGGGACAAATTCAGTCTCAAAGAGAAAGGTTTTATTCTAATTTTAAAATGAATTTAAAAATACTATTTACCTATATAAAAATTATAGATATTTAATATACTAAAAATATGTAATTAAGAGTTTAACACAAGTAAACAACTTAAAAACTATCTATTTAGAATTTTTATTATGATTAGGTACTATTAGTTATGTAATATTTATTTAATAAATACATTAGTATAAATTATATATTTAAAAATTGTATTTTTTTTAATCTCATATAATTGGATCATAAAATTGTAAATAATAATAATATTAAGGATCAGGATTCTCTCAAGTTCAACTTGAGAGAATCTCTCAAGTTCAACTTGAGAGAATCTCTCAAGTTTGAACCCTAGAGGTCGCCACGTGTCTCTTTTGACACCCCTTAACCATGGTTAAGGTTCACCCACCCCTAGGGTTCACTCACCCATCCTTGGTTTTTTTTTATATTAATTATTATTTTTTTAATTAAAAAAACTGTTTTTAGAGTTTTTTAATATTAAAAACAGTTTTTAAATTTAAAAAATAATAATTAATATAAAAAAAAAAGAACCAAGGATGGGTGAGTGAACCCTAGGGGTGGGTGAACCTTACCCATGGTTAAGGGGTGTCAAAGGAGACACATGGCGACCTCTAGGGGTTCAAACTTGAGAGATTCTCTCAAGTTGAACTTGAGAGAATCCTGTGCCTAATATTAATAATTAATTTAATCTTATTACTTTGCACTTTCACTTTACCCTTTGCACTTTCACTTTATAAGGGCGTTGTAGTTTGTACTTTACACTTGAAAATGCCATCTTATCTTTTATCCGTTGTAGTTTGTACTTTAGACTTAGAAATGTTATCGAGGTTCATTAGATCGTGTATACTTTTGATTTCATCATAAACATCCATCTGGTGGGAGGTGCATTGCTTAGCTAAAAGAGTGGAGAGAGAATATATAAAGATCATTCCCCTCGAGGTGTACATATAGCCTACTACTAATGGCACCTATTCCTCTCCAGTTGTAACCGGTTTTGCCAAAACCGGTTACACTCCTGAGGTGGCCACATGTCCCTTTTGAGACCTCTTAACTATGGTTAAGATTCAGTCACCCCCTAAGGTTCACCCACCTATCCTTGGTTTTTTAAAAAATATATTTAAAAAATTTGTTAACCGTGGTTAAAATTTACCAACTCCTAGGGTTAATTTATTTTAAATATTTTTTCTAAAAATCAAATATAGGTGGATGAACCCTAGGGGTAGGTGAATCTTAACCACAGTTAAGAGGTGCAAAAAGGGTCATTTGGTGACCACAGGGGAGTAACCGGTTTTGTCAAAAACCGGTTACAACTGGAGAAGATCACCGGTCATTACTTATATACCAACACCATTACAGCATATTGTGGGTCTGCGAGTTGTATTGGCAATGAACGCCCTTAGGGGTGTATTCGGGCCGGGCTTTATCGGGCTTTGCCCTGCTCGGCTCGGCTTGGAAGGGCTTACTCTAGGCTCGAAGCTCGGCTCGGCTCGAAAATATACTCAAACAATCGGCTTGAAACTCGGCCCGATATTTGAAACTTGGCTCGAAGCTCGACTCGGCCCGAAATGATTCAAGCTCGAGCTGGGCTTTTCTTAGCTCGAGCTCGGCCCGAAATGATTCATCTCTTCCCCAAATGATGTTGAAAATATCTTTTCCTTTCTCTTCTACAACATTTTTTTTTCCTTTCCCGAAATTATTCAAGCAAGGTTGCAAGTGAAAGCAAAGAAGGCGGCAACTATAGCAGGAGAGGGTGCGATGAGGAGGTGCGGTGCCCATTGTCCCCGGTTGGGACGTTGTGCGGCCGTTTGGGAGGGACAGTGCCGCCGGTTGCGGCGGCTGTGTGTGGGATTGGATTTCTTCTTCGCCATCTATGGATGATGCTGCTATCTTGCGCTTGAGGCGCTCTGTGAGAACAGCAGGAGAAGGGACGCTCTGTGAGAACGGCCGGAGAAGAGACAAGAAGAAAGAAAGTTGTTGAGAGGAAGAGAGAAACATCTCTTCTTTCTGATGTCCTCTCATGCAAGGCAAGCAAAAGAGTGATGTGACCTTGTCCTTGACAGATTTAACCATTTGAAAGAAAAAGGGATGGATTTCAAACTTCAAAATTTAATAAAGTTTATTAAATGTATAGTTTAGAAACAACTCAAACAAGCCAAGCCGAGCCGATTTTCGGGTCAATCCAAACATAATCGAGCCAAGCTTCAGGCCGGGTCGGATCAAACAGGGGTGAGCCCGAGCTCGGCTTGATTCTAGTTTCAAGCTTTTTTTAAGGCTTAGCTAGGCCCTATCGAGCCTAAAAAGACAAGCCGAGCCAGGCCGATCCGGGCTGCACAATTGGGCCAATCGGGGCTTTGTGCAGCCCTAAACGCCCTGCAGAAGGTGTTTGGCATTATGAAAAGGGTCCAAAATAAAATTCTAGGTAAGTGATTCATTTACACCCTCCAGAAGGTGTTACACGCCCTAGGGCCTCCATCTGGATATGATAACTTGCTTCCTATGTCTAAGTCAATTAAGTAAATAAATTACAAAAGGAATTAAAATTGCTATTTAACTATGTTAATAAATAGTTAAAACAAGATTAGGGAGAAAAAGGAAACATATCGGAGGAGAGCTGGACTTGCTAGTCTGCTTACTTACCCGATTTGGAGGATCAAGCCATAAAAAAAAAGCCACAGTAGTTTTTCAAAAGCAAACATGCTAAATAGATTTATTTTAATATTTTTGGATTTTATCATGTTTTAAAGATTTTTAGATAGTAGTTCAGGTTAGCACATTTCAAATCACGAGGAAATTGGATAGTTAACTATGGTTAAATATTAACCCAATGATAGGATTAGAACTTAACCCAAACTAGGTCGAGGGGAATGGCATGCTAAAGCTGGTGTCTGTTGTTCTGGGTTGTTGGGTGGTATTTGGATTACTTCCCAATACAAAATAGTTAAATATGGATTTGAGTTGTTGGGTGGTATTTGGATTACTTCCCAATACAAAATAGTTAAATATGGATTTGAGTTGTTGGGTGGTATTTGGATTACCTCCCAATACAAAATAGTTGAATCTGGGTTGGGAGGTAATCCGATTACCTTTCACTCCAAAACAAGTTGAAACTGAGTTTGGAGGTAATCAGATTATCCCCCAATAGGTACAGTTTGCACAACAACACTATCACGGGTCCACTAAGGGAAATGAGGGGCCATAGTCTGGAATATGGAGAACCAAAAGAGACTAAAAATCAAAGGTAGGCCCACTGGGACTACTAAACATGGGCTTCGGAATACCTCTGGTGGAACCTCGGGCATCCACACATCATTGGGCATGTGACATTTAAAAGGGGAGAAGTCATTTCACTTTCTCCCCATGATATCTCTCCCCTTTGAAACGCCACATGTCCAATGATGTGTGGATGTGTGGATGGCCGAGGTCCCACCTGGGGTATCCACCAGAGGTAATTTGAAGCCCTAAACAAGAGAGGAAGCCAGATTTGGACAGAAGACACTTGGGCGGTAATCAAATAATCTCCCAATCCAAAACTAGTTGAAATGGGGTTTTGACCTAGATAATCGGACAAAGTACCTTCGACCTGCGACAGTATACTAAACAACATTGTCATGAGTCCACTGAAGGAAATGGGGGCCACTACGGTCTCTAGAGTATAGGGGACCAACATAAACAAAAAGACAGAGGTGGGGCCCAATTGGATCCACCAACCAGAGGAGAGAGGCCACTAATTCGGATAACAGATTGTTTAGGTGGTAATCTTATTATCTCCTAAACAAAAACAAGCTAAAAAAGGGTTGGGAGTTAATCGGATTACCTCGAACTCTAGCATTAGCTAAAACCGGGTTTAGAGGTAATCGGATTACCTCAGAACTGCGCCAGTTACAGCAAAAAACAACATTGATATGGGTAGTGCATCAACTACGTCTGATTCACAAACACCTCTCAGCTTACCTAGGTGCAAAAGGGAAAAGAAAAGAGCTTATGCAAGAAAAAAGCAAAGAAAGGAGTGCTTCTCCTCCTTTAGAGTCATTGTGTTCCCCAATGTTGCTAAGTGCAACATATATAGGAGACCCCTTCACTTTGCAAGGGGAAGGGACCTTCCTCTCAACAGAAACTAAACAAAGAATATAAATGTAATAAGAGGAAGAACATATAGGGAATGAAGAAAATGGATCTACCCTTCCTCTTCTCTCAAGCTGCAAGATTGGTGATAGTTGAAACCTCAAGAGGGAGTTGGCCTAGAGGTGTTAGCATAGAGCTTTCACCCTTTGCTGGTCAAGCTGGACCTCTGCTCACTGGTTAAGGGATGTAGGGCTCTTCACTTTTTGAATTGCAAGCGGTTGGAGGTGGAAAAAAAGGAATGCTTTAAAATGGAAAATGGGTGGTGTATTTATAGGCTAAGGAAAGGTTAGGGTAGTTTGTGGACTAAATTTTGGGTTGGTAAGGTGCTTGGAGATTGGGGGACCAAAATAGATGTTCCTGAGAGGGAACACACAAACTGAACATTCTTTAGGAAGAGAGGTAAACACAGTACCGTCATTTCCAAATTTACATGAATTTGGTAATAAGCTTTTTACTTGAAACAAGTCTGGACTACGCCAAAATAAACTTGAATTAACTGATCTTGGTCGGATAAAGTAAATGCCGGTAATACCATTACCTCCATTGTTACAAATTGATCAAAACAGAATGAAGGTAATCCAATTACCTCCATTCATGAAAATAGGTAAACACCATAATTGAGGTAATTCAATTATCTCCATTGTTGAAAATAGGTCAAATTGGGAGTGGAGGTAATCTGATTTCCTGCATTTCTAATAATTGGTTAAAAAAAAAAGAAAAAGGAGGGCAGGTAATCCAATTACCTCCCAGTAGCCTAAGGGTTTGGATAAAGACTTGGGTTTATATTCTGGGTAATTGGGCTCTCATTGAGGCTTTGGCTTGAGGTTAGGTCATTGAGCCTTGGTTTGGACTTCCTTGAGATTTTGAGAAAAGAGAGGAATAGAGGATGCAAATATGAGGTGCTTACAATGATGGTTGTATTAAACTCTAAAGATCATTGATATTTATCATAAAGAAGGTAACATGATGAACCAAAGAGCTAGCTAGGGCTCCGCAAAGGAGAAGAAAAAATAGGAAATACAAGAAGAAGAAGGTCAATCCTACACCTTCTCATATAATGGATAAAGACCGAAACGTCAATGAAAAGCTAAAATTCATCTATGTGAGAAAGGATGTTCTAAGATGTCTTACCACTCGTACCTCCTTGAATTCTCAAAATCTTATCTTGTGTGAGGTTGAGTGATTGTGTGGTTCTCTCTTATGGCCTATGTGTTTATCATGGCCTATCTGTTCCTAGTGCTATCTCTTTGGTGTATATTAACTCATTTTACATCTTCTTTGTTTTTCATCTCTTTGATTTGGTGTTTGTTGATTAGAAAGAAAAATTCTAAAAAAATTTTGTGGTTCTTTTAGATAGTTTGTTTTTTCATTCAAATATTGAAAAATTCAAAAACATTGAAAAATCAAATAGATCAAAAAGATGTTGGTTTGGGTTATCTCTCCTATCATACTATGCTTGTTTCAATTTCCTTGCAATCATAATTCATAATTCATAATTCATGTCAAGGTAAAAATATTGAATAAGATTGAGTTCATGAGAATATTATATCTACTAGGATTTTTTGGTGTGATTGAAATTAGACAACTTGCTAATCACAGTTAGAGTTTTGTTAACAATGTTGTTAAGTGTCATGCACATGCACTCAACTGACCCTGAAAGATGGTCTAAATTTCTAAGTATAGGTATTGCTATTATCCATGATGGCCCACTTGGTTGACCAAATCTGGATTTACCAATAAGTTAATATCCCATTTGCCTGTGCCTCTTTATAAAAGAATGAGGCAATGAAAATGGCTACCTATGAGATAGTGTGAAAGCCACTATTGGATGCAAACAATATGTAATGGCAACTTATGCAGACAGTAGTTATCTATCTAGGTTGCTAGTGTGAAAGCCCCTACTACCAATAGCTAGAGCTATCTACCCAAATAGAGTGAAAACCACCATTGTAAGAAAAAGATGAAAAAAAGAAAAACTAAGAAAAGAATTACAACAATGTGACTTTGTTTGTCAGAAAAAGAAAATAAAAGGCAAATTGCTTAAAAGATGAATAAGGGTGAAAATTTGTATATGATTAACAAATGCTAAGTTCAGGATTTAACAGGTTTGACTTCTAGTGATTGAGATATCTTGATTCCCTGTAATGCAATAATGTCATAACCTTAACAAAAGGGTTGAAACCTCGGAAAAGTTCAAGTCAGAAACTTCACTACACACTATATATGCTTCAAAGTGAAACTTTTCACTAAGTGTGTCTTAGATGTTGAGTCTGTAATTGATCACCATATGTGTCTAAAGTTGATGGACATATCCTCATTTAGTCAAAACTTAATAATATTAAAATTTTGGGTGAATTACTTTTGACATCCTAAAAATTGCTTAAAATATATGTGATTATATACTTTTGATGAGAGCATGTTTTGAGGGGGAGTTTCTTATTTTATATCTTGACAAATCTTTCATCCCTATGTGATCCCTCACGTCCTTGATATAAGTTTATTATCTGGCATATCATAATTCAAAGGAAGGTTTCTGGATGTGAGTTTTAGGGAGAGTTTCTTCTTATCTAAATTGCAATTACGAAATCTATTTTCTTAAGAAAGATGTTGAGATTTTGATCACTTTGGAACATATGGATTTTTTTTATCTGTTTCACTGTTTATGTGGTTCATGAGATATCTTCTGGATAGTTGAAAATTATATATGGATGACTAATGGTTTAGTCATAGTTTTGTGGATGATTTCTCTTGATGCTATCATTGCTTGGACATATGGATTTGTTCTAGATAGCTTGTCTTGATTTGGATGTTCTTTAAAGCTTATAGTACTGAAATTCTGTTATAATTTGAGTTTAATGGTTATTTCCCCTTGAATATTGATTAATGATGTTATGCTTTCGCATTCGTGCCAAAAATGGAGAGAATGTAGAAGTACATTCTCATTATCATCTATGTTCACCTGATTATTAAGCTTTGTATTTCTCATGCTTCACTTGGATTTGTGTTTTAGCATGTGCAGGTGTATAGATCAAGTTGACATGAAAGACTGAAGAGTTTGTAGATTGTCATAATATTTTTTTGAGTCATGTAATTGGGTAAGATCTCCTTGTTTGAATGGTTTAGGAGAGTTTTTATCGAGTCATGCACTTTAGTTTGTATTTTGTCCCGGAATTGCCAAAGGGGGAGATTGTAAAGTCATATTTGTGTTGGCTTAATTCCAATGTCAAAATGGTATCAATCTAAGTCTAGTACCGTTGTTCCTCTAGTTATTCAAGACTGGTGAAGATGAAGCTCCAGAGACTCAAGTGAAGTACATTCTGGCTAAAGCTTCGCTCACACTCTTAGGATGGGAAGTGACTTAGATGTCTAATAGTTACCTTATGTGGAATTGACCTAGATAACTCTATCATTCACCTAGGTGATTAGAAATTGACCTATCTGCACATAACTCATTGACATATTGTTCTTGTATCGGTTGATCTCCGTTGTGTTTGAGATCCCTCTATAAGATAGTTAAAACCTTCAATACAGTTTTTGTTCTCTGTGTGGGTATTTGGTTGGTGTGAGCCAAATCCGTCGAAGACGGAGATCGATCTTTGGAGATCGTGGTTGGAAACTTTGAAAGGCCTTGGCTTCTGAGGAACCGGAGATGATGTTATGAATTGTGTCTTCTACTATTTCCGAACTTGATTGCTTTGTTTTACCTTAGTTCTAATTAATGGCTTGTTAAAATTCAAATTAGTAAGCATTGCTAGGAAGACCTATTCACCCCGCCCCTCTAGGTCAAAGGAATAATTGAACGAGGATATTTCACATGGTTTCTGCACAAATCGCCACCCGAACAATTTCCACAATCAAGGACATCGTGGTCGGCGTGGTCGAGGACAACAGGGTCATTCTATCTATCGTCAACATAACTCCCATGCTTGCTTTAACTATGGGTTTCACAATGGATCGAATAGCTCTAACTATGATATGCTTACCATATCATCAGTGTTTTAATTGTAACCATGATTGTAACTCTAAAATAATTAATTAATATTTGTAGTTGAAATGATAGCACTTACAATCATGGTCGATACTAAACTGTAATTGTTTCTTTCTAAGCATCACAATTATTTTAATAATTACCGTGATCGTTACTAAAAAAATAATTAAATAAAATCTATTTTTGAGTAAATAGAACGACCATCCTTACAATTACGATTTCTAATAAACGGTGATTGTTATTCTAAGAATCACAGTTAGTTCAATAACCATGATCGTTGTTGATATGTTGCTGTAATTCTAATCTCAGATGTTAGCACACATTGCATGCAGTACCAGTCTCAACCACCTAATAAACTTACAAAAATAATATCAGGATTTTCCGCAAGTATTTGAGATTGTCAGCTGGGTACTGTAGAGTTTTGCTGTGACACATTGAAAAGTAGAATTATAGCAACACAGAAGACCAACCTTCTCTTGAATCAAGTTTCTCATTTCCAATAGAATTCAAAATTACAACAACACTAGACATATGTGTTTCTGAAATCTTGTTATTGAATGTTACAGCACACACTGCAGTATCAGGCTAAACCATTTCAAAACTTACGGAAATAACATCAGGATTTCCACCAAGTATTTGAAGTGGTCTGTCTGTTACTGTTATGTGTTGATGTAACATTACGACCATTCAAAAGCAGAGTTACAACAACGCACAGACCAGCCATTTATTGAGTACAACTAAGTTCACTAAAATATTGACTGGTTGCAGATATTTATAGAGCGGACCATCGATCATGTTTGTTTATAAATCATGATAGGACATTAAAATAATTAAATAAAATTTTTGAATCGGAATGTGAAAAGTTATTCAAAATGTTTACATTTACGTTGATAACTCATGTTATTAAAACGATATTAGATCACAGTTATGTTAAGAATTGTGATCTATATATTAAAAAGTGATCTATTAAAATAGTTATACTCATGGTTAGGTATTAACCGTGATCTTATATTTCTTGAAACAAATATTTTATCACGGGTTTTGTCATAACCGTAATGGAAACTCCCATTAATAAATTACAGCGATCTCTCCCACGATTTATAAGGGATTTTATCACGGTTCTCGTGAACACCGTTATTTTTCTTGAAAATGCAACCTTGATTGATAAACATATTTGTTGTAGTGAGGTTAGTTTTGTTTTTGGAGGGGGGGAGACAATAGAGTTCAACTACTCAAACACGTGATGCACAGACAAGATTTCCTATTCGTGACAAATATGCAACTTGCCCTCACACACGCGTGTGCACACACACACAGACATATATATATATATATATATAGAACAATATTGATCCATTGGAGGGAATTTTGGGGATTGTGATAGGAGGGATGGAGAGAGAGCATATAGAGATTTGTTGATCCATTGGAGGGTTTTAGGAGATTGTGATACGAGAGATAGAGAGAAAATGTAGTGAATACTAGTCCATGGGAGGGATTTTAGGAGATTGTGATAAGAGGGATAGAAAGAGAGTGTAGATACATATTAGATTTTATTTTTTTTAATTAAATCTTAATAATTCCATAATCTTCGCCTTATGAGTGGTTAGTTCTAAAAAAAAATTTATTTTTTAGATTCCCAAGCTTTGAGCGTGTTTTCATTGAACTCGGATGGGCAACAGCGCTTGCTGTTGCGCTGTTGCCCATATGTGTCTTATAAAATGAGGGCCCACCTACTGTTTACATGGGAATCACCAAATGATAAAAATGGAGCCCATTGCAAGACACATACGGGCAACAGCGCAACAGCGAGCGCTGTTGCCCATCCGAACTCGTTTTCATTGGATGGTCTGTGTAGGAAAAAGTATCTTTGCATTTTAATAGTGTGGGAGCCTAACATGAAATTTCATGTGAGGTACACCTAACAGAAGATTTGTGCTATTGGTCCCACATATTATTCTTAGCTGCTAGATGCGAAAGCCGGGTGCAAATAGGAGTCCAAGACTGCCTTTCGCATGTTTAGAATAGCTTTTTGTTTATCTCCTTTATTTTCAATCCTTTCAAAGTAAAATTAATTCTTGGATTTTTTTTTTTTATTGTATTCTTCCACTAATAAACCAAAGAAGATTAACATTTGCTCATGTAGCTCTAGTATTCATAGGAATAACTCTCTCAAATCACTACTAAGAAACTAAAATACCATAACATTCGAATGGACGTTGTCCCCGTCGAATGTTTGTAAATTCAAGGCTTGAATATGCCCTTAGTCTAGCATAAGAAATAATGCCTAGTGAGAAAAAAAATGTCATTAATCATCAGCGACATGGCATGCAGGAGGTCACTCACCATTACAAACCCAACTAATTACCGTGTTTTGTTTGTCGGTTGAAGATGCTAGGTCCATAGGTAGAGTAGACTATATGAATAAGGAGGGGAAATTGCAATGAAACAAATGAAGTAATTGGAACCAAAGCCATAAAAGAGACAGGAATGGCAACCCATGAGAAACGATCACGAAGAACAATAAAAAGGGTTGCACCAAAGGATATCCTAAGAACATAAATACTGAAGTGGCGGAAGAAAATAGAGATAACGCGTCTGATACAATATAAACCATAAAGGAGTTATGTCCAAGGAAAATGGGGATGCCCGTATTACCGTTGTTACCACCTGGTACAGTAAAGGCTGCTGCAAACATAACCGCTACAATAAGAGTGGCCACAACAATGGATGCGCATGCTATATCTTTCATCATTTTTTCTCCTTCTTTCACCAGCTTTTCGTGCTCCTTAGTAAACAATGTGCGAGCTGTCATACCTTCATGGTTTTTATCTTCTTTGTACCGTCGTAGGATGAGACCGTTTGGTGTGTGCAACTCGGCACACAGATCTTGTGTGCCCTATACCAAACGATGCCATGTGTCTCTAAACCTCCCCTGAGATTGACGCCGTCTAAAAAATACAAAAAGGAAACTTCGTTTAGAGTGATGTGAATCAAGACGACTAAAAAGGAAGGTTTCCAATCTTTGTTCTCTCTCTTCTCCCTTTCTTCTTTCTCCCTTACCTCTTCCAACTCCCTGCATGCTCGTAGGAAAACCCATGCAAGGAGACACTAAAAGGTGTAAGAATCTCAATCACCTATAAGATCAATTAACAGGAAAATAAAATAAGATGAAAATAAACTTCCTAGGAGTCCACTTAACGTACTACCTCTTTCAAATTTGAAGTTCAGTTAATACCATTTTTTGGGTCATAGAATTGTATAGCCCAAAGCTGGCCTGATCAGATAATCACAACCGTTTGAACCATGGTATTCTTTTGTCATATTGTAAGATTATGATGAATTATCCCTTGTTGTTTTCAAGGGAAATGATCTCACATTTTGCAACCAACCCCTTCTCGGAAGGACGTGTCACTCCTTTTCTTCTTTGCACACACAAAATTGTTTTATTTTGAGCGGTTTGAATAACTCACGAAATGTAATTCTCTTCTTACAAATAATTTAATTCAAATTATTTATAAGTTACTTTAAATTTATCTGGCATCCATTCCTATTGTGTATCTATGATGCTAGGTCCCAATGAGAGCGAGAAGAGGTAAGGGAGAAATTAAGAAGAAGAGGGAAGATAGATAATTAAGAATAATTATCAACCGAGTTATCAGTGTCACTGTCTCTGCAACGCCTAGAGTTAGAAGAGGTAAGGGAGAAAGCAGAAGAGGGGAAGAGAAGACAGTAGGGAAGAGAGACCTTCCAGTTTACATCTTGAGTTTCTTTTTTTTGTTTATTAGGAAAGGAATGGATGGAGGTTGATGGTGTCAATCTCATGTGAGGTGGGTTGGATGCTTTAAGGACACATGGCGCCGTTTGGTATGGGGCACACAAGATCTGTGTGCCGGGTTGCACACACCAAACGGTCTCTCGTAGGATGTTCTCTACCTCCTACGAAGGTAAAAAAAAAACGCACAAGTATATATCAAATTCGTAATTAAGGAATGTAATCAAAATTACTCATATTAAAAATCTAAGAAATTAAGTGAGAGGATCACCCTAAACCATTGTAGCTCCCGTTGCATCTGTAGAGCTGCACCCGAGATTCTGGAAAGTTGGGAGGAAGGTGCTAACATCCCAGCTAGATGCATAGTATTGTGATCGAATTTATCCCTTATCACTGTCGTTCCATTATTCTGCGCACCAGTTCCAATTAAGAAGTTGTATATTTTTTCTTGGCGATGTAAAATTGCAGCACAAAATATGTTTTGACCATTTTCATCAACCACCAGTTCGAGAATAGGACAGTGTTTAATAATCTTGACAACGAACTCAGTATTTCCATACATGATAGAATCCATGAGTGCTGAATGTGCTCTAATCTCCTTGAGCTGTGAGGCATCGAAAGGAGAAATTTCCTTGCAAATGCAACTGAGTAGTTGAAGGGCTTCAGTGTTCATCAGCTTCCTGTCGAATATTTGCTGGATACCTGGGACTGTGACCAGCACACTGTCAAGATTCATGGGAAAGTATAAGGACTTAAGAGAGAAGGCGTTGCACTTGCATACCGAATCGTTTAAGGAGATTCCAAACTAGTACACGAAACCGCTCAAGCGCTGCAATAAAAAACAAAATTTGCTAACTTAGAATGTTGGCGCAGATTATTAGCCAGCTATCTGTTAGAACATTGGAAGCACCATAGAGTGATAGAGAGGTAATCTATGTAAGAAGCTTTGGGAGTGTTGCTAGTAATTGAACTTGTTTGGTGCCACGTCGCACACATTTGCACCAACGATGCATTGAAATATCAGTTTAAATACAAAGAGGAGCTCTGCTTTGGAACCAAATCATCTGTGTTCTTCCCTATGGCTTGAGTATTTATAGTCCAGGATCTCTTCTAAGGCTGTTTACTGATGTTAAATCCCAAATGATTTGATCCTAGCCTTAAACACTCATGGCCACAGGGAAGAACCCAAGGAAGAGCACACAGAAGATTTCATCATCTTTGCTTCACGCTGTTGAGCAGAGCTTCCCTTTTACACTATCATTGTGGCAATCTTGCAAATACTTTGTGTTACAAAACTGCCCCATCTCTCTACAATCCTCTCTATTTCCCTCTCCCTCTTTCTAGAATGTTCTCTCTCTAGAGTTTTATCTCTTCTAGATTTCTCACTCCCTCTCTTTTAGATTCCTTCATTTAATGCTCCCCTCAACTCCACCGACCTCTTCTTGCTTTAAAAAGGGGGTTGGATCCTCTTGTATGTGCATAGAGAATGCACAAGCTCCTAAGTGTGTAAGTGAGTTCTAGTGTGAGTGTAAATGAGTGTGAGGATAAGTGTGAGTGTCCCCCATGAGTGCCTTGGCTTTATTTGGGTGTTGTACATATTTGAGTTAGTACATCAATAAGAGCTTCTTTACTCATTTTATCAGGTTCTGCTGATACTCTATTCAACAATTTGGTATCAGAGCCAAGTTGTTGAGGACGATGTTCAAGCCTTGAAAGAAAATCTTGTTAGTGCACAGTCCAAGACTGTTGAGCTGATTGATATGGGATCAAGCCTACTTAATGGAGTACATGAGGACATATCAAGTCATGATGGCAGATTTGGCTAGCGCAACCAGTGGAATCAAGAATCTTAACAACCATAATTACAACAATTGGAGATTCTGTATAGAATTGTATCTGCAGGGACATGATATGTGGGAGGTCTTTAATGGTAATGAAACTAATCAACCTCATCAAGAGAGTGTTGATGCACTAAGGTGCTAGAAAATAATTAAGGGCGGGATAGCTATCTTTGTGCTTAAAACAACTATGGAAGAGGAGTTGTTTGAGCACATTAGAGATACATACACACTAAAAGCAGTGTTGGCCATCTTTGCAGCCTTATTTCCAAGGAAGAATGATGCATAAATTTGGAGAATGACTCATGTTAATCTCACAAGGAGAAATGATGATCGACCAATATTTTATGAATGTAAAATCTCTTTGCGGTGAAATTTTCACAGATAGATTCACAAGCTAATATTAATGAAAATAGGATGAGAAGAATCATCATCCATGATATGAGACCTGAATATAGTGGTTTCGTCACGGTAATTCGTGGTTGCCCAACTCAGCCAACCATCTTAGACTTACAAAATTTATTAGTTAATCAAGAGATTCTAGCAAAACAAATGGATGGAGTTTTATTAAAGAATGAGGAGGAGGCCCTCTTTAGCAATAAGAGAAGAGGTAGGTCAGGAGGGTAGAAGGCTGCAAGACCAAAGAATGAAGAAAAAGGTAGATTGAGGACACCAAAGGAGATGAGCTCTCAAATAGGGGGAGCTCAGCATCACCGAGATAGAGACACATGACAATCCTGATGGCATAATGATGATTGTTACAATTGTGGTAAGAGAGGTCACTTTTCACGAGATTATTGATCAAAGAGAAAGTCAACAGAAGACAGCATGGTGACATCTAGCAATCACCAAGATGGAAGCAGTGGTGAAGAAAGTGGGATGTTGAAGTATCATTTGTTGTGACTAAGCCAGTTGAAGGAATCTGCTCAGAAGAAGAGATTAACTTCGGCGACAAGAAGGTGGAAGATCAATCTGCTTCACAACCAAAATAGCAGCAAGTTCTATCGTGAGTGAACCAGAAGACATAGTGTTTACTGCAATACAAAATCTTGGAGCAACCGACTAAAACAAAGACTAGATCATTGACTTAGGATACTCCAATCACATTACTGGTGATAAGGATTAACTACTTAGTATGTATGAGTATAAAGGTGGTCGAGTAGTGGTGACATCCAATAACTCAAGGTTGTCAATCGACTACATTGGGAAGACAATGATCTTGCCTCTCTTCAGTACCCTTTAAGTTCAACTATAGAATGTCTATCAACTGGCTATGACGAAGAAATATTTATTCTCAGTATTACATTTGACAGCCTCAGGCAACTATATGGTGTTTAGGCCAAAAGATGTCAAGGTGTATATCGAAGCTTGAAGCCATCAAACACACCTATCATGGAGGCATTAAAGTTAGAATCTATCTACGTAATGTCAGGAAAATTAGCATATGTAGATAATTCTTGGGGGAACGAGACTGCATATCTATGGCATGCACGGTTATGGAACGTCAGCTATCACAAGCTGAAATAATTGTGAAAAAGACGATGCCCAAGGGTCTTCCTCAACTAGATATTCGAGAAAAACCATTTTTATCGGGTGTGAATATGGTAAGGCTCATTAACTACCATACAAAGAGTCAAAGTTCAGAGCAAATGAACCTTTAGAGTTTTTCCACTTAGATGTCTTTGGGCCTGTAAAGCAGGTGTCAATTAGCGACATATGATACATGGTGACGTTCATTGACGACTATTCAAGGCACGTGTTGGTATACTTTTTGAAAGAAAAGTTTGAAGTACTTACCAAGTTTAAGACTTTTGGGAAAAAGCTGAAAGAGAATTCAGTCAAAGAGTTTGGTGTTTACCCACTGATAATGGAGGAGAACACATGCCGGATGAATTCTCAACCTACCTTAGAGAATATAAAATTCGACGATAGTTGACTTGTGCCAGCACCCATAGAAGAATGGTGTAGCCAAGAGAAAGAATCAGCATCTTGGAGAGATTAGTCAAAGTATGCTGCTGGCAAATAATGTGTCTAGCCGATTTTGGGTAGAGTGCATAAAGACAACAGCTCACGTGATCAATCGGCTACCATAAGCAAGATTAGGGTTTTTCTAACTCTTTGGTTGTGTGTGTTATGTGTGTGTGCCTGATCAGTTACGGAGCAAGTTTGACAAGATGGATCTTCACTACATCTTCATTGGATATGATAGCAAGAGAAACGAGTGGAAATTTTGCAATCCCAAATCGGGCGCAACTACACATCATGAAACATGGTATTTGATAAGACTTCATATTGGTGGTCATCACAAGATGTAGTATTGCCAGATTCTAAAGATTTGGAAAACAAGCTACATGAAAAGCTGGTGGAGCCAACTCAAGATGACGAATTACAACCCAATCAACAAATTGAGCAACAAATTCACCCACCAGGTAATGAAGAATTAAGTAGAAAAGATCAGCATGTAGAAATCTAACCCAACTCACCCAAGTCACCAGATAGGTCAATAGATCCATCGAGAACCGGTGTAAATCACAAAACATTAGAAGAACTTCGACCAAGTCAGCACAAAGACTCTGAAGAAGAATCAAGGACACGGATTCGCAAGTCTACTTGGCAAAGACGACCAATATGCAAACGATGTGCTTGCAATAGAAGAGTCGTTGTTTAGGAGGAGTGTTGAAAGAATCACCATTGACTCTCTCCATCTCTCTAGAATTCTCTCTCTATTTACCTTCCAACATGCCACAAATACATGGTTCTCCTACTCTACGTTGATGATATTATTCTTACAGGTTCATCTGACACTCTCCTTCAATCCTTTATTTCCACCCTCTCTACCACCTTTGATATGAAAGATCTTGGGAATCTTCATTTCTTTTTTGGGTATGGAAGTTATTCGCACTACCGATTCCCTAAGTCTCATGCAAACAAAGTATGCTGTCAATTTATTGGATAAATATGACATGCTTGGTTCTAAACCTTGTTCCACCCCTTTCACTACACGGGCCAAAATCTCTCTCTATGATGGTGACCCGTTGCCTGACCCGTCTCTATATCGCCAATTGGTGGGTGCCCTCCAATATCTCACTCTCACACGACCTGACCTCACATATGCAATCAATCAAGCTTGCCAATACATGCACAAGCCAACAACAACCCATCTCTTGGATGCAAAACGCATCTTGCATTATTTGAAGGGTACCCTTGACACTGGTTTAACTCTACCGCTCTACCAATTTTGATCTCACCGTTTATTTAGATGCTGATTGGGCTGGGAATCCTGATGATCGCAAGTCTACTAGTGGGTATTGTGTTTACCTTGGGCCCAATCTCATTTCTTGGGGTAGCAAGAAACAACACACTGTCTCGCGTTCAAGTGCCGAAGACGAATATTGCGTACTTGCCCTTGCAACCTCTGATGCTTTATGGATTCGATACATCTTAAAGGATCTTGATGTCTTTCTTGCCTCACCAACTCATCTCCTTTGTGACAATGTTAGCGCCACATATATGGCAGCTAATCCAGTCTTCCACAACAGAACGAAACACATTGAGGTTGACTACCATTTTATTCGTGAACATGTCCATGGCGATCTCTGCATAGCATTCCTCTCTACCACTCATCAAAGAGTTGACATCTTCACCAAAGCTTTAGCCGGTCCACGGTTCAAATTTCTGAAGACCAATTTGATGCTGGCTCCACCAGCATCCAATTGTGGGGGATTGTTAGACAACCAATCCACCTCCAAAACATACCACAAGATATCCTAAAGATATCATGTGATCATCAATCACAGCAATGCAATTATCTTCAAATCTTACATATTAGGAAAGAAAACTTTTTTTTTTTGGATGGTCTTAGGAAAGAAAACTTAAACATGTAAAGAGTCCTTATTTCTTTAGATCTCTCTCTCCCTCATTATATTACGATTCAGAACAATTATATATATTGTGTATGTACCAAAGAATAAATCAAGGAAACAATTTGCTCACTTCTATTAGATTTAAATACTATATATATATATATATATATATATATATATATGGGAAATGCTATATATATATATATATCCAATAAAATCAAGGTAACTATTCTTGTAACTTGAAAATTACATGCTGCTGCAAATGTTAGACTTCTGTAGAAATCAATAGTTAAACTAACTAGAATAACTATTTGAACGCAATATGAGAAGGCCCATTATTTCAAGCGAACAACTGGTAAATCTAAGTGGATCAAATAATTAATAAATATAAAATTAACCCAAACCACGCCAACCTACAATACAACTTTATATCATGATTAAACAAACATAAGTGCAAGCTTGATTGTGAGAGGATTTGTTTTTCAGCCAAATGTGCATCAACAATCCGAAAAGTTAATGATTATTCCTGGTTTAGCACCACTGCACGAGAGTAGTTTTTACTACCAATAGTCTCTACACAAGCAAACCCCATCTTTGGAAAGGTGAAATCTCCTGGTATCCCTTTTTAGAATTTTCCTCCTACTGATCAAAGAGACAAACTTGCTTGAAGAGTGACAATCTAAAACAAACTTTAATGTTCTTTGTGATCCTATTTGGTGTTCTGATCTTGTTCCATTTTTCAGAAGCCCAAAGGCACTCACTAGTTTCTCACAATGACCACAAAGAATATCCTTCACCTTATTGCCCAAATCATAGAGAAAAAAGGCTATATCAGGAACATAACCAAGTGCTCTCATCTGTTTTTGTAGAAAACTCCAAGCATAGAATCGACATGCCCAGGTGGGTGGGACATGAAAATCCCGCCAAATGCTTGATTATAAAATTTCAGTAAGAAATGAGAAATGGGCTTGCTTGAAAACATTATCATTGAAAAAACCTCATTATCCTTTTTTGTACAACACCATTATCCTAGAGAAGTTTAAAGGCCATAGGGTTCTTCAAAAAAATTCTAGTACCTTTAAAACTTGATCATGGGTTGTTCGGGAGCAAAACCCAAAAAGAAAAAGAGGAGTGTTAGCATCAAACGCAGACTTCAAACTCTCACTATCACATGTTAAGAAAAAATAATTTTTTTAGAAGGAAAAGTTATGGTTTGAGTGCTGGTTTTGAAGTCTGCCCCTAGGGCCAGAAATGTGCAAGAGAAAAAAGTGATGAACAGCCAAAGTTAATACCAGTTACCTTGGCAGAGACCACTTTAGAACGATGGGATTGGGTTGAAGTGTAAAGGGATAGCCCCGGAGTTCTGAAGTCGGAGATGGCTACTGCAGTATGGAAATCGAGGGGAGGAATTGGATATTAATACATTAAAACTGTTAAAACTGTCCCATAATTTTTGGTTGTTTACTCGGACTGACTTAGATCAGCCAATGGGATATTAGAAACATGCAAGCGTCTAAACAAGTCGTATATATATATATATATACATAAAAATATGAAAAACAAAGACTAGGTAACTCAAATAATCCATCCTGGCTCAGGATCCTCTCGAGTTGAACTCGAGAGAATCTCTCGAGTTCGAACCCCTAGAGGTCGCCACGTGTCTCCTTTGACACCCCTTAACCATGGGTAAGGTTCACTCACCCCTAGGGTTCACCCATCCATCCTTGGTTTTTTTTTTTTAATATTAATTCTTTTTTTAAAATTAAAAAGTTTTTTTAATATTAAAAAAACTCTAAAAACAGTTTTTTTTATTTAAAAAATAATAATTAATATATAAAAAAAAACCAAGGATAGGTGGGTGAACCCTAGGGTTGGGTGAACCTTACCCATGGTTAAGTGGTGTCAAAGGAGAAACGTGGCGACCTCTAGGGAATTGAACTCGAGGGATTCTCTCGAATTCAACTCGAGAGAATCCTGTGCCATCCTTAATAAACTCTTAAGTCATTGAAAAAACATAGTTGTTATTATTATTTTTACATAGCAAGGGGCATGGAGGGAGATGAGATCACACCCAATCACAATTGAACTTGGGGAGAGTTCAATCACGCCCATAGGTCAACACGTGTCCCTTCTAACCCATATTAAGTATGGTTAAGATTCACTAATCCTTAGGGGTCAACAATCTAACCTTGAGTTTTAGAAAAAAATTAAATAAAATTTAACCCTAGGGTTAACATATCTTAACCCTAGGGTTAATATTTTAAAAAATATTTTGTTCTAAAAAGCATGTTATAATGTTGAACTCTTAAGAGTTAATGAATCTTAACCATGGTTAATAGCGGTTAGAAAGGGCACGGGTGAAGGTTCAATTGAACTCTCCCCAATTCATTTCGCAATTGGCTGTGATTTGATTTCACATGGAGGTGGGTGCCTCCCTCATCTTTTGTTTAAAACATAGTTTATTAAGGACTTCGAATCCACTATTATAACCAGACTCCTTGGAATTCATTAATACCCACGTGTTGACACGTGTCATTTATAATACCTCTTACCTATGATTAAGATTCAATAACCCTTAGGGTTCAATCACCCAAATCCTAACCTTCGTTTTTAGAAAAATAATATTAACTAAAAAGCTGTTAACTAGAGTTAAAGGGTTTTGTGTTGTAACCATATTCCAAGGAGACTGGTTAGAGGATTAGTTATGGGTCAGGTGTCCCATTAAATTTAAGAAAAATAATCTTTTAACTATTTTATTTAATTATTTAATATGGTATAGTTTGGACAAGGGATAATTGCTCCTGAACTTTTGGAAAAAATATTATATTATTTAATAGGGCATAGCCAGTGGATAATGAGACTTCTAAACTTTTGAAATCAAAATATATTTTTTATAATATGTTATTTAATAGAGCATAGCCATAGGGCAATGAGCAGTTGCTCCCGTAAAAAAGGCGAAACAATACCTATAGGATATGTATAAATTGTATGGACGAAATGACCCACAAACTTAGTCATCAAAAAAAAAAAAAAAATTTGGGGACCTATTCCCCTGAACCCTCATCCTAAACCAAAAATATTTCATACCCCCTAATCATTGTTTACAATTTCATCAATAATTACTATTATTTTCAATCAACTATAGTGTGACCCTTACAATAAATTCTTGGCTCCTCTTTCCCCCTCCTACTGGTAGCTCCGATGGTAGGGTGTGGCCTATCTTAGGAGAGACAGGTCATGGGATCTATATCCACTAGATGAGGACTTGGAAGTGGTCCAAGTAAGCACCCCAATTTTGCACCCTTATAGCCTCTTTTTGTACTCTTAAAAACCCTTATTTCATGTGCTTCGATTTTCAAAAATGCCCTTAGGGTAAAAAATGATCAAAATACCCTTGGAAAAGTGCTAAAAAGTTATCATTTTGTTCAAAATGATTTTACAAATTTTTTGATGAATTTCGGCTATTTTTGGGATCAAATTGGACTTAAAACTGTGAAAAATGATCAAAATGCCCCTGAAAAGTTCAAGTTTTATCTAAAATATTTTTCTGAATTTTATCAGTTTAATTTTGATTATTTTTGGGGTCAAAACGGACTCAAAATAGAAAAATAGCTTTTCGGCGAATCGGAGAGTGCCACGTGGTACAAAATGAATTTTTTTAACCCCTAAATAGGGGCGCTACTTCAAACAACGCCCCCTTATTTACAAAAGTGCCCTTCTCCTTAGACTGGTCAACTCTATCGACATGGTTTTAAAAAAATATCCTAAATAGGGGCGCTACTTGAAACAACACTCACATTAAATTACCATTTTGTCCCTATTTTGCCGCCTAACTGTTCATTGTCAACTACTGTTTCAAAAATATCCAAATAGGAGCGCTACTTGAAGTAGCGCCCACTATTTTTTCATCCATATAAATACCCCACCCCATCTCCATCATTCTCATTTCATTCACTCTCCTTTATCTCCCTTTTCTTCTTCAAAACCCCTTGTAGCGCTCGGATTCCCAGGAAAGTCGATTGCGAATGATCGATTCTCGAGACCTCTTTCAGAGACCCTTTTGGGTTTCCTCGAAGGTAAGTTTTCTCCAAACATTGAATTTTAATTTGTCTTTTAGTAGTTTAATTAAGCTTTTTTTAAATTATATCTGCTTAAACTGCTTGCATAGTAGAGCCCTTGCCCAAGTCCCAGTTCAAATATAGTATCGCCTAGTCGAACCTCTGCCCAAATCCTAGTTCAAAATTAGCCTCGCCTGTCGAACCCCTGCTCCAAATCTCAGTTCAAATATAGCCTCACTTGTCGAACCCCTGCCCAAATCCCAGTTCAAATATAGCCTCGCCTAGTCAAACCCTACCCAAATCCCAGTTCAAATATAGTCCTGCCTAGTCGAACCTCTGCCATAAACCCTAGTTTAACCATAGGTAAACCTCAGCTTAACCCTAGTTAAACCCTAGATAAACCCCAGTTTAATCCTAGGTAAACCCTAGTTAAACCCTAGTTAAACCTAAGCTTAACCTTAGTTAAACCCAAGCAACACCCAAGCTTAACCCTAGTTAAATCCTAGTCAAACCCTAGTTAAACCTAAGCTTAACCTTGGCTAAACCATGGCCTAACCCTAGCTTAACCCTAGTTAAATCCTAGTTAAGCCTAAGCTTAACCTTAGTTAAACCCAAGCTTAATCCTGGTTAAACTCTAGCTAAACCCTAGTTTAACCCTAGCTTAATCCAAGCTTAACCCTAGTTAAACCTTAGCTTATCCCTAGCTTAACTTTAGCTACACCCAAGCTTAACCCTAGTTAATCCAAACTTAATCCTAGTAAAACCTTAGCTTAACCCTAGCTTAACTCTAGCCACACCCAAGCTTAACACTGGTTAATCTCTAGTTAAACCCTAGTAAAACCCTAAGTAAACCAAGCTAAACCCTTGCTAAACCCTCGTCTGACCCCCCTTTCAGTTTTACACTCACAAAATCACATCACTCTTCAGCATGAGCTTAAAAGGCCATTCCGTTCCTCAAATAGGAGCGAAATCCATCAAACCAACAAACCATCAAATCATCAATCATCATCTAGAACTACGTGCGGCTTGATTCCACTAACAATGGATACATAGGCAACCCTGATCGGGTTCAGCTTCCCGTATGATAGAATCCTTATTTCCTTCTTATCCTACCTCTCTCAATTCATTTATTTCAGTCAATATTACATTACTCAGCATTAGATCAAACTGCAAGCTTCTTTATGATTTCCTTTATTTGATTCAGACTTATGGAGTAGGTAACTATCTCTGGATGGAAGTTTAGAGGTGCCTAACACCTTCCTCTAACTCAACTGAATCCCTTACCCTGACCTCTGACATTCAGACCATGCCTTGTCCAACTATTTCAGAGACATATTTCCCTCAGAATTAGATAGGTGGCGACTCTCAACCAAATTACAATTTATCGTTATTCCTTATCGGGATCTATCCTGATCGGGAATGAGGGTTAAAATTCAGGTACTCACAGTCCACTTAGAGGCTATTAACTATATGTAAATGATATATAGCTAACAAAAAAAATTTTAAAACAACAAAAAGTGAAAATGGAATCAAAGTACAAATTTCAAAAAAATTATAATCTACTATTTTATTTTTATTTATATTAAAATGACAACTTAATATGTTCTATGATTATGCAAAAAGTACATATCATCTTTACTATTATAATGTGAGAGGCAGACATAGCCTGAATTTTCTAAAATTCCTAAACTACTCTCATATAAAATAAAACTTTGATTTAATGTTTTACTTTAATTCCCAAACTACCCCTTATTCATTTATCTATTTAAAGAATAGAATCACAACCAATCGTGATTGAACTCGGGGAGAGTTCAATTCAATCACACCTGCGGTTTAACACATGTGCCTTTTAACTCCTATTAATTGTGGTTAACTCCTTCCCCTCGCTCACATGTGCATTGCATGTGCCACCCACTAGTATCAATAATGACACATGTCTTTGGAAATTTAACCGTTAATGTAAGGTGAGTCCTTTTAATGGCGTGCGAAAAAAGTAGCACATTCAAGCATTTTTAGACCAATTCTTTAGGCTCTAGTTAGTCAACATTAAGATCCTAGGGTTTACAAGACCTTATAAGGCTATAAAAGTTTCTAATTTTTCTACTTTTAATCCAATGGTCCAGACTTGTTAAGTCTGATTGAATTCGTTAGTTATATTGAGCGCTACATGCAAATTTCAATTTTTTTCCAAATTCTCACGAGATGCAACACTTGCGATTGCTACCCTTTCAAAAGTTAAGAAAACAATTTTTTCAAAGTAATTATAGTTTCGACCGACTTCAAAACGAAAAAAAAAGAACACATAACTTTATCACTTTGAAATGTTAAAAGCCTACTATTGGGGGTAGCATTTGTCTATTTAGTTTAATCTCTCTATTGTTGACTAAATAAGTAAGTGGGATATCTGGAAGAGGGATTTAAAGGGTTCTTATTTCTTGTTGCCAAAGTTTGAAACCCTTAGGAAGAGGCATTTACTTATTGATGATCGATTACGCAATTTAATTATTCCTTATAGTAATAATTCCGTAGAATAGTACTAGTAAGGGTGTCAAACCTCTGAAGACTACGCTGGTTTCGTTTTCTTTTATCAAAATTAATTTTAAACTAATGAGTAATAAGAGTAATTGATTTGATTGATTTTAACCTAATTAAACTATCATATTTTAATTAACCTAATTATTAAGATCTTGTGGTTATATATCGGTTGAGAAAATGTAGGGTGTTTGAATCCACCACTAACTTCATAACTAATCTTACTTTAATTTTATTCAAACTTCTAAAATTGTAAACATTGCAGTGAGAGTGACAACACGTCCCTTCTCAACTGATCAAGAAAGATACAAAAGATTATATCCTAAGCATATTGTATCTTCGGTTAGCATGAGTGATATATATTAAACTAAGGTAATATGATCACTCGTCTTCTCTTATCATAATATATCTTCGGATCCAATCTCTTGATACATCAAAACCATTGCATAAAACTTATATTAAAATTCTAACGAAAATTAACACAAGTGGGTTCAATTTCAATTTCCTAACACCTAAGACAATTATAAAAATTCCATTAAAATCAAATTTAAATCCAATGAATCCGGTTCTTAAAACAACTCTTTCATTATGCAATCAATGTCATACAAATAAGAAATCTAAATAAAAACAAAGAACGATACAGTTACTATTTGGCTGGGGTTTCATCGAAACCTCAAAATGGAAAGTTAGTTCATCGCAAGAGAGGAGCATGTCGTTTTCATAGACAAAAACGAAGAACTCATCCTTTTGCCTTCCTTGATCTCCAAAGCTTTTCTTCTTCAAATCTCAAAACCTCTACATACTGATTATGCTTAAGGGTTCTCCTATTTATGGAGAAAGAGAGAAAGATCGAGTCCTTGTTAAATTAGGAGTTTTAATTGAAGTTCAACTCTTCTTTTTCTCTCTCTAAACTCTCTTAGGGTTGAATAAGGATCAAAGTCTCACTTATGAAGACAATAATAGAGTTGGAGAGTGTTTAGAAGTGTTAAAATACTATTCATGAAACACTATTCACCCTATTTACAGTTTTGCCACTGAACTTTGAATAATTGTAGAGAGCTCAATTCTAATTGGATTGACCCGAAATTTGAAACATAGCTATATTATGTCATCTAGAATCTACCCAAAAAGATTTATAAATTTTGGATTAATGAAAATAACTAAACTACCCCTCTATTGATAAAAATACAGTTTTGGCCATTCGATCTATCAAGGTAGATTTCCGCAATTTTGCTCTTTTTTATTCTTCTTTCTTTTGCTCTTCTCCTTTCTAAGATTCATTGAAGCTTGTAAATCTTGCAATTTATACTCTTTTACTTGCTTGAACCTGAAAATGATAAAAACAACCAAATATCGTAAAACAGTATAAAATAGAACTCTAAGGAACTAATAAGTTTACTTTGAGGTACTTAAATGTGTAACAATTAGCACTGATCAGTTGACACTTGCCAACCCAATGCCAACTCTCTTAACTTTAATTTAGTTAAGCTTAATCAGGGTTAAATGAGTCTTAAAAAGGACATGAGGACACAACGGTGACTTAATCAGTGGACCCCGGGTTGGTTTAGCAATCCAACCTTTGTTTTTTTTTAAAAAAAAAACAAAAATCTTAACTTAAATTTAGTTAAGCTTAACTAGGGTTAAATGAGTATTTGAAAGGACACAAGGACACAACGGTGACTTAAGCAGCGGACCCGGGTTTGTTAAGCAATCCAACCTTTGGCTTTAGAAGGAAATAAAAACAAAAATCTTAACTTAAATTTAGTTAAGCTTAATCAATGTTAAATGAGTATTAAAAAAGGATATAAGGACACAACAGTAACTTAAGCAATGGATCCCAGGTTGGTTAAGCAATCCAACCTTTGGTTTTTAAGAAGGAAAAAAAACAGAAAGCTTAACTTAAATTTAGTTAAGCTTAACTAGGGTTAAATGAATATTAAAAAGACACGAGGACACAATGGTGACTTAATTAGGGTTGGTTTAGCAATCAAACCTCTGGTTTTAGAAAGAAAAAAAAACCAAAAATCTTAAATTAAATTTAGTTAAGCTTAACCAAGGTTAAATGAGTATTAGAAAGGACACAACCGTGACTTAAGCAGCAGCTTGGGTTTGTTAAGAAATCCAACCTTTGGTTTTAGAAGGAAATAAAAACAAAAATCTTAACTTAAATTTAGTTAAGCTTAATCAAGGTTAAATGAGTATTAAAAAGGACAAAAGGAAACAACGGTGACTTAAACAATGGACCCCAAGTTGGTTAAGCAATCCAACCTTTGGTTTCAGAAGGGAAATTTTTTTTTTAAAACTTAAATTTAGTTAAGCTTAACTAGGTTAAATGAGTATTAAAAAGGACACAAGGACTAACGGTGACTTAACCAGCAGACCCTGAGTTGGTTAAGCAACCCAACCTTTGGTTTTAGAAGAAAAAAAAATCTTAACATAAATTTAACTAAACTTAACTAGGGTTAAATGAGTATTAAAAAGGACATGAGGATAGAAGGGTGACTTAAGCAGCAACCCCGGGTTGGTTAAGCAATACAACCTTTGGTTTTAGATGGAAAAAAAAAATCTTAACTTAAATTTAGTTTAGCTTAACCATGGTTAAATGAGTATTCTAACTCATCCCTTTTAACACCCCTTTAATCATGATTAATCTTTTAACTAAATTAAAGGGGCTATGAAGACGGCTAGGGGTCAACAGTCATGCACGAAATTTCAGTTGGGGCTAATCTTGACACGGTGGGCTCCACTAGAAATCCCGTGCACGGGCAGGAGGTCTCTGTGGTCTCGCCCTTCAGCGGTCTCAAAAGCATTTCCCTTTTCTTTTTCTCTTTGCGTGGGTGAAGGTTGGCTAGGGGTCAACAGTCACACCAATCGATGACTAAGAATCCATCGGCCTTGCCAGAGGCAGCGCAGGCAACAGGGAGGAAAAGTGGGGAGAGTCGTCTTGTTTTTTGATGACAGGGTAACGACGATCTATTCTCTCAGTTATAACTATTTGAAGTTGTTTCGGTCTTCTATGAAGGTGTAACGGTTCCCCTCCAAGCACTTCGATCCTTCGTCCCTTTTATAAAGTTGACTCGTGTTCCTTTTGACATTCCTTAATTATGGTTAAGATTCACACACCCTTAGGGTTCATCCATCCATCCTTGGCTTTTAGAAGAAAAAAAATATTAGGTTTTCTTTTAATATTAAAAACTATTTTTAGTAGTAAAATAAATTTTGGGTAAATTACATTCACCTCCCTTAAGGTTTGATAAAATTTTAAAAACATTCCCTCTAGTTTCTGAAATTACATTGCCCTCCCTTGTCATACTCTTAATATTAACACTGTTAACTAAAGTTATCCTTTGTCCATTGGATCCCTATTACTTGATGTAGGAAATACATCTTTACCATTTGAAAGCTCTTTGTGTCTTACAAGGGTGGCCCCACATTCAATAGGGGTAGACCCCACATCCAAAAATGGTAGGCCCCACTTTTCTCAAGATACAAAGGGGCAACACACGCTACTGCTCCTGCCCATCCGAATTCAAGAAAAACATAAATTCTCAAGCCGCCACATGTCCCTTTTAATATCTACTAACTATGATTAAGATTTACTCACCCCTAGGGCTTATCTATCTAACCTTAGTTTTAGGGAAAAAATAACCTTAGGTTGGTTATTCTAAACCGTAATTAAAGAAGGCTCTACAAGCAGCCATGTGTCCCTTTTAACACCCACTAATTGTGGTTAAGATTCACTCATCCCCAGGATTCCTTAATCTAACCTTGGTTATAAGAAAATAAAATTAAAAATAATAATCTTAGGTTAATTATCTTTAACCACAGTTAAAGGATCTATATAAGCCGCCATGTGTCCCTTTTAACACCCACTAACTATGGTTAAAACTTAAAACTCACTCATCCCTAGGGTTCATCCATCAAACCTTGGTTTTTAGAAGAAGAAAAAAAACCATAGGTTGCTTATGCTTAACTACAATTAAAGGGAGCTCTACAAGCCGCCACGTGTCCCTTTTAACGCCCACTAATCTCTTTCTTAGAACCCTAGGTTTTCTCTCCCCTATTTGCCAAATTAGGTTTAGAAAACTTAGAATCCTAAAACCCTCGAAATAGAACCTCTATTTATAACCTAAGAGTTTAAAACTCTGATTTCCGTAACTTTTTAAAAATTCATGTGCACGATTGCGATCGATCGCACATACACTGCGATCGATCGTACAAGTGCTATCTGTCGTAAATGGCATAGATATTTTTCCAAAATTCTGGGTTCAGTGCGATCAATCACAGCTAGCACAGTTCCTGTTTTCTTAATAGCAAGAGCACCAACACCCTATCCTCTTCAGCATGAACCCATCAGCATACTTATTTTCCTTTAAAACATTTATAACCTAGGCCTTCACCTCGTCTTTGAGAAACGAACATATGTTCATTCCCTGTACTCATCCATGCTTATCTCCTCATCTATCATGCTCTGCTTGCTCTGGTGTAAAAATCAGTTGATTCTAGTCTTTGTCATTCAATTGCCAACTCGGCACTCTCCGACAAAGAGGGGCAGCTGTAAGCACTCTATTTTTACATCCCCCTTAACCATGGTTAATAAACTTAACTATGGTTAGCTCAACCTAACCCTAAGTCAACATCGGCTAAACCTTAGGTCCAAACCCTAGGTAAATCCAATCAAGTCCAATTATAAAATTTCATTACTCCAAACCCAAGTAGTCAAGCCCAATTACCTAATTACTCAATTGCTTAAGCCAAAGCCTATTTACCATAGCCCAAGCCCAAATGTCATAGTCAAAGCCCAATAACCATAACCCATGACTCATCTAATAATAGCCCATGATCCATAAAGATCTAATCCACATATCCATATCCACCTAATCTATATCCTACAACCCATGCCCACACAACTCATAGTTCATTCAACCCATCAACTCTCTTACACCTCTTACAACACTCAACCCATCAACTCTCTTACACCCCTTACAACACTCAATTCATCAACTCTTTTACACTCCTTACAACACTCAACCTATCAACTCACCTTATAACACTCAAGTTTTTACCCACTAGCTCCTTTTATCCCCCATGTAAAAGACACAACCCAACCTCTTAGTTTTCCTATAAATACCAATCTCTTAGCCCCTTAGATCCACCCCTCAAGACCCCTAGAAGGTTCCCACTCACTTGTGTTTCTCTTGAGTTTGAAGAATGGAGAAGAAACTAAGGTTTAGAGTTTGGAAAGAATTCTAAGACTAAAAGCTTAGAGTTCTTTACTAACTCTCCTCCTTTGTGGATTCCAAACAAAACCCTACCTCTTGGAGCATTGAAGAAGAATCCTTGGAGGAGTAGGCACTCCTTCTTTCATCACCTTCTCTTCTTTTTTATCTTATTTTTATTTAGTTCTCTTTTCTTGGTCTCTCATTTCTTAAGTATAGTTGGGTCTCTCTACACCAATCTAATAATGTAGAGGGACCCCATATCAAAGGCAAGAAAATGTTCATTTTTTCTCTTCCTTTTCATGTACATATTTCTTTTTTTTATGTACCCACTAGTGTGGATATGGGTAGACTCATAGAGAGTGGAAGCTAAAGCTATACCTCTATTTTCACTTTGTTTCTTTTTTGGGATTCTAGTCTTCTTTCTAGAATTCTTTGTGAAAGCTCATCCCCTCTCTAACATTCATTAGAACTATATTACATCATTTATAATGGTGTAAATGAACCACCTTAAAAGGGAGAGGATGAGTTTTCAATTTCTCTACTTGTCTTTTTTCTTATTCTCCATGTTTTAGGTTGAATGGGTAAATGATGGTTTAAGGACTTAAGGTAAATAATGATTTAAGGACTTAAAGAGGACATTATTCAAAATGCCTCATACCAAAGACAATGGTATTTGATCTATTATCAACACCAATCCAACAAAATAGGTATTGGCAATAGACCATTTACTATTCATAATGCACATCCCTCTTTATGTCATAAATATAATCTTTTAGCCTAACTTTTCCTTAATCTTTCTCTTGATAAAAGCTCAAAATACCAAAAAAAACATGATAAAAGCTCAAAATATCAAAAACATTCAAATATAACTAAAATATCAAAAACATTCAAATATCCCAAAAACATATAAAAATACAAAAAGACCAAAAAGAGAATTGTAGGACCTCTTTAGCTTTGGTCAGCTCACCTAACTATAGTTAAATTTCCTCTAATCGCGGCTAGAGTTAACACTTGTGCACTTGACCTCCCCGATCAATCAACCCTAGCCTTCGGGCTAGACCTTTGACCACCCTATGCACACACACACATACCCCTAGCCTTGACACGGGCTCATATGCCAGAACTACGCTCGGTCTGATCTCACAATTTGATTACGTAGGCAATCCAACTCGGGTTCGACCCTAGTCATCTAGCTTTCTATATTTCTTGGATTAGCATTCTTTTAAACACTTGGACATTTTAATTATATTTTGAGAATAAAATTGGCTTAAATTGAGGAAGTAGGTAACCGTTAGAAAACGGGGGTCCTGGGGTGCCTAATACTTTCCCCAGGACTTAATCGAACCACTTACCCTAACTCTGATTAAACCACATGCCTTATCCAATACGAAAAATATTCGGGACCTATCCCTAAGAATGAATAGGTGGCGACTCTCTAAGTCAAACAAAACTTTATGAGAGTTAGGTGAAAATCCATGCTCACAGCACTTTTGTGAGAGTTGGTAAAAATTCCATGCTCACAGTTTTTGGATAGAGAAGATGGAGAGCTAGGGTTTCCACTTGGAATTTCGGAGGTCGGAGAAATGGCTTATGAGGATCTTGTATTTGTAGAGTTTTCAAGGGATTGTGGTAATTTGATAATTAATAAATGGATTAATGAGGAGAAGTGAGGTAATTGATAGGTCAAAATGGGTGTGGTTAAGGATTGGGTAGTAAAAAAGGTGTGTACTTGGTGAGAGATGATTAGGTTGTCAAAAAAAATGTTAGAGAATTAATTGTTGTGTAAGATGTGTAAGAATGAGTTGTAAGAGAGTAAGTGATGTGATTGGGTGGTAAAAAAAAAGGTGTAAGGGAATTAATTGTTTTGTAAAAGGTGTAAGAATGAGTTGTAAGAGGTGTAAGAGAGTAAGGGAGGTGATTGGGTAGTACAAAAGGTATGTACTTGGTGAGAGTTGATTGGGTGGTCAAAAAGGTGTGTAAACACATAAATTGGACTATGTGGGGTTTGAAGAAAAAATAAGAGGCCTTTTGTAGGAAAGTATAAAGTGGGCATGAGTTTGTGGGTTTTGGATGTCGATTGAATGGATATGGGTATATGGATTATATTTAATGGATCATGGGTTATTAGTAGATGGGTCATGGGTTATGGTAGTTAGGCTTTTTGACTTAAACAATTGAGTTTTCACTAAGACAATTGGGTAATTGGGGTTGGCTACTTGGGCTGGGTAATGGAATTAGGTAATTGAGTTTGATTGAGTTGTTTGGGTATAAGTTTGGACAAATGGGCTTGGCCTTGGGTGAACCTTGGAGCTCTGAAGAAGCAGAAAGAATGATAGGGGGTGCAAAAATGAGGTGCTTACAGCTGCCCCTCTTTGTCAGAGGGTGCAGGCAAGCGAACGACAAAGACTTAAATCACCAACATTTTTACACCTGAAAACCTGTGAAACTTAGGAAAACACAAAAACGAGAATAAGCTAATCTAAACTTAAGTTAAGTTTGTCAAGATAAAAAGGTGGAGGGTTAGATAGTAGTTTATAACCTCATTTCAGAGGACTACTGGAGATGAGGGTGAATGCATAATGAATGAGAGTGAGTAAATGTAGGACACAAGTGTGGAATAAAGGTCGAACACACAACCATTTCGCGAGCATGATATGTGGATATAGATATGCAAATGTGTAATTAAAGTTAATTACACAACTGGGCTCACAAGAGACCGCAACTGGTGGTCGATCACACAACCATTGCCAGTATACTCTTTACAGAGTGAGCAAGTGGTGTAATGAGGTGCATTAAAGATGCAAGTGAAAGGAAGAATGCAAGTAGGATGAAGGTTGATCACACAACTACTTTACAAGAGGCCACAACTGAAAGTCAGTCACATGATCGCGTTGGAGGTATTTCAGAGAAAGAAAAGTTGTTATTCTTCTCTCTAGAAGGTCATATTTATAATACAGCTTTCAGGAAAGCAATGAAAGATCCTATACAGGAAAATAAGGAAAGATCCTATGATGAGGTTATACAATATTTGGTCAATCAATATTTACAACACTCCCCCTCAAGCTGGAAAGTATATATCTATAACTCCCAGCTTGCTATAAATTGAGTCGATGGTAGTCTGTAGTAGGGCTTTGATGAAGATATCTACAAGTTGACTACCAGAAGGAACACAAGGAGTAGTAATTTCTTTGGACTCTACTTTAGACCAAATAAAATGACAATCAACTTCATATGCTTGGTGCGTTCATAGAAGACTGGATTGTTGGCAATACGAATAGCTGCTTGATTGTCACAATAGGTAGGTGTCGGTTCATGTACTGGGATTCCAAATTCTTGTAGAAGGGTTCTTACCCAAGTTAGCTCGCAAGTAGTATGAGCCAAGTCATGAGATTACCCCTATAAAGGTATAATAGCCAATAGTAGATTTGAGATTTGTAGGTGATCCTGCCTAATCAGCGTCAGTACATCCCTCAAGTCGAAAATGTCCAGATGAATGATAAAGAAGGCCACGTCCTGGAGCATTCTTGAGAAATTTCAAGATACGTATGACTGCATCTATATGAGGTACTCTAGGACTGGTCATAAATTAACTCACAACACTAACTGCATATAAAATCTCAGGCCGAGTAATAGTTAGGTAAATGAGTTTACCCATGAGTCTCCGATACATCTCTAGATCATCAATCAAGTCACCCTTATCTGACATCAATTTTAGACTGGTATTTATAGGAGTAGCTACAGGTTTAGAGCCAAGATAACTTGTATCTTTCAGTATATCAAGAGTGTAATTCCTTTGAGATAAACTGATGCCTGCCTTAGATCTTGCGACCACAATACCAAGAAAATAATGAAGCTTACCCAAATCTTTAGTGAAAAAACTGGAACCAAGATGACGAATTAAGAACTGGATACCTTCCCTGTCACTGCTAGTGATGACAATATCATCCACATAAACAACTAGAATTACAATACTATTTTTCGTTTTCTTAATGAATACTGAGTGATTAGCATGGCTCCAAGTCATGCCATGAGTGACCACTACCTTACTGAATTTTCCAAACCAAGCTCGAGGAGACTGTTTAAGTCCATAGATAGACTTCTGAATATGACAAACACACTCCTCCTTGGACTCAAACCCAGGCGGTTGAGCCATATACACAGTCTCAATAAGATCACAATGTAGAAAGACATTTTTGACATCGAGTTGATGAAGAGGCCAATCCAGATTCACAGTAAGAGAGGTGATAACACGAACAGAATTCAACTTGGCCACTGGTGAGAAAGTCTCGGTGTAATCAATGTCATAAGTTTGAGTGAATCCCTTGGCTACAAGACGAGCTTTCAACCGATCAATAGTACCATCAGGATTCTATTTGACTGTGAAGACCCAACGACACCCAACAATCTGAGCATTAGCAAGCTTGGGAACAAGATCCCAAGTATGATTCAAAGTCAAGGCACGCATCTCTTCTTCCATAGCATTCCATTAGCTAGGGTGTGAAAGAGCTTCCCTGTAGGACTTTAGAACAACAAGAGATGACAGAGACAGAAAAAGCTTGAAAAGAAGATGATAAATGATCATAAGAGATAAAATTAGAAATAGGATGAGTAGTGCAAGTATGAGTACCCTTACGAATAGCAATGGGCAGATCAAGATCCAATGTAGAATGATGAGATGCATCTACAGACACCGAGGAAGATAGTGTGGATGATATAGAAGCATCAGGAGGAAGAGTGATTGGAGCTGTTGCCTGGGATCGACGAACATATACCTGAGAAATAGGAGGATGAGCAGGAATACTAGTAGACAGAACAAGATCAGAAACCAAAGGTTCCTGTAGTTGATTACCCTCAGGAGAGTAATATAGAACAATATCAAAGAAGGTTAGGTCAGCAGTCACAAAATGTTTACGTAAGATAGGGCTATAACACCTGTACCCTTTTTGTGTGCGTGAATAGCCAAGAAAGATGCATCTATGAGCACGAGGATCAAATTTGTCACAACCAGGTTGCAAGTTATGAACAAAGGAAACACATCCAAAAATCTTTGGGGAAAGAGAAAAATGATTTTTATCATGAAACATTATTTAAAACGGAGATTTACCCTGTAGAACCCGAGAGGGCATTCTATTCAAAAGATAAGTAGCTGTAAGAACAACATCTCCCCAAAAAATCTTTTGAACATCAATCTAGATGATAAGGGCACGGGCTATAGCAAGAATGGGACTGTTCTTTTGTTCGGCAATCCCATTTTGTTGTGGGGTAGTTGTCAGCACCCTATTTTTACACCCCCTTAACCGTGGTTAATTAATTTAGCTATGGTCCAAACCCTAGATCAACCCTAGATCAACCCTAGTTCCAAACCCTAGGTAAACCCTTAACCATAGGACTAAACCCTAGTTAAGACCCTAGTTAACCCTAAGCTTAACCCTAGGTAGTCCTAAACCCAAACCGTAGCCCTAGCCTAACCTTAGTAAGCCCTAGGTATACCCAAGGCCCAAGCCCATTTGACCAAACTTATACCTAGACAACTCAATCAAACCCAATTACCTAATTTTATTACCCAACCCAAGTAGTCAAGCCCAAATACCCAATCACCCAATTGCCTAAGCCAAAGCCTATTTCCATAGCCCAAGCCCAAATGTCATAGTCAAAGTCCAATAATCATAACTCATGACCCATCTACTAATAACCCATGATCCATAAGACCTAATCCACATATCCATATCCACCTACCCTATATCCTACAACCCATACCCATATAACCCATAGTTCACTCAACCCACCAACTCTCTTACACATCTCTTACATCAACCCATACCTATATAACTCATAGTTCACTCAACCCACCAACTCTCTTACACCTCTCTTACACCCTATATCCTACAACCCATACTCATATAACTCATAGTTCACTCAACCCACCAACTCTCTTACACTCTCTTACACTCCTTACAACACTCAATCTATCAACTCACCTTACAACACTCAAGTCTTTACCCACTAGCTCCTTTTATCCCCCATGTAAAAGACACAACCCAACCTCTTAGTTTTCCTATAAATACCAATCCCTTAGCCCCTTAGATCCATCCCTCAAGACCCCTAGAAGGTTCCCACCCACTTGTGTTTCTCTTGAGTTTGAAGAAGGGAGAAGAAACTAAGGTTTAGAGTTTGGAAAGAATTCTAAGACTAAAAGCTTAGAGTTCTTCACTAACTATCTTCCTTTGTGGATTCTAAAACCCTACCCCTTGGAGCATTGAAGGAGAATTCTTGAAGGAGTAGGCACTCCTTCTTTCATTTTCTCTTCTTTTTTATCTTTTTTTTTTATTTGGTTCTCTCTTCTTGATCTCTCATTTCTCAAGCATAGTTGGGCCTCTCTACACCAATCTAATGGTGTAGAGGGACCCCATATCAAAGGCAAGGAGATGCTCCTTTTTTCTTTTCCTTTCCATGTACATATTTTCTTCTTTTTTATGTACCCACAAGTGTGGATATGGGTAGGCCCATAGAGAGTGGAAGCTAAAGCTATACCTCTCTTTTTCATTTTGTTTTCTTTTGAGATTCTAGTCCTCTTTTTAGAATTTTTTGTGAAAGCTCATCCCCTCCCTAACATTCTTTAGAGCAACATTACATCATTAATAATGGTGTAAATGAACCACCTTAAAAGGGAGAGGATGAGTTTTCATTTTCTTTCATTTCTTTATTTTTCCATCATGTTCTATGTTGAATGGGTAGGTGATGGTTTAAGGACTTAAGATAAATGATGGTGTAAGGACTTAAAGAGGACATTCTTAAAAATGTTTCATACTAAAGACAATGGTATTTGATCTATTATCAACATCAATCCAACAAAATAGGTGTTGGTAATAGACCATTTACTATTCATAAGGCACATCCCTCTTTATGTCTTAAACTATAATCTTTTAGCCAAACTCTTGGACTAAATTTGACTTTAGTTAAGTTTGTCAAAACCTTACCTACATGAAAATTCAAAAACATGATAAAATCTCAAAATACCAAAAACATGATAAAATCTCAAAACACCAAAAACATTCAAATATAACCAAAATATAAAAAACATTCAAATATCCCCAAAAATCTCAAAAAATATAAAAAATACAAAAAGACCAAAAAGAGACTTGTAGGACCTCCTTAGCTTTGGTTAGCTCATCTAACCATGGATAAATACCCTCTAACCGCGGTTAGACTTAACACTTGTGCACTTGACCTCCCCGGTCAACTAAACCATAGCCTTCTAGGCTAGACCCTTTGACCATCCTATGCACACACACACTCCCCCCTAGCCTTGGCACGGGCTCATGTGCCAGAACTATGCTCGGTCTGATCTCACCATGTGAGTACGTAGGCAACTCAACTCGGGTTTGACTCTAGCCATCTAGCTTTCTATTTTTCTTGGATTAGCACTCACTTAAAAACTTTGGACATTCTAATTAAACTTTGAGATTATAATTGGCTTAAGTTTAGGGAGTAGGTAACCGTTATAAAACGGGGGTCTTGGGGTGCCTAACACCTTCCTCAGGGCTTAATCGAACCACTTACCCTAACTCTGATTAGACCATTTGCCTTATCCAAACAAACAAATACCCGGGACCTATCCCTAAGAATGAATAGGTGGCGACTCAAGTCAAAACATATAATTGTGAAAGTGGGTGAAAAATCTCATGCTCACAGCTCTGGCGACTCTGCTGGGGATGAGGTTCAAGCCGAAACTTAAATTTAAGCTAAATGATCTCAAAATTAATTAAAATACCTAAGTATTTAATTAAGTGCCGATTCTTTATACTTTTTGGGATGTTCCTTGTACAGTGCATTTCATGCATAGCATACTAGTGTAACAACCTAATACCCATTAGACAGGCTTATTACGCTCACGGCTGCTGGATGACTATCCTCAGTGACAGGGGCTTAACAGTCTTGGAGGTCCGAGGAATTACTCCTGCTGGGTGACTACTCTCAGGGAAGGATTCTGAACGCTCCCGCTTACACCAATCGTCCCAAGTATGTTCTATACCGGGGAGTCGCATATACGGTGTTAAGTGATCCTCCATCCTTTAGGAACACCCTGCATTATCCCAGCATGCATACATATAGAATACGCTGAGGTATAGTCTACAAGCAGCCCACCCTGGAGGGATATTCTAAACCCTAACCTGCTTGTACCCTATACCTGCCCCCCAATCATGGCTGAACTTCAGGACATTTTGTCCAGATAAACACCCATCCAGGGGGCATGTACTGAGCCTTTTGTTGTGCTTGTAATAAAATACACCATACCCTACCTCTTGACATAGCATATGGGGTTCAAATCCCAGGTAAATAGGTCTTCACCAGACCTACCTCTACCTTTGACCTGATAGGTCCACGGTTCCCAACAACCCGAGTTGAGGCATGTCGGACCTCCATCCGTTTGCCCTATCGGATCACATATGCCTTGTCACACCCAATGAAAAAACAAAAAAAACCAAAAAACAAAAAAAATCAAAAATTAAAAATAAAAAATTCCTCTCTCTTGCATGACTAGGGGCATAGTCCCTATGTCAATTAGATCTTGCTAGGTCATCTACATGCTTTCTAGTCTGCCCCCACTCTTACCTATTCCGACTCTTACTCCGTACATTTCAATCATTTCAGGAGCAGATCCTGAGCCAAGCACGTATTTGGAAAGCAAAACCAGTTGATACCTGATCAACCAATTGCAGCATGGACCCTCGGGATGGCCAAGAGACTGACCCTGACACACCGACATCACAACAAGCACAAGCCCCAAATCTTGAGGCAAAAATAGCTGAGAATGCCCAAAATATAGAAGAACTGAAAAACATTGTGCATGATTTCATGCGGGCCATAACACATGCTCTCTCCTCCTCAAATCACCGATCGGTCAATGTGCCAAGCCCATCACAAACCAATCCTCCACATGTCACCAATCTTATCCCTCCACCACCTGCTATCGTCATCCCACCACCAATTCAACCACAACCGCTACATACCCTCAACATCCCTCCGCCACCTACTAAACCACGATCCGATTTCACTTTCAACATTCCGCCTCCACCGGTCCAACCACAACCCACTCCTCACATCACCCCACCTCTCATAGACCAATTTGAGGAGGAAGAAGCCAGAGCTGGCAATGAACCCAATACCGGGTCCGCTCACATATCTTCCAGCACAGCCCAGATCCCTGATGCATACAGAGAAAGAATTGAGAAACTAGAGGAGTTGGTAAGGACAACTCAGGGAACCCGTAGATCTACAGATTTCAAAGAGATGTGCATGCACCCAAGGATTCAACTGCCCCGGGATTTTAAGATACCTGACTTCGAGAAGTACAACGGGAAGGGGTGCCCCGAGACGCACTTAAGAGTTTATCGTGGAGAACTGTTCCAATTGGAACATAATGATAAATTGTTGGTACAGTTATTCCAGAAGAGTTTGAAAGGTTCAGCCCTGCAATGGTTTACTAAAGTTGACCCCAACAAAGTCAGAACATGGGAGGGTCTCTGTGAGACATTTTTGGCCAAGTACTCCTATAATGTTGATCTAGTCCCACAGAGAGTAGACCTGGAGAGAATGTCTCAGAAGGATAATGAGACCTTCATTGAATACTCTGTTCGATGGAGAGAAATGGCCGGAAAAATGAGCACCCCTTTACCCGAGGAGGAGCAAGTGACCATTTTCCTCCGTACTCTTAAGCATCCACTTAAGACACTCCTGGCTGCACAACCGACCTCTGACTTCAGTACTATGGCCAAATGTGGTGCCCGGATTGAAGCAACAATAGATGACATAGGGACATTCGATATGTTCCAGGGTTCGAAAGGTGCATCATCTTCCCGTGCTCCCCTGCCTCCAAGAAAAGATAACAGAAGAAGAGAAAATGATGGACAAATGGTCGCGGCCATTCGAGTCCCCAACCTCCCTCAACAACCTCGGCAGCCACCGCAGCCGCGGCAGCCTCAACAAGCTCAACAGAATCAAGGAAGACTCCTCTCTCATCAGATGACAATTGAACAGAAAAGAAATCGGGTGTTCACCCTAATCTCGTACTCCTTGACAACACTCCTCCCGTTCTTGTTGAAAAAGAAATTGATCACCCTAAAGGATCCCCAACCTCCACCGGCGGTTCTCCCAAAAGGATACAGGCCGGATCAACATTGCGGATATCATCAGTCACCAGGGCATTCTACAGATCGATGTTATGATTTAAAGCATGCTATCCAAGACCTGTTGGAGACAGATGCAATTTGCTTTGCACCAGGGAATGTTGACATCACCCAAGTCCCTCTGCCCAATCATGCTACACCTGGAAATTAAGGCGTTTCAGCTGGAATCTCCACAGTCGATTTTTGAGCAAATTGTTCGTTTGTTGTGTCTTTGATTTATTTCGTCAGTTGTCTTGCAGTGGCCCATGTTAGTCTCTTTATCATCAATCCAGTCAGTCAGTGGCTAGTGGCCCTTACTACAGTTTTTGTGTATTCGGGTCAATGGCCAATGGCCTTTGTCTCAATTATCTTTTGTCTTGTCGAGTCGAGTATGTTCACCTGGTAATACCTTAATGAAATGACTCTTTTAAATCAAATTTCATTTGTGCTACGAGATGCTTAATTTGGGAACTGAACTAGTGTCTAATACTTGCAAGGAACAATTTGACAAAGGCTGATCACTCAAATCAATGGATACCCTTCCAAGATTGAACAACCTGAAAAAAAAAAAAAAAAAAAAAAAGGGCAATACAAGAATTGAAGACCTCTTTGAGCCATCAACCGAGATAAAGGATGATGCAATGATCATACATGCTCTTGGCCAATCAAGGAAATGATAGGAGGCCATCTGTTGATACCCCTTCTAATACCTCGCTTACCCATGCTATATATATATCCGCTAGTTAGACCATTGAGCCTAATAGCCTTTTATTTCAAAACTCATACATGGGCACCCTATGAAAGTCAAAAGAACAATGCAAGAGGAACAACCAGCAAAGAACAACAACAAAGTGGCTTTTAGCCGAACTACGTCATGACCTGATCCCTATTTGGGTACGTAGGCAGCCTGAAATCAGGTTCGGTCATAATACAGCAAATGCCAACAATACAAGACAATCATGCACAAAACAAAAAAAAAAAACAAAAACAAAAACAAAACAAAAAAAAAGAAAAAAAAAGAAAAAAAGAAAAAAAAGTACTTGGCCAACAAAGAAACAAAGCTTCACCAAAGGACAAGGCATACAGAAGCTGGTTCCACCCCGACACTGAACAAGTATCATAGGGTGCCCTACCCTTGCTGAAACAGTAAATTTGAGCCATATCTCGTTTCTAGCCAAACCACGTTTCGACCGAAACATTAAGCCCTCATTGATCTTTGAAAGGAATTGAGCATTAACGTTCAAAAGCATTCGTCCTCATTGTTCGACAGGCGATGATGAGAGAAGACTGGAGAATTATTGGAGAAAGGTTCAAGAACAGATGAGCAGATGCAAAACTTTTGTACCCAATCCTGGTGAAAACCCGAAAGGGTCCAGGGGCAAAAAATGGATAAATCAAATTTCACGGGCATAGTAAGAAATCATCAATCCTACTATTGCGCAAAAATTACGTGAACCCAGTCCTGGTAAAAACCTGAAAAGGCCCAAGGGCAAAAAAGGGATAAAAATCAAAATGTGAAACCTAGTCGCGGTGAGAAGCTGAGAAACTCGGGAGCAAAATAAGGAAGCATAATTAATACAAGTGCGAGTATCAATCAATCAGGAACAGATGCAGATCTATTCTAAAGATGATCAACCACAGCTTCATCAATGTTACCTGAAGGCAAAGGAACCTAGCTAGGTCTCCCACTGCAGGCAATCTCAGACACACATATAAGTGGTCAATTTCATTATAAACAGTCTGCTGGTCAACCATCAGTCTACCGTCAAACCACTAGTCAGTCAGTCCATCAATCTTTTTAAGTTGTTCGCATCACCTATCAGTCAATCCATCAGTCTTTTATCAAGTCGTGTGAATTCATAATCAGTCAAAGTCCATTCCCCAGTAGAGTCAGCTCAAAGTCGATTGTTCACTCTCGCTGGTGCAAGGAAAACACTGGAACCATGGCAAGGCAAAGTCAGTAGACTATCCTAGATGTCACAGATGTTTAAAAAAAGATCAGTACACCCTGGGGGGCAAGTACCAACAATTGGACCATCTAAGTCGGGGGCAATCCAGTTCGGCAGGTCAGATATATACAGAGAGGCAAAGATACATGCAATGGCTCAGGGTCATAACTCTCGCTCCCTCATATCCAATTCATTCGAATTTTCAAACTCATTGTCATACTCTCTATAACTCTTGCTTATTCTTATCAGCAACCTATTCAAATCTCTCCAGGTGAAGCAGTCGGATGGCTATCTTCACCCTCCTTAGTCCGCTATCCAGTCAGACAATGGGGCCGTTGTTTGTGCTGTGTTGCGTTCCCCTTCAGTGAGACAATCAAACGGTTGTCTACACTATGTTGGCTTGGAACCAGGTGAAGCAGTCGGGCGGCTGTCTTTACCCTTTTTATCTTGCAACCCAGTCAGATAATGGGGCCGTTGTCTGTACTGTGTTGTATTCTCCTTCAGTGAGACAATCGGACGGTTGTCTACACTATCTTGGCTTGCTACTAGGTGAAGCAGTCGGGCGGCTGTCTTTACCCTCTTTATCTTGTTACCCAGTCAGACAATGGGGCCGTTGTCTGTACTGTGTTGTATTCTCCTTCAGTGAGACAATCGGACGGTTGTCATCTTGGCTTGCTACAAAGTGAAACAGTCGGGCGGCTGTCTTTACCCTTTTTATCTTGCAACCCAGTCAGATAATGGGGCCGTTGTCTGTGTTGTGTTGCATTCCCCTTCAGTGAGACAATCGGGCGGTTTTCTACACAATCTTGGCTTGCTACCAGGTGAAGCAGTCGGGCGGCTGTCTTTACCCTTTTTATCTTTCTATCCAGTCTGACAATGGGGCCGTTATCTGCACTGTGTTGCATTCCTCTTCAGTAAGACAATCGGGCGGTTGTCTACACAATCTTGGCTTACTACCAGGTGAAGCAGTCGGGCGGATGTCTTTACCCTCCTTATCTTGCCACCCTGGCAGACAATCGGGCGGTTGTCTACAGCATTGCATTCCACCTCAGGTGAAGCAGTCGGACGGCTGTCTTTACCTTCATTTATCATTCTCGGACAATCGGGCAGTTGTCTGTGACTTCGCTTCCCCTTCACTAATCAAGGAGTATATTTTCACAATCATGTGATCAGGTGTCAGTTACGATCTCCACTGAAGTTCTTTTCGCTCGATTAGCTCACTAATCAAGGAGTATACTGTCACAGTCGAGTGACCAGATGTCAGTTGCGGCCTTCAGTGAAGTACTTCTTGCTCTACTAGCTCACTAATCAAGAGGTATACGGATGCGGTCGTGTGACCGGGTGTCGTTTACAACCTCCAGTGACGCTAATCTTGCACCCATCTTTGTTTTGCTTTATCTCCGGTAGATGGTTGTGTGATCAACCTTCACTTCATTTCCGGTGAAATGGTTGTGTGATTGACCCTCACCTCACTCTATCCTCGGTGAAACGGTTGTGTGATCGACCATCACCTCATTCCTCGGTGGAACGGTTGTGTGATCGACCTTTACCTCATCTATCTTCGGTGAACGGTTGTGTGATCGACCCTCACCTCATCTATCCTCGGTGAAACGGTTATGTGATCGACCTTCATCTCATCTATCTTCGGTGAAGCGGTTGTGAGATCAACCATCACCTCACTCTACCTTGCGTGCTCTGGTGTAAAAATACGGTGATTCTAGTCTTTGTCGTTCAATTTCCAACCTGGCATTCTCTGACAAAGAGGGGCAGCTGTCAGCACCCTATTTTTACACCCCCTTAACAGTGATTAATTAATTTAGCAATGGTCCAAACCCTAGATCAACCCTAGTTCCAAACCCTAGGTAAACCCTTAACCATAGGACTAAACCCTAGTTAAGACCCTAGTTAACCCTAAGCTTAACCCTAGGTAGTCCTAAACCCAAACCGTAGCCCTAGCCTAACCTTAGTAAGCCCTAGGTATACCCAAGGCCCAAGCCCATTTGACCAAACTTATACCTAGACAACTCAATCAAACCCAATTACCTAATTTTATTACCCAACCCAAGTAGTCAAGCCCAAATACCCAATCACCCAATTGCCTAAGCCAAAGCCTATTTCCATAGCCCAAGCCCAAATGTCATAGTCAAAGTCCAATAATCATAACTCATGACCCATCTACTAATAACCCATGATCCATAAGACCTAATCCACATATCCATATCCACCTACCCTATATCCTACAACCCATACCCATATAACCCATAGTTCACTCAACCCACCAACTCTCTTACACATCTCTTACATCAACCCATACCTATATAACTCATAGTTCACTCAACCCACCAACTCTCTTACACCTCTCTTACACCCTATATCCTACAACCCATACTCATATAACTCATAGTTCACTCAACCCACCAACTCTCTTACACTCTCTTACACTCCTTACAACACTCAATCTATCAACTCACCTTACAACACTCAAGTCTTTACCCACTAGCTCCTTTTATCCCCCATGTAAAAGACACAACCCAACCTCTTAGTTTTCCTATAAATACCAATCCCTTAGCCCCTTAGATCCATCCCTCAAGACCCCTAGAAGGTTCCCACCCACTTGTGTTTCTCTTGAGTTTGAAGAAGGGAGAAGAAACTAAGGTTTAGAGTTTGGAAAGAATTCTAAGACTAAAAGCTTAGAGTTCTTCACTAACTATCTTCCTTTGTGGATTCTAAAACCCTACCCCTTGGAGCATTGAAGGAGAATTCTTGAAGGAGTAGGCACTCCTTCTTTCATTTTCTCTTCTTTTTTATCTTTTTTTTTTATTTGGTTCTCTCTTCTTGATCTCTCATTTCTCAAGCATAGTTGGGCCTCTCTACACCAATCTAATGGTGTAGAGGGACCCCATATCAAAGGCAAGGAGATGCTCCTTTTTTCTTTTCCTTTCCATGTACATATTTTCTTCTTTTTTTATGTACCCACAAGTGTGGATATGGGTAGGCCCATAGAGAGTGGAAGCTAAAGCTATACCTCTCTTTTTCATTTTGTTTTCTTTTGAGATTCTAGTCCTCTTTTTAGAATTTTTTGTGAAAGCTCATCCCCTCCCTAACATTCTTTAGAGCAACATTACATCATTAATAATGGTGTAAATGAACCACCTTAAAAGGGAGAGGATGAGTTTTCATTTTCTTTCATTTCTTTATTTTTCCATCATGTTCTATGTTGAATGGGTAGGTGATGGTTTAAGGACTTAAGATAAATGATGGTGTAAGGACTTAAAGAGGACATTCTTAAAAATGTTTCATACTAAAGACAATGGTATTTGATCTATTATCAACATCAATCCAACAAAATAGGTGTTGGTAATAGACCATTTACTATTCATAAGGCACATCCCTCTTTATGTCTTAAACTATAATCTTTTAGCCAAACTCTTGGACTAAATTTGACTTTAGTTAAGTTTGTCAAAACCTTACCTACATGAAAATTCAAAAACATGATAAAATCTCAAAATACCAAAAACATGATAAAATCTCAAAACACCAAAAACATTCAAATATAACCAAAATATAAAAAACATTCAAATATCCCCAAAAATCTCAAAAAATATAAAAAATACAAAAAGACCAAAAAGAGACTTGTAGGACCTCCCTAGCTTTGGTTAGCTCATCTAACCATGGATAAATACCCTCTAACCGCGGTTAGACTTAACACTTGTGCACTTGACCTCCCCGGTCAACTAAACCATAGCCTTCTAGGCTAGACCCTTTGACCATCCTATGCACACACACACTCCCCCCTAGCCTCGGCACGGGCTCATGTGCCAGAACTATGCTCGGTCTGATCTCACCATGTGAGTACGTAGGCAACTCAACTCGGGTTTGACCCTAGCCATCTAGCTTTCTATTTTTCTTGGATTAGCACTCACTTAAAAACTTTGGACATTCTAATTAAACTTTGAGATTATAATTGGCTTAAGTTTAGGGAGTAGGTAACCGTTATAAAACGGGGGTCTTGGGGTGCCTAACACCTTCCTCAGGGCTTAATCGAACCACTTACCCTAACTCTGATTAGACCATTTGCCTTATCCAAACAAACAAATACCCGGGACCTATCCCTAAGAATGAATAGGTGGCGACTCAAGTCAAAACATATAATTGTGAAAGTGGGTGAAAAATCTCATGCTCACAGCTCTGGCGACTCTGCTGGGGATGAGGTTCAAGCCGAAACTTAAATTTAAGCCAAATGATCTCAATAGAGCTCATTCTTCTCATATCCCCCACCAATTGTCCTCTTCTTCTTTAGATCCTGAAATTCACAATATGAAGGATAGAATGTCACAAAACAGTTAAAGGATTGAGTAAGTTTGTGAATTGGCAACAGGTTAAAAGGGAACTGAGGCAAGTATAAAACAGATGAAAAAGTGAGACCGGGAGAGCAAAAAGTACCAATCCCTTGAACACGAGTTTTAATCCCATTAGCAATAGTGACAAAGGAAGAAGAAGAAGGACATAGTACATTCGAAAGAAGAGACAAGTTACCTGCCATACGGTTCGAAGCCCCGAAATCAAGAATCCAAGAGGAATTGGAAGAGGAAAGGAGACATGTGTCAGCACCCCATTTTTGCACCCCCCTTAACCATGGTTAGTTCAACCTAACCCTAGGTCAACCTCAATCTAAACCCTAGTTCAAACCCTAGGTAGCCCTAAGTTTAAACCCTAGGTAGCCCTAGCCTAACCCTAGTCCAAGCCCTAGGTAGATCCAAGCCCTTAGGGCCTAAAACCCGAAGGCTAGCAAACCTGGGCCCAACACCTAAACCAAACCCAGCAGGAAGGCCCTGGCCCGGTAAAAATTCAATTTTTGAGTGTCGGTAGTCCATCTACCGACATTCAGCTTCCTATGCAATTTGTAATGGTGGTAAACCAATTACCGCTATTATCCTGTTGCGTGTTTGCAGACCTGCAACGCCCTCCCTACTCACTCCACCACCTCTCCCTGTTGCACCAACCCCTCCAGGCCATCATACCACCTCCAGAACACCCCCATACCCCATCATCACCCCTTCTCCTTAATCCTCTCCGTATCCCCAAGCTTCTGCCTATAAAACTGAACCCCTCCACTGCCAAACGCACGCCTGAACCATGGCAGCAAAGCTGATGTTCCTGAAAAACCAGAAATGGCGGCACTACCTTTACCGACATTCCCTATATGCACTACATTGGGAACGGCGAAAATCATATGCCGCCATTTTTTGTTTTGCTGGAACAGTAGCCTTACACAAGGCCCACACCTGATTTGAGGCCCACCGAGATTCTGCTACACCTGCCAGGCCCATCTTAAGCCCAGACTTGACTTTTAACTGGGGTTAGTTCAACCCAGATTAACTTTTTAACCATAGTTAAGCTTTCCCCAATTTGAAAAATGTACATAAAATCATAAAAATTAAAATTAAAAAAAAAAACCATAAAAACAAAAAGAAAAAACCAAAAAATCACTTGTTAGCCTATTCTTAACTATAGTTAGCCCCTAACCAAGGTTAAACCTTTCTAACCGTGGTTAGATTCAACCCTTGAGCACTTGACCTCCCCGGTCAACTAAACCCTAGCCCCAGGGCTGGCCCCTTGACTACCCTATGCACACACACACACATACCCCTTAGCCTTGGCATAGGCTCATGTGCCAGAACTACGCTCAGTCTGATCTCACCCTAATGTGAATACGTAGGCAATCTAACTCGGATTCGACCCTAGCCATCTAGCTTTCTTTCTTTCTTGGATTAGCACTTCATTAAACAACTTAGGCATTCTAATTAATATTGAGATTAAAATTGGCTTAAATTTAGGGAGTAGGTTACCATTTATAAAATAGGGTTCCTGAGGTGCCTAACACATTCCCCGGGACTTAATCGAACCGCTTACCCTAACTCTGATAGACCATTTGCCTTATCCAAATCAATCCCGGGACCTATCCCTTAGAATGAATAGGTGGCGACTCTCAGTCAAACCATAAAATGTGAAAGTGGGTGGAAAAATCTCATGCTGACAACATGTGTTACCTAACGAGACCAAATTAGCTGTGGAAGTGGACGAGGCATTGGCGCGTTGATGAATAGAATCATACTATGTTTTGGAAAGAAGAATCTGATCATCAGGAATAGGATCAGAATTCTCCCCCTCAAGTGTAGCCTGATGAGACCAAGTCAGCTTGCCATGGAGCTTCCAACAGAAGTCAACAGAGTGATTAGTTTGACCATAATGGATGCACTGCTTGGTCCCACGACCACCACGGCCATGATAGCTACCAAAACCACGTTGATAACTAAGAGAACTGCGTCCCCCATGATCTCCTAGAGGAGGTATATATCGCTTAGTAGATGCAGCAATAGAGGAACAAGTGGTAGTCTCGGGAGCAAAGGGATGGGTGGCAGCTCTTCGAACACGAGCAAAAGTCTCACCAACAGTCGGAATCTCCTTACCAGATAAAATCTGAGAACTGATAGAAGCAAGTTCTGATTTGAGACTGGAAAGAAATTTGGCAACACAAAAATTTCTCTCAGTGTTGTTGTTCAGTCTTCAAGTCAGTGGCCAACGGTTGATAGGCATTTAACTCATCCCACATCCTTTTCAGGATAGAGAAGTATTCTTCCACTGAGCGATCTCCCTGTTGGAGAGAAAATATGTCCTGATAGATCTGATAAATACGAGAGAGATTCTGATCGGAAGAATACATCTCCTATAGAGCATCCCAAATAGCTTTGGAAGCATCCAAGCAAGCGACATTGTTGAAAATATCGAGTTCCAAGCTATTCCAAAGCGGAAACTTTGGCAACATCTTTGGGTTTGGATACCGTAATATAAGAAGCCTGGCCGCGAGCTTCGAGAGAAATAGAAACAACTCGAGACCATGGGAGGTAATTAGAGCCCTTTAATTTGGTATTTGTTAGGGGCCCAAGAAAAAATGAATTCTTGTTGTTTTGGGTGTCCAATTTATCATCAATGATAAAGAAATAACAAATTGTAATTTCCAGAAACTTGAAGAGGCAAACAGTAATTTTCAAAACTTCGGGGGGCAAATTGTAAATTCCAAAACATGGGGAGGCAAAATGTAATTTCAGAAATTTCAGGGGAGCAAAATATAATTTCAGAAACTCTCAGGGGCAAAATGTAATTTCCTAAAACTATGGGGGCTAAAAAGGTAATTTTAGAAAGTCCAGGAGGCAAACTGTAAATTCAAAAAACTCTGGGGGTAGAATGTAATTGCAGAAACTTGTGGGGGTCAATCTGTAATTATCAAAGACTTTTTTTCTAAAACCAAGCAATAACTTCGTTTCGAAAAAAAGAAGAGAAGCACCGGAACAAACTCCAATAACTTTGTTTCTAAAACAAGTGGAGAAGCACTGAAACAAAACCTGGCAATGACTTTGTTTCTAAAAAAGAAAAACACCAAACCTTGCAAGAACTTTGCAGTAGTTCTGGAATACTGTAGAACCAGTCTTCACCAAGAGATATCGAGAGATAAACCAAGACACGAGTGTTGGAAAAGCACCAAACTAGTGCTGGAGAACCAGTCTTCATCGAGAGATACCAAGATGGCCTGATGTCAAGATGATCAAGCTTGGATGATCCGAGATCTGAGACACCAAGATGCCGAGGGTTTGTTGCGAGGTAGTGCGCAAGTTGGAGAAGCACAACGGAAAAAAAAAAGAGCGAAGGGTTTAGAGAACCCATTTACCAAGAAAAGAAAAGAAAATTTAGAGAGCCTGCTCTGATACCAAGTTGGATGTATTTCAGAGAAAGAAAAGTTGTTATTCTTCTCTCTAGGAGGTCAATTTATAATACAACTTTCAAAAACAATAAAGAAAGATCCTATACAAGAAAATAAGAAAAGATCCTATACAGGAAGAATAAGGAAAGATTCTATAATGAGGTTATACAATATTCGGTCAATCAATATTTACAACAGTTTTAATATACTCCTGACAAAATGAAGGTAAGTTACATAATCATCTTCATAAGAGGCCACAACTGAAAGCCAATCATACGACTGGGTCAATATACTCCGCTTAAAGATTGGGTAAGATGCAATGATGCAGACAACCGTTCGATTGTCTGACTGGGTAGCAAGCCAAGAAAAAAGAGAAGGATAAAGACAGTCGCGTGACTGTTCCACAAGGTATCAAGACAAGAAAGGGAAAAGAGGGTAAATACAGCTGCCCGAATGCTTCACTTGGTAGCAAGCCAATAAGAGGATAAAGAGGGTAAAGACAGTCGCCTGACTGCTTCACATGGTTGTAAGCCAAAAAGAGGTCAAGTCAGCCACCCAACTGCTTCACCTGGTAGCAAGCCAAAACAGAGAAACACGGTAAAGATAGCCGCCCGACTGCTTCACCTAGTAGCAAGCCAAGAAGAGGATAAAGAGGGTAAAGACAACCGCCCGACCACTTCACTTGGTAGCAAGCCAAAAAGAGGGAGAGAGGGTAAATTCAGCTGCCTGACTGCTTCACTTGGTAGCAAGCCAAGAAGAGGATGAAGAGGGTACAGACAGCCGCCCGACTGCTTCACGTGAGAGATTTGAATGGATCACACGATTCGCTTTAGCATAAGTAAGAGAGATAGTGAGCAGAGACAGTTGCCCGACTGCTTCACTCGGAGAAATCCGGAATACATAATCCATTTCAGTATGAACAAGCGAGAAAAAGACTGATAATAGTGAGGAAAAGCTCTACCGGGAAGTTTTGATTAACAAATATGATCTTGTGAAATTGAATGACTTGAATAGGTTGATAGCTGATTGATGATGTGATGGAATATGGGAAATGAGAGCATTAACCGCGACCCTGAGTCGTTGAATGAATTTTGCCCTTGCCTAAGTATAGTTGTCCTGCTATTGTCAAACTTGAACCTGCCCCGGCTTGGATGATCTGATTGATTGTACTTCCCTCTAAAGTTATCTATCCCATTAGGAATGATTTGTTTGGTTTCGCTTGTCTTGGTTTTGGTGGTCTTAGGGATCAGTCGACTTTGAGCTGACTCTAATGAGGAGTGGACTCTGACTGACTATTGATGTGATAAACTAGAGGACTAACAAATAAACTGATGGATTGATCGATAGATGAATTGACTGACAAAAGGACAAACTGATAGACTGTTCATCGAGCAATGAAATTGACTGTTTGTATTTTGAAAAGGTGTCTGAGATTGCATTTGGTAGGAAACCTAGCTACGATTCCTTTACTTTTAGGGGAAAATTGAATCAATTTGAGTTGATCACTTTTGAGATAGATCAATATCTTTTCTTGCTTGCTTCTACTATGCACTCGATGCTCAAGATAGTGCTCACTTGATAATGGTTGATTGTTGCTAATGAAAGTGTTTGATCGCTTGTTGCTAATACAAAGCTTCGCCTTTGGTCCTTTTTTTTTCTCTTTTTTTTTCTTTTTTATGCTTTTTTTTTTGGATCTCTTTTTATTGTACGTGAAGGTGTTCTCTTGTATTATGGACATTTGTTGTGATGTGACCGAACCTAATTTCAGGCTGCGTACGTACCCATTTTGGGATCAGGTCATGACGTAGTTTGGATAAGCTCTGTTTTTTGCTGGTTGTTCCTTCTTTGGATCCGACTTTAGTATTGTTGACTTGACATTTATTCGGTGCCCCTGTTTAATTAGGCTCGATAGTCTAACTAGCGGATTTATTTAGCATATGTATGAAAGAGATTGTGAAGGTTAACCAAAGATGGCCTCCTATCATTTCCTTGATTGGTCAAAATCATGTACGGTCATTACATTGTCCTTGTTGAAAATGATTGTCCCACGTTAGGCATCTCTGAACAAATGTACAAGATCAATTTTTTTAAAAGAAAATAATTTCATTGAGTGGATCAAGATGAACAGACTCGATATGGTGAAATAAAAAGGAGGGGCCATTGGCCAACATGAGTGACTGAACTAGATGAAGATGGACTCGGACAGATAAAGCCAAATACAGGGACAAATAAGAAAATAAGGACTAAAAGCAAAAAAAAAATGACATAAGACAAAACATTGCTCAAAAGTTTGACTGTAGGGGAGGTCAAGTTGGTACGCCTTAGTTTCCTGGTGCAGCATGGGCGGGGAGAGGATCCTAGGAGATGTCGGTTTATCAAACTCAGTTTCATGGCCATCCTGACGTTCCATGTCGTGGTTGGTTAGTCTGGTATTAATTGGGCTCACTCTTCATATATGACGCACGGTCTGACTCAGGGTCTGCTCTAAAAAGATGGAAAGATATGGAATGAGGGTCAAAGAAAATATGAATGAGAAAAAAAATTTAAAAGTTATGCATATGACCTAACATTGTCTAGTTGACATGGAAGAGTGCCCCTTGTATAGACATTTATGATGGCATGCATAAGAGAGGGTGTTTTTGATTTTTTTGAATATTTTTTTTTTTGATTGCATACTTGAACAGGGTATGACATGACATATGTGGTCCAATAGAGTAGGCGGATAGAGATCCATTCTACTAACCTGAGTTATTGGTAACTAGGGACTACCAGACTAAAGTTAAGATAGGTTAATAGGCTAACCCATTACAATGTAAGATTTGAACCTCACATGTGTGTCTTAGAGAGAGGGTCAAGTGTTTTATTAGCAAACAACAAACATGGCCCAAACATGCCCCAAGATGGATGGCCATCCGGGTAAGGGTATCCTAATGCTCAGTCATGGATGGGGTAGAGATATAGAATGCAAGCAGGATAGAGCTAGAAATGTCCCTCCTGATAGGTTGCTCGAAGGCTATACCTCTGCCTAGTTATATGTTTATGCTGGGTTAACACATGTGTTCTTAAGGTGGTTGGGGTTCACTTAACACCGTATATGCGACTCCTCGGCATAGAACATGTCTGAAAAGCGATGATTGGTGTAAGCGGAAGCGTTCCGAATCATTTCCTGAGGATAATCATCCAACATACGTAATTTAGCTGACCTTTAAGAGCGTCGATATATATATATATATATATATATATAGAGAGAGAGAGAGAGAGAGAGAGAGAGAGAAAAAGAGTAACTAAATTAAACCCAATTAATTAATAAAAATATAGATTGACACAATTTAAGAGTCTTATGCACCAATAGCCTTTATTTGGGACCCTTCATTTGACATTATTTCCTCCTATTTGTGTCCATCCAATTGGATTGATCTAACTTGAACAATTGGATTGTGTCAGTCCCACAGTCCTCTATTGGATAAAAAAGATGAATAAAGTAAAAAATAAAGGATGAAAGACTTATACCTTACCGTGTCAACCTCGTTTTAAGGGGAAAAAATGAAAACCACTTGTTCAAACCCAAAACCATGCTCTTGAATCCAAAATCGAGCTATTAATCCACTCTCAAACCTTGAGAGCGAGGTTTGAGAGCGGGAGCAACTAGGTGTTCTCACGATTTGGGTTACTAGGGGTTAGGTAAAAGAAAAATCTCCCCTCAAACCCGAAAGTGCCCCTTTATGAACGGGGATAGAAGGGCAAACCCAAACCAAGCTCAGTGAGGGATCCCTCATCTCCGAATCGCCCATAACCCCTTAAAAACAAACAAATAAATACTAAATTGATTAATGATATTTTCAATTACAATAGCATCTAAAGTTAAAAATAATATTTAAGATATTTAAAAGATATATTAAGTGTATAATTTAGCACACAAAAAAGTCTCAAGGCAATCTCCTTGACTATAAGTAATAGTCAGCTTGATGTGTTTTCCGAATCCATGAGTCTGAACAAAAGGTTGGTCTTTTGATAGACCTGTGACAAAAATTTAGTTTGAATGAATATTTACAAACTATCCGATTAGACCCTAGAGTGTCAGTATTAACGTTTAAGGTTCACTAGACCAAACTAAGGCCATAAAGTTACTAATTTTCAGACCTCTAGTTAGATGGTCTACACACTCTGATTAAGCTAATCTTTTGCTATGTAACCCACACGAGATGGTCTACACACTCTGATTAAGCTAATCTTTTGCTATGTAACCCACACGAATACCTAATGTTGGGATTCCAAAAACATGTCATATATGTGTCCCTCAACTGGTATAGACTTATGATTAGGTGGACTGACTAACCTTCTCATCTTAGTATACATTTGTTAATAAATTATTTGGATAATAGGATAGGGTGTCTAACATGATCAGCATGGCTGAATAACAAACCGATTTAGAAATCAAACTCAATCTCTTAAACCGATTTAGAAAACAAACTCAAACTTTCGAAAAGTCATGCGGTTTGGTGCAGGTTGATTAGCCGGGTAAGAATTTTGCAACTCTTTTATTTAAAAAATAAGAGAAAATACATTTACACCTCCTGTGGCTTGTCGAAAATACGCATAAACTCCCACAGTTTTCAAAAAATACATTAGCATAAACTCCCTCAATTTTCAAAAAATATATTAGGTACCCTTACTTTTTCAAAATAATAACACACCTCTTCAAAATGGATTGTGAATAATTGATTATAGCAGCCCTAACCAAACACAATATTTAGGCCATAATCGATTCTAAACCAAACGGTCCTTAGCTATAATCAAAATATTGTTTAATTTAATAAACAGTAATTAAAGAGTATAAAAATATTACTAACGTGGGATAATGGGAATCGTGCGGTCGTTAAAACCAGCGCTTTATAAAGACCACGCTACATAAGAACGTATGATTACACGTATCCTATATATTTATTGCATTTAATAAACACCTGCTCCACCATTTTAAAGAATCATGAACCTCGCACGACGTCATGATAAAAACTCCATTAGATAAAAAAATAAAAAAGGGAGTAATTGGAAACTCTCGATGGTAAGTACTATTGAGAGCTTAGAGCTTAGCTGCTATTCAAAATCAAATGAAGCTTTAGCATTAAGTGGGACCCATCATTTCAGCATATGTGCATTTGAACTGTTGTATTTTAAATTGAATCGCATAGCTCTCGATAGTACATACTATCCATCACTTTCCAAAAAAAAAAATTTATCAAGGAAATTTATATATACTGGTGGGTGGCACGTGCAATGCATGTGAGAGCGAGGGAAAAGAGTTAACCATAGTTAATAAGAGTTAAAAGAGACACATGTTAACCCGAGGGTGCGATTAAACTCGCCAGTGGCACATGCGATGCAAGTGAGAGCCAGGGGAAAGAGTTAACCACAATAAATAAGAGTTAAAAGGGATAGGTGTTAACCCACAGGTGCGATTGAACTCTCCCCGAGTTCAATGATGCGATTCTAAATAGATAGATGAACAAATGGTAGTTTGGAAATTAAATCAAAGACAAGGGATAGTTTGGGTTTTAAAGCAAAACATTAAATCAAAATACAAGGGTAGTGTGAGAATTTCGGAAAAATCATCTACCCCAGCCTCTTCCATTATAATAGTAAAGATATATGAGTCAGTCTATGGGTACTCCCAATTATACTCCCAAATATACTCCCTAATCCTAACCGTTTATCTCAATTATTAAACAGTTAGGATTCCTGCTGATGTGGCAATAGAAAAGACAAAATAAGCCTACTGAAATCCTGACCCTTAGTGGTTAGTTATAAATGGTTAGGATTAGGGAGTATATTTGGGAGTATAATTGGGAGTACCCATAGACTAACTCAAGATATATATATATATAATCACAATGGTTAATATCTGCTCAACTCAAATTATAGGGAAATCAATAACGCCCACCTGTAGGGACTCCATCCCGAATTCACCCTCCTCAGGAGGGATACACCACCACTGGGCTAGTCCCATGGTGTGTATTGAAATTACAATTCATGTGACATGAGTTGTACGCTCCAACAAGCTAAGTCAAGCTTAATTTTGGGTTCGAATAAGTAAACAAACGAAGCTCAAATCAACCCATGTTTGATTCGGCTCGGCTTATATACCACCAACTCGAATTGATATCATCTTTACTATTAAAATGTAAGAGGCATGCATAGATGATTTTTCCGAAATAAACAAAACATTGATTTAATATTTTACTTTAATTCCCAAACTACCCTTGCCTTTGATTTAATGTTTTACTTTAATTCCTAAACTACCCCTATCAAACTATCTATTTAGAATCACAGCCAATTGCGATTGACCTCGGGGAGAGTTCAATCACACCCATGGGTTAACACGTGCCCCTTTTAATTCCTATTAATTGTGGTTAACTCTTTCCCCTCGCTCTCACGTGCATTGCACGTGCCACAAGCAAGTTCAATCGGGTGTCGTCAACTCCTTCCCCTCGCTCTCACGTGCCACCCACTACTATATATATAATTTAATAATTTTGTCTATATTAAATTATAGTAATATTTTTAAATTTTCATTATTACAACTATAACACTAGAAGGAATTTTTTATTAAAATTTTATAAATTTGGTCGCAATGACTCTGAAATTCGAATTGAGCCAAACCAAGCTCAGCTATAAGATTGAATCTAATTTCAACTCAAGCTAAGTTCCAAGCCGATCAAGCTTGAGCCTAAATATTTGAGCTCGAGCTTGACCGAGCTCCTCTCTGCTCGGCTCGAATACATGTATAGTCTAAATAGTCTAAACACAATGAAGTCAAAATCCCGAGAGTTATTATTTAAATTCTTGCCCATAAATAAACACAGAACTACCCTGTGTCTTAGAAAAATTTGATCTCATGAAATTGAGCCTGAGATCACGGACGGCATTGATCTTTGACGTAAGAGATCTTCTAATCATATCTTTATAGATGATTATTTTCATCAGTATGATCAGTCATCAAACCTGTCGTGCGATTAATATGCATCATAATGGAATTTTTTTCAACATAGGCTCCTGCTTAAACAAAAATTTAAAATAGACTCCGACTTTTCAAACTTATTTTCTTAGGCTTCGACAAATGCCAACATCTCACACGTGACTTGTTTAAACCTAAATGGCTGCAAATGCCCTTATCTCTTTGCAAGAGAGAAGCCTTGTTCTCTCCATTCCAGTTCTTTCTACGAAAACAAGAGAAAGAGCCTCGTGTTTTTGAAAATTGGTCCCTCACTTACTCGTTCCGCTTATTTGATTGTATATGTTTCCATTTATATACATTATCATCTTTCTTTATAATATTTTCTTCTTTCTTAGGCTTTATGTCGTTATTTTGCTATTTGAAGCCATACCAATCTTCTTTGTTCTTGTCTTTTTCAATTTAGGAAATTTTTCTTATATTGATTTCGTTAAATTTATTACTCTGATCTTCCTTTTGTACTAATGGAGATTTCTGTATGTTCATTACATTATGTCACTGCTATTTTAATTTACGGTATCGATATATCCACATAGCACGTCGATCTATCAATAATGAATTTAGATTGTACGTGGTCTATAGATCAACATGACATTACTTTATGTTGATCTCTAACAGTTACTTATTCTCCTTCAGCCAATAATTCGTATCGATATGGCATGTCAATAGATCTATACTGTAAATTAAAATAACAGTATAGGAATTGAATGAAAATGGCTCAAGTTACATTAATACTAAAGGGAAAACAAAGTAATAAATTTAACAAAATCAATATAGGAAAAATCTCTTGCATAATGAAAAAAATCTAAGAACAAAGAAAAGATTGGAATATATTCAAACTCTAAACGACGACATAAAGCTTATAAACAAAGAGAACAGTGACTTCCTCTTGCACGGAAACAAGGACATTTTCGTCCATTTGGTGTTAACATCCACATGTGTGTGGTATTCACATGTGCCAAAGCCTAAAAAAATAAACTGAGAAAGTGAGCCTATTTTGGAAATTTTGTAAAAGCACTCTGTAATCCACTGTTGTGGAGTCATCACGGTGATGCCAAGTTTAGAGTCTTGGGACGCATATACTGTCAAACTCATATCAATATTCAGTTTTATCTGCATGAACCAAGCCACCGATGGTTCAGTCAATTAAACAATAACAAAAGGTTAAAAAGGCCATTTTACATCCATATTATAAAATGATTAGATGGCCTCAAAGACTTTTGCTAACAAGCCACCCAATCAAATCTCAACACTAAGGAAAGAAGAAATTAGATATTTCTACCATAGTCCGTTAATTATTATTTTTTATTTTTATCACTAAACAATGCAATATATTAAACAAAGTAATAAATTTCTCGTTGCCATGTGTTGCTTTCTAATTAGAAGTCCTTTAGCAAACTGCGCATGCCTGTCAATTATAATTTTTCTTCTTAGATAAGCCGACTTGGATAACCTTCTTCAGCATCTAACAATTTGACGGGATGGTGCCACCTCTTTCTAATGGGACAAGTTCAAAATATTACGATACCGACCTTTCTCCGCCTAAATATTGTCAAACTATCCAAAGTTTATAATTGTTTTCTCCTATTTGATTAAGGGTGCTGCTACGAGCATACTAATATTTATTGATTAGGCACTATAAAAAAATAAAAGACAACTTTCGTTTTTTTTCAGAGAATATCTTGTCTAAGAACACTCATATTCCTAAATCCTATTCTAAAAACTTATTTTTCTTATAAGAACGAACCACAAAATTCTACTTACCTTACTTTTAGAGAGCCGATAAATTGTAGAAACACAAACTAATATGTTTTTTCTCATCTTAATAACATTGAATTTTAAGTTATTCATTGTTCTTCAGTCTTCATTTATCTCTATGTATGATCTTTTTAGGTCGATTACACAAACTAGTGTAAGTTTTTCCTCTACACTATTTCAACATTTAGGTGTAGTTTGGTAACACTAATCTAATAAGCTATAAATAGGTAGAGATTATTTGAAAATTGTACTTAGTTGCACTTTAGATTGTTAAGTTAAGATTAATTGCATGTCTACATCTTTTTGAAGTAGGCGTTTTACCTCTTATTTAAAAAGTTGTTATCTAGAGTCCAACTAAGCACAATTTTTAAATAATTTCTACATATTTAGAACTTATTAGATTAGTGTTACCAAACTCCACCTTAGTTTCTTATAATCTTTTGTTGCAAACTTTTTAACCCACACAAATAGGGGTGCAAGTTGCAATATATAAAAAATAGGTCTTATTCATTTGATACCAATTTATTAGACATTTAGTTAGGTTTGAGTCCACAAAAGAGTAATGAATTATCATGTTTTACAGTTTTAAGTTTAAAATGATGTATAATTAGAAATTTATAAATATTTTTTTATCTCTTGGTGTGCTCGTAGAATTTGTTATATTTTAATAGTGTACAGTTGGTAAGTGATATATTTGGTGTCCAAACAGTAAATATTAGTGTGGTCGTAGCAACACCCTTGATTAAACTTAGGTTTCCACTAGGCTAGGGAGTGCTATCCTCACTCTTCCCTTTATTGTGCTCCCCTTTTGTGGGCCCAACCACCAAAATAGTTGCCCTCCTGCCCAGAAAAGGGGAGAGTGGACTAGCAAAATCCTTTTTATATTCATTTCAGCTCTTTTATTCATAGGTTTGGTATACGAATGCCTTGGTTACAATCTTCAACATCTCCTTGTTCTCTCATCTCTCTAATCTATCACAAGTTCAGCATCATGGAATCGCCGGAATTCCCAACCACCAATCCACCTCCGAGGAGAGAGCTCCAGGGCCCTCGTCCGGCACCACTCAAAGTTCAAAAAGCCTCACACAAGATCAAGAAGCCGCCCATTGCACCGTCTCAATCAACTCAATATCGGCCTCCTGTCATAATCTACACCGTCTCTCCAAAGGTAATTCACACAAACGCTAGCGATTTCATGACACTAGTGCAACGTCTCACCGGCTCATCTTCTTCTTCATCGTCATCTTCATCTTCAATTACTTCATCATCTTCTTATATTCATAATAGTGGTGCAATTTCACCAACAGCAAGCTTCGCTACCATCAAAAGGACTAACCCCTTAGAAGGGGAGAAGTCGCGAACTAGTGATTTGGGTATTGTCGGAGGACTAGATGTGGGTGCGACTGTAGAGCAAACGGGTTCGTTCCCCGGGATCTTATCGCCTCTCCCGTCTTCCCTCCCACCCATCTCACCCAGCTTCTTTTCTCCCCCACCTAATCCAAATTCTCTTAGCTTCTTACATGATTTAAGCCCCATCTACAAGAATTATATGGAGGGTACCTTCATGCCTAGTCCCTCAACCTTCGTTTCAACTCCTATAACTTCTCCTACTCCATCTCTCGACCTCTTCAATTGTGTCAAAGAAAGAGAGGGAAATTGAGTAACGAGCAGATTACTCCCTTTCTTCAATGACGGAGGTGACACAAAAGGGACAAGTCCCTCATATCTTCTTGGTAGGCCATTTGAAGTGTATTTTCACCCAAATATCTCTCATTTCTTCTTCTCCATATCTTTCTTTCTGATACCATTTTGGGTCATATACTTGTGGCTTGTACAGCATAACCCTTTCTTGTATTATTTATTGTTTTGTTTAATTTGTACAATTGTTGGAATCTTTACTGGTATTCTTGCACCCTTTTTTTTCTTGAGAAGCAGAGCCAACAAACCAAAAAGTTTATCTTGTCTTGCATTCATTTATCTATATTTGATCTTAAAAGTTAAATGGGAGTACTGGTTGTGTATGACCAGTTAAAACAAAGAAAAACATGTCATGATGGTTAATTTTGATATTACATTAATTGATAGGTACAAATAAATAATTTTCTTAAAAGGTAAAATTAGGCAAACCAATTGAAGTTGGATTAATTAAAGCAAAGTCGAGGACCACGATTATGCAGTTTTTGGAACACAAAAAATAAATTAAATTAAAATAGAGGTTGGGTAATTTTCACCATGCAATTTATCACAAATGGGCAGTTGATATTGTTGAGAGATTAATATGTAGAAACGATTTGACAAAAAGATAAACAAGCACACACAAAAGAGAAAACACTTGTGGTTCGGCAACAACCTATCTACGTCCACGGGTCAAGAACCGTTTACTTCTTCCTTATTCAAAAAACCCTTGAGAAACCAGTATAGTATTATTATCTTCTCAAATTAAATCTCAACCCAAGCCCAAAGGCCCTTGTATACCAAACTCAAGTTACCTTCTCAACAAACCTGAAGAAGAATCTGTATCTATCTTCCCTTAAACCTTTTCCCAAGTCCTAGTGAGCTAAATCTCTTTATATTGTTTCTACATTCCATGAGAACTACTAGGGCTCTCAACGAGAGCAAACCGCTCTCCTCAGAAACCCTAAACCCTCACATTCTCATAACCATGAAACCCTAAACAACTACGCAAGTCTACTTTAGTTGTTAGATCTTTAAATTACTTTTCCAATTATGTGAGACCCATAATTTGTTTAATTATTTTAATTTACATATTTAAAGTTGTATCTATCTTAATATATAGTATGAACTAGTATATATTTAATAGAAGGACTTTCAATTTAGAGTGAAGTCAATATTTATTATTATTATTGTGTTATATATTAAGTATAGTAATATACTATATTATCAGTCATTATAGTTTATATCCTGGTTTTTTTCTTTTTTTGGTAAGTGAACATATATTGGAAGAAAGAAACAGAAAGACAAAAAAACTGCCCAGAAAATCTCAGGATACCCCTCTATTTTCTCTCAAGATGTCAGGATTAAAGGGAAAGGCCTGACGACTACCCAAAACCGAGGATACATTCTCCAAGTCCCACTCCATTCTGAACCTACGGACCGCACGTTGTGCTTGACTATGAGCTGCCATGTTCCCCTATCAATGAATGAACTATAATCTCACTTGGGGCAGTAGGTTTAAAAGCAAGGAAATATCTTCGAAGATTGGACGGATCTCATGCACCAAAGCTAAGGAACCATCCTTTAACACCGAAACTAGAATCTTTGAGTCACTTTCAAGGGAAATAGGAGACCAGATCCTCCTTAAAGCCAGCTCCAGACTGGATTTAACCGCAAAAGCTTCCTTCATGAGCACCGAACTTGCGTGAATAGTCTGAGAGCCCTCTCCACAACCACTGCTTGATGATCCCGAACCACGATGCCTATACCCGCAACACCATCTCCCCCGCAGTAAGCTCTGTCGCAATTTATTTTCAGGTATCCAAGCTCCGGAGTCCTCCATCTAGCATTGGAGTTTGGAGAAACTCAAGTGGGCCATAGGGATCCGCAGGGATATAAGTAACCTTTAAAAACATTTTCTTTTCCAAACCTAAGTTTCAAAGATTTGGACAAATACCAACGGAGGTTAGAATTTTGAATTGGACTATGATTTAGAAAGCTAAACCAGGAGCATTCGTTTCGGAGGAGTTTATTCAAATTTTCCTGCTGGAAATTTCTGGTTGTTTTGTCTCTGCAAGCAAAGATAGGAATATTATGTTGGGCTTCCTTCTTTATGAGTTAGGAGCCCATGTGGGTTAAGGAGAATCCACTAAAGTTTCCTCTTTTGAAAATGGGTATAGCATGGGGAGTTGTGGTGGTAGGTGGAGGTAATTAATGGTCAATTGAGTAGGAGATTTGAGGTTTCCCCCCTATTCTCTCTTTTACGGTTTTGAGAACTCAAGAATACGAAGCCATTTTTTTTCTGCAACAAGGGATGATAAACCAGCCCATTTGATGTTTGATCTCATGCTCCTTTCTTTGGCCTATCAAGCTAAAAGTTTGATATATTGTTTCTAGCCTTGTGAGGACTCTATCCATAGGTTCGGAGTGTTATCCGGCTTGCCGATGACACCGTATTGAGGTACTTTTTCAGTCCCCACTTGGGTAAGAGATCTTTGATTTCTTGTTGATTAAATCCATTTTATTTAGTGAAGCATTATTGTAATCCAAGTGATTATATCACTCGATGTTGGAATCCTCTAAGTTTGTCTAAAGAGAACTTGTGTAACCTCATTATTTTACTTATAGTGAAAGATTTTACCAAACTTGGTCCCGTGGTTTTTCCCTCTACATTAGAGGGTTTTCCACGTTAAAAATCAATGTTTTCTTTTTGTTGTGTTTTCTTATTTTGTGTGTGTGTGAATTGCTTGAATTGATTTTTATTCTACATAAATTGTTATACCATTATTTTGCACATAGACGGGAAAGGTGTGTGGTTTCCCATCAAGTTGTATCAGAGCTAGGCTCTAATTATTTTGTGTGCAAATTATAGAGGCAAGCACAAGTCGTGTGATTAGCTTGAATGGAAGCAATTGGATGATTTGGAAAGCCAAAATGGAAGATTTATTGTATTGCAAGGACTTGTATGGACCCGTAGAAGGTGATAAATCAAAACTGGAAAGTACAAGTGATGATGAGTGGAAAAAGCTTGACCGGAAAGCCATTGGGTTTATTCGGCAATGGTTGGATGATAGTGTTTTTCATCACGTATCTACGGAAACATCGATAAACTCACTTTGGAAGAAACTAGAAGGGTTGTATGAAAGAAAGACCACAAGTAACAAGCCTTTCTTTATTAGGAAGCTTGTGAATTTGAAGTATAAGGCAATTCCATTGCAGAGCATTTGAATGAAATACAGAGAATTGTGAATTAACTTACTTCTATGGAGATGGTGATAGATGATGAGTTGCAGGCCTTGTTACTACTCAGTTCTTTGCCTGACAGTTGGGAGACTTTGGTGGTGTCTCTTAGTAATTTTGCACCAGATGGGATTGTCACAATGAGCCAAGTAACAGGAAGTTTATTAAATGAAGAAACAAGAAGGAAATTTTTGGATTCTTCACATTCAAATGCACTTATTACAGAAAATAGAGAAAGAAGTAAAAGTAGAAAGCCTTTCAACCATGAGAAGTCAAGAGGAAGATCCAAGTCAAGGAAAGAAATTACTTGTTATAATTGTGGTAAACCTGGTCATTATAGAAATGAATGTCAAAAGCTTAAGAGAGACCCAAAGAAAGAAAAAGGAGAGAAGCAAGGAGATAAAGACACTAGTACAGCAGTCATAGAAGGTGACATCATCCTCTTCTTAGGGTGTGAGAAGGAATGTCTGAGTCTCACATGTCAGGATACAGATTGGGTGATTGACACAGGTGCTTCATTCCATACTACTCCTAGGAAAGAGTTCTTTACTTCTTACAGTTCAAGAGATTATAGGGTTATAAGAATGGGAAACAGTGACATTTCTAAAATTGTAGGCATGGGTGATGTTTGCCTTGAGACCAATGTTGGTTGCAAACTGGTTCTCAAGAATGTTCGACATGTGCCAGATCTTCGCCTAAATCTAATTTCAGCAGGGAAGTTCGATGATGGAGGCTATGACAATCACTTTGATAAAGGACAATGGAAGCTTACCAAAGAGTCACTTGTAGTTGCAAGAGGAAACAAGTGTTGCAGTCTCTACAAGACATAGGCACAGCTATACAAGGGTGAGGTGAACACAGTAGAGAAGAATGTAGCAACTGAGTTGTGACATAAGCGGCTTGGCCACATGAGCGAGAAGGGATTGCAAATTCTTGCCAAGAAGCAACATCTTCCAAACATGAAAGGTATGCATTTAGATCATTGTGTTCATTGCTTAGCTGGTATACAACATAGAGTTTCCTTTCATAAGAACTTACCTAGAAGAAAAACTGAAATTTTGGATCTTATTTATTCTGATGTATGTGGTCCTATGAAAGTTAAAACCTTAGGTGGTGCTTCATATTTTGTTACTTTCATAGATGATGCTTCTAGAAAAGTTTGGGTATATGCTTTGAAAACTAAAGATCAGGTCTTTGACGTTTTCAAGAACTTTCATGCAAAGGTTGAAAGAGAAATAGGAAGACCTCTCAAGTGCATCTGTACAGAACAATGGTAGTGAGTACATAGGACAGCTTGAGTAGTATTGTATTTGTCACGGCATCTGGCATGAGCAATCAATTCCTAAGACTCCACAACACAATAGTGTAACAGAAAGGATGAACCGCATAATAGTGGAAAGAATCAGGTGTATGCTCTCACATGTCAAGTTACCAAGATAATATTGGGGTGAAGCCATGAATACTGCCATATACTTGATTAATTTATCCACTTCATCTCCTTTGAATGAAGATGTAGCAGAAAGCATATGGACGGGGAGAGATGTCTTATATGAACACTTGAAAGTGTTCGGTTGCAAAGCATTTGTACATGTACCCAAAGATGAGAGGTCAAAGCTTGATGATAAGACCAGGCAATGTATTTTCTTAGGTTATGCAGATGAGAAATTTGGCTACAAGCTTTAGGACCCAGTTGAAAAGAAAGTTGTCAGAAGTAGAGATGTGGTATTCTTTGAAGATCTGACAATTGAAGACTTTGATAAGGTTGAAAAGCCACAACCTTATGTATAGGACCTCATTGATCTTGACCCAGTTCCTTCTCCCATGATACATGATAATAGAGAGGATTTCCAAGATCATGATGACATAGTTGGTGATGATGCTCCTACAGAGATTGTAGATCATGTAGATTTTCCAGAGCAAGAGGAGCATCCTCTCCCAGAACCACCAATTGACCCTCAGTTAAGAAAGTCTTCTAGACAACACAATTCATCTCAGAAGTACTCCCCATTAGAGTATGTTTTGCTTACAGATGAGGGTGAACCAGAAAATTACCAAGAAGCTCAAGAAAGTAAGCACAAGGCAGAGTAGATGAAAGCTATGCAAGAAGAGATGGATTCTTTGCATAAGAACCATACTTATGATTTGGTAAAGCTACTAAAGGGTAAAAAAACACTTAAGAATAAGTGGGTTTTCAAGTTGAAGACATAAGATAAAAGCTCACAACCAAGGTACAAAGCAAGTATGGTTGTGAAGGGCTTTGTTCAAAAGAAGGGCATTGACTTTGATGAGATTTTTTCACCCATAGTGAAGATGTCATCCATTCGGGTTATATTAGGATTGGCTTTAAGCATGAACCTAGAGATTGGGCAACTAGATGTCAAAACAGCCTTCCTTCATGGTGATTTGGAAGAAGAAATATATATGGAGCAGCCAGAAGGTTTTTAAGTCAAAGACAAAGACTTAGTTTGTAAATTAAGGAAGAGCTTATATGGGTTAAAGTAAGCCCCAAGGCAGTGGTACAAGAAGTTTGATTCCTTCTTGACAGATCATGGTTATAGCAGAACATCTTCAGATCATTGTGTATTCACCAAGAAGTTCTCTGATGGTGATTTTATTATTTTATTGCTTTATGTTGATTGTGAGCATGGATTTTTCTACCCACTTTCACATTTGTGGTTTGACTAAGAGTCGCCACCTATTCATTCTTAGGGATAGGTCCCGGATTGATTTGGATAAGGCAAATGGTCTATTAGAGTTAGGGTAAGCGGTTCGATTAAGTCCTGGGGAAGGTGTTAGGCACCCCAAGACCCCCATTTTGCAATGGTTACCTACTCCCTAAATTTAAGCCAAATTTAATCTCAATATTAATTAAAATGTCTAAATGTTTAATCAAATGCTAATCTAGGAAAGAAAGAAAGCTAGATGGGCTAGGGTCGAACCCGGGTTGGGTTGCCTACGTACTCACATTGGGGTGAGATCAGACCGAGCGTAGTTCTGGCACATGAGCCCGTGCCAAGGCTAAAGGTGCGTGTATGTGTGCATAAGGTGGTCAAGGGTCTAGCCTAGGGGCTAGGGTTTAGTTGACCGGGTTGGTCAAGTGCAAGGTCTAGGTCTAACCGCGGTTAGAAGGGTGTTAACCATTGTTGAGTAGGCTAACCAAGATCTAACAAGCATGTTTTTGGTCTTTTGGTATTTTTAGATTTTTTTGGTATTTTGAGATTTTATAATGTTTTTGGTATTTTGAGATTTTATATTTTTTTTTTTAGATTTTCATATAGGTGGGATTTTGGCAAACTTAACTAAAGTCAAATTTAATTTAAGAGAAAGAATAAGGAAAAGTTAGGCTAAAAGATTATATTTAGGACATAAAGAGGGGTGTGCATTGTGAATAGTAAATGGTCTATTGTCAACACCTATTTTGTTGGATTGGTGTTGATAATAAATCAAATACAAGATATGAGGCATTTTGGATAAAGTCCTCTTTAAGTCCCTAGGTCCTTAAGTCAACATTTATCAATTCAAAATAGAACATGAAGAAAAAAGAATGAAATGAAAAAGTGACAAGTGAATAAAATGAAAACTCATCATCTCCTCTCTAATGTAATCCCTTTACACCATTATGAATGATGTAATGAGATGAAACTATGAAAATTGGAGTGATGATGAGTTTCCCAAATGATTCTAGAAGGAGGACTAGAATCAAAATGAAGAAACAAAATAAAAAGAGAGGTATAGCTTTAGCTTCCACTCTCTATGGGCCTACCCATATCCACACTAGTGGGTACATATGAAAGAAATAAATATTTACACGAGAGAAAAAATAAGACATCTCCTTTCTTTTGAGGTGAGGCCCCTCTACACCGTTAGATTGGTGTAGAGAGACCCAACTAAGCTTGAGAAAAGAAAGGTCTTCCCAACTTATTCTAGAAGAAGACTACAAAAAAAAAATGACGTAAAGAAGAAAATAAAGAATAAAAGGAGGAGTGCCTACTCCTCCAAGACTACTTCTCCAATGCTCTAAGAGGTAATGAGTTTTTAGAGTCCACAAAGGAAGAGAGTTAGTGAAGAACTCTAGGCTTTTAGTCCTAGAATTCTCTACACACTCTAAACCTTGGCTTCTTCTAACTTTCTTCAAGGCTAAAAAGAAATAAATGGGGTGAGAGGAGGAAGAGCTAGGGTTTCCACTTGGGATTTTGGAGGTGGAAGAAATGGCTTGTGAGGGTCTTGTATTTATAGAGGTTTCAAGGGGTTGTGGTAATTTGGTGATTAATAGAGGGTTGGGTGAGAAAAAGGGAGGTAATTGGTTGGTCAAAATTGATGTGGTTGGTGATTGGGTAATCAAAAAGGTATGTACTTGATGAGAAGTGATTAGGTGGTCAAAAGGAGTGTAAGAAAATTAATTATTTTGTAAGAGGTGTAAGAATGAGTTGTAAGAGGTGTAAGGGAGTATGGGAGGTGATTGGTTAGTCAAAAAGGTGTGTACTTGGTGAGAGATGATTGGGTGATCAAAAAGGTGTGTAAACATAAAAATGAGGCTATTTGGGGTTTGAAGAAAAAATAAAAGGTCTTTTGTAGGAAAGTGAAAAGTGGACTTGGGTTAGTGGGTCTTGGATATGGGTTGAATGGATGTGGGTATGTGGACTAGATCTTATGGATCATGGGTTATTAATAGATGGGTCATGGGTTATGGTTATTGGACTTTAACTATGGCAATTGAGCTTGAGCTATGGTAATTAGGCTTTCGCTAAAGCAATTGAGTTTTAGCTAAGACAATTGGGTAATTAGGCTTGGCTACTTGGGCTTGGGTAATGGAATTAAGTAATTGGGCTTGATTGAGTTGTTTGGGTACAAGTTTGGCCAAATGAGCTTGGGCCTTGGGTAAACCTTGGAGCATTTGAAGAAGTGGGAAGAGGAATAGGGGGTGCAAAAATAGGGTGCTTACATTGATGATATGTTAATTGTTGGTCAAGATGCTAACAAGATTGGCAAGTTAAAGTAAGAGCTAAGCAAATCCTTGCCATGAAGGATTTAGGGCCCGCAAGACAAATCTTAGGCATGCGAATCTCTCGAGATAGGAAAGTCAAAAGATTGTGGTTATCACAAGAAAAATACATTGAGAGGGTTTTAGAAAGGTTCAACATGGATAATGCAAAGCCAGTTGGGTCTCCACTTGCAAGTCACTTTAAGTTAAGTTTCAGGCAATGTCCGTCTACAAAGGAAGAGAAAGGAGAAATGATGAAGATCTCTTATGCCTCAGTTGTAGGGAGTCTTATGTGTGCTATGGTGTGCACAAGACCCGACATTGCATATGCAGTTGGAGTTGGAGTTGTTAGCAGGTTTCTTGCCGATCCTGGCAAAGAGCATTGGGCAGCTGACAAGTAGATTCTCAAGTATCTCAAAGGTACATCCAAAATGTGTTTGAGTTTTGGTGATGGTAAACCTATATTGGAGGGCTACACAGATGCAGACATGGTTGGAGATGTAGATACAAAGAAGTCTACTTCAGGCTATCTATTTACTTTTGCATGGGAGTTGTATCATGGCAGTCTAGGCTCCAAAAGTGCAATACTTTATCAACTACAAAAGCAGAATATATTGCAGCTATAGAAGCGTGCAAGGAGATGTTGTGGATGAAGAGATTTCTTTAAGAATTGGGGTTACAGCAGGACAAACATGTTATCTACTGTGATAGTCAGAGTGCCATCCACCTAAGTAAAAATGCTAGTTTCCATAAAATGACAAAACACATTGATGTGAGGTATCATTGGATACGTGATGTCCTAGAAGATAAGTTATTACAACTTGAAAAGATTCATACCGAAGACAATACCTCGGATATGATGACCAATGCCTTACCAAAGGATAAGCATGAACATTGTAGAAGCTTGGCAGGCTTGGGTGAACCCTCCTCATAAGTCGGGAGGGGAGATTGTTGGGCTTCACTCTTTATGAGTTGGGGGCCCATGTGGGTTAAGGAGAATCCACTAAGGTTTCCTCTTTTTGAAAATGGGTATGGCATGGGGAGTTGTGGTGGTAGGTGGAGGTAATTAATGCTCAATTGAGTAGGCCATTTGAGGTTTCCCCCCTATTCTCTCTCTTACGGTTTTGAGAACTCAAGAATACAAAGCCATTTTCTTTTCTGCAACAAGGGATGACAAACCATCCCCTTTAATGCTTGATCTCATGCTCCTTTCTTTGGCCGTTCAAGCTAAAAGTTTGATATATTGTTGCCGGGCTTGTGAGGACTCTATCCATAGGTTCGGAGTGTTATCCGGCTTGCTGACAACACCGTATTGAGGTACTTTTTCAGTCCTCATTTGGGTAAGAGATCTTTGATTTCTTGTTGATTAAATCCATTTTATTTAGTGAAGCATTATTGTAATCCAAGTGATTATATCACTTGATGTTGGAATCCTCTAGGGTTGTCTAGAGAGAACTTGTGTAACCCCATTATTTTACTCATAGTGGAAGATTTTACCGGAATTGGTCCCGTGGTTTTTTCCTCTACATTAGAGGGTTTTCCATGTTAAAAATCGGTGTGTTCTTCTTGTTGTGTTTGCTGATTTTGTGTGTGTGTGAATTGCTTGAATTGATTTTTATTCTACATAAATTGTTATACCATTAATTTGGACCTAGACGGGAAAGGTGTGTGGTTTCCCATCATATTAAACAAGAGTTCAAGTTCCATTTATTGTTCTGGTCTGCCTCTTTCGGAGTTTCCTTGTTGCTTTTTGTTTTCTATAATTATGATTTTCACTATAATAAACAACTTACAGAGGCTATTCTTCTTAGTTGTTTGTGGAATCAAGAATGGCCACGGCCCAGGCCCATCGTTGAATGGGTCGCTCCTAAGAGAAAACCATAGGTGGGACCGAACCCAATTTTGGGCCCATGCCTCTTGCATGCGGAAGAGATTGGGATCTGTGATCAAAGCTCGACAATAACATAATAGGTGAGTAGATGGATCATGGGATACCATACCTAAAGAGCTAGCCCAAACCCCTTCCACAGCCCAATTAATTAAGATTAAAAATATGAACACTATGGGTTAGTGAATCTTAACCACAGTTAAAGGGAGTAAGAAGGGGACACGTGATGAGAAAAGGGGGTACAAGACACCCTCCTCGTGGCACCTACGAGTATGGGCTTATTTTTCAAGATAATGGGATAGTAACCATCATTTCGAAATATAGCACATAACCTAGATAGCCTAAGAACAATATCATTGTTTCAACTCAAAACTTTACTACCGGTATTTTAAATATATCACTTAACTAAGGCTGTCAATCTCACCCTTTGATGAAGGGGTGAGGGCAGGCCTGGCCCTTCAAAGTTTACAAAGTAGGGGACTTGTTTCCCTGATAAGGCCCTAGGGCCGAGTTGAGCCTAATTTTTAAAAACCCTCTTACTCGAGGGCCAAGCTTGGTAAGCACCCGACCCTCCATTCCATATGATATTATATAATATAATAACTTAATTAAGTGGTAACATACTAACATTGTATTATAGTATCTTTCTAATATAGTATCTTGTAACATTTGTTCTTTAAAAAATAATCAAATAGAGGCTAAGACTTCCAGTGTGTATGTGTAACCAATTAATAGTGTAGTCTCTTTCCAGAATCATTTAATGTTACTACTTGTAACCTTTTGTTTTTTTTTTTCTTTTCTTTTTTTATTAAAATATATCAGTCCTAATATTAATAATCTAAAGGGTACTAAAACTCCATCGTGTTACTCTTTGAGTTGCATTGTCGGTCCCAAGTCCGACTAAAGGAGGGTTGTATGTCAGGTTGGCAACTAATGGTTTTTTTTTTCTTTTTTTTTGTGGAAGCATTATATATATTTTTTGGTCTTTTCACCCTGACCCTTGAAGGTAGGGCTTGGACCTAACCAGTTTAGGTCCTTTGAGAGCTAGGGCTCACTCCGATGAATGAGGGACAGGCCTGGTATGACCTGGGCCTTGCCTGGCCCTTCGTAAGCCCTACATATAACCTAGGACAGTATTATCACTTCAATTAATTACCCTCATTAAGTTCATATTTGTCAAAATCTATAAAATTTATGTACCAGAAAAGAAAATGCTTTTCATAAAGGCCACTTTTTTTTTTGGGTGAATTTAAAAAGGCACTTAAATGTCATTTAAAGAGAACAGACGTTCTGATATGTAATCAACTTCTAATAACAAAATGTCACACAATTTTACTAGTCTAATTATGAGGATTAGAAAGGTTTGTCAAATAAGGATTCAAGTTCTATGGATCATTTCCTACAGTTTTGGACTTCAATCGTAAACCGCAGAATTTTACCAACCCGGATCACACCAAGATAATAGTTCTTCAATGAACCCACCTCACCCTCTACCAATCTCCCCCATAATGGCTTCTGATATGTTTACCCAGTTTGGTAAAATTGAAGATAATAACTGCATCAGTGAAAAGAAGGGATGCGCCTGGGGTCATCATCATAGACCGCATCAACGATCAACTTCTGCACTAACTGGATCAGTGCCAATATTAGTTCCCGAGTTTCTGGTGAGCAAGTGTGGAAGACATTTACATAATTGCATTATTGACCCATAGAATTGTCCTGAGCATGTCAATTGCAAATTTTGGATTGTCAAGAAAGAACTATCAAAAGGAGGAAAAGGGAAAAAAATTCCACTTATAAGATGTAGGGTCAGATTGAGCTAACAATATGTAGTCTAGATTCTAGACCCAAATTACTCAATTACCTCTGCTTAGTTATGATTATATCCTTAACTGGAATAGACTTTATCCAGGATTTGGACAATTGAAACCATTGCCTAGACTAACATACTTTATATTACAACGCTGATCTAGTTGCCAGTGTAGAAAATATAACTTTTGCACAGGGGTGGGTTGCAGCAGTATCTGTTGTTTTGAAGAAGGGGTTTCCACCTGCTTTCTCCAAATGTCTTACAACCCTTCTATCTATGTAATTAAGGCTTCGCGACTTCAGAAATACACAACACAGTATGGAGTTGTGTTGGGATGCCAATGCTCTTCATTAACACATTAATCATAGAGCACCTCATTTTTTTTTGAAGAGGTACAAGTAATGATTAAGAATACGGTTTCGGGGAGGTATCTATCCCAACTGAAACCCCTGAAACCTATACATATCGGTTTTGGGCGATACATATAATGTTTTCTTTTTTAAAAAAAAATCAAATTAAATTTTAAAAAATTAAATGAGTTATAGGAACCAAATATAAAGTCATGAGAAGCGACTCAAAGACAAAGTATCAAACACAATTACAATTTGACAATGAATGAAAACATAAATAACTAAAAAATAATACTTATCGACTGTTTCGTATCTATATAAATTTTGTACAAGAGCTACCAAAACCTATACATATCGTCTGTTTCGTATCGATTTTGGTGATTTTTAGTTCCATGAGTACAAGTCTAGGATCGATCCAATTAGTATATAGAGGTTATATGTCAAGTAGCACTATTGTCTTCAAAACTTCAAAGTTACAGCACTCAGTATATAATTTCTGCCTCAAAGTGCCAACTATATATGGAAGAAAATAAAAGCAGTGTGTCCAATTAACCTCTCTTCCAGTACTATAAACATGCCCTTACCCAGATTACAGTAGCAACTATCCAAGGTCTAGCAAATGGGAAATTACAAGAGAAATAAGGGACCAACAAAATAGTGGTTTTAATATTCTCTACAAGAGAAAATTTGTAGCTTAAAGTCAAGTGTACGTGGAACAATGTAGATGCAGATTACTTGAAAAAAAATGAGAGGAAAAATGTCTTCCATTAACCAAAATATACTCTAAAACACATTAACAAGAGTAACATGACATGATATATAAATGCATTAAACTGAAATTTTAGAACCTGCATATCCAATGCAAAGAGAAAATGAATAGTCGAAGTCACTATTTCCTACCCGAGGGGATCCACAGCAGATATCCTCTCCACCATCTTGTAACTAGCTTTATTTTGTCTTCGTGATATCTCTTACTGGAGTAGGTATCGTGGTTTTGCCTGAGAGGGTTTCCACGTAAAAATTCTTTGTGTTGTGGCTTGATTGTCTTATTTAATTCCGCACTTTTATTTATCTTCTTTTAATTAATAATTTAATTGCATAAACTACAAATGGTAGGTAGGCTTTTAGGAAGACCTAGCTACCTCCTTGGGTTTGTGAGTTCTTAAATCAAACATTGATTTAAGATTCACTGGAATTTTTCACATATAATAGTAGTGCATTGTGAGCATGGGAATTTCCTACCCACTTTCACATTTTATGGTTTGACTGAGAGTCGCCACCTATTCATTCTAAGGGATAGGTCCCGGATGGTTGGATACGATCTTATGATCTATCAGAGATCAGGGTAAGTGGTTCGATTAAACCCCAGGGAAGGTGTTAGGCACCCCAGGACCCCATTTTTCAATGGTTACCTACTCCCTAAATTGAAGCTAATTTTAATCTCAATATTAATTAAATGGCTAAGTATTTAATCAAATGCTAATCCAAGAAAATGAGAAAGCTAAATAGGCTAAGGTCGAACCCGGGTGGGATTGCCTACATACTCACAAAGTGAGATTAGACCGAGCGTAGTTCTAGCACATGAACTCATACCAAGGATAGGGGTGTGTATGTGTATGCATAGGGTGGTCAAGAGTTTAGCCTGGAAGCTAGGGTTTAGTTGACCGGGTTGGTAAAGTGCAAGGTCAAGTCTAACCGCGATGAGTTGAATTAACCATGGTTAGGGGCTAACAATAATTAATAAAGTCAAAAAGTCTCTTTTTAGTCATTTATATTTTTTAGATTTTTTTGAGATTTTTCAGATTTTTTTCCAAATGGTTAAGCATCTTAATCATGGTTAAAAATTAACAAGAGTTAGGTTAACTCTAGTTAAAGGGGCTGGATAGGGTGAAAATGGCCACAGAATACCATTTTAGGCTTTTTTGAATATTTATGATATTTCTGTCATTTTTTCAGATTTTTCTTGATTAAGGATTATTTAACCATGGTTTGGGGTCCGGTTCGGTCTAAAGTTGGGGTTGACCATGGTTAAGGGTCCTAATCATGCTTAAATTGATCACGAAAAACCATTCTGGAATCCAACGAATATTTATGATTTTTTGATCAATTTTCCAGAATTTTTTGGGGTTAAGGGATATTTAACCATGGTTAAATTTTAACCATAGGTGGATTTAAACATGGTTAAGGGTTCGGTTTGGTCAAAAGTGAGCCCAGGGACTATGGCAGCGCTTAGACTGGCCTCCTACCTGGTCTGGACCATGTACAAAGGTTGTAAATTTTAAAAAAAAAGTGGCTAAACACACTTTTAACTATGTTTTGCGCACTGTTAACCGTGGTTAGGGAGCAAACTAGGGGGAACCGAGACTACGGTTGTGAAGTCTGAAGTGTTGGGAACACCCTGGGCCTTTGTTGGGCCTGGGAGAAGGTCAGATGTGGGTCCCACAAGGGCCCAAAGGTACCCTGTTCAACACTACATAAAATAATGATTAAAAAAAACCAACTTTTTAACCAGGGTTTTTAACTACTGTTTGGAGTAATTTAACCGCAGTTAGGTGCTGAACCAGGGGGAACCGAGACTACGATGAAGCCTATACTTCAAGGAAGACCCTGGGCTTTTGGTGGGCCCAGGGAGAAGTCAAGTGTGGGCCCCACAGAGGCTCAAAGACACCCTGCTTGACTGTTTGGCAAACTATCCACTCATGTTTGGACCCGATTTAAACATGGTTAAGAGGTGAGTTAAGGCATGGGACGACCAGGGTAGATAGTTGGGGTTAAGGGGAACCTAATCATGGCCCTGGTCTTGATTAGGACCCACACTAACCATGGTTAAAATATGGTTACAGTCAAGGTTAAAAATCTGCCCAGAATCTTATTTATTATTTTTTTTTATATGGGGTCTGTACCAAAGGATTACCAGGGAGCTCCTCATGGATTGAGGACCCCCAAAACCTTAAGGGAGTTAGTGTACACGGTGGGGGTCTTGACCCGAGTATGATACCTCAAGGGGTTCCCCACGCCTAGGAGGAAGGCGAGGGACCCTTGTCCTTAGCTTTTCTAAATTTAAAAAAAAAATAAAAGAATAAGATAAAATGGACCCTTGGAAGAGGACCAGGGGTCCTTACAGTGGTTGAAAACAGAAGAAAGAAAGAAAGAAAGGGGGAAGACAGCTACCCTACTGGCCCTCTTTCAGTGGTGAAGCTATTGGTAGGTGGTGGGAAGTCGTGGTACAATGAGGAGGGGGTCTGAATACTCCTGGAAGGCCTTGAGTTGATCTAAGGATAGAGTATGAGGAGTCTGTGGGTGAACCTTAGGTTGGCCGAGGGTCTATAGGTGCCTCATTGATGGTTAAAGGGATGGTGGTGGTGCACAGTAACACGTGGAGCTGAGGAAAGTCTTGGGGTTGTACATGGCGTGGCCTAGGGGGTTTCTGGGGCCTTTCTAAGCAAAGGGGTGAGGCTAGAGCAGGGAAAAGGCTAGATAAGAAGGTTTTTTTTTTTTACTGAAACAAATATTTTTTTTATTTTTATTTTTCTCTCCCTTGAGCAGCTGAGAGGGGATGGAGATTTAAGGGAGAGAAAGGGGAGTGCCAAGGGCAATTTGGTCAATGCTAGAGGTGTGGGGGACCAAGGCTAGGAGAGGAGTAAGGGGGCAACAAGCTGATGTACTCACGGTCTGCTGGGGGAAGATGATGAATAGTCCTCCCTCCCCCCCACCGCCCACAATTTCAATTTTTTTTTTTTTTTTTCATTTTGGGCCTAGCCCCTTACACGTGTGGGCTAAAGCCAATGTTGGCTTTGCCCTATTTGGAGTTGACTCCCACGAATTCAAAATTTGAAAAAGATGAGTGGGCCCCACTGGGGTTGGGCTTTGTGGGCCCATGTTTGGGCCCAAATATGAGATTTAGCCTACAGTTTTGGTTTTTTTGGGTAAGGCATTGCTAATGGGCCTTGAGCCCAAAAGCTTCTAGCCTAGGGTTTATCTAGGGTTTAGGATTAGGGCTAGTTCCAAAGTTAAGCCAAGTTAACCATGGTGAAGTTAATTAACCATAGTTAAAATGGGGTGTAAAAATAGGGTTCTGACATAAGCCCGTCTTTGTCGGAGAATGCTAAGTTAGTGATTGAACGACAAAGACTGAAATCAACTAATTTTTACACCGAAGCAGGTGGGATTAAAGCAAAGATGATGAATAAGCATGATAGATAAAGGGAGTGAACACGCGTCCATTCCAACAAAGATGAGGTGAAGGTTAGCCACACGATCACCTTACTGGAGATAGAAGCAAAGTAATGTTGGGTATAGGATTAGCACCATTGGAGGCCGCAACTGGCATCCGGTCACATGGTCGTATCAGTATACTCCTTGATTAGTGAGCTAGCAGAGTAAGATGAAAGATGATAGGTGCAAGACTAACATCACTGGAGGCTGCAACTAGCATCCGGTCACACAACCATGCCAGTATACTCCTTGATTAGTGAGTCAGTAGAGCAAAATGAAGGATGATAGGTGCAAGACTAATATCACTGGCATCCAGTCAGACAACCGTATCAGTATACTCTTTGATTAGTGAGCTAGTAGAGCAAAAAGAAGATGATGAACGAGACTAACATCACTGGAGGTTGCAACTGGCATTCGGTCACACGACCGTGTCAGTATACTCCTTGGTTAGTGAGCTAGTGGGGCGAGATGAAGATGATGAAGCAAGACTAACATCACTGGAAGCCGCAACTGGCATCCGGTCACACGACAGTATCAGTATATTACTTAATTAGTGAGCTAGTAATTCCATAAGAACTTCACTGGAGGCCGCAACTGACACTCAGTCACACAATCGTGACAATATACTCCTTGATTAGTGAAGGGGAAGCGATATTGGAGACAACCACCCGATTGTCTGACAAGGATAAATGAGGATAAAGACAGTAGCTCGACTGCTTCACCTGGGGTGGGATGTAACGCTATAGACAACTGCCCGATTGTCTGCCAGAGTAGCAGGATAAGGAGGGTAAAGATAGCCGCCCAACTGCTTCACCCAATAGCAAGCCAAGATAGTATAGACAACCGCCTGATTGTCTCACCAAAAAAGAATGCAACACAGTGCAGACAACGGCCTCATTGTCTGACTGGGTAGCAAGATAAGGAAGGTAAAGACAGCCGCCCGACTGCTTTAAACCAAGATAGTATAAACAACCGTCCGATTGTCTTATTGAAGGAGAATACAATACAGTGCAGACAACCGTCCGATTGTCTGACTGGGTAGCAAGATAGGAGGATAAAGACAGCCGTCTGACTGCTTCACCTGATAGCAAGCCAAGATAGTATAGACAACCATCCGATTGTCTCACTGAGTGGGAATGTAACACAGTTCAGACAACCACCAGATTGTCTGATCGGGTAGCAAGATAGGAGGGTAAAGACAGCCGCCCGACTGCTTCACCTGGTAACAAGCAAAGACAGTAAGGACAACCGTCCAATTGTCTCACTAAAGAAGAATGTAACACAATGTAGACAATCGCCCGATTTTCTGAATGAATAGTAAGATAAGGAGGGTAAATACAGTCACCCGACTGCTTCACATGGTAGCAAGCTAAGATAGTGAGGATAACCTCTCGATTGCCTCACTGAGGTAGAATGCAACGCAGTGCAAACAACCATCCGATTGTCTAACTGTGTAGCAGGATAAGGAGGGTAAAGACAACCGCCCTACTGCTGTACCTGGTAGCAAGCCAAGATGGTGAGGACAACCGCTCGATTGTCTAGTGAGCAAAGGTACCGGCCCGGCTGACTTCCGAAGAAATCCGAATAGGTTGATAATAAGAACGAGCAAGAGTTCTAGTGATTATAATTTTGAGAAGCCTGATGAATTGAAGATGAGGAGTGAGAGCCATAACCTTGAGTCATTGCACGAATCTTTTGCCTTTCTGTGTATTTTTGTCTTGTTAAACTTGAATTGCCCCCAGCTCGGGTGATCCAAATACTTGTACTTGCCCCCGGGATATAATGATCTTCAAACATCTATTTTATCTAGGATGATTTGCTGACTTTGCTTTGCCCTTGTTTCACTGTTCTTCTTGCATCAGCGGGAATGAATAGCCGACTTTGAGCTGACTCTACTGGGTAATGGACCATATCCATATCTGGTAATACGCTGACCCCTTGGGCCTAAAATGAAGTGAGAGGCCAGATAATCAATCTAAGAGCTTGCGTTCCCCCGTTTGAGAGTTAGAATCCTAGCCAGGTGAAGATCCATGACTGATTATGGACGCGAACGACCTGATAAAGGACTGATGAATTGATTGACAGGTGATGCGAACAACTTAAAAAGATTGATAGATTGACTAACAGATGGTTTGATGGTAGACTGACGGTTGACCAGCATACGGTTTACAATGAAATTGACCACTTGTATTTTGAAAATGTACTTGAGATTGCCTGCAATGAGAGACCTAGCTAGGTTTCTTTGCTCTCAGGTAACAGTGATTAAGTTGTGGTTGATCATCTTTATAGTAGATCGACATCTACTCTTGATTGATTGATGCTCGAACTTGTATTGATTATGCTTCCCTATTTTGCTCTCGAGCTTTTCAACTTCTCACCGGGACTGAGTTGCACATTTTGATCTTTGTCCTTTTTTTCCTGTTGGGCCTTTTCAGATTTTCATCAGGACTGGGTTCACGTAATTTTTACGCAATAGCAGGATTGATGATTCCTTGCTATGCCCGTGAAGTTTGACATTTGATTTATCCTTTTTTTGCCCCTAGGTCCTTTCGGATTTTCCCCAGGACTGGCTATACAAGCTTTACTTTTTTTTTTCTTTTGCTCTTGAAATTTTCTCTAATAGTTCTTTATTCTCCTCTCATCACTACCTGTCGAAAAATGAGAACAAATGTTTTTGAACGTCCATGCTCAATTCCTTTCAAAGATCAAGGAGGGCTTAGTGTTTAGGACAAAATGTGGTTTGGCTAGAAGCTCAAAGTTTTTGTTTTAGTAAAGGTAGGGCACCCTATGATGTTTGTCCAGCGTAAGGGTGGAACCAGCTTCTCCATTCCTTTGTTCTTTGGTGAAGCTTTTGCTTCGCTCTTTGACCAAGTACTTTTTTTTTGGTACATGGTTGCTTTAAACATTTGTTGTGTTATAACCGAACCTGATTTCAGGCTACTTATGTACCCAAATAAGGATCAGGTCATGACGTAGTTTGGCAAAAAAGTCACTCTGTTGTTGTGCTTTGCTAGTTGTTCTTGTTTTGTACCATCATTTTGACTTTCATTGGGTGCCCTTGTGCGGGTTTTGAAAGAAAGACTATTAGGCTCAAAGGTCTAACTAGCGGATATATATTGCAATGGTAAATGAGGTGGTGTGAGGGTTATCAAAAGATAACCTCTTATCCTTTCTTTGATTGGTCGAGAGCATATACATTCATTGCATCATCCTCATTTCAGATGATTGACATTTGATGGCTTAGAGAGGCCTTCACTGTTCTTATATTGCACTTGTCTTGGTTTGTTCAATCTTGGGAGAGTATCTGTTGATTTGAACATTATGCCTTCTATTGAATGATCAACTTTCTATTATCAAATTGTTCTTTATGGGCATTGGAAACTAGTTCAGTTCCCGAATTAGGCATCTCAGAGCACAATTGATTTAAATGAGTCATTTCATTAAATCGTGCAAAAGGTAAACAGACTCAATAAAAAGCAAAAGAGGTAAGGGCCACCGACCGCTAACTGACTTAGACTAGACAACAGGACTGACACGGGCCGACTGCAAGATAAGATGAAGAAATAAGCAAAGACATTGAAATGTAACCAGAAAGGGAGTTGCTCAAAGTTCGGTTGTAGAGATTCCGGCTGAAGCGCCTTAGTTTCCGGGTGGAGCATGACTAGGGAGAGGAACCTCGGTGATGTTGGTATTCCCTGGTGAAAAGTGAATCTTTTCTGTCTCCAACAAGTCCTGGACAGCATGCCTTAGGTCATAGCATCTATCTATAGGGTGCCCCAGCATCTGATGATATCTGCAGTGCTGCTCTTGCCTGTATCCATTTGAGAGGTTAGCTGGTGAAGGTTGGGGCTCCTTTAGTGTGATCAACGTTTTGCCCAACAGAAATGGGAGGAGTGCCGACAAAGAGTACGGGATCGGTGTGAATGCCCAATTTTTCCTCTGTTCAAATGTCATCTGGTCAAAGAGGAGACTTCCTTGGTTCTGCTAAGCTTGCTGAGGCTGTCGAGCCTGCTGGGGCTGCCGAGGTTGTTGGGGTAAGTTAAGGACCCATATGGCTGCGATCATTTTTCTATCATCTTTCTTCCTCCTGTTATCTTTCCTTGGAGGTCAGGGAGCACGAGAAGAAGATGCGACTTTTAACCCCTAGAACATGTCAAATGCTCCTATATCATCCATCGTTGCCTCAATTCGGGCGTCATATTTGGCCATGGTGCTAAAGTCGAAGATCGGTTGTGTAGCCAGGAGAGTCTTGAGTGGATGCTTAAGGTTATGGAGAAAGGTCGTCACTTGTTCCTCTTCCGGTAAAGGAATGCTCATTTTTCTGGTCATTTCTCTCCACCGAACAGAGTATTTAATGAACGTTTAGTTATCCCTCTGAGACATCTATTCAAGGTCTACCCTCTGCAGGACTAGGTCAATATTATAGGAATACTTAGTCAAAAATGTCTCGCACAGACCCTCCCATGTCCTGACTTTGTTGGGGTCGACCTTTGTAAACCACTACAAGGCTGCACCCTTTAAACTTTTCTGAAATAGCTAGACCAATAGCTTGTCATCATGTTCCAATTGGAACAGCTCTCCACGGTATACCCTCAAATGCATCTCGGGACATCCCTTCCCATTGTACTTCTCAAAATCAGGTATTTTGAAATCATGGAGCAATTGAATCCTTGAGTGTATACACATATCCCTGAAATCATTAGATTTGCAGGTTCCTTGAGCTGTCCTTACCAACTCCTCTAACTTCTCAATTCTTTCCCTGTATGCATCATGGATTTGGATTGTGTTGGAGGATATATGAGCGGACCCAGTATGAGGATCTCTGCTGGCCCTGGCTTCCTCATCCTCAAATTGGTCTATGATAGGTGGTATGATGCAAGGAATGGGTTACTATTGGACCAGTGGAGGTGGAATGTTGAAAGTGAAATCGGATCATGGTTAAGTAGGTGGTGGAGGGATGTTGATGGTCTATAATGGTTGTGGTTGAACTAGTGGGGTATTGATAGCAGGTGGTGGAGGGATGTTGATGGTATGTAATGGTTGTGGTTGAACTGGTGGGGTATTGATAGCAGGTGGTGGAGGGATAAGAGTGGTAACATGTGGTAGATTGGGTAGTGATGGGATTGGCGTATCAGCCAGTGGGTGATTGGAGGAGGAGAAAGCATGAGTTATGGCCCGCATAAAATCTTACACAATGTTCTTTAAGTCTTCGATACTTTAGGTATTCTCAGCCACTCTTGCCTTAAGATCCGGGACTTGGGGCTTCTGTGACGTCAGAGTATCCAGATCAGTCTCATGGCCATCTATTTGTTCCATATCTGTAATTGGTGTACTAAACTTAGGGTTTACTCCTTATAAAATGGAATGGTATGGAATAAGAGCCGGAATAAATAAGAATATGGGAAGATTGACAAACATGCGAATGACCTAACACAGTCTTGCTGACATAGGGACACTGCTCCTAGTCAAGAAGCTTAGAATGACATACAAGAGAGAGGATTATTTATTTATTTATTGTTTTGATTGGATGTGACAAGACACATGTGATCCGATAGGGCAGACGGACTTCATTCCGATGTGCTTTAACCCGGGTTGTTGGGGACCGGGGAACCTATTAGGTCAAGGTTGCAAAATATGTCCGGTGAAGACCTATCTACCTGAGATTTTAACCTCACATGCTATGTCAGGAAGCATGGTAGAATGTGTTTTATTAAAAGCACAACAAAAGGCTTAGTACATGCCCCCGAGTGGGTGTTTATCAGGGTAGAATGTGCCCGGATAATCAACCATGACTGGGGGATAGGTATAGTGTACAAGTGAGTTAGGGTTTAGAATTCCCTCCATGATAACCGCTTGTAGACTGTACCATAACTTAGTGTATATGCATGAATGTTGGGTAATGCAAGTGTATTCGTAAAAGGATAGGGGTCACTTAACACTGTATATGCTACTCCCCGGTATAGTACATTCCTGAAAATGGATGATTAGTGTAAGCGGGAGCGTTCAAAATCATTCCCTGAGGGTAATCACCCACCAGGTATGACTCCGCGGACCTCCAAGACTATTAAGCCACTGACACTAAGAATAATCATTCACCAGTCGTTAGCGTAATAAGTCTGTCTAATGAGTTTAATGAGTCATTATACTATTATGATATGTATGGAATACACATTTACAAAAACACCCAAAAGATATAAAAAATTGGCATTTGACTAAGCTACTTAGACATTTTTATTAATTTGAAATTAACTTGGCTTCAATTTAGGTCCCGGATGGTTGGATAAGGCCTTATAGTCTATCAGAGATCAGGGTAAGTGGTTCGATTAAGCCCCAGGGAAGGTGTTAGGCACCCTAGGACCCCTATTTTTCAATTGTTACCAACTCGCTAAATTTAAGCCAATTTTAATCTCAATATTAATTAATTGCCTAAGTATTTAATCAAATGTTAATCCAAGAAAAAGAGAAAGCTAAATAGGATAGGGTCGAACCTGGGTGAGATTCCCTATGTACTCACAAAGTGAGATCAGACCGAGCATAGTTTTGGCACATGAGCCCGTGCCAAAGGCTAGGGGTGTGTGTGTATGCATAGAGTGGTCAATGGTCTAGCCTGGAGGCTATGGTTTAGTTGATCGAGTTGGTCAAGTGCAAGGTCAAGTCTAACCGTGGTTAGAGTGGAGTTAACCATGGTTAAGGGCTAACCATAATTAATAAAGTCAAAAAGTTTATTTTTGGTATTTTTATATTTTTTAGATTTTTTTGAAATTTTTTGGATTTTTTTTCAAACGGTTAAGCATCTTAACCATGGTTAAAAATTAACCAGAGTTAGGTTAACTCCAGTTAAAGGGGCTGGATAGGGTGAATATGGTCACAGAAGACTATTTTAGGCTTTCTAGAATATTTCTGATTTTTCTATCATATTTTTTAGATTTTTCCTGATCAGGGATTACTTAATCATGGTTAAAGGTCCGGTTCGGTCCAAAGTTGGGGTTAACCATGGTTAAGGGTCCTAACCATGGTTAAATTGATCACGGAAGACCATTCTGGAATCCAGAAAATATTTATGATTTTTTTATCAATTTTCCAGAATTTTTTGGGGTTAAGAGGTGCTTAACCATGGATAAATATTAATCACAAGTGGATTTAGCCATGGTTAAATGTCTGGTTTGGTCAAAAGTGAGCCCAAGGACCATGGCAGGGCCTAGACTAGCCTCCTACCTGGTTTGGGCCCTGTACAAAGGTCGAAAATTTTTTATAAAAAGTGGCCAAACACACTTTTAACCATGGTTTGCGCGCTGTTAACTGTGGTTAGGGAGCAATCCAGGGGGAACCGAGACTACGGTTAAGAAGCCTGAAGTATAGGGAACACTCTGGGCCTTTGATGGGTCTGGGGGGAGGTCCGATGTGGGCCTCACAGTGGCCCAAAGGTACCCTGTTCAACACTACATAAAATAACGATTTAAAAAAAAACTAACTTTTTAACCATGGTTTTCAACCACTGCTTGGAGTAATTTAACCGCGGTTAGGGCTGAATCAGGGGGAACCGAGACTATGGTTGCGAATCCTATACTTCAAGGAAGACCCTGGACCTTTGGTGGGCCCAAGGGGAGGTTGAGTGTGGGCCCCACAGTGGCCCAAAGACACCCTGCTAGGTTGTTTGACAAACTGTCCACTCATGTTTGGACCAGATTTAACCACGGTTAAGAGATGAGTGAAGACATGAGATGACCAGGGCAGATAGTCGGGGGTAAGGGGAAGCTAATCATGGCCATGGTCTTGACTAGGGCCCACACTAACCATTGTTAAAATATGGTTACAGTCAAGGTAAAAAATCTACCCAGAATCATTTTTTTTTATATATGGAGGCCGTACTAAGGGATTACCAGGGGGTTCCTCATGGATTGAGGACCCCCCAAACCTTAAGGGAGTTTGTGTGCACGGTGGGGGTGTTGACCCAAGTATGATACATCGAGGGGTTCCCCATGCCTATGAGGAAGGCGGAGGACCCCTATCCTTGGCTTTTCTAAATTAAAAAAAAAAAAGGTAAAATGGACCCCGGAAAAGGACCAGGGGTCCTTACAGTGGTTGAAAACAGAAGAAAGAAAGAAAGGGGGAAGACAAAACTACCCTACTGGCCCTCTTTTAGTGGTGAAGCTGTTGGTAGGTGGTGGGAAGTCATGGTACAGTGAGGAGGGGGTTTGAATACTCCTGGAAGGCCTTGAGCTAATCTAAGGATGGAGTGTGAGGGGTCCGTGGGTGAACCTTAGGCTAGCCGAAGGTCTGTAGGTGGCTCGTTGATAGTTAAAGGGATGGTGGTGGTGCACAGTGACACGTAGAGCTGAGGACAGTCTTGGGGTTGTACAAGGCTTGGCCTAGGGGGTTCTGGGAGGCTGGAACAGGGAGAAGGCTAGACAAGGATGTTGTTTTTGGGGCTGAAACAAATTTTTTTTTTTTTTAATTTTTCTCTCCCCTGAGCAGCTGAGAGAGGATGGAGATTTAAAGGAGAAAAGGGGGATTACCAGGGGAAATTTGGTCAATGCTAGAGGTGTGGGGGACCAAGGCTCGGAGAGGAGTGGGGGGGGGGGGCAGCAACTGCTGTACTCACTGTCTGCTGGGGGAAGACGATGAACAATCCTCCCCCCCCACAATTTCAAATTTTTTTTTTGGTTTTGGTTTTTTCATTTTGGGCCTAGCCCCTTACACGTGTAGGCTAAAGCCAATGTTGGCTTTGCCCTATTTGGAGTTGACTCCCAAAAATTCAAATTTTGAAAAAGATGAGTGGGCCCCACTAGGGTTGGGCCTTGTGGACCCATGTTTGGGCCCAAAGATGAGATTTAGCCAATAGTTTTGGTATTTTTGGGCAAGGGATTGCTAATGGGCCTTGAGCCCAATAGCTTCTAGCCTAGGGTTTAGGACTAGGGCTAGGTCCAGTGTTAAGTCAAGTTAATCATGGTTAAGTTAATTAACCAAAGTTAAAATGGGATGTAAAAATGGGGTGCTGACATGCATACAAGTTCTTCATAGCCAAATCTGAGAATAACGATATAATATCAACAAATAACAAGAATTGCATTCATTCTTGTCCTAATGGATTTATCCTAGATATAAAATACATCAAATGGAAGTAAAATCTTCATTTCGTATTATAGAACTTAAAAGAAATTAGAAATATATGTGGATCAACGTGAAAGGTTTGTAATTCAAGGTCTAGAACATAAAATTTGAAGAGTATTTAAATATGTATATGGACTATAGCAAGCACCTAAGCAATTGCATGAAAGTTTGATAGAGTAATGCTTTCCAATGGGTTCAAAATTAATGAAGCAGATGACAAGTCTTATGTACGTAATTATCTGTCTATATATGTCAATTACATATTAATCATCGGATCTGATCAATGAATAATAAAGTGCGCTAAGGGATTCCTAATGAAAATATTTTAAATGAAAGATTAGTTTTTGCAGACGTAATTTTTGGAATTATAATTCTAAGAAATTTTTCATGCATTAGTCTATCTCAGTCTCAATACATTGAAAAAGTGTTAAGAAAATTTAAGCAACATGTGTACTAATCAGTTCAAATACCTTTTGATCTAACTATATGTTAAAGAAACATACAAGAGGTGGTGTATCCTAACTAGAGTACTCTAGGGTAATTAGCAGTCTGCTGCATATCATAAACAATATATACTAGGCTAGATATAGCATATGTTATAGGTAAACTCAGCAGATATTTGGAACCAGAACAAGATCACTAGGATGCTTTAATTAGGGTATTGAGATATTTGAGATATACTCTATATTATAGTCTTAATTATATCAACTATCCTATATTAAAAGGGAACAGTGATGTGAACCAGATTTCATATTCAAATGAATATATATCTATGAGTGGATGTGTTAACTAACTCTTAAAGGAGGTGCAATGTCATAGAAATCTTCTGAACAGACCTCCATAGCCTAATTCATGATAAAATCAAAATTCATAAATTTGGATAAAGGTAGAGAGAAAGCAGAATGGTCAAGAACATTGTTGGTAGATATACTTTGAAATAAGCATATATCTGCTATTGTAATTTATTGTGACTGTCTAGCTACTATTGCTAGGGATAAGAATCTCATACAATGAGATTTTTGACATATACATTGAATGTGTAATTTTGTTCTGAATTACTAAATAATGAAATATTGCACTTTATTTAGGAGATAAAAAGAAAATTTAGTGGATCCATTAACCAAATGAGTAACTTGAGAGCTAATCTCCAATACATCGAAGGGATGGGAGATGGGGCTAAAGCCTATCGATAAAATTATAACCTACAACGGCCACCCAACCTAAATGACTTGAGATCCTAAGAATTAGGTTCATAAAAATAAGTTGTTGAGTGATTTTGTGAGAACACTAATTTGGAGATTACTCATTTCTAATCCCTGGGGTGTAGTAGTGCTCCTTGTAACATAAGATAAATGAGTCATAGACTCTTAATGTCATATATAGTTGATCGTCAGTGGATTATAGAGTTATAGAATATCCTTGATAGATGTACTTATATGAGTGGAAGTTGGGCCGCTTTTTATGAGAATTTAGGCAATTCTCTATAGCACTCATGAATATCAGGATATACCACATGGCTGAAATGTACACAAGTGATGTAACTCGACAATGTTTTTAGAACTTCTATGCATATGTATGATGTGTTTTCTTAGTCATGGCTAAAAAGGATTGGTTCAAGACCTTGTTTACCATTTTCTTCATACACTCGACATGTCTACGCTACGTTAAGGTTCGAATTCAAAAAATACCTTGGGTCATTTCACAAGAGATTCTATTCACCAAAATTTTATTTTATGAGGGGGGATTGTTGCAATTTGGGTTGTTCATTAAAATAAAATTTCAGAAATGTATAATTTGTCACATTTGAATGGAATGAGAATGACATTTTGATATTCCTTTGATATGTATTATTTATTTCTACCAATAAGCCTTTTAAAATTTGGAAGTTTCTTCTTATGAGACAAAACATGTATAATTATTATGGTGGTAGCTATTATGGTGATTTATTTTACTTTTATTATTAATAGCGTTTAGGTCTTTAAGGTCATTTGTCTTTTAGTGTTTTTCTCTATATATGAAGAGGAAACGTATATCTCGAACAAAAAAAAAATAGCAACGCCTACTTCCTAAGATATATAAAATCAATTTATCTCATGGCTTCCTCATTTCTCTTCTCTCTTTGTTATTGTTTTGGTCTTACTATCTTTTGGTTCATTTAGTGTTGTGATTTTTGTGAGTACTCACTACGGATGGATTTAGACAGTTAAATTCTAATGTTGTGCGCTAAAGACCTATAAGCACCATAACGGTGATGTTAATCACCTTAAGGATAACGTTCCTAAAATGTGCCTCATTTAATTAATAAATAAGTTTTCAAACGAATTTTATTTCAAGAAACATTTTCATCCTATAGTTAAATTAGTGAAAATTGAAATATTTACTATACTGTGTAATTCATATTTATATACTTTAATTTTCAATATTATTTTTTACATGTTACTGAATTTATTAGATTAGGACTTAAAGTGTTCTTTGATCATTAGAATTTTTCCAGCATCCCTTACACGTTCAACTCTCCTCTCCTCTCCTAAAGTGAATGTTTAAATTAGCATTTCATGATCTCTCTTTTGTAAAGAAATTTCTTACCGCGGTGCATTAGGGTGTATCCTAGGTTTAATCCCACATTGGTTAGGAAGTGAACTTCCCGGGGGTGTATAAGGGGTCATCAACCATTTTCAAGTGGTTGCTTAGACTTACCTTTATGCTACTTTAAGTCTGGGTGTGTGTGAGTTTAGAGTCTGTGTTACATGATAACCTTTTCCACTAAGAAAAAATACTCACGAGGCTAGAACGCACTCATTACTTCTTTCCATTATCCATGTACCCCGAATGACCCAGGACAGATGGTCATTGCCCGTTGGGGCTACTTTTAGTTGTGGTCTCAAGGCTGAAGCTTTGACCATTCAGCCTTGTATGGGACTGTCATAAAGAATCATTTGCTCACAGCAACCCATGTATTGCATCAAGTAATCAAGTCATCCTGGTCAAATAAATCAAAGGATCCTATGATTTTTGTTTATTAATTACCAAAAAAAATCAAAGGATCATGACACATGGCTTAGTGAACATTAATAAAATATGATAATCTCACCTGATCCAATGTAAATATGCATGTACATATAAATTACAATTTAAATACAAAGAAGAGCTCTACTTCACAACGTTGACTAGAGCTCCTCTTCTTACTAAATCCGCTGGCAAATGCGTAATTATGGTGTTGTAAAATTGTCCCAGCCTCCTTCAAAAATTACAAACATTGCCACACTCATAATGTAAAAAGGAGAGCTTTGCTTCAAGACGGTGAAGCAGAGGCTCCGGCTCAAAATTAATCTCTATAAATTATTATAATCTACTTGATAAATGTACATATAAATAATAATAATCCACTGGATCCAATGTAAAAATACATGCACACCTAACCAAATAACAGGACAAGGAGAGGACTTTTGAGTGCTTAAGGAATCATCATACATTAATTTTTTTATTTTGGTGATGCTGGTGAGAAGACCATTAGCACCGACTCTAACCGGAGATGTTCCCAAGACTTTTTTTTTTTTTCTATCGTTAAGGGAGAAAGAGAAAGAGAGCCTAAAAATATAGATTAACTATCAACAGAAACTCTGATTGAAAAGATAATGGAGCAACCCAAAATATGCCGGGAATAGTTTAATAATTACAAACATAACGTAAAGGTATATTTGTAAATACATTTTCAATAATTTTTAAAACAGCCCTATCAAAGGCAATTTTTTGGTTTGCTCCTCTTCAACCCGATCTCCTATGCACAGTAAATCTTTTTAAAAAAAATAATAATGGAAGAAAGTTATATTTAGTTGAGCAAGGATCCCTAAGGAGGGAAGGATGAGTTTAAGGGATTAATAATGAAGCGTTGAGCCATAACTTTAATTCACCCTAAATCATGCTTATCTGGTTAGGGTTTTAGAAATCATATAATGGCATTCAAAAAACAGCTTAGATTTGGGATTTTGCTTACCCTTTGCCCAATGTTTGGTTGCCGAGAAAATATGTAAAAACATGGAAAAGAAAAGAAAATTTGACAAGTCATAACTAAAAATTGTATTATAAATCAAAAAATTTCTTTTGTTTCCATGTTTTCACCTATTTTCTTGACATCCAAACATAGCATTAAGGTGTGTTCGGTTGAAGAGATTGTGAGGGAAAGTAGGTGAAAGTGAGAAAAAATCACTTTCACCATGTTCCATTTAAAGGATTTTGAGAGAAAGTGAAAGCTCACTTTTCTCTACACTATAGTATTTTCTAGTAATTTCTCTCGATTTCATCCAAATCAAATTCTTTCCAAATGAATGAATTGTGGAAGAAAAATAATAAAGCTTTTACTAATCAAATTCTATCATTTTTATGGTTATATTCCTAAAGAAAACAAAAGGTAATTTTTTAAAAATTAATATTTTTTCTTAATATTTTTCTTTCAAACAAAAAACACAAGAAAAATTATACAATTCTTTCACTTTATTTTACCCCCCCCTCCCTCAACCGAACACACCATTAAGGCATTCTTACTCCAGACGATCCTTGCTCTTATGAGTGGGTGAATCAATCTCCATTAAACAAAAAAAAATACTAAGAAGAAGAATAATCTGTTTTTATATTCAATTCCTGTCCAATTATAATGCGGAAAACAAAAAGAAGTTTCTGTCTCTTTCTCCACATTTCATGGCTTTCTGACTTCCTCCTTCCCCCAAAGCTTTCTTTTCTGTGTATTTAATTAAAAAGCGTCTCCATCTCTCTTTTGGGATCGGCGTAGTCAAAAGATTTCTCTCACTTTTTCCTTTCCTACTGATTCCCATCTCTTTCAGTCTTTCTGTCATGATTTCACTAAATTTTAAAGAAACATCAAATTACAGTCAGCAATCATTTCAGCTATTGCAGTTCTCTTCTTCTGTTTTCGTTCCTATTTGTTGCTCTTCTGGGACAAGGCTTCCGAGTCCCCAATCCCAGAAACTCAATTCTCCAGATTCTCTATCATAAAACCAGGTAGAGAGAGAGAGAGAAATCAGAAAATTAGAGCAATAAAACATGGAAAGATATACAAATTCAGAATCCCATTTCTTTTTTGGAGGCAAGCAAGCCTAATGATGTTAATCGAATAATTCGTAGTTTTAAGGCACCCATTCGTCGAATCTTAGAAACTCAGAGCTAAAATAAGACAAATCCATGATTTGATTTCTGAACTGAATTACGGAAACCCAATTGGAAGATAGGAAAACAAATTCCAACTGAACTCTATTGTAGTTTTGTAAATGAATTTTCTTTGAGTTACAGTCTTACAGAAACCCATTTGCATAGTAAAAAAAACATAAAACACAAGCATGAATTTGAGAGACGAACAAATTCCCGAACGAAATCGAACGAATTCTTCTTGTGTCTGTTAACAAAAAATTCTTTTGATTTACAGATTCTCACTCCCTCTCCTTGGAGAGAAAAATTAGTGAAGGAATTCTAGTAGTAGTAATCAGAAAGGCATGATATGTGTGGTTTTAGTATCATAACTGGAGAGACAAGATTTGGAGTTAACCCGGAAAATCTTTAGCAGATCACCGGACATTTGCCGGACCACCGACGAACAATTGCTCTGCATCAACAACAGAATCTTCGTCAATCCATTGTTCTTCATCACCGCCTCTTGAGCCTTCTGAACGCGGAAGAGATGACACACGCTCCACAGTATCACAACCGCATGCTCCGTCGCCGATTTCGATACCTTCAGCATTTTCTGTACGATCGCCGGAATACATATAGGATCCTCACAGATTTCAGTCCGGCCTTCTGTGCACGTCGAAACCATCTCCAGTAGTTTTAAAACCTTTTCGGTGATCGAAACACTGGAACTCGATTGCGAGAGTAATTTCCCCAATATCTGAACCATTCCGAGCCGGACGATCTGTACTTTGATCCGCCTGGGCATCAATACAGCTATCAAGCAAGATAAACCGGCGTTGATCGCACTCGAATCCGTCTCAGAACTCACTAGACGGATCAGTTCAGGCAGTAATCCTTCTTTTTCAGCGATCATGAGCTTGGATTCGGCATCGACGGCGATGAACTGTAAAACCCTAGCAGATCCGATTCTTAAATCCAAGCTCCCTTTCTTTAGAGCCAGAACGATTGAAGACAAGTAATCTCGTTTTCCTTTCAAGATCAATCTCATCAGTTCTTCTTCTTTATCTCCGTATTCCGTCAGAGTCAAACACAAAACCCTGACGACCTGTTCAACAACTTCAATCTCTGGATCTCCTCCATCGCCATTGCCGAGAACACCGACGATCACCGGAGCAAACTTCGCCAGAAACTCGCGATTCTCATCGGAGTCTTTCGCAAAGGCAATAATCTTTGAAAGAAAATCCAAACAGTTATCGGTCCTGCTTTCAATGTTGTTGATCAAAGCTCGTGCTTGTTCTTGTGAGAGAGAAGGAGAGGTGGTTGCCGGAGAGACGCCGGATTCCGGTGAGTTTTGGACGGAGTCCGACCAGAGCTGGATCAGACGGTGGAGGGTGTGGTTAGGGACGAAGTCTTTGCTGAGGAGGACTTGCATGGTAGCCGGACACGTATTGTTGCCGTTGTCGAGCCACCGCTGAATGCTGGACCGATCGTATGTAACGCCGGTGCAGAGACTTACGGGAGATTTCATCACGTCCAGTGAGATTGGGCACTTGAAGAAGCTTGGAACCGTAATGTAGAGATCGTTTCTCACCATCTTTGATCAAAGATTAGAGGGGGAGAGAGAGAGAGAGAGAGTGGAAGAGAAGAGGATGGTTTAGAGAGGTTTTTGAAGGGAGAACATGGCCCATGGGCCGGATGTTATCATTTGGGGTTCTACTGAGACCGTGCGGTCAATGGGCAACCATCCAGACAATTAAAGAATGGCCTCACATCAACTTCTAAAACACAGACGGGCAAAAACACAACAATGAACGATGTTAGCACAGTGTTAGTGGCTAACTGGAGATTGGAGCTCTTGCGACTCATTACCTTACCTTGGGGATTGGATCCCGAGACCCGTCTAGCCACACTCATTGCCTCTCACTTGTTGATTTCAAACTTTTCCCCTAAAATAACTTCATTCCAGTAACAGTAGAATTATATGGTTTAGTCAAATAACTTATTTTTTTTGTAATATTTGAATAAAGTGATTTAAAGCAAAATAATTGAAAAAGATTTTCATGAGATGAGTAAAGTAGGTGTCTCATAATTTATAATGCCTTAGAATCACGTTTTCTTAAGAACGATTGCCCCTTTCCCGGTATGGTCTCAGACTCTCAATCACATTTTTCTTATTTTTATAATTGTTATAATAATTTTAAAGATCTTGGATCAAGTGGAGCTCTTTGCTTAATGTACGTGACAACGAGGGGAAGGAATTAACCACAGTTAATAGGACATAAAAGGGACACGTGTTAACCCGTAGGTACGATTGAACTCCCCCCGAGTTCAATTGCGATTGGTTGTAATTCTATTCTTTAAATGGATAGATGAGCAAGGGGTAGTTTGGGAATTAAAGTAAAATATTAAATCAAAGTTTTATTTTATACGAGGGATTGGGAATTGCGGAAAAATCAGGCTATGCCTAGCTCTCCCATTATAATAGTAAAGATGAGGGAACACAAATCTATAAATCTGTGGAACCATATATAGACCAAATTTGTGTGTTAGTGTGGTTGGCTTGTTTGAGTGTGTTGTTTACCCTTATCAGGAAAAAAAAAATTGTTATACGGAATCACAATATGTCCTATATTTGGTTAAACCTGACTCAAGTTTGAGCTCGGCTTGAATATGCTTGTTCGTTGTTCGAGTTCAAATATTCACATTCAAGCTCGATTCAAATTTAAATATTCACGCTCTAGCTGGACTTGAGCTCGAACTTGATTCAAGCCAAGACGGTTTCGATTTTGCTTACACTTGATTTGAATTTTGTGATCATTTTGGTTAATTTTACATGATTTTAACAAAAATAAATATTATTAAACTGAAATGCATGAATTATATGAAATTAATCCATTCATAATATTAAAAATAATAATAAAGGAGAGTCATTTAGTCTAGAAAATGGGAGTTAAGGTTAGGCCCTATTTGGATAAACTTATGGGAAATTTTTTTTTTTCAGAAGTCTCATTTCGAAAGTAAAAAAGCTACTTTCGTGTAAACGCAATCACAATCCAAAATTGAATAGATTATAAATGGTTGGGAAAATCAAATTCAAACCCAACCTAACGGGTCCAAAATCTAAACTACAACTTTTACATTTTGGCAGTTTGACAAGAAGGTTTTCACAAAAGCCTCAAATTGGGTTTGGCTAGTTGACGAGTTTGTCCAAAATCACAACCTTTGTTTTTTCTACCCATTTAAATTATATTTAAATCACAGTTGATCTATTAAACCATAGGTTTGATTTCAAAAGATATTTCGTAATCTATAATATTTTTCTTTGCTTTTACATTTTTAACAAATATCATGAATATATATATGGTGAAGTCCCTTGGCGCTGTACGAGAGACCTGGGATCGATTCCCACCTAAGTTTCTCTGGTAGGGGTCTGCCTAACCCAGCTTACCTCCCAAATTTTTTTTTAAAAAAATGTATATTATATATTAAAACTTCATTTTATTTCTCGTTTATGTGTAGTAGTTTAATGCAAGTCCATTTTTTGTGTGTGCAAGTTGACACATAATTTTGTGCCCCAACATTGCACATGATGAGGAGTGCTAGCCCTACTCACTCACACCTCTTTCCTCCTTTCACATTCAGTTAGCACTCCTCTACACATGATATGTTAAAAGTAAAATTTTGAAGGTCATATGTGTTTGACCAGTGATTAGCCAACTAAGCATTTAACTATGGAGTCAAATGTCATGTCTTGCTTTAACAATAGTTAATCTTAAAAAAATTGAGATTAATATTTTTGTTTTGCTTTTCTTTCTAAAATCCAAGGTTAGATTGCATAACCCTAGGGGTGAATGAATCTTAACTACAGTTGATAACTGTTAAAAAGGAGGACATGGATAAATGAGGATCGTAAATTCTATTTTTTTTCAGAACCGGACTGGGCCGCCTTGAACCGGTAGAGTGGCCGGTTCTCAGTTCCACCAGTTTGACCGTTTCAACCGGTCCGGTTCAACCCTGTAATTTTTGTAAAAAGTTTAATTTTTTTCCATTTTTCCCGGTTATGACCCATTCTTTCTTAAAGAGTTCCAGTTTTAGGGGTTTTGGGATTCTGTTCCCGATTTTTCTGGTTTGATCGGCCCGTCTGGTCCGATTTTGATAACACTGGCAAATTTCACTACATAGTGGAATGCGGCAATAAGTTAAACATTTACCTATTTTTTCACTATATAATTTGGTTTTTTTTTTTTAATTATTCCCAATTGGTGTACGTGGCATACTCTCCGGGGCACACAAGATCTTTATGCCAACTTGCACACACAAAATGGACGACCTGTAGAATCTTCTCCATTCTTTGATAAATAAAAAATAATGTTCCCATATTATGAGATGAAACCTCGCCCTCTTGACGTCCAAATGAAATTTATCCGAATTTGGTTAATTTGGATCAACAAATCAACCCGATACATTACAGCCCTAAGCAACGTTGTTTAATCATCAATATGCTCAAGTAGGGTTAGCCTCAGTTCAATGTGCAAATACCCGACTAGGTCCCAACGTGTTGAGACCTACCAAGCCTAAATTGGAAAAAGCAAAGGGTCGGGTTGGTCATTCGGGTGAAGGGAAGTTATTATTATTATTAGTTGGGCGTTAAATGGATGTTAGTTGATTGCATATTTCCAAATTAACTTTGGGATCCTCGCTAGTAGTTGCTGGTCCCAGCATCATTTTGAAGGCACCAGATATCTATGTACACGCCAATGATCAAGACATTATGCGACAACCCAAACCGAAAAGAAAGGAAAAGGGAAGAAAAAAACTTATATTGATGAAGTTTTTGGAAAAAAATTTGTTACTATGAAAAAGTGCAATAAAATGAAAGTTGTAGCCTTCCAAAAAAAGTAAAAGTGCATTTCTTGCAAACTAAATCAAGAAAAGTACAAAAAAATATATTTTTCTTTTACTTTTCCTCACTTTCTCGCCGAATGATCACACCCCTGAAGTAATTGCTAGTGATCTTCTCACCACTAACCACTAGGGATCCTTTGTCTTCCAAAATTAGCCGTAGACCATCCATATGGTCATTTCTTGCAAATAAAAGCAGCTAAATGGTGTTGTGACAGACAGGAACCTATGTGTTCCAAAACAAGCATAGGAAGTGAAGAACACCAACGCATATCTTATTAGAGATAGGTTTAGAGAATACAAAATGGTGTAATAAAGTGAGATGAGATACACTATATCTCATCTTATATCTAGGTAGATTTGAATTTGAAATAGATTAGTATCAATCTTAGATTTGATTATGATATGATATTGTTTTTATATTTTGAGACTCTTGTAATCTCTATATAATCCTTAAGGAAGAGCCATTGTAATAATCCAAGTTATTCTCAATAAAATCTGTTTTCTATCATGGTATCAGAGTGGGTCGATCGGACCTTATTTTGAATTTTTCTTTCTTTTAATCTTGTTTTTTGCCGCCCGTCCAGTCAACACCTCCTTTTTTTTTTTCCTAAAGTTGTAGCCTTCATCATTTCTAATTGAAATCTCTCTATCATTAATATCTTCGAGTTTCTTTTTTTTTTCCTTCAAATCACTGGTAGACTTCTCTTTACGTGTTATTTGGAGCGATCATGACAGTTTGCTCTAGTGGACCACCAGCTCCGATAGACTCTAAGATGAGCAGAATGCGATAGTGATAGATTTCACAGACTAACGGTGACAACCAATATGTACAATTGGATTTTCCGACGACTTTTCAACAAAGCACAATGATCTCGGACTAATTTTTTGTTTGTAACAACTACAAAATCATTCTTTAAAAGATCATACAATTCCAGGAGGGTATTAGAGATAGGTTTAGAGAATAAAGAGTGGTGTAATAAAGTGAGATGAGATACACTGTATCTCATCTCATATCTAAGTAGATTTGAATTTGAAATAGATTAGTATCAAATCTTAGATGTGATACTGTTTCAATATTGAGACTCCTGTAATCTCTATATAATTCTTAAGGAAGAACATTGTAATCATCCAAGTTATTCATAATAAAATCCATTTTCTATCATATCTTAGTGCCTTGGGCCCTGAATCTACTACTACTACTCCTCCCCTTACATTTTACTTCCTACTACAAGTCTACAACGGCTCCAAGTTGCTAGATCTGCACTACGAGATTTCCTTGTGCTTTTCTTCTAAGTCAAAGTTTATGGAACTTTCAGGCGTTCTTTTGCACGTTGAGGACCTCATTACTCCCTTGTTTACTGCTGGGTAAGGAAACAAAATCTCTCTCTCTCTATATATATATATATATTTACTACTAGTAAACACCCCGTGCCATGCACGGGAAAGTAGATCCTAATTGATGGCATAACGAATAAAATGCAAGTGTAGTGATATAATAATGTGCATTAAGTGTAGTGATGTATTGCCTAAAGATTAAAGAATTCTAATAAAATGTTCTGGGACATGATGTCTAAACACTGGATCAAATCGCGAGAATCTATAAAATGATAAATTAAATGTTATCTTTCTTTTTTTTTGTAAAATTAAATTCTATCTTAAGTTTAAAATGATGTATATAAGATACAATAATCACGAGAGAGAATCTATATAATGGGAAATTAAATTTTATTTTGAATTTATAATGATGAATAAAAGATACAATAAGAAGGAAAAAAAATAGAATATAATTGCACTCAATATGATGCAGCCAAATGAAATTCAAGCGTATTTCTCATCTTTCCATCTTCCCATATATTCACACCATTTTTGTTTGAAAGAGAAAATAGAAAAATAGAGTGAAAACCTCAATTCATCATACCCTTGATAGTAAGTGCCATATGTTGGGAAAAGAGAAAGATGAAGACCCACACGTGACTTATTTTCCATTGCGTGGAAGCATTCACTAATGCAAATATGTTAAATGTTGTTTGATTCCTGTCAGCTACAGAGCACTAAGCCACTTGATTGATTAAATGGTGGTTGTGTTCTTGGTTGGGTTGGGGGTTTGATTTTGGAGTGGCGATGGCAGCTATGGGTCCGGATCAATAGCTGAATCATCAGTGGCATAAATGGTGTACACAGAATACTGCTCACATGTCAAGCCGTGTTGAGAAATAAACTTTAGTTTGTTGGTGTGATTCTGGACACTAATTCTGCAAGTATGAACTATAGTGGTTGTAAGGTCTTTGAATTAAAGTCCCCCATAACTGTTGAGCATGGTATCCCATAAACCACTAAGCTTTCTAATGATGATATAGGTTTCATCCTATGTATTTCGATCACTGCTGCCTCTAAGATGCAAAAACATTTTTTTGGCCCAATTAAACCTTAATAGTACAGTTGCATCTAAATGCTAAAAAATACTATGACACAAACCCGGACTGTTTGATGATAATTTCATTCATGAATTTATTATTATTCAAGTTGGTTGGTCTCCAAAGAAAATGGAAAAATAAATATCGGTGATGGAAAAAAAACATAGTTTAATAGGCAGCCTCAATTTGGATGAGTGAAAACAACCATTGATTGGGTGCTTCGTAGTATTTTGCATGCTACCACACACACACATTTTAATTAAAAGAAAAAGGAAAGCTTCGGAAGAAAGGGAACAAATCCACTCTTCTACTCTTTAATTGGACGAATCCTCAAGCAAGAAAGAGGCAAGAGCCCTCCATCATACTACTACTCCTACAAGATAAATAGCGAACGACTGTTGATCTATATATTACTCTATAATTGTTGATATCCAGAAGCATGCCTATGCTGGATTGAGTTCCTCCTCATAAAGAATGGCAGGCCTAAAAACCTACAAATCAAATCATGAAAATATAAGGAACCATTTTAGGTAAAATGATTTGTAATAGGTAGAGACAATAAACAAAGAAAATGGGACAATTCAAGAACATTACCTGAAGGCAGTCAGAGTTCTCTACCTCTTTACGAATAACATTGAGAACTAAATCAATTAATGCTACACCTCCAGTCTAAGGCCTCTTACCAATGAGCAGAAAAACTAAAAAACGAGAAGATGAAATGACGTGGGGTCGTGGATGGTTACTTATAGAAAGAAGACTCAATTGAGGCGAGCGGGAACAACTTGCTAATAAGAAATAAAAGATTGTGAGGTATGACACACCACTATATAGATGAGTCTTTTGATTTTCTTTCAATTAAAACGGTAAGTAATTTAATATAAAAATTAATGTAATGAGGAGTGTATGAACAACTCTATATTAAAATAATTTAATGTAATTAATTAAAAAGAGGGAGGTAAGAGTCTTTTGAATTGCTTTCAACTAAAAATTAATGCAAAAATGGAGTGTATGAAACTCTTGATTTACTCAAGTCAAAATAAATCTATACTAATACAATTAATTTTGGAGATTTATTAATGGGACCCAAATTTGACCCAATATTTGGCTTAATTAATGACGAGGTGGCACCAACTTATTGGTTCGGCTAAGAGTAAATAATTTAATGTAATTAATTAAAAAGATGGAGGTAAGAGTCTTTTGAATTGCTTTCAACTAAAAATTAATGTAAAAATGGAGTGTATGAAACTCTTGATTTGCTCAAGTCAAAATAAATATATTTTAATACAATTAATTTTGGAGATTTATTAATGGGACCCAAATTTGACCCAATATTTGGCTTAATTAGTGACGACGTGACACCAACTTATTGGTTCGGCTAAGGGTAGTATGCCACGTGAGCAGACACATGTCATTAACCTGAAGCAAGAATAGAGAGATTTGGGATATGCCATGTGGCACCAACCAGCATATAGTTAAGGTAATTAATTAAAAAGATGGAGGTAAGAGTCTTTTGAATTGCTTTCAACTAAAAATTAATGTAAAAATGGAGTGTATGAAACTCTTGATTTGCTCAAGTCAAAATAAATATATTTTAATACAATTAATTTTGGAGATTTATTAATGGGACCCAAATTTGACCCAATATTTGGCTTAATTAGTGACGACGTGGCACCAACTTATTGGTTCGGCTACGGGTAGTATGCCACGTGAGCAGACACATGTCATTAACCTGAAGCAAGAATAAAGAGATTTGGGATATGCCATGTGGCACCAACCAGCATATAGTTAAGGTAATTAATTAAAAAGATGGAGGTAAGAGTCTTTTGAATTGCTTTCAACTAAAAATTAATGTAAAAATGGAGTGTATGAAACTCTTGATTTGCTCAAGTCAAAATAAATATATTTTAATACGATTAATTTTGGAGATTTATTAATGGGACCCAAATTTGACCCAATATTTGGCTTAATTAGTGACGACGTGGCACCAACTTATTGGTTCGGCTAAGGGTAGTATGCCACGTGAGCAGACACATGTCATTAACCTGAAGCAAGAATAGAGAGATTTGGGATATGCCATGTGGCACCAACCAGCATATAGTATTAGTATAGATTGTAAAGCCGATGGCTTTGTTCAAAACATAGATTGAACAATTATCATACCTAAAATGCCCTTAATGTGTAGTAAAAGTTTGTGAAATACTAACATGTTTGGAATGTTAGTTTCACCATTTCAACCCTTCCATTCTCTCTCCCCATCAATCTCTCCTGTCATTTCTCTAACCAATAAAATAATAATTAAAAAAAATCATTTACATCATTTCCCGTCTCTCCCAAGTCCCACGTCCATCTCTCTCTCTTCCAAGATTGAATAACAGCCAATTGTGATCGAACTTGAGTTCAATCGCACTCATAGGGCAACACGTGTCCATATTAACTCATACTAATTGTGATTAAGATTTATTAACCCTCAAATTTCAACAATCTAATTTTGATTTTTATAAAATAAAAAATATATATATATATTAACCCTAATGGTTAAAAATTTCTAACCATAGTTAATTTTTTTAAAATAATTTGTTCTAAAAACCAAAGTTAGATTATTGAACCTTAAGGGTTAGTGAATCTTAACCACGGTTAATAGGGGTTAACAGGGACACGTGTTGACCTCTAAGTGCGATTGAACTCTCCCCAAGCTCAATGCAATTGGCTGTGATTCGAACTCCTCTTTTTCACCCCAATCTCTCTCCCCCTTCGGCTTCTCTTCTCACGTGCAACACACTTGGGGGTTCTATTAGAACTCTCTTACCCTTTTTTTACTTGAGATCGGATCAATTGGGATTGTATTTAGCAAAAAAAATGAGAATTAATCTCTCCCAGAATTCAATCGCAACCACAAGTCAACACGTCTCTTTTAATCCCCATTAATTAAGTTTCAGATTCACTAACCATTCACTAAGAATTTTTAATCCTTATATATACCTCTCACTCTCACGTGCATCGCAGGTGCAACCCACTAGTATATATATATATATATATATGTATATAAATAAAGTCATTGTCGTCTAATCTTCCTTTCTGACCATCCAAATTTTGTGATTTTGTCATCAATTAGATTAGAGACCGTATCTTCAGTCCGTAGGAAAACAAATATATGTTGGTTTTTGCGACTTTCATTCTCTCCTAATTGTCCTCTCCCTCGTATATATATAAAAAAATTAATTAAAAATTAAAAAGCTAATGGACATGTTCATTTGGTGACATGTATATAGCTAATGGAGGATTGAGGATTTTACACGAGTAATTGAGTGTGATGGGGTCAGGGGCGGAGCCGGATTTTCTAGTAGTGGGAGCACATGATGATAGATTAAAAGTGGTAACAGTTGTTGATGGATTTGTGGAGAATTATTAGATTAGTACAAAATATTATAAACTAGAGTCTAGACGGATAGAAGCTCGGGGGTGTAGTCACCAAATTTTTTTTAATGACTAAGTTTTTGGATCATTTCGTACATATTTTATAAGTATTGTTTCTCTTTATTTTATTTACGAGATAGCTATCCACTTGCCTTATGGCTATGTCCCGTCAAATAATAAAATAACACACTATAAAATATATATTTTGGTTTCAAGTTCAGGACCGTTGCCTCCTTGCCTCGTGGTTATACCTATTAAACAATTAAATAATATAGCATAATTTTTCAGATCAAGTATACCCGTTAAAATAACTAAACAACTTAGTATAAAAAATACTTTCTTTTCTTTGGGCACCTACATGGAGATCATATGACAAACAATTACAATTGCAATCGCACCCACAAGTCAACACACGTACTTTTTAACCTTTATTAACTCTGGATTAGATTTACTAACTCATGGGGTTCAACATTATACCCTTGATTTTAGAAGAAAAAAATTTAAAAATGGGTAAGTCTAGTTAAAAAAATTTAATCTTAGGATGAATATTTATTTTATCTTTATTTTAAAAATCAAGGTTATATCGTTGACCCCATTGTTTAATAAATCATAACCACAGTTAATGGAAGTTAAAAGGGACACGTGTTGACTTATGAGAGCAATTGAATTGTCCTCAAGTTCATTTCCCTATTCCCATGGTGAGATCGAATCACAATCAATTGCTATTGAATTCAGGGAGAGTTCAATCACTCCCACAGGTCAACAGGTGTCCCCCTTTAACCCCTATTAACCGTGGTTAAGATTCTCTAACCCTTACTAATCAATAATCTAACCTTCGTTTTTTGAAAAAATATAAAAATATATTTAACTCTAGTTAATAATTTTTAACTCTTAGGGTTAATATTTTTCTATTAATATTTTCAAAAATCTAAAGTTAGATTATTAAACACTAAGGGTTAGAGAATCTTAACCACAATTAATAGGAGTTAAAAGATACACATGTTGACCTACGATCATGATTGAACTCTCCCTGAATTCAACCGTGATTAGCTGTGATTCGATCTCCCCATAGCTATGCCTAAAAATAAAATAAAATAACATTTTTCTTTCAAAAGTTTAGTGGGGGCACGTGCCCCCTTAGGTCCCCACCTGCTCTGCTGTATAAGTGACGAATCCAAGAGCAATAGTCCGGAGGGGACTATTCCTCCTCGCTCTAACATAATCGACGCTTCAACTCCCATTAACTTGGGTTGGTTTTTTTTTACTCTTTAGTTAAATTTTTTAATATTATTTTTCTAAGAACCAAGGATAGATAGGTGAATCCTAAGGGTGGATGAATCTTAATCATAGTTAAATGGGTTTGAAGGGGGACACATGACAAGAAAATGGGAGCCGAGACGCCCCTCCTCACGCCACCGATCGAAGATGTGATTATTTTCCCCCGAATCCAAATAGCTTCTCATTTTTCTTTTATTATCATTTTTTGTAGATAATTTTTATTAGTGGATTAATAGTTAGTTGGAGAAAAATTACAAGACTCCACCTTTACTACACAGGGATTCAAGTCCTACTTCTGAAAAGGGAGCAGATAGACGTTCATGAGTTTAGAAATTGGGATTAATAACCCTACATAAGTTTTGGCATTTTTAAAGTGGTTGAATAAATTTACTTTTATAACACATTAACGGTAACACTAGGTCTGATTGTGTACGTATGTTTAGGTGTTCTTTTATAAAAATTCTTCAAAAGCAATAAGGGCGTGTTTAGGTGTTCTTCTCAGAAATCTTCAAAATAAATAAATAAGTAGTGGTGGTGAAGCTAAGAGCACTGCTACGATTTGAGAAATATTTAGCCCCAAACCCGGTGACCCGGTGACATGTCTTTACCTTTTTCTATTACTATTAGGATCGGTTGAAACAATAACTTCCTCAAAAGTTTATTTTCGTTCAACTTTTGAAAGAATAGCAATCACAAGTGTTGCTATTGACTTTGAAGACTGCGTTTCATTAGAGTTTTGAACGAGTAGACGTTACAAGTCCAAATTCGGGGTGGGATCGTGGGACGTTCTACACGATTTTGGACTGGGCCACAGCATGACTAGGGATAGCAACGGCCTAGTTAATCGGATAACCCGCCCGTACCTATTGGGATGGGTTTGGGGAGCTTTTAAACGGGATATGGGCGGATTTGAGAATGAGATGTTAAAGCTGAGTTGGGTTTAGGCCGGGGTGGGTTTACGCTGCCCTGCTCCTCCCCACCCCATTTGTAATGTCAAATTACTATTTTATCCTTAATTTAATACTAAAATTACCTCATTTTAATACTTATAGTATGAAATACAGTCCTGACTTTTCCTATCCTATCCCGACCCATATATTGCTTAACGGGATGGGGGCGGCATGGGGTTAAGAAATGTTTTGAAAGATCGGAAATGCCCCGCCCCACCCCACCCCACCCCGCCTTCCCAGTTCCGCCCCGGATTTGGCACATGCTTGGGGTAGGAATTTTCCATTAGTGGCCGGTCAGGATGGAGGCACCCCCACCCAAACCGCCTCGTTGCCATCCCTAGCTGCACGGCATGTAGTGCATATTTATCGAACTCACTTGAATCATTACCAACTCCTGTGCTCCATCTCATTTTACGAGTACGATCCATTAAAAGTGCACGTACGTGGATGCATCATACAGAGTACGTGAACAATGTAGTTGATTCCAGACCACATTTGTGTGGAGCGATCCGCACAAACATCATAATATGTATCCCACGTGATCTAAACTCTAAAGACTACATATTAGATATATTAGAAGAAGAATGTTGAGCATACCCTCACAATTTCTGCTTTTCACCATTTTTAAATAATAAACAAATGATTTAATTTTATGGCTGAGTTGACACAATCTCATTTGTTTTATGAGGAGTATTCCCTGAGTGACTAAATTTAATTTTTTTCCAAACTCTCACTATAGGTATAATTGGTAGCATTGTTATTCCTTTAACAAATTAAGAAAACAACTATTTCAAAAGGGATTATAAGAAAGAGTTTGTAACAGTTCTCAAGGTAAAAGAGAAAAGCAGGGGCAGTTATCATTATCACAGTGAGAGTTTGGAATTCTACGATTGATTAAACTAATATTTCTTTTGTTTTATTATTAAAATGGTGAGAGTAAGGATTATCAAGAATATGCTTACCATTCCTCTATATATTAATATGTTTGAGTTCGATATTAAGCACCAAGCACAACTGTCTACCTAAGAAGGACAAGGTGCGTCTCTAGGAGGTCCTTGGATTGATTCCCACATAACTCCAAATGGATTGATAGTAGATAAATGATGTCTTGTACCCAAAAAAAACAAAAAAAAAAAATTTGAATGTTGAATGGGACACACACTAATTAGTAATTAAATCATAAAAAGGAAAAACAGTCAAAGTCTGCCTAGCATTTGACAATTTTAAAAGATGGGTTGGTACTGTTTTGTAGCCCAGTTTAGGGCATGGTTTAATTTTTTTTTTTTTTTACCAAAAGAGGATATGTATTCGAATATTACACTTATTAGTATTTAACTTTTATATGAATATCCAAAGGGTACAATTGTCAAAATAATGCCATTTTAGATAATAAAAATGCCATGACCTATTTGATAAACATGTCAAAAGTATGCTCTTTTAGTCTAGGTGATGAAAATGTAAGGCATGGCATTTTAGGTGAATCGCCCTTTCTAAAATTAAGTACCGTTTCGTTGCCCTAAACAAAAAATCACGGTTTGGGGCAGGGTTTGAAAAGGTTTACTAAAAAGAGTATGTATTCTAATATTACCCTTAGTCATGTTTGGCTTTTATAAGCATGCCTAAGGCTAAATATGTCAAAAGCAAGCCCTTTTAGGAAATAAAACTGCAAGGCATGCCCTATTTGATAAATATGTCAAAAGCGTTGTATGTCAAGATGAGTCTCCTGAGTGACACATGACAAAATATTACCTTGATCGGACACTTATAAATGAGTCATGCTCACTGAAGCTTTCAATAAGTGATCCCTAATAACATGACATGTGACAAGTTGTTCAAGAATTCGACTATTGGATGTCAAGAGTCAAGACGGGTCTTCCGAGAGACACTTGATAAAAGATTAGCTCGATTAGACATTTATATGTAAGTCATGCTCGTTAAAGCATTTAATGAGCAGCCCCTAATAACGTGACACCTAGTGGGTCATTCAATAATCTGATCGTTAGATGTCAAGATGGGTCTCTCTAGGGGCACATGGCGAAAAATCAGCTCGATGAGACATTTGTAGATTGTCCGCTCAAATATAAGAAAATCAATATACTAACGGAATTGGAAATCTACTACCGAATTAAAAATAGATGAGACGGCAGTGTTATTTTGGAAACAAAAGAGGAGATTTATGTAATTTCACCAAACCTAAGGTGAGGTCAATGTAATTTACCTTGAATAAGCAAGATTAAACATAGTTTTCGAGGTCATTTAGTAAATGAGCCTAGCTCGAACAAATATATATTCACCTCATTTAACATATTAATGTGATATATATATATATATATATAGATAGGGAGAGGTACTAATGAGTCATTGAAGCTTGTAATGAGGGGTCCTTTTAGAAAGATGACACATTTCATATTTTTTTGAATCTGACCATTGGATGTTAAATTGGGTCTATTGGACACACATGTTAAAAAAATTAGTCTGATCGAACATGTTTAAATCATCTGATTAGACCCCTAGTTTGTAGCAAACTAGAGTTGACTAAACCCTAATTAGGATATAGAAATGGTTGATCTTCCTTTCTTTGATAGGACAATCTACAAATGTTTGACTGAGCTCATTTTTTGCCAATTGTATCTCAAGCAACCTGTCTTGACATCCAACGGTCAGATTTCGAAAAAATTGTCACGTGTCACATTATTAGGCTCATTAGAATGCTACTCTCTCTCTCTCTCTCTCTCTCTCTATATATATATATATAGTTGAACTGATCATATTTTAATCGAGTTTGTTAGAAGTTCGAGCTCGGCTCAAGCTCAATAAAAGTTTGGTTTGCACGTTTATAAACTAGTCAAGCCAAGTTTGAAAACCATAAAAAACATAACACTGCTAGATTAAAGTTTGGCTCTTGTGGCTCGGCTCAATACTCACCCCTCCCATGACGTCTTAAAGAACCATATCACTATTTTGAGTTGTGTAAACACCCAATTTTTACACCCTGCCCTAGCTGTGGTTAAGCCCATTAACCCTGGTTATCCCCAGCTGAGTCCAATCAAATCCTAGGTCTAACCCTAGTCAAGCCCTAAACCATAGGCAATCCTAGGTAAAAACCCTAGACTAACCCTAAGTAAACCCTGATCAAACCCTATGCCTAATCCTAGTCAAGCCCTAAACCATAGGCAATCCCAGGCAAAAACCCTAAACTAACCCTAGGTAAACCTTGATCAAACCGTAGGCCTAACCCTAATCAAGCCCAAAACTATAAGCAATCGCAGTTAAAAATCCTAGGTAAACCCTGATCAAACCCTACGCCTAACCCTAGTCAAGCCCTAAACTATAGGCAATCCCAAGTAAAAATCCTAGACTAACCCCAAGTAAACCCCGATCAAACCCTAGGCCTAATCCTAGGTAAAGCCTAGGCCTAACCCTAGTTGAACCCTAAGCTAAACCTAGGTGAACCCTGGCTCAGCCCCAGGGTCCAAAAGCCCTAAAAATCGGAACCCAGACCCTCTGTGGGCCCAAACAGGGGCCCATAACCCCTTAAGAGTCGTTAGGGTGGGGCCCACGGGTCCAGAATTCAAATTTCAGAGAATGGCGGAAATAACTTTACCGTCATTTCTCATTTTAGGGTGTGCTACAATGACCCACGACTTAAGTGTGTGGGGGTTTAGCCCAGAATAACAAATTCAGATAATGGCGGTAATCCAATTACCGCAATTACCATTGCTTCTTCTTCAAGAATGATGGTAATGGAATTACCGTCATTTCCTGATTTCTACAGATGACGTATCAGCAACCTCCCTAGCACATTGGGGCACCCCTGGTTGGTTCCCCAAGCCTGGGAAATTGCCCAGAACACCCCTGAGGCCTCCCCCACTCCTTATAAATCCCTCACATCTTCCATGGTTCCAAACCACTCCTCAACAACCACCTCAAACCTCTGTAGATTTTCGGCCAGCCCAACTTCTCCCATCTCCAGCCTCTCTACTTACCTTGAGAAGGTCCCATTTCGTCCCAGAAGCTCCACCAGGCCACTACCAGTTCATTTCAGACGGGCACCACCCTGCACCTTTTGCCACCACTGTAGCAGCTCGACAGTAGGGTAGGGCTACCCCCCCCCCCTCCCTTTACTCCTGATTGTAAGCATTGTAAGAGACCCTTGGTCCTGTTCTAGGAGTCCCCATTATCTTTTTCGTCTTCTAGCAGCTATTAATAGCCAAGGATAGGGCCCCCAGCCTTCTTCATAGGCGTAAGGGAGTCCCTCGAGCCTAGCATGAGTGCAACACTCCTTGGCATGATCCAGACCTCCCCTCACATCCTAAGGGACCCTCAATCCATGAGGGATCACTTAGAGGACCACTGGTACAACCCCCATAGGGGAAATTTAATTTTCTGGGCAAATCTCTAAATGGTGGTAGAATATGTATCGCTATTTTTAATGTTCTCTGTAACTGCCATTTTAACTGCGGTAAGTTCAGGCCCTGGTCAGTTCCAAGGCCATGGTTAGACTCCCCTGGACCTTGGCTACCCCCCCCCCCACCCCCATCAAAGTTTTAGCTCCTAACTCAACCCCTAACCAGGGTTAAGTTAGCCCCAAACCAAACCTTACTTATTGCCGCGGTAAACTATTTACCGCCAATACAGATTTTTGAGCATAGTGGCTTTGGGCCCCTTTGGAGCCCACACCTGGCATTCCCTTGGGCCCATTGTCTTCCTGGGACTTCAGGCTATCCCCCTATACTTTTAATTTCTTTTGATTCACTCCCTAGCCCTAATTAGCTCAGTGCAAACTATGGTTAAAAAATTGACTGAATTGAGTTAATCCGATTACCTCAATTAAATTTTTTTTTTTAATTATTGGGCTTTGCACAGGGCCTAGACCAGGTAGAAGACTAGTCTAGGCCCTGCCATACTCCCTGGGCCCATTTTGAACCAAACCAGACCTTTAACCATGGTTAAATCTACCTTTGGTTAGCTTTTAACCATGGTTAAGCACCCCTTAACCTCAAAAATTCTAAAAAAATCATCAAAAATATTCCTTGGATTTCATAAATGTCCTCTGTGACCATTTTCACCTTGGTTAGACTCTTAACTATGGTTAAACTCCATGTTTGGTTAACTTTTAACCATGGTTAAACAACTCTTAACCAACAAAAAATTTGGAAAAATTACTTAGAAATTCTCAAATATTTTGAGAAGCCCAAAAATGTATTGTTTCAATCATTTTACCATGGTTAGCAGCCCTAATCATGATGACCAACCCTCTTAATCATGGTTAAGCAATCCTTAACCTTGGAAAAAATCTCAAAAAAATCAGAAAAATGCAAAAGGCTCAAAAAAAAAGTCTTGGACCTTTTTACCATGGTTAGCAATCCTAACCATAGTTAGTTTGACCTAACCCCGGTTAGCATCCCTAGCTTTGGTCAAACTATGTCTTAACCTACCGGGCTCTTTTTTGGCCTACCGGGCTCAAACCCTACTCTACCGGACTACCCCTTGGCCTACCGGACCCAATACCTTACACTTGACCAACTCCGGTCAACCTAACCCTAGTCTACAGGACTAGTCCATTAGCCATCCTTAGTGCACACACACATACCCCTAGCATTGGCACGGGCTCAAGTGCTAGAACTACTCTCGGTCTGATCTCATCTCTACGTGAGTACGTAGGCAACCCAACTCAAGTTCTTCCATAGTTAACTTTTCTTTCTTAGATTAGTCTTATTTTAAACACTTTGACATTCGATTAATTTTGACTTTTAAATTGGCTTAAACCTAGCAAGTAGGGAATTACTAAAAAGTGAAAATGTCGGGGTGCCTAAACCTCTTCCCTGGACTTAACCGAACCTTTTACCTGAATCTCAAATCATGGACCAAGGCCTTATCCAAATTCTAGGGACTTATTCCTTCTGAATGAATAAGTGACGACTTTAAACACCCGTGAGATTTTTTAGGGTTCCGAAACCCGCGCTCTCAAATTGCACCATGATAATTGGCTTAGATGATGGAAGATAAGCCGAATGACTGTTTTACATACTATTAATAGGCACCAGGGGGAGGAGCCAGAAATTTACTGCAGAGGGGGCACATTTGGTTTAAGAGGGGGTTCGGGGGCAGAGCCCTCGAAAAAAAAATACGACTAAGTACTTGTAGGTCATTTCATCCATACATTTTGTACATATCCGAAATATATTAGTTCTCATTGTTTACCAGGAGCAGCTATCCCCCTTGTCTAATGACTATGCCCTATTAAATAATTAAACAAAATAGTTAAAAGATATTTTTTTGAAAATTCAATAGAATAGTTGCCCCATAACTAATCCTCTATGGTTATAACCAAATTCCTTGGAGTTCGGTTATAACTAAAAAGTCTTTTAACTCTAGTTAATAACTTTAATCTTTGGAGTTAATTTTTTTCTTCTAGAAACCAAGGTTAGGTGGTTGAACCCTAAGGGTTAGTGAATCTTAGTCACAATCAAGAGGTATTAATAGAGACGTGTGTTGACCTATGGTTGTAATCGACTCCAAGGACTTTGATTATAACAGTAGAGGATTCTAAATCCTAAAATATATTTTTAAAAAAATCAAAATCAGAGGGGTACCCACATGAGATCAAATCACGGCCAATCAAGATTGAGCTCGGGGAGAGTTCAATCACACCCATAGCCCAACATGTGTCCCTTTTAACCCTTATTAATTGTGGTTAAGATTTACTAAACCTTGGGGTTCAACAATATAACCTTAGTTTTTAAACTCTAGTTAATGATTTTTAACCCTTGGGGTAAATACATTTTAAAATATTTCAAAAAAAAACTAAGGTTATATTATTGAACCCTAAAGGTTAGTGTATCTTAGCCACGATTAATAGGGATTAAAAGGGACATGTGTTGGCCTATGGGTGCGATTGAACTCACCCAGAGTTTAATTGCAATTGGCTGTGATTGGATCTCCATCCACCTCCATGCCCCATGCTATATATGACATGTATATATACACAAAAAACACTAATGTTTTTTTTCAAAAGTTGAAAGGGGGAGGGGCACATGCCCCCTCAGCCCCCCCCGGCTCCGCCCCTGATAGGCACCTCTCCCTCACGGAATGGGATTTGGTTTGGCCCTGACAGGAGTATATATGCTCTACTCACCATGTGTCCTTTTAACTCCCATTTAAGTGTGTTCAAATTTACTCACTTCGTAAACTTCATACATCTAACCTTAGTTTTTAGAAAGAAAAAAAAAGTAGTCCTATGAATTACAATTCCCAACCAATGTTAAAAGGGGCAATTAAAGGGACTTCTCTGAGTGGCTAGACGGTTTTGGTTGGCAAGTGTAGACCAAATCCGATCCCTTCTCACACACCAAATTATATATATATACATATATATATATATTTTTTTTATTTTTTATTTTTTATTTTTTGGTAATTGGTAAAAACACAAAACACACAGTAGGTCAACACACGCACACACATCTTTACAAAAGGGCCTATCTCTTGTAAAGAGGAAGGAGCTTTATAAGTCACAAAGGGAGGACTTCAGTTACCAATGTGGGACTAAAAAGGGTGAAACCACAACACGTCCAAAGGATGAGTATAACACTCTTTTGAATTTTTAGTAAATGGTATACACACAATAGGCCAACACACACATACATGGACTTATGAGTTACAAAAAGGGCCTATCTTGTAAAGAGAAATGAACATATATATTTTTGTTAAACACATAATTTACCATACAAGATTAGAGATTGTACAAAACCATTAAAGGAAGGACATCAAATTGTATTGGGGAGATGCTAGAAAAGTGGTCTCAAACTTTACACATCATGCGACATGTGATGATAAAAAGGATGAGAGATATCGAGTTGAAAGAAGTCAAAAACATGGGTAGAAAATTAAATGAATTTTCTCCTTTTGCATCACTACATGTCGAATGATGTGTAGAAGTATGATACCACTTTTTTGGCATCTCCCCGATCCAATTCGATACCTAAGAGCATCTCGAACGCAAAACTTCAAAATCTTCCTCCATTTCGGCATCTCCTCCATATATGGAGGACATGGGCCCACTAAAAAGTTTTTCACTCCAATGCATCTCATCTCCGAATCACTATTCCTACTCTAAAACATTATTCATTTATTATTTAAAAAAACCAATTCATATGTTTTCTTGACCATTTTTCCTCTCAAACTCAATAATTCACCCCTTTGAGGTCACCATGTGTCCCTTCCAACACCCCTTAACCGTGGTTAATATTCACCCACCCCTAGGGTTTACCCACCCACATCTTTAGTATTTTAAAAAAAATATTAATTCTTTTTTTTAAATTAAAAAACTTTTTTTAGAGTTTTTTAATATTAAAAACAGTTTTTTAATTTTTAAAAAAGAATTAATATTAAAAAAAAAAGCTATGGATGGGTGAATCTTAACCACGGTTAAGGGGTGTCAAAAGGGACACGTGACAACCTCAATGGGTGATACCGTAGAGGATTTGATTTTTTTTTATTTTTGCATCTTTTATTGATGAATTAATTTAAAAATTAAACAATTATTAAAAAACATAAAAATAATTTCAATATAAAATAATAATTATTAAAATAAATTAAAAGGATACAATTTTTATTTTTAAAAAGATTGAAAGACAAAAAAAGATCACAAACAGTAGGAGATGAATAGTATTTTAGAGATCTTTCTCCAATTTTTTCTCCCCTCCTCCATATTTGGATGGTCACTGTAGCCATTTTAAATATCAACTTCAAATATTAAAGAAGTTCTTTTTAGAGCCGGTACTCCATATTTTGGAATTTTGAATTTTGGAGCACGGTTGGAGATGCTCTAGAGGAAGAGGCTTCTTCAACCGAATGAAGGAAAAATATCAAGAAGCTTCTTAGTTGAGGGGTCCATTGATTGGACGGTCTGGACTCTCGAGGGACCACGCTAAATGATATTAGCTAATAACAAAAAACCCAACTTTCAAAAGAAAAAAAAAATTCCATCAATTATTAATAAGATTAAACGGCCAGCGTATTCATACAAAGTGGCCCACATCTACAGCTTTCTTCACCTTACAGGATCACCAAAAACTCTTCAAACAGTCTATTCTATCAATCTGTCTGTCTGTGGAAACATCTCAACTCACATCAAGTGGGGCCACTTTTGACTGTTACACATTATCATAATTCTCTGAATATTAGATTATATATATATATATATATATATATATATATGAGGCTCTCTCTGATCCCACAATCAAAGGACTTTCTCTGCCAATCCGCACGAACAGTAAGTAAACAAATCTCGTCCTTTTCTTCAATTCAATTCGCACTGCCAACTTTTGCTCCATACCTTCTTTTTCAAAGCTATTACTTTAATAATAACTCACCCAAGAGGGTCAGAGACTATCAAATCAAATCAAGCCCCTGTAGAGGCCTTTACAAGCGACAATGTTTTCCTGTTCTTTTGGTTTAAAAGAAACAGTTCCATATCCTTAGTCGGCCATTAACTTCATGTGGGTCCATACACTCACCTAACCACAGGACACTCCTCCCTCTTTTTCTCCACCTCTCCATTTCCTTACCTTTTCTTAGACAACCCTTTTCATCTCCTTTTATTGCTCACCACATCTCTCCCTCATGACCCGTTCAAAGCTTCCTGATTTTTCCTATAAATAAATAAATAACAAATAAAAACAACTCTCCATCCCTCCCAAGACGAGATTGAATCAAAGCCAATCGCGATTGAACTCTGGGAGAGTTGAAACGCACTCATAGGTCAACATGTGTCTCTTATTACTCTTATTAACTGATGTTAAGATTCATTAATCTTTATAGATCAATACTATAACCTTTGGGTTGTAAAAAAACTTTTTAACTCTAGTTAAGAGCTTTTAACTCATAAGATTAATTTTTTAAATATTTTTTTCCTAAAATCTAAGGTTAGATTATTAAACTCTAAGAGTAAATAAATCTTAACCACAATTAATAGGAGTGAACACCCTTTTGGAGTGGTTGCTTGCACTTACCCTTATGACACTTTAACGACTATCTTAGGCCTGATTATGTGTGTGTTTAGGATGTTTGTGTGTGTGTTACATGATAATCTTTCTAACAAAAAAAAAACCTAACTCCTGATTACCTTTACCGTGTGCATGAGAGAGTGTATCCCAGATTTAGTGCCACATTAGTGGGAAGTGAACTTCGTAGGGGTGTATAATGGGTCATCAACCCTCTTTAAGACAAACATTTTTGGAGTGGTTGCCTGAATTTATCCTTATGCCACCTTAGTGGTTACCTTAGGTTTGGCTGTGTGTGCACTTTTAGGATACATGTATGTGTGTTACATGATAATCTTTCTTATAAATAAAAAAAATATAAAAAGACACGTGTTGCCTGTGGGTGCAATTGAACTCTTTCTGGGTTCAATCATGATTGGCTGTGATTCGATCTCCCCCCAACACAAGCGCACACGACCCCTCATTTAATTCCCCATGTTTCCATTCCTCTTCATTGTTTGCTCCTCATTTTCAGAGATAAGCCAGCCACAAAAACATCAACAGCTCATCATCCATATTTCTATTAAATTATACTACATATTACACTCCATCTTTAAACTTTTCCTTTTGGCCTAGCAACCAAGTTCTCTCTATCCCTAATTCTTCTTGGGTTTCTCTTATTTTCTTTCTTCTTCCACTTTCTTGTGTGGTTCTTTATTATCTTTCTTTAGTTTGGTGAGATGGGTCTTTGTATAAGACCTCTAATTCTATTTTTATGGTTGTTCTTGCTGTTCATCTTCTTTGTTGGTCACTGCCATGGCTCAAGAAACACTCAAGTTTTTAGAGTTAATCCCAAGTCTCCAAATTCAGGCTACTTTTTCGGGTTCTTGCCAAAAGCGATGCCAATCCCACCCTCTGGTCCATCGAAGAAACACAACGACATAGGTTTACTAAGCCGAAGATTGCCTTGAAGATGGAGACAATTAGAAAGAAAAGGTGATCTGGGTTTTACTTTTTTTTTTTCTTAAAACCATGAGGATTGATGGTAATGTATATGGAGTTTTGGGGTATTATTTTTTGAGCTTTGATGAAAAGTTGTATGGATTTGTGGAATGGTTGGTTGGTTGGTTTAAACTTTGATTTTTTGAAGCGTAGCAAATGGGTAGTCTCTAAACTTGGTTGAAGTTCTAAGGATGAAATTTTTTTACAGAAAAGAGATGATAAATACAGTTTTTTTGTTGTTTAATACCCTCTTCTTCTACTGATTTTTTTTTTTTTTTTTGGTGCCCCTTTAATGGCTACTTGATTAATCAGTCAAAGAGCCCTTTGGATGAGTATAGTGATAATGAAAGATTATCATTTAGTGGGTGTTCTTCAGTTTAATTCATCATGGTTTGTGTAATGAATAGAGTTCTCTTTTTAGTTTTGATGATGGTAGTGTAGTGCAGTTCAAGTACTTTTCAGTTTCACATGGGTAGCTGGCTAGTTTGAACACTATGCGGACAAGAATAGAAACAGGAGATTGAAATATGTTGCAATTTCAGGATTTGTATGGAGTTGATGAGATATGGTAATAAAAGGTAGTATACGGCCCTGGTACCTAGTATCCAGACAGGTGATATGTACCCCATTGCGTATTGTAACATCCTTTCAGAAATAATAAATACCCTTTTTTTGTTTGGCGATTTGTACCCGCTTGCGTATTCTAGGATCGTTAAAGAGATAATAAAGGTTAAATTACAATGAAATCCCCTAATGTTTTGCCAAAATTGTAGAAATCTCTCATTTGGTTTATGAAATTATTTTGTTATTAATAACATATTCTCCCCTTTTATTAGTATACCAATCTTCCATTTTTTTAATCAGGTCTATAAATGTATGATTGAGAAGTGTCCATTGGTTGACTTGTCTTAACATCCAAAGGTTGTTTCTGGAACAACATGTCATGTGTCATGTTATTAGTGAGTCATGTTTATTAAAGCATGCAATGAGCGGCCACTAATAACATGATACCTAATGGGTTGTTTCAAAATCCGGCCATTGGATGTTAATTAGATGAATTTTCTAATGGATATATGACAAAAAATATAGTTCAATCGAACATTTATACACCGTCCGATAAAAAATAAGATCAATATACTAACAAAATGAGAGAATATGTTGCATGAGAGAATATGTTGCATAAGAGAATATGTTGCTGATAACAAAAGTAGAGGGGAGGGTGGAGTAATTTCAATAACAAACCTAGAGGTCAGTGTAATTTTACCGAATAATAAATGTTGCATCTAACCCTTGAAGCATGTTGCAATTTTTTCATGAGATAATGTTAGTATTTACATGCCATTGGTCTCTGCAATAGAAATATCAGATATATGATAATTTCCAATTACTCTCCAAATTATTCTCGTAATAAAAGTCTAAAAAATTTGACAATTCTGATAATAGTTGTTGAATTTTTGTATTTGATCAATCCACTATTCTTTTATGAAAGCTGTTTATTTCATAATCAATAATGCCTACTTGTACCCTATAATGACTAATCTAGATTAGTTCTAAATAGAAGAACATCATTCGTGAAAGGGCTGTGACTTTTTGTTGGTAGGTCCTAAATCATTTAGAGCAATACTATGTCCATTTTCCGGCCATCCACTCTCTCCTATTTTTATACAAGAAAACAAAATAGTATGACACTTTTGTGTGAGTTCCACCACTTTTGTTTTGTCTTTTTGTTTTACATTAGTAAAAACCGTCAGAGAGTGAATGGCTGGAAAGTGGACATAGCATTGCTCAATCAATCATTTACCTAGTTAGGTTGGAGGGGAGGGGGTGAGGAGGGTTGTGACTTAAAACCATGACAAACAACATATTTGATTGGAGCAATCAAGAATCAGATATTCGAGATGTCATTAGGCATCATGTTGACGCACCACTTGCACATTTGAGTTTCAGGGCCAAATATCTATTGCGTTAAGGGTCTGTTTGGATAGGATAGGATAGGATTATAACCATGTCATTGCACTCCATTTCATTGGATAGCAAAAGAACTCTTAAGGGTCCATTCTTTCGTCGAGACTTCTAAAGCTTTGCACTTTGTCATGATAGTTGTTAAAAATTTTGAGTCATTATATCAATGCTTTTAACAAAATTAATTCTCTCTATCATGAGATTTCAAGTTTTATTATTTTTTATGAGATTAAAATCATTGATTTTGCTTCATTTGAAGTATTACGAGAATTGCAACCTAAGTGGTAAAAAAAAAATACATCTAGTTCTCATAAGAAAATGCATATTGTCAATTAATGACAAAACTTGCAAATGTCAGACTTTATAAGTCTCAGGGAAAGAACAAACCCTTAATGGAAGTTCTAGAAATGAATTAAGTTTTGCAGCTACAATAGCACCACAGTTGCTTTTCGCCTAAGACAAATCTCCAGTAGAATAAAATAATAGTTTCATTGCCACATGTCAATTTACAATTGGGTGGTCAGTTTGGAAGAGAACCCTATGGTTGGTTTTCTATTTTTCATCCTAGTTACTTCGGATAACAAAAAAATAATTGGGGTTAAACATAATCCTAATTCAGATATCAAATAATACGGAATCGCCAGCTATCCCTATTCTAGGTTCGATGGGATACCATAATGAGATCAAGGTCAAATGAATTAAGAAGGAATGTTTAGCATCTGATTAATGGTTATTCCTTGTTAGTTTAATCTCAACGTCAAAGGGTTACAAGACATGTGAACCGAAATTGATTTGGTTTTAGGTTCTGCTTGGTGATACCAAAGAGACCGCAAATTTCCACCGAAATCAGAACCTTCCATTGAATGTGGAAATCAATGCTCGCAGTTCCTGTCGGCCCATTTTATTTTCCTTTTGTTTTTGCTATTGTTTTTTTTCCGCCGGCGGGGGTGGGTGGGTTTGCACATCCGCGTTCCATGCGTAGGAAGGGGGTGGGTGGGTGGGTTTGCACATCCGCGTTCCATGCGTAGGAACGCCGATGTTTCTTTAGCTTGCGTGTGTAGTAATGTTTAAAAGAAAAAAATCACTCCGAAATTTTATACCTGTTTCTTATTTTCTCTCTATCTCATTTCTCTCTCTCTTCATCCATTTTCTTCCTCTCACGTAAACAACTCTCTTTGTCCAGATATCCTATTTTATCTTTTCCTCAATTGTCTTTCCACATGTTACCACGTGTCCCTTTTGACATTAACTAACTGTGGTTAAGATTCACTCACTCCTAAGATTCATCCATTTACAAATAAAATAAAATTATATTAACCTTAGATTGTTTAACCTAAACTATAGTTAATGCGTGCTAACATGTCGCCACATGTCGCTTTTACATTTACTAATTATGGTTAAGATTCACTCACCCCTAGGGTTCATCCATCTACTCTTGGATTTTAGAAAAAAAATATTAACCTTGGGTTGTTTGACATAAACCACGGTTAATGTCCGACTAAATGTCATGTACGTGTCCTTTTTAACACTCACTAACTGTGGTTAAGTTTCACTCACCCCTAGGGTTCATCCATCTACACTTGATTTTTAGAAAGAACAAAAAGATTAACCTTGAGTTGATTGACCTAAACCATAGTTAATGTGCGAGCTTACAGGTTGCCACCTGTCCCTTTTAACACCTACTAACTGTGGTTAAGATTCACTCATCCTTTGGGTTCATCTATCCAGCCTTAGTTTTTAGAAATAGAATTTCAAAAAATTAACTGTTAAATTAATAAATCTTAACCAAGGTTAAAAAAAGTTAAAAGGAACATGCAATGCGGTAAGAGGAGGGGGCTACGTGAGAGGAAGAGAGAGAAAAAGGAGGAGAGAGAAATCAGCAAAGAAAACAGAAACGGATAAACACGCTTTTGGGATAGCTATTTTCTTAACACATGTAGGCTTGCGAAAGCATCCGCGTTCCTTTGAAGGAACACGGATTTTGAAATTTTCTATATTTTTATATGTGCACCCTAATCATGGCTTTTTTATTTTTCAACCTAATTACTTTTCTATTCGTCATCACATCTCTACAATACCAATTAGTCATTGTTTCTTCATTAAACAAAATTTTCTCATGTTCTCAGTTTTTAATTTGATAGTTTTATTTATTTATTTTATTAAAAATTAATTATATAATTTCTCATAAACTTTTGATTTTCTTTGTTCAGTCGATAACTATTGAAAATTCAATTATTTGTTTAACAATTTTGTATTATTTGAAGTTCCCTCTATTTAAGTAAGATAATTTGATTAAAATAGGAGAAAAATATATTAATGGTATTGAAAATTTTGTATACCACCATACTGTATTTGCATAGATTATTACGCATAAAAATTAAATGAGAAATTCTAACTCTTTAATTAAACAATTGGTGATTGCATTAATTATTCTTGGATAGAGTGTCTTAAATGGTTGGTACCCATTTAAAGGAGCTCTAGGGTGAAGTGTACAAGGGCTGCATGTGTGTGCTGTGTGTGTGAGTTTGCATGCTGGGTGTGTGTGTGTGGGTTTGCATGGGTGGTGTGAGTATTTCCTTGTATTTGCCTTCAGTCATTGCCTTGTGGTATGATTGAGTTTACCAAAAAAAGAGTGACTCTTAAATGAAAGTGAAGCTAGCATTACCATCTATTCTTATAATTAATAAATTTGAAGTTTGATGTGTAACTAAATTTTATAAATATTTTTTTGATTTTGGTGTGCATTTAAAATTGTAAAAAACTAATAGTGTGCAATCATCAATTTTTAAAAATAGGGTATAGTCATCAAATATTAGGGTACACCTAACACCACCTTTTTTTTTAGGGGAGGGGGGGGGGGGTAAATCTGAGTATCCTGGCCCATACTCAAACTAGTCCCACGTGATGCATAAGTAAATCCTAACCCCCATAAATCCGACATTGAGGGGATCCCAAATTCAATCTCAAAACCTCTGGTAAACGTCAGCCCATTTTGTTGAAATGGGCTCCTTGAGAACCATGAGCTTCTGATTTTATGCCAAATCTACTATTATAATGTAAAGAAATCAGACTTTTCTCTTTGCTCTTCAAACTTCAATCTCTCCAATCTCATAAGTTCTATTTTAAAAATCACACATGACTTTTCTCTTTAATCTTCACTGTTCAAATTTGGGACTCACTATTTCATCCTAGAGCCCTCTCTATCTCCACTACGATAGACTCCTCTCTTATCTCCAACTCTTACAAGTTTGGGACCTACTATCTCATCCCAGAGCCCTATCTATCTTTACTATTGTAGAGTTTTCTCTTATCTCCAGCTCTTGGGTGTATTTATTTAAGTTTAATATTAAAAAACTTATGATTTTCCTATAAATATTATTAAAATAATAATATATCATTATTATAAATTTAATTAATTAATACAAATAATAATATATATCAAATAATAAAAAACTTATACTATTAAAAATAAAATTTATGAAATATTCTTAAATATATTACTTAATATTTAAATAAATAAATAATATTATTTAATTTTAGATATTTTTAATTATTACCGTGCGCACGGGATCTCTGCTTAGTATCCCAATATAACACTTAGATGTGCGTGAAACAATAAACGGAAAGCCCATGAGTCCATAACTAATTCCACAAAAACAAAATCAAAATTAATTCATGTGAAGAGATAACACGAGCAACCAAAAAAAATGCGTCTGACAAAAAGTTTTGTTGACAGAAGTAGTTTATATATGTAATTACTAAACTACCCTTGCCACAAGACATATTTTGGGTTGTTCATGCCTGTGGAACCGAACCGGCCGGGTCTGCTGTCCGAAAACCTTCAAAACCGGCCTCTTTTGAAAACCGGCCTATGAACCGAGAACTGAGAGAACCGGTCGTTTTAATAGGAGAATCAGTGATAAGAGCCGGTAAAAATTGAAAGAACAGGCAGAAGAAGAGAAATTTTTTTTTTAATAATATAAAAGGACACGGTCGAATTAGGAACTGGAGACCCAGCCGTTTCGACCTCGGGTTCGGTTATGAAAACATTGGTTATCTTTTCAACCGGATCTCTGTTCATTGTTCCCTAGACTAATTCTATCTTATTGGTTTCAATGGGAGTGGGATTTGACTGACTGATTCAGTTGGTGATCCGATTGGTTCAATCCATGAGCGTCAACCGACCTATCCGTTATTGGAATCTGAAAGTCAGACCGGCCACTTTCCGAAAGATCTTAAACTTCCAATGTAAAGCTAAAAAGAAAATATGGCCATTGGTCCGTTACAGGGTCCATGTATATTCAATTGGTACATCTCCTCCAATAAATGGCCACAAGATTTAACAATTCAAATTGATCAATCAAGAATCTTTCATCACAGAGACCTCTAACTGTAATGATGCAGCCACTTGTTGATTAGTTGCCTGTTTAAGGACCGTCTTAGGCGCTGTTTGGAATGATTAACTTCAGGTTTGAATAAAAACTTAGGCTTTGGCTCGTCTCTGGCGAAGCCAGAAAGCCCCTCTCGGGTACCACACAATAAGGGACATGAGGCGTTAAAAAGGGGAGAAGCCATTCCATTTTCTCCCCATGATTTTGACTTCTCCCCAACTGATATCTCTCACCCTTTTATCTCACAATTTTATCACCATGTGTCAAATAATGTGGGGAGAAGTCAAAATCATAGGGCCCATGAAATGACTTCTCCAGCCACTTGTCCTTTATTGTGTGGTACCGCGAGAGGGGCCTTTCTGGCTTCGCCAGAGACAAGCCAAGGCCAAAAACTTAATGATAGATTTCAGAAGTTAAGCCTGTTTGGGAACATGTTATTTGCACGCCTAAAAGAATCAGCTAGAATGCTTAACAGACCTGGTTCACTAAGCTCCTAGATCTATGCTTAATTAAGATACTTATTTGCACGCCTAAAAGAATCAGCTAGAATGCTTAACAGACCTGGTTCACTAAGCTCCTAGATCTATGCTTAATTAAGATACTTGAATGAGCTTTTTTGACAAGCTACTTCTAAGCATTACTCGCATTATAAATTAACTTAAGAGTTTGACAACTTTATCATTTCAAAAATGCCCTTCTGGCTTTTTTTTGCTTTTTATTTTTGGATACAATGTATCCTTTATCTAAGGTTAAGTTAGTAAATTGGTGGCATATCAGCCACCTCACCCAAAGGACTCGAAACCGATTTCACCCCAATGAGGAATTACACTCCCACAAGTGGAACAATCAGATCTGTGTGACCCTTCTAAGCTTTAAAAGTCGCTTATTTTCTAGTCATTCACCAAACAAGCTTTTATGTCTTATATCAGATTTCAATCTATGTTACCAAAGAGTCTTAACTGGGCACTTAACAGTTCAACTACAGATCTTTAAGCTACAAATCTCAACTTAATAGTAAATCATTACCTAAACTACATTAGTTCACTGTCATTATAGCTTATTTGAGCTATTAATTTCAATGTACATTTGTAAATGTTGAGCTGAATTTGACTCCTTGATGTAAAACCAGATTTTTTCAATTACACACCACCAAATAATCAAAAGATTGAAAAGCATATGAACTTCACATATACATTGAATCCTTTTTATGTTTAAAATCTAGATGCAAGTCAAATTACCATTTCTTCGAGTTCCCAAAAGCAACAATTTTTTTCTTGATGACTTGGCAAGTACAATAGAGTTCTGGGTCCTCCAGTCTCTCCTAGGCTTATCGCACAAAATAGGACTGTAGTTTAGTAGTTTACACCCGGTGGCACCATGCTATCAAGTGGAGACAATTTAGGGATCACTAATCAATCAGTGAAATTAAGATAAGAATAGTTAATGATTTTTAGAGGTCTATCTACAATGAACATATTAACAGTGAATTAAGTATAGATTAAATCCCTAACTTCATTACATGATTTATATCGTACCATGTAAATGCAGAGAAAGTAAAACAATTTGAAAATCTGAAGGTTAGCTGAAGATTATAATTTTCAGTGGCAAGTTACAAAAATGTGGAAATAGAGATACCAAGAATGTGGATACCAAATAAATCCTGCAAGGAGTGGGAGATACTGGATTGTATTCATCGAAATAATATAAGATGAGGATTCCTGATATCAGAATAGTTGGATGAAAATAGCCATTTTATCCTGCTCCCACCATGCATTAGGATCTACCCATCCAATAATCCCAGATCATGATCTCCTCGGCCAACCATCGATCCAAAGGGACAACCTAATTGCCCCCAGTTAAATACATTTTTCGGGATTATCAACTATATGTTTTTTGTTTCTGGCCATCCAAAAGAATGCAATAGACTGGACTATTAGTGTCATCCGATCTGATCAATATAGGGCTCTGGGGATCTCCATGACGGGACATATCGAATGGTGGATCCCTGTCACTGGATGTGAGTTTTTGTATGACAGCAGAAGGAAGAATGCATCCTCCATATCTTCTTGACATGACTATCCTTCCTATAGGACATTGTGTTTCATGAATGGTCTGTAGTGGCACTGACCTTCTTGACTTAGCAATTAGATTGCGATCAGCATATCCTTGATCCAACCAAAACTCATCCAGCTCTTTGGAGATTTCTTTCCTCTCATGAAAAAGTTCGAACAAGTATCTACTTCTTCGATGGGAGTTCCAGAAAATCGGCCACAAAGCCTCACGCTTTCTTTCCGTTGTTGGGATTGGTCTCAGCTGTTTAGCAATTCAAAACAAACTCTAGAATGTCAAGCATTTTATATAACAGACAACTTCTACGTGCGAAAGCGGATTTAATCTTTGCTTCTATTGAATGAAGCCTATTGCGTAAAGGCTATAGAGATCATGTAAAGACTGTCTAACCTTGGCGCATTTGTCTTTCCATTTCATGTCAAGTAGGTTTTATTAGCTCCCAGCCATCTGGATATTTGATACAGTTTGTCTTGTCTTTGGCATCTTACTACCACAGTCTACTTCTCTTGCTAGCTATTCACCTTCTCACAGAAGAAATTTTCCAGTTACCAGTCAAACAAGTAGCTCAGTTTTTGATAGCATTGCACCTCAACATGACATCACAGTTTCTGTACCAATTTTTTTTTTTTTTAATATAATGCTACTCAGTGAGAGTGGGGAGTTTGGCAGATCCTACCTGTTTATTAAGAAAAAGCAATGGGAAGACATAAAACCTTACACCTACAAAAACACAAGAACACAATTATATAAGACTTTACTAAGAATAGTTCTTACAATACCAAATAAAAACTACTCCATAAATCGAGCTGGTTTCGTAAACGAAAACTAAGGGGTCTATGTATATTTTCGTCAAACCTCAGGAGGTGTAAATGTATTTTCTCCTAAAATTTAACAAACAAAAAAAAAAATCAAAAGATTTAGATGAGCAACTAATAGATTAGGGCTTTCATAGAATCCAAAATCAGAATTAAAATAAAACTTTAGGGATTCAAAAGAATATCAAAGGGTGCCTGAAACATTATAGTTTGTGTTAATACATACTACAATTAAAAGAAAAATAAAATCGAAATTCAAAAGGGTTCCGGGGCATCTTTAAAATTTTCAAGACGGAGATTGATAGAAAATGAATTTGTTGAATAGGTTGGATGATTTACAATGGCCCTATAGGGGGTTTATATAGATATTACATCATCTCAAGATAAAAAATCAATCAAATCTAATCCTAATCAATTCAAACTAATTCATCCTAATCTTTTTCAAAATTCAAATCTGAACCTTATTACACCACTTGGCCATTACAAGAAAACAACCGCATAGCAACGGAATTTTCCGTGCCTGATATGATATTTCTGTGTCTACTACTATTAGACACAGACATAATTATCTTTTTCTAATACTATTATTAGAAACAAAACTATTTCCGTGTCTAATGATCATTATTCGTAAATGTAAAAACATATATGATGTCACAATGTTCCGTGTCTAATGATAATATTAGACACGGAAATATCTCCGTGTCTGAAGGTAATATTAGACATAGAAATATTTCCGTGTCTAATGATAATATTAGACACGAAAATATTTCCATGTCCAATATATGTTGGCAATGGAAATAATTCCGTGTCTAATATAGTTTGACACAGAATTATTTCCGTGTTAAATACATCTTTGCAACTGAACTATTTCCGTCATCTTTAACATTAGAGACGGAAATAATTCCGTCTCTGATACTAATTTTTTTTTTTTAACTAGTACCTTGAATACCATAACCTGTTTTATAGAACCTGTAACCTGTTTTCAAACATTTCACATAATAGACAGATTCATATCTACATCCATATCCACATCAATATCCATATCCATATCCATATCTATACATTCCACATCCACATTCATATCCATATCCACATCCACATCCATATCTATACATTCTACATCCACAACTATAAGTTAAATTAAATTTCCTTTGTAAATCTCCTTTTGCCTCTGATAAACAACATTGTCATGTTCAGCAAGCAAACACAACTCCCTCACAATAGCCTTGTCTTCGGGTGCATATTTACGGGCCTTAAGAAGGTCTTCCTGAGTAGCATCTGTCTGCCCGAGTTCTCCTCTAGCTTTTCCTCATCTGAATAGTGCTTTGACATTGTTCTCATCCTCCGCTAGTACCTGAAAGCCAAGCATTCAATTTCCTAGAATGAAGATTTGATAGTGCATAACAAATGGGCTGAAAATGGAATCGAAAAATATTTACTTCTTCCTAAGTGGCATATGGTAAACCGGCATTCAAGTCCTTTTGTGGGTACTGGAAATTAACATAGGAGACATCCAAACGCATGGAAACCATACGAGAAGTTTATGTACATTAAACATGTAACCGCTGCATTTTAGGCTGTACATGCAAAAAACATCTAGGTTTCCCAAAGGATAAAATGTAAAACGATTTAAGGTCAAAGGTGTAATATTATGAAAAATGTATAATGAAATCAGTAAAACAATACAATAAAATCGGAAAAAAGGAACATAAAAAAACTGAGAGAACATGCAGGATGATGAATTTAAGAGTTCATCTTAAATGAAAAAAAAAAACTGCATATCAGATACGTGGTCAACCAAATCAACTCCAACATACTCATTCTGAGAATGACCTGTTGAATGTGGCATAGCCCAAAAGAATTTAGCTTCTAAATCTACGGTTGAAACTTGAACCACCATAATAATAAAAGGGTTATAAATAGAGAAGAAATTCACTTTTGGTTCTTCATTTTACTTGATAGGTTATGTGATACAAATACATAGGAGATGTATTAATTAAGATGAGCCATTTAATAGGTATCCCTATCAAAGAGATATTGTAGTTTTACCACAATATTCCAAAAATTCACCTACAATAAAAATTGAGTTTTGAGAGTTATAAGGGAAACTGTATGTGATAAAGTGTTACCAAAAAATATAATAAGATATTTTTTACTGAAAATATCATATTCCATAAATTTAGTGTGTTGATTTAAATCAACACACTAAATATTTTTAAGCTACTTTAAAAAATATATACTTGATGTCAACACACTAAATATTTTTAAGCTACTTTAAAAAATATATACTTGATGCTCATATTCCGTGGTCGTTAATTCAACTATATGTCTTAGTAATATGTACCCAGAGAACAATAGGCATGACTGATGAAAATATTCCCAAAATTGAGTGTGCACGGGTGAATGAAACATGCTTCGGGATTATGCACTCCCAAACTATCCACACGGACAATTCAAGAATCATTTGCAGACTAAGACTCCTCTTGACATACAGGTCGGATCAGTTGTTAGAGGTAATGTAATCCACGTAGGAACTACACATCGTCTACAACAAATCCGTCCATAGTTATGGTAAGAGAGACACTTATCCGACAATGATTCTTGAACGAGAGATCTAAGTTTCAATGCATGCACATTCACAATGACCTCGAGGGATGCAGGAATCAAATACATTCCGTTTTTGGGAATTTATTATCGTATTGAGAGGGAAATATTTTTGTGGATGAAGTTGAGCAATCCCATTTGAATAGACATCCATCACTAATACTTGAACTAAAAATCCACTAATATTTTTTTGGAAAAGGGTTTTTATAGACTTACCATTCTTTATAGAAAAACATGGACTAGAACCATACATACTTGCAAAACTAAGAAGTTCCGATAACTCTACCTCCATAATCACCCTTCTACCAACCCAAGCACACATACAAACTTCGTCCCCATCACCCCAGTCCCTCAAACCATACACACATGAACTCGACCAACCAATATACGTAACCAACACAATAAAATGTAGAACTGTATCCCCTAAAATGCAGCAATAAAAAGGAGACAAAACTTGAGATTTCTTAACCTAGGCTAGCTGGACACAAACTCAGCATCATCTGAGCAACATAATGCAACTACAATAACAACTCTTCTCGATTGTTAGATTTATAATGAAGAAGTTAAGATATATAAACCTCTCCCAAGCAATATATCTAAAAAACCTTTATCAGAGATACCCAATTCGCCTATACAGAAGCAAATCTTAAGTTTCTTGTTTAACATGTAGAAAATCGTAGAGAAATAGAATATATGAAACCAACGAAAATGTAATGATGATATTGAACCACCAACTATAAGATCATTCAATCAAACAAGAAATGACAATGATATTTACTAAAATTCTAGGGTTTCACTCCAATAACATCACAAGTAATACCAAACCATACCGATTAAGTTACAAAGAGAAAGAGAGTAACAAGAACAGATCTATGAATGAATTTCTATTGCTATTCAATCAAAGGTTAATGCATGATTCTCCCATAATCACCCTAAACGAGATTATAGAAACACACAACCAAGTTTCATAATCGCTTATGACAGTCCAACTAAACATTTATAAATCTTGCATAAATAACCCATAGAGCTAAATAAGGTGAAAAAATAAATAAATGAAAGAATAAACTCACCTGATTGTCTCCACGGTAATTGTAACCCTTTGCTTGCCGATCTTTCCACTCAATACTGCAATCGATATCCTCAATGACCAGTACTGATCTATTTTCCGTAGAGAGTAGCAAATTCCACAAAAAAAATCAGCAGTCAATGATGGGTGTGGACTTGGTGGCGCTGATCAATCCTGCACAAAATCCAAAGTTAGAGAGAATAGAGTAGAGAGCAAAGGGAGCAAGAGAGGCACAATGGAGAGAGAGAGAGAGAGCGAATAGAGAGAGAGAGAGAGAGGGAGCGAGACATAGTAGCTAGGAGAGAGAGAGATAGAGAGCGAGAGAGACATCAGAGGGTACCAACTTGAGAATGAGGTCGGAGTTGGTGGTCGGAACTGGTCGGCGTTGGTGGGGAGGGCGGAGACGAGAGAAGGAGAGAGAGATAGAGCAGAGGAAAAAAGTTCAGGGAAAATACGATTTTCGCGGGTTAGGGATTAAGTAAACTAATATAACTGTCAGCACCCTATTTTTACACCCCCTTAACCGTGGTTAATTAATTTAGCTATGGTCCAAACCCTAGATCAACCCTAGTTCCAAACCCTAGTTAACCCTAAGCTTAACCCTAGGTAGCCCTAGCCTAACCTTAGTAAGCCCTAGGTATACCCAAGGCCCAAGCCCATTTGACCAAACTTATACCTAGACAACTCAATCAAACCCAATTACCTAATTTTATTACCCAACCCAAGTAGTCAAGCCCAAATACCCAATCACCCAATTGCCTAAGCCAAAGCCTATTTCCATAGCCCAAGCCCAAATGTCATAGTCAAAGTCCAATAATCATAACCCATGACCCATCTACTAATAACCCATGATCCATAAGACCTAATCCACATATCCATATCCACCTACCCTATATCCTACAACCCATACCTATATAACCCATAGTTCACTCAACCCACCAACTCTCTTACACCTCTCTTACATCAACCCATACCTATATAACCCATAGTTCACTCAACCCACCAACTCTCTTACACCTCTCTTACATCAACCCATACCTATATAACTCATAGTTCACTCAACCCACCAACTCTCTTACACTCCTTACAACACTCAATCTATCAACTCACCTTACAACACTCAAGTCTTTACCCACTAGCTCCTTTTATCCCCCATGTAAAAGACACAACCCAACCTCTTAGTTTTCCTATAAATACCAATCCCTTAGCCCCTTAGATCCATCCCTCAAGACCCCTAGAAGGTTCCCACCCACTTGTATTTCTCTTGAGTTTGAAGAAGGGAGAAGAAACTAAGGTTTAGAGTTTGGAAAGAATTCTAAGACTAAAAGCTTAGAGTTCTTCACTAACTCTCTTCCTTTGTGGATTCTAAAACCCTACCCCTTGGAGCATTGAAGGAGAATTCTTGGAAGAGTAGGCACTCCTTCTTTCATTTTCTCTTCTTTTTTACCTTTTTTTTATTTGGTTCTCTCTTCTTGATCTCTCATTTCTCAAGCATAGTTGGGCCTCTCTACACCAATCTAATGGTATAGAGGGACCCCATATCAAAGGCAAGGAGATGCTCATTTTTTCTTTTCCTTTCCATGTACATATTTTCTTCTTTTTTATGTACCCACAAGTGTGGATATGGGTAGGCCCATAGAGAGTGGAAGCTAAAGCTATACCTCTCTTTTTCATTTTGTTTTCTTTTGAGATTCTAGTCCTCTTTCTAGAATTTTTTGTGAAAGCTCATCCCCTCCCTAACATTCTTTAGAGCAACATTACATCATTAATAATGGTGTAAATGAACCACCTTAAAAGGGAGAGGATGAGTTTTCATTTTCTTTCATTTCTTTATTTTTCCTTCATGTTCTATGTTGAATGGGTAGGTGATGGTTTAAGGACTTAAAATAAATGATAGTTTAAGGACTTAAAGAGGACATTCTTAAAAATGTCTCATACCAAAGACAATGATATTTGATCTATTATCAACACCAATTCAACAAAATAGGTGTTGGCAATAGACCATTTACATTCATAAGGCACATCCCTCTTTATGTCTTAAACTATAATCTTTTAGCCAAACTCTTGGACTAAATTTGACTTTAGTTAAGTTTGTCAAAACCTTACCTATCTCAAAATACCAAAAACATGATAAAATCTTAAAACACAAAAAACATTCAAATATAACCAAAATATAAAAACATTCAAATATCCCCAAAAATCTCAAAAAATATAAAAAATACAAAAAGACCAAAAAGAGACTTGTAGGGCCTCCTTAGCTTTGGTTAGCTCATCTAACCATGGATAAATACCCTCTAACCGCGGTTAGACTTAACACTTGTGCACTTGACCTCCCCGGTCAACTAAACCATAGCCTTCTAGGCTAGACCCTTTGACCACCTTATGCACACACACACTTCCCCCTAGCCTCGGCACGGGCTCATGTGCCAGAACTACGCTCGGTCTGATCTCACCATGTGAGTACGTAGGCAACTCAACTCGGGTTCGACCCTAGCCATCTAGCTTTCTATTTTTCTTGGATTAGCACTCACTTAAAAACTTTGGACATTTTAATTAAACTTTGAGATTATAATTGGCTTAAGTTTAGGGAGTAGGTAACCGTTATAAAACGGAGGTCTTGGGGTGCCTAATACCTTCCCCGGGACTTAATCGAACCGCTTACCCTAACTCTGATTAGACCATTTGCCTTATCCAAACAAACAAATACCTGGGACCTATCCCTAAGAATGAATAGGTGGCGACTCAAATCAAAACATATAATTGTGAAAGTGGGTTGGAAAATCCCATGCTCACAATAACATTATTAGACACGAAAATATTTCCGTGTCTAATACTCCATAGGTTTCAGAAACGGAAATATTTCCGTTTCTAATATTCATTTAACTTAGAGACGAAATTTTTCCATGACTAACAACACTTCCGTTTCTATCGACATTAGAGACGGAAAATATTCCGTCACTAATATATATTTTATTATCCAAATATACGGAAATGTTGGAATTTATATTAGAGACGGAATACTAGCGACAAAATTTTTTCCGTTCTATAAGTCACATATTAGAAATAGAAATATTTCCGTCTCTAGTATTATGTTGCTATTCGGTAGATTTGTTGTAGTATGTATTCTCTAAACTATCTTTAATAGAGATAAACCTTGTCGAGGGACTAATAGGTCAGTAGGAGATGCTTGACGGAGACCTCGTAATCGATGCAGAGCCATTTCAGAGCTTCGACATAATCTCCTATGTTCTTCAGGATGTCTCCGATTACGTTGGCACACTAGGCTTCCTCCTAATGATTGCCTTCCATTGAAGCATGTTTGTAAACTCTCACTAAGCTGAGCCATTTCAGCCATGATTCAGGGATTGGGATTCAAAATTAGGTATTATAAAGAGATTTGGTTTTGAAGGTTGAAGGATTTTCTCTTCAGACATTGAAGAGAATTTTGATTCGTGAGGTTTATTTTGTTCAAAAATGGTGGAGATGAAACACCCGCCAAAAGATTTGGGGGTTGGATCCATTTTGGTGATGGTTAGGGCCGTCAATTGGCTCTGGCTAGGGTCTGTTGAAGCCCGGCCCCAGTGACCCTAGCTCGGCCAAAGCCTAGGAGGGCCTAACTTGGTAGGACCAAGCTGTAAGCACCCAATTTTTACACCCTGATTAACCCTAGTTAACCTTCGTTAACCATGGTTGTCCCCGGCCAAACCCTAGTAGCCCTAGGTAGACCCCAACCCTAAACCCTAGGCTAATCCTAACTAAAACCCTAGAATCTGAACTATATGGGCTAAGGCCCATTCCAATTAATCAAAACCCTAAGCCCTAGTCTAACCCTAGGCTAACCCTAGCTAAACCCTAGATCTAACCCTAGATAAACCCTAGACTTAGCCCTAGTCCTAAACCCTAGGTATACCCTAAGCTAAAACTACATGGACTCAAGGCCCATTTAGGATTCCAATATAAAAAAAAAAAAAAGCCCATGGCCTTTTGGGATCTTAGGGTGGGACCCACCAAAAAAATTAGTAATAAAAAAAAAGAAAAAAAGAGGGGATTTTGAAAATTTGGGCGCCAACCACATGTGGCAGGGCCCACATGCGGGTTGGCCCAAATTAACAAACCAACTAAAAAAATAAATAAAACCATTCATCGTCTTCCTTAGGCAAGCCATCGTACCAGCTGCTGCCCTGCTCCATCCCAGTTGCCCCCTGACCACCTGGCTGCTCCAGCCTTTGTCCCGCATGCCTAGGGGTGATCCCTCATCCCTATCCCTTCCCCTCCTCTCCTTTAAAACCCACCACCAACCACTGTTTGGATGGGAGATTTTCAAAAAAAAAAAAAACCCTGTGCACAGTTACTGTGGTAGCTCTGCTAGCCCACTATATCCCCTTCTCCACCACTTATCTCACCCTTTAGAGTATCTCCCTACTCCCCTAGGCCCTCCTCAAATCCCTCAGGCATCAACCACCGCCACCCACTGTTTCAACAGCCCCTTTTGTTTAAAAAAAAAATAATACAGAGAGAGAGAGAGCTCCACCCCTCACTCCAGTCCACTCTAGCCCCTGAGTCCCACCGTGAGTGATGCCCACGCCCCCCCCTAAGCTCTGTTACAGCAGCACCATCTCTGGTGGATCCTAAATCGAGAGGGTATACACCTCCCATTTTTCTATTTTCTTCATTGTTTGTTATCACCATTGTGAGGGACCCCTAGTCCCATTCCAGGGGTCCCATTTTGCCTTTTGTTTTTTTATTTCAGTAGGATAGTTCACCTGGGACAGCCACCCCTTACCTTAACAGTAGGCATGGGGGAGCTTCCCTTGTGATACAGCCAAGGGATCACCAGCCCCACCACCACAGCATGCATAGCAGCCTTCCTAGACGTCTGGAGGGTCCTCAATCCAAGAAGAACCCCCTGGATTGTTACTAGTCTAAACCCTAACAAGCCACAAGAGAAAATTTTTTTAAAAAAAATTATGGGAAACCTTTTTCAGGCAGCCACCTGTAACTGTGGTTTAACCATGGTTAGAACTGGCCCTGGTCAAGACCAGGGCCATGGTTAGACTCCTCACACATAGGGCTTCCCCCCCGTGTATTTTCAGCCTCCAACTCGCCCGTTAACCATGATTGAATCGATCCCAAAGTGGGTCGACCGTCAGAAAAGCAGTTCGACGAAGCAACTTTGAGCCTTTGTGGGGCCCACGTACGGCCTCCTCTTGGGCTCCACAAGGGCCCAAATTGTTCACCACATGATAGACTTCATAATGGTGATCTCAGATCCCTCAGGGGTTGAGCCAATCAGCAGAAAAATCACCGCAAAGCTTGTGAAAAATCTATTTGGTTTCCTTTTCTAAAAAAATGTCATTTTATGTGAAGTGCAACCAGACAACTTTGGACCTCTGTGAGGTCCACACCCGACCTTCCCTTGGACTCTACAAAGGTTTAAAACGTTCACCGGACTTCAGGCTACCCACTGGTAGTCTCAGTTTCTTCATGGTTCCCTCGCTAACCTTGGTTGAACTCGCGTTAACTGTGGTTAAAAATGAAACAATTCTTTAGATTTTTTTGCATTTGTTGGACTTTGTGGGGGCCCAGACCGGGTAAGAGGTCAATTTAGGCCCTACCATGGACCCTGGGCCCACTCTTGACCCAATCGGACCCTTAACCATGGTTAAACTCACCTGTGGTTAACCTTTAACTATGGTCAAGCAGCCCATGAACTCAAAAAATTCTGGAAAAATCACCACAAATTTAAAAATATTCTCTGGAATCCAGAAATATCATCTGGGGTAGTTTTTGTTTTGGTTAGAGCCCTTAACCATGATTAAACACCATGTTTGGTTAATTTTTAACCATGATTAAGCAGTTCTTAACCATAGAAAATCTGGAAAAATGTTCAAAAATTCTAAAATAATCTGAGAAGCTCAAAAAGGATCTCACTCGACCATTTAACCCTGGTTAAGACCCTTAACCATGCTAACCTTCGCCCCTTTAACCATGGTTAAGCATCCTTAACTACTGGAAAAAATCCCAAAAAAATCAGAAAAATACAAAAAGATCAAAAATATTGATATTGGACCTTTTAACCATGGTTAGCATCCCTAACTATGGTTAATCACCTTCTTAACCCCGGCTATCAACCCTAACCCTTGGTTAAGACATCCTAGGCCTACCGGGCTCACCCTTTGTCCTACCGAGCCCAACCCTAGTCTACCGGACTTACCCCAGGCCTAATGGGCCAAACCAGCCTACTAGGCTTCACCCTCGGTCTACCGTGCCCAACCTTAGTCTGCCTAAGCCTACCGGGCCCAAACCATGCACTTTGACCAACCCCAGTCAACCCAACCCTAGTCTATCGGACTAGCCCCACTAGCCACCCTTGGTGCATACACAGACGCCCCCAACCTTGTCACGGGCTCATCTGTCAGAACTACGCTCGGTCTGATCTCTCTCCAATGTGAGTACGTAGGCATCCCAACCCGGGTTCAACCTTAGTCTACGATTTTCTCCTTCTTGGATTAGTATTACATTGAACACTAAGACATTTGATTAAAATTGAGCTTAATTAGGCTTAACCCTAGCAAGTAGGAAAACACTGAAAAGTGGAAGTACTGGGGTAGCTAACCCTTTTTTCGGACTTAACCGAACCTCGTACCCTAATATCAATTGCAGACCAAGACCTTATCCAAGTCCCGGGAACTTATCCTTTCTGAATGAATAGGTGACAACTTTAAACTCACTCATGAGATCAAATCAGGGTTTCCTCAAAACCCGGGCTCATACTTCTGACGACTCTGCTGGGGAAACTAAGGTTCAACCCGAAACCTAGGTTTAAGCCAAATAAATCTCAAATTAATCAAATGCCTTAGTATTTAACCTAATACTCATCATTTTTTCATCTCATTGGTGATTTGTGTACTGTGCATAGCATACATAGCATATTAGTGTAACCAACCCAATACCCATTAGACAGACTTATTACGCTCACAGCTGCTGGATGACTATCCTCAGTGACAGGGGCTTAACAGTCTTGGAGGTCCATGGAACTTTGTCAGTTGGGTGACTATCCTCAGGAAACGGTTCTGAACGCTCCCACTTACACCAATCGTTCATTTCAGGGAGTCGCATATACGGTATTAAGTGATCCCTTCATCCTTAGGAACACGCTTGCATCACCCCAGTATGCATACATATAGCTTAGGCTAGGGTATAGTCTAAAAGCAGCCCACTTGGAGGGATACTCTAAACCCTAACCTACTTGCACCCTATACTTGTCCTTGGTCATGGTTGACTATCCGGGCACACTCTACCCGGATAACCACCCATCAAGGGCATGCAATGAGCCTAATTTATGCTTATAATGAAACACATCCTACCATGCTTCCTGACATAGCATATGAGGTTCAAATCCCAATTGATTTGGTCTTCACCAGATTTATACTTGACCTTGACCTGATAGGCCCTCGGTTCCCAACAATCTGGGTAAAGCATACCAGAACTCTATCCGTCTACCCTATCGGATCACAAGTGTCTTGTCACACCAAGAAAATATTGCATCATTTTTGCATAGTTCATCTGCATACACAGTGCACTCACATCAAGTCTACATGGCAAGTCCTTCAGGGATAACCCAGTCGATTGGTCAACCGGCCCGGCCCGTGCATTTGACTTCTCAGGGGGTATGTGGCCAGAACCTCTAAAAAGCAATTGAGGCCTTCACCCCGAGTCAGAGTATTGCTTGAGCTCTCAGTACTACAAAATCGGGACAATCCTAAACTTATCCATGGTTAAACCGGACCCTCATGTACGCAACTATCCAGTGTTGGAACCCATTTCACATAGTGTTTCATTTTGGTAAGGACGAACTGTACCCAACACTGGAAGAGATTCAGTGCATCTTAGGATTAAACATGGACGGGAAAGCCATAGTACCGTGCTATAAGATAACATATCTGGCAGACCTATCCAGGTTCTTGCATATCAAGTCTGCTTGCTAGCAGCCTGGTCCTAATGACTCTTTTGATCGGATACCCGTAAAAAAGCAGTGCAACCGCAAGTAAAACCCTGACTCCATTACGGTAGAACTTCCCGGTCTCAACGCCCTTGCACTGATAGCTAAATCTCAGCTGATATTCCTGAGGTGTCGTACACTTGTCAAGTTAGTACTGATGAGAATTATCAAGGACACCTGCAGTTCCGAAACCATCATACCAGTCATCTTTACAGAGCTTCTCAAGGCTCCCAATCAGGCAACAGATCGTAGAAAAGACATCTTCCATGCCAGTACACCTCTTCTACACATGTGGCTAGTAGGAAACATGCCTACAATTATAGTCATACCAATCAACCTCCATGAAGTCTACAGTCTACCTCGGAAGATCTCTTAGAATAAGGGCCCGATAATGACAACGGACGTCAAGAAGCTCTACCAGCTTCTCCAAACCTTGACAAAGGAGGAGATCGTGTGGCAGTGCGAATGGCTTGTACTAAAAAAGTTACCTCGTGTTATCATCACCAGAAGATGATGCATGATCCTTGTCGGGTTTACGGGCTCTGCAATCCACGTTCCACTCCGAATCCTTCAACAGTTCAGATTCCCTCAGTGTATCCCAGTGACAGACCGGCGAAGAAATGATTAGATCACTTTCACTATACACTCTGATAGGCTCACACGTCGATTCCTATCAGATTGGCAAAAGCTTCAGGCAGGATCAGTGGCCAGATTTCGTGGTTACATCAGGACCACCTACAAATGCAGCATACTGACTTTGGGCAGAAGAACCTGACATTCCATCCAGCATGCCCATGCCTAGGGAACTACCCACACCAGTCTCAGCTTCATCACATTGAACCATACCCTTACCTAAAAAGGTAGTTCCCTAGAGAGACATCTTCTTGGAGAGACAACTCCAAATACAGATGAAAGAGAGTGGCTAAGGAAAGCTCAACAGGCATCCAGGCTACAAGAAGCAGAGCAGGACATCAAATCTCAGGCCATACGGGAGCAGATCGAGCATCTCGAGCAAACACTCCAGTTTTACCAGAAGAAGCGGAGAGGTGATACCAGAGAAACCACTATCATCCGGGCCCAACTGCACTTCTACCAAGAGTAGCTCGACAGTGCAAAGGCTGAGATGACTACTCGGATCCGACAGTTTGGATCTCGGATGTTTAATGTTGTTGAAGCCATTGAGAACATGGAAGTTGAGGTCACATCCCCCCAACAGTAAATCATGGGCCTAGACGGTGTGCCCCGACCAATTGACTTCGTAATCCCTAACGGACCTGCCTAGGATCGAGTATTTTTCTCTTTTTGAGTCATAGTCCTGTATTTTCCTCCCGCACATCAAATGCAAAATCCTTTCTAGCATCCTTTTCCTCGCAATGCCACCCATCATTAGGCATAAACACTCGCACTATGCCCCTCTAGCATTATTGCATCATTCATGCATTCTCATCATGGTCCATGCATTGCATTTGCACCAGCTAGGGTCACTACACATACACTATAGGTACACTACACCTTGCACTTGCACCACCGGTATGCTACACTATCAGCACCGGTATACTACACTAGGCATTTACACATGCACTGTCACCGCATCTGCCTTACTAAGGCACTGCACTTGTACCTATCTAATAAAGCATAGAACCCAATCTATCCTAGTCTAGGCATCGCCCTCCAAGCTATAAGAGTCCAATCTATCCTAGCCCGGGCATCATTGCCATTGCACTCACTGCATCTAACATCACTCGAGTACAGCCCACACATCATGAGCACTGCTTAGGGTCGAGTCTTTTCTCTTTTTGAGTCTCACCTCATTCATTGGGTTTTTACCCGCACATGCTTATGCATTTGAGATTCATATACCTTACCTCCAGTATTGACTCGTTCTATCTTTCCAGTCTATCCTATCTCTGTTCGGGTGACACCCTTACTTTTCATAGGAGGGCCTTACCCAACTTTATTCATTACAAGTTTAGCTAAATGAGAGGCAACAATTCTTGCATCTCCCGCCCTCAACTATCAGAATGGTCTCCCCAGATCAATGAAATATAGTAATGTGCTTCATCCGCAGCTAATAAATAACCCCACCCTTCCGGTTTCCATGATTAGCCATGGATTCGATGGATGGCGTGCCATCTCCCTACCTACAGCTTTCAGTGCCATACAGGGTGGGAATCAAGAAGTTGCAACATTGAATGCAAGGCCTCTATCTGCACACTCTCCCAGCCCTAATGAACCGTTCCTTTTCATGATTACCCCCTTCTCGTCCTTATGAGGTAGGTGGAATCATCAAGTGAAATGAACCGCTTTCTCAATTTGATTTGAGAAAAATACAAGGAATGAGATGAGTTGAGCATTGATTAGTGCTTGTTCACAAAGTGCCCTGACTACGGGAAGTGAAGGCGGAATGATCGTAGGCAGACCTAATTATACCGATGTGGCAACTTAAGGACTCAAGCGGCGGAACGCGGAGAAGCATCGAGCAGCTAAGAAATCATCTTGACAACCCTTCTCCGCTAAGAGCAGGACATCAAGGAAATCAAGTCTCTCCTCCATGATATGACTACCGCTCTCAACAAGCTCCGGGTGGCACAAGGTCAAACCCAGATCCGCCCCCTATCGTTCAGGCAAACACACCTAGCCTTGTGGCACAACCAGACCTTCCTCTCGCCTGCTTCCTAAGCCTCAGGCACCACACAAGCATTTCATCCCTTCTCCCCTCAACTAGCTCCTACTAGTTCTCATTGATAGGAAACTGATCGCACTCCGCGGACCTACACCTCTACTACCTCCAGAAAAGCGAGACAGTAATTACAAGGAGAACAAGCACTGTGCTTTCCATCAAGGCCCTGGACATTCCACTGATCACTGCATTGCTCTAAAGCATGCAGTCGGAGACATAATCGATGAGGGCAAACACGACTATGTACCTGGTAACTGGACCTCCTGAAAACCTGTTCAGCCCATCACCTAGCCGCCGGTGTGCCACCCAGAGCAGTGCCTTCACTAGCTCATCTGAAGAAGGAGGCATGAAAATAAGATGCTGAGTTTGGTTGATCAAAACCAAGCCGAGTCTAAGTCTGTCTTAGCTAGGATTTCTTTCCTGTAAGAATCGGCCATAGTGGCCCTGTACGAGTCCAGTCAAACTCTTTCAATTCAATAAAATCACTTGTTTTTTAAGAGTTTCATCTCCATACTTGTATAGCTTAGTTGAATGCTTCCTAAGCTTATCTGCCTTAACAAGAGATCACCTAAACAGATAATCAAACCCATAATCCCCAAGGGTAAAATACGATAAAAAGTAGAATTCTCATCTAGGAACCTTGTCTTATACAGAGCCAGGTAGCAACTCTGAATGCAAAGGTCAAGACCTCGCCGCGCTAGGGGCAGGGGGCAATCAAAAGCAAGGGGCAAGCCCATCTCTGGTCATCCGACGTAATCTCCAATCAAAGCTCCCCCAAGACAATGCTTGGAGCAGAGAGCAACTTGAAGCAGAGCTGACACCTAAACAAGTGACTGACAACTGTGGGAAAAGCTGCACAAATTTACTTGGGGCAAATGCCTCACTCGAGAAAGCAAGGGGCAATATCGGACTGACCATCGGATCCCGAACCAATCAAATGGGCAAAATCAAACTACAATGCTTATGGTCTTGTCTGATAACGCTTGCACTTTCAGGAAATGACAGTAAGCGATCTTTGGCACCCCTTCATCTCTTTCAATGTAAACCCGTTTTACAGATAAATAAAATCCACTAGTTAGCCCATTTGAACCAACCAGCCTTCCTTTTATATAGCTTTTTCAGGGACACCCTCCCTTGCCAATCTATGGCATTTGCCTGAACTATGTCATTATCTGATCCTGTAAAGGATACGTAGGCAACCTGACAAATCAGATGCGGTCATTAAAGGTAATCATACATCCCCCAATCTCTCCTATGCAGAGTCCAAACATCCCCAGTGGAGCCAAAGTCTCTCTAAAACCTCTTCCCATAGAGTCCAGTAGAGCAAAAATCATCTCAACTTCCCCAGTCGAGTTGACTCTCAAGGGAACAAAAATTTCTATCAAAGGAAAACCCAAAATAGAACTGGAAACATTTTCAAGAGTCAGAGACTCCCTACAAAGACAACCTCTCCGGACTCTACTCCTAGCAGAAACCTTTCAGGGACAATCTCTCTCGAAAAACCATCCCCAAGTAGAGACAACCTCTCTCAAATTTCCAAAAAAAATATATATATAAACTCCACTGGAAATCCAAAAGTACAAATCCTCAGGAGAGTACAATAGAAGAGATCCCCAAAAGAGTTGCAAAGGAGAAATCTCAGGGTGTCCCAAACTTCGGTCCCTCAGCCTACATTTCATCCTATCACAGGTCTTCCTAGATCCCCTAGAGACTGGAAGTGCAAATAGCTTATCATGCAAGTATCCAAAAGCAAGATACCAATATCCAAGGCAACGGGAACAGAACTCCGTTCAAATCCATTGCGGGTCCAATGAAAACCAGAAATGACATTGGTATGCAAAAATTACGCGAACCCCAGACCTGGTCTCGAGACTAAGGGCAAAAAAGGAAAGAAAACTTATCGGCTTCGCAGGGATGAGAAAAATCGGCAACGGCCTCATTGCGCAAAAGTTATGCAAATCCCATGACTTGGTTATTCCAAAAATAAAAAAGGGAGAAAAGTTGAAGAGCAGTTTAGTAACAAAATCCGGCAACAATAAGGCTCACCGAACTCCTGACATTCCCCTGTAGGTCACTAACAAATGGCCCAGAGAAACAGATCCCCTGATAATAGCCTCCAGCAGAGCTCAATTCCCCAACAGACGGCTGATAATCTCCAACAAAGTACCACTCCCAGCAGATCATCAGCAATGGTCCACAACAGGGGCACATTCCCCAGCGGATCCCTAGTAGAAGCCTCCAATTGCTCTCTACAAACATTCTCTCTTGCAAGAATCTAAAAGCATCCAGTTTGCTTTTCAATAAACTTCTCTCCAGCCGGAATACTCAATCAGTAGCGAGGCAGAGCAATTCTTATTGGCAAAGCGACCCCAAGTCCTCGGCAAAGCCCGACTCCGCAAGATACAAAACATGACTTTATTAATGTCACAACAGGACAAATTTGTTTAGCATCGTACTCTACTCCTAAGGACAAAATCCGTTCACCCTGTGAAAGTGATCTCCTTATTAAACCACATAAGTGGACGAAGCATTCAACTTCAAATCCTGAGTCTCCTTGTCACCACCAGAGTTCCTATACTCGTCGGATCAACCATCCTCGAAGTCTCCCGAGTCTGTCAAATCCTGTGACATCTCTCAATCACCGCCAGAGTCCCAATACTTACCAGGTCAATCACTTTTTAAGTGTCTATCCACCGGCTTGGCCAGGTCAAATAGAATTCAGCAATTGCCCAAGATGCATCACGGTCCCAGCAAGAAGCGAGAGCAAGAACGAATGCCTCCTGAATCTTCAAACAATGAAGGACTGGTCTCCAAGAGTGAGTCATATACCCAGCCCTTCTTCAACCTGCATGCCATACCAGGGAAACCTGGATTAGTTGAGCCTTCCATGCATCAGCATAGTTCAAGTCGTGCATGCCATACACTAAACAAAGTTGCACATTAGTGGCACACACTTAATTGAGTTTCACATAATGCACTCAAGCTAATCAAATCCATCTGCACACTAGTGGTATACACTCAATCGAGTCGCACATAATGCACTTTAGCTAATCAAATCCAGCTGCACACTAGTGGTATACACTCAATCGAGTCGCACATAATGCACTTTAGCTAATCAAATCCAGCTGCACACCAGTTGCACACACTCAATTGAGTCACACAGAATGCACTCTAACTACTCAAATCCAACTGCACACTAGTTGCACACACTCAATAGAGTCACACATAATGCACTCTAGCTAATAAAATCCAGCTGCACACTAGTTGCACACACTCAATCAAGTCACTCCCTGCACTCAAGCTAGCTGCATTCAAGTTTCACATTGGACTCTAGCTATACACAATCAAGTTGCACTCATTACATCCTAGCTACATATTAGTTGCACACAAGGTGAAAGCCTCATCCAATACATTAAAGGCACCCAACACATTGCACTTTAATCACATGTACTTAATCAAGTCATCACTATAGTTGCGTACCTGTTGCTTCTCAACATTATTTCAAACATCATCAAAATCCAGTGCCTTTCGGTCATATCAACATCAATCCAACAAGTGCCTCCAGGCCATGCCTCAAATATTTGAACTTTTTGTAGATACCTTTATAGTGTACTCCACCCGACATCCTGTGTGTACCTTTACAGTGTACACCACCCACATGTCTCCTCTATGACACCCCCGTGTGTCCTGGGCATCCTACGTGAGCATCGACATAACTCACTTTGTCGACACCTCGCATGCCCGACATCACGCGTGTACCTTTATAGTGTACACAACCCGCATGCCTGACATCCTGCGCGTACCTTTACAGTGTACACCACCCGCATGTCCCCTTTGTGACACCCCGTGTGTCCTGGGCATCCCAGGTGAGCGTCAACATAACACACTTTTTCGACACCTCGCATGCCCGATATCTTGTGTGTACCTTGACAGTGTACACCACCCGCATGTTCCCTTTGTGACATCCCTGTGTGTCCTGGGCATCCTAGGTGAGCATCAACATAACACACTTTATCGACACCTCGCATGCCTGATATCCTACGTGTACCTTTACAGTGTACACCACCCACATGTCCCCTTTGTGACACTCCAGTGTGTCCTGGGCATCCCAGGTGAGCGCCGACATAACACACTTTGTCGACACCTCGAATGCCAGATATCCTGCGTGTACCTTTACAGTGTACACCACCTGCATGACTCCTTTGTGATACCCCGTGTGTTCTGAATATCTCAGGTGAGCGTCGACATAACCCACTTTGTCGACACTTCGCATGCCCAACACCCGCGTGTAACATTATAGTGTACACCACCCGCATATCCCCTTTGTGACACCCCCGTGTGTCTTGGGCACCCAAGTGAGCGTCGACATAACCCACTTTATCGACACTTCGCATGCCCGATACCCGCGTGTACCATTACAGTGTACACCACCCGCATGTCCCCTTTGTGACACACCCAGGTGTCCTGGGCATCCCAGGTGAGCGTTGACATAACCCACTCTATCAACACCTCGAGCGCCCGACATCCTGCGTGTACCTTTACAGTGTGCACCACCGACATGTCCCATTTGTGACACCCCCGTGCGTCCTATGAATCCCAGGTGAGCGTCGACATAACACACTTTGTCGACACCTCGCATGCCCGATATCCTGTGTGTATCTTGATAGTGTACACCACCCGCATGTCCCCTTTGTGACACCCCCATGTGTCTCGGGCATCTCAGGTGAGCGTTGACATGACTCACTTTGTCGACACCTCACATGCTCGACATCCCGTGTGCACCTTTACAGTATACACCACCCGCATATCCCCTCTATGACACCCCCGTGTGCCCTGGGCATCCTAGGTGGGCATCGACATAACTCACTTTGTCGACACCTCACATACTCGACATCCCGCGTGACCTTTACATTGTACATCACCCGCATGTCCCCTTTGTGACACCCTCGTGTGTCCTGGGCATCCCAGGTGAGCGTCGACATAACACACTTTGTCAACACCTCGAATGTCCGACATCCCGTGTGTACCTTCACAGTGTACACCACCCGCATGTCCCGTTATTGACACCCCTGTGTGTCTTTAGCATCCCAGGGGAGAGTCGACATAACACACTTTGTCGACACCTCGCATGCCTAACATCTTGTGTATAACTTTACAGTGTACACCATCCGTATGTCCCCTTTGTGACACCACTGTGTGTCTTGGGCATGCCAGGTGAGCGTCGACATAACAAACTTTGTTGACACCTCGCATGCCCAACATCCCGCGTGCACCTTTACAGTGTGCACCACCTGCTTGTCCTCCTCTTCGACACCCCATGTGTCCTTAGCATCCCAGGTGAGCGTCGACATAACAAACTTTATCGATACCTCGAATGCCCAACACCCTCGTGCGTTCTAGACAGCCCATGTGTCCTCTGATTGATTCGGTTAATATACCTCGGGGAACACTGTTTTGATCAATCCCCATCACCGCTTCCGAGCGACACTTTCTTTTGGCCAGCGCCTCAGGGTCACGCCGTCCCTGCAATCATTTCCTTCCCCAACTACTTGCTATCTCTTAGCCGTAGTCTTCATCACTTCACCACAATCACCATTTGCACAGCATGCATCATTCCTAACATCCATCTCGGTGTAAAAATAGGATATTTCCAGTCTTTGCCATTCAATCGTCATCCTGGCACTCTCCAGCAAAGAGGGGCAGCTATAAGCACACAATTTTAACACTCTACTTAACCATGGTTAACCTTTTTTAACCATGATTGTCCCCGGCCAAACCCTAGTAGCCCTAGGTAGACCGTAACCCAAGCCCTAGTAGCCCTAGATAAACCCCAACCCTAAACCCTAGGCTAACCCTAGCTAAAACCTTAGAATCTGAGCTATATGGGCTTAAGGCTCATTCCAATTAATCAAACCCCTAAGCCCTAGTCTAACCTTAGGCTAACCCTAGCTAAACCTGAGATCTAACCCTAGATTAACCCTAGACTTAGCCCTAGGCCTAACCCTAGTCCTAAACCTTAGGTCTACCCTAAGCTAAAACTCCATGGACTCAAGGCCCATTTAGGATTTTAATTTTAAAAAAAGGAAAAACAAAAAAAGTCCATGGCCTTTTGGGATCTTAGGGTGGGACCCACCTAAAAAAAAAAGAAAAAAAAGAGGGGAGTTTGAAATTTTGGGCCCTAACCCCATGTGGCAGGGCCCACATGCGGGTTGGCCCAAATTAACAAACCAAGTAAAAACAAAAAAAAAAAAAAAAAAACAATTTTTTTTTACTATTCATCTTCTTCCCCAGGCAGGCCAGCGTACCAGCTGCTGCCCTGCTCCATCCCAGCTGCCTCCCGACCACCTGGCTACTCCAGCCTTTGTCCCCCACGCCTAGGGGTTCCCTCATCCTTATCCCTTCCCCTTCTCTCACCACCGACCACTGTTTGGAGGGGAGATTTTCAAAAAAAAAAACCCTGTACATAGTTACTGTAGTAGCTCAGCCACTCCACTATATCTCCTTCTCCACCCCTTATCTTGCCCTTTAGAGTATCTCCCTACTCCCCTAGGCCCTCCTCAAATCCCTCAGGCATGAACCACCACCACCCACTGTTTCAACAACCTCTTTTGTTTTAAAAAAAAACAGTTGAGAGAGAGAAAGCTCCGCCCCTCACTCCAGTCCACTCCAGCCCCTGAGTCCCACCGTGAGTGATGCCCAAGGCCCTCCCTGAGCTCTATTACAGCAGCACCATCTCTATTGGATCCCAAACCGAGAGGGTATACACCTCCCTTTTCTATTGTCTTCATTGCTTTATTATCACCATTGTAAGGGACCCCTGGACCCATTCCAGGGGTCCCATATCGCCTTTTTATTTTTTATAATTCAGTAGGATAGTTCACCTGGGACAGTAACCCCCTACCTTAACAGTAGGCATGGGGAAGCTTCCCTTGTGATACAGCCAAGGGATCACCACCCCCATCACCACAGTGTGCATAGTAGCCTTCCTAGACGTCTGGGGGGTCCTCAATCCTTGAGGAACCCCCTGGATTGTCACTGGTCTACACCCCAGCAAGCCACAAGAAAAAAAATTTGAAAATTTTTTTTTGGGAAAACCGTTTCAGGCAGCCATTTGTAACTGTGGTTTAACCATGGTTAGACTCCTCACACGTAGGACTTCCCCCCGTGTAGTTTTGGCCTCCAACTCACCCATTAACCGTGGTTGAATCGACCCCAAAGTGGGGTCGACAATCTGAAAAACAGTTTGGCGGTGCAACTTTGAGCTTTTGTGGGGCCCACATATGGCTTCGTCTTGGGCCCCACAAGAGCCCAAATTGTTCACCACATGGCAGACTTTGTAACAGTGATCTCGGATCCCCCACGGGTTGAGCCAATTAGCGAAAAATCGTCGCAAAGCTTGTGACAAATCTGTTTGGTTTCCTTTTTTAAAAAACGTCATTTTACGTGAAGTTCAATGAGGCAACTTTGGACCTCTGTCGAGCCCATACTCGACCTTCCCTTGGGTCCCACAATGGCTCAAAATGTTCACTGGACTTCAGCCTACCCACTGATAGTCTCGGTTTTCCATGGTTCTCTCGTTAACCATGGTTAAACCCGCGTAGCTGTGGTTAAAAATGAAACAATTCTTTGGGTTTTTTTTGTATTTGTTAGACTTTGTGGGATCCCAGACAGGGTAGGAGGCTAGTCTAGGCCCTACCATAGACCCTGGGCCCACTCTTGACCCAACCGGACCCTTAACCATGATTAAACTCACCCGTGGTTAACCCTTAATCATGGTTAAGCAGCCCATGAACTCAAAATTTTTTGGAAAAATCAGCAAATATTCATAAATATTCTCTAAAATCCAGAATTGTCCTCTAGGAAAATTTTTGTTTTAGTTAGACCCCTTAACCATGGTTAAACATTATGTTTGATTAACTTTTAACCATGGTTAAGCAGTCCTTAACCATAAAAAATCTGAAAAAATACTCAAAAATTCCAAAATAATCTGAGAAGCTCAAAAATGGTCTTACTCGGCCATTTAACCATGGCTAAGACCCTTAAGCATGATGACCTTCCTCCCTTTAATCGTGGTTAAGCATCCTTAACCACTGGGAAAAACCTGTAAAAATCTGAAAAGAATTAGAAAAATATAAAAAAATCAAAAATATTGATATTGGACCTTTTAACTATGGTTGGCACCCCTAACTATGGTTAATCACCTACTTAACCCCGGTTAACAACCCTAACCCTTGGTTAAGACACCTTGGGCCTACCAGGCCTCACCATTTGGCCTATCGGACCTAACCCTAGTCTACCGAACTTACCTTAGGCCTACTGGGCCAAACCAGCCTACCGGGCTTCGCCCTCGGCCTACCGGGCCCAACCCTAGTCTACCGGACTTACCTTAGGCCTATCGGACCCAAACTATGCACTTTGACTAACCTCGGTCAACCCAACCCTAGTCTACTGGACTAGGCCCACTAGCCACCCTTGGTGCACACAGACACCCCCAGCCTTGGCACGGGCTCATGTGCCAGAATTACACTCGGTCTGATCTCATCCCAATATGAGTGCGTAGGCAGCTAAACCCGGGTTCGACCCTAATCTAGGATTTTCTCCTTCTTGGATTAGCATTACATTGAACACTAAGACATTTAATTAAAATTGAGCTTAATTTGGCTTAACCCTAGCAAGTTGGGAACCACTGAAAAGTGGAAGTGCTGGGGTGCCTAACCCCTTCCCCGGACTAAACCGAACCTCTTACCCTAATCTTAATCGCAGACCAAGATCTTATCCAAGTCCCGGAGACTTATCCCTTCTAAATGAATAGGTGACAACTCTAGACTCACCCGTGAGATCAAATCAGGGTTTCCCCGAAGCGCGCGCTCACACAAGCCCTATGCTTAAGGGCAGTAGATGCCACCCACCCTAAATAAATATCATAAAAAATAAGAAATTAGAATATTTATCAAAATTTTTATTGAATTATAAATAGAGGGTGTCAACAGTCTGGGTCAGGCCATACCCATTTATTTAAAAAAAAATGGGCATTGCCAGGTTGTGCACAGCCCAACACATATAGAAGTACACTATATTAGGCCTCAGGCCTAAGACTCCAAGCTTAGGTTCGCCCAACTATTTAATTGAATCGTGGGGAAGCTTGCCCATTGATACCTTTAATTGTTAATTTAAGAAATCAGATAACTTAATTGAAAATACAAAAATTAGGGTGGTGAATTCTTTTTACATGGATTCTCTATTTTACCATGTGTTAGCAATCTCCATGGTGTCGGCACCTTTAAGAGTATTAGTACACATTCTTGTACAAGTATAAATTCATTGTAATATATAAGTCTAGTAATAGAGATAAATTAAGTTAGAGCTTAATTAATGTGAAAAATAAGGTAGGGAAAGTACATATGGGGAATAATTCATTGTGTGTGTGTGTGGCTCTGCCTAAAAACTCTTATGTTATATTAAGGTGAGTTCATTATGGAGACATATAGCAAAAACATTAACACAATTGGAGATGTGTAGCTCATTCAGTCGGCTTAATTTTGTGTCATGTGTCTCCCAATGGACCTATCTTGACATCCAATGATGGGAACCCTTACAAACATGCCGCATGTTGAGATTTTATAAGGGACTCTAACTAGACCATCTAGTGAGGTCGCTAATGATGAGAGAAATTTCCATTTTATATATCTATCTATCTATATTAATTAATATTATATGCCGGTTGGTTCTACGTGGCATATCTCATTAGTCTCTATTATCTATTACGGTTGATGCCACGTGTCTATTAACATGACAGCTACTATTTAATTTATCCAACAAGAATACACCATGTCATCCTTTTAATTATTATTCATTTTTCCCAATTAAGTGATATGTTAAATGTTCACCTTCACCCTTTCAAATTCTATTATTTAGCTCTTCAAATTTCACTCCTCTAATTAGAATTAATTAAGTTGTAACATTTAAATTATTAAAAATATGAATCTTAAGGGTCTCTTTTTTCTTCCATCCACATCCTCTTTTTTTAACTATAATTTATTAAATTATAACATATACCATCCTCACATTTTTTGACTCTTGGTCTTCCTTCTCCCTAATCCCCTATAAATAGTAGACAAATCCACAAGAGAATTTTTATTCTCAAACATGCAAAGGTTTGGCATGTCTTATGCACTTCAGTTATTATAGTTCACTAAGGAAGTTTTTCCTAAACATTTGAGCATTTAGAGTGGAAATCATAAGAGGTTTGCTTTTTATGATTACTATTGGGAAGTTCTTGAGTCTGAGCACATTCTACATGAAGCTTTGGATGGGTATTGTGCATTTTAGGCACTATTTTAGGTCTTCTATTTTGCTTTTGCAGTAACGATTTGAAATAACATGTATTATCCTATGACGTCCCGAACCAGCGCCTAAGGAATCATATTCCGAGATGCGTACCTGTTCCTCATAACTAAGCATGAGGAAGACTATACCCACGAAAATACGAAAATTTTCAAACTTTTATTCAAAAGCCTACATAAGCAATAATAACTGGTTATCACAATAGCCCATCATCAGCAAATATGTTACCTTACTAGCTACAGTAGCTTTTATTTTTAGCGCTACAAATACGCCGGTACACTTTCCAAAATCTATCAAGCGTAGTTCCTTGCCAATTGACAACCACTTCAGAATTTAAAGACCTAAAATGAGGGGTGAGCTATAGATCCCAGCAAAATCCACAATCCATCTACACTATTTTCCACATAATAATATCCATCAATAACGATTTATTATTACAGTTTAATTCTCATATTATAATAATTTGCAGAATAATAATATCAAAATTTGTGACCTGAGGTCACTCATGGCTATATCACCCGATTCGAGGTTTCCAACTTCCAAGTGTTTTCTATTGTCAAGTTCATCCAATCATTGTCCATAACACCAAGTTACCGTCTTAGATAACCGCTCACACTCTATCGTTGAGTCCAAAGACTCGATCGACTGGGCTTTCCCTCATGTACAACCTCTATCCCTGAGTCAACTGACTCAATTATCAACAAATTTGGACTTCTCCCGATTATGACCAATCCTTGGGTATGCCGACGCAATTAACCTTAAATTTGTATATTTCACACATAACCCGGGTCTTCACCTGATGACTGTCAGGAACAACACATCTGACATAAGCCACTGTCAGGAACCACACCTTTGACATATCACATTCTGCCAGGAACAACACCTCTGATATGTCACACTCTGTCAGAAACAACACCTCTGACATATCACTTTATATTTTCCCACTGTGAAAACACTGGCTCACACAACCACATTTGCTAGGAAACGCATCTGATTGCCAAGATACACATCTGATTGCTAGGATACACATCTAATCGTCAGGATACACATCTGATAGCCAAGAAACCCATCCGACCTGCCAGGAAAAGAAACTCATCTGACATGCTAGGGATGCACCTCTGACTAACAGGAACCCAAAAATCTCATATTGAGCTATTCAAATAACTATACTTTGAGGACTTCTTACATAAGTCCTAGATACTCTCATAAAATAAAATTAAACTCTTATGTCTTCTTGAGAGTTGATCTTTAACTTGATCTTGAATCTTTAGATTTGGCTTTGATTGCAAGATCTTCTTTTCTTGTTTGAGATCCGACTTGGATTTGGGCATGATATTGAATCTTCATTTTACTAGGATCCAATAGATTGGGTTGTTCATTCTTTATGATGGCTTGGATAAGGTTGAATGACTTGCTTGAGTAGATCCATTTTGATTTGCCTTAAATGATTTCCACTTTTTTATGCCTAAAGTGATGTGCTAATGTTCTCATAATCTGTATTTTTAAGAACACTTTGAAGAATCATTAATACCACAATTGTCATTCCATTATTATGTTATCATCAAAATTATTAACGGTAACCAAGGTTGTAACCTTGAGGCTGACAACACCTGACCGCCAGGAAACACCTCTCTGTCAGGAACACATCTGACATATCACTTTTTTAGTCATAACAACTTTGACATAACACCGTTGTCAAGCAACACATCTGATAACTAGGATACACATCTGATCGCCAGGATACCTATCTGATAGCCAGGAAACCCATCCGACTTGCCAGGAAAAGAAACTTATCTGACATGCCAGGGATACACCTTTGACTAACAGGAAACTCCTGACCACCAAGAAATACCTGACTACCAGGAACACCTCTGATAATATAACTCTGTTAGGCAAAACACCTTTGACAGTATAGCCGTGTCAGGCAAAACACCTCTGACATGAAATCCTGTCAGGTACCACACATCTGACATCTCTTCCCGTCATGCATAACACCTTTAACAATATAACTCTATCAGGCAAAACACCTCTGACTTCAAATCCTGTCAGACAGAACACCTCTGACAGTATAACCCTATCAGAAAAAAAACCTCTGACATCAAATAACTCTGTTAGGCAAAACACCTTTGACAGTATAACCCTATCAGGCAAAACACCTCTGACATCAAATCCTGTCAGGTACCACACATCTGACATCAAATCCTGTCATGCATAACATCTTTGACAATATAACTCTATCAAGCAAAACACCTCTGACATCAAATCCTGTCAGGCACAACAAATCTAGCATCAAATCCTGTTAGATACAACACCTCTGACAGTATAACCCTATCAGAAAAAATACCTCTGACATCAAATCCTGTCAGGCACAACACATTTGACATCAAATCCTGTCAGGCACAACACCTCTAATAGTACAACGCTTAATTTAACCTTTATTGGGATGTACATGCCTCTGCAGAACATCATCCCTCAAGGCAACCATCATAGGTCATCACAGCATCTGTTGGGTGCATACCTACCGACATAGGCCAATGCCCCCTCAAGATAACATCATTGAATTCATAAACTCAATACATCAATAGGCCCGTAGACCCCAATCAACCTTGGGCCCATAAGCCCAATGTCATCCTAACTCTCCCAACTATCAGCCACGAAGGAACCTTGGCTCTTAGTAGACCCACCTCTCCAGACCTAATCAAAGAGGGACCACGGATAGCGTTTAACACATATTAGGTTTTCTAACCATAGAAAATCCCTAATTAATCCAAGTTTCGCTTGATTAATTGAATTAGTTGGGCCTCACGCCCGTGGACCAAGTCCGAGGGTATACCGGTTTTGGTGTGGAACATTACCTGACCAATGGACCATTTCATCGCCTTACCATGTCCAAACAACATCACATCACACAAGGATTGTTCCGAGGTGGAACTTTACCAGGCCAATGGACCCTACCATTGCCTTTCAAGCGTCAAAATAACATCACATCACGCATAGAAAAGCCCAACCAGGCTTTCGGAAGACCACGTGTGTAAAGACCCAAAACTTGTTATCTTAATATTTGTGCACATTAAATGATAATCTTGATATTGGTGGCTTGCATTTAATACTTCGGCACTTAATGATCTTAAGTCAAATTAAAAACAACTAAGTTCAGAAATGTCAGAAATTCTAGAAGGGGTGTGGTTTTAGCAAAAACATAAATTGTTGAATTTTGATATTATTTTTCCCGGAAATGGATGTTTATAGGTTAAATAAAGGTATATGATTTTATGAGATTTTATTATTAATTATAGAGTGGTTAACTCGGCTATCGAAAATCTTACGATGAAAGAGATTTTCAGTTTTTAGCCTAAAACTAGAAAGTGAGATTTTAATTTATAAGGAATTGGATTTTTTAGTATTTTTTATTGAATCCAAATGGGGGTTACTTCCTTATTTTAATTTAAAAATTTTAAGTAAATGAAATGAAAATTTAAAAACATTTACTTAAATGTTTTAAAGGAAAATAAGTATGCTAATGGGCTGATGCTGAAGAGGAAAGGGTGCTTGTTCTATTGAGAAAATAGGAACTGTGCTAGCTGCGATCAATCGCAAGTAACCTACGATCGATCGTACTCAATCAAAAATTTGAAAAAACTCTCTATGTGTTATACAACAATTTACTACTAGGTGCGATAGATCGCAGTGTATGTGCGATCGATCTCAATATATGTGCGATTGATCGCAGGAGCCCAGAAATTTTTAAAAGTTAAGAAAATCAGAGTTTTAAACCCCTAGGCTACAAATAGAGGTTCTAATTCGAGAGTTTCAAATGGAAAGAGGTTTTAAACCTAATTTGTGAGAGAATAGGAAAAAACCTAAGGTTTCAAGAGGAATTTTACTTAGAGAAGGAGCATCTTGTTTGGAGAAGGAGGATTTAGCTTGGAGATTACCCCCCAAAGCCTCAAGGAACATTCTTAAGCAATTTGGATCGAAGGGAACGATCCCTAAGGTCGATATATTTTCTAATCTAACCTTAGTAAATGTTTTACATGTTTTAAAAAATAATGTCTATGGATTAGCAATGGTATTACATGATTATGCAAAGATGGTTAGGTAATAAGCATGAATGGAGGATTTTACTCTTGAAATGAGAGTTTTGCATGTGTTACAAGTTCTATTGTGTATGAATGATCGATATCCTCTCTAATCTAACTCTATTTTGTATTATTGAATGATTTTATTATGATCAAAATAAGATTATTGAATTTCTATCATAATTTTGAAAATATTATTGAATGTGAAACTGAAAATGGAGTATTGAAATTGTTAGGAATTTTATTTAGCATGATAAAGAAAATAGATGTTGTTTATTGTTAATTGATATGATTATATTGAATATGGAAGCTTAGAAATGATGGAGAATGAGTTTAAATGAAATGGTTGAGGAGTATGAATGAATGAAAATGATGGTAGATGGGCTAAAATGAAGAATGGATTAATTATGAATGTATGGATTGGTGTTGGATTTGTAATTGATGAGTATTGCTATGGTGAGGGAAATGTGAAAATGGGGAAAAGGCATTGTATACATAATTAACGAATGGAAGGTGTTTGTTGAAATGTCAAGTAATACTAAGTATTGAAATGATAATGTTGAAATGTTTACATGAGCATGATGAGATTTGATATGTGTTACGATGAATTATGTCTATTTATGTTGTAAGGTGATCGATATTCGGATAGGCTAAAGCCAAGAGGAGGTCCTCCATGTTGGGAATTCTCTAACTAGGGAGATGTAACTTAACGGAGTTTCTTGGCGGAAGACTGAAATCTAGGTGATGATCGAATTCGGATCTTAATCACGACACTTAAGCACAAGCTCACATGTGTGGTAGATTACAAGTTTCACAGGTACACAAGCATGATACGGACATTGCATCAACACTGAACACTGGACATTGAAATACAAGTATAAGAATAAGTACAAGTACAAGTACAAGCACAAGCCCAAGCACAAGAACAAGTGCATGAATTACAAGTACACTGAAACATGAACATTGAACTTATCATGCGTTATCGGATTTATCATGCATTGTTGAACTTATCATGGTTTGTCGGAACTTATCATGCGTTGTCGAACTTATCATGTGTTGTTGGATTTATCATACATTGTCGGAATTTATCATGCGTTGTTGAACTTATCATGGTTTGTCAGAACTTATCATGTGTTGTCGAACATGAACACTGAATTACAAGTACTGAAACATACGTATGGAACTTATCATACATTATCGAACTTATCATGCATTGTCGGAACTTATCATACGTTGTCGAATATGAACACTGAATTACAAGTACTGAAACATAAGTATGGAACTTATCATACATTATTGAACTTATCATGTATTGTCGGAACTTATCATACGTTGTCGAATATGAACACTGAATTACAAGTACTGAAACATAAGTATGGAACTTATCATACATTATTGAACTTATCATGCATTGTCGGAACTTATCATACGTTGTCGAATATGAACACTGAATTACAAGTACTGAAACATAAGTATGGAACTTATCGCGTTGTCAGACATTGACAGTGAATTGCCAGTACCGAATCATGAATACTGAATTACAAGGACAATGAAATATGTCATGATATATTCACATATTTTTTATACTGTATAAATGTCATATAAATCTGTTATTGATTTTGTAAATGTCGTGTGAACCGTTATTTATTATTGATTATGCTATATGAACTTGTTATAGATTTTGTAAATGCCATATGAATATGTTATTGATTATGTCATATGAACCTGCCATAGATTATGTAAATGTCATATGAATCTGTCATAGATTATGCAAATGTTATATGAACAAATTATTGATTTTATAACTGTCGCATTAATTTGATATTGGTTATTAGAATGAGTTATTGTTATTGTTAGTTAGACTGGATATCCGCTGAGCGTTGTCAATGTTCAGTCGACCTGTTATTGTCGGTAGGTTTAGAGCCGGAGCGAATCTTCGAGTCGTAGGTTAAGGAAGTTGTGCGAGAAAGAGAGAATAAATGATCTCCAAGAGGAGGAATGGACATAGACAGTTTCTTTTGTATATTGTTAGATTTCTATTATTTTCAAAAGATTGTAATAAGTATCAGGTTTATGATGTTGCTTAGGTCTAATCACTTGTGGGGATCATTCTGATTTAATTGTGAGTAAAGTTAGTATTGGTTGTAAGTTGTACAGGATGGTTGCTTCATTTTATACATGGAAGATTTTTATTACTATTACAGTTTTATTAAGATATTTTTGTAGACTCGCATTTTAGTATTGCTTTCTACGGAGTTAAGCACGTTCAAGTAGTGTAACGGGCCCAATGTTCCATTAATTCCAAGGTGGGGTTTTGGGGAGTTACAATGTGATCGATCACCTAGGGATCGGAAAAAAATCCCTAGGTATTTTGCATGTCTGTGAAAGATCGCCCATACAAGGCCGATCGATTGCTGAGCCAAAATCTCGAGCCGTTTAGCCCAAAATTGAGGTCTATGCACCTCCTGCTTTTTCACACAAAGTGACATACTTTATATCGGGTCTCCTACCCTTTTTCATCCATATTCCATCACGAATCATTTCAAGTGAGCCAAAATTTTGAGCTATCTAACCCGAAACTGAGGGCTACACCCCTCTACTCAATTTCGACACATCCCTATCCTTCCATACATCGCATGTCGGGTCTCCGACCCTTTTTCATCAACATTTCATAACATAAACCATTCTAAGTATGAAAAGTATACTTTAAAAGGAAAATTAGAAAAGAGATGAATTTTACCTCCTACACAAAAAACGGAGCTCTGGATGGCAAAATGGACGTCGCCAATGTGTCCAGGACGTCGATGAACCTTAGGGTAGACCTTCTCTCTACTTTCTCTCTCTACTCTCTCTCTACATGCAAATCGAGGCTCCGAGTAGTGAAATGGACGACGCGGTTCCATCCGGAACGTCGAGAAACCCCAAGATAGAACTCCTCTTCTTTCTCTCTCTTCCTTTCTCTCTCCTCACTTTCTCTCTAGAAACTCTCACACAGAGTTTCTCTACCTTTAGGAGTGAGCACAAAAGAGGGGGGGATATGCCTCCTTATATAGGCCTTAGTGCCTATGTGGCACACGAGGTGACTAGGGCCATGTGCTCATCACATGGTCCACACAAGGTGGCGGTTGATCAGTTTGACCGATTTTCCACTTTTTCACGTGTACAGCCCACGTAATTCCATGAAATGACGTGCGATGATGACAAAATTGAATTGGGGTTGCCGAATTTATATGAAGATTAAAATAAAGCATTCATCAACACATTCACTTGGAAATATAATATAATATAATTTTAAATTAAAATCTAAGAATAAAATTTATTTATTTATCAATAAAACTATACCTCCATGAATAATCTAACAATAACAAACTATATTTTCATTAACTAGTATGAATTTGTTTAGAGTAAGATCAAAATACATATGTGCACATGGTAATCTAAACAATAATACTTCTCAGATATGCATCATCACTATATGGTTCTTCACCCTTAACTAAATGATCAATAATCTTATCATGTATTTATTTTATTACTGGTGATGAGCTACAAATTGACTCATCAATAAAAAAAATGTGGACTTGATGAGTGTACAAAAGTGGACTCCAAACTACTTATTATGTAATCCTTTACCACCCTTTCTAGTCTGAATCCAAAATTTAAAGTTTATATTCTGAACTTGTTTTCCCATCTATAGATTATAAATTCTAAGTATTTTTATATTATTTTATGCAGGGATTTCAAGTAAAGAGCTTTCATGGAAATCATCAGATAGAGAAAAGTCAAAAAGATGAAAAAAGTATCCAAACTTGGATTCTTTTTTTGGGATTGGAGAAAATAAAGCCCAAGTCCAAAAAGCCTAAGACCCAAGTTAAAGAGTCAAAGCCCAAGACCAAGTATAGAAAGATTTTCTCATACATGGGTGGAGAATCTTAGCATGATATGGATGATTGTGATTTTGACATAAAAATGATGGAACTCTCGTGAATTAGAAAGAAGAAGTGTGTTATATTGATGTTTCTATTTTAGAAAAATGAGAAAATCTAAATCAAATAAAAAATGAAATGGAAGAGCATCGACTATATATATCCCATGTCGTATGGACATCCCACCGTCACTCTGCACACGTTGGTGCTAGTCCCAACTTTCGAATATCCACTCTTCCCTCATTCTGTGTTCCCTTATTATTGTTTTAGTTATTCCTTTGTATGGAATGCTAAATTCCTACCTTTGGCTAGGGTGAAATTCTCTTAATGAGGTGATGCTAATTTGATTTAATCCAATGAATGTTTTTAATGTTTATGAATTCCATTTCTCTTGTTTTTTTAGTTTGAATCTCTCTTTCAATTGAATCTCTTGGTTTAAATCTTTTCATGAGTTCATTCACACTTTTCTCGTAGTTAGGTAATAATTATTGATTTCTCAAATGAAGAACTCTAATCTCAACAGATGTTATCCTTTGTTACCATATTGCCTCTGGGTTTATCGTTGACTTAGGATCTTTCCGGTGAAGTTATTGCTTGGGTTAAAACTTGGTTTGGATAGTTGAGTAGAAATTGATTTTAGGTTTTTATTATAAATTAAATTTCTAGATCTTCCGATTGAGGGTTTGTGATGTGAAATCTCCAATTGAGTTATACTTTAGATTAATCAAATTGATATTACACCATTAAGTGGAGGAAACCCGATACCTTGGCGCTTTCTCTCATTAATATTCCCTCTAAATTAATTTCAACTTTTTCTAAATTAATCTCTATTTTTACAAGCGTTCCCTACTTTCACTTCTTCCTGTGGACCGACATCCATTTACTGTACTGTAAATGTTCTGTATATCTTTAAATGACATCAAGACCTAATATCCAAGAGAAAGAATGGATCCCACAAAATTCTCCTAAGTCTCTAAAATCACTAAATAGGGTGAGACCCACACAATCTTTATTTCAAACAGTTTAAAAATAAGATTCCCAAACTAGAAAATGAGATAATCATCAATAAATCATCACATTATAATCATAAGAACATCAAAACACAACACAAGATAAGTGAACAAGAAATCAAAGAAAATACATATGGACTCAAAACTCTAAAAAGAAGAGAAAATCCAAAGTAGAAGCTAGTTTCCTCAAAGTAAAAGTACCTATCCAAATGATAAAGTGTGATACACAAAAGGAAGGAAAAAGTTAGGATAACCTCCAAAGCACTACAAGAAAGCTACCAATTAGCCACCGAAAAAATTTGTCTCTAATAATTGTTTTTCGTCATTAATAGTATCAGAGACGAAAATATTATCCGTCTCTATTCCGTGACAAATGTTCACGCAACTAATGATTTAGAGTATTAGAGACGGATTATTTCCATCTCTAAAAGTATTTAATTTTATTAAAAAAAATTTGCCCTCTCTTTCTTCCCTCTAGTGAGAGAGAGAGTACTGAAGAGAGAGAGAGAGCATAATAGAGAGAAAGAGAGTGGGTTAGAAGAGAGAGAGAGAGAACTGGAGAGCGCCTGATCAGAGGAGCTTAGCTCGCCCCGGAGGATGACCGGAGAAGATGGAGGAGACTCCTTTTCTTGTGCACATCAGATCTAGTATGAACCAGAGGTGGTCCCGGATTCCTTCACATGTCTTCCCAAAAGAGACGAGGACTGTTGCTTCATCAGTTGCTACTGTTGAAACTGTAAAAGATAAAACCCAACAAATAATCAACAATCAAGAAACCAGGAATTCCCTTCTCTCTACACTTTATGAGAAAAAAAACCCAAGAAGCTTACTTGATTTCTCTGCAACTGCTGGTCGGTAAGGACTTGATTTGAAAAAAACCCAAATTACGGTTCTTAACCCGCGCACAGACTGGAATGGGTTCGCTAGGGGGGGTCCAGAAGTCCTCTGCGATTGTAATACTAGTGTCCTTCATTGTTCATCTTCATTCTCACGACCTGTCCTGCCGCAGAACAAAGTAAACCTAAAGCATCGCTATTCACATTCATTGGAAACTTTAAAAAGAAAAAACCTCAAATCAGAAACTTTAAAAAGAAAAAAAATCATTTCAATCTTCTCAATAAACACAAAACTAGCTGGAATTTGAGAGAGATCCGGAGAGAGATCTAGAGAGGGAGAATCGAGTGAGAGAGAGGTAGAACCAAAAGAGATAGAGAGGAGAATGAGACAGAGAAACCATTCTAAATCTCCAGATGTAGACGCCCAAAATCCCCCGAATAGAGCTCCAAATTTAAAGCTCTAAAATCGCTTAGGTGGGAAAGAGGGTATGGAAATCTCCATTTTTGGGGGGAAAAAACCCTATTAAAACTCGAAATTGGTTTACCGTCACTAATGGTAATTATACTTTAAAAAATGAATTAAATGTCAAAATAATCATTAGACTGAAGTATTCCGTCACTAATGATCTTTAACCATTAGAGATGGAAATAAATCCGTCTCTAAAGATAATTTTATTTTAAAAAATGAATTAAATATCAAAATAAGCATTAGAGACAGAAATATTCCATTACTAATGGTCTTTGACTATTAGAGACGGAAATAAATCCGTCTCTAAAGGTAATTTTATTTTAAAAAATGAATTAAATGTCAAAATAAGCATTAGAGACGAAATTATTTCACCACTAATGGTCTTTGATTATTAGAGACGAAATTATTTCCTTCTCTAATGGTCTTTTAATATTAGAAAAGGAACATTAGTGACGGAATTAGTTTCCGTCTCTAAAAGTGATGCACTAGAGATGAAAATATTTTCCGTCTCTAATTTTCCATCGCTAGTTGGTAGTTATCTTGTAGTAAAGAGATCAAGTAAAAGCCAAAGTCCAATATTTACTGGAGAGAAAAGAGTTATATTTAAAGCTTTCGATGAGCGAGAGTCACATTATTCGGCCCTCACCTTCATTCAATCTTTTTCATCCTCAAAACTCTAAATATTCTCAAAGTCATTGAGACTTGTATCATTTTACCCAAAACAATTAAATTATAATTTGATCATCCATCTTTTGTGATTAGCTTACTATCGCAAAATTTTCTATCTGTATACTCAAACAACATGACACTTAAATTAGCTTTCATCTGTTACTCGAGCAATTAATTAGAGAAACATCACTTGTTTTTCAGCTCGTTTTATAATTAGGTGAAGAAGTGTGATTTTGATTTTTGAGTTTGATGAGATTCACTACAACCTTAATTCTGCCTAAATCTGTTATCCAGACCGTTATAAATTGAGTTATTTTAGAAGAAATGATTCAAAGAACAAAATATCAGATCACAAGGAAGAAAGGGAAGAAAGAAGAAAGTGATTCAGAGGGAGAGAAGAAAGAACAGTGAAGGATAATAGTGAAAAATGACTTTTCTCGACAAATCTCTTACTTTATCTCTTTGTAAAAACTTGTTTCTCTAGTTATAACAGGGGAAATTCTCAAAATGAAGAAATTCCTCTCCTTGAAACAAGCGCCGGGGGGGGGGGGGGGGGGGGGGGGGGGGGGGAGGGGTCACCTCTATTTATAGGTGATCAACAGAAATCATAACTAACTTGTACAGCTGTCATAACTGTTTTTGTAACCGACTTATAGAGAGAAAATATTGGATTTTGTCAAGAGAAAGACGTCTTTCACTTCAACTCCTTTAAACTTTTATGACCAAGGCTTCTAGATATATTCTTTAGAGGTTAAAGGCGGTGTTTGCTATACCCATCCTTTAACTACTTCTATCTAAGCCCTCCAAACCACAACTCATCATCCTCCTTCAAAGCGGTTGGGAACTACATCGTGAAAGCGGTCATACGCTTTCATGGTGTACTGTCCTTTTGAGGTAGCATATAAGTGTTCAGACAGCAACACTCCTCTACATAATAATAATATTTATAATAATCATCTTAAGTCCAATAGGGAAAACGGAGGTGTTGGACGAAGACACCCATCCCGTCAAGCCTTAAGAGAAACTGAGGAAAAAATCATCCTCAATGCTTTCTCCCTGACTGTCAGCTCAGGAAGTAACCCATGCTTTATTAGAATAAGTAATAAAGGGAAACAACCACACTCATTCCCATAGATAGGTAACAATTCATACTATTCCCCTTGACAAAGCAGATCCTTTTTTTGGTATAGGTCATAAGAAAAGTACACAAGGAGGTAATAATCCATACCATACCATACCCATCAATTATCAGAAAGGCATTGAAAGCCAAATAGGGGCATTGAAGCCATATTGATCATCAAAGGCGTTAAATCCTAAATCAGCATTCAGAAGCGTAAAAACTTAAATCAGCATCTAAAGGCGTTAGAGCCCAAATCAGCATCCAAATGCGTAAAAGCCTACAATCAAAACAAACAGCGTAAGAGCCATAATCAACCATCAAAAGCGCAAAAACTATAATCATCATCAATGGCGTAAAGATCAAAAATATCATCAAGTAGTAGAATCTTTGGAAGAATTAAAGGCGTAAGAGCCTAAAAATATCAAATCATTTGAATCACCATCAGTAGGCGTTAATAACTAAAATCTTCATTTATCAGATACATTTTATTTTCAAAGTTCTAACTATAACATGCCTATCTTAACAGCTTTATCCATGCCGCTTTTCACAGAATTCTATTAACCATATCTCAAAGGAGGATTTTCAGTATTTAATGTAATAAATCAGAATGTCTGTTGAGCCACGTGTCATTATTTTATTGGATCATAAACAATACTCTTAAATTTAAATCTCATAAATCAAGCTTTTCAATAATCATCATCAACATTAGGATATCTTAGTTTGGGCTACTGGAACCAACATATCATAATACCTTATTAATTGACTGACCCACTTTGCTTCTAGCCCTACAGTACTTGGCACCTAGTGAGGGTTGAATTTCAGACTTATGCCTGTATCATCGAAGTACTAATCTTGACTTTATACCATAGGAAGATCTATCTGGATTTTATTAGAAGAAAAAACCATACTTTTTACTTCATCACCTTATGAAAAATTCCAACATTTTCACATAAAATTAGAAACCATCAATTTATCTCTCCATTTTCTGTGCATAGACCTTCTCGGTAAAACAAATCAAACTGAGTTTTATCTCAAATGATAGTTTTTTACATTGAGAAATACCTAGAAATTTATTTCGGGAATCTGCTTAATTCTATCTCTATTTGTTTCTCTATTTGTTTCCTTTGAATTAAAGGTGAATGTAAGAAAAGAAAATCAACTTAAAGGACTTTTCCTTATAGGGGAAAAAAAGTGAGATGGTTACTCCTTTAGAATCAGAGCTCTTAAGGTGTACTTAAAATCTCTAAAGTTTCTTTCTTTTTGTATGACTTGCAATATGCCGGGACTTCAAGTACCAGGCTTCGTAAGTCTCGTTATTTGGGAATATTTGTATTCTTTTGTGTTGAGTAAACCATGAGTAAATTTGAAGTAATATTCTATATGCTTTACAAGTAATTGCTAATGGCTTCAATGAAACTAAAACCTTATATTAATGATGACTATGGATAGAGAGACGTGTACATTGGCTTACAGGAAAGACGACACAGATAGCCGTCAAAATAGTATAGCAATTTGAACCGGTCAACGAACATAACGAGAGAGGAGAAGAGAGATACTAGAAGAAGAAATGAAGCTGGGAAGAGTCCGGTCAAAATTCCTGCATGCGTGAAAATTGAAGTACTTCTTCCCTTTTGGGTAGAAATTGAAAATTCGATTTCATGAGTTTTTAAATGACAAGAGAATTGAAAATTTTAGAATTCTAAATAAAAGAATAACATCAAAACAGTCGATTCTTAGAAATTATCCTCCTATTCACCTCCTATTCAAGGCCTAATACAATAAACTAGAATAGAAATTGAACGAAACAAAAAGGCAGTTAAAGAAAAATAACTCACTTCTTTACGATTGGTAACATTTTTTCTCCCAATAGAAAATGTTTAGATGTCTTCACGATTGGAAAGTTCCAAACAAGAATGTACCATATGACATTATACATCCAGAAACATTGCACCAAAATCGAAACATTTAACTAAGTAACAAGGTACGAAGACATGAAAAGAAAGGTGAAAAGAAACATCAAGGCTTCGTTTGTTTGCCTGTGCCTGTGCCTATACATTTGGAAAAGGAGAAAATACATTTACACCCCTTCAAGTTTGACGAAAATACAAATAGACCCCTCAACTTTCAAAAAATTCATTGAATATCCTTACTTTTTAAAATAGTGGCACTTAGACCCCTTCATTAGTTGACCGTTAGTCAATTCACAGAAATACTGATATATGCACTAATGTATGCTAATGTCTGAAATATCTTAAAATTCAAAAATTACCCCTCTAATTTTTAGAAAACACTATTCTTACTCCAAAACACTATTTATTTAATATTTAAAAATCCGGTTCTCACCCATGAGGTCGCCACGTGTCCCTTATGACACCCCTAAACCATGGTTAAGATCCACCCACCAATTCTTGTTTTTTTAAAATATTAATTCTTTTTTGAAAAAAAAAAATTAGAGTTTTTTTAATATTAAAAATAGATTTTTAATATCACCCCTTGAGGTCGCCACGTGTCCCTTTTGACACCCCTAAACCGTGGTTAAGATTCATTCACCCATCCTTGGTATTTTTTTTTAAATATTAATTCTTTTTTGAAAATTAAAAAAAATTAGAGTTTTTTTAATATTAAAAAATTGTTTTTTAATACCACCCCTTGAGGTCGCCACATGTCCCATTTGACAGCCCTTAACCGTGGTTAAAATTCAACCACTCATCCTTGACTTTTTTAAAAAAAATATTAGTTCAATTTTGAAAATGAAAAAAAAAAGAGTTTTTTAATATCACTCCTCGAGGTCGTCACGTGTCCCTTTTGACACCTATTAACCGTGGTTAAGATTCAACCACCTATCCTTGTTTTTTCTTACATATTAATTTATTTTAAATTAAAAAAAATAGAGTTTTTTTAATATTAAAAACAGTATTTTAATATCACCTCTTGAGGTCGCCACGTGTCCCTTTTGACACCCCTTAACCGTGGTTAAGATTCATCCCACCCATCCTTGTTTTTTTTAAAAAAATATAATTCATTTTTGAAAATTAAGGGGTGAATCTTAACCATGGTTAAGGGGTGTCAAAAGGGACTCGTGGCGACCTCAAGGGATGACGGTTAAGGGGTGTCAGAAGGGACACGGGGGCACCTCAAGTGGTGATATTAAAAAACTGTTTTTAATATTAAAGAAACTCTAATTCTTTTTTTTTTAATTTTCAAAAATGAATTAATATTTAAAAAAGAAAGCCAAGGATGGGTGGGTGAATCTTAACCACGGTTAAGCGGTGTCAAAAGGGACACGTGGCGACCTCAAGGGGTGATATTAAAAAACTGTTTTTAATATTAAGAAAACTCAATTTTTTTTAAATTAAAAAGAAAATTAATATGTAAAAAAAAACAAGGATAGGTAGGTGAATCATAACCATGGTTAAGGGGTGTCAAAAGGGACATGTGACGACCTCACGGGGTGATATTAAAACACTCTATTTTTTTTTTTTAATTTTCAAAAATGAAGTAATATTTTTCTTAAAAGCCAAGGATGGGTGGGTGAATCTTAACCACGGTTAAGGGGTGTCAAAAGAGACATGTGGCGACCTCAAGGGGCGGTATTAAAAAACTTTTAATATTAAAAAACTCTAAATTTTTTTTTAATTTCAAAAATGAATTAATATTTAAAAAAAAACCAAGGATGAGTGGGTGAATCTTAACCATGGTTTAGGAGGGTCAAAAGGGACACGTGATGACCTCAAGGGGTGATATTAAAACACTCTATTTTTTTTTTAATTTTCAAAAATGAATTAACATTTTTTTAAAAGCCAATGATGGGTGGGTGAATCTTAACCATGGTTAAGGGGTGTCAAAAGGGACATGTGGCGACCTCAAGAGGTGGTATTAAAAAACTGTTTTTAATATAAAAAAAAATCTAAATTTTTTTTAATTTTCAAAAAAGAATTAATATTTTTTTTAAAAAACCAAGGATGGGTAGGTGAATTTTAACCACGGTTTAGGAGGTCAAGAATTAGTGTTTTGGAGCAAGAATAGTGTTTTTTGAAAATTAGAGGGGCAATTTTGGAATTTTATATACTCATCTCATCACATGACATCAGCATACATCACTATTTCTGTGAGTTGACAAATGGTCTACTGATGGAGGATTCTAAGTGTCATTATTTTAAAAAGTAAGGGAACTTAATATATTTTTTGAAAACTGAGGAGTCTATGTGTCTTTTCGTCAAACCTCAAGGTGTAAATGTATTATCTCATGTGGAAAAAGTGGTTAACATGTGCTAAAATCTTGTGGTATGGCGTGCTAGCGCAACACACGGGCATTTATCAAAATTGTGCTACTTCTCCAAGGATATGAGATATGTTGGTCACATTAACCATGGCATTCTCCAACAAGATTACAAGCTTGTAAAATCACACGTCCTCTTACGTGCCTAATTTGCTTACTATGACAAGAAAGCCAACCTTTTTTCAGCTATAAACGAGCCCCTCATGATGGGTTGAAACTCAAACTAGAAATTCCAATTCTTTTATGGCTCATCAGTACTTGTTTCCACCATTACTTTCCTTTTCATCTAGGCATGTTGACCCAGCAATTCGATCCTTCGATACCGCTGGGACCCAACATTCAGAGGTTCCGAGGCGATCGGCGAACTACCAACCAAGCATTTGGGACAATGATTTTTTGCAATCTCTAAATAGTGATTACTTGGTGATTAGGAAATTTTTTAATACATTTGACTGTAATTGGCCATCCTTTACATCGATCATACAGCATACTAACTTGGGAGTTTTTTTTTCTAGGGGGAGATCTACGTGAGAAAGATCGAAAGGCTGAAGGACGATGTGAAGCGAAGGTTTGATGAAGCAATGAAGCCAGTGTCTCTGCTAGAGCTAATTAATACCCTCCAAAGGTTAGGTGTGGGGTATCACTTTGAGAATGAGATCAAGAGAGCCCTAGACACCATACTTCCCATCAATAAAAACAATGGTTTGGAAGAGGAGGATTTGTATGCCACAGCTTTGCACTTTAGGCTCCTTAGACAATATGGGTATGAGGTCTCCCAAGGTAAAATGAATATTTCTCTCCCTCTCTCTCTCTCTATTCACACGCACACATACAAACACATCTAACTAGATATTTCTAAAAAAAAACTTAGATATTTTCAAGAGCTTCAAAGACGAGAAGGATGGTGCTTTTAAGGCATATATTTCTGAGGATATTAAGGGAATGCTTAGCTTGTATGAAGCTTCTTACTATAGAAGGAGAAGAGCTCTTAGATGAAGCCCAAGAATTCACTACTAGACATCTTAAAGAGCTCAAAGGGAACATAGCCCCACACCTTGTCAAACAAGTGAGTCATGCCCTAGAGCTTCCCTTGCATTGGACGTTGCCAAGGATAGAAGCTAGATGGTTCATAGATTTCTACAAGATGAAAGAAGACATGGATCCTTTGTTACTCGAATTTGCTAAGTTGGACTTCAACATGCTGCAAGCAACATACCAACAAGAGCTCAAAGTTGTATCAAGGTATTTATTGTTGGGACTTTGCGACTGAGACCCCCTTAAGGCCGAAACCACCGAGACCGTGGTCTAAGAGCATGGGATTTCAGGTGGGGCCCATTTCACATGGTAGGCCCCACCTGTAATCCCGTGCACTAAGAGCACGGTCTGGGAGGTCTTGGCCCTAAGAGGGTCTACGAAGCTTTATCCTTATCGTTATAAATATTCATCCATATATAAACATGTACATATTGACATACCTGCATGCATTTGTACATACAAAAATATATTTGTAGGCACATACATCTAGTGCATACATATACATATCTCTCTCTCTCTCAATATATAAATATATATATATATATATATATATATATATATATATATATATATATATTTATATATATAAATATATACATATATATATATATATATATGTATCAGTGGAATCTTAAAGATAGTCTTATTTGTTTCTGCATTTCAGGTGGTGGAAGAGCTTGGACCTAGGAAAGACATTGAGCTTTGCTAGAGACAGGTTGGTGGAGTGTTTCTTATGGGCCAAAGGATTATGCTTTGAACCTCAGTTTGGAAATTGCAGGAAACAAATCACAAAAACCACTTTATTTATAACAACGATAGATGACATTTACGATGTCTATGGTTCTTTGGATGAACTCAAGCTCTTTACCGATGCTGTTGAGAAGTTGGTAAAAATTGCTTTGTTTTGGATCATAATTAATGTCTAATATGTTACTTTGTTTTACCATATCAATATCTTTTATAGTGATAATAGTTGGATTTTGATGGATTTTACAGATGGGATGTTAACACCTTGCAAGATCTTCCAGAGTATATGAAGATATGTTTCATAGCTCTCTACAACACTAGCAATGAAATGGCTTGTGAAATTCTTAAAGAGAAGGGTTGGGACATCATACCGTACATAAAGAAAGCGGTATCTATCGGATCGGTTTTTTGCAATGCTTTTTTAAATATCTTGTCAAAATGTTTCTAATTATCGATCTATCTGCGACCTTGTAAACATGAGATTATCTGTTTTGCTGATGGGTTTGACTTGTTTTAGTGGGCAGACTTATGCAAAGCATACTTGGTAGAGGCCATGTGGTACTACACTGGCTATAGGCCATCACTTGAGGAATATATGAACAATGCATGGATTTCAATTATGGGAAATGTCATACATGTTCATGCCTATTTTTTTCTGGGGATAAAGATTACAAAGGAGGCACTAGAATGCTTAATGGATTATCCTAATCTCGTACGTTGGTCAAATTTGGTTGTTAGATTTGCCGATGATCTGGGAACTTCAACGGTATTTGAGCTAATTTATGCTTTTAGTACTTGAGCACACTAATACCATGCTAAACTAAAAACAAAAATAAAAATTCCTCTTACTACTTCTTTATGTTGTAAACATAGGACGAGCTTGAGAGAGGTGATGTTCCCAAATCAATCCAATGTTACATGCATGATAGTGGCGTTTCTGAGGAAACTGCTTGTGAACACATCAAGCATCTGATCAGGAACATAATGAAGAAGATGAATAAAGATCGGGTTGCTTCTTCCCCTTTCCCACAACCTTTTATTAGTGCAGCAGTAAACGCTACTCGAACAGCCCAATTCATGTACCAATATGGAGATGGGCATGGTGTTCCAGATCAAGAGACAAAGGAGCGAGTTTTTTCGTTGTTGGTTAAACCTATCTCCCTTATGAAGGGATAGACTGCCTCTCTCTCTCTCTCTCTCTCTAGGCATCATGTATCTAAGGTTAGTAGATTGGCGGGCATATCAACCTCTCTCTCTCTCTCACGGCATCATGTATCTAAGGTTAGTAGATTGGCGGGCATATCAACCCCTCACCCCAAGGGTCCCAATGTGGCAATATAGTCCTACCATTGGAGTAGCTAGGGAGGTGTGTTTAAGTATGTTTTGTTATTTTGTTGAGATTTTCTACCACTGGAATAACGAAGGAGGTGTATTTAAGTATGTTTTGTTATTTTGTTGAGGGAAAAACCTTCCTCTGTATTTTTGTTATCTAGATAGGTTAGGAAATTGATAGGTTCATACCCCTCATCCTAAGATCTACTTTTTCCTTTCCGTTTTTCTTTTTTAAGTACCTAATTTTACTATTCATTAGTTGACTCTTGACGCTAGACACTTAGTTAGAAAGTTAGTATGTTGTAAATTCGGGGATTTCCAACTGTCTTACCTCCAACTAGGGGTGGCGTATGTTTGAACGTAAATAGTTTTATAACGTAAATTATTTACGAAGGAAAAACTTTTACGGTAAATGATTCAGTTTTTATTGTTTGGTTCAATTCTTGAAAATAAGGTGGAAATTTTTTTGTTAACAAAATAAAAAATATAAATATCAAAAATAATAAATAAATTATATATAAGGGTACTTTTGTAAACTTTAAAATTATTGTTTAAATAGTTGAGATTTTACGGGAAAATGAATTACGAGTTTTTGAAATGTAAGTTATTTTTCGTAAGTGGTTATTTTTCCGTAAATCATTTTACTTTTGAAAAATTTTACATACAAACAAACACATATGCATAATTGAAATTTTCTAGGGAATTGATTGGTTTTCCCTTATTTTATGTCGACAAACGGACCATAAATGCAAAATACACTCATGAATATGAAGTTAGTATGCATTTCAGTACATATAGAATACCTCTAAATGTTATATAAAATTCTACAATCTGCAATATGCTACAAGTATTCCATGTATGCTACAAGTATTAAAAAGTCTTTTCTATGAGAAATAATCCGCACCAAAGAAATAATAGAAACTGTAACGATGTCTGCGAATTGAGGCCCGTACTAAGTCGATCTCTTTAAGATGATTTACGCCAACGTGATGCACAGAGTATCTGATGTGTCGCCTCTAAGATAAAACAAGCTCATGGAAATCAAATATTAGCTCTAGTCGTGCAAAGACTGGAGCCACACAAGTTCTTGTTTCTTACCTAGCAAAAACTTAGAATAATATTGCAAAATTCAAAACTAGAAAAACAGAAGAGATGATTTATAAGAAGATTTTTAATAGAAAGATGCCTTATCTAGAGTAAGAAAGAAACCTGATGGGATTTTCCATAAATATGAGATTAGTGTCCCAATAAAACGGTAGACACAACTAATGCAAATCCCAGTAGGTAAAGAACCACTTACCTGGTGTGGTGGGTTGCGGGCTCACGTCGCACCCTTGGGGATTAGTCCTGACCCAAAGGGTTGGGGACACCCCGAGATAAAAAAAAAAAAAATAATTAATTTAAAAATTAAAGATGGATTCTACAAAAAAGATTGCAAATCAATTGAAGACTCAACCAAACCTAGCATGGCGCACGCAGCACGACAAGCATCTATGTTTTAGCCAAGATTGTTAAATCGTAATCGAATCGTAAAATCGTTTTAGGATCGATTCGATTCAAATCGGGATTCAAATCGTAAATCATAAGATTCAATCCATTTTCTAAAAATACGAAAAAATACTTAATAAATAAAAAAAAATAAAAAAAAAGTCTATTATCCAATAGATTTCAGTTATATCTATTAATAAAAGAAAGTAATGAATATTTCATTGCATACATTATAAAAGACGCGGACAAAAATAAACTCATACAATCATGTTGTATAAAATTAAGTATCAAAAGACTTGTACAATTAAAAGACTAAGTTTTTCCAAAATCCAACTCCATCTTTATTCTTCCTTTTATTTTTTTTTAGAGCATGTTAGCAACGGAGAGAAAACCCAAATTGGGGTTTGGGCATGTCCGAAATAGGAGTTTTTCTATTTCTTCTCTCTTCTTAGAAGACATAAAGTACCATTAGGAAATCAAAATAATAAAAAAATATTTTGTAAGTATTGGTCCGTAAAGGGATTTCGTGCTTGAATCGCATGAATCGTACGATTTGAATCGCAAATCGTAATCTAAATTGCAAATCAAATGAGATTTACCCAATTAAGATTTTCATATCCGATTTGAATCGTTTTGTTTGGGATTCGAATCGAATCATAGGATTTGAATTGTAAATCGTAGGAATTTAACAACCATGGTTTTAGCATAGTAATGTGACAAGGAAAATAGGAACTACCAACTCCACCTCTTACATAGAGAAAACATATGTCATAAGAATCTGGTGTGGGACTAAATGAAAACCCAAAACACATGGTTTTCCTTCCTCTTTTTAGTTCACCTACCAAAACCACAACACATATTGTATTATGTTAAACCCGAGATCAACTTAGTCATGCATAATCACATCTCCATTGTTTTGTTTTTAAGTTGGGGTTAGGAGGAGTAGAAGTTCCAAGCTTGCCCAGCCTTACCATCTAACCTTGCTCAGCCTTATCAAGGAGTAAGGCTGCACACAAACCGAGCTGGCTCAATAGCTCGGCTCGGCTCAGCTCGATCAAGCTGAGCTCAAGCCATATTTTAAGCTCGATTGAGCCGAGCCTGGAGTTGGGCTTGAAATTTCAAACAAGCTAAGCTCGAGCCAACCCCTATTTAATCGTTCGGCTCGAAGCTCAGCTCGTATAAGCTTGGTTTGGCTTGAGCTCGGCTTGGCTTGTAATATATATTATATTTAAAATTTAAAATATATTGTACATTAAATTTAGAAAATATTTCATTTGTCAACTCCATGTACCATCTCCTCTTGAGTCATCTTTACTATTATAATGCGAGAGGCATTCTTAGATGATTTTTCCAAAATTCCCAAACTACCCTTGTATAAACATAAAACATAAAACGTTGATTTAATGTTTTACTTTAATTCCCAAACTACCTCTTGCCTTTAATTTAATGTTTTACTTTAATTTCCAAACTAACCCTGGCTCATCTATCTATTTATAATCACAACCAATCGGGATTGAACTTGGGGAGAGTAAAATCGCACCCACGGGTTAACACGTGTCACAAACTCCTATTAACTGCAGTTATTGCTCTCACGTGCATCGCACGTGCTACTAGCGAGTTCAATCGCACCCGTGGGTTAACATGTGTCCCTTTTAACTCTTATTAACTGTGGTTAACTCCTTCCCCTCGCTCTCACGTGCATCACACGTGCCACCTGTTAGTTTCAATAAAGATACTTGCTTGTCTTTAGACACTTTTCTTTGAATTTTGAACAAATATAAAAGGGGTTTTTGCGTATCAGCTGCTGCATTCTACCAGCTTTGCAAATCTGTTGTGAGTTATAGTTTTGCAAATTAACTCATGGTTTTGCAACCGTTAGACAAACAACCTCAATCCCAATTTTGTGATGCTTTCGTTTGTTATTATTATGAAAATGACTATTATGCCTTGATATTTCATAACCTTACCAAGTCTTCAACTATCCTTGAACTATGGTTAATAAGTTTGAACCCTTATGATTAAGATTCACAACCTTAGAGATAAAACATCTAACCCTAGTTTTTTTTTTAAATTAACGTATCCCCTTTTAACTCCCTTTAACTTAAGTTAAGATACACTAACCCTTAGAGTTAAAGTATTTAACCTTGGTTTTTTTAAAAAATAAATTAATATGTCCCCTTTGAATTCCCTTTAATTGTGGTGAAGATTCATTAACCCTTAAGGTTAAAGCACCAACCATGAGTTTTAGAAAAAAATTTAAAAAAATATTAATGTGTCCCTTTGTAACTCCCTTTAACTGTGGTTAAAATTCACTCAGCCTAATAAAAAATTTAATTGTATCTTTTAAATACTTTTAACCGTGGTTAAGATTTTTAACCCTTAGGGTTAAAGCATCTAACCTTGGTCCTTGATATTGAAAAAAATATTTACGTGTCCCTTTCCATAAGGGTTAGTGAACCCTAACAATAGTTAAAGGGAGTTAAAAGATGGGTTTTATTTTATTTTTTCTAAAAACCAAGGTTAGATGCTTTAACCCTAAGGATTAGCTGATCTTAGCCATAGTTAAAGGGAGTTAAATGGGGACACCTTAAATATATATATATATATATATATATATATATATTTTTTTTTTTTTCTAAAATCCAAAGTTAGATGTTTTAACCCTAAGGGTGAGTGAATCTTAACCACAGTTAAAGGGAGTTAAAAGGGGACACATTAATTGTTTATAATTTTTTTCCTAAAAATCAAGGTTAGATGCTTTAACCCTAAGGGTTAATAAATCTTAACTATAGTTAAAGGGAGTTCAAAGGGGTCACATTAATTTTTTTTCTTTTAAAACCAAGATTAGATGCTTTAACTCTAAGGGTTAGTGTATCTTAACCTAAGTTAGAGATATTTAAAAGGGGACACATTATTATTTTTTCTTTTTAAACCAGGGTTAGATGCTTTATCCCAAGGGTGTGAATCTTAATCACAAGGGTTAAAACTTATTAACCTTAGTTCAATGATAGTTAAAGGCTTTGTGAGGTTATGAAATATCATAAGGGCATAATAGTCATTTTCATAACAATATCAGACAGAAGCCTAACAGAACTAGGGATTGAAATTAAGGGTGTGAATCTTAATCACAAGGGTTAAAACTTATTAACCTTAGTTTAATGGTAGTTAAAGGTTTTGTGAGGTTATGAAATATCATAAGGGCATAATAGTCATTTTCATAACAATATCAAACGGAAGCCTAACAGAACTAGAGATTGAGATTGTTTGTCTAACTATTGTCAAAACTATAACTCATAACAGTGTATTTGGAAAGCTTGTAGATTGCAGCAACTGATATGCAAAAACCCTACTTACTGGTCTTTAGTCACTTCTCATTCAATTTTAAACAGATAACCAAGAGATTTTACAAGAGCTTTTATGAGTGGTTAACTCATCCCTCGAGTTTACCAATGAAACAAAATAAAAGAGTCCTGAGAAGTCCTAGCGTCCCCGTCCTTTTAACACCTCTTTAATCATGGTTAAGCTTAATTAAATTTAAATTAATAATTTTGTTTTTCTCTTTGTCTAGAAATCATGTTTAGATTGCTTAACCATAAGGGTGAGTGAAACCTAACCACAGTTGATGGGTGATAAAAAATGGGGTGTGGACCAATGAGATCACGGGTTAACTTCCTTGGGTAAAACCAGATTTTTCTAATTACACTCCACCAAACAATCAAAAGCAATGTTATCAGAACCGGATTGGTCATCGAACCGGTTGAGTGGCCGGTTCCTAGTTTGACCGGTTCGACCGGTCCGGTTCAACCATGTCCTTTTTTAATATGTTTTTTTTTTTTAAATCCAGTTTTATCCATTTATAACCGGTTTTTACCGATTCTGACCACCGGTTCCCGATTCAACTGGCAGGTTCTTCCGGTTTTTAAAACGGTTCGGTTTTGGAGGGTTTGGGAACCGGTGAGAGGACCGATTCCCGGTTTTTCCGGTTCGACCGGGCCAGTCCAGTTCTGACAACAGTGTTCAAAAGATTGAAAAGCCTATGAACTTTCCAAGTACATTAAATACCTTTTACGTTTAAAATCTAGATGCAAGTCTCAATTACAATTTCTTGAAGTTTCCAAAAGCAACAATTTTTTTCTTGATGAACTTGCCAAGTACTATAGAGTTCGGGGTCTTCCAGTCTCTCCTAGGGCTCAAAATAGGACTGTAGCTTACACCCGATAGCACTATGCTAGCATAGGGAGACTGCGTAGGTTTTGGGTGATCGCCAAGTGAAATGACAATTTATGGATCAATAATCAATCAGTGAAATTAAGATGAGAATAGTTATTGAGTATTAGAGGTCTATCAACAATGAAAACATCAACTATAGATTAATTCCCTAACTTCATTACATGATTTCAATGTACCATGTAAATGCTGATCAGAAAGACCATCTAAACAAATTGTTAAAACACCAATCTCATTTACTACACTTTTCCAAAACAACGAAAAATAGAAAGGTAACCATTACATGGACGAGGTTAAGATTTGAAAGTTTGGCTCAAATTTAGTGAATGAGTTTTGTTGGAAAGTTGGTATGGATCTTACTCGGATTCTTGATGACCCGATGTCGACCCAAAGCAACCTGATTAATAGGCAATGTGTGGGGTTTCCTCACCTGACTGACCCGTTTTGTCTCTTATGTTGTAACCCTAATTATATAAGGGGTTTTCTTTTTGGCTGGGAATAAGGGATTTTTCTAGGGTTTGTAGAGAGGGTTTCAAGAGAGCTTGTACCACTGTAATCTCCCTTGCTTCTTAGTGAATCTTCTTGTCGTTTTCTCCAGTGTGCGTAGGCATCTTGCCGAACCACGAATATCTTGTTCCATTGTGTGATTGCTTGTTTTCTCGTTCTCTTGTTTCTCTAGATTTGCCGAACTAGTTATTACAAGATCCATTCTTCTTGTCCTTATGATGTTTAAAGCCAGTTTGGAGACCTGGCTTGAAGTCTGAAGAATTTGATGAGTCCAAGGATAACTTGTTGCGAATGGGAAGTATGCTGTAAATAAGTTAGTCTCCGCTTGAACACGTAGACACATGTGTCCCTTCTCAGGTGTCGAGGAACTCGCCACACAAATGTAGTGCCAAAGTTTTGATCACGAGTCTGCATGCACTGTAAGCAGCACAAACGTTCATAATTAATCTGCACAATCATGAAAAAAGAAAAGACAAAAAAAAAAATTTGTTTTCCAATAATCAAATGTGTCACCCCAGTCCACCAAAGAGAAAGATCAGATCTATTTCCTTTGAGGATGTGGTTCTAAATTGTGAATCCTCTGATCTCGTAGGATATTTGAAACATAGAGTACTAACCCCTAGTAACAAGAATGTGCCCAAAAAAAAGTTTGATACTTCAATAGTCATAAAGTTGACGACAAAGTAAAACAATTTCAACACCTGAATATTAGCAGAAGATTCTAATTTTGTGTGGCAAACTACAAAATTGTGGAAAGAGAGATGCCAAGATGTGGACACCAAATAAATCCTGCAAAGAGTGGGAGATACTTGTTGTATTCGTGTAAATAATATAGGACGAGGATTCCTCATCTCAGAATAGGTGGATGGAAAGAGACATTTTATCATACTCTGCTACAAAAAAGCTACCGACTAGTGATGGAATACTAGAGACGGAAATAGTTTCGTCTCTAATACCTCACTTATAGAGATGGAAAACAATTTCGTAACTAATATTCCGTCTCTAATATATATTCTAACATTTATGTACATTTTTTTAATAAAACATATATTACTGATGGAATAGTTTCCGTCTCTAATGTATTTAGACACGGAAGTTGTTGTTAGTGACGGAAAATATCTGTCTCTAATTTAAAGGATCATTAGATATGGAAATATTTCCGAATCTGAACCTTATATATTATTAGAGACGGAAATATTCCAGTTTCTAAACCTTAAATAGTATTAGACACAGAAATATTTCCCTCTCTAACAATCTTATATTCAAATGACTTAATCCCTAACCCACGAAACTCGTATTTCCCCCCAAAACCATCTCCTGTACTCCGATTTCCCCCAAAACTTCTCTCCTTTTCTCAGCTCCGACCACCCCCGCCGACTCCGACCAGCTCTCACCACCACCGCGAAACTCGTAAGTCCCCTATGCTCTCTCTCTATCTCTCTCTCTATATATAAATCTCTATCTTGTCTCTGTCTCTCTCGCTCTCTCTCTCTCTGCTCTATTCTCTCTTTGTATGCTCTCTCCTCTCTATCTCACTCTCTCTCGTCTTTGTCTCTCTCGCTCTCTCTCTCTCTCAATCTCTCTCTGTCTCTGTATGCTCTCTCCTCTCTGTCTCTCATTCTTTCTCTATGCTCTCTAACTGTGGACTCTATGTAGGTTCTCTCTCTATTTCTGTCTCTCCCTAGACCAGCAGCGCCACCAACTTCATGCCCATCATCAGCTTCTCAACCTTCGGTAATAATTTCTTTTAAATTTCTGATTTGATTGTCGTTCTAGATTTTTGTAACCCTAGATCTTTCATAGCATCTGATATGTTCTTATTAGATCAAGCTAACATCCATTTTTCAATTTCGATGGTAAACTGAAATGATTTGGTTCCTTATTCTCCATTTCATTTCTTCCAGATTGTAATTCATTGATTTACTGGATTTTCATCTATTTGATTTGATATTTCTCAACATTCTAACTGTCTAGATGATTGAAATTAGAACTGAATCGAAAAATAAACACCTGCAGAAGTTTGGCTACTTTGGATTAACACATAGAAAGTTTAATACCTTGCTACTGTATTCACAAAAAGAAAGGAACATACCCTAATTGGACTCAGTACATTTTGGTTATTTCGTAGAAGAGTTCAAATATGATTTAAGCTCTGGATTTCCGGACCTTCCAAAAATATTTTAAAATATATAAATTAATCTCTCTTTGATGTATAGTCTGGTATAAGGATTCCTTTCAATCCTTTATTGTAGACTCTCTTCGATTTGTAATGCATGTTTATTTTATGTTGATCCTTTTTGTTAAAACTACGAGATTGTTGATCGTTTACGTGCATAATTGTGTTTGAATGGAGCATGATAATGTATTTGAAACGTACATTATCATGTGGGTGGATTGTCCATACAGTTATGATGATTGGGTTGTTAGACCCATAATGATTTCCGCATCCCTCAAGGTCATTGTGAATGTACATGCATTGAAACTTAAATCTCTCATTCAAGAATCATTATCTGATAAGTGTCTCTTTGATCATCACTATGGATAGATTCATTGTAAATTACGATGTTTAGTTCTTAAGTAAACTACAGTGCATCTAACAACCGATTCGTCATGTATGTGAAGATTAGTATTTGTCTGCAAATGATTCTTGAATTGTCTCTGTGAACAGTTTAGGAATGCATAATCCCAAAGTATGTGTCAGTCACCCGTGCACACTCAATTTTGGGAATATTTTCGTTAGTCAGAGGTCCCTATTATTCTTTGGGTACATATTTGGACAAGGAATGCATTTGTCCCTTGTCTAAATTGTGCACTTGGAGAGTCATGGGGAGATGCTACCAAAATTTCCTTAAAATTGAACAAAGTACGTGAGCTACTGATTCTTGAGGATTATATATTCCTAAATAGAATAGGAACACCTTACCCAATATGTATTCAATAACCATGGTGCATGCATTACTTTAATCATACCGGTGTCATTTCTGTATCACATTAAGTTAATGATCCACATATATATTGCTAGTTGACACAACTATTAGCATCCACTAATGACAAGTATATATTGTCTTCTATTGTTAGTGATTAAAAAAGTTGATAAGTCACCATGGATAAAAGTTAGGTTTTTGCAAACATACATATGGAGTGATGTATATAAAGCGGGTGTGAATAATTTCTTGGATTTTGCATTTAGTAAGTCAACTCAACTTGACAGTACTATCAAGTGTCCATGTAAAAAATGTGGTAATTGATATTATTGGATACGGCACAGTGTGTACGAGCATTTGATTTGCAATGGATTCGATAAGGATTATGTCACGGCTATGTGGATTTTTCATGGGGAAATACCGCATCCTAGATCTTCTACTACCCAAGTGGTGAGAGAGGAGAATAACCCTGTAATTGATAATATGCATAGGATGTTGCACGCGGCATTTGGGTCTCATCATGCAAATGAAGTGACAGTGGATGAGGGGCCAAGTGAAACAAGAGAAAGTCCAAACGTAGAAGCAGCAAAATTCTATAAGCTAGTGGAAGATGCTGAGCAAGATTTATATCCCAAATGTAAAAGGTTCAGTAAACTTTCTTTTATCGTTCAGTTACATCACATTAAGTGTCTCAATGGATAAAGCGACAAATCATTCACGATGTTACTTGAGTTACTGAAAGAGGCACTTCCTGAGGGTGAGATGTTGCCTGTATCTTTCTACAGAACTAAACGATTGCATGTTATACTGGAAGGAACATGCCAATGATAGTGCATATTCTATCTGTGATATTTCACGGTGGAAGACTGCGGACTCCTGTAAAACGCCATCATCTAGGAAGGAACACAGAATCCCAGCAAATGTTTTACGTCATTTTCCTTTAAAGTCCAGACTTCGAAGACTTTTCATGTCAGACAAGACAGTTGGTTTCATGAGATGGCATGCAGAGGGTCACACCCAAGATGGGGTTTCAAGTATTCAGCTGACTCTGAAGCCTAGTGACATCTTGACGAACAATACCATGAATTTGCTATAGAACCTTGCAATGTCAGACTTGGGTTAGTAAGCGATGGTTTTAATCCATTTGGTACACTTAGCATCGCACACAATATTTGGCCTGTTGTTTTGACTCCATATAATTTGCTGCCCTTGATGTGTAAGAAGCAACATTTTTTGATGATGTCATTACTTATTCCCGAACCTCGTGCTTTAGGTAATAACATTGATGTCTACTTACAACCACTGGTAGATGAGTTATTAGATCTGTGGATTGATGACCTTTAAAGTTACAATGCGTCAAGTGGTCAAAATTTTCAGATGAGAGCAGCATTATTGTGGACAATCAATGACTTTTCTGCATATGCGAACTTGTCTGGATGAAGTATTAAGGGCCACTACGCTTGTCCTCATTCCAATCGAAGCATATGTTCTCAGTACCTGAAACATGGTCGTAAGTTTTGTTATATGGGTCATCGACGATTCTTGGGAGCTAGCCATAGATTCCGCAAGAATAAAGCGTCATTTAATTGATAGTCTGAAACAAGACCTACTCTTATTTCAAACCCAGAGACTGAATTGTTGGGGCAAATGCGTGGTCTCAACACCCAATTTGGGAAGCATAAATTAAACACCTTGAGAGGAAAAAGAATGCGAGACGGTAATATAGAGTATATTGGATGGAAGAAGGTAAATATATTTTTCAATTTACCTTATTGGGAACATCTTCTAATAAAGCACAATTTGGATGTGATGCATATTAAAAAAAAACATATGTGACAGTATCACAGAGAAGTTATTAAATATTGAGGGAAAAACAAAAGGCACTTGGAAAGCACATCTAGACCTTAAGGACATGGGTATTAGAATTGCACTTCATCCACATGCAGTGGGATAAAAAACATATTTGTCTGCTGCATGCTTTTCCATGTCGGTTGATGAGAGAAGTATTTTCTGTAGCATTCTTGCAAAGGTTAAAACTCCAGAGTGATATGCAGCCAACATTTCAAGATGTGTGAACCTTAAAAAGCGCAAAATAGCAAGGTTGAAAAGTCATGACTGACACAACAATTGAGGTACCTCTAACCATCACCGAGACGGAACTTTTAGATGACCAGTCAGAATAAAGAAAATGACAGCCTTTCTATCTAAACACTTGATGTAATAACATTTTTCTAAAGAATTACGATGTTCTTTTTTGTTAATGGCCTATATTTTTTCTTTGTTACAACACGTAATGTTGTTGTAGTTTATTTAAACACATAATGGATATGTTTATTTTTTTATGTTTTATTTCATCTCTATTTTCTCTCAATTTTCACGTTGTCATAGATCCTATGAAAAGGCACCAGTCTTTAGGGGAAAAAACTATTTATTCAAATGAGTAAGGCCATCTGATCAAGATTATTTTGGGTCAAGGGTTCTTTTAAATGGGGTCCATTAATTATACAGTTTAGATTAAAATGAATATGTCTCGTTGGTCTAATATAGACTAGAGTCACTAGACACTACCATAAGTATGATATTATTGACCTACCTAATGTTTCTCTTATGCATAATATTAAAAAATGGGAGAACATACAACTATGTAAATCATATGCACATACAAATAGAGTAAGAATGAATTCTGATGTAACCTCCAATGGAAAAATAAGATGATCATTAGAAAAACGAAATGATAATGGTAAAAAATGGGAAGAGAATCAGAGATGAATTTACATTAATTTTATATACATATGCATCAATAGAATAAGAATACATTCTATTGTATCCTCAAGGCCAAATATAAGGTAATTGATAGAAAAACAAAATAGTAATCTTCCCATAATGGATATGTTTATTTATTTACATGGATTAATATACTTTCATTGTCTGATAAAATGTCATTTATATTGTATATTTCAATATTACACTGTAAAAGCAGTATGTTGCGGTATATTAGAAGACCGCGTAGGGCTAGTGAGGCATCCTCTTCTTCTCAAGTTGGTACATCTCAGACAGGGATCATGCCAAAGCAAGATCCAATTGACCTCGATGATCATGTGATTAACCAGTCTTTGGTAGCCAAACATGAGGCAGCCTAGCAGGATGCAGCACAACATGCAGTAGGTAAATATTCCGATGATACTTTCTTTATTTAGGATATGAAATCATTTTTCATGTTTATAATGTATTAATGTAATTATTTTTATTGTACAACACCCCGCAGACGGACCAGGGGTGTGAATAAGCTGCCACCTCCGCCCCCAGTAGGTGAAGGACCCACAGCCGTTACTGTTAACAACTGGGGCAGCCTATTTTCCCTATTGTGATGAGGTTGACGACATTCATAGGGGTCCTGGCGAAGGACGGGGATGTTATCTCATTGGGGATACACAAAGACTGGAGGCATGTCCCAGATGAGAGGATCCAAGCCATGCTAGATATAGTTTTGGTAAAACAACTGGGTGTTTTCCCATCACATTTTTTTCTTTATTTTAACCTTCACTGCCTCCAGAATTGCAATGCTTTGTGGAGAACCTAAAGTAAGAGGTTGTACAAGTATGATCTGGTGTACCCACTAGAGGAATAGTATGCATGGGTAGATAATAGGATAAAAACAGACCAGTGGAGGGTACTCGTGGACCATTGGAGGACAGAGTAGGCCCAGGTATGAAAACAGTTTGACCTTTAATCTTTTAGTATTCAATTTATTTGATTTATATCAATATTTCCATAATACTAACTAAATTACATCATTTAAATAATAGGCTATCATGAATAGGAATAGGAATAGGAATAATAGAGCACATCTTACTATGTCTAACACAGCTGGGATGAGACCTTATGCCCAATACTGGGTGACTGAGGTATATGTATTATCATCATTTAGAAGAATGTATTCAATTAATGCTTTCGATAATGTATTCGTTGTGAAGTTATTAATCGCAATTAATTTTTTCATGAAGCAAGCAAATCATCCGGACGGGCAGGAGCTGGACCGACTTCGTATGTTTGGCATCTTCCATACGTGCAGGGATGAGACTTTCGTCGATCAAACATCAGAGCAGTTGCACGTATGTTTACGAATTTTATGATTAAGTATTTCTATAGTTGGTGCAAAATGTGTTTTTAATGTTAGGCTTGATTATCTAACTTGAAGATATATCTATAACTACAGACGCAGATAATTGAGAGGTTGAGCCAGCATCCTGAGGGCACCAAGAGTAGCAGTGCCTGGAATGTGGTATTCACCCAGGTGATGGGTTCAGACGAACATGGGCGTGTCCGCACTTATGGACATGGTGTTTCCCCGTCACAGTTCCACGCTCCTGATATAGATCACTAGAGGGGGAAACACCCTGTCCATAAATGCGGACCACGCTCCTGATATAGATTACTAGAAGCGGAGGGCACAGGAGGTTGAGGCTACGCAACGGGCACAGGAGGATGCCCACCGTGAGGCTTTGGCAACTATGCGGGCTAAGATGGGGGAATACAGGCAGTACATGGCCAATATTACCAACTACTTCCAGACTGGGGCATTCCCATCCTTCCCCCCACCACAATCCCAGTCCTGCCGATCTTAGGTTGACGATGCCACCTAGTCCCCAGATGACCCCCTTGGTTAGAGATTTATCATCACATGCTTGGTTGGCATGTGATGTTTTAGACTGTTATAACAATAATTTTTTTTCATATATTTGGTATTGTGGATGTGACATTGATAGTATAGTTATGTTGATAGCATACTTTTTCTTCAACTAAGGGGCTTGTAGTTGTAGCTATGTTATTATTTGCTATCTTATAAATAATCACTAAAACTTTCCCTTTCGCTTTTGCTAGATAACAAAGAAATACTTAGATCTTGTTGGAAATGCTTTTATAGTTATTTGGGAAACAAATATAAATGCATAGATAGTATACTTATGCATTGTGGACAGCACTATAGCTATGGATATGCTTAAAAATGCTAAAAGAATGATTTAAAACATGCATATGGATTAAATTTAATAGATTAATGTATGTGGATGTTAGAACATTGTTGATGTTAGAACAGGGTTAATGTGGATATTGGAATAGGTTTGATGTGAATATTGGAACAGGTTGCAGGATTTAGGAAAGCCAGGTTACAGGTTTTGCCAAAAAAAAAATTGGCATCAGAGACAGAAATATTTCCGTCTCTAATGGTATTTCAATATTAGATACGGAAATGGTTCTGTCACAAATAAGATATTGATGACGGAACTATTTCTGTCACTAACTATTAATTAGAGACGAAAATATTTCCGTATTTAATATCACTATTAGATATAGAAATAGTTCTATCACAAATACGGTATTAAAGACGGAACTATTTCCGTCTCTAATGCTTCATTAGAGACAGAAATAGTGATGCCATAAATGTATGCATCCGTTACCGAATAAAGGTATTAGACACGAAAAACCGTATCAGTGACTAGAATATTCCGTCGCTAGTCGGTAGTTTTGTTGTAGTGCCCCCACCATGCATTTGTCTTACAATCAGAAAAGTAAGGACCTACCCATCAAATAATCCTAAACCATGATCTCCTAAGCCAACCATCAATCCAAAGGGGCAACCTAATTGCCCCTAGTTGAATAAATTTTTGGGATTATTTGCTATATGTTTTTTGTTTTTGACCAATAGATTGAATGTTTAAGGTCATCTGATTTGTTCAATTGGGTTGGTGGGGATCTCCACGACGGGACTTATCAAATGGTGGATCCCTGTCCCTGGATACGAGTTATGTACATGACAGTAGAAGGAAGAATGCTCCAATCCATATCTTCTTGACATGAGTATCCCTCGTATAGGATGTTGTGAATTAAATTATTACACATCCATATTGATATTATACTTGTGGTTGCATCATGCATGGGGTATTTGACCTCATTCAAGTATCTTGCATTCAAAGATTAAGAAAAACAAAGGGAAAAGTCAACAGCTTGTTAGCAAACTCTAACTAGTGGTTAAAACAAACCATTGAGAAGATAACTGGGGATACAAATAAAGTAAATAACCCTCAGACTTCAGCTATGATTGTGAAAAATGAGCTCAAATCGAAAAACAGGGGTGAGTGATCGATTGACGGCTAGAGCGATCAATTGCCCACTAAGTGGCTAATCGCTTGGAGGTGCGGTGATTTCTGGAAAAAGTCTGTGTTTTGTTTTTTGGAAACCCGTATTCTGAGTGGGGTTTTTTGGAAACCCGTATTCTGAGTGGGGGACTTTCTAATTATCTAGGTCTCTTGTTTAGGCCTATAAATACATAGTTCTGGGTTTAGGGTTTGATATGGGATGCTTATGCATTAAGAGAGGGAGATAATAGAAAGGGTTAAAGTATAGTAGGGCTTGGGAAAGCTTAAGGGAAGATAGATATGGATTTTCCTTAGGGTTTTCATTGAGAAGGTGAGTTGAGTACTTTTGTACTGGTTCCTCAAGGTTTCTTTGAATAAAGGAGTAATTGGATCTTAATCCCGTGGATGTAGGTAGGTTATTAACAAACCACGTATATCTCTTGTGTTCTCTTTTGGTGAGTGCTTTATTTATTATTTTCCATTGGTGTTCTATTGTTATTTCACCAACAATTGGTATAAAAGCTCCAAGTTAATTATTTTTCACAATGAAAAATTTTGGCCAATTATCCCTGGAAAAGTTTGACGGAAAAAGGAGTTTCAATATATGACAAATGAGGGTAATGATATCCTAGTTCAACCGGATCTCGCAAGAGCATTGAAGGGGGAGTCCGGTAAATCGCAAAAGATGACCGATGCAGATTGGAAAGACATTGAGGTGATGGCAGTCGGCAGAATACACCTCTATCTTGCAGATAACGTGATGCATAGCATTATGGATGGGCACCGGAATTGTGGATGAAGTTGAAAAGGCTCTACGTCAGAAAATGCTATATTTGAAAAAGCAATTGAATACCTTGAAAATGGTGGAGGGTGTTGATCTCATGGAATACATGAATGTATTCAACTAAATCTTGAATCAACTACAGAATGTTGATGTTAAGATGGATGAAGAAGATAAGATAATGAGTCTTCTTACATCACTTCCAGAATCATATGAGAATTTGGTGACAATCCTCATATAAGGCAAGGAGACATTGTTATTGGAGGAGGTCACGGCGGCACTACTCTTTAACAAGATTAGGTGGAAACTAATGCATGATGAGAATCATAATCATGCTATGGTTGCTCGGGGAGGAGGAGGGGACTTGGAGAGAGGATTTAGAAAAGGCAAGGACAGATCCAAATCTAAGGAAAAATGAGGGGTCCAGTGCTAACATTGTAATGAATTGAGGCACTTCAAAAGGGAGTGTCCGATTTGTGCTGGTGGGAAGAGGGATACATTGGAGATGCTTTCACAAGTTCCAAAGGTCTGGACAATTCTTCTAGTGAATGAATTTTAGATTCAGGGACTTTGTTTCATATGTGCTTAAATATGTAATTTTTTGATACATTCCAAAGGGGACCGGAAAAGTGTTCCTAGGTGATGAATCTGAATGTGAATCACAGGGTTTAGAACTGTAAAGATAAGAATTTTTGATGTAGTTATTCAGACTTTGGGAGGAGTAGCTTATGTCCCTAAGTTGTGAAAGAATTTAATTTCTCTTAGAAAGTTAGACTCTAAAGGCTGTTGCTACACAGTTAAAGGTGGAGTTATTAAAATTAAGCGGAGATGCTTAGCTTTAATAAGAAGAAGAAGTGTGATGATTTATATCTCCTGGATGTGAATACAGTGGTAGGTGGAGCTACTACAACTACAAAGTCTGTAGGAAAATGAAAATCAGATGTTATACAAATGGTAGAAAGCTCACTTAAGGTCTCTTTCTCAGTTGGAGCAAGGATTGGTATTCCGGAGGGTTTTTGTAAGGTTGGAGATGGTGATGATGTGCCTTTGGCGGAGAAGACTTGTCTATGTCCTCATCCAGGGTTCTTCTAGAAAGGAGGACGGATTTCAGGCTACACATGAGTTTTGGCCATATTTATCGAATCCAATGGATGGCTTTCCCAGGAGATTCGAGAGTGTGTGTAGTTGGTGGGTCTCTTTCACATATGGTACAAAGGCGGGCAAGTCAAAAGGGTTGTTTGCAGTAATTACAAACGGAGGTTCAAAATTTTGAGAGAGATTCTGATTCGAGGTGGAGGCGCTTCTCAGATGTGGGTAATGAGGTGTTCTTTCTTTAAGGTTTGCTTGATACTTAGCAAATTGGTTCTCTTGGTTCATGGTGGTATCGCAGAATTCTCGTCAAGATGGAGATTTATGAAAAATTGGCTCGAATCGAAAAACAGGGGTGAGTTTAATGGCCAATCGATCGGCGGCTGGAGCGATCGATTGGCCACTAAGTGGCTAATCAATCGATGGTGCGGTGATTTCTAGAAAAAAAATGCTTGTTTTGTTTTTTGGAAACCCCTATTTCGAGTGGGGGACTTTCTAATTGTCTAAATCTCTTGTTTAAGCTTATAAATACGTAGTTATGGGTCTTGTTTAGGCCTAGATTTAAATTTTTCGATTTTTTTGCCATTATTTAACTTATTCCCTTATTTGGGGGTTTTGATTTGGGTTTGTTTTGGTTTTTTCTTAGGCCAAAACACAAAATCTCCATTCTGTGATAACTCACCCTCTTCTCTTTCAATTATGAGGTGCCCAACATATTCGTGCCTTTTGCCATCATCCCATTCGTTTGTGCATGCCATGCTCTTCCATCTTCTTTCTCAATTACTTGTGTTATTTCTCATTTAATGTCTCTTTTGGATTTTGCTGCGGCTCAACGTCGAGGTTTGTCCATCCGGGGCAAAAGCAAATTCATGGAGTACCAGAATCCCACTAAAATTAGAAGACGTGTTGGGAATTATTGGATGGGCTGAGGAACCAAAGTTTTGATCTCAGATGTATTTAGTGGATACCCACTTTAGAGATCTCTTGTAGTTCTACCCAGAATTCTAGAATCTCTCTTTATAGCGTCAAAGAAAACTGATTTTATTTTATTAGTTGAAGATGGTGTTGGCTTGCTCTTCGATTAGTAAATAAGCAATTGCTTTGTACTTATCTTTTCTCAGCAAATCTATTATTAATCAGAGTCTTATCACATAAGATCTCATGATAAAGGTAGTTATATAAGTGCATGGATATAGATTATAAATGGCATTGGTCGAGATCATCATCTGAAAATGAGGAAGCCTTTGTTGTTGTCAAATAACATGTTTTTAGATCATATGGGTCCCTGTTGAAGCGCTGCATGAAAGCAAAGGCCTTGCAACCGGGCACATGAACTCTGAGTCTCTGAACTCAAAGCTCGTAGGATTATATGCGGGTTGTGGCGATGTCAAATCTGCAAAGCTAGTCTTTGAAAGGATACAAAAACCAACTGTTTTTGCATGGAACTCGATGATCTCAGCTTCAGCATTCCAGGGGAACTGTGAGGATGCAATAAGGTACTTCTCGGTGATGGAAGAATCGGGAAAAGTTGTGTCCCTTTTAACACTTTAACAATGATTAAACTTAACTAAAACAAGGGCTGCTGGCTGCTGCCCAACTGCTTTGAGAATGGATGGGCACCAGCATCTTGTTGTAGCCATTTTTCATTTCCCTCTATTTATTGGGGAATGCTAGCCCCAACAGTTTCCATCTTTCCTAGAGCTGATCCTCTGTTACTGAGCAGTGACCTGAATCGTTCCAATCCTAAAGAGCATGGCAATAGCCGAGAAGCCCCATGCCGTTTGCATCCCATACCCAGCTCAAGGCCACATAAACCCCATGCTCAAATTAGCAAAGCTTCTCCATTACAAAGGCTTTCATATCACCTTCGTTAACACAGAGTTCAACCATTTCCACAATAAGGATCAAACACTAACCAATACAATCTTTAAAAGAAAATACTCTAGTAACATATAATAAAACCACATTATCTCAAGTAGAACAAGATTTTGACATATCTTTTAAAGCAAAGGTTACCAATCCCAGACAAAACATTCAATACATTCAATAGCATATGCACAAAAGCAATTAGTAGCCAAAAATATTCAGTTAAAACAAAGCACAACCCCTATCCACTGTAAATCAAACATGGTACAACCCCTGCATATCTTCAACCTTCCATTCAGCTCCTCTGAATAATCAACCGACCCAAATTCTCTTGCCATCATCTTCAATTATCATAACTGCACAATCACCAACATCTTCAATTATCATAATTTGACTCGGTCCAACATGGTATAATCCCTATTTAATACATCAAAAATAAAAATTAAAGAGACTTAAGGTTGTAAATAAATTAACTTTGAATTATAATGCAAACCAAATTAAAATACCTGAAATTTTAAATTTTAAGATACTACCAGAAATTTTACTCATTTGAAGCCCTAGAAATTTTACTCATTGCCAAATGCCCCTAAGACTTGTATGCATAACATACTACCACTTTACTACTACTAATTATATCAAATTAGAGAACTTCAACAGAATTAACAACTTCTACATTTCTTGCATGAACTCATACACCTGAAATCGGATTAATGAGAATATAAAGATAAGAAGAAACTGTTCTCTCTCTGTCTATATATTTTCAATTTTTATTTTTTTTGGGAGTTGGAGGTAGAATGGTTTCTTTGGGTTGAGTTTCATGCTTTCTTGCAAAATGAGGTGGGAGGAGTTACAGCTGAATAACATATCTGGAGCCAACCCAGATGGGAAGAAAGGTCCTGGTAAAATGAGTGACACTTGTGCTATGTTTGGTTGATGAGAAAATAAGTGAAAACATGGAAAAGAAAAGAAAATTATAGATTTTTAATACAATTTTTAGTTGTGTTTTGTTCAATTTTCTTTTTTTTTCCATCTTTTTACTTATTTTCTCGGCATCCAAACATAGGGTTATGGACCTGGATAAAGGTTGGGGCATTCATGCAATGCCATTAATGGAGGTAATATTCCCTATGTTTTCGGTGGCATTGGCAAGGTGGCCATTACCTCAGCTTGTGTATAACATGCAAGGTGGCCATTATCTCAGGTTGGGACCTTCATGCAATGCCACAAACCAAAAATGTGTATAACCGATCAAAAAAAAAAAAGGCACAGGATTCTCTCGAGTTCAACTCGAGAGAATTCTCTCGAGTTGAACCCCTAGAGGTCGCCACGTGTCTCCTTTGACACCCCTTAACCATGGGTAAGGTTCACTAACCCATCCTTGGTTTTTTTTATTATTAATTATTATTTTTTAAATTAAAAAAACTGTTTTTAGAGTTTTTTAATATTAAAAATATTTTTTTAATTAAAAAAATAATAATTAATAAAAAAAAAAAAACCAAGGATGGGTTAGTGAACCCTAGGGGTGGGTGAACCTTACCATGGTTAAGGGGTGTCAAAGGAGACACGTAGCGACCTCTAGGGGTTCAACTCGAGAGGATCCTGAGCATTAAAAAAAAAAAGCAAAAAGGTGGCCATTACCTCAGCTTGTGTGAAAGCTAGTGGACATCACCTATAGCAGAGCCATCACCTTGATAAGGAGGGAGGCTAGAGCTAGCCCCCAGATGGATATTCAAATCAAATTCCACCAGATTACAGATGAGAAATTATCATTAAACCTAGATGGCATTGCATCAGAAGCATTTAAAAAGTGTAGGGCTCATATATAACTGAAAAACAAGTCGGGGATTTCAACAAAGTTAAGTTGATTGTGCGCAATACTAAAAATTTTACTCATTTGAAGCCTCTGGTTTTGCCCGAAATCAAAACCCCCAAATAATCTAGTGGACCAAAGGGGAAAAAAAAAAAACCAAATCAAATCCCAAATAGAAAAAAAAGAAGGATTACTGGATGGAGAAGAATGATACCTTCGTTGTCGCCGGCAAGAAGGAGATGGTGGTCGCCGGAAGTCTCAAAACCCAAACAAAATCCGAGGCTTAGGTGGTCGCCAGTCAAATGATCTGGTTTTTTTTTTCCATTAGTCGGAGCCTCGATCTCGTTTGGTCTTCAAAGAGATGAGAGCCCTCCCGTACGACGCTTTCCCAAAATGAATAAAAAAAGAATTTTTTCAAACGTTAAGAGACGTTAACGTGAGAAAACGGACGTCTCCCAACTTTTGGTTTGGCGCTCATTTCACTGCCACGCGTCACACGCTGTATGGAATACGGCCCCGAGATAAGCTTTCTGGTTTCGCTAGAGACAATCCGAAGCCTACATTTTGGCATTACGAACAGAGTAGTGGTCATCGTCAGATCTTAATAACATTTCATGATAATTAGAACCAAGTGGGGTGCTGGCCCTTTGCTGCTCAGCGAGGTCGTTGGTGTCCTAGGAAATTTCTATATGCTTTTTCTGCAATCCAACAGAGTGAAATTAAACTTCAACAAAACAGGAAAATTGGAAGAAGGGTAGAAGAGCGACTGATTGATTAGAGTTTTCAATACAGGAATGAAAGGGAAAAAAGATAGTGATAGTTCAGGGTTTCCTTGAACCCAAAGTAAAATAAGAAACTAATAAATAATATGAAATGAAAGAAGGGAAAAGGGCACTGATATATTAGGAACTCATTGAATCCAAACTGGAACTAAATGAAGAATAAAATAAAAACTAGCAAGTGGAAAGGAAATTCAAATTGGTGCATGTAAATGTTGATTGAATCCAGTTTTGAAATTAAAATAAGAAAATAAAAATTGAACTAAAAAGAAGATTCAAATGGGTACATGATAAACTAGGGATTCGTCCAAAATCAGAACCGGAACAAAAAACTTAAAAATTATAAAAAAAAATTAAAAAGGGTACTTGTAGGGACTAATTGAATCCATAATTTGAAATTTAACCCCAAAAATAAAATACCAAACGATTTAGATGAGCACCTGATAGATTAGGTCTTTCGTAGAATCTAAAATCAGAAGTAAAAGAAAACTTTAGCGATTCGAAAGAATTATCAAAGGGTGTGCCTGAATGGATCATTTTTGTTGATGGTTAGGGTCTGTCCAAGCACGGCCCTGGTGACCCTAGCCCGGCCCAAGCCCTTAGAGTTGGAGGGCCTAACTTGCTAGGCCAAGCCCTATTCTTAGGGGTGTATTCGAGCCGAGCTGAGGCGAGCTTGGCCCTACTAGACTCGGCTCGGCTTGAAAGGGTTTTACTCTAGGCTCGAGCTCGGCTTGGGTTGAAATTGCAGCTCGAATCACAGCCCGAAATCAAATGCTTGGCTTGAGCTCAAATTGATTCAAGCTCGGGCCGAGCTCGGCTTGGCTTGTCTTCACTTGATTTATTTAAAAATAATAGTTTTAAATAATAATATTCTATATTATTTATATATATAATAATTTATATATAGATAAATAAAAAATTTTATTTTTTTATAAGATATTCAAGCCGAGCAATCGAGCTAGCTTGGCTTGGCACACCCCTACCTGAGATCTAATCACAACCAATCGTGATTGAACCCGGGAGAGTTCAATTGCACCCCCAGGTCAACATGTGTCCCTTTTAACTCTTATTAAATATGGTTAAGATTCATTAACCCTTAGGTTTCAATAATCTAACCTTCATTTCTAGAATTTTTTTTAAAAATTAACCCTAAGGTTAAAAAAAATTAACCATAGGGTTAAATTTTTTAGATTGTTGAACCCGAAGAGTTAGTGAATCTTAACTATGGTTAATATGGGTTGGAATGGACAAGTGTTGATCTCCCCGAGTTCAATCGCGATTGGCTGTGATTCGATCTCCTCCTACCTATGTTCAACCGCAGAGCGGGGCCACCCTACCTAAAGGAATATTATAAAACTTAAGAAATTAGAATGTTTACCAAATTTTTTTATTGAATTATAACTAGAGGGGGTCAACAGTCTGGGTTAGGCCATACCCACCCATAGAAGTACACACTATAGCAGGCCCAGGCTTAAGACTCCAAGCCTAGGCTCGCCCAACCATTTAATTGGATCATGGCAAGCCTCGCCCATCCATACCCCTAACTACTAATTTAAGGAAAGCAGACAACTTAATTAAAAATACAAAAATTAGGGTGGGAAATTCTTTTAATATGGATCTTCATTTTACCATTTGTGTTAGAAATCTCCATATGGTGTTGGAACCAGTATTAGAACACATTCTCGTACAAGTAAATTGATTGTAGTACGTAAATCTGTTAATAGAGACAAATCAAGTTAAGAGTTCATTTAATGTGATACATAAGGTAGGGAAAGTACATATGGGGAATATTTTGTTTCCAGACATCCTACATGTTGAGATTTTATAGGGACGCTCACTAGACGATCTAGTAAGGTCACTAATGATAAGAACGGTTTCCTCTCTCTATATGTACATATGGAGTTGATCTATGAGTATACTACCAAATATACTCCTAATCCTAACCGTTTATAACCAACTACTAAGGGCTAGGATTTGAATTTGCTTATTTTGTCTTTTCTGATGTCACGTCGGTTTTAATCATAACCGTTTAATAGTTAAGATAAACGGTTAGGATTTGGGAGTACACCTTGGGAGCCTCCCTAGACTAATTCATACATATATGGGGTTGATAAAGTTGACGCCGTTGTGAACGTTATCAACTTCATGCAACTCATTGTGTGGTAGTTTGATAATTAAAGGGTGATGAGGGATATTTTTGCAAATATGATAAAATTTTGATGTTTATAAAATTGTCTGAGATTCCCTCCATATTGACAATGGTTTTTTTTTTTGTGAAAAGCCCCTTGATTTTTCAGCTATTTATAAATATCCCTTATATTTGTGATTTTATATTAGTCTACTAATTTTAAAACTTTCACAAATCTATCATTCCATCCAAAAGATAGTTAACGGACGTTAAATATTTTATGAAATGACCTTTTTAACCTCTTTTTAATAGGTTGGATGGTACACTTTATCATTTGTCTCATTTATCCTCCATTAATTGGGGTTAAGCTTAATTGATCTAAGGTTAATATCTCGTTAAAAAATCTAAAAATCAAGGTTAGATGAATTAACGCTAAGGGTGAGTGAATCTTAACTACAGTTAATGAGTGTTAAAAGGGACACATGACAGCTAGTAATGTCTCTTTTAACTGTGGTTAAGCATAATTAACCTAAGGTTATTTCTTTTCTAAAATTTATGATTAGATGCATGAATCCTAGGAGTGAGTGAATATTAGTGGGTATTAAAAGGAACACGTGGCAATGTGTAGAGCCTCCGTTAACACTAGTTAAGCATGATCAATCTAAGATTAATATTTTTTCTTCTAAAAACAAAGGTTTGATGCATGAATCCAAGGGGTGAGTGAATCATAACCACAGTTAGTGAGTGTTAAAAAGGACATGTGGCGACTTGTAGAATCCCTTTAACTATGGTTAAGCATAATCAACCTAAAGTTAATATATTTTTAAAAAAAAAATCAAGGTTAAATAGATGAATCCTAGGGGTTAGTGAATCTTAATCATAGTTAGTGGGTTCCAAGCATTTCCCTTGTGAAAAGTTTTTTACGAATTTCCTTAAAATAAAAAAAGATTAAAAAGATAATTTCATGAAAATTTTAACATATGTTAACTTAATTTTAAATGAAATGGGAGATTTGTAAAAATTTTAAAAGTTAGTGGATTATAATACAAAATCACAAAACATAAGGATTTACAAATTGTTGAAAAGTTAAGTGATTTTCACAAAAAAAAAAAAAAAACTTTCTATTTACACACATGTCATCATCTTCCTTTGACTGTTAACCTTTACGCACGGTGTGAAGGATAACAATCCCAATAGATATAGGCCTCGGGTTGTCTCTAGCGGGGATAAGCAGTCGAGAAGTCAAAATCATGGGCCCCATGATTTTGACTTCTCAACACACTAAATGACACGTGGTGATAAGGTGGTGAGATAAAGGAGGAGAGATATCAAGTGGAGAGAAGTCAAAATAATGGGGGGAAAATGAAATGACTTCTCATCTTTTTATTGCCACATGTCTCATATTCTATGGTTACCCGAGAGGGCTTCCTCACCTGAGACAATCCGAGGCCATAGAAATATATTTATGCGGCGTTTGAGTTACATGCATCACTTCTTTGGGCCCACACAAAAATAATTACTATAATACATGTCTCTCTTTCTTAATGCGTGAAAAAAATCAATTAAATTGGGTTGTATTAACCAAAGGGTTAATGTTCATCAAGTAAAGTTAATGGTCGACGTACGTCCAATCAAACATTTAAACATTTTAAATTAAACCGGTTTTTTCTATCACGTATTAGAGAAGGAAGACCTACAAATTTAGTTTCATGGGTCTAAAGGAGTTCCACATGTCACTCAAACACATGATGCATAGGTAAGTTTGCACTCAAACTAAGCAGGCTCAACTCGGTTCATCGCAAGCTCCAGCTAGCATTTCAAGCTCGCACGAATCAAGTCAAACTTTTATTTGAATTCAAACTTTTAAACAAGCCAAGCTCAAGCTAGACTCTATTTGATTCAGCTCGGCTTTGTGTGACCTTGTCTTGGCAACTCAAAAAATTCGATATATATATATATATATACACAATATTGTTTTGTAGTTTTATTTATATTAATACAAAAAATATTTTAACTTCTTTATCGATTTTTAATTTTTATTAAATAAGTTTAAGAGATGATTATAAATAAATAAAAAGTTAAAAGCATAACCTTGACTCTAACTCTTTACTTTGTAGACTGAAAAAATATATATATATCCTACTTTTATATGTGAATATATTACTCTTTTTAGTTTCTTGTACTATAATTTAATAATAAATGTTTTTATTAAAAGAATATAATTTTTTTTTTTAAAAATCGTAAATCAAGCTTGAGCCAAGACTCTTAATGAACATATAAACAGAAATTTTTTGTTAGGGACACTTGTGTTACATGAGTATTATCATAGATTCACCTAATGAGTTAAGGAAGTAAGGCTGCTTCCTGGTCAAAGACTTAGGCTTTATCTCTAAGAGACTCATAAGAAAATCAGAGTATAGGTGCAAGGCCGTAAATGCGTGGACTTTTATAGAACTCTTTGAGCATTTGAAAACTAGTGTGTGTGATGTGTAGGGTTTTGTCAAATGGGGTACTTAGTTCGAAGTCACGGCTACTTTGGACCTCGTTAAAGCTTTGATATATCTACACTAAATGTATGTTCAAGTCCAAAAGACACTTACATCTATGTATGAGTTTTCCGGTTTAATATTTAATAAACTATTTTGAAAAATAGTGGGGATTATTGAACTAAATTATTTTGAAAATAATGTTATTTTGAAAAATAATGGGGAATTGTTAGATATTTTTCAAAATCTAAAGGTTTGTTTTCAAACTTAATTATGATAAATACATTATTCCTTACAAAGGGAAATAAAACCAGTAATACTAGTGTTTGGAGCAGTGCACCAATCCTTTGCATGTGTTTTTCCTTTAATTGTGATTAAAGGGCATGCCTTATATTGTATTACTTAAAAGTATGCTTTTGACAAATTTATCAAATAGGACACCCTTTGCATTTTTATTGCAAAAAAGGGCATACTTTTGACATATTTATCCTTAAGCTATGCATGTAAAAGCCAAACACTATAAGGGTAATATTGAAATACGTACCTCTTTGGTAAAATATTTCAAACTATGCCCTAAACAGTGATATTTTAAGTTTAGGGGGATAAAACGATACTTAACTCGATTTTAAAAGTACCTTCAATTTGACCGTTACCACTTCAAATGAAAACGTTGGAAGTTTGAATGAATTCAAACAATCTTTTCTATTATAATGGGAGAGGCAGGCGTAGCCTGAATTTTCCAAAATTCCTAAACTACCCTTTTATAAAACAAACTTTTAATTTAATGTTTTACTTTAATTCCCAAACTACCCTCATGTATCTATTTAAAGAATAGAATCACAGTCAATCGTGATTGAACTCGGGGAGAGTTCAATCACACCCACGGGTTAACACGTGTCCCTTTTAACTCCTATTAACTATGGTTAACTCCTTCCCCTCGCTTTCACGTGCATCGCATGTGCCACCCGCTAGTAACTAATAATAGCTAAATAAACGTTGGGTTGATCAGTTAAGATAACTGTCTTGTTTTGACCAAAAGGTATCACCATTGTGGCCAGGCAACACCTATTTGTGTGGACACCTTTGAAGAGGCCTGCCTTATATTAAGACTATATAAATACGCAAGAGGGATACAAGATTTAACATGCTCACTTCATTCGTGTAGAAAAACAATCTCTTTTAAAGCTTTGATCGATTACTCTCTTCCAAATTCTTAGTTATTTAGTTGATTTAATTAATTTTTCAAAACCTTTGTCAAGAGATGGAGTTCATCATGAACGTTATTGCAAGACGTAGATCAACATCAGTGACATATTGAGCTTCATTGTACCTTGGAGGCGATACGCTACAAACTCATTTGCAAACCGATAATGGGGGTGAATAACTTTTTAAGGAAAACGAATTTTCAGTTCACCTTGAAGCATCTCATTGTGTTTCCTTCTCTATTCGTATCTACCACATAGTTTTGAAATATTGATTCTAAAAATTATCATTAGAGTCCTTTGTTAGTATCCAATTTTGTTTTTCATAAAGAATGCAAAAACGTGTAGCCCTACTGGAGAGATCATTTTGTATCTCAATCCTTTCCTAGCACCTTAACTAGGATTATGGAAGACAATGTTAGGGTTGTACTTACAAATGTTGGAAAAAGTACACTACAAACTGCTGCTATGGGCAATAATAATATAATTATTTATTCGGTAAATTACACTCACCCGCCCGAGGTTTGGTGTAATTTCAAAAACCTCTCCTCTTGTTTATTAAATTACACTGACCTCCCCTGTCAAGCTCATCCTATTAACTCTGTTAACTAATGTTACTATTTTCCAATTTTACCCTTATTACTTAGAGGAAACACGTAAACTTAGTTCCAAAGCTCAAGCAAAAAACACTTAAACATCTTGAGCCGCCACATGTCCCTTTAACACCCACTAACTATGATTAAGATTCACTCACTCTTAGGATGTGAGCATGGGATTTTCCTACCCACTTTCACATTTTTATATGTTATAGTTGATTGAGAGTTGCCACCTATTCATTCTAAGGGATAGGTCCCGAATAGTCGGATAAGGTCTTATGGGTCTTTACAGAGTTAGGGTAAGCGGTTCGATTAAGCCCCGGGGAAAGTGTTAGGCACCTCAGGACCCCCATTTTATAACGGTTACCTACTTCCTAAACTTAAGTCAATTATAATCTCAAAGTTTAATGAAAATGTCCAAGTATTTAAGTGAGTGCTAATCCAAGAAATATAGAAAGCTAGATGACTAGGGTTGAACTTTAGTAAGGTTGCCTACGTACTCACTGGGGTGAGATCAAACTGAGCGTAGTTCTAGCACATGAGCCCGTACCAAGGCTAGGGGGTATGTGTGTGTGTGTGCGTAGGGTGGTCAAGGGTCTAGCTCTAAGGCTAGGGTTTAGTTGACTGGGGAGGTCAAGTACACAAGGGTGAGTCTAACCACAGTTAGAAAGGTTTAAGCATGATTAGGGGCTAATCAAGGTTAAGAAAGTCTACAAGGTCATTTTTTGGGTTTTTGGATTTTTCATGTTTTTTGGTATTTTATGTGATATTTATCAAATTGGTAAAGTTAACCATGGTTATACTAAATGGGGTTTAGTTAACCATGGTTAAGGATTAACTATAATTAAGAAAGCTAGCAAGTCAATTTTTTGTCTTTTGGGTTTTTCCATTTTTTTTTTGTTTTTTTTATGATTTTAGGTGTAATTTCTAATTATTGAAGCTTAACTAGGATTAAAAGTTAACTGGGATTAAACCAATCCCAGTTAGAACATGCGTAGGGTTAAAAAAAGGGTATGGCACGTGGCAGGGCCTTAGTGGACCTCAGATTGGACCTGGGTTTTAGTGCAAGGCTGTTGTTCCAGTAATCAGGGAATTGCGCCATTTGGTTTACCGCCATTCCCAAAATAGAACATTTTGGGAATTTCGGTAAACAAAATGCCGTCATTCCTGTTTTATAGGAACAACAGCACTGCAGCCACTAGGGAAGGTCTAGAGTGATGCCACGTGGGCTAATAGGCTTAGGGAATAGTTTAGGCATACTGCCACGTGTCTTGGGCCTGTAATGGGCACTGGACTTGGCTAATGGTGGGTCCACGAAGGTCCTAATTCTACTGTTTCAGAAAATACCAAAGTATCGGTGAAGTGTTCACCGACATTATGCATAGGTTCCATTTCAGGCCATTTTAACCCTAGTTAAGCTAACCTCAGGAGCTTGAAAAGCTTAGGGAAGGTAGATGAGGGTGTTAGGGACTCAAAACAGGCCCTGAATTAGACCAGGGCCTCACCATATGTGGCCTAGAGCCTCTGCAAAAGAACAGGTCGAAAGTGGTGGTAATTATTCTACCGCCACTATCAATTTTGTTCAGAAAACGCAACAGCAGCTACTGGGACTATACCATGGTGCAACCAAGGGGTTTCTCATGACTTGAGGACCCCCCAAAAACTGGTGGAGGTGGTTGGAGGACTGTGCACGTGTGGGAGAGTCGTGGGGGTTCCACTGCCTATGGAGGAGGCAGGGAACCCCTCCTATTGATCTGAGCAATGGCTAATACTCCCTGGAAATGACCAAGGGTACATGGGGCATAGAAAAAGGAGACAGGGGTAGGGAGAGTCCCTGCCCTACTGAGCTGGCTGCTACAGTGGCAGTGGAGGTGGTTACTCACGGTGGTGCTGCTGCAAGGGGTATTGCCCTTCGGATTTTTGAGGTGTCTTGGAGGTTTGAGGTTGCTGAGGAGTTTGAATACTCTCAGGGGTTTCCCGCAGGGGGTTATGGCATGAGCATACAATGTGGAAAGGTGTTGGATTTTATAGGGAAGAGGGGTGAGGATATGGAGGGCATAAGGACGAGGTTGGGTGGAGTCTCAGGCACGTAGAGGGGGTTTCTGACGGTGGTCAGACGCATGGGGAGGCAGCATGGTGGTCTGGAAGAGGTAGGTGGTGCAGGGGGTGGCTGCAGGTGTTACAAACATGCAACAGTGATAATGGCGATAAAGGATTTACCGTCATTATCAAAATGCACAGGGAGCTTGTTGTCGGTAATACGATCACCAACAGACTGGAATTTTGAATTTTAAGGGGTCAGGGCCTCCCCGCAGGGCTGAGTTTGGGTACTAGGCCCATGCTTGGGCCCAGGCTCGGTTTGCTATGGATTTTAGGCCCTAAGGGCTTGGGTCTACCTCGGGCTTACTAAGGATTGGCTGGGGCTGCCTAGGGTTTGGGCTTAAGACAACCTAGGGTTAAACTTAGGGCTACCTAGGGTTCAACTAAGGTTGTCCTAGGGTTTAGGTGGGGTTGACCTAGGGTTAGTTTGGACTAATCAGGGTTAAATTAATTAACCATGGTTAAGGAGGTGTAAAAATGGGGTGCTAACAGTTGCCCCTCTTTGCCGGAGAATGACGATTTGACAATTGAACGACAAAGACTGGAATCAACCAATTTTTACACCAGAACGAACCAACATGACGGATAAGCAAGAGGGACAAGCAAGTATGAAGAATCCGGAGGTGAAGGTTGGCCACACAACCACCTTACCTGAGATTGAAGCAAAGCATTGATGAGTAAGCAGGATTAGCATCACTAGAGGCCGTAACTGACATCCGATCACATGACCGTGACAGTATACCCTTTTAATAATGAGCTAGCCAAGCAGAAATGAGCTTCACAAGAGGTCGCAACTGAAATCCGGCCACATGACCGTTTCGGTATACTCCTTTAATAGTGAAGGAGATAGCGATGTTGAATGCGAAAATAAAGGTGATGGGTGCAAGACTAACATCACTGGAGGCCGTAACTGACATCCAGTCACACAACTGTGACAATATACTCCTTTAATAGTAAGCTAGCCAAGAAGATATGAGCTTCACAAGAGGCCGCAACTAAAATCCGGCCACACGACAGTTCCAATATACTCCTTTAATAGTGAAGGGGAAGAGCAAGAAAGAGATGATGAATGCAAATGTGTAGATGGTGGGTGCAAGACTAACATCACTGGAGGCCGCAACTGACATCCGGTCAAATGACCGTGACAGTATATTCCTTTAATAGTGAGCTAACCAAGCAGAAATGAGCTCCATAAAAGACCGCAACTAAAATCCGACCACACGATTGTTCCAGTACTCCATTAATAGTGAAGGGGAAAGCGATGCTGAATGCAAAAATAAAGGTGATGGGTGCAAGACTAACATCACTAGAGGCCGTAACTGACATCCTGTCACACAACCGTGATAGTATACTCCTTTAATAGTGAGCTAGCCAAGCAGAGCCTTACAAGAGGCCACAACTGAAATCTGGCCACACGACCGTTCCAGTATACTACTTTGATAGTGAATGGGAAAGCGATGTTGCAGACAACCGCCCGATTGTCCACTAAGGATGATGAGAGTAAATACAGCCGCTTAACTGCCTCACCTGAGATAGGATGCAATGATAGTGAAGACAATCATCTGATTACCTCACTGAGGTAGGATGGAAGATAGTGCAAACAACCGCCCGATTATCTCACTGGAGCAAGATGCAAGATAATGCAGACAACCGCCCGATTGTCTCACTGGGGTAGGATATAAGATAGTGCAGACAACCACCCGATTGTCTCATTAGAGTAGGATGCAAGATAGTGCAAACAACTGCCCAATTGTCTCACTGGAGTAGGATGCAAGATAGTGCCGACAACCGCCTGATTGTCTCACTGGAGTAGGATGCAAGATAGTGCAGACAACTGTTCAATTGTCTTACTGGATAGGATGCAAGATAGTGTAGACAACCGCTCGATTCTCTCACTGGAGTAGGATGCAAAATAGTGCGGACAACCGTTCGATTGCCTCACTGGGTAGGAAGCAAGATAGTACAGACAACTGCCCGATTGCCTCACTAGGGATAAATTTGAATTGAAAGCTGGTAGGCATGAAGATGATTTGGTGAAGCAAATTAAATTGAATATGAGGGATAAGAGCCATGACCCTGAGCCATTACACGCATCCTCGCCTGTCTGTATATATCTGTCTTGTTTGAACTCGAATTGCCTCCTACTTGGGTGATTCAACTGTGTGTACTTGCCCCCCGGGATGTGTTAAAGCTCTCTCGTGATAGACTCTCAAGAGTCACTACAAACCAGGACTCTCTCCTATCACCCAAATCTCTCCAAATAACACTTATCTTTAGATAAGCTTTATCTCATTTTTGTATCCCTATTATTTCTCAACTGTAATTCAAGTTTTGTAAGTGTTTCTATATATACAAAGAGAACACAAGAGATTGGGTATCGAGATTAAGATATTTATCAGGATATAATGATCTTCAAGCATCTGTGACATCCAGGATAAACTACCGACTTTGTTTTGCCATGGTTTTACTGCTCTTGCTACGATAGCGGGAATGAGTAGCTGACTTTGAACTGACTTTACTGGAGAGTGAACACTGGCTGACTATTGACGCAAACTTGTTAACATATTGATGGATTGATGGACAGGTGACGTGACAAACCTGTTGGAAAGACTGAAGGACTGACTGACAGGTGGTTTGGTGGTAGAGTAACAATTGACCAATGAACTGACTGTGTCTGAAATCGATTGTATTGGGGGACCTAACTAGGTTCCTTTGCCTTCAGGTAAACTGATTGTGCTGTGTTGGAGCTGGGGAATGATATTTGCAAAGCATGTATTGGCTTATTTTTTCCTCTTTTGCCCCTAGGCCTTTTTTGCCAGGACTGGGTTCACATAAATTTTGCGCAATAGCAGGGTTATGATTCCTTACTATGCCCGTGAAAATGAATTTTAGTTTATCCCTTTTTTGCCCCTGAACCGTTTCGGGTTTTCCCTAGGTCTGGGTATACAAGCTTTGCACTTTTTTATAATAATTCTTTATTCTTCTCTCATCATTGCCTATTGGTAATGGAGACGAACGCTTCTGACCATTTGATGCTCAAGTCCTTTCGGGGATCAAGGAGGGCTTACTGTTTAGGACGAAACGTGGTTTGGTTAGAAACGAGATAAAGCTCAAAGTTTTTGTTTCAACAAGAGTAGGGCATCCTATGGTGTTTGTTTAGTGTCGGAATGGAACCAGCTTCTGCATTTTTTTGTCCTTTGGTGAAGCTTTGCTTTCTAACTAAGTACCTTTTTCTTTGTTTCTTTTCTCTTTTTTTGTTTGTTTTTCTTTTCTCTTTTTTTTTTTTACTTTTTTTTTTGGTACATGATTGTCTTGTATTGTGGACATTTGCTGTGTTGTGACCACACCTGATTTCAGGCTGTATGCGTACCTAAATAGGGATCAGGTCAAGACGTAGTTCGACCAAAAGGTCGTATTTGTTAGTTGCTCTTTGCTAGTTGTTCATCTTTTGAATTGTCATTTTGACATTCAAGGGGTGCCCTTTTGTGGGGTTTTGAAAAAAGGCTATTAGGCTCAAAGGTCTAACTAGCAGATATATATAGCATGGGTGAGAGAGGTATTGTGAGGGTTATCAAAAGATGGCCTCCTATCATTTCCTCGATTGATCGAGATCATGTATGGTCATTACATCACCTCGTTGACAATTGATAGGTTAGAGAGGTCTCCATTGTTCTTGTATCACTCTTGTCTTGATGTGCTCAATCTTGGAAGAGCATCTACTGATTTGCATGATCAACTTTGCTCCTTATAGGCATTAGAAACTAGTTCAGTTCCCAAATTAAGCATCTCAAAACACAATGGAATTTGACTTAAAAAAAAGCAATTTTATTAAAATACTAAAAAGGTGGACAGGCTTGACAACAAAACAAAACAAGGACCACTGGCCACTTACTTGAACTGGACGGATGGTAGGGATTGATATAGGCCAACATAACCGACAAAGGTACCAAAAAAAGAGGTACAAAGAGAGACACAACAAAATAAAGCTTGTTCAAAAATCAGTTGCAGAACTATTCTGGCTGAAGCGCCTTAGTTTGCAGGAGGAGCATGATTGGAGAGAGGAGCCTGATTGATATCCGTGTTCCCCAGTGCAAAGCAGATTCTATCCGTTTCTAGCTAGTCTCGGATTGCATGTTTTAAGTCATAACACCTATCTGTAGGATGTCCTGGTGATTGATGATATCCGCAGTGTTGTTCTGACAGGTATCCCTTTAGGAGAACAGTCGGAGGAGGTTGTGGATCTTTCAGGATGATCAGCTTCTTGCCTAACAGGAAAGAGAGAAGTGCTGACGAAGAATACGGGAGCGGGGTGAATGCCTGGTTTTTCTTCTGCTCGAAGGTCATCTAAGGAGAGAGCAGTTTCCCTTAGGGCTGCTGAGCTTGTCTGGGTTGCCGAGCTTGTTGTTGGGGCAGGTTGGGTACCCGGACTGGTATGGCTACTTCCGTATGTCCATTGTCCTCTTTCTTTCTGTTGTCCTTCCTCAGATGTACCGGGGCACAGGAAGAAGATACACCTTTCGATCCTTGAAAGATGTCAAATGATCCGCTGTCACCACTATTGTCTCAATTCTGGTGCCGTACTTGGCCATGGTGCTGAAGTTTGAGATTGGTTGTGCAGCCTAGAGAGTCTTGAGCGGGTGTTTGAGAGTGCAGAGAAAAGTTGTTACCAATTATTCTTTCGGCAGAAGGGTGCTCATTTTTCCACCAATTTTCCTCCATCGAACTGAGTACTCGATAAAGGTTTCATTGTCCCTCTGGGACATTCTCTCAAGATTTTCCCTCTATGGGACCAAGTCAATATTGTAAGAGTACTGGGTAACAAATGTCTCGCATAGGTCTTCCCAAGTCCAAACCTTATTGTAATCCACTTTGGTAAACCATTGCAATACAACACCTTTCAAGCTTTTCTAAGATAGCTGGACTAACAACTTGTCTCCATGTTTGAGCTGGAATAGCTCTCCGCAGTAAGCTCTCAAGTGTGTTTTTGGACATCCTTTCCCACCGTACTTCTCAAAGTCAGGTATCTTGAAGTCCTTAGGCAGTTAGATTCCGGGATGTATGCACATGTCCCTGAAATTAGTGGAATTACGGGATCCCTGAGTTTGTCTTACTAGCTCTTCCAGTTTCTCAATTCTCTCCCAGTATATATCAGGAATTTGGGCAGAACTTGAAGACACATGTGCGGAACCCGTATGAGGTTCACCGCCAACCCTGACCTCTTCTTCCTTGAATTGGTCAATGATTGGTGGTGAAATATGATGAGTAAGTTGGGGTTGGATTGACAGAGGAGGGATGTTGAAGGTGAATTCTGTCTGTGGTTGATTTGATGGTGGGGGAATGTTGAGGCTGAGTGATGGTTGAGTAGATTGTGGTGTAATATTAATGGTAGGTAGTGGTAGGATAAGGTTGGAAGTAGATGGGGGATTAGGTTGTGCTGGCCTTATTGTTTCGGTCAGTTGAGAGTTAGAGGAAGAAAGGGCATGAGTCACTGCCTTCATAAAATCCTAGACAATGTTTTTTAGATCTTCAATGTTCTGAGTGTTCTCCGCTAATCTTGCCTCATAATCCAGGACCGTAGGTTGAGAAGTTGCAGTGTCAAGGTCAGCCTTTTGACCGTCTCGAGGGTCCATGCCGCTGTTGGTTGATTAAGTATCCACTAGTTTTCCTCTTCAGATACGTGCTTAATTAGCTCAGGGTCTGCTCCTGAAAAGATGGAAGGTATGAAGTAAGAGTCAGAAGAGATAGGAAAGCGGGAGAAATGGAAGGCATGCAAATGACCTAACAGTGTCTAGTTGACACAAGGACAATGCCCCTGGTCCAGAAGTTGGAATGTCATGCAGGAGAAAGGGTTTATGATTTTTGATTTTTTTTTTTAATTTTTTGTTTTGAGCAAGGTGTGACATGATAGGTGTGGCCCGATAGGGTAGGCGGAGAGAACTCCGCTCTACTAACTTGGATTGTTGGTAGCGAGGGCCTACCGAGCCAAAGTTGGAGTGGGTTAATGGGCTCACCCATTGCAACTTAGGATTTGAACCTCACATATATGTTTGGAGATAAGCTGGGGTGTATTTTATTACAAGCACAACGGAAAGCTCAATATATGCCTCCTAGATAGGTGTTTATCTGAAAAAGTGCCTTGATAGTCAACCATGGTTGGGGGACAGGTATAGGGTACAAGGAGGTCAAGGTTTAGAGTATCCCTCTAGGTGGGCTGCTTATAGACTATACCTCAGCCTATTCTATATGTATGCATGCTGGTGTAATGCAGGTATTCCTAAAGGATGGAGGGATCACTTAACACCGTATAGGCGACTCCCTTGAAAATTGACGATTGGTGTAAGTGGGAGCGTTCAGAATCTTTCCCTGAGGGTAATCACCTAGTAGGAGTAATTCTGAAGACATTCAAGGCTTTTAAGCCTCTGTCACTGAGGATAATCATCTAGCAGCCGTAAGCATATTAAGCCTGACTATGGATAAATGAGTTATTACACTATCATACTATGTATGAAATGCACTGTACAAGAAAATACCCAAAAGATATAAAGAATTTGTAATTGGTTAAATACTTAGGCATTTTAATTAATGTTGAGATTAATTTGGCTGAAGTTTAGGTTCCGGCTTGAACCTTTTCATTTCCCCAGCAAAGTCGCCAGAGCTGTGAGCATGAGATTTTCCTACCTACTTTCACATTTTTGTGTTATGTTTGACTGAGAGTCGCCACCTATTCATTCTAAGGGATAGGTCCCAGATAGTTGGATAAGGTCTTATGGGTCTTTACAGAGTTAGGGTAAGTGGTTTGATTAAGCCTTGGGGAAGGTGTTAGGCACCCCAGGACCCCCGTTTTATAATGGTTACCTACTTCCTAAACTTAAGCCAATTATAATCTCAAAGTTTAATAAAAATGTCCAATTATTTAAGTGAGTGCTAATCCAAGAAATATAGAAAGCTAGATGACTAGGGTCGAACCTGAGTAGGGTTGCCTACGTACTCACCGAGGTGAGATCAGACCGAGTATGGTTCTGGCACATGAGCCCGTGCCAAGGCTAGGGAGGTATGTGTGTGTGTGCGTAGGGTGGTTAAGGGTCTAGCCTTAGGGCTAGGGTTTAGTTGACCGGGGAGATCAAGTGCAAAAGGGTGAGTCTAACCACAATTAGAAAGGTTTAACCATGATTATGATTAGGGGCTAATCAGGGTTAAGAAAGTCTACAAGGTCATTTTTTGGGTTTTTGGATTTTTCATGTTTTTTGGTATTTTATGTGATATTTATCAAATTGGGAAAGTTAACCATGGTTATACTAAACGGGGTTTAGTTAACCATGGTTAAGGATTAGCTATAGTTAAGAAAGCTAGCAAGTCATTTTTTTGTCTTTTGGGTTTTTCCATTTTTTTTTTGCTTTTTTATGATTTTATGTGCAATTTCTAATTATTGAAGCTTAACTAGGATTAAAAGTTAACCAGGATTACACTAACCCTAGTTAGAACATGCGTAGGGTTAAAAAAAATGTATGGCACATGGCAGGGCCTTAGTGGACCTCAGATTGGACCTGAATTTTAGTGCAAGGCTACTGTTCCAGTAACAGGGAATAGCGCCATTTGGTTTACTGCCATTCCCAAAACAGAACATTTTGGGAATGTCAGTAAACAAAATGCCGTCATCCATTTTTTACAGCAACAGCAGCATTGCAGCCACTAGGGAAGGTCTAGAGTGATGCCACGTGGGCTAGTGGACCTAGGGAATAGTTCAGGTATACTGCCACGTGTCCTGGGCCTGTAATGGCCTGGGACTTGGCTCATGGTGGGTCCACGAAGGTCCTAATTCCATTGTTTCAGAAAATATGCAAGTGTCGGTGAAGTGTTCACCGACATTATGCACAGGTTCCATTTCAGACCATTTTAACCCTAGTTAAGCTAACCTCAGGAGCTTGAAAGCTCAGGGAAGGTAGATGAGGGTGTTAGGGACTCAAAACATGTCCTGGATTGGACCAAAGCCTCACCATATGTGGCCTAGAGCCTCAACAAAAGAACAGGTCGAAAGTGGGGGTAATTATTCTACCGCCACTATCGATTTTTTTCAGAAAACGCAACAGCAGCTACTTGGATTGTACCACAATGCAACCAAGGGGTTCCTCATGACTTGAAGACCCCCCAGAAGATGGTGGAGGTGGTTGGAGGATTGTGCACATGTGTGTGGGCGTGGGAGAGTTGTGGGGGTTCCACTACCTATAAAGGAGGCAAGGAAGCCCTCCTATTGATCTGAGCAACGACCAATACCCCCTGGAAATGACCAGGGGTTTACATGGGGCCTAAAAAAAAGGAGATAGAGGTGGGGAGAGTCCTTGCCCTGCTGAGCTGATTGCTACAGTGGCGATGGAGGTGGTTGCTCACGGTGGTGCTGCTGGAAGGGATATTGCCCTTCGAATTTTTGAGTTGTCTTGGAGGTTTGAGGTTGCTGGGGAGTTTGAATACTCTCAGGGTTTCCCGTAGGGGGTTATGACATGAGCCTACAGTGTGGAGCAGTGTTGGATTTTATAGGGAAGAGGAGTGAGGACATGGAGGGCATAAGGACGAGGTTAAGTGGAGTCTCAGGCATGTGGAGGGGGTTTCTGAGGGGGGTCAGATGTGTGGGGAGGCGGCATGGTGGTCTGGAAGAAGTGGGTGGTGCAGGGGGTGGCTACAGGTGCTGTAAACACGCAACAGTGATAATGGCGGTAAAGGATTTACCGCCATTATCAAAATGCCCAGGGAACTTGTTGTCGGTAATACGATCACCGACAGACTGGAATTTTAAATTTTAAAGGGTCAGGGCCTCCCCCCTAGGGCTAAGTTTGGGTCCTGGGCCTAGGCTCGGTTTGCTATGGATTTTAGGCCCTAAGGGCTTGGGTCTACCTAGGGTTTACTAGGGTTAGGCTGGGGCTACCTAGGGTTTAGGACCACCTAGGGTTAAACTTAGGGCTACCTTGGGTTTGACTAAGGTTGTCCTAGGGTTTAGGTGAGGTTGACCTAGGGTTAGTTTGGACTAACCATGGTTAAATTAATTAACCATGATTAAGGGAATATAAAAATGGGGTGCTGATATAGGGTTTATCCATCTAACCTTAGTTTTTAGAGAAAAAAATAACCTTAGGTTGATTATGCTTAACCACAATTAAAGGGGTTTCTACAAGCCGCCATGTGTCCCTTTTAACACTAATTAACTGTGGTCAAGACTCACTCACCCCTATGATTTATCCATCTAACCTTAGTTTTAAGAAAATATAAAAATATTAACCTTATGCTAATTATATTTAACCCCAGTTAAAGTGTCTCTATAAGCTGCCATGTGTCTCTTTTAATACCCACTAACTATGATTAAGATTTACTTACCCCTAGAGTTTAACATTGGTTTTTAGAAAAAGAAATATATATATATATATATATATATATATATATTCCTTAAGTTGATACTATTAACCTTGGTTTTGGAAATATATATTAACCTTAAGTTGATACTGTAACCTTGGTTACAAAACCCAATTATCATTTATTTTATTGTATTAGTTGATTTGCAAAGGGTAATTTAGACATTTAAAAATGTTTAAATGATGACATCATCAAAGTTCATCCATAAAAGTAATGACCAACTAATGGAAGGGGGTATCTATTATAGAAACCAAAGTTTAGGGAAGGTCAGTGTAATTTTAGAAATCAGAGGGGATGTTTATGAAATTTCTCCAAACCTTAGGGGAGGTGAGTGTAATTTACCCTTATTTATTTAGTAACTGGGGTGGTTTTAACTGCCGTTACAAATTAAATATATAGTGGTGGTTCATAACCGCCGTTGTAGGGATACATGAATTGACAAAATTGCCCTTTTTAACCGCCATTAAAAGGGTCTCAAAAACCGCTGCTAAAAATTATATCAACAGTGACGGTTTTAACAACTGCCATAATAGGTTTCCACGACAAGCTATTCAATGATGGTTTCGTAAACCGCCGTTAATAGATATAACGGTGGTTTTGGGACTTGCTGTGGCGGTTTTGAACCGCCACTAAAAGTGATGAATTTACTAGTAGTAGCATATCTTTGTATATTTTTTCCTGTTTACCCCACACCCACTCACTCAAAAAGAAAAAAAAATAGTAAGATTTCTTTTTTTTAAAAAAAATTGTAAACATGTTAACCCTAAAGGTTAATAGTTTTTGTTGATATCATTTGACAATCGAACAAAAATGACTTAAAAGAAAGATTAAGTGAAAAATATCCAAGGTCTCCTCCACAGGTGAAAGTGCCTTTGGGCACCCTCAACCTCTCTGGGCCTACAACATTGCCCCTTCACAATAGCACTTGGTACATGTGGGTCATGGCACCTTAAACAAGTAAGCGAGGTGCCTACAACAGGTTTTACTGCTGGATGAATTACTAGTTGCCCATGGGTTATTGCACCTCAAAACATGGTAATGCATGTCAATTGTAGGTTATTACACCTCGAGACATGATAAATATTTGGAAAACTAAAATAGGTGAACTTCTGGCTTAGTGGTCATAAAAGATTGCTGACAAAGGTGGTCGCTTTCCTTTTTATGCACCTCAAGGCGGGACTGCAAAGTATGTTGTCACCTTCGTCAATCCACTTAGTGCACAAAAATGAGTAAATGTTGCATTGAGCACCCGAGGCAGTGATGCGAGAAATTTGGATAGACAAAATTTATACCCAAAATATATGTTATAGATAACATTAATAATATTTTTCATTAGATACAAGACCATTACATGAGGTCTATAAATAGGGATCACTCTCAACTCTTAAAACATATAACATTGGACTGAGATGCCAAACCAGAAATTCATCTTCTTTAGTCGTCCTCAGACTGATCTTAATACTCATTTATCCTAAGTGTGCTCTATTGTTGCCCACTGCTATTTATCTCTCTAAATTGTCCTAGTTAGAATTACCGTACTCCAGTTTAGGCTGACTTGGTGATAATCTCTCGTACCCCTTTTTCCTCTCATGCCCATGTGGCAGTCCAGCTCAACATTCACAAAATCCACAACCTACAGTTAAAAAGTTTGTTTAACTTTTTTCTAACAATCAAAATTAGATTATTGAACCCTAAAGATTAGTGAATCTTAACCCCAGTTAATAAAGGTTAACAAGGATATGTGTTGACTTGTGGGTACGATTGAATTGTCCCGGATTTCAATCTCACCGAGTTCAATCGCACTCACGGGTCAATCATTGGTTAAGATTCACTAACCCTTTGGGTTCAATAATCTTCATTTTTAGAATAAAAATATTAGAAAACATTAACTCATAGGATTAAAAGTTCTTAACTAGAGTTAAAGAGTGCTATGTGACTGTACTTGAACTCTCCGAGTTCAATCACAAATGGACAGGATTAGGTCTCCACATCTTGTATGGCAACCCAATGAGTGCTCGATAAGACTAAACGTAGAGTTACCTTTGAATTGTCTATAACTTTCAAATGTCTACCTAATCCATTGCACCTAGATTTGTCTCCTCACTTACAAGGTTAGACCAACACACCCATGCAGTTCAACTACACCTAATACAACATCATGCTACTACAATCGACGGGGAATCCCACCTCTATTTGTCTCCCATGTTGCGTCAGGCTGGGATCCAGGTGGGTCAATCACCGTCAAGCAGCCTTTTGACCCAAGCCCGGCCAAACTCGAATCTCACCCGTGTTTGTCTAACATTCTAACCTATTTAAAATAAGAGTTTAATTACAAATCAGTGGAGCATGCTTCATGAAAAACAAAGCACTCCTTTTTAGTGTAAAGTCGGTGGCACTTTCATAATTATAGAGAAATAAGGACAGTTTTACCAAACATTTTCTCTTCATAATTATAAGCATGTCACCACCATAGGTAAAAAGGAGAGCTTCGGTTTTCCATGACTAAGCAGAGCTCAACTTTGTATTAAAGTCTCAAAATAAGTAATTGACAAAATATTTAAATATTTTACATTATAATGATGTGTAAACCTAAAACAAGTAGTTAAATATTTACCTCATTTTATTTGAACTCTTAACATAAGTAATTGAAAAAATATTTAAATATTTTACATTATAATGATATGTAAACCTAAAACAAGTAGTTAAATATTTACCTCATTTTATTAAGGCTCATGGGAAAGAAATCCGACCCGAACAAGATACTTGAGTCGAAACATCAACCCGTACCCTTGAATTGCTAAATTAGTTAGGACAGAGATTAGATCATAGTCAATTGCGATTAAATTCAGGTCGCATATGTGGGGATTGGCTATTGGAGGAGGAGAAAATGAATTAGGAAAATAAAATTCCAAAAAAGTTATCTACCAAAAGTAAAGCACCTGGCGAGCCAGGAATAGATCCTTAGCTAGCATTAGAGCACTAAAAGTAAGGGGAGGGGGGAATGGAACATTCATCTGGTCAACGCATCTACTAGACAATCAAGTATTGAAGGACACTGTGCATGTACAAAATTTGGTGTATTTGTGTCATGGGGAAGCAATAATGGTAGTGTGCATGTCACCACTCATTTGGTCCGAAATCCAAATCCGTCAAATCCGCAGTGGGTTTGAGTGTTGTAATCTCCACCTGTACCTAACCTAAAATAGATACAGATACTAATTAACCTACTAATTTGGGTTGTGGACTAAGCGCGTGTAATTAAGATCCAAAATAATAATAAAAAATGCATCACATCCATAGCCCCAACACACATTCCTCTACCCCCAAACTCGGTAGAGAAGTTTTTATCCAGCCCACATGATTAGAGGAAAACGTGGCACTGTGCCTCTTCAACATTGTTAAGACCTATGGAAACTAGCGTGAACAAGGATTGCCAGAAGAGGTGGTTGCATAAGGGTTTAAATCTTAACCTTAACAATCTAATTTGTTTTTGGGTTGTCACATCAATATTTTCCAAAACTTAAGAAGTACAATATAAATTTTAACCTTTAAAATGAAAATCATAGCCCTAAAACACTCTCTTTGCTTGCTATCACCATGGTTTAAACATTAGATACAGCCTAGTACATACCCTTTTTTCGCCCACCTAGTATATAGATACATAGGACTTTGAAATCCTCTATATCGATACCATATTACTTGTATCAATACTGATCACATGACACATAGTTGATATGCTCACAACACATATCCTTTCTTTAAGTAATTGATCATTTAGATACGTAAGATATTTATATGTAAATAAGGTTATACCCCAATATATATTCAATAAAAATGATCAAATTCTTGAGGTTTATTGTGTTTTCATAGTTGTTTATCAGTAAGATTATATTTTTTCATTTATAAAATTATTAATTCTTATATGTATAGTTATAAATGTAGTTGATGGCCTTAATTTGGCTTATATTTGGATCTAAAGAGGTTTCATATAAAACATCAAAGTATTTCCTTGCATATACAAGCGCTTCTTATTGTATTCTGATTTTTCTTTTATATCTATCTGATACGGCCCATCATGACGATACATATTCAATATTTGACTTACTGATACGACACCCGATATTGATATTTGGAACAATGACTATGTTACATTAGGATTAACCCACAACAATTCATGCTCCTCTCCTTAAGCTTTAAAAAATAATGACGCAACATATAAAATAAACAAGCTAGGGTTAGTGATTAAGACTTTATTACAACCACCCTATTAGTATAATTTTTTTTTTTTTTGCTGTGGATATCATTTATGTACAATTAGTAGCATTGGTTAGCGGTTAGCATTGGGGAGTGGAGCTGTTGCTAGTCGTCACCTGGTAGGAATGGATCCCTAAACCACTCTCATAAGAGAGGTCACACCCTATCATTGGAGCAAGCGGCAGGGTGTTTGGTGCAAATCGTTATTCTCCTTAATTTTTTTCTTAAAAAAAGGCTGATGTCTCTTTAAAACAAGGAGAATTGCAATTGAATTCAATTGCATGTGGCAAATGTTTATTGGAAGATAAAAAGATTTCAAATTTTGAATTTCCCACTTTTTTCCCTCTTTCAATTCATATATGCAATTGAATTCACTTGAATTCAATTGCAATTGGCAGTGATCCTGTCTCTAAAATAAGTAGACACGTGCCATGATTTTATTTTGCTTACTTAGGGGAACCCAGATAAAAATTTCTCCACCCTTTCGGTTGGCTTGGCGTTAGAGGATTTGGATTCCATATCGGTGATGTCCCTTTAAAGTCCATAAAAGCAGACCATTTCCTAAATTTATAGTGGGGTTTGTTTGTTTTGAGTGGGAAGTTGAAAAGGAGAGGATTGAGGGAAACCAATATTGGGATTGAAAATAGATAATGTGGAGAGGTGGAGGTGAGAGTCGTGTGGAATCCAAACTCCCTCTAATTTACTAACAATATCTTCTCATTAACCATAGGGAGTGCTCTCCGATTCAGCAATCATCTTCTTCAGTAATCCACTGTGTTTAAATTATTTGTGGTGGCTGACCCACTTTCTTCAGCGTTGCGTATCAATTACGCTGATATTTTGTGCATAGAATACTAAGTTTGAAAGGGATCTTACCATTAAAAGAAATGGTCTGGTTTATGGATCTTTTGTCTCCTTTTCTTTTCCTCCTGATACAAATCATCAATGGTTAGTGGGGGTAAGTGGGTCTTCAAACCACATCACCAAGGGAATCTACTATCAATCTACTGGGATATTCTTCTCTCGACGACTCAATCTCAAGACCTCCCTCCAATGAGGGGCACATTGGGGGAGTAGGGGGTGTATCCAAGCCGTGCTAGCTTGTTGTCTCGGTTCAATCAAACTTAGTTCAAGCCTAAGTTTTGGCGTGATCAAGCCGAGCCGAGCTAAGCTTTCAGTTGAGCTTGAAACTATGTTCAAGTTCAACATGAGCCAGGCACAGTTTGATTTGGCTCAGCTAGATTTGGCTTGAGCTCAACTCGATTGAGGCCTGATTTTGCTTGAGCTCAGCTCCGCTTGAATATTATGAATATATAAAAAATAATAATAATAATGAATATTATTTATAAGAAATAATACGAAAAATTATTTTTTAAATATAAAAATAAAAGTTTAATTAATCAAGGTCAAGCTCAAGCTTGAGCAAAGCCGAACTCGGCTCGAGCTTGGATCAAATTGAGCTTAAGCAAAGTCATTATTTTCGAGTGAGCTTCAAGCCTCATTTCTTGAGCTGGGATCGAGCTCTCACTTGGCTCAGCTAGGGTTGAATACACCCCAATGGGGGACTATAATCACTTAATCACCTTTTGGATTATGTAGGGAACCTTTAGGATTATGTAGGGATTATTGTAGAAACCTAATTTTGCACTCCCAAGAGACCTACAAGACCCCTTTAAGCTGGAGGATAAGATTCTTCAAAAATATCAATTTGTTTTTTCAAAATAACTAAAATACCAATATTCATAGTAACCAGATAATCACTTATTGAAAGAGTGGTAAAAAAATAAGATTATTCACAACATCACTTATTCAAGATAGCACTTATTGTGTTATCAATTGTGATTGTCAAATCAAACGAGGCCTTAGCACTTAAATAACTACTTTTGTAGAAAGTGATTGATTAATCACCGCTTGCAGTTTGAGATTAATCACTATGACCATTTTCTGAAAAATAATTTTTTTTTGAAATTATATAAGCATATGTTATGTGATTTAACAAAATATGAAAATATGTGCAATTTACACAAATTTGAATAATTGGTTTTTCATGCGTGTTAATCAAACATATGTTAAATTACAAAAGCCCCAAGCAATTTTCTGCAAGGGTTTATGAACTGTCACTGACTAATATAAACCAATGCAATATTTTTGAACACTTAGTTTAAGGTCCGAATATAGCTTTATGCTTGTTTGAGACCATGTTATTTACACATTGAACAAACCAGCTAGTATGCTTAATAGGTCTGCCTGTCAAGCTCTGGGTTCTACTTAATACCAAACAAGCTTTAGTTTCTTATTTTAGATTGAGGTCTATGTTACCAAATGGTCTAAACCGGCAATCAGCAGTTCAACTATAAAACTATCAGCTACAGATCGCAACTTAATAGCTAGGTGTTCACAAACACTACTCAAGCACAGCCTAATTTTCGAAAAGTACTTGGTGCACGTCCATGGGCCGAGTTTGGATCACAGTCAATTGCGATTGAATTCAGAAGAGTTCAATCGCACAACGATGCACAATGCAACATGTGTCCAATTAATTATGGCTTAGAAGCTTTAACCCTTAGGCTTAATATTTTTAACATTGGTTATTAGAATAAAAATTTCAAAAGAAATATTAACACTAAGGGTTAAAACTTCTTAACCATATAGTTAAGGGGACATATGTTTCGTTGTGGATGCGATAGAACTCTCCGGGTTCAATCGCAATTGAATGTGATCCGATCCCTCGATGGGCCATAATGTGTCTGAAGTCGCTAGCCATTTCTAATACTGTCCTAAAACAAGCTGCAAATCAAACATATGGGTGAAAATTTTAGGATATGCTGCATTCATCAAATGTTATTTTTCTGTAACTATTTATCCAATGTTCTTAATGGATAGGCAATCGTGCCGAATAACCAACAAAGATTGTTTTCAAGCTGAGTTGTTGGATGAAGTCTACAAAGAGGATTATTGCCATTAGTTGTTTTCTTTTTTGTAGTATAATGGATGAGTTTGGGCCTGTAATTTACTTTCTGTTCATATATTCCTCATTTGATAGTTTAAACTTTAAATACAAAACCATATTTTAAAAGTCCATGACCAGTTTCATTAAACAAATCCCACCTTGAGGGGCGTGTGGCTTCCACACTATCTCCACCTTTTCCTCCATCTATGGCTATCACCATCAAAACTACAGTATAATCTCCAACCATAAATACCCTCCTTGAGGGCGTGTGTCTTCCACAAGCCTTCACCTCAATTTCATCCTCTTCCTTAGTAATATATCTCTTTGCTACCTTTCCTTCATGGCAGTCCTTGAACTGGCAATCCCTGAGACCGATATCGAGCAACAGACAAACCGAGAACTCGAAGAAAAGGAGTTTGACTACTCACAAAGGTCCCAATGGCTTCGTGCAGCTGTTCTTGGAGCCAATGATGGGTTGGTCTCCACGGCGTCGCTGATGATGGGAGTAGGCGCGGTTAGAGAGGACATCAAGGTCATGGTCCTTACGGGGTTCGCGGGGTTGGTTGCCGGGGCATGTAGTATGGCAATCGGGGAATTTGTCTCTGTCTACTCGCAGTTGGATATAGAGTTGGCTCAGATGAAGAGAGAAAAGAGAGATGGTGAAGAAGAGAGTCAGAAGGTGCAGTTGCCAAGTCCATTGCAGGCTGCTGTAGCATCGGCGTTGGCATTTTCCATAGGGGCGATAGTGCCGCTACTGGCAGCTGCGTTTATAAAGGATCATAAGGTGAGGTTGAGCGTGGTGGCGAGTGCAGCAAGCTTGGCCTTGCTGTTGTTTGGAGGGGTTGGAGCAGTGCTTGGGAAGGCACCTTTGGGGAGGTCTTGTGCGAGGGTGTTGGTTGGGGGTTGGATGGCTATGGCAATAACGTTTGGGTTGACAAAGTTGATTGGGTCTAGTGGGCTGTAAAAAGGGAGTACTGTGTTTGCTTTTCCTTTATCTTTTTTTTTCCTCTGTTTCAAAGTGTTTGTGTTTGAATGAAGGTTGGTCTGTGAGAGGGAGAAATTACAAATGACACAATCAATGCAATCACATACTTATTTGTGCAATTATATTTGAATTAGCCATGCAAAGAGAGCAATTCAGAAAATTAAACCAATGTTTGGTTGCCAAGAAAATAAGTAAAAATATGGAAAAGAAAAGAACAGTGGACAAAAAACAACTAAAAGTTGTATAAGAAATCCAAATTTTCTTTCCTTTCCATGTTTCTACCTATTTCCGCGGCAACCAAACATAGCATAAGGCTCTATCCACTTTTGGTAAGACTTAAAAAGCTTGGCAGCACTTTGTCCTGATAGTTCTTAGAAAATTTTAGTCGCTTTGTAAGTTTTTAACAAAATTAGTTCTTACTACCATGAGATTTCAAGTCTTATCATTTTTTATGAGATCTGAAGTCATTCATTTTGTTGTATTTGAAGTCTAAGGGAATTGCAGCTCAAGAGATGAAGAGCTAAATACATCTAATTCTCAAAAGAAAATGTATATTATTAAATGACAAAACTTGTAAAATGCCATATAAAATTCTACATGCAATATTTTACCAGTGCAAGTGAATTTTTTTTTTTTTTGGAATTTTAGGCGATCTATGTAAATATAACATTTAATTCTTTTTTTTTTTTTTTCCCTAGAAAAAAAAAAAATTTGTCGCAAAATATTGGCCTTAGCGCCTGAGATGTTCAGTGCTACTCTGACTTCGATCCTCAATTGAGTGGTTTGAGAGCGAACAACAACCTTAAAGCTCACTATCTTCCTTGCTGTGATTTCCCATGTACATGTGTTAAAATCCAACTAGTATTTGTTATATAAACCAATCGCGACCTTCTTTGCTGTGATTACCTTAAGTGTTCCCATGTACATATGCATCACCTATATATGTAGACGCAAATCATCTTAAAGAGATCTACTTAGTACGCGCCTCAATTCACAGACATCTCGCAGACATCATTGCAATTTCTATCATTTCTTTGGTGTGGATTATTGCTCACCGAAAAGACTTTTGGTATACACTTGTACCATATTGCAGATTGTAGAAATTTTGGATAACATTTACAGGTATTTTATATGTACTGAAATGCATACTAACTTTATGTTCTTTAGTGTATTTTGCATTTATACTCCGTTCATAACGACGTAAAATAGGGGAAACCAATCAATTCCATGAAAAATGTCAATTATGAGTGTTTGCTTGTAAGTAAAACCTTCAACTTGGGGCTCTTGGCCAAACAAGGGTGGCGCTTGTTGTCGGATCCCTCCTCGCTTTGGGCTAAAACTATGAAGGCTAAATACTTTCCTCACTCCTCTTTTCTAGAAGCAGGCTTGGGCCCGAGACCTTCGTGGGGATGGCGAAGTGTCCTCGCGGGACGCAAGATTCTTGCCCAAGGAGTGAGGTGGCAAATTGGTTCCGGTGAGACGGTGAGAGCCGGAATGGATCCATGGGTACCTTCTATAGCTCCATTCAAACCAACTCCCCTTGAGGGTACTTCCTTGCACAGCACAACGGTATCTTTTTTCATCAAGGAAAATCCTCCGGATTGGGACCGAGTTTGGTTAGCTAGTTTTTTCCCACTTCACACGGTGGCGGAGATCATCAAAATTCCCATAAGCCTGTATAACCAACCGGATCGATTGGTATGGCACCACACCAAATCAGGAAAGTTTCAAGTTCGGTCTGCCTCTCACCTAGCTGTCCAAGCTTTAAGTGCCCACCTACCATCGACAAGCACTAGTCCCACTAACAGTGAACGGAAAGCTTGGAGAAGAATATGGCAACTCCCTATTCCCCCCAAAATTCAAGTGTTCTTGTGGAGGTTATGCAACAACGCATTGGCGGCAGCTACCAACCTCAGGAAGCGAAGAGTGTCGGTGGACACAGATTGTCCGTTGTGCGGATCTGCGGAAGAAACTATTACCCACTTATTTCTGGAATGCCCGTGCTCCAGGAGTATCTGCTTCGGGACCCAGCTATCCCTGAAATTCCCCACACCGTCTTCCATATCAATCCTTGAATGGTGGACTAAGTGGGTGTCTGATCCAGTATTTGGTATATGGGACACCACTCTTACCATTACCTTGGTCACTACCCTATGGGGTATTTGGATGCATCGGAACGAGGTGTTATTCAATGGGGTCACCCCAAATCCTGCTACTGCTATTGCTCGGATTCAGGCCTTGACTATAGACTTTTTGCGACATCCTAAAATCCTGGGCATTACAGATAATGGTCCTTTGATCAGTAAGTCTCGAGGAGGCCTCCTGGTATCCCCCTCCAATAGGATGGCTGAAGTTGAATGTGGACGGAGCAGCGCTACCAAATGGGAAAGCCGCAGGTGCCGGGGTGGTGGTAAGGAATCATGATGGAGTGATCATCGCTCAGCTATCAAAACCTCTCCCAGGAGGTTCGGCCCGTGTGGCTGAAGCGGAGGCTATTCGTTTAGCCCTCTTCACTGCCGTCTCTAAAGGTTGGAGGAAGATTATCCTTGAGTCCGACGCAAAAGAAATAGTAGAACTCATAGAGGGCGTCTCCACCAACCAACTTGGCGACATTGTTACTTTGATCGCGGACATCCATCACCTTCAAGGCCTCTGTGAGGACCTAGTTTTCAGGGTTATAAAGCGTCAGGCCAACTCATTGGCCCATTTCTCAGCCCAACAAGGCCTCTCTAGATTTCATTCCCAATCATTTCCCTCCCAACTGTCCCCGGGGGCTCCTTCAATACAAGCACAGGGCCCGGCCCAAGGGAGTTTGTAAGTCTCGTTTTTTTCTTGGCTATGAAATTACCTCTTTACCAAAAAAAAAAAAAAAAAAAAATTACACTGACCTCCCATGAGGTTTAGTGAAATTTCAGAAACCTCCCTTCTTGTTTCATAAATTACACTATCCTCCCCTTAACTTTAGTTGTTTGTAATATATACCCCATTCCGTTAGTTTGTCATTACTTACATGAACGGACATTGAAAATGTCATCATTTAAATATTTTAAAATGTCTAAATTACTCTTCTTAAAGAAAAATTAAGCTAGTACAATAAAATAAATGGGTTTGGTAAGAACAAAACTTAAGGTTAATATATATTTCTAGTACTAAAAGGTTAACAGTATCAATTTAAGGTTAATATTTTGTCCTAAAACCACAAATGAACTCTAGGGGTGAGTGAATCTTAACCATAGTTAGTGAGTATTAATAGGGACACGTGGTGGCTTATAGAGACCCTTTAATTGTGATTAAACATAATTAACCTAAGATTTATATTTTTACTTTTTTTTCTTAAAACCAAGGTTAGAGGGATGAATCTTAGGGGTTAGTGAATCTTAACCCAGTTGGTGGTGTTATGGCTAGGGCATGCCAAAGGAGCTTCGAGTGACAACCGAGGGGCTTTCTCTCGGTGGTGGCTCTGCAGCTGGACTTCTCTCTTCATCTAGGTGCCTTCCTTCTCGCTACCGGCGGGAGTATTTAGATCTTTCCGGTGGTCATTAGCAGCTGCTATTTAAAATCCATTCCCACTGTTGTCGTCAATGGTAGAACTCCTCTTGCAACAGCTAGTTGCTCGGTCTGTCTGATCTCACACTTCAATGAACCCCTTTGTACTTCGATCCATATCAATCGACCAAGAAGCTAATCTCTTTTGTTTGGGATGGTAGCTAAAAGGAAGGGATACGTGGTGAATTGTAATAACGTGTTCACTCTAGTAGTGGGGGTAAAATTGTAAAAGAGTATCCTCTGTTAATGGTGTTATTCTGAAGAGCCTGATAGGGGAGGGGCAATGTAATTTCAGAAACAAGATGGGAGGTTTCTAAAATTTTATCAAACCTCAAGGGCGGTCAATGTTATTTACCCTAAAATGTTTTATGGGAAATGAACCACTTTTACAAAAAATAACTTATATTTCAAAGATCCGGATCGAAGTCATTTTTGTACAGTTTGACCGAACTAATAGTCAAGTTTGGTGGTAAGATCTGCTTAGTCAGGCTAAAAATTCTAAGTGTTGGTAGGTTGGTTTAGTCATGCTGAATATACTTAGTATTATAAAGCTGGTTTACTAGGCAGGTCAGAGCTAGTAGTTAGATCGGAGCTCATAGTCAGGTCGGGTAGTCAAGTTGGGTGATAGGATCTTTTGAACGAGCTAGTGATCAAGGTCGGGTGATGGGTCCTCTGAACAAGCTAGTGATTAGGTTAATGCAATGTCGTCTGGTCACCTGTTTTAATGTGAGTTAACTGATTTTCAGGCCTGTAACTGTTACACTGAGGGAGATCATGAAGAGATCGGATCACAGTCAATCATGATTGAACTCAGGAAGAGTTCAATCGCACCCACAGGTCAACATGTGTCCCTTTTAACGGGGGTTAAGATTCACTAACCATTAGGGTTTAACATTCTAACTTTGTTTTTAGAAAAAAAAATTAACCCTTAGAGTTAATCTTAACCAGAGTTAAAAGTTCTTTTTTAATAATATTTTATCTAAAAAATAAGGTTAGATTATTGAACCTAAGGGTTAGTGAATCTTAACCACAATTAATAGTGTTTAAAAGGGATACGTGTTGCTCAAGCATTTTATTTCGATTGTTTCATTAGTCGCATGAATTCCCTAAAAGCTATATCAAGAATAATTTCAATATTATGTTAGACAATACTTCTCATATTTATGATAAACCCCACAACTAGATATGTGTACATGTAGGCAGCTATGTGACATATATAGCCACGTGAAAATTGATATATGTAAATCCGCATGCATGCATGTAGGTAGCAAAAGCAAGGCAGGGTGTGTGCTTATGCAACTTGTGAGTTGTGACTAGGGGTGTCAACGGGCCGAATTCAGGTCTCAAAAAACTATTGTAAGCGGGCAGGGCTTATTCAAAAATCACAAAAACTCAACCAGGTGCAGCCCATTGACACCCCTACTTGTAACAATTTAGGCATATAGGTGTGTAAAACTTGTGTAAGAGGAGAAAGGGTTGAGAGCAAAGATGTCCTTACCGGGATCTGAATCATGAGGTCATGGAGATGCTTCCGGGTGGTACTGAAGAGACATGAAGTGCAGGGAAGCAAGACCAGCACAGCTTCCATTATTAAGGTTGACATGTGTCACTTATCCATCCTTTGGAAGTCATACAGGGTCAACTTCATAATTGTGATTCTACCAAATGAATAATTCAAGTTGATTACCAATTTTTTTTTCGCTTGGTCCTAATCATTTATCTACCTAGGTTACCTAGCTAGGTTATATTAACAGTTAAGCATGGTGTCACCTCTCCTTCCAACCATGGCCACCCTCCTTCTATTATTGGAGATTCTCCAATGATCCCCAAACGGATCCAGTTACCAACATAGCAAAGATTTGCATATATTCTTCTTGTATTCAAATTGTAGTCTTTCCTACACTCATGTAAATTCTCTTGGATGATATTAGAAGTTGTAACATCTATAAATATAAATCAATGGAAGAAGTGAAAGTAAGTTCTCTAATTCTTTTATGGTATCAGAGCTCAAGCTCTATCCTGGCCGTAAGCTTCATTCTCTATTCCATTGATTCAGCTCTCATGGCCTCCCATATTGAAGACTCCACAAACTCCTCTTCTGCAAAAACCGATCCCTCCTCTCCCACCATTATCTCTCCATCTCCCTCTCTTCATATCTCCAACATCCTCCAATTTGTATTTGTTAAACTAACAGACCTCAACTATCTACTAGGGCGAAAACAATTTCTCCTCATCTTGATTTCTCCAGATCTAGTGGGCTATGTGGACGGCACCATCCTTCCTCCTAAAACTCTCCTTTAAGATGACTCTGTCAACCCCACCTATCTTCAATGGTGGCACCGTTATCAGTTTGTAGCAAGTTTTCTTAATGCCACATTTACTGAGCCAATCATCTCTCAAACAATTGGCCTCTCTACAGCCAAGGAATTATGGGACTCTCTCGCCACTTCTTTCACCCAGCACTCCCATGCTCGCACTATGCAACTACGGTTAAAGTTGCAAACCCTCCAGAAAGGCTCCTCCACCATTTCCGAATACCTGAATGAACTGAAAAGCATCAGCGATGCTCTAGCTGCTGTTCAAGATCATGTATCTGATCGTGATCTCATTTATCATGCTCTTAGAGGCCTCCCCATTGAATACAAATTATTCAACACAGCTATAACCAATCGGGTGGAACCGATTTTCTTCTGAGAACTCAGATTTCACCTCTTGGTCCATGAACAACGGCAAGCTCAGTACCAGCAACTCTCTTCCCTATCACCCCTCCTGATCAGGCCTTCTACATTGATCGATCCTCCTCTCAACAGCCACGAGGATGGGGTTGTGGTGGCCACTCCTACCGTGGCCGTGGCCGTGGTCGTGGACGAATTCAGCGCAATGGGGGCAGCCGTGGAAGTGAGACCTTTCACTCATGAGATCAAGGTATTCTAGGCCCTGACCCATCTCATACCTATCGCCCCCCACCTGGGCTCCATCCACATGTTAGATTTGCAACATACCCAGTCATAACGCTCTCCAATGCCGCAATCGCTTCAACCATACCTTTTAAGATGAGTCTCTTCCACAATCCTTTACGGCAATCTCTCTTCCACAATCCGGTGATGATCACTGGTTTGTTGATACTGGAGCTACCAATCACATGAATTATGATCCCTCTCTTCTTCATCAATCTACTGAGTATGCGGGCTCTGATCACATCATGGTTGGTAATGGGCAAGAAATTCCTAGAATACCTTGATCTCGTGACAATAATTGTGCCTTCACCTTCTTTCCTTCGGGTTTTTCTATTAAGGATCTTCACACGGGAAAAGTTCTTCTCGCCGGACCCATTGATCAGGATCTCTATCCCATTCAAGTCATTCAGCCTCCACAACATTCGGCAATGGTGGCTTCTCCCTCTCTTTCTACATGGCACCGATGGCTTGGACATCCCTCTCCTTCTCTTATGCATCATTTTTTTCCCAATAAAGATGTTCAATTTTCTCTGTCTTCTAATAAATTTTTCTCTTGTTCAGAATGTTATCTTTTTAAAAGTCATCGCTTACCTTTTAATCCTGTTACTCATCATGCTACATCCCCCGTATAATTAATCCATTGTGATGTTTGAACCCTTACTCCTCTGGCCTCCAATTTGGGCTTTTTATATTACATTCTATTTATGGATGATTATAGCAGGTTCACTTGACTATATCCCTTGCGACGCAATTTTGAAAGCATGGCCTCTTTTGCTCTGTTTAAAAATATGGCTGAAAATTTATTTAATACCAAGATCAAGCAATTTCAAAGTGATGGGGGTGGTGAATTCATTAGTAAGGCATTCTCTCAGCTTCTTTCTTCGAATGGTATTATTCGTCGTTGCTCTTGCCCTTATACGCCTCAACAGAATGGTGTTGCTGAATACAAACATCATCATATAGTCGAAACAGGGAATGTACTTCTCTCCGGCAGTGGTCTTCCCCATTCTTATTGGCTGGATGCTTTCACCACGGCCGCCTATTTCATTAATTTGATGCCAAATCCACTTCTTGGGCATACTTCTCCATTTGAGATCTTTTTTCATCGAAGACCCGACTATAGCTTTTTAAGGGTATTTGGTTGTGAATGCTTCCCTTTTGTCGGCTCCACTAGACCGGACAAATTGAGCCCCAAGTCGGCTCGGTGTGTATTTATTGGCTATAGTCTCTCACATAAGGGCTATCAGTGTTTGGACCCTATTTCTGGTCGTGTATACATCTCACGACATGTTAAGTTTATTGAAGGTTCCTTTCCATATGATCTCATTTGTAAGCCTTCCACGCCATCACTCGAACTACCCCTTGCTACCATCTCGGGCAGCCTCATTCTTGCTCTAGCCAACACGTATGCTCCACCTTCCCCTACCACACCTACTTCTACCACCACTCCCCCCCCCCCCCCTGCCTGGCTCTCCACCACTACCATGTGCAGATGAATTTTCGGCTACCACCACTCCTAGGCCCCCTCCCTTGACGTCCCTTCCCCCCATTGATCTTGTGGTTAACCTTAATCATAATCCAGCACCCCCTATTTCCTCAGCCTCCCCTATGCCACCAACCCCACCACCTATCCCACCATCCGTATCAGTTCCTCACTCTAACCCTTATAACCTTCGCAGCAAAGATGGTACCCTTACCCCAAAGCTTAGTTCTCTACCCGCCATCCTCTCTCGCCCTCCTTGGTAGCGTTTTCTGCTTCTCAAATTCAAGAGCCTACATGCTATACACAGGCCTCCAAACACCCTCATTGGCGTATGGCCATGGTTGAAGAGTTCGATGCTCCTCTTCGTAATCACACTTGGTGTCTTATCCCTCCTCAACCTAACATGAACATCGTTGGCTCTAAGTGGGGGTTCAAAGTGAAGCAACGCGCCGATGGTACTCTGGAACGTTATTAAGCCCGACTTGTGGCCAAGGGCTTTAATCAGCAACATAGGATTGATTTTGATGAGACCTTCAGTCCTGTCATGAAACCAACCACTATACAGTTGGTTCTCTCTTTAGTTGTCTCCTTCAACTGGTCCATTCGCCAACTGGATGTGAGTAATGCCTTCCTCCATGGCAACCTTGAAGAAGAAGTTTTTGTGTCTCAACCTCCTGGGTTTCTCGATCGTGCTTTTCCGACTCATGTATTTCATCTCCACAAAACTATGTATGGTCTCAAGCAGGCCCCTCGCGCTTGGTTTCAAAATTTTAGCTCTTATCTACTTGCTTCGGCTTTATATGTAGCAAGGCCGACAACTCCATGTTTATCTTCTGATCTACCCATGGTACCTTGATCTTGCTCCTCTATGTGGATGATATTATTCTCGTAGGGAATTCAGGCTCTCTCATTCAGTCTTTCATCACCAACATGGCCTCTTCGTTTCACATGAAGGGCCTTGGTACTCTTCACTATTTTATCGGGATGGAAGTTAATCGCTCTGCCAACGGCCTTGTTCTTTCTCAAAAGAAGTATGCTCTGGACATCCTCACCGAGCATGACATGATTGGCTCCAAGCCCTGCTCCAGCCCTGTTGCTCTCCACTCCAAGCTCTCAACTCTTGATGGTGTTCCTCTTGAGGATCCCACTGCCTATCGCCAGTTAGTAGGGGCCCTACAGTATCTCACCCTCACTAGGCCTGATTTAACCTTTGCTGTTAATCAGGCATGCCAGTTCATGCATCATCCCACCTCCCTCCACCTCCAAGTTGCCAAACGCATTCTTCGGTACTTCAAAGGGCATCTTGATCATGGCTTGACCATTCATCCCTCTAATGACTTTACTTTGACCACTTATTCTGATGCCAATTAGGCAGGAGATCCAGATGATCGTCGCTCTACTACCGGTTTCTGTATTTTCTTGGCCGCAATCTTATCTCATAGTGCAGCAAGAAGCAGAAAACCGTGTCCCACTCCAGTGCCGAAGCAGAATATCGGGCTTTGGCCTTTACCACTACCGAAACGGTGAGGCTTCCTTATCTTCTTTGCGATCTACGCATTAGTTGGGCTCACTTATCCATCTCTATTGTGACAATGTCAATGCCACCTATATGGCTTCCAATCCGATTTTCCATGCTCGTGCGAAGCATGTAGAGATCGATTATCACTTTGTTCGTGAACGTGTTGTTCCAGGGCATTTGCAAATTTTATTTATTTCCATTGACCAACAGTCAGCCGACATTTTCACAAAGGGTCTCCCTAGCCCACGGTTTCGTTTCCTTCAATCCAAGTTGCTTTCTCATTCGACATCAACTTGCGAGGGAGTATTAACTGCAAAGCATGGTGCTACCTCTCCTTCCAACCGTGGCCACCCTCCTTCTATTATTGGAGATTCTCCAATGATCCCCAAACGGATCCAGTAGCAAAGATTTGCATATATTCTTGTTGTTTTCAAATTGTAGTCTTTCCTAAACTCATCTAAATTCCCTTGGATGATATTAGAAGTTGTAACATCTATAAATATAAATCAATGGAAGAAGAGAAAGTAAGTTCTCCAATTCTTTTAGGTTAGGGGTTAGGGGATTAGCACTCATGATGAACGTCAACAGCCACACCAAGACTGGAACACGAGTTACACCTCCTCAAAGGGAGAGATACAACCACTAGGACAAGCTCATTGAGTAGAAGAAAAGATCGAATAGATACGTATCTATTATACATATGCACACATAGGTCCAATGTGTGTGAATTAATGGGTCCTATGTATGTAAATTAATTAATAATTGAAACTAGACATGACAACATAGCTATTAGACAAAATAACTCAAAATAACTATGAAGCTACATCAGTTAAAGTAGACTCATGATAAGAACACTCTTGGAAAGAAAACAAATCTTCATAAAGTTACAAAAAAATAAGAAAAGAAAGGAGTTTTCTACAAAAGCATCAATCTAAAAATTAAAGATGGTTAAAATAAATTTGGCATTATTAAGGTGATGTATGAGTGAGTAATAACTACTGTGAAAATAATTGTAGGCCATGCAATTGAGTTTCATGTGACAAAAGGGTTACATCAGGGTCAATAGGATTCCGTATCTTTTTACATTTGGTTTGTATGAACCAACGAACTCATATTCAAGATGTCACTTGGTGAATTCTATTTACATGTGTCTTAATGGATGAAACTAAATGGGATAAATTTAAAACTAAAATTGTGAAAGGATACCTTTGATTGTAAATTAAAATAGATCAGACTAAGACAAAATATATGGAATATACTTTGACGGTTCGATATATTGATCCCGACTCTAGCTATACTATATAGCCATTTTGATAATCAGTTTTCAGTTCGGGCAGTCCAACCTCCCGGTTTGGTCTTGGTTTGGTGATTAATACATCTTAATCAAATTAAAAAGAAAATTTTATAAAATAACGACAATACTAGAGTTATGTTTTATGGACCTGAATGGTGAGATACAAAGAAACAACATATTCATAGAGTTAATATAATCAAGATGAATATATTAAGATCAATGGGTGAAAAGACAAAGAACGATAAGACTATAAATGAGAGAGAGTTAATTGAGATATTTTAAACACGTTTATCAGAAAACCAATGACCCGAGTAAAAAGCAAATTGAGGCAAGTTGAAGGTTCTAAAAGGAGATAACAAACGACTTAACTAAAGTTTCGCCTTTTAATAGAACACAATGACAAAAAAAAAATCTATGTTGTCAGCCATAAATATTTAGGTTAAGGCATTGATGATGATAATTGTTACTACCCACTCGTTAATGAATTCTTTTGAGGTAAATAAATGGAAGATAAGATTAAAAAAATTAAATGGACATACTTGAGCACTGATTTCAACACGGCCACTCCTAAGGTTGTGAACCAGATGGTTTCCTCCATGATGTCCAGTCTGTAGGAATCTTGTAACCATCTGCTATTTTTTTTCGTTGAATATCATATCTATCAACTGAACCTAAGTAATCTAAGTTTATTGGATTCTAAACCTCTTAAATTTTCAAACGAGAGTTAGGTCTGGTTTTGATGCTAAGCTTAAGTAAAGAAACCAATTAGAAAACTCTAATCCTGGGAAACAAGTATACACAAATTTGTAATCATTTCCAAATCTAAGAAATCCAATCTGAAACTACTATATACATTATGTTTCTTAAAAAAGAAACACGTGGAATCCCTGTTGTTAGGGCATGAAGGAAAAATATTATGCAGTTAGAGCATTTTTTGAAAATATTATGCAATTAGGGCTTAAAAAAATCAGCCTTACCATCCCGATTCATTTTGTATTCATCAACTATGTATCCTATAGTAACCACCACAAATATGTTTATTAATCACAGTTTTATTTTCAAGTACAATCACCGTGTTCATGGAAACCATGATGCAATCCACTATAAATTGCGATTGAGATCGCACGAAAATTTTGAAGAGATTTTAGATCACAGTTATAAAAGGAGTCGTGATTACAAAAACTCGTGGGAACTATTAAATCACGATTACGTAATAACCGTATCATAAATATTTTTTAGCATCAATGTTATTAATATGACCGTGATCTTATATTGACAATAAAATCTATTTAGAATTTATTTGATTTCTGATCACGGTATACAACAACCGTGATTGTATTTACCATCCATATATATGAATATGCATGCAACTACTATATAAAAGCGTGTTTTGTTGCTAAATTTCCGCAAGAGAAAGAAAAGTGTCTTTAGCATGTTCTATTTTAGAAAACTTGAAGACATGGAAAAAGCATTAACATGCCTCTTCTCCCCGATGGAAGAGAAGAAGAAACATGAGAGTGAGTTGTCTCTACTACTGGAAAGAGCACACCTTCATTTTCTTCTTCTTCCAGTCTCTGATTTTCCTAAAACAAAAAATCTCCCAAGAATCAACATGTCTTTTAGTGTCATCAATTGTTGCTTCCACTACAAAATTTTAAGATTTTTACCAGTAGTTCAAAACCGTCGCTGCAACTAAAAAAAACCGCCTTTACAAAATATAACGGTGGTCTTTAAACCATTCGTGATAAGACCTATCGCAAAGTCCTATTTTGGAGGTTTTATAACGGTGGTTCCAATACCCGCCGTTATATGCAAATATTTAACAACGGTTATTTATTCCTTTACCGGTGGTTAAATAAGGGCAATTCCATCAAAACAATGCTACATATAACGGCGGTTGTTTACCACCATTATATAATAACTATATATCGGCAATCAAATACTACCGTTGAAATTATAAATGTAATTAATTAAATAGAATTTGTAACGACGGTTTGAAACCGCCGTAGTTAATTAGAAATTAAAAAATATATTTTTTTTATTAAAAAAAATACCTGTATTAATTGTATCTGTGAGCAATATAAAATAAATTCAAATAATCTACACAATTTCTGAACACCGAAATATAATTCATCAATACATAAATTCATGCCCATAAAAATGCCATAATAAACCGTCTAAAATGTAATAATTGCAATATATACATGCCCATAAAAATGTATCGCAAGTAAAATAAAAAATATGCCAAAGTTGCCTAGCAACTCCCTCGGACTAGGTCGGTCCTACTGCTGCTAAAGCTGACAGATGTGTGCTGCTGATTCCCTCCTAGAAAAATAAGAAAATACAATTTATTATTAAAATATCAAAATGATAAAATTTAAGAATTTTATCATTAATATGAAAATAAAAAAAAATATTATATATTTCTTACTTATTGAGTTTAACACATAAAAGTTTAGTTCATTAGCCTGGACTGAACTATGCGCACCAAATCCTAATCGGGGCTCAGTTTTTGATGCAATTTCTTCTAATGCGGGTATTTCAATTTATCCTATTTGTTGCAATTGGTTTCGATGCAATCTGAGGTCGTTTGCCCGATTTGGGCACCAAGAGGCTCGAAATCAATAGTTTTTAAGTACAATTAGGCCCAATGTTACCTGGTTCATTGGTTCGCTCGGTTCGAATTCGGGTTCGTAATTCACTACTCTAAAGTGTACCTGGTTCGCTCGCTAGGAGTACAATGAGTTAATTCATTTCTCGGTTCACTTAGGTTCTTTTGTTTGGTTCGCTAGCTTGGTTCGCTTATATATATATGTATATAAGTTATGATTATAGTTTTAATAAATTCTAACTCATAGTTAAAGGGAGTTAAAAAGGGGACACATTAAACTATGAGTTAGAATTTATTTGCAATTAAAAAAGAGTTAATTTGCAAAATGGTTACACATAATAGTGCATTTGTAAACCTCTTATCTGTAATTAGAATAGAATTAATTTGCAAAATGGTTGCACATAACAGTGTATTTGCAAACCAGTTATTTGCAAAAAGGAAGAACCTAAGCAGCTGAATTGTAAAAACCACTTTCTTTATTAGTTTATTTATTTGAAATGACAATTTTTCCCCTAGTGTTAATGATTGATTCATTGAAATGTCATTTCTCTCTACAGAAAACGACAACATCGTTTACACACTTCTGCCATCGCCTTCTGCCGACCCGATTATATCAAACCGACCCGCCGCGAACTTGGATCTTTTGCACAAGTTATCGGTTCGCTCAAATCACCGAACTGGACCGAACCGAACCGCGAACTGGTTCGCTTTGAACAGGTTCGCGGGTTATACTAGTGGCCAGCGAATTAGGTAACCCTGGTTAGGCCTAAACCTACAAACGCGTACCAAATTCTAATCGGGACTCAGATTTCAATTTCGTTTCTTCTAACGCATGTATTTTAATGCATCGTAAGTGTTGGAATTGGTTTCGATACAATCCGAGGTCGTTTGCAATTTGGGCACCGAGATGCCCGAAATCCATAGTTTTCAAGTATATATACTTAGGCCTAAACCTACAAACGCGCACCAAATCCTAACCAGGGCTTGGATTCTGATGTCATTTCTTCTAACGTGTGTATTTCAATATATCCTAATAATGTTTATAAAAACAGTTTGTTTAACAAACCGTCGTTATAATCGTGGCGGTAATTGTCAAGGCGGGAAGCCAAAATGTGGAGGGAACTCTTTGCCACAATGATTTGTTAATAACCGCTGTTACATAATATATTACAACAGTGGATTAGTAAAAACCGCCGTTACAAAGAGGCGGTAACCATGCTTATACTGCGGTTATGATAAACCGCCTTTACAAATAACCTTCTACTGCGATTATTGGAAACCCTCATAACAAACCTGTTATTTTGTAGTGTTCTCACTAATGGAAGAATGGATCTTCTGCTGCATTTTCAACTCTAAAGCATTAGGAAGGAAATTGATGCATGAAACATGCAAAGATTACATTTTGGATAAACAGGGGAAAGGTGAAGATTATGAGAATGAGATATTTCGTATTCTTGAAGCAGCACATAAGAACTCCTGTGTTCGTATAATTATGCTTATTGTAGAAGATGTACGTCTTCAAAAAAAAAAATATATATATATATATATATATATATATATCTTACGATCACGGTTATAACGAGAACTGTGATTATTAAATAGTATTGGTCATGATTTATTCTTGTCTATTCCATTTGGATCATGATATATATAGTAAAATGTGATCGTAAGTTCACCCAATCTTTTCATATTCCAATAAATGAATCACAATTGTTTATCAATAAACCATCATTGTTATATGATGTCTTTGTATTATTTCAAACAAAAAATAATTTTAAAATTATTATAGAGTTCCAATCACAATTTTGGTAGGAATTATTTAAGTTAAAAGGCACTCAACTCAATCACAGTTCAACATTTGACCCTCAATCTGATGGCCAAACCAAAATTGTTAATCGTTGTTTAGAAATTCATTTGAGGTGCTTTGTGGGTTATAAACCAAGGGATTGGATTAAATGGGTGTCACTAGCTGAATGGTGGTACATCACTAGCAGCCACTCTTCTACCAGAATAACTCCTTATGAGGCCGCTTATGGGGTTCCTCCACCATATCTCATAAGGTACGTAGAAGGCACAATCCAAGTACAGGTTGTGGAAGACATCCTCAAGGACCAGGATCAGATCATGAAGCTGCTTCAGGATCATTTAGTGGTGTCACAAGATTAAATGGAGAGGATGGCCGACCTTCACTGGACATAGCGTGAGTTTGTTGTGGGCAACTGGGTATATCTAAAGCTCCAACCATGCCACCAACAGACCGTGGCAATGAGAAATTCACAAAACTTTCTCCTAAATACTATGGCCCCAATCAAGTGATGAAATGGCATGACTTGTTATAACCAGTTCGACAAATCTAGAGAAATAAGAAAACGAGAAAGAAAGCAATCACAAAATTGAAATAAGATATACGTGGTTTGGAAAGATGCGAACGTCCACAGGAGAAAACGACAAGAAGATCCACTACGAATAAGAGAGATTACAGTGGGTACAAGCTCTCACGAAACATCTCTAAAAACCCTTGATCGCAACCTCAAAGAAAATCCTTCATATAGCTAGGGTTACAACATAAGAGACAAACGAGGTAAAAGAATGGGTCAAACTTTCGGTTGGGGGCTTCACTCCTGAACCTCCATTAATCGGGTCACATCTGGTCGACATTGGGTCATCAAAAATCCAGGTAAGATCCATACTAACTTTCCAACAAAGCTCATTTGCTAAATTTGAGCCAAACTCACAAATCTCCACCTTGGTGAGAATTCTGACAATCTCCACCATACAAGAAACTCCTCTTGCCGCCTCTACCATCCCCTTAAGGGCACTCAAGTACTGACAACACTAATCAGGTCCAAGCAATCCTTGAACTTCACTGTAAGGATGGGCCTGGTCATCATATCTATTGGATTCTCTACTGTAGCAATCTTCTTCATTGCAATAGCTCCCTGAGAAACCACATCTCCGATAAAATGATGTTTGACATCAATGTGTTTGGTCCTCTCATGAAACATTTGATTTTTGGTCAAATGTATGACAATTTGGCTGTCACAAAACACAGTAGACTGCTCTTGCTGTAACCCCAAATTACCAACCAGACCTCTTAGCCATATTAGCTTCCTTCACTGCTTTTGTAGTTGCCATATACTCAGTTTTAGTAGTAGACAATGCAACTGTAGACTGCACAGTTGCTTTCCAACTAATGGTACTCCCACAAAGGGTGAAAACATAACCTGTCAAAGATCTCTTTCTATTCATATCTCCCGCATAATCTGAATCAACATATCCAATAGCAATACCAAAAGTTTCACTACTTCTATAATATATCAATCCAATATCTACAATACCTTTCAAATAACGAAGTATCCATTTCACTACTTGCCAATGGGCTTTCCCAGGCGTATCCATATATTTGCTCACCACATTAATTGCCTGTGAAATGTCTGGTCTAGTGCAAACCATAGCATACATGATGCTCTCAATAGCACCAGCATAAGGAACATGAGACATGTGCTCCACCTCTTCCTCAATCTGTAGTGACAGAGCAACTGAAAGTCTAAAATGAGCTGCAAGTGGCAGAGTACTCACCCACTTTTCAATCCCTATTAATCTCTATCCCAATTACTTCTTGGTTTCACCCAAATCTTTTATTTCAAACTCACTGCTCAACTGAGTTTTTACACTTTTGATCTCAGATATGTTCTTAGCAACAATTAGCATGTCATCAAAATATAACAACAAATACACAAAAGAAACATCTGACAACTTCCTGTGATAAACACAACTGTCATACTCACTCCTACAGTAGTCATTTCCAATCATGAAAGTATCAAAGTGCTTATACCACTGTCTAGGAGATTGCTTCAAACCATACAAAGATTTCTTCAGCAAACATACTCGGTCTGTCTGATCTCACACTTCAATCAACCCCTTCGTACTTCGATCCAATTAATCGATTGACCAAGAAGCTAATCTCTTTTGTTTGGGATGGTAGCTAAAATGAAGGGATAAGTGGCGGCTTGTAACAACGTGTTTCCTCTAGTAGTGGAGGTAAAATTGTAAAAGAGTATCCTTTGTTAATGGTGTTATTCTGAAGAGCTTGGTAGGGGAGGGGCAATGTAATTTCAGAAACAAGATGGAAGGTTTCTGAAATTTCATTAAACCTCAAGGACGGTCAGTGTTATTTACCCTAGAATGTTTTATGGAAAATGAACCACTTTTACAGAAAATAACTTAAGTTTCAAAGATCCATAAGTCATTTCTCTGTAAAATCTCAACCTCTTTAAAAATATTTAATGGTTACAAAAATATCCTTATATATAATTTTTTTAATTTTATATTTAAATATTTTATAGTTTTGTAATAAAAAAAATTCCGCCTTATTTTCAAGAATGCCACCAACCAATAAAAACTGAGTAGAACATTTATCATTTACCATACAAGTTTTTCCTTTGTAAATGAATTACGCTGTAAAATCATTTAGGTGCAAACAAAGAAACGGATTCTTAGTAAAATTGAATATTTAGATAACATTCTCATATACCAGTCCAACATAGTCCCTTTTTCTACCATGGTAGAAAGTGTCCCCTAAAGGAGAAGACACGGGTTCAAGTCTCTTCCGGGTAGGGGTGTCGATGGGCACGTTTATTGCCACTCTTACTTGGGGTGAGGCTTTGGAAAGGTCTCCAGTTTACAACATACTAACATTCTAACTAGTGTCCAGCGCCAAGAGTCAACTAATGAATAGTATAATTAGGTACTTAAAAAGGATTAAAAGGGAAAGAGAAAAATAGATCTTGAGGTGAGGGGTTGATATGCTCACCAATTTATTAACCTGTCTAGATAACAAAAACACATAGGAAGGTTTATCCCTCAACAAAATAACAAAACATACTTAAACACACCTCCCTGGCTATTCCAGTGGTAGAAAACCTTAACAAAATAACAAAACATACTTAAGCACACTCCCTGGCTATTCCAGTGGTAGAAAACCTCAACAAAATAGCAAAACATACTTAAGCACACTCCCTGGCTACTCCAGTGGTAGGACCTATCTACTATCCTTAGATACATGATGCCTAGGGAGAGAGGGAGAGAGAGAGAGAGGCAGTCTATCCCTCCATAAGGGAGATAGGTTCAACCAACAATGATAAAACTCGCTCCTTTGTCTCATGATCTGGAACCCCATGCCCATCTCCATATTGGTACATGAATTGGGCTGTTCGAGTAGCGTTTACTGCTGCACTAATAAAAGGTTGTGGGAAAGGGGAAGATGCAACCCGATCTTTATTCATCTTCTTCAGTGTGTCCCTGATCAGATGCTTGATGTGTTCACGAGCAATTTCTTCAGAAACGCCACTATCATGCATGTAACATTGGATTGATTTGGGAACATCACCTCTTTCAAGCTCGTCCTACGTTTGCAAAATCAAGAAGCTGTAAGAGGAATTTTTATTTTTAGTTTAGCATGCTATTAATGTGCTCAAGTACTAAAAGCATAAATCAACTATTGTAGCTCAAATACCGTTGAAGTTCCCAGATCATCAGCAAATCTAATAACCATATTTGACCAACGTAGGAGATTCGGATACTTCATTAAGAATTCTACTGCCTCCTTTGTAATCTCTATCCCCAGCAAAAAATAAGCATGAACATGTACGACATTTATCGAAACTGAAATCCATGCATTGTTCATATATTCCTCAAGTGATGGTTTATATCCAGTGTAGTACCACTTGGCCTCTACCAAGTATGCTTTGCATAAGTCTGCCCACTAAGACAAGTCAAGCCCATCAGCAAAACAGGTAATCTCATGTTTACAAGGTAGTCGAAAGATCGATAATTAGAAAACATTTTGACAAGATAAAAAACATTGCAAAAAAGCCAATCGATAGATACCTCTTTCTTTATGTATGGTATGATGTCCCAACCCTTCTCTTTAAGAATTTCACATGCCATTTCATTGCTAGTGTTGTAGAGAGCTATGAAACATATCTTCATATACTCTGGAAGATCTTGCAAGGTGTTAACATCCCATCTGTAAAATCCATCAAAATCCAACTATTATCACTATAAAAGATATTGATATGGTAAAACAAAGTAACATATTAGCTATTAATTATGATCCAAAGGGGAAGCAATTTCTACACATACTTCTCTTTTATGTCAAGTATACAACATCAATTCAACTTCTAATTAATAGGAAAATTCTTTACCAACCTCTCAACAGCATCGGTAAAGAGCTTCAGTTCATCCAAAGAACCATAGACATCATAAATGTCATCTATCGTTGTTATAAATAAACTGACTTTTGTGATTTGTTTCCTGCAATTTCCGAACTGAGGTTCAAAGCATAATCCTTTGGCCCATAAGAAACATTCCACCAACCGGTCTCTAGCAAAGCTCAATGTCTTTCCTAGGTCCAAGCTCTTCCACCACCTGAAATGCCGAAACAAATAAGATTCCACTGATATATATATATATGTAGAGAGAGAGAGAGAGAGAGATGTATATGTATGCACTAGATGTATGTGCGCACGTGCATGTACATAAATATTTTAGTAAGTACAAATGCATGCAGGTATGTCTATATGTACATGTTTATATATGGATGAATATGTATAACAAATTAACAATAATACCTTGACAGAACTTTGAGCTCCTGTTGGTATGTTGCTTGCAGCATGTTGAAGTCCAACATAGCAAATTCGAGTAACAAAGGGTCCATGTCTGCTTTCATCTTGTAGAAATCTATGAACCATCTAGCTTCTATCCTTGACAACGTCCAATGCAAAGGAAGCTCTAGGGCATGACTCACTTGTTTGACAAGGTGTGGGGCTATGTTCCCTTTGAGATCTTTAAGATGTCTAGTAGTGAATTCTTGGGCTTCATCTAAGAGCTCTTCTCCTTCTACAGCATAGTAAGAAGCTTCATACAAGCTAAGCATTCCCTTAATATCCTCAGAAATATATGCCTTAAAAGCACCATCCTTCTCGTCTTTGAAGCTCTTGAAAATATCTAGTTCTCACAAAAATGAGTTAGATGCGTGAATAGAGAGAGAGAGAGAGAGAGAAAGAGATCTAGAGAGGGAGAGAAATATTCATTTTACCTTGGGAGACCTCATACCCATATTGTCTAAGGAGCCTAAAGTGCAAAGCTGTGGCATACAAATCCTCCTCTTCCAAACCATTGTTTTTATCGATGGGAAGTGTGGTGTCTAGGGCTCTCTTGATCTCATTCTCAAAGTGATACCCCACACCTAACCTTTGGAGGGTATTAATTAGCTCTAGCAGATACAGTGGCTCCATTGCTTCATCAAACCTTCGCTTCACATCGTCCTTCAGCCTTTCAATCTTTCTCACGTAGATCACCCCCTAGAAAAAAAACTCCCAAGTTAGTATGCTGTATGATCGATGCAAAGGATGGCCAATTACATTCAAATGCATTAAAATTTATCCTAATCACCAAATAATCACTATTTAGAGATTGCAAAAAATCATTGTCCCAAATGCTTGGTTGGTAGTTCGCGGATCGCCTCGGAACCTCTGAATGTTGGGTCCCAGTGGTATCGAAGGATCGAATTGCTGGATCAACATGTCTAGAGGAGAAGGAAAGTAATGGTGGAAACAAGCACTGATGAGCCATACCAGAATTTGAATTTCTAGTTTGAGTTTTCACCCCATCATGGGGGTCTCATTTATAGGCAAAAAAAAGGTTGGCTTTCTTGTCATAGTAAGCAAATTAGGCACGTAAGAGAACGTGTGATATCACAAGCTTGTAATGTTGCGCTAGCACGCCAGACCCCAAGATTTTTTTGCACATGCATGCACATGTAGTCCTCCATTTTTTTTTTGTACATGCATATGCACAGGAACAAGAAAACAAACCGAGTATGTTTCACCTTTCTTTCCATGTTTGGTTAAATGTTTCCGAATTAATAATGTCATATGATACATTCTTGTTTGGAACTTTCCAATCTTGAAGACATCTAAACATTTTCTTTTGACATATACTTTTATGGATAGGAAAAATATTACCAATGGTAAATTTTGTATAACTGCATTTTTGTTAGGTTCAATTTCTATTCTACTCTAGTTTATTGTATTAGGCTTTGAATTTGGAGGAGGGATTGATAGTTTCTAAGAATAGATTGTTTTGACATTATTCTTTTATTTAGAATTCTCGAAATTTTAATTCTCATGTCATTTACAAACTTATGAAAAACGTGTAAGCACCCTATTTTTGCACCCCCTATCCCTCTTCCTGATTCTTCAAATGCTTCAAGGATCACCCAAGGCCTAAGCTCATTTGGCCAAACTCATACCCAAACAACTCATTCAAGTCCAATTATTTAATTCAATTACCCAAGCCCAAGTAGCCAAACCCAATTACCCAATTGTCTTAACCAAAGCTCAATTGTTTTAGCGAAAGCCTAATTACCATAGCCCAATTGTCATAGCTAAAGTCCAATAACCATAACCCATGACCCATCTACTAACAACCCATGATCCATAAGATCTATTCCACGTACCCACATTCATTCAACAACCCATATCTAAAACCCTCAAACTCAAGCCCACTTTCCATTTTCCTACAAAATACCTTTTTTTTTTTTTTTCAAACCCCAAATAGCCTCATTTTTGTGTTTACACATATTTTTGACCACTCAATCACCTCTCACCAAGTACACACCTTTTTGACTAAACAATCACCTTCCTTACTCTCTTACACCTCTTACAACTCATTTTTACACCTCTTACAAAACAATTAATTCTCTTACACTCTTTTTGACCACTCAATCACCTCTCATCAAGTACATAACTTTTTGACTATCCAATCACCAATTACACCTCTTTTGACCAACCAATCACCTCCTTTCTTCTCACCAAACCCTCTATTAATTACTAAATTACCACAAACCCTTGAAAACTCTATAAATATAAGACCCTCATAAGTCATTTCTCTCATCTCCAAAATCCCAAGTGGAAACCCTAGCTCTTCATCTTCTCTATCCAAAAATCCTTCTAAAGAATTTTCAAGTCTCAAAGCCAACACATCCCTTAGGTCTCTTGATCCCTTAGAAGACTCTCACCCCTTATATTTCTTTTAGCCTTGAAGAAAGTGAGAAAAAACTAAGGTTTAGAGTGTGTAGAGAATTGTATGACTAAAATCCTAGAGTTCCTTCACTAGCTCTCTTCCTTTGTGGACTCTAAAAACCCCTCACCTCTTAGAGCATTGGAAAAGAAGCCTTGGAGGAGTAGGCACTTATTTTATCATTTTTTTTCTTCCTGGTTTAATGTTTAACTTTTTCCCTCTTCTTGATTTCTAATCCTATTCTAGAATCATTTAGAGAGTCTCTCATTTCTCAAGCATAATTGAGTCTCTCTACACCAATCTAATGGTATAGAGAAACCTCATCTCAAAAGTAACGAGTAATCCTCATTATCCTTTTCATGTAAATATTTTTTTCTTTTCTATGCACCCACTAGTGTGGATATGGGTAGCCATAGAAAGTGGAAGCTAAAGTTATACCTCTCTTTTCTTTTTGTTTCTTCATTTAGATTTTAGTCATTCTTCTAAAATTCTTTGGGAAAACTCATTTTATTTTCAATTTTCATATTTAGAGTCTCACTAAATCATTCATAATGGTGTAAAGGAGTCTACATTAGAGGGGAGAGGATAAATTTTCATTTTTTTTACTTGTCACTTTTTTCCTTTCTTTCTTTTTTCTTCATGTTCTATTTTAAATGGGTAAAAGATGGTTTAAGGACTTAAAGGTGGATGTTGTCCAAAATACCTCATACCAAAGGCAATGGTATTTGATCTATTATAAACATCAATCCAACAAAATAGGTGTTGGCAATAAACCATTTACTATTCATAATGCACACTCCTCTTTATGTCCTAAATATAATCTTTTAGCCTAACTTTTCCTTAATCTTTCTCTTGGATTAAACTTTACTTTAGTTAAGTTTGCCAAAATCCTACCTATATGAAAATCCAAAAAAACATGATAAAATCTCAAAATACCAAAAACATTCAAATATGACAAAAATATCAAAAATATTCAATCAACCCTACATCAACCAACCAATCTAGCATGCTTGTAAGAACTACTATGGCTTGATCCCGCAAAGCCGAGTAAGTAGGCAACCCTAACGGATCCAGCTCACCTATGATTAGTTTCCCTTCGCCCTTTAATCTTGTTTTATTTGCTTAATTAGAATAATTAAACAACATACTTAAGTTCCATTTGAATTTCTTCTTTAATTAGCTTAGATATAGGGAATAGATTACCATCTCTGGACGGGGGCCTTAGGGTACCTAACACCTTTCCCGGGGCTTAAAAGAATCATTTACCTAGAATCTCATTTTGGACCTTAGGCCTTATCCGTTATATATTTGGGATCCTATTTTCCCTTAATTAAATAGGTGGTGACTCTTATTTTAGGCATTTAGCGCCGTTCCTCCGTAGGGCCTGGCCCGAAAGAAAAGGTGCTAAATTCCCTTGCTCACAAAACGGATTTTCAATTTCTACCCAAAAGGGAAGGACTTCAATTCTCATGCATGTGAGAATTTTGCCTCTAGGAAGAGACCCTAATAAAAAAAATGACTCAGGACTCTTCCCAACTCCATTTTTTCCTCTAGTACGTATCTCTCTTCGCTTCTCCTCTCCTCTCCCCTGCTCTCATTCTGTTCAGTGACATCACACATCATGCAAACACCGTTCAGATTTCTAGAGAGTAGACACTATTCCATATACCGGTGATAATATTCCGACGATCGTTTGTGTCTTCTTTCCTGTAAGTCAATGTGATGTCTCTCTATCTTTATACATCTTGAAACCATTAACAATTACATGTAAAGCCTAACACTTAAGGCCTCGGATTCTCTATGGCAGATGCTAGAAAAGTGGTCTCAGGCTACCACAATGTCTGCGACATGTGGCAGAGAAGTCATTTCATTGTCTCCCATGATTTTGACTTCTTCACACATTATGCGATATATGACGATAAAGTGGTGAGAAAAAGGAGGAGATATCAAGTGGGGAGAAGTCAAAATCATGGGAGAAAATGAAATGACTTCTCCCCTTTTTTATCACCACATGTCGCATAATGTGTGGTTGCCCGAGACCACTTTTCTGGCATCTGCGAGAGAATCCGAGGTTGAAATTTAAAGCAAATTCCTTCAAATTTACTCATGGTGAACACAAAAGAATAAGTTCATTTAATTAAGTTGATACTCTTTTCTTACATTGACCTCTAATTCAAAGGAAACAAATAGAGATATAATTCGGTAGATTCCCGAAATTACTTTCTAGGTATTTCTCAATGTAAAAAACTATTATGAGAGAAAAATCTTAGTTTGATTTGTTTTACAGAGAAGGTCTGTGCACAGGAAATGGAGTGATGAATTGATGGTTTCTAATTTTTGTGTGAAAATGTTGGAATTTTCATAAGGTGAAGAAATAATAATCACATTTTTTTCGTTCTAATAAAATCCGGATAGATCTTCCTATAGTATAAAGTGAAAATTAGTGCTTTGATAATACATCCATAAGTCTGAAATTTAGCCCTCACTAGGTCCCACAATTTTCAATTCAAGTCGGCTAGAAGTGAAGTGGGTCAGTCAAATTTGTGTTGAATAACGATACGTACAACCCAACTGACTCATTCATTAATGAATTAAATTAAAATAACTGCAAGAAAATGGAGAGCTCAAAATTTACACTTTCTATAGAGAGGTCTCGAGATCCATTCCCCGGGTGATGAATATAAGACTCCAATTCCTAATGCTAACCACTAATCATTAATATTAACCGTAGGTAAATGATATCGACAACCAAAAAAATACACCATCACCACTACAAAAATAAGGGTTTTTAGCAGTGGAGTTTTAACGACGGTTGTAAAAAACTGCAACTGAATCCTATATATTGAGACGGTTTTATAAAACCGCCTCACAAAACCATTCCAAAACCATCGCGGAAAACCAATTAGGCCACTATATTCAAGGTGATTCCGTAAAAACCACCGCGAAAAACCATTTATTTGTGGCGGTTTGACCTCCCCGCCACAGAAAACCATTCCCTCCAGATAATTAGTAATTCCCAACACCTAATTGGTAGAGACCCGTCTTTCATTCTATGTAATTATCATGCTCATTAAGGATGAAATTACTAAATTAATTATATGATGTTTGTGTTCATGTGTTAATTAAAAATTATGAAATATTTAAAAGGTTTAAAACACGAAACTAAAGTTTGAAAGAGAAGAAGTTCAAACAAATGGATAAAATGGCCAAGTCAGTCGACCGCCTGTCCCTTTTTCGAAAAACAGAGGCTTGTTTTGTAGTCCGGTCGACCGACCTTCACACCCGGTCGATCGCTTGGTGAATGTTTCACAAACAGGGGCCTTCACAAGCTCAGTCGGTCGACCGACTTTAGTTAAATTGGGGATTTTCCCCTTTTTGTGAGATTTAAGGGTATTTTGGGATTCTTAAAACCCTAGGGCTATAAATAGGACTTCTATTTCGAGGTTTTGAGATCCCTAAGTCTCTCAAACCTAATTTGGGAAAACTCATTTTATTTTCAATTTTCATATTTAGAGTCTCACTAAATCATTCATAATGGTGTAAAGGAGTCTACATTAGAGGGGAGATGATGAATTTTCATTTTTTTTACTTGTCACTTTTTTACTTTCTTTTTTTTTTCTTCATGTTCTATTTTAAATGGGTAAAAGATGGTTTAAGGACTTAAAGGATGATGGTGTCCAAAATACCTCATACCAAATGCAATGGTATTTAATCTATTATAAACATCAATCCAACAAAATAGGTGTTGGCAATGAACCATTTACTATTCATAATGCACACTTCTCTTTATGCCCTAAATATAATCTTTTAGCCTAACTTTTCCTTAATCTTTCTCTTAGATTAAACTTTACTTTAGTTAAGTTTGCCAAAATCCTACCTATATGAAAATCCAAAAAAACATGATAAAATCTCAAAATATCAAAAACATTCAAATATGACAAAAATATCAAAAATATTCAATCAACCCTACATCAACCAACCAATCTAACATGCTTGTAAGAACTACTATGGCTTGATCCCGCAAAGCCGAGTAAGTAGGCAACCCTAACGGATCCAGCTCACCTATGATTAGTTTCCCTTTGCCCTTTAATCTTGTTTTATTTGCTTAATTAGTATAATTAAACAACATACTTAAGTTCCATTTGAATTTTTTCTTTAATTAGCTTAGATATAGGGAATAAATTACCATCTCTGGATAGGGGCCTTAGGGTACCTAACACCTTTCCCGGGGCTTAAAAGCTTCATTTACCTAGAATCTCATTTTGGACCTTAGGCCTTATCCGTTATATATTTGGGATCCTATTTTCCCTTAATTAAATAGGTGGCGACTCTTATTTTAGGCATTTAGCGTCATTCCTCCATAGGGCCTGGCCCGGAAGGAAAGCTGCTAAATTCCCTTGCTCACAAAACGGATTTTCAATTTCTACCCAAAAGGGAAGGACTTCAATTCTCATGCATGTGAGAATTTTGCCTCTAGGAAGAGACCCTAATAAAAATAATGACTCAAGACTCTTCCCAACTCCATTTTTTCCTCTAGTACGTATCTCTCTTCGCTTCTCCTCTCCTCTCCCCTGCTCTCATTCTGTTCAGTGACATCACACATCATGCAAACACCGTTCAGATTTCTAGAGAGTAGACATTATTCCATATACCGGTGATAATATTCCGACGATCGTTTGTGTCTTCTTTCCTGTAAGTCAATGTGATGTCTCTCTATCTTTATACATCTTGAAACCATTAACAATTACATGTAAAGCCTAACACTTAAGGCCTCGGATTCTCTATGGCAGATGCTAGAAAAGTGGTCTCAGGCTACCACAATGTCTGCGACATGTGGCAGAGAAGTCATTTCATTGTCTCCCATGATTTTGACTTCTTCACACATTATGCGATATATGACGATAAAGTGGTGAGAAAAAGGAGGAGATATCAAGTGGGGAGAAGTCAAAATCATGGGAGAAAATGAAATGACTTCTCCCCTTTTTTATCACCACATGTCGCATAATGTGTGGTTGCCCGAGACCACTCTTCTGGCATCTGCGAGAGAATCCGAGGTTGAAATTTAAAGCAAATTCCTTCAAATTTACTCATGGTGAACACAAAAGAATAAGTTCATTTAATTAAGTTGATACTCTTTTCTTACATTGACCTCTAATTCAAAGGAAACAAATAGAGATACAATTCGGCAGATTCCCGAAATAACTTTCTAGGTATTTCTCAATGTAAAATACTATTATGAGAGAAAAATCTTAGTTTGATTTGTTTTACAGAGAAGGTCTGTGCACAGGAAATGGAGTGATGAATTGATGGTTTCTAATTTTTGTGTGAAAATGTTGGAATTTTCATAAGGTGAAGAAATAATAATCACATTTTTTTCGTTCTAATAAAATCCGGATAGATCTTCCTATAGTATAAAGTGAAAATTAGTGCTTTGATAATACATCCATAAGTCTGAAATTTAGCCTTCACTAGGTCCCACAATTTTCAATTCAAGTCGGCTAGAAGTGAAGTGGGTCAGTCAAATTTGTGTTGAATAACGATATGTACAACCCAACTGACTCATTCATTAATGAATTAAATTAAAATAGCTGCAAGAAAATGGAGAGCTCAAAATATCTTTTCAACCCAAGTTCCTATTTACACTTTCTATAGAGAGGTCTCGAGATCCATTCCCCGGGTGATGAATATAAGACTCCAATTCCTAATGCTAACCACTAATCATTAATATTAACCGTAGGTAAATGATATCGACAACCAAAAAAATACACCATCACCACTACAAAAATAAGGGTTTTTAGCAGTGGAGTTTTAACGACAGTTGTAAAAAACTGTAATTGAATCCTATATATTGAGACGGTTTTATAAAACCGCCTCACAAAACCATTGCAAAACCATCGCGGAAAACCAATTAGGCCACTATATTCAAGGTGATTCCGTAAAAACCACCGCGAAAAACCATTTATTTGTGGCGGTTTGACCTCCTCGCCACAGAAAACCGTTCCCTCTAGATAATTAGTAATTCCCGACACCTAATTGGTAGAGACATGACTTTCATTCTATGTAATTATCATGCTCATTAAGGATGAAATTACTAAATTAATTATATGATGTTTGTGTTCATGTGTTAATTAAAAATTATGAAATATTTAAAAGGTTTAAAGCATGAAACTAAAGTTTGAAAGAGAAGAAGTTCAGAGAAATGGATAAAATGGCCAAGTCGGTCGACCGCATGTCCCTTTTTCGAAAAACAGAGGCCTGTTTTGTAGGCCGGTCGACCGACCTTCACACCCGGTCGATTGCCTGGTGAATGTGTCACAAACAAGGGCCTTCGCAAGCTTAGTCGGTCGACCGACTTTAGTTAAATTGGGGATTTTCCCCTTTTTGTGAGACTTAAGGGTATTTTGGGATTCTTAAAACCCTAGGGCTATAAATAGGACTTCTATTTCGAGGTTTTGAGATCCCTAAGTCTCTCAAACCTAATTTGGGAAACTGAAGGAGAAACCTAGGGTTTCTAAGGATTGCTTGCTTGTGAAGTAGGAGATTGCTCAAAGGAGAAGGAGAAAGCTTGTAAATCAACCTCAAACCTTCCTCGAGCGATTTGGATCAAAGATGTTTTATATATTTAAATAAGGTCAATATACTTTCTAATCTAACTCTATTAAGATGTTTTATATATTTAAATAAGAATGTTTATGTATTATCAAGGGTATTACATGATTATGCAAAAATGGTTAGGTAGTGAGCATGAATTGGGGATTTTACTCATGAAATGGGAGTTTAGCATGTGTTAAAAGCTCTATTGGGTATGAATGGTCGATATCCCTTCTAACCTAACTCTATTATGTTCTATTGCATGGCCTAGCATGATTAAAGCAAGATTATTAAAGGTTTAACATGGCTATGAGAAGATTACTGTGTATTAATCTTGCAATGGATTATTGCATGGGTTTATGGATTTTGCTAAACATGATAAGGGGAATAATGTTGTATTATGATGTTTGATATTATTTATGTTTAAATTGGAAGATGAGAATTGATGGTGGATGCTTTTAGGTGATCATTATGGTTTGTGGATGAATGTAAATGGATGATGGAATGTTAAAATGGGGGGGAGAGCGAATTGTACATAAATAATGGATTTGATGTGTTAACAATGATACTTAGAAATCTTAAATGCTCAAATTGGTATTATCAAACTTATGAGATTATGTTAAATTAATATTGATTATTGTCATGATAAATTATGGCCTACTTATACTATATGGTGATCGACATTCGGGTAGGAGAAAACATAGAGGAAGTTCTTCCAGGTCGGGAATTCTCTAATCAGGAATTAATGAACTTTGTGGAGTTTCCTAACGGATGATCTAAATCTAAGTGATGATCGATTTAAATATTAATTACGACACTCAAGCACATATCCACTTGCATGGTAAGTCTATAAATCTCATGAGTCCATGTGTTCCACAAGCATGCACGCATGACACGATGAAGTAGTGGCCCACGCATGGTTATGGCACGAGAAAGTACTGGCCGCGCATGGGTATGGTTACATTGAAAGTATTAGCCTGTACATGAGTATAGTTACATTGAAAGTATTAGTCCGCGCATCAGTATGTTTACATTAAAAGTATTGGCCCGCGCATGAGTATGGTTACATTGAAAGTATTGGCCCGCGCATGGATATGGTTTCAAAGAAAGTATTGGTCCACGCATGAACATAGTTTCATTGAAATTATTCGCCTGTGCATGGGCATGCATCTCACAAGAACAAGCATCATGTAAAATCAAGTCTAAGAATCTTACACGTACACAAGTTTACACTTGTTAAGGTAATGATATGATATGTCCACATGTTCTTCCGCGCTCTGATTATGTGATTGCGTATTGAATTATGATATGGATTATGTACAATTGATATTATGTTGTTAGTTAAACTATATATTCGCTGAGTGTTTTCAATACTCAGTCGACCTGTTATTATCGGCAAGTATAGAGTTGGAGTCGACTGCTGAGCCTTGGTTAGATGAGGCATACGAAAAAGAGGAAAAAGGGGATCCATTTACCGAGGGAGTGAGGGACCTCGACCGATTCCCCTATTATTAGCCTTATTCCTTCAAAGGGTTGTAATATACTTTAGACACTTAGTCTCTTTTGGTTTATGGTGTTGCTCAAGTTATACATTTACATTGGGTATCAGACTATGTTGTCTTTTGGTGATTTATGTTGATACAGGATGGGTTGTTGATATATCAACATTTTATGGTTACTGTGTTTTGAGATTCTTGTTTAGTATTGCATTTTGTGTCATGGAAAGTAAGTAGGTTTAAGATATGTCACGCCCCAAAGTTCCATTATGACCAAGGTGGGATTTTGGGGCGTGACATAATTAGAGACAATTTTAATTTATAAAAGAACCATTGAAAATCATCCCTTCTATTATATTAGAGCCGGTTGTTACAAAATAGCCTTAGAAAACAACTGAGCAGGGATTTCCGCCCACCCGGGATTGATTAGAAGTCGTCACCTATTCATTCTAAAGGATAGGTCTCAGATATGGATAAGGTCTAATGGTCTCAATGAGAGTCTAAGTAAGAGGTTCGATTAAGTCTCGGGGAAGGTGTTAGGCACCCCGGGGCCTTATTTTATAATGATTACCTACTCCCTAGATATAAACCAAATTAAATTCAAAATTAATGAAATGCCTTAGTGTTTAGATTATACCAACCCAAGAAAGGGGAAAATCCGGCACAACGACGCAATTATCAGGGGCGCGCTCTACCACTGAGCTAATAGCTCGTCTTGCAGGCCTCCCACTCCGGGCCCGCTATGCCAAAAGCGAGAGAAACCCCATCCCTCTCTTTCCTTTTTGCGCCCCCATGTCAAACCCGGGGTGAGATTAGACCGAGCGTGGTTCTGGCACATGAGCCTGTGCTGAGGCTAAAGGGAGTGTGTGTGCACCGGGGGGTCAAGTGCAATGGAGTGGCTAGGTATTAGCCCAAAGGCTAAGGGAATGGGCCCAGAGGCTTAGGGTTTGGGCCCGGAGGCTTAAGGTTTTGGGCCCGCAGGCCAAGGGTTTGGGCTTGGAGGTCAAGTTCAAGCTCGAGCATGTTCAAGCCAAGCTCAAACTTGGCCAAGCTCGGCTCTAATACATGCCCTAGCCTTGGGTATCTTTTGCCTTCAAGGAGTGTACCCATTTCCACCCCAAAGAGGGATTTCCCTTAACTTCTTTCTTCATCTCATATCCATCATGAACTGAACATTCTGATCCTGTAGCTCAACCGGTTGAAACCCTAGAATTATGGATTCAACTTACAATATTAATTTGCCTTCTTACTTGGGTCAGGTCAACCAACACTTCAGTCAACAGAAACCGAGCGTTGGTCACTGCCGCCAAGCGAGATGTTTGGATACAGCAATACTATAGGCAGCACTTCCCCTCCAAACACTCCAGTGATTGGTCGGATTCCTTGGACACAACAGTGATCAGTCAGATTCCTCCTTTCTGTTTTTGGGGATTGCTTCTACCGACTTGCTTTAATGAGATTACTGTTAATGAAAGCATGTAATTAACAGCAATCCGGACAGAATAATCCCCATTGGGGTCCAAGACATTAATCCTTGGACCCGGGTCTATACCACCGTTAGTAAAACTGGACCGGCCGGTTGAACTGGGAACTGGCCGGGTCGCCGGTTCCAAAAACTCCCAAAACCAGATGGTATTAGAACCAGCAGAACCAACCAGTTCAACCAGGTTAAAAACCAGTAGAACTGGCCATAGAAAATGGAAAAGTGAAAAAAGAAAAAACATTATTTTATTATTAAAAGGACACGGTCGAACCAGACTGGTTGAACCGGCCACTCTACTGGTTTGAGGACCATTTCTGTTTTACTATCGCGACCCCTTTAAATTTAAAGCCTTTTTTTCCCCCTGTCCCGACCCAGGACTGTAGGCCAAAACTTTGAAGACTTGCATCCAGCTATTAGAAACAGAAAAAGTTACTTTCGGCCTGGCCTTTGGTAAATGTATCCTTCCAAACATCAAAATGTAGCAATCTCAGCACACAGGGTCACCTATAGTAGTTACAGTATCCTTAGAGACCTCAAAATCAAGTCAAGCTCAGCACATGGAGTCACCCACATGGAATCCATCGAAGGATGTTTCTCCTGACTACCATCACCTGTGCCTCAGAATGGCCCGTACTTAAATGTCGCTGTTCTTTGAGAAAGGGTAGAGTAAAATGTAAAGAGTCGGGGAATGCATTAACTAAGGCGGGCAGTCGGAAGAAAAAAGAACAAAAGCCTTTTCTGCCCATATTATCTCATAATTGATGATTTTATGTACACTACAATACAACAGGTAGGCGAAGGGCAGAGACCCAGAGAATGAAATGAACAAAGAAAATAAATTATGGAAACATGTAAAAAGGCGCACCCCTTCCTTTTGAACCGGAATCCTGCATGGCCTTCAAAGTCATCACAATCTTTGATCCAAAATATGTCAAAAGAACACTTCCTTTCCTTCATTGTTGCGAAGGTTGGGAAGACATTGAGACGGCATCCTCCGATCTGTGGGTGGACTGGCCAGGACTGAGAGCCCCCGATGACTTATATGACCCCTGGACATTGTACTTCTCATACACCTTTCCACGGTTCTCTGACCACCAAGTTTCTGCTTGGTGCTCTCCAAATCTCCTCCGGCTGCAGATGCATTACTAGTTTTAGTCTCAGATTGTGATATTACAATTGAATACTGAAGTAGTCAGTAGTTTTCCATTCATGTGATCTCAAGACTTTTAACATGACTCGACATCACAAGCTAGACACCTTCTAACCATATTAGAAGGCCTTATGTAGTGAAAGTAACAACAAATCAATAAAAAGCCAAAAATATTTAGGAAGTACCTGAAGCGCACTCGCTTGAGATCTCTAGTTCCATCCCGGAGGGCCACAAGGGTAATATATACACCAGGTTCGTATTGTTCATACCATTCGGCCTCAACTTGATTATTGTTACCCACAGATGCAGTAGCCCTGGATTTCATACCCTTCTCCCCATCTGGGAAAGGCCCGGGTTCCTTTCCATCGGCAGCCTCAGGCCTACTACTGCCACTTACATGCAACCCTCCATTACCATTCTGCAGTCCCATGTCTGCATGGTCATCCCTCCCGTTGGTTAGAAGCCTCTGGTTTTGTAGGTATACATTATTTTCCTTGGTTCCAGATGTGTGCCTCTGCAAATGGGTCTGTCCAGGAGTTCCACTTACAGTATTTGAGTTAATTCCCGTGGGAGAAGCCAAGTAAGGGCCGTTGATTGCATCAGATCTCGAATGATGTTCTCCAATTGCATCAGGGTGGTGAATACCATTTGGCTCCAAGCCATTTGGTAGCCACACTGGTCTCATACTGTCATTGTCGTAGGAACCAGGTGGCAACCTTTCAGCCATGTCTTTGAGCTGGATAGCATTAAGCAGAATCACACAGTAAAGAATATTTCTTCCAGAAAAGAGTTTCATTTCATAAGGATTGAAAAGCCTTATAATTTCTTTCAATATCCCATGGTTTAAGAAAATGAAGAAGGTTCTCCCAGAGTTGAACAGCGATATCTTACTCTATTTTTAACTTCTCCAATTGCTTAACTATTCTATTTCATGAATTAGCTAATAATGTAATTGCTGAACTTTTAGCTTCATCACAAAATGAACCCGTTTCCAGGGAGATCCAGTTGTCTGGCATGAAAAACAAAACACAAAAAAGGATATGAACCGAAAAAATACCTGCGCAGTTAGGGATTTTATAACTTCTTTTGCAGCTTTAGACTTGGCAGATTCATCTGCAGCCAGAGCAATAGCTTCTTGAACTTTCTTTGCTGATTTCTGTAGCTCAAATTCTTGAAATTCACACCGTTGTCTCAAACTGTCAACCTAGACCAGGTCCACAATAACGAGTTCAGTTGGCAAATGATACTTTACAAAACTAGGAGATGATTTTGAGAGGAGAGAATTTTGAGATAGCATACCTGTGCACGTAGCTTCTGCGCTTCTTGATTCAAAAGTTCATTTGTTTTCTTCAGACTATCTGCAACACTTTTAGAGAAAGAAAGGCCTGATATTGTAGGAACAGGTGTTGAAGAACGTGGTGGGCTTGGTTTCCTCGAGAAAGGTGAGACAGACCTGGAACTGATTCCAGACTGACCTACTGACGTAAGAACCGGTTTGGGAATTGTCCGACGCATATCAACTGCACTAGAGAAAGCGATATCTTTCAGTTGTAACAAAGTGGGTGCTTGCGAAGAGAAAACCAGAGAGAAGGTATCAGTCTTCTTTCCCTGTTTGGCTGCTTTGTTATCTAGCTGCCTAATCAAATCCAGATTGGTGGGCATTGCAGATTTGGACAGTTTTATCTCAGTCTTGTCTAACCTGTCTTTGTTTTCACCAGAAAGTCGGGGTATAACATTCCTTCTGTTATTATTACCACCAGTTTCTGACACTTTATTCAATTTGGCATAACAGGTCTCACACACACGATATGGCTTGCCGGGATTGGGAGCCAGTGCTGCTCGTAAAGCTTTTCTGGAACTACAGGAATGACAGTGTACAAGTCCACAATTATAGCAATTGTGCCTCTTTCGAGTAAACCCAAATGCCTGTCTACATGCCGAGCACTGAGACTGCTCAGCGCCAGATACCCATTTATGAAGGCATATAGTTGCTGTGAAGTTTGAACCACAAGCAATATATTTAACATGTCTATCCTTCAAAGCTTCAACCAATGTTGGTGTTTTTCGGTCTTCAATGTCTCCATGGCCCAATCTCCCATTAGCTCCCTTTCCCCAAGTGTAAACCTCATTCCTGGATGTTAGCACTGCCACATGGTATGCACCACAGGCAATTTCTTCAACCGATTCCCCAACAAGCTTATCTTCTACCAAGCAAGGTACCTTTCCATCAGAGTGGGGATTGCCAAGCTGACTATAAAAAGTATTTCCCATGGTGAAAACATGCCCTGATGTGGTTAGGCCAACTGTTAGACTATTACCACAAGCAATTTTGTGAAAATTATAATCAATAAGTGAGGGCACACACGTGGGTTTTAGTCGCGGTTCCTTGTCTCCATGACCAAGACGATTCTTGTCCCCATCACCCCACGTAAATAACTTTCCTGATGAAATGCTTGCACTAGACTGTGCCACAATAACCTCCACTATAGCAGCAGTGTGCCACACCCCACACGCAACAGCAATTGTCTTCAACCCCATCAGAGATTCTACTTCTCTCGGATATGAAACACTTTCTTTGTTTCCATGGCCCAAGACACCAAATGTTCCATCCCCAAAAGTGAATAGTTGCCCTGTTGACGTTACCAAGGCGGTATGCCATGGACCACAAGTAACCGAAGCAACTTGAAGTCCTTCTAGAGGACCTGAAACTCTCTTGGGTATCCAGTGACTGATATTAGTACCATGACCAAGAAGCCCAGCATTATGTGTGCCATCTCCCCATGTGTAAAGTTCACCAGCCATAGTAACAGCACAAGTGTGGAACTCTCCACAGGCAACAAAATCAACATTAGAGACAGTTAAAGATTCAACTAGACGAGGTTGAATAACATCTTTCCCAACTCCATGGCCAAGCCGTCCTCCAGATTCTTCACCCCATGTAAAAACTTCACCTTGTCTCGTGACTAGTGCCGCATGCTTGACCCCACAGGCAATATGATGAACATCCAAAACTACATTAGACTCAAATGGCCTTGGAAGGAGCACATCAGCTCTTGTGCTCAAAGGATAAGAATTTTTATCAACCCCAACCTTGACAATATTATCACATATAACTTCACCCCAAATGTATACATCTCCTAAAGCATCACAATCATCCTGGGCAGAACCATGACTAGAAGTGCTGGGAGCACTTGAAACACTAACCCGGAAAGCATCTGAGGCAGATCCTTTTACTTGCATATTTGTGTGGTCTAATGCTACATGTGACCTTTCTGAATGCACTGAACTCTCAGAAGGATAACTCTTGGGCAAAGTATTTGCGTTGAGACTAACAGAAGTTTCCGGGGAGCTAATATCTCGTGTGGCACTGACAGAACTGTCACTTGGGCTATTTGATGTCAAGTCTCTACTGTCCTGAAACAAATTAACCATGAGCAAGGCATCAGAAATAATGTGGAACTGAACATATCATAAATGAATTACTTGAAGAAAACTGCACAACTTTTAACAAAGTGATTCTTTTCTGTCTTTATATTTTCTACTCATCCTTTTGCTTAATTCCCTTTTCCCCTAGTAGTTGTTTTCCTCTTGTTACCTATCAGTGAACCTATTTGTACTTTAGATTATATCTAATGCCTTGACCTTATTTACCAGTAAAAAAATTATACAGATATTATTCTGGTTTTCTCATCTTAATTTAACCCGGCTAAAGTTAATTAATTAAGATTGCAGTGGAAAGGAATGCATTAACATACACCAGTCTATTACGACGATAGGTGGTTGGAGTTGCTTTATTTTGCTTATATGTATGTAACATCATGCCTGCTATTTTCATGTTGCATATTAATTTTTGTCCACAGTACATTTCCTGGCTTAATTGTACAAGAAATCTCACTTTATTTTAGGTCAAGAAAGTGGATGAGAAGAGAATAAAATCTTGAAGTAGTGCCTCAACAGAAATTAAACTTTTAAAGACCTCAAGCTTGTGCATCACTCTCTGACCATACAACTAAACCTTATTATACATTTCTCTATCTTAGCATTCAATCCATTGGATCAAAGTAATCATACATACAGAATCCTGAAACCCAACTACAAATCTCAAAGTACCTACCCCCAACAATCCCAAATGCCCACTTATCGATACCCAGAGCCAAAACTCCTATCGCAATTGTAGAATTACAATTTTCCAAAGCCTACCTGTAGAAGTCCCTAACCCAAACCCTACTCACAAGACATTTACAATTTTACTTGCGCACAAAACATTCATCTACAAAAAAGCAACCAGATATCCCTACCTAAAACAACCCTAGATCCATAGTCCTGAAAAATTGTGACATGATTTCTTACACTGATGACTAGGGAAAAAAATTATTAAATCATTTGCTTTGATTCAACTTAAATTGCAGCATTTTGTTTGGCTTTAACCTTCCTCATGTATTACTTCTTTCAGGAGAACCCAGACCCTGTAATGATATGCAGTAAATTAAGAACAAATTGAAAATGACATGTCAATTTATGTGTCATCAACTCATTTTAATATATTATAAGCAACTATACGTAGACGTGTATATATTTTTAAACATGTAACTGGCAGCAGGAAATGCTATTCTTATAGTAGTGGATCAGAGCATGCAAGCCAAAGTCATGATAAAGGTCTTGGCTTGTGATGTACAAACGAAAACTATAGATATAAAGACAAATTTAATCTGTAAATAATGATGTGTGTGTATATCTCTGCAATGATATAAGTTTGGTTAATTTGGTAACATTCACATGACTTTTCTACTCTCATGTAGTTGTACTTTTCTTAACATGCAGGGGCAGTTTAGTCATTCAAAATGGTTGGAAGAAAGGAAAATCTTCCCCCCAATTTTCCCCAACTACTGGAAAATGTAAAAACTACCCATTGCTTTAGAAGTTTACCTCTGAATCATGTGGGGAAAAACGGTACACCCAAATATAACTATATTCACTAACAATGTGAATACAACAATTTTTTTGGGGATCGATAACACAAGATATATATAAGAGTTTGTGTGTGTATACATTACCTAAGAGCGTAGGTAGCATATGTGCATCATAGTTTGGTGCCACATGGTACACGTTCACACCAAGAGGTTACATGAAATTTTAGCTCATTGCTTGGTGAACCCACAATCCTATAGTCAGGCTGATTGGTAATTGCTGGCCCTTTTATTTGAGAATTGTTTATCATGAGCTCAGACCTAGTTTTGGAAGAGCCCATGGTGGAAGAATTGGGTCCAGACCCATAGTGAAAAAAATTCAATCCCAAAGTTGAGGAATCACTGATCAACCTGGCTTTTGGAGTGTGAGTTCACCAGGGAGTAGGTGGGTCTAAAATTCATGCGGCCTCGTCATTTGTCAGTGCCAATGTGTCCCACATTGCAACAACCATTTCAAGTATAGACTCATATATACATGTGAATATGTAACTTTCGTTTTTAAGGTTAGGACTATGCACGCCTGCAGAGGTGACTAGGTGCTAAAAATGAGGGCCTCATTATGTCACTTAGGTTATTTTATTTTTATTTTCCTGGTATACATGCCACTTAGATTTTTGATATCCTTGCTTTGCACAATGCCTTTCCAAAACAAGGACTGCAATCAGAATAAGATATGAAAACTACCTTGTACCCTGATGTTTCTATATCACTGATTTCAAGTCCATCATAGGAAATCAATTTAAGGTACTCATATAACACAAGAAACATTTATAGTAAGGCCAATATGCACTGGAAAGCTCTGAAGACCAATTGAGTTGGGGTGCAATTCCTAGGTCCTCCAAATGAAGAGACATAAGATATCTATAATCCAAAATAATGTGACAGTATATTTGGACAATTATGGCATGAAAAAACACAAGTTTGTCTGTACAAAGGCATGAAAAATGCTAGTCTGTTTACACCTTTACATGAACAGAATAATAACCATGATCATCTTTAAAATGGAAAGCCACCCTTTTCTTATACACTGAAGTCATTTTTTCCCTACATAATGCAAATGATTGAAAAGCCAGGGCATTATAATCAGGAATGGGAATCTGAGCAAATCAAGATGCTAAATGGGTGAGATCTCTTGCAAAGCACTTTGGGATCAATCAATACGAGACGATTGACTTCAAGAAAAAGGATATGAAAATAAATGTAAAAGGAAAAGAATCATAAGTTTCCAGGTAGATAGAAATACATCTAAGTAGAGTCCTCCTTCACTCCATCCATCAATTTTTGAGCGTCCACATTGACCAGAAGATATCAATGCCTTGAGGCCTGCGATCCACACCTCTGCCTCAACCTTGTCCTTGCAAATCTAAAAGGTAACAACATATTACATCATAATAATTGGTAAGCAACAAAAATCAGTAGACAGTAATCACTGAAATTATAAAAAGATTCTCGCAATAGTTGAACTAACCAGATCAAGGGATCGTTTTCCATTGTTGTATATAAGAGAAAAAGACAAGTAGTCCTTCTCGGGGCGCAAATACCGTTGGAAAACAGACTGGCACATTATCACAAACAACATTTGAATTACCTTAGTTGTTGTTTTTTGTTTAATTGATGTAACCTAGGCTAAATATCTTAGTAAAGCATTAGAATAATGTAAAATAAGCAGCAAGAAAATCTCACAGTTCTTTGTCCAGGGATAAGTTTTGAGACAGAAGCTAACTTTAGAATTCTTTCTCCACCACTTGAAAGCCAGATCAAAGATGATTCATCCTGTGAATTTCAAATGCAAGAGCGATAACTAATGAATAGCTGAATTATCTTAAAAAATACTAAACACGCATACAATGAACATTTTAAAATCTGACTAATGTAATCATATGCCAGAACAGAGATAAAGATGATGATTTCATCGAAAGTGATACATGGAGGAGGTATATATTAAGTACAATAAAGCGATTTAACATAGGTCTTCACTTTCCTAATGAGTATAATGCACAATTTCTGATGCTAAAATGACATCTAAACAGGGGCCTTGATAGGGAACACTTCGTTCTTTTGGGATCCCATGGTCAGTGAATGCCTTAACGGACTTCTCGGCTAAAAGGGGGTTGACAGGAGTTTCTTTATGTAGTGAGGACTTTCTGTCCAAATTACTTTTCCTTGTATATCCTTTAATGTAAGGAGAACCCCGTGCTTTTCTCTTTATTAATAAAATTTCATCTTGTTATCAATATAAACAAATACCTCTAAGCATATGGAACAATTAGAAAAGGTAAAGAGTTTTCGGCCCTCACAGAAACCAACAAATCCAGTCAGATTGATGAATGGTCTAGACTCTCTGTCTCTATCTTGCATATGACCAAATATGGTCCCATATACCGTTCACCATTTCTTTATGACCTTACAAAAGATTGTGACAGATCTGATAGTCACAATCATCATATTACTTTCAAATTTTGGCATATAGGAAACCAAATAGATGGGGTCCACAGAAGTTAGAGTCCCACTGTGCTGATATGGCTGATTAATGAACAGAGCTGCTTGCGAACAGCTCGCTCTTGGCTCGTTAAAAGCTTATTCATTTATTTAGCTTGTTAAATGCTTGCATCGCTTATACATATATATATAGCTGTTATAAACACAACCAAAGCTTCATTAAAGACCCCGGTTTAAAGAGTTGAGACAAAAAAACGAGATAGAAGAGGTAGAGAGAAAGGAGCTCAGTTGACTCTCATGCTCTCTCTCCTTCATAATTGTTGCCATCTTGTCTACCTATTCCAATCTTCTCAGACCTGCCAAAGTAGAGCTTCATGTCAAGAGATGCTCTATAAAACCTAAAACATAATCACTCCTCTCTCCAACAGTCTATGAAGCTTAAACCACGGATTTATAGGAGAGAGAGATCTGCTTAGACACGTTTCTGCTCGGACAGCTTTCCAAAAATCAGTTTTTTGTGTACAGAGAAGGCGGCTTCTGTGGAAAGTATTGCCAACAATGTTTGCAGATTCTTTAAGACAGTAGGTATGTCTCAAGTTGAAACGTGAGGACACAGACATGCCTGCTAGCCTGTTACTCAAATCAACAAGAATTCATGCATTTTGGACTCTGATGAACACGGATATGGATACGCACAGACATGCTTGATACCTATAAACTTTTAGGCATTAGCTGAATAGGGCAAAATTCGAACCACAGAGCCTCTTGTAAACATGCCAGGAAATGCAAGCCCAAGCCTGGCCTATTAACACCGCTAGAAAGGAACCAACGGTCCCCTAAAATTTAAAAAAAAAGGGCTTAAATGATATTTTTGAACATATATTTTGACTAGAAAACAGTGTAGTCAAGGCGTCGCTTAGGCATTTTTGGGCCTGAGCTGCCTAGGCGCCCCTCTTGGCGGGCGAAATTCACTGTTTGTCACCTAGGTAGTCGCCTAGGCGACGCCTAGGCATCTAGGCGCTAGGCGGTCCATATAATTTTTTTTCTAAAAACCTACTTTCAACCCCTCTTTTCAATCCTCCTTTAAAATCCTATTTTAAAAATTCATTTAAAAACCTCTTTTGAAACCTCTTTTAAACCATATTTTAAATGGGGTAGTGATTAGCCCATCACACATTTGACTATGTAGTCAAATGTTGTGTCCACGTGTCCCTTTTAATACCCCTTTAACTATGGTTAAGCTTAAGAAAATTAAGGTTAATATATTTTGTTTTCAAAAACTAAGGTTAGATTGTTTAACCCTAGGGGTGAATGAATCTTAACCGTAACTGATGGGCGTTAAAAAGGGGGACATGGACCAATGAGGACCGCACATTCCTCTACAGTGGAATGCGGTGGCGTTAAGTTAAACATTTCTCATTTAAAACCATCATTTAAACCTTATTTTAAAACCTTCTTTTAAAGTCTAAAAACATTATCTTAGATATAGGTGGTGCATTTAAACTTTAAAAACAACATTCAAAATCAACACTCAAAATCACCTTAAAAGTTAGAAAACTTCAAACTAATTATATATCTATTATTTATATAATGTGTATATATTAATATTACATATAAATATATTTAATATATATAAATATAATTTAATTATTTTTATCGCCTAGGCAACGCCTCGCCTAGTCAGGCATAATCGCCTAGACACCTTGACTACACTGCTAGAAAAAAGTGCAAGGTGTTGAACCTAGTTAGCGTATCGAGCGAATGTTCACGTGAGGCGGTTGCCTAGGCAATGCCTTGACTACATTGAATTGCCCAAGTAGTAAAATTTGATTAATTTTAAGCATCTATAGTCATCCCAAATAAGGTAATTTTGGGGTATTGCTAATCCAGCTTTTGAGGGTTGACGGTAGTGATGAGCTTCGAACATTATTCTCTACAAACACTCTCCAAAGCACAAACACTTCAAGAGACACATTTTAATCATCAAGACATTCAGGTATTCGAAATAGTTTGTTAGTTGTTCACTTGTTTAGTTATTTTAGTTGTTTCTTTTATTAGAAAAGTCAGATTTTAAATTAACAATCTTTAAGATATAGCACATTTAGAATTAATTTATGTCCATCATGTTATTGGTTAATTTTCTTTAATTCCTATCTTATTATATTGTCTGATGAACTGCAGTATATAATATATTAATTTGTGTTATTTTTGTTGTCATATTTAATTTATTTTCTATTTAATCTTATAAAGTATTATTCATATAAGATTTAAAGTATCATACTTTTTAAATTGAAAATTAAAATATACTCCCGTGTCCCCAAATCATTTTTTGGGATTTGCCGTTTCTAACACCCCCCGTATCCGAGTCCGACGCCGACACCTGTGTAGGTTTCCAAAGAAGATTTGAACAAGAAGATATCCAAATTAACAAATGAGTTGTTCATAAGTTTAAGGAATCAGAAAAAATTGCGGGGATCTTAGAAGCGATAGCTGCTTCATTGTTTTAGAACTACTACGATGGAAGCTGGTTGAGCTGTTGAAGCGATTGAGCTCACATCCTCAATTATCCCTAGAGGTACTCTCTTATCCTTCTATGTGTTTTTCTAGGATTTTTGGGCAAAGAATATGAATTGTTTTGTAAATTGGTTCCTTTGATTTATGATGTTTAGTTTATTTTATCATTTAATTTATTTGTTCATTTTTCTATTTATATCCATTCTCTGTTAAAATAAACAATGACAATCAATGATGACATGGAATATAGAGAAAAAAAACTCCATATACAAGTAACATAAATTTTCTTACAACAAAAAGAATTTTTCATATTTGTCTCTTTAATTTATTTTACAAATTTTTAATTGGAGAAGGAAATAACTCAAACAAGCCTTTGCTGGTATTCCTATGACATCAAAGGTATATGCTGCTAGAGTTAAGAATTTTCCCATTGGTATAACAATTGCTGATAGACTTAAGAATGTTGATGTTGCAGTTGAGTTGTTTACAGCTAATAAGGGAATTAAGGCAGCTACCTATAATGCGCTCATAATTGTTCAAATTCTGCTTGAGTTTGTCTCTTCCAAGTAAAAAAGCCGAGCCTAGTTAAGCACAAGCTTGGGGGTTTTTTCACGAGCCAAGCTTGAACAAAGATTATCAAGCTCGAGCTAAGCTTGAACACCTTTGTAGCTTAACAAGCCAAGCCTGAACACCCCAGTGCTGGGCTCAGTGTCACTCTAGACCTGCATATGCGGCATTTGTGAGGCTATTGGGATAAGAGATCCCTAGATCCAACCTGATAGGAACCTTAGATTTTGCCTAATACTATTCAGAAACAATGGTGGATGTTTGAGGTGAATTTACATTGGCACTTACAAACAATAAACCCATTACAAATGATAGCTTGCTAAGTTGGTAAAGCATGTGTGAGCTAGGTTTGAAACCCCCCCCGGGGCGAGATAACATAACAAATAAGCAATTCAAAATTTTAGAAAGTGAAGGTGATTATCAAAACATAAAAGATTTTCACTCACCAAGCTTATCAAATTTTAAAATTGGACCAAATTCCAAGATTGAGTTTTATAGATGTAAAGCCCTATCTGCATGCACAAAAATTTTGTGGTAATAATTAAAGAAAATATTAGGTCAGTTTTGCTTTGCAAATTAGCACCAAAACTCGCAAACTATCAATTAGAGCGCATCTAGGTGTGAAAAATCTGCAAAAGCAATGGCAGTATGGCACCAAAATCTGTCCTGCTTCATGTTCAAACAAGCTCTATGTATGATATCTAGGGTGTCTATCCATCTACTCAAAATGAGAAAAATGAGAGAGAAACAGAAGAATGCATATGATTGCATCCAAGCTCAATCCCTAAAGAAAACATATTAGGTACCAAACTTACATTAGAAAGTCTGAACGGGCAAAACTTGGGCTTCCCCTTACGACCATACTTGAGCAGTTGAGCACCTTTCTTCAAAGCAATTAATGCCTGTTGAGGGTACAAGGGTCAGGTGAATCGAAAGAGAGAAAAAACAAATTTTGGCACATAAAATAAGAAATGCAACATAGGACCTGAGAAATCAACAAACCATATTTTCTAAGTTGTATTGGAACAACAAGGACCATAAATATGAAAAAATAGCATTCCAAATTGACCTATTCTAAATTGCCCTACCAATAACTAGAGATGTCTCTCGAGAACAGATGATATGAAATAACGAGAGAAGCGATATGAAGGTGAGATAACCCAACTATTAAGCTCAGAAACCTCAACCTCAATTGCTAACCATAGAAAATGAGATTAGCATTTCTTTAGAGATTCAAGGCTGTGCTTAACGATGATCATAAAACTGTCAAAAAAAAATTCATAATACTGTCAGTCACAAATCTGTCATATTTATTCTTCTTAAGCCGATTGTGCATCCCTTACCTGCTTGATTGACAATATACATCCGTCATTGTTCATTAAGCTTTCGTGGTAGCGATTTTTAAGCGGCGTGAGAGGCTTATGCCTTGACTCAAGCGTCAACTTTAGAGGCTTATGCCTTGACTCAAGGGTCAACCTTAGAAGCTCAAATACTCTGAGGCTCACGTCTCCAAATGTGAGGCTCACAGCGAATGCCTCATGCCTTAAGGCCTAACTTTATGTCTGAGGCTTTACTTAACCAAATATAGTTCCAACCATAGAGCGCAGACATTACTTTTTATTTGTTAAACTCACTTCGTTTATTATTTTCAACATAATTAAGATTATTATTACCCTAGGATCTCTATTTCATATTAAGAATTCTCCTAGTAGCCATTGAAGGGATTTGGAGCCACTTTGCTTTCCATCATCCCATTCAAAATACAATTTTCCCTTCTTCTTCGTCTTTTTTTTTTGTGTGTGTGCAAGCGCGCGTGCGTGAGTGCGTGCTAAAAATGAAATAGAAGAATGCCAATAAATTGATGACCAAAATCATTTGTTTCAATGTGTATGTAACCAAAAAGGTACATCTAACTTATAGCATTTGCTTACCTCTTTAAATTTTATTTATTTTTTCTATAAGATGGTTGAAGCATTTATATATACATAGAATTAATGTAGTCGAAGTGAGGATGTTGAGATGAATGAGAGGAAAGATAAGATCAAGACTGAGGGCATTCGAGAAAATTCCATAAGTAGCTTGATGCAGGCGCATCCCAATGAACTTCTAATGGGCCTCCTTTCGCCTGACCAGGACAGGACAATTAAAGAGAAGCTTGCTTATGGGTTAGGCCCAATGAGTCAAAGGACTCCAACCCACTTTATATAACTCCCCACAAAAGGAGGGCCCAAAAGATTACGCCTATGAAGAGAGCCGGCCCACCCAAGGATCAAGGCTTGTTAGCAAAGCTAGCCCCTTAGTTGGAATCTTTGCTTTAGTTAATAGTTCTAGTTAAGAGTCCTTGAGAAAAATAGGAGAGTTTTTGAGAACTACCCATCTTCTCTTTCCAGCATTTAATCACGAATCTGCTCACTAATCTTTGATGGATCTCCATTCTGAATGGTGGGGTGGACCTAGGAGCTATGTTGGGATGAAACCTAGCATAGTTTAGGATCTGACCTTGTTAGCTCTAGGGGATCCTTTCATGCTCTTTTATTGCCTTTTCTTTGAGTTTACGCTATTGTGAACTCTCTTCTTGCTTTATATTTATATCTTATAGCTCTCTTTGATTAACACATCCTATTGATTATCGATAAAAAAAAAAAAGAGTCCTTGATTTGTACAATGTATAGTGATTTTAGATAAGTCACTGGTAGTTTATTTTAATTAGAAGTCTTTTATTTTCATTAGATCTTCTTTTATTTTTAGAAGTTGGATATTCTCCAAGTTTTTGTGAGAATAAGAATCCTATTAGGAGTTCCCAAATTAGAATTAGAATAGGAATAGACAAGGTTCTTAATGTCGATAACAACATCGCATTTGGAGGGATAAATCGACAAAAATAGTGAAAAACATGGATTTGTTCAATGAAACTTCAAGAAATGTTAAAGTAAATGTTAATACACATCTGAGAATCCAAATATTAAAAAACAAAAACATGAATCTATATAAGAGATACAATGAAAAGGGGGCCGAAGATGTGCGTTGAAGCTAATGACAATGTATGATTCACTATTATTAATGTAACTTATATAAAAAGTTGTATTCATTTCTCAATCAAGCATAACAATTAACTCAAATACGATCAATTTCATACATAATAGTTAATACATTAATAATTGTATCTCCAAGTTAAATGACATGCGTTGTCTGCCTGTTTGAGTTTAAATTTCTTCTTGATATTTCTCTATATTATCAAAAAAAATAACTACATTTTATTCTCTTAGTCAATTGAATGGGATATGTAGACCCATTTTATTCTCTTTAATAAAATAAATCTTCTCAAAATTGTAGTAAATCAATAATTGTAAAAAAAATATATTGTAAAACCAATCAATGATTCATAAATTTTGACCGAAATTTCGGATATATCAATCGACATTTACAAAAAATTGTATAAAAAAAATAATCTGTGATTCGTAAATTTCGACCGATATTTCCATAATATCAGCCGATATTTCGGATATATCGATCGACATTTACGAAAAATTGTAAAAACAAAAATATTTGGTATAGATGTGTCGGGAGTCATCGAAATCGATATATATCGTCGATATTTCCAAAATATCGACGATATTTTGAACCATAGGAATAGGAAAGCATGTTTGGCACTCAATAAATAGAGATGCTATTGCTATAATCTTTTAGCTTTTGATATTGAAGAATCAAAGAGATTACTCCTCACGGTTGATTTAGTTGTAGTTTTCTTATTGATCTTCATTATTGCTTGAAAAAACAATCAATGCTATTCATTCCTATTACTAGCCAAGCCATAGGTGAGTGGGGATTTCAGTTTTGATCATTTTAACTTTCTTTATTCTTGCCCCTGTGGTAGCCTTACACAATCTAGGATAGTCATCTTTGATCTTTTGCAATTTATTCCATTATGATTGCTTTAGATCTAGAAGCCCTAATTTTCAATTCTAGTATTAGACCTACATGATGGTAAATAGTATTCCATTGCATCAATTGGTATGAACTAGAGATACCGAGACCGAGAAATTTATTCCATTGCATCTTCATTATTCCATTGATAGATCTAGAAGGCCTAATTCCATTGCATCTTCATTATTCCATTGAGAGCTACCGAGACTGAGCAATAGAAAGATGAGACTCCTGTGGGAGAAGAAGTTGACGTAATTGTGTATGAACCAGAACTTACAATCACCATGATGGCACTTGTCCAAGTTTTCCTAACAAGGAAGGAGCTGACCATGAACCTTAGTATAAAGGAGGTTGAGAGATGAGAGTCGTAATTTCGCTATACAGCGAAGTTGTGACGGGAGAATGACCAAGAAAGAGAAGTTCATACCATCATCGATATAGTCAGCGGTCTAAACTTAATCTCATCCAAGTTAGTGGTGGAGTATGGGTTTAAGCAATGGCTTTGATCAAAGCCTAAGTATCTAATTGGGTTCAAGCAATCCTGTCCGGAAGTGCTCACTATGAGATTCAACGTAAGCTTGAAGATGAACAAAGTTTCTTTTGGCGTTTCTTGCTATGTTGCAAATGCATGCCACATTTTACTTGAGCAAGAGTTCATCTATGACCATAACGTCATCCCCTATGGCCGAGCTAACACCCACATCTTTCACCAAGCGAGGAAGAAGATAACCTCAAAGTCAACACCACTACGAAGCATAATGCCATGTAATTAGGAAGAGGCTACAGTTGAGGGTTCTAATTGCAATTTTTAAACTTCGAGGTCAAACTTTTTCAAGTCCAGAGAGTTGATGCAGGCATAGTAACAAAGTTTGGATTCGGGAATTATTTGGCATAAAATTGGCAAATTCTAAATAAGTTCGGGATAAGTTCGGAAAAATAAAAATTAATAATTAGAAAAAATTAGAATGTGATACCAACTAATCTATCTACCAATCTGGATGTATTGACATCTCTTACTATGTTACACATTTATTCCAATTCCTGAAAAACAAGCATTATGTAAACTCGCATACTCAATAAAAATATTACATAAGGCTTAAGCAAGCTTTATGTAATTTAAGAGAAAAGAATAATCTAAATTAAATGTTTGTATATGCAAATCAGATTATATAAGCAATTAAAAAATGTATAGAAACAGGAAAAACAATAATCTGAATAGATAAAATCAAAAAAAGCAATATATGAATGTATTTATTTGGCATAACATATTTATTTAGCAATATATAGAAATAGCTCAGAATAAATAGCACAAATAATATTTTCTCTCCGTCTGGTCGAAATTCAACTGACTAACTAATGTGAAAAATCATTTGTCATCTCTCAATTCAATCAAATGTAATCAAAACCCTAAAATAACCTACTTGAATAGAATTTTCTCCTTCTTCTATCAGTTGACGACTTCAATCAAATGAAGATTTCTCAGTGTGAAATAAGTCTCCGGTTTTTAGTAATAATTCTATTGCTAATAGAAAGTCAATTTTGCCCTCATTCTTATTTTTGAATTCCGAATAAGCATGAACAAATAATTTATGAGAAATCTTTCTTCGGAATAAGTTCAGCATAAGTTCGGAATAATTCGTTAGTTTGGGAATTATACGCGAATAATTCGTCAGTTCGGGAAGTATTCGTTAGTTCGGGAAAAATAAGCTTTTTAAATGTTAGCCCTTAAAAAAAAATAGTTCAGGAACAATTTGGGAATTATTTGAGAACTTTGTTACTATGGATGCAGGTGAATCCTAAGGAACTTCTAATAGGCCTCCCTTAGCCCGACCAAGACGACTCAAGAGAAGCTGCTTATGGGTTAGGCTCAATGAGTATAAGGACTCCAACCCACTTTATGTACCTCCCCACAAGAGGAGGGCCCAGAAGATGATGCCTAAGAAGAGAGCCGGCCCACCCAAGGATAAAGGCCCATCAACAAAGTCAGCCCCGTAGTTGGAGTCTTTGATTTAACTAAGAGTTCTAGTTAAGAGTCCTAATTTTTACTATAAATATTAATTTTCGGAATTACAATAAATAGTAAAAATATTGAAGACTAGTCATTGGTAATTATTTTAATTAGAAGTCTTTTATTTTCATTGTATCTTCTCTTATTTTTAGAAGCTAGATATTCTCCAAGTTGTTTGAGAGAATAAGAGTCCTACTAGGAGCTTCCAACTTAGAATTAGAATAGGATTAGGAAAGCATGTTTGGCACTAAATAAATGATGCTATTGCTGTAATCTTTCAGTTTTTGATATTGAAAAAATGAAGTGAATATTCCTCATGGCTTGGTTTAGTTGTTGTTTTCTTATTGATCTTCATTATTGCTTGGAGAAACAATCAATGTTATTCATTCCTATTACTAGCCGAGCCATAGGTGAGTGGAGATTTTAGTTTTGATCACTTTAACTTTCTTTATTCTTGCCCCTATGCTAAACGTACACTATCTAGGTAGTCCTCTTTTATCTTTTGCAATTTATTCCATTGTGATTGCTCTAGATTTAAAAGCCCCTAATTTTCAATTCTAGAATTAGGACTTTTCTAATTGAAACCCTAGCTTTGCTCCTTTGATCAAATTAATTGAGGGGTTTTGTTCCTAGACATCTATTAGATCTTAGGAAACCTTCAATTTCTGTTTAGGGTAGTAATTTTGGATTAATCGAATTTCTCCATCTTTCTGAAAAATTCCAGATACATTCCCTATTGTTCAAGTCAATTGTTGAGTGACCTAGAGCCAATATTCTTAACTGAAATTTCAGAGCTAAACTTCTTTTTATCAATAGGCTACGTTGGTGGTGTGAGAATTTTAGTCTGAGTTGTAAAATTTACCAAAACAACCCTGTCCAAAAGTTACTATTTGGGGAATTTGATAATTGGGTTTGATCTCTTGAGATTATTCAAGGTTAAACCTAATAATATGAAACAAGAACAACTCTAACACATGTGAGATCTCTTTCCACAAGCCCACCCCATGGGGCCTGTTCAGCTCCATAGACTTCCTAGGAGACTTCTCACCATGCCTAGAACTTATGACTTCCCTTCACAAACTTTCTTTCCACTACAAAGCGTCATAACCACTTGCCCAATAGGGTCTTGTTTACCTCCACCAGAGGTTTAAGGTTGAGTCCTTATTCCTCCCTCTGACAACACACTTCCAAGGCACGAGATAATATTTGCTCCTTTTGATTTACCATTCCACAAAAGCCCCTCTGTAAATTCTCTAATTTGGCAGCCACCGAACTCAAGATGGAACAAAAATGTATAGAGATGCTACATAATGTGCTATTAATGAGAGTAAATTTCCCCCCCCCAAGAGGAGCTGAAATTGACTTGGATTTAAAACTAGCATGAGGCATGCCTAGATACTTGAAAGTTAGAACCCCCTGACAGGCACCTTAGGCCGGTCAGTAACTTAGCTAAATTTAAAACCTCCCCAACTCTTTCAATTTCACTCTTGACCAAATTGATCTCTAACCCTGATATTGCTTCAAAATATCTTAGACACCATAGATAAGCAAACCAACGACAAGATGCATCACATGACTAAAATATCATCCGCAAACTAAAGATGAGACACGTTCCCCACCTAGAATTCTTCAAACACTGAGTTTTCCGCTTTAAATAGCATCCTTCTTAGAGCCTTTGTGAACAAAATGAATAGGAAAGGAGAGAGGGGATCCCCTTACCACAAACCCCTAGAACTTCTTAAATAACTTGTGGGGCTTTGATTGATTAAAATTTAAAAAAAAATACAGACACAACAACACATGCTCTCATCTACTTATGCCATCTATAACCATACCCCATTGTGTCCAACAACATACACACTTTGACGTCAAGTGTGAAATCATTGATTCACAGGATAATACCATTGTGTTATAATCCAAATGTCAAGGAAACAATAAGATACCCATTATTCACCGGAATGCTTGTGACATATCATAAGAAAAACGAATCCTAGTACATATCCCCTTAGGCCATTTTCAGTCATCGATAGTCCAAATGATTATTGAAGCAAGGAGCAACCTATTTCCAAAGCATTTTACCTTAGAGCTCTCACCCTTTCACCCCCTTCCCTCATAAATGAAAGTTTTCCAATATACCTTAATTACTCATCTTATACATTCACAAGGTTCCTCATCAATTCATCATGTCCCATCTACATGGTACCTACTTCCTCTTACTGTAACACCACAGACATGTACGAGAATAACAATAGTACCCAATACACACCAACTAAAAGGAACAGGATGATCCACCTTCACAGGTTTCTTTCATTTCCAAAGCAGTCAAATGGATGTCAAACCATGCAGAAGGAGCTCATCCCAACAAAACACCCTTGGCAACCATAATATTAGATTTACAAATTTATGATTATATATAACACCCTCTACCAAGTCCATCGGGAATTTGAATTTTCAAAGGTCTATAAGAACACATTAATCTCAACCTCACCATCATTTAATCTCTTCAACAATTGCATCAAAATCCTAATCAGTGCACATAAGTTTCAGTTAATCCAAATCATATACTACACAACCTCAAATCAATTAATGAAATCTGAGAAATCGAAGGCAATACAGAGTACTACAAATCATGAAAATTACCCAAAAAAAACATCAAATTTTATCCCAAAAATCACTACAAGTATCACGAAACACACCTGCTTGACATCTCGCTCGTTATTTCCGTAGCTAACAAGATCTGCCATTCCATGTGAGAGACTTCCCGAAACACCGCCCGCATGGATCGTTCAAGAGTTCCGGTCATCATAGATGACAGACTTGTCCGTGAACTACCATCAAATTTCAGCTACAAAAAATCTCCTGCTCTCCCCCAAAGTAAACAGCACAACAAGAAAAACGAAAACAAGTAGTTCTCTAAAAACCCTAGAAATACACAGCTTTCGAGATCTGCAAATCCCCTCTAAACTCTCTTTAAAATCCAGAGCACAGAAACCCTAGAAACTCCATCAAATTCAAGCTCCAATTTTTTTTTCTTCCCCTTGTTTGGTGTGCTGAGAACTGTAATTACGGTTGGAACCTGAAAGCAGTTGGACTTAAAAGCAAGTGGTTGAAGTTGAGGAAGGATGTGAGGAAAAGCGGTTTCCCGACAGGGAGCGCCGATTTAGGGGGAAGAGAAAAGCGGTTTTCGCACAGGAAAACCGGCGAGAAACCGGAGGTCCGGTCGTCGGAAAACCGGGAGAAAGGCAGGGGAGGAAATCTCTGAAAGGAGAGAGAATCGCATTTATCTTCGGGGTCGCATCCGTGTAAGTACGAGTCAAAGTTAAGAAAGCATGAATCGCCCGAGAAGCAAATTATATAAAGAACAGTGTTTCTGCCACGCGCATTTTAAAGGCGTGACAAAATATGGAAATACTACCAGTCTTTGACTGCAAAACATAGTAAAATTATTGTTAAGTAGCTCCACTCACCTTTTATTGCACTCTCCCCCTATTTAGGGCCAAAAGACTAGTATTTGATATGAATCACAATCAATTGCTTCAATTGCACCCACAGGCTAACATGTGTCTCTTTTAACCCCTATCTATTAATCCTTGGAGGTTAACAATATAAATTTGGTTTTTTAAATAAATATTTAACTCTAGTTAAGAATTTGTATAACTCTTAGGTTAATATATGTTTATAATATATTATTAAAAATCCATGGTTATGTTACTAAACCCCAAGAGCTAGTGAATCTTAACCACATATTAAAAAGGACATGTCTTGCCTTGTGGGTGAGATTAAACTCTCCTTAGTGCATTTAGTGCATTCGCAATTGGTCGTGATTTGATCTCCTAGTATTATGTTGTGATGGTCCAACAAAAACCCAACAGAAATATATTATGAGTTTTTTAAGAGGAAACAAGATTTTCTCTAATAGTAATTGACAGGAAGACTATCAACATTATCATTGAAAGCACTACTTAACCATGTTGACATGCATAAAACTTTGGGGCACGTGTGTAGGGGTACGTGTCTGATGGTTAGCATGTACAAGTGGTGTTGATGGTCTTTTGAATAAAGGGAGAGTGCATGGGGGCAATTTTTTTTATGACCTCAAGGTATCCCTACCAAGGTTTTAAATTTCACTGAGATTTCATGAAATCTTGATTTCGTCCAATTCCAACGACATCGATACAAAATGGATTTCAGAAAACACGATTCCGTCAAATTTCGGATTTTTGGGATTTTGAAATTTTGACAATATTTCAGAAATTTAATTTTAAATAGATATTTTTTTTACTATTCTTTAATTAAAATTCTGAAATATTTCTATAGTTTTATAAAAATTTCAAAAATTTATATATTAATTTTCAAAATAAAATAATAATATTTATATAAATATATAAAATTTCAATAAAATATACTTTTAACATATATTTTTAATAAAATATTAATAAATCAGAATCCAAAATCCCATCGAAATATCACAGTTTTTTAGGATTTCGGTTCGGATTGACTAATCAAAATCACCAAAAATTTTGAGATTTCAAACATTGTCCCCCACTCCTTTGAAGGAGAGTAATTGCATGCAATATCCTGCAAACCATTCACATCAAGAAAGAAAGCTTGGGAGTGGGCTCGAACTCAGATCAACTGCCAACCAGTAGAGAAGATCCATGTCTTCTAGACTTCCAGTAATGGGAGAGTAGGCGCGACTTTTACTAGCCCTCTCCTTTATCAATGTTTTCATTCCAATAAAACAAAGACTTGTAACATACATTTCACGCGCATGTTATTCACGTGCTGGTAGATTGAATTCGAGTACCGGGTCGTATAGGTGCTTTTTCAGAAATTGAGGGAAAAGTCACCTTATTAGGGTATTTTACTTTGATAAAGAGGTGATAATTACTGTAATCTTCGTTGATTTTGAGGACTGAAAATGACAAAAGTACCCCTTTTTTTTCTAATTGGTGAGCGGCTTGGGCTGATGAAGGAGTAAAGACCCCACTTTTTCTAATTGGTAAGCGGGAAAATAATCATCTCCTCAGTAGTTGACGCGTGGCATCTTGGTTCTTCTTTTATTGCCACATGTCCCTTTTTAACCCCTTTAACGGTGGTTAAAAATTTTAGGATTCTGTCATTTATCTTTTATTTATAGAAAAATAAATTTAAAAATATTAAACAAAGAATTAAAAAAACTTTAACCGGTTATTGAGGGGAGCGGCTTTGTGAGAGTGAGGAGCATTAGTTCGCTCCTCCCACATGGAACAAACTATTGCTCTTATGAGCTCACAGTGGAGTGAAGATAAATCAAAAATCAAATCCAAAACCATCACCACTGTCCGATATGTTGACTTTACTCTTTTTAAAAAAAAATTATAATTAAAACATATTAATAACTAAAGTGATAAGTGAATTTATGTAATTTCAAAGTTTAAAATGCCCAATGAAAACCAAGGTTTGAAATTTCGATATTTTCCACAATTTTGGTCCTCCAACCCGAACCCAAATTAAAATAATTTGGGTTATCTCGACAGGATTTCAGAATTCTGATTTATTAATATTATATTAATTTATATATATTAAAAATAATAATTTATTAAAATTTAATATATTTATATAAATATTATTATTTTATTTTTAAAATAAATATATAAATTTTGAAATTTCGTTAAAAATATCAAAATATTGTAGAATATTTCAGAATTCTAATAAATAAATAAAAAATAAACTATTTGAAATCAATTTTCTGAAATTTCGTCGGAATTTTGAAATCTAACTAGAAATTTCTAAAATCTCAGCCGAAATCTCATTTTTTGAAATCATTGATATCAAGGGGTTAGACGAAACCCAGATTTCACGAAATTTTACAGATTTCAAACCTTGATGAAACTGAAAAAATGTTTTTTTTTATCGTAGATATGACTTTTGATAAACTAAATAGAATTGATAGAATTCAGGTTGTCAATCCTTTAAAAAATCATCGATAAATATCTAGCTAGCTGTTCCACCAAAAAAACAAAAGACCTAGGTCATGTTTAATGCGATTATGTACTAACGATGTATGATGATCCCTCAACTATGTAATGTATAATCACACTCTAAAACTTTGGATTGTAGATTAATAGAGTCCATGATTAATATGACAAATGCAAAAATTAGGATTTATAGTGCAAATTTTTGGTATGACTTGGACTACATTTGAAATTTCGATATTTTCCACAATTTTGGTCCTCCAACCCGAACCCAAATTAAAAAGGGGGCAGGACTAATGAGGACTATTTTCCCATTAAAAAAGAAGGGTCGTGACTAGCCCACCACGCTCTTTTGACACTCCTTTAACTATGCTTAAGCTTAAGAAAATTAAGGTTAATATTATTATTATTATTTTTAATTCAAGATTAGTTTGCTTAACTCTAGGAGTGAGTGAATCGACCGCATATTCCGCTATATAGTGGGATGCGGAGGTAGGTTAAACATTTCTTAAAAAAAAGGAATAAGCAAATTCTAAGTTGCTATAAGTGGGGTTACCTTTTCCAAGGTTTGAGGGTGCTTTAGTAAATAATTCTTTGAAAAGTACAAGTTGGAGAGCCGAAGATAAAATTAAAATAGATTATTTGGGATGAGTGATTTAACAGTAATTGTAACTGTCATTATAATAGGAACAGTTTGAAAGCCGTCTTTGATGAATTGGGTTATAATTTTGACATGGAAAGATTTATGAAAACTTGAAGTAAAGGACAGCCAAAAGAGGATGAAAGAAGAAGAGGAGATCTCAACGCTAATTACGCGGACAAAGGCGCCCCTCAGACTACCAACATACTGCACACAGGGTCCGAGCCAGGATTCTCTTGACGGGTCGAAATTTTTTTTATGAGGGTCATGCGTCCGTTTATGTTGTTTGTATCTATTTATAAGGAATATGTTTTTTCTCTAAAGTTTAGGGAGGCTAGGGCCCCCATCCCCCAACTCTGCCCCTCTAGCAGGCTACACCCTTAAGAACTTTTTTTTTTTTTTCAAAATTTCAGCCCCTAGCCACCATGTGGCTCTACCTTTGATTGTACATCCTCAAGGGCGAGGTTAGGATTTTCTTGTAAGGGCAAGCAATGTCGATTCAAAATGTTAGTAATGCTTATGGATTTGTGGAGAATCAAATGATTAGATCGATACCCAATATTTTGGGTCTAGGATAGTGGGGGTTCTAAATTTTTTTTGACGACTAAGTTCGAAACTCATCTTATCATACGTTTCGTAAATATCCTATAAGTATTATTTCTCTTTCTTTAGAGGAACAACTTCCTTCTTGTCCCAAGACTATACCGATATGCCCTATTTAAATAATTAAATAAGATACTGTAAAAAGATACTGTAAAAGATATATTTATTTCCAAAAGCTCAGAAGCAGTTGACCCATTGCTATGCTATGCTAAATAATTAAATAAAATAGTATAATTTTTTTTTCAATAGTTCAAGGGAGCAATTGCCCCTCTTGCCCCATGACTATGCATTATTAAATAATTAAATAGCATTATACTTTTTTTTCAAAAGTTCAGGGGCATATGCCTCCTTTCCCTGGCATGTCCCCTATTTGTAATTGTTGATAGAATTGCGAAGAATAATTATTTGTAATTGTTGATAGAATTGCGAAGAATAATTAGATGGGTACGTATGAAATATTCTGAATCTAAAAGTGGGTGGTTTTATGATTTTTTTTTTGAACACAAAATTTGTGGGTCATCTCCTTCATACGTTTCATACATATCCTACGGGTATTGTTTTTCCTTCTTTAGAGAGTCAACTGCCCTTCTTGGACTATGGCTATGTCCTATGAATAATTAAACTGTATAATAATAAAGATTTGTTTTCAAAAGTTTAGGGGAGCAGCTGTCTTCCTTGCCTAGGGGTTAGTGCCTCCTGAACTTTTGAGAAAACAAAACTAAATTTACACTATATTACTTAATTTAAAAAGTCATAGGCATGGGTTAAAGGGGGCAGTTGCCCCATAATTTTTTAAAAGAAGGTTAATTTTTATACTATCTTATTTAATTTAACAGGGCATAGCCATGAGAAAAGAGATCAGCTGCCCCCTAACTTTAAAAAAAAAAACATATGTTTTTATAAAGGGACGAGATGACCCAAGAACTTGATTATAACCCGAACCCCTACGCTTGTCTCATTGTTATGTCATATTAAATAATTAAATAACATAGTAATTTTTTTTTAAAGTTCGGTAACTGTCCTAGACTTTGCCCTTGCACATTATCATTGTAGTAAGGAAATAAAGCATATCATATATATAATAGTGTTTAGGCAAACTTTTAGAGGAATATATATTTGGGGGCTAAAGAGGGGTAATTCATTGGAGAGAAATGCTAAACATACCAAGGTATTTAATTTCGAAATTTTCAACGATTTCGGCCAGCTAACCTAAACCGAAATCCCGAAAAGTTGTGGGATTTTGGCGAAATTTTGAAATCCAAAATATTAATATTTTATTAATATATATATATATTAAAAATAATATTTTATTAAAATTTTATATAAATATTATTATTTTATTTTTAAAATTAAAATATAAAATTTTGAAATTTCATGAAATTTCAGTAAAAATTTTGAAATATTTTAGAATTTTAATTTAAAAAAAACTATTCAAAAAAAAAATAATAGATTTCGCCCGAAATTCCAAAATCTTCAAAATCCAAAATTTCACCCGAAATTTTGGCCAAAATCTGATTTTCGAAATAAACCCAGTTTCGATGTCGTTGGGGTTGTCTGAAACCGAAATTTCAAACCTTGAAACATACTCACACAATATTTACTTTCACCCTTTTTAATAATAAGACAAATGATTTCCTTTCAGCCCACTTGTGAGCCCTCACAAGAGTCATTTTGTTTTATTATCTAAATAAGTTAGAGTAGAGATTGTGAGAGCATGCTTTGCAAATTTCTTCATGGAAATAATACTAAGGCTCTGTTTTTTTGGTGAAACTCTTAGAAGTCCGGAACATTAATATTTTGGAACAAGAGTCAAGAGTCAGAGAACAGAGGGGAGAAAGTTTCTAATCCTTTTACTTAATGGTATCTCGGATTTATCGAGTTCAATTAATTAATTAGAAGTTCCACATCTATGTAACTTAAAAAAATTTGTGTAACTTGAAAGTTTCATATTTATAGAATTTTTGCACTCTATGAAATAATATAGTTCTAGACAAAAAGTAAAATTAGGCATGAAACAATGAAAATTCTAAATTTTAAAAGATCCACAAAAAGAACGGAGCCTAATAATATGAAAAACACCACATGTGTGCTACGTTTAAGTCAAATATTTTGCCTTAGCGCATGTAGCATTTATGTAAGGGTTCATTTACGATAGAATCAGATGATTCATGCTATCTTCCTTGCTAAGATCTTAATCTATTAACTCTCTATATCTGTCTTCTTTTTCGGTGTTGTTTTAATTATATGATCCAATACTAATTAAACAAGGAAATACAATTGGGGGTGTTTGGTTACTATCACAAGTCTATTCATTACTAGACTTTTTTCAAGCTTAAAAATCTCAAGTTTCGCTGGGAATTCCCTTCCACGCATTTCTCCCTCTACTCAAAATTAAAAAGCTGCCTTTTTAGACTTGAGAAAAGGAATTCAAAAGTGCTCCAACCGGTTTGGAAAGAATTCGCATTTGAATAGACTAATAGCATTAACCAAACACCTCCATAAATCTCATGTTGGAGTGAGGAAGAAAAGTTGAATTTGTATGATTTTTTTTTTCTTCATAAGAAATTATATTGCCTCATAAGGAAAAGGAGTTTTCATCTTCTTTATCATACATTTAAGACACATTTAAGGTGATCTAGACCCCATCATTGGATGGGCTCCATTTAGGAGATTTCTTAGACCATAGCAGCTTAATGAAATGATCATAAGGTGTTCCTAGGAAAAATTCCGACTGGCTCTTTGTGCAAACACTCGAAGGGATTAGTCCTTTGACTTGAAGGGTTTGGGACACCTCCATTACAAAAAAAAAAAAAACAAATTCAAATGATCAAATACTTTGATCAATCAAGCTCGTCTATTCCCAAAAATTGCAGCAAAGTATAAAGAAGAGAATGCCCATGGTTCTGATTACAACATCAACCGAATCCATCATTAGCAAGAGGTTGTTTGGTAACAAACTTTATGCTGCTCAATGCTCTTCCTAGTTCAAACCCTAAATAAATTTTATTTTTCTCTGGCCCACACAGAGCCCCAGAGCCCCTTTAACTGCCCTGTTAACACTGGTTAAGAAATTTAAGTCCTAGAGTTAGAAATTTGTAATATTTTTTTTCTCTAAAAACTAAGGTTAAAAAAAGATTAGATGTGTGAACCCTAGGGGTAAGTGAATCTTAAACAATATTTAATAAGCGTTAAAAGGGACACATGGCGGTCTATAGAGCATGGGCAAGACGGTTTAATCCCATTCTATTTAAAAGTCTTTGTCATAACCCTCTAAATGTATGCCAGCAAGCGGCGGACTGCACATTGACAGGGGGATGGGCTGAGTTTAGTTTGAGGACAGCCCAATCTATCTACACCAGGCCTTAACCAAGCCCTTTCTATGGGACATGGAACAGTTCTTGTCGATAATAGATTTGGTCCAGGATTTTAAACTTTCTCCATCTACGGTTTTTCTTTGTGGAGGGTAATCTCAATGTCTGTGTTGCATTTCCACTGGATCGTCCACTACAGGCACAAATCATCTAAGTGGGTCATTTTGAGGGGTGCTCATGTGCTAGTTCAGGCTAGATCACTGTCTCTCTAGATTGGGAGGGACAAGCTTGAGCCAGATTTCCTACACAAAACTGGCCCAAGATAAAGTCAGTATGTTCTTGGGCCTATCCCAAGTTCTAACATTTGGGATAAATTTAGGAAGTGCTTGGGGCATGGGCGAAGCCAGGATTGTGTGTGTGTGTGTGGGGGGGGGGTAAGCCCCCGAAAAAAAAATTTTGATTGCCAAATTCATTTGGGGCATAGCCCCCGAAAAAAAAATTTTGATTGCCAATTTCATTCGTCCATCGTGTTGTTTTGTGTCCGTTTGTGAGGAATATATTTTTTTCTCAAAAATTTAGGGAGGGCTAGGGCCCCATCCACCCCTCTCAATCTACGACCCTATTAGTACAATAAGTTTTTTTTTTTTCAAAATTTCAAAGCCCCCCTTGGGCTCCGCCCTGCTTGGGAATGCTTTATTTCATGTCAAAATATAGCATAATGTTAGATTTTAACAGTTAATATTGTTTTGGAACATTTTATTTGCACGTCTGAACGAATAAACTAATATGCTTAACAAATGTAGCCCGTCAAGCTCTAAGTCCATGCTTATTAAGATGGATGAATGAAATTTTTGCTAATCTAAAGGAAAAAAGTGTTCATTAATCTAGAAATAACTTCCCTCACCATCATTCAGTTCTTTATTCCATAACAGACTTCAGGGTTCTCGGGTTCACCCTACTCTAACTGGAAAGAGAAACGGCTCTTAGCTAAACAACATTATTATTAGAGTCGATCTATATGGGTATTCCCAAATATACTCCCTAATCCTAATAGTTTATAATTAACCACTAAGGGTCAGGATTTGAGTTAACTTATTTTGTCTTTTATAATAATTGAGATAAACGGTTTGGGAGAGTATCCCTAGACTAATTCATATAATACAGCATGTCGATCTATAATGAAAATATGAAAAAAGAATCCTTTTACTGATCTCAAACAAAGCACATCCCGCCTCTTGTGCTAATGGTGGGGTGTGGCCTCTTTCAATAGCAGATTGAATCACAGTCAATTGTGATTGGATTCGGGAAGAGATCAATCACACCCATAAGTCATCACGTGTCCCTGTTAACCTTGGTTAACCATGTTTAAGATTCATTAACCCGTAAAGTTCAACAATCTAACCTTAGTTTTTAGAAAAAAATAACCCTAAGGGTTATAAATTCTTAACTAGAGTTAAAAGTTTTTCTAAAGATTTTTTCTAAACCAAAGTTAGATTATTGAACCCTAAGGGTTAGTGAATCTTAACCATGGTTAACGGGGGTTAACTAGGACACATGGTGACTTGTGGGTGCAATTGAACTCTCCCCGAATCCAATCGCAGCCATCTCTCTCAATAGAGAGTTCTTGGGATACATTCCCCAGGGTAATGAGTAGCAAGAACTCCAATCCCCAATACTAACCACTAACCTTGTGCTAATGTAGATAAATGATATCCTCCAAGAAAAAAAATAAAAAAAAATCAAACAAAGCTATGGAAAATCTCAAAATTTTGACTTGATTAAAGTTTATTATATTAATAAAATCATCAAAATCCATTTTCTTAAAAGATTAATGCTTCGTGGAAGAAAACATTTTTATCAATTTACGAAATCTCATAGTTTGGGGAAATTTTACCTTATGCTATGTTTGGTTGCTGAGAAAATATGTGAAAACATGGAAAAGAAAGAAAATTGGACAAAACACAACTAAAAATTGTATTAGTAATCCAATTTTTTTCTTTTCTTTTCCATGTTTTCATCTATTTTCTGGGCAAACAAACACAGCATTAGAATCAAAATGCTTAGCAAAATCTTCAATAAGGTCTAAGCTTTTCCGTTAGCCATAGCCATCATTCCCCAGTAGCAATATCCTTAATTAACAGGCCTAGAGGTACTTTCCTGGATATTCTGAGCTGTGCTAATCTGAATTTGACTCAAGACTAAATTGACCCCTGAACCAAACAAATAGTTAAAGTAACTATGTAACCAAACAAAAATTAGAATTAATTGTAATATGAACAAACTAAAGACTGTAACCAATCAGAACTGGAACAGACTTAACTGTGTTCAGACTATCCTTGTTGCCAAATAGGATGAATTGACCATGGACGATTTGATCATTTGAAATACTAATTACTATGACAATTTGGAGACTGTAGGACAATGTTTATGTTACTAGGACAATTTGGAGACGGTAGGACAATGTTTGGTTAAGAGCAGACACTAATTAACTTGTATTAAGTTAATAATTTCATTGGCATCCTAAAAGAGCTTTAAAATCCCATCATCCGCCGACTTGAGTAATGCAAACTTGTAAATCTGAACTGAATTAAATCCCGAAGGTAATGCTATCATTTTTCTTGCACTTGGGAGGTTCAACTATCTTCAAGGAAGACTAAGGTTTAAAATCCCGTTGGGATATTGTGAAATCCTGGTTTTGTCCAGACCCACCATATCGATATGGTTAGGATTTCGTAAAACATGATTTCGGACGGGATTTCAAAAATTTTGGATTTCCAAAATTTCGGAATTTCGGTAGGATTTTGGAATTTGATTTTAATTAGCTTTTTTTTTAATATATTATATTTTTATTAAAATTCTGAAATATTTAGATATTTTAAATGAAATTTCGTGAAATTTTGGTATTTATTTTAAAAATAAAAAAATAATATTTATATAAATATATTAAATTTTAAAAAAATATTATTTTTTAACATATATATTTTTAATTAAATATATATTTAATAAAATATTAATAAAAAAGGAATCTGAAATCCCACCGAGAGAACTGAAATTTTCGAGATTTCGGTTCAGGTTGAACGACCAAAATCACCGATAATATTGGGATTTCATACCTTGAGGAAGACTCCCCATAGCACCTCTCATTTGTGCAATTATCAACCAAAATCACCAATAGTATCGGGATTTCATACCTTGAGGAAGACTCCCCATAGCACCTCTCATTTGTGCAATTCTCAAAAGCTAATTAATTAATTATTAAAATGGTTATTTGTGCAGGGAATTGATCCCATTACTGAACACAACTTGTCCAATTTTGCTTCATCTAGCTCTACTTCCATTAACACCTTGGGCCTGTACCAGTTGTGTATCTCCCTTTGGGGAGGTGTGACTCGTGTTCGAGTCTTGGTGTGGCTGTTGATGCCCACCATGAGTGTTAACCCTGCTAATCTCCTAACCCCTAACCTGGGTAGATAAATGATTTAGGAGCAACCAATAAAAAAGAAGAAGCTCTACTTCCATTAATATTAGAGTAGTGCTATCCCCAGTCGCATTTACTCCAAAATTTTCCAAATATGCAAGGTAAGGCATATCATGTGAACATGTTTGATATTTTAACACATTAAAAAAAGGAAAATAATCACCTCCTTGGTCGGTGACGCGATGAGGTGCGTCTCAGCTCCCATTTGAATGTCATGTGTCCCTATTTTGGCTCCTTTTAAATGTAGTTAAGATTCATTAACCCTAGGGTTCACTCATCTACCTTTGGTTCTTAGAAAATTAAAATTAAAATATTTAACTATAGGGTTAAGACAACTTAACCCAAGTTCATGACAGGTGGAATGGGCAGCTTTGTGAGAGCGAGGAGCAATAGTTCTCTCCTCGCCAGTGGAGCAAACTATTGCTCTTAAAAAAATTGAAAACAGAAAATTTGTAACATTTGTAGCCACCAAGTTGCGTGTCTGTGGAAGACTTACGGACTGGGGCTAACAAAATCCTTAATATTATTAGTTATAGTAGAACTACTTATGGTTAGGGCAGTCAACCAGCAGGCCAGCGCCAAGCCTGAGTATTAATAGAAAAAGTAAAATAGGAGGATTTTAATGAAATGATATCACATAATTGAGCCAGACCAGGCCTGGCCGGCTTATTTAGAAGAATAATATAAGGGGCCAATAGGTCTAAGGTTCTTGCCCCAACCCAGCCCAAATATTTAACCTGTCGGGCCTTGGACCAGCCAGGTCCATTGATAGCCCAACTAATGATGGGACCTAGCCACACTGTATATAATCTCCCTCCTTATATAAGGATACTCTCTTGTTATTGTTATTCTGTTATCTCTATCTCGACTAATATAGAGAGCATTCCTCTGTCGTGTTGATTGATATTTGTTAATTCCAAAAATACCTTTGCTATCTATCTAATTCTTTTTTTGGTTAGAACTATCTGTCTATTACTCTCACTACAATAAAAGAGGTTTTTACCGTCGGTATATAATTCACTGACGGAATTTGAACCGTCAGTAATATAGGCGGCAATAAATCAAAATTGCAAACGTGACTAATAGCGATGGAAATATTACTCTCGCTATAAATCAAATTTCCGTTATGATATGCAAGTCTTTGTCTGATGGTTTATAATATTTTTGACGGTCTATTATTAAATTCCGACGGTAATTAACCGTCGGAAAATATTAATACCGACGGGAATTATATTTTTGCAAATATGAAAACTACCGATGGAAATAATACCGTCAGTATAACTTATATATACTGACAGTTAATTTATTGTCTCTAATACCGACGGTAGAGTGTAGTTAACCGTCGGTAATATGATTTTTAAAAAAATTAAATTATTTCCGACGATAATATTACCGTTGCTAATACCTGTTTGAAAAAAAGAAAAACAACACCTATATACACGTCAGTACCCTATTAACCAGTCACTTGTGTGCAAACACAATCTGATATACATTCATAATAAAATCCAAAATATATGTATCAATCCACAACGTATGCTAAAATAAACAAAGTGATCATCTCAAATAGTAATATCATACAAAAAAATCTCATCCACGAGGGCAATGGGCCAAAAAAAACATGTTCGTGAAACATAAAGTCCTTACTAGGTCATCTATTCTAGGTATCGTCCGACGGCATAGTAAAGCCTGTGTCATACGATGAATAGTTGGGCATATTGTTCACCTCCCAACCAAAGCTATGTATATAACCTTCCATTCTGGACATGGTGCCTTGCAGGGCGGAAATCATTGCGCCTGTGTCTATATCATCACCACAAGGTCCGGCTGGCGAGTCTCGGTTGCGGCTTCTCGAGCCTGAGATTCATTACACATCCATCACCACTGCTCAGCCTCTGCTGCAGCACCTGCCACACGCATGTCAGTAGGCATGGCTTCGTGCCCATATGTATGGACACGCCCATGAATGTCTATGCCCATGACCTATGTAAATATCTCATTTCGGGCAGTGCTGCTGGCACTGCTCTCAGGCTGCTGGGACGCGAGGTCATCCATCTGCATCTGAATTCTATTGACAACAACTCAAATTAGAATAAGCGGATACCAAATTTGAGGCAATACAAATAGTTTAACACTGATAATATTGTAGATTCTTAGAGGCGTATACATACCATCGCTGTTGTGGACGCTGTATCCACAGGAGTCCCATCCCGTTTTGTACGAGTGGTTCGAAAAACACAAGACGATTGAGCTCCTCTCCCTTAGGGTGCACCCATTTCTATCGACAATTTACAGTCCGAAATAGTCAAAGTTTACAACTTCTCATGATAAATAGTTTCAAAGCAAATGATTGTTTCTTGTAATGATATTAGATATATATGTACGGACTACTAGGTATGTCTACAATTGATCTATCTATGTATAGTACAAATACATAAACTTATCTTTAAGAATGTATGTATTTTAAGCATGTATATATGTTGGCATATGTAGGCGGATGAGTTCTTGACATTCATAGATCAGGCTCTAAAGGGGATCATGCTAAGGCATACATGTGTAAATATGTGAAACATATTAAAAAAGTATTTAATAAGTGTCAATCACCCTGATTGCCTTATGTTTTCTAAACATCTCTTTAGCTATTTGGTCACTCTGTTGTATAGGGTTTTGATTCATGAGATGAAGACATGTTCCGCAACATGATAAGAGAAATAATTATGTAATATCTATCTATGAGATAAGAGAAATAACTCAGAGTTAGATTCTTCTTCATTTAACTATACCTGGTGTTGAAACCGAGGATTTGGAAGCTTGCTAAATAGGATAATTGCTCAACTTTTAAATGACTGGATTGTCTTCAAGTTCTTCAGCAGGATCATCATCTTCGAGCTTTCAGACAATTATTTCAACTTTCAAGCTTCGCCTCTAAAGTATTTCTGGGTAATCTGCAAGCCTGAAGTAGTTTTCACCACGGTTGAACTTCTCCAGGTTTCCTGAAAGATGAGAATAGAGAAAAGAAAATGGAAATGATCTAAAGGGAGAGAAAAAGGAATAGTGAAATATGATAATGAGTTGGCAGCTTTCCTTCTTCAGAACATTGAGAATATAGAAATATCTGAGTAAGAAAGTGTTTTCTAAGTACAAAATCAAAATCTCATTTTCTGAAATTTGATAATAATTGTCTACTTCTCACTAGTTCTCTCCTATTTATAGAAGAAAATCTTTTTTTATTTAATTAATAATATAAAAATATTCTTTTGATGTGACATCTAACTGATTCTGACATATGCCAGTTGTTTTCTGTTAGAATGAGCCAATCCGTTAGAACTTTGACAGAATCTGTTAAATGGAGCCTTTCTGTTATAAAAATAGACAGAATCTGTTAAGTGGAGCCATTCTGTCAATAACTAACTCCTATTCCGTTAATAACAGCTTACATACATTAAGAAAACTCATTTTATTAATCATCACGTGTTCTTTTAGAAAGGAACTTGCAGCTCATCAAACTATCATAACTAACTTTCAGTTATGGCTTAATCCTTTAAATAGTTATGACCCAAACAAGCTTTTGGATGCATACTTCAAAGGTTAAAAGAGTAAACTACTTTCAAAAAAGAAATCAGAAAGGAGTTTAACTATTTTAACAGATTCTCTCCTAGCCCTCCAGACCACATCTCATAATCCTTCCTCCAGATACAATACATATATATATAGATCATCGTATACCAAAGGCGGGTCATAAGCCTTTAATATACCTTGTCTAGAGAAATCATAAGTGCTGAACGAAGGCACTATTCTCAGGATGGATGCGATATCCACTATCAGGCCTCAATTATCTAGTACGAGAGAATGAAACTATGGATGCCTTGATTTCCTCCAATAACCCACAAGAAAGTGGGGCAAGATACATCCCAACATTCCTACCTGACTGTCAGCCCAGGAAGTAATCAATACTTTGCTGTAATAGGAGATGAGGGGAACACACACGCCCATTCCCACGAGGAAGGCAATCTGTACCTTTACCCCCTGACAAGGCAATAGGGTACATGGTGATATGATTCCACCGAATCCCTATAAAGACGAGGCTGAACCGGCAACCGCCTTCTCGTCTAAATGGAGTATGACTCCTTCAAGCTTTTGATCTTCATAAGCCCGCAACACCATTGATTCAAGACCTGCCTTGAAGAATAGAATATTGTAATGGTGTTAGAAAGTATTCAGTAATCTAGTCCTACTGAAATCTTATTAAGGACTATTTCGGTCCTGACGGATTAAACCGCCTTTAAGCTTTCCATCTGATTCTTGAAAGCTTATCAGTTGATCAAAATCTGCTTCTTTGATCATATCATCTGAGAAATACTTGAACTACTTCAAGCCGGGAAGGTGTAGTGAGTTGATCAACATGCTCGGAGTTTGGATCTTATTTTCAAACATGGCATACTTCAAGGTATCTGAAAGTTTATCACACTCAAAAGCGTTAAACCATAAAACAGTATAAATGAGCATCTAATATGCTAAACTTCAAGTCTTTTTTTAAGCAAAACATATTTTAAGGTATTTGAACCTTCGAATCCTTATTAATAAGGGTGGGTAAATTAGAAATTATAAATTGAAAGAATAATGGTGGGTAAATTAACAAGGGTTTCGAGGGTTGAATAATCAAGAAAAGGGGTTCAAAAAGTTGAAAAATTGAAACATGGGGTTTGGGCTAGCATTTCCCAGCCAAATCGTCGACACCGATCAATTGGGGGGGCCTTGGGCCGATCGATCGCAGGTGACCCATCGATTGATCGGCAGCGCCATTTTGGGTGTTTTGCAATGGTTTTTTTGAGGGCTGTATTTAATTGAATTAATTAAATAAAAATGATGAAAAATAATTAAATAAATTAATAAAATAGATTATGAAATAAAAAAATTTAAATAAAATAAATAAGGAATAGCGAAATAAAACGAAAGAAAAGAAGGATAATAAAATAAAATAAGATGATTTAATTATTTTATTCTTGGTAAAATAATTAATTTGGAATGGTTGGTACTGTGAGCATATTAGATAAATTCCATATTCTCTTTATTTTAGAATGACATGTTTAAATAAATCTATTTCAATTATTATCTTGCGTAATTATAATTGTTTTAGCTTTGCAATATTATGTCTTCTTTATTATGATGGTATGGGACGTCATAATAAAGAGTGTGGTTAATAAATTAAAAAGGAGAAAGACCAAGGGATGACGAATAGAGAATGAGAGACTCTCTAGGTCTAAAGTCTGAGGGAGAGCTTTGTGTAATCCCACTGAGAAGTTGCGTGCCTCTCAGGATGACTACCTTAGGTGAGCTATGTGTAAACTCAAGGGTCCTTGTATAAGACCATATAAGATCAGTATTGTTGTCAATAGGATGAACTACGTGTAAACCTTATTGACAGAAGAACTGTGTAAATTGATAAATTAAATGATGCATATTCATATTTGTTGTTCATTGTTTTATTCATCATAATTGTTGCATGTTGTTGTATTCTCTTGCTGAGCCAAAAGCTCACCCTTTTTATATTTATTGATTTTTCAGGAAGTACCTAAAGGACCTAGGGGGAACGGTTAAGAACTTAGTTAACTATTGGGTTTTCGTTTCAAAACTTTATTTAGTACTTTTCAGTTGAGGTAGAGTGTCATATTAGTGAGGTTTTAAATGAATTCAATTTTTAAGTTCATTTACTCTTGTTAGTTTAAACTTAATGCTAGAGATGTGCATTTGTTAATGGTAATTTATTTAGATTAAATTCCATTACCTTAGGATTTGTTCCAGGTTCATGACTTGGAATTTGCACAAATATGAGATGTTTTGTGTGTAGGTTTTGGGGCGTGACAGATTGGTATCAGAGCATGGTTTAAAGTAACCCTGGTGATTGTAGTGACACCTAAGAGAGTTCTTAGGGTCCGTGAGAGATTATTTCATTGAGTTCTTCCTTTGTTTGTTTTGTATAACCAGACTAATGTTTTCCTTATTTTTGTAATAAGGATTATGTCTGGAAGGAGAGGAAGAGGGTGAGGTCAGACAAGAGCAAGGGCTAAGGCATTTGAGGGTTTAGACCTAAGGATTGATGCAGTCTTCCAGGCACTGGGAGACACAGCAAAGCTTTTGGAGGAGTCTGCTCGTCAAGTAGGGAATCGGTCAGACACGTCTAGTTAGATTTCAGAGACTACACCCATGTCTGGTTTGATTAAGGTATTCAAGAGGTTGAACCCTCCGGCATTCAGTGGAGCTGCAGATCCATTGGAAGCGGACAAGTGGGTCCAAGAACTTGAAAAGATCTTTGAGGTCATTGAGTGTAGCGAGATTCAGCGAAGGAAACTCGCAGTTTTTCTATTGAAGGGTGAAGCACATCATTAGTGGGATATGATTACTAGATCAGAGAAGGTATTTGAGATGGGTTGGGAAAAATTCAAGTTGAAATTCTATTCCAAGTATTTCCCGGAGACTGTTAGAGAGCAGAAGGCCCTAGAGTTTATTCACCTTGTTCAGGGATCGATGACTGTGGGTCAGTACGAGGCAAAGTTCGCTGAGCTGTCTCATTTTGTCATGTATATGGTGGAGAGTGAGGAGTACCGAGTGAGAAAATTTGAGCAAGGGTTGACTCCATCTATCAGGAAGATGATAGTGAGTCTTCACCTGAGGACCTACGTAGAGGTAGTGAAGCGAGCTTTGGTGGTTGAACAAGATAATGTGGATTATCATAAAGGCAGAGATCAGAGGTTTGAGTAGAGGGACAAGGGCAAGTTTGTGCCTGGGCCTCAGTAAGTGCATAAAAGTCACCCTAGAGTTCCACAGCAGCAGCCTTAGTGGAAGCGACAGAAGGCAGTTGCTCCAGTCACATCTACAGCTATAGTACCTGTTGTGCCAGTCGTGAATGCAGAGGCTAAGATTTTTCTGGGGATCTGTTACAACTGTAGGGAGAAGGGGCACATAGCAAGGAACTGTCCCAAACCGAAGCCAACTAATCAACCACAGGGTCAGGCTTTAAACCAACAGAGGGGTCCTGCAAGAGTGTTTACAGTAGTTCAGAAAGAGGCGGATGCATCTGAGGCACTGGTGGAAGGTACCCTCCCCATTTATCATTGTGTCGCTAAAGTTTTGTTTGATTCAGGAGCATCTCATTCTTTTATTTCAACATCTTTTGTGAATGTCTTGGGCTTAGTGCTAGAAAACTTAGAGAATGTTTTGTTAGTGGTAACACCAATGAGAGAGTCAGCTTATTTGAGTCAAGTTTGTAGAGACTGTCCAGTTAAAATTGGGGATAGGATTTTGTCAGCAAATTTTGTGGTTCTTGGGATGCGAGAGTTCGATGTTATCTTAGGCATGGATTGGTTACCTGTCTTCCATGCTAAGATAGACTGTTTTGGAAAGACAGTAATTTTCTCAATCCCTGGAGAAATACCTTTTTCTTTCCGGAGTTGTTATTCGGAGGAAGTTTTAATCAAATGTTTTCTCTTTCATATTAAGAGTGTGGAGAAGAGTCTTAGTGTGGAGGTGATTCCTGTTGTCTCCGAGTCTGAAGACGTGTTTAGAAATATACCGGGTTTGCCTCTAAGGAGGGAAGTAGATTTTGGTATTGATTCGGTATCAGGAACCTCGCCGATATCGAGAGCCTAGTACAGGATGGCACCAGTAGAGTTGAAGGAACTGAAGAGTCAGATCCAGGAATTGTTAGATCAAGGCTTTGTTGGACCGAGTACATCACCTTGGAGCACACCGGTTTTTTTTGTTAAGGACGGATCTATGCGATTATGCATCGATTTTCGGCAATTGAATAAAGTAACGATCAAGAATAAGTATCCTTTACTGAGGATTGATGACTTATTCGATCAACTTAAGGGAGCAAGTTGGTTCTCTAAGATTGATCTAAGATCGGGTTATCACCAATTGAGGGTGAAGGAGGAGGATGTTTAAAAGACCGCTTTTCGAACATGGTATGGGCACTATGAGTTTTTAGTCATGTTATTTGGGCTGACTAATGCACCAGCTGCGTTCATGGACTTAATGAACAGAGTGTTCAAGCCTTTCTTGGATCAGTTTGTAGTAGTATTTGTGGACGACATTCTGATTTATTCGAGGTCCAGAAAAGAGCACCAGCAGCATTTTCGCATCATACTTCAGACACTTCGAGAGCATCAGTTATATGCTAAGTTATCAAAGTGTGAATTTTGGTAGGAAGAGGTTAAGTTTTTGGGACACGTGGTTTTCAAGGATGGAGTGTCAGTGGACCCTGCTAAAGTTGAGGCAATGATGAATTGGGAGCCACCCAAGTCTGTTTCAGAGATCCGCAGTTTCTTGGGTCTTGCGGGTTACTATCGGTGTTTCACTGAGGGGTTTTTAAATATTTCCTCACCGTTGACAAATCCGACGAAGAAAGATGTGAAGTTTGTTTGGGATGACAAGTGATCAGGCATTTGTTGAACTAAAGGATAGATTGACTTCAACACCATTTTTGACCATTCTAGAGGGAAGTGGGGGATTAGTGATCTACAGTGATGCGTCGCATTGTTGCCTATGCATCCCGATAGCTGAAGGGTCATGAGAAGAACTATCCAACTCATGACCTAGAATTGGCAGCTGTGGTGTTTCCCTTGAAGATTTGAAGGCACTACTTGCATGGTGAGAAGTTTGAACTCTTCTCTGACCATAAGAGCTTGAAGTATTTGTTCTCTTAGATGGAGTTGAATATGAGGCAGTGACGGTGGATAAAGCATCTAAAGGACTATGATTTCACGCTCTAGTATCACCCTGGGAAAGCTAATGTGGTAGTTGATGCTCTGAGTTGCAAACCTAGAGGGCTAGTTGCACTTATGATGGTTCAGGAGTGGCAGATGCTTAAGGCAGTGTCAGAATTTGATCTTCGCCCAGTTCAGAGTGAGGCTAGGGCTCTTCTTGGCAGTCTAATGGTTCAACCATCGTTGATCAACAGGATTATTCATGCTCAGTTCAATGATAAGAAGATTCAGTCAAGAGTAGCGGAATCAGTTGTGGATAACTCTTCAGATTGGAACTTGGGGTCGGATAACGGTCTTAGATTTCGTGGTAGATTTTGTGTTCCAGATCTGGTAGATCTAAAGCGAGAAGTTTTGGACGAGGCTCATCATTCCAAATTTACAGTCCATCCGGACGGTACAAAGATATATCGAGATCTCTGTAGACATTTTTGGTGGGATGACATGAAGAGGGACGTTGCTGAACATGTGTCAAAATGCTTCACCTGTCAGCAAGTAAAAGCTGAACACCAGAGACCAGCTAGGCCTTTACAGCCTTTAACTATCGTGAAATGGAAGTAGGAGCGTATTTTCATGGATTTTATTGTTGGATTACCGAAGTCGAAGCTGGGTTTTGATGCGATTTGGGTAATAGTAGATTGTTTGACCAAGTCCACTCATTTCCTTCTTTTCCGTACTATTTACTCTATGGATGAGTTGAGTAAGCTATATGTCAAGGAGATTGTCAAGCTTCACGGAGTTCCAGCATCAATAGTCTCATATCGGGATTCTCGTTTTACATCTAGATTTTGGAAGAGTTTCCAAAAGGCCTTGGGGACATCATTAGAATTCAGTGCGTTTCATCCTCAAACCGATGGTTAGACAGAGAGGGTCAACCAGGTTATGGAGGACATGCTGCGTGCTGGATTTCAAGGGTAGTTGGGTTGATTATTTACCTTTGGTGGAGTTTGCCTATAACAATAGTTTCCATGCCAGTATTGGCATGACATTATACGAGGCTTTGTATGGTAGACCGTGTCGCTCTCCTATATGTTGGGCAGAGGTGGGTGACAATGGGTTACTCGGGCCAGAGTTGGTTCGTGGGACTACAGAGAAAGTGGCAGTAATCAGAGAACGGTTGCGCATAGCTCAAAGTCGTCAGAAGAGATGCTGATAGACGAAGGAGAGATTTGGAATTTTCTGTTGGGGACCATGTTCTTCTGAAGGTGTCACCAATGAAAGGTGTGATGAGGTTTGGCAAGAGGAAAGAGAAGTTATCTCTGAGGTTCATTGGACCTTTTGAGATTTTGGATCGAGTTGGAGTGGTGGCTTATAGATTGGCGTTTCCACCCAATTTGTCCGGTGTGCACAATGTGTTCCATGTGTCCATGCTGAGGAAGTATGTGAGAGACGAGTCACATATTATTGATTTCAGCCTTTGGAGCTTAGACAAGATGTGTCATACGAAGAGAAACCAGTTCGCATCTTAGATCGAATGGAGAAACAACTTCGGGCTAAGTCTATCTTCTTGGTGAAGGTGCAGTGGAATAATCATGATGAGAGAGAGGCATCGTGGGAGCTAGAGTCGAATATGGTGGAGAAGTATCTACACCTTTTTCCGGTTAAGGTATGTTAAATTTTGAGGACAAAATTCTTTTAAGGAGGGTGGATGGTAATGATCTTGAAATTTCTTTTCCTATTTTTGAGAGTGATTCAGTAATCTCTTTGAATAGGAGTAATAAATTTGAGAATGGGAATAAGTTTATTGGGGTTAGTTAGAACCTATAAACAAACAAGGGCCACTAATGGCCTTTTGGTAAATAAGAATTAGGGTTAATATAAATAGAACATGTTAAACCTAATCCTCATTATTTTAATCAAAACTAAAATTCTGGAGAATAGAACGTGGGAGAGAAAGGAAAAAGAGGCTACACTTTGGTAGATCTTTCAAGCACCTAGATCGAGATTCTAGGCTTGGAGATTTGGGCTTTCGTCCTCGTGGTGGTCTGATCCTTCGAGACAAGCGTGTTCGGGTAGGATTGAAGTATTAAAAGTCTAAGATTCGAACCTTTGAGGCAAGTGAATACTCTCCTAGAGTTAGAGTTTTGTTTTATCTTGAGTTTATATAGATTTATTAATATTTGTGTGATATTTAGGATAGAGATCTATGTACATTGAAGTGTAATGCATAAATAATGTTTGAATAAAAAATTATAAATTGAAAGAACAATGGTGGGTAAATTAACAAGGGTTTCGAGGGTTGAAAAATCGAGAAAAAGGGTTCAGAAAGTTGAAAAATTGAAATATGGGGTTTGGGCTGGCGATTCCCAGCCAAATCACTGACACCGATCGATCGGGGGGGCCTTGGGCTGATCGATCGATTGCAGGCGACCCACCGATCGATCGGCGGCGCCGTTTTGGGTGTTTTGCAATGGTTGTTTTGGGGGCTGTATTTAATTGAATTAATTAAATAAAAATGATGAAAAAAATTAAATTAATTAATAAAATAGATTATGAAATAAAAAAAAATTAAATAGATTAAATAATGAATGGCGAAATAAAAAGAAAGAAAAGAAGGATAATAAAATAAAATAAGATGATTTAATTATTTTATTCTTGGTAAAATAATTAATTTGGAATGGTTGGTACAGTGAGCATATTAGATAAATTGCATATTCTCTTTATTTTAGAATGACATGTTTAAAGAAATCTATTTCAATTATTATCTTACGTAATTGTAATTGTTTTAGCTTTGCAATATTATGTCCTCTTTATTATGATGGTATGGGACACCATAATAAAGAGTGTGGTTAATAAATTAAAAATGAGAAAGACCAAGGGATGAAAAATATAGAATAAGAGACTCTCTAGGTATAAAGTCTGAGGGAGAGCTTTGTGTAATCCCACTAAGAAGTTGCGTGGCTCTCAGGGTGACTACCTTAGGTGAGTCATGTGTAAACCTAAGGGTCCCTGTATAAGACCATACAAGATCAGTATTGTTGTCAATAGGATGAACTACATGTAAACCTTATTGACAGAAGACTGTGTAAACTGATAAATTAAATGATGCATATTCATATTTGTTGTTTATTGTTTTATTTACCATAATTGTTGCATGTTGTTGTATTCTCTTGTTAAGCCGAAAGCTCACCCTCGTTATATTTATTGATTTTTCATGAAGTATCTAAAGGACCTAGGGGGAACGGTCAAGAACTTAGTTAGCTGTTGGATTTTCGCTTCAGAACTTTATTTAGTACTTTTCAGTTGAGGTAGAGTGTCATGTTAGTGAGGTTTTAAATGAATTCAGTTTTTAAGTTCATTTACTCTTGTTAGTTTAAACTTAATGCTAGAGATGTGGATCTGTTAATGGTAATTTATTTAGATTAAATTTCATTATCTCAGGATTTGTTCCAGGTTCACGCCTTGGAATTTGCACAAATATGAGATGTATTGTGTAGGTTTTGGGGCGTGACAACTAGAGACAGACTAGTGGAGAGTTTCTTATGGATCATTTGAACCCCAATTTGGATATTGCAGGAAACAAATCACAAAAGTCACTTTATTTATAACAATGATAGATGACATTTACGATGTCTATGGTTCTTTGGATGAACTCAAGCTCTTTACTGATATTGTTGAGAGGTTTGTAGAGAATTTTCCTATTAATTAGAAGTTGAAATAGCTGTAGACATTACTTAGTTTTCTCATATTAGTAACAATGAAGTTCATATAGTGATAATCGTTAGATTTATATTGTATTTTGCAGATGGGATATAACACCTTGAAAGATCTTCCAGACTATATGAAAATAATTTTCCTAGCTCTCTACAACACTACTAATGAAATGGCTTATGACATTCTAAAAGAGGAGGGATGAGATATCATACCATACCTAAAGAAAGCGGTATCCATTGATTCTTCCTCTTTTGCATTAAATTTTACTGTCTTTCAAAAATATGTTCTAATTATCTATCAATATGCTTTGCTCGTAAACACGAGATTACCTATTTTGCTGGTGGGTTTGGCTTGTTTTAGTTGGCAGACTTATGCAAAGTGTACAAGGTAGAGGCCAAGTGGTACTACATAGGATATAGGCCATCACTTGAAGAGTATATGAACAATGCATGGATCTCAGTTGGGGGAAATGTCATACAAGTTCATGCCTATTTTTTAATGGGGATAAAGATTACAAATGAGGCATTAGAATGCTTAACGGAGTATCCAAATCTCGTGCGTTGGCCAAATTTTGTTCTTCGATATGCTGATGATCTGGCACTTCAATGGTATTCGTGCTACGTATTGATATATATTTTTTCGTGATATTATCCAGTATGTGAATCAAATCTATTGTTCTTCTTTGAATTGTCTAATACTCGGTACTTGAGCATCTCATTCAGGTTAAAACATGCTAAACTAAGAAAATATTTCTCTTATTGCACCTACATTTTGGAAACGTAGGACAAGCTTGAGAGAGGTGATGTTCCTAAATCAATCCAATGTTACATGTGTAAACACCCCATTTTTACACCCTTAAAATCCCGTTATCTTTTAATTTATTAATTATTTTAATTTAATTCAATTTTATTTTATTTTGTGGAGTAGAGAAAGAGAGAGAGAGAAGAAATCCATTTCATAAGTTTTCTTAAACCCCGGGCTAAAGCCATAAATCCAATAAACCTGAGCTAAACCTTGTTGCTAAGTCCAAGCCCAAAACCCAAATTCCTTAAAGGGTTTAAACCCTAAAACATCCAAGCCCAAAAGCCCACCACTATTCTTTATATAAACCAAAGGGAGGGTTTTCAAACGACAACCAAATTTGGTTAGCAGCCCCCATCCCTTTCCCTCCCGATTTCCCTCTTCCCTTTTCTCCTTCTCTGGCAAAAGCAGTAGATCACCAAGAGTTCTAGCCTCCATCTCCACTCCAAGGCAGCATCAGTCCGGCGGTAGGCTCACCATCACACCTAAACTACGATATCTCCGACGAGCCTCTCCTCTTCTCTCCTCTCTCCGGCGGGTTACAGTCCAGTCATCCTCCGCACAACATTTTCACTTCGGCAGATCCTCATTTCACAGCTGCTCTCTGGTCATCTTCTCCGGCAAATCGAACCATCATCTCTATAGCTTCTTCAGGAGCAAGTTTGTTTTCCGGCCAAATCCAGTAGTCATTACTTCCTAAGCTTTGAGAGGAAGCAACAACAGCTCTTCATCTCTATCTCTCTTTTTTTTTCTTTTCTTTTCTTTCCATTTCATTTGAGAAATCCATTGTTCTGTGGAGTTATTTTCCGTTTTCTTTTTAAAGCGAGAGATACAGATTTTTCTCCACAATAGCCACCATCAACCTACACCACCACGCAGGTATATTCTTCCCCTTTCTAGTTAAATTCTTATTTAGTTCTCTGTTGTAATGTGATCTATGGGATCTGATAATGGATGGACTCCTCTTTGTTTAATATGTTATGAGATCTAAATTTTAAGGAAATCAAATCTTGGTTTAACTGATGATTAGAAGTCTTTTATTATTTAAGTTTAGATCCGAGGTCTTATTTTGATCTGTTGAAAGTAAAGTGGGCCTGGTTTTCCTTTTCAAATTCAAAAGTGACCGGAATTTGAACGTGTTTTTATTAATCTGTTTTCTAAATTTTTAGAAATGAAAACAGGTTTCCTTATTTTCAAAATCAAGTTCAAATTTGGAGTTTCTTTTAGCAATAGTTCTCCTTTTCATTTTATTTTCGTTTAGATAGGTTTTAGGTTAGAAATTTACCCTGAGGTAAACTTAAATCATCTTTTAAAGCAAGACTTGATTCCTCATGTTATGCTATCGTGCTAAAGCCAATTGACTAGTTCTAACCATTAGTCAATAGACATTGGTACGGTAGCCCCTTTGGCCCTCTATGATCTCAAATCACTTCCAACCATCCTATTTGATTGATAATTTATTTATTGTAATTTATTGCATATGTGTGTATGTATGTATTATCTCATGTATATATGTGCAACTTATAGAAATAGGCCGTATCTTATTTTCTCTTTTTGCCTACACTGGGCATTTAGGTAGATTTTCTACCCTAAATAATTGGCCTACCCCATTAGTTAGTTTTTCAAAAAAATCAAAAAATATAAAAAAGATCAAAATAAAGTAAAGGCACTAGTCTATCCCCCTTGGGACCTAGAGCAGGGTCCGTATTTAAACCATATCCTCTTTTGGTTTAAGGCCGTTTGATCCGCCTTGCTCTTTGCCTTTAAGTTAATTAAGTCAGTTAGGCCTTATTTTTCTTTTTGCCTACTTTGGGCACTTAGGTTAGTTCTTGACTAGTTAAACTTGCCAAAATTAAAAAATACAAAAAAATCAAAAAATACAAAACAACAAAAACATTCAAAAAACCCACAAAATTCAAAAAAGATCTATCCTAATAAATGAACGCCCCCTAGCGCTCCCCCATGAGCACCTAGCTGTGTAACCAAATCCTGAAGTGAGATTCATAAATCTCAACTCCGCTTCCCCCAACTCAAGCACGAGTTGGAAGTGACCATGCACTCCGAAACGAGTATAAAAACAGTCACCACCCTGAACTACTATTAGGGTCTGATTCCGACTAACCGGATAAGTAGGCAGCCCAAACCAGGGTTCGACCCCAACCTAAGATAAAAATTTTACACCCCATATTGATTGTGTTTGATTAGCAAAAATTAATAATTGTTTAGAAAATTTTAAGTGATTTTAAATTTTTGGCTTAGACCTAATGAGTAGGTAACCATCATTAGATGGGGGTCCTGGGGTGCCTAATCCCTTCCTCAGGACCTAAATGGATCTCTTACCTAGATTACTCTGGATCGTAGGCCTCTTAACTTGGTTTACATCGGGATCCTACTACCCATAGTAGGTGGCGACCCTTAGAATGAATTTAGTGTTATTCCTCTACTCTCGGACCTTATCTCGACACTTATTGAGAGAGGAGGAAAGACGTTAAATTTATATGCTTACAACATGCATGAGAATGGCGTTTCTGAGGAAATTGCTCGTGAACACATCTAGCATCTGATTAGGGACACACTGAAGAAGATGAACGGAGATCGGGGTTTCTTCTTTCCCTTTCCCACAACCTTTTATTAGTGTTGCAGTAAACGTTGCTCGATTACCAATACGGAGATGGGTTTGGTGTTCCAGATCATGAGACAAAGGAGAGAGTTTTATCATTGTTGATTGAACCTATCTCCCTTTTAGAGGGCTAGACTGCCTCTCTATATAAGCATCATTTATTTAAGGTTAGTATGTTTTGGACGGAAACTCTCTATATAAGTATAAGCATCATGTATTTAAGGTTAGTGTGTTAGTATGTTTTGGAGGGAAAAACGATCCAGTATTGTTATTAATTATAATGGTTTGGCCTCTTTATTTTTATTTTTTTATGATGTACCTAATTTTATTGTTATTTGACTCCTTGATACTAGACATTTGTTAAAATGGTAGTATGTTAGAAATGGGGGAGCTCTCAATAGCCGGGCTTACTTGCATTTTTGTGATTTTTGAATAGGCACAACCCATTTATATAAGGTTTTCTGGCCCGAATTTGTGCCATTGACAAGCACCCCTAGCCCTAATAGACTTGAACCCGAGTCTTCCCATTCCCCTTGTTAGATTTATGCTAATTTTGTGATTCACTTTTTAAATTACATATTGAGCTTTAAAATTGTTAATTAATTTTAACACGTGTCTTTTAAAGCCTTAATTTTGCTACCATTTTTCCAATTTCATATGGCCTTTATTGTTATATAACCCATTTCATTTAGTAGAATATTGTTAATATGAGTTATTAAAGCCTATTACCAATATGGGGAGACATTTATTATAAAAAAGGCATTTCTACCATCACACACTTTGGGGGACAAATTTGTTGGATTGGTCTATGGGAGTATTATCTAAGTATTAATATTTACTAAACGCAAATTATACTTATGAATATGAAGCCAGGTCTCCAATGCATAATCGGTAGTCTGCAGCCTTGCAAGGTTGCACATTGTGGCCATTCTGGAGGGACTCAACTATTTCATCCGTCTCACTTTGGTGATCTTCTTCCAAAACTAGGATGATTGCCGTTACCACCTAATCAATAGACTAATTTAAGGATCTCCGACCATTTTTTGTCTGAACCATATTCAAGAATGAGATAGATCGAGAAGTTAGTAATTTTAGTACTGGGATGGTTTTGTGTGAAAGGATCTCTTACCGGGGTTTTTTTTTTTTTTCGATAAAGCTCTTATCCGAGTTTGATTCTGCAAATACCTAGGACCCTCTTCTGAATTTTTATCAACCATGGGATTTCATAATAGATTATCCCTAATAGTAATGATATTAGCAAAAAAATCAATTTTAATCTTAGATTTTTTATTGGGGAGCCTTCAACAATTACAGTCATAGAAAGGTAATAGCAAATGCCAAAAGCCAGGTCAAATTGGATGTACATCTTACCAATCAAAATAAATTTCATGTACCATCTTACCCCATCTATTGACTATGGTTAGCTCTCATCGACGTAAAGCACACCTAATTTTTCAAATAAATATCTATAGATGTAAAAAATTAAATAAATAAAAGAGTTCAAATATGAGATAGTGCTCCGGTTGAAATGTTTTGGCGGAGCTCCTCCTTTAACCTTCAACATTGTGGAAGGCTTTTAATTAGAGAAAAAAATCTTTACAAAACTGTGATTCATTTCCCCAAACATACAAGCCTGTCACCGGGTTTAGGCTTAAAGAGGGAGCAGAGCTCCGCATCAAATTTGAACAAAAAACAGAGTTCCTTCATTTCCCAATAATTACAAGCCTACCACTATGTGCTATGTTTATGGGGGGAGGGGGAATGTTTTCAAGCAGGACATCAAATATTAACTAAAAGAATAGGCCAAAGTTACCTTAACATGATTTTCTTCCTATAATAGGCTAAAAATTAGAGAGAGAAGAACCATCGGGCTGAAATCGTCCAAACATGTGGCAAAAAATCATATTAATCAGAGATCTTTAGGCCATTTTATTGGAGGTTAACACTATCCCCAATTAACCCTAGTCGGTTAACACTAACCCTTAGGGTTAATACGACCCAATCTGCAAATTAATTCATGGGTCTTCGAACATATTTTTCCAAACCTTATTCATGAAGAATGAGATAGCTAAAAACATTTATTAGTCATTTGATTGGGTTCAAAGTTTGATTCTACAAACACCTGAGAGACGCACAGTTTCCATTTCGGTTGTTGGTGTTTTTCAAAAGTTCTCATAAATCATTGGATTTCATATGAGATTATTTCAAGCAGCAGCGATATTAGTAACGAATTAACTTTATTCCTAGACTTTTTGATCATGTGGCCTTCACCAAGTAAAATCATAGAGGGGGAATAGCAAGTGACAAAAACCAGGTCCAACTAGAATTTGGTCTGCATCTTACCAATCAGTTCACTATGTGTAGCCCTCATTCGTTAACGGATATGCATGAACTAGGTCCATAAGAGAATGACTATCACCCGGAGCTTTGGTTGAAAATGGTTTCTGAGCTCCCAAAATAATCCTATTGACAATGTGTTTTGCTAAACAAAGATAAAAATTAGTAACAAAAAGTCACTTATTTTATTTTTCTATTTACCAAAACAGCCTACCAATAGGCGTGTATTAGACAGCTTCAAAAATCATTTTCAACCAGGTTAGCTAACTCAACCTTGACATGTTAGGGGTATTGGAAGATCATAAGGCACGATCTCAAGAGAATAGCAAGATCTCATGAGACTCCCTTTCCTTACTACTCTTCTTCTCTCCAGTTGGCACACAACACATCATTCCTAATATATATCAATCACACCACTGTATTCATATCCTTTTATGGAAAGATGTATCCTACTGTAATATGGTTGTACTCACAAGAGATTATAAATAATACAAGCACCACTACTGCTCATTAAGAAGAGCAGATCCAAAATCTCCATTGTTTAGTTTGTTTATGATATCAGAGCACAATGACATCTTCTCCCTCCGCTGTGGCCTCCACTCCTCCCAAAGCAGCGTCATCTCAATCTCAACCTCATCCAACTCTTCAGCATAACATCTCTAATCTCACTCAATTCGTTTTGGTTAAACTAGAAGGAGCCAATTTTCTGTTATGGAAAAGCCAAATACATCCTATCTTAGTCTCTCATGACTTATTTGGCTTTGTTGATGGCACATATCCCTCTCCACCCTCTCATCATGCTGATGGATCTCCAAATCCAGAATTTTCTCTTGGCAATGTAGTGATAAATATGTGATGAGTTGCCTTAATGCAACTCTTACCGAAGGCGTGCTCGCTCAAACACTCGGTCTCCAATCTTCACGTGCAATCTAGGATCATCTCCTTCTAACCTTTACTCAACAATCTCAAGCCCGGATGATGCATCACTTGTCCCTACCGAGCTTTGGCACAGGCGACTTGGTCATCCATCATCGCGTGTTCTTCAATTTCTTTCTCAAAATAAATGTTTAGACATATCTCTTAATAAATTTGAATTTTTTTTTCATGAATGCGAACTTTGCAAAAGCACTCGTTTACCTTTCTCTCCTGCTTCTCATGATAGTCTTTATCCCCTTCATCTTATACATTCCGATGTTTGGGGCCCATCCCCCATCCCCTCTAATTCTGGTTTTCACTATTACATAATATTTATCGACGATTTCAGTCGATACACATGGATGTACCCCATGAAAAATAAATCTGACAGTGTTTCATGCTTTGACAAATTTCGATTAATGGTTGAAAATATTTTCGATAAAAAGATCAAGTTTTTTGAATCTGATGGTGGTGGTGAATTCATTGGAAAAAGCTTTCAACAGATTCTTCTTACTAATGGCATCGTTCACCGCGGGGCCGGCCCAAGCCATTTGGAGGCTTAAAGCGAAAATTCTAAATGAGTTTTTATTTTTTTATTTTTTAATATTATTAAAAAAAATTAACTATAAATGAGGATCTTTTTAATATTCTAAATGGGCCTATTATTTATTTTTAATATTCTAAATGGGGCCTTTTTAATATTATTTTTTTATTCTTTTTAATGGGCCTAAAGCAAAGGCTTTGATGGCCTAATGGATGGGCCGGCCCTGGTTCACCGTCAATCATGCCCTTACACACCCCAACAAAATGGCGTCGCCGAACGGAAACATTGACACCTAGTTGATACCGGTCTTACTCTTCTCACTCAAGGAAAATTAAGCAAAGAATTCTAGGTTGAAGCATTTTACACTGCGGTATTTCTCATCAATCGATTACCAACCATGGTTCTCCAAAATAAATCACCACATGAGCAACTCTTTGGTTGTAAACCAGATTATTCATATCTCAAATCATTCGGGTGTGAGTGCTTTCCTTTTCTCGGTGACTATTGTCGTGACAAGCTTAGTCCCAAGTCACTAAGCTGTATATTCATTGGGTACAGTTCTCAACATAAGGGGTATCGATGTCTAGATCTTGCCACAAATCGGATCTATATATCTCGCCATGTTCTTTTCAATGAACACTCTGTAAGCATGAGATTTTGACGGGGGATCCGAATAAAAAATTATGCGAAAACTGAATTCCCTAGATCTTAACACCATAGAAAGCATCAAAAACTATATAAGAGTTTTAGTCATATCACCTGGTGAATGATGTTCACCGGTGAAGCTTAATCCACTCGAATTGTTAGAACTCTTTGTAGAGATTTTTCCCAAAAATACTAGAAGCTCGATCCTTGTTCTTCGCTATCCTCACGAAGCTTTAGAATCTCCTTTGTAATTATTGAAGCAAGAGGAAGAAGATGGATCAATGGTGTAGACCTTCTATCACCAAAAATACTAAGGTTCAAAACCCTAGAAAAGAAAAACCCAACTTGGACCACCCTTATAGCTCATGAAAATCCTAGGGAGACTCCTTAGGTGTCCACAGTTTGGAGAGAGAGGAGAGGGAGAGAGATAAAATTCTGGAGAATTGTGATTATCCTCTCCCCATGTTTTGGTCTTAGTGTATTTATAGACTAGGATCCAATCCTAATCCTACTCCAACTTGATCTTATCCCTTAAGAAGTTATTTATTAATAATAACTCTTATTATTAATTAAATAAAATCCTAGTTTAACTATAGCTACTTTAGTTATAGTAATCCTACTAATTAAAGAGTCCTTATTAAATGAGGATTTCTTAATTAATAGGGATAAGTCAACAACCAACACATGGAGGAATCCTAGTCAAACTAGGAAACCTAAACAACCAAGGGGGGGAGGGGGGGCGTGAACATCAAGGGGGCATGGACTTTGAGGAGTTTAACACTCCTTATTACAATCCAACTCCATGTCATCTTAATCCTAATTTCAATCCAACCATTGGATTTTAATTCCTTAATTAATAGAGTTATTACTTAATAATTATTCAAGTAACCAAATCTCAATCCAATTAGGATTTCCAAAGTGGGTGCCCCACCCTAGGGTTTAAACCCATGGGCTTGGGCCTATATTAAAGGTCTATATTAATGGGTTTATGGATATGGGTCAAACCCATTTCCCCTTTAATTAGGTTAATTAAATAATTATTAAAATAATCCCTAGATTTAAATTAACAATTAATTTAAACCATAGATTAGCTTTTAATCTATTTAATTAATGATTAACTTTTAATCACTTAAATAATTGATTAACATTTAATCAATTATTAAGCTTGTATTTCTTATGTGAGCATCTCCACAGATTGCTCTGGGACATTCTTACCCTGGCTTACCCAATGTTATTCCATTGACCCTAAACAAGAAATACATCGGAATTGCAAGTGACTTGAGATATCCATGTTGTAATTGAATCCCAGTGTATACACATTAACCAATACGGATCCCAACACATGAACTTTTTAATTCGATTTATCCTTCCAAATGCATTATCCCTAATAGGCCTTTGAGATTTTTAATACTATCTAACTCATAACCCATTGCACATCATTTGGGTTTCCAAAACTTATGATTAAGCCATGAGAAACAATTTCTCATGAAAAACATTTTAAGAAAATCCTTTAATAAGTATAATATCTTTTAATAAAAGTATATTTCAAAACTTATTTTGATTTCAAAATCACTTGTGCAGGATTTGAACTTAATCAACTGTCTTACCCGGAACTTGGATAATCTCTCAAATAAATGAGCATGGATTTCTCGTTTGAAATTCATCATGACTCGAACAGCTTTCTGACTATCCAACTGTCACTGTATCGTATTCCCTAAGTTAGAAAATACTTTGGTGGAATCAAAACAATCAGATCACTGCTCAGTCAAAGATGAACACATCAGATCTAAGGAACATCGAAATTGTTCAATGTAAATGAGAGACCAACTATTTGATAGTATGTTTATGCAAGAGGTCTCTCATTGAATGCAATCAGTCAGTGTACATTTAAGCACCCATAAGCTGATGTATAGTCTCCACTACAATAGTTCGAGATATAACATCTCAACTATTGAGAACATCTTAGCATTCTGGCAGCCATATAATATAAGTGAAGTGCCCAGCTTCACCCATAGCTGTGACTGTATAAGGTATAAAGAACCAGAAAGTTATATCTGCCTGTGATAATCCAATCACATAAATTTCCTACAATATATCTTATGGACCTTTATCGATATCTCATATCGTATAGATTATCTCATGATCATGGTCAATTACCCATAATAAATACACAATAGATTAAGAAGTCTTTATTAATCAAATTAATAAGAGTCTAACAATCTAAATGACTTTTCTGGGCATCATGTCTAATAGATTTTTCTACCCACTTTCACAATTGTGGTTGACTTGAGAGTCGCCACCTATTCATTCTAAGGGATGGGTCCCAGATGGGTTGGATAAGGCAAATGGTCTATAAGAGATTAGGGTAAGTGGTTCGATTAAGTCTGGGGGAAGGTATTAGGCACCCTAAGACCCCCATTTTACAATGGTTACTTACTCCATAAATTTAAGCCAATTTAATCTCAAAATTAGTTAAAATACCTAAGTGTTTAATCAAATGCTAATCCAAGAAAATGAGAAAGCTAGATGGGCTAGGGTCGAACCCGAGTTGGATTGTCTACGTACTCACATAGTGAGATCAGACCGAGCATAGTTCTGGTACATGAGTCCGTGTCAAGGCTAAGGGGAGTGTGTGTGTGCACCAAGGGTGACTAAGGGTCTAACCCGGAGGCTAGGGTTTGGTTGATCGGGTTGGTCAAGTGCATGGTTTAAGTCTAACAGCGGTTAGAAGAAATTTAATCATGGTTAGAAGATCTAACCACAGTTAAGAAGATCCTACAAGTCTCTTTTTGGTCTTTTTATATTTTTTTGAGTGTTTTTGGTATTTTGAGATTTTATCATGCTTTTGGTATTTTGAGATTTTATTATGTTTTTTTGGATTTTCATATAGGTAGGATTTTGGCAAAGTTAACTAAAGTCAAATTTAATTCAAGAGAAAGATTAAGGAAAAGTTAGGCTAAAAGATTATATTTAGGACATAAAGAGGGGTGTGCATTATGAATAGTAAATGGTCTATTGCCAACACCTATATTGTTGGATTGGTGTTGATAATAGATCAAATACCATTGTCTTTGGTATGAGGTATTTTGGATAATGTCCTCTTTAAATCCTTAAATCATCATTTACCCATTCAAAATAGAATATGAAGGAAAAAGAAAGAAATGAAAAAAGTGATAAGTGAAAAAAATGAAAACTCATCATCTCCTCTCTAATGTAGTCCCTTTACACCATTATAAATGATGTAATAGGACTCTAAATATGAAAATTAGAGTGATGATGAGTTTCCCAAATAATTCTAGAAGAATGACTAGAATCTAAATGAAGAAACAAAATGAAAAGAGAGGTATAGCTTTAGCTTCTACTCTCTATGGGTCTACCCATAGCCACACTAGTGGGTACATAGAAAAGAAAGGAATATTTACATGAAAGGAAAAATAAAAGACCTCTCATTTCTTTTGAGGTGGGGTCCCTCTACACCATTAGATAGGTGTAAAGAGACCCAACTAAACTTGAGAAGAGAGAGGTCTTCCTAAATGGTTCTAGAAAAAGACTAAAAAAAAAAAAAAAAAAAAAAATAAAGTAAAGAAGAAGATGAAGAATAAAGGGAGGAGTGCCTACTCCTCCAAGACTTATTTTCCAATGCTCCAAAGAGGTGATGGATTTTTAGAGTCCACAAAGGAAGAGAGTTAGTGAAGAACTTTAGGCTTTTGGTCCTACAATTCTCTACACACTCTAAACCTTAGCTTCTTCTAACTTTCTTCAAGATTAAAAAGAAATATAAGGAGTGAGATGAGGAAGAGTTAGGGTTTCCACTTGAGATTTTGGAGGTGAGAGAAATGGCTTGTGAGGGTCTTGTATTTATAGAGTTTTCAAGGGGTTGTGGTAATTTGGTAATTAATAGAGGATTTGGTGAGAAGAAGGGAGGTGATTGGTTGGTTAAAATGGATGTGGTTGGTGACTGGGTAGTCAAAAAGGTATATACTTGGTGAGAGGTGATTGGGTGGTCAAAAAGTGTGCAAGAGAATTAATTATTTTGTAAGAGGTGTAAAAATGTGTTGTAAGAGATGTAAGAGAGTGAGAAAGGTGATTGGTTAGTCAAAAAGGTGTACACTTGGTGAGAGGTGATTGGGTGGTCAAAAATGTGTGTAAACACAAAAATGAGGTTATTTGGGGTTTGAAGAAAAAAATAAAAGGTCTTTTGTAGGAAAGTAGAAAATGGGCTTGGGTTTCTGGGTTTTGGATATGGGTTGAATGGATGTGGGTATATGGATTAGATCTTATGGATCACGGGTTGTTAGTAGATGGGTCATGGGTTATGGTTACTGGACTTTAGCTATGATAATTGGGCTTGGGCTATGGTAATTAGACTTTTGCTAAAACAATTGAGCTTTGGTTAAGACAATTGCGTAATTAGGCTTCGCTTACTTGGGCTTGGGTAGTGGAATTAAGTAATTGGGCTTGATTGAGTTGTTTGGGCACAAGTTTGGCTAGATGGGCTTGGGCCTTGGGTAAACCTTGAAGCATTTGAAGAAGCGGGAAGAGGGATAGGGGGTGCAAAAATAGAGTGCTTACACACTTATTTCCCTTTTACAGGCCATATACTAACCCCCCTTCAACTCCAGAAGTTGTCTTCTTACCAGGTTTGCGGCACTCACCCATCTACTCAACAGCACCAACGTATTCACATGCTGCCCCTCTTGTCTCACCTGGCCATGTCTCCAATGCTTCAACACTCCCACCAGTTTCTCCACCCACAGCTAATATCTTCACTGTTGCTCCTCCCCCTATCATCCTGCCTACAGTTGATCCCCATCCCTCTACACCTACGGTCCAACTCCCTATTGTTGTTGTCCCCACACTGAAACCTACACCAGTAGCTCTTATTGCGGTTCCATTTACATCCCCAGCTGCTCCCTCATGTCTAGACGCACCTGCCGCACCTTCCATTGATCTGGTAGTCCAACTGCCACCTATTACTTCTCCTCCGGCACGTGATCTGCATCAACAACCACTCTCCTATCCTTTATCAACACACCCCATGCAAACTCACTCTAAAGATGGCACGCTGAAACCACAGACTTTTCTCTCCACTAGACATCCTCTTCCACAAGCTCTGTTGTCCCAGATCTCAAATACTGAACAGGAACCCAGTAACTTCACTTAAGCCTCCAAAATTTCTCATTGACATGAAGCTATGGTCGAGGAGTTTAATGCACTGTTAAAGAATGGTACATGGTCTCTTGTACCAACTCATCCCTCCCAAAATGTTGTTAGCTGCAAATGGGTGTTTCATATCAAACATCATGCTAATGGGTCCATTGCAAGGTATAAAGCCCGTTTGGCTGTCAAAGGTTTTAACCAGTGCCATGGTTTGGATTATGATGAGACATTCAGTCCGGTTGTCAAGCTTCCTACCATTCGCATTCTCATCTCCCTTGCTGTTTCTCGGAATTGGCCACTTCGCCAACTTGATGTTCGCAGTGCGTTTCTCCATGGTTTTCTGAGCAAAGATGTTTCTATGGTCCAACCCTCTGGCTTTGTTGATGCAGAATACCCTAATCATATTTTTTAAACTTCCCAAAGCCCTCTATGGACTCAAACAAGCTTTGCGAGCTTGGTTTCACCATTTCAGCCACTTCCTATTCACTCATGGTTTTACATGCAGCCATTCGGATTCATCAATGTTCATTCGTCACAATGCTCAGGGCACTCTCATTTTACTTCTCTATGTGGACGACATAGTACTCACCGGATCATCTACCTTGCTTGTGAATGACTTTATTCGAAGCCTTTCCTCCGCCTTCGACATGAAAGATCTCAGTGACCTTCATTATTTTTTAGGGATGGAAGTACATCGAAGCACAACTTGTCTCCGTCTCACTCAAACAAATTATGCCATTAATCTTCTGACCAAGTATAACCTGTTAGGTGTAAAGCCTTGTTCCACACCATTTTCTTCGAGATCCAAATTATCAGCTCTTGATGGCAATCCACTTGAAGACCCTTCTAAATATCGAAGCCTTGTTGGTGCTCTCCAATATTTGATGCTTACCCAGCTTGATCGTACTTACGCTGTGAATCAGGCTTGCCAATTCATGCACAAACCTACATCTACACATTTTGTTGCTGCAAAACGAATTCTTCGCTATCTGAAAGGGACTCTCTGCAATGGTATCTCTTTCAAACTCGATGCCTCCTTCCATCTACGAGTCTATTCTGATGCTGATTGGGCAGGAAATTCAGATGATCGAAAATCCACAACTGGATTTTGTGTTTTTCTTGGCCCTAACCTTGTTTCATGGGGGAGTAAGAAACAATCAATGGTGTCTCGCTCCAGTGCCGAGGCCGAATATCGCGCATTGGCTACTGCCACTGCCGAAGTCCTTTGGATTGGCTACATTCTTCATAATCTTGGTGTCTCTCTCTCATCTCCCACAAAACTCTTTTGTGATAATGTTAGTGCCACCTATATGGCTGCGAACCCGGTCTTCCATGCACAGACAAAGCACTTTGAAATTGACCTTCATTTTGTTCGCCTACATGTTGTTCGTGGTAACCTCTGCATCTGTTTTATCTCCACCCTTCACCAACTTGCAGATATCCTAACTAAGTCTCTTCCTGCACCACGGTTCCAGTTTTTACGGTCCAACCTGATGATCAGTAGTAACTCATCCTCAGGTTGTGGGGGAGTATTGGAAGATCATAAGGCACGATCTCAAGAGAATAGCAAGATCTCATGAGACTCCCTTTCCTTACTACTCTTCTTCTCTCCAGTTGGCACACAACACATCATTCCTAATATATATCAATCACACCACTGTATTCATATCCATTTATGGAAAGATGTATCCTACTGTAATTTGGTTGTACTCACAAGAGATTATAAATAATACAAGCACCACTACTGCTCATTAAGAAGAGCAGATCCAAAATCTCCATTGTTTAGTTTGTTTAAGGGGTCGTTTGACATCAATTATGGTGATTATTTGATTTTTAGAAACAAATCAATCTGAATTCTCTGAAATGATTTTGTGTTGAAAACCCATTTAAAAAATAATTAGTCAAAATCCATTGTAGATAAGAAAAATGACATAATTACTTTTGGATGGGGGAAAACGCAGATAATTGTTATATTATTTTAACTAAATTATATAATAAAATTATTATACATCTAATTATAAAGCCTCATTAAATTGCATAAATTATACATGTAAAGCTACAAAAATTATAAAATGTGAAATTCCCTTAATAAGAATTCATAAGACCTAGAGGGGGTGAATATGTCTCATTCAATTATTCTAAATAATTTCTCGCTCCAAATAATTTAACCAATTTACAAATCATAACACACAGAATTTTACATGGAAAATCCTTTTGGAAAAAGCCACAGACTTAGTCCAACAGAAGTACCTCCCCTCTCAAGAAAACTATGAACATGCTCTCTTTTAGGCTGGTTCTACTCTCTCATGCAGGTAGTTAGAGGAGGGTGCATCTACCACGATGCCCATCATGTATACCATTCTCTATATTTGTCTCATGGTGGGGCCACTGTGTAAGCATTTTGTAAGAATTTTTCTTTATGAACCACATCTCTGACACGTTATAATACTTCTATTAACATATCGGTTCTCGGAGTAAAAATTTTATGGATCCATCGGTCTTTACTAACTTCAAATTCGCTTGCCAATAAGACATCGTAGGGTTACTTCAAAATCTGCTTACGAGACCCATAACAAAAACTAAATCCATTATCTCGTACACAACATCACATGATACATGATGCTTTCCATATATTGAGTAGGGTTATACTTTCCTAATAAGCTTAATTTTCCTCATTACTCATATTTATGGTCTTATCATACAAGGGTTGACAACTAAGCAATTTGGTTTTTTCATGATAATCTGCGGGTTCTCCCAACATGCTTTTCTAACCATTTAAGAAATTTTAGTTCTTCCACGCTATCCTGTGAGTTCTCTCAAAATTCGTTTTAAGACCACTAAGACATTTGGTTCTTCCATGCTAACCCACGGGTTCTCCCAACATGCTTATCTGAGTTTTTCCAAAATGCTTCTATGAGCATTAAGCCATTTGATTTTTCCACGCTAATCTGCAGGTTCTCCCAAAATGTTTATCTAAGTGTTAAGCCATTTGGTTTTCCATGCTAACCTACAGGTTCTCCCAAAATATTTTTCTATTTATGTCGACATTTGCACTTACACGTATTTATCATAAATCTATGAGGTCTTTTCAATGTTCTACAATGGGTTTACCCATCATATATTTATCAATTAGCCATGAGGTTTTTTTAATGCAATGCATACAATTTTTCATCACGCTTTTTTATTATCAAGTCATGAGGTTTTTCAAGATTAAACTAATGGGTTCACTCTTCATACTTACATTTTGATTTCTAAGGCATAGTGTAATTCCATGCTATCATACTGGTTTTTCCATCATGCTTACCTTTCAAACATATGACTATTATTCTTTTCATATTATAGGATTCGTCCTATATTTGTATAATAATTATCTACTAAAGTATGAGGTTATTTTACACTATCATTTGTGTTCCTTCATCATACATATATGTATTGATCATCATCAATATCGTATACTATAGATAATTAATTCAATAGTCATACTAATTTAATTCAGAAGTATTATGATCTATAATTATGCTCTCACTATTCTTATACATGTAGCCAACATGCAAATCTTATCTATTAATTATCAATCAACCTATAAGAGATTTACTATACTATATAGTGAATTACATGGAGAAATTAATTAATTTAACTTTAAATTAAATTAAAAGCCTTGAGAAGGTCCTAGTGTGTGGGATCTAAAGGGATCTTCAATTTTCGGTTGTGGGACCAAGTGCTTCATCACCTTTAAGGTGTAGCCTTGTTGCTAGGAAACACTTGCCAATAATTCATTTATGATCATAGAATGCTATTTAAGTCCTTGGACTTCCACTAATCACAATAATGTCTATTAACACATTGTGATCAACCTCCAGAAATTAGAGAATTGCTTGCAAGTACTATCTCACAATATATTTACAAATAAATCATTCCACAATCCGATAACACATATAAGCTTCTGGGATTGGAACAAGTCCACTATCTAGTCCCTACCTTATGAATAGAACTCTTTCTCATGAATACTTTTTCATTGAACTGAACTTCTAAAACACTTTCAAAGAAACATTAGAAAAGAACTGACATATACATATACTTTTCTATATTGAAAATATTAACTTCGATAAATACCATTTTACCGAAAAACACCAGTACTGGATTTTGAGTTCAGCTCAACAAGTATCATCTTGATATCATTATCTCCAATTAAGGAGTAGTGGATTCCTTATTGAGTGTTTACACACTTCTCCAAACACTTTGTACATGACCCAACGTACCCGGAGTTGGTCCTGTGTATTGGATATTGCCGATTGACATATCAAAGCCATATAGACATATGTTTGAGAAGATGTTAACCTCTCAGGTCTAAGGACACTTTGTCGAATGAATTAACCCTAATACAATCTGACAATGTATTCTGTAGGGTCCACTAGTGACCCCATTCAGTATTATGTACTTACTACATATACTCACATGTTAGTCAAGAGTCAAAACTCTCTGTGAATGAGATTCATCACACTATCTTATAGAACTATACATGTGTAAGCCATGATGAAGTACGGCGCCCAACAAATACTCTAGAAGCTTAGAACATTATTAGGTTTACAAGGAATTGGAAAATCATATCTCCTCGCAACCTTTGCATGATTTTCCTATAATGTTACCTATGTAACATTGTGTCATCATCAAATGAGACATTAATAATTATAAATACCCTTTATATATAGTTGTGTGAATGAGAGGCTTCTCTAATTAACATAGAAAAGTCTTATATTGGCTTTCGAGGGCATATATGTCCAACACTATCTAGTTATAAAATTCATATATGAGAAACTAACATAACATGTAATATATAACATAAATAATTAATAGATTATGTAAAGAGTTTGAGTTTCAGAAATCTGACTATTCATTTGTAGTGCTACCAATGCGTGTTTTTACATCACGTTATTTTCTGAACTACAACTCATTATTTATAATGTTCTCCACATCTCCAGGAGCACACTGATTCAGACGGATCTGAAATCCGACTTATATCCACTCTGATATTTCAAAAATGTGCGACAATACACATAGCTTTCGTTTATTTTCTTTACACCAGATCCTCTTTAAAGAATAAACTCATGCACATTGGCTCGACTTGGTTTGGTTTTGATGACTCGATTGGCTTGGCTTGGTTTTGATGACTCGGTTTGACACTATATCCTTCTTGATGACGTTGCAACAAGATACGCACAGTCTATGATGTCACACATGGAGTAAAGTTAATACACTTAGTACACTTGTATAAGCTCCACATTGAAGCAAAACTTCACATTCTTATCTCTTCACATTCTTCAACCTCAAGACATAAAGGGAGAAGATAAACGTCTCTTTCTTCTTCAACATCACGGGATATATATGGAAATCAAAAACAGAGTGGGTCCATCCTCTCATCTCCAAATTCGTTACCTTATAAGGATCCTTACAGCTTGGGCAAGTCCCACCTTATGATCCTCACAAACAAGATTTGATTGACATTGCCATCTTTTCACATGCAAAGCGGAAGGACCCAAATTTATCAAGCTCATACCAGAGGTAGTGGCCTGGATCCACTACCAATGCCAGCTGAACCTCCCCTGATTTCTGATCTTTCTTGCCATGGGATCTTCGCACATCTTCCGACTAGAAGTGAAAAATATGGGTTCCAGTTCTTTCTCGCCATGGGATCCTATACAGTGAGATGAACCGGCCATCGTCATCCATTTGAGGATCACGTTGACAATACCTCTTCCTCATCCATTCAACCATTTGCTCTAATACTAATTGTAAGAATTTCGTAGGACCGTCGATCCAAATCATCGAGAAGAAGCGACCGTGGATGTAAACCGTTGCTCGTGATCAACCCCCTTGAGCTAGATCCGGGTGATAGAAGCTTATCTAAAAGTATCTTTTTACATGCTATTTTCTCTATTATATAGATAGAATCACCCGTAACCGATGACTTTATGGCTATCTGTAACCGATGCCTTTATGGTTGTCGTTACACTATCTGGTCAAGGATTTTGGATCCCTTCTTAATGATTAAACTAAATGGCTATTACAGTCAATAATTCTAATACACCATCTCTGCTAGAGCTAATCGATACCCCCAAGGTTAGGTGTGGGGTACTACTTTGACAATGAGAACAAAGGAGCCTTAGACACCATAATGTCCATCAAGGAAAACAATTTGTTGGTAGTATTAGTGGAATCCACATATTCAAATACAACTAATAAATTGTCACAGTCCAATAGATTGGCTCAATGCGATTGCCATTCCTAAGGGTGTGTTTGTTTGGCGAGAAAATGGGTGAAAGAAAAGAAAAGAAAGGAAAGGAAAAAAAAAACTTAAATTTTCTTTCAAAAGATGGATGACATTTTTGGGAGAAAATTTGTCACTTTTGAGAAAGTGAAAGAAAATGAAAGTGTGTTTCTTGTACACCAAACACAAGAAAAGTGCAAGAAAACTTGCTTTTCTTTTACTATCCCTCACTTTCTCGCCATACGAATGCACCCTAAAGGACTCTATCTTTAGATAGTTTCCTTTTGTAAATTAATCAAATATTTTTTGTACATTTATAAGATCAATATGATTTATGATATATGTAAGGTCTTATACAGAACAGAGCTACCGTGTTCAACCCATATTCATAGGTAGAGGAGGATCTGTATGCCACAGCTCTGCAATTCAGGATTTTTACACAACATGGGTATGGGATCTCCCAAGGTAAAATGTATATCTCTTTAGGGGCATATAAAATAGTGTGGACTTCACATATGTAGCTTAGTTTGTATGAAGCTTAGTTTGATTTTTCAAAGTTTGTATCAAGCTTCTTACTATGTAAAGGGAATGCTTCGTTTGTATGAAACTTAAGGTCTCACTTGTTTGGACTTCACACATGTAGAAACTTAAATAAAAGTTTGATTTTTCAAAGTTTATTTAGGGGCATCTAAAATAGTGTAATCCTAGCTATTTAGGAAAAAACCACTAACATGCTACTTGCAAAATCTTCTAGACTATATGAAGATATGATGTCCTTGCCCTTCTCTTTTAGAATGTCAACATTTCCTTGCTCTCTACAACACTATTTATGACATTCTAAAAGAGAAGGGATGGGACATTAAAACATATCTAAAGAACGGGGCATCGAATGAATTCTTCATATTTTACAATAGGTTTTACCCTCCCGTTGAAATATTTTCTAGTTATCAATTGATTGGCTTGCTCGTAAACACGAGATTACCTGTTTTGCTGGTGGGTTTGGCTTGTTTTAGTGAGCAGACTTATGTAAACATACTTGAAAGAAGCCAACTGGTACTACACTGGATATAGGCCATCACTTGAGGAGTATGTGAAGTTATGAACAATGCATGGATAGTTTCGGGAAATGTCATACAAGTTCCTACTTTTTTATTTATTTATTGGGATAAAGATTTCAAAGAGGCATTAGAATGCTTAATGGAGTATCCAAATCTCGTACGTTGGCCAAGTTTGGTTCTTCGATTTGCTATTATCTGCAGACTTCAAGAGTTTTTGTGCCACAATAACTAATCTATGTTTTTAGTACTTGATCATCTCATTTAGACTAAAACCAAGTGAAACTAAGATAAAAATTCCTCTCATTGCACCTTCATTTTGCAAATGTAGGACGAGCTTGAGAGAGGTTATGTATCCAAATCAATCCAATGCTCCATGATGTGCTTTCTATTTCAGATCGAGAGGGTCATATGATGGGCCACCTAGAGCTAGATGCTATCTTATCGAGTGGATCTGCTGTAAATGCAGCTGACACTAGAGAGGCCACCCCCAGAGAATAGGTTGGCCATTACGCAACCTGACGCTTCATCATCAAAGTAGATGAAGCTGTAAATATTCACAAATTCTGTCTCTTTTAGTTGGTTTGGACAGTATTTGCTTGTATTTGTCTCAGGTACACCCAGAGTAATTGTCCATCAAGCTCACTGTATAGTAAGAGTAACAGCTTCTGGGGGGCAAGGTTTGAAATTACATTGATTTCATGAAATTTCGGTCTCGTTTCCTTCCTCCGAATTGAAATACCAAATATATTTTCTGGCACTATTTTGGCTCAAAACTTTCCCAAATTTTGCTGAAATTGTGTGAAATTTATCAAAATTTTCAAATTTTTTTTAAAAAATAAAAATAGTAATACTTTTAGCAAATTAAAATTTTAATATAATAATTATCGGTTATTATAATAGGATAAGTTACAATAGTTAAGACCTTACAAGCAATGAAAACCCCAAAAAAAGAATTATGATAACCCATTGGTAGAGTGGCAGATGTACCACTTTTATAGAAGCATGTCAGGGTTCCAATTCGATCGATCGAGGGAGCTTTGGTAGAAGCGAGGGACCAACTAATTAAACCATCCACAGAGAGTAAACCAAACAGAAGAGGAATTTTGCTAGCTGTAGGCGCAACCCCGTGTTTGTCCCATTGCTGAGCATAAGGACTCTAGAGCAGCACCACCACAAATTTAATTGCAGAAGCTTCACTAAAACATGCTTTAATCGAAGTTATGACCGATGAAGAAGAAGAGAAGAAATAAATCAAACTCCAAATATCTTAGCTTACTATAATTAATCAATCCATGATTTTATGAGTTTATATATCAAACTGCAATTGTTTTCTAATAGCCATTAGACCTCATAATATTCTAGTGATACCATTTAATGTTTTCTTATGAGATGGTTTAGAGCTTCAGATAGACGTCATAATGAGGTTCTTATTTTACTTCCTCTTATAATTATTTGGGAGATTTGGAAAGAAAGATGTTCTCGTAGATTTAAAGATGTGAGCAAGCCTGTTGATGTTATTATTGCTAGAATTTAGAAATTGATGATTGAGTTGAGATCTCTTTCAAATAGAAAACCCTTGGATCTCTCTTGTTTTAATATCATGATTCCTTCTGTTTAGAGAAGATCTATTATTTCTAATGTCAAATGGCTTCAGCTTCTGATCCTCAGGGCATAATTAAACTGAATGTGGATGATACTTCTAAAAGTAATCCGGGTCTAACAGGAGGAGGTGGAATTCTTCGAGACCATTCTGGAGTTATGATTGTCTACTTTTATGCTTTTTATGGTCATTGCTTAAATTATGTTGTTGAGACTAGAGATCTTCTTGATGATCTATCTCTTTGTCAAAGACTTGGATATTTGCAAGTGGATGTAGATTTGGATGCTAAAACTCTTATTCAAGCTTGGAAATGGTTTATTTAGTCACCCTTGGAATGTGTGATATTGGAATAAGAAGATATCTCAAGTGAGAATATTTGCTCGTCTTTTAATCACATCTATAGGGGAGCTAATATGGTTGCTGATTTTTTTGCTAATCATGGGTGTAGTACTCAGCAATCTGGTGAATTTTTTCCTAATCAAGACAGACCTCCTCGGCTTAGCTCTCTTATTTCCCTTGATCAAGTAGGTTTGGGTAATGTTAGATTGGTTTAAAATGATTGATCGTTGTTTTGTCTTGGTAGTCTTTTGTAAAGGGGCTAGGTTTATGTCCCCCCCTAGTTATTCCCTTTTATATGTTTCTTTTGGGGTAAGGTTTTATGTCCCCCCTTTTACTTTTTTGTTTGAGTCTTTGTAGGGGTAAGGTTTTATGTCCCTCTATTTTTTATATTTTAATAAACCCCCCCCCCCCCCCCTCTCCTTTTGAGTGACTTTTCTTTAAAAAAATAAAAATAAATTAGATTTCTTAAATAATTTTTAGTTGTGTTTTGTCAAATTTTCTTTCAATTCCATGTTTTTGCTTATTTTCTCGACAACCAAACATAGGGTTAGGGAAACATATCTATTACGAACTTTGAAAATACTTCTATACTATTGGTGACATTTTCTATCTATAGAAATATATGTCAAAACAGAATGTTTAGATCTCTTCAAGACTAAGAAAGTTCCAAACAAGAATTTACCACTATGACTTTATAAACAGTAAACATTGCACCAAAATTGAATCGTTTAACCAAGTAATAAGGTACAAAGACATGAAAGGAAATCTGGAAAACAACATTATGACTTCGTTTGTTTGCCCGTGCCTGTGCATATACATGTGCCAAAAATGGCTGATTACACGTGGAAAAATCGTGTGGTATGGAGTGCTAGCACCACACACGCACTTATCAAAGATGTGCTACTCTCCACATTGTGCCAAAAATTCTGCTGTAAGATTCCAATCTTGTTACATGACACTTCTGTTAGGGTTTTTCTTATTAAATAAAAACCCATGTGGTCTGGCACAATCCTTAGTTTTCAAAACTCGGATTATATTGCTGTCAATAGAGAATGTTAAGGATAATGGGTCCCACTAAAGAGATGTGATCAAACAGGGACTCTTTAAGTGTTATTAAAGCTAACAACATGGTCAGGGTTGGCGACCGTTAGATCTTTGGTGTGATCCCTCTTAACCTTTGGATCTTATGATGGGTAGGGTTCCAAGGGTATATAAAGCAAAGAGGGGGTCCCTCTTTTCTCTTACGTCAATTGGAAGCCCCATTGAATCAGACCTAAGGAGAAAAGAGAAGACTCTCTCATCCCTCTCAAGCGCCGAGAAACACAACATCACACCGTGAAGGGAATAGGGAAATTCCAGCGAAAGGTATGAGATTATCTCTTTCAATCCTTGTTTGCCTTTGATTATGAATTCTAGAAAAGTTGATTGCATGGTCTAGATCCAGGATTTGAATAATCTTGTTTTGTTTTAACATTATTATTCTTGAATCCCAACAATTGGTATCAGAGCACAGGGTTGACCTTGTGATTAATTTTTCTTAATAATCAAATTTAAGTGGGGTTTTATTTTCGGATCTAAATAATCCATTTTTTTTTATTGATCTTGTGATTCGGATTTAAGGAAATTGAGAAATAGAAATTTAAAGGTAAATAAGATAAAGAGATTGATTTCGTTTTTTTTGATAATTAATTTTAATTGGTTTTGAAATAAATTTTTGAATTTTTAATAACGTATCTAGGATCCGAGTGAATCGGAGTAAAGGTTAACAGTAAAGAAATTTTCAGAAATTAAAAAAAAAAAAAAAAAAAAAAGGTTTTTTGGCTGTTTTTGGTTGGACGGCGATTCCGCCGCCGTCCGTCACCGGAGAACGCTGCTGGCGGTGAGGTTTTGGTCGCCTGAGGGTGGCCGTCGGTTTGGCACCGGCGGAAGCCGGAGAGGTGGCCGGTAGAGCCCCCATAAGAAGGGTTAACAGTATACTGTTTAGGGTTTGGAAATTAAAAAAAAAAAAAAAAAAAAAAAATTTAATATGTTCGGGTGAAGGAGACAAGGTCACGAGGGTCAACCTGACCCTCTGACCCGAGTCCATTAGATCAACCCGATCCAATATATAACCCGAACCGGGTAGATCTGAACGGATCCGGATAAAACCCGGCCATAAACCCGAATACAGCTTGACCCGAACCATATAGTAGCCGAACCGAATGGGTCATAACCCGACCCGAATTAACAGAACCCGGTTCTATGGGCCGTACCGGTTCAACCGGATCAAATACTGAACCAGACCGATGGCTGAACCAACCGGACCGAACCAAGGCCCAGACCGGACCGCGTGACAGCGTCGAACCGCGCGCGCGTGACTCGCAGAACGGGCGTGAGCCATTTCCATGCGCGTGAGGCGCACCACCCGCGCGTGGATCGCAGTTTCCGTGCGTGACGCGCACTACCTGCGCGTGACACTTGCAGGGAGTGTCCCCTGTGCGTGACACGTCCCCAAGACATTTCTTGAGAGAGTGTCCGACCTATCCTGAGGTTTTTGGGTGTTCTGATTCCGTTTTTGGGGTCCATTTTGACTTCTGAGCACTGTAAATAGCTGTTTTAGTGCATGAATATGATTTTCCTATGGTTTTGACATTAAATAAAGGAAAAACTTGATGCTTTTACCCAAAATTAATATCAAGAATTAAAGTTAGATCATCCTATGGGGTTTAGGTTTGATCTGTAAGGCGTTCGTTCGAATGGTCATAACCAAAGTAGGTTAGATTGTCTTGCCCAAAGGTGACCGTCCTATGGAGGTTATGATTTTTCGAATTTAGGGATTTCAATCTCTTTAAGATCGCGAGTTTGCACTCACCTACATTGAATAACTAGTCTTGCCCAAAGGTGTCTAGGGACTTCTTGTAGACTGAGTGGGGCAGAATGATTTGTGCGTAGCGGTGAGAGAAGGATAACCCTCTTGCCCAAAGGTGTGGAAGTGTCCTAATCAATCCAATACGTGATAGATCAGTTTTGTGCGCGACTATTGTTGCCAATTGGGGGGTGAATTGCATGTCGAAATCTCTTGCCCAAAGGTGTGATTAGATGATGCGCCCACCTGTCCCGTAAAGTGGAAGTAAGCAATCTTAAAGTAAACCACTTTAGCTATCCGGCTTAACCCCAAGACCGGATTAGAAACATAAAGCTTAAATAAAGTCATGCAAGGACAAGTATAAAGTAAATTATTATAATTTGTGCAATAATTTGTTAGACATACCATAACATAGTAAAACATTGACATTTTCAGATATGGATGGGTCTGTTGTTCAGAAACATTTGACTGGGATTGAACCTCTGAATGGTTCAAACTATAGTTCTTGGAAGATGCAGCTAGATATAGTTCTGGGTTGCCTTGATTACGACTTTGTCCTACTGGAGGAAAAGCCGGTTACTCCCACTGCTGAGTCTTCAGATTCAGATAAGTCTTTGTATTCGAAATGGGAGAAGGCCAATAGGATGGCCATGATGATCATTAGGGCTTCTGTTCAAGAAGCCATCAGAGGTGGTATTCCTGCTGCTGATACAGCTAAGGTTCTTCTTGAGACTATCAAGAAACAATTTATGGGATCTGTTAGGTCTCGTCAGTACAGTTGTTTGACTCAGCTGATTTCATTGAAGTATGATGGTGCTGGAAATGTTCGGGAGCACATCTTGAAGATATCTAAGTTAATTATCTCTCTTAGAGAGCTTGGGTTGACAATTGAGGATGACCTCATGGTGCATTTGGCTGTAGCCTCACTTCCTGAATCATTTGATGCTTTTAAGGTTAATTACAGTGCACAGGGTAGGAAGTGGGATCTGCATGAACTGATAGCTGTGTGTGTTAGTGAGGAAGAGCGCTTGAAGCGTGGGAAAGCTGAGTATGCGAACTTGGCTGTGAATTCTGGTAGTAAGAAGAATTTTAAGAATAAAGGGTTCAAGAAATCTAATTCAAAAAATTTCAAGCAAGGACAAAATTCAGGACAGAGTTCAGGTCATAATTTAGGACAGAGTTCGGGACATCAATTTCAGGGAAATGATAATACTGAGGAACTAGAGGAGATTGAGTGTTTCTTCTGCAAGGGGAAAGGTCACATGAAAAGAAACTGTTTCAAATATAAGGATTGGTGCAGGAAGAACAAAGGAGTTCATTCATCGGCGAAGCGCCAAGGCTGATGAGCTGCTGATTTTTGAAGAACTCTACACCAACAGTATTAGAGGCTGTTGGAACTTGCTGATTAGTATTAGACTTTGTTTCTGGTTTTTACTATTAGATGTTATTTTCATTGTGCCGTTGTTTAGGCGAGATATTATAGGATTTGATACAGTTTAATTTTATCATTGAGGGGAGTACACTCTCCATCAGACATATTTTTCAAACAGTTGGTAGTAATATATTAGTGGATGATCTTTATTAGCTGACTTTAGACTTATATTTTATATCATTCTTGTTTTGTATGTTTGTTAACATCAGACATATGTTAAGGTCAGTGGGAGCAGGTTTGTAAGTTATAATTTGGATATCAAGATTACCAGAGATCATAAATATATCGAACTAGAAATTTAAAAGTTATTCAGACTCTGATTTTGCTTGATTTCAAGATAATTTGAAATCCTCATCAGATTCTGTGTTGTTGCATGTTTGGATTGTGAACCCATTAAGTAAAGAACTCTCCACCAGAAATTTTTTAAAGAACTTGTCACTATTATGGAACCTTTTAGAATCGTTTGATTCTTTTATTTAGTGGGAGTATTGTTCATTGTTTTATATTTCAGACATTTATATGATATACATGTCATTGTTTTACACTCTCAGATATTGATATGTTATGGTTATGCAAATTAAATAATTGATGCATCATTTGATTATGTTATGTTTTGACTGCACGTGCAAAAGGTAAAGACATCAAGTGATGGACTTTACATGACGGATGTCATTGATGTCAGGTTTGCCCGAGAGCCTCGCACAAAGCTCTCAAGTTGCTTGGGCTGAACATGGTTGGGCACCATGTTTGAGGCCTTCATTCTGGATACAAGGTGATGGACTTCACATGGCGGTTGCCGTAAAGTATCGGAATGACATGCATATGCTTAAATGCATGTAGCGTGGATAATTTTTGGACGTATACATTTTGATCACATAAGGTTGTGTATAGTCCATATCACACCATACCTTACCACCATAAAGAACCGCTCTGAAACATTAGTATTACTAGCTGTTTGACCATGGAGTGGCTTGTATCATAGTAAATGAACACTAGTAGATGCTAAATGCTTCCATGATCACCGTTAGTGGTGCTTTTGAATCAAAGTGACAGTTAAAGAACACTTAATTCTCGACAGCAATGTTTTTCAAAATTAAAAGAGTGGCCACTCATGTTTTTAAGGTTGTTCAATCCGAAAAGTCATTTTATTTTATTTAAGGATTGCTTCGACCAAGTGGGAGATTGTTAGGGTTTTTCTTATTAAATAAAAACCCATGTGGTCTGGCGCAATCCTTAGTTTTCAAAACTCGGATTATATTGCTGTCAATAGAGAATGTTAAGGATAATGGGTCCCACTAAAGAGATGTGATCAAACAGGGACTCTTTAAGTGTTATTAAAGCTAACAACATGGTCAGGGTTGGTGACCGTTAGATCTTTGGTGTGATCCCTCTTAACCTTTGGATCTTATGATGGGTAGGGTTCCAAGGGTATATAAAGCAAAGAGGGGGTCCCTCTTTTCTCTTACGTCAATTGGAAGCCCCATTGAATCAGACCTAAGGAGAAAAGAGAAGACTCTCTCATCCCTCTCAAGCGCCGAGAAACACAACATCACACCGTGAAGGGAATAGGGAAATTCCAGCGAAAGGTATGAGATTATCTCTTTCAATTCTTGTTTGCCTTTGATTATGAATTCTAGAAAAGTTGATTGCATGATCTAGATCCAGGATTTGAATAATCTTGTTTTGTTTTAACATTATTATTCTTGAATCCCAACAACTTCCTCTTACATGGCTAATCTGTTACTATGAAAAACGAAGTCGATCTTCTTGGCTATAAATGAGCCCCCCCATAATGGGATGAAACTGACACTAGAAATTGTAGTGGCAGCAACTCTGGCATGGCTTATCATTGCTTGTTTTCACCCCTACTTTCCTTCTTCAAAATCTTCTCCCCTAGACATGCTGTCCCAGCAAGACCAAAGTGCAATTCGCAGCACATTCCATTCTTCGATGGCACTGGAACCCAACATTCAGAGGTTCAGAGGCGATCGGCAAACTTCCAACCAAGCATTTGGGACAATGAGTTTTTGCAATCTCTAAATAGTGATTACTTGGTGATTGGGATAATTTTTAATACATTTTACTGTAATTGGACGTCGCTTGCATGGATCATACTAACTTAGGGGACGTTTGGATACACTTAGGTTTTTTCGTTTTTAAAAATTGGAAACGCCTTTCTGTTTTTAATTTTTTTAATTAGGAAACACGTTTGACATTACTAACTTATACTTGTTCAAAAAAAAATGGTAAACAAAAAACCGTGTTTGGTAAATATGATTAAATAATTCATGGTGGTGGTGGTGGTGGTGATAGTGTGCGGTGGTGGTGGGTGGTGTATTGTGGTGGTGGTGTGGAGGTGCGTAATGGGTGTTGGTGGTGGTGGTGATGGTAGTGGTGGTGGGTGGAGGTAGTGATGGTGGTGGGTGGCATTGTGGTGTTGGTGTTCTAGTGGATGGTGGTGGGTGGAGGTGGTAGTGGTGGTGGTGGGTGGTGGGTAGTGGTGGTGGTGGTGGTTGGTGGTGGTAGTGATGGTGGTGGGTGGAGGTGGTAGTGGTGGTGGTGGTGGTGGGTGGTGGTGGGTGTAGTGATGGTGTTGGTGGTATCGTGGTGGATGGTGGTGGTGGTGGTATTGTTGTTGTGGGTGGTGGTGTAGTGGTGGTTGTGGGTGGTGGTGTAGTGGTGGTGGTGGGTGGTGGATAGTAGTGTGGTGGTGATTGTGGACGGTGGGTGGGTGGATGGTGGTGGATTCATGTTTTCCATTTTTGTTTTATGTTTTCAAAAATAGAGATAACAAAAAAAATTCTGATACATTGATTTTCAAAATTTTTGTTACTAATTTTAAAAAACAGAAAGCAGAATAAGCATATTAACAAACATGTTTTGTGTAAAAAATTTCAAAATTTTGAATTTAAAAAGGAAAACAGAAAACGGAAGTACAACTAAACAGGGCCTTAGGATTTTTTCTTTTGCTAGAAACATTTCAAATTTTTGTTTTTAAAAATAGAAAATAGAGAACGGAAGTGCAACTAAATGGGGCCTTTCGAGTTTTTCTTTTCTAGGGGGAGATCTACGTGAGAAAGATCGAAATGCTGAAGGAGGATGTGAAGCGAAGGTTCGATGAAGAAATGGAGACCCTGTCTCTGCTAGAGCTAATTAATACCCTCCAAAGGATAGGTGTGGGGGTACCACTTTGAGAATGAGATCAAAAGAGCCCTAGACACCTTACTTCCCTTCAATAAAAACAACCTGTTGGATGAGGAGGATTTGTATGCCACAGGTTTGTACTTTAGGCTAATTAGACAATATGGGCATGAGGTCTCCCAAGGTAAAATGAATATTTCTCTCCCTCTCTGGATCTCTCTTCCTCTCTCTATTCACACACATACAAACACATCTAACTAGATATTTGAAAAAAAAAAAAATAGATACTTTCAAGAGCTTCAAAGATGAGAAGGATGGTGCTTTTAAGGCATGCATTTCTGAGGTTATTAAGGGAATGCTTATAGCTTGTATGAAGCTTCTTACTATGCTGTAGAAGGAGAGGATATCTTAGATGAAGCCCAGGAATTCACTACTACAAATCTTAAAGATCTCAAAGGGAACATAGCCCCACACCTTATCAAACAAGTGAGTCATGCCCTAGAGCTTCCCTTGCATTGGACGTTGCCAAGGATAGAAGCTAGATGGTTCATAGATTTCTACAAGATGAAAGAAGACATGGACCCTCTGTTACTCGAATTTGCTAAGTTGGATTTCAACATGCTGCAAGCAACATACCAACAGGAGCTCAAAGTTCTTTCAAGGTATTATCGTATCCATATATACACCCATACACATATACAAACACACATACTTCCATGCAAAAAACAAGTGTTGCTAGCATTATATATATAGGACTATGCTACTGAGACCCTACTTAGGGCCAAGACCACCAAGAGTGTGCTCTTAGAGCAAAAGATTTCAGGTGGGGCCCATTTCGCATGGTAGGCCCACCTGAAATCAAGTGGTCTTAGAGCATGGGTTCGGTTGTCTTGGTCCTAAGGGGTCTCCGAAGCTTTATCCATATATATATAGAGAGAGAGAGAGAGAGTAGCATTCTAATGAGCCATGCTCATTGAAACTTGTAATGAGCGGTCCTTAGTAATATGACACGTGGCAAGTTGTTTAGAAATCTGATTGTTGGATGTCAAGACGGGTTGCTCGAGAGACACATGACAAAAACTTAGCTAGATCGGACAATTATAGACCGTCCAATCAAAGAAGGGAAGATTAACTATTTCTATATCCTAGGTAGAGTCTAATGAACTCTAAGGGGTTAATGCTGCAAAATAGGGTTTAATCGGACAGTATAAACATGTCTGATCGGACTGACTAAGTATGAGCTTCCCTTGCAATTTAATAAAACAAATGACTATGTATGCGGTCCACAACAGGGATTACAAAAACATACATGTTTAATTATCAAAATAGTGGATAGTATGTAAATTTATTGAATTGTGAGAGTATGCCTAGCATTCTTATTTTTTGTTTTTGTTTATTAGATCAACTGTGGGGTCTTACTTATAGTGTTATTTGTTTCTGCAACCTAGGTGGTGGAATGGCTTGGGGTTAGGAAAGACGTTGAACTTTACCAGAGACAGGCTAGTGGAGTGTTTCTTATGGAGTAAAGGATTATTCTTTGAACCCCAATTTGGATATTGCAGGAAACAAATAACAAAAGTCGCTTTATTTATAACAATGATAAATGACATTTACGATGTCTATGGTTCTTTGGATGAATTCAAGCTCTTTACTGATATTGTTGAGAGGTTTGTAGAGAATTTTCCTATTAATTAGAAGTTGAAATAGCTGTAGACATTACTTAGTTTTCTCATATTAGTAACAATGAAGTTGATATAGTGATAATCGTTAGATTTATATTGTATTTCGCAGATGGGATATTAACACCTTGAAAGATCTTCCAGACTATATGAAAATACTTTTCCTAGCTCTCTACAACGCTACTAATGAAATGGCTTATGATATTCTAAAAGCGAGGGGATGGGATATCATACCATACCTAAAGAAAGCGGTATCCATTGATTCTTCCTCTTTTGCATTAAATTTTACTGTCTTTCGAAATATGTTCTAATTATCTATTAGTATGCTTTGCTCGTAATCAATATTAAATTGTTGGTGGGTTTGGCTTGTTTTTGTTGGCAGACTTATGCAAAGCGTACTTGGTAGAGGCCAAGTGGTACTACATAGGATATAGGCCATCACTTGAAGAGTATATGAACAATGCATGGATCTCAATTGGGGGAAATGTCATACTAGTTCATGCCTATTTTTTAATGGGGATAAAAATTACAAATGAGGCATTAGAATGCTTAATGGAGTATCCAAATCTCATGCGTTCGCCAACTATTGTTCTTTGATATGCTGATGATCGGGCAACTTCAATGGTATTCGTGCTACGTATTGATATATATTTTTTCGCAATATTATCCAATATGTGAATCAAATCTATTGTTCTTCTTTGAATTGTCTAGTACTTAGTACTTGAGCATCTCATTCAGATTAAAACATGCTAAACTAAGAAAATATATCTCTTATTGCACCTCCATTATGCAAACGTAGGATGAGCTTGAGAGAGGCGATGTTCCCAAATCAATCCAATGTTACATGCATGAGAGTGGCGTTATTGAGGAAATTGCTCGTGAACACATCAAGCATCTGATTAGGGACACATTGAAGAAGATGAACAAAGATCGGGTTTCATCTTCCCCTTTCCCTCAACCTTTTATTAGCGTTGCAGTAAACGTTGCTCAAACAACCCAATTCATGTACCAATACAGAGATGGGTTTAGTGTTCTAGATCGTGAGACAAAGGAGCGAGTTTTATCATTGTTGATTGAACCTATCTCCCTTTTGGAGGGCTAGACTGCCTCTCTATATAAGCATCATGTATTTAAGGTTATGTATTTATATGTTTTGGATGGAAACTCTCTATATAAGCATCATGTATTTAAGGTTAGTATGTTAGTATGTTTTGGATGGAAAAAGGATCCAATATTGTTATTAGTTATAATGATTTGGCCTCTTTATTTATTTATTTTTTTTTTTTTTTGATGTACCTAATTTTACTGTTCTTTTTTTTTTGGGTTAGAATTTTACTTCATTTGACTCCTTGACTCAATAGCCAGGCTTATACTTGCATATTTGTGATTTTTGAATAGGCACAACCCATTTACAAAAGGTTTTGTGGCCTGAATTTGCGCCATTGACATGCACCCCTACCCCTAATAGACTTGAACCCTTTTTAAATTACATATTGGGCTTTAAATTTGTTAATTAATTTTAATACACTTCTTTTAAAGCCTTAATTTTGTAACCTTTTTTCAATTTCAAATGGCCTTTATTGTTTTATAACCAATTTCATTTAGTAGATTGTTAATATGAGTTATTAACGCCATTTACCAATATGGGGAGAATTTATTATAAAAAGGGCATTTCTGTCATGGAACACACTTTGCGGGACACACTTTCTATCATGGAACATTATAAAAAGGGCATTTCTACCATGACACACTTTGGGGGACAAATTTGTTGGATAGGTCTATGGAGTATTATCTAAGTATTAATATTTACTAAAGGCAAATTATACTTATGAATATGAAGTCAGGTCTCCAACGTATAATCAGCCTGCAGTCTTGCAAGGTTGCACATTGTGGCCATTCTCGAGGGACTCAACTATTTCATCGGTCTCACTTTGGTGATCTTCTTCCAAAACTAGGATGATCGTCGTTACCACCTAATCTACAGACTAATTTAAGGATCTCCGACCATTTTTTGTCTGAACCATATTCAAGAATGAGATAGATCGAGAAGTTAGTAATTTTAGTACTAGGATGGTTTTTTGTGAAACGATCTCTTACCGAAGTTTTTTTTTTTTCGATAAAGCTATTATCCGAGTTTGATTCTGCAAATACCTAGGACCCTCTTCTGAATTTTTATCAACCATGGGATTTCATTATAGATTATCCCTAATAGTAATGATATTAGCAAAACAATCAATTTTAATCCTAGTTTTTCTTATGGGGAGCCTTCAACAAATACAATCATGGAAAGGTAGTAGCAAATGCCAAATGCCAGGTCCAACTGGAATTTGATCTGCATCTTACCAAATCTTCTACAAACACCCGAGAGACGCTTAGTTTCCATTTCGGTTGTTGGTGTTTTTCCAAAGTTCTCATAAATCATTGGATTTCATATGAGATTTTTTAAAGTAGCAGCTATATTAGTAACAAATTAACTTTATTCCTAGACTTTTTGATCATGGGACCTTCACCAAGTACAATCATAGAGGGGGAATAGCAAATGCCAAAAACTAGGTCCAACTGGAATTTGATCTGCATCTTACCAACCAGTTCACTATGAGTAGCCCTCATTCGTTAATGGGTATGCAAAAATTCTTTTCAAAAACTATCTCTAAATGTAATTAAAAAAAGAGAATGACTTTAACCCGGAGCTTTGGTTGAAAACGGTTTCCGAGCTCCCAAAATAATCCTATTGACAATGTGTTTTGCTAAACCAAGCAAAAAGTCACTTAAGTTTATTTTTCTATTTACCAAAGCAGCCTATCAATAGGCGTGTAGGCGTGTATTAGACAGCTTTGAAAATCATTTTCAACTAGGTTAGCTAACTCAACCTTGACATGTTAGGGGTTGTTTGACATCAATTATGTTGGTTATTTGATTTTTAGAAATAAACCAATCTGAATTCTCTAAAATGATTTTGTGCTGAAAACCCATTTAAAAATATTTAGTCAAAATCCATTGTAGATAACAAAAATGACATAATTACTTTTGGATGGGGGAAAACCCAGATAATTGTTATATTATTTTAACTAAATTATATAATAAAATTATTATCCATCTAATTATAAAACCTCATTAAATTGCATAAATTATACATGCAATGCTACAAAAATGATAAAATGTGAAATTCCATTAATATGAATTCATAAGACCTAGAGGGGGTGAATATGTCTCGTTCAATCATTCTAAATAATTTCTAGATTCAAATAATTTAACCAATTTACAAATCATAACACATAAAATTTTACATGGAAAATCCTTTTGGAAAAAACCACAGACTAAGTCCAGCAGAAGTACCTCTTCTTTTGAGAAAACTATGAACATGCTCTCTTTTAAATTGGTTCTAATCTCTCATGCAGGTAGTTAGAGGAGGGTGCATCGATGCCCCTCATGTATACCATTCTCTATCTATGTCTCATGGTGGGGCCACTGTGTAAGCATTTTGTAAGAATTTTTCTTTATCAACCACATCTCTGACACATTATAATACTTCTATTAACATATTAATGTCGGCTCGGTTCTTGGAGTATAAATTTTATGGATCCATCAGTTTTTACCAACTTCAACTCCACTTGCCAATTAGGCATCGTAAGATTACTTCATAATCTGCTTATGAGACCCATAGAATAAGCTAAATTCATTATCTTGTATATAACATCACATGATACATGATGCTTTCCATATATCGAGTAGGGTTATGCTTGCCTAACAAGATTTTCCTCATTACTCATATCTTAGACTCATAATTATGGTCTTATCCTACAAGGGTTGACAACTAAGCAATTTGGTTTTTCACGATAATCTGCGGGTTCTTCCAACATGCTTTTCTGAAAATTTAAGCAATTTTAGTTTTTCCACACTATCTTGCAGGTTCTCTTAAAATTTGTTTTAAGACCACTAAGCCATTTGGTTCTTCCATGCTAACCCGCGGGTTCCCCCAACATGCTTATCTGAGTTTTTCCAAAATGTTTCTATGAGCATTAAGCCATTTGGTTTTTCCACGCTAATCTGCGAGTTCTCCCAAAATGCTTATCTAAGTGCTAAGTCATTTGGTTTCCCATGCTAACTTGCGGGTTCTCCTAAAATATTTTTCTATTCATGTCGACATTTGCACTTACACATATTTATTATCAATCTATGGAAAATTGTATGCATTGCATCAATCTATGAGGTCCTTGTATATGCTCCACACTAAAGCAAAACTTCATATTCTTATCTCTTCACATTCTTCAACCTCAAGACATAAAGGGAGAAGATAAACATCTCTTTCTTCTTCAACATCATGGGATATGGAAATTAAAAACAAAGGGGCCCCATCCAGTCATCTCCAAATTTGTTATCTTGTAAGGATCCTTACAGCTTGGGTAAGTCCCACCTTATGATCCTCACAAACAAGATTTAATTAGCACTGCCATCTTTTCACATGCAAAGCGGAAGGACCCGATTTTATCAAGCTCATACCAGAAGTAGTGGCCTGGATCCACTACCAACGCCAGTTGAACCTCCCCTGATTTCAGATCTTTCTCGCCATGGGATCTTCGTACATCTTCCGACTAGAAGTGAAAAATATGGGTTCTAGATCTTTCTCACCACGGGATCCTATACAGTGAGATGAACCAGCCATTGTCATCCATTTGTGGATCACTTTGACAATACCTCTTCCTCAGAGCATTCCTAGCAGCCTCACCAAAATAACCTTTTGGTTATTTTGCTGAGCCAAAACAACACACATATTTTTTTTTTGTGGTTGTGCTTTTGAAACAACAACTAACAAAGAAAAATGTGTGGTATTATATGCTATTTTTTTTTAGCATTTAATCAAGGGTTACTAAACCTTTGAACAACCATCTAAAAAAAAACAAAAAGTCCGTTAAAAAGTCGTACAACTTGCACTCGGCCATCCAAGGCTGAAAAATAAATTAATTAAAAATAAAGTAGTAAAAAAAAAAAAGGAAGAGTATGTTCAAATCCGAAATTCCTTCTCTTTTTTTTTTTTCCAGATTTTTGTGGTGTGTTTCTTCATGTTTTCCCTTCAGACGAGCGGAAACGGCGCCATTTGAAAGTAGGTGTTTTCCGTCGCTTGAAAACACGCTATTATCAACATTTTAATTAATCCGAATCCTGCAAATATATGAAAATGGTATAAGGATTGTGTTGGATGTCGAATCCTCACTCGTGAACTATGGGGTTAGTATAAAGAAGAAACTAAAAAATAAGAGAAAATTGTAAAATGATGGAGGGATGAGAATGATGAATAATGGGTTTTCTTTTTAAAACAATTTTTTGGGAGAGATATTATTAAGACCTACTAATAAAATGACCAACTATTAATTAATGAAAGAAAATAAAGCATAGAAATAGATAACATTTATTCATTTAAAAAAAGTCACTTACAAAGTTGAATTGAATCCCATTACATCCAAGAAAATTTCAGCAATCGGGAAACTCTCACTAAACGTAGTTGCAAGTGTTCTGAGTGAGGTTTTTGAGGAGTTCAGAAGAGAAGAGGTTGAGAGACTTAGACAGAAAATGGGTTGAGAGAAGAAGGGGTTGAGAAATGAGAGAGAGATGAGAAGAGAAATTAGGGGGGAGGGAACCATCTATAAGGGAGAGAGAGGGGTGAGTATTTATAGAAAGTGATTAGGGTTTTGTAAAGATTAGGGTTATAAAAGTGGGCTAAGGTTTTTAGAAAGAGATTGATGGCTAGGATTAAGATTTTGTGATAAAGAAGAGATGGATGGTTAGGATTTTGTAGAGAAATAGATTAGAGTTTTAACATAATGGAGAATTTAGGGAGAGCTAAAGGGGAAAAAAAATATTTGAAGATATTGTGGGATTAGAGTTACCATGTAAGAGAGGAAAAGTAGATATTTGAAATAAATGGTTAGGATATTAGAAGGATGAGTGATTATGATAAATTAGAGGGGAAATTGGTCATGGTTTTAAAATTACAAAATAAAAGCAAACAAAAATAAGCAAATTAAGGGTCTTGAACCCTGGTCTCTAACATGATTTTCAGTGGCCTTTGCCAATTATGCTTGCTTATTTCTTTGTCTTGCAGGGAATATTTATCAATTGAGTCACTTTCTCTTAGAAATGTATTCTTTGATTCTTTGATTCTTTGACCTTCTTCAGTCACTAGCTCAGCCCATGCGTGTCCCATCTCTAGATGATATAGCCTGCTGGCCTTTTAGCTTTCAATAATGGGGTTTCGATGGTTGCTTTCGGCTTCCTGGTTCTTGAAATCGTTCTAATCTGGGGTCTTGAAACATTAAAGCACGTAATTAGAGTTCATAAAAATAACTTTGAATCTAGACTTTTAGAAATATGTTAAATTCATGCAAATGTACCATTTTTACCAAAAATGTGTGCGCTATGTAATGGAGGGAACCCTTACGTAGAAAAGTTTCTAAAATTAAAAGTTTACGTACTAGAGTTTGACAACGCCTCAAAAGATAATAGCGAAAATAAGCGCTTTTAAGCGAATATCAGTCGTTCAATTACCAATCTCGACACTCTTTGACAAAGAGGGGTAGCTATTAGCACCCAATTTTTATACCCCTCTCTTAACCATGGTTAGCCTAATTTAACCCTAATTAACCCTGATCAAACCTAGTCAAACCTTAGGTCAACCCTAGTCAAACCCTAGGTCTAACCCTAGGTCAATCCTAGTCAAATCATAGGTCTAACCCTAGATTAACTATAGTCAAAACCCTAGTTTAACCCTAGTTCAAACCCTAAGTTAAACCATCATCCAATCCTAGTTCAAATCCTAAGCCTAACCTTAGGTTAAACCCTAGTCAAACCTTAGTCAACCCTAGACCTAAACCCTAGGGTCTACCCTAGCTAGCCCTAGCCTAGCCCAAGTCCAACCCTAACCCTAAGTCGTAGACCCAAGGCCCACATAAGACCAATCCAAGGCCACTAGGGCCAAAACCTGTAGGTAGCCAAGACCCAAGCCAAGCCCTAGGAGGGGGAGCCCAGGCCCCAAATTTGAATATTTCAAGAATGTCTGTAGTGTATCTACCAAAATTTCATTTTAGATAACTTTCATACCGCGTGCATGAGCATTTAACTCTGGGCAGACCTTTTCTTGAAAAAATTCTTAAATGGCGGTAAACTATTTATTGCTATTATCCATTTACCTTAGTACATGAATGACGTTACTGGAATTACCGCCATTCCCATTGTTTACATGCAAAAAACTCCTGCACCCCCTGCGCACCTTAGGCACGCCTCCAGTAGCCTCCCACGCCTCCTGAGACCTTCACCTACCCTTGTCCGAATTCCCTTGGTGTCCCCAATCCCTTCTCCTATAAATCCAAGTCATCCTCACTTGATCTTCCCTACTCGAAAATTCCCACAAATATTGGAGAAGATTTTGTCAAAACCTCCACAGAGGCCCTCACCCAATCCGAAATCTCACCCAGGAGTAAAGGGAAGACCCTAATGTTTAGCTTGGGCTATCCTCTCTAAGAAGGGTACCTTACCCTTGCACACACACCCTGACCATACCTATCAAGCACCACCAGAGGGTAGGACTCCACCCTCCCCCACTTCTTCTTTCTTTTGTACATCACCTGTGAGCTCTTGGTCCTATTCTAGGGGACCTCTGATTTACTGTAAACCCAAGAGCAGAAGTCCCCTTTCTCCCTCCATGAACAAGAGGACCCTCTTAATGAGAAAATCATCTTTTTTGTGCATATAGCCCAAGTCCTATACCCCCCAAATCCCCAGAGTATTCCTCAGCATTGGGAAAGTCTCTAGGTAGCCGTGGCTCAGTGCCCAGGGAGCGCACTCTTGTAAAAAAAGCTAGAATGACAGTAGAATAACTTCCGTCATTCTGAACCTTCCCATCTCAGTGACTCCACACCCTATTTGTTAGGTCCCACGCACTATTTGTTAGGTCCCTGGTACATTCTTAGGCATGGTTCAGGTCCTTAAGACCTTCCCCCATCTCCCGTGATCATTTCATGCCATGTAGACTGCCTTAACCAGGGTTAAAATGTAAAAAACAAGAAAAATTCAGAATATCAGTAGTGTGTTTACTGATATTTTGGGATTTTCTTTTAAAATCAATGTCAGGCCTCTATGGGCCCAATCCAGACCAGGCCCCTGATCATTCCCAATGGTCCCTTGACCCTTTGGGGATCCTCTTTGGCTCTTCTATTGGCTGCAAAGCTATTGTTATGGAAAACAGTGACAATGGTGGTAGTTATTCTACAGCCAATTTCAATTTACAAAAAAATGAAATTAGCGGTAATTATACTACTGCCAATCTCATTATTTTCATATAACAGTGGGCCTTGTAGGGCCTAGACATGATAGGAGGCCATTTTAGGCTTTGCCAAGCCATCTGGGCCCACCTCAGACTTAACCAAACTCTTAACTAGGATTAACTCAATCCCATTTAATTTTTAACCATAGTTAGAGTAACCTAACTTGGAAAAATGAGAACAATCTCTAAAATTCTCAAAAAATGTAAAAATGATAAAGAAATCAAGTCTTGATTTCTTTAATTATGGTTAACACATTTTAACCATGGCTAATTCTTATTAACTATGGTTAATCGATTCTAACCATGGTTAAATCGTCTAACTTATGAAAAATCCAAAAAATTCCTACAAAATCTAAAAAAATTCAAATTGAGCAAAAAATATGATTTAGATTTTTTAACCATGGTTAGCAGTCCTAAACATGGTTAACTCACCTCTTCACTACGTTTAGTCAACTTAATGCATGGTTAAGCTCACCCTAGGCTTCTGGGCCCATGTCTTAGCCTCCGGGCTCAACCCTTGGCCTTCGGGCCCAACCTTAGGCCTCCGGGTCCATGCCTTAGCCTTTGGGCTCACCCCTAGGCATCCGGGCCCAAATCTTTGGCTTCCGAGCCCATTCCCTAGCCTCTAGGCCCAATCTTTGGCTTTTGGAGCCAAACCATAGTTACCCAATGCACTTGACCTCCCCGGTCAACCAACCTTATTCTCCGGACTAAACCCTAGTCACCCTAGTGCACATACACACTTCACTTAGCCTTGGCACAGGCTCATGTGCTAGAACTACGCTCGGTTTGATTTCACCCCGGTGAGTACGTAGGTAACCCAACCCGGGTCGACCATAGTTATAATTTTTTTCCATTTCTTGGATTAGTATAATCTAAATAATTAGACATTTAATCAATTTTGGACTTAATTTGACTCATACCTAGGGAGTAGGTAACCATTGAAAAATGGGAGTTCCGGGGTGCCTAACACTTTCCCCGGGACTTAATCGAACCTCTTACCTAGATTTTCATTGAAACCATTAGACCTTATTCATATCCAGAACCTATCCCTTAGAATAATAAATAGATGACGACTCATAATCCAATCCCCAGTGGGCGAATATCCGCTCTCACAACTCATAGGTGCTGAACTTGACAGACTTTCGCTAGGTTCTATTGTGGGGTTTGAAGGCTTGCTAAGAAACCACCTTGGTAAAATGGGTTGAGCCTTTGCGGTTGGTTGCAATCTGGCACCCATAGACTCTCTTGAATTTTCATCCATCGTTCATGGCTTCAAGTGACATTAGACTTTGGAATCTCTCGATTAATTGTTCATGTGGACTCAGAATGGATTGTTGATTGCTTAAATGATAGATCTAAGCCCCCTAGCGATGGAGAACTTATCACCAAGTAGGAAAAAGTCTCCTATCTCCATTTGTTTCTTGTAATATCTCTTATATTTGGAGAGAAACAAATAGAGCAGTAGATTGACTTGCCAAATACTATTAAGGATAGTCTAGTTTCCAATTCCATCCTAATGACATCCCTGAAAATCTCCAGAAAATCATTTATGAGGATTTGTCTAGAAAATTGTACTTTAGATTGTAACTTGAATCTCTATTTATATATCTGGTTGGGATCCACCTAACCATAGCTTACCTTCCTAAAAAACAATTATGGTTAAGATTCATTAACCCTTAAAGTTAATGCATCAAAACATGAATTTTAATTAAAAAAAATTTGACCACAATGTTTAGAAAAACTTGTTAACCATAGTTCAAGGGCAATTAAAGGGGTGTCCCCTTTAAAATCCCTTTAACTATAGTCAAGATTATCTAACCTTGGTTTTGAGAAAAAAATTAAAAAACATTAACCATAGTATAAGAGCAATTGAAGGGGTGTCCCTTTTAAGTTCCTTTAATTGCGGTTAAGATTCACAAAATTTTAAGGTTAAAGCATCTAACCTTGGTTTTCTAGGAAAATATTAAAAAAAATATAACCACAAGGTTAAAACTTGTTAACCATAGTTCAAAGGCAGTTAAAGGTGTGTCCCCTTTTAACTCCCTTTAACTGTGGTTAAGATTTACTAACCCTTAGGTTTAAAGTATCTAACTTTGGTTTTTAGAAAAAAATATTACCACAAGGGTTAAAACTTGTCAACTATAGTTCAAGGGCAGTGAAAGGGGTGTCCCATTTTAACTCCCTTTAATTGAGGTTAAGATTTACTAACCCATAGGGTTAAGGAATCTAAACGTTATTAGAAAAGAAATTACCATAGGGATTAAAACTTGTTAACCATAGTTCAAGTATAGTTAAACGGGCTTTGTGAGGTTCTTAAATAATTCAAGGATATAATAGTTATTTGACTAGTAGTTATAAACGAAAGTCCAACAGAATTAAGGGTTGAAAATGGTAGGTTAATTTGCAAATTTGTTATACATAATTATGTTTTTGCAAAAAAAAAAATCATCAACTTTCTCCTTCTCTAGATAAGAAAGACAAAAATTATTGGTGGGACCCACAAAAAGATGTTATATATTTTATGTTCTTGTTTAAAAACGAGGAAAGTAGATAGGAAGAAAGTAGATAGCATTGCTACACTTTGGGTCCCGCATTCAGTTGGGTCTATTTTTCAGCTTTCGAGTTTGTACATAGTCCATCAGTTAGTGGTGTCAATGGCCCAACTTTTGGCTTGTGCCTGACGTGTTTATAAGAGATTTTGTGGCCCAAATTCGCCTCGATTGATTCACCTACCTTCAGTACCTAGTTAGAAAAAGATAATTACCTTGTCAGTATTGAATCGTATTGGCTTTCACATTAGGCCAAGGCCGTGAATTCTGCATTGGGCTAGGTTAGTGGGCCACTTGCCACAACATCAAGTAAAACTTTTGTCATTTCATTGAGAATCTATACTACTTCTATATACCAATTAGTATCTACATGGCACACTCCATTGCTCTTTATTTTCTTCAAATTAGTGCCACGTGGCACACCCTTCAACCAATAATTTTATTTCATGTGTAAATTAATTAAAGCTTCATAACCCTTTTTATTCTTATATACCCCCCCACTTTCCTATTGCGGCACCTCATTGGTGTTCCCATTACGTCTTCTTTGACTTCCCAAGAATCCAATCTATCTCCTATGAATTTCCCTCCTAAATAACTCCCCCCTCTCTCCATTAATCTCCTCAACATGTTTGCACCCAATTGTCTTCCAACCGAAGGGTTGCATACAGATAATCTATGTTAGCACAATCAAAATTAATTAAGTAGACCCACTTCTCTCTCCTCCCTATCATCTTCTTCTCTACCAAACCGTCTCCTCTCCTCCTCAACGTGGAGTCGTTTTGTCTTCTCACTCTTTTTAATTAGTCTCATCGTCTTTCACGTACATTAGCATCTTAAGTCTCTTTCCTTTTCATTTCCCTTTCTACATCTATAAAAGGAGACACACTCCCATCTATTATCTCACGTTCTACATCCAGCACTGAATGCCCTTGTACGAGCATCAGCCATCATCTCCACCGGCCCCTTCATTCTCAACCTCGACTGTGATCACTACATTTAGATCTACAATTCCCAAGCAATGAGGGAAGGCATGTGCTTCATGATGGACCATGGTGGTGACCGCATTTGCTATGTCCAGTTCCCTCAAAGGTTTTAAGGCATTGTCCCTTCGGATCGCACGCTTACCACAACACTGTCTTCTTTGATGTCAGTATGCTGCTTTTCCCATCGTAGACCTACCAATGTCGTTTCAACCCCCACCCCAGATGAGAAATATCCTTGATCCCTACAATTTTCTATCCTTCCAAAGACTTCTCTTCTTTCCAAAGATTCTCCTTACAACTTACTAGTCTTTTAATTTATAAGTTGTAGGGTTGAAGCTTCCCATAGATCAGGCGGTGGTAGAGGCAAAGGGGATGCGGAAGAAGAAGAAGAAATGGATGATTAAAATAGAGCATTTCACACTGATAGAAATATTCCTGAGACTTCAAATGAGTTCGTGAAGCAGGTCTCTTCCCGTGCTTACGATATGCGTACACGTACACCTTCAATGAACATTCAATTGCACAAGCTATCTCAGATAGGAAGTCTTGGCCCGTGCACAACAGTTCGTGGTGGCCCTGTCTCTCTTTCTCTCTCTGTGTGTTGGGATTCATCTATGGATCGATTACTTTTTTATGTAAATTTTAATATCTTGTGTGATTCAAGCTTTGTTTACAATTATTTACATACGTACATATTAGTTTTGTTATTTGGTAAATCGAAAAGTGACCGAAGTTGGGAACGTTTGACATGTCATTGGAAAATCTGATCACTACACACTTAATGCTATAATTCTGATCATCTCTTTCTGTGTATGTTTCCATCCCCTCATTCAGTATTTTATATTCATAAAATTACTTGAAAAAGGAGTATCCAAGTACACGTATTATCCTTTCTATGGATAATAACTTTAAAAAATCTATCCTATTATCATATTGTCCATTAAAACTCCATGAGCCTGAGAAAACTGAGTTGTAGTATTCTGAAATGGTGATTAGAAGGGCGTGTTAGTGACCATTGTTTGTGATGTTGCAATCCTTTGTTTAACTCGTGCATAAGAAGAGTTGCTTTATGGCACCCTTCTTTGTTCTCTTTTATGATTCATGATGCCACGTAAATTCTATCACTAGCATTAAGCGAAGTGGGCTCCAGGGTCAAATTAGTCATCTCATTAAGTAGTAAAAACTATTCAACTTCTTTCAATTAAGTGTACTCTGTCAAATTAGTTATCTCATTAAGTATTTGAAATTATTAACTTTTTTCAATTAATTATGTGTCTCTCCAAGAATCCTCTTCTAATTTTTTCACGTTATTAAAGGGGGATTCTTTGTATCCTTCCATAACCAATAAGTGATTCAATTTATCAAAATAAGTTGATTCAAATAAGGTGAATAAGTGAAGAGTCCTTCTTTAATGATTTGTTTTCCTATCTTTTATATAATACTCAATCTCACACCAATCTCAAATGAGGGGCATGCCTTAGCGTTCCTTACTCGAGGGCCAGGTGTCATTAAGTACAAGCCTGAAAGGAGCATTAGTTGGATATGCAAACAAAAATAACTTTTAAAAAAAAAAAGGTTTTTATTTCTTTCATTTGTGGCCCCGGTGTTAGCAATGCAGTTCAGGCTAAACCACTCCTAGTGACCCAAGGCGAGACTACTAAATAATCCCTAACCTATACCTAAAGAGGGGTAGAGTTTCTCTATTTGAGTAGTCCATTCCTTATTTATTTTATTTTTAATAAAATTGTGGAGTGTTGGCCTTATTAATAGCTTTGGTTTGCCCCATAAAAAGGAAAAACACTAACACTTTGGACATAGGGCTTAGCAAAAAGTGTTTTTGATTTTTCTTGAGGTATAGCAATGCGATTAAGACTATCATTTCCCTAACGATCTGTTCTTTCCTGAAACTTATAAAGTTTAGCAGTTTGTACTTTGTCATGGTAGTTGTTAGGAAACTTAGAGTCACTTTGTCAAGATTTCTAAAAAACTTAATTTTTATCATTATGAGATTATGAGTTTTGTCATTTTTTATGAGATTTGAAATCATTCATTCTGTTGCATTTGAAGTCTTCTGGGAATTACAACTATAGAAATGAAAAACACAATACATCTACTCAAAAGAAAATGCACATTATTCACTGATAAATGTGTCTTCTACCACTTGGTCGTAATGCTTTTCTCTGAATGCAGCGGTCGTCCAACCTACAAATACACTCTGATTATCAAGTTAGATATACTTGCTAGAACTAGAGGGCAGAAAGAAGAAGATGATCTAATCGAAATAGCCCCCCTTTTGAATGAGATCTCAAGTTCTTTGTAGTTGGGGGGGGGGGGGGGGGGGTAGTTGTGGGTTAGGGATTCAAGTTGCCGGGAGCTTCAACAAAGGAATGGTGTATCTCTTTTGAATGGTCTTCTCATTAGTCCATCACCCTTTGACTCTACTTACTCTGTCTGGAGGGTTAGTTTTCTGCTATTATGAATTTTGTACAGTAGTGCAGGCTAATTGCAGATGCTCGTCCATGTGGTAGTGGATTGGGGGTCCAGAATAGGTTGACAACTTGAATCTCTTGTATGTACGTCAAAGTTGTACCACGGTCTAGTGCGATAGGACACCTCTAAGTATATACTGGATGGTTACTCTATTGCTCAGTTGCTCTGTAGCTCTGTTCAAATGATCTACCGCTCGGTACGAAAGTGATTTAAGCTATTGGCCAAGTCAGATTTCTTGTTGTCTGAACTGATGCTCAACTTGTAACGAGGCTCGGTTAGTTAGGTCAAGAGGTCGAGGCTAGCAAGCAAATCTGGGCTCATAGTTGGATGGTTGACTGGCCGAGCTAGAGGTCATCTCGGGATGCCTAAAGGTCAACTCGGGATGAGGTCTCATCGGCCAATTCGCAAGGATGATAATTTGGATTGTACGACTCCATACAGCCATCTCGGGTTGGGATCCATTTGAACAACGTTGGCAGTTGTGGTCAAGCAAGTTGAGGAATGAGGACATGTTGGGTATGGCCGAACAAAATGCCTATGTAACAACCCCAAAACCCCACCTTAGTCATAATGGAACTTTGGATCCGCTACATTACTTATCCATGCTTAACCTCCATAACAATAAGGCAGAATTAAAAGATAATTGTCCATAAATAATGACCATAAAATTTATTTCCATAAAAACCTCTCATCCGATATATAAGAAACCGATAATAATCCAAATCCATAAACATAAACTGAAATAAGCCCAATATACCCACCATGATCAGGTAGAATAAAGTCATCAAATAACGATAAACAGTCTAAGCAACATCCTGGAATAACATAAGTCTAAAACAAAACAATTCAAAAAACAAACTATGATCTACTAGCATGGATAACTATCAACATCTTTGGTTTCCTCCCCTGGAAGCTCACCTACTTCTCTTTCTTCAAAGTACTCCTCTTACACCCAAAGAGCAGCTACCTGATCCTACGCTAGACCTGAACGACAATAACAGGTCGACTAAACATTGAATACTCAGGGGATATCCTAACTAACCAACAATAGCACATGCATATATCCAATATTCAAATCATGTAACAATTGTAAAATTAATAGTAGTTTAATATAACATGAATATAATTAGAGTGCGGAAACATGTGAACATCATGACTTAACTTGACTTGTGTATTTGTGTGACTCTTAAACTTGTGACTTTTAGACTTGTAACTCTTGAACTTGTACCATGAATGCAATACATGCTTGTTTTCCCATAAAATAGTTAACGAAGTCTTTGTATTTAGATTCATGGAGGTGCATCAACAGAAGCGTAAGTAGAGCTCTTAAATCCCAAATGTCCATGATAATTATCTAGGACTTGAAATCTTATTCATAGAAAGCATCAACGAATACCGGAGCTACTTAAATTTTAGGGTCCTTGTAAAAATCATGTAGTGTCCTTATCCTTATACTTATATTTCAGTGTTCAAAGTCCTTATACTTGTAATTCAGTGTTCAGAATCCTTATACTTGTACTTGTACTTGTCCTTATAATCAGTATCCAGTGTCCGTGCAATGTTCGTGTCCATGCAATGTCCGTGTACCCGTGAGACTTGTAAACTATCACACATGTCCACTTGTGCTTGCGTGTCGTGATTAACGTCCTAATTCGGTCATCACTTAGATTCCATCTTCCGTCAAGAAACTTCGCTACGTTACATCTCCCTAGTTAGAGAATTCCCGACATGGAGGACTTCCTCTAAGCATTGGCTTACCCGAATATCAATCATCATGCAACTTGAATAAGCATAATTCATCAAAACATACTTGACATATTCATGCTAACATTTCTAAGCATAATTCATCATAGCATATCTTATTACACTCATACAAGCCTTTCAATATCATCACTTTCCATACTTAGCATTCTTAGGCATTTCAACAAACGTATACAATGCATTAATTATGTATACAATACCCTTCCCATTTTCACATTCCCAAACCACATCACTACTCATTCATAAACCACATTCATCAATTCCAAACCTTACACCAATCCACACCTTCATAACTCATCCCTTCTCCATTTTAGCCCATTCATCATCATTTCTATACATCCATAATCCATAATTCAATTTAAGCTTATATCAAACAAATCCATTTATATCCTTAATTAACATGCAAATCCATACTCATTCATCATTTATCATAATAAATCAATAATCATAATAATATAAGAGTTAGATAAGTGAAGACATCAATCTCAAATCGCATTTCATTTCTTTAATTCATCCATAATCATATAGATCTCTTGATAATCCATACACATTCTTATTTAAGCATACAAACATATTAATAGGGTTGAGTTAGAAGAGATATCGAACTTAAGGATCCTTTCCTTGGATCTAAATCGCTCCCGAAAAGCTTTGGGAAAGATCTCCAAGCTAATCTTCTTTCTCTCTAAGCAAAACTATTTTTCTCCAAGCTAAAACTCTCTTAGAATCCTAGGTTCTCTCTTTTCCTTTGTCAAATTAGGTTGGAAATAGATAAAATACTTTAAAACCTCGAAATAGGACCCTTAATTATAGTCCAAATGGTTTAAAAACCCTAAAATCCGTAATTTTATTTTAAAAAAACTGGGCGCGGGTGCGATCGATCGCATCTATGGTGCGATAGATCACACTTAGACCCGAGAGCAAACCCCAAAAATTGACTAAATGTGATTGATTGCACTTTCTGTGCGATAGATCGAACTAATGTGCGATAGATCGCACTTGCTTTGCAATAGATCGCGGCCCCCCGGATTCCGACTGTTTTTCCTTCACTTTGGTATTTTGACCATAACTTTTGACTCGTTTATTGGATTTTGATAATTCAACTTGTGTTAGACTTGTACTTCAAAGGGGAACAAATTTGTCTCTAATTGAAAAATCCTAATTCTGAGTTTTGAATGGTCTAAATGGGCTCTAAAACTGACTGGTCTAGAATTTCAGCAGACAAAACATCATAAAAATATTGACTTAGCTTAAACTCATAATCTGAAAAAAAAAAAAAAAAAAAAAAAAAAAACATTAAACATAAAACTCGAAGAGGGTTCTAATACCTTTCTAATGGTTCAAGAATCACTCGATTCCAATAAGCGGTGACAAAACTAGAGCTTCCTAAAGTTGAGGGTATGTTAAAGTCTCTCTCTCTTTACAACTTTGATTAAGTTTTGATCACATCACACCAATTAGATATAAATACATACACATTAAAATATCAGAAAGACTATTATACCTATAATACTTGCATTAAAGGCATGGAAAAGATTCAGGTCTTTACAGCCTAAGTGATTTATTCCCCTTACACCAAGAACTATCAAAAAGACAATTGACTCCATTTCATGCCTCTTTCTGATATCCCACTTGGTGATTTAGTTAACTATAAACAAAGACTAAATATACATAAGGACTAAAATATTCAAGAATAATCTCATAGATTTTTTTAGGGTGTCAAACTTGCCATCCGGTGAAAATGTAGCGTTGCATCGGGTTGGCAATCAGAATAAGTAATGCATCTCTTAATATTACACATGCCTAGCTCTTCCTAATATTTCACAAGCTAATTTAGTCAATCATAAAGAAAGATTCAACTAATATAAAGAATAAGATAATAATGGGTTGGCAACTGAAGTAAGTAAATGCCTCTTCCTAAGCGAGTGTTAATATGAGCAGGGCGGAGTCAAGAATTTTTCCTTGGGCCGCCGGGGGTGCTACATATATCAGGATCCGGGTATGGGGCCTTGGGTACATCGTGGTCATAAAATTCGTTAATGATATATTCCCAAAAGATGTTCAATAGCAAGAAAAAGTGAAAAAAAAAGGGGCCTGTCTTCATTGATTCTTACCCACTTTTTTAATTCCCACTAATTGTGGTAAAGATTCACATACCCTTAGGGGATCATCCATTTAACCATAAGTTTTAGAAAAAATAATAACTTTAAGTTGTTTAAGCTTAACCATGGCTAAAGGGATGAAATGGGAAGACATTTGACACATGTCCCTTATGACACTCAGTAACTGTGGTTAAGATTCACTCACCCCTAAGGTTTTTACATCTACCCTTGGTTTTATTTTAAAAAAAATTAACTCATAAGATAATAAATCTTAACTAGGGTTAAAAGGGACACTTAAGGAATTTATACCTTTATATTATATATATATAAGTACAATATCTGGGGGGGCAATATATAAAAAATTTATATACTATTAAATTTATTTTTAAAAATTTATCCATACTTTATTTTAAAATTTCAAAAAATTTAGGGGGTCATGGTCCCCTTACCCTTGGCTCCTCCCATGAATATGATGCAGAGCTTTACTTCAAGTGTCTTGAGCTGAGGGGAGCTTCCCTAGCTTCCCATTTTAATGCATGGATGATGGTAACCTTGTTATAATAAAGAAATAGTGGCAATTTAGTAAATAGATTTCACTCTACAATTATCAAATTTCCACTAATTTTAAACCAAGAAGGGAGCTCTGCCCAAGGCTCATGAAGCATAAGCATAGCTCCGCCTCCGACTCATAATATCCCACATGATAATTTATCAACCATAACAAAGACTATACTAATATAAAGAATAAAATATTCAAGAATAGTCAGCTATATTATTTAGGGTGTCGAATTGGCCCTCTTCAAAAAGGAGTATTGACACCCCGCATCTTGCGTGAGTGATAGGGGTGTGACCTTCAATGGGGAAGGTCTGGGGATCCAATCCCCCCGAGTATGAGTTGCAAGAGCTCCACTGCCCAACGAACATCTAACTATACCAACGGACTAAAGTAGGTAAATGATTACTGCAAAAAAAAAAAAAAAGTATTGCATTGGGGTTGACAACTGGATTAAGTAAATGTCTCTCCCTAATATCCCACTTGCTGATTTAGACTAAACTGAATTTAAAGAGTAGAATATTATCATAGATTGACAACAGGAATAATAAAAGGGCTGCATAATGCATGTTGGCAACAAGAAGGAAGTAAGAACCTTCTAATGACTCTTTCTAATGCACCTTTTGTAGTCAACCAAAGAGAGACTCAACTATGAAATGCTACCCTAGTAGCAGCCTTACAAACTCCTATTGAGGTAGCAAAATGTGTCACTACTTTTCCTTGTGACCTTTAGAACTAGTTGAAATCAGGGTTACTTAGTTCGTTACCTACTAGTATGAACTATTTTGTGGTTCGGTTCGTTTGGGTTCGTGAAATTGAGTGAACCCACTATCCGAACCCAATAGCTTTGGTTCGGCAAAATTTTTGTTCGGGTTTGACGAACTTTTTGTTTGTGTTAGATGAATTGGTTCTTTAAGTTCGGCAATAAAACTTATTTTTAATGTTTTTTTTTTTAAATAAGTTTATAATATATTTATTTACACGATTTATATATATATATATATATATATATATATATATATATATATATATATATATAATATTAATATCATAGAGGCGAACCAAGCTACCGAACCAAACTAAAGAACTAAGCGAACTGAGAAACGAACATCTCATCCTACCCCTGGTGAACCGGGTTCACTTTAGAGTGGTGAATTGTAAACCCGAATTTGAATTCGAATTCGAACAGAGCGAACCAACGAACCAAGTAGCATTGGTTGAAATTTGCATATGAAGCTACCACTCTTCACTCTTCAACTAAAGAATAAAATAGAATGAACATTTCTATGCCATCCGATTGAAAGTAAGAAAATTGGCGATTTGTATAGCCTCAATAGTCTGTTGAGCCTAAGGGCCTAATGCTATCGAACTAGAGCCTACTTAGGGTGTCAATGAGCCATGGTCCGGCCCAAAAAAATCCCACCTATTACCCATATATTAGGTCCTATGACTAAGACCGGGCTCCTTTCTTAGGCTCATATTACTATGGGGCGGGCTAGGTTAAAGCCGGGTATACTTATATGTATTTATTAGCTAAATACTTACCAATATATAATTAATGGGAAGCTCACACGGTTATGTACAATATTGAACTCACGGTTATACATAATACTCCATGTGGGTTCTTGTCCTTGTGGGTCTTGTTTAATTTTTTTTCAATTCTATCTTATCTTATATAGTAGACACTATAATTATATTACATATATTTATACAATACTAGTAGAAGTGCATGTGCAAGGCACGAATAATTTTTTCATTATTAAAATATAATTTAGAAAAAAATATATAATTTTTAGTACATTTTCATTAGACGTCACGTTACTATTTTTATATTAAATAATTTTTAATATAATATTATATTTTATATAAATATAATTGAGTAATTAAATTTAATATTTCTTATATTAATTTAAATTTAATATTAGAAAATTATTTATCTTTTCTTAGTTGCTCTCCGGGTGCAATCCAGAATTTCTACGGTCCTTCTCATAAGGGTCGATCAATCGGGGTGTGGAGATTATAGGAAAATACTATTCATAGTGGTCTTCCTTAAAATATGGTAGAGTCTTAAACCAACTCTTCTTTCCGTGAGACTCTCTTTCTATAGAAATAGAATTCTTCCCTAAAATATGGTAGGGTCCTAAACCAACTCTCTTTCAATAATGGGTTCACATAATATTAAATAGTGACTTAATTAAAGTTTGGTTATATTATAAGTTATGTATTAAATAAATTAAGTTAAGGAGTATTTACGTCTAAGTAAAGTTTTGCATACTCCTTGTACTTTTATTAGTAGAATGATATATATAATAAAACTTATATATTATACTATAAATATACATTATTATATATTTATTAAGTAGAGATGGGTCGGCCAAAGCCTAGCTCAGTTTGGCCTTATTAATAGTAAAGTTTGGCATATCCTGGTCTAACTAAACAAAGGTAGGACTTGGGCTTATATATATATAAGCGCATTTAAAATGGGTCTAGCCCAAACCCGGTTCGGCCCGGCCCATAATTAGCAGCCTTAAGCATTGTCCAATCAAACTCATTTTTTCCAAAATGTCTTCGTTCGAACCTACATTGAAATCCAATGGTCAAAATTTCAAAAACAGGCCACATGTTAAGCTTCTAGAGGGGATGTTCACTAGAACCTCTAGTGCACTCATATATATAGTCATGTTTGATTGGTAGGATAAAAATAAATATAGATTGTCTTTTAGAGAAATGGTCAAACAAGCCTACTTTTCTTGGATTTCATCAGATGGGTGGGCGGTCACTTCAATCTCCGTCTTCAAGATCCATAAGCATTCATTTTCTTTCATCATTCTTCTGTTGTTGATTCCATTGGGGATAATAGATCTGTTAACCAGTGTTAATAGCTGATTTTTTGGGGTTGTTCGATTTGAAACTCGCGTACCTAACCCTAGGTTCAAGCAGTCCCCATTATGGCCCAAACAAAGGGACAGCTTCCAATCGATCAACCGCTTGAATAAGGAGGTATTTTCATTGCCTATGCTAATTCTATTGACTTTCGCTACCATGAAGAATACAAACACCGCAGCTTATATCCTTATTGATATGTATTTTTTACATGATGAGAATAGCAGTTATTCATAATTATGAAATTTGTACTTTGATATACTTTTTCACTTTGTAATTACTTTTATTAAAATAACCAAAAAAACTGATAATATATGAGTTCAAATATTTCAATCGAAGTCCAATACGATTAGTCTATTTAACTATATCCGGATATCAAATTGAATCTGAATAATCAGAAAGTGTAACGGATCAAATTTGGTTACTGTTTTAAATTCGCTACATTTACGGCCTTACCGTATGGGGGGTGGGGAATACCGATCACGTGCCAAATATATGGTACCACTCTAATAAGATGTGACAGTTTGGTAATTTTCACCTTTTGAAACCGTTGCTATACTTAATTAATTGCCTCGTTCCTCATCCTCCATTGACTTAAAAGTTCATTAAGAAATCTTTCAGTTACCTAGTATTTTTTTTCGTATATAATTTCTTTTAATTGACTCCTAGTCTTTGTTTTTTTTTATTTTTGTCATATGTATATTTTTTAATTGACTCCTAGTCTTTGTTTATACGACTTGATCAGAATTTTGCATGTTTCTAATATCCCATTGGCTGATCTAGGAAGTCCATGTAAACACCCAAAAATCATGCATGGACGGATTAATATCCAATTCGTTCCCTGGTTTTTCACATTGCAGAAGCTATCTCCGGGCTATTCCTTTACACTTCAACCCAATCCCATCGTTCTAGGCTGTCTTTGCAAAGGTAACTGCCCTGGACTTTGGCTCTTCATCACCTTTTTCTTTTGTATTTTTCTACTATGCTCATATAGTTTTAAGGCACTGAGTTTTTTTTTTCCTCCTTTTCAGTTTCCTAATAATACATTATTCACCATTATATTCATAATAAGTAGGGTAATCTGCTAGATCAATACTTCTCACTTCTCTTAATGTAAATGTAGCTGGAATCCTTGTAGAGTCTGCCACTATTAAACACGTACACTTAGTTGTTGCCGGAAAGAAGAGACTTCGGAGGTTCCGTCAATCCATTCCGAAACATAATAATAATAATAATAAAATGTAATTGATTTCAGCCCCCTTTCTTCCCATGTTCAATTGCACTCACAAAGCTTTTAACTAGAGTTAACAAATTTCAATTCTTAGGATTAAATTTTTTTTAACATGTTTTTCTTAAAATCAAAATTAGATATTTGAATCTTAGCCACGGTTAGTAGGTGTTAAAGGGGACATGGTGGATCCATGGGTGCAATTGAACTCAGAGAATTCAATTGCAATTGAATCTAATCCCAACTCTTCTCTCTCAATCTCTATCACGTAAGGCTGTCAATGAGTCGAGCCAGCTCGTGAGTCAGCTCGATTCGTCTCGAAATGAGCTGAGCTTGGGTATTTGAGCTCGTTTAACCTAGCCTAGCCAAGCCAAGCTTTATTGAGCTTGTTAACGAGCGGCTCAGCTTGGCTCAGTTCGATTATTTTTACTATAATAATACTAGTTTTCATATACCAGAAACTTAAATATATTTTTTGTTGGGATAAAAGTACTTAAAAGGTTACTTCATCTTTTCAAAATTTATAGATTATTTATATCATGTGTCTTCAATTAGACTCACAAAAATAACTATGTTCAGTTTTTTTAGGGAGAATTTGATGAGCATGATCAACTCATAAGATTTTGATTGAATTCTTTTTTTAAAAAAATTAGCCTAAAATAAGAGTGCTAAAATAATAGTGCAAGCTCGTGAGTTGGTTCGAGCTCATTTATCTATAGACAAGCTGAGCTCAAGCAGGACTCAAATTGAGCTCGAGACGTGCTTGAGCCAGCCTATATATGTCATGAGCCGAGCTTGATTAGCACCCGGCTCGGCTCAACTCAGCTCGTATACACCCCTAGAACTATCACGCCACAATACTTTCCCCCTTTTCTCATGAGTTGGGATCGATCATAGAAAAATGCTTAACAAACCACCCATTCTGCTTTGTAGGGGAATGCCAATCCTCATTGGTTCACGCACTCTTTTTAACACTCATTAATTGTGGTTAACATTTACTCACTGCTAGGGTTCATCCATCTAACCTTAGTGTTTAGAGGGGAAAAAAATCTTAATTTACTAACTCAGCCATAATTAAGTTGGGGTTAACAGGGAAACATGGAAACTAATTTACACTAATTTGGGGCAAGTTTGGACTTATTAATTATCGGATCCACTCTGATTTTCTAGTTATCGTTTGGACTAAGGCTAATTAATCACCCACCAGTTTTTTTTTTTTTAATTTTAACCATATGATTAAGTCCAACTTCATAGAAGTTCCAACAATTAAAAATAGAATTTTTTGTGGACAATATTATTTTATGAAATAAACTATTTTAGTTGGTTGAACTACTATTTTCTGTTGGGAATTCAAGCTATTCTGTGTTCCACTCCATATATTCTAACTATGTCATACACTTGCAGTAGCTTGTAATTTGCAAGCATGTTCCAAGTTAGAAGAATATTTCCCTTGAATTATTGACCAGCAACAAATGCCGACTTTCATGTCATGGGAATTTAGACTCGTGAGTGATTTAATCTCTCGATATAAATGTCCATGAAACGAACACTACCTTAAGAAATGTTGCATTTTTGTGAATATTAGCCGGGTTTTTTTATAAACAAAAATACTCTCTTCTTTCCCCCCACCCCCTTTTTCAACTTAGTGGTTGCATGAATATTATTTTTCAGATTGTATTCCATATTTTTGCAGTGTCAAATTCAAAAAATGCGAAGAGAAACAAATAACTTCAATTTCATCGAGAAAATCATTTTGAATAGAAACTATAAATTATAATTAAAAGAATAACAAGAACATAAAAAAAATCCCCGTCCTTAGCTTAGTTTAAAAAATGAATTCAGCACATATTAATGGCGTTGTTAGTTGGAATTTCTTTTCTTTATTAATTCAAATTTGGTTAGACGTTAAGGAAATATAAATATATTCTGCCCCTCACATTCTCTACTATGCTCATATAGCCTGTTTGTTCACTATTATTTTTGGTTATAAGATATTAGGCGAGATGGAGAAAACGAAGTTAGCAGAGAATGCAATCGTTCTTGATGTTCTAGCAGAAGATAACTATGAGATTTGGAAAGTTAGCTTAAAAAGCTACTTACTGGAGAGAGACCTTTGGGACATTGTCAATCGAACTGAATATGAACCCAATGCTACACAAGTAGAGTTCAAGACTTGGCGAATGAAAAATACAAAGGCTTTGCATGCCATTCGAATGTCATGCGGACCACAAATGCTTTCTCATATTAATGAAATCAATTCAGCCAAAGTTGCTTGGGATCATTTGGCCTCTACACACCAGCCACCAAGTGTAGAAGGAATATTGGCTTCAGAAACTGAACTAAGCTCAACTGCCCAAGGTAATTTAGAATCAATAATCATAATAATTTTGGGTTAACTTTTAACACAATCTAGTTTAATCAAAAATAAAATAACGCCTTTTATTTTAATCATATTTGCTCTTATGTGCTTCAAATCTTGTACTATTATGGTCTTGGATCCTTGTCTTACCTACAAAATTATTTTTTAAAAAAAGAACTACAATTGCTAAGCACCATCAGGGTTGGTTCCTTCAACTCGCACAATTTTAGGATCACCAAGTTAGAAGTAACTAAACATGCCTATATATTATTATCTAAAACAAGGATGGGTATGTAAATCTATAAAAATAAATAGTGTTTGGAAAATATAGATTGATCCAAAAATGGTATACGGTATCTATGGATACTGGTCGATCAAAATCTCATATGGAATTATCCAAATAAGAATTTCGCTTGTCGGACTAGCGACATGGCTTTTATGGACTGTGAAAAGGGCTTGTCGTCATTCCAAAGGATGACACCCTAACTAGATTATTCTGTTGCTTTCTAGCCTCTTTGTAATAGACGCTGAAATTTTGGAAAATGGACATATAAACACTAGGTGACTCCCCCCATCACACTTTTGATCACACTTTTGATCAATGTGATTCTTTCCAGGGAAATTAATCATTTCTTTCAAATAGATCCCTATTTTAAATCAAAAGAATGATGTTTTTGCTTTTGAGGTGACTTGAAGCTTGGTCTCCTTGTGAGACAAGTTCATTTCACTTGTGTGTTTTCTTTTTGAAAAAACATAGTCCCACATTGGAAAAATAGAAGAAATTTCCTTCTTTATAAGTGTTTTAACACTCTACTAGAGTGTACTCTTGTGGTGTAGGAGACTCCTTAAATTATAGGAGATTCCTATTTTCCTAGTCTTTAGACCATATCTTTGGGGCTCAGGCAGAGAGCGTGTAATGTGCTTTAGGGGCTATAAGGTGCACTTCGCTAGTCGCGATTGATCGCTTCTTCTTTTGTTTGATCAGATATATTGGAGCCATCGGTTAGATGGACCGAGATCGTGTGCTCCCGAGAAGACACGTGACTGGTCGTGTGGGTGTGACCCATATAGATCTAGGTGGATTCAATCGGCCCATATAGGTTGACGGACTTGGGATATCCAAGTAACCCATCGGTTAGCAGTTGGAGCGATTAGATTCAATAAATTAAGATCGTGGGTAGTTAGGGTGGTTATGATCCAATGAAAATGTGTCATACCACTTGGGACTATATATAAGGAGGGGTTGAGAAGACTCAAACCCACCAGACAAATTAGAGAGCCCAGAAACTCTGTCGGATTGTAGGCAATGCCTAGAACCAGAGAACCAGTCCATCTAGAGAAAGAAGATAGACCAGTCCAAGGAGGAAGAAAACCTCCATTTACAGTCTACCAGATAAGGTCGAACCATAGGCTCGTTCGTTGTTCAGATTGGATTAGATCCAATTGAACAGAACAATGTGTGATTTCAAAAATAGTTAAACACTGATTGGTGCTACATGTAGCCCAATCATGGTGGCAAGCCCGAAAGGGTTAGCCTATTCGGTAGTCTATAGATTGACTCACATGAACAGATCAGTCTAACTGGATAGTTTTTGGATTGAACCAATTTGACAGATTGATGAAATCACTAAATCAGACTACCTAATGTTGTCCTAATGGACCCATCTAACAAATAATCTAATCGGTTGGTCTACAGACTAAACCAACTTGACTGATTGGATTGTGATGGTTCAAACGGACTCAATCAATTGGACCATTCTGATCCATATACCGTTATGCTGCCAAAATTATGCAGGAAACTGTATGTGCAAGCTTGCGAGTTGGTTCGAGCTCGTTTATCTATAGGCAAGCTGAGCTCAAGCTGGGCTCTGAGCTCGAGACAAGCTTGAGCCAGGCTGTATATGTCATGAGCTGAGCTTAAGTAGGACCCGGCTCAACTCAACTTAGCTCGTTTAGACCCCTAGAATTATCATGCCACTCTACTTTCCCCCTTTACTAATGAGTTAGGATCGATCATAGAAAAATACTTAATAGACCACCCATTCCATTTTGTAGGGAATGCCAATCCTCATTGGTCCATGCCCCTTTTTTAACACTCATTAATTGTGGTTAAGATTTACTCACCGCTAGGGTTCATCCATCGAACTTTAGTTTTTAGAGGTAAAAAAATCTTAATTTACTAACTTAGCCATAATTAAGTTGGGGTTAACAGGGACACGTGGACACTGATTTGGGTCAAGTTTAGACTTATTAATTATCGGATCCAATGTGATTTTCCAGTAATCGTTTGGACTAAGGCTAATTAATCACTCACCAGTATATTCTTTTTTTGTTAATTTTAACCATATGATTGAGTCCAACTCATAGAAGCCCCAACAATTACAAATAGAATTTTTTGTGGACAATATAATTTTATGAAATAAACTATTTTAGTTGGTTGAACTATTATTTTCTGTTGGGAATTCAAGCTATTATGTGTTCCAGCCCATATGTTCTATCTGTGTCATACACTTGCAGTAGCTTGTAATTTGCTAGCAGGTTCCGAGTTAGGAGAATATTTCCGTTGATTTAATTGTGTATATATATATAGAGAAGAACCGACTAGAGAAATTGACATTTATCATTGTGATGGTACAAATTTTTTTCCCATGGTCGGCCGAACATGAGAATTTAAAATCTCAGGAATATATAATTGAATTATTGACCAGAAACAAAAGCTGAACTTTCATGTCACGGGAATTTAGTCTTGTGAGTGATTTAATCTCAAGATATAAACGAACACTAACTTAAGAAATGTGAATATTAGCTGCAGTGTCAAATTCAAAAAATGTGAAGAGAAACAAATAACTTCAATTTCATTGAGAAAATCCTTTTGAATAGAAACTATAAATTATAATTAAAAGAATAACGGGAACATAAAACAATTCCCCTCCTTAGCTTAGTTTAAAAAATGAATTCAGCGCATAATACTGGCGTTGTTAGTTGGAATTTCTTTTCTTTATTAATTCAAATTTGGTTAAATCTTAAAGAAATATAAATTTATTGTGCCCCTCACATTCTCTACTATGCTCATATAGCCTGTTTGTTCACTATTATTTTTGGTTATATGATGTTAGGCGAGATGGAGACAACGAAGTTAGCAAAGAATGCAATCGTTCTTGCAGAAGATAACTATGAGATATGGAAAGTTAGCTTAAAAAGCTACTTATTAGAGGGAGACCTTTGGGACATTGTCAATGGAACTGAATCTGAACCCAATGCTACACAAGTAGAGTTCAAGACTTGGCGAATGAAAAATACAAAGGCTTTGCATGCCATTCGAATGTCATGCGGACCACAAATACTTTCTCATATTAATGAAATCAATTCGGCCAAAGTTGCTTGGGATCATTTGGCCTCTACACACCAGCCACCAAGTGTAGAAGGAATATTGGCTTCAGAAACTAAAGTAAGCTCAACTGCCCAAGGTAATTCATAATCAATAATCATAATAATTTTTGGTTAACTTTTAACACAATCTAGTTTAGTCAAAAATAAAATAACGCCTTTTATTTTAATCATGTTTGCTCCTATGTGCTTCAAATCTTGTACTATTATGGTCTTGGATCCTTGTCTTACCTACAAAATTATTTTTTTAAAAAAGAACTACAATTTCTAAGCACCATCAGGGTTGGTTCCTTCAACACACAATTTTAGGATCACCAAGTTAAAAGTAACTAAACATGCCTATCTATTATTATCTAAAACTAAGGGGTGGCACGTGGACGTGAGAGCGAGGGGAAGGGGTTAACCATAATTAATAAGAGTTAAAAGGGACATGTGTTAACCCGCGGGTGCGATTGAATTCACTAAAGGCACATGCGATGCACTTGAGAGCGAGGGGAAGGAGTTAACCACAATTAATAGGAGCTAAAATGGACACGTGTTAACCCGTGGGTGCGATTGAACTCTCCCCGAGTTCAATCGTGATTGGCTATGATTCTAAATAGATAGATGAGCAAGGGTTAGTTTGAGAATTAAAGTAAAACATTAAATCAAAGGTAAGGGTAGTTTGAGAATTAAAGTAAAACATGTTTTTTTATAAGGGTAGTTTGGGAATTTCAGAAAAATCATCTACGCATGCCTCTCACATTATAATAGTAAAGAAAAGATAATGACAAGGATGGATACTTAAAATCTATAGAAATGGTGTTTGGAAAATATAGATGGATCGAAAAATGGTTTACGGTATCTGTGGATACTGGTCTATCAAAATCTCATATGTAATTATCCAAACAGGAATTTCGCTCAGCGGACTAGCGACACGGCTTTTTTGGACCGTGAAAAGGGCTTGTCACATGCAGAGCTGAGTAGCACCCGGCTCAGCTCAACTCGGCTCGTTTACACCCCTAGAATTATAACGCCACTCTACTTTCCCCCTTTTCTCATGAGTTGGGATCGACCATAGAAAAATACTTAACAGACCACCCATTCCGCTTTGTAGTGGAATGCCAATCCGCATTGGTCCATGCCCCCTTTTTAACACCCATTAATTGTAGTTAAGATTTACTCACCTCTAGGTTCATCCATCTAACCTTAATTTTTAGAGAAAAAAAATCTTAATTTACTAACTTAGCCATAATTAAGTTGGGGTTAACAGGGACACGTGGACACTGAATTGGGTCAAGTTTAGACTTATTAATTATCGGACCAACTCTGATTTTCCAGTTATCGTTTGGACTAAGGCTAATTAATCACTCACCAGTTTTTTTTTTTTGTTTGTTAATTTTAACCATATGATAGAGTCCAACTCCATAGAATTCCAAACAATTACAAATAGAATTTTTTGTGGACAATATAATTTTATGAAATAAACTATTTTAGTTGGTTCAACTATTATTTTCTGTTGGGAATTCAATCTATTCTGTGTTCCACCCCATATGTTTTAACTATGTCATACACTTGCTGTAGCCTGTAATTTGCAAGCATGTTCCAAGTTAGAAGAATATTTCCGTTGATTTAATTGTATATATATATATATAGAAGAAACCACTAGAGAAATTGACATTTATCATTATGATGGTACTGAATCATCAAGAAAAGTTTTTCCCCATGGTTGGCCTAACATGGGAATTTAAAATCTCAGGAATATGTAATTGATTTCTTGGCCAGCAACAAATGCTGAACTTTCATTTCGTGGGAATTTAGTCTCGTAATGTGATTTAATACCTCGATATAAATGTGCATGAAATGAACACTACCTTAAGAAATGTTACATTTATGTGAATAATAGCCGCTGGGTTCTTATATCCCCCCCCCCCCTTTCCAGCTTAGTGGTTGCATGAATATTATCTTTCAGATTGTATTCCATATTTTTGCAGTGTCAAATTCAAAAAATATGAAGAGAAAAAAATAACTTCAATTTCATCGAGAAAATCATTTTGAATAGAAACTATAAATTATAATTAAAAGAATGACGAGAACATAAAAAAAATCCCCCTCCTTAGCTTAGTTTAAAAAGTGAATTCAGCGCATAATAATGGCGTTGTTAGTTGGAATTTCTTTTCTTTAATAATTCAAATTTGCTTAGCTCTTAAGGAAATATAAATTTACTGTGCCCCTCACATTCTCTACTATGCTCATATAGCCTGTTTGTTCACTATTATTTTTGGTTATATGATGTTAGGCGAGATGGAGAAAACGAAGTTTGCAGAGAATGCAATCGTTCTTGATGTTCTTGCAGAAGATAACTATGAGATTTGGAAAGTTAGCTTAAAAAGCTACTTACTAGAGGGAGACCTTTGGGACATTGTCAATGGAACTGAATCTGAACCCAATGCTACACAAGCAGAGTTCAAGACTTGGCGAATGAAAAATGCAAAGGCTTTGCATGCCATTCGAATGTCATGCGGACCACAAATACTTTCTCATATTAATGAAATCAATTCAGCCAAAGCTGCTTGGGATCATTTGGCCTCTACACACCAGCCACCAAGTGTAGAAGGAATATTGGCTTCAGAAACTGAAGTAAGCTCAACTGCCCAAGGTAATTCATAATCAATAATCATAATAATTTTTGGGTTATTCTTAACACAATCTAGTTTAGTCAAAAATAAAATATCGCTTTTTTATTTTAATCATGTTTGCTCCTACGTGCTTTAAATCTTGTACTATTATGGTCTTGGATCCTTGTCTTGCCACAAAATTATTTTAAAAAAGAACTACAATTGCTAAGCACCATCAGGGTTGGTTCCTTCAACACACAATTTTAGGATCACCAAGTTAAAAGTAACTAAACATGCCTATATATTATTGGCTAAAACAAGGATGGGTAAATCTATAAAAATAAATAGTGTTTGGAAAATATAGATTGATCAAAAAATGGTTTGCGGTATTTATGGATACTGGTGTATCAAAATCACATATGTAATTATCCAAATAGGAATTTCGCTTGTCGGACTAGCGGCATGGCTTTTATGGACCGTGAAAAGGGCTTGTCGCCATTCCAAAGGATGACACCCTAGCTAGATTATTGTGTTGCTTTCTAGCCTCTTTGCAATAGATGCTGAAATTTTGGAAAAGGGACATATAAACAGTAGAAGACTCCTCATCACACTTTTGATCAATGTGATTCTTTCTTGGGGAAATTAATCATTTCTTTCAAATAAATCCTTATTTTAAATCAAAAGAATGATGTTTTTGTTTTTGGGATGACTTGAAACTTGGTCTTCTTGTGAGACATTTTTATTTCACTTGTATGTTTTCTTTTTAATAAAACATATGTAATGATCCAAATAGGAATTTAGCTTGTCGGACTAGCCAAGGCTTTTATGGACCGTGGAAAGGGCTTGTTGCCATTCCAAAGGATTACACCCTAACTAGGTTATTGTGTTTCTAACAACTTATTAAGTTGCCAGATGAAACTTAAAACATCCATATCTTTTAGGTATGTGTTTCCTTCATATCAATCACGATTAAATTTATACCATTACATGATCTAATAAAGAAATGTACCCATTGATTTCTCTTTCCCTTAGATTTCTTCTAAATGCGGCTAATCACTTCTCCATTTCGTCTTTCGAAGACATTTGATCGGCACATCAAATCCCATTTCATCAATTGTACTTTGATGTACCTTGTCAAGTAGAAGTCAATCTGAGAGCCGCCCCCCCCCCCCCCCCCCCCCCGACAAGTCCATATTCAGTGCAAACTCCTTTGGCCGGCACATCAAATCCCATTTCATCAATTGTACTTTCTTTCCATCATCTCTACCTCGCCACAAAAAAAATCTTGTGCAAGTTGTCTACCCTCTTTGCAATAGAAGCTGAAATTTTGGGAAAGGGACATATAAAGCACTAGGAGACTCCCCATCACACTTTTTATCAATTCTTTAAACATTCCAATTAACCTCATATCTACCATTTCAAAGATCAGAAATAACAACTTTGGAAATAGATCTTGCCCAAGTGTAAATTCCAAATATCTTATCAGAAATTTGTTGAATTTAATTTTAACAATTGATTTTAAAATAGGTTCTTTAGTTTTGAATATTGAGTTTTAGTCCCTAAAACGTATTTAGTTTATTTCAAATAGATCTTCATTTTAAATAAAAAGAATGTTGTTTTTGCTTTTGGGGTGACTTGAAACTTGGTTTCTTTGTGAGACAAATTCATTTCACTTGTGTGTTTTCTTTTTGAAAACATAATCTAACATCAGAAAAATAGAAAAAAGTTTCATTCTTTATAAGTGTTTTAAAACTCTACTAGAGTATAATCTTGTGGTGTAGGAGATCCCTTAAAGTGTAAGAGACTCCTTTTTTCCTAGTTTTAGTCCATATCTTTGACGGTCGGACAGCGAGCAATGGGCTTTGGACGTTATGAGGCGTACTTCGCTAGTTGCGATTGGTCACTTCTTCTTTTGTCTAATCAGATCGGGGTTGTCGGTTAGATGAACCAAAATCATGTGCTCTTGAGGAAACACATGGCGGGCCATGTGAGTGTGACCCACATGGATCTGGGTGGGTTCAGCCGGCTCATGTGAGTTGGTGGACCTGAGTTATCCATGTAACCCATCGGTTAGCAGTTGGAGTGGTTAGATGCAATGAATCCGGATAGTGGATAGTTATGATGGTTATGACCAAACGAAAATATGTCATACCACTTGGGGGGCTCTGTATGAGGATCGATTCAAACCCACCAGAGAATTAGAGAGCAGCCCAGAAACTCTGCACCCATTAAAAAAAACCAAAAAAAAAACAAATAGTATTCCTTCTAAAATAATTAATCTTTACAGGGATTGCAAACAATGACTACTCTTGGAGTCTACCTCTGTTCAAAGCTGTGTACTGTGATGACTGGAAGTCTGCAAAAAAGTTCATTGACCTCCATCCTGGTATAGAGAGTGAGATCGTCACATCATCAGGGGAGACTGCTCTTCATATTGCAGCTGTTTCTGGACATGTGGGGATTGTGGAGGAGTTGGTGAAGTTGATGCCAAGAAAGTCCTTAGAATTGAGAAATACAGCCGGAGTCACAGCCCTTCATCTCGCTGCCTTAAGCGGGATCACCAAGATTGCAGAGGTGATAGTGAAAAAGAATGAAACATTGCTTGGCATTCGAACTAACCAAGATATGATCCCTGTTGTCATGGCTTCTTCTTGTGGCCATAAACACATGGTTCGTTATCTTTACTCGCTCACTCCAAAAGAAGAGCTGAATCCAGAAACAAGCACCAATGGTGTTTCACTTCTTACTTATGCAATTGTTGCTGATATCTATGGTAAGCATATATATATATATTTCCCTTCTTAATCATGTCACAACACAATAAAAATACTTCTCTTACTATTGTTTCATCCATTAGATGTTGCTTTGGAACTACTACAACTCTACCCACGATTGGCATCTAATCTGGACTATGAAGGAGACTCTGCTGTGTGTGCGTTGGCTCAAAGATCCTCTGCATTCCCAAGTGGAAGTAGGCATGGATTTTGGCAACGATGGATCTACTCATGTTGGTTCCTCCTAACTCAGCTACTCTTTCTTCAAATTGAAAAAATGAAGGTGGTGATTCTATGACCACAATAACTCACAAATTTTTGGCCCCTCTAATGTAACACCATATGATTGTAACCATCTGGTTTATATGACATTCTTTTGGAGGTTTAGGAAGAAACACTGACACATTTCAAAGAGAAGTCTATAAACAGATGGCTATGACCAAGACTGGCCAATTTTTGGCATAGAGGATCTTTGGGTTAACAACTGGGCCGAAACTAGTTAGGTTTTTTTGTATGTAGCAGGGTTGTACGGTTGTACCCAACGTGATGAGGCTCATGAGCCCAGGCCCGGACTGAAGCTCTTAACGACAATTCGTGTTTAAGTATTATGCTTGTAAATGATCGTTTTCCATCTCAGTAGTTGAAATTAATTCTAGGAAAAGCATATAAATTTGCTCGAAACCCTTTTCTCACTTACAGGTATACATGTGCAACTAACACATACACCTAGCAACATCATTGGAGACAAAGAGAAGCCCCATGAGGGACCAAGTCATCAAAACAACAAGATTACTCAAGGTATGTTCAATTTAAACAACCAACGACATTCATATATATATATATATATATATATATATATATATATATATCTTCTTTACTATTATAATGGGAGAGGCAGGCGTAGCCTGAATTTTCCGAAATTCCTAAACTACCCTTATATAAAACAAAACTTTAATTTAATATTTTACTTTAATTCCCAAACTACCCTCATCTATCTATTTAAAAAATAGAATCACAGTCAATCGCGATTGAAATCTGGGAAAGTTCAGTCGCACCCACAAGTTAACACGTGTTTCTTTTAACTCCTATTAACTGTGGTTAACTCCTTCCTCTCACTCTCACGCGCATCGCACATGCCACCCGCTAGTATATATATATATATATAGAGAGAGAGAGAGAGAGAGAGAGCAATGTAGTCTGGCTACTACCATACATTACATTATATGGTTCAATGTCATATTTTCAACAATTTAAATCTCCTAATCTAGTGCCTCATATAGAAGATCTTCTTTGATAAACTGGTTATATTATCTTAACAACCAAACCTACTAATCATATAGGGCAAAACCATCCCATAAAACTATTTTTTAAACGGTAGTTTTTTTAAATGGCATCGTGAGAAAAATTCTTGCTGATAAGATAATGCACCACAAGTCAAATACGGCCTCGGATTCTCTTTGGCTGATGCTAGAAAAGTGGTCTCAGGCCACCACACATTAAGCAACATGTGGCATAAAAAATGGAAGAAGTCATTTCATTTTCTCCTTTGATTTTGAGTTCTCCACACTTGATATCTCTTCCCCTTTATCTCACCACTTTATCAACCTGTGTCAAATAATGTGTGGAGAAGTCAAAATCATGGGCCCATGAAATGACTTCTCCAACCACATGTCGCATAATGTTTGGTGGCCCGAGACCACTTTTATGGCATCAGCTAGACAGAATCCGAGGCCAAGGCCGTCAAATACTGAGAAGGAATTACGCTAATCATGATTAGCACTAACTACATATATACACACACCATTTCCGGTCACTCAATCCTTGTCAAATCAACTTATGGAGTTACCCTACCTATCTTAGTTAGCACGAACTACAACTTTTATATATATATATGTGTGTGTGTATGTGAGAGTAAGAGAATTTATCATATTTCCTTCTTGGCCGGGCCCTAGGAAGGAATGATGCTAAACACCTCAAAATTGAGAGTCTCTACCTATTAATTATGAGAAAATAGGATCTCTATACAATGGATAAGGCCTAATGTCCAGATTGAGATTCTAGGTAAGTGATTCGGTTAAGTCCCGAAGAAGGTGTTTGGCAACTAAGGACCCTCATCCTAAGAGGGTGGTTACCTACTCCCTATATCTAAGCCCTTAAACCATCAATTATCCATCCAAATTTTAGAATATTAAACATTAAGGAAAATAAGACGAAGTGAGACAAGTAGAAATTAAAAACTCATCATATCCCTTTTAATTGGTCCCTTTATACCATTATAAATAATGTAATAGGGCCTATGAACGTTGAAGATGTGATGAGTTTTCACAAAGACTTCTAGAAGGATGACTAAAATCCAAATGCAAAGATAAGTAAAAAAGAAAAGAGGCTTATCTTAGGCTTCCACTCTCTATGGGTCTACCCATATCCACTTCAAACGTAAATGGAAATAAATAATGCATAAAAAGGAAATGGAAAATAGGAATGCTCACCCTCTTTTTGGTCCTGGGGTCTCCTTATGGCATTGAAAAATGCTATAGCAAGGCCAACCTAAAAGGGGATGAGCCTTAAAGCTTACTTATAGGAGAGGACTAGAAGGCAATGAAATAAAAACAAAGAAAAAGGACCTACTCCTCAAAATCTTCTTCAATGCTCTAAGGTGTAAGGGACTAAGTCCAAATGAGAGCTAGTTCTAGTGGGATCTAGCTTAAAATTTTCACCAATAAATGAATCAACTCCCTAAGGTTCAAAGGATTTGATGTAGAGAGATTGACTTTTTAAGACTTGGTAATTCTTTAGAAGAGTTTTTTGATAGAGAGGATGGAGAGCTTAGGGTTTCCACTTGAAATTATGGAGTTGGGAGGAATGGCTTATGGGGATTTTATATTAATAGATTTTTCAAGTGGTTGTGACAATTTGATAATTAATTGGGGGTTGATGAGGAAAAGAGAGGTGATTGGTGGGTCAAAAACGGGTAATGTAAATTTGGTGATTAATAGGAAGGTTGGTGAGGAGAATGAAGGTGATTAGTTAATCAAAAATGGTTTGAGCGAATTAATGAACTTATAAGAAGTGTAAAGAGTTAATGAGTTTGTAAATGAGTTACTTAGTAGATGTGTAAGAGAATTAACCCTAGTTGATCAACAATAACACCTATGATTAATATGACCCAACCTAAGTTATAATTTCCATCGTTCGATTGAACAACCTAAACTACTCTAATTTGACTGATTTTTTGTCAGATGTTTAAGAAGGCCCAACACATTGGATTAGTTTTTGGGTGGGAGCAATGGATTGCCACAGGCCGCTCAAACGTGCGCTCCATAGGCAACCTTGTCTATGCTCCTTATATATATATATAAACACACACAAAAACAAAAAAACGTGATTTCAATTAAGAGGAATCATTTGTCATCAATCAACCTCTCCGTATCATACTCAAACTTTTTCATCTCTCAATTTCATGCCATTGTCTATTTGATCTCTACAGTGCTCATTTTTTCATGTGATATCCTTGTTTTTGTTTCAATGTAGAGTATTTATTTTAGGGCCCTTCACCTAAAAGAGCATGCTTTGCATTTTTCTTACCTAAAAGAACAAGCTTTTGCCATATTAGAAAAGGCATGCTTTGCATTTTTATTACCAAAAAGAGTTTGCTTTCATGTGATATCCATGTTTTTGTTTCAACGTAGAGTATCCCTTCACCTAAAAGAGCATGCTTTGCATTTTTATTAGCAAAAAGGGTATGCTTTTAAGAGATTTACCTCTTAGCTATTCGTATAAAACCCAAAATCTAATAAAGGTAATATTGAAATACATACCCTATGAGGTAAATTTTTTCAAAACATGCCCTTTTAGGTGATATTTTTTATTTAGGGCGACTAAACGGTTCTTACCCCTGTCATGAGATAATTAATATGCAAAGATTAAGAACACCAGACTAGGGTGGGACAATAATTCATGCATCATTGGCACAAATGTGAGCCACTTGGCACAAAATGTCAATTACTAGCAGCACTCCCGAGCTTCCCACGTAAGTTACCTCTCTCTCTCTCTCTCTCTAATATTTGCATGGGTTTCCAAGAGGGGCCCTTCCAATGTTTAAATTGATAGTTGCCTAATATTCTTACCCAACCTTTTTTATTATTTTTGGATAGAAATCTTTCCCAGCATTCTAAGATAGCAAATATGGTATTATATTGCAGCGCTTGAGCCTTTTCTTGTACCCATTTGGGATCTCCTTAAACGATTCGGTATGCAACACCTATTCTCTTAAATTTTTTTAGGACTTTGCTACTGAGACCCCATTAGGGCCGAGACTATGCTCTAAAAGCATTGGATTTTAGGTGGGGCCCATTTCACATGGTAGGCCTCACCTGAAATCCCATGCTCTTAGAGCATGGTCTCGGTAGTCTCGGCCCTAATGGGGTCTCAGAAGCTTTATCCATCTTTTTATTGTCCCGTGAATCTTGACAGTGTTCTGATAACAGTCCCAGGTATCAAGCAAATATTTGACAGGAAGCTGATGAACATTCAAGCCCTTGAAGTACTCAACTGCATTTGTAAGGAAATTTCTACTTTGGATGACTCACAGCTTAAGAAGATTAAGGCATATTCAGCAGTCCTTGAGGCTGCCAAGTATGGGAATATAGAGTTTATTATCGAGATTATTAAACACTATCCTCGTTTGATGTGGAGCATTGACGAAAGTAATAATCGAGGCCTATTTTTTACTGCAATTGTACATCGCCAAGAAAAAGTTTTCAACCTCATATATGGGATTGGTACACAGAAGAACGAAATAATAGCATCTTGGGATATATTTCATAACAACGGTTTACATCTAGCTGGAATGCTATCACCTGCCTCCCAACTTGCTAGAGTCTCTGGTGCAGCTCTACAAATGCAACGGGAGCTACAATGGTTTAAGGTAAACCTCTTACTTTCTCAGACTTGATACAAATAATTTTGATTCATTACTTAATTACAGATTTGTTATATAGCATATGCATTTTTTAAATAAGAGCCCACCTACTGAGACCGTGTGGTCTCAGGGCAACCCAAGACCGTTCGATTTTTTTACAGTATTTTAGGGCATCCAACAATTCGGCTTCCGGCTACTTACTCAACCTGTGAAAGCTTTTCTGTCTTTAGATTATATAATGTGATTCGGGTTAAAACCTAAATCATGTTATTTTAACTTATTCAAATAAAATAACATGATTATGCATGTTATTTTATTTTAATAATTTAATTTCTATGGTTCACTCCAGTCACTTGATTCAAACAAAAATAACGTCATACAAGTTATTTTAATTGGATCTTAAAAATAACGCAATTCAAGTTATTTTAACTGAATCAATTAAAATAGGTGAATTAAGTTTTATGGGATTAACAAGTAGCAGGGTACTAAGGCGTCCCAAACCATTGTACGCCCTAGAATCCCGCATTCTCACATCCGGTCTTGGGTTGCCCTATGACCGGAGGTCGCAAAAGCTTTATTATTTTTTTAAATCACAAGCATCTTTTCTACCTTTCTAGGAGGTAGAGAGCCTTGTACAACCCAAGCTCAAAGAAGGGATAAACATGGAGGAGAAGACACCTCGTGCTTTGTTTACTGAGGCGCACAAAGAACTGTTGAAAGAAGGAGAAAAATGGATGAAAGATACAGCATCATCATCTATGGTTGTGGCCGCTCTTATTGCTACGGTAATGTTTACAGCAGCCTTTACGGTACCAGGTGGTAACAATGGTAATACAGGCACCCCCATATTCCTCGGACATAACTCTTTTATGGTTTATATAGTATCAGACGCTTTATCACTATTTTCGTCCGCCACTTCAGTGTTGATGTTCTTAGGCATCCTCACATCACGATACGCAGAAGATGATTTTCTGAAAACTTTGCCCAGAAGGCTGATAATTGGTCTTGCCACCCTTTTCTTCTCTATAGTGACCATGATGATAGCCTTTGGTGCAACCCTTTTTATTGTTCTTCGTGATCGATTATCATGGGTTGCCATTCCTGTCTATTTGATGGCTTGTGTTCCAATTACTCTATTTGCTTCATTGCAATTTCCCCTCCTTGTTGACATGATCTACTCCACATATGGACCTGGCATCTTCAATCGAAAAACAAAGCGTTGGAATTACTAGTTCAGCTCATATCTATCTTATGTTAGATATTTGAATGCAAGGAACAACATCATCAAAAGTGTCTGCTTTTTCATGTTTTTTTTTTTTTGTGTTAACTTCCTTGTAATAAGAATGTACTGAAGTTCTGTTTAATTTGGGTACAAGGTATCATTTATCTACTGACTAATGGCATATTTCATTATATGGAATTCTTTCTTAGTAGTGATTTGACATGGCAGTGGTGCTTTGGATACACAAACCATTCAATGAAAACTCTGCTTCTTCATATCTGAATGTTAGGTATCTATCACTAAATTTTTGTAATAGGTACTTTTTTTTTTTTTTTCGGTAAACTCGGCAACAGCACAATGTGAGTACTAGGCATAGAAGGGAAACACACACTCACACACCACATGCAAACACACATACAGACTAACCACACACGCAGCCTTATAAGCTTCACCCAAGAGCTTCCCAAAACAGGTACCAACCTTTTGGGACGCTATGGAACTTATAAGGATAGGCGTGCTGGGATAAACTTCCATTATGGGACTAAACTCAACACCACCGAAGGCTTTGATTTTTTTGGTAAACTCAGTAACACCACAAGGCGAGTATTGAAGACAAAGAAGGGAAACACACACATTCACACCACACACATGGAGATTGACCACACACGCAGCCTTATAAGTGTAATAGGTACTTGAGAGAGGATTTGTGCTCATGGGTTCAAAGGGTCCACTTAAGGATGTCAATGGGCTGGGCTATCCCGAGAACTCTGCCTGTCCTAAAAAAAAACCTGATTACAGCCCATTATTTAAATCGAAGGATTAGAAAATGAAGCCCATGTTTATTTAAGTTGGGCTAGGGCTTGAAGCCAAAGCATAGCACAGCCCCAAGCAACATATTTTATGTATATACATATATATATATATATATATATATATATATATATATATATATATTCACACGTGTGAGGCATAGGCAATCTTGCCTATGAAACACGTGATTGAGTGACTATTGGAATTCTTTTAGGCCCAAAAAAAATATTATTCAAGTCCCCCTTTCTTAATATATGGCAACAAAAGTCTAATTGGAGATGTCTAGACCATCTGATTGGATCTATGAAAATATAACTTAGGTTGGGTGAACACTAATCTTAAATATAATGTTGCATACTAGGGTCAATGGCAGACATTTTTAACATACGACGAGCTAAATATCATTGATTAGGCTAATTTTTTGCCGTTATGGAAGACAGCCGCATCATTTATTTTTGTCGGCCTAAAGGAATGTTATATGTCACTCAAACTCATGATGCATATGAAAGATTTCCTAAAGCATATGCTACCTATTCACTATAGAGCAATAGTTGAGGAGCGGACTAATGCTACTCCCCTCACAAAACCCCTTTAACTGTCTTGAACACTGGTTAAGAAGTTTTAACCCATGTGGTTAAAAAATATTTTTTTTTCTAAAACCCAAGGTTTGATGCTTTAACCCTAAGGGTGATTACCACAGCTAAAGGGAGTTAAAAGGGACCACACGGCGATAAAAGAGGGGACGAGATGTACACCTCCTTATCTCCACCAGCGAGGAGGTGGTTATTTTCCTTTAATATATACATACATATAGAGTGGCGTTCTAGTGATCCATGCTCAGTAGAACATGTAGTAACCGGTTACATGTGGCAGATTTTTTTGAACCCAACCATTGGATATCAAGGTGTACTCCCGAGAGACACATGATAAGAAATTTGTTCAATCAAACATTTATAGATGGTCCCCTAAAGATATGACACGTGGTAGGTTTATTCAGAATTCCAACCATTGGATGTCAAGACGAGTCTCCCGAGAGATATGTTGCAAAACAATAGTTCGGACCGACATTTGTATACTGTCTTATTGGAGATGAGCAAATCAGTTATTTCTATATCCTAGATAGGATCTAGTGAATCGTTAGGGTTAATGCTGTTAAACTAGGGTCTAATTGAACGGTCAAAACATGTCTGATAAGACTTATTTTTTGACACTTGTCTCCCGAACCTTAACATCCAATGATCGGATGTTATAGTGATAGTGATCATGGCCCATTAGTCATCTTTCTAGAGGATTCACTCACTAGAGGTTATAGTGATCACCACATGTCACTACAAAACTCAAGCCTTTTAGCGGCGGTTCAAAACCACCGCGATAAGACCCTAAACCGCTATTAAAGGATATAAAGGCGGTTAAAAAAACTGTCGTTGATTATTGTGTCAAGGAAGCCTTTCTCGACTGCACGCACTGCAGTTTAAAAGAACCGCCGTTATTAATACTATCTTTAGCGACGGTTTTATACCTTAGTTAACATTTTAATCATCATATTAAAAGCCATATTGCGACATATATAACCGACGTTGGCGGTTGAAAACCGCCGTCATATATTGTGTATATTATGGCGATGGAAACCGCCGTTATTTAGATAAGATGTAATGGCGAATTAGTACCACTGTCATATATTGTATATATTATGGCGGTAGAAACAGCCGTTATTGAGATAATATATAACGGCTGTTCACCACCGCCGTGATTGATATTATATATCACGGCGGTTTCCAACCGCCGTCATTGATATAGTATATAACGGCGGGTAAAACCACCATTGATAAGTTATAAATAATAATATTAATATTATCTATAGCGGCTAGTAAAACCTCTGCTATTAGTGAAAAAAAAAATATTCAACATTTTTTTTACCTTTATTATTTGTATCTATCAACAATATAAAAATCAATTAACGTGTGTACAGACAATTTTGTACTTGTAAGCAATATATAATAATTCCAATGTAATCAAAATACATGACCCAAGCATGTAATAATATAATTATATATACATGCCAATAAAAAGTGACATACAAAGTGCCGAGTAATAAAAAGGGAAAAAAATCCTAAGCTAGTCGCCTAGCTCCCTCCTGGCGGTGCTCCAAAACTCGACAAGAGTGTGTTGCCGACTGCCGAAATCTGAACAAGGCAAGCCCTAAAGATAATTTCCTTCTCCCGCACATCGACATTCTTGTCGACAATACTGCAGGACATGAGACGCTCTCATTCATGAATGGTTTCTCCTGATACAAACAGATCAGAATGGCAGAAGAAGACATGTAGAAAACCTTCTTCATTACATCTTAGGGCACATTCTGCTACAAGGTAATGCCCTTAGGGCTCAAGAAAGCAGGGGCAACCTACCAGATGGCCATTACAGCACTGTTCCACGACGTGATCTACAAGTTAACTGAAGTCTATGTGGATGACATGATCGTCAAATCGCCTACTGCCAGACAGCACCCTGAAGACCTGAAAAGACTCTATAACAGACTCAGAAAAATCAGTCTAAGGCTGAATCCGACCAAATGTGTCTTTGAAGCCTCATCAGGAAAACTCATCGGCTTCATAGTCAGCAAGAGAGGCATCGAGATCGATTAACGCTAGAGCTATCATCGAAATGCCAACTCCCCAAACTGAAAAGGAGATCCACGGTTTCTTGTGCAGAATTCATTATATCAGTCGATTCATCTCTCACCTCACTCCGATATGTGAGCCGATATTCAAGCTTTTCCAAAAGAACGTACCTACAGTCTAGACACCGAGTGTCAAGAAGTCTTTGACAGAATAAAGCAGTATCTCCTCCAACCTCTAGTACTCGTGCCTCCAACACTGGGACGACCACTGCTACTATACATCTCAGTGCAAGAAACCTCCATGGGGTGTGTACTGGCACAATATGACGAGATAGGTAAAACAGAGCGAGCCATCTACTACATCAGTAAGCATCCGCTAGAGTACGAAGAGAGGTACAGCCCGCTCGAGAAAACTTGTCTAGCACTGGTCTGGGCTATTCAGCCTCTTCGGCACTATCTACTTTCCTATTCGGTAATTTTGATCTCTCGGATGGACCTACTCAAGTACCTATTGGAAAAGCCAGCTACTACCGGGAAGACAACCTGATGGCTTATGATGTTGTCTGAATTCAACATCACATACATGACTTAGAAGTCAATCAAGGGACAAGCAATTACAGATCACCTGGCCCACAGTCCAGCACAAGACTACGTTTCAGTACATGATCAGTTTCCAGATGAAGTCATCCTATACACCGAAGCAGAAGAACAGCAATACCTCAGTTAGGAACTGTATTTCGACGGAGCCGCTAACAATCATGGGCACGGGACAGGAGCAGTCTTGATCTCACCTAAGGGAGGACACCTCCCCATCTCAGTCAAGCTGCAATTCATATTTTCAAACAATGAAGCAGAGTATGAGGCGTGCTTAGTCGGACTGAAAGAAGCCCTGGGCATCGGGATTGAAGAGATAGACGTCTATGGTGACTCATCTTTGATAATCTATCAGGCAAATGAATCTTGGGTCATCCGAGAAGCAAGGTTGGTCTCGTACCTGGCCTACCTCAACGTGTTAATCACTCAGCTCAGAAGAATCAGTTTCAGTCACAGGTTCAGGAACCACAACAGATTTGCCAACGCACTGGCCACTCTCGCCTCTTTGGTTCAAATCCCTAGGGGCATCATGCTCTGGCCAATCGATATACAACAATAGGATTAGTCTGCCTACTGCCTTCAGATCGAAGAAGTATTAGAAAACAAGCCTTGCTATGCAGACATCAAGCAGTATCTCGAGGATGGGACTTTCCCACTCGATGCTACCAAAACAAACCGTCGGGCAATCAGAAGACTGGTCATTCAATTTGTCCTCTAAGGGGGAATCTTGTACAAAAGGTCACCGAACTTAATTTGGCTCAAGTACCTCAACACTAATGAAGCAGCACAAGTAGTTGAAGAAGTTCATGGAGGAATTTGTGGCCTGCATATGAACAAGTTGATGCTCTCCAAGAAGATACTCTGACTGGTCTACAATGGAATCTGACTGTTGCTAGCATGTACAGAAGTGTCATCAGTGATAAATCTATGCCGACAGGATCAATGCACCGCCAACTAGGCCGCACAATCTCACCGCTCCTTGGCCATTATCAGCTTGGGGCATCGACATCATCAGGCTCATAGCCCCGAAAGCATCCAACGGTCATCGATTCATTCTAGTAGCAATTGATTACTTCACAAAATGAGTTGAGGTAGCCTCTTATGCCAACATCACAGCTTCAGTGGTTCAGTGATTTCTGAAAAAGGACATCATCTGCTGATACGGTGTCCCGTTTGAGATTGTAACAGACAATGCTCTCAACTTCTGCAACAAGGGGATGACAGATCTCTGCCAGAAGTTCAAGATACAGCATCACAACTCCACACCATACAGGCCACAGACCAATGGTGCTGTCACTACAAAATTATAAGTGTATAGTGGCGAACAAATAACGGTGTTTAGAGATAAATGCCGGTAAATATAACTATTAACGGTGTTTATTGTAAGACACCACTAAAGAGTCATTTCTAGCGGTGTTATATGTAAAAACGCCAGTATTAATCAATTATTAACGGCGATTTTTACAATAACGCCATTATAGAAATGGGCGGTTCCGCGAAAATATTTCCCGCCAAAGGAATGGTGGCGATTTTTTATGGTCTATACCGGCGTTTTTTTAAAACGCCGGTAAAGAATCTAAATTTGGGGATTTAGGGCCCCGACCTTTTTTTCTTTCCCTCCTCTTTCCTCTCCTCCTTGCTCGTGCTCCCTGCTCGTGCTCTCTGCCCTGGCCGCCTCCGAGCCTGCCCTTGCGTTGCTCCGGTCATCTTCTCCGGTGTTGCTTGTGCTCGTGCTCGTGGTAAAATCTATGTTAAACTCTCCATTGATATTCAATTATTTCTTCATTTTTTTTCCCATGTTAGATTTATATGCTCTAGATGGATTCTAGGTTTTTCTATTAATTTTATTAAAGTAGAATCTCTGTTGATAAGCTCAGAAAACCCTAGGGTTTTACTGGTCTGAAGCTTGAAAATCCTGTGTGTTAGGGTATCTGAGAACCGGGGTTTTTTTAGATATTTCCCTGAGATAGGGCGTCGAGTAGATGTCAAGCTCTATGTGCTGCTTTTACACGTTCTTGAACTCAAGGGCCCAAATAAATGGGAGATCGCTCTGTTGCTTCCTAGTAGCTCCACTCCGGAGCGGAAAACAGAGATGTATTTCAAAACCCTAATTCTCCTTTTTAGAAATTCGATCCAAGAACTCCTCTCTTACAGATCTCCAGATGAGTTTCCAGATCCGCTTAGTGTCTTCAACATTCAGTAGATAATTTCTCTTCGAAGATTCCTCCAATTAGTTTCTGTTTTGAATCTATTCACTTATTAATCTTAATTACATTAGTTTTCTCTTAATTACATTAATCTTAATTACATTAATCTTAACAGCTTCGCCAGCACTGTGCTCCAGATGTAATGCATATATAAAGGGACAATATTACCAATTTAATCCTTAGCTCTTCTTTTTTTAAAAATTTTAAACATGGAATGATAATACAAAATACAATTATCAATTTTCTCAATATTTTACCTCCAATGCGATTTTTCTTCGTAATAAAATACGTGAAACCAGTACCTAACAGCAAAATCTAAACAGTAAATAAAAAGCTACTCAGCAGAACTTGTTGCTGAGTTTATAAAGCTTTGAGCGGCATCTAAAGCCAGTTCTTCGTACACCTGAAAATTTCGAAACATAAGAATATTCCATGAATTAAGAACTGAACAAATGGAAATAAAGGATGAAAGAGAGCAAAATGAAAAATTATTGCACATCCATTCTAATAGAGTAATATATATGCGTACAAGTTTCTACTGAACACTTTGAAAAGCCTTGCAGAATCTCTCTGCCTCCGCTGCACCAACCTAAAAATATAAGAACCATTAATTTTTCCTCTTTTTTCCTAAATTCGTGTAATTTTATTATAATAAATCAATTTACTATTGCTTGATTTGAAATGTTACTACAATGCAAAAATCTCCTCATAGTAGATTGGGACTTATTTATTGTATAAGAAACTGATTATTAATTTGGTATATCTAAAAGTAACTTAAGCGAACCAATGGCTTTGTTTGTTTGCATAGAAAATGGGATGGAAAAGAAAATTTTTCCAGGAGAATTATTTTCCAGAATTTGTTTCCCTAATCTTCAAAACAGAAACTAATTATTTTCCAGAATTCACTTATTAGTTTCGAAGATTGTTGTTGGAATATTAATTGGAGTGCCTCCTAATTAATCTTAATTACATTCAAATAATTTGCCCCCTTTGTAGCCGTAGAAGTTCCCTACCACCTGTCTGTGTAGTCATTTCAAGTCTTCAACTTATTATGTATTTAATAATAAAATTTGTGTGTTGCATCAACAAGTCTTCAAATAATTTTTTGGTGCATCAACAAAAACGGGCCCGTGCGTTTTTTAGGCAATGAACTGGTTAAAATGTATTCTACTGTTAGGTGAGAGTGTCATATTTAAATTGGTATGAACTGATAAAAAATTCACATAGGACAAGTCTTCAACTTAGGTTCTTTAGGCACAATTTTTATTTATTTACTTTGGGATATCTAGTAGTGGTTAGGAATGGGGAGTGAAGCTCGTCAAGTCGCCACCCGAATGAATCCCAAGACCCCTTCTAAGAGAGGCCACACCCTACCATCATTGGGCACAAATCTTTAATCTTCATTATTTTGGCACAAATCAAACTTTTTTTAATTTTTTTTGGATAAAGAGAAACTTCAATTGACATCAAAAGTTGGGCCAGACAAATGCCTTGGCCCGTGGCTGGGATCCCCTGTGTCAAGTTGAAGGGAGAGGTTTTCAAATCTGATAACATTCTCATTAAGGGCTCGATGAGCCCAATTGTGAGCCACAGAGTTGGCCTCTCCAGGAATGAACTTGAACTCTGCATACCTCCGGTTGTTCTGCAAGAATCGAATATCTTCTATAATAGCCTGAATATCCCAATGACCCGACTGAGTTTTTTTCAAGTAAAAGATGTACAATTTCTTTGGCCTCTGATTCTATGATGATTCGGTTCCATCGATAGTGATTTGTCATTCTCATAGCAATCCTGATGGCTTCTGTGGTGCATACTGGCAGGGAACTGGTTAATTAAACTTAGCCGACAATAACGGGCCCCCTTTTGGGCACAACTGATTTGATATGGCCTTAATTAAATACATGAATTTTCATTACCCTAAAAAAACCGTAGAATCTCAGGTTTTGAGTATGACACTCTCACCTTATTATGTGGTTTGGGTAAAGGATAGCCGTAGTAGTCATTTGCTTCATATGTCTCGGATGCAAGGATATTTCGGCCACAGATAAGGAATGCTCATAAACTTTAAGCCCAGATAAAAGACTCGCTTCGCTTTGTTCTCTATCCTTGGAACTCGAGATTCAGACATGTAAGTTCTAGTAGTTGTGTTCATAATAGTGAGCACATCAAAGAGTATCGATATATGTTAACTGTTTAAACTGGTTAGAGGTGTTTAAACTTTGTGTTTATGATGGTTGGATTTCTGTATTGGTTTAAGTTTATACACATGCATGCATTGAACCATAGATTTCTGTATTGGATAAAGACGCACACGAAGAAGAATGGCCTTCCGGTCAACGAGCAGGCGGGAGTGCAGATTGTAAGTAATTTAAATATTTCATTTTATCAAATATATATCACTTTAATTGGAATTGAAGATAGTAAATGTTTCAATATGTTTGCAGCACCAAATTAGGGAACTCCTCGACCAGGTACCGGATGGCTCAGAAGATAGCACAGGCCGAGATGATGTTTTATCTCAGGTCTTGGGGCCTGATCATCCTGGACGGGTCCGTGGATATGGAATGGGCCCGACTCCCACCAGGTTATGGGGGTCATCTTCGAGGAGTTTCGGTGCTAGTGGTAGTGGTGTTGCTGAGACCCATAGGTTGCGTGCTGAACTTGAGGAGACGAAGACCCGGGTGGCGTCCCAACAAGCTCAAATCAATGACATGCAACAGCTTATCCAGCAGATGTTGCATGGGCAGGTATATATTCTAATAAGCATTAATAAATTTTTTTTAACATTTAGATATGCCCACATTTATTTATTGTAAATCTCAACAACAGATTGTTGTTGGACCTGCTACGAGGCCAGGAACGCCGAATGAGGTAATTTAACATTTAGATATTCCCACATCGTTATTCCATGCTGTCTTTCCTGACAATATTTACTTATATATATGTTAAATCTCATCTTAGCATTTAAGTAAACACATTAATATTTTAGTAAATGCAGAAGTAAGCATCAGCAATGGAAACTCCCAAATATTAGAGTCTGCATAACTCAAAATCTAATTATGATCTCCATGTAAAGAGTGATAGTGCTTACCATATAGTCTTGGGAGGGCTTAGAGTCCAAATTGCGGGATTGATTGATGCTTCCATGGTTGGCAGCAGACATATAAGTGAAGCCATTGGAAAAAGCCATTAAGAATTAGCTACAGATTTGGGTGTTGTATAATATGCCGAAACACTGGGTCAACTACGTCGGAGTGGAATGTGAATGTATGCAGGGTTTTAAAGAATGCTCTTCAAAAGAGTGGAATTTGAGTGATTGGTCTGGTGGGTGTGTGAGGAAAACCCCTTTGCCAAACTCTGCCGGCGGTGGGGAGGGAATCTCCTCTCTAAGGCCGCCTGATCTGCCCCTCTCCTATGCTGCAATAGTTGGTAAACCATCCTCTGATTCAGGTTCTTCACCTTCCACCATTCCCATTAAAAAAACCAGGTACTTTCAGAGGTGAACCAGCCATTTTCTTTATCGAAGAAGAGTCTTCTCTTTTAGCTTCTCCACATGGGTTGTCATTAGTGGCTAAATGCTCATATAGTAGGCCTTCTCTTGACATTATTAAGAAGCATATGAACAAATCCGAAGGTCTACGCCTTGCTTTTTATTGTTGGGATCCTAGATTCAAGACATTTACTTTTCTGATTTGTTTTGGAAGAAGACTTCCTTATGATTTGGATCAAAGAAGTTATTCATATCAATGGGTACCTCTTCCGATTCTTCAAATGGACGCCCTCTTTCTTATTAGGGGTAGAACCATCCATAGTTCCGGTTTGGGTGAGTTTCTCAAACCTTCCTCTTCATCTATTTAATGATTCAGCACTCTCTTCTATTGGTAGCATCTTTGGCAAAGTTCTGAAACTAGATGGTGCAACGAAAACCTTCTCTAGACCGAGTGTTGCACATGTTTGTATCAAAATAGATATCCTCAAAAAGAATCTAGATCGGTTTTGGCTTGGTATTGGAGATCATGGTCGTTGGCAAGAAGTAGAGTATGAAAAACGTTTTAGATTTTGTGTCCAATGCAAGAAATTAGGCCATGAATTACAAGAATGCACGTTTGGATCTAAGAGTAGATCAAAGGATCGGAAACTTGATCATCAAGAGGCTGAAGTTGATACTCATAAGACTTCAACAAAACAATGGGTTGTCAAGAGATTTGTGAATTCTGAAGGAGTTTCTAATTCTAAAGACCCTACAAAGATTCTTACTACAGGAAACTCCTCAAATCCAAACAATAACAATGGAGCAGCTAAAAATTCCTCCAAAGGTTTTGTGGAAATTATTAAATCAGCAAAGATTGTTCAAGACAATGAGCAAAACCAAGATATAGAAAGGGGAACTAGATTAGTTGTAAAATGTATTCTACTGTTAGAAAGGGGAACTAGATTACAATCTCGAGATCTCTAAGCATATGCATATAACCATGAGGGAGATGGAAAAGGAGGTTTGCTTTTGGGAGGTTGTATGGTGTCGAGAAGCCTCTTTGAAGTGAGACTTTGAAAGCGTATATTCTCTATCCATAAAAACTTTTATTATTGGTAAACAATAAAAGAAATATTGTAAATGAATAAGGGAAAGAAGCTACTAGAACTTCACAAAAAGGTGAACTCTAATAAACAACAAAGAGACACAAAGGAAAGGGGAAAGAGAGAGATAAAGGCGACAAGTATGGTGTCCATGGACATTAGCCAATAAAAACTAAACAGTAAGACCAGGTCAAATCGGGCAAATGGCCTTAGAATCTAGTGAATCAAATTCTCACACTTCGGTTGGGTCGAAATACACGCGTTAGAAGAAACGGCATCGAAATCTGACCCCCGATTTTGATTTGGTGGGGGTTTGTAGGTTTAGGCCAAACATAAGTTTCAAAGTATGGATTCCGGGCATCTCGCTGCTCAAATCGGGCAAACGACCTCGGACTCTAACGAATCAAATTCCTACACTTCGGTTGGGTCGAAATACATGCGTAAGAAGAAACGACATCGAAATCCGACCCCCGGTTTGGATTTGGTGGGGGTTTGTAGGTTTAAGCAAAACCTAAGTTTCAAAGTATGGATTTTGGGACTCTTGCTGCCCAAATCAAGCAAACGACCTCGGAATCTAGCGAAACGAATTCCCACACTTTGATTGGGTCGAAATACATGCGTTAGAAGACATGACATTGACATCTGACCCTCGGTTTGGATTTGGTGGGGGGGTTTATAGGTTTAGGCCAAAGTATGTTAGAGCTATGAATTCGGCCTCGTTAGTAATGAAATTTCTAAACTTTTATGTGTTTTAATAATTAAACCTTATTAGTATCAGAAATTTGAGATGAATTTGGACGTATGTTGATGAAATGCTACACTTCTAAGTGTTTGAACTCTATATGTATGAAATATATGACATGACCTTGTTTCTTTGCATATTAATTTTATGGAATCCTTAATTTTTTTTTTCTGTTCGATATATTCTAATCATCAATTTTATTTTATTGTCTTTATAGGAGGGAGCCAGCACACACCACTCTGGTTTTAGACCAGCAGGAGGGAGCCAGCCAGAGGGAGGAGAGACTTAGGATTTATATTTTTTATTTCAGATACTTTTATATGGACATGTATATTTTTATGATGTGTACATACTACGACTATTTGGATGAATTTCTTTTTGTCTTATGTAGATTGGATGTTAGAATTTCTTTTCTCTCGATAAATATTTCTGCTACTCACAGGTACAAAATAATACAGGTAAAAAAAAAAAAACCACCAATTCCATATAAATAGTTTTTTTTTTAAAATTGGCACTATTAGCGGCGTTTTTATAACGCCGGAAATGAATAAAATTTATTAACGGCATTATACACCACGCCGTTATCGATCAATTATTAACGGCGTACAAGTCACCAATAACGGCGTTATATATAACGCCGTTATTTATTACTTATTAACGGCGTCGTATATAACGCCGTTATTGATTAATTATTAACGGCATTATATAAAACGCCGTTATTGATTATAGATTTAGAGGCGTCTGGAAAAAACCGCCGGTATATAGATTACCGACGCAGGTATTACCGGCGTTTACACTAGTACGCCGGTAATAACAATAACGGCGTTTTTTATACCTTTACCGGCGATATTTTTACGCCGCTAAAAACCTTAAATTTTGTAGTGTGTGGAAGTCACCAACAAGAACATGAAGAAAATCATAGAGAAAATGGCTACCAATTACTCTACCTGGTATAAGATGCTCCCATATGCACTCATGGCCTACAGAACGTCCATCCGAACTTCAGCTGGGGCAACACCATTTTCTCTGGCCTATGGTATGGAAGCAGTCCTCCCTATTGAAGTAAAAATTTCATCACTCTGGGTGTCAATGGAAGCAGAAGTCTCAGAGGCAGAATGGGCACGACCCAGTATGAGCAGCTGAATCTGATCGAAGAGCGGCGACTGAAAGTCATCAACCACTCTCAGGCCTATCAGAGGCGTATGACTAAGGCATTCAACAAGAAAGTCAAGCCTCGAAGCATCGAAATCGGTGACCTGGTTCTCCGGAAAATTTTGCCAAACCTCCCTGACCTGAAGGGCAAATTCACTCCCAACTATGAAGGCCTATACATCGTCCGAGATTAATTCTCAGACAGCGCCCTTCGACTCGGACGTATAGATGACAAAGACCTTACAGCCCGTCAACATGGACAAAGTCAAACGATACTATGCTTAGGGTCTAGAACTGATAGGCACTTTGCACTTGTAGAATCTCTAGGAAATGACAGGTGGTCATCCTTGGCACACTCCTTATCCCCCAGCAATGTAAACTCATTTGCAAATCAATAAAATTCGTTAGTTAGCCCCCTTGAGCCTAACAACCTTTCTTTCATATAACATTTTTCAGGGACACCCTCCTTTGCCAATCTGTAGTATTTGCCTGAACTACGTCATGACCCGATCCTGCAAAAGGTACGTAAGCAATCTGAAAAATCAGTTGCGGTCACTAAAGGGATATTTCCAGAATCCTCTCCCAAGCAGAGTCTGGACATCCCCTATACCATCTCCAATGGAAACAAAGCTCTCTAAAATGTCTCCCCTTAGAGTCTAAACAGAGCAAGAATCCTCTCGACTTTCCCAGCCAAGTTCACTCTCAAGGGTATAAAAATTTCCATCAAAAGAAAGCCCAAAATATAAGTTAAAACATTCTCAAAAGTCAAAAACTCCCCACAGAGACAGCCTCTCTAGACTTGTTCTCCCAGCAGAAACCTTTTAAGGACAATCTCTCCCGAAAAACAATCCTCAAGCAGAGCAACCTCTCTTGAAACTCTCCCCAGTAGAGACAATCTCTCTCAAATTCCCCAGCGGAACACAATAAAAAAAAATCAAACTCCACTGGGAATTCCAAAGTACAAATCCCCAAGAGAGTACAACAGGAAAAGTCCCCAAAAGATCAACTGCAACAGGAGAAATCCTAAGGTGTCCCAAACATCGGTCCCCTAGCCTACGTTTCGTCCTACTCTAAGTCTTTCTAGATCCCCTAAAAATTATGAGTGCAAGTATAGTATCGCGTCTATGTCCTCAGCGGAACATAGATCGCCGGCAGCATACCTTTCAAGGCAATGAAGGGAGAAGATCTATTTTCCCCAACAAATTACGAGCATGAGCGAAAACCAGCAACGGTCTCATTGCACAAAAATTACGTGACCCCCAGACCTAGTCTTGTGACTAGGGGTAAAAAAGTAATAAAAATCAGCTAGCTTCGCAAGCATGAGGAAAACCGGCAACAGGCTCATCGCGCAAAAATTTTACGAACCCCATGACTTGGTCATTCCAAGGGTAAAAAAAGAAGAAAAGCTGAATGGTAGTTTGGTAATACTATTCAGCAGCAATCCGTCTCGCCAAATTCCCAACAGTACCCAGGAGGTTGTCAGCATATGGCGTGGAGAAACAGATTCTCCGGCAGTAGTCTCCAGTAGATTTCCCCGACAGTAGTCTCCAAGCAGATGTCACAACTCCCCAGCAAACAATTGACAGTCTCCAGCAAATGCCACTTCCCAACAAATCTCTAGTAGTAGTCTGCAACAGTGTCACATTCCCCAGCGAATTCTCACTAGAGGTCTCAAAATGCTCTCCACAGCGCTCTCCCCAGCAAGTGTCTAGAAGTTTCCAATTGCTCCCCAGCAAGCTTCTCCCCAGCTAGAGTCCAATCTCGAGCAGTGGCTGGACAAGTAGGTCTACCCCCAAGCATACCCAATGGTGACAAAGCCTCTTCTGGGTCATACTCTACTCTTCGAGAGTGAAAGACAAATTACAAAACACCCTAAGTGTAACGACCCCAAAATCCTACAAGGCTAAAATAGGACTTTGGAATCGTCACATTACTTAAACCTGCTTAAAAACCATGCATACAAGGCTTACTACACGAGTCTCCAAAAATTAGAGTAATAAAATTCTGATATATAAACTGTAACCAACTTGCACAAGTCTATGGTCAACATATACAACCCACTATAAACCAACAAGTATGAAAAATACAACTATAAAAGCCTACTGAGCAACATCCTCAAAAGTCTATTTCAAAACTCTCTCAACTAAACAAAACATAAACTAAGAAGTATAGACACCCAAGCCTCCGGCTCCTTCCTCGGAAGGCTCACCTTCTCCTGCTACCTCAATGTAAGCTTCCTCAATCCACGGCTCCGCTGTGTACTCCTGCTCTAAACCTGCCAAGACAAAAGTCCAACCGAGTACAAAAGTATTCAGTGTATATAAAATCCAACCAACAATAATAATATACCTACACTTAGGTAGAAACATATCCAATAGCATGATAACATAATCAGAGTACAGAAAAACATGTGCGCATATACATCATATCATCACCTTGACTGGTGTACTTGAGAGAATCATAGACTTAGAAGACAATACACTTATGAGCTGCTTATGCTTATGAGACCACGTGCTTGTGAGATGCTTATGCTTATGCACTTATTCAGATCATACAATGATGTAACATGCCGTTCTTGGCGGATACGGACCATGTCTAAGAAATCATATGGTTGGTATGCCGTTCTTGGCGGATACGAACCATGCTTAAGAATCAAATGGTTGACATGTCGTTCTTGACGGATACGGACCATATCATGCTTATGCTTATTGAGAATGTCATACGTATGTCATGCTCATGCTTGTGGTCCACATGTGTGACTTGTGAGACTCTTATCTTAACATACACGTGCATATGTGCTTAAGTGTCGAAATTAACATTCGAGTTGGTAATTGCTTAGATTCCGATCTCCCACCATAGAAACTCCACTATACTGTCTCATACCAAATAGTTAGAGAATTCTCGGTTTGAGAGATTTTCCTCTAAGTTCTTACCTTCCCGACTATCAATCTCCATGCAAGTAATTAGACATACTTATCAAACAATCACATATACATATCTTATCATAATTCATAGCACAACTCATAATCAATTTACAATCATTTCATAAGAGTATAATAGCATTTATCCTCTCAAGCATTTTCACAAACACCTTGAGTACGCGTAATATGAATCCATTGTCTTTCTACATTTTCAAGCATTCATCAAACCATAATCTATCCATACAATCCAATCACCATTCACATCCACATATTAATCCCATCCTCCATACATTTCTCATCCTCCATACATTCAAATCCATATTTCCATTCGTATTTCCATCCATAATTAGCTTACTTCATAGAAAATTTGGAAAAAATGCATTTAATCTCTATTCTATCATTCCTATCATATTAACATTCACAAAACATTAAAATAGAGTTGATTAGGATAGTATATCGACCTTAGGAATCCTTTCCTTGGATTCAAAATGCTCTCAAGGTGATTTGGGGAAGCTTTCCCAAGCTCTCCTTGCAAAATCCAAGCTATCTCCTTCTTAAAGAAATTCCTCTATCAAAACCCTAGGTTTTCTCTCCATTTTTGCCAAATTAGGTTAGAAATAGGTAGAGTATTCTAATATCCTAAAATAAGATCCCTATTTATAGCCCCAAGGGTTGAGAACCAAAAGACCAAAAAGTCCTTACTAAAATTCTGTAAAAACACGAAAGACCGAGCGATCGGTGGTTATGACCGAGCGATCGGTGTTTCTGGCCGAGAGATCGGTTGAAAACACTCTCTCTGGAAAATTTTCTCATACAAAAAAGTTAACCAGTCGATAGCTACTAATCGATCGATTTTGGACTGATCGATCGCTACTTCTGACCGAGCGATCGGTTTTGTACCGATCGACCCCTAGCGATCGGTGTTCTATAGATTTTGACCAATTTTACTGTTTTGGCCATAACTTTTGACTCGTTTGTCGGATTTCGACGATTCAACTTGCGTTCGATTCGTCTTCCGAAAAGGAACATTTCTGATGTTTTAGAATTTCCAAATTCTCTTTCAATTATGGACCAAATTATCTCCAAAGTTGACTGATCTGCAATTCTATCAGACAAAACATCGAAAAACCCACTTTTGACTTAGCTTAGACTAAAAATATGGAAAAACATTACACATGAACCTCGAAGAGAGTTCCAATACCTTTCTAATGGTTCAAGAATCATTCACTTCTGATAAACGGTGCTAAAACTAGAGCTTCTTAAAGTTTAGGGTGTGATATAACATCCCTCCGATTACAAGTTTGATTAAGCCTTAATCACACTATACTAATTAGATATAAATACATAAACATTAAAACATCACAAAGACCATAATACCCCTAATACTTGTAATAAAGACATGAAAAAGATTCGGGTCTCTACACTAAGCCCTGACAAAGGTAATTTCCTAGCAAATCTAAAAGCTAGTTAAACATTATTTCTGTTAAAGATAAAAAACTTTTGCAAAAGTCCAACACTTTCCTAAAAACGTTTTTCAAAACAGAACTTCCGGTACCGAGACCTAATCATACCAACCTGCATCAGGCAGCCCCAAAAGATAAGCAGAAGAAACCGACACCACGCAACCCCGCGAGTCGCAATCAACAGACTCATGGGAAAGTATCATCGCCTTTACACCCTGCATGACATTATCAAAATATAGCGCCCCTACGCCATTTCAAAATCAATCTGACTAGTGCCTCTTGGACCTTTCGACACCCCCGTATGTCCTTTGACATCATGTGTATCTCTTGACAACCTCGTCATACCGCGATAATTCCTACATGTCCCCTTTCGACACCCCCGTGTGTCTTTTGATATCATGTGTATCCCTTAGCAACCTCGTCATACCGCGATACCTTCTGCATGTTCCCTTTCGACACCCCCGTGTGTCTTTAATATTCTGTGTGCCCCTTAACAATCTCATCATACCGTGGCATTACCTCCTGCATATCCCCCTTCGACACCCCCATGTGTCTCTGATATCCCAAGTAAGCATCGACATAACACACTTTCTCGGCACCTCGCATGTCCCCCTTTCGACAGTCCCGTGTGTCTCTGACATCCCATGTAAGCATCAACATGACACACTTTTTTGACACCTCGCATGTCTCCCCTTCAACACCTGGTGTGTCTCCAACATCCTAGGCGAGCACCGACATAACATACTTTGTCAGAACCTCACATGACCCCCTTTCGACACCCCCGTGTGTCTCCGGCATCGCAGATGAGCATCAACATAACGCACTTTTTCGGCACCTCGCATGTCCCCCTTTCGACACCCCGTGTGTCTCCGACATCCCAGGTGAGCATCAACATAACACACTTTGTTGGCACCTCGTATGTCTCCTCTTCGACACCCCGTGTGTCTCCAACATCCCAGGTGAGCATCAACATAACACACTTTGTCGGTTCCTCACATATCCTCCTTCCAACACTCCACGTGTCCTTCATTTGTTTTGGCTAAGCACCTCCGGGTAATGCCATAACAACCAATCCTAGCTAACGCCTCCGGGACATGCCATCCTTCATAAACACCCATCAATCCCTAGTGTGAGTGGCATGGACTACTCTTCTTTCCCTAAAGAGTGGCCCTAACTACTTCCATTTTCCCCAAGTCATATCACTCACTGCACCACTTGCACAACATGAATGCATATCATCATCCCTTAAAATCCAATCCTGGTGTAAAAATAGGATGATTTCAGTTTTTGCCGTTCAATTGCTAATTCGACACTCTCCGACAAAGAGAGACAACTGTAAGCACCCAATTTTTATACCCTTCCTGAACTAGGGTTAGCACCATTAACCATGGTTATCCCCAGCTGAGTCCCAGTTAAACCCTATGCCTAACCCTAGGTGCACACCAATCAGACCTAGGCAAACCCTAGATCAAATCTGAGTAAACCCTAAACCACTAGTCAAACCTAGGCAAACCCTAAATCCTAGACTAACCCTAAGTAAACCCTGGTCAAACCCTAGGTAGACTCAAACCCTAGGTATAACCCTAGGTAAACCCTAGTTCATCCCTAGGCCTAAAAAACCCCAAAATCAAGCCCAGAACCCTCTGTGGGCCTAAGCATGGGCCCATAGGCCTTTAGGAGCTGGTTGCAGTGGGGTTCACCGCCCAAATTTGAAAAAGTTGATAATGGTGGTAATAACTTTACCATCATTACTCAATATGGTAAATGAACAATAAAGTCAAACCAATTGCAAACCTATTGCACCCATTTTAGCAAAAATCAAGTAATTGCGATAGAGTTTCTACCGTCATTCTTGGTTTAGGCTAAACCAAGAATGGCAGTAGAACATCTACCGCCATTATTGGATTTTCGATTTGCAGTGCAGTTGGCCCCCCTACAACACTCCAGTCCACCTCCCCAGTGTCTAGAACCCTTCCATTAATCCCTTAAGCACCCCTGGGTCTCCCTCCAACTCCTATTTAAACCCCCCTTCTCCTTGGTTCAATGGATTTCAAAAAAAGATCGATACTAAACATCTGTTCAAATTTGGCTAGCCTAAGCCTCTCCCCTCCAGCCTTTTTCCTCCACCAAGGTAGATCCCAGGCAACCCCAGGAGCTATCCCAAACCTCCCATAGGCTCCATCACTACGTGCCACCACTACACCACCATCCTGCAAAATAAACCGAAAGGTATAGCTCCTCCTTTACTCTTTGCTCTTTGTTAAAGCCATGTAAACCTCTGATCCTCTTCCAGGGGTATTGTTCATTCCATTTTGTTCCTGTTTTGCTTTCACAATAGCTGCAAACCTAGGACCAGGGTCCCCCTACCTTCCTCATAGGTATGGGGGACCCCCTTGAGGTTTCCAACACGGGTACAAGACCTCCTATAGTACAAAACCTCCCTTAGGCTTTTGGGGGTCCCTTAAGCCATGAGAGATTCCCTGGAACCCACTGGTACAGCCCTTGTTGGGGAAAATCTCATTTTTTGGAAAACTCCAGGAATGGCAGTAGAATAATTATCGTTATTCCTAACCTGTTATTTTGCAACACTGTTGCACCCTTTTTGGTGGGCCTGGTCCATTCCAGGGCCATGGTTAAACTCCTCTGACCTTCCTCTACCTAGCTTGGTCATTCCAGGCTCATCCCATGCATCTAACCATAGTTAATTTGGCCTGAATCAGAAGATGGCATAATGGCGGTAGACTATCTACCGCCATTATAGTATATCAAACGCAGTGGCTTTGGCCTACTGTGGGGCCCACTCCAAACCATTCCTTGGGTCCACCAAAGGCCTAGAGCATTCCTGACACTTCCCTCTTCAACTCTGTGGGTCCAGAATCCCATGGGTTCATCCCTAACTCAACCCACAGACCTGTAAACCAAAGTCAGAATTGCTTCTGTAATGGTGGTAATCCTATTACCGTCATTTTGGACTTTCTGTTATTTTGGGCTTTGTACAGGGCCCAGACCAGGTAGGAATCCATTCTAAACCCTACCAAGTTCTTTAGGCCCACCTTGACCATACCACACCCTTTAATTGGGGTTAACCTAACTCTGATTAACTTTTAACCATGGTTAAGTACTTTTTAACCTTTCAAAAAATCTAGAAAATTGCTACAAAATTCTAAAATATTCTGAAATGCCCAAATTATTTCTACTTTGAGCTTTTTACCAAGGTTAGCAGCCCTAGCCATGGTTGACTTTCTATTTAACCCCGGTTAGCAATCCTAACCTCGGTTAAAACACCCTTTGGCCTACCGGGCTCATCCTTGGCCTTCCGGGCCTTATTTTGGCTACCCTCAACTGTGGTTAACAACTCTAATCATGGTTAGTTTGACCGTTAACCCCGGTTAGTAATCCTAACCTTGGTTAAATCACTCTTGGCCTACCAGGCCTAATCTTGGCCTACCGGGCATTTCCCTTAATCTACCAGACTAACCCTCAGCCTACCGGGCCCAATACCTTGCACTTGACCAACCCGATCAATCAAACCCTAATCTACCAGACTAGTCCATTAGTCACCCTTGGTACACATACACACACCGCCTAGCTTTGGCATGGACTCATATGGCAGAACTATGCTCGATCTCATCTTACCCTGTGAGTACGTAGGCAATCCAACCAAGGTTCTACTCTAGTTAACTTTTCTTTCTTAGATTAATATTCTTTTAAATACTTAGGCATTTGAACAAACATTGACTTTAATTGGCTTAAACCTAAGGAGTAAGGAACCATTACAAAATGGAAGCCTCGGGGTGCCTAACACCTTCCCCGAACTTAACTAAGTAATCTGACTGTTTTGATTTCACTAAAGTATTCTCTACATTAGGGAATACGATACAGTGACAGTTGGATAGTCAGAAAGCTGTTCGAGTCATAATGAATTTCAAACAAGAAATCCATACTTATTAATTTGAGAGATTTTCCAAGTTCCGGGTAAAACAGTCGATTAAGCTTAAATCCTACGCATGAGATTTTGAAACAAAACAAGTTTGAAATATATTTTATATTATACTTATAAAAATGTTTTACATGAGAAAATGTTTCTCATGGCTTAATCAGAAGTCTTGGAAACCCGGATGATGTGCAAAGGGCTATGAGTTAGATAGTATAAATAATTTTGAAGGCTCATTAGGGATAATGTAATTGGAAGAATCAATTGAATTAAAAAGTTTATGTGGCGGGATCCGTATTGGTTAATGTTCTTACACTGGGATTCAATTGCAACATAGATATCTCACGTCACTTGCAATTCCGATATAATTTCTATTTAGGGTCAATGAGATAACATTGGGTAAGCCAGGGTGAGAATGTCCCAGAGCAATCTGTGGAGATACTCACATAAGAAATACAAGCTCAAAAATTGATTAAATGTTAATCAATTATTTAAATGATTAAATGCTAATCATTGATTAAATATATTAAAAGTTAATCTATGGTTTAAATTAATTGTTAATTTAAATTGAAAGATTATATTAGTAATTATTTAATTAACCTAATTAAAGGGGAAATGAGTTTGACCCATATCCATAAACCCATAAAGGATGGAACTTTAATATGGGCCCAAACCCATGGATTAAAACCCTAGGGAGGGGGCGCCCACTTTAGTTTTCCTAATTGGATTAGGATTAGTTTAGTTGAATAATAACTCTTTTATTTATAGAATTAAATTTCAATAATTGGAATGCAAGGAACATTGAGATAATTTGTAATTGGATTACAATTAGGAGTCTTAGACTCCCCTATAGCTCACGCCCCTCTTGGCTCACCCCTCCCCCCCCCCCCTAAACTAGGAGTTTAATTAATTAAATGGTAAGAGTTATAATTATTTAATAACTCCTAAAGGGATAACTTCTAATTGGATTAGGATTTAGATTTGATCAAATCTATAAATACCCCAACACCCAAAACATTTGGGATGATAATCATTCATAATTTCTCCTCCAAATAACCGTGAGCCCCAAAGGGGCGCCTCTAGGATTTTTGTGAGCTATATAGGGTCTTCCAAGTTGGGTTTTTCAATTTTAGGGTTTTTGAACTCTAAGGTTATTGGTGATAAAAAGTCTACATTAACAATCCATCTTCTTCTTCTTGCTGCTTAAATTCCAAGTAGAGATTCCAAAAGCTTCACGGGACTAGCGAAGAATAAGGATTGAGCTTCAAGAAATCTCTAAAAAGAGTTCTGACGGTTCTAGTTGGTTTTTGCTTCACTGGTGAATATCATTCACCGATGTAATATGATTAAAACGAGTAGATAATTTTAGTTGCTTTTTATGGTGTAAAGATCATCGGGATCCAGTTTCCACATAATTTTTTATCCGGATCCCCCTTCATAATATTCAAATGCCCTAAAACCCCAATATTCAAATAAAACATTTCTTTTTATTTCATATTCTATATTTACACCCCAAATGTATTACAACAGTATCATTGACCCTGTACAGATACAAAAGGTGTGCTCAGTGGTAAGAAGACCGGCTTAAACATATAAAATACTATGGATTTCATCAATAAGTTGACACATATTATTCATTTGTGTCCGTTTTATCATTGTAGTCCGATTGAAGTTCGTCATCACTGGATTCGGTGGACGCCGCTTGTTGTTGTAGCAACTGAGGGGGCGCATCAACAGGGACTCCAGTAATCCCTAATCTCACCCAACTGACACCTCCATCATCATCATGTACAGTGTCATCTAACCGTTGGTCGTTGAATGACACGTTCTCCTTTAATGCATGATCATCCACAAGTGATTCGTCATTTATGTCAAACAAGTCTCTTGGTTTAGTCTTGATGACAACATGCCAATCTGGATCCGTTGGATCTGCGACGTAAAATGTTTGTTTTGCTTAAGATGCCAACACATATGGTTCGTTAGATACTAAGTGTGTTGGGAGCAAGTTTGTGAAGTTCACAAGCGTAAACCCAAACTCATCAGTCTTTATCCTCTACCCTGTGACCTCACATTAGGCCAATCACACTTAAACAATAAAAATTTTAGGCTTTCAGAATACATGATTTGGAGGACGTCTGTTAAGCGGCCATAGTAGGTTATATCTCCTGCAATGGGAGTCTTGTCCTTAGAAGTTGCATAGCTTGTAGTCGTTGCAGTGACCGTAACACCACTGTTTTGACTTTTGCATCCGCGCTCTCTATCCTTAGTACAAAACTTGTATCCATTAATGACGTAGCCCTTAACCTTTTTGTGACTTTGTGTGGACCGTAAGCGAGCCAGGTAATCTCATTAGACATCGGAGTGTGTGAATCTTGCATCCTTTGAACATATTTGTTGTGCTTTTTTTGTAGTTCATGGGGAGCCGATCTAATAAGTCTGGGATTGGTCATCCTCAGTACATTCATGTGCTGACTGCAAGGAACCAATCGATTTGCGTTGCTTAAATCTCTTTTGTTGAATTACAAATTGAAAAATAAATGAAAAATAATTACAAAAAAGCTTTGATAATATCTGTCTTACTCTCCATATGGTGTGACCTTGTCGGAATTGAACAATACATAACGATGTGTTTGCCGCCATTCTAATTTACTTAGAGCAAATGGTTGTGCACCTCCTATTGGAGTTTCATTATTATTTCTCTCCGGCATGTTCAATCTCGATTCCACATCATTTAGGTACCTTGAGTAGAATGTCAAGCATTCTTCCGCCAAGTATCCTTCTGCAATGGAACCCTCTGGTCGAGCTCGATTGCGCAAATAGAATTTCAGTGTATATAAGTACCCATGCGAATTAAATTTAGGTAAGACAACAAGACAATTATAATATAACAAGAAGTTTTAACATTTGATAAATTATAATTGATGACATACCTTTCGATGGGATACATCCACCGGTATTAGACAGATTCACCTAGCCTTGCCTCTGCGGCCAAGTGTGTAGGCAAGTGCACCATAACATCAAAGAATGACGGTGGGAAAATTCACTCTAAATGACAAAGCATAAGCGCAATTTTCTCCTCTAACCGTCTCAAATCCTCGACCTGACAGACTTTAGAACATATTGACAGGAAGAAGTTGCTCAATTCAATTAGGACTGAAGTTACATTCTTCGGTAATGCCTTCCTCACAGCTAGTGGTAGGAATTGTTGCATTATGACATGACAATCGTGGCTCTTTAGTCCATAAATTTTACGCTCTTTGATATTAACATGTCTCCCAAAATTTGACGAGTATCCATCTGGAACCTTGACACTCTTCAAAACTTTGTAAAACAATTATTTCTTATTCTTGTCCATTGAAAAGCATGCAGGGACAGATAAACTTTACTTGTGCTAGCCTAGAACTGAGGGTGAAGTGCACGTCTCATGCCCATATCAACCAAGTCGAGTCGAGTTTTAATCCATCCTTGGATTTTCCGTCCAAACTCAACAAAGTCCCCAACATATTGTCGCATACATTTTTCTCTATATGCATTACATCAAGGTTGTGCCTCAATAAATTATGCTCCGAATATGGCAACTCAAAAAATATACTCATCTTCTTCCAGTTATACGGCATAATCTCATGGCCCGGTTGCCTTGGTTGTTTTCGCTCAATCTACTTCCTAAGGGAGAAAGTGAAACCCTCCAACTGACGCAACACATCGGACCCAGACATCGTAGTTGGAGCATATCTTGGCTCTACAGTGCCATCGAAAGCGCTTGAATTTGTCTAGAACCTGTGATCTGGCTTTAAGAAATAACGGTGCCCCATGTATCATTATTTCCTGCTTTTAGACAAGTGTCGACTGTAAGTGTCCTTGTGGCATGAAGGGCATGCCAACTTTCCTTTCGTGCTCCAACCTGATAACATGACATACCATGAGAAGTCGCTAATGGTCCAGAGTAATGCCGCATGCATTACAAACATCTCCTTCTTTGACCCATCGTAAGTTGGCAACCCATGGTCCCACAAGTCCTTCAACTCCTCGACTAGAGGCCTCATGTAAACCTCAATGACATTTCCTTGGCCGGAGGGACCGGGAATAAGCAAGGAAAGAATGAAGTTCGGTTGCTTCGTGCACATCTATGGTGGTAAGTTGTAGGGAATAAGAACCACAGGCCATGTACTGTGAGCAATACTCATCGTCCTAAATGGGTTGAAGCCATCACTCGCCAACCCAAGCCTAACATTGCGAGAATCTGAACCGAATGAAGGATACTTTTGATCTAAATTTTGTCAAGCCGGTGAATCTGCAGGATGCCTTAACCTCCCATCCCTAGTTTGACACTCATCATGCCATCTCATTTCAGAAGCAGTCTTCAACGACATGAACAACCTTTGTAACCTGAGTCTCAACGGGAAGTGACGTAAAATCTTCGCCGGAGTTTTCTTTTCTGCATTGATCATCCCATGTCTTCCATCTTGATTCACAATAGATGTCACATGCTTGCTTATTTGCAGACTCTTTATAGTAAAACATGCAATCATTAGAACATGCATCAATTTTATCATAGTTAAGCCCCAAGTATGACATCACTTTTTTTGTTTGAAAGTAAGTACTGGGTAGTGTTCACCTCTCGGGGAGTATCTCCCTCAACAACTCAAGCAACATGGTGAATGACTTATTGCTTCATCCACTAAGACACTTAATGTGATATAATCTTATGATGAAAACAACTTCGTGTGATTCTTACATGCTAGATACAAAGCCTGTCCTGCATCCTTTATCAATTGGGAAAATCTATCAGACTCAATATTAGGATCCCGACTACTAGTACCTTCATCTTGGTTTGGGACCCCAAACACATTGTGCACCATATCTTCCATCTCATTTTGTCTGCTGTGCAAGTCAGGATTTTAAGACACTTGGGCAACTGGTTTGTGCTGTAATATGTCCTCCCTATGATGATACCAGATTTTATAATTCAAGTCGAATCCATCACATATCACATGCTTGTACGCTATAACCATATCTTGATAAATGACATTGTTGCAGTTGGGACACGAACACTTTATACTGCCGGTGTTATTGGTCGCTCCACGAACTATCCCAAACTCTATGAACTCCTTCACCCCTTTTATATATTCCTTTGACACCCTATTTAATACAAAAAAATACACTCACAATTGCTTAGAAATAAACACTTTATCATTCGGTGCTTCTTAAAAAATTCTGGCCAAAAAGTGCTGTGAGCACAGGATTTTACTCACGGGTATATGTATAGAGTCGCCACCTATTCATTCAGAAAGGATAAGTCTCCGGGTGTTAGATAAGGTCTTGGTCTATGGTAGAGGTCAGGATAAGAGATTCATTATAAATGAACTCATCAGATCTAAGGATCATTGAAACTGTTCAATGTTAATGAGAGACCAACTATCTGATAGTATGTTTATGCAAGAGGTCTCTCATTACATGCAATCAGTCAGTGTACATTTAAGCACCCATATGCTAATGTGTAGTCTCCATTACAATAGTTTGAGATAGAACTACATCTTAACTATTGAGAACATCTTAGCATAGTGGCAACCATATAAGTAAAGTGTCCAGCTTCACCCATAGTTGTGACTATATAAGGTATAAGGAACTGGAAAGTTATATCTACCTGTGATAATCCAATCACATACCTTTCCTACAATATATCCTAAGGACCTTCATCGATATCTCATATCATATAGATCATCTCATGATCATGGTCAATGAATACACAAAAGATAAAGAAGAAGTCTTTATTAATCAAATTAATAAGAATCTTACAATCTAAATGACTTTTCTGGGCATCATGTCTAACATATTATTCATTCGTTGTTATTGTTATTTGGATACTGTTGTAATGCTGTTATTCCTTGATTGAATTTTATCTATTCTGGGCATTTGAATGTGTTACAAGTAGGACCAAATATGATAAATATGCTCAAATCGGACAAGTATGAAAAATATGCTCTGGTTTGTATATATGCATGTTAGTGATGAAATGAGACGGACTTTTATATGTTTAAACTCTCTCTATAAGTATGAAAAATATGATATGTGTTCATTTATTTTGCAGATGGAGCCTGCACGGTTCACATTAGGTGATGGCACCTCCGCAGCCACCACATCGGGTGCTGGCACCCATGTACAACCCCCTCCTGTTCCAGGCCCAATCAAGCGGGGCCGAGGCAAGAGCAAATGCCTCAGTTTACATAAACTACCTGTAGTTAGTTTGTGATGATCACGCGCAGCCAATAGAGGAGTCAGCCCAAACTTTGGCAGGTTATCTTGGGATGGGCATTTGTTTTGCCTGGGATGGGCATTTGTTTTGCCTTGACGTTCCTAGTTGGATTAATATCCCTAGGGAACGCAAGAAACGCGCGTTACAGATGGTGCAGGTAAGAACACAAAAAGTCTTATCACCGTTCAATTAGTAATTTTTAATTACGTATAGTTTTGTTAATTATTTGAAATACTAATCATTTCAAATCGTGTTTCAGGAGAAATTTGATATCCCACTTGAGATAGAGGCATTCATAGAAGACTCCCTCTCGCATAAATACAAGGACTGGAAGTTGAAGCTGAGGACCAAATACATGACTCCAGAGGCCTCGCCGACTGAGATTTATGGTGCGTGCTCCGTGGATGTGGTGGCGGACCAATGGCTTACACTGGTTGATTTTTGGTTCTCTAAGGAGGGGCAGGTATATTTTATTTCTTTTTCATAATTCTAAATGGTAACAAAAATACAATATGTCGCTCTAACCATAATTTAAATTTTTTACAGAAGTGGAGTGCCACAAATCAGGCTAATCAGGCAAAACAGAAGACCCTCCATGCATCTAGCACAAAGAGCTTCGCTCGGTTGAGGCATGAGATGGTAAGTGTGCAATCATTTTTTTTAAATTATGTTAGTTATTTATGTGGTATTGACTAGGTTTATGTTTTCCTATTGTGACAGTCATAGCGAGCTACAAGCCCCTCTCAGACCTACCCTGGTCGTGCCGAGGTTTACATCGTAGCACATACTTCTAGGGATGGCATGCCAGTGATCACTGAGGCGGAAGAGAAGATGGTCGGTAACTTCAAGATTATTTTATTATATTTTAATTTTTTCCCCTTCTAACTGCGACATATTAACTATTTTCAATCGTTTGTAGCGCGAGATGCGAGAGCGTATAGTGCATGCACCGGAGGGCTCGCAAGACACCACAAGCCGAGAGGATATATACGCCCAAGTCATGGGGCTTGAGCATGGTGGCCATGTCCGCACATGTGGATTAGCCATGACCCCCACCCAGTTATGGGGTGGTCGATCTGCAAGCTCTACCAGTACCTCTTCCATTGACCCTCAGACTACCGAGAGGCTGAGAGCTCTCGAGGAGTCAAACGCAGTGAAGGATGCTAGACTGGTGGCCCAAGATTTACATCTGGTGACCATGGAGTGTGTTATGTAGGAAATTTTATCGAGACAGGTCTATAGAATAAGAAAAATTAGTTGGTAGTTAAAAATATTTAAATATTCATTCATTTATTTACTCAAATTTTACATGGCAGGGTGCAGCTCCTCAGCCTTCTACAACACCATACACGCATGAGGAGGTAAATATTAATGTTATAAAATTTTAGTTATAAATTTAATTACTTTAATTAATATGGTGGTGGTGGTGTATGTAGTGGTGGTGGATGGTGGTGCTAGTGGTGGTGGATGGGTGGTGGTGTGTTAGTGTTAGTGGTGGATGGGTGTTGATGTGCTAGTGTAATTAGTGGTGGATCGGTGGTGGTGTGTTAGTGTAATTAGTGGTGGATGGGTGGTGCTATTGGTGGTGGATGGGTGGTGGTGTGTTAGAGTAATTAGTGGTGGATGAGTGGTGCTAGTGGTGGTGGATGGATGATGATAGTGGTGGTGATAGTGGTTCTCAATGGGTGGTGGTGTGTTAGTGTTAGTAGTGGTGGTGGTGGTGGTGTGGTGATCTGAGTAATAGCCCTTGACTACCTTATTCACATTTCTACAAATCCTAGGGTTTTGATTTATACTCTACAAAAAAAATTGCATGTTAAACAATATCCTTTGGTTTGCATGTTAGTGATGGTTATATCTCACTTTCATGGGTTAGAACTCTATGTTCTTAAAAACCTGAAATGAGATTGGGTTGGTTAGCATGTTAGTGATCAAAATACCTCAGTTTAAGGAGTTAGAACCTCGTATTTTGTAGAATATGAAATGAGATTGGGTTAGTTAGCATGCTAGTGATGGTTATAACTCACTTTTATGAGTTATAACTCTAATCCTTGCAAATCTGAAATATATGTGATTGCTTAGCATGTTAGTGATGGAGATACCTCACTTTCATGAGTTGGAACATTAAACTCTACAAATCTGAAATTAGAGTATACTTAGTTAGCATTTTAGAGATGGATGAATCTCACGTTCATGTGTTAGAACTCTATGCGTTGAAATGAAAATGATTGGTTAGCATGGTAGTAATGAGACCAAGGGACTATTAGATGTTTAGTCTTTATGTAATGGAAAAATATGAATAGGGTTTCTTTATGCCGGGGGTTAAAATACGATTTGTTTACATTAAATCCGAGATTTACTTAAATTAATTGGAGATTTCCTAAGGTTAAAACTTAAGGGTTAGCTTCCAAATCGGGAATTTGGCCTTGTCGGTGCCCAAATCAGGCATCGAAAGGTGATGATGGCTCTAACAATAGCTAACACTAAATTCAAAACAAGGATAAAGTTTGACCTACAATTTGCATGTTATGCATCGATTTACCACCCGGTTCTTGCACTGTTTATTACAACCGCATTTATGGAAGAAGATATTTGATAAATTTTCTTACTAAATGACCCTTTTAGGGGTCAGGAATGTCCTCATTTTTGGACTGCTCATGCGGACACTCTTTATAATAAAAAGTCCGGTAATGTTGAGGCTCGTGATTTATAGATATACATTCTTATAAAACCTCTTCCTTGACCAAGCCTTCACGTGCGCCTGCACACAGAATGGATGATGATGACATACAGTGACCAAAACAATGTGAACAACAATATTCACATTTGGTTATGCCGTTAACATCGTGGAAGGTTCCGTGCTATTGAACAACCACCAAACTATGTCAATTTGAATAACTTTAACTTTTTCATTACTTTCTCTTCTTATCCCTTTCACCATTACCGTTCCCGACAACTTTCTTTTTGGGATGAAGGTCATCTAAACCATTCAGAGATAGAAGAAATGACATCTCGGTGCCCTAATCGGGCTGACTTCCACATACCTAGTCTGAATCTAGTTATAAAATGTTTTCGAAGACAAAGTCGTTCAGATAGACAAATTTTTACATTCCAGGTAGTTCTTCGAATGGATAGCCAAATTTTCAATCTTCTTCGGTGAATGTACCTCAAATTTCAAGGCTTCTATCTCTGAATGGTTTGGATGACCTCTAACCCAGAAATGAAGTTGTTGCGAACGGTACTAGTGAAAGGGATAAGAAGAGAAATGAATCAAAATTGTCAATTTATTCAAATTCAAGTAATTTGGTGGTTGTTCAGTAACACAGAACCATCCATGATGTTAACAACATAACCAAAAGTGAATATTGTTGTTCACGTTGTTTTAGTCACTGTATGTTATCATCATCGATCTCGTGTGCATGCTGAAGTGAATGTCTGGTTAAGGAAGAGGTTCTAAAAGAATGTATATCTATGAATCACGAGTCTCAACATCATCAGACCTTTTATTGTAAAGAGTTTCCGTATGAGCAACCCAACAATGAAGACATTCCTGACCCCTGCAAGGGTAATTTAGTAATAAAATTTATGAAGTATGTTCTTCCATAAATGCAGTTGTAATAAGTAATGCAGGAATCGACCTCGGATTCCAGCGAAACGAATTCCCACACTTAGGTTGGGTCAAAATACAAGTATTAGAAGAAACAGCTTCAAAATCCGACCCCCGGTTTGGATTTGATGGGCGTTTATGGGGTTAGGCCGAAGTATACTTGAGAAACATGGAATTCGGTGTTCTCGGTGCCCAAATCGGTAAAATGGACTCGGATTCCCTTGAAACCAACTCCAACACTTAAGATATATTTAAATACACGCGTTAGAAGAAATGATATCGAAATCTGACCCCCGGTGTGGATTTTGTGGAAGTTTGTAGGTTTAGGCCGAAGTATACTTGAGAAACATGGAATTCAGCCTTCTCGGTGCCCAAATCAGGTAAACGGACTCAGATTCCCTCAAAACCAACTCCAACACTTAGGATATATTTAAATACATACATTCGAAGAAACGGTATCGAAATCCGACCCCCGGTGTGGATTTTGTGGAAGTTTGTAGGTTTAGGCCGAAGTATACTTGAGAAACATGGAATTCGGCCTTTTCGGTGCCCAAATTGGGCAAACGGCCTCAGATTCCCTCGAAGCCAATTCTAACACTTACGATATATTTAAATACACGCGTTAAAAGAAATGGTATCGAAATCCGACCCCGGCGTGGATTTGGTAGAAGATTGTAGGTTTAGGCCAACGTATACTTGAGAAACATGAAATTCGGCCTTCTCGGTGCCCAAATCGAGCAAATGGCCTCGGATTCCCTTGAAACCATCTTCAACACTTAAGATATATTTAAATACACGCAATAGAAGAAATGGTATCGAAATCCGACCCCCGGTGTAGATTTTGTGAAATTTTGTAGGTTTAGGCCGAAGCATACTATCTAAGTATCGATTTTGGGCCTCTCGGTGTCCAAATTGGGCAAACGACCTCGGATTCCAGCGAAATGAATTTCTACACTTAGATTGGGTCAAAATACACACGTTAAAATAAATGGCTTCGAAATCCGACCCCCGGTTTGGATTTGGTGGGCGTTTGTAGGTTTAGGCCAAAGTATACTTGAAAAACATGAAATTCGGCCTTCTCAGTGCCCAAATCGGGCAAATGGGTTTGGATTCCCTCGAAACCAATTTCAACACTTAAGATATATTGAAATACATGCGTTAGAAAAAATGACATCTCAATTCGACTCCCGGTGTGAATTTGGTGGGCGTTTGTAGGTTTAGGCCAAAGTATACTTAAAAAACATGAAATTCGGCCTTCTTAGTGCCCAAATCGGGCAAACGGCCTCGAATTCCCTCGAAACCAATTCCAACACTTAAGATATATTGAAATACACGCGTTAAAAAAAACAACATCTCAATCCAACCCCCGGTGTGAATTTGGTGGGCGTTTGTAGGTTTAGGCCAAAGCATACTATCCAAGTATGGATTTCGGGCCTCTCGGTGCCCAAATCGGGCAAACGGTCTCAGATTCCAGTGAAACGAATTCACACACTTAGGTTGAGTCGAAATACACATGTTAGAAGAAACGGCATCAAAATCCGACTCTCGGTTTGGATTTGGTGAGCGTTTGTAGGTTTAGGCCGAAGTATACTCTCCAAGTATGAATTTCAGGCCTTTCGGTGCCCAAATCAAGCAAATGGCCTCGGATTCCAGCGAAACGAATTCTCACACTTAGGTTAGGTCGAAATACACGCGTTAGAAGAAATGACATCTCAATCCGAGCCCCGGTTTGGATTTGGTAGACGGTTGTAAGTTTAGGCCAATGTATTCTTAAAAACTTGGAATTTGGACTTCTCGGTATCCAAATCGGGCAAACGGCCTCTGATTCCCTCGAAACCAATTCCAACACTTAAGATATATTGAAATACACACATTAGAAGAAACAACATCTCAATCCGACCCTCGGTTTGGATTTGGGGAAAGGTTGTAGGTTTAGGCCGAAGCATACTATCTAAGTATGGATTTCGGGCCTCTCGGTGCCCAAATCGGGCAAACGACCTCGAATTCCAACGAAACGAATTCTCACACTTAGGTTAGGTCGAAATACACGCGTTAGAATAGACAACATTGAAATTCAATCCCCGGTTTGGATTTGGTGGGCGTTTGAAGGTTTAGGCCGAAGTATACTCTCTAGTAGTGTTTTCGGGCCTCTCGGTGCCCAAATCAGGCAAACAGCCTCAGATTCCAGCGTAATGAATTCCCACACTCAGGTTAGGTCAAAATACATGTGTTAGAAGAAACGACATTTCAATCCGAGCTCCGGTTTGGATTTGGTGGACGGTTGTAGGTTTAGGCTAATGTATTCTTAAAAAGTTGGAATTCAGGCTTCTCGATGCCCAAATCAGGCAAACGGCCTCGGATTCTCTCGGAACCAATTCCAATACTTAGGATATATTGATGTCAGCACCCCATTTTTACACCCCCCTTTAACTATGGTTAATTAATTTAACCATGGTTAGCTCGGCTTAACCCTAGAGTTTGTGGCACAACCCCAGCCCAAAACCCATGTGTTTATTTGCTAGGTCTTAGCCCCAAGGGCCCAAGCCTTGGTCCAAACCCTTAACCAAGGCCCAAGCCCAAGGAGGGTGGTTTAGAGCCCACTGTGTGTCCCTTTATTGAGTTGGGCGGCAAATCCCACAGCACCTCTTTTGCTTTCTTTCCTTTCTCATGCAAGACCATTCCCTCACCAAAATCCCATACCTGCCATCTTCCTTCTTTGGTGAGAAGATTTGAATTAAAGAGAGGGGATCGGCCTGTGCACTTGGAAGCTCCAAAACTCTCACCTCACCTAACCTCTTTATTTACCATTATGCCACCCACCCTTTGAGCCTACAAATACCCCACCGTTTCCACACCAGAGAAAAAAAAAAAAGTTTGACAAAAAAGAGAAAAAAATCTGGAAACTAGCCCTTCTTTTCGTATGTCAAGCCACTGGAGTTGGAAGTGAGCATAAGGGAAGCTTAGGCTATCCTTTTGCAGGGTCACTCCACCCTAGCCTACGTACACCCATTCCTTGGAGCCAAGGATTCAAAGGGTAGGTTTCCTTTTGTTTTGTTTTGTTTTGTTTTTTTTTTTGTTGTTGTTCTTTACTTTTCTTTTTTTGTTCTTGTTGAGGTTCCTAGTCCAAGTCTAGGACCGCATAAGCTTCCCTCCCTTCACAGAATAGTGGGAGGCCCCCTATCTCTCTTAATGGGATAGGGGTCCTCATAAAGAAGGAAAATGATGACCCTTTTTTTTTTAATGTATCCGTCTCTATCCACTTGATAGAAGGGGTGTGCGTAGACTTTGGAATATTCAAAAATCAGTAGAGCACTGGTTTTTGTTTTTTTTTCAGTCATTATCATTCTAAAAGCTCCTTATGAGGACTACTTTCCGAAGCTTCCGAAATATCTCAAAGTCTACACACACCCCCAGCCCTCTGAAGTTTATTTTGTTTTTCTTTCTTCTCATTTGTTTCAGTCCCTGGTTTCCCTCTTTATTGTTTTATATTTTTATTTCAGTAGCATATCCGTGATGGCAATTCTTAGTTCACCAACCATAAAGAGGCTCTTGTAGAATACCATTCTTCTTTTGCCAAATATCGATTGGTGTCACCTAGAGGCCCTTGATAATTCAAAATTTTCCAGCTTTGGGGAAGCTCTTTTCTTTTTTTATCTATTTGCTTTGAGTTTGTTTGATAAAAAAAGAAAAAGAGTAGCATTCGGTAAGCTTGTGTTGGTCCATTTGAATGTTTTGGCCCCATATCCAGCGTGTCTCTAGATTTCTTTTGGACTTCGGTAGGTCCTCTGTGGCCTAGTCCATGCAATCCTCAGGGCTGCCCTGTTTACTCATGCATGAAATATGCAATCTCAATCTGGGTACTACCTAGCAGTTTGGCGCATGACAGTGCGCTCATTGTCTTTTGTTTTCTCCCTTAAGTTCTGTTAAGGCCCAACATTTCTCTTTTCACAAGACCTTACTCAACCCCGGAAGAGCATTGGTGGTCCACCTCTTTCAGTCCCAGGTGGCTAGTGTTATTAATCTTTGGACTGAAACTTCACTTAAGCTTGGTGCAAAGTGCATTTGCATTACAAAACTTTAATGCCATGATTTCAGTCCATCCTGTTGGATGCTAGATGGGTGTTGGTTCGGGTCTCCTCTAGGCATACACTACTTTGCTTGTTAACCCTTAACTTAACTTAGGTGAAAGCTTAACCTTAGTTAACTTTGCCAAGAATCAATGGTCATCCATAATGCTGAAATTTCCAGAACTCAATTTGCAATTAGCTCAAGTGCGAGACCAACATTGGTGCTTAGAGTGAGTTTGTTTCACTACTATGGTTGGATTAGTGTCGGCCTTTTCTACCTTTGGTACTCAATGGACTATCTTTAGACCTGGGTTATCCTTTGATAGTCTAGTCCTTGCTTATTTAGTAGTGGTAGGCCTAAACTCCATAATCAACCTAGACATGTTGGCCCAATCATGCTTAGGTTATAACCTTCAGCCCATCCATTGTGCTACGCGGGCCGGACTGGTTTGTCTTAGGCTATTTGAAGTTCTATCAACTTGACTGCTACCTTCCTTAGTTAGGCTAATCCCCTTTGTTTGACCCCGTTTAACTCTTAGCTTAATCATGGTCAATGCTCACCCCTATCTATCCAAAAAATTCAAACAATAGAAAAAATCAAAAAAAATAAAAAGAAATACAAAGAGACCAAATCTTGCTTGCTTGCTTTCTTAATTGTGGTTAGGCCCTCTAATCATAGTTAATCCATTTCTAACTGCGGTTAGACCCTACTTTACACTTGACCAACCCAGTCAGTCAAACCCTAGCCTCCGAGCTAGACCCTTGACCACCCTGCACACACACACTCACCCTTAGCCTTGGCACAGGCTCATGTGCCAGAACTACGCTCGGTCTGCTCTCACTCCTATGTGAGTACGTAGGCAATCCAACTCGGATTCGACCCTAGCTTCCCTAACTTACTTTGCTTATTTTTCTTGGATTAGCATTTCATTAAACACTTTGGCATTTAATTAATTTTGAGATTATAGTTGGCTTAATTTTAGGGAGTAGGTTACCATTTCTTAAATGGGGGTCCTGAGGTGCCTAACACCTTCCCCAGGGCTTAATCGAACCACTTACCCTAATCTTTGATAGACCATTTGCCTTATCCAAATAATTGCTTACCCGGGACCTATCCCTAAGAATGAATAGGTGGCAACTCTTAAGTCAATTTGCTCTTGTGTGAGCGGATCCAAAATCCTGTACTCACAATTGAAGTACATGCGTTAGAAGAAACGACATCTCAATCCGAGCCTCGGTTTGGATTTGGGAAAAGGTTGTAGGTTTAGGCCAATGAACTAAACATGTATGTGTTAATCTCAATAAGTATGAAAAATTAGAGATTAATTTTTTAATTTGCATATTAGTAATGAAATCCTTAAATTTTATCATTTCGATATTCTAATAATGAATTGTATTTTCATATTTTTGCAGGAAGCAGCCAGCAGCACTCATATGTAGCAGGAGGGACTTAGCTGGAGGGAGCTGCTAGGCAGCTTTAGGATATATTTCCCCTTTTACTTTTCAGACAATTTTTTGGCATGTATATATTTTATGATTTTGATGAGACATTTGGATATACTATGATTTTGATGAATTATGTGGATGAATTTTGATGGATTATATTATTTTCTTTTCTAATTAGAATTATTTGGATATTATGAATGAATTTTATATTGCTAACAGGTACAAATAATACAGGTAAAAAAAACACATTTTAAGAAATTAAAAAAAAATATTCAAGATACTAGCGGCGGTTCCACACTGCTGCTGATATTTAATCATAATATTTAATTAATTATTATCCACAGCAGTAACTTGCTGCCATTGATTTATTTTGGCATTTTACAGCAGTTACGAACCGTCGTTGAAAATAATAATAAATGTTATATAATTCGTTACACCGGTGGTAATTATCCGCCGTTGATTTTGTTTGGCTTGTCACAACGGTATGCACCGTCGTTACATGGCGGTTTATACCACCGTACATTAATGAATATACCACGAAGGTTATATAATTGCCATTATATCCAGGAAATTATTGACGTTATTGCATGTCATGCACTGTCGTTAAAAGTGTCAATTACCGCCGTTAATAATTTGATATATACCAGCGGTAAATGAAACCGCAGTTACATAACCGCCGTCAATTTCATCTGCGACAAGCTATACAACGACGGTTTGGTTAACCGCTGTTATATTAATTAACGGGGGTTAGTTTCATTTCCACGACGGTTTGTCACCATCGCTGAAAATCTTGAATTTTGTAGTGAATCATGAGAGTTCATCAAAACGACTCAGACTTTAGAAATGTGTTTGATTCATGCAAATATATCATTTTTGCCTAGAAAAGTGTGTTCTATGCAATGGAGGAAACTCTTGTGTGAAAAGTTTATAAAAACGAAAGTTTTACAGAGGAGAGTTCGATAATGCTATAAAGGATAATATTGAAAATAAGCATTTTTAAGCGAATATCAAATATTCCCTTTTAACTTCCTTCAGTTGTGGTTAAAATTCACTAACCTTTAGGGCTAAAGCATCTAGCCTTTGTTTTTAGAAAAAAAAAATTAACCACAAGTGTTAAAACTTGTTACCCATAGTTCAAGGGCAATTCAATGGGTGTCCCCTTTTAACTCCCTTTAATTATAATTAAGATTCACTAACACTTCATGTTAAAGCATCAAACTTTTGTTTTAGAAAAAACAATAAAAATTTTACCACAGGAGTTAAAACTTACTAACCATAGTTCAGGTTAAAACTTTGTTAACTATAGTTCAAGGGCGGTTGAAGGGGTATCCCCTTTTAACTCCCTTTAGTTGTGGTTAAGATTCACTAACCCTTAGGGTTAAAGCATCTAACTTTGAATTTTAGAAAAAAAAAAGTTAAAAATTAACCACACGGTGTTCACTATAGTTCAAGGACAGTTAAAGGGGTGTCTCCTTTTAACTGTGGTTAAGATTCATTAACCCTGTTAAAGCATCTTACCTTGGCTTTAGAAAAAATATTTAAAAATAACCCCAGTGGTTCAAGGGCAGTTAAAGGGGTGTCCTCTTTTAACTTTGTTTAACTGTGATTACTTTGGTTTTTAGAAAAAAAATAATCATATGAATTAGAACTTGTTAAACATATTTCATGGACAGTTAAAGGGGTGTCTCCTTTAACTTCCTTTTTCACTAACCCTTAGTGTTAAAGCATCTAACCGCTTTTAGAAAAAAAAAAAGTTACCATGGACGTTAAAACTTGTTAACCATAGTTCAAGAACAGTTAACAGGCTTTATGAGTTATGAAATAGCTCAAGAGTGGACCAGAGGGAATCCAGTTACAAAAACCCACCCAAAAATTATGACTTGGAATTCTCTACGGTTGTTCGGGACTCAAGGAGTCCAGTTACAAAGCAAAACCTTCTTTTAACTCTAGTTAACAAATTTAACATTTGGAATAATGACTTTCATACATAAATGAATCTAATGTACATGCAAACTAGTGTTCCGAAAACTGAACCGGATTGGCTGGTTGATCCAGTAAAACCGTGAACTGATTAGTCAACGGGTCCCCAAAACCCTTAAAACCGGACTATTTTCAAATCTGGGTTGAAAATGGGGATTCGGAAGACCAGACGATTTACCTATAAACAGGTGATAAAAACCGGTAAGAACCAAAAGAATTGGCCAGTGAAAAGAAAACTTACTTGTTTCACATTTACTTTGGAGAGAGGGATTCGAAGTCAGTAAATAAAGCCTACACCATATATTCAATGCTATGCCTTGAACCAAGCAGCCATCTCTCCTTCATAATGATTATGACCTAGAAACCGAATGAAGAACAAGTCATTCATATTATTGTATAAGTACGGCCAATAAATTCTAATTGTAAAAATAGAAAATTTTTCATTATCAAAGAAAGATCTTCTTTTGAGGCTCGGAGGATAAAAAAAAATGCACACCAATATTTATTGACGAGACACTATTTAAAAGACATAGTTTTCTTTTCTAAAAGAATGACTTGTCAATGAATACTCATACCCCCAAACCCCTAAACCTTCAAAGCTCCTATTACCTTACCTTCAGAGCACCTTACCCTTACCTTTAGAGAACCGACGATTTGCAAACACAAACTATTGTAAGCTCATCAAACCAATTATTTTTTTTCTTTGTATTTTTGCCCCCTTTGTTCAATTCTAGTGGAGTTTATGAAGTTAGTCTATTTTGAATTACCATATGAGTAATACGCAGATGATGCTTCATGCTCTTTATTTTGAGATAAACATCCTATTGGTCATTTTTAAATAGTTTGATTTCCTTTACACCATTTTCAACGTTGAGTTTCCTATGATCTTTTGTTGTAAGCTCTTTAACCACACAAAGGGGTGTAATATATAAGAAATTTGGCATGATTCCTTTGATACTAATTTATTAGACCTTTAATTGGGTTAATTTGGGTCCACCAAAAGGATAATGAATTATTATGTTTTATGGTTTTAAGAATAGAATGCTGTATAATTAGCAAATTTGTAGGTATTTTTGTTTACGTCAGTATGCTCATAGAATTTATTACATTTTCATAGTGTATATATTAGGTATCTAATCAGTAAATATTAGTGTGCTCCTAGCAGCACCCATTTTTTTAATTAGGAGGCTATCATCGCATAGTACATTCTTTCGTCTCTAATTTAGGGGGCGTTTGGATGAGATTTTATTAGCTAAAAATAAATTTTGATAAAATAGATTTAGTAAAATAAATTGTCAAATAAATATTTTTCAAATATCAGTACTCGGGGAATACGAAGTTGAGTCTATCATCTTCGTATTCTCCAAACACTATTATTTGAAAAAATGATTATTTGACAATTAATTTTATAAAATCTATTTTATCATAATTGATTTTTGGCTAATAAAATCCAATCTAAACGTCACCATAGGGATTGCGATTGTATGCACTCGATAGCATGCACATGCTATTGAACGCACCACTGTTATATCCAAAATCCAACAGCACCAAACCATTTAGTGGGACCCACCATTTTAGACCGGTAATCTTCTCCATTTGTAACCAGTTTTTGACAAAACCGGTTACCCCGTGGTTGCCACGTGCCCCTTTTTACATCCATTAACTGTGGTTAAGATTCATTTACCCCTAGGGTTCACCCAATTATCTTTGGTTTTTAGAAAAAAATATTGAAAAAAACTAACCCTAGGAGTTGGTAAATTTTAACCACAATACACTTAACAAAATTTTCTATTATTTAAAAAAAAAAACCAAGGGTGGGTCAATCGTAGGAGTTAGTAAATCTTAACCACAGCTAAGAGGTGACAAAAAGAACATGTGGCCACCTTAGGGGTGTAACCGGTTTTGGCAAAACCGGTTACAACCGGAGAAGAATACGCCTCACCATTTTAATGCATGTCAGGTTTGGCGGCTTGGCATTGTTTGATTATGGATCGGATAGTGGTGCGCTCGATAGCACATGCTTGCTATGGAGAGCATGCAATCACAATCCTTTTATAAAAAGAAATTAAAATATATAAAAAAACTATTTAGAGACTAATTACCGTTTGGGGCTGAAATTGAGCAGATATTGGTATATCCGAATTGGTATCCGTTTATATATCCGGTGGATATTGAAATATGATATCCGTATCCGACTCCGATTAAAAATATCCGGATTCGGATAGTATCCGGATTATCCGATTATTTAAAAAAAAAGAATTCAATAATATAAATTAATATTTAAAAAAATATATAATTTTTATTTAAAAAATATATTTTAAAGGTAATATTAAATTTATAAATTTAAAATATATCATTTATATATATTATATAATTGGACGGATATTTAACGGATTAGATCTATTAGTATCCGAATCCGAATATAAACGGATGGTGATGTAGTATCCAAATTCGCTCCACCGGATATGTTTTTGGATAAATATCCGACTAAACGGATGCGGATGCGAATCGGATACGGATAATATCTGCATCTGTTTGCAGCCCTACTGTTATGTTTTTAAAATGAGAAAATATATTTACACCCCCTGAGGTTTGATGAAAATACATATAGACCCCCTCAATTTTCAAAAAATACATTAAGTACCCTTATTTTTAAAATAATGGCACTTAGACCCCCTCCATCAGCTGACCGTTAGTCAACTCACAGAAATGCTGAGAAATGCTGATGTATGCTGATGTCAAGTGATGAAGTATAAAAAGTTTCAAAATTGCCCCTCTAATTTTCAGAAAACACTAATCTTGCTCCAAAACACTATTTATTTAATATTTAAAAGTCCGGTTCTCACCCATGAGGTTGCCATGTGTCCCTTTTGACACCCCTAAACCATGGTTAAGATTCATCCATGCATCCTTAGTTTTTTTTTAAAATATTATTTCTTTTTAAAAATTAAAAAAAATTAGAGTTTTTTTAATATTAAAAATAGTTTTTCAATACCACCCCTTGAGGTCACCATGTGTCCCTTTCGACACCCCTTAACCGTTGTTAAGATTCACCCACCCATCCTTGGCTTTTTTTAAAAATATATTAATTAATTTTTGAAAATTAAAGAAAAATAGAGTTTTTTAATTTCACCCCTTGAGGTCGTCACGTGTCCCTTTTGACACCCCTTAACCGTGGTTAAGATTCACCCATCTATCCTTGTTTTTTTTTACATATTAATTTTTTTTTGAAAATTAAAAAAAATAGAGTTTTTTTAATATTAAAAATAGTTTTTTAATATCACCCCTTGAGGTCACCACTTGTCCCTTTTGACACCCCTTAACCGTGGTTAAGATTCACCCACCCATCCTTGGCTTTTTTTAAAAATATTAATTCATTTTTGAAAATTATAAAAAAAAGAATTAGAGTTTTTTTAATATCACCACTTGAGGTGCCCCGTGTCCCTTTTATACACCCCTTAACCGTCACCCCTTGAGGTCGCCACCTGTCCCTTTTGACACCCCTTAAACCGTGGTTAAGATTCACCCCTTAATTTTCAAAAATGAATTAATATTTTTTTTAAAAACCAATGAAGGGTGGATGAATCTTAACCATGGTTAAAGGGTGTCAAAAGGGATAGGTGGCGACCTCAAGGGTGATATTAAAAAAATGTTTTTAATATTAAAAAAAACTCTATCTTTTTTAATTTTCAAAAAAAAATTAATATATAAAAATAAACAAGGATAGGTGGGTGAATCTTAACCACGGTTAAGGGGTGTCAAAAGAGACACGTGACGACCTCAAGGGGTGATATTAAAAAACTCTATTTTTTTTTTCATTTTCAAACATGAATTAATATTTTTTTAAAAGCCAAGGATGAGTGGGTGAATATTAACCACGATTAAGGGGTGTCAAAAGGGACACGTGGGGACCTCAAGGGGTGATATTAAAAAACTGTTTTTAATATTAAAAAACTCTAATTTTTTTTTTAATTTTCAAAAAATAATTAATATTTAAAAAAAAACCAAGATGGGTGGGTGAATCTTAACCACGGTTAAGGGGTATCAAAAGAGACACGTGACGACCTCAAGGGTGATATTAAAAAACTCTATTTTTTTTTTCATTTTCAAACATGAATTAATATTTTTTAAAAAGCCAAGGATGAGTGGGTGAATCTTAACCACGATTAAGGGGTGTCAAAAGGGACACGTGGTGACCTCAAGGGGTGATATTAAAAAACTGTTTTTAATATTAAAAAACTCTAATTTTTTTTTAATTTTCAAAAAATAATTAATATTTTAAAAAAAACCAAGATGGGTGGGTGAATCTTAACCACGGTTTAGGGGTGTCAAAAGGGACACGTGGCGACCTCAAGGGGTGATTTTAAAAATCTGTTTTTAATATTAAAAAAACTAATTTTTTTTTTTAATTTTCAAAAAGAATTAATATTTAAAAAAAACAAGGATGGGTGGGTGAATCTTAAGCACGGTTAAGGGATGTCAAAAGGGACACGTGGGAACCTCATGGGTGAGAACCGGATTTTTAAATATTAAATAAATAATGTTTTGGAGTAGGAATAGTGCTCTCTGAAAATTAGGGGGGCAATTTTGAAATTTTAAATACTTCATCACATGACATCAACATACATCAGCATTTCTGTGAGTGGACTAACGGTCAACTAATGGAGGGGCTAAGTAACCATTACGTCAAACCTCGGTGGGGGGTGGGGGGGGGGGAGGTGGCTCTTATAATTGAAGCCGGAGGAATTTAATACCAAATTGATAATGAACACTTAAAGATAATTTTCTCCCTCAATGCCAGGGTCCCGCAGTCGGTCTATTTTGTAGCTTACTTCAAGTTTGTACATAGGGGTGGTTATCAAGCAAGCAAGGTGCTCGCAAACAACTCGAGTTCGACGAGTTAAATGCGAAACAAGTTAAACTCAAGTTTGAATTTCAACCTCGATTAATTAACGAGTTAAGCATGAACACATCCCTGTTCGACTTGTTAAAAGCTCGGCTTGATTATATATATAATTAATCAATTAAAATATCTAAATATATTTATTTTATTTAAATTTTAAAATTAAGTATATTTATTATATAATAATAACTATTAATAATATAGAATGTATTTTACATAATAAGAATATTTCTTATACAATTATAAATTTTTCTTAAAATTTTTTATAACACTGTAACTTTTTGAGGCTATATGAGGATAATAAAATAAAATTTAAACCTAATAAATAGCTATATACAAAGAATTGAATTGCTCGTGAACTACTCAAGCTCAGCCCAAATTCATTTGTTAAAGCTCGATCTTGTTTATTTAATAAACAAGCCAAGCTCTAGCTTGATTTTCAAGCTCGTTTACTTAATAAATAAGCTTGAACATCCTACTAGTAGTTGGATAACACCCCTAGTCCATCAGTTAGTGATGTCAATGGGCCCGACTTTTGGCTTGAACAATAGGCTTGACTTGAGCCTCACCTGTTTATAAGAGATCTGTGGCCCAAAATTCGCCCCAATGATGCTCCTACCTTCGGTTTTTCTTACTCGGGTCATAATTAGCTGGTTAGTATTGAATCAACTTGGATTCCACATTGGGCTGAGGCCTGAATGCGACATTGGGCTTAAAAATTCTACCTAATTCATTGATAATTTTTTTTTTATCTAATACTCATTCTCAGACTAATAGTTTGTGTTAGTTACATGATAACATTTTCACCAAAATATATTAGACTACTATAAAATGTGGGGCACACTTTGGCGTTCCTTGCTTGAGGGGCAGGTGTCATTAATAACAAGCCTGAAAAAAGCATAAGTTGGATATGCAAACCAAAATAACTTAAAAATAAGTTTTTTTTTTTCGTTCTTTCTTTTGTGGGCCCATAAGGGTGTTAGCAACCGGGTTCAGGCTAAACCACAACCAGTGAGCCAAGGCGAGATTACTAAATAACCCCTAACCCATCCCAAAGAGGGGATAGAAAATGTTCCTATTCCAATAGTCCATTCCTTTTTCTTTTTTGTTTTTTGCTAAAAATGTTGAGTATTAGCCTAATTAATAGTTTACGTTTGCCCACTAAAAAAAGAAAAAAGGCTAACATTTTGGACGTGGTTCCTAGCAAAAAGTGTTTTGACTTATTTTCTCATGGGTGACGTGATTAAGGCTAGCATTCCTCTAAAGGTGGCACTTTGTATTTGTATTAGGAAATATGAGTCATTTTATCAAGGTTTACTGTTTACCATCATGAAATTTCAAGACTTGTTATTTTTTATGAGATTTGAAATCATTTATTTTACTGCATTTGAAGTTTTATGGAATTGCAATCTAAAAGATAAAAAGCACATTACATGTAGTTCTCAAAAGAGAATGCATATATTTCAATTACAAAACTTGTAAAGTGTCGGACTTAAATTTATAAGTCTCCACAAAAGAACGGACCTAAAAGATAAGTTAATTATTTAGATTTTAATTAACAAACATCAATGAAAGAAGTGGAAAAAAGCGTATTAGTACAATGCTATACAAAAGCCTTGGAAAGACAGAAAAGAATTTGGAATTTGGTTAGTCATAAACACTTGCAACTTGGAAGAGTACTGGCAGATGTACCACTTTTATAGAGACAGGCCAGGTTTTAAATTTATTATTATTATTATTATTATTTTGTTTTGTGATTGAAAGGTTAAACACACACTCACGTAAGCCAACACACACTTAATCCACATGAGGCTAAACTCAACGCATCTCTCCAAAAGGCCTTGGTGAGAGATAGGCTAGGGACCAACTTAAACCACCCATCACCAGTAAACTAAAGAAATAGGAATTTGTATAGCCTTAGGTGCCCCATTCTTGGCTTAAAAAAAAAATTTAGGGCAGAGCCACATGGAACCCAGGGAGCTGAAGCCCCCCTTGAATTTTTCTTGTTAAAAAAATTCCTACACTATTAATAAGGATATTGTAGCTTGGGAGAGGGGCGGAGCCGGGGGATGGGGGGCTCTAGTCCCCACCCCCCTAAACTTCTAAGAAAAAAATGTAATCCTTACAAACGGACACAAACAGGCACAATGTCTCATAAACTTGGCCCTCAAATTTTTTTCGGGGCCTACACCCGAACCCTAACCTCTCCTGCCAGAGAATCCCAACTCTACCTGTTCACCACAAAGTTTTTGTCATATTGCCAAGCCCAAAAAAAAAAAAATTGAAGATATAACTCTGAGAAAGAAAAGAATAAATTAATTAGACTCCACATATATTTTAACTTAGAGGAATGCTAGCCCTCCTCTCAGTCAACCCATACTTTCACTCTTAACCAACCACCTATCCACTGTTTGGTAGAAAAGTGTTTTAATCTCGGTAAAGTGGACAAGTGATTGGTTGAGCGAGAGTAGTGATTGGTTGAGCGAGAGTATGGGTTGACTGAGAGTAGGGCTACCACTCCATAATCTTTAACTTAAAAGGAGTGGCAACAATTAAATCCTTACTTTGTTTATATAATTTAGAGTTCCCTATAAACAAGAGATATGGTTCAAGAGATAAGCAGAGCTCTCTAAAATATGTCTTAACAGGGGTATTTCGAAAATTACATAAAACTATTTACATAACAGAAATATCCTTTTTTATATTTATAATATCTAAATTACCTTTCTAATTACTACTTGAATCAGAGCTCCTGGAATTTGCAGTTAAACTCTAGAACTAATATTCAATCCATGATTTTATTAGTTTATGTATCAACTGCAATTGTTCAGATTCTAATACCCACTACACCTCATAGTATTTTAGTTATAATCGTTCCTTAATATTGGATAAAAAACAAAGCTTTAGAAACATGTGGCTGTAAAATAAATAGATAGATAAAGAAGAAAAGAAAGAAAACGGGCTCCATTGAGGAATACACCAAGAACAGGTTGTAACAAAGTCATGCACAGTTTGAATAAGAAAGATGAATACTAGTAGTGTTTGTATCTCCTGTTTGTGTGTGTGGGTGAGTGAAAGGGGGAGAGAGAATCCACTCATTTCCTGGAAAAATATTTGAAAGTTGAGACAGGTTTTCAAAGCTCTCTCTACAAAGACTATATAAACACAAGGAAGACTTTGTTCCTGAAATAATGGATCTCAAAGGAACAGCCTAAATCCTTACTTTATTCCTTGCTTAGCTTGCAGCCTCTACCTTGCAAGTGGCAACAATTAAAGAAAAGTCCAAAGTCAAAATTGATCTAAGACTTGTTTTTACATGATGGTTTATTTTTATTATTTTTTATTTTATTGTCATTTTAACTTAGATGAGGTGGCTTGATATGAGGTAAATTGGTAAGCTATAAAAAGGGATGAGAAGCTTGCTTGAGAACATAACCAAAACCCATTTGGTAGTGAAGATGGGAGGAAAAGGAGGAAAGGCCTCCTTCATTACCACTCTTGTAGTGGTGATGATTTCTCTGAGTTTGCCACTAGAAGCCACATCAAACTACTTTTACTCATCTCCACCACCACCCGTGAAATCTCCTCCTCCACCATCACCTCCTTACCACTACAAATCACCACCCCCTCCTCCTCCTCCTCCTGTTCATTCCCCACCACTACCACCTTATAAATACAAGTCTCCACCACCACCACCACCAGTTTACAAGTACAAATCTCCGCCACCACCTCCGCCAACTTACAAGTACAAGTCACCACCACCACCTCCTCCTGTCTACAAGTACAAGTCTCCACCGCCACCAGTTTACAAGTACAAGTCTCCGCCACCACCGCCACCAGTTTACAAGTACAAGTCTCCACCTCCGCCACCTCCCGTCTACAAGTACAAGTCACCACCTCCACCACCCTATAAGTATAAGTCTCCACCACCACCACCTTACAAGTACAAGTCACCACCACCTCCTCCTCCAGTCTACAAATACAAATCTCCTCCTCCACCACCGTACAAGTACAAGTCTCTACCGCCACCTCCTCCTGTCTACAAGTACAAGTCTCCACCACCACCACCTTACAAGTACAAGTCACCACCACCTCCTCCTCCAGTCTACAAATACAAATCTCCTCCTCCGCCACCTTACAAGTACAAGTCTCCACCGCCACCTCCTCCTGTCTACAAGTACAAGTCTCCACCGCCACCTCCTCCTGTCTACAAGTACAAGTCACCACCACCTCCTCCACCAGTCTACAAATACAAGTCTCCACCACCACCACACCACCACCACAAACACAAGTTACCCCCACCACCACACCACCACCACCACAAACACAAGTCACCCCCACCACCACATTACAAATACATGTCACCACCACCACCACCACACTACAAGTACAAGTCTCCACCCCCACCTCCTCCAGTTTACAAATACAAGTCGCCGCCACCGCCACCGCCGCCGAAGCATGAATCACCCCCACCACCACATGTCTACGTATATGCTTCACCTCCTCCTCCTCCTCACCACTACTAAGAAAGGCTCTGAGAGAAAAAGGTCATCTTTATTATATCACTCTTATAGATACTTAAAACTTTGAGATAGCAAATGGGCCAATGAGAACTACTTTGCGAATCAACACAACTGATCTTCTTTTTATCTTTGCAGGAAAGGAAGTGAACATCGAATAAAAAGTAGGGTTGCATATCTATATTGTGAGAGAAGGAAAGCTGGTCTTCTTGTTGTTGATCGAGATACATTGACTACTCTCATGTAATATTAGTGTAATGCAATGGTCCACGTATTTCTGCGTGGAGTAGTTCATATATTTGTAGTTTCCAACCTTTTGTCGGTTGAAGATGTTTAATAAAATAATTAAATTCTCAAAATCCTTAATTGTTACTATTTATATATATGTTCAATAAAAGTAGTTCATCTGAACAATGAGTGGATCAATGAATGGAGTTTAACCATTTTTTCGGTTGAAGAAATAACTCCGGAAAATAAATTCTAAGGAATCAAAAATTAATCGAAAAACTAAATCGATGTCCAACGGATCACACCTACCAAGAAAGATGGAGTATTTAGTTTTGGTTCAACCCATAGTCACATATGATGAATTTAGCAAGGGAAGGATTGGTTAGTGGATTTCTGCTTATGCATTTAATCCCAAGAAGCATTTGATCCCAAGAAGATGATGGGAATGCTGGCATCAATCGAGTCAAAATAAGGTCAAATTATTTCATAGTGGGCCCACATTTAAAGGTAGTTTTGAACTTTCCGCTTTTTTTTTATAGGGCATAAGGCATTGACGCTACTGACTTAGCATTTTATGATATTTGACTCTAAAAACCAAAGTGGTAGGCGAGAGCGTCAAAGCGTCAAATTTTAATATAGGATAGGGTCGAGAGCACCTCTGAAGCGCCAATACATATAATTTATATTTTAATATTTTAAAAAAACAAAGTTATATTTTAAACTCAATAAATTAGTGAAACTTAATCACAATTAATAAGAACTAAAAAAAAAAGACGCATGTTGAGGGTGCGATTGAACTCTCCCGGTTGAACTTAGGGAGAGTTCAATTGTTATTAGTTTGATCTCTAATCTTGGCTATACTATAAAAGGTGAAATATAGAAAAATATTTAAATAAAAATCTGAAATTGAAAAGACTTAGTTGACGAATCCTGACATATTGTTCCTATGTAAGAAGAAAAAGCAAAAGACTTTTAAATCTTTTCCTAACATATTGTACCTATGTAAGAAGAAAAGCAAAAAACGAAGATGAAAAGACCTAAAACGCAGATCAAAAGTTTGGAGAAGATGAAACCGAGCTCCTAAATATTGAAACCGGCACTCTACAGATTATGAGACCGTGCTCCCATGGCGTTTCCGTTCTCAAACCGTGGAAGCGAGGTTTGAGAGCAAGAGCGGACAGGGGTAAGGACAGTTTGGGTTACCAAGATTTCACTATGCCCACGCAGCAGTGCAAGAACCTGGACTGCTCATTTTCTCAATGATATGATATCCATCCCTCTCTATCAAGAGTTTTTTTTTTTTGGAATGAGGGTATTCGGGCCTTTTACAGCACGTCACTAAGTCCCTCAGGCCGTGCAGATCCCTTTATACCACGCAACCAGTTAAGTCGGGATAAATCCCAAAGGGTAACCAACAAGGAGAAGGGACTCGAACTCAAGACGGAGGCTCTTGAGAGGTGGTCTAGGCCAACACATGTACATATTTTACCAATTTAAAATTCTCATTTTCTACTTTGAAATAATAATCAATATATAGAGAGAGAAATGATGCATAATTAAACCAAGACCAAAAAAAAAAAGGAAGGGGTTTTGCATACCAGTTAATAAACCTTATTTTTTAGCTTGCAAATACATTGTTATGCATAATAGGTTTGCAGATTAACTCAACATTTTTCAACAGATAACCACAAAACCTCACTCCTTTTTATTTGTTAGTAAAATGATTATTATGCCCTTATTATAGTACTTAAAAGGGGACAACCCTTTAACTTCCCTTCTGATTAATTTTTTCCTCAATGTTAGATGCTTTAACCCTAAGGGTTAGTGAATTTTAACCACAGTTAAAGGGAGTTAAAAGGGGACACTCCTTTAATTGCCCTTGAACTATAGTTAAAACAGTTTTAATTCCCCTGGTAATTTTTCTTCTAAAATCCATGATTAGATGTTTTATCCCAAGGGTTAGTGAATCTTAACCACAATTAAAAAGATTTAAAATGGGGCACACATTTAACTGCCCTTGAAATAAGGTTAATAAGTTTTAACCCTAGTGGTTAATTTTTTTTACTTTTTTCTAAAATTCAAGGTTAGATGCTTTAACCATAAGGGTTAATGAATCTTAATCACAGTTAAAGGGAGTTAAAAATGAGAGACCCCTTTAACTGCCCTTGAACTATGGTTAACAAGTTTTACTATTGTGCTTAATTTTTTTTTATTTTAAATCTGAAATTCAAGGTTAGATGCTCTAACACTATGGGTTAGTAAATTTTAATCACAGTTAAAAGGAATCAAAAGGGAACACATGTCACAAGGATATTATAGTCCACTAAATATCACAAGCGTATTATAGTCATTTTCTAGACTATTTTTAATGCAGTTCATAGGAAGTGGAAGAATGAGATTTTTTTGTCTAGCAGTTGAATAATGCTGAGTTAATTCACAAATCTGTTTTACATGACAGTGTATTTGAAAACTAACGGGGGTTGGGGCTGATGGCCAGGACCACGCCTCACGAAGCGGAGGTCCTGAGTTCGATTCCCTGCTCTCGTTGGCCACCCTCCGGATTTATCCTGACTTTCCTGGTGCGTGTGGAGTGAGGGCTCTGCACGTGCCCGGGGGAACTAGTTGGGTGCTCTAAGAGGCCCGGATACCCTCGTCACAAAAAAAAAAAAGTATTTGAAAACTAAGGATAAACCTAATAGTTAATATGAAAAAAAGAAAAACTAAACAAAAAAATACAAATCTGTTTTACATAATAACAGTGTATTTGAAAACTTAAGATAAACCTAGTAGCTAATATTAAAAAAAAAAATTAAAAAATTAAGGTCTAATGATTTTTAACTCGGATGGCAATGATTGTAATTACAAATAATGGGATGCTCTTAACCATCCGATCAAGAGCAATGATTGTAATTACAAATAATGGGATGCTTTTAACCATCCGATCAATCAAGATCATGCTTTCGGACTGTGGGGATTTAAATGATGAATAAATGTTACATCAAAAGTATGATTAGAGAAATCTGATCATTGCGAATTTGATTTCATTCACTATCCGGTCCAGCTTGATGAGCGTGGAAATAACTTTGGGATGGATAATGCGCATCACTTTCTTTTGGGGAGTACTTCTAGTGGATGCATGAGGTCCGCACCTTTTGCTTTCGACATGTGACGAGAAAAAGCGTAGAAGTCATTTTCATCCGGACTCAAATAGTTGTTCCTCCTGTGTGAAACCAGTTCTCTCCTGATTTTGACTTCTCTCCGCTTCGATATCTCTCCCGTTTTTTCTGTCACATGGCAGATGTAGAAGATGCCACAAGGCTGAGCCTCGGAGATACCCTAACTTTTAAGGCTCATTCTTTTTTTGATTGGAGAGAGTGTTAGTGGAATACCGGTATCCTTATCTTAATAAAAGATAATAACTCCATACTGAAAAAATAAAATTGGTGATTCAGGGAACGAGCATTGATTGTTCTTTTCATAAACCGTAAAAACAGATGAAAAATGTTTGGTACACAAAGTGTGGTCTGTCTCTCTCATGAGAACGAGCTTTACATGCAGCACTAACAGAGTAATAATAGTTAGAGTAGTGATAGGCGGACCCATGGATCCCATTAGCTAACCTAAGGCATCCACCCATTGGTGGATGCCTCCCCTCTTAAATGCTCACTACAATTAATGAGCATTTGAGAGGGGAGGCATCCACCAATGGGTGGATGCCTTAGGTTAGCTAATGGGATCCATGGGTCCGTTAACTATTTTCCTAATAGTTACCTTTAAAGAATTAATTACATGAAAGCTACGTGAGTTTCGAAGAAACTATGATATCACCTTTATTAATGAGAAATAACATCTGACAAGAACGTGGATTTAGTAAGTATCCCATGAGGAGCGGATCTAATCTAGTGGTCCCGAGTTATAATAGGGAGGAGAATTATTGAATAACTTGGATTTTTACAATAACTTTTAATAAGGTTTATATAAAGATTACATTCACCCTAAGATAGAAACTTAATCTAATAAATCCTTGATTGATGTAAATTCACTATTGTCTATAAGATCTTGTATATCTCGTAGATATTACATCATTATTTCTCTAACATAATATATATTTTCCTAATAAGTTGGTTCTCAAACAATCAAAGTGGTGGTCATGTGATAAGTTATAGAACATTATTATGAAAAGTTTTTATGAGGAAAATTGGGGCATGGAATATTATAATATATATATATATACTAGTGGGGGCCGCATTTACGGTGCACTTGAAAGACTCGAAAGGAGAGATAGTGGGAAGAGGAACACTATTGAGACTCATGTGATGCAAGTGTATGAGATAATGAAATGTGGGAAAGTATGTTAGAAGAGAGACCTGTGGAGAGAGGAATTAATAAAAATTAAGAAAATTATCCATAAATTTATAATAACAATATTTATAAGTTAAAAGGGTAATTTTGTTATTTTAAAATATTCAATCTATGCTTTAACACGACAATCCTCATTATAATAGTCATTTTTCATTATGATTGTAGAGTGATTGTAAAGATATAAGTATAAGGATAGTTATCTTTAATCAACATTTATAAGTACCTTATTCTCTTTATAATAATGTAGATAGTCTAAAAATAATTTTGCCATTCTAATTATAATAATAGAGAAGATAAGTGTAGAGGTAAGTTTGTTAATAACGATAAGATTCAATTAACGTTATTCTGTAAGGGTAATTTTGTCAATTGTGTATAACAGTAGAGATAGATAACATATAAGTAGAAGTTTATTTTTGTTATTCTCATTATAATAGTAAGAAAGATAAGTGTAACGGTAATCTTATCAATAACTACAAATTTCCATCAATGTTTTAAATAATCCTATTGATCTCTTTATAATAGTAGAGATAATATATTATGTAAATGAGGTGACTAATCAACCAAGCTAGCTCAATTGCTGTTGAAAGACATGTGGCATATTTTTTGAATCCGACTGTTGGATGTTATTATGAGTCTTTTGGGGAGACACGTGACAAAAGATTAACCCGATCAAAGGTGTAGAACATCTGATTAGTTGTTAAAAAAATTAGTGATTTCTATACCTTAGGTAGGGTTTAGTGAACCCTAAGACGTAATGGTGACCAATTAGTATCCAATCAGAGCTCCATGTTTGTTGAAAGAGAGTAGTGAATCTTAACCACAATTAAAAAGAGTTAAAATGGGACACATCTTTATTAACTGCCCTTGAAATATGGTTAATAATTTTTAACCCCTGTGGTTAACTTTTTTCTAAAATTGAAGGTTAGATACTTTAACCATAAGGGTTAGTCAATCTTTAGCACAGTTAAAAAGAGTAAAAATGGGAGACCGCTTTAACTATCCTTGAGCTATGGTTAACAACTTTTTTACCTCCTTTTTTTTTTTTTTACTTCTAAAATCCAAGGTTAGATGTTTTTTCTATGTTTGGTTGCCGAGAAAATTAGTGAAAATATGGAAAAGAAAAGAAAATTTTGAATTTCTAATACAAATTTTGCTTGTGTATTGTCTAATTTTCTTTTCTTTTCTATGTTTTCACTTATTTTCTCGACAACCAAACATAGGGTAAGGGTTAGTGAATCTTAACCATAGTTAAAGGGAGTTAAAAGAGGTCACCCCTTTAACTACCCTTGAAGTATGGTTAACAAGTTTAACCCCTGCGATTAATTTTAATTTTTTTTTTCCTAAAAGATAAGGTTAGATGCCTTAACCCTAAGAATTAGTGAATCTTAATCACATTTAAAATGTGATAAAAAGGGAACACATATTATAATCCACTATATGTCACAAGAGTATTACAGTTACTTTCTAAACATTTTTTTAATGGAGGCAATGGAAGTGGAGAGCAAATCGTGGCCCACATAACCAATTGCATTGCTACAATTCAAACAACAACTTTAATAACATTTAATCCTTTACAAATTAAGAAAGGGTAAAAAAGATAATTTGCCTTTTATTCTCACGTTAAACGTCTCATCTCCGTATCTCTAGAGATTGAATCATAGCCAATTGCGATTGATTTTGGTGGAGAATTCAATCACACCAACAGCTCACCACGTGCCCATGTTAATTTCTATAAATCATAGTTAAGATTTTCTAACCCTTTGGATTCAAAAATATAACCTTGCTTTTTTAGAAAAAAAATATTAATCATTTGGATTATTTTTTTAAACTAGAGTTTAAAAAAAAAATTCTAAAGACATTCTAGAGTTAGAGTACGAAAACAAAATTCTAAAGACATTCTAGAGTTACAGTACGCCAGCATTCCATGGTGTACTCACCCTCATCTTCAAAGGCACTCTTCTAAGATCGCCTTGTGTTGAGCGCATGCATGACAAGGGAAGGTAGCATCTGTTTCGCAAGCTATCGAACTAAATAGCGCACGTACTTTAGCTAATTAAAAAAAAAAAAAATGAGTAGTGATTAGTGGACCCATGGGTCCCCTACTTAACTTATCCCTTTTAACTCACATTTAACCCTAGTTAAGCTTAACTAAATTAAAATTAAGATTTTTGTTTTTTATTTTCTAACGTCAAGGTTGGATTGCTTAACCCTAGGGGTGAGTGAATATTAACCACAGCTGATCATTGTTTAAATATGAGGCATGGACTAATGAGGACCGGCCATTCCGTTACATAGTGGAAACCATGGGTACGTTTAAGCATTTTCCTAATAAAAAAAGGTTTTATCTAATTGTTGCTTATAGCTAATTGCTCCTAAAAAATGATTTTATCTAATTGTTCCTTATAGCTAATATTTTAAAAACAAGTTTTATCTAATTGCTTCTTATAGCTAATAAAAAAAGGTTTTATCAAATTGTTTTTTTTTAAATATTAAAAACAACTTTGCCTTTAAAAAATATTAGCTATAAGGAACAATTAGATAAAACCTTTTTTTGAATCCTAGAAGAATGCCTCGGAAGATAGAGAATAAGAACACCATGGAAGACTGGCGTACTGTAACTCTAGAATGTCTTTAGAATATTTTTTAACTCTAGTTAAAAAAAAATAACCCATGTAAGGGATAAAATTCGTAAAAACTAATTAACGTTGGGGAACGAGCTGGCTTTTGTTGTTTTGTGCACGAAAGTGACACGTGGACTTGTGTTTGAGTCACGTGCTTAAACTAGAAGGATAAACATTATCTGATGTATAGCGTTCACGTTGTACAAATTAAGACGTATCCATGGTCTTGCGAAACAACGTTCTCGTTGCGGTTTCGACAACGTTTCCGTTGTCTTGTGCACAACGTAGACGTTGTATTCTCGATAACGTTTTCGGTGTTAATTGAACAACGAGCCCGTTGTGATTCAGATAAGAATGTCCAGGTCATATTTTAAGACATATACAACGTACCCGAGCTCGAATCAACAACGAGACCGACTCACAGGAGGGAGTAATCAGGAGGCGATCGATTGTTCTGACAAGTGGGCCGAAAGCACTGCCTTGGCATTTAATGCAGGTCACTTCTGTGTGCTGTCAGACCCAACCGACTGAACTAATGGTAGGCTTTCACGTGTGATACAACAGGTGGTAGATTTTACTGACATATTTGGTAATGAGTGCAGGGCACGTGGTATGGGCATCTATGGTCATCTATGGCCATACCCAGGTTAACCTATAAATACCCCGAGAATTTCAGTGTAAGAGGGATCGAAAGACACATATATTTTTCAGTGCTACTGTTTGTTTTACTGTTCATTATCTTCTCCATCTACTTACTTTATCATCGGAGTACAGAAAAGGGTATCACACCCTTCAACTTTTACCTGCTACCAGTAAACCAGAGGTGAATAGTTGTAGCTGACGCGTGTCCTTACCAGTATTTTCCCCCTAAAAAATTGGCGCCGTCTGTGGAAAATAATAAACGAACCTCCCTTAGCTCTTTGTGATCATGACTTATTAAACTTCAGTGCCCGGGCGTGAGAATCAAACCCCTCAGGCCACCCCTTTCGCACCTTCTGTTGTGCAGACTTTCATTCTTGGGATCAGTCCATCGTCTGACCAGCCAGAGAGGACCATGCCCCCCCCCCCATTGAACCTTCTGTCTCTGATCGTATTTTGATGATGTTGCAAAGGCAGCAGTCTGCTCTGGATCAGATCACCAGACACCAGCAGATGATGCAAGAAAGGCTTGATGCAATCGAGCATAGTAGGCTCGAAGTAGATGATGGGTCATCTCAGAGGTCATCAGTGAGACGTCAGCTTGACTTCTCTTCTCCCCCATTAGCACCAGAGAACCGTGACACCAGGTTCGTGCTTCCTCCTACTGGGAGAGAGGCAGGACAACTTTCAGTTCGTGTGGAGCAGAGGGTCCCTTCTGATCGTATTGATTTACGAGAAGAAGCAGGACAAGAAGATTCAAGAGGTGCTGTCGAGGGAGCGGTTATTCAAAAGACTTGGATGACTTCCAAGGAGGTGGAGGCTATGATCAGCGCTCATGTCAAGAGCATGAAATGAGGGATTCTTGATCACTTTGCTCAGTCAGCAAAGGACAACGTCGAGAACTCTCCTTTCACAGATGTCATCAATCAGTCATATACTTCCTCCAAGTTTATGACTCCAATCTTCCCCATGTACACCGGGAAGACGGATCCGGAGGAGCACTTGTTTGACTTCAAGCATGCGATGGCTGTTCGCAATCCAGACGATGACCTGTATTGTAAGGCCTTCCCCAACAGCCTGGCAGGAGCGGCATCGAGATGGTTTCGTAATCTGCCTCCTGGTTCAATCAGCAACTTCGCCGAGCTCAGGTCGGCTTTTATTGATCAATTCATTATCAATAAAAAGAAGAAAGCAGGTGCAGATACTCTCTTCTCTTTAAGGATGAAACCGGCGGAATCCTTGAGAGACTTCATTTCACGCTTCACTGATGAAGTCTATAGCATCGATAAAGTCGATGAAGGGAGTTGTATTGCTGCTTTTAAGAATGCTATCTCCAGGCATTCCGAGCTCTATAAATCTCTGGCTCTTGACTATCCTGTCAAGATGGACGAGATGATAGTTCGTGCAACCAAGTATGGAAGATACGAAGATGATGTCTCCGTTGTACCGAAGCCGAGGATGAGAGGGGTGGACGTGATAGAGAAAGCACACCGGTCGTCTAGGAGGAAGGAGAAGAGGCAGAAGTATGAGTCTTCCTCATCTGAGGACTCACCACCGAGGAAGCAGAAGGAGAAAGTAGTGTATGTGACTCAGTGGGATCAGCCGGTTCGGCGCTCGTATGAAGGTAATTATAATCAATCCTAGCAGCAGGGTAGGACGGAGAAACGTCCTAGCCCGAACTTTCAGCAGCAGGCAAGGCAGCATCATCAGCCCCGCCAGAAACAACCACCAGTGCAGCGAGAGAGAGGTGTTCAGCCTAGTGAGAGGCGACCTTTTGCAGCTCGGACAGACCTCATCCATTTTACTGTTAGCCCAGCGACCATCATGAAGTCAATGGAGGGCCAAGCATACTTCGAATGGCCTGCTAGAGCAGTACAAGATGTTACGTTGGGACCACGGGCACATGAGTATTGCCATTATCATAAGTGTCGCGGTCATTTTACAAACCGATGTGGCATCTTGAGGGAGTATTTGGAGAGACTGGTCCAGGAAGGGTACTTGGGGGAGTATCTCAGTTTTGATAACGATAATACGGTGCGCACCAGAGAACCGTTATCTCAACCTCGCATAGGAGAGCCTGCCAGTAATCCAAGTACCAGTGGAGGAGGACGAGGGGGAGCCCCTTTAGGCACTATCAACGTCATTTGCCGAGTGCGAGCACCAGAAGAGGATGTGGAGAGAGATTTCAGAGCGAAGACAAGGAAGATGACTCACGAAGCTGAGGTTTGTCAGGTACAGATGCCTGCAAGAAGCATGGGGCAGGCGCTTACTTTCGTTGATCATGATTTGGCAACGGTAATCTGGCCTCATTATGATGCTCTTGTTCTCACCATGAGGATAGGAGATTTCGACATCAAAAAGGTGCTCGTGGATTCCGGGAGTGGGACAGACATTTTGTATCTTCATGCTTTCACTCAGATGAAGTTGGATCCGTCCGTTCTCATCTCTGCTCAGACCCCGCTGTTTGGGTTTGATGGCAGTTCGATGAAACCGTTAAGAGACGTCGTCTTACCCGTTGTGGCAGGACTCGTTATCCTACAAACCAGATTTTCCGTTCTGGATGCTCCATCGCCTTACAACGCGATTTTGGGTCGATGGTGGACCCACGAGATGAAGGCTGTTCCCTCCTCGTACTATCAGGTGTTGAAATACCTAACGCAGGATAGACCGCAGGAGATCAGAGGAGATCAATTAGCATCACAGAAGTGTGATTTCTCTCCTTCCGTTGCGCCGAAATAGCAATTACAGGTCAACTCCGTTGTGGAAGAGAGCTCGGAGGCCCCGTTGTGCAGACCTTCCGTTGAGCCTACAAAGGCAGTCAATTTGGGAACGGAGGAAGAGCCAAAGGTGTTGCAGATCGGGACGAGCTTGACAACAGACGAAGAGGGCGAGCTGCTGGATTTCTTGAAGAGGAACCTTGATGTCTTTGCATGGTCGCACAAAGATATGACAGACATCAGTCCGAGCATTATCTGCCACCACATCAATGTTGATCATGTTGTCCCTCCGGTGAACCAGAAACCTCGGAGACTTGCCCCAGCCTATCATGATGCAGTTAATGAAGAGATAGACAAGCTGGTCCAGTTTGGGTTCATCCAAGAAGTGCAGTATCCTGACTGGATAGCTAATGTAGTAGCTGTACTCAAGAAGAATGGGAAGGTGAGAGTTTGCATTGACTTCACTGGTGTCAATAAAACATGTCCCAAAGATTCTTTCCCTATGCCAAGAATTGACAGGCTCATCAATGCCACGGCTGGCAATGAAATGTTATCATTTATGGATGGTTATTCGGGCCATAATCAAATCCTCCTGGCGGAAGAAGATCAAGAGAAGACCACTTTCATTACAGAGTGTGGCTTGTTCTGCTATCGTGTTATGCCATTTGGTCTGAAGAATGCCGGTGCCACGTATCAGCGTCTGATGAATCTCATGTTTGGGTCACTCCTCGGCAAATCGGTTGAAGTTTATATTGATGATATCGTTGTGAAGAGCCGATTTCAGAATACCCTTGTGACGGATCTTGCTGAGCCTTTCTCTATTCTGAGAACTTTCAATTTGAAGATTAACCCAGAGAAGTGTACTTTCGGGGTTACCTCTGGCAAATTCTTGGGATATCTTGTGAGCCAGCGGGGTATTGAAGCTAATCCAGCTCAGATTCGAGCTCTGCTGGACATGCCGGAGCCCAAGTCGAAGAAGGAGATCCAGAAGTTAACAGGGCGTATCGCTGCACTCAATCGTTTTATCTCAAAGTCATCTGATCGTTGTAAATCCCTTTTTGAGCTCCTGAGGAAGGATTCTATTTTTGCGTGGACGCCAGAGTATTCTCGAGCTTTCATTGCTTTGAAAGAGTATTTAGGCTCGGCCCCTATTCTCTCCGTCCCTGAACCAGGTGAAGTCTTGTATCTGTATCTTTCTGTCTCAGCGCAGACCATTAGCTCAGTCTTGGTCAGGTGTTGTGGCGGCGTCGAGAAACCTGTGTATTTCATCAGCAAAACTTTTCTTAAGGCAGAATGTAATTACAGCAAGCTCGAGAAGGTGTGTCTTGCTCTTGTCTTTTCTGCTGAAAAGCTTCGTCCTTACTTTCATGCGCATACTATCGTTGTCATCACAACGTATCATTTGAAAGTCGTGTTGGGACGACCCAAGTTGACGAGGAGGATGTCGAAATGGGCTGTAGCTCTGAGTGAGTTCGATATTCAGTATAGAGCAAGAAGTTCAGAGAAGGGGCAGGCAATGGCAGGATTCATTTCAGACTTCCCTGTGGAGGAGGTAGAGGAGGTGATTGCTGATCTTCGTGAGCTCCCTGATGAGGTTGACAACGATGATATCGTTGTAGATGGAGATAAATCCTCAGGATGGGTTGATTGGCTGTTGTACGTAGATGGATCTTCTAACTCAAGTGGTTCAGGACTTGGTGTTGTGCTCATTAGTCCGGAGAACGTAAAAGTACAGAAGATGTCACGTCTTGGGTTTACTGCCTCCAACAACGAAGCTGAGTACGAAGCATTGCTGCTTGGCTTGCAGAGTGCACATGAGCTGCAGGTCTCTAGATTGAGAGTTTTTTGTGATTCGCAGCTTGTAGTGAATCAAGTGAATGGAGACTATGAATGCAAGGATGATCGAATGAAACAGTATACTGCACTCATTCGTTTGCAGTGTGAAGCGTTCACCGTTGTGGAGATCAAGCATACCCGAAGAGATGAGAATTGGCATGCTGATGCTCTGGCTCATCTTGCTTCCATGATGCAGTCTGATGAACCCAAAGCCGTTCTCATGGAATATAAAGAATACCCGTCGATAGCACTCCAGGCTCAGCGGGAGGTATGTTTTGTTAATCCAGTACCTAGTTGGATGACAGGGTTGACGGCCTACTTGAAACATGGAGTTCTTCCTATCACTGCAAAAGAGTCAAGACGAATCCAGTTCAAGGTACCTCGTTATGTCTTGGTGTAGAGAGAGTTATATAAGAAGTCTTTCGGAAGACCTTTGTTGAAGTGTGTTCATCCTGTAGATCTGGAGAGGATTCTTGCTGAGCTTCATGAAGGGATTTGTGGCATACATTCAGGGGGGAGAACGATAGCTTATCGAGCCCTGAGCCAAGGATACTTCTGGCCTTACATGCAAGCTGATGCTCAGAAGTATGTTAAGAAGTGCAGTCAGTGTCAACGATATGCTCGTTTAATTCATGCTCCAGCTCAAGAACTTAACACTGTCTCTCAACCTTGGCCATTTGCACAGTGGGGCCTAGATATTCCCTAAGGCACCAGGGAATCTCATCTTTCTCCTCGTGGTAACTGATTACTTCTCTCGTTGGATTGAAGTCGTTCCCCTTGCTCGTATCAGATAACAAGAAGTGAAGAAGTTCATGTGGGAGCATATCGTCTGTAGGTTCGGCATACCTCAGTCCATTATCACTGACAACGGGAAACAGTTCACAGGTCGTATCATTGCAGAGTTTTGTAGCGAACTAAAGATCAAACATATTTTCTAGTCTCTATATTATCCTCAGGGGAACAGATTGACTGAAACAGCTAATAAAAATATATTGAACGCCTTGAAGAGAAGATTGGAAGACTCGAAGGGGAAGTGGACTACCGAGCTGCACAACGTATTGTGGGGATATAGGACGACACCGAGAAGTCCTACAAACGAAACACCTTTCTCTTTGGCTTATGGCATGGAAGCTGTCATTCCTACTGAGATTAGTTTGCCCACAATATGCTCTTGGCATAACAAGAAGAAGTGCGGAGAGAAAGACAAGAATGCTGAGCTCATGGCCATTCACCTCGACTTGATAGAAGAGAAGCGAGAAGATGCCAGTATTCAGATGAGGAGATACCAGCAACAGCTAAGGAAGGCGTACAACCGAAAGGTACAGGGAAGAGTCCTTCAGGTTGGAGATCTCGTTCTCCGAAAAGTATTTCAGAATATCAGGGAGATTAACAGTGGCAAGTTGGGACCAAATTGGGAAGGACCGTATATCGTAGAACAATTGGGGAGTCCTGGCGTTTGCTACTTGAAAGATCTGCAAGATAATCTCATCCAAAAATCCTGGAGCATTATGAAGCTGAGGCAATTCTTTCAATAGAATCTATGGTGAATAAATGAGTTGTTACAGTAAAGAGTTTTCCAGTGTTATTACATGAGCATTTAAATTACTGCTATGAAGTTTTGCGTCAATTCGTTGTCTGGAACATTAGTGTAATATTGTGAATGTTTTGCAAATTCGAATAAAATTTCGCTTGAACATCATACTCACAAAGAGACACTAGTGACTTATCCTAAGGATGTCATCTAAGCAAAACCAGTGGCTTATCCTAATGGCATCCTCTGAGCAAGTGTCTCTACTGAGTTACTTTATGTTCATCTTATGGAATTTTATTTGTCAGATTATATTCACAGTGAACTACATAACGATGTATCTAAGCATATTTCTCTTTTTCGTTGTGTGAATGTTTCCGTTGTGTATATGATTCAGAGTGCTTTGTTCAATGTGTACATCCATCATTACGAAGAGGATTCATTTACATATACTCAAGTGCCTACGTTGTGAGCTATTATGATCATGTCTGATTCTATGATCCGTAAAACATGTCCATACACTTATATTACATTCTTTCTTGTATGCATACGTTGTGCGAGCTCCGTAAATTCCAGTTACATTACAAAGATGTAAGAAAGGTGTAAAGGAAAGAAAGAGAGAATGATCATTCATTTAAAGAAACCCATTGCCGGGTAAAGTACAGAAAACCCCATGACATGGGAAAAAAGATGATGCACTACAAGTAACAAGGAAAGAAGAAATCAAAGGTCAGCAGCAACAGGGACAGCAGAAGGGGAGAAGTAGGGTCAGCAGCATCAGTAGGGTCAGCAGCATCAGTAACTTCCGCAGCATCAGTAGCTTCAGCAGCAATGGGAGGATCTTCGGCAGCAGGAGGAGCTTCAGGAGCAGCTGGCTCAAAATATGGTTCAACTGGAAGAGGTGCAAGGCCTTCGAGGGGGTTTGGCTTCTCAACTCCTTCGACTTCGGGCTCGTTGTCGAGGTCGATGACATCCTTGCTCTAGAGCTCGGAGAAGGTTGTCATGTCCTCCTCGTTGTCCTCCTTTAGACGACCTTGTTGGCGGAGCATATTGATCACCTCCTTCTTGGTCTCTGCCCTGTCCTCGTCGAGAAGAGTGTCCAGCTGCGACTGATAGTGTTGTTGCAGTCTCGTGGTCACCGCTTGCTCGATGGCCCCTTCATCTTTTTTGGCTTCCTCGAGCTCCTCCATCAGCGTCGCTCTTGCTGTCTCAGTTTCCTCCAGTTGCCTGCTCAGAGCTTGGGAGACGAGCTCCAACTCGCTAATTCGGAGAACAGCGATCTCCACTTCTTGTTTGGCTTTCTTTTCTCCCTCCTTGGCTGCTCGAAGGCAGCAATAAACTTCTCCTCCACCAGCACCACTTCAGCTCGGGCTTGAGACAGATCGAACTCGATCTTGAGTCGATCCTCGGCCAGAGTTTTCTCCAGCGCCTCAGTCCTTCCTTGCCAGTAGCTGATGGAGTCTTTGAGATGATTGTAGTGGTAGGTACTACGATAACATAGCTCGTGGAGGAGGACGTTCAGCTATAATACATAAGATCAGGAATATCAGTATGTCACAACGAGAATTGAATAAGTAAATAGCGAAGAAAGAACAGAAGTCATACCGAGGCCATGGACTGGCAGGCTGCATAAGAGACCTGGAGCAAGGACATCTTGCCAGCATCAGCAATGTCCTGGGGAAGCCTCATGGAGTGCGTCAAGGCCCTAGCAACCTTCTCCGAGGTCTGCACCGAGTCGTGGATGGTGGGCCTCCCGAAACGCGTGAAGTCGGGTGACCAGTTTATGTCATCTGAAGGTGGTGCTCCAAGTGGTAGACGAGGTGTGGTCGTCTCTGTTGTGGCAACGGTGACCAGAGCAGAGCTCGAAGCAATTGGGGCAGCCACAGTGTGAGTAGCAGCAGGCATTGTGCTGGCTACAGGCGTCCCCGTTGCAGCCTTAGCTCCTTGGTGTGTGGCAGGAGCAGCAAGAGAAGGAATGGCAGCACGTGCAGTGTCCTTCTCTTGGCGCTGTTCTTCTTTTCTTTTCTTTCTGGCCTCGAACTCGGCCTGGGTCAGGATCTTCCGTTTCGGCTCGGAAGGCGCTCCCGTTGTGGAGGGAACTGTTTTTTGAGGAGGTGGAAGAGGAGGCAGCGCAGTTGCAGGACGAGTTGTCCTTGGCTTTCGGATCAGCGCGGGAGGGTTGGTGCTGGCCATTTCTTCTTCCGAGCTCGGCTCAACTACGGGAGAGGAGGAGGAGGTGCCTTGTTGCCTTTGTGTAGACGGGTTCGAGCTACTGAAAAGACTCCAAGTATCAGGCGGTAGTGGTGTCCACCGGATGTACTCCCCACCTCGTACGCGCTTGATGTTTGTAAGAGAATTTTCCTCTTCGGGCGCGAGTTTTTTGAACGGGAGTTTCTTCCCTTCAACTGCAAAGAGCAGAAACAAAAAATGTGAGACAACGGAAGTAAGCAGGACGAATAAAAGTAATAGACAACGGACGCTGGGTAGAAAGACAGAAGAGTTATTGTACAACGGACAACGGTAATGTGTTACCTGGTTTATCTTGGAAAACATTGGGCACAGTGGAAGTCTCTGCCTTCCAGCCCCTAGAGACAACGAATGGGGTTGCCTTCCACCCTCTTTCTCTGTCCAAGATGCCGGAAACGAGGTCTGCGTACAACGGCTTCTTGTTCCAGGAATATTAGTTGAAGGGGCCATCGTCAGTACCTCTGCATCTGACGGCGTGGCAGAAGTGGAAAAGGTGTCTGGCTTCTATAGGGTATCCGTCATTGATGAATTTAATCAGCATGGACATATATTTGTAGAAGCTGGGGTGCATTTGCCCTGGGGCAAGATGTAGAGTGGAGAGGACGTCGTCCAGGACGGGATGAAGAGGAAATTGAAGACCAGCTTCGAGTTGGGAAAGGTAGACAACAATACAGGTTGATCGTTTGTCAATATGGGCGTCTTCCCTTTTGAAATGAAGGTTGACGTGGGAAGGAAACTCAAAACGCTCCCTGAAATGGTTAAGATATGCTAATTGTTGTTGGCGTAGGGCGGAAGATTTCTCGATGTAGGCACCATACGGTGCGCTACCAGTGCAATTAGCCTCATCTTCGGTTTGGCCTCTAACTTCATCTAGCCTAATGGATTCTATGGAGGTCTCGGCGGCCATGGATTGAGGGAAACGGAATAAAGAACAGTGGGTAAGAAAAAGATGGACAGATTGGGCAGACTGACAACAGAGAAAAGAGAAGAAGAAGCAGAGAAAGAGAGAGAAGAAGAATCAATAAAGAGAGTAAGAAAAGGAAGAAGAGCGTACCACAAAGAGAAACGAGAGAGCCTGAAGAGAACTTGAACTTTTGCTTGAGACGCAAGTGAGGCAGAGTGACAGTACTTCAATGGCGAGATAAGTGAAATGAAGCAACCCAGAGAGATTTTTATAGATACCTCAGAGAAATGAAAAGACAAGAATACCCTCCATCAGAGCCGTACACCTGTGTCGAAGCCGGAAAGAGTGGTGGCAGGATCGACGTTTCACGTAAAGAGAGTAACCGTGAGAGATATAAAGCGTTTTGAATTCCGAAACGGTAATGATGATAGCCTGTCTTGCATTAATGAGGCGTGACGGTTCGCACGCATAAACCAGCTGGCTTGGGCGTTCTATCTTCTCAGCGTAAACCACGCAACGATTCAGATTCTGGAACAAGAGTGAGGTATGGACTGTCGCTCTTTTGTCCGTTTATGACACTTCGAACTACGTTCTAAGCCTCATAAATGGGCAAATTGTAAGGGATAAAATTCGTAAAAACTAATTAACGTTGGGGAACGAGCTGGCTTTTGTTGTTTTGTGCACAAAAGTGACACGTGGACGTGTATTTGAGTCACGTGCTTAAAATAGAAGGATAAACATTATCTGATGCATAGCGTTCACGTTGTACAAATTAAGACGTATCCGTGGTCTTGCGAAACAACGTTCTCGTTGCGGTTTCGACAACGTTTCCGTTGTCTTGTGCACAACGTAGACGTTGTATTCTCGACATTCGGTGTTAATTGAACAACGAGCCCGTTGTGATTCAGATAAGGATGTCCAGGTCATATTTTAAGACATATACAACGTACCCGAGCTCGAATCAACAACGAGACCGACTCGCAGGAGGGAGTAATCAGGAGGCGATCGATTGCTCTGACAAGTGGGCCGAAAGCACTGCCTTGGCATTTAATGCAGGTCACTTCTGTGTGCTGTCAGACCCAACCGACTGAACTAATGGTAGGCTTTCACGTGTAATGCAACAGGTGGTAGATTTTACTGACATATTTGGTAATGAGTGCAGGGCACATGGTATGGGCATCTATGGTCATCTATGACCATACCAAGGTTAACCTATAAATACCCCGAGAATTTCAGTGTAAGAGGGATCGAAAGACACATATATTTTCAGTGCTACTGTTTGCTTTACTGTTCATCATCTTCTCCATCTATTTACTTTATCATCGGAGTACAGGTCAGGGTATCACACCCTTCAACTTCTACCTTCTACCAGTAAACCAGAGGTGAACAGTTGTAGCTGACGCGTGTCCTGACCGGTATTTTCCCCCTCAACCTGGTTAATATTTTTTTTCTAAAAAGCAAGATTATATTTTTGAATCTAAGGGTTAGTAAATCTTAACCATGGTTTATAGAAGTTAACAGGACACGTGGTGAGTTAGTTTGATTGAATTCTCCACCAAAATCAATCGCAATTGGCTGTGATTCAACCTCGGGAGACAAGGAGATGAGTCGTTTAACATGAGGAAAAAAGGTAAATTAATTTTTCTTACCTTTTCTTCGTAAGACAGTGCATTAAATGTTATTGAAGTTATTGTTTGAGTTGTAACAATACAATTGATCATGTGGTTCCTGGTATTAGGGCCGACTAGAGGATTTCCTCTCTCTTTACAGCACTAACAGGTTATAGTCACCTTCAATGAATTAATTACATGAATGAAAGCTATGTGAGTTTCGAAGAACCATGATATCACCTTCATTAATGAAGAGAGCTAACATAATACAAGAACGTGGATTTAGTAAGCATCCCTTGAGGAGCGGATCTGATCTAGTGGGTCCCCCAGTTGGTTCTGGAACAATCAAGGTGGGGGCCATGTGATAAGTTACAGAACATTATAATGAAAAGTTTCTACGAGGAAAATGGGGTAATATATATATATATATATTCAGGTGCGCCCATGTGCAATGTGAGATGGTGGAAGGGAGAGAGGGAGGGAAGAGCTAAGGATCCCAAATGAGACCCATGTAATGCAAGTGTGTGAGAGGAAGAGAAACGTGAAATAGTATGGAGGAAGAGAAAGGTATAATGGAGAGAGGATTTTATAAAAAGACAATTACACATAAATTAGTAATAAAAATATTTTTAAGTTAAAGATTGGGAAGGGCTCTAACCTCCATGAATGTTTTAGGAAACAAAACTAAATTCCTACTTACATTATTTAATTTAAGAGGGCATAGCCATTGGTGAGGAGAAAGCTCCCCCATTAAAAAATAATAAATAAATTCTTTGCAAACGTATACAAATAGACGAGATGGCCCATAAACTTGACCCTCACAAAAACAAAAACAAAAATTTGAGAACTACGCTACAAACCTCCAAACCCCCTGGATCATGAACCCCTATGCCCGCCTAATCAAAAACAAAAACTTGAGAGCTAAGCATACCCACCTAATCAATATTCTTCACAAACTCATTAATAATAATTATTAACATTATCAATCAACCATTAATGTTAACTTCCTACAAGAAAATCTTCCGTCCTATAATGCACTATGCTGCCACCTCTTCTATATATGTATTACATGATTTTTTTTATTGAAGGATATCATTTACTTATGTTAGTACAAGATTAACATTAAGGATTGGAGTTCTTGCTACTCATCACCTCGGGGAATGACCTTTCTATATAGAGACGTCACACTCCATCATTGGCGCAAGTGGCACGGTGTTTATGTATTACATGATTAAGCATAATAAATATTATGTAAGACTTAGCGAAGAAAAACCCTAATATATCACATGAGAAGTTGTGACTTTTCTTTTTTCGGGAAATGTAAATGATGGTGACATGCATTAATGAAGGATTAATGCAAAATAGTTTTGTCTCCATCAACAACTTGCACTGCATGAACATGGCTGAAAAGGATCCATCAATAAAAAATTGAAAAAATTAATAAATAAATGAGGGACATTGATTTGGGTCAGTGTGAAAACTGGAGAGGTGGATACAGCAGAGGTGTGAGAGATGGTCTCCCCTTTACCTAAAACCCAGAACCTGCAAAAAAAGAAGAAAAAAAAGGAAGAATCCCAAGAAATGAAAAGGATACATTTTACCGTACAGTTTTAAATGAATGTCACTAAATCCTCCAACACGTACAAAACACAGACCATGTCTTTCATTAACCTACCAAATGATTTCTTCAATCAATTTTTACCGACTTATCTATTAACTCTCTGGAAAAGTGCTAGCCACACTACCATATTGCACGAACAATAGTTGGCTGCCCTGGACAAAGGCCTTACAATTGATCTATCACAAAGTCGCATAGGAAAATAAGATTATGCTTGGGTTTCATTATCGTTTTAGAAGATGGTGATGCCTTTTACATGTATTTTTCTATAATAATAAATGTCAAATTTAACTTATTTCCAATTAATTATTGTTCCATATTGCGCTCTCTCTTTGTTTTTTTTTTTTTTTTTTTTTCTTTCTTGTTTTTGGGGAGAGTGACAAGGTGAATGGGAACACACATGGGGGTAAACACTCACGGACCGCTCAATATGCTTGACCCATGACTCACCTCAAATTCGGTACCACTGGTTGAGGCAGTCTGGAACTTAAAGGGCAAGTGCATGCACAAATGCTTTCGATGTAAGAAGACAAATATTTTGCCAGGTCCTTGTAGCTAACCCCACCATAAAACCCTAATCTTTTGCACCAAAAATGGGAGAGTATAATACGGAGAGTAGGCTTGCAAAATCCTAACTTTAAAAATTAAAACTGCAAGTGGGTTCTTGCCATTTTATTCTTGGGGCAAGTATAGGCTCTCCATATAGAAACAAGTATGCCATTGTCATGCTCTCTCATATATGATTGTTTGTGGTGTATTTTTTTTTGTGTAGTCAATGGGAAAAGAATACTTTAGTAGCATCCTATTCTACTTTATCACATTGTTTGATCTCTTACTATTTTTTTTTGAACCAGACAGTTTTTAAAATGGATTAAGGTGATCTTTCTCCTGTTTTGGGTGCGCTCACTTTACATGAGCCAGGTGGACTGATAAGAATGGGAATCTCAGATGAGAAAAATAATAGAACATGTCTCGTTATTCTCTCTAGCATATGCAAAAAAGTGGTCCACCATAATGTGTGCGATATGTGACGGAGAGGTCCTTTCAATGTCTCCCATGATTTTGATTTCTCCATACATTATGCGACATATGGCGATAAAGTGGTGAGAAAAAGGAGGAGAGATATCAAGTGAGGAGAAGTCAAAATCATGAGAGAAAATGAAATGACTTCTCTTTTACGCCACAAGTCGCACATTGTGTGGGAGCCTGACACCACTATTCTGGCATTTGCCATAAAGAATCCAAGGCCAATAGAAAATAAGTTTCCGAGATGACCTGTCCAGATGAACCCTTGACCTGTGGGTGGGATTGAACCCTCGCCAAGTTCAAACGCAATTGGCTTTGAACCTATTATACTATCAATAAATGGACTTAACCCCAACTATTGTAGTCTGTAATGACGAATTCTTTAGAGATTGGATCACAGTCAATTGCAATTGAACTCTCCTCGAGTGCACCCACAAGTCAACATGTTTTCCTTTTAACCCTTATTAAATGTGGATAAGTTTCACTAACCATTGGGTTCAACAATATAACCTTCTTTTATATTCAACTCTGATTAAGAGGTTTTAGCTTTTAAGGTTAAAAAAACCAAGGTTATATTATTGAACTCAAGGGTTAGTGAATCTTAACTACTGACCTGTGGGTTCAATTGAGCCCTTGGAGAGTTCAATCGCAATTAACTGTGATCCGATCCCCTTGAAATATTAAACGATGATGTGGCAAACACATAACCCCTTTTGATTGTCCACCTCATCTGCCACGTGCAAGAAACCGAACCTGCTCAGAACCTTCACCGGATAGGCCTGTCAAGAGAACCCATCCTCCAAATGATAGTAGACACTAATAAGTGTGATTAGGTTCACTAGAATATCAGCCCAGGTCACACTTGAAGTCAACCATCAAATTCAGGCCCGAATTCTGCTTAAGAAAATGCAAACATAAGAGATAACAACATTTAAATATTTTATTAAAAAATAAAAAGGTCGTTGGGTTGTTTAGAATATTATTAAGTTGTCCCTAATAATATACATGAACATGAAAGCATTTCATGAATAATTAAATAAAATCGGGACTTGCTTGCGTTTAAATTCAACAGATCTTCACTTCCCAACAAAAAAAAGCATTAAAGAAGAAGAAAATGAAAAAAAAATTAGGGCCAAGATGAGTGCAAGATAAAATAAAACAGAACAGCTAAGGCTTAAATGGTAGCCACTACCGTGTTGGACGGGTCAACTCGGTATTGCGACAGTGCGTAGAAGATGATGGGAATTATTGATGATGTTATTTACATAACAACATGCTTAACCATGTGCAATGCTTCACCCTCAACTCGCTATTACCACACTACCTAGAAAATCGATAGTTTTTCATAATATAATTTATAACAACCTGTTATCTAAATTGTTTTTTTTTTGGGAAGGCTGTTCTCTAAATTGTTAAGAGGAATGCTTGCCCTACTCTCAATCAAACTCTACCCTCAATCTCCACCAATCACTTGTCTATTCTTGATGAGAGAGAGTGTTTTAACCACCATAACTGATTTGATAATGGATAGGTGGTTGGTGGAGGCTGAGTAGAGTTTGACCGAGAGTAGGGCTAACACGCCTCAAATTGTTAACACATGAGGTTTCTCATTATAAAAAGAGTAAGACGTATGTCTTCCCAATTTAATTTATTATTAATAAACCGGTAAGGGTCTGTCTAATCCCTACCCCTTACCCGATTGGGTATTTTTTTTAAAAAATTGTGGAATAATTCACCCTAAATCTCTACCGTCGCTAACAATATATTTAGTGATGAATTAAATTTATATTAGCGACGTCGTTAAATATATTTTATATTAGCGATGGGTAAACATCTATCACTAAATATATTATTTTTATTATGAGCAATAGTTTGCTCCACTAGCGAGGAGCAAACTATTGCTCCTCGCTCTCACTTAGCCAACCCTTCAACTCTCAGTAACTTGGGTTAGCTTGTTTTAATCCTTTAGTTACAAATTTTTTTTTCCTAAAAACCAAGGGTAGATGTGTGAACCCTAAGAGTGGATGAATCTTAACCACGGTTAAATGGGGTTAGAAGGGGACACATGGCAAGAAAATGGGAGACGAGATACCCTCCTTGCGTCACCGACCGAGGAGGTGATTATTTTCCTTTTATTATACTATTTTTAAAATATTATAATAATCAAGGAACAATGAATTAGTAACGGATAGGTAGAGATGGTTTTTAATCGGAAAATAGTTAACATACCCGTGAAATCTATTTCATGGCCTAAGGCACCACCTCATTGGTGGATGCCTCCCTTTTAAATACTCACCACAATTGGTGAGTATTTAAGCGGCCTTACTCAATCCAGTAATCCAGTAAATTGTGATTCTAAGGCTGTGGCCTTACTCCGGATATGGCACCCTAATCTAGATGAATGCATGTACTGATTTGAGAGTGGAGATCGGGCAAAGGCATCTTGTATTAGCAGTACATTGCTCTTCCTTATTTCACTGTACTCAGGTATCTTAGAAAAAATAATTTTAATTATGGTTAAGAAATTTTAACCTTAGGTTTATATTTTTTTTATTTTTTTTTTAAAAAACTAAGATTATATTGTTGAACGCCAAGAATTAATGAATCTTAACAACAATCAATAGGAATTTAATGGATCAAACACGTGTTGACCTGTGGGTGCAATTGAACTTAGGGAGAAATCAATCGCAGACTGATCTGATCTCATCCTAAAGTACATGTAGAGAGGGGAGATGGGTAGCACACACATTGACATTGTAGGAAGAACACAACTTTTCTGTCATTCATGGAAACAAAAATGAGGAGTGCTAGCACGAGACGCACTAAGTCAATATTTTTTCAGCCGTAGTGTGGTGCAACACGTGGTGTTGCTAACCTATCCCGAGAGATGGGCTGACACTTGTTGCCACCACCCTGCGTTTGGAGAAGACTGCGATGGTGCTAGCATTTCTGAACAAAAATTGAGCCTTCTTTTATTTTATTTATCATTGGGCAAGGCAAAAGAGAATAAATTAAGAGGAAGAAAAGAAAGACATGGCGGTTCTTTTGAGGGAGTTATGGGGGAGTGGAAATCACAACTGAGTCATGAACATGTGAAGCACTTGATTTCATCCGTTTTTCGAAGTGAAGATGGGTTAAGTGATTCGTGGGTGTTGTTGGTGATTTGGACCAAGAGCAACCCATTTCTCCACATCTCCTGACGATTAAGCACATTACAAGAAATCTGTTCAACCATATTACAAGAAATCTGACGATTAAGCACGGATTACGACCATCGGCAATACTTATATATTCGTCGCTAATATCTTCGAGTCGGTCTATAGGTACTCCCAAATATACTCTCAAATATACTCTCTAATCCTAACCGTTTATAACCAACCACTAAGGGTTAGGATTTAAGTTTGCTTATTTTATCTTTTCTAATGCCACATCAGCTCTAATCCTAACCGTTTAATAATTGAGATAAACGGTTAGGATTTTGGAGTATATTTGGGAGTACACTTTGAGAGTATCCTTAGACTAATTCAATATCTTCAGTGACAAACAAAAACACCATCACTAATCCGTTGGTGATATTAGCTTCGCTAACGGTTTTAACAACGGAAATCATCATCCGTCGCTACTTTAGCTACGGATATAATGTGTCGCTAGAGGGTTAATTTCAGGCGTTGATTTATAGAGAATTAGCGACAAATTTTCAAAATTGCAATGGTTAATATTATATCAGCGACGGATAAGATCTGTCCCAAAGTTATTATTAGCGACATAAATAAACTGTCGGTAATTATTGATAGATAAATTTTCGTTACTAATACCATCTTTTGGGATGAAAATTTGTCCGTCAGTAATTACTATACCAACGAACAATTTCTACCGCTAAAAGCGTTATTTTTATTGAATATAGCCTACATATTTAAAACTTGTAACCTGTTTCATTCCTTATTTCATTCACATTTAAAACATGTCCATTCACATTCAACCCAAATATAGTCCCAATAATCACAATTAAAACATTTTTCATTCACATTCAAGAATAATATATCATGTAATCCGAATACACAACATATATCATTAATCAAAATATAGAAGAAAATTTTTAACTATGTGAAAAAAAAAAAAAAAACAAGACTACAAGATTGTAAAACATCAATCGGCTCATCCAATGGTTTCATCAGGAGGCTGGGTTGTGTCGGGATCCTGAGACGGAAATGGAGATGTAGGGAAAGAGGAAAATGACTAGCCCACAGACTGTTGCATGAATGCTTGAAGGCCCTCAGTTGGCCTCTAACATCATTCAGCTGTCTCGGCAGTCGCCCACAAACTGTTGCATGAATGCTTGAAGGCCCTCAATTGGCCTCTTACATCATTCAGCTCTGTCTCGACAGTTGCAGTGCAAGCCTCAAGATACCCAGTCCGAGCCAATTTCCTTTTAGGGTCCATTCTTTTCCAGAGACATAAAATTCGATACTATGCAAGTTTTGTTATCGGATAATATACATTTTCTTTTGAGAACTAGATGTATTGTGCTTTTCATCTCGTGTTGCAATTCTCGTAAGACTTCAAATGCAGTAAAAATGATTGATTTCAAATCTCATAAAAAATTGGTAAGACTTGATATCCAATGAAAAATTGAAGCTCGAAAAATTAGAAAATTGACAAAGTGTTCATAACAATTGCCGTGCAAAGTGCCAAGCTTTACAAGTCTCAGCAAAAGACCGTGACAAAGTGCAAAGTGTCAAGCTTTATAAGTCTCAGCAAAAGAACGGACCCTTACAAGATCTCCACCTCCCCCACGAGTCAAAAACCACCACACTTATCTGCCTACAAGTACAAATAACCTCTGCCGACGCAGTCTCCAGTTCATAATAACAGATCCCACCACCTCTTCTGCCCAATTACCTTTATCCACCAGCACCTCTGATTCCAAAATTCAAATATCCCTCATTATAATTTCCAGCAAGATTGGCCAATTGGCCCGGCTACCACCTCCAAATTCATTGATAGCGCAATCTTCTGCAGAGTAGATAACAGCACAGGAGATTGGAACTTATAGGATCTAGTTCTAACACTGACTGCTAATTATGAGCAAAAAGTTAATGATGTTTAACTTTATGTTTTATTTCAAGAGTTTCTATATTACGATGGAATCAAATTTGGTGCTTCAAGCAACTGAAAGCACCCTCATCTAAATGTTCGTCTGTGCTGATAACTGGTGCCTATTAAACTAGTTGGATAGCTGAATTCTTTCTCGTATTTAGTGACTATCATGTTACAGTAAGAGAGTTAAATTTTCACTGCTTATTGCCTCATAAAAATTTCTAATCCACGATAACTCATGTAAGCTTATTGGTTGTTGAAAATAAGAGTGTAAAATCTTGCTGTTTTATGTACCATATTTTCTCTTCATAAATCATTTTGCTCGTTACCCATTAAAAAACAATGACAGAGTGTAACATAGATACTAATTTCTAACTCTGCTTCAAGAACTGCAAAACAATTTACTCATTATACTACTAATGCATAATAGCTAATGAACAATTTGTCAAGTGTTACATACCCAGTAATTCATTTCAAGTTGAGCTAACACTCGGATTATTACGTAATTCAGACTTAATCTTAGACCACAAGTGAACTCGTAGAATATTTCAAGAATGGAAGTGTAAAAAGTAACCAGATGCATTCTCCTATATCTTCTTCCTTGGATGCCATTTGGGATTTCTCTAACACCAAGAAGGATGATGCTGTACAATGAATGATAGTGCTTAAAAATGCATGGGTAGAATACAAATTAAAGTGGTAGAAAATGTACTGTTTTATCAAAACATAACATACCTCATATTCCCGTTTCTCAGGTAATTCTTGGGGGTGATGACATTGTTCTGTGTTGTTCAAGCAGTGCTTGAATTATTTGACAAGAAAGAAAAAGAATGCAGGAAATTGAGCTCCCTTCTGATAAACCATGCCAGGAAAAATGTTTTTTTCCTTTACACAGACTCCTCTTTTTCATGAGCACGAAATGTGCTCACAACCATTTATCCTACCTCTTCAAGTACGCATAACATCACACAAGTAGTCAGACAGAAGAATCAGTCCTTTATTCAAGTCAAAGATCAGCAAGAAGCAATTCAGTGATGTTTGATACACAGTTTAAATAGCAGTTACGGATACACAAATGTCAGCCTTTTATGAGAAAATACCCCGCTAATCATCTAATAAACCTTGATAAGGAAAACTAAATCCTCACCATACTTCCAATAGAAAAGAATTGTGGGTTTTGCTATCCTTCAGTACTCTGACAAGTCTCTGAGCATCCTACTTTATTCTGGAGCATATATACAACTGAGGAAGAATCAGAATCATTTCACCATGAAATGAAAGGCTCGACATAAAAATACTCTCCCCATTTGTTTCAATTTAGTTGGAAGATATATCAGCAAACCTTGATACCCCCTGTAAAAATGAAACCAACGTTCAGCATTTGAGCAAGCACATACAATAAGATAGGAAAGAAAATTTATTTTAGTTTGTGATATAAATTTTTTGAGCTTAGGACAGATGATCAAGTAATTGAAAGTCGGCAAGTGAACATAGTTATAATTATAAGTTGTGTTATTTTCACAATTTCTCCATTACAATAGCAACAGTATTTATCCATGACCTTCTAAACCTTCGCACTTCAATGCAGATGATCCATTACAAAAAGAACCGTCTTTATCCATGACCTTCTAAAACCTTCACAATTCAATGCGGATGAATTTTTTTAATATTCTTTGCCAGGAGAAATCATGTCAATAGCAAGCCTATCCAATATCAAGGAAAGAGAACAAGTCTAACTCCTCTCAGTCTGTCCAAAAACAATTTTGACTCCAAGACGAAACGGCCTTAGAAATAAGAAGTGACTTATATCTATCATTAAAAAAAAATCAAATACCCCCCCCACACACACAAATAGCACCTGGAATCATCATCCACTATTGTCATATCTAAATGCCCTCAAATACCAAAATCGCATTATTAATTAGATTAATGCAATTCATATTCATTTATTGTCTCCTACATGCATGACTTCTCGTTGGATATTCATATTAAGAGTTTTCATGTGATATGAACACAAGGGGTAACATTGTCGAAGAACCTTGTTCTGGTTGTGAGCCATAGACTCCTCAGTTATCCTTGTAAACCTAAAATTGTCTAAGCTATGGGTGTTGATTGAGCATCACACTCTATTATACTTTATAAATGTTATGCTAATATTTGATACTATGATATATCTCCATCATAAAGGATAAAGACCTTAAAGGAAACATGTAGGTGCATGTAACAAGTACATGCTTTGAATGGATCAATCCGATAACACCCCATGAAATGTCACTGCTAGTATCAAAGGGTGGTTCTCAATGCAGCATGCAAATTGTCCTTAGACCTAAGAGGTTTGTATTCTCTTATGAACTGTATGTATGACTTTGATATACCCATGAACTAGGGCTATATACGGGTATGTTGGGTCATGCACATAGGGTATGAAGAGAAGCAAATGCTCAGCAAGGAATCCACTACTCGAGTAAGGAAAAAAAATTCAGTTACTATAATATTAACATTGAAATCAATAAATCCCATTGATAGTTTTTATAAAAGGGATTTTGTCAAAATATTTTTTAGATAATATAAAAGTAAATTATTTTATTGAAAGAGTTTTGCTAAATATTTGAGTCCAATGAGATTATTAATACTAGCGGGTAGCACGTGCGATGCACATGAGAGTGAGGGGAAGGAGTTAACCACAGTTAATAGGAGTTAAAAGGGAAACGTGTTAACCCGCGGGTGCGATTGAACTCGCTAGTGGCACGTGCAATGCACGTAAAAGCGACGGGAAGGCATTAACCACAGTTAATAGGAGTTAAAAGGGTCACGTGTTAACCCACGGGTGCGATTGAACTCTCCCTCAGTTCAATCGCGATTGATTGTGATTCAAAATAGATGGATGAGCAAGGGTAGTTTTGAAATTAAATCAAAGGTAAGGGGTAGTTTGGGAATTAAAGCAAACATTAAATCAAAGTTTTGTTTTTATATAAAGGTAGTTGGGAATTTCTGAAAAATCATCTACGGCTGCCTCTCGCATTATAATAGTAAAGATAAATGAATGAAATTAATACATAAGTCAGGGACTAAACAGTGATAAATAATCCATTCGCAATGGGCTATATGAGATCTTGAATAGTGGAGGGACTAATTTGCAAGTTTAGTCATAAATAATCCATTCGCAATGGGCCATACGAGATCTTGAATAGTGGGGGGACTAAGTTGCAAAGAAGCTCCAGGAAAGGGCCTTACTAATAAATAATAATATTCTAATTTTTGGGAGTTAATTATAATGTGTTGATGGACATAATTATACTATGTGAAAGTCCAAAGTAGTTTTCTATAAGATTAAAAACTCATAATGAGTTAATTAGACTGAGATTCTAAGCAAATACTAAATGGATTAGTATTAGGACTCACATCCAAAGATAGTCTCTCTAGATCCCAAACTTAGCTCCATCACATGGAATTTGGCACCTATATAACACCCTTAGTGAGGTGCACATTACGAGATCAGATCATAGCCAATTGCAATTGAATTCAATTGCATAGGTGCCAAATATGGATTTGAAGAAGAAATTTCTCTCCTTTTTTTCATCCTTCAATCCATATTTGACACCTATGTAATTGAATTCAATTGCAATTGGCTATGATCTGATCTTGCACACTACTTCTAATGCCCAAGATATAATTTTCAGAAATTAGGATATTTTTTATTAGGTATTTTAAATATCTCATTTACTATATTTCGGAAATTGCTGAAATTAAAAAGAGAATTGTTCTCTAGGTTCTTGGTGCTGCAAAGAATAAAAGCTTTAAGGAAAAGGCCATCAGTTCTCCTACCTGCCGATCCATAGAAAATTGTTGAGTGAATTTGCGTGAATCGAAAGAAGGCTTCAAGATTGGGAAGCCTAGTGAGATAATATATTCTATCATTTCTTAAGAATTGTGTCAAATCCAGTTATCCCATCCAAAATATCTTTCTTCATATGGAATGGGTCTTTGAATACGATTTTTACTTGTGAACACTTAAAGAATAAAGGGTGGAGGATGGCTAATCGTTGTTTCTTGTGCCTTCAAACGGAAGAGACGGTGGATCACTTGCTCTTGCATTGCCCTATTGTGGGTGTCATCTAGGGGTATTTTCTATCTCGAGTAGGTGTGGATCTTCATTTCACAACTTGTAATCCTGCTAGTCCTTTGGAAAGTTAGGATAGTGCGCAAAAGGCAATTTGGTCGGTTCTGCCTGGGGCCATTTCGTGGTCGATATGGAAAGAAAGAAATAGAAGGGTGTAAGGATTCCACCTCTTCTCTTTCTCGCATTCGATCTCGGATCCGCTTACTAGTCTTAGAATGGGTCTCCATTTGGAGTGATGGGGCAGATCTAGGAGTGATGCTGGGTTGAGACTAATTCAATTTGGGACTCTGTCCCCCTTAGCATTCATGCTTTTTTCTTGAGTTTATGCTATTGTAAACTCCTTTACTTTACTCTTGTTTTTGTAGCCTTTTTTTTTTTGCTCGATAAATATTAAATATATATAATAGGGAATAAGGAAAAGTACAAGCAGAATAACTCGGGGTTCACCAAAAGTAAACCAGGAGTCAAGGAGTAAAGGAAAAGAGGATAAAGGGGAATAAACAATCCTCAACAGCCGTAACATAGTAAAGATGCCCCTTTTGATTAACATATCTTCATGATTATCGATCGAAAAAAAAATGGAATTGGAAATCAGTTTTCCATCATCATAAAAAGTTAGGAGATCCATATTTCTAATCTTAGAAACTAACATTCTCCACATCTCACAAGATCCAGGTGGCAATAATTTCGCAAACACAAAAAAGGAAAGACCTATTGAATGCAAGTACGGTTTTAAAATTCGATTTTGAGGGAAATTTCGCACATCAAGGAAAAAAATAAGCCAAGTCATTGAAATTCCACACCAAAGTTTGGGATTTTTCCTGTTGATAATTCACAAAAATTCAACAAATTGTTAAAAATTAGGAAATGCTAGAGCAAACATAAGTACACGTTTAGAGATTAAAAAAAATCAAAGTGCATAAGAGATCTATTAGAAATGGAGGAAAGAAATGCTCTAGCAATGGTGTATAATATTTCATAAAATAAATGTAATGTACATAAAAGTGTTTAATACATTTCAATACTCAAAATAAAGAAATAAAAACTCAAATCAGATGCAATCATGAAACACTTAACTACAAGTACATAGGTACTACACTACATTAATATCAAATGGAGTTGCGCAAAAGCTTGAAGTCATATTTCGTGTTCTACAAATAGCCATAATATTGGGCCAACTCATGATATGATAGTACGTGGATGTATATTCCCGAACATAACGTTGGTACTTGTCCACTCCAACATGCGACAATACTCTCATCAGTGAATAAAGTGGGTAATGGTTTGTGGACGTGCACCTCCCATCGGTAGATGATAATTTCTAATTACTTTTATTGAAAATTAGAAAAAAGTGTAATGATACCCAATTTTTACACCCCTAATCTAACCACGGTTAAGTCCCTTTAACCATGGTTATCCCCAGTCGAACCTCTTAACCCTAGTTAACCCTATTTAAACCTAGGCCTAACCCTAGTTAAGACTCTAACCCTAGATAAACCCTAGGTAAGCCTAGCCCTAGCCCTAGCCTAGCCCTGCCTTAGCCCTAACCTAGCCTTAGCCTAGCCTAGCCCTAACCTAGCCGTAGCCTAGCCCTAGCCCTAGCCCTAGTCAAGCCCTAGGCCCTTAGGGCTTAAACCCAATCCAAAAACCAATAGGGTTCAAACCTCTCGGCCTGGGCCCAAGCCCACAAATTCAAAAAACCAGCCAAGTACCGCGTGCACAGCACTGGGCCAGGCCCTTTGGGCAAAATCCATTTTGGTCGCTAGATGGATTACCGACACTCCAAATTTGCACAAGTTTGGGGATGTTGGTAATTACATTACCAACAGCCTTTGTTTCTTCTTCCTGCGGCACACCCACCTCCTGCACGGTCAGTGCACGCCTGCATCGCCCCTCTCTGACTTGCAGCATCAACATACCTCTCCTGTAGGTCCATCTACCTTGGTACAAATGTCATGGGTGTCCCCAACCCTTGACCTATAAAGGGGACACCCCCCACAGCTTCAAATCCAGCTACAAACACCCAAATCCGAACCCCTGGTGCATTTTTGAAGGTTCAGCCCTCTTCCCAAGCATCTAAACAACACCACCTGTACCTCCCTCACCCCCTCTGAGCTCGGAGTAGCTCCTCCACCGTGTGAAACACCACCACGAACCACCTACATACGCCACCCATTTGTAGTAGGATTTTCGGCAGGGTAGGGCTTCCCCCTGCCCCTTCTTTTAAGTTGTTTTGATTGCATTGTAAGCCCCTGGTCCATTCCAGGGGACCTTTTTCTCTCATTTTTGCAGGTAAACCCAACAGGAGGTCTCCCAACCTTCCTCATGGGCATGAGGTATGGGTATAACAACTTCTAGGCAGACCTCAGGGATTCTGGGGGGTCCCTCATACCATGAGAGAACCCCTGGTTCCTCCCCTATAGCAGCCCCGTAGGGCCTCTTCATGTTTCTGAAAAATTTCCAGGGTGTCGGTAAACTCAGTACCAACACCCATGGAGCTTTCTTTTGCAGCTGCTGTAGGCCCCACCTGGTGTAACCCTGACCCAATTCAGGGCATGGGTTAGCACCCTAACCCTCTTATAAGTCCAACCTGGGCTTTGCAGACCTCTCCCATCACCTTAACCATGGTTAGTATACCTGAGATTGAAAACTGTCAAAGTGTCAGTAAACCCTCTACCGACACTTATTATTTTATGTAGCAGTGACTTTGGGCCCATGCCAGGCCCACATACGGCATTCCCTGGGGCCCACAACAGGCCTAAGGCACTCCCCTCATCCTGTGCTTCAAATCCATGGGTCATAGACCCTCTAACTCTTCTTCTAACTGGAGTTATAACCCTCCAAACTTTGGTAAAAATTGCCCTAAACGGTCAGCAATCCATCTGCCGACAGTATGGTTTTTGGTTTTTTTTGGGCTTTGCAGTGAGCCCACAACCCATGGGTGGCCCCCAATAGACCTAACAGGACACCCTTCAGCCCATCCCAAGCTTGCCCAGGCCATCCATTGCCTTAACCATGGTTAACTCAACCATGATTAAAGAGTTAACCATGGTTAATTCACCAAACTTAGAAAAATTCCAAAAAATCCATGAAAATCCAAAATATTCTGAGACTTTGGAAAATGTAACTTTTGGACTATGTGCTCATGCCTAACCATGGTTAGATGAGCTTAAGCATGGTTAACACTTGGTTTAACCATGGTTGAGCCCATTTAAACCTTGGTTAAAATGCCAAAAAATCATGAACATTCTCAAAAGGCATTCTAATCTCAAATCCAACGTTGTAGAATGCCTAACCATGATTATCCGGACTAACCATGGTTAAACCCATGCTTTAACCATGGTTAGCCCCATTCAACTTGGGAAATTGGGAAAAAACCCCCTAAAATGTTCAAATCACATTTAAGGACCATAAACATACCTTGGACCTTACCTAACCTCGATTAGCAATCCTAACCACGGTTAAACCCCTCTTGGCCTACCGAGCCTAATCTCAGCCTATCGGGCTCACCTTCAGCCTACCAGGCCCAATCCAAAGCCTGTCGGGCCTATCCTTGACCTCCAGGTCCATCCAAGGCCTACCGGGCCTAATCTCAGCCTACCAAGTTTAACCTTGGCTTACCGGGCCCAATCTTGGCCTCCCAGGCCAAACCCTAGTCTATCGGATTACCCTTTGGCCTATCGGGTCTAATCAAACATAACCAAGCACTTAACCAACCCAGTCAACCACCCCTAACCTCCCGGCTAGACCCTAAGCCACCCTTGGTGCACACACAACACTCCCTTAACCTTGGCACGGGCTCATGTGCCAGAATTACGCTCGGTCTGATCTCACCCCAATATGAGTACGTAGGCAACTCAACCCAGGTTCGACCCTAGTTTAGCTTTTCCCTTCTTGGATTAGTATACACTAAATCTAAGGCATTTGACTAATAATTGACATTAATTTAGCTTAAACCTAGTAAGTAGGGAACCGTTGCAAAAAAGAAGTGTCGGGGTACCTAACACCTTCCCCGGGCTTAATCGAACCTCTTACTCAGAACTCTAAGCAGACCAAGACCTTGTCCATTACTTGGGACTTATTCCTACCGAATTAATAAGTAGCGACTCTAAACAAAACAACAAATGTGGGTAACCAGAATCCGTGCCCACAATAGGGAATTTTTTTTTTCCCGACTAATCAAAGGATTGACTCACATTGAGCCTACAAAAAAATTAAAAATACATAAAAAGTTCACTTTCAAGAGGTTTTTTTCAACAAAAAAAAAATCTTCTCTATAGATTACCAACATCGATCTTCACCTCCTTTAGATTAATTTTCATCCAAGATACTCAAATCAAGGCAAGTTGAGGAAAGAAATTTTATAAAAAAAAAACTAAGAGAAACCCCCAAAAATGAAATGTTTTCGTAAACTATCTCATCGAAATTTTGACATATTTGTAACTGAAAAAAAATATATATATTACGATATTTTACTAATTATATCATAATGCGGAAAATATCACGAATTTTGACGAATTATCGTAGAATAATTAATACCCTAACCTGAAATTTTGCGATAATTCGACCAAGTTATCGATAATTGGCAGCATTTTCAAACACTAACACCAAGACAGGATGAATTATGAACCCACATCTGTTTAGTGAAGGAACAATGACACAACGAATGGTCCACCTCTTCCTCCTTAGTCAGACAGAAGGAATCTGTTTTCCAACCTCCAACCTGTCTTTCTAAATGGTTCAGTATGAGGATCTTGTTTAGAGTCGCCATCCAAAGGAAGAATACAATCTTAGAGCAAATACTGGGATTTCAAACAAACCTATGAGAAAAAAGAAGGCCAGATCCATCCCCCAGAGACTGATAAAAATGATCTGATTATGAAGCAATTCTCGCTACGAAAGTCTGCCATAACTAAATCAAAGCGGGCAAAAGACTAATAGAATCATCCCTTTCCCAATCATTCAAATGTCTTCTCTTCTAATCCTAGGGGACCAAGAGACCCCCTTATCCCCCCTAGTATAAAAAAAAGGGCCACTAGACAATTCTCTCCTCTGCTCACATTGAATGAGATAAACTTATCAAAATTATCTTTAACCCTCCTATCCTATTGGCTTCCGCAAACCCAACCCTAGGAACCCCTAAGCCTAATAATGGCTTTCCACAAACCCAGTCTGCTTTAAAGAAATCAATCTTTTACTATCTTTTGGAGAGAGGTAGCAACTTCCCAAGAACCCAGTGTGAAATTGGATCTTGCGTGTAACAATTCTTTTGTTAGTTATTGAAAGGGAAAAATCTCGTACATGCCACGCGTCTGTAGCTGCTCTGCTGGTAGAGGAATGTTAGCAAAACTCCACCTGTGAATGAGTCTGAGGGGGCGGGTGTGCACCATGAAATAAGCTCCGATGATAAAGTCAGTATAAGGCACAAGCACAGTATAAGGCACAAGGCACAAGCACAGTATAAGGCACAAGGCATAAGCACAGTATAAGGCACAAGCACAAGAACATATTAGTATAGAGATACTTATCGTGAGGTCACTGGGCATATGCACTTGAGGATGAGCTCTGGTGTTATACTCTGGAGATTGTAGCTCAGGAGGCACAAAGAATATGGTTCAGACAACGTAGCTCGGACAAGGCACAGACAACGTAGCTCTGACAACGTAGCTCTGAAGGCACTGACAACATAGCTCAAAAGGCACTGACAACGTAGCTCTAGCTCGGATAACATAGCTCTGACAACGTAGCTCAGAAGGCACTGACAACGTGGCTCAGATAAGGCACCGACAACGTAGCGAAGAAGGCACTGACAACGTAGCTCAGAAGGCACTGACAACGTGGCTCAGATAAGGCACCGACAACGTAGCTCAGATAAGGCACCGACAACGTAGCTCAGAAGGCACTGACAACGTAGCTCAAAAGGCACTGACAACGTAGCTCAGAAGGCACTGACAACGTGGCTCAGATAAGGCACCGACAACGTAGCTCAGAAGGCACTGACAACGTGGCTCAGATAAGGCACCGACAACGTAGCTCAGATAACGTGGCTCGGATAAGATAGCTCGGACAACGTAGCTCTGATAACGTGCTCTGACAACGTAGCTCAGATAACGTATATGTTGTGCATCCGTTGTGCATCAGACAACGGGTACGTTGTGCAGCAGACAACGTGTACGTTGTACAGCAAACAACGTGTCCATTGTACAGCTCACGACGGGTACGTTGTACATCAGACAACGGACAACGAGCTCGGCACTATGCACAACACAACGGGACAACGTATTCGGCACTATTCACAACATAACGTATTCGGCACTGTTCACAGCAGGCAACGCGACAACGGATTCGGCACCATTCACAGCACAACGCTACAACGGCTTCGGCACTGTTCACAGCGGACAACGCGACAACGGGTTTGGCACTATTCACAGCGGACAACGCGACAACGGGTTTGACACTATTTACAGCGGACAACGCGACAACGGGTTTGGCACTATTCACAGCGTCAGGCACAAGTTCAAGTGTGATTGCACTCATCAGATGATTAACTGCAAGGCCGTGCAAGTGGCAGTGTGACCATTCATGGAGAGCATCAGGCGGACATGGCCTGCACAGCCCTTCGGGGTAGGGGTGTGAATGACTCAAGCTTCTCAGATCTTCCTCTTCCTCTTCCTCTTCCTCTTCCTCTTCTTCCCTTTCTTTCCTCTCTTGCCTTTCGCACCATCCATCTTTGCCTTTCGCACCATCCTCTTTGCCTTTCGCACCATTCTCCTTGCCTTTCGTACCATCCATCTTTGCCTTTCGCACCATCCTCCTTGCCTTTCGCACCATCCTCTTTGCCTTTCGCACCATCCTCCTCTTCTCTCTGGTGATTCCTGCTTATTTATAGGCATTTGGAGTCATCATGACTTGTGTAGTCATGATGAGTTCACCTGTTAGACAACACTCAAGTGAGCCAGCACATAGCCCAAGTGGGCTGATGTCGGCTAAATTGTTAGAATTTGCCAGAGTGAGAAATCCCTATTTTACCCCTTCTTTTTGCTCCTTTTTACGAATTTTATCCGTTACAGTTATGAATCACGAAAGTATAAAATGCTTTAGAGAGATTAATATTGAAAAGTTAAAATGCCAACACATAATACAATTATGCATGCCAATGCAGATGTCATATGGTATGGTATGTCAACGCACAAAATAACATGCATATGAAGATTGAATAAGATGATAAGAATTAGTACAGTATTATTCAAAATTTGTAATCACATGTCACAAACAATGAAAAACAATCATATTCAGTAGACTGTATATGACAATGATATCTGGCAACAAAGTAACCTCTTGTAAAAAGTAAGTTGAAAAACAAATTACAAAAAGACTGAACATGTAATTATTTTTTTAAAATCAGTGCAAGAAGATTGAACATGTAATTTAGCCCAAACTTGTGAACAACTTGAGCAGTTGAGCTGCACAAATTGCAAATATTTGGACAGTAATGATACCTTAGCAGACTGCCTACACTCGTCTAACCAAATTTTCCCCGGAACCCTGTCTTTTGAGTTGGGATTCTTAGGAGACAACAACTGCCTGAGTCCCATATCAATTGAAGGCAAAAAAAATCGACATAGTTCTGTTTCTTGAGTCCATAAATAAAAGTAACTTCGAATCAATTTGTAGGATTACAGGGGTTTAATATACTTACTACTCTGTAGAAAGTTTTTTTTTTTTTTTTTTTTTTGGGGGGGGGGGGGGGAGGGGGGTGAGAACAAGATTTTGTTACGATCAACTTGGAAGAAGACACCTGTCCAAGAAATAGCAAGCAGTTGATTGTTCCTTAAATTGAAATATGTTATTCATTTTTCCTTACCATGAAGTCATTCTAGAGTAATGGATTATTCCTTTCACCAAGAGATCCCAGACAAAAAAAAGGACTACCATCAGCCAGAAAATGAGAGAGAGAGAGAGAGACAGAGAGCACTCTCTCCTTTTTTTCAGTAAAATAAATAAAACCCGATGAATTATTTGTCCACCTCAATAGCCAAATTCTCCAAATAGAGAAACGAACTGAACCTGTGGGCTACATTGCAAACACCCTTGGACAAATTAAGAACCCCTTAAAGATGTGTGGTAGAGGTAATGGCTACTGTAAATCGCTTCTCCAACAGAAAGGGAATCATTTGAAGCTATGGAATTGGGTTATTATTTGAACATCGCTTCTCCATCAGAATAAAAAATCAATGGAAGGGACAAATTAGGAATCCCATGCACAAACTCATCTTAGATATTGGATTATTTGCAAACATCAAAGGAACTATTTGAAGCTACAGAACTAACACTAGAGAATTGTGGTCTACTTTTGAAACCAACACCAGGGTGAAGAAAGAATGGGAGTCGAATACAACGGAACTTACGAAGGCAAAACCATTTTCTGATCATCATTATCCTCATAAACAGATTCCTCTATAACCAGGATTATGTTAACTTGCCTTCAAATGTTCATCATTGATGCTCTGAGTTGATAAGAATTGTCGTCCATACACCAACCTAGATGGCCTGGCATCAACATCCACCAGAATCACATAAGGGAGCCTCTTGTGCCATCATTATTCTATCTCCGAGGAACAAACAGTCAATTCATCATTAAGGAGTCATGGATCGATCTATTTCCTCTAGAGCCTAGGGTTCAGATGTTGCAGGAGAACTCAACTGTATGAGATCTCAGTTTGCAATAAGCTCTCACCTCAGCTCAAGGAAGACTGTCAACATCACACCACCAACTCCATTGCCAAATAATTACACCCTACCAATTCCTGATGCAAAAGATAATTTAATAACCGAAAATATTTTATCTTAGTTTATACCATAGCTACGATACTTCTTTACAGAAAAGCCGTAATGATTTCACCCCAGATCACCTTCTTTGGGTCGATTTAGCCCCAAGGAACTGAAATGAAGTTTTAAAAAAAAGGCAAAGAGATCAAATTAGAGAGAAAAACTCAAAAACCCAAATTCTCAAAAGTTTTGGCTTGAGTGTTAAAAATATCGAAACTTCATCAAAGTTACTAAAATTTATAACATGAGATGTTTCAAATTCTCATGATATATTGCAGAGTTCGTGATAAATCACAAATTATAGCAAAATATAGCAATATTTGGAATTTTTAGGCTAATTATTGTACTACCCTAAATTAAATTTCCTTCCCCTGCGAATTACCAAAATTTTGGCTGAATTACCAACAATTAGGCCAAATTTTAAAACCTTATTAAAATCAAATCAACTCGGTAACAAACACTACTAAAATGTCTCCATTTAAATTGACACTGCACACTGCCTACTATGTTTACCAACAATCCCCCTCAAAAGAGAAAGAGGGAGAGAGAGATAAGCTACATCTAAGTGCTCTTGATCCTATACAAAAAAAGGAAGAATTTAGTTTAATGGTCCTTAACATCCCAAATTCCCAATTAATGTGCTCATATATCATCTATGTACACGGAAATGTTATCAACAAATCAACATATGATATCATAAAACACATTCGGAGAGGCAACAAAAGCTGTTAGTATGGACATCATTATGTTTGCTTTCATGACTAATTAAGGTTTCAAGTGAACCAGAAGATAAAAGTTTTGGTGGCAGATTGAAGGCCCACTCTGTGCACAAAAGCTTCACCAGGAACAAGATCTTGACCATGTTAAAAAGTTAAATTGAAGTTTCCCTCACTGTGAATTATTGAAACTTTGGCCAAATTATCAACAATTCGATCATATTTTTAAACTCATTAAAAATCACATCAATGCTGTACCAAACACTCCAAAAATTTCCCCATTTAAATTGACACTGCAAAATGGCTACCACGTTACCAACAACACCCCCCGAATAAAAAATAGAGAGATAGAGAGAAATTAGCTAGCGCTCTTGATCGAATACAAAAAAGAAAGGAATAATTTAGTTTGTTTGTCCTTAACATCCCTATTAATGTACTCATATATCATCTATGTACACGTAAAAGTTATCAACATATGATATCTTTAATCACATTCGGATAGACAACAAAAGCTGTGTTAGTATGGCCATCATTATGTTTGCTTCATGACTAATTGATGTTTCAAATGAACCAGAAGATAATGTTTTGGTGACAGATTAAAGGCTCGCGTTGTGCACAGAAAAGCTTCACCAGGAACAAGAGCTTGACCATGTTAAAACGTTCTGCCCAAAAGCTAACATATGGGATTAGGTTCATTATGTGCATTCATTAGTTGCTTTACAAGGATTACAATTGGTAGATCGATGTCATTTTTCCCTTATATGGGGCACTTATGAGCTTACTTAATTTAATCCTCTTGGTAGGCTGTATTATGGTGTTACAGTTAGAAATTCAAGGAAGGATAATGGATTCAAGCACTCTTTTAATGTAATTTGACTTGTTCAAGTGATCAATAAGCTAGTACTTATGAATCAAATTCAACTCTCATACATCCCATTTGAGCTAATGAAGTCAGTTATCACCATAAGTGCCCTTCATCATAAATATATCATTTAAACAAGTGCAAACATAAAATCTAAGCCTGTAACCAACAGAAACCAAATGGAACATCAATAGCTAAGGAAAACAGATTCAAGGTAAGTTGTCTGGTTACTATATATTGAGCTTGAGAATTTAACAAACCATTACTTCCAATAGAAATAAAACAAACCATCCTCCCCGAATTTTCAGGCACCAGTAATGCAGATTTTGTATGTATCTGGATCCAGTTTCTTTTAATGCAATTTCTAGCATAGTTTATGTTTCTATTTCCCTTGCATTGTAATTTTTTTTAAGAGAAATACATTTCTGGTAACACATCAAAAAACAAATAAACTGTCAAGCTATGGCATAAGAACAGAGGCATATTATAAATTTAAAGCCAAACAATATTAATTGGAGTAGGGAAAGTGCAATATTTTCCATTACCTGTTCCCTTCAAGACTGGGGTTGGGACGGACCACTTGCACATGCAGAAGCTTGCACAGGAACAGATTGAGATTGAAAAGAATCATCAGAAAATGTTATAGATGCCTTAGAACAGTTCATGGGTAGTCCAAGGGCTGAATCCTGACTGTCAAGGGGAAAATCTTCATATAGAAACTTGGTTTTACGATCTAAATTTTCAATCAGGCTTGAGTGTCTCTTGCTATATTTTCTTAAATACCGATCACGATCATTACATATTTTATTCTGCATTGGAGAGGAATCTCCATCACACGCCAATTGACACTGAGTTTGGATGTTATTTGAGGAAAACTTACGCTCCAAATCACATTGCTTCTGATAAGATTGCGATTCAGAGTCCACGCTATTATCATCTCCACTGGAATTAATTAACTTATTTGAACAGGTTCCCTCTTCCTCCTGCACAGTCAGTTCCACTTTATCATCTTCAACATCACATGTTTCAACAATACCTGCTCCCAAACCTCTCCCTAGTTTCCCCATTGCATCATCCTCACCATTTTCCTGACATTCCTCACCTTGCGGACTTCTCCTTCTCTCCACCTTTGTGTTTGGTTCCACAGCATCCAAATCGATAGAAGAATCATGATCTGATGTCCCAATTCGAACTGATGGTTCTGAAACAGTTCTATCAGGGTTCTCAAATAACTTATTATCAGTGAAAACTTCAAGCTTTCCACAAACACTAGGACTCCCAGGATCAGACTCCCTAATTAATAGATTAGAACTGTTGTGTCTCGTCTTTGGAGAAACCAAAAAGTCGAAATTCATCGAGCACAAGCTCTTGGAAATCCTTGGCGAACTGTTCATCTTGCGATGCAACCGAAATGCCAAATCAGCATCATCAACAACTGAAGTACTGGTCCCCAGAGAACCCTTCACTCCGTTCTCCTTTCTTGTAGCAACCACAGCCAAATCCAATGCATTCCTAGCCAAATCTGCAGCTCTTCTTGCCACTACAGCTTTTCTCAAAGCCTTCTCTCTAGCCCTACCTACAGCTGCGACCTTTTCTGCAGCGACACCCACATCCTCCAGCGACTTGGAGCAATACCCAACAGCCGAAACCCGAGAATTTTCCTCCAAATTAGTGTCCGACACAATCTTGCTATCTCTACTAGGGTTTCTAATCCTACAAATTCCATTAGAATTTGCAAGCGATTTCGGAATCCAACAATCAATACAGGTAAATAAATCGGAACCCGAAACCCAATAAGCCCATGGAGAAAACCCCTTATACTTCAAAACACAACCTTTGTGAACGCGATGATCACACTGGCAACAACCAACACCATCCTCAGACATTTCAGCAAAACAATATGAGCAAATTTTGGCAGATTCAACACCATTGAAGCATTTCATACATAGAAGAACAACACGCCACTCGCTAAATAGGGTTTGGAGTTTTTCTTTACCTCTACTACGCATTTGAGAGGCACAGGCATGGCAATCAGAGAAATTGGGTAAATTTCTGGTTTTCTTTCGGAATTGAACTGAAGAATCTGATGAAGCAGAACACGGAGATGCCAATCCATTGTGATTGGGACCGGAGAGGAGCCTCTTTCGTGGTGGGAGAGGAGACCCTAACCTGCTGGCTTCTTCTCCTTCTTCTACCACCATTACAGAATTAGGGTTTTACAGAGGAGTGAAACCGTTGGAAATTAGGGTTTTGGTTGGGTTGATTTGGGCTGCGATTGCGAAGCGGATGGGAAGATAATTACAAAAAGGGCAAATTTCTCGGTCTCTCTCTCTCTCTCTGAAATGTGCTTTTACTGCAATTTCAGCCTATGCCATTTGACGTCCCTACCAACGAAACCAAATTTTTATTCCGAAAACACCCCCAATCACTCCAATTAAATCTCTTTAATCCTCTATTTGAGATTTTGGATAATACGTGGAGTTAGAAATTTTCTCTTTATTTTTTTCTCAAATTCAATCTTTTCGAAAGAAAATTATGGATAGAGTTTTCTCCTCTGTTTTTCAATAAAAAAAGTTATTTGCAACTTTTTTGTTTTTGTTTTAAAACAATAAACACACTATACTCAACACACACGGTCAGGCCACAAAGTCATTGCACCCAAATACCCTCTCAAAAACCGAGAGGGATGTGGAGCTTTAGGATTCTTACAAAATTGAATTTTCTGTCAACTTTTCTTTTCCATACCTTATTTTCTAGGAACCAAATATGGGATTAGATATTTAAGTAGCAATATTACCCCTAAAAACAGGTGGTGCAACCTATCATGTCCATGAATGATAATCTCTGATCGACCTATTTATCCGTCTTTTTCTATTAGGATTGAGGTTTTGGATCCATAGGCTCAATTTTCCAAATGTGTATAAGTGGGTTTAAATTTAAGTTTGGCAAGTGGGGTTTATATATATATATATATATGTGGTGAAAATCTAGCGGGTTCCAACGGAAGATTTGTGATAGCACTGACTAGTTGCAACCATTGCGTTGGTGGGACTCTCTCACCTATACATGAGTTTAATATGCTTAATCAAGTGGGTAGTTTACTACTTCGTATTAACCGATTTAACTAGTTGATTGAAAAACGATTAGGAGGGGTAAAATTGTCATAAGAGTTTCTAAGGGATGTTATGATGAAATGATGGGACTAGGGAAGTAGGGTTGGATTGTAAGATAAAGGGCTAGCAATGACATAATCGTAAATAGAAGGCTTTGAAAATTACTCCCACGTGCGGTCCTGAATGCAGGTTAAAGGCTGAAATTGAGGACGATCACAATTATAAAATACATGTAATCAGACAGTTTGACAGTTAACGAGAACTTCCCGTTTAAACTGTTATTTTTCACTTAAACGAGGGAATATAGCTTGCACTAGGTGGCACCCACTAATTGGGTACCGTTAAACTGTTTTAGTATGATTTGACCAGCTCTTGGATCAGCCAATGGAGTATTTTATAAATAGTTTAAATATTCCTTATTTTTTTGGTTAAAAGTTAAAATATTCGTTTGAGATCTTCTAATGTAAAGTGAGTTGCAATTTTGTAATGGAAAATAATCCCCTCCTTGTGGGAGGAGGGGATTTCCTGTCTTGCCCCTTTTTTTGTCATTGTACATTTTTTACTCTTTTTAACAATAGTTAAGTTTTTTACTAACCCTTTGGATTAAAGCATATAATTCTAGTTTTTAGGAAAACAACAAATTATAAAAATAAAAAATTAAACGTGCGAGTTAAAACTTGTTTCTCGTAGTTAAAAGGAGCTTTGCGAGAGTAATAAGGAATAAGGAAATTACTTAAATGAGTCCCACAATTTTATTTTTATTTTTATTTTTTTGGCACAGTCTAGGGGTAGCGGTTAGTATCAATGCAAGTGTGGAGAAATCAACATGGGCTCGATCCCGGATTCACCCTCCCATTGGGCTAATCCCATGGTGTGTACCACAAATTGGTAAACACTCTCAATGTGGTTGCTTTCCTTTTTGCTATTTTTGTAAGCTTCTGCATGTGCATGGGTGATGCATATGCTGATATGCGGACTTAACACATTCTTTGACGAAAATGTCCCTATGCGCACAAAACAGAAGAAGAAATAGAAGAAAGGAGTTAATGTTTTTCGTTAATATAATATTACGATATAAAATTTCAAGGACTACATTTGCATGCACCTAGAAAAAATTAGTTCATTATGTGTAAGCACCCTATTTTTACACCTCTCATCTAACCATGGTTAATGAATTTAATCATAGTTTACTCCACCAAACCCTAGGACAAGCCCTAGGTCAAGTCCAAACCCATGACCCTTTAGGCCTAGCCCAAGTCCTTTTTAATTAAGACTAAATCCCCAAATAATTTAAACACTAAAGCCCATGCCTCAAGGCCAAGCCCATACTAAAAACCCTTTAGTCCATACCCGTGACCCATGACTCAAGAACCAAAACCCATTTCCTCTTTCTTGCTTATCCGTACCTACATTTCTTGAAATCCAGAGTTCTTGCACAAAAATGGCAAGGGGGCAGCTCTGTCCCCTGCCCCTGCCTCCATGCTTCTGATCTCCTTCCCGCTCACCTAACTCCCCAATTCAAATTTTTTAGAAAAAACCTAAACCTTTCGTCTTTCTTTAAATAGAGATCATCCTCAAGCTTGGATTGCCGGGGGGGGGGGGGGGGTTGAAATCCATCTTGGCTCACCATCTGTGCACGGAAGCTAGCATCCCCATCATCATTCACGGCCACCCCTCTCGTCACAATTCCTAAAACAACCCCAAACACACACCCCTTTGTTCAGTCCCCAAACAGCAACAACGCCTCCCTCGTTCCTAGCTTTTCTCCGCACCCAAACACCCCTCTATTCAGTCCTCGGTTCAACACCCGTGCATGCCCAGATCGTAGCAGCAGCTGTTGCCCCACTTCTCACCAGCTCCGGCACCTCCAGGCCATCCCCAGCGGCTGCCCACACCCGCATCACTTTCGGGATTGCCACCTTGCTGCCCTCCATTTGTCGCACAGCCATGACAGCAGCTTCTATGCTCTAGGCAGCCACGAGCAGTAGCATAGGAGGCACAGTAGGTGTGCCGATCATTCTTCATTCTTCACGGTAGGTGAGTTTTCTTTTCTTATCCCTTACTTCTTTAATTAGATAGAACCTGATTAGTTAGATTAGCCTTAACTTATGTCAAATCTGTTTGTGATTAGTTTTGGATTAGTCTTCACTTATGCTAAATCTACTTGTGATTAGTTCTTAGGTTAATTTTAGTTTAGAATAAATCAGTTTTTTTGTTATTAGCTTTTAAGTGGTTTTAACTTAGATTCAATTAGTTTTTGGATTAGATTAGAGTAAATGTATTAAATCTGATTTTTAGGTTAGACCTTAGATTCGATCTTTAATTGGTTTAAAATTCTATTTTGTTAGTTCAAAACTCCATTCTTAGATTAACTTTGTTAGAAGATCAAACCCATTAGTTAGGTTATCTTTAAGTCCCAGTTTAGTCCTTGATTAGTCTAGGGTAGTCCTAAGGTTAAGCATAAATTAGTCTACGGTTCTCACATACAGAGGTTAGCTTTAGTCTTCCGTTTTTGTTCTAAGGATAGTTTCAACTTGTCTGTTGGTTAGTTCCTAGGTTAGTCTTTGAGTTAGGTTAGTCCTAGTTTGTGCCTTAAATTAGTCTATGACAGTCTTTAAATTAGTCTAGGACAGTCTTTAAATTAGTCCTAAGGTTATTCATAAGTTAGTCTTAGTTTAGATCTTAACCTATTTAAACAATTCTGATTTTGGTTAGTTTTAGCTTATATGAAGGTTGTTTGTGCATGACTAGCTTATTATAAATCATTTTGATTAATTTTTCTAGGTTAGTCTTAACTTAGTTAAAAACTAATGACCCTAGATTAGTTATCATAGCTTAATGATTAGGTGTTTCTTAGGATAATTAGCTTAAACTTAATTCCCTCTCTATTTTTAGGATAGTTGTTTTTAGACGTAGGTAATTAAACTCTTGTTTTAGGATAATCCCTAAATAGAGCTTTTAGGACAACCCTTAATAAATTAGAACAATCCTTATGATTAAATAACCCTAGTTAGTTTAAGCTCGTTGCTCCGCAACAAGCCTAAACTACTATTCAAAAAATCCAAAAAAACAAATGAAAAATATTCAAAAATACCAAAAACATTCAAAAAGACCAAAGACATGCTTGCTAAGTTTTTTGACCTTAGTTAGCCTATCTAACCATAGTTAATACTCTTCTAACCATGATTAGACTAACCTTGCAGTTGACCAATCCGGTCAACTAAACCCTAGCCTCCGGGCTAGATCCTTGACCACCCTATGCATACACACACACCCCTAACCTTTGCACGGGCTCATGTACCAGAACTACACTCGGTCTGATCTCACCCTGTGAGTACGTAGGCAACCCTACTCGGGTTCGACCCTAGCCATCTAGCTTTCTATATTTTTTGGATTAGCACTCATTTAAACACTAGGACATTTTAATTAAACTTTGAAATTAAATTTGGCTTAAGTTTAGAGAGTAGGTAAGCATTGTAAAATGGGGGTTCCGGGGTGCTTAACACCTTCCTCGTGGCTTAATCGAACCACTTTCCCTAATCTCTTACAGACCACTTGCCTTATCCAAACGAACAAATTCCCGGAACCTATCCCTAAGAATAAATAGGTGGCGACTCTCAATCAGACCATAAATATGAAATTGGGTGGAAAAATCTCATGCTCACATTATGTTAGTATAATTTTTAAGAGCAATGCTATGTCCACTTTCCCGCTATCCACTCTCCGATTGTTTTTACTAATTTAAAACAAAAAGACAAAATAGAAGTGGTGGTACCCACGCAAAAGTGTCACATTATTTTGTTTTCTTGTGTAAAAGTAGGGAGAGTGGATGGCTAGAAAATGGGCATAGGATTGCTCAATTTTTAAATATACACGTTTTAAAAGTTTCAAGCTCATTTTAGGCTTCATATGAACTTTTCAAAGTCCGGATCGACACTTTGAGGCATAGATCGAACTTTTTCAGAGTATATATTGATATTTTGGGGTCTAGATTGGAGTTTTTAGGTTGCCGTTAGTTTTAACCAATGTGCGGGCTGGGCTTCCACCACGCCACCCAATAGAATGAAATCAAAAGACCAAAATTTGCTTTTGTTGTGCCAGAAGGGAAAGTCCGGTACCAAGGCTACGCAAGAATTTTTTGAGTTCCTATTAGGCTACATATTGAACTTTTCAAAATCCATATCAAAATTTTCGAGGTCCAAATCAAAATTTATAATAAATTTAGTGAATTTCAGGATTTTGGATCGAAGTTTTCAAACTCCTCATGGAACCTTTTAAATTCTCAAAAATGTAGATTAGGACTCAAAAAATTTCGATTTATATAAATCTGAAATTTTTGATATGGACTCTGAAAATTTCGTTCTGGACCTTGAAAAGTTTGAAGAGTCAAAACTTTGATCTAGACCCCCAAAAATCGATAAACACTCCAATTGACTACAAAATATCGATTTCATAGGTGAGAACTACAATAAATGAATGAGAACTACAAAAAAAAAAACAGAAAGCCTTAGGGTGAATGTTTAGTCTCACATCGGGTAGTTACCCGAGCATGCTGTCCCTAATAAGTTCCTCGGCGCCTCAAACGGTTGGTACCCGTTTTGAGGAGCTCTAGGGTGAAGCTTACAAGGGCTGCATGTGTGTGCTGTGTGTGTGAGTTTGCATGCTAGGTGGGTGTGTGTGGGTTTGCATGGGTGGTGTGAGTATTTCCTTGTATTTGCCTTCGGTCATTGCCTTGTGGTATGATTGAGTTCACCCAAAAAAAATGGATGAGAACTAGAACTATAAAAAAATCAATTACATACATAGAAAATTTAAATAAATGGTAAGAAGTATTCTACAAAAAAAATCATTTAAATATATAGAAATATACAAGAGATTGATCCCAAGACTCCCATTAAATTTTCAATATCCCATCAATTATATTAGACCCCTATTACATCTACAAGACACCGATCATGGCATAGTAGAGCTTCGATACTTGGGTGAAATGAGTTTTGTGCGTGTTAAGTGGAGACCAATCTTCTTCTTCATCATCATACGAGGGAGCAAGGAATTTTTTACGTTTTGAAAGATGGAGTATTACAGGGTTTAAACAAGGGGCAATTGTGTCTTTTCAACTATAGTTCACATTTCACACATGCATAATGAGCTCGCACATGCAAAGACCTACAAAAATAAATCTCCCTAAAATGAACCTTTTGTGTGCCTCATTCCATTTCTGGGTCCGATTAGGTAGTTTTCCAAGGACAAATAGTCCCCTCAGCCTGAGGAGACTATTGCTCTATATAGTCGATCGATACTAAAAAAACCTGACTGATACCAGTTGTGCTCCAAGGTTGAAGATGCTATGTCAAGACAATATTATCGACCTATATCAACCTGGTGTATCGACCAACATTGACATGGTCGATACAACCACACCAACCAGTATCAATCATGCGCACAGAAACTCCATTAAAAATCAACAATTCGCTAATTTTCATTTTTTTAAAAAAAAAACACTCCTATTAAATGTGTCCTAAAACACCCACTAACCATTTATATTGTATCGTGAAAATGCATAGGAATAATGGAGGTGAAGAAAGATCAAACGCCTTTAACCCAAAAAACCAAACTTTCAGTGTTGGTCCCACAGGAAGAACTTCCGAGCTCCATACCCCTTATAAGTTCCATCACGCCTCAAATGGTTGGTACCCGTTTTGAGGAGTGTTTGGGTGAAGCTTACAAGGGATTGGAGTGTGGCTGTGTGTGTGTGATGGGTGTGTGTGGGTGAGTGGTGTGTGTATTCCTTTGTATTTACCTTCAAGTTTCACCAAAAAAAAAAAAGATCAAACAAACATATCTTTTCTAAGTTAAGGTAATGTAAATCATGAACAGTTAAAAAAATGTATTTCAAAAAAAAAAAAAGGAGCTTCGTGGAAGGGGAAGATGAAGGGAGTGAAAAACTTCTCCCATCAAGTTGGGCTTTGCAAAAATGTTCATGAATAATCTAGGATAACATCAATAATTGTCATGATGTTTCACCAGCGACTTAACGTCATGCCATGAACAAGTGAACTCGACACGTGAAGTCGAGGGTTTCTCCACCGTCACTGTCAATGTGAGATTTGGAGAAGGGGGCTAAGGCTTAGGTATGCATAGAAAAATGGAAACTATCATAATAAAAAGAGTTTTTCTTTTTGGGTGTATCTGAAGAAAATGTTGTGGTGCTTCTAACAACACCCCAAAACAATTGTAAGCATAAGAGCCTTTGACCATAAGATACTCTCCAATTCAATAGATAATATTGCAATGATCAGATAAAATTAAAATAGTAAAACAACCGTTAATTTTAACTTGTAACCAGTCCAGGGATTGGCCAAACATTTGGAACGATTGCCAGGCTTGTGACTCGGAATCTATTTCCTATCTTTGTTGTAATCCCGGGAACTCATTCTGACTGAAACAAGGTCAACTGTTCATCTGATTAATTGAGTTAATACTCTGCCAAATAATTTTCCATAAAATGATTCTGCATGAACTGGACTTATTTAGTAATCTTTCAATGTCAAGCATATACAATGAATAATAGAATAGGAATGGGAAAAGAAAAAAAGAAAAGAAATCAATCAGTTATTCCTATTTCTCAGACAACAGTTATGGATCATGAATCTATCATCCACTTTAGAAGAATCGATTTCGTTTAGAACTGAATTTAGCATGACAATATCTGTTTGATTGGAACAATGGGTATATGAGAAGAGATAGACTATTAGTCTTAACAAACTTTACAGTATTGTTCTATAGGGAAGTAAGCTAACAGGGTCTCCTAAATATGGCTACCCATCAAAGAATCCAACTATATACATTATAAAAAGAGAGGCCTTTTTCTCTCTCTTGGTTGGCAGGGTTAGTATCTGTTCTAGGTTAGGAAAGGGTGGAGAATTCAACCACGCACCCCCTACGACTTTGACTGAATATGAAACCTACAGTGAGATAGCAATGCACGTATTGAGTTCAGTATTTTTTATATTTCTCTAGGAAAGGTACTCATCGCACTAACACTGACAGCTAACCAAGATTTCATCATACTCCTTTCACCTCTGTTGTAGGAAAGATTGAAGGGCTTCCATGGATTTCCACTCATTAAATTCTGTAATCTCTATAACTTAGTGTAGAAGAACTTAAGAATGTTCAGTTACCATTTGCGCTCCTGAAGCTGCCTGCAAGATATACATGCATCAATATTAGCAACAAGAATAAGATTATCAAAAAAAATAAAAAAAATTAAGAAAGTGATTCAACCTGAACCTCTAGGAAAAGTTCTTCAAGTTCAACTGTTATCTCTGAGAAGGAGGGCCGACTACTAGGAACTGCTTCCCAACATCTCTGCATCAAGTCCAACAGTCTTGGGTGTGTATTCTCAGGAAGAGCCGGTCGCAGCCCCTGGTATGATAGCACAACATTTAGTCAATGGGAATTTGATGCATCTAGACATTTGAGCTTTTCTTTCAGCTTACTTCATACACAAACGGAGGCATCTCTATCAATCAAGATTGGAAATATCTTAACTCACTAACACTACCACGCCCCATCCTAACATCTCCATTCAGTTTAGATATACAGAGATAACAATGCAATTAATTTTGTATGAATTAGCGTGCCTTCATATGTTCAACACACAAGTACAAAAAAAGGTGTCCAACACAGCTAATTTTCAGAAGATGGAGTGAAACTATTTCATAGGGATTAGCCATGCGAAATAAGCTTCACCTTGGTTGAAGTAGATTTGGAACTCAAATTTCCAAGTCTCACTTCTCCTATGTGAGCATAGTAAAAAAGTTCTCCAAAACTTTCAAAAAGTCCTGAATAATTCGCGAAGTTTCCGTCAAATGATTAATTCACGAAGTATTTATAGCTTTTCAAATAAAGCATGACCTTTTCAAAAATTCAAAAACTTCTCAATTAAACACGAGATATTCACAATTTTTTTTTAAAAACCCGGATAAATATCTGATATATGAAATATAATTGTTTATAATTTTTCATAGTAAATAATCTTTTTCATATCTTGGATGTCATTTTCCCAAAATTTTCCGAATTTTTGTCGTCTCGTTTCAAATTTTTTCATAGCTGAATAATTGCTGAACTTAGACTTTGTTACTATGTATTTGAGTCTCTAGAAGTTGCTTGGTTTTCTTACTCATTTTGATTTTGGCTATTACTTTTGAGTTTGAATGGCTAAACGAAGTTTAATTGAACATACCGCTCTTATTGGGGAGTTGTGCATTAACCCTTACTATAGTTAAGGGCTGGTCTGCTGCATGTGGAGGATTAATGTGATCTTTTGTGAACGAATGTTTAGAGAGAAAACAATTGTTTGAGCTTCTGATTTTCCTCTCATAGCCTGATTTACAAACATTTATGTTTTTAGCATGCATCAAGATCCAACACTACCGAGTTGTATCATCTGAATCGTCTTGAACCTGTTTCAATCTTAGATGGTCTGTTCCATCAGATACTGTATCAAATGTAATATTAAGAGATCTTTTGTAACACTTTGTATCCACAGCCGCTCTCTGTATCAGGTCATTGGCCAAGCCAGCCCAAGAGAACCTGAGACGATAGCTAAAGTCCAATGAATTTCACAATTCACAGCGACTTGTATTCCTATCCGAAATCATGGTTTCAATCCTAGTCTATCAGATATGTTCAGTGGTGCCAAACAATTCTATAGAAATGTGATAAATAAAGCATCCCCATGATACATTGCCACAAACTCCTGTAACATGAGATGCACCATTGAGAAATGACTTTCCTTCATTAGTTTTATATTGGGTGAGCTGTCATACAACGACAGTTTTTAAAATTTTTGAAGAAGCAAACCTCTTTGGTGGTCCCACAAAGGCTTTTTTTGTTTTTTTTGGTTAAGAGGCTATTTCATAACATCACGAGGAAATTAAATGGGGTTATGACCTCCCATCAGGAGGCCGCAAGCCCCAGGAAAAGGAAACGAAACGAAACTTGGAGAAAAATGCCTGATACTAGAGTTAAGGGCCTCATGGGCTTCACAATGAGCAGCTCCATTCACAAGATGATTGGTATACCAAAACTGGACTTCTGCACATTGGGATCTCAGACAAAGGATATCAGATAAGATAGCGTATATTTCCCAATGCGCTCGGGGGGGATTATCAGAGAGGAGATCGATAATTTCCTTTGAGTCGGATTCGATAATGGTCTTCGGCCAATTGTTAGAGATGGTTAGTTGAAGGCCCAACCGGATAGCCTCAGCGATGCGACTGCTCCCCCCCGCTAATGGTTGATGCAAGAAGTCAGAGTTGAACCTAACTGGTCGCGAGCTACTGCTCCAATTATGGCAACCATCTAGGACGGCATAGCTGTCCCATAGACATTGATTTTTACCCAGTCGTTTTCAGGAGGTTCCCAACGACAAGGGCCAGAGGTGGTTGGGGAATTGCCTTCTGGAAGCTTTCGAATAAAATCTTCAACTTGGTATAGTGGAGCTTGGAGATGGCCTCTTTCGCTGGCAGATCACCTCGTTTCGCAATTTCCAAATGAACCACAGGGTGCAACACATCCGACTAGCCAAACCTGTGTTCTTGTCTTTGAACTTTGGATGGGAGGACCAACAATTCCACCAAGAAGCAAAAGATAGGGGAGACAAGGGGGGCAAGTGGGGGATATTTGAGATCCAAACCAAATGCTCCGTGAGCATGGGCATTCGAGAAAGAGATGAGTAATCGTCTCAGGCTCCGATTTACATAGAGTACAAAGGAATCCACCGGCATGTGTCTGGCACAGAGGTTCGTGGCCACCGCAATGGCATTGTAGCAAACACGCCAGATAAACATTTGGATTTTCAGAGGGATAGTGATTTTCCAGATCTGTTTCCACTCAAACTCCGTCGCTTGATTGGTAGAACTGGTTGAGGCTTGGCGCACTTGGAGTGAGGACTTTGCAACATGCGAAGCTGAACTGACCTGAAACAACACCGAATTGGAATTAGTGCTAGATGAGTTTGTCTGGGGCATTCTCAGAACTTATTGGAATTTTCCATATCTCATCAAGGAGTGCCGGTGGAAAAAAACCTCGGAGGCGAGACAGATTCCAGCTGTGAGTGCTTTCATTGACAAAGTGCGAGACCGGGAGGTTTTGAAGGCCGACCCCCGGTAGGGATTAAGCTTTGAATTGGGGGACAGTTGGAATCCAAGGATCCATGCCTGCACGGACCTCCCGGCCAGACCCTATTTGCTATCTTAAACCTTGCAAGAGAACCCCTTTGCCAGCTAGAATGCTCCGCCAATCCCATGAGGGTCACGAACCAGGAATAGCTGCCATAAAGGATGAACGAGGGTATAGAGTGCTTTTATAACTTGAGCCCATAAGGAGAGAGGTTGAGTTAGAAGTCGCCAGCCCTGCTTCGCTAGTAACCCCAAATTAAACGATTGAAGGTCTCTTAGCCCCAGTCCACCGGATTCCTTTGAATTGCACAACATTGACCACCTAATCCAGTGGATTTTCCGGCCTTGTTTCTGGCTCCACCAAAATCGGGCCGTGGCTATGTTCACCTTGTCAAACCATAGCTTCGGAAGCATAAAGCATCCCATTGCATAAATAGGAATTGCTTGAACAATGGATTTGATCAAAGTCTCCCGGCCACTTTGAGAGAGAAGAGTCTCCTTCCAGCCATGCATCCTTTTCAAAATTTTGGTTTTGAGTTGTTCGAAAATGTTGGCCCTAGATCGGCTGAAGACCGAGGGGAGTCCAAGGTCTTTGCTTGGTGCCTCCAGATTGTGAATATGGAGGATGCGAGCAATGATTTTCCTGAAACGTCAGGGAGTATTAGCACAAAAAGTCACATTGGATTTGGTGAGGTTTACCTGTGGGCCAGAGGCTTGGCCATAGTTCTCCAAATTTTCCATAAGATGGGAGGGTTCCTCCCTGTTGGCTTGAGCATAAATCACACAATCATCGGCAAATAGGAGGTGCGATATAGTTGGGGCAGATCTGGCCACTCGAATCCCACTCAGCCGATTGTTTAAGGATGCATGATGAAGACATTGGGACAGCCCCTCTGTACAAATAAGGAAGAGGTAGGGTGATAGGGATCCCCCAACCGCAGGCCACGAGAAAGTTCGATGGAGCCTTTAGGTTCCCCGTTTATAACAAAAGAGTAGGATACAGAAGTAATACATTGAGCAATGAGCTTGATCCAATTGCAGGCAGAACCATAACATCTCAAAAGAAAGAAGTTCGCCAGAGAAGGTTTGCAAGGGCCCAGTCGAGGCGAGCTTCAATGAAGAAGGGGTTCGACAGTCTATTGGACCAAGTGAAAGTCGGCCCCTAGAATCACAGATCGAGAAGATGAGCTTCAGAAATCATATTCTGGAAGAAACGGATATTAGTAGTGTTGGCCTGGTTTCCCCCATTCTTGTCCTCCGAGTTAGTGACGTTGTTGAAATCCCCTATGCAGCACTAAGGGGCCTGAGTTGTCTGGCCCAAATCTACTAGCTCCCTCCACAAAACTCTACGGGCTTGGTCACTAGTAGGCCCATATATAAAGGCGGCCTCCCACTGAAAAGAACTGGGACCAGAGGAAATGGTAGCTTGGATAAGGTGGTTGGAAGCTGATGAGATAGTCACTGAGATGTCATTTATCCAGAGTAGGGACAAACCGCCCAACAGACCAATTGAGTCAACTCCATGGAAATTAGACATCTAGAGTTTTTTGGCTAGCTGTTGAATTTAGGGTAACTTGTTTTTTGTTTCATTAGAAAAACAATCTTTGGCCTATGAAGAAGGACGAGGTCCTTCAATGTGCGAACTATCCTGGGATGGCCAATCCCTTGACAGTTCCAACCTAAAGTTTTCATTGGGGATGGGGTGGCTGCTCCATGGCAGGTACCAGACATAAGAGAGGTCGGAATCTGGGTTGAGGATGAGGAAGGAGGGGATGTGAGAGGTGGCTCAGTCGTGAAGTGAGTTTGAGTGGAGGGGATTTTTTGAACTTTCGGGCCTTAGGTGGAAGAAAATGAGGTTTTGCGTTTTGGGCTTTTAGTGGAGATGAGACCAGTTTTGTGGGCCGTATGGGCCTGGTGTGGTGCTCTGGAACCGAAAGAAGACCATCCTGAGAGGGATTGTGGGTAGGGCTAGTGGTCTGCAGATCATTGGACGAGATTTTATTGTCCGTAGTACGATCTTGAAAGGGAGGGCTGACTTGTCGATACTCAGGATCAGGAGGTTCACTATTCTTGAGGGTCTCACATGTACGAGATATGGGGATGGGATGTACCGTACCTGAAGCCTATTTTTTGGGGAGTGGGAGCGAGCTTCGTTTGCCTTCAGAGGCTGCTCTGATGCGAAGGTTGCCTGGTGGGCTGGCCTCAAAGCCTATCTCTTGCGTAGTGCTACATGTCAAATCCCCACTGATTCTCTTAGTAACCGTTAGCACATCTACGGTACCGAAATTATCACCTCTGATCATGGATGCAAAACCTGTCCTCTACGGATAGCTATGTGGCAACCTTTCGTAGGGACCCCTAGAGACTATTTGTATGTCGACAGTATGGTAAGCGGCGTCTCCAGTTGTACTTTATCATGGGTCTGTCCCCGTCTTGGGGGATTCACCAGCTTGTCGGTTACGCAGACTTTGTCCTTCCTCCGGTGGGTCCACCTCAATGGTCATCGAAGCCCTCAGGAGTCGGCCGGTGTTGGCCAGCTGTGCCAGAGGCTAGGATTTGAAGTCGAAAAACTCCGCCCTTATCCATGGCCCGTAGAGTGCGAAGCCTTCTTTGCCTGCACTGTCCTCTCCAGCATGACAAAGTTTAGCATCATGTCCAACACCCCACAGTGAAAACAAAAGGTTGGTAGTTTCTCATAAATGAGAGGGAATGTCGCCGGATCAGAGGACTGAAGGTTGAGAACTATGAACAGATTTAGTGGAAGCTTGATATCGTGTTGGATTCTGATCCTCGTAAACTTTCCCCAATCAAAACCCCTTCTTTGGGATGTCGACGGCAACAGCATCCCCAACTTCTTTGCAACGATGGCCGCCACCCTATGGATGAGGTATTCAGGGGGAAGTCCGTGAATCTGGGTCCAGATTGGGAGGGAGGAGAGTTGCAGGTGCTGAACGATGATATCGGGACGCCATTTCATTAGAAGGACGGGGTGCTTGTTGAAACACCAAGGTTGGTACTAGAGGACCCTTTCCAACTCTCCTATAGAGGCTAACTTGAATAAGATGACATCATTCGCCAGGTCAATGGCCGTGACTAGGGATTTCGAGTTCCATGCTCAAATGGTGGTCTTTTTTGGCAGCCATGATGTTGATTGGCCGGTCGGCTTGGAAACATCCGATTAAGCTACCAAGGCAGTCCTCAATGCCTTCCTATAGAACTTCCGGGCCAATCAAAATGGGTTCAGTCAGGTGGAGAAGAACCATTTTCCTCTAGTCGAGAGGGGATGTTTGTCTGGTTCTACCATAGGGATGGTTTAAGGAAGCCCAACTATTGGAAAAGGATGGAGGAGGTGTATGGGAAAACAGAGTAGATGGGTGCTCAGCCAGAAAGGAGAAGGGGATGAAGAGGACGACCTGGGGTAGCGGTGGGTGAAAGGGGTAGAGGGTTAAGGGGAAACAGGAGGAGAAAGATGGGATAACAGGAGAAAGGATTGAGAGAGAGGAGGGCGAAACCCACTATAGCCAGAGGGAGGGCTACAGAATTGGGAAGACTCTCTGTAGAGAGAGGAATGTTACCCTTTGCGCTTTTTCTCTATGGAACACCAGAAAGTTTCATTTATGTTGTTCGTATGACAAATTCACATGGTAACCTTTTCTGAAGAACAAAAGAATATAGAATGATGTTGCCATGAGTGAATCTGTACAGAAACTAACCCATTTTGAAGTTTAAGGTAGAATCCTTAATTAGGCCAATTTTGGAGAACATGTCATTTCATGATGCAATAGTATATATTATATAATAATATAACTCATTTGATAAAATCGCATACCTGTCTCACTCCTAGGGCATCTTGTAAAGGGGTCAAGGATTCGTATGGGACCTGCAATGCCAACGCAGATGACTTTGGTTTTTCCCAGGAAAAAAAAGTGAGCGCACACACACACATATCGATAACTTAAGTCATTCTAAAAGAAAATTGATCAATAAGGCATATTGAGGCTTGGTGCAGCTTTAGGAAATACCTTGACAGTCGCAAGCTCCCACAGTACAATAGCAAAACTGAAAACATCTGCTTTCTGATCATATGGTTGATGATTTATAACCTAGTGCAAAATGAAAGGAGAAACAGAAGTGCATTCAAATGAGACTTGAAATCAAAACAAAATTAGAAGCATGATAAGAACCAAGAAGTGGGTCTAGAAACTCAAATTACAAACGGAAAGAAAAGTTGGAATGTCAGATGATAGATGGGTTGTAAAAATTTCTTTTTGTGCATTCCGACATACAAAATAAATGGAGGAAAAAGAAGCTATGATGAGCTTTGCAATTTTCAAATAGAAATCAACAAATAGCTCTGAGATTGTCAATGTTGAACTCATCAACTATAGACTGCAAAGAGGATCCATAATAAGAATCTGGTGGCGAAGGTCAAATAACTCAAAATGCAGGTAATGAAGTAAGTTATGATGACCAACACTCTCACTGAGGTTCTGAATTCCTTAGCATATAAATAGGCACTAAAACTACTAGATCAAGTTCAGGCAGTAAAAGGAATTGCAGTGAAGCAGATTAAGACCTCAGGTGCCATCCATTTGTATGTTCCAGTCTCTGCTGTCATTTCCCCCCCTTGATTTTGGAAACGAGCTACACCAAAATCTGCCACCTTAATAACCTTGAGAAACAAAAAAAAAACTCATAAATACTAGAAAAACTAGACATACGTTTTATTTATCAATTGAAATAAATCAACTATAGAGATGAACTTCAAGCTGAGTCTACACCCGGTCATGCTTAGCCCGACCAGTTAACACTCTTTTCTAGGATAGTCAAGTTGTACCAGCCAACCCGTACAAAGGAAAAAAAAATAGAAACTTATATGATAAAGCATTTACACCTGCCAACCAAAAAAATAATAATGCAAAAGTCACCATGCATGAACAAGATAACATGGCAACTCACACCCAGTAACATGCATGTTGTGTCTATACTTGTACATGCAATAAACATCCATCCCATTACAAATAATGTTGAGAAAGGTCCTGATGCATACCATCACTAATCAATCCAGGAAAAGTGTATGATCTACTACAAATCACTGATCACCACCTGGACCAGGACTTCTCAGAGGGAAATCCGGGAAAGGAATTCCTGCACGGTGCTGATTCAAGCAACCTAACAGTTCTCAAAGCAACTAAAATAAATAAAACTCACTCAATGTAGGGAACAAATAAAAGAAAAAAAGGAGAAAAAATTCCAATCTCTTGTGCAAATTAAACACAATTCGCGAATTAATTCCAATTTTTGGCTTGCAAAATTTCATGCAAAGTTAAAGTTTAAAACCATAAATGAGCCAATGCATGCATGCTCCAAGTACCATTCATCTCAGCACAACAAAAAGATTCTCAGATATCTAAAATCTTCACCAAGTAAAGGACTGTTAATAAAAAAATTATGATCTTAGAGTTGGGTATAGATGCATACACAGATTGAGCTGGATGATCAGTAGTGGATTGGAGGTCTACTTACGGGGTATTGTAGGGATAAGTTGGTTACATGAAGAAGTAAAATGTAGGCAGTAATGGCTAGGTTGACAACCGAAGCTGAATATAGAGCAATGGTAGATGGTTCATGCAAGTTGTTGTTGATGAAAATCCTATTGGGTGAACTCGGATTTCCTGTGTAGTTGAAAATGAATTTCTACTGTGACGATAAAGCAGCCATTAGCATCGCACTTAACTCAATTCAGCATGACAAAATCAAGCATGTAGAAATTGGGAGGCTCTTCATAAGGTAAGATTTACTAATGGATCCCATTCCTCTATCTCTAGGAAGGGGATATCAAACTTTTCAATAACTTACCTCTTTCATCTATTCTTAATGTTCCAAATTTATCGACAAACTTATTATCCATTAGTAGTATTACTAAAATTTTAACTGTTGTGTAACTTTTTTCCTATCCATTATGTTCTTAATGTTCCAAATTTCTCGACAAATTTATCATCCATTAGTAGTATTATTAAAATTTTAACTGTTGTGTAACATTTTTCCTATCCATTATGTTCCAAGACTTGGCAACGAGAGAAGCAATTGGGAATGGTTGTGAAGCATATGGTCTCTCTACCTCCTGGATTTTGCTAGTTCTCCTTCAAAATTTCAGTCTAGTAGTCTTATTAGGATTAATAAATATACCCACATCAAATTGTGGCATAGTCGTCTAGATCATTTATCTTTTCAATCTTTAAAGTTAGTTTTTCCTAACTCATTTGAATATGTGTAAGTGTGTGAATTGTCCAAGCATTGTAGAACCATTTTTTTCCTAATTATGAATAAAAGTTTCTTTCTATTCCAACTTATTCTGCTGGGACCCACTCCTACTTTGTTTTTTTTAATTGGTACCACTCCTCTTTGTCTATACATGACTATAGGTATTTTATTATCTTTGTGGATGACTTCTCTCAGTGTATTTGACTCTACTTGATGAAGACATTGTTATAAATCTCTCAAGAAATACTCAATTTCTCTCGAGAAACACATCTAAAGATTAAAACTCCAATTTTATCGCCGTATTTTAAAATTTTCACGAGAAATATAATTCCCTTTATGTCGCGTAAATATCACGAGATTTACAAAATATCATGGTTTTAAACTCTTTTCTTTTTCCTATTTTTCTCTTTCAAAACATTGAGATTTTCTTCATTTTTTAATTAGTTTATATGCTTCGAGAGAGAGTTGAGTTATTGCGATATTATGGTTTATGTTGAATGTTTTGAAGTTTGGTTGGTAAATTTATAAATTGGTGATATTATTACTATTTTTGTAATTTGAATTATGTTTTAATCATTGCTGAGATTTAGCCAATAAATACACGAAAAAAACTCCAAATTTGAAAATCTCCCGAGAAAAACTTCAACCAATAAAAACATGAGAACGAGATTTGTAACACTGGATGAAGACCCATGATGAAGCTCTAAGTATCATAAAAAAAATTCACTTGTGATACTAACACAACTTGAGAAGCAAATCAAGGTCTTCTGATATGAGAATGCAAGAGAATACTTTAAATGTGAATTGTAAAAATATATGAAACATCATAGTATGACATTTCAAAGTACATGCCCATATACTCCTCAACAAAATGGGTTGATAGAAAGAAAAAAACCATCACCTCATGGAAGTTGCTCGAAGCCTCCTCACATGAATGAATATATCAAAGAATTTTTGGGCAAAAGCAGTTCTTACAGTGTCTTGGTCTTTACATAACAAAAGCAGTAATCAAACATATGTCGTCTCGAGTACTAAAGTTGAAGTCTTTACATAACATTTTTTTATCCAGATAAGTCCCCCTTTGTTTTTCCTTCTCAAGTCCCTATTTTATTCATGTCTTGGATCAAAATAGAACTAAATTGGATCCCAAATCTATTCGGGGTGGTCTCTTAGGATATTCCTTTCACTCAAAAGGTCTACAAGTGTCTTGGTCTAGTGTCACAAAAATGGTTTATTATCATGGATGTCACTTTCTTAGATAGAATCACGGTGTAAGCACCCAATTTTTACACCCCTACCCTCTCTCTCAAACTCCAATCCCAACCCTAACCTTAACCCTGACCTTAGCTCAACCTTAACCTTAACCTAGACCTAACCCTGACCTTAACTTAAACTTGACCTAGACCTAACCCTAACCTTAGCCCAACCTTAACCCTGACCTTGACCAACCCTAATCCTAACCTTAACCTAACCTAGTCCTCACCCTAACCCTAACCCTAACCCTAACCCTGACTCAACCCTAGCCTAGCCCTAATCTAGAAACTACCCTAAAACTAACCATAGGGCCCAAGGCCTAAATCCACGACCAGACACCCTATGGGCCCTAACATGGGCCCATAGACCTTACCCAACCATGGGGGGGCCGCAAATTCAAAATTTTGAAATTCCAAATAATGTCGGTAATCTTATTACTGACATTACCCTTTTTACGCAAATGAGTAGTGCCCAGACCTAGGCCAGGCTATTCAGACCCATTTCTAAGAAAGCTTGGATCAGGAATGGCGGTACTGGCTTTACTGTCATTCTTGAAGGTTGCGAAATTCGAGCTCTGCCTCCCATCCCCCTATGCTCCACAGTTTAACCTCTAATTGCCTTCCAGAAGCTCACCTACTGCCTCTCGAATTACCTTTGTGCCATGTACCCTCTTGAACTCTATAAATACACCCACCCTCAAGGATTCTTTTCTATTCCAAAAATTCGAAGACAAAACCCTGTAGAATTCCGGTAGGAACCCAAGACCACTGACCTACTAGACTAGTGGTGGAGTTCAAGACCTGAGGAAGTGCCTTGGCCTTCCTCCTTAGTACAACCACTCCCCCTAGTCCACACCTCTCCATCATCCATTGGAGCTTGAAGCATCAGAGGTTAAGATTTCTCCCTCTCCACTCTCTGTATCCCATATCAGTACCCACTGGTCATCTTCCAGAGGGTCTTTCCCCTTTGCTTATACCCCTGGTCCATCTCCAAGGGCCCATAGTTGCTGTCAACTCTAAGAGTAGAGGTCCCCTTGCCTCCTCCATAGGCAAAGGGACCCTCTAGAACAAAGAAAACCTTTTCCTTCAAGTTGCACAATCCAAGACCAAGTCAATTCGAGATCCCTAAACTCCCCTAGACCTTCAAGACATCCCTATGATCATGGGGAAGGCCCTGGAGGTGTGTCGGTTCAAGACCACGGGATAAACTTCAGTTTCTGGACAAAATCCAGAATAGCAACGCCATTCTGGACCTTGTCCAGAACAGTGGACCCTTACCCTTTTGCGTTAGTCACTAGTCCATTCCAGGGCCTGGACTCAACTCCCCTGGGTCCCCTGAATCCTCCCTGACCATTCTAGACCTAACAGACCTCCCTAACCATGGTTAAACTTTGACAAACTGGTAAAGCCCCAAAATATCGGGTACTGAGTTTACCAACATTCTGGAGTTACTGTTATTTTGGCTAAAACTCCACTGTAGACTTCACCCCAGATCTGGGCCAGGGCCTAAATAAGACTCCTGAGCTGGCCTAAGGGTCCTCAAGACCCTCTGGTGTCTTCCCCTATGCACCCCCATGGCTGCAAAGCCCCGAATTGGAAGGTACTGGAATTGGCGGTAATTCTAGTACCGCCAATTCCATTCTGTGAAAAATTGGAATTGGCGGTACTGTGTTTACGGCCAATTCCATTTTCTACATTACAGTGACCTTACTTGGGCCCAAACCCTGTAAGAGGCCAGTCTAGGCCCTGCAAATTCTTTTGGCCTCTATTTCAGACCCGAACCTGACCTTAACTGGGGGAATTAACCCGGTTATCTCCTCTTAACCCTAGTTAAGCACCAACCTTGGTAAAAGAAAAATCTCAAAAATTCCAAAAATACAAAAGGACCAAAACCAGACCTTAGCCACTCCCAGCCTCATCCCTAACCAAGGTTAACAGCCTTAACCATGGCTATATTAACTTTAGCCACTCCCGAGCTCATCCTTAACCATGGTTAACAGTCTTAACCATGGTTAGTTTAACCTAAGCCACCCCGGTGCAACCTTTAGCCTCCCGGCTAATCAACCCAATCCTCTGGGCTAAACCCTAAGCCACTCCGGTGCACACACACACACCCCCTAAACCCGGTACGGGTTAAAGTGCAGCCCGACCTACACTCGGTCTGATTCCGCCCCTGCGGGTATGTAGGCAACCCAACCTTGGTTCAACCCTAATTTAGGACTTTCTCTTGGGTTAACTCTAGTCTAAAATCTAAACACTTAAGCATTTCCATTAATTTTAATTTATTCGGCTTATAACAAGGGAGTAGGCAACCGTCCTAGACGAGGTCCCGAGGTGCCTAACACCTTCCCCGTGGCTTAATCAAACCACTTACCTAGACCCTGATCAAGACCATAGGTCCTATCTAACCACCCGGGTCCTATTTCCCCCAAATAAATAGGTGGCGCCTCTTAGTGAACCAGTGAGACCTCTAAAAGATGTTTTAGCGTCGTTCCTCCGCAAGGCCCGGCCCGGAAGGAAAGGGGTAAAAATCCCGCGCTCACACACGGAACCCTTTGTTCATCCCACTACCTCTCTTCAACGGAGCATAGTGAGATAGAAGAGAGCCAACATTCTTCAGTTCCTCTTTCTCAGCCGGTCATTGATCTCACGTATGTCCCTTTCTAGTCTGTTGTTCAAGGGCAACACTTACCTCCTACTACTACTAAGAAGGACTTACAAGTTTACACTAGACGCAAGAAGGGAGAAGAGACCACTATGATAATGCCAACTACAAATTTAGATTCCTCTATACCAAATCCGATTTAGATTCAAGTAATTCTAATTCCACTTTGGTGTTTGTTCCTACAAATGATGATACGCTCCCATAGCCTTATGCAAAGGGAAGCGTTAACGTAGTACTGTGTATCCTATCTCTAATTATGTCTCTTATTCATCTCCATCTCATTCTTATCCTGTTTTCTTATCATCAGTTTCTTCTATGTCCTTACTTTCTAAATTTTATGAGGCAATCTCTAATCCTATGTGATGAGATGCCATGATGGAAGAGATGAAAACTTTAATCAAGAATGGTAAATAGAAAATGATAGATTTACCTAAAGGAAATGAGCTAGTTGGTTGCAAGTGGGTGTTCAATGTGAAACACAAGGTTGATGGGTCCTTTGAAAGATATAAGGTGAAGATAGTTGCTAAGTAATCCACACAGACATGGGATTAACTATAGAGAAACATATGCAATCGGCTATGATCGGGCAATGGTAGTAAATATCATGAAAACGATATGTATCCCAATATATAGAGGTTTTGGCCAGTTCCGATCTGATATTTATTTTGTTACATTTTTTTTACAGATTTTTAAGACTCGTCTGAAAGATTGAAACCAATACGTATCGGACAAATGTTACCGATACGTATTGGTTTCAGACGTAGGACTCATTCAATCCCTTGTGTATAAATTTCTTGCCAACAAGTTTGTTGCCATCAAATCAATCAACGGGAAAAAGCACTAGAAGCTATTCAGACTAGATCTACAGATCAATTGGTTTCTCAATAGAGAATGTTGCCTTAACTTCAGTTGATCTTATTGTTGTCCCTTGGGACAACCGTGGTGTAGCAGTTGCATATCAATCTCTCAAAATCTGATATTAGGATCTGCTTAAAAGATTCCTAGGGTGAAATTCTGTTACGATCTCTGATCCAATTGGAGCTTATGGGGTCCATGGTGGCAGATGGAATAGCTCAAAAGAGGGTCCTAATGTTAGCTAACCCAGTAATCATGGAGTCAAGTTATTATAGAGAGTGATAATAAGGGTATTGTCCCTTGCCCTCAACTTAGCTAATTATCTTAACCCTTGGAAAATCAAAAAAATCATGGCTGATAATCAAAAGCTCCCAGTCCACGTACTTTCATTGAAGTTTAACCATGTCAAGCCGGGAAAATGGTGAAGCGCACCAGTCACCAGTTGGCCTCAAAGGTGTGCCTCTCTCATGACTCATGAGAGTGCTCCTCGGACCAAGTCCCAAAGAGAGAAGCTTAGCCTCGGTGACATGGAAAGCATAGGTCAACTCATCACTTACTCATCTCCTACTTATATTTCTAAAATTCTACTTGGTCTTGCTTTCTTAGTGCCTTATTTGAAATTTAATTTATTTTTTATTTCAAAAACAAGTATGTATTGTCCGAAACCGATACGTATTGGTTTCAATTGGGGCTTGGGACCAATACAATCAAAACCATATTTTTAATCTTTTGGATCAGGCTCTCTTCTATCCCACCACATGTAAAGTATCCTGAGCATGGTTACAATCAAGCAAAAATTTTTGTATCCAAATCCTTTACAGAACTCGTGGCTATTCCTTCTTGAAATCTCATTCAAGAAGGAAGAAAAATTATACAGAGCAGAACCCAATCACAAAAGCCTCTTCTAAGAAAAATTATAACCACAAAATCAAGAACGAAGAAGAACCCCAGTCTGGAGCGGAACCAAATACGAAAACCATCTTCTGAGCAAAGCGTAGATTGTCAAAATTATTCAAAGGAAGAAAAAAATAGGGACAAAAACTATTGTCGTCACCATTGCTGGCTTGCTGAGAGGGCCGGAAACCTAGCGTAGTCACTCTCACCACTGTTGCCATAAAAAGGCAAGGAGGGAGATGACAAGGAATCCAGAAGAGATAATTCCTTTTGGGGGAAAAAAACCTAAAAGTGTGAAATCTATTCTTTGTTGAAAGTTTTTTTTGACATAAGCTTAATGAAAAAACAATTAAATGTCTATTAACCAAATGTGTTATTCCGACATATAAATCGATTGTATCACTTTCAAACGATTATATCACCCGAAATAAGCTAAACCAAATGCCACCTCATTGTTATGTTGTAGATTAGGGGTTTATTCGAGTCGAGCTCAAGCTCAAGCTCAGCCTTTTGGTGTTCAGACTAGACTCGGCTCAAGCTCAAATTAACTTCAAATACGCTGGCTCGAAGCTCGGCTCGAAATGGATTATCAAAGCTTGAGCTTGAATTGGCTGAGCTCGGCTCGCTGGTTCTCCGTTCTCTCTCTCTCTCTCTTCTTTGTCTTTCTCTGTTTTCTCTCTTCTTTGTCATCTCTTCCACCACTGCTGCTTCCACCGTTTTCATTGATCGATATCCCCCGATCGCGTTTCAAGACAAGTGAACTTGATGCTAGTTCGATGCCCGACAGCCCCACTTGCAAGATCCACCACAGATTCGCCAGTCTTGCTGATTGAAAAAAAACACAAGTGAAAAAATAGGATAACACAAACTTCTCGAGATCAGAAATCAAACAAAAGCTTTAAGAAAAGGCAAAAAGCAAAGGACTATAATGATCCTTCTTCTCTCTTTTTACTTGTATAGAGATGAGATCAAGAGAAGAAAAAACCAAAAAATATACATGTTGATGAGATAAAGAATAGAAGTGGTAATTACAAGAAAATTAGATGCGATTGCCTATGAATCAAGTAAAGAGAGAGAAGAAAAAAAAAAAAGGAGGAAGAAGCCACAAAGATTACCTGCAAGGAGAGGGGTATAGAAGTTAGGATTTCATTCATATAGCCACATAGGAAGAGAAAGAAAAAGAGTAACGGTTTTTTTTAAAAGGGTTAGGGTTTCATACACTATTCTCTTTTGTAAGGAAGAGGCAAAACAGTGACGTTCAAGGGGTTTCGCACACTAATCTTTCATAAAAAAGAAAGAAATGAAATAGTGAGGAAGAAAAGAGTAAAGTGAAACGGTGAAAAAAGAAAGGGTTTCGTACTTTCATACCATTTTCTTTCATATAAATGGAAGAGAGAGAATTAGTAAAGATAAATGAGAGGGAGAGTAACTTAACATATATTTATTTATATATTATATTCGAGCTCGAGCCAAATCACACCTTAATGAAGACGAGCTTCAAGCTGAGCTGAATCAAACAAGCCTTGGCTCGAGCTCGGAATGATAACAATTCAAGCTTGAAAAATCAGCTCGGCTCAATCAAGCCAAATTTTTGAGCTTGAGCTCGGCTTGATCGAGTCGAAACAAGCTGAGCCATCAAGCTAGGTCGGCTTGTGTGCACTCTTATTGAAGATCAATGGATCCCCTTATTATTACTTTTATTAGATGTCTTCAACTCCTTCTTACAGCCAAACAAATATATGGAATTTTACTATCCAATCCAATTCCTAGACATAATCCGGCTCAAAGATTTCAATTGTACCAAGAGTTTCACAGCTTCATCAAGAAGATATATCTTGAAGGGAGTATTGTTCTTTACTCAAAACCTGCATGAGGAGCTTAGTTGTTATGAGTCTTGGTCACTAAATGGACCATTTCAACACCATCAAAATTGTCCTCCACGATGTAAGTTTGAGGATTTCCCATCTGCTTCCTCCATTTCTTTGTGTTCAAGTCAAGACGCCTCCTCTTCAAGTGCTCTTTCTTATTATAAAATGGCACCCCTCATTCTCCTTACTCGATATAGACTTCGGTTTGGATCTATTCTTACTTCCACCAACCCACCAGGGGGCTTCTTTACCAAAACCATTTTCTCAATTACTTCAAGAGAATGCTTTTTGTAAGTTGTAACTACATAAGATTTAGACTCAATGGTTTTTTGTAACGTCTTCCATATCAATATTATCCTTCCCATTGAACAAAGCAGTAACGAGATGCTCAAATGATGAAGGGAGGACAAGATTTGGGCTTTGCTTTCTTCTTCAAGATTAAAGTCATCGTCATCGTCATCGTCATCGTCATCGTCATCAATTCATCATCATCAATGAGTCATCGTAATATTTGAGGTCGGCAAACAAGAACCCTGTTTTGTCATTCCACTATTAAAAGTCATGGCCTTGAGTCCAATCGTGTTCTATAATATCTTTTCGCAAATTTATTAAAGTCAATACTCAATAATTGATACAAATTATTTAACTCCTTAAGATGATCGAACATATTCATACGTTCATTCATCTTTAGTGTTTACAAATGCTACTTTATAGTTTATATACAGCCGATTTATGACGGACCTTGTCTTGTAGAGGCTTTAAAGCTCTTCCCAGAGCTTTGCCTTAGACTCCTTGTTCATGATGTTGTACAGCAACTCACAGGATGCAAGTGGATCATGCTCACAGCCCTCAAATCATAATCTTCCCACTCATCTCCCTCAAATCATCAAGCTCTTCTTCTTCCCTTCAACGACTTCTGCAGACCTATCAATCAACAAGTCCCGAACCATGACTTCCAAAATTTTTCTTCCCACAGAATTTTTCCACCTTTAACCTCATGTTCAAAACCTCAAATAAACATATAACCTCATTCTGATACCAAGTTGTGAAGATACACCATCGTAGGGGCGATGAAAACGTGAGATTTGAGAATGAAGAGAACAATATGCTAATAAAGAACAAATCTTAGAATGCTAGATTTATGTGGTTCATCACGTGAGTTACGTCCATGGAGAAAACAATTTGAGAGCTTCCACTATACAAGTCACAAAAGGTTACCGCCATAAGCCCAAATAATTAAATGCAATTCCAAATCCAATTTCAGCCAACTAAAATTGCAGGTTCTGTTACTAATCCATTCCGAAAAATCCCAATAAAAAAGTTATACCCAATAAAATTATGCGGTTAAAGTTATAATGTAGCAAAAGCCCACCTCCCCCCCCCGGAAACTATTGTTTTGTTTTGTGGAACCCTTTGGGCACCATTGTAATTGCTAGGGGCCAATTGGAACATGGGATAGGAGGATTCAAGGCACAAACATAAAATATGGCCTTGATGTTGGATGTATCACAATCATCACGCAAAAGCAACTCAGTTACAAAAGAATTATGTAAGGTTTGAGTCAATTGTATTTAATAAAAATATGAAATATTCTATCTTCATTGACCTAGTTGGGTATTTTGCCCAGCAAAAAGATGAATTCCACTTTGTTAAAAAATGAATCAATGTCAGTGTTTGGGTAGTAAAATTGCAACATATAGAACATTGAGTGATTAAGGCCATGATTATATATGAACCATTTTGTTACTGAATGTGAATTTATTTGTTAGCTCTGAAGCACAATTTCCATCTTGATTATTCCTCCCTTGAATGAGTTTGGGACAGGTGTGCATATATAAAAAGTTCAGTGTGCGATTTGAATGAGATAGATTGCTTCCAACCAAGAACTCTTATAGACAGATGTTATGAGTTGACCATTAATACAAATAAAAGAATGAGACCATATTAGAAATCTTTTAGACACTGTAAGTATATGCAATCATAAATTTTATATATAATAATTTCAAAAATCAAAGTTTGAATGAATAACATTAGCATTCGTCTGCAATCATAATATCATTTTCATATATTAAAAGAACTGAATCATATCATTTTGTAAAATAAGACCTACCTCCGTAGGCCATCCGTCCACCACAAAAACATCCAAAGAGTAACCATCAGTTGTCGAGAACACGTGTGCTTCACGGATGTTTAGCTCTATGTCGGAGAGAATAGCAGATAGCTAGAAGACAAAGGCAGACGATTAGAACTTTCATACTTTTTTTATTTATTTATTTTTTTTTTTTTTGGGGGGGTGTAACGGAGAGTGTCCCAAACCCCTCGAGACAAGGACTAGTCCCTTCGGGTGTCCGCACAGACCCACTTGGAATTTTCCCTATGGGCACCAAGGTAAGTTGAGGAGTTGGAGTTGAACACACAACCACAGGTAGCAAACCTGGGATGCTAGCCAACTGCACCAACCCTTGGTGGGTACATACTTACTTCTTGACATAAGCATAAAAAACTTTGTGCGCAGTTTAACAAATGGATGTTGATGTCATAGCCCCAGTGTTAAGATAGTACAACAACAACCCTATGCAAACCATTAGATATTGGCACATTGATATCATACACCTTTTTACGATGTCATTGTTAACATAACCAGCACCCGGTGTTGAGGTTATTTTATACAAAATTTATGGGGCTATTTGATGCAGCATTGGTTGCATCAGGGTTACCATTCCAAACCGTGAACCGTTTTGTAGTACGGTTCGTGAAAATTAGCGAACCACGTAATTGTATCTAATAGCTCCAGTTTAGTGAATTTTCTCTTTGGTTTCACCAATTTTTCTCTTTAGGTTCGGCGAATTTGTACTTTGGGTTCGCAAACTGCTCATAAAAAGACATTTTTTAATGGTTTTTTAAAATAAGTATTAATAATATATTTACATGATTATATATATATATATATATATATATATATATATATATTTATATTATAAAATATATAATTTTTTACATGCTTAAGTAAGGAAATCTCAAATATGATGATTGTAAATGGTTACATGTATATATTTTATTTAAATGTATTATGATGGTAAATGGTTATATATATATATATATATATAGAGAGAGAGAGAGAGAGAAGCGAACCAAACTAAAGAACCTAAGCGAAACAAGAACCGAATTGCTTCATCCTACTCCTTAGGAACAGGGTTCACACTAGAGTAGCAAAATGCAAACCACAAACCTGAATTCAAACCAACGAACCACGTAACATTGGGTTGCATCACTATGAGAGGACTTCCTTTTCAAAATTACATGATCTTCAACACCATTAATTAATGTTACATTTACAAGGTTCCTGAAAACTGTCCCTCTCGTCTCGACACTCGGAAATGGGTGATGATCAAGAGAATCTGCATAACTTGAAACTACATAGCCCCATGTTGAAGTGAAGCCTCCGAAGGAAGCAAAATGCATTAAAGATATTTAACAAGATTTTTTGAAATTTCACAATGAGAGTAAAGGAAAATACAAAAAAAGAAAATCACAGTACTCTTCTGCCATATACCTGACTGAGAAGCTTGGGCTTGTCAATTGTAGAAAATATAATCTCATGTATTGGAACATATGAAACTTCCTGCCTGGATCATATTTCCCAACAGAAAAATTATTCTCCTTATCTTGCAATTGAAGTACACGTAAAAAACACAAAGCATCCTATTTATACAGCCAAAACTTCAGTTACGCATAATTCAACAAAATATGTTAGCAGAATTTATATGCACATGATTCGACATATATAAATGAACATAAGGCTCTATCAGAGCAGTAAGGATTCAAATCCGGGTCTGTTAATCTGCTTACCATATATTTTATGTATTTCTCAAGTTCCTAGCTTGTTGCATTTTTAGTATTTCTTTCCATTGACGAGTGATGACTACTCAAGAATGACCTAGTTGTATCTTATGAAAAATCGGTCAGAATTTTTCTCCTTGTTTCAAAATTTTCACAATGAAATAAAAACTCAGTTTGGCTCAAATCTTTGCATATTCAGATCTGATAATGCTTTGTTATTTATGTCTCATGAATTTTAGTCATATTTGCAATGTCATGGTATTATTCATCAATCTTTGTGTCCTTACACTCCACAACAGAATGGTGTTGTTGAGCAAATGAATTATGAATAGAAATTTGATTCAGATTATACATGGTTTACTTTTGGAAATGAATGTTCCAAAGTTTTTCTAGGGTGATACAGTTCTTACTGCATATTATTTGATCAATCTTATGCCTTCCTATATTATGGATGGGAATTTACCTTTTTCATTATTATTTTCTGATCAGTCCATTTTTTATATACAATCAAAAATTTGGTCGTACTTGTTTTGCTCATTTATTGGGATCTAACCAGTGTTTTAAAAAGCGTGCAAGGCTTACGCCTCAGGGTGAGACTTAAGGAAAATGCCTTAGAGGCTCAACCATGAGGCTTAAATCTCATGAGGCACACGCCTTATGCCTTGAAGCTCGCTTTATGTCTCTTCCGTACGTCTCATTCATTAACTAAAATTAGGTTTCTAGTCACAACTAACGTAAATATTCTTTTTTTAATTTGTTATTTGTTTAAATTAATTTATATAGTATTTCCTATGTGTACACGTGCGCCCACACAAACACACAATGTACACGAATACAAATATATATATATATATATATATATGTATCTCTCTCTCTATATATATAAATACTATAATGTTTCATCAACTTTTTGAAATTTTTTCCAATTTTTCTTATATTTTATTTATTTGTTAAAATGAGAGAGCATGAAGCTTTCTTGTGGGGCTTATGCCTCGCGCATCTTGAGGTCCTAATGCCTCCCCTCACGCCTTCACGTTTTAAAACATTGGATCTAACGAAGATAAACTTCCTTCTGGTTTTATTAAATGTATCTTCTTGGGCTACTCTCGGACTCAAAAGGGTTATGGATGCTATTGCCCCTCTCTTAAAAGCATTTTGTAACAGATGATGTAATTTTTGTTCCTTTTTATGCTAAAGCTGGACATGTGGAGAAAGTTGCCCCATTAGATATTCCTTTACCTACTATGTTTCCAGACGATCCAGCCCACGAAGTTTCACCTCCTCAGAAAGACTTTAGGAAGACCAATTACAGGAAAAGAAAAAAAGATTCGATGTTACAAACTGTTCCTTCTCTCCCTACATCCTTGCATCCTGCTCCTATTTAGGTACCAGATTCTATTAAGAGTCCTAGTTCTCCATATCTCACTTCGTCCACTTTGGCTATTGATGAATGATGACCCACTCATTGCTATCCGTAAAGGTAAAGTTCTTAAACTGAACATCTCATTTCAAGTTTTGTTTCCTTTGATCGATTTTCAGCCAAATATCATAAGTTTGCACTTACTTTATCCTCTATCTCTATTCCTAAGTCTGTTCAAGATGCATTAGTGGAAAAAGAAAAAGACTAGAAAATGGTTATGGATGCAGAGATGATTACGATGTATTCCAATTATACTTGGGAGTTATCAGACCTTCCATCATAAAAGAAACCAATTTAGTGTAGGTGGGAGTATAAAGTTAAATTTTTGTCCAATGGTTACATAGAAAAATTGCAAGCCTATTAGTACTTTAGTAGTGAAGGGATACACCCCGGTATGTGGAGTGGATTATTTGGATACATTCTCCCCAGTAGCTAAACTCAATTCAGTCAGGGTTGTTAATTTTATTGCTGCCAATCGTAATTGGCCTCTCTTTCCCGTTCTTGTTTGTGTTGGTTTCAGAGGTCTTTAAGTAGGATGCTTTCTAGAGCATAAGGGACAGTCTTCGAGGGGTTTTCGGTTGGTGCTTCTCAGTTGCGTATATCTCACCTTCAGTTTGCTGACGATACTCTGATTTTTTGCAATGCGGTGCCTAGTCATTTATTGCACCTTAGGTGTCTTCTTCGGTGCTTTGAAGCGGTGTCCAGGCTTCGGATTAATCTGGCTAAGTCTGAGATAGTTCAGGTAGGAGAAGTTCTTATCATGGAGCAGCTGGCTGTTTGTTTTGGGTGTAGGATGAAAGTGCTTCCGTCTAAATATTTGGGCATGCCTTTGGGGGGTCGTTTCAAAGCTAAAGAGGTATGGACGACGGTGATTGAGAGGTGCGAGAAAAGGCTAGCTGGGTGGAAGACTCACTATCTTTAAAAAGGTGGTAAACTCACTCTTATCCAAAGCACCCTTAGTAGCCTCCCTACCTACTATATGTCCACTTTATCCTTGCCTAAATCAGTAGCAAGATTGCTTGAATGTATGCAGAGAGATTTTCTGTGGAAGGAGAGGATGGATTCCTTCAAATATCCCTTGGTGTCAGGGAAGAAAATTTGCCAGTCTAAGGAAAAAGGGTGGTTGAATCTGAAATCTTTGGTTATGGTGAATAAGGCCTTGTTAGGGAAATGGATTTGGTAATTTGGTGCGAAAAGAGCAAGTTTGTGGTGTGAGGTGATCGTGGCCAAATATGGGGCTGAGGCATGTTGGGTTCCTAAGCAAGTTAGTAATTAGTATCTCTCATGGTATAGGCCTTTGGAAGGGAACCATGGCCACAGCTAGTTTGGTGGTGCCTATGTTCAGATTTAGGGCGGGCCAAGGGAATGAAGTGAGATTCTGGAAAGACGTGTGGTGCGGCACTTCTAAACTTCGAGATGATTTTGATAATTTATTTTTGCTCGCCACTAACAAGGAGGCAGTGGTAGGGGATTATGTGGAGAGGAGGGGGGAGGAGGTGGTTTGGTATCCATCTTTAAGCCGTAACTTAAATGATTGGGAGGTTGAGGAGGTGTCTCGTTTGTTGGCTCGCTTAAGTTCCATTTCCCTGAGCGCTAAGATTAGGGATTGCAAAGTTTGGCTCGGTAGTAAGAGCGGGAGTTTCTCAGTTAGATCTCTCTATCAGTCCTTGAGCCCAGTCCCCTTGAGCTTCTTCCCTCATCTCGGGTAGTGTAGAACCCAAGTATTCCATCTAAGGTATCATTTTTTCTCTGAAATGCTGTCTTGAACAAAATTCTCACTTGTGACCATTTACAACATCGAGGGTGGAAGATGGCCAACCAATGTTACATGTGTCTTGAAGCAAAAGAGTCAGTAGATCATTTGCTCCTTCATTGTCCTTATGTGGCCAAAATCTGGGGTTTTTTTTTGTCTTATTTAGGAATGAATTGGGTCTTCCCATCATCGTTTCAAGAATTCTTAGCTAGTTGGTACAGGCCAAGCAAGGATGGGGCATGGGAGGTGCTTTGGGCAGTTTATATCATGGATGCTTTGGAAGGAAAGGAATCTCAGAGTGTTTAAGGACTTCTCAATTGCTCAGTCCCGTTTGTGTGCTAGGATTCAGATGGTCGTGTTGGAATGGGCGGGTTTAAATGCAGATGGGATTGAGCTTTGGGCTTTGTTGGGTTGATTCAGTTGGGTCGAGGGCGAGGGCCCTAAGCTAGGATGCAGGATTGCGTTGTGTGTATTGGTGCTTCCGAGTTTATTTTCTTATAAACTCTGTGTTTGCACCTTTGTTTTTGCCTATATCCTTGTTCTTTTTAATATATTTTGGTTTGATTACTGATAAAAAAAAAAAAAAACGAACCAAGGTGCTCATAAACTACTCGAGCTCAGCTCGCTAAAAGCTCGACCACAATGGTTTATTTAGTAAACAAGCCAAGCTCGAGCATGATTGTCGAGCTCATTTAATTAACAAGTTGAGCTTGAACACACCCCTACTCGGCTCATTAAAAGCCTAGCTTGATTATACACTTACATTTATATACACAGTTCAAAATATTATATATTTTGTTCTTATGTATACAGTATACACTTATAAAATCTTAGAGACTTGTGTTTGTCCTCTTTTGCAACTCATCAAATATCAAACTAAGATAAGACAACTCATTGACATCCAAAATCATCATATGATTGTACATAGAGACCTGTGCTTTTGCTTTTTCTCTCTCAAACTAAAGTTTAAACATCTCATGTACCACTGGTCAATAGCATCATACCTCTCCACTCTTTTAATTTTCTCCTTCTAGTCGATGGTGTTTAGAACAGAGAGCTTTTTGAAGGTGTCTTTCATGACATCGGTAACACTAGGAGTTTTATTGAAGTACAAACTATTGAACTAGTTGAAGGATTTGAAAGCAGAGCTCGCTCTTCTCTGAGTCATGAAGGTCACTGGTGGAGCGCCAAATAAGCTCTCCAAGATGTATACACCTACATTTATTCTCTCTTTGCGTCTCTACTGATTTTTATATCAGATCTTAGAAACCACTCTCTACTGATTTTTATATTAGATATTAAAAACCACTCAATCTGCATTCGAGGATGGCGAGTATATCCGAGCCGAGCTTGAGCTTTAGGTGTTTTTCAGAAGCTGAGTTTGAACATAAATGGTGAAGCTCGAGTTGAGCTCGAGCCGAGCTTGAACAGTAGTGCAGTGCAACGAGCCGAGCCTAAACACCCCATTACTCGGCTTGGCCCAATATCACCTCTAGATGTGAAGAATGTCTTCCTACAAAGGATTTGTAGGAAGATGTGTAGATGGAGGAACCTCCAAGGTATGTTGCTTAGAGGGCAGTTATCCTCTAACGTATGCAAATAAAAGAAATCAATATATGGGTTGAAACAATCACCGAGAGCGAATAATTCAATAGTGTAGTAATATCATAGGGCCTGAAGAGGAGCAAAGTGGATCATTCAGTATTTTCTAAATGTACTGGATCGAGTTATATACTGCTTGTACTTTGTAGTGTATGTGGATGATATTGTGGTCACAGGTGATAACTTCGTGGGCATTGAAAAGAAGAAGTCCTATCTTCGATCTCAATTTCGAATAAAAGATCTTGGCATACTGCTTTAGTTTCTGGGTACAGAAGTGGCTAGATCTAAGATTGGAATAAATTTGTACCAGATGAAATGTGTGTGATTTATTGGAAGAGATAGGTATGTTGAGTTGTAAGCCAGCCGATACTTCAATAAATCCTCATCTCAAACTCCATTCAAACGAAGGAGATGTATTAGAAAATCCTGGAATGTATAAATGACTAGTTGGAAAACTCATTTATTTGACTATTACATGACCTAATATTGCATTCTCTGTAAGTGTGGTCAATCAGTTTATGCAAAATCCCAGGACTTCACACTTAGATGTAGTTATGAACTTATAAGGATACTGAGATACTTGAATAATGCACCTAGGAAAGGTATTTTGTATAGATCAAGAATTGATAGAAGTTCCAGTTGGAGAAAGGGTTTGGAGGATTTAGGGTTTAGAGAAGAGAGGAAAAAGAGAGGTTACGGTAAATTGCTTAGTTAGGGATTAGAGCACCCTACTAGCATATTATACAAAGAGAGAAAATTACATATATGCCATTTTACAAGTATACCCCCGATATTACATATATCAACACTCCCCCTCAAGCTGGAGCATAAACATTAAGCATGCCCAGCTTGATAGTAATATCCTGGAAAATAGCAAGATCAACCGGCTTGGTGAAGATATCAACAAGTTGTTGAGAAGATGAAACATGTTGAAGAGATAAAGAATAATCCCGGACTTTCTCATAGAGAAAGTGAATATCAACTTCAATGTGCTTTGTCCGCTCATGAAGCACAGAATATGAGGCAATCTTTGTAACAACCTCCTTATCACAATATAAGGATATAGGGCCTTTAACAGGAAACTCTAACTCAGAAAGGAGAGAATGAAGTCATAAGAGTTCACAAGTGTCATGATCAAGTGCACGATATTCTACTTCGACACTAGACCAAGAAACCATAGGTTGTTTTTTGTTTTTCCATGCAACCAAGTTGCCTCCAAGGAAAGCACAATAGCCCGAGGTGGAACGACAGTCAGTAACAGATCCAGCCCAATCAGCATCTATATAGCCAGAGATATCGAGGTGACTATGTGAGCGATATACAAGTCCACAACTGGGTCTAGCCTTGATATATCGAAGAATACGATGAACACCAGTAATGTGTAAAACACGGGGAGCATGCATGAACTGACTAACCATGCTGACAGTAAATGTAATATCAGGTTGTATGAGAGTGAGATATATCAAACGACCCACAAGACGTTGATAAGCATGCGGATCAGAAAGAAGATCACCCTTACTATCATGCAAAGAGAGCTTTGGATCCATGGGAGAAGTAGCGGGTTTACATCCACTCATACTAGTATCGCTGAGTAGGTCAAGAAAAAACTTCCGTTGTGACAGAAAAATTCCCTTCTTAGATCGAGCAATCTTCAGACCAAGAAAGTACTTCAAATGGCTTAGATCTTTGACATCAAAGGTACGCCCCAACTCATGCTTAGCATGAGAGATGAATGAGGAGTCATTATCAGTCAAGATGATATCTAGTGCGGTCTGAGGTGCAAAAATGGATGAAAACAGTATGATCAGAATGACATCGATAGAAGCCAATGCTAAGGACCACTTCACTGAAGCACTAAAACTCAGCACAGGGTGACTGCTTCAAACCATATATAGACTTCCGAAGTCTACAAACCTTTCCAGACTCCCTCTGAAGCAAGAAACCAGGAGGGAGATCCATATACACCTTCTCGGTGAGATGCCCATTAAAAAAAGCATTTTTGATGTCAAATTGATAAAGAGGCTAACTCTGATTTGCCGCAAGAGAGAGAACACGAATAGAAGTCAGTTTGGCCACAAGCGCAAAAGTAGCATCATAGACAAGCCCATAAGTCTAAGTAAAGTCGTGGGCGATAAGACGAGCCTTATATCGAGCAACACTGCCATCAGAGTTATGTTTGTCGGTGAAGACCCAACAACAGCCCACAGGTTTCTTCTCAGCTGGAAGGGGAACCATATCCCAAATCTGATTAGACTAAAGAGCATTCATTTCATCAATCATAGCACTCTTTCACTCAGAATGAAGAAAAGCATCACGAACGGACCAATATAAGAAACAAAGTCAATTACAGAAAAGAAGGTCTGGTACGAAGGAGATACAGCCTGATAACAAACATACTTAGCAAGTGGGTGAGTAACACAGGAGCGAACACCCTTGCGATGAGTAATAGGCATCTCAAGATCAGAAGCAACAAGAGTAATAATAGCAGTAGAATGAATAGGAATAACAGAGGGTAAAGAAGTGTCTCGAGGAGTGGCCTGCGGGGAATACTATGGAGGAGGAACCAGGTGGCTAGCGACGAGAATACATGAGAAATTCTTTCTGTTGTGGGAGGTCCCCTGCAATAGGTAAAGGCATAGAGACGAGAGAAACAGTAGGTGAAGGCACAGAGACGAGTGGCACAGTAGGAGTAGGAGAGGAATAAGGGACTATCTCGAAAAAAGTAACATCCAGAAAGACAAAGAAACGACGAGACTGAGGGTCATAACATTGATAGCCTTTAGAGGTGCTAGAGAATTCTTCCCAGGTTGTGCTTCTTCCTTCCATCTTTCTTCTATATTCCATCAACTCTTTTTCATATATTTCTCCATTTATATTCTCTATAAACTTGAATTTATGTTGTAATAACAAAATCAAAAGCTAATCTCTATGCTTTCCGCACTCTATCATAACATAGAATTAGAGACAACCCAGTCTAAATCAGATTTATCTGATGTATGATTTCCATGTTCAATATGAAATCACTCAAGCTTGAAAATGATCTGGGAGACCTCAGCAGTCAGTATCATTTGAACATCCAGGTGAGAAAATTAAGATCAAAGCACGAACTCACTAGCACTATTGACCTCATATGCAAAATTAGTTCACAAGATGGCAAACCGTTGTTTTTTGTGCTTTCATGCGCAAAAGTCGGTAGATTATTTACAATTACACTATCGTATTGCCATTGAGATTTGGAGACACTTTCTCTCCTGAGTAGGGGTAGTTTGGGTCTTCCTTTCAGAATTTTTTTATCTTGCTGGTCTTTGGTAAGCGTGGGTAGTGCTAAGGCTGTAAACGGAGCGGATACCGCTCTATCCGAATTTGATCCAACTCCATTGTCCACATTTGCGAATTCGATCTGGTATCTGCCAAATAGTATAAATTTGATTTTTGACTTCGTATTCGATTAAAATAATCGAATTCGGATAATATCTGATTAGTTTAGCTAAAAATCTAAAAGATGAATTCAACAAACCTAGGTTTTTACCTAGCAATGATTCAAAAAAAACTAAAAGATGAATCCAATAAAATCTCCCTATTTCGTATTCCAAAACAAATATAGATCGTAGATCAAATTATCTTTTTTTTTTAAAAAGAAAATGGAACAGAGTAGAAATGAGAGAGAGAGAGAGATGGAACATCCCTGAACGATGCTCAGACAATCAAAGACCACGGCATGAGTTGGTGTTCGGACGAACTTGAAAAAGAATGAGTTTAGTTGGACATGGGCAAAGAGGGAGGCAGACCAAGCCATGGGTGGGGAGAGAGATGAGTTTCTCTCTTCCTCCCATGGAAGCACATTGGTTTTTCTAAAACAGTTGATGGTTTTTTGAAAACAAGTGGTAAGCACATGGATTTCTCAAAACAGGTGATTTTTTTTTTTCAAAACAGGTGATTTGAAGCACACAGGTTTGTATCTTAAGTTGTAAGGTTTTACTCTTCAAAACTTCATCTGGGACATTAGATTAACAAGAAACTTAAAAACCAATGCACATCACATATTATCTCTGGCGGTCGGATATTTTGTGGAGCGGATATAGAAATATCCGGCTCCGCTCCTTTTATAAACGGATAGCATATTTTCTTATCTGTATCCGAACGGCAGATACTTTATTCGGATATTATCCAGTTAAACGGAGTCGGATTCGGATATTTCGGATATCCATTTACAGCCCTAGGTAGTGCCAGTGAGGCGATTTGGTCAATCTTGCCTGGGGCCATCTCATGGTTGATCGGGAAAAAAAGGAACTTTAAAGAGTTTGAGGACTCATCCTCCTCTTTTCCTCATTTGTATGCGCGTATTAAAATACTAATCTTGGAATGGTGGTCTATTCGCCACATGGATACACACCTCAGAGAGATTCTTGGATGAATGGTGTGGTCTAATTTCTCTGGTTCCAGTGGTATTTTGTAGTAGATAGTGTAGTCTTTCATTTTGTATGTCTTTTATTTCCATCCACCTAGGAGTTTACTACTCAGTAACCTCCTGGCTAGAGATTTTTCTGCATTTGTAATCTCTTAGATTATAAAAAATCAGATGTTTACCGATTTAAAAAAGAAAAAGATGGTAAGGTAGATCAAGATGCATGCATGAACTACCTAGAGGATTAGGTAGCAATAGCATATTGTGATATCAATTCAAATATGATTTGCTTTCGGATTATTCATTTATTGGGATAAGAGAAGCGTTTTGTTAAGGAAAACAACAAAGAAATGGAAGAGTGACGTAAAATAAGGAAAATAATGTGAATGCAACAAATTAAAATCAGATAAATTAGGACCCACTTCTTCAATACCTTTCATTTTTTTGGCAGTAAGCGCTCATAAGAACCAGTAGAAATTAAGAAAGAACAGATGCTGACAAAAGTTTGCCAGAAAAATGTACCTCCCAGAAAAGTTCTCCATGACATATTTTCTCTCAATGTCCTCAGAATTCTTTCTAACATCCAAATTCAAGTCCTCGAGTCTTGAGCAAGGTTCAAAGTCAATCTCATTATCCCTGTTTCTGCTTAAAGAAATACCATTAATAACTAAGAAACAAAGAAGTTTACATTGTATGGGAAATTTCAACCAAACACGAACCAAGTTTTATTAGTAACAGGGTGCATATAGAAAGGGAGCCATAAAATTTGTCAGAACTATTCTGCATATTCACTCAACACAGACCAAATAGGGAAGACTGTGGAAAGACGTATAATGAAATAAGACTTCTCATAGATGGAATACCTGTTATGTGATTGCACAACTGCTTCATGATCTGCATTACAGCACGGCCCTGAGGTAGATATAACTCCTATAGACTGATGAAGGTCATCATTTCCATCTGCTCTAGTCTGAATATTCTATTCAAAATAACAGAAAGGAAAAGTAAATATAAATAAGAAAAAAGGAAATGTCAGATATAACACTTGCACCAAACAGTAAGAAAGAAATAAACTGCCATTCCTGTGCCTAGGAGAGAAAATTCGTCTATATATGAGATCAAGATAGGTAACTATAAGCAAATAGGGAGTTTTCACTTTCCACAATATAACTTCAAAAATCTAATCAAATTCCCCACTTAAGTTGTTTGTAGATGTTCGTTAATGAATCTAGAAAGGGGATAAATGCAAACTGGAAGCAAGGTTTTAAATTTGTATGAATTCTAAATAATTCGGCCAATGATTCGCTAATTCGCAGGTTAGTAAAAATGTGCTTATATTGGTACAATATTTCGCAAAAAAAATTACTAAAATAACGTAATAATTCACAAATTATTGCAAATTTCACAAGAAAGTGATAAATTGCCAGTTATAAAAATGCCGAAGTTTCGTCGAAGTGAAGGAACTTCAACCCTTCAACGAAACTTTTGGGAAATTGGGGGTTTTGGTTCTTCTTTCAATTGCCTCCATCTTTTCACTTGATTTGAGTCCCTTGGGTGAAAAACAACCCAAAGAATGTAGAAATCGTTGCAGGAATTCCATGGGGAAGCATTTTTTGAGGAAACATTTCTATAAATGTAACTTTTTCTAACTCTTTAGTTTTAGGACAATTCATCCTAAAAATCCCAACGCGTTCGGAATGTCGAATAACCCCTAGGGAGACCTCTTCTTCCTTCTCTCTCTTCATTTCTCTCTCTAACTTTCTCGCTCCTCTTTCTCTCTCTAAAAATCCCTATGCAAGGATTTGGTGCCTCTAACGAAATGGAGAAAACGAGGGGGGTTGGATCCCCATTATATAGAGGGAAGGGTTGAGGTGTCCCTTGATGAGGTCATTGGTGACATCATGGTGTGATGTCACCATGGTAAGTCATGGTCCTTTGACCATGTTGACCGGTTTGACAGTTTCCCACTTTTTTCAAGCGTACGGTCCCCCCATAACTCTACAAAACGGCGTGCGATGATGACGAAATGACAGGTGACAGTAGAAGGGGCAGTCCGACACCCGCTGTTCGAATCTCGGGGAAAAATGTTGAGTTTTGACAATAAAACCGAAGTCTGGAAAAAAAATTGCAACACACAAATTTCCTGATTTTGGATGCTAAACACACTGCTGTTTCGCGGTTTGAGTTGCAATAAAGTCGGGACAACAAGCAATCGTCTAGATGGCCAACCAACACGCAGTGTATGAGTTTCGAAGATTTCTATTAGGGCAATCAGTAAATATTGAGTACCGACTGAATTTTGAAACCCGCAGATTTCCTGGCTTCTTACGTACGAGGCCCCGCGGTTCGTGAATCGATGTGTGACGGAGCCAACACGACATGTATTCGTACAGAAATGCAAACCGATACGCAGTGTGAGATTTTCAGGGAAAAACACTGGGTTTTACCAGTAATAATCGGACACCGAATCTGATAACCAGAACTCGCGGTTACACCCAAATACTTTCCTGAGGTCTTAGGGATTCCGATTAGGGAAAGTGACACTCTAATATTCATAAATATTATTCTTTAAATAATTATACTTAATTACCGGTCATCCTGGCTTTAGGATTTTATTCTGAAAATCCGGATCGTTACACGATTGATTGATTTGCCAAAAAACATTAGTTTATTGTAAAATTATATTCAAATATTTGAGTAATTACTCATAAATTAAAACTAATAATTATAAAATAACATTCAACATAAAACTACTATACATTTAATTTACATAAAAATCTAGTTTAGCTTTTGTATGTTAAATAAACCTCAGTAACCATCTTTATAACTATTAAAAAAATCTAGGTTACTTTTTGTATGTTGAATAACTTTATTAACCATATTTACAAGTATACAAAATAAAAAAATTAACAAAATCGTATATTTATGGAAAAATATAGATATTTATGTATAACACATTTTAAATTATGTAGTAGTTTGAATTATCTGCTAATTTAATGTGTGATGAAAAGATTTTTTTCATAGAAAAATTAGATTAAATAGCAATATATTGGCATGCATTTAAATAACTTTATTAACCATATTTATAATTATATACAGAATCAAAAGATTGATAAAAATAGTAGATTAATGGAAAAATATAGAAATTATGTATGTTATGGTTTAGTTATAACATATTTTTATTATGAATTAGAATGAATTATTTGCTAAATTAATATTTATGATTACAAATGATTTTTCTTAGAAAAATCAAATTAAACAGCATTACATCGCAAGTTTCATCACTTTCATTTAGTTTCATCACTTTCATGTCAATAAGAGAATAGAGGGAAAAGAAAAAGAAATCCGATCTCCAACAATTCAACTTTTCAGACTAAACAATCCCAAATCAATTGTCTTCCTCTTGAGTTGACAGATGAAACATAATCAGATACATTAAGAAACTCTAGGCATTTCACCATAGAACTAATTCAAAGCAGTACCTCCATAAAACGAACATGGAAAACAGGCCGCCTGTCTGATTCTTTTGCTTGAGCAAGAATATTTTGATGTAACAAAACATCTTCCACTCTCTCCATATTCACATCCAGTCTGTAACTGAACCACAAAGAATATACAGAGAACTAAGTTTACACATGTCATTAAAAGAATTAGCAAAAGAACATAGAAGCATCCAGATCAACTATAAGAATCTATTTGAGCACTAGAAAAATCCAAGAAATCAGCAAAAGGCATTTGAAGCTGCAAATTCTTCCATTGGCTCTTCAAAATCTTGTGCACCATACAACACTTCAGCAGCATTTTCAATAAAAACCCATTTGAATTCAAGCAATTTTAAATCTCTCAACCCAACATTATAAAAAAAAAAAAATGAAAACATGCAATAAAGTATAAATACAATTAGCAATTAAACATAAATTCCCAAGTCATAAATCAAAATGAGCAATGCATTGAAATTCAATACAATGAACTTCAATAGTAAATTCAGAACCAATCTGAAGTAAAAAAAAAATCAGAAGAAATCGAATTCCAACACTAAAAAACTGGCCAAGATGATGATACCTAGTGGGCAACCGATCAAAATGAGCATCCAACAGTTGGCGAAACTCTGGATTACACACTGCCTCCTCGTTCCCACTCTCCACCAATCGATTATAAATATCGTTCCTTATATCATACCCACTGAAACTCCCAAAACTTCGCGATGGCGATGAACTCTCTCCAACACCTTCAATCAACTCCATATCTCGTATAAATCTCTTCTGAATCTCGCTTTCTTCAAACCAAACTAAAAGCTCTCATCATCCAACAGCAGAATCGAAAACCCCCCATGAAAAAAAGCTTGAGAAAGCGACTCCCAATCACAAAAAAACTTGGTCAGAGAGGAAGGAAAAGAAGATCGGAGCTCGGTCAGCGACACAAGGGGATCTTTGACTGTCGATTGAATCTAAGAAGAAAGAAAAAGAAAAAGAAGAGGTTAGGGATTTCGTTAAATACTAAGGGTAATTTCGTTCGCCATTACTGTAGCAGAGAAGCCTTCTCTCTCTAGAATAACAGTTGAGAAATAGCATGTTAGTGGAATGAATGACGTTTGGGGTAGAGAGAGAAGCTCGATGTGTTTTTTCTTTGGCTTTCTATTTTATTTTATTTTGAAACGAAAAGAGGAGTGGATAGGGTTCTGAACTTTGGATATACAGCCAGTAGGCCAAGTCTGTCAACTTGTACTATATGTACCAACTTTTACATTTAAAAAGACTCAATTACCCCCAATAACACATTGACTCAAATTTGAATCCTAAATCTCATCTAGTATAATTAAATTTATCCCGTAGTTTCAAAGGGTATTCTTGTCTCAAGGAAAATATGAAAATAAGCGATGCTCAAACGGACCCAAGGGTCCGTTTCATATCTTACCCGTGTCCTCGTGTCCCTTTTAACACCCTTTTAACCCTCGTTAAGATTGACTACATTAAAACTATGGGTTTTTTTTAAACCATGATTGGATTGCTTACGTTATGTTTGGTTGCCGAGAAAATTGATAAAAACATGGAAAAGAAAAAACAAATTAGATTTTTAATACAATTTTTAGTTGTGTTTTGTATACTTTTCTTTCCTTTTCCATGTTTTTACTTATTTTCTCAACAACCAAACATAGGGTAAGGGTGAATGAATAATAACCACAGTAGGTAATTATTTAAAATTGGGGCGTGGACCAATGAGGACCTGCCCTTCGGTTATAAAATGGGAGCCCCGGAAACGTTTACTATTTTCCTATAAAAATACGCTTATAACCTTTGATATAAGATGTGAGGGATATTTCCCGGGTTCGATGTACGTCAATAGCTGTTTAGCTGGTAGCGCAATCAAAATGACATTCGCCAGCAAATAAGACTAAAAAATAAAAGAAATGGAAGAGGCGGGTTTGCACCATGAAACAACTCCGATGGTAAAGTCAATAAACGAAGAAGAAGGTGAATAGTAAAATCACAGATCCACTAGAACACAGAATTTAGAACATTGAGATGAAAGTTAAGGCACTGTCGCTAAAAAAACACTGGTAAATATCTTTAATTCTCTTTTTATGTTCCTTGATCGATCCTGATGTACTGGGTGTTTGGGGGTATTTATAGGTTTAGATTGGGAAGCCTATAAATGACCATCGATGACTTGGATGACCATGTCATAAGCTTAACACTCATTACCAAATATGTCAAACATATCCGATGACAAACGCATCACACATGGGAGCCTACAATCTCTAAGTCGGTTTCTGGATCAAAAACTCAGCTGAGGTGACTAGCAATAAATGCTAAGATAATGCTTTCCACCTAACGTCAGAGACAAATGATCGCCTCCTGAGAATCAGGTCCTGAAAGTCGGTCTCGCTGTTGACATAAAGCGCGGGCTCGTTGTTCATAACGAGGACGATACCGTTGTCTTGATGTCTACGAGTCTGTTGTCTAGAGGACAATGTTCCCATTGTGAAGAGCACAACGAGTTCGTTGTCATACACACAACGAATACGTACTCAAAAACATATATAAACTCGTATCTACCGTTTAACACCGAAAACACGCTTTTTGCCACAACACAAGATTAAATTACGAATTTTATCCCTTACATAAGACTTTTTGCAACTCTCAAATTCAATTGAACTCACATGTCAACAAGTGTCACTTTTAACCCATATTAATTGTGGTTAAGATTCACTAATTCTTATGGTTCAACTATCTAATCTTGTTTTTTTTTTAAATAACTTTGGTTAGAAAAGTAATATTTTTTTCTAAAAACTATGGTTTTATTTTTGAACCCTAAGGGTTAGTGAATCTTAATCACAAAAGGGACATGTGTTTACCTGGGGTGTGATTGAACTCTAGGAAAGTTCAATCACAATTGACAATGATCCAATCTCCTTGTAACATTGTTTAATGGAGAGCTAAGACCTAAAAAAACACAAAGCTCATATTTTTACATCTTTTTCGGTTGAGAACTAAGACCTCGTTAATTTCTCTTTTATGAAGAACTTAATCTCATTTTTTGTCATATCTCTTTAGATGAAACTGAAAAACCTAGTAATAAGCACACTTTTTTCAGAAATTCTAATCCATCTTCTTTTAGTAGACTTCATTTTTTTTTTCCGTTGATTTCACTCTTAGCAGAATTAGAAAATCCGGAGTAATAAGCACACTTTTTTTCTAGAAATTTTAATCAATCTTCCGTCTTTTAACATACCTTATTTTAACAATTATCAAAAGAAACGCCTATTAAAGTGCCCCTTCAACCTAATGTTAATATTTTTTATTTTTTTCTAAAACTCATGATTAAATGCATGAGCCTTAGGGAGTGTTCAATTGGCGAGAAAGGGGGTGAAAGAAAAAATAAAAATAAAAGAGAAACTTAGGCCCGTTTGGTTGTACTTCCATTTTTAAAAATAAAAATTTGGAAATTTTTATACAAAACATGTGTTTTGTTTTCTGTTTTCAAAAGTTAGCAACAAAATTTTTGAAAATCAAGATATCAGAAATTTTTTGTTACCTCTGTTTTTGAAAACAAAAATGGAAATCATACACCCACCATCATCTACACACAACCATCACCACACTACTACCCACCACCACCACGGCACCACCAACACCATCACCCACAACCACAATACCACCACTACCATCCACCACAACACCACCCACCACCACCACACCCACCGACAACCACTACCACCACTATCACCCACGACCCACCACCTACCACCACACCCACGACCACTACCACCATCACACCACCACCACCCACTACGCACCACCACAACCTGCACCACCACCCACTACGCACCTCCACACCACTACCACACTACACCACCCACCACCACCACCACTACCCACCACCCACCCACCACCACCACCACTACCCACCACCCACCCACCACCACCACCACTACCCACCACCCACCCACCACCACCACCACCACTCAGTATCACACTACACCCACCACTACCACCACCACCACCACCACTCAGTACTACACTACACCCACCACTACCACCACCACCACCACCACTCAGTACCACACTACACCCACCACTACCACTACCACCACCATGAATTGAAATTATTTAATCATATTAACCAAACACATTTTTTGTTTTCCTTTTTTAAAAACAAGTAACAGTTTGTAATGCCAAACATGTTTCCTACTTAAAAAAAATTGAAAACAAAAAGTCATTTCCAAATTTTAAAAATAGAAAATAAAAACAAAAAAAGGGAAATGTATCCCAAAAGCCCCTTAAATTTTCTTTCAAAAGTTGGAAGAAAGTTTATTACTTTTTAGAAAGTGCAAAAAAAATAAAAGTGTTTCTTGCAAACCGCACAAGAAAAATATAAGAAAACTCATTTTTCTTCTACTTTCCCTCACTTTCTCGCCAAATAAACGCACTAAGGGTGAGTGAATATTAACCACTGTTAGTGGGTGTTAAAAGGGACATGTGGCGGCTTGTAGAGCTTTTTTAACTATGGTTAAGCATAATCAATCTAAGGTTAATATTTTTTTTTTCTAAAAACCATGCCCCTAGGGGTGAATGAATCTTAACCACAGTTAGTAAGTGTTAAAAGAGACATGTGGCGGCTTGTAGGGCCCTTTTTAATTGTGGTTAAGTATAATCAACCTAAAGTTAATATTTATTTTTCTAAAAACCAAAGTTAAATAGATGAATCCTAGGAATGAGTGAATCTTAACCACAGTTAGTGGCTTCCAAGCACTTCTGTTGTGAAAAGTTTTACAAATCTTCTTAAAATCAAATAAAGGTTAAAAATGTTATTTTATAAAAAAAAATATTAACTTTCGTTAACTAACTTTTGGATGGAATGATGGATTTGCAAAAGTTTTAAAAGTTAGAGGAGGCATAATACAAAATTACAAAACAAAGTGGGATATTTATAAATAGCTGAAAAACTTTTGGATGGAAGGGAAGATTTGCAAAAGTTTTAAATGTTAGTGGAGGTATAATACAAAATCACAAAACAAAGTGGGGTATTTACAAATGGCCTAGGATCCTCTCGAGTTCAAACCGGGGAGACTCTCTCCGGTTTGAACCCCTAGAGGTCACCACGTGTCTCCTTTGACACCCCTTAACCATGGGTAAGGTTCACCCACTCCTAGGGTTCACCCATCCATTTTTGGTTTTTTTTTACAATATTAACAGTTTTTTTTTTAATTTAAAAAATAATAATTAATATATATAAAAAAACCAAGGATGGGTGGGTGAACGGTGAACCCTAGGGGTGGGTGAACCTTACCCATGGTTAAGGGGTGTCAAAGGAGACACGTGGCGACCTCTAGGGGTTCAAACCAGAGAGAGTCTCCCCGGTTTGAACTCGAGAGAATCCTGAGCCTTTACAAATAGCTGAAAAACTTTTGGATGGAATGGTGAATTTGTAAAAGTTTTAAATGTTAGTAGAGGCATAATACAAAATCACAAAACATAATGGGGTATTTACAAATAGCTGAAAGTTAAGATTTTTTTTATAATAATAAAAAAAAACCCTCCTTTCATTTATTGCACAGAGACTAGTCATGTCTCTATTTCAAACTCCCACTCTTTCATTGGGCAAAAGATTAGCTCTGGTGGATGCTCGGGCATCCACAAAACATGGGACATTGGCGTTTTAAGGGGAAGAGATATCAGTTGGGGAGAAGTCAAAATCATGAGGAGAAAATGAAATGACTTCTCCCCCAAATTATCACTAGAGCTAATTTTTTTTCCCCTTTCATTGAGAGTGTTTGCAAGTTGGGAACCAATTGATAGATTTTTCTGCGGCACCCTTCAAATTATAGTAAGGATGTGGCTAGGCCTTGTTTGGCCTATCCGGTGGAATACTAAAACAAAGACTTTTTTATTGGGTGCCCCATAGGAGCACTTAGCAAGGTAGTTTAGGCTGGACTGCAAGACAGTAAGGTCCGCGGCATGGGATTTTCTACGCCCGCATAAACCCCTAGCAACTGGAGCTCGGGTGTGTCCCTTGAATATGGATATGATTGTCGTTCACATTTTGACTCCACTCATAAATACTTTCAAGGGAAATGATTTTGAGACTGCAGAAAAGGTCGAGACCACCGAGACCATGCATCTGTGCACAGGATTTCAGGTGGGGCCTACTAAGGGAAGGTGGGCCCCACTTGAAATCCCGTGTGCATGGATGCACAGTCTCGGTGGTCTCGGCCCTTTTGCAGTCTCAGTAGCAAAGTCCTACTTTCAAAGGTGATAAAGGATTGTTCCTATGTTTATTTCAAGAGTCTAGTACTCTATGGGTACTCCCCAAATATACACTCATTTTCATCCATCTCAACTCAATTTTCTCTCAGCAACAAAAAAAATTCAGTTTTGTCTAAACTTTATTGGTCATTTTGTCTCTATGGATCACAACCGTCTACGCCAAATGCTTTATGAAGATTCTGACGATGAGTTGGAGATATTGACAATAGCTTGTATGGAAGAAGAACAACTCAATAAAGAGAGAGGATCGAGACGACATTGTGGTTCTGTTCAAAGCCACGCGGTCATTTGGCGTGATAGAGTTCAAGGCCACGAACGACTTTATCTCGACTATTTTGTTAAAAACCCTGTATATATTTCGAAGGAGGTTCCGAATGCAGCGTTCTCTATTTCTACGTATTCAATCTGCAGGCGAAGCCCATGATCCATACTTCGTCCAAAAGACAAACGTTGTTGGAACATTTGGTTTGTCTTCCCTTCAGAAGATCACCACCGCAATGAGGATGCTCGCTTATGGAGTAACAGCAAATTATGTGGACAAGTACGTGAGGATTGGTGAAAGCACTACAGTAGAAAGTCTAAAAAAATTTATAAAAGCGGTTGTTGCATTTTTTCTGACGAGAACTTAAGGTCACCAAACAATGATGATATTGCTAGATTGCTAGCGGTTGGAGAAAATCGTGGATTCCCTGAGATGTTGGGGAGCATTGATTGTATGCATTGGAAATGGAAGAATTGTCCGACTGCATGGAAAGGGATGTATTCTAGTCATGTCCGTGAACCAACGATTATTTTGGAAGCTATGGCGTCATATGATCTTTGGATATGACATGCCTTTTTTGAGTTACCGGGATCTCATAATGACATCAATGTGCTAGAACGGTCTTCTGTATTTACCGACATCGCTAATGGGCGTCATGCTCCAGTCAACTACTCAATCAACGGTCATGACAATACAATGGATTATTATCTCGCCGATGGTATATATCCGAAGTGGTCAATATTTGTGAAAACAATTCCATCCCCACAAGGGAATAGGCAAAAATATTTTGCTGCAACTCAAGAGTCGGCAAAGAAGGATGTAGAGCGTGCATTTGGAGTGCTTCAAGCACGATTTGCAATTGTGCGTGGACCTGCATGTTTTTGGGAATGCAACACACTCAAAGATATTATGAAGGCATGCATAATAATGCATAACATGATCGTTGAGGATGAGCGAGATGTCAATGGAATAGAAGACTTCAACTATAATGCAATCGATGAAAGCTCCCATGTACCAGTGTTTCTGGAGCGTACGACTGAACTTATGGAATTCATTCGAGGTATTCATCATATAAGAGATAGGGAAACTCATTCTCAACTCCAATTGGACCTTGTCGAGCACTTGTGGCAACGACACGGTCAATTGTAAAACACTTGTGGCAACTACTTTTCAATAATATGTCTTTTTAGTTTCCAAAATAAAGTAAAACAAGTGAAGATAATGCATAACTTTTGATTCATTAATTCCAACAAACTTGTACAATAAATCAACAAAGCTAACAAGCTTTTCTTCATTCTAAGATTTCCATTTGTAGGCCATGAACATATTCAGCTTGTAGGGGAGGCAAGGTAGACGTATCCATAAACATTATGTGATTCTCCTCTTTTAATCATTCCACTCGAACCTTTTCTTGCTCAATGGCGAGTTTCGCTTCATCTTGAAGATATGTTCTTTCATACATCTTCATTCTCTCAGTTTGTGCTTGCTTTTTAGCTTCCTTCATCTCATGTAGTAATCCTGCAAGAGGCGAACTCGTATAGTCATCTTCACAACTCTTGCTCTTTCTTTTATTTAATCGTTCCTTCTCGGCCTTCCTACCTAGTGGTTTCTCTAAGTCAACGAAAGTATCATGTGAGTCACCGTCTTCTCCTAAATTTATCGAATCTAGAGTAGAAGGACAAGATGATGTAGGCGTTTTATTTTTATATTTTTTTAGGTTCTTCTTCTGACAACTGTCTAGTAATCATTTTGGTTGGTTCTTCAACTTATTCCAACAATGCTCAAATTGAAATGATGTATTATTGTTCAGTTCTTGATACATCTCTCTCGCTTTAATGATCTGAGAAACAAATAAAAAACAATTACCATCTAGAAAATAATGATTATTACATATTCATAAATTTCAATGTTATTAATACCTTGTCTAGCTCATTCATGCCACTTTGATGTTTTGCCTCAATTTGGGCAAGACACGAACAAAACTTATTCGTGCTCAGTTGAATTGTCAACCAACAATGCATTAGAGAATTTTGGTTACGTTTAGAATCTTTACTGTGCTTCTGGAAAAACATAAACACTTTATGCCAATATGTCTGCTTTTTTTGCTCATTTCCGGACACTGTATCCAAGCATTGGTATGATTACTCAGTCCCAACATATATAAGACTAAAACCATGCATTGATATGATTACTCAGTCCCAACATATATGCCCCCACCAGTATCTCCTTCCAAGTGAAACTCCATATTGTCAGATTAATATAAACCTGTTTATCTAGCATTATAAAGAAGGAAGATAACTCAAGACTAGTTGTGAAATCTGGACCAGCCACTGGAAGATCAAAATGATCAATTAGTTTGGTCTGACTGGCTCCTCAAATGAAAACTGGCTGGTTTATGGGAAATCTTGGAAGACCGGAAACCAACTATATTTTCCACCTCGCTGTTCTTTTACCTATTTTACAAGAGAAAAAGGTCATGTCTAGTAAGGCTAACTCAATAAGTGAGGTGCCTGACCCTGCTCAAAGTGACCAATCTGTTCAAGCTTTTATCGTTCTAAAACATTGTGAAAAAAAAATGCAAGAATAAGCATCCATTCTAACTATTTTAAATAAATTTGCTAGATCATCAATGAGATATAGAGTTATAGTCTTTAGTTCTAGATCATCAAAAAGCATCCATTCTAACTCCATATGGTTAAGTGGCATGACACTCAAAAAAAAAATGATAGAAATGGTTTCTGATCAATCTAACATGATCTGAAGCATCACCACCCACAAATAGAAAATCTGAATCCAGAGCAGAGTAGTAGGTAACACTACTTTGGGCCTAAGACATTCTCCAGATGGGACAGAAGGGTGTGGCCTGGCCAAAAATAAGGCGATTTCTATCTCTAGCTAGACCTATGTCAGAGGGGCATGAAATTTTTTTTTATCTATATCCAAATCATTGGCATGTTACAATGATATCCAAATCACAAGCTAAGAAAACAATTCCATCTAGTAATGAACAGTGTTTTAAAACCCGAAAACTCGACTCGACTCGGAAACTTGCCGAGTAGAGTCAACTCAGAAACTCGGGCAAAACTCGTCCGAGTAATGACACCTAAAACTCGGACATATATAATATTTTTTCTAATAATATATATGGTATAGATTCAAAATTAATGATAAACCATGCCTAAAATAAGATATATAATTCAATATATACTAAACATTCCACTTTTGTTTTGTATTTATACTTAAAAGTGAGTGGGGTATGTTAAAAAAAAGAAAAAAAACATAATTTAGTCAATCGGGTAGGTAGTTTACTCGATTTTTAGGTTTAAAAAAAAAGTGCAAAAACTCGGACGAGTCGGGATGAGTCGGAGCGAGTCGGGGCGAGTCGGGCGAGTCGGGGCGAGTCGTGGGCGAGTCGGGGCGAGTTTCTGACAAAAACGAGTTTTTCATGAAACTCGACTCGAAACTCAGCCGAGCCGAGTCGACTCGCCCGAGTTTCGAGTCAACTCGGCGAGTTTTAAAACTATGGTAATGAATGCAGGATCTCTACTATACCATTATAATTAGTACCATCATAGCATCCTGCTATCGGCTAATGGGACCCTATATTAGAAGTAATAAAAGATCCATGTATGAACTTGATGTTTAATGGATTATGGGAAGTTATGTTCTAAATCATGATTATGAAGGTTGCTCACATGGTGTGTTTGAAACATCTTCAATGACTTGCCTGTTGGTGGGTCAGGTGACATATTCAGGAAGCATACTTTGGAAAAAATGTTTACACATAAGCTAATGGAAAGTGCAAATGACGAATTATCATTAGGATAGTGGTGAGAGATCTGAGAACCAGATCACTCATGTTGCAAATTGTCCTCCTAAATCCATATGCCTGGTGTTGTACTGGTTATTTTTTTGGCACAGAGGGCACTACTGGACCAGTTTCAAAGAAAAATTTGCACCCTATTGCCAAGATGCTGTTTTCTGACTGCAGTATTTCTACGAAAGCAAATTTAAGGATGATAGAGGAATGGGTAACCAAGAACCAAGCTGATGAGGCTTACATGTTGACACATCAAATAAAAGAATTGATTGAATCCCTGGAATCATCACAGGATATACTTCCAATTTCATATTCCTTTTTGCAAGGTTTGCCTTTGTCATCCATGGAAAGGTAATAGAATTCATAAATGAGGTTTACATGTTGACACATCAAATAAAAGAATTGATTGAATCCTTTTTTGCAAGGGTTTCCTTATAGAAAGTTATTCATGGTGACTGGAACATTTCCACAAACAGGTAATGTAGCAACCTAAATCAAGATCAAAACTCCATGAAATTCCTCCATCCTTGACTTGAAAAAAAAAAACTTAACAATAAATTTTACAAAGATCCACAAAATCAACCTTGAATGTGTAAACTAACCTTCTGTTGAGGGTGCTGGAGATCCCCAAATAATTCCAACCTTGAATGTGTAAACTAACCTTCTGTTGAGGGTGCTGGAGATCCCCAAATAATTCCACCTCTAGAGTCTGAGATTTGTTGAAGGTAGGAAGATTCGTCTCTCAACAATCAATAGATGATTCCAAAGGAAAATAGAGGAGAATGAAACAAAAATCTCAGCAGCCAAGAGGGCAAATCAAAGTGAAGAGATGAGGAAGGAAGAGAAGAGTTTTGTAGGAAAACTAAAAGAACCGTTGCTTTCTTTATCGTTGAAAAAAATAATTAAATATTGCTAAGCGAGTCGAAAATCGCTTGTGAGATTCTGAGGGCCGTTTCTTCCTCCCTGCTTTGACAACCTGGTTTGAGGAGCACGTTTCTCCCTGTACACCTCCCTAAACAGACGAAGTGAGCTGGTCTAGGCTAATGTTGGAGATGCTCAGGCCAAGATTTGACTTGGCCTATTTTGTCTTTTTTTAATGTCACATCAATTCTAATCTTTATCATTTATGTTAAGATTTGAGAGTACATGTAGACTAATTCTAATTTTAATGCTTAAAAAAAGAAGGAAAACAACTGTAGGTCTTGGAAGCTTTGCTAAGGGTGTTTCCCATTAGGGGGCAGGCCTTGAGTTTAGTGGCAAGCCTTGAGGCCTACCCGGCCCATTGCCAAACCTAACTGACACACATCTCTACATTGCAGTTTGTAAGTTTAATTCAAAATCACAACACTTATACATTAATGCTATGTTTGGTTGCCAAGAAAATAGGTGAAAATATGGAAAAGAAAAGAAAATTTTATATTTCTAATACAATTCTTAGCTGTGTTTTGTCTAATTTTCTTTTCTTTTCCATGTTTTCACTAATTTTCTCAGCAACCAAACATAGGGTAAGGGTCTCTTTGTTTGGCGAGAAAGTGAGAGAAAGTAGAAGAAAAGTGAATTTTCTTACACTTTCTTGCGTTCAGTGTGCAAGAAAACACACTTCATTTTGCAGTTTCTCAACGGCGACAAACATGCTTCCAATTAGCCTTCCTCCATCTTTTGATGGTCATTTTGAAAGAAAATTTTAGTTTATTTCATTTATTCTTTTTTTTTGGTGGAAATGTTACCATGTAACTAACACACATACACCAAACTCACCCACTTTCTTTTCAAACAGACACACCTTAAGGGCATGTTTGGTTGCTGAGAAATTAGGTGAAAACATAGAAAGAAAAGAAAATTCTAATACTAATCTTAGTTGAGTTTTGTCCAATTTTTTTTCTTCTCTCTTCTCTCTTTTCACTTAAGATTTATAATTTTCAGAAATTAGTTGAGTTCCTAATGCTCATTCAAACTCTCGAGGAAGTTTGCAAGGCTCCGTTCTTTTGGTGGAACATTTAAAAGTCCGGAACATCAATGTTTTGAAACAAGTGGCAAGAGTTTGGGAAGAGAGATGAGAGGGTTTCTAACCTTTTTACTTAATGATATCTCAAATTCATGAATTCAATTTAGTTAGAAGTTCCACATCTAAAGAATTTAAAAAATCCAAAAATTTCGGTGGACCTTAAAAGTTCCATATTTGTAGAACTCTTGCACTCTATGGAATAATAACACATTATGTAAAATTAGGCATGAAACAATGAAAGTTGTAAGACTTTAAAAGTTCCACGAAAGGAGCCTTATTGAAAATGTTTGAAGTCCCACGTACTGTAAGGAATCGAAATTTTAGTATCACATTATGATTACAACTTAGAAGCAAAGAATGCAGCACTACAAAGGTACTAAAACTAAAAAACACCTGAGATTCATCACACGATGATAACACCTGATCTCCATGACCTGATATCTAACAACATTTCCTAAAACTAAAAGTAGAGTGTGACACTCAACATGGAGGCATGTTCGGAGGTCTCTTCATGCTTGTTTTGCGGGTGGTGCCATTCTTCACTATAAGCACATTAGTCATACCCCAGCTCATATGTCGATCCAAATGACAGTGCACGAACCATACCCCTGAGAAAATCATCAACATTAGCATTTAGTATACATCACGGAAAATAATCACCTCCTCGTTGGTGGTGCGAAGGGAGCCATCTTAGGCCTCGTTTTTTTTTTTTTTTTGCCACGTGTCCCCTTTAACTGTGGTTAAGATTCAGTAATCCTTAGGTTTAAAACATCTACCCTTGTTTTTTAGAAATTTGTTTTAACCACAAGGGCAAAGGGTGCACATACAAGAAATAGCAGTTGTTATTGATGCTGCTGATGAGGTAAATTTCGAGCCAAACGAGCACCGGAAGGCCCGGACCATCAAATGGTCTGGCCCTAAATATCTAATATTGGGCCTACATCCAGAGAATTGTGTTGGGCTATATACTTGGGCCATGGCATGGTCCTAGCCCTTATGTCCAAGGACATGTTGGGCTTACCTCAATCCAGCCCCAGCCATAATTTGTGCACCCTTTGCAATTTTCACGTGTTTCTTAGATTAAGACGGAGTAGGGCCGAGACCGTCCTAGCTAGCACACGGATTCAAAGTGCGCTGTTGCCCCTTCGTGTCTTTCAAAATATGGGCCCATTTTTTTTGATTTCCAGTTTACCCCTGTTGAACATGGGGCCCTCCTTTGTAAGACACAAAGGGCTGTTGGCTGTTGGCTGTTGCCCATCCGAACTCGTGTTAAATCCGTGTGCTGGTTGGGACAGTCTTGACCCATGAAGCATTTCCCTATCCATTATAGCCTCCTCCAAACAAAAGCTAGCAAGCTTACCAGGATTGTTTGCTCGAAATCTGATGGCAGTCCATCCATTCTTAGGGATTCCAAAGGTATTCACTTCAGGTGGATCAACCAAATTATACCCTTTCGGGTCACTCACATTGTTGAAATTTCCAAAACCGGATCCAACCACATAAAAACTATACCCATGTAGGTGCATTGGATGATTCTCCCCTGAATTCAAGTTAGTTACTTGGAAAACAATCTCCATTGTAGAGTTATACTCCACCACTTTCACCTTAGTTCCTCGTGTTGGTATCAAAAGATCATTCGGCAGATCATCAGCCGTAAAATTGAAATAATAAGGTGGCTCATTAGGGAAATCGGTATCGAAAATACCCTTAATTTTCCTATAGTAAGCTCCCAATACGTCAATCGACGGGGTCACGAAACTTATGTTGTTCAAGCTAGCAAGAAGTCGCGATCCATTGGGTCCGTCACAGGAGTTGTTTGTACATGGGTATACGTTTACTGAAATTGTAATATACATTCGAGTATCGATGGTTTTTGGGACAGCAATGGGGTGATCTTTATCTGCTAAACTCCTAAGACCACGGGTGAAGTTCGTCGCAGCATCTGTGTCATTGTAATAGGGAAGGTATGGGAAGGAAGGAGATGATGGAGCAGTGTAATTGCCACTGTACTGTAGAATAGCAGTGGTGGTGGTGTTATCGAGAGGAACATCGTAGCCGCTTGAATAAGCTTTAGCGGCCATGTAATAGTGGCTTAGAGACTGGTTAGCTGTTAACAGGATATCCATGGTTTGTCCTGGGGTTATCATGATATAATCGACCGTTAATGGTTTAGTGTAGGCACCATCTATTCCAACTACTGTAAGTTGATGTTGAGCGACCGAAAAGAAGAGCTCCTCATTCATCACTGCATTGATAATGCGAAGGAGATATGTTTTGCCTTGCTCCACGAGCATTCGAAATGTTCCTGAAACATGATTATCATGATAATCAACCATAAAGTAGTTTAACTTTAATGTTTCTTAACCCTATGTTTGGTTGCCGAGAAAATAAGCGAAAATATGGAAAAGAAAAGAAAATCAGACAAAACACAATTAAGAATTGTATTAGATATATATATCCTTAATTTTCTTTTCTTTTCCGTGTTTTTGCCTATTTTTTTGGCAACCAAACATAGCATAAAGGAATATATTATTTTCCGTGTAATATATTATTATTAGACGTTAATATTTTTATATTAATTAATTTGACAATATTTTAGTTTATTTTAAAGAATTTATCTTAATAATTAAATTTAAATTTTCTTATATGAATTTAAATCTAATAAGAGTTACTAATAGCTTCTTCTTTATAGGTCCCACTTATAAATTCTCAACACTTCGAATTCAAAAATCCAAAATAATCTAAGTAATATTGAATATGCATTATGTTGCTGTTGCGGCTAGCTTTGAGAGATTCAAAATCCATTCGGGAGAATATATTGGCGAGTCCTACTAATAAGAAATACTTTCTTCTTATGAATAAGTATGAGGTGGTGGATTATTCTATTAATTGCAAATCACTTCTCCTTATCAATTATAAAGTAACGTGATGTGTAATTACGTATGCATAAAGTTTGTTATACTCATTGTACTTTTATTAGTATATATATATATATAATTTGACTTGTGTTCGAGCCGAGATTAGTTTGAACATGTTTGAGCTCAACTTGAACTTATCGAGCTCAAATTTGATGCCGACCTGAGCATGAGTTGACAAAAGCTTGATTTGAATTTTGGGATTATTTTGATCAATTTTATATGATTTTAATAAAATTATTTATTATTAAATTACAATACAAAAAATTATACAAAATTAATCTAATTGTACACAAAATCAAATTTGAGGATAGTTCTCAATCTAGAGAGTTAGGGTTAGGATTTTTTCTTTTAACTTATCAACTTTATTTTGTTATTATTAACTCCTAAATGTATTTGTTATAAATTAAAAAGTATTATCATATATTAATATAAACAATATTACCAAAAACAAATTTTATTTATAATCTTTCAAGCCGAACCGAATCTAGTGGGGTTTGGCTCAAGCTCGGTTTGTTTAAACATTCAAGCTCAAACAAAAGCTTGACTCGTTTGAGCTTGAAAGGTTAGCTTGAGCTTGGCTCAAGCGAGCTGAGTAGAGCTGAGCCAAGCTCAAAAGCCAGCTTGGCTTGAATCCACGGCCTATGCTTGATAATTACCTGGTTTGGAGCATTCATAGAGATCTCCTGGTTGGCCGTTTATGGTGAAAGCATCAGACTGGTTTGGTTCTCCTCCACTTTTAAGGGCTTCTTGAATTATTTCCATCACGTCTCCCTTGAACCATGATGCTACAAGTACACAGATGAAGAATCAAATGTATGTATATATCCCGAGCTACTCAGTAATTAAATGGTATATATATCATAGGATCAAACAAGCAATCAAATTGGATCGTTAGGATCATTGATCAAGGATTTGGATCAGCTAGATTCATTACTAATGGTTATAGCTTAGCTTAAGCTTATGAAATTCCCCTAGGCTTGATATGGAGATCGAACCTTGGATCATCAACTTGAACTGTTTAATCCTCTACTTAATACTAATTAATCGAAAGATCAAACGCACATACCAATTATAATGGGCACTTCTGCTTGAGGCTTGGGAAATGGATAAGTGGTGCCATTTTTCGGGTAAATAAAGATAGCCCCATGGACTGTAGCTCTCGACCAGTCGCTATGCGCATGCCACCATAGAGTTCCTTCTTCTGTGGAGAATATGACCTCGTAAGTGAAGTTTGCTCCTGGTTGAATTGGGCACTGGGTGATGTAGTCAGGGCCATCTGACCATGGATTCCTTGGCTGCTTAACTCCATGCCTGCAAGCCATTTTCTTCCATTCTTTTATAGTTCAAAACAGTAAGAATAAGTTAGAGAAAGAAGACTCATATATACCAGTGCAGGGTGATGTTATAATCTCCTTTGTTGTGAACATTCACTATCACTGTATCTCCTTTCTGGACATGAATTTCTGGCCCTGGAAACTGCCCATTTACAGTCATCATTTTCTTACTGCTACAGAGTCGAGTGTACCAAGTTTCGGTAATCTACAAGAAAGAGTGTTAAACAAACAAGATCAACAAGTTTCTTCTGTAAAGAAACATATAATTTTAATCATTTATCTATTAAGAGAGAGAAAGGGAGATGGTGAATATGATTAAGCAACCAGTCCATATTACTGTTCAAAGAATGTTAGGCTAGGATGAATAGAGAATTGGATTTTGCTTCTGAGATCGTATAGGTCTAGACCGTGCCCATAAGCACGCCGGATTCAATTTTTTACTAAATCCTAACATGTTTTATTTATTTATTAATCCTTTAAATCCCGTGGTCATGGACACCATCTCAGACCTAAGCATGTTTGCACTGAAACATGGGCTCTACCAGCAAATTAAGCGGAGCTAATTGCCGATCGCCACTGTTAAGCCGCCATGGCGATAGTAGTAAATGCAATTACAGGTACTAATTAGTGACCAACATGAGATGTAGCTACTTACAACATAATCATGGTAGTGGATCTTGCCATAAGCCAAGGATAGGAGGAACCCATCCAACAATAAAAACAGTAAAACCCCGAAGATCAAAACCTTATTCTTCAACTCCATTTCTCCTTTCCTGCTTCTATAATCCTCGACTCATCCTTCAAAGGGCTTTATATAATTTCTCCTACAAACATAAGCTCAACTGTATTAAACCCGGCCCCACATGCTTGACCATTTCCCATTGAAATTTTAGAACTTTAAACTGACAAGTTTCCATATTTTTTTCGCATTCCAGAGTCATAGAATTGAATAAAAAATAACTCTTTTCCTATACCTTCTCTATCTTGGCATGCCAACTGTAAGAAGTTAGCGGTTATTTGGTTTCTTACACAAGATGCCACATGACACTGTCAACTAGAATGTGTCATATATATCATTGTTCCATGGTTTCATGCCTAGATAGTGGGCATACATTATATTTATGGTTGGAAATTATGCTTAAAATCAACCAAAAAAAAAAGAAAAGAAAAGAAATGATGCTTAAAAGCTCTCCCTAATCAACAGTGTTCAGTTCCTGGAAATAAATACAGCTGAAATCATTATGTAAAAGTTTCCTTCGGAAACCTATATTCACGTTACAGAATTTTTATAGTTTTCTTATATAATGTATGATACGGTAATGGAAACAACATTATAAAATGGCCTTTACGAACAATCGATGTTTGTAACTTCTGACACTATATATTACATAACACTATAAAAAAACTACCACTTAGTGACGGAATATTAGAGACGGAAAGAGTTCCGTTTCTAATAAACCACTTTTAGAGATGGAAACTAATGCCATCAGTAATGTCCCGTCTCTAATTACAGTTTCAATTTTCATTGAATTATTTTTTTTAAAAATAATCTGTAGAGACGGAAATATTCCGTCACTAATATTCATATTTTTAATGGACGGAACATTTCCGTCACTAATGTTTTTAGGTACGGTACTCGATATTTTGTGACGAAAATATTCTATCACTAATGTTAATAAAAAAATAGAGATGGAAATATTTCTGTTACAAATGATCAAAAAGTATTCGATACGGATATATTTCCGTCAATATTAAAAAGGCATTAGTGACGGATTTATTTCCGTCTCTAAAAATCGACATAAAAATAGATTCGAGTACCGCGAAAATCACTATTTCCCCCCAAAATCTCTGTATTTCTCTGTTTTCTCTCTCCCGAATCGTCGGTAAGCTCACCGTGCCTGTGTAGTTGCTGCCGGTAAGACCTCTCTCTCTAACTCTCTTTGTTCTCTCTCTCTGGCTCTCTATATTCACTCTCTCTAGCTCTCTTTGTTCTCTTTCTCTCCCTCGCCCTCTCTGTCTCTCTCTATCTTTGTAATTTTTTGCATAATTTACACTGATATTTGATTAATTTATCCTTGTAGTTGTTGCCCAGTAGATGGACCTTAGAGGGAGGTGATTAGGGTTTATGGCAAAATAAAAATTCTACTCTAATTCGCTAAGCAGAATTTCAACTTTTAACAAGTTAAAGGAAATTAGAAGTTAAGCAATTCTAAACATACATTCAAACAAGAGTTAAAGAGATAGAGTTAGAGAAAATGCAAATATAAGTTGACACGTGATGTTTGTTCAAGAGATTTGGCACTTCCCGCCTACGTCCCCGCCTCAAGCTACCTGTTAGAGGATTCACCACGATTTATTCTCAAACGCCAATCTCTCTTCCGGGTTGAGATTAAAACCTTGTTAGAGAACAATCCTCTCTAAACTTAGTCCACTTTTTGGGTTTGGACTTAACCTTTTACAAAGCTCTCCGGCTTCACTGACAAGAATCCATCAATTTTTGATTTCACAACACTCTTTGATAAGAAGTGTTTTACAATCACTTTTTGCTCCTTAATCGAGCTGGATGATTGATAAGTGCTTAATTTTGCTTAATTATCCCCATTTAAATAAGCATTATCATACTTCTTTGGTTTATATCTTCATTTTTACACGTAAAGTGGTGTATTCTCTCCTCACCATTGCGTTGTCCTCTTTCTCTTAATTTTCATGATACATTTGCATGTATTCATACATGTCTTGGAAGGCCGCATGCAAAATATTTTTAAGAGAGACTTATTACGTGTATTTATTTTTTGTAGGAATCCTAACCCCAGACTACTCTCGAGATTCAAGAAGTCCAAAGTTTCAAATAGCTCATGTTCAACTCAAAGATCTAAAAGAGTCAAAGCCCAAGAGCAAAGCCCAAGACCAAGTATAGAAAGATTCTACAACATGCCTGAAGAATCTTAGGAAGATATGGATTAATATGATTTTGGCATAAAAATGGTGGAACTCTCTTGAATTAGAAAGAAGAAGTGTGCTATATTGATGTTTCTATTTCAGAAAAAATGAGAAAGCCTATTTTGGTCACAAGAACTCTTTATTTTGGGTGAATTTTGGAATTCAAGTAAGGAGCTTAATGGAGGTCAACTAAATCTACAAGAAAAGCAAGAAATTTCGTGGATGGCTAGAGGGGTGCTATTATTTAGCAACCAATCCCAAACAAAGAATGAGGATTTCCCGGATTCCCGTCTAATCTGGACAGTACTTACTAATTTGGACATAACTTTTGACTCAAAATTCTGATTAAGGCAAGGTTTGATGTTTTGGAAAGAAGACTTAAAGGAGAACAAAATTGTATTTCATGAAGATCTCCTAATTCGGACGTTTAAGGGGTAAAAACATGTCATCAAGAGGAGGGAAGTACAATTTTGGTTGGAATTTTGGAATTAGAAGTTTCTCTTTTGTTTTTCTTTCCCTTCTCTTTTTCCCTTTAGTCTATATAAACCTAAAGTGAGAGACTTTTGGGGCTCTCTGATCTTTTCTCATTCTCTTTTCTCTCTTCTTCTTTTAGTTTTTTTTGGAGTTATTTTATTGTAGTGTTTGGAAAACCATTAAGGAGGATGACAACTTCAAACATGGTTGGCTAAACACGCTTCTAAGGTTAGGGATTTGAAACCTTTTTTTAATTTATGTGGACGATGTGGATGATTTGATTATTTATTTTAATTGAATAATTTTCTTAGTTTGGTTAATTGTTCATCTCTATATGTTCTTTGATTTCGTATGATCTAATAATATATGGAATGCTTGGATCCCCTGTGAGTTGGATACAAAGTGATTTTTATATTTATCTAATTATTCAATTGAATTTAATAGTCAGTGGTTTTATCGTATAATTTTTCATCTAGATTAAATCTTTATTTAATTCTAGATGTGTTTTCATCCAAATCTAAGCATAAGGAGGGATAGGTGGATTTTCCTGAAACCTTAGATCTCTTTTTCATTGCTTTACAGTTATCAGTAATTTTTGCTCCATTCTCATTGAGTGGAAAACTGATTTTAAATCTCTATTTTCTCTAGATTTCGTTTCCTTAATTCTTGTTGCACAATAGTCAATCCATGTGGATTCGACCTTGTGCTCACCAGATACATCAACTGTGTCACTTGTGCACTTGCAAGTATATTATGTTTACTCTTGATTTTATGTCCATTAATTTGGATTAAATTAAGTTGTAACAAGTTTTTGGCGCCGTTGTCGGGGATTGCAACGTGTGACGAGAACACGGGTTACGAAATTCTCCCATTCCCCATTCCCTCTAATTCTAACTCCTAACTTTTAATTTCTGCACCTGACTTCTAACTTCTAACTTCTAACTGCTAACTTTTACTTTCTTGCTTCTAACTTCTAACTGCTAACTTTTACTTTCTTGCTTCTAACTTCTAACTGCTAACTGCTAACTTTTACTTTCTTACTTCTTAACTTGAAAAAAAAAAAAAAAAGTCTGAATTTTTATTTTTATTTTTAGTGGAAGGTTGGAATTCCTTGCACCCTCCCACAGTAGGAAGTCAATTAATTTGCTTGAAGGGAATATATAACATAGGTGGAAGGTTGGAATTCCGTGCACCCTCCCACGGTAGGTAATTAAGCGAATTGATATTGCTCGTGTAAAACAGGTACATCTATTGCTTGCCTACTTGGAAACAGACATTGCTTTGCCTAAGTTCAGGAATTTCTTCACTTCTGGTAAACTCACTCCTTCACTTTCGTTATTCTCCTACTTATCTTACATCTACTGTCAACTTACAACCTAGTGGGGAAGCTCGGCGTATACTCTGTATACGTGTCTCGTCTGTCGCCCCTTTAGCTAGCTTGTTCGTATAGAAGACTTATAGGAGGTGCATGCATTCTTATTTGAATCCGTGACTTTCCCTTTGAGTTCTCTCATTTGTATGATCACGTGGAATCGAGATCACACAAGCCGCTTGAGGAGAACAGACTTTGAGATTGAAGACTTGTCTAATAACTTGTTTGAAGATTCTGATCATTCTTATTCATCAGACACTATGACTGACAATGAAAGTGATCAGGGGGATAATGGAGTTCATAATAATCCACCAATGCTGACCTTGCGTGAATATTTGCAACCAACAAGGACGAGTTCTCCGTCTTGTATGGTTTTTCCCACTAATGCAAATACTTTTGACTTAAAACCGGGAGTGATTCAATTACTTCATAAGTTCCATGGCTTAGACTCAGAAAGTCCTTACCTACACTTGAAAGAATTTGATGAGGTTTGTGCAACCTTGTGCAATCAAAATGTTAGTGATGATGTGGTTAGGTTAAAATTGTTCCATTTCTCTTTAAAAGAGAAGGCCAAAAATTGGCTAAATTCTCTAAAGCCAAGATCTATTGGCACATGGCAAGAACTGACCAGGGAGTTTCTAAAAAAAATTTTCCCTACCCATAAGACTAATACTCTTAGGAGGAACATCATGAATTTCTCCCAAAAGGAGAATGAAACTTTTTTCCAATGTTGGGAACGTTTCAAAGAATTATTGTTGACTTGCCCCCATAATGGCTACGAGACATGGCGCACCGTTAGTTTCTTCTATGAAGGTTTAACCTCTCAAATGCATCAGTTTGTAGAGATGATGTGCAATGGTGAGTTTCTAAATAAAGATCCTGAAGAGGCTTGAGATTATTTTGACCAATTAGCTGAAAATGCCCAATCTTGGGATAACACTGATAGATCTGATAGGTCAGATAAGATCAAGGCCATGACTAAGGGAGGTATGTACCTCCTGAAAGAAGAGAATAATGATGTGAATGCCAAAATAGCCAGTTTGACCAGAAAAGTAGAAGCCATGGAACTTATGAAAGTAAACTCAATTAAGGCCACTAAAAAAGTGGAAGATGTTTGTGGCATATGCGAGACTAATGTACACCGAACTCAGGATTGTCCAACAATCCCAGCTTTTCAAGAGGTGTTACATGATCAAGCAAATGTCATGAACACCTATAAAAGGCCTTTTTCTTCTCCCTACTCGGAAACTTACAATCCTGGGTGGAGGAACCATCCCAACTTTAGTTGGAAAAATGATCCTACTGCAAACAACCCTCCTCAGGAGCCTTCCACTCATACTCCTTATATGCCTCCACATAAGAAGACCCTTGAGGAGACGTTGCAACAATTCATGCAAGGTCAAACAAACATAAATAATCAGACAATGCAAGCTATCAATGATCTGAAGAATTCTGTCAAAGAGTTGACCTCTTCATTGAGCATTCAAGAAAAGGGCAAATTTCCTGCTCAATCTCAACCAAATCCTAGAGGTCAATTTGAGGTAAGTAATTCAAATTCTTCAGATTCCCAAGAGGAACATATCAAGTCCATCACCACTCTACGAAATGGAAAAATAATTGATAAAGATACTCCAAAGAAGGTTCACAAACCTGAGAAATCTTTAAAATCAAAGAGTGATGATGAACTTGTTAAGTCCAAATTTGATATGGTTTTGCAATGTCCGATACCTGCTCATTTTCCCCAAAGGTTACAACCTCCTCAAAAGTTAGTTAATAATGCTGATATATTAGAAATCTTCAAACAGGTAAAGATCAACATCCCCTTGTTAGACGCTATCAAACAAATTCCATCATATGCCAAATTCTTAAATGATTTATGTACAGTCAAGCGTAGGCTTAATGTACAAAAGAAAGCTTTCTTAACAGAACAAGTGAGTGCAATCATTCAACATAATACCCCACCCAAATACAAAGATCCAGGATGCCCAACAATTTCTTGTATTATTGGGAACTTCAGGATAGAGTAAGCTTTGCTTGACCTTGGGGCTAGTGTTAACCTCTTACCCTACTCGGTGTATGAGCAGTTGGGTCTTGGTGAGCTAAAGCCCACTAAGGTAACACTCCAACTTGCTGACCGTTCAGTGAAAATACCATGAGGGGTAGTTGAGGATGTGTTAGTCCAAGTAGACAAATTTTACTTTCCTGTTGATTTTATTGTCTTGGACACACAACCTGTGTTGAATGCATGCACTCAAATTCCTGTTATTTTAGGCCGCCCATTCCTTGCAACCTCCAATGCTTTGATCAATTGCAGGAATGGTGTCATGAAACTCTCGTTTGGCAACATGACTTTGGAATTAAATATTTTTAATATCTGCAAACAACCTGGGGATGATGATGATGATGTGCATGGAGTAAACTTGATTGAAACTCTTGTGAAAGACCAATTTCTTCAATCTTCTTTTTCTGATCCTCTAGAAGCTTGTTTGGTACATTTTAATGATTTTAATGAGGACATTTTAATTAATTCTATAAACTCTTTGTTGGAATTTGTTCCGGTGTTGGATACTAACAAGTGGAGATCACGTTTTAAGGAATTGCCACCTCGCGATACCCTACCCCTCCCGTCAAGTATCCAAACACCAAAGCTTGAGTTGAAACCTTTGCCAGCTGATTTCAAATATGCATTTTTGGGACAAGCAGAGACATTCTCAGTGGTCATCTCCTCACAATTGAATAAGACTCAGGAAGAAAAATTAATTGATGTTCTTAGAGAACACAAAGGTGCAATAGGGTGGACCATAGCTGATATTAAGGGAATCAGTCCCTTAATTTGTACCCATAATATATATTTGGAGGATAATGCTAAACCCTCTAGAGAGATGTAGAGCAGGCTGAATCCCAACATGAAAGATGTGGTTAGAGTAGAGGTCCTAAAACTTTTGGATGTAGGGATCATATACCCTATTTCTGATAGTCAGTGGGTTAGTTCTACCCAAGTGGTACCTAAGAAATCCGGTATAACTGTAGTCAAGAATGCTAATGATGAATTAATCCCAACTAGAGTCACAACTGGTTGGCGAGTGTGCATTGACTATAGGAAGTTGAACTCAGTGACTAGGAAAGACCATTTCTCATTGCCCTTCATGGACCAAATTTTAGAAAGAGTAGCTGGTCATAAATTTTATTGTTTCCTAGATGGGTACTCCGGTTATAATCAGATAGAAATTGCACCTGAGGATCAAGAAAAGACCACTTTTACATGTCCATTCGGCACTTTTGCTTATCGAAGGATGCCATTTGGGTTGTGTAATGCTCCTGCCACATTCCAAAGATGCATGTTGAGTATATTTAGCGATATGGTGGAGCGTTTTCTTGAAGTGTTTATGGATGATTTTTCTGTGTTTGGTGATTCTTTTGATGATTGTCTGTTTCATTTAAAGAATGTTTTGGTTAGATGTGAGGAGAAAAACCTCATTCTGAATTGGGAGAAGTGTCATTTTATGGTCTCTAAAGGGATCGTGCTTGGCCACATTGTCTCCTCCCGAGGAATCGAAGTGGATAGAGCCAAAATTGATCTGATAGCCAATTTGCCTACTCCAAAGACCATTAAGGACATTAGGTCTTTTCTAGGTCATGCAGGATTTTACAGAAGGTTTATTAAAGACTTTAGTGCAATATCTAGACCATTGTGTAACCTTCTATCAAAGGAAAACTCCTTCGAGTGGACTAAAGCATGCCAGGAAGCTTTTGCAAAGTTGAAAGACATGTTGACTTCTGCTCCTATAATGCAACCACCTGATTGGAGTTTACCATTTGAAATCATGTGTGATGCTAGTGATTATGCGGTTGGGGCCGTGCTAGGGCAACACAAGGATAAGAAGCCTTGTGTCATTTACTATGCAAGTAGGACCTTGAACAGTGCTCAGATGAACTATTCTACTACCGAAAAAGAACTCCTAGCCATAGTCTTTGCACTTGACAAGTTCCGATCTTACTTGATTGGATCTCGAATTATTATATTCACTGACCATGCAGCTTTAAAGTACCTTCTTTCTAAGAAGGATGCTAAACCAAGACTCCTTAGGTGGATCCTTCTACTCCAGGAATTTGACTTAGAAATTAAAGATAAAAAAGGAGTAGAAAATGTAGTGGCTGATCATTTATCCCGTCTTGTGCTCTCTGATTCCTTGGAGACAATGCCGATCAAAGACACGTTTCCCGATGAGCAACTTTTTGCTGTCTCCCAATTACCTTGGTTTGCGGATATTGCAAATTATCTTGTTACAGGTAACCTTCCTATTAATTGGAAACAACAAGATAAAAAGAAATTTTTGACCGAGGTACGTAGATTTTTCTGGGATGATCCTTGTCTGTTTAAATATTATTCTGATCAAATTATTAGGAGATGTGTGCCTGATTCTGAACACCTGAATGTCATCTCCTTTTGTCACTCTGAAGCATGTGGTGGTTATTTTTCAGCCAAAAAGACTACCGCAAAAATTCTGCAATGCGGTATTTATTGGCCCACTCTTTTTAAGGACACTCATGAGTTTTGCAAAGCATGCGAGCGTTGCCAAAAATTAGGAGGAATCTCCCATCAGAATATGATGCCTCTCAACCCAATTTTGATTATTGAAGTCTTTGACTGTTGGGGCATCGATTTCATGGGACCATTCCCTCCTTCTTTTGGGTATCTTTATATCTTAGTAGCCGTTGATTATGTGTCAAAATGGATCGAGGCTGTTCCAAGCAAAACCAATGACCACAAAACGGTCTTGCGATTTTTAAAAGAAAATGTTTTATCAAGGTTTGGAACACCTCGAGCTATTATCAGTGATGGGGGTACGCACTTCTGTAATCGACCTTTTGAGGCCTTGATGAAAAAATATGGGATAACCCATAAAGTTTCTACCCCTTATCACCCACAAACAAGTGGACAAGTGGAGATATCCAATCGGGAGATTAAACATATTTTACAAAAAACTGTAAATCCAGACCGTAAGGATTGGTCATCACGACTAACCGATGCGCTATGGGCTTACCGTACAGCTTTCAAAACCCCGATTGGAATGTCTCCATATCGAATTGTCTTTGGAAGAGCTTGTCACTTGCCTGTTGAATTGGAACACAAGGCTTACTGGGCGATAAAGACACTCAATTTTGATTTGGAGAAAGCAAGCTCGCTTCGCAAACTCCAACTGGATGAGTTGGACGAAATTCGAAATGATGCTTACGAGAGTGCCAAAATTTACAAGGAAAGAATGAAGGTTTTTCATGATAAGCATATTCTTCGAAAATCTTTTGAGCCTTCTCAAAAAGTTCTTTTGTATAATTCTCGTTTGCATCTATTTCCTGGTAAGCTTCGATCTCGTTGGACAGACCCTTTCATTGTGAAAACTGTTTACCCTTATGGAACTGTCGAGATTGAGAATCCTGAAAACGGTAATGTTTTTAAAGTCAATGGTCAACGATTGAAACCGTTTTTGGAGAATTTCACCCTAGATGTTAAGTCCACAACTCTGGAAGATCTCGTTTATCCTGATTGATCATTTCTCTCCCTTAAGGAGAACTTCTGTATATACTATGCATTTTTGTTTTTTTACTTGCTTTGATTGATTAGTTCATATCCCTATGATGTTTCATACCCTCTATCTCTTTTTGATCTCTCAATGTTATATTTCATATAAATCTCTATTTGAAACATTGAGGACAATGTTCGATTTAGGTTGGGGGTGTAGATCTGTGCTTTATTGTTGGGATAATCTCTGCTAATAGTAGACCATCACATTCCTCCTTTACAAAAAAAAATAAAAAATAAAAAAAAAAAAAAATTGTGTTTTTGTCCTGGCTACTGTCTATTTCTTCCTTGCCTTTTATCTATTGAGCTATTGAATTTTGGATTATAAAGGCACATGGTGAAAATCTTTAAGAAGCTCAATTCTAGTTGTTTAAAATGAAAAGTCTTTGTTACTAATTCTCAGTTAGTGAAAATTATAAATTGCTGAATTTTTGAACTTTCACTACACATCTGACTCAATATCTAGAGCTAGGTTGAATTTGGTAGTTGTTGACTTGATAATTGTCTGGAATGTAGGGAGAAACCAAGTCTGATGAACTATGACTATCTTGTTCACTTGGTTTGCTGGTAAGAAGAAAAACAGAACTGGGTTATGATGAAGTCATGGAAAGAAACCAGTGAATTAAACCAGGTACTTTGAAAAGGGCTACCTCTTGTTAGGTCTTTGAAAAAAAAAAAAAAAAAAGGGAAAAGAAAGAAAGAAAAAGGATATGGACATTTGAAACTGTGCTCTCAATGTTGAAATATCAGTTTGTTTTGCTATGACTTTGTTAAAACAAGTTGGGTGAAAGCCGTCATTGTAAAAAAGCGAATAAACTGGAATATCACAGATAAAGCCCATGAGGTATTAAGGTGAATATCCACAACTTTCGTGATCCTGGACAGATTAGCTTAGTTTTGAATCAGATCCTTAGGCTAACCCGACCATTCTATGGTGATTAAAAAGTTGGCTCTGCTTAAGGAAATCGATACTTTGGATATTTGTCAGATTGCACATGCACTCAAAATTTTCTAAATGGTGACTTAGTGATTTGGACTTTATTTAGAATGCTGGAATATATGGCTGAAATATAATGAAAACCAGTGCCCTAATAATTCTAAATTTGATGCCTTGATTAGGATGTGCAACATGAAGAAGTTTATTATGAGTAATTTTAGTTCTTCTTCAATTGTTTTGAAAAGATAAATCTGTTTTGAAAAGGAGGATTGTGAGTCATGCTTTATAGTTATTATCCTGATTAATTGATTGACTATATTCTGCCTCTTAAATCTGAGTTGAAATCATTGTCACAGATGGGTGATGCTACTGAGAGATGAACTGAGATTCTTTCAAAATTTCTTGGTTGTCATGCATAATGAAAGTTTTCTGATTGTCTCATAAAATTGAAATGATGATATTTTAATATTGCTTCTTCACATTTTTTTTTGCTCGAGGACTAGCAAAATGCTGGTTGGGGGGTATTGATAAGTGCTTAATTTTGCTTAATTATCCTCATTTAAATAAGTATTATCATACTTCTTTGGTTTATATCTTCATTTTTACACGTAAAGTGGTGTATTCTCTCCTCACCATTGCGTTGTCCTATTTCTCTTAATTTTCATGATACATTTGCATGTATTTATACATGTCTTGGAAGGCCGCATGCAAAATATTTTTAAGAGAGACTTATTATGTGTATTTATTTTTTGTAGGAATCCTAACCCAGACTACTCTCGAGATTCAAGAAGTCCAAAGTTTCGAATAGCTCATGTTCAACTCAAAGATCTAAAAGAGTCAAAGCCCAAGACCAAGTATAGAAAGATTCTACAACATGGCTGGAGAATCTTAGGAAGATATGGATTAATATGATTTTGGCATAAAAATGGTGGAACTCTCTTGAATTAGAAAGAAGAAGTGTGCTATATTGATGTTTCTATTTCAGAAAAAAGGAGAAAGCCTATTTTGGTCACAAGAACTCTTTATTTTGGGTGAATTTTGGAATTCAAGCAAGGAGCTTAGTGGAGGTCAACTAAATCTACAAGAAAAGCAAGAAATTTCGTGGATGGCTAGAGGAGTGCTATTATTTAGCAACCAATCTCAAACAAAGAATGAGGATTTCCCGGATTCCCGCCTAATCTGGACAGTACTTACTAATTTGGACATAACGTTTGACTCAAAATTCTGATTAAGGCAAGGTTTGATGTTTTGGAAAGAAGACTTAAAGGAGAACAAAATTGTATTTCATGAAGATCTCCTAATTCGGACGTTTAAGGGATAAAAACATGTCATCAAGAGGAGGGAAGTGCAATTTTGGTTGAAATTTTGGAATTAGAAGTTTCTCTATTGTTTTTCTTTCCGTTCTCTTCTTCCCTTTAGTCTATATAAACCTAAAGTGAGAGACTTTTGGGGCTCTCTAATCTTTTCTCATTCTCTTTTCTCTCTTCTTCTTTTAGTTTTTTTTTGAGTTATTTTATTGTAGTGTTTGGAAAACCATTAAGGAGGATGACAACTCCAAACATGGTTGGCTAAACACCCTTCTAAGGTTAGGGATTTGAAACTTTTTTCCAATTTATGTGGACGATGTGGATGATTTGATTATTTATTTTAATTGAATAATTTTATTAGTTTGGTTAATTGTTCATCTCTATATGTTCTTTGATTTCGTATGATCTAATGATATATGGAATGCTTGGATCCCCTGTGAATTGGATACAAAGTGATTTTTATATTTATCTAATTATTCAATTGAATTTAATAGTCAGTGGTTTTATCGTATAATTTTTCATCTAGATTAAATCTTTATTTAATTCTAGATGTGTTTTCATCCAAATCTAAGTATAAGGAGGGATAGGTGGATTTTCCTGAAACCTTAGATCTCTTTTTCATTGCTTTACAGTTATCAGTAATTTTTGCTCCATTCTCATTGAGTGGAAAACTGATTTTAAATCTCTCTTTTCTCTAGATTTCGTTTCCTTAATTCTTGTTGCACAATAGTCAATCCCTGTGGATTCGACCCTGTGCTCACCAGATACATCAACTGTGTCACTTGTGCACTTGCAAGTATATTATTTTTACTCTTGATTTTATGTCCATTAATTTGGATTAAATTAAGTTGTAACAATGATCTCTCTTTGGCTCACTTGAAATTTACCAAAGTATGGAGTTGAATAGCTCAAGAACTTGGATTTGGGGATTCTAGGTTCAACTTGATAGATTTGAAAATCTAAGCTTCGAGTGAATGATTTTAAAGATTGGAAGTATTGGAGTTCTTCTTTTCATTCATAATTCAATCCTATTTATTGTCTTTAAGAAAATATAACCGTTGGAGGCTTCATGAGAACTCAAAAAGCCGTTAAAAAACTAGCCATTGGGGTTTACTATGCATTTCCCGCAACTTATCGTCGACGACAACACTTGGGTGTATCTCAGACGTCGAGGACATAGAGCAAAAATATTTGCTAAGCTATTGTCCATTACAGACGTCGATGACAGAGGTTTGACTTTTCCAGACGTCGACGACACCTTTGTATTTTCACATTTTTCTCATCTTTTTAAGACGTTTATGATGGAAATGAATTCTTAGGTCTTTGACTTTTTCATTATCATGTTTTTAGCCATGTTTTAAGATGTCTTAGAGCCTTTGAATATTATCCAAATGGGTCAAAGCTTCCTAAGGTCAATCTAGGTCACTTGAGAATTTCAACCGACCAATTTTGAGGACTTCTTACAAAAGTCACTTTTGACTCTACTAAAAAAAACATCAAACCTTCTTGAGTCTTGATCTTCATTTTGGATCTGATTTGGCTTTAGCTTCATGATCATTCTTCTTGAATTCGATCTTCATGGTTTGGCTTTGAGATCTTCTTGGACTTTGGTCTTGATTATGATCTTTTTTAATCTTCAAGACTTTAACTACTTAATAGTTTGATTTTGATATTCAATATGATCCATTGCATTGCTTGACTTGATTGATGAATCTTCTTTAAGGATGACTCTTTTTCATGTTTTTTCTCAGAATGGTATGGCTTATGCACTTGGTATTCTGTTTTTCATATAAACTCAAACAAACACTAGTAATTCAAATTTAATTTCATTGTTGAGTTATCATAAAAAATAATGATGTTACCTTAGGTATAAACCTAAAGGCTAACAATCTTCCCCCTTTTGATGATGACACAATAATAGAATGGGATGAGATTAAGCTCTCCCTCAATATATGAATTCTATGAATTTTTTAGGCTAGATCCCCCTAAACATATACATATACCTTTTTAGATAAGAGTTCAATTCTTTGCATATTTTAGATAGACCATTCACTAATTATGAACCCATTTTTTATTCATTTTGATTCAAACAATTGAAACAAATTTGAATATTTCATTTGAGTTTATTTATTTTTTTATTGGCTCTGAATACCAATTGAAATATAAAACTTAGGGGTTTAGGAATTTATCATTCCATTATCACATTTCTCCCCTTGAAATCATCAAAAAACATGAACAAGCATAACATTTAATACATGATACCAAACATAATAATTTCAAATAATACATAATTTCAAATAAGACATATCAATTCAAGGATAGTGAAAAAAAAATGTTCTAATTCTTGAGCTTGTTAGGTAGTTGCTCTGTAATAACTAGTGCGGATACCAAAGACTTACGACATCACTCAGTTAAACATTGTGCAGTGATACGTATCAAACAATCATTAAAGGATTATATCAAAACGTATCATACTATTTCAAACAAGTGATAGCATCAGACATCAAACATCAATTCAAGCATATCATCAAAACATGTTATTACATCAAGACTCATAATACCAATACCAAATTAAGGATTGCATAACACATAGTCAATCAAAGTGTATAAATATCATTTCAAATTTCAATCAATTATATCGTATATTTCAAGTATATTAAGTATTTCAAGCAAAATAGCATATTTCAAGTATTCAACATATACTCATGTATCAAGTTCAAATCATCAATCATTTTCATATACATATACATGTAATCCATTATTGCATATCAACCATTAGTCCAATTGACCTAGCATAATATATCATATTATTGCACACAAATCATATTCAACCATGTCATCAAATATTCAATCATTTCAAGTCATTGTAAAAAATATCATCATATAATTCAAATAAATATAAATTTAAGCATATAGAATCAATCAAAATATACTCAATTCAATTTAAGTAAGTTGAACATTCATCAAGCATGATCAAATATCTCACATTAACACATATCATGCTTTATCAATAGAGAAAATCATACAAATTTACCATTTAAGCACATTTCCTTTGAATAAATCCTACAATATGTGTTTAGGTTACACCTTTTGGTACTCAAACCATCTTGGGTCCAACTAGTTTTTCTTTGGGGTGAATAGTTCCTTTTGGAACACAAATTTGCTTCACCTTCTTATTTCCAATGATTTTATATTTAACATTAAAATAGTTGAATTTTTTTTCGTAATTCTTTTGTTTCTTATCTTGGTTATAGCCTAATCCGGCTTTATTAAAGACACATCTTTGTTTACAAAGCATTGTATTTAAAGTCTTTTTGTCATTAGTAAATTTTATAACAATGCTATTTAAGTCATTTACTTTAGATTTCAAGTCTATACATTCAATGCATTCAATAGATGTGACTTGAGGATTTAAAGTAATTTCTTCTTTTTCCTTTCTTAATTTTTCATTTTCCTCTTTCAAGATTGTACATTCATTTTGCAAAAACTCATTTTTGTTTGAAAGAGATGAAATTTTCTTTTTAAGCCTTTTAGTTTTAGAAGCTAAATTTTCAAATTCACAGTATAGTTCATCATAAGCTTCTCTTAAATCATTAAAGGAAAGAGATTCGTTATCGGAAGAATTTACCTCATCCTCATTGTGGGTCATAAGGCAAGGTCAGGTCGCTCCTCATCACTTGAGCTAGCATCGGATTCACTTAAGTTAGAGTCATCCCAAATAGCTTTCATTGTCTTCTTCTTGTATTTATGACTTTTCTTGTATAAGGGCAATTGGGCTTGATGTGACTTGGCTTCTTGCATTCATAGTACATGATGCCTTCTTTTTTGCTCATTTTTCTTTTGACAACTTCTTTTTCAAATTCTTTCTTGTAGGCCACCTTTTGAAAATTTTCTTGTGTTTCAAGAATTTCTTGAATTTTCTTATTATAAGTTCAATCTCTTCTTCACTTTCATCCTCATCCTCTTCACTTTCTTCTTTGTTGTAGGAGGATTTCAAGGCATGTCCCCTCATTAGCTTTGGCTCATCTTCTTGTTGATTTCTCATAATTACTTCATGAGTCATAAGGGATCCAAGAAGCTCATCTATTAGTAGCTTTGTACGATCCTTGACTTCTTGGATTGTCGTGACTTTGAGAGCTCATTCATTTGATAATGATCGGAGGATCTTCCTTACATTTTCTGCATTAATATAAATCTTACAAAGAGATTTAAGTTCATTAATATTGTTAGTGAATCTAGAAAACATAATGGAGATGAGTTCACTTTTTATCATTTTAAACATTTCATATTCATAAACCAACAAGCTAATTTTTTGTTCTTTAACTTGGTTGGTTCCCTCATAGGTTATTTGGAGTTTATCCCAAATTTCCTTTGCGGAGTCACAAGCCGATATTTTATTGAACTCTTGTGCACTATAGCTTTAACATTGAGTTGAACAAGTTTAATGTCGGTTTGAGTCCATTCATCATCATCCTTTGGTATTTGAATACCATTGATATTTTTAGTGGGGATGTGAGAACCATTTACAATTATTTTCCAACAATGATAGTCTAAAGCTTGAATGAAATACATCATTCTCACTTTTCAAAGTTATAGTTTTTTACATTAAACAATGGTGGTCTAAGGGTAGATTGGTCTTCTCCTATGGTAAATACATTAATATTTTCCATTATTGCCAATAAAAAAACTTTACTCTAAGATGATTAAATCTTCTATAAACAGAGACCTAGACTTTGATACCAATTGTTTCCCAGTAGATGGACCCTAGAGAGGGGGTGATTAGAGTTTATGGCAAAATAAAAATTCTACTCCAATTTCCTAAACAGAATTTCAAATTTTAACAAGTTAAAGGGAAATAGAAATTAAGTAATTCTAAACATACATTCAAACAAGAATTAAAGAGATAGAGTTAGAGAACATACAAACACAAGTTGACACGCGATGTTTGTTCATGAGGTTCGGCAATTCCCGCTATGTCCCGGCCTCAAGCTACCCACTAAAAGATTTACCACGATTTATTCCCAATCGCTAATCTCTCTTCCGGGTCGAGATTAAAACCTCACTAGGGAACAATCCTCCCTAAACTTAGTCCACTTTCTGGGTTTGGACCTAACCTTTTACAAAGCTCTCCGGCTTCACAGACAAGAATCCATCGATTCTTGATTTCACAATACTCTTTGATAAGAAGTGTTTTACAATCACTTTTTACTCCTTAACCGAGCTAGATGATCTCTCTTTAGCTCACTTGAAATCTCCCAAAGTATGGAGTTGAATAGCTCAAAAACTTGAATTTGGGGATTCTAGGTTCAACTTGATAGATTTGGAAATTTAAGTTTGGAGTGAATGATTTTAAATATTGGAAGTATTGGAGTTCTTCTTTTCATTCATAATTCAATCCTATTTATAGCCTTTGAGAAAATATAGCCGTTGGAGGTTTCATGTGAACTCAAAGAGCAGTTAAAAACTAGCCGTTGGGTTTACTGCGCATTTCCCTCAACTTGTCGTTGACAGAAGCCTAACTTTTCTAGACGTCGACAACACCTCTGTATTTTCACATTTTTCTCATTTTTTTAAGACCTTTATGATGGGAATGAATTCCTAAGTCTTTGGCTTTTTCATTATCATGTTTTAAGATGTCCTAATGCATTTGAATATTATCCAATTGGGTCAAGGTTTCCTAAGGTTAATCAAGGTCACTTGAGCATTTCAACCGACCAATTTTGAGGACTTATTAAAAACATCACTCTTGACTCTACTAAAAAAACATCAAACCTTCTTGAGTCTTGATCTTCAGTTTGGATCTGATTTGGCTTTAGCATGATCCTTCTTCTTGAATTTGATCTTCATGGTTTGGCTTTGAGGCTTTGAGATCTTCTTGAACTTTGGTCTTGATTATGATCTTCTTTAATCTTCAAGACTTTAACTACTTCATAGCTTGATTTTGATCTTCAATATGATCTATTGCATTGCTTGACTTGATTGATGAATCTTCTTCAAGGATGACTATTTTTCATGTTTTTTCTCTAAATGGTATTGCTTATGCACTTGGTATTCTGTTTTTCATATAAACTCAAGCAAGACATTAGTAACTTAAATTCAATTTCATTGTTGAGTTATCATAAAAAATAATGATGTTACCTTAGGTAAAAACCTAAAGGCTAATAGTAGTGACACAGGTGAACCAAAACAAGGGTTGATTTTAGATCACAGTGAAAATTCCACGTTTGCACAGGTGAATCTTAACTATATGATGCTTTGTTACTATTGAAGTATGTCATGGTTTGGTATTTGGGGTTTTGGGTTTCAATGGATCAAAGAGCACCAACTGTGTAAATATGAAAAGAAAATATAACCTTAGGAATTATAAAATTTAACCCTAGGAGAACCAAAAGTTTAGGGTTAAAGGACCATGAGCCAACCATTTTAGCCAGAATTTATGTAATGATCTAAAATGCCTGGCTCGTGGTCCTTCAAATATTGCAAGCAAATTTCAACGGGTTGTCATCAATGAGTTTCAGTTTCTCACAAAGTCGGTTGATAGTAAGAAGAAGACGCAAAATAGCGATGTTGTCCTTACTAAAGAGACCACGAGCTTTGTATCTGTGAGGGACAATTCGCCGCGAATAGATGATATTACCTACTTTGGAGTTTTGCAAGAAATCATCAAAGTAAACTACTGCGAAGGGAGAAAGATTGTGTTATTTAAGTGTGATTGGTTTGATGTTATGCCACAAGGTAGGGACATCACAGAAGATGAGTTTCAATTTATGCTTGTTAATCTTCAATGGTTGCTAAAAACCGATGAACCTTTTGTGCTCGCCTCGCAAGCCATGCAAGTCTTTTATGTTGAAGACCTGCAAAAGAAATACTGACGCATCGCTATTCAGATTAAACATAGGGAATACTTCGATATGCGACATGGGGTACATTCAAATTTGGGTGAGGCATGCCCCAAATTGTCACAACCAAACTGTCCTGTACGATTAGATGCCATTGGAGCTGATGTTGATAATATTAATTAGTGATTTTAGGCCCAATATCCCTGTCACAATTGTTGATATACCTCTAACCATAACTGAGGCGGAGCCTTTAGATGATCGGTCAGAGGAGTCTGAGCTCAAAGACTCCGAGGAAGATGACAGACTTAATGACAATTAACTTGTATTCAAACACTTGATGTATTTTCTTAACAATCTATATTTTAACTGCTAAATGGAATGTACACTTGTTTGAAGTTTATTTTAATTAGCTTACATCATCAATAATTAATGGAACAGAGTGTCTTGGGTAATTAATGGAATAACTTACATCATCATTTATAAACTGGTTCTTGGTAGCATTTATAGTTATTTGTGGTTTATTTGTCTATTTCAATATAACACTATAAAAGCAACTGCATGGAGATGTAGTCTAGAAGACCACGGGGAAAGAGTGTCTGGTCCTCTACTTCAGAGTAAGGACAGTCTTTTTTTTTTCAGACTTGTACTTCCTAGCCAGGGGGCATGCTACACTAAGATTAGGTTCACCCAGCCAAGCATGTGCCAGCCCATTAGGTGGCAACCTAGACTATACCACCTCAGTCTATTCCACCCTAGTCTATGTCAGCCCAGCCTGTAGGAGGTAAATATATGTGATACTTTCTTTTCTAAGTATATGAAACCAATACTAAAGGCAACCTATTGTATTCATTTAAGTTTATATATCTTGTATGGTGACAACACAGACCAGACGAACCAGGGGTCCGAACAGGCTTCCACCACTGCCCCCATTCCATATAGGGCACATCACCGTGCCTATTAATGCGAGAGGGCAACCTGTTGACATAACCGCGACTTCATTGATGACCAGGATGTCATTCCATTGGTGACATACCATGATTGGAGGCATGTCCCAAATGAGATGATCCAGGCCATGCATGATAGAGTTTTGGTAAGACAACTTCTGTCACAATCAAATTTATTAAAGCATTACAGATTGATTGGAATGGCGTATAACGTTTATCTCTAATTATCTTTTTTATAGAGTCGTTTCGACATCCCCGTCTCGCGCACGAGGGTTTGGGTGGTTCAAAAGTGTAACACATTATGGAAAGCCTGGAGGAAGAGACTTTTTGATAAATTCTACGATGTTGCGTGCCCACTAACGATGGAATATGAGAATGTAGATAATAGGGTGACCCCATCCCAGTGGAGGGCACTCGTCGACCATTGGATGATAGAGGATGCACAAGTATGAACATTGTTTACTTTGTAATGATTTATATCAATACTGTCACACAACTAACTGAATTACATCATTCATAATAGGTTATTTGGGCTAGAAAAAAGGATAATAGAGCCCAACTTCATATGTCCCGCACAGTAGGGACGAGGACTTACGCCCAATACAGGGCGACTGAGGTATATGTATTGACTAGTTTTATTATATATGTATTCAAATAATGCACTACGCCATATTATATTTGTTGTGAAGTTATTAATCGTAGTTAAATTCTTTCATGAAACAAGTAAATGACCCAAATGGGTAGGAGCTGGACCGGATGCATATGTTCAGGATCACCCATACATGTAGGGATGAGACTTTCATCAATTAGGCATCTGCGGATGTGATTTTACGCACTTCATGATGATCTCAATTTTAATATACAACCATATGTAATTTGTTTTATTCTTATTTTAACTTTAAGATATATCTATAACTACAGACACATATGAACACAATTCTGAGTCAGCGTCCTGAGGGCAGTGCTAGTAACACTGCCCACAAACGAGGTATTCACTCAGGTGATGGGTCCAGACAGACACGGCCGCGTCCTCATTTATTGACTGGGTGTTTCCCCATAAAAGTTCCACGCTCCTGATGTGGACCATTGGAGGAGTAGAGCAGAGGCTACGCACTGTGAGGTTTTGGCTACCCAGGCAACCATGCAGGCTCAGATGGGTGATATGAACAAGTACTTTGCCGAGGTTGCAGAATTCTTCCAGATTGGGGCATTCTCATCCTTCCCCACACCACCTATGCATTGCCGCCCATATCAGGATGATTCCACCCAACCTCCAGATGATCTTATTGTATATAGATTTATCATCCATGCTTGACATGTGATGTTTGTGGTTGTGGATTTTTATGCTACTATTTGATTGTTTATATGATTGTGGTTCATTTCTGTGAGCTTTGCTACTATAACATGCAGTTGAATGTGCTCTATATGTGAATAAACAGGTTACAGGTTGAATGTAATGAATTTACATGGTATAGGTTGAATGTGAATGAATGTATAGGTTACAGGTTAAATGTGAATGAGTGGACAGGTTACTGAAAAAAAAAAAGCTTTTAGAGATGAAAAAATGTCTGTCACTATTGATATTTGAGCATTAGAGATGGAAATTGTTTCGTCGCTAATAGTATTAGATGCGGAAATTGTTCTGTCACAAGTAAGATATTACAGACGGCTGTATTTCCGGTTATAAATTAGTGACGCTAGCATCCGCAACGGTATAGTGACGGTTATATGTTCTGTCTCTAATAGTATTAGGGATGAAAAATTTAGTATTAGAGACGGAAATTTTTTGTCTCTAAGCGGTAGATTTGTTGTAGTGAGGCATTGGATTGTCTCTAGAAAATGCCAGAAAAATGGTCTCAGGCTCTACACATCATCCGACATGTGGCAATAAAAAAGGGAGAGATATCAAGTCGGGAGAAGTCAAAAACATGGGAAAAAATGAAATGAATTCTCCCTCTTTTTATCACCAAATGTCGGATGATGTGTGGAAGCCCGAGACCATTTTTCTAGCTTCTGATAGAGACAATCCAATGCCATTAATTACATAATGTGGGTTTTAGAAAGTCACTTACCATTTAGAGCTGAAAATAAGCACTCAATCTTGTTATTTTTGGGATAAAAAGACTAGATTTATAATATGAATCTCCATATTAATGTTTAGGAAGAATGTTAATAAGCTCGGAATAAAAGATGTGAACAAAGATGTTATGAGGAAGAAAGAATAAGATGTTATGCAAAGGCAAAAATTAGACCTAAAACATATCAAGTAAAAGATAATAAGTTAACGAAATCAGCTATCAGAATTACAGAACTCAAAAAATTTACACATGAGGTGTAGTAAGTAACGATGACACACGTTTAGAAGACACTATGAAGATTAAAGTAAAAGTAATGAATAGATTAAAGTAATGAGTAAAATTTACATATATTTATATACTAGAAAAACTTTATTAAAAGAGACACGTGTTGACTAGTGGGTGCTATTGAACTCATGACAATTCAAGCACAATTAAAGTCCAAACTCCATTTATCAAATGTTCCAATCATGATTCTAACTTGGTTTGGAGTAACTAAGACTGAGACAAGATTTCCCAAAAACCCATAGGTAAGGACAAGGAGTAGCAGGGACCTTAGGTTTGACTGTGTGTTAATGTGTTACTTTTACCTCCTTAACCCCAAGAAAAAGGACAAAGGAGTGTCTACCGAGACAATTGAATGTTTGATTTAATTGTTCAACCACTCCTAAGGTTAAACACTTTAACCTTGTTTAAAAAATAAATAAAACCCTCGTGCTTGACTTTCCAATTTAAATCTTAGAACTTGAAACTGACAAGTTTCCCATATTTTTTTTCGCATGGATTGATCCAGCCCATATTTTTCTCGCATCGATTCATCCAGCTGTTTCCATGGATTGGATCATTCCAGATGTGAAGTCTCAACCAATGTTACTTGGTTCGTTATCGGTTTGCTCAGTTCAAATTTGGGTTCGCGGTTCGCTCTAGAGTGAACCTAGTTCGTTATGGGCAGGATGAAACAATTTGTTTTTCGGTTAGCTTAGGGCCGTTTGGCATCACTCTTAAACAATTCTCTATTTCCCAAGAATAGAAAAATGATGTTTGGCTGACACAAAATTTATAACAATTCCAAGAAATGTTTTTATTTTGGAGTAATTTTTTTTTTCACTTTTTAGAATTATTTCTTAAGGAAGAATAAAAACATGGGCATTTATTTATTTATTTATTATTATTATTATTTTATCTCTTTATTTTTTGGTTCCATCCAAACATGCTTATGTTATTTTTATTCTTTAGAGCAAACTTCGCTTACTGTTGCCAAATGGGATTTTAGTACAAAAAATTGATCTTCAGAACACATCTCAAGAAGAAGAATTCTTATTCATAATAGGAGATTCACTAAAAGTCTAAAATTGATGCCAAACAGACACTTAGGTTCTTTAGTTTGGTTCGCTTAATTAGCATGTAATATATATATATAAAAATATAATATGCTTATTTTTGAAAAACCATTAAAAAAATATCCTTTATTAGTTCTTCACAAACCCAAAAGTAAAAATTTTCAAATCCAAAGTATAATTCGCTAAACCCAAAGAAAAAATTCAACCAACTTGAATAAAAAATTCCACAGACCAAGACTATTTGAAACAAACCGTGTGGTTTACTTAATTTCACGAAACCAAGCCAAACTGAAGAAAACTGGTTTCGCAATTCTGTCTGATAGACAATGAACTCGGTAACCCTTGTCTCAACTTTCATCTTCTACATTACGTAGCATCTATATATTTTCGAAGGTGGAAGATACATAGAAATATAGCATAATTCAGTGTGATACATTTTCCTGACCATTAGGCAATATCTGATCACGATAGAACTATAATTGCCTATCTAACCATGGTTGGACAGTAACGGTAGCACGAGGCCCATTGCCTGCTTTGTTGAAAATGAGATGCATCTCTCTCAAAGGCTTTCCAAGTTAAGTGATAGATTAATTACCAGAGTAGTTAACTACCTTCAAGGTTGAAATATGACAAAACCAACCTTTTCATTGTATTAAGATTAATTAAGATTGTAGAAATTGCTTGATTAGTGGATGGTTTTGACTGAGGTCATATGCAATTTGCTGCCTTTCAGTAGAAAATTTTGCCTAATTTGATGATCGATTTTAGCGAATTATGTAACTATGATTAAGGCCTTTGTACTGGATTGATTAGTTATGATTTCAAATTGTAAAACATTGAGAAAACCATAGGCTTGAGTGCCGCGGAGCCAGGATTTTCTTGTATTGGGGTAAGTGATAGTTGATTGATATTAATGTTAATAATTGTTGATATGCTTGCAAATAATGATTAGGCATGTACGAAATATTCTAAGTCCATGGGTGCATGGCGTAGCCCTCGAGGAGAATTTCGATGACTAAGTTCGTGGCCATCTCTTCCAATATTTATATTTGTGTTGGTTAGTAGAAAAATGATAAATTTTTTCAAAAGTTAGAAGGCAGCTCTCATTGTCCCATGGTTAAGGCTATGCCCTTTAAAATAAATTAATAACATAGTATAAAAATTTTTTCGACAAAAGTTTACCAAGGGCACCCCTTTTCTTGACTATTTCTTTTTTGGTAAATGCGGTAATCACACACACAACTCTCGGACCCAAAACCCATCTCAACCTAAGGTTCTAACCTAGTGGTATTAAAACTGAACCGAACCGGACCGGACCGACCGGTTGAACCTTTAAAACTGGGAACTGGCCAGGTCATTGGTTCCGAAACTTCCCAAAACCGGATTGTATTAAGATCCGATCAAATCCGACTGGTTCAACGGTGAGGGTTAAAAACCGGTAAGATCTGGTAGAACGGGTCAAGAAAAGAGGGAAAATGAGAAAAAATTATATTTTTTTATTAATAAAAGGACATAATCCAATCGAACAAATCGAGTTGATGGAACCAGAACCGACCACTCTGCGTGTTCAATACTAAAAACACTGCTTTAACCACACGTCACACCTCTCAAAATAAGAGGCGGTGTGGGAGTAAGGACCCAAGCATGGGTAAGTGAATGATATGAAGAGATCAGTTGGGACCAACAACTTGAAGAAATCTGTGACACAGTTTGACCTCTCATTCAATGATATCAAAATCTCCTCATCTAATTGTTTGGAAATACACTTCATATCATTACTGTTAAGATCGTTCGAGGTGTTTGACTAGTGGGCAAGAAACGTCCTTGTCTTTTTTATAGATGAAGTGTTTTTCCTTCTCTTGAACTTGATCAAATCACCCTCATGAGGGTGACACCTCAACCTCTGAGCCAGAGGGCCAGCGTAACAACATCTACCTAATTAGTAAGACTTTGACATATTCCATTCAATTATTCAATTCCATTTGGATGTCTTGATCATGGGGGAAGACCTAAAGGCCTCCCTGGCTTCGTTCAACCAATTGATCTTCTCTTTTTCTCCTCGGGTTTGTAATCAATTGGCGCATTGGATGGTCTCTTCCTCCCTTCATAACTTAAGGCTGGGGTTTACTCAACCTTGCCCCTCTGGGGCCTCAGTTATTCGTGGAAATCATAGGGCTGGCCCTGATGATTGGTCCAAATTTCATCTTGTTTCGTTTGCTGGTTGATGCAATGAAGTTGATTAAATAAAATAAAAAAAAAGTAATTACCAAAAAACAAAAAAAAAAAACTAAGGAGCCGTTTGGATAAACTTCCATTTTTCTGTTTTTATTTTTTGTTTTTAAAAATGGGAAACGATTTTCTATTTTCAATTTTTTTTTAAGTAGGAAACATGTTTAGCATCACTAACTGTTACTTGATTTTAAAAAAGAAAAAACACGTTTCATAAATATGATTATATAATTTCAATTCATGGTGGTAGTGGTGGTGGTGGGTGTAGTATAGTGGTGGTGGTGGTGGTGATGGTGTGTGGTGGGTGGGTGGTGGTGGAGGTGGTGGTGGTGGTGGTGGTGTGGAGGTGCATAGTAGGTGGTGGTGGGTAATTGTGGTGGTAGTGTAGAGGTGCGTAGCGGGTGGTGGTGTGGTGTGGGTGGTGGTGTTGTAGTGGTGGTGGTAGTAGTATTGTGGTGGTGGTTGTGGGTGGATGGTGGTGGTGTTGTTGTTGCTGGTGGTGGGTAGTGGTAGTGATGGTGGTGGGTGATATTGTGGTGGTGGTGTGGTAGTGGGTGGTGGTGGTGGTGGTGGATGATGGGTAGTAATGTGGTGGTGGTTGTGGGAGGTGGATGGTGGTGGATCCATCCTTTCCATTTTTGTTTTAAAAAATAGAGGTAACAAAAAATTACATTACCTTAATTTTAAAAAAAAATTGTTACTAATTTTTAAAAACAGAAAGTAAAAACATATTTACCGATCATATTTTGTGTAAAAATTTTCAAATTTTTACACCTTAACATATTTACTAAACATGTTTTGTATAAAAATATTCAAAATTTTGATTTTAGAAACAGAAAATAGAAAATGTAAGTGCAATCAGACGGGCCTAAAGGAGCAGCTTTAGAAAAATATTTGTATAACTTTCACGCCAATGCAGCTATAGATTGTTTTAAAGGCCGGTAGCCCTTGTTTTTGATAGAAGAAGAGGTGACGTGTTCAGACCGGGTGTGGATTAGCAACACGTGCCAAAAATCCTCTCACATCAACAGGACTAGGGGTGTTGATGGGCTGGGCTAGTCCACCGACTCGCCGGAAAAAAGCTCGCACATTATTCATATTTTAGGCCCTCGGATTAGGGTCAGACTCAAATATCTTAGGCATATATTTAAGTGGGCTGGGCTAGGGCTTAGTTCATCAAAGTTAGGGCCCAGCCTAATTCGTTGTACTTACTAATATTTATTTATTTTATTTATATGCATAATATATCATATATATTTTTAAAATTAATAGAATAACACATTGTTATAAAAGTGTTATTATGTCACTGTTTAGTATATTATTACTAACAGTTTGTAAATGATATCAACACAAAAAAGGAAAATGTATTATATTTTAGTTTCTAATATATATATATAAGTGTGTACAACATACTATTATAATAGCATAATATACAATGCAAAATAGTTATATATATATATAAAACTATATTATATTATTTATATCATGATATATCAATCTATAAAGTTATATGCAATATATAGAATATAATATATTTATTCAATAGAGAAGGGCTGGCATGTATCACAACCCAATTAATAAATAAAGCCCGGCCCAGCCCAATTATAAAAGGTAAGGCTTGAGCCTTTATCGGGCTTAACCAAACCCGACCCAGGCTGGCCATTGACAGCCCTAATTACGAGTGCAAATCCATGGACGAGATCACAGTGGGTACGTACCATGGTTTTCTTATCCTATGACTGTTACTGAAAAATCTTACACTTGTTTTTTGGGGGGTTTTTTCCTTGATTGCCCCTCAAGCTTATGTTTGTTCTCAAACTATCAAACTTTGAGAAATCATTCCTACAAGATGCTTAGGAGCATTTTTCAGAATTCAACATTTATTAAAAAAATCTTAAATATCTCTCTACTACCATATACATTTTAAAGAAGAGTTTTTTCTAGTTTTGAAAAAAGAATAAGATGAAAATAAAGATTTACATACGTGCATGAGATGTGAGAAGCTTCCCTCTCTCCTCATCTTCCTATCTTATGAAACTCTTCACTCCTTTCTCCTTTATTGGGTGTTTTATTCATATTTTAATAGACTTTGTTGTTGGAAAAGGATGAAAAATCCACAAAATTTTGGGTTTTAACCAAGTTTTTTGTGCCCAGAATCGATACTAATCGATACATATCAATACCGGTTAATACACATGGTCGATAGACCTGCTCAATATCCAGGTATCGATACACTTTCTAAATACTCGTATCAATATATATTGTCTTCAACTTTGGAATACAACCAGTATCGACCCGATTTGTTGAGTATCGACCGCACACTGTAAATCATAAAAAATGAAAAGAAAACACATCTAAAATCATCTAATATGGAATTTAAGGTTTTAAATCATAAATGCAAAGCTTATAATCTTTTTTTCTTTAGGGTAAATTAATTTATTTTTAAAATATACTCAATAAACCCAAAAAATTAGTGTTTTTCTTCGATTAATGGTGTTCTCTCACGATCGTGGTTTGTAGTTTAGTGGACCAAAGTTATTTTGTAAAAATCTCAGTCAAAACGATAGGTAATGAAATGTTGGGGGCACTCTTCTTGATCAACGAAGGGTCTCCATTGTTGATAAGGGTGACAATCGGGTCGGGTTGAAGTTAGCCCAAACTTAGCCCAAAGTTTAAAACCATAGCCCAAGCTCAACATAGCCTCAACCTGAACACCCCGACCCAAGCTCAGCTCACCAATAATATCGGGTTTTGGGTCGAGTTCGGGCTAGCCCAAAGTCAGCAAAGTGTGAGCCGAGTTCAGGCTGGACCAATTTAAGTAGCTCGTGTGCTGAGTTGAGCTGAATTCGGGTTGAGTTCTCACATTGTTACTTATTAACATTCCCTTAAACACCTACCTGCAATACATATGAACTTGTTTAACAAACAGATTTCTAGTTTATTAAAATAAGGCAATCCCCATTCTTGGTACCTAATTCTTTTAACTAGTAATATGTTCTTAGAGATATTTGTCCAATAGCAAAAGAATTGATTTCGAAAACTCTGATAAACAAGTTCAGGATTAAATTTTAAAAAAAATACTACTAGGTACAATTTTAGATAACAAACACAAAAATAGTTTCTCCATGTGGAGGACATCAATGCCAATTGAATGAGAATGAGATTAGGCCGTGTGCCTTCTCTATCTATATATACTATATATAAAAATATAAAATATATTTAGTTCGGGCTAGGCTGAATTCGTGCTAAACTAAGGGCAGCTAAAGTTCAGCACAATATTTTACTTCGGGCTTATATTCTTGTCCAAATTCAGACCAACCCAAAATAAGGAAGACTCAACCCACCCAAACTTCGGCTCAAACAATCAGACTTCAAGCCAGCCTAGCCTAGCCTAGCCCAATTGCCACATCTAATTGTTGATAAGTAACGAAGAGAGCTCTATATGGTTGATAAGGAATGGAAGGGACATAAATGTATTTTCTTCAAATAATTTACATAAAATGATCTAAAAGGAAAAAGAATTTGCATGTGCAAAGCCCTTTACATGTATGTAGGGGCATTCATAGAAGGGTCACGCTAAATTTTCATAACATATAATCGGAGAGAGGATTTTTTTTTTCACAATCAATTCGAGGGTGGCAACAAGTCTCGTCAGAGATTGACCTGTTTATGTACCCTTCCCCAGTTCCACCCAAATTCAATAATCAATACATTGCTTAATATTAATAAACTCTCAGAATATGTGACCTGTGTTGAGCGTAAACGTTCTACATAGAAAATTTTAAATATTGACCCATGAGGAGTGCTAGCCCTAGTTGCATTTACTTCAAATTTTCCACGCAAGAATAAGTTTAACACGTGCTTGATATTTTAACAGATTAAAAAAACTAACAATCATGAAATGTTCGACATTTGTAGCCATCAAGTTGCGTTTGTGATCGGGGTAACATTTCTATTGGTCCATTCGTGCCAATCACATGGCAATGCATATCCTCATTTGCCGTTTTGTCTTTTAGGAAAAAAAAAGTATTATATCTTATGATTTTGGTGTTCTTTCCAAATCAGTTGCAACTGGGGGACTTTGTAGAAAATTTTCTATAGCTTCCCTCAAGAAAATTTGTGTCACCAACTTGAAAGGATTGCCCCCTAAACTTGGATATAATTCTTTGACAATAATATAATATTTAGACAAGCCAGTATACTTCTATTCTCATATAATATTTAGACGAGCCAGTTAACTTCTACTCACTTTAGGATAATAAGTTATGAATAAAAAAGTAATATTGAATTTACTTATTAGTTTAAAGATAGAACACGTGACGCTAAAATATTTAGACGTTAGATTAGACAATTACTTAATTGTCTCATTCCAGAAAAAATGTCTTACTTTTAAAATACATATCCTAGGTAACTACCAATAGGTGGCCCGTCGGTGGAGCACTGCTTTACGGAAAGATGATAAGAAGAAGTTGCAACGAAAAATCAGGAGTCACTACCAGAGACGTGGGAATTGGGCAACAGATTTACTTTGGGTGAAGTCCGAGTACGTTGTGCTCCCTATAACCAGGGGCAGAGCTAGGTGGGGGCCTGTGGAGGCACGTGTCTCCACTGCACCTTTGAAAAAAAGATTTTTTTTTTCTCCTTTGTTTTAGGCATAGCCATGGTTTTGGGGACATGCTGGTGAGATGGGATCACTCAATTGTGATTGAACTTGGGGAGAGTTCAATTACACCCACAGGTCAACACGTCTCTTTTAACCTCTATTAATTGGGGTTAAGATTCACTAACCCTTGGATTCAACAATATAACCTTGGATTTTTTTAAAAAATAAAATAAAATAAAATTATCAACCCTAAAATTTAAAATTCTTAGTCAAAGTTAAATATTTTAATTTAATTCTAAAAACCAAGGGTATATTGTTTAACCCCAATGGTTAGTAAATCTTAACCACAGTTAATAAAAATTAAACTAAAAAAATATATATATTTTATATAAAGTTGTTTATTATTTTATTGGGCATAATAACGGTAAGGACAAGTGTCCCTAAAAAAAATATATTATATTATTTACTTATTTAATAGGTAAATCCAAGAGGCAAGGGGCAACATTCCCTCAACCATTGAAAACAAATATATTTTTTTATATCTATCATGTTATTTAATTATTTAACGGGACATAGCAATTGGGGTAAAGGGATAGTTGTCAGTAAAAAAAATGAGAAATAATACCAATAAGATATGTACAAAATGTAGGGACGAAATGACCCAAAGATTAGTCATAAAAAAATAAAAAATAAAATCGAGGGTCACGTCCTACGCCCTAGACTTAGAATATTTCCTACAAACTTAATAATTCTCCAAAAATTCATTGACAATTACTATCATTTTCCATCAACCGTTGCGTGCCCCCACTACTAGAAAATTCTGTCTCCGTCCCTGCCTCTAACTAAGGTTAAAATCCACTAACGCTTAGGGTTAAATAATCTAACCTTTGGTTTTTAGAAGAAAAAAAACTCAAGTTAAGATTTAATTTTTTAAAACAAATTGAAAAACTTTTTTTTAAAAGATCACAAGGTTAGACTCTTTAACTCTAAGGGTTAGTGAATCTTCAGCATAGTTAAAAGGGGACACACATCATGCAAAGAGGCTAGGCCCGAGTACGTTACTCAAGCCTAGTAAATCCATTGCCTGAGAATTTTTTTTTGGTTAACTCAACCACACCACAAGGTGATAGCTGAAGGCAAGACAAAGGAAAGACACACACCCATGCATTCACACCCACACACACCATACACTCACAACCACACTTGCAACCCAAAATAAGCATCATCCAAAGCACTCCTCAAAATGGTGTTGCCTGGTAATTGGGATGGCTTTAAAGGGGAAATGCAGTAATGAACCTTTCTTTCATGATGGTTACTAAATGGGTCATATCTAAACCGAGAAAATGAAAGAGATAGAAGCGAGCTGCATTCGTACATGGTAGAAGAAAAAGGACTTTGTTACTGAGACCCCCTTAGGGCCGAGACCACCGAAACCGTGCTCAAAGAGCACGGGATTTCAGGTGGGGCCACTTCACATGGTAGGCCCCACCTGAAATCTCGTGCTCTAAGAGCATGGTCTCTGTGGTCTCATCCCTAAGGGGTCTCGGAAGCTTTATCCGAAGAAAAATTCGTATCATTTTGTGGGAGTGTGACTGTGATGTGTATGTAGGGGGCGGAGCCAATGTACATGAATTAAAAAAATTTAATTGACACGAAATATTGTGGGGTGGGGGACATACCCCTAAGAAATATTTTTTTGGATAGTGCCATATTATAAATAAAATTAAAAATTTATATTATCCATATAAAATATTTATAATTTTTGCTTTTTTGGATAGTGCCTCACTTATCCCTTTTAATCTCAATTAACTGTGATTAAGATTTACTAACCCATGGGATTCAACAATATATTAGAAAAAAATATTAAATATTTTAACTCTAGTTAAGAATTTTAACTCTTAATGTTAATATTTTTTTACCATTTCTTTTTAACAACTAAGGTTATATTGTTGAATCTCAAGATTAAATAAATCTTAACCATAGTTACTATGAGTTAAAAGGGACATGTGTTGGCCTCTGTGTGTGTACAATTGAACTCTCCACAAGTTCAATCGCAATTGGCTCTGATCATTAATCTAAGTGGGGGTTAGGGTGTCAGCAGAGTTGCCTTTAATCGGAGCACAAAAAAACAGGAGTCAAGAATCTTAGATAATCATTTCCAACGCGATTGGTTCACAATATTATTTACGTCTGAAGGTTTGCTCTAATGCTGAGAGCCTGAGACCCATTCTCTTTAGGGAGGACTTGAGTTAGAGTACGCTGGTTTGGGGGGTTTTTTTTTTTGTTTTTTTGGTGGGTGGTTTGGCGTTTGAAGGTCCTTTTTTTGTACTAACCTACCCTTTAAATAATGTCACCTAATAAATAAAAAAAAAATACCATGTTTGAGGTGATTTAATCGTTTGTACATGGTTAAAGCATTTCTCTAGTGGAGTATGACATTCTGATAGGGAAAACCACTTAAAAGCGATTTAGTTTGGAATCATTTAATTTTCAAAGCATCTGTTTATGACTAATTTAGAAATCGTGTGTAATTGTGAGAATAATTGTTTTCATATCGCCTTGTGGTGTAGTTGCCTAAACTAAAAAAAGATAAAGCAATTGAGGCTCCACTTGAAATCTTACTCTCTTATAATATAGTCTCGATGGTCTCAGTCTTAAGAAAGTCTTTCTTAATAGCAAAGTCCCAAAAAAAAAAAAAAAAAAGTTATCATTTTTACTTTTTAGTTGGAGGAATGCTAGAGTCGTACTCAAAGAGTTCCAAACTCTCACGGGAGAAGTGGCGTGTTGTAGCTATAAGCAGTTACTTTTACTTTACCCGATTAAAATAATAAAACTGAATGACTTTAAATCATTTATAAAAATAACATATTATTAGACCGACAAATGTGACTTTTAGGGTGAGAGTTTTGGAAATTATTGTTTGACTTTGCAACTAAGGCTAGCATTCCTTAATTTAGTGCTGTTTGTACACGCATTCTTTTTTAATTTCACACTTCTTTTTTAATTTCACACCATAAAGGTCTAGTGGTCTTAAAAGAAAGTGTCATTATATTGCGTTACTATTTTTTTTATTTTTAAATGAATTAAGATACCACAAGTAATTTGAGGTTTTGAAAGGGGGATGGCACTGGATGCCAAATAAATGGTGAGAGTGGCTTTATTTTAAAAGTAGGGATTAGCCCACCCCTCGTTCGGCTATACAATGGAATGTCATCCCATTTTATCCACTTTATTAAGTTTGACTAACTTAAAGTTAATATTTTTTTTCTTCTAAAAACTAAGGTTAAATGATATATTTTTTTCTTATAAAAACCAAAGTTAAATGGATGAACTTTATGGTTAAGTGGATCTTAACAACAGTTAAAGAGTGTTAAAAAAGAGGCATGGACCAATGAGGACTGGCATTCCATTACATAGTGGAAATGCACAATAAGCTAAACTTTTTCCTTATTTAATTTATTGTTTTATGCTTAATGGAAGGTATATAATGTACTCTGAATGACTTTAAGTCTGCATATCACGCTAAAACATGTTTGGATGGAGTTCGAATGCTCAAGCTTGAGCTCGGCTTGAATCAAGCTAAGCCAATCTAAAGTTGGTTTAAGTTTGATTTGTAGGATTATTTTGATCAATTATACATAATTTTCACAAAAATATTTATTATTAAATTACAATATAAGAAATCATACAAACTTAATACATTCATATAGAAAAGTAAGATACCACTATCGCTTGCTCCAATGGTATAGTGTGGTCACTCTTATAAGAAGGTCATGAAATCTAATCCAAAGGATGATGTCTTGTAAGAGTTCCACTTAATCATTAATTGATTACTACTAACAATATGTAAATGACATAAGTTATAAGATTTGAGAATAGTCTTTCAATCTAGAGACTTGGATTTTGCTTTTAACTTTTCAACTATCTTGTTATTTTTATCTCCTGAACTTATGATATAAAAAAGTTAGGAGCATCGTATATATAAACAACATTACTAAATATATATATATATATATATATATATGTAACATTTTAAGCTGAGCTGAATTAAATAGGGCTTGACTTGAGTTCGGCTTGTTTAATTAAACATTTGATCCTAAAAATCCAACTTGAGCTTGGCTTGAACGAGCTGAGCTAAGCCAAGCCGACGAGCCAGCTTGGCTTGTGTAGCCCTATATACATATAGCTCCTTAGTTTGAGGTTACACTCCTTAATCTCATTACTTGTGCTGATTTGACATTGAACATTGAGCATAATAATACATCTTTACTATTATAATGCGAGAGGCAGGCGTAGCCTGATTTAAAACAAAACTTTTATATAATGTTTTACTTTAATTCCCAAATTACCCCCTCATCTATCTATTTAAAGGATAAAATCACAACCAATCATGATTGAACTCGGGGAGAGTTCAATCGCACTTGGGGGTTAACATGTGTCCCTTTTAACTCCTATTAACTGTAGTTAACTCCTTCCCCTCGCTCTCACATGCATTGCACGTGTCACCCGCTAGTTAGACATAAAAGAACATCAACCGAAACATATTCATGCACCAAAGATTCTTTTTTGTTAAGGTTGCGTTTGGTTGGGTTTTTGAAAAATGTTAAAGGGTGTAAAAATAATTTTCATCTAAGGAAAGAGGTTCATAGGGTTGTCAATGGTATTTGTCAAGGTTGCGTTGCGTTTGGTTGGGTTTTTGAAAAATGTTAAAGGGTGTAAAAATAATTTTCATCTAAGAAAAGAGGTTCAAAGGGTTGTCAATGGTATTTGTCAAGGTTGCGTTTGGTTGGGTTTTTGAAAAATGTTGGGTACAAAAACAATTTTTGTTTTTGTACAAGGCTACACTCCTATATTGTGAGCCCCCATTCTCTTCGGCTCCACCCCCTCTCCAAGGCTACACTCCTATGCATACAATAAGAAATTTTTTTTCCAAAATTTCAGGGGGAGCTTCAGCCCCCTGGCCCATGTGGCTCCGCCCCTATTTGTACAAACAGTAGAACATTTATTAAAAACAAAAAACAACAATTTCTTTATGCCAAGACAAATATGCTTTTTTTTTTGTTTTTTTTTTGCAGGTTTTGACAACCCCACACACGCGGGCTCACATATATGGGGCTCACAATATTTCAAAAACATTTTCTGATATACAATATCCATACATGTTTTTAAAAAATATTACTAAACAATATTTCTCATGTACATACAACCCAAATGTCCACAACAAATCTTAGTGCTTGATTGCGTCTCTCCCTCTTTGAAATTTGATTTGTCATATCAAGAGCGAATTCTTATATGTATCTCACTCCGTAATCCAATTCTAATGTGCTTGACTCTGTGCTTCAATAATGGAGGGCACAGTTCTCTTTTTTGTCAAATATGACCCAAAGATTCGGCTCTTGGTAAAAACGATTGAATCGGTAAAATTGGGAATCAACCATCCAATCGGTCCCTCAAACCATCAAAATTGATCAGTTTTAAAAATTGTTGTTAAAATGAGAAACCGAAAGAACTGATTGGTTCAATCGGAGAACCATCGTATAATCATTGTAAGGGATAAAATTCGTAAAAACTGTTTAACGTTGGGGAACGAGCTGGCTTTTGTTGTTTTGTGCATGAAAGTGACACGTGGACGTGTGTTTGAGTCACGTGCTTAAAATAGGAGGATACACATTATCTGATGCATAGCTTTCACGTTGTACAAATTAAGACGTATCCGTGGTCTTGCGAAACAACGTTCTCGTTGTGGTTTCGACAACGTTTCCATTGTCTTGTGCACAACGTAGACGTTGTATTCTCGACAACGTTTTCGATGTTAATTGAACAATGAGCCCATCGTGATTCAGATAAGGATGTCCAGGTCATATTTGAAGACATATACAACGTACCCGAGCTCAAGTCAACAACGAGACCGACTCGCAGGAGGGAATAATTAGGAGGCGATCGATTGTTCTGACAAGTGGGCCGAAAGCACTGCCTTGGCATTTAATGCAGGTCACTTTTGTGTGCTGTCAGACTCAACCGACTGAACTAATGGTAGGCTTTCACGTGTGATACAACAGGTGGTAGATTTTACTGACATATTTGGTAATGAGTGCAGGGCACATGGTATGGGCATCTATGATCATCTATGGCCATACCAAGGTGAACCTATAAATACCCCGAGAATTTCAGTGTTACAGAGATCGAAAGATAGACATATTTTTCAGTGCTCCTGTTTGCTTTACTGTTCATCATCTTCTTCATCTACTTACTTTATCATCGGAGTACAGGTCAGGGTATCACACCCTTCAACTTCTACCTTCTACCAGTAAACCAGAGGTGAACAGTTGCCGCTGACACGTGTCATTTCCGGTATTTTTTTCCCTCAAAAATTGGCGCCGTCTGTGGGAATTTAATAAACGAACCTCCCTTAGCTCTTTGTGATCATGACTGATCAAACTTCTGTGCTCGGGCGTGAGAATCAAACCCCTCAGGCCACCCCTTTCGCACCTTCTGTTGTACAAACTTTCATTCCTGGGGTCAGTCCATCATCTGACCAGCCAGAGAGGACTATGCCCCCCTCCATCGAACCTTCTGTCTCTGATCGTATTTTGATGATGTTGCAAAGGCAGCAATCTGCTCTGGATCAGATCACCAGACACCAGCAGATGATGCAAGAAAGGCTTGATGCGATCGAGCATAGTAGGCTCGAAGTAGATGATGGGTCGTCTCAGAGACCATCAGTGAGACGTCAGCTTGACTTCTCTTCCCCCCCATTAGCACCAGAGAACCGCGACACCAGGTTCGTGTTTCGTCCTACTGAGAGAGAGGCAGGACAACTTTCAGTTCGTATGGAGCAGAGGGTCCCTTCTGATCGTATTGATTTGCGAGAAGGAGCAGAACAAGAAGATTCGAGAGGTGCTGCCGAGGGAGCGGTTGTTCAGAAGACTTGGATGACTTCCAAGTAGGTGGAGGCTATGATCAGTGCTCGTGTAAAGAGCATGAAAGGAGGGATTCCTGATCACTTTGCTCAGTCGGCAAAGGACAACGTCGAGAACTCTCCTTTCACAGATGTCATCAATCAGTCATATACTTCCTCCAAGTTTATGACTCCATTCTTTCCCATGTACACCGGAAAGACAGATCCGGAGGAGCACTTGTTTGAGTTCAAGCATGCGATGGCAGTTCGCAATCCAGATGATAATCTGTATTGCAAGGCCTTCCCCAACAGCCTGGCAGGAGCGGCATCGAGATGGTTTCGTAATCTGCCTCCCGGTTCAATCAGCAACTTCGCCGAGCTCAGGTCGGCTTTTATTGATCACCTCATTGTCAATAAAAAGAAGAAAGCAGTTGCAGATACTCTCTTCTCTCTAAGGATGAAATCGACGGAATCCTTGAGGGACTTCATTTCGCGCTTCACTGATGAAGTTCATAGCATCGATAAAGTCGATGAAGGCAGTTGTATTGCTGCTTTTAAGAATGCCATCCCCAGACATTCTGAGCTTTACAAATCCCTGGCTCTTGACTATCCTGTCAAGATGGATGAGATGATGGTTCGTACGACCAAGTATGAAAGATATGAAGATGATGTCTCCGTTATGCCGAAGCCAAAGACGAGAGGGGTGGACGTGATAGAGAAAGCACACCGGTCGTCGAGGAGGAAGGAGAAGAGGCAGAGGTATGAGTCTTCATCGTCTGAGGACTCACCACCTAGAAAGCAGAAGGAGAAAGTAGTGTATGTGACTCAGCGGGATCAGTCGGTTCGGTGCCCGTATGAAGGTAATTATAATCAAGCCCAGCAGCAGGGTAGGACGAAGAGACGTCCTAGCCCGAACTTTCAACAGCAAGCGAGGTAGCATCATCAACCCCGCCAGGAGCAGCCACCAGTGCTGTAAGAGAGAGGTGTTCAGCCTAGAGAGAGGCGACCTTTTGCAGCTCGGACAGACCCCATCCATTTTACTGGTAGCCCAGCAACCATCATGAAGTCAATGGAGGGCCAAGCATACTTCGAATGGCCTGCTAGAGCTGTACAAGATGTTACGTCGGGACCACGGGCACATGAGTATTGTCAATATCATAAGTGTCGTGGTCATCTTACAAACCGATATCGTATCTTGAGGGAGTACTTGGAGAGACTGGTCCAGGAAGGATACTTAGGAGAGTATCTCAGTTTTGATAACGATAATGCGGTGCGCACCAGAGAACCGTTCTCTCAACCTCGTACAGGAGAGCCTGCCAGTAATCCAAGTACCAGCGGAGGAGGACGAGGGGGAGCCCCTTTAGGTACTATCAACGTCATCTGCCGAATGCGAGCACCAGAGGAGGACGTGGAGAGAGAATTTAGAGCAAAGACGAGGAAGATGTCTCATGATGCTGAGGTTTGTCAGGTGCAGATGCATGCAAGAAGCATGGGGCAGATGCTTACTTTCTCTGATCATGATTTGGCAACGGTAGTTCGGCCTCATTATGACGCTCTTGTTCTCACCATGAAAATAGGAGATTTCGACATCAAAATGGTGCTCGTGGATTCCGGGAGTGGGGCAGACATTTTGTATCTTCATGCTTTCAATCAGATGAAGTTGGATCCATCTGTTCTCATCTCTGCTCAGACCCCGCTGTTTGGGTTTGATGGCAGTTCGATGAAACCGTTAGGAGACGTCGTCTTACCCGTTGTGGTAGGACCCGTTGTCATACAAACCAGATTTTCCGTTCTGGATGCTCCATCGCCTTACAATGCGATTTTGGGTCGATGGTGGACCCACGAGATAAAGGTTGTTCCCTCCTCGTACTATCAGGTGTTGAAATACCCAACACATGATGGACCCCAGGAGATCAGAGGGGATCAATTGACGTCGCAAAAGTGTGACTTCCCTCCTTCCGTTGTGCCCAAATAGCAATTACAGGTCGACTCCGTTATGGAAGAGAGCTCGGAGGCCCCATTGTGCAGACCTTCCGTTGAGCCCACGAAGGCAGTCAATTTGAGAACGGAAGAAGAGCTAAAGGTGTTGCAGGTCGGGAAAAGCTTGACAACAGACGAAGAGGGCGAGCTGCTGGAATTCTTGAAGAGGAACCTTGATGTCTTTGCATGGTCGCACAAAGATATGACAGACATCAGTCCGAGCATTATCTGCCACCACCTCAATGCTGATCCTGCTGTCCCTCCGGTGAAGCAGAAACCTCGGAGACTTGCCCCTGCTTATCATGATGCAGTGAATGAAGAGATAGACAAGCTGATCCAGTTTGGGTTCATCCAGGAAGTGCAGTATCCTGCCTGGATAGCTAATGTAGTAGCTGTACCTAAGAAGAATGGGAAGGTAAGAGTTTGTATTGATTTCACTGGTGTCAATAAAGCTTGTCCCAAGGATTTTTTCCCTATGCCAAGAATTGACAGGCTCATCAACGCCACTGCTGGCCATAAAATGTTATCATTTATGGATGGTTATTCGGGCTATAATCAAATCCTTCTGACGGAAGAAGATCAAGAGAAGACCACTTTCATTACAGAGCGTGGCTTGTTCTGCTACAGCGTTATGCCCTTTGGTCTGAAGAATGCCGGTGCCACATATCAGCGTCTTATGAATCTCATGTTTGGGCCACTCCTCGGCAAATCGGTTGAAGTTTACATTGACGATATCGTTGTGAAGAGCCGATTTCGGAATACCCTTGTGACGGATCTTGTTCAGCCTTTCTCTATTCTGAGAACCTTCAATTTGAAGATTAACCCAGAGAAGTGTACTTTCGGGGTTACCTATGGCAAATTCTTGGGGTATCTTGTGAGTCAGCGGGGTATTGAAGCTAATCCAGCTCAGATTCAAGCTCTGATGGACATGCCGGAGCCCAAGTCGAAGAGGGAGATCCAGAAGTTAACAGGGCGTATCACTGCACTCAATTATTTTATCTCAAAGTCATCTGATCGTTGTAAACCTCTTTTTGAGCTCCTGCGGAAGGATTCTATTTTCACATGGACGCCAGAGTGTTCTCAAGCTTTCATTGCTTTAAAGGAGTATTTAGGCTCGACCCCTATTCTCTCTGTCTCTGAACCAGGTGAAGTCTTGTACCTGTATCTTTCTGTCTCAGCGCAAGCCATTGGCTCAGTTTTGGTCAGGTGTTGTGGCGGCGTCGAGAAACCTGTGTATTTCATCAGCAAAACTTTTCTTAAGGCATAGTGTAATTACACCAAGCTCGAGAAGGTGTGTCTTGCTCTTGTCTTTTTTGCTGAAAAGCTTCGTCCTTACTTTCATGCTTATACTATCGTTGTCATCACAACGTATCCTTTGAAAGTCGTGTTGGGACGACCCGAGTTGGCAGGAAGAATGTCGAAGTGGGCTGTGGCTCTGAGTGAGTTCGATATTCAGTATAGAGTGAGAAGTTCAGAGAAATGGCAGGCAATGACAGGATTCCTTTCAGATTTCCCTGTGGAGGAGGAGGAGGAAGTGATTGCTGATCTTCGTGAGCTCCCCAATGAGGTTGACAACGATGATATAGCTGTAGATGGAGATAAATCTTCCGGATGGGTTGATTGGCTGTTGTACGTCGATGGATCTTCTAATGCAAGTGGTTCAGGACTTGGTGTTGTGCTCATTAGTCCGGAGAACGTGAAAGTACAGAAGATGTCACGTCTTGGTTTTACTGCCTCCAACAATGAAGCTGAGTACGAAGCATTGCTGCTTGGCTTGCAGAGTGTGCACGAGCTACAGATCTCTAGATTGAGAGTTTTTTGTAATTCACAACTTATAGTGAATCAAGTGAATGGAGACTATGAATGTAAGAATGATCGAATGAAACAGTATACTGCACTCATTCGTTCGCAGTGTGAAGCATTCACCGTTGTGGAGATCAAGCATACCCGAAGAGATGAGAATAGGCATGCTGATGCTCTAGCTTATCTTGCTTCCATGATGCAGTCTGATGAACCCAAAGTCATTCTCATGGAATACAAAGAATATCCTTCGATAGCACTCCAGGCTCAGTGGGAGGTATGTTTTGTTAATCCAGTACCAAGTTGGATGACAGGGTTGACGGCCTACTTGAGAGATGGAGTTCTTCCTATCACTGCAAAAGAGTCAAGACGAATCAAGTTCAAGGCACCTCGTTATGTCTTGGTGCAGGGAGAGTTGTATAAAAAGTCTTTCGGATGACCTTTGTTGAAGTGTGTTCATCCTGTAGATGTGGAGAGGATTCTTGCTGAGCTTCATGAAGGGATTTGTGGTATACATTCAGGCGGGAGAACGATAGCGCATCGAGCCCTGGGCCAAGGATACTTCTGGCCTTATATGCAAGCTGATGCTTAGAAGTATGTTAAGAAGTGTAATCAGTGTCAACGATATGCTCGTTTAATTCATGCTCCAGCTCAAGAACTTAACACTGTCTCTCAACCTTGGCCATTTGCACGGTGGGGCCTAGATATTGTGGGACCTTTCCCTAAGGCACCAGGAAATCTCATTTTTCTCCTTGTAGCGACCGATTACTTTTCTCGTTGGATTGAAGCCGTTCCCCTTGCTCGTATCAAAGAACAAGAAGTAAAGAAGTTCATGTGGGAGCATATCGTCTGTAGGTTTGGCATACCTCAATCCATTATCACTGACAACGGGAAACAATTTACTGGTCGTATCATTGCAGAGTTTTGCAGCGAGTTAAAGATCAAACATATTTTTTCGTCTCCATATTATCCTCAGGGGAATGGCTTGGCTGAAGCAGTTAATAAAAATATATTGAACGCCTTGAAGAGAAGATTGGAAGACTCGAAGGGGAAGTGGACTACCGAGCTGCACAACGTATTATGGGGATACATGACGACACCGAGGAGTCCTACAAACGAAACACCTTTCTCTTTGGCCTATGGCATGGAAGCTGTCATTCCCATTGAGATTAGTTTGCCCACAATACGCTCTTGGCATAACAAAAAGAAGAATGGAGAGAAAGACAGGAACGCTGAGCTCATGGCCATTCACCTCGACTTGTTAGAAGAAAAGCGAGAAGATGTCAGCATTCAGACGAAGAGATACCAGCAACAGCTAAGAAAGGCGTACAACCGAAGGGTACAGCGAAGAGTCCTTCAGGTCGGAGATCTCGTTCTCTGAAAAGTATTTCAGAATACCAAGGAGGTTAACAGTCGCAAACTGAGACCTAATTGGGAAGGACCGTATATCGTAGAACGATTGGGGAGTCCTAGCGTTTGCTACTTAAAAGATCTGCAAGGTAATCTCATCCATAAATCCTGGAACATTATGAACTTAAGGCAATTCTTTCAATAGAATCTATGGTGAATAAATAAGGTGTTGCAGTAAAAAATTTTCCAGTGTTATTATATGATCAGTTAAATTACTGCTTTGAACTTTTTACATCAACTCGTTGTCTGGAACATCAGTGTAATATTGTGAATGTTTTGCAAAATCAAATAAAATTTCGCTTGGACACCATACTCACAACGAGACACTAGTGGCTTATCCTAAGGATGTCATCTGAGTAAATTCAGTGGCTTATCCTAATGACATCCTCTGAGCAAGTGTCTCGAAACTGAGTTACTTTATGTTCATCTTATGAAATTTTATTTGTCAGATTACATTCACAGTGAACTACATGGCGATGTACCTAGGCATATTTCTCTTTTCCGTTGTATGAATGCTTCCGTTGTGTATGTGGTTCAGAGTGCTTTGTTCGATGTGTGCATCAATCATTACGAAAATGATTCATTTACATATACTCAAGTGCCTACATTATGAGCTATTTATGATCATGTCTAATTCTATGATCCGTAAAACATGTTTATACACTTATATTACATTCTTTCGTGTATGCATACGTTGTGCGAGCTCTGCAATTTCAAGTTCCAATACAAAGAAAAATAAAAGGGAAAGAGAAAATGATCATTCATTTATAAAAACCCATTGCTGGGTCAAGTACAGAAAACCCTATAACTCAGGGAAGAAGATGATGCATTACAAGTAGCAGAAGAGAGAATAAGAAGAGAAGAAGTCAAAAGTCGGTAGCAGCAGCAAGGACAGCGGAAGGAGAGACAGGGTCAGCAACATCAGCAGCTTCAGCAGCAATGGGAGGATCTTCGGTAACTAGAGGAGCTTCAGGAGCAGCTGGCTCAAAGAATGGTTCAGATGGAAGAGGTGCAGGGCTTTCGAGGGGATGTGGCTTCTCAACCCCTTCAACTTCGGGCTCGTTGTCGAGGTCGATGACATCCTTGCTCTGGAGCTCGGAGAAGGTAGTCACGTCCTCCTCATTATCCTCCTTCAGTCGACCTTGTTGATGGAGCATATTGATCACCTCCTTCTTGGTCTCTGCCCTGTCCTCGTCGAGAAGAGTGTCCAGCTGCGACTGATAGTGTTGTTGCAGTCTCGTGGTCACCGCTTGCTCGATGGCCTCTTCAGCTCTTTTGGCTTCCTCGAGCTCCTCCATCAGCGTGGCTCTCGCTGCTTCAGTTTCTTCTAGCTGCCTACTCAGAGTCTGGGAGACGAGCTCCAACTCGCTGATCCGGAGAACGGCGTTCTCCACTTCTTGTTTGGCTTTCTTCTCTCCCTCATTGGCTGCTCGAGCTTCGCCTTTAGCCTTCTCTTGCCCCTTGAAGACGGCAATGAACTTCTCCTCCACCCGCACCACTTCAGCTCGGGCTTGAGATAGATCAAACTCAATCTTGAGTCGATCCTCAATGAGAGTTCGCTCCAGCACCTCAGTCCTTCCTTGCCAGTAGCTGATGGAGTCCTTGAGGTGATTGTAGTGATAGGTACTACGATAACATAGCTCGTGGAGGAGGACATTCAGCTATAGTACACAAGATCGAGAATATCAGTTCGTAACAACGAGAATTGAATAAAGTGAATAGGGGACAAAGAACAGAAGTCATACCGAGGCCATGGACTGGCAGGCTGCATAAGAGACCTGGGGCAAGGACATCTTGCCAGCATCAGCAATGTCCTGAGGAAGCCTCATGGAGTGCGTTAAGGCCCTAGCAACCTTCTCCGAGGTCTGCACCGAGTCGTGGATGGTGGGCCTCCCGAAACGTGTGAAGTCGGGTGACCAGTTGATATCATCTGAAGGTGGTGCTCCTAGTGGAAGAAGAGGTGTGGTTGTCTCTGTTGTGGCAACGGTGACCAGAGCGGAGCTCGAAGCGATTAGGGCAGCCACAGTGTGAGTAGCAGCAGGCATTGTGCTGGCTACAGACGTCCCCGTTGCAACCTCAGCTCCTTGATGCGTAGCAAGAGCAAAAGGAGAAGGAGTAGCAGCACGAGCAGTGTCCTTCTCTCGGCGTTGTTCTTCTTTTCTTTTCTTTCTGGCCTCGAACTCGGCCTGGGTCAGAATCTTCCGTTTCGGCTCGGAAGGCGCTGCCGTTGTGGAGGGAGTAGCAGCACAAGAGGTGCCTTGTTGCCTTTGAAAAGACGGATTCGAGCTGCTGAAAAGGCTCCAAGTGTCAGGTGGTAGTGGTGTCCACCGGATGTACTCCCCACCTCGTATGCGCTTAATGTTGGTAAGAAGACCTTCCTCTTCAGGCGCGAGTTTTTTGAATGGAAGTTTCTTTCCTTCAACTGCAAAAGTAAAAGTTAAAGTGTCAGACAACGAAAGTAAGCAGGACAAAGAAAGTAAACAGACAACGGACGATGGGACGGAAAGACAGAAGAAGTAAAAGCACAACGGACAACGGTATCATGTTACCTGGTTTATCCTGGAAAACATTGGGCACAGTGGAAGTCTCAGCTTTCCAGCCCCCTGAGACAACGAAGGGAGTTGCTTTCCACCCTCTTTCTCTATCCAAGATGCCGGAAACGAGGTCTGGGTACAACGGCTTCTTGTTCCAGGAATAATAATTGTGTGGGCCATCGTCAGTACCTCTATATCTGACGGCATGACAAAAATGAAAGAGGTGTCTAGCTTCTATAGGGTATCCGTCCTTGATGAATTTGATCATCATGGACATATATTTGTAGAAGCTGGGGTGCATTTGCCCCGGGGTAAGGTGTAGAGCGGAAAGGACTTCATCCAGAACGGGATGAAGGGGAAATCGAAGACCAGCTTCGAGTTGAGAGAGGTAGACAACGATGCAGGCTGATCGTTTGTCAATATAGGCATCTTCTCTTTTGAAGTGAAGATTGACATGAGAGGGAAACTCGAAACGTTCCCTGAAATGATTAAGATATGCTAATTGTTGTTGGCGTAGGGCGGAAGATTTCTCAATGTAGGCACCATACGGTGCACTACCAGTACAGCTAGCCTCATCTTCGGATTGGCCTCTAACTTCGTTTACCCTAAGGGATTCTATGGGTGTTTCGGCAGCCATGGATTGAGGGGAGTGGAACAAAGAATAGTGGGAAGGAAAAGGGAAAAAATGGGCAGACTGACGACAGAGAAAGAAAGAGAAGAAGAATCAGTAAAGAGAATAAGAAAAATGAGGAGAGCGTACCGCAAAGAGAAACAAGAGAGTTTGAAGAGAGCTTGAACTTTCGCTTAAGACGCAAATGAGGCAGAGTAACAGTACTTCAATGGCGAGATAAGTAAAACAAGGTAGCCAAGAGGGATTTTTATAGATACCTTAGAGAAATGATAAGACAAGAATACCCTCCATCAGAGCCGTACACCTGTGTCGAAGCCGGAAGGAGTGGTGGCAGGATCGACGTTTCACGTAAAGAGAATAACCGTTAGAGATATAAAGCGTTTTGAATTCCGAAACGGTAATGATGACAGCCTGTCTTGCATTAATGAGACGTGACGGTTCGCACGCGTAAACCAGCTGGCTTGGGCGTTTTATCTTCTTAGCGTAAACCACACAGCGATCCAGATTCTGGAAGAAGATTGAGGTATGGACTGTCGCTCTTTTGTCCGTTTATGATACTTCGAACTACGTTCTAAGCCTCATAAAGGGACAAATTGTAAGGGATAAAATTCGTAAAAACTGTTTAACGTTGGAGAACGAGCTGACTTTTGTTGTTTTGTGCATGAAAGTGACACGTGGACGTGTGTTTGAGTCACGTGCTTAAAATAGGAGGATACACATTATCTGATGCATAGCTTTCACGTTGTACAAATTAAGACGTATCCGTGGTCTTGCGAAACAACGTTCTCGTTGTGGTTTCGACAACGTTTCCGTTGTCTTGTGCACAACGTAGACGTTGTATTATCGGCAACGTTTTCGGTGTTAATTGAACAACGAGCCCGTCGTGATTCAGATAAGGATGTCCAGGTCATATTTTAAGACATATACAACGTACCCGAGCTCAAGTCAACAATGAGACCGACTCGCATGAGGGAATAATTAGGAGGCGATCGATTGTTCTGACAAGTGGGCCGAAAGCACTGCCTTGGCATTTAATGCAGGTCACTTCTGTGTGCTGTCAAACTCAACCGACTGAACTAATGGTAGGCTTTCACGTGTGATGCAACAGGTGGTAGATTTTACTGACATATTTGGTAATGAGTGCAGAGCATGTGGTATGGGCATCTATGGTCATCTATGGCCATACCAAGGTGAACCTATAAATACCCCGAGAATTTCAGTGTTACAGAGATCGAAAGATAGACATATTTTTCAGTGCTCCTGTTTGTTTTACTGTTCATCATCTTCTTCATCTACTTACTTTATCATCGGAGTACAGGTTAGGGTATCACACCCTTCAACTTCTACCTTCTACCAGTAAACCAGAGGTGAACAGTTGCCGCTGACATGTGTCCTTTCCGATATTTTTCCCCCTCAATCATGAAGAATCAGCCAAAAAAGAAAAAAAAATTATTAATTATAAAAGACCACATTCAAACCGGACCGATCACCCGACCGTTTCGACGGTCTGGTTATGAAAACATTGACCTCCATTTTTGGGACTTCTGTCGAATATATCATCTGTTGTAAAGCTAGTATCACTATCTTAAAATTTGGAGCTATTCACTAAAAATAAACCTCACTTAAATCACTTTCTTTTGACTTCTGACTCAAGGATCTCCTTCATTTTTTTTTTATTTTTTTTATTTTTTATTAAGTTGGTGAGTACATTGTTAGCACCCATGCTGTCATATCACTGTACATGTCACCTACAATCAAGGTGATGTATGCAAACCAATGTGCCGCATCACCAACGTGTCATATCATTGAACGGCTTGATTACATGTACAAACTGATGTAACACCTTTTGAGAGTGGGTGCCAGCAGTCTCCAGCTCGCCTGCACAGTCATTCTAGCATTCCACTTTTCATTAATATCCTTATTGTACTTATACTGCTTGACAACTTGTATAAACTCTAATCCATGGTCGTCATATTCCTTGCATTCCTCGTATCAATATTGGTCCACAGTTATGATTTACATTATTACTCAAACTCTATTATATTTTTCTTTATTTTTAGTTCATTAAAGTTATATTTTAGTCATACGGTGAGCAATGTCAATTTTTCTTTTCATTCACTTTCCCTTATTAAAGCAATGTCCATTTTTTTTTTCATTCCTTTTCCTCATTAAAGCTATATTTTAATCATACGGTGAGCAATGTTCACTTTTCTTTTCATTCATTTTTCCTATTTCTCTTTTCTTTTTTTCTTTTTTTTAAAATCAAAAATGTTGACCCATAAAAAGTTGCCACATTTTTTTTTCACTTATGCTCCCATACAGGAACGGGATCTTAGGGTAGAGACATAGGTGATAGGAGCTAGTTTGATGTATAGTTTCTTCCTGTAGAACCTCAGCGGGTATACGGTACTAGTTCAAGTAGTCAATTTTGTTACATGAATTGGGTTGGTTATAGGAAAGTCTCTATGTAGTAGTAGAGTTTCAAGCTCCTGCTTTTTCGTTGCCTACACGTTTTTGTCTTCTTATTTATTCAAAAAAAGAGAAAATAAATGAAAAGAAAAGTGCACATAGCATTCCCCAACTAGATAATACACACACACAAAAATTATTATCAAAAGAGGGGAGTATGTAAACTTTTTGAATTGTGAGTATGAAACAAAATGAAGTTTCAAGTTCTTAATATATAGTTTGAATATATAGTTTTATTGCCAAAGATAAATATATAATTGTGCTTCAGCATGTAGAGGGGCTATGCATCATCATCACCCATGATGTGGAGCCTATCCATTGCAAAGTTTATCATACACATGATACATATAAGGACTTGCTCCGGAGGCGCTCCAACCTTAGGGTATTTGTATTCCAAATCTTAGGGTATATTGGCTATGCTGCTCCAGCTCCAGCTCCAGCTCCAGTTCCAGTTCCAGTTCCAGCTCCAGCTCCAGCTCCAGCTCCAGGGCACTTACATACAATTTATCTAATAAAAAATGCTTGCTAATTACAATATCTAGTCATTATGAGGTCAATGTAAGTCTCAATGTCAACAAAATGGAGATTACAAATTAAGCTGGGGAAAACCAGTAAGATTATGCTTAGATCTCATCGGACCAATCACTGAGCTTGCTTTCATAAATCAAGTCATCGACAATATTATCGATTAGGGATTCAATGAATATGTTGCAACTAATCGTGAATATTCGACCCACTCTGGTCCTTGAAACCAAGTAAAAACAGCAGCACAGGTCACAGCACCCAAACACACCCTGGCTGCTTCGGCGATCCCTTGTAAATCCATCTTTCTGAATAAGGAGTTACCATTCACACCCTCCATTGTCACTGTAGCTGCAAACACAATTAAATAAGGAGTTACCATTTACACCCTCCATTGTCACTGTAGCTGCTAACACAATCTAAACAAACGAATACGATGAAAATGAGATTCTGAAATTTGTGATTCGTGGGATAGTTAATATTCCACAGAACATGAGTTTCCCTTGTCGGTCAGTAACAATTATCAAAATCATCCAAGCTGAAAGAATAATTATAAGGAGAGTGCAAACTGCAAACTCAAGCTAGCACTTGGTCCACACTCCTTAGCCCTGCCACTTCATCATTAACTCCTAACATTAATGCTTTCCCTCAATAGGGTTTTAGAAAATGCTGCCATTGTGAGGCTAAGGGATCCAAGCCAAAATTGTACCTCCTTCTGTGGGCTGGAGTTAGGCTTCGATCGATCGGTCTGTGTTCAGCCCAAGTCCACCATTGGCAAAAGGAGCTCGGTGCAAACCAAGTATGAAGTTGGCCTGAACAACTAGGAGCCATGCCCAAAAAAGGTTGCATTGCATCAGCACATTCAAACAGCATAGCCGTTTTGCATCATTCTAAATCGTGTTTGGCAAGGCATTTCTTCAGCAAGTTTCCTAAAACCAGGGTGTTCATGGCACTTTTTAAAAAAACAAAAAAACTTTTCTGAAAGGTTACCTAATAAACACTCTACAAGAAAAGTTTTACACAAAATCTATATCATCTCTCTCCCAAATTCCTTCCTCTTCCTAACTCTTCCCTCTCCCACCGCCATTGCTTCCACTCCTCACCACCACCACCTCCAACCCCACCATTGTGAGCACCCACATCCACCCTCACCGTCGCCACCACCCCCACCTCCTCCAACCCGACCATTGCCACCACTCAGACCCCTAGCCACCTCGCTCAATGGAAGGGAGGGTCATCGCCCTTCAGAAAGAAATCGAAAGGAGGGACAACGAAATGGCGGCTATGATGGGCCAGATGCAAGCCCTCATGGGCCAACTACCACCATTGCCACCACCTCCTGCCTCACTACCACCACCACCTCACCCTATTGCCATCACTGCCACCACCACCACCACTACTCCCCACCATAGCTACCACAACCCCCCACCCCACCCCAATCGCCACCACCACCTCCACTCTCCATTGCACCCACCACCACCAACCCCCATCACAACCACCCCTACCCCCTCCATCACAACCACTCCCACCCCCATCCCTACTACCTTCATTATGACAATTCCTCAACACCACCACCCAATCCCCACCACTTCCATCAAGACAATTTCCCCACGGCCCACCACCTCCCATGGATAAAATTTGTAGCATGAAATGTATAATTTAAACAATTTAATGAGACATTCCAATTGAATTGATGAGCATTTAATTATAAAATTCAATTGGAATAGTACAACGACGATCTGGGTTTTCGCATCCAATCATGATTTTGTTGTTTTTGTTCTCTATTATCGATTATGACAAACTCTTTTCAAACGAGTAGTCTACACAAAATCGTTCTAGAGAATCCAAATTGATCCATTTCCAGAATCAAACAATGCCAAACGGCCCCTAAACTCATCTTGTATTTGGCTATAATCCATAGTTGAGAAATGCTAAACACATATGAAAACTTTTGTTGTTTTGGTACTTCCAGTTGAAGTCATTACTTTCTCCTATGTAAATAAATTGTTTTCTTAACATGTGGAAGGAGTAACAACGACAGACGTTGCATCCACAATGAGAGTTTAGAATATTTTTGAAATGTGCATTAGGGGCTAGCACTCCTCATCCACAGTTCGTAAATTAGCACGTGTGGTCCGAAAAAGGCTCAAGGATCAACAAGAGTTGATCGGTATATGCATGCACAAGATTCAGGTGAGGCTGTCAATGGGCCGGAATAGAGGTTGTCCAGACCTTGCCCTAAGTGGAAAGTATTGAGCCCATGCCATGTTGGGCCTGGAGGAATCAAACCCTAGCCTTACCCTAACACAGGATGGGCAACGCTCCAGTTTATAATTTCTCTTTTAACAATATGTTGTTTGAATTTTTTTTTCCAAGTCTTTAAAGATAAAATTGTACATGTTATTACACAGCTAAAAAGAATACATAACATTTCAATACTTAGGTTTTAAGGGTAAACTAATATTATACATAATTAACATATATATATATATATGGCTTCAATCAACCAAGCCCTAGCCTAGCCCTAAATTATATAGACTTTCCCTTGAGCTCGACCTAGGGCTGTCAATGAGTCGAGCCAGCTCGACTTGGCTCGAAATGAGCCGAGCTTGAGCAGGATTAAAAAGCTTGTGAGCGCGGAAATTTTCCACTCACGGGATTGTTAAGAGTCGCCAACTATTCATTCAGAAGGGATAAGTTCCCCGGGATGTTGGATAAGGTCTTTGGTCTCCGATTAGACATCAAGGTAAGAGGTTTGGTTAAGTTCGAGGAAGGGGTTAGGCACCCTGACACTTCCACTTGTAGTAAGTTTAAGTCAAATTAAAGTTCAAAGTTAATCAAATGCCAAAGTGTTTAAGTTAATACTAATCTAAGAAAGAAAAGTTAACTAGAGTTGAACCCGGGTTGGGTTGCCTACATACTCACATAGGGGTGAGATCAGACCGAGCGTAGTTCTAGCTCATGAGCTTGTGCTAAGGCTAGGGTGTGTGTGTGTGTGCATCAATGGTGGCTAAGGGCCTAATCCAGTGATTGGGGTTTTGTTTGACCGAGGTTGGTCAATATGCAAGGTATGGACCCGATAGGCCAAGAGATAGTTCGGTAGATTAGAATTTAGGCCCGGTAGGCCAAGGGTGAAGCACGGAGGCTAAGGGGTGTGTTAACCCAAGGTTAGGGTTGCTAATCGGGGTTAAAAAAATTGTTAACTATGGTTAGGGTGCTAACCATGGTTACAAATGGAACAAATGTTGATTTTTTTGTCTTTGGTATTTTTATGATTTTTTGGGATTTTTCCAAATTTTTGTGGGGTTAAGAGGTGTTTAACCATGGTTAAAAGTTGACCAAGGGTCATTTCAACCATAGTTAAGGGTCTAGGTAGGTCAAAATGGGCCCAGAAAGTATGGCAGGGCCTAAAATGGCCTCCTACTAGGTCTGGGCCTTGTATAAAGCCCAAGAATTAAAATTTTAAGAATGGAGGTAATCGGATTAGCTCCATTATAGTAAAATTTTAACCAGAGTTTGTGGGGATTTAAGTACAGTCAGGGATCACCCTAGGGGAAGGTAAGGGCATGGACAGAAAGCTTGGAGTCCAGGGAGGCCAATGGGCCTCATATAGGTCCAAGAGCAGGTTAGGTGTGGGCCCCACAAGGACCCAAAGGTGCTGAGTCCAACAGTCTGTATTAGCGGTAATCTGATTATTGCCAATTATCTGAGGGTGCTTTTTTGGTATGTCAGTAATCAGACTGCCGACAGTCTGTTAATCAGGATTTAAGGCCAAGCTAACCAGGGTTAGACTTTGTGTTAGGCCCAAAAATTTTGCAGGGAGATAGATGAGGGTTAGGGCTACCCACTGGGCCTTGAGTGGGCCCCACATGGGACAAAAGTCACTGAGAAAAATGGTCCAAGATGTCGGTAATTAGACTGCCGACAGTTTGCTAACCTGAGTTTAAGGCCAATCAGACTGCCGACAGTCACTGAAACTTTGCAGGGGTGTGGCCAAGGTCCAGGGGAGTCTACCTATGGCCCTGGAATTGACCAGGGTCCACAGTAACCTGGGTTTAACAAGGATTACAGGGAATGTCAAAAAATGTTGGTAGATAGTCTACCAACATTACAGTTTTTTTTCAAGAAAATGATTTCCTCCACTAGGGGCTGCACCAGCTGGGGTCTAAGGGTTCCCTCAAGGACTGAGGGATCCCCAGACCTTGTGGGGACTAACTAAGCATGAAGGGAGGGGTGTTGCACCCACGCAAGGCCTCGAGGGACTTCCTTAAGCCTATGAAGAAGGCTAGGGACCCTGTCCTTGGCCCTTAACAGTGGATGAACAAAAGTAAATGAAGAATATGGACCCCCTGGAATTGGACCAGGGGTCCTTACAATGCTTGCAACAAAATGGGGAGGGTGGCCCTACACTTATACGGGCTGTTGCAGGTGCTGCTGAGCTGGTGACTGTGCAGCCGTGGTGCAGGGGTGGTGGGAGGCCTAGTAGAAGTCCTAAAAAGCCTAAGGACTACCTACAATGGTTGAGGATAAAGGAGTGAGGCTGGGAGGGGTAAACCAATTCGGGCAGGGTTTTTTTGCAGCAAAAATGGAGTGGAGTCTGGATTGGGGATGGCCTAGGCTTTATAGAGGAGAAGGGAGACCCTTAGGGGTAGGCTGGGCATTAGGAGAGGTGTGGGGAGCAAGTTGGGGAGGTACCCAGGTTGTCCAGAACAACAGGGAGAGGCCTACGTACGCGTTCTGCAAATCTAACGGGTAGCGGTAATTGGATTACTACGACTCTCAAAACAATTGAAATTAAGGGTGTCGGTAATCCAATCACCGACACCTTGGGTTTTTTCTATTTCGGGCTAGACCCAAACACACTTGGGCCGAAAGAGGGTATGTTTTGCCATTTTGGGGTTTTCCCGCCTAATTTTTTGAATTGAGGGGTTATGGGCCCCACCCTAGTGGACCCCTAAGGCTGGTAGGCCCTTGTTTGGACCCACAAAGGCCTAGACTTATGGTTTTTTGGTTTTGGACTTGGCACATCAGCCTGGAGCCCGTGAGGGCTTTGGCCTAGGTTTAGCTAGGGCTTGCGGTAGGGCTAGGTCTAGGGCTTGGTCAAGGGCACACCTAGGGTTTAGCTAGGGTTGGCCTAGGGTTTAGGTCTATGATTTGAGGTTTTTAGTATTGGGCCTTGAGCCCAAATGGTGTAGGTCTTTAGGGTTTGAGGGTGATGGGCTTACCTAGGGTTTAGCTTAGGGTTTATGGGTTTTACTGAGAGCTTCCCTGGGGATGACCATGGTTAAATGCAAATTAACCCTGGTTAAGCAGGGTGTAAAAATTGGGTGCTTACAGTTGCCCCTCTTTGCCGAAGAGTGCTAGAATGGTAATTGAACGGTAAAGACTGGAATCATCCTATTTTTACACCGAGATGGATGATGAGATGTATGCATACTGTGCATATGGTGAGTGCAATGAAGTGATGAAGATTACTGCTAGGAGATAGCGAGTAACTGAGGATAAAAGATGGGTGCAAGGATGGCGTGGCCTGAAAGAGCTGCTCGGAAGCAAGTGTGGCTCGGAAACGGCGAGGAGATTGATCGAATCGATGTTTCCCGGAGGATATTAACCGGATCGATCGAGGGACACACGAGGTGTCAAGAACACACGGGGTGCTTAGAACACGTGGGGTGTTGGACATGCGAGGTGTCGGTATATTAACTCTGCGTTAATGGAGACCTGGGATGTTAAGGACACACAGGATGTCGAAAGAGAGGACATGCAGTGAGTATCGGCGTGTTGACAAAGTGTGTTTTGTCAATGGAGATTCGGATGTCGAGATCACACGGGGGTGTTTTCAGGGGGGACATGCGGTGAGTGTTGGCGTGTTGACTCGGTGTCAATGGAGACCTGGGCTGTCAAAGACACACGGGGGTGTCGAGAGGTGTACACTATTAAGGCACACAAAAAGGGTGGTGTACACTGTTGAGGTACACAAGATGTTGAAAAGATTTGAGGCAAATAATGCCGGATTTGAATTTGGGTATGGCCAAGAGGCGCTAAAGTTTGATCATGTTGGATGATACTGAGGTGTTTTGGTCATGCAGGGTATGACTCTATGCAGATTGATGTCATGCAGGGGATAAAGGCGAGGATGCTTTCCCATGACTCTATTGACTGCTGCTTGCTGAGGAAATGCGGAAGTTGCTTCTTCTACTTGTCTTGCCGGGGCTGCTTGGTGTGGGTTAGTTAAACGGATTTTTGATACCAAAAGTTTGTTTTTTTTCGAAAATCATTTTTAGAAAAGTATAGGAGATTTTTTATAAGGATTTTTGATTTTGACAAATGCATACTTAATTAGCTTTTAGATTTGCCAGTAAATTGCCTTAGTTCAGGGCTTAAAGGAGATTGTAGGTTTTCTTTTACTCTTGGAGAGTTGAGTATGATTCAGAGCAGAATGCGCTGGGGGATAGACAAGTTTGTCTAAATACTGTTGCAAGCTGGTTGGGGAGAAATTTTCTGACAGATTCTGAGAGCTTCTGAACTCTTGCTGGAGAAGAGTATTGTTGAGAGCTGTCGGAAGTCTGCTGAGGGATCCGCTGGGGATTGAAGACTGTTATGGCCTGATGCCGGGGATCTGCTGGGGAGTAGGTCTCTGTTGCAGACTATTGGCTGGGGAGTAGGTCTCTATTGTAGATTACTGCCGGGGGATTTGAGATTTCCCAATGTTTCCCTGTATGCTGGGGATATGTCCTGGAGTAACACACCTGCTGGATGTATTCCTTGTTGGAATCTCTGCTGAGGGTACTGGCCTGTTGAGAGATGCTAACTGTTAGGGTGATTTGGGAGTCTAGTGAGCCTGATTGCTGTCGGATTGTGTTGCCAAACTAGTTTTCAACTTATTCTCCATTTTTTACTCTTGAAATGACCAAGTCATGAGGTTCGTATAATTATTGCGCGATGAGGCCGTTGCCGGTTTTCCTCATGCCTACAAAGCTGATTGATTTTGTTCTTTTTTTGCCTATAGTTGCAAGACTAGGTCTGGGGGTCGCGTAATTTTTACGCAGTGAGGCCGTTGCCGATTTTCACTCATGCCTGCAATTTTGTTGATGGTTTGGATCCTCTCCCGTTACTGCCCTGATAGACACTTGTGGTTGATATTCCGCTGAGAGATGTAGAGGTGATATTACGCTTGCACTTGCAGTTTCTAGGGGATCTAGGAGGACTTAGAGTGGGACAAAACAGAGGCTGGGGGGTCGAAGCTTAGGACACCCTGGAATTGTTTCTTTTGTTGCAAATGACTTGCACCGGGGATCTTCCGTTAAAGATTGATTTTTTTTTTAGGCTCCATTGGGGATTGTCCTCTCTGGTAGAGGTTAACTTTTGGGAATCTTCCCTTTTTTGAGGGATTCTTCTGAGGAGAGTTCGTTTCCACTGAGGAGAATTTGTTTCCACTAAGGAGATGTTTTTTAGAGAAGTTGATTCTGCTAAGGATAAAGCCCGGGGAGATTGTTTTTACTCAGGGAGTCCCTGACTTGGAGAATGTTTCAACTTCTATTTTGGGTTTTCCTTTGATGGAATATTTTGTAAACTTGGTGTCGATTCCGCTGTTGGGAGAGTTTGTCTCTACTTGAGGAGTGGCTCTGTGGGGAAACTGTGTCCCTGTTTGGGGAGTTAAGAAGGTTTGATTCTTTCTGAGGAAAAAAGGATTCTGAGGGGTTGTATCCCTTTTTGTAACTGCACCTGATTTATCAGGTTGCCTACGTACCATTTGCAGGCTCAAGTCATGACGTAGTTCAAGCAAATGTCATGGATGGCGAGGGAGGGTGTCCCTGAAAAGTTTGTTGAAAGAGAAGCTGTCAGGCTTAAGGAGCTAACTAGCGATTTTCATTGATTGTGTAAACGGGTTACATTATTGGGGATAAGGAGTGTGCCAAGGATGACCTCCTGTCATTTCTCAGAGATTCTACGAGTGCAAAGCGCCTATCATATCTAGACCCTAGGCGTAGTATCGTTTGACTTTGTCCATGTTGATGGGCTCTGGGAGGTCTTCATCATCCATACGTCCGAGCTGAAGGGCGCCGCCCGAGAATTTGGCTCGAACAATGTATGGGCCTCAAAATATCCACGGACAAACGTCCCGGAAATTTAAGAGCATCCGTGGGTAAAATCTCACGGATAAATTTTAGGCTCACGGACCAAAGGTCCTATGGGCAATCGATCCGTGGAATATATTCACGGATACTCAAAATATCCACGGACAACAATCCATGAAAATCAACAGTATCCGTGGACAAATCCACGGATCAATTTTGGGGCTCACGGACAAAAGTCCTGTGGGCAAGCTGTCCGTGGCCATAAACCACGGGCAGTGAGTTTCCAGTCTGGTTTCCCATGACCGGAGAACTTAAGGATTCCGGCGATGGAACCAGAATTCCTGCCAAAAAATCCAGAGAGCCCAAAAGGGCATCCCAAGACTCCCTGATCTTGAGAAAACCCAGGAAATGCAAAAAATAGCATTTTAAGGGATCTCAGGATCAAGAAGACCCAAGGGATGCCCAAATGGGCACCCAATCCATTGGAATGAGGTCTGAAACCCTCATTCCGGTCCTCGGTAAATAAAGAAGTAGGGAAGAACACTGATTCTTCCCCCCATTAATCCTAATTAGGGTGAAAGTCTCACCTTAAGACGAAGGAAAGAGAGGGAAGAAGAAGGAAAATCTCTCTTAATAGAGAAAAGGATGCTCTGAATTCAGAGATTTCTGGGTTCGGAGGGTTGGAGAAGACAAAGTGTCTTCCCCAAAGCCTAAGGCATCCTTATAAAGGTTGCCTTTTGGCCTATCCTAACCATCCATTTCGAAATGGATGGTCCGGATGGCAGGGGTATTTCCCACCGTTTTAGCCTTAATGGCAGGGATGACCTCATCATGAGGGCTCCTCGATTAGGGAACCCGTCGTGGGTTTCCCATTAATACCGTCAGTGGAGGCGGTTACGCTCCTACACCATCACTGCCAGGTGTCAGGATCTAGATGGATGGATCATTTCCAACCATCTAGATCCTGAGGAGCATTTGTGGGAAGTGAAAATCTCACCGTCCATTGCCCGGGTGTGTGTGCAATGACACACACCTGATCTCAGCCTCTTAGAGAGACGGTTTGGGTTCACGCGTGCCTGTGGCACGCGCAGTACCTTTAGCTATCAGCATTAAACGCTGATAGCTGGCACCATGCTGCCCAGCTAAGCAAGAGCAGAGTTGATCCGTGAGGAAAAATCTCACGGATCCACCCTAATTAGTAGCTCCCAAATGGGCTGATACATACCCCATCCGTGAGGACCAAAACCTCACGGATCCAATATTAAGTGTTAGCCTCTGAGAGGCTGACACATATTCATCCGTGAGGGCAAAACCCCACGGATCCAACTTTGGTGCCAGCCTCCGAGAGACTGACACGTGCCCATCCGTGAGGATAAAACCCCCACGGATCATATTTAGTGCCAACCTCCATAAGGTTGACACGTGTCCAATTCTTGAGGATAAGTCCTCACGGATCAAATATAATGTCCTGGATCTAACCCAGACCCCGGGCAAGACTGTGGTCCGTGGTTGAGACCTATGGTCTCACCTCGTGATCCGTGGTTGAGACCTATGGTCTCACCTTCTGGTCCGTGGTTCAGACCTATGGTCTCACCTCGTGATCCGTGGTTGAGACCTATGGTCTCACTTTGTGATCCGAGGTTGAGACCTGTGGTCTCACCTTGCGGTCCATGGTTGAGATCTATGGTCTCATCCTTTGATCCGTGGTTGAGACTTATGGTCTCATCCTGATCTGTGGACTGGCCTAGGCCAGTCTGTCCTAGCTGACAGTCAGTATTTGACTGTCATGGGAGCCAGAGAATCGTTAATAAAAAGGATTCTCTGTCAGACTTTGGGGAATCCCAAGATAAGGATCCCCTCTTTTAAAATCTCATGGGATGCCACGTGGCACCCCATGATTATTTTAGGATTAGGATTATGTCCTTTATCCCAGGAAAGAATGAGATTAACATCCTCCTTTTCGAAAGATACTAAGATTCCCCCCCAAAAAAAGAGGAAACCTAGTACAAGAGTCCTCAAAAGAAGAGGACTCTCTTAAGCTTGAGGACTCTCCCAGATAAGGGAGAGCCGTAAGCTGGCATCCTCTAAGAGGAAAACCCTTTTGACTTTCCTAAAATAAAGGAGTTAAAGAGGGAGTCCAAAAGATGACTCTCTCTCTAAAACCCATAAAATGGTGTGTTTTTCACAAGAAACACAGACAGAGGATAGACACGAGAACAAGAGAAAAAAAAACTCTCTTTCAAGCAAAAAGCAAGCAATTGAAGAAGAAGACTCTGCGATATGGAGAATATCAGGTGAGCCCTTAAACATGACCACCATTCTTTTTCTTTATTTGAAAAGACCTCAATGAGGCACTTGTAACGCCTACATGGGAATTGGGCAACCCCATTGAATAAATAAAATATTTTATTCAATATTAGTTCTTCTTTAATTCTTGATCTTAATCAGAGGTTCTTCCCCGATATAGGGAAGGTAATTTAATAGTCTGGGTTTACTCAGATTGGAAGGATAGTCTCTCCCACAACAAACTATAAATTTCATACAACAATGAAGGAAATTTGAAAGCAAAGAAGATGAAATTTGCGCTCACATGTAAAGTAATCGATTGCAACCAGGATGAATCGATAACCATCAAATTGTACAGCCTCGTCGGCGGTGCATTGATTTTGTCAGCATAGATTTGGCACTGGTGGCACTTCTGCACATGTTTGCAGCAATCGGCTTCCATGGTGGACCAGTAGTAGCCCAGCCTGAGAATTTTCTTGGATAGTATCAACCCGTTCATATATGGGCTGCAAGTTCCTCCGTGAACTTCTTCGACTACTTGTACTGCTTCACTGATGTCTAAGCATCTAAGCCAAATCATGTTCGATGATCTCTTGTACAAGACTCACCCTGAGAGGACAAACTGAATAGCCAGGCTTCGGATTGCTCGGTGATTTGTTTTGGTAGCATCGAGAGGGAAGGTCCCATCCTCGAGGTACCACTTGATGTCTGTATACCAAGGCTAGTTGTCTGTGACAGTGTTTAGCTTGAGACAGTAGGCAGGCTGATCCTGTTGCTGAATTTCGATTAGCCAAAGCAAGATGCCCCTGGGGATCTAAACCATGAAAGCAAGAGTGGCCAGTGTATCAGCGAATTTGTTGTGGTTCCTGGATCTGTGACTGAAGGTGATTCTTCTGAATTAAGTGATCAACATGTTGAGATAAGCCAAGTACGGGACTAGCCTAGCTTCTCGGATAGCCCAAGATTTATTTGCCTGACAGATTATTAAAGATGAGTCGTCGTAGATGTCTATCTCCTCGATTCCGATGCTCAGGGCTTATTTTAAACCGACTATGCACGCCTCAAACTCTGCTTTGTTGTTGGAGCATCTGAATTTTAGTTAGACTGAGATAGGGAGATGTGCTTCTTTTGGTGAGATCAGGATTGCTCCTGCCCCGTGCCTATGACTGTTGGCAGCTCTGTCAAAGTACAACTCCTAGTCGAAGTACTTTTGTTCTTCTGCTTCTGTGTACAGGATGGATTTGTCTAGAAACTGATCATATACAGATACGTAGTCCTGGGTTAGACTGTGGACGAGGTGATTAGCTATCGCTTGTCCCTTGATTGACTTCTGAGTCATATACGTGATGTCGAATTCAGACAACATCATAAGCCATCGGGCAGTCCTTCCAGTGGTAACTGGCTTTTCCAATAGATATTTCAGCGAGTCTATCCGGGAGATCAGGATTACCGGGTAGGAAAGCAGATAATGCCGGAGTTGCTGAGTTGCCCAAACTAGTGCCAGACATGTCTTCTCAAGAGGGCTGTACTGCTCTTCATACTCAAGCAGGCGCTTACTGATGTAGTAGATGGCTTGCTCTATCCTGCCCGTCTCGTCGTGCTGTGTCAGGACGCACCCCATGGAGGTTTCTTGCACTGAGATATAGAGTAGTTAGTAGGGGTTATCCTGGCGTAGGAGGCACTAATACTAGAGGGTTGAGAAAATACTGCTTTATTCTGTTAAAGGCTTCTTGGCATTCTGCTGTCCAGACTGTCGGTGTATTCTTTCCGGAGAAGCTTGAAGATCGGCTCGCATATCGGAGTAAGCTGAGAGATGAACCAACTGAATTCTGCCCAGGAAACCACAGATCTCCTTTTCAGTTTGGGGTGCTGGCATTTCAATTATAGCTCTGACTTTAGCTAGATCGATCTCAATACATCTTTTGCTGACTATGAAGCCAAGGAGCTTTCCCGATGAGGCTCTAAAGACACATTTGGCCGAATTCAATCTTAGGCCGAACTCTCTAAGTCTGTTATAGAGTCTTTTCAAGTCTTCAAGGTGCTGCCTGGCAGTTGGGAGATTTGACGATTATGTCATCCACATAGATTTCTGTTGACTTGTGGATCATATCGTGAAACAGTGCAGTCATAGCCCTCTGATAAGTTGCTCCTGCATTCTTGAGTCCGAAGGGTATAACATTGTAGTAGAATGTGCCCCAAGACATGATGAATGAGGTTTTCTCCATATCTTTTTCTGCCATTCTGATCTGGTTGTATCCGAAGAAACCATTCATTAATGAGAGTCTCTCGTGCCCAGCAGAATTGTCAACCAGAATGTCGATGTGTGGGAGAGAAAAGTTGGCTTTAGGACTGGCCTTGTTCAAGTTCTGGTAGTCGATGCACATTCGGACTTTGCCATCCTTCTTAGGTACCGGTACAATGTTGGCTAACTACTTGGGATAGTTTGCTACTACCAGGAAGCTTGCACTGATCTGTTTTTCAACTTCCTCTTTGAACTTCTGTGACCACTCGAGCCTCATCCATCTCAGTTTCTGCTTAACCGGTTTGACATCGGGATTCAGGGGCAGTCTGTGTACCACCAATAATGGGTCTAGGTCGGGCATGTCCGCATATGACCAGGCAAAGACATCACTGTAGCTTTTCAGGAAGCTAATCATGTCTGTTCTCTGCTGTGGGCTCATGGTTGTGCCGATCTTGACCAACTCCTCAATGTTCGACTGCAGAAGCCTTTTGCTATGTTCCAGGAGGTTCAGAATCTCCTGAGGCGGTTCGTCATCCTGTTCTGAGTCATACTCAAACCTCTGATAGCTCAAGGAGGGTTTCAAGGGTAGCCTTGTCGGAGGCGATTTCCTGGCAAATCATCTTAGTTTAGCATGCTTATGTTTTTATGATTATGTTGGCTTCGAGACACTAGGCCTTCTAGGGGAAGAATCCGTGTGATTTGTCATTAGCCGATGCAAATGTTTTTGAAAAACATGTTTTTGAGTCAAAATTCCAGATTTTATTGATAAAAAGGTAGACTGTTAACAAAATGACTCTGACAAAAAGAGGCCTAAAGATGGCCGACCTTTGGATTTTGCAACGAGAGCAAAAAAGAGATAGATTAAGAGAGGAAAGAAGATGATGCTGTATCACTGTTGATTCGAACCAACCTTCCCTGCACTGTGTTGACCTCGGCCCTAAGTGGCCTCGATTGTAAGAGCCTCGGTCCACCAACGGATCAGTGGTCGGTGGCTGGAGGGTGCTTCTGCGCTGTTGGAGATGGTGCAAACCTATTCTCCCGCTGAATATTCTGTTTCTGCTTCTGCATCTCTGACAACCAGCTCTTCAAACAACTGGGCGACGCTGAAGACTTCCGATTCGAGAATCCTTGAAGATTCGGTGTCAGGTTGAAGGTAAGGGATGTTAGCAACGGGTGCAAGAGAGTTTTCTGGATAAGTTTCAAAGATTCCCACAGGGAAAATGACAGAGATATGGGGTCGGGGTTCATGTTTCGCCGATTGTTTGTTCTTTTTGGTAAGTTTAGAGAGATAGTCTTCGTACTTGGGTTTGTATCCCAGCTCGAACAGAGAAGTGTAGCGTGAAGGCACATATCTCTTTTTCATGCCCTGGTTCCTGGCCCCGAGGCCTTGTTCTGGTTGGTACTTCATTTTAGCCATCATCCTGACAAACGGCGGTACTGCTTTCTTGCTGAGTTCTTTCAGCTGGAGATAGAGCTAACTTGCTCAAACTGGTAAGACATGAAGGTTGAACCCTGCCCCAGCTCTTGAATATCCCCGATGGAACTTGCCACTTCCTCCGATGGGATAACGACAAGGTAGTCGTCCTAGATGAATTTGATTTGTTGATGCAGTGATGAGGGAATGGCTTTGGCCGAGTGGATCCACGGCCTTCCCAGGAGCAAGGTGAACAAGGCTGGCACATTCACAACTTGGAAGCTTGTCACAAACTGAGCTAATCTGACCCCGATGGTCAGGTCAATATCACCTAGGTTTTGCCTGGTAGAATTATCAAAAGCTCTGATTGTCATAGGCCTTTTCTTGACTTGACCAGTGTTAAAACCCAGGCTCTACAGTGTAGACAGTGTACAGATGTTTAGGCCGGAGCCGTTGTCAATGAGTATTGAGGATAATGTCCTGCCCATGCACTGAATAGTGATATAGAGAGCCCGGGTATGATCTCTATCTCCGTCTGGTATTTCTTCTTCAATGAAGGAGATGAATCTTGATTCGAGTACCTGCCCCACCATCTGCCCCAGTTTTTCGGGCGAGATGTCTAGTGTTACATGGATATTGTTAAATACCCGAATGAGCTGCTTCCTGTGATGTTCTGATGTCAAGAGAAGACCCAAGATAGATATCTGTGCTGAGTTTTACCCAACTGCTGGGTGATATTGAATTCTTCGGCTTTCTCCAGGATTCTCAGTAAAAGAGCTGAGTCCGTTGTCTCTTTCTCTGGGTCTGACACCCCTGCTTTTTATTTTGCCTTGTCCTTTACCGGCTCAGCTGCCGGAGGTTGGTATGCTCGGTCAGATCGGGTAAGGTTGGCTATTTATTCATTCTCTAAGATGAGAGAGTAAGGGGCAGGTACGTGGTTAAGGCTGAAAGGCTCAGAAGGGATATACGGGATTTTGACTGGGCCAGAAGATGTTAAGGCTTGAGCTGAGGTTGTGGGCCAATTGGCAGGACAGGGAATGGTGTGGACAATTTTCTCTTTGTCAGATTCAAGAGCTGGGATTTGTGCTGGGGCTTGGATGGCTTGGATGTTTAATTGAGGGAGAAGGATTATGACCGGGGGTCGGTATGAAGGCCTGATGACGCCGTCATCGACTGTGGGTGTGCAAGGTCTTGGGTGCCCTGCCTCGGGCTTTACCCACTCAATGAAATTGACTTGGTTGTTATGTGGGGGCAGTGACACCTGGTTGATGCTGGTATTGCCGGGAGCCAGCTCGACTTTACCCTTATCTAGGAGATCCTGGATGGCGCAGTTCAAGTTAATGCAATAGTTTGTTGCATGGCCTGGGCCTTGGTGAAAGGCGCAGTGTTGATTGACATCATAGTTTTTGCTTTATTTATCAGGAGAAAGGAAATGAGTAGGGCCTCTCAGTGTGAGAAGACCCTGTTTGGTCAGAAAGTCAAGGAGTTGACAGAGGGTGTAGGGGAGATGAGTAAAGTCTCTGGAGGGACGGGGTTGCCCCTGGTTTTGTCTAGCCGATCGGGTGTTCCCTGGTGATGGTTGTTACTGAGCGGCGTGAGCTGGTAGTCTGATAGGTGCTGTGGAAGCCACTAAGTTGACATTCTCTTTTCTTTTCTGGTCACGGCAACCACTGTTTCTGCTGGTAGAAACTGTTGTTCTTCTAGGAGGATCAAACCCAAGACTGGAATGGATGGTACCACTTTGAATTGCTGTTTCAATGCGGACACCCGTCTTGACGATTGTGCCGAAGTCGCCGAAGTCTACAACTGGTAAAGTGACCATTAGGGTCGAATAGGGCTGCTTCAGAGTGCCCATGAAAATACTCGCCAGCTCTTCCTTAGGGATAGGAGTACAAACTTTTACAGCCAATTCCCTCCAGCGTGTGGCGTACTCCAAGAAGGATTCATTATTCCGTTGTCTCGTTTGCTTGAGCTGACTCCTTTATGGGCGGAGCTCTTGATTAAAGGAGTACTGTTCCACAAACATGTCCATGGCATCCTGCCAGGTTTTGACTTTATGCTTGTCGACCGACATCCACCAGGTAAGGGCTGCCCCTTCAAACTCTTCTGGAAGTACTGTATCAACAATGACTGATTCTTATTGTATAAGAGCATGTCCCCCAAGTATATTTGCAGATATTGTCTAGGACAGCCTGAGCCATCTTACTTATCGAAGTCGGGTACCTTGAATCCTGGGGATACTGCATCCCCGGATGAGAATGTCAGATCCTCCAATAATAGAGTGGGGTTGGCAGATGCCCCTCTCATCCTTCTCGTCTCCTCCTTCATTTGCTTAATCTTCTCGTGCTGATCCTTGAGGGATGGTGTAAGGTCAGATGATGATGGCCTGTCCTGGTGGACATATGAGGCCCTGGGTTGTTCATCATATTGTTCAAATTTTGCTTCTCCTCCGCCTGCTGCGGGTCCAGGATTAGGGATTATGATGGGAATAGGTCTTAATTCAGGGATAGGCTGTTCAGCGGGTTCTTCGATCGGGATCCAGTTAAAAGGTTCATTAGCTCAGGCACCAATAAGAATAATTAGGGATTCCAAAACTCGGTCCAGCTTGTTCTGCATGGCAACAATATCTCGATCATGTGACTGTACTAGTTCGTCGATCCTCTGTTGATGGTCCGATGGTTCTGTCATTGCTTCTGAGCTGCTCTCAGATGGAGGCCGGTAATGTACTAGCTCCGTAACTGGTATCTCCGTCAGGACTGCTTCTGCGACGTCTGCGAGAATCCCAGTTACAGAACGAGTCATGGGTCGGCTCATGCAAACTAAAAAAGATGCAACAGCTAACCATGAATATGCATGAAGGCATGAGAGATGATGCTAAAAAAAGATCTTTCATTGATGCATGTTGAAGTGCAGTGAGTACAAGGCTGTGCGACTCAAAGAAAAGAAAAGACTCGATCCTAGGCAGGTCCATCCGGGATCGCAAAGTCAAGTGGTCGGGGCACTCCATTCAGGTCCATGATCTGCTGCTGGAGGGATGTGACCTCAACCTCCATGTTGGCAAATGACTCTGTAGCGCCGAACATCTGGAATCCAAACTGTCGGATACGGTCAATCATCTCTGCCTTTGCACTATCAAGCTGCTCCTGATAGAAGTGTAGCTGCGCCCTAAGGATGGACGTCTCTTTGGTGTCGCCTTTCCGCTTCTTCTGGTAAAAGCGGACTGTCTGTCTAAGGTGCTCAATCTGTTCTTGCCTGGCTTGGAGTTCGCGGTCCCGCTTCGCTTCTTGTAGCCTGAATGCCTGTTGGGCTTTCCAAAACCGCTGTTCTTTCATCTGGATGTGGAGCTGTCTCTCCATGAAGATGTCCCTCCAGGGAACCACTATGTCAGCTTGAGGTATGGTTCCTTGTAATGGAACTGAGACTAGAGTGGACAGTTCCCTAGGTATAGGCATGGGAGATGGAATGTCAGGATTTCCCACCCAAAGCCAGTACGCTGCATTTGTAGATGGTCATGTTATGGCCACAAAGTTTCGCCATTCATCTCATCTAAAGCTTCGCCAACTGGACTGGAATCGGCCGGTGAGGGACTCGGAATGCACTGTGAAGTCGGCAAAATCATTTCCCTGCCGATCTATAACTGGGATACGCTGAGGGAATCTCAAATGGCCGAGGACTGAGTGGTATATAGACTGCAGAGCCTGTGAGACCGGCGATGATCATACACCATCTCCCTGAGATGACGACGCGAGGTACTCTTGACATGACTATCCACTTGCACTGCCAAACGATATCCTTCTCTGTCAGGTTCTGGAGAAGCTGGTAGAGCTCTCCAACGTCTGTGGTTACAACCGGACCCTGGCCCTAAGAAATCTTCTGGGGTATGCTGTAAGCTTCGCGGAGGTCGGTCGGTATAGATATGATCGTTGGCAGGTGTGCTACCAACCAGAGGTGCAAGAGCAGTGTGCTGGCATGGAAGATGCCCTTTCGACGGCCTGCTGCCTGATTGAGAGCCCTGAGAAGCTCTGCAAGGATGACTGGTATGATGGTTCCAGAACTGTACAGACTCGACAAGTGTGCGGCATCTCGAGAACAACTGAGATACATCTGTCAGTGCAAAGGTGTTGAGACCGGGGAGTTCTGCTACGACGCAATTAGGGTTCCACTTGAGGCGGTACAGCTTCTCCAGAGGCTGCACGAGTATCCGATCAAGAGTGCCGTTAGGACAGGACTGCAAGCAGACAGGCTTGAGATGCAAGAACCTTGATAAGTCTGCCTGGTAATTTGTCTTGTAGCGCGGTACTATGTCATCGCCGTCCATGTTTAACCTCAGAATGCGCTGAAATTCCTCCAAAGTCGGACATAATTCATTCTTACCAAACGAAAGACCTTGTACGAGGGGTTCCAACACTAGATTGCAGCATTTAAGAGGCGCGGATCTAAGTTAACCATAGATAGGTTCAGGACGAATCCCAATTTGTAATGCTGGATCCAAGCCAAACGCTGACCAGAAGTAAGGGCCTCTACTGCTTTCTGAAGGCTCCGATCACATACCTCCTCAAAAGTCAAATGTACAGGCCGCGAGGGTTGATCAATTGTCTTTACAATCCCTGAAGGACCTACCATCTACTTAAACAAGGATAGACTCGATGTGAGTGTACTATGAAATACAGATAAAAATACAAAAGATGATGCAAATTTTTTGATTTTTGATTGGGTGTGACAAGGCACATGTGAGCCGATAGGGCAATCAGATAGAGTTCCGGCGTGCTTTACCTGAGTTTTTGGAAACCGGGAGCCTATCAGGTCAAAGCTAAGGTAGGTCTTTGAGAAGACTTGTCTGCTTGGGGTTTGAACCCCACATGCTATACCACGACACGGGGTTGGTTGTGTTTTATTACAAGTACAAATAAGGCTCATTACATGCCCCTGGATGAGTGTTTACTCGGGTAAAGTGTCCGGATAGCTAACCAAAATCGGGGGCAGGTATAAGGTGCAAGCAGGTTAGGGTTAGGGGACCCTTCCGAATGGACTGCTTGTAGACTATACCCTATCTTAGGCTATATGTATGAATGCTGGTACAAGTGTGTTCCTAAGGATGGGGGGGTCACTTAACACCATATATGCTGCTCCCCGATATGGAACATATCTGAAAATGGATGATTGGTGTAAGTGTGAGCGTTCAGAATCGTTTCCTGAGAGTCATCACCCACCAGGCGTAATTTCGCTAACCTCCAAGACGTTTAAACCACTGACACCAAGGATCATCATTCAGCGGTCGTTAGCATAATAAGTCTGTCTAATAGATATCGGGTTGATTACACTACTATGGTATGAATGAGATGTACAGTACACAAATCACCAAAGAGATGTAAAATGATTAGTATTAGTTTAAATACTAAGACATTTGATTAATTTGAGGTTTATTTGGCCTAAACCTAGGTTCCAAGTTGAACCTTGAGATATCAAGGACACAGTCCCCAGCAGAGTCGCCAGAGTTGTGAGCGCGGAAATTTTCCACTCACGGGATTGTTAAGAGTCGCCACCTATTCATTTAGAAGGGATAAGTTCCCGGGGATGTTGGATAAAGTCTTTGGTCTCCGATTAGAGATCAAGGTAAGAAGTTCAGTTAAGTTCGGGGAAGGGGTTAAGCACCCCGACACTTCCACTTGTAGTGGTTCCCTACTAGATAGGTTTAAGCCAAATTAAAGTTCAAAGTTAATCAAATGTCAAAGTGTTTAAGTTAATACCAATCTAAGAAAGAAAAGTTAACTAGGGTCGAACCAGAGTTGGATTGCCTACGTACTCACATAGGGGTGAGATCAGACCGAGCGTAGTTCTAGCACATGAGCCCGTGCTAAGGCTAGAGGGTGTGTGTGTGCACCAATGGTGGCTAATGGACCTAATCAAATTATTAGGGTTTTATTTTACCGAGGTTGGTCAATGTGCAAGGTATGGGCCCGATAGGCCAAGGGATAGTCCGGTAGACAAGGATTTAGGCCCGGTAGGCCAAGGGTGAAACCCGGAGGCTAAGGGGTGTGTTAACCCAGGGTTAGGGTTGCTAACTGGGGTTAAAAAGATGGTTAATCATAGTTAGGAGTATTAACCATGGTTAAAAATGGTCCAAATGTTGATTTTTTTTTGTCTTTTATCTTTTTTGATTTTTTGGGATATTTCTAAATTTTTGTGGGGTTAAGGAGTACTTAACCATGGTTAAGGGTCCAAGTAGGTCAAAATGGACCCAAAAAGTATAGTAGAGCTCAGAATGACCTCCTACAAAGTCCGGGCCCTGTACAAAGCCCAAGAATTAAAATTTTAAGAATTGAGGTAATCGGATTACCTCCATTATAGTAAAATTAGTTTGTGGGGATTTAACTACAGTCATGGATCACCCCAGGGGAAGGTGAGGGCATGGACAGAAAGCTTGGAGTCCAGGGAGTCCAATGGGCCTAGTATGGACCTAAGAGTAGGTCAGGTGTGGGCCCCATAGGGGCCCAAAGGTTCTGAGTTCAACAGTCTGTATTGGTGGTAATCTGATTACCGCCAATTATCTGATGGTGCTTTTTTGGTATGTCGGTAATCAGACTGCCGACAGTCTGTTAACCAGAGTTTAAGGCCAAGCTAACCAGGGTTAGACTCTGAGTTAGGCCCTGAAATTTTGCAGAGAGATAGATGAGGGCTAGGGCTACCCACTGGGCCTTGAGTGGGCCCCAGGGTATGAATGATGTAGGCTCCACATGGGCCAAAAGTCACTAAGAAAAATGGTCCAAGATATTGGTAATCAGACTGCCGACAGTCTGCTAACCTGGGTTTGAGGCCTTGCAAACCAGGGTTAGACCACGAATTGGGATCTGAAACTTTGCAGGGGTGTAGCCAAGGTCCAAGGGAGACTACCTATGGCCCTGGAATTGACCAGGGCCCACACTAACCTGGGTTAAGCAAGGATTACAGGGAATGTCAAAAAATGTCGGTAGATAGTCTAGCGACATTACAGTTTTTTTTTCAAGAAAATGATTTCCCCCACTGGGGGCTGCACCAGCTGGGGTCTAAGGGTTCCCTCATGAACTAAGGGATCCCCAGACCTTATGGGGACTAACTAAGCATGAAGGGAGGGGTGTTGCACCCATGCAAGGCCTCGAGGGACTCCCCTAAGCCTATGAAGAAGGCTAGGGACCCTGTCCTTGGCCCTTAACATTGTATGAACAAAAGTAAATGAAAAATATGGACCCCGGGAATTGGACCAGGGGTCCTTACAATGCTTGCAACAAAATGGGGAGGGTGGCCCTACCCTTATACAGGCTACTACAGGTGTTGCTGAGTTGGTGACTGTGCAGCCATAGTGCAGGGGTGGTGGGAGGCCCGGTAGAAGTCCTAAGAAGCCTAAGGACTACCTACAGTGGTTGAGGATGAAGGAGTGAGGCTAGGAAGGGGTGAACCAATTCGGGTAGGGTTTTTTTTGCAGCAAAAATGGAGTGGAGTCTGAACTGGGGATGGCCTGGGCTTTGTAGAGGTGAAGAGAGACCTTCAGGGGTAGGCTGGGCATTAGGAGAGGTGTGGGGAGCAAGTTGGGGAGGTACCCAGGTAGTCTAGAACAACAGGGAGAGGCCTGCGTATGCATTTTGCAAATCTAACAGGGTGGCGGTAATCCACTCAAAACAATTGAAATTGAGGGTGTCGGTAATCCAATCACCGACACCTTGGGTTTTTTCTATTTCGGGCTAGACCCAAACACACTTGAGCCAAAAGGGGGTATGCTTTGCCATTTTGGGGTTTTCCCGCCTGATTTTTTGAATTGAGGGGTTGTGGGCCCTACCCTAGTGGACCCCTAAGGTTGGTGGGCCCTTGTTTGGGCCCACAAAGGCCTAGGCTTATGGTTTTTTGGTTTTGGACTTGGCACATGGGCCTTGAGCCCATGAGGGCGTTGGCCTAGGTTTAGCTAGGGCTTGCAGTAGGGCTAGGTCTAGTCTTGGTCTAGGGCACACCTAGGGTTAGTCCTAGGGTTTAGCTAGGGTTAGCTTAGGGTTTAGGTCTATGGTTTGAGGTTTTTGGTAATGGGACTTGAGCCCGAATGTGTAGGTCTCTAGGGTTTGAGGGGATGGGCTTACCTAGGGTTTAGCTTAGGGTTTAGGGGTTCTACTGGAAGCTCCCCTGGGAATGACCATGGTGAAATGCAAATTAACCCTGGTTAAGTAGGGTGTAAAAATTGGGTGCTTGCCGAGTCGAGCCAAGTGAGTGAGCTCGTTTAGATAATGAGTCGAGCTCGAGTAAGAGGTAGCCCAGCTCGGCTCGACTAATTCTATGATTATCCATGTACAGTTATAACCCTACCAATATTGAGTTTTACATTCAAAAGTATAAGAAAATGAAATACGTTTTTTTAATTAAGAACATGAAATGTTCATCAGGTTAGTGAAAGCACTATTTTATCTTCCCCTTTTCTTTGTACCCCACTATTTAATACCTTAATTGTTAGAATATCGTCCCCATTATACAATTTTTTTTTGTAAAATTAGAGTTTTATGAGCCGGCTCGAGCTCGATGTTTGTGGACGAGCCGAGCCCAAGCTAAACTTTTTGAGCTCGAGCTGAGCTCGATCCGAGCTTGAGCAACATCAAAAATCCAACAAGCCGAGCTTGAGCAATGCCTAGCTCGGCTCGTTTACACCCTTAGCTCAACCCTACTTCTTAGGGCTTAAAAATCGGGTTATCTTCAAGCCAATACCGGGCTAAGCCAGGCTAGCCTGGCCCATTGACACCCCCTAGATGTTGGTCGATACAACGAGCTCCATAAACTCGAATCATCCAACATTTGTGAAAAACAAAATAAACCAATACAATTAAACTAAATAACATGCCTAACATGTTTACAGGTATGCAAAGAACCTCAATGGGGGATCTTCAACTCTCACCACCTATGTACTAAATCCCCAGCTTTTGTTTCTTTTACCAGGGAGAATATATTTCGCTTTTGTTAAAGAGTGTGAGATGGGATCACTTCCTATTTATAGGGTCCCAGAATCGTAGTCATTAAGGATTTTGAGTCTACACAATCAAGGGTGATTATTCCCTCAAATAATGACACGCTAGTGCGTGTCTAAGGTGTCCCAAGTACATTGTACCTCAATGATCATCATTCACCATTGCATGATCAAACTCTTGTGACTACGAGAATTTACCGCCTTTTCTAGGTCGGGTCCTTCGGAGGAATAATGCTAAATGCCTAAATTAGAGTCGCAACCTATTTGATTATGGGGGAAATAGGATCCGGAGTAAAATGGATAAGGGCCTATGGTCTTGGTCGAAGTCTAGGTAAGCGATTTGGTTAAGTCCCGGGGAAGGTGTTAGGCACCCTAGGACCCCCATCCGTAGATGGTTACCTACTCCCCAGGTCTGAGCCAGCAACATTAAAATTAGAGGAAATTGCCTAAATCATTGTAAATTATGCTAATTTAAAGGTAAATTGAAGAGGGAAGGAAACTATCTTAGGGGAGAGGTTAGACCCATATAGGGTTGCCTATATATGTAGCAATTCTGAAATTCCTAATTTAAATGCTAAGGGTATTTTTATAATCTCCTAGACTAGGGGTATTTTAGTAATATTCCAGTGTGTTGTTTGGCGATGAGAATTTAAGAACTTTAGGTGGAATAATTTAAAATGAGTATAACACATTAAGGGTTTGACTTGAGCTTGTGACCAAACATAACTAATAGGGGTATTTGGGTAAAAGCACAAGAATGGGTTTTGGTATAAGAAGAAAGAGATAACCTAATCTCTCATTCTCTTGAAAACTTAATTTAGAGAGAAAGTTCTAGGAAGAAAGGAGAAAGAAAAGAAGGCCAATCTATAGGGGTATCACTGGCTTACAGTTTTTGCTCAGTGACCTTATTCAAGAATTTCAAAATTAAAGACGTGAATAAATGATCCACAAAAAAGAGGTGGTTTTACAATTTTCTGACAATTGTTCCATCAATGGTAACTAGATTCAGTGTAGTCAAGACGTCTAGGCGATGCCTAACGATTAGGCCTAGCTAGGGCCTTAGGCAGGCAATGCCTAAGCAATACAAATAATTAATATACCGGACACTTTTAGATTTTAGTAATATTTTGATATAGTAAAATTTATGAAATTTTAAGATTTGAAAAATACCTTAACATTTATAAGTTAAAATTTTGACCTAATCCTTAAAAAGTGAATTTAGGTCTTCAACTGAAAAGTTGACTTTTTATTTTTCAAGAATTTGGATCTAAGATAATTTTGTTGAATTCAAATGGGAAGTATAAGGAGTCTGCACCGACCACTCAGAATTTTCCCTACGGATACCAGGGTAAGTTGAGGGCCTCACAAATAATGCCCCTACAAACTGAAGCGCAGATTTTATGAGAATGATATAAATTCAAATTCTGTTGTTTAAATGATATTAGTTCAAATTCTATCGTTTATGCATATATACATATTAGCTTCAACTAAAACGAGAAACAACAATAAAAGAACTGAAATTCCAGATTAATGCAGAATGGAAATAGCTCAGCAAATAAACTTACTCCAAATTAGAAAAAACAGCATCATCGAAAACAGGAAAAAATCTTAAATTGGAGGCAAATATCAATCACATTACCTACATATCAATGTCTATCAAGGCGATGAGAAGCAATCTGCAGGAAATGTGAATCCATTAAGGCAGTGCGGTGAGTGTAGCTTCAAACACGAATCCTCGACAGAGCCCATCGCCATTCCCGGGAACCCCATCAGTCCACCTCCATTCCCCTTTCCCCACCTCAGAAGAACAATCCCATATTGCCAATCTCCCCACCCGCCTCCCTGAAAAGCAAACTCGATCACCCCCACCAAACACCTTCAACTTACTCGATTCCTGAAAGCACCCAAACATCTCGGACGGCATTCGACCGGCCTCATCCCACTCCAATGTATCCAAATCCAACCTCAAAATCAAAATGGTCGAGCACAAAGCGTTCAACGAGAAGGACGATTTCAACCCACCAACCATCAGAATTCGATTTCCAGTCCCTCGAACCAATCTGGGTCGCTTCAATATATCAAACACATCACCCCATTCATGCTTCTCCAATCTATTCCACCCCCGCGACTTCTTCAGCTCAGATATGCTACAAGAGAACAGCTTCCACTGGCTCCGCCATGGCGAACCAACATCACACAGTGCAAAAACCGAGTCACAGATCAAAATGGGGCTCCGAGGCTTCGCCCCCAGATTCGAGGAGAATTTGAGCCACTGACCCGAACCGGAGTACAAAGCAGCGATTTCGGTCAGTACCAAGACTCGGCCGTCCATACCCACCAGGACCGTACCGTGTCGTGACCAGGCCGAGCCGAGTGGCGGCAAGACTCGGAACTTCCGAGTCAAGGGGTTGCAGAGGACGAGTGATTTGTTGGAATCGGGCGAGTCGGCCCAGAGGAAGACGAGTCCGAGAGAGGACGCAACGGGGACGGGAGAACGGAAGGGGAGGAAGTCGAGAGGGAATCTGAGCCATTGATTGACATCCGGGTCGAAAACGCGGAGGAAGGGATGAGGGGACACGTGGCGGTGGTGGTGAGGAAGACGGAGAGCGAGTAGATGGAGAGGTGGTCGGAGAGCGATTAGGTTTAGGAAGGAGGGTGAGGTTAGGATCTGGTGGAAGAGCTTACAGACGGATCGACAGATTAAGATCTGACGGAGGGGAAGGTTGGAGAAGATATGATGGAGAGTGTCTTGGGGGAGGAGATGGATTGGTGACGTATCCATTTCCGGTGTACTGGCGTAGCAGTGGATCGGAAAGCGAGTTGACGGAGACGACGACGCAAGCGAGGGTTCCGGTCGGAATTTCTGAAAGGACGGGAACTCGAGCGTTGGTTGTCCGTAGCAATTTTCTTTTGTCCGTAAATACCCTCTCACAGCCCCTGAAATCCTGATTTTAATGAACTTGGGATCATCTCCGGTCGGTACTGCCGAAGAGACCGCCAGCACCCACTCCTATGGCACCACATACTTCTTACATGGTGTGCGTGCACAAAGCACGTTGGTAGATGTGTACTTCAGATACGTGGAGAGTGGGTGTTGGCTATTTCCTGACCAGTACCTGGAGATGATCAGTGTCGATTTTTATTTTTATTTTTATTTTGCAGGGCACGTGGCTGACAAGGTGCAGAGAAGTACTAATATTAGTGGGCCACAATTGATTAAGATGGAATTTATTGGTGCAAATCCTCTCCGGTTATAACCGGATGTGGCACATCCGGTTATAACCCCTAGAGGTCGCCACGTGTCTCCTTTGACACCCCTTAACCGTGGGTAAGGTTCACCCACCCCTAGGGTTCACCCACCTATTTTTGGTTTTTTTTTTTAAATATTAATTCTATTTTTAAAATTAAAAATATGTTTTTAAAGTTTTTTTAATATTAAAAACAATTTTTTAATTTTAAAAATAGAATTAATATTTTTTAAAAAAAACCAAAAATAGGTGGGTGAATCCTAGGGGTGGGTGAACCTTACCCACGGTTAAGGGGTGTCAAAGGAGACACGTGGCAACCTCTAGGGGTTAGAACCGGATGTGCCACATCCGGTTATAACTGGAGAGGATTTGCACCCAATTTATTAGGGGTTTTGCATTACGGCTGCAGCTGCAGCTGCGGCTGCAGCTCAGCATTCTTACTGCTTTGCAAATATACTGTTATATAAAATAGTTTTGCGAATTAACTCATTGTTTTCCACCTGTCAACCCATGTTTCTATTAGACTTTTGTCTAAATTTGTTAATCAAATGATTATTATGCCCTTCCAAAATCCCTTTAACTCCTCTTAAGTATGGTTAATAAAGTTTATTCCCTATGATTAGTTTTTTAAATATTTTCCTAAAACTCAAGGTTAATTTATTTGTTAATCAAATGATTATTTATGTCCTTAAGAGACTTCATAACCTTACAAAGTCCATTTAACTCCTCGTAAGTATGGTTAGTAAAGTTTAATCCATATGATTAGTTTTTTTTAATATTTTCCTAAAACTAAGGTTAACTCTAAGAATTATTGAATGTTAACCATAGTTAAAAGAAGTTAAAAAGGAGCATGTTATTTTTTTTTTTTCGAAAATCAATCTTGCTTTAACTGTAAGGGTTAGTGAATCTTAACCACAAGTAAAGGGAGTTCATAAGGAGGACATGCTAAACACAAATTTCTTCTCAAACCAAGATTAAATGTTTTAACCCTGAGGGTTAGTGAATCTTAACCATAACTAAAGGGAGTTGAAAGGGACACATTAATTTAAAAAAAAAAAACAAGGTTAGATACTTTAACCCTAAGGGTTATGAATCTTAACCACAGGTAAAGGGAGTTAAGAGGGACACGTTAAAGTTTTTAATTTTTTTTTTCTAAAAACTAAGACTAGATGCTTTAACCCTAAGGGTTAGTGCATCTTAATCACAATTAAAGGGAGTTAAAAGGGGACATGATAATTTTTTTCTTTTAAAAACCAAGGTTAGATGCTTTAGCCCTAAAGATTAGTGTTTCTTAACCACAGTTAAAGAGAGTTAAAAGGGGACATGTTATTTAAAAAAAAAAAATCAAGGTTAGATGTTTTATCCCTAAGGGTGTGAATCTTTACCACATTTAAAGAGAGTTAAAATTGGACAAATTAACCATAAAGTTTAAAATTTGTTAACCATATTTCAAAGCGGTTAAAGAGGTTTTGCAAAGTTATGAAAAATCTTAAAGTCATAATAGTCATTTTTATAAATATGTAAACTACACTTGAATCTTAGGAAAATATTAAAAAAAAATAATCATAGGGATTAAAATTTATTAACCATAGTTCAAGGAGAGTTAAAGGGGCTTTGCAAGGTTATGAAGTTTCTTAAAGGCAAAATAGTCATTTGATTAACTCTAACGAGATGAGTTTTTTCTAATGGGAAATCCTTAATGCTACCCGTGGTTTCCATTTTGTAATGGAATGGCCGGTCTCGTTGGTCCACACCCCAATTTTAAATGCACACCAATTATGGTTAAGATATACTCTGTCATAAGGCTAAGCAATACTAACTTATTTTAAAAAAAAAAACTAAAGTCTTAACTTTAATTTAATTAAGTTTAATCAGGGTTAAAGGGTTATTAAAAGGGACACGGGGTATATTATGAAACAGACACGTGGATCTGCTAATCACTACTCTTTCCTAATTACCCACTAAGTTTCAACTTTGTTCCCAAATATCCAAGTTCTAAAAATTAGTTTGTTCTTAATGTTCAGGCATTGAAACCATTTGACAAAAAAACATTTGCGTCCTCACCCCATTTCTAACCCATGTATAAAATTCTCACCACCCCATTTCTAACCCATGTATAAAATTTTCACATACTCATCTTCAAGACCGGAGCTTTGTTTCGATAAGAACAAACACCGAAACGATTAGCAATCACAATCGTGAAAAGAATGTTATTAATATAGGAAATAGTCCCTTCGTCGGTTGAGGAGGGGACTATTCCTCTTCACTCTCACATAGCCGATCTTTTAATTCTCTTTAACTTAGGTTAGTTTTTTTTAACCCTTTAATTAATTTATTTTATTTTTCTAAAAACCAAAGATAGATGGATGAACCCTTAGGGTGGATGAAATTTAACCCCAGTTAAATAAGGTTAGAAAGGGGATACATGACAAGAAAATGGAACCGAGGTGCCCTTCTTGCGTCACCGACCGAGGAGGTGATTATTTTCCATTATTATACCCAAGGATTAAGAAATCTTAACCACAGTTAATAAGTGTTAAAAGAGGCATGTGTTCACCTAGGGGTTTAATTAGAACTCTCCCCGAGTTCATTTGCAATTGACTGTAAGTGATTTGATCCCGTAAAAATAAGGAAGTCAAATCCTCTACAGTGATAACCGGATTTGGCAAATCCGGTTATCACCCTTTTGAGGTTTCCACGTGTCCCCTTTGACATCCCTTAACTGCCGCGAGTAACGTACCCACGCTTTCCAAGTTCCTTCCTTTCGTTTACCCTTTCAGAGATCTGCGATTTCTCCAAAACTTTATACTCTAATTCTTACATTTATTTTCATTTTCCCTTTTTTTTTTTTCTGGGTTTCCGATTGAACCAGACAAGATCCTAGTTTAGTGGTTTTACGACAGGTTTTGCTTTGAATTTACTGGTTTTATCTTCTTCTTTTTTTGGTTCGATTGTGTGAGTAGTCATGGTTGGAAGTTTTGAAATTGAAGTAGCTTTGAGTGATTCCAATGGAAAGGTTGCGTCGCTGCCGGAAGATTTTGATCCGGCAGCGGTGGGTTGAGAGAATGGGGAAGATGAAGAGAAGAAGAGCAGAGAGATTGTGATTGGAAGGAATGTGCATACATCGTGCCTTGCCGTCACGGAGCCTGATGCAGATGACGAGGTTACTGGAGATAGGGAAGCTCATATGGCCAGTGTATTGGCTAGGTACAGGAAATCTCTTATCGAAAGGACCAAGCATCATTTAGCTATACCAAAAAAAAAAAAAAAAAAGCTTCCTTTTAGTCTTATCTACATCATTTTTGCTTAATATGAATGAAGTTAACCCTTAACCCCCTGCGGCTCAAGGACGAACCATAAACCCGGGTCTCAACGTCGTTTCTGGGGTGGGGTTATTTCCTATGCAGCATGTGGGACTAGTCTGAGTCTTTAAGGCTCTCAGGATATCCACGTTTATCGAAAAGAAAAAATGAAGTTATTGTTAGCTTGTACGGTGGAGTTGCAACAATGGACTTTCACATCATGAACCAATTTGAACAGATTAGCGTTTGAAAGAGCTCAAACATACAGAGATAACAAAATATCTTTTTCTTAGTGTAAAGCATGGATTTAATTATTATTATTATTTTTTTGTTAAGTATCGTGATCAGGAGACTAATTACTTAAATATTGGGACATGTGTGTGAATTGTTGAAAGATTAATTGTAGCTTTGTGTTATTTTGTTATTATTTTGACACCAAATTTAGGATGTTTCTCCGATGATTCCATTTCTACGTAGTTTCTCAGATGCTATAAAAAGATAATGGGGCAAAATCGGTGTATTCAATTACGTTTAGGAGTTGGGGGTGTCAACCAGTGGCCATCATGTACAAATGGATCAGAGTCATTCTTGGTGGTGATGTGTATTGCTATTTTAGCTTGTGCAAAACCATTATAATCCATTCTCGATCAGGCATATAAACTAGGAAACGTGAGGTGCTGACGTGAAAATTTTCTCATATTCAGCTAATTTTTGGTTGTTCTCTAGTTAGTGTAGCTTGATGAGATAAGTTCCCTTTGTTTTGTTTGTTTGTTTGTTTTTTATTGAGTTTGGGATGTTCAAATTGTAGTTCATTTGCCGATTTGGGGTGGTGGGGGGAGGATAAACACTGTTACTGTTGGAATTTAGCACCTTTGAAGTAATGATATGCGTTCCAGAGATCTCCTCCATTTCTCATCAGGAAATCTCCTTGTTAAAACCTATTACAGGTTACCCCTATAATCTGGACTTCGATTACGGTGCTCTAGCACAGCTGCAGCACTTCTCCATCAACAACCTTGGTGATCCGTTTATTGAGAGCAACTATGGTGTCCATTCCAGGCAGTTTGAAGTGGGTGTGTTAGATTGGTTTGCCCGTCTATGGGAATTAGAGAAGAATGAATATTGGGGATACATTACAAATTGTGGTACAGAAGGCAATCTTCATGGTATCCTAGTTGGGTTAGTAACACTGAGCCTCGTCTTGGTGACTTTATTTTTTGTTTTGTAAAGAAGTACCTTTTTTCTGTTTGAGAAAGTTAAATAAAACATAATTTAATTGTGCAGGAGAGAAGTGTTTCCAGATGGAATTTTGTATGCATCATGGGAGTCGCATTATTCTGTTTTTAAAGCAGCACGGATGTACAGAATGGAATGTGTGAAGGTCGACACTCTGATCTCTGGTGAGATTGATTGTGAAGATTTCAAAGCGAAGCTCTTTACTAACAAGAACAAACCAGCCATCATCAATGTTAACATAGGTACCTATTCTCTCTCTCTCATTCTCTCTTTCTCTCTTTTCACTTGTACTTTTCAAAAAATATTGCAGGAACAACGGTTAAAGGAGCCGTTGATGATCTCGATCTGGTAATACAGACCCTTGAAGAATCTGGATTCACACATGATCGGTTCTACATCCACTGTGATGGAGCTCTATTTGGGCTCATGATGCCTTTCGTCAAACGTGTAAGTCCCCAATGTATATTTAACTCCTATAATTAAAATGGAATGCTCAAATTGGGATGGGAAGGTGCAAAGCAGCTGCCCCCTTTTCCCTACATACTGCATACATGATGCACCTATAGGGCGATTTTGGACCCTCCAATTATGAGTTCCACCTGGAAGATCTCAATGGTCGAAAGTTCCCCTGGTTATCTGATCTTTACCATTTGATCCAAGACTGTTATCTGCGCTGCTTGCAATTATAATTCTTGACAGTCCATCAAATGCAAAGGTCAAATGGTAAGGATCTCCTAGTTGGTGACCTGAACCCCCTTCCATCTGTACAACTTGTAAAGCACAAACATGGACAATGGATTCATTCCATCATCGTGATGTGAGTGTTTCCTCCTACTTAAAAGTTTGACCCAATAGCAAATTTAGTATAATTGCTTTAACTTGCCCCTCATTTTTTTGTGTTGTTTTTATTATAGTTATATCCATAATTTCAATTCATTATTGTTGTGTACTGGATTTTGTTATTTTCTCGCTGATGAACAGGCACCTAAGGTTACGTTTAAGAAACCCATTGGAAGTGTGAGTGTTTCTGGTCACAAGTTTGTAGGATGCCCAATGCCTTGCGGTGTTCAGATAACAAGATTGGAACACATCAATGCCCTCTCAAGGAATGTTGAATACCTTGCTTCAAGGGATGCCACCATCATGGGCTGCCGGAATGGCCATGCTCCAATCTTCCTCTGGTACACCCTGAACAGGAAAGGTTACAGAGGGTTCCAGAAAGAAGTCCAAAAGTGCCTTAGAAATGCTTACTACTTGAAAGACCGCATTCGAGCTGCTGGGATTGGTGCCATGCTTAATGAGCTGAGCAGCACAGTCGTGTTTGAGCGGCCGCAAGATGAAGAGTTTGTTCGTCGTTGGCAGCTCGCTTGCCAGGGGAACATTGCTCACATTGTGGTAATGCCCAACATTACTATCGAGAAGCTCGACGATTTCTTGGAAGAACTAGTTCACAAACGTTCAATCTGGTTCCAGGATGGAAAGGTTCAAGCTCCTTGTATTGCAGCAGATGTAGGGAAGGAAAACTGTGGTTGTGCTCTGCATAAGTAATGCAGTAGTGCCACTGAGAGCTATTATGTTCTATTGTTGCTTGTCTCGAGCAAAACACTATTTTTTTCCCACTTTTGCTTTGATATAATCTTGCAAATGCTTCAATGTCTGGACAAAAATCTACATATTAGATAGTTATGATCATGCTTGGCCTCTAAGATCTCCTTGCTGGGCAACATTGAATGATCCTTGCATATGTCCTACCCTAATATTGCATAGGCTGGGAGCTGGCTTCTCCATGCCCTCATTTCTTTCTATTTTTCGTTGTTCATCTTACGAGTTTCTGCTGATCGGATGATGAATGAAAACAGATTTTCAGTTTGGCCAGGTTGATTCCAGGGCACATACAAGGTCCACTGCTGAACCCTAGAAAACTGAAAGGTTTTAGGGGAGTCTTCAATTGGTCCAAGGAATTAATTCCAGTGCAAACAAGAGGAAAAGGGGAGAGATGACTAGGGGATCTGGGATGAGCTTACATCAAATCTGGAGGGATCAAACTTTTCGGGATCAGGGAAAACTTCTGGGTGGTCATGGAAAATAGTAACCACATCTAAGTTGATAGACCAGCCTTTCTTAAGTATGTATCCTGAAATAGTAGAAGATGGCTTACCGTTAGAACCAGAAATTCAGGTCCTGACAGGAAATACTAGCTTCTAGTTTGCAGCTTCAAACCATCAATTTCCAAAGTACTGGGCTGTTTTTTCTTGAAAACCAAGGTAGGATTGTGGCTCTCCGGAGAGTTTCATTGATCACCTGAGCTTCACGGAAGGGCCAACAAAATTGGAATGATGAGCTTTCTGGCAATTCAAATATGATGAATGTTAATTGACATGCTGCTCAGTTTGCTGGTATATATGGCATGTTGTTGACTTCAGACCAAGTGAGATCTGATCCATCCTTTCTGCTTTCTTGAATTCCTGTGTTCTTCCTGCAACTATCAGATTTTTGAGCAAGCATTCAATAGTAAAAAATTGAAGTTAATATTACTCTGAGATGTTCCAATACAGAAGGATTTTCTTCCAGGAATTTGATTAGTCATTTGAGTGCTGCAATTGAGGTATCATGACCTGCAAGGAGCAGAGTTAAGATATTGTCCTTCAGCTGTGAATCCATAAATTTATCTTCATTGTCTCCTCCTGCTGCTTTGCTGTGTTTCTTCATCAGGGGTTGTAAGAGCTGGAAGTCATTGCCATTTCTCCTGGAAATTATTGAGTCCTATCACGAACCTGATCAGATCAGATTCCTGGTCAGAGAATATTCAAATTTGTGTTTCCTTTTCAGTCTTGAAATTGTGCTTCTATTGATTGATATCAGGTATTTACTTCATATTTGCAATTGAATTGAAGAGTAAATTGCTGGATATTTCGGCGGTAGTTTTCCTTGATACCGCAATAGAAAGGTGCTCCTGGGATTTGAAAAGGAGGAAGATATGAGTTTGAAGTTAGCTCGGAACTACTCTTGCTCCTCTCCAGCAGTCTCTAAGCTCATTATCATGTTGCCTATCACCATGAAAGTAAACTGCAAAAATCAAAGGTTCAATTTCATCTCAGATCACAGTAATACAAGATTACAATGGCAAGGCTCCACTCTGTATTCATTATCTACACTTATTTGTATAAGCCTCCTCAAGGACCAAGACTGTTTGTCTGGGCCATTAATCTAATGTTTTGACGGCCAAAGTTTTGGTAACCTGGAAATATTTCTTCAGGTCATCAATCGAAAGGGGTTCAGCAATAAGCCGTTCAAGCTGAAGGCAAGAGCACAGAGACAAGCACCAAGACCTGTAAGCTATCTAGCTCCATTACCAGTTCCTGCCTTAATAGGGACTTTTATTTGTTCTATAGATGAATTATATAATTAACAGATAGCTGAGCAGTGGGGGATGTTTTGGCTCATTGTTGCTGTATGGGTCGTTTGTTTGCATTCATTGTGCTTGCTCTTTTGTAATTTGACAAAAACAAATCAGTCAACTTCATTTTAGATTAAGGTGTGCTTGTGCGAGACAACGACAATGACTTGCACTTCCAGGGACTGGAATTCTGGTGTGCCCCTTAGATTGCGATTTGTACGTGTTAAATGTTAATTATAAATATTTGTACAGATAAGGAGAATTCTACCAAGTAGAAAAGATAAAGCTAGTAATTTCACAAATCTATGTTAAGACTGTTTTTACTCCAATTGTTCATTCCCTTCTGTCAATTAAAAAACAGTTCAGGCTTGGATTACAGGTCCATAACCAGTAACCAAAGCAGAGATAGTTGACCTGCACACACCTCGCGGATGCAAACCTGTAATTGCCTACAGAAGCAGTACCATTTGCCGCTCTTTTGACTTCGGATCATGTGTCGAATGCTTGACATTATTTTGGTTTGGACTCGACCCCAGCGTGCCACATACCCTATATGAAGCACGCAAGTTATTTTCACACGACCCCGGTCTTCCACCCTTTGTAGAAGGCCACGGGTAGATTACAAACTTATGTATATATGCTATTCTGCAGCTGTTATTGGGTCGAATCTACCTGACTTGTTGGGCAGGACACCTACCAGACCTGGATTCAACCGCATTGGATACCACTAAATTTTGACGTTTCAAATAGTAAACCAGTGGCATACCATAAGTTCGGGTCTGCAGCACAAGCCGGGATTGACCTCCAATGTTTTAATCTGTTACATTCACCATTCTAGTTGTTCCGAAGCATGTTCCATTGAAAAAAATAAATTACAACGTCTATACAGCCTTTAGATGGTGCATTAGGATCTGATTTTTCTACAACATGATTCCTATTCTTATGAAAGCATACCTAGGTGTATAACTAATAATCTGAGCAAACACTCTTCACAACCTTACCTGCAGCACATATACATATTATATACACAAGTTATATGGATCAGTTACTGTCTGGTTCCCAAACTTTATTCTGTCAATAATAGAACCCCGGATGCCAGCTTTTAGGGCCATAGATGCTTTTAGACCCTCTGATGGAAATCTATGGAGCTATTTTGGGGCTGTCCACCAAGATTCTGGTTGTTGAGAGATGACTGAGACATGTGGAGCTGCTGTTGCTGTTGCTGCTGCTGGGTCTGATGGCCGCCAAAATTACACAAAGCTTGAGACTCTGAGAAAAACTGCAGAGGCATTCCTCTATTGAAGGTGCTGCCATTGACAGCTTGGACTTGCCCAGTAGTTATTTTAAGCCGCTGCACTTCTTCTCTCAATGTATCATTAAGAGCTGTAAAAACCAGTAGAATAAGTAAAATCTCGAAACAAAAAAAGTAGTCCAACACATTCCCAAACATACATACCATCTCTAAGATGTGCCTGTTGCTCCATACCCTGCAACCGCAGTTTGAGTTCCTTGTTCTCAGCAGTCAAACTGGTAGTGTCTCTCTGCATAACATAAAAGAAAATATGGGGGACTTTAGTTATCTTTTAACTTCTTTACTTCCCCTTTCTTTTATTTTTCATTTCTTAACGATTTTGTTTTCGGAAAAACTCAAATTGAGGCCATGACCATTGACCACAAGGCTGCAACACTGAGTACCATCCGGTTGAGCAGCGGTGCAGAACCACCTTCTACAATAACAGTAAGTAGGTAACAGAACATCAGAACCAATATGATGCATAATGTATCACAGCACCTACTATGGTAGACCTGTTGGAGAAGAAAGGGCTACACAGTCCGACAAGGCTATGAGACCTCAAATCAGGCAGTAGGATTATGTGAAAATCAGCGCTCTGCATTTTCCAAATGCCGAGGTGACACCACTTTAGAATCCTAGAGGAAACGAAATAATATTTAATGAACTGGGGTCACAAATGGCCCTTTTCTCCTGTCCAGAGAAAACCTTATACAAATGAAGTTGGAAACGATTTGTATCAGTTTGGTGCTGGCCAATTCACACATGGAAATGAGATATTTAATCCTTGGTTGTAAGAAACACCTTTCACAAAGAGGGAGAAAAAATACGAAGAAAAATATTCTACTCTTGTACAACCACACAACATAGGGACAGCTGATATGGTTTAACAACCTAGCATGGCTCGAGTTGTTCCAACACCATGCATGCCCCAACCTTTACTAGGGTCACACCTGGAACCAATAAACTTACCGGTACCATAAAAAATATGATAGGTGGAGTGGCACATTCAGGTACGTAAGACAGCCTTGTCTAAATAGAAATTTATAAGTAGAGATAGGGCAAACCACAAGAACAGGTGCTCTTCAATTTTTTTTGTTATGCATCTAGCTTCTGAAGTAAATGTGCCTACTGTAGGAATCTTGACTATGTCCCTAATAAATGAAGCGCTGCCACATTGGACTGTTTCATTCAGAACTCTGATGGGCAGACGAGCCATTCAAGAGTTTAAGGTTGCCCACACCACACTGCTGGCTTCCCACCGATCTCCCTCAAGTGTTCAGCGTGCCCCATCTCCCTCATACATCACTAATAGTGGGAATAAAGATGGGATGTGTACCGATTCAATTCAGCAAGTACGGGGTCAAAGAAGCCCAACCCTAGTATATTCCACAATCCACACCAACCACTCCGACCCTATTCCAATCCTTTAATGCTCTAGTTAGAGTGCTCCAATAAATATTAAGGATTCAAGGAACACGTCACCAACCTGACATACCCCAATGGTCCAATTGCATTAATATTCTTCTTCCTCGCATTATGGTAAGAGGGGAAATAAGCCTCCAAAGGGAAATTGGTCAACAATGTCACCCCTCCATCATCATCTGCCTCACCTACCTCATATCACCAGGCCCCTCAAAAGGCAGGCCTCTTGAATCTTGATGCTGATTCTTCTGCAGCCATGTATCAGTTGTCAGAGCTCTGCCAACCAAACTCTTTTCACCCTCCTCAAAGGCAATAAAAATGACCATAAGAGAGTGGCTCCATCACTACCTCTTCTCACCTAGTTTTAAACATTGGTTTTGGTATAAAACTACAGTTCCCTCAGATGTGGAAATATCTCGTGAATGAATATCAGTCTAAGAATGAAAACATAGTAACATACAAAAACAACCATTTGAAATAGGCAAAGCAAGACAAATAACAAGTGGCATGAGTTGTTACGAATATTTGAAGCTCTAAAAGCCAAAGACAAACATTATAAATGGTCTATAGTCAAAGTCACAAAGCAACACATCCTACAAATTAACATAATAATGAAAAATCATAAGACTACTATCCACATAGTGGCAAAGTTGCTCGAAAGTATTTTTTCTATATATTTCAATTACAAAATTATGATTCTAATACGTTGAATATACAAGCATTTGTTGATCTATAGTTTCCTTTATCCATTTTATACTTTTATATTTTTCTATACAATTTAATTAATTTTTCATATTTCTTTTACAAATCATAATAATATAAGAAAAACATATTCATAATTTGTAGTTAATCCATTGGAACAGCCACAAATTTATAACAATAATATGCAATCAGTTACCATTATTATTGTGGAAGAGGAGAGGGGTTGGCACTACAAAATAAAGGCTTATATCACTATAGGGAACAAATAACTAGCCCATCTATTGGCCATCTAAAGAGTGTACAGAAGAAGAGCATATGCTGGTAAATTGTGACAAAATTATGGTACTCTCTGTATCCAAGGTTCGCGAGACATCCAGGCATGCCTCATCGTCACAACTCACCAGAACCTTGGCCTAAACTTCCCCGGGGCCCAAAAATCTCTACCTTATTCTCAATGCAATTAAATACATCGAAACAAATATACCTACTAATCCAAAAGACTTACTTGAAACACTATCCTGCAAAGAGCGTAACCAGTATAACATATGATGACTGAATAAACAGGACAAAGTATGTGTCAAAACTCACATGCCGGAAGTATTGGGTAATAAGCTCAAGTGAACCTTAAATAAGAAATATAGATTCCCAATTGATCTTGAACAAGATGACTCAGTATGACAGTAATGTTGTACCACAGATCCACAGGCCCAGAGTAATGTTAACAGATTGCTTAGCAGATTTCTATGTCGCTGTTTCTTAGTTAACTCATGAAGGATAAGAATGTGAATAGATATGTTCCTACATACCAGAAAACAAATACACAAAAATCAATTGGGAGAACCGCAGACTTGCCATTGTTGACGCTGAAAAATGATTAGGGTTGAGAATCCGTTCGGAAGCATTCAGTCAAAATACATTTTGACGAACAGAAACAACATAATCACATTTGGATGAAAAAAATACCAGGATCATTGTAGACTAATAAGGATGGGGGAGAGGTGGGTGGTGGGTGGTGGGCTGTGGGCATTAGGGCGGGGTGGTGGGAGGAGGAAGACCTGTATTCGAGCCAAGCTAAACCGTGTTTGGCTAAGCCCAAACTTGGCTTGAACATGCTCGAGCTCAACTTGAGCTTAATTCGAGCTCGAATGTTCAAGCTTGAGCTCGGCTTCAACACAGTTGATCTCGAGCTTTCATTCGAGCTCGAACTTGATTCAAGCTGAGTAGAGCTCGAGTTGGCTCAAGCTTTATTCCTAGGATTATTTTGTTTAATTTTACATGATTTGAATACAAGCATTTATTATTAAATTAATACATTCATATACAAAAATAAGATTTGAATATAGTCCTTCATTCCAGAGAGCAGAGAGTTAAGAGTCCATTGATCTGAAACATTAATGATTTCTCAATTGAAGTCTCTAAGGTCCCACCCAATTCCTGCTTGACAAGTAAGGTCTGGGTATTGGGAATTTGGGACATGGCCACGGAGTCAACTAAACTCGATAGCCTCTCTATGAGCATGTAATACATATACATATATATATATATATATATATATATATATATATATATATATCAACTGGATATGGTCACAACATAAATCCAGATCTCCAAGCCCATGTCCAAACAAGATCCCCAATTAATCACAAAAAATAAAGTTGTGCCACAACTAGGAGAGAGAAAAAAGTTTCTCATAGATTAAAAGACCTCGAATCATTGCTTCATTAAAGTCCATAGATTTGAATGGACAACGAAACAATTGAAGGAATTCCTCTTTGAAGTCTTTAGGATGCTACTAATGCTCGCTTCATAGATTTCCCAAAGCGAGATAGTGATCTTCAACCAAAGAGTTCTACTTTGGAAGTTAGAAAGCACAACTGCACAAAGACTGGATTAAGGTAGGGCTGTCAACTGGTCAAATTTGGGCCAGATCTGCCTAGATCCAATTAAGAATCCGACAGATCCGAGATCCGCCGGATCATGAATTAATCAATCTGAATCCGAATCCGATTATATTTTTAAGATCCAAATATGATCCGATTTGATTAAGGTTAATTTTAAAAAAATATATATTTTTTAATAATATAAAAATCTAATAGTACCTTAATTAACTCTAATTAATGTTAATTTTTTTAAAATTAATACTTTATGCATAGAAAATCTATGCAATATATTTAAATGATTTTAAAGAATTTATTATAATCGGATCGGATCACCCTATATCCGAATCCAATCCGATTATAATCGGATTCCACCAATCCAATCCGAATCTGAACCGACGGATCACATATAGGGTCCAAAGTCTGGCTAATCGGATCGAATCCTGATCTTGATCCGATCCATTGACAGCCCTAGATTAAGGACACTGCAACACATGATGTTTTATAGATCCATTTTGTAAATATCACGGATACTTTATTTAAACAACTTATGGAAGGATGATACTAACCAACCAAATGTGGAAGCTGTACTTTCTCTGAAAACCTAGATTACTCAAGTTATCCAACTATCTCGCTCAAATTAAAAGGCACACATTTATACTATACCCTCCTAAATTACAATCCCCTTTCTAAAATAATCAATTTCTTTGACAATAGATGAAATTCTCCCCAGTAGAGAAACCTAAAGTCCTAAACATAAAATATTATCATTATCCACTAGTGGGTGGCATGTGCGATGCATGTGAGAGCGAGGGGAAGGAGTTAACCATAGTTAATAGGAGTTAAAACGGACACATGTTAACCCCGCAAGTGCGATTGAACTCTCCCTGAGTTCAACCACGATTGGCTGTGATTCTATTCTTTAAATAGATAAATGAGCATAACCATAGTTAATAGGAGTTAAAACGGACACATGTTAACCCCGCAAGTGCGATTGAACTCTCCCTGAGTTCAACCACGATTGGCTGTGATTCTATTCTTTAAATAGATAAATGAGCATGGGGTAGTTTGGGAATTAAAGTAAAACATTAAATCAAAGTTTTATTTTATATGAGGGTAGATTGGGAATTTTGAAAAATCAGGCTACGCCTGGCTCTCGCATTATAATAGTAAAGAAGAGGAAGCATTAACTTCATGAATACTGCTTCGCACCACCCGGAGCCTTATATGAATAATTTCAGATATCATGGATACATAAACGAAACAACGCATGGAAGGATAATAGTGACTAACCAAAATGTGGTAGGAGTACTTCCTCTTGGATATTGTAATTTTCGCCAATAAAGAAACCCAAATTTTTAGATGAAAAATATCAAATATCATGGACGCTTTAACAAAACAAGGCATTGAAGGATGATACTGACCAACCAAAATATGGAAGCAATACTTCGTCTTAGGAATTGCACTTTCTCCAATAGAGAAACCCAAAGTTTTAAATAAAATATCAACTATCATCGCAATGCATGAAAGGATGATACTCACCAACCAAAATGTGAAAGCAGTACTTCCTCATCCAACTTGTCCAACTATCTTGCTCGAATGCAAAGGCACACATGTATGTTACATACAAATAAATTACAGTCCCATAGCTAAAATAATCAAATTCTTTGACAAAAGACTAAGTTTTCCCCAATAGAGAAACCCAAAGTCTTATATATATATATATATATATATATATATATATCAAGCCATTGTCCAAAATAAATTATGAACCTTATGAGTATTGCTTTCGCAACACCCAAGGTCTTAACATAAAAAAATATTAAGGTTAATGAAAAAAATGCATGGAAGGATGATATTGACTAACCAAAGTGTGGACGCAGTAGTTGCCATTGGGGATTGTAATTTTCCCAAATTGAGAAACCCAAAGACTTATATATATATTAATTAAACAACACATGGAAGAATGATCCTAACCAAACAAAAGCTGAACACAGTACTTGCTCTGAAAACCTTAAATTTATTCAAGTTGTACAATTATCTTACTCAAATTCAAAGACATACATTTGTATTATACACTAGTAAATTAGAACCCCTTAGCTAAAATAATCAATTTCTTTGACAAAAAACCAAGTGTTTCCAATAGAGAAACCTAAAAGTCATAAATTAACAATATCAATTCATTATTCAAGAAGGAAAGTATGAACCTTAACGAATACTGCTTTCTCATCACTCAAAGTAAAAAAAAAATGATCAAATATCACGGATACATCACTGAAAAAAAGCAAGGACGGATGATACTGACCAACCAAAATGTGGACGTTGTACTTGCTTTTGGTGATTTGTGATTTTCCCCAATTGAGAACCCAAAGTCTTAAATAAAAATATATCAAACATCATGGACACATAAAAGAAAAAAAACATATAAGAAGCTCAAAGTCTTAAATAAAAATATACCAGATAAGAAGCAAAAACAAGCGGTAAGTGAGGTTCAAAAAGTTCTTGGGAAACGAAGAGCGAGAAATGAGATATGGGCACTTGACTCCCATTATGTTAGTATGGGCAGCCGTATGTTAGATTTTGCTTTGCAAGAGATATGCAAGGAGAACTAGGTGTAATAGATTCCAATCCAACGATACTTGCATAAGGTTTACACCTAGGTTGTAGACTCGAGTCTATTCCATCATAACACTCTTTCATGACCACTAAATGGGATGTGATGGACACAAGCATCCAACCCTATACACAGCCTCCTTGCAACTATGAAAAAAAAAACATGGAAGGATGATATTGACCAACCAAAATATGGAAGCACTAAGTAGTTCTTGCTCTAAAAACATTAAGTTTATTAAAGTAGTCCAACTACCTTGCTCAAATCCAAAGGTACACGTGTATATTATACACTAGCAAATTGCAATCCCCTAGCTAAAACAATAAATTTCTTCCACAAAAAAGGCCAAGTTTTTCCCAATAGAGAAGCTCAAAGTCTTAAAGGAAAAAAAACATCAAGCCATCTCAAGAAGACGCATGACATGAGCCTTGTGACTAATAATTTTGCACCACCCAAATCAAATAGACAATAATGCCATTCCAGATCACAATATTATTATCAAACTATAATCAATATTCATGTTAAATCCACTACAATTTCAACCTGGAACTCCAGGGGTAACCAACTAAGCTCAAGCACTTGCACAAGTCTCAAGCCCTTCATCTAAACCTATATAAGCATAAAAGAGTTCATACCTGTAGTATTGTGACCTGTGCGGAAAGGGTGGTTGCCTCTGTCTGAAGTGTCTGCACTTTCCTCTCCAGCTCGCTAGTATAACGGATTTTCCTCTCCTTTGACCGCGCTGCAGATTGTCTATTTGCAAGAATCCTATAGCAGAAAATACAGCAAAGGAAAACTATTTACCCAATTTAAACGTTCTCTTAAATCTTAATTCAATCCAAATAAAATTACAGGAAAAAAACAATAAAAGAATGAAAAATGTCAAAAAAGAAATGAACCATCCATAAAATATTGACAAATTAAGCAGTAAAGACCCAAATGTCCACCCCATCTAAAAAAAAAAGTGAGAATTTTAAACAACTCAAAAAACCCCAATTATACAAGAGAAAAACATATATCCAATTCCAACACTTTCCCAAAAGCTGTTTTCTCACCTGCTTCATTTAACTCTAATACTTCTCTTAAGATTAAACATACAGGAGATATGGATATCAATCAGCAAAGAAAAGAACAATTCTCAAATACACAGATTAAGCAGACCATAATCAAAAGCAATACCCCAATTTTAAAAAAAAGGAAAAATCATAAAGAACTGTGACAACCCACCTGAATTACAAAGATCCAACTAAATTACATAACAGAAAAACAAAATACTTAGTTTAAAATAATAAAAAAAAAATCAAACACGATGAAAAACCAAACCTTTTAGCTCTTTTTGGATCAATCAAAGCCAATTCTGCCAACCTATCTGGTCCCATAGCCTTCTTCGCGCTCTCCAAAATCGAATCCGCCTCAAACGAAGACGAAGATCCATCCATCGAATTACTATGCCTATGAATCCTCTTCTCTGGAACATCTTTTCCCCCAAATTTTTCCCCTTCCCAACCACCACCACTACCTGGTTGAAACCCTAGACTCTCAAAAAAAGCAGCGTCCAAAGACAAACTCCTGAAATGATTAGTTCCCGCCAATTTCCCCTTCACCTTCTCGCCGGCAGATTCGTCGGATTTTCCCGAATCGACGGTCATCGGAACCGCATCGTTGTCTTCAGAAGGGATATCTAGGGCTGCGATATTGAAATCGACATCGTCGAAGAGGATTTCGTCGGGAAACCGGAATAAAGTCTCCGACAGTGCTCGCCGGTGGTGAGATCCTCGTTGTGGGGTTTCCGGCATCTGGACGATGTCGGTACGGCCGGAATACCTGCCGGAAAGTGGTATTCCGGCTAACTGGGCTTCCATTTTTGGAATTCTTGTGGATGGTTGAGTGGTGGTGGTGATTTACTCAAGTTTTTTAACAACAAAGTCATTGAAACTGAGCACGATCGATCGATAGATATCTTAAGAATTTTTTGGCCTTTTTTCTTGAGAGGCCTCAATAGCGTTGCAGGTGAACTGGTGGAGATCGCATTACGAGATCGAATCACAGCCAATCGCGATTGAGCTCGGGAGAGTTCAATCGTACCCACTGGTCAACACGTCTCCCTTTTAACCTTTATTGTTACTTTATTAACCGTGGTTAAGATTCACCAACATTCAGGTTCAACAATCGAACCTTGGTTTTCTTAGATTTAAAAAAAAAAAATTAACCTTAGATTAAGAAATATTTTTTTTCTAAAAAATAATGTTAAGTTGTTTTTGGGTGGTGTGCACTCTAATATTTGATAATTATACCTCATTTTTTAAAATTGATGACTGCACATTATTAATTTCTTAAAATATTAAATACACACTAAAATCAAAAAATACTTACAAAATTTATAGTTATACACTAAATTTCAAATTTATTAATTATAAGAATAGAGAGTAATGTTAGCTTCACTTTAATTTAAGAGTTCAATTTACTTAAGAATAAATAAATGCAAGACCTTGTTTAATTAAAGAGTTGGAATTTCTCACTGAATATTTATGAGTAATAATTTGTGGAAGTACACTATTCTGGTGTACACATGTTCAATACTATTAATCTATTTTTTTATCCTATTTTTATCAATTTCTCTAACTTAAACAGAAGGAACTTCAAATAATAAAAAATTTCAAATAAATAATTGAATTTTCAATAGCTATTGATTAAACAAATAAAATCATAGACTTATGAGAAATTATATAATTAATTTTCAATAAAATGAATGAAATCTTAAATAACCAAAATTATTATATTAAAATATGAGAAAATTTTAGTTAATAGAGAAACAATGAGTAATTGAGACCGTAGAAAGGTGACGACGAATGGAGAAGCAATCAGGTTGAAAAATAAAAGAATAATGAATGAGGTGCACATATAAAAAAAATAAAAAACTTCAAAATTTTTTTAAATAGGGTGTAATCATCAAATATTGGTGTGCATATAACATCCCCTTATTTTTTTAACCACAATAGGTAAGTATTTAAAATTGGGGTGTGGGCCAATGAAGACCTACCATTTTGTTATCAAATGGAAACCCTGGGTACATTTACTATTTTCCTTTTTTTTTTTGCCTCGGATTGTCTTTGGGGAAGCCAAAATGGTCTCGGGTGTCCACACATTGTGTGACAGTTGGCATAAAACAGGGGAGAAGTCATTTCATTTTCTCCCCATAATTTTGACTTCTCCCCACTTGATATCTCTTTCCCTTTTTCTTTCACTTATTGCCACATGTCTTATTATGTGTGAAAAAGTCAAAATCATGAGCCCAATCTTGACTTTACCACCACATGTCTCTTGTTCTATGGACACCCGAGACAAGCCCTTTTTGGCCTCGTCAGAGACAATGGAGGCCTTTGTTTTTTTCTTCCTTTTTGCCTTTACTAGTCTGTTGATGTTATCCTGATCCAAGTGAGGAAACACGGTGCTCACCAGGGGGCCTCGGATTGTCTCTGGCGAAGCCAGAAAACCCTCTCGGGGTTGGAATGGAGTCCATTTATAAATAATAGAGAAATGCTACGACCAAGGTTATAGTGTTAAACCTTAAGAGTAAGTGAATCTTAACCACGGTTAATAGGGGTTAAAAAAGACACTTGTTGACCTGTGGGTGTAATTGAACTCTCCTCAAGTTTAATCGTGATTTGACTGTGATTCGATATAAGGAATCACACCCAATCGTGATTGACCCTAAGGAGAGTTCAATCGTGCCCACATGTCAACATATGTCCCTTTTAACTCTCATTATCGTGATTAAAATTCACTAACTATTAAGGTTCAACAATCTAACTATGATTTTTTTAACCTCCGACTTATTTTTTTGGAAATATGTTTTAAAAAAAATTAAGGTTAAATTGCTGAACCTAAGGATTTGTGAATGTTAACCACGGTTAAGAGAGGTTTTAAAAAAACACGTGTTGATATGTGGGTGCGATTGACCACTCCGGAGTTCAATCGCGATTGGCTGTGACTGTGATCCAATCTCGAGGTGGTGCGACCTGTGAGGGCCCCACTTGAGACATCTGCTACACTGTAGATCCTTTGTCTTGTCTTGTAGAGGTCTCTATTGAGCGGACGGTTATAATAATTCAACAGAAGATCTCCAACATGGTGGGACCCACTTGTCTTTTCATAATTCATATAAAAGGCTTTTTGATTTTTGATGGGTTGATGGATAAGGGGTGGTTATGTGTCAGATTTGGGTAGGAACGGAGTCCGTTCATAAATAAATAAATAAATAAGAGACAAATGATACAAGAAACCACAAGTGGAATTCAGCTTTTAGGTGTCTCATATCAACCTTGTCAGCTTTTATGGTTTTCGTCTAATCTAAACAATAGTCTCACCTCTATTCGACACGTGTTCTTTTAGCATTCTCATCAAAGTATAATTAAAATTTCCTCACCTAACATTAATTTATTGGATTAATATTTTCAACTTTAATTTTTAAAATTGAAATTAAAAATATGAGTAATGATAAGCGATCCAGAAAATTCATTTCCAAACATAAGGCACCATTTTAGAGCATTCCTAACAGCCTCACTAAATTTCACTCACCAAAATAGCCAAAACCCACAAAAAATGGTTTTGGTGAGCCAATTTTTTAAAACACTCCCAACAGCCTCACTATTTTAACCAAAAAAAAAAGGAGAGATAAGTAATATTTTATCATTTGTGTGAGAAAACGAAAAAGGAAGAAGAGAAAAATATTATTTTATTATTTGTGTGGGGCCACAAAAAAGAAAGGGAGAGAGAGAAACCTTATTTTATTATTTGTGTGGGCCCAAGGGTGAGAAGATTTAACTTTGGTGAGTCTACAGTACTCACCAAACTTGGTGAGTACTGTAGACTCACCAAAGGGATTTCTTCATTCTGTTGAGGTTGCTGGGAGTCATTTTAACACATTTTTAGTCTTTTGGCTCACCAAAATAACCAAAAAGTTATTTTGGTGAGGCTGCTAGGAATGCTCTTATTGGTTGTGGTGAGAATTTAAGAAGGAACATTCATAATGAGTTGATGTCTTAGGTTTGGAAATGGATTTCATAGGTATGTTAGCTATTTTCTTAAAAATATTAATCACAATTAAAGAGAGTTTAAAGGGATACAAATCTGAGTGACTGAGATGTGGTTCCTCGCTCAAGTGGATTATTGCTTTAAATTTCTTAACCTCTAACATCACTTTTGATAAATATAAAAAATCAATATAGTAAAAACAACTCATACACAACACTTTGTAATTAAAGAGTGAGAAATGCAATAAGTAATACCTAAGTTTGTATTAGGTACAGTACTTAAAATAGTAATTCACTCTTAAGAAATCATGCTTGGCCCAAAAAATAAGGCTTGTTGTAAACTTGGGAGCAATTTTTTTCTTATGCACTTAACACCAATTTTTGTGTTAGATTTTACTATCACCAATGAAAAAGGATCACCTATTGCATTTTTTGTTGTTGAAAAAACACCTATTACAATATTTTTGAAAACTATTAAACAAAAAATATAATCTCTATTGTCTTTAAAAGAAATTGGATCATAATCTCTATTATTATAATTAGAGAATGAAGGTAGTGACATTGATTGGTTTTTTTTACTAGATTAAAAAAATAAATATTATATTATTTTATTACTATTAAGTGAATAGATATTTAAGGGTATTAAATTCATTTTAAATCTATTAACTTCAATCTCCTTAGATATGATTAATTCCCTCAACTATCAATTACTATTTTTTCTCCTCTGCTCTCCCACTCTCTATGTGTTTTTAACTGTTATACAACTCACTTTTCTAACACATTTTCTTTCTCCCATATCTCCCCTCTAACACACTTGCATCAGTGGATCTCACCGGGGTCCCTCTGTCACTCTCTCTCACACTTCCCTCTCTCACGTGTGACCTACCAGTACTTTGTAATTAGAGTGGGAGAAATCTAATAGCTAAGTTATGATAGAAAATATATTTCTTCATAATTGGATTATTTACATTGACCCTAGATAGGGTTTATATAGATTTAACAAGATGAACTTTTATGGAAAGTAAATCAACCTAATCTAATCAAATCTAATCTACCATTGATTGATGTTAATCTAATATTGTGATGGGATACACTTGATGATGTAGTGTATATCATTCACCTTATTACAATGCTACTCTTTATTCTCTAATACTCCCCCTAAAACATATGGGGAATGAAAAATCTCCATATGGTTGTCGCTAGTAAAAATTCATTTGACACCTTTGATATTCGCTTTACACCTTTGATCTTTGTTGAGTCGGCACTTGCTTTTTGATAGATGTGGTTGAATCAAATGGGCCTCTAAGGAACCAAAAGAAAGGGCCTCTATGGACCTAAGAAAATGCCTCAAAGGGGCATAGGAAGCAGTGCCACTAATGGGCCTGACAAGGCTCAATGGCCATGAAAATGAGCCTCATTAATAGGCTTGAACTGGGCCTTTATGGGCCTACAAAATTGGTATCTATGGACCAGACAATATGGTCTCTATAGACTTAAATTGACCTTATGGGCCTTAATAGTCTCTATGGGCCAAAACAAAAAGACCTTTGTAGGCCTAGATGTAAATGTTTTTTTTTTTTTTTTTTTCAATCAAGCAACATCAATAATTGAGATCTAATCAATGTCATAGTTGTAGAAGTTGGACAAAGTTGGACAAAGTGGTAGTAGCAATAGCCAAAGTTGAAAAGAATGAATAGGCAAAACGGTTTAGGGGTAATGAATCAGTAGGAAGTTTCGATGGGAGTAATGATGTCTCTGCCTTTGCATTCCGCTTTAACCTTTACACATGGAATGTGAGTGGTGGCAAATTAGGAATTGAAGCCAGCACAGCAAGTGTCAAAGTAGACACGACCTTGGACAAATTCCTCCGCCAGCACAGCAAGTGTCATAGTAGACATAGCCTTGGACGATGAACAAAAATCTGGCAGGGTGGGCAGCAATCACGAGAACTGTGAGGATGCAGAGAGCAAACAAGATCAATATCTGTCGTTCTGGGGAGAGAGGACTAGGGGCGACGGATAAACGGAAGAGATACTTAAGAAAGAGACTTGAGAAACTCTAGTCACGACGGGCGGCGGCAATGCCACCCGCCCGAAGCACGTAATGAAATTAAAAAAAAAGTCAATATAGGTGGATCGTCCACTCTGATACCATATGAAAGCGTCCAACTCAAAACCAATTGACAATGAATGGAGAGGCTTTATATGTATATAAGACCATAACTATTTCTCTATTTAGTCGATGTGGGATTGGTGTGTCCAACTCAAAACCAATTGACAATGAGTAGAGATGTCTTACATGTATATAAAACCACAACTATTTCTCTATTTAGTCGATGTGAGATTGGTTCTCTTACACACCCCTTCACGTGCAGCCTTAATTCTTAGGTATGTCATGTGCACCTCTTTATGGGTCGTCAATCATGCAACTTTTATGTTTGGGTCTGTCATCGTGAGTGTGAGCATAAATTGGCCGTTGGGCCTTTTAGGCTCTAATACCACGATAAAAAAGATATTTCTTGATAATTGGATTATTTACATCGACCATAGACAGAGTTTATATATATTTAATAAGATGGACTTTTATGGAAAGTAAATCAACCTAATCTAATCATACCTAATCAAATCTAATCTACCTTTGATTAATGCTAATCTAATATTGTGATGAGATACACTTGATGATGTAGTGTATATCATTCACCTTGTTACAATGCTCCTCTTTATTCTCTAATAAGTATCAGGTACCTAAAATAATAATTTGCTCTCAAGATATCTTGCTTGGGTCAAATAAAATTTGTTGTCAACATAGAGCAAATTTTCTTTTATGTACTTAGCTGGATTTTATTATCACCGATAATAAAGGATCACCTAGTTTTTTTTGGAAAAAAATAATAATCTGAGTGTAAGTTTTTTTTTTTGGTATCGAATCTAAGTGTAGTTTAGTCTCACAAGAATTGAGTTTATTACTAGAGATGGTGAAATTTCACAACAAAATTGATGCTAGATGCTTAAGAGAAGACATGTCTCGGTGCAAACTTGATTGTGTGGATCGTGCTAGGCATGCATAACCTAACGAAACTTTTGTGAAGAAAATCATTAACCGTAAAGAGTTGATGGTGACATGTTAAGGTTTCTCTGAATAAAGAAGAAGCAATCGGATCTTAACCGGTGGATGTAGGTAGATTATTGTCGAACCACGTATATTTCTTATGCTTTCCTTTGGTACGTGTGTTTGTTTATTTTTTTGTCGGTATTATTCTATTATTTCCCCCAACAGTATGCACTAAGTTTACACACTCGCTAGCATTATCTATTTGTGTGGTGCTTCCATTATGCGCCATGCACAATTTTGCAAGCCTAAATAGAGCTTAGGAATGTGCATGGCATCTGCGGAATGCGCACACAAAATGAGCTTACACCCAGTCCTATGTCTAGTCTTAGTAGCCTTTTCATTTATAATTAATCAAATTAAAAACAAACACGAAACCCCTCTGTTAAAGGATATCTTGATCACTACTAGTGCTTAAATATTAATACATATTAGTTCATCATCATCTTAGCATCAACGTAATTCTAAATATTTTGAGTCGGTAAGACGAATCCTGTTTTGCCACTCCACTATGTCAAATTGTGTGACACTATCTTCAACTACGTTACTTTTGTCCTCCCCGTTTTAGTCTTCAACATGCATCAACTCACTACTTTTTGAATAATGTAATAAATTATAACAAAAATAATTATATTAATAATATATTTAAATTTTAACATTTGTCCTCTACTCGAATGGTGATGTGTGCCCCTTATTGGAGAGAGGTTTTGGGTGGTAGTTTCGCTCTATAATGTGCCTAAATGTTGCCTTAAATAAACATTAATTTACACATAAAATTAATATTTGATAAATAAATTTGGTTTATAATTGTACATTTTATTAATTTATTTTAGAAGTCACCTAGAGGGGGAGAGGGGTTCTGCCATGGACCCCTATAAATTTATTAATAAAAATTAATGGATACAACCAAGAGGGGGACATAAACCTTACCTCAAAATAGACTTACATTTAAGAACAAAGACCTCCTTTGAGAGAATTAATTAAACTCTCAAGTTACAAACACCTGATTTATCTAACACATTCATTCCTTGGACTTCCTTTGGCAATGACCTAGCTTCCTAGAAATTCAAATCCTGTTGTGTCCTACAAGCCTCCTTCGAAAGGAGATCTGCAATTTGGTTGTTCTTCCTAAATGAATGAGCAAAAGAAAACTAACACTACTCTCTCATAATCTAGATTCTGGACATCTTTCCGATAGTACCACAAGGGAAATCTATATTCCCGGTTAATGCTGCAATTGAAATCAGGACCCGGCCAAGCCATTTGGAGGCCTAAAGCGAAAATTTAAAATGGGGTTTTTTTCTTTAATTTTTTAATATTATTAAAAAAAAAATTAACTATAAATAGGGCCTTTTTAGTATTTTAAATGAGACTTTTATTTATTTTTAATATTCTAAATGAGGCCTTTTTAATATATATTTTTTTAATGGGGCCTAAAGCAAAGGCTTTGATGGCCTATGATTGAAATCCTCGAGTCACTTTCCATAACCACAACTTGTATATCTAAATGTCCATGCACAACAACCATTACGAATTGCCTCTCATCCCTGCAACCATGTTAGAAGTAATAATTCCATAAGATTTAGCAAAAACAAATTAGAATTTCCTTTCATGATGTCTAATAATACTACTTCCTCCACTAATTCCTGGGTTTCCTTGAACTGCGCCATTAGTATTTCATGATGTCTAATAATACTACTTCCTCCACTAATTCCTGGGTTTCCTTGAACTGCGCCATTAGTATTTAATTAAACCAACCCGGTGATGGTTAAAAAAATTTGGTAAAAATAGGGCTTTTAAAACAATGAAGCATCACCTCCGTACTAGAGAAATCTGCAATATTCTTATCAACAAAGGAGAAATCTTTTTTCACAAATCAAAGAGAAGAAGACTCCTTCATCCAGTTCCACACTTTTCTCCTAACCACTAAATGATTACAAGTTTGACCATCAAATCTACAGAAGTTCCTCATTTTTCAAATTTCCCATCAAGTTATAAAACAACAAATAGATTGGCTAAAGCACTCACTGTATGAGGATTTGGAGATATGAATCAGAGAAGGCAAGACTGAATGGACTCAATAGGGATCATTTGAATACCCAAGATATTACAAAACAAAATCTAAATTGAGGAAGCCACCTCACATGTACTGAAAAGATGAGAAAGAGTCTCACTATTTGGATTGGAGCAACAAAAACACTTACTAGCCAACTATATACTTCTACCTTGAACATTGGCGTCCAAAAGATCTTCCAAATATGAATTGAGACTTTGGTAGGTAAAAAGTTTGTCCAAACCTCCAACTAAGCTCCAAAGGCTCTACCAAACCCATGAAAGATTTAGGTCAACCCAAATCCCTTTGAAGTTTTGGGTTGATGGATTGGGTAAACATTGCCACCTCCACTTAATAAGTAGTACATGAATGTATGGAACTACTCAATTTCTATTTGGTCTGGACCTGTAAGACCTAAAAAATAGCTCATTTGGTGCCTCCACAAGAGCGCTAGCCAAACAATTTAGTATAGATCTCAACCTGTGGGTAGTATAATAGACCACTTTTAATGTCTGCTAATGCGGATGGAGGTATCTATGTTAATTAGGGGCCGTTTGGCATCAATTTTGGTGATTCTCTAATTCTATATACAAATCAATTTGAATTCTCTGAAATAATTTTTTTCTTAGAAATCATACAAAAACAGTCAATTAGAATATTCATTATAGAGAACAAAAAAGATAAAATCACATTTGGATGAAAAAATTAGATAAACAATTATATTATTCCAACTAGATTACATAAAAAAAAATGTTCATCAATCCAATTATAAAGTCTCGTTAAATTTCTTCAATTATATAGTTGTTAGGCTGCAATCAAGCAAAGTTGGCTTATTCGCTTAACTTAACCCAGCCTCTTCGAGCCAAGCGCAAGCTAGAATTTTAGGCTAGAATGAATCAAGCCAAATTTTTATTAGGTTGAATGTATAAGCAAGTCAAGATCGATCCAGACCGTGTTTTATTCAGCCCGATCGACTCATTTTGGGCTCGGTTTAACATTTTTTTTATCATAAATTATAATAAATAAGTTTAGGAGATAATAGTAATAAAAGAAAGTAGAGAAGTGAAAAGCAAAAACTTGACCCTAACTTTCTACTCTCTAGACTCAAATCTTATTTTTGTTTATGAATATATTAATTTTATGTAGTTTCTTGTATTTTAACAATAAATAATTTTAGAGATTAATTTTCAGCCAGAGCTTTGCATTATGCGGAACTCCCTTTTTACACTACCAGGTGGCAAATGTGTAATTATTTACACTACCTAGTGGCAAATGTGTAATTATTGATAATTACACATTTGCCAACTGGTAGTGTAAAAAGGGAGCTCCGCATGATACAGAGCTCCTCTTTATATTTAAACTAATAATCAATAATTACACATTTGTCACCCAATGATGTAAAAAGGGAGCTCCACATGATGCAGAGCTCCTTTTTGTATTTAAACTGATAATTTTATCAAGTCATGTAAATTTGACCAAAATAACAATGTGAATCAAGTTTGAGCTCAACTGTCTTGTTGGCACGAATAGAAATCCTAACTCCTCATTCTCTCCTCTCTTCTCTGAAATCTAGGGTTTTAGAACTTCTCATTTTCTTCTATCTTCTCTCAGCATCACTTCTTAGCCTATATTTACCACCACAACAACTCTCTAGTCAGGGCCGGCCCAAGCCATTTGAAGACCTAAAGCGAAAATTCTAAACAGGTTTTTTGTAAAATTTTTTTAATATTATTAAAAAAAATTAAGTATAAATGGGGCCTTTTTAATATTATAAATGGGCCTTTTATTTATTTTTAATATTTTAAATGGGGCCTTTTTAATATTATTTTTTTTAATGGGGCCTAAAGCAAAGGCTTTGATGGCCTAATGGATCAGCCGGCCCTGTCTCTAGTTCGAGTATCTGTATCATCTAATGATCACCAATCTGTTGAAGCAAAAAAAGTGATTGATTGGATGAGAATGACAGTGAGTTTGGACATACTCTTGGATCAAGATTCCCTCCTTTAAGTTCTCCTTCAGAAGCTCCATTGTGGAGTCAATGAGGACTTGGTGTTGGTTTCTCAAAAATCATATACAATTTCAATGCATGTATAAACAGGGTGTTTCCATTATGTCCAAGGTTGATGTCTTGATGCTTTTTGTTTATTGAGGAATATTCCATTACCACTGAGATGTACTTCAAAATTGGTTTATATATGTTCATTTAAAATCAGTGCAATGGGTTTAACTTCAAATGCACCAGGTGTTCGCTGAATTGACAAAGAAGAGACAAACCCTCCAATGGGTTGGTGCCAGGTTCAATAGCTTATGCCACGACAATCAATGGTAGTTTCCCCTTTGAATAAATTGATTAGCTCCTATAATAGGTTTGAATCCAGCCCATTTCCTTGACAGGTAATGCTCACTCTGCAACCATAGCATGTGCTAGAGGTCATTAGCCTATATATGTATTAGCAAAACCGATGTTATGAGAGTACAATGTCACTTGAGCATACAAACTTCGTAAGAACATCACTTCCCCCAATTAATGAGTAGAAACACATAGAGTTTCAAAGACTACGAAAGAAGAAGATGACCGGGAGAGATGGGTTAGCGGAATTCGTGATAGAGGAGAGAATGAGGGGCACTGACAGAAGAGAGAAAGGAATACCGTTGAGAAAAGAGTTTGTAATAGAGGAGAGAATGAGGGGCACCAACAAAACGAGACAAGGAGAGAAGGGAATTTGGTTGAGAAAAGAGTTATGGTTTTGAATGTGGCTTCCCATGGGTATATTTGGTAACAAGAAAATTATAACAATAAAGTCCTTATTTTATCTTGGTCATTGTTTGAGATCTAATGGTATGGAGGAGTCGAGTTGATTAGTCAACTCCTCTCTCTCTTTATATATATATATATATATATATATGGGATGAGATCCGGAGACATGAAATAAAACACCTATGTTCACATATGTGCATAGCCATTGGATCGAGAGATCCAATGGCTACTATCACACCATCTTTTGTTTGTTAAAGGGCATTTAAGAAAATTAAAATTTTCTGTTTTAAAGACCCTGTAAGCACCCAATTTTTACACCCCCTTTTTAACCATGGTTAAGACCTTTTAATCATGGTTATCCCCAACCAAGTCCCCTCTAACCCTAGGTCCTAACCCTAGTTGAACCCTAGTCAAACCCTAACCCTAGGACAAATCCTAGTTAAACCCTAGGTCCTAACCCTAGTCAAACCCTAAACCTAGGACCTAATCCTAGTCAAACTCTAAACCTAGGACAAACCCTAGTTAAACCCTGGGACCTAACCCTAGTCAACCTTAGGACATAGCCCTAGCCTAGCTGAGCCTAGCCCAAATTTAGCCCCAAGACCTTAGGGCTTAAAACCTTAAGTCCAAAACCCCTAGGGTCTAAACCCAGGCCCAAAATTTGAATCACCCCCCATACCGCGTGCCTGCATGGGCAAGGCCCGTTCTGTGTAAAATCCGGAATTGGGGATAGATTATCTACTGCCATTTGTTTTTTGCCTATAAGGGTAATGGTGGTAGTTATTCTACCATCATTACCATTTTCGTGTTCCAGCAGCCCACCTGCCCCTCCAGTGCATCAGGTAAACTCCCTGTGCAACTCCACTCTTCCTGCAGCTCCACCTAACCCTGTCCTAATACTATGAGTATCCCCAAGCTCCCTTCTATAAAAGCCCACCTCCACCATCCTTCAAAGGACGACTCAACCCCTATCCGAACCCCTGAAGGATTCCCAAACCTTTAACCCTCACCCCGGAAAATAAGAGCATTCTCAGTAGCCTCAGGACTCCCCCAGAGTCAGCCCCAGGCCTTCCCTGGTTCACCACCACCGTGAGCCACCACCATTGCCTACCACCACTTCGGCAAGGAGCAGCATTAGGAGGGTAGGGCCTCTCCTTACCCCTTTTCTTTTTTATCTTTAAGCTTCATTGTGAGCCCGTGGACCTTCCAGGGGACTTTCTTTTCATTGCATAGCAGAAACCCGTGGTAAGGGGGCCTCCCCCACCTTCATCATAGGTGTGGGGAACCCCTCACGGGAAAAGACACCTCTTCGAACAGCCTCAGGCATTTTGGGGGTCCCTCAATCCATGAGGGAACCCTTGGAATCCCCCTAGTAGTAACCCCGTAGGGAAAAATCCATTTCTAGATAAATCTAGGAATGACGGTAAACACTGTACCGTCATTCCTGGTGTATTCTGTTTCAGTCCCCTGTGGGCCCCACTTGAGTAACCCCTGACCCATTCTAAGGCATGGGTTAGACCCCTACGCCTCCCCTTGGCTGACCATTGTCCTTCCAGGGTTACTCATCCTCTTTAACCACGGTTAAAACAACAAAAAGGAAAACTGTGTAGAATGGCGGTAGAACATCTACCACCATTCTTTGATCTTCTATAATAGGCATTTAAGGTCATTGTGAGCCCACTTTGGAGCCCAGCCCAGGGCCCACCATGGGCCCGGGACACGTGGCAATCTCTCATGATCTGCCTTGAAGCTTAGTAACCCCTAGGGTTAAGCCTTAACCATCCTATTGACCAGGCAAAACCATTTTCAGTATAACTGAGAATGGCGGTAGAGCATCTACCGTTATTTCCAATCTGTAAAGAGTTGGAAATGGTGATAATGCATTTACTGCCATTCCCAGTTGCACTGTGATGGACTTTGCATAAGGCTCAGGCCTGATAGGAGGCCAATCTAGGCCCTGCCTATCCCACTGGGCCCATTTCAGACCTGTCCCTACCTTAATCAAGGGTTAACCCAATCCTGATTAAAATTTAACCACGGTTAATTGATCTAACCTCAAGGGATAAATCTCATAAAATCTTTAAAAATCCCAAATAATTTAAAAGTGCTGGAAATAATAGAAATCATACTCTAATCCATGCCTAACCACAGTTAAATAAACTAACCATAGTTAAACTTCATTTTAGCCATGGTTAGACCCATTTAACTTTGGAAAAAAATCTGAAAAAATTCTAAAAACATTCAAAAAATACAAAAAGACCAAAATTACTACATTTGGACTTTTTTTTTACCATGGTTAACATCCCTAACCATGGTCAACCATCATCTCAACCCGGTTAGCAACCCTAACCCTTGGTTAACACCCTTTTGGCCTACCGGGCCTGACCTCACCTCTTTTTATCATGGTTAGCAACTTTAACCATGATTAATTTGACCTAACCCTGGTTAACAACCTTAACCTTGGTCAAACTTTGTCTTAGCCTATCGGGCTTCACTCTTAGCCTACTGGGCTCAAACCTTAGTCTACCGGACTTACCTTACGCCTACTAGGCCCATACCAAGCACTTTGATCAACCCCGGTCAACCAAATCCTAGTCTACCGGACTAGGCCATTAGCCACACACCCCCTAGCCTTGGCATGGGTTCATGTGCCAAAACTACGCCCGGTCTAATCTCACCCCAATGTGAGTACGTAGGTAACCTGACCCGGGTTCAACCTTAGTTAGCTTTTCTCTTCTTGGATTAATATAAACTAAAACTGAATCATTTGAACGATAATTGACATTAAATTGGTTTAAACCTAGCAAGTAGGGAACCATTGTAAAATGGAAGTTTTGGGATGCCTAACACCTTTCCCGGACTTAACCAAACCTCTTACCTAGAACTCTAAAGCAGACCAAGACCTTATCCATAAGCCCGGGGATTTATCCATTTTGAATGAATAGGTAGCGACTCTAAATCTCAGTGAGTAAAATCCATTCTCACAGACCCATCTCCTTCCTCTTTGGGAGATTCAACTTCCCCTCTTTCTCGTTCTCTCTCTCTTCCTCCCCTCTCTTTGGCGGATTCCAACTTCTTCTCCGATGGATTCCGGCAACAACCCTTATTTTTCTCCCCTTCTCTCCTCTATGAGAAACCCTAATGTGAGATGAAATTTGACTTCGTTCTTTGATTATGGGAGGATTATTGGTCTCTCTCTGTCATGGACTTATTAAGTTTTTTTGAGTCTCAAAGTAACTGGTATAGATTGAGAAACCTTTTTTTTTTTACAAATATCTATGTGGCTGTTTGTGTGCATTTGGAGATTGATTCGTTGGGATCCATTTTCCATAGCAGTTGAATTTGCTTCACGTGGCTAATCCTGGGTTTGGAATGGACTGCTTGTTACTCTTGTTCTGATTATATATCCAAGACTGCTCCATCAGAATCGAATTTGGTTAAGTGAATTCCATGTTCTTAATTTTATGAACTTGTATTTTATCCTCAATGGATCTCACAATAGGAGAAATCCAGGCTTGACTTTTGACATTGAAACTTGGAATCTGCTGAAGAGAGAGGGGAGGAAGAAAGAGGGAGGAGAGAGAGAGAGAGAGAGAGAGGAAGAACTCTGCGAGGATGAAGGAAACAGTTCCAAAAAAAATTAAATTCTCAAAATACCCTCTTCCCCGTAAAAGATCTTGTGACTATAACCGTTGGATATCTCATCCAATGGTTGTGCACATATGTGAACATATGTGTTTCATTTCATATGTCTCCGGATCTCATCCCTATATATATATATATATATAATCAAATTTTATTGTGCTCTATATTGCACTATCATGTTTCTGTATTTGTCCTCTTGATGCATAAAATGGTGTACTTAATACTACTAAACACCTATTGGTGTTGATTTATTTATGGAAAATAATCATCTCCTCAGTCGGTGACGCGAGAATGGGCATCTTGGATTCCCTTTTCATGTCACATGTCCCCCTTTTAACTTCCTTTAATTGTGGTTAAGGTTCACTAACTCCTAGGGTTCACCCATCTACCCTTTGTTTTTAGAAAAAAAATAAAAATAATTTAACTACAGAGTTAAAAATTAACCCGAGTTCACGGCAGGGCAGCTTTGTGAGAGCAAGGACCAATAGTTTGCTCGTCGCTCATGGAACAAACTATTACTCTTTATTTATTATGTCTCTAAAAGAACCAAATCCTCTACGGCAGAATCCGGTTATGTCCCTGAGATTGCCACATGTCCCTTTTAACACCCCTTAACTGTGGTTAAGATTCACCCACCCTTAGAGTTCACTCACCTATTTGAAACATATGTATAGAAAAATTAATGAGTAAACAAAATTCCAGATTGCAAACAAGCTATAAGAACAACGTGAAAATGCATTTTTATATTTATCTGAATAAGGTCCAATGATGTATTGAAGCCACTAAAAGACAATCATATTGTTGTCATCTAGAGGTCTCCTGTGCTTCTAGAAAAACCACTTGACAACTAATCAAGTTTGAGTTAGTCTATGGGTACTCCCAAATCTATTCCCTAATCCTAACCGTTTATAACCAACCACTAAAGCCAGGATTTGAGTTGGCTTATTTTGTCTTTTCTAATGCCACATCAGCTCTAATCCTAACCATTCAATAACTGAGATAAACGGTTAGGATTTGGGAGTATATTTGGGAGTACACCTTGGGAGTATCCCTAGACTGATTCATCAAGTTTTACACCTCTCGAGAGAACTATTCATAACTTTTGTCTTAAACCTTATAGTTTTTTCCTTTTTCCCTCCAAAACAGAGTAACTCAATTCCAATTGTGAGTATGCTCAAGATCACAGAGTTCTCTATTGTAGCTTTCTCCTAGTGAGGAATTCTATACATTTCTCTATAAGATTGAAGATCATGAAAACTGTGAATTAATGATAGATACGAAATTAATAAAATGGGAAAACCATGCTTGAGGAAAAAAGACTAAGGAGATTAGAAGAACGAAAAGAATGTTAAGGAATGAATCCTAAACAGGATCTATGAGACACAAAATTATAAACAAAAAAATGAACAAGAACAAACACACACAGAAAACACAGATTTATGTGATTCCCTCAAGTTAAGGTACGTCCACGGAGTCGCCAAGATTTCATTATGATCTGAAGCAAAAGAGATTTATAGAGATGCGATCTAAAAAAAACAGAGGTAGGATGTTTAGTTGAGGCAGACTCCACACTTCCTATCAATCTCCCACTTGGAGACTGATTCCAACAAAAGCTCTAACTCCACATGTTTCCAAAACAAACGAAAATCCCAGTGACTAACTCCTCCATCATTAGGCTCGTGAACACATTGAAGCTAAACATAGCTTCAGTTTCTCAATGGTGACTGCCTTAGTTAACATGTCTGCTAGATTCTGACTTCCACAGATCTTCTCAAGTAACAACACTCCATCATCCAAAAGAGAACGTATGAAATGGTATCTCAACTATATGTTCTTCGTTCTTGAATGAAAAGCCGGATTATTTGCAAGATGAAAAGCACTCTGACTATCGTTGTACAAAATATTGTTCTCCTACTTCTTACCCAACTCTCCCAAAAAACTTTGCAATTAAACCATCTCATTGCTAGCTTCAGTAATTGCAACATATTCAACTTCTGTAGTGGAGAGAGCCAAAATCTTCTGTAACTGAGAAACCCAACTTATTGTTGTATCACCCAAAGTATACACATACCTAGTTGTACTCCTCATGTTGTCAACATCACTAGCTAAGTCTGAATCAACATAACCATGCAGTGTCATATCTGCCCCTTTAAAACAAAGTGTTGTGTCTGTGGTACCCTTTAAGTATCTAAGGATCCATTTTACTGCCTCTCAAAGTGATTTACCCGAATTACTCATGTATCTGCTCACCACTCTCATTGCATGTGCTATGTCTAGCCTAGTGCAGACCATAACATACATTAGGCTACCAATAGCTGAAGCATATGGAACCCTTTTCATGTATGCATGCTCTTGCTCCGTCTTCGGTGACTGCTCTTTAGATGATATGAAGTGTCTAATGGTGTGCTCACTAATTTTGCATCTTGCATGCTGAATCTGTTGAGAGCCTTTTTTGACATACTCTCCTTGTGACAAGTTTAGAGTACCATCCACTCTATCTCTGTTAATCCTCATCCCCAAAATCCGTTTTACAGTACCTAGATCATTCATTGCATACTGTTTAGACAACTGCTTCTTTAAGTTATTGATCTCTTGAATGCTTGACCCTATAATAAGCATATCATCCAGATACAAGAGCAAAATAATATAATTGTTGTCAAACCTCTTAACATAGCAACAATAATCTACTTGACATCTTGTGAAGCCATTGTTGCACATGAATCCATCGAATTTCTTGTACCACTGTCTCAGAGTATGTTCAAATTATACAAGCTCTTTTGTAGCTTGTATACTAATCAATCTTTTCCCGGTGCTACGAATCCTTGTGGTTGTTTCATGTAGATGCCCTCCTCCAAATCACCATGGAGTAAAGCTATTTTCACATCTAACTGCTTAAGAAACAAATCTTCTACAACCACAATTTTCAACACTAATCTGATTGTAGTCAACTTCACAACCGGAGAGAAAATCTCAGTGTAGTCGACACCTTCTTTTTGCTGAAATCCCTTCACGACTAATCTAGCTTTGTAGTGCTTGCTACCATCATGTTCTTCCTTGACCCTGTAAACTCATTTATTATGCAAAGCCTTCTTTCCCTTTGGAAGCTCAGTCAACTCTCATGTCTGATTTGACATGAAGGAGTCCATCTCATCTTGTATAGCTAACTCTATGTAGGTTTGGAACCTCTGGCAGACTGTCTCACCTCAATCATAGGTGTGTCATGCTCCACCTGTGGAACAGCTTGTTCTACTTGTAGAGCAGTTTGCTCCAGCTGTGGAGCAATTTGTTCCACCCTTGGAACTACTGTTTCAAGATTATTCTTAACTCTACTTTGCACATCATTATTAGAACTCCCTTCTAACTCAATGCACTTAGCCTTGAGTACTTGCATTCTTAGATTCTGCAACTGACCTTTCCTTATACATTACTTTTTCATTAAGTATGACATCTCTACTTCTAATAATTTTTCGACTTTGGTAATCTCAAAACCGATAATCAAACTCATCAGTACCATTATGCCGCCCTGAACCCACGCCTAGGGAAATCATGTTCGGAGAGTCATTATCATGCAAGCGGAAGACTTTACCCATGAAAATGCGAGAAATTTAAACATTTATCAGATGCTTTCAATAAAACAATATACACTATCATCACAATAGGAATCATACAAACCAAATACCTGTAGTGAACTATGAAGCCCAGAGGTCCATCACCTCCTGATCACCTACTGATCAGTAGTCTGTACAATATTCAAAAGTCCAGAGGTCCATCACCTACTGATCAGCAGCTCCGGGATCTGCTGACATGAAACGTCAGTGAACTATGAAGCCCAAAAAACCACAGTCCATCTAAACTAGTTTCCACATATTAACATACATCAATAATGGATAGTAAACAATCAATTTCCATGATACAGTATAATAGAGTAGTATATAAAATGAATTGTGACCCAAGGTCACTTAAGGCTATTTTACCCTACCCGAGATTCTCAATCTCAAATGTTATCCAGTTATGAAGTTCATTATTCAACAGTATTCATATTACCGAGTTATCATTCCAAACAGTTAATTACGTTTTTTCTTCGAGTTATGAAACTCTATTAGCTGGCCGTAGCCCATACACAATTTTTGTTCGAAGACATAATTCTCAACCCATATTTGGGCATTCACCAAATTCTCAATCATACCTTGAGTCGTTTAGACTCAATACACATCTGGGCCTCCACCCGCTAGAATCAATACAACTCTATGATCTCAGCCATGGTGAGGAACTCGTCCTCACGATATTTCTATCAGATAACACATACCCACCTGTTCTCACTCATGTGTCATGACATATGTATCAGGAAAACTTGATCTCAGTAACTGTGGCACGATGTCTATCAGATAACACAGACCCACCTGATCTCAGTCATGTTTCACGACATATCTATCAGGAAAACTTGATCTCAATCACGGTAGCACAACATATCTATCAGATAACATATACCTACATGATCTCAGTCACGTGTCATGACATATCTTTACCTGGTCTCAGTCACTGTGGCACGATATATCTATCAGATAACACATACCCACCTGATCTTAGTCATGTGTCATAACATATGTATCAGGAAAACCTGATCTCAGTCACTGTGGCATGACATATCTATCAAATAACACATACCCACTTGATCTCAGTCATGTGTCACGACATATCTATCAAGAAAACCTGATCTCAGTCATTATGGCACGACAAATCTATCAGATAACACAATCATTTGACTCAGCCTCAGTACAGATGACATATCTATTGACTCAGCCTCGGTACGGACGACATATCTATCGACTCAGCCTCAGTACAGACGACATATCTATCAACTCAGCCTCGGTACAGATAACATATCTATCGACTCACACCACCCACTCACCACCTCCCCTGACCTAGTCAAAGAGGATCTATAGATATTAATCCACCCACTCCTGACTATCAGTCATGGGGGAAACAACACACATCTTTTGTCATCACAACCTCTGTTAGGTGTGTACCTGCCCATATAGGTTAATGCCCCCCTCAAGGTCATGTTCCTAAGTTCGTAAACTCAATACAATCCGGGGTCTTTAGACCCAAAACAATCCTGGGTCCATAAACCCAATGTCATCCTAACTCTCCCAACTATCAGTCACGAAGGAATCCCGGTTCTTAATAGATACCGCTTCTCCAGACCTAGTTAAAGAGGGATCATAGATAGCATTTCACCTAGGTTAGGTTTTCTAACCATAGGAAATCCTCAATTAATCCAAGCTTAGCTTGATTAATTGACTACGTTGGGCCTCGCGCCCGTGGATCACTTTCGAAAGTATACCGTTCCGATGTGAAATATTATCTGGCCGATGGACCCTTCCATCACCTTAACAAACGTCAAACAACATCACATCGCCTTAGTTGTTCCGATAGGGAACTTATCTTGGCCAATAGATTTGTCCATCGCCTTACACGACATCTAGACAGACTTTTTGACACTTTAGGGTGACATTACAACGCTTATGGAACCCAATCCGGGCTTCCCGAAGGTCCACCGTAAAGTTCAAATACCAAAACAACCCAAACACACATTTTTGGGCATTGGCGGTCGATTGCCAATGCTGGGCGATCGATCGCCCAAGCATTTGCATGTTGGCGATCGATCGCTTATATAGGGTGATCGATCACCCAGTACACAGTGAGCCTAAATCTGGGGTTTTGGCATCCGAGACCGAGGGCTACACCCCTCTACTTATTTTCCATGCACATCTATCCCTTCTACACATCACAAAGGGGTCTCCGACCCTTTTCCATCCACGCCATTCAAAATATACATTCCACATACAACAAAGTAGCTTAAAATAGGAAAAATAGAGAAGAGGGAAAGGGTTTTACCCACTATTCGATCTTCGAGGCTCCTTGGGAAGAAAATAACGCCGTCAATGCACTCAGAAGGGTGATCAACCCCAAGGTGGAGCTCTCTCTCTAACCTTTACTTTCTCTCTCTAATTTTTCTTCTTTCTCTCTCTACACACTGATCAAGGTTCCGAAGAAGAAATCGGATGCTACCAATGCGTCGGGAGCGTCGTAATACCCCAGGGTAGCTTCTATTTCCTTTCTCTCTCTTCTTTTCTCTTTCCCCTTTCTCTCTCTAGAAAGGGTCTGGGAGAACCTCCTCACCGTAATCAGAAAATGGGAGAGAATGAGGGGGCGGGGGCTGACCCCTTATATAGGCCAAGGGTCATGTGCCTTACACATGACCACATTAATGGTCCCTTTGACCAAGTCAAAGGTTTTGTCCGTTTGATTAATTTCTGACTTTTTCTTGCATATACGGCCTTCGAAACCTTACTTCATGATGTCCGATATTAACAAAATTATAGTTGACCGAACTTTAGACAGTTTGACACTCGCTGTAAAAATTTAAGGGAAAAATTCTGAGTTTTGACTGTAAAAAATAAATTCGGAAGAAAACTGTAAAACCCGTTAATTTCTTGATTTCGGACAGAAAACATGGTGCCGTTTCTTCATTTGAGATGATGAACTGCCAAAACGACAGACAATCATCCATAGGGTCTACCGATATGCAGTGGTATGAGTTTTACGGATTTGTATTGGATTCCCCAACAATTATTAAGTCTCAACTGAACTTCGAAAATCTGTAAATTTCTTGGTTTTCTTGATTTTCAAGACCCCCGCGGTCTCGCGAATCGATACGTGACGGAACTGGTACAACGGCTGATCGTCCAGATAATCGACCCTTATATCATATTCAATTTTCAAGGAAAAACACTGAAATTTCATCGATACAATCCAATCCCGAACAATACCCACTTTCCACCAATTTAACAAACAATTAACTAATTAACCTTAGTCAAGGACCCATAAATGCAAAATTTTATTATATTAAAATTTCGGGTCGTTACAGCCATATCCAATAAAAGTAAATTTCTTGGACTTTGGATCAATTTTGCTCCTAGCATTAGAATCTATATGCACAAATAAAACACAACCAAATAGTTTTAATGTGAAAGATTTACCTCTTTTTTGCTCCAAGCCTCCTCTGATAAGCAGTTATCCAAAGGAACAGAGGGTCCACGATTGATCAAGTATGCTGCAGTGTTAATTGCATTATCCCAGAACTTCTTAGATAATCCAGAGTATATCCTCATGCTTCTAGTACACTCATTAAGAGTTCTGTTTATGCGTTCTGCGACACCATTCTGTTGCGGTATCCCGGGAACAGTCTTCTCCATTATGATTCCATTAATTGCATAGAATTGTTTGAAATCATTGTCTCCATACTCCCCTCCATTATCAGATCTCAAACACTTTACCTTCAAACCTGTCTCATTCTCTACCATGGCCTTCCACCTTTTAAAAGTATCATAAACATTAGACTTATTTTTCAAAAAATAAAATCATACCTTTCTTGTCGAATAATCGATGAAGGTAACATAATATGATGAGCCTCCAAGAGATGAAATTGGAGTAGGTCCCCACACATTAGTATGAACCAGCTCTAATTTTTATGTCTTAGGTGTTCTGCGAGCCTTTGAAAAATTAACCCTTTTTTATTTCCCGAAGATGCAGTCCTCACACAAATCAATATATACTGATTTTATACCCGATAATTTTCCTTTCGACAAAAGTACCTTCATTCCCTTTTCACTCATATGACCAAGCCTACGGTGCCACAGATTCGAATCTATGTCTGCATCAGCAACTACAATAGTAGTTCTAGTATTTGTCGTCATATAGAGAGTACCCATCATCTTTCCACGAGCCACAACCAAAACACCTTTGGTGATTTTCCACAAACCACCCACAAAGATTACTGCATGCCCTTCGTCATCAAGTTGACCCACATAAATCGAGTTTCTTTTCAAACAAGGAATATGCCTAACATTCTACATCTTCCATATACCTCCATTAGGTAATCTAATCTGAACATCTCCATTGCCCACAATATTCAAAGGTTCATCATCAGCCAAATAAACCTTTCCGAAATCACTACTGATATAGTTCTCCATGATTTTCCGAAGTGGGCTAGAGTGAAAGGAAGCCCCTTAGTCTAAATACCCATGATTTAATAGGACTGTCGACGCTCAAAATCAGAGCATCATGAATCTGTTCTATGACATTTGCACCTCTGTCATACATCCTTGGTGCTCCACAATCTCTCTTTAGATGTCCATTCACCCCACAATTCAGCACTCGGGTAATTTTCTAGATCTTGATTTGCTTTTTTTTTTCTAGGTTTAGATCTACCGTGACCGGAGTTTTTCTTTCCATATGTTCTTCCCCTGGACTCGGTATTTAAAGTAGAACCCGATGTTTCACCCAATTCTCTCATGCGAATCTTTTCACTTAAAATCAAGTCTCGAACATCATCAAACTTTAATTTCGAATTTCTTGAAGAACAGTTCACTGTCATTACAGTGTCGTGCCAACTTTCTGGCAAAGAGGACATGAGAATCAAAGCCCTAACCTCATCAGCAAATTCGATTTCTACAGAGCTCAACTGAGTAGTGACTATGTTGAACTCGTTCAAATGCTCCCCCATGGGTGCACCTTCTGACATCTTTAGGTTGAATAATCGCCGCATCAAATATACTTTGTTGGAGGTAGAAGGTTTTTTGTACTTATTTGAAATCGCGGTCATAAGCTTTGTTGTGGTCTTTTCTTTCGCTATGTTGAAGGCGACGTTACGAGACAACGTCAATTGAATACCTCCAAGTACTATCTATCGAGAAGGGCCCATACATTATCTTCCATCGATCTGCATCTTCTAGAAACCAAAATTTGTGCCAATGAACTTGTTGATCTTAACCCATCCATCATCGGCCATCACTCCCACTCGAACCCTGAGCTCTGATACCACTTGTTAGGGAATGAACCCTAAACAGGATCTGTGAGAAACGAAATTATAGACAGAAAAATAAACAAGAATAAACACTCACAGAAAACACAAATTTATGTGGTTCCCTCAAATTCCTATCAAAGAAGAGGAAGAGATAAATTAGAAGATATAACTAGAACTTGATAGAACACGGGGTAAGATATGAAGTGGACACATTGGGCTAATCATTGCTCATATGAAATCTATTGACTATAGGATCATACCATATGTGGCCATTATGCTCGGCTCCATAATACAAAGAAAGGTTCATTGTTGAACAAGCAAATAACTTTGGCCCTTTAGATTTGCAAACTAAAATAAAACAAGAACAAATTAAACATATGAAGCTCAAAATAATCAATACTGATGTTGAATAGAGTAAAGATGCTAAAAGAGGAAATCTCATACATTAGGAATTCGTTTAATTGAATAAACTAATGGGAAGGTTTATATCTATCTCCTACCGAGTCAGCACAGGAAAAAAAAAACTTAATTTGTGATGAAAATTGGGCTCTAACCATATCAACTAAAATGTTAGAATAATATTCATACGTATAATTCATGAATTTGTAAAACTCATGTAAATATGAAAAATAAAAATAACATAGTAGGGATAACAAGCCACTTTGAGACTAGAGGTTCTTTTTTTTTTGGTCAACGTAGGGTGTCTGGAGCTCAAGACTACAACTAATCCCCACGTGTTGTTAAGGGATACCCTCCCCCTAGCAACTGATAACATGAGTACACCCAGACTTGATCTCGAGACCTCCGGGTCTACGGTTCATCTTCCGACCATTGGGCTACACCCCCGGAGGATAGACTAGAGGATTTAGTACTCAATACATTTGAATGGGTCAGAATGCTTAAAAAAATGTGGAATTTGTATGACGGGCCAATAATCATGCTGATGAGGCAACCCGTTCCAAAGGTAACATGAAAATGTAGCGACATGTGTGATCTCTATCACAATGAGAATTCTGAAAGTCTGTATCTAGGGATAGCATTTCTCGTAAAGTTATGGCAGTCAGATTTAATTTGTGCGAGGGTCCATAACCATGCTGATTAGTCAAGAGAGTCCCAAGACAGTGAGTGCTTCAAAAGAAAAAGGGGATTTTTCCCTAAATACACCTGGGGTTTCTTGAGACCCCCAAAATACACCCCACTTTTAAAATCTTCCCTAAATACACCTGAAACTTATTTTAAGACCATTTTACTCTTAAATGAAAATAAAAGGTAAAAGAAACTTAGAGTTTTTCTTCTCCCCACTGTAATCTCTCTTCTTCTTCACCATTTCTTCCGCCGGCTCCCTCCATCTCACGCCGTCGTCTCCTGCCATTACTCCATCGTTAGATCCCATGGTGGTTAGTACTTTTACCATCCCTCCTCTCCATTTTCTATAAGATGAAAGTTAGGGTTTATTCTTTCCTCTCTCCAATTTCTTTCTATCATTCACTCTCCTATTTTGAAGTCATTTTTTTATTTAATAGAAGATTTTTCAAAGTAAAATGAAGGATCCATGGAGGGATCCTCCATCTTGAATGATTCGAAGTCGAGAGGTTGAAGAAAATCACATTTCTGATTTCTGCGATCATTTACAGAAACTAACGATCAATATATAATTATCACGATCAAATTAAAATATTCACGATCAATCTTTATTCTAACTAGTTAGCGGTCAGTCGATCGTGACAAGTTAGTGTCCAATCATTACCATTGATTGATCGCGAATATTTGGTGGTTGATCGTGATTTGTCTACCATTTCGCGATTGAAGTTTTCCACCAATTCGCGATTGATCGTGATATTTCCAAAATATTCACGATTAATTACACTGTAATTAACGATCATAAAATCAGATTAAGTGTATAAACGGATTAAGTGTCCTAAAACAAAACCCCTAAATTTTTTTATATTCTTTCAAAACAAAACCCCTAATTTTTTTTGAATTTAACACGAAAAAGAGATCGTTTCTTCTTAAAAAAAAAAAAAACGATCTAAACCAATTTCTTCTTAAAGTCATGATCAACTATAACCAGATGATGGAAAAATCACGATTAACTATAACACGATGAAGAGATTGTTTCTTCTTAAAGAAAAATAAATCAAAAATAAAAATAACATAAAGAGATCGATTCTTCTTACAAATAAAACCCCCCAAAAATCAAAACCTAAAACCTAAATCAAAAATAAAATTAACATAAAGAGCTCAGAAAATGACGATGCCATCCTTCTCAAGGTATTATAGGAATCAGAGACTCGACCGTTTGTTTTTATCAATTTTTAAAAAAAAAATATTGGAAGAGAGTTTTGTCTTTGTTCCTTGGGTATTTTGAAGACCGAAAATCTAAAATCAAATCTTCTACTATAACCTCAAGACCCTCTATCTGTACAGTTCGACTACTAGTCTTCAACTGTACAAAACCAGAAAAAGTCATGTCTGCAACAAAAATTTTGCAACTCAAATCAACGGATTACTACAATCTTCGAAGAAAATCATCTCAAGAGATGAATATCCAAAAGTACAAAGAGAATTTTTTAAAAGGGTTTATCGTGACCTAAAAGCAAATGTGAGAGCATTAACCACCATGGGAGCTAACGGCGGGGTTGCGGCAGGATACAGTGGCGTGAGACGGAGGGAGCTAGTGGGAAGAATGATGAGGAAGAAGAGAGGTGGGGAGAAGAGAGTTACACGGTGGGAGGGAGAGACTCTTGAGTTTCTTACCTTTACCCATTATTTTGGTTAAAGGGTATAATAGACTTAAAAAAATCTTTCAGGTGTATTTGGGGAAGTTTTTGAAACTGAGGTGTATTTTGTGGGTCTCAAGAAACCTCAGGTGTATTTAGGGAAAAATCCCAAGAAAAAGTATGTGGCATACCCAGATTAAAGCATTCAAGATGGAGTTGGCTTGAGTTCAATTAGTAGGAGCGAGCTTGCCAATACGAGCCATTAGCCTCAAGTAAAGAGACAAAGTCAAATTTGAATTTAAATTTTCCGCCTATTTTTCCCCTCCAATACACGTGACACATAAGCAATTGAACTCTCTTATCTCGACATCGATGGAGGCAATCAGGAGGGAGGTGACTCTTTGTAGAGTTTCGTACGTTTAAATATGCTTCATACCACTAAAGCACGACACAGACATTCAGTGAGGGCAAAGACGGACCCTCATCTGAGGGCATGCACTCTCATAACCTAGAGATCACAAAGACAAAACCCTATCCTGATAAAGTGGATGAAGGCACACAAGAAAGGTCAAACAGTAGTAATCAGCAGATCATAGGTAGTCGAATACAACTTTCTAGATATTAGACCACATGACAAGGAGAAAATCGGATATCATGTATCTAGTTACCTTGAAGTACTATTTACTTTTTAACCCATTCACAAAGCTAGTTACCTAGATACCTTGAAGTACTATTTACTTTTTAACCCATTCATAGAGCTAGTTGCCTTTAAGTACTATTCTCTTTTTATCATATTTTTAGAGCCGACATTAAACCGGTTGAAAAATATGTTATTATTATGTAAAACATTCTGATTGGGTGATCAACTAGCAAGCTGACCTTACCATCAATTCTTCATTTGGTGGGGCCGGGCCGGGCCAGGGCTAGGGGCAGGGATGGGGGTATTCCATACTCCATTAAATGGGAGTACCACTGTAGCTCCTCCTTTTAGACTTTTTAAGCCTGTTTAGTTTAAGGACCGAAGAGTAAGGGCAGCCTGCTGAAGGACCTAATAGACCTATTGGGTTTAAAGAGAAGATGGTTTTTTTTTAGCTGGGGGGGTGTCCAAACATGAAGTAAAAGGGGAAGTCATCTCTCTCGAATCCTTTGTCACATGTGTTCTTCAGGACAAGACTTATTAGACGCCCCTCAAGCTTCATTGATAGTAGCTTCAAACAAGTGGGATCTTCCAAGGTTGGAGAGCATGTTGTGGGAAAGATAGATGGTGAGCAATGTTGGAGCCAACAATCATAGTAAAAAGTACACAATTCTGATTCCTAGGAAAATTGAGTAATCTTGCCTACCAAACATGTGTTCAGTAGAGGATGTTGAGAAAGCAAAATTATGGATGTTTAATTATCTCTAGGCACCAACAAAGATTAGTAATTCACGAGAATCTCGAGGGCCATTTGCTTCACAAAAAAAGGGGCAAGGGGTGATTGCAGAATATAGTTATGTAGGAACTTCCACCTATACTAAAGGGTCTATGCTTCATAGAAATCTGCAACTTGTGTACTAGACGGATATGGTTTTTGCCATGGAGTGGTGCCTTTGTCTAGCACCTACGATGCATATTAGGACTTGTTTTATAAAGGCGTATAACATGCCTTGTTCGTGATACTCTTCGGGAGGAAGTGATGGGAGTTTAGTTTGGAGGATCTAGAATGAGTCTATTAAAGTGATTGCTCTTTTTGAGATGGTGTTCCCTCTTTAACCTATGAAGTATACTTATTAAAGTTATATATTCATAATAACTTAAATGATGTTTGTTATAACTATTGCTCAGATGATACTCTTAAGAGATAAGCTTAACAAAATAACATTCTCTCTAATACATCTAACAGATTAATTTTCATGGGGAGCTCTCCATGATGATTACACATTTTGCCCCCGTAGTGTAAAAAGGGGGCTCCGCATCATGCAGAGCTCCACTTCATATTTAAACCGTACATCTTATTTGATAGATTCCACCAAAGAATTCTATAAATAAGAATGAGCTCATATAAAAGGAGCCAAATCATCTACTGTTATTACCGGATTTAGCAAATCTGGTTATCACCCCTAGAGGTCGCCACATGTCTCCTTTGACACCCCTTAACCGTGGGTAAGGTTCACGCACCCATCTTTGGTATTTTTTTTCAAATATTAATTCTTTTTTTTTAAATTAAAAAACTGTTTTTAATAATAAAAAACTCTAAAAACAATTTTTTAATTTTAAAAAAAGAATTAATGTTTCTTTTTAAAAAACCAAGGATGGGTGGATGAACCCTAAGGGTAAGTAAATCTTACCCACGATTAAGGGGTGTCAAAGAAGACACGTGGCAACCTCTAGGGTGATAACCGGATTTTGCCCGTAGAGGATTTGACTCCCATATAAAATTGACGCTTCAAATTAAAACTTCACTACTTGCACTTCCGTCACTTCACTCTACTGATTTTACTTTGCCTTTGTCAGAGATTAAAGAGAGAAACTCCAAATGTTGCACTTCCTTTTTTGTTTCTTTTTTATTTTTAAAAATAAAAATTTAAAAATTTTTACACGAAACATGTTTGATAAACATGTTTCCGTTTGTTTTAAAAAATTAGTAAGAAATTTTTTTAAAAACAAGGTAACAGAAATTTTTTGTTACCCCTATTTTTTAAATCAAAAATGGAAAACTCGGTCTCCACCACCGTCACCACCCAAAACCACCACCACACAACTACCCAAAACCTACCACCACCACTACCATCACTACCACCACACCACACCATCATCACCATCACCACCACTACCACCACCATCACCACCACAATACCACAACCACCCACCCACCACCATCACTACAAACACCAACACACCACCCACCCACCACCATCACTACCACCACCCACCCACCACCATCACTACCACCACCACCACACTACACCAGGCACCACCACCACATACCATCACCACCACCACCACACCACCACCCACTACTATGAATGTACCAAACGTGTTTTTTTGTTTTTCTTTTGTTAAAACAAGTAACAATTAATAATGTCAAACGTGTTTTCCATTTAAAAATTTGAAAACAAAAAGTTGTTTTCAATTTTTAAAAACATAAAATAAAAACAAAAAAATAGAAGTGTCTCCAAACGGCCCCAGGTAACAGAAATTTTCTATTGCCTTTGTTTTCGAAAACAAAAAACAAAAATGGAAAACTCGAACCCCACACCATCCACCCAAAACCACCACCACATCACTACCCACCACCTACCACCACCACAATACCACAACACCACCACCACAATACCATCACCATCACCATCACCATCACTACCACCACCCACCATCACAATACCACCACCACTACCATCACTACCACAACCCACCAACACCATACTACCACCACCCACCACCACCATCACTATCACAACCCACCACCACCACCACCACCACCCACTACGCACCACCACCACACTACACCACCCACCACCATGTTGGGAATGTAGACAACCTTCAGCAGATTGCCCGGGGGGGCAGCGCCCCCCTGCGACGCACGAAGTGCGTCCGCAATCTGGGCCGTTAGGCCCAAATTGCGACGAAAATCGATATTTTACGTTTCTGCAGGGGTATTTTTGGCTTTACAGTTTAACCCTAAATATGTAGCTGTATGCTTATTTTTTTAGGTTTAACTAGTGTGAGAAGTGGCCGTAATTTTTTCGAAGAGAGAAAAACTCTGTGTATTCTGTATCTTCAATATAGTGAATTGGTGTGGCTCCCGAGGACGTAGGCACGTTGCCGAACCTCGTATATCCGTGTGTTTTGTCTCTATTTTCTTCTCTGCAATCTTTCTATTTGTTGTGTGATTTCTGTGATTTATAGTCTCTCAAGATCCGAAGGGTTTAGGGATTAAACGCGTGGTTTAAATCCCAACACACCACACCACCACTATGAATGTACCAAACATGTTTTTTTTTTCTTTTTAAGAATAATTAACAATTGTTAATATCAAACGTGTTTGCTATTTAAAAATTTTGATTGTTTCCAATTTTTAAAAACAGAAAAATGGAAGTGCATCCAAACGGCCCCGAAGTGTTTTGTTTTTTTTTTAGGTAACCCAGGGACCCTTCGGGTTAGGACTAGATCCCTAAGGACGTGACAATAGCCCGCAATCCACCCCACCAAGAAAGTCCGAAAAATTCAGGCTGGACACCCTTCGGGTTAGGACTAGATCCCTAGGGACGTGACAAAAGCCTGCAATCCACCCTACCAAGAAAGTCCGAAAAATTCAGGCAGGACTGACCTCAAAAGGGGAGTGAGAAATAGAACCTAAGACCTCCCGCTTGGCGAAAGATCAAGGAACCACTGGTCCACCTCTTTGGAGTTAACTGCAAAGTGTTTGCTTCACTTCTTAGTGTTCTACATAGCTTCTTTTTCTCTCATTCTAACCTCAATCCCTTTTTTTTCCTTCTATTTCACTCTCTTTCTTTCTTCTTTTAAGAAATTTAAGTTTGAACGGTCTACATATTAGATTAGGCCTTCTTGAAAGTTGCAAAACGATCCAGAATAGCATCCGTTGAAGGAGGCAATCTGTAAGCGCTCACTTCATCTATTTTGATTCTGATACCAACAAAGAGGAATGCTAGCTTACTCTCAAAAGTCAAAAAAATTCTACTCTCACTAGTGAAGCCACAAGTATTTTAACTGGATGCTTTTGCTACAAGTTAATGAAAAAACTTTATTCTTCTTTTAATGCAATAACAACCAGTTGTGCACGACTAGAGCTGTACATAGAGCGAATTTGGAGCGGATAGTGGTAAATTCGAATTCACACCCAATTATATATTCAACTATTCGAATCCGAATAAATATCTGGCGGACGGTAAAATATGATATTTATATCCGACTCCAATTAAAATATTCAAATTCGGATAATATTCGAATAATCCGATTGCTTTTTTAAAAGTTTAAAAAATATAAATTAATATTTAACAAATATTTAATTTTAATTTTAAAAAATAGTAAATTAATATTCTATCTCTATTTATATTAAAAACAATAATTTAAAGTATTAAACTATGTAAAAAAAATATATTTTATGGTTATTTTAGTTTTATAAACTTAAAATATTATATATATATATATATATATATACTAGTAGACGGCACGTGCAATGCACATGAGAGAGAGAGGGGAAGGGGAGAGAGACTAGAAAGAAGGATCCTAGCTAGTGAGGGCATTTTGATCATTTCAAAAAAAAATATTTTGGGTATAGAAATTTGAGGGGCTTTTTCGATTTTAAGAAATTGTGAAGAACACGTTAGTATAGAAATGAATATTTTGAGAACCAAAAAGTCATCATTTTTCTCTTGAAAAGTAGTTACCAACATGAGAGAAGATAAAGATAAAGATTTGAGGGAATCATTGAGATAAAGAGGGATTATTGTTAGTTGTAATTGATATTACTTCAATACCCCCTACTAACTTTTCTCATGTAACCTTACTAACTTCGTTCACAGTAAGAGTAAGATATGTATCATGAAATTGGAACTTATTAGGAACATTTTAAAAAAATCAGCTAACTTTTTAACCCTGCCTCTCTCATTATATATATATATATATATATATATATATAATCTAATTGGTCGGATATTTATCGAATTAGATATATAGTACTATTTGAATTTGTATCCAATTATAAACAGTTAGTGAAATTACTATTTGAATTCGCTCCACCGGATACCTATTCGGATAATTATCTGATTAAACGGAATCGGATACGAATCAGATTTGGATAAAATCTGCATCCGTTTACACTCATATGCATGACCATGATGGAAATGTTGTGTCTGCTTTTGCGAGTAGCAATAGAGAAGATAATGTAATGGATAAAATTCGTAAATGAGCAAGTGTTACAAGGGCGAATAGAATCCCCGTCCTCGTAAATGACGAATGAGGTTTTCGTGCTTCATTTATGGCATGAGCTCGTGCTCTTAGGACGATGTCAGATATTGTCGTCACTAGGACAATTTCAGATATCGTTGTCTGCACAACGATTTCAGATATCGACGTCAAGAGGACGGTTTCAGATGTCGTCGTCATCAAGACGATTTCAAGCATCGTGGTCATGATAAGGACGAGCCCATGCTCGCATTAAGGACGGAACCACCTTATAGGATGAAATAATCAGGAAGCGATCTATTTACTCTGAAGTTAGGTGAAATGCACTGTCTTAACATTTAATGTTGGTCATCTCAATCTTCTTTCAACCCGAGACCGACCTTAGAAATAGTAGGCTCACACGTGTGACACGTATGCATGAAGATTTGCCTGACATATTTGGTAATGATCATAAAGCAAGTTGCATGGTCATTAATGGGCATAGATGGGCATGCATGAAGGGGCATCCAAACTTAAGCGTAGAAATATCCGAGACCCCCATAAGAAAAAGACTACTGAATCTCGACTATTTGAACTCTCTTTTACGTATAAACCCATTTGAGAAAATCACACTTGAAAAACTCAAAGTCCTTAACACATTCTCTCTATTTTAAAGTTTGTTCTTTGCACTTCATCTTCTATGTTACTGACTTAATTGTCAGAGGACTTTGATAAGAGGAATCCCCACCCGCATCAACAAAGACGAGCTATAATCTTACCTTCTTCCTTCTCTTAGTCAACATAAATTCAAAGAGCAAGTGACGTGGACTATCCAAGAATTTCCATCACAGATAACATTTTGGCTGTTGAATTATTTGCGATTAAACGGGGTCTAGAGATTGTGGAGCAATTTAACTTGCTATATTTAGTAGTGGCTTCTAATGGTCTCTTTAATTTGAATCAATACTAATTCTCCATACAAGCTAAAGAAAATTATAAGGGACAAAAGACAACTTTTTGTGTCCTCAATTATGCACATAGTTCAGGAAACCAATAGAGTTATAGATATTTTTGTTAAATTTTATAATCCCTATGGGGAATTGTTTTTGTTACATGTTGATTTCCTAGCCGATTCAATCAAATTTTTGTTAGAGGATAAAGCCGGGTGTAGATATCTTCGCTTGAAACCTTTTTTTTACATATAACTGGTCGGGGTATGCATTAACCTCAACTTACCTTCCCAAAAAAAAAAACATATCTCTTCACCGATGAGAGCACGAAATTCTAAATTCTGAGAGTGGAGCTAGCACTCATTGTTTTTAGTAAACTTCTTGTTTGGTTTTTTTTTCTTGCTAGGAAAGAACGTGCATTCTTAGTTACTCAGGGATCATTTGGCATCATTGTTTAAGTGTAAATGCATTTGACAACTCTCTTTAGGGATCAATTTTAAGAGTGGTTCTGTTTTAGGCACAATTTTAAAGAAACAAAAAAAAAAAATTGCTTCATAGAATCAGTTTTGAGAATCTCCTTTAAAATGAATGAGATAATCGTGACAATTGACGAGATAGATGAGATATATAAATTTGGGTATTTTATGACACTTATAAATATGTTGATGAATATAATCATATTTATTGCCTACAATAAATTTATTTATTTCATTTTCATCCAAACATTATTTTGTTGTTTCTTTTGCAGACTGACTGTTACCCAAGACTGGCTGTTACCCAACGAGTTCACTACATAGAATTAGTTATAAGAACCAAAAGTTATAAGAATTACTTCTGTTTTTAGAATAAAAGAATCACCGGAGTTGATGCCAAAAGCTGCCTCAAGTAGTGGGAATAGGGCTTGAGAGAACAAGTAGCCTTTAGTATCCATTTTCGAGGGAAAGATTAGAGTTCCTATTTGCCTAAGCCACCTTAAAGAGCTCTTGTGGGTGCGGACTTCATTTTCCAAGTTTCCATTTGTCACAACCCATAATCAAACGTCCGTGTAATGAATTCCAACCCCTATGAAGTTGGTTAGGAAACGACACATGGTTCCATAATTTTCTAAAGATATATGAACAAAATGACAAATTCTAACAATAAAATTGGGCAATGAAAGGATTATCAAAGAAAAATTGAGATTAATTTTGAGCTGGAGCTCTGCTTCAAGGCGTTGATGGATCTCCCCTTTTTAAACTATGCTTGTGCCAAGTACGTACTTATTGAAAGAGACTTGGGGAAATTTTGCAACACACCAAATTATAAGATTGTCACCATGTTAGTGTAAAAAGGAGAGCTCTACTGAACATCATGAAGCAGAGCTCCTCTTTATATTTAAGCCGAGAAAAATTAGGAGCCATTTGCATCACTCATTGGGAACCTTTTTTCATTCATGGGAAACAAAAACAGAAACATATTTGGTATGACTTGGGACCAAAATAATTTTAAGAATCATCTTAATTCTAGCACATATTTTTGTGAAGAAAAAAAATGAAAATCAATTCTTAAAAAGAATTTTAATTTTTTTCATGTGCAGTCCTTGATGATACTTATCCATAATCAGTACCAGAATACAGGGTCGGCCCGTCCATTAGGCCATCAAAGCCTTTGCTTTAGGCCCCATTAAAAAAAATTAAAAAATTAAATTAAAAAGGCCCCATTTAAAATATTTTAAAAAATAAAAGGCCCATTTAAAATATTAAAAAGGCTCTATTTATAGTTAATTTTTTTAAAAAACATTAAAAAAATTTAAAAAAAAACTCATTTAGAATTTTCGCTTTAGGCCTCCAAATGACTTGGGCCGACTATGCCAGAATATAAAAATTAAAAATCTTAGAATTGATTCCTTTCCAATATTACAGCAACATCATCATAATTGATGCCAAATGGGACCCCAGCTCTTTACAACTATGCTATATATATTTTTGGTTAAAACAAGTATTCTATATTTGATAAAAACAAATACTAATAGCCATTTCCCACCTTTACGCATACACAAATGACATGGGTGTGTGACAAAGAAATATCTCTATATTTATTCAACAAGCAATCAAGAAATACTTTACCTAAAAAAGCAATAGCCAAATACTTTACCGAAAAAAGCAATCAAGAAATAAATATAAAATAAGTGGAACTTGGCAGTAATTTGCATTGCAGCCTGGGCTGCAAACACCCAGGTCAGTGCTGTTGCGTCAGAAATCTGTCAGCTATTCACTTCTTCCGATAAAGTTTTATTTATTTTTATTACTATGAACAAAGTAGGACCAAGACACAACCCCACCATCGGTAAACGATGGGGGACTAAAGGGTCTACACAACAGTTTTTGCACATTAGCTTTTTTTGGTTAAGCTCTGCACAAAGCTTGATCGCCCGTTGGTGTGACTCGGTTCGGCCCGGGTTGGCCAAAGATCGGCCTGGCCCGAAAGCTAATTCAAGCCAAGCCAAGCCTAAAAAAAAAGTCTGAAATCTAATTCAAGCCCAGCTTGGGCCAACCCCTGTGCGACTCAGCCCGGCTCGAAGCTCGGCTCGATTGAGGTTCGGTTCGGCCAGAACTTGGCCCGACTCAAATATTATTAAAAAAATATATAAAGATATTATTTATTGAATCTTTTTTTAAAAAATAATAATATTTTATATTATTTATATATATCATTATTATATATATATAAATAATATAAAATATTATTTTTTTTTTTTAAAAAAGGATTCAAGCCGAACTCAAGCCAAGCCAAGCCCGGCTTGAGCTTGAATCAATTCGGAGCTCGGGCCGCACATTCAAACGCCATTTCGGGCCGAGCCAGGCTTCAGGCCTCGATCAAAACTATTCAAGCCGAGCCGGGCTTGGCCAAGTCCGATCAAGCCCGACCCGAATACAGCCCTATTTGTAAACACACACGAGTCACGCACATAGACCAAGTCTCAACCTAAGTGACAACCACACACACCTCTCAAAAAAGAGAGGCATGGTGGGAGTACTTAAGGAGACACAACCCTACCATCGGTAAACGATGTGGGACTTGTCACTTAGGTTTAGACTTGGTCTGTGTGCTTGAGTTGTGTGTATGTGTTTACAAACTTAACCAAAAAAAAAAAAATAGGACCAAAGATTTTACAGCCTGAGCCCTGTAATGTGCATTAATGCCAAGTTCCACTCATGTAAAACTGTACCAGGGATCTAATCCCACCCAGGTATGAGTTGCAAGAGTTCCACTGCCCAAGCTACCTTATAATCGGCTGACTGTAGGGCTTTGGCAAATCCGGTTATCACCCCTAGAGGTTGCCACGCGTCTCCTTTGACACCCCTTAATCGTGGGTGAGGTTCACCCACCCCTAGGGTTCACTCACTCATTTTTGGGTTTTTATTTTAATATTAATTTTTTTAAAAAATTAAAAAACTGTTTTTAGAGTTTTTTAATATTAAAAACATTTTTTAATTTTAAAAATAAGAATTAATATTTTTAAAAAAAAACCCAAATTGGGTGGGTGAACCCTAAGGGTGGGTGAACCTTACCCACAATTAAGGGGTGTCAAAGGAGACACGTGGTGACCTCCAGGGTTGATAACTGGATTTGCCAAATCCGATTATCACCGGAGATGATTTGGCTCCAAATGATATTTCTCAAAAAAAAAAAAAAACTCATATAAAACTGTACTAAATGTTTACCTATATATCTCAAGTTGTAGTAAACTCGGTTTAAGTCACTAGGTTGCCATGTGGTCATACACCCTTTACTGTGGTTAAGATTCACCAACCTAAGTTTTAAAAAAAGATATTTTTCTAAAAACCAAGGGTGAACCTTAGGGTGGGTGAATCTTAACCACAGTTAAGGAGTGTAGTAGTAACACGTGGTGACCTGCAGGGCACAACGTGACTCCGAGGAATCCGATTACAACTTGAGAAAATTTGAAGTCATATATAAAATTGAAGTTTCTCCTCTTCCCCATCTCATACCCGGAATCTGACCCACTCACACATGAAACAGCCTCTGCAAAATCTGACACACACTTCCAAAGATCAGTCACTTAATAGTACACCAACATAATTAGCCCTTTTGTCTCATGCAACAATGGCCCTTGAAGAAGGTTTGTTAGTTACAATCTCGTACCCACCTCCTTCATCATCATCTTCATCTCCATCTTCTTCTTGATTCTGATCATCCATATTCTCGCTTTCATGATCTTCCATTACAGACTCAGGCCGCTGTTCTTGTACTTGTAATGGCTGTAGAAGATCTTCTCGGTTCAAACCAAAACCAGGGTTTAATGAATTACCCATGATCTTCTCCGTCTTCTCTTTGTAGAGGGCATCAAGCTGGTCGAAATAGGGACATGTCTTTGAATCTTCAAGCCTTTTCGTGTTCCTTTCTTTCACTCTTTTGAAGTACTTATTTATATTTTCCCATTTCTCTTTGCACCTTTTGGAACTCCGATTATAGCCAAGCTTTTTCATGGCGGACGAGATCTCTTCCCATAGAGACCCTTTTGGCCCAGTTTCTTGATACTTGAGGTCGAGACTGGTTCGGAGTTTAATCAGGGCTTGAACTTCGGCTTTCGGCCATCGAGAAGAGCTTCTTCGGATGAAATTCTCAGCATTTTCCAATCGTCGGTAGTCTAGAATTTTCTGCGACGATGATGGGTTCTCCGGCAATTGCACTGGCGGGTTCGATTCTTCCGAGATTTTCTGCAAGAATGCAATTACAGCAGCATCCTTCGCAGCTGTCATGGATCGTTCTTGAACTATAATCTCGTGTTCTCGGTTCATTCTCTCGAATTCTTGCATCTTCCAAGCTTCTTCTCTTACCATTCGATCGTTTTCACGTTTCTCTAACGCTTCTATGAATTTCTTCTGTAAGACCTCTTGCTTCTCAATCACATCTTTCATGAGTCTGTCGAAGAACGCCGCCATTTTTCTCTTTTTCTTACTGTTTTCTTCTGGTTCTTTGCCGGAGGAGGACGAAGGGGAGGTAGAGGGGGAGAGGAAATCTGTAGTGGGGTTTTGGGAACGAGAAGGGACAATGATTTGAGAGAGATTTGTTGGCATTTCCGCCATTAATGGGGTTTGAAGTTTTTCCGGCGAGTGCGATGGAAGCAAGGGATGACTGTCGAGAGCTTCTAATTGATCGAAAAACCGGTAGGTTTTGCTGTCTGGTCTTGAAGATCTTCCTTCTTTGGTTCTCTTATAATATTTGTAGACATTCTCGAACTTCTCCTTGCATTTCTTGGCGGTTCGATGATAACCAAGCTCTGCCAGTTTCCTGATAACAACAGTTCCAAAGACCATTTCTGTTTTTTACCTTCTTGAAATCACCAACAAATGACAACTAACAGGATTGAAAATTCCAGTAAAAATATAATAAATTAACCAAGAGAGAGAGAAAGAATCCCAAACAAAAAATCAAGTGATCCTTGAAGCCATATTGCTAAACTTGAGATACCAATTTGGTTTTAGATTAAGAAAAGAACAGAAGATAAATCCTTTTTTATTAAAATATATTTCTACAATTTATAAACTCAGGGAGAGAGAGCATGAATCCATGATGGAAGAATTGATTTTTTTTTTTTACTTAGATTTTACTGATTTAGAAGTGATAATTTTAGATGGAGAAGAAACCACTGAAAGACATCATTCTAAAACCATATATTTTTCTTGATCTAATCATGAAAAACTGGGAAAAAAAAAATCATAGAAGCCTAAAAACTACCCCATCCTTTTTTTTTTCTCCCTTTTGAGAGTGAATTCCCTATGCATGATCTATTAATAAACGCCACCCCTTTAATCCAAACCAACTAATTCACCAAAAATTCAGCCAGAAATCTCTAAAAATGAACAAAAACTGCCTAAATCTCTATCTAACCAAACAAAAAGAATAATAGACTAATTAAATTACCTAGAAACCTCTTCCCACAGTGGACCTTTGAGAGCTGAGTCACGAAAAGCAACGTCCATATCAGACCGTATCTTCAACAGAGCCAAAGTTTCTTGACGAGGCCAGCGATTTCCAGCTGAATTCCTGTCACTCTTTTCTCTTCCAAACCCACCTGTAATAGCCCCGCCGACACCAACTCCAGCTTCATGATTTCCAGCAGAATCTCCGCCGCCAGAATTCCCCGTCAAGCCTGAGATCCCCAACATCGGCTACCCAGAAAATTACAGCTGAAAATCCAACAAAACAAGGTGAATCCAGGGGTTTTTTGAAGATGGGTAAGGTGAATTTGTTGGTTTCAGACTCTCAATCTCTAAGTTTTTTTGTCTCCAGCTATAAAATCTTCAATTCTAGCTCTTTTTTAATTTTATTTTTTTTGTTTAGAGAACTAAGAACATGATCTGGGTTCTGTTACTAGAGATAAAAATGGCGGAAACAAGGAAGTAAAAAAGGAAAAAAAAAAAGAAAAAAATTCGTCATCAGCAGCAACAGCTGCAGATAGCGACGATGGTGATAATAAGTTGGTATTTGTCTGTCCAGCTAAGTATAGTTAAAAGCCGGCACATGTAGGTCTGCTTTGCTTTTTGAGCGTTTTGGATTTCAGTGTTATAACCAAATGACTGAAATACCCTTGTTATAAGATTAATTGCCCTTAATCATGTAAAGGTAATTTTGTTAATCTACCAATTTAAGAAAGGCTTGTGGAATTTAATATTTTGGAGGCATCTTTTTACTATACCCAAAATGCCCTTGGTCTTGAAAATGAACAAAATAAGCCCTAATTTTCCACCCATTTGCTTGAAAATGTGGTCCTCTTATGAAGACCAGGCAGGTGAATGGGACATACTGATGATCGTGACTATCGCAGCTTGATGATTTTTTTCTCTGTAGTTGTCCGGAGAATGCGATAGATGACCTAAGAAGATCTTTTAAGTCGGATCGGATCCATGTAAATATGTAATTGAATTGGACTATATACCTTCGATGCGGGCAATTCCTTTTATTATCTTAAATCACATTTTTAGTTCGCTCGCGACCTATCATATTGAATGGCGTTACCCTTCCTACTAAATAGATCTCTGTCAATTTGTAAACTATATGGGTAATTTTTTTTTCGTACTTTCCAGATTCCCTGAGAGCTGATATAGTAAGAAAGCTATAAAGAAAGTGCCCCACTTTGGGTACCTAATTCTTTTGGACAGTAGGGACTTGTCATCCAACTAAGAAGAATTTTTAAAATTTCTTTTGATGGAGTATAGGGTTTTTTTTCTCCACATTCCTTTGGCTTACAGAGATGAAAATACCTTTATATCAATTCTCAAAATGATGAAAATACATTTATATATTTTTTTGTTAGTAAAAATACCTTTATATCATTTCAAGAAAAATGAATGTGATGTATCAGGCAAGCGTTCAACCGTCTATCGGCTGACTTTTTAGTCAACAATATCTTTTCAAGGGGGAAATTCTAACGATCGATAATATGTGATACATCATGCAGGAAACATCGATCACAAGAGATTTTCTAAACAAAAAATCATAATTATCCTAAACAAATCATAATTATCCTAAACCAAAAATCATAATTATAGTCATCCAACCTATCTATAAAGTCATTTCCTGTAATCGGGACTCACATATTGGATGCTAGTTGTATGGGTATTTTGGTCAAGAAAAAGAAATACACAATAATATTACAATAATGAAGAGAATTTATGAGAAGGGTATGTTAGTCTTTTTCATGATGAGGGTGGGAAAGTAAGGTCGGTAAACACTAAACATCAATCCAAAAGGACACCGTTTATTTCTATTTTGAGGAGGCTGAGTGACACGTAATGATGATTAGAGTACACCCATTTTAGTTTATCCTAAGCATTATTTTGCATTTAATATAAGACCACGAGCCCAGGTTCGATTTTGAAAGATTTTGCTAACTAGACTCTTTCTTATTGCACATTTTTTTTTTGTCAAAAGAATGGTGGTGACAATTGCATCACAAAATCCTTGTCTTCTTATCTTCTTACCATTGTTCAAAAACTCAAAAACCGATTCGACTTGAAAATTAGTCAGGTAGAGTAACTCAGAAAACTAAAAAAAAACTCAACTCGGCTCAACCTAAAATATATATATGTAATATCTTGAAAAACGTAGGTCAAAAAAATTCAAAATAGGATGATTTTACAGCCTCAAACCTATAAATTAGATTTAACAGAACACATAGTAGGTTGTTTTTGTAGACTCAAAAAAATATAATGCAAAGATAGTGTAACATTTGATTTTAGGTTTTAAAAAAATGATAAAAATACCTTATGTGACTCGGCGTAGTCTGACGAGTCGAAAAACTCAGCTCGACTCGATTAAGTACGTCACCCAAATAACTCGACAAATAGCATCTCCTTCGAGTTTTGAGGCGACTCGACTCGAAATTCAGTCGAGTCGAGTAACTCGGTCGAGTTACTCCGATAACTCACTGAGTTTTCGAACTATGCTTCTTACATTTAGAATGGGAGAGCGCAATAGGAGGAATTCTATCTATTAATAATTTTTTTGTGTAATTCCTAATATACCATTGCTGCATACATTTTAGACAAGGAGTCACTGCAAGAGGAAGCCTACAAAAGAACATTGCAAAAGGAACTAAGCCCTAACCCTAACTTACTTTTTAGGTGTCGCAAAAGGTCGAGACCACACCGAGACCATGCATGTGATGCATGGATCTCAAAATTTCACCCCACCGAGACCGTGCATGTGATGCACGGATCTCAAAATTTCAAAAATGGATTTAATGAAATTTTGAGATCCATGCATCACAAGCATGGTCTCGGTGTGGTCCCGGCCCTTTGTGGGCTCAGTAGCAAAGTCCTTTTCAAAATGGGCATAAGCCTTAGGGAGTTAAGACTAACACATCATGGTAGAAAGGATCCGATGACTTCAGAATTAACCACTAAGGTTCATGTTTGCTTCCTTTTATTTTGAAAAATGTTGACATAAAACCCAAAACGGCAATTTACAATCAGGATTTATGCCCTTTTGTACTATTCTTTTCCAAGCTATCTCTTGCATCAAATCCTTTTTTACATTTTTGTAAGAAGATTAGTTAACTCTTGAACCGAATTTCTTATTCATATTTAAACTCCAATATATTAGAGTTTAAATATGATCATGAACTCTGATGAAAAGATAACAGGAGCCCTAGTGATCGGGGATATTTTGAGAAATGAGCAAACTTTTGAAATGTACTTTTGTCTATCTATTTTTTTTTTATTTCCCTAACCCTATGTTTGGTTGTTGAGAAAATAAGGAAAAACATGGAAAAGAAGAGAAAATTGGACAAAACACAATTAAAAATTGAATTTGAAATCCAAAATTTTCTTTTCTTTTCCATGCTTTCGCTTATTTTCTCAACAACCAAATATAGCATAAATGTCCCGATTATTGGGCATATTTTGGGAGGCTCTAGTTATCCTTTTCATCCGGAGCTCCCCAAAATGCTTTGGTGGCTGCTTTACTCAAGCTGGAGAGACATGAGAGCAAATTGTTTGAAGGGATCCCTTCATCATTTTCAATGAGTGGACCACATAACCAATAAAAAGAAAAAATTGTCCATAATTAATATTAAAATCTTAATTATATAAGATTAAACCTCGGGGTAAATGATTAGTTAAATAGAGTGTTTAGGAAAATTAGGAGAAAGATAACATGAGGGACATGTGTCTCATTTTTATTGGAAAATGTCATCACTCACAGAAAATGGTGGATGGGTCCCTTAAAACTATTTACTCTCCACTCTCCAAATATATATAGATGTGATATAGCGACCTTTTTCGAAAAATTAAAAAAAAAAAAACTCTTGGCCGGAGTATTCTCCACATTAGTACGCATAAAACAGACTACTATGGCGAATACCGAATCGCCACCAATCATTGAGTTGTGGTGTGATTAGTCACCAAGATTTATTTCTTAAGAAAATAAGGACAATGCGAAACCAATGTGAGATTCTAGGAAGGGAGGTTCTATTGTGATTCGGGGAAGGAGTTAGGCACCCCAAATCATCCGTCTAAAGACGGTAACCTATGTTTTCAAAATTTCTTAAAAGTTCATTTTAAAAGATTGGTTTAAAAAATAAAATAGTGTGACTTTAACTTGGCTTGTACAAAATGATTCTAGATTTTAAAATTTTAGAAAAAGAGATGAGAAACCAAAGTCTAAAAAAAAGGGCATTATATTGACTTTAATTTAGGAAAATTAGACATCGCAATGAATGCATAAAAAATAAACCTCAAGTTTTTAGAGAAATGACTATGCTCTTAAAAAAGAACGGACATTATAACGACTCTAATCTAGAGAGATTAGACATCTTCACGAATGCATGAAACTGAATCTTGAGTTTTTAGAGAAAATATTATACTCTAAAAAAAAGGGCATTATAACGACTCTAATCTAGGGAGATTAGACATCGATATGAATGCATGAAAATGAATCTTGAGTTTTTAGAGAAAAGACTGCTTAAGAAAATGGACATTATAACGACTCTAATCTAGGGAGATTAAACATTGTCATGAATGCATGAAAATGTCATTGAGTTTTTGAAAACACCTATGTACCTAAATGTGAAGGGAATATCCTCCTTCTCTCATTCTTCAAAGGTAGCCCTAATTATGTAAAATGCATTATAGGGGATCCTTAGTGAATTATGAGGGAAGAAAAGGTAACATTAGCTAAAAATTATCAAAAATTAAGAGATTGATCAAAGATTCTAAAACTAGGGAGCAACTATTTATCCCTATTTCTTACAAGGAGCCCCAATTCGGTGAAACGTGTCATGGGGGGTCCTTAGTGAATTTTTAGAGAAAGGGGATTAGGATTGTTCAACAACTTGGCCCATATCAAAGAAAACTAAAAAAAAAATAACAAAAAATGGGTTCTAAAATGTCTAAGGGTTCTTATTGGCCTACTCCTTTAATATGGAGCCCCCTAATCGGGAAACACGTTACATGGAGGTCCAAACTACTTAACAAAAGCGGGATATGTCTCAAATCCTATTTAAAGGCTCATATTAACAAAAGAAAATAGAGGATTAGGAGAAGAAGTGACATAAATTTAAAAATAGAAATTTAAAACCTACCTATGTGGGTTGGAGACTCTTTGGTTTTTCTCCTAACTCTTCCTTCAAGAACTTCTTTTTCTCCAAAGCTTCCTTTCCTCCAAGGCTCTTCTAGGGACTTAGAGAATTTTCTTTGAGACTTGAAAAAATGAGAAGGCTAAAAAGTTTTATGACTTTAGATATCTTGCAAATTGCATGACTTCTTTAGTCTCTTGGACAGGGGGTTTGACTAGTAGAGAATGATGTTTGAAATGGGTAGAGGGGTGGGATATTTATAGGATAGGAATGAGAGGAAAAACTCTCTCATTTCCAATATGGGACTAAACATGTTTAGGGATGTAACTATCATTTATAGGGTTGTTGGGGACGAATTCCCTGAGATCTCATAAATATGAGGGCATTTTGGTCCAAAGAGAGTTACTATACCATATAAGTTTATGGACAAAAAAAATGGGCACAGGTTTGGTCATTTTTCCCATAAACGACCAATCTGTTTTTGGCCAAAAAAACACTAATCGTTATGTAAAAATGACCATAAACTTTGGTCACTTTTTCATAAACGACAAATCAAAATTATTTACAAGGCATTGAGTCGTTTAGAAAACAAACGACATTTGCAATTAAGTTCAAAGGGATAGGGCCGTTTATGTCATAAATGACCATACTATTTAGTCCACAAAACCTTGGTCTTTTATGACATAAATGACCAAGACTTCTCCCTCACTTTGAATTTTTTTTTTTTTGGTCTTTTGCCTTTGTTTTGGGGGTCCCACATGAGAAAGAGGTGAGGGTGAGGTATGGAGTATATATGCTAGGGTGTAAAACGGGTATTTGGGCTTGGGTTGGTCCGGAGTCAGGGATGAGGTGTTGGGTTTTGGTTGGGATTGGGTTTGTATTAGTTAGGGGAATCCTACAAGCCTTGGAGAATTTGAAGAATTAGAATGAAAAAGAAGCGATGAACCTGGGCAAAATAGGGTGTCTACAATAGAGCATGAATCCTCTATTAAGCCATATATGAATTTTCCTATTAGGGCCGACTAGCCCAATCACAATGTGTCATGCTCATGAGTAAGTAATATTGGAAATGTTTTTTTTTTAAATACAAAAATATCCTTATTGTTTTTGGAGTTGTCCAAAACACTAGCATATGAATAGACAAAGATACACTCATTCTTGTGGTGGTTTTCGAAGAACACTATGGTGCATTGTGATTAGTGTTGGTGGGCCTTATTAAGAAAATTCATATTCTATTTTTTGTTGTTGAAAATTTTAGATACAAGAATTCATTTTGGCATATGCCTATCTATTTGGGAGTCTAGGGCTCTATTTCATGTAGAGTGAGGCAATACTTTCATAAGTTTCCTCACAATTAACTGCTAACCCACTAACAAGAGGTGTTGCCTACCAAAAAAAAACTCATCTTGCAATATGATAGTAGACTGCTCCTTTTAAACCTAAAGTCATCCAAGTGCTTGATATTGATCAAGGAAGTACTAGCTAATAGTAGGGATGGCAATTTGGCCCTCCAATTGGAATACCGATTTGGACCATCCATCATAAGCCTACAAATTAATTTAAGGGCTTTTTTCTTCCCCAAGGCCTACTGCTGGATAGAACCGAATTTTTGAAACCCTTCTAACTTGAGGGCTAAGCTAGGGCCTTGCCAGACTCTATCCTCCACGTGGTCTACCACACCATAATATACATATACATGTATATTATACAATTATTAGTTATATATATTTAAATTTATCGCAATGTTGTCTATATATTAGTATTGTGTCAAAATGTCTTTTATGTTGTGGTTCGGATCGTACCTTTGGCTACGGATACGTGCGTTCTTGAGCTGCAGGATTCCACGCACACCTCCTTCTCCATCTTCCAGTGTTCACGAGCATCCATGGGATTATCCCCTACCTGCGGAGGACACTCCGACGCTCAAGTTAGTTGCAGTTCATCATTTTCTATCTTGGAAGATCCTTGCTTACCTTTGCGCTTGTCCTGTTGTAGGTATATCCTACCTTCGTTGTTCCTTGCATTCTGTCAATGGTCACTGTCTCAGGTGATCCGTAACTCCTAATGTCAAAGTTTGGCGGCTTTTATTACGTTACTTGTCAGCTTTGACAGACTTTCTTGGTCGATATGCTGATGTGACACTCAAGCATTGTGAGTGTGCCTTTTTGAGGCACCCATGGGTAAGGTCTGCTAGTTTTCGTATGCTACTCGGTGCACAAACCTAAGAGGAGGGGGGGGGGGGAGGGGTGCATTGTTACTTCTGCCGAACTGAACCCAAACAGGCTACTTGGATGGCAGAGCTGGACTGGACGTGATAGCCTAGTTTGGTCAAGATTCACTGAACTAGGTGTTTTAACTTCTTTTCCTTACATTAGTATTATTAAATTTAGATATATACTAATATTATATATGCGTTATGTTAAAACTACATCAAAATTATATCATGAACTACGCCTTATGTTAGTTCTATTTCAAAATGCTTTATACTATCATTATGTTAAAACTAATACATAACTTATGTTAATACTTTAATAAAATCTATACTACACATATAAGATTTATATATGTTTTATGCTAGTACTTGGTCTAAAATTAAATATATGTAAAAAAAAAAAACATTTAGCTAAACTAAACACATAACAAAATATAGAATATATTATATATAATTTTATTATAAAATAATAGCAAACACATTATACTAATTAGAATTTAAGAAATATATTCTACTCCCTCAAAAGTTATAAAAAATAATAACTCCGTCATCCCGCACTTTGGGTTGCATTGTCCGTCACAAGGTTAGATAAATGAGGAGAGTTGATCTTAAGTTGCTATTCAATGCCGGTGTATGCAATTTTTTTACGCTTCTTTTAGGCCCTAACTAGCCCTTCCCTTGAGGGTAAATCTTAGACATTGCTAATTCATTCCCTCCATGGGTTTGGGCCTAACCCTTGTAGGTGAGGGTTGGGCTTGGTAACACTTAGGCCATGCCTTTGACATCCCTAACTGGTCGCAATCGTTCTAATTTTACGTACTAACACATGATCCACTCAGACCACACATAATATTATTAAGCATAATCATAAATGCACTACAACATCCGCTTGTTTGCAAAACATGACACTTGTATTTGCCACAAAAAAAAAAAAATTGCTAGTTGTACAACCATAAAAGTCATTGCCACTTTCTACAATACCCTCATGTTGTTTTTATTGGTTTTACAAATAATCGATAAAAGTAAATACATGTGTCATGTCACTACTACAAATATGTTTATTCATCACTGTTGTATTTTCAAAAACAATGATAGTATTCACTGTAACTATGATAGATTCCCTTATAAATCACGGAGAGAGATCATGAAAAAAATTTGATGACAGTTTCCATCGGTTAAAAGGGAAACGGTGATAAATATTTGTCGCGGAAAATATAAGGTCACAACTACCTTTTTTACGGTGATTATAACTATTTTAATAAATCACGGTTTAATATATAGCTCACAGTTCTTAACATAACTGTGATCTAATATATTTTTAATAACAACCAACATAAACATAATCATTTTGACTAACTTTTCATATTCCAATTTAAAATTTTTAATGTCCAATCACGATTAATAAACAAACGTGATTGATGGTCCACTCTATAAATACCTGCAACTAGTTGATATTTTAGAGATCTTAGTTCGACTCAAGAGAAGGCTGGTCCAGTGTGTTTTTGTAATTCTGCTCTTAAATGTGGCAAAGCAACACCCTACAGTACCAAACCAACAACCTCAAATACTTGTGGAAAATTCAAATGTTATCTCTATAAGTTTTTTAGATGGTTCAGGTTGGTACTGTAGTGTGTACTCAACATTTAAGAGCCGAATCATAGTATCACAAATGACTAGTCACGATTATTAAAATAACCATGATTCTTTTAATTAACAATCATCGTTATAGGAAGCCGTGATTGTAAGAACTCTTGTTTCATCTACTCATATATAAACTTTTGAAAATTATTTCTTAGTTACGATCACGGTTATTTTGATAACCGCAATTCTATAAAACAAATAATTGCAGTTTCATTATAGATGGTGATTGTAAGGGTTGTCTTTTCAACTACCAAAATATAAACTATAATTAATTATTTTAGAGTTACGATCATGGTTGTAATAAAAACACTGATGATATGGAAAAAGGATCATGCTGAGAGTGAATAACCGTGATAACCGTGATCAAAACTCTGCCTATTTTCATTGAAAAAGTCACCCCACTCCTCAAGTCCGCACATATTTTGAACATAATCTCTAACCCTCTCTGTTTTATCTTCTAACAATCACTGTATTATTCTCTCCAGCAAAAGTTTTGTTTCGATCATTTAAGCTCCGGTGATTGTTTCCTCCTTTCGTCAGATATGTTTTTTTTTTCTCTTCTTTCATTTATTTTCAGTCAAATGATTAAACAAATGCTCAGAACATATTGAATGTAGGGTTTCCAATGACAAATATTTTTCAGTTGGGCTAGTTTCCAATAACAAATATTTTTTATTTGGACAATTTTCCAATGACAAATTTATGTTTTTGACATAAAGTAGACAGCATTTTTCTATACTTTCAGTATTTGAATCAGGGTTTATTAATTTAAACTGATTGTTATGCATTTTTTTCATATCAGTCATATCAGGAACACAACATTTTGACATAGAGTCAAGTACCAGTTGTTCTACCTTGAAAAGAAAATCCAAAGGTCCCACCATGCTTGAAAAGAAAATTCAAAGACAAAATAACACCATTGGTGAGTAGAAAATTGTCAAATTGAATCCTAGTGAAATGCTAACTGGTGACAATAAAATATGTTTGAGTTCTACCTTTGCTGTATTTGCACATGAAATTCCTATTTATTATAGAAATTAGATACAAGTTCCAGATGAGGTTAAAGAAACGTTTTGGGATTAGTTGATTGTAAGAATCATTGCATATATAATATCCATATTGTTTTTTTGTGTATATATGCAATTCTTTGAAATTTCGCAAAAAGAAACTTAAAAAATATTTTTTTACACTGACTTTGTCTGTACGCTTTACTGTAGCAACAATTTCATATTAGATAAAGATACAAGAGAAATTTTTGAATAATTTTAATTTCTCTTGAAAGACATTCAAGAAGTACATCCGAAAGAATTACATTTCTCCATTTATCGCCAATAGGATGTAGATCTAATAAATTTTTCCATAAAGTATGTACATATTGGGCCTGAACACTAGATGTGTTTGTAAACTATACTCTTTTAGATGAATTCAAAAATTGGTAAAATTATAATTGTTTACCCATTATATTTCATCTTTGTACTTTACTTGAACTTATACTTAGTTGTATTGCAATTTTCCAGCCTTAAGCAATAGAAATAAAGAAATAAGGAAAACGAATATATACCCCCATTGTATAAGCAGAGGGGGTTATGATGAGATTGAAAGTAAAATTGTGAGTGTTTAGATTTCTAGAATTTAAGATTATGCAACTATTATACTAGTCATTAGCCTAAATACTAATCCGTAATATTTAATATTTGACAGAAATTCGCTTCTCAAGGGAAGCCAATTGAGAAAGTGGAGAGACATACTTTGTAGGTTAAGACCCGATAAAGAACGCAAGTCTAATTCACTTCAGATGAGACTAGAAAAAAGTCTGCAAAAATTATAAGTACTAATTTGATTATTAGTTTTCTTCTTATGTGTGTTTCTTTGTTGGCATATTCTCTGATTAGCTGAATTCTTTCTTATGTAGGAAGAATTTGAGCATCAATATGTCGAGAGTGAAAGGAGCATACTTACTGATGAGAGATCTGACATCCTTATGACGGTGTTAGGTCCAAAGCATCTAGGTTATGTCAGGACAGTGGGACAACATGCCCACACGACATATTGGGGTTTCCCCAAACACACCAAATCCTCGACTTGTTTGCATGAAGTTCAAGAGCTCAAATATTTAAAGAATGGATAAGCAAAGTAATTAAAGAGAAGCATCAACAAATGCGAGAAAGTGAGAATGAAAAAGCCATGAGCAAATAAAACAATTAATGGCTCAGGTGGTTGTTCTTCAGTCTACACAATCATCTTCTGGTAGCTTATTCCAGATGATATATAAATGGTCTGGTTCCCTAGATTTGTTATTAAAATATATTGCTATAATATTATTTACTAATTTAATACTAGTGGAGCTGCACAAGTACTGGATAATATCTCTCCAAATTACTTACCACACATTTTTCTCAAATAAAGGATGTACGTATTTATTCAATTTATCTGTTAGTTATATTGTTGTAAATTATTATAAATGCTTAATTAGCAAGTTATTGGTGTAAACATATAAATCAAAAGACTTCATCGGTTGGTGATATTCATGAGTTAATAGATTTCATCCATCTTAGGTGAAAGCTACACAACCAACAATTAATTCTTTGGAGGAAATTGAGAATTGATTGGGTGACAATTACAAGGATGATGCAGTTCAACAATTAACATATGATGAGAAAATTTTGGAGAAGGTTTTGATTCCTTGTTTATCGGAAAGAAAAATGTCACACAATTGTGTAAAGAAGAAGACATTGGTGTAACTTTAATTCTTGTATACATAAGATGAGACAACTTTGATTCTTTGATACTTTTATTTTGTTATAACTTTATGACTTTATGGCTTACACTTAGAACTATTATTTATTTCAGAAAAAAATGTGAAGTCTTGGGGGATAATGAGAAAAAAAACTATATATTTCGCGACCCTCAACGAACAATAAATAGTGATGATGCTATGACAAAAATGATTTTAAAAAATTGTGTTTACCCAAACCAACTACTTATTATATAATATAATGTTGGATAAGTTTCTTCATACTTCTTTCATGTTATTTTGACTTCTTAAGTATGAGTACTACTAATTTTATAAGTTAAAGTATCATTTGCAATGAAATTTTACTATTCATTTTTCAATACAGGAAACATTGGTGCTTGGGTCTAATTCATTCACTCACATTTATAGTGTACTAGTTGAACCTATTACAGAAAACCATATCCGACTACTCACATATTAAAAAAGATTTCAATGAGTAAGTAACTTTTTCATTATATTGCACATTTTATATCTATGTTTATGTTTTATACTAATCATTTATATTAATTGTTCAAATTACTTTTGTGAAGTGCATTTAATAAGTGATGGATGGTTTGAAAGGCAAGCAGAGAAGACCCAGAGAATGAAAATTTACTAATGTTAAGGTAAATTAAAATTGATATTAATTAATCATTTTAGTATTATAACATTAAAAATTATATGGCTTAAACATTATTAACATAGTCTCATTCATTTTCTTTTTCTGTAGTGTCCGCAACAAAAAGGTAGTTGTGAATGTGGCTATTAAACCATGATGTACCTAAGGAACATCATCACCAACAAAAAAAGAAAAATAAATGACAAGTTATGACTTGTTTTTCATCCAATGGTCAAGAACTGTATAGTGATGAAGCAATAAAATGACTTCAGTTCAACTAGCTTAATGCGTAAGAAGTAATAGTACTATTTAGAATAACATGTCCATATATGTATATTTTTTTGGATAGTATTATATATGTATTTTGCTCATACTATAAATAAATTACTATTATTTAATTTATGGATGTATAGTGTATTATATTTGCAAGTAGATGTGTATGAATTTAATAGTGGGTGTGAGGAGTTACAGGTTGCAGGATTGCATATTATTTCTGGGTTTCAAATAAATCAATAATCACGGTTAATAATAAAACCGTAAAAAAAATGTGGGATAAACGATCACGGTATCCCTTCTAACTATATGTTTTGAATCAAAACAATAACCATTTAAATAAATAAAGTGTCATCTATAATAGGTGAAGACACCATTTTCAAATGTAATAATCTTGATATTTAAGATATTCAATCACGGATAAAAACTGTGATCGTTAATATTCAAAACAATCACAGTTCCATTGAAAACTGTGATATTTAAATACAAATGATCACGCGTCAAAAGGTCGTGGTTCGATGTGTGCATGGTAACCGTGGTCAACGTCTTACGGTCACAAATAAAAATTGTGAGCGATCGATGAGCCTTTTTCTTGCAGTGTGTGTTCCCTTATTGGTCACAGAGGGACTCGCCTTTAGTTTTGTTATTGCAATTATTTAATGCCATTAAAGTATCATTCAAAATCCAAAAATAATGAAATTACTATCTCTATATATTTATCTTCAAATGGAAAAAATAATATACTTTTAAATAAGTTTTTCTAATTATGAGAATATTTCTCTTCATATGTATTTACTATATTAAAGGGACAAAATTACATGTAGCCCTTTATCATTTAGAAAAAATTCCATGTGAAATTGAATACTTCCTTTTTCATCGAAATCATGCGATTTTTTAGTACAATCCTTATTGATATATAATATAATATGGGCACATGAATTTTATTTAAATATTTCAGAATTTCTTTCTCCTCCTACCCAGATAAAGTAAATGCCGATGACTCCACTATCTATAGCAAGGCAACCATAATAAGAATGGGTTATGTATGGGACAATGTCATGAATGAATGGATTCCCAAGCCTTCTACTCAGTTCTTCCAGTCATCCATCTTCTACACCTCCTACCTCTAAGTCTGCTCCGTCTAGTGATCCTATCATTCATATCCCCACTCCAGCAGCTCTAGGTCTTTCATCCTCTTCAGCCATTCCTATAGATACTCATTAAGAGATTCCAGCTCTAGAGCACTACTCTCCTCATTCTCCTATGATTTCACCTCAGCGAAAGGAGTCCTCACCAAAGAGAGAGAACATTCACCATAGAGATGAGGCTGGACCATCTACTCTGTTCCCCTAGAGATCTACATTAGATGAGGACTTTATGAGGTTGCTAATGGGGAAGATAGCTAGATTCTATGAGCTCCAGTATGATTAGTTTCCAAACTGAGACTAGGGAGAGCTTGTTGAGATTACAGTCTGAGACTAGAGAGAGATTGGACACTCTCGAGGCTAGAGTGGACATCATTCAGTCTGAGATGCAGCAAAGATTTGAGGGAGTTGATCCTCGGCTAGAGGAGATTTGCATAGTTGGGCTCTCCTTGATAGAGAGGGAAGGAGTAGATGCCATATAGCAGGATCTCAAGCATAGTGATGAGCTTTCCCATGTTACAGGAAGGATTGATTCAGCAGATCATCAGCTTCGAACTCAAGGACCAGTTCTTCAGCAAGTAGCTTCTTCACTAGGTAACCAGGCCCCCATCATTCACCAAAATGCTATTTTACATTAAAATGGATTTGCATATGTTAAAAAGGAAAGTTTTCATAATTTGAAATTTTGTGTCTTATCCCCTTGTAGAAAATGTTGGTAGCAATCGCGTCAACAATTAATTGTCCAATAAAAGAAAGAAGAAAATACTTTTTGGCATGACCCACATCTTACTTTATTTCTTATATGAAATATGAAACGATTAATGATTGACGCAATTGAGGCTACATCTCCACATCCCCTTTTTTGGGTCCATTAGGATTGCATTGCCCCTAGGTCCTAGCACTCTCCATGTTAAAAACTCTTATTTCTTAGCCTCTCCTGTGAAGTGTCACTAAGCACTGTACACTACACAGACACGTTGCGAAGAAATGTGTTCATCTCAAATCTCCCATGGCGATGGTCTGGGATCCAATACCATGAGTTGTGGTGTAGCGGTTGAATGTCCACTGTTTTGCCTAGCTTCAAATGTTAAGTTTTCCAAAGTCTAACCCACTAACCCATGAAAAGATACTAGCACAGCTAATGGGGGCTGGGGTCTAACAAATCTCTCCAGTGTCAATCTCTTTGCTACAAGAAGTGGCTTCTTCTTCTTCACCATGCTGTGTAGGCCTTATCTGCTACAGTACAACCTCGACTTGGAACCAATCTTCTTCAGGAAGGTCCGTGAATGTGCATTTAAGTCCCTGCATGTGCATCAGTTGAGCATGCCCAAGCTTCAAGAGGGGTCACTAGAGATGGGCCCATTGTGGGCCAAACTATGCCCTCAAAAGCTATTTTCAGCAGTGCAAGGGAGGGTGGAAATTGGAGGCCATAGTGTGCAACCAATGATAACCTAATTTAGTTGGCGAGTCCACTTCTCTGACGTGAGACTCAAGGGATAAGCTTTTTTAAAGGAGTGTTTGTTGATTAAAGTAATGCTGCATGGTGAATTTATTTGTAGGTCCACACAAGCCAAAATTAAGCTATTATTCGAGCATCAATCTTCGAATGGCCACCTGTCGCCCTAATTAGGATGGTGAAGGTATGCTTCTCATTGAGAGGAGGTCATGGTTTCAGTTTCAAATAAAAAATTTCCTAAAAAGTTTCTCTTGAGTGATGTGATAGCAAGGCTCATTAGCTCCACTAACACCAACGACTAAGGGGACGTTTGGATTGGATTTTTTTGGCCAAAAATCAATTATGGTAAAATTGATTGTTTAGAAATTAATGGTCAAATAATCATATTTCAAATAATAGTGTTAGGACAATACGAAGTTGAGACTCAACTTCGTATTGTCCTAAGACTATTATTTGAAAAATGATTATTTGACCATTAATTTCTAAACAATCAATTTTACCTTTATTGATTTTTGGCCAAACAAATCCAATCCAAACCCCACCGACCTTTTACTAACTAATTGAATTTTGTACTTATAATCATTAAATATCTAATTACAAACTAGATCTGTGTGCATTAAATATGAGAACATTTAGGTACGTCCACTAAATTTTTTAAGTTAGTTAAGTCATTTCACTTAAAATTTTGAATTCTCTCTCTTTTTTATTGGTTGGTTCTAATCATTTATCAACCTAAGTTAGGGGTTAGGGGGTTAGCAGGGTTAACACTCATGGTGGGCGTCAACAGCCACACCAAGACTCCAACTCGAGTCTCACCTCCCCAAAGGGAGATACACTATCACTGGGACAAGCCCATGGTGTGTTGAATACTCTCACTTGATAGACAAAAAAAAGTGTCCCTCGTCCTATCCTTCACAAGAATAATATATCATAAATCCAAACAATGCCTTATAAGTACAACCCCTAACTCAAATAATCATGGCAAAGAAATAAGTTGAAATATAAAAACTCTCATTAGATTCAGGGATAATGCTAATGACTTCCACCGCGTGAAGATAAGTCCTTTCCTTGCTTCCATCGTTCAACAAAACTAATCTCAAGCAAAGGGTCGAGAAACTCAGCCCCACCATTCCATCACTTCTAAACAACTTGGAGCTGGCAAGCTGACTTTTATTTAGCACCATTAATGATACGAAAAATAATGCGAAAAATTTGATTTAAATGTCAACTTTTATTGGGTAATAGGATTATTTACATTTGGTATCCGCTAATGAGTCTCCGATTACCTAAGCTCATATGGTGAGGTATGCCCTCTCATGAGAACGGTGTCGTCCTAGCAAAGATCAGTTCTAAAGGAAAACTTTCCCACAGTGATACAAGATGTCCACTCACTAAATACTGACCCACTAACCCTATTTATTATATGTAGACAAATGATACCTTGTACATAAGGAAATGATATTCCAGTTCACGTGATGATTGTGTCGTAGTACAAATTATCTAAATCCCACCAATGTATGATTTATGTCGTCATCACCATGGACCATACTTGGAAGAGCCATATCGCAAATGTCCGCAAGTGTGTCCCTGCTTTGCCTAATTGCATCCAAGAGCACTGGTCCTGGATCGATACAAGATGCACGAGCAAGTACCTATGCCTTAATCTCATACGGTTAGCTCAGTTGGTTCGGGTCTTGGGAGAGAACCCCAAGGTCTCGAGTTCAACTCTTCCCAAGCTTACCCAATATACGTGATTTGTGGATGATTGTGTGCATCCGAATGGACTAGTCCTTCTTTGTCAGGATTGTTATACCTTACGTTACTTTCAACAAAAAAATAAAATGAAGGTACCTATGCCTTCAGAACAAATGGCTATTATCATCAGATTCATTGAACTTTGTCCAAGAGATCTCCTCGGTTGGACCTATCAAATGGTGGGTCCAGACAATCCATGTGTCGCATGTTCTGATACATGCTAATATCAGGTCACTCCCCTTGCATAATGCTCGGGTTATAGACCATCCATGTCTTCTGCCCAGAAAACTCAACTTCATTTCTCCTCACAAACATAATGCAACATGGATCCATGCTGTGGCCTGTGGGGATTTGCCTTGGAACTCTATTTATGTAGAATTTTATTGAGTTATTTTTAGGATTAGAATTTAGAAAAAAATTAGTAGGGTTTAAGATTTGATTTTATGTTTATAAATAGGCCTACGGTAGGCTTATAATGTAAGTTAAAGATATGTGAGTAAATAGGGTATCCAAGGAAAGCATGTTACTCTTATGCTATGTTTGGTTGCCGAGAAAATTGAGGAAAACATGGAAAAGAAAAGAAAATTTTGGATTTTTAATACAATTTTTAGTTGTGTTTTGTTTAATTTTCTTTTCTTTTCTATGTTTTTACTTATTTTCTCGACAACCAAACATAGGGTTAGGGAGAGCCCCGATAGTTCTCAAGAAAAGTCGGTAACTCTCAAAAAGAAGAGTGGTGGCTCTTGAGAGAACGAGAAGCTGTTAGGAAGAAGAGCGGGCTCACGATTAATCCAGTGGCTCTCGTATAGTGGACTCTTGGTACCTGAGAGTAGAAATCCTTGTATTATGTAATCTTTGTAAATGAAAATTCTTGATTGTCTTTGCCCGTAGATGTAATCCCTGCTGTGGGTGAATCACATATATCTTGTATAATGCTTTTGTATTCTTTTCAAACTTATTTGTCATATTATATATCATTGAACCTGCGTTTTTTCCACACAGAACATGCAATCTAAGTGTTTTGATCAGGTTGCATGCAATCTATAGTGTTTAAAGGCATCGAAAACATCATGTTAGCACCTCCATCACTTCACAAATGCGTTCATTGGCAACTAGAGAGAATTCAAACGAGAATATGAATCTACTTGGAAATATATGTACCTGAGTTACTGATCATCCGTTCAACAAGATCAGACCAGTTGAGGGATTGAAAACATCATGATGAACCAACACAACATGGACAGAGATTCCAAGTAAAAGAATTTAAATTCTTGAACCCATTTAGAGAAAGTGTTAGTGCATATCTCTACTATTATAATGAGAATAGGGCTCTCAAAGCGTTGATTGAATTTTGTGACTATTAACAAAATTACATTTACATGTATCTTCTTTATTATTATAATGAACTAGTAGGCTGCACGTGAGAGAGCGGGAATGGGGATAAATGTAAAAGCAATTGTGTCAATGATGGTAAATTTCAATCAGCGTTTATACATTACATATTCTCATTATAATAATACTAGTAGACCGCACATGCGATGCACATGAGAGGGGAAGGGGGCAGAGTGGAAAGAGAGACTCTAGTGAGACCGACGTGATGCATGTGTGCCAGATGGGAGACGTGAGAGAGAAAATCTATTAGAATTGAGAGTTGTGTGGCGATTGAAAACACGTAGAGAGCAGAAGAGTGAGAGAGAGAAAATAGGAGTAAATAGTTTTGAGAATCAATCTCATCTAAGGGGATTGAAATTGGATTTAAAATGACTTCAATACCCTTAAATATATATTAAATAAATAATAATATTGTACGGGTTAAAATTCATAAAAATGATTAAGTGTTAGAGAACGAGCTAGTTTTCGCTGTTATGTTCGTAGATAGACGACACGTGGCCAACAGAGGAGTGATCCATTGTTTTATTCACAACGTGCCCGTTGTCTTATTCACAACGTACTCGTTGTCTTGTTTACAATGTTCCCGTTGTATTCACAACAAGGTATCCGTTGTCTTATGCACAACGTATTCGTTGTCTTCAGGATAAACGTATTCGACCTCTTTGGACGCTTATACAACGGACCCGAGCTTGAGTCAACAACGAGATCGACTTGCAGGAGGAAGTGATTAGGAGACGATCATCCTACTCTGACTGTAGGTGAAAAGCAATGTCTTGGCATTTAATGCTGGTCACTTCTGTGTGCTGTCAAAGCCAAACCGACTCAACTAATAGTAGGCTCATACGTGTGACACGTAAGACTCAAGTTCTGTCTGACATATTTGGTAATGATCATAAAGAAAGTGGCATGGTCATCCATGGTCATCTATGGGCATACAGAACTAAACCTATAAATGCCCCTAGAGACTCAGTGCATAAGGACCAAGATTTTCATATGTTTTCTCTCTTCTTACTCTCAATGCTCTTACTATTCATCATCTTCTCCATGTACTTACTTTGGCATCAGAGTATAGGTTAGGGTGCAAACCCTCCACCTTCAACCTTCTAGTAGTAAACTAGAGCTTCTGTAGCAGCTGATGACGCGTGGATTCCCCGAAAAATTCCCGCACAAAAATTGGTGCCGTCTGTGGAAAATTATAAACGAACCTCCCTTTGCTCATCTTACTCATCTCAGTCATCATGACTAATCGAACTCCTGTGTCTATGGTTGAGAATCAAACCCCTCAGACCATCCCTGTTACATCTACTCTCATGCAAACTTCTATCCCTGAAGTGGGGCCATCTTCTGGGCAGCCTGAAAGAGTTGCGCCTCTCTCTGACCCAATCTTGCTACTGTTGCAACAGCAACAAGCCACTCTAGATCACATTGCCAGCCAGCAGTAGTTGTTGCAAGAGAGATTTGACACTTTTGAGCACAGCAGGCTTGAGACGGATGCTGAAGCATCTCAGAGACCTGCAATAAGGCGACAGCTCTTCCCATCTTCTCCACTAAGAGCAGCTGCGGCCCGATCAGCTTCTCCACCATTGTAAGAGAGCCGTACACCAGGTTTGTGCTAATTCCTCCCCTGCAAGAACTGTTCATCCCCATTCTCCACCCGCTCGTGTTGGACAACGGGATTAAGCTGGTGCTGAGCTGCGGGACATGTAATATGTTCGTGGTGATCAGTAGGATTCTCATGCTCGTGCCGAGCTGCGAGAGCACCAGGATGGTGACCAGAGGATAGGACTAATGCTCAAGGACGTGGAGGCTCTTATCAATGCCTGTGTCAAGAGCTCATCAGGTGGGGCCTTAGTAACCCAAACTGTGGATACCCCTATCCGCTCCCGCATTCAAACCGCGCTTCCACGGTCTGAGAGCGAAATCATGATGAGAGCGCGGTTTCAAGAATAGGAAAGCGCCGGTTTCAAGAATGGTAGAGCGGGACTCATAGATTGAATGCACTCTTCAAAGTCCTTTTACGGAAAGTCTTGTCTTTTCACAAAGTTTTTCCCTCTCTTTTTTGTACACAAGACAATAATGTTAATTTATGTCAGGTCATCATGTCCTTTCAACATTATTTTGTTATTATATTTATTTTTAAAGCTTTTTCCCTATTACTTTTTATTTGTTTACACGATTTGGGGTACCATAGTCGGCTGAGATTGAACATTCCTTAAGTTCAATTTTGCCATTGAACTCTCCTTAAGTTCAATTGTGCCCAAAGGTACACAACTACACACTTGTTAGGTTTAACTTGATTAAAATTCATTAATCTTAGAATTTAAGAATATAATTTTAATTTTTAGAAAAAATATTAATATATTATTTATATAACGGCGCTCCGGAGGCGCTCTCAACCCTATCCTAAATTAAAATTTGACGCTCTCACACTCTCGCTCCCGCTCCCGCTCCCGCTCACCGCTTTGGTTACTTAGGGTGGGGCTACTTCTGATCAGTTTGCTCAGAAGTACAAAGATGATGTGGACACCTCTCCCTTCTTCAAAGAGATCAACGAGTCGTACACCCACTCACGGTTCATGGTGCCCAACTTCATCATGTTCGATGGAAGGAAAGACCCTATCGATCATCTGTTCGACTTCAAGAATGCTATGGCCGTTCGTAACCCTGATGATAATCTGCTGTGCAAGGCCTTCCCAAGTAGTTTAACTGGGGCAGTAGTGAGATTGTTCCATAACCTGCCCTAGGCTCAATCAAGAGTATGGCCGAGCTCAGGTCAATCTTTATTGATCTGTATTTTAAATAAAAAGAAGAAAGCAGGTGCAGACTCTCTCTTTGCCATGAAGTTGAAACCGGTAGAGCCCTTGAGGGATTTCATTCAGCGATTCATTGATGAAGCTTCTTGGTATCGACAAAGTCGCGGACAATAGCTGCATAGCCGTTTTCAAAAAAAATTTGTCAAAGCACTCAGATCTGTGAATATCTCTAGCTCTTGACTATCCCACCAAGCTAGAGGAACTGATGGTTCATGTTGCAAAGTATGAGAAATATGAAGATGACACCACAATCATATCGCGGCCAAGAGGGAAGGGAGTGGAATATGTGTGGAGAGCAAGCAGAGCATTATCATCAGAGAAAGGGAAGAGGCCGAGGTATAAGTCTTCTAACAGTGAGGAGCTACCTCGGAGAGCACCACGAGAGAGGGTGGTATATGTAGAGCAACGGGATCAACCGGATTAGAGCCCGCGTGAAGTGTATCAAAATCATAACTAGCAGCAAAGTAGAATGGACAGGCGACCTGCTCAAGTAAATCAACAGCGAGAAAGGCGTCCTTATCAGCCTAACCAGGAGTAGCCCAGATATGATCAAGGCCCAAGGGAGAGGGGTAATCAGACAATGGAAAGGCATCCTTTTCCAGCCCGGATCGATCAAATTAATTTTACAGTCAGTCCGGCAACTATTATGAGGTCGGTGGAAGATAAGCCTTTCTTCGAGTGGCCTATACGAGCTGTTCATGATGTCACTTCGGGACCACGGGCACATGAGTATTGCCATTATCATAAGTGTCGTGGTCATCTCACCAATCGTTGTCGGATTTTGAGAAAATATTTGGAGAGGTTAGTCTAGAAGGGCTTCCTGGGGGAGTATGTGGATTCCAGTAATGGTGGTGCAGTGCATACTAGGGAACCACTACCTCCGCCCCGTGATGAAGAGCCTTCGAATAATGTTGGCACCAGAGGAGGAGGAGGAGCGCCATTGGGAACCATCAATGTCATCCATCGTCTCGGACGCCGGTGATAGACTTAGAGTAGGAGTTCAGAGTAAAGTCGAGGAAGCTATCTCATATAAGTGTGTCAGGTGCAGTCAGCAATGAGGAGCATCGAGCAAGCTCTTACTTTCTCTGATCACGATATGTCAACCGTGGTCAAACCTCACTACGATGCTCTCGTTCTCACCATGCGGATCGGTGACTTCGACATTAAGAGCGTGCTCGTTGATTCTGGGAGTGGAGCAGACATTCTTTATCTCCATGCCTTCACTCAGATGAAGCTGGATCATTCTACGCTTGTGGTAGCTCAAACCCCGTTGTTTGGGTTTGATGGCAATTCGATGCAGGCCATGGGGGAGATCATTCTGTCCGTTATAGCCAAACCAATCGTTTTGCCAACGCGATTCTCCATTCTCGACGCATTGTCTCCATATAATGTTATTCTGGGGCGATGGTGGACCCATGAGATGAGGGTTGTTCCTTCTTCTTATTATCAAGTGCTGAAGTAACCCACCTAGGAGGGGCCAAAGGAGATCAGAGGAGACTAGTTGGCATCTCAGAAGTGTGACTACACACCACCCATTGTATCTAAATAGCAATTACAAGTCGGAGCCATAGTGGAGGAGAGCTCGGGGTGAGGCATTGTGCAGACCGTTCGTTGAGCCCACGAAAGCTGTCAACTTGGGAATGGAGGAGGAGCCGAGGACACTGCAGATCGGGACGAGCTTGACAACGGAGGAGGAGGTCGGGTTGTTGGACTTCCTGAAGAAGAACCTTGATGTCTTTGCCTGGTCTCACAAAGACATGTCGGGGATTAGCTCGGAGATCATCTGCAATCACCTGAACGTTGATCCCGATGTTTAGCCAGTCAAGCAAAAGCCCTGAAGACTTGCCTCAGCCTACCATGACGCTATCAACGAGGAGATCGACAAGCTTATCCTGCACGGGTTCATTCGAGAAGTGCAATATCCTGATTGGATAGTAAATGTAGTAGTTGTACCAAATAAGAACAAGAAAGTGAGAGTCTGTATTGACTTCACTAGTGTCAATAAAGCGTGCCCTAAAGACTTTTTTCCTATGCCTAGAATTGATAGACTTATCAATGCAACTGCTGGCCATGAGATGTTGTCTTTCATGGATGGTTATTCAGGGTATAACCAAATTCTTCTCGCAGAGGATGATCAAGAGAAGACTGTCTTTATAATAGAACGTGGCTTATTCTGTTATCGTGTTATGTCTTTCGGTCTGAAGAATACTGGAGCCACTTATCAACGTCTGATGAACCTAATGTTTAGCCTAGTGCTTGGCAAGACTGTGGAGGTGTATATTGATGATATTGTGGTAAAGAGTCTGATAAGTACTTAATTTTGCTTAATTATCCTCATTTAAATAAGCATTATCATACTTCTTTGGTTTATATCTTCATTTTTACATGTAAAGTGGTGTATTCTCTTCTCACCATTGCGTTGTCCGTTTTCTCTTAATTTTCATGATACATTTGCATGTATTCATACATGTCTTGAAAGGCCGCATGCAAAATATTTTTAAGAGAGACTTATTACGTGTATTTATTTTTTGTAGGAATCCTAACCCCAGACTACTCTCGGGATTCAAGAAATCCAAAGTTTCAAATAGCCCATGTTCAACTCAAAGATCTAAAGGAGCTAGAGCCCAAAAAGCAAAGCCCAAGACCAAGCATAGAAAGATTCTACAACATGGCTGGAGAATCTTAGGAAGATATGGATTAATATGATTTTGGCATAAAAATGGTGAAACTCTCTTGAATTAGAAAGAAGAAGTGTGCTATATTGATGTTTCTATTTCAGAAAAAATGAGAAAGCCTATTTTGGTCACAAGAACTCTTTATTTTGGGTGGATTTTGAAATTCAAGCAAATAGCTTAATAGAGGTCAACTAAATCTACAAGAAAAGTAAGAAATTTCGTGGATGGCTAGAGGAGTGCTATTATTTAGCAACCAATCACAAACAAAGAATGAGGATTTCCCGGATTCCCGCCTAATCTGGACAGTACTTACTAATTTGGACTTAACTTTTGACTCAAAATTCAGATTAAGGCAAAGTTTGATGTTTTGGAACGAAGACTTAAAGGAGAACAAAATTATATTTCATGAAGATCTCCTAATTCAGACGTTTAAGGGGTCAAAACAAGTCGTTAAGAGGAGGGAAGTGTAATTTTGGTTGGAATTTTGGAATTAGAAGTTTCTCTTTTGTTTTTCTTTCCCTTCTCTTCTTCCCTTTAGTCTATATAAACCTAAAGTGAGAGACTTTTGGGGCTCTCTGATCTTTTCTTATTCTCTTTTCTCTCTTCTTCTTTTAGCTTTTTTTTGAGTTATTTTATTGTAGTGTTTGGAATACCATTAAGGAGGATGATAACTCCAATCATGGTGGGCTAAACACTTTTCTAAGGTTAGGGACTTGAAATCTTTTTCTGATTTATGTGGATGATGTGGATGGTTTGATCATTAATTCTAATTGAATAGTTCTTATTTTGGTTAATTGTTCTTCTCTATATGCTCTTTGATTTCATATGATCTATTGATATATGGAATGTTTGGATCCCCTGTGAGTTAGATACAGAGTACTCTTCAAATTTCTCTAATTATTCAATTGAATTTAATGGTCAATGGTTTTATCGTATAATTTTCCATCTAGATTAAATCTTTATTTAATTCTAGATGTGTTTTCATCCAAATCTAAGCATAAGGAGGGATAGGTGGATTTTCCTGAAGCCTTAGATCTCTTTTTCATTGCTTTACAGTTATCAGTGATTTTTGCTCCATTCTCATTGAGTGGAAAACCGATTTTAAATCTCTCTTCTCTTTAGATTTCGTTTCCTTAATTCTTGTTGCACAATAGTCAATCCCTGTGGATTCGACCCTGTGCTCACCAGATACATCAACTGTGTCACTTGTGCACTTGCAAGTATATTATTTTTACTCTTAATTTTATGTCTATTAATTTGGATTAAATTAAGTTGTAACAAGTTTTTGGCGCCATTGCCGAGGATTGCAACGTGTGACGAGAACACGGGTTACGAAATTCTCCCATTCCCCATTCCCTCTAATTCTAACTCCTAACTTTTACTTTCTGCACCTGACTTCTAACTTTTACTTTCTTGCTCCTAACTTCTAACTTCTAACTACTAGCTGCTAACTTTTACTTTCTTGCTCATAACTTCTAACTTCTAATTTCTAACTTTTAACTTCTAACTTCTATTTTCTTGCCTTTTAGCTTGATTGAAAAAAAAAAGTCTGAATTTTTATTTTTATTTTTAGTGGAAGGTTGGAATTCCATGCACCCTCCCACGGTAGGAAGTCAATTAACCTGCTTGAAGGGAATATATAACATAGGTGGAAGGTTGGAATTCCGTGCACCCTCCCACGGCAGGTAATTAAGCGGATTGATATTGCTTGTGTAAAACAGGTACATCTATTGCTTACCTACTTGGAAACAGATATTGCTTTGCCTAAGTTCAGGAATTTCTTCACTTCTGGTAAACTCACTCATTTACTCTCATTATTCTCCTACTTATCTTACATCTACTGCCAATTTACAACCTAGTGGGGAAGCTCGCGTATACTCTGTATACGTGCCTCATCTATCGCCCCTTTAGCTAGCTTGTTCGTATAGAAGACTTATAGGAGGTGCATGCATTCTTGTTTGAATCTCTAACTTTCCCTTTGAGTTCTCTCATTTGTATGATCACGTGGAATCGAGATCACACAAGCCGCTTGAGGAGAACAGACTTTGAGATTGAAGAGTTGTCTAATAACTTGTTTGAAGATTCTGATCATTCTTATTCATCAGAAACTATGACTGACAATGAAAGTGATCAGGGGGATAATAGAGTTCATAATAATCCACCAATGCTGACCTTGCGTGAATATTTGCAACCAACAAGGACGAGTTCTCTGTCTTGTATGGTTTTTCCCACTAATGCAAATACTTTTGACTTAAAACCGGGAGTGATTCAATTACTTCCTAAGTTCCATGGCTTAGACTCAGAAAGTCCTTACCTACACTTGAAAGAATTTGATGAGGTTTGTACAACCTTGCGCAATCAAAATGTTAGTGATGATGTGGTTAGGTTAAAATTGTTCCCTTTCTCTTTAAAAGAGAAGGCCAAAAATTGGCTTAATTCTCTAAAGCCAAGATCCATTGGCACATGGCAAGAACTGACCAGGGAGTTTCTAAAAAAATTCTTCCCTACCCATAAGACTAATACTCTTAGGAGGAACATCATGAATTTCTCCCAAAAGGAGAATGAAACTTTTTTCCAATGTTGGGAACGTTTCAAAGAATTATTGTTGACTTGCCCCCATCATGGCTACGAGACATGGCACACCGTTAGTTTCTTCTATGAAGGTTTGACCTCTCAAATGCGCCAGTTTGTAGAGATGATGTGCAATGGTGAGTTTCTAAATAAAGATCCCGAAAAGGCTTGGGATTATTTTGACCAATTAGCTGAAAATGCCAAATCTTAGGATAACACTGATAGATCTGATAGGTCAGATAAGACCAAGCCTAATGCCATGACTAAAGGAGGTATGTACCTCCTGAAAGAAGAGAATAATGATGTGAATGCCAAAATAGCCAGTTTGACCAGAAAAGTAGAAGCCATGGAACTTATGAAAGTAAACTCAATTAAGCCACTGAAAAAGTAGAAGATGTTTGTGGCATATGCGAGACTAATGTACACCGAACTCAGGATTGTCCAACAATCCCAGCTTTTCAAGAGGTGTTACATGATCAAGCAAATGTCATGAACACCTATAAAAGGCATTTTTCTTCTCCCTACTCTGAAACTTACAATCCTGGTTGGAGTAAGCATCCCAACTTTAGTTGAAAAAATGGTCCTACTGCAAACAACCCTCCTCAGGGGCCTTCCACTCATTCTCCTTATGTGCCTCCATATAAGAAGACCCTTGAAGGACGTTGCAACAATTCATGCAAGGTCAAACAAACATTAATAATCAGACAATGCAAGCTATCAATGATCTGAACATTCTGTCAAAGAGTTGACCTCTTCGTTGAGCATTCAATAAAATGGCAAATTTCCTGCTCATCCTCAACCAAATCCTAGAGGTCAATTTGAGGTAAGTAATTCAAATTCTTCAGATTCCCAAGAGGAACATATCAAGTCTATCACCACTCTACGAAATGGAAAAATAATTGATAAAGATATTCCAAAGAAAGTTCACAAACTTGAGGAATCTTTAAAATCAAAGAGTGATGATGAACTTGTTAAGTCCAAATCCGATATGGTTTTGCAATGTCTGATACCTGCTCCTTTTCCCCAAAGGTTACAACCTCCTCAAAAGTTAGTCCATAATGCTGATATATTAGAAATCTTCAAACAGGTAAAGATCAACATCCCCTTGTTAAACGCTATCAAACAAATTCCATCATATGCCAAATTCTTAAAATATTTATGTACAGTCAAGCTTAGGCTTAATGTACAAAAGAAAGCTTTCTTAACATAACAAGTGAGTGCAATCATTCAACATAATACCCCACCCAAATACAAAGATCCAGGATGCCCAACAATTTCTTGTATTATTGGGAACTTCAGGATAGAGCAAGCTTTGCTTGACCTTGGGGCTAGTGTTAACCTCTTACCTTACTCGGTGTATGAGCAGTTGGGTCTTAGTGAGCTAAAGCCCACTAAGGTAACACTCCAACTTACTGACCATTCAGTGAAAATACCGAGAGGGGTAGTTGAGGATGTGTTAGTCCAAGTAGACAAATTTTACTTTCCTGTTGATTTTATTGTCTTGGACACACAACCTGTGTTGAATGCATGCACTCAAATTCCTGTTATTTTAAGCCGCCCATTCCTTGCAACCTCCATTGCTTTGATCAATTGCAGGATTGGTGTCATGAAACTCTCGTTTGGCAACATGACTTTGGAATTAAATATTTTTAATATCTGCAAACAACCTGGGGATGATGATGATGTGCATGGAGTAAACTTGATTGAAACTCTTGTGAAAGACCAATTTCTTCAATCTTCTTTTTCTGATCCTCTAGAAGCTTGTTTGGCACATTTTAATGATTTTAATGAGGACATTTTAATTAATTCTGTAAACTCTTTGTTGGAATCTGTTCCGGTGTTGGATACTAACAAGTGGAGATCATGTTTTGAGGAATTGCCACCTCGCGATACCTTACCCCTCCCGTCAAGTATCCAAACACCAAAGCTTGAGTTGAAACCTTTGCCAGCTGATCTCAAATATGCATTTTTGGGACAAGCGGAGACATTCCTAGTGGTCATCTCCTCACAATTGAATGAGACTCAGGAAGAAAAATTAATTGATGTTCTTAGAGAATACAAAGGTGCAATAGGGTGGACCATAGCTGATATTAAGGGAATCAGCCCCTTAATTTGTACCCATAGGATATATTTGGAGGATAATGCTAAACCCTCTAGAGAGATGCAACGCAGGCTGAATCCCAACATGAAAGATGTGGTTAGAGCAGAGGTCCTAAAACTTTTGGATGTAGGGATCATATACCCTATTTCTGATAGTCAGTGGGTAAGTCCTACCCAAGTGGTACCTAAGAAATCCGGTATAACTGTAGTTAAGAATGCTAATGATGAATTAATCCCAACTAGAGTTACAACTGGTTGGCGAGTGTACATGGACTATAGGAAGTTGAACTCAGTGACTAGGAAAGACCGTTTCCCATTGCCCTTCATGGACCAAATTTTAGAAAGAGTAGCTGCTCATAAATTTTATTGTTTCCTAGATGGATACTCCGGTTATAATCAGATAGAAATTACACCTGAGAATCAAGTAAAGACCACTTTTACATGTCCATTCGGCACTTTTGCTTATCGAAGGATGTCATTTGGGTTGTGTAATACTCCTGCCACATTCCAAAGATGCATGTTGAGTATATTTAGCGATATGGTAGAGCATTTTCTTGAAGTGTTTATGGATGATTTTTTTGTGTTTGGTGATTCTTTTGATGATTGTCTGTTTCATTTAAAGAATGTTTTGGTTAGATGTGAGGAGAAAAACCTCATTCTGAATTGGGAGAAGTGTCATTTTATGGTCTCTAAAGGGATCGTGCTTGGCCACATTGTCTCCTCCCAAGGAATCGAAGTGGATAAAGCCAAAATTGATTTGATAGTCAATTTACCCACCCCAAAGACCATTAAGGACATTAGATCTTTTCTAGGTCATGCAGGATGTTACATAAGGTTTATTAAAGACTTTAGTGCAATATCTAGGCCATTGTGTAACCTTCTATCAAAGGAAAACTCCTTTGAGTGGACTAAAGCATGCCAGGATGCTTTTGCAAAGCTGAAAGGCATGTTGACTCCTGCTCCTATAATGCAACCACCTGATTGGATTTTACCATTTGAAATCATGTGTGATGCTAGTGATTATGCGATTGGGGCCATGCTAGGGCAACGCAAGGATAAGAAGCCTTGTGTCATTTATTATGCAAGTAGGACCTTGAACAGTGCTCAGATAAACTATTCTACTACACAAAAAGAACTCCTAGCCGTAGTCTTTGCACTTGACAAGTTCCGATCTTACTTGATTGGATCTCGAATTATTATATTCACTGACCATGCAGCTTTAAAGTACCTTCTTTCTAAGAAGGATGTTAAACCAAGACTCCTTAGGTGGATCCTTCTATTCCAGGAATTTGACTTAGAAATTAAAGATAAAAAAGGAGTAGAAAATGTAGTGGCTGATCATTTATCCCGTCTTGTGCTCTCTGATTCCTTGGAGACAATGCCGATCAAAGACACGTTTCTCGATTAGCAACTTTTTGCTGTCTCCCAATTACCTTGGTTTGCGGATATTGCGAATTATCTTGTTACAGGTAACCTTCCTATTCATTGGAAACAACAAGATAAAAAGAAATTTTTAACCGAGGTACGTAGATTTTTCTGGGATGATCCTTATCTGTTTGAATATTGTTCTGATCAAATTATTAGGAGATGTGTGCCTGATTCTGAACACCTGAATGTCATCTCCTTTTGTCACTCTGAAGCATGTGGTGGTCATTTTTCAGCCAAAAAGACTACCGCAAAAATTCTGCAATTCGGTTTTTATTGGCCCAGTCTTTTTAAGGACACTCATGAGTTTTGCAAAGCATGCGAGCGTTGCCAAAAATTAGGAGGAATCTCCCGTCGGAATATGATGCCTCTCAACCCAATTTTGATTATTGAAGTCTTTGACTGTTGGGGCATCAATTTCATGGGACCATTCCCTCCTTCTTTTGGGTATCTTTATATCTTAGTAGCCATTGATTATGTGTCAAAATGGATCGAGGCTATTCCAAGCAAAACCAATGACCACAAAACGGTCTTGGGATTTTTAAAAGAAAATGTTTTATCAAGGTTTGGAACACCTCGAGCTATTATCAGTGATGGGGGTACGCACTTCTGTAATCGGCCTTTTGAGGTCTTGATGAAAAAATATGGGATAACCCATAAAGTTTCTACCCCTTATCACCCACAAACAAGTGGACAAGTGGAGATATCCAATCGGGAGATTAAACATATTTTACAAAAAACTGTAAATCCGGACCGTAAGGATTGGTCATTACGGCTAACCGATGCGCTATGGGCTTACCGTACAGCTTTCAAAACCCTGATTGGAATGTCTCCATATCGAATTGTCTTTGGAAGAGCTTGTTACTTGCCTGTTGAATTGGAACACAAGGCTTACTGGGCGATAAAGACACTCAATTTTGATTTGGAGAAAGCAGGCTCGCTTCGCAAACTCCAACTGGATGAGTTGGATGAAATTCGAAATGATGTTTACGAGAGTGCCAAAATTTACAAGGAAAGAATGAAGGTTTTTCATGATAAGCATATTCTTCGAAAATCTTTTGAGCCTTCTCAAAAAGTTCTTTTGTATAATTCTCGTTTGCATCTATAACCTGGTAAGCTTCGATCTCGTTGGACCGGCCCTTTCATTGTGAAAACTGTTTACCCTTATAGGACTGTCGAGATTGAGAATCCTGAAAACGGTAATGTTTTTAAAGTCAATGGTCAACGATTGAAACCGTTTTTAGAGAATTTCACCCCAGATGTTGAGTCCACAACTCTGGAAGATCCCGTTTATCCTGATTGATCATTTCTCTCACTTGAGGAGAACTTCTGTGTATACTATGCATTTTTGTTTTTTTTACTTGCTTTCATTGATTAGTTCATATCCCTATGATGTTTCATACCCTCGATCTCTTTTTGATCTCTCAATGTTATATTTCATATAAATCTCTATTTGAAACATTGAGGACAATGTTCGATTTAGGTTGAGGGGTGTAGTTCTGTGCTTTATTGTTGGGATAATCTCTGCTAATAGTAGACCATCACATTCCTCCTTTACAAAAAAAAATTTAAAAAAATAAAAAAAATTTGTGTTTTTGTCCTGGCTACTGTCTATTTCTTCCTTGCCTTTTATCTATTGAGCTATTGAATTTTGGATTATAAAGGCACACGGTGAAAATCTTTAAGAAACTCAATTCCAGCTGTTTAAAATGAAAAGTCTTTGTTACTAATTCTCAGTTAGTGAAAATTATAAATTGCTGAATTTTTGAACTTTCACTACACATCTGACTCAATATCTGGAGCTAGGTTGAATTTGGTAGTTGTTGACTTGATAATTGTCTGGAATGTAAGGAGAAACCAAGTCTGATGAACTATGACTATCTTGTTCACTTGGTTTGCTGGTAAGAAGAAAAACAGAACTGGGTTATGATGAAGTCATGGAAAGAAACCAGTGAATTAGACCAGGTACTTTGAAAAGGGCTACCTCTTGTCAAGTCTTTGAAAAAATAAGAAAAAAAAGGGAAAAGAAAGAAAGAAAGAAAAAGGATATGGACATTTGAAAATGTGCTCTCAATGTTGAAATATCAGTTTGTTTTGCTATGACCTTGTTAAAACAAGTTGGGTGAAAGCTGTCATTGTAAAAAAGCGAATAAACTGGAATATCACAGATAAAGCCCATGAGGTATTAAGGTGAATATCCACAACTTTCGTGATCCTGGACAGATTAGCTTAGTTTTGAATCGGATCCTTAGGACAACCCGACCATTCTGTGGTGATTAAAAAAAAAAAGTTGACTCTGCTTAAAGAAACCGATACTTTGGATATTTGTCAGACTGCACATGCACTCAAAAGTTTCTAAATGGTGACTTAGTGATTTGGACTTTATTTAGAATGCTGGAATATATGGCTGAAATATAATGAAAACTAGTGCCCTAATAATTCTAAATTTGATGCCTTGATTAGAATGTGCAACATGAAGAAGTTTATTATGAGTAATTTTTGTTCTTCTTCAATTGTTTTGAAAAGATAAATCTGTTTTGAAAAGGAGGATTGTCAGTCATGCTTTATAGTTATTATCCTGATTAATTGATTGACTATATTCTGCCTCTTAAATCTGAGTTGAAATCATTGTCACAGATGGATGATGCTACTGAGAGATGAACTGAGATTCTTTCAAAATTTCTTGGTTGTCATGCATAATGAAAGTTTTCTGATTGTCTCATAGAATTGAAATGATGATATTTTGATATTGCTTCTTCACATTTTTTTTGCTCGAGGACTAGTAAAATGCTGGTTGAAGGGTGTTGATAAGTGCTTAATTTTGCTTAATCATCCTCATTTAAATAAGCATTATCATACTTCTTTGGTTTATATCTTCATTTTTACATGTAAAGTGGTGTATTCTCTTCTCACCGTTGCGTTGTCCTCTTTCTCTTAATTTTCATGATACATTTGCATGTATTCATACATGTCTTGGAAGGCCGCATGCAAAATATTTTTAAGAGAGACTTATTACGTGTATTTATTTTTTGTAGGAATCCTAATCCCAGACTACTCTCGGGATTCAAGAAGTCCAAAGTTTCAAATAGCCCATGTTCAACTCAAAGATCTAAAGGAGCTAGAGCCCAAAGAGCAAAGCCCAAGATCAAGTATAGAAAGATTCTACAACATGGCTGGAGAATCTTAGGAAGATATGGATTAATATGATTTTGGCATAAAAATTATGGAACTCTCTTGAATTAGAAATAAGAAGTGTGCTCTATTGATGTTTCTATTTCAGAAAAAATGAGAAAGCCTATTTTGGTCACAAGAACTCTTTATTTTGGGTGGATTTCGGAATTCAAGCAAGGAGCTTAATAGAGGTCAACTAAATCTACAAGAAAAGTAAGAAATTTCGTGGATGGCTAGAGGAGTGCTATTATTTAGCAACCAATCACAAACAATGAATGAGGATTTCCCGGATTCCCGCCTAATCTGGACAGTACTTACTAATTTGGACATAACTTTTGACTCAAAATTCAGATTAAGGCAAGGTTTGATGTTTTGGAAAGAAGACTTAAATGAGAACAAAATTGTATTTCATGAAGATCTCCTAATTCGGACGTTTAAGGGGTGTCCTCAAGTGGAGGGAAGTACAATTTTGGTTGGAATTTTAGAATTAGAAGTTTCTCTTTTGTTTTTCTTTCCTTTCTCTTCTTCCCTTTAGTCTATATAAACCTAAAGTGAGAGACTTTTGGGGCTCTCTGATCTTTTCTCATTCTCTTTTCTCTCTTCTTCTTTTAGCTTTTTTTTGAGTTATTTTATTGTAGTGTTTGGAATACCATTAAGGAGGATGACAACTCCAATCATGGTGGGCTAAACACTTTTCTAAGGTTAGGGATTTGAAACCTTTTTCTGATTTATGTGGATGATGTGGATGGTTTGATCATTAATTCTAATTGAATAGTTCTTATTTTGGTTAATTGTTATTCTCTATATGTTCTTTGATTTCATATGATCTATTGATATATGGAATGCTTGGATCCCCTGTGAGTTAGATACAGAGTACTCTTCAAATTTCTCTAATTATTCAATTGAATTTAATGGTCAGTGGTTTTATCGTATAATTTTCCATCTAGATTAAATCTTTATTTAATTCTAGATGTGTTTTCATCCAAATCTAAGCATAAGGAGGGATAGGTGGATTTTCCTGAAGCCTTAGACCTCTTTTTTATTGCTTTACAGTTATCAGTGATTTTTGCTCCATTCTCATTGAGTGGAAAACCGATTTTAAATCTCTCTTCTCTTTAGATTTCGTTTCCTTAATTCTTGTTGCACAATAGTCAATCCATGTGGATTCGACCCTATGCTCACCAGATACATCAACTGTGTCACTTGTGCACTTGCAAGTATATTATTTTTACTCTTGATTTTATGTCCATTAATTTAGATTAAATTAAGTTGTAACAGAGTCGAGCACGAGCTACTCTTGGGGCAGATTTGGTGGAGCCTTTCTCCATTCTCCAAACTTTTAATCTGAAGTTAAACTCAGAGAAGTGTGTATTTGGTGTTTCTTCGGGCAAGTTCTTGGGATATCTTGTTAGTCAGCGTGGCATTGAGGCTAATCTAGCTCAAATCCGTGCTCTGTGGGACATGTCGAAGCTAAAGACGAAGAAGGAGATTCAAAAGTTGACAGGACATATTGCTGCTCTCAACCGTTTTATCTCAAAGTCATCTGATCGTTGTAAGCCTCTCTTCGAGTTACTGAGAAAGGACTCAACCTTCAAGTGGACTACTGAGTGCTCTCAAGCCTTTGCTGCCTTGAAGAGTATTTGGGCTCTGCTCCCATTCTCTCTATACCTGAACCTGGTGAAGTATTGTATCTCTATCTCTCTGTCTTGGAGCAGGCTATTGGCTCTGTCCTGCTCAGGAGTTGTGATGGTGTTGAGAAGCCTATCTATTTTATCAGCAAAACTTTTCTTAAGGCGGAGTCAAATTACAATAAACTGGAGAAGGTATGTCTTGCTCTTGTCTTTTCTGCTGAAAAGCTTCGTCCTTATTTTTAAGCTCATACTATCGTTGTCATCATAACGTATCCCTTGAAAATCGTGTTGGCCTGACCCGAGTTGGCGGGGAGGATGTCAAAATGGATTGTGACACACTGTGAATTTGACATTCAGTATTGAGCAAGGATCTCAGAGAAGGGGCAGGCGATGGCGAGTTTTCTCTCTAATTTCCCCGTAGAAGAAGTTGGGGCAGAGGTAGATCCTGATCTTCACGAGCTCCCAAACGATGTGGACAACGGAAGAGTTGAGTAGGACGGAGCACGTGTGCGAGGCGAGTCAGCAGCATGGAGGGATTGGGTCTTATATGTGGATGGATCGTCCAACACCAGTGGTTCAAGACTTGGTGTTGTGCTCATTAGTCCGGAGAATGTAAAAATCCAGAAGATGGCACGTCTCAGCCTCTAACAATGAAGCTGAGTATGAAGCATTGCTACTCGGGTTGCAAAGTGCACATGACTTGAGAATCACTAAGTTGAGGGTGTTCTGTGATTCCCAACTCCTGGTAAATCAGATGAATGGTGTCTATTGTGAGATAGCGACCCTTTTTTTTTTTTTTTTTTCGAAAAATATTTTTGAAGAGAAAGAACTTTGAGTCGCCACCAATCATCGAGTTATGGTGTGATTGGTCACCGAAATTCATTTTAAAATAATATCAACGCGAAACCATAATGAGATCCCGGGAAAGGAGGTTCTATTGTGATTTGGGGAAGGTGTTAGGCACCCCAAATCACCCGTCCAAAGACGGTAACCTATGATTTCAAAATTCCCTTAAAAATATTTAATAAATCGGCTTAAAGAAAATGATTAATGAAATTCTAATTTCTGAAGAATTATAACGACTCTAATCTAGAAAGATTAGACATCGTTAGAACACATGAAATGATGATGAAAAAATTATCTAAAAATCGGCATTATAACGACTCTAATCTAGAAATGTTAGACATCGTTATATTGCATAAAATGATGATAAAAATCTATCTAAGAATCGGTATTATAACGACTCTAATCTAGAAAGATTAGACATCGTTATATTGTCTAAAATGATGATAAAAATCTATCTAAAAATTGGCATTATAACGACTCTAATCTAGAAAGATTAGACATCGTTATATTGCATAAAATGGTGATAAAAATCTATATAAAAATTGACATTATAACGACTCTAATCTAAAAAGATTAGACATCATTATATTGTCTAAAATAATGATAAAAATCTATCTAAAAATCGGCATTATAACGACTCTAATCTAGAAAGATTAGACATCGTTATATTGCATAAAATGATGATAAAAAGGAAAATAAAATGATTTTTTTAAAAAAACAAACATGTGTCTAACAATGAATGGAATACCCCTCTTTTCCTTACTATTCACAAAGAGCCCCAATTCGGCGAAACGCGTCGTAGGGGGTCCTTAATGAACATTTTAAGGAGAAGAGGAGCACTTCATTACAATGCTCGAGCAATAATGAGAACGAAAATGTGGGTTTATGGATATCTCATATCTCACAAGGAGCCCCAATTCAGCGAAACGCGTCTTAGGGGGTCCTTAATGAGCATTAGAGCAAAGAGGGGGGAGAATTTTAACGACTTGGCCCATACATCATTTTTTTTTTTTTTTTTTAAGAAATAAAAAAAGGGTTCTAAAAAAAAGACCTAAGGGTTCGTACCCCTCTTCCTTCCATTTGAAGCCCCCTAATCGGCGAAACGCGTCATAGGAGGGTCCAAACAACTTGAAGAAAAGGGGGGTAGGTCTTAAAGATTACCTAAGGCTCACATCATAAAAAAAATAAAAGAGAGGGTAAAGAAGAGAAGTAGTACAAAGGAAATGAGATGAGGTAGGGTGTTGGCCTACCTATATGGGTTGGAGACCCACTTGAAATTAAATCTTCAAGCTTTTCCCAAATGCTCCAAGCTCTCCTTCTTTCTCCTTCTTTCTCCTCTCCAAGGCTTTCTTCTTCTAACTCTCTTGGGACTTAGGGAATTTTGGGGCAAAGGGACAAGGATAAAAGAAATTTTTTTTTTCAAGACTTAGAATGCCTTGCAAAGCATGGCTTTCTTAGTCTCTTTTTTGCAGAGTTTTGGCTAGTAAGAGTGGTGTCAAATGGGGTAAAGAGGTGAGGTATTTATAGGGGAGAGGTTGAGGGGAAAAACTCATCCATTTCCAATGTGGGACTAAACAATTTTAGGGACATAAAAGTCATTTTTTTTAATTGTTTGGACGAAATCCCTAGAAACTTGAAAATATTGAGGGTATTTTGGTCCAAGGAAAGTTACTATACCATAAGAGTTGATGGACAAAAAATTGAGTATTAGTCTGGTCGTTTTTGTCAAAAACGACAGGGAGAAAATAGGCCAAAATGGTCCAGTCGTTTTTGGTAAAAACGACCAAAAAATCCCCTTTTGTAACAGAAAAGATTCCCTCGCACATGGGTTGTTGCGGGTCAAGCTCGGGTCGTTTTTGATATAAACGACCAATGAAATAAAGGCATAAAAAAATTGGGTCGTTTTTAACAAAAACGACTTTGATTTTATAGCAAAACAAAAAGGGTCGTTTATGTAATAAACGACCATGATTTTTAAACTACAAAATCTTGGTCGTTTTTGACATAAACGACCAAAGCAAAATCCCATTTTTTTTTTCTCTTTTCTTTCTTTCTTTTTGACTTTTACCTCTTTTCTTCTTTTTTTTTCTTTTTTTTTTGCCTTTTGCCTTTTTTGGGGGTCCCACATGAAATGAGGTGAGGGTAGGCTATGGGGTATGCTAAGGTGTGACAAGAGTGCCTAGGAAAGCCTTGGAGAAGTGGAGAGTTGAAGCGGGAGAAGAGAAGCCTGGGCAAAACAGGGTGTCTACAGCTATGAATGTAAAGATGTTCGGATGAGACGTTATGCTGCACTTCTTCGTGATCAGTGTGAGGCTTTTGCCATTGTTGAGATCAAGCATATTCGGAGAGATGACAACAGACATGTTGACGCGTTGGCCTACCTACCTTCCATATTGTAGACTGATGAGCCTAAGGCAATCCTTATGGAGTATAAGGAATATCCTTCTATTGAGTTGCAGCCACAGCAAGAAGTATTCTTTGTTAATCAGGTTTCGAGTTGGATGACAGGCTTGACAACGTATTTGAAAGACGGAGTCCTCCCTATTGATGTGAAAGAGTCAAGGCATATCCAGTACAAGGCACCTCGTTATGTCTTGCTGCATGGTGAACTGTATAGAAAGTCATTCGGGGGTCCACTTCTGAAGTGTGTTCATCCTGTAGATGTTGAGAGGATTCTTGCCGAGCTTCATGAAGGGATTTGTGGCATTCATTTTGGAGGAAGGACAATGTCCCACCGAACTCTGGAGCAATGTTATTTTTGGCCTTATATGCAAGTTGATGCTCAGAAATATATGAAGAAGTGCAGCCAATGTCAACGTTATGCTCAATTGATCCATGCTCCAGCTTAAGAGTTGAACACCATGTCTCAGCTCTGGCCATTTGCTTGTTGGGGGCTTGATATTGTAGGACCCTTTCCCAAAGATCCTGGCAATTTGATCTTTCTCTTAGTGGCTACTGATTACTTCTCGCTGGATAGAAGTCCTTCCCCTTGCTCGTATTAGAGAGCAGGAGGTGAAGAAGTTTATCTGGGAGCACATCGTCTGTAGGTTTGGCATTCCTTAGTCCATCATTTATAACAACAGGAAGCAGTTTACGGGGAGATTCATTGCTGAATTTTACAAGAAGCTGAAGATAAAGCACATCTTCTCGTCACCTTATTATCCTCAAGGGAATGGACTGGTCGAGGCAACTAACAAGAATATTCTGAATGCATTCAAGAGAAGGTTAGAAGATTCGAAGGGGAAGTGGATCAGCGAGCTGTATAACGTGTTGTGGGGGTATAGGACAACGCCAAGGAGTCCTACAATTGAAACTCCGTTCTCTTTGACCTAGGGAATAGAAGCTGTTATTCCAACAAAAATCAGTCTACCCACGATACGTTCTCGAAATCAAAAGAAGGCATGAGAGAAGGACAAGAATGTAGAGCTCATGGCTATTCATCTGGATCTATTAGAAGAGAAAAAAGAAGATGCCAGCATCTAGACGGGAAGATATTAGCAGCAACTGAGGAAAGCCTACGGCAAAAAAATACAACGGAGAGTTCTTTAGGTCGGGGATCTCGTCCTTCGCAAAGTATTCCAGAATACTAGAGAGCTTAACAGTGGAAAGCTAGGACCTAATTGGGAAGGACCTTACATTGTAGATCGACTTGACAGTCTTGGTGTATGCTACCTTAAAGATTTGCAATGTAATGTGATCCAAAAATTCTGGAACATCATGAACTTAAAACATTTTTTTCAATAAAGTGTGAGCTACACGTCGGAGCTATTTACATCTATCCATTCATGCGTTTATTCATACAATTGTGCAAATGAGTTGTCCAAGTGTTAAGTGAGATGTCTTGAATGTCTTGCAAAATCAAATGATTTTTCATTTGAACGTGGTACTCGTCTTAAGACACATGTGGCTTATCCTAAGGATGTCATCTAAGCAAACCAGTAGCTTATGACATCCTCTGAGCAAAGTGTCCCACTACGAGTTATCATAAGTTCATCCAATGAAATGTCATTTGTCAGATTACATTCACGATGTACTATACTGTGTTACATCTTAGTGATCCTTCCATCCATGAGTGTTTACATCATACCATCAAATGAGATTGCTAAATGCTAGTGCTTTTTTTCTTAAAATGTGTTTATCTCTTATTATTGTATCCTACAAGTGTTTGAGAAAAATTAATTTATTCTCTGTTTTATGTGATATGTACGAGCTACTCTCTTTATGCCTTGAAAATAAATCTAAGTGAGGTATACAAATGCAAAGAAAGAAGTAGACAAAGAGACTGGCATTCATAAATCCTGAACGGGTACGAGTACAACGGAATTGACCAAAAAAAAAGTACAACGGATACAAAGGAAAGAGATTACAACAGAGCCAAAAAGAGAAGCAGACAACGAACTTCAGGCAGCAGGGTCCTCAGCAGCAGTGGCGTTATCGATCTGGACAACGGAGTTCGGTACAACAGCAGGCACATCGGAAACAGAAGGATTAGAAGGCACCTCAGGTGGAGAGGAAGCAGGACCTTCAAATGGAAGAGGCTTTTCAGCCCCTTCTACTTCGGGTTCCACATCAGGCTGAGCGATAAAGGAGCTTTGAAGCTCAGACTGTTCCAGATCTTCCACTAGTCGCCCTTGAGCTCGGAGTTGCTTCAATAACTCCTCTTCAGTCTCCGCCCAGTCTTCATCAATTAATCGATCTATCTCCATCTAATAATGCTGATGAAGATCTTCTGTTAGAGTTCGGGCTGCAGCCTTCGCTTCCTCGAGCTCCTTTGCAAGAGCTGCCTTTGCTGCCTCTGATTGCTCGAGTTGCCTCTTCAGAGCTTGGGAGACTGCCCCCAGCTCGCTGATCCTGAAGATAGCAGCATCAGCCTCTTTCTTCGCCTTCATCTCTCTCTCCGTTGTCCATCTCGCCTCTTCCTCGGCTGAGTTCAGCTTACCCTCAGCCTGTTGTTTGTCTGATTAAGCTTGTAACAGCTCTTGTAACAGCTTGAGTTGCAATGTATTTCTCTGTCCTTCCATGGAGGTAGCCTTGTCTTTCCAGTACGTGACTGCGACCTTAAGATTAGTGTAGCGTCTGGTGCTGCGGTTATACATCTCGGTGAACAAAGTGTTCATCTGTGAAAAAGAATGCAAGGTTAGTACAACGTGAAGGACAACGAAGAAAGGACAAGTGCAAGATAATGGAAAGGCTTTACCATTACGAGAGCCTTATTCGCAGCGTGGTACATCTCTGCCACGTGCATTTGTTTTGTTGTATCAATATCAGCAGGAAGCCTCATGGCGAAGTTCATGGCTAAGGCCATAGAGTGGTTGGCCATTGCTGAGTCTACTGTGTTTGGTCTACCGAACCTAGAAAAGTCAAGAACCTAGGGAATGTCTTCTCCTGGTGTGCCCACCTCCCATTGTGCAGGAGTAGCAACCGTTATAGCCGCAGCATGAGTAGCAACGACTTTGACATCAGAAGTAGCAGCATCAAGAGAAGTGCTGACTACTATGGGACCAGTAGTAGTAGCTGGCTCCCTGATTTTCAATGGGGATGAAGACAGAGTTGCAGCAGCCTTGCCTTTCTCAAGGCGTTTTATTCTTTTCTTTGCTTTTTGGCCTGCGGGTTGGCCGGAGCATTAATTCTTCTCTTTGCTGGCTCAGCGGCAATAGCATCCTTGGTGGTATGAGTCTTCTTGGGAGGAAGGGGCAGAGCAGGTGTTTGCTGTGCAGGTCGGGATTTCTTGACAAGAGGAGGGGCATTGTTCGCCATTTCTTCTTCTTCTTCTCTTTCTGAAGTGAGTGTAGGAGCAGGATGGGAGGAGGAAGGACCTGGTTGTCCTTGATCACTGGAAGGGGTTGGATTCGGCTCACTTGCTATCTCCCAAAGTTGTTTCTTCAGCAACGGCTTCCACTTGACGTATTCTACTCCTCTCTCTCTACTGATGATCGTCAGTACCCGTTCTTCAGTTGGGGAGAGATCCGTGAAGTGTATTCTCTTCGGATCTGCAAGAGACAGAGTATCAGCACAACGAATGAAAGACAACGGGATTTTAACAACGGGTGGAGACAACAAAAGAGTAAAGACAACGGACAACGGAAGTATTTACCTGGTTTCTTTTGGAAGACATTGGTAATGGAGGAAGTCTCCAATCTCCAGGCCTTGGAGACAATGAAAGGTGTTGCCTTCCAGTTCCTTTCTATATCTATGAAACCCGAGATGAAGTCGGGGACCCTAGGTTTTTGGTTCGAGGAGTAGTAGTTCTCAATATCATCCTTACTTCCTCGGCACTTGATAGTGTGACGAAAGTGAAAGAGATGTCTGGCATCGATTTGGTATTCGTCCTTGATGAATTTAATCACCAAGGGCATGTACTAATCGAAGTTAGGGTGCATTTGACCCGAAGCGAGCTGCAGGACGAAGAGAATAGTTTCCAGAATGGTGTGTAGGGGGAATCGAAGTCCAGCCTCGAGTTTAGTGAGCTAAACAATGGTACAAGCAAAAGAGCGCTTATCAATAAAAGCGTCTTCTCACTTGAAATGGAGATGAACCTGAGGGGGGAAGTCAAAACGGGTTCGGTAAAGGTCCAAATAATCTTTTTTGCATTGTTTGAGATGGAAAGTTTCAGCAATGTAGGCACCATACGATACGCTACCAAAGCAACTAGCTTCATCATCTTTAGGGGCTCTAACTTCTTCTTCCTCTACCCTAACAATTTCTAAGGAAGTAGACATGGTGGCAAGAGAAGGAGTAGTACCAAAACGACACAGAAAAGGAGAAACAAAACCGAGAAAGACAGACAAACCAGAAAAGAGAAGAGCAAAAGGGCCAAACATAAACTAGAAGCAAGGGAGAAGCGTACCAAATGTCGGGGTGAAGGAGCTTGAAGATCTTGAAGTCTTTAGCTGAGGCGCAGATCCGGCAGAGTAACAGTGCTTCGAGGATATGGTGAAAGAAAAAGGCAGTGATCCGGCATATTTATAAGCAACTCAGCAATCTTACAAGACGAAAGAGACCTCCATCGATGTCGTACACGTACACAAGAGCAAGGTCAGGATGGTCATTTCCTTCAATTTTAAATAGCGTGTCAGAAATAACTTTGTGTGGGACGGAATTATCCTTCATCTTCGTTGTACACGTAAGAGAAGGCATGAGCATCATTATCTTTTAAGACAGACAGAGTAACCGTCGCAGAAGATAATGTGCTTTGAGCTCCGTGAAAAGTAATGATGACAACCCACCAAACATTAATGAGGCAATGACAGTTTTGTATGCGTGGGACATGACGACCCCAAAATCTCACAAGGCTAAAATAGAACTTTGGAATCGCCACATTACTTAACCTGCTTAAAATCCATGACATGCAAGGCACACTAACACGAGTCTCCAAAAATGAGGATAATAAAATTTCCGATATATCAACTATAACCAACTAAAATAGCATGAGTCTATAGTCAACAAATACAACCCACTAAAACCAAAGAGTCTGATACACAACTATAAAGGTCTACTAAGCAACATCTACTCAAGTCTAATACAACTCTCTCAATCAAATGAGATAAAAACTAAGAGGTGTAGCTACCCAAGTCTCTGGCTCCCTCATCAGAAGGCTCACCTTCACCTCCTTCCTCTGCGTATGTTTCCTCAACCCACGGCTCCGCCGTGTACTCCTGCTCTAAACCTGCCAAGACAAAGTCCGGCTGAGTACAAAGGTACTCAGTGTATATAAAATCCAACCAACAATAATAATATACCTGCACTTAGTCAGAAACATATCCAATAGCATAATAACATAATCAGAGTGCGGAAGAACGTGTGCCCATATACATCATATCATCACCTTAACTCGTATACTTGTGAGAATCTTAGACTTAGAAAACCATACACTTATGAGGTACTTATGCTTACGAGACCACGCGCTTGTGAGATGCTTATGCTTATGCACTTATTCAGATCATACAAGGATGAGACATGCCGTTCTTGGCGGATACGGACCATGCCTTAGAAATTATGTGGTTGACATGCCGTTCTTGGAGGATATGGACCATGTCTAAGAATCAGGTTGACATGCCGTTCTTGGAGGATACGGACCATGTCATGCTTATGCTTATTCAGAATGTCATACGTATGTCATGCTCATGCTTGTGGTCCACATGTGTGACTTGTGAGACTCTTATCTTAACATACACGTGCTTATGTGCTTAAGTGTCGAAATTAACGTTCGAGTCGATAATTGCTTAGATTCCGATTTCCCACCATGGAAACTCCACTATATGTTCCATACCAAATAGTTAGAGAATTCCCGGTTCGAGAGATGTTCCTCTAAGTTCTTACCTTCCCGACTATCAATTCTCATGCAAGTAATTAAGTATACTTAACAAACAATCACATATATATTTCTTATCATAATTCTTAACATCATTTATAATCCATTTACCACCATTTCATAAAAGTATCATAGCATTTATTCTTTCAAGCATTTTCACAAACACCTTGTGTACGCATAATATGAATCCATTTCTCCTCTATATTTTCAAGCATTCATCAAACTATAATTCATCCATACAATCAATTCACTATTCACATCCACATATTAAATCCCATCCTCCATACATTTCCCATCCTCCATATATTTCTCATCCACATTTCCATCAATAATTAGCTTACTTCATAGAAAATTTGGAGAAAATGCATCAAACATCTATTTCTACCATTCCTAGCATCTTAACATTCACAAAACCTTAAAATAAAGTTGATTAGGATAGTATATCGACCTTAGGAATCCTTCCCTTGGATTCAAAACGCTCCCGATGAGATTTGGAGAAGCTTTGAGGACGATCTCCAAGCTTTCCTCTCAATCTTCTAGCAACCTCCTTCTTCTCCAAGCAACCCTCTCCCTCAAAACCCTAGGGTTTCTCCCCCTTTTTTCCAAATTAGGTTAGAACTAGGTGGAGTATTTTAATATTTCGAGTAGGACCCCCTATTTATAGCCTCAAGGTCTGAGAACAAAAAGATCAAAAAGCCCATACTAAAATTCTGTAAAAATCACGAAAGACCGAGCGATCGGTGGTTATGACCGATCGATCGGTTCTCAACCGAGCGATCGATGCTCTTGACCGGGCGATCGGTCAAAAAAGCACTCTCTGGAAAATTTCCCCATACAAAATTTTGGACCAGTCGATAGATACCGATCGATCGGTTTTGGACCGATCGATCGCTAGTTCTGACCGAGCGATCGGTTCTTGCAGATTTTTGGCCCACTCTACTGTTTTGGCCATAACTTTTGACTCGTTCGTCGGATTTTGACGATTCAACTTGCGTTGGATTCGTCTTTCGAAAACGAACATTTCTGGTATTTTAGAATTTCTAAATTTCACTTAATTAATAGACTAAATTGTCCCCAAAGTTGACTGATCTGTAATTTCATTAGACAAAACTCACTATTGACTTGACTTAAACTCAAAATGAGGAAAAACACTAAACATGAACTTCGAAGAGGGTTCCAACACCTTTCTAATGGTTCAAGAATCACACAATTCCAGTAGACGGTGCTAAAACTAGAGCTTCCTAAAGTTTAGGGTGTGTTATTGCATCCATCCGTTACAAGTTGATTAAGCCTAGTTTACACCACAATAATTAGGCATAAAAAAAAAACAATAAACATCAAACATCACAAGGACTAAAATACCCTTAACACAATGAAATAAAAACATGAAAACGATTCGGGTCTCTACAGGACAGCTGGCACGGCGATTCACATTTGATCTTACCACTCACACAATGTTTCAGTCACCAAGAAATGACAGGTATTCTTTGTGCATTGAGCTATTGATGACACTTCGAATGTACATTCGAAGTATCATCAAGGGGCAATTTGTAAGGGTTGAAATTCGTAAAAATGATTAAGTGTTGAAGAACAAGCTAATTTTCGTTGTTATGTTCATGGATAGACGACACGTGGCCAACAGATGAGTGATCCATTGTTTTATTCACAACGTGCCCGTTGTCTTATTCACAATGTACCCATTGTCTTGTTTACAATGTTCCCGTTGTATTCACGACAAGGTACTCGTTGTCTTATGCACAACGTATTCGTTGTCTTCAGGATAAACGTGTTCGACCTCTTTTGACGCATATACAACGGACCCGAGCTTGAGTCAATAACGAGACCGACTTGCAGGAGGAAGTGATTAGGAGGTGATCATTCTACTCTGACTGTAGATGAAAAACACTGTCTTAGAATTTAATACTGGTCACTTCTGCGTGCTGTTAGACCCAAACCGACTCAACTAATAGTAGGCTCACACGTGTGACACATAAGATTCAAGATCTGTCTGACATATTTGGTAATGATCATAAAGCAAGTGACATGATCATCCATGGTCATCTATAGGCATACAGAACTAAACCTATAAATACTCTCAGAAACTCAGTGCATAAGGACCAAGATTTTTTGTATCTTTTCTCTCTTTTTACTCTCAGTTCTCTTACTATTCATCATCTTCTCCACGTACTTACTTTGGCATCGGAGTACAGGTCAGGGTGCAAGCCCTCCACCTTCAACCTTCTACTAGTAAATCAGATCTTCTGTAGCAGCTGCTGACGCATGGCTTCCCCGAAAAATTCTCACACAAATATGATAATATAATACTTTGGTTCTGTCACAGTAAAAAAAAAAATCAATCAACGTCACCTCCCCCTTCTTCTCTCGTTATAAAAATAGAGATGTATAAATGAAAATATAAGTGTAAGGATAATTTTGTCATTCTCCTTGTACTAATAAAAAAATAGAGACAGTGGGAAGAGCGAAATTGGGCTAACATTCTACAATGGGATCTTTTTCTTTTGGAAGGTAAAAGGAAACCAAAATAAGAAGGTGCCACCGAAATGTTCTCTCTCGTTGCTCTCTGAACCTGTACTTGATAGTCGTCACAAAGAACAAGATGAGAGGAAGTAGCAGGATCGATGGAGTCTTTGGACTCCATGAATAGGGAAAAACTCGAAAGCACCAAGTAAGAGAAACAACAGAGCTTCGCAGTGGTGCTGGTGTATGACCTAGCTCCCACTTGAATAAAAGAGTAGTTGCAGTTCATTGGAGATAATATAAAAGAGTAGCCATTCCTTGGAGAAGCCAGCATTTGCACATCGCAACCACGAAGCATTGCCTTCATCTGGTGCAAGCCATCATGTACCTTAGATCCCTAAATAGGCATCCGGCCCGGGGCGGAGCCAGGATTTTCTAGTAGGGGGACACTTGATGGTTGATTAAAATGATAAGATTTGTTGATGGATTTTGTAGAGAATAATTAGGTGGTACAAATATTTTGGGTCAAGGGAGATATGGGGGGTAGGGGGGCATGGCCATTATAATTTTAAGGGGGCAATTGGCCCTTGTGCTATTATCATGCTCAATTTAATAATCAAACAAAAAATATAGGAAAATAGATAATGGACCGTGCATTCTGTTACCTAGCTGAATGCCTGTCCTCATCAGTCCACGACTCCCTTTTTAACACCCCTAACTATGGTTAAGATTTACTCACTCCTAGGGTCCATCCATCTAACCTTGATTTTTTAAATAAAATAATTAATCTTAATTTAATTAAGCTTAATCATAATTAAGATGAGTGTTAAATAGACAAGAACGAGAATTTGGTTAGCCAAAGGCGTGGTCCACAGGGGCACCATGCATGCCCCATTCCCATGGCTATCCCTTTAATAATAATATAAAATGTTTATTTCAAAATTCAGGGGGAACGTGCCCCTGGCTACGCCCCCGTCCGGCACACCATATGTCAGTAGGGGTGCAGGGGTGCATTCGAGCCAAGCTTGGCCTACCTCGGTTCAGCTTAAAATGTTTTAATCTAGGCTTGAGCTCAGATTTTGCTCGATCAGTTGCTCAAAAAAATCGCCATAGGAATGGATACCTTTCAATAGAGCGCTCAAAAAACTCGACTCAAGCTCGAGTTCGGTTTGATTTATTAAAAAAATTGTTTTTAAACCAAATTTGATATTATTTTTTATTTTATATATATATATATATATATATATATATATATTATATTATTCTTACATATATAACATATTTTATATTTTTTAATAATATTTAAGCCGAGTTGAATCGAGCCGATCTTCAAGTTGAGCCAAATCAAACAGGCCTTGCTCGAGCTCAGCTTTAACACATTTCAAGCTCCAAAAATCAACTCGAGCTCTGCTTGGCTCGATAGAGCCACATTTTTTAGCTCAAGCTTTACTTAATCGAGCCAAGTCAGCTTGACTTGGCTTGGATACACCCCAATATGTCAGGGTTAAATTTCAAGTACGCCTCGATATTGTGAGAGTAGCAGTGGTGATCCTTACCACATATACAAGGTCAATATCACCCCTCTAACTAGAAGGTATGTTGCATAGGCATGTACATGTACATGGGTGTCGATATCAGAGTAAGACTAAAATTTAGGTGTCAAACATGACGAACATTATAAAAAAAAAAAAACAAGATTCAAGATCAGACACCAGAGGATATTTAGATATTATATAAATAATGTTATAAGACTAAAAATAAATTAAATATGAAAGCAAATTATTTCAAATAATACTAAGTAATGTTTTACACACACCCAGGGAATAGCCCAGTAATGCTTTACATTCCCGATAGGGTGAGAGTGAGTTGCACTCTCCACCTGCCTTTAATTTAGAACATACACTGACTTGCTAACCGGGATTGCAGCCTAACCGTGTGTCTCATACCAAAAAAAAAAAAAAAATTGTTTTACAAAGTACAATTCATTAAATAATATAAATACGAACATCAATTAAATCAATAAACTAATAAACTTATAAAGTAATGAATCACTGCCACTTGCTCCAATGAGGGTGTGGCTTCTCTCATAAGAGGGGCCGTGAGATCAAATTTCAATAGGTGATATCTTGCAAGAGTTTCTCTATCCGTTACTAAGCACTAACTGATGAACTACTAACAGCAGGTAAATGATATCAACAATAAAAATTAAAATAAAGTATGAATATATTAATTTTAAATGTTAATTTCAAATTTGGTTAATTCAAAAGAGGTTTTTACGGCCCGAAATTTAACATATCTCTCTCTCCATTTGTTAATTATATGGATTGCATAGTTATCAAACCGAGAAACGAAAACGAGAAACAAAGCAAAAACGAGAAGCAAGAAATAACGCTCCAAAAATTATTAAGAAATGGGAAGCAAAAATAGATATAGGTGTCTCATTCCCATTATATTGGGATGAACAATCATAATTTAAATTTTATCTTACATAAGATATTTGTGCAAAAGTAGGTGTCATATAGCCTTAGGTTTCAATATAACGATACTTAGGATCTATCTGGTAGGCTTTAAACTCAAGTTTTTCTAATTACTTCTTAGATACATACTCCTCTTGACTACTAAATGCGCCCTAACGAAAGCGAGTGTGGGAAACGAGCTTCCTGGGAAGCGAGTTTCTCACCTTATACATAACTTCCCTGCAACTATGATTCATTGTATGTATTTTTTGCATAATAAATACAAAAGGTTTTATGGGTATCAGACGTGTCTGTGTCCAAACTACAGTCTTTTGATATGACTCACAACAGCCATGTCCAAAAGCACGCCAATATTTGTATCTGCACGTTCGGCACATGACATATTTGTTGTCTTAAAAGAATCCGTGCAACATAGACCAGAAGTATTGATGGCTATTAACACATTTCAGCATGGAATACAAAAAGAGCACCAGATGTTGGTAGTCTGCCACTACTTACAAGGCTTGATGTTGTCATAGACTACTCACTGGCTCCTGCTGCTACAGACCATGAGGCAGTTTCAGCCTTGCAGGATTAGCACCTCGGAAGCATCAAACACCACCTCTTGTAAAATACCAGTGCAGCTAAAACAACTAATCAATTAGAGTCTCAATGGTATTTATCCTGATTCATAATGAAGAAATTCTTAGATGAGTGAGGCCACAGTGCAACTACTGATGACATGAAAAGAAAGTGTAGTTATAGAATAGGGAAAATTTTCATTTTATGCATATAAGCTGACACATTACAAAAGGGCATAACTGCGCTTACTAAAAGACTAACGTCGCTAATAAGAAGAAATCAAAAAACTACCAGCTAATTAAGCATGTCATTACAGTATACTGCCTCTTAAACTGAGTATGATGTCAGTCATGCCTAGCTAGAAAACATTAACCAAATGCTATCTCCCCACAAATTTTTATAGACAAAACACCTAAATGATCCAAGAATCTAGTGAAGGGTTTACCAATCTCCTCACAAACATTTTCTTTCACGACAAATGATCAATTTGATATAATTTGCTTGTTTGTTAAAGGACTTGATTAGAATCAGTACGTGACAAATGAATTTGATATAATTTGCTTGTTTGTTGAAAGACTTGATTAAAATCTGTACTAGAGCAACCTGATTATCAGAAAACATCTTCAAGAAAAGATGCACTCAAGCTCCTATATCACCTGGCAAGATATTCATAAAAATACACTGGGATGCAAAGACAACAATTAGACGTGTATAAGCCTCAACTTAAACTGTATTTCGATACAACCATAAAATCTGCTTCATGGCTTCAAAATGAGGAAGAAGAGTATTGCATTGCATTATCGACTCACAAACTGCCATAATGTGCATACATAAGGGTCTGATAGATCATAGATGAGCCAACAAGTCTTTTTGTGCAAATTTACTAAGATTCACTCATGGATCAATGCAAAGTCTATGACTAGAGTCCATAAATATTTCAGCAGGCCAAGCACCAAAATGTCCAGTTCTCCTCAATTAATCAATTAAATACTTCATTTAACACAGGAAGATCAGTTTTCTTCATTGTGCATTTCATGCCAAAACCAAGATCCTTCATTTCCCAAATATCCTCATGAACTTCTCTAACTTCCAATATCCACACCTTTTCGATGATGAGGTAATCATTGCTAACTTCTCCTAGTTGTCCAAAATTAGCATAGTTCTGAGCAGGGTTACCTAGTTCGCTGGGCACTAGGGCGAACCGCAAACTGGTTCGAAGCGAACCAGTTCGGTTCGTCCCGGTTCGTCATTTTTAGCAAATTGCTTGGTTATCTCAAACAGCCACAGTTCGTCTTCGCTGTATGTTTTTAAACGAGTTCGGTTTTGACCAATGCCATAGGTACTGAATACTGAGTCTCCTGACAGTGGGTAGGTATGTGGGGACCATGGGTATATTTCTCATTTTTGTAATTATGAGAATAAAATTGTTTTTCAAAACTACACTTAATCCTCTTTACAATTACCAAACTGTCATTATCTTATGCCTGCGTGAACTATACACTGCCCTTAGTCCTCTTTACAATTACCAAACTGCCATCATCGTATGCCTGCATGAACTATACACAGTTCACATGCTTGCGTGAGCTTTAGCTTTTCCATATATATATATAAGCGAATTAAGGTAGCGAACCAAGCTAATGAACTTAGTGAATTGAGAAACGAATTGTCTAATCCTACCCCTAGAGAACCGGGTTCGTTATAGAGTGGCGAACTGCGAACCGCGAAACCGAATTCAAACCGAGCAAACCAACGAACAAGGTAACAATGGTTCTGAGTTAAGATATTTTTGGTGGAAAATATTCATATACATTGGACAGTTAGGGTTAGTAAAATAGATTTCCTGGTACAGCCAATTTATTATGCATATAAGGCACAGCGCATTAATTGTCTGTCAGATGAAAACTAGAAACAACAAACTGAAACTATAATATTTGGAAGCTATTTCTGAAAACTATAATTTTCTTATGCTTTCAACTAATTCATCCATATTAAAAAAGAACATCTTAGAATCCAGAAATTGGAACTATGATATTTGGACATTGACAAGTTACAATGATAAACACAGATAAATGACAGAAACAAAAAAGATTCTTGCCATAACTTCTCACACACTGAGTAAATATCATGCTGCCAAAGGTAAATCCCATGGAAGCAGATATTTGATATTGTTCAGTATCCAAAGCATATTCAAAACACATGGGTAGAAATATGATGTGAACAAGATTCCTTCACCCAATATACTCCAGCTAAAATCATTGAAACTTACTGACAATGAAGAAAACACGCATTAATTTGATGGCACGCAATTCAGTTATAGTCAGCATCCATTTCCTTATGCTTCAATTCTAATGCCATACGCTCATTCTCAAGCTTCATCCTCTCATTTTCCATCCTCAGCTTATCCAGCTCCCTGTCTTTTTTCCTGCTAAATCTCTGCCACTTGAACCGTTGTTTCTCCAATTCCAACATCTGCACCTGAATCTTTACCTTCTGCTCTTCTAACTGAAGTGATCGAGACCTAATCCACTGCTTCTGAAACCAAGCTGCTTTAGTGCCTTCAGGGAACACTTGAGGCATATCAGCAAGGACATCTTGTGGATTAGAGTGGGATATTTTGTTACAGTCTGGAGAAATGGAAGGATTCCCAAAACTTGCATCTTCATGGTCCTGCCCTTGTTTCAACTTCTTCATAAAGCCCCCTGGCACCCCATATATTCCCCCATTATCCTCATGTAAAGCATGATCCTCTTCAACTTCGTCATCACTTTCTTCATCTTGATCATCTTCATCAATATCATCTTGTGGGTGCCTTCCGGCATCATGAATCTCCTGATCATCCCTACTTCTAAGAGCCAACTGTAAGGACCTTTGCAGCACCGGATCAGCAGGCAGATGCAATCGATTCCCATTATGGTATGAGCACATCTCTTCATAAAACAGATGCTTCGAGCTTAGAATCTTCCTAACATCATCCTTTGCTTTCTCCGAGAGGTGATTCATCATGTCCAAAAGTGCAGGGTTTTCAACAACCTTGCAAGAAGTGCCTCTTCCAAGGACATCCGTGAGCCTCTTGTACCTTTTGTTGAGATCATTAAACTTGTCCTCACATTGCTGTGGCGAGACATAACACCCCCTCTCGGCCATAACCTTCGAGACCGATTTCCACTTCCCCTTCTTCTGTAGGATCGAAAATTTCCTTCTTCCTCCAGTGCTACACTCAGAGGGCGCATCCTCGCCTATATAAGAAACAACAGTAATCAGAAGCCTCACTATTGAGTCGGTCCATTTCATACGCTGCCACGGGGACCCCTTCTTTCCCTTCCCCATTTTGTTGTGGCCATCAATGCCATCTTCATTAAAGCTAGGCTCATCCTCATCACTTGTGGAAATTTTCCCCTTGTCACCCTTATTGTAATCTACCATGGAAATGGGTTGATCACAATTGTGCATGTTTCCCACCGTGAGAGGAAACCCCTCGTGAATTGGCGGATGGACCATAGACCCCTGGTGAGGATGGGGGTACTGTCGTTGATGGAGGGTATGTGGGGTTTGTTGGTTATGAGTATGCACTGGTCCTTGCAAATCAAGAACTCCATATGAAGCACCTGGAATCATACTTCCCACTGATAAATTCCCTTCCATTGCTCCTTACAGAAGAAAACTTCAGATCAAAAACATGAACCCATTTTCTCTTAAAACCTTAATCCAATTGCACTTCCTCGTCTATAGAATCCATTTGGCCATCATTCATCGCTTGTACAGAAATTTCCTCTTTAAATGTCTACATAGATTCTTGGACTGATCTAAACTCCTCAAGAAATTTCCCTATGAAGTTCTTCGTCGAAACCGATTAACCAGAGTTAGAGGAGAGAACCCATAAATATATTGTGCACAGAAATTTAAAAAAAAAAAGAAAAAAGGAAAGAGCAAGCAAAACCCTAGATAATGAAAATCACCAGCTACTCTACAAGAGTCAGCTCAAGCCAAAAACAAAACCCCTAAAGACATGCAGATTAAAACCTAAACCCATTAAAACAACTCAATATCAAGCAAATAACCAACCCAGAAACACAGTTCCCACTTTCAATCCTACGCTGGAATTTCTAAAACTACAAACGATTTTTCAGATACCAACTAAGAAACCCGATTCAAAATCATTAAAAAAAAAAAAAAAATTGAAGAAAAAAATATCAAAATGAACCACAGCTCATACTCATCAACTAACAACACAGAGCAACTTATCTGGATCGAAAGCTAAATATATGAATTTGAACTGATACCCAGATCACCATTAGAGAGGCTCCAGCATTTGCGCCGAGAATCGAGGTGGAGGATCACGTAAAAGTTAAAACAAAGTTCCATTTTTGCTATATGTTGGAAGAGAAGAACGGAGACTTATAAACGAAATACAGAAAGAGCCAAAGCCCAGTGGGGCTCGGTAGGTTCAATGTATGGGAATATATTGTGGCCCCATTTTACAATATCCGAGCCGAGCCTGGCCTGGCCAAGCTCAAGCCTGAAGATGCTCAGGCTCGGCTTATCCTTGGCTTGAGTTTGAATTGAGCTTAGCTTAAATAAGTTTGGTTGAGCTTGAGTTTGGCTTTAGCTTGAATTTGATTCAAGTCCAGTTTGGATTAGCTAAGCTTGATTCGCATAGGTTATTTTAGTAAATTTTATATGATATATATTTATGTTTTTTAAAGTCATCCAAAGGGGGAGGAGGGTTTGGCCAGACCCATATCAATTATTTTAAATAAAATGAAATTGATACAATTTGAGGGGGACGTTAAAGCCTTACCCCTAAACTAAACGGTCAAAAATCAAATGTTAACACCTGATACTACAAAGAGTATTTATCAATGTGAATCATGCTCCCAACCAGTAGAATTTCCTTCAACTCCGAAAGATTTTACTATCTTGATTCCTGCAAGCTTCTTTCAATAAAAAATTAATAATTTCGTTATTTTCTCGAAACACACGTTGAAAAATGATGTTACATTTGATTTTTAATTTTCAAATATCCTTCCACTAGTACCAAGTTTTTCATGGAGGCCCAACAATTTCGTTGATCATTTTAATAATGACTATAGAATCAATTTCTACAATAATCTTGGAAAGGCCAAGTCTTTGCATAAGGTACACTCATCATAAATAAATAGTTCTAATCTCTACTAGAGTGTTTGAATTAATAACGTATGCTTAAATTACAATAAAAATTTAAATAAATTAATTTATTCATTCATACATATAAAAAATTAGAATAATACTTTAGTAAGTAGAGAATTGGGGTTAGATTTATTGTTTTTAATTTCTTAACTTTCTTTTGTTGTTATCTTCTAGACTTATTTATTATAAGTCTAAAAAATATTATAAGTTATAATTTTAAAAAAAAAGTTAATATATATTATTATATATTAAAACAAATATATTATAAAATAAATTATATATATAATATTTCAAATTGGGCCCAAACTAGCTTGAACCCGACTTGCTTAAATATATGAGCTCAAATAAAAACTTAGCTTGGCTTGTTCAACCCTGAAATGTCAGCTTGGTATGAACGAGCCACTTGAGAGTAGTCACGTTTACAAGACACTTGATCTCAATTATTAAGGATTACTATATCCTAGGATTTGTATAATTGCACTTTTTTAAACCCGAGCTTTTGGTAGGAGTGGTGTAGACGTAACCATAGTAAGTGGGCTAACATGCATAGGGTGGGACCTATCATTCATGGGTCCCACTTAAGGATATTTGTTTCCAATGCCAGAGGCCTGCTAGATTACATGATCACAAGGAGTCAAGGATCCCTCTTCCATAGATTGTCTCTACTGTATATTTGTTTCTGATTTCGTAAGACCCTACTATTATTTAATTGCTACATGGGAAATGGGGAACTTAATTACTTTTATTTGCCGTGGCTGTTTATCCAAGCATCTTAAGCCACCACTGGCATTGGGTGCTATCTTATACTTGGTGGGATTCCCGCTCGAAAGTTCTTTTACAGACTTAAAAAATTTCGATAGGTGAGATGCTGTGATTCTTAGACCCAAAAAAAGATAAAAAATTGTGTGATTCATTGTTAACTCATTTATCCCAATAAGTTATTGCTCCCCTATATGTTTATTATTTGCAAGTGTATAATATATATATATATATATATATATATAAGCAGGGTTAGCCAGATGTTTACCAATACAAAACTAGGTATGTCGTCGGTAGATTAGTAAATTGTAAAATCTGAAACAGTGTTGATTAAAGAGATAAGGTTTGAGATTAGTCTTTAGATAGGGTAAGGCCGGTTTAGTGATGTCTCGACTCTAAACCGAAGACGAATCACTCTTGAGCCAGTACATGATGTCGGCCTAGTTGTCACTTTTGTAGAGAAACAAAATCAAACAAAGATGTAATCAAACAGTACACAAGTGATTTACGTGGTTCAGCCAAAAGACCTACGTCGATGGGCAATGATGATCAGAATTTTTTATTATGAAAAAACAATGGTTGCAAGAGATCTCCCATTCTCATAATAACCCTCTCTCTTTGTTTTTTCACAAACTTATAAACCCTAGACCAAAATCTAGTAGGAGTCCAACTAAAAAACAACTCTTATTCAAAATAGAAAATTCTTGAAGTTGTGGTTCTATTTTTCTGATGCTCGTTCGAGCCAGGCAAGTCTCGCTCAAGTGAGATTGTTACAGGTTTTAATAACAATTGCTTGGCCAGAGAAGACAAACACTAGAATTACACTTTCACTCGAACCAAAAAATGCTCGCTTGAGCAAACACAAACATAAAAGGGTAAATTCGAGCCATACTCAACAATTCTCTACCTTGGCAAGAATTTGAGCCACACCACATTAATCTCCACCTTGACTTGAATTCTCTTAAGCCAATCAGAAGATACTCATCAAATCACCACCTCCAATGTGCCTCGCAAGGCGCTCAAGCTCGTAGAATATTGATCAAGCCCAAGCAATGGTTGAACTTGACCACTGGAACTGCATTTTTTTTTAATCTCACCATCACTTAAGTAGTGTTTGGATACACTTCTAAATTGACTTTTGAGAATAACTTCTCCATGAGTCAAAAGTCATAAAAGGTTGAAACATTAGCTTTTAAGGAAAGCTACCCCAAACTATCTTTTGTGGGAAGTCCCAAATTTTCTTAAAAAATTTATTATTCTTAAGAAGTTCTTCCCTTCTCGAAGAAGTTTATCCAAACAAGTCCTTACAATCTCTCAAACAATGTAAAATTGAACATCAATGTGCTTGGTTTGGTCCTCATATGATGAACGTGGTTCTTCGCCAAATGAATAGCGCCCAGACTATCACAATATACATCAACATGTTCTTGTAATATCACCAAGCAAACTCTAGAGCCATAATGTCTTCTTCACAACCTCATTCATTGCCACATACTCTGCCTTAGTCGTAAATAGAGCAACCATCGGTTGTAACATCGACCTCCAACTAATCAGTCCATGGACTAATATGAAAACATAGCATGTAGTGGACCTTTGCTTATCCAAGTCACCTGCAAAGTCGAAATCCACATAACCACCAACATGGGACTCTAAAGTGTTGTCTCACTAATACACCCCGTAGATATCTCAATAACCATTTCACTGCTTGCCAATGTTTTAATCTTGGATTCACTATGTATTTGCTAACCACAGTGACTGCCTGTGAAATATCCGGGCGAGTGCATACCATTGCATACATCACGCTCCCAAATTGTACTCACATATAGAACATGAGACATATACTCATACTCGTCCTCACTATTAGGAGTCATAGTTGTTAAAAGTCTAAAGTGAGCAGCCAATGGAGTACTCACTACCTTCAAGTTCTCCATCCCAAATCTAGAATCACCTTCTCTAGATACTTCCGCTGCGACAAACATAACTTTCTCCTCTTCCTTTCCCTACGAATCTCCATACCGAGGATGTTCTTAGCTTCACCCAAATCATTCATCTCAAACTCCTTACTGAGTTGAGATTTCAACTTGTTGATTTCATCCATGCCCTTAGCAGCAAATAGCATGTCATCAACATACAAAAGGAGATAGATTAACGACCTATCAAAAATTTTCTTGAAATATACACAATGGCCGTATTCACTCCTAGTGTAGGTCTGTCTTAACATATATGTGTCAAACCTCTTATATCACTACCTTGGTGATTGTTTCAGTCCGTATAAAGATTTCCTCAATTTACACACTTGTCTTTCTTTACCACCGACCTTGAAACCCTCAAGCTGACTCATAAAGATCTCCTCCTCCAAATCACCATGGAGAAATGTTGTCTCGGCATCAACCTACTCCAACTCAAGATCAAACTGTGCTACAATAGCCAACAATACACGGATCAAAGTGTTCTTCATAAACGGTGAAAACACCTCAATATAGTCCACACCTTCCTTTTGCGCATAGCCCTTAGCTACAAACTATGCCTTGTATCTAACATCGTTAGATCTTGGAAAACCTTCATTTATTGCATATACACACTTGCACCATATAGCTTGCTTCCTGTTACCCAACTCGACAAGTTTCCAAGTCTGGTTTCTATGAAAAGAACTCACTTATGAAAATCTTATATTCCTTACGATGATTGTCATTCACTACCTCCTTGAATGTGACCGGCTCATCTCATTCAATTGTTAGCGCATAAGCTATCATATCTTCAAAACTATAGTGAATCATTGCTTTAAGTATCTTTTTGGGTCTACCACTTGCTAACAACTGTTTTTGTTGTTGTTGTTGCTATTGCGATTTCTACTCAATTGCTCATTCACTTGGAACAATCTCTTCATCAATTTCCAGTGATGTTTCTGGAGTATTAAATCTCACCTACATGATATCATTTGTATCTTCCTCATCTACACACTTCTACTTGTTGGAGTTTGAATAGCAAATTCATCAAATGTCACTTCTCTACTAATTACAAACTTATACAATTTGGGACACCATGATCTATACCCCTTCACTCCACTTGCATAACCGAGAAAAATGTTCTTCTTAGCTCTTGGATGAATCTTATTTTCTTTGATATGAAAGTAAATAGGACATCCAAAGACTAAGAGATTTGTAATTAGTAGGTTCAACTTATCATACCTCATGAGGAGTTTTGAACTCTATACCTATTGATAGTGGTATGTTTATTAAAGAGCATGTCTTATTAACGACCTCAACCCAAAACTCTCAACCCAACCTGACGTGGGATAGCATGCATCGTGCTCTTTTCAATAAAGTACGATTCATTCATTCTGCAATATCTTTTCTTCTTTTACTGTAAAGTGTATGGCAATCCCTTCATTCTCGCAAAACTTCAAGAATATTGTGTACTTGTACTAACCCCATTATCAGTTCTCAATTGCTTAATCTTCTTGTCAGTCTACTTCTCAACCATTGCCTTCCACTTCTTGAAGATTTTGAAAACTTCTTCATTTCTCTTCAAAGTATAAACTCGTACTTTGCACAAGAAGTCATAGATAAAGGAAACAAAATGCCTTGATCCCCCTTTTGAGGATCCTCAAACAACTTTCATAATCTCATCTTCCACTACAAACTTGCAGCCATTGGAGTCTAAAGCACCCAAAGAAATAAGATTTTTTTTCAACTCTAGAACATGCCTAACATTTCTCAAATTTTTCTCTGTTTCATTATTCATTTTGATCTTGATTGTCCATATCCCCACTATCTTATAGGAAATATTATTTCCCATCACGATAGTATCACTGTCACACCCGTATAGGTAGCAAACAATTCCTTGATAGGACACATATGATATGAACAACCTGAGTCAAGAATTCATTCATTCGAAGTATACCTATTGCGAGATGTTACAAACAAAACATTTGCAACATCATTTGAATCATTCTCTACCACACTAGTTATGTCAAAATTTGTACCCTTATTTCTATAATCTTTATCTTTGAGCTTCAGATAGTTTGCCTTAAAGTCCCCTTCTTGTGACAAAAGTAACATTTTGAATCATTTCGATTCTCTAATTTAGATCTGGACCTTCCCTTTCCAGAATTCTTATTTTGTCATCCTCTAGCAATCAATCCTTTTACATGAGAATCATTACCAAGAGCCTACTTCCTAAATTCATTTGAGAGCAGTGCTGCTATAACATTATCATATTTGATGGCATCCTTTCCATATAGCAATGTAGCGACTAGATGCTCATACGTATCAGGAAGAGAGGGAAAGAGAATAAGAGTTTTATCTTCATCTTCTAACTTAACTTTTTGTTTAGAAGTTCAGAGAAAATTCTACTAAACTAATTAAGATAATCATGCATAGACGTACCGTCCTTCATTCAAAACGTGTATAGTTATTTCTTAAGGTATAATCGGTTGGTGAGAGACTTCGGTATATAGAGACTCTCAAGCTTCAACCAAATTAAAGTATCCAAATTCTCATACATAAAACTATATGTGTTTTCCTTCATTAAACACAACTAAATAATACTACATGCTAGAAGATCATATTCCTCCCCATTATCATCCAACATGTCTTCATGTTTATCCTTTAGCACCTTCACTGCTCTGTGTAGACCCTGCTCATTTAAAACATCATTCACTTGGACTTGTCATAGCCCAATTTTGGTGTCATCTCTTACTTCAATCTGAAGCTCTTATACCAATTAATTTGTTGTGGAATAACCCATAGGATCAATCGAAAATAGAACCAATAGAAACCAAACAAATATAGAAACAAAAATAAATAAAGATGCAATCACTTAGTACACAAGAAATTTAAGTGGTTTGGCCAAAAGATCTACATCCACAAGCAATGATGATCAGAGTTCTTCTCACAAGATATTTCAAAATAGCTCTCCCTCTTTGATTTTTTACAAATTTATAAACCCTTGACCAAAATCTAGCTTAAATATCCAGTAGGAGTCCAACTAAGAAACAACTGTTATTCAAAAAATAAAATTCTTGAAGTTGTGTTCTATTTTTTTGATACTTGCTCAAGACAAGCAAGTCTCGCTTGAGCAAGATTGCTATTAGTTTTGGTAACAATTGCTCAGCCAAAACTGATAGACACTGGAATTACAATTTCGCTCGAACCAAGAAATGCTCGCTTGAGCAAACACAAACATAAAAGGGTAAATTCGAGTCACACTCAACAACTTTATTGTGTCATTCCCAAGATTCTAGCATCATCAAATTTGCTTCTAATGAGCCAACATATCACCAAGATCTCCTTAATCAAGTCAAGCATCCAACACAAATTGATACAATCGAGCATGTGCACAAATCATACATACCCACGCTCGTCGAATAGAAAGGGAGCCTCATCACCATATACAACAAACATTGTGAGCATAAAAACTCATAACACGGTTCTATATCATTGATCGAGCAACCAAGGCTAATCAAGTTTTGTAGCAGATTGTGATAGAGATCCACAGAATCATACAACTCATCCTCCAACAGATCATCTTAATTTTTTAATTTGTTTCCTTTATTCTCTCCCATATTTTAGGATAGTTTCTATCCATGGATACGGTGGATATCTTTATGATTTTAGTTTCCTTTTATTGTAAATCTTCTCTATGATTATAAATAAACACCACAGGATGATAATCAACATATTGATCTGATCATTCTTTTCAAAATGTGTTTATAGTATCAAAGCCACAAGCGATCTATGACCTGAATTTTTTTTTCAATCTTCTTCCTCGTTCCTTATACAATGGCTACTGGTCCATCCTCACTTCCCATAATTTCTATCTCTTCCATCCTTAACCTTATCTCAATCAAACTTAATCCCACAAACTACCTTCTCTGAAAAATTCAGTTCGTCCCACTCCTTGAAAGCCAAAATCTTATGGGTTATGTTGATGGAACCTCACCACCCTCACCTCGATTTCTTTCTGCTTCCTATTCTGAAACTCCCCAACTCAACCCTTTATATGAGAAATGGCACCAAACCGATGAACTTCTATTGAGTTGGATCAATGCAACTTTTCTGAGGAAGTTTTGTGTGAAGTAGTTGGCCTCAATACGACTCAAGAAGTCTAGAAAATATTGGCAAAAACCTATGCCCAACGTTCCAAACGGAGGGAATATCAACTTCGCCACTAATTCCAAATCAGCAAAAGGAAAATAGCTCAAGGTCAGAATACCTTTGCAAGTTCAAAGGACTGTGTGATAGTCTGGTAGCAATAGGACATCTTGTCTCCGATGAGGATCGCTTCTTTTGGGTTCTCAATGACCGAGGTCTTGGTTATGAATCCTTTGTCACTTCAATTCTGGCTAAGCCACCAATCTCATCCTATGATCAGTTAGTTCCCAACTTAATCAGCCAAGACATTCGAAGTGTTGAAAGTTGATCCCTCTATGATGATGCCTTCATCTCTCAAGCAAGCAATCGCAATTTTAACTCTGGACAAAAGTTCCCTCATTCCACTTCCAACAATGGTTGTCATCAAGCTCATGTAAACTTCAACAAGTCCTCTCCTAATCGCAACATCCTTAGGGCACTTCCCCTCATTTTTAGGTGTGTTGCAAGCAAGACCATAGTGTCATTGATTGTTGGCACGAGTTTCTTAACTCTTATCCAAGCAACTGACACAGAAGCCACAACCACCACCTTCTCAAGCACTAACAACGTTCAACATTTCAGACCCATCTGATCCTCAATGGTATCCTCACACCTGAGCTTCATCCCATATGACAAAGAATGAAGGAATGTTTCAATCTCTCTGACCATATGCTGGTACCAATATGGTTCTCATTGGTGATGGATCTTCTTCACCCATTACTCATGTGGGAACCATTTTCTTACCAACTACCCATAGTCCTCTTCCTCTTTGTGACACTCTTCTTGTTCCAAATCTTACCAAAAATCGTATTCCCGTCAGTCAATTAACATCTCAACTCAATTGTTCTTTCCAATTTTCACCCACTAATTTTGTGATAAATAATCATAGCACATGAAAAATGATGAGAACGGGGCTTAGATATGGCGACCTGTAGGCTTTTCAATTAAAAATAGTGGCATTGTTCACCACCAAAGTTTCTTCAGTTTCTACAACTGTATGGAATCAACGCCTAGGTCATCCCTCGGCAAAAATTGTACGATTGCTCCATAAGAAAAATGTTATTCACATTCCTTTAATGCAATCCAAGGACTCTTCTTGTACTGGCTGTAACATGGGAAAATTTTGTCGTTTTCCATTTCCAAAACATACATATTCTCCTTCTCAACCTCTCTTTAAAATTGACACCAACATTTGAGGACCTTCTCCTATCCCCCCTCCCTTTTCGGGATTTAAATAAAGTATTATTTTTAATGATGACACACACAAGGTATACATGGTTCTATCTTCTCCATAAAAAAATCTGATGTCTTTCCTTGTTTTCTAAAATTCCAAAAGATGGTTGAAAATCGATTTGATAAAAAGATCAAAATCTTTCAATGTCATGGTGGTGAAAAATTCTCCTCTACACCATTCATTTCTCACCTTACTAATTGTGGTATATTTCATCAAGTCTCTTGTCCGCACATGCCTCAACAAAATGGAGTTTCTGAATGGAAATATCAACATGTAATCGAAACCACTCTCACCCTTCCTTTTTATAGTAAAGCTCCTTCCTCCTGATGGGTTGAAGCTTTTGCAACAACTTATCTAATTAATCGTATGCCAACTCCAGTTTTACAAAATATTTCTCCTTTCTCTATCCTCTTTAGAAAATCACCAGATCATGAGCTTCTTCGTACTTTCGGATGTCAATATTTTCCATACTTATGTGCCTATTCCAACAATAAATTTGATCCCAAATCACATCCCTACATATTCATTGGGTATAGTGATATTCATAAATGTTTTCGTTGTCTAGACCTCTTCTCTCATCAAGTCTTTATTTCTTGTCATGTCATCTTTGACGAATCTAATTTTCTATTTGATACATCTAATTCATCCAGCATTATTTCTAACCCCAACCTTGACATACTGTCATGGATATCTCCTCATTCCTCACCCATCTCTCCATCACTTTGCATATTCCCTACACTCATTCTCCACTCACACTCTCCATCGACTTACAACCTACCTAAGGCAATACTTCTCGCATTCATCCTGCTCTATCTGACTCTCACACCCACATAGATGCTTTATTTTCACCCACATTATCCATTCTTTCCTCTTCACATCAATCCATCTCAAATAATTTCGAGATTGACATTCCAGACGCTAGTCCTTCTCATAATCCTTTTTCTCTCATTAATGTTCTAGGTTGCTCTCTCTCAATTATTCTTCCTCCTATTTTCCTCTCAAAACTCACCACTCAATCCACCAACATCCATCCTATGGCCACCCGATCAAAAACGTACAAAACACCAACCCTTAGACTTGTAACAATCTATCATCCCTTACCTCCCCAAGCCTTAACCAATTATTCTTCATCTCACCTTTATTTTTCTAATGCCTTCAATAATTTTGATGAACCACGCACCATTCGCTCGGCCAGTCAATCTCTCCATTGAAATGCAGCCATGCAACATGAGTTGGCTGCCCTCTCTGAAAATAAAACATGGACTTTAGTTCCCCGTCTTTCTTCTGTGAACGTTGTGGGTTCTCAATGGGGTTGTAAGACAAAGTATAATGCTAATAGTTCTATCAAGCGGCACAAAGTTCGTCTTGTCACCAAGGGATATAGTCTGTAAGAAGGAATAGACTTTGAGGAAACATTTTGGTTGTGAAAATGTCTACCATCCAAACCATACTCACAATTGCTACAATTAAGCATTGGCATCTACGTTAGCTAGACGTTAAAAATGCTTTCCTACATGGGCACCTCAATGAAGAGGTTTTCATGGAGCCGCCACCCGTTTCATTAGTACTCTCCACCCCAACCATGTTTGTGCTCTTCATAGTGCTATCTATGGCCTAAAACAAGCACCTAGAATGGGATTCGACATGTTTCATTCTTTTCTTCTTTCCCTTAGGTTCAATTCCACTCACGCCGACACTTCCTTATTTGTTCTCTATTCCGAAACTCATGCAGTCATTCTCTTATTATACGCTAATGATATCATTCTTGTGTGTGATGATAACAATCTTTTTCAACACTATATTGATCGCCTCGGTCGCGAATTTTTATCAAAGAAATCGGTCTGTTACACATTCTTCTTAGGTATTGAAGAACTTCACTCTCCATCTTCAATGTTTCTTTCTCAAACGAAATATGCCTGAGACCTTCTTCACCGGCAGCGCATGGAAAACTGCAAACCAGTGGATACCCCTTTAGTTTGCAGCCATTCTTTCACTTCTACTACTCCATCACTTTCCAACCCCTTTGAATGTATTGTTGGAGTTCTCCAATATTTAACTTTTACTAGACCTGATCTCACTTAAAATGTAAATACAATTTGTCAGCTCATGCAATATTCTCCAAGCAAGTCTTATATGCAAGTTTTCAAACACGTTCTTTGATATCTCAAATCGACTATTGATAATGGTCTTCAAATTACTGTCAACTATACACTTCATCTTCATGGATATTCGGATGCAGATTGGGCTCGTTGCGCTTCAACAAGACATTCTACATCAAGTCATGCTATGTTTCTTGGCTCCAATTGCATTTCCTGGAGTGCCAAGAAACAACCTACAATTGCATGCGCAAGCACGGAATCTGAATATTGTTCACTTGCAAGTACCCCATCAGAAATTACTTGGTTGTCATATACCATTCAAGCAATAGGCATTCCTCCTCTTCTACACCAACCATGATCTACTGTGACAATATAAGTGACACACGTTTGCCGTCTAATATGGTGTTCCATAATTTCAAAAAGCCTTATCCCATCTTGAAGAAACTTTGAAGAATGAATTAAGACCTCAAGGAAAAGATTAAAGATGAAAAGCATAATGAGATTAAGTGAGAGTTCTTTTTTTATTATTATTACATGTGATACATATATTCTATTCTCTCTTTCTTTTCTTTTTAGTCTTTTCAGGCTTTTTTTCCTTTATCTTTTAGGCCATATAATCTCTTATTGATTTCTCTTCTAATCGTTATCTTTCTTCATTTTTATTTTTACTAGGGGGAGTTTTTTTTCAAACTTAAAGTTCAAAAAGGCTCCTTTTCATTGGGATTTTTTTGTTATAGTTAAAGAGAAGTTCTTTCTAGGATTTTCCCTTCTATTTTCTAACATATACATTCTCTTGATTGATTTCTTCTCCAATTATGATCTTTTATCCTTGTGTTTTGACTAGGAGAGAGACGACTCCTTAAACCTAAGTTCAAAATCTCCTTCTCAACGGAATATTTTTGGATATAGTAAAAGGAAAAGTCTTTCCATGTCTTTTTTAAAAGAAATTATTTTCTAACATATGCATTCTCTTGATTGGCTTTCTTTCCAATTTTAATCTCTTCTCATTTTGTTTTGTCTAGGGAGAGAGGAGAGAAAAGAGTCTTTCTATGCATTTTCTCAAATCTAAAGTTCTAAGAAGCTCTTCTTCATTTGGATATTTGGATTCTCTTCTAATCTTGATCTTTACTTACTTCGTATTCTGGTTAAGGGAAGAGAAAATCATTTCTAGGTTTTTTTTGGAACTTGAAGTCTATATTATCTTCTTTAAGAAAGAAATAGTTCTCTTAAACCCAATGCTTCTCATGCTTCAAAAGAATATTTGAGGAGAATCTTTAATTTTTTCTCATTAAGATTCATGTTGAGGAAAGGGTTAAGTATAGATTATTTTCCTACTTTTCTTTTTAGACATCTCTTTTAAAGAGAGTGACTAATGATATATATAACCACTTGAGCTAAAAAGAATAAAGAAAATATATCTTTCTCTCACCTTCAAGCAATATTTGATTTTTATTTTGCTTAGCCGATTGATTTTCCAGAGACATATAAAATGACAAGAAAAGTTAAGGTAACCATCTTTTGAGTGGATGGACTGGAGTTTTTAATACCTTTGTCAATTCATAATTGAATCTCCTTAGCCAAATCTCCCATATTTTCATAGATTTTGAGTCATTTAATTTTCTCTAAAAATTTATTTTAAGGTGACCAATCACACCTCTTTATAATGATTGTCGCAACTCCAAATTCTCATGTTAACTCACTTGAATTAATGTGAAAATGACCTTATGTCATGCACTTATGATTGAAATCCCTTGAAGGTTGCTAAGTTATATTCATCTTGGACTTTCCCTAATCTTCAACATTAACACACTCTGTTAGCTTTTGAGAGCGTCTTCCATCCATTGAAATCTCTCTCTCTCTCTCTCTCTCTCTCTCTCTATATATATATATATATACTAGCAAAGACCTCGTGCGATGCACGGTAATAATCAAGAATCAAGAATATCTAAAATTAAATAATATTATTATTTATTTAAATATTAAGTAATATATTTTAAGAATATTTCATAAATTTTATTTTTAATAGTATTAGTTTTTTTATTATTTGATATATATTATCATTTGTATTAATTAATTAATTTTATAATAATAATTTATTATTATTTTAATCACATTTATAGGAAAATCATAAGTTATTTAGTATTAAACTTAAATTAATACACCCAAGAGTTGGAGATAAGAGAGAACTCTATAATAGTGGAGATAGATAGGACTCTAGGATGAGATAGTGGGTCCCAAACCTATAAGAGTTGGAGATAAGAGAGGAGTCTATAATAGTAGAGATAGAGAGGGCTCTAGGATGAAATAGTGGGTCCCAAATTTGAATGGTGGAGATTAAAGAGAACTGATGACTTAAATCAAACAGTGGAGATTAAAGAGGGAAGCCACATGGCATCCCTAGGATTGAACGTATAAGTGTTTTGGGAGATAGAGATGTGTGAGCGAAAATTTAGGAGAAGTTAAAGGTTATTTTCTTTGACATCAGTTTGTAAAGACGTACTGTTTGATAACTGATGACCTAAATCAAACGGTGGAGATTACAGAGGGAAGCCACATGGCTTCCCTAGGATTGAACGTATAGGATTCAAGAGATTGGAATTTGGAGAGCAGGGAGAAAGTCTTATTTCTTTATATTATAGTATATATATATATTGGTGTGTAGTTGGACCTCTGTAGTATTGACCAGAGTTGGTGGTTATTCAGAAAGTTGATAGGCTTGGTGTAGTGCAGCAGGCATTGAGGCCATGGTGTGAGCCGTTTAGCCGATGTAAGTCACCGTTTGGCCATTGCTGAATCAACAAACTGAGGTAAACTTAGCTCATCTAGAAATTCTTCAGTGTACTACAGAGTAAGATGAATCATCATCTCTTCCCCCGAAGCATGTCCTCTCGGGAAGTTCACAGTCAAGATGATACAATGAATAACGAAGAACACATGTTTGTGAATAGTGAATCCGAGTTAAATAATTGAAATATACCTAAGGTAGCAGTAGAAGATATCTACAGACTATGTACATTTAAACTATTCTCCTCATATTCTATAAAAACAGTTGAGCGCACTCTACCTCTTAGAAATCATACATATAATACTTATAAATTATTAGATAAGGATACTATAAATAACCTTAAAAAGAAATACAACTTTATTCACTTTGGCATGATACAGGTGGCGGCCAAGCCACTTACCAGATTAGGAATTAATAGTTCTATTTTACTATATCTTAGAGATTGCAGGTTCTTAGATTTCTCAGATAGCCTCTTAGGAGCCATCCAGACTAGTACAGCACAAGGTTCAATATATTTTAATTGTTATCCAAATTTCTCTTTAGATTTAAGAGATTCCCATGTCTTAGAAGCTTTAACTTTAGATGTTCATACTAAAGGTATAAACATGCATCCAGGATCCAGACCTCTAGTTCTAGTTTATAGGATAAATTACAAGGTTATGAATACCACATTAAATCCTAAAGCTATTCACCATTTTAATAGAGATAACAAGTTTAATGAGATCATTTATGATCATCCAGATAATGAGATAAAACCTAGAATAATTAATTGAGAAGAAATCGAGTTTCCAGAAAGTTGGACGTTAGTCAATATGACTCAACCTCCTCCTATGCCTATCCAGGAACCTAACCAGATCATTGATCATGGTAAAGGTAATATTGAGATCTTATTTCCCAGATTAATTAGGAATCCCTCTTACAGAATGCCTTCCAGAGAATCTCATCACATTTCAGCCCAGATCTTCTTGTTCTAATATCCCTAGCACAAGTACAATACATTTAGAAAATACTTCTAGACTTCCGCTTCATACTCCAGATAATCTAGTATTTAATACTCCCATACAGACTTCTCATAATACTGTTCCTGAGTATATCCATACTCAACCGGTCAGGTTTTCACCTGAACAGGAACTCCATAATACCAATCTAGAAGGAGTAAAAAATTCTCATATTCCAGAACCGTATTATACAGAACATAGTAATAACTTCCAGGATATGAATAGTCCAGATATTATTCTAAATAGTTGTTCATCTCCAACACATTCAGATATGAATCCACCTAGAGTTTACACTTGTAATATGTTAGAAATTGCTCCAGCATTTAAGATAGACTATCCTAAGTTAGAAAATGATTTAAATTTACCAGATAAGAAGAATAAAAGATTATGGTTATTAGACAACTTTAGTAAAGCAAAAATAGACATAATCATTCATGATTATTTAAGAGATATTGATAGAACAAGAAAACTTCTCACCTTCTTTCCATGGTTTACGGATCATTATTGTAAAATTCATAAGATAGATCTTTCTACATTCCCTTCTGCTTACAATCATAAGCCAATAGATTATAATGTTTCTCCACCTAAAGTTGATCTTCCAGATTGCAAGAAATGTTATTCCATAGGTTATTACTTACAATGCTTAGATTGTAGTGAATTAGTAGAAAGAAAAAATCAAGAATTTTATACTAAGATAATTCAAGAAGCTTATGAATATACTCCATCTAAACGGATAGTTAATCATTTCATTAGTATAAATGCTATTACTATTAGTAAAACTACTTGGGTACTCGACAATGAACGAAATACTAAGATACAAGCCGCTCATCCTCCATTCAATAAGATTAAACTTCCCTTAGAAAATGAATCTTTCTTAACTTGTAGTCCCCTTAAAGATAAAAATGAAAAAGAACCAGTTATGCCTTCAGACATTAAAAGATTAATGGAACAAAATAATTATACTAATCTCCATCTTAGAACCATAGGAGAACAGTTAAATAGAGTAGAACAAATTGTAGCAACAGAACCCATAGTACCTCAAGCTCTAGAAAGTTCTACTAAGATATATAATATTCCAGTTACATTTTCGAAACAAGATGACACTCCATTATTTAGGCCATTTGAAATCCCTAGCCATCATAGGAAGGAATTAGCTAAAGCTGCTCTTTTATCCAGATTAGATAATAGACTTAAAGAATTAGAAAATGACTTTAGTACAATCATTAACAAAGAAGTTCCTTCCACTCCCCAAATTGATGATGCAGCATCTGCTTGTCCATTAGAAATAGTTAAGGTTCCAGCATCAGAAATCTTAATTACTTGTCCTTTAGAATTAGGTAATTCAGATAATGAAAATGAAATAGACAAGATAGAACAAGTATTTCATCCGTTAGAGCCTACAAGTTTTCCCCATAAACTTTCCAACTTAAACAAAGTAGAATGGGATCAACCTTCCTCTTCCCATACTAGGAATTACTATTCTAGACCTACGTTTCCCGATATGCAATTTGAGGAATTACATCCTTATATCCAGAATTCTTACAAGAGTGGTACCATCTATGAATGAAATATTGATGGTATGTCTGAACATCAGATTCTTAATAGACTCCAAGAAATGACTATGGTCAGTAATGCTTACCAAGTCTCCTCCATTCCAGATCATACTATAGCCCAATCCTTAGTTGCAGGATTTACAGGACAACTTAAAGGATGGTAGGATAACTGCCTTACTTTTGAAAATAGAAGAATTATTCTTAGTGCTTACAAAAAGAATGCTGATGGCTCTTACATCCTTGATGCTAGTGGCCAACAGATACAAGATGCCATAGCTAATCTTTTATTCTCCATTTATAAACATTGGTTAGGTGATCCTTCCATGTTCAAAGATAAATTTGCTGATTTACTTAGTAATCTTTCTTGTAAACAGCTTTCAGATTTCAGATGGTATAAAGACACTTTCTTATCCAAGGTAATGATCAGAACTGATTGTAACCAACCATTTTAGAAAGAAAGATTTATCTCAGGTCTTCCTAGGATATTTTCAGAGATTATTAAAACCAAGATTAGAGAAAAACATAATGGTAATATTTCATATGATCTTTTAACTTATGGTGATATTATTGCTTTAATTCAGAATGAAGGAATTGCTTATTGCAGGAACTTCAAAATGCAACAACAAATCAAGAAAGAAAGTGATATGTGTCGCAAAGAGTTAGGTTCATTCTGTAGTCAGTTTGGGTATTCCAAATTGCCTGTTCCTCCATCAGTTAGGAAAAAGAAAACCATAGTACAAAAGAAAAAGATTCCATATACATGGCCTAGGACCCATCATAAAGACAAAGACAAAGAAAAAGTAAAATCCACTCATTCCAAAGAAAAAATGATTCATAGGAAACCTTCCAAGAAACCTTCCCAGAAAGATTCCTCTACTAGTTCAAAACCTCCAACTTGTTTCAAGTGTGGTAAAGTAAGACACTTCTCTAATAACTGTTGGTTACAGAAGAAGATTAATTCTTTAGATGCTACAGATCAAATTAAGAATGTTTTATCTACACTCTTGATTAATGATCAAGATCTAGAATTAGTTATAAATTCTCCAGATCAAATTGAAGACTATTTAGAATCCTCTGATTCTGAATATCACACTTTATCCTCAGAACGAGTCTGTATCAAGAATTGTTCTTGTCCTTCTTGTATCAAAGCCCCTAGTTATATCCAAACTTTAACTAAGGAGACAGATTTTATATTAGATGTCATAGAACAAGTCAATGATAATGAAATTAAAAAGATGTTAATCACCAGAAATAAAGACTCGTTACATAGTAATCCAAAACCCCAAAGTTCTCTAGGAAATGCTTTTGACTTAGAGAATATATTTCAAAGATTAAGTGTTCAAGAGATCCCTAAAATTGTTACTCTTTCAAGTCTTCAATCTGAAATTCAAGATCTTAAGAAAACTTTATTTAAAGAAAAGAAAGAATTAGTTTCTCTAATTACTGATCTACAAGTCCAGATTACTACTATAAGAAAAGAAATTTCAGAGCCTAGTTTACTACTAGATATCCCTCCAGAAGTTGTATTTCCAGAATCCAACATAGGAATAGGAAATCTAGAAAATAGTTATTTACATTTTAGATCTCATCTTAGTCACCAAAAATGGCAGGTTTAAGTAACAGTCCTTATCCAAAATAATCATACTATAAAAGTCATTGCTTTAATTGATTCAGGTTCAAAAACAAATTGTATTAGAGAAAGTCTAGTTCCCTCCAGGTATTTTGAACCAACTACAGAAATTGTTTTAACAGCTAATAGTATGTCATTAATTATTAAATTCCAGATTTCCAATACTTTTATCATTAAACAAGATATTGCTATCAAGTAATCGTTTTTATTAGTTAAGGATTTAAGACAAGAAATAATATTAGGTCTTCCATTTCTTAATTTAATACAACCAATTTCCAAGATAGATGATATAGGAATATATTTTAGATTTAGTGATCAAGATTTGTTATTTGAGTTTTATCGACCAGATTTTATTGGATTTTTTGCGGTTAATGTTTTAACACATATTCCAGATTTAATATCGAAGATTTTTGTTTTACAGATGGCTGATCGTTGTTTTGGCAATATACATCTTGATGAAATTTCTGATCCTCAAAATAGATTCTCTTTCTCCACTTTTGGCCTTTCTCCAGAAGAAATTCGTCTTGTTGATAATCTTTGGTCAGCATTTAGAACAAATTCTACTAAGCAACATGCAAAAGCTGTTGAAGCCCTTTCGTACTATCTTTTTCAATTTAAAGAATCTTATTTGTCTATTCCAATCCCAAGCATCACTTTTTCAGATTATTCAACATCCAGTTTTGATCCAAAAATCCCAGATCCACGGATCATTGATCCTAAGAAAATCCTTGCTCCATCCTTTAGAAATAAAATTTTATATTCAATATCTCAATTACCAGAAGCCATTCAACAATTTATTCAACAAAAATCTCCCACTGCTCAAAACATATGGTTATCCTTTTTTGCCTCTATTGAAGCCAATGAATACTCCAGTCCAGAAACAACTGTTGTCCATTGTCATCCATATAATCTTCTAATTCTTTTTCCTGAATTAGATCAAGACAAGAAAATTTGGTTTTTTGAAAACGGTTTTTCACATGGTATACATTCTCAATCCCAATATGATCTTCTCGGTTTTCCCAATTGTGTTATCCAAGCTTGTAAGCAACAGAGACGACATCAATCCCATACATTCATCTATTTAGAAATTATTAGTTCATGTCCTGAATGAGATTTGAGCAATATTTGTCATGCTACACATCATCTTATTTTCCTTCATGAGACTCCTCCTAATGGTTATATCAATCCTCTAGCCAGAAGAAAACAACATTACTGTTCTACAGATATCCAGTTCCGCAAAATTGCTGGTTTATTTCTTATTCATAATAGTCTTAGTACTAGTACTTGGACTATTGTTGCAGACACCGGAAGAATTGTTATCCTAGCCCAACCTCAATATACTATCTTACATCCTCTTTTTACATCAAATTACTTATGGCACTGTTGCAGCTTCCAGTTCTACCCAATGAATGTTACATGATATTTTCAAAAGAAATTCTATTCAATTTGATTATCAAGGATGGAAGTATGATAAGTCCCAAAATAGTGAACTTCCAGATGTTCTGAATATATGGAATAATTAAACTCTAGATTTAGTCAAAAATGATACAGTCTCCTACTGTTCATCTTTTGACTACTTTTCAAGATTCAGCTTCATAGTTCCAGACATTTTACCAGAAGTAAAAGTATTTACCTTCCAGTTAAAGACACCGAAAGGAATCTCCTTTCACCAGCATCCAGTACACTCCAGATATCAAGACAGCAGCTTTATTATTCGTTCAAGATTTTCAAGGCAGTACTCAAGAGTTTACTTTAGTCGGACTCCAGATTTCAAAGTTCAAGATTCTCTAGACATTCAGATTTATTTTCAGCAAAGTTGAAGACCTCTTTTGAAGATTCGTCCAAATGTAATAATTAGTTTGATTTTTATGTTTTATTTAAGGCATGTGCCTTGTCCATTGTAAGCATCTCGAATGTAAACCCTCTTCTCTTCTCTTCTCTCCTCCTCCTCTGTATTCATCCCAGTCCTTCGTCCTCAGTCCTCAGTCCACTATCTTCAATCCTGAGTTCTCTCCAGTTGTAAGTTTTTATTTATTGTAATAGTTTTATGTTCACTGCACTTCGGTTCAACTGAGTAGATCGGTGTAAGCCTCGGGTATCCACACTGAATATTTAGAGCGTTGGATCAACCATCTCAGTAGTAGAACTGATGGTTCATGTTTAGTCGTACTGTTTATGTATTTCAGTTTTCAATAAATATATTGTTAATGTTTTGTTTTACCATAAGTAACTAAACACTTGATAGTTTAAATGTACTCTAGGATGTAGCTCTTTCTCTCATGCTGCTATGTTAGTGTATATTTCATATTGATTTAGTTTAGATTCACTAGGCGGTAACCTGTCTTCTTGGTTCATTGATTGTCTTATCATGAGTATTAATGGATTATGCCTTCAGACATTAAAAGATTAATGGAACAAAATAATTATACTAATCTCTATCTTAGAACCATAGGAGAACAGTTAAATAGTTCGATTTACATCTGGCACTTGGAATCATGCACAACAAAATTATTCCATTGTTAAAAAAGAGATTTTATCCATTGTTTTGTGTATTTCAAAGTTTCAAAGTGATTTACTTAATCAAGAATTTTTAGTTAGGGTTGATTGTCAAGCTGCTAAAAGTGTATTACAAAAAGATGTCAAAAACATTGCATCTAAACAAATTTTTGCTCGATGGCAAGCTATTTTATCTAGTTTTGATTTCAAGATTGAATATATTAAAGGAGAGGCTAACACCATTCCAGACTTTCTTACTCGTGAATTCCTACAGGGAAATTATGGCTCCAAAGAAAGATCCAAAAAAGAAGGTTATTCCTAGCAATCCAGAATCCTCTGTTACTCAACCCTTATCCATTCAGCATACAAATGCAGAGTCATATTGTCAATCCAATTCCAATACTTCTCCTTCAGATATTATTATTAAACCCTCCCCAAATCCATTTCAAATTCTCCAAATCAGTGATTCTGAATTTCCAGCCATTCCAGAAACAGCTAAAACCTATGCTAATATTACTTCATCCTCTAGCAGCCAGCCTATTGTCTCCTCTAATTTTCAAAAGCAGAAATCCATTCAGGTTCTTCCAGAAACAAAACCCCCTGTTACAAATCCATCACAATATATTCAAAAATTACATATTTTTCCCTTATTTTCTATTGAACAAGAGTTTTATAATGCTTCTCCAGTCCAGGTCGTAAAAACTTATATATATATATATATATATATATATATATATATATATATATACTCTCTCTCCACGTGTGTATATATATATACACACGTGGAGAGAGAGAGAGATAGTAGTGGTTATGTTGCCTTTTTTTTATTAATATTATTTACGTTTGTGAAACTAATGTGTAAGGCTGATATTGAGCTGAGCTGAGTAGTAGGGTGTTTAGCCTTGGCTCATTACATTATATATGTATTCAAACTCTAGTTGAGCTTCAAAATTTTTGTTCAAGTACCCCTAGTCAAAAAGTCTTATAAACTCGAGCTTGATTCGACTTTAGAATCACCTACAAAAGATGTCCTTTCACTCATGTAAAAAATCTAAAAAGATGTCCTTTCTCTCATGTGAAAAATCTATCAAACACTTTTTTTTTAAATACAAACATTGAAAAAACTTATATCTATGTATATATGAGATAACATTGAAAGGACAAATATTGAAAAGACTTATCATTTCATATCTATACTATAATATAAGAAAATAAGAGTCTACCTTTGATCCCCCAAACTCCAATCCCTATAAGTTCTCTTCTAGAGATACCATGTGACTTTTCTCTTTAATCCCCACCATTCAACTCCAATCATTGGAATTCTAGGAGTGCTACCATGGTACCTCCAAAAAAGAGAGATTTTAGGGGACTGTGATAAGAGGGATAGAGAGAGAATATAGATATTGATCCATTTGATGGATTTTAAGAGATTGTGACAAGAGGGACATATGAGGGATTTTAGGGGATTGTGATAATTAAAAGAGATATAGATAGAGTGTGTAGAGATTTTTTATTTATTTTTTTGCTCACTCTTGTGCATCATATGGGGTCTCTACTAGTATTAGGGAGATGAGAATTCAATATAAAGTTCACAAAAGTTTATAGATTCACTTCTTAAGAATTTAGAAATGAGTAGTTGTTGGAAAAAGAAGAAGAGAAATGCTACTATGACTCAAGTAAAATAATTTGAATGTCAAGGTGGATGCCTCCTTTGGACTCATGTGGCAAAAATCAGTCTGAGCCCGCATTTTAAAAATAGACCCTAGTTGGCCAGCATGAAACCCATAGGGTTAAATAGATCCTATCTAGGCTATAAAATCTTTGATTTTACGACTTTAAATCACATGGTCTAAAAGGCCCAATTAAGCTAGTATTTTGTCACATGTCTCCCAAGAGACCCACAATCCAATGGTTAGATTGAAAACAACTTTACACGTGCCGGTTTTTTATGGGGTTCTCACTAGAGGTTTTAGTGAGCACCACCACCTATATATAGGGGCAGAGACGACCCAGGGGATAGTTGCCCCCCACTGAATTTTTGAAAAAACAAGTATAGCTTAATTGGTCATAGTTATGGAGCATGAGGGGCAGCTGCCCCCAAAAAATTATAGTTGCATAGCCATGGGGCATAGGGGGTAGCTGCTCCCACAAAACTTCTGGGGGAAAAAATCTCTTATACTATATTGTTTAATTATCTAACAAGACATTGTCATGGGGCAAGGGGGCAGCTGCCCCTAAACTTTGAAAACAAAATCTTATACTATGTTTAAGGAAGGGAATGGTTGCTCCAGTAAACAAGAAGAAACATTAACACTCGTAGGATATGTACGAAACGTATGGGTAAGATGGCTACCAAACTTGGTCATTAAAACAAAATTGGGAGTCTACGCCTACGTACCTCCCATCCCCCTAAACCTAGCATATTTTATATACCGCTAATAATTCTCCATATAATCTATCAACATTTACTAACATTTTCAATCAATTATCACTTATCCCCTACAAGATAATCCTGGACCCGTCCCTGCCTATATGTAAGGCATTTTGTATCATTTTATGATCCAATTAAAGTTATGGATACTTTAGTCTTTTTATAGATTCTATCTGTACTCTTGAATCTTAAACCTTTAATTCAAATAAGTAAGGGCCTAGATTAGATTTGGCTTGACTTAATTTGTCATTTTCTAAAGTCACATCAACCCTAATCTTTATCATTATTAATTTGAATTAAAATGTTAGTATTTGAGAATATGTTTGAGAATATACTTGGGAGTACCCATAGATTGACTCATCTTTATAAGGGACCCATCACATATATACATATATTCTTTCAATTTGGTTCAATGGACAAAGCTTGTCACTTAGAAGCACAATCCTAATTTTTTTAGGTGTTGTGATTTAAACCTAGTGAAATCAAATTTTCACCCTCTCATTGTATTGATCATCATTTTATGTCTTAGAAAGATTCAAATAATTTCACACAAAAAATGACAATGGAAACTAAAGAGGATCCATATAAAGGGGAATAAAATGAATGATTAAATACAACAAATTGGGGAATGAGCAACACTTGAACATGCTGATAAGAGGAAGCAGACAAAAAAAACACTATTATGGAAATCTGAATTCTGAAATCTAACCTTAGATGTAACACAATCGTTTCTTGCTTTAAAATGGTTTTTTTTTTTTGGTAGAAGGTATCATTTAACACTTTAAAAACACATATAGAGCCCGACCTAAGGTAGCCACTAAGGGCACAGAAGGGTTGCTTTAAAATAGATGAACTCTCCTAATTGTATTTTTTGTCAATTACTTCATTACGAGCTGAATCGAAATATAAACACAGTTACACAACACAGATGTGAGCTACATCCCTTGCATTCACCGCTTCTATTAAATTCATTGAGGAGAGTTAGAGACCCAGTCGACATCGAGAAAGGCTAAGAGTGGTCGTAGCTAGCCAATGTGCAAGCTTGTTTTGTAATTTTGGATTCAAGTTTAACTTGGAGTTGGACTTCTCTCTCTCCAAGCTTGTATTGTATTGCTCCGCACATGAACCCTTTGTATCAATTTTGGATTTCCAATTTAAATTTCTATACTATATTATAAAAGAGCACAATTCACATAAGGACAAAATCTTTTACCTAATTTTTTTCCCATAATACCATTTTCTATATTCATAATACCTTATTAAAAAAAATCTGTAGTACCCTTTTCTCTACTCATAATGCTTTGTGAGATTTATTTTCCTATCATACCCTTAGTTAGAAGTTTCTATTTTCTAAAATACCCATATTATTATTGTTAATCAAAGTTTTTGTTTCTCATGTTATCCTCATTAACCTTGCACGTGCATACACAATTAGTTGAATATAAATGGTGAAGGACATGAGTATGAGATATTCATGTCCTTTCCTTTTTTTTGTGTTTTTTTGGGGTGGCCTACTATCTAAGCTGATATTATATATCTAAGGTCAATTGTTAGTATAGTAGTGGGTGAGTTTGCCCTATCGCCCTACTACTACTTGTCACATCACTGGAAAAAATGTTCCTCTCATAAGACTTAATTAGAGGATATTCTGTACCTCACCATATGAGCTCGAGGGATAGGTCTTCATGGGAGCAAATCGTCTCGAGGGATCCTTCTACTTGAAGCAGCTAAGATAAACATGCAAGACTTCTCTTGAAGTTAATTCCAAACCTTAGTCATGAAAGCATTAACTTTAGGGTGCGGAATTTAGGAAGGATTGTTAATTCAAATGCACCCTTAGAAGTAATACTACCAAGAAGTTTTAGGAAAAGTGAAAGTGGGTTTTTTTTTTTTTTTTTAATAGGTATTGGTTTTTGGCCGAGGAAATGCATGAGAGTAGGGCTAGCAGGCCTCTCTTTGTTATTTGTTAATCATGGGCTCCCTCGAAAAAAAAAAAAAAAAAAGCCTGTCTCCCCACCATCAAAGATCTAACTAGAGTGGTGGGTGTATCTTCCCACTTTCTCCAATCAAATACGTGCAAGTCTATGGATACTCCAAAATCTCATCCATTTATTTTAATTATTAATGGGTTAAGATTAGAATTGATGTAGTATTAGAAAATACAAAATAAGTCAAATCAAATCTCAACCTTTAGTGATTAAGCTTACGATTTGAGAGTATGATTTTTTTTGGTTGACACAATAAACACACACTATACTCAACACACACACACACCTAGGCCATTGCACCCATATACCCTCTCAAAAAAGAGAAGGATGTGGGGCTTTTAAGGGTTGAGAGTATCCATAGAAGGGATTGGTCTTGCTCTTGCTCTTGCTCTTGCAAGACCAAAAACGTCTTACCTTGTTTTTGCTTCCACCATGTGGCGATAAAAATGAGAGAAAACATCAATTGGTAAGAAGTCAAAAAACAGGGGAGAAAATGATATGACTTCTCCCTTTTTTATAGTCACATGGCGGATGCAAGACCAAAGCAAGACAGTTTTGGTCTTGCTAGAGCAAGACCAAATCCAAATTCCCTCATAGACGAACTCATCAAATACAGGAGGCATATAATATTCTCATTTTCCAATTAAACTAAGTCGGGGTTGGAATTCGGAAGTGAACAGATATTAGGCTTTGTCCTAGTGGTAGTGTATCCCCTGTTTTAGGGGGAGGTACCGGGTTCCATTCCCGAGAGGGAGAAAGTGGGAGTTTTGTACATACTTTCCACCCGCCCACTAACTGAACAGATACTAACCGGCGTTGCGGCATAAACTTGTAACTCCAACCAAAAAAAAAAAAGAGGAAAATACGGATTTGGGCCCCGTATTATGAAAAAACCCGTATATGGGCTCCGGGTTTGAAAACTTTTTTTTGTAGGCTCCCACGCGTGGGAGCCAAGTGCACATGCTGCCCCTTTGCATTTTCTCCCCAAAATACCCCTAGCTTGCTGTCAAAGCTTTCTTCCCAAGCCGAAGCTCGGTTACGAACCCTCGGTTATCCTGAAGCCCTCGGTTATCCTGTGATCTGAATCCTTCAAGGCGCAAATTTGAAACTTGCAAATCCTTCCCCAAAGTAAAACCCTTGGGTACCCAGTACATCCGGAACTCTACGGGCTTCGTAATAGCGTATTGAAGAAGAAGAAGAAGAAGAAGAAGAAGAAGCCAAAGAAGAAGAAGAACAACAACCCCGAAGAAGAAGAACAACCCTGTAAGTTTTAGCGGTTTTTAATAAAATTTCAAACCTAAAAATGGGCCCCACAGTTAACGACTTCATTTTCGATGCTTTCAAGTAACCATTTTCGATGGTTATGATTAACCATTTTCGGTATTATTATTGATTTTTGCTCATTTTTCGTGATTTTCAATGGTGAAGTTAAAGTGCATTTTCGACCCTTTTGAGTTTATTTTCGGCAAAAATACATTACAATTTCGATGGTTCTTACGACCATTTTCGGTGTTTTTTACTCATTTTCGGTATTTTCAAATATCAATGCTTATTTTCGGTATATTTATGTTTTTGCTTATTTTCGGTATTATTCAATTATGACATTGTTTTTTCGGTATTATTGTTGATGTTGAGCCCAATTTCGGGATTTTCAATGGTTATGTTATAATGCATTTTCGATGGTTTTGTGCTTAATTTCGGCAAAAACACAGCAATTTCGATATTTTGGTATTTTTGCGTCCTAACAGAGTAAATTTTCGGTATTTTGCTTTCATGACTGCCATTTTCGATGTTTTTATGTCCTGGCAGTGCCTATTTTCGGTGTTTTTCTGCCTGGCAGTGCATATTTTCGATATTTTTCTGTGATGACAGTGTCTATTTTCGGTATTTTTCTGTTATCCCAGTGCCTATTTTCGGTATTTTTCTGTTATCCCAGTGCCTATTTTCGGTATTTTTCTGTTATCCCAGTGATTATTTTCGGTATTTTTTGCTATGACTGGTTATTGTCAGTACTTTCGATGGTTCTTGTTATGATAGTGTTTATTGTTTTTCAATTTTGCAGCGACAAGATGCCTCGTACAAAGAGAAAAGCCGGTAGGGAAAAGAAAAAGAGAAAAGAGAAAGAAGATAAATATTTTCCTTCGATTAAATGCTCCCAAACGATATGGTTTGACGAGATAAAACCATTATTAGAGGCCAATCCAGAGAGAAAAAGAATTTGGATGGAGAGCTGCTTTGCCCACCTTTACAACATACCTAAAATACCACTGTGTGGCCAAGCAATCCACCATTTTCTACAGAGGCATAAAGGAGGGTTACGCTTCGAAGTATGCGGGAAGAGTGTAGAGTTCACAGTGTTGGACTTTACTCTGATCATGGGCCTTAATGCCCAAGTGTCTAAGGCTCCGGTCCTTAAACATGAAGCGCCACCAACCTCTCTCAAGTATCGAAAGTTTCAAAAGTTGGCGGTGATTAAAAAGGCAAGGCTTCTTGAGGAGTTGAAGGGATGTGATGATCATATGGATGCGGTGAAGCTATCACTGGTCCTCTTTATTAAGTTGTTGCTCGTAGGCACCGGCACACATGTGGGTGTTAACACAGGCCATTTGTGCCTAGTGGATGATTTGGAGGCCTTCAACAAATACCCATGGGGGACTTTGGGTTTTGAGTTGTGCAAGGTTGGCCTAGAAACTGCTCTTTATACGAAGAAGTAGTACAATATAAACGGATGTGCTCTTGCCTTCCAGGTAAACATATGACTACTTAAATTTTGTAAATTTTCCGTGTTAGCTAATTTGTGTTTACTTCTACTTGAACTAATAGTAAAATTTATGACTGATGTCAGATTTGGGCTTATGAGTGCATCCCAGCACTTGGGAGGCTGTGTTCTCGTAATGCACCCCTAGGTGCGATGACATTCCCATGGGTTCTGCGGTGGGCGAATACATCCTATCTCAGCTACAAGTCACTTGCAAATGCCATATTCAATTTAAGTAAAGTATGTAATTGAACTTGTTGTTTTACAGTATTTAACTTGCAATATCCTTTGTTATTTTACAGATCATTTGTTATTTTATAGCATATCCTTTGTTGTTTTACAGATCAAGCTGAGCAATATAAAGCCTACTCCTGCAGAGAAGGAGCAGCAGGTTGTGAAGGATGTGTTAGCACGATTGAGTGCTGAGGGTGATGATGATGAGGAGGGGGAGGGGGAGGGGGAGGAGGAGGATGATGAGGAGGGGGAGGGTGATAGTGATGGTGGTGATGGTGGTGATGGTGATGGGGGTGATGGTGGTGATAGTGACGGTGGTGGTAGCGATGGGGGTGATGGTGATGATGATGTAAGTCCAGCCCCATCTCCGGCGAAGAAGAGAAGGTTCGAGCAGAGGTCAAAAAGGGTACAAATATTGATTGTGATTATTTTTTATGATTTTCGACATTTTGACATATAAATTGTCTAATTTTTGGGATTTTTACTTACTAGTTGTTTGATGTTCAATATTTTCAGGTTCATGATATCAATTCCTCCGTTGAGCGGGCAATGGAGAGAGTTTTAGACCGTTATTTTGACCGAGTTGTTGACCAAGTTGTCGACCGACTTGTTGAGCGAGTATCCCCGCAAATAAAAAGCTTGTTTGAGCAATGGGCAGCGCAACAAAAAAAAGATGAAAAAACTTCTGGTGATGAAAAATCTTTCGGTGATAAGAGGTCTCCCATATTGAGTCCCGAAGCAGCGCCGACACAGGGACATTCTTTCGTTGATGAGAAGATGGATCCCATCTTCACTTCCGAAGCTGCGTCGATACAGGGACATTCTTTCATTGATGAGAAGATGGATCCCATCATTGAGTTGACTCCCGTAGATTCGAAAGGGGGTGCAGATTCGAAGGGGGTTGAAGACCTTCTAGAGGTGTGTGTTTACATTCCTAAGACGTGTAATGAGAGTCTGTGAAATGGGTTTTCATCAAGCCGAAACTTATATTTGGTAATATATGCAGGTGTCAAAGAGACCGGTAGTGAAATCTCAATATCTGCGATCCCCTTTCATTCAAATGAAAGGAAGGAAAATGACAATTGGAGCTGCTAACCCCAAAAATCCTTTATCAAAAGAGGAGTCGAAGCAACTGCGCGATTTCATAAAGTCGGGAGCAACTTCAATTTTGATTGACAAGGTGATGGTGACAGCGGATATTGTGGGAGGGATTTCTAGCTCAACTACGTGGATTGATTCATTGGTAAACCCAGTACTTTTATTGATGAATCCAGTAGCCATTTTCGGTATTTCAGTTTCATTATCGGTATTTCAGTTTCATTTTCTGTATTTCAGTGGTTTTAATGATGAATCCAGTAGCCATTTTCGGTATTTCTGTATAATTTTCGGTATTTCAGTGGTTTTAATGATGAATCCAGTAGCCATTTTCGGTATTTCTGTATAATTTTCGGTATTTCAGTGGTTTTAATGCTGAATCCAGTAGCCATTTTCGGTATTTCTGTATAATTTTCGGTATTTCAGTGGTTTTAATGATGAATCCAGTAGCCATTTTCGGTATTTCAGTGTAATTTTCGGTATTTCTGTGGTTTAATTGATGAATCCAATAGCCATTTTCGGTATTTCAGAGCCATTTTCGGTATTTGTCTGTGTAATTTTCGGTACTTCAGTGGTTTTAATAATGAATCCAGTACCCATTTTCGCCATTACAGCACCCATTTTCGGTATTTAATTCTCATTTGTACATCCATTTTTAGTAGTTGAGGACCATTTTCGGTAGTACTATCACTATCCATTATCGTTATTTTCGATATTCTTTTGTGAGATTATCTAACATTGGATAAATATGACAGCAAATTGACATGTATACGGAGTTATTGGCTCAAAGAAAGGAGCAATACTCCTCGAAATACAATCAAGTCTGCGCTTTTGGCAAAACTTGGTTCACGGTAACTCATAATACTTTTGTTATGTTTTAGTTTATCCAATATATACATTTATCCAATGTATATCCGCAATTTCTAAGTAACAATAATGTTCGTTATGTTTCAGTATTCGTTATTCAAGGAGTGTCACTTTTTGGACACCTACCATTCAACTTTGAATTCCAAGAACCTGACTGAGGACATGACTAGTCGGGTGGGGCCAGATATGAAGGCCGCTATCATGGGGGTTCGAGGAGGGACCCCCATGTGGGAATGTGAAAGGATATACTTCCCTGTGAACCCCGCTAGTCACTGGCTATTGGTTGTGCTTGAACCCCCCACAAGGCGTATCCTCCTCTTCGACTCATTTTTCCCACACCCGGCATTACAACATGGAGATCATATCTCAGTTATCACAGTGAGGATGCCTGCACTGTTTCACATGTGTGGTGACAACTCAGCCTTCATAGGTCAAAAATGGGAGGTCATAGAAGTCAAAAATATACCAAAACTGAAGAATACGTAAGTCTTTCTAAAACATTTAATCTTATATTTACCAATACACTAACATGACTCATCCTAAGCAACTGTAACTGTTTGTTTTGCATATTCAGTCGGGACTGTGGAGTATTCGTTATGAAATATATTGACTTCTTATGCGCTGACTTACCCATTACGTTCACTCAGGTATTTGTACATCCATTGGTAAATATCATCAATCATTTGTAGCATACTGACTTTTTCTAACTATTTTTGTAGGACGATATATCTTCAATGCGGAAGCGAATAGCTTTCGATGTTATGACGGGGTCAGTGAAGGCGTGATGGGCTGTGATAACGTCCCAATGTTGGATGCTGAGGTCCCATGATGAAGAGGAGGGAGAAGATAGGCCGGGGTGCAGTTTGTTGATAGACTATTATGGATGGATTGTGATGTACTATTATGGATTGTTGTGATGATGTTGTAATGTTGTAATATTGACTTCTTATGGACTATTTGTGTACAGTCCTGTAATATTGTGTATTTAGAGATGATTTTCGTCATTTATTACAATATCCAGTGCGGATTTTTGGTTTTTTCGTCATATTACAGATTATTTTCAGTTTTACAGGGCTCCATTTCGGCATTTTACAGTGTCTCAGTAGCCATTTTCGGCATAACAGGGCTCAATTTCGGCATTTTTGCCATTTCCAGTAGCCATTTTCGGCTTAACATGGCTGATTTTCGGCATAACAGGATCAATTTTCGGTATTACAGTCCCATTTTCGGTATTCTGCAGTACTGTATTTTCGGCATTTTTGCCATTTCCAGTACCCATTTTCGCCATTTTTCTGTCAAATTCGGCATTTTTGCCATTTTCAGTACCCATTTTCGGCATTTTTAGCCAATTTGGGTATTTTTCTGTCAATTTCGGCATTTTTCTGTTGAATTCTAGCAGTCATTTTCAGCATTTTTGCCATTTCCAGTAGCCATTTTTGGCATTTTTCGGTTTTTCCCTGTCAATTTCGGCATTTTTCTGTTGCAATCCAGTAGCCATTTTCGCCATTTTATTGCCATTTTCGGTATTTTCCTGTCACTTTCGGCATTTTATTCCCATTTTCTGTCTTTTTCCATCTTTTTTGAGATTCTATAATATTGGATAAATAATAAAGAACCTTCAAACCAACCATTCATTAAGCATTACATGTTTTTCATTACATTCAACATTAGACACTACACTCAACCACCATGGGGAACAAGATTATTACATGTTTGCCTATTGTGCCCAGTTTGTTTACATCTTCCACATCTTACAGTGGACCTTTCCTCACCCTGTGAGAGAATTCTATTCTTCTTCGGCCTTCCTGAACGTCTTCTTCCCACCGGTGGTTTAATCCTCTCCATCTCTACCATGATTTCAGGTGGGAGGTCCCATGATTTTTTGTCAAGCAGTGGATATATTGACTCTTGGTAGGTGGCTTGGTAAGTTAGTGATGTGTAGAATGGCGAACAATAGTTGTATGGATCTACCCGATACTTTCTACATCCAGCCAAGGCATGTTCACAAGGCAACCCTATTTTATAGAATTTCCCACAAGTGCAATTCCCATCCAGAAGCTTCACAGTATCTCGATTGTTTTTCCCAACCACATAATACTGATACATAGCAATTCCATGAGAATCTAAATAACGTGCCTGTGATTGTCCCTTTTATATTTGCTCTTCGGCCCATGTTGTTAGCCTGCCATTCATTTGCATAGCACTGATTTTTCGGTTGTAGAACATATTTTGTACCTTCAGTCGCACATTCTCCAAAAGCATAGTGACTGGATATTCTCTTGCTTCTTTCAGCAAACTATTCAAACTCTCGGTTATGTTCGTAGTCAGCACATTATACCTCTTCGCACTATAAAAGGCTCGGGCCCATTTCTCTTTTGGTATTGCATCCAACCATTGCACAACGAGAGGGTTTGCAGCTGCGAGTTCTGCCATTATCTCATGAAACTCGCTTTCTCTACATGTCTTCACGGCTTTCCAGAAATACGGAAACAATTGCTTATCTTTGAATGTTGCATACATATTTTGGCTAATGTGAAATGCGCAGTAGCCATGAATTGCATGTGGGAATACAACAGGGACTTGGCTTATCAAACTAACATGTCGATCTGTTACAATCACTAGATCATCTATGTGTCCAAGTGCTCTTGATAATTGAGTTAAGAAAAAATTGTAAGTAACATTATTCTCCGACTCCGCTATCCCAAGGGCAACTGGAAATATGTGATTGTCTCCGTCTAGAGCTGTTGCGGCAATTAGTATTCCTTTGTACTTTCCCTTTAAATGTGTCCCATCAATGGCTACCACTTTCCGTAAAGTCCTCTGAAAACTTCGAATACACGGTCCAAGAGCCATAAAACATCTTTCAAATGCCCCATTTTCAGGGTCAACCACTATTGCTATTACTGTGCCCGGATTAGTCCTTTTAAGTTCATGAAAATAGGCAGGGAGTTCAGCATAAGAGTGGTCGTATGAACCTCTAACTGTTTCAATGGCAATCTCCTTAGCTTTCCAAGCTTTCTTGTAACTCATTCTAACCTCATATTCTTCCCACACATCATGAATAATCTCTTTGGGCTTATACGAGACATTTGCCTCAATACGTCCCACAACCATGTCACTCACAACTAAACTGGTTGCTTGTCGATGATCGGTACCACCTAAGGGATATCCACAAGAGTGATGTGAATTATAAGTCTTTATTTTGAAAACACCAACCTCATTCACTTTCGATGCACGCAACCTCCAGGTGCAATTATCTATAAGACATCTAACTGTGTACTTTTGCTGATTTGAATCCATAACCTTGAATTGAAAATTTTTTCGCATCGCATATCTAGACAGTACATTTTGTAGACGTCTTTTGTCCTTAAATAATTTCCCAAGCGATATTTCACCAGCTTCCACTCCAGTTTCAAACTCTGATGCTTCCCAATTTACATAGTCATCTACACCATCATTTAGTTGCATCACATTTGCCAGTGATTGTACTGGAGCTTGTGGTGATGATGGAGCTTGTGCTGACGGTTCTGGATGAGCTTGTGGTGATGCTTCTGGATGAGCTTCTGTATCTACTTGTCTTACTCGACGAAAAGCAGACGCTGAGGAACTAGGAATATCAGCATGCGGGATATGAGAGTGTATAGTCCTTGTGTCCCACTCTGCTGTTGCCTCCCTATGTAAAAAGTCTTCAAGCTTATCGCAGACACCGTATGTTGCTACATCTTCATCTTGATTAAAATCACTATAAAAATCATGTTCATCTTCATTAGTTGAGCTTGAGTCTATACTTTTTAAACATTCATCACCGTTATCATTTTCAGCCTCCTGAATATGAGTCTTCTTATAGAAAGGAATGACAGTCTCCTGAATATGAGGATCAACAACCTCCTGAACACGCTGATATTCACAACTCGCATCATTCAAACCAAACTGTGGTTGTGGTACAGATTTCCTCACCTTCGATATATATAATGGCAGCAAGTATTTATTTTCTACTTTCCTGACATGTGAAAGAAATACCCGCAACTCTTCATCGTCTGTAATATCACTGGGAGGGATTGGAGCTGGTGTAGGAATCAAACACCTCACTATAATCTCATACTCTTCCAGTCGAGTGTTAGTCAACTGATAAACTTTATCCAATAGTTTGTCATATGTCATTTTCGAAGATAATTGCAACAACTTTGATTTTCCACCACTGTACACGTACCCTTGAACACGGTCGTCAATGTTCCACTCACCGTCATAACAACAAACTACTGATATCGGCATTATCTGCAATATCGGGAAAACACTCAATCCGTTAAAGTATTCTGAAAAATTTCGAAAATGAGCGCTGTAACCATTGAAAATGCACTGTAATAACCAAAACCGCCGAAGATCACAAAATCATCGAAATAGCACTGTCATATCAAAATTGCAATAACAGAAAACCCCCGAAAATGGGCATTGTATCCATCGAAAAGCAGTGTCAGAACAGAAAACCACCGAAAATGAGCATCAAAGCATCGAAACAGAACTGTAATAACAGAAAACCATCGAAAATGAGCATAAAATCATCGAAAATACACTGTAATATCGAAAATGCAATAACAAATAACCACCGAAAATGACCAAAAAACCGCCGAAATAGCACTGTAATAACACAAAACCACCAAAAATCTGCATAAAATCATCGAAAATGCACTGTTATACTGGAAAACCATTGAAAATGGGCAAAAAATCATCGAAAAAGCACTGTTATACTGGAAAACCACCGAAAATTGGCATAAAATCATCGAAAAGCCCTGTAAAAGAGAAAATGCAATAACATCAAACCCCCGAAAATGACCACAAAACCGCCGAAAATAAGCTCAAAACCACCGAAAATGAGAACTGTAACATTGAAAATGCACTGTAATCACAGATAACCACCGAAAATGAGCAAAAAAAATCAAACTTTATCACTACAACCATCGAAAATGAACTCTAATAACAGAAAATGAGGAAAATGAGCACATAACCCTAGCAAATACCGAATATGATCACTGTAACCATCGCAAAATGGATCAAAAACATATAAACACTTACCCTATGTTCTTGTTCTTCTACTTTTTCTTCTTCTTCTTCACAAAGGTTTAGCTCAGTTGCAATGAAGGAGAAAGCTTCAACGAAGGGGAAAACTTAAGTCTAGCTCGTTGCAACGAAGGGGAAAGCTTGGATTTCGGATGAACGCTTCGTTGAAGGGGAAAGCTTGAGCTCAGTCGCACGGTGTTTAAGGGTTCTCTAACAGGGATGGGAGGCATTTTGGAGAAATTTTTTTAGAGGAAACCACGTGCTCCACTAAAATCACTGTAGAAGCCTACAGAAATAAATATTTCAAACCGGAGCCCATATATGGGTTTTTTCATAATACGGGCCCAAATCCGTATTTTCCTCAAAAGAAAATTTAGTTAAATTAAAAAAAAAAAAAAAAAGGTTGGAATTCGGAAACCGCTTGACTCGGCTTCATTCCGACAGCCGAACCAAAGAAGCCTCTAACCAAAATCACAATACAAACAAGCCCTTAACTAAAAATTTCCATTTCTCGCCCACTAGAATTTCAAGTTCTTCACTTCAGCGATTCTTGGGAGCATAGAAGAAATGGCGAGTGAAGAAGAGAGTGCTGTGAAAGAGCCACTTGATCTCATCAGGCTCAGCCTCGACGAGCGAATCTACGTTAAGCTCCGCTCTGACAGAGAACTCAGAGGAAAACTTCACGTATGATTCGAATCTCTTCTTCTTCTTCTTCTTCTTTCAATTTTTTTCCTACTTAATCCCCAATTCTCCCCACTTTATGTCTTGTTTATTTCTCTGTTGATAATGTTCTGGTTTCCTGCTTCTTCTTTTTTCAGTACCCATCAAGATTTTTGTAAATGGGTTTTTCTTTTTCTTGCATTTTGATTCTTGATAATCATTAAACTTTTAGCAACCCCATCTTTTTTTGTAGTTTGGTGAGGTGGGGATTTGCGTTTTTAGTCTCTTTTCTTGTGTTTTTCAGATTTTCTAAAGTTTTTTTCTAGGTGGGCTTCCAATTTTTCTTGCATATATTGTTGAAGTTGTAATTAAATTTATTTTTTTTAAAGTTAGTTCTAAATGTTTTTAATTTTATGTTCTGATCAAATCCAACTTATATTGTTGCTTTGGTCTCATGGGGTTATCTGTTGGTGAGTTACATTGCAGGGGACTCCTTGATTCTCTATACCCACCAGTTATTTTCTTATCATTTACATAAGGTCTGTTTTGGTGATTGGGGATTCCAAATGTTAATGAGGGAGACTGGTAAAACCCACCAACTGTTGAGAATTTTAGGATGTGAAACTCATAACAGTTTTGAAATAGACAAAGTTGAAGTTTGAACTCCTATAAAAAGGCTACTATAACAATGTGGATTTTTTAATATATAGAAAAAAAAAAGAGGGAATTATTAATTTTAGAAGGTTTTGTCATTGTCAGCTTCCTTTTACGTTTTTTTGATCGGTAAATCAGATATATATATATATATAATAAAGGGTGTAACCAGTTTACAGAGATGTAAACTAAAACAAGAAAGAAAAAGAAACAGAGCTAAAGGAAAGACCGACTAACAGCACTAAATAACACAAAAATCCACCAACAACTCTTCAGGGGTGCAAGATGTCCCTCACTGCATGATCCAAATGGAGAGAGGAGCTCCACTCCACAATCGACTAGCGCACCCGTCACAGAATATGAAAAAATGGGGATTGGGAGTTGTCAAATACTCGGCCATTCCTCTCTTTCCAGATAACCGATGCTATCGCGCCCGGTAACAAAGTTCAGATTGTTTCCTTAGCATCCACCAATGATGTCAAACCCCAACTAGATAAGAAGCTCATAATGGAAAATGGGAAGACCCACTCCACACCCAACCGAGTCAAGAAGAAAGCCCAAATCTCAGAGACTACCGGGCAATGTAGGAACATATGATTCACACTTTCTTCCTTTTTCAGGTACAAATAGCACCGATTGGCAAAGCTCCACCCTCTCCTTTTTAACTAGTCCACAGTTAGAATTTTATTATGTGCTGCAGACCAGAGGAAAAAGGATACCTTTGTGGGGACCTGGTTAACCCACATAGCCTTATGAGGAAAATAGCGCAAAAGGGGGGAGCCAAATGACTGCAAAAGTGATCTCATTGAAAATTAGCCACTGGTGCTTCAAGACCAAACCTTGCAATCGCTAATCTGAGTTATAGGAGAAAAGGGGCTCAACCTGCCCAAAAGACGCTGCATATCGTCGACCTCTCAATCATTCAAATCCCTCCTAAACCTAGGGCACCAATAATCATTCCTTTTATTTGGTCCTGTCATGGCTGAAATATGTATTTTCACGAATTATATGCCGAAATTTCATCCTCATTGGATATTTCTAGGGCCTTTATATGCACTCCCTCTTTGTATCATATCTGTCATACGGTTTTTGTGGTCCTAATTTATTTTAGATTTTCTTAACCTGAAAGCTAAACTCGACTCAGAACCTTGTCAAGTAGAGTCAACTCGGAAACTCGGGTAAAACTCATCCAAGTAATGACACCTAAAACTTGAACATATATAATATTTTTCTAATACTATATATATGGTATAAATTCAAAATTAATAATAAACCATGCCTAAAATGAGATATATAATTCAATATATACTAAACACCCCCCCTTATGTTTCGTAATTTATACTAAGGGTGGGTGGGGTGTGTTAAAAAAATATATAATTTGGTTACTCAGGTAGGCCGGTTTACTCGATTTTTTGTTATAACACAAAACGTACATAACTCAGGCGAGTCGAGGCGAATTACTCGGTTTTCAATGTCACTTCCGAGTTTTACCTCAAATTCAACCCGAAACTTGGCCAAGTTGAGTCGACTCGGCCAAGTTTCGGGTCGACTCGCCAAGTTTTAATACAGAGCTTAAAATTATTCCCTCATTTTTTTTTCTCTTCCTTGCTAATTTTAGTTGCCTTTTTTTCCCCTTTGTGTTCTAGTCGGAGTAATGTAGACTTTATGTGTCAATGCAAAATATCAACCTTATCCATAATTTTTATTTTTTTTTATCGGTAAAAAAACAATTTCATTAAAAAGAAAAAGCAATTCCTCCATAATGTATCCAATTGATTCTTTTTTGTTTTTTTTAGGAGTAATGTTTCTAATTGCTTATTAATATTAAATTTTGAACTATAAAAAAATCATCGTTGGAAATCCTGATTTTTGACTCAGAGCTATAGGTAGATGTAATGCATATCAAGAATACACATGATAATTGACATGATGTCAAAGACCGGAGGTTAAAGTCCAGTCTTTTCTATTCATTACAAATTTGTTGTTTTTGAGTGTTTAATAGGACTGCTTCTTACTGCACAATAGGAAAAGAAGTAGTTTCCAACCTTAGGAAGTTGGGTGTGTCGTGGGGGGTTGCTACCGACTACCGTGACACACATTAAGAAACTGTGACCCCATGGACCATGGTACACCTAATAGTAGTATATCTGTTATAAAATGATCATCTAGTGTCTGATATGCATAAATTTTGTTTTTCCTTTGGGAGCATGTATAGCACCACTATTGTCAAACCTTCTTCGTGTTGCCTAAGCGAAGGGGTTCGCCATAAGAGACCAAAAACTTCTTTTATTTTTAATTATAAAAAATAAATATATCCATACATTATTGAAATTAGCAAGTAAAGCTGAATTAAAGCATAGGTAAGACTAGAATGTCATTGCAAAGATAAAGAACTTAGTTTGTTACCTAGTAATGAAGTAATGAATAATGAACAGGAAAGAGAAAAATGATTTAGTGGCTTAGTGCAAAAGGAGAGGGAGGGTGGGTGGGAGGGGGGTGATTAGAGACAGCAGTGGTGGGATCATGCTTCATTTTCAGGTCTTGTAGGGTTTTTATCTACGAATCAGGCCAAAATCCTCTCTCAAAGGCAAGGTATCATTCTTTCAGGGGCCTCTTGTTATTGTGGGCAATTCAAGGAATGCTATCGGATGGGCTCAAGTATATGGGAAGGTCCTAGGGGATATAATTTTGTTAGTAGAGAAGTTCAGGATTGTTTATTCATAGGAATATTTCATTCTCTTGGATTCCCATATTGGCTAAAGAAATGGCTGATTCTTTGGCCAAAGGAGTTTCCAAGGACAATATTGATGGTTCTATTTTTATTTTGGATTGATGCATTTCCCACTCTTGCAGTCTGGTGGTTTTCTTGATTACAGATATTTATTCTCCATTTTTATTTCATACTGACATTTCTTTCCTTACCGATAAAGAAAGGATGGGAAGGAATGGAAAGGAAACAGTGGGGGGGATCCTCTTTTCATTTTAAGATTTTTTTCGCAATTGTGGGCAACACATGCAACACAATATTATAATAGTACGGGAGATATTATCTAAATTAGTCGGAATCTTAATGCATTTTGTGTTCTTGCATTGATTACAACTTACAAGGGCTGAACTCCTTTTTCAGCATGGTGATGTCTCAGTTAGAAGCCATCACCATTGTAGGTGTTGTGGTTCTTGTAACTCTTATTGAACACAAATGTAATTATTGTTTTTGATAGATTTTTTTTTTTATCGAAGCGAAGCAATACAGCATAGGGGAGATTAAAAAAGAAAACTAGTGAAGACAGAAAGAAAAGCAAAGAGCATACACAGATAACCCCCAAACTGAGGAAGAGAGAAAGAAATAGAACATTCCCACCAAAATCTCAACCCAACACCTCTCCCACGTCCTCCGCAACTCGCCAAGTGGAACACCAAGAACAAGCGAGCGGATTCGAGAACGAATACAAGAAGGTGAGGAGGGGGGGAGTTCTCGAATACTCTTCTTTTTTTTTGATAGATGATGGTATGATGCTCCCACATGAAATGCATTGTTATGATAACCATACCTGCTATTCTGAGAATCTCAAAATCTTAAAAATTACCCACTAACTGAGGGCAAAAAATCATCAATGCCAAAAAAAGAATGTGTTAGGTTCCTTAAAGTTTGCCCATAACCATCTAACAAAGGAAACAATGCGATTTGGTTCAATGATTGTAAAGAAATTACTTAAACAGGTAAACCTTGGAGTTTTAGAGTGACACACATGCACCCAAATTTATGGTCAAAAGAAATCGAATAAAAGAAAATATGATCTTAAGGGGAACTAGTTTTTATCTTCTATGCCTATAACATAAAACCATACAAATCATAAGAACAGAAATGACAATATGAGACAAAAAAAAAAAATCATTGCTATTGTTCATCGTCTTTTTTCCTTTTCACCCTTTTTTCTGGATAGCAAGCCTTGAGTGTTCAACATCCTATCAAACCATACAGTCCAGATCATGGTGTGCCTAACTGCATATTTTATAAAATCAATTTGTTTATGTTAAACTACAGATAAGATCCAATCACTTGATTTCTTTATTTAGTGTAACATTCAATCCAAATTATACAATTTTGAATGCAAATTATGCTAAAGCTGGTGCCTACCTTACAGTTCTATGCCAGGACTGCTGACACAGAAGCTAATACATTGGTGCTTTAATTTTTCCATTCGGCTCATACTTCCTCCATTATGGGTTTAACTGGGATTCTTTCAGTGTACTTTGGTGTTGAACTGTTTTTTTTTTTTCCACATTTTCTTTGACTTCTTAACCACTTTTCAAACCCTCCAAATAGTTTTAACTTTTAACACCTATAATATCTTCTATGCGCTTAAGGAAGCAAGTTACGTGGGAGATAGATTTTTTATCCATGGAATGGGGAGATAGATTTTTAATACATGGAATGGGGAGGTTGGATTTGTTGAAGGGGTACCTCCCAATTTGAAGCTAGTTACAACTTATATTCTACACTAGGTCACCGTTATTTTATGTTCTTTCATGCATCTTAGTGATGATTACGAGGAAATTTTTTCCCAAACCCTTGCAAGATGTGGTGAGTGGACTTTGAGTTTGATATTGAAGAGATCTCCAGTGGATTGGCTGGGGAGGCAAAATAGACAAAAAAATATGTCTCAATTTCCACCCTGACTTTTTGGTCATCCAAGTTAACTCAGCAAGTCAATTAATATTCAGTTGAACACATCCCAATATCCCATTATTCCCATATAAGATTATATTTTAGAAAGAGAAAAGTCCAGTAACCATGCATCTTTTCATGTAAGGCTATCCTTATTTCACGATGCTGTGAAAATATTTAAATAAAGGAAAAGATTGCTTTTCTGTTTATTCATATATTATGGTTCCTCCATTTGATTTTTTTGCATTGAGGTCTAGGACTGAAAAATGGAAAAATGGAAGAATGATTCACATCTATTGAGAAATAAATATCTTCACGGTGAACTCCAAAAATATACATGGGCTTCATTATTTCTTTATTCTCCTTGACTACTTCAAATTTCTCCATCTTTTCCTAAAAATTGGCGTTTATTCTTTATGGTATAGCCAACTGAAACACATTGCTAAGTTCAGGTTGAGTGTCCTATTATTTGGACAAAATTAATAGATCTACATTAATGGAAATCGATGTTACCTTTTCTCTTGAAAGGAGTATTGTATCAATGCAGTACTTTAGAACTGAAATCAAGTCTAGCATTTTCTGTAAATTTGAACTATATGCCTTTACTGTCGTAGCTTTGTTTTGTTTTTGCTCTTGTAATGTTTTTCTTTGAGTAGTATTTACTATCTTTTCTTTTGGGGTGACAATCTTGTTCTGCAGGCCTATGATCAGCATTTGAATATGATACTCGGTGATGTTGAAGAAATCATTACTACAGTAGAAATAGATGATGAAACATATGAAGAGATTGTTCGGGTATGTCATATACTTCTTCCTTCAAAAATTTAGTGTTCTCTGTTATGGAAGCTAACTAATTTAACTTAAAGAAGAAACAGGGGTCGAATTGAACATTGAGAAGAGAGAGAGGTCTCCCTGAATGATTGAAAGAGATGATTTATGTTATACACATACTTCTGTCTAGCTGTCACCTCATTTTTTTCAAATTCAAATTTTCTGGTGCTTGCTGTTTAAGGAGATCACATATCAATACCCTTTATCCTGCTGTTAGTGTTTGGTTTCATAGTTCAAACTTGCCAGCTCGTTCTTCCAGGGAAGCACATTCTGCGTACTTGTAACCGAGTCTCTCTTCTACTTGCAAGAACGTTCCCCCTTTTCTCGTTAGAGTTGGGTTATACTCAACTTTGAGGTTCACATTACCACTTGTGCCACTCAGTGGTCCTGATGAGGTCAAGCCACCAAGTCTACACAACATTGTTTCTAAGACTTCCAATCGACACTCATCCATCTCGGGGTGGAGAGAAATTTATTGCATTATAATGAGCAAGTGTACATGAAGTGTTACACGTCTGGAGGTAGGTTCTCATACGAAACCCATTCCTCTAACTATAGACATCAGTTCTTTGTATGTGGTTCCTGTTTTGGCACATGTATTTCATACACAAGTCATCTAGAGTATTATATGATACAATGGGAGTTTCTTTATGGAATATCCAAGGGATATTCATGGAGTTCTGTCGCGCCCCAAAATCACACCTAGGTTAAAGTGAGACCTTGGCACGTGACTTAACCATCAAACCGTCATAACATCCTGTCATAAAGCATTTAAGGCAATCTAAAACATGAACCTAAAATTTTTTCTTCAATTAATCATGATCAATTTTAATATCTCAATTTAAAAACTAAAACAAAATCAATAATTCAAATCATCCATCCTAATTCTCAACTATCAATTCAATTTTACCATAAATCCAATATTAAGTCTATTACAATGTCTTGAACTCCAAATTTAAATACTAATAATTTAATTTTCAGAAAAGGGCCAACGATCCAAATTCCATTCACCATCGGGATAATCACCTGCTGGATCTTCTTCTTACTCCTCGTATTCTTCCTCTTCCCAAGGTCCTGGGGCACAATTATCAAACCTAGAACCAGTTGACAACAAAATCATCGGCTGAGTAACAAATTACCCCGCGTATATAAACTCCTAACTAACAATTTAACAACATTTAATATAAAGAATAAATTAGAATTTAACATTACATGTAAGCATATAAACAATTCAGAGTGCGGAAGCATAATTTCAATTCAATTCTTATACGTGCTCACTTGTACTTATTTTTCTTGCTTATCTTATTTGTCTTTCTTATTCATGAATGTATCCAACAACATGCATGATGCAATAACTTAAAATAACTCTACCTCATATATTGGTTAGAGATTAACATATACCCTACCTACCAAGGTACCACACGATTTACACATTATCCGATGTATACGGCTTGTCTAGACATTATCTGGTGTATACGGCTTGTTGGTACTCGGGCAGAGTAAAACTCAATCATACAGTCATGCTTGTGTTCTTGTATACTTGCATAATACTTATTATCTTGCTTTTTATCATGTTTGTCATATTTATTTTCATGAGTGAATGTGAATAAAACAATGATAACTATTAATTAAATCGCACCGGAATTATTGGATTAAGGCTCTCGAAAGTTCATCATAACGACTAACGCCGTCATGATAATACCCCTAAGTCAGATAACCATAATTCACAGTTCAATTAAATCAACATATATCATCATGTAATTTGTCAATCATACACCAGTTTAAACATACAAAATTTCTCATAGTTGATCGATATAAAAATATGCTCTATTAGGTTTTCAACAATAAAATTATAAAACAATTCTATTTATCATGCATCAATTTTTAGTATATAGTTTTTGATAAAATCAATCTCATAAAGCTCTAGTTTTATAACACATCACAATTTCAAATCAAACTCATAATTATTCCATCAAATCCCTTCCTCCATTCTCCATCATACATATACCACAAAATCATTATAATAAAAATCATAAGAAACATCTCTAAACATCATAAATATCTTTCATAATAAAAATCATAACGAAATATCTCTAAACATCATAACTATCTTCCATAAGGGATTGATATATCATAAACATGTTTGATCTTGTTTTTCTTACTTTAAATCTATATTTTTTATTGTTTATATTTAAATCACCATATTGGTAGGAATGAATTTATATTTACCTCTCTCGATCGCTTCTCTACGATCAAGCGCTTGCGAATGGGGTCGATCTAAGCCTTTACGCTCTTTTCCTTGGAAAACTCTTGATCTCTCCTGTAGTGTAGTTAAGGCGTCTAGGCGATTAGCCCCGGCTAGGCGTTGCCTAGGCGATAAATTTAATATAAATATATATATAATATATATATATATATATATTATTATATATAACATCCAAAAGATCAAAACTCCACACCCACATCCCACAAAAACATAAAATAAAAAGTCTATTACAATCATTCATGACATAACCAAAGACATGTTGACATAGTGGAGTATTAAACACTTCAAAATCTGGACCAAATACCCAAATTTGTGTCACTGTCCATGTATAATATTAGGCAGAGGCCCCTACGATTGCCCAGGGGGGTGGCAAGGGGGCAGCGCCCCCCTGCGAAAACGATATTTTTAGTGAAAAAAACGATTTAGAATCTTGTTACTTCTTCATTACATTTTTTTTCTATTTATTGGAAAATTTTGGATTTTTTAAAAGCAAAAAAAAAAAAATTACTAGGATCGCCCTCCTAGAGGGGCGTCTAGGCGGTTGAGGCCCAAAATCGCCTAGGCAACGTCTTGACTACACTGCTCTCCTCTTGGATCTCTCAGAATAACCTTCTCTTTATCTCTTTTAGGTTTAGAAACTCTTAAACCACGAATCTAAGGATTATTTATAGTGTTGGGGGCCCTAGGAACTCAAAAATCGCGCAATTAGAGAAAAAAATCACCGTCGGACAATCGATCGGCCATTTAGTGCTAATCGGTTAGAGCCGCCGCGGCGGTGGAGTGCTGATTGATCGATTGTCGCCGAATTTTATTTTTTTTTCAAGTCTTTTACTACTTTTTGACTATCTTTCTTTTCATGCAATCTAATTCTAGAAACGACTTAAATTAAGTGATTTATTTGGGTTTTAAAATCCATGTGTTTCAAATAAAATTTATAGGCTTAATCATTTTAAAATTTAAACAAAAGTTTCTATAGAATTTAATAAATAACACGAATATCAAGAATGATAAAATTTGGGGTTCTACAAGTTCTCTGGACACTAACACATGTATCCACTGCTATACAATGTTATACAATTCTGGAATATTTCAGTTCCCTTTTACGAATTCCTAGAAAACTTAACCTCGTTGTTGGCTTGTGTTTTAGATTTTGTTTTCGGACTTTTGTCTTCTATATAAAAAAAAAAAGAGGGTTTAGGAGTTTGTGACAAGGCATAGATCTTTGGCCTTGAGATAACGAAAACATCATTCTAGATTTTGGAAACTTACAATCCCTAAATTTGGATTCCCTATAGAGTACATATTAAATATTACTAGATGAGGATGATAACTAGGCATGCCACTCAGGCCAGCTCGGCCCAACCCAAGCTGAACCCAACCCAATCAATGGGCACCTTGGACTGAAACTTTTCAGATTTTGGGTTGGGCTTGGATTAGAATATCCCTACTTGACCTAAGGTCAGGTTGGCTTGAATTGAAACCTCGGGGTAACCTGACCCAACTTGAGCTGAACCATGTATACATAATACACATTTATGTTGTTTTAGTCTTTGTAGGAGATCTTTCAAAAATTATACAAGCCCAATCTTCATTCTCAACATCAAGTGGGAACACTACAATAATTATCACCCGAGAAAGTACACACGTTTTTGCAGCCACACCTTACTGCCCGACAAAAGATTCAGTAAGAATATTCATGAAGAATGTGTTTTAAGTAGTAGGGACTCCCTGGAAACATTGTGAGAGATAGGGTCTCAGGTTCACGGTACACCTTTGGATGGGAGTGTATGAACTCTTGGGCTCTGAGTTACACAACTTAACTAGGCTAAGAGCAAGGCAAGCTAGAAACGAGCGGGCACATTATTGCTATTTGAGAAGCAAAAAAAGCAGTTCAATGAAGAAAGCGCGACAAGGATGCCAAAGCATATAGGTGGGGGAGGATTGTCAAACTCCGTCTGAAGCCTTTCTTCTATTTAAGAGAAAGCCTAGAAAAATCTAGAAAGTTCTCTTAACTTTTAGAGGGGGAGAAATAGACTCTGGAATTGTAAAGGACTGTGCAAATAGTTACATATAGTTAGTGTCAAGAGAACTCCATAAATCTCCTTTAGATATTCCATGGAGAAACTTCTATGGTTTCATAGAATATCCTAGAAGACTTATTATGAAATACCTGTGGCAATTTAGGAGCATCTAGATAGGGAATTCAACGTTTCATGTACCCTTTCTTATTGTACTGCGTGATATTTCCCTCAACCCCAAGCTGCTCCTGCGTGTGTGCATGAGTCAGTTTACGTATCCATTGGAGGTCTTAGCAACAGCAATGTGCAGGCTTGATGCCTTCACCTGATTAGGACCCTTGAGAGGCTGACTTGATGTGGTTTGACGCACTACACAAGAGCCATGCAGGGCTTATACAAGTGGTAAATTATGACCCTGTGACAGTATTTTTCCCATTAACCTATGCAAAATGCTAAATGGTGTCAGGATCAACAATACTCCCACAAATGAGAACTTCCACAATGCACCCCATTAAAAATGGCTTTGATTCTGGTTCAGACACCCAAGAAAACCCATTTGGTTCCTTAACAGAAAAAAACCATTTGGTCATTCACCTCAACAATGAGATGGGCCTGTCTTACTCCAAGCCTGCATGGCTCTAAACTGCATAGGGTACACAAAGGTCATCAAACGGAAAAAAAATGAGATGGGCCTCTTAAGAGTTTTGTAGTAGAAGGATGACATATTTTGGATTCAGTTGCCCTTGTTTGAGAAAGCCTTGTCCAGGGAACATAAAACTAGATATTTGATGTGTGTACCTTTGGGAATCCTGGATTGGCAGGTTGTTGTGGTGTTTTTGAAGATAAGGGAGCTTTACTTGAAGTTTTATCCTGGCTAGTTTTCAAAAATTCTAGTTAAGCTGTGGCTTTCTCTCTGTTGCAAAGTGCTTCAAATCTTCAGAGCTTGTTTACTGGTAGGGAAGGTGAATCGTCTGACATTCTCACGGATCTGAGGCATGGTATTGGGTCATTGGTACAATCATTGATCACATTGTTAGATAGTGTTGATGGTGCTGATATTTTGCATGATCATACTCCGATGAGCTCCAACTCGGAAGTATACATTGATACTAAATCATAGTTACCAAGTCATATTTTACTAATCATGAACAAGCGATCATCTTGTCATCAACATGTTGGAGTTGGAATATAATCGGGCAGTGACCTTCTTCAGTTCTCTAAAATGGATGCCAGCAATTACTCACTTTGATATAGAATTATTGATACCACTACACCCTGAGATCCTGAGTTCGAATCCAGCTTACCCACCTTTAAATATAAAATTCTGAAAGGAAGAGGAAGATAGAAGGTCCATACCTAAGGTCCTGAAATACACTGAAGAAACTTTCCCAATTGACTACAACTAGGGATTCTATTGAGTTTAATCCCTACTCTTTTCTGTCTATAATCCAAGTTAGAAGAAGCACTCAACTAAAGATTAGGCTTTGACAATCTTAACCTTGATTACCATCCTATTCATTCCCACTGTCATAGAAGTATCAACCAGTTCACTTGTAAGCCTTATAAATAATACTTCACTTCCGAAGAGCCACTTTAATTGGGCAGGATTTGAATATTATGTAGAGGACCAAGACCACCAACAGAATATACACCGCACATCGAGGTTGGGTTAAGGAAATTTCATAAAATTTGTGATATTTCTGATTTGCAAGAACTTGTGCCGTTGGATATTGCCTGCCTTATATAGAGCTGGATTCTGGGGTTTGCACTAGAGTCTGCTAGAAGGATCCAATAAATATTTGGACAAAGGCGAGAGAAAAGCCATCCAGAGCTGCGTTGTTCCATTGAGTTATGCCATGACTTCCACCTCCTAATCCTACAGAAAGGAACCCTACAAGTTGTTTCAGAACTTTTGGAGTCCTGAAGTCTCATCTAGAAGCATACAATAAAAATCATAGTTACCAAGGTCAGAGTTCAGGAATTATTCAGCTAGGGAAAGTTTTGGAAAAAATCACCAAAATTCATAAATAAACCAGGAAAATGCCGGTCAAGATATGAAAAAAATATAAAATAAGATTACCAAGTATAAAAGTTATAAATAAATATATTTATATATTAGATATTCATTTGGGACTTGTTGCAAAAAATCGTGAATAATTCTTAAAGTCGCAAATACTTTGTGAATTAATTGTTCGACGAAAATTTACATTATTCAGGACTTTTTGAATAAAATGAAGAACTTTGTTATGATGCATTCAAATTATTGTGACACCAAACATACACATCTTAAGCTCGATGTTAACCACTCAAAACACACACAATCGTGGGCGCATGCTGCTAACCAAAAGAAAAAGAAGTACGAGTTTGGCTACATAAATTGGAAGGTAAGGCTCCTTTAGGTCCAAAACTGAAACATCACAGAGAGAATTTGTCAACCAAAGAGGGAAAAGAAAAGGAAATTCTATTAGAGAATGGGAGAAGTCTAATTAGGCTATGGAGGGTTACTACATTTGTATACCGGTCTAAAGTGCTTTATATTCTATTCGGTTAACAAACTGTTTTCAGATGTGTTATTATTATTATTATTTTACTTTTATTAGTGTTGATCTTGCTGATCAAACTCCCTTCTTTTGTTTCAGACTACAAAGCGCACAGTTCCATATCTTTTTGTTAGGGGAGATGGTGTAATATTGGTCTCTCCACCACTGAGGACAACTTGATTGAATGGAAAATTATGGGCTCTTGCGGAGGGGAGGAATTATGTTTAGTTGGATTTAATAGCGCGTTGTTATCACTTCATTTATAACAGTTTCCAACTGATTTCATTCTTACAGAAACTATGTTTGCAGTAAGTTGATAAGAGGTGTAATTCGGTCAGTTTGCTTGTAAAGACTTGTAGCCTACTAATTCTGTCAGTTTCTTTTCAATGCATTTCTTAAATTATTGGTGGGGACTCTCTCTTTCATTTATCTCACTGTGTCCTACCAATCTGCAGTAGTTGTATAGTAAAAATGCTAATTTTTTCTTCAAACTAAGATTGATATTTCATAGTAAAATTGGTAGAAAGAGCAAATACTATAAATCAGATTGATATTTCATAGTCGAACCAAAAAAGATTGATATTTCATAGTAAATTCGGTCGAAAGAGCAAATACTATAAATCACTTTTGTTATATGAAATGGGAAGGCTCTTTGGGAGACTTCTCAACAAAGTCCATCACACCTGAGACTGAGTATAGGGTGTGGCTATTTTCATCAGTTGTAGTTTTAGATAAAATAACATAAGAGCCACTGAGCTCTGATGCCGAATCAGGAGATTAATCACTGTGAAATGGAAGCTCTGTCAACTTCGCTTTGTTATCACTGCATATCTTAGTTGTGCGGATAATAATTTATCTCGCATAGTCAGGCCACAAAGTGTCTTGTAAGTTGCTAATCTATTTTATTTGCATATGAGAGTTCTGGAGTACTCTCTCGAGCATGTAGCAAATCATTTGTGGTATTGATATTTAATTTTGCAGAAATTCACCGATACTCAATTACTTGAACCAAAAAAAAAGGCTTGTCCTATTCAGTTTTGGGGAGTCTACATTTTCCTCATTTGTGGGAGTGCTTCATTTTGCTACTTTTCATTTTTGGAAGATCACACTATTTGAAGATAAAAGATGTAATCATCCATGTTGCTTTGGTGTGTATTTATAAAATTTAGACGTCTTTTTTTTTTTTTGTACTAGTAATTTTATGAATTTAATGGTGTGCATGCATCAATTTTTAATAATGGGGTGTGGTCATCAAATAGTGGGGTGCGCCAACAACACTCCTTTTTAATTATGGTTTTGATTCACTAACCTTTAGGATTTAAGAATCTAACCTTGTTTTTTAGAAAAAGTATGTTTAAAATTTGGTTTTAAAAAATTAAATCTTGACATGTTTTTTTTTCTTCTAAAAATTAAGGTTAGATTCTTAAGGGTTTTAGTAAATCTTAACCACAATTAAAGGAGACGCAAAGAGATTAGGCTTGAGTAACTTACTCGGGCTTCAGCTAGAGTAATAAATCTGTTGCTGAGGAGCTATTGAAATCATAACTAATGAAGGGGTAGCAGTAACAAGTGTTACCACCACCACAGAATTCATAACTAATGAAGGGGTAACAGTAACAAGTGTTACCACCACCACAGTGAGAATTTGGAAGCATGCCTCGGAGGTAGAACTCCTCCTCTAAGGAGAAATGACAAGTATTGCCACCACAATGAAGGGAGTTCGGAAGTGTGCAACACTCCTCAAAAGTCAAAACCCCTTCTGTAGTTTAATGTATTTTTAAATAAAAATGATGTTGCACGGCACTTTAACTTACCAAACTTGAGAATTGGCCTTTTCCATGTAGCCAGTCTTGCTTTGGAAATTGGAACCAATGAGTTTTTGATCCGAAGAATCCGCTATCCAGATTCTTTGTATCACTTGGATGAAAATTAGACAAACATAGATGGATCCTTAAATTTTGGCTACTAGGGACCTTCTCTATCCTTGGGAGTGTAGCCTAGTGGGACGAACTGGAAATCCGGAGGGCTCGAGATCAAATTGGGGCTCCCCTCGATATCGGATGTTTGGGTTGGGGGTTTATCTATACTCTGTGAGACTTGCTTGAGGCACAGGATACCCACGTTTACCCAAAAAAACAAAAAAAGGAAGAAATGGGACCTTATCTTGATCCATATTCCAAAGTCTATACTTGGAAAATATACATATTAGCGAACTCCCAACCACATATCTGTGAAACCTATCTTAGCTAGTTAGGAGAAGGGATACATTTGTCATTTCAGTAAAGGTTGAAACCAGTGCAGTTTCATGAGGAATAGTCTCATACTAACCAAAAACTAAAGAATCAGAAAATACCATGAACATTATAATAAACAAAACCCCCTCAGTTTTCAGAATATTAACAATCTTGTTTTGTTTCATGTGCCTCTGAGCTTCATCTTCCTTCCCACTAAACAAGAAGAGTGATTTTTTTGTATATCTGTGTTTGGATTCATGGCTACTGAGCTTATCCAACCACCAATCCCAACTTGCCACGTGGTTCCTGGAACACCCAAGATCAGAAAGGTAATGAAAGTTCATAGAGCAGTCCTGGCCACCCATTTAAAGATCAAGAGATCTAGATTTGGAGAGTACCCATCTGGATTCAGACCCATTTCCACCATTAAAGTTGCAGAACAGAGCTCTGCTTTAGTTGGTGATGACCAGGAGACAGAGGAAGAACCTGCAGATTGTAAGACACTTGCACAGATCAAAGTAGGCCTTAATCAAGCATTACAAGGTATACCCACTTGGATTTCAAGTTCAAATCTAGAGTTTTTAATATTTTTCTTTTGTTTAGTTAAAATTTGTGGACTATGTAAATGGAAACTGAGTTGAATGAAACCATATCTGAAGGAAGGCATTAACAGAGGCATTTTTGGAGTTCCATCTGCAAAGAAATCTGAGATTGAAAGTCTGGTGGAGCTGCTAGAGTTTCAGAATCCAACTCCATATCCTACTCAAAATCTGGAGAAGGTAATAATAGCATTGCTGGGTTGGTTCATATGAAATTTTGTGGAAATGAAGTTGAGATCAGTAGTTACTGTTTTTCTGTAATTGAAAGGTAGGTGGATGCTGGAAACTTGTCTACAGTACGATTACTATACTGGGTAAGAAGAGAACCAAGCTAGGATTGCGAGATTTTATCGCTTTAGGGGATTTCTTGCAGACCATTGATGTGGCTGAGGTATGAGTCTCTCTCCCCCACATTACAAGTGTGTTTTTTTTTTTTTTTTTGGGGGGGGTACCCGGCATCATTTAGCTATGTTAGTTGACTCCTGACTGTTTAGTAGGTTAATAAATTTGGGGCTTTGCAACTGCCTCATTACTAAGAGACTTGAACCCGAGTCTTCCCTCCCCCTTGCAGGGCAGAGCCACATGAATTGAATTTTTTTCTAATATACTATTAATAGTCTGGTAGATGGGCGAACCCGGGGGATTGGGGCTCTAGTGCTCCTAAACTTTAGAGAAAAAATATATTTTATAACGGACACAAATAAACACGATAAATTTTTATTTTATTTTATTTTTTTTGGGGGGGGGGAGGGCTATGCCCCCAGCCTCATTGTTAGCCCCTGAATCCTGGCTCCGCCCCTGCCCCAATGGGTACTCCCTACCACTTGGCTCCACCCCTGCCCCAATTGGTACTCCCTAGTTCCTACCACTGGAACATCTACGGAGGTGTCTATAAGGTTTAGTTCAACTAGTAAAAATGAGAGAATTTTATTTTGGATATTTCTCCAACTATTTGACCCACTTTAGATATTTATTGACAATAATTGCTAGTTTATATTTATGATAATGTGGGATATATTCAGGAAAAAATGAACTGTGAATTGAGATTATACTGTGACAAAAAATGTCATTTTAGGATATCTTTATTTATCCTGATGAATGCTCTACATAATTCATGAATTGCCTGGTAGATTAGTTAGTCTATTACTTATTTTCAAGATTCTGTGATGGAAAAATACAGGGTAAAGCAGTTAATGTGATCAAGTTCAATGTGAGGGGATTAAATATGTTGAATGGACAGCTTACGATTGAAGCCTCCTTCAAGATTACATCCAAATCAGTTAAAGCTCCAGTACTCTTATTATGATATTTTTTTTAGTAAAAAAAACATAAATTTTTTTTTTTTTGAAAATTCGTTTCAAATATAAATCTTCTTCATCTTTGTTAACTTTTGTTGTCTAATTTTACACAGAGGGTTGATATTAAATACGAGAACTCGACAATCACTCCTGACCAGGTATGCCTACTTCAAGAAAACCCTTGTCTATGGACTACTTACTGTCTATAAAAGAAAAAAACAAAAAATTGCACCATTTTACTTCCTTGTAGGATATTTTCTACTTCTTGACTGTGTTTGTCTGGAGAACCTATAGCTAATGAATGTATTTCGGAAGAATTACGACCTTTTGCTCAGCATCTTCAATCCAGAGGGATGGCTCGAGATCTCGTATCCTTTTTCTTTCTTCTGTTCTATGTGTAGTTTTTGTTTATTCATCTGCCATTGGTTTTGCTGTGGGTTCACGACAAATTGGAGAGAAAGTACTTGCTGTTCTTTGATTCAAGTTTCTTAGATATGTCGATGAATCCATGAGGATTGGGAGAGACGATAAGGGCAATATCTTCATATTGGAAAGATCAGAGGAGGATACACCCATTTCTTTTTCTTAATGATGCTATTCTTTTTTGCTGTATGCAAATGTGAAGTAATAAGAGAAATATACATATAATTTTGTATGAACATTTAAATTAGAAAATCAACCTGTCTCAAAGAGTATCTAGAAGGCCTGTCAATGGGATGAATCTGTCAGTAGGCGCCTTCAAGCCCGACAATCGGGTGGCATCTTGAGTACTTAATTTTTTTTGCCCACAGAAGATCATATCCAAGCTCGAGAAACCAGAGTAATGAACAATTAATTTATTGAATTAGCATAAAACCTAATACAAAGTGCATACAGTATAAATGATTAAATTATGTACACTCTCCCATACATAGAATCACAATTGCTTCTAATAACACAGAGACCATCAGAAAGATGTATTTCCTCAAAATCAAATCATACAATTGAGTTCCAGCACCATATCTAAGCTCACTAGTAGATGATCAATAGTCAAAATCTCGTATGGAATCGACGACGACCATGCAAATGCTTGAACCTTTGGAGGGACCTGGGATTTCTGAAGCTTCTTAAATCTTGGCATCCTTACCAAATCTGCATCCTTTCTCAGAAGAAGGTACCTATACAAGTCTCTTTTATCATAAATGTCTCCTTAGGATTGCCCTTCCAAAACCAAAATCATATCCATTGGAAAAATGTGGACCATGTTGAGCTACTCTAACAGCCCGCAAGCATTCCTCTACCTTGTTATCCATGAGATTCCTGCTTAAAATCTATATTTACCGCAATAAGGTGGCGTTTGGTAACACTAAACTAAATAGAAAAAGCTTATTTGAAAATTGAGCTTATTTGAACTTTAGATTGTCAAGCTAAAAGTTAATTAGATGTCTAGATTTTTTAAAGTAGAGGTTTTTACCTCTAAAGTAATAAGGAGACATGAGCTACTTTTTTCTTCTCTAGTACACGTGTCATACACCGGAACATCTCTTAAAACAATTAATCTGTAGTGGCTTAGTCACACATCACACAACGGGCCAGCCTCGTTGCAATCATCTTCCTAGAACCAACCCTATTGTCAACACCAAATGCAAATTTGATTAGCTCCAAGAACTGCTTGTGCACCTTCATAATCCCTTTTCATACCCCCTACCCCAGACAAGGAGAAATTCTGATTTGAGTCCCAATTGGACCCATACATCCCAAACTTGGCTCGAATCTGAACTAGATAGACAAGGCGATTGCCCCTTAAAGACCTTATTTATGCAACCCAACCTCCAAAAGTCCAAACCCCGATCATTTTTGGACTGCAACCTAATTCAATTTCACTAAGCAGAATTTTCTCATTTTTTCCTGCCTTTCCATAAGAAGTCTCCTTAGACTGTGTTCTTTTTTTGGGGGGTTTTGAGGTAGGATTTCTAAAGTCGCGAGTTTTTGCATTACTTACATTATTCTATTGTATAAAACTCTTGAGATTAAACACCCGTGGTACTTAAAGTCCCAGCAAAAATGGGACTTCAATGTCCCAACCAATTTGCACAAGCTTTTGAACTTGAAAGCTATTTTGATTTCAAAAAAGGCCCAAATTAAAATGATACGTATTTTAAATAATTTTGGGCATGGTACAAATTTCAAGAAAATTCAGTGACATTTTTGTAATTTTTAATGGGTTTTTTAATATTTTTAAAAAATATTTAGAGAATTTTTGTCATTTTTCAAAATTTTAGTGTATCAAGGAGAACTCTCTAGTAGGTCACAAGAGGTTCTATATGCCCTATAGGGTTATAAAATTACGTGCTTACAAGATAATTTTGGCATTCATTCTTGATGTCCTTTTCTATTTGTTATAATTGAACTTGTATTGTTTATTTACTTTATTTAGACATGCACCCACTGCTCATGTACTTATTAATTACTTTAGATAGTGCGGTGATTTGGGTTAGTAATGAACTATCTTTTATTTATTGAATGACTATAAATTGTTCGATTCAATGCTTTACATGTATCCTGTCTTACTTTTTACGTTGTATTTTACGTCTTCATGGCTCATAGAATTACAAAACATCAAATAGTTAAATACATAGATTAAAATTCATCTAAAAAACATTTCAGCATCTCAAGCAAATTTGTCCATGTCAAAAGCAACGAAATTCAAAGGCCTTGGAATCACTCACAAATTTTTGGGTACAAAAAAATACAGAACATCATATGCTTGAGCCTGTGAAAGTTTCAAATCGTGGATGTGTCGAAACTTGAATACTCTCGAGCCTTTGATGTTCACAGCCTTAGAAACTTCTCAATGCATTTCAAACCTGACGCTCATTCTCTATGAATATATCGTTGATTGGTGGGATGTGTCTTAAATTATATTTGTAAAAGTTCCTTTTGGTGATATCAAAGTCAAAATAACAGTTGTGGCTATCGGAGAGAGTAGGCTCTAAGGGTACCCTACCCCTTAACTCTTTGGGATATGGTTTAAAATATTGAGCATATGAGATCTAAGCTTAAGCTTATTAGGACAGTCTTGATTTGACATAATAATGTCACAGTTTTTAACATCACACCAATGGTTAGCCAGAAAATCCACACATGTAGTAGCTTTTCGATATATATGATGAAAGGAAGAGCAAATACCCATCAAATTACTAATCTGCTCGTTGAAGTACCAAGTATTCCAAGAGTGTTTTGAAAGACCATTCCAGGAATCCACTGAAATTTTAGAGCCAGATTCAATTTCCACTTGAATCACATCATTACTCTAGCAGAGTTTGAGATCATCAAGGAGAGATCTTGACTCGGCTGTATTGTTACCCATAAGATCATAATAAGAATAGAATGCAACAATTAAATTACCTGACTGGTCTCTGATAATACCACCACCTCCCGCTTCACCTGGATTGCCTCTTGAGGCTCCGTCAACATATAGTTTTAGTTGGTTGATTATCTATTTTAAGATGTTAAATCCCTTGAAATGAACCAAAATATGTTTCTAATCATATATCTATATTTTTATTGCTAAACTCATAAATCTTTGGCATTCAACAATGAGATATTATCTCATTTTTAGGTATTTTTAAGAAATTCAAGTGTTATAATCGAAATTTGCATTTTAATACAATTTATTCATTTTTGCGATTGAAATTATTATATAGTGGTGTTGTAGGGGTGATCTATTAGATCCCAACATTTTTCTTCTTCTTTTTTTTTCTTTGCGTATGTAATGCTTAATTGGATTGGGGTTTTAATGGGTTGCACTTGCACATTTAATTGGAATTGGTGATTTCATGGAGATGGAGGGTTTTAAGTTTTGATCTTTGATTTTTGTTTAGGGTCATTGGTTAGGATTACCTCTTGATGCCTGATGTCATTTGGTTAGGATTACCATTTGTTTTTTTTTTCTTTACATAACTTTCTATTTTTTATTTTCACCATAATCTCTTTAGTTACAGTTCTAATGAATTAAATTTTTTATTCTCACCATATTCCAATTTTGATTTATTAGAGTGTCCATTAATTTAAGCAATTGAAGCACCTGTCTAACATAGTAACACATCAAATACAGGTAAATCCAAAGGAAGATTGTAGATGAATCATCAAATTCCCACAGGGCGACCAACATCAGGTGATGGTTCAATTTAGAAATTGTCCTGCTTGGCAGTGTCATACGTCATTTGAATGATGTTTTGATGTGTTTCAAAAATGTTGTAGTATTTGTAATTGAAGACATGATGTAGGAACATTGTCATGGTTTGCTCTTTTCTCATATGAATTTATAAAAAAAATTATAAATCAGTGTGCATTTACAATCAACTGCATTAATCAATGTGTATTTATAAAAAAACAAATATTCTCACAGCCCTAAAATTTTGCCCTCACACAGTCATGGATTGTCCTTTTCTTACCATGTGTCCCTTTTTTAAATCCCTTAACTACGGTTTAGATTTACTAATTCCATGGTTTATAATTTTAACTTTGGTTTAAAAAAATCATGGTTAAAAATATAAACTGTAGTTAAAAGGAAGCACTGCTCTTTGAAATTAAATAACGATTTAGTAAACTGAAAAGTTACTCATTAGTAGGAAAAGTCAAACACACATTTTGACTTCTCATATTAGGAAGTTACTTCTCACAAGTACAAACCAAACATCATTTTTTTTTTTTTTAAATGACTTTTACCTACTCCCCAAGAGCTACTTTTTTAGAAAGTTCTCCTGATGAATCGTAGAAAAGTTTAACCAAACTTGTTTGTCTTATTCCCTTTAGTGAGACATAAGGCTAGCATCCCCTTAATAATTTGAGTCACATCAACTCTAATCTTGACTCTAAATTATTTGAATTAATGGATTAGGATTCAGAGTATATTTGTGAGTACCCATAAACTGATTTTATTTATTTTGTTATGAATTGTTTGCTCTCTTTTTTAGAAGACATCATTTACCTACTAGTAGTGGCAAGAGATAGTGGGTTAGTGACTGATGAGTGAACCTCCTACTTACCACATCACCCAGGGAAAGCTTTCTAATTTGAGGGGCACACTTCTCCATATGAGTTAGAGGGGCAGGTGTGTAATTTTTTTAAAGCTTCATCTTAGCATTTAAACTGCAATAATCTAGGCAAGTCCCAAAGCAAAGTAGCAGTAAATACGAATTCATCTAATTCCAATGGAAATTTGGGTGTATAGCTTCTGTATAGTGCTACCCATCGCAGCTTAGGGTCATGGGTACAATCAAGCTTACTAAAATGATAGGGAAGTTTTGAAATCTGTCCATGTTGCAATCAAGATGCCTCCCCTCTAGTCCTTTGAGCCCTTCTGGTTTCATCAAGAAAATAAGGAGGTAACCACATCAATTTCATGGCCTCACAAAATGAAGGATTTGGTTCGGAAAATATAATATATTGGTCACTGATTTCTCCGGTTTTTCCTGTTCAGCATGCTTTTTCTATTAATGAAAGATTTAAAATGTGTACTAGCTACCAATTGAGCTGTGGTCGGTGCATGTGTGCTTCTATGCATGGTTAACATCCGCTATAGCTTTAATGAGGTATGTAAACTTATACATTAATTATTCATTAATAAATTGTATCCTCTCAGTATAAAGAGACCTCATGAAAATATTCTGTCTCATGAATAGATCATTAGAGACTGGGTCTAATACCTGCATAACAATTGAGGTAATACTTGAAAAGTATGAAGTATGAGGTTTGCAATTTATCCTTTCTTCTCTTCAGCAGCATAGAGCACTTTGACTTCCTCGACATCATCATAGCTGCCAAGGAATATTGGAGACCGCTCATGTATGTTCTTTGGAACCAAGTCGAGTGCCTGCCCAGATCATTAGTTTAATCAGTTCATAATCTTCTACACTCTACACATGGATATTTTAAAATTTGAGCCTCAGAAAGTGGTTAAGAGTTCAATGGATTTTTTTTTTTTTTTTTTTGGGGGGGGGAGGGCAAAAAAAATGCCACATGCATGCTACTATAGGGTAGTAATGGTATCTTAGGCCTCCAATGATTTCTATTTTGATTTTGAGCATTGCTGGTTCAAAGTTGATGGGAAGTTTTGTCTATAATATAATAATTTAACTGTTTCAGAATTACGAAAATTAGGATTACTTTCTGTCTATATATAAACATCATTAAAGAGTAAAGGATGGCTTTTGATTATTGACCAAAGCAAGAGGTTTTGAATACTGAAACAGTAAGATAAAACGAACCAGTGATAGGGCAAAACAAAAACTGCATCAGTAAAATAATTGCAAGATCATATAATCAATACCCGCTGCTTGCCAGTAAAAGCTTGACCTCCTGCTTGTTCCATCAAGAACGACATTGGAAAGACTTCATAGAGAACACTATTTCATGCAACATCAAAGTCAGTTATAACTTTGCATGCATGACTTTCTAAGTGGAAAAAGGATACAAAATTCGAATATAACATACCGCAGTTTTCCGTTTGGGCTCTTCTTATCGGCAGGGTACAAAAAGATACCCCCATAAAGCAATGTGCGGTGGACATCAGCTACCATGCTGTGACAAAGATCTTATTATTAGAAACTATGATACCTTTGTGAAGGAACAGAGTCAGGTTCAACACAATCAATTCAGAAGTAGCGAAAGGAGAAGAATGATCTTTATCATGTGATAGTTTGACTGACAGCTAAAAGAGTCTCCCCAAAAGAATTTCAACTCTCTCTCCAATTATAAACCACTTCCAGACAATCAAATAAATTTGAATCCATACTTGCATAAGAACGGTAATGCAATTCAAGTAATGGTACAGGCAAAGGATTAACAAACAGTTGCTCTCATTTAGGAAATCAAGATTTTCAGCCAAGGCATGTAGGTTTCATGGTTTTGGAACATGCATCAAGAGGCAGACTTGGTTCTGGAATGAATGACCAATCTTTGGTTAGGCCTATCTTCTTTAATTGGCCAAAGTGATTAGCCCAGTTTTTATAGTGGCATAAAAATAGCTACGCACTTTGGACGTGCTTTTGTTTATTGCAGATAGCTTTCTTTACGGTGACCAAGAAACTAATGTAATTGCAAGAAATCGAGAACCTAGTGAGAAGAATTCGGCACAAAATTAAGTCTTAAGCCACCAAGATGGCTCATATCTGATTCAATGTTTCTAAATTGGCAAATTGGGAGAAAGGAGCAGGCAAATCAACAGATCAACCTGTGATTAAAGTTCACCTCTTCTGTACAATCTCTCAATACATCATGCATACAGTAAATTTAGAATCAAATGATCCATAAGCAAAGGCAACAGGCAAATAAAATATTAAAGCCATCAATTCACTGATGTCATGCCGAATGGCAATTTTGTTGTATAACCATCATTATAAAATGACAGAATCCTGCTTTTTCATCAAAAAACATCAACTTACATGTGATATCTAACTCCAAAACAAAAAGACACATGAAGATAGAAAAGTTTGAGCATCAAATACCTTCCAATGTATCTAAGAGACTTTGGTGATGAACCATCTTTAGGGAACTTACATTTTTCCACGTAACTGTAAACAAAAAAATGTCAGGAAACTGCGCTACACAGAACTAATAGGTAGCTGAATAATCACTAAATTGACCTACACATACTTTTTTGTTGGCTCATCCCAGTTCTTGGCATTTCCTTCATTTACTGAATAGATCTTTCCTTTCTTTGGAATCTGTGCAGAAAGACAGTACCGCAAACAAACAATGTGGAGAAAAATGAGAAGGGCATGAACAAGACCATGTTTTAGGTGAATTGATCAAGCGATAAAGCACCACATGTACCTTAATGTCTGGGTGAGTTAATATGAACTCCCCAAGAGATGGATCAAGGGTGAACCCGTTAACGCCATTTCCAGTGCTCAACACAAACTAAAATATTATCAAATTCCAAAGTGAAGATAACATCCCTAGTGAAGTACAATGCATTAACTGCAGGCTAAATGCTCATGAATTATTGATTCAATCAATGAAGTACAATCAAGTTTGTTGGTGCTCATTTCACTCTTTCAAGCAGAATTAAAAGACGAGATTGTTCATGTTCGGAATGCATCAAATACTTGGGAAAAATGTGAGATTCATTGAAAAAAAGTTGAATGCCTTAAACACAGAGGAAGGTGGTTTTTTGTACCGTGCAAGAGCTTCCGTACATGCAATAGCCAGCTGCTAACATATTCTTCCCAGGTTGCAAAACATCATCTAGAGTAGGTTCATCATTATCTTTCACCATATAAATCCCAAATATCTATATGCAAGAGAAGCCATCCAATTGATCACTGCTAATATCAAGTCAGTCCTGAAAAATACACTGTTAAACTACGCTGGTAGAATTAAGTTCATCGAAACAATCTTATAGCAATTGCATGCTTTGGGATGCAGGGTCATACAGTTCCAATGGAAACAGCACAGTCAATGTTAGAGGATCCATCCAACGGATCAAAAACAACGCAATATCTGTACTATTAGCAACAAACAGATATATTAGTAAGAGTCTTAAGACCTAAGGATTTAACACTTATAAAAAGACAATTTAACAGGAACTATTAAATGACAGAGAGCATCAGCAGACACCTTCCACGCTGTGATGGCTTCACAAATGTTGCCTCTTCATCCTCTTCCGAAACAAGGATGCACTGGCAGAGAAGATTCAAACCTTAATAAAAAAAATTAATGAGTTTTATCCAGCTAAATTTCCAAAAGACTTACTGTTCGGCCACTGCTTACTAAAGCCTTGACAAATACTTCATTCGACAGCACATCCAGCTTCTTTTGCTCTTCACCCTAAATCCGAACAGGTAAATCATATCATATAAATAGCATAAGTGAAACATATAGCATTGCAATAGCATAGAAGGCATGGCGCGAATGATGGGAAAACAATAAATCAATGGTTAAAATCCACACAGAACTTGCCTGAACATTGGTCTCTCCAGCAAGTCCGATGAGTTTTGCAAGACCTGCCTACACACAATAAGATTTATGGATTAGAACGGCATATAGGATTAATGGATGATTCAGCATAAACATCCTTGCACACAGAGAAAAAAAATTACTAACAGAATCCAAATATTTTCTACTTCGAGATAAACAGGATCCAGAATCAAAACCTCGACATAAGTTCCATCTAATGTCAATCGATGATATCGATTATGGGTAAAAGTAATCGTGTTGGTTAATTACCAGTATGATAAATTATACATAATCAATAATCGGTCTCACTGAATTAATAAAAAAATTATATTATTTTCTAACTTCTGCTTTTCTTCGCTTCTTTTCTATAGTTACAAAGTTTGACCTAAATAATCAACTTTTTATACTAACCATACGTGTATTTTATATAAGGTGTTATTTTCTCAATAATTATATTGTTAGTAGTTATCTTTTAATAGACTATAAGCTAAATAATCTCATCCAAACGAGACCCAGACAATTGGCTGAGTATAAGAAAACAACAAAATTAAATAGTTTTAACAACAATTAAAGACGATCGGAGATCAGGATGAAAAGTTATGGGGAGCTCCCCTTTATGTCTGCGCAGGAGTGGGACACACTCAAATCACTGTAGTAAACTTTGATTTGAATGGAGCCACTCTTCAAAATACACTAGAAAGAGAGCTCTGCATAACTTTTCATGCATAGCTTCAATTACACTCTTTTAACAGCGGACCTGGAATAACTAAAGGCATTTTGGGATATATTTTTTTAATTATACTAACATAAATAATTGTAAATATTTTTTTTACTCAATAAAATCAATAATAATTAAGAGCGGAGATAATGGCAACACGAAGGTTCAATGGACATAACTGCCTTCTTTTGCAGGGTTTATAAAATCTACAATAATCTTTTAGCATTAGTTTCTTACCATTTTTGCCTCTTAAATCAGAAGGGCTCATTAATGTTTTTGCACCTAGTTTTCCTATATAAACCCTCCCATGCATCCTGTGCTGTATTATATCTGCGTAGGTGTTTTGCTTTATCATGTTAGTGATGCAGCCTTCTTTTCCCTCATTTAATCCTGTGGGTGTTGTTTTGTGTTGTAGAAATGTTTGTGGCAGTGGGTATGGATCTAAGGCATGGTCCCTGTTCATGACATTCCATGTGGAGATTCCAATATACCGGATGTACTGCGAGCTTATAGCCTGATAAAACATCGTCATGTAAATGGGGTTTCAAGCTGTTGATAAGGAACTCCAAACAGTCGGCACAGTCATTCTTCTCCTTTTCTTTTCTCTGTTTTTATTGATAGTTGTAATGGTAATGTTTCACGCTCAAATTTTTTGTAGACCTGATTGAAACAGTGTTGTAACTGGTAATTAATAATGTTCTATGGGACAATTCGAGCGTAACTGTTATGTCAACTCAAACCTATTTTCAGGGGTTGAAATGATGAAACATTGAAACCTTGTCAACTTCATATCCAGAAACGGAATCCAGCTTGATGCCCCATTCTAAATATTGGGTTTGGATGAAGTATTTCCCGAAATCCGTGCATGCTGCTCCATCATAAATCAATAAGCACCACTAAAATTTTGTGGTATCCTCTGAAATCCCGCCTCAACACAGTTCAAAGCTGCAAACTCCAAACAGAGGAGTCGAGGACCTTGCAAATGCTTTTGACTTAAGAGAGTTCCACTCGAACTTCACAAGGAGTGCCCTTTACAACTCGTCCAAGATTGTGCTATGCCTATAGATATAGGATTATAGTTGTATGGTCAAATATTTCATCTTTGCTTACTGAAAAATCCATTCCTCTGCAATTTTGCAGGAAAAAAGCAAAAAAAGTGAGAACAAAATTGAAATTGAAAAAATTCAGACCTGAATTGTTTTCTATTTAGTATCATTCTAAAATCATTCAAGGCTGAGAGAACCTATTAGGAGTCTTTCAAAACTCCGATTAAGCGCTAATAATTTCCATAGTATTCCCATGAATCAAAGGCTAAAAAAAAAAATATGTTGGAATAAAACAAGATTAGGAAAGAATAAGAAGAAGAAAAAGAGATTGAAACCAAGAAACAGACCTTGTTAACAGAAGTGCAGACGAACTTGCAACCAAGAACAATGTGACTGAGCAAGATAGTGAAATCTCCACGCGATTCGGGATACTTGGACTGCTCATTAAGAACATGACGAGTGATGGTCATCAAATCCGTTCTGTAAGCTTCAGCTTCGTGATCCATGGCGAAACAGAACCCTGAAAAATCCTTCGATTCTATGTGAGAATTTGAGAGAAAAGAGAGGAACTAGGGTTAGGGTTTTGAAGGAGTAAACGAAAAAGATCCTCTCTTCGAGGAAGAACCTGGTACTGCTGACGAAGCTAATAACGGATATGATTATGTATCAGCGATGACAGGAGAGAGAGAGAGAAGTGTAGAGAGAGAAAGAGATAGGGCTATCTAAAGTCAAAGATTGACACGTGGTGGCTCCGCCATGAAAGATCTCTCTCGTGGTTGTTACCGAAGATAATGTCCTTCGTCTCCTTCCTTCTTTGTCTTCTGAATTCCGACTTGAAGCGGACGCAATTGCGGACTTCAAGGAAGATTAAATTATTTACCAAAAACAAACTAATTTGATAGAAGGATTTAGGATCGTATGTGGCTATAGCCAGAGTCGTTCTCTGTGCCTTTTTTTCACAACTTAACACGTGTCATTATTTTTTAGGGTGATTCATCTAAAAGGTCATGCTTTGTATTTTTATTACCTAAAAAGGCAAGCTTTTAATATATTTATCAAAAAAAGCATACTTTGTATTTTTATTACCTAATAGGGTATGCTTTTGAAATAGTTACCCCTTAGCTACGCATATAAAACCCAACACGGATATGGGTAATATTGGAATACATACCCTATTTGGTAAAATTTTTCAAACCATGTCCTTTGAGGTGATATTTATGATTTAGGGTGGCTATTATGCACTTATCTCTATTTTTTATTAAGAAATGCTTCTCGCTCTCACAAAGCCGCATTCAACTGTCATTAACTTGAGTTAATATTTTTAACCTTATGGTTTCTAAAACCCAAGGGTAGATGGTGAACCATAGGAGTGAATGAATTTTAACCATAGTTGAAGAGAGTTAAAACAGGGACACATGGCGAGGAAAAGAGAGCCGAGACGCATCCTCGCATCACCGATCGAGGAGGTGATTATTTTTCATACTTTTAATCTTGGTTTTTAAAATAAAACTCTTTTTTTTTTAAATAAGGGATTAATTTTCATGAGAGCTCTGCATATGCGGAGCTCCCTTTTTGAACTACTCAGGGCAAAATATGTAATTATCAATAATTAACACATTTTGCTCCTGAGCAGTGTAAAAAGGGAGCTCCACACATGCAAAGCTCCGCATGATATTTAAACTGAAAAAATAATGTGTCATTTAGTTATGAAAGCTATAGACGTTATCTCTGGCTTCTGGAACAGAGGATTGGGAGTTCAGGACTCTTTCTTCGGGACGAGTCACAACCACCATCTTGTGTCGGAGCCGGTTATGACTGCAACCACGACCGCGGAAGTTTCCAATTGCATAATGCCACATTAGCATAAGAAATTCTTTATTCGTTAGAAAAAGAACACTCCTATTGTGACCGCGTGGTCCCAGGGCAATCTGAGACTGTCTCCGTTGTGTTTTCCAAAGTATAAAGCTTTTGAGACCACCTTAGGGTCGAGACCACCGAGACCATGCTCTAGGAGCATGGGATTACAAGTGGGGCCCACCATATAAATAGGTCCTACTGGAAATCCCGTGTTCTTAGAGCATAGTCTCGATGGTCTCTGCCCTAAGGGGTCTCCACAGCAAAGTCCTATTCCAAAAAAACTTTTATGTTGATATTAATTTATTATTTTCCTTCCAAAAAAGATTGGTTCAATCAAATAACTTATTCACACGATATTTTTATTGAATCATGTTATTGGGCTTTAATTGAATTACTCAAATAATTTGATCCAAGCAAAATAATATAATTCAATTAAAATAACATGAAACATGTTTTTACAAGGATTAACAAGTAGCAATGATATTAGGACGGCTCAAAAAAGGCCTTGGATTGTCTATGGCGAAGCCAGAAAAGACAAGTGGCAATGAGTGTGTGAGAATAAAAGGGAGAGATATGAAATGGGGAGAAGTCAAAATTATGAGGAGAAAATGAAACGACTTCTCCCCATTTTTATGCCAACTGTCGCACAATGTATGGAACCCGAGAGCCCTTTCTAGTTTTGCTATAGACAATCCGAGGCCCTCAAAAAATTTGACACCCTCACATCTTGTATCGGGTTGCCTTATGACCGGGCGATGGGATGTGTATAAAGTGGGCGTTGTACCGTTTGGGTCACAATGATATGCGGTGAATCGACCAATACCGCATACTTAGACTAGTCACATTTTGATACTTTTAAATTAATCTAATCCAATGTTTTAAAACCCGGACCAAACCGGTGGGTCGAACCAGTTAACCTGGGATCCGGTAATTTTAGTGGGTTGGGTTGATCCTTTGATGAGCAGAATACCAAAATCGGGGTAATCCAGTAAAAACCACCCAAACCGATATGACCCAATTGATCCAGACGGTTTTTGTTGAACCGTCTGGGTCATGGAAAAATATGTTTTTTGACTTATTTATACTAAAATATAATATATTAAACAAAGTAGGGGTTTTAAAACAAAACCTCAAAGAAGAAGAAAAGACTACGTAGGAAAGAGAGGAGATTGGAGATGGAGAGAACTCAAGCTAATGTGGGTGAGATCAAACCATTCTTTTTTCTATTGATTTGAAAGGTTTGTGTATGCTTTTTTACTTAATTTTGAATAATAATCTCATTTTTTATTAGTTCATAATTAGAGTTTTCCATTGATTTCAAGAGGTGTTTCCTCTTTGAGGTTTGTCAGTGACAGCGTATTCATTTAGTGTGGAGGATAACTCTTAACAAGATAAGAGTTCTCTCTCTTGAAAATGAGAAAATATAATGTTTTATAAATTTTAAATTGGAACCCCCACACAAAAAGAAGCCGACCCTTCAAAAGTCTTTAGTCTACAGTTCAGACAGTTAAAAATTTCCACCAGACCGATTAGTGTGAAAGGTTGGTATATAATTTATAAATTTTTTCATGTGTTGTGGTATTTCTCAAATTTTTCCCCGCATTATGTATGATGGTTGCAGTACAAAAAAGATAAAACCCCTTTAGTATGGTGTTTCTCAAATTCCTCCCTATGATAATATACCCATTAATTATGGTATTTCTCAAATTTTCTCAAGGTACCGGTACTAAAAAGATTAAACCCACTAACTCAATGAAAGAAATCAAATAACCAAGTTTTATTGTCAATAGTTAAAACCGATTGGATCCTTAGGTCAATTTGGATTGACCTGAAGATCTGACCAGTTTGGACCAACTCGACCCCTTGCCCGAGTTAGCGTCCAGTCTGGATTTTAAAACATTAATTTAATCTCAAAATTCAATGCTAAATAATTTAGTATTGTTGAATTAGTTTCTTCCTTTTTGTATCCGTGCAATACACGGAGTCTTTACCAGTACTTGATGAAAGTAAGGACTAAGGAGTAGGTGGCTTTAGGAGAGTTTGAAAAAAAAAATACTTACGTATTTTATCTTAACTCTTAAATTCTCCAAATATCTTTTCAATCCTAAATTTTTTGTCAACTCTCTACCATTTATGAAAGGGGTGCAAATCCTCTCCAGTGATCACCGGATGTGGCACATCCGGTTATCACCCCTAGAGGTTGCCACGTGTCTCCTTTGACACCCCTTAACCGTGGGTAAGGTTCACCCACTTATTTTTGGTTTTTTTTAAAAAATATTAATTCTATTTTTAAAATTGAAAAACTGTTTTTAAAGTTTTTTTAATATTAAAAATAATTTTTTAATTTTAAAAATAGAATTAATATTTAAAAAAAAAAACCAAAAATAGGTGGGTGAACCCTAGGGGTGGGTGAACCTTACTCACGGTTAAGGGGTGTCAAAGGAGACACGTGGCGACCTCTAGGGGTGATAACCGGATGTGCCACATCCGGTTATCACTGGAGATGATTTGGCACCTTATGAAAGTTGCTTTCAATACTTTCCCACATTCAAAAAGTTGTGTGATGCATTCAAACGCACCTTCATTTTTCTTTTTAGTATATAATGAGAGGCAAAGACAAATATGAACGCAGAGACATTAGGAAACCTTTTTCCAGTTGCGCTGAATCAATTCCCTTATCCCGTATGCCTCCTGCAGGTCGGTCGACAATACCGTAGCCACTGACAAGTCCTCCCCCCCCCCACCCCCACACACACACACACGCGCGTATTTCCTTTTTACTTCGAGGATGCCAATAGATGATGAGAGAGCACAGTCCAGTGAGAAACTGTCATGTTGGTTATGCTACAGGCCAAGTTGGTGTCCAAAATTGGAAGAGAAGGAAAAATCTACTACATTATAACCATTATAAATAGAGAAGGAGAAGGTTTGGAGAATAAGTTTTAGGGGGTTGGGTGTACATAGAGAGAAGGGATTCTTAAAATAAAATGGAGGTTTTTTTAAAATTTGTATCGGATAAGAAAAAAGGACACATGCCAACGATAAGCGGACAAGATGCTAATCCACACTCCACAGAGCGAGGAGGGATTAAAGCTAGGGTTGTCAATTGATCGGATCAGGATCCGGATCCGATCTGATTAGCCGGACTTTGGACCCTATATGTGATCCGTCAAATCGAATTCAGATCGGATCGGATCGGATCGGATCGGTGGAATCTGATTATAATCGGATCGGATCCGGGTATAGGGTGATCCGATCCGATTATAATAACTTTTTTTAAATGATTCTAAATATATTAAATAGATTTTTTATGCATAAAATATTAATTTAAAACAAATTATCATTAATTAGAGTTAATTAAGATATTATTAGATTTAAAAAAATTTAAAATAGAGTTTTTTAAAAAAATTAACCTTAATCGGATCGGATCAGATTGGATTCGGATCTTCCAAATATAATCGGATTTGGATTTTGATCGATTAATTCATGATCCGCCGGATCTCGGATCGGATTCGGATCTAGGCGGAACAATCCTAATTAACGCTCCTATGAGAAAGAGAGATAAAAGCCCTCATAAATTTAAGAGACATGGAGACCTACGAGAAAGAGAGATAAAAGCCCTCATAAATTTAAGAGACATGGAGACCTACGTGTCCCTCTCTTTTTCAATCAAGAGAGAAGGATAAGAGCTCTCTTAGAGTCAATGACTCGTGATTCTCTCTAGTTGTAACCAAATTCGGGAAAGTCTGTTACACCACTAATGCTACCACGTGTCCCTTTTGACACCCCTTAATTGTGGTTTAAGATTCAGCCACCCCTAGGGTTCATCCACCTATCCTTGATTTTTAGAAAATAAAATAAAATTAAATTTCAACCCTGGTTAAAATTTATTGATAGCTAAGGTTAAATTTTTAAAAAAACCAAGGTTAGATGAGTGAACCATAGGGGTGGGTGAATCTTAACCATGGTTAAGAGGTGTCAAAAGGGAGATATGACAATGTCAGTGGCATAACCGGACTGGAGATGATTACGAGTCCTCTTACATTTAGGAAGCATGAAAACATGTTTCTCTATTAAATCTAATTTAAAATTGATTTTAAAATAGGTTTTTTAGTTTTAAATATTGGGTTTTAGTCCCTAAAACTTATTTGATTTATTTCAAATAGATCCCTATTTTAAAACAAAAAAATGATGTTTTCGTTTTTGGGGTGACTTGAAAATTGGTCTCCTTGTGAAATAAGTTCATTTCACTTATGTGTTTTCTCTTTGAAAACATAGTCCCACATCGGAAAAATAGAATGAAGTTTCTTTCTTTATAAGTGTTTTAAAACTCTGCTAGAGTGTAATCTTGTGGTGTAGGAGACTCCTTAAAGTGCAGGAAACTCCTATTTTCCTAGCCTTTAGACTATATCTTCAGAGTGTGAGCTGCGCTCGCGTAGCGAACGACATGCAATAGGCTTTGGGTGCATTTTGCACTTCACATCGCGGTTGGTCGCTTCTTCTTTTATCTGATCAGATCGAGGCCGTCGGATAGATGGACCGAGATCATGTGCTCCCGATGAGTCATGGGACGAGTCGTGTGGGTGTGACCCACACGAATCTGAGTGGGTTCGACTGGCCCATGCACGTTGACGGACCTAGGTTATCCATGCAATTCATCGGTTAGTAGTTGGAGCGGTTAGATTCAATGAATAAGGGAGGTCTAAGGGTTGATTATCTTTCTCTAAGGGTAGTTGCATATATATTATCCATATTTGTCAAAAATCTTTTCTCTAAGACGGTTAAGTCAATTGAAAGAACCTAAGCTCTGATATCATTTATTGGCCAAGGATTGGACCCTAGAGAGGGTGAATAAGGTCTACGGCAAATTCAAATTTTCTTCCTAATCCCTTAAGGGGTATTTCAATTATACTAATTAAAAGGGAATAGAAACTAAGTAATTCTACAAACAATACAAAACAGAAAGTAAAGGAAAAGAGTTAGAGAAAAACAAACACTAGATGTTGGTCTCAAGATTCGACAATCCCGCCTATGTCCTCGCCTCAAGTTATACTCACTTGAAGATTCATCACGATTTACTAATCGCACGATCTTCTTACGAGTGAAGATCATTTCTTACATGTGCAAAAGAATCCTCTTTCTTGACTTCTATGATCTTCTTCCGGGTTGAAGATCCAACCTTATAACGAAGCTCCTCACTTCAAGGACAATAGTCCCACGAACCTCTTGATTTCAATACATTTGGTAAAAGTGTTTTACAATCACAAATTTGCTCCTTACACGAGCTAAATGATCTCTTTAAATCTCTCAAATATTGGAGTTGAATAGCTCAAGATTGTGCTTTTGAGATTTCTAGTGTTTACTCAATAAATTTAAAAATTTAAGCTTGTGAGTGATTGATTGAATGATCTAGAATGATAGGAAAGTTTATTTAGTTCATCAATCATCTCATTTTTATAGCTTAAGAAGTTTCATGGCCGTTGGAGTAGCGACACCAGATTAGATTAAGCTGCATCATATCACAACCTAAGTGGGCGGTTAGGTTTCGCGCATGCCAAAGGCACGCACATCAGCTGGCCAAGGGCTAGCTCACCGAGCTGGCCAAGGGCCAGCCCGCCTAGCATTAAATACTGGCAGTAGGGTAATAATGCCCCGCGGATACCCCTTTGTGTCAATTCTTATGGGATTGACACGTGGTTAGGGTTTGCCCTTGCGGGCAGACCCCATTCAAGCTCTGCGGATAGGCTCTATGAGTCCATCCACAAGTCAATCAATGAATAGCCCAATCTGTGACCATAAAAGGGCATGGACCTAACCCAGACCAAGAGCTGGACCCATGGTCCTACCCTGTGTTGGTCTATGGACTAACTAAGGTTAGACCCTAGTCCGCAGCCCAAATAAGCCATAGACCTAACCCAAGCCACGGGTGAGACCCATGGTTTCACCCCTTTAACTTGCAAACTGACCAAGGTCAGTCCTTTCCCAGTTGGCATTCATTATCAAGTGGCAGAGAATCATTGATAAGAAATGACTCTCTGCCAGCTTTGGGGAATCCCAATATAGAGATCCCCTCTCTTTTTTTCTAATAATAGAGTGTCATATAGCACTCTATTCGAAATGAGAAGTAAGCTCTTCCCTTTTCTAAGAAGATAAGACTCTTCCTTCCTTTTGAGGGATGACTAATCCTCCCAGGTTTCCCAAAAAAGGGAAACCAATGTGGAGTCCTTCAAGAAAATTGACTCTCATCATGCATACCAAGTTTCTCTAAGATAAGAGTAACCAACTGTCTTGGACAGATGACCCTCTCTAAGGAGAGTTGACCTCTTTTCATTTCCTAAAAAAGATAAAGTCAAGAAAAGTCCAAAAAGGACTCTCCAAAAGATATAAAAAAGGGGTTTCTCACAAGAAACCCCCACGAAGAAAGATAGAAAAAGAGACATGAAGCAACAAAACGAAGGACGAGTACAAAAAAGAGAAAAAAAAAAGTTTTCTTTTCATTGTACAAGAAAACAGTTACTAAGGAGGAAGAAGAAGGATCTCCTATCAATGGAGAATATCAGGTAAACCCCCAATATGACCACCTCTCTTTCTTTTTCTATTTTTTGATATAAAGACCCCTATGAGGTATCCTGTAACGCTTATATGGGATCTGGGCAACCCCATTGAATAAATAATTTTTTTTTTCTTAATCAGAAGTTCTTCCCCAAATCGGGAAGGTAATTAGCAGTCCAGGTTTACTCAAATTGGAATGATAGTCTCCCACACAAAATAATAAACTTCATACAACAATGATGACAATTTGACATCGCAGACAAAATTTTTGTGTTACAGTAGCATTGATTGCAAAAAGAACCATTGAAAACTAGCTGTTATAGGCATTTAATGTCTGTCCCGAAAGATCCAATCGACTGGATTAGAGATCCGGTCAACTGGATGAAGACAATGGCTCACTAAAAATTTTGTGCCATTATCCGATCGACTGGATAGGTGATCCGATCGACTAGATGAATGTTTGTCACTAGAAAACCCTTTTTTAATTAACCTTAATGATATGAATGAATTCATTGGCCTTCTACCTTATCTTTATCAAGATAATTATCATGTTTTAGGTCTTTAGAATGATTTTCAATTTAGTCTTAAGATACCTATGGTCAACCTAAGTTTTTAAGCTTTTCAAACTTTGAGAACATTTTACAAAAGTTCTAAACATTATCAACCTATAAATATAAAACATTAAACCTTCATTGGAGAGTCTTCATTGTACTTCAATCTTGATCTAGGATCTTGATTTCATCTTTATGATTTTCTAAGATAGGTTCAAGTAGATCTTATTCTTCTTGTCAAGACTTGGCTCTTTTGCAATGATCTTCAATTGGCTTGATGACTTGCTTTTGACTTGAATGAGAATCTTCTTTATGTTTGGTGTCGTTTCCATGCTTTTGCCTTAAATGGTTTGCTAATACTCTTATACACTGAATTTCACATAAACTTCATAGAGACATTAGTAACACATTGTTTATTACATTCTTGGGTTATCGTCAAAATCATTAAGGATGCCTAAGGTTGAAACTTATAGGTTAACAAACAAGTATGATTGCCGCTATCATCTCTTCAACTCAGTCTCCAATGCTCTTTACAATCAATTTTACAAGAAGGTGAATACAGTACGAGAGCTTTGAGAGACTCTCAGGGCTTTCTATATTTTCAAGGAATCTAAAACCAAGAATTTTCAGGTTGCAAATTATCTGAAATTCAAGATGGTGGATAACAAGCCAATCATGGATCAAGTTCAGGAGTGTCAGAAGATCACCGATGACGTTGTATCATCTGGAATGACTATGGATGAAAAATTCCATGTTAGGGCTATTGTGGTAATACTGAAGTATGTATGGTTGGTGATGATGCCGAGTGGTGGATCAACACCAGTGTCAGCTGCCACATTTGTGGACACAGAAACTTGTTCACATCCTACAAACTGGTGGGGGATGAAATGAACATGTATATGGGTAACCATTCGTCCTCTAAGGTCATCGGAAAAAGAAATATGAAACCAGAGTTCACATCTGGGAAGTCAATGATTTCAGAGAAGTCCTACATATCTCGGACAACAAGAAGATCCTTGTATCAGACTCTTTGCTGAGCAAGTATGGTTTCAAGATGGCCTTTAAAGCTGATAAGTGCATTCTCACCAAGAATGAGGTTTTCTTTGGGAAATGATGTTGTGTATCTGGGATGTTTAAACTCAACATTAGCAGTAAAATAAATTTTGTTTTTGCGTATATTACAGAGTCGTTTGACTTATGGCACGGTAGGTTAGGTCATGTAAATTTTAAGAATATTAAAACCATGACTAATATTGGATTAATTTCTAATACCATGAATAATAAACCAAAAAAGTGTATCCCTTGCAGTAAATGCAAGATCACCAGATCTTCCTTTCAAGGAGTTCAAAGATCAACCAAAGTCTTAGAACTTGTTCACTCAGACATTTGTGAAATGACTAATGTTCAGTCGAGAAGAGGAAAGCGATATTTTACTACATTAATTGATGATGCTTCGCAGTTCACGTATGTCCACTTGATTCATACTAAGGATGAAGCATTTGAGAAATTCAAAGTATTCAAAGCCGAAATTGAAAATCAATGTGAAGACAAGATCAAGATCTTTCGATCAGATCGAGGTGGTGAATACTTGGATGCTGAATTTACTAGGTTTTGTTAAGCTAGTGGAATCTAGCATGAGACTTCTACTTCGTATACACCACAACAGAATGAGATTGCAGAACGGAAGAATAAAACTCTAATTGAAATGGTCAACACAATGTTAACCAGTTCTGGTCTCCCAGCCAACTTATGGGGAGAGGCATTACTCTCGACATGCCATATTTAGAACAAAGTTCCTCAAAGAAAGTCTCAGGATATTCCATATGAGATATGAAAAGGAAGGAAGTCTAATCTGAAGTATCTCGGAGATTGGGGTTTTTTAGGACAAGTAAGACTCTCAAATTTGAATAATCCAAAGGTAGGACCTCGAGATACTGATTGTGTCCTTATTGGATATTTATTGACAAGCAAGACTTATAGGTTCCTCAACCTGGAGACACCATCACCGCATTCGATTGTGGAATCAATTAATAGAGATTTCTTTTATAATGTCTTCCAATGAAGAAGAGTTTGGATTTAGTGGAGGTTCAGCATGAGTCAAGCAACAAGCGGAAGGAACCAGAAGTGCCAAGGAGGAGTTCAAGAAATAAAATTCCTAAGGACTTCGGTCCTAACTTTGTCTACTTAATCAAGAAAGATCCAATCAGTTTTGCTGAAGCGATGTCATTTAATGACGTTATGTTTTGGAAGGAAGCAGTTAACGACGAAATGCACTCTATCCTCTCCAACAACACTTGGACTCTTGTGGATCTACCCCCAGGTAGCAAACCAATAGGTTGTCAGTGGATCTTTAAGAAGAAGCTTAAACAAGATGGTATTGTTGATAAATTCAAAGCGAGGGTAGTAGCTAAGGGGTGTCAAAGGAGATCTCATGTATGGCATGCACTGCATAAGGTCGGACATTGCCCAGATAGTGGGAATGCTAAGTAGATACACTAGTAATCCAAGTGATGTGCACTGGAAAGCACTAACGTGAGTCATAAGACACCTTAAGGGTACTGCGTCATATGGATTACATTATGGAAAGATTCCAGCTGTACTTAATGAGTACTGCGATGCGATGTGGAACTCATGTCCGGACGAGTCCACTTCAATGTCAGCTTGAATTTTCACAATAGGAGGAGGAGCCATCTCTTGGAAATCAAAGAAGCAGACATGTATAACTAATTCCACTATGGAATTGGAGTTTATTGCTCTCTCATCAGCAAGAGATGAGGCTGAATGACTTAAGAGCGAATTGGTAGACGTACCGATATGGGTCACACCTGTGCCGGCTATCACAATTTATTGTGATAATTAGGCAACCATGCTGAAGGCATATAGTGAGAACTATAATGACAAGTCTAGACAAATACATCTAAAGCACAATTATGTGTGAGGTCTAATAATTGACGATAAGATCGTCGTTCAGTATGTAAGTCGAATGAAAACTTAGTAGATCCTTTATCCAAGGGACTTGACACGTACTTTGTGATAAAGACATCAAGAGGAATTTGATTGAAAGCCTTGTAATATGTTTTACTAGATAGAAACCCAATCTGATGTGTTTCTTAGGTTCAATGGGGTAACAAGCCTATGTAATTAACTGTTTGAGCACTATCATCCTAGAATGATGTGGATAGTGTGTTTGTCTATAGGTTGTTAACCAATAGATTTTCTTGTTTAAGAAGGGTAAGATTTTAATGAGTGATTATAAAGCCTTAACTAGCTAAGAGTGTTACAGGATCACTCTAGATAGACTCACTTTTCTGAAGCTGAAAGTTTGTCCCTTTCTATGAGTTTGGACTAAACTCTAGATCTCGTAGTAAGTTGGGACCAGTACAAACGTAAAAGTACTGAGCTGTATGCACTATAACCTCTGGAAGATTGTGTATGCGACAGATTCAATTAGTAACCTGAGTTCGCAGTTCAAGGTTCTGTCCACTGTGATCTTATAATACTTTTAACTTATTTGCACTAAGTGAGGTTCAAGTCGAAATGCACCTTCATCTATGGACAAGATTTCCTGGAATGCCTGTAATATAATTTTTAAATAATTTTAAAATTAAGTGGGGGATTGTTGAATCTAATTTTAAATTGATTTTAAAATAGGTTCTTTAGTTTTAAATATTGAGTTTTAGTCCCTAAAACTTATTTGGTTTATTTCAAATAGATCCCTATTTTAAATCAAAAGAATGATGTTTTTGCTTTTGGAGTGACTTGAAGCATGGTCTCCTTGTGAAACAAGTTCATTTCACTTGTTTGTTTTATCTTGAAAACATAGTCCCACATCGGAAAAATAGAAGAAAGTTTCCTTCTTTTTAAGTGTTTTAAAACTCTACTAGAGTGTAATCTTATGGTGTAGGAGACTACTTAAAGTGTAGGAGACTCCTATATTCCTAGTCTTTAGACCATATATTCGGCATGCGAGCGGCGTGCAAAGGGCAATGGGCCTTGGTGCTATAAGGCACACTTTGCACTTCGCATCATCGCGATTGGTCACTTCTTCTTTTGTCTGATCAGATCAGGGCTGTTGGATAGATGGACCGAGATCGTGTGCTCCCAAGAAGTCATGTGGCGAGTCTTGTGGTGACCCACACGAATCTGGGTGGGTTCGGCTAACTCATGTGGGTTAACGGACCTAGGTTTTCCATGCAACCCATCAATGAGAGATTAGATTCAATTAATCTGGGTCATGGGTAGTTAGGATGGTTATGGCCCAACGAAAATGTGTCATACCACTTGGGGCTCTATATAAGGAGGGGCTGAGAAGGCTCAAACTCACCAGACAAATTAGAGAGCCCAGAAACTCTGCCAGATTACAGGCAGAACCCATAACCAGTCCATCTAGAGAAAAAGGACTGACCAGTCCAAGGAGGAAGAAGACCTCCATTTCCAGTCCACCAAAGAAGGTCAAACCATAGGCCCATTCGTTGTTTAGATTGGACTAGATCGAATTGAACAGAACAGTGTGTGATTCTAGAAATGGTTAATCACATACTGGTACTACATGTAGCCCAATTATGGTGGCAAGCCTGAAAGGGTTAACCTCTTTGGTAGTGTATAAGATTAACCAACTCGAAGAGATCAGTCTAACCGGTTAGTCTTCGGACTGAACCAATTTGACAGATCAATATGAGATGGCTAAATCAAACCGCCTAAAGTTGTCCTAATGAACCCCTTTAACAAATAGTCTGACCAGTTGGTCTACGGACTAAACCAACTTGACTGATCAAATTGAGATAGTTCAAATAGACTCAACCAATTGGACCATTTCGGTCTATGTAGCGTTGTGCTGCCAAAATTATAGCAGAAAACTGTATGGTTGGCCTAGACTCCGGATTAAATAAATTAATGATTTAATCAGTTTTGTGAAGTATAATAATAGAATTTAACTTGTGATTTAATTGATTTTCAATTAAATGATTGTTTATTAATTAAACAAAGTGTTTAATTAATTGGACAGATTTCTAAAATGATTTTTTAGACTAAAAGTCATGTTTCAATGTTTTAGATTAATTCTTTTATTGAAATGAATTTTTCATAAATTTAACTAATCTTTTGTGGGTTTTTTTATTAATTATTTGGGCATACTTTAAAAGAGGTTTGGTGCACCACAATCCGCCGAGTAGTGCAAACTCATAGGGATTGGTCCGTTGAATCTGAGTTGAGTTGTATCCCGGAGATAGGCTGTTTTTTCCTTGCACATGGGAGGCTTCGACTATCTTCAAAAAAGACTCTCTTTCGAGTGTCTCTCAACTTGTGGGATTCAGTTATATATATATGCTTATATATTATTCAATTGTTTATTTATCTAACTTATGTAGGGATTTATGAAATAAATCCAACACTCTTATAACCTTTTTGATCCTAAATTTTCTCTCAACTCTCTTAATTTTGTTGAAGCTTGGGTAGAGAAGTGTGGCATGTAGAGTGTGGGACACTTTGCTTTTGAGAAGAATATTATATTCACTTATAAATATGATAAATGTGTAATTTTTGTTAATTTTTAAAGTTTTATCTTTTTCTTTTTTAGGTTGTTTTTAAAGTTTACTTCCATTTATTTTTGTTATTACTTATTGTTTGGCTTATATTTTTTATATTATCATTCACACTTTTATTTTTTGCATTCTCAATGCATGAGCTCTTTTCTAGTACCAATTATTAAATGAATGCTAATGCGAGATTTGTAATTGTTTACTTGTTGAAGTGATCACTACTACAAAACTATTTATTAGTCACGGTAACATTTCCAAGTACAATCATTGTTGATGTTGATGCAATTCATTATAAACCGCGCTTCACATCGCGTAAAAGTTTTATAGAATTTTATATCACGGTTATAACAGAAAACGTATTACAAAATCTATTAAATCACGGTTATCAAATAACCGTGAGTATAAATATTGATTAAATGTTGGTTGTTAAGTAACCATGATCATAAATATTAATCCGCAACTTCTATTTATCACTGTTATAATTATGACCATGATCTTATATTGACAAAAAATATATATTTTAATTATAATTTATTTGATTTCCGATCACCGTTGTTTTAAAACCATGATTGTTTTTACTCTCTATATATAATCCTAATGTTTATAAAATTATTAACAAGTAACTCCAATAGTGTTATTCGTTCTTCTACTTTTATCTTTTATAATTTTTCTTTGAGTTTTATAAATGTCGTTGTTAAACAAGCTTTTCTTTTTCTTGCGAAAGTTTAAGCGAAAAGATCCTTATTAGGGAGTGGAAAGTAAATTTCCTGTGAGAAAGAAAAACTTATTTTGCAGCAAAACTTCCGTAAGAGAAAAAGGTGTTTTCAGAGTGTTGGTTCGGACCACCTCCTCACTATCATCAAGAACCACTTTTTGTGTTTGGATAATGATAAATAAGAGAAATACAAGAATGAGATGTGTACATCTTTTACTAGAAGTAGAATATCTTCGTTTTCTTATATTTCGTCTAGTCTCTATTTTTACTAAAATAAAATTCTCCCAAGAATCAACATGTCTTCTAGAGTCATTATTGCTTCTCACAAAGGAAGAATAAATCTTTTGATACATCCTGAATCTCAAAGCATGATGCGGAAGGAAATAGTTGCAGAGAATCATGCAAATATTACATTTTGACAATAATGGAGAAGATAAATAAATATGAGAATAAAATATCTCTTCTACTTAAAACAGCACATAAGAACATCTATATTTGTGTAATCATGGTTATTGTAGAAGATGACTTAAAAAAACCTTACGATCACTGTTTTAAATTATAACGGTGATTGAAAAATATTATCGGTCATGATTTATATTTAATAGTGATTATAGGTAACTTGTCAATTCCATTTTGATTACGGTATATATTGAAATGTGGTCGTAAATCCAACTAAGCTTTTCACATTCTAAAATATGAATAATTATTGTTCAGAGTTTCAATCACGGTTAGAGAAGAATTGTAAATTTTACCAAAACTGTAATTACGATTTTACTTATTTCAAAAAAAAATATCGAAATTAAATTGTTCTTGAGTTCCAATCACAGTTTAAAAATAATTGTAATTGTATATGTGAGCATGAAATTTTACCGCATTTCCTTCTGGGTCCAGCCTTACGGAGGAACGACGCTAAAATGACCTTTAGGGAGGCTCACGGATTGACTAAGAGTCGCCACCTATTTATTTGAAGGAAATAGGCCCCAGATTAAAAATGAAGGTTAATGGTCTCAATTAGAGTTAGGATAAGCGATTCGATTAAGTCATGTGGAAGAGGTTAGGTACCCCGGGACCCTCGTGTAAAACGGTTACCTACTCCCTAGGTTTAAGTCAAAATTAGTAAAATGCCTAAGTGTTTAAAATGTTAATCCAAGAAAGAGAAAACCTAAACTAGGGTGGGTTGCCTACGTACCTGCTGAGGCAGGATCAGACCAAATGTAGTTCGGGTGGTACCTTAGACCCGTACCAGGGTTAGGGGTATGTGTGTGTGCACCGAAGTGGCTTAGGGTTAGCCTGGGGGCTAGGGTTGGTTAGCCGAGGAGGCTAAGGATTGCACCGGAGTGGCTAAGGTTGCGCTGAAGTGACTAATGATGAGTTAACCTTGGTTAGGGGGTGCACCGGAGTGGCTTTAAGTCTCGTTTTTTGTATTTTTGGGTTTTTGAATATTTCTCTATTTTTTTGGATTTTTGGATAGTTTAGGCTCGTTGCGGAGCATTCCCTAAGCCTAACATGAGTTCAACAAAGGTGATGAGCACATGGAAATATCTTGGTGCTTCTGGATATGGGTCAAAACTCAAGAAGGACCTTCCAGACACCAGCCCGAGATGGGCCAATACCTAAATAACAGCCCTATGGGTATACTGCCAATTTGAAACATGACTAGCTTATTACCTTTCTAATTCTATGCACCTAATTTTGGACAACCATAACTCTCTACCTCAAACTCCGATTTGAGTTCCTTTTTATGTTATGAACTCATAGTCTCGAGGAGAAAATTAACATGATTTTCTGTAATTTTATGGTCTCTGTGTTGGTACAAAAATCGAGGTAAAGTAGCGAAAAAAATGGGTCCAAACTGTTAAAAACAGCATGTTGGACTCAACTTTAGAGGCCCATAGAATTCACTCCCAAACTTCGAATTGAGCTCTGTTTATTAGGTTAGGCTCCAGTGGATGAGAAGAATACAAAGATGATTTTTTGGGGATTTATGGATTTACAGATTAATACAAATTTCCAAAAAAGTGTTTTAACAAAACATGACCTATTTGAAATCTTATACTGAAAAAATAATAAAAATCATATCTATAATCCACATTCAAAATTAGTAGGATATCCAAGATTTTATCCAAAAAACCATTTGTTTGACCCCTTAATTGTAAATCCCAAGTTTGCATGAAATCGGGTAATTGTCACAAGTTAACGCCGACAATAGGGGGTTTAGCATGAGTTAGAGGTGTCCTCTGGCCGTAATCAGGACTGGAGAACTCCCCTAACCCCTTGCTCGCTAGTCTGGATTCCCTGGCATCCACAACACGTTCATATGAGCACCAACATTCACATAGAATAATGCATGACAAAGATTTGTGGAGGGAAGTTCAGAATGTTTACCTGAGGTGATTACTTGAGATACAGGAGTCTCGTGTGCGTGGAGAGGATGAGGTTGCAGTGGCTGCTACAACTACGGTCTCTTGCTGGCCGGACTGGAGAAGGGTATGATATGGTTGTGCACGGGGCTATTTTGAGCTGCTATCAATCGTTGGAGCTGCTGGCCGAGCTGCTACTAGTGGTGCTACTCATGGCTATTGGTGGCCACATTTGGAATTGGTGTGCTACTGGTTTGTATTGGGTTTGGATGTGATTGTTGAACAAAGGACGATTTTGGGACTGTTATGAACGTGAATATGGAGATCCAATGGGGCTATTGGTGGAGACTTTCGGCTTGCATAGGTGTGAACAATGACTATTTTGGGATTGGCTTACATTGGAGACATCTTCATCATAAATAGGCGACATCTTGGTTGTATCGACCATTGCCTTAACTTGAAGGTTAAACCATGATACTCCTGCCTACTTGGGGAGATGAGTGATGAATGGAGATTCTGGTGTGACGGGAAAGGGGCAGGCTCCTCCTTTTACTACTGTGAGAGAATGAAGAAAAAGTAAAGTAAAAGGGAAAAGAAAGACAATGAGATGGTGGGTAGAGAGAGGGTTAGACTGAGAGCCTTGAGAGGGGAGATCTCTTTCCTTTAACTGTCCCTTGGGAATGAAAGAGATTCAAACTAAATAAAACAAAACAAAGAAAAGGGATCTCAGATGTGGGAGAGATCTAAAGGGAGATAAATAAATAGTGGTGAGTGGATGAGACTTGTGAGGAGAGAGAGTGGGTAAGGTGCAAGGTTCGGTTGTGTCACAATGGTGAAGTGAGGGCTTGGACTAAAAAGAGTCTAAGACCAAGAGGTGGTCTTCTTGAAAATTGGAGGTCGGTTGGTGAGTTATAGAGGGCTGATTGGAGGGGTCAACATGGGAGCTTCAGAGGCTACAGGCGTAACAGTGGGCAACCCTCCCATTTTGAATTTAAACACCAGAATAGGTGGGTGTAGCTTATGGGCATTTGACTCTCTAAAATTTAAGCTTAAAAGGGATCATCTTAGGTGGGTTTTGGGTGGAGTGAAAGGCAACAATGGAAGGTGGAAGAAAAGCTAAGGAGGGTAGTCTACGTGTATCATGAAAATGGAAAATAGATATGGATTTTGATCATGGATTTAACATCAATGGAGAATGGTCTTTGGACCTTGAAAAACTTAGAAATTTGGGCTAAGCCATGGGCTTTGAGAAATGGGTTTTGGGCTTAGGGAAATGAGTTTAGATTTTAGGGTGAACTTGGATTTGACTTAAGGCTTGGGCTTGGTTTATGAAATGGGTATGGGCCATGTTGACAGGTTTAGGCTAAGGTTTGGAAATGAGATTAGGGAATGAGCTTAGACTAAGGTAATAAATGTAGGACATAGGAATGAGATAATTAGATGTGTTGATGAATTTCTCTCTTCACTCAAGGACTCCTTCTGGCTCGGAGGTGAAATAAAATAATGTAAAATAAAAATAAAACAACAAGTTAGCGAAGAGGGTTTAGAGGTGCAAAAATAGGGTGCTTACAGTATATTGATATGTTATGATGGTTTTGTAGAAATCATGATTGTAATTTCTGCCTACATAATCAACCTGATTCATTAAGAAAAATTCATTACTTTCTTCACTTTTTTTTTTCATGCAGTTTCTTGATGTATTTTTATTTTCTTTCTTGGCTATTGAATGTATTTATTTTCTCTTCATATATGATCAGCTTTATTTGTTATTTATCTATCTTTTGGTGGAAGTCTCATACAAAGTCTCTTCCACAGGAAGCAGTGCATAGGATCTCTTTCTTTTTAAAAAAAAGTATTTAAAAAATTCAATTGTTGGAGTTAAAATTAAAGGGGCATCCCGTGTCCTTCAAGGAAACTGCTATAACAAGGTAAAAGAAAACCAAAACATACAACCACTAGTTAGAAGAAAATTTATGAAGGTGTTGTGGAAATTTTATGGTCCGCAGAAAAGATCTCCTTCGAAATTTCACATAAAAGTTGGGTGTTAAGGAGGCATTTGCTCGTGCTTCCACTTTGTATTTGTTGCTTCCAAGTTCCAACACCATGGATTGTCCATGTCTGAATTTAAGCGTGTTTTGGTCATTTAGCCTTCATGCAATTCTTCTCTCGTGCATGACCTCGCATCCAGTATCTACAGCAGCACTCACATTCCGGAATGAGTCACATCGGCTCGCCTTACTCGCCTTCAAGGATCGGATAACTCGGGATCCAAACCGAGTCATGAGCTCATGGAACGATTCTCTCCATTTCTGTAATTGGACAGGTGTTAAATGCAGTCCCCGGAATGAAAGAGTTACAATTTTGAACTTGGAAGGTTGGGCCCATATCACCCACTATAGGAAATCTTACCTATCTTACCGAGATCAAGCTCTGGAATAATAGCTTGCACGGCGAAATTCCCCAAGAACTCGGTTATTTGCTCCGCCTCCAACTTCTCGATCTGTCCCGCAATTTCTCCACCGCCCCCATAAGGCGGTGGTGGAGAAGATCGGATGTTGATGGTGAAGAGTGTTACGCATACAAAGCTGGTCCCAAGCCCGAAAAAAGGAGGAGGGTTGAAATCCGATTAACAGCTAATGATGGTTTAGAAAAAAATCAAATATGACTAGCCCTACTCCCAGGCCTTTCTTGCTCTTAGCCTGAGTCAACCACATGTCTCTATTTAACCAGTTGCAAAAGCAAATGAGAGAGTTTAACCACCAATTAAATAAGGGACAAGTGTTGGCTCAATCTGAGAGTAGGAAAGGCCTAATAGTAGGGTTATCACTCCTCAAAAGTTATTCTTTATTTTTACAAGTTCAGCTATGAGGATATGGGTAGGAATTAGCCAGTTCATGCCTTTTGAAGGCTTGGGGTAAACATTTACAAGTGAATATTGTGAACGCCGGATTTCACTCCCTGTAAATTAGGTCTCATAGGATTTGTTAAGTGTTTAGAGTCGCCACCTATTCATTCAGAAGGGATAAGTCCCCCGAGATGTTGGATAAGGTCTTGGTCTCCGATCAAAGATTAGGGTAAGAGGTTCGGTTAAGTTTGGGGAAGAAGTTAGGTACCCCGACACTTCCACATATAGCGGTTCCCTACTTGCTAGGTTTAAGCCAAATTAAAGTTCAAAATTAATCAAATGCCAAAGTGTTTAAGTTAATACTAACCAGAAGAAAGTAAAGTTAATTAGGGTCGAACCCGGGTTGGGTTGCCTACGTAGTCACATTAGGGGTGAGATCAGACCGAGCGTAGTTCTAACATTTGAGCCCGTGCTAAGGCTAAGGGATGTGTGTGTGTGCACTAAGGGTGGCTAATGGGCCTAATCCAGTAGATTAGGGTTTTGCTTGATCATGGTTGGTCAATGTGCAAGTTATGGGCTCAATAGATTGAGGGGTAGTTCGCTAAACTAGAGTTTAGGTTCGGTAGGCCAAGGATGAAGCCCGAAGGCAAAGGTGTGTGTTAACCCGGGGTTAGGGTTGCTAACCGGGGTTAAAAAAGGAGTTAATCATGATTAGAGGTGCTAACCATGGTTAAAAAGTTCAAGAAGTTAATTTTTTGGTTTTTTATATTTTTCTGGATTTTTTAAGATTTTTCCAAATTTTATGGGGTTAAGTGGTGTTTAATCATGGTTAAAAGTTAATTGAGTGTCATTTTAACCATGGTTAAGGGTCAATGTTAGGCGAAAATGGGCGTAGAAGGTATGGTAAGGCCTAGAATGGCCTCTTACCAGGTCTGGACCTTACACAAAGCCCAAAAATTAAAATTTCAAAAATTAGAGGTAATCAGATTACCTCAATTATAGTGAAGTTTTAACCCTGGTTTGTGGGGATGTAACTAGGGTTAAGGATCACCCCTGGGAAAAGAGAAGACATGGTTGTGAAGCCTGAACTCTAGGGATTCCAATGGGTCTGATATCAGCCCAAGAGCACCTTGGATGTGGGCCCAAAGCCAGCAAAAAAGAATCTCTGTTTTGGCGGTCATCTGATTACCGCCAATACCCTGACAGTGCTGTTCTGATCTGTTGGTAATTAGACTACCGACAGTCTATTAACCGAGGTACAAGCCAAGCTAATCAGGGTTAGGCTATAAGTTAGGCCCTGGTATTTTGCAGGGGAGTAGAGGGGAGTCAGGGCTACCCATGGGACCAAGAGTGGACCCCAGGGCATAAGGCATGTGGACCCCACAGGGGCCCAAAGTCACTGTCTGAAAATGGTCTCTCTGTCGATAATCAAACTACCGACAATCTGATAACCTGAGTTTAAAGTCATATTAACCATGGTTAAACTCAAGGTCAGGGGCTAAGATTTTACAGGGAGATAGCCAAGGGTATGAGGTACCCACACATGGCCCTGGATTGGACCAGGGCCTAGACTAACCAGGGTTAACAATGAGTTAAAGGTAAGGTTCAAAAATGTCGGTAGATATTCTACTGACATTTAGCATTTTGCCCAGAAAACACATTTTCCCACTGTGGGGCTGCACCAGTGCAAGCCAATGGGGTAGGGGAGAGGGTGTGGACCCGAGTTGGAGCCTCTAAGGGGTTCCCCACACCTATGGTGAAGGTGGGGGACCCCTGTCCTCGGCTATGAAGCTACAGAAAAGCAACAAAATGATAAAATGGGACCCCTGGAGCAGGACCAGGGGTCCCTTACAGTTAAAACAAAGAGAGGGAAGGGTGAGAGGTGGTCCTACCCTTGGTGGGCTGCTGCCGTGGAAGCGTAGAGGTTGTGGTGATTGTGGCGAGGGTGGCACAGTGAAGAGGGTGTCTAAGTGTAGCACCCCGGACTTTTTCATCCTTAATGAATAGCACCTTCGTAGCTAATTGGCCGTTTTTGTAGTCTAATTAATAAATAAGGGAGAAATCGGAAATTTTGAAATGTCAGAAATGTTCGTTTTCGAAAGACGGATCCAACGCAAGTTGAATCGTTGAAATCCGACGAGCGAGTCAAAAGATATGGTCAAAACAGTCCAGACATACAGAGCACCGATCGCTCGGTCCAGTCAGCGATCGATCGGTCCATAACCGATCGATCGGTAGCTATCGCACAGTCAGAAATTTTGTATGGGGAAATTTTCCAGAGAGTGAGTTTTTGACCGGTCGATCGATCATAAACACTGATCGCTCGGTAGGCAACCGATCGATCGGTCATAACCACCGATCGCTCGGTCTTCGTGTTTTTGCAGAAATTTCAGTAAGGGCTTTTTCGTCTTTTGGGCGTTAAACCCTTACCCATAAGGGTTTGCTCGACCCTTTGAGCCCTCATTCACAACCCTTAGACATTTTGAGAGCTAGAGAGTGAAAAGAAGAGGGTTTTGACCTAGGGTTTCAATTGAGGAAGAAATCAAAGGGGTGGACCATCCTTGGTCGTCCTCAAACTTGGATTTGCTTCAAGTTCAAGGCTCAAGCTCGTGTGGGAGCCACTCTCCAAGCTAGGGCAGCCATCTCACGTACGTGTTGAAAGGGGTTTCTTCCCCAACTCGAGTCTTCCTCAAGCAAGGGTTGTTCCCTACCCTTTTGGAGCTTCAATCAAGTTTCCCACCAAGGATCAAGCCTTGAGCAAGGTTAGTACACCCTACTAACTTTCCCTAGCAATAACCTAGGTTTTCTAGTGTAAATGGTGATTATATATATTATGTTTTTCCTTCCCTATGCATTGTATTAACTCAACAAATATAAACAAGATAAGGGAAATGAAATGAATGTGTGGATGGGAGATTGGATGTGGCGATTGGATGCCGAATGTGATGTATGATGTGTGGGTTATGGATTGGAAAATGGAGGATGGGCATAGTACAAATAACAAACTTACCATTGTGTGATTGAATGGAAAATATGCATTTAAAAGAAGGAAATAAATTACTAAGGAATAATGTATGAAAGTGTTTGACAAAATACCTAAACTATGAATAAATGATCTCAATGAAGAATATAGAAATGGGTTTTATGCATGCGTTCTTATAAATGATAAATTGATCAAATGTTATGCAAACTACTTATGTTACCTATGTTCATATCATGAATTGAATTGTAATGTCATATTTTGGTTATTCCCATTATCATGATTATCACTATGGACACGTACACGAGCACGCATGATAGCATGAACCGAGATTTCAAGAGCATGTGCATATAATAAACAACAAGAAAAATATTGTATGTCAAGGAGGTTGGTAGCCCAGGGAGGATTCGGGTACTAACCTCTGGCTCACAAGATAACCCCTAAAACACCTATTGTCAAGGAGGTTGGTAGCCCAGAGACATTCGGGTACTAACCTCTGGCTCACAAGAAAACCATGCATTTCATAACAATGAGGTTGGTAGCCCAGGGACATTCGGGTGCTAGCCTCTGGCTCACAAGTGCATTGCATATCAAGGAGGTTGGCAGCCCAAGAAGATTCGGGTGCTAGCCTCTGGCTCACAAGTTACAAGATGAAGGTTTACAAGATGATGATCATGCATTCATGCATGCACGCATACATGATTTCTACGAGGCATACCGTGACATGACAGGGGTTTTCAAGCATGAGTTTTATCGGCGTTTTCGCATTCATGGACGCACGTCAGGATGCTTGTATTGTGTCATGCCCTATACTGTTTCTTTGCGATGTTTCTATTACTGCTTGTATAATATTACTATTGTGTGTTTTATTATTGTTATGGTCTGCTAGTAGCTTGTACTCGCTGAGTATTCCATGCTCAGCCGTACTTTCATGTCGGCAGGTACTGAGGGAGCCCTCGACCCGGAGCCTTGGGTCGAGGAAGAGTATATAGAGGAGAGAGAGCCGACTATTCCATTACAGTCTCAGGCGGACCGAGACCTTGATGCGTGGCCATACCTCGACTACTGTTGAGGGGAGAGTATGAGAGGGTCTTGTGTATTTTGATATTTTGATAGGTGGGCCTGTCCACCTTAGACTTAGACATGTCTTGTATTTATGTTAACTTGGAATACCATTTTGGATCATCAGAGGAAATGAAAATTTGTTTACGCTTCCGCATATATGATAGCTTCCGCGCTCTGATTATCGTTGTTAGTACTGTATTTTTATCTTGTGCATTACAGGATGGTTTGATAGGTACGCAGTGTGACACCTAAAATATCCCTAAACTCCTAGGGGGTATTTCGGGGCGTTACACTAAGTACCCCTGAGGAGGTCTGAGATGACCTGGGGATGGAGTGTAAGAGCTTGGACAGGGTCTGGTTACGGCAAAAGAGGCGTGAAGTTTGAACTGGGGTGGTGGAGTTTATATAGAGGAGAGGAGAGAGGTCTGGGGGTGTTTCAGGCATTTAAAGAGGTGTGGAGGACCAATAGTGGTGGACCCAAGGTGGCAGGAAGGGTGCTGATACTCTGGTTCTGCAAAAACTCAGAGTGACAGTAATCGAATTACCGCCACTATGAAAATAAGGTTTTTTGAGGGTGTCGGTGAAGTGATTACCGACACCCTGGGCTTTTCCTTATTTGGGCTAAACCCTCGCACATTTGGGCCGAATAAGAGATCAACTTATCTCTTTTAGGTGTTTCTCGCCTATTTTCGAATTGAGGGGTGTGGGTCCCACTCATGTGGACCCCTAGGGTTGTGGTGGGCCCTTGCTCTGGCCCCTAAAGGCTTAGGCTATTGGGTTTTGGTTTTTGGACTAGGCATATGGGCCTTGAGCCCGTGAAGGCTTTGGCCTAAGTTTAGGCTAGGTCTAGGGCTACGGTTAGGGTTAGGTCTAGGGCTTACCTAGTGTTGGACCTAGGGTTTTTTAGCTAGGGTTATCCTAGGTTTTAGGCTTAGGGATTGCTAATGGGCCTTGAGTTTGAGGTTAGGGTATACTTAGGGTTTAGCTAGGGTTTAAGGCTTAGGGCATACCTAAGGCTAGGGTTTAGGGTTTGCCTATGATCTAGCTAGGGTTTAACTAAGGTTTACCTAGGGTTTGGTCTAGGTTTTAGGGGTTCTAAAGGTAATGGGCCTTAAGCCCAAAGGGTTTTTCCTAAGGTTTAAGGTATAGGGGTAATGGGCCTGAAGCCCAAAGGGTTTTTCCTAAAGTTTAGGGTGTAGGGGTAATGGGCCTAGAGCACATCTAGGTTTTAATTGAGGACTCCCCTGGGGGATGATAATAGTTACAAGGTGTAAAAATTGGGTGCTTACAATACTAGGCCTAGACAAACCTAGACCAGAAAAAAACAAGTCCAAGCCTAGGCCTAGGCTGACAGCCCTAACCCATCCAATGACAACAAATATCTTTTAGTAGATGCTCGAGTATAATACTCAGTCATAGCCTCTTTAGTCAACATGTGTTGAGAAATTGGAAGAAAAACAAAAAAATTTATGGGAGAGATCGAAGCCACCTTTGATATTTTGATTTCTCCCCAATTTCTTGCTACATGTCGGCTGAAGAGGTTATGCTTAAGTGTAATACTCGGGCATCTGCCCAAGGAAATCCGTTACCCCACCCAACACATCCACACCTATAATTGCTGACCAAACGAATCTCTCCCTTTTCACTACAAAAGAAAAGAAGGGAATCTCTCATTGAAGTTTGCCTCTTAAAAGAGGAATGTATCTCCGACTTATCCAATAAGTCTTGAATTACGAAACCGCCCTTGAATTACGAAACCGCCCGTACTTTTTCCAAATTGATTGAAATATCCACAAAACTTAGGCTGAAATGTAGGGATAAATTAGTTATTTTGAATCAATGATTTCTCCTCCATGTATGTCCAAAAAAGGACCATGGGTTGCTTCATAACTAGTTTTTCTAGCCAGCATGCATTTGGGTGTATCTTACATTTCTTCTCTCATTATCTTCCTCATAAATTTAATTGATTTACGAAATTTCTTTTTCTAATTCTTAGGTTTTCAATTGCAATCCTACTCCCTCCTTCAATTCCATAGTTCTTAATTGCATAGTTCTTATTAATATTCTTCAAATAAACTCCAATCCAATTGATTATCGGTTATGATATACAAATCATTTGATCTTTCTCTAAAGCTTGTCTTCTGATCTGATCTGATTGGAGTAGTTTAATGACGAAACAAGAAGAAGAGGTCAGATGACATTGCATATGAGTCTGCAACACGTACCACCGGAGGCAAAGCGGAGCAAACCTAGGGAGAATGCAAACGTTCCAACAGTTTCTGCAAATCTAGAGGAGTCACCAGAGGTGAAAAAGCGAGAGCTAATGAAGGCAGCGGCGGATAAGACAATGTTGATGGCGAAGAGTGTTGCATATGCAAAGCCGGTTCCAAGCCTAAATAAAGGAGGGTTGAAATTACAAGTGAAAACTGGCTTGGGCTAGACATTTACAAGTGAAAACTGGCCAGGACAGACCTAGCCAAGTCCTAATCCACCCAACACGAGTTGGTATCATAGTCAATCATGATTGAAAGAGTTCAATCAATCACACCTATAGGTCAACACGTAATTTTAACCTCCATTAATTGTGATTAAGATTACTAACCCATAGGGTTCAACGATCTAACCTTGGTTTTATAAGAAAATATTAACTATAAGGGTTAAAACTTTTTAACTAGAGTTAAAAGGGCTCTATGAATGTGGTTGTACTCTCTAGTTCAATTGTGATTGGACAGATCCAGACTTACCTAACACATATTCACTAGAATAAGTGATCAACAAAAGAACCTCTCTCCTTTTTCACTGCAAAGAAAAGAAGCCAATCAATCTTTATCAAAAAATAGAATAGTTTGCCTCCCCAAAACAGGAAAGTTTCTTACTAAACAAAGAAGTCCCGAATGACCAAAACCACCTTTGCGTTTCCAAATGGTTTGAAATATCCATAAGACCTTATGCTGAAATGTAGGAAAATAATTTAGTCATTTTGAATCAATGGTCTGACACCCCGCCTCTTGCATGAGTGGTAGGGGTGTGGCCTTCAGTGGAGGAAGGTATGGGGATCCAGTATGAGTTACAAAAGCTCCACTGCCCAAGCTAACTTCGACCGTTCTAACCTACGAACGTAGGTAAATGATTACTGCAGCCAAAAAAAAAATAAAAAAAAAATCAATGTTTTGAGAGAGTGCTCTTTGGTGGAGGTTGAGAGTAGGGGTAGCATTCCTCTCCTCCCCCGAGTAAGAACCGCCCTAAAAGGATCGTGGGTTGCTTCATAACCCGTTTTCCTGGCCAGCACGCATCCGGACGCTTCTTACATTTCTTCTTTCTCATTATCTTTCTCAGAAATTTAATTTATTTACGGTCTTTCTTTTTTTGAATTCTTATTAGGGTTTCGATTTGGATCTTATTCCCTCTTTCGATTCCATAGTTCTTAGGGTTTCGATTCCTTTGAATGAATTGTTTAATCCGACCGATTCTCAGTTATGATTCACGGATCATTCGATCTTTCTATAGATCTTGTTTTCTGATCTGATTCTGAGTAGTTGTTTAATGGCGGATCATGAAGAAGATGACTTGCGGATGGCATTGCGTATGAGTCTGCAACACTCACCACCGGAGGCAAAGAGGAGCAAACCTAGGGAGAATGCCGGCGTTCCAACGGTTTCTGCGAGTCCAGAGGAGTCGCCGGAGGTGAAGAGGCGAGAGCTAATGGCAGCAGCGGCGGAGAAGAGGATGTTGATGTCGAAAAGCGTCGCGGCTTCAAAACCAGAGAAGAGTGCCGATGTTGCTGTGGCGGAGAATAGCGTGCTTATAGTCAAGGATGAAAATAGGGTTCTTGGTGGGACTGTGAGCGAAAAACCCGAGGCGGTATGTAAGGAGGAGGAAATGAAAGATGTGAACTTTGGGGAAGAACTCCCGGCTGCAGATGCGAATCAATTGTTCTCAATGATTTTTGGGAATGGAGTTTCGAGGGATATTCTTGCACAATGGAGTAATCAGGGTATCAGGTATGGTTATGTTTCTTAAATTTGTGTTTGCTAATGAAGGTTTTAGTTTTAGTATTTGGTTGCAGTCTAAGTATTCCACCATGTTTTGTTTTTGACATGACTGCATTTCAGAAAGTGTAATTACTCTATCTGTATTGAAATTTGTTACTTTAGGGTCGATTCTTTTGCTAAGACTAATAAAGCCTGGCACTTTGCACTTTGTCATGGTAGTTGTTAGGAAATTTTGTGTCACTTTGTTAAGGTTTCTAACAAAATTAATTCTCACCATCATGAGATTTCAAGTCTCAAAACCTTTTATGAATTATTTTGCTGCATTTGAAGTCTTACAGGAATTGCAACCTAAGAGATGATGATACATCTAATTCTCAAAAGAACATGCATATTGTCAAATGACAAAACTTGCTAAGTGTCAGACTTTATAAGTCTCAGCTAAAGAACGGACCCTTAGTCTAATTGATATGAGAAATATGTCTTCTTAATCGCGAATTTGTAATAGATACATCATGGCAGTTAGAGTGAAATTAGATCTACTGCTTTGTCTATAATCTATATATGCCTAGGCGTTTCTTATATGCTTATTTGCCTCTAGCAATTTTGAGGTGTTATCAATGATTTATTTAGCTTTTAATGTTATTTATTTAGCTTCTAGTGATATTGAGGTAATATTATTGTTATTTATTTAGCCTCATCCTTCCTATCTCAATGACATTTCTTTCATACCAGCTAGTGACTCTGCTTTTGATGCTCAATATAGCAAAATAGGAGGCACAATGCTATGAAAGGTTGAGCTTCTAAATTTTGAGTCGCATCACCCATGTTCATAGTCATAGATAATAGATACCGATGCATTGTTTTTGAATGCATGAGTTTTTCTACATGCGTTCTTTGTGTTTCACATCTACATGAGCTTTTGATAGTCATTTTGTCAAGGTTTTTAACAAGATTAATTCTTACCATCATGAGATTTCAAGTCGTACTATTTTTTTATGAGATTTGAAATCATTCATTTTGCTGCATTTAAATTCTTATGGGAATTGCAATCCAATAGATGAAAAGCATCAAACCATCTAGTTGTTAAAAGAAAATGCATATTGTCCATTTACAAAATTTGTAAAGTGCCAAACTTTATAAATCTTTGCAAAAGAACGGATCCTAATTAGGAATATTACTAGGCTAGTAAAAATTTTATATAATAATATGAAGGGGAAAATTCGGAAAAGTAAGGGAAAATAAAAGCAAAAAGGTTGCTGCTATGGAAAGTTTATATACATATATATATATATATATATATATATTTATGTATTAAATTATTTGTAATTTTTTCAGATAGGTGTGATTAATTTGAGAAATTTGGGATTTTTTTTCAAGAAGTTGCGATTTTTTCAAAAAGTTGTGAATAATTCATAGATTAATCTTTGACAAAGAAAATCAGGAACTATTTTGACTTTTTGGAAAGAAAATTCTGAACTTTGTGATTGATCTTGGTAAACTCTGCAGATAGCATGCCCGTAGCATTGTACAATAATTAATAGTGCTGGTTATAATATTGAATAACTAATGTTTATGTAGCTACAAAACATTACTTAATTTATAAAAGGGATCAGAATTGTATAATGCTACACCAATCTGAGATGCAAAGACGAATTATAGTTTTACCTGAACATGATTGTGTTCAGCATGTTTGTCCATTATGTGTTTCTGCTATTGTATTTTGGCTATTTTGTTATAAAGTGGAAAGTTATTCATATGTTTGTCACATGCTCCATATTCGTAATTGTGTACTTATCCAATATTAATAGCTCTATTATTTATGGGGGGCTGTTGGAGTATATTATGTTATTTGACATGGTCTTCAAATGTTTTTGTTTGGCCAAGCTTGCCATATTTATCTTCAAAGTTCACTCCCATACATGAACATGCCACAGTATTACCAAAGATTTAAAATATATTACTATCAAGACAATTATTCTTACTCTGACATAATATTATGGTATCTTGTTTCAACCTAGGTGAAATGTGTAGACCTATGCTGAATTTTGAAGCTGAAGCATTTGTAGCATGATTATTTCAAAAACTGAGCCACTTGATTAGAATGAACAATCTTAAAAACCAATAACCTGAGTCGTTATGACTTTTTGGTAAATTATGGACGGGCCTTCTAGCCAATATAGAATACTCTGTGCATGTTAAGAATCTTAAGATAAATGTTATACTTTCTCATATTCACAAAACAACACCCCCCCTCCTATTTGGTTATGCCTTCAACTGCAAGAACCTCCTACTAAGGCTCCTGCTTCAGCTCCTTCTTAGGACACTAATCTTCATTTTCAAGTACTGACACCTATACATTTCTGGTCAAGAGTCAAGACAATTACTAATAACTAGTTTCTGCATTTTTTGTAAATAATTACATATTCATTTCATCCATACTGAACTTAAGGCATATGTATCCTTGGAATGCTCTTTTCTGTTTTTTGAAACCACCACCTCCCTGCTCCTGCACCCAGATTTATTCCCACTCTAATTCTCCCAGATTTATTCCCACTCTACTTCTCCTTTGTGAAACTTTATACCAACTATTAAGGTGCCAATCGAACCATGGATATGCATTAACATGGAAACACAAGTCTGGCAAAGCTTAGTGATAGTCTTGTTCTTTATTGATAACTAGTACATGCTGCCCTTGCTTTTTTACTTGCATGGTGAGATCTTTGTTCTGTTTCATATTTTCTTTTCTATCTTCCTGGGTTCCAACTTATAATTTTCTTCTACATAATGATTGAATAATAAAAATATTTAGTTTCATTATTAATTATAATTTTCTTCTACATAATGATTGAATAATAAAAATATTTAGTTTCATTATTAATTCCATTATTGGCAAATTTATATGTAAAATAATCCTGTAGGTTTAGCTCTGATCCAGAAACAGCTATGGGCCTAGTACAACATGAAGGGGGGCCGTGTGGTGTGTTAGCAACCCTACAGGTAAATCAAAATTTCTTACTGTAACATTTGCTAGCGTAGCAATTTGAAGGTTCACTATAATGTGTTTTGAGTTTCCTCTATGCATGCAGCATGTGTATCTGCATTGTGTTATGATTAATAAAAATAAAAAAGTGATAAACAAAAATCTACATCGTGTTGTGCGAAGCATCTGCTGATTCGAACTTTTATGCGTCATATGCTTTAATTTTAAGTCTTCCATTCATGCTTTGGACAGGCTGACCTTTTGAGATGATCCTCACTAGATTTTGATATTGTAAAGACATTAATCATAAGTTTGCTTTTGCATTGGGGGGGGGGGGCGACTTAGTGCATTGCCAGTCTCTTGAACCTAATAGTTGTATTGGTGCATCCATATTTACTTTCTTTATCATACATTGCATATGCATGCTCTATTGTGTCGTGTACTCGTATTGTGGGTCAATAAATTTATTTCTCGTTCAATGTGTAGCAGTATATGTGAAACATAAATGTAGAAGGCTACTTACAACTCATTCTTGGGTGCTCTTGGAATGCAAAACTTTGGGAGACTTCAAAGTTCGAACTTCATGTCTTTTCTTTTTGTGTGTTTTGGAAAATATCGGCAAGAACAAGCAACACGGTCAAATGAGAATGTCGAAAACTTAGTTTGTTGATCATGTTTCTATCATGGATTGAAATGTCGATGATATATCAATGATATCGTGCGATAGTCTGAGAAATATTTGTTTGCAGCTTATTTATATAAAATGATCAAATGGTTTTCTTGTGATGTAAATAAGTAAATGAAAGAAAATTAAAAGAAAACCATTTGATCATGGTTGACAAGGCAACTTGAGACGACAGACTACATGGACACCTAAGGCGGTATCCTGAGGCACCCGAGGCATCACCTGATGAACTCTTTCTTGCAGAAATTCCCCCAATATGAGATATATGTATGATGCATTTCCTTAAATAACGGGCCATGCAATTCATATAAATTGCAAAAGTTTTATTGCCAAGATTCACTTCGATAAAATCTTCCTAGGAGACAGTTTTAGGAGTTTTAAAAGGGGATTTCAAGTATTGGGAATAAAAAAAAGGAACAAAAAAAAAACAAATTCTACAATGAATGCTGAAAAGGGAAGAGGGGTTGTGAGGGATAAAAAACAGAAAAAAACAATAGTCTACAGTGATATCCAAACACGAGAGAGAGAGAAAGGAAGGATAGGAAGAGAGGAGGGAGAGTGTAGGATTGAATAAAAAAAGAAAAAGAAAAATAGGCCAACAGTCAATGTGATAGCAAACAAGGGAGGGGGGGGGGGAGGGAGAGGTTGTACCTTACTCCCATTTCTTCATTCTTCTCGATTATACTCAAGAAAAGTAATAAAAAATATACAAAAAGTCAAATATATATAACTATGGGGCCTGCACTTATTTAAATATAAAAGACCCATTTAAATATGACTTATGCGAGTTTTGGGGGCTTTGGAGAGAATTTTGGGCATTTAAAGGCCTTTTTTTTGTTATAGGGCTGCTTGATCCTAACTTTATGCCTGATCGCACCTTTAACAATCATGCAAAAAATAGAGGGGGAACTTATGGTCGACCTAGAAACAGATGGAGAGATAAATAGCAATTGATCCACCCATTGAGTGAGAGGATGTCAGATTAAGATGAGAGAAACGTGTTTGACACTGTTCATCTCTTCTTTCTTCTTTTGTCTGCAAATTTTGTTCTGTTAAATATACAAACCCTAATATATTATATGGTAAAAAAACATGAGATTTGGGGATATAATTTGAAAAAAAAGGTGGAGGATGGCTAACCACTGTTACTTGTGCTTGCTCGCGGAAGAGTCAATGGATCATTTGCTATTGCACTGTCTTGTTGCTTTCGAGATTTGAGTAGTGTAGTCAAGGCGTCTAGGCGATGCCTAGGCGATTAGCCCCGGCTAGGCGAGGCGTTGCCTAGGCGTGGCCTAGGCGATAAATTTAATATAAATATATATATATCACGTATATATATAACATCAAAAAGATCAAAACTCCACACCCACATTCCACAAAAACATAAAATAAAAAGTCTATTACAAGCATTCATCACATAACCAAAGACATATTAACATAGTGGAGTATTAAACACTTCAAAATCTGGGCAAAATACCCAAATTTGTGTCGTCCATGTATAATATTAGGCAGAGCCCCCTACAATTGCCCGGGAGGGTGGCAGGGGGGGCAGCGCCCCCCTGCGACGCACGAAGTGCGTCCGCAATCTGGGCCTAATAGGCCCAGATTGCGTCGAAAACGATATTTTTAGTGAAAAAAAATTGATATTTTTAGTGAAAAAAGCGATTTAGAATTTTATTACTACTTCATTACATGTTTTTATATTTTTATTTATTTATTGGGAAATTTTGGATTTTTTTTAAACAAAAAAAAAAAAAAAAAATTTTTTTTTTTATAGGATCGCCCGCCTAGAGGGGCGCCTAGGCGACGCAGGCCCAAAGTCGCCTAGGCGACGCCTTGACTACACTGGATTTGAGGATATTTCTTCTCTGGGGTAGGGGTAATTAGGGCTGTCTCCCTTCAGAGCTCTTTATCTTGCTGGCCTCGAGTAAGTATGGATAGTGACTATGCGGCAATTTGGTTAGTCATGCCTGGGGCAATATGGAAAAAGAGGAATTCCAGAATTTTTGAGATTTCTCCTTCTATCTTCGCATTTGTGAGCGAATTAGGCAATCAATCCTGGAGTGGTTGTCAATAAGCTGCACGGACGCGAATTGGGGAGCCTTGACATAATTTCCATTTGTACAATTGTACCCAAGTTATTGAGTTTCCTTATGTTCATGTTGTTAAGTTTTAGCTTGTAGTAGCCCCAATAGTTTATGAGCTTACTTCTCAGTAACCTCTAAGTTATATATATTTATTATATTATTGTCAGGTTACTGATAAAATAAAAGAAGAGAAGTGTATAAAACAACATGCTTTTTTGTTTACTAAACTACCGAATTCAAATAAAATAAAATTTATATCCTTAAAAAAATAATAATATTACATATATCATATTTTTAATAATGTCCGCCTAGGCGACCGCCTGAGGCAACGCTTATGCATTTGATCATTTTATGTAAATAAGGTTATACTCCCATTTGAATTCAATAAAAATTATAATAGATCCAAATTCTTAAAGAATAAAAAGTTAACTTTTCAGTTCAAGAATAAAATCCGCTTTTTAGCGCCTTTTAGATATTAGGTCAAAATTTCAAATTAAAAATGCTAAGGTATTTTTCAAAATTTAAAATTTCATAAATTTTACCATATCAAAAAATTACTAAAACCCAAATGTTTGGTGAAAAAAATCTTATATTTTAATCTTCAAAAATATTTTTAGCTACATGGTCAAAAAGTCAACTAATAGTTCAGCAGAAGAAGACTTATAGTCAAGCTTTACAAAAAAAAAATTAAGCATATTATGGGTACCCTCTATTTAAAATACTCATAAATTTAATTACTAAAAGAATCATATGGATATGTTTTTTGATATGAGCGGATATGAGTATAGAGGTGTACAACCTTATGTGGCAATGCCAATAATATTTGTGCATTAGTATCCATAGTATTCACCGATGAGAGTTTTGCTACATCTTGAACCAGATGACTACTAACATTATGTACATGAGTATACATCATTGTGTCATAATGTGATGAGTTGGACATAATATTGTACTTATGTAGAGAACTAATACTATTGCTAGCCTAATTAAGACAAAGATGAGTCCGAGTCTCCGCGTAACCCCATGTGGCTCTAATTGGAGTTCTTGAGGTGGGTTAGATTATGCCATCATTGATGTATTATGTATGCAATTTTGATTGTTATGAATGAAACATTTTATGTAAGTTCTATCAATATTAATCAATCATACATTATCATTATTCGTCAGCACACATCTTTGCTCACTTCTTATTGCATTTCTTATGTTTATTGTTGTTTTTTCAATTTTTTTATTCTCAAATGTGTATTAACATATATTTTAACATTTTTGAGAGTTTCACAGCAAAATTTCATATTTTTCCATATTTTTCTCCATTTTTTCGTCAACGCATGTGAAATTCATGATAAACGATATATGTTACGATATCGCTGATATATCTTTATCTCATTGGTTCGATATGTTGTGCGATATCAACATTTAGAACCTTGGTTTCTATACACGAGTGGTGTTTTCTACGCCATAATTTCTGAGTTCACAAACAACTCTACACGAGTGGTGTTTTCTATGCTACAATTTATGAGTTCACAAACAACTCTTAAAGTACGTGTAGACTTCTGAAACCACTTCCTTTTCTCTTAGTCTTTCTTGACTGCAACCATGTTTGACTGCTTTGATGGCTATTTTTAAGTCAAAAAAGTCAAATGAGTAGTTTAGTATTTTATGGAGCCTTTTCCAGATGGGAGGTATTAAAGAAGGGAAAGTAGCTTTTTTAAGTCTCACTAACATTTCTTTTTGAGTAACGTAACCTCTGGTGAGTTCTGTACTTATTTTCACCACATCCAGTTTGTAGCAGATATTTTGACCTTTTTTAATCGTTATATTTGACCTTCTGATAAAGATAAACTATGCTAAGAGCAACACTAGTAGCCAAAGTTATCTGCCAAAATCTCTGTTGTTATTTCAAAACCCACTGTCTTTCAGGAATCTGTTTTGTTTCCCCTCCTCTTAGTAGGATGTATTCAAGTTTGAGGTTCCACCACTGTGTCCTATTGTACTAAATATTTCTGATAATCTAACTCATAGTGGACATGATTCGTGATCACGAAAAACTTGTTTTTGTTTGTATTTATCTAAAACCTAACGTTGTTGGATTGTTGCAACAGACCACCTCTTCAAAAGAGGAATTGTCTTTTAGATATATAGTGACATGCAAGACCTATATAGTGGACACACTGAAGTGTTGAGATACAAATTACCTTGTCATCTGATATGTGGGCCAGAGAGTCATTGTGAAAACACTTCCTAATAATTTTCTTATAGAGTTGAGTAAAAAATCTATCTAAAGACCAGCTCTGTTTGTGAAAAATAAATAGAAAAATAAAAGAGAAGTATCTCACAATATTCGTGTTGTGTGCAGGGGCGGGCCAGGTGGGGACACGTGCCTCCATTGAACTTTGGAAAAACTAATTTTTTTAGGGTATAGCCATGGGAATGGGGGCAAGTGCCTCCTAAACTTTGGAAAAAAGGTTTTTTTTTTGAATTGGGATCATATTCCAATTGCAATTGAACTCGGAGAGAGTTCAATCGCACCCACAGGTGAACATTTGTCCCTTTTAGTCCTCATTAACTATTGTTAAGATTCACTAACCCTCAAGGTTCAACAATCTAACCTGTGGTTTTAGAAAAAAAAAAAATAGCCCTAAGTCTTAAAAGTTCTTAACCAGAGTTAAAAGGGAGCTATGTGAGTGCGATTGAACTGTCTGAGTTCATTCACAATTAGACAGGATCTGGACTCGTATTTTTTTATACTAAGTTGCTTAAATATTTAATTGAGCATAATCATGGGACATGGAGTAGTTTTCTCCTAAAAAATTATACTATATTATTTAATATGACATAGTTGTGAGGCAAAGGGGCGACTGTCTCTTGAACTCTTGAAAACAAAATTTATCTTTTATACCATTTCATTTAATTATTTATCTGGGCATAGATCTGAGGCAAGGGGACAACTGTCCTGTAAACAAGGAGAAACAACACTCACAAGATATGTACAAAAATGTATGGCCGAAACGGCCCAAGAACTTAGTCTTGAATTTTTTTTTTTTCCAGGGACTATGCCCCCGGACCCCCATCTCCTAGGCCTAGAATATTTCAGACCCACCTAACCTTTCTCCACCAAATCCATCAACAATTACCACTATTTTCAATCAACCATGGGTGCCCCCTATTAGAAAATCCTGGCTCCACCCCTGGTTGTGTGAATGATGTGCAAATTACACCGATCTTAGGTATATAAGTACAATAGACTTGATTGACATTGCATGCTTGGTGAATGATCAGATTGGTCTGAGAAACATAAATGACATAATAAAAGAGAAGTGTCTCACAATATTCGTGTTTTATGAATGATGTGCAATTACACCGATCTTAGACATAGTTGCCAAACACCCGTATAATACTTTTAAGGGGGTTGCCGTTTAAAACGGTGCATTTTTGTTGTGTTACGTATTATACGTATATCGTCATATAATACCCGTTTAATACACGATTATGCATTAAACACTTACAATACACGTATTTTTGTTGTATTTTTATCTTGTTAAACACATAATATGTATTAAATGATTGTTATTTATTAATATCATGATTTTTATTTATTTATAAATATTAATTTTCTCATATTTTTGCCGTGTTTTTGCTGTATAACACCCCTACTTCCCGGATGGATCATTGTCGTATTATACCCGTACCCTTACTTAGTAACTATGACTTAGGTATATAAGGACAATTGACTTGATTGACATCGCATGCTTGGTGAATGTATATCTTCATCCATTGCGATATTTTTCGAGACGCGAAGCTTCTTGGCCTTTCCCTGAGGTCATTAGAGAGGTATTCTTATTGTGAGCTAGTGAGGATTCTTCCCTTCGCTTTTTGTTAGGGCATTTGGAGGATTCTTCCCTTCGCTCTTGGATGGGGCATTTGTCAGAGCACAATAGGAAAGTAATTTAAAGGGTAAATCTGATTGATTTCAATTGTAAATGGGATGCGTCATGCAACGTGATCAGCAATAGAGTAGTCCATTGGTTAGATGGATCTACATAGGGAATGCTTATCCATTTAGTTGAAAATCCTTTAATATTTCAGTACGAAATTTTGTTGGTTATAACAAGAATTGCCTGGTAAATATTCGTCAAAAATGTGGAGATGTTGATGGCAGATGGGAAATTAATATTATGGGATCAAAGTGTTCTCTGAAAATATAAGGCGCCTGATATTTATTTCTCGTGAAATATGTCGAAATAGTTGGAACTAATATATAAGTTTGATTTAATAGAAAAATTGTGCTTTAGAAAGAAAAATAAACTTGTTTCTGCATGGCAAAATTCACTAGTCCAAACAAATTATGCAAAGCATATTAGACTTATTAGTCAAATAAGTCCTGAGTTGGTTGCTACTCAGTTCAGTTGTCTTGTCTCAGTTTTGGCTGATCAATACAAGTTGATTATTATGCAAGTGACTTGGCTGATTTGTATGGAATTGCACATATATTATCATTCAGAAAAAGTAAGGAGAAAAGGGAACTATATGTGTGTGCTTGGTCAACATTCCCTTAATCATACGCTCTGACAAATGCAAAGCACAGGTATCCCCTCACTGGAGTGAGATAATAACATTATTTGTGCAATTTACCATCACTATATTGTAGGAATTTAATAAAGAATGGGAAGAAATCTGAAACTAGACATGTTTCGTCACATGCTCTATAAAATGCTGTTTATGCGCATTACATGGCAAAGTTTGTTTGGTGATATGATGATTCATATGTTATGCTATTTAACTTGATGTATATCAGTGCTGAATGATTGTGTTGATTTTCCATCTCCTATTACTTTGCCCTTCCACTCATGCGCAAATCATCTTTCAGGACCATGTCCTAATGTATTTTTAAGGTACTTGTCTTACAATATTTTTTGTTTGGTATGCAGGCATTTGTCCTCAAATACCTTTTGTTTTTTCCAGATGAATTAGGTAAATTTACACCAAACATGCCATCACAAAATTTGGGTTCAAGGAGATTGTCTGAAAGTGAATGTGTTACATCGGGTGATTTTGCTTCTCTAACTGAAGATGGGAAAGCAAGGTGATAAATCTTCCTGTAATAATTTCTTGATATAGCTTCATCACTATAAACTTTGATATGCATTAACTATAAATCATCATTTTTTTAATTATGTGTTAAATTATACATTTAAAATCTTTTTGCTCCTTACCAGGAAAGGCCTTTAGCTTATAGCCCCTTAAGAAAGTCACAAATCTTTACTTTTCTGCAGTACTTGGTTCGTATGGATTCCCTTATCTCTACTATTATGATGAGAGAAGGAGGGGTAGAAGCCTTGATTGGATTTTTAAACAAATGACAAAAAAAAAACGCAAATATCATGTTATCATATTTGCTACATGAAAGTAGTTACTAAGGGTAATTCATAACTAACTACAAAGTCTACAACCCCAAGCGCTGATCCTCAACTCTCCACTCCTCTTTTCTCTCTCACACTCTCCCACTCTCTTTGCGTTTTCAACCAAGACACCTCACTATGTTTTCAACCGCCATAGTATATATGTTATTCTCCTCTTTGGATTTCTCTTTCATCATGTCTAGGAAAGCATCTTGGTGATTTTAGGCGAGCACTATTCTACGAATATCAACATTAGTATTCTAACATCCAGAGTCCTCCCGTTGTTTTTGGTATTAAACCTTTGAAATTATCTTGTGTTGGTTGTTAGACCTTAACGGTTTTAAAAGGGGTTTTAATAGGAGTTGTTCCTAACGTTTAAGATGATCACGGTCCTTCGAATATCAATGTTAGTTTTCTAACGTCCAAGGTTTCCCCTTTTTTTTTTCTATTCTGGTAAGTCTCTGCAACTATCTTTGGGTGTTTGTTAGAACTCAAGCGATTTAAAATGGGTTTTGATGGGAGTTGCTGCAGATAAAGAGAGAGATTGGCCCTTTGGGTATTAATTTCTACATTGTATATTGGGGATAGTTGATCTGTTTTGAATCTGTTTCATGACTTTGTCGGATGCTTCGTGGTGGTTGTTTGAGCAGGCATTTGGATAGGACTCAAAGCTCTCAAAACCTATCCAAATGCCCCTTTGGGTATTAATTTCTACATTGTATATTGGGGATAGTTGATCTGTTTTGAATCTGTTTCATGACTTAGTCGGATGCTTCTTGGTGGTTGTTTGAGCAGGCATTTGGATAGGACTCAAAGCTCTCAAAACCTATGCTGTATATATATTTTTTTCATTTTAGTTTAATGGCTTTCTTCTTCATGTTGAACTTGTGTCTTTGATATGCTTTTGTGGGCTATTCAGAGAGAAGGGGACTGATAGAGAACGTGAGGTAGAGAGATTTAGCGAGAGAGGACAAAGAGAAAGAAGATTTCGAAAAAAGATATATTTTTTTAAAATGTGTACGTGGAGGGGTGGTCTCTTACAATAAAGGCACCCCATTTTAAATATTACAAAAATGCATCCGTAATAAAATAATTTTCCAATAACTACTTTTGTATAGATTTATATGCTATATTTGTAATGTTTATCAATTTTCTCATGTGATTTTTGCTAGGTAGCTTTATTTTTTACTTTTTATCCAGAGAGGTTTTAGTCCAATCAGATCACGCTCCCCACTGTGTGTGTGTGTGTTTTTTTTAATGTTTTGTACTTCAATATGATTTTAATTTTTTTTTTCATGAGAGTTCATATAAAAATTCATTTGTCATTTGGTCTAATATTTTACATTCACTAGGACTGTACATCTTTCTATATATTACGTTCGCCCCTTTCTTCTAATTAATACAGTTTCATTATACACAAACTAGCGGAATGCACGTGTGATGCACATGAGTAAACTGTTTTGATGATTGCCAAAAAAAATATACACACTGACATAATGAAAAAAGATTAATTTTGAATACATGTGAAATGCAATACAACACTACATCTCGAATTTTGATTTGATGATATGCTAATGTCTAACATTGTAATAAATCGTTAGTTCAATGTAACTTATATTATTTAATCTTATTATTAGAAGGTAAGTATACCGAACCTACCAATGTTATTGATGTGAATACAACCATATTGATTACCAAACAAATAAACATACTTAATTTGACAAACTGACATATTAATATTGGAGAAGCTCAATCTGGTTCAATTAACAAAATTTAATGCTTTGGAATGTAGAGCATAAGAATACAATATAAACATATGGAAACATCAACGTACAAAAAATATTCGCCATCACCAAATATAAGAGATTCGTCTGAAAGATGCGACCCCTGTATTGATTAAAACAATAAGAAAGAAACTGTAATAACAATCTATTGAAAGATTCATTATTTATGAATCACAACACTCGTAGAAAAAAATGACTTACCTTGGTATATATCTATGATCCTATGTTTTGAAGTTGCAATTGCATTATTTTTCGACCAAATAAGTGCATGATCAGATAATGAAATGAACTTACCAGGAAAAATTAAGAGCACTCTAGTGACTCCAGTGTGCGAGATTGATTGTAGAAAAAAAAATCAAATTCAGGCATAGTTGTTTGTGAATCCGTTATAGAAAGATAACTGGGGATTTTTATAAAATTCAAAAGCAGTTGTGAATAGAGAAAGATACTTGAGAGAAAAGATAACTGGGGACTTTTTCTAGAATATAAAAGCAATTGTGAATTGAGAGGAAGACTTGAGAGGAAAGAGAAACAATGAATTGAGGAGATTGTGGATGGTTAGAGTAGAAATGACTGTTGTTACAACTTAATTTAATCCAAATTAATAGATATAAAATCGAGAGTAAAAATAATATACTTGCAAGTGCACAAGTGACACAGTTGCTGTATCTGGTGAGCACAGGGTCGAATCCATAGGGATTGACTGTTGTGCAACAAGAATTAAAAAAACGAAATTGAAAGAGAAGAGAGATTTAAAATCGGTTTTCCATTTAATGAGAATGGAGCAAATATCACTGAGAATGTAAAACAAGAAAAGGAGGTTTAAGGCTTCAGGAGATTCCACCTATCCCTCCTTATGCTTAGATCGGATGAAACCGCTTTTAGAATTAAATAATGATTCAATCTAGATGGAAGATAGTACGATAAAACCACTAATTATTAATCCAACTTAATAATTAAAGGAATTCAAATAAATCACTTTGTCTCCAACTCATAAGGGATCCAAGCATTCCATATATCAATAGACCACATGAAATCAAAGAACATATAGAGGGGAACAATGAACCAAAATAAGAATAATCATTCAATTAAAATTAAGAACTAAATCATCCACATAACCACGTAAGTCGGAATATACTTCAAATCCCTAACCTTAGAAGGGTGTTTAGCCAACCATTATTGGAGTTGTCATCCTCCTTAATGGTTTTCTAAACATTACAATTAATCAAATAACTAATGTAAAACAGAAAGAAGAAGAAAACTAGAGAAAAAAAAGAGCAAAGCTCTGATAGAGGTCAATCTCCAAAGAGGGTTTGTATACTAATAAAGCAACTACAAGAGGACAAAAGTACCCACAAGGGAGTCCTTAGGGGGTATATATAGTGTTGGACGTCCAACACTCTCCTCTCTATTCACGTGAGTTCCCCTCCTTATTTCTAAGGTGTAATCTCTCCCCTACTTTCCAATTAAGCACATGTCATCTTTCTAATTTCAAGAAAGTTCCATCTCTTTTTTGACTTTCCTTTTTATTTAGAATCTTTTTAGTCTTTCTTTCTTTTGTCATTGATATTCTCTTCTCTTATAATAGAAGTGTCCAACTATTGACCTTTTAACTTTCCCTTGTTGGACCATCCAACTATAGTCTACCAAAACCATCTCCTTTTTGAAACAATCCAAACAAGTCCCATGTGGACTTGAGCCTTAGATCTTGGGCCTTGATTTTAGGAGTTTGACACTTTGACTTGGGCTTTAGGAGTTGTGGGCTTTAACTTCTTGACTTGGATTTGAGTCTTTGACTTGAGTCTTGGACTTGAACTTTTGAACTTTAGCTTTCTTGAATTCCGAGTGTTCCGAGTCGGGATTTCCTGCGAACACAAAGTATAAGAAATAAGGTCTCTTTAAGAAAAATGTTTTGCATGCGATCTTTCCGGGCATGTATAAATGCAAATATACCATTAAATCAAACGAAAGAGAACTACGCAATGATGAGAAGAGAATACACCACTTTGCGTATAAAATTGAAGATATAAGCTAGATAAGTTTGATATTGCTAATTTAAATTAGGATAATTAAGCAAAATTAAGCACTTATCAACTGTCATACAAATTTAGTAAATACTAGTATCAATATAATAAGTTAAAATTAAAATGAGGTTTTATGGTCATAGTGCGATGCATGTGAGTGAACAGTTTATGTATTTATAGATTCAATGTCACTCGTTTTGGATCTATTAGATTTGATTAAACTGGAGGTTTCCAACACAATGGATTATGGTTTATGGAATTAAAATCCTAGATAGGTATTAACAGAAGAATTAAAAAAAATATATAAATAAAACCAACTTCGGTGAAACAATTAACAGATTCTATAAAATTGATGGGATATGAAAATTTCTCAAGCACAGTAAGCATGACATCATAGGTAATTTATAGAATTCGAAAATTATAGCCAACCATTAGAAATTCCGAAACTAATATAAAATCGATAAACTGCACTAGCCAATTTAAGAAGACTATAGAACCGAATCGCTAAACTTTGCTACCACACCTTGAAAAGGAATGTACTCAACCTCAAATTAAACAAAAGAGGAAGAAGACAAAAAAAAATCAACGTCAGTGAAACAAATAATAGATTCTATAAAAATGATGGGATATGAAAATTTCTCAAGCACACTAAGCATGACATCATAGGTAATTTAAGTAATTCGAAGATTATAGGCTTTATAGCTAACCATTAGAAATTTAGAAAGTAATATAAAATCGATAAACTACACTAACCAATTTAAGAAGCTTGCAGGACAGAATCGCTAAACTTTGCTACCACGCCTTGGAAAGGAATGTACTCAACCTCAAATTTAGCATTTAATTTCCCCCATTGCTTATATGTAATTCAAGAAAACCCAAAACAGAGAAATTTGAGAAACAACATAAAAGCTATTTTTCAGAAAGAATAATGGGGCTCAATGCTGAAAATTTCGAGAATTTTCTTGAAGTTTTTGAAGTATTATAAGAGTTGATTTTCTAGGTAGTAAGTTTTTGAGTCGTAATTAAAATGTCTTCATTTTCTTAAAATTTTATATTTTGTTAAACAATTCTTAAACACTTGTTGAATCTTTTTCCAATGAATACCCAAAACATCTCAAATTTCTATATATTTTGAAAAAAAATTAAATACTTTTGAAACCCCTTTTAAAATAGGAATGAAATCCTCTACGGTTATAGCTGGAATTAGGGGCATAGTCACAAAAAACTGCGTTGTTTTGAAAAAATCCTGTTTAAAATGCGCATTAATATCCTGCCATAGAAAACGGCATTTAAAACCCGTTTTTTGAATAAAACATGTATTATAGTTTTAATCCCGTTTAAAATGAATAATACAAAAAAAAACACGTTTAAAATGAATAATACGAAAAAAAATGGATAATCTTGAATTTTTTTGGGAATGAATATTATGTAGATATTGATGACTTTGATGTGCTTTTGAGCGATTGATGAATATAAATGAGTGGTTTTATTAATATACGTATTTTAGTCTTATTTTTAATATTGATAATTGATGTTTTAATAAAATTTAATGCCTTGATAGAATGAATTTGATGTTAAAATAATGCTATGAATTTATTATTGTTGCTTATAGTTACTTTTTTTGTATATTATCTCACCAAATTGTTAGATATATTAATTAGCATCGTTTCTAATTTTTATAATTATAAATTTTTTCTCCCTTTTTTTTCCCGAAGTTTTCCCGTATTTTTCAAAATTTTCCGTACTTGACCCTTGCCGAATTATTCCCGAACCCCGACTTTGTGACTATGCTTGGGGGAGTCCAGTTACGTCCATGTAGTCGCCACGTGCCCCCTTTTCACAATACTTAGATTCACCCATCCTTAGGGTTCACCCACCTATCCTTGGTTTTTAGAAAAAAAAACATTAATTTTTAGCCGTGGTTAGCAAAATATATTAAAATCTTAAAATAATTTACTTCTAACCTCGGTTTTAACTCTATGCTTATCCTTTGCTCTTTTAACGGTAGAGGATTTCATTCCTTTGAAAAAATATGCATAACATCTCCATTTGTAATATTTTTTAAACAATTTTTTTAAAGCAATGAAATCCTCTCAACCCTATGCGTATCTTTTGGTTTTTCCTTTGAAAAAAGCAGCATGGGAATTAAGGGATTGATAAAATATTAATTTTTTTTTCTAAACATGATTAAGATTTTTAACTACAGTTTAAAAAACTAATAATTTTTTTCTAAGAAACATCTCCAACACGACTCTAAGCACGGTTTTCGACGACTGTAACATTCAACCACTATTTTTGTATATTTGTTTTTTTCACTTGATTATTTCTTGGAAAAAGTAGGAAAGGAATTAAAGGATTGATAAAATATTAAAAATTAACTTTTTTAACCATGATTAGAAAAATTCATATTTTTTTTCTAAAACTAAGGATAGTGGGTGAACCCTAGGGGTGGGTGAATCATAACCATAGTTAAGGGGTGTCAAAAGGGACACGTGGTGACCTCAGGGGCATAACCGTAGAGGATTTCATTCCTTTAAAAAAATATGCATAACATCTCCATTTTTAATTTTTTTTAAACAACTGTTTAAACACTTTTAAAGCATATTTCAAGAAATGATCAAAACATTGTAAAAATGCCAACAACGTCCCCATTTTCTCCAACACGACTGTATCGTTCAACCACTGTTTTTTGTTTTGTTTTTTCCCTTTGATTTCAATGAAAAAAAGCAGCAAAGGAATGGAGGGATTGATAAAAATATCATGTTAAAATCGCCCAATCTCATAAACGAACCGTTAGTAATGATCTTCTCAGGTGATCGAGTTATAACCGGAATCAAACTGGAATTGGAATTTCTGGTGTCGAGGAGTACGAAGTCGGGATCAGGTAATAACTTCCTTCTCTTGGCATCACATCTGTGAGGTGTTCTAGAGTCAGTGATATCCCCCCCATTGATCAGCCTTTGTGGGTGGTCGTCAATTCCTTGATGGGGTTCTCATTGCCAATAAGTGCATCGATGATCGTCTGCGATCGGGTGTCCCTGGACTGGTATGCAAAATTGACATAAAAAAACATATGATCACGTTAATTGGAAGTTACTGGATTATGTTTTGCGGCGAATGGGATTTGGTAAGAAATGGAGAACATGGATATCCTAGTGCATCTCTTCGGCGTCCTTTTTGATCCTTATCAATGGGTCTCTTGCAGGGTATTTTCGAAGTTCTAGGGGTCTGAGACAAGGAGACTTGTTATCCCCCTTCCTCTTTATCATAGTCTCGGAGGCCTTGAGTAGGATGCTTGTGAGAGCCCGTGGGGTCGTATTTGAGGGCTTTTCAGTGGGGCAGGAAGAGCTGCCAATCTCCCACCTACAATTTGCAGATGATACCCTCATCTTTTGTGCGGCCTATTGGCGGCAAGTAGCATTCCTTAGATGCATCCTACGGTGCTTTGAGGCGGTGTCTGGTCTGAAAGTCAACTTGGGTAAAAGCGAGATGATCAGTGTTGGGGGGTCCCCAAACATAGGTGACCTCGCATCTTGTTTAGTGTGCCAAATTGGTGTTCTTCCCTCGTCCTATTTGGGTCTCCCCCTGGGAGCCAAATTCAAATCCAAAGAGGGCTTGGTTGCCCGTGGTTGAATGATTTGCGTCTAGGCTAGTGGGGTGGAAAGCTCACATCCTCTCGAAAGGGGGGAAGTTGACCCTAATTAAAAACACTCTTAGAAACCTTCCCACTTACTACTTATCTGCCCCATAGTTCAAAATATCGATACGTATCGGCCGATACGGGCCGATACGTACCGGTTTTTCAGCCTACCGATACATAGATACGCCGGAAGGAAAAAAATACAGCGTATCGTATCCGTATCGGACGTATCGGTGCGTATCGGTACCGATACGCACCGATACATGCGATACGCATCCGTTTTACAGTGTTTTTTTTTTTTTTTTTCCTTTTCTTTTTGCTGTGATTTTTTTTCGTGAAATCCTATAGGATTCACTTGTCTGCAATAGAAGAAGGAAAAAAGAAAAAAAAAAAAAAAGAGGAGCAAGAAGGAAGAAAAGAGGAGAAATGAGGAAGAAGAAGAAGAAAGGGGGAAGGAAGAACCTGTAGCCGCCGCCGTCGCTGTCGATGTCGCCGTCGCCATCGCCGTTGCCGAGGGTGAGTCTCCCCTTCGGCTCTTCCCCTCTTCTCTTCTCCTCTCTTTCCTTTGTTTTTTTTTTTTTGTTCGTTTGATATCTGAGCTCTGATGTTACGAATAGGAATAGGATTGGTAAAGTGGTAATGGTCTTTTACGAAAAAAGACCATAATGATTGATTAATTACCAAAAGGTACTTATTTATAAATAGTTTTTTTTTTTTTTTTTTTTTTAAGACCCCTCCCTTACATTGCCTTAACAGTTCTTGAACTATGGTTAATAAGTTTTAACCATTATGGTTAATTTTTTTTCTAAAAATCAAGATTGGATGCTTTAACCTCAAGGGTTATTGAATTTTAACCATAGTTAAAGAGAGTTAAAGGTAACACGTTAAATTTTTTTTTCCAAAAAACTAAGATTAGATGTTTTAACCGTAAGGCCTAAGGGTTAGTGAATCTTAACCACAGTTAAAGGGAGGGACACATTAATTTTTTTATTTTTTATTTCTAAAAACAAAGGTTTGATGCTTTAACTCTAAGGGTCAGTGAATCTTAATCATAGTCAAAGGGAGTTAAAAGGGGACACATCATATATGTATTTTTTTTCTAAAAACCAAGGTTAGATTGTTAAACCCTGAGGATTAGTGAATCTTAACTACAGTTAATAGGAGTTAAAAGGGACAGTCAATAAGTGTGATTGAACTCTCCCAAGGTTTTAAAAATAATAATAATAATCATAACCCTATTAAAAAAATCACACCCACTTGTCAACGTGTCCCTTTTAACTCCTATTAACTGTGCTTTAGATTCACTAACCCTTGGGGTTCAACAATCTAACCTTGGTTGTTTTTTTTTTTTTTAAAAAAATTTAACCCTATTAAGCTTGTAATCACCTGAACACCACTCAATAGATATAGAAGTCCTACTTGTTTACATTTTTTTTTATCGATAAAAAATAATTTCATTAAAAAATGAGGATTCACAAATAGTGAATCATAAAGAGCCCAAACAAACAGAGTATAGACTAACAACTAACAACTACCAAATAAAATTACAGTCATCCTGCTTGTTTACATCAAAAATAAAAAATAAAAAAATTGAACAAAAGCCCTGCTTGTTTACATAAAAAAAAAAATTATATTTACATCCACTTCACAGTCAAATAAAATTACAGTCATCTTCGTTTGATCTTGATGTAGGGTCTTCGATAATTCAACAATTTCCTCATCTTCCCATATTGATTAAGTCCTGAAAAAACATCGAGCTTGTCAATTGCAGATAGAAATAGGTTTGGAAACTAAATTGCTAAATTTCAATTAGTTATCAACTTTAATGTGTATTCATAAGTTCTTTAGATATCTAAAACAATTAAAATGGATAATCAATGAATGTTAAGTATAGATAACTTAAATTTTCTACTCTAAGTTGATATATACTAATGATGATTAATTCTAGATTATATTTCTTATACTTGGTTGATTATTGTTTGTATTTTCATGCATATTTATCAACGCGCACGTCTTTTTTGACTTATAAATTTTTAAACTCTCATATGTATAATTATAAATGTAGTTGAAGGTCTTCATTTAATTTTTTTTTAGCTTATATTTGTATTAAAAGAGGTTTTATGCAAGATATCTAAGTTTTTCCTTGCGTATCCAAGCTTTTTTTAGCGTATCCTGAATTTTTACGCCGTATCCAAACGATACGGTACCGATACGCCGATACGTATCCTATTTTGAGCTAACCGATACGGCGACCGATACCGATATTTTGAACCATGATCTGCCCTAACCATCCTGCGGGGCTTAGCTCGATCACTGGAACGTCTCCAGAGGGAGTTCTTGTGGAATGGTAAAGGGGGGTCATCTCGTTATCATTTGATAGCATGAGATTAGGTGTGCCGCCCTCCACAAAGTGGTGGCCTCAATCTCAAACTGCTAGTATCCATCAATAAGGCACTTCTAGGTAAATGAGTGTGGAAGTTTGGGGAGGAGAGGGAGAGCCTATGGCGAAAAGTGGTAGTTGCAAGACATGGTCAATTGTCGAGTTGGAGTCCTAGGCAAGTTCGAGGTCCCCATGGGGTGGATTTGTGGAAAGGAATCATGGCGGTGGCTGGTCTACAGTCTACTGGCCTAGTCCTCATTAAGAGTGGGGGGGAGGGACAAAGATTCAATTCTGGCAGGATGTATGGTGTGGCAAGAGAAGCTTACGGTCTACTACATCTTTCGTCTAGCTCTAGACAAAATGGCGTCGGTAGCGAACTGCTTTGAGTGGTCCAATGATGAGGTGGTTTGGTGCCCACATCTGAGGCGGTCGCTGAACGATTGGGAGATTGAAGAATTTTGTTTGGCCCAACAAACCTTAAGAACCCGTGTCCCCCGACTTGGTAGTACACGCATTTGGACTAGGGATAACAATGGTAGGTTCTTTGTGAAATCAGATCACTACTACAATCTTTTGGGTTGCCCTCTCCATGCTCTTTTCCCCACAAGTCTCTGTGGAATCCCAAAATTCTTTTAAAAGTAACTTTCTTCCTATGGACTGCAGCTCTGGATAGGATCCTCACCTGTGATAATTTGAAAAAAAGAGGGTGGATGATGGCAAATCAATGCTTTTTGTGCCTGCTCGCGGAAGAGTCGGTGAATCATTTTTTATCCCGTTGCTTATGAGATTTTGGGTTACTTTCTTGCTCGGGTAGGGATAGACTGGGCCTTCCCTAACTCCTTCCGGAACTTTCTATCCGGTTGACATCGAGTTAGTGCGGATAGCGACCAAGTGGCAATTTGGTCTGTACTACCAGAAGCGATAGCCTGGGCGATCTGGAAGGAGAGGAATGCTAGAGTCTTCGAGAATTCTCCTTCTTTGATCCCTCTCATTTGCACATGCATTAGACAATCAATCTTGGAATGGTTGTTCATTTGCCGCTCTTTGGCAAATCTGGGTGGACTGATATGAGTATTGTCGCATTGTAGTTCTTGTTTGTTATTTGCTGTATTGTAGGTTTTTTTTTTTTTTCCTTTGGGCTCAATGTTGGGAGGTTACTCCTTGTATCCTCTGCCTTACGCTTGTGTTTTTTGCTTTGGCATTTTATCTATATGTCGCTATTGATTACCGTTCTAAAAAAAAAAACAATCTTCTCCAAATCAGATAAATGCATCCACTATTCCTTATTGAAGTCACCTGATGCATTTGAAATACATTCCATTTCATTAATAACATAAAATTCAGAGTAACAATCAGAATCAAAAGGAAATAAACTCATTATCATAAACAAATATTTGCATAGAAATTAAATCGAAGAACTCAAATCTAGTTATAAGAAATTTTAAAAATGAGAAAGTGGAAATTGTTCCTTCAGTTATTTGTGTGATTAGGGGCTATTACCAGATCCAGAAATCGAATCTAATCGAGGCATAACTGATTCAAATCAATCGACCTAGATAATGGTTTCGGGTTGGGGCACCGGATCTCATTCTGTACTGTTCATCGTCTTCCCCATAGAATATTAATAGACCCCTTTCGGAAAGGGGATGTCGCACCAGCGTACAACATATCAAATCTGTCATTTTTTGCCTGGTTAGAACTGGTTGGAGAAGAAAAATAATTATTTACCTGGCATGATTCATCCCAAGCACCGGTGATGGGATGATTGCCGGTAAACCCAAAAAACAAAAACTCGAGTATTTTTTTTTAAAATCTTGATAGATCCCTATCGATGAATCTGAACCGCCCGATATGTAAGATTTCCCAGTACTAAAGTTTTAGTAACCAAGTTCTTGCTATATCCATGTAAAACTGTAAAAGTGGTAGGGAATTTATCTAGGAAAAAATGTATTTTAAAAAAAATGCTTGATAAGCGAATGAAAATAACTCACCCGGAAAAATTTGCAGCACTCCAATGACTGCAGTGTGTGAGATTGATTCCAGTAAAAAATCAAAATAAGGAATAAGCGTATGTGAATCCAGCGAAAAATCACTGAGGGAATTTCTTTGAATTTCGAAAGTAGTTGTGAACTAAGAGAGACATGAGAGAATAGAGGAGCAGGGAGTTGAGAGGTTAGTGGGTAGTTAGGGTTTAAATGACTATCATACCCTTAAGTGCCTTATACTATTAGAATAAGATAAAATAAAAATAAGGTTTTATTGTCATATTAGGAAATTTCAATCTACGCCTCTATCACTCCTTTTCCTAGATATATGTCATTAATGTCTGTCCTGTATTTTGTCTATGTGGACCCAGGAGAACAGGGGCTCAATGAAAAGAGGATTGTACCATGAGAGAAGCAAGGATGCATTGCAATCAAACTAAAATCAAAGTTTTATTAGAAGAGGGTAAGCCCGCTAAGCTTTATGGAGCCGAATGTTAGGCGACCAAGAAGCAACATATTCATAATTTTAGTGTAACTAGCATGGTGATTTTGAGATGGATGGGTGGAACACTAGGAAAGAGAATATCATAAATAAGCACATTAGAGAGAATCATAAAGTAGCACCACTTGGTGATAAAAAAAAGGTAAGTTGATTGAGATGGTTTAGACACATTCAACAAAGTTCAATGATAGGAAGATTGAGTTAGTGTAGATTGAAGGCTCTAAAAGGACTAGGGGAAGTCAAAAAATGACCTGAGTGGAGATAGCAGAAAGATTTGATAGAACAGTTTTTGACCAAGGCCGCGACTTTTAGTAGAGTGGAATGGCGAAATAGGTTATTTTCGGATAAGGCATTGATGATATATATATATATAGATATATATTTGTTGTACTGCTATCCTAATGTGCTTCTCATTCATTCATTTCACTTAATAGTAAGAATAATTTTCTTGGTTATGATTCACGTGCAGAGTCTTGTTGAACTCAACTAGTGAAAGAAGAGCACTCATTGGTACTAAACTTGATGAAGGGAAATCGCTATATAATCCAATACATAGAAGGTTTTCTCTTTTTTTTTTAATCATGAATTGGATGGTGTACTAAGCAGTCTAGTCAAAACATCGCCTAGGTGACCGAATTGGCTAGACAAAGCCCCTAGCACATGCTCAGGATCTAGAGTAGCGGTGCCTATGAAGCATCCGCCTAGGAGCACCTAGGCGCTAATGGTCTAGGTGACAAAGGCGGTTGCTTGAGTCCACATATTTCAACATCATAATTTTTTTTATAAAACAAGGGTAAAGAAGGATTTTACTTCGGGGTGATTCAAAAGGGTCTTTAAGTTGATAAAAGAAAAAAAGATGGGGGGGGGGGGGGCGGGAACAAAAAATCTAGGGTCTCTCTCTCTATTAAGTTCTGTCCTTCAAGGGATATTTTGTTATTCATCCATACTTTTTTTTTTGTGGAGAAATTCACGTTTCTCTTATTCGTTGTTTTCTATTTGCAGGTATTTTTGGGTTGATTTCTTTGATATTTAAGAACATATTTATCTTCAATATTGTTTATTGTTATTAATATTTGGCTTTTTTCATGTTTATTTGGTATTCAATTCGAGGATTAAAAATACGGTTTCGGGGGATGTATCGGTCCCAACCAAAACTTATACATATCGGTTTCGGACTATACATATAATTTTTTCTTTTTTTGAAAAAAATTCAAATTAAAATTTTTAAAATTAAATAAGTTAGAGGAACCAAATTTATTAAATATAAAGTCATGAGAAGCAACTTAAAAACAAAGTAGCAAACACAATTACAATTATACAATGAATGAAAACATAAATTACTAAGAAATGATATGTATCACCTGTTTCGTATCAGTATAAATATCGTACAAGAGACTACCGAAACCTATATGTATCGTCCATTTTGTATCAGTTTCAGCGATTTTTATTTTCGTGATTCGATACTTGTGCTCTTTGTAATTAAGTATGCACTTTATTTCTTCTACATATATTCTTTATTTCTTGTATCCAATCTTTATTTGAAGTTTGAAATAACATTAAATATCTTTGATAAGATATCGTAATAAATAAATCATAATTCTGTCCACCTAGGCAATACCTAAACTACAATTAGGCAATGCCTTGCTTTAGGAACCCCTTTTGCCTGGCTGCTTTGACTACACCAGCATTAAGCCTGTAGATAGGGTGTGAATAGAGCGAATTCGAAGAGGATAATGGTATATCCAAATTCATATCCTATTACATACCTGACCATGGTTGTTAAATCCTTGCGATTTACGATTCAAATCCTACGATTCGATTCGAATCCTAAGCAAAACGATTCAAATCGGAGGTGAAAATCTTAATTGGGCAAATCCCATTTGATTTGCGATTCATATTACGATTTGCGATTCAAATCGTACGATTCATGCGATTCATACGATTCGAGCACGAAACCCCTTTTACGGACCAATACTTAAAAAATATTTTTTATTCTTTTAATTTTCTAAAGGTACTTTGTGGTTTTTAAGAAGAGAGAAGAAATAAGAAAACCTCTATTACGGACATGCCAAAACCCCTATTTGGGTTGTCTTTCTATTGCTGTGAAACGAGAAAAAATAAGAGAAAGAAGGAAGAAAGATGAAGAAGTTGGATTTTGGGAAAATTAATAGTTTATTTTATTAGTCTTTTTAATTGTACAAGTCTTTTGATACTTGATTTCATACAACAAATTATATGAGTTCACTTTTGTTGTTTATTTTTTATCATATTGGGTTTGTTTTTTATTTTATGGAGGTCATTCACATTTTTTATAGTGTATACAATGAAATATCCATTACTTTCTTTTATCAATAGATATGAATGAAATCTTTTGGATAATAAATTATGCTATTTTTTTTTTTTAATGAAGTAATTTTTTTTTATTTTTTAAACAATTTTTTAAAAAATGGATTGAATCTTACGATTTACGATTTGAATCCCGATTTGAATCGAATCGGTCCTAAAACGATTTTACGATTCGATTACGATTTAACAACCTTGTACCTGACTATCCGGATTCAAAAAAATATCCGACGGATAGTAAAATATGATATTTGAATCCGACTCCAATTAAAATATTCGAATTTGGATAATATTCGAATTATCCGATTACGTTTAAAAAAATATAAATTAATATAAATGTATAATTTTATTTAAAAATTATGAAATTAATATTTATTATTATCTATATGAAAAATCATAATTTAATGTATTAAATTATATAAAAAGTACATATTTATAAGGTTATTTTAGTTTTATAAAATTATAATATATTGCTTCTATATATAATAACATATTATATAATTGGTTGGATATTTATCAAATCGGATATATCAATATCCAAATTCGTATCTGATTATAAACCAATGTTACCTGGTTTGCTCGGTTTGAATTCGGGTTCATGGTTCGCAGTTCGCCACTCTAGAGTGAACCCGGTTTGCTAGGGGTAGGATGAGATAATTCGTTTTTCGGTTCGCTTAGGTTATTTAGTTTGGTTTGCTAACTTGGTTCACTACTTAAGCATGTAAAAAAAATTATATATTTTATATTATATTATAAAAAATATATATTTTTTAAGCATGTAAACAATATATTACAGATTCTTATTTGAAAAATAATAAAAAATGTCTTTTTATGAATGGTTTGAGAACTCAAAGTATAAATTTGCCGAACCTAAAGAAAAATATCAGTGAATTTGAATGAAAAATTTGTCAAACTAAGATTGTTTTGAAACCACTATGTGGTTCGCTCAATTTCACGAATCAATCCGAATTGAACCACGAACTAGTTTGGGGTTCGCTCGGTTTGCGGTTCGCGATAGCATATAGCGAACTTGGTAACCCTGTTATAAACAGATAGTAAAATTACTATTTGATTTCGCTCTACCGGATACCTATTTGGATAGTTATCTAAGCAAACAGATTTGGATACAGATAATATCCATATCTGTTTACACCCCTACTTGTAGACGTACTGAGACATTTTACATAGTATTAGTACTCAGCTTGGTATACATTTTTTTCTCTTTTTTTTTTTTTAAAACTTCATCCAATGCCTTTAGGCCCTTTACTCATTCATTCCAAATGGCCAACAGATTCAGTAATGCCTATTCCACATCTGCAGTGTAGATGGCTTGAGACTAATTCGGTTCTTCTTATCCGAGATTGTGGAGGGTATGCTAGCTACCATTCTTATCCAGAAATACCCTCATAATAAACAGTCCACATATTCATTCTAGAGTCATTCTTGTCATCTAGGCTGCATAATCTTACTGGTTTGCTGGTTCTGTTAGACCAATGAATCAAGTCTATGGTCCAATCACACATGCTGCTTTTGGACCATCTTGAGTTCTTTTGATATCTTGATGATTAGGAATCACGATATTTATCCACACATGGGATATGCTGAGTTCCATAGATCATTCTGTAAAATTTGCGTACTTCTGATACACCCTGATGAATTCTCTCATAAATTTGAGGGTATTAATGATCTTTTCCTGCAATTTCAGTCCTGCAACTGTCCTCTTAAACTCTTTGAAACATTTCTAAACCAGCCAGTTGGCAAATAAATAGTCGAGTCATTTGAAATGGACAGAAATACGACCTATTGTTTTCCTTAGAGCCTCTGGAGCCTTTTAACTTTTAAGAGCTAATAGCATTCATTTTGATGATCTTATGGTTGCCTGCTTTATATCAATACATTACTACTAACATATTTTTTTTTTACGTGTGTCCTGTTCTTGTCTTTTTCTGTTTGGTTATGTATTTGATTGCATGAAGATTGCTCCTTTCTTACACTAGATTTAGTGATAGACCTATTATCTTCCTTTCTCTTGTGCCCCGTTGCTTTCTAAGAGAGAGAACAAAGCATGGTTGTTACTTGGTGGGTGATAGGAGGTATCCTGATGATTTTTATTTAAGGGATTCATGCCCAAACTGTCAGAAAGTTCAATCTGAATAGGCTTTTGCAAGTTTTAGGTATGGGTTTTCATGTTGATTTAATTTCTTGGTTTGTTGTTGTTTTTTATTACATTATGTGGCTTTGCAGCCTATAATTATAAGCTCAACAAACTTTTACTGTTGATTTTATACTCTGAAAAGGAGTTATTTTCTGTAACATGTAACTTTGATTCTGCAGTGATAAATGGGATAGTGTTCTTTGTTCACGTGGAAGATTCGACTGTTTGTTTTATAGTTGAGTAATTGGCTTTCCAGAATTTGCCTCCTAGGGCAGTGCATGTTGAAACCTCTTTCTGCTTTTTTTTTTTTTTTGCAGTGCTTTGGTTAGAAGTATGGTAGAGATATTATTTTTATGTGGAAGTAAGAAAAGAGCTGTGATTGCAACTTTTAGTGTTCTCTGCCAAGGTGCTGAGGAGCAGTCTGAAGATGGTCAGAAGGACGAAGTAAGTGCCTATAAGTTGTTATTGATGTTCTTTTGCAGCAATAGTTGGTATCTGGGGTTGAACCTGGACCCTCATGGTAGCAATTATTTTGCAACATTAGCTCCTTTGTTTTGTTTTGCTGACAATGGTTTTGTTGTTTCCTATCTCAGATTTTTGCAAAAACCCTTGAAGGTCTTCCAATTGAATCAGCTTCAGACTTGCAGAAAGTTTTAAGAGTCAACACATGCACTTCTCAGATGAGTGCTTTTCAGCAGCTCAAGGAAATGCTTCCTGTTTTCCAGAGCCGTTTGGGGGCAATGCTATTTCTCATTTCTGCATTACTTTCTCGAGGACTGGTATGCTTGTTACTTTTTTATAAGTTTTTTTTTTAAATGTACATTTTCTAGTTCATTTTTCATTTTCTTTTGACAGTATCACTTTTAATTCCCCAAGGCATAAGATGATTGTGCTACTAGTCAACTTACTGAGCCTGGCTATAGCCATATGCATGGATACCCACAAGTGTGAAAATAATTAAATATTATGTGACCTGACCAATAAATGACTAGTTTATTAGCCTAATGCTATCCTTTATAAAATGTAGCAAGATAGTAAAATAGGAATTAATAATTTATCATAAATTATATATATATATATATATATATATATATATTATCATATTAAGTGTAGTTTTATCATTTAATTTTTAATTCATATTATTTATATATAATTAATATTAAAGCTATATTATATTTTTCGAGTTTTGATAGAGAGTTTTCGAGTTGACTTGACTCGATAAGGTCTTGAATTGATCCGAGTTTTCGTGTTTTCAAACACTGATGAAAGCTTCTTTCCCTATGCAATGCATGGAAATAAAAATCGCTGAAACCGATACGAAACGGACGATGAATGAAAACATAAATAATACATACTTACCAGAACGAGAATAGAAAATAAGAAGCAAAGTGAGAAGCGGGAAGCGAGGCTCAAAAAATCTTTATGCGACAAGAAGCGAGAAATGAGCATAGACATCTCATTCCCATTATATTAGTATCGGCATCCATACCTTATATTTTATCTTACATGAGATATTTGTGGAGAAGTAGATGCATTAGGTTCCAACCCAATGATACTTGCTTAGGGTTTATACCCTAGGCTATAGACTCAAATCTATCCCATCACTTCTCACATACATGATTGTTGCATAGCCCCCTTTTGACTACTCAATGGAACATGTAGGAATCATGGAAGTGAGTCTGGGAAGCAAGCTTCTTGAGAAGCAAGCAACCCCCGTGTACATAGCTTCCCTCAACTAGCTTTTCTCGACCCATCTAGACACTATGTAGTGCTTAAAAATCATAACCTTAAGGTAGGATCTACTACTTCCATCGTTCATCTCCCCTCTCCCCTCTCATCTAATTGTTAGGAAAGCAAGGGAGTGGGGAATCAATTAGCTTTTCTCGATCTATTAGGTCAAATGTCAGGGGAAACAATTTACTCTACTGGATTCAGCTGGTGAGAGATCATCATGAGATGCACTTTTAGTCCACTAAATTTTTTGAGCTTTTGATGATTTCTAATGCATCGTGGTAGATCCCCCATTTGGACTATGTAGTGCTTAAAAGCCATAACCCTCAGGTTGGATCTATTACTTCCATTGTTCATCCCCCCCTCTTAATACTTAGAAAAGCAAGGGAGTAAGGGAATGAATTAGCTTTTCTCGATCTAGTAGGTCAAATGTCAAGGGAAACAATTTACTCTCCTGGATTCAGCAAAATTATCATGAGATGCACTTGTAGTCCACTAAATTCTCTGAGATTTTGATGATTTCTAATGCATCATGGTAGATCAATCTATAAAAAAGCTGGATATTTATTATTGATTTGGGAGTGCGGCTCTAATTTTATGTGAATACATTTTCCCATTTATTAGTTCTTGCCAATGTTCATTTAGAAAGTTTAGGCTTTTGGGATTCTAGGGGCCCATTTGGTTTTGGTTTTGGACACTATTTCTGTTATTGCCAAAAGCACTTTTGATGGAGTGCTTAGCGATAAAGCTTTGAAAATTAAATAAATAAACATGTTTGGTAACCAAAAAGAAAATTGCACAACACACTTTCCTTGTTGTTCCAATGGTAGGCAATGTGTCCTCCATGGAGGAGGACTCGGATTCGAGTCTCTTAATGGTGAAGCAGTTGGAATTTGGAAAGCGCCCAATTTACTAACATACTAACAAGTGAAGTGTCGGAGTCAACTAATATTTAATATAGAAAAATGATGCCATATACAAAAAAAATTGCACGTCTCAGTTTACAAACTTCTCCTTTTCGTCACACGTTTGCATGCCGCCCATGTTTTCGTCTTTTCGATCAAAATCCATAAAAGCACCACATATTTGTCTTCAATGATTATGAAATAGTCTCTTAAGCCATTTTTGTTTCTAGCAAAAGTGTTTCTTTACGTGGCTTGCCAAAAACATTCATGAAGTGGGAAATGCTTTTCGGGGCAAAAAGTGTTTTGACTTTTGATCACTATCAGAAAACAAAACCAAATGGTGCCTAGGTTCTCATATTTAGAGCACAATAATATGGACAGTTAAATGTGTTCTGCTTTATTACATGCCATTTTTAATTTGTTCGAAAGAAATTAAGTTTCTAGATTTCTAACTCTCATTAGAGCACATATTGTAGCATCCCTGTATACTTTTTGTCCATCTTTAGTTTTATAGTTGTCAAATTAGAGAAGTTGCAAGGTTTTAATTTTTTTTTTTTTTTTTGTGGAATGGAAAATTGGATTAGAGGAAGTATCATCTCGTGTTGCAACAGGTGTGCTGTCAGAGGGAGGAAGGAGGCCTCAACCATAAACATCTGGTGGAGGTAAACAAGGCCTTATTGGGCAAGTGGTTATGGCGTTTTTGTAGAGGAGAGGAAGAACTTGTGGAGGGAAGTCATAGTCACTAGGTATTATGAGAAGTCTCCTTGGGAGTCTAGGGAGGTTAGTAGACACGGGTGGGCTTGTGGAAAGGTATCTTGCATATGTATGAGTTGTTCTCTCGTCATATTGGGTTCAAGGTAGGCTAGGGGTTTGATGTTAGATTTTGGGAAGTCATTTGGGACGGGTCGTCCATTTTGAACAGTGTTTTAAAACCCGAAAACTCGACTCGACTCGGAAACTTGCCGAGTAGAGTCAACTCGGAAACTCGGGCAAAACTCGTCCGAGTAATGACACCTAAAACTCGGACATATATAATATTTTTCTAATAATATATATGGTATAGATTCAAAATTAATGATAAACCATGCCTAAAATAAGATATATAATTCAATATATATTACACATCCCCCTTTTGTTTTGTATTTATACTTAAAAATGAGTGGGGTGTGTCAAAAAAAAGAAAAAAAACATAATTTAGTCAATCGGATAGACAGTTTATTCAATTTTTAGTTAAAAAAAAAAAATGCAAAAACTCGGGCGAGTCAGAGCGAGTCAAAGCGAGTCGGGCGAGTCGGGGGCGAGTCGGGGCGAGTTTTCGACAAAACCGAGTTTTCCTTGAAACTCGACTCAAAACCTGGCCGAGCCGAGTCGACTCGGCCGAGTTTCGAGTCGACTCGGCGAGTTTTAAAACTATGATTTTGAAAGACTACTTTGGGAATTTATTCCTTTTAGCCCTTGACAGGAGAGCCTTAGTTGCGAGTTGGTAGCTAATGAGGCCGTGTTGTGTCCTAGGCTGGGTCTAGTTTTGAACAACTGAGATGTGGACTTTCTTCGGTTTTTTAGGTGTCTTAGTGGTTTTCCCCCATGTGCCCAAGTTAATGATGTTGAGTATGGTCTAGAGCTAACAATGGTCGATTTTTAGTGAGTTCTTTTTTGCACTCTTTTAGATCAGCCCTTCACTCTCGCTTTCCCTTTTGGTCTTTGTGGAGTCTTGTGATCATTTGATTAATAGAGGGTGGGAGTTGGATGGGCATTGCCCACATGTGCCTTTATGTGGAAGAATTGGTGGACCATTTACTTCTCCATTGCCCCTATGCTGCTGGAATTTGGGATTTTTTTTTGTCTTGCTTGGGGTGGATTGGATTAGGTCGTTTTCCTTTCTTCATTTCGGGACTTTTGGGAGTCATTCTGAGCAGTCATTTGGTTGCTCCTTCTAGGGGCCATTTCGTGATCTATCTGGAAAGAGGAGACCAAGAGAGTATTAGAGGGCTACTCCATGTCTGAGGCTCAAGTGTGTAGGAAGGTTAGGTTTCTCATTTGGATTGGTGTTCAATCCATGGGGAAGCGAATGAGGTAGATGCGCTTGTAGTGATTGGGGTATTTATTTTGGTTTTTTGCCTTCTGTTCCTTTCCTGCTCATAGTTACCAAGTACGGATACAATACATAAGGCAATGGCCGGTTCGGCAAGTTCGGGTGTTATATGGCAAAAACACGGCAAAAGTACGGGAAAATTGAAAACTAATGAGTAATTATAAATAAATAAAAATCATGACATTAACTAATAACAATCACTTAATATGAAATATGAGTTAACACGGTAAAAGTATGGCAAAAATATGCATTTTGTACGTGCTTAATATGTAATGCGCGTATGAAATGGGTATTATACGGCGATACGGGGTATAACACATAATATGGCAAAAGTATGTAGTTTTAAACGTTGACCCCCCTAAAAGTATTATACCGGTGTTTGGTAACTATGTTCCTGCTCTTTGTATATTCTTTTTCTTGCTTGCTTCGGTTCATGGCTTTGTGAGCTCATCTGTACTTTTTACCTTTTCTATAATATATTGCTCTTACTGAACCAAAAAAAAAAAAAATACCATTTTGTAGAACAGTTACTTGGCCAGTTAAATGTCTAAGATCAACTTTCTTTTTGTAGGAGTTTGTTCAAGCAGACAGGGATGATCCTAGCCCACCTTTAGTCACTGCTCCATTTGGGCATGCCTCACAGGTATGTACACGTAGATCACTATAGCATTCATTTTTCTTATTTTGTACTTCAGTCATTGAGGCAGTTGGATGTTCTACCTCATGGATGCATGCATGAGGATCTGACTGGATCAGGACGGAATAACATCATTCACTGCCCTTGAATGTTGTGGAACAGGAAATTGTAAACCTGCTGCTTTGCGGGAAAGCTGTCCCTAACGTGTTTGATGGAAGGATGGATCTAGGAGGTGGCATGTTTCTGAAGGGCATACCTACAAGTGTGGAGGTTGGATTCCTCACTCTGCTGGAATACCACAATCTCTGTAAAGTTGGCCAGCATCTAAAATGCCCCAAGTGGCCAATATGGGTAGTTGGAAGTGAGTCCCATTATACAGTCCTATTTGCTTTTGATACCAGCGTTCAGGATGAGAATGAACTGGAACAGTGGGAATCACAGATTCGAAAATCTTTTGACGGCCAAGACCAGAGTGGAGGAGGGGGTTTCATAAGCGTGGAAGGGCTCCATCAAGTCCTCAGGGAAACAGGTATCAACTTACCACCTGAGAAGCTTGATCACCTTTGCAGCACGGGCTTTATAGTATGGAGTGAATTCTGGCAGATTCTGCTGGAGTTAGATAAGAGCTTGGGAGGCATGAAGGATTCAACAGGATTGATGGGTAAGAAGCAGTTCGATCTCTTCCATTTTAATGGGATTGCAAAATCAGTATTAAATGGCAGCCAAGCAATCTCTGGAGTTGAGAGTCCACTGCAGAGACCAAGGCTCTCAATATTGAGAGTATCGGTTCCCCCGAGGTGGACGCCTGAAGAGTTTATGGCGGATATAGTAGTTCCCCCTGGTCCAGGGGGGAATGACCCAAGTGGGAAGGACACTGTTGTTGAAGTGACTAAGCCCGAGCCTTCTCAGCATGCACCGTTGGTGGACTGCATCAGAACTCGCTGGCCCCGATCCATTTGCAATTGGGTTGGAGATCCTCCTAGTATAGTCTGAATGGTTGGTTAATTCTATCCTAGGCGAAGGCACACAAGGCCTGAGAAGGCCCGTCCTTTATAAGCTATTGTTGGAAACATGAGTCAGAAAACAACTGCAGAAGATTCGGGGAAGAGATGGGCTTCATTAATTTGCAGTCACATGATCAGGGGAAGAGAACAGAATAAGGGTTTCGTTTCTGCAGCTGCTAGGGATATTTGCAATGCCATTTCTACTGTGTACTGTTGTAATTTTCACTCTTAACTCCCGTATATCAGTTAATTACTGAAGGGGATGAGGAATTCCATGATATTATTGTTAGTTTCGATGTGTAATATTTATTTGATATCAGCCTACACTGTTGATTAGAGAAGTTTTCCAGGTCTTAGGGCGAGGTGTCTAATAAACATCAAATATGTTATTGTTATTGAATTGTAACAGTAATTTTCTTTCCCATAACATACGCAAAATTGAATCTGAAATGTTCTCCATTTGGTTGGTGGCTTAGTTGATAGGTTTTCAGATTGTTTTGTTTGAAAATCAGCTTTTTTTCTCTGGTTCCAAACCCAGATTTCCAGGTCTTGAAAATTACACTGATTGGAGCATGCTACTGCAGAATTTTGAGTGACACAAAGTTGAATGGAAGCAGAATTTGTCAAGGCTGTCCACCCGACCCATTGCCACGACATCATCCCTAGGTGCTAGGTCTGGTAGAGAAAATTCATTCAGGCCGTAGCGTTGAGTTACGCTTCAATGCTAAATTTTTTTGTTTGGTTGAGATTCAATGATATTTGCTATAGTGGAACTGAAACATTTTCCCAGTGCAACACCCCTACGGCTGCTTGTTTTTGGAAAATAAACTTTACTTGGTTATCACCCCCAAAAAAAGGGGGTTCTGAAAAATAGTATTGTTTGGATGATACTGAAAATTGTATGTCGAAATTAAAACTTGGCAAAACAAATGAAGATAATTTTTTCCCAGAACCATTGTTTTATTGTTTAAAATAATTATTTTTCTTTATACGCTCAAATGGGTTTTTAGTGTGCTTTCATTGCTGCCAGAATCCTTTTCTAGACACGCAACCACTAAGGCATGGTTTGATTTGGATTGTCATAATCGTAATTGATTACATGAGAAGAATTATCGTGAATAATCCTTCTTGTTTAGCACTCTGTTGACAAGTCATTATCTAAATAATCCTTCCTGTTTAGCACTCTGTTGATAAGTCATTATCTACAGATAATCAATTGCGTGTATAATAATGACCTTTGAGTCGATAGATAATTGATTACCTACAACAGTTTGAGGCTTTTTCAGTAGATAAGAGCTTATCCTTAGAACTATTGAGACTTGTCACCATCATCAACGCAGGACAATTTTATATCCCATTGATTCAACGTCACACGATTTTCTTTTAACAAAATAATTAGTAAATAATAATAATCTAATCTTAATTTATAAAAACAGAAAATCAGTGTAGGTGTGTGACATGGTGTATAAACAGGACGCACTTCTCCATCGATGTGCAACTTATCACACGGCCGTTGGATTGTCCTACACATCAAGGATTTTATCGTATCTCGACCCTACAGTTACTGTCAAGTTAAAATGCTAACTAGAGGATCAAATCTTGATTATCATGAAAAAAAAAGATTTTATAGGATATGCACCAGCAAGGTTCCAGGTTCTATAGCCAATCCAAAATAATGAATGATGGTGGTGGTGGTAGTTTTGCCAGTCATCATTTTTTTGACCTTGTGATTCCAGATGTTCTCTAACAAAAATAAAAATTAAAGTAAAGAATCCCAAAGGTTTGGTTTCAAGTTCCTACACAATTGAATCACTAATCAGGTGGTCCTAATTTTAAATTTCATAATATTAAGCAACTAAAAAACAAATAGTATTATTTTTTTAAAAATAGTTAGTATTATTGAAACATGGTTGGGATTTCATTCTCCCGAAAGAAAACTATTCCAGAAGTGGGCATTGTGGGGGGAAAAGCAGTGAGCTGTGTATGCATCAGTGTTATTAAAACCAGACCAGACCGGCCAGTTGAACCGGGACTAGGTCTCTGGTTCCGAAGTCTCCCAAAACTGGTGTGTATCAAGAACCGGCCAGATCCGACCGGTTCAACTGAGAAATTGGGGTTAAAAATGGTAAAAACCAGTCGAGAAAAGGGCAAAATAAGAAAAAATATTATTTTATAATAAAGTACAAGGTGGAACCGGTGGAACAAGAAACCATCCGCTTTGTCGGTTCGATGCCCGGTCCGGTTTTGAAAACACATACAAGTGAGAGCATAAAGACAAAGTAAACAAAAACACAAACAGAGATAAGCACACACAAACACACAACCGACTTACATATGAAGATTTAAGTGGTGGGAGGACGTCATCACTGGGGGGAGTAAAGACAAGGTGATTCTTTCTCCGTCTCGAGAGAGAAATAAGGGTACAAAGAGAGAACAAAGGAAACTGGAGGAAGGAGTTCTTCGTGTACAGATGGAAAACAATGGTCCGAATGATAATCGAAGTACACCATAGTTGAACTAGAAAGTCGAGCTACTGAACAGGCAAAGGCAAAGGCAAAGCCAAAGGCCAGACTCAGGTAAGATTCTACTACATATCTATGTTGCTCTATTGATTGCACGAATGCATGATGATGCAAATTTACCTTATGTTGATAACATAATAAGCATGGTTATGGTGCACGTTGTTGAGACAATAACGACTAGTTGTTTCATATATGCTGGATGATATCATTACGTCTCAACCTGCATGCCACATGAAATCTTAAGGTCAACCACCCGATCAACCATCCTGATCTATGTCAACCACCCAATCATGTCCTAATCTCCGATCAACTGTTCCGATCTTGTCATGATCTCCGATCAACCATCCCGATCATGTCCAGATCTCGGATCAAACACCCCGATCATGTCCCAATCTCCGAACCACCTCGATCATGTCCTGATCCCTCATCAACTACCTCGATCATGTTATGATCTTCGATCAACCGCCCGATCACGTCATGATCTCCTAGCAACCGTCTGATCCCATCCCAATCATGTCCTGATAGTAGGTCATCAACCCGATCATGTCTCGGTCATCCCGATCATATCTTGATCTTAGGCCAATAGCGCGATCCCTTCCAACCATGTCCTGATTGTAGGTCAATAGCTTGATCCTGTCCTAATATTAGCCCAATCTGCTTGTTATGATCAATTCAATAGCTCGAATCTAGTCCTGACCCTAATTCATTAGCTCGATCCTGTCCTGATCTTAGCCCTCGTTTATTAGCTCGACTCCGCCCACATCTTAGCTATCTTAGCTTGTTGTTTATTTGTAAACGACAACTCGACAATGTAAGGATAAGACAAATCTTGCATCCATTAAGACCAACCTACACATCACCTAGATATTTGGACTGATCATCTAACTAAACATTAATGAGAGTCTAACTCGTTGACACGTGGATAGAACATGCATATATGACTGTTAAATATTGCTGAGATGTGAACAATACATGTGGGGAGAACCTTATGGACCGCACCAAGAGTTGTCAGCAAATGTAATGACATGCACAATCACCATTCACTTGCAATGACACTTGAACAAATATTTGTCCATAAATATGCAGATCAAAGAAGAAGAAAAGACTTTTTCTGAACTCTTAGAAACTAAGACTTATCTTTCTCTTTTCTCTGAACTCATTTTGACTAAAGTTTCAGAGTATTTTTGACTCGGACGATCGCACTCCAACAAACCTTCTTCAACCATTCAGCTTGGAGCACTTAGATTACAACTAAGGCGAGGTAAATTACCCCCAAATACATATAAGGGACCATTTGGCATCAATTTTGGTGATTCTCTAATGAGAACTCGTTTGAAAATACCGTCAAAATCCATTAAAGAGAACACAAACAAAATATTCATGTTCAGATGAAGGAAAAAAAACATGCTACTATTTATACTATTTCAATTGAATTCATAATAAAATTGTCATCTATCCTACTTTAAAGTCTCATTAAATGCCTAAATTATACATGCCATGCTTTAATTTTTAAGTTTCGTTATGAGTCTCTTGTAAAAATTTGGTGTTTCGGGGTGGCGGCGGCTGTGATAGTGGTGAGATTAGAAATGGTGGTGTGGTGGTTAGGGCTGTCAAAGGGCAGGGCAAGGGTCAGCCCTAAGTCTACCCTTCCTTACAAAAGCACAACTCTAACCTGACCCCATAGCTTTTCAAGGGTCCGCAACGACTAGGTCATTATACTTATACATATATACATATAGAGAGAGAGTCTGTCTATGGGTACTCCCAATTATATTCTCTAATCCTAACCGTTTATAACTAACTAGTAAGGGCTAGGATTTGAGTTAGCTTATTTTATCTTTTCTAATGCCACATCAGCTCTAATCCTAATCGTTTAATAATTGAGATAAATGGTTAGGATTGGAGAGTATATTTGGGAGTATACCTAGACTAATTCAAATATATATATATATATATATATAGGGCCAGGATTTGAGTTAGCCTATTTTATCTTTTCTAATGCCACATCAGCTCTAATCCTAACCGTTTAATAATTGAGATAAACGGTTAGGATTAGAGAGTATAATTGGGAGTACCCATAGACAGACTCTATATATATATATATATATAAGTATAATGACCTAGTCGATGCAGGCCCTTGTAAAGCTATGGGGCCGGGTAGAGTTGTGCTTTTGTAAAGAAGGGTAGACTTAGGGTTGACCCTTGCCCTGCCCTTTGACAGCCCTAATATGTATATATAGGGGAGGGCTGGGGAGGGCCTATGTCTTATCAGGCATAACCCTCAAGTCAGAGGACCTTAAAATCAGGCTCAGGCCCTAGGGTAAGAAAAAAAAAAGCCCCCTAATTATAGGCTTTGGAGGGGCGGGCCCCCTCATCGAATGGCTAAATTGACAGCCTAGGGAGAGATAGAGTGGGAGAATGAGTTAAGAATTATAGCCAAAATAGAAAAATGTGGTTCATCTTTCCCGACAGAGGTTTACAATACTTCATTGGATATGGAAAGAGAGGGATGGGGGTAAGTGGAAAGGATGTATAGATGGGGGCAATGGAAGGAGATAGAATTAGTGAACATGGTCTTGAACTAATCCCTTTTAGTGATGGCCAAGACAACACATCACATGCATAGAAGTTCTAAAAACAATATTGAGTTTTATCAGTTGTGCACATTTCGATCATGTGCTATATCATAGTATTCATGTGTGTTCCAAAGAATCAACCTAAATTCTCATAGGAAGAGGGCCCGCTTCCACATTCATAAAGAGGCATCTATCAAAGGTGTCATGTAACTCTACATAGCACTGCCAAACAACCATAGATGAAATTAAAATCTAGGACTCATCCTTTTTACGTTACAAGTAGAACTGCTACACTCTAGAGATGAAAAATGTGTATTCCTTCAAATTAGTACTCTCACAAAATCACTCCACCTGTCTTGACCTTTGGCTTCGCCTTGTGGTGTTGTTGAGTTTACCAAAAAAAAATAAAAAATCACTCAACCACTTATTTTTCCATTAAAGCTAGTTCTTAGGATCTCCAATCACTTGGGTTTGGCTGCCGTTATATATAGGTGATAATTTTATCAATATTATACTTAACGGTCATTGCTATATTCGGCCTTAAGTTCATCGACCCATGTGGCAATCAGGTACGAGATAGCTAGTAAACATTCCTCCTCGTCATTTTCTTGGCATGAAAGGGCATTTGCAACTTTGTTTTCGCGGCCACTCTCGTACTCAACCACAAAATCATATCCCAATAATTTGGTGATCCATTTTTGTTGCACTGGGGTGTGAATGTACTACTTGCATATTCACAAAAAACTGCGTTTTTTTAAACGCGTTTAAAACGCGCATTAATGTCCTAACGTTTAAAACTCCGTTTATAACCCGATTTAAAAAAAAAAAAACGTATGTTTTTGTTTTAAACGCCAATTTCATGTTTAAAAGGAAAAACATCGTTGTAAGCGTTTAAATAGCATTTCGGTTAATTTAAAATATCCTTTAAATGGAGTATTTTCGGTAATTAGGAAATAAATTTAAAACCCAACCCTATTTTGGTTTCCCTTCTTGTCCCTCTCACTCCGGAAAGGCCAAAATAACTCCTCTTTCTCTCCGATCTCTGCGATTGTGATAGAACAATTAGGGTTTGAGTTTTTTTGTAAAAACCCCCTAACTTTTCAGCTACTTGTAAATTTCCCTTATGTTTTGTGATTTTTTATTATAGTCCATTAACTTTTAAAACTTTTGCAAATCCATCATTCCATTCAAAAGTTAGTTAATGGATGTTAATTATTTTTTATGAAATGGCTTTTTAACATTTTTTAATGGGTTGAATGGAGCGCACGCTTCTAGAGGTTATCACATGTCCATTTATCCCCCTTTTAATTGGGGTTAAGCTTAATCGACTTGAGGTTAATATTTTTTTAAAAAAAAAATCTAAAAATCAAGGTTAGATTAACCCTAAGGGTGATGAATCTTAACTACAGTTAGTAGGTGTTAAACAGGCACATGACAGCTTGTAGATTCCCTTTTAGCCATGGTTAAGCATAATCAACCTAAAGTTTATATTTCTTTCTAAAATCCAAGGTTAGATGCATGAACCCTAAGGGTGAGTGAATATTAACCACGGGTAGTGGGTGTTAAAAGAGGGACATGTGGCGACTTGTAGAGCCTCCTTCAATCTAAGGTTAATATTTTTTTTTCTAAAAACAAAGGTTAGATGCATGAACCCAAGGGGTGAGTGGATCTTAACTACAGTTAGTTGGTGTTAAAAAGGACATGTGGCGGCTTGTAAAGCCCTCTTTAAATGTGGTTAAGAATAATTAGCCTAAAATTAATATTATATATATTTCTAAAATCCAAGGTTTAGATGCAAGGACCCTAGGGGTGAGTAAATATTAACCACTATTAGTAGGTGTTAAAAGGGACACTAGCACCTTGTAGAGCCTCTTTTAACTTTGGTTAAGTATTATTAAGTTAATATTTTTTTCTTCTAAAAACAGATTAGATACATGAATCCTAGGGGTGAATGAATCTTAACCATAGTTAGTGAGTGTTAAAAGAGACATATGGTAGCTTGTAGAGTCTCCTTTAACTATGATTAAACATAATCAACCTAAAGTTAATATTTATTTTTTTAAAATCAAGGTTAAACATATGAATCCAAGTGAATCTTAATCACAGTTAGTGGTTCCAAGCACTTCTCTTGTTAAAAGTTTTTACAAATCTCTTTAAAATAATAATAATAAAAAAAAGGTTAAAAAGATAATTTCCTAAAAATTTTAACATCCGTTAACTAATTTTGGAAGGGTGGATTTATAAAAGTCTTAAACGTTAGTTGGGCGTAATTCAAAGTCACAAAATACAAGTGTATTTACAAATAGCTAAAACGTTAGGGGTTAGGGTTTAAGAAGAAGAAGAAGGAACGGTTTCTGCCTGTATCAGCCCCAGTTTCGACCTCTATCAGGTGGCAACTCTCTCTGCTTCAAGGTCAGTCCGTTTGTTTGTTTTTTTTTTCTTCTTTTTTTTTTCTTGCTTTTAACCTAAACGTAGGGAAATGTTGCTCCTTTTCTTCTTCTTCTTCATTTTTGTTTTTTCAAGAGAAGTTGGGATGATTGCCCAAAAAAAAAATTGGGTTTTTCTTATTCAAACCCAACACAGTTCGATGATTGTTTATATCTAGAAGTAATTTGTTTTTTTTTTTTTTTTTTTTGAGCTACTGTTAATTTTAGTCGACGTGCTGTTTTCTTAGAGCTACTGTTATTTCTGGAAGTAATCTAATTAATAATCTGATTAGATTTTTTTTTTCAACCCAAGAGCTGAAAGCCTGCAGTTACAAAACGGTTACAATTGACACCAATTAGAGAAATATATGATGCACTTGCACTTAGAATTGAATTTGAATAAATTTATAATACAGATTTATATGAATGTAATTGTGCTTATTTTGAATTTGATCTATGTAGTTATGCTTATTTTGAATTTGATGAGATGTATTTGTGCTTGAATTATATAATTGTTTATGTAATTAATTTTAAAAATATTCAAGAAGCAGTCTTGTTTAGTAGTATCATGTTTCTGATTTTTAAAATAATTTTCTACGTTTTTTTCCCATATTTCCCCAAATTTTCCGATTTCTTCCGTACTTGATCCTTGCCGAATTATTCCTGAACCCCGACTTTGTGACTATGGCTGCTCAAGTAGAAATTTGAGGGCTTTCTGGTCGGAATTTGATCTTGAATTTCTCACCCAATAAATATGGCCTCCATTTCTTCACTACAAATGCAAGGGCCAACAACTCTTTTTCATCGGTGGATAGGAACAGAGACTTTCCCTTGAGAGCTTGGCTGAGAAAGGCCAATGGATGCCCTTCTTGCATTAAAACCGTTCCAATTCCATTACCCGAAGCATCACATTCTATGATGAACTGCTTGGAGAAATCAGGTAGAGCCAAAACTGGCGGTTCGGACATGGAAAGCTTGAGCCTCTCTAAGGCTTCTCTTGACGCAACCGACCATTGGAAGGAATCTCGTTTGAGCATAGTAGTCAAAGGTGCCGCAATCTTGCCATAATCACATATGAACTTTCTGTATATCCCGTGAGACCGAGGAAGTCTCTCAATGATTTGATAGTTTTGGGAATCGGCCAACTCCTCATGGATTGTATCTTAGATGGGTCTGCCATTCCCCTTCTCTTGATATGATATGGCCAAGATACTCAATTTGAGGGCAACCAAACTTGCATTTTGAAACCTTGGCAAAGAGCTTGTGTGCCTTTAAGACTTCAAGAACTGCTCGTAAGTGCTTCATATGATCATGCAAATTTTTACTGTAAACAAGAATATAATCGAAGAACACAAGGAGAAACATACAAAGATAAGGCTTGAAGATGTCATTCATTAGCCCTTGAAAGGTTGATTGGGCGTTTGTAAGGCTGAAAGGCATTACAAGGAATTCATAATGGCCCTTGTGTGTGCGAAACGCCGCCTTGTGCACGTCATTGGAGCGGACCCTTGTTTGATGAAAACCTGATCGGAGGTCCAGCTTAGAAAATATGGTAGCATCCCGTAGCTCGTCGAGTAGCTTTTCTACAATAGTTATATGGAAGTTATCCTTCACCGTCTCTTGATCAAGAGCTCGGTAGTCGACACATAAGCACCAGCTACCATCTGATTTTCGAACCAGTACAACAAGAGAAGAGAATGGATTTTGGCTTGGACGGATTATACCTGAGTGGAGCATCTCCTTCACGATTCTTTCAATTTCTTCCTTTTGATAGTAAGGATATCGGTATGGTCTAACACAAACCAGTTTGGTTTCATTGTTGAGAGGAATGTGATGATCTTGAATTCTAGGTGGTAGTAACCCATTGGGTTCCTTAAAAATATCCTTGAATTCAGCCAACAATTGAGAGATTAAGGGCTCCACCTCCGGTGGAGTTTGAGCCACATTCAAACTAAAGAGTTACAAAAGCACACCTTTTCTTTCGATAGTTGGACTCTTTTTAAGTTGTACTTCATCAATGAGGGAGAGTTTGGTGGATGATTCCCCACTAAGCTGATGGTGCTTGCCGCTGAGAGTGAATGCCATAGACAGATTGGAGAAATCCCATATTATGGGTCCAAGAGTCCGTAACCAATGAGCCCCTAGGACGGCATCGCACCCACCAAGTGGTGAGATGTAGAAATCCACTTGGATAAGGTTCTTTTGTAGGGATAAGTGACGCCTTCACAATGCCTTTGACTGGAAAGTCGTTCACCATTCGCCACCATCACTTCAAAACAGCCCCCAGAATCAATAGGTAGATGAGTCTTGCGGGCAATTGAGGGATCTAGGAAATTGTGAGTGCTTCTAGATTCCACCAGCACCACGATTAGTTGATTCTTCACATACCCTTGTAGCCACATGGTTTGTGTTGCCGGAGCGCTCGATATTGCATGAAACGAGATTTATGGGGTCTCATAAAAGAATGCCTCATGATGGGTACCTTCAATTATAATGTCTTCCTCGGGAGTATCCTCACCGTCATCGATCTATTTAGTACCATCAAGAAGAAACAACTTTTGCACCTTGCATTTGTGGCCAGTCAACCACTTGTCGCAATTGTAGCATAATCCACGATCACGACGTGCCTTCATCTCCGATTGTGTGAGCCTTTGGATTGGTAGGGTGGGTTTCTTTGCAATGCTTGGGGAGTTAGGGAGGACAGAATGACTCCCATCTGATCTGTATTGTCGGTGTCAAATAGTGACCTTCTCCTCTTAGATCCGAGCTAATCCAAATGCTGCTGACAATGATGTTAGCTTGAACAATTTAACCATAAGCCGGATGTCATCCTTGAGTCCACTCAAGAAGCAACTAATTATGAAGAGCTTGGTTAGTCCTTCGGTACGATTAGCAGGGATTGAGTATGGTATTCCTCCACCGACGTTACTTGATGGAGCTTGTTGAGGCTTTCAACCGGATCATCATACACGGTTGGTCCATATTGAGTTTCAAGAGCTGTAGCGAAGGTATCCCAGCTGATTAGCTCTCCAGAGCCTTCCATCCATTGGTACCAAGCAAGTGCCTTACCCTCCATGTGAAAAGAGGCGATAGGCAACTGTTGTTGGGGAGGAGTTTGATGACAATTGAAGAATTGATGGGCTCGATAGAGCCATCCAGTCGGATCAGTTCCGTTGCATTTAGGGGATTCTAGACAGAGTGATCGTATCTGAAGTCCTCCCATAGTGTCAAACTGAGTGTTATGGGTTTGTCGATTTATTGAATTACCTTGTGAGCTCTCATGGTCTCGTGGTTGATTGCGGTTTAGAGAATCATAGCTTGAAGCAAGGACGCTTAGTTGTTTCACGAGTTTATCAAGAGCACGTTGTTGGAATTCTTGAGTGTCTTTGAGTTGGTTGACAGAGTCAAATAACTGGGAAATACGGGTACCCTCTACCATCGTAGGATCAAGGGCTCTGATACCACTTGTAATGTGCAAACAATTATCAAGAGAAATAATAGGCTTCTTCAAGGGAGCCAGTACTCCAAAATAGATAAATTGATAGTCTTCTCATACATGAGAATTTGATTCATAAGCAACTTCTAAATACATCTTAGCTAACTACCTTCTACAAGGACTCTTCCATACAAGACACGACCTACACGATCTTACTCAACTATGCAATTTAGCTACCCACTTACTAAGAACTCTACTATACGTTGACACAATACTTTAACTATTAAGGGAAGTTACAAGAACTGAAACTAACTTGGACTCTACGTCTAACCATTTTCTCGGACAGTTGGCAACCCATGATCTTCTATCTTTGTTTGGTCTTCCATGTAGCCCATGATGCTAATCCATCTTCATGCACGTGACAATCTCCTTGGCTAGAGAAAGACGCGATGTTCTTGTAATTTTTTTCTGAAAGTATTTCTCTATTTTAATACAAACATCCTTGACTGTGTATTGTTTTTTCGAAAGAAAAAAATTAACATATTTATTTTAATTATTTTTCTACTGTTGGTTGTTGCATTATCAACTTGTTATTTTGTTGAAAGATCTATATTTAGACAATTTAATATTTGTTTCTAAATTAAAAAGTATCCACAAGGGGTATGAATACTCTCTGAACCAAGAGCAGATGTGTCTTCCTTTTATGTTTTGATAGAAGAATGAAGATTTATATTTGATATGCAGTTCCCTTCATTTAAGCTAGATGTTTGGATATTTAAAGAAAAGACATCAACCACAAATTTTGGGTGTCATTTGAAGGCTCAAACTGAACATTAGCTCTTAAATTTGAAGTTGATAACTTCCAATTCCTATTAATTCAATGACTGTATAATTATTTAAGGGATACTTGTAGCGAAGTTATTCAAGCAATGGGCCAATGGGTGTATAATGTAGATGCAGAGGAAATAGAGATGTAATTAGATGCCGAAAGTTATTTATGCAAACTAATGTATGCATCTTCTAGAGATTTATATTATAGTGAAGTTAATGTCTAATATTTCAGTACTACATTCGTATATTGTAGTATTTATTGCGAGGCATTCTAATGTATGCATATTGATGATTAATGGTGCATATATGTGAGACTATCTGCCACTCTGATATGCTCTTGGTTCAGAAGCTTTTGTTATTGGTTCCATTGCATCCTACCTATACTGTATTTTCTTTGGAAAAGATAGTTTTCATCAAGATTCTTCAGTGCTCACCTTAAAAGATCCCATGATACCCAACTTCAGTTTGTACGCCTTGTTATTTAATGTGAATTTGTGCAATGTGTTTGCTTGAATCTTGAGTTTATTTGTTTTACCACACACACACACACACACACACACATATAAATTATTGCATGACTGAGTAAAGAGTTGTTATATGGAAATAACTACACCCAAGGAGTGTGTTCTAGTTAGAAAGTGTGTATTCTTTACCCCGGATGCATGCAGGAAAAGTGGAAAGTATTGACTATCGGAGAAAAATAAAACTGTAAATAATTCAAACTGAGTGTGGATTAGCAACAGCCCCTCTTGTAGCCGAGAGGGCTACAAAAGGCATGCTATTGGTCTACAATTAAAAAATAATTCGAAAGAAATGACTTTTCCACTTCAACACATATCTGAAAAACATTTACAATATTCGAAAGAAATGACAACAGGTGCCATTGGTAATCCACAATCCATTGAACTCCGATGTTCGTCTCCTCTTAAGGGGTTTTACTATTTGTTATAAAAGGGGGGACTCACCCCTGAGTGCTTTGCAGCTGAGAAAGCAAAGCAAACAATGAGATAGAATTTGAACATTTTGATTTTCTTTCAACAGACACAAAGAAGAAAATGGTTGCTGAAGCTATAAATTTCGCAACAAGAAACCCCTTTTGTTGCCCTTCACGAACAACTGTTCATCCTGCAAAATTTAGAATTTTCACCGTCAGATGCTCGGTGCCTCTCTCCTCAGATGGTACAAGCATAGGTAAATTCAGTTGAAAAACTCAATTTCTTTCTATAATTTCAAATTCAGTTTTCTTCTTTTTAATTTCTTTTTTGGGGCTATATATTTCTACTTAAATTTTTTTTTTTTTTCAAAATCTTGTAGTAATGTCCATCTGTCATTGAATTTGATCTTCTTTTTTGTTGATTTATATGGAATGTTTTTGGAAATTTCAGAGAGTAGTTACTAGTCCTAAAATTTCGTTTTTGTACTTGATTATGAGTTGCTAATGTGTAAGAATGATTTTTCAATGACTTACACAAATGGGTGAGCTTCATAGCAGCATTGCTCGCCCTCGTGCAAGTAAGTACTCATAAATTTGAAGGTTTAGGAATTATTAAGTAAATTGAATGAACTGAGTATAGTTTATTTTTTAGTAGGAAATGAATTCATAATAACTTTTTGGAAAGATGATCGTATCAACAGAAAAAAGAATGTATTTGATTATAATATAAAATTGATTAATCAAGACAACAAATAAGTTAACTAAATAGCAATAATATATTTTAATTGATAAAGAAATTTGTGGATTTTACATAATTGGTATGGTCACGATCTACATAATAAAACTCAAAATAATACTTTGCATTGCAATTAATCCAGCCACTATATTGATTATTCATGTTTGTGGTATTATTATGAATATTAAATAAGGTTCACTATTTTGATATTATTAGGAAGATAAAGAAAGGGATTGAAGGATTAGATTTGCTCTAATGCCATGTAAAAGAGAAGAAGCAAAGGGAAGAATATAGAGAAACGACATGACTAGGGAAAGATAGAAGAGGGATGATGTAGGACCATGCAACTAACCTAGGATGACATGATTGTGAGATCAGAAAATTAATTGCAACAATGAAAAAAATAAACAATATAGATTCCACAATTATAATGAGAAATTCAAAGGGAAGTATTAATGTCATAGGTCAAATCACGTAATATATTTCCCAAACAATATAGATTCCACAATTATAATGAGAAATTCAAAGGGAAGTATTAATGTCTTAGATCAAATCACAATCCTGCAGTAATATATTTCCCAAACCGAATTGGGTGATCACTAGCTTAGGGATTTAGATCAATAACCAATTGGGCTTTCCTTGTTCAATAGAGGATTTCAATAAATATGGAAGAAAACAAAGAAACCAAATGATGCGGACATCAGATCATCTGGTGTTAGGGTATACCAGTGGAGGAGGAGAGCCCCTACACAAGTCTCCATGGATGGATGACTTGTATATGGGTTTGGTTTGAGCTATCTATGGAGATCCACAGTTGGATCTTTTTGGGGATGGAGATCTGCCGTTAGATTGCAATATGAAGGGAGATCTACCGTCGGACTGAGAGCGTGAGGATTAAAGGGCTATGATTAGTTGGTTTTTTAAGATGGCTAGGTTTAGGGTTTGAGAAAGTTAGGGTTTGGAGAAAGAGAAGAGAAAGAAGAAGATTTGGAAAGAGTGAGAGAACTTACTTTACTCTCCCTAATCCATTATTCTATATATTCACCAACTAAGTACAATAGAATAAGTATACCATCATAGTCTATAATATACCCAAATGTATAGTATACCCAAAGGTAGTATACCATGCAATATTCAACACTCTCACTTAAATTGGTGCAAAGATATCACGCACGCCCAACTTGCTAATGATATTACTAAACTGAGCCCCCCTCAATCCTTTGGTCAAGACTTCGGCCAATTGGTCTCCTGTCTTTACAAAAAGAGTGCAAATGTCTCTCGATCTCAACTTTCCTTGATGAAATGCCAATCAACCTTAATATGCTTTGTGCGATCATGTTGCACAGGGTTGTGAGCTATATTGATTGTCGCCTTGTTATCACAGTACAGGTTCACAAGTCCTTGAACTGGAAAACCAATCTCTGAAAGGAGCAATCAAATCTACAAAATTTCTCAGACTCCATGTGCCATCGCTCTAAATTCTGCCTCTGCCCTTGATCTTGTTACCACGGGTTGTTTCTTTCTTTGCCAAGTCACAATGTTACCACCCATAAAAGTACAATAACTAGAAATAGAGCATCTATCTTTAATTGAACCTGCCCAATCTGTATTTGTATAAGCCTCAACCTACAAGCATCATGCTTAGCATACATCAGACCTTTCCCAAGAGTGGACTTGAGAGAATCCTCTACATTGCCTCTAGATGTCCTGAGGTCGGGGCATGTATAAATTGACTTACAATACTGACAACATATGCAATGTCAGGCCTGGTCAATGAGAGATAATCTACCCACAGGTCTCTGATATCTGCCTGCATTCATTAGGTGCTCACCACTGATTTCACTTTGTGGTTCATATCGATTGGGGTGTCATAGGGTTTACACCCCATCATTCCAGTATCCTCAAGTAAGTCAAGGACATACTTTCTCTGTGAGAAAAATACCTCCCTTAGATTTGGCAACCTCAATTCCTAGAAAATACTTCAACCGTCCCAAGTCCTTAATTTGAAACTCTGCTCCCAACTTGTGAAAAAGACAATATAAGGATAAAAACATGAAAAGACAAAATGTCCCAAATAATGTCTATTTACTTGTTAAACTTGTGGATACTGAGAGTTTGAAATTCTGGAAGACAATGTGATGAATATTCAAATTTGGTCTCTTGTCGTTGGAGGTTGAATACTTGAATGAAATGTTTGGTTTGAGTATAATGCACAAATAATGATAATAAAGCCTATAGCTCAATTTGTTGACATGCGACACCTAGGTGATAGGGTGTTCCCTAAGAGAGGCAATGCCTATGTGACCAAAATTTACTTTTTAATTATATAAGATTTAGTGAGTGCTGCCTAGATCATGATCTCAGCGCTAGGGGCCCTGGCTAGGCGAAATGTTTTGTTCTTTAACTTTTTATTTTTATTTTTATATATCTTTCATCTATTTTTCCATGAAATCATCACTTTTTATCTCTTTTTCAGAAAATTTGGATTTTCTCTTTCAGCTATTTCTCCATGAAAGCATTAGAATACCCCATCTTTAATACATATGATATATATAACTTGAATTAATGTAATCTTTTCTGTTAAGCTATAGGTTTGGTGGAAAGACCATGGAAGTTAGCAGATGCTAGACTTGTGCTTGAAGATGGTTCAATATGGAGGGCCAAGTCATTTGGTGCTTCGGGAACCCAAGTTGGTGAGGTGGTATTCAACACATCTTTAACGGGGTGAGATGATTTTTAACAAGAAAGTTGAACCTAATATTCTTCGTTTCAAAAAGATTTTGTGGCGCGTAACATAATATAAGGGCGTAACATAATAGAAGGACAGTACATTCTTTTTCATCCTTATTTCTGCTTATCGAAAGTAGTCATGATGATCTCGACTAATTCCATCTTTTACATAGGCTTCTTAGCTTACCACTGCCTGTCTTTTCTTAATTTTGCTCTTGCTATAAAATATTGTGATCTCTTTAGAATTTTACCTACATAGGTTGAATGGACTATTTTTTCTCAGTTATTGTATGATTCGAAATAATTTATTACACCAGCTATCAAGCTATATGCCATGCCTCAGCTATGCAGGTTCACGAAAGGGATAACATGGCATGTACAAGGTTTTTCTGGAAACATGCTTACAATAAGAAATGGTATTGGATTTTTGTTGCTCCATCATAAATTTTCCACCCGTTAAATGAAAAGGTGCATTTTAGAAGTTTAAAATTTAATATAGAGAAAGAAGAGAGTGTAGTAGAGTCGGAACATGACTACCTTACTGGCAATTAAAACAAAAATGAAAACTCTTCATGGATTTTTCTTTCAAAGATTGCTAGATCTGTTTAATGATTAAACAAGAAGTTTTAAATGATGAGATTTTGGGATATGGCATATGGTCACCGTCATGGATCATGTCAATGATACCTGCCTTTACTATTTGAAACATTGCATGATACTTCTTCTTGGGACATCGGGCCTGACTCCGTTCACTGAGCTCTTAGCTTTGCTCCTGGTGGTGCGCTTGGCTATGTGTGCTGTCTACTCTTGGGTGGAAGAAAGAGCATAGAAATCCGCTCCACTGCGTGGTGTTCCGAGGAGGGCAGCTGCTGAAGAAAAGGGCTATATTTGTACTTTGGGGATTCTCATTCATGAGCCATCTTAAATTCTTTCTCTCCAATTATGCATGACGTCATGTCCAATGCTAAGAGAGGGAACACGAAAGGATAGGGTGATTATGTGGGTCCAATTGTGCTACCGAAAATCTTTTCAGGTTATTTTCATCTTTATTATTTTAGTTATCGCTTTAGTATGTCCTTGTCTTTTAGTGCAGTTTCCTAATAAAGGAATTTGAGTGTTTTAGTAGATTTCTTACCAGGTTTTTATTATTGTTAGTCATGAAAACTCTATATACACTTGTACAAGGAAGATCCTATGTTTTCATGATGTTGATGAAGAAAAATTATTGCTTATCGAATAGCTTTTTGCAGCCCTTTGTTGGTGTCGATTCCAACTTTTGTGTGGTGTTGATCCTACACACTTATTCCATTCCTTTTAGTTGAACACTTTAAATGGCCTACCAATTCTCAAACAAGGTTCTAAACTTCGATGTCGGTGGAAATTTCGGTCACTGGGGAAGTGGAAACATTTAGAGGAAGTTTATGGAAGTCCAAGAAAACACTCCGAAGTTTAAGTAAATGCAAGAAATATTAAGGAAGTGTTGAGATGAAACTTTAGGGAATGAATAACTAATCATAAATACACATCTGTAACTCATTCATTACAAAATAGAAGCTGATTATATACAATCCAATGTTCAGAAGGAATCTCATGGATAAGAGTTATAAGAACAGGCTGAATGAGGCTCAGGTTAATCCGGATTCAGAAGAGCCTACATAATATGGATGGGCAATCCAAAAGGGATCTTCTCTACAGAAGACTTCTACAATTACATCCTATGAAAGGAGGTTGAGGGTCCAACCAAATCTCCACAATCTAAGAAGATATGGAACATGGAATGTTTCCATCCCCTCGAGGGTATTAACATGTATGTGGTCATCGGAGCTAGATAGAATCCTCACTGTGGATTACCTGAGGAGCCGAGGTATGATGATCCTAGATAGATGTTGTGTCGTGGACGGTGGATCAGAAGAAGACGTTTCCATCTTTTGCTCCATTGCTCAAGGTGTGGTATGTTTGGGGCATATCAAGGTACTAGATGGTCTTGCCTAAGGCCTAAGGGGGGTGAAGGAGACTATCCTAGAGTGGCCTGAGGGTTGGAATATGTTGTATGTTGTATTTGGAGTTTATTAAATATCATAATTTTTTACAGGCACGGATCTTCCAACCCCAAGCTAGCTCCTCTATCAGGTGGCTTATGAGGAATTTTTCGATCTCCATCTTCGAATTTTTTTTATGTTCATACTTCAGATTTTGTATAGAGTCCCCGCCAGCCATCCTGCCTTAGTCCAGAGGGGCCCCTGCCGCTTGTTGCAAGGAAACGACTCTCCTTGTTGTCTAGAGGCACCACCAGGAAAAAGGAAGGCACCCAAAGATGGATTATCGACCATCCATGCATCATCAACCCGATCTGCTACGCTTCAAGCTCCGGGATTCTTGAATATAGTCTCTAATCTTTGAATAGATGAGGTCAGATTGTCTTCTTGCAATTCCCAAGTCTTGTTTCCTCTTGCTTTTTATAGGAAATTTGCTCATTCCCTTCCACTTTTCAATTATCTCTACTTATAAATGCAATCATTTGTGCTTATAAAAAAATGACATACAAAATTAAGAGAGTTACGGTCTAGAGATAGTAAGAGAGCTTCACTGTGAGATCATATGACCGGGCCAAGGATGGTAGACGTTCATCTCTTTACCTTACAAGTTAGTGTGGAACCTTGGTATTCCATCTAAGATTGGATTCTTGCTCTGGATAGCGCACCAAGACAAAATGCTCACCCATGATCACTTGAGGAGTAGGGGTTGGAGATCGGCCCACAGATGCTTCTCATGTATGGCTGAGTATGTAAATCACTTGTTACTCCACTGCCTTCCAGTTAGTAGTATTTGGGGGCATTTCCTATCTTGACTTGCTGTAATGTGGGTTTTCCCTTTTGTTTCTAGTGTGATGTAGGACGAAGGAAGAATGATGCTAGATTATAATAAAGGGAATACGAAGTTTAAAGAGAAATGAAATAAGAAGAAAGAAAGAAGAGAAGTAAAGTCTCACTACTTCTATGGAATACCTAGAATTGGAGTCTCACCAATTTAGGCGTCCGAAGATGGAGTCACACCACCAATGCAAGGAGTCACACCTTACTTAAAGAAGAACTTTCATTCACTTCAATTCTACCATGCTTATATTGCCATAAGGTCTTCTATTTATATGCATTAATAGAACATTCTACATAAAAGCTAAGACATTAAGGTTCTAGAACCAACTAAGAACTCTTGGACTTTCTAGACCCTTAGGCTTTCTAGAATATTCTAAATGACTCTTGACTATCTAGAGAATATTAAAGACTCTTAACTTTCTAGAAAACTCTTTAGACTTGACTTGCTAGAAAGTTCTTGACATTCTAGAAATTCCTTAATAACTATTTTTGACTTTCTAGAGTATTCTATCAACTTCCAAAAAGAGTCTTGGTCTTTCTAGAAGACCCCTTTAATGCATGGTTGGATTTTCAGATTTGTGGGCCCATTTTATGGGCTTTATGGATTGTCATGAGTTTTCTTGGGCCTACGGTTGTACACTTTGAGGTCCACGGGTCTGTCTTCATCATAGTGACTTACTCTAACTGGTTCTTGAAGGATCTCTCTCAAGTCTCAACTTGGATTGTGTTTTAGAGACTGTTTTTTGGTGCCATCTGTTTGGAGGTGTGGAATGAGAGGAATATGAGAGTGTTTGAAGACGCCTCTCTTCCTTGCGAGCGCATTATCCACATCATATCAGACCGTTTTTTCGCATGGTGTTTTATTAGGAGACATTATTCGTAGCATGATTTTCCCCCTTCGTCCAGCTTGGTTATTAGCTTCTAGATGTGTTCATTGTTTTGTTTGCCTAGTGGTTTCCTCTTTCTTCACTTATTAGTGAATTTTCTTGTGCTGTTCTTTCCCACATATATGCATTGTCATTTTTATGGATAAAAAAAAGTGTCGTCAATGTACTTACTCTGTTCAAAGTGAATGATTTATCAAAGAACAAAAAAGAATTGAACTACCAGTCATATGGGTTCAAGCATTGGAGTCAGTGATCCAAGGTGAGGAAGAATGAGAAACATGGAAGACAAATGAAATACCTGATTGTGCTAAAAGTGGCTGTGGATGGAGGAGAATTCTTAGTGCACTTTGAATTTTGCAACAAATTTTCGTATTTATCTCGAGAGAATGATGGTACCACCTAAACTAACCAGCTGCAAGGTATTTTGAGTCAACCCACCCAAAAAACCAAATCATCTTGAAGAGTGGGCTCTTGATTAGCATCAATGTTTTAAAAGGTGAAGGCGTGATCCGAAGTGTTATGATATCCAGAGGCTTGAGGCTTAAGCCTTACTATAAATTAAAAAAGACTTGGGATCACCTCTAGTGTTGATTGGCGGGGAGACTGTTGGCATTAATAGGGATCTGACATATACCCCTTTGCATTTCATGCTGAGGCACAACCCAATTCTCTATTCAAGCTTCGATTTTTGGGGGAACACAAAAGTAGGTACGGGATGGATCTCGAATTAATGCTTGCGAGCTCCCTGCCAGTTATCACTGGAAAAAATTAATTAGAAGTGAGAAAAAATGAAAAAGGAGTTGGTAATGATATGTATAGAGGGAGAGAGGAAGTACTATCTTAATAGTCCAACCAGCATATAGCAGAAAAATAAATAAGAGAGATGAGCAGACTGCAGATTAAACAATTTTTGTTTATATAAATATTTAAGGCATACAATGTTTAGTCATTAATTCATGTGGCAGATTTAGATTCCAATGAAAATGATTTTTAAAAAATTGTCTAGATTGATTGGTAGGAATCTTATTTTTGGTTTATGTATGAGGGGCACCTCGGGCATAAGGGAACCTTAAGACGTGAGACGTGTGCCTCATGTGAGCCTCATGCTTTTGAGTTGTAAGCCTCAAGGCATATTTTCTAGGTGAGCCTCGAGGCATTAGCCTTACATCCTTTTTAAAACACTGACTGGCATTGTCATTGGCTCATGAGGTCTACCAACGATATTCCGGTAATTTTCGTAGTGTTGTTTGTTCGTCAATAAATACTGTTTTCATAGTTTTGTCCTTTCCCTTGCTCACTACTAGTCTACCACTGCTAGAATCCTCTCCTTTTTCTTGAACTTCATTATTCTCTCAATAGCTGGAAACACTATATCCCATTTCTTTTGCTGTGGCTAGAAAATCACATTGAGACTAGTTTTTGAGGCTACATGCAGTGTTTGAAGCCATGACATAACTTGATGTATGTCCTTAATTCACACTTTTTATGACGTAAAAATTTGTATGGTGGTGCAATGTTGCAAATGAAACTGAAGAAAAGTGATTCAGACAATCTCTACTTCCAAAATGATGAAATTGCAAATGGTAAAAAATATTTGAAGCATGATACTCAAATCTGGAGGTGGATGCATCCCTTACTTTTGATATAAATAAATAATTACATACAGAGACAGACATGCATTTGCTGGGTTATGGATATATATTCTAAGGGTATGTTTGGTTGCCGAGAAAATTGGTGAAAACATGGAAAAGAAAAGAAAATTTTAGATTTCTAATACAATTCTTAGTTGTGTTTTGTCAGTTTTCTTTCCTTTTTTCTCTTTTCACTTATTTTCTCTGCAACCAAACATATAGGGTAAAGCAGTGTTTGCTTCTTGTACGGTTCCTGCACTTTCCACTAAGTTACATGGGTGTGATTCGAGTCTTATTTTGTAGGTACCAGGAAATTCTTACAGATCCTAGTTATGCTGGTCAGTTTGTCTTGATGACAAACCCGCATATAGGAAATACTGGGGTTAATTTTGGTACGTATGAAGTTGTCAGTTCAAAATTTCCACCCCTTGTCTTCCAATATGTTTGAAATCTAAACCAGGTGATGCCTTTCCTTACAGATGATGAAGAATCAAGGCAATGCTTCCTTGCTGGTTTAGTGATCAGAAGTTTAAGTATCAGGTATGGTGACTTGTACAATTGCTCTTATGCTGCTTCAAGAATAAGCATGTTCTGCCTTTGAGCATAACTTATGTAAATTAACGAAATGTTCTCTAGTACTTCAAGCTGGAGATGCACAGAAACACTTGGTGATTATTTAGCAGGAAGGAACATCATGGGGATATGTGAGTGATATTCTGTTTTTGGCTTTATCTCAGAGGAACCGTACATAAATTGAAGTTGATTTTGCTCCTGGTGTTTAAATTGTGACCTTCCATTGCTTTACATATTCTCTTGTTATGCATCAGATGATGTTGACACACGTGCAATTACGCGTAGATTGAGACAAAAGGGAAGCCTCATAGGTGTGCTAAGCACCGAAGGATCCAAAACCAATGAGGAGCTGTTGGAAATGTCTCGTACATGGGACATTGTTGGTAAGATCTGCGTCATGGGCTGAGCTAATGAGTCAGCTGCACTCTGTGCCGTCTTTTACCATAGTCTTTAGATTGAAGCTTTTGTAGTCTCAGCGTTTGTGAAAGGTGTTCTGGAACATTACAAGATATCAAAGCCATTTTTCTATGCAATTTTGCAGGTGTTGATTTGATAAGTGGTGTATCTTGCAATGCCCCATATGAATGGGTCGATAAAACAAATTCAGAGTGGGAGTTTAGCACCTATCGGAGAGACGGAGATACTTTTCGTGTTAGTATTATAACCTGAGTAGTCGTACTGCAATAAATTTGCTATGGAGTTAAAATTCTCACTTGTTTGCATTTGTATATCTGTAATGAAGGTTGTCGCATACGATTTTGGTATAAAGCATAATATATTGAGGCGCTTGGCATCTTATGGGTGTAAAATCACAGTTGTCCCCTCAACATGGCCAGCTTTGGAGACTCTGAAGATGAAGCCTGATGGAGTTATTTTTAGCAATGGCCCAGGAGACCCATCTGCAGTTCCTTATGCTGTTGAAACAGTGAAGGAGATATTGGGGAAAGTTCCTGTTTTTGGAATTTGCATGGGCCATCAATTGCTTGGCCAGGCATTGGGTGGTAAAACCTTTAAAATGAAGTTTGGTCATCATGGAGGAAACCATCCGGTCCGCAACCTTAGGAGTGGTTGTGTTGAGATCAGTGCTCAGGTGTGTTCAGTAAATTTTATTTATTTATTTTGTCTTACTTTCCATTTATTAACTTCAAAAGAATTCATAAACGAGTAGGTAATTACATCCATCATCATCATCAATGCCTTAATCCAAATATTTGTGGCCGGCAACATAGATGTTGTTCTATCATCAAGTCTTTTTAACTCCATCTACATCATTGTTGGTCTTCCCTACCCCCTTTTAGAGCCATCAACTTGCATCAATTTGCTATTTACTCCAGCCGATAGTGGTCTTCTAATAAACTTGTCTAAAACATCTCAATTAACTCTCCCTCATTTATTACCTTTTGAGTCACTTTCAGATCCTCTCAAATACGCTCATTTATCATTCTCTGTCTTTTCACTCATTGATCTTAATATTTTCATCTGAGTTATATTAATTCTATGAATATGTTGCTTCTTTGTAGCTCAACATTTTGCTTTATAAAACATAGCTAGTATTATCGTTATCTTATAATTTTCATTTTAATTTGATCAGGATGTATCAATTACCAATGTTAAAACCAAGACCAAACCGGGAGGTTGGACCGCCCGAACTGAAAACTGATCATCAAAACGGCTATATTGTATAGCCAGACTCAGAATCACTAAATAACTGTTATAGAACAGTCAAAATGTATTCCATATATTCTGTCTTGGTCCGATCTATTTAAAACCCTTAGATTCTAAGGTGTCCTTTTGCAATTCTAGTTTTAAATTTTTATCCCATTGAGTTTCATCCATTAAGCACATGCAAATAACATACACCAAGAGACCTCTTGAATATGAGCCGTCGGTTCATCCAAAACAAATGCAAAAAGATATGGACTCCTGCTGACCGCTTTTGTCTTATGGAACTCATTTGCATTGCCCACAATAATTTTCACCGTAGTTATTGCTCTCTCATTCATGACCTTAATTATGTCAATATATTTTTACCATCTTTAATTTTTAGATTGATGCTTTTGTTGGAAACTCCTTTCTTTTCTTATTTTTTTCTACCTTTATGAAGATTTTTTCTTTTCAAGAGTCTACTTTAACTGATGTAGTTTCTTAGTTATTTTGTCTTATAGCTATCTTGTCATGTTTAGTTTCAATTATCCATTAATTCACACATAGCACCTATGATATCTGTCCTTTTCTTCCTACCTTGTGATCAATTTGAATTCATCATTTGGCAGAATCACAATTATGCAGTTGACCCTGCATCCCTTCCAGGGGGTGTAGAAGTGACACATGTCAACCTGAATGATGGAAGCTGTGCTGGTCTTGCCTTCCCTGCACTAAACATCATGTCTCTTCAGTACCACCCAGAAGCATCTCCAGGACCTCATGATTCAGATCCCGGTAATGGACATCTTTGCTCCCTCCCCCCTCCTTACACAAGTTATACACACCTATATTCCTACATTGTCACAATTTGCATAAACACACACCCTAGCCTTGCTTTTGCTGCCCACATGCATGCGGGTTTACTTGTATCAATTTTCACATGGCTATGCATGGTGTAAGTCATAGTTACCAAATATGCATACTATATGTTTTTAAAACCTGTATAATACGTTTGGGGGAGGTCGCGGTTTAAAACAATGTATTTTTACCGTATTATGTATGTGTTTAATACACATTTTTGCTATGTTAAACACATTTCGTATTAAATGATTGCTAGTGTCTGTATCATAATTTCTATTTATTTGTAATTATTAATTATTTTTTAATTATTCCGTATTGTTACTGTGTTTATCATAAACATGAGAACACTTAATACTGAAATTATTCTTGCTACAGCTTTTAGGGAATTCATGCAACTGATGAAGCAAGCAAAAAAAAATGCCTGAGCAACATCTGTCCGAGTTCATGCATTGAAACTGCTTGACATGGAGGTTGTAGTGGTGGTTGTGTGACTTGGAAGACAGAGTTACACTTTTAACCCACCTTCCCCTTTGCTGCTTCTCTTTTTCTTTTGCCTGTGGAATCTATTCATGTATATGGAGAGAAACCATGCGAGGGGTATGAAACATTTCATGATTTTATTTTTGTTTATGGGTTTGAAACATTATCAAATAGAGTATTTATATATTCATCATTCCACCAGTTCCTTATGTTACTCTTGAAATTGTAATTGTGTATACCTCAACTTCGACGGATCGGGCCGTCAATAGCATTGGCAGCAGGCAATTGTAGATTAGATGTATGATTAAAAAAAAAAAAAGATTACTCATCAATTGGAGAAGTGGAATCCTTAGGATCTGTAAGCTAGAACCTGCCACTGTACAAGATAATTTAATCTATTCACTGCTAGCACAATAAGAGGCATTTGACTCTATTTTTTTTTTTTTTTGGGTTAATTGAGGTCTCCAGCACCATGAAATCTGCAGCCAGTGGTGCTGGAATTAACCAGTGTAAACAAAGCACCTACTATGGGAATTCTGTCTCTAGGATCTAACCTTACCATTGATTTCACAATCTAATACTCTATGATTCAGATGGCCAATGCCAAGTCATGCTATTAAGTATATTTTAGCAGAATTTTTTAGGGAGGTGAAGAGACCGGAAAGAAACTGAATGAAGTTCTTGATTGGTAAAAGTTTCATTACAGTAAAGAAAAAACATCAAAATACAGAGACTTTGAAGAAAGCAGCATAGCTTCTGCAGCCTCCTGCAAAGCAACAACAGCACCGCTCTGGAACTCAGATCCATCTTGAAGTCCTGCGCAGTCTCACGAGCAAATTGCTGAAACGGAAGCTTTAGGATCAAAAGTGCAGTACTCTTCTGATACTTCATGATCTCCCTCAGTGCAACAGGTCTAGGCCTGAATCTCTGAGTCTTCTTCACTCCTCCCATTGTCAGAGTCGATCTCCGAGCAGCTTTTGTTGCAAGTTGCTTCCTTGGAGCCTTGCCTGGGAGAAGAAGGATTCTCCATCAAAAAATGCTCTACTGTCTCAGAAGCATTTCCGGTGGACAATGGATGGACCAGATTCATCGTATTCGCCCTTGGAGAACCATATCTGCACCATTTAATACAAATCAACAAGGCCATAATTACCACAGAGAAACATTTAAGAGAAACTTAGAATGAAAGCACAAAATTCACCTGCTGGAAGGTGCTGAGGGATGCTAGTATCGATCCACCTATCCAAGCACTGTACTTTCTCTCAGGCGGTGCCACCACCTTGATCTTCATGCTGCTAGGAGCAAGTGCTGTAATTTCTTTGCTCATACGCTCTACAATACCAGGGAACATGGTTGAGCCACCACTGAGCACGATGTTGCCATATAGATCTTTCCTGATATCGACATCGCACTTCATGATAGACTTGTAGGTAGTCTCGTGGATTCCTGCAGCTTCGAATCTGGGTGGCTGGAAGAGGATCTCCGGGCAACGGAATCTCTCAGCTCCAATATTAATTGTGATCACCTTCCCATCAGGTAGTTCATAGCTCTTGTCGACGGAGGAGCTACTCTTGCCAGTCTCTAACTCCTGCTCGTAATCCAAAGCAACGTAAGCAAGCTTCTCCTTCATGTCGCGTACGATTTCCCATTCAGCAGTGGTGGTGAACTTGTATCCTTTCTCACTGAGAATCTCTACCAGGGTATCTGTGAGATCACGACCAGCATGGTCGAAAGGGAGGATAGCGTGAGGGAGAGCATACCCTTCATAAATTGGCACTGAATGGGTCACGCCATCACCAGAATCCAGCACAATACCTGTTCAAATGGGAGTAAAAATTTACTGGGTGCACAAACAACAGAAAGATTTGAAATCTCATCGGATTTTTCTTTTTTTAAAAAAAAAAAACAGACTTTGAATTTTCAACTTGACTTCTTTAGACTTTGACTTTCACCATTGTTGAAAGGCTTTGAAAATAAGCATGGCATATCAATGGATTTAAAAGTCAAAGCTTAGCAAAGTTAGTTGGAAGCCTATTTTAGAAAAACTCTATTCTAGAAACCCATTTTACCAATGAGTTCCAATTTACTCTCGCCTAGCCTCTTAACACCCTTTAACTCTGATTAACATGTTTTAACCTTATATTTATTTTTGAATCATGGTTAGATTCAGGGAATCAAAAGGGACATGTGGCGAGTTGAAGAGGCTAGGACAAAGTATTTTACTCTGATCTTTAGGAAAAAATCCAATCTCAAATATTTGGGCAATGATTGATACAAACCGGTTGTACGACCACTGGCAAATAGAGAGAGAACAGCCTGAATAGCAAGATACATGGCAGGCACATTGAAGGTCTCAAACATGATTTGAGTCATCTTTTCTCTGTTTGCCTTGGGGTTGAGGGGTGCCTCTGTGAGAAGCACCGGGTGCTCTTCAGGAGCTACACGAAGCTCATTGTAGAAAGTGTGATGCCAAATCTTCTCCATGTCATCCCAATTGCTGACTATACCATGCTCGATTGGGTACTTCAAAGTGAGGATACCCCTTTTAGACTGGGCTTCGTCTCCTACATAGGCATCCTTTTGACCCATCCCAACCATGACACATGTGTGTCGAGGTCGGCCAACAACACTGGGAAACACTGCCCTGGGAGCATCATCACCAGCAAATCCAGCCTGCAGATTGGAGGAAAAAAAAAAGCATAAGAATTTCTGTAGCTCGAGCATTGTTGCATAAGTAATTAACCAAGACCACAACTTACGGCCCGCTTGGCATTACTCCTAATGAACAATTCTCTATTCCTGGGAATAGAAACACAAGGGCCCTTAGTCACCTCACAGGCGTAACGGGATGTGACTAACCTTGACCATTCCAGTTCCATTGTCAATGACAAGAGGTTGAATATCCTCAGCATCAGCCATCTCTTGTAAACCTGCAGAAAAATGATGATGAGAGATCGGCCAAAGGGACAATAGGAGTTATTCTTACATGATCAATATTCTATTCTGTTGAGAAATGATTTAACTCTCTTGATATTACATAAAAGATTTTGGTTAAAAATAATCATGCTTTAGTCCTTGAAAATTTTAAAACTATTTTAACATAAGTCAATTTATTTGGTTTAAATCTTATTTTTTTGTTGAAGCGGAGACTTTAAGCTAAGTCTCTTTAAGTGAGGCTAATTCTCTTCAATTGCATTCTTATTCTTTAGTTTATGAGAAGAAAGCGAGAGAGATCAATCTCCTCCCCAATCTCGATCTTGATCTCATCTCATTTCAAATGCAAACCCGGATCTAGATCCCTGGAAGATTCAAGAGGAAGAAGAAAGAAAAAGAGGGAGATGAGCTTGCCGGCGGGAGTAGCAGCGGGAGCAGAGTCTTCAACAACAAATGGGATTCAGACATGATTTTTGAATTTGAAATCCTAATTTTTCTTTCGATTAATCTCAATCTGACTTTCGCAAAAGAGGAAATGTCGACTTTTCGCAGGTACGGCTGTAAATGGATCAGATTTTGACCGGATCTCCCTAGATCCAAATCCGATCCTATTAAGAACCTGACAAATCCAAATCTGATCCCAGATCCGTCGGATCATGAATTACCAAATCCGAATCTGTTACTTATTCAAGCTCCGAACTCAATTCGATTAACCCTAATATATCTAAAAATTTAATATTTGAATTAAAAAAAATTAAAAATTCTGAGGAGTATTGTAGTATATTTGTAAAATTATATAAATATTATTATTGTTATAAATAATCTAATCGGATCGGATTATAATTAGATCCGATCATAATTGGATCGGATCACAATAGATCCAAATTCGAACCAATTATAATCATATTCAAGATTTCGGATCTTTATCCAACCTACGGATCTATAATAGGATTAGGATCCCGTCTAATTGGATCAGATTCGGATCTGATCTAGATCGAGATCCGATCCATTGACAACGCTACCCGCAGGAAGCTACCTTGGGTTTACTTCGAAAGGAAACTACAATTTTATCTTTGTTAGGAAGTCAAAAGCCATGATGATTTTATGAACTTTTGACCAGTACCAAACCTCGGAAAAAGTCGTTTCAAAGTTAGGGGACTGCTCCTGTTACCCATACCTATGACATCTTAAATTAAACAGTATAGTATAAAACTTAGTTATTTTTGTTAAAAAAAGTTAAGAGGGCAACTCTTCCATGCTTATGCCTTCTTAAATTAAATGATATAAGTAAAAAACCTAGTTTTTTTTTTTGGTTTTAGTTCAGGGTAACTTTTCCCTTGCCCCTTGCATATGCCCTCTTAAATTAAATAATATAAGTATAAATTTAGTATTTTTTTCTCCTCAAAAGTTCAAGGGGCTACAGCCCCTGCTCACAAGCTACGCAGCTTGTATGGTACTACATTTTTTTTTCCCAAAGACAAGTTACGCAGCTTGTATGGTACTACAATTTCTTGGTTCCAAAAGTAGTGGTGTGGGGGGGGGTTCAGCCCCCTGGGCCCCATTTGGCTCTGCCAATGCCCGCTGGGTCATCCTATTTGACCCAATCAATCTTGGGTCATCCAAAACCAGCGACTTATAATTGCACCAGACTATGTCTAGATGTTATAGTGGCCAGACCCACCCGGACGGCCGGACCATCTTCTTAGACTTTTAAGCTTTATCATAACCATTTGATTCGCAATTAAAAATCGCTAAAAATTGAATGTTTAAAATTTCTACAAATTTTCTTTTATGCTCCGTTTGTTTTTATGTAAAATAAAGGAAAACAAAAGAATTCCATGGAAAATGTCATTTTTTATATGTATTTTCTATAGGATAATTAACATTTTCCATGAATTTCATTTGTTTTCCCGTATTTTACATCAAAACAAACAGAGCATTAAAAGAAAAGAAAGAGAGAGAAGGTGATCAAGAGAAACGGAAAAGATGGTGAACATAGAAGGATACGGTTAGTTACCTTCGCCGAAAGGACAATTAGGTTGAAATGTAAGGGAAGAGCTTGAAGTGCTGCTACTGAAGGTAGCTACTGCAAACTTACTTCCTGGAAAACCAAGTGTACCATTTTCATTCCAAGCCAATGAACATATAAAGACCATACCTGATTTAGGTTTTTTTTAAGAGATTTGACTTAGATCATCCAATGGAATCTTAGGAACATGCATGAATATTTAAACTCTTTTTTATTTTATATTTTGGTTTTAAGGTATCAAGTAACACAATATAAACTCTTACTTGTCATATAAGTAGGAGTTATCATGTGACACACAATATTTTAAACTCTTACTTTTCATATAAATAGGAGTTCTACAAAGACCAAAAAAAATTATAATAAATAAAGACCATACGTGATTTCAAACTCCTTTTTTTTTGGTGCATAATCAAGAATTTCATTAAGACCGAAGACTAACAGACCTCAAAGAGATACAACCAATTGAAGGAAACCTCTCCCTACTATTGGAACGCTCATTTGGGGGAGCCTCCCCCGCTTTAATATTTCGAATACTCCACGCAAACTCCTATTCAAGTCATACAAATAGGAGTTCTATAAAGACCCAATGATAATAATAATAAATAAAGACCAAACGTGATGTTAAACTCCTATTCAAGTCATATAAATAGGAGTTCTATAAATACCAAAAACAATTAATAAATAAAGATCAAATGTGATTTTAAACTACTATTCAAGTCGTATATATAAGAGTTTTATAAAGACAAGGAAAAAAATTAATAAACAAAGACTAAATGTGATTTTGGGATTTTTAAACGTTTAAATACAAAGCATAGCTATGCTTCACGACGTTGAAGAGCTCCCTTTGTGTATGGCGGTGGTAATTTTGTAATTATGTAGATAAAATTACTTTACAAAATTATCTCTCCATAATTACAAAAGTGTCATTGACATAGAGGGCTATCAACGGAGCAAATTCGAAGCGGATAGTGCTACATACATATCTGTTTTGTTTAGTATTAACCGTTATTGGAATCCGTTCTGATATCCGACAAATACCAAAATAAAAAAAATCTAATTTGAATCTGTATTCAAATTCAAGACCAATTCGAATTAGTGTAAGAATGTGTACAAGAAGGGTATACAATGTACATGAAAGGTAGACAATATATAAAACTAGAAAAACCTGTCTTTAATTGAGAGTTACTTATGAATGTGGTGAGATGTGGTTTGGGGCACTAACAAAGAATGGACACCAACTCAGGTCCTCGTAGGCAAAGTCCATACAGAGCCTAAAGGAAAGCACTCATAAGTGTCTAGAGTGTGTAGTTCAGTCACCAAATGGTGGTGATGAGTAAGTCGACATTGCTGCCGTAATCATGGAAAGCCTTACGGTCTATTCCAGCCGAGTTGAGCCAAGCTTAGCCAAGCTCGAGCTCGGCTTGAAGGCGTTCAGACTAGGCTCAGCTCAATCCAGTTTGAATTGAGTTCAAATTTTAAAGATCGAAGCTCGGCTTATTAACACTGACCCTATTTTCACTTGGAATCCAGAAGATAATGACCAAAGATGAAAAATCCAACCAAATGTTTGATTGCATGTCTGTAAAAAATAAAGATAGAGGATTACCAAAAAAAGATAGTGTAGTGACCCCAAAATCCCACATTGGACGCAATTGGACTTTGGGTCTGTCACAATTTTTAAACCTACTTAAGTCTCCAAAACATACAAGACACACTAACACGAGTCTCCCAAAATCAGAATAATGAAATTTTATAAAAGCGAAACCATCCTGTACAACTCAGGATCAATAAAACTAAAACTCAACAAGACTATAATCTACCAAGAAATAAAACTCCAAGTAACGTCGATCAAAGTGTCTAATGTCTATTACAATAACTCCCAAAAGAAATGAACTGAAACTAACAACAGGGATAATTATCAAAATCCCTAGCTCCTCCTCAAGAAGTTCACATTCCTCTCCTTATTCGATGTACGCTTTCTCATTCCCAGGCTCCTGACCTGGACCTGAAGACAATGATAGGTTGACTAAGTATGAAATACTCAACGGATTAACAAACCTTTTACTGGTAGACGGAAGAAGGTGAAGTGTGTGCACACTGTAATGCATTCCGATGCCAAAGTTAGGATATGAAGAAGATGATGTACAGTAAAAGAGGTTGATATAGTAGCAATGTTCGTGAAAATTGCCGATCCTTATGCACTGAAACTCTTGGGGGTATTTATAGGTTTAACTCTGGATGTCCATGCATGCCCATGATGGCCATGGATGACAATGCCACTTGCTTTATGATCATTACCAAATATGTCAGACAGACCTTGAGCCTTACGTGTCACATGTGTGAGCCTACTATTTGTAAGGTCGGTCTGTGATCGAAAACAGGTCGAGGTGACTAACATTAAATGCATTTAATGCTAAGACAGTGCTTTTCACCTAACAACAGAGTAAAATGATCACCTCCTGATTATTTCGTCCTGTAAGTAAGTTTCGTTGTTGATTTAAGCACGGGTTCATTGTGTATGTGAATACGGATAGAATAACTGCTGTCCAAACAGACGGCTGATACACTCGTCGTTAGGATAACGAATTCGTTGTCCTGAAGACAACGGGTTCGTACTTAGTTTGAATACGGGTCACCCATTTGTTGTCATAACAACGAGTATTTTACAAATTTTATCCATTACACTTATATGTACTATGTTACAACTTCGGGTGTAAAAGGGGTACACCTATTATACCCCACAATTTTGATATGATGTATGGAGGGGGCAGTGCCATATCCACTAAGTTTTGCATGCTTGGGATTAGCGTACCCTTACCTGGCGTATCAACTTAATTGCACCTTCAAATTTTTGGCTTGAATTATGAAGGTCGAATACCTAATTAGGTTCACCCAATCAATTTACGATTAACGATGAATAAATATGCCAACAAATTCTCAAATTATTTCATTTTTATTTCTTCTTAAATTACCAATTTTTATGGTATTTGAAGTTAACAAATTCAAAATCAATATATTAATTTAAAATAAAATTTTATATTTTTGTCTATGATGTTCCCTTGCATCGCACGGGTCACTTACTAGTTATTATGATATCCAGGCCTCACAAAGTGCTAATCCATTAAGTTCAATAATATCTTTATAACTTTGAGCACCGCATTCAGTTTTAATCTTTTATATTATATTTTGAAAGGACACTTTCCTGCATTGACCAAATCTTTTTGGGCATATTTGGTAGCAAGGATACACTAAAGGATACTGGACTAAGGGATGGTAGCACCAACAGAAGGTGTTTGGTTGCACAATGGGGAAAAACAGGTTACCAAAAAACTTAGGCAGTGGAATAGCATCAACAGTTGGGAGAAATAACTAACCACAATATCCCAAGCATAGCCTGTTCCCCCTCCCTTACTTCGATCAATTTCACGAAGATTTTCTTGAGCTCCGAGTTTAATATGTATGCCCAAAATAGTCATGTAACAATTAGATTAAGAAAATCCTTAATAGAAACATCACTAGTGTAAGAGAATTGAGAGTCAGAGAACCATATAAACCACTAGTTTCTCAAAATTTTCAATTAAATAGTGTAGATGAATTCGATAGGAATAAGAACCACTGTAAAATGGGGTAACTGTATATTACAAGGATAAATATTGCAGTACCTGCTATAGGCATGCTACCCATTTTTATTTTATTTTATTGGTGAATACATTAAACGCACACTAAATGCAACACACACACACCCAGGCCACAAGGCCATTGCACCCACCAAACACCCTCTCAAAAAAGAGAGGAACGTGGGGCAACTTTGAAATATCCCTTTATTCATAGAACAGTTTTCCGCCCAATGGACTATGGTAACGGCAAAGACTTTTGGGCTGTTCAGCTGTTCACCATTTTTATATATCTTCATGTAGAATTCCGTTTGTTTTCACTCTTCCTCGACAGAAGTTTGAGCAAAAAAGGAACAAGACTATCAGTCATCTACACTTTGGGTTCCAAATGATGCTTCAACTATGAAAAGCAATGACTGAACATGAGAAACCAATCGACTCTTCCAAGTTTCAATCCTATTGATCTCCGATAATGTAACAATTTCTGTCAGTTTTTCTGCCAGAGCAACCCAAACGGGGAGTGCCGTTGTGAATTGTAGGAAGTAGTAGGGCTCGAACCTCCTCTTGGCTTGTTTTGCGACATCCCTAAGTTCCAAGTTCCATCGACGGGGAAGCGGCCAGGGCACCGACACATTCATTGACCTGTACAATTTTCTAAAGCTTTCATCGAAGATCCAATGTGATAAACAACCCTTTTCGGCTGGAGAAGCTGCAGATCTTCTCGTGACGAGTGCATCATGTAACAGACATGCTAAATACCAAACTCGCCCCCTCTGTGCCTCATTTAACCTCACCTTTTTCTTATTTTGTGTATTTGAACACTCACATGCATACCACGCTGGCTGAAAATTAGCTCGGACCTCTATAGCTTCGCTTCTGCTCTTTCATTCAGTTTGGGATCTCCTTCAACCACTTGAAAGCGCAAAGATACATCTTGAGATAGTATGTCTGGAGCTGTAAGCAACTGCATTGTTGGCTTTATCAATTCTCGAAAATTTAAATCCTTATAATCAATTCTGTGGAGAGAACGTGTTTGGCAACTGTCAACCAAAATCAATTATAAAGAATAGAAATAACAGTATTACATTGTGATGAAAGAAGAAAAGAATTACTGTAGACATTAAATATGATTATTTTCATCAACCCATTTATAAGTATGATAGATTACCATTAATTTACTTATGTCCCGCCTACAAGTCTACTAAATTTCCCTTAAATTATACATGTCTGATCGTGATTAAATCTTGACCGTGATTTTTACTATAATACAAACCCCCTCCTTCTGTTTTCTGCCTTCAAACTCATCTTTCTTCGAAAATTGGGGAAAGACTAGAGCTCACACACTCAACTGTAAATAACAACTTGCAACAAGTATGGATCACCTTCTGAATTCGATTAAGAACTTCCATACTTCCTTGTTGGTTTAATAAGAAGAGCCTGCAAGCATCCACAAACAATTATAATACTAGTAAAACATTACCAAAGGTTTTTTTTTGGTTTAACTCAACACACCACAAAGTGATGTTGAAGGCAACAGAAGGAAAACACACCACTCACTCACATGCACACACACCACATATACACACTCACCCCAAAGAAGCTTCACCCAAGAGCAACATTACCCAAGGTTGAAGCAAAGAATCACCATACACTGTTCTTCATTTCAAATCCAAAAAGGTCCATTAAAAACTAATTTCTAAATACAAACAAAAACCTTGTGGAATATATGTAGCCAACCCATGATTATATGAAGATATAACTATTCTGATCAAAATATAAAACTAGTGTGTGAGTCCCCTCAGAGAGAGAGAGAGAGAGAGAGAGTTACAATACAAATGAGCTTCTTATAATATCTTAGATAATCCAAAAACAAATTACTGAGCACAATTGAGCATATGTGATCCAAGTCCTTGAATTTCTTAGAAGAAACCTTTAAATGAACTTCTTATAATATCTTTATATACTAAGGCATCTATGTGAACCATGAAAAACTGGCCACTATGACCTGGAAACTCCAGATGCGACATCCCTTTAAAACCCGTAGGCGCTCCTCCACCACCCCTCCTCCCGCCCTCCCCCTCAACTATGAAATACTCTGCTAATAAGCAATGGAAGAACACCTTTATTCTGTTTTCTTCTCTCCCATCCTTTCCTGATTAAGTTGAGATTACTTTATAAAATTGAAAAACTAATAAACAGCATCCACTTGGCAATAGTATAAATCTGATACTCATCCTTAAATTATTTTCCAAATTATATTAAGTTCATTGCTTAAAATAATCAAGAAACAAGATAAACTGCAACGATATAAGAAATAGATAAGAGGTGAAGCCAATAACAACTATGTGATACCACCAAAAGACATCACGAACTTTAAAGGTTGCATTAACATGTGGGCCACATCCCAACTAAAGCACTCTACAAACTCTCGCTACTTATGTTATTTATCATTCCTCTCTCACTTTCTCTGCCCTTCGTCTCATTTTCCTTATCTTGCCTGCATTTCATATTCTTTCTATTTTTTTAGCTACGTGGAATGTGATCAAAGGTCGACCTAGGGACAGCTATGAGTGATGCCTCAGGAAACCAATCATCCCATCCGGGATTTGCGAAGAAACGACCAATCCTACTCATAGATGGGGGAATCTGAAAGTTAGACCATGTGAATTCTATCAAGCTTTTTCTACGTATAAGGGGGAATTCTATCAAGCTCTGTCTACAGATAAACTGCTCAAATCTTCTCATGTTCTGAATCACCAAACCCCCTCTTGATTTTGTGTACGAATCTGATTTCTCTCCATCCTACTTGATCCAGATATCATTTTCCTATTTAAATCATTATTTCCTTGTTATTTGCTACTTTTGGCATGCTCTGTTTTGCATCACCAAAGTAATTTCTCTTCATCATACTTGATCCGTTTATAATCTCAATTTACTTCATCATGTCATTGTTATTTGCTGTTTTTGGGTACTCTATTTGCATCAAGGTGGGTTTTTATTTTTACCCAAGATTTCTTTGTGAAAAAAATTTGGACAGAAGTCTTGTCAGTATCCCACAATCAGACCTTACCAGCTAGACAAGTTACTAGGGCGTAAAGTCTGTTCTTGAGCAAGCTCAACTGAAATTGTTCCAGATTTATGTCCAAGATACATGCACATTGTTAAGTAAGTAGTAAAGATTAAGACCATGTACCTATCATATTGTTCAAGTTGCCTTGGACTTGTTAGAGTCCAATTACTTACTGCTCAACCACTAACTATACTGTGCTTTTCCATGACCTAAGATTTCCTTATGAAAAAAAAGAAAGAATTCAGACATATTCTTGAGAATAGTAACTAACAATTGGAACGTGGAAACATCTTGAATCTTCTTCATCAAAAACTATTTCAAAGATTAATGTCCAAACACCTCTACAATAACTATAACTTTTCAGAATATGAGATGACCCAAGCAATATGAGAGAGAAGATCGGAGTCATATGAAACAACATAAAGAAAGCATCAAAACAGTTAAATACAAAGTCTAAACAACAAAGGACATGAGATGGGATAGAATGATTGCTATTTTACCTTGATGTCAGTGTTCCTCTTTTCCCTTATCATTGCCCCTCCACTCCACCATTGTTTGTCCTCGGCGAAACAAGGGTTCCTAGATGAGTAATTGACTTATATTCATCCCACAAAGGATAAAAGGGAAACCCAGGAATTTCAACAGGCATAACCACTTTGCTTTCCGGGTCATAGGAAAGCAACAATCTATTACAATGAGCTAGTAGAAATTTCCCGTTCTTCAAAATGCACAGCGGCCGTATGTTATTCCAGTTACCCTCAAGCATTCCTGTCTCCTTGATACAAAAGTGTTTTGTCCATGACTCGTTCACACCGTATTCCTTCATCACCCATACCACGAAGATGTTCTGATCATAAGGACAACTATAAAATATAGCCAGGCACCCTCCCAACACTCCAAAGTTCTTTTCATAACCATAACCAGAGGGAAGTTGAGCAGGACACTCAAATACTCGGAACTCCTCTTCCCCAACATCAAAAGATTTAATTAGAGGCAGTTGGTCCATCTTAAGACCATATGAAAACCAATGAATTGCTCCATTCACAACTACAGATGCTGGCACAAAACACAAGGACTCCAGACCCTTGATCTTTCTCCACGAATTCGACTTCAAAGTAAAGATCTCAGCTTCGCACCAGCCATCATCTCTCGCAAATCTTAAGACCTTGTAGTCATTAGTCGGGGGATGGTAACAGAAAGCAAGGTCAGACTGACAAGTTCTGGAATCGATGATGGGTTTGGGAAGCTGAACGTGATCTCCGGTAATAGGATTGAATATGTAAATAAAGGGATTAGGTTCAGAGGAGTCCCTTGCACAAACTAAGCCATTACATGAACCAACTAACTCAAGGGAGAGTCCAGGGGGCATGAAGGGAAATCTAAGCTTTATGGGCAGATTACTTTCCTCTAAGTTATGGAGGAGATAAAGATTAAGAGAGGAATGGAAAAGAATACTAGGAGGGGTTGTTTGGTTCAGGGATGCTCGAGTGAGGTGCATTTTAACAAGATGAGGATCGCGAACTAAAGTGCGCCAGGATTTGCATACCCACCTGCAATTGAAGAGGACCTTGGCCGGTAATCTCGAAAGAATGTCCATCACAATGTCGCCTGGGAGTTTCGATATCTCTGTGTCCTTGCTGTCTCTCTTCTTCTTCCATAAGCCTCCGCTTATCTCTGTGTCGTTGCTGTTTCTCTTCTTCTTCGCCTTTTGTCCTCTCTCCATTTTCGCTAGCTCCATTTTCAGAGCTGATCTCGGTTAGGGTTAGGGTTAGGGTTAGGGAGGAACTCGGGAAAGCGGAGAAGAAAGAAGGGCGGCAGCTGGACATAAATAGAAATAACTATATTATGTCGTTACGGCAATTTCAGATATAGTTCTTTCTATTTACGTCCCAGCCCAAAACAAAAAATAAATAAATAGCAAGTCACCTCGAGGGGACTTCCTCCTCGCTCTCACAAACCCTTTGAACTATATAGTTAAAAAATTAAATCTCCTTTGTTAATTTTTTTTTCTAAAAACCAAGGATAGATGTGTGAACCTTAGGGGTGACTGAATCTAAACCATAGTTAATTGAAGTAAAAAGAAAGGGCGAGACGGTAACTCACCTCCTTGGTATGAGGAGGTGGCTATTTTCCTTTTAAAATTTGAGTAGCAATCGGGCCGAGTTCGGGCTTCAAAGCCCATGTACATGTGTTGGATTTCCGGCCTTATTTAAAAATCACTCAAATTCAAGCTAAGCCTAATATCCGGCCCATTGCCACCCTTATTTAAAAACTGTCAAGTATCCTCACGGCCAAACCCACCCAATAAGGAATCCCTAGCCTGAACATGCATGCCTACTGCCCCAAACACGTTTAAAATTAAGGAGTGGTTTGCATACTCCGCATTCGGCTATGTAGCCAAATGCTAATTCACGTGTCCCTTTTAATAGCTTTTTAAGTATGGTTAAGTTTAACTAAATTAAGGTTAATATTTTTTGGGAAAAATTACACTAACGTCCCTTGAGATTTTGGCAAAATTGCAGAAACATCTCTTCTTGTTTTTAAAATTACATTGTTCTCTCTTATCATTCTCATAAAATTTCCCGTTAATGGATGATGCTTTTTTAACGATTTTATTCCATTTATTTATTTGAAGAAACGGCGTCGTTTTGTTTTGGTTTGGTTTGAAAACTCAACGAAAGGAAAACCCAAATGTAAGCAAAAGGTTTCAATTGGATCGTTGAGAGAGAGAAAGAGATGAGCCCTAACAGGCAATTCCAAATTTAAATGAAACTCACATAAATTTTAAATTCATTTCACTTAAATAACAGTAATTAAGTTGTTGACTTTTTTTTTGGTTTGACTTTAAGAAGGGTAATTCATGGATTTTTTATAAAAAAGGTCATTCAAGCATCAAAATCCACCCATGTCAGTAACGACTATGAGCACGGATTTCGTCACTCATTTACTTTGGTTTGAGATTTGACTAGGAGTCGTCACTTATTAATTCTGAAAGGATAAGTCCTGGATTATGGATAAGGTCTTTATGGTCTACATGAGAATCTAGGTAAGAGGTTCGATTAAGTCACTAGAAATGTGTTAGGCATCCTGGGACCCCCATTTTACAATGGTTACCTACTCCCTAGGTATATACCAAATTATTGTTAAATTTTATTCAAATGTCTTAGTTTTTAGATAAGACTAATCCAAAAAATAAAAAATCCTAACTATGGTCGAACACGGATTGGGTTGCATACGTACTCACATAAGGTGAGATCAGACCGAGCGTAGTTCTGGCACATGAGCCCGTGTCAAGGCTAAGGTAGTGTGTGTGTGCACTAGGGTGGCTAGGGCTTAGTCCAAAGACTAAATTTTGATTGACCGGATTGGTCAAGTGCATGGTCTAGTGGGTTTGGACCCGGAGGCTTGGGGTTGAGCCCAGAGGCCAAGGATTAAGCCTAGAGGCTTGGGGTTGAGCCCGAAGACCAAAGGTTAAGTCCGGAGACTTAGGGTTGAGCCCGAAGGCTAAAGGTTAAGCCTAGAAGCTTGGGGTTGAGCTCGGAGGCTTGGGATTGAGCGTGGAGGTCAAAGATTAAGCCTGGAGGCTTGGGATTGGGCCCAGAGGCCAAGGATTAAGGCCGGAGGCTTGAGGTTGAGCCTAGATGCCAATGGTCAAGCTTTGGGTTGAGCCCAGAGGCCAAGGATTAAGCTCGGAGGCTTGGGGTTGGGTCCGGAGGCCAATGAATGAGCTCGGAGGCCAAGGATTAAGCTCAAAGGCTTAGGGTTGGGCCCGGAAGCCAAGGATTAAGCCCAGAGGCTTGGGGTTGGGCCCGAATGCCAAGGATTAAGCCTGGAGACTTGGGGTTGGGCCCGGAGGCCAAGCATTGAGCCTGGAGGCCAAGGTCTAGCTCGGTAAGATAAGAGTTGGGCCCAGAGGCTAAGGATTGAGCCCGGAGGTCAAGGTCTGACCCGATAGGCTAAGGGGTTTAGTCTGGTAGACTAAGGTTGGGCCCGGTAGGCTAAGATGCATTTAACCATAAGTTAAGTCAATTGACCGTAGTTAAGGAAAATGGCTAACCATGGTTGAAGGGCTAAGATCACATGTTTTTGGTCTTTTGTATTTTTCAGATGTTTTTGAGATTTTTTCAAAGGTTAGATTGGTCTAACCATGGTTAAAAGTTAATCAGGGTTAATTTTAACCTCAGTTAAGGGTCTAGTCCGGTCTGAAATGGGCCCAGAAAGTATGGAAGGGCTTAGAATGGCCTTTTACCTGGTCTGGGTCCTGTGCAAGGCTACTGGTATGTGAACAACAGGATTTGCGGTAGAATAATTACCGCCAATCTCATTTCTGTGCAAAATGAGATTGGCGGTAGAATAACTACTGACACTGCTATTGTTTTCACAACAGTGATTTTACAGCCAAAGGAGAATGGTGGGGTTGATGCCCAAAGAATCCTGGACCCATAAGGGTGTTCAGGGGACTTATCACAAGTCATGTGCCTGGTCTGGGCCCTGGGCCCTGGGTCTGGCCTATGTTGTGCCCACAGTGACCTGTTACAGTGAAAACCAGAAAACCTAGAATGTCAGTAATCTGTTTATCGACATTCTGGACAGTTTTTAATTTTGTTTGTCTTAATCATGGTTAAGCTAACTCGAGGAGCCTGGAAGGACCAGGGAGGATGAGGGGAGGTCTCAAGGACCTAAACTAGGCCCTGGAATGGACCAGGGACCCATAATGCGAGGCCTCAAGACACTGAAATGGGAAAGCCCATAAATGGCGGTACTATGTTTACCGCCATTTCTGGACTTTTCTAGAAATCGAATCTTCCCCCATGGCACTGCACTGCCATGCTTTCAGGAGATCCCTCATGGGCTGAGGGTCTCCCAGAAGCTTAGGAGATGGTCTGAATGTGATGAGGCCATAGGGCCAGAGCTTTCACCCTTTGAGGGGTCCTCATGCCTAAGAGGAAGGTAAGAGGAACCCCTGCTCTTTGGGTTTTACAACAGAACAAGTCAAAAGAAGTCCCCTAGAGTAGGAACAGGGGCTCACAGGGCTTTACAGAAGTAAAAAACGAGAAGAAGGAGAAGGGTAGGGGAGGATCCTATCCTGCCGGTTTGTCCTAGAGAGTGGAGGTGGCACCTACGATGGTGGTTGAGGGGGTCTTTGACTGATGCTTAAAGTCTAGCCTAATCCGAAAACTTCAAGCAAAGGGGAGTGAGGGTTGTGGAGGATTCGGCAGGGTTTCTCCAAGCTCTTCCTAGGATTTTTTCCGATTGTGAGAATGGTGGAGGAGGGTTGGATTTTATAGGAGAAGGGTTGGGGACATGAAGGGGATAAGGACGGAGATGGATGGAGGTCGTAGAAGGGAGTAGGAGGCCTCAGATGCGTGCCTGAGCACTGGAGAGTGCAGGTGCACTCTGATTTTACGCAAATTGGGAATGTCGGTAATTCCAGTACCATCATTCCCTTGCAGGAGCAAATAAATAATGACGGTAGAATAATTACCGCCATTCTTGGATTTTTCTAGAGATGGGTCTAGCCCAACTTAAATGTTCATGCACGCGGTACAATTTTTACCATAAAGGGAATGCTGGTAATTGGACTACTGACATTCTAAGAAAATTTGAATTTTGGGGCTGGCCCCCCCTCCCCTCCCAGGGCTTGACTAGGGTTCGTGGGCCTTATACAGGCCCAGGGTTGATTGTCTATGGGTTTTAGGCCCTAGGGGCCTTGGGTCTAGTTACATGGGTCTTAGGCCCATGCCCTAGTTTGGTAGGGTTTGGTTAGGGCTAACTAGGGTTCAATTAGGGTTAGACCTAGGGTTGACTAAGGATTGACCTAGGATTGACTCAGGGTTGTCCTAAGGTATAACTGGGGTTGACCATGGTTAAAGAGGGGTGTAAAAATTAGGTGTTTATAACTGCTCCTCTTTGTCGGAGAATGTCAAGTTGGCAATTGAACGACAAAGACAGGTTGAAGCATCCAATTCTTACACCCCCGTAACTATGGTTAAATCTTTTAATTAGGAGTGAATTTGTCCCTAAGATTAGGGCGGTTTGACAATATTTTCCGGAGAACCAGGTCACCGACTTCGATGCTGTAGGGTTTGACTTTCCTATTAAAAGCTCTAGTCATGTGCCTCTGATAGGCCTAAGAGTGATTGATGACTTTCAGTTGCCGCTCTTCAATCAGATCCAACTGCTCGTACCGGGTATGTGCCCATTCTGCTTCTAAGAATTCTGCTTCCATTAACACTCGGAGTGACGAAATTTATACTTTGATGGTGAGGACTACTTCCATACCATAGGCCAGAGAAAATGATGTTGCCCCAGTTGAAGTTCAAATGGACGTTTTGTAGTTCATGAGTGCGTATGAGAGCATCTCATGCCAAGCAGAGTAATTAGTTGCCATCTTTTCTATGATTTTCTTCATGTTCTTGTTGGTGGCTTCAACTGCACCATTGGTCTGTGGCCTGGATAGCGTAGAATTGTGATGCTGGATCTTGAATTTCTGGTAAAGATCAGTCATCTCCTTGTTGCAGAAGTTGAAAGCATTGTCTCTTAAAATCTCAAATGGGACACCGTACCGGTAAATAATCTCCCTTTTCAGAAAATGCTGTACCACAGAGGCTGTGACATTGGCATAAGAGGCTGCCTTGACCAATTTTATGAAGTAATCGATTGCAACCAGAATGAATCAATGACCATTAGATGCTTTTGAAACTATGGGTCCGATGACATCGATGCCCCAGGTAGAGAATGGCCAAGGAGTGGTGAGGTTGTGCAGCCTTATCGGTGGTGCATTGATTTTGTCAATATAGATTTGGCACTGGTGGTACTTCTGTACATGTCTGCAACAGTCAGCTTCTATTGTGGACCAGTAGTACCCCAGTCGGAGTATTTTCTTAGACAACATTAACCCGTTCATGTGTTGGCCGCAATTTCCTCTGTGAACTTCTTTGACTACCTATGCTGCTTCACTGGAGTCGAGGCATCTGAGCCAGATTAGGTTCGGCGACCTTTTGGTACAAGATGTCTCCTGATAGGACAAACTGAATAACCAGTCTTCTGATTACCCGGGGATCTGTTTTGGGAGTATCGAGAGAGAAGGTCTCGTCCTCAAGGTACTACTTAATGTCTATATACCAAGGCTTGTTGTCGTTCACTGCATCTAGCTCAAGGCAGTAGTCAGGTTGATCCTGTTGCTGAATTTCAATTGGCCAGAGCATAATGCCCCTAGGGGTCTGGATCATAGAGGCAAGAGTGGCCAGTGCATCGGCAAAATCTATTGTGGTTCCTGGATCTGTGACTGAAGCTGATTCTTCTAAACTGAGTGATTAGCACGGTGAGGTAGGCTAAGTACGGGACTAGCCTTGCTTCTCGGATGACCCAAGATTCATTTGCCTGACAAATTACCAAAGACGAGTCACCGTAAACGTCCATCTCTTCAATCCCGATGCCCAGTGCTTCTTTTAGACTGGCTATGCACGTCTTATACTCTACTTCATTGTTTGAACATCTGAATCGCAGTTTGACTGAGATGGGGAGGTGTGCCCCATTGGGTGAGATCAGGACTGCTTCTGCCCCGTGTTCATGACTATTAGCAGCTCCGTCAAAGTATAACTCTCAGCCAGAGTATTCTTGCTCTTTCGCTTCTACATTTTTAATTGCATGCTCATGCCTAACCATGGTTAGATAAGCTTAATTGTGGTTAATACTTGGTTTAACCATGATTAAGCTAATTTAAACCATGGTTAAAATCTCAAAAAATCAGAAAAATTCTAAAAATGCAATATTAATCCTAATCCAACTTTATACATTGTCTAACCTTGGTTATCCAGACTAACCATGGTTAAACCTATGTTTTAACCATAGTTAGCCCATTTGACTTGGGAATTTAGGAAAAATCTCTAAAAATGTTCAAATAATATTTAAGGACCATAAACATACCTTGGACATTGCCCAACCCCGATTAGCAACTCTAACCACGGTTAAACCCTTTTAGTCTACCGGGCCTAACTCCAAGCCTACCAGGTTTACCCTTGGCTTACCGTGCCTAACCCTAAGCCTACCGGGCTTATCCAAGGCCTACCGAGCCTAATCTTATTCTACCGGACTAAAAGCCTACCGGGCTTACCCCTGGCCTACCAGGCCTAATCTTGGCCTACCGGACTCAAACCCTAGTTTACCGGACTACCCTTTTGGCCCACTAGGTCTAATCAACATATCTATGCACTTGACCAACCCGGTCAACCATCCCTAGCCTCCCGGTTAGACCCTAAGCCACCCTTGGTGCACACACAACACTACTTTAGCCTTAACACGGGCTCATGTGTCAGAACTATGTTCGATCTGATTACACCCCAATGTAAGAACGTAGGCAACCCAATCCGGAGCGTCGGGGTGCCTAACACCTTCCCCGGGCTTAACCAAACCTTTTACCTAGAACTCTAAGCAGACTAAGACCTTATTCATTGCCCGGGGACTTATCCCTACTAAATTAATAAGTGACGACTCTAAACATAACATAATCACCGTAAAAAATATAGATAACCGAAATCCGTGCTCACAGCTAGTACATCTACTCCAACTGGTTTTTCTGAGGTCGAAGCTCCTTATTGAAGGAGTACTACTCTACAAAGCTATCCAAAGCGTCCTGGCTGGTCTTGATTCGCTGTTTTTCAACCGGCATCCACTATGAAAGGGCTGCCTCCTTCAGAATTTTCTAGAAGTATTGGATGAGCATAGGCTGATTTTTATTATGCAGGAGCATGTCCCCCAAGTACATTTGTAGATGTTGTTTAGGACAGCCTGAACCGTTGTACTTATCAAAGTCAGGTAGCTTGAATCCTGGGGGTATAGCATCCCCAGAAGAGAAGGTCAGGTCTTCTAATGAAAGACAGGGGTTTTGCAAATGCCCCTTTCATCCATCTCAGTTCTTCTTTCATCTGTTTTATCTTCTCATATTGATCTCTAAGAAACGGAGTGGGGTCTGAGGATGACGGCCGGTCTTGATTGACAAGGGGGCCTTAGGCTATTCATCGTATTGATCATACTCTGCCAGTTGCGGGTCCAGGGTTCGGTATGATGATGAGGATAGGCTGAGGCTCAGGGATAAGTTGCTCAGAGGTTTCTCCGGTAGGGATTCAGGTGGAGGGTTCTTCGATTTGGGCACCAATTAGAATTTCAGGGATTCCAGAACAATGTCCAATTTTGTCAGCATGACCGCTATGTCCCTGTCGTGGGCCTGTAACATCTCATCAGCCTTTTGTTGTTAGTCTGACGATTCTGCCATGGATTCTGAGCTGCTCTCAGATGGGGGGGGTGTAAGGTACAATCTCCGTGATCGGTACCTCTGTTAAGACTGCATCTGTGGTTGTTACTTCTACTTCTGCGAGAATCGCAGTCATAAAACGAGTTCTGGGTCGGCTGATGCAAACTGAAAATGATGCAACGGCTAAACATGAATGTTCATACTGACAGGAAGAAGATGCTAAAAAAAGGATTTTTCATTGATGCATGTGAAGTGTTGTGAGTGCAGGACTGTGACTCAAAAAAAGAGAAAAAGACTTGATCCTAAGCAGGTCCGTTAGGGATCGTGAAGTCAAGTGGACGGGGCACACCCTCTAGGTCCATGATCTGCAGTTGGAGGAATGTGACCTCAACCTCCATGTGTGCAATGGTTTCAGTAGCATTGAACATGTGGTATCCAAACTGTTGGATACAAGAAGTCATCTCCGCCTCTGCACTATCAAGTTGTTCCTGATAGAAGTGCCCCTCTAGGTCCTGATAATGGCTGTTTCCTTGGCATCATCTTTCCGCTTCTTCTGACAATGTCAGACTGTCCACTCAAGCTGCTCAATCTGCTCTTGCATGGCTAGAAGTTCACGGTCTCGCTCTATTTCCTGTAGCCTGAATGCCTGTTGGACTTTCCGAAGCTGCTTCTCTTTCATCTGAATTTGGAGCTATCTCTCCAAGAAGATGTCTCTCCAAGGAACTATCTTTTCAGCTGAGGGTATGGTTCTATATGAAGGAGCTAAGATTGCTGTGGGTAGTTCCCTGGGCATAAGCATGCTAGATGGAATGTCAGGATCTTCTATCCAAAGCCGGTACACTGAATCTATAGGTGGCCTTGATATGACCACAAAGTTAGGTCACTGATCTAGTTTGGAGCTTCGCCAATCTAAATGGAATCGGCTAATGAGGCGCTCGGATTGCAGTGTGAAGTGGCAAAATCATTTCCCTACCGGTCTATGACTGGAATGCGCTAGGGGAGTCCAAACTGGCGAATAACTCGGAGTGGTACATAGGCCGCCGAGCCAGTTAGACCGACAAGGATCATACACCGTATTCCTGATATGACAACACGAGGTAGCCTGTTCATGACTAACCATTCACATTGTCATACCATCTCCTCCTCTAACAAGGCTTGGAGAAGCTGGTAGAGCTCTCCGACATCTGTAGTTATTATCGGCCCCTAATTCTGAGAAAAATTCTGAGGTAAGTTATAGGCTTCGCAGAGACCGACTAGTACTGCTATGATTGTAGGTAGGTGTCCTACTAATCAAAGGTGCAGAAGAGGTTACTGGCATAGAAGATGCCCATTCTACAGTCTACTGACTGATTAAGAGCCTTGAGAAGCTCTACAAGGATGACTGGTACGATGGTTTCAGAATTGCAAGTGTCCTCGATAATCCCCACCAGTACTGACTCAACAAGTGTGTGGTATCTCGGGACTAGCAACTGAGATACAACTATCAGTGTAAAGGCATTAAGACCGGAAAGTTCTACTGTAATGGGATTAGGGTTCCACTTGGGTCGGTACTGTTTTCCTAAAACTTCTACAGGTATCCAGTCGAAAGTGCCACTAGGACCGGGCTGCAAGCAGGCAGACTTGAGTTGCAAGAACATTGAGAGGTCTGCCCGATAATTTGTCTTGTAGCGTGGTACTATGGCATCACCGTCCATGTTTAACCTCAGAATGCGCTGAATTTCTTCCACAGTCGGATATAGCTCATTCTTACCGAAACGAAGGACCATGTGCGAGGGATTCCAACACTGTACTACAACGTTTAAGAGACACAGATTTGATTTAACCATGGATAGGTCTAGAACATATCCCAATTTTTAGTACTGGGTCCAAGCGAGACGCTGATTGGAAGTGAGGACCTTGATTGCATCGTGGAAGTTCTTATCGCATGCCCCCTAAGAAGTCAAATGTACAGGCCGTAAGGGTTGACCATTTGTCTTAACGATCCCTGAAGGACCTGCCATCTACCTAGATGAAGACAGATTCTGTGAGTGACTGTGTATACAGATAAAAATGCAAAGATGCAAATGATGATATTTTTTTTATTGGGTGTGACAAGGCATATGTGAGCCGATAGGACAGTCGGGTAGAGTTTGGGCGTGCTTTACCCAGGTTATTGGGAACCGGGGGCCTATCAAGTCAAGACTTGGTAGGTCTTTGGGAAGACCTGTCTGCTTAGGGTTTGAACCCCATATACTATGTCTGGATTCAAGGTGGGGTGTATTTTATTACAAGCACATTTTTGGCTCATTACATGGCTCTGGACGGATGGTTATCTGGGTAGAATGTGTCTGGGTAATCAACCATGATTGGGCACAGGTATAGGGTGCAAGCAGGTTAGGGTTTAGGGTAACCCTCCCTGGGTGGGCTGCTTGTAGACTATACCCTAACCTATGTTATATGTACGAATGCTGGGTTGATATAAGTGTATTCCTAGCAGGGTGGGGAGATCACTTAACACCGTATATGCGACTCCCTTGAAAATGGGCGATTGATGTAAGCGGGGAGCGTTCAGAATCCTTCCCTAAGGGTAATCACCCACCAGGAATAACTCCGCGGACCTCCAAGACTATTAAGGCACTGATACTGAGGATGATCATCCACCAGCCGTTAGCTTAATAAGCCTATCTAATTGGTTTAGTAGGATAATTATACTACTATAAGATGAATGCAATGCATAGTACACAAGTCACCCAAAAGATGTAAAATGATTAGTATTAGGTTAAATACTTAGGTATTTGATTAATTTGAGGTTTGGTTTGGCTGAAACCTAGGTTCCGAATTAAACCTTAAGAGTATTATCCCCAGTGGAGTCGCCAGAGTTGTGAGTTTGGGTTTCGGGAGACCCTAATTATAATCTCATGGGTTTAGTCTAGAGTCGCCACCTATTCATTCAGAAGGGATAAGTCCACGGAGATTTGAATAAGGTCTTGGTCTACGATTAGAGATTAGGGTAAGAGGTTTGGTTAAGTTCAGGGAAGGGATTAGGCACCCCAGCACTTCCACTTTTCAGCGGTTCCCTATTTGTTAGGTTTAAGTCAAATTAAAGATCGATTGTTAATTAAATGCCTAAATGTTTAATGTAATGCTAATCTAAGAAAGAAAAGATAACTAGAGTCAAACCCGGGTTGGGTTGCCTACATACTCACATTGGAGTGAGATCAGACCGAGCGTAGATCTAGCACATAAACCCGTGTCAAGGCTAGGGGATGTATGTGTGAGCACCAAGGGTGGCTAATGGGTCTAATCCGGTAGATTAGAGTTTTGTTTGACCGAGGTTGGTCAATGTATAAGGTATTGAGCCCGATAGGTCAAAGAGGTAGTCCGGTAGACTAGGATTTGGGTCCGGTAGGCCAAGAGAGGAGCACGGTAGGCTAAGGCAAAGTTTGACCAAGGTTAGGGTTGCTAACTAGGGTTAGGTCAAACTAACCATGGTTAGGATTGCTAATCACAGTAAAAAGGTCCAAAAAGCTTATTTTTGATCTCTTTGAATTTTTTGGGTGTTTTTGAGATTTTTCAGATTTTATCCAGGGTTAAGGATTGATTAACCATGGTTAAGGAGGAGGTCACCATGGCTAGGATTTCTAACCATGGTTAAATTGCTGAAATAAATCATTTTTTGGCTTCTCAAAATATTTCTAATTTTCTGAGAATTGTTTCAAAATTTTGTGGGTTAAGAACTGTTTAAGCATGGTTAAAAGTTAACCTAAGATGGAGTTTGACCATGGTTAAAGGTCCTAACCAAGGTAAAAATGACCACAGAAGGTCATTCTGGAATCTTTAGATTATTTTTAATTTTTTGAATATTTTTCCAAAATTTGTGGGTTAAGGGATTGCTTAACCGTGGTTAAAAGTTAACCAAAGCTGGATTTAACCATAATTAAGAGTCTGGTCAGGTCAAGACTGAGCCCAGGGAGCATGACAGAGCCTAAACTGACCTCTTACCTAGTCTGGACCCTGTGCAAAGCCCAAAAATCATAAAGTTCAGTAATGACGGTAATGAGATTACTGTTATTACAGTCATTCCTCTAACCTTAGTTTGCAAGGCTGTAACTGGAGTTAGGGGATGACTAGGTGGTTCTGCGACCACAGGGGTATAGTCTGAAGTACAGGAAAGACCCTGGGCCTTTAGTGGGCTCGGGGGAAGATCAGGTGTGGGCCTCACAGTGGCCTGAAGGTGCCCTACTTGCAAGTCTGAAATGACGATAGATAGACTACCGCCATTAACTAACCGGGGTTTGAGAGCTTTTTAATCAGGGTTAAGGACATGGTTAAGGTTTGATACGACTAAGGAAGGTAGGTTAGGGTCTGAGGGTTACAACCATGGCCCTGGATTGGACCAGGGCCTAACCTAGCTAGGGTTAAAGGACAACCCAATGGGAAGGCTAAAAATGGCGGTAGTTATTCTACCGCCATTACTAAACTTTTCTAGAAATCGACTTTCTCCTGCTGGGGGCTGCACCAAAGGTTACCAGGAGTATTCTCATGGTCTGAGGGTCCCTCAGAACCTTAGAGGAGACTGTCATGCATGCATGGGAGGGGTACACCCGAGTGCTAAGCCTGGAGGGGATCCCCCATGCCTATGAGGAAGGCTGGGAGGCCTTGTCCTGGGCTGCAATGATGTCAAAACAAAGAAGTGAAAAATATAATGAACCCCTAGAAGAGGACCATGGGTCCTTAGAATGAATGCAAGTAGAAAAATAAAGGGGATAGGGGAACTACCCTTCTTCGGAGGCTGCAGGCGAAGGTGGTAGCTGTGCTACAGTGCAAGGTGAGGTCTGGGGTGATGGAATAAGGCTGGTAGAGCTTAGGGGAGATTCTGGGACTGCCTAGGGATTTATCTCAAGCTAGGGCAAGGTCTAAGGGTGATGGAATAAGGCTGGCTATAATGGAGCAGCACTTAGGTATGGGATTTTCGGAATGCCATGAACCCATGGGGTGGTGGGTTTATATAGAATGAGGGGGAGGTGTCAGGGGTATTCTGGGCAATACTGGACGCGTGGGGGACAAGGTGGATGTGAACCAGGTGATCCAGGGGAGTCCCTGATGCGAGATCTTCCAGAATCAGGGAATGGCACAAGATTGATTACCGCCATTCCTGAACTGGGCTAGAGTAGGAATGGTGGTAATCATATTACTGCCATTTATTTTTTTTGCTATTCTGGGCCCAGCCCTCGCACACTTGGGCCGCATCCACTGAGCCAATACCCTCTTTGGGGTTGGCGGTAATTGGACTAGAGCATTGTGAGCCCCTGTTTGGGCCCCTAAGACAGTTTGGAAAGTTCTTTGAAGGGATTTGGGCCTAAGGTGGGCCTTGAGCCCGAAGGACTTTAACTTAGGGTTTAGGGTTTACCTAAAGCTTAGGGCTTATCTAGGGTTTAGGATTCACCTAGGGTTAAGGCAGGACTAGGGTTTACCTAGGATTAGATTAGGGTTTACCTAGGGTTAGGCCTAGGGTTTGATTAGGGTTTACCTTGGTTTAGATTTTGAGTAGGACTCAGTTGGGGCTAACCATGGTTAATGGTGTTTTAACCATGGTTAAAGCAGGGTGTAAAAATTGGGTGCTTACAACAGCAAGGGAGAGAATAACACGGATGGTGGCAGGCTTGATGACTGGACTGAAGGTTTCGTCAAAGTCAATTCCTTCGCGCTGGTTGAACCCCTTGGCCACAAGTCGAGCCTTGAAACGGTCTACCTATCCATTGGATAATTGCTTGACTTGGAAAACCCATTTGCAACCAACAATGTTCAGGTCTTGGTGAAAGAGAACTAGAGACCACGTTTTGTTGAGCAATAAGGCATTTACTTCATCTACCATAGCAGCACGCCAGCGAGGATTTGTGTTAGCTTGTGTGAAATAGGAGAATGTAGGAGGCAATAATGTCAATGTAGAGGCAAGAGCTTGAGGAAGGGGGTGCGCATAGTAGCTAAACTCACTGAAGGGTTAAGCTGCGTTCGGGAATTTGCTTGAGTGACCATTGGGTGAAGTTGAGATCCTCGCACGGGGAGCTTGCTATAGAATGAGGAGGAGGAGCTGGATCATTATCGGTTGCAGTGAGAGGGCGATTGAGATCAACTACCAAATCTAGCGGTGGACCATGTTGTAGGTGGGTCAGCTGTGGTGGAGCAGAAGTACTTGCTGGGATGTGCTCTACTAGTGCGTCATTGTCAATGGCAACCTAGAGTGGAGAAGCTAGTATGACTGGATCAAGTGGGGCAGTGGAGGCTACGACCATTGGGGGCTGCCAATGGGAGTAGTCCCAAGTGGTGACATGCCCTGTAACAACATGATGTCATGCTGGAGTTGTGGGGCTCGCTGATTTTGGGGAGAAGTGTAAAATGATCCCTCATAAAAAATGACGTGTCGGGAGATGTAAACACGCCCTGAATTCAAGTCAAGACACCTGTATCCTTTGTGGGAGTCACTGTAGCCGATGAAGATGCACTAGATTGACTTGGGACTTAACTTGTCTTTCTGATAGGGCCCCAAGAATGGATAGCAAAGGCAGCCAAAGGTCCGTAGTAGCCCATAGTGGGGTTAAGTGCCAAACAAAGCCTGAAATGAAGAGTAGAAGTGGGCATTCGATTAATTAAATAGACGGCAGTGCACAGTGCCTCTAGCCAGAACTCCTTTGGTAAACACGCTTGAACAAGCAATGTGTTAGTAGTCTCAATTAAGTGGCGATGCTTCTGTTCTGCTCAGGTTTGTGAGGACAGGAAAATCTCCTGGTAATTCCATTAGAGGTAGTGAAGTTTTTAAAGGTAGAGCTATTGAACTCGCCACCCCCATCACTTTGTATGATTTTAATTTGTTTGGAAAATAATTGTTCCACAATATTTTTGAAGCGATGAAACAATCAAGAGATTCTGATTTTTACACATTGGAAATAGCCAAGTAAACCTGCTGAAGTCATCAATAAAACTGATATAACAGCGAAATCCCAAAGGACTTGCAGTAGGTGAGGGGCCCCATACATCGCTATGAACTAAAGAAAGGATTTGAGAAGAAACATTATCTACTGTTCCAAAAGAAAGTCTAGAACTTTTAGCTAAGCAACAATCAGAACAAACAAAAAGCCTAGAGCTAGCTTCAAGAGGAAGACATTTATTAGAAATTAATTCGGCAACAACTTTAGCAGATGGGTGACCAAGCCTTCGATGCCAGGTTGGAGCAGATGTTTTATTTCTGAAAAGGGCCACGGAAGAAGAGACTTGCCTACGACTAATGGGGTAGAGGTCACCATCAACAGGCCCCTCCAGGAGGATCATCCCTGTGGCCAGATCCTTAACACAAAACCCCCAAGGAAAAAAAGTGAATAAACAATTATTATCCTTAGTAAAATTGGCAACAAAAAGCAAGTTTTTGGTAATGTGAGGAACAAGTAACACATTCCGAAGTTGCACTAGACACAAAGGAGAGGAAAGTAAGGAATTACCGGTGTGAGTAATTTGGGCAAGAGAACCATTACCCACTTCAACAGAGTCAGAGCCCGTGTACTCAGTGGGCTATAGCAAATTGGAGTAGTTGTTGGTCATGTGATTTTTTGCACCGGTGTTAGGATACCAAGTCGAATCAAAGGGTTGTTGAACTTGCATAGCAGCAAAGGACTGGGGTAACGACTCTTCCTAGAAGGCATAGTTGAATCTCTGACGGCACTGGAGTGCCACATGGCCTGGATGATCATAGATCTGGCAGGAGGGGGCAATGTAGTGGTTTGGTGGCCATGAGGAACTTGGTTGATAGTGGCCACGATGTGGAGAATCTGATTGTTGAGAGTGACCGCGAATATTTTGAAAATTATTTCATCCTCCATTGGGTCTAAAGCCACAATTGCTACCATCACGGCCACAAGGGCGGTTACCTCGATAAGGCTATCTATTGGTGTAGAGAGCGGTGGGTTGGGAGTCTGTCCCAACATGAGGAGGATGAAGGTGGGCAAGGTATTGCTCATGTTGTAAAAGTTTATCACAGAGCTCCTTGAAGGAGATGGCCTCGACACGATTGGTGACCGCCGTAGTGAATGCTTCGTAATCAGTTGAGAGGCCACAGAGAGTGTAGTGAACAAGGTCGTCATCTGAGATAGCTAGTTGAATAGCAACGAGGGAGTCAGAGATTGACTTCACCTTAAGTAAAAAATCAGCCATGGATGAGCTACCTTTCTTTATCAATTGGAGTTCACCATGAAGGTGCATGGACTAGGCTTGGGAGTGCTACGCAAAGGATTTCTCCAAGGCACTCCAGACGGCTCTGGAAGAGGGCAGCCCAACAGTATGGGCTAGAACATTGGGCATCAGTGTTGCATTGATCCAACTAAGGATGAACTGATCTGTGCACTCCCATGTGCGGTAGGCTGGATTGGGGGAAGCACCAAGGAGCAGGCATTGTCGATCGAAGTAGTGGAGAGACAGTGGAGGAATCCGTAGAGGAGGATGACGCCATGGAAAGGAAAAAAAAATGAAATAAAACTAGATATGAGCATGAGCTAAATGAGCTCTGATACCATAAACGATTGTTGAGAACCAGAATACTTTGTTCTGGGATTGTATTGAGAATATATAGATACTGAGATTTAAAGATTACATAGGATAGGCTTTATCCTTATCCTTAGAGATAACAGATTGGGAGAGATAGCTTGCTATCATCTCCTACATACAAGAGATAACCATAGGTCTTCTACACACAAGGGATAATCGTAGATCCCATGAATATAGGGAACTTTGAGTCTAACAAAAACATATGACTACACCACATTGCATCGACCTAATCCCTAGCTCGTTCAGAGGACCCATCACCTGACCTAATCACTAGCTTGTTCAGAAGATCCTATCACCCGACCTAACTACGAGCTCCAACCCAACTACTGGCTCTAACCTGACTAGTAAACTAGCTTTATAACACTTTGTATCTTCAGCATGACTAAACCAACCTGCCAACACATAGAATTTTTAGCATGACTAAACAGATCTTACCACCCAACCTGAATATTAGTTTCGTCAAACCGTGCTAACTACAGAGTGTGTTGAGATTCCCCAAGCCGCAATCCCATCATCCAAGCCATCTTAGAAAATTTCCAAATAGAAATGGATTACACCCAATCCTGAGAATCTTGTACAAGATCATCATACTCACCTACTTAACAGGAAACATTGACTATCGACCTAATCTTAATTGGAAACACGTTTTATAATAGACAAACATGCATGGGAGAGATTCCTATTTTGAGAAATATGAATTAGTGTTATCAAAGGAATTCCTGCTATTATTTCTAGTATGGAATGAGTCAATCATCTACTTTGGTATCTTATTGAATAAAAATGGTGATATTGTTCCTCCATTGATCAAGAATTTCGATTTTTGGAGATAGAATGGCAATACTACTAGCCAATCCTACTGTCAAATTTCTAAATAAGAATAGTTAAGGTAGAGAAAGAGATCGGACTTTTGACTTCAATCTCGATAGGACCTCATTACAACCTTTCTCCTCTCCAACCATCCTTCCTCCCATATCCCTTTCGTTGTCTTGATGGTCAAAGTGATCTTGTAGATCGGACGACCACTACTTCTGGAGGAAGAAAAGTGTTGGAATTAGTCAGAGCAGCACATGTTCCAGAGGTAATGGAGGATGACAGGTAAAGGTGTTTGATTGGACGAATAGATGGAATTTTGAAAGTTCCGTACTTGTGAGTCTGTGAAGCAAGTGAATTTATTTGAACGTTAGATTTGATTTTGTGTTAGCTGCCATGAGTAGGTTCGTCGGCGGTACACGGATTATGAGGAAAGGGTGGCAGCTCCCAAGTTAAACTAGGCAGCAATGACCTTTGTAGCACTTCAGAAAAAGTCGGGAATAAAATAAAAGTGGATCTTGAGTAGGTTTTAGCAAGGACATTGCGCGTACTATTGTGTAATTAAATCAAAGTTTGGCATGCACAATATAGGATCACAGCCATTGCCAATTAAATTCAAGAGAATTCAATTGCATAAGTGGATTGGATAAGAGAAAAAATATATATTAAATTTCTGTTTTATTTTTCAATCATCCAATCCACCTATGCCACATATGCAATTGAATTCTTATGAATTCAATTGCAATGGCTTTGATCCTAAGGTATTGTTGGCCGGGTCTCCTCGGTAGCAATTACTTAGAGAAAGATAGAACAATAAATGTAACGGGATTACAAAGGCAATTGAACTATTGAAAGGGGAAAATACAATGCAACCAAAACTGATGAACAGGCTACAGATACTTCATCAGTATTAGTCACACACAAAGCCAACTGAAGTGTGAAAAGACACCATAAAAAAACACAATAAATACAGTCTCAGAAGCATTTCTGGTGGACAATGGATGGACCAGATTCATCGTATTCGCCCTTGGAGATCAACATCTGCACCATTCAACACAAATCAGCACAAAGAAACATTGAAGAGAAACTAAAAATGAAAGCACAAAATTCACCTGTTGGAAGGTGCTGAGGGATGCTAGGACAGATCCACCTATCCAAACACTGTAATTTCTCTCAGGCGGTGCCACCACCTTGATCTTCATGCTGCTAGGAACAAGGGCTGTAATTTCCTTGCTCATACGGTCTGCAATACCAGGGAACATGGTTGAGCCACCACTGAGCACGATGTTGCTGTATAGATCCTTCCTGATATCGATATCACACTTCATGATGGAGTTGTAGGTGATCTCATGGATTCCTGCAGCTTCCATTCCGATCAGGGATGGCCGGAAGAGGATCTCCGGGCAACGGAATCTCTCAGCTCCAATTGTGATTACCTGCCCATCAGGTAGCTCATAACTCTTCTCGATGCCTTTTTGGGCAGTCTCCAACTCCTGCTTGTAGTCCAGAGCAATGTAAGCAAGTTTCTCCTTCATGTCACGTACAATTTCCCGTTCAGCAGTGGTGGTGAACATGTATCCTCTCTCAGTGAGAATCGTCATCAGGGCATCTGTGAGATCACGACCAGCAAGGTCCAAACGGAGGATTGCATGAGGGAGAGCATATCCTTCATATATTGGCACTGTATGGCTCACACCATCGCCAGAATCCAGCACAATACCTGCTCAAATGGGATAAAAATCAAAAAGTGTTCAAATCTCAAATATTTGGGTAATGATGGATACAAACCTGTTGTCCGACCACTGCCGTATAGAGAGAGAACAGCCTGGATATATAGCAAGATACATGGCAGGCACATTGAAGGTCTCAAACATGATTTGAGTCTGTTTGCCTTGGGGTTCAGGGGTGCCTCTGTGAGAAGCACCGGGTGCTCTTCAGGAGCTACACGAAGCTCATTGTAGAAAGTGTGATGCCAAATCTTCTCCATGTCATCCCAATTTTTGACCATACCATGCTCGATTGGGTACTTCAAAGTGAGGATACCCCTTTTAGACTGGGCTTCATCTCCTACATAGGCATCCTTTTGACACATCCCAACCATGACACCTGTGTGTCGAGGTCGGCCAACAACACTGGGAAACACTGCCCTTGGAGCATCATCACCAGCAAATCCAGCCTGCAGATTGGAGGAAAAAAAAAGCATAAGAATTTCTGTTGCTCGAGCATATTGTCGCAGAAGTAACTAACCAAGATCACAACTTAGTGTGACTAACCTTGATCATTCCAGTTCCATTGTCAATGACAAGAGGTTGAATATCCTCAGCATCAGCCATCTCTTATAAACCTGCAGAAAAATGATGATGAGAGATCGGACAAAGGGACAATAGGAGTTATTCTTACATGATCAATATTCTATTCTGTTGAGAAATGATTTAACTCTCTTGATATTACATAAAAGATTTTGTTTAAAAACAATCATGCTTTAGTCCTTGGAAATTTTAAAACTATTTTAAAAGAAGTCCTTAGTTTATTTGGTTTAAATCTTATTTTTTTTTGTTGAAGGGGAGACTTTAAGCTAAGTCTCTTTAAGTGAGGCTAATTCTCTTCAATCACATTCTTATTCTTTAGAAGATTCATCTCATTTCAAATGCAAACCCGGATCTAGATCCCTAGAAGATTCAAGAGGAAGAAGAAAGAAAAAGAGGGAGATGAGCTTGCCAGCGGGAGTAGCAGCAACAGAAGAGTCTTCAACAACAAATGGGATTCAGACTTGATTTTTGAATTTGAAATCCTAATTTTTCCTTCGATTAATCTCCATCTGACTTTCGCGAAAGAGGAAATGTAGATGCATGTTATAACTCATAAATGGAGTGTTTGGCTTGTTGAACAATTAAGATTCACTCACCCATAGGATTAAATAATCAACCTTGATTTTTAGAAAAAATATTCATAAACAATAACCACATGAGTGAGTAAATAATAATCAAGGTTAATTTTAAAAAAAACTAAGATTAAATTATTTAACCCTAGGGGTGAGTGAATCTTAATCACAGATAATAGGTGTCAAAGAGGACACGTGGCGAGTTGACTGTGCATCTACCGCTCAACGGAATGCGCGCATGCATGCTATTATCTCCTTCCTAGTTAATCACTTTTCCACCTATTAATGTGGTCAAGCCATCGATTTCTCCATAGTTCCATTGAATATGATTGTGTTTTGAAAGAAACCCGAAGCTTCTCTTGAGCCCATCACGAGTTGGGATCTCAATTGTGGAGTTTCAAGCACTTTTCTTGAGAAAAGTTTTTATAAATCTCATTGAAATTTTAAAATAAAAAGTTAAAATAGTCATTTTATAATAATAAAAAAATTAACACCCCTTATGAATGGAAAGGTGGATTTGCAAAAGATTTAAAAGTTAGTGGGGCATAATACAAAATCACATAAACCAAGGGCATATTTATAAATAGCTGAAAACATAGGGGATTTTCACAAAAAAAAAACAATTTTTTTTCATCAGAACCTCTTGATTTGCGATTAAAAACTGCTAAAAATGGATCATTACAATTTTTAGAATTTACTTTTAAGAAAAGAAAGAGAAAATAAAGAGAAATGAAAATGTGTTGAGAGAAAAGGAAATGGTGACGAACATAAAAACGGTTACAGCCAGTTACCTTCCACCAAAAGACAAGGTTGAAATGTAAGGGTTTTGGAGTGCTGCTGTTGAAAGTAGCTACCAAATTAGTTACTGAAAAACCAGTGAGGAAATTGGTTGTAGAAGTATACAATGTTCATTCCAAGCCAATGAACATATAAAGACCATATGTGATTGTGATTTTTTTACGTGTTTTGACTCTATCATCGAATGGAATACTAGGAACATGCATGAAAAATGAAACTCCTACTCTTACTCAAGTCATATAAGTAGGAGTTCTATAAAGACCCAAAAAAATATTATTAAATAAAGACCAAACGTGATTTTAAACTCCTATACAAATCATATAAATAGGAGATCTATAAAGACCAAAAGGTAATAATAATAATTAAAGACCAAACGTGATTTTAAACTCCTATTCAAGTCATATCGATAGGGAGTTCTATATTATAGATCAAAAAAGAATTAATAAATAAGGACTGTGATTGTCAACTCCTATTGAAGTCATATAAATTAGATTACTTCTGTAAAGACCCCAAAAAATTATAAATAAAGACCAAACGTAATTTTGGTTTGTTTAACAGTTTAAATTCAAATCAGAGCTATGCTTGCATTAAAGCAGAGCTGTCCTTTTAGTGTATGACATTGGCAATTTTGTAATTATGCAAAAACAAAAATGTATTTTACAAAACTGCCCTGCCTCTCTTTATAATTACAAAAGTGCCAATCACACTCATAGCCAATCGCAATTGAGCTCGATGAGAGTTCAATCGCACTCACATGTCATGTCAACACGTGTCCCTTAATTTTAACCCCTAATAACTAAGGTTAAGATTCATTAATCCTTATCGTTAAATAATCTAACCTTAGTTTTTAGTTAACTCTAAGGTTAAAAATTCTTAACCCTAAGGTTCATTTTTTATTCTAAAAATGAAGGTTAGATTATTGAACCCAAAGGGTTAGGTGTTTGTGGGCAGTGAAACCTCACTGCCCGTAAGGCGGGTGTATGGTGCACTTGCCCGTACCAAATCACCACTCACAAGAATGGGCAGTTGGGCTTCGCACGTGCCAAAAACACGCGCACAGCTGGCCAAGGGTTAGCTTACTGCAATCCCGCCAGCATTTAATGCTGGCAGTAGGGAAATAATACCCCGCGAACACCCTCAATGCCAGTCTTTATGGGATTGTCACGTGGCTAGAGTTTGCCCTTACGGGCAGACCCATTTGAACCCTTGCGGATAGACTCCAGGAGTCCATCCGTAGGCTACCCAAAGCAGTCCTGGTCCGTGGCCATAAACGGTCATGGACCTAACCCAAACCACAAGCAGGACCCATGGTCCCACTCCTTCTGGTCCACAGATTGACCAAGGTCAATCCCTGATCTGCAGTCCAAATGGGCCTTAGACTTGAGTGCACCCTTCCCAATGTGGCAGTCAGTACTTGACTGCCACGTGGTAGGGAATCCCTTATGGAAAAAGGACTCTCTGTCAAGTTTTGGGGATCCCAAGATTGAGATTCTCCCCTTCTTTCCCAATGAAATTGTGCCACATAGCACTCATTCAAAATAGAAGAGTAATTCTCTCACTTTTAGAAGATAAGAATCTTTCCTTTTTTAGGAAAAATGTTTTAGTCTACCAGGTTCCCCAAAAAGGGAAACCATCTGGGAGTCCTTCAAGAAAAAGGACTCCTACACATATCAGGTTTCTCAAGATAAGGGAAACCAACTATCTTGAACAAATGGCCCTCTCTAATGAGAGTTAACCTCTTTTGATTCCCTCAAAAATAAGAAGTCAAAAGAGAATCCAAAAAGGACTCTCCAAAACATATAAAAAGAGGGTTCCTCACAAGAAACCATCACGAGACTACCACAAGAAAAAAACACATAAAATAGTTTTCTATCTTTTGCAGGGACAAAACAACCAATGAGGAAGAAGAATGATCTCCCATTAATGGAGAATATCAGGTGAACCCTTCAACATGGTCACATCTCTTTCTTTTTTTTCTTTTCTCGAAACAAATACCTCAATGAGGCACTTGTAACGCCTACATGGGATCTGGGCAACCTCATTGAATAAATAAAAATATTTTATTCAAACTTATTCTTCTTCTTAATCGGAAGTTCTTCCCCAAATCGGGAAGGTAATTAACAATCCGGGTTTACTCGGATTGGAAGGATAGTCCCCCATATAAAATAATAAATTTCACACAATAGTGGAGATAATTTGACCGCAACGAAATTTGCGTGTTACAGTGTTGTTTGAAATGTCTAAATTTTAGGTCTACTAGTCAATATGTCTATTGCGGGTAGATGTTCACATTTTAAACTATTTGATAATGCATCTACTTCTAGTAAAAAAAGAGAAGAAAAAAAGGATTAAAAATGAACAAAAAGACATCTCATATCTAAAACTAAAGTTCACATTTTGTTTATAATTTTAAGAAAGAAAACGGGTAGATTATGGAACGGAGATTTTGTCATATTTTTGTATTGTTACTACTACTCCTAATACTATTATTATTATTCCAAAAGAAATGAAAAAATCACAAGTTTATGAACGAAAAATTTTGTAAGGATCGATGAATAACCTACATATATTTATATTTGAATTTGTTACCCAATGAAAATCTATTTTTTAAATGACATCAACTGCCTCTATACTAAGATGCAATAAAATAATGTTATCAAACACAATTTTACAAATATATATATTATTGTGCACTACCAAACAGTTTTACTATTTACAAATCTATTTCTTAAAAATATTTTTGCCACAAATCTATTTTTGACTAATTCTATCTGAAATAGTCAAGAGCTACCAAACAAGAACTTAATAAATCTCAACCACATTTAATAAGGGTTAAAAGAGACTTGTTAACCTATAGGTGCAATTAAACTTAGGGAGAATTCAATCACCATTGATTGTGATCCAATCTCCATTTTGGGATTCTCTAGTTATCTTTTCAATCCTAGATTTTTTGGTCTATAGGGACCGACGCTACAGGATTTCATAGTAGTGACCTGAAAAAAGAAATTGGAAGAGGAGTCAAATGCTAATTCTATCATGGAATGGTTGGGGCCTAGACAGCGACCCAGAACAAATGGTTGTTTAAACTCTTTGCAAAAATATAGAAAACTAGATATAGATATGATTTACCTTTTTGAATCTTTTGCAACTATAGGGAAAAAATCCATATGATCACGGAGAGACACAAGGGAGGTTCAGAAGCAGCCCTGTATATACAAGGGGAGCACACTTTTTCTTTCCCTTCATTCTGAATAAAGAGGGGGTAGCTTGCTTCCACTAGTGGTGGGTGGGCAAAGGGTCCAAAGGTCACGTAGCAGGGGGCGAGTCAAAAAAGAAAATGAAAGTTTCTTTCTTGTTCATCAATCGGAAATCAAGACAAACCGGGCACTACGGTGAGACGTGAAAACACCCGATCCCATTCCGACCTCGATATATGGAATCGTCTTGCACTCCTTAGATTCTAACGTTCCTCGACCGTAGACTCTCACAGATTTGACCATCCCTAAATTTCTTCAAAATCATATCCTAAAAAATACACCCAGAGACTTGTTCCAAAAAATAGATTGTTTTTATTCAATACCAATGTTGTCAAAACCGGACGAGCCATCGAACCAGTCGGAGGACCGGTTCCCGATTCGATGGGAAACCTGCAACAAAACCCCATTTTGGACCATTTTGAGCCCCCGGGTTCACTTTTAAGCATCAAAAACCTATTTTTAGCTGTTCTTTTGCACTTAAAATACATAAAGAACAATAATACTACATCAATAATAGTTTCTGAGCTAAAAACTACTACCCGGATACACTAAAAGACTTTAAGAAGTAGGAAGTAAGAAATTCAAGTCATAAAGTCATACACATATCAATATAATTTGACAACCATCATAAAGTCATTAACCAACATGAAAATAGAGCTATAGTATCATCAACTACTGTACTACGCTATCCAATTCAAGTTTTTAAATATCAATTACAAACATCCAATCCAGCACAACTAATGGTCTCTTCAAGACTTCAACGTAACCAAGTGTTGTCATCATCATCTTGAGTTGGTTCTTGAGTCTCATCTTCATCATCATCCTGATCTTCTTGACTTGGGATGCCAAACATGCCTAAATTTACCAGGGTTTCGTCTGTTTCATTTATCGCTTCTTCATGATCCGCTTCACATACATTGCACAAAATAAATAATTAATTAATTAATAACCAAGTGCATTATTGATTATACAAAATTCATAAGTAATAAAAAAAGAGTCAGTCTATGGTTACTCCCATTTATACTCCCTAATCTTAACCGTTTATAACCAACCACTAAGGGTTAGGATTTCAGTAGGCTTATTTTGTCTTTTCTATTGCCACATCACCAGGAATCCTAACCGTTTAATAATTGAGATAAACGGTTAGGATTTGGGAGTATATATGGGAGTACACTTTGGGAGTATCCCTAGACTAATTCATAAAAAAATTAAAAATTGAGTAATTAATAATGTAAAGTTGTGAACACTACATACCTCCCCCTTCTCGTGCACTGCAGCGTTGTCTTTCAGTTCTTGGTACTGCAGCTTCAGCAAGAATATGCTCTATCTCATAAGTGTCAAGCATAAGAGGTTCTTCATCATCATTTATAACTCAATCTTCTGTGACAGTGATATATTCAATGTCTATAGGATCAATATTTCTCTCTCTCTCTTCATTTCCCTACAAGTAAGTAAAATGACAAATTAGAAAAGTAATCATGTACACTAAACTTTATAATTTATATTATACTATCATACTAATATCATCATACCTTTTTCAGTCGTAAATTGTAGTGCACATATACGAAGTCATTAAGTCGTTAATCCTCCAATCTATTCCTTTTCTTCGAGTGTATATGCTCAAATACACTCCAATTGCGTTCACATCCAGATGAACTACATGTTTGGCTTAATATATGAATTGTCAATATTTGGAGATTTGGAGCAGTTCCTCCAAACATTCGCCACCATTCATTTGAAGTACACAATTATTATTAAAAATTGGAATTATAAGTTGCAACTTATAACTAATAATTAAGTATTAACAAAATAACAATAAATTAACTAAAAAGAACAAATTATAATACCTGAAAGCATACTGTAAGCACCCAATTTTTACACCCGGCTCACCTAAACCTAGGTCTAGCCCAAGCCTAGCCCTAGCCCAAGCCCTAGGCAAAGTCCCATGGGCTCAAGGCCCCTTTTCAAGTCCCAAATGGATAAAACCTTGTTTGTGGGCCCAAGCATGGGCCCATTAAGCCAAATCTAAGGTAGGACCCACACTACCCCTTTTTAAAATTCAAATTTTTGTTTTAGATTAAAGTACTTTTTGCTTTCCCCACATGTGTGGGGGTTTAGCCCAAAAAGGAAATAAAACAAAAGTCTGAAATTCAAAAAATAATAATAATAATAAAAGAAAAGAAAAAAAAGAAACCATGATTTTTTTAGGGTAGTAGGGGGTGGGACCCACCCTAAACCAAATAAAAGATCACACAAAAAATAAAAAATAAAATTTTTTTTTTTTTTTCAAAATGACACTGTTCATCGTCCCTGTCAAAGGGATGAGTGAACAGTGCTGGCTCTCCTGCTCTCCTCTGCCCTTCCAGCCTTTGTCCCCCACGGGTAGCCACATCACCCTCATCCTTATCCTCATCCCAATCCTTCTTCTTCTCCTTTAAAAGCTCCACCAAGCCACTGTTGTGAGAGAAATTTTTTTGGAAAAAAACAGTCGAGAGCCTCACACCTTCGACCAACCCCGCCTCTCCTTTGCCTTTCCCTCCACCTTAGGCATACCCTTAGACACTTCCCAAGCTTCACAACCTCCCCTAAACCATTACCAAAAGCCACTGTTACAAAGGAGTTTTTCGAAAAAAAAAACACCTGTAGCTTTCCACTTCGGCCAGCCAAACCACCCCTTTGCTCCTCCACCCTTCACCTTACCCTTAGGTAACTCAATAAACAAAAAAACCTCTCAAGCCTAAACCCCCCAACCCACTGTTTCGTAAGTGTTTTTTCAAAAAAAAAATTCTTACAGTGCCTTCCCCATTCGGCCAGGCTACCTTCCACTCACCTAGCCCCTCCGCCATCGCCATAGCTCGGTCCTAGACCCCCGGGCACTCCCCTAGCAGCCACCTAGCCACCGCCGTCCACCACCGCGTCCACTGTCGAATTTTTTTAAAAAACAATTTACAGTGAGGCCGCCCTCTTTGGCCAGCCGCTCCCACTCCACCCGGACTTCCTCCACCCCGTCTCAGTCCATCCTTGGACCTCCGAGGTCTGTCGCCTTCATCCACTAGGCCCTCCCAGCCTCATCGCCGCCGTCCGCAGCCGCCACGCCCCAGGAAGCTCGCCACCGCGCAAGCCGGTCCGTGAGGGTATACACCCCCTTCCCCTTGCTTTAGCCTCTTGATTTAGCATTGTAAAGGACCCCTGGTCCCATTCCAGGGGTCCCCATTTTGTTTTTCTTTTTCTTTTTCTTTTTTTTAGTAGTTAGAAAAGAAAAAAAAGAAAAAAAAGAAAAAAAAGAAAAAAAAATAGGCCGACCTTGAGGCGTGGCCACGGGCATAGCCCTCACCACCATGCACGACCACTCCCGAAGGTCTGGGGGGTCCTCAATCAATGAGTGATCCCCCTAAACTCCCATTGCTCCACCCAATCAGCCACCCAAGCTTTTTTCCAAAAATTTTTCAAACAAAAATCGTTTTCAGGACACTGCCTTTAACCACGGTTTAACCATGGTTAGACCCGGCCTTGGTGAACACTGAGGCCAAGGTTAGACTCACCACACTCCAGGCTATACCCTTGTACAATTTCAGCTCCTAATTCGCACTCTAACCATAGTTAAATCGACCCCAAAGTGGGGTCGACAGTGTAAAAATCTGTGCGAGGAGACGACTTTGGGCCTCTGTGGGGCCTACATCCGGCCTCCCCTTAGGCCCCATAAGGTCCCAAATTGTTGCCCATATAGCAGGCTTCACGAGCATGGTCTCGGATCCCTCGTAGATTGAGCCAATCAGCGGAACAATCGCCGCAAAGTTTGAAAAAAAATCTATTATGGTGAAAATCGTCATTTTATGTGATGTTTTTCGGGGCAACTTTGGGCCACTGTGGGACCCACATACGGCATTCCCTTGGGTCCCACAAGTGCCCAAATTGTTCCCCACATATCAGGCTACCCACTGGTGGTCTCGGATTCCCGCGATTCCCCCGTTAACCATAGTTAAATTCATGTTAACTATGGTTAAATATTTGATGAAAATTTGGAGTTTTTTGCAATTTCGGGTATTGTTAGGGGCCCAGACCGGGTAGGAGGCCATTCTAGGCCCTGCCATGGACCCTGGGCCCATTTTTGCTTCAGTCGGCCCCTTAACCATGGGTAAACTCACCCGTGGTTAACATTTAACCATGGTTAAGCGGCCCATCACCTAGCAAAAATTCTGAAAAAATCATCAAAAAATCATAAATATTACATGAAATCCAGAAATGTCTTCAATTGCATTTTTTATTATGGTTAAGACACTTAATTAGAGTCGACCCCATATTTGACCCTTAACCAAGGGTAAAAAAATCCTGACCCGGAAAAAATCTGGAAAAATGCTCAAAAAATCCAAAATATTAGGAGAAACCCAAAAATGATCTCTTTTGACCATTTAACCATGGTTAAGACCCTTAACCATGGTGACCTCCCCTCCTTAACCGCGGTTAAGCACCTTTGACCGCTGGGAAAAATCTGAGAAAATCCCAAAAAAATCAGAAAAATTCAAAAAGACCAAAAAATCTGATATTGAACTTTTTAACCATGGTTAGCACCCCTAACTAGGGTTAATCACCTTTCTTAACCCCGGTTAGCAACCCTAACCCTCGGTTAAGACACCCTGGGCCTACCGGGCCTCACCCCTTGGCCTACCGAGCTTAATCTCGGCCTACCGGACCAAACCCTAGCCTATCGGGCTTACCCTTGGCCTACCGGGCCCAATCTCGGCCTGCCGGGCCCAAACTAGCCTACCGGGCTTCACCTTCGGCCTATCGAGCCCAATCCTAGTTTATCGGACTTACCTTAGGCCTACCGGGCCCAATACCAAGCACTTGACCAACCCGGTCAACCACCCCTAGTCTCCCGGCTAGACCCTAAGCCACCCTTGGTGCACACACACACACACCCCTAGCCTTGGCACGGGCTCATGTGCCAGAACTACGCTCGGTCGGATCTCACCCATATGTGTGTACGTAGGCAGCCCAACCCGGGTTCGACCCTAGTCTACGAGTTTCTCTTTCTTAGATTAGCATTATCTTAAATACTTAAGGCACTTGATTAACATTGAGTTTAATTTGGCTTAACCCTAGTAAGTAGGGAACTACTGAAAAGTGGAAGTGTCGGGGTGCCTAACCCCTTCCCTGGACTTAACCGAACCTCTTACCCTAATCTCGGGCCACAGACCAAGACCTTATTCAAATCCCGGGGACTTATCCCTTCCGAATGAATAGGTGGCGACTCTTAACTCAACCCGTGAGATGCAAACCAGGGTTTCCCCGAAACCCGCGCTCACAGCTCTGGCGACTCTGCTGAGGATTTTAAGGTTCAACCCGGAACCTAGGTTTAAGCCAAACTAAACATCAAATTAATCAAATGCTTAAGTATTTAACATAATACTAATCATTTTACATCTCTTTGATGATTTGTGTACTGTGCATATCATTCATACCATTGTAGTGTAATCAACTCAATGCCTATTAGACAGACTTATTACGCTCACGGCTGCTGGATGACTATCCTCAGTGACAGGGGCTTAACAGTCTTGGAGGTCCGCGGAACTTGTCCTGTTGGGTGACTATCCTCAGGAAACGGTTCTGAACGCTCCCGCTTACACCCATCGTCCCTTTCAGGGAGTCGCATATACGGTGTTAAGTGATCCCTCCATCCTTAGGAACACACTCTTGCATACCCCAGCATGCATACATATAGCCTAGGTTAGGGTATAGTTTACAAGCAGCCCACCTGGAGGGATACTCTAAACCCTAACTTGCTTGCACCCTATACCTGTCCCCAGTCATGGTTGACTACCTGGGCACACTCTACCCGGATAACCACCCATCAGGGGCATGTAATGAGCCAACCTTGTGCTTGTAATAAAACACATCCTACCCTGCTTCCTGACATAGCATATGGGGTTCAAATCCCAGTCGATTAGGTCTTCACCAGACCTATACCCGACCTTGACCTGATAGGCCCCCGGTTCCCAACAACCCGGGTAAAGCATGCCGGAACTCTGTCTGTCTGCCCTATCGGATCACATGTGCCTTGTCACACCCAGAAAATATTGCATCATTTTTGCATATTTCATCTGCATACACAGTACACTCACATCGAGTCTAGATGACAGGTCCTTCAGGGATAACCCAGTCAATTGGTCAACCGGCCCGGCCTGTGCATTTGACTTCTCAGGGGGCATGTGATCACAACCTCCAGAAAGCAATTGAGGTCTTTACCCCGAGTCAGAGTATCGCTTGGGCTCAGTACTACAAAACTGGGACTATCCTAAACCTATCCATGGTTAAACTAGATCCGCGCCTCATGAACGCAGATTTCCAGTGTTGGAACCCATCTTACATGGTGTTCCATTTTGGTAAGAACAAACTGTGTCCAACACTGGAAGAGATTCAGCGCATCTTAGGGTTAAACATGGACGGCGTAGCCATAGTACCGCGCTACAAGACAACATACTAGGCAGACCTGTCTTGGTTTTTGCATATCAAGCCTGCCTGCTTGTAGCTCGGTCCTAACAGCTCTTTTTGGTCGGATACCAGTAGAGTATCTTGAGAAGTAGTACAAGAACAAGTGAAACCCTGACTCCATTACAGCAGAACTTCCCGGTCTCAACGCCCTTGCACTGTTAGCCATATCTCGACTAATACTCCTGAGGTGTCGTACACCTGCGAAGTTAGTACTGGTAGGGACACCTACAGTTCTGGAACCATCATACCAGTCATCCTTACAGAGCTTCTCAGGGCTCCCAATCAAACAACAACCCGCAGAAGGGACATCTTCCATGCCAGTACACCTCTTCTACACCTGTGGTTAATGGGATACCTGCCCATGATCATAGCCGTACCAGTCAACCTCCGTGAAGCTTACAGTCTGCCTCGGAAGATTTCCCAGAATCAAGGCCCGATAACGATTACGGACATCAAGAAGCTCGACCAGTTTCTCCAAACCCTGACAGAGGAGAAGATTGTGTGACAGTGCGAATGACTTGTACTGAAAAAAGCTACCTCGCATTATCATCACCAGAAGGCGATGCATGATCCTTGTCGGACTTACGAGCTCTGCAGTCTACGCTCCACTCCTAGTCCTTCGACAGTTCAGATTCCCTCAGCGCATCTCAGTGATGGACCGATAGGGAAATGATTGGATCACCTTCACAGCGCACTCCGACAGCCTCACTCGCTGATTCTAGTCAGATTGGCAAAACTCCAGGCGAGATCAGTGGCTTGACTTTGGGGTCACATCAGGACCATCTAAAGATACAGCATACCAGCTTTGGGTGGAAGACCTTGACACTCCACCCAGCATGCCCACACCCAGGGAACTACCCACACCAGTCTTAGCTCCATCTCACAGAACAATACCCTTAGCTGAAAAGGTAGTTCCCTAAGGAGACATCTTCTTGGAGAGACAACTCCAAATCCAGTTGAAGGAGAGCGGCTACGGAAAGCTCAACAGGCATCCAAGCTACAAGAAGCAGAGCGGGACATCAAACCTCAAGCCATACAGGAGCAGATCGAGCATCTTAAGCAAATACTCCAGTTTTACCAGAAGAATAGGAGAGGCGATACTAGAGAAACAGTCATCATCAGGGCCCAACTGCACTTCTACAAAGAGCATCTCGACAGTGCAAAGGCTGAGATGACCGCTTGGATCCGACAGTTTGGATTCTGAATGTTCAACGCCAGACAATTCCTAACATGGAGGTTGAGGTTACATCCCTCCAACAGCAAATCATGGGCCTAGACGGTGTGCCCGACCGCTTGACTTCGCGATCCCTGATGGACCTGCCTAGGATCGAGTCTTTTTCTCTTTTTGAGTCATAGTCCTGTACTCTTTTCCTGCACAAAGTCCTTCCTTGCTTCTTCTTCTCGCATCATGAACGTGCATGTTTAGCCGGCAAGTCACTCTATTCACAATGATACCACGACATTAGGCACAAACACCTGCACTGGGCCCCTCTGGCATTAATGCATCATCCATGCACCCTCATCATTAGCCATGCATTATATTTACACTAACTACGGTCACTACACATACACTATATGTACACTGCACCTTACACTTGCACTTGCATCATCGGTACGCTACACTAGCAGCACCGGCACACTACATTAGGCATTTACACATGCACTGTCACCGCATCTGCATACTAGGGCACAACACTTGCACTTATGTAGAAAATGTACAACCCAGTCTATCCTAGGCTAGGCATCGCCCTCCAAGCTGTAAGAGTCCAATCTATCCTAGCCAGGGCATCATTGCCATTGCACTCACTGCATTAGCATCACTCGAGTACAGCCCACACATCATGTAGTCGACAGCACTCCTAAAAGTGACCCAACTACAAGAATCAATAGACCATGTCTATCCTTCACTATATCCCATCAGGAGTGCTGCTTAGGGTCGAGTCTTTTCTCTTTTTGAGTCTCACCTCATTCATTGGGTTTTTACCCGTGCATGCTCATGTATTTTAGATTCACATACCTTACCTTCAGTATTGACTCGCTCTATCTTTCCAGATCTCACCTTACTAAGACGGTAACTTAAGGACTCAAGCGATGGAACTCGGAGAAGCATCGAGCAGCCAAGAAATCATCTTAACAACCCTCCTCCGTCAAGAGCAAGACATAAAGGAAATCAAGTCTCTCCTCCAAGATATGGCTACCGCTCTCGATAAGCTCCAGGTGGCACAAGGGCAAACCCAGATCTGTCCCCCTACCTCTCAGACAAACGCATCCAACCCAGTGGCACAACCACATAAACCTCCATCTAACCCGCTCCCCAAGCCTAAGAAAGAGCGGGCACCACCCAAGCAGTTCACCCCTTCTCCTCTCAGCTAACTCCTACCAGTTCTCATTGATAGGAAATTGATCACACTCCGTGGTCCTACCCCATTGCAACCCTTAGCCAAACGGAACCACAACTACAAGGAGCATGAACACTGTGCTTTTCATCAAGGCCCTGGGCACTCTACTGATCACTGCATCGCTTTGAAGCATGCAGTTGAAGACCTAATCAACGAGGGCAAACTTGATTATGTGCCTGGTAGCTGGAGTTCCTGAAAACCCTATCCCCTCATCAACCCATCATCAAGCCGCCTTCATGCCACCTAGAGCAGTGTCTTGACCAACTTATCTGAAGAGGGAGACCTGAAAGCGAAATGCTGAGTTCGGTTGATCAGAGCCAAGCCCAGTCTAAGTCTGTCTTAGTTAGGATTTCTTTCATGTGAGAGTCGGCCGCAGTGGTCCTGCATGAGTCCAGTCAAACTCTTTTAATTCAATGAAATCACTTTTTTAAAGAGTTTCATCTTCATCCTTGCGTAGCATAGCTGAATGCTTCCTAAGCTTATCTGCCTTAACAAGAGATCACCTAAACAGATAATCAAACTCATAATCCCCAAGGGCAGAATACAGAATTCTCATCCAGGAACCTTGTCCTGTACAGAACTGGGTAGCATCTCTGAATGTGAAGGTCAAGACCTCGCCACACCAGGGGCAGGGGGCAATCAAAAGCAAGGGGCAAGCCCATCTCCGGTCATCCGACGTAAGCTCCCCCAGGACAATACTTGGAGCAAGGGGCAACTTGAACAAGAGCTGACACCCGAACAAGTAACTAACAACTGCGGGAAAAGTTGCACAGATTTACTAGGGGCAAATACCTCACCCGACAAAGCAAGGGACAATATCAGAATGACTTCCGGATCCCAAACCAATCAAATTGGCAAAATCAAAGAACAGCGCTTAAGGTCTTGCCTAATAACGCTTGCACTTTTAGCCGCTTCGGGAAAGGACAGGAAGCCATCTTTGGCACCCCTTCATCCCCTTCAATGTAAACCCTTTTTACAGATCAATGAAATCTGCTAGTTAGCCCCTTTGAGCCTAACAGCCTTTCTTTCATAAAACCTCTTCAGGGACACCCTCCCTTGCCAATCTGTGGTATTTGCTTGAACTACGTCATGACCTGATCCTACAAAGGGTACGTAGGCAGCCTGAAAAATCAGGTGCGGTCATAAAAATGGATCATACCCCCCCAATCTCCACTACGTAGAGTCAAACCATCCCCAGTGGAACCAAAGCCTCTTTGGAATGTCTCCCTGCAGAGATAGAGCAAAAAATCCTCTCAACTTCTCCAGTCAAGGGTAAAAAAAAAAAATTCCATTAAAGGAAAACCCAAATAGAAGTTGAAACATTTTAAGAGTCAGAAACTCCCCATAAAGACAACTTCTCCGGACTCTGTCCCCAGCAGAAACCTTTCAAGGAAAATCTCTCGCGAAAGAAAAAAAAATCCCAAAGCAGAGATAACCTCTCTCGAAACTCTCCCCAGCAGAGACAACCTCTTTTAAATTCCAAAAAAAAAACAAACTCCGCTGGAAATTCAAAAATACAAATCCTCAGGAGAGTACAACAAGTACAACGAAAGAGATCCCCAAAAAAGAGTAACTGCAAAGGAGAAATCCTAGGGTGTCCCAAACTTCGGTCCCCCAGCCTACATTTCATCCTATCACAAGTCTTCCTAGATCCCCTAGAGACTGAAAGTGCAAGCAGTTTATCACGCAAGTATCCGAAAGCGAGACACCGACATCTAAGGAATTGGAACAAAACTCCGTTCAAATCCATCACGGGCCCAATGAAAACCAGAAATGGCATTGGTGCGCAAAAATTACGCGAACCCCAGACCTGGTTTCGAGACCAGGGGCAAAAAATGGAAGAAAACTTATCAGCTTCGCAGGCATGAGGAAAACCGGCAACGGCCTCATTACGTAAAAACTATGCGAACCCCATTGACTTGGTCATTCCAAGGGTAAAAAAGTGAGAAAAGCTGAAGAGCAGTTTAGCAAAAGAATCCGGCAACAATCAGGCTCGCCGAACTCCCGACAATCCCCCACAAGTCACTAGCAGATAGCCTGGAGAAACAGACCCTCGACAGTAGCCTCCAGCAGAGCTCAATTCCCCAATAAACAGCAGATCATCAGCAGTGGTCCGCAACAGTGTCACATTCCCCAACGAATCCCTAGCAGAAGCTTCTAATTGCTCTCTATAAATATTCTCCCCTACAAGAATCTAAAAGCATCCAGTTAGCTTTTAATAAGCTTCTCCCCAGCCGGAATACTCAATCAGCAGCAAGGTAGAGCAACTCTTATTGGCAAAGTGACCCCAGGTCCCCAGCAAAGCTCAACTCCGCAAGATGCAAAGCATGACTTCATCGATGTCACAACAGGACAAATTTGCTTAGCATCGTACTCTACCCCTAAGGACAAAATCCATTCACCCTGTGAAAGTGATCTCCTTATTAAATCACATTAGCAAAGGAAACATTCAACTTCAAATTATGAGTCTCCTTCTGGTCACCATCAGAGTTCCCATACTCGTCGGATCAGCCATCTTCGAAGTCTGTCAAATCCCGTGACATCTTCCAAGTCTGTCAAATCCCGTGACGTCTCTCAATCACCGCCAGAGTCCCAATACTCACCAGGTCAATCACATTCTAAGTGTCTTTCCACCGGCTTGGCCAGGTCAAACAGAACTCAGCAATCGCCCGAGATGCATCACGGTTTCAACAAGAAGCGAGAGCAAAATCGAATGCCTTCAGAATCTTCAAATAGTAAAGGACTGGTCTCCAAGAGCGCGTCATATACTCAACCCTCCTTCAACCTGCATGCCACACTAGGGAAATCAGGACTAGTCTAACCTCTCATGCATAAGTCAAGCCGTGTAAAGCTGCACACTAGTTGCACACGCTTAATCGAGTCGCACATAATGCACTCTAGTTACTTAAATCCAGTTGCAAACTAGTTGCGCACACTCAATCGAGTCGCACATAATGCACTCTAGTTAATCAAATCCATCTGCAAACTAATTGCACACACTCAATTGAGTCGCACATAATGCACTCTAGCTAATCAAATCCAGCTGCACACTAGTTGCATACACTCAATCGAGTCGCACATAATGCACTCTAGTTACTCAAATCCAGTTGCACACTAGTTGCACACACCCAATCGAGTCGCACATAATGCACTCTAGCTACTCAAATCCAACTGCACACTAGTTGCACACACTCAATCAAGTCATTCACTGCACTCAAACTAATTGCATCCAAATTTCACATTGCACTCTAACTGCACAAAATCAAGTTGCACTCAATACATCATAGCTACGTATTAGCTGCATACAAGGTGAAAGCCTTATCCAATACATTCAAGTCGCACAACACATTACATGCACTTAATCATGTCGCGCACCTTAGCATCAATCATCTTGATCAAAATCCAGTACCTTTCAGTCATATCAACATCAATTCGGCTAGTGCCTCCAGGCCATACCTCAAATCTTTGAACATTCTGTGGGTACCTTTACAGTGTACACCACTGGACATCCCGTGTGTACCTGGACAGTGTACACCACCCGCATGTCCTCTTTGTGACACCCCCTTGTGTCCTGGGCATCCCAGGTGAGCGTCGACATAACGCACTTTGTCGACACCTCGCATGCCCGACATCCCGCGTGTACCTTGACAGCGTACACCACCCGTATGTCCCCTTCGTGACACCCCCGTGTGTCCTGGGCATCCCAGGTGAGCGTCGACATAACGCACTTTGTCAACACCTCGCATGCCCGACATCCCGCGTGTACCTTGACAGTGTACACCACCCGCATGTCCCCTTTGTGGCACCCCAGTGTGTCTTGGGCATTCCAGGTGAGCGTCGGCATTACACACTTTGTCGACACCTCGCATGCCCGACATCCCGCGTGTACCTTGACAGTATACACCACCCGCATGTCCTCTTTGTGACACCCCCGTGTGTCCTGGGCATCCCAGGTAAGCGTCGACATAATGCACTTTGTCGACACCTCGCATGCCCGACATCCCGCGTGTACCTTGACAGTGTACACCACCCGCATGTCCTCTTTGTGACACCCCCGTGTGTCCTGGGCATCCCAGGTGAGCGTCGACATAATGCACTTTGTCAACACCTCGCATGCCCGACATCCCGTGTGTACCTTGACAGTGTACACCACCCGCATGTCCTCTTTGTGACACCCCGTGTGTCTTGGGCATCCCAGGTGAGCGTCGACATAATGCACTTTGTCGACACCTCGCATGCCCGACATCCCGTGTGTACCTTGACAGTGTACACCACTCGCATGTCCCCTTTGTGACACCCCCGTGTGTCCTGGGCATCCCAGGTGAGCGTCGACATAACGCACTTTGTCGACACCTTGCATGCTCGACATCCCATGTGTACCTTGACAGTGTGCACCACCCGCATGTCCCCTTTGTAACACCCCCGTGTGTCCTGGGCATTCCAGGTGAGCGTTGGCATAACACACTTTGTTGACACCTCGCATGCCCGACATCCCGCGTGTACCTTGACAGTGTACACCACCAGCATGTCCCCTTTGTGACACCTTCGTGTGTCCTGGGTATCCCAGGTGAGCGTCGACATAACATACCTTGTCGACACCTTGCATGCCCGACATCCCGCGTGTACCTTGACAGTGTACACCACTCGCATGTCCCCTCTGTGACACCCCCGTGTGTCCTGGGCATCACAGGTGAGCGTCGACATAACACGTTTTGTCGAAACCTCGCATGCCCGACATCCCACGTGTACCTTGACAGTGTACACCACCCGCATATCCCCTTTGTGACACCTTCGTGTGTCCTGGGTATCCCAGGTGAGCGTCGACATAAGGCACTTTGTCGACACCTCGCATGCCCGACATCCCGCGTGTACCTTTACAGTGTACACCCCCCGCATGTCCCCTCTGTGACACCCGTGTGTCCTTAGCATCCCAGGTGAGCGTCGATATAACACACTTTGTCGACACCCGAAATGCCTAACATCCCCTGTGTTCTCGACACCCAGTGTGTCCTCCGATCGATCCGGCTAATATCCCCCGGGAAACGTTGTTTCGATTGATCCCTTTCGACGCTTCCGAGCGACATTTTCTTCCGGCCAGCCCCTTAGGGCCATGCCATCTCTACATTCATGTTCTTCCCCTGCTGCTCGCTATCCTCTAGCAGTAGTATTCATCATTTCACCACACTCACAGCATGCATCGTTCCTAACATTCATCTCGGTGTAAAAATAGGATGTTTCCAGTCTTTGCCGTTCAATCGCCATCCTGGCACTCTCCGGCAAAGAGGGGCAGCTGTAAGCACCCAATTTTTACACCCTGCTCACCTAAACCTAGGTCTAGCCCAAGCCCTAGGCAAAGTCCCATGGGCTCAAGGCCCCTTTTCAAGTCCCAAATGGATAAAACCTTGTTTGTGGGCCCAAGCATGGGCCCATTAAGCCAAATCTAAGGTAGGAACCACACTACCCCTTTTTAAAATTCAAATTTTTGTTTTAGATTAAAGTACTTTTTGCTTTCCCCACATGTGTGGGGGTTTAGCCCAAAAAGGAAATAAAACAAAAGTTTGAAATTCAAAAAATAATAATAAAAAAAAAAGAAAAGAAAAAAAAGAAACCATGATTTTTTTAGGGTAGTAGGGGGTGGGACCCACCCTAAACCAAATAAAAGATCACACAAAAAATATAAAAAAATAAAAAAAAATAAAAAAAATTTTCAAAATGACACTGTTCATCGTCCTTGTTAAAGGGACGAGTGAACAATGCTGGCTCTCCTTCCACCCACCTAGCCCCTCCGCCATCGCCATAGCTCGGTCCTAGACCCCCGGGCACTCCCCTAGCAGTCACCTAGCCACCGCCGTCCACCACCACGTCCACTGTCGAATTTTTAAAAAAAAAAATTTACAGTGAGGCCGCCCTCTTTGGCCAGCCGCTCCCACTCCACCCAGACTCCCTCCACCCCGTCTCAGTCCATCCTTGGACCTCCGAGGTCTGTCGCCTTCATCCACTAGGCCCTCCCAGCCTCATCGTCGCCGTCCGCAGCCGCCACGCCCCAGGAAGCTCGCCACCGCGCAAGCCGGTCCGTGAGGGTATACACCCCCTTCCCCTTGCTTTAGCCTCTTGATTTAGCATTGTAAAGGACCCCTGGTCCCATTCCAGGGGTCCCCATTTTGTTTTTATTTTTCTTTTTTTTAGTAGTTAGAAAAGAAAAAAAAGAAAAAAAATAGGCCGACCTTGAGGCGTGGCCACGGGCATAGCCCTCACCACCATGCACGACCACTCCCGGAGGTTTGGGGGGGTCCTCAATCAATGAGTGATCCCCCTAAACTCCCATTGCTCCACCCAATCAGCCACCCAAGCGTTTTTCCAAAAACTTTTCAAACAAAAATCGTTTTCAGGACACTGCCTTTAACCACGGTTTAACCATAGTTAGACCCGGCCTTGGTGAAAACTGAGGGCATGGTTAGACTCACCACACTCCAGGCTATACCCTTGTACAATTTCAGCTCCTAATTCGCAATCTAACCATAGTTAAATCGACCCCAAAGTTGGGTCGACAGTGTAAAAATCTGTGCGAGGAGACGACTTTGGGCCTCTGTGGGGCCTACATCCAGCCTCCCCTTGGGCCCCACAAGGGCCCAAATTGTTTCCCATATAGCAGGCTTCACGAGCATGGTCTCGGATCCCTCGGGGATTGAGCCAATCAGCGGAAAAATCGCCGCAAAGTTTGAAAACAAATCTGTTATGGTGGAAATCGTCATTTTATGTGATGTTTTTCGGGGCAACTTTGGGCCACTGTGGGACCCACATACGGCATTCCCTTGGGTCCCACAAGGGCCCAAATTGTTCCTCACATATCAGGCTACCCACTGGTGGTCTCGGATTCCCCCGTTAACCATAGTTAAATTCATGTTAACTATGGTTAAATATTTGATGAAAATTTGGAGTTTTTTGTAATTTCGGGTATTTTTAGGGGCCCAGACCGGGTAGGAGGCCATTCTAGGCCCTGCCATGGACCCTGGGCCCATTTTTGCTTCAGTCGGCCCCTTAACCATGGGTAAACTCACCCGTGGTTAACATTTAACCATGGTTAAGCGGCCCATCACCTAGCAAAAATTCTGGAAAAATCATCAAAAAATCATAAATATTACATGAAATCCAGAAATATCTTCAATTGTATTTTTTACTGTGGTTAAGACACTTAATTAGAGTCGACCCCATTTTTGATCCTTAACCACGGGTAAAAAAATCCTGACCCGGACAAAATCTGGAAAAATGCTCAAAAAATCCAAAATATTAGGAGAAACCCAAAAATGGTCTCTTTTGACCATTTAACCATGGTTAAGACCCTTAACCATGGTGACCTCCCCTCCTTAACCGCGGTTAAGCACCTTTGACCGCTGGGAAAAATCTGAGAAAATCCCAAAAAAATCAGAAAAATTCAAAAAGACTAAAAAATCTGATATTAAACTTTTTAACCATGGTTAGCACCCCTAACTAGGGTTAATCACCTTTCTTAACCCCGGTTAGCAACCCTAACCCTCGGTTAAGACACCCTGGGCCTACCAGGCCTCACCCCTTGGCCTACCGAGCTTAATCTCGGCCTACCGGACCAAACCCTAGCCTATCGGGCTTACCCTTGGCCTACCGGGCCCAATCTCGGCCTGCCGGGCCCAAACTAGCCTACCGGGCTTCACCTTCGGCCTATCGGGCCCAATCCTAGTTTATCGGACTTACCTTAGGCCTACCGGGCCCAATACCAAGCACTTGACCAACCCGGTCAACCACCCCTAGTCTCCCAGCTAGACCCTAAGCCACCCTTAGTGCACACACACACACCCCTAGCCTTGGCACGGGCTCATGTGCCAGAACTACGTTCGATCGGATCTCACCCATATGTAAGTACGTAGGCAGCCCAACCCGGGTTCGACCCTAGTCTAGGAGTTTCTCTTTCTTAGATTAGCATTATCTTAAATACTTAAGGCACTTGATTAACATTGAGTTTAATTTGGCTTAACCCTAGTAAGTAGGGAACTACTGAAAAGTGGAAGTGCCGGGGTGCCTAACCCCTTCCCTGGACTTAACCGAACCTCTTACCCTAATCTCGGGCCATAGACCAAGACCTTATCCAAATCCCGGGGACTTATCCCTTTCGAATGAATAGGTGGCGACTCTTAACTCAACCCGTGAGATGCAAGCCAGGGTTTCCCCGAAACCCGCGCTCACACATACTTTTGCATGAGTTCATTGCAACTTGTCATCCAAAATCGCTTTTACATTCTCGAAAGACCTTTATTTCACGTGTCATCGCAGTTGCATGTGCTGGATTATCAGCCAACTTTTCTACCATATCAAGCAAGTCACTCATTACTTCTGGTAAGTTTGACAATGTATCAGGGCTATACTGAAAGACTGGCTTAAGAAAATAACTAGCTGCATGTAGACTTCGATGAAGTTGTTTGTCCCAACATCGATCAATTATATTAATATAAGGTGCATACAATCTCTTCTTATTACTAAACAATGTCTTAATTGCTTCTTGAGCTCGATGCATCCCCTCATATAAATATCCCATCGCTGGCCTCTCATCAGAATCTACAATCATCAATACTCGGACCAATGGCTCTGTGATTCTAACGAGATATGTACAACCAGTCCAAAATTCAGAATCAAAAATAATTTCACATATTTCTTTCCCCTTAACAAACTTGGCATATTTAGAATCCAAAAATTATGTACGAGTAACCAAGTATTGCAAATCACTCCTATGCTAGAAAATGCTCTATAATGCAATAAATTTGTAGCAAATCAAGTAGCAGCAGGACAAATAATCTCTGTCCAGTTAGGCCTCTTCCTCAAAAGATTCAACACATATATGTAGTTATAAACAAATTTAGTGATTTTGGCCGCTTGCTCAATTACTTTAACCACATATTCCATTCTCCAATCTCTTTCAGAATAAGATTCAACCAATGTGCAATACAAAGTGACTAATATATAAAAGGATATTCTTTAGTTAACAATCTTCCTGCAACCACATAGTTAGCCACATTGTCAGTCACCATGTGGACCACTAACTTTGGTCCAACCCATTCAACAACTTCTTTAAACAAGTTAAAAAGATTGTAGGCTGTCTTTACTATATCAGAAGCATCAACTAACTTAACAAAAACAGTTCCCCTCGGACAATAGGTTAAAAAATTTATCAAAGTTTTGTTCCTTGTATCAAGCCAATCATCCGCCATTATGGTACATCCAGTCTCTGACCAATGTGATCTAAATGTATCTAGATACAACTTCACTTCCCTCACATTTTGTCGTAGTATATGAGTTCGCATATCATGATATGAAAGAACTTTGTAACCCAGACCAATCCCAGTAATAGCATCGACCATAGGCTGGAAGTAAAAAGAATTGAATGCATTAAAAAGAATACATGTGTTGTACATCCATCTCCCAAGACTCAAGTCGCCATTTGTTTTTGCCTCCTTTGTAGCTAAGACACTTTTAATAGAAGGTTGAAAACCAGTAGTGGTACCTGGAGCAAAGTATGCATCAATTCCTAACCTTCCATCTTGTGCCTTCCCATTTCCCTTCCCTTGCATATTTCCTTTAGTCTTCTTTCTATCTATACTACAACCTTCATTAATTGAAATTCTCCTATTAGGCATTCGAGTTTGAGGAATCTCTTTTACCCCATCAACATCTTCCTCTACATCTCCCTCAAATTGGGACATCAATGGGTCATATGGGTTATTATCTTCATAGGTATCCTGATTTTCCTTTCTTACTTGAACAATATTATCCAAAGCTTCTTTCATTCGGAATCGTACATCATGTGGAACTTTTTTACATGATTCAACCTGCCCTTTAACACCAACTAAGTGTTGTTTCATTCTATTTATACCTCCCCCTTTAAACACCTTTTGACAACAAAGACATGTGTAATTTTTTTTCTACCTCTGGGGTCTCTACCCTCACTAACATACCTCCAAGCAATATCATTCTTTCCTCTAATATAAGCCACTAAGATCCATGTGGAATGTTGCTCGGATGAAGACATATTTGATACTTCTACTATGTCAGATTCTCAAATCTCAAGATTCTTAACACAAATACATAAGCACTGTAATATGAATTATATCATTCATAAACAAAATTTTATACATTCATTATCTAATAATATAGTCTGGGAAGCACGGATACGGATACGGCAAAACCTAAACAAACAGGATACGGATACGGCTAGGATACGTCTGTAATTTTAAAAAAAATAATAATAATAATACTATATTTTGTATTATAATTACAAAATAACCATTGGTTCAGTTCTGTTTATGTATAAAAAAATACCATATCCATGTAAAAGTAAAAGAAATAGGGTCATCTCATCATCCACAAAGCAAAAAAGAAAGTCATCCTATCATCCACTAAGCAAAATACAAAGAAGACCATGTCCATGCAAAAACAAAAGAGATAGGGTCACACCCCTGGGTCTCCAAAAAAAAAAAAAAAATTTAAAATAATATTCATGGTCGTATCCCGACCGTATCCTGGTCGTATCCCAACGTATCCATGTCGTATCGGAGTCGTATCCAAATTAAAAAACATATTTTTAATTAATAGGATACGTCTCAGCCATATCCCATACGTATCCAGCCGTATCGGAGGAGTATCCATATCCGATACGTATCGGATACGGGTACGAAGCCCATTTTAAAGTATCCGTGCTTCCTAGAATATAGTAAACAAAAATAACCTAAAATCTACATCATCAAGGCATCAACCCATTACTCATCCAATAAACTATTTAGTATTTATCATGTGATAAGATATTAAAATTTAAAATCATAAAACAAGACCATATTCAAAAAAAATAAAATAAACTACAATCTACATTCACCATGTAACCTATTAAAATCCCCAAATCTAACCTATTAAAATTTAAATACATAAAAGAAAACTATTAATCAAGAAAATAGAGAAAAAAAATAATAAACAAAATGTAGATTATAGATTAGCTTATTGTAAAAAAAAAAATAGCAAAAAAAATTAATCAATAAAATCTACATTCACCATCTACAATCTAAATGATTCATCTATTATTTATTTAAGGTACAAAAAGAGAGAAAAATTAGCATGAAACATTACCTTGAGTAGATTAGCCTCTTGAAGTAACCCTTTGTCTCTTTCTCTTCTTTATAAACCTCCAAATCTTACCTATTAAAATTTAAATGCATAAAAAAACCATTAATCAATAAAAAAAAATTAGTAAACAAAATGTCAAAACCATCTACAATCTAAATTATCCATCTTTTATTTATTTAAGGTGCAAAAAAGAGAAAAAAATTAGCATGAAATATTACCTTGGGTAAATTAGCCTCTTGAAGCAACCTTTTGTCATTTCGTCATTTCCTCTTCTTTATAAACTCTCAAATTTTACCTATTAAAATTTAAAAGCATAAAAGAAACCATTAATCAATGAAAAAAATAGTAAACAAAATGTCAAAAGACTCAAAACCATCTACAAACTAAATGATCCATCTTTTATTTATTTAAGGTGAAAAAAATAAAGAAAAATTAGCATAAAATATTACCATGGGTAGATTAGCCTCTTAAAGCAACCCTTTGTCCCTTCTTCTTCTTTATAAACCCCCAAATCTCTACTTTTTTGTTGTTGGAATATGTAGAGATCAAGAGCTTGAAAATGGAGAGATCCCAAGCTTGAAGATGAAGAGATCCCGAGCTCTCTCTATTTGGATGTAGAGATCAAGAGCTTGAAAACCCTCAAAATACAAATCTTATCTAGAGTTTCTTCTCCAAGAAGTCAAGAACCCTTCTTTGAAAAACCCCCCAAATCTCTACTCTTTCTCCTCTTCTTTAAAGTTTAAAAACTCCAATATCTAATTTATTTTTCCTTTTATACCTAAGGCAAGCAAAAACCTAATTTTTTAAAGTATATTTTAGTATTTTTCGGGTATTTGGCCGGCCAAAATGACCGGAAAACCTCAAGGGCACCGGAAACCACTAAAAGCGACGAAACCGGCCGGTTATCAAAATCGGTCACCAGTTCCACTGGTTCCCGTTTCAACTAGCCGGTTCCCACGTTTCTCAATAAATCCACCAGTTCTTAATTCTGCCCGATTCTGAGGGTTTTGGGAACCGGTTAGGGGACCGGTTCCACCAGTTCGACCGGCCGGTCCGGTTCGGTTCTGACAACACTGTTCAATACTATAAGTAATAGTCAAACTATAATAAAATTTGCTCATAATTAAAATGTTCAAAATAACATTCACGAGCAATTTTATTAAACCCATCTATAAACGTTCCTCTATCAACTAAAAAGTGAATGAAACTTGAAAGCAAAACACCATCAACAAAAGAGAAGAAAAAAATCTTTAGGCCTAGGAACAGAAAAATAAGTAGCACTTAACCAGAAACACAAACAAGCCTCTGAAATATGAAAAAGACTTGGGAGTCTAACACTACATTAAGAAAATCAAAAAGTAAATTACCTCAACTTGGCATATTCGGAACAGGCTATGACTATAGGGATGAAAGGGATGCAGGCTTTTCCACCTGCTCTGATACCCGCTCCTTCGCACCGCATATGGAAAAGGATCTGCTCTTGCCGATAGGGATGCTAGGATAGGAGGAGATGCTACTCATCTCGGTTAATCGATAGTTTCACTTTGAGCCTTACGTTTCAAGCTCCTAGCTTCCCTTACCAAAGGAAACGTCTTCAATGTTGTCGGCCAAATGACGCACTTGATCACAATTTTCAGCATCTACTACTAGGAGAGAAACAAGAACCAACATTAGAGACTGACTCTGCAGACAAATCTCGCCACTTCATTAAGAAAATCCAATAAAATCTCAATGAATAGGCATCTTCTGTAGTGTACAAGAAACGGAAATATTTCCGTCTCTAATGTTATTTCAATATTAGAAACAGAATTATTTCCGTCTCTATTTAATAGTTAATGACGGAATTATTTCCGTCACAAATAAGATATTAGAGACGGAACACGGTATTAGAGACGGAACTATTTCTATTGCCAACACGGTATTAGAGATGGAACTATTTACATCTCTAATGCTTCATTAGAGAGGGAAATAGTGACGGCATAAATGTATGCCTTTGTTCTGAATGAAGGTTTTAAACACGGAATATTTATCTGTCTAATTACATATTAGAAACAGATATGTGTTCCGTCTCTAATAGCATCAGTGACACGAGCATCCGTCACGGTATAGAGACGGATTTCTCGTCGGTAGTTTTGTTGTGGTGACTACTTCCGATTTACTGAAACTATTGTTCGAAAAACAAAAAATATTGGTCGATACATATCGAAATGGCTGGATATTTTTATTTCGGTGTGTGAGTGAGGTTTCGGTATAATCTTGGTTAGGTTTAAGTTTACCAAGATATGCGAAAAAAAAACAAACACACACCTCTGAAATGTAATTAATTAGATATGGAGGTGGTATCTTCTTCTTCTTTCTTTCTTCTTCTTCTTCCTACACGGTAGTAGTCGAAATAGTGTATTATGAAATTACCCCTTATGTATGAATCAAGACCTAGAAGGCGGTGAATAGGTTTTCCCTAAGGTTTGTCTATCAATTTTAATTTTATTAAATTAAAGTGCGAAAAAATTAAACAAATCACAACACCAAGATTTTTACGTGGAAACCTTTTCGGGAAAAACCACGGGATAGTCTAGCAAATGAGATTTAACTAAGAGCAAAAGTAACAAATACTTGCAAGACTTGGACTGTGCCCAACCGAACTTGACACAACGATCCTCAATAACTAATCTTCAACACCTCAATAAGCAATGGCATACTCGCAATCAACGTAATCAACTGCATTAGGTTGTGCTCTCATAAGAACTCTGCAACCACGACCTCTCGATCGATCTCCACCTACGACAGCTCCAGATTACTCCGACCACAAGATATTCACGATCCACTACACGGACCGATCTTCTTTTTCAAAGGCTTTGGCAAGTGTCAACCAAGTTTATACTCATGCAGGAGTTGAGAGGTTTAATTCAGTTTAAAACACAACCTAGAGTGATCTCATGAACATTAAGATTCAATAATGCAAGTATGGGATGTTTCATTGAAAAATTGCAACTTTAGTCTATAACATGAGAGAGAGAGAGAGAGAGAGCTCAAATGGATAAATCATCTACAATGAAAATACCCTGATAGAAATTTAGGAGCCTCTTCTCTTGGTCTCAAAAGCCCTAATTCGTAATAGAGTATACATTATATAGGCAAACCAAAAGCGGGAAATTAGAAGTTGCTAAAACCAAAAATCTACACAGGTGGTTCGAACAACCAAGGGGGTCGTTTGAATGACTTGAAGGCAATTCTCTAGAATTTTTTCACATAAATTTTTTCATGCTTGTTCGAACGACTTACAGGTGGTTCGAACCACAAAGTTAGTTTTTGCCCCCAAAACAGTTATTTTAACCCCTTAAGCATGTTTCTAACCTCCTAGGGTATATAGAACATTGTCTAAGTCAATTCCTCTTAAAGTAGATGTCTTTTAAGTCCCTTACCATTCCCAGGCACGTTTGAGGCGCTTGAGCATCATCTTTAGCTTTTTCATCACATGGATTTTAGCATTTGATCAATTTTGGATTGAGACAAACTTGATAACGTTTTGACTACAGAATTAACCAATCCAAAATAGGACTTTACATATTCGATAATTGTGAAGTGTTTATGAGGGGTATTTTTGACATTAACTAGAGGTCTCTAACAGGCTTCAGCACTTCTCACGTGACAAAACCTAGAAAAATAAGTCTTTGAAAAGCAAGCTGCTTTTCAGGTTTTTTTGAAAAAAAAAGGTCCTAAAAGAATTAAAAACTCTTTTATATGCACGAAGAAGTGGTAAATTTGAACATAAAGTTTTGTGATTGTGGCGCGAGTGTATTTGAAACGTTAGATTTGAATTTGCGTTAACGGCCAGGATTAGGTTTCGCGGAAGCACACGGATTACAATCTGTGGCATTTGGTTTTTTTCAATTTGCTTGGCGAGATCGAATCACAACCAATCGCGATTGAATTCAGGGAGAGTTCAATCGCACCCACCAGGTCAACACGTGTCCACTTTAACCCCTATTAACAATGGTTAAGATTCTCTAACCCTTAGTGTTTAAAATCTAACATTAATTTTTTTTTTATATTTAACTCTGGTTTTAAAAAATTAATATTTTTTAAATATTATTTTTTAAAAAAAACGTTAGAGAATCTTAACCACAGCTAAAAGGATTAATGGGACACATGTTGACGTGTGGACGTGATTGAACTCTCCTTGAATTCACTTGGGATTGGCTGTGATTTGATCTCTTGTTTGGCTACTCGTGTCTCTTCCAATTTCTTAAACCCAATAGGGATCTTTCGTGTTCATCTGGTGGCCAATCCTCTTTCCCTTGTCAGATATATATATATTATTTTCCACTCGGAACTTCCTCAAACAGTTATTACAGTGTAACCCTGCAATCCCCAAAGTTCTGTGTATCTAGGGGTGTATTAAGCCGAGCTTGAACTTGGATTGAACATGTCGAGCTCTGCTTGAACTTGGTTAAGCTTGATTCGGCCTCAAAATGTGAATAATCTTCATCGAGCTCAAACATTATTTAATTCGAGTTGAGCTAAGGTTGGCTCAAGCTTAATTCAGGAAAGGGCTTAATTTTACATGATTTTAATAAAAGTATTTATTATCATATTATTATAAACAGAATTAACAAATCCAATATCCATATACAGCATAAGATTTTGGGATAGTCATTTTATCTTGAGAATTGAGTTAGGTTGGAGTTTTTGCTTTTAGTTTTATTGTTATCATTATTATCTCTGAACTTATTTATTAAAAAGTATTATAATTTATGATAAAAATTAAATAAAAGTGTTATTTTTATTAATATAAATAACATTATCATAAAATGTTCAGCTAAGCTCATGCCTAAACAAGCCAAACTTTGAGCCAAGTCGAATCTAACCGGGTCTAGCTTAAGGTTGGCTTGTTTAAATATTCAATCCCAAATAAAAGTTTGGCTTGATTCCCTCCAACTTGAAATGACAATTTAAATTAGGCTCAAATTAGCGGATGAGAGCAACAAAAAATTTGCCTTGGGAAGTGGTAGTTTGGTAACTATGAACACAAAGAAGGATATTTTTTAACAGCAATTTTGTTTCCATAAATACGACATCCCAAGGCAAATTTTGGGTTGCTCCAACCAGAGTGAGCTCCTGCTCAAACTTATTCTCATATATAATACATCAGCACATCCATCGAAATCCAAAGCAACCAAAACCGATGAACAAGCTACAGATTTAACAGTTGATCATATCCATACAACTTCATCGGTAATACTCTCAATCACAGACTGTAGAAGCATAATAAAATACAAGCAGAGCTTAAGTTTGTCAAGTGAAAGAAATTGTAGCAGACATCAAAAGGTAGAGAAAACTTTTTCCTTTTTTTTTTTCGAAAAATAAGGTAGAGAAAACTTAAGACACCATATGTAGTAGTCTCTTTAGATAGTTCACAACCGCAAACTGATACTAAATCAAATTTCTCATACAATTTATATTGACTTAAATGGTTAAACACCAAGAAAAATGAAAAAACAAAAATTTGCCAGTAACTCTCTCCTAATGCAGAGAGTACAGACATCCTACTAAATTTCTCGCTGAACCACAGCGAACCATTACTAAAGTAGAGATCTAACTTCTGGAACCTGTCGAAATTCTGATTTATTAAAAAGCATGGATGATTACAATGACCTCAAATAAGGTTTATATAGAGAGTACATTGACCTCAAGACGGAAACCTAATCTGATCAAATCCTTGATTAATGCTAATTCAATGTTGTCTATGAGATCTTGGATGTTACATCATTATTTCTCTAACATAATATTTCCCAAATAGAACCCTAATAATAACACATTATCTAGGAAAAGCTATAAGAACCGCTTTATAACATTCCAACTGGCAGATATCTCTCAATGCAAACAGAGTTTACATGACCCAAAGGCACTTCTGGTGGACAATGGATGGACCAGATTCATCATATTCTTCCTTGGAGATCCACTTCTGCACCATTCAACACAAATCAGCAGGCCAACCACTAAGAACATTTTTCAAAAGAGAAAAAAAAAATAACAATGAAAGCACAAAATTCACCTCCTGGAAGGTACTGAGGGATGCTAGGATAGATCCACCTATCCAAACACTGTATTTTCTCTCGGGCGGTGCCACCACCTTGATCCTCATGCTGCTAGGAGCAAGTGCTGCAATTTCCTTGCACATACGGTCCGCAATACCAGGCAACATGGTTGAGCCACCATTGAGCACAATGTTTCCGTATAGATCCTTCCGAATATCGACATTGCACTTCATGATGGAATTGTAGGTAGTCTCATGGATTCCTGTAGCTTCCATTCCGATCAGGTATGGCTGGAAGAGGACCTCCGCGCAACGGAATCTCTCAGCTCCAATTGTGATTACCCGCCCATCAGGGAGCTCATAGCTCTTCTCGACAGAGGAGCTACTCTTGGCAATCTCCAACTCCTGCTCGTAGTCCAGAGCAACATAAGCAAGCTTCTCCTTCATGTCACGTACAATTTCCCCTTGATCAGCAATGTTGTAGCCTCTCTCGGTAAGAATCTTCATCAGGGCATCTGTGATATCACGACCAGCAAGATTCAAACGGAGGATAGCATGAGGGAGAGCATTTCCTTCAAAAATTGGCACTGTATGGCTCACACCATCACCAGAATCCAGCACAATACCTGTTGATCGAAATGGGATTTAAAATCAAAAAGTGTGGAAATCTCAAATATTTGGGTCATGATTGATAGTTGATACAAACCAGTTGTACGACCACTGGCAAATAGGGAGAGAACAGCCTGAATAGCAAGATACATGGCAGGCACATTGAAGGTCTCAAACATGATTTGAGTCATTTTTTCTCTGTTTGCCTTGGGGTTGAAGGGTGCCTCTGTGAGAAGCACTGGGTGCTCTTCAGGAGCAACACGAAGCTCATTGTAGAAACTGTGATACCAAATCTTCTCCATGTCATCCCAACTTTTCACTATACCATGCTCAATTGGGTACTTCAAAGTGAGGATACCCCTTTTACACTGGGCTTCGTCTCCTACACAGGCATCCATGACACCATTGTCTCCACGGCAGCCAACAATAGTGGGAAACACTGCCCTCGGAGCATCATCACCAGCAAATCCAGCCTGCAGATTAATGAAAAGCTTAAGAATTCTGTGGCTCAAGCATTAATGTTGCAGAAGTAACCAAGCTAGAACACCACTTAGTCGCATCACAGGCATAACGGAATTTGACTAACCTTGATCATTCCAGTTCCATTGTCAATGACAAGAGGTTGAATATCCTCAGCATCAGCCATCTTTTATAAACTAACCTGCAGAAAATGGATGATCAGAGTTAGGACATAGGGACAATAAAGAGTTTTTTTTTACATCAGTACTATTCTGTTGAGGGATGATTTAAATCTCTTCATATTGCATAAAAGATTTTGTTTTTAAAAAATCATGCTTTAGTCCTAAACTTTTGAAATAAAATTTTTTCTTTATGAAGGGATACAAACAGAGTTGATGATCCCATGAACTTGGTGCTCAGAAAACTTTTTCCGGGGATACGCCCCCGAACCCCCATTGTTAGCCCCCTTGCAAGAGAATCCTGGCTCCGCCCCTGATGCTGGGCCATCCACAACCAATGGACTAGTACCACTAGACTATGTCTAGATGTTGTATTGGCCACGACGCACCAGGACTGTCTTCTTAGACAAACCTACATTGACGCTGTTCCATAAGATTGTCTCATGATTATTCTAACAAGACAGGTCCAATGGACCCTTCTACTTGACTAATTATCGATGAGATAATCAGCTTAGGACCAATCCTTTTTTTTTTTATGAGAACCGTTTAATTTGCGATTAAAAATTGCTAAAAATTAAATCCTTATAATTTCTACAAAAAAAACTACTGAGGAAAGAGAGAAAAAGTGAACAAGAGAAACAGAAAAGATGGTGAACGTAGAAGAATACGGTTAGTTACCTTCGCCAAAAGGACAATAAGGTTGAAATGTAAGGGAAGAGCTTGGAGTGCTGCTACTGAAGGTAGCTACTGCAAACTTACTTCCTGGAAAACCAGGGAAGGAAATTGGTTGTAGAAGTGTACCACTTTCATTCCAAGCCAATGAACATATAAAGACCATAGGTGATTTTGGTTTTTTTAAGTGATTTGACTTAGATCACCCAATGGAAACTTAGGAACATGCATGAATATCTAAACTCTTATTCAAGTCACACAAGTAGGAGTTTCATAAAAATAAAAATTAAAAACAAGTAGGAGTTTTATAATTAAGGAACAAAAAAAATATTACTAAATAAAGACCAAACGTGATTTCAAGCCCCTACTTAAAGGAGATCGAATCATAGCCAATTGCGATTAAACTCGGGGAGAGTTCAATCGCACCCACAGTATCCATTTTAACCCCTATTATTAACCGTGGTTAAGATTCACTAACCCTTAGAGTTCAATAGTCTAATCTTGATTTTTTTAAAAAAGTTAACCCTAAGGTTAATTTTTTTTTAACCATATGATTAATTTTTAGAAAAACATTCTTTTTTTTCTAAAATTCAAGGTTAGATTGTTGAACCCTAAGGGTTAGTAAATCTTAACCACACTAAGTTGAATCGCGATTGGCTATGAATCGATCTCCTATTCAAGTCATAGAAATAGGAGTTGACCAAAAAATAATAATAAACAAAGACCAAAGGTGATTTTAAACTCCTATATATTCACAGTTCTATAAAGATCAAAAAATTAATAAATAAAGACCAAACGATGATTTTAAACTCCTATTCAAGTCATATAAATAAGAGTTCTATGAAGACCCAAAAAAAATTTAATAAATAAAGACCAAACGTGATTTTGGTTATATAAATAGTTTAAATACAATGCAAAGCTATGCTTCACGAGGTCCAAGCAGAACTCCTTTTTTTTTGGTATGGCGGTGGCAATTTTGTAATTACACAGAAAAAATATTTTACAAAATTTTTCTGCATTTCTCAATAATTACAAAAATATCACTGTCATACGCTAAAAACGAAGAGCCCTGCTTCAACGTCGTGTAACAGGCTCCGCCTCAAAATTAGTCTCCATATTAAAATGTTTCAACTATACTAAGCAATAGAATATTAGGCACGTGCACGAATACTTAAACTCCTATTCAAGTCACATAATAAAATTAAATAGGATGGTTTTTTTCAGCCATGTTTAGGTAGGAGCCAAGATTTTCTAGTAACACACACAATGGTTAATTGAAAATAATAATGATAGATTTGTAAACATTTATTAGGTGAGTATTGAATATTCTAAGTCTAGGGTACAGGGCACAACCCCCAAAAATTCTTTTGATGATTAAGTTTTGGGCAAAGGATTAGCTCTGGTGTCTGCCCGAGCTGGGCGCTCGGGCATCCACAAACAATAGGCCATCTGTTTCAAATTTCTGGGCAGAAGTCATTTCATCTGTCACCATCATTTTGACTTCTGCCCAATTGATTTTTTTTTCCTTTAAAAATGCCACATGTTTTATTGTTTGTGGATGCCCGAGCGCCCAGCTCGGGCAGACACCAGAGGTAATCATTTGCCTAAGTTTTGGGTCCATTTCTTTCATATATTTCATACATTCGTAACACATGAGTACATCTTTTACGAGTGGGTCAATCTATAGTTATTCCCAAATATTCTCCCAAATATGCTTTTAAATTCTAATCCTTTAATACAAATAATTAAATGTGTATTTGGATTTGATTTTTTTCTTGTTTTTTTTTTTTTCTTTTTTGGGTTCAACTCAACAATACCAGAAGGCAAAGCTAAAAGCCGACACAAAGGATAATCATTAAAATATTTAATTTTTCAATAAAACTATGATAACAAGTCTTTAATTAATTTTATAAATTAACTACCATTTTAATTAGGGAAATAATTTTAAGACCCTATAAGAGCCGTAGTCCTAAGATCAAATCGGCCACCATAAGGGAATAATCTCATCTTATCCTGTGCATGTGGCTTGGAAGCTGTTGCACGCGAGCCCAAGGGAGAACGTACTCTAAGAAGCTTAGATTCCCTCGTTTAACTAAAATCATTCACATGTATATGATTTAATAAATTAATTTTTCACTGGTCGTATGTCAAATGATTAAATAAGTAAAGCCAAACACACCCAAGATCTAATATGACCTTAGAAAATAGAAAAAGAAGCAAAGTCAAATCTAATCTTAACCTTTTTATTAAAAAAAAATCAACTAACGTTTAGAAAAAATATTTAAATATTTTAAATATTTTTTCTTAAAACTAAGGATAAGTGTGTGGACCCAAAATAGATAAATCTTAACCACAACTAAACGAAGAAAGGTCTAAAGATACACATGGGAACCACAAAGGTATAAACAAAATCCCTAATCCAATTATAACAGAAGAGAAAACGGACCCAAGGTCAGCTTAGAAGGTTACCCAGTTACCCCATTGGTCTAATCCCCTTTTTTATCATCCACCATCAACTGTGGTTAGCCCTTACAGTTAAGCAATCTAACCAGGAATTTTAGAAAAAATAAAAAATACTTATTTTAATTTAATTAAGTTTAACCATAGTTAAACATAGATTAAAAGAGACAAAGGACACTGCGGTCAGAGGACCCTAAGATCTTGTGGTCTGAGGCGTGTGTATGTGTATGGGGTGGGTGGGTGAGTAGAAGAGTGTGTGTTTTTTGTGTATACCAAATAAAATAAATAAAGAAATACGAAGAGAAGTTCTTGAATGGTAAAAGTTTCATTACGCAGTAAAGAATCAAAGGACAAAGACTTTGAGAAAAATACAGAGTTTGTAGAAAGAAAGAAATATAGGAAATCAAGCTCTTTCTCCTCTGATCCTACGAGCCAGCTGAATGTCCTTTGGCATGATCGTAACCCTCTTAGCATGAATTGCGCACAAGTTTGTGTCTTCAAACAATCCAACCAGGTAAGCTTCTGCAGCCTCCTGCAACGCTGCAACAGCACTGCTCTGGAACCTCAGATCCGTCTTGAAGTCCTGTGCAATCTCACGAACCAATCGCTGAAACGGAAGCTTTCGGATCAAAAGCTCCGTGCTCTTCTGATACTTCCTGATCTCCCTCAGTGCCACTGTTCCTGGCCTGAATCTGTGAGGCTTCTTCACTCCTCCCGTCGCCGGAGCCGATTTCCGTGCAGCTTTTGTTGCCAGTTGCTTCCTTGGTGCCTTTCCTCCGGTCGATTTTCTCGCTGTTTGCTTCGTTCTCGCCATTTCTAAACACAGAACAGTAGAGATGAAAAAGCTTCGTCGGAGAGAAAATAGACGATTAGGGTTTCGTTGGGTTGTGATGACTGTCGACGGTGAAGGTATCTATCTTATATGCGCGAATAGGTAGTAAATTTGAACAGAAAGTTTCGTGATTGTGGCGCGAGTGAATTTGGAACGTTGGATTTGATTTTACGTTAACGGCCAGGTTTTGGTTTCGTGGAAGCACACGGATTACGATCCATGGCTTTCGGTTTCTTTCTATCTGTTTGGTAACTCGTGTCTCTTTTTTATCTGAAGGGTTTTTGCATATCATGTGTTTAATTCTTCCCACTTTGCAAATACATTATTACACACTAGCGGGTGGCACGTGCGATGCACGTGAGAGTGAGGATTAAACTCTTCCATTCAATCACAATTGGCAGAAAGAGAGAGAGAAATAGGATGGGCGTTAGATAAGGAAAGATATTTTAATTGAGGAATCGTATTTTATCCGAGTACTATATAAAAGGAATACAGTTATTAAGTTACGTGTTATTTTAAGAATTTTAAAACTCAATCAACACCTTAGCCCACCAATTCTCACTTTAAGAGATTTAGAAAATAAAAATTCAATCAACGCCTCAACTATTAAGTTTTTATGTGTTATCTTTAAGAGTTTTAAAATTTTAAAATTCAATCAATGCCTTAGCCCACCAATTCTCACTTTAAGAGATTTAACAAATAAAAATTCAATCAACGCCTCAACCCTCCAATTCTCATTATAGTAGTATAGACATAGATAACAATTTTTTGCCAATAAATTCATTTTTTTCCAACAGTTAAACAAATCACCTCAACCAATGATTTCGTTAGACTTCTGTCTATATTTGATAGGCAAATAATTATTATGCCCTTAAACTACTTCATTAACCTTACAAAGTCTCTTTCTCCTCTTGAACTATGGTTAATAAATTTTAATCCTTATGATTAATTTTTTTTATATTTTCCTAAAACTCGAGGTTAACTTTAAAGGTTATTGAATCTTATCATGGTTAAATGGAGTTAAAATTAGGCAGGTTAATTTTTTCTAAAAACCAAGGTTAGATGTTTTAACTGTAAGGGTTAATGAATCTTAACCACAAGTAAAGGGAGTTGAAAGGGACATGTTAATTTTTAAAAAAATCTAAAAACCAAGGTTAGATATTTTAATCTTAAGGGTTTGTAAATCTTAACCACAGGTAAAAGGAGTTAAAAGGGACGCATTAAAGTTTTTAAAAATTTTCTAATAAAAACCAAGATTAAATGTTTAACCCTAAAAGTTAGTGAATCTTAACCACATGTAAAGGGAGTTAAAAGGGATGCATTAAAGTTTTAATTTTTTTTTTTAAAAAATCAAGATTAAATGCTTTAACCCTAAGAGTTAGTGAATCTTAACCACATATAAAGGGAGTTGAATGGTATACGTTAATTAAAAAAAATATCTAAAAACCAAGGTTAGATACTTTAACCCTAAAGGTTAGTGAATCATATAAAAAAGACACATTAAAGTTTTTAAATTTTTTTTCTAAAAACCAAGATTAGTTGCTTAACCCTAAGGGCTAGTGCATCTTAACTACAATTAATGGGAGTTAAAAGGGGATGCAATAATGTTTTATCTTTTAAAAACTAAAGTTAGATGCTTTAACCCTAAAGATTAGTATATCTTAACCACAGTTAAAGAGAGATAAAAGGGGACATGTTATTTTTTTTTAACCAAAGTTAGATGCTTTATCCCTAAGGGTGTGAATCTTAACCACATTTAAAGGGTGTTAAATGGGACAAATTAACCATAAGGTTTAAAACTTGTTAACCATAGTTCAAAGCGGTTAAAGAGGTTTTGCAAGTTATGAAATATCTTAAGGTTATACTCATTTTTATAAATATGTAAGCTAAACTTAAGTTTTAGAAAAATATTTAAAAAATTAATCTTAGAGATTAAAATTTATTAATCATTGTTCAAGAGAAGTTAAAGGGATTTCGTAAGGTTATGAAGTCTCTTAAAGACATAATAGTCATTGGCGTAACAAATACATACGGCAAACTAACAGAACCATGGGCTGAGGTTAATTGTCTAACTGTTGGACAACAATGAGTTAATTTGCAAAATTGTTATGTATAATTGTGTATTTGCGAAGTGGGAAAAACGCAACAATTGATATGCAAAAACTCCTTTATTTTATATATTGGGTGAAATTTTCAACGGTTATAACCGGACTCCTTACAGTCCGGTTACGTCCCACAGGTCAACACGTGTCCCTTCTAATATTTCTTAATTATGGTTAAGATTCCTAACCCTTATGGTTCAATCATCTAACCTGGTTTTTCTAGAAAAATTTAACAAAATATTTATTCTAAAGGTTAAAATTGTTAACGAGAGTTAAAAAGAAGGTTTTGTTTCAAGTCTCTATATTTTATTTTCCACTCGGGACTTCCTCAAACAGTTGCTACAGTTTAACTATGCAATCCCCCAAAGTTCCGTGTATCTAGGGGTGTTTTCTGCCGAACTTGGCTCGGCTTGAACTTGGCATCAACATGCAGAGCTCGGCTTGAACTTATTCGGTCTCAAATGTTTAACCTTAAACAATTTTATAGAGCTCAAACTTTATTCAAGCTAAGTTAAGCTCAAGTTGGTTCAAACTTAATTCATGAAATATAAAATTTTACATGGTTTTAATTAGGGGTGTATTCGAGCCAGGCTTGGCCCTGCTCAGCTCGGCTTGAAAGGGTTTATTTTAGGCTTGAAGCCCGACTCGGCCCGAAATCAAGCTTGAAAAGTTGACCAGAAGCTCGGCCCGAATATATAAGTCTGGTTCAAAGGTCGGCTCGGCCCGGATTGATTAAAGCTCAAGTCGGGCTTGGCTTAGCTCGAGCTCGGCTTGAATACTTCTTTTTAAAAATGAAATAAAATAATAATATTTTATATTATTTATATATATAATAATGATATATATAAATAATATTTTTCCTTTTTTTAATAATATTCGACCCGAGCTTGGGCCCAATCGAGCCGAGCTTCGGTTCAAGCCGGATCAAACAGGGGTTAGCCCGAGTTTGGCTTGATTGACTTTTCAAGCATTTTTCAAGCACGGCTCGGCCTCGGCCCAATCGAGCCTCAAAATCAGGCTTAAGCCCGGTTTGATAGGGCTGAGACGAACATTCGGGCTAGCTTGGCCTGTGTACAGCCCTAATTTTAATAACAATCTTTACTATCAAATTGCTATACAGGGTCAGGCCCCCCGGCGAATTAACTCATTGTTTTTAATTTTTCAACCATTAGACAAAGAACATCAATCTATTCCCTTGTAATTGTTATTCAAATGTCTTTAAGAGATTTTTTTGTCTTTCAAAGTACCTTTAACTACTCTTGAACTATGGTTAATCAAATGTCAAGTTAATTATTATTTTTTTTAACCAAGGTTAGATGTTTTAATCTTAAGGGTTAGTAAATCTTAGCCATAGTTAAAGATAGTTAAAAGGGTATACATTAATTAATTTTTTTTAATATCAAGGTTAGATTCTTTAACACTAAGGGTTAATGAATCCTAACCACAGTTAAAGAGAGTTAATTGCTATACATGGTATTTGCATGTCTCCCCCCCCCCCCCCCCCCAAAAAAAAAAAATTAACTCGTTTTTCATTTTTCAACCGTTAAAACAAAGAACATCAATCTATTCTCTTGTAATTGTTATTCAAATGTCTTTAAGAGATTTTTTTGTCTTTCAAAGTACCTTTAACTACTCTTGAACTATGGTTAATCAAATGTCAAGTTAATTATTATTATTTTTAACCAAGGTTAGATGTTTTAATCCTAAGGGTTAGTAAATCTTAGCCATAGTTAAAGATAGTTAAAAGGGTATACATTAATTTTTTTTTTAATATCAAGGTTAGATTCTTTAACACTAAGGGTTAATGAATCCTAACCACAGTTAAAGAGAGTTAAAAGATAGGTTTAATTTTTTTTTCTAAAAACTAAGGTTAGATACTTTAACCCTAAGGTTAATTAATCTTAACCATTGTTAAAGCACGTTAAAAATGGACACCTTAAATTTTTAATTTCTTTTAAATACTTTAATCCTAAGGGTTAGTGAACCTTAATCATGGTTAAAAGGAATTAAAAGACATGTTAAATTTTTTATTTATTTTCTTTTCTAATTCTAAGGGTGAGTGAATCTTAACCACGGTTAAAGGGGTAAGAAGGGACTTGTTCTTTTTTTCTAAAAACCAAGGTTAGATGCTTTGACCCTAAAGGTTAATGAATCTTAACCATAATTAAAGGAAGTTCAAAGGGGACACATTAATTCTTTTCCTTTCAAAACCAAAGTTAGATGATTTAACACTAAGGGTTACGGTATCTTAACCACAATTAAAGGGAGTTAAAAAGGGATACCTTAATTTTTTTAAAAACTAAGTTTAGATGCTTTATCTCCTAAGGGTATGAATCTTAATTACAGCTAAAGGGAGTTAAAATGAGACAAATTAATCACAAGTGTTAAAACTTATAGTTCAAGTATAGTTAAAAGAGGCTTCATGAGGTTTTGAAATATCTTAAGAGCATAGTAGTCATTTACTACCGGTAGCAAACGAAAGTTTAAACGAAACTAAGGGTTGAGGTTGAATATGACGGTTGTCATGAGTTAATTTGCAAATCTGTTACACATGACAATGTATTTGCAAAGCAGGTAGAATATAGCAGCTGATATGATAATGCAAGATGCCAAGAACCCTTAATTATGAAACAACAACAACAAAAATTAGGAGTCATTAATCTTGAGAATAGAGAGTTAGGTTGGAATTTTTTGCTTTTAACTTTCTTGTTATTATCCTTCTTCAAGCATAGGGTGAAGGATAATACTAAGAACATAGAATGCTTCGATAGATAAGGGGTTAACAGCGGATTTCTTCTTTAAAGTGAGATCTCTTTGTAAGTGGAACCCTCCTGCAGTAGGGTATTGGGCCTTAAACACGGATGGGTCTCTTCGTGGGAACGTTGCTGGTTTCAGTGGGGAATGCTCACTTAGGAAATGTTGTCTCAGCTTTTGCTTAAGGATGTCCTTCAGAGCCCATAGATATTCTTGAGATAAAGGTCATTCTCTGTGGGCTAATCATGGTCAGGGATCAGGGGCAGTTAGTATTTTGGTCTATGTCGAATCTAAATGGTGGTCAATTCCATCAACTCCAAATCTGAGCCGCATTGGAGATGGCGGATAATGTTTCACGAAGCTTGATTCCTTTGAACCATGCAGTATTATTAAGTATTACGCATGTCTGGAGAGAAACTACTAGAGCTCCTGCGAGCTCTAAAGCAGGCCCGCCCGTCCATTAGGCCATCAAAGCCTTTGCTTTAGCCCCATTAAAAAAATAAAAAAATAATATTAAAAAAGCCTCATTTAGAATATTAAAAAATATAAAAGGCCCATTTAGGATATTAAAAACGCCCCATTTATAGTTAATTTTTGTTAATAATATTACAAAAAAAAAAAACTCATTTAGAATTTTCGCTCTAGGCCTCCAAATGGCTTGGACCGGCCCTGCTCTAAAGCATTCTAGATGAGGACAAGACTAAAAAAATGTATGTTTGAATATAATCAGTATTTCCATCAATATATCTAGTCGAGGTCTGTCTAACCCCAGCTTATCTTCTCAAAAAAAAAGCTTTCCTGATATTATTCTCTTAAATTTGTTTATTCAAAATAAAGATTATTATATTTTAGGATAAAAATTAAAAATATATATTATTTTTTATTAATTTAAATAACATTATCATGAAATATTGTATATATATAAAATCTGTCAAGCTGAGCTCAAACCGAAACGAACCGAACTTTGAGCCAAGCCGAATCAAACAAAGTAGCTTAAGGATGGCTTGTTTAAATACTGAAGCTCAAATAAAAGCTTTACTTGATTCGTTCTAGCTTGAAATGCCAATAATTTGAGCTAGGCTTAAATGCGCCAATGAGATAGCTTGGCTTAAGTGTAGCCCAGCCCTACGAGTATCCCATTAACTTTAGTCGGAGTTGATGTTACTTAATTTAGGTTATAGAAAAAGCAGAATGCCAAAGCCTAAACACATGTTGCATTTTGTGATTGCGAGAGGGCCTTCTTCCTCTGGCACTGCTGATCAGATGAAGGGTGTTGTGAGAAGAGTTCCACTCAGCCATGGCCATTAAGGAGATGCCAAATCACCTCCGGTGATGACTGTCGGGAAGCCCTCCTGCATTACCGTCTCCTTCAAGGCTTTATTTGGCCCAAAAAGCAATGGCGTTTGTGGCCGCTCCCAAGTTATTTTTTTTTCATCGGTAATTAAAAGAATGTAGTAATCGCCAAGATAATAAAGTAAAGGAGTTTACAATGGTGTAAATAAGAAAAAAAAATATATAGAAACAAATTGCTTAGACCACAGAGATTGTCAGAAACCCATATTGTATCAAACTCAATCCAACACCAATCTTAGATCCACCCTATCACTCCGAATGGAGACTCATTGTAGTAACAATAAACGGATTTAAGATCGAATACGAGCATGGGCAAAAAGAATCTTCGTTCACCCTCCTATTTCTTTCTTTTCATTTCCTATTTGAAATGACCCCAACCAAATTACCTTTATGCACTATCCTCATTTACCAAGGACCATCAGATAAAAAGTTTCCAAATCCAAAAGAGACCTAATCCACACCAACTCGAGATAAGAGATATTCCTAGATTACCACAACCATATATATGGCTGTGCAAGAACAAGTGATCCACAGTCACTTTCGCTTGAAGGCACACTGCAACTCTAGTTTAGTCATGGTGCAGCTCTAGTTTAGTCATGGCGGGTGACTTTTTCTTCTAAGTAAGGATTTGGGTTAAAGGTGTGACAGGATAATGTGTGAGCCTGTGAGAATTATATCACAGGAAAGTTTCCCATGAACGAAGTTAAAATCAAAAGTTCCCCATGAAAGAAGGAAAAATAACCATAGGGAGAAACAAATGAAGAAAATAATCCTCGTGCATTCAAAAAAAAACTGCAGGAGCGGCAAGTGCACAAACCGGTGACCGAGTTCTTTTTACATTGCTGAACAATGTTTTGCAGCATAAGAACATGGAGGTAGGCAGCTGGACTGCTGTATTTAGCAGAGCATTCTACCCAAAAAAACATCACGTGTATACTTAAGAACCCTAGCAAAATTTGTACGTGCATTAGGAAAATATGGTTTTGTATTGACTGAAATATATGTAACAAAGCAGGTCACATACAGTTTTTCCTTGTGGTGGGGGGGGGGGAGTATTGGGTTTTTTGATTTTGCACTTCCAGGATGATGTGTATTTCCAAGCCCACAACCCACGAGTCAGAGCTGCAGCAACCCCTTCATATGATATGCTGTTGCCTGTACCTCTTAATCAGAGGTAATCAACATATATGTATATATAATACATCAGCATCCAAAATCCAATGCAATCAAAACCGATGAACAAAGCTACAGATTTAACAGTTCATACCACTTCATCGGTACAGATTTTAAGGAATCTGTAGAGATTTAACAGTTCATACAGTAATTGATTTTAAGGAAGACAAATTAGGAGGGGAATAAAATACCAGCTGAGCTCTGAAAGAAATTTTACCAGACATCAGAAGGTCGAGAAAACTTAAAACAACATATGTAGTAGTCATTAGATAGTTCACAACCGCAAACTGACACTAAATCAAATTTCTCATACAACTTATATTATTAACATAAATGGCCAAAAACCCAGAAAAATGGAAAAAGCGAAAATTTACCAAGAACTCTCCTAATGCAGAGTACAGACATCCTACTAAATTCCTCGCTGAACCACAGCAAGCCATTTTACTAAAATAGAGCTCTGACTTCTTGAACCCGCTAATAAGAACACATTATCAAGGAAAAGCTGTAAGGTGCTATAAAGATCCGCTTTATAACATACCAACCTCCACATCTCTCTCAACCAAACAGAGTTTACATGACCCATAACACACAAAAGCCAGCTTAAGGAGGAAAAAAAGACTCACCATCAAAAACACTCTGATGGACTCAAAAGCACTTCCGGTGGACAATGGATGGACCAGATTCATCATATTCTCCCTTGGAGATCCACATCTGCATCATTTTTCACAAATCAGAAGACCAACCACAAAGAACATTTTAAGAAAAACTAAGAATGAAAGCACAAAATTCACCTGCTGGAAGGTACTGAGGGATGCTAGGATCGATCCACCTATCCAGACACTGTACTTTCTCTCAGGCGGTGCCACCACCTTGATCTTCATGCTGCTAGGAGCAAGGGCAGTAATTTCCTTGCTCATACGGTCCGCAATACCAGGGAACATGGTTGAGCCACCACTGAGCACGATGTTGCCGTATAGATCTTTCCTGATATCGACATCGCACTTCATGATAGAGTTGTAGGTAGTCTCGTGGATTCCTGCAGCTTCCATTCCGATCAGGGATGGCTGGAAGAGTACCTCCGGGCAACGGAATCTCTCAGCTCCAATTGTGATTACCTGCCCATCAGGTAGCTCATAACTCTTCTCGACTGAGGAGCTACTCTTGGCCGTCTCTAACTCCTGCTCGTAGTCCAGAGCAACATAAGCAAGCTTCTCCTTCATGTCACGTACAATTTCCCGTTCAGCAGTGGTGGTGAACATGTACCCTCTCTCAGTAAGGATCTTCATCAAGGCATCTGTGAGATCACGACCAGCAAGGTCCAAACGAAGGATAGCATGAGGGAGAGCATATCCTTCATAAATGGGCACCGTATGGCTCACACCATCACCAGAATCCAGCACAATACCTGTTGAAATGGGATTAAAAATTTACTGATTTCATAAACAACAAAAAGTGTTCAAATCTCAAATATTTGGGTAATGATTGATACAAACCAGTTGTACGACCACTGGCGTATAGAGAGAGAACAGCCTGGATAGCAACATACATGGCAGGCACATTGAAGGTCTCAAACATGATTTGAGTCATCTTTTCTCTGTTTGCCTTGGGATTGAGGGGTGCCTCTGTGAGAAGCACCGGGTGCTCTTCAGGGGCAACACGAAGCTCATTGTAGAAAGTGTGATGCCAAATCTTCTCCATGTCATCCCAATTGCTGACTATACCATGCTCGATTGGGTACTTCAAAGTGAGGATACCCCTTTTAGACTGGGCTTCATCTCCTACATAGGCATCCTTTTGACCCATCCCAACCATGACACCTGTGTGTCGAGGTCGGCCAACAATACTGGGAAACACTGCCCTGGGAGCATCATCACCAGCAAATCCAGCCTGCAGATTAATAAAAAGCATAAGAATTTCTGCGGCTCAAGCATTGTCGCAGAAGTAACCAAGAACACAACTTAGTCGCCTAACAAGCACAACGGAATTGACTAACCTTGACCATTCCAGTTCCATTGTCACAGACGAGAGGTTGAATATCCTCAGCATCGGCCATCTTTTATAAACCTAGAGAAAAGATGATGATTTAAGAGGAGACAAATGGACAATAAAGAGCAATCTAACAATTGGAAATCATTCTGACTGGTATCTTCTTCGCTCGCTAAATTAAATTATTATTCTTACATCAATCTTCTCTTTCCGCCATATTAAAATTTCTGTAGCAATCCTCTCTCTCTCTCTCTCTCACGAACTGTCTAGCACTACCATTAAAAATATGTTGCCCGTTGTCTGCTAGCCTAATTGTCTCCAGATAAGGAACCTCAAACTGTCCCAAAATACAGTTATCAAACAGATTTGTTTCTCTCAAAAAGCATCCATCATATCTGCATGCTATTAATAGATTCGACTATTTCCTGATATGTATATCAAGTTGAATTATAAAGAAGATGAATAGAGAGCTGATTGTTGTTCGTCTTCCAGCACAGAAATTAAAATATTCTCAACAATTTCTGAGCATTGCAGTTAAAACTGAATTACGCATGAATCAGTAGCAATAAGTGGAGAAAAATCATAATATGGTCGAGGGATTATCCGAAATGATCTAATCCATCTAACATAAACACAGAATAGAAAAACATAAACTGCATGGACGGATCCAGAAAAGACCAGATCAGACCGTCAAATCCACAGATCATACATAGGACGTGGAGATCACAATCTTCAAAAAAAAAACCGAAAGAAGAGAACTCTTGAAGATCCATCGCATAGGACAGATAAGATAGCAATCGGAGAGACATGCGAGAGCATGAGAGTTATTACCTGAAGATCGTCCACCAGAGAAGGATTTCAGAGACCTTCCTCTGGTTCGAACCTCTAGTCTCACAGTCAGGATAATTACATGCAGCAAAATCCTAGATCGGGGCCGTATAAACCCAAATAAAACTAACCCCAACTCACTTTTGGCAATCAAACCTACGGATCCGTTAGAATCTTGAAAAGATCACCACATTTCTTTTATTAAAAATATGTGATTTGCGATTAAAAATAACTACTTATTGAATCTTTACAATTTTTACATGTTCTTTTGAGGAAAAAGAGAGAGATAGATCTACATCGAGATATTCAAATGAAAAGAAAATCAGATCTGTAGAATCCAAACTAACTGTAATAAGATCGAACAAAATGGAAATAAAACAGATCGAGAGATGAAGATCGCAGCTTACCTTGTTCGTAGAGATGAAAAGATAAGGAAAGTAAAGGAGATTTAGGGCGACCACGCCTTTCTCCTTCGCTTTCAAGGGAAGAGAACCAGAGCAAACCGCCCTTCTCTCTCTCACTCTCCGCAAAAACGCTGAAAATGTCACAGAAAGAGCAAAAGGAATCTTATATCCTGGCCCAAACCGTAGTGAAATGCAAATGAAATTTAAACGAAATGAATTCAAAGTTTAGGAATCATTTCGACCACGAGTAAAGATAGGGTGACCTGGCTGACAGCCTTTGCGTTATCAGAACCGTTCGATTTCCATCTCGAATGAATATACACCGTTCGATCTTGCTTTCGGCATTTTGACGACTTTTGCTACGTCAGATGGGCGGCAGGACGTGCGGTGAGCTTTCGCCTAGTGTTCCATTATTCCATACTTCCATTCCATGCACTGCTTGCCGGCGTAGCCGAGAATAGATTCCTCGGCTCGGCTAGTCCCAGCTGTTTTTTTAGAGCCACCCACCTTTTCATGTATTTGTAAAAGAACCCCCCATTTTCTCACAAATTGACTTTAAAATCTTTAGATTTTTTTTTTTTTTGATAATCAAGATAATAAATTAAACAAAAAACAAGAGATACAACGATAAAAAAAAAAAATTACAAGAACATAAACTCAAAGCATTAAAAAAAGAGCAATGCTATGTCCACTTTCCGGCCATCCACTCTCCCCTACTTTTATACAAGAAAACAAATAGTGTGACACTTTTGTATGGGTCCCACCGCTTTTGTTTTGTCTTTTTGTTTTTAAATTAATAAAAATCATTGAAGAGTGGATGACCGAAAAGTGGATGTAACATTGCTCAACTCCTCTTGAGAAAAGAGGCAACAGTCAAGCTTAGTCGAACTCAACCCAAGAAGGCACTCAAATCCACCCTATCATGGTGTATGAAAACTCAATCAGCAACCAGTAATTAGATACAAAGACGAAGGTGAGACACAGAAGATGGAGAGTTCTCAAAGACTCTCTTGTTTCACTCTCTCCATATTAACCATGAGATAGCTCCAGGAAGAACGGACCAAATAGCCAATTGGCGCACTATTTGCACTAACTAGAGACCAACGAGATAAGAAGTTGTGAAAGGAAAAAGGAAATATTTGGTCCACCCCTATTCAAGAGGGGAAGTACCCCTAGATCTCACTCACAAAAGGACAGTGTAAAAGCAGATGATTTACTATCTCTTCCTCTTATAGGCATAAGAAACAACGGTTAGTCATTCACTACCCTTTATTTTTTAAGTAATCATAAGTAAGGATTTTATTCAACGCAGCATTTCAAAAGTGAGTATGCATCAAAGAAAATAATCCCCTCCTTGGAGGGGACTACTACTCCGAAATTTGAACACCGCGTGTCGGTCGTTTATTAGGACGATTTCTTGTCGCCACGATTCCATTGCACGTCGATCCGCGAAACTGTGGTGCGTTTAGTGCCCAAAACCAAGGAAATCTGTGGGTTTTGAATTTATGTCGGTACTTAGCATTTATCAATAAAATTCAATATTTTTCATCGAAACTCGCACACCACCTGTCGATCGACTATCAGGACGATTTCCTGTTGCCTCAGTTCCATTACACGTTGGTCCGCGAAACCACGGTGCGTTTAGTACCCGGAAACCCAAGAAATCCGCGGGTTTTGAATTTGTGTCGGTACTTAGTATTTACCAGCACACCGCGTGCTAGTCGGCTATTTGGACGATTGTCTGTCACCTCGGTCCATCACATGTCAATCCATGAAACCGTGGTGCGTTTAGTACCCAAAACCCAGGAAATCTGAGGGTTTTGAATTTTCGTCAGTACTTGGTATTTGCTAGCAAAACTCGATATTTTTTCCTGAAATTCGCACGCCACTAGAACGATTACTCATCATGTCGGTATTGTCGTGCATCGGCTCGTGAAGTTACGGGGCCTCGTACGTAGAAAACCAGAGAACTCATAGGATTTGGTCAAATGGTCAAAGACCACGTCATCATGGCCCATGTGCCACACATGGCCTGCACATTGCCTTCGCCACGTGGTGCCACATCAGCCTTCCACTTGCTTGAATAATGCCCACCCCCCCTCCCTCCCTCATTTTCTCTCTTCATTCCAAGAGACACTCCCCCCCTCCCCTTTAAGTGAGGTTCTAGAGAGAGAAAGAGAGTGAGTTAGAGAGACAAAGTGAAGAAATTTAGAGAGATAAGGGATAAGTTAGAGAGAAAAGGTGCTAAGGTGGGGTTTTCCAATGCCCCTAACGCATTCGCGATGCCCCATCATCATATAGAAACCCTTTGCACATGTAGTGGGTAAATCCATTTCCCTCTTACTTTTCTTGTTATTTATACTATTTGTATGTGATGATGTGTGGATGAAAAAGGGTCGGAGACCCATAGTGAAGTGTGGTGAATGGATGGGGATGCGTGAAAAATGAGCAGAGGTACGTAGACCTCAGTTTCAGGCTAAATAACTTGAAATTTAGGCTCGGCGATTGATCACCCCGTCTGGGCTATCGATCGCCGACATGCAGAATACCTAGGGCTGTACTTGAACCCTGGGTGATTGATCATCCCCGTAAGGGCGATCGATCACAGGTACAATCAATGGGGGAAATGGATCGCAGGTGCAATCAGATCCTCCTAGAAGCCTGTTTTGGCTACTTTATGCGTTGTGATGTTACCCTTGTGTGATGTAACGATTATTTGAACATTGTCTTAAGGCGATGGAAAGGTCCATTGGTCTGGTAATGCTCCTTCCCGAAGCAGTGTACTCTCGGACTTGGTCCACAGGCATGATGCCCAACTGGTTTAATTATTCAAACGAGGCTTGAAATAATTGGGAGTTTTCTTCGGTTAGAAAACCTAAAATGTGTTAAACAACATTGTCTATGGTTCTTCTTTGATTAGGTTAGGAGAGGCGGTGCTTGTTAAGAGCCAGGGTTCTTCCGTAACTGATAGTCAGAAGAGTTAGGGTGACATTTGGTCTATGGACCCAAGGTTTGTATTTGGTCTTCGGACTTAGGGCTATATTGAGTTTACGAACTCAAGGATGTTTCTTTAAGGGGGCATTGACCTTTATCGGCAGTTATGCACCCAATAGTGATTGTGATGATATTTGATGGTTACTTTGAGGATGATCTTCTGCAGGGGCAGGTACATCCTACTAGAGGTTAAATTAAACGATGTACTATCATAGGTGTTGTGTCTAACAGGATTTGATGTAAGAGGTGTTTTTTCTTATATGATTTGATGTTAGAGGTGTTTTGCATAGCATGATTACTGTCAGAGCTGTTTTGCTTGGTAAGGTTAAATTGTCAGATGTATTTCCTGGTAACCAAATGAGTGTTCCTAATATGTTAGATGTGTTGTTCATGCAGGTCAAATGTGTTCCTGGTGATCAGATGTTTTGCCTGACAAGGGTAGCTATCAGAGGTGTTATGCCTAGCAGAGTGATGTGTCAGAGGTGTTCATGATAGTCAGGTGTTTCCTTGTAGACATGTGTTTTCTGATAGTCAGGTGTTTCTTAGTAGTCAGATGTGTGTCTCTGCCATGTCAGATGTGTTATCTCTGGCAGGTCGTATGGATTTCCTGGCTACCAGATGTGTATCATAGCGATCAGATGTGTATCTTGACGAACAGATGTATTTTGTGACATATGTGGTTATGTGAATAGATGTTCTCACAGTAGTAATGATATAAAGTGATATGTCAAAGGTGTTGTTCTTGGCAAAATGTGTTATGTTAGAGGTGTTGTTCCTAGCAGAGTGATATGTCAGAGGTGTTGTTTCTGGCTATGGAATATGTCAGAGGTGTTGTTCCTAACAGTGGTTTACGTTAGAGGTGTTTTCTCTGGCAGACAACGGGTAAAGGCTCAGGTTATATGTTGAATATATAGATTTAAGGTTAATTGGATTGGTATACCCAAGGTTTGGTTGTAATGGGGAGAAGTCTTGATTGGTTGATAATTGAGTCTTCGGACTCAGGGCGATATTGAGTTTACAAACTCAAAGATAGAGCATGAGTGGTTATCTGGAATGATAACCTGGTGTAATGAGCGATGATTGGATGAATTTGACAATGGAACGACACTAAGGAGTTGAAGACCCCGGATAGGGTGAAATAGCTCTAAGTGACCTCGGGTCACTATTTACGATATTATTTATTACTTCATTATTCTACATATTATTGTAATATGAGAATTGAAATGTACCGCTATATCATTATTGATGTGTAATACTATGGGGAAAATAGTCTTGATGGGTTGTGAATTTTGTTGGGCTTCATAGCCCACTGATGTTTCATGTTAGTAGATTATAATGTTGTTGTCTAGAGAATAGAAGGTCCCGACAAGAACGTTTGAGGCTTATAAGGACTATCGAAACAAGTGAAGGTAATGCATTTGTTTATGATGGTTTTTGTGATGACCAGTTGTTATTGTTTATCTAAACTCATAAAAAAGTTTAAATTTCCCGTAATTTTGAAGGGCAAAGTCTTCCGCTGTGTGGTAATGACGAATGGGCACACGTCTCGGAACATGATTTTCTAAGGCACAGGTTCGGGGTGTCACATCATCTCCTTTTTAAAGGGATATTTTTTACTATAGTAAAAAGGAAAGTCTTCCTAGTTTTTTTTTCCCATTATTTTCTAGCTCATAAATTCTCTTATATGAATTTTTTTAAATCTTGTTTTTTTCTCATTTTATTTTGATTGGGGAAGATGAGAGCCCTTTAAGCCTTTTGTCAAACTATATATATTAATTGTGATACTTTTGGTTATAATTAGAAGAAAATGTATTTTAAAACTTTTAAAACTTAATTTTCTAACTCATATATTCTCTCTTCTTTTTTTTAGATTAAAACCATTCAATGGAGGGGGGGGGGGGGGGGGGGGGTGAGGTTAGGCAAGACGCCTACCTATTTATTAAAATGCCATTTACATCAATGGAGGGGACATGAAACCTTACCCCTAAACCGGCAAGCGATGAGGCATTAAAACTACTTAAATCATTTCATAATCTCTCTTTTTGGTCTTCCTTAAGAGAAATCAATAGTTAATTGGTGTCGACTACTTTATTCTTCTTCTTCTTATTTCTCTTTGAAGTCATTGATTGAAAATTATCTTCTTCTTGGGGCTCTTCAATAAGAATACCGTCACCAACTTGTTTCGGCTCATCTAACATATTCTCATTTTGTTGGTTAGTCAATCTAGAATTTCTCTTGTCAAAAAAATCTTAGTGTAATTCCTTATGATCAGGTACTAGAACTGCATTAATGACATCACCAAAATTATCTTGAGACAATGAGACATCACCTAACTCACTAGGCACCCTAATGTTTGGTGCATTAGAATCTTGGCAATTTTGATACTGAAAAGTTTTTCGATCTTTTACAGTATAATTTCTATTGTTGGTCATCTACAATATTCATATTGGTTGCATCATCAAATCTAATAGAGTTTATCATACCTTGCTCTTCAAAGTTGAAGTCAATAGTTGAGAACAAGGTCTACAATTAAAAAAAAACCATAAATAAAAATATAATTTTATTGGTGGTGGTGAACAAGAATCCTTACTAGAGGCAGAGCATTTTGTATTTGCTATTTCTAAAGACAGAGGTAGTGGAAATTTTATGTTACCTTGATTTACGAAAATTTTGGTATTAAATTCTAAAAACAAAAACATGCTTACCAAACATGTTCTACGCAAAAAGTTCAAAATTTTGTTTAAAAAAATTGGAAATAAAAGTGCAACCAAACTGGGCCTAACTAACTAATAGTAGATGAATGATATCATGTGAAAAAGAAAAATCTATGTTATGTACTCTATATGTTTGTACCAAAAAAATGTAATATGTTTGTCTTGGGTGATAGACTATACGATGACACCTAAGTTTTACTAATGGTATAGTTTATCACTATTTTTAAGTTTCACTTCAATGAATAAATCATCAATTTCATCCTTCTTAGTTAGTGTTATTCTCATTGTGAAATATGTGATTACTATTCTAAAGTTTTGCTTCAATGAATAATCCTCAATTTCATTCGCATTAAATGTTATTCTTTTCATTAAAACTGACTTTTATGTTATTGTAAATATGTGATGGATGTCTTTCTAAGATGATCTTGCTCTCATTATGCTACATATTGCTACTTTTTCATTTTGGTGAATCGAGTTGTCTAAATTTCACTTTCTCTATTGATTTGACAGTTCCCCTTTTACTGATGTGTCCTATTTGTACTTATATATATGCAAATATTTGAGTGATTTAAATTATGTTTTTAAAATTGAAGCAGCTCAATATGAGCTCAATTTTTAGGTTTTTTTATTTAAAAATCAAAGCAGCTCCATGTGATCAACAAGATTTTTGCGTTTAATAAAGACTAAAACCCTTATGTTTTGGTTTTCGTTCAGGGTGTTTGCTTGATCTAATTAATGAGCAAATCATACTCATATTTGTTATTTCCCTTATTGTTGTAAGTTCCATGTGACTCAAAAAATAGTTTTGAGAGAGCTAATAAAGGTTCTCATCCCCATGTGCTATAATTAAGAGCACCACTAATGTGTGTGGATGAGTTGGTTAAATTACAAACCCTAATTATCTTGTATTAAGTTAAATTCTTTGAGAATCCTAAAAAAATGTATAGTACCCTGTCATCCGTTGAGTAGTCAAACTCGTAGGGATTAACAAGAGAGAATCCGAGTTGAGTTGAATCTCATGGTGCCTAACACCTTCCTTAGTTTATAATTGAACCTCGCTACACTACCCAAATATCTGGTTTTACAAACTTAATCATTTTGTTCTTTTATTTTTTTTAAAGTATTCTTTCAAAGATGACAAATCACAGCTCTTTATAATGATTGGTGGTGACTCTGAATTCATATGTTAATTTACTTGAATAACTATAAGAATGACCTTATTTCATGCATTGTGTATGAAAATCCCTAAAGCATGCTATGTTATAGAAAGTCTAAGGGTTTATCAAACTATCAATAGGAATCTATCAAGGTACTCCTCTCTCACCTCACAATTCATGTCTTCTTTATTGGATAACATAGAGAATCATTATTCCATTCATTGTATTCGACTTGCAAGATGAGCATCATCAATCACTCACCTCCTCTTCGTCAGTGATGGTATTATTATGACAAAGGCATCTATGAATTCAGTTGCAAATATCAAAGATTTATTGCAATTGTATTATCGAGTACTATTTAATCAAAATATCAACGACACGATATCAAATAGTGAAAATTCAACGAGTTTTAGTGTCTGACAAATACCTTGATTACCCTTCATAGTTTGGTAGATTAAAAATGACAAGTTTTGAATATATAAAGGATATGAGATAATCTTGAAGAAAATCCAAGGTTGGGAAAGATCAATGTTAACTCAAAGTCGAGGGGGCGTTCTATTGAAGGCACTAGTCTAAGCTATTCCATCATGTAGCATGAGATGTTTTAAGTTTCCAACTTAGTAGTGCACAAAAGTGAATTCAGCCATGTCTCATTTATGATGAAGACAACATAGTAAGAGCATAAAAAAACATTAGGTAGGGGTGAGAAAAATGATTTTAATCAATCTCTTCTATCTAAACAAGGTAACATCTTCTCCTTAATAATCAATCCTTGTAGGCAATTGAGTGACAAAGGTTATATATTACTCCCAAAACATCATTTCTAGAGGCAAAGAGAGGATATAATCTATTGTGGGGGTGGAAAAGTATATTGACAGGACGAGAAATTCTTTATAAATGTGTTAGATGGTATGATAGGATTAGCATGGCTACCCAAAAACAACTAGGTGTATGCTTAATATGGTTTCAGAATTCATTGGTCATTTAGAAGGGAGCTGGAATGAGCAATTGATTCTCAGTTTTATTTCCAACATTGAAGCCAAAGATATCTTGAATATTTATATCATCACCAAATAGGTAGTCTGACCAACTAATATGGGATTACTCATCGGTGGGGTGCTTTACTGTAAGATTGGCATAACACTGTCACATCGATTTTAAGAATATATACATAGGATGTTGCCACGAGATAATCATCAACTTCAGAAATATGGAAGTCTATATTCCAGTTTTACCCAAGGTGTAATAATTTCTACTGAGTTGTGTGCATATGATGTTGTTGTTTAGGAGACTTTATTTGAAAAAAAGTATTGTTTTGAAGCAAATTATCCTTCTTGTAGAGAAGAAGCCGAATCATTGATTCATATGATTATACATTGTCCTATTGCCGAGGCAGTGTGGATTGGATTGAGGCTCATTCATTTGATGGATGGTGGGGTTGGATTGGGTTAGGTTGGGTTGGGTTGGGGGAGGGGGGGTGGGGTATGTGAAGATGATGAAGAACATAATAGATGTTAATAAAAATCTCATTCATTGGTACTTAAGCAAGCATCGTATGAAATGTGTTGCTATCCTAAAATAGAAAAGACTTTGAAAATTTAATGTAACACCCCGAGTTTTAAAAAAAGCCCATGACCCGACCCATAATTCATGGGTCATCCATTGCCCCAGAACTCGAAGAGTTATGATAAAAATTAATTAGATACTTTATTAAAATTAAATTCTCAACTCAGTCCGTAGTCAAAATTACACATTTCGTTATCATAAATTAAAAATCATATTAATCAATCTATAATGTCATGTGTAACAATAACAATCATAATCAGATTATCATCATAGAATATCTAATAAAATAATATTACCAAAATGAAAGGCTCATAAGGTTGAATTAAGTCTTATAGACATCAATCTCATTCAACATAACAACTAAAAGAAAATTAATAAATTTCAATTATTAGTTCAACTTATCACTACATTCAGTAGTTCAATCTGAAACACAAATTAATAGTGAATTTCACAAGCCCACAAGCCCAATAGAAAATCAACCCACATCAAAAATCATAATGGTGTAATAAATGTTATAAGAATACATTTTTTTTTCAAAACAATGCAATGTAAGAATTTCTACGAGAATAAACCAAATCATTTTAACTATACACTCACAGTTACACTAAAGACTTTCTTTCATCTGAATTCGTATATTAATGTGACTCGATATTTTCTTATCAGCTCGGCCTAACTTTATAATACACACAGCAAAAGTTTTTTCGAGAATGTTTTGGGCTTTTTACCCTAAGGCACTGAGACCTTCTTGCTTACTTTAGGAGATTTTTCCTAGGGGATCTCTTGGACATGTCCATATATATGTATTCAAAAAAAATCCATGACTTTTCATTCTCATTATTATTTTTTAAATCTCAAGTATAAACACTTTAAATGTATTAATTATTATTTCCTTAAAAAAAAAAATAGACTCAATGAGATTTGCTAAAAAAAATATTAAATATTTTAAAGTTCATGATTTTTAAAATAAAATAAGATAATTTTATACCTAAGTAATGATGTTAGAAACAGTAAACAGAGAAATGGTTAAGTCCAAGAATTATTACTAACTAATATTAAATCCAATTGTAATAAAATCATAAGGGTTTTAAAGCTATCTCATATATATACATATATATTACAAGTAAAATTTTGAGAATTTTTAAGATAGCCGTTCATACATAAAATATTTAATCTAACAGAGTTATAGTACTGCAAGTTCTGAAATCTAGATTTGAACACATCTCACAAATAAATAAACATTAAATTGAATATAACTTAGAATTGTATGTATGAAATTAATGAGGTTTTAAAGAAGACAGATTAATACACCTACAATAATAATTTTAAGATATTATCCAAAGAAAACCATTGTAAGAAAATTCACTGAAACACTGTTAATGGAATTTGGGAATGCAATTTATAGCACGACCCCGCAAAATGCGTAACTAATTAAAATACTAAATTATCAAGAAAAATCTAGAAAAAATAAGAGTAATTTTAATCAATTATGACTTTTTTTCAATTAGCCAAAGTATTATATCATACACATATAAGAAGTTACACATATTTCTCTCAATCATATATAATTTCTAACAAATTCTATAAAAAATAAATAATATCCACAAAATAACTTATCAATCACTAAAAAATTATTAGAAGAATATTATGACAACTTTTAACAATAACATGAATTTTAAACTAATTAATTTTAGTAGAATAATATTTATTTATTAATTATTAATCAAATACACATCATGATTTAGGATCTAGGTTAGATTCCTAACTCGTTTTCGCCTCTCGAAGTCTTTGATCTTGAGTCTTCAATGACGTTCTTCTCCATCTTCTTGATTTCTTCCTTGTACTATAAAATTACCAACATGAATGACTTCTTAAGTATAGGGCTTTAGAGAAAATATGAAAACAAAAGAAAAATCCTACGTATGGAGTTCGTCACACTCCTCAATTCGCTCAACCCCCATTTAATCTTTCCCCGCTTCCTTATCCTTTTAAATTAAAACCACTACTCAAAACTCAAAAGTGTATGAGCTTGGCTCAACCAATTCTCTAGTAAGGACTTTCTTTCTTAATTCCCCACAAGGGGTGAGTAGGTCCAACAGTCCCAAGGCTCAAAAAGCCCAAAATTAAAATTGTATTATTACATTATCTCAAATGAAATTCACGTTTATATCAAATGCATCATGATGCAACAACATTAAATTAAGAGGATATTCGCGAGGTTTCAAGCTTGACAAGTCTCCATCTCCGACTGGTTGATGTTGATTAAAAAACAAACATGTGAATATATTTGTATGTGGTTGTGAAGTTTTTCCATGATTATGAGTCTCCTAGTGGTTGTAAAGTTTCTCCATGATTGTGAGACTCCTATTCATTGGGAGCTATAGGCTATTATGAGAAATATATTGCTAATTTGTTAGATGATATCTCATACACAGAAGTAACTGCTATCACGCATTAGCATTAATAAGGAAGCTCACAATATGACCTTGTAAGGTTGAAAACATTACAAGTTAGCCTGATTCTACAATAAACTAATGTTTCTTTTTCATTCAATCCATGTATTTCTGGAGTAATATGGAATTCAATTTTTTAGGAATTAATAAAGTGATATCTAAAATTACTGGGACTTTTTTTTTTTTAATCTTATCCACTTCATACCATTGTAGTCCCAATAATGGATTTCTTAACAATGTCAACCAAACAACAATATAGGATAAAACAAATTTTAAATTCTTTTATAATAGTAAAACAATTTTCACCCACCCCTCTAAGATAGTAAAAGTGTACTCACCCCTCATTAGGGAAGGTTTTAAGATCATCTCCTAGAGAAGAGAACTTCCAATGGACTGTATAAGTTTCTATTAAGTGAGGTGATAGGAGGGTGCTCTCTCTCACTAACTACTAACCTAAATGAATGATACCAACGCCCCATGGGATGTGCAAAATCATAACCCACAAATATTCCATGCTCAGGATGTCAGCATTAACTCCTTAGGAGTTAGGATTAAGAGCAAATCCTCCACCCCATAACCGGGTAATTTTGTACCCGGACCGCACAAGGAATTGAAATGCAACCAGTGTTCCTCAATTTGTCTAAAACCAGAGTTAGGTTAAGTCGAGGGGTTTAGAAAAAGTAATAGGACACTTGTTGCGTTTTTGTTGTGTGAGCCGGAGTACGAAATTGTCTACCCAGGATTTACATTCCTTAAGGTTCATGCATCTCTTTAGGTTTTTGAAAAAAAAATGCTGACATAGTAGGGGGGGAGGGACAATTGCATGTTAGGGTTAGGCGCCCTGTCATAGAACGCTTGCCAACCAAAATGACTAGCTACTATGGGGACGTGGGGGTTCGGGGGCGTAGCTCCTGAGAAATTTGTATTTTGGGTAATGGCTCCATCGTGGTCATAAAATTTGTTGAAATGCTATTGAGACCGTCTAGGATGGAGACCACCTCAAGATCAGTCCATCTTGGTCATAAAATTTGTTAATATAGCATTAGGGAAATGCTATTGAGAGTGTCCAGGGTGGATACCACTCCGAGACCATTTCCATGTGCATTCCGTTGGGTGGAACGTGCGTGCCTCCCTTGCTTGACACATGCCAATTTTTATAACCCATTAACTGTGGCTAAGATTCACTCAACCCTAGGGTTTATACATCTACCTTTGATTTTTTTTAAAAATTAAATCTCGAGTTAAGAAATATTAACTAAGGTTAAAAAGGGTTAAAATGGACACATGGATACCTAAAGAGTCAATCCCTTTATATTATTATACATTATACATACAAAATAATTTACAATTTTTTTTGGGGGGCGCCATTATATACCAAAATAAGACATCATGTATTTTTTTCTTAAAAATAATACCTATATACTAATAGGTTTGAAAAAAATTTGGGGGGCCATGGCCCCCCATTGCCCCTGGCTACTCTCACATTAATGACCCATCAACACCTAGTACATGGATGGTGTGAGACTAAATATATGCGCGTGATAGGTTCTCCTGCCTAAATCCTGATGCCCTCGTTAGGGGGATCCACCCTTTGGATCCCATGTGCTATAAATCTGTCTCAACCCTTGATTTTCTTGGGTTGGCTTTGATACCACTTGTCACAGAGCACTTGCTAACCAAAATGACTAGCCACATTAGATGGTGCCTACTCCCACACCAATGGCCCAACAACATGGTTGGTGTGGGACTAAACATTCGCGCGTGACATGCTCCCATGCCTAAATCCCTGACGCCCTCGTCAAGGGGATCCACCTTTTAGATCCCACACGCCATGAATCCGTCCCAACCCCCAATGTCCTTGGATTGGATCTGATACCATTTGTCACGGAGCGCTTGTCAACCAAAATGACTAGTTACTTTAGATGTTGCCTACTCCCACACCAATGCCCCAACATTTCCTAATACATGACTGATGTGGGACTAAACATGATATCATTTTTGGTTGAAATGTAACTAACATACACACTCTCTAAACACACACAACCAGATGTAAGGTAGCCGCTAAGATGCCATAATGATAAGTCCAAGCAACCACTCCAAATGGTCTATCTGAAGTGTGAGTGACAGCTCGCTAGAGAAAAAGGAAATGACATTTTTTTTTTTTTTTTGGAAATGAGGGTATCCAGGCCTCTTAGAGCACCTGACTATTCCCCCTCCCCAAGGCACACGCACAAGGTAAGACGGGATTACTCCCTGAGGGTGGCCAACAGAGGGAGAACTGTAAGTACACATGCGCAGGTTAGAACGAAGCACAACTCAAAAGAAGAATCTGTAGACAAACACGCGCGTTGGATCCTGCTTTCTGGGAGGAACTATAGGCACATGCGCAAGTTAGAACGAAGCGCAACGTAACATGAGTCAACAAAGTCTTATTGTAGTTTCTATGGTAAAGTACCGCAAACCTAAAGCCCTCTTTGCGTTCTGAATCTCCAAAAACAAAAAAAGGTAAGCATCAGCATTCAAAACATTTTGCGTTCTTTATCATTAATCAAATCTAGCACATACGGAACCTAAATTCCTGCTGTTTCGATCTGCAATTTAGGGTTTGAATTCCTCAAATTTATTTCCATCTATCTATATGTTTATTTCTCTGTTAAACCTCCGATTTTGTTTCGGTTTTGATTTTCATTTGATGTTAGTGAGCTTTACAACGAAGCAGTTTAGATGGATTCTCCGAGAGAGCGGAGGATTTGCAAATCGGTTTTGCATCTGGAAGAAAATTGCAGACAGAGAGAACATGACAGTTAAAATGTTAAGAAATTTCATGTTGGATCGGGTAGATAGTTTGACTATGCTTCTGAAAATTGAGGCATTGATTTTTAGAGAAATTCACTTCTATGTATATGTTAGGATCCTGAATCATAACAAGGAAAAACAATAATGATCATTTTGAGAAGATCAATCTCCTAAGAATTTAGAGGTTTATTTTTTGTTACTTTTCTCAAAGAATTACGCCTCTTTATACTTCTTCAAACAAGAGACTTGTCCTAAACTTCCTAAAACTAAGCATCTTAAGGATCTCTACGACTAATTAGAGTTTGAAATAGGTACAACCTAAAAAAATAGCAAAATAATAATAAAGGATAAATTCCCCAACTTTCTATTTCATTACTGCTCTCTAAAACCAACCTCCTATTTCTACTAAGACTCTTCTACGGGCAGTTCGTGGTGGAGAAGGAAGGTTCCCAACACTCCCTCCCTTTTAAAGTACCATTGTCCTCATGGGTTAAAAGAAGGAAATATCTTAATTAGTGATTCCAACGACTCCCATTCGCTTATTCTTCGTTAGTCAACGGTTGCCGTACTCCATTTTTTTCTAGTATAAAGTCCTCCAACATAACAAGTTGTGCCTCGTAACAATGTCCGGGCGAAAAATTTTCATCACAATTCCTATTTCCAACACTCGTAAATCTCTGCTAGAGTGAGCCGTTTGGGAGGCAGTCCCCTGCCCTTGGAGGTGAAGCTTGGAAGTCACACAATTCCTTCCCTTGCCCTTCGAAATGCCGGTATATTGTTTTCTTCATCTCTCTAATTGCATGATCTAATTCCCTGCAAGTTATTACACACGATGGTGCCATCTCCATTGAAGTAGAAGCGTGTTTCTTCGTAATATGCTTTGATACCAAATTGTTAGGATCCTAAGTCGTACCAAGAAATTATAATAATGATTGTTTCAAGAAGATCAATCTCTTTAGAATTTAGAGGTTTTTTATTGCTTCTCTCAAGGGATTACACCTTTTTATTCTTCTTCAAACAAGAGACTCGTACTAAACTTCCTAATACTAATGATCTTCACATACTAATTAGAGTTTGAAATAGGCACAACCCCAAAATATAGTAAAATAACAATAAATGATAAATTTCCCAAAATTTTCTATTTCTATACTACTCTCTTACGTAATCTAGTGAAACCAGCTTCCTATTTCTAATTGGACTCTCCTACAGGTAGTCAATGGTGGAGAAGGAAGGTTCTCAATACTTCCTAAAACTAAGGATCTTAAGGATCTTCACCTACTAATTAGAGTTTGAAATAGGTGCAACCCCCAAAAAAGTAAAATAACAATAAATCCCCAAAAAAGCAAAATAACAATAAATGTTATATTTCTCCAACTTTCTATTTTTATACTACTCTCTTATGTAATGTAGTAAAACCAACATCCTATTTCTACTAGGACTCTACAGGCAGTCAGTGGTGGAGATTGGAGAAAGAAGGTTTCCAACACTTCACCTCAAGTTGGTCTAGCAGATGGTGGTGATCCTGACGATAATCTCTCCAAACTTCGTTGAAAGGTTCAGTACGTGAGTACCAAATTCAGTTCTAGTGGTTGGTAAATCATTCACTAAGGTTGCCCGAATCGTTCCTAGTAAGTTGCTTCATGTTCGGATTGAAGGAGGAGATCCGAGTGGGAGTTAGAATGCTCCAACCCAACTACTTTGGGCAAGCCTTCACTCTCGCTCTAATGCAAGAAGAGCCATAGCCACATGACTCGATGCCTAGCAATAACTCCAAGGATGGGGGACCGCATCCCAAATGGCTCACTCTAACAGAGATGTACGAGCGTCGAAAACAGGGATTGTGTTTCAATTGTGATGAAAAGTTTTAGCTCGAACTTCATTGGAAGGCTCAACTTGTTATGTTGGAGGAGTTCCAAATCTGAATAACTAATTAAGGTGTTTCCTTCTTTTTACCCTTGAGGATATGGGTACTTTAAGAGGGAGGGAGTGTTGGGAATCTTCCTTCTCTATCATTGATTGCCGTAGAAGAGTCCTAGTAAAAATAGGAAGTCGGTTTTCCTGGATTACGTAAGAGAGTAGTGTAGAGTAGAAAGTTGGAAAAATTATCCTTTATTGTTATTTTGCTATTTTTTGGGATTATACCTATTTCAAACTTTAATTAGTAGGTAGATATCCTTAAGATCCTTATTTTTAGGAAGTTTAGTACAAGTCTCTTGTTTAAAGAAGTATAAAGAGGTGTAATTCTTTGAGAGAAGTAATAAAAACCCTCTAAATTCTGAGGAGATTGATCTTCTCAAAACGATAATGTTGTAAAATGAATTTTTTTTCACTATACTATTCATCCGTGTTAATGGAAGTGATCTTGGTTGCCTCATTAAAGAGATGAAATGGAATCTTAATTTGTTAACTGGAAAATGTGGTTCATTAGCTATCTGTATATTTCGTCTATGGTTCATTTGAATCAATTTGATGCTGAAAATTGGTGGGATATTGGCTGGCGTTGATAATAGGAAGCAATGGTTTTAGATTAGTAAATGTTTGGGGAAAATAGATTTACACCCCATGAGGTTTGACGAAAATACACATAGACCCCCTTAGTTATTAGAAAATATAGTAGGTACCTTATGTTTCAAACTAATTGACACTTAGACCCTTTCCGTCAGTTGACCGTTAGTCAACAAGGCAGACCTGCTGATGTCATGCTAAAAAGTTCAAAAAATGCCAAGTTTACACCTTAACTAGCAAGGAGCCCATGCGATGCACGGGAAATTTAAAAAAAAGTGAGTGACACTAAATAAATTAGTTCGTTAATAAAATCAAATATAGAATTATGTCCAAAGTGGGTCTTGAATCCAAGTCTCCAACCTAGGGGTGATACTCGAGCCGAACGAGTCGAGTAGTGGGGTGTTCGAGCTTGGCTCACTAAGTTTTGTTATTGTTCGAGCTCGGTTCAAACATTGGAATTACTGTTCGAATTCGGCTCGTGAAAACATAAACGAGCTTGAGCTTAGATCGGCTCGGATTGGAATTGAATGCTTGGGCCGAGCTCGAGCTTTTACTGAACCTAATTATATAAAATAATAATTATTAAATTAAAAAAAACTTAGATTTTTTTAAAACAAAACATTTTTTAAAGTGCTATCGAGCCAAGCCAAGCCGAGTGGAAAAGTGACCAACTTGTTTGCCTTCTCATCGAGCCAAGCCGAGCCAAGAAGGGGAGTGGGCTGAGTGGCCAGCAGGCCTAGCACGTTTGGTGTTTCTCTTGTTCTCAACGAATGCTTTATATAGCCAACACACTTAATGCCATTCTTCTGTTAACCAATGTGGGACTATTTTTGGTCCCACATCAGTTACATCACAACTTTTGTTTGTTTTTTTGTTAATACATAACACCACAAGGTGTTAACACATAACACACTTAGGACCAAACGAGACACACTCACGGGCTCACGGCCACACCACCATGACACACCCCACACCCACACCCACACCCACACCCACACCCACACGGCGACACCGACACTCACCCACACACACAACACACTCACCCACACCCACACCCGCACCCGCACCCACACCCACACCCACACGATCAAACCCCAACGTTATTTCTATGTACTTAACTAATAAAATAAATATATAAATATATTTATTTTTAGTATTTAAATAAATTATATATATATATATATATATTAATCGAACTGAGCTTTTATTGAGCCGAGTAGGCGTGTGTTCAAGCTTGGCTCGTTTACTAAACGAGCTCGAAAATGGTGTTCAAGCTCGGCTCGTTTACTTAATAAACGAACGATACTCGAGCTTTTGAAGAGCCGAGCCCCAAAGTAGTTCACGAACATTTTGTTCAATAACCACCCCTACTCCAACCCATGTAAAACCATTACAATTTTTTTTTTGCAATTCTATTTATTCTTCTATATATTTCCCTACAACAATTGTTATTCCCTCCAAATTAGAAGAAGATTAGAGAGTATTGAAAACATCTGGTAAATTTTACTGGATTGTATAGCCAACAATCCAAATAAACCAATCACGAGCTTCCTCTTCAATCTGACGCATTGCCAAATATGCCCGTCTGAATGATGAGCCAGCTTGTCTAAGTCCAGTGCTTGCAGTTTTAACGTCTCAGAGTCATAAAGTAGGAAATGATTCGGATAGAGAGAATGAAGACTTTATTGGCATGGCTCATCCAAGAGTACTTAACCATTGATGGCATGGCCTGGAATCCTCTTGAATGTATATCAAAGTGCAGAAGCCAATCCAAAAAAGAACTCTTTAAATGGTGATGAAGAGTTGTTCCTCAATCGCTGAAAACGTGCAAAGCACGAAAAATTCTGAAGAAGAAAAATTATAAGTGATATTTTGGGTACATAAATGTGATTTAGATACATGAACAACATTAACATTTTTACAGGATTAAAAAAAAATCTCAAAAAAAAGATATTACAGACTCCAAAGAGAGGAAGTAAACTTATTTTACCGATGAACCTGTAAAAGAGGGAAGATTGTCAAAGAACCTATAAAAGATGAAAGGTTTGAGATGAACTGGAGGCAGGTCGTTATAGCGATGCCCTGTCTCCTGTTCTGTGACACTAAAGGAGCACTTGATGAGAAATAAGAGATCAATTTACATCAAACACGATGCATCAGTTTACTAAATATATCTTACCTGGACATTTCCTGAAAATTATAGGGAGAAGGAAGAAATCATGAAGGGGAATTCTTGTTAAATTCTATGGTATCTCAATCCAAATAACCAAGATTGACGCCCCATTAGTTTGCAAAAAGATGAAGAATAGAAGTCTATACTATAAGAAACTCGACCTCATACATTCATATGTGCAATCAAGGCTTAACCTTCCGCAACTTACCCTCAAAAAAAATAAAATAAAAAATCAAGGCTTACTTGAAAATGGAGCCTGACCGAACTGAAATCGCATTACAGGCCCAGCAGTTATAATGAAAGATATTATTATCCTTCTTTGTAGTGATCCAATGGTAATAAGGTAGAGTGGGCATGATGGAGAGGAAGGGCATATTAACATTAGAGGTGTATTGGTGTCTCTTTCTCTCTCGGATGGAGGTGGATTGGGTCTTTCCCTCATCCTTTCACAATCTCTTATCTTGTTGGCAATTGGTAAGTAGGGACGGCTCTAGGATGGCTATCTAGAGGACTTTACAGGATGCTATAGCATGGTCCATTTGGAAGGAGAGAAACAAGAGTGTTTTCGAGAACTCTCCCTCACCCATCTATCGCATTTGTTCTCGGACTTGTTGTTTGGTTTTGTCCTGGTGCTCATCTAGGCAGGCGCGGGGGGGGGGGGGGGGGGGGGGGATGAACTGGGATATTTTGGCTCTATGATGTAAGTCAGGGGCCACAAGGTTGCAATCAAGGAATAGGGTTGCCCCTCATGAGCTTGTGAGCTTTGGTCTCTCTTTATCTTTGTAACTCTGTTTTGCTTTCATTATTTATATATTGTGTGGATTATCGATCAAAAAAACATTAGAGGTCTATTGGATTCACAATATTTTTTTCTGCAGGGGATCACTCTTTCGCAGGTTCAAATTATTTTTTCAACTATGAATCGAATTATTTGGCCGCCTGTTTCATGGATCAAAAATTTCATATTCCGGAGGTTGTTTGCAAGAAAGTGAGATGAAAAAATTTAGATTGTTTTGAGAGGGGCATGGAGACGGAGGATACGGGAGGGAGAAATGGGTATCTAAGGAGCCAATAGGGTTGTATCCATACCCAACTGGCGTGTCGGTTGTTTGGAATTGGAAGATAGAGAGAGAAAGAGAGAGAGAACGGAGGGTGGTGCTGTTCACCCAACAAGGTGTGAAGAATATTAATACGGAGAGTTGTGTCTTTACCCCACGATCAACCCCATTGCATCCTTGAAAGTAAACTTCAATAGGTGCGTTGGTGCGTCTCTCCACAACATATCCGACCCGAAATTCTGCGCATAGTGCATCTTCGTAAACATTCCCAAAAATCGTGATGCTTGGGTTATTATTTAGAGAAAAATATTAACGGAAAGAAGGCGTGGGTTGGGATTTTGATCCATAAAATTTTTCTTAAAAACACTCCCGATCCGCCACGTAGGCCTCTCCGGGCTTTGTTTTAATTAGGTACAATATGGTACACATGCTAAACACACTAACATATCATTGTTCCTTGTATACGAAAATTACCATTTTTCTCAAATCAACGAAATTGAAACCTTAGAATGTTTGCAACAACCGACTCGATCTTGGCTCCGGCGGCGATAGCTCTTCTTCGGCAACTGATTGGGAAGTTTCTCCCTCTCTCTTTTCCTTTGTAAATCAAAGATTGTTGAAGTATACTTCCACGGTCCGTAGCTATGGACTTCCTACATATTTGAAAATCACTTTTAATCAGTATTCGTTCGACCTCAACTTGTTTTCTACTTTGATTGCCTTTAGAAGATCATAGAAAAACTATCTACCAGTTCCCTGGAATTTTGATTAATGAACAGTCATGAGAACAAATATATTTATGAGTCCTAAATTTACCCAAATGTCTGAAAAAAATACAAAGATTAATTGTGACGCCCTGAACCCGCGCCTAAGGAATCAAGTTCCAAGACGCGTGCTTGTCGCCATAACCACGCATGCGGAAGACTTTACCCACGAAAATGCGAAAATTTTCAACTTTTCTTATGAGCTTACATAAGCAATAACAACTAGTTATCACAATAACCCATCATAAGCAAATGTATTACCTCACTAGCTACAGTAGTCTTTACTTTTGGCGCCACAACTGCATCGATATACCTCCAGACTCTAAAGTGTAACTTCTTGTCAATCGGTAATCACTTCAGAATCTGAAGACATAAAATGAGATGTGAGCCATAGAGCCCAACAAAATCCACAGCCCATCTAAACTATTTTCCACATAATAACATTCATCAATAATGATATAGTAGTACAATACAATTCTCATATTATCATAATATGCAGAATAATAATATCGTAATTCGTGACCCGAGGTCACTCAGGGCTATTTCACTTTATTCGAGGTTCCCAACCTCCAAGTTGTCAAATTCTTCCAGTGATTGTCCACGACACCAGATTACTGTTTCAGATAACCGCTTACGCTTTATCCTTGAGTCCATAGACTCGATCAACCGGGCCTTCGCTCGTGTACAACCTCTATCCATGAGTTCACAGACTCAATTATCAACCAATCGGGACTTTTCCCGATTATAACCAATCATTGGGTATGTCGACCCAATTAATCCTTAAATCATCATATTCTACACATAACCCGGGTCTTCACCCGATAACTGCCAGGAACAATATTTCTAACACATCATACTTTGTCAGGAACAAAACCTTTGACATATCACACTCTGTCAGGAACCACACCTCTGATACTTACTTTATATTTTTCCTCTATGGGAACACCTACACACACACAACCACATTTGTCAGGAAACACATCTGATCGCCAAGATACACATCTGATTGTCAGGATACACATCTGATCAGCCAAGATACACATCTGATAGCCAGGAAACCCATCCAACCTGTCAGGAAAATGAAACTCACAAGCCAGGGACGCACCTTTGACTAACAGGAAACACCTGACCACCAGGAAACACCTGACCACCAGGTACGCATCTAACATATCACTCTGTCAGGCATAATACCTCTGACATGACACCCTTGTCAGGAAACACATCTGATTACCAGGAACACATCTGACCTGCCAGGAATAATACATCTGACATGCCAGGAACACCTATCTAATAACCAGGAAACACCTCTGACATCAAATCCTGTTAGGCACAACACCTCTGACATATTACTTTCTATTTTTTCCTCTGTGGGAACACCAACACACACAACCACATTTGTCAGGAAACACATCTGATCACCAGGATACACATCTGATTGTCAGGATACACATCTGATCAGCCAGGATACACATCTGATAGCCAGGAAACCCATCCAACTTGTTAGGAAAATGAAACTCATCTGACAAGTCAGGGACGCACCTCTGACTAACAGGAAACACCTGACCACCAAGAAACACCTGACCATCAGGTACACATCTGACATATCACTCTGTCAGGCATAACACCTCTGACATGATACCCTTGTCAAGAAACACCTCTGATTACTAGGAACACATCTGACCTGTCAGGCTTAACACATCTGACATGTCAAGAATACTCATCTAATAACCAGGAAACACCTCTGACATCAAATCCTGTCAGGCACAACACCTTTGACATCAAATCCTGTCAGGCAAAACACATCTGACATTAACCCCTGTCAGACACAACACCTCTGACATCAAATCCTGTCAAACACAACACCTCTGACAGCTACCATCATATATCATCACAATCTCTGTTGGGTGCATACCTACCGACACAGGCCAATGCCCCCTCAAGGTAACATCATTGAGTTCGTAAACTCAATACATCCCTGAGTCCATAGACCCCAATCCAACCTTGAGCTCATGGCCCAATGCCGTCCTAACTCTCCCGACTATCAGTCACGGAGGAACCCGGGCTCATAATAGATATCGCCTCTCCGGACCTAGCCAAAGAGGGACCACAGACAGCACTTCACGTAGGTTAGGTTTTCTAACATAGGAAATCCCCAATTATTCAGGCCTTGCTTGAATAAGGCCTCACACCCGTGGACCAATTCCGAGGGTATACCGTTCCGGTGTAGAACATTACTCGGCCGATGGACCATTCCATCGCCTTACCATGTCCCAACAACATCACATCATACAGAAAGGTTGTCCCGAGGTGGGACTTTTACCAGGCAAATGGACCCTACCAATGCCTTTAAAACATCACATCTTATCAGATTCGTTCCGATAGGGAATTTAACCAGGCCAATGGACCTACCATTGCCTTAAAACAAACATCACATTATACAAGAGTAGTTCCGATAGGGAACTTAACCAGGCCAATGGACCCTACCATTGTCCTAGAATGTTAAAATCACATCACATCACACATATAGAAGCCCAGTCAGGCTCTCATAACTTCCTGCGATCGATTGCATTTCCCCTGCGATCTATCGTAAATCACACTGAACCTAAATTCCGAGCTAGAAACAGCCCGAAACAGAGGGCTCTGCCCCTCTGCTCCATTTTCACTCCCATCCATATCATCCATACATCATTCATAAGGTTTCCGACCTTTTTCTATCCACACATAATATCACCAAACCATTCCACATAAATAAAGTAGCTTAAACAAGGGAAAAGAGAAGAGATGGAGAAGGATTTTACTTCTTTTGCGCTTTTCGAGACGTCTAGTGGCAAAACGGACACTGCCAACGCATTCGGGAAAAAGATCAACGCCCAAGGTGAAGCTCCTCGCCTTCAAACTTGATTTTCCACAAATTTATCAAACACTTTACTAATCAACCCCAGTTAAGGACCCATAAACGCATAATTTTATTCTATTAAAATTCTGGGTCGTTATATCAATGGATTACCCCTTTTAACTTTATGCTATCTTTTCGTTAAATGCTTGGTCTTAGAACATTTTGTTTCTGGAAATACATACCACCACACTCTCTGATGTATTGCATTAGCATTTTTTGGACTTTTTAGCATGACATCAGCATGTCTGCCTTGTTGACTGACAATCAACTAATGGAAAGGGTCTATGTGTCAATTAGTTTGAAACATAAGGGTGCCTATTGTATTTTATGAATACTGAGGGGGTCTGTGTATTTTCTTCAAACCTCAGGGGGTGTAAATGTATTTTCCCCTAAATTTTTTCATTGTGGATATTGGTTTGGTTATGATTGTGTAGTAGGTTTCTTTTAATGCAGTAGCCAATTGTAAGACCACACCATTCGCTTTATAAATATTTCAACTAGATGGCATTTTGGGGGTGCAAATTCTTTATCTGTAATTAATACTTCCAATGTTTGCTTATGGTGATGTATAATAATTTATTTTCTCTGTGCAGGCTAGGTCAGTAAGCCTATTGCATTGAGCTGTTGGTATTTTGCCTTTAGTTGCTATGTGAGTATTGTATTTCATTAATTTGTTTATCTATCAGTGACACTTCATTTTTCTTTTATTGCGTACTGGTGATTTGTTAGTCATAGGCTAAGTCAGCACCTCCTAGTTTTCTTCAGTGTATTTGCTGTTTTTTTAATATTTATTTATTTATTTATGGGGAATGGTCTTCTATGTTGACTCAAACTGAATAGCACCCCAGGCCTACGCTTTGACTATACTGATATTTATATGTAAATAAGGTTATACTCCCCATTTGAATTCAATAAAAGATTATTACAGTTAACAGGCTTCTTATAAGTTAAGAGGGCTAGGACTTCTGCCCGCCTGGAGAGGCTGCCAGACGTTGATGGTCCAAAAACGCCTAGGCGACTTGCCTAAGCAATGCCCATGTGACGCCTTGACTACACTGATAGTGGGGTTCACTTGCACCAAGAACTGCATGACTCCCAAATTACCCATTTTAAGTCTTCTCAGGAGATCACTTCCCTTTTTGTATTGTAGTGGGTGGTTCCTGAAGACACTTATAATGCGCATTATCTATGCCTCCGCATTTTTGACGTATAGTTATATTTTCTATTAAGTGAATTTGATGGTATTTTTCGTATTGTGACTCGATGAGGTTGATTAGTGGACTTTTTTTTGGCTAGTGCAGTCTTGTCCAGTTGGCCTTGGGCAACTGATTTAACATTTGGTTTGGTCTGCAGTTCAATGCATTTTTTGAGGAGTTAAGAGAGAAATAGCTTAATTTAGATTCCTATTTTCCTTGATTGGATCTGCAATTTGCTGTCTTGTTGTGGAATCAAGAGAGAAATGGCATAACTTGGCCTCTTAACTCACTTAATCGACTTGCAGTTAGTTGGACTTTTTGTGTCTATGATATAATCTGAAATTTGTTAGCATAATATTTCAAATATGTTATATATGTTATTAACTTCCACTCTAAAATCTCACTCGCCAAAAGTCCGTTCTACTAGACACTGTTACAAATCTCCTGAGAAATACCTAATTTCTCCCGGGAAATACTTGTAAAGTTTAAAACTCCGTTTTTATCGCGATGTTTTAAAAATCTCACGAGAAATATGATTTTTACTTTTCATCACGTTAATATCACGAGATTTAGCCGATATTTTAAAAACATTGCGAGAAATACCCAAAATTATTGTATTATTTTATGTAATTTTAATTTTATTTTTAATTATTGCCGATATTTAGGAGAGAAAAACCCGGGAAAAAAACTTTAGATTTGAAAATCTCCCGAGAAAAAACTTTAGCCGATAAAAATCCGAGAACAAGATTTGTAACACTGCTACTGGATACCATATCCTTGTATTGTCCTTTCTTGAGTCATTCCAATCTTTTGAAAAAGTCTGTTCTACTAGCCTGAAAAGTCGATATTCTAGTCCACAAGTTCTAGAAACACTTCATAAATTATCAAAGATAGAAACAGTACTCTTGTCTGTAAGTAAATTTTGTTTTCGGCCTTGAATGAAAAATGCCTTCTTGTCTCTTTTTGAATATTGAACTGCATGCCTGTATCTATTCACCAATATCTTAATTGGACTTTATAGGTGCTCTCTAGTTTTATGTGGTTAGTAGACCTATGAGGTTTCCTTGCCTTTTGTCTTTTCTATTAAGGATTCCAAATTGAGCGACCATCTAGAAAACGAAGGTTTGAGTAAAGAATAGAGATGAAAGAAAACATAATCCGAAGAATTAAGTTGGAAATGTAAGCCATGAAGAAATAATTCAAGGCATGGCAATACCTTTGACTGTGAGTAAGTTGAAATACAAAGCCAAAATAGTATGTATTTGTCTCATTATTGAAGCATGGTGCACCATAGAGGAAAAATATATCTTTTACCTTTTGCTAAATAGCGTATGCATACTGATAATTAATGATCTATAGAGAAAAAACTAAAGTTGTACTAGTTTTAAAATGGAAAAAGGTGCCATGCATTGGAAGAGGATTTTTATTAGAAAAGAATGTGCCATGTATATGACTTCTTTTTTCTTCCATTAAGGTGAAGATTTCATTAAAAAAGAAGCAATTACAAGAAGCCCCTAATTAGGAGTTACAATTGCAGGATGTCATCCTGAATGGAAAGAGAACTACAACCTATTCCAAAATATGCTAGTTTATCTGCCTAAGCATTCCCTCTGATGTTCTTCATGTATATGAGAAATATGGACATAGAGAACGAATTGATACCGTGAAAAATATCTATTGAGAAAAAGCAATGAGTGGTTCCAAGCAAGGGGAGATTGATTCTGCATTCGTTTAATTTCAATTGAGGAATTCTCTTATCCATAATGGATTGGGAAGAAGCTTAAACAATAGGGGCATTCTGCTTCAAAGTGCCAAAACTTAAGCCTCTCAAGCTTGAGAATAACCACAGTACCTGTAAAGGAAAGGGCAATTGGCCCACCAAAAGTGGAAAGATCATAATGAAACAAGTGAAATAAATAGTCAAAAGACTCTATTCTCTATTATTTAAAGAGGCATTAGGAGAAGATTCAGATCAGTGTAGTCAAAATGTCGCCTAGGCAACTTCTAGGCCATCGCCTTGCCTAGCCAAGACCAGTATCGCCTAACTCGTGTTTAGGCAGGCAGTCATTAAATTTAACATTAAAGAGCTAATTTTGGTCGCCTAGGCATTGTCTTAGCAACGGCTCGCATAACAAATCCCTTATAGTCTAGGCATTGCTTGGACGCTTGGATTACACTGATTCGGATATGGAGATTCTTTTCATAACCCACAACCTTAATTGTTTCTCCATCACGTGTTAGATATCTTGCTTGACAAGAAGACGGTAAGTTGCTTGCATAATAATCTAGGAGGCGAAAAACACTGTTAGATCTGTTAATAATTGTCAGAAAATATGAGTCTTTTAGAGGCATACTAAAATCATATTGAAAGTTCTCCATAGAGTTTCGTCAGAAAATATGAGTCTTTTAGAGGCATACTAAAATCATCTTCAAAGTTCTCCATATAGTTTCTATCATTATTAGGTTACTTGTAAGCAACTATCAGGTAGAGAATACACCATAACTCACTGTGCGCCATACCTTGATTGATCAATGAAAGCAAGCATCGCACATTCAGATTCGAAAGGTTTCTTGGCTCTCAGACTTATAGAATATACTATGAGGGTCAAGAATATGGGTCTAATGTTAGAGTCTGTTTTACCATTATTGTGGGGTTTGTCCGCCTGACTTTTCAGTCATTGTATATTGATCGTTCCACTGCAAATCACTTGGCCAGTGAATGAGAAATAAATGAGGAGCTATTATAATTGATTTTCTACTGTTGACACCTATACCCAATGGAACAAAGCACTACTTTATGGCACCTGTTATAATGACATTTCGTGTGCAATTTGCCACACAAATTCAAGACTCAGCATAATAAGTCACATATATCCAAAAATAATAAGCTAGAAAATTTCAAGCACAACAGGACTCACTACAGATAAAAAGTCCTTTATAGTAGGAAACTAGGAATTAACACACCTAGCCAGATGCACAAGGCCCAATAACACGAGGTTTTTCTATTGGCTACATTTATTTTCCTGTGTGAACCAACATGATGCTTTGCGGCATGGTCTTTCTTTTCCTTCCCATGGATCATCACCCCTTTGGCGAATTTCTCAGCAATATTTGTTTTTTTATTCAAGGTTGGCTCTGGGATTGAGATTAATTTTTTTTTGATCGGTAAAAGATTACTATAGATATCAAGACGAAATAAAACAATACAAAGGTTCACAAAAAGATATGAACCGGAAATATACAACTAAGGAAATGCAAAAAAACTAAGTGCTAGGCACTAGAGGATAGTATCGAGATAAGTCAAAAACCAATGAATCACTTCTCAAAGTCTTTCTTGATGGCACACCAATAACGAAGGAGCTACCACGTAAAAGGTAAACACTCTCCTTGGAAAGGGCTAATCCCTCAAAAACCCTTTTGTCCCTTTCTTTCCATACTCCATATAGCCCACACGATAGACCTAAGGGTGTCAATAGGTTGAATTCGGACCCAAAAACCCTCTTGTAAATGTGTTGGGCTAGACTGAGCCTATTCAAAAATCACAAAAACTACGGCCCATTAACACCCTTATATAGCCCCTTGCAACATAGCAAGTATTATTGAAGTAGGAGCCTCCTTCGGAATCGATAACCAACCCGGTAAGGAGTCCCACAAGGACCAAGGAAAGATCCAAACGATCCTCAATTGGAAGATGAACTTTCTCCAAATAGCATAGGCAAAGGGGCAATATAACAGTAGGTGGTTCACTTCCTCCTCCGATCTTTGCCATATAAAGCATCGTTTGCTAACCTCCACCATCTGTTTTTCAGATGATCGCATGTGAGTAGCTTGTCTAAAGAGGCCAACCAAAGGAAGAAAGCTACCTTCGACGGAATACCTGGATTCCACACAGCCCAATACAGAAAATGCGAGTTAGGAGTGACCTGCAAGGATTGAACAAAGGATCTCATTGACAATTGACCTTTGGTCTCTCTAGACCATACTCGAAGATCTTCCTGCTGAGGGAAAGGGGTGATAGAAGTGAGATGATTCAACAAACGAAAATCGTCTACCTCCCAATCATTAATGTTTCGCCTAAATCTAGGAGACCACACAAAAGATGTTGCGACCTCTTCAAAGCAGGGGGCCACCACCAGATCCTTATCCAAAGATAACGACCAAAGATTTTCAAAGTTTACTTCAAGGGAAGCCTCACCACACCATACATCATCTCAAAAACTTACTTGTAATCCACAACCAATCCTAAATTTGACATTTTTGGAGATCTCCAATCTATTTTCAGGATGGCTTTCCCCAAATCCACCCCATAAGGACCTTTCACTTTTTTTTTTGCTTGGTAATGTGAAATTATGCATAAGAGAAAGAGAGTAAACAAGTACAGTGTACAATAAACTAGAAACTTGGAGTTTACCGAGAAGTAACCTCTAAGAATCCAGAGAAAATCCAAAAAAAGCCCCCTGTATGAAACACAATCACCCCAAAAAAGTACATCAAAAGACCCATCAAAGAGGACTAGGCAATCTACACCGCACCTCTCACCCAAGAAGGTCCCTCAGGTCGAAGTCTGTCCGCCATATGGAGACAATTCTTATATCAGGTGCATAGTACCTTCCCAAGTATTTTTCACCAAATTTACCAACGATAACATTTCTCCACAAGCTCTCCCTTTCCTCGCCAAACCACCATAACCATTCACTAGAACGACCTTATTGAACTCCACAAGCGGGTGGATATTTAGACCTCCATCTACACTTTGGCAGGTAACTAAATTCCAATCAACCAAGTGATATTTTTCGATAACCACCTGCTCGTTCTATAAGAACTTCTTTTGCATCCTTTTCAACTTGGTTGAAATGGAAGTTGGGATGAACCCAAATAGGAGGTTGGCAAATAACCCGCCCTACACCCAAGACCAGCGGCCAACTCCACCACATTCAGGAGTCTCCTATGCCATAAATGACACATTTGTCAAGATTGATCCTATGACCCGAAACTGCTTCAAAGCATCAAAATAGGCATATGAGGTATACTAATGGACTACTGGAAGCTTTGCAAAGAACTAATGTATCATTAGCGAATTGAAGGTGGGAAATTACAAGATGCTCGGCCCCAATAATAAATCCTAGCTTCTAGCACTATCCCCTCCATCCTAGAGAACATCCCGTTAAGGGCTACGCCGCCATGGTGACCAATATGAATAGAAACGGGGATAATTAGTCACCTTGGTGCAACCCCTAGAGCTTCGAAAATAACCCGCAGGACACCCATTAACCAAAATGGAGAACAAAGATGTTGTAGTACACAATCTCATCTAACTTTTCCATTTAACGCCAAAACCCATTCTCCCCATGATATTTTCAAAAAGCTCTCAATTAACATGATAATAAGCCTTTTCTATATCAACCTTGTACAATAAGCCGGGGGTCTGTTCCTAATCCTTTCATCCACGTTCGCAATTATGATACCATCAAAAATTTGCTTTCCTCTCACAAATGCCCCTTGAGCGGGAGATATTAATGAACTCATAACTAGACTGAGATGGGATGCCAAAAGTTTAGCTAGTTTTTTTATAGACTACCAACTAGATCGATAGGCCTAAAGTTATTTAGAGTTTGGGCACCTTCCTTTTTGGGAATAAGACCAATGAATGTGTTATAAGGGCTTTATCAAACTTTCACTCCACTTGGAATTCTTTGACCACTTTCACTAGGTCATACCCCACAATATCCCAATACTTCGTGTAGAATTCAATGGACAAACCATCCGGCCCCGGTGCTTTGTCTCCATTCATTACCTTAATAACCGAGAGGATTTCCTCTACTTTAAAAGGTTTTCTTGAACTCTTTGTTCTTCCGACAACTGATCCAACTTTAATCCTATACTTTTGTTTATAGTCATGATTTTTATCATATTAATCTTTATAAACTGAGACCGCTGCACCCTAATCTCCTCTTCACTCTCCTTCTATTCTTTACCACCTTCAAACTTGTTTTTGCATTAACCCTCGTGCGGTGACTAGCCATCTTATAGAAAAAGCGTATATTTTGATCCCCCTCCTTCAACCACTGGACTTGCGACTTTTGTTTCTAACTAATCTCCTCAAGCCCTCAACAGATGCTAGTATTCCATTTCCAACTTTAGTTTTGTCGTCTCCCTGACCTCAACTTCTGTCTCCTCTCTCTTCTTCAAGTTTTTCTTCTCAATGTCTCCTAATATTCTTTTAAATTTCTTAGGCACAACTAAAACCTCCTTGTTCAATTTGCTTTATTCTTGACTTCAAAGCTTTCTATTTTAAGCCAAAAAAAGTGCTTGCTAACCCCAAAATTTTGACTCTCTTCAAACCTTCGCCACCTGATCCTCGAAATTAGGGTGTTCCAAACACATTCTCAAATTTAAACGGTTTTGACCATCACGACTCTGAACTGTTTCCAAACAGACTGATGATGATCAGAAATCGGTCTAGGCTTTGAGGAAGCCAAGACATTTGAGTACTTTGACTCACACTCACCTCAAAACATAAACCTATCCAACCTACAAAGTATTGGGTTTACTTGCATGTTGGACCACGTAAATTCAGCCCATTTGAGTAGGCATTCGATCAAGTTGTGGCAGAATATGAAGTCTTCAAATATTCTCATCTTTGGTGTCATAGTACAGCCCACTAGTTTATCGTGAGTAAACCTCACACAATAGAAATCACCTCTTAAACACCAAGGACGCTCCATTTGAAGCTTACATCTTCCAGCTCTCCCCAAATTTGAGGAATTGGCGCTTTCTTGTGGCCCATAGACTTCAGTGAACACCCAAAGGAAGCCGTCCGAATTTGAATGACAAAAAATTGAGAGAGAAAATGCTCCCACTTCAGGATCCATTACTTCTATCACCTCTATCCCATACTATGAGAGTATTGAGCACCTCTCAAAGTTCCCAAGGTAGGAGTCAAAACCAAATCCAAACAATTCGACTCCCAAATCTCCTTCACCACCCTATTGTCATTTTCTCCATTTTGGTATTCTATATGCACAATATAGATGATTTCTTTGATTAAACCATCTGATGGACGTCGCTGTTTCTTATCTTCTTGACCCAGACCTCTAACATTCCAAACAATCAAACAAAAAGCCATTACTAAACACCATGACCCTCCCAGGACCTTTCTTGGACTTCTCTTTGAAACTTGCCCCGCCGATTCCCATAGTTGACCTCCGTAGTCAGCTTCTTCAGTTCTCTTGACATTCTCTCGTTGCTAGTTTCACTCGCTTGCCACACACCTTGAGATGTCTGCATAGGTCTCCATTAAGTTTCCAAACTCTGAAAAAGAGTTACCTCCTCTTCCTCATGTCTATCAAAAGACAACCCTAGAAACTTTCCGAATTCTTCTACCTACGTAGGACCCAATCAGAGACCTACTCTTGAACTCCAGCCGAATATGGAGAAACAAACAACTCTACTTCAGCCCTCTTAATATCAATTTGCTACAGTCTATAGACTTTAGTGACAACAAAGTGTTTTGTAGCAAGGCTTGATGAATCAGGTGTCCCGTTGGGTATAAATATGTCTGAAATATCTTGATGTAACCTTGAAATTGAGAACCTGGTTGAGTTTGACCCATAGTTCGAAAATTCGGCGAGCTACTTGAGTAACTCGGCCGAATTACTCGACTCGACTGAATTTCGACTCAAGTCACTTCAAAACTCGAAGGAGACACTATTTGGCGAGTTACTCAGGTCACTCGGTCGAGTTGAGTTTTTCAACTCGCCAGATTAGACCGAGTCATGGAAGGGTATTTTTGTCATTTTTCATTTGTTTAAAACCTACATTCGAACGTTATACCGTCTTTGCATCATATTTTTTGGGGGCTGCAAAGTCAACTTACAATGGGTTCTGTTAAACTTGGTTTTTAAGTTTGAGGTTGCAAAATCAGCTTACTTTGAGTTCTTTTAACCTAGTGGTTCAATCTTGAATAAAATGCTAAAAAATTAGTAATTGCCTAATTGATACATACGTATATATTCCGAGTTGGATCGAGTTGAATTTTTTCGAGTTACTCAACCCGACTAACTTTCGAGTCGAGTCGAGTTTTCAGGTTTTTGAACCATGATTTGACTAATGGGAACCTGTTTGAGTTTGACCAATGCCCCTCCGGATTCTGTTTTCAAGGATCTAAATGATTAATGCTTGGTAGAATCACAGTTATCATGAAAATATGACTCAAAGAGTTTGTCTATCACATGATGATCTGTAGGTTTTTTTTGTTGATTGCAAGCAAATTTAAAGACTATAGACTGAACTTTATATAGTGCAGGGAGGCACATAGCCAACTAGAAAATGTTGAACTTGGTTGATCGGAAAGTGGGTTGGTCAATGACTAGAAAGCGACTCTTTCTCTCATAGAATTGTGTGAAATCTAGGAATTCCCTGTAAGGTATCTCTTTTCCTATGGAATGCGACTTTGAATAAAATTCTCACTTGTGATCACTTAAAATCTAGAGGTTGGAGGCTGGAAAACATTTGTTTCTTGTGCCTTCATGCCGAAGAGACCATGAACTACTTGCTTTTACATTGCCCTATGGTGGGGAAGGTTTGGAGATACTTTCTATCTCGAGTAGGGGGGTGGATTGGGTCTTTCTTTTGTCCTTTCGGGGGGTGGATTGGGTCTTTCTTTCGTCCTTTCACAGCTTCTTATTCTGCTGGTTTTGGTGAGTGAGGATAGAGCGCGGAAGGCACTTTGGGCAGTTCTTCTGGGGGCCATCTCATGGGCTATCTGGAATGAATGCAACAAGAGAGCTTTCGAGAACTCTCATTCTCCCATTACCCGCATATACTCACACACAAGTTCATTGGTCTTAACATGGGCAAGTCTATGTCAGGAGGAAGCAGATTTGAGAGCCATCCTGGGTACCACATAGGATCATTATGCTTTTTGTTTCCCCCTCTTGCTTGGTTTGTATATTTTTGTCATTTTTGGGTTTACAATCTTGTAAACTCTCTATGTAGTTCTATTTGATTAATACATGTCTTATTGATCAAAAAAAAAAAAAAAAAGACTAGAAAGCGACTCATTTGATTTCAACATGGCCTTATTGGGGTGAATAATGGTGACATGTAACAACATTAATTAGACTAGTTTGATATCCTTAGAGATAATTGTTGGCGATATGAAAAGAGAGGGTCATCTCATGCTAGTTGGGGTCTGATGTTTATATGGAATCAATTTGAACCTGCATTTTATCATTTCCCGCCAAATATGAGCTTCAGAAAACAAAAAAAATCCACATTTTTGTTTTAACAATGGCATTTTTGTGCCTGGAGAGGTTCGTCTAGCCTCTTCTTTTCATCCGTCTATGATGGGCCATGGGCTCAAATCTGCAAATTTGTGATTATTTGAAGACTTTAGGGGGATCAACTGGTTAAGACTTAAGCCTCTCCAATTTAGGGTTATCTATCCAGGTATTGCATAATGTTATATTCTGCTAGAATGAGTTGATGGGGATCGTTCCCAACTTGAAATGCTGCTGTTTGGTTCAAGTAATTGGAATTTCCCTAGCATATCATTTTCTAGTTAATCGGTATGTTAATGTTTGTAACTGAGCTCTCCATCATGTGTTGTGGCCTTCACTTGTTAGCTTGCGTGCTAGATTGTTGATGAACTTGAAAGAAAGGAAACTTATGCTGCAGAGTTTTGTTCTGTTTGCTGAATCAGGGGGTTCTTAATCTAATTTATAATGATAAGTCTCGGTTGGTGCAGTTGGCTAGCATCCCGGGTTTGCTCCCTATGGTTGTGTGTTCAACTCCCACTCCTCGACTTACCTTGGTGTCCGTAGGGAAAATTCTGAGTGGGTCGGTGCGGACACTTGAAGGTACTAGTCCTTGCCTTGAAGGTTTTGGAATACCCTCCGTTACCAAAAAAAGTCTCGATATACTTAGATGGAATAGAGTCATAGACACAGTGATCAAAGGCTACTTTAATTTTATTTGGGCTCTCTTTTTCTTTTATTAATAGAAGTGAGCTGTAGATTTTTCATTGTTATGATGGACGAGTAGAACACCCAATATGTGAATGTACGTGGATATGGTTCTTTATCTGGCATTTCTGTTCTCTTTACTTGTTTCACTGTTGCAGGAATATTTCTTTTATGGATGTTTTTATTTTCAGAAAGTTTTCCTCTAGTGGTTACCTTCTACTGGGTGCACTAAATATAATATATATCAAAACTGCAACAAGTATACAAATCTAAGTTGACAAACTTGTATTGATTCTATTATTCTTCATAATGCTAGAAACCACATATTCATATTCTCTTTTCATTTTATAGTATCCTGGTTAATTCCATAGTTTTCGAGTTCTATTTGGTTTTTGGAATTTGCTTGTCTATTGTGTTTATGCCTTATTTCTTTTACAATATGGATACTCGACTTAGTCAATGATCATTATTATGTTTTGCCTAATGTCCTGTACAGCACTTTAATCTATCTATTTCTCACATCTACGAATGTGTAGCTCATCTCTCTTTTATCAACTCAGGGCTGACGAGGAACCTGTTGATCCAAAGAAGTATCTTGAGGATTCTTGCAAGCCAAAGTGTGTGAAATCCTTACTTGACTATCAGGTACTTCATAGCATAATGAATATTGAAATGTTATGCATATTTGGATGTTCTTCTTGCTACTATCCTTCATATGCCGGCATATGTGGGTTACATCATATATGGGTTTGGTCTTAGAGTGGATGAGAGCTTATTGTTATGTCTTTTTGGACTGTGGGAAAACGTCCAGTGGGTCATAAGCACCCATATCACTAGGTCTCTCATGGTACCATAATACATTATGTTTGACTTGAGCAACCAAAAGGATATTGCTTACCTCACACAATCACATACTGTGCGGTGTGCACTGAGGGATCAACAATGTTGAACCTGCAATACCTTTTGACATGGTTCTTCATAATCTACCGAGTTTGGCTTCATTTGTATTTCATATAAAGTGTACACATTGAAATTTGTTGAGCTAGTGTGATACTCTGGTCAAATGCTAAGTGGTTTATGGGCTTATGAACATTTAGTAACATACTGTACTAAAAGTGAAAATGATAAAGAGAAAAATGGATGCAAAACCCTATAGTATGGTTGAGGTAGTGATTCAGGATTTTCTCTCCATGTCTATGCACTCCAAACTATTCCCAAGAAACTAAGATTATATTAGAAATAAGAGATGGTAATTATTTATTGGATCCCTCTTTCCAAATCCCCCAACAGACTGCACACGGTAACTTTGCAATTCCCATAGGATGTTTCGCCTACTACTGAACACCCCTTCCGTCCAGCCAAAGACAATGTCATCAACCCCACCCAAGAAACCCTAAGTAAGGATAGAAAGAAGCTCCATACCACCCAGGCCCTCGAGCAATGAACAAGTCGGGTATTCACATCTTCTACATCAGAATCATCATTCCTTCCTTAAGGTGATCTAGTTTCAGTTGGTTACAAAAATCAGTTCTCCACTTTTGTTTCTCATGTCATTCCTATATGTGATCACTAATGGCAGAGTATGATTGAGCCGTTTCACTTCCATTTCTCATGCTTTTTTTGTACTTATTTCTTCTCTACATGATAGCTATTTGGTGGGTACAATTAATTCATCCGGTTCTAACTAGCATTACTGTATTGTAACCAAATAAATGCAATAGTAACTACTACGTGTTGATTAATAACTAGCAACTACTAAAAGTAATAACATGCAATTCGTCATCATCATCAATGCCTTATGCCAAATACTTTGGGTTGGCATCATTTTGAATCTAGTTCCATCATTCCTTTTTATTAAAAGGCATCACTTCAGTCAAACCATGTTTTATCAAATCTTTCTTCGTTATCTCCATATATGTTATTTTTGGCTATCCTCATGCTTTTAATTTTCAACTTTCACCAATTTACTCTCTTTGGAGCTGTTTTTTTTCATGGTAATTCATAGCCTCATAGGCCATATATATATATAAAGAAGCAAAAACCACAGATACAACCAGAAACTGCTAGGGGATCACAAGATCGTGAATCCAGAGGCTAGGGGAACAAAACACTGAGTGAAAAAAATAAAACAGAAAAAAACTGGAAACATCACACTGAGCTACCACGATAGTAGCATCAGGGAAGAATCAGAATAAGCAAGAAGCCGAAAGCCATGTCCTGCCAATATGGTCACCCTAAGTCAGAAAGCACCTCAACCTTGAGGTCCCTTGCTGAGCACCAATCCAGTATACGACTGCAAATCCCCGCACAAAACCTATGGGGAGAGGAGGCTGCATGGTTTCCTCTCCTTCCAAATCGATTAAGGGATCGTGCCCGGTAAGAGTAGCCACAACTCAGAAAGAGGAGTCTCCAACCTCATCGATAGCGAGCATGATAAGAAGCCCTGAAGGGAAACCGGGAAGACCCAAGCAACACCCATGCACAAAAGGAAATGATTCCATACCTTTGTCGCGAAAAGACAGTGCAACAATAGATGATCTCTTGACTCCTCCGCCACACAATATATGAAACAACAGTTACTCATCCTCTACCTTCTATTTTTTAGATGATCACAAGTGACGACCTTGTCTAGGGATGCCAACCAAAGGAAGAAGGATACCTTTTAATGGAACACCAGGGTTTCAAATAACCCTAAATGGAAAGGGATTGGGGAGAAGCCCCACACTACGAGAACAAAGGATCTCATTGAGAACTGATCCTTGCTGTCTAGATACTGAACATGCCTATCCCTAATGTGAGGATAAATGACTACCCTCTCAAGAATGCCCTCTAAACCTTGCTAGCACATCTAACCATAGTAACAAAGTTCTCGAATAATTTCCGAATTGTACCCGAACTATTCATTTTTTAAGGGGTAACGTTTAAAAAAGCTTCTTTTTCCCGAATTGATGAATAATTTCCGAACTAACGAATTATTCGCGAATAATCCCCGAACGAACGAATTATTCAGAACTTATTCCGAAAGAAGATTTATCACAAATTATTTGTTCATGCTTATTCGGAATTCTAAAATAAGAATGAGAGTAAAATAGACTTTCTATTAGTAATAAAATTATTATTAAGAACCTGAGACTTATTTCACACTGATAAATCTCCATTTGATTGAAGTCGCCAACTGATAGAAGAAGGAGAAAACTTACTCGAGTAGGTTATTTTAGGGTTTCGATTACATTCGATTGAATTGAGAGAAAAAAGATGATTTTGCACGTTGGTTAGTCTGTTGAATTTCGACCAAACTGAGAGAAAATATGATTTGTGCTATTTATTACAAGTTATTTATATATTTTGTTAAATAACTATGTTATGCCAGATAAATACTCATATATTGCTTTTCTGATTTTGTCTATTAAGATTATTATTTTTTCCGTTTTTATACATTTTTGAATTGCTTATGTAATCTGATTTGCATATACAAACATGTAATCTAGATTATTCTTTTCTCTTAAATTACATAATGCTTAAGCCCTATTTTTTCTTGAGTCTGTGGTTTACATATTGCTTGTTTTTTAAGAATTAAGATAAGTTTCTAACATAGTAAGAGATATCAATACATCCAGATTGGTAGATGGATTAGTTGATATCATGTTCTTATTTTTTATAATAATTAATTTTTATTTTTCCAGACTTATCCCCAAACTTATCCCGAATTTGCCGATTTTTTCTCTTTTTTTTTTCTAACTTAACCCCTGCTGAATAATTCCCCGAATCCGAACTTTGTTACTATGCATCTAACTCTCAGTTGTTGATGGAGTCCAATCAAGCACACTGTCGTGCCACTCACCAACTCAAAATTGGACGCCACCGAGGCGTCCTTGTCTAAGGCTAGATTGTATTTGACCCCAAATTCTATTCCCAAGGAGGACAAGCCCCACCATAAATCATCCCAAAATTTCACCTCCGTCCCACATCCCACATGGTTCGTAGACTGACAGGACTGTTATTGGTCTTTGTTGAATGTGTCCAAACCAGTTAAGTTAATTCTCCTTTATTTTATCAAAATTGGAGCGACTCCTTGATTCTATGGAATGCACTCATTTAAGATCTTATCTTTCCTTGCCTTCTGCACTCATCAATCTAGTGCGAGGGGAGGGTTTTATTGTCTCTGTATTATTCTTAGTGTAGTTTCTGCTTTGTGCCTTAGGGATTCATAATTTGTGAATCTCTGTTTCTATTTATATAAATTGTTTTTACCGATCAAAAAAAATAATTCTATGTATATTTTTTTATCGCTGGATAATTTATGTAGTATTACATATGCATGTTTACACACAATGACACAAACACATGTATATATATATATATCCTATTATAATGCGAGAGGCATGCGTAGATGATTTTTTCGAAATTTCCAAATTAGCCTTATGTAAAAACAAAACATTGATTTAATGTTTTACTTTAATTCCCAAACTACCCCTTGCCATCTATCTATTTAGAATCACAGTGAATCGCGATTGACATTGGGGAGAGTTCAATCACACCCGTGGGTTAACACGTGCCACTAGCAAGTTCAATCGGGTGTCGTTAACTCTTTCCCCTCGCTCTCACATGCATCGCATGTGCCACCCGCTAGTATATATATATATATATATGAAAACATTCTAATGAGCCATACTCATTAAAGCTTAAAAGAGCAGTCCCTAATAACGTGACATGTGGTGGGTTGCTCTAAAATCCAATCATTGGATGTCAAGACAGGTCTATCAAAAGACACATGGCAAAAAATCAGCTTGATCAGACATTCCGATTGGATATAAGAAGATTAGCTATTTCTATAACCTAGATAGGGTCTAGTGAACCCTAGGGGGTTAATGCTGATAAACTAGGTTCTAATCGAACAGTCTAAACATGTCCGATCATAATGATTTTTTGACATGTGTCTCTCAATTGACTCACCTCAACATCCAATCATCAGATTTAAAAAAAGATATGGCACATGTCATCTTTTTAGAGGGATTTCTCATTAAAAGCTTTAATGAGCATGGCTCATTAGTATCATTCCCTATATATATATATATATACATAAATACAACCTTTAATTAATTTTTTTTGAATCTTTTTGTAATATTCTTATTTGTTAAAATGAGGTAGCGTAACACGTCCTACGCCTTTGCGTTTTAAAACCCTAAATTGTTGCTGCTAAAGGACGAGGCTTATAAAATTCTAAATCACTGATGGTTGTATCCCTACTGGAAAAGAGAAAATGACAAGGCAATCATGTACCTTATCACCTTGCATCACAACCAGCATCAAAGCTTGAAATACATTTTTGTCCGGGGTGCAATTTCGTGACCTCAGGGTTGCCACTTAACATTATCCAAGCTTCGTGATCGAGAAATCTTGTATTGCATAGGAGCTTCTAGTCTAAATCCCAGTCGGATATGGTTTCGGCTTCACTCTTATACTTTGAGTTTGTTATATGCTCATGCTTTTATCTGTTCTTTTACCTTTTTCCAATCTTCATTATTTTGTATATATTTTTCCATATAAATAGGGAGGACCATGTACACACAGAATTTAGAGGTGCCTGATTTGGAGCCGGTGTCTTTGGTTGTTGTATGGATGCGCTTTTTCATTGTAGTTATTATACTTGGTTGTGTCATTTATAACAGGCATGTGTTAAGAGGATCCAAGGCGATGAAGATGGGCACAAACACTGTACGGGACAGTACTTTGATTACTGGTCTTGTGTTGACAAATGTGTAAGCCTTCTTCATTGTTGATATGGTTTGTTTACATCACTTTCCATGGTTCTTCTGCTGAAACAGCTGTTTTGAAACACAGGTTGCACCAAAGCTATTTGTGAAACTGAAGTAATGGGGAGTTGGTTTCTTGGTACATTAATGCCGTCTTTTGGTATTCCGTTTGCCAACCTTAAAAACTGCTTCCAAACATTTGATTGGCTTGTCCTACAAAGTAGCCATGCTTGTGTGGTCGTATTCCTCAGTAACGCACATTTTTTGAACAGAGACCTCAGCTTTTAGATCAATAAAAGAGGATTGCGTGAGTCGACTTTATGTTTGTTATTTTATTCTAAATGTTGGGAGATGATGATAAGAAAATGCAAGGCTGGATATAAGAAAATGACTAGTAATTATTTTGAGAGTAGCCAAAATAACCTCGTGATTAAGTTTAAGTTTAAGAACCAACTACCAGTATCCATTTTGTTTTGCACTAAAAATCTTTTATGCTTATGGAATTAGTAGAGATAATAAGAGAACATCATTTAGAAATTTGTAAAAGAGGAAAATATGGTGGTCCTGAACGTAGGGGGTTTTCTTCAATCAAAATTTAGAAGTACCTATTTGTCTAATGTATTCTGATCTTCAACTTTTTAACAGAAATTCAGTCTGGGGGGGTTGCCTTTGAGGGATGCTAAACAACATTGAGACCAGATTGCTTAATTGTTTTTTTTTTTGGTAAACGTGGGTATCCTGTGCCAGACTCAGACTAGTCCTATGTGATGTATAGGTAAAAACCCCAACCCATACATCAAATATTGAGGGGAGCCTAGATTTGATCTCGAGACCTCCGGGTTTACGGGAATGCAGTTATTTGCCCTCACCATGATGGTTATCTGTATGGTTTTATTACATATATCAATTCCCCAAGAATTGAATACATGGATTGCCTTGACTTTGAGTTGTGCAGTATGATCTAAACTGGTGTTTAAGTAGACATTCAGATTGAAGGGTAGAAAGGGTTCTTGCCATCCTCATCCCTTGCAAACATGGCAGTGATCAATCCCATTCTAAGATATGACCTAACCATCTGATCTAATCACAGCACGTCGACGAAGAGGTCCATGTATAGTCACAATAATCCAGTCCGATTGGTCCAAGTCTTCTCAGCTTGTCTGTGTACAATGCACCAGATATTGATCGATAATTCACTTGATCAATGGCACGCTATCACGCTATCGATACTCTGCAGATGAAAAATCTTTGCAGCACTTTGACATGTAATCATAGTGAGATTACTGGGAAACAAAATCACCCTTTTAGTAGATTTATTTTGATTTGAAAGTGCAAAGTGGTTTCACTCTCAGCTTCCATTGATTCTTAGCTTCATTGCTACCATATCCTTTACTTTTGGTAGGCAATCTTCTTTTTCTTTTCCTTTCCCTTTCCCTTTTCCTTTTTTTTTTTTTTTTTTAGTTTCTCTCTTTTGGATATTAATATGGTGATTTCTCAAACTTAATATAATACAAACAGTATTTCAAATTCTAATGAGAATCTACTATCACAACAATTCACTTCTCATTTGGGTGGGCTAGCTTGTGTGCAACCAACCCCATGTGAAGGTCTTCAAGGCACAGGGCTTCACCCCAACAGGTATATATACATTTAACAAAATAAAATAAACAAATACCCTACTAATTATGTATCAAACCTTCGGGTTCTAACGGTAGAATGCTCCTCTGCGGTGGCGGCTCCGATGAGCTAGCTTGGCTACAGCCGATGCTGATCTTTTCACATGACTCGATCGGGCAGTGCCTGCAAGTGGGGCACGACGAGTGTGACATTAGCCATTTATCGATACATCGGACGTGGAACCCGTGGTTGCACTTAGGCAATACTCTAACACGCTCGCCGGAAGCAAACTCCGATAGGCATATGACACATTCGGAGTCCAAACCAGGCAGCTTCAATCCAGCAGAGTAAGTTAGTGTAGGGAAGGTCTTGAGAGCTTTCCTAGCAACTCCTAACCGAGTTGACCGGTTGTTCCCGGACTCGGTGGCGGCCCGACTTGAACACCTTAGTGCATACCTTATGATAGAATTCAACCCCAACCCGCAAATTAGCGCACATAAGAGCACTGAAAGGACCATTAAATCATTCCCATCAAAGCTACTTTCGCCCATGTTGGGGTCTGATGAGTCATGGCCGGTTTCCGCGCCCATCGGAGCCGCCGTATCCGGCAATTGGGGAAGAGGAGTGTGTAGTAACAATTTCCTTGAGGAGTGAACAATTCCTAGGAAATTTTGGAGCAGTTCTGAAGGAGTAGATGAGGAAGAAGTAGAAGGAAACATGGTTGAGTTTTGAGGGGATGGAACTCCTAGAAGGTGGTTGTATAGGGGGAATTTATAAAAGAGTTGATTTAGCTTTTTGGAGTTTAATATAATTTTTTTGCCAAATTATTACAACTTAGCATTATCAAAGATGCTTCCACTAAGCCCATGTTGTTTCTGTGGGCTTTCTAATCAAGATGGGCCCATGCCATTCTACCTATGACAGAATGTCACGTGGCAGTTTATTTCTAATTGCTAGGTGGGACCCAGGCGCCAGAGAAAGGGACAAGGAGGGATGGGATTTGGTCTGGCCCTCGCCAGACCAAATCCGTCTGACTCTCATTCCACCTGTTGACATGTGCCCCTTTTTGACACCTCTTAACTGTGGTTAAGATTCACTAACCGCAGTTAAAAGAGATTTGTGAGTGAGGCCAGTTGGTTTTGGTCTGGTGGTGCCAGACCAAATCCATTCACGGGCGAGGGATCAATGCCCCCATCTTGGATGGAGATCAGATCATAGCCAATTGCGTGAGTTCAATCGCATATGTGTCATGATCTGATTGGAGGGTAAAAAAAAGAAAAGTGAAAAATTAAAATTCAAAATTTATTCCCACCAATCAGATCACGACACATAGCAAGAGTTCAATTGAAATTGGCTATGAATATAATCGATGAGGATGTCATGGAAATTATAGCTTTCGGTTGAGCCAAGTGGGCTTTTGTACACTTGTCAGGAGGAGACATCCACTCATTACACGATGAAATTTTCCTGAGTCAGACTCAACTCAAAACTACAATTACTCAGAATTATGATAAGAATGTTGCCTCTTTCAAATGATATGAGTTCATATGATCATAGGAGTTTCTTTCAATTGTCATTCAAGAACTTTGGTAGGTATTTTGGTAGGTATTCGGAGACTTTTGTTTTATAAAATGTGATTTTTGAGAAAGATATTTTTTATGAGTGAACTAAACGCGATTTACAAGATATAAAATCACCAGAATTGAATTGATTTTAAGTGATTATATCGACTAAAAAATCCTAACCAAACGACCCCTAAAAGTCCCCACTCAACTGACTGGTCTTTATAAGATATTTGTGTTTGTATGATAAGACCCACCTAGTCAAACATTTGCTAGAGAACTCACGACTCAACTCACTCACTCACCAATCGCCATAAAAGGTTGACTCAAATGACTCAGCTAGGTAATTGAACCAGTCGACTCACCGAGCTTCTCTATTGAACCAGGCAATTTCTTCCCGATCCCTCAAACCGTTCAAAACCCACCAGACTGTTCACGGTTCGGTTTTAGGTGTTGCGTCCATCAACTGATCCGGTTCGGTTTGGTTTCTTCAGCCCGTATACAATTGGCCAGGTTTGGGTAAGGCTCCCCAGCCCGAATGGATCATAACATGAGCAAATGCAGGTTGGGCACAACAACTTTTCCTTCCCACCAATGGCCCTCCCTATCATTGAACAACTATCCTTCCCGGGTAAGGCTGCACATGGGCCAGGTTTGGGCTTGACTTTTGGTGATTTTTGAATAGGCTAAGCCTAAATTCCTGGGCCGTTATTATTATTATTATTATTTATTTAATGAAAAATGGTAAGGGGGGAGGGGTGGCAACCCCTTACTACCCAGGCAGCCAGTGGGAAGATCAGCACCACGGGACTCACTAGAGGGAATCCGGAGCAAGGATTAAAAATATGGTTTCGGAGGATGTATCGGTATCAAGCGAAACCTATACGTATTGGTTTCGGTAATGGTTGCAGACGATACATATAATTCATTCTTTTAAAAAAAAAAAATTAGTTTAATTTTTTTAAAAATCAAATGAGTTATGAGAATCAAATTTATCAAATATAAAGTCATAGAAAGCAACTTAAAGACAAAGTAACATACACAATGAAGTAAAATATAAATAACTAATAAATGATATATAACACCTGTTTTATATCGGTTTCGGTGATTTTTACTTCTATGAATTCCGAAGTACCTATACCTATATGTATTTACGTATCACCCATTTCGTATCGGTTTTGGTAATTTTTATTTCTATGAATTCCAGGACTTGAACCAGGCCTGTTGGCCCAAGCTCGGGCCACCTGCTCCCGTGGCAGGCCGTAACCATTATTATGCATACAGATAGAAAGAAATTAGATTTCTGATCAACAGAGTCATTCCTAGCTAAGGCACTTCTCATCTTCCAGGACTCTTTCTTATGCATACAAAGCAGGACTCCAATCAGCCTAGTGGGTATGAAGCCAACATTTCCAGAATGGAAGTAGAATCTGTGGGCAAAGAAGAGGCCATCTTTTGATCTTAAAAAGGTAGAAACTGTCAAGAAATATCATTCTGAGATAATTACCATCTAATGAAGATTCTCTAGTATAGAGCCAAAAAGGGGAATCAATACTCTCCCCAACACTAGTTTTAATGTCGAAATAATAGCTTTACAATAGCAATGCAATTTTTCCTGGCAAGTTCATCTGCTCTACAGTACACCATTGTAACAAGATCCCCCCCACCCCGCCAAAAAAAATTTAATAATAATAAGAAAGAAAAAAAAATATAACAAAATAATAAAAGAATTACGGAAGAAGCTGTCAGCATCGATTCATATGCTCTTCATCTTGTCATCAGCTCGTCATTGTAAATATGGGTTCGCGTTAGTGTGTAACAGAAGGATGCCTTTGGTGTCATCCTCCGAAAAGCAATCACTTAATCTGTACTGGCAGCAGATAAGTTAATCACTCCAAGATCCATAATGGCATTCAGGAGTGGGTTCTATTTCCTACTTACTGACTTTTCTAGTAAACTTCGACAAACTAGGTTATGAAGTTAAGTATGCAAAGACAATGCTCCCTCATTTTTCTCAGCAGGTGCCGCACTGCCGGTTGATCCAGTTGGAGCACTGTTCGTTACTGGCTGGCTGTACTTCTTAAGCAGCCTATCTTTGTTTTGCTTCCACCATTCTTCAGCCTGCTGCTCAGCAAACCTTCGTTTACTGCAGATCGCATCGGAAGTGGATGCAATTAGTGAAATAAGAATATCACTTGAAAAGAAAAAGCTGATAACATTCCAACAAGCTGGTGTTAATCATTAACTAATCCAATATTATTGTTTCATACAGTTCATGGAGATTACTAAGTTTGGCCCCCTCAATTTTTTGTAATTATTTTGGGGGAAGGACTCTTTACGTGTGCGTGGAAGTGGAACGTGCACGCCTCCCCAGCTTGCCATGTGTCCCTTTTAGCCCCCTTTAATTAGGGTTAAGATTCACTAACCCTTAGGTTTATGAATCTAACCTTAAAAATATCAATTGAAAAGAAAAGGCTATGGTGTTAATCATTAACTAATGCAATATTATTGTTTCATACAGTTCATGGAGATTACTAAAATGCACTGTATTTATTGGTCATAACAATTTAGTATGCCATGTTAGTATGTTAGAGCGGTTTGCTCAGGGTATGCGACAATATACTAGATTTCTTCTTCTACTACTAATTTTTTTTTGGTTCTATTTTCCTTTCTATTTCTATAATGCTCCTGTCATTGTATCAGAAAAGATGTTCCAAGATGTCAAGATTTAATTGTCCACTCCGAAAGATAAGCAAATATTATCAAAGAACTTGTGTCTCGGGAAAGTGAACTAAAAAATACTGTAAAAAAACTGTTGTTTCCTCTTGGTTGCAACGTCCTCCATTATTTCCCAAATATGTTCACACCTCATCGAGAATTTCCACATCAAGGCTAATCAGTCCAGAAAAAAATTCATGCTGAGATGATCAGTTATTAGGATCAGCTTGCCTCAACAGAGCAACAATTTCCTGATGATGCAGTGGGCATATTCAGGATATATAGAAATGAGGAAAAGCTGTTCCGAGTTTTCTATGGATTGCGCCAAATTTTGAGCAGATCAGAGCATTGACTCTGCACAGAACACCACCTCCATCTATGAATTCTTCATTGTTCAAGCTCATTGCAAAGGAGACACTTCGTAATGATATCAACTTTGGGACCTGAGAGTGTCTTTTTTCATCTCAGCATCAATCTTGTCCTTGGCAAGGAGCTTATCGTACAGTAGAATTAATCATGCGCCCTCTTCTCGTCTTAGGTATATGGTGTCCTCAGGAGTATTGGAAGTGTCACTAGGGCTGCACTCAAGCTCAGCTGGCTCGAATGTTCGGTTTGGCTTTTTCGGGCCTGAGTTCAAATAGATATTTCAGGTTCGAACGAGCTGAGCTGAGAAAAAAGCTTGGATCCTTAAATGAACCGAGCCGGGAAAAAAGCTTGAATCCTTACATGAGCCGAGCTTGAGCCACGTCCTGTTTGGTTTGGCTCGTTTCAGGCTCAGTTCGGCTCGCAATATACATTATATATAATAATAATAATATACTTGATATTATTATATACATTATATTGTTTAGTTAAATAAATTTTACGACTTAAAAATTTATTATATACTATCTTATATTTAATTAGGTAAAAGAGATGGGGGTGTTCACTGTTCATCGACTCCCCCTTCCCCCTCCTCTTTCTCTCTCTCTTGGCAATTGCTGCAACCTACTTCGACGCGGCTACGTCTACTGCTTCCCGCAGGTAAAGTTACTCACACACAGACACACACACACACACACACACACTCTCTCTCTCCCCATCAAAACTCTAGAAATTCATTTTTCAAACTTGATGATTTTGGTCTCAATTAACGTTGTTAGAGAAATTTGCTTTCAAATTTTGACTCCTAATCGTTTGGACCATAATTTTTCTTATTTCTTTGAATGGATTTGAAGTCTAATATATATATATATATATATATTGTCGGCTGGTTGAAGAACCCCACCAAGGCATCTGCAATTTTAATGGTGACCTTATATTCTCTCCACAATTACCCTCCCAAGTCCCATCCTCCTCTCTTACCTCTACTTTCCATGAATCGTCCCTTCAAAAAATTCTTAACCGCTCCACTCTTTGGCTAGGCATAATTTTCTTTCAAATTTTGACTCCTAATTGTTTGGACCATAATTTTTCTTATTTCTTTGAATGGATTTGAAGTCTAATATATATATATATATATTGTCGGCTGGTTGAAGAACCCCACCAAAGCATCTGCAATTTTAATGGTGACCTTATATTCTCTCCACAATTCCCCTCCCAAGTCCCATCCTCCTCTCTTACCTCTACTTTCCATGAATCGTCCCTTCAAAAAATTCTTAACCGCTCCACTCTTTGGCTAGGCATTGTTTTCTGGTCACTTTTCTCAGTTTCCTCAATCTTCGTTGAATATAATGAAAATGAACGAAAAATTTCTGGCTCGAACTAAGATTCGATCTTCCTCACTCATTTTAATTAAAAATTATCAAATTGAGATGGACAAGCAACAACTAGAACTGACTTAGCAGGAACAGAGCGGTGGAAATAGGAGTATTGTTTTTGGGAAGTATGAAATGGGGCAGCAGCATAGCGATGATACGGGGAGTATTCTGTTTGGACGATACGGGGAGTATTCTGTTTGAAATGATACCGGCAATATATCCTTGATATGGTGTAAATTTTTTTTAACAGCATGTAAATGTGTCGCTGACCACCGATATCGATAAATATCAGTGATATATCACCGATATTGTTGATTTTTTGAACCTTGGTGCTGCCTTGTTGTAACCCAACTGGGTGGGTAGTGAGTAGTGACTATTGAAAGAGAGAGAGAGAGAGAGAGAATGATTAGAGATATTGAGAGTAGAGTACAGAAAGAGATGAGTGATTTCGAGAGAATGGGGGTGGAGGGATGGGGATGTAGGGTGGGGTAATAAGTAAAGAGGTGTGTGGTAGTGAAATTACTACCATACCCACCAATATAACCGTTAAGACTTAAGAGAGACGTTCAGAGGTTATTAAAAATTCTTTTATTAGTTTATACATATAATAATTTATGTATATCATATGTTAAGAAGAGGATGGAGCTGGGCTCTGCAGGGTGTTTTCCTTTTCTGTACTTGTGGTGTATTTTGTGCTAGGATTTAAGGCTTGTGTCCCTATGTATTTTTAGTTTCTCTTGGGCTGGGATTTAAGGGTCTTGCGTCTCATCTCTTGTATATACGTATTTTCACATAATGTTGATTCTCTTTGTTCACGAGTACAGAGCTATATACATCTCTGTTTTGTAAAAGATTTACAGTAACTACTTTTGTTAGTTCTTATTTAGAATAAACTGGTAAACGATACACAGATACTTTTTTAGAAATTCAATTTCAGGTAAATATCATAACAGTTTGACTAGTTAGTTCTTATTTGAACAAACTGGTATAATGAATCTATGATGCCATGCACAGACAATTTCTACAGATTCAGTTTTATACTTTTAGGTAAATATCATAAAAGTTTACAAAAATATCTAAATTCTAAAACACTAAACGTCATACTTTAATACCCATAAAAGAGTGTGCAAGTGTTCTCTTAGTATGAAACTGAAGGCAATGATTCAGATAAATACAAGATTAGGGGTTGATTTGCACCAAAATGCACAATGTCCTATTATTCTATTTACACAATATGCTAATATATATATATATTTAAATTGTCTTTAGTTCTCCAGGAAATTAATGATTTCCTTGACCTACATATTCATATGTTGCAGCTAGATAAAATACCAAGAGTTTTTTAGAGTGGAGAAGAAAAGGAAAATCCTGTGACACATAGGAGTGCATACGTTCTGACTTAGCAATATAAACCAACTAGGTACGAAAATACCTGAATCTAACTCGTTTGAAGACTTTGGTCCCGCTGCGAAGTCGAATGAGGGTTACATATACACCAGGTTCAAATTGTTCAATCACTTCTGTTTCTCCATCACTCTTCATTGCTGAAACTTTAGGCGAGCTTGAGACATTTTCTATGCTTTGGGAACGTACAGCATTCTGTGATAGGTTTGTAACTCCTGCAGCATCACCAGGATCATCCATCCTTTGATATTCTATGTTAGTAGAAGACTCGTTGACCAAGATTGTTTTATCAGGCGTATTTTGTTGGACAGACTCCGTAGAGTCTGCTGGAAAGGAAGAAGAAACTTCGGATGCATAAGTTTCATTTGTCTTCAGCAAAGCTTCTACTTGAGTATGCATGGCTTTGAAGGTTTCACTGTCATAAACTTCAGGAGGTAACTTCTCGGTAATGTCCTTCAACTGCACATAAAAGCAGCAATCAAATGGTCTAATTATCATGAGTCAGTGTCACTGAAACATAAATACATGAGGAGATAGAGAATATGTTTTCGGCTATCCTATCTGCACATGAAATCTTCACAAAACTGGCTCATTGGGAATATGTATAGAGCCAAGATACAGATAAAGGTGAACCGGAAGGTTAATACTTATGAGCTAATCCATCCAGGCACAGAGCTCACAATGATGCAGGCTACTAAGAATTGAGATGTGAAATTCTTGAGATATTGATCTCAATACTCTTCATAATTGTGTATTTGTCAGGCTGTCTTAGTGTCTTTCAAGTACAGCTAGCACATGTAGGTGTATCACTTATGCACATTGCAGTGTTCTGCATATAAAGTAATGTTAAAAGATTCTTCTTCAAAGTCCCTAAAAATATTACAAAGTTTATATGATTTAATGATTTGGTTTATAAACAAAAAGGGAAAAAAAATTCTTTTACCCAGCTTTTGTCTTCTGAAAAAGCTGACCTATTTTTCCTTTTCTCAAAGAATACCAATTAAAATGTTTAGTCCAATTCCAAGATCATGTAGGAAAATGAGCATTTCCAACCTTAGAGTTTTCCTTCACTCTTAGAATTAATTGATCCCTTGAATATGCAAATGTGATGGGAAGGGGTGATTCAAGTGTCTTGTAGCACAAACCCGAATACATGCATGCAAATCCACAAGCGTGCATGCATTCATGGTAGTGGACTCTGGCTGTGTGAGGTGCTATGGACACACTTTAGACATCATTCTTTCACTTTTAACCGTAAAATTTTACCAGTTTATTGAGTTGAAAGTCACATTGTTACAAAAAAGGCATGTATAACACATCCTCTGTCCCTTCGGTGACATAGCATAAAACATGCAAAACTATTAGTCTTGCTGATGTGCTCATTAAGTGATCTTCGCTTGGTGGTTAGATAGATGTGAATTGTGATGCAAGATTACCCATGTAATTTTAGAAATGGTGATATAATGTATAGCAAAACAAGAAGCAAATTTTTTTGTACTTCCAAGATTTATTGTTGCAGCTAATGCTCATTCCTTACATGCATAATATGGCTTAAAATTTTTCCTGATAGATTTTTGTTGACAGTGTTGATATTTTTCCAGCTTTGACTTCTTTGCATGCAGTCCAGAATGGTTGTTCTTTTCATTCTGCAAACAGGTTGCTGGTCTTATTTGAAGTAAGGCTATGGAAACACTTCTGTCTGCTCCTTGCAACATATCACTTATTGCTTACATAGCAAAAAAGTATACCATGTACTTCCATTTATCTCTCTCTCTCTCTCTCTCTCTCTCTCTATATATATATATATATATATATAATAACTAATAAAAAATGCATGCTGGAGTTTTTTCTTTTTCTTTTTTCCTTTTTACCTTGTCTTTTAAAGATTGCAAGCTTGGGGTTTGAAAAAGGTGATTCTCCAATCAAGAACTGAATATATGGGGAGTATAGTGAATAAGACCTGGACAGAAATAGACTTGACAACTTCCGTAGCGACTGTATACTTGGAAGATTCCTCTGCAGCCAATGAAGCAGCTTCTTGAGCAGTTTTATGTGATTTTTGCAGCTCCACGTCTTGGACTTCACACTTCTGTCTCAAACTTTTTACCTAGAATCACGATGCACAATACATTAAATTATGACAAATGAGTACCTTATGGATTAGTAATTTTAGTCCTATTCCTATATAGCAATATGAAGATGGGACCAAGCATGCTAGAATTATGAGATGGAAAACATGTAGCACTTACTTGGCTTTGCAACTTCAGGACTTCTTGGTTTAAAAGCTCGTTTGTTTTCTTGAGACTATCAATGACACCCCGAGAAAATACAGGAGTTCCAGAGCGTGGAGGGCTTGGCTTCCTCGAGTATGGAGAAGCAGATCTTGAGGTGAGCGTGGGCTGAGGCACTATTATAGTAACAGGCTTTAAAGCATATTGAAGTGCACTCAGTGAACTTGGAAAAACAATATCTTTCAGCTGTAAGAGTGATGGAACTTGGGAAGCTCGGATAGTAGAAAGAGAATCAGACTTCGTCTCATTCTTGCTTGACTTGACCTCAAGGTATTTGATTGGTTCTATGATGGGAGACAGCAGAACCCTTGAAGACCTTACCTCTCCCTTGTCCAACCTCTCCCTGTTGTCTATTGAGCGCCGAGGTGTAGTAATTTTCCTATTAAAAGTAGAGGCATTACCAGCCTCAGATGCTTTAAGCTTTGCATAGCAAGAATCACATACACGATGTGGCTTGCCTGGAGTTGGAGCCAGTGCAGCTCTCAATGCTTTTTTGGAACTGCAAGCATGGCAATGCACCAGTCCACAGTTATAACAGTTGTGCCTTTTTCTTGTAAAACCAAATGTTTGCCGACAACCAGAACAGAGTGATTGGTCCGCACTAGACACCCACTTATGAATACATATACTTGCAGTGAAGTTTGAGCCACATGATATACTATTCACATGCCTATCTTTTAGTGCTTCAACTAGAGTTGGAGATTTCCGATCTTCTGTGTCCCCATGTCCCAATCTTCCATTGGCACCTCTACCCCACGTGAATACTTCGCTTCTTGATGTCAGGACAGCAACATGGAATGCCCCACATGAAATCTCTTCAACAAACTCACCTACCAATCTATCTTGTACTAAGCAAGGTGTTTTACCATCAGACTGTGGATTGCCCAGCTGACCATATGCAGTGCCTCCCATGGTGAACACATGTCCCGATGTTGTGAGTGCAACGGTTATATTATGTCCACAGGCCAGCTGGTGGAAGTTGTAGTCTATAAGTGATGAGATGCAGGTGGGAAGCAGATGTGTTTGCTTGCTCCCATGACCCAAACGGTTTTTGTCACCATCACCCCAGGTGAACAATTTTCTAGATGAAACGTTTGCACCGCCCTGTCCCATAACCTCTACAATAGCTGCAGTGTGCCATACTCCACATGCAACCTTAATAGTCTTTAATCCACTCAAAGAATGTACTTCCCTTGGGTATGCAACGCTTTCTCGATCCCCATGCCCCAAGACACCAAATGTTCCATCGCCAAATGTAAACAACTTCCCGTTAGAAGTTGCCAATGCTGTATGCCATGTGCCACATGCAACAGATAAAACTTGAAGTCCTTCTAAAGGTCCGGAAACTCTTTTGGGTATCCAGTGGCTAACATCAGTGCCGTGACCAAGAAGTCCAGCATTATAGGTACCATCCCCCCAAGTAAATAGATCACCAGCCATAGATATAGCACATGTATGATACTCACCACATGCAACATAATCCACATTATTGACTGCCAGGAATTCAACAAGATGAGGGCGACTGAAGTCTTTATCGATTCCATGACCAAGTCTCCCACCAGATTCCTCTCCCCAAGTGAAAACCTCACCTTGCCTCGTAACAAGAACAGTGTGCCGAACACCACAAGCAATCTGATGAACATCAAGTACTACATTCGACTCTAAGGGCTTAGGAAGCAGCACATCAGTTTTTGAAGGGAAAGAGTTCACAGATCCATCCGCTAAAATCCCATCACACCAGACCTGTCCCCAGACATAAACATCACCCAATGATTCAATGTCATCTGGTCCAGAACTTTGACTTGAACAGCTAGGAGCGCTTGAAACACTAATTCGGAAACCATCTCCGATACTTGTTCTTAGTTGCATATTTGCACGGTCTGACCCCACATCTGAGCTTGTCAAATTCAAAGAAGGTTCACGGGAAAAAAAATCAACCAAGGACTTCGTGTTATGATTACGGGAAATACTTGAAGTGATCTCTAGTGTTGCACCAGAAGGTCGACCATTTTGAATGAAGTCACCACCATCATGGAGCTAAAATAGGTAGACATAACCAACTGAATTAGATATGCTGAAAATTAATCACCAATAATAGATGTTCAACATGGATAGACGTAAGCAGATGATTTGGATATTTTGACAATTAATCACCACTACTATTTCTTCTCAGTTCAATTTAGACCACAATGAAATAGATAAGGAAAATATAACATCATTTTGGATCTACCTTAACTCAAGAAACTTTCAAATCTTGAGAATGTGACACCTGTATCTCATACTACATGTTGCTATAGCATATAATCGTGAAAATTTTAACCATCTAAAGTATATATTATTTTTGCATTTAAGAAACAACAAATAGTGTTGTTTTACTAATAGTGTTGCTATAGCCTAATAATGTTGTGAGCACTAAAATATAATTTTACAACAGGATCGTGGTTAAAAATTGACATATTTCCTAATGTTTCACTAAATGTGTTTGTTTCTACAGGTACATACAGAAATCTACATGCGACACACAAAGTACAAGATTTTCAACACAGTTTCTAATGTTTTATTACATTTCTTATCCTTCGTACCAAAACATTCTTTCTTTTATATAAGACCGGACAGTGATATTTTGAATCATGGTTGAAAATGTTGAAACATTTCGGTAAATGGTGGCCGGAATGTTGATTTCCATGGGTGCCAAAACTGTATCAACTATCAACAAGTAGATAATAAAACTACATGGTTTGGGAAATTCGGTGAACTTTGGTTAACTTCGTATCATTTTGGTATACTTCGGCCAAACTATAACTCCGTCGTTAAAAATACAAAATTTCAGTCTAAACATTGAAATGTTTCAACCAAAGCTTATTTTTCAAGGAGAAACTCCTTTTTAAATATTTAAAAAAAGTAGTTTCAAGTGATAAATTAGATATGTAATGAATATTAACCTACTTTGTATCTAAATTAAATATGTGATCAATTAGATATGTAATGAATATTAACCTATTTTGTATCTAAATTCATCCTATATTATTATGTTAATATATGATATTAAAATTTTATTATTTCAAGATAACAGTTTGAAAAATAAAATAAATTAGAGACCGTTAGATTGACCATCACTAATTAACTTATTCAGATCATAATTTTTCAATCATAAATTAATTTTAAGTTAAAAAAGTGACATTATTTAAAGAGATGTATAGTTGTCATGGTCATCCTAATTTGATGTTTTTTGTGATGTTGATTGGGCGGGCTCATCTATTAATCGTTGTTCTATATCTAGCCATTGGCCTACTGCACCTTTCTTAAAGAAAATTTGGTCACTTGAAAGAGCAAGAATCAAATAGTTGTAGAGTGCAGAGGCTATGTATTGTGCAATGGCTTCATGCTACCAGTGAGTCACCTTGACCTTTTAACCTCCTCGACCAGGTGTTATTGTACACCACCCCATGAACTTATTCTGTGACAACCAGGTCGGATATTCACATTCCTTCTAAACCAATTAATCATGATTGCACTAAACCCATAGATTGATTGCCACTACATACAAGAGAGGTTGTTCAGAAGTTGGTGACTACTGACTATTCCCTACCTCCGTAGGGCTGATCAAGTGGCTGATGGTCCAAGGAACTTGGTCCATCAAGACTTGACATGATTTATATCTATACTCCACCTTAAGGGGGAATATTGGGGAATAAGCTGCTAATACTTTTTCTATCTTATGTTACCTCTATGCGCTTATCAAGTTAATATTTATGAAAAAAAAATATCTTTAAAGAATTTTACATCATGCAAAATGTCATCATCTAGGCGCGATATAGGAGACTGACATTTGACCGATATCTTGTAATAGCTCTACTATCCACACATATTTGCCATGATCCATCTTACTTTGGAGCCGAGAGAGCTGGTACCACATCTGGACTTGTGGACACTGAAATAAACACATATAAATACTCTACTCATCATTGGAACTCTTCATGCTCTCTCGGGAACATAAGATAATGTGGGGTGTTTTTTCATACATAAAGAAGACTTCATTATAACAGAGGCAAAAGCCTTGAAGTATACAACTACAAAGAGCAAATAAATAAAACCAGTTACCAAGCAAAGGGGTGACAAGGCAAAACTATAACAACGTAGCTGGATTCAACAAGAAAATTAAATCCAGTTAGGGCCAAGGGACTATACTAGCTTCATTGTAGCCTTAAGAGCAAAGGACCAAAGATGTAGAAGCTACGACACCACAGCATAGACTTAACTTTACCATCAAACATGCGCCTATTTCTCTCATTCCACGAGCCCCTACGAACCACAAAAAGGAGCATTTTCCAAGTATTTAACCCTAAAGTGTCTAGGGATAACCCAAGGCACCCAAAAAGCAGAGAGGAAATGATTCCACACATCCAATGCCAGCATGCAATGGAGGACACGATCCACAGTCATCTTGCTCCAACAAATGTTTGGCATTGTCCATGTACTGCTGAATAGATGATTCATTGTAAAAAATGTTGTCGATGGCCACCTTCTATACAAAAAAATCCACCTTAAAAGGCATAGGAATCTTCCACACTCGTTGGAAAAGAATCAGGACCCTTATGATCAAGCCTCTCTGGAAAGATCTCACTCGAATTTGTGTTTACAATCCCAATTCGGACTCTAATATGGTATGTCCACCTCTACCTTAGCTTGTTCCCATCTAATAAAAAAATTGAGCCAAAGAGTCCAACTCCCAATCGTTAGTGTTTCTCATGAAATCCGACAACCAGCCCAATCGTCCCTACTCTTTAGAGAAATAACTCCCAACCAATATGCCTTTCACATCCACCACAGTATACAAAACCAGGAAATCAGAAGCAAGAGCACTATCCCCACATCATGGGTCCTCCCAAAAAACACACTGTGTCCCCTATACCCACTCTATAGTGAATCTATTTTAAGAACTCTTCTAAACCTAACAAATATCGTTCCAAAGGTCTAATCCAGAGCTAGCTGTGACAGGAGTGGGATCCCAAACGTTACGAGCTCCACCATACTTGTCAACTGTTAAAGGACTTGTTTAGTCATTACTTCATTTCAGTAGGGATAGTTTAAATTTTTTTTATTAACAGCACTATTGTAAATAAATTAAAGTTTATTTTTCTATTGAATATAAATAGAGAAGAGAGGGTTGTGAGTTATCAAGTTGTGTCCACATCCCTCTCTCACCATTAAAGTCTCTTTCCTCTCTTCATCCTTTCATTTTCTCTTTATCTTCTTTCCCTTCTTTGATTTTTATTGTAATGAAACCCTAGTTGTTACATGGTATTGGAGCAAATCTAAATCCAGGATTTCATCTTGTTCTTTCTTCTTTTTTCCTCCCATCTTGTCTTGTGAGATTTAGGGTTCTCACCTCTAGGGCTTGAGTTAATATAGTAATGACTAAATGAGTCCCGATATTGCTTACGCATTGTGTAATCAACATGGTTTAAAATTTCGGTACCTAGTTTGGAGCTACCTGGTACATTGGAAAAAAATCCCCCGCATCAACCCGTATTGGGCGTATCGGACCGATATAGGGATTTTTCAGTTAATTTTTTTTTTCCTTCTATTTACACTATGATCCACAACATAAACCCGATACACACAACTTATTTACATAAAATATCATTTCATTTACTTATGATATTTATATGTAAATAAGGTTATAGCTGCCAATTGAATTCAATAAAAATTATCCTAGATCCAATTCTTGAAGAATAAAAAGTCAACTTTCCAGTTTAAAAACAAAATTCTCTTTTTAGCGCTTTTTAGGAATGAGGTAAAAATTTTAACTTTCATATAGTAAGGTATTTCTCAAATATTAAAATTTAATAAATTCTACTATATCAAAAGTTCAAAACATTACCAAAACCTAAAAGTCTAGCATAAAAAGTCTCATATTTTAGTCTTCAAAAATATCTTCATTTACAGGGTCAAAAGGCCAACTAATAGTATAACGGACTAACAGTTCAACATAAAAAACTTATATTCAAGCTTATAATTTATGGTTGTAATTCAATATATTCTTATTTAACTCATTGAATGTAAGGTTTTAATATCTAGATTGTATTTCTTATACTTGGCTAAATGACTATGGTTTGTATTTTCATACCTGTTTAATTTTAAGTTATAAAATTCTTAACTCTCATATGTGTGGTTATAACTTATAAATGTAGTTAGAGGACTTCATTTAATGTGTTTTTAGCTTTCATTTGTATTAAAAGAAGTTTTGTGCAAGGTATCCAAGTTTTTCCTTACCTATTCAAGCGTTTCTTAGTATATCCTAATTTTCTTCGCTGTATCCATTCGATATGGTTTGATATGTATCCTGTTTTGGACTTTACCAATATGACACACGATACCGATGTTTTGAACCATGGTAATTAGCTAGTTCATGCACAATCTTAGGACTCTGTGCACTTTGAAGCTGCAGAAAGAATTTTGAGATACATAAAGTCCTCACCAGGTCAAGGGTTATTCTTCAAACGGAATGGACACTTAAAAGTATAGGCATACACAGATGCTGATTGGGCTAGATCAGTCATAGATCGTCGATCTACATCATATTACTGCACTATGGTTGGTGGAAATTGGGTTACTTGGAGAAGCAATAAGCAGTCTATGGTTGCACGATCTAGCATCAAAGCAGAGTACAAAGTCATGGCTCATGCAACCTGTGAGTTATTGTGGATCAAGACCTTGATGAAAAATTTTGGTTTTCGAAACTCATTGGAGCTAAAATTCTATTGTGATAATAGAGTACTACTAGCATTGCACATAACCCAGGGCAACATGACTGGACCAAACATATTGAGGTTGATAGACATTTCATATGAGAGAAGATAGCGTCAAAGATTATTAGTCTTACCTTTGTCAAAACATAAGATCAGTGAGCAAATACTCTTACGAAGGAGGTTGCTTTATCACATCATCATGGGCTTATTGGTAAGCTTGGCATGATGGACATTTATGCCCTACTTGAGTGCGTTGTAATGGGTCATCTAAATAAGCTCATTACAACTTTATTATCTAGTTACTTTATTATGTCTTAGTGCATATTGTCTTTATTCTTATTGTCTATCGTCTTAATATATAAGAAGATCTAAAGGAATTGAGACATTAATTCCATACCATATTCCTCTTCCTTCTTCTTTTCTCTTTTCTATTTCTCTCTTCCACAAACCCTAGTTTACTATTTCTACTCAGTCTCTATGTTTGTTGCACTTGATGGCTCTCCATTATCAGTTTTGTGCTCCTTCGCATGCCCAGTCATAGTCCACGAAATCCATAAACCTAAGGTTTGCTTTGATACCACTTATAGAAAATCGAACAAGTGATCATAAAAGCAACAAATTAGAGAAAGAGCAAAGTTTTGAAGATAGAGAAAAGCCACAAGGCCTAATCATAGAGCACTGTTATGTATTGAAGAACCTCAATTAGATGACTCATAGTCAAATGATGAGTAAGCCATTGAACAACGAATTTCTGGGAAAAAAAATTAGTAGAGTAACTTATGCCTGCATAAAAAACTAAGACAATGCTTGCTTTTTAGCAATCAATTTTCTCTTAGTCTTTCATGCTTTATACCACAAGCATTAAAACTCAATTTACTGAAGGCATAAAGCGATGTTGGATAATGAGATCGGGTGGCCACAATCCCTCAATCATACGACTATGATTGATGAATAGAATCCTCAAGTGAATCTCCTCATGTATATTCTTTTGAAAGGTTGTAGCTCTACCTTTATATCTCATTTTATTAATTGAATCCAACTGGGTTGATCTTTCCGTTGCAATCATGCACCCCAACATTGGTATCAAAGCCGTTGGTTCACTATTTTATTTTGTAGCGAGAAGCATAAAATCAAGTCACAAACAGTATCTTTGAAAGGAATTCTCCACGTGTGTACCCCTTTTTGGAGTCTTTCTCCTCACAAGTAAGAGCTTTTTCCCTTTTTCTAAAAGCAACTTTTTTCAAAAGTTCAGTCTCAAGAAAAAGGAAAGTTAAAATTGTTATAATGTCTTCGCATCCTGAGGTGTACCACCCTGAATCATCCGAATAGTAAGGCAATCTCCTTTTTTAATGCAAGCTAAAAATCCACATAGTACGTTTGGCGATCCTATACCAAATGAAGATCTCACTCCCAAACAGTAATCTTAGCTCGAGTGCTCAACTAGTGATTGACTAACGATTGTAGTTACAGGTGATCAAAGTCCAACCTACTACAACTGCGAATCTTTCTACTAGATTTTTCATCCACAAAAGGAGCATCCAACAAGGCTTATAATTTATTCCGTCCAAGGAAAAGTGAGAGCTACTCCTCACGTTTGGGTCGATCCAAAGGCTTTCGGGATTTTTGGATTTTTCAAATACAACGAAATCAGGTGCATACGTTCCATATTACTGATTTCTTGAATATTAGTATATTTTTGAATCATCTATATCACTAAAACATCTGTGAAAAATCTGTTCTTTGCTGGAAAATCATTTATTTACAGAAAAACAGTAATTTAGGAACTTGATACATATTGTTATTTGATTCTATTGTGATTAAAATTAATAAAATACAGTATATGATAGCTAAGTGGGAGATGTTGGATAATGAGATCGGGTGGCAACAATCCCTCGATTGTACGACTATGATTGATGGATAAAATCCTCATGTAAATCCCCTCATGTATATTCTTCAGAAAGGCTATAGTTATACCTCTATATCTCATTTTATTAATTGAATCCAACAGGGTTGATCTTTCCACTGCGATCACGCACCCCAACAAAAGGAACAATAGGAGTGTTAGTGTAATGTGCCCTGAGAAAGCAATCCTGATATAATTGAATATGTATTAATTCTAGTCAGACTCTTATTCCATCATTTAATGCATGTCTCTTCATTTGGGTATGCTTTTTATCTCATAGATGAGATGGGTTGTCATTAGGTAAAATAGTAGGATATCAGACACATAGGAATGTGTGGGAGATCTGATAATCCAGTTCTTGTAAGCCTGGAATATTTACACAGAGGGTGAGACTTGACACCTCACTTATATGGCTGTTACATGTAACGCTGCCATAAGATGGAGTGATGTCATCTCAATCACAGGAATGTTTGACTCTAATCCTATACGTGGACGCATATTGGAAATGCATTTATAGGATCTTTATTTGAACACATTTGGTAAAACATACACTATCGGGATGAATGTTATTCAAATTCTATAGGCTAGTCCTTAAACCTAAAGAATGTATGCTTGTCTAAGTACTTGTGTTAGTTACTTTGAACTTCCAACTATTGATGTCAATTATAGGCTATAACTGGGTAGTTTGGATGACTAGCATGATACTTTAGAAGACATGAATCCCTTTAATGGGAGAATATTCAGCTTCGGTTAGAGTGATTTAAATTGGACATGAAATTCCGAATACGGTGCTATTTGATAAAGTGTTTGTCAAATGTTTTCAAACTTATAACTATATGGTAAAATGTATATTTGAATCAATATATACCCATTGATATTTTACTAATGGTCAATAGGGGTTAGACAGTGATAGTTTTCATCCTGAAGACCATAAGGAATTATTGTATAGTGGACGGATGTATTTGTGAAATATCTATAGAGAAGGGCCTCATCATAAATATATTTTCTTTGGGATTCAATTGTAATATGTTACTTAGCATTATTGGAATTCTTGGTGTACCAGAGTATAATTATGAAAAGTTAAAGGCTTTTCTTAATGCAGTTGGACTGTAAATAGGAAGTAGGTCCCACATCCCAAGGATGAGATACTCATTTGGATCCCACACCCCCTAAGGCTTCTTAGCTTGTCAAAAACCTCTATAAAAGGAGGCTTGTTTGTTCACCCATGGACCAGTAGCATAAGGTGAAGTCTAGAGAAGCATAAGAGCCTTGGAGCAAGTATGAATATTGTGGAGACCGGGTCGGATCGTTATCTTGTGTCCAGTTAAAGCGAATTGAGTTATTCTCATTCATCATCCTTGTTCTAAATCCTAGAATTACATATGGTGATCTTAGGATTATCTGAGATTTAGATCTCAAATTTGAAGAATTTTGATGAAAAACTAAGCTTTCTAGAAAAATTGTAACAACAAGAAGAGGATATATGACCAAAATAATACTTCCAAGTGTGAAATGAAATAAACAAGAAAACAATATGGACCATAAAGCATGAAGTAATTTAGATAGGGATGAAAACCTCACATCCGAAATATCACTCCTAGTACGCCTACTACGCTGTTGGCCTGTTGAAATCAATGCCTTCAGGCCGGCAAACCAGACCTCCGCCTCAACTTTGTCCTTGCAAATCTATGGAGTAGGAACAGGCAAAGGTAATCATCATATTATACTGACTTGAACTTATCATCAAACTGATCAAAGATCGGTTCTGATATGAACGTATGAAACTGAAGATATATAATTTAATCCCACTAACCAGATCAAGTGATCTTTCACCATTATTGTATAGAAGAGAAAATGACAAGTAATCCTTTTCAGGGCGCAAAAATCGTCTAAACACAGCCTGTAGAACCAGCAACCAAGGAACAAAATGGATATATTTTCTAATTGGCAATTGTGAAACGAAAATCTTGGTAGCATAATATGTGAAAAGCAAGTTAACTAAACTGCAGATATAAGATTAGCATTTAGCTCTTGAAAACAGGGTTAACTCACGGTTCTCTGTCCAGGAATAATCCGTGCAACGGAAGATAACTTCAGATTCCTGTCTTTTCCCTGTGAGTACCAGATCAGAGTGGTTTCATCCTGTGAATACCATATGATGTAAGTGGTGGTACACTTAAGGTTATGAAGATATAATGACAAAGTACATATAGCAAAAAGATTTAAGTTGATATACTAGATAGAAATATGAATTAAGTTCAGTTGGAAACTCAATCATACATGTGCAAGTTATTAATAAATGGTGCATGGGTATGAAAACAATGTTACCACTACTAAGTACTGACTTGGATATGCCCACAGATATGGAAAACCTCATAATCTCCTACTATGTAAGATAGAACTGTACAGGTATTCCATCCAACAATTATGAATAATTAGGACCTCAGAAAACAACCAAAAATATAGTAGGAAGTGAGAATTGCGTTTACTGAATCTAAGAGCACCCAGAAGTATCTATACCAATATCCGAATCGCATCATGTCGATATTGATACAACAGAAATGTGGAAGTATCCAGGAATAATAGCTTGAAACCAATGTTCCATTTGCCTAAAACAGGGAAGTAATTAAGAAGGGGCAGGCCAATGGTTCACAAAAGCCCTAAAACTTGAAGTAGTTGAAAAACAGTCATTATCTTTAAAAAAAATGGTACAATCGGGTTGAATGGGTCATCGTAAGAACTGATCAGCGATTTGAATAACTGGCCGGCTCTGATAACTTCCAAATACACAGTCCAAAGAGCTTTTCTCAGACGGAACCAATGAGTTTAGTATTCTGATTCTTGTCACTGGAAATCACTTAATAAAAATAAAATAGAGAGGTCCTTCAAACCCTAGTGATCACTCTCTATTGGCTAGATTTTGATAAACATTAAGATGGGTTTGATGTGAGGCAATGCCCCTCAATTCCCATCAACAGTGAGCACAAGAAAGAGGGAGAGGAAAAGGAAAGATAGAACAGAGCGATGAAAGACAGAGTTGGGGGAGGAATGATGAGAATGAAAGGAAAGAGATGAGAGAGAAAAGGAAAGGAAAGGGACAAGAGAGGAGACGTCTCTCTCTCTCTCTCTCATTTCTTCCTATTTAGCTATTTCTTTACTTAATTTAAAATAAATTTTATATTTTGCAAGCTATGGCTGAACTGGACCGAACCATCTAGATGAACGAGAAAGCCAGGAACAGGACACTTCACCGGTTCGGTCATCGGTCGTGTTGTTAAAACACTGACATTTGTAGATTGAGGATACCTACGCTTTAAATATCCTACTTTTTTTTTATCACTGCATAAAAAATTCAGAACAATCTTTCATCCTTTTAAGAAATCACCACCGGAAAATAAACTCACAACTTTTTTGCTTAAAAACATATAGTATGCATATTCAGTTCAAATAATTTTTTCTATTACTAATTAGTTGACACAGTATGGTTGGACTAACATCAATGAATTATCAATAATCAATCTGATGAACTTGTTTGCTACTTTTCTTTCTTTCTATCTTTTTGTTTCTATATGCATGTACAATGAAATCCATTTATATAGCTTCTCTATAAGAGATGAAATGTGACCTATATGTGAAGTTAAGTATTATGTTTATCCTGTAGAAACTTAAGGAGCTAACGACATACTTTCTAATATATATATATATGCACACACATGCATGCTTTATCGGCACATATGAATTTACAAAGCATATATGAATAATACATATATATATATATATATATATGACAGGATTTCACAAGCACCTCTATATATATATATATATATATGTGCAGGTAAATATCTATCTGCAATCATTAGTCTCTTGGGGTCTCATTTGAAGTCTACACCAAGAGTTTTGATGTCCAAAATGTTGGTCATTTAGGACAAAATTTTTGGAAATTTTGATTTTTAAAAAATTATTTTATTTATGCGAAATATACCTCCAAAATTTTGTGATTTCATCTGAAACAATCAAAATTTTCCCGAATTTCTAATGATTTTTTATATACTTTCACAGATTTTTAAAATATACTGTTTCGAATTTAAACTTATTAAACTATATAGTTTGTACTTATTATATTAAGTATAGAATAACTATTAAGTAGAGAATAACCATTATATTAAGGATAGTTTATAGTTTATAATTAAGAAGAATAAATAAGTATAGTATGTACATAGCTTATAGTTAAGAACTGTAGTTTATAACAGTGTTTTAAATGGCAAAGTCTGTCAGACATCCTCAAGGCGTAGAATGTCAATATGCTTCTGATTCAACCAAAAAAATATTTTCTCACCATTAGAAGCATTGGTTGATTAAAAGAATAAGAGATAGAGAGAAGGTGGGTGGGGTGACTTCATCCATGGCAGCCAAGTTCACTTTCTTTCAGCCAAACCCACCTGTTTTCTTATTTAGTGACGAGGTGACCATTAAAGAATTTTTTCTTTTTTGGTCACCATTAGAGAAATTGTTATTGTATTTAATTTTATATGTGAATAAAGAAGAATTCCAATTAATAACATATTTGAAGTATTTAATATAATAAATTATGATCTTGTGAGGCTTACGCTTCACGCCTCAGACAAGTGGAACGCTGCATATGACCATGTTCATTGGGGCTTCTTAGATTATGTTCTTCACAGAATGAGATTCGGCTAAAAGTGGAGACAATGGATTAGGACGTGCATTTCCTCAGTTTCCTTTTCTATTATCTTTAATGGGAGTTCGGTGGGGGTATTTTCCTAGTTCTAGGGGGCTGCGGCAAGGTGATCCACTCTCGTCGTTCCTATTTGTGATTGTCTCAGAGGCGTTGAGCAAAATGTTGTCTAGAGTAGAGGGGTCTGTATTTGAGGGTTTTTCGATTGGCCAAAATCAACTACGCATTTCCCATCTTCAATTTGCGGATGATACCCTGATTTTCTGCAATGCATCGAGTAGAAATCTATTGAACCTTAGGTGTCTTCTTCGATGTTTTGAAGCCATGTCTGATTTGAGAGTGAATCTAGCCAAGTCTTAGATCGTGGGTGTAGAATGTGTTGGGCATGGATCAGCTGGCCGCCTGCTTTGGGTGTAGAGTGGATGTCCTTCCATCAGTATACTTGGGTATGCCGCTAGGGGCGAGTTTCAAAGCTAAAGCGGTTTGGGCTCCAATGTTAAAAAGAAATTAAGAAAAGTTTGGCGGGTTGGAGGTCACATTTTTTTATCTGAAGGAGGGAAACTAACTCTCATCCAAAGTACCCTAGGTGGCCTCCCAACATTTTACATTTCAGCCCTAAGCATTCCTAAATCAATCACCATTGCTCTTGAGAGAATGCAAAGGGAGTATCTATGGCACGATAGGGCCGATTCATTCCAATGTCACCTAGTGCCTTGGAGCCAGTGTTGTTGCATGGTCGCACCAAGGAGGATGGGGGGTTGAATCTAAAATCTTTGGCCCAAGTTAATAAGGCTTTGTTAGGAAAAATGATTTAGAGGTTCGGGGAGGAGAGGGAGAGTCTATTGCATGTTGTGATAGTGGCCAAATACGAAGAGACATCGAGTTGGGTCTCGGGAGCGGTTAGGTGCTCGTATGGTTTAGTGCTCTGGAAGTGTATCATGTCAACCGCCAATTGGGTAATGCCCAAATTCAAGTTTTGAGTGGGGCATGGTGCTGAGGTGCGTTTTTGGAAGGATGTGTGGAGTGGAGAGATTATGCTTTAAGATGACTTTAGCCATATCTTTTTGTTAGCCATTGACAGAGATACGTCGGTAGGGGATTACTATGAGAGGCGAGGTCCGGGTATAGTGTGGTGCCCAAAGCTGCGTTGAGACCTATATGATTGGGAATTCGATGAAGTGTCGCGGATTCTGGGTCGAATCAGCTCCGTATCCCCATGTGCTGAGATTAGGGATTGTCAGATTTGGTCAGGTAACAACTATGATCGTTTCTCAGTAAGATCACTGCTACACTCATTGGGCGGACTGTTTCCTCATCAAATTGTGTGGAATCCGGGATTCTTTCTAAGGTTTTTTTTTTCTCTGGAATGCAACATTGAATAAGATTCTCACATGTGATAACTTACAGCATAGAGGGTGGAGGATGGCCAAACAGTGTTATATGTACCTCTAAGTAGGGTTGTAAACGGATGTAGATATTATCCGTATCCGATTAGTATCCATTTAGTCGGATAATTATCCGGATAGGTATCCGGCGGAGCGGATTCAGATAGTAAAATACTATCCGTTTATAATCGGATACGGATTCGGATACTGTTATATCCGGTTCAATAAATATCCGTCCGATTATATAATATATATATAAATAATATATTTTAAATTTATAAAATTAATATAACCTTTAAAATATATTTTTTTAATAAAAATTTATATATTTTTACATTTTTTAAATATTAATTTATATTTTTTAAAAAATTAATCGGATAATTCGGATACTATCCGAATCCGGATATTTTATTCGGAGTCGGATACGGATATCATATTTCAATATCCGCCAGATATTTATTCTGATTCGGATTTGGATATTCGGATATCCGGATATATAATCGGATATGAATTCAGATATACCAATATCCGCTCCGTTTACAGTCTTACCTTCAAGCGGAAGAATCTATGGGTCATCTGCTCTTGCACTGTCCCATGGTGTTTCGTATTTTGGGGACATTTCCTCTCCTGCATTGGAGTGGATGGGTCTTTCCCTCTTCCTTTCACAACTTCTTATTTGGTTGGTCCTTGGTTGGCGTGGGGGATGCTCGTGCGGCTATTTGAGTGGTCCTCCCGTGAGCCATATCATGGATGATATGGAAAGAGAGAAATCTCAGAGTTTTTAAGAACTCTTCATCGTCCTCTTCTCGCATTTGTGCGCGTATACGTTTGGTTACGTTGGACTGGGTGGGGCTTCGTTATGCAGGGGAGGATCTAAGGGCAGTTCTGGATTGTCTTCCATGAGCCCGGAGTAGTAAGGATTGCTGGCATGTAGTGGTGTAGGTGTTTGAGCTTATATTCTTGTAAACTCTTTGCTTTCCTGCTTCATATTTCTGTACTGGTTCTTATTATTTATATATTATGTATTTATCGATAAAAAAAATCTATCTATGGACTGAAACAGTCCTCCCGAGCTTGGTTTGCGAGGTTTAGTCAAGCCGTGAAGATGATGAGTTACTCACAGAGCCATGCTGATCACACTCTCTTTGTAAGGAGAAAATGACAGTTAGTTACAACATTGATTGTCTACGTTGAGGATATTGTGGTGACTGGAAATGACTCTTCAGAGATCCAAAACCTGAAGAAACTCCTAGTTACGGAATTTAAGATCAAGGATTTTGTCAAGAGAAAATGACATTTAGTTACAACATTGATTGTCTATGTTGACAATATTGTGGTGATTGGAAATAACTTTTCAGAGATCCAAAACCTGAAGAAATTCCTAGCTACGGAATATGGGATCAAGGATTTGGGCAGTTTGAAGTACTTTCTGGGTATTGAGGTAGCTTGATCAAAGAAAGGTATCTTCATATCGCAGTGGAAGTATACCTTAGACTTACTTAAAGATACGGGGAAGTTGGGTTCTCGGTCAACAGACACTCCTATTGAGCAAAATCATAAGTTGAGCTCGAGTGAGAGCCCATTAGGCCATTACTAGAAAACAAAGAGATGTACCAAAGACTGGTTGGTCGTCTCATTTATCCCTCTCTCACTAGACCTGACATCGCATATACAGTCAATTCATGCATGCACCTCGGATTGCTCATTACAAGACACAGAGGCAGTGAAGAGAATTTTGAGATATTTGAAGCCTACTCTAGGGAAGGGCCTTCTATTTGCTAACCATGCTCATTTCCAACTTGAAGCTTACACTGATGTTGATTGTGCTGAAAATATAGGTGATAGGAGGTCTACCATAGGGTATTGTACGTTTCTTAGTGGTAACCTCATCACTTGGAGAAGCAAGAAGCAAAGTGTAGTGACTAAGTCAAGTGTTGAAGCAGAGTATAGGGTAATGGCTCATGGGGTAGCAAATTTTTTTGACTGAAGATATTACTACGGGATCTGGAGAAGGAGGTGGATGTTCCTATGAAGTTATTTAGTGATAACAAGGCGGTCATCAATATTGCCCAGAATCTCATAAGAATTATCGGACTAAACATATTGAAATTGATGAACACTTTATTAGAGAACAAGTTGCATCAAGAAATTTTTGCTTGCTAGCTAATATACTCACAAAGGGGATTACTAAGGTTAGCTTAGAAGATGTTCTTAACAAGCTGGGCATGTTGAATATCTATGCTCAGCTTGAGGGGGAGTGTTGAGATATGATCTATTATGTAGGTGTGTTACACCGAATCACCCCTTAGGATATACTTGTAACTTTTCTATTAGAGTTATTATAAATACAAAGAGATTAGAGAGAGACACTTTCTAATCTATTTTCCCCTTATCTTTTTCTTTCTCTCTTCGATAAACCTTAGTTTACTATTCCTAATATTCTAGTATAACTAATAAGTCTAAAATAAATATACTTTATAAAAACGTTTATAGTTTATAATTAATAAATATAGATTATACTTATTATAAAAAGTATATTTAATTATAAAGTATGAAATTTAATAAGTATGGATAGACATAAATTTAAAGTATGAAATTTAATGCATTTAAACTTACTAAAAAGTAGCATTAAAAACAATTATACTTAGGTGTCTTGATTTTTAGGTTCCCAAGTTCAGATCAGTTAGGAGTTACTAGCTAGTTATTTAAAATTGGAGAATCTAAAACCAAATATTTGCATTTTCGATTAAATATCCAATTTAAGTAGGTTAAGTTTCCTAATTAATTAAGTGTTCTTGTTCAAAATAGTCCCGATTTTCAAGATCTAATTGATTAAGTTTCTACCTTCATAAGGTATTTGTTAATTTAGTGTTTTAGTTTAAATGGGTGTAAGTTTCCTAATTTATTAAGAATTGTACTATAATAAAGATAATAATATAAATAAATGCTTAATTTACTAACAAAAAATTATTAAAGAAAATAAAAGATTTTGAAAATAAATCCCAAAATTTGGAAAAACTTTGTGAAATATAAATTTCAACCAAAATTTGGGGAAAAAACTAGAGTCGGTCTATGGGTACTCCCATATATACTCCCTAATCCTAACCGTTTATAACCAATCACTAGGGGTCAGGATTTGAGTTTGGCTTCTTTTGTCTTTTCTAATGCCACATCAGCACAAATCCTAACCGTTTAATAATTGAGATAAACGGTCAGGATTTGGGAGTATATATGGGAGTACACTTTGGGAGTATCCCTAGATAATTCAAAAAACTAAGAACTACTACAGCTGAAATTCACAAATTTTGAAATTCCTAAATTTAGGCTGGAATCGTGCCACCCAATATATTTACCATTTGATTTCGGTGGGCTTGTTTGAAACCAAAATTTCACAAAATATTGCTTAAGTGCATCAAAATTTCAAACCATGGACCACACACACTTGTGCCAACTGCCAACACTCATGTCTAACACTTGTGCCAACTGCCAACACCCATGTCTAACGCTCGTGCCAACTGCCAACACCTGTTTTCACCTAGTTTACAACTCTGTAAACTGCTGTAGTTCCGTTTGATTTTAATATATTTGCTATTTACCGATCAAAACAAAACATGGGGCAAAAGATAAAAATCATAACATTCATTAGCACAGGATAAATTGAATATCAGAAGTCAAAAAGGAAATGATAACTTACAATAGAAATTCTGAATGGGCAAAGCTTAGGCTTCCCTTTCCGGCTATACTTGATTAACTGAGTACCTTTTTTCAAAGCAACAAGTGCCTTCAAAAGAGAGAAAAATCTTCAAACTAAAGAAAAGCATCCACTAGTCATAATAGTTCAATCTATAATAATAATGTAACTAAAGAATATCACAATGTTAAGAGGCAACTGTATGAATCAAAAGGCACACATGATCTATTTTTATGCTAATAATCTAGATGAAATTGTTAAAAGTCCATGAAAGAATTTAGTGTATTCTTTTAAAACATAAAAAAAGACTACTTTCGATGTTAGAAGCCACTCAATCATTTGATGTATTCTTAAACCCAAAGAATATATGCAGGAAAAGATGAAATTCAACTAATGATAACTTTGGCTACATATATTCATGTATTCTAACATATGCATGATTAAAAATAAAGATCACAAAAAGCTACTACTTATTTGTATCATCATAAGAATGTAAATGCACCCAAACATATGGTAGAAAACAGATCGAACCATTCAAATCTCAAGAGCTTATAAATAAATCTAAATTAAGCATGTGTTTCTTTAAAATATCCTAAGCTTCAAAATATGTCAAATCGATGACCTCCTTTTATAGAAATATAATATTGAAAAGAAAACCCTCCTTTGATAGCTAAAATCCCTGAAAAGAGTTCAGAAGAATTTATTGTGATGTGGAGTGGAAGATCACAAAGAATACTTGATGCATTTGTAGGAAATATATAGAAGGAGAGATTACGAACAGCAGCAATGATAGTAGATAATGCCAATATGGGGCCACAAACCAGATGGTATTTGGTAAAAGCAGGTACAACTGAAAGGCTAATATATCTTTTGTCTAAGAGGGCAGAAATGTTCAGAGTCATCTACAGTAAATTCATTTCTTCTTCCTTCTATTGCTTATTGTACAGGGGAAATCAGGAAATTCTTCCCTAATTATTCCTATGTTTTTTTGGGTTGCAAACAAAAATTTCAAAGAGAAAAAATGAAACAAAATAGAAAAGAACAGCCCTGGGGCCTTACACCCCATTGACAAGACAAGAGAAAGAAACATACAAAGTATATCATAACAGGGGAAATAATGGTTAACCTTGTCGAATACCTCAAGAGGAAAGGAAAAAACATTTAGGCAACCTGTTAATGATTAGAAAAAGAACATCATAGATAGAAAACCCTTTATCCAATTCCTTCATCAAACTCCTAAACCTTTCTTATCAAGTGAATAATCTGCTCGTCACTAGAATTGAATAGCGCCTCGAACCCGAAGCAATCTTCTGTGATCTGTTTAATATTATAGAATGCATTTGAATTAAAGAAAATGCTAATCCATCATTAGCTTTTTCAAACTCCAGAAAATGCTAATCCATCATAAGCCTTTTCAAACTCCAGTTTAATCACATTGCCTCTTTGCCCCTCTCTCATCCTCTCCTCAATACATTTAGAAGCAATTAGAATCTCATCCAAAATTTGTTTGTCCTTTGCAAAAGCTCCATGGATGGGAATATAACTGATATGACATTTTATTCTTCTAGCCAGGTTTTTAAAAAAAAATCTTATACAAATCTAATAGGTCTAAAATCTTTAGGCCATAGAAAGCCCACCTTTTGGGGAATGAGAAGAATGAAAGTGGCATTTAACTCTAATTCACTACCCACTTCTCGTAAAATGAAAATTTCATTCATTAAACATTTGAGTGATCTTTTACTATATCCCAACACTTCTCATAGAAATTTAACGAGAAACTGCCTGGGCAAGGCTTTATCCTTATTCAGATCATCCACTCCTTATTTGAATTCCTTCTAGTCAAATTCCAACCACTCGCCCTTTTCTTCGAAAAGCCGGACCCAATCTAAAACCTCTAGTTTTCACTCTAATAGCATTATCTTGTGAATACAAGCTAGAAAGTAACCGATGAGAACTTTCAATCTTACCTTGATCTTCCATGAGGGAATTAACTGCTTATTCTATGTTTCTCATTCTCAATATTTGGAGCCAGAGAAAAGGTATTATATTTACTTCATATATTGCAAAGGATGAAAATCTATCTGACCAACTTATTACTATTTCTGAAATTTTTTACTTCTCAAGCTAGAGTCACAGACTGCCCTGATAGGTTTGAAGATGACTTCATATGGACTCGTAAACTAGACAGTTAAAAGTGAAAGGTATTACATGACATTTACTTACCTCATTTATTGCTTGAGCATATTAACAACCGAATGCATTCAATTAAGGTATGAATGTTGGATAGCTATGTCATGGGACTTTTTCATGTTTGGGTATTTCTGCATATATGTGAATTGTGAATAGAGATGCATGAAGCTTTTTGGCAGGACACTGCTGCAATATCCATAAAGTGGATCTCCTGTTTGACAAGCCATCTACTATAAAAGAACATTTACTATGAATAAAATACATGAAATATATCTTTAGTTTTTTATTCTTTCTTTTTATTTGACTATGATAGGCTGCTGTCTCAACTAGTTCCCCATTCAGATTTTCCCCCCTTTTTATCAACAGATCTAGATCAATTGCTTTAGAGCATAATCACACTGATATTAAGAAGGCCCAGTTACACAATAACACAACTAGAAGGATAAATGCCCATGATAAGAAAATATAATATTAAGTGTCTTTGGGCTTAATTTACTTGTCGTAAAGTAATTGCAAACAAATGAAAAGAGTAAAAGTTTAACCAAAAGATCAATACAAAAGAACTAAAAAATAATAGCAAGTCTCTCTTTCTATAAACTACTTTAGCATTCTCCTTATCCAAATACCCAAAGCATAGCTTCCTTTTCCATATCCATATAAAGGTCCTATCACAAAGTCAAGATATCATTGGTGTGCTGGCCAGGACCACGCCTGAGGAAGCGGAGGTTTTGAGTTCGATTCCCTCCCTCTTATTGGTCACCCTTAGGGATTTATCTCTACTTGCCTGGTGCGTGTGGATGGAGGGGTTTGCACGTGCCTGGGGGATTAGTCGGGTGCTCTAAGAGGCCCAGACACCTTCAGTTACAAAAAAAAAAACCAAATCCTCTGACAAATCCGGTTATGACCCCTGATGTCGCCACGTGTCCCTTTTGACACCCCTTAATTGTGGTTAAGATTCACCCACTCCTAGGGTTCACCTACCCATCCTTGGTTTTTAGAAAATAATATTAATTCTTTTATTAAAATTAAAAAATATTTTTAGGGTATTTTTAATATTAAAATAGTTTTTTAAAAAAGGATTAATTTTTTTTCTAAAAACCAAGGATGGGTGGATGAATCTTAACCTCAGTTAAGGGGTGTCAAAAGGGACATGTGGCGACCTCAGGGGTGATAACCGGATTTGCGCCCTGCGAGATTGATAATTTCCCTCAATTTTTTTCACATGAAGAAACAAAATGCACAATAACAAGCACCTTGTCATTAAGCGTGTGTAGATTGGCGATTTTTGGACAAGAACAGGCACCAACAGCATGCAACATACGAGTAATTTCTCTACAAGTTAATTCTAGTCCAAGTTGCTTCTTCTTTTTAATTATCAGAAAATGGGAAGAAATCGTTTTCCTTGATAAGCATTTGGAAGTGGAATCTTATTCTAAAGCGCATCCCAGAAACAGAAATGAAAGGCATCACATCGACAATGTTAATGTATTACCCAAATAAATCATAATTTACGAACTCACTTGCTCAATGTCTCGCTCAGGATTCCCATAAATAAGTGGATCTGCCATTCCATCTGAAAGAATTCTTAAGAAAACGCCGGCGTGTCTCGATCAACAGCATCAGGTGCGGTGACTTCGGTACCCCAGTCTTCATAGATGAAAATGTTTTCTATGTTGGCCTATCATCAAATTCCCAATCTTCAAAATAAAAAAAAATCAACCAATCTTCCTTCAAATCCCAGGGTTCCAGAGCTAAAAATCCCAAGAAATGTATGATCCAATTAAAACACAGATATTAGAGATCTCCTGAAACAGAAAAAATCCATCTGCGTCATTCAAATCTGATCAACACAAAACTCATATAGACAATCGGGAATTCCTCACTATAATCCATCGGAGAAGACGAAATTAGTCTCAAAATTGAAGATTTGTGCAGATTATCTCCTTCATTGCCTCCGGACAAAATTCCTATCCAACTTCGTCGATCGAAACGAACCAGAGGAAAAGGAGAGAATGGAAACGGAAGGATGAAGAGAATGGGCACTTGTCACATTTTAGGAACAAAGCAAAAATCCCGCGCGATAGATGGACGTGTGTGGAAAGAGAAAACAATAGAAAATAAAACAAACTTTAGAGTCCTAGGATTTCGAATCGCCAGGGTCTTATAATATTAGACTTGAGATTCTCTCATGTTCTCACCGGTTTTCCCTGGAGGCTACATATGTTCCTTGCTAAGGTCCAATTGGCATCAGATTACCTCACACATCCGCCATGTGGCGATAAAAAAAAAGGGAAGAAGTCATTTTCATTCTCTCGGGATTTTGACTTTTCCCTATTTTTTGATCTCTTAATTTTCCTCGCCACACGGTGGATGCAGAAGGTGCGCCTGAGGTTGGGTTTGGTGCGTCCACAAGAGGTAATCCGATGGCAGTCTAATATTTTTAGGAAAATAGTTACGTACTTGAAAAATGGATTTTAAAATCCAAGACCGGACCTCATTAGTCCATATCCCCTTCTTAAATACCCACTATAGTTCAAGTTTAAGTAGGGGTGGTCGAAGCTGAGCCAGCATGAAAGGCTTGGCTCGGATCGATCTGAGTTCACTCAAAAATTTGGCTTGATTGACCCACATCGAGCTATTTTTCAAGCTTGAAATATGTTCAAGCCAAACCTTGTTTTATTCGGCTCAAGCTCAAGTATTATACACAATATTATATTATCTTATATATTATATATATATGCCTCATTATTATATATATAATATAACAATTTTTTATATATAATAATAATATTATTATTGTTATTTAAAATTAAAATTTTAATAAATCAATCCAAGCTCGAGCCAAGCCGAGCTCAACTCAAGCTTGAATCAATTCTAGCTTGAGCTCAACTTTGAGTCAAGCTTCAAGCTAAGCTTGAGCTTGATTTGAAACAGTTCAAGCCTATAAACAGATAATACACCCCCAAAGTAGTTTTTTTGTTTGGTTTAACACAATAAACACCAACTATACTCAAACACATAGACACAGCCAGACTACAAGGCCATTGCACCTACATACCCTCTCAAAAAGAGGGAGATGTGGGGCTTTTACACCCCTAAGTTTAAGTTCTGGGTTTTGTAAGTCTTTTTTGTTTTTGTTTTTTTGACTTGAGTGCAAAATCTTGATATAATACAAATTCTTACTCACAACTTCAAGTCCCTCCATTTCTTGTGAAACTTAAAGTTCATAATTTTGCAGCTTTTGAAGTCTCTCTACAATTTGGATCTTAAAAAATAAACAAAAAAAGACTTGTGAAACCTGAACTTAAACCATAAGACATGTAAAGTGTTGAGTTTTTAAGTCTCAACAAAAAACAAACCTTAATGGCAATATTAACATAATAGTAAAGGTAGACTAACAACAAAGACATGTTTCATCTCCAGAGTTGCAACCGGGCTCTTTAGGGCCAGTTATAACTTGAGAGGATGGTGTTGGGCACCCCCCCCGGCGAACATTTGATGACTATACGTAGGGTTGTCAAGGGGTCAAGCATGACCCTCACTTATAATGATTCTGTAGCGACCCCAAAACCTCACCTTGGTCAAAATGAGACTTTGAGTCCGCTACATTACTTATCCCTGATTGAATTCAATTGCAATAAGGCAAAACAAGATACATCTCTCAAAATAGCAGCTATAAAAATTCTTTCGACATATATAATCCAAACCATCATGTACAACTGAAGTCTGCCCAACATAATTCATCATGATCGGGTAGCATAAAGTCACCAAATAAAAGCAAACAATCTAAGCAACATCCTGAAACAACATAAATCCAAAACAATACTTCTGAGAAAGTAAACTATAACCTGCCAATAAGGATAACTATCAAAATCTCTGGCTCCCTCCTCTAGAAGCTCATCTACTTCTCATTTTTTAAAGTACTGCTCCTCAACCCACGGCTCTGCCGTATGCTCCTACATTAAACCTGACGACAATAACAGGTCGACTGAGTATTGAAAACACTCAGTGGATATCCAAACTAACCAACAATAGTAAAACATGTATACTTGTTCAATATCCAGTTCATGCGATAATTATAATTAATAACAATTTCATTTAACATGTACATAATCAGAGTGTGGAAACTTATGAATATATCATGATATCATATTGACTCGTGTACTTGTGTGACTCTTGGACATGTACCATGAATGTCATGCATGCTTGTTTTCTCATAAAAATAGTCATCGAGGTCTATGTATTAAATCTATGGAGATGCATCGATAGAAGCATAAGCCCTTGAAGCTCTTGGATATCAAATGTCCATGATAATTATCCAGGACTTGAAATCTTATCTCTGGAGAGCATCAACGATTATCGGAGCTATTTGAAATTCAGAGTCCTTGTAAAATCATGTAGTGATGTTCTTCTTATACTTGTATTTGAGTGTCTGGTGTCTATGCAGTGTTCGCGTCATACTTGTGTACTCGTAAGACTTGTGAACTACCACACATGTGAACTTGTACTTGAGTGTCGTGATTAATATCTGAACTCGGTCATCATCTAGATTTCCATCTTTCGCCAAGAAACTCCGTTAGGTTACATCTCCCTAGTTAGAGAATTCCCGACGTGGAGGACTTCTTTTAGGCTTTGGCCTATCCGAATGTCGATCATCATGCAATATAATTAGGATATAATTTATCATGACTAAACACAATATGATAATAAGCTAGTTTAACAGTTTCAATAGCATCATTTAGACATTTAGCATTTTCAAGCCTTAAATTAACACATTCAATCATTTATTATGGCACAATATTCTTCCTCCATTTTTAACATTCCATCATCCATTCTAATCCATCCATAAGCCACGATTATGCCATCAAACCCATCTACCGTCATTTTTATTCATCCACAACTCATACTAATTCCATTAAACGCATCCTTCATCATTTCCATGACTCCATATTCAAAATAACCATATCAATTAACAATAAATAACATCTACTCTTTTCATTATATTTAATAAAATTCCTAACAATTTCAATACTCCATTTCTAATTTCACATTCAATAATTTTTCCAAAATCATGATAGAAATTTAGTAATCTTACTTTAATCATGCTATACTTCAATAATATTATCTTGATCATAATAAATCACTTAATAATACTTAATAGAGTTGGATTAGAGAGGATATCGACCTTATGGATCTTTCCCTTAGATCCAAATCGCAAGTGAAGCTCCTTGAAACTTTGGGGTTGATTTCCAAGCTAAACTTCTTCTCCCTTGAATAATTTCTTCCTCTCCAAGCCAAAACTCTCTTGAAAACCTAGGGTTTTTTCTCCTCCTTTGCCAAATTAGGTTTAGAATAGTTAGAAACTTTAAAACCCCCGAAATAGAACCTCTATTTATAGTTTAGGGGGTTTAAAACCCCAAATTCTGTAACCCTTTTAAAAACACCTACGCGCGATTGCGATTGATCACACATGCACTGGGATCGATCGTAGCCCTCCAATACGATCGATCGCACTGATGAATGATTAGTCGCATAACTTCTCGAAATTTTTTCCAAAGATTCGACTGATTGCAATTGGTCGTAAGTACCATGTGATCGATTGTAATCAGGACAGAGAATTTCTTAGTCTTTGGACTACGTGCAATCGATCGTAGGTCTCTTGCGATCGAGGAATCTATTTTTAATAGTTGAAATTTGTTATGTATACTTGGAGCAATGTGGTAGCAAAGTATGTTGTACCATCCCTCAAAGCTCTTATTACACAATTCTGTGTGCTATTTTTAGTTTTATTTGTATGTTTTTATTGTGTTTTATGGTTAGAAGGTTTTCTACAAGCAATTCTGATCATAGAGAAAAATTTTCTAATATGTACAAAGAAAATTCACTAATGTCCAATATATATATATATATATATATATATTGGTGACGTTCTAGTAAGCAACCCTCACTATGACATGTGGTGAGTGACCCTATATATATATATATATATATTGGTGACGTTAAGTAAGCAACCCTCACTATGACGTGGTGAGTGGCCCCTAATAACATCACATGCGGCAGGTTGTTCTGGAATCTGACAATTGGATGTCAAGGTGGATCTCCTGATAGATGCGGGACAAAAAATCATCTTGATTAAATGTTTATAGATCATCTGATCAAAGGAGAGAAAATCATTCATCCCCTATAGCCAATATAGTGTTTAGTGAACCGTAGGAGTTAATGCTAACAAACTAGAGCTTGCTTAATCGGACGGTCTAGATTTGTCAGAATGGATTGAGTTTTTGTCACATGTCTCTTGTAGGATCCACCTTGACATCCAATGGCCAGAATCTTAAAACACCTGCCACATGTCATTTTTCTAGAGGGGCTGCTCACTACAACTTTTAATGAGTGTGACCCATTAGTGTGACCCATTAGTACCTCACTCTCTCTCTCTCTCTATATATATAAGAGATAGATAAGTCTCTCTTTCTCTCTCTCTCTCTATATATAAGAGATAGATAAATAATGAGGGACGAGCTTTAGGGGATGTTGTCCAAGTCTAACTCTCCTGTTAGTAGGCCTAATTTTTTTGGGTCCACCTGAGCTTACGAGTTTTATGAATGAAAAAAATTGATTTTACAGGCTTTTGTGGGTTGGGCCAGTCACCCTCACTTGGGGCCCACATTAACATGCCTACACCTTTTTTTATATATATAAATTGTTGACTACATACTCTTAAAATTTATAAAGTTTTATCGTGCACAACCAAATAAAAATTAAAAAAATATATTTATAAAATTTATGACTACACACAAAACTTCAGACTTATTAACCACAAAAGTAAAGCTTTATAAATTGGTTCATTGATGTACAATGCAAGCCTAACAAGAAGGTGTTCCGGCAACATTAATCTATTTTTTCCCTATTTATATCCATTTCATTATTTTAATGGAAATGAAGGAAACTTCAAATAATAAGAAATTGTCAACCACAAAACCAAATGCTCAATGCAAATGGATCAAACAAAGAGAATTCAAAGCATTTGAGAAAATTCAATTACTGAGCTCTTCTACTTTGAAACCTATCACATTTTTCATTAGGAAGAATGCATGATAATGTGAAAAGGTGGTGACTCATGAAGAATTAGGTATCGTTTGGAATGCCTACACTTCGGGTCTACTCGTCTATATATATATTTATTACGGGTATATCTTTTCATGTTTTAGACCGTTTGGTAGCGTATCTACTTGCTGTATTGCAAAAAAGACAAAAATGCATAGAATATCTAAAACAAAAATTCAAATTTTTGGTGATTTTGGAAAAAAAAGCGCACGTCTATTCTAGATAGACGATGATAGAACTGAGATTATCGTCATTTTTTACCGTTTTGTCCATTTAATAATAATAATAATATTATTATTATTATTACTATTATTATTGTTACTATTTTTATTATTATTATTATTATTATTATTATTATTATTGTTACTATTTTAATTACTATTCATATTATTATTATTATTATTATTATTATTATTACAATTACTATTATTATTATTAATATTATTATTATTGTTGTAGTTGTTGTTGTTGTTATTTTTATTTAAAAATGACATCAACTGCCTCTGCAATAAGATGATGTTATCAAACACAATTTTGCCAAAATGTTTTGTCTATTATTGTGTGCTACTAAATGATTTTACTTCGTATAGATCCATTTTTTATAGATCTTTTGTTACATATTTATTTTAGTTAGATCTGTCTGAAATAGACAAGACCTACAAAACGAGCCCTTAGTCAGTTGGCGAATAGAGAATATGTCAATTGGAGAAGAGCGGGTTAGGATGTGGTCAACCGTGCACATATATGAGGGTAGGAAACTTCAAAAATTTTAATGGGCTGTAATTATCAAATGTTGGGGTGCGCTTAGCACCACCCTAATTTTATAAGGTTCTTATTATTATTATTTTAATAGCCATATTATTTAACAAATAAAATTTAAGAAGACAACTTAAGAGGTAGGGCCAAGGAGGGGCCTAGGGGCACGTGCTCCCCCCCCCCCCCCCCAAAAAAAAAAAAAAAAAAAAAAAAACCATTTGGAGAACTTTTTTTTTACATATAGGTTGCATGGCACATGGGGTGGGTGCCCCCCTCAACTTTAAATTCCTCTACTATTATAACTGGACTCCTAGGAGTCTCGTTACAACCCACCGGTCAACACATGTCCCTTTTAATATCCATTAACTATGATTAAGATTCATTAACTCTTAGGGTTCAACCACCTAACTTTGGTTTTTAGAAAAAAGATTAATAAAAACATATTAACTCTAAGGATTAAAGTTGTTCACTAAAGTTAAAAAGCTTTTGTGTTGTAACCGGACTCCAAGGAGTCCTACTGTAGAGGATTCCAAGTCTTTACTAAGGCATGAGTCATGGGGTAGTTGTCCGATTTTGTGTATTTACTTAATAGGGTATAGTCATTAGACAAGGAGGTGAACTTTTGAAGAAAAAAATATATTATATTATTTAATAGGGCGTAAGGAGACCTCTAAACTTATGAAATCAAAAAATATATATTTTATACAATGTTATCTAATTATTTAATAAGGCATAGCCATAGGGTAAGGGGACCATGGCTCCCGCAAACAAGGAGAAACAATACCTGTAAGACATGTACAAAACGTATGGATGAAATAACTCACAAACTCAATCGTCAACAAAAAATTTGGGGGGCTCCGCTTCTGGGTAGGGCATAGGGCTGCGCATTGAGCGGGTTTGGCCCTGGCTGAGTTTAGTTGGCCTGAACACCCATAGAGTTGGTCCCAAAGCCAGCCCATCTTGTATGTTATGAATTCGGTCTAAGTCCAAATTGGTCCAAACTTGCCAAGCCCAAACTCATATATGCACTTATTAGTTTTCTACCCCTAGTGAGGGCTTTCAAATTTAGGTTTTGTTACTTTATTATCTTACATTAGTGGGCAGCACACGCGATGCACGTGAGAGAGGAAGGGGGAGAGACTGGGAAGAGAGACCCTAGTGAGAGCATTTGAAATATATATATATTTTGAGTATAGAAACTTGAGGGACATTTTGGATATCCCCTATGAAAAAAGTTTGTGAGGGACATGTATGTTGGTTATAGAAATATGACGTAAGGACATTTTGAGACTCAAAAAGACTTAGAGGCATTGGGGTATAGCAAAGAAAGGAGGTGAGCAAGGCCTTGACGAGACTTTCTTCTTTAGAAGCGTTTTGCCAAGAGAACGATTTGTCTATTCCAATTGGTTCAAGATTATGCCACTAAGGTCACCATGTGTCCCTTTCAACACTCCTTAACTGTGGTTAAGATTCACTCACCCCTAAAGTTCACTTACTTATCCTTGGTTTTTAGAAAAAAAATGAAAATAATTTAATCCTAAGAGTTATTGAATTTTAATTAGGATTTTAAAACAAATAAGTTTTTTTTCTAAAAACCAAGGATAAGTGGGTACACTTTAGGGGTGGGTGAATCTTAACCACAATTGGAGTCCGGTCACACCCTTGAGGTTGTCATGTGCCTCTTTTGACACCCCTTAACTATGGTTAAGATTCAGCTAGCCCTAAGGTGTTGCCCAGATAATGGACCCTAGAGGGGGGGGGGGGGTGAATAGGGTTTATGACAATTTAAAATTTAAACTAAGTGATTTTTGTGGAATTAGAATTTTATCACTAATGCTACCAACAAATAAACAAAAATAAAAAGATAGAGAGAGAGAGTCAGAGATACCAGACACACGATATGATATCGGGGTTCAGCAACTTGCCTACATCCCCGCCTTTAAGCTTCCCGCTTTAAGGATTTTCACGATTCCAATAATCGCACTCTTCTTTACAGGCAGAGAGGAAGCCTTTACAATCCTTTTGCAGGCTCAGAAATAACCTTTTACAATCCTTTTAACAAGCTAAGGAAGAAATTTTTCAAGAGAAACTTTCTCTTGGAAACTAGAAGACTTTCTTCTTAAATGATGCAAGAATCCCTGATTCTTGACTATCAGTAATTACAAAAAATGAGTGGATTTAAAATCTGAATTTGAAATCTCCTAACTGAGGTAGATAAGAATGGAAAATAAGGTTAACAATCTCTCAAGATTGATTGGAATTGAATGCTCAAAGAGAGAGAGATTGAGATTCAAAGTATTCAATGAAAAAACAAAGTATTGATTGCTTGAGGGTTGTGAGTGATTTATGAATGATAGAACAATGTATTGAATGCTTAGAAATCTCATTTTTGTTCATAAATCATCTCCATTTATAGATGAACAATCAATATGACCGTTGGGGGTAGCATTTAATGCGGACTAGCCGTTGAAAACTAGCCGTTACACAATTTTCCTGCAGGCACTCATTGACGAGTTAGTGAAAATTAGGCTTGAGTTATCAACGAGTAGGAACAAAAGCTATTAAACATTTTTCTGTCATCCACTCGTCGACGAGTTACTTGCACTCGTCGACGAGTCTACTGAATTTTTTCAGTAAACTCATCATACTGAGACCAAAATGATGAGAATCATGTTAGGACCCTTAGGCATTCAACTTAACATTATTTTAATAATTTCTAGGGCCTTAGATTGATGTCCAAATTACACTAGGTCTCGTAGGGTCTATGTAGGTCAACTTTGAGCAATTCTTTTCTAATGTCTTGAGGACTTTTACAAGGTACTAGACATTTTTTAACTAATACACTAAGTCTTTATTTGAGTGATGATCTTCTTTAGCTTGATTTGTGGAGCTTTTCTCTTGATGGATCTTCATGGATTGTCTTGAGCTCTTGAAGCTTTTTCCTTTGAAGGACTAGTACTTGGACTTTACCTTGATGAACTTGAATGTTTTAACTCTTCAATTCTTCATGACTTGAAAGATAATCTTAAGATTCTTTTTCTCTGAAATGTCACATTTTAAATGGAAGAATTAGTATCATAAAGTTCATTCCATTATTATGTTATCATCAAAACTATTAAGGGTACTTTGAGTTGTAACCTTGAGGCAAACATAGGGTTCACCTACCTATCATTAGCTTTAAAAAATAAATATAAGAAAAAAAAATTAACCGTAGGAGTTAGTGACTTTTAACTAGGGTTTAAAAAATTATTGTTTTCTAAAAACCAAGAATAGGTAGGTGAACCCTAGGGGTTTCATGCGTCTCTTTTGACACCCCTTAACTGTAGTTAGCTTGAGATAAGTGGGTGAATCCTAGGGATGGGTGAATCTTAACCACAATTAAAGAGTATATAATTGTAGAGAATTTCAAGTCTAAAAAGTAATATAAATGAGTAAGGGATAGTATGGAAATTAAGCAAAACATTTAATAAAATTTTTGTCTTATATCCATTAAAATAGGGGTAATTTAGGGATTTAGAAAAAATTAGTCTAAGGTTTCTAAGAGAAGAATTCAAGATGATAGAAGTGAAAGGGCATTTTTGGAATTAATGCAAATATCAATCAACTTTTGAACGAGGAATCCTCATAATATTAGTAGGCAATGGATGATAGAAGTTAAAGGATATTTTTGGAATTAATACAAATATCAATCAACGTTTGAACGGAGGAATCCTCATTATATTAGTAGAGATGTAATTTATGATTGTAAATAAAAGACACGTTTAAACATCCTACAGCTGAAAATGGTTATTGAGTATAAATCTAACTCACATATAAGTTCAATATATTCTAAATATAAATATACAGACATATAATAGATCAGTTCAAGCCCAGTTGGGCACCTCGGAGTAGGGAATGTGAGCCCGAACCCCGCTTGAAATCATTTTCAGGTCAAGACTTGAGCCGGAACCTAGCCAAACCCACCAGAACCTCAGTTCAACCCACCCTTAACTTAGGATGAGTCGGTCTGCCTTGGGCCAGGCCGGCCCAATGTGCAACTGTAGTAAGGGGGCCTCGGGCCCATGTGAGCTAGATAGCTCCTACAATCCTTAGTCGACAAAATCTAAAAAACCAATCACTCTAGGTAACATTTTGAATTTTAACCCCCCAAAAAAAAAAGTAACATTTTATAAGAACATTATAGAACTATAAGGCTGTCACAAATTTATCTGATTCTTGCTATTTGAAAATAAAAAAGTGTAGTTCTTAGGGGAGGTCTCGGCCCTATGATCATTTATTCGGTCCTGCTAGATCTAATGGAAAACATTTTAACATTATATATATATATATATATCATTCTACTAATAAAAGTATAAGAAGTATGCAAACATTTATGTTGACCAAAATACCTTTTAACTTATTTTATTTTATAAATAATTTAGGATATATATACCAAACTTTAATATTATATAGCATTGACGCTGATAATCAGATTTCTCTTCAATATCTCTTCAATATTACTATCGGATAATCTCCTCAAACACATTTTATTGGTAAGGACTCTCCCTTAGTAGAGATTTGGAAGGACTCTATCATAGTCATTACATAAGACAAACACTCTCTATTACTTTTACTCCATCTTTAGTTTACAAATCTAGCTAATATTTTCATCTAACCTCAATTATGGATCCGGATGGGCTTCTTGTTGAGACGCAGGTAAGTATATATATATATAGAGAGAGAGCAGTGTTAGTTGCTTCCTTATACCAATGTATTAATGATGAAGGATCCTTAAATCAAGACACCTATTCTTTATATTTTATAGGTGTATATATTTGTCATAAATACAATCATCTTCCAGTTATATACAGTAAATGAATGACAATTATGTTTCGGGGATACGAACTAGCTTACACACCTCTCAATAAGGTTATTATTGGTAAGCCTATTTTTTATTCAGGTATTAATTGATGAAGCGGAGTTGTTGTATTCGTCCATGAGGGAGCACACAAGAGAGAACGCTGATGGAGAGTTGTTGTACCAGGTAGTGCCTCTTCCATAGTTCCGGCCTCAAAATTCCACATTCCAGTGTTGTCCACGGACTGTGTGCTGCTCATAAAATTGTAGTTCTTTCTACGTCCTAACCTCAAAAGTTATGTTTATCATTAATGGTAAAAAAAAAAATTATAGGTGCAAGACACATGCACGTGAGATATGGGGGAAAGGGAGAGAGACCGGGGTAGAGGGACTCTAGTGAGGCATCTTGAAATTTTTTTTTTTTAATTTGGGTATAAAAACTTGAGGGACATTTTGGATAAAAAAAAAATAGTGAAAGACACATTGGTTAGAGAAATATGACGTAAAGACATTTTGAGAACCAAAAAGCTTTAGAGGCATTTTTGATATAGCAAAGGAAGGGGGCGTGCGGGCCTTGGCGAGATGTTCTTCTTTTGGAGAATTTTGCTAAGAGTGAGAGGAGTCCGGTTACGCCACGAAGGTTGCCATGTGTCCCTTTTAACACTCCTTAATAATAATTAGGTTCACCCACCCTTAGGATTCACCCACTTATCCTTGATTTTTTTTAAAAAAAAAATTTAATTTTACTTGTCAGTGAATATTAACCAAAAGGTTTTTGTAATTGGCTTACTCAATTGAGAGCCTGAGTTGCTATTATATATATTCACAAGAGTATCTACATATTTGGAAAGAGAATAACAATAAAATATAAATCCCAAAACATAAGCCCCAAGAGTGCGTAATCCCATAAATATGTTTCCCAACACTCCCCCTCAAGCTGGAGCGAAGATGTCAATCAAACCCAGCTTGGCTATGGAGGACTGAAGTAAGGAAGGCCCAACAGACTTAGTGAACACATCGGCAGTTTGTTCAGAGGAAGGAACAAAAGATGGGCTGATGATACCCGACCGAACTTTCTCCCGAATGAAGTGAATATCAACCTCTATATGTTTTGACCTCTCATGAAGCACAGGGTCAGATGCAAGCATAATTGCTGACTTATTATCACAAAATAACTTTGATGAGATTTTCTCCACAAAACCCAATTCTCCCAGTATCGATCGAAGCCAAAGGAGTTCACAAATGCCTTGAGCCATAGCTCGATATTCAACCTCAGCAGAGGATCTAGAAACAACAACTTGCTTCTTACTCTTCCAAGATACGAGATGATTACCATAGAAGGTACAAAAGCCAGAGGTAGAGCGCCTATCAGTTTTAGAGCCAACATAATCTGCATCAGTGAAACATGAGAGTCCTGTCTGATTCCCTGAAGCATAGAACAAACCAAGACCAAGACAAGACTTGAGATATCTCAGAATATGATAAACAACATCCAAATGACCCGAGCGAGGAGCATGCATAAACTGACTAACCACACTAACAACAAAAGTCAAATCTGGCCTCGTGTTAGTCAAGTAGATCAGTCGACCTACCAGACGTTGGTACACAGAAGGATCTGGAAGGAAATCCCCCGACTCAACGGAAAGTTTGAGGTTTGGGTCCATTGGAGTAGAAGCTGGTTGACACCCAAGCATGCCAGTTTCCTAAAGAAGGTCCAAGGTATATTTTCGTTGAGATAAGGATATCCCATGACGAGATCTAGCAACCTCAATCCCAAGGAAATACCGAAGAGGACCCAAAGCCTTCACATCAAAAAACTTCCCAAGATGAAGCTTCACCTGAGCAATCCCTGGAGCATCATCACCTGCGATAATAATGTCATCAACATATACTAATAATATAATGCAAAGACCATCAGAGTTACGTCGAATAAAGCAAGTGTGATCCGAGTGACATCGCATAAAACCCATAAATAGAACAACATCACTGAAGCGATTGAACCATGCTCTAGGAGATTGCTTTAGACCATAAAGAGATTTCCGTAGACGACAAACTTTCCTAGCATACTCCCCCTCAGCCCGAAAAGCAGGGGGTGGATCCATATAGATAGTCTCAAGCAAATCCCCATGAAGAAATGCATTCTTGACATCTAACTGATGAAGAGGCCAAGCATGAGAAGCAGCCAAAGAGACAAAAAGGCGCATGGAGGTCAATTTGGCCACAGGAGCAAAAGTAGCACCAAAATCTTTGCTAGGAATCTGAGTAAAACCCTTCGCCACCAAACGGGCCTTATACCGATCAATAGAACCATCTGCCAAATATTTCACACTAAAGACCCACTTACAACCTACAGTCTTCTCTCCAGCAGGTAAAGGAACAAGCTCCCATGTCTCATTGTGTTGTAAAGCATCCATTTCTGCTTTCATGGCATACACCCAATGTGGAACCTAAAGAGCCTCAGACACGGACCGTGGAATGGAAACAGAGTCAAGTTTACCCAAGAAGGCTTGATAGGAACCTGAAAGACCATCATAGGAAATTTGCTTGGAAATGGGATGGTTAGTGCTACTAGAGTAACCATACCAATAAGGGGGTTTTCGGATACGAGAAGTATAACACAGAGCATGTTCAGAAGGGGTAGGAACCAAAGGGGTAGGAAAATTACCTGGACCTGGTTCAGATGATGAGTCTGGCAGAGGAGGCTGAGCGTGACAACGACGGGAGTAGACCTGCAAAGGTGGAGGGGAAGACCTCGGTTCAGAAGGAACATCAAAAATAGGAACAGGGCACGCAAGGGGTGAGGTCTCCTCCTCCAAGACAAAAGGGAGAGAATCCTGCACAACAGAGTGATTGCCATAAAAAGGAACATTTTCAAACATCAAGAGAATGATACATGTGTTTGGCCATAGGGTCATAACAACGATAGCCCTTAGACATAGCAGAATATCCCAAGAAAATGCACCGAACAGATTTATCATCAAGTTTGCTACGAGAGGGACTACGGTTATGAACAAAGCAAATACAACCAAAAACACGAGGTAGGAGAGGAAACAAAGTGTGATCTGGCTGGAGAACCTGGAGGGGAGCCTTACCACCCAAAACCCGACTCGGAGTGCGATTAAGCAAGAACGCAGTTGTGAGAACAGCTATGTGCCAATAGGGTTTGGGAACGTGCATGCCACTCAAAAGACATCGTACCACAGATATGAGATGACGGTTTTTTCGTTCTGCCACTCCATTCTGTTCTGGAGTGTAAGGGCATGTGAGTTGGTGTAAAATTCCCTTTTTATTCAGTTCAGATCGAAATTCATTAGAGACATATTTGCACCCATTATCTGATCGAATATTATGAACAACAGTGTTATACTGAGTTTTGATCATTTGAAGAAACTGAGTAAACAAGGGAAGCACCTCATATTTCTTTTTAAGTAAATAAACCTAAGTACAACGAGAATGATCGTCAATGAAAGTCACATAATATCGATGTCTAGAAAAAGCAGTAACAGGGGAAGGTCCCCATACATCAGAATGAATCAGATCAAACATATTATGAGCACGATGCATACTGGAAATATAACTGGTTCTAGTATGCTTAGAGAGTTCACAAACTTCACATTGAAACTTATGGTCTTTGCAAGCTTTAACTAAAGATGGAAATAACAAACATAAGTAATGGAAATTTACATGCCCTAAACGAGCATGCCACAAACTTAAAGTGCGTAAAGAAATATCATAAGAATTAGAAATAGGAAGAACAGAAGCTTGAAAACTCGAGGCTAGTGGCTGTGAAGGAGGTGGCTCTCTAAAGTAGTAGAGTCCATCACGCTCATAACCCCTGCCAAAAATCCTCTTCGAACACAGGTCCTGCAGGAGACAGTGGTTGGGTAAGAATATAACTGCACATTGGAGATCTTTAGCAAGGCGATTAACAGATAGAAGATTAAAAGCAAAGTTAGGCACATGGAAGACAGATGATAGAGTAATATTAGATGATAAAAACACATCACCCTTACATCGAATGTGAGTGGTTGAACCATCAGCAAGACATACAGATTGATTAATAGGTAGGACAGACGAAGAGAAAACTGAGAACTCACCAGTCATATGATCATTGGCTTCGGAATCAAGCACCCAAGTAGGTGTCCCTGCTTTAACATGAAAAGCAGTAGGTGTACCTGTAGCACTAGTGGCAGTTGGAGTGGTAGCAGTGGCACCAACTCTAGCGGTAAGGGAGCCAAGCTGTTTCTGAAGATGACCAATCTGGGATTGAAGTTGGCTGAAATCAGGGAGTCCATCATCAACAGTGGTCGCTGCAATAGCAGCAGTGCGAGAAAAGCCGGCACTGGACGAACGATTCCTAGCAAACTTCTGCTTCAACTCAGGATGAAGTTTCCAACAGCGGGCCTAAACATGACCAACCTCACCACAATGATGATAGAGAATCTTCCCTCCAGTAGTGCGTGAGCCAGAATTTGCAGCAAAAGCCATATTATCAATTGTAGGCTCAGACAAAGATGAGGGTTGAAGAAGACGTTGCCTACGCTCCTCTCCATCAACAGTAGCGAATGCTTCAAACAAGGATGGCATAGGTGATGTATTTAAGATCTGAGTCTTAAGAGGCTCAAACTCATGTCGTAAACCCATCAAAAATTGATAAGTATGTTGACGGTCAAGACGCTTGACTAAAAGAGATGCATCCGTTGGGGTAAAGTCACTCAGAGGCTCATACTGAGCCAACTCCTCCCAACGTGACTGTAAGTACCCAAAGTAATCTACAACAGATAAATTCAGACTTTCCTGCTAGGCTCGAGAAATATCCTGGTATAACTCAAAAATACGAGCGTCATTATGAGAATGAGCATACATCTGATTCAGTGCCGTCCAGAGACCATAAACAGTATCATAGAACATACATATATTATAGATCCGTTCTTCCATTGAGTTAAACAGCCAACTTAAAATAGTACAATTTTCCATGTCCCACTGAGCATATTTAGGATCAGTAGTAGCAGGTTTCTTTTCAGTACCCAAAAGCCATCCCGTCTTTCCTTTTCCTCCAACATAAAGACGGAACGATCGTGACCAGGAGGCAAAGTTTCGACCATTCAGCAATATGCTAGTGACCCGTTGAGCCGGTGTGTGTTGTGTGGAAGAAAAAATATCCTTATTGCTGCTCGAATCATCCATTGTATCAAAAATAACTTAACAAATCACAGAATAAAAAAGAAATACCTGTAAGATATCAATCAAACAGCCAGAGACACAACGAAAGTGTCAAACAACGTTGCCGAACACACCGGCAGCCCCAAAACCAGTAAAACACACTGAAAGACCCTTAGTTCATAACGAAACTAAGGAAGTACCCCAATGGGGTCAAACAGAGGAGAGAGATTCCCTCCTTAAGGTGGCCGCAACCCTCCCTAGGGTTTTTAAGGGCTGAGCGAGGAGTAGGGTGTCAAAGGGCCGGGTTGGGGTAGGGCCGGGGTCAACCCTAGCCCAATCAACCCCGGCCCTTGAAGGGCTAGGGCCGGGCTAGGGGGCCAAGCCGGGCCGGCCAAAGGGCCGGAAGAAAGAGCGGAATTTTTTTTTTTCATCTAAGATAATAAATTTTTTTTTACTACACCGACTGTCAACCTTACATGGAAATAGATACCCTCCTCTTTTATTCGGGTTTGGGATCAACATTGCAATAAAAAGAGCAATGACAGAGTTAAAAAAAAAATTTCCTTATCAGTGACAGTCATGCATAATAAACCAAAACATAGTATAGGTAAACAAGTAGAATAATAAAACTATATAGAACAAAATTGAAAATATGTTTAAATATAAAACTGAAAGTAGAGAGTAAGATATGATAGAGAGAGAGAGATGATCAATGAAGAGCCGAAGTGGTATGTGGCCTGTGCGATTGAAGTTGAAGAATGAAGAGGCAAAGTCTTAGAATGTGAATACAAGTTAGGGTTTGGTCTGTGTTAGGTTGGTTTTTATAAAGTCTTTAGTTGGCGCAATTACAAACATAACCCTACTTTCATAAGGTTAATGAAAGGTTAAAGGGAGCATATTAGTAAAATTATTAAAAAATATTTATCTTAAGATAAAGTAGGGCCGGGCCGGGCCAGGAAGGGCCGGACAGGGGGAGCCCTAGCCCGGCCCTAGAGAACAAGGGCTTCCAATTTCTTGGCCCTACCCGGCCCAAGGGCTGGGGTAGGGCCGGGCTTTGGAGGGTTTTGGAGGGCCGGGCCGGGCCGGGTACCCTTCTATATGGGCTTTTTTGACAGCCTTAGCGAGGAGAGAGGAGGGGAGGAGAGAGAGGTGCGGCGGTGGTCTAGATGGGAGAAAAGAAGTTGTGCCTAGTTTGCAAACCTTGCTCTGATACCAAAAAGGTTTTTGTAATTGGCTTACTCAATTGAGAGCCTGAGTTGCTACTATATATATTCACAAGAGTATCTACATATTTGGAAAGAGAATAACAATAAAATATAAATCCCAAAACATAAGCCCCAAGAGTGCATAAATATGTTTCCCAACATAACCAAAGTTTAAAAAAATTTAATTTTCTTTTCTAAAAACCAAGGATAAGTGGGTGAATCTTAACCACAGTTGGAGTCCAACTACGCCATTGAGGTTGCCACGTGTCACTTTGACATTGCTTAACTATGGTTAAGATTAACTTACCCCTAAAGTTCACCCACCTATTCTTGGTTTTTAGAAAAAAAAATTAATTTTGTAAACCCCGGTTAAAATTCAATGGCGACCCCATGTGGCGTAACCGACAGTAGAGAATTTCAACACTACCACTTTATAGATGGGTTGTGATACTTTGCATGCCTGCGTCCTGCCGCGTGCGCACCTAAAACCCACCATATACCCCTTCTCTATCTCTTAATCGTGGTTAAACTTAACTAATGTAAAGTTAATAATATTTTTCTAAAAACCAAGGTTAATGGATAAAACCCTAGGTGTGAGTGACTCTTGACCACAATTTATGAGTGTTAAAAGGGACACGTGGCATCCCGTGAAGGCATGTAATCATCCATTTTCCCTTTCTTAATCTTGGTTAAGCTTAACCAATGTAAAGTTAATGTTTTTTAATAGTTTATTCTAAAAACCAAGGTTAGCTAGATAGATGAACCCTAGGGGTGAGTGAATCTTAATCGCAGTTTATAGGTGTTAAGGGACATGTGGCATCCCGGGGAGGCATGCGATCATTCGTTTCCATTCTTAATCGTGGTTAAGGTTAACTAATGTAAAGTTAATATTTTTTATATATTATTTTTAAAAACCAAGGATAGATAGATGAACCCTAGTGGTGAGTGAATCTTAACCACAGTTTATGGGTGTTAAAAGAGGCACGTGAAATGCCTGGAGGCATGCGATCATCAATTCCTTTCTTAATCATGGTTAAACTCAACTAATATCAAGCAAACCACTCAATCATGCTTTTCTCTTATATAAACTAGTGGGTGGCACGTGCGATGCACGTGAGAGCGAGGGGAAGGAGTTAACCATAGTTAATAAGAGTTAAAAGGGACATGTGTTAACCTGCGGGTGCGATTGAACTCGCTAATGGCACGTGCGATGCACGTGAGAATGAGTGGAAGGAGTTAACCATAGTTAATAGGAGTTAAAAGGGACACATGTTAACCCACGGGTGTGATTGAACTCTCCTCGAATTCAATAGCGATTGGCTGTGATTCCAAATAGATAGATGAGCAAGTGTTAGTTTGGGAATTAAAGTAAAACATTAAATCAAAGGCAAGGGTATGTTTTTATATAAGGGTAGTTTGGGAATTTCGGAAAAATCATCTACGCATGCCTCTCACATTATAATAGTAAAGATATAACAGTAAAGATGGTTATGAGAAGGGTAGTTCGGGAATTACCAAAAAAATATGTTACGTTTTAAAGGAGCTAAATATTTAAAAGAGTGAGGAGTAGTATGGTGTTAAGCAAAACACTCAATCCCATTTTTTTTTTTTCTTACGTATATGATTATGATAAGGGTAATTTGGAAATTACTAAACAATCAAGCTACCTTTTTAACTCTGATATTCTCATTATATTACTAACTAGTAGGCGGCAAGTACGATGCACAGTGACACAGAGGAAGGGGAGAGAGACTTGGAAGAGGGACCCTAGTGAGGGCATTTCAAGAAAAAAATTAGAAATATTTTAGGTATAGAAACTTGAGGGACATTTTCGATAGAAAAAATTGCGAGGGATACGTTGCTTATAGAAATATGACGTAAGGACATTTTAAGAATTCCAAAAAACTTTAGAGACATTTTGGTTATAGAAAAGAAAGTGGGCGAGCAGGGCCTTGCAGAGACGTTCTTCTTTCAGAACGCTTTGACATGAGAGCGAGAAGTTTGGTTGTGCCACTGAGGTTGCCATATGTCCCTTTTAGCATTCCTAAATTGTGCTTAAGATTCACCCACTCCTAGGGTTCACCTACTTATCCTTGGTTTTTAAAAATTAAGAAATAAGAATTTTTTTAACCCTACGAGTTAGTGAATTTTAACCATGATTCTTAAAAATAATAATATTTTTTTTCTAAAAACTAAGAATAAGTGGGTGAACCTTAGGGGTGGGTGAATCTTAACCACTGTTGGAGTCCGGTTGCACTTTTAAGGTTACCATGTGTCTCTTTTGACACCCCTTAACTGTGGTTAAGATTCATCTACCCCTAGAGTTCACTCATCTATCCTTGGTTTTTAGGAAAAAAAAATTTGTTTTTTGGAATCCTAGTTAAAATTCACTAATTCCTATGATTAATTTTTTTTTCATATTTTTTTTATAAAATCCAAGAATAAGTGGGTGAACTCTAGGGATGGGGTGAATCTTAACTACAATTAGAGTGTTAAAATGGACACATGGTGACCTTAGTGGCGTAATCGGACTCCAAGGAGTCTGGTTATAACTGTAGAAAATTTCAAGCCTAATAAATAGATAAGTAAGAGGTAGTACGAGAACTAATCAAATATATCAAGTGATTGTCTTATGTAATGACTATAATAAAGGTAGTTTGAGAATTCTGAAAAAAAATCATTTACGTTTAAGGGGGATTCTTATCATCATATTTAAGATAAAAGAAGAATAAAAAGATAACAAGATGAGATACGAGCAAAAAGGATAGTTTTTGAATTACAGAGATTTAATCAATGTTTTGAATAGGGAACATTCTCTTTATATTAGTCAAGAGCAAATGATAGTTTTAAAATTACAAAAGATTTATTCAATGTTTTGAACATGGGGCATCCTCTTTATATTAGTATATTAGTAAGATAGATATGTAGCATCAATGTACCTTACTCTAGCATTAGACATGGTATATGTTAGAGTACAGTACTTGCTTATTCTACATTAAGTACACGTTATGTCAATTATATATAGAAATGGGCCTCGGATTGTCCCTGGTGAAGCCAGAAACTCCTCTCGGGGTTCCATACATTGTGCGACAGTTCTCGTAAAAATGGGGAGAAGTCATTTTGTTTTCTCTCCATGATTTTGACTTCTCCCCATTTGATATCTCTCCCCCTTATTCTTACATACTTATCGCCACATGTCTTATTATGCGTGGGGAAGTCAAAATTACTGGCTCATGATTTTGACTTCTCCACCACTTCTCCCCTATTCTATGGAACCCCGAGACAAGCCCTTTCGCCAGAGACAATCCAAAGCCATAGAAATGATATACCAAAGTATCAAACTGTTCAATGAAGTCACCTGCCTGCTTGTGCCCGTAGCGTTTGTGTACTTTTCATGAGATTGGTCACAAATCCATTTCCCTTACGGGCGCGGTTGATATGGTCACTATTTAAGACTGACTTCCCTTGCTCGACCCTCTAACCTACTAAACAACACTAACTAAGGTTGCGGTAAGAGACACAAAATAGAAGGTTGCGGTAAGAGACACAAAATAGAAAAATGAAGCCACCCTTAGATGGGTTATATCATAAAATCCGTCCAAATAGTCTTAACCACATTAATAGTTCAAACCCCTACCATACAATAACAAAAGAGCAAAGGAAAACATTAAAAGAAAAATAATAATTTAAATTGTAGTTGAAACCCTTACCATACAATAACAAAAAAATTAGAGATGTAAATAATTTTTTTTTTCAAAGTTAGTTGTTCCATTGATTTTAAAGTAAAAGAAAGAAAACATTTATTTTTTTTATACTTACTAGTAGGTGGCATGTGCGATGTACGTGAGAGCAAAGGGAAAGAGTTAACCACAGTTAATAGGAGTTAAAAGGGACACGTGTTAACCTGCGGGTGCGATTGAACTCTACCCGAGTTCAATTGCTATTGACTGTAATTTTATTAGTTAAATATATAGATAGATAAATGAGGGTAGTTTGGGAATTAAAGTAAAAAATTAAATTAAAGTTTTGTTTTATATAAGGGTAGTTTAGGAATTTTGGAAAATTCAGGCTATGCTTGCCTCTCCCATTATAATAGTAAAGATGAGGCATGCTCCTAAAAAACTGTAACTAAGGAATAATTTTGAATAATTTTTTTATTTTTGATAATCAAATAATTGAATGACAAACTTCACACTAAACTATATCCTCAATTGTATAATGTGTACACATGCATATATTTCCATGCACCGGATCTTTCCCCTATGCCTCTAGCAAAAATCCTCTAAGATGCACAAAGTGGAAAAAGAAAGGCAATGGAAAGAGAATGAAAAAGAAACAAACAAATTTTTTTAATGTTTTTAATGTAAGAATGTTTTGAATCTTGGATTTTGCTAGCTCCACTCTCCTCTATATTACTCTGTTATTTTCATGCAAAAAGACAAGGATTTTGTTATGAACCCCACAAGAATTGACACAAAATTATTGTTTTTGTTTTTAATGGCGAGGGCAGAGTGCAATAGGAAGAGAGTGGGACTAGCATTCCCCTTAGGTTTTGTTTGTTTTCCCGAGAAGGCTTCCAAGAAAAGAAAAGAAGATAAAATAAGATTTTAAATATGAAGCTGGGCTCTGCTTCATGGCTTTTGAGCATAGTTTCTCTTTTCATGTAAAATTGGTGACAATCTTGTAATTATGGAGAGAAACACGCATGCTCGTAAGAAATTGCCACTGCATCTTTCAATGATTATGTGGCTGCCACCATCTACGAGTTAGAAAAGGGAGCTCCGCTCTAACGCAATGAAGCAATGCTCTGCTTCATATTTGATCTCATAAAAGAAAAGAGAAAAAAAAATCATTTTTCTTCTGTGTGTTTAGATTATCTAGAAAATTTTTCCTAATTTTCTTTTTGCAGTTATTCTTTTGGGAGGAGCTAACTCTTTCATTCCTCTAGTCTTCCATATACACAAACGACAATCTCCCAATGCTTCTATTAAGGAACATAGGATGGTGTTAGCTTAGCAACAGGGCTGTAGTCATTTCATAACCATTAGTGCACCCGTTCATAACCAATCATTAAGCGTCATCCTTTGCCAGAGTTTTTGAAAGTCAGGATCGCTCTAGCAGGTAGTTACAATAGTTAAATTCGTATAGACCAATTAATCCTAGCCTTCCAGAACTCATGACCATAGGGAAGAATACAAACGATTTGCTTCCTTCTATTCAATTACACATGAGAAAGTATGAAAGTTCTTACGAAGTCACTTAGTTAACCTATAATGTGAATATTTATTTTAAATTCACTTTAATAAGAGGGTTAAAAGGGAATTATAAAAAATTAAAAAGAGTCATTGTTCCTATTTTATCGCAAATATACCTTAAAGGACATCTAAAAAAGCAATCAAATTCAAGAAATGATAACATGGTAGAGAAACCTATTTTTATTGGGAGATTACTTTTTCTTGCAATCTAAATGCAAGAAAAACAACTTTTACAACAAAAAAAAGTTGCTTTTCATACCATTTTTTTTCGGAATCCAAATGTAGGCTTAGTGTCTTATATGACATATTTACTACCAAAAAATTCTCTTTCTTGTTACACCTACCCGAGCATTCCACGTCTTTTTTTTTTCCTTACGAAAAACCTTTAGGATTTTTTGTGAAAAAACCTCTCATCAATTAAACTACTTGTACCCCTTTGCCTTTTGTGATTTTCTGTTATGCCCTCATTTGACTTTTAAATCTCTTACAAATCCACCCTTCCATCCATAACTTAGTTAATGGGTGTTATTTTTATTTTTTTTATGAAATGACTATTTAAACTATTTTTTTAATTAAGGAGATTTGTAAAAACTTATTTATCCTGTAATTATAATTAATTCAAAGAGATTTGTAGCATCCTTACTCATAAATCGGTTGTTGGCTTTTTGAGCAAAATCATAGTATTAAGATTCACTCACCCTTAGGGTTAAATTAATCTAACCTTAATTGTTAGAAAAAATATTTTTTAAAAAATAATCACATGAGTGAGTGAATCATAACCAAGGTTAGTTTTTTACAAACATTTTTTCCCCCAAAAACCAAGATTAAATAATTTGAACCTAGGGGTGAATAAATCTTAACCACATATAATGGGTGTCAAAGAGGACATGTGTTGAGTTGGAGGTGTGCACCTACCGACCAACAGAATGCACGCATCCATGTTATCATCTCCTTCTTAGTTAAACACCTTTCCATCCATTAACTGTGGTCAAACCATCAATTTACTTGTAATTTCATTGATTAGGACTATGTGTTTTGAAAGAAACTCGAAGCTTCTCTCCGGCCCATACACTTTCATGAGCTTGGATCTTAGGTGTGGAGTTCCAAGCACTTCTCTTGTGAAAAGTTTTTATGAATCCCTTTGTAATAAAAAAAGGCTAAAATGGTTATTTCAAAAAAAAAATTTACCACTCCTTAACTAAGGTATGTATGGAAGGGTGGATTTGCACAAGATTCAAAAGTTAGTGGACCATAATACATAAGGTATGTAAGAGGGTACTTACAAATAATTAAAAATTAAGATAGGTTTTTTTCACACAAAAAACCCAACTTTTTATACCACTTAAAAAAAAAAAAAAAAGATTTTAGTTAATGTACACATCTAACTAGTGAGTGCAAGGGTTAAGTTAGTTACCGTCGTTTCTTATGGCTAAAGACGTCTCACAGTGTTGCTAGCTAGTAATAATTACATGAGTAATGCTAGCTCCAGATGCAAAGTTCCAAACTCTCTCGAATAAATAAATTAAATTTGTGTTGTTATTGTAACCGACTACCTTTATAACCGGTTAAAACAGTAGCTTTCTCAATTCTTTGAGGTTGATTTTTTTTGGTTAAAGGAGATACAGATATCATTCACTCATCAAGAAAAGACCCAGAGAAACTTCGTGACAGGCTCATAACAAAAACTGCTACTATTGGAGTGCCAGAAGGAGAATACATAAGGCCTATGCTCTGAAATAGAGCTTCACATGCCGCCTCATGCGCTTCCACATTTACATACGGTGGAATGAAATTAAAAACTAAACCCTCTAAAGAATTTCGAGCTAGTCGCCCCGGGAAGAGGTTTACACCCTCTAAAGAGAACTTCGCCTTGCCAATTTCGAGCCACCATTCCCACGCCAGTTGCCGCTCCATTAAGAAGTGTTGCATCGTCCACATTGAGCTTAATCCACTCTTTTTCCACCGGGGGGGTGTAAACCTGTCGGATTGGACCTTCAATAGCTGCAATATAAAGCTCCAATTCACCAATAATAGAGATGGGATCTGACTTGGATCCATTAAAAAGCACATCATTCCTAAGTTTCCATATGAACCAAAGAGTCACATATAATCGTCCTGCTCTCCACCGTTGGGATGTTTCATCCACTTCTCTCACCATTGGATGAAGGACAAGTTAGCAATAGGAGGGGACTTGATCGTGAGTTTGAACATGAACCAAATGTTCCTGGTACCCGAGCACTCCAGGAATAGGTGAATAATGGTTTCGGGATGCATTTTACATAAGGGACATTCCTCTAAGACCCGCAATTTCTTCTTCTTTAGATTGGTCGTAACGGATTGGTTGTAACGGTCATTGCATTATGACAAAATCTCCACATAAATACTTGTAATTTTGGAGGAACATGAAGTTTCCATATTATCCGCCACTTGAAGCTCTCCGCCCCATGACTTGAACTCGTGGAGGCCGCTCAAAATCCCCAAGGACTGTTTAGCCAAGAAAGTAGCGGAGCTAACTTTAAACAACCTAGTCCAAGAGTTATGCCATATGAGTTTGTCCTGAGATGGAAACACGCTCAAAGGCACCTTGATAATTTCAGTCCAACCCCACTGAGGCATAAGCTTTTCCAGCCGACTTAGGTCCGACTATTTGGTCTCTTCAATGACAAGATCAGAAACTAAAGTATCTTTAAGGCTATGTTTGGTTGCCGAGAAAATTGGGAAAAATATGGAAAAGAAAAGAAAATTTTGAATTTCTAATACAAATGTTGGTTGTGTATTATCTAATTTTCTTTTCTTTTCCATTTTTTCACTTATTTTCTCGACAACCAAACATAGGGTAAGAGAAACTCCCGAGAGACGAATAGGTTTGAATTGAGGGAGAGATGGCACCCAAGGATCTTCCCCAACCCTAACATTCACTCCCGAACCAATTTACCAACAGTAGCCCTTTTCCACAATATCCCTACCCACCAACAAACTCCTCCACACCCAAGAGGGACGAGATCCCTTCTTAGCTGCGAAAAAAGATGTACCAAGAAAATAAATGGCTTTATAAACTCTAGCCCAAAGAGAATTTGGTTAGGAGAGTAAACGTCATCCCTGCTTCGCTAATAATCCAAGATTGAAAACTTGAAGATCACGCAACCCCACCCTCCGTCTGATTTAGCTTGACATAGATTTATCCAACTTACCCAATAGATTTTTGTGTCTAAATCAGTACTCCACCAAAACCTTGCCGTAGCAAAGTTTATCTCCTTGATCCACCTTAGGGGAAATTTAAAGCAACTCATAGCATACACCAAAATAGCTTGCACAATAGTCTGGATCAAAATTCCCCTCCCTACTTGGTACAATAACTGCTCTTTCCAACCTTGCAGACGATTCAAAATTCTGGAAGTCCCAAATATTTTTGAGAAGTCGAAGGATTCTGGATATTAAATATCCCTGCTATAATCCCACGAAACTGCCGAGGAGTGTTATCGCTAAAACACAGACCAAATTTACTTTGATTTACCTTTTGCCCTTGTGAGCGCGGGTTTCGGAGAAATCCTGGTTTGCATCTCACGGGGTGAGTTAAGAGTCGCCACTTATTCATTCGGAATGGATAAGTCCCCAAGGTTTGGATAAGGTCTTGGTCTGTGATCAGAGATCAGGGTAAGAGGTTCGGTTAAGTCCGGGGAAGGGGTTAGGCACCCCGGCACTTCCATTTTCCGTAGTTCCCTACTTGCTAGGGTTAAGCCAAATTAATCTCAGTTTTAATCAAATGCCTTAAGTATTTAAGATAATGCTAATCTAAGAAAGAGAAAACCCTAGACTAGGGTCGAACCCGGGTTGGGTTGCCTACGTACTCACATTGGGGTGAGATCAGACCGAGCGTAGTTCTGACACATGAGCCCGTGCCAAGGCTAGGGGTGTGTGTGTGTGCACCAAGGGTGGCTTAGGGTCTAGCCGGGAGGCTAGGGGTGGTTGACCGGGTTGGTCAAGTGCTTGGTATTGGGCCCGGTAGGCCTAAGGTAAGTCCAATAGACTAGGGTTGGGCCCGGTAGGCCGAGGGTGAAGCCCGTTAGGCTAGTTTGGGTCCGGTAGGCCAAGGATGAGCCCCGTAGGCTAGGGTTTTGCCCGGTAGGCCGAGATTAGGCTCGGTAGGCCAAGGGGTGAGGCCCGGTAGGTCCAGGGTGTCTTAACCGAGGGTTAGGGTTGCTAACCGGGGTTAAGAAAGGTGATTAACCCTGGTCAGGGGTGCTAACCATGATTAAAAAGTCCAATATCAGATTTTTTGATCTTTTTGAATTTTTCTGATTTTTTTGGGATTTTCTTAGATTTTTCCCAGCGGTCAAAGGTGCTTAACCGCGGTTGAGGAGGGGAGGTCACCATGGTTAAGGGTCTTACCCATGGTTAAATGGTTAAAAGAGACCATTTTTTGGTTTCTCCTAATATTTTGGATTTTTTGAGTATTTTTCCAGATTTTTTCCGGGTCAGGATTTTTTACCCGTGGTTAAGGGTCAAAAATGGGATTGACTCTGATTAAGTGTCTTAACCACAGTACAAAATGCAATTAAAGACATTTCTGGATTTCATGTAATATTTTTGATTTTTTGATGATTTTTCCAGAATTTTTGCTAGGTCATGGCCGCTTAACTGTGGTTAAATATTAACCACGGGTGAGTTTAACCATGGTTAAGGGGTTGACTGAAGCAAAAGTGGGTCTAAGATCCATGGCAGGGCCTAGACTGGCCTCCTACCCAGTCTGGGCCCCCACAAATATTCGAAATTGCAAAAAACTCTAAATTTCCATCAAATTTTTAACCATAGTTAACATGAATTTAACCATGGTTAACGGCGGAATCGCGGAAATCCGAGACCACCAGTGGGTAGCCTAATATGTGAGGAATAATTTGGGCCCTTGTGGGTCCCAAGGGGATGCCGTATGTGGGCCCCACAGTGGCCCAAAGTTTCCCCGAAAAACACCACATAAAATGACGATTTCCACCAAAACAAATTTTTTTTCAAACTTTGCGGCGATTTTTCCGCTGATTGGCTCAATCCCCGGGGGATCCGAGACCATGGTCGCGAAGCCTGTTATGAGGGGAACAATTTCGGCCCCTATGAGGCCTAAGGGGAGGCTGGATGTGGGCTCCACAGAGGCCCAAAGTCGCCTTATCGCACAAATTTTCACACTGTCGACCCCACTTTGGGGTCGATTTAACTATGGTTAGAGTGCGAGTTAGGGGCTGAAATTGTACAAGGGGATAGCCTAGAGTGTGGTGAGTCTAACCATCACCTCGGTTTTTGCCAAGGCTAGGTCTAACCATGGTTAAACCGGGGTTAAAGGCAGTGTCCTGAAAACGATTTTTTTTGAAAAATTTTTAGAAAAAAAAGCTTGGGTGGCTGATTGGATTGAGCAATAGGAGTCTAGGGGGATCACTCATTGATTGAGGACCCCCCCAGACCTCCGGGAGTGGTCGTGCATGGTGGTGAGGGCTATGCCCGTGGCCACGCCTCAAGGTCGGCCTATCCCCTCTTTTTTTTTTTTTTTTTAACTACTAAAAAAAAGTAAAACACAATGGGGACCCCTGGGATGGGACTAGGGGTCCCTTACAATGGTAAAATATAAATAAAGGGGGGGGGGGGTGTATACCCTCGGAACTCGTGGTGGAGCAGCTGCCAACGGTGGGCACGGTTTGGGCAGTGGCGGTGTCGGCACTTGTTGTGAGGTTGTGGCTGTCCCAGTGACGACTTGGGAGTTGCGGAGGGCTTGAGATGGCCTCGGGATTGGGCTGAGGTAAGTGGTGAGGGCTGGAGTGGGTTTAAACCGAGCTCGGGTAGCACTGTTTTTTTTTTAGAAAAATCTTCTCTCTTTTTTTGTTCGGTGATGGCTGCTTGGGGTGGGCTAGTGGAGGTCACACGAGGATCAATGGGTAAGGCTTGAAGACTTGGGGTTGAATGAGGCAAGGCTCACTGCTGCAAACAAATTTTTTTTTTGAAAAATCCTCCCTCAACAGTAGCCTTCGGTGGAGCTTTTAAAGGAGAAGAAGAGGGATTGGGATGAGGATAAGGATGAGGGTGATGTGGCTACGCGTGGGAGACACGGTCTGGAGGAGAGCAGGGCAGCAGGGGCAGGAGGGCTCAGTGGGCTGTACGCCCATCTCAACGGTAGGGATGATGAACAGTAAAAGAATTTTTTTTTTTTTTCTTTTGTTCGGTCGTGTTTGATTCTTTCGGGTCCGGTCATGTGGGTTGGGCCCAACCCGCACATGGGCCCTGCCCCTTCCAAAAAATTTTCTTTACTTTTTTTTTTTTTGGTTTTATTATTAATTTTTTTTGTTTTTTTTTTCTTTAGTACAAAAAAACTCTTTTTTTTGTTCTGTTTTTATTATTATTATTTTTTTTATCTTTTCTTTAGTAAAAAAAAAACTTTTTCTTTTTTGTTTTGTTTTTATTATTATTATTTTTTTTTGTTCTTGTTCATTAATTTTCTTTGAATTCAATTTGTTTGGAGTTTTAAAACTTGGGCCCAATTGCATGTGGGCCTTGTCACATGGGATTGGTACCCAAAAATTAAACCCCTTTATTTATTTACTTATTTTTGTTATTTGTTTTGCTATATACTTTTTGAATTTTAAATTTTGTTTTGTTTCCCTTTTTGGGTTAAACCCTCACACATGTGGGGGAAAGCAAAAAGTATTTTACTTTACAACAAAAATTTGAATTTTACAAAGGGGTAGTGTGGGTCCTACCTTAGATTTGGCTTAATGGGCCCATGCTTGGGCCCAAAAACAAGGCTTTATCTATTTTGGACTTGAAAAGGGGCCTTGAGCTCATAGGACTTTGCCTAGGGCTTGGGCTAGGGCTAGGCTAGGGTTAGACCTAGGTTTAGGTCTAGGGTTTAGGTGAGCAGGGTGTAAAAATTGGGTGCTTACAGCCCTGATGTTTTTTTGTAGGACTTTAGAAGCTTAATCAGAGTTTCGGGCTCCACGGTGTTTGCCTCTATAAAACCATACAATCATCTGCAAAAAAAAGAAAAAAAAAAGAGATATAATAGGCGCTCCGCTAGCAACTTGAATCCCACTTAATTGTCGTTGAGTAACTGCTTGATGCAGAAGCTGAGATAGTGCCTCGGCACAAATAAGAAAAAGTTGAAAAGACAACGGATCCCCCTACTGCAGCCCTCTACTAGGAATAATATGCTCTTTTGGCTCACCATTAACAAGAACCGCATAGCATACACTGATGAATCCACTGAATCCATTGGCTATAGAACCCCAACTTCTTCATCATATCCAATAAGAAACCCCATTCGACTCTATCATACGCCCGGTTGTTACTTCCACCGATTGTAAGAGTAACTTGTTATAAAAACCAATATGTCTGCTTATCCATGAGAACATAAAAGTTTACGTCTAGGGCTAGCATTCCTCTAAATACATTGAACATTCATCGGTTTGTTCTCTTTTTAGCTTGGATGTAAAGAGAAAATACATCAATGATGAGAAAAGAGTTCATATAGAAAAAGAAGATTGAATTTGCTAGGGTTTCACAAACGATTTGTAGTTGGCTATATTCATGTCCACATTGAGGCAACAAAAATCTCTTGTAAATGGCGTAGGTTTACCCGGCCTATTCAAAACTCAACAAAATGCAAGTCCGAGTCCGGCCCATTGACACCCCTACATTACATACATCACACATAAGTAAGCCGAAATTCCCCTCCAATGAGGGTACCCAACTTGATCCACCTCTTTGAAGCCTGCAAAATAGATGACTTTTTTTTATAGGGATTTCCTAATGGTAGTGTGTGTATCCCCACATTAGGGTATTAGGAGGGTTCCACTCCCTTTTGGTATGAAGTTTAAGATGCTCATCGTTTAGACCAACTTTCAATATTAGACTTTTAATCCTCTAACTAAGGAATAGATTTTTGGCCTAATCGCGTGTCTAGTACAAAAAAAAAACTATATGCATGATATATTGAGCCTCAAAATCCATACAGGATTCATTAGTGATGTGACAAGCAAGAGGTCTGTTAACTTGTTCCTAACTCTCTAACCCTAACTACTACTTGTCAGGGGTGTCAATGGGCCGAGCTTGGGCTTGAATTTTTGTGATTTTTAAATAGGCTTGGCTCTAGCGCAACAACACGTTTACAAGAGGGTTTTAGGGCCCAAATTTGGACCATTGAATACCCAACTCGATTTCAAAACACGAATCCAAAACAGTAGCCCTAAATAGGGTTGTATTCAAGCAAAGCTGGCTCGTGAGCTCAACTCAGCTCGATCAAGCCACACTCAAGCTGGTATTCTAGACTCCAATAATCAAGCCAAACTTTTATTTGAGCTGAGATGTTTAAACAAGCCAAGCTTGAGCCAAACCCCATTTAATTTGGCCTGACTCAAAATTTGTCTCGTTTAGTGCTCGATTCGACTTGACTCAAAATATAATATATTATTTTTTTACTAATGTTTCATATTAGTATATAATAATACTCTTTAACCTTAATAGATAAGAGGTAACGATAACAAAAAAAAAAGGGTTAAGAAGTAAAAAATATAAACCTTAACTCTTCACGTTTGAGGACTCTCTTCAAATCTAATTTTTAGGTACAATTAAAATAACTTTATGTATTCTAATTTAATAATAAATAATTTTATTAAAGCTATGTAAAATTGATCAAAATAGTCATGAAAATTCAGATCTAACTTGAGCCAACTCAAGCTCAGCTTGAACTGAGCTTCAGCTTGAGCTCAATCAAGCCAAGCTCAAGCCAAAACATTCAATCTTGAATCAATCACAAACCAAGCTCAACCCCAACTCGAGCATGTTCAAACCAAGCTCAAGCTCCAATACAGCCCTAGTCCTATGGGAAAAAAATCCGGGTGGATTCAGCTGGATATACGGGTCGGGTCAGAAGGTGCCCATTCCCAAAATGTGGGTGGTGGCGAAGCAAGCGAAGATTACGGCGGAGTGCTGTAACAAGAAGAAAGAAACAAAACAGGTCGGTTTCCAATAAAAGCGGTCGATTTTCACAAAGCAACCACAGAACCTCGATAGCTAAGCAAATCGATTCAGCTTTCCATTTTTAGAAATTTAATAACGGAAATAACTGAATTTTACAGTCTGCAACACCAAATTTCCAACCATAAAATATAATTTCCAATTTTAATAATAGCAATAATTTCAAATTCTCTCTCGAAATTTACAGCCGCGAATCTAAAATTGTTCTTCACCGTCGATCGAATTTCGGAACGAGAAAAAGACGAATTCGCTTTCTTATATAAACCCTAATTCCACCCCTCAAACGACGAGTATCTCATCCTTTCTTCCTCTTCTGTAATCTTTCTCTGTCGATTACAGAGAGAAGAGAGAGATCGGAAAATGGGAGGCTGTGCAACCAAGCCCAAGGTCTTGAAGGCTGAAGACAATACGGTCCCGGAGCCGGCTCCGGCTACGGCGAAGGACGAGTCTTGTACGGACTCTGATGCGAAGATCGCCGGAGGAACGGAGGAGATCGGAGCTGTGAAGGTCGAAGGAGGTGGTGATGGAGAGAAGGAGAAGGTGGATGATGATAAGGTAGGTGAAAAAGGAAACACGCCTCGATCTCTCGGTCTCTTGTTGGAGGTGAATTTTTTGAAAAAAATGTGAAATTATTTTTCTCAAGATTTGATGAATCTGTTAGGAATGTTCTCTGGTTTCTGCTTTTCTCTCCTTGATTTGTTGATTGAATGGATGATTCTTAGTTTCTATGTTTCTTGATTTGTGCAATAGATCTGTTTTTATGATTGATTCTTCATTGATTTTGTTGCTTTTAGCTGTAATTGATCATTTAATATGTTAAAGTTAAAACTCGTTTTTTTTTGTCTTCTGTTTATTCATTGAATTAGATCGAAAGCTTTGGCTTCTTTAAAAAGCCATTGAAAGGAGACATTTTCTCGGTGAAACAATTTTCCTCCCTGCTATCTTTTGTTTGGTTCATGATTGATTACCCAAGACAGTTATAAATTATAATAGATTGGCCTACCGATTCTTTACAATAGAAGATAGTGTGGGGCTCTTTAAAATCCCATCATAATTTTATAGATGGTGGTAATAGCGAATGGAGCAGCATATTAACGTGGGTGAGATACACTATATCACCATCAGTGTATAATAAATAATCTTTGATCGATGACAATCACAATCTTTGATTAGCATCAATTAAAGATTGAGATTAGATTTGATTGACTCTAGTTTCCATCTTTAGATAGATTTCACCTCTATATAAATCCTATGGGTCAACATAACAAGGCGTAAAGGGATCCAAGAAATTCGATAGAATCATTTGTTTACATGTGGAGATGTCATTACAACCCACCATCTGTTGGATTTCACACTGGATCTTATGGTGGTGGTTAGTTACTCTTTGTCAAAGGGAGAATTGTAGGCCTTCTCAAGTTACATGTCTTGGTGTCTAGAAGTTGTGGTAAAGAGAGAGAGAGAGAGGTTAATTGCATCTCCCAAACAAACAATAAATTGACAGAAGACATTACAAATAGTGAGAATCCTAAAAGGGGTTGTATAGATGCAATTATTATATGATTCTGAATTCTGATGGAGTTCCTAGGGGATAACCATTTCTTGGGATTTCCCTAAAATGTGCAAAAAACTTGCGTGTTTTCGAAGAGGATGTGTAATTCACTACCCCATAATTGTGCTGAAGCCAAACAAAGAAATAAAGTGGCTGATTACCATTGCTTTACTTGTTGGCACCTCCCATTCCCTCTTATTTACCACTTCAACCAAACAACGCTAAAAGTTAAAATATCCGGACATGCATGTCCTATATGCAGGGGATGGGGAGGCACCATTCAGTGCCTAAGTTGATGGTTGAGGTAAATGTTGCTAACTGCCCTTGAGAGAGCATCTGATCATTTGATTGTTGGTGGAGTTTGATAAATGAGATTTCCTAGGTTGGTGCTGACCTCCTCAAATAAATTTCATCTGTAATGTAAAAAACCATTTTATCTATAATAGATCATTCTCTTGTAAAATGGTAATCTCAACTATTAGCCATAAACCAGTACATACTCTGCTGATCAAGACTGCATATATGACTCATATTCCGAATATAAAACCCGTCGGATGATTCTAAAGGTATGACTAGTTACTTGATTTTGGACAGTAATGGGAGTTGCGGGCAATAGTTGATTGCAATTTGCTCTCAGTTCTTCAATTTCTCAAACTATGATATGCGTTTTCTTATCAACCCTCTTGGTACATAAAATTTCTGAACTTTCAAATGCTTTTTTATTTTGTAGAGCAAAGAAGGGAAGGAATCAACAGGAAATGATAAAACAACCCAGACAGAAGACATTCCATCGGAGCCCATAAAACAAGAAGAACCAAAGACTCAGAATGCTATCAAGGAATCCAACACCAGCATTCCAGAAACTGAAAAGGCTGAAAACCCAGTTGTTGGAACCCTGGCCCCTGTTGTTGCCGTTGCTTCCAAAACAGTTGAAACAGAAAAACCAACTGAAGCTGCAACTACCGTTGAGACCAAAAAACCTGAAAACTCCGAGGAAAAGAAAACAGAAGAAAAAGTAAGTGTCACGGAAGATGTCAAAGTAACACAGGAGGCTTCAAAGATTGATGGCAGACAAGATGGACCTGTTTTGCCTGTTTCTTCTGCAGAGAAGGTTGCTGGAGAAGTTGCAGAAACAAAATAAAGACAAACTGAAAAGGAACACTGGTTCTTAGTGAAAATTATTATTTGAAGGATTTGTTTCTGTTGTTTTCACAATATAGGGGTGTTTTCATTGTCCTTTATTTATTCAATCTGATCTTTTATTTTTTTCATTTTGGATTTATCTCATTTTTATTTCTTCTTTTTTGGTTCAGTGGATATGTTTGGGATTGATAGATGAATTGATTTGGTTATGGATAGTTCTTGTGTACTTTCCTTTTGCTAAGAATTCAGCAAAACCTCTTACACCAGTAGTACTCTGGAGTCTGGACCAGATCCTCGTTCTTCTCTCACACGTATAGTTACCAAGTCAGAGTTCGAAAATTATTCGGCTAAGGAAAAGTTTGGAAAAAATTGGCAAAATTCGGGAAAAAACACGGAAAAATGTTGGGCAAGATAAATAAAATAAAGAAAAGAACAAGATTACTAATTACAAAAAATTATAAACAAAAATATTAGATATTTACTCGTTGATTTTTCAAAAAGTTGTGAATAATTCATGAAATTTGCAACTTTTTGGACAAGCTGCAATCTTTACAAAATGCAGTGAATACTTTATGAATTAATTTTTGGACAAAAGAGCCGTATATCATTCAGAAGTTTTTGAGAAAATCAGAGAACTTTGTTACTATGCTCACACGAAGGTGCACCTCGTCACTCATCCAACCAGCCAATGGCACAATGCTGCATTGTAGTGGTTGTTATGCAGTGTAGAACATCAACAATAGCCTGTCCCCATTGTGCAAGAATGCCTTCAATCATTCATGAAAACAGAAATAGAACAGGTTCTTGGTAGTTCAGAGTTCAATTCTAAATATATTGAAGAGCATACACTAACAGCAGTGTAGATCCTTGATGCAACTCCCATATACTGATCAATGCATCATCTCGTGGTAGTGATATGAGACTTATTTTCTTAAATATCCGAACATTAGAATCGTTACCAAACTTGCAATGAACATTCATGTGATAAAGGAGATCAACACATCATCCCATATACAAAACACCTTCCAAGATGTGAGAAAAGGCAGAAAATGTGCTTTTTTGAGTCATAAGGTGATTGCGATACGAGCTGCCAATGTGCATGCACCCTATACCCAAAAATATCTAATTGGTCGATCGGTCTAAACAAAAGAGAATTCTGGCTAGCTGGTCGTGGTAGGGCTAAACAGTTAGTCATATGCACTTGTTATTCTCAAGCTATATTATTACATCAAGAAACCATGATCATTTCCAAGAGAATGACATCAAACCAGTGGCAATCCTTACATCACAGCAGAACCTAGATTAATTTATTGACATAAATGGAACACGTATGCTCTTAAGTATAATTTTATTTTGTCGACTTGACCATAGCGTTTGTGTTGGATACTAACAACTTGATTTTCTAAATCTCAACATAACTGCTACCATAAATTTGTTTTATGGAAGATAAAGCTGGGCTTATTTGGTTAAACTTCTCAGAGGAGGGAAGGACTTCTCTAAATTTTTTTAAAAGAAAAATAATTTTAAAAAAAATTTGGGACTTCCCACAAAAGCTAGTTGGGGGCAGGTTCCCCCAAATTCTAACATTAAGTGCCAAACCAAAATATATTTTATGACTTTTGACTTTTCAAAAGCCAAAAGTCATTAAAAGCCAATTTAGAAGTGTATCCAAATACTACCTAAATTACCAAGGACTATAACTTCTGAAAAAACTGAATCAGAAGATGTAACCCATTTCAGAAACTATGAGGAGAGTTACAATGTAAGAGCAATATGATTCCTCATTTGTCCTCTGAACTACTAAGAAGTTCAAGGAATCAATGAGAGGAGACTCATTATGATCTAGTTGGCAATGGTTAGGCAGTTGATTATGATCTGACAGCCATGTGTTTTACATAGTGTTATATATTTTATCTATAAGCGCATAGCAAATAAATATGACCCTGCAGATAAATATAGACCGGGTTAGAGTTCTTACTTAATAATGGAAGACCCGGATCCTTTGTTGATTCGTTACATTATCACGATCCTCTTTAGCCCCCGTGTGCATCCTGTTCTCGTAAGATGAAAGGTAGCTACAATCGAGTTTCCCCCTTGCGATTCCACGGTTCAAATCCAAGAAAGAGAGCTTGGATTATTCTCACAGAGAGAATTTCCTTTTTTTCTGAGAGAGAATAGACTTGTGGAAGATACGTTCATTCTTCTGATAGGAAATTACCTTACATAGAGTAGTCTCCCACTAACTCACAACCTCTTCCCCTTTTTTTGGGGAGAGTGTGAAGTTATGCCTATTATTATGTTAGTGGATAACATAAAAGTTATCTGAACTTATCTGATATTTTCTTATAGTGCAGTGTCCACCCAACCTCCTTAGTGGTTCACAATAACAGGGAAGTTGATGCGACGGAAAGGGGTCGAATCCCCCTTAGAGAATTTGCACTAGTAATAGAATCTTAAAAATGAGCCACAAAGGGATTTTGTAGGGGGTCTCACCCAATTGAAATGGTAATGAATGCTATCTCTTAATCTATATACACCAAGTACTTTCACTAATGGTGGTGATCCAGATCATGTGACAATGTTCCTGACCCTAAAGCTAGCTGTTGGGTTCTTTTTTTTTCCTCCATTTTTTCTAGGCAAGCATTTGAGATAGTGGTTAGTAGGGTGAAGCTGTCACCCTTTTTGTTGTTTCCTTGGAAAGTTTAGGGATTAGTGGTTGGAAGGAGGAAGATGCTAGCTACCTTAGTTGGTAAAGTCTGTATGTGTTGATACCACAGACCTGGGTTCGAAACTTGTTTCACCCTATCAAACACTAAATCCCACTAGCGGAGATAAAATAAGGAAAAAGGGGAAAAAGTGACCCTATCATTTAGTCATGGAGCACATGCGGTCATTGGGACCCCATCGTTTGAGGTGGTCGAAATATTCAAAGGAAAAAACTTGACCCCCATATTATTGTGAGCCTCAAAATTAGTCACATATAGAAAAAAACGTTCTTCATGCGAGAAATTTGTTGCATTTAGCCTTTCTCTATAAATTGAAGAGCTTCTCCATCTTCAAAGCCTCAAAAGGGTCCAAAGTAAATTCATCATAAGGCTTTACTTGGTTTGCTACTGGTGATGGAGACCCAAAAGCCTTATCTTGCAATGTTCTTCATACAATTTGTGTATGCAGGCATGGCCTTAATCTCAAAGGCAGCAATTGATAAAGGAATGAACCCTTTTGTGTTTGTAGTTTATAGGCAAGCCTTTGGCTCACTTGCCTTAGCTCCATTTGCTTTTTTCTTCGAAAGGTACCCAAAACTTACTACTTCTCTTCCTCTCTCTCCAAACCTCTAAAATTTGCATTCCTTCTTATGTACTTGTGATTTTTTCCCCTTCTAATTCTCTAGGAAGAAGGCTCCACCCCTATCATACAACTTACTGTGCAGAATCTTCTTGGTTGCTTTATGTGGGTAAGTTCTATTTCTAAAAGAAAATGAACTAACAAGTACAACAAGAATATCTATTTTGATGTATTAAATTTATATAGAATTCTTCAACTCTGCAAATTTCAGGATCACCTTGAGTTTAAATCTCTATTATGTTGCACTCAACTACACTTCTGCAACATTTGCTGCGGCCACCACTAACATTATTCCTGCCATTACATTCACCATGGCTGTTTTCTTGAGGTAAATAAAAGGAGAAACATCTTCAAATTTTTTTTTTTGAGATTCAGACTAAACAGATAGATAATTAACAGAATTCTTATTCTCCTCTGTTTCTTTCCTAATATTTCAGGATGGAAAGTATTTCTATAAATCGTATGTATGGAATAGCCAAGGTTTTGGGTTCGATAGTATGCGTTTCAGGGGCTTTGATGTATGCTTTTGTTAAAGGTCCTCCTATAAAGTTCATGAATTGGTATCCATCAGTTCACAAGGAAGCTTCAGACCTATCTGTGGTTAAGAGTGGTTCCAAGATGGAGTGGGTGAAAGGCTCTCTTATCATGCTTTCTGCAAATACAGCTTGGTCATTGTGGCTAATTTTGCAGGTTCTTCATTCTTAAGCAGTTAGTGTTCTGATATATATATATATATATACACACACATACATTTTCCTTCTCTTTTTCTTAACTAGTGTTTTTGCTTACAGGGTCCCATTGTGAAGAGATACCCAGCAAAACTTCGTCTGACAACTCTTCAATGCTTTTTTAGCTGCATCCAGTCAGCTATTTTGGCCGTAGCCGTTGAGAGAAACCCATCTTCATGGAAGCTTGGATGGGATATTCACCTTATTTCTGTGGCATACTGTGTATGTTCATCCCTTACTAAGTTCATATTTCTCCATAAAGCTAAGCATGAATTTCGTAAAACAGCTAAAGATAATTAGAAAATGGAGGATAATGTAACAGGTAATGTTGATCTATGTGTTCTTCTCAAAACAAATTAATTTTTTTTAGAAGTATGAAGCACTCATTGCAACCAATGCAGTTGCTTTGTATTTTATCTTGGAACCATGCATAATTGCATATGAATGTGCATGAGGACATGAATCATAGAATCATATGCTTGCATGTACATACACACACATATATATATATATATACAGAGATAGATAGATATATTCATGGAATGGTTTCTTCACTGAGGACCTCAAAACTCCATAAGTGGTATGTATCTGTCGTTCATGGGTCTTTTGCTTTTGTTACATTGAAGGGAATTTACCAACTACCTCTTGAATTTCATTACTAGATTGAGAAAATCGTTGTTGTATGCATATTATATATATATATATATATATATATATATTCGAAAAATGGATTTTAGTTTGTCATAATGAGGTATTGAAAGGAAAAAATCCTGTACACGCCACACGTCTATAGCTGCTTAGTTGGTAGAGGAATGTTAGCAAAACTCCACCTGTGAATGAGTCTGAGGGGGCGGGTGTGCACCCTGCAATAAGCTCCGATGATAAAGTCAGTATAAGGCACAAGCACATGAACATATGAACATAACAGTATAAAGATACTTATCGTGAGGTCACTGGGTATATGCACTTGAGGACGAGCTCTAGTGTTATGCTCTTGAGATTGTAGCTCAGGAGGTACAAAGAATATGGCTCAGACAACATAACTCGGATAAGGCACAGACAACGTAGCTCGGATAAGGCACAGACAACGTAGCTCTGACAACGTAACTCTGACAACGTAGCTCGGACAAGGCACAGACAACGTAGCTCTGACAAGGCAGCTCGGATAAGGCACAAACAGCGTAGCTCTGACAACGTAACTCTGATAACGTAGCTCGGACAAGGCACAGACAACATAGCTCTGACAACGTAACTCTGATAACGTAGCTCGGACAAGGCACATGCAACGTAGCTCGGATAAGGCACAGACAACGTAACTCTGACAACGTAACCCTGATAACGTAACTCGGACAAGGCACAGACAACATAGCTCTGACAACGTAACTCTAATAACGTAGCTCGGATAAGGCACAGACAACATAGCTCTGACAAGGCACAGACAACATATACGTTGTGCATCAGACAACGGGTACCTTGTGCAACTCAAAACAGACAACGAGCTCAGCACTACTCATAACAGACAACGCGACAACGGATTCGGCACTATTCATGGCCTATTTGAGAGAATCCGGTGACCATAATAGATTGTGAGGCCATAAAGAGCATCAAGTAGCTGGATAACACCAAAGGAAAATGAGAGTGGCCGCCTGCATAGCCCTTCGGGGTAGGGGTGTGAATGACTCAAGCTTCTCAGATCTCCATCTTCTTGTTCTTCTTCTGCCCTTTATTTCCTCTCTTGCCTTCCGCACCATCCTTTATTCTTTCTGGTGATTCTTGCTTATTTATAGGCATTTGGAGTCATCATGACTTGTGTAGTCATGATGAGGTCACCTGTTAGACAACACTCAAGAGAGCCAGCACATAGCCCAAGTGGGCTTATGTCGGCTAAATTGTTAGAATTTGTTAGCATAAGAAATTCCTATTTTACCCCTTCTTTTTACTCATTTTTACGAATTTTATCCCTTACAGGTATAATGAAGTTCCATTAGGCCTACCTACAAGGTCTCATTGGCTCACAATGACAGAATTTGATGACTCAACCATCAAAAAATGGTGTTGCCTGAATTTTATTGCTTTAATATCGTTGCTTGTAGATCTCGGTTGATTGGCTTATCAAATCAATTGTGCGACCGAGCCAATAAACATATCTCCATGTTGCAACATAGAGGGGAAGTGGGAGAATTTCTCCCCTATGGCGTGGGCCGAAAATTTCCTCTCCCAAGGGGTAGGAGACATTCTAGTCCTCAATCATCACTTTCGTAATTGTGATCTAATGGAGATGAGATGGATAAAGTTGGCCAATCTCATCATAAAAGGGGATAAGGCTTGATAAAAATTTACATACAAAAATAAGTACGGGGAACAAAATTGGAACCATCTTGTATAAGTCGACGTCATACGCACTGAAAATGTGCGTAAATAGACCGCTCTCTTTTTACTGTTTCTTTACTTTTATGCGTTAATATGTTTCTAGAATTGACATTTTAATTGGAATGGCAGGGTGTAGTTGTTACTGCGATCACATACTGGTTACAAGTTTGGTCCATAGAGAAGAAAGGCCCTGTTTTCACATCTCTGTTCACTCCATTAGCACTTCTGTTAACAGCCATCTCCTCAGCATTCTTGTGGAAGGAGAGATTGCACTGGGGAAGGTCCTAATATAATTATCTTTATGCGTAATTACATCAGTTCAAAAAATTCCTTTCTCAAAGTAGTTTAAGGGCTTGTTTGGCTTAAACTCATTTGAGAAGGAAAAGATTTCTTCATAATAACTTGTAAAAAAAATATTTAAAAAAAATTGGGACTTTCCACAAAAGCTAGTTAGGACAACTTCCCCTAAAAGCTAATATTTCGACTTTTTATGACTTTTGACTCTTGGAGAAGTCAGTCTCTTAAGTACCAAACCAAACAACATTTTAACTGACTTTTGACTGATCAAGAGCCAAAAGTCACTACAAGTCAATTTAGACGTGTATCCAAACACTACCTCAGAGTTTTTGTTTCCGAATGATATCGAATAACTCATATCAGCCTATGACATTACTATGCTCTGTAGCTGTGAGCCTCTGATCATGATTACCATCTAATCTGTGGACTCTCAACCACAAGATGGTCTATCAGGTGGTGGGGTTTCTCATAATCTATGTCTGAAGAGTAGTGGATCATTAAATAAATTATTTAATTTAAATTTATTCAATTTTTTTTTTGCAGTGTTGGTGGGGTTTTATTGCTAGTGGTGGGCCTCTACTGTGTTTTGTGGGGCAAGAACAAAGAAGAGGGCACAGTTGAAAGAAATGAACAAAGACAAGAGACAAAAGAGGAAATTGTATTGGAGTGTATTACACATCAGTAAGTGATGAGATGGGAATTTCCTCGTGCGGTGGTTCAAAGGCAATGTAATGCTTCCATTATGTGCGTAGTTTGCATGATATTGCGTGCATCCTGATCCAAATAGGTGGGGGACACCCGGAATCATAGAAAAGAAAAAGAAGTCAAAGTAACATTTATTTTTGCCCCTCCAAAAAAAAAAAAAAAATCGTTTGTAAGGAGTGAAATTTTCATTTTTCCTGCTAGCTGTACATTTCTAAGTGGATGTAATGAATTTTCCTGTTTCAAATTAAGGGTTCATCTCTAAATCAATTTTTATGGGGGTATATTTCAGCTTCTGTTCTTGTAATTAGTGAGCGGTTATAACTGGATTTGGTGAATCCGGTTATGCCCGTGTCCCTTTTGACACCCCTAAACCTTAGGGGAGGTGAATCTTAACCACACTTAAGAGATGTCAAAAGGGACATGTGGGACCTCAGTGGCATAACCGGATTCACCAAATCCGACTCCATCCCTGGTTTCCTCCATGCGAGGTATCCCTCTTAGCCGCAAAGCATGGAAACTTTTATGAGTCCTGAGAAGCTAAGTGTCTCCGTGTCTTTTTTAACTCTGTTTAATCATGGTTAAATTTTACTAAATTAAAATAAGTATTTTTGTTTATGGTTTTTTTTAAAAATCATGGTTAGATTGCTTAATCCTAATGAGTTAACAGCAGTTGATGGATGGATGGTAAAAAATGGGTTTTGTCCAATTAGGACCCTGGGTCAGTTTTCCATTATTTCCCAACTTTTATTATCAAACAAAAGGTAAAACATAGAAACTTTTATTACCGAACAAAGGAAAAAAATGGAAACTTTTTGAATTGGAAGAGTATGCTTAGCATCCATCTTTATTTAATTATAAAAAAGGGATGAGAGTACAGAAATTATTCTACTGTAGTAAACAGAAAAAACTTAATAAAAAACAGAAGAACACCTAGACCTGAAAACCAAAGTTTACATGGCCGCAAGTACATACTATAAACCCCATCTGATATAAATCAATTATCCAATATTGCTAAAATGCCCCATCAAAACTTCTAAATTCTAACCATCTGGTGCTTCCTCTGAAAATCCTGGAAATCACAGAGTTCATTGAAATGAGAAGGAAGCATCTGAGATGAAACGCTTGGCATCACCGGATACTGCAAATACGGTCCCATTGACTGCACACCGGGCGCACAATAGCACGTAGACTGTCCTGGAATATTGCTGAATTCCATCTTCTCAAATGTCCCAAATGGAGAATTAGAATAAACTGGACCTTCTAATGCTGGATAATAATGGTGGTTGTTGCTGGACCCGCCATTGAATTGGGTGCAATATTCCACTCCGTTCATCATCGGAGCTGCCATGGAACTGCCATTGAACATAAGCATCTGATCATATGGATAATCCGTCGGAAAAATGTGATCTTGTGGTTTCACCCAACAAATTGGCTGCTGTTGCTGATGATGCTGTTGTTGCTGCAGCAGTAAACCTTGTTTCCCCTTCATTGATCCAATTCTAGTTTTCAAATATTCCAGCTTTCTATTCAATGAAAAAATCAATTGCCTCAATTCATCCTCAGTACTGAAAATATTGATATCATCGTCGCATGTTTGTAGAGAGTAGTCAGTTTCATTGTTCTTCTGTAGCAATTTAGATAGTTCCTCTTCGGCCTTCTTTTTCCGGTCCTCGAAGAAATTAGAGAGATTCAGGTTTCGCTTCTCGCGTTCTTCCTTGCTGTGATCTTTATACCGGTTGATAATTCGCAGGATTTCATTGGAATTCTCCGGCCATATCTCCGGCTCAGCCGGACGGTCACCGTGTTTGGGCCCGAATATTATCAAGCAAGCATCGACGTCGCAGAGCGTAGAAAACTCGTAACTCTTCTTCTTCAAGCCCTTCTTTCGCTTCTGGAACGTTGTGTTCCGAGATTTTTCCTTGCTTATGAGCTCCAAATTGAGTTTTGCACGACCCATCTTGTGTTTGAAGAGTAGTGTGGTTATTCAGACCTGGTTAGATCATGAGAAAGGAAAATTAGCAATAGAATGATCTAGCCATTTCAATCTTCAAAGTTTAAACCCATACCCATTTATTTAGATTGATTCAGAAAAATATTATTATCGAAAACCATCTCAGAATTTCATGAAACCCATCAGTTTCTAATCGTTCCGCATTACTAGAGAGAACAAAAACAGAACAATTTTATCGAAAACCATCTCAGAATTTATTTCATGATCAAGAACAGTTTAATCGTTTAAGAACAAAATAAAGAAAAACCCATCTCATCAAAATTCAAATAAAACCATCGATTTTGATACTAACTGAAATGCAAGAAGGCAAGAAAAAAAAAGATCGAATTCAAGAAACAAACTTCAAGATCGAATTCAAGAAAGAAAGGAAAAAAAAAAAGCCGAACAAGGAAATTACCTTGGATCTCCTCAACGGATGAAACTAAAACCTAGCTCAACGTGTTTTATTGCACTATATAAAAGCAAGTCTTCTAAAATAGAAAGGTTCTTGAAAAGTGACCGTTAGAGTAGATTTGGTCGATACGCAGCAAAATCTTTGTAATATAGAATGTTTTTGATATAGTTCCATTACATTATATATTATTTCCACATTTTCTTGATTTTTTTTTCAAAAAATCAAAAATTTGTTATGACCCCTCTATCCTCAATCCATCCGAGTCCGCAGTATTGGTTAGTGGTTAGTCGCTCTGATGGACTCCATCCGTGTTTTCGGCATCAAGTCAAGCGGTTAAAAATAAGAGATTAAAAATTATTTTATGTTAAATAATCACCTTTGGGATGAGAACCAGACGCAATTTTTGGGCTGAGGTGAGTGGCATTTCCGTAGTTTAATGAGACATTATGGGTAATTGATAAAATGGAGTTTCTATTTAAGGAGGTGAAAGAGAGAGAGAGAGGTGAAGAGGATAACTGGTTTGGCAATGGTGGTTTTATTACTGATGTCGATGCAGATGGAGGGAGTCGAACCCTCGGCTTATGATTGTTACGACGCTTGCTCTACCGGCTGTGTTCAAAGGGACAGTAAGTATCCATCCTCTTAGCTCCAATTTTCTCTATTGTGCGCCCTAGGTATTATACCTATCACGAAGATGCCTTAGGGATTTAAATTGTGTGTCCATCTGGGGTAAGGTAGAGATTTGGTGTTTGATTATTATTTCAAAATTTTATTTTAACATTATTACAACCGAGAGTTCAATCGCACCAATCGGCCAACACATCTCTCTTTTAATACTTATTAAATATGATTAAGTTTCTCTAACCTATGGGGTTCAACAATATAATTTTAGTTTTCAAAAAAGAATATTTTTAAAAATTAACCATAAAAATTAAAAAAAATTTAACTAGAGTTTAATATTTTTGAATACTTTTTTCTAAAATCTAAGATTATATTGTTAAACCCTAAGGGTTAGTAAATCTTAACCATGGTTCGGAGAAATTAAAAGGGACACGCGTTGGCCTATGAGTGCGATTGAACTCTACCTTATTAGTTCAATTGCAATTGGCTGTGGTTGAGGGTTCTCATGGAGTTTTAATAAAAAATAATTTAATAAGTTTGGAGAGTTGAAATGTCTCGCCACTGTTGACGAGCTGAAATGCTCTCCCTATCACGGGCAGAGCCAGGGGGCGGGGAGGGGCCATGGCCCCCCCAAAATTTTTGGGGTCCCTTGTTGTTTTGGTATGAATTAGTGGACCCTTTAGACAATTTTTAATTTTTTTTAGTGTAATGGCCCCCCCAAATTTTTTTGTTTTATATATATAGTGCCCCCCCTCTCCAATTTTTTTGTCATATATATAGTGGGCCCTCCAATGGAGTCCGGTTATACCCTTTAGGTCGCCACATATCCCTATTGACATCCCTTACATCCTTTAATTATGGTTAAAATTCACTTACTCTTAGGGTTCAGGGTTCACCTACTTATCTTTGGTTTTTAGAAAAAAATATTAATTTTTTTTTAACCTTAGTAGTTAGTGAATTTTAACTAGAATTTGTAAAAAAATCGATATTTTTTGAAAAAACCAAGTATAGGTGGAGTGAATCTTAACCACAGTTAAGGGGTATCAATAGGACACTTGGCGACCTCAATGACATTACTGGGAAAAAAACTTCTCAAAATATAAAAATTACCCTAATTTTTTTTTTCTCGGATTATGCCCCCGAACCCCCAAGTTTCATATCCTCAAATCCATTAATTTTTTATCCATGTATTTCAGCCCCTCCAATGAAAAATTCTTGGCTCCGCCCCTACTCCCTATTCTGACGTTGTACTTTAAGGAGCCTATTGGAGCATTTTTTTCCCTATCCAACTCACTAAACAGACCAAGGGAGCTAGTTTAGGGAAGTCTTGCAGATGCTATAAGATTATGGTCACTTAAAATAATGAAATAACATCTTATAATATAAGATCTCACAACTTATAAATAGATTGTCGTTGCAAGTAGGATTAGTCGTAATCTTGAGCTTCGGACACCCCACGTTTATCAAAAAAAAAAAATTGATAACATTCTTCAAAGTGAGCAAGGACGGAGCCACATGGGGCTGAGTACCCCCCCTCGAAATTTTGAACATAAAAAATAAAATCCTATAGTACTCCTAGGGCCTTTGGAGCTAGAGGGGCGGAGCCCGCCCCCCCCAAAACTTATGAGAAAAAATAAATAAATTCCTTACAAACAGACGCAATAGCCGATGAACTTAGCCCTCATTTTCTTTACAAGGGATACGCCCTGAACCCTCATTGTCATCCCCCCTTCTAAGAGAGTCCTGGCTCTGCCCCTGAACGTGAGCATAGGGAGGTGTGGACCATAGGCATGTATGACAATAACACTTGTTATTGTGTATGACAATGTACCAAGTGGGGTGCTCAAACATTTTCGTCCCCTTAAAATTACCCTTATCTTCTCACGACCGGGGGCCTTGCAATTGCATTGTCTAGAAAATAGATAACTATATGCCTTGAAAATGTTTTGTTAAGAATGATTTTTCTATCAGATTATCATTTATAAGGAGGAAGATGATTAGATATCTATTTTAATAAATAGCACATTAAGTGGATGAATGAAAGAAAAAGAGTGAGTCCCACTTTTTTAAATTTTGTTTCCCGACGTGGCCTCATAAATGAAGAGTAATCCTACGTGACATCAAGAAGAAGACATTCATGACATTCAAAGGGACATTTTAACTCTAGTATATAATTCTAGTATAGATTTCTCATATATTTTAAGTTGAAACTTAATTTGGGATCAAATTCCTAATGGATGAAACAATGAGATTATAAAAAAAAATATGGTTTACTTAATTGTTGATTGCATATTTGTGGTGGGGATGAGATATGATAATTTTGAGATTAGAGTGGTGATCAGCTTCCTAGATATATAGTTGAAACATCTCTGTTTCTTCCTAATTGATTTTGGGTGCAAAAATTGCATGGTTTCAAATATTCGTTTGTTGTAACTTACAAATGTGACCTCTCTCATTAACTCAAACTTATTTTCATAATTCATGTGTTTTTATAGATTTTAAATAATTCAGGAGTTTGTATTGCAGGTGACAAAGCAACACAATGACGATTGAAATGTAACTAGGTGATACATATTGAGGTAATTCTTAAAACCTTTAATGGGCATTTTTTTTTTTAGATTGGTACAATTTGTTTGTTAGAGAGTATAGTCTATTAGTATAGCTCTTGAAGTCTAATCCCAGTAGCTTTTGGAAATGGTTCTTGAGCAAAATAAATAATTAAATAAAGTTGGATCAAAAGTTGAAGGAACTGATGTAATGTGAATGTCATTCCAACAACAAAGCATCTAGCTACTTTGCCTAGTTATGGACCTTCTGATTTATTCTAAAGAGTAGCCAGTAAAAAACTTTTTCATGATCTCCATATTTACCCAACTTTAGAGAAAGCCTTTTAGTGCAACCCTTATTGCTCAGCCGAAGTTTATCGATGGAACAACCTCTATGAACCATCCTTCAGAAAACAAGAGTTTCGAAGATTACTCAACTAGCTTAATCAGTTGGCTAATGCACTCCTCCACTGTTTCTTGGGGGTATGTGCATGATTTTTTGTGAGTTGTTTTAAGCCCCAACCACAACATCTTCAAGAACCTTTATCTTTAATACTCTTGATTTAACCAATTGTATTATGTTAAAAATAAAAAATTGAAAACTATGGTCATGTTGTACTGGACAATCCCATGACCTCATTTACTTGTCTAAACTAAAATTGTCAATGGTAGCTTACATAATTAAACATTTCTGTATATTGTAAGCCATTTTTGTGCGGTGGTAATACCAACGCAGAGCGTGAGTTGTACTAGGAAATAAGTTGAACCCATACACATAAAAATGCAGAAAAATAACACTTTATTGGTGCAGATATGACATGAGTTGCTCATAATCAGATTGAATGGAGGATCTTAACCATTCTAGCTAGAGGTAAAACTTGGAGTGTTAAGAAAGAATAAGATTGATGGTGATAGAAAAATACCTGATGCATTAGGTTGGTTCAAATGAAGCGGAAGTTAGAAGCCACTCTAAGTATGACACGACAAACTCTAATTGGTATATGAGGAAAACATTGATTTCCTATGATGTGGGGTCTGGAAAAGGACTATGAAGGTTTGGGAATATTTTATGGATCAGACCGCTTTGTGGAAGAATAGGGTAATACAATCAAATTTTAGGTGGTGAAAACAGCATATTTGGCAAATTCTGTGAGATGTGCCCTTCCTATACAGAATTACAACCTCCAAAGGAGCATAATCAGTGAGTATATTGTCAGATGAAATGAAGGGGTTGAATGAGATGTTACCATCACTCCAGATGTTGAGAACCAGCCTAAGTGGAAAAGCCTAAGGTGACTGCTAGAATGGGCAGCCTAAGATGAGTTTGGGGAATCATCAACACTCTCATTGTGAGTGATCTGGTGACTGAAAAGCCCAACTGATGGTTACAAGTTGGAATGGTAGTTGGCTGGTTAGTGTGTCGATAAATCCTGTTTATGTAGCCCCATAGAGATAAAAGTTTGTATGTTTTCCAAGTCAACATCTTTCTACCCGTGGTTATGAGGCTGAAATGGCAAAATGAGATATTGTATCTTGGAATACGGTTCTTTCAACAGTTAATGGGTATTACTTGGAAGCGCTAGGTTTGTTGTGGGAAATGAAATTTTGTTACAGTAATTGAGTCATGCATCGTATAATTTGCAATTAGCATCAAAGTAGTTCTCTCTAGGATGAATCTTGAAAGAATTATTGGAACTGTTATTTAAATTTCCATGCAAGTCTTGTTTGATTACTTCTTATTTTCTCACTTTTTCTCTTTTTTATTTTCTCTTTTCTTGCTCAATATATTTTAAATCAAATACTCCCAATGCAATCTTCTCCTGGTTGAAACTCTTTCCTTTTTCCATTTTCGAAATTCAACTGCTTGAAGGTGGAGCCGTAGGAATACTTTTCCAAGTGTGGACCCTAGGTCAGGAGAGGTGATTGCTCATTTTGCTGAAGGTGGAGCAAAAGATATTAAATGTGCAGTGTCTGCTGCTCGCAAGGCATTTGACGAGGGACCATGGCCAAAGATGACTTCTTATGTAATAGTCACTCATCCTTCACATAATGCTGCATATATGTGAAGGATTTCTGGTTTTGAAGTCATTACATTACTCTACAGGATGTGCACTGCTTTTAGCTCATTAACAGATATGTTGATATTGGACTTACAAGGCATTTGGGTGTTAGACTTGACATTCAAAATGAAGATCAAGTCCTTCATTGATTGATTAATGAAAATCATGCCAATAATTCTCTGTAAATATTAGAATCACAGATAATTTTCCACTTTTGATCTGCTTGAAAAGCACAGCGATGAAATTGTAGCACTTGAGACTTTGGAAAATGGGAAATCTTACGAAATGGCTAAACAAGCCGAAAAACCAATGCTAATACGTGTATTTCGATATTATGCTGGTGGGAGATATGAAAGGAATATAATGTTATTAGGAGTATTAGTGTGAATATGAGAAATTTCATGTGACTTTTTTAACTCCAATTGTTGAATGACAAAGATCTTAACATGCTGATATATTTTGGTAATTTCATAGAGACGAGAGAAAAAAATATTACCTTCCCCTTAATGGTAACAAGATACCCCTACAATTTTAACTTCGCCATTTAATATCCATGGGAAAAATTGTCATGTGTGTGTGAGAACTAATGGTACAACCCATTTCCTTGTCTGCCTTATTATTAAAATACTCATTTAAGTTAATTGTCACTAAAAGTACTCAACATACAATTTTTTGATTTCAGTATCTTTTTCATATCATTTAATGTTATTGTCTTTTAGGCTCTTACCTCCAACTAATTATAAACTCTTAAGGGTGTATTTTATTAATGTTATTAAATTTAGTATACTCATTTTATGTTTGATGATCTCAAATCTCAATTTCGATCGGGGTGTTTACTAGTCTATACTATATACTAAAGAAATAGGACGATGATGTAGCAGCCCTCATTGATCTCCTTTTCCTTTTTATGATGCCACATCATAACCAATTAAAATAAGACATGTGGCAAAAGAAGAGTAAACACAGCATTTAAAGAGTCCTCTCCTCAATGAAATTTTCTCTTCCATTCTTTCAATCTCAATTGGTTCCCAAGAGAGTTTCTCTTTTAACCACTCCTACATCACATCAATATAGCATTTAAAGAGTCCTCTCTTCAATGACTTCTTTTCCCTCTCATACGGTGTCTCTCTTATTAGTTTCTCCACACATCTAATTAATTACTACTTAGACATTTTCCAACAAATCAAAGAATCTTCCAAGGAGACTTTTCGTCTCCCAACCATAGTAACAAAGTTCGGATTCGGGAATTATTCGGAAGGGGTTAACTTCGAAAAAAAAGGGAAAAAATCGGCAAATTCGGGTTAAGTTCGGGATAAGTTCGAAAAAATAAAAATTAATAATTATAAAAAATAAGAACGTGATGCCAACTAATTCATCTACCAATCTATATGTATTGACATCTCTTACTATGTTAACATTTATTTCAATTTCTAAAAAACAAGCATTATGTAAAATCACAAACTCAAGAAAAAAATTACATAAGGCTTAAGTGAGCTTTATGTAATTTAAGAAAAAAGAATAATTTAAATTACATGTTTGTATATGCAAATCAAATTATATAAGCAATTAAAAAATATATAAAAACGAGAAAAATAATCTGAATAGATAAAATCAGAAAAACAATATATGAGTGTATTTATTTCGTATAACATAGTTATTTAGCAAAATATTGAAATAGCTCAAAATAAATGACACAAATCTTATTTTCTCTTAGTTCAGTGGAAATTCAACAGACTAACCAGCTTGCAAAATTATCTTTTTTCTCTCAATTCAATCAAATGTAATCAAAATCCTAAAATAGCTTACTCGGATAGAGTTTTCTCATTCTTCTATCAGTTGGCGATTTCAATCAAATGAAGATTTCTCAGTGTGAAATAAGTCTCGAGTTATTAGTAATAATTATATTGCTAATAGAAAATTCATTTTACCCTCATTTTTATTTTAGAATTCTGAATAAGCATGAACGAATAATTTGTGAGAAATCTTCATTCGGAATAAGTTCGGCATAAGTTCGGAATAATTCGTTCGTTCGGGAATTATTCGCGAATAATTCGTCAGTTCGGGAATTATTCGTTAGTTCGGGAAAAAGAAGCCTTTTTAAACGGCACCCCTTAAAAAATGAATAGTTTGGGTACAATTCGGGAATTATTCGAGAACTTTGTTACTATGCTCCCAACGAAGGCATTTATCTCTACCTTATTCTACGACTCTTCAGCCCGGCTAATGTAGGCCTAAACCTCCTCTATAATCTATCCCTCTTCTATCTCGCAATGATACATATGATCCGTTCCGAACGTTTATCCCAACAAAGAGTCGTAACTATGAACGAAGTTTCTCAACCCGTGCCATCTTCTCCAACTTCCTTTTTTCTGTCTACCCTTTTCCATTGGGGGTGTCATATGCCCCCATCCTCTCTCTCTGTTTTCAGAAACTTGAATAGATCGGGTATGGGATGCTGCTGCGTCCTCCCCCCATCTTCCCAATGAAAATCATATCTCTTCCCCCATTCTGCTTCCCAACAAAACTCCCTCTCTCCAAAGAAAACCCTCAATCTGCTCGAAAAATACCTAGATTTTTTCTAATTCCTAAGTTTTTCGTGTTTTGTGGCCGTAGCTATTTTCTTTAAGGCTTAGATTTGGCTAACTATTAGTGTTTGTCATTTTTGAGACAAAATGGCGAATGTGGGGAAGGTGGCAATGGATCTCTCAGTGTCTTTTCTGAAGGCTGATAGAATCAGGTATTTGGATGATTTCTTAATTTTTCTCTTCTATCTTACTACATTTTCAACTTATCTCTTGCTTCAGTCCTAGATGCTTGAAGCTTTTAGTAGTACATGCCAATTTATTATGTTGTTCTACACCTCTTCGAGATTACAGGTTAAATCACTTATATTTCTTTTATTTGTATTGGAGGTCTTGAGTGATTTTTCCTTTTTGCTCATTTTCTCGCAGATTTATTCATCGGTGAAACAATGGTCCAAGTATGGGGACAATTCCAGTTTCTGGGAATGATATTGATGACAAAATCGATGTACTTTTTCTTTTCTTTCAACTAATTATTTTATGGATAGATTTTGTTAGGTTTTGTTCTTCTAATGTCTGAAAATTAATAGTTAAATATTAGAATGTGTGTCGAAGCATGTTATCAATTTATCAACTATCTTCTGAAGTAGTTGCATTTTTATAAATTTAATTTATTAATAGTAGGTCTTAAGTTTTTATTTATTGAAGGAGTCTATATTGTCTCTATGCTTTAGCAATAAGGGTTCTAGGTATATTTGTTATGGGAAAGTGGTCAAGTTGTAAGAATATGGGCACTTGACTCCCCATCAGTTTAATGGGTAATCTTCTACTTCACACATCAATTCTGGAGAAAGAGTTGCTGAGCTGAAGTAATCTTCTATGTGTTCCAACTTGGGCAATTAAAATTCTATGTCTAACCAACAAGCATTTTGGGAACTTTTTTCCCTTTGTGTATAGTTTGTGACTTCGATTTTTTGGTTTTCTAAAAGCTTATTTGTTTTTTCAATGATTTTTAAGGTAAGGCACCGAGAGTGCTTGATTTCTCAGACAAGCTGACACACCTTTTAGGGACTGCAGGGGTCGACAAAGCTGTCCATCTGTGAGCTAGATACAAATGATAGCAGCCCGAAGGTTTGTAATGTACTCTACTTGAAATTACCAAATCAATTATATTGCATTTCTATGGAGTAATGAACTTTCATGGCATTTAGTTTATTTACACATGTTGGTGGAGTTGGTATTAGTGTATTACCTACTTTTCAGTTCATCACATTTATTTAGTAAGATAAATTCTATTACAATCAGATCGTGGTAATATGTATGTCCCTGTTCTCTTCTGGCTCATGCATAATTTCTATTAAGTTGCTTTGTGGGAGACCGAATAATGTTGTTTGGTGTTGTGAGTTAGGTTCATTGGTGAAGGAAAGATGATCAAACCTTTCTAGCAAAGGAAGATTTAATTTCTAGATTGTTGATGTCGACAATTTTTTGAATTTCATGTCTTAGATTATATTTCACTACATCCATTCCTTTCTCTGGTTTGCAGGTTCCTTTCCCCTATTTGGATTTTTCTTATTTCTAAATTTAGTCCATGCTTTTGAATACAAGAAGCTTACCATTCAGTTTTTCTTCCCTTTTAGAAGATATATTTCAGATACTATGGCAATTATTAAGACCTTTATCCATTTTCTTTAATTTCATGTTTTCTCAGTCTCCTCCTTCAATGTTCTTAGATGCTCATAAAAAGTAACTTGCAGTTGCTCAAAAATTAAGAGGAAATAAATACCACCTAAACTATCCCATTTCAAAATCAAAATCAAAATCTACCTTACACATCTTTAATTTAATTTTTTAAAGTTCTGCAATTACTTTCGCATTATAGTTATGTATGATGTTCAACACAATGAACAGGAAAATTGATTGCGAAACACAAGGACATAACTTCTTGGTGGTTTTACTTGCATCTCGGGTGGCATTTGTTATCTCTCTAATGCTCTCCATCTTCGTGAAGGATCAAGTTCAGATGCTGTGGTGAGGACTCCTCTTACCCTCCTTCTTGCATTCATTTACACCCTTCCCATCAGCATTATAATTGCCATAACAAATCAGGTAACTAAGTCAAAGCTCATGCCACCTCCCTTACTTCCATTCTCATTACATGCTCATAATACTTTATTCATGCCTTTTCAAGCCTTTAGTGCCTATAGGGTGGGTAAGATATAGAAGAGAGATTCTCCACTTTTTGTTAGTTATCGTTCTTATGCATTGAGTTTCATGTTTAATGGATTGAAATTTTGTTCCAATAGCTCTTTTGGTTGCATGTTTTATTTTATCTTACTTATTTGCAGCGAAGATGTTAACACAAATGAAGGGTGTCAACAACTTCTGAGGATGCTAGATTTTCTTCTTTATTCTGGTTTCCTAACATGACCTAAATAATCTGAGTTTTGGGGTAGTTAATATATTCATCTAATTGATTTGAATCCTTAGAGCTAATAGTAGCGGGTGGAAACTTAATTACTTTTCCTCTATCATTCTAGAAGAACAACTTTCCCAATTACTCTGCAAAAAATTCCTGATATTTCAATCAGTGATATACACACAGTACTCATCCTTCTAGATTCCTTGCGAGAATTTCCTGAGAGTTCAGTTAGTGTGATACACGGTACTCATCCTCCTATGAAACTGTTTGTTTGTCTTACTATGAACATGATACATGGCCAGAAACCAAGGGATTCCTAGAATAATTACAAATGATATTAAGTATTAATCCTGGATGGATGTTGTGTCCAAAACCAGAAGTTGATTGCACATGTTTTACTATCTAATTCATTTGAATTGGTCATTTGCACCATGTAAAGCTCTTTTACTGTGTCCATCTTCAAGTCTCTTGCAAAATATAGAAATTAACCATATAGTCGACTGAAACCTGCACTGCCGTTTATGTTTTGCAATTGGATTGTAATGAAACATTGTTTTCTACTTGGATAAATTAGCTTTGCTGGTGTTCTTGGCGTGTTGCACTAATCATATTAGTGGGACTATTTCTGGGAGCTGTGAATTGCGTTGTCCCAATCAGCTGGTGTCCTCTTAGCTCAAGAAAGAGAAGTCATACTTTTTCAAGATGGGAATGGTCGCATCTATTGTATTCCAAGCTGAGACGGTTCTATAGCTCTGTTTACAAAGTTTGTTTATCAGAGGCTGGATGGAGCCAAACACTTGTGGTGGAATATTGGTTCTCACTTTAATATTTGTAACAAGAGAAATCTGTTATATACAAGTCCCTTGGAACTTCTATGCATACATTTGCTTATTATGGTAAAGTTGCCAACTGAGATCATTTACCCTATGTTTGGTTGTCGAGAAAATAAGTAAAAACAAGGAAAAGAAAAGAAAATTAGACAAAAAGCAACTAAAAATTGTATTAAAAATCCAAAATTTTCTTTTCTTTTCCATGTTTTCATCAATTTTCTTGGCAACCAAACATAGCATTTAAGGTTAGTTTTGAGATAATCTATAAATTCCAACAATTATATAGACAAGGATATGTTTGTTTAGATATCTTGCCATTTAGAGAGGAGCATGTCAGGCTGATGTTTGTTTTTGGGTGGGTCCTGTCCCTACAGGACCTATACTACAAAGTTAGCCGGTCAGAAGTTAGCTGGGGCATCAAGGCTCTTGCAACCTTTAGTTGGGGGCATCAAGGCTCTTGCAACCCTTACCCCTGGGGGGGGGGGGGGGGGATTAGATCCCCAGACCTCCACCCTTGGAAGGCCACACCCCTACCACTCACGCAAGAGGTGGGGGTGTTGTCAGGCTGATGTTTGGCTCTTGCAACCCTTACCCCTGGGGGGGGGGGGGATTAGATCCCCAGACCTCCACCCCTGGAAGGCCACACCCCTACCACTCACGCAAGAGGTGGGGGTGTTGTCAGGCTGATGTTTGGAATCACTTTTTCTTATTTGTATTTATGTTTTGATTAAAATTTTCCCTTTAATCTTGCTTTTATCTTTGGAAGAAGGCCTGCATTGTAATAAATAAATTAAATTATATCATTAAACTTGGTTTGCTTAATATGAAAAAAACTATCATATTATTTTATCTTCTTATCCCGTGGTATGGGGTGTTTGGGGTTGTTTGTGAGTATATATATCTATATTAATACTATATGCTGGTTGGTTCCACGTGGCACACTCAATTGCTCTCTATTCTCTTGAAATTGGTGCCACGTGGCACACCTAATAACCAATAGCTTTATCCCATGTGTCACCTATTCTCTTTATTGTCTTACCCCACTCACAGATTTGGTATGGACCCACAAATTTAATTATTAAAATTATTATTAATTAAGTCATTTATTAAGTGAGATGAGTAGGGACGGTTCACTCTCCCAACTCTTCTTCTCTCTCACCCTACAACCATTCTCTATTGATCTATGCATTCTCACCTACTTAACTTTTAATAATCTATACTATACTACTACTACTATAAAACAGAGTTAGATTATTTCTATGGATGCCACGTATGCATGTATTGTGATGCCACATAGGACTCCTTTTATTTTGTGAAGCCACATCAGATAAACCTCTTTCATTTTTCTCTCTCACACGTTACAAATGGTAACATTTATTCTCTTTCTCTCTCCCTCAAACAACCCAATTTACACCCTTCCTCAATTTACTCACTTCCTCTATTTATCCCTATTAAAATCATAGACAGTTACAATATTGGATTGAATATCCAAAGGTGCCAACACTTAACTGGGGCACAATATTTAAAGAACCCAACTAATGTCCGTTTGATTTTAAACGTATGACCTTCAAAAGAGGTGCGTGGTTAGTAAGAAAACGAAACATCTCTCCTCTTTATCTCTCTTCTCAATTTGAAAGTAACGAACGCCGTATCAGAGACACCCTTAGTGCCTATTTAAGCAAGAACACAATCTCTGTTGCTTCCAATAGCTCGAGAAGACCTAATCAGAGAAGCAACAAGTGTGAGTGTCCGCTTTCTCAGTCTACTTTCCATTCTTTATAGGTTGATTGTGTCCCCTATGAGTAGTCGGAGGATCATTTTCGTGTCCAATGGAGAAGACGTGGTCCATGGCGGTTGATGAAATGGTTCCTTGATTGATCATATGGAAATCCTGGTCTCTGCAACTGTTTTCTTAGGTTTTCGACATCTTTTCCTCTGGGGTTTCGTTTGAAATTTGAATTCTTTCATGGTTGAACGGTTGGTTTCCAATTCCTTGAGTGAGCGTGGATCAACTACAAGCACAAGTTGGTGAATATGACATCATTCGCCGATAAAAATCTATCCCAACTTTTCACTCTCCATCATTTAATATATATTTTTTATTTGTTTACCATCAATTGGCATATCGTTTTTATTTGGTTATCTACTACTTACAGTGCATGGGAGACACGTTTCTCATTCACAGGGTAATATGATTTGAGATTGTATTTTACATACCACGTTCTTTGATTGCCCTCTATTCCATGATAAGCTGTCTACTTCTAAGCTGACCCCAAGTGTACCCATGTCCCTTTAACACCTGTTTAACCCTTATTCAGCTTTAACTAAATTAAAATTAATATTTTTTTTTTGATTTTCAAAAACCATGGTTAAATTGCTTAACTCTAATAAAGTGGATGAATTTTAACCACATTTGATAATTGGCAAGAAGGGGGTGTGGACCAATGACATCATGGGTTCAGCTTCTAAGCTAACCCTGGAGTCCCTTTTTCATGTGGTTGTTTACAATAGAAGAAGCACAACAAACATACACAACTAACGCAGACTCTCTATACCGAGGGCACATGCCACGTGCATTCAGGATGACTCTCCTCACTCTACAGTCTGCACATTGAAACCATAGTGAGGATGACAATTATAATTATTTATTTGGGTTATTGGTTACAAGCTCATCCTTGCAACGGTTTGGATTCCCTCCACGGCTTTTCATTTTTCAAAGCCTTGCACCCGTCATAAAATTGAACATGACTTATGAGAACTGAGTTCGGTTACTGTATGTAGAGGGTGGTGCTTAGCCGTTACAAATGAGAGATTTAGGAAGAGTTAAATTGCACTCACAGTCCAACATTTGTCTCCTTTAATCACTACGAACCGTGGCTAAGATTTATTAACCCTTGAATTTAACAATATACCTTGGTTTTAGATAAAAATGTCTTTACCTAAGGATTAAAAAATCTTAACCAGATTTAAATAATTGTTTAATATAATTTTTTTCTAAAAACCAATGTTATATTATTGAACCCCAAGAGTTAATAAATCTTAACCACAATTAATAAGGATTAAAAAGAAGTTTTGGTATGCGGGTACAATTTAATTCTCCTTGAGTTCAATCGCAATTGTTTGTGATTCTCGATCTCTACAAAGGTTGAGACGTGTCCCACATGAATTAGTCTAGGAATACTCCTAAAGTTTATTCTCATATATACTCCAAAATCCTAACTATTCATCACAATTATTAAACGGTTAGGATTGGAGCTGATGTGGCGGTAGAAAATACAAAATAAGCCAACTAAAATCTTGGCCCTAAGTGCTTGGTTATAAACGGTTAGGATTATAGAGTATATTTGGGAGTACTCACTTTACAAATTTAAATTTCATATTCTAGAACATATCTATCTAAGATTTTTACAAATAAAATAAATAAATAATTCCAACTTATTTATTTTATATTAAAATAGTGAATTGTATAAAATCATTGAGATTTATTTGTCGGATATATTGTTGATTCTAAAATCCACTTTACAAATTTAAATTTCATAGTTTATAACACAACTATCTATGATTCTTACAAATAAAATAGATGAACAATTCATACTTCTTTATTTTTATTAAATTAGTGAATTGTATAAAATCATTGAGATTTATTTGACGGATAATTGTTAATTTTTTATCCCATCATTCCAAATTTTATACTTTGATCTTAATTTTGGTCCCGTGCATGGCACGGGGTGTTTGCTAGTATATATATATATATATATGGAAGAGGCATGTTTGAAATGTTATTAAAGCTGTTTTACTTGATGGTCCATGTCACCGGGCCCAACACCCATGAGAGGATTAGGCTTGATGATGTGGCCCACTTATGATAGAAGCCTAATTGAGCGGCTCAAATAGGCAGCTTCCTCTTCCTCCTTGTTAATGTTAATTGGGAAATGGAAAACGGACCTGGTTCAGCTTAACGGACCCCAGGGTCAGCTAAACGGACCCCAGTCATCCTCATTGGTCTAAGCCCCTTTTATACCATCCATCAACTGTGGTTAACCCCCTAGGATTAAGCAATCTAACCATGCTTCTTAGAAAAACTAAAATTACTAATTTTAATTTAGTTAAACTTCACCATGGTTAAAAGGGACACGGGACACTAGGGTCAGCTTAGAAGAGGACCCTCTAAGCGGACCCTAGGGTCCGCAGTACTCTATAATTATTGTTCTTTATAATTTAGGGGTGTATCCAAGCCAAGCTAGCTTATCGGCTCGACTAGATCAAGCCAAGTTCAAACTGAAATTTTTGGCTTGATAAAGCCGAGTTTTTTTTAGCTTGAAATCCCAAGGTCTGTTTTATTCAGCTATGGTTGAAGCTTGACCTGATTGAAACTTGATTTGGCTTGAATAATAATAATAATAATAATTTTATATTATTAGTATTATTAAAATAGTTTTTAAATGAATCAAGCCAAGCTAGATCCACTTGAATCAATTCGAGCTCATGCTGAGCCATTCATTTCGAGCAAGCTTCAAGCCTAACATTTCAAGCTCGAGCCTGGCTTTAACAAGTTCAAGACGAGCTCAGTACTCGACTCAACTCGGACAATACACCTTTACTCTAAACAGTGGAACTTATGTATGATATGTTCCTTGTTGGTAATGCGTAGGGGTATCAATGGGCTGGGCATGTATTGTTACATTATTTTTTAACAGGTCCGGCCCAAGCACGGCCCATTGACAACCCTAAGTATTGATCGTCTATCACCCTTTATCTCAGTAAGTGATGAGATGGGATTGTACCAAGTGACTTTGATAAACACTTCCATCACAAGAATTTCCTGGTGCGGTGGTTCAAAGGCCATGCGAGCCATTGATCCTGAGTTCTAGCCCACCCCCAGTCTTTCCTGATGTGCGTGGTTTGCAGGATTGATCCTGAGTTCTAACCCACCCCAGTCTTTCTTGATGTGCGTGGTTTGCAGGATATTGTACGCATCCTTGTGGATTAGTCTAGATCCAAATAAGCGGGGGACATCCAGAGTCCTAAAAAAAAGAAAAAAGAAAAAAGAAAAAAGAAGCCCAAGTAACATTTATATTTGCCCCTCCAAAAACAAAATCTTTTGTTGGGAGTGAAATTTTCATTTTTCCTGCTAGCTGTACATTTCTAAGTGGATATAAAGAATTATCCTATTTCAAATTAAGGGTTCATCTCTAAATCATTTTTTTTAGGGGGGTATATTTCAGCTTCTGTTCTTGTAATTAGAGAGGGAACAAAATCCTCAATGGTTTGATTTTGGTGAATCCGGTTATGCCCGTGTCTCTTTTGACACTCTGAACTCTAGTGTTGGGTGAATCTTAACCCCACTTAAGAGGTGTCAAAAGGGACACGTGGGACCTTAAGGGCATAACCAGATTCAACAAATCCGGTTATAACCGTAGAGGACTTGGTTCCATTAGTGAGTGGACATATAATAACCACAGGACTCGATCCCTGGTTTCCTCCAATCGAGGTATAGCTCTGAGCCGCAAAGCATGAAAACTTTTATGAGTCCTGAGAAGTGGACCCAAAGGTCCGGTTCTAAGCTGCCCCAAGTTTAACCCTTGTTTAAGCATGGTTAAGCTTTCACTAAATTTAAATTAAAATAAGTTTTTTTGTTTTTGATTTTTTCTAAAAACCATGTTAAATTGCTTAACCAAATTTAAATTAAAATAAGTATTTTTGTTTTTTATTTTTTCTAAAAATTATGGTTAAATTGCTTACCCTAAAGAATTAACCACAGTTGCTTATGGTAAAAAAAGGCTTGGACCAATGAGGACCTGGTCCGTTTTCCATTTCCCAACTAAAAACTTGGAAACTTTTAGAGGACGTACCTGCAAACCAAAGGTTGGACCTCATTGGCATGGACCAATGAGGTCTAGCCTTAACGTTAGATTTGCAAGTGACTATCCCAGGTACCTAAACTATTTTCCAAACTTTTATTATCGAAAAAAGGGGAAAGATGAAATTTTTTTGAATTGGGAGGGTATGCTTAGCATTCATCTTTATTTATGGACTTTGCTATTGAGACCCTCTTAGGCTCGAGAGCACGCAACCATGCTCTAAGATAGCAAGATTTTAGGTGGGGGCCATTTCACATGGTGGGCTCCACCTGAAATCTTGCTCTTTTATAGCATGTCTCGGTGGTGTCAATCCTAAGAGGGTCTCAAAAACTTTATCGTTTATTTAATTACAGAAAGAGCAATAGTCAGCTCCTTGTGCCAAGGAGGGGACTATTCCTTCTCGTTCTCACAAACCCATTGAATGGTTAAAAAATTAACCATCTCCTGTGGTTAATTCTTTTTAAAATATTTATTTTTAAAATAAAAAAGGTAAGATGTATGAGCCTTAAGGGTGACTGAATATTAACCACAGTTAATGAAAATAAAAAAGAACAAGTGGCTCCAAAAAGATGGGACCAGACGGTAACTCACCTAGTCAGCCGAGAAGTGACTATTTTCTATATAAAAAAAATGATGAAAGTACAGAAATGTCAGATCTTTAATTATTATACTGTAGTAAACAGCAAAAAAAAAAAACTTATAAAATCTGATGGCAAAGAACCAACTTCATGGGATTATGAAAAAAACTTGCTTGCACCTATCACTGATAAATTATGGTGTTGTAGTAAACAGAAATGTCAAAGAACCAATTTTTATTGTAGTAAAAAAACTTATAAAATCTGATGGCAAAGAACCAATTTTTTGAACCAAGTTTTGTGATAAATTATGCTAAGCATATAAAAAAAAAATGACTTGCACCTGCTCCCCGTATAAAATGGCCACCTCTGCTACTCAAACCAAAACCAAAAAGATTTGAAGATTTCTTCGATATAAACCAAGCAAAAACTAGAAAGAAACCAAAGCTCAATCGGAAACATAAACATGATCCAATTAACCAACCAAAACCCCAAAAGTGATTTCTCAAATGCCCACCAAATTTTTTGAATTTAAAAAAAAAAAAAAACCCTTCTTTTATTCCTATCAATTTTCAAACCTCTACTTCAAAATCACCTAAATAGTTTGGTTTCGCATCACAATATGAGAATCCCCAAAAATATTAGAGTGCCGTGTCTTATCCTCTCTTCTTCTTCTTCAACATCGTTCTTCTTCCATAAAGGATGATTTGAATTTCCCGAATTATGCATCCCACCATCTCCTATTACCAGATTTCCCATGGCGCTCTCCAAGTACTGCAAGTGTTCTTGGGTATGATTTTAGCTGGCAAACAAGAGCAAAAACTAACACCGTATCATCAGTCCGAGACGGTAAGCAGCAAGAAGAAGAAGAAGAGGACAAATTTGTCTTATATTTTTTGAGTGTATATTAATAAAAAATTTGGTGTATACAAGTAATTATTGATATGAGTGTAGCACCACCCGAAAAAAACACAGAAGAAAACCTAGACCTGAAAACCAAAGTTTACATGGCCGCAAGTACATACTATATACCCCATCTGATATAAATCAATTATCCAATATTGCTAAAATGCCCCATCAAAACTTCTAAATTCTAACCATCTGGTGCTTCCTCTGAAAATCCTGGAAATCACAGAGTTCATTGAAATGAGAAGGAAGCATCTGAGATGAAACGCTTGGCATCACCGGATACTGCCAATACGGCCCCATTGACTGCACACCGGGCGCACAATAGCACGTAGACTGTCCTGGAATATTGCTGAATTCCATCTTCTCAAATGTCTCAAATGGAGAATTAGAATAAACAGGACCTTCTAATGCTGTATAATAATGGTGGTTGCTGCTAGACCCGCCATTGAATTGGGTGTAATATTCCACTCCGTTCATCATCGGCGTTGCCATGGAACTGCCATTGAACATAAGCCTCTGATCATATGGAAAAATGTGATCTTGTGGTTTCACCCAACAGATTGGCTGCTGCTGCTGATGCTGCAGCAGTAAACCTTGCTTCCCCTTCATTGATCCAATTCTAGTTTTGAAATATTCCAGCTTTCTATCCAATGAAAAAATCAATTGCCTCAATTCATCCTCAGTACTGAAAATATTGATATCATCGTCGCATGTTTGTAGAGAGTAGTCAGTTTCATTGTTCTTCTGTAGCAATTTAGATAGTCCCTCTTCGGCCTTCTTTTTCCGGTCCTCGAAGAAATTAGAGAGATTCACGTTTCGCTTCTCCCGTTCCTCCTTGCTGTGATCTTTATACCGGTTGATAATTCTCAGGACTTCATTGGAATTCTCCTCCGGCCATATCTCCGGCTCAGCCGGACGGTCACCGTGTTTGGGCCCGAATATTATCAAACAAGCATCAACGTCGCAGAGCGTCGAAAACTCGTAGCTCTTCTTCTTCAAGCCCTTCTTTCGCTTCTGGAACGTTGTGTTCCGAGATTTTTCCTTGCTTCTGAGCTCCAAATTGAGTTTTGCACGACCCATCTTGTGTTTGAAGAGTACTGTGGTTATTCAGACCTGGTTAATTCATGAGAAAGGAAAATCAGCAACAGAAAGATTTAGCCATTTCAATCTTCAAACCCATACCCATTTATTATTTCAGAACAATATTATCGAAAACCATCTCAAAATTTCATGAAACCCATCGGTTTTAATCGTTAAGAACTAGATGATCATATTTGCATTTATCAAATAAAGAACGAACCCCCATTACTAGAGAGAACAAAAACCAAGAACAATATGGAAAAGAAGATCAACATGAGAAAAAAGATCCCAAGTAAGAAAAAAAAACCCCATTTGAATCTTCCATCCATACCACCGATTTGCATTGTTTAACAACAAAATTTTTAAAAAAAAACCATCTCAAAAATTCAAAGAAAACCATTGATTAAGAACCTTTTACTGAAGATGAGAGAGATTACTAACTGGCTTCAAGAAAGAAAACCTTAGATCTTCCCAAAAAAAGAAAAAAAGAAAAAGCTGTAATAAAGAAGAAGAAATTACCTTTGCAATCACTCCACAATGGATGAAAATACAATCCAAGGTCTTTTATTACACCATATAAACAAGTCTTCGAACATGTATTTCTAAAACTGAAAGAACATGTATTTCTAAAACTGAAAGATTCTTACAAAAATGACCGTTAGGGTAGATTTGGTGCTGAAAATTAGAATATTTTAGATAGAGTTCCATTACATTCTATTTCCACATTTTCTAGATTTTTTTTCAAAAAGTCAAACTCCATCCGAGTCCGCGTTAGTCGCTCTCATGGATTCCATCCATGTTTTCAGTTAAAAACAAGTGATTAAAATTTATTTTAAGTTAAATAATCACCTGTGGGATGAGGACCAGACGCCATTTTTAAGTTGAGACTTGAGAGCTGGCGGAGGCTGGTGAGTGGCATTTCCGTAGTTTAATGAGACATTATGGATAATTGATAAATAGAGTTTCTATTTAAGGAGGTGAAAGAGGAGAGATGAAGACGATAATGACAGGTTTGGCAATGGTGGTTTTATCAGTGATATATATATGCAGATGAAGGGAGTCGAACCCTCGGCTGATGATTGTTACGACGCTTGCTCCACCGGCTGTGTTCAAAGGGACTTCCTCTTAGCTCCAATTTTTCTCTATTGTGCGCCCTAGGTATCACGAAGATGCCTTATCTAGCGCCCTCCATTACATGCTTAGGGATTAAATTTGTGTGTCCATCTGGCGTAAGATAGAGATTTGGCAATTGATTTTTCCATTTTCCGTTTCCTGGTTTTCTCAGAAAGGCTTATGCAGCGCTGTGACCGGCTGACCGCAAGTGCCAGATAAAATGCGATCCAGGTATTCTTTCTCTTGTCCTCATCTTTTTTTAAATTACCAACATGTCCTTGCTATTTGTTTTTGCCTCGAGTGGTGCTAATCCTGTTATGATCCCGGATCGGTACTTGATTAAAAACAAATACAAAAGTTAGAGAAATTATTCCGCTTAAAGTGAGATCCGGATCTTTTTATTAATACTATGAACTGCTAATTTTATTCCCGGATTACCCTCTAAGATTATGGTCACTTTTTTTTTTTTTTTGGAAAGAAAAAAAAATAATGAAATACACTAAAAATAATAAAATAACTTCTTTTAAATAGGATCTCACAACTTATAAATAAGATTAGTCGTAATATTGAGTTCCGTACACCCCACATTTATAAATAACATTCTTCAAAGTGAACAAGGGTGGAGCCACATGGGGCCAGGGACACCCCCCCTTAAATTTTGAACATAAAAAATAAGATCCTATAGTAGGGGCGGAGCCGGGGGGACGGGGCCTCTACCCCCCAAAACTTATGAGAAAAAATAAATAAATTTCTTATAAACGGACACAAACAGACCCATAACCCATGAACTTAGTCCTCATTTTTTTTTACAAGGGCTACACCCCGAACCCTAATTGTCAGCCCCCCTTTCATGGGAATCCTGGCTCCGCCCCTGAATGTGAGCATAGGGAGGTGTGGACCATAGGCATGCATGACCATAACACTTGTTATTGTGTATGACAATGTATCAAGTGGGGTGCTCAAACATTTTCGTCCCCTTAAAATTACCCTTATCTTCTCACGATCGCCTTGCAATTGCATTGTCTAGAAAATAGATAACTATATGCCTTGAAAATGTTTTGTTAAGAATGATTTCTCCATCATATTCTTCCCAAAAAAGTATGGTACTTCAACGCTGGGGACTTGGCAAAGCCATATAGTACCGGTTGAAATCCTTAATTTCATCGCATTTGGTCATCATATGAGGGTTTTTATTTGATACTTCATCTTTTTCGAGTGTTGCACCCAAAACGCCATTTTATCGAGGCTCTTTTTTAATTTTAGTTAAGAGTGCTTGGATTTCGCCGACCGGTTCCTTGATTTCCACCACTATCTAGTTACATGCTATGCTTTAGGCTCTAGGATGGCTGTTTTGATACTAATTGTTAGAGTCTCAAATAGTTACTTAATTAAAAACAAGGAATTATATAGAAAAATAATGAAAGATGGATCTCGTCCAAATCTTTTAATCTATATGAGGGAGATCAGCAACTCCTTGTTTTAATACTAAGAACTATTAATTTTATTCATTCACTTATTAACCTCCATTAATAGTTTGGTTCTTAGGTTTTAGAGGCAAGGGAGCATGGACATGGAGAGTCATGATAACAAAGAGGAGAGAGAGAGGTCATCGTTTAGTCGAGATAACTAAGAGATTTATGATTTGTTTTTAGCTTTGAGGCGAAAAAGAGCACAAATAGAAAGTCAACTTTAAGAGAGAGAGAGAAAAAGGAGGCATGATATAGACAAAAAATGTAGCAATTTTTTGTTAGGCTTCCTAGGTTTTTTTGTTTTTGTTTTTGTTTTTTCGTATTTAAAAAAAAAACAAAAAGAAAATAAGAAGGAAAGTTGACCTACCATTATCCTTTATATATGAGTAGGGCAGGAGCCACATAGGTCCTAGCCTTAAAATTTTGAAAAAAAATAAATTTCTATAGTATTCATAAGGGTATAGCCTGGGAGAGGGGCGGAGCCAGGGAGGACAAGAGCTCTAGCCCCCCTAAACTTTTGAAATAAATTTTTGTCTTTTTAATGAATACAAACAGAGGTGATGACCTATGAACTTAGCGCAAAAAAAAAATTAAAAAAATCGAGGGCTATGCCCTTGAACCCCCATTGTTAACCCCTGCAAGAAAATCCTAGCTCCGCCCCATATATAAGCATAAGGGCCGAGCGTGGTACCCTCACAAGAGGACAACTAACAACCTTAGGGCTACATTTGTCATTACCATTAATCAATGATTTATGTTCCGGTCCGGCAAATTATATTCATGTTCGGATGTTCTTTGACACTTGCTAGGGCAAGCAAATTGGATTTATAATTTTCAATATTTACTATTTGTTTCTCCAAATAATGAGTTTAGCTGATGTAATTCCTTGATGGGACACGTGTTGCTCCTCTCCAGCAAGTGTTAATGGATACAGGTGAAATTAGGGAAATTAGGGCTGTATTCGGGCGGGCTTGGCCAAGCCGGGCTCGGCTTGAATAGATTTGATTGAGGCCCGAAGCCCGGCTTGGCCTGAAATGGCGTTTGAATGAGCGGCCCGAAGCTCGGCCAGAATTCAAAATCTTGGCTCGAAGCTTTGCTCAGCCCGAATTGATTCAAGCTCGAGTCGGGCTGGGCTTGGCTCGAGCTCGGCTTGAATCCTTTTTTTTAAAATAATAATGTTTTATATTATTTATATATATAATAATGATATATATAAATAATATATATATATATATATATATATATATATATATAATCGAGCCGAGTCGAACCGAACCTCAATCGAGCCGGGCCGAGCCACACAAGGGTTGGCCCGAGCTTGGCTTGAATTAGCTTTCGGGCTAGGCCGAGCCGAGTCACACCAACGGGCCGGTCGGGCTTTGTACAGCCCTAGGTGAAATAGCCACGAATGCCTGGTTAGAATTTATGATCCATACCCTATGAAATAAATACTATGATGTACTTTGATTATATATGCATTTGTTTATAGATGTGTTTTTACAACATCACGGCGGTTGATAGTTGATGAGGTGCATGTATGCATTACGGTTATGATTGTTTTATAAATTATAACTAGCAAATACCCCGGGTGTTGAAAGAAAATAAATAAATGGAAAACAAATAGGACAATCAACAAAATGAAAAAAATAGTGACAATAATACGATGAAAAAAATTAAAAATAAACAAGAAGAAAATAGTAGGAAAAAAATGTTAATAATTTGGTCATCTTGTGTGATTTTTTATATGTATCATCTTTAATTTGATATAATATGTATCTTATTAAAAAATAGAGTGTTATAAACTTAAGATTCCCGCATTATAGATACCGATTAAAAAAAAAGGATTCTCGCTATAAATGTTCTAGTGTCTAGGAAAAGCCAAGCCTCTGTAGCGAACCACACTTTTAAGTGCATAAGACGTGTCAAACCTTTACATGTTTGAGATTTAATGATGATAATGAAAATCGTATTGGATTTGTCTACTATTTATATGAGATTAGGGAGAAGGTAGTGTCTAGGAAAATCTCTCTATCGAACGACACTAACTTAAGTGCATAAGATGTGCCAAACCTTTATATGTTTGAGAATTGATGACAATTATGAAAAATGTCTTGGATTTGTCTAATATTTACTAGAGATTAGGGAGAAGGTAGTGGCTAGGAAAAGCCTCTCTGGCGAACCACATTAACCTCAGTGCATGAGTTGTCAAACCCTTGCATGTTTGAGATATGATGATATTAATGAAAAGTGTCTTGGATTTGTCTACTATTTAATATAGATTAGGGAGAAAATTGATTAAGAGTTAAAAAATGTTAGGATGATATCTAATACAATTTAATAAATTGTAATTAAAGAATGAGATGGAGATAGAAGAAGAAAGAGATGATTGGGTTTCATGTTTTTAATAATTGAAATATTACAATTGAATTACCTGTAATTAAAGAGTAGAATTGAAAGAAAGAAGATATTCTTAATTTTACAATTTAATTTATTACTTTCAAAGCATAAAATTGAAAGAAATAACAGATGTTTAAGGGGATAGACGTAAGAGTTGCGTGAGAGGGTGAAGGTGAAGGTGGGCATCTCAAATTAGTTATTGTCATTTATAGGGAGGAAGATGATTTTGGTTTTAATAAATAGCACATTAAGTGGATGAATGAAAGAAAAAGAGTGAGTCCCACTTGTTAAATTTAGTTTGCCGACGTGGCCTCATAAATGAAGAGTAATCCTCCCTGACATCAAGAAGAAGACATACATGACATTCAAAAAGACATTTTAACTCTAGTATATAGTTCTAGTATATAGATTTCTCATATATTTTAAGTTGAAACTTAATTTGGGATTGTGTGGTGTGCTGTGCAGGTCTTGTTGTTGATGCAGGTCGAGCTTGACGGTTTAAAGCATGAAAGATTGATGGAAAAAGTCATCAAATGGTTTATGCAAAATATATATATCTTATACCCTTATATAAAAGACAACATCTAGGGGTATTTTTTGAAAATGTGTTCATAGATCTTTATTGATATTTCCTTTCATGTCCCAGACCAATTTTCTTCCAATCCATGCTTCCCAACGAGTTCGTCCTCTTCTCAATGCTCCCACTCCTTCGAACCTATATCATATGAGTTTTGCCTTTCCCTTTATTTGTTCATCAATGGTTTTTGTTTTTAATGAGTACATTACGCAGCGTTCCTCTCTTCCCTTCTTGATTAGATCTTCTCCAACGAAGGTATTAAGTGATTTTCTTGATTGTCCATTCTGATGGGTTTTGGTTCGGTCGCAATAAATATGTGGGGTTTTTTTTTTTTTTGTAGTTCGGTAGAGACAAAATTGTGGTTAATTTCTTAGAGGAGGAAAGTTTGGGTTTCAGAGTTTTAGGCATTTCCTCTCTGATTGGACTTACTTTTGGCCATTTGCTATGGTTTAACTAAGGGACATCCAAACACCTGCTATTGGATCTTCAAATGTTTCTCAGGAGAGTAGTAGTTCTGGAAATGGTGTAGGATTTACCAAGAGGCTGAGGAATATCCTGAGGAATGAAGGGGATGAAGAGCTATTGTTTCAGCAAAATATCTTGGAAAAACCATTTTTATGGTGGCTCGAAGCTCTAGATTTACAGGTGTGCTACAGAAATCTAAAATAGCTTCACTATAATGTTAAAGATGTCTAAAATAAGTAAATAACCCTTATGTACTCTTTGATTGCATTTAACATTCTCTGGCGTTTTTTTTTTCCTTGGGAACATTCTCTGGCGTTTGATGAATGCTTTTGCAAGTCATATTACTGATACACTTGTAGTCAATGTTATGTTGCTAATTCATGCATTAGTATATGCTACATAGTGCATACTCAAAGGATCAAGACCAACATAAAATTAATTTGGCATCATAACAGTAAGCTTAGTGGAATTGAAAATTTTTAAAGTTCTACCTCATTTTTGTATGCAAGTAATGGTCTCAACTTCGAGTATTGACGTGATCAAAACGGTTAACTTAGAATTTTCAACTTCTAACCTTTACATTAAGGATAATTGGGATGGGAATCCTATAGGTTGATATTAATGATTTTTTTGGAGAAACTTGTGAGAGCTTGAGTTAGGATGTTAATTCATATATGCACCAATAGATGCTTCATGCTTGTGGTCTCATCCAGGGTAACTTTTGGATTTTATGGTGTGGCCTTGTCTTTGGGTGTGGTGAGCAACCAATCTCGATTAGGGGTATTCTGTTAGAGAACTTAAGAGATATATAAAAAAATAAGGAGTTCCCTGTTGCCACCTATCATATTTCTAGTGTGTGATTGGGTACCCTTTTTTTAAGAAAAAATAAAACAAAGTTTAATAAAAATGAATCAATGACAAGAAATAATGGTCTGAAAAAACTAGGTAATATATCTGTTTGTGAAACAGGGAAGGCATTAGATTCATACTATCAAATCACTAATTTTTTGAAATAATAAAATAAAGTTGCAACAAATTTTCTACCGATCAATAATCTACTACAACTAAAAGTACATCTATAAAATTAAGAAAGTCCCAAAATGTTGTTAATAAATCAATGGCCTTATGTTATTGAGGCTTGGTAAAATTCACTGAGTTTTGTTCCAGAATGGCATTTGGGACAACTAAGGCGTTATTTGCTATAATGTGCATACTCGGAAACAGAATAAGTGTTGATGCAACGTATTGATGAATTTAAAGAAAGATATATTTATCTTTATGTATAATCAATGGCCTTATGTTATTTGCAATAAATTTGGGATGATGTAATTGGCTTGGTAAAATTCATGCAGTTTTAATTTTTTTCAGAATGGCCAACTTTAGGACAACTTGGGCGTTATTTGCTATTACTTATATGGTTATAGGCAAAGTACTCTCCATTTCCATTTCATTCTTTGTATTTATTATCCCTCTTAAAACCTACAAAAATTCATAAATAATATCAATTTCTTTGACCGTTGCTTAGCGCTGCAACTTAATTTGTCTCTTTTTCTTATATTACTGCAACCTTTAGATTGAAATGTAAGCGTATTTCTAAGATTTTTTGGACATACTTTTTTTTCTACACATACTTGCTCTTTTTTTAAACTCAAAATCATAGTTATAGTTTGAATTTATTGGAAACTCATTTGTAAATTATGGGTTTTCTTGGGGAGGGAAAAGGCTTAAAGAAAGAGAACTAGCTATTTGGATTTAAGCTCATAGATCTATGAACTTTGTTGATCCTTAACCATTTTCTTAATGTTATTTCAATTCATCCTAGCAAGTCATGGATGTGCTTAGTATAGACTATAGATCATATAATCTGTTCTATTTACCATTTTTTTTTTCATCTACAGCAAGTGTTATGACAGAGTTACCCTGCTACAAATTCTTCAAAAACTCAATTTCCTAGCTCTTCTCTTAATCCAGCTGAAGTTAGCTGCAATGTAGAAAATTCTTTGCATTATGTATCTAGCTAACTGGAAAATAAGGTCTTGCTCTATGTATCTAGTTAAAAGGGACATGGGACACTTGGGTCAGCTTAGAAGCGAACCCTGGGGTTCGCAAGACTCTATAATTTTTGTTCTCTATAATTTAGGGGTGTATCCAAGCCAAGCTAGTTTATCGGCTCGACTAGATCAAGCCAAGTTCAAACTGAAATTTTTGGCTTGATAGAGCTGAGTTTTTTTTAGCTTGAAATCCCAAGGTCCGTTTTATTCAGTTAGGGTTGAAGCTTGACTTGATTAAAACTCGATTTGGCTTTGAATAATAATAATAATATAAAAATATTATTATTATTATTAAAATAGTTTTTAAATGAATCAAGCCAAGCTAGATCCACTTGAATCAATTTGAGCTCATGCTGAGCCATTCATTTCGAGCAAGCTTCAAGCCTAACATTTCAAGCTCGAGCCTGGCTTTAACAAGTTCAAGCCGAGCTCAGTACTCGACTCAACTCGGACAATACACCTTTACTCTAAACAGTGGAACTTATGTATGATATGTTCCTTGTTGGTAAAGCGTAGGGGGTATCAATGGGCTGGGCATGTATTGTTATATAATTTTTAACAGGCCCAACCCAAGCACGGCCCATTGACAACCCTAAGTATTGATCGTCCATCACCCTTTATCAGTAAGTGATGAGATGGGATTGTAGCAGATGACTTTGATAAACACTTCCATCACAAGAATTTCCTGGTGCGGTAGTTCAAAGGCCAAGCGAGCCATTGATCTTGAGTTCTAGCCCACCCCAGTCTTTCCTGGATGTGCGTGGTTTGCAGGATATTGGTCGGATCCAAATAGATGGGGGACATCCAGAGTCGTAAAAAAGACAAAAAAAAAAAAAAGCACCCCAAATAACTTTATTTTTGCCCCTCCAAACAAAAAATCTTTTGCAAGGAGTGAAATTTTCATTTTTCTTACTAGCTGTACATTTCCAAGTGGATATAAAGAATTTTCCTGTTTCAAAATAAGGGTTCATCTCTAAATCAATTTTTTTGGGGGGTACATTTCAGCATCTGTTTTTGTTCTTGTAATTAGAGAGGGAACCAAATCCTCTACCGTCAGATTTTGGTGAATCCGGTTATGCCTATGTCCCTTTTGACAAGGGCTGTCAATGGACCGGATCATGATCCGAATCCGATCCGATTAGCCGGACTTTGGACCCTATATGTGATCCGTCGGATTGGATCCGGATCGGATCGGTGGAATCCGATTATAATCGGATCAGATCTAGATATAGGGTGATCCGATCCGATTAAAATCCGATCCGATAATAATAATAATTTTTAATTATTTTAAATATATTATTTAGATTTTCTATGTATAAAATATTAATTTTTAAAAAAATTAACATTAATTAGTATTAATTAAGGTATTATTAGATTTTTTATTATTAAAATAGATTTTTTTAAAAAAAAATAACCTTACTCGGATCGGATCGAATTCGGATTGGACGATATATAATCGGATCGGATTCGGATCAGTTACTTCATGATCCGACAGATCTCGGATCGGATTCGGATCAGTCGGATTCTTAATCGGATCGGATTCGGATCTAGGCAGATCCGGTCCGAATCCGATCCGTTGACAGCCCTACTTTTGACACCCCTGAACCCTAAGAGTGGGTGAATCTTAACCGCACTTAAGATGTTGACAAAAGGGATACGTGGGACCTCAGGGGCATAACTAGATTCAACAAATCTGATTATAACTGTAGAGGATTTGGTTCCATTAGTGATTGGACATATAACCACGGGACTCGTTCCCTAGTTTCCTCCATTTGAAGTATGGCCTAGGAATGTCTCTGGCGAAGCCAGAAAGGGGGCTTATCTCGGGCTTCCATAGAATAGGCCACAAGTGGTGGAGAAGTCAAAATCAAGGGGCCCATGATTTTGACTTCTCCACCCATAGTAAGACATGTGGTGATAAGTGTGTGAGAATAAGGGCGAGATATGTCAAATGGGGAGAAGTCAAAATTATGGGGAGAAAAAGAATGACTTCTCCCAGATTTTCACCGACTGTCGCACAATGTATGGAACCCTGAGAGCCCTTTCTGCTTCGCCAGAGACAATCCGAGTATCCCTCTAAGCCGCAAAGCATGGAAACTTTTTTGAGTCCTGAGAAGCAGACCCAAGTCTCCGTGTCCTTTTTAATCTTTGTTTAACTATAGTTAAGTTTCATTAAATTAAAATAAGTATTTTTGTTTTTGATTTTTTTTAAAAATCATGGTTAAATTGCTTAATCATAAGGGGTTAAGCGCAATTGATGAATGGTAAAAAAAGAGGCTTGGACTAATGAGAATCAGGTTGGTTTTCCATTTCCTAATTTTTATTCTCAAACAAAGGGAAAATATGGAAACTTTTAGAGCAGTGATAGGCATAGGCATACCTGCAAACTTAAGGCTGGACCTTATTGGTCCAAGCCTCCTTCTTAAATACTCATAACAGTTGGTGAGTATTTAAGAGGGGACAAAAACCAATAAAGTCCGGTCTTATGTTTGTAAATGAAAACATGGAAAATTTTAATTGGGGAGAGTATGCTTAGCATTCATCTTTATTTAATTATAAAAAAAGGGATGAGAGTATAGAAATGTCAGATCTTTAATTATTCTACTGTTGGAAACTGAAAAATTTTAAAAAGTAAAGAAAAAAGGTGGGGCTAAGCGCACACCAACCTTTACCTTATATACACCATTTTTTTCAAAAAAAAAACTCAATATTTGTTAATAGGAGTCAATTCCTCTATAGTCCGGTTATCACCCCTAGAGGTCGTCACATATCTCCTTTGACACCCCTTAACCGTGGGTAAGATTTACCCACCCCATGGGTTCACCCATTCATCCTTGAAATTTTTGTTTTAAATATTAATTTTTTAAAAAAAATTAAAAAACAGTTTTTAGAGTTTTTTAATATTAAAAAAAAAAAAACCCAAGGTTGGTGGGTGAACCTTACACATGGTTAAGGAGTGTCAAATGAGACACATGATGACCTCTAGGGGTAATAACCGGATTTGCCTTTTTGCTCCTTGATAATATAACTCTTAAAAAGGCAAAAGATTAGTCCGGCTTGGGCATCCATAAAACATACTAAGTGTGGCGTTTTATAATCGATTGGAGAAAAGTCAAAATCATAGAAAAAGTGAAATAACTTTTCCCCCAAATTATCGCCATGATTTTGACTTCTTCACCCATTATAAGACATGTGACGGTAAGAGTGTGTGAGAATAAGGATGAGAGATATCAAATGAGGAGAAGTCAAAAATATGGGGAGAAAATGGAATGACTTCTCCCCATTTAAACACCAACTGTCGCACAATGTATGGAACCCCGAGAAGGGTTTCTGGCTTCGCCAGAGGCCAGAGACAATCCGGGGCCTTGAAGTTGAAAGACTACCAACCTGTACGAAGTCCCTATGGCCACCTCTGCAACTCAAACCAAAACCAAAAGATTTGAAGATTTCTTCAACATAAACCAAAGCAAAAACCGGAAAGAAACCAAACCAAAGTTCAATTGCTAGCTTAACTCATTCTCTCTTTTGAAATCAATACCTCATGAAACATAAACATGATCCAATTAACCAACCAAAACCCCAAAAGTGATTTCTCAAATACCCACCAAATTGTTTGAATTAAGCCAAAAAAAAAAACCCCTTCTTTTATTCCTATCAATTTTCAAACCTCTACTCCAAAATCACCCAAATAGTTTGGTTTTGCATCACAATATGAGAATCCCAAAAGATATTACTCAAATTATTAAAGAGCGTCGTGTTGCATATCCTCTCTTCGTCTTCTGATCAACATCGTCCAGAGAATTTGGAGGACTGAAAATTTTCTTGAGTGTGATTTTAGTAGACAACCAAGAAGAAACTAACACCGTATCGTCAGAGGACAAATTTGTCTTATATTTTTTGAGTGTATATTAATTAATAAAAAAAAATTAAAAAAAAAAATTTGGTGTATACAAGTAATTATTGGTGTGCATGTAGCACCACCCCAAAAAACCACAGAAGAAAACCTAGACCTGAAAACCAAAGTTTACATGGCCGCAAGTACATACTATACACCCCATCAGATATAAATCAAGTATCCAATATTGCTAAAATGCCCCCATCAAAACCTCTAAAATCTAGTCATCTGGTGCTTCATCTGGAAATCACAGAATTCATTGAAATGAGAAGCAGGATGCTTCTGAGATGAAACGCTTGGCATCACCGGATACTGCAAAAACGGCCCCATTGACTGCACACCGGGCGCACAATAGCACGTAGACCGCCCTGGAATAATATTACTGAATTCCATCTTCTCAAATGTCCCAAATGGAGAATTATGATAAACTGAACCCTCTAATGCTGGATAATAATAGTGGTTGCTGCTAGACCCGCCATTGAATTGGGTGTAATATTCCACTCCGTTCATCATCGGAGCTGCCATGGAACTGCCATTGAACATAAGCGTCTGATCATATGGATAATCCGTCGGAAAAATGTGATCTTGTGGTTTCACCCAAGAGATTGGCTGCTGCTGCTGCTGCTGCTGCTGTTGTTACTGCTGCAGTAAACCTTGCTTCCCCTTCATTGATCCAATTTTAGTTTTCAAATATTCAAGCTTGCAATCCAATGAAAAAATCAATTGATCCTCAGTGAAAATGTTCATATCATCGTCCCATGTTTGTAGAGAGTAGTTGATTTCATTGTTCTTCTGTCGCAATTTAGAGAGCTCCTCTTCGACCTTCTTTTTCCGGTCCTCGAAGAAATTAGAGAGATTCAGGTTTCGCTTCTCGCGTTCCTCCTTGCTGTGATCTTTATACCGGTTGATAATTCGCAGAACTTCATTGGAATTCTCCGGCCATATCTCCAGTGGACGGTCACCGTGTTTGGGCCCGAATATGATCAAGCAAGCATCAACGTCGCAGAGCGTCGAAAACTCATAGCTCTTCTTCTTCAAGCCCTTCTTTCTCTTCTGGAACGTTGTGTTTCTAGATTTTTCCTTGCTTATGAGCTCCAAATTGAGTTTTGCACGACCCATCCTGTGTTTGAAGAGTAGTGTGGTTATTCAGACATGGTAAGAATCCAAAGCAAATATTAGATCATGAGAAAGGAAAATCAGCAACAGAAAGATCTAGCCATTTCAATCTTCATACCCATACCTATTTATTTAGATTTATTCAGAACAATATTATCGAAACCCATCTCAGAATTTCATGAAACCCATCAGTTTTAATCGTTAAGAACTAGATGATCATATGTGTATTTATCAAATTAAGAACGAACACCATTACTAGAGAACGAACAAAAACCAATAACTAGGTCACGGAAAAGAAGATCAACTGAAGAAAGATCCAAGTAAGAAAAGAAAAACCCATTTGAATCTTCCATCCATACGACCGATTTGCATTGTTCAGAACAAAATAATTAAAACCCATTTCAAAATTCAAAGAAAACCATTTTGATCGTTAAGAACGACATACTGTATGTATGTATATATATATATATATATATATATTTATATATATATTCTAGCTTGGTTCTTGATTAAGAATCTATTATTAAAGAGGAGATGTAAACACCCCATTTTTACACCCTTAAAACTTTATTTTTATTATTTTATTTTTGTATATTTTAATTCAATTTAATTTAATTTTGTTTCCTTGTGCGAGTGTTGTGAGTTTTGAGAGGGAAAAAAAGAGTTTAGAGAGAGAGAGAGCATATCCATTTCTTAGTCCATTTCACTAAACCCACTTCCTAAAATCCAAGTCCATTACTCTCATAGTCCATAAACCCCAAAACCTTTAGTTAAATCCTTGTTGCAAAGCTCATTTATTCAAGCCCACACTAAAGCCCAAAGTCCACAACCTTTAAGCCAAGCCTGGCCCATTACTATTCACTATATAAGCAAAGAGAAAGGGGTTTAATACCCTAATTTTTTTTTTCTTGCTGAGAAGAATTGCAAGTCTCTCTCTCGAGCCGCACCTCCCTCCCTTCTTCTTCTCTTCTATTTCCCTTCTCCTTCTTCTTCAATTTGCTGCAGCAATATCTTGGGTGTGAAACATCACCAATACAACATTATCCAACTCTGCACCCCTCCTTCATCGCTGGCAACTACCATTTCCAGCATCTCCTTCACATAGTAGCAGCAGCGGCTGCTGCCCCATCTTCTCCGGCGAGAAATCCGATCAGCAAGCCCTCCATTGCCTGGACCACAACCCGTGTAACAGTAGCACCTATTTCTTACCTCGGCTTTGAATCTCATATCGGGCTTTCAGGCTAAGCTCCGGTCATCTTCTCCAAACAGATCTGGTTCATGGCCATCCATCTATCGCAGCTCCGGCGACTTCCATCCCTGCCGGCGAACCAGTCACCATCGACTACACCTTCCAATCCATCACTCCCCTTCTCTGCTTTCTTCTTCTGTTTACGGCAGCAATAGGGAGCTCCCTCACACTGGCAGCCACACCTCCGATCTTCCATTTCCGATCACCTTTTTCGGCGAGCTTCATCACTAGCTTTGGCCAGCAGCTCTCCATCGTCAGTTTTGATCTCTCCAGAAGCAAGAGGATCTCGCCAACGATCATCCCCTCAGCCCAGATTTGATCCACCATCAATCCTCTCTCTGGTCAGTATCTCAATTCGTCAAATCTGATTCATCTCCAGCCCAATAGCTCATCATTTCTCAGGTAATCTTTTCCCTATTCTCTCTGGTATCCTTTTATTTACTTATTTATTTATTTTGATTCCTGTATAGTTAGTTTCTTTTTTGTGGTTTGTTTTCTTTCATGCTTATGAGTGAGGTTTAACTAGTTCAGATCTGGGGAGCAGTTTGACTGTAATGAAGCTCTGGTTTTATATAAAACCAGAATTCTAATTGTGATTTGAAATCTGGTTTTATTTCAAAACCATAGTGTTGTTGGCCCCTTCCTGTGTTCGTTTGGTCTAAGAGAATCATTGGGAAGGGAGGTATAACCTATAAATAGAGGAATGTTTTGGCCGAACCAGGCCTATTCTAAGCCAAGTTTTACCATAACAATCCTTGGTTTATTTTTTATACATATGTTGCAGTGTGGCCCCCGTAATCCTTGGATCCTTTAAATCCACAAGTTCTGACCACCAATCGTTGAGTCCAAGTCAAGTGACCTAGTTCGCCATTGGTCAATGGCCTTGGTACAACAGTTTTAGTTTGGCCCCACTCTGACCTCATTTTTTTAACCTTGGTTAAGTATTCATTTTAGTACATAATTTAATTTGTATATGTACATCTGTAAATTATGGTCCTTGGCCCATTAGCTTTCCTTTTGGCTTTAATCTTTGTCTATAATTTATTCCATGTGTGTATGTGATATAGGATTAGGCCGTTAGTTCCTTTTTCCTTTTTGCCTACCTCGGGCACATAGGTGGTTTCAACCCTAAAAACAACTTGCCTACTCCGTTAGTTAAAAAATACAAAAAAATCAAAAACATACAAAACAACAAAAACATTCAAAAAACCCATAAAATAAAAAAATGACTTACCCTAATAAATGAACGACCCCTAGCGCTCCCCCATGAGCACCTAGCTGCGTAACCAAATCCCTGAGTGAGATTCATAAATCTCAACTCCGCTTCCCTCAACTCAAACACGAGTTGGAAGTGACCACACTCCGAAACGAGTATAAAAACAGTCACCACCCCGAACTACTATTAGGATCTGATTCCGACTAACCGGATAAGTAGGCAGCCCAAACCAGGGTTCGACCCCAACCAAAGATAAAATTTTTACACCCCATATTGATTTGTGTTTGATTAGCAAAATTAATAATTGTTTATGAAATTTTAAGTGATTCTAAATGTTTGGCTTAGACCTAATGAGTAGGTTACCATCATTGGATGGAGGTCCTAGGATGCCTAACCCCTTCCCCAGGACCTAAACGGATCTCTTACCTAGACTACTCTGGACCGTAGACTCCTTATTTTAGATTTATCTTGGGATCCTACTTCCCTTAAATAGGTGGCGACTCTTAGAATAAATTTAGCGTTATTCCTCTACTCTCGGACCTTATCTCGACACTTAGAGATGAGAGGGGAGGAAATGCGGTAAATTTAGGTGTTTACAGCTTTGGCGACTCCACTGGGGACCACCTAAGATCCAACCTGAAAATTAGGTCAAAGCCAAACATCTTTGAATAACTTATCTTTTCCTAAAGCAATTATTCTTTTGCTAATTCTTTCTATGTTGTGGGTATGTTCTTATTCTCTCTCCTGTGCATATCATATTCATTGCATTTTAGTGTAATCACCTCATAACCCATTAGTTGGATCTATGGGGCCTACGACTGTTTGATACGTATCTTCAGTGTCAGGGGCTTTCTGATTTGTGGAGTTCAGCTGGATCACGCCTTATGGGTTGTACCCGTAGAAACGGATTCAGTTTCTCCCACTTGCGCCAATTGTCCCATTTTGGGAGTCGCATATATGGCCAAGTGTCCCCCAACCACCTTAGAAACACCTTACATTACCCCAGCATATGCATATAGTTTAGGTTGTGATATAGTCTATAAGCAGCAGTTTAGGAAGGTTTCCCCTAATCCTACTTTGCTTATAGCCTATACCCGCCCTACCTTTTGATTTAACATGAGGGTACCCATTTGTACTCATATGGTCATTCAGAAAAAGGGCCTGCGTGAGCCATTGTTGGTTTGAATAAACTTCCAACCCATCTTTAGACTTTGCATATGGAGTTCAAAAACCCAAATTTTACTGGATATCCATATCCATATTCTATCTTAAATCCAATGGGCCTTGGTTTCCAATAACCCAACTTAGTAGGTAGACTCCTATCTACCTACCCCATTGGTTTACATATGTCAAGGATCATCCCTTTCAACAAAATAATTGGTGAAAAAATCAAAATCAAATTTCAATAAAAACAAAATTCAAAAAGAAAAAAAAAGAGATGAAGTTAAAATTGAAAACTTAAACAAAATCAGAAATTCAAAATCCAAAAAAAAGAAAGTCAAAATTCAAAAAAAAAAAAAATGGAAGTTCAAAATTCAAATAAGTCAAAAATTCAAAAAAAAAAAAATCATCTATTCAATATTCCAAAAAATGAAAACTCAAAATCCAAAAAACAAAAAAATAAAGAATCTAAACTTCAAAAAAAAAAAGTCATTAATTCATAGTTCAAGAAAAATAAAACAAAATAAAGTTCAAAATTCAGAAGGAACAAAAATTCAAAATTTAATAAATTAGAAATTCAAATAATTCAAGAATCCAAAAATATATATATATATCAAAAAAAAAAAAAATTCAAAATTAAAAAAAAAGCAAAAAAAAAAAAAATTGAAAATCCAAAAAGATTTCATCATCATCATGGGGCTGCTCAATCACTACACTCCATGTTCACATGCTAGCATAACATTTTCATTATACTACCATCTCACTTTCATTTCATTGTGATGCCACAACATGTCCACTGTACATTATCCATCACCTATAGTCAATATACTTGCACTGCACGCCATTTTGGTATTTCACTACACCTACACTGCATGTTGTGACACGCTCGCATTTCATCCTTGCATTGCACTACACTTCATCATTGCATTGTACCCACTTTGGCACTGCACTACACTCACTTCAACACTGCACTGGTTGGATTTAGTAAATAACTCATGCATCATCTAGTTGGCAGCACACTCAAAAGTAGCCTAGTTACGGAGTCATGTTTTCTAAACTTTATCATTTGAAATATACTTCAACCCTTCGACTTGGTTATCTCATTTAGGAAGCTGAGTCATTCATTTTGAGTCTCATATAGCACTCACCTCATTCATAATTCATACATGCATACTCATGCACAGCATCATAATCCAATCACCTCAGTCTGGTAGTGACTCGCTCTTTACTTTCATCTTTGGACTTGCCCAAGTAGTGGAACGGAAGCAGAAAATATAGAGCATGGAGGCACATCGAGTGACCCAAAAGATCATCACGATGACTATCCTTGATCATTGGGCAAGACATCAGAGAAATCAAATTTGTCCTCAAAGATGTTACCCTAGCTCTCAACAAATTTCTGGTGGCACAGGGCAAACCCAGATTCACCCATTAACCATCCGAACAAACACCTGCTCATTTATCTTAATGACACAACCACAGTCTTCTCTTACTCAACATATCATTCCATGCCCACCCTCCGCATCGTAAAAGTGCGGGCACCACCCAAAACTTGATGGAAGCGGCCAAATTTAATTTCGAACTTGAGACCCCTGAAACATTTGTCTCCATACATCCCATACATCATCCTGCTACATCAACAAAACACCCCTGTGCCATCTAAGAAAGTCAAGCAGGGCATTTTTGAGTCTCATCAGAAAGGAGTTCCAAGAGCAAGATGTCGAGCGAGATTGATCGAAATCAAGCCGAGTTTGAGTCAGTCTTAGTTAGGCTTTCTATCGGTCAGTGTCGGCCACAGTGGCCCATGTATAAATCCAGTTTGCAACATTTTCATTTTGCAGTGATCGAGTCATCTCCATCTTCTAATTCCTTGAAATCTCTCTTCCTTTCAAGAGTATTCTCTCCTTTGGCTAATGAAGGCGTGACCTAGCACTTCTTAAAGAGTCTAGCGATCTGAAGCTATCCAAAAATATCTTTCTCCTAATAAAAAATTCTAGCTAAGCTTATTGGATCAAATAAGGGATCACTCAAACAAAAATAAAATCAGCAACCCTTAGGGATAGAGTATGATGAAGAGCAGAGAGAGAATCCTAACAGGAAACCCTCAATCCCGTGTGAGTGTTACAAAGCAGAACAAAGTTGGGTAATGATCCTACGTGTACAAAAATTAAAACCTTGCTATGCCAGGGGCAAGGATCAAGGTCAAGACCGATCAGACAAAAGGCAAGTTCATCTCCTGTTGTCTGTCGAACCCTCCAAGACACATTTCAAAGGAAAAATTGCAGGATCCCAGTTGCTGTATAGATAAAGCTCCTGACTATGACAAGGATGATCAAATGCAAAATTGTCAGACTCAGTCAATACATGAAGTACATCTACTACATGCAGAGGGGCAAGAGAAAAGATTTGCTTGAGGTGAGATTCAAAAACCCCTAAGATCTCGATATAAGTTGGGGTAACAGATTCACCACAACAGTACCCTCACCGATGCTTGGGGCAGGAATAGTGTGGTTACTCAAGATCAGTAATTATCATAGATAAGCGAGAAAGCGGATCTAAATCAAGATTTGTCCATGCTGGGGTAAAGCCACTCTCATTAAGATATGAGATTTTTCTTCAAGTGACATATCTCATCAGAGCACTCACTCAGAGTAAAAGTGGTCAAACTCTTCACACAGTTGTGCAGATCAACAAGCCAGAGCAAATGATTCGTTTTCACCAAGGCATCATCGAGTTATGCAGATGCAAAGGGCAAACTCAACATTTGTACAAGGAGCCCTGAGCCAATCAACATGGATAAGGTTAAAAAGTATATGCTTATGGTCTTGTTTGATAAATGCTTGCACTCTTAGCCTCTTCGGGAAAGGACAAGAGGCCATGTTTGTCACCTAATTCCCTTATGATTTATGTAACACCCTCGATATATCATCAAAGTTCGATAGTTAGCCCTCTTGAGCCTAATAGCCCTTCTTTCAAAAAAACTATCAACGGGACACCCTATACTCAGTCTGTTTGAACTACGTCAATGACCTGATCCTGTAAAAAGGTATGTAGGCAACCTGGAAAATCAGATTCGGTAATAACATTCAATCTATTGAGCAAAAAAATCAGCCTCAATCAAAAGAAAAGAAAAAAGAGCCCATCAAAGGAGTACAAAGACAAATGCCAAAAGAAAGAAAACGGGCAAAAAAAAAAGTCAAGAGGCGCTCAAGTAGATAAATTTTTCAATGGAAAGTTTTTTTTATCATCTATCAAAAGCAAAAGAAACAAGATTCTTATCCCCATAGTGGAAAATAATTTTTCAAGAAAAAGGGTGTCCCAAACTTTCAGTCCCCCAACCTACATTTCGTCCTATCTTAAGTCCACCTCGATCCTCTAGAGATTAACAATGCAGGCAATTTATCAGACAATATTCAAAGCAGAATACAAGCATTCAAGGCAATGATAGGGGCAAAACCTAACTTGAAACAAGTCGCAGGCATGAGCGAAAACTGGAAACGACCTCATTGTGCAAAAATTACGCGAACCCCAGGCCTAGTCTTGCGACTAGGGGCCAAAAAGGAAAATACAAAAATTGATCAACTTCGCAAGCATGAGTGAAAACCGCCAACAGCCTCATTGCGCAAAAATTATGCGACCCCACGACTTGGTCATTCCAAGGGTAAAAACGGAAAAGTTGAGAACATCAAGCGTTCAACAGTAGTTTCCTTGAGATCAAGTCAAAGTAAGGCTGTCAACGGATCGGATTCGGACCGGATCTGCCTAGATCCGAATCCGATCCGAGATTCGTCGGATCATGAAGTAACCGATCCGAATCCGATCCGATTATATATCGTCCGATCCGAATCCGAATCCGATCCGAGTAAGGTTATTTTTTTTAAAAAAAATCTATTTTAATAATAAAAAATCTAATAATTCGTTAATTAATACTAATTAATGTTAATTTTTAAAAAAATTAATATTTTATACATAAAAAATCTAAATAATATATTTAAAATAATTAAAAATTATTATTATTATCGGATCGGATTTTAATCGGATCGGATCACCCTATATCCAGATCCGATCCGATTATAATCGGATTCCACCGATCCGATCCGAATCCGATCCGACGGATCACATATAAGGTCCAAAGTTCGGCTAATCGGATTGGATTCGGATCATGATCCAGTCCATTGACAGCCCTAGGTCAAAGGAACTCCAAGCACCAATTGAAGGATTTTATAGTTGAAACAGAATCGTACCTCAAGAAAATTGCGGGCATGAGTGAAAACCGGAAATGGCCTCATTGCGCAAAAATTACACGAACCCCAGGCCTAGTCTTGCGACTAGGGGCAAAAAAGAGAAAAAGAAAATTTGATCAAATTCGCAGGCATGAGTGAAAACCAGAAATGGCCTCATTGTGCAAAAATTATGCGATCCCCAGACTTAGTCATTCCAAGGGCAAAAAAAGGAAAAAGTTAAAAACAATAAGCATTCGCTAAGTACATCCCCGAGATCAAGACAAATCACTTTCAAGCACCAGCTGAAGAATCTCATCGTCAGAGTAGACTAAGTGGCTCTTATTCCAAGCAAGGCCCAATTCAGCACATGTCAGGGATTAAAGCTCAACTTTACCAATGACACAACATGATGAGTCACATTTTGCTTAACATTATATTCTACCCCTGAGGACAAGTTCAACTACCATGTGAGGGTGATCACCTTATTAAATCCAATGAATAAAGATAGCATTTGTATTTGAAAATTTTCGGTTGTCCTTAGAATAACCAACCATGATCAGGGTCTTGAAAGTGGTTAGAAATCAATCTCATTCAAACCGGAGGGCGTTTCCAAGAAATATCTAATGATCCTCAGTTTGGTCTTCAAGGTCCTAGTGTCAGTCATGTCTCTTGGTTTGATCAGATCAATCTCATCTCAACAATTGTTCAAGACACCAAACAAGCTCGGCATGAAGCAGAAGCAAGGTCTAGAACCTCTGAAATCTCAGACAAGCATGAGACTGGTATCTAAGAGCGAGTCATATACTTAGCCCATCATCAATCCGCGTCTCTCATGGATGTCAATTTGGTTCAATCCAGGTTTAGCCAACTCAACCGCATCATAAGTCGGGTCATGTATAGGTCTGCATCTCATACATGCACACTATCCGGTCTAGTCAATGCACTCTCATCACAAATTACACTACAGTTGCACACACTCAATCGATTCGTACATATTACACTATAGTTGCACTCGTCTTGCACACACTCTATCGAGTCGCACAATTAATACACATTGCACTTAAGTTGCCACACTCATTTGCACACTCAAATTGCACACACTCAATTGAGTTGCACATATTGCACTCTAGTTGCACTCAAGTTGCACACTACATCGAGTCGCACATATTGCATTCTGGTTGCACACACTCAATCAAGTCACACATATTGCATTCTAGTTGCACTCAAGTTGCACACACTCAATCGAGTCTTAATTTAGCTGCGCTCTGTCGCTTAGCACACATGCAACCCCACATGCACCGCACCATATTTGCATCATCATGCATTTTCTCACAAGCCGCAATCATGCTAAACTAGGCAAGACCGGGAGGTCTCTAGTGAAAGCTGCGCATCTGTTTGATATCGAAATGTGTTGTCATTCATTTCTTCTGGTTGACATCGAAATGTGTTGTCACCCATTTTATCTTATCTGTCTGACATCGAAATGTGTTGTCATTCATCTCTTCTTGGTTGACATCGAAATATGTTGTCATCCATTTTATCTCGTCTGTCTGACATCGAAATGTGTTGTCATTCATTTCTTCTGGTTGACATCGAAATGTGTTGTCATCCATTTCATCTCTTCTGTTTGACATCGAAATGTGTTGTCATTCATCTCTTCTTGGTTGACATCGAAATGTGTTGTCATCCATTTTATCTCATCTGCATGACATCGAAATGTGTTGTCATTCATCTCTTCTTGGTTGACATCGAAATGTGTTGTCATCTATTTCATCTCTTCTTGGTTGACATGGAAATGTGTTGTCGTCCATTTTATCTCTTTTGTTTGATATCGAAATGTGTTGTCATTCATCTCATCTGTTTGACATCGAAATGTGTTGTCATTCATCAATTCAATCTCTAGCTGACATCGAAATGTGTTGTCACCCTCATCCAGCGCTCCGTGCGCATCTCAACTCTCCGTGAGCATTCCCCGCGCTCTGTACGCATCTTAGCTCTCTGTGAGCGTTCCTCACGCCCCGTGAGCATCTCAGCTCTCTGTGAGTATTCCCCGTGCCCCGTGCGCATCTCAGCTCTCCGTGAGCATTCCTCGTGCTCTGCGAGCATCTTAGCTCTCCGTGAGCATTCCCCACGCTCTATGTGAGTCTTAGTTTTTTGTAAGCACTCCTCGGGCTCCATGCACATCTCAGCTTTCCGTAAAGCACTCCCAGCGCTCCATGCGCATCTCAACTTTCATTGTCATGATGCTCTAGCTCCAAACACTATATCAGTCTCCATGCAGAAGTGTTCACGAGCTTCCTTCAATCCATGTTCCATATGCACCCATTTTCCCCAACAGTCCTCCGTAATGAGGCTATAAACTACTATCCTTCACTCCATCCTTTTACTTTTGGCAAGGTTAATTAGGGTTAGAATTTATTTCCCCTTTCTTTGATTTTCATAAGGTTTTCAGGTTTTCAATGTGTAAAAATGACGGTTTTTCAGTCTTTGTCGTTCCATTGCCAACACTCTCTGACAAAGAGGGGCAACTGTAAACATCCCATTTTTACACCCTTAAAACTTTATTTTTATTATTTTATTTTTGTATATTTTAATTCAATTTAATTTAATTTTGTTTCCTTGTGCGAGTGTTGTGAGTTTTGAGAGGGAAAGAAAGAGTTTAGAGAGAGAGAGAGCATATCCATTTCTTAGTCCATTTCACTAAACCCATTTCCTAAAATCCAAGTCCATTACTCTCATAGTCCATAAACCCCAAAACCTTTAGTTAAATCCTTGTTGCAAAGCCCATTTATTCAAGCCCACACTAAAGCCCAAATTCCACAACCTTTAAGCCAAGCCTGGCCCATTACTATTCACTATATAAGCAAAGAGAAAGGGGTTTAATACCCTAATTTTTTTTTCTTGCTGAGAAGAGTTGCAAGTCTCTCTCTCGAGCTGCACCTCCCTCCCTTCTTCTTCTCTTCTATTTCCCTTCTCCTTCTTCTTCAATTTGCAGCAGCAATATCTTGGGTGTGAAACATCACCAATACAACATTATCCAACTCTGCACCCCCCCTTCATCGCCGGCAACTAGCATTTCCAGCATCTCCTTCACACAGTAGCAGCAGCGGCTGCTGCCCCATCTTCTCCGGCGAGAAATCCGATCAGCAGGCCCTCCATTGGCTGGACCACAACCCGTGTAACAGTAGCACCTATTTCTTACCTCGGCTTTGAATCTCAGATCGGGCTTTCAGGCTAAGCTCCGTTCATCTTCTCCAAACAGATCTGGTTCATGGCCATCCATCTATCGCAGCTCCGGAGACTTCCATCCCTGCCGGCGAACCAGTCACCATCGACTACACCTTCCAATCCATCACTCCCCTTCTCTACTTTCTTCTTCTGTTTACGGCAGCAATAGGGAGCTCCCTCACACTGGCAGCCACACCTCCGATCTTCCATTTCCGATCACCTTCTCCGGCGAGCTTCATCACTAGCTTTGGCCAGCAGCTCTCCATCGTCAGTTTTGATCTCTCCAGAAGCAAGAGGATCTCGCCACCGATCATCCCCTCAGCCCAGATTTGATCCACCACCAATCCTCTCTCCGGTCAGTATCTCAATTCTACAAATCTGATTCATCTCCAGCCCAATAGCTCATCATTTCTCAGGTAATCTTTTCCCTATTCTCTCAGGTATCCTTTTATTTACTTATTTATTTATTTTGATTCCTGTATAGTTAGTTTCTTTTTTGTGGTTTGTTTTCTTTCATGCTTATGCGTGAGGTTTAACTAGTTCAGATCTGGGGAGCAGTTTGACTGTAATGAAGCTCTGATTTTATATAAAACCAGAATTCTAATTGTGATTTGAAATCTGGTTTTATTTCAAAACCATAGTGTTGTTGGCCCCTTCCTGTGTTCGTTTGGTCTAAGAGAATCATTGGGAAGGGAGGTATAACCTATAAACAGAGGAATGTTTTGGCCGAACCAGGCCTATTCTAAGCCAAGTTTTACCATAACAATCCTTGGTTTATTTTTTATACATATGTTGCAGTGTGGCCCCCGTAATCCTTGGATCCTTTAAATCCACAAGTTCTGACCACCAATCGTTGAGTCCAAGTCAAGTGACCTAGTTCACCATTGGTCAATTGGCCTTGGTACAACAGTTTTAGTTTGGCCCCACTCTGACCTCATTTTTTTAACCTTGGTTAAGTATTCATTTTAGTACATAATTTAATTTGTATATGTACATCTTTAAATTATGGGCCTTTGCCCATTAGCTTTCCTTTTGGCTTTAATCTTTGTCTATAATTTATTCCATGTGTGTATGTGATATAGGATTAGGCCGTTAGTTCCTTTTTCCTTTTTGCCTACCTCGGGCACATAGGTGGTTTCAACCCTAAAAACAACTTGCCTACTCCGTTAGTTAAAAAATACAAAAAAATCAAAAACATACAAAACAACAAAAACATTCAAAAAAACCCACAAAATAAAAAAATGACCTACCCTAATAAATGAACGACCCCTAGCGCTCCCCCATGAGCACCTAGCTGCGTAACCAAATCCCTGAGTGAGATTCATAAATCTTAACTCCGCTTCCCCCAACTCAAACACGAGTTGGAAGTGACCACACTCCGAAACGAGTATAAAAACAGTCACTACCCCGAACTACTATTAGAGTCTGATTCCGACTAACCGGATAAATAGGCAGCCCAAACCAGGGTTCGACCCCAACCAAAGATAAAATTTTTACACCCCATATTGATTTGTGTTTGATTAGCAAAATTAATAATTGTTTATGAAATTTTAAGTGATTCTAAATGTTTGGCTTAGACCTGATGAGTAGGTTACCATCATTGGATGGAGGTCGTAGGGTGCCTAACCCTTTCCCCAGGACCTAAACGGATCTCTTACCTAGATTACTCTGGACCGTAGACCCCTTATTTTTGATTTATCTTGGGATCCTACTTCCGTTAAGTAGGTGGCGACTCTTAGAATAAATTTAGCGTTATTCCTCTACTCTCGGACCTTATCTCGACACTTAGAGATGAGAGAGGAGAAAATGTGGTAAATTTAGGTGTTTACAGGAGAGAAATGACTAACAGTAATGCAAGAAGGCAAGAAAAAGCTTCAAGATCGAATTCAAGAAAGAAAACCTCAGATCTTCCAAAAAAAAAAGACTGTAATAAAGAATAAGGAAATTACCTTGGCGATCACTCCTCAATGGATGAAACTACAACCTCAAAGTCTTTTATTACACTATAAAAGCAAGTCTTCGAACAAGGATTTCTAAAACAGAAAGATTCTTAAAAGTGACCGTTAGAGTAGATTTGGTCGATACGCTGAAAATCTTTGTAATATAGAATGTTTTTGATATAATTCCATTACATTCTATATATTTCCACATTTTCTTAATTCTTTTTTCAAAAAATCAAAATTGTTATGACCCCTCTGTTCTCAACCCATCCGAGTCCGCAGTAATGGTTACTGGTTAGTCGCTCATGGACTCCGTCTGTGTTTTCGGCTTCAAATGGTTAAAAACCAAGAGATTAAAAACTCAAAAATTGCACAGTGGTAGTTTGATAATTACGATCACAAAGACAATGTTTTAAAACCCGACCCAGTAAGGGGACAGGTTGGTCTAAACTGGTCGGACCGTGGGGTTAATCCAGGACGACTTGATGTTCATCAAGTGATGCAATAAAATATTTAATATCGTTATAATATAAAAAATACATATTGAAAATGTCCCACACGTTTTTTATTTATAATTTTTACGAATACTTGGTAATTGATATTAGGGGTGGGCACGAGCAATCCGAGCTCAAGCTCCATAAAAGCTCGACTCAGCTCAGCTTGAGTGGCTTATCAAACAAAGCTTGAACAAGTTTTTTAGGCTCGTTCGTAAAAAGCTCCGCTCTTTTAAATATATATAAATATATTAGAAATAATAATAATATACATAAAAGTATTATATATTAAAAATATAATAATAATAATAAAAATAATAATAATATATGTAAATATATAATTTAAATACTTTAATTAAAAGTTTATTTATTAAATGAACTATATTTAATCGAGCTTGTTAAAAGCTCGACTCGACTCATGCTCGGCTCGAGTTCAGTTTGGCTCGTTTATAAACGAATTGAGTCAAGCTTAAACATCCTGATAAAAAATGTCAAAGTTCGATAAAAGCTTGGCTCGTTGGCTCGGCTTGATACTCATCCCTAAATTCGATAATAAATAGCAACCAGACTACCTTAATCAATCTACATTCATTTTTTTTTTTAAAGAATTGTTAGAAAATGAAAATAATCTCACATTTCCTTGAGATTAATAAAAAAAAAATACGAATGTATTTATTCAAAGCATGCAGTATTTGAATTTTGATTATTATTCAAACTAAAGTAGAAAAAAAATATATAAACCAATGAAATCAATGGATTAAAAATATGTTCTTTTTTCTCACATTGGCTTCAGTACCTTCTCTATATTTGATATCTTCTCCACTTTTCAACATGGGATTTTTTCTTTTCACTAGGTTGTTGTTGCAAAATTCCTATTATATATATATATATATATATATATATTTTTTTTTTTTTTTTTTCTGGAGAAAAGAAAAGGGTGTCCCTAACCCTTTGCGTCAGGATCCCTAAGGGTGCACTAAGAGCCCACAACCCACCACATTATGTAAACCTGGAAAATCCGTGCAGGATTGGCCCCAAAGGGGGAGTGAGAAGTCGAACCCAGGACCTTCCGCTTCATGAGGCATACGTCCTGGGAATCACTGGTCCACCCCTTCAGGATTAAAAATTTGTTGGTATTTCTATCAGGTAAGCCCATTTTCTTTTCTAGAAGATTAGTAACCTACTTACATAATGTAGTCATTTGGTGAAAATTGATGAGGGTGGAAGTTGAACCTACGCCTAAAGTATGAACACCTTTAGGTTTTACCACTTAATCAAGATGACACCTTCAAATTTCTTGATATTGCATTTAGTAATTAGTTTAGGATAAAGACCCCCATAAATTTTAAAATAGATAAATAAAAAATAGGCTTTGTCCATCATTCGGACGATTCAAAGCAAACCGCTCGAGTCGATTGAGTTGCGTTGGGTCAAGTGATTTTAATCGGGTTAGTCTGAGTTAGACAATCAACCCATCAAGAGTCTTGAGTCACGGGTCAATTGATCCAACCGATTAGGTCGGTCTGGGTTTTAAAACATTGGCATTGGCACAACAATGGTATTTTTTAGTAAGGAAATGTTTAACTTAGGAGTCAAATTATCTCCGGTGATAACCGGATTTCACAAATCCGGTTATCACCCCTAGAGGTCACCACGTGTCTCCTTTGACACCTCTTAACCGTGGGTAAGGTTAACCCATCCCTAGAGTTCACCCACCCATTTTTAATTTTTTTTTTTAAATATTAATTTTTTTTTCTAAATTTAAAACTTTTTTTTAGAGTTTTTTAATATTAAAAACAGGTTTTTAATTTTAAAAAAAGAATTAATATTAAAAAAAAACAACCAAAAATGGGTGGGTGAACCCTAGGGGTGGGTGAACCTTACCCACGGTTAAGGGGTGTCAAAGGAGACATGTGGTGACCTCTAGGGATGATAATCGGATTTGCTGGTGATGATTTGGCTCCTTTAATCAAATGTGCAGTAATCATTGGTCCATGCTGGCCTCTTTTATATACTTATTATAGTTTTTAAAAAGAAAAATTAAAAATTTTAGCAGTATTTTTCTTAAAATTAACCATAGTTAAATGGTGTTAAAAGGGACATCCTTAAAGGGTTAGGATTTGGTTTCTTCCGCGCCAGACCAAAACCTTTTGGCCCACTCCCAAAGCCTCTTTAAGCGCACTTTTAACCCCGAGTTCAAATTTCCAACTCTTATGATTAAATTTTTTAAAACATTTTTTAAAAAAAACTAAGGTTACATGGTTGAATTATGAAGGTTAGTGAATCTTAACTACTGTTAAGGTATTAATAGGGACACTTATCGACATGTGGGATGAGGGCCAGGCGGTTCCCATTCTTAAGGAGCAATAGTCACCTCCTCGTGTCGCACAAACCCTTTGAACTATGGTTAAAAAATTAACCACCTCTTGTGGTTAATTTTTTTATAAATATATTTTATTTAAAAACCAAAGATAGATAAGTGAATCCTAAGAATGATTGAATTTTAACCACAATTAATGAAAGTAAAAAGTGGACACGTGGCCCCAAAAATGAGGGATGAGATGGTAACTCACCTCCTCGACCGGAGGAGGTGACTATTTTCCATTCTTAAATTAGCAATAGTCCCCTCGTCGGTCTAGGAGGGGACTATTCCTCTTCTCTCACATAGCTGACCCTTTAACTCCCTTTTAACTTGGGTTAGTTTATTTTAACTCTTTAAGTTAAAATTTTTTTAAAAACTAAGGGTAGATGGATAAAGCCTAAGGGTGGATGAATCTTAACCACGGTTAAATAAGATTAGAAGGGGGCACATGGCAAGAAAATAGGAGCCGAGACTCTTCTCGCGTCACCGACCAAGGAGGTGACTAATTTTCCTTCTTCAATACCTATTTTGGGTTGAGACTTGAGAGCTCACGGCGCCTGGTGAGTGGCATTTCCGTAGTTTAGTGAGACATTATGGGTAATTGATAAATAGAGTTTCCGTATTTAAGGAGGTGAAAGTGAAAGAGAGAGAGAGAGAGAGAGAAGAGGATAAGAATAGAGATGAAGAGGATAACAGGTTTGGCAATGGTGGTTTTATTACTGATGTCGATGCAGATGGAGGGAGTCGAACCCTCGGCTTATGATTGTTACGACGCTTGCTCTACCGGCTGTGTTCAAAGGGACAGTAAGTATCCTTCCTCTTAGCTCCATTTTTCTCTATTGTGCGCCCTAGGTATTATACCTATCGCGAAGATGCCTTAAGGGATTAAAATTGTGTGTCCATCTGGCGTAAGATAGAGATTTGGTGTTTGATTTTGCATTTTCCGTTTCCTGATTTTTTCAGCAAGGCTTATGGAGCGCTGTGACCGCAAGTGCCAGATAAAATGCGATCCAGGTATTATTTCTCTTGTCCTCTTCTTTTTTGAAATGATCAACACGTCCTTGTTATTTGTTTTTGCCTCGAGAAGTTTTAGATCTTGTTATGATCCCGGATCGGTACTTGATTAAAAACAAATAGAAAATTGAGAGAAATGATTCCACTTAAAGTGTTCCCCAAAAAAAGAAAAAAAAAAAAAAGAGATCCGGATCTTTTGATTAAAAATACTAGGAACTATTAATTTCATTCCTGGATTCACCTCTAAGATTATGGTCACTTAAATACACTAAAAATAATGAAATAACATCTTATAAATAGGATCTCACAACTTTTTTGTTTTTTTGGAACTCGGGGTGTCCTCATTCCTCTTTGGGCCAGGACTAATCCGAGGGTACGACTCGAGCCCATAACCCGCCGTACCGGGTAAGTCCGGGTAAGCCCGTGCTGGGTAGTAAGAAATGGAACCCAGGACCAGTGTAACAGCCCATTTTATTCGTCAATTTTGGAGAAATCATTTGGAATTTAAATCGCGATTTTTTAAAAATACGGTTTTTTTATTGAATTATTTGCGTTGTTTTTTACGAATTATTCTAAAAAAATTACTTTTTTTTGTAGTATTTTAATCTGTATATTTTTATAATTATTAATTTATTTTTTCAAATTTTTTCTACATTTTTCCGAATATTTCGAACCCAAACCTGACTTTGTCATTATACCAGGACGTCCCACTTGGGAAAGGCCCATGAAAGTGGAAAGGCCCATGAACTGGATAACTTATTAGAATCAATGTAAGAAATTTCTATCTTAACTATATTATAACTGGATAACATTCTTCAACGTGAGCGGGGTGGAGCCAAGGGCTAAAGCTCCCCTGAAATTTTGGAGAAAAAAAATGGAAAAGGATCCAGGATCAGCATAGAAGCTTACCCCATTGACCTCATTGGTCCAAGCCTCTTTTTTTACAATCCATCAATTGTGGTTAACCTCCTAGGGTTAAGCATTCTAAACATTGTTTTTAGAAAAAATAAAAAACAAAATTGCTAATTTTAATTTAGTTAAGCTTAACCATGATTAAATAGGGGTTAAAAGGGGAGAGGTAATAGGGGCTCTAGCCCCCTTAAACTTACGAGAAAAAATAAATTCCTTACAAACTGACACAAACAAATGCGGTGGCCCATGAACTTGACCCTCAAATTTTTTTATTTTTTTTTTATAGGGCTGTGCCCCCAAACCCCCAATGTTATCCCCCCTTGCAAGAGAATCCTAGCTCTGCCCTTGAATGTGAGCATATGGAGGTGTGGACCATAGGCATGGATAGCCTTACACACTTAGGTTGTGTTTGGTTAGACTTTTGGCCCTTTAAAAGTAAAAAACTCATAAAATTAATGTTTGCTTTCAATCGAAAATGACTTCCGGCCGATGTCGGAAGTCAGGGGAGGTCGCAAAATTGGCTTTTACGGGAAGTCGATTTTACGATTTCCGCACGAAGTCGACGGAACATGGTGTTTACGATCCTATAAAAAAGAAATTTTTTTTAGGGTTTTTCATTCTCGCAAGAGACAAGAGAAAACCCATCTCCCTCGTCTCCTCTCCTGTGATCTTCGCCTGCTAGCAAGACTGTCCCGCCGTTCCCATCGGAGATCGGCTCCTTTGTCGTTGCTCCAAGGCCGACACTGCTCCCTACTCGCACAGAGTCTCATTCAAGTTTCTATCTTATTCTTCCTCCATTTTTTATATGGTTTTAATGGAGTTGGGGGATTTTGATGATTAATGGAGATAGACACTATTTCACGCAGATAGGGTTAGATATATGCAGATTAAAATGGATTGGGGGTTAAAAGGGACACGGGACATCACTGCTCTTGAATCTCTGTGGCTGTGCACACCCATAGCCCAAAAATTTTCATAAAAGAATAACAGATGGTTAGCTTAATGAATCTGGAAGGTCTTCATCCTTCATCCCCTAAGGAATCCATTAATATCTAGGAGATGGATCTAATGCCCTTGTCCCTTCTTACTTATGTTAATCTATTTTTTCTTTTGGGGTTGAACCCACAAGTTTAGGTCTGGCTGTGTGTGTGTTTAGAGAATGTGTTTTAGTTACATGATATCATTTCAATACAAAAAAACCCACAAGTTCATGTTGCATAAATTGTGCCCTAACCACCGCATTCTTTTATTTTTAACTGAAGAGAACCTACTGTGATGAATTTATTATCATTATTATTATTATTTTTTTTAAATAAGCCTTGTGGATACATGGTGTGGGGTGTTTTTGCTACAAATTGAGGGTTTTTATTAATTTAAAAATAAAAACTAAAGCCAACAGGGTATATGTAGATGTGTTTGAGATTGTGAAAACACAACATTGCCACATGCCCCCCTCGGGAATTACACAATTTATTGTTCGACTAGTGAAAACATGATACATTGCCCCCAAAGAACATAATATTTGGGGCATTATAATAGGTTACACCTTAGGAATTTTTAATGATATTTGCGGCATTCTATATTCTCATATATACATTTGTCATTATATATATATTCTATATATTAAAGGAATCCTCTAGCACAGTTAAAAGAATTTAATTTTTTTTAATTCTTATAAATTGAGAAGTTACTATGTCTTGAAAAGCCAAACACATTTTAACTTCTCGTATTTGAAAGTAATTTCTCGTAAGAACAGATCAAATGACATTTTCCCCTTAAAATGACTTTTACCTACTCTCTCGGGGGAAATTTTCCCTTTTAGGTCCCAGTTTTTGAAAAAACCCCAAAAGCAGTTTGCTTTTGGGAGACTTACTTTTTTAGGTCTCTCACGTGCGTGGGTGACAATTAAACTTGTTTTGGACGAGTATACCCCTTTGCTACCTACGCACATAAGGAAAAGAAAAAACTAGAACATAGGAAAAAAACGAAGGAAGAAGCAGAGGAAGAGAAAGGAAGAAGAGGAGGAAAAGAAGAAGAAGAAGAAAATAAAGAAAGAAGACGATGAAGACTAAAAACATTCTCCCTCTCTGCACTATTGTTCTTCTCCTAAAATTAAAACAACATTATATCGTTCACGAAGAAAGAATGGAAGAGAAAATTAATTGAAAGAACAAGGGTTGCGTGATGACTTTTTTTTTTTTTTCTATTTTATTGTTTATAAAAAAAATAAAAAGTTTTTTATTTCATTAATCTATTGATTTGTATATTGAAAAAAATTAGGAATATCGAATTTTTAATTCGATAAATTGAAAAAAAATTAGGTATATCAAGAAAAAAAATTCTATATACCTATTTTTTTTTTCGATTTATTGAATTAAAAATTCGATATTCCTAATTTTTTTTCGATATATCGAAAAAAATTGATATATTGATTATTTTTTTGATATATCGAAATTTAATTCGATATATCTAAAAATAATTTCGATATTTTGAATTTTCCTTCGATTTTCACGATATTTTATTGGATTTATCAAATTTTTTTTCGTTCTTCAATTTTTTTTTGAATTATCAAAGTTTTTTTTCGATAAATCAAATAAAGTATTCAAATGGATGAAGATCCAATCGGTTGGATGATGAGTACACGTGTATCGCCCCCACATGAGTATACAAGTACCCATCTTCTTCTTCTTCTTCCTTTCTGTTCCTCTTCTTCTTCCATCTTTTTTTCCTCTATTCTGGTTTTTTCTTTTCCTTATGTGCACAAGTTGTAGAGGGGTACATTCGTCTAAAACGGGTTTAACTCTCACCCACACATGTGAGAGACCTAATAAAATAAGTCCCTCAAAAGCAAGCTATTTTTGGGGTTTCTTCAAAAGGTTGGTCCTAAAAGGAGAAATTTCCCCTCAGAGAGTTACTTTCTCAGGAAGTTCTCCTTCTAATTTCTAGAGAAGTTTATCCAAACAGGCCTTTATTAATGGTGTATGAGAATGTACCAAGTAAGGTGCTCAACATTCTCGTCCCCTAAAAATTACCCATTATCTTCAAGGACCAATTATGAAGTTGATGTTCCTTCTGGGTCGGGGGGCCATCCAATTACATTGTCTAGAAAATGGATAACAATATGCGATCGAAATGTTTTGTTAAGGATATTTTGTCCATCAGATTCTTCCCATAAAAGTGTGGCACTTTGACATGTGGGGGTACTTGGCGACACCATGTAGTATTGGTCGAAATTCTTAATTTCCTCAGTTTTTATTTGACACTTCATCTTTTTTGAGTAAGTATAAGATCTTCAATCACTTGTTATCGTTGCACCCAAAACATCATTTTAACAAGGCTCTTTTTCATTTTAGTTAAGAGTGCTAGGATTTCGCCGACCGGTTCCTTGATCTCCACCACTATCTATTTACATGCTAGTCTCTCGGATAGCTACTTTGATACTAATTGTTACGGTCTTGGATGGTTACTTGATTATAAACAAAGAATTATATATAAAATTAACAGATCTCGTTAAAAGGATATCTTAAATCTCTATATTAGGGAGACCAGTATCTACTTGTTTTAATATTAAGAACTATTAATTTTATTCATTCACTGATTAACCTCGATTAATAGTTTGGTTCTTAGCTTTGAAAGGCGAGAAAGCATAGACACAGAGAGTTAACATAACAAAGAGGAGAGAGAGTGCTCATCATTTAGTCAAGATAACAAAGAGAGATTCATGATTGTTTTTAGCTTTGAGGGGTAAAAGAGCACATATTGAACGCGAGAGAGAGGAGGCATGCTATGTTGACTTTCCTTCTTATTAACTTCTTTTTTTTCTTTTGGGGAACTAGAAGATAAAAAATGTAGTAGTTTTTTTGCAAGGCTTGCCACTTATTTTTGTCTTCTTTTTTTTAAAAAAAAATGAAAAGAAAGTAGCTGAGAAGGAAAGTTGACTTAACATTATCCTTTATATATTAGCATAAATAAGTATGAGAGCCGAGCACGGTACCCTCACAAGAGGGCAATTAACAGCCTGGCTACACTTGTCATTAATCAATGACTTATGTTCCGGTGCGGCAAATTATATTCAAGTTCGAATATTCTTTGACACTTACTAGGGAGCTTGTCTCTGGCAAGCAAATAAAAAAATTGCTATTCAGATTTATAGCCATGATCGCATTTACTCCAAATTTTTCCATAGGCGGAAGATGGGCCTAATACTTGGAGATGTTTTATTATTTTAATGGTTTAAAAAACAAAAGTCAAAGATTGTTTGACATTTGTATGGCCCTAGTTGCATCTTGGAAGATTTGCGACTGGGGCAAGCAAAATCCTTGCATTTATAGTCGAATTACATCTTAGTATTTATTTCCTAGGGAAGGAAGCTATGGACAGGCATTGATGGCTATTTCACTTGTATCCATTAACACTTGCTAGAGTGGAGCAACACTTGTCCCATTAAGGAATTAGGTCAGCTGAACTCATTATTTTGAGAAACAAATTGTAAAAAGGATTTTGCTAGCCCTAGTTGCAAATCTTCCAAAGACGCAATTGGGGCCATACAAATGTCAAACAATCTTTGACATTTGTTTTTTAAACCATTAAAATAATAAAACATCTCCATGTATGCATTACGGTTATGGTTGTTTTATAAATTATAACTAGCAAATACCCCGGGTGTTGAAAGAGTGACAAATAGGACAATCAACAAAATGAAGAAAATAGTGACAATATTATGATGAGAAATAAAACAATTAAAAAAAGAAAATGTTGAGAATTTGGTCGGTCTTGAGTGATTGTTTTATATGTATCATCTTTTATTTGATATAATATGTATCTTATTAAAAAAATAGTGTTATAATCTTAAGATTCTTGCTATATAGAGACCAATAAAAAAAAAACATTCTGGCTATAGAAACTCTTGTAGTGTCTAGGAAAAGCTTATGTAGCCAACCACTCTAACTTAATTGCATAAGACGTGCCAAACCATTACATGTTTGAGATTTAATGATGATAATGAAAAGCATATTGGATTTATCTACTATTTATATGAGATTAGGGAGAAGGTAATGTTTAGGAAAATCTCTATCGAACCACACTAACTTAAGTGAATAAGACGTGTCAAACCCTTACATGTTTGAAAATTGATGATAATTATGAGAAATGTCTTGAATTTGTCTACTATTTACAAGAGATTAGAGAGAATGTAGTGTCTAGGAAAAGCCTCTCTAGTGAACCAAATAAGTGCATGACTTCTCAAACCCTTGCATGTTTGAGATTTGATGATATTAATGAAAAATGTCTTGGATTTGTCTACTATTTAATAGAGAGTAAGGAGAAAATAGATCGAGAGTTAAAAAAAATGTGAGGATGATATCTAATACAATTTAATAAATTGTAATTAAAGAATGAGATGAAGATAGAAGAAGAAAGAGATGCTTGGGTTTCATGTTTTTAATAATTTAAATATTAAAATTTAATTAACTGTAATTAAATAGTAGAATTGAAAGAAAGAAGATATGCTTAATGTTACAATTTAATTAATTACATTTAAAGCATAGGATTGAAACAAAGAAGAGATGTTCAAGGGGAAACACCTAAGAGTCGCGTGAGAGGGTGAAGGTGAAAGTGGGCATCTTAGATTAGTAATTATCAGTTATAGGGAGGAAGATGATTTTTGTTTTTAATAAACAGAATATTAATGAAGAAAATGGTGGATGAATAAAAGAAAAAGAGTGACTTCCACTTGTTAAATTTAGTTTACCGATGTGGCCTCATAAATGAAGAGTAGTCCTACGTGACATCAAGAGGAATCTATACATGACATTGAAAGGGACATTTTAACTCAGGTATATAGTTCCAGTATAGATTTCTCATATATTTTAAATTGATACTTAAGTTGGGATTGTGTGGTGTGCTGTGCAGGTCTTCTTGTTGAGGCGGGTCGAGCTTGACCGTTTAAAGTATGAAAGATTGATGGAAAAATTCATCAAATGGGTTCTGCAATAATAAATATATATTAATGCTAAGCCATTAATGAAAGTGTTTTTTTTTTTTTTTTCTTTTTTGTTTGTATCTTGATCTTTGGCACGGGTGAACATTTGTAGTACGATGTCAATGGTGATAGTATTAGTGTTCCTAACTAAATGATAATAAAGACAGAATCAAGAATAATAATAGTCACTTGTGAGTTGTCCTCTTTCATTGCTTCAATAACACATCCTCCCTTGCTTCAAGAATATATCATCTATTTATAAAACAATTAAACTATCTTATATTTAGAAAATTAACGACTAAGAATGACAATTAGATTACAAATAAGAGCTTAACTACAAACAAGAGCTTTGGTTTTAGAGATAATGAGAGCTCCTCAAAACATGTCTTATTTTTGTGTAAGAATTTTAATTATAAATTAGGTTTTTTTGTCATATAAATATTTTTACATAATTTTCAAAATACCCTTGTCAACAAGAGCTCCTCTTTGTAGTTAAATTATATAAATAAATTAGGTAAGATGATTAAGCAAATTTAGATAGATCTTGTCTATTTTGAATTGATCCAAGTAAAACTAGATATATGAAAAAAACACATGTAGATAGTAAAACCATTTGGTAGTGCATAATAATAAACAATTATTTTAGTAAAGTTGCGTTTGGTAATATCATCTTATTGCATTGCATGTTATTTTTTAAAACTAATTTTCTATTTAGTAAAATTCCATAAGCCGGAATAATGTAAATCTTAGAATAATGTAAATCACAAATGGACAAACAGTAAAAAAAAAAAAATGACGGAAATAGTTGAAAATGAATAAACATATACTCAAAGTTTAGAGATTCTAATTAAACAGAGTCTTAAAATGGCTATCAAATCTACCTATAACTATTATTCTAAGAGGTGTGCTTGTCCTACTCTTTGGCTGAAAGCAAGTACTCAGCCAAAAACCAATTAGGACATAAATGGATAATTGTTGGTTTTTGCCTAATAATAGGGAATGCATGAGAGTGGGGTTAGCACGGCTCTTATTTTAATTTAAATAGTTCTTACTCAAAGTGGGAGACTAGATCGTATGTGAGGCGTCCACATAAAATGTATCCCTGCACGTAGGTGGTGGAGGGTGTGCAATTAGTGTATTATTTCTTTGGATAACGGGGTGTCCCTAACCCCCCGGGTGTGTGACGAGGGCCCGCAACCTGCCACACCATGTAAGTCCGGAAAACCGGGTGGGACTGGCCCCAAAGGGGGAGTGAGGAATGGAGCCCAAGACCTCCCGCTTGGCAAGAATCCCAGGAACCATTGGTACGCCCCCTTCGGGGTTTCTTGATTTCTCGTTCTTCTTGATTGTGATGATGACTGGCATTGTTCTTGCTAATACGGTCCCAATCTATTGATTTTGATGTATACATGATGATGTGCATGTTTGTGTGATTTTTTTTTTGATAATATACTAAACACACACACTACACTCACTCACACACATACAGGTTTGGTGTTTTGGCTAAAAGGAGAACCCGAGTGTGAAATTGCAAATCCCTCTTAATATAATCTGGGAAATAAAATTAAAACTAAAATTTAACAAGAAAAAGAGGGAGACCTGTTTGGAAATGTTATTAAGGCTGTTTTACTTGATGGTCCATGTCACTGGGCTCAACACCCTTGAGAGGATTAGGCCTGATGACGTGGGCCACTTAAGATAGCGGCCGATTGTTCAGCGGCTCAAATAGGCCCCTTCCTCTTCCTGTTATTATTATTGTTCTCTCTAATTTAGGGATGTATCCAAGCCAAGCTTGCTCATCGGCTCGACTAGATCAAGCCAAGTTCAAACTGACATTTTTGGCTTGATTGAGCAGAGTTTGTTTCAAGCTTGAAATCCCAAGGTACATTTGATTTGGCTCGGCTTGAAGCTTGACTCGATTGAAGCTTGAATTGGCTTGAGCTTAGTTTGGCATGAATAATAATAATAATTTTATAATATTGATACTACTACTACTATTATTATTATTATTATTATTATATTTTTTAAATGAATCAAGCCAAGCTAGATCCACTTGAATCAATTCGAGCTCATGCCAAGCCATTCATTTCAGCAAGCTTCAAGCCTAGCATTTCAAGCTCAAGCCTGGTTTTAACAAGTTCAAGCCGAGCTCGTACTCGACTCAACTCAACTCAGATAATACACCTTTACTCTAAACAGTGGAACTTATGTATGATATGTTCCTTGTTGGTAATGCGTAGGGGTTTCAATGGGCTGGGCATGTATTGTTATATATTTTTCAACAGGCCCGACCCAAGCACGGCCCATTGACAATCCTAAGTATTGCGCGTCTACCACCCTTTATCTTAAGCCTAAAGCCCATTGACAATCTACCAAGGCAGACTAAATAAGGTGTGCCTGGAGTTGTAAAGCACTCTGATAGCAGCTGCATTTTGTATGTCAGCATTGCTAGATGGGTAGGGGTGTCACGGGCCGGGCTTGTGCTTGCATTTTTATAATTTTTTTAATAGATCTGTCCCAAATTCAGCTCGCTGGTTAAGGGTGTAATGGGCTGGACTTGGACCAGAATTGTGACTGTTTTAAATAAGCCCAGCCCGAGCTCAACGCATTTACAATAGGCTTTGAAGCCCGAATTTGGCCCAATTGAGTGAGTTTGGACGACAGAGTTGTATCCCTTGTTGGGCTTTTCTTTTGTGGGCGGCCTAACATCCCCATTTGAGGTACTCCTTTCCTAATGTTAATTGTTTGTTCTTTATTATACTTATCATATGCATTTGTCCCATATCTACAAAAAAATAAAAAAGATAATCTAGCCTAATTAAAACTAGAGACTTAATATATATATATACAAGTAAACCGGCCATGGAATCTGGTATTGCCATGTGGCAAAATCTCCATTGGAAATGCCGGCATCATCTAATACATATATATATATATATATCTAATTATCATCAAATTCTGATTAACCTCCTAATCAAGTGACCTTCACCTTTCTCTTCTGCTATGAACCATCCTTATATGGCAAGACCTTCAAACTTCTCAAAGAGAACAAAGAACAACCCTTTCCTCCCCAAATCCAATCCACCCTTTTCAAATGATAAAACATTTGTTTGGTCCAACTTAGCCTTCATGCCCGACGACCAACGATCCAGCGTTGGAAGCAATGATGCCTTCCGTTCACCGGCCGAAGAGAATGAGAAGAAGAAATACTACAGAATGGATATTACTGAAGAGGAGCTTAAGATAAGGGAGGAACTAGAAAAGGAAATAGAGAAGGAACTGGAGAGGGAAATCATGGAAGGCATACTTGTTCTAGTACACAGGCTTAGTGATCTGAAAGCCAAACAGATAACTCAGGGTTTAAAGAACTTCTGTTCGGATTCTGGCAATCTTTGTGATAGTTTTTCATGTAATCTGTGTGACGTTAATGCTCGTGGGAGTTTACGGGATTCAAGACAGCCGACAAACGAAAACGTCGCTCGCAACTGTGTTAGAGAACCAGTTTCTAATTGTTCTAGTGTTCGATCAACCACACCCAGTTCAGGTTACAGAAGAAAGAAGAATTTGGGAAGAAGAAGAGCTGAGAGATGCTTTTACATGTAGTTATCTTATAGTTTAACCACAGGGAATTTCAGTAATGTGAGGCATGACTATGTAGGGTTATTTTGGTCATTTTGAATCTATTGTTTAATGGGTACCTTTTTAATCATCACTCTAAAGAAATAAATTTGCAGGTCTCAGCTTAGAATAAGCTCCACTTGCAGCATTTAGTTAGGGTTTGGTGACATAAGAAGTTAAATATCTTTGGATGATCCTCATGAAATATCATCTAAAGCAGTCTGTGGCAAGTATACAAGGACAGTTAGGTTAAGCAAAATAGCAAATTAATGTGGTGTTAAACATCTTGAAATATAGGGCCGTTAATGGGCCAATCTGATTAATGTGTTAATGGGCCAGTCCAATTAACGGGCTTTTCTTTTCATCCGTGTCGCACCGGTTTGCATCTTTAGTTGTAGTCGCTAAAATCTGACTAGCCAGGAAACGTGGCGAACCAGGTGTCAACAGCTGGCTCGCGGCCCTTCATGATTACATAGTTGGGCATGCTTGGGTTTAGAGGCTATGCCTGGTGGCCCATTAGACTAGGCTTCTAATTGGATTTAGCCCAGCCCGATAAGGCCCGATTATTAACACTCCCCCCCCCCGCCAAAAAAAAAAAGTATTTTCCTTGACTTTTTCTTAGGTGGGCGATTAGTAAGCAAACCTAGGTCAGGCCAGGCCCATTGACACCCTTACTCATATATCTAGCACCATATCTACTGGGCTTAGCAAGGTTAGCTGACTTGGGTTAGGTTAGGTTAAACTGTAGGCAATGTTCGTTTTTGCCTGTGCATGGGCTACGACTGGTTATTGCCTTTTTTTCTAGGCCCAACTGCTAAATTGAGAGCAAATGCTTAAAATTTCTCAGTCAAGGGATCAATTAAACTATAAATTAATCAATCAGTAGTCTCATAAGAAGAGGCAGGTGCTGAGTAATGTTCCTAGAAACTTAATAAGGCCTAGGCATACTCTCCATTGAAAATGGCTTCTTTTTATGTTTTCCTTGAAGAAAAAAGGTGTGTTTGGTTACAGAGGTAACATTGAGCAATGTCATTTTAGCCCCGCACCACATACTGTTGCACATAGGTCAAAGCTGGTAGACTTGGTTTAAATCCAGATAGATAGCGAAATTGCGTTTTTCGGTAGAGTATGCTTTCAGTGGAAGTGTAAACTTTGTTACCAAACATGTCAATTTTTTTTATATTTATCAAAAAAAAAAAAAAGGAGATATGATGAGTAGGGGTGATACTCGAGCCGAACAAGCCGAGTAGTGGGGTGTTCAAGCTCGACTCGTTAATTTTTATTATTGTTCGAGCTCAGCTCAAACTCGGTTCAAACATAAATACTATTGTTCGAACTCGGCATGTGAAAACATAAATGAATTCGAGCTTTTAACGAGCCTAATGATAAATAATTATTAAATTAATTTTTTTTAAACACAATCTCTTTTTCTTGTGAAAGTGTTATCATGTCAAGCCGAGCTATATAAGGAAGTGTAGCCAACTAATTTGGCCCTTCTCATCGAGCCAAGCCGAACAAAGTGAGTGGCTAAGTCCAGCTCTCTTGGGCCTTGGCCCTTCTCTCTTTCTCAATAGTCAATTCCTATTTAATAGGCAACATTACTTGAACATCACATTTCCTAACCGATGTGGGACTATCTTTGGTCCCACAGCAAACGTTTTTTTTTTTGGTAACACATATCACACGTTTGTCTTGCCTTTAGCTATTGCATTTGTTATAATTGATTTAACCAAAAAAAAAAAAAACTTGTTACTTTGAAATACACAACCCGGCACCACACACACCCACACGGCCACACACACAGACAACACACACACTCACCACACTCATACCACACTTATTTAAATATATTTTAAATATATATATATATATATATATATAATCGAACCAAGCTTTTATCGAGCCGAGAAGGAATGTGTTCAAGCTTGGCTCGTTTACTAAACGAACTAAAAAGCGGTGTTCAAGCTCAGCTCGTTTACTAAATAAACAAATGATACTCGAGCTTTTAACAAGCCGAGCCTCAGTAATTCACAAATATTTTGTTCAATAACCACCCCTAAATTGATGAGTCAATATCTCAATAGAGCAAATATAGCTGAGTGGAAAAAAATAACGAGCAATAATTTAAGAAATAAATGCATTCAAGAAAACCAAAAATAACTCCTATGGATAATAAAACTAAATTAATTAATTGATAGGATTTATACATATTGAAAATTAAGATTAATTATATTAACAATGATAATAAACGAGTCGTTTTAAGTTGAAGGCTCTAAAAATTATGAAGAAAAGGCCAAAAAGGAAATAAATAGCTTTAGTGAGAAAGATTATAATACTACACGCTCTAGCCATCTCTTTTTTGGTTAAAACTACACAATCACCACAAGACGATGGTAAAGGCAACACGAAAGAAACACACAGCACACACGCACATTACACTGAATAAGTTTCACCCACTGAAAACCTCAAAACGGGTACCACCGTAAGACGGCATGAGGAATTAATAAATTAGACTAAGTGATTTAGAGTTGAAAAAATGGATTGCACAAACAATAACTGAAGTTATGGCTATATATATATATATATATATCTTTACTATTATAATGCGAGAGGCAGGCGAAGCCTGATTTTTCCAAAATTCTCAAACTATCTTTATATAAAACAAAATTTTGATTTAATGTTTTAATTTAATTCCCAAACTACCCCTTTGCTCATCTATCTATTTAAAAAATAGAATCACAACCAATCGCAATTGAATTTGAGGAGAGTTCAATCACACCTGTGGGTTAACACGTGCCCCTTTTAACTCCTATTAACTGTGGTTAACTCCTTCCCCTCTCTCTCACGTGCATCACACGTGCCACCCACTAGTATATATATATATTGGAATCGGTGATTAACTTCTTTTTTTTTTCCTTGTAGGGCCATTTGAGGAACGACAATATATAGTGTGTTTTTCAACACCCATTTTTAATTTTAAAAAAAATAGAAAATAATATTAATAGAGAATACATTATAAAAAAAAAAAAAAACAGTGACGACATCTAAAGCCTTACCCTTCATGAAATCTAAAATTAAAAAATATAGTATCCAAAAGTACTTGGATTTTTACTTCTAAAATATATAAATTTCTCAAGTCTTCTCTTGAAAATTCTATTTGTTAATGCAATAGCCTCAGACAGTTTTTTTCTTCTTGTTTTTATTTGAAATCACAGGTCAAAATCTATCAGCAAAGAAAGTTTGGTTACATTCACCGTCTTCGATTTACTTTGACTAAATCAATTTACTTCTTTTGGTGTGACCAGGTTACCAAGTTCGTTACATGTTATAGTGAACCGCGAATCGAGCGAACTCGAACTGGTTCGTAGTTCGGTTCAAATTATTTCGTGAAATTGAACGAACCAAAGTGGTTTCAAATCAATCTTAGTTTATCAAAAAACATTTATTTAAATTCACTTATATTTTTCATTAAGTTCAGCAAATTTATACTTGGAGTTCACAAACCACCATTTCTTCAAAAAAAAAGTTCACAAACTACCATAAATTTTTTTCAAATATGTATTTGTAATATATTGTTTACATGCTTAAAAAATATATTTTTATAATGTAGAACCCCTGACCTTTTCACAGTTAAGGTATGACATTTTCGTTGTCATTTTGCTTTTAAAGAAGTGTAATTAATAAATAAGGAAGAAATTGGAAATTTCGAAATGTCAGAAATGTTCCTTTTCGAAGTACGAACACAACGCAAGTTGAATCGTCAAAATCGGACGAACGAGTCAAAAGATATGGCCAAAACAGTCTGTACCTGTAGGAAGACGTACTGTGTTCATCCGTTGTACAACTCACCACGGGCACGTTGTGCAGATCACCACGGGTACGTTGTACAACTCACCACGAGTTGGCACTATTCATGGCACCACGAGTTGCACTATTCACGGCACCACGAGTTGGCACTATTCATGGCACCACGAGTTGCACTATTCACGGCACCACGAGTTGGCACTATTCACGCCACCACGAGTTGGCACTATTCATGGCACCACGAGTTGCACTATTCACGCCACCACGGGTTGGCACTATTCACCGCACCACGAGTTGGCACTATTCACGCCACCACGAGTTGGCACTATTCATGGCACCACGAGTTGCACTATTCACGCCACCACGGGTTGGCACTATTCACGCCACCACGGATTGGCACTATTCACAGCCACCACGAGTTGGCACTATTCACAGCACCACGAGTTGGCACTATTCACGCCACCACGAGTTGGCACTATTCACGCCACCACGAGTTGCACTATTCACGCCACCACGAGTTTGCACTATTCACGCCACCACGAGTTGCACTATTCACGCCACCACGAGTTGGCACTATTCACGCCACCACGAGTTGGCACTATTCATGGCACCACGAGTTGGCACTATTCACAGCACAATGTGTTCAGCACTATTCACGGTCCTCGCGTCATTGCAGAAATCCCAGTAAGGGTATTACGGTCTTTTGGTCAGTTCACTCTTACCTTAAGAGTTTAACCCGAGCCTTTAGGGCTTCATTCGACACTTAGAGAGTTTGAGAGAATAGGAGAAAGGGGAGAAGGCGATTCCAACCTAGGGTTCCCATTTTGGAGAGAAATCAAAGGGTTTTGAAACCCTAGATCAACCTCCAGCCCATTTTCTTCAAGATCAAGGCACAAACTCGTGAGGAGCATCTCCTCAAACTAGGGCAGCAGCTACACAGTCGTTTTGGAAAGGGGTTTCTTCCTCATTTCTTCAAGGTCGGTACTTTTTACTACCCTCCTAGTTATAGTTTTTCTTTCCCCTTCATTTCTCTTTATTTTCTTTCATTATACATGTGCTATGAGATGAATGGTGGTGAATGGTTGTGAATGGGTGTTAATGGAGAATGGAGATGGAATGGGCGACTGGATGCCAATGGTGTTGTGTGATGAACAAATGGGGAAGGGCATTGTTCAAATAATGAATATACATGTATGATTTGAGAAAAAAAAAAACCATCTAGAAAAGCATGTTGTAGGGTAAATCCAAAATGAACACACCATGTTTGATGAAATGCCAAGGTGAATACAGTGAACTGTATATTTGGAAATGCATGCCTAATGAAGTATGAATATTGCTAGGGTCTATGATAGTGTGTTTTCTGCTTTCCCTAAATGATATGAATATTACATTGCTCAATCATTGATACTATATGTGTTGTGAAATTTCCCAAATGTCATGTTTAAATTTAAATGCAAGTATGTACACGATTCCCACGAGCACGGCATGCATGACATGATTTATCGAGGTTTACAAGAACATGATTAGAGGTGGGACATATCTTCCGATATGTTTTACCTCGTTCATGACAAGACATGGCATGACAAGCATAAGCATTCTAGGAAGAAGGGTCTCCCTTCTCTCACAAGTAGTTTACTCTTCCAAGCAAGCATGACAAGACATGGCATGACAAGCATAAGCATTCTAGGAAGAAGGGTCTCCCTTCCCTCACAAGTAGTTTACTTTCCAAGCAAGCATGACATGGCATGACACGCATGATATGACAAGATAAGACAAACATGACAAGTTTCAAGTACGAAAAGATATTTCAAATCAAGTCAAGTACACGATGTTTTCAAGAGGATTTATCGGTTTTCTACGAATTACAAACATGATTATAAACTGCTTTACTTCCTTGTATGATATGAACTGTTTCCGTTTGACATATATAAACTGCTCCTGATTATGTATTGCCATTTTTATGCTATAATTGTTGGTTAGTATTTAGTACCCGCTGAGTATTCCATGCTCAGCCGTACTTCTTATGTCGGCAGGTTCTGAGGGAGCTGCTGCTCCATTTGATGTTTGTGCTCCTGGTCCATGGGTGGAAGAGGAGTACGTCGAGGAGCCTTTGGAGGAACCCCCCGTAGAGGGTTACCAATAGGTGGTTGTAGATTCTGAGTGGATTAGCTGTGGGTGAGATGAGAGATTATATCCATGTATTTTTGCGGGTCTGTCCGTACTTTCTTATGGATTGCTTTAGTATAAAACTTGAATTTAAGTATGTATATACGTAAAGGGTTGTTAGTCTTCCGCTGTGCCATGATAGAGTATGTTTCCGCTGATAATGTCCTCTATTGTATATGCTCTGTGGGTTTTTGCAGGATGGTTTGTCAAGCAAGTCATGCAAGTCATGTTTAGTCGTCCAAAGTTCACTCTAATTCCTAGGGTGGGTTTTGGGGCGCTACATATAATATACTATAAAATATATATTTTATTTTACATGCTTAAGTAGCGAACCAAGCTAGTGAACCAAACTAAAAAAATTAAGCGAACCGAAAAAAGAATTATCTCATCCTACCCCTAGCAAACCGGGTTGACTCTAGAGTGACAAACTACGAACTGCGAACCCTAATTTGAACCGATGAACCAGGTAACATTGGGTGTGAATTTTTATATCTCGACTGCTTAGTCATTTTCTTTTGTCATAAAATTTGAAAAGTAGCTTTTTTTTAGATGAAATATCTTTCATGAGGATTTTTCTAGTGACACTCTCTTTTTGGGACAAGAAGATGGAATTTATGATAAGCCCACAACAACCTACACCAGTGTTGTGAAAACCGGACCAGACCGGCTGGTCGAATTGGTGGAACCGGGAACTGGCACCTTCATCGTTTCCCAAAATCCTCAAAACCAGTACTCTTTAAGAACCAGCCAGAATCGCTGAATTGATCAAAAGTGGCCAGAACCGGGAAAAATTAGGGGAAATGAAAAAAAAAATTGTTTTTTTTTTTTTTGTAAAAAGTACACAGTTGAACCGGTCGAACTAGGAACCGGCCACTCTACCAGTTTGATGCCCGGTCCAATTTTGACAACACTATCCGTCACAAAATCATTGTCTTCTTGTCCCTAAAAGGAGAGACTAGAGAGTGCAATAGGAGGAGAGTGTGGGTAGCACTCTACCTTCTATTATTACTTTGGATATGAGGATATGTATATTTTGGTTTTCTGGTTGAAATGATATCATGTAACTAACACACACAGCTTACCTAAGGTAGCCGCTAAGGTGCCATAAGGTAAGTCCAAGTAACCACTCCAATTGGAGGTTACTACCGACTTATATGAGATATTTCCCATTATTTTATTTGGGTAAATCACTTGGGTATCTAATTTGGAAGGAAACTAGAGAGAGAGGACTCGATGGAGGACACACAAGCCTTGGTCAAAGTAGGAGAGCCTTTTCTCACTCCAGATCAAATATATTATACAAGCATACTTCACTCTATATATATAAATAAAGAAACTACCAGAAAAAGCCTGATTAATATTTGTATTTATTTATTTGTAATTGTTAAGTAAACTACTCCCACCATCCTTAGTCATGTCATCACCTTAATTCATTGAAAAAAGAAGAAGAAGCATCTGCTTGGAGCATGCTCCTCCCTTAATAATCATTATAGCATGCCTTGGATTTCCTCTATGAGTCATGAACCTTGCATGTGCATCCCATAAACACCAATGCATTGAAATGTACATGAGTAGGGTGCACGAGAACTGTTGCACGAAAAGCACGCTTAGACCACATAATCATTGCTTAAGTTAGCGATAAACATTCATAAACACGATGTTTCGAAATCTAAAGCCATTGATTAGGTATTTCCTAGAACCTCTGAACACATATATGAAACTTTTATAGAGTCTATATGTAACATAAAAAAGGCAAGTTTAGCGCGTGATTTTGCTACAATGATGTATTGTGCTAGGTGATGGTTACAGAATCTCAAATGTTCCGTTCGGATTGGCGAGAAATACACTCGAGGCTAATCTAGGTGCATCACCACCCTATTTATGTCTTATTAAGATGAGAATGTGGCTATTGATTTGAGACTATAACAAATAATTGGTGTCATCTCTATATAAATCCTATTATGGTCATTGTGAATCATCTAAAAAATCTACTCAATTAACCATTATTCTATTATGGTATTAGAGCTAACCTAATATTAATATTACCTGAATAATATAATGTATCATACTCACCTTATTGCAATACTCTTACTGTAATCTCTAATATATACTAGACTCATCACAATGCATCATTTTTAGTTTTCTGGTTATGAGAGAGATCTAAATCATAGGTAACAAAGTTACATGTTAAAATTTCACGGTTCAAGAAGAATGAAGAAGATGCAAAAGGAAAATTTTCAAATAATTGACAAATAAATATGAATTAAAGAGAGAATAGAATTCCAAGACATGGGTATCTTCACATGCCCCGTGAAAGATGATATATGAGTACATGGGCAATAAAATATGCGAGTCTAGTCAGGGTTAGTAGTTAGGAGAAAGAGAAACCCACTAGAGTTTCAATGGGTAGATACATGGCTATTCAATGCCATCATCAAAGGAAATGCTAAATGGGTAGGCGTGTAAGCCTACTACTATTCATTTCCCTCTCTCTCTGTCTCTCTCTCTCTCTCACAGTGGAGAGGAGTGGGAGAGTTTTTATTTATTTTTAATATATTTTTTGGTTCATTGGAAGCCACGTGGACCTTGGGATACACAATGAGGGTAGCCCCCTCCTCCACCCCTAAACCCCCAACCCAGATGTAGTGGGCCTCGGATTGTCTCTGCCAAAGCCAGAAAGGTGGTCTCGGGCGACCACAAAATAGGGGACATGTGGTGATAAAAAGGGGGGCCTCGGATTGTCTCTGCCAAAGCCAGAAAGGTGATCTCGGGCGACCACAAAATAGGGGACATGTGGCGATAAAAAGGGGAGAAATCATTCCATTTTCTCCCAATGATTTTGACTTCTCCCCACTTGATATCTCTCCTCATTTATCTCTCCATTTTATCGCTGTGTCACATAATGTGTGGAGAAGTCAAAATCATGGGCCTATGAAATGACTTCTCCAACCACATGTCTCCTATTTTGTGGTTGCCTGGGAAGATCCTTTCTGGCTTCGCCGGAGAGAATTTGAGGTCGATGTAGTGGGATTCAATCCCAGGCCTCTGGTACAACATTGAGAGACTTTAGCATCTAAACTAGCTGATACTTATTATTTTTAATATTTCTGTTTGATATAGTATTAAAGGATTTCAACTTTTCAGCATTGTGCAGCAACAACCATAAGGGACCACTTGAAACTTAGTCATTCACACAATAAATTTTTTGTACTTGATACAGCGTTTGTGGTAGCAATTCTAGAATCATGACTATTGTCTCTTCAACCTTTTCGAAAAGGTAGGACACTAGCAGTAAAATCATTGAACATTATGTTATTTTCGGATATTTTCAATGGATAGTAGACTAGCCCTTCTCTCTCTTAACCAGTGTAGGCTCTCTCTCTAGCAATTACGTCAAATACTAATAATATGTGATAAGATGATTTTATTGATATTTTTCTAGGATATAACTTATAGTAACCCTACAGGTGTTCAATTGCAACTTCCATTAAAAAATAGTTTGTTTTCTCTCTTTTGCACAAATATTGGAAGATGCACAGTGATGCCATTCCTTTGGTGGTATTTTAGGGCCTGTTGGCTTTAGTTTGGTGATAATCTTAATACTGAATTCATTTTTTAACTTTTTTTTTTTAGTTTGGATATCATTTACCTATAATTAGTGGTCAATGGTTAGCTTGAGGATTGGAGCTCTTGCAACTCATGGCTCGGTGGGATTAGATACATCCTCGGAAAAATAGGGGATAGGGAAAAAGGTCAGCTCAGTTGATTTAACTTTTAAATCATATCGATTTTGTGATTTTGTGTTGAGAACTCATTCGAAAACATTCAATCCATAATCCATTTCGAAGAAACCATAATGCATTGTGATAGGAAATGGTGACATTGGTGACCAATGGGTGCGTAACGGAGAAGAGCACCTACTCTTCGCTATAAAGTAGTGCCTTGAAAGGGTCAAGGACTCATTTCCAAGCTGCAGTCTCCAATGGATGTCCAAACAATAGAACCAAGGTTTGGATTAAAAAAAAAACACAATAATTATTATAGACTAGTGAAAATCGAGGTGAGGGTTGATGGGATGGTTGTAGGGGTGTGGTGGTGGTAGTAGTGAAGGGTAGGTGATGGTGGTGGTGGTCGGGAGTGGTCATGATGGCGGAAGCGGTAACAACCGCGGCGTGGGTGGAATGGTGGTGGTGGCAAGAGTTCTAGAATTTCTTCTAAAAATTGGTTCTAAGAAGTGATTTTTTTATCTAAATTAAAATTCTGTTCTGGACAATATTTGTCTCAATCATCCCGCCCCAAACCGCATCCAAATGACATTCTAATTTTTTTTTCTCATCAATGACAATCACTCCCATAAACGGCCCTTTTTTTTTATCTATTTACATATAGAATTTTATAACTTGGCTTGGGAGACATTAAAACCAGGCAGCCTTTTAGGTTTAGATTTTAATTTTTTTTTTTTAAATTATTTTTGAGAGCAATCCGATGCAACTTTTTAGTTTTTTTTTTTTTGGTAAGCTCTAATCATTTATTTAGCTAGGTTAGGAGGTTAGAATTAGAACTCATGCTGGGCGCTCAATAAGCACACCAAGACTCGGACTTGAGTCATACCTCCCCAAAAGCTTTTTAGTTTACTTCCATCAAATTGATAGGATCTTGCCTAAATCCAAAGCTTTCCTACCAAGGAAAGAAATTGTAAAAGAATCCAAGAATTATTTTTGGAAGGTAAAGAAGCCAAGAATTGGTGCAACACAAGTGGGGAAAGGATATTAGAAGGAAAATGAGTCAAATTTTTTGGATGGTAAGAAAGAAAATGAATCATGGTCTATCAAAATCATAAATAGAAAATGCTGGATTGATAAAGGGAAAGGTGATCAAAATGACCAAAACACTGCTCTAATAAATGACTCCAATGGTGTTATAGACAAAGTGAGTACTTACTCTAATGGATTGAATCAATACTATGCAGATTTTGGGTTCAATTCCTAGTAGTTTGGGTTGTGTGGGAGGGGTTAATCAATTGGAACTAGAGTAGTTGGTGGGTTCACACCCACCTCTTGATTGAATGGTTGATGTGTTCACACTCACCTATTGACTTTTACAACTCCATTTCTTATTCTTATGAGAGCCCACCACAGGTGTTGATATGATTTATGACATGGGATCCAGTTGGTGCTTGCAAGGGACCGCTAACACCCAATCCCATAGCGCCACATTCCAATACTTTTAGGTACGCACCTACCAAGATTTTTGCATGCATGCACAGCAATGTGTCTAAGGGTATGTGGACTACGGAGTGGTGTTGGCGGTTTCCTCGCCAAGCACCAATTGGAGATAATCTTAAAGTCATGATTTCTCTAAGTTAACTGTCGGTATTAATGAGTCAGTAAACTCCTGACTATCAAATATATTTAGGAGTTTCTTTTGAAAATCGATGATAATCCTAACAAGGGATATAAGTGGATAGCAGAACTTGCAATGGATCTGGTCAACCCGATAATCAGACCAAATTAAATAAAGAGCAATAGTTCACTCCAATGGTGAGGAGTTCCTTCGCTCTCACACAACTCCCACTAACTTGGGTTAGTTTTTTTTTTTTAACCCTTTAGTTAAATTATTAATTTTTTTTTTTCTAAAAACCAAGGGTAGGTGGGTGAACCCTAAGGGTGGATGAATCTTAACCATAGTTAAATGGGTTTGAAGGGGGACACGTGGCAAGAAAATAGGAGCCGAGACGCCCCTCCTCATGTCACTAGAGGAGGTGATTATTTTCCTTAAATAAATTATGTCGGTTTTTAAATGGATTACCCATTAAAACTGGATAATTCTATTGGGTTGGGTTCAGGTTGACTCATTAATTGAACAAATACTAACACCTAACCGGCGTTGCGGCCTAAACGTATATCTCGAACCAAAAAAAATGTGTCAACCTTTTTTTTTTTGATTGATGATTATTTATTAGATCTGTTCCAAGTTGGTTTTGATTGGCCCAAGTTGTGTTTAGTACACTTATTATTTCTATAATATTGGCAATGGATCAAATCAGTTTGATTTAAAATGGATCAAATCAACTCGATCTCCTAAACGGTTGAAAAAAACCAAACCAACAGAAAATGTTGGACATGTTGTTGGATCGGGTTAGAAATATTTACTAGACCTAGTTGAAGGCTTGAAGCACCAGGGCCAAGATTAACAAATTCTAACTGGACCCAGGTCTTTTTGTTGATAGAATTGTATTTTACATATTCTTGATCGAGATCTAATGTGAATCATAATCATTATTAGTGCCTTGGTTTGAAATTTTGGGGTTGGATTTTGTTATTTCTGTAATGGATGTCCGTGCAATTCTTGAGGATATCTCCTCGCTCTTAAACCTTCCCTCAATAGTGAGGGTTGTGATTGTTCGCCGTCAGATGAATTTTACAGCCCATAGCCAGGCTCAAAAGGCTATTCGGTCATTTAGAAGTGCTGGAAGCCCTGATTCTCTTCCTCATGTGCGGGGTTTTCAATTCCCTTTCAATCCGGGCAGCTTGGGTGTGGTCAGAGGCTCCTAGCCTTTGTCTGTGTTTTTTGTTTTTGTCTAGTCAAATTTTATGTACCCAAAAAGAAAAAAAAACAAAGGAAGTGATAACTCCGGTTAAAGTATGTGTTATTAAATATTTCTTAACTATTTTTATTTTTATGCTTGGGTTTATGAAATATTTGACAAAGGATTTAATTCTATAAAACTTTCCCATAATTTCCTTTGGATTGATCTAATATCCATTATGATTGTTCATTCTATTCAAAGAATTCTTATTCAAGAATTGCACGTGATCATACAGGTCCTCCCTTTTGTGAATAATGATAATAATCAATAAAATAAAAAAATTTGAAATATTTCCATTATGAACTATTATGGTCTATTAGTTTTTATAAGACATCTCTAGTCAACCTTATTACAAGAGAGATTATTTTAACACCAAGCGTGTTGGTTCCAAAAATGAATCTTATTCTTGGATCTTTTTCATTATATTGCGTAAATATCAATAAATCTCTCTATGGATTCTCTTAATGTAATTTCTCTTAGGGTGCGTTCGGTTGGTAGAAAGTAGGTGAAAGAAAAAAATAAATAAATAAATAAAAGAAAAAGAAAATAAATTTAAATTTTCTCACAAAATAACCATCAAAAGATGGATGAAGTTTTTAGGAAAAAGTTTATCACAATTGAGAAAGTATAAGAAAATGAAAGTATGTTTCTTACAAACCAAACACAAGAAAACACATTTTTCTTTTCATTTCCCTCACTTTTGCCAAACGAACACACCCTTAAAGATTCTAAGAATGCGATGCTTGCTACAGTCTCATTTATAAAGTGGATTACACTTTTTCTTTTTTTAAAAAATATGTAATTATTCATTCTATATTGTAATAGTCTTAGACCTTTTTTTTCCTTTTCCTCACTAGGGTTCTAAAATTATTGTTCTCTTGTTGCTAGTTTGTCTCATGCATTCAACTCTTTTTAAATTAGCTTCAGTCATTTCAAGAGTTCGATCTCTTTACCGTGTCATTTACTAAGATAATTATCTCGTTATTGTAAATTCTGGTGAAAATCATCCATCAGAACCACCATTAATCATTGATCGTTAAGGTGTATTCTCAAAACGTACACCTATATCTACAACTATAGTAATATGACCGTGATTTGGTAATAGGTCAATTTGGCAACTATTACTAGTTGAAATGATTTCGTTTATTTCTAAATTTCAAACATTTTGATTAGGAATAGGTACACAAAGATTTAAAGTAACACCGCCGACAAAATTTACTAATAAAGAGGTCATAATGTCATTCACGTGTTGACATTATTCAAAATGAGATTGGATATCGCACCCATAGGTCAATACATGTCCATTTTAATCCCTATTAACTATGATTAAGATTTATTAGCCATATTATTAAAAAATATTAAGGTTAAAAATTCTTAACAAGAATTGAAATATCTGTTTAAAAGCCAAGTTATATTGTTGAATTTCAAGGGTTAATAATTTTTTTTTAAATAAGAGGGTTAATGAATCTTAACCACATTTACTATGGGTTAAAAAGGACATGTGTTGATCTGTGGGTGTGATTGAACTCGAGGAGAGTTCAATCACAAATCACAAGTCACTGTCATCCAATCTCTTAGAAATAGGTTACCAACTCTTATAAGCTCATCATGCCCATGTTGTATTTAACTTTAATGTTGACTTTATTGGGTGCATTTAACCTTGGGTGCATTTAACCTTAAGAGGAGTGCTACCCCAATTGCATTTATTCAAAATTTTTCCATAGATGCAAGATGGGCCTAACACGTGGAGATGTTTCATTATTTTTATCAGTTAAAAAAAAGTAAATGTCAGGGAATGTTTTAAAATTTGTAATGCCCCAGTTATGTCTTTGGAAGATTTGCGGTTGAGGCTAGCAAAATCCTAACCTTAATACTGACCTAATTAGATTCATTAGACATATGTGGCATTCTTGTAATTGCCAAGAAATCTCATTTGCAAAAACTAAGCTCGAAGCTTCAATTGAATCGCCTATCTGGAAGTAAAGTTCGTCTTGATCTTGATTTATAATTTTTTTAAAAAATTATAAGAATAATAATTATATAATATGGCTGCTGCTAAAATTCACTCAACGAATGCTTTTATTAACCTCCACAACAACATTTTTACCTGTGCATTAATAGTTATCAAAATCATTGAAGTTAATTATAGTTTAATCTTCATGAAATCAATAATTAAATGCTAGAGAAAATAAATACAGTTTAATTTTTCTTATATTTTGAGATCAAATATAGATTTTTTGTCTTTCTTTTTAATAAAATACTAAATTATTATTATATTTTATAGGATGATATTCAATACATAAGACTAAAAAAACTAATCAAGGTTAATAAGTTGATTGGTCTTAGTAAGATTAACATTTTTCATATAATAATATTATTATTATAAATACTAGTGGGTGGCACGTGTGATGCAAGTGAGAGCGAGGGAAAGGAGTTAATCATAGTTAATAGGAGTTAAAAGGGACACGTGTTAACTCGTTGGTGAGATTGAACTCTCCCCGAGTTCAATCGTGATTGACTGTGATTAGGGCTGTCAACGGATCGGATTCGGACCGGATCTGCCTAGATCCAAATCCGATCCGATTAAGAATCCGACTGATCCGAATCCGATCCGAGATCCGTCGGATCATGAAGTAACCGATCCGAATCCGATCTGATTATATATCGTCCGATCCGAATCCGATCCGATCCGATCCGATCCGATCCGAGTAAGGTTATTTTTTTTTTAAAGAATCTATTTTAATAATAAAAAATTTAATAATTCCTTAATTAATACTAATTAATGTTAATTTTTTAAAAAATTAATATTTTATACATAAAAAATCTAAATAATATATTTAAAATAATTAAAAATTATTATTATTATCGGATCGGATTTTAATCGGATCGGATCACCCTATATCCAGATCCGATCCGATTATAATCGGATTCCACTGATCCGATCCGACGGATCACATATAAGGTCAAAAGTCCGGCTAATCGGATCGGATTCGGATCGGATCCGAATCATGATCCGGTCCATTGACAGCCCTAACTGTGATTCTATTATTTAAATAGATAGATGAGGGTAGTTTGAGAATTAAAGTAAAACATTAAATTAAAGTTTCGTTTTATATGAGGGGAGTTTAGGAATTTTGGAAAATTCAGGTTATGCCTCTCCCATTATAATATAGTAAAGATATTTATTATTATTAATATATATTATAATATTGGAGATAAGTTTAACCCACCTTGGAGGCAATCAAATATGGTCAAGGAATCGTAAATGAATTAGTCAGGGTATTACTGTCATTAGATGCTACAACAACGAGATTGTTCAGTTTATGAACCCCACCGACTTATTTATTAAAATAATAACGACCCTTAGATGCTTCAAAGATCACGAGAATCGTCAAAATAACATCGACAAACGCTCCTTAGTCCTTACCACCAAGTCAATGGGTACGTAGCAAAACACGATACATCGAGACGTAACGTATCATATTACTGTTCTAAAACGATAAAATACGCCGTAGAGTTTCGTTGAAGGTTCTTAGGGTTTGTGGGGGGTTGTGCCGTCAAAGTCGAACAGAGCCGTTTAAAACCTAACGTCAATGCAGCCGAAAGCAAGTGGGCAGGAATCCAGGGTAGACTTTTCTTTGTGAGCAATAGTTTGCTCCACTGACGAGGAGCGAACTATTGCTCCTCGCTTTCACAAACCCAATTCAAATTCTTATGAACTTTAGTTAATTTTATTTAACTCATGTGGTTAGTAAGATTTATTTTATTTTTCTAAAAACTAAGGATAGTTGGACGATCTCTAAGGATGAGTGAATCTTAACCACAATTACTTAAGAGTTAAAAGAGGAACACGCACCTCCTCACGTTACTGACTGAGGAGTTGATTATTTTCCTTTTCTCGGTAAAAAAAAAAAAAGGAAAATAATCACCTCTTGGACTGTCGCGAGGAGGGGCGCTCGGCCATGTGAACCCTTTTAACCTCATTTAACTGTGGTTAAGATTCATCCACTTAGGGTTCATCCATCTCCCCTTGGTTTTTAGGGAAAAAACAAAAGAAAAAAAAATTAACTAAAAGGTTAAAAGACATATTAACTCGAGTTAATGAGAGTTAAGGGTCGGCTATGTGAGAGCGAGGAGGAATAGTCCCCTCCTCGGCCGACTAGGGGAATACTGCTCCCAAAAAATCAGTGGCTGTTAAGCTTTATGCCTGCTAAAGTGCGCCGTTCCTCTGCAACTTCCGTCAAGTAATGGGACGGAAAAGTCAACCATTTGGAGTCATGTCTTTGTCTACGTGGAAATAAAATATAAATAATAAAGAATATATTTATATGTATTTAATTTATTAAAATAAATATAAATAACTTTTTCTTTAGTTAGTGAAGTGGATTTAATGGGATTTGGAGTCCGGGTCAGACAGAGAGAGGAAAAAAGAAAGAAGATGAGAAACCGTGTAAAATAAAGCTAAGGATCTGATCTCTCTGTGGAGACCTAAGAGAGGTTGATCTACTTCTGATATCCTTTTCGATCTGGTTTTTCATATAAAGATCTCTTCTTTTACCCAAATTTATGTTGTTGTTACGGAGTTTTGAAGTTTAGATCTCTGATTTCAGTTCTTTTTTGTGCTTTTTGGTGAATCTATGAGAAATTTTGAATTATTGGTTTGTTTCGAAGATTCCTGTGGATTTTTCTAAATTTCTGATTTTCTCATGCAAAAATGTGGTGAAATCTTGGATTTTAGTTTGCTTCCTTGTTTTCTCATTTGAGTTGAAAATTTCTGAGGATTTTCTAATTTTTTTTTTTTTTGTGCTTTTCTTCGGAGATGTTGAAATGAATTTGGTTTTTTATACTTTGTGTTGAGCTCTTTTGGTCTTCAACGCGGGAGTTTTTGAGTTTTTGCTGGACTCCTTCACAAATGCGGAGAAAAACTCACTTTTTGTTTTGCCTGTATTTCTTAAGATAGTTGGGGAAAAAATCTAATTTTTTGGTGATTTTTACTGAGATATTTTGAGAAATTTGTAGGTATTTGTTCTTCTTTTCTGAGGTTTCGTTGGTTGTTTTCAGAGCTTTTAAGGAAATTCCTCAGCTTTACATCTCCCTCACCGATCTCTGAAAGGTTTCCTTTCATGTCTGAAGCTACGAACCTCTGATCAGTTATAGGACGTTCGACGCGCTTGTGGTCTTTGCGCTCTACGCGTCTGTTAGCAGGTTTGTTTTCTCATATCAATATTACAGCTCAAGCACACGCTAATTTTCCACCCATAAAATTCGCTACAATACGCTTTTAGTCTACTGCACTTGATGGGTATACGTAAATCTAAGCCCGGAATCTACTGGGTATCTGTTAGCTGTTTTTTTTTTTCTTCTCTTTGCATCATTTCTGGATTATTTTGCTTCGGTTCTATGGTGGTTTCCCGTCCTGGAATTACTGAAATTTTGCACAAAAAGAGGGGTTTTTGTATGTTTGATGTGTTTTGCCCAGGAAAGTTTGAAAGAGTTATTTACTGTTTTGAGGATGCATTTCTGGGTTTAGAATATAACAACTCCATAGCTTGAGCAATGGGGTTCTTCGATTTTTATTTGGAGATGTTTATAAAATTTAGGAAGTTAGAATTGGGTTGAATTGCAATTTGGGTTGGCAAAGAGGGTTTAAGAACCTAAAAAGTTCTCCACTAAAAAGTTGGGTATTTTAGGTTACTTTGAAGTCCATGAGGCTTTCTTTTCTGGGTATCTCTTTTCCTTTGCTTTGCTTTGTGCTTTTTTTTTTTTTTTTTCCTGTCTTTCTTCCATGTCTCTCTTTTTTTTTTCTTGGTTATTGAGCATTGTCGTAGGAATATGAGTTACCTTTGATTAATTTGCTGTTAAATTCACATATAGGGGTTCCTGATCATCTTTCAGCTAAGGTGGAATATAATTTATTCAATATCTTGGAAGAGATATAATATTCTGGCTCTGTGAACTGTCTGTCTGTTTAGTGGACTAAATGTCATTCCGTAGTATAGTTCGTGATGTGAGGGATGGTTTTGGGAGCTTATCCAGACGGAGTTTTGAGGTGAGGCTTCCCGGCCACCACAGAGGAAAATCCCAGTGCTCAGTCCATGAGTTGCATGATCAGCCTCTTGTAATCCAACACAGCTGTTGGGCTAGCCTTCCTCCAGAGCTACTCCGTGATGTGATTAAGAGATTGGAGGCAAGTGAGAGTACGTGGCCCACTCGCAAGCATGTTGTTGCATGTGCCGCCGTTTGCAGGTCATGGCGAGAAATGTGCAAAGAAATTGTCAAAAATCCGGAGACCTGTGGGAAGCTTACCTTCCCAGTATCCCTGAAGCAGGTGAGATCTTTCTGTCCTTTTATCATGCTTATTTGGTATATGAGTTCCAAAGGAATTCCTTGGTTTTTTTATCTGGAATATCATTTATAAGGAGATATATATTCTTCATTAAAGAATGGGATTTTCCATTATAGTAGTGACCAGTGATACAATTTACTAAAGTTTGCCTTATTTTACTTTTGCAGCCAGGGCCTCGTGAAGGAAATATTCAATGCTTCATCAAGAGGGATAAATCTAATTTAACCTACCACCTTTTCTTGTGTCTGAGCCCTGGTAAGCATCTGTTATGACAATATGGTTACCATTTTGTGAACTGATGGATTTTACGTGTTGGGATTATGGGAGATCTTAATTTGAGATTTTTCATATTATGGCATGCTGATTTCACCCAAATTTAGTGATGGTATTTTGGGTCGGGCATCCTAGTATTGGAATAGTTTTTATGTTACTTGTCTGTTTTTTCTGCGAACAAGTTCACTCTGTGTTGTAAATTTGGGGATGATAGGAGCATTTTGTAACTCCCGATCATTATGGTTTGATCTGCTAGTGTGGTAGTTTTCTATTTATGCATCTGAATGGCCCCATTAATATTTGATTTCTATTCATAGTCGAATTATTATGCTGCTTGTAGATATAACCCCCAGAGCTAGAAATAACTCATGCGGCAGAGATGTAAGCGAATTCACCATTCAGCTGTGAGAAATGGTTCTCACTGAGTTCTATTCAGAATTTCTAATTTTCATATGTTCGTGCTTAGATGGCTTTATTTTTGTGTGACACATGCCACCATTTATCTTTTAGCAAACTTATAAGGGCTAAGAAAGTCCTTTTGATCAGGAATGCTCAGTGTCGGGACTAATTGGAGCCCCAGTTATATTTGAGTTGGCGAATGACATCCTTCGCCATTGACCATTGAAATCCAAGCCAGAGATGGAACCCCTAGTCCTAATATTCAATATTTTGACCAAATCTCTAAGCTTCCAAGTTTTTAGGGTCTCGACTCAGTGTGGCTGAACCCCAAGTGGATTAACATTAAGTCTAGACCTTCATCTCCTCTCTGCTGCACAAATGCCAAATACTATGTTGATACTTCCCCTGTGCCCATGGCAGTACTACTCCATCGCTTGAAAACTCTTCATTCGAGCATTTCTCTCTGCCACCTCCACTTTGCAGTTGTCTCTTCAAGAAAGATAAGAGTTTGCCACTGTTTTCTCATTCGTTAATATTAAATAAATCTGTTCATAGACAAAAGTAGAAAAACAATAATTTACAAATGTAACTTAACTGTGGAACTAGTTAACGAACATGTGTTCTTGTTAGAGGTTTTCCTTACTTCTTCTGCTTTTCTTGTTATTATTTCATGTGGGGATCCGATGTGATTTAGTGCTTCGATTTTGCAGCTTTTGTCGAAAATGGCAAGTTCCTTCTTTCTGCAAAACGGAACCGGCGAACTACTTGCACAGAGTATGTTATCTCCATGGATGCCGATAATATATCAAGATCAAGTAGCACTTACATCGGAAAATTGAGGTAATATAAAGCAATAGGACTCAAGTTTTTACTTCTCTATTGTTGATGATCGGGAACCTCTTACTTTATGTTGTCGTTATTTGAAATAGCCTTTTCATCAAAAGATATTCTAAAATAGCATAAATTGTAGTGAAACCCTCTTTTTAATAAATCAAAAAAAAAAAAGATTTACGACTTAAGAACACAGAAGAAATCTCCTGTTTTTTCCATGGAAATGTTTAGGACAGGATGGAAGGAGGGAACAAGCTGAAATATCTACACTGTTCCAAACTCGGGACACCATCTCAGGTATCTGGACCCATATGTGATGGGTTCATCCTGGGGAATTTCCAGTGCTAGGAAGCAATATATAGGATGATCCTTGCTATCTTCGATCTACTCTTCTTCCTCTTTTTTTTTTTTTTTTCTCCCGGTTGATATCATTCAATGAGGTCAACTTTTGGCATAGGAAACCTCGTCGGTGAGAAAAGCATATCTGTGTCCTAAGTGTGTTACATTTATATTGATGTTATAATCTGGTTTGTGTTTTCGAATTACTGTATATCCAAGTCTTGTTAACAAGGATGAGGTTGCATTTCTTTTCCTTGTTTCAGATCAAATTTCCTCGGCACAAAATTTATAATATATGACACACAGCCTCCATACACTGGTGCCCTTATATCCCCCCCAGGTCGGACAAGCCGTAGATTTTATTCCAAAAAGGTATCCCCAAAAGTCCCCACAGGCAGCTACAACATTGCCCAGGTCTCATATGAGCTGAATGTGCTAGGCACGCGTGGCCCCCGCCGGATGCACTGCACCATGCACTCCATCCCTGCCTCGGCCCTCGATGCAGGCGGGACTGTACCAGGCCAGGCGGAGCTCCTCCCTCGGTCCCTTGAGGACTCGTTCCGGAGCATTTCTTTTTCAAAATCGATTGAACAATCAGTTGATTTCAGCAGCTCCCGGTTCTCTGACATTGCTGGATCCATCATCGAAGGAGAAGATGGCAAGGAGAGACCCTTGGTTCTCCGGAACAAGGCCCCAAGGTGGCACGAGCAGTTGCAGTGTTGGTGCCTGAACTTCCGTGGGCGGGTAACTGTTGCCTCTGTCAAGAATTTCCAGCTGATTGCGGCCGCACAACCTGCTGCTGGGGCACCTACACCATCTCAGCCGGCTCCACCTGATCATGACAAAATCATCCTGCAATTCGGCAAGGTTGGCAAGGACATGTTCACCATGGACTATCGTTACCCTCTCTCTGCATTTCAGGCTTTTGCTATCTGCTTGAGCAGCTTTGACACTAAATTGGCTTGTGAATAGAAAGAACAAAAGAAACAAACAGAAAAAGGGGAAGGAATGAAAGGGCAGAAGAAAAGAGTAGTTGGTAATGGCTTTTCTTTCTGTATGATAGGAGATGTTGTACTGTAATTCAATTCATGTAAAACTCAATGTAACTTGTAGTGCAGCACAATAACTGCGCACGTTAGAGGGTGTCGTTTTTCCCCCCTTTTTCTCCATTGCCCCATTGTTCCTGGAAAGTCAAACTAAATATGATGCCTTTTCTTCTTCTTGTTAAGATAATATATATGGGATTCTCATGTTCTTGTGAATCAGAGGTGTTTATCATTGCTTTCAAAGCCAAGAGGAGATTTATGCCCTACTCCCATGGTGTTTGGTTAGGCCAGTCAGGCAACCTAGCTATCCGGTGCCGCTACCTCCTGTTGCAGTAGCCTGTTAAGGAATTATCGCTTTACTGAATCTACTCCTGGCCGCTGCCTGTTAAGGGGTTTAAGCTTTACTTAATGTTTGCCTGCAAAGGGGTTAGTGAATCTGCACCTGGGCCGCTGCCCATTAAGGTGTTTAAGCTTTACTTCGTGTTTGCCTGCAAAGGGGTTAGTGAATCTGCTCCTGGGGCGCGAAAAGGAAAGCATCGAAACACACCATTTATATCGGTGTGTCTGACCTCTGAGAAATATTTTTCCTGTGTTTAAACGTCTTGCTTTGGTTTTTTTAATTTTAACAGTCTGAATGCACGGATAGATTGGCTGGTCAGTATCACTGAAATTCCCAGCCACTGCATATCAGATAATTCAGGTGAAGTCTCGCACCTTAAAAGATTCTTCGCGCGAAGATTTTATCGAAAAAACGAACTGGTAGTGGAACACCTACATGTATGTTACAACAAATACAAACTGAGTTTGAAAACCCAACTAATTACTTGCCCAAATCAAGCCAATTTCAAAGGCTACCAACTTGAAAAAATCAAACACTTCACTTAAATTACATGAAAAATCGAAGTTCTAGTCAATTCGGAGTTGCAGTCTTGAAACCCCGACCAATCTTTGTAGCGACAACACTTACGATCAATCTTTTACGACAACTTACAAGCCCACGGTTGCGGTAGAAACGCAAACCAACCAAGCCATGGGCTCAACCCCGATGACAGACATAGAGAAGTGAGCACTGCTAAGTAGTAAGCATATGCTAATTGAAGTGCCAAAGCTGCACTCCAGGAGAAGTTTTGCTTGTCATGGAGCTGTATATATGTTACTTGAGCTAGTGATGGAGGGAGGTTTGTGGAGCACTAACCTTGAAAGGTTGATATTAAATAATGGCATGTAATTCTAAAACAATGGTTTACAATGGGATTCACGTTCTGGCCACTATACTAACTTTTACAAGAGATGGGACATAAAATAGTAGATTGGTGTGTGCTAGGGTTTGTCTCTTCAACATCCACTCATTTCTTGTCCCAGTTACTGTGCAACCCTTTTATTTAAGAATTAAGATCTCTTGTAATAAAGTGAAGAGATACACTGAGATTTTATTGAATATTTGAAGCATAACAATCACCTGCTGAAGGGTTGAAATAGATTATAGAAAATTCCTAATCTTGTGATTGAGATGCACTAGTAATGATGCACTTCATTAGAGGAGATCTTAATTCTCTACTACTCTCCCTCGAACACATAGGGTCGAGATCTTTATGTGTTTGCCGCAAAGCAAATACTTCCCGCCGTAGTTGATGCTCTCCAAAGAGAGTTAAGTATCCTTTTGTCGCCCTAAACTTAAAATATCCCTGCTTAGGCATGGTTTGAATTTTTTTTACTAAAGAGGGCATGTATTCCAATATTGCCCTTATGGTGTTTGGCTTTCATGTGCATAGCTTAAGGGTAAACATGTCAAAAGCATGCCCTTCTAGTAATAAAAACGTAAATGGTACCTTATTTGATAAATATGTCAAAAGCATGCCCTTTTAGACAATTAAATTGCAAGGCTATGCCCTTTTAGGAGAAGCGCCCATAAAAAGAAGAGAGCCTCTTATGGGCCAGTTATGGGCCTCTATGGGATAATGATATGGGCCTCAATGGGCTTAATGAAAATAGCATCCATGGGCTTAATATATAGACCCCTATGGTCTTGAAAATATAGTCTCTATGAACTTAAAAAAAAAGGCCTCTACTCCATGAATTTGAAGAGAATGAAACAGCCCAAAAGAAGATGTAGGCTTTGAGATTTTGTTATTGGGCATAAGGTTAAAGCCAATAAATCTAAAAGATATCATGTGTATGTAAGATACACAATAGTGTTCCCAAGACACCCAAAGAAAATATTGAAAAAATAACTTGATTCAAAAGAGGAGCGGATTCCCATGGCAAAGAATATACCTCTTATAAGAGAAGAAATCAAAAACGAAAGAGGGGCATATTCAAAGAACATTAAGAAAAGATAAAAACAGTAGCATTGGTTGCTGATTTGAAACAAAGATGCTTCAGACTTTATGTAGTTTTGGGATGCAACACCAGCTTGGGCGGATATTGCTTTAGAAGCACCCCCTAGGTAGGGCTGTCAATAGATGGGATCAAGATTTGGTTCCGATCTAATTAACTGGATTTTGGACCCTATTAGTGATCCTTGAATCAGATAAGGATCTCAAAGGAGGAGTCCGATTATAATCGGAATGGATCCGGATATAGGGTGATCCGATTCGATTATAATAATTTTTTTATTATTATTTTAGATATATTACATAGATTTTTCTATGCGTAAATTAAAATTTTTTTAACATTAATTAGAGTTAAATAAGGTCATATTAGATTTTTATATTATTAAAATAGTTTTTTTTTAAAAATTAATTGGACCGGTTCGAATTGGATTCGGATCATTAAAAAATAATTGGATTCGAACTCGGAGTGGGCAGTTCAAATTTCAATGGATATCAGATCAATCAGATTTATAATCGGATCAGATTCGGATATAGACAGATCTGATCTGAATCTGATCTATTGACATCCCTACTCCTAAGGAGACAAAGTGGAATTGAGGGGAGTGATGGTTACTTTAAAGGAGAGAGTAAGAATATTAGTTTGAATAAAATATTGAAGGTATGCAAGGGTTAAGATAAGTCGACCGTGTAAGCACCCAATTTTTACACCCTGCTCACCTAAACCTAGGTCTAACCCTAGCCTAGCCCTAGTCCAAGCCCTAGGCAAAGTCCCATGAGCTCAAGGCCCATTTTCAAGTCCAAAATAGATAAAACCTTGTTTTTGGGCCCAAGCATGGGCCCATTAAGCCAAATCTAAGGTAGGACCCACACTACCCCTTTTAAAAATTCAAATTTTTGTTTTAGAGTAAAGTACTTTTTGCTTTCCCCACATGTGTGGGGGTTTAGCCTAAAAAGGGAAGCAATACAAAAGTTTAAAATTCAAAAAATATATAGCAAAAAATAGCAATAAATAAATAAATAAATAAGGGGGTTTAATTTTTGGGTACCAACCCCATGTGGCAAGGCCCACATGCAATTGGGCCCAAAATTTTAAAACCCCAAACATATCGAATTCAAAAAAAAAAAAAGAAAAGAATTTTTTTTTACCAAAGAATAATTAATAAAAAAAAAAAATTAAAATTTTTTTTGAAGGGGTGTGAGTGGGCACCAACCCCGTGTGGCAGGGCCCATATGCGGGTTGGGCCCAACTCACCTAACCGAACCCACAACGACCAAATACCAAAAAAAAAAAAAAAAAAAAAAAAAAAAAAACCTTTAGCTGGGTACTGTTCATCGTCCCTGTCAAAGGGACGACTGAACAGACCGCATGGTCTGGCTCCCCTGCGTCCTGCCCGCCCCTCCTGCTTCGGTCTCCCAGGCGTAGCCACCTCACGTACTCTCATCCTTATCTATTCCATCATCCACCACCTTCCCTCTTCTCCCTTAAAAACCCACGAGAGCAACCACGGGAAGAGGGAGTTTTTGAAAAAAATCCTCCAGCCAGCCCACCCCTTGCTCCTCCACCCTTCATCTTATCCTTAGGTAGGACCAAAACATTCTCAAAAAAACTCTCTCAAGCCTATACCCACCAAATCTACCGTTTCACAGGAGTTTTGACAAAAAAGCAAACACAGTAAAAAAAAAAAATCTGTCCATACCTTCCCGGCCATCTTCGACCCATTTCCCATTGCCATAACATCAGAGAGGCGTCCCTTAGCCTCCCAGCTACCTCACTTAGCAGCCACCTAGCCACCACCGCCCACAACCACGTTCACTGTTGAGTTTTAAAAAACAAATTTTTGGCACTCACCTCCCATTCGACCAACCTTACCTTATCCTCTTCAAGTCTTCAATCTCACCTCTCAGATCACCCCTAGACTCCGTAATCCATACCCGAGTTCATACACCACCACCACACCTCCACGGTCAAGGTTTCTAAAAGAAAATTCTGTCCCAAACCGTTCCAGCCATCTAAACTTTCCTTAAGCCCTTACTTCCTCTCCAACAACCTTTGCAATACTGCCAGCCCCCTCAGGCGCCACCACAACACCATTGAAGCCGTCGAGCAGGGTATACCCCTCTCCACCCATATCCTCTCTTTCTTTTTTTCTTTGTTTTTCTTTCTTTATATAAATGATGTAAGGGACCCCTGGTCCTATACTAGGGGTCCCCTTTTTCTCTTTTGGATGATCTAAAACCATATCCAGCCGGGGATAAGGGCCCCCTCTCGCCTGGACTGTAGGCTTTGGGGGGGACTCCTTTGAGGTTGCGATTTAGGCACACACCCTCCACCACCACCATACGGTGTCTTCACAGGGTTTGGGGGGTCCTCAATCAATGAGGAAACCCCCTGGACTCGCATGAGTCGAGCACACCCAGCCACCAAAAGTTCTTTTGCAAAACATTTTCAAAAAAAAATCAGTTTCAGGACACTCCCTGTAACCATGGTTAGACCCAGCCCTGGTCAAAACCGAGGCCATGGTTAGACTCCCCACATGTAGGGCTACCCCCCTGTAAATTTTCAGCCCCTAACTCGCACTCTAACCATAGTTAAATCGACCCCAAAGTGGGGTCGACAGTGTGAAAATCTGTGCGAGAAGGCGACTTTGGGCCTCTGTGGGGCCCACATCCGGCCTCCCCTTGGGTCCCACAAGGGCTAAAATTGTTCCCCTCATAGTAAGCTTCGTGACCATGGTCTCAGATCTCCTCGGGGTTGAGCCAAGCAGCGGAAACATTGCCACAAAATTGTAAAAAAAATCTGTTTTTGGTAGAAATCGTCATTTTATGTGGTGTTCTTGGGGACAACTTTGGGCCTCTGTGGGGCCCATATACGGCATCCCCTTGGGACCCACAAGGGCCTAAATTGTTCCCCACATATCAGGCTACCCACTGGTGGTCTCGGATTCCCGCGATTCCCCCGTTAACCATAGTTAAATTCATGTTAACTATGGTTAAAAATTTGATGGAAATTTGGAGTTTTTTACAATTTCGGACATTTGTGGGGGCCCAGACCGGGTAGGAGGCCATTCTAGGCCCTGCCACGGACCTTGGGCCCACTTTTGCTTCAATCGGCACCTTAACCATGGTTAAACTCACCCGTGGTTAACATTTAACCATGGTTAAGAGGCCCATGACCTAGCAAAAATTCTGGAAAAATCATCAAAAAATCATAAATATTTCATGGAATCCAGAAATGTCTTCAATTGCATTTTTTACCGTGGTTAAGATACTTAATCAGAGTCGACCCCATTTTTGACCCTTAACCACGAGTAAAAAATCCTGATTCGGAAAAAATATGGAAAAATGCTCAAAAAATCCAAAATATTAGGAGAAACCCAAAAATGGTCTCTTTTGACCATTTAACCATGGTTAAGACCCTTAACCATGGTAACCTCCTCTCCTTAACCGCGGTTAAGCACCTTTGACCGCTGGGAAAAATCTGAGAAAATCCTGAAAAAATCAGAAAAATTCAAAAAGACCAAAACATCTGATATTGAACTTTTTAACCATGGTTAGCACCCCTGACCAGGGTTAATCACCTTTCTTAACCCCGGTTAGCAACCCTAACCCTCGGTTAAGACACCCTGGGCCTACCGGGCCTCACCCCTTGGCCTACCGAGCCTAATCTCGGCCTATCGGGCCAAACCCTAGCCTACCGGGCCCAATCTCGGCCTACCGGGCCCAACCCTAGTCTATTGGACTTACCTTAGGCCTACCGGGCCCAATACCAAGCACTTGACCAATCCGATCAACCACCCCTAGCCTCCCGGCTAGACCCTAAGCCACCTTTGGTGCACACACACACACCCCTAGCCTTGGCACGGGCTCATGTGTCATTACTACGCTCGATCTGATCTCACCCCTATGTGAGTACGTAGGCAGCCCAACCCGGGTTCGACCCTAATCTAGGATTTTCTCATTCTTAGATTAGCATTATCTTAAATACTTAAGACATTTGATTAAATTTGAGATTAATTTGGCTTAACTCTAGTAAGTAGGGAACCACTGAAAGTGGAAGTACCGGGGTGCCTAACCCCTTCCCCGGACTTAGCCGAACCTCTTACCCTGATCTCTGATCACAAACCAAGACCTTATCCAAATCCCGGGGACTTATCCCTTCCGAATGAATATGTGGCGACTCTTAACTCAACCTGTGAGATACAAACCAGGGTTTCCCCGAAACCCGCGCTCACAGACCGCACAACCACAACGATATTACCAAAATAGGATCAACACAAGCGATGATCTTCTGCTATGATATCATGAAAGAGAAGAGATTTTATTCAATATTTGGATGATAACAATTACATAATCAAGGGTTTAAATAGATTGTAGAAAACTCCCAATATTGTGATAGAGATACACTGGCTTTTTACTTTATTACAAGAGGTCTAACTTATTGAATACGTGTTTGAACGTAAATGGTTTTATTGTGTAAATCATTTACAGTGTAAAAGTCTTTATTTTAAAAGAAAAAAATTCACTTATCATTTATTGTTTGGTTGCGTCCTTAAAATAAGGTGAAAATTTTCTTTATTTTACTTGTGCTTGGATTAAAGAAAAATTGAAAATTATATGTAAAGAGTGGGGTCTTTATTCGAATATAAATGCATAAAGAGGGTATTTTTGTCGATTTTTTTGTTGAACAATTGTCGTTGTTTAGAGTACATGTAAAAAAGATATTTTTGTCATTTAGAAAATACATGTAAAGAAATATTTTATAAATATTGGAAAACATATGTGAAGAGAGTTTTTCTGTCATTTTAGAAATCCATGTGAAGAGAGATATTTCGTCATTTTGAAAAATATATGTGCATAGAGATACTATTGCCATTTTTAAAATATATTTTAAGATGAGTATTTTATTATTTTGGAAAATACATGTAAGAAGGGATATTTTGTCACTTAAAGAAACATATAAAGAGGGACATTTTTATTATTTTAAGAAAAATATGTGAAGAGTGATATTTTTGTCATTTTAGAAAATAAATGTTACAATTATCGATGAGTAGAGAAGTATTTCTATTATTTTGAAATGTTATTAGAGATATTTTTGTTATTTGATAAATAAATTTGAAGAATGATAAATATGAACTGATAATTTAACAAGAAAGTGGTATATGTATTTTTAATATATAATTCATTTTTCACAAAAACTACCCCTTTTCATAAAATATTTTACATCCAACTAATTATAGGTACAAACAAACACGCACAAATGATATTTTTTCGTGAATTTTAGTTGTTTCCCCTTATTTTATAACAAAACAAACAAAGTGTAAAACAAAAAATCTTTCCTAAAACACGCATGATGTTGCTTTAACTAATTGTACAAAGTAAATGGTGAAAGCAACACTAGGTGTGGTATTTTGCAAGCGAGTGGATCTTAGAGCGATGTCTGCCTTTAATGGTCGTGAACCGTGAGCACTACAACTTGCAACAATGGCCAGTGGGCTTGGTGGTTGCTTGCTAGCGGGGTGAGTAGTGAGCGTGAGAGATTGAGAGTAGAGACCATGAGTAGGGCTATCAACAAATCGGATTCAGACTGGATTTGTCTATATTCGAATCAGTTTTGATCACAAATCTGATTGATCCAAATTTGATCCAAGACCCGTCAGATCCTGAATTGCCTAATCCTAGTCCGAATCAGATTATTTATTTAAGATCCGAATTCAATCCGGATCTGGTCCGATTAATAAAAAAATTCTATTTTAATTAAAAATTACATGATTTGGCTATACTTTTATTTACATTACATTCAATTCATTATAAGTATTATCTTTTACAAATAAGTTACATGTATAATTAATAATTTTTTGATAATAATATATTATATTAATTAATAAAAATATTTTATAATCGGATCAAATCACCATATATCCAGATCTGATCCAATTATAATTGAATTCTACCTTTATAATCTGTATCCGATCTGGCAGACCATTAATTGGGTCCAGAATCCGGCTAATTGGATCAAATTTAGATCGGATTTGAATCATGATCCGATCCATTGACAGCCCTAATTATGAGCAGTGAGAGACTAAGAGATTGACTGTGACTTCGTGAGCACTATCCCTGAATGAGAATTGAGATTTTGAGAAGAGGGCTGAGATGTGACGCCCTGAACCCGTGACTTAGGGAATTATATTTTGAGACGCGTGCCTTTTCGTCATTTAACACGCAATGGAAGACTTTGCCCACCTAAAATGCGGGAAATTTTGAAATTTTTTCAAGAGCTTAACTAAGCAACATATCTAGTTATCACAATAACCATCACATCAAAACAAATACATATATTCAATGACATTAAGTCTTTTACAAAAAGATAGACTTTCATACGCCAATTATAATCTTTTACAGTTTCCCAAAAATGTTCTTCTAAGTCCAAGGTCAACGATCTACAGCGTCCTGATCTGCTGACATGAGACGCTAGTGAGCTGCGAGACTCAACAAAATTCTCAATCTTTCTAAATTATATTTCATGCATCAATAATAACATTTATGATTCAACATTAATTATGCATTTCCAATTGTAATATGTAAGACAGAAAGTAAAAGTAGTAATATTATCAAAAGCATAACCACATAAGCCCTAGCGTACCGGTTTACAACAAATTTTATTTACATGACGAGCCGTGGTCGCTCATGGCTATTTCACCCCATCAAGACTTATAATCTTAGTACGTTTTCCCCCAAAACCAAATATAATAGAAACACATGGTGTGCACGACATCAAGTTGCCATCCCAGGTAACTAACAATGATCAACCCTTGAGTTCGTAGACTCAAAGGAACAAACCGGATCTACATCCATTGGAACCAAACCATGAGTCCTTAGAATCCACACACGACCCAAACCTTAGTACGCTTACAACCTTACTCTGAGTCATCTAGACTCAACACAGCCTTGGGTTCATAGACCTAGTACAATCTCGAATCCTTAGATTTCAATACATAACCCGGGCCTTCACCCGCTACGACTGTTTGTCCTAAATTAAGTAGACTTCAACACAACTATTGTGTGGTCACCATCTCTAATGATCATCAGTCAAGGAGGAACCCTAGAAATCCTGCTTATCGCATCTCTTGGCTGCAGTGATGGAGGCACCCCAGCTCTCTATGGACGGCCATCTCTCTTAACAAGTCAATGGAGGCACCCGGGCCTTACTAGCCACCGTCTCTCCTGACTTAGCCAACTGAAGGAAACCCAATAGCACTGTTACCGTCTCTCCTAACCCAACAAACTGGAGGCACCCCAGTTATACATCGCAACATGTTAAGTCACTTAATGACTTCAGTGGGACACCGACACCTCCTGACCTAACCACTGGAAGAACCCCAGCTCTAGACAAACACCACCTCTCCAGACAAGCCAACGAAGGAATCACGACTCTTATGACACACATCGACTCTCCTGACTTAGTCACGAAGGAACCCCAACTCTAAACAGACATCGCCTCTCCTGACTTACGACCCAAGGAGGAACCTCGGCCAATGGACACCAATTCTGAAACGTATCCGTATGTTTTGTACATAGGAAATCTCCAATTAAATCAAGCCAAGCTTGGATAATTATTAATAGTTGGGCCTCATGCCCCACAAACCAAGTCTGAGAAGATGGTTACGATGTGGAACCTTGCTGGGCTAATGAGCCTCCCATTGCCCTTAAAAACAAAAGGGAATGATAATACGTGACATAGGGGATGGATCCCAAAAAATTCAACATGCTCTGATCGATCGCACCTGACCGACGATCAATCTCGTATGACTCATAGGTGGTGTCCATTGGCCAAGGTTTCTCCATGTGTCATAGTCAGGAGAGAAGGTATCTAGTAAGGCCAATGGTTCCTCTATTGACTAGGTCAAGAGAGTCGGTGTGAGTCTTGGGAGACATGGTGCCTCTATTGGCTTGTCTGGAGAGGAGGTGTATGACCAGGATTCCTCTAGTGGTTAGGTCAGGAGATGTCGGTGTCCCAGTATTGTCATTTAAATGACTTAACATGTTATGGTGTATAGCCAGAGTGCCTCTAGTTGGTTGGGTCAGGAGAGACGGTAATAATGCTATCGGGGTCCCTCCAGTTGGCGGTAAGTCAGGAGAGATGATGTACAGTAAGGCCTAGGTGCCTTCATTGACTTGTTAAGGAGAGACGGCGTTCGTAGATCATTGGGGTGCCTTCATTGTTGTAGCCAGGAGATGCGGTAGGCAGGATTTTCGGGTGCCTCCGTGACCAATGATCAGGAGAGACGGTGACCACACAGTAAAGATGTCGAAGTCAACTTAATTTACAACAATTAGTCCTAGTGGGTGAAAACCTGGGGTATGTATTGAGTCTACGGATTCAAGGTGGTACTGGTCTAAGGACTTAGGGTTGTACTGAGTTTGAATGACTCAAGGTACAGGTCTAAATGAACTAAGGTCCGATTTGTGTTTAGAGTTTAAAGACTCGCAATTTAGTTCCGATGGATATAGTTCCGGTTGATAGTATGGAGTCTACGAACTTAAGGGTTGAATGTGTTGGTTACCTGGGATAGTATCTTGATATCATGGACACCACGTGTGTCATGCTAAGGTTATAGACTTCGATGGGGTGAAAGAGCCTTGAACGACCATCAGTCGTCTTTAAATGAAACGTGTTAGAGCTAATAAGCTAGGGCTTATGCGGTTATGTTTCTTGATATTATTGTTGCTTTATTCTGCTCTTGCATATGTTAGCTTGGTACTATAACTTGACCTGTTAATTTTCTTATGTTACTGTTATTAATGATGCATGAAATATAGTTAGAAGGATTGAGAATTTTGCTGAGCCTCATAGCTCACTGACATCTCATGTCAACAGATCAAGGTGTCGTAGTTCGTTGACTCTGGACTTAGGAGAATATGTTAGGAAAATTGTAAAAGACTTAATGGTACTTAATACAAGTATTTGTTTTGGCTGTGATGGTTATTGTGATGACCAATTATAATTGCTTTTAAACTCTTGATATAAAGTTCAAAATTTTCTACACTTTTGGCGGGCATAAGTCTTCCGCTGTGTGTTAATGATGAATGGGCACGCGTCTCGGAGCATAATTCCCTAAGGTGCAAGTTCGAGACGTCATAGCTAAAATTGGCCACAGAATGTAATATATTTATATTTGAGTCTGTCTATGAGCAATCCTAAATATACTCCCTCTCGAATCCTAACAGTTTATGGCTAACCATTAAGGGTTAGGATTCAGCTTGTCTTATTTTGTCTTTTGTAATGCCACATCAGCTATAATCTTTACTTTTTAATAGTTGAATTAAATGATTAGAATTGTGGAGTATATTTGAGAGTACACTTTGGCTTACACTTTAAATTTTGGCCCAACCTTCTTTATGAAATACCCACTTTCAAGTACAAATGATATATATCTTTCTCGTCCAGATTGGCTATATGTGGGTAGGGATTGGGATTCATACCTAAACCTAAAAGATGTGAACCAATAATGTTATGCGTCAAATTAGGTTTCCAATCCATATAATAAAATGTTTCCAATTGGTTAATGGTGTCGGACGGCATGTTCGAACCTCTTATATGTGTGCTACACGTCTTGATATCATGCATACATCTGATCATCCTCATTTCTTAGTAGATTGAAATAGAGGGATGGGATTTCATCTAGCCCTTGCCAGAAAATTTTCATTTGGCTCCTGTCCCATGGGTCAACACATGACCCTTTTAACACCTCTTAATTATGGTTAAGCTTCACTAAGCCTTAGGGTTCAATTTTATAACCTTGGTTTTTAGAAAAATACAAAAAAAAAAATTAATCACAGGAGTCAAGATTAAAAGGGAAATTTAAGTGGCTTTGAGAGTCGGCTAGACGATGTTGATCTGGATAGGGCCAGACCAAATCCATTCCCTAAAATAAAATGGTCAATATCATTGTTGATCATATGCAATCACATGGACAACTTGGATTTGTCATCATGTTGGGCTCGAGGGGTGTTGGTTTGTGGTGTAAATGGTTGAGACAAGAAAATGAAGTAAAATAAAACAAAGAAAATGTGAGGTTTCTCTTATTAGTTAGTGCGGGGATACTCCCAAAGTGTACTCTCCAATATACCCTCAAATCCTAATCGTTTATCTCAATTATTAAACAGTTAGGATTAGGGTTGATGTGACATTAAAAAGGACAAAATAAGCCAACTCAAATCTTGGCACTTAGTGGTTGGTTATAAACTCTTAGGAATAGGGAGTATATTTGGTAGGATTAGGGAGTATATTTGGGAGTACACGTAGACAGACTCTTCTCTTATATGTTTGGTTTGGGAGAAAAGTGATAAGAGAAAGTATAATTGTTTTCCAAAAATAATCTTTATTCTCATTTACAAAGTACTTCTAATAAAATGGTAGAATTGGAATAACGAGTCTTTTACTCTCTTTTTTCACTATTCAACCTTTTTGGTGAAACCCAAAATGAGGGAAACTGAGAAAAAGTTGACACTACGAGAAAAGTGGGTTTTTGGAGAAACTCAAAATCACTTTCCCTCACTTTCTCCCTTTTACACCTTAAAGGGAAATAATAGGGTAATAACATTTATTATTCTTCATAAACCATACACATGTAATCACTTTACATAAGCATAACACTTATATAAGGGTGTAAAAAACTCGAGTCCACGAGTACCCAACCCTACAAAGCCCTTCCAAACCTTGCCATTTTCCTACCCATGGGCCAGATAGGGTCCAACCCATGACCCTCCATGAACAGGGCCGGGCAAAAGCACCCCCTTGCCTGACCCTTGTCGACCCGGCCATCCTCTTGTGATACCACCTCAATCGGTCGATCAAGTCAAGTACACCAAGTACATAGGGTACAAGGGTGATTGACTAATTTCAAAAGAAAAGAAAAAGGGAGAGAAAGAAGTCAAAGGGGTGGGTTTCATACCACCTCACCACCCATTCCATCATCACACCTCTCATCTCTCACATCACACTCTATCTCCCCCTTTTCTCTTAAACACACATACATCACACTCCCCCACACCTCCCACACGTTTTGGAGAGAAAGGGAGATAGAGAGAGAAGAGAGAAAGGAAAGGAAAGAAAGAGAGAAAGAGAGGAAAAAAAGGGAGAAAGGAAGGAGGTGCTCGCACTATTCGTGCACATTTTCCCAGGGATTTAGCTCAAGGAGAGGTAAAAATCTCCTTCCCTCTCCTCTATCTTCTATGGTCTTAAAATATGATATTGTTGTTGAAATGCATTGAATGAACTCGGTTGAACCCCTTAGAAAATGTGTGTGTGTTTTTTTAATGGTTTGAAAATGAAAGAATAACCTTTTGTTTTGATCACTCATTTCTAGGTTTGTATGTTGAAAATCGTGTCATGGATGATTATTTGAACTAAATGAAAAATGATTTTCAAAAATAGAAGAAAATGATGATCTTGTTTTCAAATCTTCTATGTGGACTAAGAAATGTTATAAATGTTTAAAAGTGTTGTTAGACCTTTATGGAACCCAAATGTGGGTATTATGAAAAATGGGATAGATGGTGGAATGAAAGGAAGGGGTCAGACCATGGATTTTCAGAAAAATAGAGCATTAGATTGTTCAGTTTTTGCACTGGGCGATATAACGTAACTTAGTTGCGATCGATCGTAGGTGTTATAGAAGGCTGGGGACCTTCCTTTTGCCTTGTGCGACCGATCGCCGATCGATCGTAGGGTTTATAATATGAATGTATATTTTTCGAGACATGTGCGATCGATCGCAGTCCGTGTGCGATTAATCATTAATCACAGTTTGAACAAAAAACGGGTGAAGATGATGAACATAGTAGTGACATGTGTCTGTCACCACCGATCGATAGTAGACCAATCACAATCGATCGTAGATTATAAAAAATGTGAAAAATGGCTTGGTGCCACATGTCTGCCACCAGACGATCGATCGTAGTACATGTGCTATCTATCGGAGGTATCACAGTAGGGTTGGGAAGCTGTCTGTGCATGTGCAATCGATCATCGATCAAGTGCGATTGATCGCAGTGTGCTGAATTTTTGGGGATCCGTCCCCTGTGTCACGTATTACCATTCCCTTTTGTTTTTAAGGGCAATGGGAGGGCCCATTGGCCTAGTAAGGTTCCACATCGGAACCGTCTTCTCGAACTTGGTCCATGGAGCGTGAGGCCAAACTCTTGACTAAGTATCATACTAACAACCAACAATAGATGAGTAAAAAAAATATTCCAATGACGAATCTAATGGAACTATAGTGCTAGGTGATGGTAGACAATGGTGGGTGCTTGTTGGACCATCCAATCAAACATGATCAAAATTGATGAAATGAGGGTCAAGAACAATATTGAATCCATGAAAGTATGGTGGAAATTTCCACCTACTCACAGACCTAACAAAATCAAAGGATGTGTTGCACCCTAAGACAATAAAAGAGGGGTGAAATAAATAACAAATCGCATAGAGAGAAAGAAGGTGTTTGAGATCCGCCGCGATTCGTCGGGTTCCTTCAACTTGAAGATCTGAATGTTTAGGTTATCTGGCAGTGATAAGTACTCCAATCGGACGGTCTAAATGAAGGGATCCGCCACTCTTGTTGCTTCGATCCTGGCCACCTCTACCATGGCTCTCACCTCCTCCGAGGGGTGTGATGTCACCTCTCGTCCTACCTCAATGAGGGCTCTTCTTCTTCGAGGAGATATGGAGGTGGTTAGAGACGCGTGAGAGAGAGAATTGTAAGATGTGGGGGTGGAATATGGTATGTAGAGATGCTACTGTGTTTAGAATAACTCTTAGGAAAAGGCGTAGCTTTTTGAAAGGAGAGAAAATAGGAATTCTTAAAGAGATAACGTGGGGTAGTTAGAGATGATAGGAGAGAGAAGATGACTCTTTGAGGGGAGAGAAAATGGGAATTTTTGACTCTTGTGTTAGGGGATATGTGGGTAGTTAGCATGTAGGAGAGAGAAGATAAGGGAACGATGGTGGGTAGAGACTTGTGAGAGGAAATTGATAAGATATGGGAATAATAGTATCTTTGAGGGGAGAGAAAATAGAAACTCTTAAGATACGTGATTACCTAGTGAAACAAATGAGAAATCTATCTATAATATAAGGAAATAAGTGTCACCTGACTCCCTCTCTTTGCTCTCCAATCTTTAATCCTAGGAATCCTATGAATTCTATTTTAAGGATGCCATGTGGCACTCTTTTTTAAATCTCAACCATTAACTCTTTCTCTCACACACGTCTCCCTCTCAATTCAAAAACTATTGGAGAGATTTTAGGGGATACATATGTTTTCTTCACAATTCAAAAATCATTGGAAAGATTTTAGGAGATTGTGATAAGTGAGATAGGGAATGTAGAGAGAGATTTTAGGGGATTATGATAAGGGATAAATAGATAGATAAGAAGGATAACGAGAGAATGTAGAGAGAAATTTTAGGAGACTATGATAAGAGGGATAGAGAGATGTAGAGATTTTTATTTTATTTCACACCTGTACATCGCACGGGGTCTCTATTAGTCTATCTATAATATAAAGAAATAAGTGTCATCTTCCCTTCGCTGCTCTCCATTCTTGAATTCAAGTGATCCTAGGAGTTGTATCTTAGAAATATGCCACGTGCCACTCATAACCCAACCGACCGTCGGATTTTTTTTTTCTCTCTCTCTCTCTCAAAACCCTCACAACACACGACTCTTTCCACAAGTTACCAAAAAATACCCTCTCAAAACCAAGAACATGCATTATCCATCTTCTTCTTCTTCATCCCAATAAATTCTGAACTCTTCCTATATATTGTTTGTTTATTTGCAGGTATTGATAAGTTCAAAAGAAAATCACATTTTTCACCTTTCTTTACAAAAACTTTTACGAGTGATAGCTTTGATGTTATTTTAGTACTTTTGTTGGGTTTCAGAGACACGCAGACAGGGAGTGATAGAGAATCAATTGACCTTGTAAGCACCCAAATTTTTACACCCCTTCTTAACCATAGTTAAGTTCCATGATCCTAACTAAACCATAGGTTGAACCCTAGTCAAACCTAGGTCAAACCCTAGCTAGCCCTAAGACAACCCTAGTCAACTCTAGACCAAGCCCTAGTCTATCCCTACCACCCTAGGGCATGGGCCCAAAACCCATGCAAGACCCAAAGCCTTTAGGGCTTAAAACCCTCGGATTGGGCCCACACAGGGCCCAAAAAATTCAAATTCTCCAAGCCATACCATGTGCAAGCTGGGCTAGGCTCGTTTTTCGGTAAAAATCGATAATGGCGGTAGAAACTCTACCTCCATTATCCTTTTAATCTCAGTGATGTTTTTTGAGCACGCAACTGCACCCCAGTGCATCAGGCATGCGTTTGGCAGCCCCCACTCCTCCTGCGGCCTCCACCAACCCTTTTCCTATTGCCCATCATGTCCCCAACCTCCCCTCTATAAATCCTAACCTCCCTCCATCTTCAAACCACTTGGAAAAACTCTCTACCCGAAATTCTGAGCAAGGAACCCCTGCCACCCTTAGTCTCAGCCCTGTTCCCCACCATTCACGAGACCAGGTGCTTTAGAAGTTCTTAGGGATCTCCCTAAGTTCCTCTCCCACCGTGCAACAACACCACCTTAGCAGCCATCCCAGGCAATCCGGCAGGGTAGGGTTATCCCTCGCCCCTTTGGTTCTCTTTGTACTCACCATGTAAGCCCCTGGTCCTTCCAGGGGACTTAAGCTTTTCTATTGTTGCATAACCTAAGAGCAGGGGCTCCCCCTACCTTATTCATAGGTTTGGGGGACTCCTCACAGGTAAAGACCCCAGCCTAGTAGCCTCCAGTGTATCCCCACCTTATGGGGGACCCTCAGCTCATGAGTGATCCCCTGGAAGCAGCACAATGCACCACTGTGGGGAATTTTTTTAGTTTCTGGAAAATGTCCAGAATGGCGGTAAACACAGTACCGTTATTCTGGATCTTCCCATTCTAGTGGCCATACGCCTAGTTTGGTTGAGCCCTAGTCTATTCCAAGGCCTGTGTTTGGTCCCTACGACCTTCCCCTGCCTACCCTGGTCCTTTCAGGCTAACCAGTCCTCATTAACTATGGTTAAAACACTCTATAAAAGAAGCTGTCCAGAATGGCGGTAGAAAATCTACTGCCATTGTGAGATTTCATTTACAGTGCAAGCAGGGCCACTGTGGGCCCACTTCAGACCAAGATTGGAAATGGCGGTAAAATAATTACCGTCATTCCTAATTTTCTTGAAACAATGGGCCTTGCAGGGCCCAGACCTGGTAGGAGGCCATTCTAGGCCCTGCCAAGCTACTTGGGCCCACCCCAGACTAGACAACATTCTTAACTAGGGTTAACTTAATCCCAATTAACATTTAACCATGGTTAAATCACTTAACCCTTGGAAAAATCCTAAAAAATTTCAAAAACATCTAAAAATGTAAAAGACCAAAAACTTGACTTTGGACTTCCCAACCATGGTTAGCCCTCTTCCTTAACCGCGGTTAACTGATTTATCACATGGTTAAGCAATCCCTAAGGAAAAAAAAAAAAAACAATCCCTAAGCCTATCGAGCTAACCCTAAGCCTATTAGGCTTACCCGTGGCCTACTGGGCCCAATCCTTAGCTTATCGGGCTAACCCTTGGGCTATCGGGTCCAATCCTAAGCCTACTAGGCTAATCCTTAGCCTCCGGGCCCAAATCAACCAAACCTTGCATTTGACCAACCCGGTCAATCACCCCTAGCCTCTGGGCTAGACCTTTAACCACTCCGGTGCACACACACAGTCCCCTCAACGTCGGCACGGGCTCATGTGCCAGAACTACGCTCGGTCTGATCTCACCACATGTGAGTATGTAGGCAACCCAACTCGGGTTTGACTCTAGTTAACTTTTTCCTTCTCGGATTAGTATAACTTAAAGACTAAGGCATTTGAACAATACTTGACATTAATTTAGATTATACCTAGGGAGTAGGTAACCATTATAAAATGGGGGTCTCAGGGTGCCTAACACCTTCCTTGTGACTTAACCGAACCTCTTACCTAGAATTCTAAAGCAGACCAAGACCTTATCCATAACTCTGGAACTTATCATTTCTGAATTAATAAGTGGCGACTCCTGATCTTAAACCAACCAACTGTGGGCGAACGAAATCCGTGCTCACAAACCCTTTTCTCAACTTTGGTTTTATGCATTCGTAAGGCTTTGAAGAGTCCACATATTGCGCTCATCTTCACTTTTTTTCTTCATTGCTCCATTTTTCCCTGGCAGAAGGTGAGATTTTGTTTGGTTTTTTTTAATCTGGGTTGTTAATGCCGATGTTTTTGTTGGGTTAAGAGACAATTGGGTTTGATGTTTTTTTGTTTTGGATTTCTCTTTTGTTCATTATTGTTCATGCTTTTAACTGATATGGGTTCATTTTTTCTTTATTTGTTTGAATGATTTGATTTTTTTTTCTCTTTTCCTATATATTTATTGTAGGTATTTGCAGGTATTGATAAACAATACTGCAAATTGTTTACACAAGAACTCACCTGTTTGCTCGAAAGGTGCTTCAATCTAATCTCCTTTTTTCTTCATTTATTTCTGTGTTTTTTGCCGTTCCTATTACATGTGGTTTTATTATAGGACTTTTATTATATATGCTTTCACTGTTTCTTGAATTGCTCATTTCAAAAGCGAGTTTTTTTTCTTTATGATTACGGTACTTTTCAATATTTTAGAATATCCAATAATATAATAGAAAGAATCTTCTAAATTTCTACTTTCTTTCGTTAGTAGGTAATTGTAGGGCTAGCACTCCTCTAGAGATCAAGTGGAAAGACTTGGGTAGTTCAAAGGGTTGCAGCCCCACATTTCTCTAATCTCCCCCACTTTCCTAATACCTCTCTCACTAAATGGCCCCCCACCTTCCTAATCTCCCCCACTTTCCCAAGTTTCTCTCTAACCCTTATATAGTGTCTCCTCTCCCATGTATTTAAATTTAACAGTTGGAATTTTTTTTAACCTCATTTAGTCTATTATCTACCGTGCATCACACGAGGTCTTTGCTAGTATTATATATAAAATTTAAATTTTAATAATTTTAGTAATGTAATTAACAACTAATTTCAATCAACGTTCTATCACTCCTTCTCTCATTATAATAATAAAGATAAAGATATATAGAGTCAGTCTAGGGGTACTCCCTATCCTTACTCCCTATTTTTACACCCTATCTAAATTGTACTTTAAAGAAAATCAATGGTCTAAATAATGCATAGGTGGCATCCTTTACCCAAAATGTATAATTCCAAATTTAACCTTTTATTTAAAATTTAAAATAAAACATCCCACGTTCTTATCCCTTCGTGTTCTCTCTCTCTCCCACATCTCTCTTCCTCCCAAATCCAAAGCTTTCCACCACCATAGCCGCCACCACCACCACCAGAAATCCAAAGCTTTTTAGCATTTATACACATATACTTGGTCAACAATAAGCATTGAGTAACACTGGTGGGGGATGATTTTAAGAAGCATAATTCTTGCTAGGAATCCCAAAATCATCAATTTTCAAACTAGCAGAGTTAGATCCCATGGAACTATTATTGGTGATCAGAGAGGAATTAGACGGGAAAAATGGGGCGTTTGATTTTGAAGCATTCTAGAAAGCTCCAAATAAGTAGTCCCCATTGTTGTTCTTATTACTTACTGTGGCATTAACATTTACCACGGGCTTCAATCCAAAATCAATCAAAGACCCAAATAGGTCATCCTTTAAACTTGTTGCAGCTTCACCTTAAGGTCCGCTCGGCTATATTTTGATTTCTATCACTGTTATTGTTATTAACTATAGAATAACTCCCTAAATTGTCAAAAGATCACGAATTGCTATTCTTAATAGGATTATTAGTTTTCGGAAGCGAATCAGCCAAATTCTCCATTGATTATGAATTCTTGGTTGACGTTGGTGCTGCATTCTTCAAATGAACATTACTGTTAGGGTTTCTTCTGCAAATTGTTTATTCATTTCTAGAGACTCCATTTTTTATGGTTTCTTGTGCAAATCGTTTATTCATTTCTAGAGACTCCATTTTTTAGGGTTTTAAAAAATATAGCATACGTAATGAAGAGAACGAGAATGGGAAGTCCAGTGTATACTCTTCCCCATTTTTTAGTCATGGTTGAGGTGGTGGTAGTGATGGAAGGGTTTGGATTTTGGAGGAAGAGAGATGAAGATGAAAAAGAGAAAACACAAGAATGGGAAAAGGGTCGAAGGGATGAAGAAGGTGTCTTAGCCTTTTCTTTTAACGATAGGGTTAGTAATGGAATTATAATTTTTTTTGACGATGACACCTCACATTCTTTAGAGCCCTTGATCTCTTTTAAAGAAAGGTTTAAATAGGGTGTAAAAATAGGGAGTAAGGATAGGGAATACCCCTAGGCTGACTCATATATTTCTATCTATACTAATATTATATGCTGATTAGTGCCACATGACATATCTCAAATCTATCGATTCTCCCCTTATGTTGACGTCATCTGTCGTCTTACATGACAAACCTTCTTTTGGTTGATCCAATGAAAAGATGTCACATCATGTAATTAGTAAAGACCACTCATAATTTAATAGGTCATTTAATGAGCTTATTAATTATTTTTTACCCCTCTTAAATGTAACCCCTCACATTCCCAAAAGCCTCCATTTGAACTCTAATTTATTAGCTACCAAAAAAAAAAAACTCTAATTTATTCCCAATCCTTGGTCTCCCTCCCTTATTAAATGAGATGATTTGTAAACTACAAAATAATGACTACATCCACTAAATGGAATGGGTAGGACGGTTCACTCTTTGAACCCTTGGTCTCCCTCCCTCTATATTAAAGGTTTTCATTTCCAATTAACCAAACCAATGTCTCTTCCCACCAAAACATCTCCCTGCTTACCCCATTTACTACTCCAAATCTCTCTCCCCATTTACATCTCCCCAAACCCTTCCTCTTCCCTTCACCAAACACAAAACTTCCCCAAAAGTCTCCTTTTTCCTTCTTTTAATATAACATTTCATTTGGCCACCACACCTCTTTGCCCGACTAATCACACAACCTTCATTTTCTTTATTGAACATACGATAAAGAAAAGTATTGGAGAAGAAAGTCTCTGTTCCTCAATTCACTTGTGAGGAAAGAGTTGTATTCATATATTGATTGTTTACAAGAGAGATTGAGATAATACACTATACGTATCAATAGATTACATTCTAGAACAATAAGGGAAGATTCTAAAAAAATAAGAGAAAGAGTCCTATCATGTCACGCCTTGATTGTTGGCTGAATCCATTCTTTCCAAACTCTTGGTAGTTGCTATATTTGAAGGGATCTCACAAGATCCACTAATATGCCCATGCAAGCTAAGTGGCACTGCAGTGACATTAAGCTTGGATTGTAGATCTTTGAAACGAGCAGTGGAAAAGCCTATAGTAAAAATATCGGCTATTTGATCAACAGAACTAACGAACCGCACGTCAATGTCCCCACGCACCACCTTTTGTGCAGGCATGATAAACGGGATTTGAAGCTAAGGAAAGTGCACTGATGTTATGACAATAAATGATTGGTGGAGACTTGAGAAACACACCCAAATCACGTAAGATCATACGAATCCATGCCAATTCAGCTGTCGTGTGAGTTAAGGAGCGATACTCAGACTCAGTGCTAGAGCGAGCAATAATAGCTTGTTTCTTGGCACTCTAAGACAATAGACTCGACCCCAGATAAACGTCATAGCCCGAAGTAGATCGTCGATCATCTGGGTCATCAGCCCAATCGACATCTGAATAAGCTGTTAAGGAGGGAATATTGCCTTGCTGAAAATGAAGACCATAATTGATCTTACCTTTGAGAAAGCAGAGAATGCGTTTGACAGTAGCCCAATGAGAAGTCCAAGGCAAGTGCATATATTGGCAAACTTGATTGACTGCAAAGGCAATATCAGGTCTTGTTAAGGTAACATATTGGAGAGCACCAACTACACTCCGGTATTCTGTCAGATCTGGAAGAGAATCACGATCAAGTCGGGAGAGCTTAGAACCTGAGGCAGCAAGAGAAGTTACTGGTTTAGCACCATCCATCTGAATCCGAGTAAGAAGGTCACGTATATATTTGGACTGAGAAAGATATAAATCAGAGGCGGTCCTATGAGCTTCAATCCCGAGAAAATAATGAAGTTGACCAAGGTCCTTCATTGCAAAGAGACGATTAAGATCTATTAAGAGAGTGCGCAAGTCGGACTCTTGATTCCCTGTCACAATGATATCATCTACATAAATGAGAAGAAAAACCACACACCCATCCGTATGACGAATGAAAAGAGAGGAATCTGCTGAAGAACCAATAGAACCAAGCCCCTGTATATAATCTATAAGACGAAGGAACCATGCACGAGGGGCCTGTTTGAGCCCATAAATGGACTTGTGCAAGCAACAAACATATGAAGGGCGGTTGGGATCAATAAACCAAGGAGGTTGGATCATATAAACTTCCTCAAAAAGAATTCCATGGAGGAAGGCATTATGAACATCCATTTGTCGGATCGGCCAACCATTCTGAATAGCTAGAGTCAACACAATCCGAATCGTGGCATGCTTAACAATGGGGCTAAAAGTATTTGTGTAGTCTACCCCTGGTTGTTGATGAAACCCCTTGGCCACAAGGAGTGCCTTGTATCATTCAATAGAACCATTAGACTTTTACTTTATCTTGTAGAAGACCCAATGACAACCAACAACATTTTGAGTATGGTTTGCTGGGACAAGAGACCACGTACCCTACTTTTGAAGAGCATCGAATTCCGAAGCCATAGCAGCCCACCAATGAGATTCGGGTGTAGGGATGTGGCTCGGTTAGAGAGGACAATCGATTACTTGTGGGTGGGTGAATAGGTGATGCGGGCTGGTTGGGTAAGAGTGGTAGAGAGGGGGTAGTAGAGGCCGTAGAAGAGGTGGGAGAGGCAGCAATAGTGGCTGGTGGAGAAGGTAATACAGGAGGGTCTTGTGAAGGCATATGCATAACAGATCCTAGAAGGACTAAGGTAGAATCCTCCGCAACTTGTCCGGAAGAGTGAGCCATTTCCAATTCAGCAAATGGGTAGCAAGACTCATCAAAAACAACATGTCGTGACAAGAAGATGTGCCCTGCGTGTGAGTCAAGACACTTATAGCCACGATGATTTAGGCTATAGCCAAGAAAGATACACGGAGTGGTGCGATAGGAAAGTTTTCCAACCTTGTAAGGACGGAGGAAAGGAAAGCACACACAACCAAAACTTTGTAAAGCATTATAATCGGGAGGTTTATGAAATAATTTTTCATAGGGAGAAAATTTTTCAATAACACGAGTGGGCATCCGATTGATTAAAAATACAGCAGTAGCGAAAGCATCAGACCAATGTTGAGGTGGCATATGAGAATGAACCATGAGTGCTAGGCTTGTTTCAATGACATGGCGATGTTTACATTCAGCTAAGCCATTTTTTTTTAGGAGTATGAGGACATGATAAGCGATGGGAAATACCATGTTGAAATAGAAGATTTTTAAAGCGAAGGCTAGTGTATTCCCCACCACCATCGGATTGAAGGGACTTGATTTTCCAATCAAACATATTTTCAAAAAGCAATTTAAAACGAACAAATGCATCATAAACTTCAGATTTGAGAGAGAGAGGGATAAGCCAGTTATATCTGCTAAAGTCATCAATAAAAATAACGTAAAAGCGATGTCCATTTAGTGGTAAATTGGGAGCAGGTCCCCACACATTGGTATGAATAAGTTCTAACGGACAAGTGGTTACAGACTCGAGGATTGAAATGGTAAGCAGGAACTTTTACCCTATTGACACGAAGAGCAAATAGGCTGTAATTTAGATGACCCAATACAAGAAATAAATGGTAAAATAACAACCATAGTATGCTCAGTAGGATGACCAAGTCGATGATGCTAAATGTTACTAGCGACACGAACACTCGAAAAGGCTGATGGAGAAGATAGCGAAGAACTGTTATTGCGCTAAGGAAGCTGAATAGGATATAGGCCATCACTAATCCGTCCTTGGAAGAGGATCTTCCCCGAATTGTTGTCCTTCACAAAGAATCCAGAGTCAGTAAAAATAAAATGACATTTGTTATCTTTAGTGAACTGAGAAACTGATAAAAGATTGGTTTTCATGGTGGGAACATGTAGAATATTGTGCAAATGGATATTAGAACCATTGTGAGGGATCAAGGAAGTGCCAACATGAGAGATGGGGAGTTTATTACCATTACCAACCGCTAGGCTTTCGTTGCGAGCATAATCAGAGTGCAAGGAGAGGTTGCTTAATTCGGAGGTGACATGATTGGAGGCCCCTGTGTCGGTGTACCATGTCGATGCACCTTGCCTAGAGGCCAGTATAGCTTGAAGCTTATGTGGTGGTTGTCGACCCTGATAAGAAAGATCAAGAAGATGGAAGCAGTCCAAAGCATTGTGGCCAACCCGGTTACAAATCTGGCATGTGGAAGAATTTCCTGGCCTTGAAGAAGAATTGTTGGTGGTGTTATCTATAGAATAGGTGCCCCGGCCACCATTATTACGACTACGCCCGTTGCCCCGATAATTGTTTGAGCGACCACAATAGCCCCCACGACCTTGAGACTGTGGTGGAGGAGCTTGATTTGTAAAAAAAAGCAGTAGTTTGTTGTTCCGAATTCAAGGATGCAGAATGTGACTCCAAGCGCAACTCAAAGGTCAACAACTATCCAAATAATTCATCAAAGGTAATAGGGGTATCACGATTATTAATTGAGGTATGAACTGAATCATACTCTTGTCCAAGGCCATTGAGAGTCTGATTACAAAGATCATAGTCAGAAACAGGCTGTCCAATGGACTCTAAAGCATCAACAAGAGTTTTCATCTGATCGAGATAATCAGTAATAGAGAGACCTCCTTTTTTAAGAGACTAAAATTGTTGTTTCAATTGAAGAACTTGCGAACGAGATTGAATGAGGTGAAGACGTTCAAGACGTAACCATACCTCTCGGGATGTTTGAAGTCCTACCACACATTGAAGCACGAGTGCAGTAAGAGTGGCGTTAATCCAAAGTAACACCAATGAATCCTGCTCTATCCAGATTTCATATTCTGGATTGATGGTAGTGATAGGCTTGTCATCTTTATCATGAAGAAATTCTGCAGGGCGCGGAAAGAACCCATCAACATATCCATATAGTTTGCTTGCTCTCAATACCGGAACAAACTAACTATTCCATAGAAGATAATTATCACGATCTAGCTTAATGGAGTAAAGAGTCGTGACATTGAGGACGACAATCGAAGATGACGCCATTGGAAGAGCAATATTCTTGGTTTTTTTTTTTGCATAGAATGGATGATCAAAATAGGAGAATACCTATTTTCTTGCTGATACCATGTAAGACCAGTAAAAGCATTGGAGAAGAAAGTCTTTGTTCCTCAATTCACTTGTGAGGAAAGAGTTGTATTCATATATTGATTGTTTACGAGAGAGATTGAGAGAATACACTATACGTATCAATAGATTGCATTCTAAAACAATAAGGGAAGATTCTAAAACAATAAGAGAAAGAGTCCTATCATGTCACGCCTTGATTGTTGGCTGAATCCATTCTTTCCAAACTCTTGGTAGTTGCTATATTTGAAGGGATCTCACAAGATCCACTAATAGCAGAGACGCCTCACAAAGTCATTTGGATCGATATCAAGCATGATTCCAAGAATGAAGCACTCATCAAGATGGTTGTTGTCTATTGATGATTCATAATGTTTTTTTAGGTCCCTAAAACAACACAAAATAACCTAATACAAAAGGCTATTAGAAAAGATGCTTACCTATTTGGCCAATCTCCTCCCTACAGGGTCGGTAGTCACCTTCCAACTTCTAGCACCCGTCTTCACCAACAAAGGTTGATGTGACATTATCAGTGAATACATGACTTCAAAGCTTGTGGCACTCTATGGGGGTATCATGTTTTCTATTGTGCTTCATTGATAGCTTTGGGGATGCAAATGGGAAGGTCCATTATGGGTTAGCGACATTCCGGGGATTGTGGGTTATTGACAGGTCTGCCATAGTTTCATCAGAGTACTCCACTTGTGGGATATCGGGTGAGATTTATTGATTCCATGCATGCCTTCATGCCCATACTGATTTTTGTAGCAATTGCATTGTTTAATCAAAACGTGGTGAAGTGATTTTACTGGACACCATCGAAATAGACCAAGTAGCTCCTCATCGCCTTGCCAGTTGGGATTGGCTATGTTATTTTTTGTGTTCCTTACTAATCGCCATGGAATTGGATTCCCTCTACTCATTAATGCATTCTGTTTTTTTTTGTTCATCTCATTCTTGTATACCTCCATAATTCAAAGGCCCATTTTACTGACAGTAGTGTAATTCTAATATGGATTTGTCTTTTTTTTTTTTTCCTTTCTATTCTCTTTGTAGGGCAGTTTACGGAGTATTTAAGATCATTCCCTGAGGTTGAATCATCACTGCAAAATCTTGACTGGAGGGGGTTCCCGGATTGTGGAAAGAGATGATCTAGCTTTAACAATAGAATATCATACTTGAAGTTCTCCTATAATCAAATGATAGGAGAATTTACAACCCAGAAGCTTTTATACAATAATTTTTCAACTAATTTCAAATAAAATAGGATATGCAAAAGGTGTCATTGCATGCATATATAGTTTTTCAAATTGCAAAACAAAAAAAACCAGATACAAACCAAGCAAACATATTGATCCAGCAATACTTCTTTGCATGGAAATTACTGGAGATTACCTTTTGCTGCACCATCCATGAGGCATGGCTGATGCAACAGGTGCCGAGGTTTCTAGAGCATGGAATTATTTGCAAAGTCTATATTGGAAGGTTTCATCTACAGGTTGCCATCATTTTTCAAGTTTGTATTTGTTATCTATCATTGCTGCTCTAACCCTTCTTTGGCTCAGGGGATTCTTATGGGACAATGCTCAATTTATATTCAGCTGTCTTCTTGAATCTAAAGTGCCCTGGCAGAACTATACAGGATGCAATACCCGCTTTCATATGTTTCTTAAACTATCCACAACTTGGGGCTCGCTCGAGCTGCATATTCCCGTCTCCCAGTGGGCTGTTGTAATTTTTCATCACGTCAATAACAAAGAAATAAGATGGAATACAATTATGAACACGAGAGAAAAAAGAAAATAAAGTTGGAAATTCACATATTCGGCAATACAAAGAGAGTGAGGAGACTGACGAAAATCCAATTCAAGGGCCAAATTTAGATTCCTAGCTCATAAGCAAACCCTATTGGATGATTCTACTCATCCACTCTTGGACCTTATTCTAGACAAGCTATTTCAATATCTAACTGTTCAAATATGGAACCGATTAGATATCTAGGATTGTTTAATCGAACTGCTTTTGGTACTTAAAGATATCCTAGGTGGAGCTCATCAATTAGAGTGTTTGAATCCATGAGCATAAGCACCACAAGGGTGGAAGAAACCATGAAGTATTATAAGTATTCCTTTAACTTCCCCTAATGCACAAAGTTTCCCCGATGCACATGGACACGACTGGAATACAGAATGCAAATTATAGCTAGGTATTACTAAATGTTTTGTACATACAAGCTCTTCTGCAATGAATGAATGATAATAGAAGATTTCGCTAGAAAGGAGGAGATTACAAGAAGCCAACCCTCTTTCAAATAATTTAAGGTTTTGCCTCTAACAAACACTTGAATCTATAATATAGTTCTTTCTTTATGGAAATACACTGTTTAGAGAAACAAAATACTAATAGACACAACACTCAATATCCCAAGTTAAACTCATCAAATTAAATTTGATGCCTTATTAGTTGTGAATATGTGCTCCTATATATTTATTTAACATCAAGATAAAGCAGAAAAAGCTACAAGATTGCTAAGAGAAAGGGTATCTATCTATAATACTCTAATTTATCTATACTTCTATCTATATATACTAAGACTGTATGTTGGTTGGTTCCAATGACTAGATAACGAAATGCATGGTCGGCTAATCACTGCTCAATTATAAAAACACACATCCAGAAAGCAACAAAAGAAAGAGGATAATCAGATACATCTAGTGAAGAGTTGTAAAATATTTGTTGACCTCCATTATACTTGATTAATAGAACTCCTGGTGATAAAACATGGCTTAGCCGTGAATTGCAGATCACGATTTAAGCCGAAAAAGGGGAAAGATAGGCCATAAAGTAGACAACTCTCCATGACTTCCATGTTTTAGTAATGCCAAAGAATTCACTGCTGAAAATGTAAACCCCTACAAATTTGTGAGAATTTGTTTTGGCTCTTTTTTAAGGACAAAGCACGGTAATTTTGGCGTGATTCATGACTACACAGCAACAACTCTTGATTGGACAAGGCTTTTATGTTTTATAGTGCTATATATTTTGACACCCTAACTGTGGTTAAGATTCACCCAAATATCCTTGATTTAGAAAAAAATATTGTAAAAAAGCTAGAAAAATTATTAAGTTTTTTTAAAAAATATCTAAGGATAAGTGGGTGAACCCTAAGGGTGGGTGACTCTTAACCACAATTAAGGAGTGTCAAGAGGGACACGTGGCGACCCAGCGGCGTAACCGGACTCCCCCGGTTATAACCTTAGAGGATTTGGTTCCATGAACACTCTCATACACTAGCATATTGTCCTTTTGACCTCTTTGATGCTATAGGTTTTTTTAAAATGTAATGACTGGTTGAAGTGAAGGTTTGCCCATCAATAGGAAGAGAACCTGAGATCGATTTACATCCGAGATTAATCCTACTAGCCCTCTAATGCATTTGCCCCAAAAGTGGAAAGAAGAGAAGAAAAACGGAGCGGGCCTTGGACATTTGTTTCTCGGCAAAATTACAAACATTTTGGAGTCTGTGTCATATTGTTTTCAAGAGTGGATAAATATAGATATAGTCGGATCCTGTAATTGGTAAGTCATTGTTAACTTGTTGGGATCTCAATCTTCATCACTATCTTATGAAGCCTTGTAAATCATTTGTTTGAGTGGGTGAAGCATCATTTGCCTCTGGATCGTTATCTTGTAAGTATTCACTAGAATCACGACATCTAACATTTGTAGTGCGAATATTCTATAGAAAAAAAAAAGCGACAAATAAGAACAAAATAACAAAGATTAACACACAAATTTACGTAGTTTGGTAAGGTGCCTATGTCCATAACCGTGGAGAAATCATTTCACTAATTTCCTGTAAAAAAAAAACGGTTACAATTCTCTCCACTCTCCTTTTCTGCGTCAATTAAGAAAACCTAATCTTAACGCGTTTATATAACTTGTACAATGACGTAAAATTACAGAACTGACATTCACACAACCCCAGAAAAGTTGGACCAATGGAGTTGAACTTGGTGCGCAGTCCAAATTGAAAGATCAACCAGAATGCAATGTACAATCATAAGCCGCTCTGCCTTTTTTCAGTGCCAAACCTTTTCATATCTTCATCCAACTCCAAAGAACATTTCATCAATACATATTCCTCTATTTGATTCTGAATAGTGATGAGTTAAGAGACATCATCCTCTCAAATTTTCTCCAAGGTGATAGAGAATTTACTTTTGTGGAGAACGCTAGCCTTAATCACCCCTAAAGGGGTATTAGGATAGTGATTAGGTTGGTTGGTTGTGATCGCATTATAGCTGATCTTAAGTACCAATTGGTGGTGTATAAGACTTACTTTGGTCCCCTACCGATTCTAGCCCTTGAGTAATCGTTATGTCTTTCCTGCAAAAACTTGTTTGTTAGACATACATTAATATGATTTATATTTCAAGCTCAAGCTATGCATAGACTTTCCTGGACATTTTTAGCTGTTTATGTCGTCATTAATTTGCAGGGAGGTGGGCTAGAGGTGAGGAGCTGTGACAAGTGACGTAGCAGATGCTATTGAGGCAGTGAATACTAAGGGATTGTTTGGTTCGGATTATTACAGTCATAAGCAATTACGCTGATAAGCACTGTCATGAATAAAGCATTGTTGTCAATAAGCGTGGATAGTTGTAATCCTGTTTAGTTGACACTCTTTCAGTAAGCGATTTATTTTGAGTAATCTCTTTTTCAAGCTTAATGGATCTTGTTAGCCTTACTAAGTACAAATTTAGGTGCTTAAAATTTTTTTACATAGTCTTAAAGGTGCATAAGCAGTTATGCTCCACAACAATCACCCTCCAGATTATGGAATCACCAATTATTTCCATACTTAGTTACCACATAATCGCTTATGATGAGTCGAATTAAACATTGTTATCAAGACATAATCCGGACATAAGAGATTTAGTCTCAAATAAGCATTTTTGATAATCCAAACCAAAGGAGCCCCAACTCATTATCTCAAAGAAAATAGGTGATGTTCTGGATTTACTTTTGTATCGACATTGTAAATGTATATATGTTTTTATTGATTTAAATGAAAAAGAACAATGGATGATCAAATGTTACAAAATTAGAAGTATGGACTATGGAGTATGGCATGTATGTGGAAAAATCTGTTATGTGTCCCAAAAATAGATTACATAAAATTTAAGTCATTTCGTGTCATTTGCACGTTTTTATTGATGTAACCCGTGTTCTGTTTTAGCATAAACAGTAGTTTCATTTTTATTAAAAATGACATTATAGACAGAGACACTAAATAAGAGAAACAAAACCCGGCCCCTTCTTCTTCTTCTTTGATAATCAAACTCTGTTCGATTACCAAACTAAATCTCAAACCAAATCTTCTTTGATTATGCGCAAATAGTGACCCGGAAACACTTTTAAAAACTTTACAAGTTCCAAGAACCTTCATTTTCTACATTAAAATCTTTGCTTGCTGAGATTCAATATCTCCCAAATCTTGTAAACCATAGAAGGTGAAACCAAGATTTGATTGGGTCCATTCTCTCAACTTGTTGAAACAAAAGATGTTCAGCTCAGCGAAGTTATGTCAAACTCTCTCTTTTGAAAGTCGAAATTAGCTAGGGTTCATTTAATGGATGTTATTTTAGCATTTTGGAGGCCGAAAGAATTGGTATTGTTATTTGATTTATAGAGTTGATAACTGTTAGAAAATGAATTTATTGATAAACTGGAATGATCCTTACAATGACTTATAGGGTGTATATAAAGATGAAAACAGCTAAAGATTGAAACAAACATCAATTCTAATCTAATCATATTCAAATTCAGATATAGATTCTCATCACACCTTATTACAATACTATATATATTATTTCCTCATACTCCTCTTCAAACACATGAGTGTCAAAGATCTTCATGAGTTGACAAAAATAGAGTACCATCCGTCGCTGTAGATGGAAATTTGCCTGTAAATTGCTGGTTTATTGGTTTGCTCCACTGCCATGGAGAAATTGAGATAAAAGTGTAAATGGGACTAAAGATAAGTTGCCTCTTGGGCCAAGGATATTAACTTTTATGGGCCAGAGATGTGGAGCCTCTATGGGCTGAAATTGTGTCTCTACTGGTTTAATAAGTTGGTTCTAACTAGACTAAACCTGCTATGGGCTTCTGTGGGAATGAAATATTAGTCCCTATGGACTTGAAAACAAGGCCAATATGGGCTTGGAGAAAGAAGCCTTTAATGGACTTAGATATATGGGCCTTTATGGGTCAAAGGAAAGTCCCTTTGATGGCCTAAAAGAAGATGATGTTTGTGGACAAAGATAGATGGGTGAGAAGAAAAACTAAAATTGTGCCAAAATCAACTTCGAGCCAACTAAAGAAGATGGGCCTAAAAGAAAAGGGCCTAATTTCTTCTTCTCATTTTTCTTTTCTTTAGAACATATATGAAACAAATAGAAAGTGCAAGGAGAGTTTCACTGGCATCTTCCTTAAAACAGTAGTGGCAACTTAAAAGAAGAAGAAAAAGAAACAGGAATGTATTTAAATCTTGAGGGGACTCCAATGGCTTGGATCTAGTAGGGTCTGATTTCTTCTTTGTCCAAAATCCTCAACAAAAAGACATGTTCGCAACAACGTGACACGACTCGGATCGTCATTCGATCCGCTGCGTAATAGGTATGTGCCTTTCTCACCTATGTTCAACAGGTTTTTACTATCTAATGAATGCTTCAGTTTCTTCTTAGCTCATAATTGTTTTCCATTTACTGAAATATATTCATGTGTGTGTCAAAGAACTAAAGAAGTCATCAATCATGCCCAGTAGTCACTTAAGCATCAGTTGGAACTGTTCAATCAATGAACCATGGTCTGAAAAATCATACCAATAGCTAAATACTAGAAGTGATTAAAAAAATCATACAAAGTAGCCACTTATTAAGAGTTTTTCTCTATTATTTGTTCCTGATATATATATAACGAGGGTGCCTAGATCTCTTAGTCCGGGCATGTGCAGACTCCTCCATCCACATGCAACAAGCAAATAGGGATAAATCTCTTAGGGTGACCAACTACCTCCAGTTAGTCTAGGTGAGCCCTGATCCAAGACTGATATATGAACAACCTCTTGAATTGGCTTTAGCCCCTAGCCCCCTACATATATATATAGTTCATGAACTTGTCTTTGCAGACCATTTTTAACCAGTGGTGTCAAAAGAGATTTTTGAATTTCCGGGTTGGGGTCCATCTGACATTTTGTAAGTAGAATAGCTTATCTTAGATGTGATCCTTTCTTCTACAAGGTCTCACTAAGGGCATCAGATGGTTTCGGGCTCCACACACCATCGCAAGGGACCATTTTTCGGACATCTGCCAGAGGTAATCTGATGCCCTGACTAAGTATTCCTGCAAAATTAGGGTTTACTTTTGGAATTATTCTTCCTGGTTTTATGGAAATCCTTTATTTCCATGCTTAGATGCTTTCTTGGGAAATATACAAAGTGAGATTGTTATTTAGGGTTTGGGTGGTTGTGTTAGGAAACCTAAGAAGGGTCCCAGTGTTGAAGTCATATGTTCAATGGACAGCTCACCAACTGAATGAGAATAAAATAGAAAATTATTGCAGTTATTCAAAGAGCATGCATCTCCCATTTCCTATCAAATGCCAAACCAACCAAAATATTTCAATACATTTATTATCACCATATCCTAGCAGGTCTCCAGCATCTTATAGAAAAGTAGTTCATATATTAAGTTGTCCAAATTATCCTTCATGTTTCCTAAAAGTTACAATCCCAAACATTGATTACTTGGGGATAATCCGGACATTTTGAAGGGTAATTTTGATTTTTGGATTTTTTTTTTTTTTTTTTTGGGGGGGGGGGGGGGGGGGTATTTTGTTAATGATATCGGATAATGCATGCAACTTTCTGTTGTGATTTCTTGTCTCCTAGGCTAAAGACATATTCCTTGCTTTTAGAGAGAGGGAGAGAGTACCAACCACCGTCCCGCGGCTCAGATCACTTGAGCAGCACATTAAGGCTTTTCAAGCCGAGAGCTGTCGGAGTAAATACTTTTCACAAACGACCCGAACTTGAGCAAGGAATAACAGCTTTCAATTTTTTTTTTGTTAAGGTAACAACACTACAAGGTGAAGCTAAAGTCATGAGATTGTAGATGGAAAGATTAGCTATTTCTATAACCTATATAGGGTATAGTGAACATTAGAGGATTAATGCTGATAAATTAGGGTGGTCTAAACATGCTTGATCAGACTAATTTTTTAACACGTACATGTCTCTCAATAAACCAACCTCAACATTCAAGCGTCAGATTTTTTTTAAAAAAATTGTCACATATCATGTTTCTAGAGGGACCGCTCATTAAAAGCTTAATGAGTATGGTTCATTAGTATTTTTCCCTATATATATATATATATATGAGCCACATGGGACCGGGGGCTTCAGCCCCCTAAACTATTTAAAAAAAATGACAGTATGAATAGATGTGTAGCCTTGGAGCATGGGCAGAGCAGGGGATGGGGGCTCTAGTCCCTTTACTTTTGAAACTTTTGAAAGAAAAAAAAATTAAATTTATACATATATTATTTAATTTAAGAGTGTATAGGCATGAGCAAAGGGACAATTATCCCCTGAACATTCAAAAAATTAAGTTTTATATTATATTATTTAATTTTAAGATGACATAACCATGGATAAGGGAGCAATTGCCCCTAACTTAAAAAATTCTTTATGAACTTACACAAACAAAAGAGATGGCCCATGAACTTGGCCCAAGTCTTTGAAATCCGGATATTATCGGCGATTTCGGTCCTCCAAACTGAACCGAAATTTTGAAAATTTTGGTTATCTCGGTGAGATTTCAGAATTTCAATTTATAAATATTTTATTAAATATATGTTAAAAATAATATTTTATTAAAATTTAATATATTTATATAAATATAATTATTTTATTTTAAAAATAAATATATAAATTTTGTTACAAATATCGCAATACTTCGAAATATTAATAAAAATAATAATAATAATAACTATTTAAAATTAAATTTCCGAAATTTTGGAATTCTGAAATTTGATCCGAAATTTTCGAAATCTTGATCAAAATCGCATTTTCCGAAATCCTAACCTTATCTATATCAATGGGGTTGGACAAAATTGGAATTTCGCATACTCACAATCCAAATTTGAAATTGGCCCTCAAAAAAAAAAAATTTGGTGGCACCCATTATTAGCTCCAGCAAGAAAATCTGGCTCTACTCCTTTATCTATGGGGGAGGGGAATGTAAACGTTCACCTTAGGTTGATCAATTTTGGACATTGCTTGTATATTTTTTGGTTGAAAAATAGTTGACGGACCTAGGTTTCCATAATGTAACGGAAAGGTCAGTCCTCATTGGTCCACGCCTCACTTTTAAACAAACACCAATTGTGATTAAGGTTCACTCACCCCTAAGGTTAAGCAATCCAACCTTAGTTTTTAGAAGAAGAAAAAAAAAAAACTAAAATCTTAACTTTAACTTTCATAAGCTTAACCAGGGTTAAAAGGGGTGTTAAAAGTGACACAAGAACACAGTGGTAAGATAAGTAGCGGACCCATGAGTCCGCTAATCACTGCTCCTTTGGTTTTACGTTTATTATTGTGCTCTCCGGTCAAGATAATGCAGAGTTGGGCTACTTGTAAACATAAAAAACGACTGTACAAAGGATGTTGCAAGAATGCCAGAGTGGAACCGAGTCAAGCTTTGAGCTGGATTGTTTAATCGGCTCCATTTGTCAATTAGCTCGAGTTAACCTTGTTGAGTTTGAATCAAGTCGAAGCCGAGTTGGAAGAGAAACGAGCCGAGCCCGAACAAGCCCAACTTGATTTGACTTGGCTTGTTGACACCTGTAGTTAAAAATAAAAACAACAAAATAGAGGCTGTGTCAGATGAGAGCCTAATCTGGTCCATGGAATCCCACTATCCCACCAAAATTCCTCATATCCGATGTTGATAGTCTTACATAGAATTTGATAAATCACCACTTGCTTCCTATATTCTATTCCCCTACTTCTATATTTATTTAACTTCAGTTATATTTTCAGTCCATTATGATCCGGAGCTCTTTATTTATGGGGCACCCAATTTCAGTATAAAATAAGTGGCAATTTTGTAATTACAAAACAATTGAATGGTATTATCACAAGAAAGTAATCACCTCCTCACTGGTGGAACCCTTTATTTGCCATGTGTCTCCTTTTAACTCTCTTTTTTAATTGTGATTAAGATTCATCAACTCTTAAAATTAAAAATTAGTCTAGTGGAACTCCCAAAGTATACTCTCAAATCCTAACCGTTTAACTCCATGATTAAACGGTTATGATTAGAGCTGGCATTAAAAAATACAAAATAAGCTAAGTCAAAGCTTGGCCTTTAGTGGTTAGTTATAAACAGTTAAGCTTATGGAGTATATTTGAATGTACCCATAAATCGACTCATAGGTTAAAACATATATTCTTGGTCTTAAGTTCACTACCACTGGGACAAAGCGTGTGTTTGTATAAATTAAGTTCACTAACAAAAAAAAAAATGATGACTTAAAATTAAAAATTATAGACCGCCACGTCACTTCTCTCACTTTCAAAGAACGTGTATAGTTTCAACAAAAAAAGAAAACGAAAGAACGTGTATACGACCAAGTCTCCACTCTGCACATTACGCGCCAACGAAGACTCGGCTGACTGCACGCGCATGCACTCCAGACTGCGTGTTATCCCAATCAAATCATTCTACGTGTCAAATAAGCTAAGATTTTGTGATAACTAAACACGTGGCACAATTACAGCTCCTGAGTTTCCAGTGGGGTCGGAGCTACGACCGAGTTTCGAGTTTTCAGGTAGACAGATGTGACCGAGTCACCGTGTGGTGTTTTTGCCAAGCGTGTCTGTGTTAAAGTGCTTCTCATGTCTCTTTCCCGCGTCGGCGTGTCGCGTAGAAAATGTCCTCTTAACAAATTATTTCAATTTTGAATTTTGAATATAAGCGGATTTCTGTTCCAACGCGTTCAAGCTCTCTTTTTCATTGTAATTGATGCCACTTCTATCTCGAGTGGAATAGTTTAGAAATTTTGAATCAAGTTCTTCGAGTGGGTGTAATACGTAGTATTGCTATTCTTTAAATATATATACAAAAATTATTAATTTCAAAGATGGTGACGTTATGTTCTTGAATGAAGCCTATCCAAACCGAATTAACACTTAAAAAATTAGGTTAGGCCTCTCCAGCTAAGTTAGGCATCGAGGCCCAAGATGCGCTAGCGATCAGGACACAAGGGAGTGCTAGACCGAGTTTTTCGGTCTGGTATCCTGCACCTTGCGTTCATGATATGGATCTACATTCAGTTGTGCCATAGTTTTCTAAGGAAACGGATTTACTTTGGCTAAGCCTTTAATTCAACCTCTTAACATTTTCTATTTCTATAAATCAATTGTAAATTCTTTAATCTTAAGAGTTGGTGAATCTTAATAAGATATAAAAGGAATTAAAAGATATACATGGTGAGTTGGAGAGACTGAACCAGATTATTTTAATCTGTCTCAGCTAAAGGAAATCGTAATCCATTTTCATAAGAAAAAGGATAGTTTATACCCAATTTGCAAGTTAAAAACTAAGTAAAAGTGGTGACAATTGTTGCTAGCCACCACTATGAGAGCTAAGCATTTCTGTATGTTACAAAATTAGCACTCTTTTTTTTTTTGTAATTATATAATCACCGAACTTTGCATTGAAATGAAGAGCTCCGTGTTTAAATATGAGTTGGAGCTATGCTTTAACGTGTTTACTTCAGGCTTCCTTTTTTGTTGCAACTCTATATTTGTGAGAGAAATCATATTACAAAGTTGTCACTTTCTTTTCTGTAATCACATAACTGCTATCGAGCTTTGCAATGTCTCAACGCGTTGAAGCAGAGTTCGGCTCATATATAAAGTCTTTGATTTTCCACACTTTATTGTATTTTTTTATTAACTAGATCAGGAGCTCAGGATCAAGCAGCCCCCCAAAAAAGTATTTTCTTATTAAGGGTATCATTTAACTATGGTTAGTAGTTAGCTTGAGAGATTAAAGCTCTAATAGACTCGTCACCCTCGAGATTGGATCCTAAGACCTCCCTCAATAGAAAGGCCACACCCCACCATTAGCACAAGAGGCGGGTGTCCCCAAAAAAGCCTTTGATTGAACCATTTTGGGGATACAAAAAAATTTAGTAATAAAAAATGTCTTCTTTGTATTTGTAATTTCCAAACTACCATTATCTAGTGCCTTTTTTTTTAATGTTAATTGGTTTGTCGATTTGATCATTTCTAGGGTAAGATGAGATAATTTGTTTGTTGGTTTGCTTAGGTTCTTAGTTTGATTCGCTAGATTGGTTCGTTTATTAATTTTTTATACTTAAGGGTGGGAGAACCCACAAAATAAGCTACAAGCTCGGGGCAAGAAGATCTCAATGATACCATTTTGGATGATGGGAATCAATCCCGCAAGAGGACCCCTCATACCAGTAAGCCCGAGTTGTTCGTTATGACTAAAGTTTGCCAACCAATATGTTGCAAAATTTCCTTGTCGAAAAGAGTGTTGTAACCTGCAATCCCAAGACCTAAGCAACAGTGCTCTACACGCTTTGATGAGAGGGGGGAGGGGGATTATGATCGAACCTCTATGGGCTCTTGGACAGTAAATTCACCACTACCATGGAATTTGATTCAATAAAAATCTTTTGATAGCCATCCTCCTATGTCAGAGAAAGCTCATGAAAGATGGCAAAAAGCTCTGCTACTATAATTGTGCAAATGCGAATATTCACTCCAAATCCTGTTAACTATTGTCTTGTATCATCCCTTATAATGCCCCCACTGGCAGCCTCCCCTGGGTTACCTCTTGAACTGCAATCAATATTTAGTTTAACCAACCCTTCAGGCAGGAAGTTTTTCTGATAATTCTTTATTGCTTGAATAGCACATTGTTTTCCATGCAACAACTCACCACATATTCTAGAGCCTTAGCCAAGATAGTGTCAATAGGAATCCTTGGGGTAGAGAACCCCTTATCAAAGAGAAGCTTGTTTCCATAGCATCGAAAAAATATACGCAAAACACACCTGCCAAGGAATCTTGTACATGATTATGATTACTATGATCTAAATTTTATGGTAATAGTTTTATTTAAAATGACATTATTTCAAATAATATCGATGAGATTGTTTCGCTCATCATTACTTTCAATCGTCCAGGTGATATTATAAACCTAACAAAGTTTGGTGAGTTCGTGAATGAAGATTACATAAAAGAATACTTAGTATTTGGATTTGTATAGAGTTGAGTTGGTGTATGGGATTTCTATTATTTTTTTTAAGGTGTCATATTTTGTTTTCTGTTATATATATTTTGTATCTACATTATCATGATCAAATTATCATTATATGAATATGTTATTATATCTGAACCATTTATGTTATAAAGCATATGGGTGTATGAGGGAGTTTTTTTTTTGGGTGTAAGCATCATTTATCTACGTTAGTAGAGTTAGTACATCAGATGTTAGCTTGGGCATTGGAGCTCTTGAAACTCATACCATTGGGAAGGATTGGAATTCATTTGTTTTACTAAAATTGGAATTAATCCAATCTTTTAACCCCCATTGTATCCCACCAAAAAAAAAAAAAACCCCCATTGTAAAAAAGTATATATAATGTAAATAAATATTTATATTAAAAAAACTTTTTATTTTTTATGAGTGGTTAGTAAGAAATTGTCAAACCCAAAAGAAAGAAATGGTCAAACCAAACAGAAAAATCACCAAACTAAAGTTATTGGGTTCGGGCACAGGCTCGCCCACTTACGAACTCCAAACGGTTGCTTTAGTAACGGTTGTTTGTTATTTGGGTTGCTCGGGTTATCTGGTGAACCGGAGCTCCTGTCTTCCTTTTTTCCCCTATTTATGGTATTTTCGCTCATTTTCTGATTACAAGTTCCACCTTACCATAGAGGGTCTCTCCTGGCGCTCTAGGTTTTCATCATTCTGCCATTGCTGCTCTCTCTACTTCCAATTCCAGCTCTGTTCCTGAGGTACCTCTCCTTCTGTTTTCATTTCTCCTCTTTTGGATCTTTCTGCGTTTTCATTTCCGTTATTACACGCCTCTCAATAGCTTCTTTGATTTCTCTTTTTGGATCTAGGTGCGTGTTCTTACACTTGGCTTGAATTCTAGCGTTTTGGGTATCGAGGGTTTTTTTTTTTTTCAAAAAATTAAAAGAACCCATTTGAGTTCTAGCGTTCTATTTGGGCTGATCTTGAATGCTTATGGCCGTCGTTTGAAAATTAGGGTTTTGGAGACTGGTTATATGGTAGATCTGGTTGAATTCTAGGGTTTTTGTTAATGCGCTTGTATACGGGGTTTTGAGGATTTTTGTCTTTATGTGACGATGCCTGCTACGGATAATCAGGGTTCTTCTGCGCCTTTTGCCTCGTTAGGTCGATCCATTTTGAGTATTAGGCGCGATCAGGTTCATTCCATGGAAGGGAACCACGAGGCTTCCAGTCTGGAATTAGAGCTTGAATCGTTCCAGAAACAGGTTACTGATCGATTTCATGATCTTTCCGCTGTTAGTTCTGAAGATCTGCTCTCTCTGTCATGGATCCGAAGGCTTCTGGATGCTTTCATTTGCTGTCAGGAGGAATTTAGGGTTATCTTGTTTAACAACAAGGCGCAACTCTCCAGATTACCTCTGGATCGCTTCAATGAATTCTTCGACCGGAGTGTTAAGGCGCTTGATATTTGTAATGCTATTCGTGACGGGATCGAGCAGATCCGACAATGGCAGAAGCACTTGGAGATTGTCCTTTGTGCTTTGGATGCCCGCCAGAAGACACTTGGGGAGGGACAATTCCGCCGGGCAAAGAAGGCTTTGACAGATTTGGCTATTGGGATGCTTGATGAGAGGGATTCTGGTTCTGTCCTTGCACATCGAAATCGATCCTTTGGGCGTAATAATACGAATACGAGCAGGGATCATCGCCCGCCAGGGCATTCCCGCTCTCTCTCGTGGAGCATCTCTCGCAATTGGTCTGCAGCTAGGCAGCTCCAGGCAATTGGGAACAATTTGGCTGCACCGCGCGGGAATGAGATTACAGCTACTAATGGGCTTGCAGTCCCTGTTTTCACAATGAGCTCCATTCTCCTGTTTGTAACGTGGACTCTTGTCGCTGCAATCCCTTGTCAGGATCGAGGCCTCCAGACTCATTTTTCTATCCCCCGGCAATTCACATGGGCTGCTCCAATTCTCTCACTTCATGAACGAATTATGGAGGAATCTAAGAAGCGGGAACGTCGGAATGCTTGTGGGTTATTAAAGGAAATCCATCAGATTGAGAAATGTGCACGTCACATGACTGAATTGGCAGATTCGGTTCACTTTCCACTGACAGAGGAACGGGAAGCGGAGGTGAGACAGGGAGTGAATGAGTTAGCACAGGTGTGTGAAGCAACAAAGGATGGATTGGACCCATTGGAGCGCCAAGTGAGGGAAGTGTTCCATAGGATCGTGCGCAGTCGAACCGAGGGTCTTGCCTCCTTGGGCAGAGCAAACAATGCCGAGTAATTTGAATTGGTCCATTGTCAGTGGGCATCAAATGAAAAAATTTTGCGAATATTATGTGATTTTTGGTTTCCGGAATGCAACCCTGTTGCAAAGAAGAAAAAGTAGAGAGGAAGAATGATTTAAGGCATCCACCAACAATAAAAGGTTATAAGCAGGTAGCTTTCTTATATTTATCATACTTTCTGTAAAGAAAATAGGATTTGGTTTGGACCTTCCTGTTCCATGGTACTGTTATCTGCTTTGTGTCGTTATTGTATAATTTCCATCAATTGTCTATGTAAGGTGCATCTTCAGGTTAGAGCAGATTATGTGATTATTTTTTCTGTCCATGGTATGTATTATTTCTATAGGTATAATATTGTGTACCAATTGTGGTCGTAATGATCTTCTTGATTGGCATTTTGGGCATTCTAAATAACATAAGTGTTTGTATTTATTATTACCATCTTGTAAAAGCATGGTTTAAAAAATCGCCGAAACCATTACGTAAAAGTTTCGGTGGCTTCCGATACCCGATACCGTACCTTTATCCGTTTATCCCGAAACAAAACTGTAACACCCGAAACCGTTACGTAACGGGATGTTACGTCCGATACGTAAAGGATTCGGTCGTGGGATTGGGTTCCAAAAATCTCTAAACTCATTCTAAAACCTCATCTTTGATTCTTCTCTTCTTCTCTACCTACATTTTTTTCATAAAATCCTTTTGTTTTTTGTTGATTAACAACTTGAATTAAGGTTTGATTAATAGTTATGAAGGAATCCATGGCAGGTTCTTTATTTCGGGTATGTTTCAACTCTCGACCCATCTAATTTCCTTATTTCTAAATTTTGAGCTTCATATTAACTTTAAAAGTATCTTGTTACTAATTTATTATATGTTTTTTTTATTTTTTTTCTATTTATTGGAATTTATTGGATTTTTTTAAGGAAAAAAGAAAAAAATAAAAATAAAGGCCGTGACCGTTACAATGTCCGAAACGGTTTTTTAAACCTTATGTAAAAGGATATTAGCTGTGAGGTGAAGCGCGGATAGGATTATGATTCTTCAACACTATTGAACCAATTCCTAGAGGCTTGACACTATGGGTCATGTCTATGAGCCAAACCCAGCGCGGTGTAGTAGTATAGTTAAAGGAATACTTCTTTTCACGTCAGTGAATTATCATGGCCAATGGGTAGAGGTTTCATCCAAGAAACAGCACTTTCAGAAATTCTGCACAAAAGAAAGTACATAGCATCATAACTCACCCTGATATTGTTTGTTTGTTTAAATCTGAGACTGAACATTCATGCCTGAAAATAATATTTCGAATATTACTTGGCCTACTCAAGATCATGTTTCTGTAATTCGAGAAGCATGAGCAAGAGCAAGAATATATGTGTAGGGTCATTTTTCATCTCCCTAAAAGTTTTTCCCTCTACACTAGAGGTTCACTTGACCCCAGTTTAATACTATATGAAAACCTACTTGAACATAGTGTATTCTCTCCTCTCCAGGGATCTGAACAACTATTTTTTGATGAAATGTGAATTTTGAAGCACGTCATCACAGAGGGTATACTGGTACATTTTTGGTCACTCACTTTTTTTCTAGACCTGGACCAAATGGTAAATTCAGTAATCTTGAACTATATTGTAATGGAATGAAAGGTTGTATCAGATTAATTTAGTAAAACTGCTTTTGCCTGCTTACGTTCTCAGCAACATTCCGCTGCAGAGTGCTTGGTATGTGCCTTGGAAATATTTATATGCAGAAAGATGAGCATGGTCAAATATATTATAGAATGCTAAAACAAATCTCCCCTACAAGCCATTATAAGTTTAGGCAATTATATAATAGAACAGGCACCAAGAACCTAGAGGATGTATCATCATAAAATGTAATAACAATTGCATTTAACTACATGTGTCCGAATTGTTTCTATGAAATGTCTGAATGGAAAATAGCTAAACAGAGAGACTACTTTTGTAGGGCATGAAAGCACTAGAGAAGCCATTGCTGAAGTGAACAGAATCAACCATTCCATCTTAGAGACACTGGTGCTCCAGTTGATTGATGCTGTCATGTTTGGTTGGGTAAATTTGGGACTGTAAAGTGTTAGATGGATTTAAGTGTAATTTTTTTTGTCTTATGCAGTGCAACATAGTAATATGATGGTTTGTTACTGTTTCTGTAAATGAAGACCTCTTGTCTATCAAGCTTTCACTGTGCTCCTAATTTTTACCTAATCTAGTCTGCAACCTGTCCATTTCTTTGAAATGCAAAATTATCATCTCCCAGCTGATATAATTGAAAACGCCACAATTAGCTGTGATTGTTACGGTACTAAACTGGAACAGCTGAGAATTCTGCTTCATGGGAAGGAAAAATACTTCATAATTTGCTATGGTGACCATTTTGTTGAACTTTTTGCTTGCTCTTCCTTTGTGGAGACAAATCAAGACAACATTAGATTGAAAAAACAAGGGCATGATTAACTGTACCTAACATTGCTGTTGGAAAATAACCTCATTCCATGTTATCGATTCGGATAAGTACCTGAGTATTTGCTATTGGTGATCTGAAGGAACCTTTGGTGAACCCATCAATGCTCACTCAATTCAGCTTTCATGGCAACAACAGCCAGGCAAGCAGAGACATAAACACCCTCAACAATGCATTAACCTTTGCAAACTGGAGGCTGCAAGAGCAGTGGGGTCTCATCTGCAACAACTAGCTTAGCTGTTCTAAGCTTTAATTGCTAAAAAAAACATTTCATGGCTTCTGTAGGTAACAACTTGCTAGCTGTTCCAAGCTTTAATTGCTAAAAGCCCTTTCATGGCTTTTGTTGGTTTGAAATTAAATGCCGTTACAATCTATAATTTGGAAGATCCTGCCAACTGAAATGTGGATCGCTCTGATATTGTACTCACCGTCTCCAGGACAGATCTATGCTGCCATGGCTCCCCTTTTGGTACATAACATTAGCAGAAGAAAATGAAGAACAGTTAAAATTAGAGCAAACATCGATAAACAATAGTGAATGACAATAAGGAAACTTTCAACGGAAACTTTTATTACTGCATCTGGTTATATGCAGAAGCTTCCCTTCAGTGTTCCTTAAAATATTGTTATATTGACTTGCTAATGTGAATCCATTGCACTTGGCCACAAGCAGAACCACAATCAGTGAATCTACCTAAATAATTACATTTCTGATTCCCCTAAACCAAATGAAATAATTTTCTTCTAACTATATAAGCTTCGAGTCATATTGTATAAATGTGCTTCAACCGGGCCATGAGCTCTGGGAAACTAAAGTCAGCGAGCATCTTTGATCTTCTGCCACCTCGAAAATGGGAATGGGAACGGGAACGGGAACGGTGCAACCATGTGTAAGGTCCCAACCTCATTGAAGAATGGCACGAGAGGCTGAACAGACAAATAAGAGGTACAAAGAGGGGTTTCCACCACCATTAACGAAATAGTTCTGGGAAAGACCACATTATAAACCTTGCAAAAATGTCGTTCTCCAGGAACTCAATATGTGCAGCCCGTCCAATCATGGTATTCAAGTTCCTCCCCTGGGAAGAGATATCAAAGTTGACGTCACAGCGCATGAACATGCGCTGCTTAGAGGAAGGGGCGCGTATCTGGTCCAAACAATTATTCAGCATCTCTAGGAAGACTATGCCCCTCTTTGAGGTGTCCCATGATGATGCCTTGCACATATCGATTCTGGCAGAGTGATACGGAATGTAACCATCCTGATAAATGGAGTCAAGGAATACTTTAGAGCAGACATGACACTTGCAGAAATACAAAATAAATGCAAATGCAATACTTTGGTTATATTCCCTTCAATCTGCCACAATCTAAGACAACAAGATTACAATGAGAACTGAAGCACCCGATTATGATTGAACTACAAAATAAATGCAAACGTAATACTTTGGTTATATTCCCTTCAATCTGCCATGATCTAAGATTATGATCGAACTACAATATAAATGCAAATGTAATACTTTGGTTATATTCCCTTCAATCTGCCTCAATCTAATACAACAAGATTACAATGAGAACTGAAGCACCCGATTATGTTCAAACCACCTTTAGTTCCCCACAGAGTTCGGTTAAAAGCTTTACCTAAGAAGGAAAATGCCGAAACTTTGTTCCTAATGCCAATTACGCTAGGAACTTCTCTTTGAATTTCTTAGTTACTTTATGAAACTCGGACTTTGTCTTTTATGTTCAATAGACTAGTAAGGCAATCCAAGAACCGGGAAAAAGCAGATCGCTTGAAAACCTTAGTAGTTGCATGGCGACCACACCATAGTTATTAGAACAACAAGCGTAGCAAAAAAAAAAAAGTGAGAAGCAAAGAAAAAGCGAGAAGCGCGAAGTGAAGCTCAAAAAATTATTTGGAAATGATAGGCAAAAAATGAGATATAGGCGCCTTACTCCCATTATATTATTATGGGCCTCCATGCTTCAAATTGTCTTACATGACATGTGTGGAGAACTAGGTGCTTTAGGTTCTAATTCAATGAGATATGGACGCCTTACTCCCATCATATTAGCATGGGCCCCCATACTTCAAATTTTGTCTTACATGAGATATGTATGGAGAACTAGGTGCCTTAAGTTCTAATTCAATGATACATGCTCATGGTCAATAACCTGGGTTGAAGACTAGTCTACAACTTGGGTCTACAACCGAGGTTATAGACTCGGGTCTATCCCATCACCTCCAACATACATTTCCATATGTGACCACTTAATGGGACGTGATGAAAGCAAGCTTGGAACTGGGAAGCAAGCCACCCACCTTGTACATAGCTTCAGTAAAACTATGGGCCACACCCTATTTAGTATTGCTCCTTGAAGAATTAAAGCTGAAAAGATCGAAGAAGAAAAAGATGATTATGAAGTAAAAGTTTCCTCACTAACTTTAGCCAACTGTGTTGCATTCTGGCTTTTTTTTTTTTCAAGGTATACATACTTATGCCCTTACCAGAAATGATAACAAAGTCCTGGTTGAACAGTATCCTGTGTTGTGGTTTATAAATACATGTGTTTTTTTAAGCAAGGGAATCATTATTATGGCATATTCGTAGTCCAACTTTTCGGAAAGAAGAAAGACTGCAGAAAAATTTAAGTGCAATCAACTTGGTAAAGTAAGTTGAAACAATTTCCAGACACTTGCTCTTAGTTCCCAGAATAAGACAGAGTAGGAGAAATAGGGAATACCTGGGGTGAAGATAACAGGATTATATTCTTGAAGTTCTCCAATGTCTTTTGCTGAAAAATGACAAGGCAAAATGTTTCAGAACTTTAAGCCCCAAAAGAGAAACAATAGGAATGGCTTCTTCTTTTCTTTTTTCTTTGAAATGCACACCAGAATAAATTTGAGAGTTGGGACCTGCATACTATTGCTTCACAACAATCCACCAGATATCCATTATAAAGTCAACATCTCACAGAGTGATTTAATTTTAATACCTTGCAAAGCTTGTAGAAAAAAGTGTTCCGGAGATCTGGATCATCAGTGAAAGTAAGCTGGTGAATGAACTGCCCTCCTTTGAGCTTCTTCAGAAGCCACACCCCAGAGTTGAATAAAGAATTTGAGCTGTACAGATACCCCAAGTGCGGCCCAGATATAGAGACGTATGTATAAAGGTATTTTAAGAATGGTTCCATCATACTTTCTGAGTAAATAAAAGCACAGCATTTAATGTTAAATTACTGAAGTAATGTAGAAAATAACCACCTAGGTATTTATGCATACCTGCTAAGGCAGTTCTTATAATGATGTTTCCAATGGAATGCCCAACAAAGCTAAGCTTTATATTTCTGAAGCCTCCAGATCTTGAGGCTTTATCTATTTTCTTTTTAAGGAAAGAAAGTACTTCTTGAGCGAGCCTTAAGCCCATTTCTCTGAAGTCTCCGGATGTTTGTTCTTCATTCACCTCTGACATGAGAAACTGTATCCCAGGATCAACCAAAAGCCATTGATTCCGAACAAGCCGCAAATCTAGATGATTTCCCTATTTGCGTTTAAGTCAGGTAAGAAAATTAGTCCAATCATTAATGCACTGAACTGAAATGCAGTACAAAACATGTACAAACAGGATCACAAAATATTCTGAAGATTGAACTCACACCAAGTTTCCGTCAAGTATGGGAATTAGGATAGTGGCAATGGTATTCAAAAGGCACTAACTGATATTATAAATGTCTCATTATCACCTTGAGGTTGGTAAAGAGAACAATCAATGAGTCAGGGAGATTCAGCTTTTTTTAAAAAAACATTAAATGCCTTCTAATAGGGCTTCCTATTACAATTAAGAAAGGCAATGTTTTTAATGAGAACCTGATAGAGGCCAAAAATCTATTTTGTAAATTTATCTTCGGGCAAATAATTAAAATTTATGTATCTCTTTAAGAAAAGATTGAATTGAGTTTGAAAAAAATGGATTGAGTTTTGCAAAATGTTGAAAAATGATTTCCAATGAAGTGCGTCCCATTACAAATAAGACATGCAATGATTTCCAATGAGAAACTGCTAGAGACAAAATGAGGATTTAGTTTAAGTTGTTTAGATCATAGGCACGTTTGGTTAGTAAGAAAATACAAGAAAGGAAAGGAAAATGAAACATTAATAAAAAGAATTTTTGAAAATCAAAGTTCTCCTTTATTATTCATTTCCTTGCATTTTTATTCTTACCCTCTGTAACAAAAAACTCGGTTTTTTTCAAAAATTTGAGAATTATTCACGCATTTTTTCTTTACCGAATTATTCGTGAATTATTGGATTCCCGAATTATTCATGAATTTTTCGAATTATTCACAAATTTTACGAATTATTCCCGAATTATTTTCTCAAACTTGGCAAAAAACTACTTATTTTGTATATTTTTTAATCAAATTATTCGGTATATTTTTATATTTATTAATTTATTTTTTATTTTTCCTGAACCCCGACTTTGTCACTATGTTCTTACCAAGTCGATCTTTGAGAAAATCATTGCTCATACCATCATGTCTAGCATGTCATCAAGTTTTGGTATAGGAAACCAATACTTGACAGTTATCTTATTGATTGCTCTCCACAAACATGCGTCATGTCTTGTCCTTCTTAGGAGTGACTAGAGTGGGAACTCCAAAAGGGCTTAAGCTCTCCCGAATGAACCACTTTGCAAGTAATTCATCCACTTGCCTTTTAAGCTCAACGTGCTCCGTCGGATTCATGCGATAGGAAGGTAAATTGGGCAAAGTTGCACCTAGAACCAGATCAATAGCATGTTGTATATCACCATAGATACCAAAGCGAGAAGCAAAAACGAGAAACAAAGCAAAAGCGAGCAGCGGGAAGCGAGACTCAAAAAACCTTAGGAAATGAGAAGCGAGAAATGACATATATTCTCCTCATTCCCATTATGTTATTATGATAGCTATATCTTTGATTTTATCTTACATGAGATTTTTGTGAAAAATAGGTGCCTTAGGTTCCAAACCGACGATACTTGCTTAGAGTCTACATCATAGGCTATAGAGTATAGACTGTAGTCTAACCCATCACTTCACACATACAACTCCCTTTGACTACTAAATGGGACGTGGTGGAAACGAGCTTCCTAGGAAGCGAGTCTGTCCGAGGAAGTGAGCTTCCTAAGAAGTGAGTCTGTCTGAGGAAGCGAGCCTGGTAAACGAACTTCTCACCCTATACATAGCTTCCCTGCAACTATGCGCATGGGTGAAAACTCATTAGGCAACTCTCTAGGCACTAAGTTTGCAAAATCAACAAGAATGCCCTTGACTAGTATGTCATCTTTGTTTGCCTCCCATCGTATTTGTTCTGGTAGGGACAAAGTTAGAATTGCTGATGGGTCTTATTCCTTTATTGTTGGTAAGGGTAAAATCATGCCTACCCCATCTATCAAGGATTAAAAATAATGTTTCGGAGATGTATCGATTCCAACCGAAACCTATACGTATCGGTTTCGGTATCGGTTCGGGTGATAAATATAAAAAAAAAATTTAATTTAAAAAAATATCAAATGAGTTATAAGAACAAAATATAAAGTCATGAGAAGTGACTCAAAAACAAAGTAGCACAGAAAATTACAATTACACAATGAATTAAAACATGATTAACTAATAAACGATACGTATCACCCGTTTCGCATCAGTATAAATATCATATAGGGGAATACTGATACCTATACGTATCGCCCGTTTCGTATTGATTTCGACATTTTATTCTCATGTCATCTATGTCTTTATCATCTGTTCTTCATGTTCCTAATGTTTTGTTCTTCATGTTCCTAATGTTGCTTTAAATCTCTTGTCTGTGAGTCACTTACCAAGTCCTTGAATTTTTTTGTCACCTTTATTCCTTCTCACTGTGTATTTCAGGACTTGGAGACGAGGCGAACGATTGGTAGAGGCTATGAGGAGAGAGGATTGTACTTGTTGGAAAGTTCTTCCAAGGTGGCTTCTCTTGTTCAGTAGATACTTCTTGGGCCTAGTAGTAGTAGTGATAGCAACATTATACAGTTATTACAGTGGCATAGACGTCTGGGCCACCCATCTTTCTTTATGTTAAAAAGACTTTTCTCACACCTTTTTCTTTTTGTTTCTATGTCTGAACTTTAGTGTGAAACTTGTGAATTTACTAAAAAATGTTGATCTTCATATACCGCTCATAGTAATAGAATCAATTCAACTTTTTGCATTATTCATTCTGATGTATGGGGCCCTGCCCCTATTACTTCCTAATATTCGTTACTTTGTAACATTTGTTGATGGTTTCTCTAGAGTAACGTGAATTTACTTGTTAAAGCACAAGAGTGATGTTTGCTCTGTTTTTCAGTCTTTTCATAAAATGATTATCACCCAGTTTGATGGTAAGTTAAAAATTCTTTATTCCGATAATGGTGGAGAGTATATGTCTACTACTTCTCCTTCTACTTCAGTGATCACAGGATTATCCATCAGACTACATGTGTTAGTACTCCCCAGCAAAATGGTGTTGCTGAGAGGAAAAAACTGTCATCTATTGGAAATCACTCGTGCTCTTTTGTTTGGCATGCATATTCCTAAAAATTTTTGGCCTAATGCCCTTCAAAATGCTTCATATCTTATGAATCACATGCCTTATAGGATTTTGGGTTTTATGAGTCCTATTGATGTTCTGGCTCCATCTCCCTCCTTGTTTCATCTTCCTCTTAAGATATTTGGTTGTACATGTTTTGTTCATGTTGACAAATTGGATCGTACAAAACTTAATCCCAAGGCAATCAAGTGCTTATTTTTGGGTTATGCTCCTAGCCAAAAAGGGTATAAGTGTTATCATTCCTCTATCAGGCGGTGCATCGTTTCTATGAATGTTACCTTCTTTGAATCCATCCCCTTCTATTCCACAACGGAGACTTCTCTTCAGGAGGAGACCGTTGGTGTTGAATAAATGTCTTCTTCTCCTTTACCGATCCAGATTGATCCGGTGGACTTCCCCGTGACTAGTAGTAGTGAAAGAAGAAATGAAAATAGAAGTGGGGAAAGAGATGGAAATGGAAATGGAGGGGAACAAAGGGAGGTGTAGGTTTTTGAGTGGAATCCAAATCGTGGAATTTGGATAAAGGGTACTAACGAAGAAGAACCTCATATGCCTTGCCATGAATCCTTCTTAGATCCAAGTAATATCCACACTCTCTTGTTGATTCCAACCTTCCTATTGCTCATAGGAAAGGTGTTCACTCTTACACACAACACCCTATTTCTAACTTTGTATCATATGGTTCATTGTCTCCTTCGTATCGTACCTTTGTCATGGCACTGTCTTTTGTGTCTATTCCTCACAATGTTGCAGATGTTCTTTATAAGAGAATGGAAATAAGCAATGGAAGTAGATGTAGACTCTGGAAAAGAATAAGACATGGGACATGGTTGATTTACCAAGAGAGAAAGTTCCCGTGGGATGCAAATGGGTGTTCACTGTGAAGCATAAGTCTGATGGGTCAATGGAAAGGTACAAAGTCGGGCTCATTGCAAAAGGGTACACACAGACATATGGCATAGACTACCATGTGACGTCTGCACCAGTAGCAAAGATAAACTCGGTAAAGGTTCTCTTATCTCTTGCATCCAACCTAGATTGGTCACTTATGCAGTTTGATGTGAAGGGAAGGTATGTAGACTGAAGAAAAAGTATACATGAAACCTCCTCCTGGGCTCAAGTGCCATGTAGCTGAAGGCAAGGTATGTAGACTGAAGAAGGCCTTGTATGGGCTTAAGCAATCTCCTAGGGCTTGGTTTGAAAGGTTTCACCACGCCATGATTAAAAATGGCTACAAACAAAGTCAAGCTGACCATACCTTGTTTATCAAGCATAATGGCAAGAAGGTGACTATCCTCATTGTTTATGTTGATATTGTGTTGACTAGAGACAACCGGGAGGAAATGCAAAAGTTGAAGGGCTTACTTGCAAAAGTATTTGAAATTAAGGATCTAGGCTAGTTGAGATATTTCTTGTGTATTGAAGTTGTCAGGTTCATGAAAGGTATCTTTATATCGCAGCGCAAATATGTCCTTGACCTTCTACATGAGACTGGTATAGTAGGCTGTAAGCCTTGTGACACTCTCATTGACCCCAACCATAAGCTTGGTAAAGCCACTGGCGAGAAGCTTGTAGAAGCAAGGAGATATAAAAGACTTGTAGGAAGACTAATATATCTCTCTCACGCGTGCAGATATTGCATATGCGGTCAGCGTTGTGAGGCTATTCATGCATGTGCCTACCTCCGCACACATGGATCCAGTTTACAGAACTTTGAGATTTCTCAAGTCGGCTCCAGGACAAAGTCTGATGTATGCTCATATTAGTAATTTACAGATTGAGGCTTTAACTGATGCAGGCTGGGCTGGATTCGTATCAGATAGGTGCTCCATTTTTTGTTACTGTACGTTTATTGGTGGTAATCTCGTCAGAAGTAAGTGTTGAGATATGATTAATTATGTAGGTGTGATATACTTGATCTCTCATTAAGGGTATATTTGAAATAGGCATATTAGGGTTATTATAATATAAAAGGATTAGAGATTAGAGAGAAATCTCTCTAATCACGTTTTTCCCCAACACGTCTTCTCTCTCTCTCTCTCTCTCTCTCTTAAAGTTGGTCTTTCCGGACCTGTTTAAATTTGTTCATGGTCATAGTGTAGTGTAGTGTGAAGTGTGTGAACTCTCAAAACATTGTAGATCTACTTTCTCTCCAAGTATAAATAAAAGTGTTCTTTTCAGCTGATTCATTCTGATGTCTGGGGTCCTGCCCCTACTTTGTTTGTGCATGGTTATTGATATTTTATTTCTTTTGTGGATGGCTTCTCCCGTCATACCTGGATTCACTTGATGAAGTCTTGTGTTGAAGTCCTGGACCTCATCAAAAAGTTTCACAAGATGGTTTTGACTTAATTTGATAAGCAAATTAAAATTTTCCGCTTTGATAATGCGAAGGAATACCTTGAGGGTGGTTTAAGGCAATATTTGGCAAAACACGATATGATCCATTAAAGCACATGCCTTTATACCCCTCAACAAAACAAGGTGGCCGAGCATAAGAACCGTTATCTTTTGGAAGTGGCTAGAAGCTTACTGACCGGAATGAATGTTCCGAAGAAGTTTTGGGTCGGAGCAGTGCACACCTCCGCATATTTGATTATTCGCATGACATCTTGAGTCCTGCAGTTGAAGTCCCCTTATCAATTACTCTATCCAGACCAGCCTCTGTTTATTGTTCCCCCTCGTATCTTTGGTTCTGTCTGCTTCATTCATATTTTGGGTCCTAATCGAACCAAATTGGATCCAAAATCCATTCGTGGTGTCCTCTTGGAGTATTCCTCTACACAAAAGGGATATCGGTGTTTTGATCCCGTGTCTAGGAAATGGTTCATTACCATGTACGTCACCTTTTTTTAGAGTATCTAATTTTTTCCTCATTGCTCTACCTCTCTTCAAGAGGGAGCATAGTGAATTGTTGGAAGATAGTCTGCCTTCAGTTCCACTTCTAGCATTGGTCCCTGATGTTATTCATTATGTTGTTCCTATTGACACTACTGCTAAGAAAGACCTACAGGTTTATATCAGACGCATAAAGGAAGGGACCACTGTGTTATGACCATATCCCAACTCTGACTACTCCGAACCAAGTAACATTGCTTCACTGTCCTCTGTGATTCTTGTTTGTGTTCCTAATATTGATAATGATACCGCTCTCATTGCCATACGCAAGGGGAAGCGCCAGTGTACGATTCATCCTATCTCTAATTTTATCTCGTATACATCTCTGTCACCCTCCTATTTGGCTTTCTTGCCTCTGTTTCTTCTATGTCTTTACCTTCTAGGTTTCAGGAGACTATCTTTGATCCTAAGTGGCGCAATGTGATGAAGGAAGAAATGAGAGCTCTGGTCAAGAATGGTACATGGGAAATGATTGAGTTACCCAAGGGAAAGAGAATTGTAGGCTGCAAATGGGTGTTCACCGTGAAACATAAGGCAGATTGGTCCATTGATGAGGTACAAGACAAGACTAGTAGCTAAGGGGTATACTCAGACATACGGGATAGACTATAAGGAAACATTTGCACCGGTTACTAAAATGAACTTTATACGAGTTCTCTTGTCTTTAGTTGCATACCACTCATGGCCCCTACATCAGTTAGATGTGAAAAATGCATTCCTTCATGGAGATTTACGAGAAGAAGTGTATATGTCTCCTCCTCCGGGATTCAAACTTCCTAATAGTTAAGGAAGAGTTTGTAGGTTGAATAAATCTATCTATGGCTTGAAACAGCCCCCCCGAGCTTGGCTTGAAAGGTTCAGTCAAGCCGTGAAGATGATGAGTTACTCACAAAGCCATACTGATCACACTCTCTTTGTCAGGAGAAAATGACAGTTAATTACAGCTTTGATTGTCTACATTGATATTTTTTTTGATCGGAAAAAGCCAAATTATATTAAAAATAAACAAGGATACAGGCAAAAAAGGACAAACACAGAGTTTATAAGAAAATAAACTCGAAAGCACCTAAAAACAAAGACGATAGCTTGCCTCCTAAACTAAGACCCTCGACCCTAGCTGAATTAACCCAACGACGCCCGAAGATCATCCCCATCGGCACATAAGCCTACCCACTTTAACACGACCGTCCGAGTTCTAGCACACAAATGGGACTGAGAGACTGAAGAATCCTCAAAGACTCTGAGATTCCTTTCCTTCCAAAGCATCCAAGAGATGGCTCCCGGCAAAACTGCCCAAATGACCTCTCATGCGTCCTTGCTTGGCCGAAACCAACTAGCTAAGAATGCTAGAAATGATGAGGGGAAGACCCAAACCATACCCAGACGAGACAAAAAGAAATCCCAGATTTTGGCCACATAGGGATGATGAAGGAGCAAATGATCTACTCTCTCTTCTCTTCTAAACACATGAAGCACCGGTTGGCCATCTTCCACCCACGATGCTGCAAATGGTCGCAAATGAGGATTTTGTTCAATGCTGCATTTCAGAGAAAAAATGAGACCTCAGAAGGAATTCTTGGGTTCCACACTACACGATGAGGGAAAGAACTCAAGAGAACTGGGCTTAAGGACTTATAAAGAGATAACTGAGAAGTTTCCGCTCTTGTTGCCGGGCCAAATTCTGCAATCCCTAAACTCCAAGCTCAAGCTTATGGAACTTAAGCGAGCCAACAACCAAGCCAACTCTTCAATCTCCCAATCATTTAAATCACGCCTTAAGGAAGGACACCAAACCACCTCCTCTCTACATAATCGCCTACTACTGCCTCCTTATCATTAGCGAGCAAAAATAAAGAACCAAAATCTTCACGCAACATAGAAGAGCCGCACCATATATCCTTCCAAAAGCGCACTTCATTCCCTTGACCCACCCTAAATCTGAACAATGGCACCACCAAACTAGTTGCCATGATTCCCTTCCCCAGACCCATACCATGAGAGATCCTAACCTGCTTAGGAACCCAGCTTGACTCTGCCCCATATTTAGCCACGATCACCTGACGCCATAAACTTGATCTTTCTGTGCCAAACCGCCAAACCCATTTGCCTAACAAAGTCTTATTCATCAAAATCAAATATCTCAGGTTCAACCCCCTTTTTTCATTCTGTTGACAAATTCTCTTCCACGGCACTAAAGGGTATTTGAAGGAATCCACCCTCTCCTTCCACAAAAAAAACTCGCTGCATACCTTCAAGCACTCTTGCTACTGATTTAGGCAGAATTAAAGAAGACAAAAAGTAAGTATGGAGGCTACTAAGGGTGCTTTGGATAAGAGTGAGTTTCCCACCCTTTAAAAGGTAGTGGGACTTCCACCCAGCTAGCCTTTTCTCGTACCTCTCAAGCACCGGTGTCCATATCTCATTTGCTTTAAACCGACCCCTAACGGCATGCCCAGATATTTAGACGGAAGCTCTCCTTTTCTACACCCGAAATAAACAGCCAACTGCTCCATATTAAGAACTTCTCCAATGCAAACTATCTCGGACTTAGCCAAATTAATCTGAAGCCCAGATACAACTTCAAAGCACCGCAGAAGACACTTGAGATGCAAAAGCTGACTAGGATCTGCATCACAAAAAATCAGAGTATCGTCAGCAAACTGAAGGTGGGAAATCCTCAACTGGGAAGCATCAACCGAGAACCCCTCAAAAACTGCCCTTTCCGCTCGAAAAAGCATCCTACTCAAAGTCTCTGAGACCAACACAAACAAGAACAGGGAGAGGGTCCCCCTGTCGGAGCCCCCTCGAGCTAGGGAAATACCCAACCAGGTTGCCATTCAGAATGATAGAAAACGAGACAGAGGATATACACATCTTCATCCAGTTCCTCCAATTCTGTCTGAACCCCATTCTACCTAGAACATAATCCAAAAAAGCCCAATTCACATGATCATAGGTTTTTTCCATGTCCACTTTGCAAACATTACCAGGGGATTGAGCCCTAATCCGAGCGTCAATACACTCGTTGGCTATCAAAACAACATCCAAAATCTGTCTTCCTTCCACGAACGCACCTTGTGGTGACTGGAAATGACTCTTCAAAGATCCAACACCTGAAGAAATTTCTAGCAACGGAATTTGAGATCAAGAATTTGGGCAGCTTGAATTACTTTCTGGGTATTGAGGTAGCCCGTTCAAAGAAGGGCATCTTCATATCGCATCGGAAGTATACCTTAGACTTACTCAAGGATACTAGGAAATTGGGTTCTCGGCCAGCAGACTCCTATTGAACAAAATCATAAGTTGAGCTCCAGTGAAGGCCCATTACTCGAAGATAAAGAGATATACCAAAGACTAGTAGGTCGTCTTATTTATCTTTCTCTCACTAGACCTGACATTGCATATGCAGTCAGTGTAGTCAGTCAATTCATGCATGAACCTCGGATCGCTCACTATGAGGCAGTGAAGGGAATTTTGAGGTATTTGAAGGCTACTCCAGAGTCTTCTATTTGCTAACCATGGTCATATTCGACTAGAAGTCTATACTGATCCTGATTGGGTTAGAAGTATAGATGATAGGAGGTCTACCACGGGATATTGTACTTTTGTTGGTGGTAATCTCATCACTTGGAGAAGCAAGAAGCATAGTGTGGTGGCTAAGTCAAGTGCTGAAACCAAATATAGGGCAATGGCTTATGGGGTAGCAGAATTATTATGGCTGAAGATTTTACTACAAGATCTGGGAATGGAGGTGGATGTTCCTATGAAGTTGTTATGTGATAACAAGGCAGCCATCAATATTCCCCAATACCCCATTCAATATGATCAGACTAAACATATTGAAATTAACACACTTTATCAGAGAACAATTTGCTTTAGGAAACCTTTGCTTATTGTTTGTTACAACAGGAAATCAACTAGTTCATATACTCACAAAAGGGGTTACTAAAGCTAGCTTAGAAGGCATTCTTAACAAGCTGGGCATGTAAAATATCTATGTTCAGCTTGAGGGGGAGTGTTGAGATATGATTAATTATGTAGGCATGATACACTGGATCTCTCATTAAGGGTATATTTGTAATAGGCAAATTAGGGTTATTATAATATAAAAGGATTAGAGATTAGAGAGAAATCTTTCTAATAACATTTTTCCCCAACACGTCCTCTCTCTCTCTCTCTCTCTCTCTCTCCATCTTCTCTTCTAGATTTCATCTTCAAGTGTAAGAAACAGTCTGTGGTTGCCAAATCTAGTGCAGAGGTAGAGTTCCGATCTATGGCTCATAGATTGTGTGAGATTCTATGGCTTTGTATTATTTTGACCGACCTGAAGCTCCCTATTTAGGGGCCTATGAAGTTGTATTGTGACAACAAGGCGGCAATTAGCATTGCTCACAATCCGGTTCAACACGACAAAACCAAACACATTGAGGTGGATAGACACTTCACCAAGGAGCAATTGAAGACAGGCTTCATTTGAACTTCATTTGTGAAGACTAGTGAAGCTTGCTAATATTTTGACCAAGGGTCTTGATAGTACACATTTCACTAAGATTATTGGCAAGCTAGGTATTTTTTATATCTACATACCAGCTTGAGGGGGAGTGTAGAATATTATCCTTTGTCTGTGTAATCCTATGCTAAATCCTATTACACTGTAGCATAGGGATATATATGTCTTTGGTAGTCTATTATAGCATACTTATAATTTGGGAAAACCCTACCAATAAATAGAATGAGAGAGGAGAGAGAAACATTAAGTTCTCTCCTCTTTTCCTCTTTCTCTTCTTCTTCCTCCTCCAAACCCTAAAATCTAACCCTAAGGAGTTCAACTCTGCCTTGTAATTTCCACACCTCTTAATGCCTTGGTTCATGTAGTCACCCATCATTGGGCACCTCTCCTTTGATGTCCCATAGGATGAGTTCCTCGTGTCTCATGGGTAGCGAACCATAGCGAGTATATAGCTGAAGGTTAAGATTCATTTTCATCATCACCTTCATTATCTTGGTCCGTATTCCTATGAGGTCATTTGTAGAAAGGTCGTTATTTCATCCAAACGAGTGAGTAGTGAGCTTATCTATTGCCTTTTGTTGCAACTTTTGAATAGCCGACAACTCCCATGATTGAGTCAGAGTTGCTACAAGACCTCCTGAATGATTTCCAGAGCTCATGGTGGTGTAGTTCTCGTATGATGTACCACTCAAACGATGTATGTACTGATATAATGCCAAGCTTCAGCTCTGATACCAAAAATTGATGTAGAACACAATTAAAGAAAGAGTGTAAGAAGAGTAGAGGATATACCGAGTCTCACTATGGATTATAGGAGTCTTAACTAAAAGAGAATAATAGTCTTGCAATTAACAAAGAAACTTATTTCAATTTATATTCAAATCTGAAATGTGTTACAATACCATGGCCTTTTATAAACCCAATAAAACATTCCTTCATTAATACAAGAACTTAGAAAATCAAAGTTATTCTAGTTTCAAAGAGAATTAAAACTTAGGAAACTAAAGCTTTAGTCTCAAAGATGACTAAAAAATGACAACAATATACACAGAACATTTTTTAAAACTCTATTTTCTAAACAAAGACTTGACCTTTTAGAGAATTCTTAAATTCCAACAACTTCAAAAAAGATATGGACCTTCTAGAAAATAGTTTGAATTAATTAATAGTTTAGTAGAATTGTATGCCCAATTTATGGGTCATGGGCCTGCAGGCTGCAGCTATAAGTTTTAAAGACCACCGCCTTCATCAATGAGGCCCAAAATGTTCTAGTACTTTTAATTATCTTGCTGTAAACTTTAAGGGGGCGATCCCCATCAGCCTTCCACACTCGAAATCCTATCCCACCAACTCAAAGTCCCTATCAAGAAACTCGATTCCGCAAGCTCCAACGATCTTAGGCATTTCTCTTGCTGAAGAATTCATTTGGGCAACATTTTATAGTGATTGCATGTACATCATTGTTTTTTACCAGTACACGTATGGTATGTGTGTCCACAACCAAAACCCTTTCTTTCGGCACATGGGCCCTGCCCTTTGCCAGCTTGAATGAAGGCCTCAGTATTAGGGACCCGTCCCGTCAACTCCAAAGAACCAGCGCCTTCAACACCCAGAATCCTATCCCCCTGACTAGGTATCCCTAACGACAAACCCAAATCCGCATGCTTTAATGGCCTTATGATAATCTCTTTCACAAGGGAGAGCTAGAGAGATTGTAGGTTTGAAGGCCAAATTATCATCAGTTTGAAGGGATGTTTTTCCAAGCAGCACAAATAAGGATGTTGACAAATAAGGGGTTTGGTTCCTCCTTCGTGTTACAGAGAAGAGTTCCTTATGTGGTGTTGGTAATGGCAAATAAGGGTTCACTTATTCAGTGTTGGCAAATAAGTGGTTCCAACTAGGGCTGCACTCTAGCCGAGCTGGCTTGTCGACTCGGCTTGGCTCATATGAGTCAAACTCAAGCTGGCATTTCAGACTTGAACAAGTTGAGCTTTTATCTGAGCTCAAATGTTTAAATAAGCTGAGCACAAACTAGACTCTGTTTGATTCGGTTGGATTCAAAGTTCAGGTTGACATGGCTCGAAATATATATATATATATATACACTTTTGGTAAACCTGGTTATTTAATAATTTTTAATATTATTTATCATTACTTATGAAAAAAAAGTTTCAGAGGTAATAATAACAAAAGAAAGTTAGCATGTTAAAAGCAAAACAAAAACAAAAAACTAACCCTACACTCTATTCTCTGGATAGAAGGGCTCTCATCAAATTTTATTTTTGTATATGAATGGATTAATATTTTTCAGTTTCTTGTACTCTAATGTAATAATAAATACTTGTATTAACTATTAAAATACTGTAAAATTGACCAAAATTACCCTAAATTCAAATGAAGCTCAAACCAACCAGAGGCTCAGCTTGAATCAAATTGGAGCTCAAGCTGAGCTCGAGCCTAGTGAAGCTTGTTCAAGCTGAACTCAAGGCTGAACATTCGAGATCAAGCTTGATCAAGTTTAGCTCAGCGCAAATATAGATCTGGTTCAAGCCCGTGCACTATGCCCGTTTCACACTAACTCTCGCATCCTCCTCTGGGCTCAGCAAGGCTACCCCTGATATTTAACAATGTTCTCCATCAAGACAACAAGGACTGAACTGCCAGACAGACAGTTTAGGCGGTCTCACAGGATCACCTTGAACCTTTAAAGACCAGAGTTACTTTGCACCACGTCATCGCCTTGGTCCACATAGACTACATCACCACCAAATCCTTGTCCATCCCCAAACTTTTTTGTATGAACGAGGGTGACAAACTTCACATAAATCAAGTAGATATAAGTTTCACTTCTGAATAGAAAGAGAAGTTTGATCGGTGCAAATAGAACAATTTAAACCATGCAAATTAGAAAAAGCAGTCATCAACTGCACAAGGAACAGAAACAATAAATTTAAGCCAAACTTTGCAAAGGAAAGGAACCTGAAATCCGTGCACAAAGACAACAATCTTCAAAACACGACCATTTTGTTGAGGGCCAGCACTTGATAAATTGTTTACAGCTTTAGTGTCAGGTACCATGAATAAACTAGATGCATCTTTCTGGTCCAGAGGGCTGAAGTACGAATGGCCACTGGTAGTACTCAATGGAGCATTCACGACACGTTCTACAATAATAACAGGAACGTGCAAAGGGTCGCCAAAAATATGCATGTCTTGAATTGACCCGTTGTTAATCTGCATAGAAGCCATATCTTTTTAACTTCTCCAATGAAATTGCCGCTGAAGGTTAGGAAAATGAAGCAGTACATGCAAGAGATATAACTCACCCTCATTTGCGCAATACTTCGCCGATGAAGTTCAGTGCGTGTAGCTGCAGTCTGGGCTGGCTGCATAGATTACAAGAAAAAATTCCAGATTCAAAGATATGTAATGAAGAGTTTGTCTGTACTAGTCTTTGAAAAGTACAAAATGGTGTACAAAGCCAAAAGGCAGTTATCCAATCTAGGACTTTTCTGAGAATGAAATTTTCCACAAATAGTGATCATGAGACTTGTAACAAATATCTGGGGTATGAATGTAATTACATCTTCGATTAACTTCCGTGGAATTGAAACTTTTCCGCGGAGACTATGATGAGAAGACTCATCAACTCCACTACTCAAATAATGGTGGGGCATCTGAACCTTAGAGTACACCATCCATATTGACCATTCAGCTCTCCGATCATTAGCCCATGCATCACGTAGAAATTCCAGTATCTTGGTTTTATTAACCCTGAATTGAAGTAACGGATCAGCGTTTGAACATTTGATAAGCATAGAAATAAGAAAGGACAATTTCACGCAATTTATATGTTTTACTTACACAGATAACACTCATGATATTTTCGAAAAACTGGGGCATGTTTATTTACAGCATCAGGTCATAGAAAAAAGTTTAATTTAACAATGGCCACACATCTTAGGAAACCATGTATAGGCTCAAAACTAAGGTAATAGACAGAAACCAGCAGTAGTAGTCAACACCCAACATATGCTATTAGCTCCAATGTAATTTATGCTTGGATATCGACGTACATGCTCAAAGGTGAACATTGACATGAATAGAAAGAGCATTATGACCTATTAAAATGCAAACAAGGTTACACAATTATCACTACATGGGAGTGTGAGACAGAATGTGATAACAATCAAGAGGAAAACATCCAGAGAGATTAGATCTTATGAAATCAATTTCGTCTCTACTAACTGGATATGTCCACAATAGAAGGTAGAATGTGAGAAGGAAATGCAATATAATCAGAAAAGTATGGAGAAGTCTGACCATCAGAAGAAAGTAAGCAAGTGAAGAAGTTTGCACAATCTAAATGTAAAGGAGTGCAATATATAATAGGAGAAGTACAGAGGAGTCTGACAATCAAAAGAAAGTAAGCAAGTGAAGAAGTTTGGACATTCTTAATGCAGAAATATAAAATAAGCTACACATCAACAAATCTACTATCCAAAACTCTCAGAGAAGCACTATGGTGAAGCTTCCTAAAAGGGGGATATGTCACTATGAAGAGCTGGATAACAACCATGAAGAACCTTGTGAAAAGACTGTAGCCAAACAAACTTAGAAAGCACTCCCAGTTTCCAATGATTCTAGAAAAAAATGATAATCAACCTCAAATTCCTTCTATTGCTGCAAGAATTGAGCAGGTTAGCTTAAAGGAGTCATTAGATTTGAAAACTTGAATACCCCTATATTTCACAGGTTTTGTATAAGCCATTGTTCTGGATTAAGCAAAGACATGTATTAGCATCAGATATAAAATTGAACTTCAGACATGGAAAAAAAAAAGTACACATATAGCATGATAGTAATAATAATATTGGGCTGTGAGCAGCAGATAAACAATAAATATTGTATCTTTCCACTCGTGTCAATTAAAACTATAGGGCAACAGCTTTTGATTCTTGAAATAGCTTGTTGATGTAAGATGAGCTCCACTCGATCATCCACCCATATCAAGGATTTAATTAATGGTTTCGGTTTGCGTAACAGGGCTAACTAAAACCTATATGTAATGCCGTAACGTAACAGTTTTGGCCATTACAGATGGAACCCATAACGCCCCACCATTTTGCAGATAAACATTATATATATACAAGTAAAAATGTTTAAATTTAATAAACAACCTAAGCATTGACACTAAATGCATTTTATGCATGTAAATATTAATTTATCAAGTTTAATTAACCTAGTACGATAAAAATGAAAATGCATAACCTAAATAATCATAAATTCATTTATTTCATTTGAAACTCATGAATCTATATTCTAAACTTGCTAATATGCATTAACTAAACACACTAATTGAAAAAAGTTAAGAAATCTTACCCAATCAAAAAGCACCAACCTGATTTTTTTGTGGGTCGTGAAGATTCAAATCATTGATTCATAATGTAGATCCGGATTTTTCTCCAACAAATAAGATGAAGTGGCTATACTTGGTGCAATGAGTTTCTAAAATTTCGATATGTATGAAAATTTCAAAAGAAGTGAGATACAATGAGTGTCTAAAACTATGGTATGTAATACAATGTCAAACGTTATGTAACGGCAATGAGTTTCTCAGTCACATGAACACTAGTAGACTAACTTTATTTTGGCAGGAGGGTGGAGAGAGAACACTAGTAAACTGACTTTACTAGACAAAAACTTTATTAGATAAACTGTCAACAACTCTTTTCCTCTCAACCTACCAAGAGCCATCCAAAGTTCTGTCCCTTATATATACTTCTGCGGCTCTGCTGCATCGCCTAAATTAACTAGGACAACAGACTACTAACACTAATCCTTTTAAGAGAAAGATGAAATACTGAAGCAAACAATGAATATGGTTACCACAAAGACCAACTGTAAACATAGTTTCCACGACTAAACTCTGGATAGACAATCAAAGAGAACGTATAAAAAGTGCAATATGAGTAGTATCAAAGTGAGCTAATACTCCTACAATCAGAACCGTACTCTCATAATAATGATCCACTCAAGCTGCCTTCTAGAAACCATCCTATTATTCTAACCCTACTAATTTGAATAATTTTAAATTTATAAACCTGACATAAATTACATCGAACTATAGAATCAGTGGTAATGATGACGGCGATGATGATGATGATCTTATGAGTGATGATGTCATTCTTGATGGGCTTGATCTTAGGCCAGCATGTTCATGTTTATGTACTAGAACATAAGGTGTTTCTAGGGTGTACTGTCCCTTAATGCATCTCACTACGTAAATTTTAATGTCCAGTCCATATGAATCCAGATCAAGACCACCAAAACGGCTGTCTAGAGTAACTGATGCTTTTGCAGCTCTCAGAAAGTGCTATATGAGATCTTAAAGTGATAAGTAATGCCTGCATATATGAAATCGTATTGAACAGCTGCAAGATAGCTTCCAGGACAGAAATGTATGTTTTCGCAACTAATGTGAGCTTATCTAAGCTCTTGAAGGAGACCATGCAAGAGCATAACCCCAAATCACACTCTTGAATGTGATGGGCTCTAAGTTTCCTTCACATTTCAACTCGAGTTAGAAGGCTCAAACCATAACTATTAAAGCAGAGGAAGAGGGAGTGGAAACCGAGTAGAAGTTGAAATTACGCTACTTTTTGGATCCCAAACATTTAGAAATATTGAAATCACAAAGCAGGAGGAAAAGGTTGCTAGAGTAAAGAGTTGTTATTGGAGAAAGACAGATAGTGAGAGAACCTACTTGATGTCTAGACATCGAATGCCAATGATGCCTTGGAAGAAGAAGCAAAAATTGTCAATACTTTTGATGTATGTGGTTTGTATGGCTACAAATTCTCTTGAATGCGCTCATTTCTAGGCCTATTTTTTCTTGTCTTCCCACTCATCCATCTCAACATCCTCATCACAGCTACACTAATTCTTCTACTATGTTGCATCTTAGTAACCCAACATTCTACTCCATAAAGCACAGTTGGTCTTATCATCATCTTATAAAATGAGTCGATCACATAACACTCCTGAAGCATTTCTCCACTTTAGCCATCCAGCTCTAATTTTATGAATAACATCTTCAAATTCTATGTGTTTAGTTCAATCATGTTGCACCCTCACCAGCCATACCATAATTGTTTCAGCAACACTACAATTTGAGATCAGTGATGCAGGGGGGGAAGGGGAGCACTCTGGGATTTGTAGTTTGTAGTAGGTTACTAGGTTATGCTTTTGTACCATGACAAAATTGGAGAAGAAAGTTTGTCTAGAGAGAACAAGCAGTGTATCCAAGACTCATACTTCCACAAATTAATTCTAAAATTGACTAAATTGCCAGACAATTTATTATAAAATAATTAATAGCTTAACTTTTTTTTTTTTTGAGTGCCCAAGATTCTCTTACTAAAATATTACAATATATCACCGATCAAAAACAAATATGGCAATTTATCACAAGTCTAAAAGATAGAGATCCTGTAAACCAAAGTGAATTGATATAGAGAGAGGAAAAACCTGTGGAAGTTCAGAAACGTGTTCCATAGATATAAAAGTTGATTGCCAATTGAATGGAAAGTGTTTAATAGATCATCCTTAGATAAGGACTGTGGCGACCCATCACTTCGAAAATCAACAATACCGTTTGATTTCTGCTCAAGGACGGAAGAACATAAAGATTAAACGAAAACTACAAAAAAAAGACATTAAAAAACAAAATTAAGAGTACCGTGGTGCCCAAAAGCCAGGCAAGTACCTCAATACCATTTTGTGGCTTGCCAGCCACCTGTCCTGCTCCTATCCTCACCTCTGAAACTTCAGCATCTGCAGCACGAAGATTTGCTTGTAAAAACAAACTAAACTTCTCTTCGTCTAGTTTGGAGGGCAAATCAGTGAAATCAATTGTTTGATCAATAACTTTGCTAAGCTTTTGTAGCTCTTCGAGAAGTATGTCACGGGCAGTAAACAATGCTTTAATAAGTGTGATCTGTTTTGAATCCAAAGAAGCCCCTTGGCCTATTCCCTGATCAGGTAGAAGTCAAAGTTCAACTGTCTACATATGAAAGAAAGATGATTTGAAGGAATAGCTAAAAATATAGCAGAAATAAATTCATAGAAGAATACAATGTGTGCACACGTCTCAGCACTGTTCTCCAATGAGTTAACTATGAGAGAAGAAAAACTGAGTGTTGTCAGAAAGATGATCTCTACTAAGGCTCTGCTTAAGGTTATAACAACCATTCTTCACCGTTTTACTAATATCAATTTCTTCCAATTCATTCAATAATTGGTTTAATCAGTTGTTAATTGTGAGATTATATCATATCCTTTCTAGGCATTGGAAGCAGCCAAAGTGAATAGATGCATACATTACAAAACTAAGAAGTTTCAGAGAGTTGATGCACCATAGGTAACATAAAAGCTCACTACAATATGACAAACTAACAATAGATAGATCTAGAACAAGTTTTTCTCTAAATACTAGCTACCTTCTCTCAAAGTTAAAGTTAGATATTGTGGAACATGACATTGGGGAAATATCGCAATTTTAAAATGGGAAATTAGGAACTGTCACTGAAAGGTATTAAAGTTAGATATTGGCAAAATATCGCGGTTTAAAAATGGGAAATATCGGTGGAAATAGCGTAAAATATTGTCGAAATGTCGGATTTTTTGCCATTCGAGGAAACAATTAAGAAATCATGAAATTCCAGAAAAATAAACATAATTGCACAATCAGGAGAGTTGGGAATCAACAAATTCACAAAATTACATGTAAAATAAAGCAAATTAAGGGGGACTTAAATATCGATACATACCAACTGATACGGGCCAATAAGTAGAAATTTTTGGCCTACCTGAAACGTAGATATGACTCAATGCAAAAAAAAAAAAAAAACCCCATATCAATACTGTAACGGTCGTATCATGCGATTTGGACGGATATGCATGGCACGGACCCATTTCTCCTTCCATTTACACTACAAGCCACGACACAAACTCGATACGCACAGCTTATATACATAAACAGCAGCCCCCTCCCCTACATTATTCCCTTTTTTTCTCTTGCTTTATGTACACAAGTAGAAATAAAATAAAAAGGGGGTCATCGTTCTAAATAACGACTCTACCAAAATCTTCACGCACATTTTTTTAGTAAGGCGGGGGCCCGTTTTGAAACCATAACAATAGGTCACTGTTCCAAACGGTGGCCCATTGTATTTGTTCTATTTGAAGCCCAATTTTTATTATTTTCCACTTGTTAAAGGTGTGGACATAGAATTTTACACCATTCCAAATTAGGAAAAATTCCAAAAAATAAATAGGCCACTGTTCCAAACGCAGGAGAGAGAGACGTGCCATTTGGAATGGTGATCATGCCTTTGGGGCCCAAAAATATTCTTTTTAACCCACCTTAACGCCACGTGTCGGCTCATACTTTACTGAAAACTTGCTTTTTTCTTTTAAGCATGGTGTCAAAATCGACTCAACTCCGCCGAAGTTGACCAAATCGAGTCAACTTCCGTAGTGTCCAAAGCGAAATGCATTTATATTTTAAAAGAATACTAGATTTCGTGGTAAACTTCGACCAAAACAGGAAAAAAATGGTTGAGAAAATACAGAACTTCAGTAGAAGTTAACCGAAGTGTACAGAAAAAGTCTGTAAATTAAAAGGCTTTTAAGTTTTAACTTAAAAGGATAACTTCACTCGCTTTAAATTTACTTTCTTCATAAGGAAAGACATGTGTCCTTAGCATTAACCTTATTATAAATATAATTAGCTTTAAAAGAGAGTGTTGCTAGCATTAACCTTATTATAGATTATAATTTTATTATTAGAGTGTGATTAGCATTAACCTTATTATAAATTATAATTTTATTATTCTAATAATTTTGTTATTAGTATATTATGCCCATAAGAGCTTTTTAGTAATATTAAGTAATTAAATAATTGCCTAATAGTATTTCATAAATTAAAATTATTAACTACTCATCTCCTCCTCTTCACAGATTAATTCAATCTTGTAAAAACATTGAGCTCATCAATTGCAAATTGAAATAGGTTTAGAGCATGGTTGTTAAATCCTTGCGATTTGCGATTCAAATCCTACGATTCGATTTGAATCCCAAGCAAAACGATTCAAATCAGGGCTGAAAATCTTAATTGGGTAAATCTCATTTGATTTGCGATTCAGATTAGGATTTGCGATTCAAATCGTACGATTCATGCAATTCAAACGATTCGAGCACGAACCCCTTTTACGGATCAATACTTATAAGATTTTTTTTTTATTCTTTTGATTTTCTAAAGGTACTTTATGTCCTTTAAAAAGAGAGAAGAAACAAGAAAACCCTTGTTACGAACATGCCAAAACTCCTATTTAGGTTGTCTCTCTGTTGCTGTGAAACGGGGAAAAAAATAGAAAGAAAATAGAAGAAAGGAGGAAGGAGAATGATGGAGTTGGATTTTGGTAAAAAATGATAGTTTACTTTATTAGTCTTTTCAATTGTACAAGTCTGTTTTTTTTTTTTTGTGCTTGATCTCATACGACATGATTATCTGAATTTACTTTTGTTGATTTATCTTTAATAATATTGGAGTTTTTTTTCATTTTATGGAGATCGTTTACGTTTTTTATAGAGTATGCAATGAAATATTTATTACTTACTTTTATCAATAGATATAAATGAAATCTTTTGGATAACAGATTATTCTATTTTTTTGATTTATTAAATAATTTTTTGTATTTTTTAAACATTTTTTAAAAAATGGATTGAATTTTACGATTTACGATTTGAATCCCGATTTGAATCGAATCGGTCCTAAAACGATTTTACGATTCGATTACGATTTAACAACCTTGGTTTAGAGACTAAATTGAATTTCAATTATTTATAAACTTTAATATGCATTCATAAGTTTTTCAGGTTTCTAAAATAATTAATATGGATAATAATCGAAAAATAAAAAGAATACATATCTCCTTCACTTAACAAAGAGGATAAATATAGTTTAAAAAATTTGACAATATAGAGAAATATCAAGAAGAAATTACAGCTCAAACAAGCAAACAACGCATGTCACTTAACATGATTCTCACATTTGAGTACTACATGCTTGCATCAGTAACATAATGAAATCTAGATGTGTATTTATGCTTAAGTATTGAATTTCTAAAGTTTCATTTTAAATTTCTAATGTTTCCTTAAAGTTTCCTAGACTTCTTTAATTTTTGTATAACTTTCTTGGACTTCCTTAAACTTTCTCGAAACATGTCAACTTCTTTAGTGACCGAAGTTCATACCAAAATCAAAGTTTAATACCTTGGTTTTAAGCCCGTTTTGACCCCGAAAATAACCCAGCTTGAACCAATAAATATTTTAAATTAATTTGAACATTGTTACAATTTGTGAGAGTATTTGGTAATTTGAACATTAAGAAAGGATGAAATACCTTAACTCTCTCTAACTGCCACGTCTCTCTCTCCCGCATCCCTATTATCCCAAATTTAATAGAGTGGAAAGAAAATTTAGGATTGAAAGGGTACTAAGAGAGGAACATGCCCCATGTCTCCCAAATTTAAGAGAGAATCAAAATAAAATTTAGGAATGAAATAAAACTAAAATAATATAGTGAAAAAAAAGAGGACATTGAGAAGTCTTACGTAAGAAAAAAAACGAAACCTCAAGTCCCTCTAAAACTGTCATGTGTCCCTCCCACTACTTACTATATGGGGGAAAAGATACTAAGATGAATATAATAAAAGGAAACAAACCTTGGGTCGAAAATCGCATACAACCACATGCATTGTCAATCTCTCCCAAATTTTGAGAACCAGATTGACGATTCTTCTAATGGAGTTATTGATTCTCATTTGACAATTCTCTAGTTGTTAATTATCATTAAAGAATTCAACCAAACAAGCCTTTTATGGAATTTTGTAACATTTATGAAATGTGAATATATATATATATATATATATCATAGTTACCAGAGTGAGAAGCGAAAACGAGAAACAAAGTGAAAGAGAGAAGCGGGAAGCGAGACTCAAAAAAATCATAAGAAACGGGAAACGAGAAATGAGATATAGGCTCCTCATTCTCATTATGTTATTTACAGGTAACTATACCTTTGATGTTATCTTACATGAGATTTTTGGAGAAAAGTAGGTGCCTTAGGTTTCAAACCGATGATACTTGCTTAGAGTCTACATCCTAGGCTATAAACTGTGGTCTATCACATATTCACATCACTTCACACACACAACTCCCTTTGATTACTAGATGGGATGTGATGGAAGCGAGTTTCCTAGGAAGCAAGTCTCTCCGAGGAAGCGAGTCTGTCCAAGGAAGCGAGTTTGGGAAACCAGCTTCCTAAGAAGTGAGCTTCCCACCCTGTACATAGCTTCCCGATAACTATGATATATATATATATATATATTGGGAATTTTTGTAAATAAAATTTATGGATTCATGAAAGGCTTGGGATTTCATTTAGCTTGGTGGCAAACTTGGAAATGTATAGAACTTTTTACTGCTTGGTAGCATAATTAGTAATTCGACATAAGGCAAAAATTCGGCATGGGAATTATTCGCGTATAATTCGGAATAGTCATTTAATAATTTGTTCAAAAACACAGCGAAAAAAAATGCAAAACATCAAAAGTACAGTGCATGAATAATTTAAGTATAATTCAGGTCAAAACTAAAAAATCCGTTCAAAAATTCGGCTGAACATGTAAAATGCATGTATAAGGTTACCTTTCATCTGGGCTTTTATGTAACCGAATGGATAAAGATAAGAGAACTAAGTGTATAAATAAGATATGAATATAGATAAACAAATCTAATCTAATGATTAAATAACTACATCGAACTAAAACTTTAAATTTTGAATATTATATATATATATATATATATATATATATATATTCCTGAATTTGAATAACTTTGTCGCACGAACTAGTGGGGTAATTTGTGACCCAGCCAATCAACCCACCCGATCCCCATGCCACTTTCGGCAAGTTGGGGTAGGGTTCCCTGACCCATTGAGTTATAAATAAACTGGGCTCAGGTTGAGAAGGGATTTGACCCAAACCCATTGCCACCCCTAATGGTATTGATATTCAGGTGAGAAAAATATTAAGAGTGTTTATTTTGAGTATGCAGCAGTATTCAAGTACCCGGTGGGGGTTCACAATGTCTACTAAGTGAATGGGACCAGCTTTAAGGAATGCATTTTACGTCCGGCAAATGAGCTTCGAACTACAGGAAATGATGTGATTACCCTTGCTACCCTAAGAAATAAATGGTACATTTGTGGTGTCAGGAAGCACTGTGCCTATAGAGACCAGAAGCTCTCCATCACCATGTTACCAGAATGGTTTGCTCTAGCATCTGCCCCCTTAGCCTCTCCTCACCATGTATCGATGCCGCTGATGCGGTTAATGAGATCTCTGTATCTGGCTATCATGCACTAATAGCGGCTATGATTGCTATCACGATGATGGTTTGATCGATGTCCACCAAGAATTCATTATCCTTTATTTTCCACTATAGGGGTAAACGCAGAGGTGTTGAGTCATGAGTGAGCCTAATTCAAACACACTCGTAGTCACTGTGTTTGGGGATGATACAGGACCAGCAAGCCCAACATAAGTCGTGATTGTATTAATGATTGAAAGCAGCTTGCCAAAGGGTCCCCTGTTTTTAGCAAATCTGATTTGTGCCCCTATTTTCTGTGACTTTGACCAAGTCTAAGAGATGGAGGGAGAGAAAAGGAGAAATAGATGATAGAGAGACTAACCTCCAACAGCGGTGGTAATTCAATGATGCACAGGCCGTCAGTGAGAATGAGCTCGGAGAGAAAGGCAGAGTCACAGAAATCAGAATAGTAGACCGAAACTCGCGAGAGAGGGAGAGAATAAAAGGTGTGCGTGCGTGTGTGCGTGAGTGGGTTCTATTTGCGACTTGCGTGCATGGAGATTTTATAATATTTTTTTTATTTGCGAATCAGATGTTTTCCTGAAAAAGGACTCGTATAAATCTGTATCTTTGAATTGGAAAGCTGAATTGAACAAACAACGAGTTGAATTCGTGAATCATCCGCGAATTTACTAAATATGCTCGGTACCACTAAAACTGGAAATTTCTAGAACTTTTTTTTATTTTGCTTGGAACTTTATGGTTCAAAATGCCGGTACTATTGGCCGATACAGGCCAATACATACCGAGTTTGGCACTAACTGGCACACTAGCATGCTGAAATTTTAAATATACCCCATATCGAGAAAGTACGGGCCGGTATGGATAGTTTGGACAATGTCACAAAAAATATGGGTGCCGACCGATACTGTTCATGTATCGGTACATACCGGCCGATACATAAACAGTATTGATAGATGCTTCCTAAACCGTACCTTGTTCATTTTGAGGTGTTTCAAAACACCTCCAAATCCTATTCTCTCCCACAAATTTCTTTCATAATCAAATTATATGTCTAAAACTACAATTCCATAGTTGATCTTAGGTTTAAAAACGAAGATCTCGGCGTTTGATTTTGGATTTGAAAGGTTTTCCCCGAAATTTTGAAGATATGTAAAAACTTTTAATGTTTTCATTTTACTTCTTTAAATTCATGAAAATAGGTTGTAATCAACCCAAAATGAGTAGATCTATTGATTTAATGTGAAATCCATAGTCATGATGACGATGACAGTAATGATGATGAGTGTTGATGAACATAGTCGTCCAATTGGAGGCTATGAATATGAGAGTCTGTCGCCATCCTCCTATGGTTATGGTTATGATGCCCCAACCCATACCTACATTTCAGGAGCTTATGGTCATTATGCTCTAAGTCATTGAGCAACAGTTATGGATAGCTCTCGAGTCAACAAATGACATACATACATCTGTACCAGGGCACGTACCACACTTTCATGAATTGGACACAGTATTGTCATCATGTCTAGCTCATCTATAATGTATCACTTTACTCAATTCCTGAACCCAGAGAGTATGAGCCGGCACAAAACTCAATGTGGGATTGAGCTTTTATCATGTATGTCATTTGATTTATGAATATAAGTCAATACTTTCTAATGTATTTCATTAAATGTAAGGTTTTAATATCTAGATTGTATTTTCTATAATTGGTTAAGTGACCATTTGTTTGTATTTTCATCCTTGTTTATCAGCACGCACGTCTTTTTTAACTTATAAAATTTTTAACTCTTATATGAATGTTTTCATTTAGTTTGTTTATAGCTTATATTTGCATTAAAAGAGGTTTTATGTAAGGTATCTAAGTTTTTCCTTGTTTATCCAAACTTTTTTTAGCGTATCCTATTTTTTTTTTCTGTTGTATACATCTGATACGGTCTTATGACAATCTGTTTTGGACTTATCGATACGGCACTTGATACCGATCTTTTAAACCATGCTTTATAACCATATTGACTATACACTACTCAGACCACTAAACTCATTTCAACCCTTCCATGATCAGGAAGAAATCTCAGCCAAAACTTAAAACTTTGGATAAAAACCAAGCTAATATAAAGTACATACAAATAAATAAATAAATAAATATATATATATATATATATATATATATATATATATATATTCTAAGCTGACCGAACACCAAGAAAGTATCATATTCGTGATATCGAGAATAATCTTCTCCCTTGAGGCAGAAGAATTGTCGAGAAACTTAATTTTATTGACTATAACATAGCAAAGCAAGACAAATGATATACAACATATGCACCCACGTATGCAAGTACAACAAAGGCAAGTTCACTAAGATCAACAAGAAAAGGTCCGGGAAAAGAAAATTCAACGTGAGAGTACGTACATGATTAGATCCACCACAATTTTCACCAGCAACATCTTCAATTGTGCAATAATCACTGAAAATTCCAATTGACCGAGTTATTCCAATAAATTAATACCGCACATTGATTGATTGACTGATATGCACAACAAATAGCAAGAAACTGTCGAAAACATAAACTTCTCTATTATGCGAATGTGATTGAAACCTAGCAATCCATCTTAGAAACTGGGATTTGTGACAAACCTGGATACCTTCGGTGAAGGTGTGTATGTACCAGCTTTCAGTAGAATGATGTGCATGCTTAATTCAACAAGCACAGCATGAAATGTATCAAAATGGACAGGGCAATAAGAATGCAATCCCAGAAGAGCTTTAGGAGGAATTCGAAATTCATGGACTGCAGCAGGGAATCCATCCAAAGAATCCTGCAACTCAGACCTGCACGTAATGTGATACAATCGCTAACTAGGATTTGGTGATGAGTCCAAAAAGAATCGTTATTGGAGTTCGCACATTAGAAATCACATGTGGAATTGCATGGATGAAGAAAATAGCAGTTTACATTTAATTAAGCAAACACAAAAAGTAAAGCATCTTCACTAACCCACTCTCCAATATTGGAGCATACATAAGCTCAAACTTCAAAATTACGGCAGATGTGGATGGGCCCTGAAATTTAATTTTGTGTGAGTAGCAAGCTCATTAGAATACTAACAGCCATGATATATACATTAGAGAGAAATAACAAGAGAGACAAAGAGAAAAAAGGAAATATTACCAACCTCATATTTTCCAAGAGACATATTGAAAGAGATCATGACAGATAGAAGAACATCCTGCCTTGCATATTTGATCCGAAAAGGCTGTGTAGAAAAACTGTTGTCCCTATCATCAATCCTCCAAACTCCAACTATATTATTAGAGCCCAAATCAGGAGCTGCAACAACCCTCTAAAATGTCACTATTTTTTTACCCCTAAGATGATCTAAAAGAAACATCGATCAAGTACAGCAAGCTAAGTGAAAGCTAAACTCTATGTTTAAATTGCATTATTATATTAATTGTTATGTTTCTAAGTGTAATGTGCCTGACGCGTTCCGATCAGACCAAAAGGACAATTTTATAAAACAACAATAAGACCAGTTATGCTTTATGGAGAAGAATGTTGGGCGACCAAGAAGCAATGTATTAGTTAATGCAGTATTTAATGTCCTATGTTAGACAATAGTTTTCTAATGCAAGGGTAGATTAAGAATTTGGTTTTTACATTAATGAAATAGAGAGAGAGAGAGAGAGTTCTCTCTTTCTCTCTCTAAATGAAACCTTGGATTTGAACATGATATCAGAGACTGGTATATCAGTCACTCCTGGATCATTGATTCAGGTGCATACGACCATATGATTGGTATGTCTTTCTTTTTTGTGTTGTACCTTATCTGTTCAGGTAGAGATAAATTCATAATGCCAATGGCACTTCCTCATCCATTGCCGGAAAAGGTAATATACCTGTTACTCCTTGTATGCCTCTATCATCTGTTCTTCATGTCCCAAATTTCGCTTTAAATCTCATTTCTGTTAGTAACATTACACTATCGTTAAATTGTAGTATTACCTTTATTCCCTCTCATAGTATTTTCCAGGACTTGGAGACAAGGAAGAAAATTAGTATGGGACATGAGGGAGGATTGTATGTGCTGGACCCAAAGCCAAGTGTTGCATTACCTGTCCAGCAGATCACATCGAGTGCTCGGCATATTACTACTCAGGAGCAGCTGCTATAGTGGCATCGTTATCTTGGTCATCCGTCTTTTTTGTTACTTAAGCGTTTATTTGCTCAGTTGTCTATTTCCAGTTCTGTTAGTTCTTTTCAGTGTGGGTCATGTGAGTTGGCTAAACATTGTAGAACTTCTTACCCTTCTCGTGGGAACAAAAATGACTCTCTTTTTATTGTGATTCATTCTGATGTATGAGGTCCTTCCCCAGTCCTCTCATTGTCTAGTTTTCACTATTTTGTTAGCTTTGTAGATGATTCTCACGTACTATCTGGGTTTACCTACTTAAACTAAAAGTGAGGTATGCTCAGTCTTTAAATCCTTTTATGCCATGATTATTACTCAGTTTGATGCGAAACTTAAAATTGTTAGATCTGATAATGGAGGGGAATATATGTATGGGGGTCTTACCTCATATTTTGATAGTCATGGCATTATTCATCAGACCATCTGTGTCAGTACTACTCAGCAAAATGGTATGGCTGAGCGAAAGAATCGTCACTTATTAGAAGTGGCTAGGTATTTGTTGTTTGCTATGAATGTTCTGAAGGTCTTCTTGTTTCATGCTCTTTTAACTGCAGTGTCTCTCATCAATTGCATGTCATCTCATATTTTGAATTTTCAGATCCCTATTCGGGTGTTATCCTCATGTATGTGTTTGTTTCTCATTCCTCCCAAAGTGTTTGGGTGTATTTGCTTCATTCATATCGTTCATTTTGACCGTACAAAGTTTGATCTCAAGGCTCTCAAGTGTGTACTTGGGTCTGCTTCAAGTCAAAAAGGCTACCGATGTTATAATCCTTCTTCTCGTTGGGTATTTGTCTCTATGGATGTGACATTCTTTGAGTCAAGTTCCTTTTATTCTGACAGGAAGACCTCTCTTCGGGGGGCGAGTGTCAGTGAAGAGATGTCTTTTGAGTTTTCTCTTCCAGTTTCAGCTTCATTGCTTCCTGATAGTGATAGTGATAGATAGGAGGAAATTATTCTGGCTTTGAAAGTATATGAAAGAAAAAAGAAAGACAATAAAGAAAACCTTCATGCTTCCCTCCAAGAAATCTCCTCTAATCCATCACTTAAAGGTAATGTCCCTCATTCTAATCCTGAGTTAATTGATGATTGTTCACTTCCTATTGCTCTAAGGAAGTATGTTCATCATATCTCTAACTTTGTCTCATATTTTGTTTTATCTCCTTCATATCACTCATTTGCTTTGTCATTGTCTTCTGTGTCTATTTCTCGGAGTGTGACAGATGTTCCATCTCAGCAAAGTGGCAAGAGGCAATGGAAGAGGAGATGCGGGCTCTTGAAAAAAGTAGCGCTTAAGATCTTGTTAAGCTTCCTAGAGGGAAAAGACCAGTGTGCTGCAAGTGGATCTTTACTATAAAGCATAGTTACCAGAGCGAGAAGCGAAAACGAGAAGTAAAGCGAGAAGTGGGAAGCGAGAATCAAAAAGACCTTAGGAAACGGGAAACGAGAAATGAGATATAGGCTCCTCATTCCCATTATGTTATTTATGGGTAGTTATACCTTTGATTCTATCTCACATGAGATTTTTCTAGAAAAGCAGTTGCCTTAGGTTTCAAACCGACGATAATTACTTAGAGTCTACACCCTAGGCTATAAATTGTGGTCTACCAAATCACTTCACACATACAGCTCCATTTGACTACTAGATGAGACGTGATGGAAGCGAGCTTCCTAGGAAGAGAGTGTCCGAGGAAGCAAGTCTGGGAAACGAGCTTCCCACCCCATACATAGCTTCGGCAACTATGCTATAAAGCATCTTTCAGATGGCTCAATTGATAGGTACAAAGCAAGGCTTATTGTCAAGGGATACACCCAATCCTTAGACCCATGGTATAGACTACCAAGAGACATTCGCCCCCGTAGCCAAGATGAACTCTATAAGAGTGTTGTTGTCCCTTGCTACCAACCAAGATTGGCCCCAATTCCAATTTGATGTGAAGAATGTCTTCTTACATGATGACTTAGAAGAAGAGGTGTACATGACACCTCCTATCTTTATGAGTTCCTCAGCCAAGGGGAGAGTGTGCAAGCTAAGGAATACATTGTATGGCTTGAAGCATTCTCCTAGAGCTTGGTTTAAGAAATTTTGCACTGCCATGTTGAAGAATGACTACAAGCAGAGATAAGCAAAGCCACACACTATTTATCAAGCATTCTCACTAGAAAGTTACTATCTTTATTGTGTATATAGATAATATTGTGGTGAACGGGGAATGATTGATAAAATGGGAAAGCTAAAGAGTAAGTTCGTAGCAGAAATTTGAGATCAAGGATTTAGGTCATCTAAAATACTTCCTAGGGATGAAAGTTGTCAGATCAAAGGAAGGTATCTTTGTCTCTCAGAGAAAGTATGTGCTTGACTTACTTGAGGAGACCGGGATGATGGGGTGTAAACTCAGTGACACCCTTATTGATGAACCGCAAGCTTAGTAAAGACAGTAGAGAACATCTTTCAGATTCAGGGAGGTACCAGAGACTTGTAGGGCACCTAATTTACCTCTCTTTAACCAAACCAGACATTGCATATGCCGTCAGTGTTGTCAGTCAATTTATGTACGCACCGACCTCAGGACATATGGAGGCAGTGTACAGGATACTCAGGTATCTCAAGTCCACCTCTGGGAAAGCATTGATGTATGCTAATCATGACGACTTAAGGGTAGAAGCCTACACGGATACAGATTGGGCAGGCTCTATTACAGATAAGTGCTCCACATCTGGGTATTGTTCCTTTGTGGGTGGCAACATTATGACATGGAAGAACAAGAAGCAACCAGTGGTAGCTAAGTCTAGTGCAGAAGCAGAGTTTAGAACTATGGCACATGGGGTATGTGAACTCCTATGGCTTCAATTGCTACTTTCAAAGATTAGGGTTCCTACTTAAGGACCAATGAGTCTATACAGTAACAACAAGGCAGCAATTAGTATAGCTCATAATCATGTGCAATATGATCGCACAAAACATATTGAAGTTGATCGTCACTTTATCAAGGAGAAGTTGAGATTGGACGACATTTGCACTCCTTTTGTGAAGACAGGGGATCAACTAGCGGATGTTTTGACCAAAGGATTGGGGAGACCTCAATTTATCAATATTATTAGTAAGTTGGGTATGAGAGATATCTATGCACCAACTTAAGGGGGAATGTTGAATTATGTTTGGTTTATTGTACCTTTATGGTATAGTAGACCTTTGGGTGACACTTTGATAGAGTATACGTAGTAATGGCATACTTGTAATATTCATTTCTAGATGTTAAATATATGATCTAATGAATGAGAAAGAAGAGTAAAGCTCTTTATTCTTTCTTTTTCTCTTCTTCTTCTTCTTCTTCCTCTTCTCCTTCTTCCTTCTTTCAAACCCTAACCCTAAACTAAACTAATCAAGTCAACTCTTTCTTCACTCAACATGAAGATAGGTGATCTAAGTTTTTTGCTCAGTATCAAGGGACAGGCTTTAAATTGGGGGTCACCCCACGAACAGTATTCGGGGGACATGAATGATTGTCCTCCTTGACAGCGATTTTCAAGACAGCATGGTGGCATTGGGCATTACTTTCATCACTAAGCACAGCAATGATGTATCATATCCATAGATAGGACACTACCTTAGCATGTAGATTGAGAACTGGTGGACTTAGAAGTGAAAAGTAGTCTCAAAGGAGCCGTCTTAATACGAAAAACATGCGAGCAATGGCTTTATCCGACCATGAACATTCATACCAGTTTCGAATATATATATAATAAAAATTAGCATTTTACTTGTTCTAAAGATAGCAACCATATGCATAAACAAAGATAAGATATAAATAAACCAATATAACTTTCACCGGGAGTACCTTCATATTGAACGACTCTTGCAGGGGTTCCCGGAGAAGTGTAGCTACTGTCCTCCCATCTCATAGTAATTTTAATTTGATACCATCTACGAACGTAAGAAAAACGAACAATCATGCATGATTCAGAACAGAAAATGAAAACATTGCTTTATAAAACAGGCTCAATTAAGATTGCTAAAACTCTCTTTTTGTCTCATAAATTTGGACATTTGGTTTCTGCAAACAGATGAAAGATCTTTGAGCCAAGCTTAAATTAATGAAATCAGAGCACGACTCTTACCCTTGTTGGAAAAGGTCAAGATTGTGGAACCTATGTATGTAAATGGCGATCTCCTGCACCGTTTCCAACATAGCCGGCTTAAAGGATCCCAGCTTTGCATTAAGCAGCCTCTTTGTAGATGTGCTTCTATGATTCAGACCAATGAACAATCCAAATCGCCGAAACATAAGTGAGCAATGACCCAAAACCTCTCCGAATCTTGCATCCCTTCTTTTCAAACTAAATCATAGACCTATTTCTCCAACATATCCCACTGCCTCTCCCGAACGCCATTCCACAATTGAATACTGAAATGAACATCAACCAGAAATCCAGATCCAGAGAACAAACCAGAAAATCCGTTCTAGGGTTCTCAATCTTCAAGGAGACTGAGATTCGTCCAGCTGAAGAGCAAGAAACATGAAATTCGAATAAGACCCTGCACAAAATCTGCAAATATCTCCGCTAAGATCTAGGGTTTGGGGTTCGGAAATTGAAGAGAATCGCCATGATTTGCTATTCAAATTGAGTTGGATTAATGGAGAGTTGAAGAAGGCCTGCGTGGGATTCGGGTTCTGGTTGGAGCTTTCATGAGAGCGATCAGCAACTCCCAGCATTCAAGTTTCAGGTACTCTCAATTTCATTAGATCCTGTGATCTATTCTGATCCGTTCATTTATTGTTGTAATTAAATTGCCCAAATCAGAGTCTTGGAGGGCCCAGCAAATATATGAATAGCTGATGAAACCAAATCCTCTACGTTATAACCGGTTAAGCCCTTGAAGTCGCCACGTGTCCCTTTTCACACCCTTTTAACTGGAAGTCAAATCCTCTACGGTGATAACCGGATCCGGTTATCACCCCTAGAGGTCGCCACGTGTCTCCTTTGACACCCCTTAACCGTGGTTAAGAATCACCCACCCCTAGGGTTCGCCCACCCATTCTTGATTTTTTTTTTTTTATATTAATTCTTTTTTTAAAATTAAAAATCTGTTTTTAGAGTTTTTTTAATATTTAAACAGTTTTTTAATTTTAAAAAAAGAATTAATATTTTTTAAAAAAACCAAGGATGGGTGGGTGAACCTTAACCCCCGATTAAGGGGTGTCAAAGGAGACACGTGGTAACCTCTAGGGGTGATAACTGGATTTGCCGAATTCGGTTATCACCGGCAGATGATTTGGCTCCTTTTAACTGTTGTTGAGATTCACTCATCCTTGGGGCTCACCCAGCCATCCATAGTTTTTAGAAAAAATATTTAAAATTTTTAAAAAAAATTATTATTAAAAAAAAGAAATACTTAAGAGGTATCAAAAGGGACACATGGTTAACCAGATTCCCAAGAATCTAGTTATAACCTTAGTTACCAAGTACGGGTATGGGTATAATACGGCAATGATCCATTCGGAAAGTATGAGTGTTATACGGCAAAAAATACGATAAAAGTTTAAAAAAATAATTAATAATTACAAATAAATAAAAATCATAGCATTAACTAATAACAATCATTTAATACGGGATATGCATTTAACACGTTAAAAGTATGGTAAAAATATGTATATTGTACGTGTTTAATACGTAATTCTGTTATAAAACGGGTATTATATTGCGATACGGGTATAACACGTAATACGGTAAAAGTATAGAATTTTAAACGATGACCCCCTCAAAGAATTATACAGGTACAATACATGTGTTTAGTAATTATGGTTATAACCGTAGAGGATTTGGTTTCATAGTAGATTACAATTTGAATAGGAAAATGGACTGCGGTCAGCTTGGAAGCTAACGCGCCTGATCTCATTGGTCCAGGTCGTCTTTTTGAACACCCGCTAACTCTGGTTAAGATTCACTTACTCCTAATATTCATCTATCCAATCTTAGTATTTAGGAAAAAAAATAAACAATAAAAATTGTAAGAGAATTAATCCCACATCGACTAAATAGAGAAATAGTTGTGACCTTATATACATGTAAGGTCTCTCCACTCATTGCCAATTGGTTTTGAGTTGGACGCTTTCACACGGTATCAGAGCCCAAAAGGCCCAACGGCCAAATTATGCTCACTCACGATGACAGACCTAAACAGAAAGGTTGCATGATTGACAACCAAAAAAAAAAAAAAGGTGCACGTGACAGACCTAGAATTAGGGCTGCACGTGAGGGGGCGTGTAAGAGAATTAATCCCACATCGACTAAATAGAGAAATAGTTGTGGCCTTATATACATGTAAGGCCTCTCCACTCATTGCCAATTGGTTTTGAGTTGGACGCTTTCACAAAAATAATCATAATTTAATTAAGCTTAACCATAATTTAAAAAGGGTTAAAAGGGACACGGGACACGGGACACTGCGGTCAGCTAGGAAGTGTCGACCAAAGTGATAGTGTGTATACTAGGGGTGTAAACTAGGGTCGTTGCAGTGTCGACCACCGTCATAGCAAGTAAACAAGGGAGGTGCACAATTAGAAAAGAAAATTAATCGGAAAAATAACTTGACCATTGTCCATTGGAACATGAATTATAAAAAAGGAAAATTAATAGGGGAAGATATGGAACATGAATTATAATAAAGCATGTTGGCGTCAATGCATCAAACAACCTACTACCTCTTACCATAATTAAAAAGTCTAAGGTGCTATGATTTTATTTTCATTATTGATAAGTAAAGAGTGAGTAAACTCTATGCTTACATCACTCGTTTAGGACTTGATCCCATGACCTTCCCCTTGCAAGGGGCACACCATTTCATTACAGCTGACGACACGTGCCTCTACTACTTATCTATCTATATAAAGTAAGGAAAATAATCACCTCCTCGGTCGGTGATGCGAGGAGGGGCGTCTCAGCTCCCATTTTCTTGCCTTGTGTCCCCCTTCTAACCCTATTTAACTATGGTTAAGATTCATCCACCCTTAAGGTTCACTCATCTACCCTTGGTCTTTAAAAATATAATATTAAAAAAATTAACTAAAGGCTTTAAAAAAATTAACCCGAGTTAATAGGAGTTGAAGGGTCAACCATGTGAGAGCGAGGAGGAATAGTCCCCTCCTCGATCGATGAGGGGACTATTGTTCATCTATAATCTATAATATAAAGAAATAAGTGTCACCTAACCCCCAAGAAATAAGTGTCACCTAACTCTTTCTCTTTGTTCTCCAATCTTCATTCTAAGGAATCTTATGAGTTCTATTTTAAGGATACCACGTGGCACCCTTCTTTAATCTCAACCGCTAACCCTCCCTCTCTCTCACACGTCTTCCTCTCAATTCAAAAAATCATTTGAGTAATTTTAGGGGATTCTTATATAAGAGAAATCTATCTCTATCCCTCCCATGTTTTTCTCTCTCTATAGTGGCTTAAGAAACAGTAAATGGGACCCACCACTATTTAGCACATATTCTCAATTCCTCTATTTGTCTCTCTCTTTCTCAAACTGTCATTGTATCATTCATACCAAACGTTTCCCACATGTCACAGCCTCTTTCTCCTCCAACCACACGACACCCATGGTTCTCCATTGGTAGGGAATGGTGCATACTCTCATCCCTGGTTTGCTGACATTTATGATATTTAAAATGTGGGGTTTCTTGGCGAGCAAGATGACGGGGAAGAAGGCATGGTTTGCCGCAATGTTGTATCAATTGAGAGGTTTTGCATTTCATGTTTCGTTTATTGTATAGAAAATCTGTTAACCATTTTTGGAGTGAGTACAATATATTTATCTCTAATTTCTTTTTTTGATGTGAAATGCAAAGAAAAAGTTTATTCATATTTTATTGCTTTCTTTGCTAAAATTTTAATAGTTCCAATTCCACTTTTTGTGGAGTTTGCAAAATTAACCTATAGAAATCCAATGTATCAGGAAATTCCCCGTCCAATCTTCAATGTGGTTGCAAAACCTCTCTCTCTACAATTTTGCTTTTTTTTTTTATGGTAGGTAGTTGGGAGAAAGAGGGGTGCTAGAGATAAAGTGGAGAGACGTGTGGTAGTTTAAAGGGTTGAAACTACCCCTCTCTCTCTCTCTCTCTAACTACCCCCACTTTGCTCTCTCACTTAATGGATCCACCAACTTTCTGATCTCTCTCCCCTAACCCCTAATGCAACACCTCCCCAATTCTCAACGTCTCTCTCTAGCCACCACCACTTCTCTTTCTCTCCCCTCACAAACCGCTGCCCCTTCCATGCCTCCATCTTCCTCTCTCCTCCCTCTCTCTCTCTCTCTCTCTCTCCCTCCTATTTACCTTATTCAAATTTTAGTACGAAATCAAGGGAATGGAATAGGTTAGTATCTCAATTGTTGTTCATCTCAATTGCCTTAATGCTGATGATTTGCTGCGGTGATCCATATTTGGTCCAATATTCAACAAGCTTTCCAATAGTTCACTGCTCCCCAATTAATCATAAGTATAATAGTGGGTTTTGACATGGACCGTGTTTTTTTAATTCTCAATTATTGCATCCAAGCTTTAATTTGTGTGGTTGTTCACAGGCTATCATGGTACTGAATTTAGACTCTTTAAAATTTTGCATCTAAGTCCAATATATTTTTATTTCTTGTGTACTGTTTTCCAACGGATAAGTAAGAAATATTTATCTATGAAAAATATTTACTTCCAGACCTGTTTGCTAGCTTTAACTCCCAAAAAACTATTAACTATGTATTTAAATTCAACTACTTGAATATAATTTTTATCTCACTCTATTCTCTACCCGTGCATCGCATGGGGTCTTTGCTAGTAAAGTAATAAGTGTCACCTAACCCCCTCTCTTTGTTCTCCAATCTTCAATTCCAAGAATCTTATGAGTTTTATTTTAATGATGTTACCTGGCACCCTTCTTTAATCTCAACTGTTAACTCTCTGCCTCTCTCACACGTCTCTCTCTCAATTCAAAAACCATTGGAGGGATTTTAGGGGATTATTCCCTCCATGACTCTATCTCTAATCTCAACCGTTAAATCTCTCTCACACACATTTCTCTCACAATTCAAAAACTATTGGAAGGATTTTAGGAGAGTGATAAAGATAAGAAGGATAGAAAGATAATGTAGAAAGAGATTTTAGGGGATTGTGATATGATGGATAAATAGAGAGATAAGAAGGATAAAGAGAGTGTATAGATTTTTTTTTCTTGTTCTTTTTTATTCACACCCGTGCATCACACGAGATCTCTACTAGTACTATAATATAAAGAAATAAGTGTCACCTAACCCTCTCTCTTTGCTCTCCAATCTTCAATCTCATGAATCTTATGGAGTTCTATTTTAAGGATGTCATGTGGCACCCTTCTTTAATCTCAACTGTTAACTCTCTCTCTCTCTTACGTCTCTCTCTCAAATCAAAAACCGTTGGAGGAATTTTAGGGGATTATTCCCTCCACGTGGCTATGAGTTCTCCCATCCCAAGAGATGTGTCCCCACCCAATCTTTTTTTATAGTTATTTTTTCCATCTAAAGAGGCGTGTCTCCCACCAAAACAGGCACCTCTCTTCTAAGTGGGATAAAATCCATGAGATTTAATCTCAAACACACACGTCTCCTACCCCAGCATCACTTTTCTCCCCTCCACGTCTTTCTCTCTCCCCTCCCACTCTACTCCACGCCTTTCTAATCTTCTGTTGGCAGATTTTGGTGGAGGATTTAAAGCAGCATGCATATAGATATGTGAATGATATGGTCGAGATTAATGAGCCAATCGTCTACCCATAGACCATCCCCCAAGAACATGATATCTTCTTTAATCGAAGGAAAAATCATCGAAGGTTGAATATTGAACCAAAATGTGTTTACTAAGTTGCCTATTGGTATGATGATAATATGTTAATAATGTATCTTTTCTCTCTTTCTCTTTCATTTAGTTAAAGATCTTCTTCCCACCTTGAGAAATATGATATTGAGAAATATTTGAATATAATAGTTTTATTTTATATCAAGATAAAACCCAAACAAAAAGGATTTAGCACATAATGATGTCTTAAAAAAATTGAACTCAATGTTTTCTAGGTTTATTTTAAGGTCTTAAAATCCTCTAACATTAAGTTCAAAGTGTCTTTCGATTTAAATATTAAAACCGGGACATTATAGGTTAATTTTAGCACTCTTATTTTAGGTTTTTATTTTATGCTTGATATAAGCCCTAACAAAATATAAAGTTAATCAACCCTCTATCATAACTCACTAGCATGTTAGCGAAATCCAAAATAACTAAAACACAAATATTAACACTAAACTACGTTTGAGGAGAAAATAAATCAACGAGGATATTATTTAATATGCTGGCACTACACCGAATTACCCTCTAGAAAGCCAGCAGCTCGATTCATGATCATGTTAATAACTCAACATAAAAACATTCATATTTATACTTTAGCTACATGGATTTATATTGAGCTAGAAAAATTGATATGGGAATTTTTTTTACAAAAAAGAAAGATAAAAACTTCGTACCTCATTGTTGATCCAATTTGGTGTGTTGTCCTGTATCAAGAGAAAATGTCCTTAAAATCTCCCTTCTTGCGTGTGTAGTTTGTTGAGAGAGAGACCGTAGAAGGAGAGATTCTTCTCTTTAGCAACATAGATAAGAGAGAAGAGATTCTATTCCTTAGCAACTTTATGAGAGAAAGTCATTGAAAAGAATAGAAGAGAGAGAATAAAGAAAATGTATAAGAGAGATAATGGTGGATAGAGATAAAAGATGAAGGAGAGGGACCCATGGAAGTATGGGCAAAACTCTAGACAATAAACAAAAAATTGAATCTAACTATTTGAAACTAAAATGATTTTTATTTATTGAGCGGAAGATGTAGTAATGCTTTAATAAGATATTAATGTACTTTATTATAATACTAATGAAAAATGGAATTGGTTTTGAAAATAGAAATTGTAAACACTTGAAGAGCGAAATAACTGATCGTCAATTTATTAAACCTTGTAATAGTTACAATTCTGTAGAATAGCGACTAGTATGGGGTGTCGTACCACAGAGGACTGCGTTGGTTTCGTTTTCTTTTTCTCAAGATTAATTCTAAGTCAATGAGTAACAAGATTGATTGAATTGATTTTAACTTAATTGACTACCAAATTTTATTGATTCTAATTAAACTAAAAGCTTCTGGTTATATATCGGTGAGAAAACTTCTTGGGTGTTTGAATCTACCACTAGCCTCATAATCACATTCATAAGTATTCACTTATGTCCCTCAAACATAAGCAATAGGAATGAGATCGACTACAAATCTCAACTCATCAAAAACTAGAATGATTCAATAGATCAAACTCTAGGTATATCCTATCCGTGGTCAGCATGAATGATACACACTAAGCTAGGGTTGTGACATCACTCATCTTCCCTAGGAATAAAATATCCTATAATTCAATTCATTGACAATAATATCATTGCATAAAATTCATATTTTCAATCACAGAAAGATATATGAACGAATTCAATTTCAATACAATGAAACCTAAGACAAGGATAAAACTATATTGAAACTGAGTATAAACTCGAATAGTTGGTTGAATAATAAACCCTTTCATTATACAATCATTGTGTGAGCATGGGAATTTCCGACCCAATTTCACATTATATGGTTTGACTAAGAGTCGCCACCTATTCATTTTAAGGGATAGGTCCCGAATGTTTGTCCGTTTGGATAAGGCAAATGGTCTAATCAGAATTAGGGTAAGCGGTTCGATTAAGCCCTGGGGAAGGCGTTAGGCACCCTACGACCCCTGTTTTATAACGGTTACCTACTCCCTAAACTTAAGCCAAAATTTTAATCTCAAATGTTAATTAAAATGTCCAAGTATTTAATCGAGTGCTAATCCAAAAAATAAAGAAAGCTAGATGGCTAGGGTCGAATCCGAATTGGACTGCCTACGTACTCACAAAGTGAGATCAGACTGAGCGTAGTTCTGGCACATGAGCCCGTGCCAAGGCTAGGGGTGTGTGTGTGTGCACCAAGGGTGGCTTAGGGTCTAGCCGGGAGGCTAGGGGTGGTTGACCGGGTTGGTCAAGTGCCTGGTATTGGGCCCGGTAGGCCTAAGATAAGTCCGATAGACTAGGGTTGGGCCCGATAGGCCGAGGGTGAAGCCCGGTAGGCTAGTTTGGGCCCGGTAGGCCGAGATTGGGCCCGGTAGGCCAAGGGTGAGCCCGGTAGGCTACGGTTTGGCCCGGTAGGCCGAGATTAGGCCCGGTAGGCCAAGGAGTGAGGCTCGGTAGGCCCAAGGTGTCTTAACCAAGGGATAGAGTTGCTATCCGAGGTTAAGAAAAGTGATTGACCATGGTTAGGAGTGCTAACCATGGTTAGAAAGTCCAATATCAGTTTTTTTGGTCTTTTTAGATTTTTTGGGATTTTTTGAAATATTTTTCATTTTTTTTTGGTTTTTTTGAATAGTAGTTTAGGCTCGTTGCGAAGCAGCGAGCTTAAACTAACTATGATTAATTTAATCTCAAGGATGATTTTAAAAGAGCTTAAGTAACTAAGACTAAAAGGAAAACAGGTTAAAGCTAGTTACCTAAAAATCACTTAAGGATTAGAAAACTAACTTAAGGGTTATTTAAAAGTCAGATTTTAACAAAATTTAAACTAACCAGAATCAGTTTTTTAAATGATTTAAGTTCTAACTTACGACTAACTAAAAGACCAACTAAGGACTAACCTAGGACTAACTTAAGGGCCATCTTAGACTAATTATGGACTAACTTAAACAAGCTTAGCTAGATTACATGTTAACTTTACATTTAAAAAAGATTGTATTAATTTGGGCTAATCTAATCACTAACCTAAAGAACGAATAATGTTATTAACTAGACTAATTAGAAACTAAGCTAATCAAATTTAGCTAACTTAGATCTAAAACTAAGCTGGCCGAAGGGTGTGAGACGGAATTGGTGTGATGGAAGTATGAGAGGTTGAGAGTTTTGCTTGGTGTGTGAGGCCTAACTCATGGTAGGGGTTGGTCGTGGGTTATAAGAACTAAAGGAGGATTGTGAGGTTAGACGTGTCTTAGCCTTGGTTAGAAGATGGAGGAGTTGAGTATGGTTAGTGGGGTAGGTGGTGAGAAACTATGACTGGAGTTAAACTAACAAGATAACCTAAAGATCAATTTCTATAAAAAAGAACAGTTTTAAAGTACTTGAATCTAAGCTAACCATTATCTAAAACAGATTTATAAGTTAACTATGAACAACTAAGCCTGCAGATAACTTAAATCAGAAAAAAGAGATTTTAAATGATCTACAACTAATCTAACATTACAAAAGATAGCAGATTTTAACCCAACCAATCTAAGGACTTAAGTTAGAATACAACTAACAGATTGTTTTAAAAGAACTAACTACATATGTACAGGTTATAAAAGAGCTAACTACTAAACATTTACAGATTTTGAAGTAACTAACTAGCTGTGTACAGGTTTTTAAGGAGTTAACTAAGAACTAACTAAACATGTATAGAGCTAACTAAGTATTTCAGATTTAACTAAACATGTGCAGATTTTTAAAAGAGCTAACTAAGAACTAACTAAACCTGTGCAGATTTTTTAAAGGAGTTAACTAACTACTAACTTGGAACTAACCCACAACAGATTCATTCCCACAAAAAAAGAAAACAGTTTAGCCTATCTTAAAATTAATCTAAAGGTTAACCGAAACCAGATCTTTTCTAAACTAACTCAAAAAAAAAGTAATCTAGGTTCAAGTTTGTCTAAAAAACTGACCAAAACCAGATCTAATCTAATCTAGAAGCTAACCTGAAGACACTGAATCTAGGCTAAAGCTAATCCAAAAAAGACAGATTTATTCTAGGCTTGGCACAAGTTAAAAACTACTCTAAAACCAGATTTGAAGATTTACGAATGGCTCATAAAGTGATCTAAAAAAGCTGACTAAAACTAATATGGGGTCTAAGTTAAGTTCTAGAAAAAAAACAGATGTGATCTATCTAAAGTTTAGAGATTGATTTAAAGAAGCTATAGATAAAACTAAATCTAAAACAAAGGATTTTATCAATCTAGAGCTACTGAAGTAAGCACAACTGAGTTCAGGTTATTAAAGAAAAATGAAAGAATGGGAGAGTTGTTTTTACCTGTGGCTGGAAGCTGGTGCAGGCTAACTTTGCTCGGAGATGGAGGTGCCGCTTAGGGACCTACTACGGCTGGCCTGGAGCTGCTACTGCAGGTGCTGTCTGCTGTTGAACATGGATGGCAGCAATTGTGGCTGTTGTCTTTGGGCTGAAATTAGGTGATCCAGTGGCTGTTACAAGGATTTGTGACAATGAGGTGGGAGTGGAGCTGGCCGGATGGGGTGGCTAGGTCAATCGGACCGTGCGGTGACGATGGAGCTGCTGGCCGAGCCTTGTAGATCAGTTGCCGAGTGATGGTGCTGCCGGATTGAGGATTGAGGTGATGGAGGGTTGCTCTTACGGATCTTTTGGAGTCATGCAGGGAGTTTCTCTCAAAACCTTCAGCAATTTTGATGGGTATTCTTTGTGATTTCTCCCCCCCAGCCTGCTCCTCACCCTGGTTTCGTCTCCCTTTTAAAGAAGAAAAAGGAAGAGAGGGTTTCAAAATTTGAACAAGAAATTGGGGGGAAATTGAAGGGCTGAGCTTGGGGGACAACCTGAACTCGGCGGGAGCAGGGCAGAGGTCGGAGGCAGAGAGACAGGGGCTGCTCTGCGCCATTCCCATTTTCATGCAAGAAACCTTATGGTTTTTCAAAAACTCTCTGCAGGTAAACATGAAAGAGGAAAGGTGTCTGGGGTATTGGGTTTTAACTCATGGGCCGTGGGCCAAAGACTTGGGTCTTGGATTGAGACTTGATTTGAGGGGCTTCGGCCCTTGAAGCTTTAGCAAAATCTCAACTTTAGGGCTAAGACTTAGCAAATAAACACATGAGTTTTGGGCCAGGGTTGTGCCACAAACTCTAGGCTTAAGCCGAGCTGACCATGGTTAAATTAATCAACTAAGGTTAAAGGGGGTGTAAAAATAGGGTGCTGACACATTGTTTACATAAGAAGGAACATAAATAAAATACAAGGGGCATGATTACTTGGCTAGGGTTTCATCTAAACCCTAGAAAAAAAAAAGAATTAGTTCATAGCAAGAGATAGAAACAACACTTTTGACGAAGAACACGACGAACTCGAATGCTCCATCTTCCAACCTCCACTGATCTTCAGAGTCTTCTCTTCTTCAATCTCCAAAATTCAGAACCCTTTTAGAGTTAGTAACTTTCCCTTTTATAGAGAACTCTCTTTTAGGGTTAAATTTACCTTTTTAAAAACTCTCCAAGGGCAACTCTCTAGCTTTGCGTGCGGATTCCGAGGCTAAAAAAGGCCGATGATGATCGATCGCCAGTCTTGGACGATTGATCGTCCAATTCAGGAAATTTCTCTCTGGCTATGGGTTTGTGAATGATCGATCGTCAAGACTGGGCAATCGATCATCACTGTTCTGTCCTGCGATCGATCGTCTTTCATCCTACAATCGATCGTCCCTATCTTTATTCTCTTCTTTCTTTCTTTTGCTCTTCTCCTGACTAAGGTTCTTTCTGATGCTTTTCATATGTTATTTATTTGATTTTAGCTTGTATTTCTCGCATAATCCTATTATGGATAAAGACAACCAATTACTGTAACATGCTTCAGCAGAGGACTATAAGGAACTAACTCATGCATTTTGAGGTGCATAAATGTATTACAATTAGCACCATTCAATAACAAAAAGGCATGAAGAACAAAAGCAACCAATAAAGAAAAGGACTACAAAAAGATAAATTGTATCAAAACAATAAATAAGCGTAATTAGTAAGAACAAGCACCAAGCAAATAGACTTGAAATTAAAATATATATAGTTTCAGATTTTTCAAAAGGATAATAAAAGAAGAAATTCAAAAGAGCTAAATGTAGAGCCCCAGACTTTTTCATGCTTAATACGTGACACTTTCGTTGTCATCTTGCCTTTTTAAGAGGTATGATTAATAAATGAGGAAGAATTTGGAAATTTCGAAATGTCAGAATTGTTCCTCTTCGAAGTACGAACACAACGCAAGTTGAATCGTCAAAATCGGACGAACGAGTCAAAAGATATGGCCAAAACAGTCTGTACCTGTAGGAAAACGTATACTATGTGCATCCGCTGTACAGCTCACCACGGGTACGTTGTACAACTCACCACGGGCACGTTGTACAACTCACCACGAGCACGCTGTACATGAGACGACGTGACAACGGGTTCGTCACCCTTGACAAGCACCACGAGTGGCACTATTCACGGACCACGAGTGGCACTATTCACAAGCACCACGAGTGGCACTATTCACGGACCACGAGTGGCACTATTCACAAGCACCACGAGTTGGCACTATTCACAAGCACCACGAGTAGCACTATTCACGGACCACGAGTGGCACTATTCACAAGCACCACGAGTGGCACTATTCACAAGCACCACGAGTTGGCACTATTCACGGACCACGAGTAGCACTATTCACGGACCACGAGTGGCACTATTCACAAGCACCACGAGTGGCACTATTCACGGACCACGAGTGGCACTATTCACAAGCACCACGAGTTTGCACTATTCACAAGCACCACGAGTGGCACTATTCACAGACCACGACTTGACACTATTCACAGCACCACGAGTTGGCACTATTCACAGCACTATTCACATAAATCCCAGTAAGGGTATTTCGGTCTTTTGGTCAGTTCACTCTTACCTTAAGAGTTTAACCTGAGCCTTTAGGGCATCATTCGACACTTAGAGAGTTTGAGAGAATAGAAGAAAGAGGAGAAGGCGATTCCAACCTAGGGTTTCCATTTGGGAGAGAAATCAAAGGGTTTGAAACCCTAGATCAACCTCAAGCCCGTTTTCTTCAAGATTTCGGTGCAAGCATTCGTGGAGCTCACGAATCAAGCTAGGGCAGCAACTCACAGTCATTTGAAAAGAGGGTTTCTTCCTCATTTCTTCAAGGTCGGTGCTTCTTACTACCCTCCTAGTTATAGTTCCTCTTTCCCCTTCTTTTCTTTTGATTTCCTTTCATTTTACACATGTGCTATGAGATGGATGAATGGATGAATGGTGAATGGTAAATGGTGAATGGTGAATGGTGAATGGAGATGTAAGGGGCGATTGGATGCCAGTGGTTGTGTGGTGATGATTAAAACGGGGAAGGGCATTGTTCCAATAATAAACATACATGTATGACTGAGTAAAACCATTTAGAAAAGCATGTTGTAGGGTAAATCCATAATGAACACACCATGTTTGATGAATTGCCAAGGTGAATACAGTGAGCTGTAAATTAGGAAATACATGCCTAATAAATTCTGAATATTGCTAGGGCCCATGATAGTGTGTTTCCTGTTTTCCCTAAATGCTATGAATATTGAATTGCTTAATCTTTGACGCAATATGTGTTGTGAAATTACCCAAATGTCATCTTTAAATTTGAATGCAAGTATGTACACGGTTCCCACGAGCACGGCATGCATGGCATGATTTATCGAGGATTTCAAGAACATGGTTAGAGGTGGGACATATCCTACGATATGTTTTACCTCGCTTTTCACAAGAAGACAAGAACCAATATTCCAAGAAGGGTCTCTCTTCCCTCGCAAGTGCATACATATCATAAAGAAGGGTCTCCCTTCCCTCGCAAGTGCATTGCATAAAGAAGGGTCTCCCTTCCCTCTCAAGGCATCTCACAAGTGCATCTCACAAGTTACATGATCACAAGCAAGCATGCATGACATGACATGACACGGCATATAAGAATCAAGCAAGATAGACAAGACAAGCTTTCAAGTACGAAAAGATATTTCAAGTCAAGTCAAGTGTACGATGTTTTCAAGAGGATTTATCGGTTTTCTACGAATTACAAGCATGATTATAAACTGCTTTACTTCCTTGTATGATATCAATTGTTTCCGTTTGACATATATAAATTGCTCCTGATTATGTAATGTCATTTCTATGCTATAATTGTTTGGTTAGTGTTTAGTACCCGCTGAGTATTCCATGCTCAGCCGTACTTCTTATGTCGGCAGGTTCTGAGGGAGCTGCTGCTCCATTTGATGTTTGTGCTCCTGGTCCATGGGTGGAAGAGGAGTATGTCGAGGAGCCTTTGGAGGAACCCCCCGTAGAAGGTTATTAGTAGGTGGTGATTAGATTCTGAGTGGTTTAGCTGTGGGTGAGACGAGAGTCAGATTTATGTATTTTGGCGGGCATGTCCGCACTTTCTTTTGGATTCTTTTTGTATAAACTTGGATTGATTATGTATATACATAGAGGTTTGGTAGACTTCCGCTATACCATGTTAGAGCATGTTTCCGCTGTTTTGTCCTCTATCGTATATGCTCTGTGGGTTTTGCAGGTTTGTTGTCAAGCAAGTCATGATTAGTCGTCCAAAGTTCACTCTAACTCCTAGGGTGGGTTTCGGGTCGCGACAGAAGTGGTATCAGAGCTTAGGCTTTAGGTCTCTAGGGTCACTTAGAATCTTATACCACGGCTTGACAAGAGCATATGTTGGGAAACAAGTTAGGAAGAAAGTAAGTCTGAAGAGAGTCTTGATTCAAGTGAAAGACTAAACTTTAGTCTTAGTCAAAATGATTGTTTCAACCAAGTACGAGTCCTAGGTACGCTAGAACACTAAAGTATAAGTATAATGTGATGAATACTCTGATGACTTGATGTGATGTATGTTAGTGTTATACAACTAATACAAATTGAATTATTGTGAAATGACATTGAAATAAACTGTGGTTTCAAGTTAGACTCATGTGGTGCTATTGTTCTCAGGACTTTAGTCATGAGACGGAACACACGGGGTCGTGGACCACATACCAGAGCTTCCTCTTCTTCACGGGATGAGGATGAGCAGCCGGACCTCTCTCAGGTCTTAGGCTCTATTGCTGAGACACTCGCCATACTGGCGGCTCGGCAAGCTATACCATCAGCGGCGGCACCTACTCCACCGCCCGCAGCTCCAGTACATCGTACCGCTGGAGTTGAGGCATTCAGGAGATTGAGGCCTCCACCCTTCCATGGGAGTGTGGACCCTCTTGCTGCGGAGGCATGGATCCTCCAGATGGAGAAGATCTTTACGGTCCTCTCACCTACAGAGGAGGAGAGAGTAGCATGGGCAGCTTTCATGCTAGAGGGTGAAGCCCACCATTGGTGGTTGTCCGCATTGAGGACGAGAGACTCGACCATGCAGGGTCTACCTTGGACTTGGAAGGAGTTCAATGATACTTTTTACAAGAAGTATTTTCCGATTGGAGCACGGGAAAAGAAAGAGAGGGAATTCATCAACCTTGAGCAAGGTTCGATGTCTGTGGCCGCTTATGAGGCCAAGTTCTCGGAGCTATCACGCTTCGCGACTCACATGGTTGCCACCGAGGCAATGAAGGCAAGAAGGTTTGAGCAAGGGCTCAAGGATGTTATCATGGAGAAGGTTTCAGTCTTCAGACATGCTACCTACCCTGAGGTAGTAGACAAGGCCTTATTGGTCGAGGCCAATTCAGAGACAGTGTCCAAGAAGAGGGAGTGGGCGAGAGGCCAAGCTAGTAGTTCAGCACCTCCAGAGAGGCGGACTCGTTATCAGTATGCGTGGCCAGCACCATCGATGAGGCCTTCTTATGCGCCTCCAGCTCCACGGCAGTATGTGCCTCAGGCACCGAGACCTCAGGCTCTTCCAGCCCCACGGCTTGTTGCACCCCAGACGATGAGGTATGCTCCGCTTCCAGCCCCTCCGACTTATACACACGAGGTCTGCACTTCATGCGGTAAAAGGCATCCGGCAGGAGATTGTCGAAGAGCATCTGGTGGATGTTATCATTGCGGTCGCCAGGGCCACATGATCAGGGATTGCCCCAGTCGGCATTTATCAGGCCAGTCTCAGGGGATTAGTCCACCAGCACGCCCAGCAGGATCATATCAGGCGTCATCTCAGACTACCCGGTCTACACCACGGTCTCGCCAGGCGAACCAGGGGCGAGTTTTTGCCTTGACAGAGGGTGATGCACTTGCATCTGACGATGTGGTGCAAGGTACGCGTTTGGAGTTATTTTCCTTATTCGTGATGGTTATGTTATGTTTTATCCCATGTGTACGTACTTGGTATGCTATATATGTATATACCTATGTGTATACACTGTTGATGCTTGAATTGACGTAACTAGCTAAAATTTCAGGAGCCCTACTAGTCAATGAGTGTTTGGCTCGAGTGTTGATTGATACCGGGTCTACTCATTCATTTGTCTCGCCGAGTTTTTCAGAAGGCTTTTCTGTAGAGCCAAGTCAGCTAGAACTGGAGTTAGCCATTTCGACTCCTCTCGGCAAAACAGTATTGGCAGATAAAGTGTATGGAGATAGTGTGGTCCAAGTTGGGAGCCACGAGTTGGCGGTTGATCTCATCGTCCTTGGATTCCAAGACTTTGATGTTATATTGGGAATGGATTGGTTAGCAGCACATCATGGGCATGTAGCTTGCTTTGAGAAAATGGTACTCTTCAAGTCGGTAGAAGGAAAACCATTTCACTTTCGAGGGTTGAGAAGTAGAGACATTGCCCGCTTTACGGCGTTGAGCTTAGCTAACCCTGAAGCAAAGGACTCATCGACTATTCCGGTTGTGAGTGAATTCCTGGATGTATTTCCAGAAGAGTTGCCAGGATTGCCTCCAGATAGGGAGATTGAGTTTGCGATCGAGCTTGCACCAGGCACAGCTCCTGTTTTCAGAGCTCCATATAGAATGGCCCCTATTGAACTCAAGGAGTTAAAGACTCAGTTGGAGGAATTACAAGGCCTTGGTTTGATTCGACCAAGTGTCTCACCGTGGGGTGCCCCGGTGTTGTTTGTTAAGAAGAAAGATGGCTCGATGCGGATGTGTGTCGATTACAGGCAATTGAACAAAGTCACTATAAAGAATAGGTATCCCTTGCCTAGGATTGACGACTTGTTCGATCAGTTGAAGGGAGCGAGATTTTTCTCAAAGATAGACCTTCGATCGGGTTATCATCAGTTGAAGATTAAGGCGGAAGATGTTCCCAAAACTGCATTCAGGACTCGATATGGACACTACGAGTTCTTGGTGATGCCTTTTGGACTCACGAACGCGCCGGCAGCCTTTATGGATTTGATGAACCGGGTGTTCCGGCCACACCTTGATAGGTGCGTGATTGTATTTGTGGATGACATCTTGGTCTATTCCCAGACACGGGAAGATCACACACGCGACCTATGCCTTGCTTTGGAAATGCTAAGAGAACACAAGCTATACGCCAAACTTAGCAAGTGTGAGTTTTGGTTGGAAGAGGTAGCATTCCTAGGCCACGTGGTTTCTGCAGAAGGTATCTCGGTAGATCCGAAGAAGATCGAAGCAGTTATGAGTTGGGCGAGGCCCAAGAGTGTTACTGAGATACGTAGTTTCCTTGGATTGGCAAGCTACTACAGGAGATTCGTAAAGGGTTTCTCTAGCCTTGCAGCACCACTCACTTACCTGACAAGGAAGAACGCCAAGTTTGTATGGAGTGATAAGTGCGAGATCAGTTTCACGGAACTGAAGAAGAGGCTTACTACAGCCCCTGTCCTTACTGTGCCATCTGGACCTTATGGGTATGAGGTGTATAGTGATGCCTCACACGTTGGACTTGGGTGTGTACTCATGCAGCATAAGAAAGTCATTGCCTATGCATCAAGGCAATTGAAGGAGCATGAGAAGAATTATCCCACGCACGACTTGGAGCTTGCGGCGGTCGTGTTTGCACTTAAGATTTGGCGTCATTACCTTTATGGGGTGGAGTTCTATGTGTTCACTGATCACAAGAGTCTCAAGTATCTCTTTTCCCAAAAGGAGCTGAATCTAAGGCAACGGCGTTGGATGGAATTTCTGAAGGACTATGATTGTACCATTCAATACCACCCGGGCAAAGCAAATGTAGTGGCTGATGCTTTGAGTAGAAAACCTCAAGGGTTGTTAGTACACATGTTAGTTCAAGAATGGAAGCTACTAGAAGATTTGGCAAATCTAGACATCAGTGTGAATAACTCTGTCCGTGGTCCTATCTTGGCAAATGTTACGGTTCGGCCGTACATTATAGATTTGATCCAAGAATATCAAGCCATGGATGTGGAATTGTTGGCTTATCGGGACAAGGAAGTTGCTAAGGGTAGTGAGGACTTCTCTCTCACTAGTCGGGGTGCTATCACATTCAAAGGAAGGTTGTGTGTTCCGGCCAACGCAGATCTTCGACGAGAGATCATGGATGAGGCACATCGTTCGAAATACACAGTGCATCCAGGGGGCACAAAGATGTACCGGAACCTCAAGAGTCACTTTTGGTGGCGGAATATGAAGAGGGAGGTTGCGGAATATGTAGCACGATGCTTGGTGTGTCAACAGGTAAAAGCAGAACACATGCGGCCCACCGGTCTATTGCATTCTCTTCCTATTCCCGAGTGGAAATGGGAGAACATATCCATGGATTTCATAGTTGGCTTGCCAAAGACGGCAAGAGGCTCAGATGCGATATGGGTAGTAGTGGATCGTTTGACAAAGTCCGCTCATTTCTTACCCTACCGTACTACCTTCAACTCTAGTCAGTTGGCTGCACTATACATCAAGGAAGTAGTTAGATTGCACGGAGTGCCTGTTAGTATTGTGTCGGATCGGGATCCAAGATTCACGTCAAGATTTTGGAAAAGTTTTCAGGAGGCTATGGGTTCCCGACTTGATTTCAGCACCGCCTTTCATCCACAAACGGATGGACAAACCGAGAGAGTGAACCAAGTCATTGAAGACATGCTTCGAGCTTGTATGTTGGATTTCAGAGGCAGTTGGGAAGAGCACTTGCCTTTGGTTGAATTTGCCTACAATAACAGCTATCAGGCAAGTATCCAAATGGCACCATTTGAGGCCTTGTATGGGCGAAGTTGTAGGTCTCCTCTCTATTGGGATGAGGTAGGAGAAAGGAAAATACTTGGTCCGGAGTTGATTGAGCAAACTGCAAACACAGTTAAGATCATCCGGGATCGATTGAAAGCCGCTCAAGATCGCCAGAAAAGTTATGCGGACACACGCCGTAGGGACTTAGAATTTCAAGTAGGGGATCAAGTTTTTGTGAAAGTATCTCCTAGCAAAGGGATTATGAGATTTGGGAAGCGAGGCAAGCTCAGTCCTCGGTATGTTGGGCCTTTTGAGATTATCACACGGGTTGGTGAAGTTGCTTATCGAGTAGCTCTTCCACCTCACATGGCTGCAGTTCATAACGTCTTCCATGTGTCCATGCTTCGGAAGTATCTTGTGGATCCTTCGCATGTCATAGACTTGGAACAATTGGAGATTCGAGAGGACCTCACCTTGATTGAAAAGCCAGTCCAGATTTTAGATCGAAGGAATCAGGTGCTTCGCAACAAGACAATCCATTTGGTTCTTGTGCAATGGCAACACCATGCTCGGGAAGAAGCTACATGGGAGCGTGAAGCCGAAGTCAAAGCAAAGTACCCAGAATTACTTGAATAAGTTTCTGTGTGAAGTCTGTATATGACTTGTAATGTTCTTTTTGATTTGTAATGCAAGTAGTGTCTGAATTTCGAGGACGAAATTTTTGTAAGGGGGGGAGGATGTAGAGCCCCAGACTTTTTCATGCTTAATACGTGACACTTTCGTTGTCATCTTGCCTTTTTAAGAGGTATGATTAATAAATGATGAAGAATTTGGAAATTTCGAAATGTCAGAATTGTTCCTCTTCGAAGTACGAACACAACGCAAGTTGAATCGTCAAAATCGGACGAACGAGTCAAAAGATATGGCCAAAACAGTCTGTACCTGTAGGAAAACGTATACTATGTGCATCCGCTGTACAGCTCACCACGGGTACGTTGTACAACTCACCACGGGCACGTTGTACAACTCACCACGAGCACGCTGTACATGAGACGACGTGACAACGGGTTCGTCACCCTTGACAAGCACCACGAGTGGCACTATTCACGGACCACGAGTGGCACTATTCACAAGCACCACGAGTGGCACTATTCACGGACCACGAGTGGCACTATTCACAAGCACCACGAGTTGGCACTATTCACAAGCACCACGAGTAGCACTATTCACGGACCACGAGTGGCACTATTCACAAGTACCACGAGTGGCACTATTCACAAGCACCACGAGTTGGCACTATTCACGGACCACGAGTAGCACTATTCACGGACCACGAGTGGCACTATTCACAAGTCACACGAGTGGCACTATTCACGGACCACGAGTGGCACTATTCACAAGCACCACGAGTGGCACTATTCACAAGCACCACGAGTTTGCACTATTCACAAGCACCACGAGTGGCACTATTCACAAGCACCACGAGTGGCACTATTCACAGACCACGAGTTGACACTATTCACAGCACCACGAGTTGGCACTATTCACAGCACTATTCACATAAATCCCAGTAAGGGTATTTCGGTCTTTTGGTCAGTTCACTCTTACCTTAAGAGTTTAACCTGAGCCTTTAGGGCATCATTCGACACTTAGAGAGTTTAAGAGAATAGAAGAAAGAGGAGAAGGCGATTCCAACCTAGGGTTTCCATTTGGGAGAGAAATCAAAGGGTTTGAAACCCTAGATCAACCTCAAGCCCGTTTTCTTCAAGATTTCGGTGCAAGCATTCGTGGAGCTCACGAATCAAGCTAGGGCAGTAACTCACAGTCATTTGAAAAGAGGGTTTCTTCCTCATTTCTTCAAGGTCGGTGCTTCTTACTACCCTCCTAGTTATAGTTCCTCTTTCCCCTTCTTTTCTTTTGATTTCCTTTCATTTTACACATGTGCTATGAGATGGATGAATGGATGAATGGTGAATGGTAAATGGTGAATGGTGAATGGTGAATGGAGATGTAAGGGGCGATTGGATGCCAGTGGTTGTGTGGTGATGATTAAAACGGGGAAGGGCATTGTTCCAATAATAAACATACATGTATGACTGAGTAAAACCATTTAGAAAAGCATGTTGTAGGGTAAATCCATAATGAACACACCATGTTTGATGAATTGCCAAGGTGAATACAGTGAGCTGTAAATTAGGAAATACATGCCTAATAAATTCTGAATATTGCTAGGGCCCATGATAGTGTGTTTCCTGTTTTCCCTAAATGCTATGAATATTGAATTGCTTAATCTTTGACGCAATATGTGTTGTGAAATTACCCAAATGTCATCTTTAAATTTGAATGCAAGTATGTACACGGTTCCCACGAGCACGGCATGCATGGCATGATTTATCGAGGATTTCAAGAACATGGTTAGAGGTGGGACATATCCTACGATATGTTTTACCTCGCTTTTCACAAGAAGACAAGAACCAACATTCCAAGAAGGGTCTCTCTTCCCTCGCAAGTGCATACATATCATAAAGAAGGGTCTCCCTTCCCTCGCAAGTGCATTGCATAAAGAAGGGTCTCCCTTCCCTCTCAAGGCATCTCACAAGTGCATCTCACAAGTTACATGATCACAAGCAAGCATGCATGACATGACATGACACGGCATATAAGAATCAAGCAAGATAGACAAGACAAGTTTTCAAGTACGAAAAGATATTTCAAGTCAAGTCAAGTGTACGATGTTTTCAAGAGGATTTATCGGTTTTCTACGAATTACAAGCATGATTATAAACTGCTTTACTTCCTTGTATGATATCAATTGTTTCCGTTTGACATATATAAATTGCTCCTGATTATGTAATGTCATTTCTATGCTATAATTGTTTGGTTAGTGTTTAGTACCCGCTGAGTATTCCATGCTCAGCCGTACTTCTTATGTCGGCAGGTTCTGAGGGAGCTGCTGCTCCATTTGATGTTTGTGCTCCTGGTTCATGGGTGGAAGAGGAGTATGTCGAGGAGCCTTTGGAGGAACCCCCCGTAGAAGGTTATTAGTAGGTGGTGATTAGATTCTGAGTGGTTTAGCTGTGGGTGAGACGAGAGTCAGATTTATGTATTTTGGCGGGCATGTCCGCACTTTCTTTTGGATTCTTTTTGTATAAACTTGGATTGATTATGTATATACATAGAGGTTTGGTAGACTTCCGCTATACCATGTTAGAGCATGTTTCCGCTGTTTTGTCCTCTATCGTATATGCTCTGTGGGTTTTGCAGGTTTGTTGTCAAGCAAGTCATGATTAGTCGTCCAAAGTTCACTCTAACTCCTAGGGTGGGTTTCGGGTCGCGACACTAAATACGGACACGAGTGAAAAGGTGGTTGTTGTTGGTCATTGGCTTTGGTGACGTGGAAGGAAAGAAAAAGATGACTACAGAATAGATGAGAAGATTCGTGTGGAAGATAAATACTAAATGATCTTCCACGATTTTAATGAGTTTGGTTATAACACAAAAGTGACACTTGTCTTGTTAACTTTAGTTTGTTAGCTAACCCTTAGGGTTTAGTGCTAACTCTACTTTTTAAGAAATAAAAACTACAATGTATAAGTTTTATGGTTGCAAGATGTGTTGCTATTGTAACATAATCGAGCTTGTTTTAACCAGTTATACTCGTAAACGTTCTGACGTAAAATTAAAAGTTAGATGTCTTGCATGGTGGGACCCACCTTTACCCATGCATATAAGCAAGATGACCAGACATGACATTACATGGAAAGTGATAGAAAATTATCGATAGTATATACTATCGAGAAATGAACCCCCCCCCCTCCCCAATTGAAAATCTAACGGCACCAAACATTAAGTAGGTCCACCATTAAATGCATATGAGCTGAGCCGCCCGATTGAAAATCTAACGGCACCAAAATTCATATTCATTTAATGGTGGACCCACTTAATGTTTAGTGTCGTAAGATTTTGCAATCAGACAGCCCAGCTCTCGATAGTACATATTATTGAGAGTTTTTAATCACTTCTCTTACAAATTTTGAATAGAACATCATGGGTTGTGCCACATAAGCAATATGACTTAGAAGTAACAAGGGTGCCCATTAGTAGCCTCATCTGTCATGTCATGTTTGATACAAACTAAGACAACTTAGCAGGCTCGGTAAATCGGGCAGAGCTAAGGTTTTTGAGTTGACTGACTTTTTGACCACCTGGTTGGGTTTTTCTTTTGGTCTAGTCTAATCTGGCCTGGCCATATTATATTATCTTATAACTTATATCTTATAGATCATTGCATAAGTCACAAATGAGATCCACTGCAATAGAGATTCTACAAGAGAGGGGTGTAGAAAAAACCAAAGTGGTGCCATGTAGAATTTTAGGGTTCAAATATTGATAGTTACTTTAAGGACCCTATCCCCAAAATCCTATGTGACACCACTATGATTGCTTCTAATCCTTCATTTGCATAACATCTCTTGCAACGGTTCCTCGTTTGTATAGATATAAAAGTCTCAAGTTGTATTATGGTAAATGGAATTTGGGAGTTGTATACAGTTAGGGAACTATTGGGTGAAAACAAATTGGACAACATCAAAAGAATTGTGATCCCTATGCAACTTACTTTCAAAATCATGTGTTAGAGTCCAAAATTGAATTCAATTGTCAATTTAGCAACATAGACAATTAAGCATGATAAAATTACTAATAATGATAAAACTTATGCACTGTTTATGGGCATCAAATGACCCCATAAAGTTTTGAATAAAAAAAAATGCCCCCATTAAGGTTAATCATTCTTATTTAGGGGGGGTGGTTAACGAACCAGCTCGGCTCATTAAAAGCTCGAGCTCGTTCGTTTATTTTGTTTAACAAGTCAAGCTTGAACACATTTTTAAGCTCGTTTAGTTAACGGGTCGAGCCTGACCACACCCCTGCTCGGCTCGACAAAAGATTGGCTTATTAAGAGTGAAAAAGAATGAGAGAGGGTTATGGGACCGTGTGTGTTAAGGGTGAAAGAGAATGAGAGAGAGAGAGAGAGAGAGTTATGGGTCGTGTGTGTTCCCATTCACCAAAGGGGAGTTCAGTCCCACATCGGTAAAAAACAGAAAGGCCTAGGGAGAGTTGGCCTATAAAAGAGTAATGAGACTCCAAATGCATTCCAAGCCAATAGAGGTTGGCTTTGCTCTGAAGTTTGAGTTAGTGAGCTGATTGAGCTCGAGCTTAACCGAAGGGAATTAAAAAAAATTTCTTATATACTTGAGTTGAGCCGAGCTTAATCTTATGATACATTTTATGAGTTGAGCTTGAACACAGCCTGAGAAGCTCGAGTTGAGTTTGAGTTGAAATTAAACATATGCATATTGTAACGAGCCGAGCTTGAACACCCCCTACTCGGCTCGGCTCAATAACACCCCTATTCTTATGGCTGTTAGAATGACTGACTTCGTGCTATACTTCTACTAAGGTAGTGTTTGGCAAGTCTAAAACTAAGGTACCCTTTTGGAGGTGGGGTATGGGGTGAATCCTCATATATCGAGTCGTGTGTGTGAGTTTATCCAGTGTGTGTGCGCTTACTTTTCTAACAAAAAAAAAGTCCAAAAAATAAAGCTTATTTGATTTATTCTAAAAAATAGGAGCAAAGATCAAAATAAGATTATTTAGTAAGCGTCTATTTTGAAGCTTTACTTTCAAACTAAACATTTTTCATTTGTTTCAAAACGAGAAAATCTGATGTAGGACAAGGATTGGGCTCAAATGCAAGCTGAACTTTTAAACAACTAAATGGACTTATTTTTGGGCCAAGATACAAGTCTCACATGGGCCAAAATGTGGCCCATAATAGCAACATATGGGCTGGACAGTTTTGAAGAAATGTCTCTTTATCTTCTTCTGACTATCTAATTTTTTGTAGCAAGTTGTTTATTTTCAAGAATTTATTTACGATTGTAAGTTTTCATTGTCTCCTTTTTTTTTCCAATATGTAAGTCAATGTGTAAAAGACCTAAGGTATTAGTGTGTCAAAGTATATTTGCAAAGTTACTTTGGAAACTCAAAGGATTATAAGGTTGTATAAGGGGGAACATGGGAGACATGGAGTATTCTGATTTTCTAAATATCGTTTGAATAGAAAGGAAGGATTTTCTTTGCTTTTATCCCTCGTTCCATATTTGGATTTGTTTCTTTATCTCTTCTCTTCTAACATAAAAATTTGCATTGCCTCTCTAATCAGCCCCGCATTAGTTGGTATCAAAGCTTTGATTCAGTCATGCCTCCAATAAGAAGCCGAGTTTCATATGTTGGAGTTGATAGGGAGAATAATGACATTGTTAGAATTAGAGATTTCGAAACTCTCTAATAGGGCTTGTTGCAATCACTCAATGAAGTTAATTGCAACTTGATCGACATTAATCACAGCTTGATCGATGTAATTGACAACTTGAGCCTGCAGCTCAACATTCAAGCACCACTAGCTGTCCCTTCTACACGCCAATATCTATTTGCTGAGAGTGACTATAATGAAGAAGAGATGTCAAACATATTCTACTCAGCAACGCCTTCTCCACGTCAATCTCCATTTAATGAGACTGACTATAGTGAAGAAGAAATGCTACCTGAGTTCGTATTAGAACTACCAAATTTTGATGATGAATTGTTTGTGGAGAATGAAGATGAATTTAATGGAGAACTTAAGAATGAAAGTACTTTCAAGATAAATCCATTCCATTAATTAGTTAGTTCCAATTCATCACCAATTTTCGATGAGTATATAGATGATGATTATTTCGTCGAAAATTTGACTTTTGAAGAAGAAAAGTTGAGAATGAAAAATATACGTTGATTTATTCATCAATCTATGAAGATCCATACTTATGGAAATGTTTAAAGGTTTCTTCAAATGTAACAAGTTTGGTATTTAAATATATCTTCAAAAAATATTACAGATATTTGAAAATTTGTTATGAACAATTAAGTCAAGAAAAAGCAAGCAAGATGTCATCAACTTGGTGGTTCCATCCGATAATACCTTTGAGAATTGACATATTTTTATGGTAAGACCTAAGATATTAAAGTACAAGTTTTGGGCAATCTGAAGGCCTAAAATCAAGCCTCAATTGAAGTTATGCAATGGAAACTCGAGGGCGAGTTCTTTGCAACCTGGGGAAGCTGACGTAGGACAAGGATTAGAATCAAATGTAAGATAAATTTTTAAATAACTAAATAGAATTATTTTTGGGCCAAAATACAAGCCCATAATAGCAACATATGAGCTGGATGGCTGGGTGGTTTTAAAGGAAATGTCTCTTTATCTTCCTCTTTCGACTACAATAGACTCTCTTGTAATTAATAACCTTGGTGGAAAGAAATTATATTAATTATAAGAGAATATTATATATAAGAATCACTATATTGGCTCATCAAATTTTTTTTTTCATAATTTCTTTTAAATGTATTGTATTTTCCATATAAACTTCATGTAAATACAAATGTATAAAGCTATCACTCAAAAAAATTAAAAAACAAAAGATTTTATGTTAACCCATTGAACAAGTTAATAACATTTGGACCTATCAAAAGTACCAAAAAGATGGTTGTGTCACTTAACACCTAAAAAACCTTATAATGTCTTTTTGAAATAATGATTCTTCATATTGTCGGGTTTTCTCTTGTATTATTGTACTTTGTATTTTCTTTAAGTGAGCAAGGATATCATAATTTGTAACTTTATCTTCCTCTTACATCCCTATAACTGTATAAACTGACTAACATTTCTTTTGTTGTTACATCTTTTCACTACTCTTTTATTCTTTAATATCAAGGGTTCTGGGATGTACAACATTTTTAACTTCTATACAAGTAATTCCTCAATGAATGCCTCCACCGCAAGGATATTGGATATGGTGGCTTGAGTGACTTCGATGTCAAATGTGTCCTCAACCCATTTTTGCAATTCCTTCTGCTTTATATTTAGGTTCTGCTGATTATGCTTGCACTCTCCTCATGCATGGCGAAAGTCAATCTTGCAAACCTTTCACAAAGATTGGAGATATTGTCATTTTATCTGTGATACCACTTCCATTTATGATGTCTCCATCCCTTATAGTTGCCATTATATTTAGACAAACTAGATTTGTATAAATTGAACCTTATAAGAACCCACGAAAACACTATTAATGGCCTTCGAACTTCATATAACTATGTATTAATATAGTATAAAAACCTCTCTTATAATTAATAATATACTAAAACTTTCTTAAAAAATTATTAAATAGCAAGTATAAGAGATTATTAATTATACACTATAGAACCAAGTTGGTTCTGTACAAATTTATTAATTATTAGAGATTATTAAGTTATAAAATATTGATTATAAGAGGGCCTACTGTACCTAATTTTTTGTGGGAAGTTGTTTATTTTCAAGACTTTATTTATGATTGTAAGTGTCCAATGTCTTTTTTTTTTTTGTCCAATATGTAAGGTCCCAATGTGTCAAAGACCTAAGGTATTAGTGTGTCAAAGTATGTTTTCAATATTTCTTTGGAAACTCAAATGAATGTAAAGCTATATTAGGGTGAAAATGGGAGACAAGGAGTATTTTGATTTTCTAAGTATCATTTGAATAGAAATGAAGGATTTCCTTTGGTAAACCCTTGGTTCCAAATTTGGATTTGTTTCTTTATCTCTTCTTTTCTAACATAAAAGTATGCATTTCCTCTAAACTTATTTGATCTAATGGGAGCTACATTATTATACCATGTATTAAGGTTTTTTCATACCATAATTTTATTTGATAAAAATCTAAAAGTAAGATCTTCTTTTTAATAGTTTATTTGCTAATACATGTAAGTAAGTACTTATTTAAGGGCATTAGTATCATTTAAAAAATACACAATAACATGAAACCAAAACTAGAAACATAGGTATAATCGAAAGATATAAAATTTCAAGGTATAAATTATGAAAAAAATTAATGTCAATAATGTTAAAACATCTGCTTGCTTTAGCAAAATAAGCCTTAAACTTCCTTTATAAATAGAGACAAAATGTCTAATGTCTAGAAAGTAGAGCTTGTAAATAGATGTTTACCTAACAATCTTATTTCGATTTAATCTCTTATTTTTTTTTTAGAAAATACGTCAAATAAGGTCTATCTTTTAGATTTGCCAAAATCTACCTTAAATTTCTAAGGAGTGAGGATCCTAAACAAATGAATCATAGTGGATAGTAGGACAATACTACTTTCCACCTATTTGTTTTAATGTTAATTTGCTAAAGATGTATCAAGGCCTATTACCCGGAAATAAAACAGTGTTGGGTTGGATGCAAGTCTTAGCAAAGTGACATGGAAGTCATAGAAGCACGAAAAATTTATTGAAAAGTTGGCTTCACTCATTAGGGTTCGTTTGGATTGCATAAATTGTGGGGTAGGAATTAGAAGATACAGATTTCAATTTTGTTGTTTGAATGCTTAAATTTCATGAATTCTAATTCAAGTAGAAAATCATACAGTGTAAGAGCCTCATCCCCTAAAATTGGAAGAGTCTCCTCCACTTGACCATAAAGAGATTGATGCATGCGCAAGTGTGGGGGAACAAAATACCACATCTGAAGTGGGATTTTTCCGAAGAATCTAGAGGACATGGTTCAGCCATAAACATGGTGGCTCGAGCAAGGGAAGTAATAATAGCGGTGATAGCTCTGAGACAACAAAGTTTGAGGTAAAATCTGTGGAATCAATGAGCCCTTGTGCTGATCCAACAGGTTCATGCTCATTTTCTTTATCCAATGTAAGCAAACCAATTCCGGATGAGGTAACTGCAAGGAGTTCTGAAGAAAATGGTGATAAAACCAGCCCAAGTGAGGGATTCTTTAACCGGGTTATGAACTTGTGTAGATTTTGGAGCACTAGCAGAAACTCTGATGCCGCAAGTGAACAATGCAGCGAAAAGCTGAGCAAGATAGACAGTCATTCTGAAAATCATGAACTATTCTCAAATGATTCTTTTTGGAATGACATGGAATCATTTATAGGCACCCCAAAGGTTTAGTCCTCGTCTCTCAATCGAAGACCAGGTAACTTGCTTTTCTTTACCTTTAAGTAGTTTCCGGTCTGTATCGGTAATAATCTGTCAGCCAGCTTAAGCCCATATTTGTGTTATTTTTCTAGACATGAACATTTTGGTCGCCTATCATTCATTTGCTTCTCGTTATCTTATATATAACAATATTGCACAAGTCAACAAAAGATCCTATTACAAGGTCTAGGATGTAGAGATCCACTTTTTTTTTTTCTCTCATTCTTAAGTCAGAACTTGTGGCGTCAGAATAATAATAGAGGATGATAGTTGGTGACCCATACATTATGTGATATCTTCATCATGATGGTATACTGATAATTAGTTTTTTGCATTCTGATAGCATTGAGATGTACATACAAGAAAATTTCTGTATATGGAGGATACATATGTAGTTTGACTGTTTGAGTATTATGAATGAGAATTGCTACATAATTGTAATACCCAAACCTTGGTGGCCCACCAGTTGATGCAACTCCTACCAGAAATATCGAGGGATGCTGTTATAGTCATATTGGATCTTGAAGTAGTGAGATTGTAGAATTTTTTTTTTCACCATTTATTAAAATCTTATGACCATTTGAAATATTAGCAAGTAATTTAATATTAAAGTGAGGAAAATAGAAGCAACAAATTTGTTCACATCTCATCGTTTTCCTTTAGTCTCTCGTCATATATTTTGTATAGAATATACCATATAAACATTGCATTTAGGTCCCATTGCTTTAGAGTAATTTTGAGTTGAGAGTTCAATACTCTCTCAGGCAAAATTTTCTCACTTAATTCTTTAGTATATTATGTGCACCGTGATATTTTAAATTTGAGAACATATATGAATGATATTCCTGTTGGTGTTAATCCATAATTATTAACCGTTGACCACAATAATCAAACCAGGATCAATGCTATAGCTCAATTGGTTGACATTTTACTCATCCACCAGGATGCATACTATTAAGGTTTCAAATTTCGTTTTTGTGGGAAATATCGGAACTCCAAAATGGAAAATATTGCAAGATATTTTGAAATGGAGTTTTAGATGTTTGAGGAAAACTTAGGAAAACATGGAATATTTCGTTGAAGCTTTTTAAAATAAATGCACATTTGGAATTAAAAAAATGCAAAAAAAAAAAAAACCAATGGGCATTGAAGATTTGAAATGGGACAAAGACACGCGATCGCAGCAGTGTCTCATAATCAGATATGAATATTCGTTGCAAAAAGTGTTTTAATTATATAATATATGTTTTATCAGGTGATCAAGCATAGTAGTGTTGGTATGGAGTTTCAATTGAGAGATCTTTGAAATATTCAGTTAATAGCTGCAAGTAGTGCTTTTGATATTGCTGACACTTGAGTATGAGACCAAGCCTTTGTCTGGGTAAGACTCTAGGCATTTGTCTGACACTCGTGGTTTCAAAATTTCACACATTTTCTAACGTTTCCTACAAAATGTTTCTATTTCTATGGGCATTGACAAAATTTACTTGCGCCATAAAAACTATAATTTTGACCGTTTCCTATATATATATATAATTATATATACTAGTAGGCGTGCACATGCAAGGCACGTGCGTAGATATAATAATCAAATAATAGTATAAAAATTTCAGGGCCATTTTGGAGAACTAAAACTTGATGGATATATTAGGAACAAAAAAAAGACATAAGGGCATTTTGGGTATAAATTTTAAGGGATGTGTTGAAAAAAAATGATGGCATTTGGGGTATAGAAAATTTAGGAGTTTTTTCGGAAGTAAAGGAAATAACATGGGGGTATTTTGGGAAATTTCACTTGAGGGATATATTAGGGACAAAACAATATTTAGCAGTATTTCAGGTATAATAAAACTTGAGGGTTATTTTGGGTATAGACTCTTGGATGAACAATTTTGTCTTTTGTTCATTCATTTCAAAATTTTACTTAGTTTTAGAAATAAGATGTTTTAATTCACATGGATGGAAATGTTTAGCAGGGTTAACTAATTAATTGTGTGAAACTCTTGATTCTTCCTTTTTGTTCATAAAGTCAATTTCTCAAGTTTTATGGCGAAGACCAATCGCTCCTTTACGATCTGAAATAATGCATAAGGTATTAATTTTTTAATGATATAAAATGTAATGGGTTACCTATTACACATAATTTTGAATAATTAATGACTAGGGACTCCAATTGGTTAGTTATAGTTATAATTATTTAACTAATTTGGTTATTAAGAGTGTGAAAATATTTCTATTATTATTCGAATAAAAATAATAATTCCTATTTTGGTTTAAAACTTAAAATTTTAAATAAATAAAACAAATCAAGAAACATTAAGATCAAATTATGCATTTATATTAAGATGCATTTTAGTAATATTTCATTAATAAAAACTTTTTCTAAATTAAAAAATTACATTTTGAGCCAGATTGTAACTTTATGTGGGTATATGAGTCTTATGGTTTATGTGATGTACCCGTATTACATTATTTTTGGGTTGTGTTACTTTGTGGCCATGACTAACTATAGACCATTTATTAACATTTAAAGTTTCAGACATGACAGCTTATGTCACCTATTATTTATCTCACTTTTCCTATTCCAAATGGCTATTTTTTTTTATTACACCATGAGTTTTGAGTGTGAATTGATACTTATATCACATGTTATTCATTTCACTTTTTCTATTCCATTTTTTTTGGGCTACACAATTTGAGTATAAATTGATACAATTCCTGTCAATAGGTCTTGATTTGGATGATCACAGTTCACATTTGTATTTCTTATTTGCATTGATTACTGCGAGTAAAATAACTTATAAAAGAAAATTTTACTTTACTGTAAGTAGAAAGTGAGTACATTAGTGTTGGCAGGATGAGAAGAGGTTCCCCTCCCTAGTCCCTAGCTGTGTGGTATAATGTAGCACGAATGCAGGGGACCTGAGACCACTATATGATGGGTTCCCCATCCAGGAGATTTCTGAGGCCCATAAAATGATACTATTGAGCGAACCTTCCACTTCAATCTTTTACATGCTTTTGGATGGTCAGAAATAATAGGATATGCTGTCCAGAACAACGTCTATAGATTGCATAGCTGGGATCATCTTTTTTGAGTCGGCTTCTCTAGGAGATCTCTTAGGTAGGAGTGACGTGGGAGCTTTTAATGGTGGGTACCCAACCTGCTGTTTCATGTCTGTAGCCACCCACAAGGAAAGGCAGCTTCTACTCATCCTAGCATGAATAACATTCCTCTTGTATAGAACTTCAAGAATTGCATTCAAAATAACATGGATATATAAAAATTTTGTGTTATTGTGGTTTGTATCAGGGAACAGATGGCGCAGAATATGCAAAAAGAAGGACCTTTGGTTCTTAATTCTCTCAGTGCAAGTGATCTCCTTCACTTAGTCGATTTCTTAATATCAGAAAAGAAATGGGTAGAAGATTGCCCCTCCCAAGATTTTCCTTTCAAACTGACTAAGCCTGGTAGAAAGAGGTCCTCTTCATCTCATCCTCACAGTTTTAACGGGTTGCGTTCTATCTTTTTGGGAATGGCATCTCAGTCTAACTTACTGAGACTACCAGAGCAAGAGGGGTGGGAAAGGAGATCAATATCGCTTGCAGACTGGAGTTTGTTCATCCGAAAGTAACAAAAAAAAAATCGAACAAGTCCCGAAGTGAGATACTAGCAAACTGTCAGAACCTTGTGGCTGAGACTTTGAAGGAATACCCAGAAGGATTCAAGATGGCTTGCTTTAAGAAACTGTTCCTTGAGAGGTATGGCTATGCTCTGGATTATCAAAGGCTTGGTTACCAAAAACTGACTGCACTGTTACAGACAATGCCTGGGGTGAAGATGGATTCCACTTATATCCTACCTGCCAGAAAAATCTCAAAGGATTCCGGCCTGGAAACTGCCTTTCCTTGTGACCTAGAAAACAATGGTGGGTAGTGAGTTCTCTGAAATATCAAGCAAGATTGATGATTGTGATGGTGTGTGGGAGGAACTTGGGCCTGTTTCTGAGACAAATTTCATAGAACCTGGTTTGGATGAGAAAAGAAAACAAAAACTGGCAGAACGGGTAGATTATGTGGATGATTCTTCTTTATCTGACAAGTTCTCGGATTCTCAAGGAGAGAGCCCCACATTAAATAGATCAGAAGGGCAGGGAAAGCCAAGGAGAAACAAGGAAGATAGCTCGCTATTACAGATTCTTGATTCGTGGTACAGTAGTAAGGATGCTAACGGCTGTAAGGATCAGTCACAGAATATCAATAACTTTGTGGATTGTTCTAGAAACGGTTCAAAGCCTTTGGGTTCATCTGGGGTTGGGGTCAAGACCACCCATCTGATTACAAACTCTGGGCAGAAGCCAAAGCCACTCAAGAAGCATTCTTTTGTTTCAGATGCACATAGGGATGACAAGGAGAAGCTGGTTGATGACTTATTGGGTAACTTGAAGACAGAATCGAGAGTGCAGGGTTGAAGGACTTGAGCGAAACCAAGAGATGTCGAGTTCTGGTTCTTTGACTTGGGACTTCAGTATCAAAGGGATCCAGACTCTTGGAGGATTGACCGGAGACAACAGAAGGTGAGGAATTGGTATTCTTGATTCTCTGCCATTCATATTGTAGACATAGTAATTTTCGACTATATTGATTTCCTGCTGAAATTTTGTGCACAGTGGGAATTATCGGAGGAATTGAGAAATTTGATATATTTTTGGGCATTCAACTGTAAGGGTTTTATAGTAATAGTTTTTGACTGGGATGGAAATGAGGGATTCTAAGAGACCTCTTATATCAGAAAAGAAGGCGAGGAATCAGTATTCTTGATACGCTATCTCAGGGATTGAGTGGGAGAACAGAAGGTGGGGACAGAAATGGCGTGGATTTAAGAGAGACAACAGATGCTGCGAGCCTGTGAATAAGGTCTACAGCACTTATCCATTGCTTCCTAATTTGGTATTGATACGGCCATTTTCCTTATGCGCTGTGGGAAGTATCATATTTTAGATAACAGAATTATGTTGTACCTTTTCAAATTAGATTTACAGTGAAGCATTGATGTTAGTTGGGATTTAGCAGTTGGAGTTGGTTTGTACGCTCAATTGGGAGGGCCTCATCTTAGCAATTAGCACTGTGGATTTTGCTAACTAGCTGGAGAGAGAGAGAGAGAGTACAATTGCACGTCACTTTGGAGGAGAATTTTTTTTTAATTTGAATTTCTCCTTTTTTTGCCCCCTCCAATAGGCAAGCCACACATGCGATTGAAATCAGGACTGCAATCCAATCTCCAGGCTTTGTGCACCCCCCTCCCATTGAATGGAATTCCAATGGCCCCATCTCCACATCACCCGGGAGAGTTGTGAATCTATTGAGCGACTTGATCCCAGGCCCTCCATCAATGACGCGCACACACCTTTGCCCAGCTGAGAGGTTATGAATCTTTTGCATGTCCATAAATTTTGAATGTTAATGTGAGCTAACATTGAAAAAGGATACATATGTAAAGAAAATGCTAGCCCAAACCGCGTTAACTACTAATGGATTCTTAAATAGAAAGTCAAAACACCTTTGAATATAAATCTAGTAAAAAGTGTTTTTATTCTACGCAATTGGTGCTATGTGTCCTATAGAGCCTACATACACGGAAGCCAGCATCTAAGGATAGCATTCTCCATCCTACTAGACCCCCTTGTTCAAGCAAGAACAAAGGCCTAATTCACACATTAGAAAAGCTACGATAGCTTTCATGGAGAAAATTACAATTTCCTACCCCGGCCCTTTATCCATTTATTGATCAATCAATACATGATTTTGTAACACAACCAGTCCTCTCTTCATTGATTTCTCAGTCAAACCATCCAAAGAGAAATTGGCCAGTAGGCCACAGTGCCGGCTGTTGTTGCAACTTCCAAGCAGAGGTAACAGGATCCAACCTCAATTTATTAATTTCTCCATAAGGGCTGGATTTCGATAGGTGCTGAATTCAGAATTTAAGTAACCAACATGTGTGCTACATAAATAAGACAGCAGATACTAAACATTACTGTCGAGGCGTTCTTTATACACAGTTTTATACTAGTACAGGTTTGTCTCGTCTTGTCTCCCGTAACAGCACCAAATGGGAAACGGGCTTCTATAAATGTGAATTTTCTTTCCTATGATAACGGCCAACTACCGAAACCACCTCGACATTCTCTGGTTATTGATCTCTTTGGAGAAACTTCACATTCTGGATGAAAGTACCCCCCATCTTCAGATTTGATTACCTACCCTTTACATCTTTGGCTGCAATTAAATGGCTTCCACTGGATGAAATATCTGATATGATTTTTTTTTCCAGAATAGATGTCGCTTTGTTCCATGGCCTAATCTTCTATAGCGTCATCGTTATTCAGTAGAAAGGCGGGTTTTTTTTCCATCTAATAAAATGTGGATCAAGAACCACTCCTACCAGTGCAAAGAGCGAATCCTTCGAAGAACACGTGATTGTTTTTGCTTCTCCTCAACCGGGATCAGGCTTTCCATGAGCTGCATGCAAATCAATTGGACAGTTAGTTCTGCAGTAAGCTACTCTTGAAAATGGAGTACTCAGTTATCTTCATCCGGTATACAATCACCTTTAAAAGACGTGAGCAAAAACATTAGAAAATAATTTATATAGAAACAGTAAACACATCAAACTGCCATTGAAGTTGGTCTACAAACATGGAGGTCATTATTTTACAAACAGAAATGTCAATTACCAGGCAACAGTACGGAAGTGCGCCTTTGTTCATTGAAAATTTAATTCATTAGAAATTCCTAGCTTCAGTTCAAATTATATTGTAGGAATAAACTAACCTTGGCCTTTTGCGTAAACAAGGGTTTACAGCCTAAAGATGTGTGCCCTATAGAGAAGGAAGACACCTTACATAAAAAAAAGAAAAAGAAAAGCCGGGCCTAATATCTGTTGCAGCACTAAGCAAATTTAAAAGAAATGTGTCTTAAGATTCATCACATGGAGGTCATTATGATGGAAATTCCAGAAAAAATGTGACAAGTTTGTTCCTTAAGTGTATCTCATACTAAGATTCTTAGTTCGTTAAAAAATTTAAGCATTGAAAATTTCATTTGGGCCTATATGGATAAAAATATTGATTAGTACCAAGTTATTTGGAATAAAGATTCCAAAGAACAAACAACCCATATACACACACTCCTACTCAGGTCAGCAAAGGATGCTCATTCACATTGAAAGAAATTTAAAATATTACATGAGGCTAAAACTTACTTTTTATAAAGTAAAGCTGCACTCAGAAAAGTAAAGCTTCAATCAGAAGTCAGAACAATCATTAACGAGTAAACAAAATGGGAACCACAACCACCAGAAAAGAAGAAAACAAATCACCCAATTGAGTGAAATTAAATAGGATGCTTGCCATTATCCAATCAGTTCAATTGTTCACCTACCATGCGTAGGATCCAGGGGACAATGCATCCCAAACCACTGATCCATCACGCACCATGCTGTTATGCTATACTAATCATCACTGTCTGTGATACTAGACTAAAATTATACCGAAACATAACTAAACTCTAAAGTTACTACAACTGATCTTTGAAAAAATAAAGGAATCTGCAGGACTGAGACCATATTTTCCAGTTTAACAATACAAGATGATTCAATCTTCTTTATTGATGATCACATCAAAGGAAATAAAGTAGCGTAGTCAAGGCGTTGCCTAGGCATTCTTGGCAAGGTATGGAATAGATGGGGGGCGGTGTGTTCTGGGCAAGCGCCAAGGCGACACCCGGATGCCTAATTGCTGGGCGATGGCCTAGCCGCTGCACTTCTACTTTTTTTTGATCGATATACCAAGCAAATATATAAAAAGGAAAGCATCACAAGTACAAAGGAGTAGGCTGCACTTCTACTTATTGTTATCTATTATATTAATCAATATTAATTATGTTTATTATACTTTAATTAAATGAAAACTTAGTTTGTTATTAGTTAATCTTAACTATATATAATTGACTCTCTCTCATTTAACATTTTAGGGCAGAGGAGAAAAGAAAAGGCAGAGAGGTACTTACCTACGCCAACCATCGGCAGTCATCACCAGTGTCCACCATTGGTAGTTACCCCTGACGGCCTGCAGTCTTCAACGAGGTAATCTACCTCTTTTTTTCCCTCTCCCACTCTGCGGATTCTATGTAAAAGGAAGGAGCACTGGCAGCTGTTAACGAGGTAGACTACCATCCTTTTTTTTTAAGTCCTCTATTTTTTTTCCTTTCTCTGTTAGTCATTCCCTTTGCTGATTGGGGTTTGTTAAAAGGAGGGGGAGGACCACCGGCACATTCCCTTTTATGTGGAATGTGGAGTTGTGGACAAAGTTTCATGTTTATTTTTGTTCATGATGAATGTTGGTTGTTATTTCAAATACCATTTGAGCCACCTTTTCTAAGTAGTTCATGACATTGTTACAAATCTCCCAAGAAATACCTAATTTCTCGCGAGAAATACCGAGAAAAACATTTAAAGTTTACAATTCCATTTTTATCACGGTATTTTAGAAGTATTGCGAGAAATGCAATTTTCTATTTTTATCACTTAATATCCCGAGATTTAGCCGATATTTTAAAAATATCGCAAAAAATATCAAATATTGTTGGTTTGATGAATTGATGATATTTATTACTATTCCCTATAATTTTGATTATTATTTTATTCATTGCCGAGATTTAGGTAAGAAATACCTGGAAAAAAAATCCATATTTGAAAATCTCCCAAGAAAAACTCCAGCCGATAAAAACCTGAGAACAAGATTTTTGTAGCACTGGTTCATGAGTACATGGTGCTCTTTTTTGTTGGTAGTGTATTATCTTTTTGAGTGCATATCTCTTTAACTCTTGTATATATATAAATAAATTATTTATTTCTATTGCCTCGCCTAGCTAAGCCTGATCGCCTAGACGTCTTGATTATATTAAAATAAAGAAGTATATCTAACTACCTGTGAGACCTAATACTATTAACAAAAAACTATTAAAGCATCACCTAATGTCGTTCTGTTTTATGCTAAAATTCTGAAAGATGGAATCTAGACAAATTTTGACATAAAGGACTCAACACTAGATGCTTTGTCTGATACATATGGTAAATACAAATCGTACTAAACAAATAGATATTTGGAAGGTTTTGGATAATTGAACCATACAGGAAGTTCAGTATCAATGAGAATTTCATATTCAAGGGAGTTAATTGAAGTCTAGGCAAACCCCTATAATTTATTAGATCAGATGCAGCTTCCCCAACACAAAACATCCTAGGGCATCCAGATTCATCCTAAGCACTATAAATTCAACAAAAAAACATGTCTGAATTTCCAAAAAACACCATCAACTTTGATAACATGCTTGACATATCATAATTTGATAAATTGCCCAATCAAATTTGACAATCTTAAGAGATCTCTTTATGTTCTCCTGATATTTCTTCAGACATTTAAGGCATGTGCTTTATGGTTTCATTAGGAATGCTTTCCTTTTCAACTCTACAACTTATGTGACCATTTAATATAGCCTACCCCAATGAACCATAAAATTAGTTCACTGGTTCCAGAAGGGGATATGTGACAAGGCAGTGATGAGGTCCATTACCAAGCCTTGAAATACTTTTGGTTTTCAGGTGAGTTTTAGTGACTCTTCCCACTGTTATCCACAGGGGAGGCTACTCAAGTGTACTTTCAGCCAAGCCTATACTAAAGAAACAGGTCACTAGAATTTGTAATGACAGGAATATTGTAGGCAACGAAATTGCCACACCTAATGGGTCGAGGTGCACCAATATCAGTGCATCCGCATCACACCATATCAAATGATGTGTATTAACTATTAACACTTTCATCACACTCAAATCATTTGATGAGGGGTTCTAAATTCTAATTTTGGTATACGTGTGTGCTTTATATCTAAGCCAAATGGGTGGGGTGTACCAAATTTAGGTATACCCACTTCACACCAAATCAAAGGGAGTGGAGTATGTGCACCACCACATCTTCTCTCCCTTTCATGCCTCTCATTCTCCCCACCTTTTTCCACACTTCTCTCTCCATATCTATCTATGACCAGGGGGGCGGGGGGGTTAAGAAGCATAATACACTCACCCTCTCTCTCTCTCTCTCACATATGTCCGCAGAGAGTTCTCTCATCTCGCGGTCAGCCGTCTCATCATTCTCATCCCACCACATCTATAGGGGTGTATCAAGAATGATACACCCCACCCATAGTACATCAGCTCACCATCTCTCCTTTCTCTACGCAAGCCAACCAACCACCCCAATGTTTGATCCTTTATCCTTATCCCTTCACCTTCCTTCCCTTTCTCTCACATCTCCCACTCACCAACAACCACATACTCTCCCACTCTCACATTTTCTTGGGATCACTGTTTGACCCTTTATCCTAATCCCTCCACCTTCCTTCCCTTTCCCTCACGTCTCCCACTCACCACCAACCACATACTCTCCCACTCTCAAGTTTTCTTGTAATCCTCATCTAAATCAAAGAGTGCAAGGGACAGCAATCAAGAGGGGAGATAAGCCTCTTGGTTTGGGGATAACAGAAGGGGATAGAGACTCATCTCCCTAGGTACAATCCAATGGCTATGACCTAGGCTGGCTGGCTGCATACGGGAAAGAGGGAGGAGACGGAGGAGAAAGAGAAACTCCAATAGAGGAGCTCTCGGTCCATCAAAACAAGGACAGCACCCCAGGTTCCTCCCTTCATCATCATCTTTCCTTCTCTAATAAAGAGAGAACCCATCAAAAAGAGGCAGGCTGAATATCATAGCAGCTCCCAAAGCAGGGGCTGCATGATCACAGAAAATGGGGGGTTGCATACCAAAATAGAGGAGACCAGAGAGTTTCTCCAAAGAAGGCAACAGTGCCCCACCTTCCTCTACCTCATGTCCCTCTCTTCTCTTATGTAGAGAGAGGAAAACAGCAAGGTGCAAAGGAGGGGCTGGCTGAAATTTATCAGCCACCAAAACAGGGGGCTAAGATGAGAACAAAAAAAGGGCAGAAACCAGAAAGGGAGCTCTCGGTTGGTCAGTCACAACACTGCTTCACAGTGTCCTCAGATCATACATGGCAATAACCCCAATGACTTGGGACCATTGACTGGCCAATGGTTGGACCTTGAGATGGTCCTGCCTTGAAAAAAACTGAAGGCAACATCTTCATCCCGATAGCAAAGGGGACTAAAAGGAGGAGCAGCCACCCCAAAAAAGGGGAGGGCAAAAGGAGGGCACCCAACCAGGTGCACACCATGCAGAGTGGCTCCTCCACTCTGTGACAGGTCAGCCTAAAAGGTAGACCTGTCTCAAGGCACCCCAAAAGGGGAGTATGAGGCAGCAGACCCTAAAAGGGCCCGCTAAGGGACTAGTTGAAAGACCAGGCCCGCACGTCAGTTAAAGCCCATAAAGGGAACACCTTATTGGCTAACCCCTGTGCCCATCAATTTATAGAGCCTGCAACCCAAATTGGCTTTAGAATCTCTTGGTTCCTCGAAAGGGGAGCTGTTATTGAGGGGACATGTTGGCACCCCAAAAGAGGAGTCTTCATTAACCGGGGCTTCCAAGAAGGGACTAGTTTTAGTGGACCGCCCCACGGGTCGTTCCATGTACAAGTCGGTCTATGGGTCGATCCATGTACAAGCCAACTCACAGATTGCTCCATGGATAGGCAAATAGCCCCACATATAGGCAAATCCATGAATCGCTCTTGCCTTCTGGCCAGAAGAAGAGAAATTCAAAGGAAAGATACAAGAGTTCTCCAAAATAGAGAGCTCCACTATTTCCTAATTTTTAGGAAATTCTTATACCAAACAAAAGATTTTATAATATAAATTCCACTGAAACTAAAGAATATAAAAAAGGTAGAAAAGAAAGCCATAGAATTGAAAGCCTTTTTTTTAAAATGAAGAGCAGGTCTCAAAATAATTGGACCCACCATCCTAACCATAGAGAGAAAAAAAGCAAGGAGAAGAAGAGAGGAGAGTACCTTGGCTTCACACCACTCTCTTCGCAGGAGAACTCAAAAGCACGAAGCTCCAATATCTCTTTTCATCCCCTTAAAATCTGTCTCTACAAGAGTATATATACTTCAAAAGAAAAACCTTATTCAGAGAATTACGAAATTACCCCCTTATATACTCTTGTAGAGACAGATTTTAAGGGGATGGAAAGAGATATTGGAGCTTCGTGCTTTTGAGTTCTCCTGTGAAGGGAGTGGTGTGAAGCCGATGTGAAACCAAGGTACTCTTCCCTCTCCTCTCTTCTTCTCCTTGCTTTATTTCTCTCTGTTCCTTTTCTGTGCAAGCCATTGAATCAAGCCCTAAACCCCAACCAGATTGCTGCCACCCCTGTCATTGCTCCCATAGTGCTGCTACACTCACCCAGCACCCTATAGTACGTCTGTACAGCCCCATAATCCCTGTCCATTGTGGCTGCACATGCCCTAACCCTAGAGAAACCCCTGTCTTGGATTGTTGGAACCTTTTAGCCTTCCTAAGGCTAAAACAGTAGGTTTACATCTTGACCTTTTGCTGTCCCAAACCTATAACAACCAGTGTTTGGCTATCACTCCTTCCCTAACTCCTACAGTCCCTTCCCATTGCATCCGTACCAATCCTTAACGTAATTTTAATTTGTGTTCGTTTTCCTATGATAAAGCTGTTGGGTTTTGTATTATTGAAATCAAGATTAGCTGGAACCAAAACCTGTATTTGTTTGATTAACATTGTCAAGTCTAATCTGTTTTTTTAAGGATTGAAGAGATCCCATTGATCATTGATTGATATCCCTAAGCTAGTAGAAGTTCCCACTTCCATTACGATCACTCGATTAAATTTGTAGGTTTGTCACTGTAGGATTGTGATTTAACCTAGGATATTGCTGATCGTCTTTTTGGAGTTCTGTATGGTGATTGTGGAATTCAAATAATTTTATATTTATTATTATTGCTGCAATTGGAATTCTGATCTCACAAACACATCATCCTAGGTTAGTCGCATTGTCCTGCATCAGACATCCTAGCCAAGTAACAAAAAATGGAGTTTTGTTCAAAAATTCGCGTTTTATTCGCGAATTTTTGGGTTGCCGAAGCATTCGGCGTTTAAATCGCATTTTTTTTATAAAAAAAAAAAAACGCCATTTTTATGAATAATTCGTGTTTTTTACGAATTATTCCCGAACTTTCCAAATTATTCCCGAATAATTCCCAAATTATTTCAGAATGATTCAAAAATATTACTTATTTTGTATATATTTTAATCAAATTGTTCTGTATATTTTTATAATTATTAATTTCTTTTTATTTTTTTCCCAAACCCTGACTTTGTCACTATGCATCCTAGAACTTCTGTGTTTATGCTATGGTAGGAGAACTAGTTGAACAAAATCAACCGAAGTATGAAAAATTGGTTTGAGTATGAGTCGTAAAATTTGTTCAAAACTCTTATTGTAGAACTATGATTTCTTTATATATATATATATATATATATATATATGCGTGTGTGTGAGCATATATATATTTATATAGGGGAATGGTTCTTTTTTTGATCGATGAACTTGTTACCTTCACTAGTCCTTTTTACCCATATGTATTGAATACCATTCAATTAAATATAAGGGTATTTTCGTAAGGGACAATTCATTAAATAGGGGAGAGAAAAAGTACAAGAAAATTCAAAGTGTATTTTCGTGTATTTTCTCACTCCTACATATAATGAATGGTTCCCTGTGAAAATACTAAAATACCCATTAATTTTAGCGAGTTTGATAATTAATACGGAGGTAAAATTGTCTTCGTGGTCGTTACGAAATTCACCCATTAGTGAACGTTAGCAACACCATGTATACATAGAGAGATTAAAGTTACAATTTGTGTTCCCTTCTACTGGAAAAACCACATAGATTGGGCCAAGTTCTTGTTGACTAGACATCAAGTCTCGTAGAACCTTGCGAATACTTAACCAACAATATGAGGTAGAATGAGAATTTAGTTCAACCACCCTCAAAGGCACACACATAACTCACTGACATCTCTTCTATGTACCTCCCACTCCAACCTTCTGCTATTACTAAAGAGGGCATTCTCTGTCACAAACACCATAACCCTTTCAATTGTAACACATGCCCACCATAATCACCAGAACAACCCTAACCAGTCAAATCCTCCACGATAATGGTTCTACTATGTCCAAAACACCTCTTGATAATGGGCTTCAAGTCACCAAAAAATCCAAGCTGCAAAGGTTTTTTTAGTATGATTAGAGGTAGGACAACTCATAATAACATACCCCATCCTTCAAATATTCAAAACTTAGACAGTCAAGGTGATGTAGGACTATGCAAGGAAACATATCCTCTGTGTTCTTCCCTGGATTCTTCCCAGTGGCCAGCGTTTTTGGAGGCTAGGATCTCTCCAAGAGGTGGTTACAACTACTAAATTTGTACAACTCATTGATCCTGACCTTCCAACACTCATGGCCACAGAGAAGAACCCAGGGAAGAACACAGACAATTTACTTCCACTATGCAATGGCCTAAAGTCTAATGTACCCCAAGTCATCAATCCAATGTGACATGGGGGTCTTTTTCTTCTTCCTCCGCCTTTGGCAAACCTGAAATTCATTGGGCTTTTGGATGTGCGCATTACAAGGTTTAGAGAATTTGTTTACCCCTTCTCAATTCAACATCCACTTTGTATCATAGTAATGTAGATGGCGAACATTACCTTGCAAATGCAACTGTAACATGCTTGATGATGTAATATGATGCATTCATGGTGGGACCTACAATGTTCACATCTCATCTCAACAAGAGGGCCCACAAAAAGAATTGGTTGCTGTCCTAAAGCATTAATATCATAACAAACAATAAGATTTGATTTTAGCATGGTTTTGTAGTAAGCCTTGGCCTTTAAGTTTCTAGGTAATTAATTAGGTTTCATCATATTTTATATGACATTAATTTTGTAATCTTGAGTGTTGACTTTTAATGATACTTGTCAAGTTCTGTATGCGTCTTAAATTTTTTAAGAAAGGTTGTTAGTTCAAGGAGTCTTTTGAGTTTCCAATGCTTGAGAATTCTGGAAGACATTAGAAAAGAGTTCGTCAATTTTTTAAAGTTCTAGAATAATCCAGAGTTGTTGGAGTTATAATTGTTTAGATTCAATATATGTAATTTCTATATAAGGCCAAGGGAGCAAGCTCGTAAGAACAACTTTTGTGATCAATCTTACAGAAATTATTTGAATAAGTTAAGCCTAGTTCCTGTAGTTCCAGCAAAGATTACTGTTGCTTAAGGATTTAAATGGTGGTTGACTGCATTACAATCCCCACATGAAAGTTTCAAAACTTAGTACTTACGCAAAAAAATAACTTCTTATAACTATTGGACCTAGTAAACCTACATATAAAGGTAAGCCTGACACACGGTCAAGACTATTAATTTTTTGAAATTTTGTGGCTTGACTTTTCTCATCAATGTAGCTGAAAAAGCACTTGAACTGCGATTATGCACCATGTATACCATTAAAGATGCCATCAACTTTCATCAATTCGATCAGAGAAAAAACTTACCTCTAAGTTCTATCAGTTGAAGGACCATACCAGAAAAGAGAATGATGCATTAAATAGCCTGCATTAGAAGATCTTTGATCCTTTTCGTAGCACATTAAGAATATCTAAATTCAAGTGGGCTACCCTCAATTTAAAGATCTCTATGGTGTCCTTTAACACAACAGATTTCATCTTACACTCCTTGCATTTTCCCATTTAACCAAAGGTAGGAAAAATTGTCACCAAAGGTCAACTAGTCTAGTAACACTCTAGTTCTAGAAGCTTGACTAGGGCAAGACAAGGTTTTGTCAATGGAAAGTAGATTGTGCAAATTTAAAAAGTCATTGATTTTAATCAAAATGTACAATGAAGAAATGTTCACTTTTCAAACATATCCGTGTCTCATGTATAATATAGTGCTACTATTTACATTTTCTTCCGTAGAAAAAGCCATGAGTAGATCAAGTGTCGACCTGAGTAACTCAAAAAATTAGGAACGCCAGAAACCAGGCCAAGTCAATGAAAGATTTTTACCTACATTTCCCTCCAAGTAGCCAGACAAATGTTTTTACTTGCTGAGTTTTCCCATTATGCATTTTCTTCTTCTTTTTTTTGAATGGGGAAAGAGAAGAGGGGGGGGGGGGAGTAATATGAATTCCAATATGCAAAGAGGATCATCCATTTACATCTAGTTCTCCTAAGAGTTAACAGCCTTCTTGGATTTCCCTACGAGTGTCACAGATGGACAAATTCTTTTATATACCCAATGATGCCACTTGTTGACTGTTCTTGTATATTTTTAGTTGGATATCACTTTTGTTGAGTATGTTCCTGACTTTCTTTCCAAGGGAAGTTACTTTGTGATGGTGGCTTCCCGAAGGGGAGAAGTGCACCGATGAGGGAAGCAGATCACAAGTGCTTCTTCCCTCTGAAAATAGTGCATCCATCTAGTTCTGAGCTGAGAGAGAGTCACTCCTTGGACAAGGCGCTTCAATTTCAGCCGTGTGAGCTTAAGACATATCAAAAACAAAAGATGAAGGCACAGTCCTGAGCAATTCACCACCCAATTTGCACTTAAGGCTTACTTACCCGATTTTTTGATTAAGGAGCCAAACAACTAGTTCCACTCACCGAGTTTCAGACTATATATTTCTCTTCCCTTTCTTTTGAGTTTTTTCATTTCTGTTTTATATTGCAAAAAGAAATAAAATCACTTTCAAATTGCGAAGAGAATGTAGGACCCCCTACTTCTGTGAAAGAGTTAGTGCCCTCATTGAAATTCCTATGAGCATGACTAGATAAATATTAACATCAGCACAAGGCCCTTTATGTACAAAATGTTGTCGGGTAATCTCCGAAAACCTTCCAACTAGCCTGAAGCCCAAATGATCGGCTTCTTTTGTTCTTCCAATTTTTCCATCAACTTCTATTTTGGGGGATGATTCTCCAAAAAATATCTCCAAATTTATTTCTCTCAAATATTCCCCCTTTTAATAAATCAACAAAAATGATCAATTCATTCAAGAGATTATGAAACAAGATTCTCTCAATAGAGTTCAAAGTATCAAACTGAATCATGAATTTACAAAGCTCCATGGGATGGTTAGCCATCTCATCATTGGAGTTATCCAATAGAACATAAGAATCAAGCTGTCAAGAAACACGTAATTAAATGTAGATAGAAGTACACTAGGAGGGCACCCCTGGAATCACCATATAAATTTCTGTCCATACTGTTAAAAGAAGTTACCTAAAAAATTATTCACCCTAAAAAAAAATTAAGTTCTCCCACCAAGATTTTATAGGCCAACATAAAGCCTGAGGCAAATACCATAAGAGTCGAACAAACATTTTGACATCTGACTTACATACACAAGACCCAAAAAGAAAAAAGAAACATTAAATTCCCGGTTGATAAATACCCATAATTTAATTTCATAAAATTTGTATCAGTTAAACAATTCTCTTGAGTTATAGAATTCCTTCATTTATTCAAGTAATGAAATTGAGTTGCAGAAACTTGATCAAGTAGATCCAATGAAAAAATTGCAAAATTTAAGACAAACTTGATCATCTTTTGAAGTAGTCATAGATCTGATTTTGTTTCCAGAAAATCCACTGCCTACTTAAATTGAACACAGAGAGCCTACAGCTAAGCCATCTGAAAATTTTGCAAGTATCTTTTCAAGGATTTAAAACTATAAAGTATGTGAATCCATTGAAACCATCAGGCAGTAATTGTGAACATTAGTCCTATCCATAGTGACCAAATAACCGTATAATACCACACTGCTAGTCCACTAATCACACAGCTTGCCTACCCAAAAGGGAAAAAAAACAAAGTTTTTACACCCTTTACTTCCAGGTCTGGCTGCTTTCTTGATTGATGTTTGGAACAGAGTTCGGCAAATACACAACTCTGGTCAGGTGAAATGATTACTATTTTGTGACGTATTTGATGGCAACATGGTGCTGTCAATCTCACCTCAGTCATTTACATGGTATCACGACTATATAAAATATGTTCTCCTAATTATCCATGATAGAGCGTTATGTCGAATTCTAACTCAACACATGCATAAGATTATTAGCATATACCATGTAGAACATTTAGTTAACTTTATGCAACCAATTACCAGAGGATTCAAACAAATAATAAGGTACTTCCAACCTAAAATTTTCAGCATAACCAGCAAATCACTATAATATTATTACTTTCAGGGAAGTGCTCGCCTGCACGGTGCATGAAGCCATAAACATATAAACATTGTCAAAATTTCTGAAGTTAGAACAACAAAGATTTTTATGGTAAATCAATACATTCTTCAACTGCCACACCTACAAAGGGGTTTCAGTCTTCATTCAATTTTTTGCCATTTGTATTAGAATGAAAGAACCCTTAAAGGGCGAAACTAAGCTCAATTTTGTTGATCTTCGCCAATCAAAATGCAAAGTTTGAATTATGAATAAGCGAATATACAAAACTATATACAATCCATACCTGCTTAAACCTTTCCTTCATCTGTTGTTCCTGCAAATAAGTTTTTTTCATTAGTTCATATTTCATAATGCAAATGATGCAAACTACATGAGATCTTAAGGAAAAGCCCAATAGTAGTTGATTGACAGGGTAGAATTGGACAATGAAATTGGATCTTGAAAAAAATGCCCCATCATGCTGTCACTCAGAAATCTGAAGACACTGAACCATTTCTCTTTCACTCAACCATACATGCCTATCCCAATTTTCTCAAACTGTCTCATATAATGGATCTAAATGTGAATCCATTACATGAATCCTACAGAATACATAACTGTGCAACTTGAATCCGAAGGTGGAAGAAGATAAAAGTTTTGCTAAACAGGCTAAACCAAGAAATTATGCCCTATACCCAGCAAAACAACTGTAGAACTTCATATCCACAATATAAAACATGCATAAAAGCTGGAAATTCAAACAGTACCTGTTCTCTCACTAGCCGTGCATTCTCCTGTTCCAGTTGTGTCACTATTGTTTCTAGCTCGTTCGTGTAGGCCTAAAGTTCAAAGAAAACAATACATATTCATCAGCTCAATCAAAGAGAGATGAAGAACAACAAGAACATGTCACAGCAAAATCACCTGCTTCCGCTCCCTCGATCTAGCTGCAGACTCTCTGTTCTTAATCATCCTCCGCTGTCTCTGCTGAGCTACCCTATCGATCGGTTCTTGCAGGGCACGCCTCTTCCCCCTCCCTCGTCCTCCTCCTTCTACTCCATTCCCAAACCCTAAAATAGGCCCCTCAAACTGCTGCTGCTGCTGCTGAAATTGATCATTCATCATCGAATTAACAGCAAAAATACCTTGCCCTGGCTCCTCTGCAGCCGAAATCCTCACATCCTCCTCTCTAACTGCTCCCGCCATCGTCAGAAAATCCTCCAAAGTCATTTCTCCGGTAGCTCTTAACTCCCGATCACCACCACCAGCGGAGATCTCTTTCCAGACCTCTTCAACCGTCTTGTTACCAACGTTCTTCGGCAGCGAAACACTCCCTTGCCGTGACAACACACCTCCACCGTTCGCCTCTCCGTCGCCACCGCCGGCTTCCGGAATAACCTCGGCCGCAGGATTATCTCCATAGATGTTCTTTAAAAGCTCGTCCATACTCATGGATCCAAAGTTCTTGCTCGGATCGGTCTGAAGCTCGGCGATCGTTAGCGAATATAAAGAAGACTGACGTGCTAGATCCGAATTCGCCGAAGTCGAAGATGCCATCACCTTCGACGACGCCATCTCTGCGGATTTCTAGGGTTTCTGAGATTTCACTCTCTCGATATTAGGGTTTTGAAATTGATTTTTCTCTGCTAAGATTAGAAAAGCTGGCCAATCTTCATCTCCTTCTGTGAGCGTCGCGTGAGTCCCGCTAACGGTTTGAGTTAGAGAGAGAGAGAGAGAAGCAATACCGGGAAACCAGAAGTGGTTTTGGTTTTGGGAAGTGGTATTGAGAAATTGCTATAAATGGGTAAAAGAGGGCGGCAGGTTGCCGCTTAAATGGGTTTAGCCGTTTATAAGTTGACCCGGTTTCGGGTTTGGAGCTTTTCTACTACATTCTTACTTCTCAGTTCTACTTCTCTGCCGTGCCAAGCCAAATGTGTAGATCCTATCACAGGTCAACGTGGTCTCTTTAAGTTTTATTAACTTTGATTTAAGATTTATTAACCCTAGATTTAATAATATAATACTAGTTTTTTTAAAAATATATAGAAAATGTTAATATTTTTTGTTGATAAAACGCTAATAATTTATTAATTTGAATGAAAGAAGGGTGTACATGAACCGAACCTGAAAATTAAAACTTTTACTTGAGGCAATCAAATTTTTCTTAGTATATATTCCAATTCTAAAAAAGTCTGATACCTCAGTCTGTTACTTTTGCAAAATTGTAAGTTGTTGAGATCTTAAGGATTAAAAATTCTTGACCAAAGTTTAATGTTTTTTTCGCAATACTTTTTCTTCTAAAAACTAATGTTATATTGTTGACCCTCAAGAGTTAGTGAATCTTAGCCACAGTTAATAGGGATTAATATGAACATGCGTTGACATGTGGGTGTGATTGAACTCAAGAAGAGTTCAATCACAATTGATTGTGATCCAACCTCTGCTGCTATTTAAAAAATAATCCTCGCAGCCCTACTTTCAAGCAGTCTCTACTATCACTCAAAAACCAACATATGATCTTACTTTGTAAAAAGTCAACACTTGTACTTACTTTAACACGTGTTGATTTTTGGCTAAGAGAATGGAATGATTAGGGCTAGCACGCATCTTTTAAAAATACCCTCTGTTAAGTGATATTTAGATGATATACCCCTCTTTAGCAGGGGTGGCAATCGAGCAGGACAGTTTGAAGCTCGATTGTTCAGCCCAAATTTTGGGTTGGTACAGACTTCTTTACTTTGCTTTGGGATGGACTGAATTTGTGTTGAAATTTATACCTAAAGTAAATTCTGGATTGAGCTTGGAATACCCTTTGCTCAACCTGAATTCAATCGAAGTTGAACGGTTAAAAGTTGCCGAGCTTGAGCTTAGGTACTTGGACTGAGATTGAGCTCGGGCTGAACTTAGGATAAGGTATTGAACCTTGGGCTAATCCCAGTCCGACTCGATTGCCACCCCTACTCTTTAGACACTTACAAATATTCATTTATTTATACCTCTCTAATTGCTCCAATGACAGGAGTATAGGTATAAGGGAGGATTTGATTTCGAATCTCTTCGGGGTGAGGCAGCTGGTATGGATACCAATTTGTTAGTAAAAAAACTATTGACCTACTAAGTTTGGATAATTAATGCATTTGACAAAATAAAAAATAAAAACGCCACACCATGCGTTTTTAGAGTAACTAATTGTACACTTTTAAATAAGGGTGTCGTGTAGAATTTTATCCACAAAATTTCTTGTTAAACGGATTTGACTTAGGTTGAATGCGCCTATTCAAAAATCATAAAAATGCACATCTAAGTCCGGGCCATTGACACCCCTACTTTGATTTTTTGGTGACAGACACCCTACTTTGATACCCAAACTTTTTAAGAGGATTAGAAACATAATAAGGTCAATGCTCCTCACGCACTTTGCCACCATAATTTTGGATAGGCCAAATAGCAGTTCTTTTATAGATCATAAGTCATCTTAGATTAGTCTGAGGTGGTGTTTGTTAACACTAGTCTAAAAAGAAGTGTTTATTTGAAAATTATGCTTAGTTGGACTTCCATGCAACTATTTTTAAACTAGTGTTAACAAACCTTCAACTTAACAATCTAAAATCTCTAAAATGTAGGCATGCAACTCACCTTCAACTTAACAATCTAAAGTCCAACTAAGCATAATTTTCAAATAAATACTTCTTTTTAGACTAGTGTTAACAAACACCACTGTAATGGACTGGTCCAAGGTATTAGACATGTGTGGTCTGATCCAGTGTTATCAAAACCGGACCGGTCGGTTGAACCGGAAAAACTGGGAACTGGTCCCCTTACCGGTTCCCAAAACCCCCAAACCCGGAACTCTTTAAGAACCGGCCAGAATTGGGAAAAATGAAAAAAAATAGTTTTTTACAAAAAAAAAAAAAAGTACAAGGTTGAACCAGACCGGTGGAACTCGGAACCGGCCACTCTGCTGATTCGAGGCCTGGTCCGGTTCTGAAAATAGTGGTCTGATTTGCAGTGACTAGACCAGGTATTCTTGTCAAATGATCGGATTGGTTAGTCTAAATAACAGACTGGGAAGACTGGGATAACTGAGGCTGTTTGTAAACTAAATAGGTTAGTCCAGCCACTGGCTAGTTAGTTTGATATGGTGATAATTCAGACCATGTTTTGGCTTGGATCTAGGATCTATGGACTGGTTCAATTCAAGCTTGAGCCTAACCAAGAAGATTCAAGCCAAGCTTGAGCATAGATGAAAAATTTTTAAACCACTAAGTAGGGCTAAGCTCAGCTCAGCCTAGCTCGAATACACCTATGCGCATACGCACACACATACAAAGTACACCTCATAACATCTAAAATACTTACCCTCACCCTTGCCATGCGCCTATGTGCTCGCAATAAATGTGATGCACCTCACACAAGCGCTACATGCCTTAGTGGTGCTCTTAATAACACATGGACATTAGAGCCTTTATTAGATCTCTTGAAAACATATAGGGACTAAAGACATAAGAGGCGTGCTAGCCCTACTCTCAGTCAAACTCTACTCTTAGCCTTCAACAACCACCTATCCATTATCAAATTATGGTGGTTAAAGCACTATCTCTCATCAATAATGGACAAGTGATTGGTGGAGGCTGAGAATAAAGTTTGACTGAGAGTAGGATTAGCATTCCTCAAGACATGAAGAAGAATCTTAAAAGAGTGTTCTTTGCATCAGTCTTAAGAGACCAAACACTACAAAAAACCACATCATAAGGGATTTTAGTCTCCATTAAAACCCAATCATACAGCTCCTAATAATACAGCTCCTAATGAGCTAGTTTTTTTTATCTTTAAACAAATTTAAATCACAACAAGGAGCCGAAGTCTGGAAAGCTTAGCATGGCTTATATAAAGAAGGAACATATGTTATACTAGAGATGGGCTCCATGGTGTTTTAAGGAGGATCAAGATTGATGCTCCTTGTGCATCTTTTGTGACATGGAGACCTTAACTTTAAATCAGACCATCCAATTTGTTGGAAACTCTCTTGATTACATTTTACAACAAATAATAAATAATTTAAATAATGTATAGTGAGAATCAATCGTTTGATGGAACCAATTGACTCTCCATTTAACAAGGGACTGACAATCTCATTATAAAACAAAGAATAAAGATAATATTTTGAACTCCGCTCGCTTAATTTGTGTAACAATGGAGGAAACAATGATATGAAAAACAAGACAAATTCTCTGTAATGACATTGTATACCAATTGAAAGCTTTGATAGTGCGTTTGTTTTGGATACAAAATATCACGGGTCCAAATCCTATCATCCCTATCTATTATTTCCTCTATGAACAGTAACGATTCGGCCATACATAATCTTTTGTTTTATGATACTAGTTCTATTATTTCCTAAAATTGGTATAAAAGAGAGCGGCATACAAATTGAGCAAATATTACCTAGAGTTATGGTCTACATGCGGACAAATTGTGCAAGGAGCAAGAACCTTGATGCTCCTTGAAACAATACATTCTCGAAACTACTTGAAACATTACATTCTCGAAAAGGTCTTGGGTTTGATATCAAAGGGCAACAGTCTAATAAAATATATAGATTTATTAATAAAGTTTCAAGAAATTGAGGGTATTTATAATTGTCGAGGCAGAGGAGTATTCCTTAATGGCCTTGGCTTGCCTCTGGCGAAGCCAGAAAGGGCTTATCTCGGGGTTCCATAGAATAGGTGACATGTGGTGGAGAAGTCAAAATCATGGGACCCATGATTTTAACTTCTCCACCTATAATAAGACATGTGGCGATAAGTGTGTGAGAATAAGGGTGTGAGATATCAAATGGGGAGAAGTCAAAATTATAGGGAGAAAATGGAATGACTTCTCCCCATTTTTACGCCAAGTGTCGCACAATGTATGAAACCCCGAGAGCCCTTTCTGGCTTCGCCAGAGACAATCCGAGGCCATTCCTTAATAACCTTCATTTATCTACTTAGTTATTAGGGTTGGTGGAGTAAGTGGATCCTTCACACCATACCAAGGTGTGTTTGTTAGGCGAGACTCAGAGAGAGAATGTAAAATAAAAGTAAATTTTTATACTTTTCTTGAGTTTGGTGTGAAAAACACATTTTTATTTTCTTGTATTTTTTCAAAAGTAATAAATTTACTTCCAAATATTTCATCCATCTTTTAATGTTTCGAAAGAAAATTTAAATTTATCTTTCTTTTCTTTTCTTTTCCTTTCTTTCATCCACTTTTTCGTTAAACAAGCACACAATGAAAGAAAGTTAAAGAAAAGTGAGTTTTCTTTCACTTTTCTTGCGCTCAGTGTGCAAGAAACACAATTTCATTTTTTTTTTTGTATTTTCTAATAGTAACAAACTTTCTCCCAAAAACTCTTTCTGTCTTTTATAGTTATTTTAAGAGAAAATTTAAATTTCTTTTTTTTCTCATTCCCTAACTTTCTTTTACCCACTTTCTCGTCAAACGAATGCACACCAACCCTCAAATGAGGGGCATACATAGGTTTTCCTTGCCTACTAGTCAATACCTAACACGATCTTCTACAGTAGCTATCAGTTAATAAATCATGAAAGTTCAAAAGAGTTGCACGTGTCTCATTTAACCCAAATAGAGTCAAATTTGGCAGCTTTTTTTTTTTTTTTTGGTAGGAAACTAATAATTTATTCAAATAAAGGAACGATGTACATGGGTCTGGAGGTTATAACCTCTACCATAAAAGATCCAGATTTTCCTTGGTACATATTCCAGTTTGAAAAAACTTTGATGCCTCCACATTTGCTATTTTTGCAAGATTATGAGCTTCTGAATTTTGAGATCTACGCACCCACGAAATAGAGGAATTTGAGAAATTTCTCCATAAAATTTTGATGTCTTCAAAGATTGACTTGATATCCCAATGAGGGGGCCCTGCATCCTCACAAATAGCATGCATAATAGATTGAGAGTCACCTTCGAGGATGAACTTATTCCAATTATTTTGGAGGCAGAGCATCAACCCTAGAAAAACCGCTTTTGCCTCAGCTTGTCTCGCATTGCTAGGACAGATGGGAAAACAAAACGAGGCAACACACCTGCCAGTATGAGTCCGAGCCAGCCCACCCACGCTTGATATGGAGCCATCCGCAGAAGAAGACCCATCCACATTAATCTTCAACCAACCACTCGGAGGGGCGATCCATTGAAAATTATTTGAATCAGCTTTTGGAGGTCTAGACATTGAAGAAGTGAAGATATCTGAAGCCGGGTTAGCATTTTGAGCGGAAGAGACTAACTCCAGAGCATACACATTTTCTCTCTCAACTGTATTGCGAGGATCAGGTTTGGATTTCTCAAAAATAAACTCATTTCTAGTTTTCCAGATCATCCACAGCACACAAATAATTCTTATAGTTGCCTCAAAATTATTAGCCTTAAACATATTTCCTTTCGACCACCGGTCCCACCACTTCTCCATAGATACGACATTGCCCTTTTCACAATGATAGCTAATTGATTATCCAAACCATACACATCTTGCAAACTCACATTCGAGGAAAAGATGAACTCCAGACTCGAGTTCATTTCCACACATTTTGCAAACCGGGTCAACATCAATATTCCTCCTTTTAAGATTTTCCCTTACTGCCAGTATATCTGAAATACACCTCCACATGAATAAAAGCAATTTAGAAGGAAGCGGGATCTTCCATAATGAACTCCATCTTGATTCCTGGATATTATCTGTGGATGAGGATGCATTTTTTAGTCTCTAAGGGTCATTCATGGTAGCCAAATGATAAGCAGATTTTACACTAAAAACTCCCTTGGGTTCAAAGTGCCATACCCATGAGTCTCTTACACCAAGGACACTAGGTTGAATCTCCCATATATTCTTTCTCTCTATGCTGGAAAATAAATTGCAGATAAGTTCAGTTTTCCATTGTTTTGAAATAGGGTCAAGAAAATGAGAGACTCTATTGAAAAGGCACCCCTCTGGTTTTGGGGATACGGCTAGAAAATGAGGCATATTTGGTAGCCAAGGATCTTTCCAATGATCAATTGAGAAGCCCGAACCGACCTGTCGCTGGATACCAAGCTTGAGAAGGTCCCGCCTATAAAGGATTCTTTTCCAGCCCCAGGATTCTCTGTAACAACTTCTAGCATGCATAAAATCATTGTTAGGAAAATAGAGAGACTTTAAAATTCTGCTCCACAAGAGGTTTGGCATGAGAGTCAATCTCCAAGCTTGTTTTGCTAGCAGAGCCTGGTTGAAGAAAGCCATATTTCTGAAACCAAGACCCCCAGCAGATTTGGAATAGCACATTTTTCTCCAGCTTCGCCAATGGATTCGACTTTCCTCCTCTTTTTGACCCCACCAATACTGAGATATCGCTGAATTAATAAAGTCGAACCATTTAGATGTTATTTTGAAACAGCTCATAGCATAACAAGGAATAGATTGAGCCACTGCTTTGATCAATATAGCTCTCCCAGCTTGTGATAAAAGAGAACCTTTCCATCCTTTGATTTTAGAGAGTATCCTTTCCTTTAGATACCCAAATAATTTTGTTTTTGATCTTCCGAACATTGTTGGTAGACCCAAATATTTGTCTGGAGGGGCTAGAGATGGAATATTCAGATGGGCTGACAGAGATAATCTTTTCGCTTCTGGAGTATTACTACTGAAGGTGATTCCTGATTTTTGAAAATTAATGGCTTGCCCTGATGCTTTGCAATAACAATCAAGAATCTCCATAAGGTGATTGCATTCATCTAGCTCTGCATTTAGAAAAAGAAAACTGTCATCTGCAAAAAGAAGATGAGAGAGAGGAGGAGCTGTTCTGGCCACTTTAATACCACTCAATAGACTACAGTCTAAGGAATGTCTGATCATCGAAGATAGAGCTTCAATACACATGATGAATAAATATGGGGATAAAGGATCCCCTTGTCGAAGCCCTCTGGAAGGATAAATGTTACCGACAGGCTCTCCATTAATGAGAACAGAAAAAGAAACAGTCTTCACACACTGTATAATAAGTTGCCTCCATCTTGCACAAAACCCCATTTTTTCCATCACCCTTTCAAGAAAAGACCATTCCAGCCGGTCATAAGCTTTACTCATATCAAGCTTCATTGCGAGTTGATGTTTTCCCCCATGTTTGAGTCTTTTTAGATAGTGAAAGATCTCATGAGCTATAAGAACATTGTCAGTAATTTGTCTTCCTGCCACAAAAGCCAACTGCTCTGGACCGATTAACCCTGGGAGTAATTTTTTGAGCCTATTAGCCAGGACTTTTGAGATGACATTATAGACAACATTGCATAAGCTTATTGGTCGGAATTGAATTTGGCCGCTTTGACCCAATTAGGATTAAAGTAAATTTTAACAAAAACTGAAATCGTACATATGATTCATAATTCGTGTGGCTATTGGAGGATGGATGATCATAATTCTTATGGTTACCATTGGTTACCAGATGACACTCGTCCGGTCGGTACTTAGATGATCGGGAGTGTATTCATAATTGTTACAGAGCACAAAGATAAAGTCCTTAACCAACCAAAATAAATTGACACAATAACACCCAAGGGCATGCATTCTAAAGACAAAGCAGCGAATCCAGGGACAGAAATAGGAACATGGCAGTTGCTTGGTTTATCCTTAGTTTACAAATACACAAATACATTATTATTATGTATAACAGATTTGCTAATTAATTTATCATTTTTCAGCCGTTGGACAAAAAACCTTAATCCTTAGTTCCGTGGGACTTTCGTTTATAATTATTAATAAAATGATTATCATATCATTAAGATAATTTCCTAGACTTCCCCATATTACATTATCAAATGCTCGTGGATTCCTTTTATAACTAGGGCGAGACTTGCATAAGGTGCTTTAAATTTATAATCAAAGAAAAAATTATATTTTTAGAGTTCACATGAAAGATTTCACTTTTGAAAATAACGGGATGAAGGCAATGAATGAGCCGGTTAGAAAGAGCAATTATCATCTCATCGGGCCGAGGAGCGGACTATTGCTTCTCACCCTCATGAGGCCCCTTTCACTATCCTTGAACTATGGTTAGCCAGTTTTAACCATGTGGTTAATTTTATTTTTTTTAAATAATGGTTAGATGCTTTAACTCTAAAGGTTAATGTAGAGACTCGAACCTTCTTTTATGCCTTTAATACAATTAATATGGGTATAATAATCTTTTGTTATGTTTTTATGCATATTTAATTATATCTAAGCAGTGTAGTGTGACTTAAATATTTAAGTATTAATAGGGTGAAAAATCAGAGCGGACGATCGATCGCAGGATTTCGACGATCGATCGCCTAAAACCTGAAATCTGGGTAAGCCCCTGTTTTGTGTGACGATCGATCGTCCTGAATTATAAAATTTGGGAAGCTTCTGTTTCTTCGACGATCGATTATATCAGATGTGACGATCGATCGCCAGACGAGCGACGATCAATCGTCCAATATGACGATCGATCATAAGTCGAGATTCAAGTTTTTAAAAGAGTTAGGAAAATAAGGATTTTAAACCCCTAGCCTATAAATATCACTTCTAATTTGAGGGTTTTAAACTCTAAAGGGTTTCTAACTTAATTTGGCAAAAAGGGGAGAGAAAACCTAAAGTTTCAAGAAAATTTGACTCGAAGGAGAAGAGTTTTGCTTGGAGAAGAAGAAGATTTGCTTGAAGATCAACCCCAAAGCTTTAAGGAGCTTCATCTTGCGATTTGGATCCAAGGGAAGAATCTCAAAGGTTGATATGCCTTCTAACTTACTCTATTAAGTAATCTTTAAACTTAAGTAGGTTGATTAAGAGTTTTCTTGTATGATTTTCATGAGAAATGATATATAATGATGAATGAGAGATTTTATTCATGAAATAAAGATTTTGACATATGTTTAAAATTATGAGAATTAGTATTTTATGCTCTATGCTTTGTTAATTGATAATCATTGAAAATGATGGAATGGAAATGACGATGTATTGAGTTTGAATGGATGGTAATGGGATTGGATGTATGTTTATGGTGATGTAAGTTTGAATGGATGATGGGCTAGATGAAATGAAGGAAGGGTGTTTGTTTTTATGTATGAATGTGAGTGAGATGAATTGAATATTATGGAATGAAATATAGAAATGGGTAAATCATGCTACAATGTTAACTATGATTCTTATGTCAGATTATGCTAAAATGTTAAGTATGATTCTTGTATTAAATTATGTTCTTTGTATATTGATTGGTGATGAATATTCGGGTAAGCCAATACTTAGAGGAAAATCTTCCAAACTGAAAATTCTCTAACTATATGGTATGAGATAGTATAGTAGAGTTTCCATGCTAAGCAATGACCAACTCGAATGTCAATTACGACACTCAAGCACACGTTAACTTGCATAGTAAGTCTATAAGTCTCATGAGTCTCACATGTCTTACAAGCATGCATGCATAAAGAATATCTCACAAACTCGTAAGTATTAGTCTATGGAAGGGACATAGAATCTCATAAGAATTATCGCGCAAGTTCATAAGTATTACCTCGCAAGCTCATAAAAACATGTATTATATAAGATCAAGTCTAAGAGTTTCTCACGCTCACAAGTCTATACGAGTCAAGATGAAGATATATCTCGCATGCTCTTACGCACTCTGATTATATGTTTACGAAATAATTATGCTATTGAATATATTCAAATGATATTATGTTGTGAGTTAGACTGCTTATCCACTGAGTGCTTTCAATACTCAGTCGACATGTTATTGTCGACAAGTTTAGAGTCGGAACCAATAGCGGAACTTTGGATAGAGGAGGTGTACAAAGAAGAGGAAGAAGGTGATCTCTTCACCGAGGAAATGAGGGACCATGACCGGTCTCCTTACTATTAGATTTCTTATTTTCGTTTTAAGAGAATTGTAATAGCTTTAAATGATGTGGCATAGAGTTTATACTTTGTGGATTTTAATCATGGTGAGTTATGTTAGGTAAATTACATTTGTACAAAATGGTTTGGTTATAGCGAAATTTTATTATTCTCATTTTTGGAGACTAGTGTTGTATGCTTTGTAAGTCATGAGATTTAAGCAGGTTTAAGAAATGTGGCGACCCAATATCCTATTTTAGTCAAGGTAGGATTTGGGGTCGTTACAGTTAATGAGTTTTAACCACAATTAAAGGAGTTAAAAGAGGACACATGTCCCAAGGGTATTATAATTCACAAAATGTCACAATGTTATTATAGTCACTTTTTAAACATTTTTTAATGCAATTCAAAGGAAGTAGATGAATGAGGCTCTTTGTTTAGCAGTTCAAAATGATAAATTAATTTGCAAATCTATTATACATAACAATGTATTTGCAAACTAGGAAAAACCTAACAACTGATACGCAAAAACTTTTTTTCTAAAACATAGGCAGGAAATCATTTGACTCAAAAAAATTTCCTGATTGTCCCCAAGTTTAGGGTTTTCCCAAATACCTAAGTTTTGAAAACTATTCTCTCTAATGTGGCTTATGAACATTTTCTCATCATTTAACATTTATGAAAAGTTTTAAATATCCAATCTACTGCCACCAACACTTAAGAAGAAGAGTTTTTTTTTTTAATTATATATATTTTTTTAAAAAGAAAAGGAAAACATGGGTTTATGTATGTACATAAGAAGAACCTTCAGTCTGCATGTTCTCACAAAAGTTTCCGACATAAACGAAGCCCGTTCAAAGTTCCTCACTCCCCTGATCTTCCCTTCACACGAAGCTCCTCACTCATTTTGTGCGTGAAAATACATATTTGATTTTACATTTATCCTAACCTAAAAAATATGTTTAAATTTTCTTCACCTCCATTGTTGATTTTGATTAAGGGTTAATGAGTGTTTTAGGACGACTTTAACAAGAGTGTTTTGAAACAATATGAAATATTCACAAAATCTTGAGTTTTAATGGAGTTTTTGCGCGCATGATCAATAAATGTCGAAACTATAGGTTATACAATTTTCCATACATATAATGACTTATCATCTTCAACCTTCGAATGCGACCTATATCAATATGAAATATCAGCCTATTTCGACCCAATTTCTTGGGAATTGACCATACATCATAAACCATGAAAAATCAAATACTTGAGAATAAGAATTTTTCTTAGACTAATCATACTTGCAATGATTTTAATTAATTTATTTTTGAAAAACACATGAAAGCTGAGAATTATGGATTTTCTTATATTAATGGCATTTTTTCATTCTAAGCTTCAACTTAAGAGTTTAAAACAAATTTGTACATGACGTTCTGTCATGATCTTGCTTGATGCGGTCGGAGTGAAAAACCTTTTGTTGGAGCTTGAAGCCTTAACCTAAATGTCATTCTTCTCTCTCTCTCTCTCTCTCTCTCTTCTTTTTCATAAATGGTTGAGATTAAAATGATCAAAAACCATTATTTGACGCTTGTGTGTAGCCTTCACATATGTATAGGCCTCTTGATCAGTGCTAATTGTTACACATTTTTGCACCTTAAACTGCATTTATTAATCCTGTTAACCCCTTTATCCATTATGTTACTTCACTTGGGTGTGTTTAGTGTTTTCAGGTTCACACGAGGAAAAGAAGACTAAAATGAGGAATTACAAGTTTTAAAGACTCATATGAACTTCAACTGAGCAAAAGAAAACAAATGAGAAGAAAATGAGCAAAAGAACAAAATTGTAGAAATTTGCCTTGATGGATCGATCGACCAAAACCGCCTTTCTATAGAGGGATATGTTGGTCTTTTTACATAAAAAATTTATGAAACTTTCAGGATAGATTTTAGATGACCTGAAGTGACTATGGTTCAAATTTCAGGTTAATCCGATAAGAATTGAGCTCTCTAGAATTATTCAAAGTTCAGTGATAAAACCGTAAATACTTGCGATCGATCGGCCAAGGGATGGCCGATCAATTAGACTGAGCTGGGATCGATCAGCCATCCCTTTGACCGATCGATCGGAGAGCACCGTTTTGACTAATTTTAAATTCGTGAAAACTTCCATTTTTGGACCCATTTTGGAGACCTCTAAAGCTGAAAAAGTAGAGTTTTCTCCTTCCTATAAATTGGAAAATAACATCATCATACAAGAGTCAGAATTTTGAGGATTTGAAAGAAAGAAGGATCTGGAAATTTGTGAGGTTGAAGGATGGATTCTTCGCGTTATTCGTCAAAAGCGGTGTCGCTTGTAAGCACCAAATTTTTACACCCCTAACTAACCATGGTTAAGCCTCTTAACCATGATTAATCCCCAGCCAAAGCCTCTTGACCCTAAGAATCAACTCTAGCAAACCTTAGGTTTTAACCTTAGTTAAACCTAACCCTAGGTAAACCCTAGAACCTAACCCTAGGTGTAACCCTAACAAACCCTAGGTTTCAACCCTAGCCTAGCCGAGCCCTAGCCTAGCCAAGCCTTAGTCATAGCCTAGCCCTAGTCCAAGCCGTAGTAAGCCCTAGGCCTTTAGGGCTTCATCCCTAAGTCAAAAAACCCATAAAACTCGATTTTGGCCCAAGCAAGGGCCCAACAATTCAAAAAACACTCAACCAGTACCGCGTGCAGGCCTGGGCCAAGGCTGCTGGGCAAAAACCCCTCAGTGTTGGTAATGGGATTACCAACACCCAGGATTTTCAAAGCCTTGGGGGTGTTGGTAATCCCAGTATCGACACCTCTAGTTTCCGTTATCTGCTGCACGCCACCTCCCTGCACACATAGTGCACGCCTGCAACCGCCCCTCTCTGGCTTGTACACCCCTCTCCACTCCATGACGGCCCCCTCCAACCTCTGTACAAATGTGTCCCTTGGACCTCCCCTATAAGTAGCAGACCCCCACCTCCACCAAAATCCATCTGCAAACCCCCCTACTTCGAATCCTTGTTTGAATTCAAACCCAAGCCATCAGTCCAAAGCCTCTAGGCCTTCCCAATAGCTCCACGAAGCCTTTGCCCCCTTCCCAACACCTGGGTAGCAGCACCACCGTGCTCCACCGCCTGCAGCAACTCCTCGATCACACACAGCGCCACCGCAAACCACCACGTGACCAGCAGGGTAGGGCTTCCCCCTACCCCTTGTTAATTTATTTTGTTAAATCCATGTGAGCCCCTGGTCCATTCCAGGGGAGTTACTATTTCATTTTTCGGCAATAAACCCACTGTGGTGTCTCTCCCACCTTGATCTTAGGTGTGGGGAATCCCCTACGGGCACACCAGTACTTGGAGTAGCTTCAAAGGTCCTAAGAGTCCCTCAAGCCATGAGGGAACCCCTGGTTCCTCCCTTGCAGCAGCCCCATAAGGCATTTTGAGTTTTCTGAAAAAAATCTAGGGTGTCGGCAATCTCTGTGCCAACACCATTGCACTTCTCTGTCCTAGGGCCTGTGGACCCCACCTGAGCATCCCCAGGGCCCAATCAAGGGTTAGGGTTGGACCTCTAGGTCTCCCATACATTTTATCAAAAGACACCAAGAGCCATGGTTAAGCCTAACTAGGGTTAAATTTCCAAAAACCAAAGGGTTTCAGAATGTCGGCAATCAAACTGCCGACATTCATTATTTTATGTGAATGTTGAACAGTGCCACTTTGGCACACTGTGGGGCACACATCAGACCACCACCGGGGCCTACCCTAGGTTCATTTTGTTCCCCTCATTGCCCTCTTCAAAATCAGGGGTCGATCATCCCTTAACTCATCCCCTAACCATAGTTACAAGGGTCCAAATTTGGTTAAAAATCACTCAAACGGTCAGTAATCCGTTTATCGATAGTATGTTTTTTTTTGGAATTTGGGGCCTTACAGTGGGCCCACAGCCCATGGGGGTCCTCCACTGACCTTGACTTGGCCTCTGGGGCCCATCCCAACTTGACCAAGTCACTATTTGCCTTAACCATGGTTAACTCAACCATGATCAAGAATTAACCATAGTTAGTTGAAATAATCAACTTGGAAAAATTCCAGAAAATCATGAAAAATCATAAAAATTCTGAAACTTGGGAAAATGTATTTTTCTGAATTATGCTCATGCCTAACTATGGTTAGATGAGCTTAACCATGATTCACATTTGGTTTAACCATGGTTAAGCCCATTTAAACCTTGGTTAAAATCTCAAAAATCATGAAAAATGCAAATAGGGCAAAAAAAATGTTCAAAACATGCCCAACTATGGTTATCTGTACTAACCATGGTCAAAACTCATGTCTTAACCATGGTTAGCCCACTTAACTTGGGAAAGTTAGGGAAAATCCCTAAAAAGGCTCAAATCATTCTTAAGGACCATAATTTGAATTTGGACCTTGCCCCGAGCCTACCGGGCTCACCCTAGGCCTATTGGGCCAAACCCTAGCCTACCGAGCTCACCCAAGGCCTACCGAGCCTAATCTCGACCTACTGGGCCAAACCCTAGCCCACCGGGCTTACCCAAGGCCTACCGGGCCTAATTTCGGCTTACTGGGTCAAACCCTAATCTACCGGACTTCCTCTCGGCCTACCGGGCCTAAGCCTACTGGACTTTAACCTAAGCCTACCGGGCCCAAATCAACTTAGCCAAGCACTTGACCAACCCGGTCAACTCAACCCTAATCTACCAGACTAGACCTTAAGCCACCCTTTGGTGCACACATAACACTCCCTCTAGCCTCGGCATGGGCTCATGTGCCAGAACTACGCTCGGTCTGATCTCACCCCAATGTAAGTATGTAGGCAACCCAACCCGAGTTCGACTCTAGTTTAATTTTTCATTTCTTGGATTAATATAAAATAAATCTATGACAATTGATTAACAACTTGACTTTAATTGGCTTAAACCTAGTAAGTAGGGAACCGTTGCAAAACGGAAGTGCCGGGTGCCTAACACCTTCCCCAGGCTTAACCGAATCTCTTACCTAGAACTCTATGCAAACCAAGACCTTACCCATTGTATGAGATTTATCTCTACCGAATAAATAAGTGGCGACTCTAAACATAAAATCAACCAACCACATCGCCAAATAGCACCCTTGTGGGCGGGACCGAAATCCTTGTTCACATCTCTTGCCCTTAACATGAACTAATATCTTTTTTTAGGGTTTAGATGAAACTCATTCAAATAATTGTATCACTTGTATTTTAATAGATTGTATATTTGATTTCAATATGATCTTATCATTGTGTTAGATTTTATTGTGTGGAGATTGAAATCATTCATATCATCTTTCTGTGATTATTGATATGAATTTTATGCAATGGTATTACTGTCAATAGATATTCTATGTCTAGGCAAGATGAGTGATTTCACAACCGTAGTTCAGTGTGTATCACTTGTGCTAACCGAAGATATGATATGCCTAGAATTTGATATCTCGAATCATTCTTGTTTGGATAAGTTGAGACTTGTAGTCAATCTTATCTCTATTGTTTACGCTTGAGAGTCCTAAAAGAATGTATGTGGATTTGATTATGAAGCTAGTGGTAGATTTAAATACCTTAGATCTTTTTTCACCGATATATTACCAAAAACTCTTAGTTTAATTAGTTAAAATAAAATCTGTTAGTTTAATGTTTGATCTTAGGTTAACATCAATCAATCTTATTACTCATTGACTTAGAAATAATCTCCAGAAAAAGGTAAAGAAACCAGCGCAATCTTCTGTAATTCGACATCCCATACTAGTCACTAGTCTATAAAATTATAGCTACTATGAGGTATATTAAATTGACGATCATCTCTTTAAAACTTAGGTATTTGGAGAACAATCCAAAATTGGGACAATCAAGAAATTTCTCCTTTGAATTACTACAATTACAATTGATTACACACTAAGTCTGTCATGAATGTAAGTTGTCATTGCCATTAATAAGTTTTATAATAAATAATTCTATTTGATTAGAACTTTATTCATAAGTGATTATCTAATTATTTAAACAAATATCTCTCATTCTTAAAGCATCTTGTAGGCACCATACAATGCAAAATTAGGAACTTATTGTTATAGATCGCATAATCCTAAAAGTACATAACCAATCACCCAAGTGTAATCCTACAATTAATGCTGACCTATGTATAATTAGGAAATGTAAGGTGGTAAGCCAGACAAATGGTAACTGCCAATAACTGGTGCGTATTGGGTGGAAAAATAATGAGTTCTTGATCAGGAGGAGCCACATCTCACCCCTCGTCACCTGACACATGTCCCTTTTGAACTCCCTATATTTTTAAGAGTTCTGATTAAAGGACAAGACTAATCAAATTTCAATACATTGAAAAAGAAAAAATTAAATTAAAACAAAAAAATAGCTTTAATTCCACGAGTCAATTTGCAATTAGTTGGTGAGTTTAGAAAAGGACCCCGAGGTTCCTTTCCATTTTCGATCTTTGTTTTCAGGAGATAAAAAAAGGAGTAAGGTTAAAAATATCAACCACGTAGTTAAAATGGACACATATCCAGAAACCAAGTGAGGAGCGGTTATTACTCATTGGGCTAGGGGTGGGATCTACGTACCACAAACCGGTACGGGTTAACAAACCTCAGTTCATATGTGCCTTCTAGTGTAACCAAAAAAAATTTTAAATTTGAATTTTCACTTATTTTCTCTCATCCAACATCAGCACATATGCAAGGCTCAGGATTGTCTCTGGCGATGCCTGAAAAGTGGTCTCGGGCTTCCACACATTACGTGACATTTAGTAAAAAAAATTATTTTATTTTCTTTCATAATTTTATACCACATGTGGTGATAAAATAGTGAGAAATAAGGGAAGAGATATCAAGTGGGAAAAAATCAAAATCATCAGAGAAAATGAAATGACTTCACCCCTTTTTTATTGCCACATCTCATAATGTGTGAAAACCCGAGACCACAAGCAATCCTTCGTCCATATGCAATTGCATTTGCAAGTGGCTGTGATCCTATCTCCTCCGTTCAATTGGCAAGGTTAGCTCCCGAAACCTTCTCCTTCCCACCCCTATATGAAAAGTCAACCAACCAAGCAGTGATTAGGGACCCCCATTTCATCATGTAGGTGTGTCCACGTATTCCTATTAATCTGTGCTAGGAAACCCTTATAGCTCCACCTCCCTCTCTTTTGAGAGGCATAAAATTGGCTCTAGCATATGCCAGAAAAGTGGTATCGGGCAAATGAGAGAAGGTATTTCATTTTCTTTCAATGTTTTTGACTTCTCCCCACTTGATATATCTTCCTTTTTTATCCTCACATGTCATATGATGAAATGAGAGAAGCTATTTCATTTTCTTTAATGTTTTTGACTTCTCCCCCACTTGATATCTCTTCCTTTTTTATCCTCACATATGTGTCGAACCCGAGACCACATTTCTGGTATCCCATAGAGACCATCTCATGCCCTTTTGAGAGAGTGCGTGGGTGGAATGGCCTGGTGGGCTGTGGTCTGCATGTATTTATTTTAAAATAAGGGGACTGATCAAATACTTTACGCATCTGCATTCCGTCTTGCAGAATGGGGGACGCCCCTCCTCTTGCCACATGTTCCCTATAACCCTTTTTAATCTTGTTTAAGGTTTATTAATTTAAGAATTAATTAATTATTTAAAAAAAAAACCAAGGGTAGATAGATGAACCTTAGGAGTGAGTGAATCTTAACCATAATTAGTGGGTGTTGAAAGGAACCAGGGTGACTTGTAGGTTCTCTTTAACTATAATTAAACTTAAAATTAATAAATTTTTATTTTTTTATCCTAAAAACCAAGGTTAGATGGATGAACCCTAGGGGTGAGTGAATCTTAACCATAGCTAGTGGGTGTTAAAAGGGACATATGGTGGCTTATAGAGTCTCCTTTTAACTATGATTAAACTTAACTACTTAAGGTTAATTTGTTTTAATTCTAAAAACCAATGTTAGATGGATGAACCCTAAGGGTGAGTTGATCTTAACCACAGTTATTGAGTGTTAAAAGGAACATGTGACGGCTTGTAGAACCCCATTTAACTATGATTAAACTTAACTAAACTAAAGTTAATATTTTTTTAATTTTTTTATTCTAAAAACCAAAGTTATATAGCTGAACCTAGGGGTTAGATGGAAGTTAAAGAATCTTAACCATAATTAATGATGATATTGAAAGAGGTAGAGTGAGTGAGTCTTAAAGAGCACGTGACATCCCCTAAACGTGCCCGCCTTATATTCCCTTAAAAAAAAACAATACATAAAATCTTAATTTTGTATACGATGAACCCAAACAAAATTTTGTACCTTTTTTTTTTTTTTTTTTTTTAATTAAGAGCAATAGTTGGCTCCACGTGCAAGGACAGAACTATTGCTCAATGCTCTCCCAAAGCTGCCCCTTCCACCTTCCATGAGGTCAGGTTAAGTTTTTTTGACCCTACGGTTAAATTTTTTTATTTTATTTGTCTAAAACCAAGGGTATAGGTGAACCTTAGGGCTGTGTGAACCTTAACCATAGTTAAAGATAGTTAAAAGAGGGACGCATGACAAGGAAAAGGGAGCCGAGACACCTCTCCTCGTGTCACCGACCGATGAGGTGATTATTTCCTTTTTTTTAAAAAAATATGTATAATATAAAGGGATTGATATTTTAGGCGTCCATGTGTCCCTTTTAATCCTTTTTAACCTAGTTAGGATTTATTAAGTTAAGATTTTTTTAACGAAAGGTAGATGTATAAACCCTAGAGATGAGTTAATCTTAACCATAATTAATGGGTGTCAAAATGGACACGGTCAAGTAAGGAGGCCCACAAGCTCCACCCCGTAGAACGCGAATGAAAAAAACAATCTTCGTAATATAAAAATATTAATTATATAATGAATTTATCAAAAGGCTATTGAGACTGCACATGGTAGAGACCACCTTGGGACCATCCAGGGTGGAGACCATTCCCAACAACACAAGAATTCAATTTTTTTTTGTAATGCACTTTTTTTTTTCTCCATGTTGTTGGGAACGGTCTTGAGGTGATCTCCACCTTGGATAGTCTTAATAGAATTTCTTTTATTGAAATGCTATATTAACTAATCTTAAGACCACTAATGACCCATTACCAAAAAAACAATAAAAATTGGAGGGTACACCCCCCAACCCCAAGGCTCCATACACTAATCCCATTAATATTTTTCATACATGTACGTGGCCCCAACAAAAATTCCTGGCTCCGGCCCTGCTGGCCTGAGTTTCTGTAAGTATGGTGGGTTATTGTGTTTAACCCAATAAAACCATATCCCGTTTAACATTTTTTTGACTATAGTTAAATTTAATTATATATACCAGTTGGCAGCCCGTGCAATGCATTTGTGAGAGGGGGAGGGGGAGAGAGATTGGAAGGTGAGAATCTAGTAAGGATAATTTGAAAAAAAAAATTAAAGAATATTTTAGGTGTAGAAATTTGAAGGACATTTTAGATATAAAAAATTGTGAAAGACACATTGGTTATAGAAATATGACATAAGGACGTTTTGAGAACCAACAAATTTTAGGGGCATTTGGATATAACAAAGAAAGGGGGTGGGCAGAGCCTTGGCGAAACATTCTTCTTTTGGAGCATTTTGCTAAGAGAGCGAGGAATCCGATTACACCACTCAAGTCATGTGTCCCTTTTAACACTCTTTAACCATGGTTAAGATTCACCCACTCCTAGGGTTCACCCATTTATCCTTAGTTTTTAGAGTTAATGAATTTTAACTAACGTTTTAAAAAAATTAATATTTTTTCTAAAAACCAAAGATAGGTGGGTGAACTCTAAGGGTGAGTAAATCTTAACCATAATTAAGGAGTGTTAAAAGGGACACATTACAACCTCAGGGCGTAACCGGATTCTTAGGTGAATTTGGAAAATATAGTACATTTTTAAGAAGGGCATAGATGAGAAAATAAGATAAGGAAAATGGAAAACGGACCCCAAGGTCAGCTTAGAAGTTGACCCAGTGACCTCATTGGTCCACGTGCCTTTTTTACCACCCATCGACTGTGGTTCACTCCCTAAGGTTAGGCTATCTAACCATGGTTTTTAGAAGAAAAAAAAACAATAAACAATAAACAAAATTACTAATTTTAATTTAATTTAACTTAACCATAATTAAACATGGGTTAAAAGGGACATAGGACACTTGGATCCGCTTAGAAGTGGTGGACTCATAAGATAATAAAAGGGGTAGTATTGAAATTTAGTAAAATATCAATCAATGTTTTAATCTTATCATTAGTAAAAGAAGGGGTAGTATTGAAATTTACTAAATAAATAATCAACATTATTAACACCTTTGATTGTAAAGAGTAAATTTGGAATTAACAAAAATTTCAGTCGACGTTTTGAACAATGCATCAACATTATAATAGTAGAGATATATTAAAAAAAATTAAGGTGGATGGATGAACCCTAAGGAAAGAACAATTAGAAATTGTCAAAAAGTGGTGTGAGGACCAACAGGAATCATATCCCCCGTGCCTCTTGCGTGAGTAATAGGGATGTGACCTTCCATGAGAAGGTCTAGGGATCTAATCCCTTGGGGTAAGGGTTGCAAGAGCCTCAATGCCCCTGACTAGTAACCGTACTAACTCTACTAACTACTTACCATACTAATTCTACTGATGTATGCCGATAAAAACAAATAAATAAAAAGAAGAAGGGAACCGCATTCCCTTCCAAAACCGCCTCCCTCTTACCCTTATGCCTTACTAATAGGGAAAATGACATGTCCTCCTCATTGGTCCACTCCTAATCATAAACTCTGGTTAAAATTCATTCATTTCAGGTTAAGCAATCATTTTTAGAAAAAAAAAAAAAAATCAAATGATAACTTTAATTTAGTTAAATTTAATCCGGGTTAAAAGGAACACGGGGAGATAAGCAGCAGAACCGGGTCAGTTAATCACTGCTCTTACTAATATCACTCTTCTCATGTCTCTCTCTTAAAAAAAAAAACAAACTGGAAAAGGTGAAGCTATCGAGGTTGACCGTTCAACAACGACAATTGACAAGTTGTCCTTCTTCAGCTTTTTTAACGGCGCCTCAGATCCTGGTGTCACGAGAAGACGTAAAATTAAGCTGAAATGATTAAAATACCCTTATTGATGAAACGATTAACTTAACAAATAAAAAAATGAACGGTTTAAATATCATGCGGAGCTCTGCACGGTGCGGAGTTCCCGTTGTACGCACCGGGTGGCAAATGTGTAATTACGCATAATTACACATTTGCCACCCGGTGTGTACAACGGGAGCTCCGCACCGTGCAGAGCTCTGCATGAAAATAAATCCCAAAAATGAAACGATTAAAATTTCATCATGAATTTCTACACAATAAATTTTATCAGAATTGATTTTTGGCCAAAAAAATCTAATCCAAATGCCACCTAACTTACTGCCGGATTAGACCATGTAGTCTAATGTGCATGATAAAGTTATCAGTGGTGCATGCCCGTATTTTTCTTACATATCAACTCCAGTTAAGATTCACTTATTCATAGGGTTAAGCAATTTAAATTTATTTTTTTAAAAACAAAAATATTTGAATTTTCTTAAGCTTATGAATGGTTATAAGAGTGTTATAAGGGACAGGTGGCCATGGTGTAGTATGCTAATCATTGCCCATTAAAATAGACTTTAGATTGTCTCTGGCGAAGTTTGTAAGAAGAGAAATCATTTCAATTTCTTCCTTGATTATTGACTTCTCCTCATATATATCTCTGTACCCTTTTTCTCACAACTTATCGTCATGTGTTGAGACGTGTAGAAGTCAAAATTCAAAGGGACAATAATTTGACTTCTCCCACCACATGGCACAAACAAATAGATACCCTTAAGGGGCATTTTGGCTTCGCCAGAAGCAATTCAAAGCCATTAAAATTACCCTTATGGGAGGAATGCTGTCATGGCGGCATTGGATTATTTCTGTCAAAAGCCAAAAAAAAAATTGGTTCCCCCCCCCCCCCCCACCCCACTTTGACATCTCTCTCTCTCTTTCGCAACACGTCGGATGATACGTGGAGTCGGAGAACATATTTTTTTTTGGCATCTGCTAAAGACAATCCGTTGCCTACCCTTATAGTTAAGAATTTTTTTTTGAAAAAAAAAGAACATATGATTTGAACCAAATCTAAGGTAACAGAAAAGCAGAGATGATTTACGGCGGTGAGAGAGCTTGAAAATCTGGGGCTAACATTTCTAAGTAGTTTTGGGAATCTTCAACGGAGAATATGATTTATTATCCATAATTGAGTTTCCACGGCCACAACAATCTCTAATTTTTTTTTTTTGCTGAGATATCATTTACTTATAGTTAGTAGTTAGCTTGAGGATTGAAGTTCTTACAACTCAACTCATTGCCTACGAGAGAAAGAATAGATCCCTAATACCTCTCACTTGAAAAAGGTCATACCCTACCATTGGAGCAAGAGGTTGGGTGTTTTTTTTGTGTGGAAATAATATCATGTAACTAACCCACTCTAAACTCTCACACAACCAAAACCTAAGGTAGCAGCTAATGGGGGTAAGTCCAAACAACCACTCCAAAAAAGCCCGTCTTAAAGAGGGTTGATGGCCCCACTTCCCAACAATCTCAATAAGCAGTATAAGAAAAACGTGGCTATGCCGATAAACTTGGAGTAAATTTTAAAATTTTCCCAAGCTCTTATTATTGTCATTATCCTTTCAATAGGTGAAAAAAATAGTTTTTAGAAAATTGGTTAAATTTGCGACAATAGTGTGAATTTGGAAAGGTTGCGATTAGGCTAAAATTTCTCCTTTATCAATTATGCTCCCTTCACTCTCCATCCTTTTTCCTCGATTCTGTAGTTTTTTTTTATTCTGTCTGCCAAAATCCATCTCAACAAGCTACTGTTGTTTAAGCTATTACTGTTGCAACAATCACAATCAATGGTCATTACTCAACCCACAAACCTCCACCCCATGGAACAATAATAGTTGGTACTTGCCAAATATTTTTCACAAACCTATCAACAATTAACTAAAATAATCCCCCCACTTGCCTACAAGAAATTGCTCCCCCCATCACTTGCCTACAAGAAAATCCTATACACCAAGCATTACAATATAAGTAATTGCCACTTCCATACGTTTTGTTTTTCCTTCTTGGTAACGAGAATCTGATTTTGGATTGTACATCATCATAGTAAGTGTTAACAACACTACAAGTAATCGTCACTTCTCTATGTTCTTCTTTTTCCCTCTTTGGTACCAAGAATCTGATTCCAGGATCTACATTCTTCTAAAAAAAAAACAAATTAGTGGAAGGTGGTTACATTTCCCCCCCAAAAAAAAAAAAAAATCGTGGGAGGTATCCCAAGTCCCAACCCTTTGGGTTAGGACTATTCCCCCAAGGTGCCAAAGTGGACCGCATTCCGCCACACCATATAAGTCCCGAAAAAAATACATGCAAGCTACCCCTACGGGAGAGTGAAAAGTCGAACCCAAGACCATCCCCTTACGAGGCATAAGTCCTAAGTCCTTCTACATTCCTCCCAAAAAGAGGGGAAAAAAAATAATATGGTGTGGGCCACACAAGAGGTATAGTATTCTTTCCCCTTATTGGGCGAATGTAAAAGGGAGCGAGTGCATCTAGCACTCCAACACCAATAAGGTCAAAGCATTTTTGCCCCCCGATGTAAAGAGAAGCTCTTTTTCAAGACATCGTGAACACCTGAACACTCAATCAAAGTATCGACGTAAATAGATTAAACAGCAAAAACCGCACTATTTTCTCTCCCACTCTCAATTGCTATTTATTGTCTCCAGGATATTCATATCCTCGCAGACTTACCTTCTTCATTTCCAAGTCTCATATCAAAACCACCAACATTAGAGAGAGAAAGTTACAGGGTAGAGCGGTTTCCGGTTTTCAAGTACCATATATATATATAAATATATATTATATATACGGTTTTGTATCACCAGTGTCTCGCCTGAAAACCGCCCTTGTTCTTCGCAAAGAACGAGTTCTTGGGTTTTGGTATGTCGTGAAGTTCCATCACCTGAATTGTTCTTTGCTTTTTTGCTTCAAATACACACACAAACAATTTACACTAATTAGTAAAAGGAAAACCCATATGAGAATCAAAGACTAAATCTTAAAAAGAAAATAAATAATAAAAATTCCAAACCATTTTGAGCTTCCTGGTAGTTCTCATGAAGCCGTTTTCTAGCTGAAGCCAGTCTTTCAGGATCGATGGTGCTGTTCTTTTGTTCTCTCTGTTTCTGCAAATCAAAATATATTAAAAATTAAAAAAACCCTTGAAAGAATAAAAAAGAAAGAAATTTGATTGATTTAATCTCTGTACATTTGGAAGAGCAGAAGCATGTACAGGAGGTGCGGATTGGGTTGGTTTGGTTGGAGTTTCTCTTCGAGGAATTACTTTCACTTTCGGTTCTGATTCTGAATTGTTCTTATCTGAGCCAGAGCTCCAATCTGTAATCAATGAAAATAAAAGTAAATTCATAGAAGAATCACTGATCAATTGAATCTGATTCGATGCTTACTGTGTGGATTTGGAGAGATGGCGAAATCAGGAACCTGAAAAGATTAAATAATAAAATAAAATAAGGAAAAAAAATGGATTTTTTTGAGAGGATTCAGGCCACAAAATACTCTGGATTTGGAGACACCTCTTTTACCTGGTAATGACCATTTTGGGTGCTTTTCTGGGGGTTCTGTAGAGGGGAGTCTCCATCAGCTGTCAATACCGCCATTAATGACATTTCGTTAAGCTTTTGATACTGGTTTTTAATCTACTTTCTGCATGTTCTTCCATAAAACAGATAAAAGATAAGAAATTGTAGATTATTTTACCAATGAGTGTAGAAGCTGCGATTTCTCCTGGGGTATTCAATTTCACCCATTCGTCTACGAGTTCTTTCCATTTCCTGTAACAAATAAAAAATAAAAACCCCGAAACGAAGAGCTTTTACGTTTTTCATTTTTTCTTCTTCTTTGATTTCCAATATTGAGTAAAATTTGATTTTTCAAACCTGACTAGTTGCTTAACCAATCTTCGTACTTCGTTTGATGAATGCTTCCGCAAACGGTTCACATGCCTTCCGATATCTGTTTCCTGAAAATCAAATAAGAAAAAACAAGATAATTTCAACAAAAACGAAAAGACAAGAGGGAATTCAAAGAGGCTTTTTGTTTTCGTTATTGTTTTACCTCGAGAGCTTTGAATGTTATATCCATGTCTGCGAGGTTTTGAAGCAGATTAACCAGAGAATCTTCGGACTGAGAAAGAAATATCAGTGAAAAATGAAAATGAAAATCAGAAACGGCTGAAGCAAGAAAAATTACAGCGGCTTAAGATCGAGATAATAAACCTGATCAGGATCTTCAAGGTGTTCTTTGATAGCACCAATTTTGGTCTGTTCTTCATCAATTGAACGCCCATAGCTTTCATCTGGAGTTTCATCTCTGTGGATCGACTGCGGAGTCGAAGGTGAACCTCCTTTTCCTTCATGGCTACTGCTCTCCTTCTCTACCGAAGCCTCCGTACGTGATTGATGTTTCTCCTCCTTAATAATTCCATTGCTACTTGGCCTTGGAGGATCGAGATCGCAGTTCAGACACCGTGGAACAATCGGCGCGTAAAGCCGCTCGACGATTCCGTCTCTTCGATCCTTCAGTTCCTTTCCATAATCCAAAAAAGCTACCGAAATTGCAGTGTCGATGAACGTCCACAAATCCTCGCCCGAACTCCTCAAAATCGACCGAAATTCGTCGAAATCCATCTTCTCAAACCTGTTCCAGACTCGATCTAGTCTCCGATCAGCGAATTTCACTATTTTTTCGATCAAAAACCAATTTCAGATCGGAATTTCTTATCTCTGGTTTCCCGATTTCATGAAATGAGTATGCAAACCACCGGATCTATATTCAGAGCATGCGATTTCATCAATACGGTTGAAAACCTAGTCATGACATCATCAAACCTGCAAATCCATCGATTATCTTCTTATCAAGTGCTCGGAAACAGATTCGATCTCCGTTTGCAGAGAAACCATTCATCCATTCACCATCAACCGACAAAGAAATCTGAAGATAGAGATGATAGATCTGACGATAAGAACACTCCAAATCGGAGAAAAAAACGTCACTACTTGTGAACGATCAGAAAGCCTAAAATCTTGTTCGAAAATCTAAGAATTCCACCAGAGAAAAAGGTGAAATCTTTTAAAGATCTGAGCTTGAAAAGCTGTATCAGCTTTGGATTGCTGAAAAACTCCAACATGTTCCATTGATCCACATTGAAATTGCAGATAATAAAAGAAAAATCAGAGCATAATTTGTTAATAATCTTAAATTTCTTTACTTATTCTTTTGGCTTTTTTTGGCTGAGGTTTGAAGTACCATTCCTTCGATGCTCTTCCAAAACTGCTATCGCTTGCTCTTCCTTTCAGAAAAAGAGAGGAGAGAGACAAAGGGAAGCGAAAGAATTATCGGTCTCTTTCGGCTGTGAATATTACTCCAATTTTTAGGGTTTTTGTCCGTTAGCATATTCTCTCTATTTTAGTGAAATTACGATGATGCCCATCTTGTTTGTCTTAAATGATTGGTCTAAAATACACGAATGTAAGTAAGTTTATCACTTTATCTTGACATTAAGAAAAGAGCAATAGTTTGCTCCATTGGCGAGGAGCGAACTATTGCTCCTCGCTCTGACATAGCCGACCCTTGAACTCTCACTTACTCCGGTTAGAGTTTTTTAACCCTTAAGTTAATTTATTTTATTTTATTTTTCTAAAAACAAAAGGTAGATGGTGAACCTAATGCTATATTTGGTTGTTGAGAAAATACGTGAAAACATGGAAAAGAAAAAAAATTTTCGATTTTTAATACAAATTTTAATTGTGTTTTGCCCAATTTTCATTTCATTTCCATGTTTTCACTTATTTTCTCAGCAACCAAATATAGAATAAGGGTGTATGAATCTTAACCACAGTTAAATAGAGTTAGTTAAATGAAGTTAGAAAGGAGACACATGCAAGAAAATTAGAGCCGAGATGCCCCACTTTGCATCACCTACTATTATTTTCTTTCAAAAATGGTGAGAAAAATTTAGTCATTAAAGAACAAGGAAGATATTCGAACAGATTCCCAAAAATAAATAATAAATAAATAAAGGATGGAGATATATTTGGATAGAGCAAAGGTAGGTCAAATTTCTCTCTTATCCACTTTTATCTTTGCCGATAAAAAGGTAAAAAATAGTGATGAACACACAAAAAGTTGTTATATATATATGTAAAAAAAAATATTATTTTTTCTTATCTATAAAAAGAGAAAATGGATAAGAAGGACAGTTAACTCATAAAGATATGAAACAGTTTTGAGTATTGGTATTACAACAATTTGTAGGAAATACAGTAAAAAAAATTGTTCATTAAAAACAAGACGTGAAACAATTGGATGAGAATATATTTGGGTATGATACAGTTTTGAATAAAAAATTTGATACTATAAATTTGTAAATATCAAATAATAAGATTACATCTCATTTCAATCACTTACAAACTATTTGAGTTGCACCTTCTCATTATATATCAAATGACCAATAACAATTCATGAGGATAAAGTTACAATAAAATAAACAATTACATCATAACTTTAGATGCTAAATAAAAATAATTTGGAACCTAATAAAATAAACCTTCAAATACTTAATGAAAATAGAGAATAGAACAACAACATGCATTTTACATATAATTTTTCTTTGGAGCGTTTGATGAGATAAGAATAATGTTAGGGGTAAAGCAAATATTTATCAAAGAGTCTAGAGAAAAAAATGTGTAGTTGAAGAATAATTTGGGGGGTAGCAGATGGACATCAGGGGTGTTTGGTATATATATATATATTTCTCTAAAAATAACACGATGACGAGAAAGAAACAAAACCTATTTTGGCAACGAGATAATTTTGAGTCCTTAAAGAAGATAGAGAGGAGTTGCCTACGACAAACTCAAAAAGATAGAAACTATAGTGATCAATTTAACAAATATAAAGAGGAGGTGACGAGAGTTGAGACTTGAGTTGACACTTACCCCTGGTGTATTTGAGGAAGAAGAACAGAAAAACTAGGATGAAGAAGAAGAAAGAAGAAAACAAAACTAAAATTTAATAAAGGAGTTTTTAAGGCATATAATTCAAGAGTCAGTCTATGGGTATTCCCAATTATACTCCTAAATATACTCCATAATCCTAACCGTTTATAACCTACCACTAAGGGTCAAGATTTCAGTTGGCTTATTTTGTCTTTTCTATTGCCACATCAGTTGGAATCCTAACCGTTTAATAATTGAGATAAACGGTTAGGATTAGAGAGTATATATGGGAGTACACTTTGGGAGTATCCCTAGACTAATTCATAATTCAAATACATATAAAACTATTCGTGTGTAATAAATATAAATATATATATATTTGTTTGTAAAATATCAATCAATTTGTGTATTATATGTGTGTAATTTACATATTTGCAAACTATGGGCATATAGGGTCCAAAGTCCAGCTAATCAGATCCTGATCCATTTACAGCCCTAATCCTAATGCCAAAAAATATATTATTTCTCAATTTTATTTTTTAAAGATTCTAATTGGATTAGTATTGATTACACCAAGGACTTATGCTGACCAACTAATTAAGGATAAATGGGACACATGCAGAATAGGGAACGAGCTCGCTTTTGTTGTTTTGTGCACGAAAGTGACACGTGGACGTATGTTTGAGTCACGTGCTTAAAATAGGAGGATACACATTATCTGATGCATAGCTTTCACGTTGTACAAATTAAGACGTATCCGTGGTCTTGCGAAACAACGTTCTCGTTGTAGTTTCGACAACGTTTCCGTTGTCTTGTGCACAATGTAGACGTTGTATTCTCGACAACGTTTTCGGTGTTAATTGAACGACGAACTCGCCGTAATTCAGATAAGGATGTTCAGGTCATATTTTAAGACATATACAACGTATTCGAGCTCGAGTCAACAACGAGACCGACTCGCAGGAGGAGATAAGCAGGAAGCGATCGATTGTTCTGACAAGTGGGCCGAAAGCACTGCCTCGGTATTTAATGCAGGTCACTTCTGTGTGCTGTCAGACTCAACCGACTGAACTAATGGTAGGCTTTCACGTGTGGTGCAACATGTGGTAGATTTTACTGACATATTTGGTAATAAGTGCAGGACACGTGTTATGGGCATCTATGGGCATCTATGGCCATACCAAAGGTTAACCTATAAATACCCCGAGAATTTCAGTGTTACAGGGATCGAAAGATAGACATATTTTATCAGTGCTCCTACTTGCTTTACTGTTCATCATCTTCTTCTTCATCTACTTATTTTATCATTGAAGTACAGGTCAGAGTATCACACCCTCAAACTTCTATCTTCTACCAGTAAATCAGAGGTGAACATTTGCTGCTGACGTGTGTCATTTCCGGTATTTTTCCTCCTCAGTGTAATCGCTTAAGAGTTTCTCAAGCATAAGCTCGGTAGGATCTTGTTTCATTAAACAGAAATTTCAAATTTAATGAATACAATAATGAATTTGGACATTTTTCGTAATCATTTATGAATTGTCTACCATCATTAATTCCACGAATAAGATCATTAAATTAGGTTGCTTTTCAACAATCCTTGCATGCCCACGTGCTGGGTCAGTTGGTTGAGCACCACGCCTCATAAAACGGAGGTCTCGGTTTCGACTCCCAAAAACTTCGATTTGCTTCCTCTTGGTGTGACCGTGTGGGTGTCTAGAATGGGGCAGAGAGGAATAGTCCCGCCAAAGGTTGGGATACCTTTTCGTTGTCAAAAATAAAATAAAACAAGTAAAATAAACAATCCATGAATGTAACTAAGGTACATAGTTCCATAAACATGTCATTATGTTCCACTTGAAAGGTGTGGTATCAGTCCGTCTTCATTGAATGCCTTATGGGTATCTTAGATCTCCCGCATTGCCCCAAAATCATTCCCATGGCAACGAGTGACACTCTGATTTAGTAATTACGAACTTATGTCTAATACTAAGAGAAAAAGGCTAAAAGTGAAAGAACGATAGAAGGGCATTGTCTATCTTGACATATCCCAAAGGATGTACTAATGATGATAGATCATCTTGAAAGTACAATTTTCTTTATGATTGGGGTAAATATGGTGTTAAAACTAACATACACAGCATCCATCCAAAAAAATAACGACAAATAGAAACACAAATTAATAGCAAAGATTTACACATAGGTGTCTATGCCTACAGCCATAGAGGGATTCTTTCACTAATTTGATGTAAACATTGATTACAATCATCTCAACTCTCCTTCTATCTCGATTTATGTGTGATGAATAAAACCTACTCATAATGCATGTAACGGATAAAATTCGTAAAATCAACTTAGCGTTGGAGAACGAGTTCGTTTTTGTTGTTTTGTTTACGAAAGTAACACGTGGACACGAGTTGGGGTCACGTGCTTAAAATAGAGGGATCACACGTTGTCTGATGCACAACGTTCACGTTGTGCGCATTACGACGTCTTTGTTTTCTTGTAGAACAACGCTTCCGTTGTGGCTTGACAACGTGCTCGTTGTCTGAAGCACAACATAACCATTGTACTCTTGACAACGTTTTTGTCGTTACATGAACAACGAGTCCGTTGTCTCACCGACAACGATGTCCTGACTGTATTTTAAGACATCTACACCGTAACCGAGCTTGAGTCAACAACGAGACCGACTCGTAGGAGGAAGTGATCAGGAGGCGATCCATAATTCTGACAGGTGTGCCGAAAGCACTGTTTTGTGCCGAAAGCACTGTCTTGGCATTTAATGCTGGTCACTTCTGCGTACTGTCAGATCCCGGCCGACTGAACTCATAGTAGGCTCTCACGTGTGATGCAACAGGTGACAGATATGTCTGACATATTTGGCAATGAGTGCAAGACACGTGGTATGGACATCTATGGCCATCCATGGTCATCGATGGCCATACCAACCTTACCCTATAAATACCCCGTGATTTTTAGTGCTGGAGATCACGTTTTTGGCCGTACTTCAGAGGATACTTGTTCAGTGCTTCTCAGAATCTTGCGTAACTTTCGGTGCCTATTTCAGAGTTTACTGTTCATCATCTTCTACATCTACTTACTTTACCATCGGAGTACAGGTCAGGGTGTCACACCCTCCACTCCAACCTTCTACCGGTAAATCAGAGCGTGTGTAGAGCTGTAGCTGACGCGTGTTCGTGACGGTATTTTTCCCCTTCAAAATTGGCGTCGTCTGTGGGAACAATCTGTAAACGAACCCCCCTTTGCTCTTTGTGATCATGGCTGATCAGTCATTGGTGTTCGGGCGTGAGGATCAAACCCCTCAGGCCACTCCTTTTGCACCTTCTGTCGTGCACATCCCTGGGGTCAGTCCTTCGTCTGGGCAACCAGAGAGGACCGTGCCTCCTCCTGTTGAGCTTTCTGTTTCTGATCGCATTTTGGCGATGTTGCAAAGGCAGCAGTCTGCTCTGGATCAGATCACCAGGCAGCAGCAGTTGATGCAGGAGAGGCTGGAGGCGTTCGAGCATAGCAGGCTCGAGGTGGATGAAGTGCCACTGCAGAGGCCTTCCGTGAGACGTCAGCTTGACTTCTCTTCTTCTCTTTCTGCACCGGAGAACCGTGAAACCAGGTCTGTGCTTCTTCCTACTGAAGGGGATGTAAGGCAGCCTCAGGTTCGGGCAGAGCAGAGTATTCCTTCAGATCGTGTGGATTTGCGAGAATGGGCAGGGCGAGAAGACTTGAGAGGGGGTACCGGAGGTGCAGACGCCCAGAAGACTTGGGTGACTGCCAAGGAGGTGGAGGCTTTGATCGGTGCTCGTGTTAAGAGCATGAAGGGAGGGATTCCTGACCACTTTGCTCAGTCAGCAAAGGACAACGTTGAGAACTCTCCTTTCACAGACGCCATCAATCAGTCATATACTTCTTCCAAGTTTATAACTCTGATCTTCCCCATGTACACTGGAAGGATGGATCCAGAGGAGCATTTGTTTGATTTCAAACATGCGATAGCTGTTCGCAATCCAGATGATGACCTGTATTGCAAAGCTTTCCCCAACAGCCTGTCTGGGGCAGCGTCGAAGTGGTTTCGGAACTTGCCTCCTGGTTCCATCAGTAATTTCTCAGAGCTCAGGTCAGCTTTTATTGATCGTTTCATTATCAATAAAAAGAAGAAAGCAGGTGCAGATACTCTCTTCTCTTTGAGGATGAAGCCGGCTGAATCCTTGACGGACTTTATTTCGCGTTTCACTGATGAAGTCCACAACATCGATAAAGTCGATGAAGGGAGCTATGTCGCTGCTTTCAAGAATGCTATCCCTAGGCATTCCGAGCTCTATAAGTCCTTGGCTCTTGACTATCCTGTCAAGATGGACGAGATGATGGTTCGTGCCACTAAGTACGGAAGGTATGAGGAGGACGTATCCGTTGTGCCGAAGCCCAGGACGAGAGTGGTGGATGTCGTAGAGAGGACACACCGATCTTCGAAGAGGAAGGAGAAGAAGCAGAGGTACGAGTCTTCATCATCTGAGGACTCACCACCAAGGAAGCAGAAGGAGAGAGTAGTCTATGTGACTCAGCGGGATCAGCCGGTTTAGCGTCCGCTTGAAGGAAACTTTAATCAGCAGCAGAGTAGGACGGAGAGACGTCCTAATGATCAGCAGCAGGCGAGGCAGCAGTATCAGCCACGCCAGGTGCAGCCTCAAGTACAGCAAGAGAGAGGCGTGCAGCCTAGTGAGCGGCGACCTTTTGCAGATCGAGCACCGCCCATCAATTTCACAGTTAGCCCGGCGACCATCATGAGGTCAATGGAGGATCAGGCGTACTTCGAGTGGCCGGTTAGGGCTGTGCAGGATGTTACATCGGGACCCCGGATGCATGAGTATTGTCATTATCACAAGTGCCGTGGTCATCTCACCTACCAATGTCGTATTCTGAGGGAGTACTTGGAGAGGCTGGTTCAGGAAGGGTACTTGGGAGAGTATCTTGCTTCTGGCAACGGCGGCATGGAGCATGTCAGGGAGCCGGTATCCCAGTCTCGTGGAGGAGAACCTGCCAGTAATCCAAGTACCAGTGGAGGAGCTTCCTTTGGCACGATCAATGTCATTTGCCGCGCGCGAGCGCCTGAAGCAGATGTGGAGAGGAACTTCAGGGCGAAGGCCAGGAAGCTGTCTCACGATGCTGCAGTGTGTCAGGTGCAAGTGCCTACCAGAAGCGTTGAGCAGACACTTACTTTCACTGATCGTGATCTGGCAGCAGTAATCCGACCTCACTATGATGCTCTTGTTCTCACCATGAGAATAAGAGATTTCGACATCAAGAGAGTGCTCGTGGATTCCGGGAGTGGAGCAGACATCTTGTAACTTCATGCTTTCACCCAGATGAAGCTGGATCCTTCCGTTCTTATCTCTGCTCAGACTCCACTGTTCGGATTTGATGGCAGCTCGATGAAGCCTGTAGGCGACGTTGTCTTACCCGTTGTGACTGGACCCGTTGTCCTTCAGACCAGGTTCTCCTTTCTGGATGCGCCATCGCCTTACAATGCCATCTTGGGTCGTTGGTGGACCCATGAGATGAAGGCTGTTCCGTCCTCATACTATTAGGTGTTGAAATATCCAACGCAGGACGGGCCTCAAGAGATCAAGGGTGATCAGTTGGCATCGCAGAAGTGCGATTTTCCTGCTTCCGTTGTGCCTCCATAGCAGTTACAGGTCGTTCCCGTTGTGGAAGAGAGCTCGGAAACCTCGTTGTGCAGACCTTCCGTTGAGCCCACAAGAGCTGTCAATTTGGGAACGGAAGAAAAGCCAAAGGTGTTGCAGGTCGGGACGAGCTTGACAGCGAAGGAAGAGCTCGAGTTGCTGAATTTCCTTAGGCAGAACCTTGATGTCTTTGCATAGTCTCACAAAGACATGACTGGCATCGATCCGAGTGTTATCTGTCATCACCTCAATGTTGACCCTGCTATCCCTCCAGTGAAGCAGAAACCTCGGAGGCTTGCTCCAGCTTATCATGATGCAGTGAACGAGGAGATTGACAAGCTGATTCAGTTCGGGTTCATTCAGGAGGTGCAGTACCCTGATTGGATAGCCAATGTTGTGGCTGTGCCTAAGAAGAACGGGAAGGTGAGAGTTTGTATTGACTTCACTGGTGTCAATAAGGCCTGCCCCAAGGACTTTTTTCCTATGCCAAGGATAGACTCGCTCATCAACGCCACTGCTGGCCACGAGATGTTATCCTTCATGGATGGTTATTCAGGCTATAACCAGATCCTCCTGGCGGAAGCAGACCGAGAGAAGACCACCTTCATAACGGAGCGGGGCTTGTTCTGTTATCGAGTGATGCCTTTTGGCTTGAAGAATGCAGGTGCCACCTATCAATGTCTTATGAATCTCATGTTTGGATCACTTCTTGGCAAAACGGTTGAAGTTTACATCGATGATATCGTTGTGAAGAGTCGAGTACGAGGTACTCTGGTGACGGACCTTGCTGATCCTTTCTCTGTTCTGCGATCTTTCAATCTAAAGATCAACCCAGAGAAGTGTACCTTTGGGGTTACCTCAGGAAAATTTTTGGCTTATCTTGTGAGTCAGCGGGGGATTAAGGCTAATCCAGCTCAGATCCGTGCTTTGCTGGACATGCTAGAGCCTAAGTCGAAGAAGGAGATCCAGAAGCTGACAGGCCGGATTGCAACACTCAATCGGTTTATCTCCAAGTCATCCGATCGTTGCAAACCTCTTTTCGAGTTGCTGAGAAAGGACTCCATTTTTGCATGGACTCCAGAGTGTTCTCGAGCATTCCTTGCCTTGAAGGAATATTTAGGCTCAGCTCCTATCCTTTCGGTACCTGAGCCAGATGAAATCTTATATCTTTATCTATCTGTTTCAGAGCAAGCCCTTGGTTCCGTCCTGGTCAGGAGTTGTGATGGGGTGGAGAAACCTGTTTATTTCATCAATAAAACCTTTCTCAAGGCGGAGTGCAATTATAACAAGTTCGAGAAGGTATGTCTAGCTCTTGTCTTTTCTGCGGAAAAGCTTCGTCCTTACTTTCATGCTCATTCTATCGTTGTCATTACAACGTATCCCTTGAAAGTCGTGCTGGGACGACCTTAGCTGGCGGGGAGGATGTCGAAGTGGGTTGTGGCTCTGAGGAGTTCGATATTCAGTATCGGGCTAGGAGTTCAGAAAAGGGGCAAGCAATGGCAGGTTTTCTTTCTGATTTCCCTGTGGAGGAGGAAGCAGAGGAGGTGGTTGTTGATCTTCGAGAACTTCCTATTGAAGTTGACAACGGAGATGTCGTTGTGGATGGAGCCGAGTCATCAGAGTGGAATGATTGGTTATTGTACGTGGACGGATCTTCTAATTTTAGTGGTTCAGGACTGGGCGTTGTGCTTATAAGTCCGGAGAACATCAAAGTGCAGAAGATGTCACATCTTGGGTTCACTGCCTCCAACAATGAAGCTGAGTACGAAGCCTTACTGCTTGGGTTGCAGAGTGCTTGAGAGCTGCAGATCTCCATGTTGAGAGTGTTTTGTGATTCACAGCTCGTGGTGAATCAGGTGAAGGTGTTTATGACTGCAAGGACGACCGGATGAAGCAGTATGCTACTCTCATTCGTTCGCAGTTTGAAGCATTCACCGTTGTGGAGATCAGGCACATCCGGAGAGATGAGAACAGGCATGCTGACGTTTTGGCATATCTAGCTTCCATGGTGCAGGCTGACGAGCCTAAGGCTACTCTGATGGAGTTCCAAGAGTATCATTCAATAGCTCTCCAAGCACAGCGAAAAGTGTTTTTTGTCAATCCAGTTCCGAGCTGGATGACAGGGCTGGTGGCTTATCTGAAGGATGGAATTCTTCCTATCAGTGTGAAGGAGTTGAGGCACATTCTGTTCAAGGCAACTCGTTATGCCTTGGTGCAAGGAAAGTTGTTCAGGAAATCTTTTGGTGGGCCTTTGTTGAAGTGTGTTCATCCTGCAGATGTGGAGAGAATACTTGCTGAGTTGCATGAAGGTATATGTGGTATACATTCAGGCGGGAGAACCATTGCCCATCGAGCTCTGGGGTAAGGTTACTTCTGGCCTTACATGCAGGCTGATGCTCAGAAGTATGTGAAGAAGTGCAGCCAGTGCCAGCTGTTTGCTCGTTTGATTCATGCTCCGGCTCAAGAGCTCAACACTGTATCTCAGCCTTGGCCATTTGCGCGTTGGGGGCTTGATATTGTAAGACCTTTCCCTAGGGCTCCAGGGAATCTGATCTTTCTTCTAGTGGCAACTGATTACTTCTCTCGTTGGATTGAAGCTGTTCCTCTTGCTCGTATCAGAGAGCAAGAGGTGAAGAAGTTCTTGTGGGAACATATCATCTGCAGATTTGGCATACCGCAATCCATCAATACTGACAACGGGAAGCAGTTTTCAGGACGTTTGATTGCCAACTTTTACAGCGAGCTGAAGATCAGGCATGTTTTCTCTTCCCCATATTATCCTCAGGGGAATGGATTGGCCGAGGCAGCCAATAAGAATATTCTCAATGCCTTGAAGAGAAGACTGGAAGATTCGAAGGGGAAGTGGACCGCCGAGCTGCACAACGTTTTGTGGGGGTACAGAACAACTTCGAGGAGTCCTACCAATGAAACTCCTTTCTCTCTAGCGTATGGTATGGAAGCTGTTATTCCTACTGAGATCAGTTTGCCTACAGTGCGTTCTTGGCACAACAAGAAGAAGGATGGAGAGAAAGATCAGAACACAGAGCTTATGGCTATTCATCTCGATCTGCTAGAAGAGAAGCGAGAAGATGCCAGCATTCAGATGAGGAGGTATCAGCAACGATTGAGGAAAACCTACAACAAGAAAGTACAACGGAGAGTGCTGCAGGTCGGTGATCTCGTTCTCCGAAGAGTGTTCCAGAACACGAGAGAGCTTAACAGTGGCAAGTTGGGACCTAACTGGGAAGGGCCTTATATCGTAGAACGATTGGGAAGTCCTGGAGTCTGTTACTTGAAAGACTTACAAGGTAACCTCATCTCAAAATCCTGGAACATTATGAATTTGAGGCAATTCTTTCAATAGAATCTATGTTATGCTACTACATGCATCGTTGTGCTTACAAGTTTTCAGTGACTTTACATAATCATAGTGCTCATATTTCAACATATGACTTGCAATATTATGCGCCTGCTCGTTGTCTACACTATTCTCTGTATGGTTCATCAGTGTAATATTGTGAATGTTTTGCAAGTAATTTCAATAAAATTTTGACTGAACAACCTACTCATAACGAACACGAGTGGCTTATATAAGGGTGTCATCTGAGCAAATCCAGTGGCTTATCCTAATGACATCCTCTGAGCATGTGCTTCGAAACTGAGTTACATTGTGTTCATCATATGAATTTTATTTGTCAGATTGCATTCACATTAAACTACGCAAATGATGTATCTGGAGTAGTACTTGTTCGTAGTGCTTGTTCGTAGTGCTTTGATCGTAGTATTTGTTCGTAGTACTTGTTCATAGTGCTTTGCTTGTAGTGCTCTACTCGTAGTGTTCTGATCGTAGTGCTTTGATCAAAATAATTTGTTTAAGTATGTGCATCTGTTATAATTTTTACCCTCATACATACATTCACATAGTAAAGTGCCATATTCACATCAATGCTGTGAACAGTGAAAATTAATTCAACTACTTGTGCTGTATTGTTTGTGCATACGTTGTGCTACGTTACGAGGTGGAAAGAAACACGTACATAAGAAAGTAAGTGATCCATTCATGCAGAAGACCCATTTCTGGGTAATTACAGTAACAAAGGAAAGAAAAGAGTTTACATCATCAAAAGAGAAACAGAAACATGAAGGGGAGCAGCAGATCAGGCGAGCTCAAGGTCAGCGTCTGTCGTCGTTGCAGCAGGGGCAGAAGTAGAGGCTTCAGCAGTTGGGGTTTTTTCTGGAGTAGCTTCATCGGCAGCAACAGGAGCTTCGGGAGCAGTTGGCTCGAAGTACGGCTCAGCTGGGAGAGGTGTAGGACCTTCGAGAGAGTGAGGTTGCTCAACGCCTTGGACCTCGGTCTCGTTGTCTAGCTCGATCACGTCTTTGCTCTGAAGCTCAGAGAACGTGATGGCGTCCTCTTCATTGTCTTCTTTCAGACGGCCTTGCTGGCGGAGCGATTCGAGTGTCTCTTTCTCGGTCTCTGCCCGATCCTCCTCCAAGAGTGTGTCCAGCTGAGACTGATAGTGTTGTTGCAGTCTCAGGGTCACGGTCCTCTCGATGGTCTCTTCAGCTTTCTTGGCCTCCTCGAGCTCCTCCGCCAGTGCTGTCCTGGCTGCCTCAGTTTCCTCCAGCTGTCTGCCCAAAGCTTGGGAGACGAGCTCCAATTCGCTGATGCGTAGAACAGCGTTCTCTACCTCCTGTTTGGCCTTCTTCTCGGCCTCCTTTGCTGATCGTGTCTCAGCCTCAGCTTTTTCTTGTGCCTTGGTGACAGCTTTGAACTTCTCCTCGACGCGAACAGCGCCAGCTTTGGCTTGAGACTGATCAAAGTCTGCCTTGAGTCTCTCCTCGGCGAGAGTCTTCTCCAGCGTCTCAATCCTGTCTTGCCAGTACTTGATCCCGTCTCGGAGGTGATTGTAGCTATAATGGCTACGATCACAGAGTTCGTGCACGAGCACGTTCATCTGCAAGGAAGTATCCGGGCATTAGCACAATGAGGAGTAAAATTTCAGCAGTAGAGTAAGAAGAAGAGGAAGTAAGAAACTTACTAACGCCACAGACTGGCAGGCGGCGTAGGACAGTTCGGCCAGATTGAGATTGCCGACGTCAGTAATGTCTCGGGGCAACCTCATAGCATGAGTCAGAACTCGGGCGGCCTTGTCGGATCTTTGCACCGAGTCGTTTACAGTCGGTCTCCCGTACCGAGAGAAGTCGGGCGACCAGTCCAGAGCGCTCGCCGGTAGCATACGAGCTGGAAGACTCGTTGTGCCAGCTTCCGTTGCGGCCAGGGCAACCACAGCGGAACTCGAACTGGCTGGAGCAGTTGCAGCTCGAGAGGGGGTAGGTGCCGAGCTGGCTTCGGGCACCGCCGTTGTCACTTCTGCTCCTGGAATTGTTACAGGAACGGCAGAGGTGGAGGGGGGAGCAGCAATGGCTGCGTTCTCTTTCTCTAGGCGTATGTCCGCCTTCGCTTTCTTTCTGGCCTCGTACTCGGCCTGGGTCGGCGGCTTTCTTTTCGGGTCAGCAGTCGCTGTACCCTTGGAAGGAGGGTTCTTCTTCTTCAATGGTGGTGGCGGTGGTGGCAGCAGAAATGCAGGGCGAGCAGACCTTGGCTTCCTACTCAGCGGAGGTGGATCTATGCCAGCCATGTCTTCTTCTTCTTCTTCGTCTAAATTAGTTGCTGGTGAAGGTGCAGAAGTAGAAGCACCTGGATGCTGTTGCTGTTGTTGTGGTTGTTGTTGTCGTCGTTGAGCAGTTGCAATAGGAGTGCTGAAGGCCACCCACGTGTCAGGCTCCAGTGGTTGCCACCGGACGTATTCCCCACCTCGAACACGTTTGATGTTGGTAAGGAGGCCTTCTTCTTCTGGGGCCAACTTCTTATATGGGATCTTCTTTCCGTCAACTGCACACAGAAAAAAGCAGAATGAGTACAACGAGAGTCAGCAGGACGAAAGCATACAACGTACAACGAAAACAGAGTCAGAACAGTGGTGCACAACGGACAACGGACGACCGTAGTAGTATACCTGGTTTCGCTTGGAAGACATTGGGGACCGTAGAATTCTCTGCCTTCCAACCGCCAGACACAACGAAAGGAGTGGCTTTCCACCCTCTTTCTCTATCGAGAATGCCAGAGACGAGCTCTGGATGTAGAGGTTTCTTGTTCCACGAGTAGTAGCAGAACAAACCATCGTCAGTGCCTCGGCATCTGACAGCATGGCAGAAGTGGAATAGATGCTTAGCTTCTATTGGGTAATCGTCCTTGATGAATTTGATCATCATGGACATATATTTGTAGAAGCTTGGATGCATTTGTCCCGGTGCGAGTTGCAGGGTGGACAGAATGTCATCCAGGACGGGATGGAGAGGGAAGCGGAGGCCAGACTCGAGCTGGGAGAGGTAGACGACGGTACAAGCAGAACGCTTATCAATGAGAGCGTCATCTCGCTTGAAGTGGAGATTGACGTGGGAAGGGAAGTCGAAACGTTCCCTGTAGTGGTTCAGATGTGCCAACTGATGTTGGTGCAGAGCTGAGGATTGTTCGATGTAGGCACCATGAGGTGCGCTACCTGTGCAACTGGCCTCATCTTCAGTAGGGCCTCTAACTTCCTCTAACCTAATGGGTTCTACGGAAATGTTGGCAGCCATAATAGTTGGAAGAAACAACGAAAATGAACAAAGAACAGTGAACAGAACACAGAAGAATACCCAGAATAGAATCACTCAAAGAACCAGAGAAGAAGAGAGAGAGGGAGAAACAGTAAGAAATATTAAGGAGAAGGGTGAAGAGCATACCGAACAGAAGACGACTGAGAGAGACTATTAAGAGCTTGAGGAAGATGAACTTTCGGTTGAGAAAAAAATTCGGCAGAGTAACAGTACTTGAAGGAACAGGGTGAAAGAGAAGGTGCGTTCGATGGAGATTTATAAGCATCACAGATATGTGAAACTACACCACAACCCTTCATCAGAGCCGTACACCTGTGTCCAAGGGGAGAAGAGCAGTGGCAAGATCGTCTTTTCATCAAAAGAGAGTAACCGTCAGAGTTATTAAAGCATTTTGAAAATCGAAACGGCGATGATGACAGCCTGTCCGCATTAACGCGACGTGACGGCTAGCACGCGCAACCAGCTGGCGTGAACGGTCGATCTTCTCAGCGAGCGTTTAAAGCACACAACGTTACATCTTCTGGAGCAGTGCCAGGTATGATCTTTTTGTCCGTTTATGACACTTCGAACTACGTTCCAAGCATCATAAAGGGGCAAATTGTAACGGATAAAATTCGTAAAATCAACTTAGCGTTCGAGAACGAGCTCGTTTTTGTTGTTTTGTTCACGAAAGTGATACGTGGACACAAGTTGGGGTCACGTGCTTAAAATAGAGGGATCACACGTTGTCTGATGCACAACGTTCACGTTGTGCGCATTACGACGTCTTTGTTTTCTTGTAGAACAACGCTTCCGTTGTGGCTTGACAACGTGCTCGTTGTCTGAAGCACAATGTAACCATTGTACTCTTGACAACGTTTTTGTCGTTACATGAACAACGAGTCCATTGTCTCACCGACAACGATGTCCTGACTGTATTTTAAGACATCTACACCGTAACCGAGCTTGAGTCAACAACGAGACCGACTCGTAGGAGGAAGTGATCAGGAGGCGATCCATAATTCTGACAGGTGTGCCGAAAGCACTGTCTTGGCATTTAATACTGGTCACTTCTGCGTACTGTCAGATCCCGGCCGACTGAACTCATAGTAGGCTCTCACGTGTGATGCAACAGGTGACAGATATGTCTGACATATTTGGCAATGAGTGCAAGACACGTGGTATGGACATCTATGGCCATCCATGGTCATCGATGGCCATACCAACCTTACCCTATAAATACCCCGTGATTTTTAGTGCTGGAGACCACGTTTTTGGCCGTACTTCAGAGGATACTTGTTCAGTGCTTCCCAGAATCTTGCGTAACTTTCGGTGCCTATTTCAGAGTTTACTGTTCATCATCTTCTACATCTACTTACTTTACCATCGGAGTACAGGTCAGGGTGTCACACCCTCCACTCCAACCTTCTACCGGTAAACCAGAGCGTGTGTGGAGCTGTAGCTGACGCGTGTTCGTGACGGTATTTTTCTCCTTCAATGCATTTATCTATCAGGTACAATGAAATTAACATTATATTACCCCCTACAATATCGGGGAGTTGAGTTTGGTGTACATGGAATCCAAAATAATGATCAACCATAATACGGGGCACAATCATCACATGACCTTATATTGACTAACATCCCCTTAGTAAGCATATACTCAATAATACAAGTTCGAGTATTCAACCATGCTTTTAGTCAATTCGTGAAAGCACCTCACCTAAGTAAAATGCATGAGTTACATGACATATTGTTTTTTTTTTTACTTCCTTACTTGTCCCCAAGTTGTTGTCCTCTTTAACTTATGTTGTTATCCATTTACAACTTTTTTCCTTATCTAAAAATGTCCAAAATCCTTCAAAAATGAAGTAATGAGTTGAGACGTCCCTTGCCAGTTAGGTCAACCTAGAAAAGGCTATCTTCCTAATTAAATGTGTAGCTTCTACTACGCGAGGTTCAAATGAGGAAAGACTTATGATGGATTCCTAAGCCTCTAGAGACAGGGGTGGAGCCACATGGGGCCCGGGCGGCTGAAGCCCCCTCCTGAAATTTTGAAAAAAAAAATTCCTATAGACCTATTAAGGGCATAGCCCGGGAGTGAGGCGGAGCCGAGGGGGGAATATGTGTTCTAACCCCCCCTAAACTGTTGAGTAACAAACATATACCTTACAAACCGACACAAACAGATGTGGCCTATGTACTTGACTCTAAAAAAATATATATCAGGGGCTACGCCCCGAACCTCTATTATTAGCCCCCCTCCCTCCCTCCCTCCCCCGCGCAAGAGAATCTTGGCTCTGCCCCTACCTAGAGATGAGGAAGGTTGTAGCAAACAACGAAATACTTCGATGAGTTGAAAATAAGCATACATCTAGCTATTCTGAGAGCATGACAATAATACCACCACAGTCAAAAAGCCGTGTTCCCTTCAAATAACACACACCCTAATGCCACTAGCTTGCTAAAGCAACTAGATTGGCACTAGCTCTTAGTATTTTTAGCTACATCCTGTGATATGAAATGTCCTATTAAAGGATAGCATGATATATACCCTTTCCTAAACTTTATATACCTAAGAATCTTGTAAATTGCATCAAAGTGTTCTTTTCTAGGGCTTCACATGAATTGACTCACAACACAATTAACATATGCAATTTCCGGTCGGGTGGTCGTAAGGTATATCAGCCAACCAATCAGTCTCCTATACACCGTAGCATCAACTAGACCATCATCGATGCCATGAGTCAGACCGTGATTTTGTTTAATAGGAAAAATTACATGGTTTTTATGGATCATTCAACTTATTTTAATTAATAAATTTCAAGTGCATACTTCTTTTGAGAAAAGAAAATACCATTGTTCGATCTCACCACTTCAATGCCTAAAATGCACGAGGAGCTTGTTTGAGACCATAGAGAACTGACTCATTAAATAAAGGGCTGCCAAACTAAAGAGAAGTCTAGTGGGTATTGCATTCAGCTCCTCTTTCTCTCTTCAAGCTTGTGGATGATGAGTCCTAAAGCTAGCTAGAACAAGAGCTTGATGGGCCGTGGGAAGTATGAAAATTTTCAATGTCCGACCAAGTCTCGATAAACTTCATTTTTCATGTATCTTTACTATTATAATGGGAGAGGCAGGCTACGCCTGAATTTTTTGAAATTCCTAAACTACCCTTATATAAAACAAAACTTTAATTTAATGTTTTACTTTAATTACCAAACTACCCTCATTTGCCTATTTAGAGAATAGAATCACAGTCAATCACGATTGAACTCGGGGAGAGTTCAATCACACCCACGGGTTAACATGTGACCCTTTTAACTCCTATTAACTATGATTAACTCCTTTCCCTCGCTCTCACGTGCATCGCACGTGCCACCCGCTAGTACAAGAATAAATGAACACTATATCTGATAGTCTCAATGGGTAGTGGCTTGGATCATAGAGTTTGCCTTTTCTCGTTCACATTGATAGTTTGAGATCAGTTTAAGCTGCTTTTCTTAGAGGGATCGTGTTTTTGAATCAAATCAAAGCATTGCAACCCGTTAAAAAGTGTGTGCTTTAATGGAGAGAATGGACATGGTTGACTTAGGTTGAGAGTAGGAAAGGCATGAGAGTAGGAATAGTCCTTAATTTTAATTTTGGTTGACTAGGCTCTCTCTTTAAGCGTTTTTTTGGCAGATTTTGACGGATGCTATTCAATTACACCAAACTCTCAAACAAATAACGAATTAGGGGAGAGATCTTTGGACGTTACAACTACATAAAATAAACTACCTATTTGGTTGAGAGTTTGAAACCACTAAAGTTTCTTATGCCCCCAAGTTACAATAAAGGAAGTTTGTTTCGTTAACGACAGCCATTTCTCTATACTATTTCTACATGCTTTACTCCACCCACTTCACGTTATTTTCGCCAATAAAGGGTCCCTGGTATCATTTAGGCTTGAGAGATGCTAGTCCCACACTTTCATACTCTCATTGTGGTGGTAACACATGTCGCTACTTTTCCCAGTTACCAATGGAATAGTTGATATTATAATGACATTTTAAATATTTGTTTTCTTAACTGTTGAAGAATAGCAATGACAAGTGTTGCCATCAGAGTGAGAGTTTGGAAGTGTCCATATGGGGCTAGCATTTCCCGTTGTGAGCCTTCACTTAGATGGATTCCCACTATTTTTTTTTTTTTTAATTAGAATTTTTAGTTCTTAATTGATTAGACGGTCAAGATATGCTTGAGTTCAATCTGAGTTTTGGGCCCATAAAAGACTTGGCGGCCCACACGATTGAATCGTTTGCTTAGCAGGTAGTCTATTGGGAATGTACGTACTCAAGTCCTTCACAAATTTTCATTTCAGATTTTGCTAGTTTCACTCTCACACTTGTGCATTCGCCCCAAAAGGGAATGAAAGACAAGAAATTTTGTTGAGGCCAACATTGACCTAAGACGCCTTACTGGCCAAATGCATAAGGAGTAGAGTGCAGCCTAGAGATGGAATCAGGATTTTCTAGTTTGGGGTGGAGGGATGGGTATGCAATGGCAGATTGAAAATTGCAATAATTATTGATGGATTTTTGTGGAGAATGATTAAGCAAGTACAAAATATTTGGAGAATGCGGGCTGTAGCCCCTTTTCTTTTGATGACTAATATTGGGTTTGTGGAGAACTGATTTCGTATGTATCTTAATTATGGGTATTGTGTCTACTTGTTTACCAGATAGTTGTATATTGTCCTATGGCTATCTCCTGTTAAATAATTAAATAATACGAAATAAAAAATATATTTTATTTTCAAAAGTTCAGTTATGCTCTTATCCCTGGATATGTTCTATTAAAAAATCAAATAATCTACTATAATTTTCTGACCGGACAACTACCCCTTCTACAATGATTATACTCAATTAAGCAATTAAATAACTTAATAACAAAATAGATTTTCCCATAAGTTTAAGGGCCACCTGCCCATTCCCATGGCTATAGCTGCTATGTCTTAAAAAAACTATTGTTCTTCAAAAATTGAGGGGGGACACATGCCCCCATTTTGAGTGCAGCTATCATTTATTTCACTCCTCACACTCATCACCAAGAGTGGAGCTAGCAATCCCCATTACGATAATGTCCACCAATCCACCCCCATATTTTATGGAAGGATAATGCTAGCAACACTTTAAAGAGCCACCCTCCTTTTGATTGACGAGTTGCTACTTGAAAATACGTGTCTTTCCCTTAATGGAAAGCAATAACAAGTGTTTTCTCTTTGAAAAAAGTAAGATTAAAAGCTAGCATTACCTTTTATGGAAAATAGTTGTAATGCACTATATACTATATAGTCCTATGGCTACTCCTAAATATACTCTCATACATACTCTCGAATTTTAATCATTCATGACTAATCATTAAGGGTCGAGATTAATGCCGAGTTGGCATGCTTTTGAGAACTATAATGGCTGTAAACTCTAGCATTTATCTAATTTATTAAAAAAGTAGAAAAAAACTTGACAACGATTTCCGTTCTAAACAACGTAAGCCTAAGTTACATAAAATAAAGCCCACCTTCTTTAACTTTCCTTATCAATTTGATCACTTCTAAAACTTAAATAATTAAACAACTCAATGGCGCAAATAACTATAAAAAAATTAAAATTTATTGTATAAAGTATAAACTATAATACCTCCAGCGTATTACGAGGGTTGTGGATCGAACTAAATAATAATACTCAACTAAATAATAATACTCACCTGCCTCTGCTTATCTTATTAGCCATGTAAGAAGGAAAAATTAGTAGGCAAGGAAGATAAATAAAACATAATAAACCCAAACTAACAAAGAAAAATCTTAAGAGAAGTCAAGTATCTCGTGGAAGAAAATGTAGCAAGATGTAATACACAATACAGTTATAGCCTCATTTATATATATATATATATATATATATATATATATATATATACTATTATAATGCGAGATGCATGCGTAGATGATATTTTCGAAATTCCCAAATTACACTTATATAAAAACAAAACATTGATTTAATGTTTTACTTTAATTCTCAAACTACACTTGCCTTTGATTTAATGTTTTACTTTCATTCCTAAACTACCCCTTGTCATCTATCTATTTAGAATCACAGCCAACCGCGATTGACCTTGGGGAGAGTTCAATCACACCCGTGAGTTAACAAGTGCCCCTTTTAATTCGTATTAATTATGGTTAACTCATTTCCCTCGCTCTCACGTGCATTGCAAGTGCCACTAGCGAGTTCAATCAGGTGTCGTTAACTCCTTCCCCTCGCTCTCACGTGCATCGCACGTGCCACCCGCTAGTAACTATTATAATGCGAGAGGCAAGCGTAGCCTGATTTTTCTGAAATTCCCAAATTATCCTTATATAAAACAAAACTTTGATTTAATGTTTTACTTATTTCCCAAACTACCCCTTGCTCATCTATCTATTTAAAGATAGTCACAGCCAATCGCGATTGAACTCGGGGAGAGTTCAATCGCACCTACAGGTTAACATGTGTCCCTTTTAACTCCTATTAACTGTGGTTAACTCCTTCCCTTCGCGCGTGCCTCCCGCTACTATATATATATATATATTAATGAACGGATAAACAAACGATGAAATTTAGATAAGATAGAAATATTTTCTGATTGAGGAGAGAGAGAAGAAAAATAAAAATCTTAGTCACTTATCTATTAACTAAATATAAGGCAGACTTTTTTCTCCCCTCCTCCTTTCGCCACGTAAGATTATAATGTTCTCATCTTATGACACATGTCACACTGATCACCTTGTTCTTCTCATTCTCAAACGACACACCTCTCTCTGTCTCTTTCCTCTATCTTCTATCCTCAAACGACACAACTCTTGTGAAGAGTTATCTCAAATGTATAGATTAGTATTAACCCATTAATTGAAAAAAAAATAAAGACATGTTGATTAGGCACCCTATCCCAATCTCTATCCACACTACTCTTTGTTAGAGTTCCCAATAACCTCATCCATCTTCCCTATTAAAGGGCCGGAAGTGAGAAAACGTGCGTGCGCTACCTTCTTCTTCTTCATCTTCATAAATTCTGAACTCACTCTCTTGGTTATTTGGATCAAGAAATCCAAACTCATCATTCTCTCTTGGTTGTAAATTGAAATTTTGATTCCCTTTTTTGTGCAAATCAGGTTTTAGTAGGGGTTTTGTGCGGTGCGGGATCATCCTAACCGCCCACCTGTATGTGTGGTGCGGGATCGAGCATCTTGAGGTTGAGCAGGTTCGGATGGGAATGTAGAGAAGGGGTATGGTACTGTTGCAATCATGAAGGGAGAGTAGCGAGATTCATATGGGGGTATCTCGGTGGCGGCCAAGGCTGAGGTATTTAGAATCAAATTTTTTCCTTGATCACAATATTGTGTAGTTATCATCAATTTGTAAATTCAATTGAAATTATGACAATAGATGTTACGGGACATGGAGAATTTGGTTATGCTTCATAGCATACACTAGATGTACATAAATTGTTTGTGGTGTATGATTATTGAATATTTGTTTTTTTAGCATTTAGTTTGAGAAAGGTGTTTGATTAAGGATGTTAATTTTGTAGCTTTTAATTTAAGGTTAGTAATGATTATTAGAAATAGAGAACAATTACATGTGCAATTAGGTCTCACAAGCATATGTATTACTTCTATATACATAAATAAAGTATACCATAATTTTATATTAGAATATATAATCTTAAAATCTGTGCTATTAATAATGTGTATTAGACAATTTCTTTTCATCCAATTTGCATTTTTCAATTTTATTTTATTTTTTGTCCCGTGCGATGCACGGGGTGTTTTTGGTAGTATTTATTATAAGTAAGGATTATCTAATAAAAAATTTAATCACTTAAGATAAGATAAGTCGGGACTTTCCAATCGATTCCTCGTTTTTGGTTAATTCAACTACAATACAAGTCGGTAGCTCAAGGCAAGACAAAGGACTTTCTTATAGTCCTTTCAAGCCTCTATTAATAAATTGTCCTTTCAGGTCTCTATTAAGGAGCGTTTTAGCTCCATTTCTTGTATCTTTCTAATATGGTTAAATAAAATGTTAATTAAGGGGCATGCCAAGGTCCTTTAAAATGTTCTGGGTTAATTAACAATTTTTTTTTTAAAAAATAAATAATAAAGAGCCCTTAACAAGGTTTGAACACCTCACCTCTTGCGTGAGTGGTAGGGGTGTGTCCTTCGATAGAGGGAGGTCTAGGATCCAATCCTCTTGGGTATGAGTTGCAAGAGCTTCACTGCCTAAGCTAACCTCTGACCGTACTGACTCTACTACTCTACTAATGTATGTCTACACCAAAAAAAAAAAGTTTGAAATGTTAAAAATATCAATAAATTTAGCCCCAAAACCGATTATTTCTAAAACTTTGATTATTTCGGCAAAATGATAAAAGAAAATTAAAATATTTTATTGAAACAAAATATTCTCACTAGCCCGTGTTTCACCAAATTTCAACTGAAATAAGTAATTTTTTGTATCTAATATATTTACATAAATATCATTATTCTAATTTTTGAAACAAATTTTAAAAATTAGGAAATTTCACGAAAAATTGAAAATATATCAAATTTTTTGAAAAGTATTTCAATAAAATATTGGTTTATGTTAAAAAAATTATATGAAAAATTTTGGCCGAAATCATGAAGCTTGTGATAAATGTCATTTTGGTTTCGGAGGGGGGAATGACACCGAAATTTGGTGAATTAATTCCAAAATTTCAAATCATGGTACTTACCAATATAATAGTAACAAAAAAGGGAGAATGTAATGGGTATTACTTATTAAAAAACAATAAAATTTTAATTACCAAAATAGATTGCTATTAAAAGAAAAATAGATTGCTATCTAATAAAATAATATAATACGTTCAAAAAAATTATTAAAACATATATTTTTTTTAATTGAAAAGAAAACACGGTACTGTCATGCAGTTTTCTTTTTTTTTTTTTTTTTTTTTGGGGGTGGGGGGCATACATCTCTCCCTTTTTATCACCACATGTCGGATGATGTGTGGACATCCGAGCGCACGCCTCGGCCGCCGTCCACTAGAGGTAATCTTTTTTTTTTGGTAAACTCAGTAACACCACCAGAGGTAATCGGATGCCTTCTTTTGGTGGGTAATATAATATGTATGATATCATTTGGTAGGCAAAAACGAGCTGGTTAGGCAGAACCAAAACCAGTTGCAGATAGATGTGTACGTCATGATCTCTCTCAACACTCAAAAGTCTCAAGCTAGGGGATGATTTTGTTTATTACTTTCTAGAGTTGCATTTAGATGAGCATAGATAGGAAATTAGCTTGGACATACAAATAATGCACGTAAAAGATGACACCTTATGGATGAGATATACATATATTTCGTCACCGTTGAACTCGGTACGCATATGCAACTCTCTCTCTCTCTTACGAAGTTGATTATCTTGCATGGGAATTTAAATGGATTTCTCTCATCTAACCCTTCAAAAGGTATGATTCATCAACATATCCACACTACTCCACGCGGATTTTAACGTACCCTTTTTCCAGAGAGAGAATAAGTCGACACCTTTTTTTTTCTAACTACGGTTGAAAAAAATTAATATCTTTTCCTAAAAATAGGATAGGTGGGTGAGCCCTATGGGTGGGTGAATCTTAACCACAGTTAAGGGGTGTCTAAAGGGACACATGGCGACCTCAGGGGCATAAATGGACTCTCCGAGTCTGGTTATAAAAGTAGAGGATTTCATTCCTTTGGTCTTTTTAAATCATAGAAGCTATAGAAGAGGTTGGTTAAGTGCAGAAAAAACATGAAGTTGTTAAAGGAGATGCTCTACCGTTACAGGTTGCCTGCCAACCTGCCTCGGTGAAGCCTCAACGTTCCTCAACCGTTCTCACTATTCCAAACCAGGAAAGTCGAATTACCAAATGATCCACTTACTTGATCCAAACTACGATAGTGCCCCTCATACAATAGTAACATATTAATATGGTATTATTACATTAATGGCTTTTAGTTTTACTTGTCTTTGCTCAAAGAGAAGGGAGACTCTGCAATGGGCTTTTAGATGATCTTCTGGATCTTAAATGGGTTGGATTAATAAGTAAGTAGATTTCACATAGAAAGATTGTCAAACCCACCATTGGATGGGTCTCACTAAGAGGTTTCTGATCAGGCGAAATTCAGTGAAGCATTCTGCAAGGAGCTTTGAGAAACCATGCAACCAAAGTCTGTTTCTGACCTAGATGACCCTTTGGTTTTTTTTTTTGGTGAAAGATGACCCTTTGGTGGGTACCCATGAAAATGGGGTTCCGAAATCCACATGGAGACAATGTGTAGGTCTTATTCACGGATGGATCTTTCCGTAGTTCCGATCCGAATGCAAAATCCATGGTAGTACTACTCTAGAATTTATGATTTTTATTGTATTTAGAAGCATTTTGAGAAGAAAATGACTATAAGAAAAATGATAATATGTTATAGGTAACTCATTTATTAAATTAGTAATGTTGGTAATAATATTAGACAAATACTACTACACTACTACTACTAATAATAATAATATTAATATTAATAGTATTAGTAACAATAATGAAGATGGATCTTGTAACTAACAAAGGGTTTTATTACTACTAACAATCCAAATCTAAGATGCCATTTCTTTCTCATTGGATAAAGTACGAGCGTAGTTAAGAACTTGGGCAATGCTAGCTACACTTTCTTTTCTAAATTCACTTTTTTCGATGAGAAAGAAATGTGTTATTGTCTTCCATTAAGAAAAAGACACGTGTTTTCAACTAACAATTTCTTCTCTAATAAAAAAAAATAACGAGTCTTCAAAGAAAGTGACGCTAGCATTATCCTAAGAACTTGGGCTTCCCATGATTGCATCAAATTAAGACCAGGTGGGTTTGGGTCATGCAAATATCATGAGGTATATAGGATCCTAGTTTTAGATGGGCTTTGCTACAGACACCCCCTTAGGGCCGAGACCACCGAGACTGTGCTCTTAGAGCACGGGATTTAGGTGGGCCCATTTCACATGGTAGGCCCCACCTGAAATCCCGTGCTCTTAGAGCATGGTCTCTATGGTCTCAGCCCTAAAGGGGTCTCAGTAGCATTTCCCTTTAAGATGGACTTTGCTACTGAGACCCCTTTAGGGCCGAGGCCACCGAGACTCTAACCCTATGTTTGGTTGCCGAGAAAATAAGTAAAAACATGGAAAAGAAAATCAAATTGGACAAAACACAAGTAAAAATTGCATTAGAAATCCAAAATTTTCTTCTCTTTTCCATGATTTAACCTATTTTCTCGGCAACCAAACATAACATAAAGGAATTTACAATTCCTTTCCAACCTAAAGCACCTAACCCTAGTTGATCCTTCTGCAGAGGCTCTTTCGGTCATTCAGAACAAAATCAAGGGTATCATGAAATAATACTTCAAAACAAGGGTTTTTTCTGTATTCCTTAAATAGGTGAAAAATGGTGTCAAGTTCTCAAACTTTTTAACAAGATATAAAAAGAAGAGATAAAAAGGAAGCTAGTAGAGGGAACAATGCCTTAGGAGAAGAGGGGTGTTTTAACAATTTTAGCTTAAAGCTTTCAAACAAGTGGGACAAGCAAATCTCTCTCTCTCTCTCAAGAGATGAGATCAGATTAGAGTTGTGGAACAGGTAGCGTGAAACACAATCCTCAAAATGCCTTTTAAGTGGCTTTAAAAGGAAAGATACAACGACCAAATAAACCTAGAGCTTATCAAAAGGCTACATATATATCTTCCTTGTATGATTGTGAAGATAGACAACTTAGATATTAGAAATTCGGTTTAGATGTCCATGAAAGCAGTTGAGACCTTCCTCATGTGACCCAAACCACAAACTTCACTCTAAAGCAAGAACATAAGATGTGGGCAAGGTTCAGAGCTTCGAAGATCGCCAAAGGTATTTTAATACAATTTTGTTTTTTATTTTATTTCGATACCTAAGAGAGAGAGATTGATAAATAGATATCGGATAGAAGTTACTGTAAAGATAACATGCTCATCTTCCCCGATGGTTGATATTGATGGGAAGGTCTTGGACAATATATGGTGTAATACCATGTTTAAAGTCTTATTCAGCAATGAAAATTAATATAAAATATTTTTTTTTCTAAATTTTGTTTAAGTATTGAGGAAAATTTGTGTCCACTTTGTTTCTGTTAATTAGTTTACTTGAAGTTCATCTAAAAATGAATTGACTTGTTTATTAAAGTTTACTTTGAAACTATCCTCTCTTTTTTTTCATTTCTATCCGAAACATCGCAAAAAATCCAACCACTTATTGAATTCTTATTATATATTTTTATTTTCTTTTTTATATCTTAATAGGATGAAATTTGTAGTTTGACTAAATTATCTACACTTCCAATAGTGCATACATGTTCATATACGTTGAGAGTCCATCGATGTTCATAGACTGAAATTTTGAATTGAGTACATGTTGTGTTGCTATGTATATATGGAAGGATTGGGTTAGTATTTACTGGTTCAAGCTTGGTATTTAACTGATCATTCAAAAGTAGGCACTGGCTCATATGATTATGAGCATCCTTTCTTGTAATTTTCAGATTACAACCATCAAGATATTGATAGAAAAGAGATTCTACTGAATAGCTTGATTAATTACAATGGCTCCTCCTTAAAGGATTATATAGAGATTACATGAGTCTCAAGATAGAAACAATATCACATCATAATCATATCTAATCCTAAACAAATCTTCTGTATTCTCTAAACCTATCTCTAATAGATATTGTCCATAAATAGAGCTTTGCAGAACAAAGGGCATGCAGACCCACATAAAATAGCACCTGCAATTAAATTTTTATATGATCTACATCAGAAATTGCTAAGTTAATTTATCAAATTCGTTTTTTGTTTTGTCTTTCAGATGGCGAGGAATTGAGAGTTGCCCGTCGAAGCTTCAATGTTAATGAGGAGTACCTCAGTGCATTGAGAACCAAATCATATGCCGATTTCTTCACTAGAGCCCAGTTACTCGTAAACAAGTCATCATCCCCGTCTTACAGCCATAGCAATATATTTGAAATCCTCCTCGAGCCCGGGCAAGAAACCATTGCCACTATTCTCGAATCGACCATCTTTTCTAAGAAACCTAATCTCAAAGACCTCATTCTCAAGTACTTCAATATTAGTGCCGAGGCGTCTAGAATTTGCAGTCACCTTCTAACAAGTATCAACCAAATCCAGTCTAACTACCAATTTATCCAGCAGGCACTTGATATAATTGGTGATTATTCTCCCGAGCAATCAAACTATGTGATGTCTGAACTCAATTCATTTTATCTCCTGAACAACCCATTTTCCAATCCTAATCAAGATGATTTCAAGATGATTCATGATCAGTACTTATCAGTGTTGCACCACCTAAAATCAAATAGAAAAAAAGTGACTAGGAAGATTAAGTTTATCAAATATTTCAAGCAGGCAACGGGAATTTGCATAACGGCAGCCTGTGGTTTGGTTGCAGTCACAGCTATCGTTCTAGCAGCGCACACCCTCACTGGGTTACTGATGGGACCAGCAATCTTCAGTTTCCCACCGATGCGATTGAAGAAAAAGGTATTAAACTTTAAATTTTTAAGAAGTGGGTTTCTTAGGAAAGTTGTGGAGCAACTTGATCTAGCAGCTAAGGGAACCTATATTTTGAATAGGGATTTCGATACAATGAGTCGAATCGTTGCCCGTATTCACGACGAGATTGAACACAACAAAGATATGATACAGTTCTGTCTGGAGAGGAGGGCAGATAGGTTTCCTTTGCAAGAAGTGATGAAAGAGCTTAGGAAGAGCAATATTGGGTTCATGAAGCAAGTAGAGGAGCTTGAAGAACAAGTATATTTATGTCTTGTAACGATAAATAGAGCCAGAGTATTAGTGATTAAGGAAATGACAACATCTTGTGTAGATAATTTAGTGCAATAGCTATGAAGGACATGTATATTACGTTCTTTAATTTTGTGTAATTATGAAAATATTGCCTTAAGTTCTTACGAGGCCGCTCTCTTTTTGATAGGTGCAGATTATATTACATGAGATGAAACATATTGTTGATTAGCCGAATTCATAGTATTAATTAATTAGATGTCTTTCAACCAGTGAATTCACATAAGAAGAAGAAGAAAAAGAAAGAAGAAAAAAGAAGAAGACACCGCATCAACTATTGATTCTTAGAGAGTTTAGGAAACCTACTCCATTTAAGGAGTAGTCTCTTAGTGCATCATCGCTTGCTGGTTTAGGGGTAAGGTTTTATGTTCCCTCATTGATGTAATTGACGTTTTAATAAACATGTAGAGGTCTTGCCTAACCCTCTTCCCTCACCGACTGGATTTGTTTCAAAAAAACAGTATTAGATGCCTCAGGAACATGTTTACCTGCAATAATTATATTGAGGCATCATATCCTAGTAAACTAGGAGCGATAAAACTAGTTTATTGTGATTTGCAATCCATTTTGAGAAGTTAAATGATAATATCCAATAATCAAATATTTTTGATAAACTAGCTTAATTAATTATCTTCTATATATAAATTTATTGCTATTATGATTTGCATTCCATTTTGAGAAGTTAAATGATAATATCCAATAATCAAATATTATTGATAAACTAGCTTAATTAATTATCTTCTATAAATTTATTGCTAAGAAGCTCCTCAAAAATTTGAAAAATAAATAAATTGATTTCTCTAATCAATTTCAAACAAGAATTCAACTAGTGACATTCCCGTAGCGAGAGAGCTAGATACTCAATGGAGTTAATAAAGAAAGAGACTAGATCAGGAACTAACTAGTTCATAATAAATAGAGTTTTACATGCCTACAAATTATTGGTATTATGATTAGGGCTGCACAAAGCCCGATCGGCCCATTGATGTGGCTCGGCTCGGCCCGATATCAGCCCAAATTTTAAGCTCTAACGGGCCAAGCCAAGCCTAAAAAAAAGCCTAAAAACTCAATCAAGCCGAGCTCGGGCCAACCTTGTACGGCTCGGCCCGACTCGATTGAAGTTCGGTTCGGCCTGAACTCGGCTCGAATATTATTAAAAGATAATAAAAATATTATTTATATATCATTATTATATATATAAATAATAGAAAATATTATTTTTTTTTAAAAAAGGATTCAAGCCGAGCTCGAGCCAAGCCAAGCCCAGCTCGAGCTTGAATCAATTCAGGCCAAGCCGAGCTTCGAGCCACGATTTTGAATTTGGGCCAACCTTCAAGCCGCACTTTCAAGCTCCATTTCGGGCCAAGCAGGGCTTCGGGCCTCGATCAAATCCATTCAAGCCGAGCCGGGCTTGGCCCGAATACAGCCCTAATAATGATTCAGTCACTGTATATAACTGTATTTACGCTTTCATCGTAATCATTCGTTCTGCATCATAGTGATGTCTCATTTGTCAAATTTCACCATCTTCGTTCAAATCGCCCAAACGAGGTTTCATTTGTAAAAACCGAATTCGGACCGAGCCTGGCCCAATCCACTATGTTAGGGTACGACTTCGGCTTGCATTCAGATCCAATTGCATGAGCCGGACTAGGTTCAACATTTCCTTTACCGGGCTGGACCTGAAAAGCACAAACCAGTCCCATCAACAACTTTACCCTTTACACACTGCGGGGATAGCCCAGCGATTGTGTATCCCCCTCACTAGGAGGGAGGTGCCCGGGTTCAACCCAGGAGGGTGTGTGTGGTTGTTGATTCCACCCTGAACAGGGACTAACCCCTACTACTAACCAGACTGCCAAAAAAAGTGAGGAAAAAAAAGCTTTACCCTTAGATACCTATAAAAATAAAAAGTTAAATAAGAAATATTTTATAGGAAAATAATCACCTCCTCCGTCGGTGACACGAGAAGGGGTGTCTTGGCTCCAATTTTCTTGCCTTGTGTCCTCCTTCTAACCTTATTTAACTGTGGTTAAGATTCATCCATCCTTAGGGTTCACCAATCTACCCTTGGTTTTAGAAAAATAAAATTTTAAAAAATTAACTAAAGGGTTAAAAAAAAAACTAACCCTAGTTAATGGGAGTTGAAGGGTCGGCTATTGGAGAGGAGGAGGAATAGTCCCCGACGAGGGGACTATTGTTCTATTTTATATACTAGCAAATACCCCGTATGATGCATGGGTGTGATATAATAATAATAATGAGACTTAACTTTGACAGCTTGTTGAAAATGAAACCGATTATGTATATATAAGTAATATGTTGCAACCCGCCTCCTGTGGTGTGACCCAATGGTGTGGTGTGGCCTCTCTCATTGAGAGGTATCGGGATCCATTCCCCGGTAATGAGTAGCAAAAACTCTAGTCCTGAATGCAAACTACTAACGTAGGTAAAGGATACCCTCCAACAAAAAAAATGTGTAATATGTTTTTTTTGTTGGGAAGTGTAATATGTTTATAACATATATATGTACATGTCAATTTCGGATACCAAATAAGTATGACAAATATATCTTTATCTTTATAGTCCCATAGTTGGTGATGGAATCTTACACTTTAGTCACAATGCAATATGTGAGATTTGCAATAATAGTATTGTATATTAGAAGAACAAAATAATAAATTGATATCTTAGCAAATTTTTATATGAAGAACATTATGGAAGTTCTAAATCCCTCAATAGAAGAGTTGGGTGATTTTGTTACTAAAGATTGTAGTTGTAGAGCAAATGAAATCTTAATAAACATATAATGACATGACAATTCATATGTACATGGACCAATGAGGACCAACCTTAGGTTTGCAAATGGATATCCCAAGTTCGCCTATCACTTCTCAAGAAAATATCAATTTTTTTTCAATCGTCAAGAAATATCAATTTTCAAGATATAGAAGATATTACCTCAATTACCGGATCTGCAATTTAATCCATAATATTCAATTTTTTTTTTGGCATGCATGCATGATATAATTACTGAATGCGCTCGATAGCTATCAAGTGCTAGACAGTCCGATCCAAAATTCAAAGGCGCCAAAATGATAGTCTAACTTGCATGTATTAAATGTTGGACCTCATGCCATCAATTTTGGGCTGTTAGATTTTCGATCGTTACGGTCCAGAGTGCATGATAACATTTGGCAAATTTTTTATTGGTTAAGAGACGATTTCATGTAATCTACCAACAAAAAGAATTAAAATAAAGGAACTAAGACAATGTCATTATAGATCCAAACACAACCAAATGAATATAATAGTCAAAAATATCATTGCTAACTTCTATCTTGGACAAATTTACACAATGTCTTTTTTATCCTGTTATATACTCCTATTTGAATACATATGCAAGTTTATATTAAGGAGATATGTTTGAGGGGGAAGCAATTCTTGACCCATTGCTAGTGTGTCCTTCATTTTCTCTTCATCTTAACCCCACGTGTCTACTAGCATGGCACATTTTCTTAATTAATCATTTATTTAATAAAAATTATTAATTAAAGCCATTATAATTTGGTATTTGATCTCGTTTGATCCACGGTCAAATCCAGAAAAGGGTTTGATTGTTGAATATCCGCCTGTCTCTTAACCTAGATCAAATACAAAACTTGCTAATCGGGCTTGTGGCTAACCGTAACAACAAAAAAAAAAAAAATGAGTGAGGCTTCTAGAAGGTTCTATTTAGGCAGTTGTGTTGGGATGGGTCATGCCATGAGTTTAGTATTAGATCATATTTGAGTCTGGTTTAAGAGGCCAAGCCCCAAAAAAACGAAAACAAACAATACCCATCATCAATATAGTAGTAGCTCTTATTGTCACTAAATTCTCTTGTTTAAATCATGAAGAAAGACAAGGAGGATGTATAGAGATCTATCCTAGTGTATTGTCGTTTAAAAGAAGGTACCTAATTTTTGGTCTATTCAGCCTCAAAACTTGTCGTACTCAAACCCGTAGACGAAAAAAGTAAATCTAAAAAATAATATATACATCAAATGACAAGATCAATAGAAATCATATTGTCGCTGTATCAATTATCGTATTTGGTTTTAATCTTTTGGACTCGCTCAACGTCTGTGTAAAGGCAGAGATTCTTGTGCTTCATGCGTTAAAAAAAAAAAAACATAGTTGATAATTTAGTCATCTAACGTGGGCAGGTATACAAATAGCCACAAAATCTGAACCGCATATTAACACAAAACTTATTTGGGAGAACACCATTCTCAAGCAAGCGGGTGCCTATCTAGCATGAGCGTTAGATAGAGCTTGACAATAGGACCAGGACTTGCAGCATTTGAAGCAACTGGTGTCACAATATCTTAGAAGCATGTTTGGCTTGCTCCCATTAACCATCCAGGCACCTACTTATCTGACATTTTCTCTAGTTATGCTACCACAATGGGCTCCCCAGTTTCAACCATCTCTAAGTATTGTTTGGTCAATCAATAAATTACAATATGTGCTCTCATTCTCTGGGACACACAATATATGAACATACTTTTGTGAACTTGTGGGATCCTTTGAATGGAGGGCCATGAACTTTTAAGTTTGCACTGGATTTAGAGTTTAGATAAATAATTCCACACTAAAATGTGCTTGAGACATTAAATAATAATATATAAAAAAAAAGATGAAAGAAATTAAATAACTCATGGTTATACGCTGGTAGACAAACAACACATAATCTAAACCATGGATTAACAAAAAAAAATTTGATTAAAAAAATGAAAAAAATCTAGAATACTCACCGCACTTGTTTGATTCGGGAAAAGAGGGAAAGTGAGAGAGATCACTCAAAAGGGAGCGAGAGATATATAGGGGAGTGATTAGAGAGGCATTGGAGGCTCAACTCTTTAAGGAGAGAGAGATGAAGTGAAATGGTTTCGCTGGGAGATGTAAAAGTCTAGGAATCCTCTTTGTTAGGAATGAAGGTTTAACTATTAAGAATGGAGATTTCGTTGGAAGATGAATGGTTATTTCCTAGGTACCGTTAACTATTTTCCTATAAACTATGAAGTATAATAATCTGGGTATTTATTATTATAATAATTAATTGAGGTGGGTAAGGAGAGAAGAAGGGTTGAAGAGCAATAATTAATTGGGGGTGTGTAACGTGTAAGTTGAAGAGAGGCAGTTACACTTATAAGTTAACGTGTAACCAATAATTAAGTGTGTAACGTGTAAGTGGCTTTATTAGGAACTAGCGGGTGGCACGTGCGATGCACGTGAGAGCGAGGGGAAGAAGTTAACCACAGTTAATAGGAGTTAAAAGGGACACATGTTGACCCATGGGTGCGATTGAACTCTCCCCGAGTTCAATCACGATTGACTATGATTCTATTCTTTAAATAAATAGATGAGAGTAGTTTGGGAATTAAAGTAAAACATTAAATTAAAGATTTGTTTTATATAAGGGTAGTTTATGAATTTCAAAAAATTCAGGCTACGCCTGCCTCTCCCATTATAATAGTAAAGATTAGTGGTAATTAAGTGGATAAGGGGGCAATAATTAAGGTGACACATGGTGATAATAGAAAGAAAGAAGAAGGTAACACGTGGCGATAACATGAACCTAAAATGAAGGATTTTGAGAGATGCTACTTAGAACCAACCAGCATATAGTATTAGTATAGATTTGAAACACGAGATCGAATCACAGGCAATCATTATTGAACTTTGGAGAGTTCAATCACACCCACACATCAACACTCGTTCTTTTTAACCCATTAATTATGGTTAAGATTTATTAGGGTTCAACCATCTAACCTTAATTTCTTAGAAATTGTTTTTTTTAATTAATCTTAGATTTAACCATAAGATTTATTTTTTAAAAATATTTTTTAGCTTAAAAATAAGGTTAGATTGTTGAACCTAAGGATTAAGGAATCTTAACCACGGTTAATAGAGGTTAAAAAGGACATAACTGTTGACCTGTGGGTGCGATCGGCTCTGATTGGATCTCATTTGAAACACCTTCTCCGTCTGCTGATTTCCTCTCCCCTTTCCTCCAAGTAATCAAAACCACAACACTCCCTTCAATATCTTACCGTTGTCTCAAATTTTGTTCAGTTTCAAATGGCTTCTTCTTTCTTTACTCTTTTTCTCTCCATAGCCTCGCTTTCTCTGGTTTATGCAAATCCCGGCGAGAGCTACTCAAGAGAGCTTCTAAGCTCAGCAAAGAGAGAGAAAAACTGGTTGGTCTCTCTTAGGAGAGAAATTCACGAAAACCCAGAACTCCGATTCGAAGAACACAACACAAGCGCTCTTATCCGAAGAGAACTTGATAGACTCGGCGTCTCATATTCCTTCCCCTTCGCCAAAACCGGTGTGGTCGCACAAATTGGATCTGGGTCTCGCCCAATTGTCGCTCTTCGAGCCGACATGGACGCACTCCCATTGCAGGTTTTCAAACCCATTTCTTTGTGGGTCAAAATTGTTTAGTTTTGGTTTGAATAATCTGGTTTTGATGGATTTTGGTGGGTTTTAGGAGCTTGTGGAGTGGGAGCATAAGAGTAAAATTGATGGTAAAATGCATGGATGTGGTCATGATGCCCATGTGACAATGCTTCTTGGAGCAGCTAAATTGCTTAACCAACGGAAAGATAATCTCAAGGTTAGTGTTTGATTCGATTCTGTAAATGGGTTCTCATAATTTTTATAGATAAAAAGTTTGAAATTTTTCTTTGGAGTTCTTGATGTTTTAATGTGCAGAATTTTGACATTCCATTGAGTTTTTTGTTTTTTTAATGGAGAAGATGATGATTGTGGGAATTGATTTGGTGTCTTCCTTCTGCTTGTTAGGAAAATTCGTTTAATCAATATGTAGGTTATTCACTTGTGGTAATTGTATCTTTAGTTTTTACCTTTGATGAGAGACTTATCCGCAGTCGATATAAATCTCCTTGTTCACTTTAATCAACCACAAAATCCCGGCTCTGCCCTTGGGCAGCCCCTCGAACTTTTGAGAAAAAAATTACTATGTTAGTACTAGGGCATAACCATGGGAGGGGCAGCTGCCCCCAGACTTTTGAAAAGAAAAAATATATCTTTTATACTATGTAATTTTATTATTTAAAAGGGCATAGCCCATGCAAGGGGGCTGCTGCCCCCCTAAAGAAGGAGAAACAATACCTGTGGAATATGTAAGAAGCCTATGGACAAGATGGCCCATGAACTTGGTCCTCAAAAAAAAATTTGTATTTTAGTAAATGTTCTAGAATCTAGAATCATATTTCTTTTGGAATTTGGTTTCTTTTGACATGTGTGTAAACTTGTAATGAAAGTTTTCAATATTCTTAACCTACTTCATATGTGAGAAGTCCTAGAATATTTATAGACCAGAAGTCTTTGCTAAATTCAAACAAAGTTGGGTCATTTTTTTAGTCAATAATTAAATTAAACTGCTAGTATCAGATCATAGATTTGAATGGATACCATCATCAACTGTGCTCTCTAGTTCCACACTCATCTTGTTTTGAATCTTTTTTTTGTTGTTTTATTCATTGTTTTTTGTTTGTTATTTCACCTTTGCTAATTATATGTTGTGCCTATCAATATCCGTATACCACATGATACTAGTTGTCTTGGTAGTTTTTGTTTTGTGTTTTTTGTTTCTCGATTTGTCGGTGCCTGTGGTTTTCTTTTCCTTTTTTTTATCGGAAAAAAAAACCCTTTAGAACATTCATTGGCACAGAAATTGGAACAAAAACTGATTTCCTTCTTTTTTTTAACCTAATTTTATGTTCATATTATTGTATGATTTGGAGGTACTTTAACTTATCTCCACTAACTTCCATATCTGTTGAATTTTCTTACTTTTCCGCAACTTAATGTTGAAGGGAACGGTGAGACTTCTTTTCCAACCTGCAGAGGAGGGGGGTGCTGGTGCATCTCACATGATAAAGGACGGTGCTCTTGGTGGTGCTGAAGCAATCTTTGGAATGCACGTTGATTTTGAAAAACATACAGGAAGCATATCATCCACTGCAGGACCCCTATCAGCTGCTGTATGTTTTTTCGAGGCAAAAATAGAAGGAACAGGTGGACTTGATGCAGAACCTCACATGAATGTGGATCCAGTACTCGCTGCTTCATTTACAATTTTGGCATTGCAACAGATCATCTCCAGAGAAGTAGATCCCCTTCACAGTCAAGTATGTACCCAATATGTAGATCCTAATCCATACTTCAGCATCTATCTTTGTTTCATAGTATTTGAACTAAATAGAAAATTACATGACGCATTGTTTTAGAATATGAATTTCGGTATGATTACTTTAATTTGTTCTAAGCTCTCTCTCTCTCTCTCTCTATATATATATATATAACATGTTCGTTAGTTGCGGATTATAAATGTTATCTAATGCGACTTCTAGCTGATGCTTAGCTTTCTGTGTAAGGTGCTATCCGTTACTTATGTCCGAAGTGGGACAGCATTGAATGTTATTCCACATTATGTTGAATTAGGGGGCACTTTGAGGAGTCTTACCAGTGATGGCTTGTACCAACTACGGCAAAGGGTGAGGGAGGTATTTACAATCATGAACCCTTCATAACTTGTAGCCAGTAGCTTCACTAAAAAGATTTTGGGGCATGCTTTCTTTCCAAAGAGAAAACAGTTACATGAACCTAATAGCTTGTATTATCACTTAGTCATGTCTCTATGTGTGGAGCTTATTGCAGGTTATCGAAGGGCAGGTGGCTGTACACCGATGTAAGGCCTCCATTGACATGAAAGACGAAGAGTACCCATCATACCCAGCTGTCGTGAATGATGAGAAGTTGCATCAGCATGTTGAGAGGGTAGGCAGACTCCTGCTCGGTCCCGAGAATGTGAAGATGGCCAACAAGGTGATGGCAGGTGAAGATTTTGCTTTCTATCAAGAAGTGGTTCCTGGTGTGATTTTCAGTATTGGAATTAGAAATGAGGAAGTTGGGTCAGTTCATTCGCTGCACTCCCCTCATTTCTTTCTTGATGAGGATGTCCTTCCAATTGGAGCTGCAGTACACACTGCAATTATGGAGTTATATCTGAATGAGCACCAAGATACCATTGACAGGTGAACATCTTGACATGTAAGAACTGTGCGATTCAATCTATTTTGATGCAACCCCAACTTTGAATAGTATGCCATAATCTTGATTTGTTTGTGTAATATGCCTGCAAATCTACTCATGATGATATACAATGTATCTCATCACATCTTATTATCTTACTTCATTCCATAGTTACCAAAGCGAGAAGCGAAAACGAGAAGCAGGAAGCGAGATTCAAAAAAATCATAAGAAACAGGAAACGAGAAATGAGATATAGGCTTTTTATTTCCATTATGTTATTTATGGGTAGTTATACCTTTGATTTTATCTTACATAAGATTTTTGGGGAAAAGTAGGTGCCTAAGGTTTCAATTCGACGATACTTGCTTAGATTCTATACCCTAGGCTATAGACTACGGTTTATATCACATCACTTCACACATACAACTTCCTTTGATTACTAGATGAGACATGATGAAAGCGAGCTTCCTAAAAAGGGAGTCTGTCCGAAGAAGCGAGTTTCTTAGGAAACGAGTCTGTCCGTGGAAGCGAGTTTGGGAAATGAGCTTCTCGAGAAGGGAGTTTCCCACCCTGTACATAGTTTCCCTGCAACTATGCCCCATTATCTATCATATAGTAGTGGTTTTGAATCTATAGTAGGGGCCTTTACAAGGATTCCTTGTAGAATTCATCGGAGACTACCTCCTTGAAACATGAGGAAGATAGGTGGATGGCTGAAAATGTAGAGACCCAAAATTTAGTTTCTTGACATTCGTGCCATTTATATGAATTTCTTGAAATATGTGCCCGATTTTAAATGCATGTGTTCCTAAAAGATGAATTAAAGGGATGCCTTAACATACCCTCAACTTCAAGGAACTCTAATTTTGTCACCGTTGATCAGAATTGAATGATTCTTGAACAATTAGGAAGGGATGGAAACCTTCTTCTAGATTTATATTTATCATTTTTCTAGATTCTTAGTTAAAGATAGGTTAAATATTGGATTTCCAAAATCGGGCATGCTGAAAATCTAGGCTGCCGAAATCCATTCTAAATCAGTCAGCTTTAGAAAGTAATTAAAAACATACAATTGGGATTTATCTATTAGACATGAAATTGTTCCATTTTGAATGACGAGTCCAACGCAAGTTGAATAACTCAATTTCAATAATCGAATCAAAAGTTATGGACAAAATACCGAAGGATGTTCCGAGTATTAAAAAGAAAATTAGGGGGAGATCGATCGCCCAATGCGGGATTTTTCGAAAAATCGTGATTTTGACCCTTTTTACCTTCCCTAGGGTTCCCAAACTCTCATTAACTCGTAAATTAGGTTTCCTAAAGCCTCATAAACATAAGAGAAAGAAGAAAGTATTTTGAGAGATACAAAGAGGGAAAAGCCTAGAGATTTCAAAGATTCAACAAAAGAAGAAGGAAAAAGACTTAAAGATCTAGATCGACCCTCATTCGTAAGCGTAAGATCTTAGGGAAGCGATCAAATGAGGTAAATAACTTTTCCTAGTTCTCAATTTTATAATTATTAATCTAAAGTATGAATCTAATGATAAGATCCATGAAAAGAACATGATTGAAAATAAGATAAAAGAGATCTTGATCATTCCTCATGCAATATTTTTTTATAAATAACGTAAATATGAATTTCTTTTTAATAATATGATGATTATTAATATAAATAAGAATAAATAGTTTGGATTTAAAGTAAGAAAACACGATCAAAGCATGTTAAATTATGTACATCCCTTGTTAAATATGTTCATGATTTTAGAGATGTTTTATTTATGATTTTTATGATGTATATTAACAAGGGGAAAGAGAATGAAAATTGTGGTGTTTGTATGGAATGAGAATGGAGGAAGTGATGAGATTATGGAATTAAATGTAATGTACGAAATAATTGAATGATGGATATAGATTATTTGTGAGATTAGAGTTACATGTTAGTGTATTTTGTGGATATAATATATGAGAATTATGATTGATAAATTATGCAATGTAATTATGATATTGATCTCGATTAAAAAAGGAGTTGTTAATATTTAAATTAAATTGTGAATTATGCATGTAGAAAATAAATTGTGGTTAAAGTTTGTTAAATTATTGGGAACATGAATGTTACTGTGTGTTTATTTTATGTTTTCATACGTGATATATTGTTTGGTAAATGAACTTTTGATGAAAGTCAAGCTTGCCTAAGTCTGGTTAACATAATAGAATGGGACGCTATGGTGAGATGTCCTATGGCCCTTGACTAATAGTCTTAGGTATAATTTAACCAATAGTATATTACCGTGCACTCACTCAAGATAATGAATATGTAAAAGCATGATAAAAGGCAAAATTACAAGTATTATACTAGTATACAAGTACACATGAAAGCGATGAATACATGATTGAGTTTTGCACTGACCGAGTATTCACAAGCCTAAGATCAAGGCAAGACAAGCCATATACACCGGATAGTGTATATACAAGCCGTATACACCAGATAATGTGTAGACAAGCCGTATGCACCGGATAATGTGTAAACCATGTGGTATCTCGGAAAGTGTGATATATATTATTCTCTACCCAATATATGAGGTAGAGTTATTTTAAGTTATTGCATAGTGCATGTTGTTTGATTTATTCATATGCATGAAAAAGAAAGATAATTCAGAAAAGTAAGACAAGAAAGACAAGTCAAGAAAAGTATGACAAGAAAGAAAAGTCAAGTAATAAGACAAGTAAGATAAATAAGATAGGTATAAGTGAACACATGAAAGAATTGAATAGAAAATATGTTCCGCACTCTGATTTATGTATGTGAATTGTAATTGAACTGTTACTTGTATGCATGTTATAATTATGATATTGTTTACTATGGATTGTTATATACGTGGAGTAAGTTGTTACTCAGCCGATGACTTTTGTTGTCGGCAGGTTCGAGATTTGATAATTGTATCCAGGAGCCTTGAGTTGAAGAGGAGTACGTAAGAAAGATCTTGCAAGTAATCATCCTGAAAATGAACGGGATTTCAAGAGATGGCTTTACTATTATTTTAGTTTATTAGAAATTGTTTGAATTCCAGAGAGATTGTAATTAGTTTATTATGTTTAGTTTTAAATTGGGATATTTAGATTTGATATGGTTAATAAAAGAGTTGAGAATCACAAAGATGATTCAGATTTTATAGGTTCAGTTTAATTACAGATTTTAATTGATGTTCAGTTGAAGTATTAAATGTTATTCCATTGAAAAAATTTTCAAGTTCAAATTTTGGTATGCCTTTAAAGCTCATTAAATGGATTAAGTTAAGTAAGTCACCTGTTAAAGTTCTCAATTCTTTTAGGGGGGATTTTGGGGCGCGATAGAAGTCGTATCAAAGCAAAGGCATTAGGTCACTTAAGACTAAGTGTCTTCTAAGTTAGAAGTAGAGTTATTTTACTCCGGATCTGATACCAGAGATGGTATCAGAGCAAAGGCTTTAGACCCGTATGAGATAATATTAGGAACATCAGGATTAAGGAGATTTACCAAGATGTACAAATAAATTAGTCTTAAATCCAGATTGATACCATGACGGATGTGATGTCATTAGGTTCACTAAGATTTAGGCCTGTTATGAAATTATATGCTAATAAAAGTTATTGTATGTTATTATATGTTATTATGAGTTTTGAATGATACAGTGATAATTATATGTTAAGATGATTGATGTCCAAGAGAGACATGAATTATTCTTAAATCCGGGTCGGATGACGATAAAGCTAATACATTGAGATCCTTATGGTTACGTATAATATAAGGAAAACCCTGAGCAAATAATATTTAAATTCTTTAAGACTTAGGTTTTAGACTCATTATAAATATAGGTTAAAATGATTTCAAGTTAGACTTATGTTTTATTGATTGCTTTCAAGACCTACGTCATGAGGCGCAATAACCAAGGTCGCTATTATTAAAATTTTATTATTTGGACTATAAAATCTCTATGATTATTATAAATATGTTATTATATTATTATATGTTAAACATGATATGTTATATAATATATGATCGTACACCTGATTGCAATACGTAGTTATGTATATATCTTATACACCTTACTGAACAATGAGTACCTAAAGTATGTTCTAACCGACACAGTTTGTGACACATCCATTTGTTACAAAAAAAAAATTTAGGTTAATTAATATATTACTGGTATGCAAGAGATAAGGATAATAAAATAAAATAAAAAGTAGTAAAACAAGAAAACAAGAGAATTTGATCAACTTTTATGCAACAAGGACGGACATGTGATTCATTGCAGGAAAACGTAAAGGCACAAGTTTAAATTTATAAATATATAATTTTGGGCAAGTTCATGAATGTTTGATGCACGTTTCTAGATACAGATGTGCGTTAATTCTGCAGTATGTTCTAAACCCAATGCTCAGTCCAAAGTGATAAATATATTATAAACTCTAAGAATAATTTAGGTCTCAAAGTACAAAAACATTATACACATCTCATAAGCATCATGCATAGTATAAGCATCATACATAGCATACACTTCATGCACAACATAAGCATCATGCACATATCATAAACATCATACACATCTCATAAGCATCATACAGATCTTAAAAGCATCAAGACGGGACACTCATCACCAAGAAACCTTCGAAAATAAAGATTCCTGAATGTAATTCGTTTGAACGACTACTAATTTACAATTTATAAAAGTCTAAAGGTTTTGATAGAATTCAATAACCATAATGAAATTATGGGAAAATGTCTCCTAAGTATATTGGGATTCAAAAATTAACGAGATCTCCTTAGATCTCTTATGCTAGAATTTTCTTAATGTATTTAATTTAATTATGAATTTAGTTAATTAATATTCTTCATAATAAATTATGACTACTTATATATCAAGCTCTCTATATTATATAGGATATAATAAATCAAGATTAAGGTGTATAATAATTAGAACCTATTATGGACTTTTTATCTGATAATCTTTAATTAGATTAGAACTACAAAAAAAATGAGAGTAAGGCGTTCCACTCTCTCACTCTATCATTAATTAGGAATTAGAAGATGGAAAAAAAGTCCTAATATGTTTAGGAAATAGCAAAAAAAAAAAAAAAAAAGTCTTTTATAGGTAAGTTACTATTCTCCTCTCTTAAAAAAAAAATCGATCTCCATTGTAAATATGGTAGCCGTGAGATGATAATGAAGAGAAGTCTCTTGACCGTGAGTTCCACACATGCAATATAAGATTTACATTTATTTGGTAAGATAAAGAATGACTTTAATGATTACATAGGTTTCTTGTAAATAAATATAAATAAGTGTTATTATATGAGTGAAAATAAATAAATAAAATAGCTTGTATGATTACATGAATTTTTTTTAAAAATATAATAAGTTTTATTAGATTTAAAGATTGAAAGAAAGAAAAAGTTATGATTATAAATATTATTATAGTCATAGATGAAAATAATAATAATTACATGAAATTCTTTTAAGTATAATTGGTAAGAACTCCCCATTTATAACTAAGTGACAATGAGCTCTATCCATTCAAGGAGCTCATCTCAATCGCCTCGTCCGACTACACAAGGCAAAGTCTTTGTCATCTCAAAATAAAATTCTCAAACATCTGATGATGTAATGCAAAGTATGTCCTACCCTAAGATGACCTTAAATGAGATGTCTTAGCAGAATGATTAAATTTTCTGTTATTTTAGGGTTATTATATTGAGTTTAATATGATTGTGTACAATATCTGTTTATATTATATAAGTATGTGGCTTGTACACTTGATTGACACACTTATACAAACTAATCCGAGAGAAGTATCCAATTGGTTTATTTAAGGTATATAATTTCGAGCACGAAATTCCTTTAAGGGGAGAAGAATGTAGAGACCCAAAATTTAGTTTCTTGACATTCGTGCCATTTATATGAATTTCTTCAAATATATGCCCGATTTTAAATGCATGTATTCCTAAAAGATTAATTAAATGGATGCCTTAACATACCCTCAACTTCAAGGAGCTCTAATTTTGTCACTGTTGATCGGAATCGAATGATTCTTGAATCATTAGGAAGATATGAAAACCCTCTTTTAGATTTATGTTTATCATTTTTCTAGATTCTTAATTAAAGATAGGTTAAATGTTGGATTTCCAAAATCGGGCGTGCTAAAAATCTGGGCTGCTGAAATCCATTCCAAATCAGTCATCTTTAGAACTCATTTAGGTAATTAAAAACGTATAATTGAGATTTATCTATTAGACATGAAATTGTTCCTCTTTGAATGACGAGTCCAATGCAAGTTGAATCGCCCAATTTTGATAACCGAGACAAACGTTATGGACAAAATACCGAAAGCTATTCCGAGTATTTTTTTTAAAAAAATTAGGGAGAGATCGATTGCCCAATGCGGGATTTTCCGGAAAATCGTGATTTTGACCCTTTTTACCTTCCCTAGGATTCCCAAACTCTCATTAACTCATGAATTAGGTTTCCTAAAGCCTCATAAACATAAAAGAGATAGAGAAGAGAGTATTTTGAGAGATCCAAAAAAGGAAAAGCCTTGAGATTTCAAGAATTCAACAAAAGAATAAGGAAAAAGACTTGAGGATCTAGATCAAGCCCTATTCGCAAAGCGTAAGATCGTAGAGAAGTGATCAAGTGAGGTAAATAACTTTTCCTAGTTCTCAATTTTATAACTATTAATCTAAAATATGAATTTAATGATAAGATCCATGAAAAGAACATGATTGATAGTAAGATAAAAGAGATTTTGATCATCCCTCATGCAATATTTTTTATAAATAACGTAAATATGAATTTTTTTCTAACAATATAATGATTATTAATATAAATAAGAATAAATAGTTTGGATTTAAAGTAAGAAAACAAGATCAAAGCATGCTATATTATGTACATCCCTTGTTAAATATGTTCATGATTTTTAGAGATGTTTTATTTATGATTTTTATGATGTATATCAATAAGGGGAAAGAGAATGAAAATTGTAGTATATGTATGGATTGAGAATGGAGAAAGTGATGAGATTATGGAGTTGATAATTGAATGATGGATATAGATTCTATGTGAGATTAGGGTTACATGTTAGTGTGTTTTGTGGATATAATCTATGAGAATTATGATTGATAAATTATGTAGTGTAATTATGATATTGATCTCGATTAAAAATGGAGTTATTGATATTTAAATTAAATTGTGAATTATGCATGTAGAAAATAAACTGTGGTTAAACCCTATTAAATTATTGAGAACATAAATGTTACTGTGTGTTTATTTTATGTTTTCATGCGTGATATATTGTTGGGTAAAGGAACCTTTGATGAAAGTCAAACTTACCTAAGTCTGCTTAACATAGTAGAATGGGACACTATGGTGAGATGTCCTATCACACTTGACTGATAGTATTAGGTATAATTTAACCAATAGTATATTACCATGCACTCACTCAAGATAATGAATATGTAAAAGCATGATAAAAAACAAGATTATAAGTATTATACAAGTATACAAGTACACACGAAATCGATGAATGCATGTTTGAGTTTTGCACTGATCGAGTACCCACAAGCCTAAAATCAAGGTAAGACAAGCTGTATACACCGGATAATGTGTAGACAAGCCGTGTGCACCGGATAATGTGTAAACCGTGGGGTACCTCGAAAAGTATGGTATATGTTATTCTCTATCCAATATATGTGGTAGAGTTATTTTAAGTTATTGCATAGTGCATGTTGTTTGATTTATTCATATGCATGAAAAAGAAAGACAAGTCAAAAAAGTAAGACATAAAAGACAAGTCAAGAAAAGTATGATAAAAAAAAAAAGGCCAAGTAATAAGACAAGCAAGATAAATAAGATAGGTACAAGTGAACACATGAAAGAATTGAAAAGAAAATATGTTCTACACTCTGATTTATGTATGTGAATTGTAATTGAACTGTTATTTGTATACATGTTACAGTTATGATATTGTTTACTATGGATTGTTATATACGCGGAGTAACTTGTTACTTAGCCGATGACTTTTGTTGTCGGCAGGTTCGAAATTTGATAATTGTACCCAAGAGCCTTGAGTTGAAGAGGAGTACGTAAGAAAGATCTTGCAAGTGATCATCTAAAAAAGGAACGGGATTTCAAGAGATGGTTTTATTATTATTTTAGTTTATTAGAAATTGTTTAAATTACAGAGAGATTGTAATTAGTTTATTATATTTAGTTTTAAATTGGGATATTTAGATTTGATACGGTTAATAAAAGAGTTGAGAATCACGAAGATGATTTAGATTTCGTAGTTCAGTTTAATTACAGATTTTAATTGATGTTCAGTTGAGGTATTAAATGTTATTCTATTGAAGAAATTTTTAAATTCAGATTTTGGTATGTCTTTAAAGCTCATTAAATGGATTAAGCTAAGTAAGTCACGTGTCAAAGTTCTCAATTCTCTTAGGGGGGATTTTGGGGCACGACAGAAAATATGCAGAACTTTCATTCTAAGTTGAAGTGTAGATAACGGAGCATGAAAGGGAGAGAGAATGCTAGAGGAGTCATTAGAGCTTAGGAGAACCCAAAAGCAGTACCAGTTTGAGAGTTTAAGGTTGTGTTTGGATACACTTCTAATTTGTCTTTTAGTGACTTTTGGCCCTTGAAGAGTCAAAATCGATTAAAATGTCGTTTGGTTCCGAGAGTAACTTCTTCACAAGTCAAAAGTCATAAAAAGTCGAAATGTTAACTTTTAAGGGAAGTTGCCTCTAAGTAGCTTTTGTGCCAAGTCCCAAATTTTTCTAAACTTATTTTTCGTAAAAAAGTTATACAGAAGAAATACTAATAATTTTTTATTTATCTGCACCAGCAATGAACCCATTCAACAATGAATCTAGACCATGTTAGAATGTAAGCTGCTATTAAGGAATGGGCTTGCAATTTTAAAAGACAATTCATGAATTAACAGGTGTTCTTGGCATATAAATGAAATGCTGCTTGAATAATGATATAATGATTACTAATTAGAAGTTTCTTCCATATCAGGACTACACACCACACTGCCATGAAATCAAGAACCGTCAGCAACATCTGAATGAGAGGAAAAGAACACTTTTGCACCGTTTGTTTTGATGTAAAATAGGGGGAAACAAATGAAATTCATGGAAAATATCAATTGTCTTTCAAAAAATACATGCAAAAAATGACATTTTCCATTGAATTCTTTTGTTTTCCCCTGTTTTACATCAAAACAAACGGAGCATTTAATGAAAATTAAAAGTTCTTTCATATTTATCTTAGCACAGCTCTAGCCTACACATCAATTCTAGCCCCATCACAGACTTCCATTTTACTTCACCTGATATCTGAACTTCTATTCTATATGTATATTATAAAAGAGAGCAAGTCAAATAAAGACAAAACAATTCAAACAAGTTTTTCCCACGTATCCCTTATTACAAGTTTTTATTTCTCATAATACCCTTAGATTTGTTTTCCTATGATATCCTACTACTAATCAAGCTTGAGAGGCTTTACAACATAATTTATACACCATAGGCCATTGTTCACAAGTGCATGTAATGTATACCAAAATTTACAAAAAAAATTCATCTATTAGGAAATTAGTTGTCAGGCTAATCTAAATTTGATCTGAATTTTTTGTACATCACTATTTTATTTTTTTTTCGGTTAAATTGTACATAACTATTTACTTGACCAAAAAATGCACTGTCCAGAAGCTCTACTATACTGTTTAAAAAATGAGTCAGAACAGAAAAATGCACTGTCCTTGCCCTTGCACTGTCCAAAAAATAAAATGTCTAGAATTCATCAACCTTTGTTGTTGCATATGGAAATCCACATATATAGAGCACCTGCATATAGACCATCAGAATAAGCAAGGCCGATCAGTTCTTGGCTAGACCATCAAGAGAGATCATGAGTGATCAATAGACAGAATCATGGTCAGGATGATCAGGTCAGGTTATGTTTTGGCGTATATCTCCTAGGTCCGACACATGTAGGAGTTCCAAAGATCTCTCACCTTTTCTTGGTTAGCAGCTGTAGATTGTAAGGCCCAACATATACCATGTGTTTCCCAATGCTCGAATATTCTGAACAGAGTTTATCAACTCATGCAAAACAGAAATCTATTCAGGGAAGATATGTTAATGTTATGCATCTGCTATCCTTGTAGTTTATATTACTCTCAGATAAAGTAGTGAGTATAAAATGTAATTTTCTTTTTGGGAGAGTCATTTTTGTCCTTTTCTTTTGAAAGTGTTCTCAGTAACAGAATAGATTATTTGACTCCAATGTCACCAAAGATCTATCCTGAGTAAATCAACATAGGCTAAATAGAGTGAACACAAATAATCAACAGATCCTTTCAATTTGAACTTACATGGATTATTTGACAAGAACAGAATAGATCTTTCTATGTAAAATGACAGTTGCAGGCAATAGATAGGTGAGTATTCTCATGGATCATCAGAAAATAGAAAGCATAGAGAAATGGGTATCCCCAACAGGATTTACTGAAAATGTCAATTTGAAGTCATTAATCTATTAGCTTCAATTTACCACTTGTTGCACTCTAATTGCAGTGCAAACAAGTTTCCTAGAAGAATAAATCAGCTTGGAACAAATGGATGTACTGGACACGAGCTGACAAATTTTAGAAAGCCATGAAAATGTTGAGATAAGTAATGAGGTTAATTGTTTATTACTCTCTATGCTCAAATGAGATTTAGGTCTCAATTCAGCAAGTGCCACTTACTAATGATATTATTTTCTAGCACACAAACACATAAACAGGTGAATATCATGTGTATGTATAAGTAAATTCAGTGCACACATAAACTAACACAAAGATGGTACCATCATCTCGACCTTTTTCTTCTTCTCAAGCACGATCAACCATGATGTAAATATGTAGTAACATATGGATACACTTTGGTATTACAAAAGGATGGTTGTGCTCTTCATAGACATGTATTCAATCAAAAATACATGAATACTAAAAATTGAATTAAAATATAACCAAAAATGTATTATGAATCTTGGGGTTGCCCACCAATGATCTTCTGGTTCACATCCTTATAGGTGAGAAGAAAAGGTTATCAGTAATGGAGGTAAAAATTTTGGTGTGGCTCTCTAGACACCCATTTTCTTCTCAATTCAGCATTTTCTTTTCTTTTTCATAAGCAACTATAATTTGAATCGCTATGAATGTGTGATGGAGATGGAGAAGAGGGATATCTTCAAAGAGTGATACCCAATCCCTAAAGATCACTTCCAAGGCAAACAATTGTACTCAAACTGTTCAGTACAATTTAATGTGTGATGTTAGCTGTGATTTTAATTTTAATTAGGATAATATTCCAAAATGTGAGACATGCCTAGTTCCCTAACTAAAGAACAGAGATGATGTAACCTATATGTGCATATTGGAAGAAGAAAGAAAATGAATGGTATATAAGAAACTAATGTCACATTTAAAAAAAAATAAAATTGAAGGCTGGGCAATGAATTATGAATGAGTGATTTTAATTTTAATCTGGATAATATTCCAACATGTTAGATGGGTCTAACAAAATATTTTATTATTAATAGGCAGAGCATATCTCAACAGTGCTCCAGGGTCCTTAATTGGAGGTCCAAAGAGGATAGATCAGACAATGGTGGACCAACTGAGGAAGCATAAAAAAAAAAAAAAAAAGGTTACTTGTTTGTGCTCGAATTGAAATCTATGGGGGGTTTTCGGAAGAACATTGGGAGAAGAGACAGTGTTAGGGCTTTTCGACAGGGAGTGTGGTGATTCAAAAAAACCCAAGGAAGATCCCAGTATCCTCATTCAAGCACGGATCCCTTTTAAAGTATAACCCTATTTTATGTATTTTTAAATAAAACTCACTAAGCAATTATTGCAATCATTGATAAGTGTAGGACCCAAAACCACCCACCAATTACCTTTCACATAAAAAATTCGCGCTTTCTCAAACCACCTCACCGACAGGGGCACAACTGCCGTATGAGCTAGAGGGCATGTGTCACTTTACCATAGTGAGGACCGAAAAAAGTAAATATTGGTGGGCCCATGTTTGAATGAATATATTGGGTATATCCTCTTGCCGACTAGGCCCAACTCCCAACTGCCAGTCCATGGGCCCAGCACCGACCATTACTTTGGGTTATTAGTCTACCACTCAAGAAAGTATCACTGACTTTCATATCTTTCATTATCTACACAATTGGCATCGGATTCTCTCTATGCCATAAAAATGGTCTCAGGCATCCACTCATCTTCCGACTTATGGTGATATAAAGGGAAGAAGTCATTTTATTTTATTTTCTCCCCATGTTTTTGACTTCTCCCCACTTGGTATTTCTCTCCCTTTTTATCGCCACATGTTGGATGATGCGTGGATGCCGAAGATCATTTTTCTAGTCAATCTCTGCTTTAAGGATGAGTAATGCATTGTGAAGAGATGACAATCCCATGCCTACACAATTTTTCTTCACTCTTAATTTCCTCAACTAACTTTGCTCTCATAAAGCCTACCAGAAAGTGATTAAAATTTTTTTGATAGTACCTACTCCAGAGCTGGACCGTTGGATTGAACATCGAAAGGCGTCATGTCCGCACATGCTTTAAAATAATGGGCCTCACTTATTGCTTGACACCGTTGGATATTCAATCCAATAGTCCAGCACTACTATCGAAGAGTTTAAAATCACTTTCCAAGCCTTAAATACAGTTTATTTTCTGCAACTTGTATATGCATGAGCGCATGAAGTGAGAAGCGTAGGCATCCTCTGATGAGCTTCATCTAGGTAAACTCGACGGCATGGTTCTTGTGGGAGGACAGATTGTCATGAATTGTTCAAAAAAAGGAAGAAAAAAAAATTAACGGTTACGATTGTTAGATGGGAACCTGATTGGAAAGGGGTCATCCAGATGATCAATATCAGATGTATTAAATTGAAACTACACCGAAATTTAATGTGGAGAACTCTCACTTGATCATTCTCCTCCCATAGATGTAAAATACATTATCTTGACCTCAAAAGCTTAGATTTCAAATCTCAAATTCTCTCTCTCTCTGCTTTTGGTTTTTTTTTTATTATTAAAATCAAATCCTCGCTTGATCTCTTAGGTGTGTCCAAGCCAGGCTTCTCTTAGGATAGGTATCAAAATCCTCTTAGAGGTGTATCAAGCCAGGCTTCTCTTAGGATAGGTATCAAAATCCCCTTAGAGGTGTATCCAAGCCAGGCTGGCTTAGCTCGGCTCGATCAAATCAAGTTTAAGTTAGTATTTACGACTCATTTAGTTGAACTGAGTTTTTTTTAAAAACTTATAACCTAAGGTCCTTATATAAGTCAAGTTCAAGCTGAAATTTTTGGCTCGAACAAGTTGAGCATAATTTAAAATTGTGTTCAAGTTGAGCTTGAGTTAGGGTTTGTTTGATTCACTCGATCAAGTCGAATTCAAGTTGGCAATTTTCATTTGACCGAGCCAAGATTTTTTTTTTAAATTTGAAATTGTATTCATATATGGCTAGAACCTGGGTCTATTGGATTCAATATAAATATTGTAATATATATTAATATAACAAATATTAGTTATAATAATAGGAGAATGCTTCTAAGACCGACTTAGGGCCAATACCACCAAAATCGTGCTGTGCAACACGAGATTTCAGGTGAAGTCCACTATGTAAAAATGGACCCCACCTAAATTCCGGTGCTGCGCAACATAGTTTCGATGGTCTTGGCCCTAAGACGATCTGAAGCAAAGTCAATAATAATAATAATAATAATAAAAGGAATGTTAGCCTTACTCTCAATCAAACTCTATACTCAGTCTCCACCAAGATGAGAGATAGTGCTTTAACCACCATAACTGATTTGATAATAGATAGGTGGTTGGTGGAGATTAAGAGTAAAGTTTGATCGAGAGTAGGGCTAGCACGCTTCTAATAATAATAAATTCTTCTATTAGAGGAGTGCAAGCCCTACTCACAGTCAACCCTTATTAAAAGAAATTATTAATAAATCAAGCCAGCTCAAACTTGAATCAAGTTGAAAACGAGCTAATCAAATTGAGCCTGAGCCAAACTTTGGAAGCTTAGGCTTTTCTCAACGAATTGAACCGTGAAACGTGGCATATTTTCCGGCACATAGGGAGGGGCAACAGCGCAATACTGTGACTCATATTTTCTAAACGAACCAGGAGTGCCCAGCACGTCATTGCTGGCCCCACCCCCCAAAAACGTCTGGACTCTCTTTTTTTCCACACCCTTATAAATTGCCCCTCCATTAGTCTCCCTTAACCATCCTCAATAACACACAACTTTCTCATTCTTCCTTCATTTCTGGGTTTTGAATTTGTAGTCATTATATTCAGTAGCAGCACCATGTCTGAAGAGAGGCACCACCACCACTTCCACCACCACAAGGACGACGAGAAGGCCTCCGAAGCGGTGGTGTACTCCGAGAGTACATACACTGACGATGGAATGGGCACCATTTCTCAAACCTCTGATGTAGTCTCCGTCGATTACGAGAAAGAGAAGAAGCACCACAAGAATCTTGAGCACCTCGGTGAGCTTGGTACTACTGCTGCTGGTGCTTTTGCTATGGTAATATTGGCTTCTTTTGTTATTGTTTTGGTCTTTGCTACTGAGACCGCTCATGTGATGAGTGGATCTCAAAATTTTCATAAATCTGATTTTATTTTTTTGAGATCCGCTCATCACATGCGCGGTCTCGGTATGGTCTCGGCCTTTGTGGTCTCAATAGCATTTCCCTATTGTTTTTTGTTTCAGTTCTTTTTTTATTATAAGGAATGCTAGCCTTACACTCAGTCAGGGGCGGAGCCACATGGGCCCGATCTGAATCCCCCTGAAATTTTGAAAAAAAAAAAATTCATATAGTACTAATAGTGGTAGAGCTTGGGAGAGGAGTGGAGAAAGAAAAAATATATTCGTTACAAACGGACATAAACAGACACAATGACCAATAAATTGGCCTTTAAAAAAAAAAAACAATTAGCAACCCCTACAAGAGAATCCTGGCTCCGCCCTGCTCTCAATCAACCCTTACTCGCACTCTCTACCAACCACATGTTTATTCTTTTGCTTTTGTTCTTTTTTATTATTAACTGGGGCAGATTTGAAATAATAGATCTTGTGTAATTTGATAGTATGAGAAGCATAAGAGCGAGAAAGACCCAGAGCATGCTCACAAGCACAAAATAGAGGAAGAGATAGCAGCAGCTGTTGCTGTTGGGAGCGGAGGATTTGCCTTCCATGAGCATCATGAGAAGAAAGAAGCCAAGGAAGAAGAAGAAGAGGCTCACGGAAAGAAACACCACCATCTCTTCTAAGCTTCTTCCTATTTTCTCTCGTGCCACACCTCTAGCACCATGGGGTTTTAGGTAGTATATAATTATAGGTGTGCTTGGTTGTCAATGAGTCTGTTCTGTCATGTAATAAATGAAGTTTGTTTTATCTTATGGGCAATGTTATTTCTAATTTTTCTAAGTCATTTTCTTCAAGAGAATGACATTCATTAATCTCTTTCACACACATGTAAGACATGTCATCTCTTGGAAGAAAGTAGAATAGTATTATATATCATATTGTGTGCATTTTTATCAATATTTCTCTCATGGATAATGTTAACAACACTCTCTGTTAAGACTCACTCTCTTTTTGACTGGATTGACTGTTAGGTCAAATACGTGTCTTTCTCCTAATGGAAGACAATAACATGTGTTTTCCTATTAAATTTAGTTGTAATAGTCATTTACTCAAATCATTAAGGAGATCTGAAACTCTTTGCCAGTGTAACGACAACTATAAAACCGTAGGTTACAAGTGATAATTACTTCCCTATAAGAAGGGATTGTATGTCAATCTTTGGAGAATGTAAGCTTATATCACTTTATTCTGGTTTAAGGGGGTCGACTATAAGTCATTGGTATACATTCAAGGTTACCTCTTCTCAATGATCAGATCGACAATCCTACAATGCAATTACCTTGAATAAAGTGAGTTTAAAAGAACCTGGAGCTAGCATTATCCTTCTCTTATGTATCTCCCTTTAGGAGTGGAGACTCGTGTTCGAGTCTTTGGTGTGGCTGTTTCACCCACCATGAGTGCTAACCCCCTAACCCCCCTGACATAATTAGATAAATGATTAAAGCCTACCAAAAAAAAAAGATCCAAACCATAGAATCGTTGACTTTGAAGCATGAAACTCAATGAAACTAATTTGATGGTTAGGATCATAGAATAAAAGGGAGTTTCCACTATAATCACTTCCTTAAAGCTTAACATTATCAATCAGGCACAATTATTTGGATTGTGCTCTTTTTTTCAACATCCGAAGACTAGTTACTGGTAGAGTTGTCAATGGGTCGGGCTAGCCGGTATCAATTATATAATTAGGCTGGCTTAGGCTCTGGCTAATTGAGCCTGTTAAATTAGGCTTTTAATCAGGTTTGACCCACTTGATAAAACCCAATTATTAAAAGAGACTAATTTTGAGGCGGAGCTCTCTTCATGACGTTGAAGTCATGCTCTTCTTTTTATGGTATGGCGGTGGCATTTTTGTAATTATGAAGAGAGTAGAGAAGTTTTACAAAGTTCTTTTTCTTTAATAATTATAATATTACCACCACAAAAAAATAAAAAGGGTAACTGTTCTTCAACCCCCTCCGCTTTGTATTTAAATTGTTATTAAAACACTCATAACAATATATTTTACTTTAGAGAAATGCTAGCCCTAATCTCAGTCAAACTCTACTCTCAGTCTCCACCAACCACTTGTCCATTCTTGATGAGAGAGAGAATGTTTTAACCACCATAACTGATTTGAAAATGAATAGGTGGTTGGTGAAGACTGAGACTAGAGTTTGACCGAGAGTAGGGAAAGCATGCCTCTTTACTTTATGTGTGTTGACATGATTGGCCCAGCCTTAAGAGCCATGGCTTCTATGGGAGAGATAGGGAGAGAGAGAATACTGCGTAACTGCGTGGTTTGATGGACAAAAATACCCATTTTAGCATGATCAATTTTGTGGTCAGTTTGGTCATTTAATCTGAATATCGGAATATAATATACGATTAAATGTTTGTTGTTGTGAAAGATGATGTTAGGGTCCCCGCCAAGATCTTCAAAAGTCAGTTGTAACTGGTTTTTATTTATTTATTTATTGTAACTTGGTTCGTTAATGACAAAATTATCCATCACTACAAAATTGCCATATTACTTCGAGTCATTTTCTCTCCAATTGTAATCGGTTTTGCCAAAACCGGTGACACCCTTAAGGTGGCCACATGACCCATTTGGCACCTTAACTGCGGTTAAGATTCACTAACCCCTAGGGTTTATCCACCTATCCTTGGTTTTTATTGAAAAATAATAGAAAATTGTGTTAACCAGTGGTTAAAATTTATCAACTCCTAGGGTTAATTTTTTGAAATATTTTTTTCTAAAATCCAAAGATAGGTGGGTGACCCTAGGAGTACGTGAATCTTAACCACAGTTAAGGGATGTAAAAAGGGACATATGGCGACCACAGGAGGTAACAGATTTTGCCAAAAACCGGTTACAACCGGAGAGGATTACCGGTTTATTACTCACCGTGTTGGTGTTGTGCGTAGTTTTTGTTGGTTCATGGGGTTATACAAGTTGTGAGGGGAAAAATAACCGGAACGACACGCGTCAGCAGCAGCTCCTCTCACGCTCTGGTTTACTGGTAGAAGGTTGGAGCGGAGGGTGTGGCACCCTGACCTGTACTCCGATGGTAAAGTCAGTAAGTGTAGAAGATGATGAACAGTAAACGCTAGAACAGTCACTGAAAAATACGCAAGACACTGGAAGCACTGAACACGTATTCTCGGGTCTGGGTTCATGAACAAGTGTCCTGTGCACTAAAAATCACGGGGTTTTTATAGGGCAAGGTTGGTATGGCCATCGATGACCATGGATGGCCATAGGTGTCCATACCACGTGTCTTCGCACTCATTGCCAAATATCTTAGACATATCTGCCGCCGGTTGCATTACACGTGAGAGCCTCCTATAAGTCCAATCGGAAGGGATCGGATGGTACGCAGAAGTGACCAGCATTAAATGCCAAGACAGTGCTTTCGGCACGAAACGGCGCGTTCGGCACGAAACGGCGCGTTCGGCACGCCTGTCGGAATTATGGATCGCCTCCTGATCACTTCCTCCTACGAGTCGGTCTCGTTGTTGACTCAAGCTCGGTTACTGCGTAGATGCCTTGAAATACAGCATGACATCGTTGTCAGTGAGACAACGGACTCGTTGTTCGCGTAACGACAACGACGTTGTCAAGAGCACAACGTTCACGTTGTGCTTTAGAGAACGAGCACGTTGTTAAAGCCACAACGGAAACGTTGTTCTGCAAGAGAACAAAGATGTCGTAAGGCGCACAACGGGATCGTTGTGCATCAGACAACGTGTGACCCCTATATTTTAAGCACGTGACCCCAACGCGTGTCCACGTGTCACTTTCGTGAACAAAACGACAAAAACGAGCTTGTCCTCCAACGCTGAGTTGATTTTACGAATTTTATCCGTTACAATTTGCCCCTTTATGATGCTTGGAACGTAGTTCGAAGCGTCATAAACGGACAAAAAGATCATACCTGGCACTGCTCCGGAAGACGGAACGTTGCGTGCTTTAAACGCTCGCTGAGAAGGTCGACCGTTCACGCCAACTGATTACGCGTGCGAACCGTCACGTCTATTTAATGCGGACAGGCTGTCATCATCGCCGATTTGAATTTCAAACGCTTTAATAACTCTGACGGTTACTCTCTTTTGGTGAAAAGACGATCTTGCCACTGCTCTCATTTCCGCTGATACAGGTGTACGGCTCAGATGAAGGGCAGTGGTGTACTTTCACAAACATGAGATGCTTATAAAATCCCATCGAATCCTCCTTCTCTTTCACCCTGTTTCTTTAAGCACTGTTACTCTGCCGAATTCTCTTCTCAACCGAAAGTTCATCTTCCTCAAGCTCTCAACAATCTCTCTGAGTTGTCTTCGGTTCGATATGCTCTTCACCCTTTCTCTTGTTATTTCTTACTGTTTCTCCCTTTCTCTCTTCTCTGGTTCTTGGGGTGACTCTGCTCTATGCACACTCCATTGCTCTGTTCACTGCTCTTGTCCCTCTTCTCTGTTTCTTCCAATCACCATGGCTGCCATCGTTCCCGTAGAACCTGCTAGGTTAGAGGAAGTTAGAGGCCCTACCGATGATGAGGCCAGTTGCACAGGTAGCGCACCTCATGGTGCCTACATTGAAAAATCCTCAGCTCTGCGCCAGCACCAGTTGGCACATCTGAACCGTTACAGGGAACGTTTCGACTTCCCTTCCAATGTCAATCTCCACTTCAAGCGAGATGATGTTATCATCGATAGGCGCTCTGCTTGTACCGTTGTCTATCTCTCCTAGCTTGAGGCTGGCCTCCGCTTCCCCCTCTATCCTATCTTGGATGAAGTTCTATCCACCCTGCAACTCGCACCAGGACAAATGCACCCGAGCTTCCACAAATACATGTCCATGATGATCAAATTCATCAAGGACGGCTACCCAATAGAGGCTAGGCACCTATTCCACTTCTGCCATGCTGTCAGATGCCGAGGCAATGACGATGGTTCGTACTCCTATTATTCGTGGAACAAGAAACCCCGATATCCAGAGCTCGTCTCAGGCATTCTTGATAGAGAAAGAAAGTGGAAAGCCACTCCTTTCGTTGTCTCTGGCGGCTGGAAGGCAGAGAATTCCACGGTCCCCAACGTCTTCCGAGCGGAAGCAGGTATACCACTATAGTCATCCGTTGTCCGTCGTGCACCATTGTCCTGATTCTGTTCTCGTTGTACGTTGTATGCTCTTGTCCTGCAAACTCTCGTTGTACTCATTTTGTTTTCCTGTGTGCAGTTGACTCAAAGAAGTTCCCGTACAAGAAGTTGGCCCCAGAAGAAGAAGGCCTCCTTACCGGTATCTGCCGTGCTCGAGGTGGGGAATACATCAGGTGGAAACCACTCGAGCCTGACACGCGGGTCTCCTCCAGCACTCCAGTAACTACTCAACAACAACCACAACAACAGCAACAGCGACAGCAACAAGGCGCCTCCACTTCCGCACCTTCACCAGCTCTTAATCTAGCCGAAGAAGAAGAAGAAGAAGAAGGTATGACTGACACAAATCCACCTCCACTAAGCAGGAAGCCGAGGTCTGCTCGCCCTGCAGTTCAGCCGCCACCATCGTCACCACCGCCAAAGAAGAAGAGGAGCCACTCTTCCAAGGGTACAGCGACTGCTGACCCGAAGAGAAAGATGCCCACCCAGGCCGAGTTCGAGGCCAGAAAGAAGGCTAAGGCGGACAAACGCCTGGAGAAAGAGAACGCAGCCATTGCTGCTCCCCCCTCCACCTCTGCCGTTCCTCCAACAAGCCCGGGGCGGAGGTAACAACGGCAGTGCCCGAAGCCAGCTCGGGGCTTGGCCCCTCTCGAGCTGCCACTGCCCCAGCCAGTACGAGCTCCGCTGTCGTTGCCCTGGCCGCAACGGAAGCTGGCACAACGAGTCTCCCGGCTCGTATGCTGCCGTCCTTCATTCAGGACTGGTCACCCGACTTCTCTCGGTTCGGGGTACCGACCGTGAACGAATCGGCGAAGAGCTCGGAGAAGGCCGCCCGAGCTCTAACTTACGCGATGAGGTTGCCCCAGGACATCGCTGAGGTCGGCGAACTTCAACTGTCCGACCTGTCCTACGCCGCCTGCCAGTCGGTGGCGACAGTAAGCTTCTCCCTCCCTCATCTTCTTACTCAACTGCTTGAAATATTACTTCTCGTTGTGCTAACGCCCAGACACTCCCTTGCAGATGAACGTGCTCGTGCAAGAGCTCTGTGATCGCAGCCAAAATAAGTACACTCACCTGCGAGACGGGATTAATTACTGGAGAGATAGGACGGAGACGTTGGAGCAGACTCTCGCTGAAGAGAGACTCAAGGCAGACTTTGATCTGTCTCAAGCCAAGGCTGACACTGTTCGTGCTGAGGTAAGGCTAAACACTGCCACCAAGGTACGGGAAAAGGCTGAGGCTGAGGCACGATCAGCAAAGGAGGCCGAAAAGAAGGCCAAGCAGGAGGTAGAGAACGTTGTTCTACGCATCAGCGAACTGGAGCATGTCTCCCAAGCTTTGGGCAGACAGCTGGAGGAAACCGAGGCAGCCAGGACAGCACTGGCAGAGGAGCTCGAGGAGGCCAAGAAAACTCAAGAGGCCACTGAGAGGTCCGTGACCCTGAGACTGCAGCAACACTATCAGTCTCAGCTGGACACGCTCTTGGATGAAGATCGGGCTGAGACCGAGAAGGAGGTTCTTGACTCGCTCCGCCAACAAGGACGCCTAAAAGAAGACAATGAAGAGGACGCCACCATATTCTCCGAGCTTCAGAGTAAAGAACTGATCGAGCTCGACAACGAGCCCGAGGTGCAAGGCGTCGAGCAGCCTCACTTTCTTGAAGGTCCTGCACCCCTCCCTGCTGAGCCATCTTCCGAGCCAGCTGCTCCAGAACTTCCTGCTGCTACCGATGAAGTTACTCTGGTGGAAGCCCCAACTGCTGAAGCCTCTACTTCTGCCCCTGCTGCAACAACGACAGATGCTAACTTTGAGCTCGTCTAATCTGCTGCCCCTCTGATCCCCTGCTCTTCTTTATGTTCCTGCTTCTCTTTTTTCTTTTGATGATGTAAATTCTTCTTTTTCCCTCTTATGGGAGTCTGTCACTGTGCTTGCCCAGAAATGGGCCTTTGAAATGAATAGATCGCTCATTTTTCTCATGTTTGTACTTCTTTTCACCTCGTAGCATAGTACAGCGCATGCTCACAGAATAAGAAAAAAAAACACAACATGAGTAGTTGAATGATTTTCCACAGTTCATTGTACCGATGTTAATGCGGTACTTCACTATGTGGATGTTTGAATACTCGTGAAAATTATAACTGTTGCACACTAAATAAACTATTTTGATCAAAGCACTACGAGCAGAACACTATGAGTAGAGCGCTACGATCAAAGCATAACGAACAAGCACTACGAATAGAGCACTATGAGCTAATACTACGAACAAGCACCACGAGCAAACACTACGAGCAAAGCACTACGAGCGTTCACTATGAGCGTTCACTATGAGCAATGCACTACGAGCTAATACTACGAGCAAGCACCACGATCAAGCACCACAAGCAAAGCACTACGAAAAATCACTTATGAACAAGCACTGCGAGCAAGCACTGATCCAGACACATCATTCGCGTAGTTCACTGTGAATGCAATCTGACAAATAAAATTCACAGGACGAACGCAATGTAACTCAGTTCCGAAGCACATGCTCAGAGGATGTCATTAGGTTAAGCCACTCGATTTGCTTAGATGACATCCTTATATAAGCCACTCGTGCTCGTCATGAGTACGTTGTTCAGTCAAAACTTTATTTGAATTACTTGCAAAACATTCACAATATTACACTGATGAACCAGACAGAGAATAGTGTAGACAACGAGCAGGCACACAACGAGCAGGCACATAATATTGCAAATCACATGTTGAAATATGAGCACTATGATTATGTAAGATCACTGAAAAACTTGTAAGCACAACGATGCATGTAAATAGCATATCACAGATTCTATTGAAAGAATTGCCTTAGATTCATGATGTTCCAAGATTTCGAGATGAGGTTACCTTGCAAGTCTTTCAAGTAGCAGACTCCAGGACTTCCCAATCGTTCTACGATATAAGGCCCTTCCCAGTTTGGTCCCAACTTGCCACTGTTAAGCTCTCTTGTGTTCTGGAACACTCTTCGGAGGACGAGATCACCGACCTGCAGCACTCTCCGCTGTACTTTCTTGTTGTAGGCTTTCCTCAATCGCTGCTGATACCTCCTCATCTGAATGCTGGCATCTTCTCGCTTCTCTTCTAGCAGATCAAGATGGATAGCCATGAGCTCTGTGTTCTGATCTTTCTCTCCATCCTTCTTCCTGTTGTGCCAAGAACGCACTGTAGGCAAACTGATCTCTGTAGGAATGACAGCCTCCATGCCATACGCTAGAGAGAAAGGAGTTTCATTGGTAGGGCTCCTTGGAGTCGTTCTGTACCCCCACAAAACGTTGTGCAGCTCGGTGGTCCACTTCCCCTTCGAATCTTCCAGTCTTCTCTTCAAGGCATTGAGAATATTCTTGTTGGCTGCCTCGGCCAATCCATTCCCCTGGGGATAATATGGGGAAGAGAAGACATGCTTGATCTTCAGCTCGCTACAAAAGTCGGCAATCAGACGTCCTGAGAACTGCTTCCCGTTGTCAGTAATGATAGACTGCGGTATGCCAAATCTGCAGATGATATGCTCCCACAAGAACTTCTTCACCTCTTGTTCTCTGATACGTGCAAGGGGAACAGCTTCAATCCACCGTGAGAAGTAGTCAGTTGCCACTAGAAGGAAGATCAGATTCCCTGGAGCCCTAGGGAAAGGCCCTACAATATCAAGTCCCCACCGCGCAAATGGCCAAGGCTGTGATACAGTGCTGAGCTCTTGAGCTGGAGCATGAATCAAGCGAGCAAACCGCTGGCACTGGCTACACCTCTTCACATACTTCTGAGCATCAGCCTGCATGTAAGGCCAGAAGTAACCTTGCCCCAGAGCTCGATGGGCAATGGTTCTCCCGCCTGAGTGAATGCCACATATACCTTCGTGCAGCTCAGCAAGTATTCTCTCCACTTCTACAGGATGAACACACTTCAGCAAAGGCCCACCAAAAGATTTCCTGAACAACTCTCCTTGCACCAAGGTATAACGAGATGCCTTGGACTGAATGCGCCTCGACTCCTTCACACTAATAGGAAGAACTCCGTCCTTTGGATTAGCCACCAACCCTGTCATCCAGCTCGGGACTGGATTGACAAAGAACACTTCTCGCTGTGCCTGAAGAGTTATTGAAGGATACTCTTGGAACTCCATCAGAATAGCCTTAGGCTCGTCAGCCTGCACCATGGAAGCTAGATACGCCAAAGCATCAGCATGCCTGTTCTCATCCCTCCGGGTGTGCCTAATCTCTACAACGATGAATGTTTCACACAACGAACGAACGAGAGTAGCATACTGCTTCATCCGGTCGTCCTTGCAATCATAAACACCATTCACCTTATTCACCACGAGCTGTGAATCACAAAACACTCTCAACGTGGAGATCTGCAGCTCTCGTGCACTCTCCAACCCAAGGAGTAAGGCTTCGTACTCAGCTTCGTTGTTGGAGGCAGTGAACCCAAGACGCGACATCTTCTGCACTTTGATGTTGTCCGGACTTATAAGCACAACGCCCAGTCCTGAACCACTGAAATTGGAAGATCCGTCCACGTATAACAGCCAACCGCTCCACTCTGACGACTCGGCCCCCTTCACAACGGCATCTCCGTTGTCAACTTCAATTGGGAGCTCCCGAAGATCAACAACCATGTCCTCTGCCTTCTCCTCCACAGGGAAATCAGAAAGAAAACCCGCCATCGCTTGCCCCTTCTCTGAACTACTGGCCCGGTACTGGATATCGAACTCACTCAGAGCTACTGCCCACTTTGACATCCTCCCCGCCAGCTCGGGTCGTCCCAGCACGACTTTCAAAGGATACGTTGTGATGACAACGATAGAATGAGCATGAAAGTACGGACGAAGCTTCTCCGCAGAAAAGACAAGAGCCAGACACACCTTCTCGAGCTTGCTATAATTGCACTCTGCCTTGAGAAAGGTCTTGCTGATGAAGTAGACAGGCTTCTCCACGCCATCACAGCTCCTTACCAGGGCGGATCCAAGGGCTTGCTCTGAAACAGACAAATAGAGATATAAGATTTCACCTGGCTCTGGCACCGAAAGGATAGGAGCTGAGCCTAAATACTCCTTCAAGGCAAGGAAAGCTCGGGAACACTCCGGAGTCCACGCAAAAATGGAGTCCTTCCTCAGCAGCTCGAACAGAGGTTTGCAACTATCGGATGACTTGAAGATAAACCGGTTGAGCGCAGCAATCCGGCCTGTCAGTTTCTGGATCTCCTTCTTCGACTTAGGCTCTGGCATGTCCAGCAAAACACGGATTTGAGCTGGATTAGCCTCAATCCCCCGCTGACTCACAAGATAACCCAAATATTTCTCTGAGGTAACTCCGAAGGTGCACTTCTCTGGGTTGATCTTCAGATTGAAAGATCGCAGCACAGAGAAAGGTTCAGCAAGGTCTGCCACCAAAGTACCTCGTACTCGACTCTTCACAACGATATCGTCGATGTACACTTCAACCGTCTTGCCAAGGAGTGACCCGAACATAAGATTCATCAGACGTTGATAGGTGGCACCTGCATTCTTCAAGCCAAAAGGCATCACCCGATAACAGAACAAACTTTGCTCTGTTATGAAGGTGGTCTTCTCTCGATCTGCTTCCGCCAGGAGGATCTGGTTATTGCCCGAATAACCATCCATGAAGGATAACATCTCGTGGCCAGCAGTGGCGTTGATGAGCCTGTCTATCCTTGGCATGAAAAAAAAGTCCTTGGGGCACACCTTATTAACACCAGTGAAGTCAATGCAGACTCTCACCTTCCCGTTCTTCTTAGGCACAGCCACAACATTGGCTATCCAATCAGGGTACTGCACCTCCTGAATGAACCCGAACTGGATCAGCTTGTCGATCTCTTCGTTCACTGCATCATGGTAAGCTGGAGCAAGCCTCCGAGGTTTCTGCTTCACTGGAGGGATGGCAGGATCAGCATCGAGGTGATGGCAGATAACACTCGGATCGATGCCAGTCATGTCTTTGTGAGACCATGAAAAGACATCAAGATTCTGCCTAAGGAAGTTCAGCAACTCAGGCTCCTCCTCCGCTGTCAAGCTCGTCCCGACCTGCAACACCTTTGGCTCTTCTTCCGTTCCCAAATTGACAGCTTTCGTGGGCTCAACGGAAGGTCTGCACAACGATGTCTCCGAGCTCTCTTCCACAACGGGAGCGACCTGTAATTGCTACGAAGGCACAACGGAAGTAGGAAAATCGCACTTCTGCGATGCCAACTGATCACCTCTGATCTCCTGAGGCCCGTCCTGTGTTGGATACTTCAACACCTGGTAGTACGAGGACGGAACAGCCTTCATCTCATGGGTCCACCAACGACCCAAGATGGCATTGTAAGGGTGATGGCGCGTCCAGGACGGAAAATCTGGTCTGAAGGACAACGGGTCCAGCCACAACGGGCAAGACAACGTCGCCTACAAGCTTCATCGAGCTACCATCAAATCCATACAGGGGAGTCTGAGCAGGGATGAGGACGGAAGGATCCAACTTCATCTGAGTGAAAGCATGAAGGTACAAGATGTCTGCTCCACTCCCAGAATCTACGAGCACTCTCTTGATGTCGAAGTCTCCTATTCTCATGGTGAGAACAAGAGCATCATAGTGAGGTCGGATCACTCCTGCCAGATCACGATCAGTGAAGGTGAGTGCCTGCTCAACGCTTCTGCTAGGTACTTGCACCTGGCACACTGCAACCTCATGAGACAGCTTCCTGGCCTTCGCCCTGAAGTTCCTCTCCACATCAGGTTCCGGCGTTTACACGCGGCAAATGACATTGATCGTGCCCAAGGAAGCTCCTCCACTGGTACTGGGATTATTGGCGGGTTCCCCTCCACGAGATTGGGACACCGGCTCCCTGGTACGCTCCGCACCGCCGTTGTCAGAAGCAAGATACTCTCCCAAGTACCCCTCCTGAACAAGCCTCTCCAAGTATTCCCTCAGAATACGACATCGGTTGGTGAGATGACCACGACACTTGTGATAGTGACAATACTCATGCACCCGTGGTCCCGATGTAATATCCTGCACCGCCCTTGCCGGCCACTCAAAGTATGGCTGATCCTCCATCGACCTCATGATGGTCGCCGGGCTGACTGTGAAATTGATGCGCGGTGTTTGATCTGCAAAAGATCGCCTCTCATTAGGCTGCACGCCTCTCTCGTGCTGTACTTGAGGCTGCACTTGGCGTGGCTGATATTGCTGCCTCGCCTGATGTTGATCATTAGGACGCCTCTCCGTCCTACTCTGTTGCTGATTAAAATTTCTTTTCAGCGGGCGCCGATCCGGCTGATCCCGCTGGGTCACATTCACAACTCTCTCTTTCTGCTTCCTCGGTGGCGAGTCCTCAGATGATGAAGACTCGTACCTCTGCTTCTTCTCCTTCCTCTTCGAAGATCGGTGTGTCCTCTCCACGGCATCCACCACTCTCGCTCTGGGCTTCGGCACGGACACAACGGATACTTGGTGGCACGTACCATCAACTCGTCCATCTTGACAGGATAGTCAAGAGCTAAGGACTTGTAGAGCTCGGAATGCTTGGGGATAACATTCTTGAAAGCAGCGATGCAGCTCGCTTCGTCAACCTTGTCAATGTTGTAGACTTCATCGGTGAAACGCGAAATGAAGTCCTTCAAGGATTCGGCCGGCTTCATCCTCAAGGAGAAGAGAGTATCTGCACCTGCCTTCTTCTTCTTATTGATGATGAAGCGATCAATAAAGGCCGACCTGAGCTCTGAGAAGTTGCTGATGGAACCAGGAGGCAAGTTCCGAAACCACTTCGATGCTGCCCCAGACAGGCTGTTGGAGAAAGCCTTGCAATACAGGTCATCATCCGGATTGCGAACAGCCATCGCGTGTTTGAAGTCAAACAAATGCTCCTCCGGGTCCGTCTTTCCAGTGTACATGGGGAAGATCGGAGTTATGAACTTGGAAGAAGTATAGGACTAGTTGATGGCATCCGTGAAAGGAGAGTTCTCAACGTTATCCTTTGCTGACTGAGCAAAGTGGTCAGGAATCCCTCCCTTCATGCTCTTAACACAAGCACCGATTAAAGCCTCCACCTCCTTGGCTGTTACCCAAGTCTTCTGGGTGTCTGCGCCTCCAGTACCCACTCTCAGGTCTTCTCTTTCTGTCCCTTCTCTGAAATCCACACGATCAGAAGGAATACTCTGCTCTGCCCGAACCGGAGGCTGCCTTACATCCCCTTCAGTAGTAAGAAGCACAAATCTGGTTTCACGGTTCTCCAGGGCAGAAGGAGAAGAAGAGAAGTCAAACTGACGTCTCAAGGAAGGCCTCTGCAGTGGCACATCATCCACCTCGAGCCTGCTATGCTCGAATGCCTCCAGCCTTGCCTGCATCAACTGCTGCTGCCTGGTGATTTGATCCAGAGCAGACTGCTGCACTTGCAGCATCGCCAAGATGCGATCTGAAACAGAGAGCTCCGTAGGAGGAGGCACGGTCCTCTCTGGTTGCCCAGACGAAGGACTGACTCCAGGAATGTGCACGACAAAAGGTATGAAAGAAGTGGCGTGAGGGGTTTGATCCTCATGCCCGAACACTACTAACTGATCAGCCATGATCACAGAGAGCAAAGGGGGGGTCCGTTTATTATTTCCCACAGACAGCGCCAATTTTGTGAGGGGAAAAATAACCGGAACGACACGCGTCAGCAGCAGCTCCTCCCACGCTCTGGTTTACTGGTAGAAGGTTGGAGCGGAGGGTGTGGCACCCTGACCTGTACTCCGATGGTAAAGTCAGTAAGTGTAGAAGATGATGAACAGTAAACGCTAGAACAGTCACTGAAAAATACGCAAGACACTGGAAGCACTGAACACGTATTCTCGGGTCTGGGTTCATGAACAAGTGTCTTGTGCACTAAAAATCATGGGGTTTTTATAGGGCAAGGTTGGTATGGCCATCGATGACCATGGATGGCTATAGGTGTCCATACCACGTGTCTTCGCACTCATTGCCAAATATCTTAGACATATCTGCCGTCGGTTGCATTACACGTGAGAGCCTCCTATAAGTCCAATCGGACGGGATCGGATGGTACGCAGAAGTGACCAGCATTAAATGCCAAGACAGTGCTTTCGGCACGAAACGGCGCGTTCGGCACGCCTGTCGGAATTATGGATCGCCTCCTGATCACTTCCTCCTACGAGTCGGTCTCATTGTTGACTCAAGCTCGGTTACTGCGTAGATGCCTTGAAATACAGCACGACATCGTTGTCAGTGAGACAACGGACTCGTTGTTCGCGTAACGACAACGACGTTGTCAAGAGCACAACGTTCACGTTGTGCTTTAGACAACGAGCACGTTGTCAAAGCCACAACGGAAACGTTGTTCTGCAAGAGAACAAAGACGTCGTAAGGCGCACAATGGGATCGTTGTGCATCAGACAACGTGTGACCCCTATATTTTAAGCACGTGACCCCAACTCGTGTCCACGTGTCACTTTCGTGAACAAAACGACAAAAACGAGCTCGTCCTCCAACGCTGAGTTGATTTTACGAATTTTATCCGTTACACAAGTAATTGTCAAAAAAATACTAGGCATTTACTAAATGTTAATCCTATTATACCAGACAACTGATTTAGTTGGAGCCCGAGTAAGTTACTCGGGCCTAGCCTCTTTGCCTGATGTGTGTTCCCTTTTGACTGTAATTAAGATTTACTATTTTTTAGGGTTAAAGAATTTAACTTTATTTTTTAGAAAAATAAACCAACCAATATTAAGTGGGAGCCTTAAGTTCATGGTTTCTAGTAGTCAAAGACCAAGAGGAAGCCTTCTCAGGCGAGCCATGGATTTAACATTTAATTCTTTTTGATCAATTTTTAAATTATTTTCCTAAAAACTAAGGTTAAATTCTTTAATTCTAAAAATTAGTGAATCTTAACTACATGTAAAAGGGGACACATGTTGGGCAAAGAGGTTAGGCCCGAGTAACTTACTCGGGCTTCAAGCCAACATTACCTTTCCAAGAGTTTAATGGTGATTTAATCTAGGTGAAGCTGAAAGGCTTGGAAATAAATAAAGTTGCTCCTTTTAAGTATAGACTCTACAACCCTATGTGGTTGTAGCCCAGCGGTTGGAAAACGAACCGTAGACCCAGAGGTCCCGGAGCTCTCAAGATCAAGTCTAGGTGGAGATTCATTATTTGTTGTCAAGGGGAGGGTATCCCTTGGTAGCACGTGGGGATTAGTCGGAGTCTTAAACTACGGACACCCCACGTTTACCAAAAAAAAAATTTATTGACTCTACAACTTTAGTAATACGTATAACTTTATTGATTTTTATTTGGATAAATTACACTGACCTCCCCTGAGGTTTGGTAGAATTGCAAAATCCTCCCCTCTTGTTTCTAAAATTACACTACCCTCCCCTATAAGATGGTCAAGTTGACGAGGTTAACTGATGGTGCTCTTTTCCAATTTTACCCCCCATTTATTTCTATACCCTAAACCCCATGAGTTGCTCGCAAGTCCTTTTCACAGATTACTCCCAATTATATAACCAACCACTAATGGTCAGGATTTCAGTTGTCTTACCGCATCAGCAGGAATCCTAACCGTTTAATAATTGAAATACACGGTTAGGATTTAGGAGTATATATGGGAGTACACTTTAGGAGTATCCCGAGACTGATTCTTGAAGTAAAGGGGAGGATAGTGTTATTTTAGAAACAAGAAACGAGGTTTCTACAATTTTGTCAAAACATAGGGGATGTTAGTATAATTTATCCTTTTATTTTTAGTATATAGTCTAAATTATGGAACGGGTGGATATTTCAACCATTACAACCTCTTGAGGCTTGATCAACGAGTGATGACATGCACACAATACTAAGGCATTGGATTGTCTCTGGCAGAATTAATCATAGACAGGCGAGCACTGCTTCCCATCATCTCATGATTCGAGTGGTGATACAGATTTATAATTGGGATATAATCAATCATAGACATCAATAATATAATTTTCATCGTGTCTGTCACATATATGGGCCCATATTTTTCTTTTGTGGGATTTTTCCTAAACACTTTATATCCAAACATCTAATTTTCAGAAACGATTCTTTAGAAATGTTATATTAAACAAGAAAACTTTCCGTCCATAAATAGATTTAGATAGAAAAACCACCAAAGCAGCTTCCGGTCCTCTAATCATCACTCGCTTGCTTTCCAACTAAGAAAGCAAAGAGTTGGAATCAGAGTCAATTGTCGCACCCACAGGTCCACACGTGTCCCTTGTAATTTTGATTTTATTAGTAATTAGTAACGTTGCACGTGCTTTGTATAATTTTTTCATTATTAAAAAAAATCATAAAGAAATTTAAGATCCTTTTAAAAAATTTAGATTTTAATATATTTATTAATTGATTTTAGAATATTAATACTTAAATTTAAATTTAATATTATAAAAGAGTTACTAATTAATAGTTAATTATTTATGGGTCCCACTTATAAATGTATTAAAAAACCAGGACTCTTTCTAATAGGGTTTTAGGGTGTTGGAAATTCAAATTAAGACCATCTCTTAATAATAGGTCCCATGAGTCTTACATTAGATTAGTATAATTTTAATAAGTCATTCTAAATTTCTACTAATAGAGTCATTCTACATAAAAACAGGTAGAGATTTAATATGTAATAGTGAGTCTCATAGGTTCCATATTAGATTATTACAATTTTAACGAGTCCTTCTAACTCTATTAATATAGAGTCCTTAGACATAAAAATAACAATATAGATATTTAATACGTAATAGTGGGTCCCATGGGTCTCACATAATACTATATATATTATATTTTTTTTACTATATTATAATTTTTTTACAAATAGTGAAGGGTAATTACATCCACATAAAGTTTTGCATATTCCATATATTTTTATTAGTAGAATAATTAATTATGATTAAAATTCACAAACCTTAGATTTAAAGAAAATATATTGAAAATTTTTAACTTTAAGTATTAAAATTTCTTAAGAGTTTAAAAAGACAGTTAAAGGGCTCTATTAGTTCTATTGAACTATTCGAAGCTCAATCACAATTGGCCAAGATCCTGACTTGAAAGCAAAATGTCAGTTTTCTTCAATCTATCAAAAAAGTGCTAACTCTTAGGGCAGTAGGGCCCACACAGATTCTCAAAGCTCTTCAATTACTATTGGACCCATAATACGTGTCGAATTTCGCTAGGTAACTGTGAGCGCGGTTTTTTTACTCACTGGTTTTTTAATTAAAAGTCGTCATTTATTAATTTTGAGGGATAAGTCCCAGATATGGATAAGGTCTTATGGTCTCAATGAGAGTCTAGGTAAGAGGTTAGATTAAGCATCAGGGAATGTGTTAGGCACCCTGGAACCCCCATTTTACAATGATTACCTATTCCCTAGGTATAAGTTAAATTAATGTCAAATTTTTAATCAAATGCCTAAGTTTTTAAATTATACTAATCCAATAAATGAGAAAATCCTAACTAAGGTCAAACTCGAGTTGGGTTGCCTACGTATTCACATGGGGTGAGATCAGACCAAGCGTAGTTCTGGCACATGAGCCCGTGCCGAGACTACGGGAGTGTGTGTGTGCACCAGGGTGACTAAGACTTAATCCGGGAACTAAGGTTTGATTGACCGGGGTGGTCAAGTGCATGGCTTGAGCGTCGGGCTCGAAGGCTTTGAAGCCCAGAGGTTTGGGATTGGGCCCGGAGGCCAAGGTTGAGTCGGAAGGCTAGGGATTAGTTTCGGAGGTCAAGGGCTGAGCCCGGAGGCTAATCCATGGGCCCAGAGGCTAAGGATTTGGCCCGGAGCTAGCCAAGGGTTAAGCCGGGTATGGGGCCGGAAGCCAAAGGTTGAGCCCGAAGGCTAAGGATTGAGCCCGAATGCCAAGAGTTTGGGTCCGGATGCCAAGAGTTGAGCCCGGAAGCTAAGACATGGGCCCGAAGGCCAAAGGTTCGGCCCGGAGGCCTAAGGTTGCTTAGCCGAAGTTAAATGATGAGTTAACCATGGTTAGGACTACTAACTATGGTTAAAAAGGTCCAACATTGGATATTTGGTCTCTTGTGTATTTTTCATATTTTTTTGGGATTTGTTAGATTTTCTCAAAGTTAAAGGGTCTTAATCATAGTTAAAAGTTAATCGGGATTAAATTTAACCCCAGTTATTATTCTGATCCGGTCAGTGGTGGGCCCAGGTCGCATAGCAGGGCCTAGAATAACCTCCTACCAGGTCTGGGTCTTGCAAGGCCACTCTTTTATGAAAACAGTGGGATTGACAGTAGAATAACTACCGTCATTGTCACTGTTTTCTAAAACAGTGGCTTTGCAGCCATGGTGAAGGTCAAGGGAGGTGCCCTGAGACTCTAGGGTCCCTTAGGGATGTTCAGGGGTCTAGCTCAGGCCCTAGGCTTGCTCTATATTGGGCCCACAATGGTCATTTTTATTAAGGACTAGAAAGCACCAGAATGTTAGTAGACTGCTTACCGATATTCTGGGCAGTTTTCAAATTTGTGCATTTTAACCATGGTTAAGCTGGTCTGGTGAGCCTGAAAGGACCAGAGATGAGAAGGACAGGCTTCAGGGACTTAAATCAGGCCCTGGAATGGATCAAGGCCCACCCAAAAAGAGTCTAGAGCTACTGCAACAGAGAGGGCCCAGAATGGCGGTACTATGTTTACCATCATTCTGAAGTTTCTTCCATAAACTAAATTTCCCCCATGGCGCTGCACTGCCACGCTTCCAGGGGATCCCTCATGGGTTGAGGGTCCCCTGTTAGGGGAAGTACCTTGAAGGTTATAAAAAGGTCTGATGACCTACTAGGTTATGGACTCTGCCCTTGAGAGGGTCCTAGTGCCTAAGAGGAAGGCAAGGGGACCTCTGTCCTTGGTTCTGTACTGAAACGAAAGTCCCTAGAGTAGGACCAAGGGCTCACATATGATTTTTAGAAGAAAATAGGGGCAGGGGAAGACCTGATAAGCTTGACAGTGGTGGTGGCAGTGGCTACGATGGTGGTGCCAATGGAGAGGTGATCCCATTGAGGAGGAATAGCCTAAGCCTATACCTCAGGCTTGAACTTGACCCCTGGGGATGAGTTTGATGGACTAAACAAAGCTTCAACTGAGGATTTTATCCAGTATTCATAAATTCGGATTGGCCCTCTAAGCTCGAGTATGGGCTTGGATTTATAGGAGATGGACTAGGGACACCCTGTGCATTTGTACAAGGGTAAGCAAAGGTCTCAGAAGGAAGAGGGGTCGGCCAGAAGTGTGCCTGAGCACTGGGGAAGGTACAGTTTGTGTGAAATGAAAAATCTAGGAACTGCGGTAATTCTAGTACTGCTATTCCCCTAAAAAGCAAAATGAGAAATGGCAGTAGAAACTCTACCACCATTCTTGGACTTTTCCAAAAAACAAGGTTTGTCATGTGTTTAATGCATATCATGCGGTACAAATTTTAACCATAAAAGGAATGTCGGTAGATGGACTACCGACATTCTGAATTTTTTTTGAATTTTTTGGGCTGGCCCCCCTCCTAGGGCTTGGCTTAGGTCATGGGCCCATGGACTATTTGTCTACGGGTTTAGGCCCTAAGGGCCTTGGTTTGGGTCTTGGGCCCAGGATTGTTTTCCTATGGTTTTAGGGTTAGCTAGGTTTAGTTAGGGTTAACTTTTGACCTAGGGTTTAACTGGGGTTAGACCATAGGGTTAGAACTAGGGTTTGACTAGAGTTGACTAGGGTTAACCTAGGGTGACTGAGGTTAACTATGGTTAAATTATTTAATCATGATTAAGGAGAGGTGTAAAAATTGGGTGCTTACAGCTACCCCTCTTTGTCGAAGAATGTCAAATTGGCAATTGAACGACAAAGACTAGAATCATCCTATTTTCACACCGAGGTTGGATTTTGGGAATGCAATATGATATGCATGTATGTTGTGCAAATGAGGGTGCAATCGATGTTGAGTGAAAGACAAGTGTAGGCTTACATCTGCTGAGGAGATGAGCGACAAACTGATGATGAGGAGTGATTAGGTTTACTCATGTTGGGGAAGATGGTATGGAAAGATGGCGTGTCCTAGATGCGCTAGCCAGATAGATTGAAGTGGCATTGCCCAGAGGCGCTAGTCAACTGATTGGAAGGGCATCACCCAGAGGTGTTAGCCAGATCAATTGTTGTTGCATCTCCCAGAGGCGCTAGCAGAATCGATCGAAGGACACACGGACTGTTGGAGACACACAAGGTGTCGAGGACAGACTTAGAAATGGTCGGAAAGACATGCGGGTGTATTGGCATGCTGACAAGATACGGCGTTGGCCGACGGGTTGTCAGTGGTACACACAATGATGTCAAGTGGGACATACGGGGGTGTCGAAAGGGGGACATGCGAGTGTGTCGGCATATTGACAAAGATGTGGCATTGGCCGGCGTTTGTATGAGAGTCTGTTTCAAGTTATGTTTCTGCCCATGTATATAATATATTATTCGGTCTAGGGTTTTCTATTATGCATTTGTATGAGAGGCTGTGAGAGTGATCTTTGTAATCTCTTTGATTTGAACTAGTGACAAAAACGACCTCTCCATGGATGATGAACCAAGTAAATCCTGTGTGTTTTTGTTTTCTATTTGCAGGTGTTTTTCACCACTCACGAGACCTTACTGAGTGTAGCATTGCTCAAATTTTGTTGTTAGTCGAAAGTTTATTAACAATTTGTAAATTTTTGTCCAATTTATTAACGATGGAATATATATCTACTTCAATTTGTAGTAATTTACTCATGTTTGTATCAATTATTTAAAGTACAAGCATTACCAAAGCATCATTAGAAGCTAATTCAGGAATAAAAAAAATATAGTTCCCTTGTTCACTCTGCCCTTCTTTCCTTGTTTACAAGTTATGTTGAAATTTATTTTTCCAGAACGGATGAAGGCCGGCCGGCATCCTCTTTCGAGGAAGTTACCCATTCCTTCAAGCAAGATAAATCCATATACATTAATAATTATACTCTAGATCATGATTCTTGGCTTCTTTTTTCATTATAGACTTCTCCACCCTGTTCATGAAGCATACGGGTTGTGGCTAACATCAGTTATTTGCGAAATATGGTTCGCCATATCATGGACTTTGGATAAGTTCCCAAAATGGTACCCAACCGAGTGAGAAGCGTACCTTTTTTTTTTGTAAAAGGGGGATATATTAGAAGAGCAAAAAGGATTGCAAGAAAAGACAACAGATAGAAAGACAAAGGAAGCCTAAGCTTCACGAACAAGGACATCTAATAAGTTCCACGATCAAAGGGATAAGAAACTCCTCTTCAAGAGCAAGGACTAACATAACCATTCTTCCTCCAGCTTAGAGCTTGTTTAGCAAGCACTTGGGTTGCACCGTTAGCTGATCACGAGATCGCTTGTACAACAGCACTAGGGAACTATCTCCACAAGGCTTTGATGTCCTTTAATAACGTAGCGACATCCCAGTGGCTATCTTCAGACTTGTTATTCACCACATCAACGATCTAGCTGGCATCCCCTTCCAATATGAAATACCTCCACCCTTGACTAGACGCTATGGATAGCCCAATAAACATAGCTTTTGTTTCTGCCACCCGGGCACTAGCTACATTAATAGGGAAAGAATGACCATAAATGGTTAATCCTGTATGGTCCCAAATAATAACACCAGCTCCTGCTTTGTTTGATATAGGATCCCAAGCGCCATAAACATTTATCTTGTGAAAAGAATGCGGCGAAGGCCCCTCTAAGATGGGACACAGACCAACTATTGAGCAGTACTAGAGCTTTGCTCCCTACCTGACAGGGTAGCTATGTCTCTAGCAAAAGAGTTCGAAAACTCCAAAGTAGTGTGGGGACAAGGCACCAATCCATTGAACACTCGGTCATTCCGAGCTTTCCAAATTGACCAAATAGTAGAGATCATCTTGATAGTGATACTGTAATTTTCATAAGCGAAATCCTGGCTTTCACACCATGCTATCCACCACGCCATAGGGGACTGGAATCCAAAAAGAGTTAACTGACCGGCTAGGGACATACCAAACCAAATGCTTCTCGCAAAACAGCAGTGGAAAAACAGGTGGGAACTAGTCTCTTCTGGATCCCCACAAAGGACACAGGATGTGTCAACTTGAATTCTTCTCTTCCTAAGGATTGAAGCCACCAGGATCGAGCCTTTAATAAGACGCCACAAGAAGATTTGAAGTTTGGGGGGGATGGGGAGAGCCCAAATTTTCTTCCAGCAATCCTCCGATGTGGAAAGCGAGGGAGCAGCCCCAACTGAAGAACTTCTAGACTGAGAACCCTCTGCAAGATGATAAGCTGATTTTGTTCTATACTTTCCGTTAGTAGTGAAGTGTTATACCATATGATTTGGTTGAGAAGATCTACTTGGCTCGATCAACTTGATGGCTTGAACCTCAACAGGATAAAAGAGTTGGTGAAGGAGGGCCGAATTCCAACTCCCATCATGTGCATTAAGCAATTCCAAGACCATCTTTAGAGAGCAAGAAATAGGCCTGAGAGAAAACATGCAAAAGTTAGGAAGGGAGTGATGCCCAGATAATGGACCCTAGAGGGGGGGTGAATAAGGTTTATGGCAAAGTAAAATTTTACCCTAAGTGATATTTGCGGAATTTAAAATTTATTACAACTAGCAAAAAGAATCATAAATAATAAAAGAGAGAAAGGGATAAAGATACCAGACACCAGATATGTTCTCGGGGTTCAGCAACTTACCTACGTCCCCGCCTTTAAGCTTTCACGCTTCAAGGATTTTCACACGATTCACTAATCGTACTCTTTTTTTCCGGCAGAGAGCAAGCCTTACAATCCTTTTCCAAGCTCAGGAAAAACCTCTAGCAATCCTTTTACAGGCTAAGGAGTAACCTCTTCAAGAGAGACTCTCTCTTGGATACAAAGAAGACACTCTTCTTTACATGGTGCAAGAATCTCTGATTCTTCACTTTCAATAAATACAGAATTTTGTGGATTTGAAATCCGAATTGAAAGCTCCTAATTTGAGCTAGATAAGAATTGAATGCAAAGCGTACAATCTCTCAAGACTGATTAGAATTGATTGTTCAATGAGAGAGGGATTGAGTTTCTAAGTATTCAATGAAAAAACAGAGTATTGATTGCTAGAAATTAGTGAGTGATGAATGAGCAATGAAACAATGATTGGAATCCTTAGAATTATTTCTTTTTATCATAAATCAACTATATTTGTAGTTGGGCAATCAATATGGCCGTTGGGGATAGCATTGAATGCGAACTAGCCGTTGAAGATTTTTCCCGCAGGCACTCGTCGACGAGTGAGTGCAATTTGGGCTTGAGTCATTGCCGAGTGGAGACAGAAGCTATTGCTTCAATTTCCTGTCACCCACTCGTCAACGAGTCCCTTGTACTCGTTGACAAGTTCACTGAATTTTTTCAGTAAACTCATCTAAATGAGACCAAATCTATGGGATACATGCTAGGACCCTTAGGCAATTAATTTATCAATTTTTTAATTATTTTTAGGGCCTTAAAATGATTACCAAGTTATACTAGGTCACCTAGGGGTCTATCTAGGTAATCTTCATGCATTTTCTTGAGCTTTTGAAGCTTCTTAGAAGAACTAGCATTTGAACTTTGACCTTGATGACTTAAGCTCTTCAATTCTTCATATCTTGAATTTTGATCTTTATGGACTACTTCACTGAAATTTTACCTACTCAATGAAAATATTAGTACATCAAGATTCATTTCATTATTGTGTTATCATCAAAACATTCAAAACAATTTAAGGTACTAAGGATTGTAACCTTGAGGCTAATAGGGAGGGGATCCACGGATCCTCCCAGATAAAGATATTGTTATCATTCCCAAGGTTCCACCTTAATCCTTGATTAAGAAGCTCTCTCCCATGAATTAGGCTTCGCCAACCCCACAATGGTCTATAGCCCAGTTTGGCATTGAGAATAAAAGAGTGAGGATTATAGTTTCCCTAAAGCACTTGAGCCCATAGACTATGAGGATTATGCACCACACGCCAAGCTTGTTTGGCTAATAGCGCCTGATTAAAGGATTGGAAATCCCTAAACCCCATGCCACCTTTGCCTTTTGACTTGCAAAGACTATCCCAACTATGCCAATGGATTTTACCCTCGTCTTGACGTTGGCCCCACCAAAACTTGGCAATTGCCGAATTAATCGCTTTGGTCCAAATTTTGGGGAGCATAAAGTAGCTCATAATATAAGAGGGGAGGGCTTGGGCAACAGCTTTGATTTGAACCCCCCTACCCGCCTGGGTGAGAAGGGATCCCTTCCATCCTTGAAGCTTGGAGAAGATTCACTCCTTTAAATAATTGAACATCTGATTCTTGGATCTCTTTGGTAAAGGGGGAAGGCCCAGATATCGTTCTGGCTCTTAGATTAAACGAATATGCATGGCTTTTGCAATCGTCTTCTTGAACTTCCAAGGAGTATTGGCACTAAAGGATATATCAGATTTTTAAAAATTGATCTCTTTCCCCCGAGGCCTTGCATAATTTAGAGAAAAGATTCGAAAGAGCTTCGGTCTCTTCTAGGTCTGCCTTTAGGAATTAAAGGTTGTCATCTGCGGAAAAAAAGATGAGAGAGAATAGGGGCAGCTCAAGTAATATGGAGGCCACTAATTTCCTTGGTGATCACAGCTTGCTGAATTAGATAGGACAAAGTTTCCGTACATAAAATAAAGAAATAGGGGATAAGGGGTCACCTTGCCGAAGACCACGGGTCGGCTTTATGAAACCATGGGGCTCACCATTGATTAAAATCGAATAGGTAACCGTTGAGACACACTGCATAACTAACTGTCTCCATCTAGGACAAAATCCCAACTTCTCCATTGCATAATTAAGGAAATTTCATTCAATCCGTTCATAGGCCTTGCTTAAATCCAGTTTCACCACCGAATGGTAGAGTCTGCTCTTCTTTCTTTTTTTCTGAAGGGAGTGATAGATTTCATGAGCAAGCAAGACATTGTCGGTGATTTGTCTACCAGGAACAAAAGTTGCCTACTCTTGAGAAATGATATTAGGGAGGATTTGCTTCAGTCTGTTAGCAATAGTCTTAGCCATGATTTTATAGATGGAATTGCAAAGACTTATGAACCTAAGCTGATTAACATTTTGCGGGTGGGGGATTTTTGGAACCAACATGATAAAGGTATGGTTGAACTTACGCAAGAGATAACCATCATTAAGAAATGAAAGCACTACATTAGTAACTTTGGGACCAACAATATCCCAATTTGATTGATAAAAATGGCCCGGGAGCCATTCGGCTCAGGAGCTTTGCGGGCCCCTAACTCGAACGTAACAGACTGGATTTCTTCCCTAGAGAAGGGCCGAAGGAGAGACTGGTTCATCTCTGCTGACACTCGAGGCTCCAAGTTTTGCAGGATATCCATATCGTTATCATTTTGCGAGGTGGAAAATATATTTTAGAAATGAGAAACAATATGCGAATTGAGTTGTATAGGATTACATACCCAAACACCAGACGAGTCTTGAAGGCAAATAATCTGGTTGTTCCGCCACCTCTGGAGAGTGGATTGATGGAAGAAATCCGTATTTCGGTCCCCAGCCTACAGCCACTAGATCCTAGATTTCTGGGCCCAAAAAGGTCCTCTTGATGATTAGCTTCATCCAAATCCTTTAGCATAATCTTTTCTTGGCCTATAAGCTTGCTACGATCCGGGATACATTGGAGCAAAGATAAGCTACTCTTTACCAACTTGATTTGCGATTGAAGGTGTCCAAAGCTTTCCCGGTTCCACCTTTTGAGAGCAGACTTGTATTTTGTTAGCCTATGGAAGAGAGTAAACATCGTTGAACCCTCAGTGTCCGACTGCCACGCATCTTCTATGGTTTGTTTACACCCATCATGACCTTCCCACATAACTTCATATCTAAAAGGATGTCTTTTACGATTACCAGGACTCTTTTGGGGAAAAATGATTGATCGGCTAGCATTGAGGTATTAGGTCCCCCCATCTTATGTTTTCTAGTCCATTTATTCCCCCTTACTTCTTGTTAGAGTATGCACTGACTTAGTCAATGATCAGTTGCAAGAATCAAGTGATCAGTTGCACAAATCAAGTCAGTTCAACAAATATGCAGCTGGCACCGATTATGTAGCAACAGCTGAACCATCTGCACATTTTTCTCATTCTGTTAAACAAACCCCTTAAACTTCTTCAGTTTGTTATATGTAATCTTCTATATATTACGATTGAATACAAAGTGAAATGTAATCAAGTCAATCATTTCAAACATTCTCTTGTTTCTTGATACTCTGTTTATTTTCCTTACATGGTATCAGAGCGTAAAAAGGCAAGCGCCTGATCCTGCTAAAAACCCTTCCGCTTTCCACAACATTATTCTTCAACAATGGCCTCAGATTCTACTACCTCCAATGACCATACCTTTCTTCCACACCCTACTATTCAAGCCCACTCCCAACCTGTTTCTCAAAAATTGGTCGGCTCCAACTACCTGCCCTGGAGCGTCCAATTCATGGTTTTCCTCAGGAGTCATGATCTTGCTGATCTTGTAGATGGAGATGTCTCTCCTCCACCACGAACTCTTTCTGATGGATCACCTAATCCAGCTTACACAGCGTGGTCAAAAAAAGACACCTGTGTCTTGAGCTGGCTGCTTGCTTCTATTACAGAGAAGCTAGTCTCTACTGTCTATAGTATGAAAACTTCTCGACAAGTGTGGGATGCTCTTCACACTCGTTTTTCATCAACTTCACGGTCTAGGATTGCTCTGTTAAAGAGACAACTTCAGACCATTACTCAAGGCCATCGGTCTTGTAGTGATTTTATGGAGGAAGCAAAGGGCTTGGTTGATCAATTAGCAGTTGCAGGGAAAACTACTGATGATCAGGATCTCATTAGCTTTTTGTTAGGAGGACTTCGACCAACCTTTAACCCTTTTATCACTTCCTTCAATTTTGCAAGCCGTGACAAAGACCTCTCTTTTGATGATTTCCAGGCTGAGCTCTTGAGTTTTGAGACTCTCATTGACACACAAACCTACCCTGCCACTGATCAACACTATGCATTTGCAGCACACCAAAAAGGGAAAGCACCAAACTTTCCAAGAAAGCCAAAGTCGCAAACTCCTCTAAGCTCATCACTGCAGCAGTCCTCTTATAATCAAAATAAAGCCAATCCAACTACTCGTTCCAATCAACCTGTCAATGATAGGCCAACCTGTCAGATTTGTGCTAAGAGGGGCCATACTGCCCTTGACTGTTATCATCGTTTTGACTTCTCTTTTCAGGGACGGTTGCCACCTGCTGATCTTGCTGCCATGGCCGCTGAAACCAACAATTCTTATGACCAACATGTCTGGTATGCGGATAGTGGAGCAAACGCTCATATCACTGCCAATACAGCAAATTTAACCAACCAAGAATCCTATGAGGGTGCTGCTACTGTCCAAGTTGGCAATGGCTCAGGTTTAGTTGTCAAACATACTGGAAATTCGACTCTAACCTTTGATCATACCTCTTTCAAACTCAAAAATGTCCTTCATTGTCCCAATGCTTCTGCAAATCTCTTATCTATTAATCAACTTTGTCTAGACAATGATTGTTATTTTGTACTGACTGGTACTGATTTTTGTGTAAAGGACAACATGACGGGTCGCATCCTGCTTCAAGGATTGGTTGACAATGGTCTTTATCCACTTGCTGGTCACAAGAGCTCCTCAAATAAATTACGTTGCCTCATTGCCAAGCTAGGAATAAAAACTTCGTTGGAACACTGGCACAATCGTCTGGGGCATCCTGCCAAGTCCACCTTAGATCGTTTGTGCCATTACTTGTCTTTTTCTAAGCCTTCCAAACAATTGAGTTTCTGTAGCTCTTGTCAATTAGGAAAAGCTACAAAACTTCCATTTCCTGATTCCACCCGTCAATCTACAAAGCCTTTGCAGCTAGTTCACACTGATGTATGGGTGTCTCCAGTAAATTCTGTTGATGGCTGTCGCTATTATGTTCTTTTTGTCGATGATTTTAGTAGATTCACATGGATCTATCCCATGCGATTTAAGTCTGATGTATTTGTTATTTTTCAAGAATACAAAGCTCTTGTGGAAAATTTGTTCTCTTCTAAAATTCAGCAATTACAATCAGATAATGGGGGAGAATATCTTTCCAACAATTTAAAATCCTTTTTAGCAAAACATGGGATATATCATAGATTAACTTGCCCTTATACTTCACAGCAAAATGGCATAGCCGAAAGAAAACATCGACATATACAAGAAACTGGTTTGACTTTATTAGCAACAGCACATCTCCCAAATAAATATTGGACCGACGCCTTTCTTACAGCTGTATTTCTCATAAATCGCCTGCCTACAAAAGTCCTACACAATCTGTCTCCTTACTTCATGCTCCATAAAAAGCTCCCATCATACAGTTCCCTTAGGACCTTTGGATGTTCCTGCTATCCATACTTACGACCCTATGAAGATAACAAGCTATCCTTTCGAAGCAAACAATGTCTCTTCCTCGGATATGCTGGTCAACAAAAGGGCTATAGATGCTTAGATTTGGACACAAGTAGGGTCTATATTTCGAGGCATGTGATATTTGATGAGAACTCATTTCCAGCAAAGGATAAAAGCCGCATTTCACCAGACAATGACAGCAAGATGTCGATAGGTTTGTTTCCTATATCTCCTGCACTTCCAATATATTTAAATAACAATTCCACTTCCAGTTCAATTGCTCCTGTTTCTTCACATACTATTGCACCTGATTCTCCTCATGACCAAGATAATACTCATTCTTTACCTTTCTCTCCTGATCACGATACTATCTCACCTGAAAATCCTTCAAATTCCCACCTAGACACAACTCCATCTCTCCATCAGCCCAGTCCCACTCTTCCATCTCCACAAAGTCCTCAGCTTCCACACCCTGACAGAGTTATCATAACACGTTCTAAAACAGGAACTTCAAAACCCAAAGAATATCCTGGCTTTAAAATGTTTTATACCACTCGTCATCCTTTCTATTGTTTGACTAGTGTACTTTCAGAATCTGAGCCAACTTGCTATACGCAAGCAGTAGCTAAACCTGAGTGGAGACAAGCTATGGGATGTGAATTTGATGCTTTGATGGAGAATGGGACGTGGTCTCTCTGTCCAAGGCCAAATGGTAAACATGTTGTGCGGAATAAATGGGTATTCAAAATTAAACGACACCCTGATGGTAGCATTGAACGCTACAAAGCCAGACTTGTGGCAAAGGGCTTTGATCAAAAATCTGGAATCGACTACTTTGACACTTTCTCTCCGGTAGTTAAACTAACTACGGTCAGATTAGTTTTATCACTTGCAGTAACATTCAGTTGGCAGATCAGACAATTAGATGTCTCAAATGCATTCTTACATGGAATCCTTGATGAAGAGGTTTATATGGAACAACCTCAAGGATTCATTGAAGAAAGTCAGCCTGATCTAGTGTGTCGTCTTCATAAATCTATCTACGGCCTCAAACAAGCTCCAAGAGCTTGGTTTCGAAGGCTATCTCAGCAATTATTGGAGCTTGGTTTTGAGGAATCCAAAGTTGATTATTCTTTGTTTACGTTTTGTACTAACACATTAAAAATTTTTGTGTTGGTCTACGTAGATGACATCATTGTCACTGGATCCAGCCCTTCTGCCGTTCATTCTTTCATTGCCAGCTTGAAGGAAAAGTTTCATCTCAGAGATCTTGGACAGCTAAGTTACTTCCTTGGCATTGAAGCACAAAGAAACAGTGAGGGCCTTCATCTCAGACAGGCTAAATATATCTCCGATTTACTTGACAGCACAAAAATGATCGGTGCTAAACCTCTGGCCTGTCCTTCCACTTCAAGAATCAAACTCTCTTCTCAAAATGGCACACTTCTATCGGATCCTACTGAATACAGGCGTGTGGTGGGTGCATTGCAATACTGCACCATTACACGTCCTGATATTTCCTATGCAGTAAATCAGTTATGTCAATTTATGCATAGTCCACGAGACTCTCATTGGATGGCAGCAAAGAGGGTCCTTCGCTATTTGAAAGGCACAGTTGACTATGGCCTATTTTATGCACCTTATGCTATCAACTTAAATGTTTTCTGTGACTCGGACTGGGCTGGAAATCCTGATGACAGGAGAAGCACCAGTGGATTCAGCATTTTTCAAGGAAAGAATTTAATATCATGGTGTGCCAAGAAACAAGGAGTTGTCTCGCGTTCAAGCACAGAGGCTGAATACCGAAGCATGGCTTTAGCTACAGCAGAGGCTTACTGGATTAGAATGTTAATGAAGGAGTTCCAGATTTTTCTTTCATCGCCTCGTACATCTGGTGTGACAACATCGGAGCACTAGCCTTAGCGTCGAATCCTGTCTTCCATGCCCGAACCAAGCATGTGGAAATTGACTATCATTTCATTAGAGAAAAGGTGGTAAATAAAGATATTTTAGTTAAACATATTTCTACTAAGGATCAGTTGGCAGATATGTTTACTAAAGGACAGACAGCAACTCGATTTCAATTTCTCAGATCCAAACTCATGGTTCGCCAACTACCCATCAGTTTGCAAGGGGGTGTTAGAGTATGCACTGACTTAGTCAATGATCAGTTGCAAGAATCAAGTGATCAGTTGCACAAATCAAGTCAGTTCAACAAATATGCAGCTGGCACCGATTATGTAGCAACAGCTGAACCATCTGCACATATTTCTCATTCTGTTAAACAAACCCCTTAAACTTCTCCAGTTTGTTATATGTAATCTTTTATATATTACGATTGAATACAAAGTGAAATGTAATTAAGTCAATCATTTCAAACATTCTCTTGTTTCTTGATACTCTGTTTATTTTCCTTACACTTCTTACAAAGGTATGAAAAAGAAGAAAAGCCATCTGATTTAGTTGACATAGACATATTTGTAAGTACGATTTATCCTCTCAAGGAACCTCCGCTTATCACTGCAAACACTGTCCTATCCATCCTTGTTGTGGATTATCCAGCCGACAAAATTCCGTGCAAATTTCAAGATTGAGCCCCTAGCCCTGGAATGGTATTTTTTTCAAAAGATTGACTATCTGAATGGCAAATTACATCCAACGTTCGTAAGGGAACGGCGTGCAATGAAAGTTCGTGACTCTGGTCTGTATGTGGTTTTCTTGTTTTAGCCAAAATGGCCTATTTTACACTCTCCCGGCATGCAATGAAGGTTTGTGACTCTGATATGTGTCTGTACATATTTTTTTTCTTGAGCTTTTAAGAATTTTAGAAATCCAAGTCGACTAAAATATATGATGGATCTAAGAAAATCCAACAAATTGGACATACCATCTGATTCTAGTTCCCCACTTATCTTATTGTCTAAAAATTGGCCTCAAGCTGATTCCATTAGTTTGCAAACAATAAAGGTTGTTATATGATTGCATCATTGTGTGGCTGCAGAGAGAATATGAAGAGTTCAAAGTTCGGATAAATGGATTGGTTGCCATGGCACAGAAAGTTCTTGAGGAGGGTTGGACAATGCAGGATGGAACTCCATGGCCTGGAAACAATGTTCGGGACCATCCTGGAATGATTCAGGTGAGGGAATTTGGTGCGTTTTCATAAGGCAAGCACTCTATGGGTATGATGCCCCCATCAAGGGAAAGCCCCCGGGACAGACCTGTTACTGTTGGCCTAAATGGTGCTGCCTATGTTGTGGGACTAGAAACAAGAGCCGGAAAGTGAAGTCAAAGACAGAGAACAAGAAGAAGATGAAGCACAGGGAAGCATCAAAGCAGATACACGCACTTGAAAATATCGAAGAGGGAATTGAAGGTAAGGAGATGCGTTTGGGTGGCTAATTTTTTTCTTTCTTGTCATAAGTTGTTAGTATGATATCCAATAATGTCACTGACTAGGGTCTATATTACAGGAATAGATGGTGAGAATGCAGCCTTCGTGCCCCGAAGAAAATTTGGGCAGTCTTTGGTGTTCATAGCTTCTACACTTGTAGAAAATGGTAAAGTTCCTCAGGGAGCCAGTTCTACAACGCTCTTAATTGAAAGAAGCCATCCATGTCATCAGCTGTGGTTGTGAAGATGAGACAGAATGGGGAAAGAGGTAAAAGGTCAAGAAGCTTTGTGTTCTTTCCTATATAGCAAGCCATTACCTTTAATCACCTCCTTGTCCTTTTATATTTTCAATATTGAACCAGGTTGGGTGGATATATGAATCCATTACAGATGATATTCTGATAGCCTGACAAGCTTCAAGATGCACTGCCATGGCTGGCGGTCTGTATACTGCATACCAAGAAGGCCTGCATTCAAGGGGTCGTCTCGGATCGTCTTCACCAGGTTCTTAGGTGGGCCCTTGGATCTGTAGAGATTTTCTTGAGCAGGCATTGTCATGTATCCTTTGACATCCATTCCCTTCATCGCCTACTGTACCTTGCCAGCTGTCTGACTCCTTACTCGAAAGTTCATCATCCCCGAGGTATTCCAGGTGCATATCATCTTAAAATCATAATAACAAAGCTCTCTAATTTTTTCAAAAATATGGAAGAACAAAGACTCCAGCTGCATATCATACAGGACTTTTGGAAGAAAAAAATAGCTACTTTTTGAAAAAGTCACTAGTTTCGCGAATTAAACACGACTTTATGAAAAAGTCTCGAATAAATATCTAATGTATAAAATATATTTGTTTATAATTTTTACAATAAGTAATCTTATTTATATTTTTTTTCATATCTTATCCGACATTTTTGTTATTTATTTCTGAACTTTTTCCTCGACGAATAATTTCCAACTTAGTAACTATGCCTAAATACATTAATTCCCTATAGAACTTGACCATTTGAAGGTCCATTCTTTGATGAAAACATATTGGAAAGAGTATCAGTCGAAGGACCCATTTATTTAGGCAGTAATTGTCATGTACACAAATCTAGAAGATCCAAATGCTAGCATAAACATTGTGTTAATTGTTCGGTCCAATGACTTAAGAGCTTGCTATGCTTGTGGTCTATGGATCATCCAGTTGATGACCTAGAATTTGGACGGTCCTGATTGTGGAGAACTTGTGATAGGAGCAAGGCACGTACAAGGACTTCTTGTCCTCGCCCCTCTTCCAGACCCATGGGTTGAAGAGTGCTAGCCCAGTCACATAGTTCAAATTTTTTCCAAACTCTCACCATGAGTGCAACACGTGGTATTGCTACCCTTTAAACAGGTTTTTTTTTTAAATCAAAGGAATAATTGATGGTTATACCGGTTCTCAAGGTAACATGTAAAAGTAGCGACACTTGTCGCTACCACCTTGATAGCTTGGAAATATGCAACTCGGGCTAGCATTTCTCCCGGCTCAGGATCCTCTCGAGTTCAAACCGGGGAGAATCTCTCCGGTTTGAACCCCTAGAGGTCGCCACGTGTCTCCTTTGACACCCCTTAACCATGGGTAAGGTTCACCCACCCCTAGGGTTCACTCACCCATCCTTGGTTTTTTTTATATATATATTAATTATTATTTTTAAAAATTAAAAAAAAAACTGTTTTTAGAGTTTTTTTAATATTAAAAACAGTTTTTGCTGGAACCGGAATCCTTGAGATGCAATGGGGAGGTGTTGGCATAGATGACTGGTGGAGAAACGAGCAGTTTTGGGTTGTTGGTGGTGTCTCTTGACACTTTTTTGCTCTCCTCCAAGGTCTGCTTAAGGTTTTTGCTGGGGTATTTTACAGCACTGTTACATCTAAAGGAGGAGATGATGGAGAATTCTCAAAGCTCTACCTCTTCAAGTGGACGTCGTTGTTGATTATCAACATAATTGGGGTGATGTTTGGGATCTCGGACGCCATCAATACTGGGTATGAGTCATGGGGCCCTCTATTTGGTAAGCTGTTCTTTGCCTTCTGGGTCATTGTCCATCTCTACCCATTCCTAAAGGGATTAATGGGGAAACAGGATAGACTGCCCACCATTATTGTGGTCTGGTCAATTCTTCTTTCCTCAATCTTCTCACTTTTGTGGGTTTGAATCAACCCATTTGTTGCAAGAGGCGGTATCGTATTAGAAGTTTGTGGGTTGGACTGTGACTAAGATACACAATAGAAGTTTACATGGTTCGAGTTACATGTTGAAAGGCTGGTTGAAGTTGCAGAAGAGAGCAGATCTTTCAGTAGAAGATAGATAATCCCTTGAAACGATTTTACGTGATGAGAAGCATCAGTCGTGGAGATGGGGTGTGAAGGATAATTATGGTGGGGACTGTGTAGATAAAAAAAAAAAAAAATTAAATGGGAGCTACACATTGATATTTGTTTTCCAAAGTTTTCATTTATTATTTGAATTATGTGGGTTTCTATGGGTTGGAAGGGGGTGATTTCAGTGACCTGTCTGTAATTTGAATAGAACATTGGTTAGTCATATATGATAATGTGGTTGAATTATGATTTATTCCCAGACTGCATACATAAGTGTCTCCAAATTCATCTTTGCAATTACTTTCTGAAGTTCGGGTGTATTTTACAGCACTGTGAGTTTAGCAGTTGTTGGAATGTTTTAATGAAATAGCTATGGAGAAGGGACTTGGACCAATAAACAGATACCAATATGTAGAGCTCAACTACAAGCTTTGGTGATTAAAAAAATTTTGAATTAAAATTTGTTAGGGTTCCTAGCAAAAGAGAGGAACCCTCCAAAAACAGGCGTATGCCACTTTCAGTGGCGAGCACACGGTATTCTTTAGTAAAAGGCGAAAGAATAGTTCGCTTTGTGCTCACGACACGGCAGCGTGAATTGGGGTTGGAAGGGTTTGCTACATTATATAGGACATAAGATAAGGGAAGATTGCTTGTCTTACCCGATGTGGGACTAAATACTTGCTAACAAAAACAAACTCCAATAACAAAGGAGAAGGAACTTTTTATGCCATCTCTATCTATTCTTCCACACTTGCTTCCAAGATATAACCCTAGAAAGGAGGCTATTCGCCTAGGGTGTGTTCGGTTGAGGGGTAAATGGGTGGGAGAAAGTAAAGTGAAGTTTAAAGTAAAGTGAAGTGAAAGAATTGTATAAATTCTCTTATGTGTTTGGTTTGAGAGAAAAGTTTAGGAGAAAGTATAAATTTTTCCAAAATTACCATTTGCTCTCTTTTGGAATAATATTCAACAAAATGGTAGATTTGGAATTGAAAGTTTTAACTTTACTTTCTTTCACAATTCCAGCTTTTTGGTGGAATAAGGTATGGGTGAAAGTGAGAGAAAACTGTACATTATTGAGAAAGTTTAAGTTTTACTTTACCTCAAAATCCCTCAAACCGAACAGGGTGAAAGTGCGAGAAACTCCCACTTTCACCTACTTTCCTTCACATTTCCCTCAACCGAACACACCCCCAAAGAATTTGCCACCCACATAACTCCATGCAAGTGAGGAAACTTTAAACCATAGGTCTGATTGGGTGTGTGTTTTTAGAGTGTGTTAAGTGATAATCTTAAACCAAAAAATAAAAAAAAACAAGTCCTTTGTGGTTTTTAATGGGTGGTGTTAGGCACACCCCAATAAATGATGACTATACCCCATTAAATTAATAAAATTACCTATACACTCCAAAAATAAAAAATTACTTGTAAATTTTATATCTACACACCATTTACATTTGAGATGGATTTTATGTTTGAGAACTTGAGATAGAGCTCGGCAATCAACTGTAGGATGGGCTTGAAGCATTGTGATCAAATGCTGTTTTGCAACCATGATACTTTTTTTTTTTTTTGGTAAAAGGGGGATATATTAAAAAAGCAAAAAGGATTATGAGGAAAAACAACCAATAGAAAGACAAAGGAAGTCTAAGCTTCACAAACAAGGACATCTAATAAGTTCCAGGATCGAATGGATAAGAAACTCCTCTTTGAGAGCAAGGACTAACAAAACCATTCTTCCTCCAGCTTTGTAGAACCCCGGAATCCGAATTCACTGTACTATGAACAGTGCTAGTGAATAATGCCCTTGTATGGTGTGTATAAAGGCCTACAGTCTTCCATTTTGTTCTTGGTAGTATGGTGAGTCGAGTGAGGGTTTTAGATGCGTGTGTTGAGTCTCAAAAAGAGAGTATAAATATACTCTAAGTGTAAAAGCAAGGGTATATAAATTACCCTAAGTGCTTAAAGGGTTGTAAGTAAATAGTGTGTGAATAGTGTTGTGAATAGTGCATTAAACAGTGTTTGTGAGGTCCAAGGTTTCCTAAGTGCTTGTGAATGATGTGATGAGTTTATTATAGGTTTTATGATGTGTGAGGGTACTAAAGAACCATCATTGATGTTTATGGGTGTTAAAATAAAAAATGGAAAGGTTCTAAGTGCTAAAGGATGGGGGAGGTCTTAACAACCCTCAACTTATAGGATCTCTAGTTTTGTCGTATCTCATTGGAATTGAGTGATTCTTGAGCCATTAAAAAGATATTAGAACCCTCTTTAAGGTTCATGTTTATCACTTTTTCAGATTAGGAGTAGAAGTTAAGCCAAATATGGAATTTCCGAAACCTGGTCTGCTGTAAATGTTGGTCTGCTGAAATTTATCCCAAGACCAGTCCACTTATGGGCCCATTTAAACCACTTAGAACTCAAAATTAGACTTTGTGCAAAACATGAGAGTTGTTCCCCTTTGAAAGATGAATCCAAAACAAGTTGAATCGTCAAAATCGGATAAGCGAGTTAAAAGTTATGATCAAAATACCAAAGTGGGAAAAACCTGCCCAAGCAGAGGTCAATTTCGGCGACGAAATATGTTGGGGGCTGAATTTCGTCGACGAATTCAACTTGAAAATGAGCAAAAAGGCCCAGTAATGAGCTGTAACTCATCACCGACCTTGGGAGATATTTTTCTAAGATATTTTGAGATATTTGGCAATCTTTAGACTATAAATAGGGTCTGAATTTCTTGTATAAGGGTTACCAAACCCTTGTATGTAATTGAGAGAGAAATTGAAAAAGAAGAAGAAGAAGAGAAGCTTGGTTCCTTTCCAACTATTCTTCCTCAAGCTCAAGTGAGGTTCCAACCTTGTCAAGCTTCCTTCCTTTAGTGTTCTCAAGCTCACAAATCATTACTAAGGTGATTTCAAAGCTTAGAATTTCTCCAAAGAAATTCTGTTCGTGTTCTTGAAGAAGGGGGTTTTCAAAACCAGTTTTTTCAAAGCTTCAATCAAGCTTTCCTCAAGCTTGATTCAGTACACAGAAGTATAAAAAACTTCCTTTTTAAGGTAAATACTTTCTACTAGCTTTTAATGACATAAACCATCTTATAAATTCAAGATAAAATCTTATGCTTTGTGTTATGAACTAGTAGGAAATCTTACTAGTCAAATTGTGATGATGTTATGCATTAAACCAAAGAATAAAGAGAGTAGAGAATTATGTTTTAAGATGTTCTTGATATTATGATGATTCAAATATGAAAAGCATGTTAAAAGACTTAAGTTTTGGGAAAAACCAAATGAGAAAACCTTATATTTTGATGGATTTGGTTAAGGATGACTTATTTGTATATAGGCTATTACTATGGATGAAATATGTGAATTATTAGTTATAAGTAAAGTGTTTTCAGTTTGTCTACCATGATATTCACAATTGAACGCTGACACATGTATATGCATGATTGAGATTTGCTAAATTATGGGTATCCGAAGAAGATAAAGAAGAAGTAAAGTATAATAGGTAATGGGACAGTAAAACAAAGAAGTAAAGAGGTAAATGGAAAGTATATGGAAAGTAAAGAGGCAAAGGAAGTATATGGGAAAGTAATGGTTCAAGATGATTCTAGTCATCTATCTCAGGTTGATAGAAGGCCCGCCCATCTCCTGTGGGTTCATGGGTACTAATCAATTGAGTAATACCGACGGGGAGGCACAATAGCAAGCCGCCTGGAAGGGAAACGGATACTGGTCGTCGGACTCCGACGAATAGCAGACCACCCGGAAGGGAGATGGATACTGGTCGTCTACTCCGAAGGTAGCCGAATGTGAGGATAATAGTAGGCCCGCCCAGTTTATGTGGGTGCATGGGTACTAGTTGCCCGACTCCTTAGGTGGATCTAGGGTATTTTAAATACCTGTAGATGGAAAGTAATGGAAACTAAGGTATTTTACAATACCCGTAATAGGTGTAAAGATGTAAAGGAATGTAAAGTAAAGATGGAATGTAAATAAGATGTATTTTTCTGAGATATATGCACATGATTGAATTTAGTTTTCTGCACTCTGATTAAAGTAATGCATGTGAAATGATTTAAACTGCGATGTATATATGTTGTATTCATGTTTGTGACATTACTATCTAGTAGTTTGTATACGCGAAGTATTCAATACTCAGCCGTACATATTATGTCGGCAGGTCCTCTCGACATCTGTAGCGAGCGTCCTCAGGAGCCTTGGGTTGAGGAGGTACCTACTCCAGAGGAGCTTCAGGAGTATCAGAGGATACTCGATAGGTGGTGGCCCCATATAGAGTGAGATAGGGTTGAGGAGGAATACGTTGAGGAGGTACCTACTCCAAAGGAGCTTCAGGAGTATCAGAGGATACTCGATAGGTGGTGGCCCCATACACAGTGAGATAGGGAGAGACTGATACATGTATTTTGATGAGCGAGCATGTTTGCTCTTTATTTTGGATTATTGTATAAACTTGGATATAGTATGTGTAGAAAATTTTGTATTCTGCTTCCGCTATAGTATGTTTTATAAGTTGTACAGGATGTTAAATATGCTTTATGTGTCATACAGGATGGTTTGACACGGCGGTCACAAACTAAAGTATCCCTAACTCCTAGGGGGTAATTTGGGTCGTGACAAGCTTGGAGCTTATTTAGCAAGTACGTGGGTTGCACCATTGGCTGATCGTGGGATCGCTTGTACAACAGCACTAGGGAACTGTCTCCACAAGGCTTTGATGTCCTATAATAACGCAGCGACATCCCATTGGCTATCTTCAAACTTGTTATTCGCCGCATCAACGATCTGGCGGACATCCCCTTCCAATATGAAATACCTCCACCTTTGACTAGAGACGCTATAGATAGCCCAATAAACATAGCTTTTGCTTTCGTCACCTGGCACTAGCTGCATCAATAGGGAAAGAATGACCATAAATGGTTAATCCCGTATGGTCTCGAATAATAACAACAACTCCTACGTTGTTTGATATAAGATCCCAAGCACCATCAACATTTATCTTGAGAAAAGAATTCGGTGGAGGCCTTCAAGATGGGACACGGACCAACTGTTGAGCAGTACTAGAGATTTTCTTTCCGCTTTCCAAATTGACCAAATAGTAGAGATCATCTTGATAATGATACTGTAATTTTCATAAGCGAAATCCGAGCTTTTCACACCATGCTATCCACCACACCATGATACTAACTAGACTAAGAATAGCCGTCGTAAAGAGTCACAATTGACACACTTGCTTCTTCAACACTAGCATCCAATTGAGAAATTTACAATTCTAGCTTCTTCAACCCTAGTGTATAACATTGTTATAACAATGCTTTATCCTATTAAGTTTAAAGTTTACTTGTATATCATGTCACATACACATATATTATGTATATAGCTAAAATGATATGTGATATAATATATAATTAATACAATGGGCCGAGCGTAGCGAGCCAAGCCCAAGCCCAACCAAACATTAATATGGGCCTAAAGAATTGAGGCCAGCCCTAGCCCAAATCTTTTTCATGTTTTTTATGCAAGTATTAGGGGTATTATAGTCTTTGTGATGTTTTAATGCTTATGTAATTATATCGAATTAGTGTGGTGTGATCTAGGCTTAATCTAAGTTATAAAGAGATGGTGGCCTTAACATACCCTCAACTTCAAGAAGCTCTAGTTTTGTCACCGCTTATCAGAATTGAGTAATTCTTGAACCATTAGAAAGGTATTGGAACCATCTTTGAGTTTATGTTTAATGTTTTTCCATATTTTGAGTATCAGTTAAGTCAAATGTGGGTTTTCTAATGTTTTGTCTGCTGAAATTACAGACCAATCAGCTTTAGAGCCCATTTAGACCATTAAAAACTCAAAATTAGGATTTGTCTATTAGAGACAAAATTGTTCCTCTTTTAAATACGAGTCCAACTCAATTTTAATCGTCAAAATCTGATAAAAAAATCAAAAGTTATGGTCAAAATACCAAAATGAGTTAAAAATCTGTCGGAATCCAGAAAGGAGGAGTGCGATCTATCGCAAACCAAGTGCGATCGATCGCAAAATAGTGCGATCTATTGTAAATTTCTGCGATCAATCGCATTCAAGCGAGTTCTTTTTTATTTCCTTTTGGGTCTAAGTGCGATAGATCGCACCAAAGGTGCGATCGATCGCACTCGCACCCATATTTTGTTTAAAAAATGTATTTTTTTGGGTTTTTAACATTTGGGGCTATAAATAGGGGCTCTATTTCAAGATTTTTAGGGTTCTAAACCATTTCTAGCCTAATTTGGTCAAGGAAAAGAGAAAACCTAGGGTTTTGGCAGAGAAATTGCTTGGAGAATAAGGAGATTGCTATAAGATTGCAAGGAGAGCTTGGAGACCTTCATCAAAACTTCTTGGGAGTGATTTGGATCCAAGGGAAAGATCCCTAAGGTCGATATACTATCCAAATCAACCCTATTATGATGTTTTGTGAATGTTAGTATAATAGAAATTAGGTATGTTTTCCCTAATTTTGCATGAATTAAGCTATTATGGATGGAAATGGGGTTTAATAGTATGGATGGAATGTGTGGATGATGGGAAATACTATGGAGGATGAGATGAATGTATAGATGTGGATTGTATTTGGGTTGCATGGATGGATTATAGTGTGGTAAAATGTTGGAAATGGGAAAGGGCAATGTATTCATAAACTACGCACCCAAGGTGTTTGTTGAAATTCTTAGGAGGTTAATTAAATACTAATATAGTAGCATGGAATTGTTGGAAATTGATGATGAATTATACTAAAAATCATGATAGGGTATTTATATGCGAATGTTTGTTAAGTTATGCTTAATTATTTGCATGGTAATTGATATTCGGGAATGTAAGAATTTAGAGGAAAATCTTTTAAACCGGAAATTCTCTAACTATATAATATGGGACAGCATAGTGGAGTTTCCATGGTGGGAGATTGGAATCTAAATGATTGCCAACTCAAATGTTAATTGTGACACTTATATACAAACACACGTGTATGTTAAGATAAGAGTCTCACAAGTCACACATGTGGACCACAAGTATAAGCATTACATACGTCTGATGTTCTGAATAAGCTCAATGAAGGATCTGAATAAGTGCATGTTCTGAATAAGTGCATAAGCATAAGCATCTCACAAGCCCGTGGTCTCATAAGCATAAGCATCTCATAAGTATATTTTCTTCTAAGTCTAAGGTTCTCACAAGTACACAAGTCAATGTGATGATATGATGTATATGAGCACATGTTCTTCTGCACTTTGATTATGTTATTATGCTATTGGATATGGTTCTAACTAAGTGCAGGTATACTATGTTGTTGGTTGGATTTTATATACATCGAGTGTTTTTGTACTCAGCCAGACTTTTGTCATTGCAAGTTTAGAGCAGGAGCACACAGCGGAGCCGTAGATTGAGGAGGCTTACATCGAAGAAGGAGGAGAATGTGAGCCTTCCGAGGAGGGAGCCAGGGGTATTGATGGTTACCCCTATTAGTTTATGTTTGGTTTTGATTAAGAGATTTGTAATAGACTCTTAGAAGATGTTGCTTATTAGACTTCTTTATAGTTGTGTATCAGACTATTTTGTTTATAGTGGGTTGTATATGTTGGCAATAAACTTGAGTGGGATGGTTTGAGTTTATATATCAAAATTGTATTACTCTCATTTTTGGAGACTCATGTAGTATGTCTTGTATGTCATGGATTTAAGCAAGTTTAAGAAATGTGACGATTCCAAAGTCCAATTTTGGTCAAGGTAGGGTTTTGGGGTTTACACTTAGCCCTTAGGGCTTAGATATGGGTAATGGGTAAACCTGGCCCGACCCATTGACACCCTTACTATCGAGAGTTAGGTCACACGATTAAAAATTTAACGGCGACAAAGGCACACATACATTAAATGGTGGGCATACTTAATGTTTGGCGTCATTAGACTTCTAATCGTGCAGCCCAACTCTAATTGTGTGTGGATTGTGTGTGTGTAAGTGCGGTGAGCCTACTAGGGGTGGTTAACGAATCACAGTGCTCGCGAACTACTCGAGCTCGGCTCGTTAAAAACTCGAGCTCATTTGTTTATTTAGTAACCAAGTCAAGCTTGAACATGATTTTCAAGCTCATTTAGTTAACGAGCCAAGATTGAACACACCCTTACTCGACTCGTTAAAAGCTAGTCTTGATTATTTATACATATTAATATACTAAAATATTTAAAGAATATTTATTTCATTTAAATATTAAAATTAAGTATATGTATTATATACTAGTAAAGATTAATAGTATATAATGTATTTTATATGATAAGAATACCCTTTATATAATTATAATCTTATACTAAAATTTTAGTTAACACCGCGATTTCTTTGCCTAGGATAATAAAATAAATTTTTTTTACCCAATATAAATTGGCTATATCCAATAACCCAATTTGCTCATGAACTACTTAAGCTCCGCTCGAGTTTTTTTTTGGTTTTTTGGGTTCGAGATGCGCGTTCGGGCCGCACAACCCGGTTATGTGTTAGTATATGTTCAATTAGCGGGCGGGTGGAGGATATATACAAACTCCAATCCTCTTGGGAATGGAACCAGAAACCTCCCCCCTAAAGCAAGGGATACAGTATTACTGAGACAAAGCCCTGTTGTGTTCTCGGCTCCAGTTCGACGAGTAAAGAATGAACACGTGAAGCTTGAACATGATTTTCGAAGTCGTTTAATAAACGAAGAAGTTTGAACACACCGGAACAAGCTTACACCACACTACTCGGTTTATCAACAAAAGAAAAGAAAAAGACAATCCACTTTTTAACCCGGACTACGATTATACAATGATACCACAGGGATTCAGTGCTATATGTCTATACTCTATACTAGAGGATTGAAATTTAGGGCACGAAGTAGGGAACGTGCACGCCAGTCGATCTACAGTTCTACATAACTCTGATTCAAACAGTCGAATCCGCCATTATTGAGCTTTTCAACCCAAAGTATCTTTATCAAGGTAAGATCTTTCAGCTGTTTGTTATGTTTTCTTACTTTCTTGGTATGGTTATGGAGATTCACGTTGCACTTTACATGCTTGATTTCATGAATTTTAGGTTTTTCTTTGAGTAAATTATAGGGTTTTTGATTCTCAAATGTCAATCCTTAGATGATTTCCGTGGCTTGAGCACCGATGTTCGTGCAGGGCTTGAGCTCGTATTTCAATCTATTGACATATTGTATCTAATTCTGAGGTCGTTGGTTTGATTCCAGCTTACCTACCAAAGAAAACTATGTTCTTTCAATCATAACGAGATGTTGAAAAACGTTTGTTTTTTTTTTCTCGTCTTTTCCCCTTTAAATTAAGTTCATTTAAAGGTTTTAACTGATTTTTTCTATGGTTTTTGATACGACTACGAAGAAGAAGAGAACAGAATGTAAACAAATTCCCACTTCTAGGGGGAAACCTTCCTTTCAATTTCTTAATCTTAATAATTCTTCAATAATCCCAACACATGTACTCCCGTGAGTATTTAAGCAGGGAGGATAAGATCAACAACCTAACTAAGACTCCACACCTAAAAGATAGGTGATAACCCAATTGAAAGATAAACAAAGATAAGCTAAAGACTTCCTATCTAACCTAATAATCTAGCAGGATAAGACCATCAACAGGCTCTTAGTAATCTAAACCTCTAAGAAACCCAATGCACATATAATTCCCTCCCTCTTGAAATCGACCTTGTCCTCAAGGTCTACTGCAACCGGTTCAATTTTCAACCATGATCCACCACTACATCTTTAGTTTGTATGGCACATAGTTGAGCAACCACACAATGTATTGGCTTTTTGAGCATTTTCTGCATTATTTTGCCATCAACTACCTTAACCGACCCACCTTGAGCTCCTCGTAGCACATGGCGTCGTCCGTTATTGGTGAACTCCATCTTCAATCGCATAAAATCCCAAATGATGGGGCCCAATGTGGCCAACCATTGTACACCCAAGATCATATCGCGTCCACCCAATGGAAGGAGATGCTTGTTTGTTTGAAACGTGGTCCCTTGTATAACCCACTGAAATTTGCGACATACTACCGCACTGATTAATTTTGTTCCATCCGCCATTGGGACTGAGAGAGGATTTGTTGGTAGCACATCACACCCCGTTTGTTTAACAACTTCCGTATCTAAGAAGTTGTGGGTACTACCAGAGTTGATTAAACTCACTACGGGTTGCCTTTTGATATAGCCTTTCACACGCATTGTGCGATTTTACCTTGCACATTTGTGGGCCCATCTTCTTCGTCTCCAACTAGCAAGAATAATTGATGTTTCTTGCACTGATGTCCAGGAAAATAACGCTCATCAGAATTGTAACACAACCCTTTTCTCTTCTCTCATTCATTTCGGTCTGTGTTAATTTTCGAATAGGGGGTAGGTTCGTCAAAGAGAAAGGTCTAGTGCTCGGTTACCTTGTACAGTTGGTCTGGAGCTTTTGCACTTCGTGATAATGCCTCAGTACTCTCCTCTTGTAACCGGGCTAACCCAATGGCCTGGTTTATCGTTGTTGGCCCCAACATTCTGATTACGGATCTAATTTTTTTCTTTAAACCACTAATAAAGCATCTTATGAAAACTCTTCGAATTTTTCTTGGTAGTCTTTTACCGAGCCGCCTTGTTGAAGCTTAGTCAACTCACCTGTTGAATCCTCATATGTCGTCTGTCCGAACCGTGTACACAATGCTTGCACAAATTCCATCCATCTGATCGTTCCTTTGGTTTTCTCGTACCATTGAAACCATTGAATAGCCTTGTCTTTTAAATGTATGGAAGTGAGTTGTACCTTATGAGCCTCTTCGGTATTGTTAAATTCAAAAAATTTCTCACAATGGGACACCCACCCTTTTGGATCGTTTCCATAAAACTTTGGAAATTCGACTTTTGCCAAGCGAGCTTGGACTGAACCATTAAAAGAACCCGTAGTTTCTCATGAATGACGTGACGTTTCTACATGAGCGTTGCTATTTTGTGAGGATATTTTGTCGACCAACTGTTCATACTTAAAATTCATGGCAGTTACCAGTGGCCTAAGCTCATTTCCGAACTGTTGCGGAGGTGACTGATGGACTCCTCCATGCGTTTAGACTCTTGTGCTCTAGTTGCTTCGGCCATAATCACCTTCTCCACAAGGCGAGGAGATGACTTTGATACCAATGATACCACTACCAAGAAGAATAAGATCAACAACCTAACTAAGACTCCACACCTAAAAGATAGGTGATAACCCAATTGAAAGATAAACAAAGATAAGCTAAAGACTCCCTATCTAACCTAAACATCTAGTAGGATAAAACCATCAATAGACCCCTAGTAATGTAAACCTCTAAGAAACCTAATGCACGTATCAGTTTTAACTTTTAACGTTTAATGGAAAGATGGACTTGCAGTGCTTTGGGCAAAAAATAATATTTTTCTTTGAGTTCCCTTTTGCTTCTGGTGAAGTTTCTTATGTTGATTTCACACTTCTTTGGAACACTAAGTATTCGCTCTACAATTTTGTATTGTAGTTTGGTTAGAAGAAACTGAACTGGGAAGAATCCAATCCATTGGAGAACTTTGTAAATTTCGTTAATGTGTTTAACATGCTATATAATGAATACTCCTTAACCTGCCTAAAAAAAAATATTTGAAATTCGCTTCATGGAATTTTGTTTGCATAGTTGGAATAATCAAGGATCACCCATTGTTGGGCTTGTGGGAGGGGTCTGCTAAGATGACTGAGCCTTCCAAAGTCATTCACATCCGCAATGTGGGGCAAGAAATATCTGAGGTATATCCTGTTCTATATTTCTGTTTTGCATAAAAGCTATCTCTCTCTTAATGCTCCTTGCACTTCTCTTTTCCAGAATGATTTGCTTCAGCTAGTCCAGTCTTTTGGGATCGTCACTAAGACTGTGATGCTACGTGCTAAAAATCAGGTTTTTCTTTCTCGTTCCAGTTGTTTAGAAGTCTAGTTGATAGTTTTTTGTTTTCTAGACCACCTACTTCATAGATTGATCATTCTCTTCATATTTATCTATCTACTCTCAGTCTCTCATCAATCCAACTACACACATTTTATGCTTCATGACAGAGACAGCTGTATATGTGTGAATATCATAACCAATGAACCAATTCCATAGTTTGATCTCTTTCTGTGTCCCGCTCTGTGTACAGGCTCTTCTTCAGATGCAAGATGTGGCTTCAGCTGTCAATGCATTGCAATACTATGCAAACGTTCAGCCAAGCATCAGGTATTTTGGTATTAAAAAACCTTGTTTATTGATTTCTATGTGGGGCCTATGCGAAGAATGGGTTTCTTTTCTGAAAAATTCTTCTGCCAGCCACATGACAGGGGCATGCGCCACAGATACCAAACCCTCATCTATCTTGTTTCTTTTATTGATTTACTTTTACAAGTTTTAATTTATAGTTTAAATATGTGACGATGCTGCTCTAGGGGGAGGAATGTGTACCTTCAGTTCTCTTCGCATCAAGAACTAACAACAATGGATCAGAATTCTCAAAGAACCAAAGGCGGAGATCAGGTTGGTAGTCTGATATTTTAATGAGTGATTGCACTCAGGTTGTTCTCAGATAGCGGGTATTTATGCAAAAATCAATGGCGTAGGATACAGTGTATAGAAGGGCCCTGCATATTTGTTTACCTTTTTACTGGGGCTAGCACTGATGTTTTGAAATAAATGGAAATCTGTTGATAATGCCATAAGAGTCCGGGGATTAAACATTGACATTGAGGTGCTTTCCTTATAAAAAAAAACATTTAATCTAGAGCAAGAGAAGCATTTTCTCTGAAGTATCCTTTATCTAATCAGGATCTTGAGCTTAAACTCGACTTTGTGTTTTTTTCCCAACACATGTGAGACATGCATAAACTCAACTCTAGTGTTTTTCTCCCAACACGTGTGGGACATGCATCTCATTGTGTATGGTTGTAAAACTATTAATCATATTTCTTCTACACCTCCATCTTCACTTGTGGATTGCTTATACATATCGGTCTGTCTAGGGAGAAAACAAATTGTCTATATATGCTTTAATTTTGTTCATTTTCTTAGTGAGTGGGTAAGCAATAATTGTTCTTCTGGATATTGTGTCAAAGTTGCATGTTTAAAATTTAAATGCATATAATCTATTCTCAGGAGAATAATCCTCTGCATCACTACTTTTGTCTGGGTTTTTTTATTGTTCACTAAATTGCACTGGTTTTGTTGTGCCATTGAAGCATGTACAGCATGTAGTGTGATATCCTGTGTGGACTGTTAGTTGAATACTTTTCACAATGTCTTGTTGGTGCTTAGCCATTAGCAGTCCCATGTGTATAGAGTCCCACTTGTGAACCCACTCTTTCATGAAAATGCTATCATATTTTATGCATATTAATTTATTTTTTCCAGTAATACCTTTATTAGGACATATAACCTTGGTTTATAGAATCATCACATTTTGTAATTTTTTTCCCTACAAAATGTGTCAGTTTTTCATAGGTACCAACATAAATCTACTTGCGACATCAAAATTACAATATTTCCTGACATTTCATAATATTTCAATATATTCATTATCTTTTATGCCAAAACATTACTTATTTATTAATATAAAATTATTTTTTCAGTCGATATGTGTTGAGATGTTGGACGGACAATAATATCAAACCATGGTTTAAAATGTTGACGCATTTCAGTTATTTTCAGCCAAAATATGTCGACTTCCATGGGTTTTGAAACGAAATCAACATATAATTTCGATAAATTGTTAGGTAAATTGTGGTCAACTTTGTATCATTTCGGCTAAATTTTTTATTTTATAGTACAAAAATTATGAAATTTTGGTCTAAACAATGGAAATGTTTCCACCAAAGCTTATCTTTTGGGAAAAGCAAAAAAAAAATATTTCGAGTGCTAAATCCGATATGTAATGGATTATTAGCCTATTCTATACTTTAATTCATCCTATGTTATAATTCAGTAAATAATATCAACCTATTAGGGTAATTTGGAAAAAAAAATCAAAAATATTTAAAGAAATTAGAGATCATTTTTTTTATATCAACCAATGCTTATGGTTCTTTTTCTAGAACGATAAGCTTTGGTGGAAACATTTTGTGTATATGATGCATATTGTGTAGAATTGGTATTAGAAAATACTTCCATGACGTAAATTTAGTTCAAAATAATTTTCTCATTGAAAGTTTCAAAAATTGGAAACTAAATAAAAATGTAGAATACACTATGATGGAAAACAAAAATATGAAAATCATTAACATTGATCGGAATTTCGAATAATCACTGTTTATTGAGGTTCGTAAACTGTCTATGCTGCCTAAAACTACCCAAACCATATGTACAAAGAGAATTATGGAAATTAATATCCCCTCTCTTGCTTTTTTTTCTTCTTTTTTTAAACGTGACCTTAAATGCTTAACTGTTTGTTTATGTAGTAATTTATGTAACGTTATCTCTTATTTTTCTATAGTTCTTTTTCGTTCTTTTCTCTATCTATTTATTCTTCTCTCTCTCTCCTGTCTCTATGTTGGTCTGCTGTCGGGTACTCTCAGGATACACAGCCCAATCGAATTCTCTTAGTTACAATTCATCACCTGCTATACCCTGTAACTGTGGAAGTGCTGCATCAAGTGTTTTCTCCTCATGGGTTTGTGGAGAAGATCGTCACATTTCAGAAGTCAGCTGGTCAGCTTCTTCAAGTTTTCTCTCTCTTTTAATTCTTATGCTCATTCAGACTTTAGAAGGTTGGTGGGATTGATTTTGCATTTTCACTGAAATGTCCTTTAAAGGGTCTTTTTTGTGATTAGTGTTCCTAATGCTTCTGATTAAGAGTATTTGGGGTGTGAAAATGTGTATTTTTCTCTCTAACTCTACTGAAAAAGCTAATGCAGACATATTTGCCACCTTTCTAATTATGCATGGACCGGTACTCGCCAGAAAAGATTTTTGCAGAAACCTGTTAAATAGTCTTTCTTTCTTTTTTCTTTGTTCAAATTGTGTAGGTTCTCAAGCCCTTATCCAGTATCAATCACGCCAGAGTGCTGTTTCAGCAAGAACTGATCTTCAGGTGTGTAATTTATTTTCATCCAAAAGTTACTTGAAAGTGGGTTAGTTTTTTTTTTATTATCAATACTTGGAAGTAGGTTAGTTGAGCTCAGCTTGTTGTTCTAAGAAAAGGTTAACACCTACAAACTTCTTTACAGGGCCGTAATATTTACGACGGTTGCTGTCAGCTGGATATCCAGTTCTCGAAGTAGGTTTCAAGCCTTTTAGCAATGTAATATTCCCTTTTTTTTGGCTGATAACGAATCTTATCTTTCTGCTTCTTTTTTCACAATCCAGCCTCAATGAGTTACAAGTGAACTACAATAATGAACGCTCGAGGTGTGTTCTGAGCTTCTCAACTCTTAGCTTTGTATTTAAATGGTGATGCTTGAGAATTCCCCTGTTTTGTTTTTTAACATCATCCTGATAATGCTGCTGGGTTCGCCCTCTTCATCGTGCAGGGATTTTACAAACTCATCTTTGCCTTCAGAACAGAAAGGCAGATCCTCACAAGTATGTCCCATTGTTTTGTGATCTTGTCATTCTCTTTGCCATAGGCCCTTTGACGTATAATATGTCTCTGTTCTATATGTGCAACAGCCTGGATATGGTGATACAGGTGGCATGTATGCACTTCAGCCTCCTGGAGCCAGCGCAGGTGCTTACTCTTTGTCGTCCTTGGGAGTTGCATAGTTATTGGTCACATTCCTAATCAATATATTTATTGGCTATTTAATGGCTTAATTGTTGGTTACATTTCCTACTCAGCATAGTGACAGTCGGGGTTTGGGAATAATTTGACAGGGGTCAAGTTAAAAAAAATCAGAAAAATATTCATTAATAATTATAAAATATATCGAACAATTTGGGGAAAACAATATACAAAGTGAGTAGTTTATTTGCCAAACTAAACGAATTATTCTGGAATAGTTCGGCAAATAGTTTGTGAATTTTGTTGCTTGGCTAATTGGTGTATTTATTGGCAATTTAACGACTTACTGATGCATACATTGTATCTTCTCTGTTTCAGTTGCCTTTCCACAGGTGGGTGCTGCTCGGGCAATGTTCTGAGTCATGTCCAGGTGTCTTGTTCTGAGCTGGGTGGTTTTAGTATCTCTCCCTCTGTACCGTACCTGTAGTTTACATGTGATGCACTTGAAAGGAACCGGGGCTCGTCACTCCATGATTCCTACCTCAGAGATCTCCTAGGCCAAAAAATTGGTCCTATTTATAGCATTCATCATCCACTCTATCACTCTTGGGAGCTTGGGAAAAAATATGGGAACCCTGAAATCCCATCAAGTGGATATCTACCATTATTTTAGAATATTTAATTCTGCCAGGAGATTTCCAATGTTAGGGTGGGGGGAGAGAGATATGGGACTTGATGGATGGTTGGCTCCGATCAGGTTGCCATGTGCTCCTAGAATACTACAGATGCAGGGAGGGCAAAGAACAGATGCCCTGATATAAGTATTTTTGGTGATATTAACTTCCTCACTAATTTGCTTTACTTTGAGGAAAGACAATCTCAGACATGCACATGATTGGAATTTGGTCTTGTTTCATTCTAGATGAATGCTGCAGCGGTTGCAGCTGCCTTTGGCGGAGGCTTGCCTCCTGGGATAAGTGGTACTAATGACAAGTGCACTGTCCTGGTCACTAATCTTGATCCTGATGTAAGCCATGTCTTTGACTTTGTTTGCCTGTCTTTTTTTCTTTACTCGTTTGTCATTCATACTTAGAACTTTTCCTTCGGCTCAGAAAATTGATGAAGATAAGCTCTTCAACATCTTCTCCATCTATGGAAACATTGTGAGAATCAAACTTCTCCATAACAAACCAGATCATGCTCTTGTCGAGATGGGAGATGCTTTACAGGCGGAATTGGCTGTACACTTCTTAAAGGTTCGATTTCATATAGCGTTCTTAAAATTCCTGGCATAGATTATTGTTTTTATTCAAATATTTGATTGCATGGATACAATTGTCAATTTGTAAGAGAAGTTTTTTTTCCTTTTTAGGTATTTAATCAAAGAATTTGTAAATGTGTCATACAATTGTCAATGTTGTCATAGAAGTTGTGACGACTTACATAGGCAGCAGGAAAAAAAATTTGTTTCTTGCCAAGTGACAACTCTTAATAACATTGATCGAATTCTTGTTTTCTTTTATTTTGTTATTTTTTGACTTGCACAGTATTTTTCTTCTAACTCAAAACACCTCCACCACCACATGCTGATAAATGGGTTCTCAACCTTTTCTTATAAAATCCGCAAAAATGACAAGCTGTTATTTTGTTATTTGGTCTGAACTTTTCTCAGTAATTTACAGTGTTATGTTCATGTTTATATTAGCTGTTGCAGTGTTTACTGTGGTCTTATTGACCAATCTTAGGTTTTACAGTTTTTGGTGCCATTCTGTGGAAATTTGTGAAAACATATAAGTCATTGGGTTGGGTCCACTGATTTTAATTTATAAGCCGTTGGTTTGGGTCCACTGAATTTGATAGGGCAGATCATTGGGTACTAAGTGTTGTTTTCTATTTTGGGATCTAGGGAGCCATGCTGTTTAGCAAGAGATTGGAGGTCAACTTTTCGAAGCATCCAAGCATAACAGAAGGTGCGGACACACACGAGTACTTGAATTCAAACCTCAACCGCTACAACCGCAATGCTGCGAAGAATTACCGTTACTGCTGCTCCCCGACCAAGATGATCCACCTGTCCTCTCTCCCCCAAGACATCACAGAGGAAGAGATAGTGACCCACCTGGAGGAGCATGGCACCATCATCAACACCAAGCTGTTTGAATCGAACGGGAAGAAGCAGGCCCTGGTCCAATTTGACACCGAGGAGCAAGCCACCGAAGCCCTTGTGTGTAAGCATGCCAGCTCCATTGATAGATCCATCATCCGAATCTCGTTTTCTCAGTTGCAAACCATTTAAGAAAAACCTTGTAGAAAGGAAGGTGAGGGTTGTGTCGGAAACGGGTCTTCACCTTAATTTCTCTTTCATCTTTCGTCTCCCACTGGTGGTGTAGCCTTTGCTTGTCTGTTTTCATCTTTCTTCTTCTTTGTCATTGGTATTTATTTCTAGGTTTTTTCGATGCTGCGGGAAGATCGATTTCTGGACATTTATATGATTCTGGAAGATAGGTTGGCAGGTGTTTCACATTTTTAGAGGGATTCTCTTATTTCTTATCTATTGTGTATTATGTTTTATGTAAACCAATTCAGGAACCCTGTCTATTGCTTTGCCAACCCAACTTACTTTCTCCCAACTAATAGAAATGATTGAAGCTTTGTTGAGAGTTTTTGATTGCCTCCCTTTAAGGTGTTTTAAGTCACTGTAAATCAATGTTTGTACTTTTTCATCAACCAGATGGACGTGTGCACTTCAATGTTATACTGAGGTAAAAATTACCACTGATAGCTGTCAGGGTATCTTTCTCCTTTCATTCTGAAATTCAGAGCAGTTTGACAGGTTTAGGATAGGCCGGATCGGCTAATCAATGTCTTCATATAAAGAGTTACAATTAGGAGTGAAACATTGGAGATTGAATCACAACCAATAGTGATTGAACTCATGCCGAGTTCTATCATACCCACAGGTCAACACGTGTCCCTATAAACCGTTATTAACTGTGGTTAAGATTCACTAATTCATAGGATTCAACAATCTAAGCTTAGTTTATAGAAAAAAAAATATTAACCCAAATGGTTAAAAGTTTTAAACCTAAATTAAATATTTTTTACTATTTTTGTTTGAAAACCAAGGTTAGATTATTGAACCTTAAGGGTTGGTGAATTTTAACCATAGTTAATAGGGGTTAACAGGAACACGTGTTAACCTGTGGGTGCGGTTGAACTCTCCCATCATGATAGCTCCTTTGTGATCTCTAGCAATTACTCGAGTTGTCAGTTGCCCGACCCATGGAGCTAGTAGTGGCTCCATTCGAATTAACCTACATCCACAGGGAGTTCCGGTTGCGCCTTGCAGGTCTGGTGGTTTGCCGATGGATGCTTGTTTTGCTTCGCAAGCATCTTTTTCATGGATGCTCTCATTTGCAATCTTTTGTGCTTGTAAGATGATTTGGATAGGATATGGGATTTTGGCCTCAGAAGATTTTATTTTTTTCCCATTTCAAGCTCTCCATAAGTTCAAAATGATGACTGCATAGTGGGTGAGATGTTTTTATTTTGTCATGTTTATCCATGTCTTGAGCTACCCAATGATTCCACCAATCCTTCAGGTCTCGTTAGAGCCATGAGTCGTCCTTGAGAGGAAACGGCATTGGACGAGCAAGCCTCCCTTTCTCAACCCCCGAGAAATGTGCTTCCCCATAGCTGCAATAAGCCGATCTTCAAGCCCTTTCCCAGGTTCCATCTCAAACCATTTGAAGAGCTTCTCATCCAACCAAGCTTCTCCAAGCCCAATATGGTCGAGCTCCTGTTTTGGCCCTGAGGCGCAGGAAAAATAAATACTTTTGGCTAGTCTTCCCGTAGCGATTCTATATTAACTAAATTTCACCCTTATTTAGCAGGCAAAGCAATGTTAAAAGACACCGAGTCCCTAAATCCTCCTCCTCCATCGGCTTTGTTATTACACCTTATTCTTCAATTGACCCGGTCAGTCCTTCGTTTGGTGCTATCTTGCCCCCACCAAAAAATTTGTGATCACTGAATTGATTTCAAGACAAACTTTAACGGGAGCTTGAAGCAACCCATTGCATAGGTTGGAGTCGGTGAGAACGTTCCTTCCTGCCATGGTAAGATATTTTCATTTCCAACTCTAAATTTCGCAAAGAATTCTTGCTCACATGAGCTTTTTAGACTTGGCAAACACAGATGGAAGACTCAGATATGTCTCAACTTCTATCACCTTGATTTTCATCATTAGGCCAATCATTTTTGAGATTTTGCATGGTCTATTTTTACTAAAGATGACCCCGAATTTGTTGTAGCTTTTTTTATTTTTTTGGTAATCGAATTTGTTGTAGCTGACCCTTTGTCCTGACACCCCTAATTATGGTGATATCTAATTGCAGTGATGATTTTAATCCCCTAGTATGTGTGCCACATGTCAAAGGTTTATCGGTCTAAAGTGGTCAATTGATTCCCAATGCTTCCGTTTCCGTTTCTGTATAAGAGTAATGAAGGTATGATTCAACTGCGACGACATAAATCCTTAGAGGAATCCAAGGATCGCCCAACATACAACATCACCCACAATTTCCAAATATTATCTAATAATAAAGAACCGGTACTCTAGGTTTGCAGGCTCATTAGTCTATATTATTTATATTATAAAAGAGAGCTAAGTCACATAGGAAAAAAAATGATTGTATTGCCGTTTATCAAAAACAATATTTCAATCGAAATATTATACTTAAAATGTCCCTAAATCATTTTTTATTCCCAACATGTCATGTAAAGTTTATTTTTCAAAATGTCTTTACACTAAAGTTTCTATATCCAAAATACCGCTTCTAATTTTTTCTATACTCAAAATGTCCCTCAAATTATTTTAGTTCTCAAAATGTCCCTTAAGTTTCTATACCTAAAATATCTCTTTCAAGTTTTTCTATGCTCAAAATGTCATTCATTTTTTTTAATTCCCAAAATGCCCCTCAAGTCAAGTTCTTGTACCCCAAAAGGCAAGCCCTTAAGTTTTTTTATTTTCCAAAATGCACCTCAAGTTTCTATGCCCATTCCCTCAAGGTTTTTTTCCAAAATGTTTGAAAGTATTTTTTTGTTCCCAAAATGCCGCTCAGGTAAAGTTTTTATACCCAAAAATGTCCCTCAACTCAGATTTCTATACTATTATTGTATTATTATAATAAATATTATTTTATTATAATAAAACAAAAAATCTATGCATTTGTATGCCCAACTAGTATATTATCTTAGGACTCGTTTGTTAGATCTCTATTTTAGGTACATATTTCCAAAATAGATTTGTGCCAAAAAAATATCTATAAGAAAAAAAGTTGTAGACAGTAATTTTTTGTAACATAATTTTTTTGCAAAATGGTGTTTGGTAATATCATTTTATTTCATCTTAATGCAAGGGCAGTTGTTGTCATTAAAAAAAAATAGATTTCATTAATTAACCAATTCAAATATAAATACATGTGGTTTATTCATCAACAATTACAAATTCTATCCATAAATTTGTAATAATTTTATTTCTTGAAATAATAATAATAATAATAATAATAGATGCAGATTTGTTGTAGTTGGGGGTTAAAAGGAACACGTGTTGACCTGTGGGTGCAATTGAACCCTCTGAGTTCTAAAAGGCCTGAGCCCGGCCCAATTAATAGTAGGGTAGGTTTAGGCCTACCTGTTAAGGCACTTAGTCCCGCTAAAGACCACGGCCTTTTGACACGTGTCGGAGAAGGGGGTGAAAGATTAACAGCACCCGCAACATCGTAATTATCTTACGACGCAAATCCAAACCGTTGGAACCTTAAAATCTTATCCTTTTTATATAATCAAATCAAAATATCAAACATATCCCTCGAAGTTCAAAGGTTTGAAACTGAATTTTACGTTCATGGAAGCCAATTTCATTCGATTTTCATCTGCATTTGTCTACAGAGAATCCCTTTTGAAGAAAACCCAGAAATCTTCTTCTCTATATTTCATCTCTGCTTCGAAGCATTTCAGGAACCAGAGCTTGAATTCTCAGACTCGGAAGCTCTGCAAGGTGGGTAGCAGCAGCAGAGAAAGCTTTAACGAGGCGGCTTTCGAGGCCGAGAGGCTCAGCCTCGACTCGAAGGCTAGAGAATCAATGGCGGAGACTTCCGAGAGAGAGGTCAACAGTAGCTTAGAAGATGACCCAAAAGCCTGGAAATGGAGGATTCGGAAGAGGGTTTGGGATTTGATGGAGGCCGAGAACATCGCTCAAAACCCTCGTCCTGTTCATCACCGAATCCCCAATTTCGTTGGTGCTGCAGCCGCTGCAAAAAACGTACGTTTTCTTCGACTGAATTGACTCGGTGACTCGAACGAGTCAGACTCGTGGGGGGGGTCGTTTTCTTCTCCCCCAAAGTCTTACAGAGACTGATATTTTTTGTGGGTTTTGATAGTTAGGTGGATTGGAAGTGTTTCGGGTCGCAGAGTGTGTGAAGGTAAATCCCGATTCGCCTCAGAAGCAGGTTCGGTTCCTAACACTCTCAGGTTAGTTGTTTTCTTTTCTCTATTTGCAATATCATTCATTTATCAAGATCTAGTGTTTCTTGTGGCCATTACTGTTTTCATTTGAATTGAAAGCCTCATATCTACTCTTGTTGGCATAGTTACCAAACACCCATATTAGTACCCCTATAATACTTTTAGGGGTCGCCGTTAAAAATTAAACTTCGTATTTTTGCCGTGTTACTTATTATACGATTATTACCATATAATATCCATTTTTATTTTTATTTTTGGTTCAAAAATATATTCATTCATTGATAGAGGAAACAGTCCTCGGCAAGGTACACATCACTAAAGGTGATCCATTTCGACTGATTCTAATATCAGTAGAAAACTCATCCACAGCACGAAGCTCCCGAATACTCCAGACCAAGCCCTCCTCAGCTATTACATGGGCATCTGAATTAGCTTCTCGGGGAACAAAAGAAAAAACCACACCACTGTTAATAGCGGCCATTAACTTGATATCCTCCATAAGCATGCAACTTCCCAGTGTGGGAGAGGACCCCTACCATTGAGAAAATCAATGGACTCTTTTGAGTCCGACTCTATGATCACCTGGTTCCAACCTCGGGCCAATGCCACCTGCAATCCCAGCCTAATGGCTTCCACCTCTGCCCTCCTACTGCTGCCCCGAGGTAAGGCTCTACTAGTTCTAAGAATGGTCTCCCCCCCAGAATTTCGAGCAATAATCCCCACACCCGCTGCCTCGCCGGAAGGAAGCGCTGCCCCATCCACATTAATCTTAATCCAACCTCTATCAGGAGCCCCCCAATTCTTGCTCACATCCCCACTCTCTTGGATTCTTTGCTTATGAAGAACCAACAGCTCCTCTATGAAACCTTCCAATTTTTTAATGGTCCCAACTGGATCAGGCACCACCCCTCGAAAGACAACCTCGTTTCTAAGCTTCCAAATAAACCATAGAGTAGAGCATAGACGAGTAGCTAGCATACTTTTCTCGTGAAATTGAGGATGTTGAGACCAATTAACCCACCATTGCCGAAAGGAAATGTTCAATTCAAATGGAAATTGGAGAGCGAGGTTGGACCCAAACCATATACTTCGCGAACAAGGACAAAATAGAAAAAGATGAGGGATCGTTTCAAGGTGACTTCTACAAAGAGGACAAACCTCCAAAACCAGAATCTTCTTCTGATGAAGGTTCTGGGCCACAGCTACACCATTGTGACATAATCTCCACAGAAAAACCTTCAGTTTGGGAGGCATAGCCAACTTCCATAATTTGCTCCAACAAGGCTCGACCACCTCACCAGAAGCACTGGACGAAGCCCGACTTTGATCAACCAAGAGTTTGGCCACATACGAAGCCGAACTAACTTTAAACATACCTGATTTAGAGTAGTGCCAGATTATATGGTCTGGGACAGCCAATATACTGAGAGGAATACTAATGATCTCCTCCACTGAGTTTCGAGTCACTGCTCTCTCTAGTTTAGCTTGATCCCTTAATACACAAATTATGTATTTAATGCGTACAATTCGCTTATTTTACTTTTACCTATTAAACTCATATTCCGTATTAAATGATTGTTATTAGTTAATATTGTGTGTGAAATTTTCCGGAGAAGCCACGCGTCAGTAACTGCTGCAAGCTCTGGTTTACTGGTAGAAGGAAGATAGCAAAATTCCACTGGCTGAAGCGGTCGAGGGGGTGGGTGTGCACCCTGAAATAAGCTCTGATGATAAAGTCAGTGTGGGAAGAAGATGATGAATAGTAAGAGCACTATAACACTGAGAGGGGGCACTGAGATTTATTCTTATGCTCTGAGTCTCAAGCTTTTGATTCTCTGATGATGGATCAGATGCTGATGCACTGAAATTCTACACTTCTGCGATCCTTATGCACTGAGTCTCTGGGGGTATTTATAGGTTTAGCTTTGGATGTCCATGGAATGACCATCGATGACAATGGATGACCATGTCACTAGCTTTACTGCCTTTACACTCATTACCAAATATGTCAGACATATCTGGAGCCTTACGTGTCACACGTGTGAGCCTACAATCTCTAAGTTCGGTTTAGGGTTAAAAACTCATCTTAGGTGACTAGCAATAAATGCTAAGACAGTGCTTTCCACCTAACGTCAGAGACAAATGATCGCTTCTTGAGGATCGGGTCCTGATAGTCGGTCTCGTTGTTGACCTAAGCACGAGTTCGTTATCGCACCGAGGACGATATCCTTGTCTTGATGACTACGAGTCCGTTGTCATACGCACAACGAATACGTACTCAAAAGGCATACAAGCTCATATCCCCCTCTATAACACCAAAGACGTTCTCGTTGTCACAATACTCACATATTTTAACGAATTTTATCCTTTACAAATATTATAATTTTTATTTGTTTATAATTTTTAATTTTCTCATACTTTTGCCATTTTTTGGTTGTATAACACCCATACTTCCCAAAAGGATCATTATTGTATTATACCCGTACCCATACCTGTAACTACGCAGCATGCATGTTGGTGCTCACTTTCATTTGAGAATTGGAAAATAACCATAATAACTAAATTTATGTACTCATCCTTTTTTTTTTCCATCAAATGTCATTGTTTGTACACTAAATCTGTATTTGATTTGGGTTTTCATTGAAATTAATGTATTCCTACTCAGTGACTTCATTTCCTTAGCTTAATTTTATTTTGCAACAGTGAGAACTGAGAACTACTACTCCTCTACTGCTTCACTTTAGTATGATTTTTTCCTTTATAAGATATTAAGTTAGACCCCTATTCTGTATGTAGGTGGAAAGAAATTGTTGACTCCTCAACCCCGTTTGAGGACAGGATTTTTCTCTATTCTGGAGTCCCGTATGTTAACCCCTAATACCATCAATGAAGCTTGCACCTCCGTTGGGGTTGCCAAGTATGGAAAGCCGATTGGTCTAGATGAGAAGATCAAGGTGGATTTAATTGTCATTGGTTCAGTTGCCGTTGACCCAAAGACGGGTGCACGACTTGGCAAGGGTGAGGTAATAACATCCATTCTCCATTATCGCATTATATTTATGCTCTTTTTGGCAACTTAAAAAGATTTGTGCTGTGAGTTTACCCTCAATAATCACTTCAATAGAAAAGCTGATTTTAAGATTGTAACTGCCATACTCATAATGTGTCTCAAAACTTGCCCCAAAGGACTAATATTTCGAAGATTTTAGAATCGGGGATAGTTGGCCAAACTTGGCAGGGTTTAAAAAAACAGTTTCGAACACCGTAACAGACACGGCCGAAACCGTTACGTAACGATTTTGGCCATTATTTTTTTCTTCTTCTTTTTTTGCTTAAAAAAATCTCAATAAATAGAAGAAAAAAAAAATGCAATAAATGAGTAACAAGATACTTCTAAAGCCAATATAAAGCTCAAAATGTAGAAATAATGAAATTTAGATGGGTCGAGGGTTGAAAGTTTAAACATACACAGAATCCAGTCCAGATTCCAGACTCCATATAGGCAAATAGCCAGATACATATACATCTGCTAAGTGCTAAAGCCACATAGAATTACAGGCTCTCTCATCATCTTCATCATCATCATTTTTATTTGGTTAAATGTAAGGTTGGTGGTAGAGAGATTCAGCCTGTTCTTCACAGGTTAACTGTTCTGGGTTTTTTTTTTTTAAACCCAAATCGTGAACGAGTCCTACGCCCGATACCGTTACGTAATGGTTTCAGGCATTACACATTTGTTTCAGAATAAACAGGTAAAGGTACGGTATCGAATGCCACCGAAACCGTTACGTAACGAGCGTTACGTATTGCCAAGTTTATTAACCATGAAACTTGGTCAATGGCTGTTATAGAATACTATAGAATCTAGAACATAAAACAATTTATCTAAATTGGTCAAGCAATGGTCAGCTGGTCATTTGTTTGCTCTTGTCTCGTGTGTCTTACATAGTAAGCAAAGATGTGAGCAAAAGTGGTAATTATGTAAGAGAACTAGCATTCTTGCTTCAGTGTAGTGGACTGCAAATCATGACAATTTGTGAATGAAATTGTTTGCAGAAAAGGGTCTTCATAAATTATTATTTTGAAATAACTATCAACACAATCATTCTCTAGTTGTTGAAGAACATAATTTCATATTGATAGGATAGACTAAACTCTCCTGAAGAGAAGAAAAAAATATCCACTTACTCACCCTTGTTCTTTCTAACTTGGTTTGCATCCAACAAGAAGGGGATACAGTGTATTTAGTGAGTGTTCTAGACATCTTAGAAGTTAAAACGGTTTTACAGACCTAACCTCTTCCAAACTTTGGAGTTTAATGGAATTTGTCTGCATCAACCACAAGGAACTCATTGTGGTGTAGTAATCATCTTAGAATGATTTTGCCTTCTTACAAACAATAGTTTAACTAAGTTACCGGGATCCTTTTTTGTGGTATAGGGATTTGCTGAACTTGAATACGGGATGCTGCGATACATGGGAGCCATCAATGACACAACCATGGTTGTCACTTCTGGTAAGTGTGGTGTCTTCTTCTCCTCTCTTGTTTGCTCATTTATCTTTCTTTCAGGCAGTTAGGAGTTATCAAATCCTTTTAGTATCGGGACGCTGTAGAATAACTCCAGCATATGAGGGATGCAGTGGGTTTAGTTTAAACTAAACTTTTGCAAGTTCAATCTTTCAAAAAAAACTGTGGAAATTTTCTTTGAAGAATAGGACCTACTCTAATTGTGGGTCAATCCTTCGGCTCAATTGGTTGGTTCTGTGTCACTATTATGAGGCCTTAGAAGTGGCCTTTGCATGCTCTTCCCCTACAAACTAAATCTGTGTAGAGTATTATAATTAGATATTGAAATTCAAAAAACTATATTTGAAGATGGGATACATACTTCTTAACTGAAAGAATGAAGGCTCATGAGTTATAACATTGGTGTTATCGGTAACTTGGTGAACGAGCATCATAGATGTGGATCAACTTTTGTAAACGTTTTCAAGATCCCCAAAGGAGAGAGGATATTTATAGGGGGTGACTTAAATGGTTATATAGGAAAAGAAAGTAAACAACATGAGGTGCATGGAGGTGAGGTATGGAGATAGAAATGAGATGGGAGATGTCACTCTTGAATTTGTAATGGCATATGATCTCGCAATAGCAAATACATACTTTGAAAAAATAAATGAGCATTTAGTGACTTTCAAGAGTGGACCAAATTGGAATTTGATCGACTTTTAGGAGGAATGGTCTTATCAACGTCGAAAAATTGTAAGGTTATCCTAGGAGAGAGTCTAGACACAATATAGGCTAGGAACAATGTTTTAAAAAGCATGTGAGGCTTACGCCTCAAGGCTTGCCTTGAGGCGAGGGCGCGAGGCTTAAGGAAAACGTCTTGAAGCTCAACCTTGAGGCTAACGCCTCAAACTTTGAGACTCACATGAAGCACACACCTCATGCCTTGAGACTCACTTAATGTCTAAGGCATGCGCCTCATATATTAATCAAAAATAGGGTTCTAGCCACATAACTGAGACTTCAACATTAGTTTTTTACAGTGTGTGCCTCATACATTAATCAAAAATAACGTTCTAGCCACATAACTAAGACCTAAAAATTAAATTTTAAGGTGTGTGCCTCATAATTTCTTTTATTGATAAAAAAATCATTTTTATTTTTTTGATATGTTTGAGCCCTTGCTTGTCCCCCTGTCCCCTTGTCCCCAATCAGGTTGAAAACAACCGATTGTCAAAACCGATAAATCGGAACATAAGTTGATCGTTGTTTTCTCTCTTATCCTCTGTATTACAACTCTACAAACAGCAGCCCGGTTGACCGGGGCAGTATCGACTCCAGCCGTTGCTCCACGCTAGCAGGCATTAGCCTGACTTCCCTCCTCACCAAGGTACGGAAGAGAGCATGGGGGACAGTTTTGTCTCAGCCATGGGAAGGAATAACAAAAGATATGTTCTTCCGAATTTAGTTTAAATTAAAACTTAATTTATTATTTCTAACGTATTTAGGCTTTTTAAAACCTTGTTAGGTATATTTTAATGTAATTTTTATGCTAGACTTCACAATGATTTGGCTTCATTGCCTAACATATATAGTTGGTTACTATTTTGCAAACGTTTGTTGGAATCCACCGCATGATGATTCAACCTCATCCATCTTTCAATATGAATATGAATTTAAAAAAAAGTTGATCTAATCTAAGATTTTCTTTCCTCTTAAATTTAGTATTTTTATCATTGAATAATTTATAATATTACATATGCATGTGTGTACAAGCGCACACACACATATGTATTATAACCTTTAGTAATTTTTGTGAATTTTTTTGCAATATTGTTATATAATTGTTAAATGAGAGAGCATGAGGCTTTCTTGTGAGGCTTACGCCTCACGTATCTTGAGGTCTCAACGCCACGCCTCACGCCTTCACGTTTTGAAACATTGGCTAGAAATCATGGATCTTTGCATTAAAAGTTGTAAAAAAATGAATCAAAAATGGCCCAAGAACAAGGTAGTAGAATCTAAAATGAGACAAAGTGATTGCCTTTGGGGATATATTGATAAAGGAAGGAGTATGGAAATTAGAAACAAAAACTACAAGGATGTGGGATTAAAAAGCCAATACAAAGCCAATTGTATTAAAAGATTGGAAAAATAGGTTTTAGGAGACTGAAATAAAGAAATTTAGTGGTGGAGTGATAAGGTTCAAAAGGCCGTTAAAGAAAATAGGTCTTACTACAAGAATAACAAGACTTGACAAAGAACTAGTAATGAGGAACAACTAGATTAATATAAAAATACTAAGAAAGTAGTAAGTTAGACACAAGGAAGGGTGAGAAAAATGAATGTTTTATTTCTTTCTAAAATACACTCACTTCAGGGAGGGTATAGACTATAGATAGGTTTCTAAAGGCTAATACCCTAAAAAGACGTTAGGGTTTACTTCAATATGTCAAAAAAAAAAATAATGAAAGTGCCCCTGCACCAGAATTATGGTTTTGACGGTTTTGAAAGGGTAAAAAGGGATTTCAAAGGTGGAGGGAGGCTTTAAGAGGGGTTCTAGGGTTTAGACTCTGTTGTGATGACTAAAGAATTAGGAGAAGCGTAGTTATCTGAATCGGCTTAGGAGTGCATAACTAGTGCAAAATAATGTGTGTACAATTAAGGAAAATGTCAAAGAGTCTATATGAAGGATGAACAGATTAAAGAGGGCTGAGGATGATATTTTCAAAAGTTGTTAACGAGAATTGTATGCAAGGCCTCAAGCTAAATCCAGATGCTAACTCCATGGACAGTAGGGAACATATTATTTTCTTAGAATTAGTCTAATTATAGTGAAAGAAGCTCTTGTTAAGATGAAGATAGGGAAGGCTCTAGGACCAGATGATATTTCAATTGAAGTGCTCAAATGCATAGGAGAAACTGGTTGTCCTAGCTTACATGGTTTTTTAATAATATTTTAAAGATTAGGTAAATGGTGGATGCATAGACAAGTATTGTAATAGCTCTCCACAAGAATCAATGAGATGTCCTAAATTTCACCTATTATTGTAATATTATAATGAGTTATACTATAAAGTCATGGGAGAGAATGATAGAACAGATAGTAAGATAAGTAACTAGGGTTTCAAAAAATAAATTTAAATGCGTACCGAGGAGGTCTACCATTGAGCCTAATCTTCCTACTTAGACAATTGATAGAGAAGTTAATAAAGGAAATGAAAATTTTCCATATGGTCTCTATTGACTTAGAAAAAGCATACGATAGATTCCCTAGATAAATAATATGATGAGTGTTTGGAAAGAAAAGAGTTTTGAGAAAATACATTAATATCATTAAGGACATGGATGAGGGAGCAATAATTATCAAGAGAGTGATTGGTGATGAGACAATGAGTTTCCTGTGACAATAGGTCTACATCCGGGTTAGGTTTTCATATGTTTTTAGATTGGTTATGAATGAATTATTGTCTCATTATTAAGAGGAGCTTCATTGGTGTATGTTTTTCTGCGAATGGCTTCGTTGGTGTATGTTTATCTGCAAATGACATGATATTAATTGATAAGACTAGTGAGGAGTAAATGCAAAACTAGAATTGTTGAGAGATACCTTGGAATCTAAGAGATTTAAAATAAGTCAGACCAAGAAAGAATATGAGGAGACGGTAGTTAAGATTCCAGGTCGGGTATGGTAGCTTAATTATTCATAAGAATTGAGAGATTGAATACGATATTACCATAGAATCAGAGTTAGATAGCTAAAGTTGAGATGTGCTTCTGAAGTACTACGTGACGGACAATTTCTGATCAAACTAAAAGGAAGATTTTATGAAAAAACAATAAGACTAGCTATGTTATAGAGCAAAATGTTAGGTAACCAAGAAGTAACATATTTGTTGAACGAGCGTAGCTGGGATAAAGATGTGGGATTGATGTATGAAAAGACTAGAACATATAATATTAGAAATGAACACAATGAGAGAATTTGGGAATTGGGACTAGATCCAATTATCAGTGATAAAATAAGGAAGAGTCAACTAAAATGGTTTGAATGCATTCAACGAAGACCAATGATGGCATTAGTGAGGAGTGAGTTGGTGCAAGTTGATGCCCTAAAAGGGTGATGGGAAGGCCAAAAGTGACGTGAATGAATTTGGTGACGAAAGATTTGGTAATTCACGCTTTGACCAATATTATGGCTTTTGATAGAGTAGAACAAGTTTCATGTTGCTGACCGAAATATTTTTTTCTTTTTTCTTTTTTTCTTTTTTCTTTTTTCTTTTTTTCGTGATCGGTATTGCTGACCCAAATAGTTGGGATATAGATATTGCTCAAGTCCCATAATTATCAACCTGAGAAATTAAGTGTCACCATCTGTTATTTTGGGTGGTCGGGAAAGAATATTGCGATTAGTTGATAGAACATCTGTGGACTGGATGGTTACTATTGTCTGATGAGCTCAATTCCGGGGTAACAAAATTTGTAATGGGACCCTTTAAACGGTCAGTCCCAACTCCCCTTGTATTTACATCATCATATACAGCTATCTGGTTCATAGGCTATATTCGGTTTCTTTTTCCCTTTTCAATGTTGTTGCACTACTGGTATTGTATCCATTGATCCTGTTGTAACAACTTTGTACAGCATTCAGAATGTTTCATCGATCAAATTGATGTAATTTGACAAACCCCCATGCAGTGCACGATAGACAACTGGTGGATGATATTCCAATCGAGAAACTGTTAATCCATGATGTCCCTGTCGACATCATCTGCACTCCTACCCAAGTAATCTTCACCAACACATCTATCCCAAAGCCTCAAGGTGGGTGGGATCTATTGCAATTTAATTTCATTCATCTGTGAATCATTATTGTCATCTTCTTCATGTGTCAATGATATTAGGTAAAATGAACTAATTATACTGTAGGAATTTACTGGGAAAAACTGTCTCCGGAGAAGCTGGGCCAAATTCGGATTCTCAGGCAGCTCAAGAGTCGGATTGAGCAAGAAACAGGACAAAAGCTTCCTTGCGGGCCCTCTGAGAAACTCCCCCCCTCTGCTAGTCGGAAAGGCTGATTTCAATTATTAACAATAATTTTTTTTAAAAAGAAACAAAAAAGAAAATCCATTTGTATTGCTTCCCTTCTAGGTGAATAATAATATGACGTTAAAATGCTCAATCTGTTCTCTTTGAATTTGTTATATTGTATCTCTTGCCATGTAAAAAGTTAGTGGGAGTAGTTCTCTTGAGAGGGTCTGAAATTAGTGATGGATTATGGATCGAGGATAAATAATTTTCGTACATATTGGTATTGACATTGTTTCACCGTTGGTAAATGGTGAATCCTTGTTTTATAACTACCATTTTTGTTGTCGGAGATCTTTTGCACAGTCCTTTAATGATCAGATGTCAGTTTTCTTCACAAAAAAAAATTTTTTTTTTTTTTTTTTTAGGGGGGGGGGAACTTTTTATTGGGGGCCCACATTAGACACCTGAACTACACAGGATCGATCTCTGAGTTTGATTTTTCTATTGATGGCGCCTTGATCAGGTTTGTGAACTGGTTTTCTTCATTTACTCTGACAATATAGTGTTTTATGTATCATTTTGCTTCTTCCAACTCTCTATTTACATTCTCAGTCTGTTTTGTTCTTTGTTTCTGCTCATTTCTCCTTCAGTTTTTACATTACATCAATTTAGTTGGATCTTCAGAATTGTTTGTTTTCTATTACTAGATTAAAGTCGGTAATGAGAGATTCTTACAGTGGAAACTCACTCTCTTTCTCTGCTCATTGAAGCTTCATATTTACAGAAGTGATCGGCTAGTACTAGCCTAAATTTCACATTCAATCACAAATTCTGATTGATTTTGGTAGTAGCATCTTGATCTAATCTTTGATAGAAAAGTGGGATTTATTGAATCACTTGGATAGTCTCTACAATGGCCTTGTAGGGTTTATATGAAGATGGATTACATTTAAAATAGAAACAAAACCCCAATCAAATATATCTTAACTTATCTAATCAAATCTAATGAATTCAAATTCAAATATATGATGAGATACAGTGTATCTCATCACACCATATTACACTACTACATATTATTCTTAATAGAGACTGCAAAACACCTTTGCTGCTTGCAAAATTTGTCATGATAACATTGTTAATTTTCAATATCTAGAGCACCATTGACCGGAGTTTTAAAAGTTTAAATGTCCTAAGACATGATTTTGCTACTGTTTCTGTTCTTGCGTTATTACTATTAGTCACTATTTCTGTTTTCGATTATATCGAATCTCTAAATTGAACAATATGGATATAAAGGGTTAAAATTTGAAGTTATGTTAAAAGTTCCTCTCATCTGATGGAATAATCATTCGCGTGAAGAGATGAATATGTTGAGGTGTGGCTCAAACTTGCGAGGACTGACTGGGGAAGTTGGTCGACTAGGTTGTAAACCGGTTGACCGTGCTCAGAAGAAGTTCATTAGGTCCAGTAGCTATTTCCGTCGACCAAACCCTGAGGTCGATCGACTGGTTTTCACATAACAGGTTTCTAAACCCCAATTTGGTAAGTTGCATGAATGGGAGACTTTCTAATTTTTTAGAACTCTGATGTAGGTCTATAAATATGTGTTTATAAGTCTAGGGTTTCATGGGGGTGGAAACAATAGGATGGGATTAAGCACTACAAGGTTTGAGGGAAAGGTTTAAGGGAAGATAGATAGGGATTATTCTTTGGGTTCATTGAGAAGGTGACTTTGGAGATGGTGTACAAGGGGATCTGAGCTTAAGTTGAGAATTAATCTGAGAGGAGAGTAATATTGTAATGGTTTCTCAAGGTTTTTCTGAATAAAGAAGTAATTATATCTTGACTCATAGACGTAGGCGGGTTATTACCGAACCACGTAAATTCTCGTGTTTTCTTTTGTGTGTATACTTGTTTATCTTTTCCGTCGGGTCTATTATTTCCCAAACAGAATTTATAGGTAACATAGTGTGCGATAGCCGGCCCGGGTCGATCCCCTCCCCACATCCGTGTTTTTCAACCGATGTGAAGCCGAGATCTGTTAGAGTCGCCACCAATCAAGATTCTGGGTGTGATTGGTCACCCACAATTAAGAACCCTCGATTAAATAAAAAACCGAGAATGGGTCCGGGGATTCTTTTATGAGTTGGGGAAGGTGTTAGGCACCCCACCTCATCCGTCGAGCAACGGTTACCTCTTAACTTTCTCCATTAAATTAATTCGAAATTATTTTCTATTTTTTTATTATTATTTCGAGAAAAACCACCCCTCCTCGACCGAGTTAAGGCGATTTCATCCCTACTTGTTTTCTTTTATTTCGAGATTGGAAAGCCACCCCTCCTCGACTGAGTTAGGGTGAGTTTCTCTCTACTTGCACGGCAAAATCCATTTTCCCTAAATCGGCGAACGGCCACACATCCCTCCTCAACCGAGTTAAGAGGGGCCCCGCCTACCTTTGGGTGGAAAAGAGACGAAACTACTAACAATAATAAAGAAAAGCTTTAAAAGAAGTCGAAGATCTGGTCTTCCGGCCCTTTCCTTCACCCGGATTTCCTCGTCCGCACAACCGTGAAGAGGGAAATCTCCGAGCTACTCAGAGAAAGTGAGGGAAGAAGAGACTTGGACGGGTAGAAACAGAGGATGAGGATGTGGCATACCTTTTCCCTTTATAGATGCTCCAAGTGGTTGAAGAGAAGAGAATGCTTTGACGAGATCCGAACTCCCAAGATTTCCTCCCCCAAAGTTGGTGAAGATCTCTCCTAAGTTGATGGCTGGAATTTCAGGGATTCGAGGGCTAAGCTAGGCTTTTTCAGAGTTCTCCTAGGTTTCAAGTTGAAAGCCTAAAGGATTCTCCTCCGATTCTCAAGAGTTCTCCTCTGGATATTTCAAGATCTTTCTCCGTCTTTTTAAAGTCTTCAAGACTTTCCAGATTTTCCAAGATGAGTTATGGGTTTGGGGTGAGGCTCCTTTTATAGGATGAAAAAGAAGGATTTTCACGTTTTTTTCCGATGTGGGACTAAAAAAATAACCCAAAACACGAAAACGAAGTAGCACGGAAACCGAAGACCGATTTAGGGTTTCCGTACCGCGCCTTTTAAAAGGCCGCGGAGAGGATTATTAGGCAGAAATAGTGGCGCGCCCTTTGAAAGGGCGCGGGTCCACTTCTAGGCTTAACGGGCCTTGCCCCCTTGGGTCTTGGTTGATTTACGCCTGGGCTTGGGTTGGGCTTTGACTTTTACCTTGGATCTTCGGGTTATCTGGAGTCCGGATCTCGTTATTTGAAGCTCGCCTTTCGACACTTGGAGTTAAATCATCGGGACGTGCAAAAATGGGGTGTCTACAGCTGCCCCTCTTTGTCGGATTTGCTTGCAAAGAACGACAAAGAAGAATAGACATAGGCCCATTTTTGCACTTGAAAACTAATGTGTGCATCCTTGATTGAGTCAAACATTTTCACAAATCAATTTTTTAAAAATAATTTAAAAGCTTGGTAGGAAAAGGTAAAGGAAAACGGAGACGGATCCGGCATGTGGGCACTATCATGGACCTCAATCTCCCTCACAAGTTCGATCCGAACCTGCGCAAAGGGGGTAGTTTAAACGGAAAATGGAGACGGATCCGGCACGTGGGCACTATCATGGACCTCAATCTCCCTCACAGGTTCGATCCGAACCTGCGCAAAGGGGTGGTAAATAAGGTAGATTTGAAAGCTTTTAAACAATTTTTCAAAAATATATATATATTTTTTTTACAAATTTGTAACTCAGTTCGAGGATGCTCACATCATTTTCATAGTAGCAATAGTCAAACAATCATGATTATGGCATGAATCAGACTGCCGATTGGTATGCATATTAAGTTCGAAAAACAAACCTAAAGTTTAATGTAGCACGGTTTCCAACCATACAACCATTGATTGATTGCAGGTAAGTGAGGTAAGCGTGCTTAAAAATCTTTTTTTTTTTTTTTTTTGTGATCCATTGTTGATTCTCTTCTTGCTTTGCAGCATAGAGCTCCAGCTGAAAGTACTTTTTCGACTCGGATATGAACTTTGATATTGCCCCTGGTCCTGCACAGGTAAGTACTGGTTAGTTGATATTTCTTTCAAAACATGCATGTTTATACCTTGACATTTACCATTTGATTCTCTGAAAGTTGTCAGTTTATGCAGTATTATTATGTCAAAAAGAAACAATGTACTTTACTCCCTGTATTTGTGCCTTTGCAGGTAGGCGGAGCAGAAGAGAGCCGGAGGCTGATGATGGGCATGGTGTCGCTGAAGCCAACTGAGCCGAGAACTATTGGAAAAGATTTAGAGATTTCACTTTCTGCATTTATGATTTTGTATGTAATTTGTAGAATATTATTGGAAATCATTGCAGAGTCCAATGGAATGGAGATCACAAACTCTTTTTTTTTTTTTTTTTTTTTTTGAAGAAAGAAAAATAAATAAACAAACAAAAACAAACAGAAAACTTTCCACCAGTGGGGTCGCACCTATGACGGTTGCCTACGTATCCCTTGAAAAGAGAATCAGACCAGCGTAGTTCAAAAACATCCAAGTAAGTACACACTTTTTTTTTTTTTTTTTGAAAAATATGATGACTAGAATTATGATAAGATTAAAATTGATGGGCATGATTCAGACCACTTTCAGAATGTTTAGACCAACATAGTATCCACCTCATAACATTTGCCTATGTCATTTGGATTAACCCTCAATGGTGTAACAACTATATGGTATTGTCCGACTTGAAACTGCTTCTGTTCTCATCCTGAGCATTGAGACCTGGTTATGATGTAAAATTGACTGCTGAAACTTCTTCTTCTTTTTTTTCTTCTTTTTTTTTTTTTTTTTTTTTTTTCCTGATGCCAATTATGGTTTTCAACAGGTATGGCCTGCATAATTTTTGCGCATTGACACCCCCAAAGGGATTTTCATCATGCCCGCAGTAATTTGATCTTGCCATGACTTGATGTTTTTACTCGCAACGCCCTTTCGGGTTTTCATTGTGTCCTTTCGAGTCATGCTTTTCTTTATAGTTTTCTCTCAATCACTCTAATCCGTCATCGCCTGAGCTCATGCATGCATATGCGTAATCCAATCTTAAGCTTTTATGATTATCATTGATCCGAGAGGACTTTAATGGTAGGACGAAACGTGGGCTATGGTTAGGGTTTTTGAAAGAAATGATGAAGGCTCAAAGGTTGTGATAATTGGGAAGAACTGAGACATTTGCTTGCTTTTGGGTTTTGTTCCTTTTCTCCTTGGGCGATTTTTCCACTCGTCTTGCTTTTCCCTTCCCAACTTCTTCATTGGGCATTTTAAAAAAACTGCCCCAGTGTATGGACACTGGGGTTACTCTAACTTTTTGCTTTGGCCCACTTGTACTGCTTTGATTTTCTCATTTTGTTCCCCCTCCCGGACACTGGGATACCCTGAATTTTGGCGGAAGCAATTGACCTCTTTTTTTTTTCTTCTTTCATAATTGATCACAAAAATTGCCCCAGTTTATGGACACTGGGGTACCTTGAACTTTCGGCTTTACCCGATTGTACCAAAAATGCCCCAGTGTGGGTGCAAAATGTCCCTGTTTGGTTGTGAAACGAATGCTAAGGCTCAAAGGGGCTGACTAGATGACATATAATGTTGATGAGAGAAATGCAAGGATGACCTCTCTTCCTTTCAATTTTAACCATATAACTCAATATTGAACTATGCATGGTACCTTTTGAATTTTGATAGAGTCCAAATTCTTTGTCTATCATGATGAGAGCTCTCCCGGAAAGTACCATTCTGATTATGTTGAGATGATTTGACATGGATTCTTGAAGTGAGTCATTTGTGTAGAAGCACCATCGTCTTTGAGGTAAACTCGTGTCATCATGTTTTGGCTTTCATCATAGAATGACACCACCTGATATTCGATGAACATCCTTCAATTATCCACTTCAGGTCTCTTGTTTGCTGCTTCTATGACTTCATTCATCCATGGTCCATATTAGGAGGAATTGTGGTGTGTGATCTTGAACTGCTCGCATAGTACTTTCATCTGCTTGTTCTTGAAGTTATTTCATTCGGATCTCATATCTGCATGTCAATCACATTAGTTTGCTGCCTCTGATGGTCACCATCTTGGGTTTCTCCTTTGAACCTAGGTTTTTGGATTCAGATTCTCCTACATTGGTCTTAAATCTTAATGCCTTTTTCATGATGATCCAGAAAAAATCTGAAATTTCTTTAGAGGATCCATTTTGCCCATTTTCATTTATTTCAGTCAAATTTTTCTCATCATATTTTCCCAAAGTTTTTTTTTTTTTTTTTTTGAAAACAAAAACAAAATACTAGTAAATAAAAACTCTCCTTTTTTTTTTTTTTTTTTTTTAAATAGCCTAATAAAAAAACTCAGATTTTTTTTTTTTTTTTTTAATTTTAATTTTCCATTTTTTTTTGTTTTTTTTGTTTTTTTGTTTTTTTTTTTTTTACAAAAAGAGTTGCCTTCTAAATTAATCCCACCCGAGGCCGAAGGCCTATCCTCGGGTGGTAACCAAGTAACTAATGAAACCTTGCTTTTCGGAGACCATTGAGGTATGGTCGAGCTTGCGCCACCAGATGGGAGCCACCTCCCAATTCATCATCTTTCCATTTGCCCTCAAAGGGTAGATTGAATTTTCTTTACCTGCACAAGAGAAAATACCTGATTGGTTTGAACCTTCTTTCTGACATTTCTGACCTTTATCCCAATCTTCCTCGGATGCTTTTTCTTGTGGACTCATCTGTTCAAAGACGGAATGCTCTGTTTTCCCAACCTGCTCAGAGATGTCCTCCATAGATCCATTGAAGATTTTGTACTCTTTTGCTTTTCCAGATTCTTTTCTTTCATCTTCTCTTATTCTTTCTCTTTCATCATCTCTTTTCTCTTCTTCTCTTTCATCCTCTTTTTCTTTTTCTTCTCTTTCAGTCTCTATTTCTTTCTTTTCTCTCTCAGCCTCTTTTTCTTTATTTTCTCCCTTAGTCTCTTTTCCTTTCTCATCTTCTTCCCTTTCTTCCTCTTTTTCTTTTTCTTCTCTTTCAGTCTCTTTTCCTTTCTCACCTTCTTCCTTTTCTTCCTCATCCTCTCTGATCTTCTCCTTCTCTTTGGCCAAGTCTGATTTACAAATCTGTTTGCACTTACTGAAATCTTCAACCTCGACAACTACCTCTCCTGGGACTTCATTCCTTATTGGCTGGATGTTGTTGCAATCGTAGGGAGCCCTTTTCAAGTCTGTTGGGATGGGAGTTTGGTTGGATGGAGGGGTAGGCCAATCAAATACAATAGGTTGCGGGGTTGGAGTTTGGTTGGATGGAGGTGCAGGCCAATCAAACACGATTGGTCGTGGGGTTGCAGTTTGGTTGGATAGAGGGGTAGGCCAATCAAACACGATTGGTTGTGGCACAGGATTAGGTAGTGGAGGGGTAGGCCAATCAAACACGATCGGTCGTGGCATAGGATTAGGTGGTAGAGGGGTGGACCGGCTCAAGACGACTGGCTGTCGTTGAACCGATGATTGTTGCTTGGATATGGTGTTGGAGATAAGGGAGACTTGACTCTTGTTCAAATGAGCTTGAAATCGAGCTTGAGATGGAGATGGGCCAACATTGCATCCTTCCATGTCTATGACATTGATTGCCCGAGAGGTAGTTGTGATGTCCTCCTCATGCATCGAGAGCGAACTTTGACTCTGATTTATGCATTGTTGCTCTTGTTGAGGCATTTCCACTTGAGTGGGTTGCATATATCCTTCTGATGGTTGAGGCTGAGAGTGCACCTGAAACGGTTGAGAGTTCCCCTCATATGTTTTTGTTGGGGCAGGATTCTCACTACCATGATAGTACATTACATTCTGAAAAGTGGTATAATCCATGATTCTCCCAGTCCTGACCCCTTCATCAATGTCATCCCCATACCGGACAATAGTTGCGAAGCTCGACTTTGTTTGTGTCACTAGGCGCTCGTAATACGGGGCCTTCAACGTTGAAATGAAAGTACTGACCATCTCTTCTTCCATCATGGGAGGCCTGACCTTGGCGGCTGTATCGCGCCACCGGTATGCATGTTCCCTGAATGATTCTGATGCCTTTCTCTCCATTTTGAGGAGATCTAACCGGGTGGGAGTTACCTCCATATTGTACCGATATCGAGCCACAAACATTTCTGCTAGGTCCATCCAGCACTTGATTCTGGAGTGATCAAGTTCTGCAAACCATTGAAGAGCTCCTCCTGACAGACTCATTTGAAAAAGCTGCAACATCAGCTGCTCATTCTTCCCGTATATCCCCAGAGTACCTCCATAGAGTTTTAAATGTGCCGCAGGACAGCTTTGGCCACTATACTTGTTGAACTTGGGAATCTCAAAATTTGGCGGGAGACTTGATACGGAATAATGGCAGAGATCGTCAATACCAATCTTAGAAAAGGGGTCGGAGCCTTTGACTGATCTCAGATCTTTTGCAAGCTTTTCTACTTGTGTGGCTAGCGCACTCTTGGGTCTCTCATGACGCCATTCTTCTTTCTTTTGAAGGTAGACTGGATTTTTTTGATTCCCATGTGGTGGATATGGTGGCGGAGCATCTATCCGCGTCTGCTTTGAAGAATTTGGGGGAGGTACATCAGATGTTCCAGGGATCTTCGGTCCCTTGTTCCGGTCATATCGAGCCAAGACCCTTTCCATCATTAGTGTCAAGTTCTGAAGGTTGCCTTTTAACTCGGTCAAACCAGCTTCGGTTTCTTGCCTAAATTTTGCTCGGGCGGGGCCATTGCCTTCTTCCATCCCGAGTATGCTTTACCTAGACCTCAGTAAATATGAGCTCCTTTTAAGCTGAGTCAATGCAGACGATATTTCCTCCCCTAGAGCTGTTAAGAATAACTTTGAAAACCGAAAGATCAAATATAGAAAAATCCCTGACGATGGACACTTTTGTTGGTGAGAAACTTTTCCTCAAGCTAAAATTTTGATTCGATTCGAATTTTTTTTTTCTTTCTTTTCCAAAACAAGTGAGTCAATGTTGCAAAGGCGGGATAGAGGTATAACCTCTAACAAGGTTGCCCGTAGGACTTCGGAGAATTTTAAAACAAAGGCGGGATAGAGGTTTTTAGCTTCTAACAAGGTTGCCCGTAGGACTTAGGGGGAAAAACGCAAAGGCGGGATAGAGGTTTTTAGCCTCTAACAAGGTTGCCCGTAGGACTCAGGGGATAAAACAATGACTCAATTCTTTTATTTATAATTATTATTTTTTTCGAGGTCCGAAGCTTTAGCTAAAGAAAAATTACCCACAACTAAGTATCCATCAATAGAGACTTAAAAATCTTGAATCATCAACATATAACAAAGCATGGAGATAACCAATATAGTGAACAGGGAATGTTCTAATGCCTGAGCTTTTTGGGTAGTTGCTCTGTAATATCCAGTGCGGATACCAAAGACTTACGGCACCACTCAGTTGAACATTGTGCAGATGACTATCTTAAACATTAACATCATTCAATACTATCATCAGAAAACATGCAAGTTAATGTGTCCTCAACAAATATTTCTATATGAGATTTGTAGGGTTCTAATATCCACCTAAAAAGGGTCCCATAATCATAGAATATCCGTGCGCGATCCGTGCACTTCCTTTATTCAAAACGATTGAGGTTGGAATGTTTCGTCGCCGTTTCCGGGATGCTACTCACGGTCGTTCAACTACTTAGTTCCAAATATGGGGGTAAGTCCGGTTTCGGACAACCTGAGGGGAAGTGGATGCCGTGAACAATAGTGCAAAAAAAATAAAGCAGAAGAAAACGACAAATAAAAAAATGAAAATAACAAAAAATTAATTTAGTGGAGAAAGTTAAATTGAGGCTCGAATCCTCTAAAAGTCCCCAGCAGAGTCGCCAGCTGTGCGATAGCCAGCCCGGGTCGATCCCCTCCCCACATCCGTGTTTTTCAACCGATGTGAAGCCGAGATCTGTTAGAGTCGCCACCAATCAAGATTCTGGGTGTGATTGGTCACCCACAATTAAGAACCCTCGATTAAATAAAAAACCAAGAATGGGTCCGGGGATTCTTTTATGAGTTGGGGAAGGTGTTAGGCACCCCACCTCATCCGTCGAGCGACGGTTACCTCTTAACTTTCTCCATTAAATTAATTCGAAATTATTTTCTATTTTTTTATTATTATTTCGAGAAAAACCACCCCTCCTCGATCGAGTTAAGACGATTTCATCCCTACTTGTTTTCTTTTATTTCGAGATTGGAAAGCCACCCCTCCTCGACCGAGTTAGGGTGAGTTTCTCTCTACTTGCGCGGTAAAATCCATTTTCCCTAAATCGGCGAACGGCCACACATCCCTCCTCAACCGAGTTAAGAGGGGTCCCGCCTACATTTGGATGGAAAAGGGACAAAACTACTAACAATAATAAAGAAAAGCTTAAAAAGAAGTCGAAGATCTGGTCTTCCGGCCCTTTCCTTCACTCGGATTTCCTCGTCCGCACAACCGTGAAGAGGGAAATCTCCGAGCTACTCAGAGAAAGTGAGGGAAGAAGAGACTTGGACGGGTAGAAACAGAGGATGAGGATGTGGCATACCTTTTCCCTTTATAGATGCTCCAAGTGGTTGAAGAGAAGAGAATGCTTTGACGAGATCCGAACTCCCAAGATTTCCCCCCCCCCCAAAGTTGGTGAAGATCTCTCCTAGGTTGATGGCTGGAATTTCAGGGATTCGAGGGCTAAGCTAGGCTTTTTCAGAGTTCTCCTAGGTTTCAAGTTGAAAGCCTAAAGGATTCTCCTCCGATTCTCAAGAGTTCTCCTCTGGATTTTTCAAGATCTTTCTCCGTCTTTTTAAAGTCTTCAAGACTTTCCGGATTTTCCAAGATGAGTTATGGGTTTGGGGTGAGGCTCCTTTTATAGGATGAAAAAGAAGGATTTTCACGTTTTTTTCCGATGTGGGACTGAAAAAATAACCCAAAACACGAAAACGAAGTAGCACGGAAACCGAAGACCGATTTAGGGTTTCCGTACCGCGCCTTTTAAAAGGCCGCGGAGAGGATTATTAGGCAGAAATAGTGGCGCGCCCTTTGAAAGGGCGCGGGTCCACTTCTAGGCTTAACGGGCCTTGCCCCCTTGGGTCTTGGTATATTTACGCCCGGGCTTGGGTTGGGCTTTGACTTTTACCTTGGATCTTCGGGTTATCTGGAGTCCGGATCTCGTTATTTGAAGCTCGCCTTTCGACACTTGGAGTTAAATCATCGGGACGTGCAAAAATGAGGTGTCTACACATAGGTGATAAGTATTTTTAAGTAACATACTCGCATGTGCTCCTTTATCCATCTAGGGGTGTCAATGGGCCGAATACAGGCCTTAAAAACCTCTTGTCAACAGGCTTGGCCTATAAAAACTCAGGCCCAAGCCCAACCCATTGACACCCCTATTTCCATATGACTGGTTTGGATGCTCTTCCTAGCTCAGTAACATTGTACTGAATTACTACAGAGAAATGCCATGGAATGTGTAGCCATTTATTCCTAAAAAAAAAAAAAAATAGGAGAAAATACATTTACACCCCCTAAGGATTAATGAAAATATACATAGACCCCTCAGGTTTCAAAAAATACATTAGGTAACCTTGCTTTTCATAATATTAACACTTACACCCCTTCCATCAATTGACCGTTAGTCAACTGACAGAATGATGATATCCTGTGATAAAATGGTATGAACTATCAAAAATGCTCTCTAAAGTTGTCATTTTCCACTTTCTCATATACGAAATTGTCCCCTCATTTTTAAATGAAGTCAAATCCTTTAAGAGTGACCAAGTGTCCTTTTTGACACCCCTTGAGGTGGCCACGTGTCCTTCTTGACACCCCTTAAGGTAGCCACGTGTCCTTTTTGACACCCCTTAAATGGGGTTAGATTCATCACCCTTAGGGTTCACCCGTCCATCCTTGGTTTTTTTTTTCTAAATATTAATTCTTTTTTTAAAATTTTAAAAATTGTTTTTACGACTTTTTTAATATTAAAATATTTAAAACAGAATTAATATTTTTTTTAAAAAAAAACAAGGATGGGCGGGTGAACCCTAGGGGTGGCCACGTGTCCTTTTTGACACCCTTGAAGTAGCCACGTGTCCCTTTTGACACCCCTTAACTGTGGTTAAGATTCACCCACCCCTAGGGTTCACACACCCATCCTTGGTTTTTTTTTTATGTTAATTCTTTTTTTTAATATTAATTTTATATTAATTCTTTTTTAAAATATTAATTTTAAAAAAAATTAAAAAATTGTTTTAAGACTTTTTTAATATTAAAATATTTTTAAAAAAGAATTAATATTTTTAAAAAAACTAAGGATGGGCGGATAAACCCTTGAGGTGGCCATGAGTCCATTTTGACACCTTTGAGGTAGCCACGTGTTTTTTTTTGACACCACTTAAATGGAGTTAGATTCACCCACCCTTTGGGTTCACCCGGCCATCCTTGTTTTTTTTTTTTAAATATTAATTCTTTTATTTAATATTTTAATATTAAAAAAAACCTTTAAAATAGGTTTTAAATTTTTTTTAAAAATAATTAATATTTAGAAAGAAAGAGAAAAAAATTCAAGGATGGACGGGTGAATCCTAGGGGTGGGTGAATCTAACCCCATTTAAGAGGGGTCAAAAAGGACACGTGGCCACCTCAAAGGATGTCAAAAAGGACACGTGACCACCCCTAGAGGATTTGGCTTAATTTTAAAATGAGGGGGCAATTTTTATTTTTTATTTTTTTTTGGGCGAGGGAGCAATTTTGATATATGAGAAAAGTGGAAAATGACAACTTTAGTAGTGGACATTTTTGGTAGTTCAAACCACTTTATTACATGACATCACCATTCTGTTAGTTGACTAACGGTCAACTGATGGAAAGGGTGTAAGTACCAATATTTTGAAAAGTATGGGTACCTCATGTATTTTCTGAAACCTGAGGGAGTCAAGTGTATTTTCATCAAACCTAGGGGGTGTAAATGTATTTTCTCCACACGCTAGGGGTTTGTCCCAGTGGTAGTGTATCTCCCTTGGGGAGGAGTGACTCGTGTTCGAGTCCCGGTGTGGCTGTTGAACTCCCACCCTTGAGTTCTAAGCCGCTAACCTCCTTAACCCCTGACATACATAGATAAATGATGTAATTACCTACCCAAAAAAATGTATTTTCACCACAAAAAAAAAATTTAATTCATCTTATGGTTTAGGAATCAATTTGATCTTTTTGTTCAAGTTTACACTGCCTTAATTCTCAAATCAACAATACAATCGTTTTTCTCGTCAAGAGTATCAAGTTTTCATTTTAACACTAGATCTCAGATTGCCTCGAGTTCAATTTGATTAGACTGTTTCAACATGAGAAATAAAATCTTTTTTTCTTTTCTAATAAACTGTTCCATTTGTGTGTGATTTTCAGTTGTGTGTGTGTGTATTTTCAGTTGTGTTTGGTTATTCCTCTCCAATTTCTATTTCTGTCTTTTATTTTGCGTTATATACACAAGTAAAATGGTGTTATATGGTAACAAAAATTTGGTAAGAAAACATTCAAGTATGTATGAAATGGAAATCATGAAAATTATGGGCCTGTTTAGCATCACTTCTAAAGAACAATTCTCTTTTCCATGTGAATGGAAACTCAAGAATAGTGTTTGTCTAGCATAAAATCTGAAACAATTTCAAAAAATGTCTTCATTTTGAAGTAAGAATTGAGGAGTAAAAATTTGTCACTTTTCAAAACTATTTCTTGAATAAGCTTTCTTACACAAGACTTTTTTTTTTTTTAATTTCTCTTTTTTGTTTTCTTTTTTTTTTATATCTTTTATCTTTTTATTTTTTTCTTTGTATTTTTTATTTTTTGATTAATTTATTTTTATTTTTCATTTTATTCTTTTATTTTTAATTTTTATTTCATCCAAACTTATTATTTTGGCTTGTTGTTGTCAAACAAGTTTCAACACAGAATTAATCTTGAGTACATTCACAAGAAGAACAAAACATGAGAATTGGGAGAATTCATACCAAACGGGCCTTAAGTGAAGTAAAACTCCGTTTTAGTTTTCACCATCCCATCTCCTCGTAGTATCACCCCTCAGGCCTCAACTTGCAAGATTCAGACCATGGGAAAGGATAACGGATTTGGCCTGGCCCTCGCCAGAACAAAACCATACCATCTGGCCTCACTCATAGAGCCCCTTTTAACGGTCCTTTTAACCCTAGTTTAAAATTTTAAATCTTCTTGTTAAATTTTTTTTACAAGGTTACATGGTTGAACCCTGGGGCAGAGCCGCCCCGCCACCACAAATATTTTGACTTTCTTTACTAATATTTTTGTTGAACTTTACTAATATGAATATTATAAAAAAAATGAGCAGTGCGGTGGACCCATGGGTCAATTTCATATCTTACCCGTGTCCTCGTGCCCCTTTTAACACCTTTTTAACCCTAGTTAAGAATAAATAAATTAAAACTAAGATTTTGGTTTTTTGTTTTTTTTAAACATGGTTGGATTGCTTAACCCTATAGTGAGTAAATCTTAACCAAAGTAGGTAAGTATTTAAAATTGGGGTGTGGACCGATGAGGACCGACCATTCCGTTATAAAATGGGACCCCGGTTAAATATTTTCCTAAAATAATATATAATTGATTTTCTATATAATGACCCCTCCAAATTTTTTTATTTAACTTTGTTCTATCTATATAGTGACCCCTAAAAAGAAATTCGGGGGCCTACTGCCAAAAAATTCTTAGCTCCATCCCTGGTTGAACCATAAGGATTAGTGAATCTTAATCATCTTAATCACAGTTAAAGAGTGTCATAAGGGACACATGTCAACCTGTGGGATGAGGGCACAGGGCCAGACGGATTGTCTGGCAAGGACCAGACCATCCCATTCCTGGGAAAGCTATGAGTTGAACTTCTCGAGCTATTTCTCGAGCCCTTTGTAAAAGCCAAAACTAGGGTAAGCTGTCATTCAGTTGGAAAAAAAAAAAAACAATCCGTCTTCGAGATTCCAGCCCTTCATGTATAAGAAACGCCTATTATATCCCAACAGAACACTTTCCTTTTTTCTTAGCAAGGTCCTAACCTGTGAGTGCATGCATATATGCATTTGTGCTGTATCATAAGATTGGTGTATCATAAGATTGGAGCAACACGATGAGGAAATAACACTGGGGATAGCCCACTGATTTGTGTATCCCCTCACTAGGAGGGTGGTCCCGGGATTGATCCTGAGTGGAGGGTGCATTGTAGCCCTTTGCTAACCCCCGAACAGATACTAACCCCAGCTAACCCAAAGTAGTGGTCTATCAAAAAACAAAACAATAGGTAGAAATAAAGAAGCAAACACAAACAGATGAAAATATATAGTCATATGATATGTGACTACATCCATAGTCACCCAATCAGCCTTCAAGCTTTGGCTAATAATACAAAATTCAAATCCCAGACCCAAACTAAACTACAAAATACAGTCCTACCAGGTAATAATTTGAATTTCAGTCGTACCAAGTAGGAAGGAAATGCTGAGTACTTTACATGCGCTTAAAAATCTAATTACCTCTTTATAAGAACACCAATCCACAATAAACTACAGCATTCTCTTTTTTCTTCATTGAATCTGCAAATGCTAGGGTAAAGTTTGAAGATTTCCCTTGTTTTATAATCAGAAATGACTTCACCAAACGGAGACTGTGGGCGCCATATCATACACCAATCACCTGTTTATGCTCGAGGCCGAACATTAATACTGAAAATACCAATCTTGTATTAAAAGTTAAAACCATCAAAAACTTGTGTCAGTGAGTACGGACAACAAAATACAGAGATGTCCATCAAGAGGAAAGCAGGCTGTCACTGCTATCATATATGTGAGGCATTCTGCTAAGAATTTGTATTTGTATAATTCTCGCATGAATAGAAGGATACCAAAAAGTATACCAGCAACCCACTTTACACATTTTAACAGTTGCCACAGCCAAAACATAAATTTAAGGAATTTAACATGCTAATCCTTGTTCAAGCGCCATCTCTAGCCTTTGCTTCATACTCGTGGGGTTGCTGCAGGAAATAATGAAATGTTATTAACATGCTCAAAGATACAGATGCTGCATATTAGCACGTAAAGGTGGAGCAAACGATTTTAGAACTCAAAACCTGAGGTTGACTAATGCAAGGTCTCGGTATGAAAGTTTAGCTTTTGGGTATTGAGGTTTTCCATGATTTCGAGGTCTTAAGGAAGAAACTCCCAAATCTAAGGAACTTGATATGTTCCTCACTACCCAACTTGACTAGCTAAAATAATAATAACAATGTTAATTATTATTTCATGTAACTTTCTCAAACCTTAGCAAAGAAGAATCCAGCAAGTCCGAATCTGCTAATTAAATTCTAAACATTGGTGTGGACCGTGATGCCATAAGGCACTCAGATCCTGCTTTTTGGATCTATTTGGACAATGGTATTGGATCTTTCTGGATGATATGCAGTTCAATAAAAAACGAAACAGGAAGAAGGTATCAAAGCAAGGATAAAGTACATCACCATGAACAGCGCCGAGATTAACCTGCGAGCATACCATCGCATATGCATTGCACGTTGAGCACTAGCTGCTGCTTCCATGGTTCCAAACCGCAAATAGACAAAACCAGCACTGTTCCTGTAAAGAAATAACACCGACTAGTGAGAGAAACTGTATTCAATGAAACTTTGCATGTTCAGGAACAGTGATGAAAAAGGGAAAAGAAAGTCATTAATGTGATTATATGACTACCAGATATAATCAGACTGCGGTCGCATATTCATTAGAACTTTGCATGTTCAGAAACACTAATGAAAAAGGGGAAAGAAAGACGTGAATGGGATTATATAACTACCAAATAAAAGCATACAGTTCAAATGGTTAGTAAATCGGCTTGATTAAGTAGAGGCTCTAGTGCAGTTTTTATCGTGGTTCGAAAACTCGGCGAGTCACTTGAGTAAATTGGCTGAGTTACTCGGCTGAATTTCGAGTCGAGTCGAGTTGCCTCAAAACTCGAAAGAGACACTATTTACCGAGTTACTCGGGTGACTCGGTCAAGTCGAGCCGAGTTTTTCGACTCACCGGACTAGGTCGAATCACATAAGGATATTTTTATCAATTTTTTAAACCTAAACACGAACGTCACACTATTTTTGCATCATATTTTTTTGGGTCTACAAAGACAACCTACTATGGGTCCTATTAACCCAAGTTTGTCAATTTATTACATATATATTCCAAGTTGGACCGAATCAAGTTTTCCGAGTTACTCGACCTGGCTAACTTTCGAGTCGAGTTTTCAGGTTTTTGAACCATGGTTTTTATCATGTCCATCCCAAAACAAAGAGTGGCAGTGATGAAAGATGTATAATAGTTACTTTGGTCATCACTAGGGCTATAAATTCGGCCCTCATGTGAGGGTATCCGGCCCTCAAAAGCCCGCAAAATCAAAGGCTAATTTTATTTATAAAGCCTACAGGCCCAAGTGGACCCAAAAAAATTAGGCCCACTGACATGACTCATGAGGGTTGGGCTTGGACAACACCCCTAGCCCATGCCCATATATATATATATAGAGAGAGAGAGAGAGAGATAGAGAGAGAGAGAAAGGGTGTTGCTAACGTTCACTCAGTGGGTGAATTTGTTAATCTTCACCAAGACATTTTTACCCCAACATTAATTATCAAATTTACTAAAATTAAAGGACAGATTAGTCTTTCACATGAGACCAGTCCCCATTTAATGAATTGTCCCTAAAAAATATCAAAATACTCTGATATTTAATAGAATGATATTCAATAAATAGGGGTAAAAAAGACTACTGAAGGTTAACAACTTCATTAATCTTAGTAAAATTAGCACACACTCACAATATATATACATATATTTCTTCTAAATTTGTAACTTAAAATGACCACTATAAACCTTTTTAACGGAATATTTATTGGGATATGGTAGTCTTTCCACTATTATATCCTCCTGCTTAAGAGTTAAGACCACCCACCATCAAGAGACTTGTAATTCTAATTATCTAATCCATCTCCCTTCCATTCTCTCTATTACTCTCCCGTCTTTGTCGTCACTCATCACCTGATGGCGGTTTAGAATTTTTTTCCTTGACCATGACGGTAGGGCTTGGGCCTAGCAAGTTCAGGCCCTCCCTACGAGGACTTGGGCTGAATCCTCACGAGTGAGGACTAGGCCTGCGGACCCCAGCCTGGCCCATTGACAACCCTAGTTATCACTTCAACATCATTACAGCAGTGTCATTAAGATTACAAAAGCCTCATAATATCTAATTCTCCATGAACGACCGTCAAAGGATGTCAAAAACATGATACTTTGCATAACTTTGACAATGAAAGGCATATGACCTCAAAGTGAAGCTTCCTTGACTATTCACTGGGCAGAACGGATTGGGAGGGAGATGCAATTGCATGATGGCATGCACATCCTCATCTCAATTTGTGTTAATAGGTCATAGAAGCCATGTGCAGTTCGTCAGAATTCCCAGTGGAGGTTTGGGGCTAGGAGACCCACTCTCTTTTCCAATCCAACAATGGCAGAGGGTCTAAGCAAGATCATTGGTACAGCGGAACCTCAAGGGCTAACCAAACATTTTAAATCGGAAACCTTATTTCTCTTTTACTCACCACCAATTTGCAGATGACGCATCATTTTTTGTTGTACCCTCAGATTGGGCGTTCTTAAGCCTAAAAGAATATGAAGTTTTTGGAGTTCAAATTATTAGTGGCAGGACAAGTCAATTTGAAGCCCTGCTTGAATGCAGACATTCTTCCTAGTTTGTTAACTCCTGCCAAATACCCATGGCAATTGGGTGGTAAAATTTGACAACAAAATCCCTACTCTGTAACACGAGTTGCATTCTTTTCAATGAAAAATTACTCTCACCAAGTCTACCCATGACTTTGAATCCCTATTCCTTTTGAAAATAGAGATCCAGCACCAATAAGTTGAAGAGTATCCGAGAACATTTCCTTGGTCAAAGGAGGGGAACTGCACGTAAGCATTATTTCACTAAGAGTGTAAATCATAATAGATGGAAAATTAGGGAAAGAAATGAAGCTTTCTTAGGATGATAGCTATGGGAAAAGAGGTTTGGGGGGATAGTGATATATGGGAATATGGAAAGGATTTATGGATTGGGATAAGGCTCTGATGATGAGGAATAGATTATGGGGCGTGGAATATCTAAAGAATTTAATAGTGCAAGTGTTAAAAGGAACTTGAATTACAATAGAAATTTTGGGTAGGTTAAGATATTTCACTATATTGAATGGTTCCTTCTAGGCTTTTTCGAAACAACCACTCAGACGGAGATTCTAATTAGGATGAGTTATGAAATCGTTGGAGTAGGTTAAGGCGGGGTCCCACCTTAGATGTAATATTTTATGTGGATCAATATAAAATAATAAGGATTTGGGATTGACCATAATTGCAGGGAAGCAATGTACAAAGTGAGATGCTAGCTTCCTAGGAAACTCGCTCCCATCACATCCCATTGAGTAGTCAAAGAGAGTAGTATATGTGAGACGTGATGGGCTAGACCTGAATCTACAACCTATGGTGCAGACTTCTCCATACACATCTCATGGGGGACAAAATCTAAGGTATGTTGCCCCTACTAATATAATTAGACTGGGGCGCTTATATCTCATTTCTCGTTTCTCGTTTAATAAAGACTTTTTGAGTCTCATTTTCGCTTTACTTCTCATTTTTGCTTCAAGCTTTGGGACTCAAGCGCTCATTGTGGGTTGGTGTTCCTCTCGGCAGATAGGGGTGAATTTTGATTTCTTGTTAGATTGAGGTTGCTCGAGTGGCTTAGAGGCTGTTTTTTGGGGCCTCTCGGGTTTTGTCTCTTTCTTTTTATTGTACCCTTGGCCGGTTCATGCCCTCGTGAGACTTGCCTTGTTTGTCCCTTCTGGAGGTTTCTTTGTATCTCTTTTGCTTCTTTATTTTAGTTGCTCGTTTATCGATAAAAAAAAATTTGTTTTCACCTAAATAATTCCCCAAAGTAAGAACTTTGGAGGTGGGGCCTCTATCACCATGTACGAAATGTGGTGGTTTTGTCCCTCCTCAAGTGGAGACCTTCTATTAAATGGTGACAGAAAACAATATTCTAAGATTGAATCCTCATCAACAAGGAAGCTCCATTACACAACCCATGTGTAGGATAACACAAATGAAAATTGGCACATTGTCCTAGGCTTTTAAACAAATTAGGTTTCTATGGCCTAATTGATTATCTAGTGGTACTCTGCAACGGACTCCGCAACGGGTCCTTTGGCTTCTAGAGAATGCATCTTATTTTTAGTATAGCAAAGTGTTGAGGGAGACATTTCCCTACACAATATTTCGAGTTCCTTTTATGATATTTTTCCCTTGGAAAATCCTTTCTTTAGCATTTCCATGGGCAAGAGTCAAGGACATTATAGAGAAGATCAGAAGCCTTCTTTATCCTTCGGACCAATGCTTCAAACAAATTTAGGGCATTAGACGTCAAGATTTAAATATGGGACTGATGTAGTCAAAGAGTCGGTAAGAAGCAAACTAAGAAACGTCAACCTCAAAAGAACTGAAAAACCTCCTCTCGGTTTAGACGCCACCATGAGAAATCCAGGAAATCCGGTACAGGTATTACTTTAAAAGTTGATGTCAGAGGTAACTTCTTATTTGGGGCCAATTGAACTTAAGGACTCAAGAAACATGGAGACTAGAGCATTGCTTAAAAATAGTTTTTGAATAATTAAGAAGTGAAAGATTAATAATTAACACATTAACTGATGTGGGTTCATAGCCCTGGTAGGAGTTAATCCTTCGTGAGATTTGGAATTAATGTTCTTGATGCTCTGGTTTGGGAGATGGTCTTCAAGGTTTGGGAGATGGTCTTCAAGGTTGTCATGGTGAGTGGGGATTCCTTTCTTCTAATCAATTAAAAGGTAATTCAAATTTCAAAATAAATTGATAAATAAAAACCAGAAAAATTGCCTGTTCATGGATATAAATATCCTACCGGAGGAAAATGCAAACGAGTGATACTTACTTGTCCACATAGATATGCTTCACTGGGCCAAAATTGGAACATTCTTCTTGAACTTCGTCTTTGATGTCCATATCAAAGTCTGGATCCGTCTGCAACATAACTTTATAGCTCAAAAGTTCCATTAACTGGACCAATAGATAAAAACAAGAAGATTGCAAACCTCAGTGGTCGGATCAAACATATTCTTTATCAGTAAACACTCGCTAGGATTCCCAATAGGTTCGGAGGCTGTGGAAGCAGCAACTAGTGCCGGAAGAGCTGAAGCAGGAACTGCAGCTTGCCCATTTATAGGCAGGCCTGTGGCTTGTTGATTTGGAGCTGAGGAGCCATTAAGCATGGGTACTCCAAGAGACCCTGCAATACTGCAACATGAATCCAGCTAAGCTTATGCAATGTATATCTGAAGAAAAAAATGATACATGGCAACAAAAAACAAACCTTGTGGCAAAACCAGTGCGATCCAATTTCTGCATAAGCATTGCTCTGGATCGAGCATTTAAAGACTGCATGGAAAAAAATATAGGACAAATCAACCACATATGGTAAAAAACTGTTTGTTATTTATATTTTCCTTAGAATTTCAGGGTGGAGGTACCCTCAAAGACCCTGAAATTTTGCTTTTTCCAAATCATTCATGAGATAGCTCTAGGGAGGAGCGACCAAAAAACCTCCCGATTCCTCCCAGATCTCACCAAGGGCCAACCAAATGAGCAATGCAGAAGTAGGTGATCCACCGACTCCTTGCAAAGGCACAAAGTTTTCCATTTCCCACCTTTTTTCCAGTTGATCACACATGAGAATTCTATTTAAAGCTGCCTCCCATAGGAAGAAATACACCTTGGAATTTGGATGGAATGTTAGGGGTCCACACAGACCGATGAGGAAATGGTGAACCAAATGCAGATGCAGATGCAGTTGCAAATGTCAATAAAAATGATTGTACCGAGAATTGACTATTGTTGCCTTCAAACCATACCCTAAAATCCCTATCCTAAAAACACGATTTTTAATTTTCAAGGCATCTCAAGCGGCAAAAAAATCCTTCAAATCCCAATCATTCAGCCCCCTTCTCATTCTAGGGCACCATACTACCTCGTTGCCAATTCTTTCATACTACTCAGCCACCAATGCTTTCCTATCAATGGCTAGGAGATAAATAATTCCAAACTCATCTCGAAGCCCGGACAAACCACACCACAGATCCTCCCAGAAACTCACCTTAGAACCAATGCCCACCTTGAACCTAATGTAGGGATACAACCAAATAAAAGAGACAGATTCATGATACTCTTCCACAACTCTACCCCATGAGGACCTCTAACTTTTCTCAACTCCAGGGGTGACATCACCCCAAATTTTGCCACTATCCCTTTCCGCCAAAGACTCTCATCGCCAAATCTCCATTCTCCATACACATTTATCTAACAATGCACTATTCACATTAAGCAGTGGGTTTAGGTCTAAACCTCCTTTGCTCTTCGGACGACAAACTTCGTCCCAGAAAACTAAATGATACTTTTTAATGCGTCAATATCTTTCAATTTATTTATGAGGCCAATCTGTCTAATCTTTTTCAATTTATTTCGCTTCTTAATAAGTCTAATAAAAGTTATAAAACATTTTTTCTCATTTAGTTGATGAATATTAATGAAAATATATGGAACATACATGTTTACGTCTGCATGTCATATAATTGTTTTTTACTTTTTTCACATATTTTCAATCTCTATACTTTAATATTTCATTTATGAAGTCATTGGTCCAATCTGCTTCAAACCACCAGTTCAACCAAATTTACCAAACCTAACCCCATGAGCAATCCGACATTCAGATCATGATTAATGATTATGTGCTCATAATGTAATGAAAAATATACAATCAATCCGACATTCAGATCATGATTAATGATTATGTGCTCATAATGTAATGAAAAATATACAATCAAAACTCAGTGTAATGGATTTGTTAAGGTCAGTGTATCTTGGAATTTCGTAAATGTGTCTAACACCAACATCATGCTTATGACTAAATTACAATCCTGGCTTAACATTTGGAGAACGATAGGGACATATCAGGCTTTCAGGTTTATCTTCTTACAACGTTACATGCTTTATGAACTAAAAAGTATAGATAAATATATCTTCTCATGCAATTACTTCATTCCATGTTATTATTTCAAAGCATGAATTTATTAATTTCTCAGATTTCCGAGGTCGCAGAGTGAGGATCATCATGATTTAGACCATAGTTGCAGGGAAACTATGTACAGGGTGGGCTGATCACTTTTCAGGAAGGTCATTCCCATACTCGCTTCCTAGAGGGACATATGTGAGATGTGATGGGATAGACCCGAGTCTACAGCTTATGGTAGAGACTCTGAGCAAGTATTATTGGATTGGAACCTAGGGCACCTGCGTCTCCACAAATATATCATATAAGATAACTTCTAAGGTATGGTTGTCTATAATAATATAATGGGAATGAGACGCCTATATTTCATTTTTCGCTTCTCACTTCCTAAGTATCTTTTGAGCCTCACTTCTCACTTTTGACTTGATTCTCGCTCTGTTAACACATTCACCACAAAAGTAGTCTTTACCCAATGTTTGAAAACCATGTGTCTGACTTACCAAACCAGCCCCATCGTCATCGTCGAAGTCTGCAGCATTTGCTCCAACATCCTGCACCCCGACATGATCTGTAACAGCTGATACCTGTACATATGCGTAACTAACTTGTTACTGACAAAGTAACTTCAACCTCAAAATGAAATAGAATAGCCAATGTTGCAAAAATATGAACAGCAACAAAGACAGAAATAACACTACCATTAATAGCACACAACAGAAGTAGGATTCCATAAGGTCCAAAATAAAAATCTACCAAGACATATACACCTACCTTGATTATTCGACCTGCAATATCCAATTTCCCATTCAAACTTTGAGCTGCCTTTGCATGTTCAAGCTGGGCAAACTAGAAATGAAGGATAAATAAATAAACAAATACCAGCACAAATCAACCAAAGAAAGTTGTTTTTGAATTGTCAACTTGAACTTTGTACTTACTTGAACAAAACCAAAACCTTTGCACTGTCCTGTCTCGAGATCAAGGGGTAGTTGCACGAGCTCCACAGGTCCAAAAGGTTCGAACACCTAAGTGTAATCGTAAAATATTTATACATATAGAAAAAAATAGGGCACAAAAATATTTATACATTACAAAAGAATAGAATGAAACCAGAGAAAGGTTCTGCTTGTGCAAAGTATCGGGCACAAAAATACAACACTCAATACACAGCTTGTATGATCTCGTGTTCGGGTTCCTGCTTCAGAAAGAAAGTAAACGAGATTCTACTATATCTATCCATAAGGAACTGAGAAAAATCTGCAATAGCCTAAGTCGTCTATAATCTTTAATCAGATCCAATCAGAATCTTAAGTTAAATGACCAAATGGATTTCCAAAGCCCATAACATTTGCATACTTAGTGTCTTAAGAATTAGATAAGGCCGCTCAAAAAAAGCCTAACAAAAATTTTCACCTTCGGGAAGAAGCCTCAAAAAGTTCTTTACATTCCTATTCAAAGAATGAAAGGCATACCTAATTGAAACGTTAGGCACAAATGGTGTAGAGATTAGATTTTAGGAGGACCTATGGTGTGGAAAAATGTCTTGGGCAGTTGGGCTTCCAGTGGAAATGTGTCTTGAAGCAGATTTTGGGAGGACCTTAAGCAAAAGAATGGGAATATCAACTCTTGGGCCTCCAGTAAGTAGTGTAAGATTGCCTCTTGTTATGACTATGGTAATGGTGGGGGCTGTGGGGCAGTGGTTTCCTAAACTGAGAAAAGGACCTAAAAGGTTGAGACTTGGAAGATCTTTGGGGGTTTTTGAGGTTGTATCTCTCTGATATCTCCTAATCCCCTTGTTAGCAATAGGCAGATTTGGACTAGGGATTCCAAGGGCTGATTTATTGTGAGATCATTCTTCCTACCCCTAGGAAATGAAATGAGCTCTCTTTTTCCTCATAGACTAGTATGGAATCCAGGTATTTCCATCTAGGTTGCATTATTCCTATGGACAACATTCTCACCTTAGACCATATGAAGTGTAGGAATTGAAGGCTTGCCAACAAGTGTTCATGTATTTGGCTGCAGATGAGAATTTGGATCACTTGTTTATCTATTGTCCTCCAAATATAAGGATAAGGGGCTATTTTTTATCTCGCTTAGGGGTGTAAAGGGCAAGGGTGGAGCCAGGATTTTCTAGTAGGGGGGGAGGGGGGTAGCAATGGTTGATTGAAAATGATAGTAAATATTGATGAATTTGTGTTAGGCAGGCACGAAATATTTTTGGTCTAAGGGATGGGGATCCGGGGGCGTAGCCCCTGAAAAAAAAAATTGACGACCAAGTTCTTAGGCCACTTCGTCCATACGTTTTCATACATATCTTAAGGTTAAAATTTTTCTTTTTTTTCTAAAAATCAAAGTAATTGGATGAACCCTAGGGATGAGTGACTCTTAACCACAGTTAGTGGGTGTTAAAAAGGGGGGAATGGGCCAATGAGGACCGGCATTCGGCTAGGTAACCGAATGCGCGGTCCACTTTCTATTTCCCTAATTTTTTTAGGGGGCAACTTCTCATTGTCCCATGATTATGTTCAATTAATTAATTAATTTAACATATATATATACATCTATATATTCAAAATTTTCAAGGGGTGCACCTGCATGCCCCATTTCCCATGGCTATAGCTTAAAAGGAAAAAAAAAAGTTGTCTTTTGAAAAGTTCAAGGGGGCACGTGCCCCCAGGCCCCCCTTGACTCTGCCCCTGGTCATGGTTTCCTAACTACTTTTAAGTTATTAATCTCCAATTGGTTTATGAGAGAAGTGGACACATTCAGAGTGCAACTTGGAAGTTCCTTCCGGGAGCTATTTGTTGGGGTGTATGGTTGGAGAGAAATAGTAGGGTCTTTGACGACATTTGGTATTGGTGCTCCATAGCTAGGGATTCTGATGAGCTTGTATTGTATTCTTTTTTTCTTGGGTATGGGATCAATTATTTATAACTCTTTAATTGTCTTCCTTTCTTGTTCATACTTTTGCTCAAATATTTAATCAATCTTTACCGATCCAAAAAAAAAAGTTGGGTCATTAATTGCCCATATAAAATTTACAATTAAATCTTATTTTCAATTACAATCGATCTGAATCTCTATATTGCTTTTGTAACCTTGGAGCCTCTCCTAGAATTCCTGTCTTCTTATGGTTTGAGATCAAAGGCAAAGTTCTTAAGGGAGAGGAGATCAATTAGAGGAAAGAAGAATAGCTCTCATGATATCCTTTTAAAAGATGTAATCATATTCATGAGAATAGTCGTAGGACTCAAAAAATGAATATTTTACACAAAGTAATTGATGATTCCCCATAATCTCATGACCAATCTCCTTGCTAACAAATATATGATGTACGAGTGCTGCTTCACTTTCAATTGAGGCAAAGGTGCGGATGATTAATGCAATTACCATAATATGGTGTGCTTGTTGGAGCAGGATGGGAGGGTTTGAGGATACAAAAGAGGAGCCAACTGTAACTATCGATAATCAAGGGCTACCTGGAAGAGCCCTAGATACAAGATAATTGTGTTGGCGCATGCAAGAATCTTAGTCGTTATGAATTGCCTTTGAACAAGAAGGAAATATTCAAGAATAAATGTGTATATAGGACTGATAGTTCTCTTGTTATTTAAGATAGTCTTCTCCATTTGTTCCTTGAAATATTTCACATTTTTTAGAAATAAAAAAATATATATGTGGTAAGTTTTAGAAAGCTTTCAAACTTGATAACTTAATAATGTCACAAATGAAAAATGGAATGAAGTTACCCAACAATTATGATAATGTAAAACAATGCAACTCCATGGTTATTACCTAACAAAATATAATGTCTTCATGTATCCAGCATTCCTCGCTTTGTATATTGGAAAGCGGAGTTAAGAATTTTTTTCCTCAAGCGTCCGGATAACGTCCGTGTTTAGTCTTTGACGAGGAATCTCGAGAGATAAGAAGTTAGAGGGAAAATGTTTCTCTTCAACTCCTATAACTTCTTGGTGGGGGCCATGGAGCTGTTCGAAAGATTTTAAGCCAACGGTGCCCAATATCCTCTACGATATCCTATAGGATGCAAGCCTTTGTATGAACAATGTTCTAAGATGTTAATGATCGACCCTCTAGTTTAAGAAGTCACTATATTGCAAGCTTATAGTCATTCGCAATGTTTTAAATATCGATATTGGGGGACATAGCGCAACTTGAAAATGGATATATTGCAAGATCTATCGAAACGGTGGATTTTTTGCCGTTAACAGGAAAAACTTTGGAAAAATAAAGAACAGTTTAGTAGAATATCAAAAAACGTTCTTAAATTTACTAATGCATGCTTTTCGAATTAAAATATGCAAAAAACAAACAACAATGTATGTAAGAAATGCAATTGGAAAGGGGCAAAGATACGTGTTGGCAACAATGTATGAATGCAACATAAATGTAACATCCATAAAATGTTTTATACATTAGGGACTTCACTCTTAATTAATAGCTACAATACAAAGTTGTGTGTATGCTTGAATCATCATCTTTGTCCCAACCAGTAATAATCCTTCCTAAGATGCACTAGCAATCCTATCGGTGGATACTGTATGTAGGTAATGAATCGCCATCATTGTCACAATCACGTGAGGTTGTACACCTACATAGCCTTATTCGTACAACCATACAAAAAAGCAAATAAAGACTCCACACAGCATACTAATTTCGAACTACATTGGCGTAGTAATAAGCCTAAAAAATAAATTATATTTTCAGATTGATTTTAATATTGTTTTCTAATACTTCAATTTGAAGTTAACTGGCCTACTATTAAGCTTATTGGAATACACAGCATACTTAAATTTAAAGTTGACCGCCCTGGGCGCTTATTCCAGGGGCGGTCACATGATCCATCTGGAAGGAGCGGAACAGACAAATTTTTCAGGGCTCTTCGCTACCGGATGGACGAGTAACTAGGCGAGCATGCCGCCTCTTGGGAGGCTAGGTGTCGGTCAGGGGTCCAATCTTAGGGTGGGGGGAGTATTTCCTCCCCACCTAAGGGGGGTGTATGTTGCTTTTGGGTGCTTTCCTATTTCTTATGGGCCCTACATTGGACCATTCTTTCATGTATTTTTTATTTTCATTGTACCCTCTTTCTGTAGCTCGGTTCACTTTTTGTGAATCTTTCTCTTCTGCTCCCTATTATTAATATATCGGCTCTGTTTACCTATCAAAAAAAAAGTTGATTGGCCTACTATTAAGCTAAAAATCTAAAAATATCTTGAAAAAAAAAATATACTTCTATCTAGAGTTGTAAACGAAGCAAATTCGAAGCAGATAGTGATATATCCGAATTTGTATCCAATTACATATCCGAATTCGAATAAATAACTGACGGATAATGAAATATGATATTTGTATCCCAATAGGTATCCAGCGGAGCAAATTCAAATAGTAATTTAATAATTTTAATTGCGAATTCAAATAGTAATTGAACAATCCGTTTATATTCAGATACAAATTCGAATATTGATATATAAAATTCAAAAATTATCCAACCGATTATATAATATATTACTATATATATAAATAATATATTATAAAATTACATGACTAAAATTACTTTATAAATATGCACTTTTTATAAAATTTAAGATATTAAAATATTATTTTTAGTATAGAAGAAGATAAAATATTAATATGCCATTTTGAAAATTAAATTTATATTTTTAGCATTTTTGTCTCTCTTTCAAAATTTCTAAAAGTAATCAGATGATTCGGATATCATCCAAATTTGAATATTTTAATCGAAGTCGGATACAAATACCATATTTCACTATCCATCAGATAATTATTCGAATTCGGATAGTCGGATATTTATTCGAATTTGGATAGTCGGTTATGGAATCGGACACGAATTCAGGTATACCACTATCCGCTCTGAATTCGCTCCATTTACAACTCTATCCACAGGTCCTATCCGACAATTCTCCACAAATTTTGATTGATACAAGGTTCAACAACCCAAATCCGAGCTCACTCAGTGAAGATTTAATTAAAAATCAAGAAATGATGATAAATCCCCAAATATCTCAAATGTCAGTCAATACTTCCATATGTCAATAGCCAAATTATCATTTTTATGGTAAAAAAAAGGTCAAATATTGCCATTATTTTGGTATGATAGTGATAAATTGTGAAATAATACACTAAATTGCAATATTTGGGTGATATATGTAAGAACATAAGTACCATGGATGGTTATGTCCCTACCCTGCGACAGGGATATATCGCATATGTAGCAGACATTTAGAATCTTGATCATTTGTAGGGAAAGGAAAAAGTTACTAATCTTATATAATAATCATTAAAAGACCATAGAATAGATTTGGAAGATGGCATTGTTCAGGTTGTTTATTTGAATAATTCGCATCACATGTTTTTAATTGGATAGGAACAATAAGGTGATTTTGTTTGCATTTTTGGTACCCAGATACCTGTATTAAGTCAGAACATATAGAAGACAGGGATATGAGAAGAATAACCCGATAATATATTTCCTGCCACACCCTCAATACCCACCTTTGGATTGGAGGCCTACTAATTTTGCAAATAAAAGAAGGGAAAATGAGAAGCATGCATTCTTTTTACTGGTCAACAAGAAGCTAGATGCAAATATCCAGTCACATTTACCTGCCGAAGCTGATCTTCTGTCATGTTGAAGTGCAGGTTCCCAACATAGAGTTTCCTAGCAACTGCTCCATATGGTCCAGCAATCCCACCTGACCCCCCACCACAAGCAGTTGACTGAACAAGATTCTTTTCAGCCTCAGAAGGTTTAACCATTACAGGTTGTCCATGAAGCTGGTGGCCAGAGAGAGCTATTGCCATCGGCACCGATACCGCATCATAAAATTCAACATACCTGCAATACCACCATGTGCTCAGAATAAAATTCTTTTAATACAACGGGGGAAATGGTAACCAAAACTTAAGAGCAGAAAGCAGAGAACTTTTGGACAATGAAATCCCTAAGCGAATAGATCTGAAACTGGGCTTCTTTTCAACACATCTTATGTCTTCCATAGAAGAAAGTGTTAGCTCTCTCATAACGAAATACCATAACTGACATTCCAAGTCCAAAAGTATTCCCAAGTCCCAACATATACTCGGTTGAGATCTTTCTTTCTGGCTCTGTGTGGCTATCCTATCACTCCTTTTCCATATAGGGACAAAATTCTCACATGTGATCATTTATGCTATGTTCGGTTGCCAAGAAAATTTTAAAAAAAAATCTGGAAAGAAAAGAAAAGAAAAGAAAAAGAAAGGAAAGGAAAGGAAAAGTATTTTTTTTTTGCACCTTGTTTGGTTGCTAAGAAAATTTGGTAACAAAATAAATTTAAATTTAAAAATATAATATAAAATATAAAATAAATAGTTTTTTTTTTTTACAAGACATGAAGTTGATTTCTTTGTTTTCTACCAAAATCCAAGCTTTTTAGAAGGAAACGGATTCCTCACTTTGAAAGAAAATTATGGACTAATTTTCTCCCCCTTCTCTTTTCCACAAAAATTTTCTTTGTAACCAAACACCAGAAAACTTCATTTTCTTTCACTTTTCTTTTCCACATCCTATTTTCTCGGCAACCAAATAGGGCATTAAGGCAAAGAGGGTGGAGTTTGACAAACCGCTACCATGAATAGGAAGAATCGGTAAATCATTTGTTATTGCATTGTTCCTTTGTATTTGGTAATTGAAATTATTTCCTACCGCAAATAGGGATTGTATGGGTTTTCTCAGGCCCCTTCCAAAGCTTATGATCTTGTTGGCTATCGATCAAGGTGGAGCTCTTGTCCTTTAGTCTCTCCTACCGGGGGCACTAGTATGGTCTATTTGAAAGGAGACAAACTGTCGAATCTTCGACGACATATCTAGCTCTACTGAACGGGTTTGCTCGAAGATTTATCAATTGCTTATCACTTAGTGCTCGAAGATTTATCAATTGCTTATCACTTAGTGATCGAAGATTTATTTGTTTATCACTTAAGATTGTGAAGATTTGGCAATTCATAAGTTCTTTTGAGTCTTTGACTACTGTAGGATCCTCTTATTTCATGCAAAGGGTCCTAGTTTTTTATTCTTGTTTTTTCCTCTTTCTTTTCACATTGGGTACACTATCTTGTGATCTCTCTTATTGTATTTCTCTTTAATAGATGTGTGTGTGTGTGTGTGTATTAGTCCTACTTTACCGATCAAACCAAACAAACATGTACTCGATTGATAAACTCGCAATGCCCTATGCTACCCTACATATAACCATACGAATCACCAACCCATGCTAAGCTCGACCTTAGACTTGACGTTACAGAAGGATCTGAGGATCATCCATGGATACTACTAGAAAGTTCCTAGCACACCTTGAAAGTATTTATGGAATTCCACACAAAGTGAGCACTGGACATAACTGGAATCTGAACAAGATCAACTGAACTAGTTAGATTTCAAAGAATTTTCCTTTGGCAAGAAAGGACTATATTGGTTAACAGTTTGAAGAAACCAATGAACTAGTTAGATTTCAAAGAGTTTCCCTTTGGCAAGAAAAGACTATGTTGGTCAAGGGTTTGAAGAAACCAAAAAAGAAAATAAAAATTCTAAATAGAATTTCTAAAATAATGTTGAACATGAAATGAAAGACCATCATGTGCAGGGCACAAAGATCTATCATTTAGCTTCCAAGTGAGTATTATAAGAGACCAGAACAAAGAGAATCGGGTCAATGATCAAGAAAATACCCACAATGGCAAGTTCAATCACCAAGAAAAACTGCTTTTGGGATTATACTGCATTCAGTGTGCCACCCTAATCAAGAATGGAAGCATAATAAAATGAAGACGCTGAATAAGGATGCATATACCTTGTGGGGTGTATTATGATCTTCATGGGAAGAAAAAGGTAGCCAGAGCAAAAAATAAAAAAAAGGTTTGCATCATCTACCTTGAGAATGCAGCATTAACTGATTAACATGAGTGCAAGGCATTCACATTAGCCCCATGGTTCAATATATCGGTAAGTTTGGCCGAAAACCGTATTTTGGCCCACCCGGTATATAGATACGCATAGGAATAAAAAAAATTCTCCACATCAGTACCGTATAGCCCGTATCAGACCAATACAGCACCGATACGCACAGCACGCACCCATTTCTCCTTCCATTTACATTAGAAGCCACGGAACAGACCCGATACACATAACTTATTTACATAAAATATCATTTAAACAAATGATTTTAAACTTTACTTTCATTTAATTAAGATATTTATAGGTAAATAAGGTTATACCCTTCATTTGAATCAATAAAAAGTATTCTAAATCCAAATTCCTGAAAACTAAAAAGTCAACTTTCCAGTTCAAGTACAAAATACTCTTCCTAAGGATTAGGTCAAAATTTCATCTGTCAAATGGTAAGGTATTTCTCAAATCTTGAAATTTCATAAATTCTACAATATCAAAACATTACTAAAACCCAAAAGTCCGACAAAAATAGTCTCATATTTTGTCATCAAACATATTTTCATCTACGAGGTCAAAAAGTCAACTAACAAAGTAACAGTTCAATATAAAAAAAAAAAAACTTACATTCAAGATTATAATTTATGGTTGTAAGATTTTAATATCTAGATTGTATTACCTACACTTGGTTAAATGACTATTGTCTGTGTTTTCATAGTTGTTTATTCAGCATGATCGTCTTTTTTAACTAATAAACTCTTAACTTCCATTTATATGGTTATAAATTTAGTTGGGGTCTTCATTTAGTTTGTTTTTAGCTTATATTTGCATTAAAGGAGATTTTATGTAAGGTATCCAAGTTTTTCCTTACGTATCCAAGCGTTTCTTAGTGTATCATGATTTTTTTTGTTATATCCAAACCGATACGGTCCGATACATATCATATATTTGACTTACCAATAAGGCACCCGATACCAATATTTTGAACCATGATCAGCCCACATCATAAATTCTTTATAGCATTGCTATTACAATGTTAAGAATGCAGTAATTTTTATCTCAAAGAGAATCTACTATCAGCCACTTCTCTAGAATACAAATGTAAGAAGATGTGATAGTTAGTTTAAAAGGAAAGGGTCATACCCAACTCCTTTTGACCGCCTTGAATTCCTATCCATTATCAGCCGGACATCCCTCACCTGAAAACAAAAATTTAAACTGTCCAAATGATGCTTTTCGTAGATAAAGAACATGCAGTAAAGCTAAAATTAACAGTGTGATTCTCGGCAAGCTTACAACGCAATATACCCCCCCTACGAAAAAGTTTGTGACTATCAGTCAACTCATAAGTGCATTTTCACACTCACCCAAAATATATAGTATGTTCAGCCACAAAATAGTCATTATACTACGCCTCGTTGTAGGCAGAGGAGCAAATATTGCAATATGAAGCAGATGTATCTCAATCGCATGCATTCATATTGTTTGGAGCCGTGTCTCATGAATCAAGAGCATCTATTTATCTGAGACACTACAGGAAGAAATGAACAACTTCAAACAACATATTGGACGATGTAGATACATTGCAAGTTTACAATACGCAAAGTACCATACCTGTGATTACATGAAACATGAAATACCAATAATGCAGTAAAAACCTAATCAAATGGAAAAACAAATCCAATCATTCTGATGTTCTAACAGATAGTATGAACAGAAGAATACTTCCATTACTAACCTTTCCCGCTTTTGAGAAAAACTCGTAAACATCTCTCTCGGTCGCCTTCAAAGGCATCTGTAATCACCACATCCATCACAAGCAAATGAAACTTATCAAAGACAAAAATGACAAAAAAGATTTAAAAAAAAACATTGACGTTCCATGCCTTCTTTAGAGAAATAAACAAAAACTATGGTTGCCATTTACTTGGTAAGCAAAAACAGTCCTCTGATCCCTTTCTGGATCAGCTTCAGGCTGCACCATTTCTTTCTTTTCTTTATATCTCCTGCTGCAGAAATGATTCAACCAAATAAGCAAAAATCTTTTTTTTTTTTAAATCTCACAGAATTGATGTATTGACCGAAGATCTAATCATTGGAAAAGAATTCTGGTAAGAAGCAAACACATCAGTGCAAGTGCAAGATATTTGGACTTACATACATCCATACATACATTAAAACACATAGATAAAATGGAATCATGAAAAATACTACCATAATTCCTCATCAAAGAATGTATGCTTGCAATCAGCAAGCTTTTCCTTCATTATATACTTTCTATGAATATTATTGTTGTAGAGGAATGCCAGCCCTACTCTCCAAATTCAAAAAAAAAATCCATACTCTCCATGAAAAAGTGACATATGTTAGTTGCTTTTACCTGTTGCTTTTGCAACTGGTTAAGAGATGAGGTGAGAACCTGTTGCTTTTGCAACTGGTTAAGAGATGAGGTGAGATTTAAAAGAAAGGAGAATAAAGTTGTTGAATTTACCGGTTGCAAAAGCAACTGGTAAAATCAACATGTGCCGTTTTTTTATGGAGTATGGAAATTTTTTGAATTTGGAGACTAGTGCTAGCATTCCTCTATTATTGTATGCAATTATGCACAGGCACACATTAAGATGTATGATATATGCTTTCTTATATAATGCCAAAACTCTACCAAATGTTCATTAAGTGAGATTAAGTTGAAGAATCAGTTGGTTTCCCAAATGAGTGAACTAAGTTAGTTCCTTAGTTGCAAAAGAAAAGACTAGGTTTAAAATGTCAGTATCTGGCATAGTATCAATCTTCGAAAGGATACAACATGAAAGTGGAAATACACGAAAATTTTAGCTTAATATTGAATCATACACCTACAAAAGGGTACAACTCAGAATTTACTGTATAAATGAGAACTTTGAACCATGAAAGAAATAAACAGCTGCAGATAAAGGAGTTAGTCTATATATATATATATATAGTGGTTCTCCAAAGTTCAAGAACGACTTGACTTATACAGAGTTAGATATAAATTTTTAACTTAAGTCTATTAATTTGATTCGATACTAAAATTTATTCTTTTGCAGCTTAGATTTTAACTGAACGTGGACTAAAAGGAAGTAGTAACCATAAACGATGATAACTGGTAGTGTCGAAGGCGGAATTGGTAGTCACAACTCGCAACAGTAATCACCGGTGGTGGGAAGCATGATTCAAAAACCTGAAAAGTCGATTCGACTCAAAAGTTAGCAGAGCCAAGTAACTCGGAAAAATAAACTCGACTTGGTCCAATATATATATATACCAATTTTTGACATTTTATCTAAGATCAAACCACGAATAATTTGAAAAACCTGGGTTGAAAAAAACAAAGTTGGCCGGTTTTGCAATCTCAAACAACCTAATCAAGTTTAACAAAACCCATAGTAGGCTAATTTTGCATCCTGAAAAAATTATGATGCAAAAATAGTGTGAAGTTAAAATTTAGGTTTTAAAAAATGAAAAGGAAAGAAATACCCTTCCGTGACTCGACCGAGTCTAGCGAGTCGAAAAAATCAACTCACCCGAGTAACTAGCCAAACAGTGTCCTTCGAGTTCTGAGGCGACTCAACTCGAAACTCAATCGAGTCGAGTAACTCAACCGAGTTTCGAGTCAACTCGCCGAGTTTTCAAACTATGGTGGGAAGCAATGAGGTCTAAAAATGATGGGATGGGCCAGATTTTGAAGTGGGAATGACTCAATGTGTGAAATCTCCTGGCAATAAAGGAACCAAGTCTTGCCTATTCAATATTGCAAAATACCAAGCAAAAAGAGATGCCTAAGCATACATGCTTTGCTTCAACCTATAGTTGTTAAATTCAAATCAAAAAGGGCTCAAGTGGGCGAACTTGACTTAAATCAGGGTTCAGATTGGAAATTGTAAGATCCATTTTATTTTATTTTTATAAAGATACAATTAAAAATGCAAAAATCATAAATAACTAAATCATTAATTATGAACCAAGTTTTATATACATAAATATATATATTTAATTTGAAATCAAGAATGAACATTTCCATTCTATACGCCCTACATATTGCTAAATGAAGTGTGTTCATTCATCACAAGTTCATAAAATCATCAAAAGTCAAAAACTTGTATCAGGTGAATGCTACCATAACACAAAAAGCTGATCTCCGCAAGCAAGATAACTACTTGAAAATGATCACATCAGCAATGCTCAGTTTAGGTAGAGCCTCAATGGAAGCAGCAGAGCTTTTGTGGAGTTCTCCAAAATTATGTCAAGAGAGTGCTTCTGCAAGCTTTGTTGGCGGAAGCCAGTAGCATAATGCTCCCACTGGGGGAAAGGAAAGGGAAGACAGAAAATCCAGGGAATCGACGTCCACCAACCATTCAATATTGCTAGGTAGATAAAACCGGCCTATGAAGTTATTGTATCACACTTTGTACTTGGTGCTTGCCTCTCCAATTTCATAACTTCATTTCCGTTAAGTTTTTTTTTTATATAGGCACGACAACCTAGATATCCCAATGTAATTGGTAACATACAATCGATAAATCTTCCGAGGAAACCAATAAATTGTCGACCATTTGCATTTGAGAATCGACATCTCCATAGCAATCTAGTGTTTTATTTGTCTTATTCTCTAACAAAGCTCTAGTTTATGCAATATCAAAAGATAAGTTCCATACTTGGAAGAGTTTCAAAGATTTACTAATCTGCATATGCACGCACGAGAGTGCACCCGCTGCCAACCTTTTTTATGCCATTTTTTTTTATCAATAAACAAAGTTTTCACTAAAGCTCAAAGAAATGAACATATACAAAAAGAGTTCACAAGGAATGCGCCTAACACAGGAAAAAAAAATGACCGAGATAGTGAGATCTCGGTAGGATATAACCTCTGAGGCTCTGACTACAAGGGAAGGTCACCTAAAAAGATCAAAGAGCATAAAAAGAGTTTACAAGCATAAACTCAGCAGATGAAGGGGAAAAAAATAAGCAGGGAAAGATATAAAGATAGCTCTCTAAATTGTAACTAGTAACCCAGGAACGCCTTTACAAAATGAGTCTCACCCTTACAAGCAAACCAAATCCTCACCCCCTTCCGTACAGCATTCCAATCCAGGATAACTTAAGAAAATAACCATTATTAACCCTAGTTCAAACTCTAGTTTCCCTAATCAGGTTACACAAGGGCAATAACTTAGACAACTCAATAACCTAAGCATATACCCCAGGTCCCCAACTCCCAGTCATTCAGCCCTCTCCTAATCTTAGGACATCACACTCTCTCCCGCAATCCCGCTACTCTATCAATGTAATCTGCAACCATGGCCGAACAATCCATGGCTAACAAGAAGAGGTTCCTAACATCATCTTTCAACCGCGATTGACCATGAGGGCCACACCAAAGATCCTCTTAAAACCTAACATCTCTCTTGCTCCCCACTGAGAATCTAATATTCTCCGCAAACACAAATGACCACCTCAAGATACTTTTCCACAACCCTAAACCATAAGAGTCTTTCACTTCTCTAGACTCCCAACAGGATTTCACTCCGTATTTAGCTACTACCACTCTCCTCCAAAGACTCACCCACTTTTATGTTGTATGCAATAAAATAAGCCCAGAGTCCAACAATCCCTCAGATAGGACGTAAGCTGCACGATATAGATCTAAGATTTTTTTTAAACATGAAAAATATGAGCCAAATATATTCAGATCATATTGTAAGGGCATGTTTTTTTGAAAAAAAGCATGCAGACCTCATCAAAATTCAAAACTCAACATGTGGAAAAGCCAATATCTTCAGAAAGCCTCGAGGAAATTTCAGCTTTGTAAGCCCATTACCAATGTGGGAACAAACAATCTATGTTTTCAACCCAAGTTAGAGCTTGAATATTTGTGATTCTTTTTTCCCTTTTTTTCATACCATAAAAGTAAGGGTCTTACTTTTATGGTACAGATGAATTGAATACACTGTTTATGCAAGTAGCCCAAAATCCATTCAAAAAATATGAAACAAATTCTACAATCAATACTGAATTAGACAAGTGACAAATAATTCTACACTCAATAATGAATTAAACGAGAGAAAGATTTCATAAGAAGAGAAACAAGACCTGCTGTCTCTGGTATCAGTTTCACGCTCTCTTTCTCCCATTTCCCTGTCTCTACTCATTCCTCTGGTCATTTCTCTATCAGCCTCCCCATCGCGATCGCTTTGATGCCTTCTTGAGCGGCTACTACTTCTCCGAGACCTTTCTCTCTCCCTGTCCCCTTCCCTCTCTTTATCCATCTCCTTTTCCTTCTCCCTCTCTTTCTCTCTTTCCTTCTCCCTTTCTTTTTCTTTTTCCATCAAAATTTCCTCATCTCCTTCCCTCAATCTCTTACTTTCCTTCTCTCTCTCCCTCTCAATTTCTTTCCCTCTTTCCTTCCCCCTCACTTTCTCTTTCTCTTTCTCTCTCTCCCGTCCCTTCTCTCTCTCTCTATCGCCTCTCTCTCTATCCCTCTCGCGGCCTCTATCCACATCCCTCTCGCTGTCCCTCTCCACATCTCTACCACTTCTATGCCGATCCTTATCGCGCCTTTCTGAACGAGAAGACCTCTCTCGATCATCTTTTTCCCTTCTCTCACCATTCTGAACATCCCCTCTCGATCTTTTGCTCCTACTCTCCGTAATTTGATCTACATCTTCATCTTCTCCCCTCCGCCGAGAACCTCTTTCAGATTTTTCAACTCCCTCTCTCTTCCCGGAACCATTGCGACTTTCACGGATTTCCACCGATTTCTCCAGATAATCGTACTCATCGAAATCCATTCAGCTGCTTCAGCTCTCTTCAAACCCTAGAGTTGCAGAATAGAGAGAACTGCAAAAGGTAAAGAGGAATGCAAATTGCGAAACCCTAGTTCTCTTTTTTAGGGTTTTTTTTCCTGTTTTAGAGAAAGAGGGAGAGAGAAATGGAGCAGAAAGGAGGGGCTTTTGGTTCTCTCTCTGGAATCTTGACTCAGATGGATTCTTGAACAAAGAAAGTATTCTCACTGGAAGTGAAGTTCAAAATCTTTCAGGGAAGTGGAAAAAAAAAATGAAAGGGTGAAAGATTTCCGCGCGTAGTCTAAGCCCTTCGCCAGGAATTAGATCCAGAGACTGTAAAGCCCTCAATTTTCTACAAAATGTCAGATGTGTCACTGAACTCGGGTCGGTGACTAGGGTTGTCAGCCTGTCAATGGGCTCTGTCGAGGCCAGCCCTCACTTGTTAGTTGTATGGTCCGATCCAAGCCCTTGCCGGACCTAAACTGGCTAGGCCCAACCCTAACCTACCTTCAGGTCGGGGCTGGGCTGGGCTGGGCTGGGCTGGGCTGGGCTGAGCCAGGCTTGGGCTTGGAAGATGACGAAAAACTATTTTGTATCTATCTATACTACTACTACTATAAAACAGAATTAGTTTTGTGGATACCACCTAATGCTTTTCTAACTAAGCCTACTCTTCATTTGTAAGGCCAACTAAGCAAAATAGTGGTACCCACCTTTATTTCTCTCTTTCACTTTCCCTAATTGCCACATTTCTTGGTTTGAGCGGTTACTTTTGTATAAGATAAAATTGATAGGAAACAACTCTTTGAATTTATTGTCTCACAGTTACATGGTGCTTTTATACTCATGACAAATGGAAGCATTTTGAATCTTCACAAACTTCAAAAGTAAAGTAAAAAACGCCTCCATTTAGGGTGTTAAAACTCCTCTCTTAAATCCCCTATCTTTTACCCCCTCTCACGCCTCTTTTATCTCTTTTTAAATCTTTTATCTCCTCTCTTCCAAGAGAGAGAGAGAGAGAATTTTCAAATTGTTGTGACAATGGCAACCTCTTCGATAATTTTAAGATTGTGATCACGAAAACGGTGTCAATTAAAAGATGGTTGTCATCCCTAGTGAAAAATCAATGATATGACGAAATGATGGAGTTCCATTATTGATATTATTTTGTCCACATAAGTACTTTTTCTTCTTTTGTGCATGAATTTCTAGAGATGCTGAGTGTACCAGGAAGTGAAAGAGGAAGTGGTTAGATAGAGATTGGAGAGAAGTATGCGAGTTCTTATCTCTCATCTCTCATTCTAATTTACGCCTCTTTTAATTTTATAAAAACACCAAACATTTTCAGAAGATTGGTGTTCACATTGGTGTTCTTTGCATTGCTTGTGTGGTCCCATAATAAACAAAAAATTTTCCTGTAACAACATGCACGTGGTTCAAATTTTGTTAGTCATCTCAGCCCTTGAGTCAGGGTTCATTGATCTCATCAAGGACCCCAAATAGAATTCATGTCATACAGTATTGCTTGTCATGCCTTAGCAATGTCAATAATAATAAATATATTCTTCTCTTATTAAAGTTTATAAATCTTGATATAGGTTTAAATTGTGTGGTTATTGTCATGAATGTATGGGGAATTTTTATCAAAGTGTTATTTTCTGGACATCAGCCTTAGGTATAAAGTAATGGACTATATATTTATTTTTATTCTTCTTGCATAATTGTTTTCAATTTATCCTTAACCAATATGTAAATTTTATGCATTTACGTTAAGATATAATTTTTACATAGTATAGATATAAATATAGATTAGCTGTAAGACAAAAGCTCTAGTTAAAGAGGTAACTAGAGCAAACCAAAAAATGCTTTGGGATAAGGATAGTTTTGTAATATAAATATAAAATAAGGATATTTCATCAACTAAAAATTGTTATGTGATTCCCAAGATCCCCTTACCAATGCATATTTTGGGATGCTTCCTTTATCTCTTGAACTGAAACTCATCTTCATAGTTAATCTCATAAAAATAGTATATTTTAATAAAGTTGTTTAGTTTTGCGAATTTATATTCAATCACTTAACATTTTTTTATCCCATTTATTCTATTGTCTCCCATGCATCATTTACCCTATGTTTGGTTGCCGAGAAAATAAGTAAAAACATGGAAAAGAAAAAAAAAATTGGACAAAACACAACTAAAAAGTGTATTAGAAATCCAAAATTTTCTTTTCTTTTCCATGATTTCACATATTTTCTCAACAACCAAACATAGCATTAGGGTGTTTAAAACGCCTCTCTTAAATCCCACATCTTTTACCCCCTCTAATGCATCGTTTATCCCCCCTTAAATCTTTTATCTCCCCATAAATGTTCTCTCACCTCCTCCCTTCCAAGCGAGAGAGAGAGAGAGAGACACACACACACACGAAGGTACCCCGTTGAATCAAGAGAATCAAAATTTTTGTAACAATTGCAACCTCTTCGATAATTTTCAAATTGCGATCACGAAAACAGTGCCAATTAAAAGAGGGTTGCCATCCCTGGTGAAAAATCAAAGATATGACAAAATAATGGAGGTCCATTACTGATATTATTTTGTCCACGTAAGAATTTTTTCTTCTTTTGTGCATGAATTTCTAGGGGTGGTGAGTGTATCAGGAAGTGAGAGAGGAGGTGGTTAGATAGAGATTCGAGAGAAGTATACGAGTTCTTATCTCTCATTATCATTCACACATTTTTTAATTTTATACAACACCAAACATTTTCAAAACATTGGTGTTCTTTGCTGTAACGACCCCAAATTTTACCTTGACCAAAATAGGATCTTGGGTCACCACATTTCTTTAACTTGCTTAAAATCTCATGACATCCAAGGCATACTACACGAGTCTCTAAAAAAATGAGAGTAATAAAATTCGATTTAAATCAAACCATCCTGTACAAGTTTAGGGTCAACATAAACATAATCCACTAAGATCAAAGTACTTCAACAACTTATAAAACTCCGATGCAACATCAAAACTATAACTGAAACCAAGGTATCATAAGTCTATTACATCCCTAAAAAAACTGAAACAAACACCTACTAGTAAGGAAAGCTATCTAGATCTCTAGCTCCCTCAGAGAAAAGGTCGTCTTCCTCCTCAACGTTGTAGGTCTCCTCAACCCAAGGCTCAACTACCAACTTTGGCTCTACACCTACCAAGACAACAGTTTGCCTGAGTACAAAAGTACTCGATGTATATAAAATCCAACCAATAACATAGTATATCTACACTTAGTTAGAACCATAACCAATAACATAATCAGAGTGCGGAAGAACATGTGCTCATATACATCATATCATCACCTTGACTCGTGTACTTGTGAGAACCTTAAACTTAGAAGACAACATACTTATGAGATGCTTATGCTTATGAGACCACATGCTTGTGAGATGCTTATGCTTATATACTTATTCAGATCATACACTTATTCAGTTTCCTCATTGGGCTTATTCAAAATATCAAGTGTATGCAATGCTTATACTTGTGGTTCACATGTGTGACTTGTGAGACTCTTACCTTAACATACACGTGCGTTTGTGCATAAGTGTCGCCATTAACATTCGAGTTGGTGATCATTTAGATTCCGATCTCCCACCATAGAAACTCCACTATGCTGTCACATACCATATAGTTAGAGAATTTCCAGTTTAATAGATTTTACTCTAAATTCTCACATTCCCGAATATCAATTACCATGTAAATAATTAAGCATAACTTAACAAGCATTCACATAGAAATACCTTATCATGATTCTTAGCATAATTCATAATCAATTTCCAACAATTCTATAGAGTCCTATTAATACTTATCAACTCAAGCATTTCAACAAACATCTTGGGTATGTAATTTATGAATACATTGCCCTTTCTCATTTCCAACATTTCACTATATCATAATTCATCCATTTAACCTAAACACAATCCACATTCATACATTCATCTCATCCTCTATAGTATTTTTAATCCTCCATACATTTCATCCATATTATTAAACCATATTTTCATCTATAATAGCTTAATTCATACAATATTGAAAAAAAATATATTTAATTTCTATTTCTATTATTTTTATCATACTAACATTCACAAAACATCATAATATGGTTGATTTGGATAGTATATCGACCTTAGGGATCCTTCCCTTGGATTCAAATCAGTCCCGAGAAGCTTTGAGGAAGATCTTCAAGCTTTCTTTGCAATTTCCAAGCTATCTCCTTCTCCAACAAATTTCTCCCTCAAAACCCTAGGTTTCCTCTTCTCCCTTGCCAAATTGGGTTAGAAATTGTTTAGAACCCTTAAACCCTTGAAATAGAACCCTTATTTATAGCCCTAAAGGTTAAAAACCCAAAAAAGCAACTTTTTAACAAAATCTGGGCATGAGTACGATCGATCGCACCTAAGGTACGATTGATCGCACTTAGACTCGAAAGAAAACTCTAAAAACTCCACTGAATGCGATCGATCGCAGTTCTATTCCTCCATTTTGGTATCTTAAGCATAACTTTTGACTCGCTTATCGGATTTTAATGATTCAACTTGCATTGGACTCGTTTTTCAAAGGGGAACAATTTTGTTTCTAATGGATAAATCCTAATTCTGAGTTTTTAATGGTTTAAAAGGATTCTAAAGATGACTGGTCTAGAATTTCAACAGACAAAACATCGGAGAATTCATTTTTGACTTAGCTTAGACTCAAAATCTGGAAAAACATTAAACATGAACCTCGAAGAGGGTTCCAATATATTTCTAACGGTTCAAGAATTACTCAATTCTGATAAGCAGTGGTAAAACTAGAGCTTCCTAAAGTTGAAGGTATGTTCAGGCATCCCTCTCTTTACAACTTTGATTAAGTCTTGATCACACTACACCAATTAAATATAAATACATAAGTATTAAAACATCACAAACACTATATACTCATAATACTTGCATTAAGGGCATGAAAAAAATTCAGGTCTCTACATCCTCCTCCTTAAAAGAAATTCATCCCCGAAATTTACATACCTTAGGTGAACAAGTGCAGGTACTTTTCGCAGACTTCAACTTCTCTCTCCCAAGTGGCCTCTTCTTTAGAGTGATGCTTTCATTGCAAGAGTACAAGAGGAATGACCTTAGAATACAAGACTTGCTCCTTTCGATCCAAGATTTGAGCTGGTTGCTCCACTAGAGTCAGATCTTTCCAAATTTCTAACGGTTCCAAAACAATGACGTGTGAAGGATCCGAAATATACTTCCTCAACATAGAGATGTGAAAGACATTATGCACCCCTGCCATGTGAGGTGGCAAGGTGACCTGGTAAGCAACTTCTCTGACCCGAGTGATGATCTCAAAATGACCCACATATCTCAGACTGAGTTTGCCCCACTTGTCGAATTTCATCACCCCCTTTGTAGGTGAGATCTTGACAAACACAAAATCTCAAACTTGGAACTCAAGATTTCTCTTGCGAGAATCGGCATAGCTCTTCTGCCTACTCTAAGCTGATTTCAACCTCTCCCTGATCAACTGAACTCTATCCATACTCTGACTAACGAGCTCGGGATCCAGAAGCTTCCTCTCGCCAACTTCATCTCAACACAAAGCTGAACGACAACTCCTCTCATAGAGTGCTTCAAACGGAGCCATTTGAATACTCGCTTGATAGCTATTGTTGTAGGCAAATTCAACCAATGATAGATGATCATCCAAACTGTCCTGGAAGTCTAACATGCAAGCCCGTAGCATGTCCTCTATGATCTGGTTCACCCTCTCCTTTTGTCCATCTATTTGCGGATGAAATGTCGTACTGAAATCTAAACGGGAACTCATGGCTTGCTGAAAACTCTTCCAGAATTTGAAAGTAAATCTCGGGTCTCGATCGGAAACAATACTGACCGGCACTCCATGCAAATGGACTATCTCCTTGATATAAAGATTAGTCAACTGGTTAGAATTGAACGTGCTCCGATATGGAAGAAAATGAGCCGACTTAGTCAATCGGTCGACCACAACCCAAATGGCATCAAAGTTCTTCGTTGTCCTTGACAAACCAACAATAAAATCCATGAAGATATTTTACCACTTCCACTCGGGAATAGGAAGTAACTGAAGGAGTCCTGCCGATCTCCTGTGTTCGGCTTTTTACTTACTGACACACCAAATACTTGGATACATAGGTAGCCACATCCTTTTTCATACCTTTCCACCAGAAATATTTCTTAAGGTTCTGGTACATCTTGGTACTTTCCGGATGGAAAGTGTACTTAGACTTGTGTGCTTCATCCAAAATCTCCCTTCTTAAATCTTCATTATCCGTAACATAAAGTTTATCCATGAAAGAGATTTCATCATCTTTTCAAGAGAAATCCTCAAATCCACTACTAAGCAACTTGTTCATAGCAACGTGCAGTTCTCCATTGTTCTACTGCAGATCTTTAATCCTATCCAATAAGGTTGGCCTGATCATAATGTTAGCCAACAAAGCTCCAGACGCTCCAACACTGAAACCCGCATCAAGGCTAGACACTTCTTCAAGTAGCTTCCATTCTTGGACCATCAAGTGTGCCAAGAATCCAGTAGATCACCTACTTAGCGCATCTGCCATCACATTTGCTTTCTCCGGGTGGTACTGGATAGAGTAATCATAATCCTTGAAGAATTTCACCCAACGGCGTTGCCTCAAATTTAGCTCTTTCTGTGAGAACAAATACTTTAGACTCTTGTGATCGGTGAATACTTCAAAATGCGCACCGTACAAGTAGTGTCTTCAGATCTTGAGAACAAAGACTAATGCTGCCAACTCCAAATAATGGGTAGGATAGTTCTTTTTATGGTCTTTCAACTGTCAAGAAGTATAGGCAATCACATTCCCGTGTTGCTAAGATCACAGCCTAACCCAATGAGTGAGGCATCACTATACACCATGAATCCCCCACTACCGGATGGTACAGTGAAGATAAGAGTGGTGGTGAGACGCTTCTTCAACTTAAGGAACTCTTCTCACATTTCTCATTCCACTCGAACTTGGCGTTCTTTTGAGTTAGATGGGTGAGTGGCGCTGCCAAACTGGAAAATCCTTCCACAAATCTTCGATAATATCCAGCTAGGCCCAAGAAGCTTCGAACCTCTGTGACGCTCTTTGGCCCTTCCCCATCCTTCCACTGTTTTTATCTTAACAGAATCAACTGAAATTCCTTCTTCAAACACCACATGGCCTAGAAATGTTACATTTCCTAGTCAAAACTCGCACTTGTTGAGCTTAGCATATAGCTTATGCTCACAAAGTGTCTTCAGTATGACCCAGAGATGCATCTCATGCTCCTTCTGTGTCTTGGAGTACACCAGAATATTATCCACAAACACAATCACAAATCAACCGAGGGTCGGCTTGAAGATTTTGTTCATGAGATCCATAAACACTGCTGGAGCATTTGTCAAACCAAACGGCATGACTAGAAATTCATAATGCCCATAACGGGTTCGAAAAGCAGACTTGGAGACATCTCCTGCCTTTATCTTCAGCCGATGGTAGCCCAAACTTAAATCGATCTTGAAGATATACTTAGCTCCTTACAACTGATCAAACAAGTCATCGATCCTAGGCAAAGGATATTTGTTCTTGATAGTGACCTTGTTTAGTTGCCGATAGTAGATGCACATCCTCATCAAACTATCCTTCTTCTTCACAAATAACACCGAAGCTCCCCAAGGTGATACACTTGGGCGAATGAATCTAATATTGAGCAACTCTTCAATCTGCTCCTTAAGCTCTTTCAGCTCTACTGGAGCCATCCTATATAGTGCATTGGAGATAAGTGTCGTACCCAGGGCTAATTCAATCACGAACTCCATTTCTCTATCAGGCGGCAAGCCCGATAAATCCTTTAGAAAGACATCCATGAATTCTTCTACAACCGGGATACTTAAAGAATCTGGTACCTCCGAGGTAGTAAGACTTAGTGTCGTGAAATGAGCTAAGTCTTTCTTCTTCAACCCTTGGAAACAAAAAGGCGGCTCACTGATTGGTCTAAAGTTGACCACCTTCCCAAAACAGTCGACATGGCCATGGTATTTGGAAAGTCAATCCATGCCTAGTATGACGTCGAAGTCTTTGAATTCAAGGACAATCAGATCAGTTGACATTTCTCTCAGACCCACTCAAATATCACAAGCTCGATAGACCTTATCGGTGATGACTGAACTACCAACAGGAGTGACGATCGACAGTTCATGGTCTAATAAACTTGGCTCCTTGGGAAACTCTCATGCAAAACCATGTGTGACGAAGAAGTGAGTAGACCCAGTATCAATCAATACATGAGCGAGAAAATCATTTATCAACAATGAGTCTGAATTAATACACAAAGCAAATTTTGTCAAATCATGAATACATACATACATCATACATAAAGCATATTCATGCATAATATTTAACATCATATACATAGCATTAGAACAATATTTTAATTAACTAAAATCACAAATAGACGTACCCTGCACAACTATGGTATCGGGCCCTGGGTTGGCCTCTGCTGTATCGGCTGCCTCATCGGTGGCCTGCCTCCCTGTGGCTGAGTTGGCTGAAGCCCTTGCTGAATGCGGAGTGGGCAATCTCGGATCCAATGTGAAACATCTCCACAATGAAAACAACCTCCAGTAATTGCCCTACACTCTCCTACTCTATGTCTCTTTCCACACTGGCTGCATATATCATACAATTGAGTCCCAATAGTAGGCGGGCAACCTGAGTAGGCCTCTGATATGGGGTAGGCCTAGAAATCGGCATAGGACATGATGTCCTTGGCCTTTTGTCCTGCAGTCTTTGTCTATCTGCCTGCATTTCTCTCTTCCTCAACAACTCTGCCGATCTCCTCTCGACAATAAAGCTCTCTCACTAACTTCCCGACAAGTCTCAAGATGCAGGATCTCAACCCTATCTCTGATGTAGTCTATGAGACCCCTCTCAAATCTCCTAGCTTTCATGCTCTCTATGGTGATCAAATGAGGCACGAACCTAGACAGTTCCACGAACTTGGCCTCATACTCGGCCACTGACATGCTCCCCTACTATAGATTGGAGAACTCAATCTCCTTCAGCTCTCTCACTAAAGTCGGGAAGTACTGCTCATAAAAGACATCGAGGAACTCTCCCCATATCCATGGCTGTCCTGCTCTCTCTTCATTTCTCTTGCTGGTCGTGGACCTCCATCAATGCTTCGCCTCTCATTCCATGACAAAGGAGGCCCACTTCACTATCTGATCCCGAGAAGGCTCGAGTAGAGAGAATATCTTCTCTAGCTGCATGATCCACCACTTTGCTACCATAGGATTAGTACTTCCACAAAAAGCTGGAGGATCCATCCTCCTGAATGCTTCCATTCCGTGATGTCGGGGTGGGTGCACCTCAACTGGCCCCTCTTGCCTGGCTTGCCCAGCTACTAGCAAGGCAGTCTGCTGCGCCATGATTTCAGCTTGTCGAGTCATGACTGCTGCAATAGCCTCCATAGCCTGACTCTCATTGGGCTGGCGGACACCCTCTGAGGTATCCCCTTCAATCATACTGCCTCCTCCATTCCTATTATTCCTCGCACCTCTCCTCATGACTTGTAAATCCTGAAGTCAATCATAAACTACACATATCTTAGAAATCATTCAAAAGATATTGATAGCTTTCAATTTAAACTTAAAACTAGTCTAAGTCCTAGACTTGATGTTGCTTTTATAAGTTAGACAAATTCCATTATCCTATACTTAATACCTTAGCTTTAAAGACTCTAATGCCATGGATTCTGATACCACCTCTGTAACGACCCCAAATGTAGAACCCCGAAACTTTTGCCCATATATTGGAAACTGTGCCAAGGCTTTAGGCCTTTGAAAATCTTCCACTTCTATGAGAGGGAGAAATTTTAAAGAACTCTAAGTGTTAAGAAGTAGTATTCCTAATTAGGATATGTCGAAAACCCAAGTTATTGAATCTCATATGCGGATCAGTCAACTTTAGGGGTAATTTAGTAAATAAATAAAGGAGAATTTGAAAATTTTGAAACATTAGAAATGTTCCCCTTCGGAAGACAAATCCAACGCAAGTTGAATCGTCAAAATCCGACGAACAAGTCAAGAGTTATGGCTGAGACAGTAAAATGGACTCAAATCCACAGAGCACCGATCGCTCAGTCACTAGAGGGATCGATCGGTCAACAACCGATCGATCGGTAGCTATCGACTGGTCAAGAATTTTGTATGGGGAAATTTTCCAGAGAGTGTGTTTTTGATCGATCGCTCGGCCAAGAACACCGATCGCTCGGTTAGGCACCGATCGCTCGGTCTTAACCACTGATCCCTCGGTCCCCGTGTTTTTCCAGAATTTCAGTAAGGGTGTTTTCATCTTTGGGGCGTTTCACTCTTTCCTTTTAAGGCTTGCCCGAGCCTTTAGGGCTTCATTCTCAACACTTAGCACATTTGAGAGAATAGGAGAGAAGAGAGAGGGGTTTCCTAACCTAGGGTTTCCATTTTGAGGAGGAATCAAGGATTTGTGAACCCACAATCACTTCAAGTCCGTTTTTCTTCAAGATCAAGGTTCAAGCTCTCGTGGAGCACATTCTCCAAGCTAGGGCAGCATATACACGCACGTTTTGCAAGGGGTTTCTTCCCTCATTTATCAAGGTCGGTACCTTTTGCTACCCTCCTAGTTATAGTTTTCTCTTTTCCTTCCTTGTTCTTTGTTTTGCTTAAACCATACTATGCTATATATTGGATTGGAAGAATGGAGAGGATGGTTGGCGATGGATGCCGTATGGAATGTGATGTGACGAATGGAATGGGAAGGGCATTGGATTAATAATAAACACACATGTGTGCTATGAGCCTAACCCATCTAGAAAAATAAGATTTAGGTATTAACTATAATGTACACACTACATGTTTGATGAAATGCCAAGGTGAAGAAATGAATTATAAGTTAAGAAAAGCATGATTTAATGCATATGGAAATACCTAGGGTTTATGATAATTTGTTATTCGCTTTCTAGGATTGCATACTTGTAGATTTAATTGCCTTGATGTTAAATGTTGCTTTGAATGATTTTAGGCCTATTATGTTTTTATCAAATTTTCATGAGTTAAGTGTACACGATTTCACTAGCACGACATACATGACATGGTTTATCGGATTTTCAAGTAACAGGGGTAGGACATATCTTAAGACATGTTTTGCTTAGGGGTAAGGCATATCCTAAGATATGCTTTGCTCCGATATCACAGTTCATGCATATAGGATACTAGTTGCGACGGACTATGAACGGCAACTAGGCATACTCATCCAACATATAGGATACTAGTTGCGACGGACTATAAACATCAACTAGGCATACCCATCCAGCATATACGATACTAGTTGCGACGGACTATGAACGACAACTAGGCATACCCATCCAGCATATAGGATACTAGTTGCGATGGACTATGAATGGCAACTAGGCATATGAACATGTTTAAATTCCGAGCAAGCACGCATGACATGCATGATACGACAAGACAAGACCAACATGACAAGTTTTCAAGCACCAAAAGGGTATTTTGAATCAAGTCAAGTGCGCAATGTTTTCAAGGGTTTTATCGGCTTTTGATGAATGCAAGCATGATTATAAATTGCTTTGTTTCCTTGTATGATATGAATTGCTCCTGCTTTATATGTTCCTATGGCTCTGCTATGACTGTTGGTTACTATTTGGTACCTGCTGAGTATTCCAGGCTCAGCCGTAGTTCTTATGTCAGCAGGTACTGAGGGAGTTACCGCTCCATTTGATGTCGGTGCTCTGAGCCCTTGGGTGGAGGAGGAGTACGTCGAGGAACCTTTGGAGGAACCTCCGGTCGAGGGTTACTATTAGGTAGTGGTAGATTCTGAGTGAATAGCTGTGGGTGAACTGAGAGTTATATTTGTGTATTTTGGCGGGCCTGTCCGCACTTTCTTTTGGTGATTCTTTTTGTGTTAAACTTGGATTCATGTATATATATATACATAGAGGTTGTTAGTCTTCTGCTGTGTTATGTTAGAGTATGTTCCCGCTATGATGTCCTCTATTGTACATGCTTTGTGGGTTTTGCAGGTTGGTTGTCAAGCAAGTCATGTAAGGCATGAATTAGTAGTCCAAAGTTCACTCTAACTCCTAGGGTGGGTTTCGGGTCGCGACACCAAATCTTACCTTGACCAAAATAGGATCTTGGGTCGCCACATTTCTTTAACTTGCTTAAAATCTCATGACATCCAATACATACTACACGAGTCTCTAAAAAAAATGAGAGTAATAAAATTCGATTTAAACCAAACCATCCTGTATAAGTTTAGGGTCAACATAAACATAACCCACTAAGATCAAAGTACTTCAACAACTTATAAAACTCCGATGCAACATCAAAAATATAACTGAAACCAAGGTATCATAAGTCTATTACATCCCTAAAAAAAACTGAAACAAACACCTACTAGTAAGGAAAGCTATCTAGATCTCTAACTCCCTCAGAGAAAAGGTCGTCTTCCTCCTCAACGCCGTAGGTCTCCTCAACCCATGGCTCAACCACCAACTCTGGCTCCACACTTGAAAAGACAACAGTCTGACTGAGTACAAAAGCATTCGGTGTATATAAAATCCAACCAACAACATAGTATACCTGCACTTAGTTAGAACCATAACCAATAGCATAATAACATAATCAGAGTGCGGAAGAACATGTGCTCATATACATCATATCATCACCTTGACTTGTGTACTTGTGAGAACCTTAGACTTAGAAGACAACATACTTATGAGATGCTTATGCTTATGAGACCACATGCTTGTGAAATGCTTATGCTTATATACTTATTCAGATCATACACTTATTCAGATTCCTCATTGGGCTTATTCAGAACATCAGGCATATGCAATGCTTATGTTTATGAGTCTTGAGCAGCTTATTCAGAACATGCACTTATTCAGATCCCTCATTGGGCTTATTCAGAATATCAGGGGTATGCAATGCTTATGCTAGTGGTCTACATGTGTGACTTGTGAGACTCTTACCTTAACATACACGTGCGTTTGTGCATAAGTGTCGCCATTAATCGTTTAGATTCTGATCTCCCACCATAGAAACTCCACTATGCTTTCACATACCATATAGTTAGAGAATTTCCGGTTTGAAAGATTTTCCTTTAAATTCTCACATTCCCGAATATCAATTACCATGCAAATAATTAAGCATAACTTAACAAGCATTCACATAGAAATACTTTATCATGATTCTTAGCATAATTCATAATCAATTTCCAACAATTCTATAGAGTCCTATTAATACTTATCAACTCAAGCATTTCAACAAACACCTTGGGTATGTAATTTATGAATACATTGTCCTTTTCCATTTCCAACATTTCACTATACCATAATTCATCCATACAACCCAAACACAATCCACATCCATACATTCATCCCATCCTTCATAGTATTTTCCATCCTCCATACATTTCATCCATATTATTAAACTACATTTCCATCTATAATACATTAATTCATATAATATTGGGAAATAACATATTTAATTTATATTTCTATCATTTCTATCATACTAACATTCACAAAACATCATAATAGGGTTGATTTGGATAGTATATTGACCTTAGAGATCCTTCTATTTGATCCAAATCGCTCCCGAGAAGCTTTGAGGAAGATCTCCAAGCTTTCCTTGCAATTTTCAAGCTATTTTCTTCTTCTCCCAGAAATTTCTCCCTTAAAACCCTAGGTTTCTTTTTCTCCCTTGCCAAATTAGGTTGGAAATGGTTTAGAACCTTAAAACACTTGAAATAGAACCCCTATTTATAGCCCCAAGGGTTAAAAACCCAAAAAACGCAACTTTTTAACAAAATCTAGGCGCGAGTGCGATCGATCGCACTTAGCCTCGAAAGAAAACTCCAAAAACTCACCTGAATGCGATCGATTGCACTTGCTTTGCGATAGATCGCAACTCTATTCCTCCACTTTGGTATTTTGACCATAAATTTTGACTCGATTATCGGATTTTGACTATTGAAATTGCGTTGGACTCGTATTGCAAAGGGGAAAATTTTTGTCTCTATTGGAAAAATCCTAATTCTGAGTTCTTAATGGTCTAAAAGGGCTCTAAATCTGACTGGTCTGGAATTTCAGTAGACAAAACATTGAAAAACTCACTTTTGACTTAGTTTAGACTCAAAATTTGGAAAAACATTAAACATGAACCTCGAAGAGGGTTCCAATACCTTTCTAATGGTTTAAAAATCACTCAATTCTGATAAATGGTGACAAAACTAGAGCTTCCTAAAGTTGAGGGTATAGTAAGGCATCCCTCTCTTTACAACTTTGATTAAGCATTGATCACACTACACCAATTAGATATAATTACATAAATATTAAAACATCACAAAGACTATTGTACTCATAATACTTGCATTAAGGGCATGAAAAAGATTCAGGTCTCTACATTTGCATTGCTTGGGTGCTTATTGTCATGTATGTGTTGGCCAGGTAATGACCCTAAAGGGCGGTGAATAGGGTATATGGCAAATTTAAAATTTATGAACTACAAGTTCAAGATGCGGAATAAATCAAATATGCAACAAGAAAAATTAATAGAAATATTGTAAGAGAAAGAGAGAAGAGATAAGGAGAGTGCAAACTCAGAATTTGTTCACGAGGTTCAGCAAACCAGCCTATTCCCCGCCTCAGCTTCCAGCTAGAGGATTCACCATGATTCCTTAATTGCATAGGCTCCTTCACAGGTGGAGTCCAAACCTTTATAATCTCTCTCATAGGTCGAGATATTACATTTACAAGCTCTTCTCTAGGCTGAGCTGAAACCTTTCAAGAGCACTACCCTCTCTTGATAAGACTGAAGCGACAACTTCAGTGCATGAATCCTAGATTCTTGACTGACCTCAATAAATGAGTTTGGATTGAAAAATCCGAATTAAAAGCTCCTTGAATGAGCTGGATAAGAGTGAAATACAAACTCTAATAAAGTCTCTCGAAAGAAATTGGAGTTGAATGAGCTCAAGAGAGATTTTGAGGATTTTCTAAGAGTGTGAGTGAGTGAGAATCAAAAGCAATGAATGAGTAATCAATAGAAGTTATTGTTGTGATCAAGAGTTGTTATTAGTTCATAAATGAACTCATTTTATAGCATTTGATCCAATAATGCCGTTGGAGAAACATTAAATGCTCTTTGATCAGTTTCAGACAAGATTTCATCGACGAAGTGGGGTTTCCACTAGAATTCGTCGCCGAGTACAAAAGACAAAATTAAAATTTGAAAAACCCTGACATGACTTCGTCACCGAATTCAATCTATCCTGAGAATTCGTCGGCAAATTCAAAAGAAAGAATGATATTTCAAAAACACTGTCATGAGTTCGTCGCCGAATTTAGTCTATCCTGAGAATTCGTCGACGAATTTAGAGCAAAAATCCTAAATTCTGTTTTGGATTAGACCAAAGAGATGAGATTGATTTCCTAGGTCAATTAGCTTTTTTTTAGCATTATTCTATGATCCTTTAGGGCCTTAGAATGATTTCCAAAAAGTGTCCTATGCTCTTATGGTCAATCTATGATTCTTGAGCTTTTCAACTTATGCTATTGAGGACTTCTTACATAAGTCCTATGCACTCTCAATAAAAAAAAAACAATTGAAACTACTTGAGAGTTGTTCTTGGCTTGTCTTGGGTCTAGTGATTTGTCTTGACTTCAATGGACCCGACTTGGACTATGGTCTTATCTTGGATCTTCAACTTGTATGCAATGAGTTGAACTTCCTCTTGGGTATTTTCCATCATTTTTCATGATTGGAGTGCTATCAACTGTATATTCTGAAATGTTCAAGCACTTAAAACAAAATTATTAGTACCAAATATTTCATTTCATTATTATGTTATTATCAAAATTATTAGAGGTACCTATGGTTGTAACCCTGAGGCTAACAATCTTCTCCTTTTTGATGATGACATAACAATGTAATGAAATGAGGTTAAGCTCCCCCTCACAACATGCTTTTTATAAAAAACTTTGAGGTAAGCTCCCCCTAAACATATGCATTTTAAAATAATACACACAATTGTTACTTGAATGCATATTTTAGATGGATTAAAAGACATATCACAATGTTTTAATACCAAGAGAAGTTCCACAAAGATAAGTATTAAACTTTATTTCTATTCACAACAAATTGGATCAAGACATATTAATCAAGGATAAAGGGTTGATCAAATTGAATTGTGAATCAAGAGAAGTTCCATGAATTTAAATAAGATATTAATTTTGAACAACCAAGAGAAATTCCATAAATTTAGATAAACAAAGAGCATTTTTGAATATACTACCAAAGATGCAAAAAGAAAAGTTGGATTTCATTCATTCAATCAAAAATGTATACAAGAGTCAAGAATTTCAATTAATCAAAAATGTATACAGGAGCCAAGAATTTCAATTTCATTACATTCTATTTTTCTCCCCCTATGGCATTATCAAAAAAAGAGAAAACATCCAAAAAGAAGGTTACATGCCATCCTTCTTTTGTTTCTTGATAAGGTCTGCAACTTTGGTGTAGATGTCCTCAGGAGGGTCTTCATCTTCTTTGTCTTGATCAGCTGCATCTTCATCTGAAGAAGGAAGGGATATGATTGGATAACCATTGGATTTACCCTTGGAAGGGGTTGCTTTGGGCTTTATGGGCTCCTTGCCCTTGGATTTGGAAGGTGTAGCTTGAGAAGGAGGGGATTGAGAAGAAGAGGCTCTAGTAGCCAAGCTGACTAGGAAGTGGTTGATCTTCTTTAGCTCATCAGTGGCTCTCAAAATGATGGAGGCTGACACTGAATCATGCTCAGCCATATCCAGTAGGAGCTTGCCTTGAGTCTTCAATTGAAGAGTAGAGGAATCCACTTGGCCTTGGATCACACTTGTTACTTTCCCCATCTTCATAAATTCTTCCATTTGATCTCCCTCCAATCTCTGAAGAAGGGATGTGACACTGTCAACTCTATTTTTGGTGACTGAAGAATCCATGTTAATAGTCCCCAAAACAGAATAGGTTGCATCAGCTCTCTCTTTTAGATCAGCATGGACAACAGCTAGAGATGCTTCAACAGATTCTGTCAAGGTCTGCACTTCCTTGGGGATGATGATCATCCCAATCTCAAGAGCTGAAAATCTGGTGGAAGTGGCTAACTAGAGGCTCTGGAAGCATTCCCTAGACTCTGACTAAATGGCAGCAATGCTTGCCCTGGTCTCAGCCATGAAGCAGAGTATGGAGGCTCTCATCTCCTCCTGAAAAGCCTACTGGCTCATCCTCATCTCTAGCTGAAAGTGCTCAAGACTGGAGGACATGGAGGCAATCTGCCCTACCATGATGCTCAAATGCTCTTCTGATGCAGTTGGCCTACTGGGCACCTCATAAAACTGACCAGGGTCCTCAAAGTGAGGAGACACCTGTCTATGAGAGCTCTTTGGAACTTCTACAGCATCCACAAAATCTGACCAGTTAGGCATCTCATCCCTAGGGTGCTGCTCAGGGTCCTAAAAGCGGGAACTGACACCGTGATAGAATCATTAAAGGACGGCGGAATAAAACTACGGCGGTTACCAACCGCAGTAATTTATTCATATAAGACAGCGGTTGTTATTAACCGCCGTTCATATCCGCCGCGATAGGAATCCCCGACAACTTATTCTTCGACGGGTCAACTTACTGTCGTGATACATTATAATGGCGGTAATTTTAGATAATACGGCGGTTTAGAACCTCCGTAAAAAAGCTCAAGTTTTGTAGTGTCTGCTAGGACTGAATCTGGCAGTTACTCAGCCTAGGGTTCCTCTTCTGGTGCTGAGTTTGGCTGCTGCTTAGGTTGTTGCTCTCCTGCTGGTGCTGCAGACAAGGAAGGGACAGAAGGAGTAGGAGCAGGAGTAGCGATGGATGGGGTAGATATAGGAGCTGAAGAACTGGAAGGAATGGTGGAGGACTGAGAGACAGAGGGTTTGGGAGTCCAAACCTTCTAGGTTTCATCCCAAATATAGCCCATTATTTGAATGGTTGCCTTGCTATATATGGAGGAGTCATCAGGGGTTACAAAATCGGTTTGGGAAGAGAAATGGACATTGAAATGTCTAAAGATTTTAGTCAGGGCTTGACCGAAAGGAAGACACCCTGATTTTCTTTTGAAGGCATCCATACAGTGGACAATGATATAAGACAGATCTATGGGTGTGGAGGTCAAAATATACCACATAAGAAAGACATCAAAATATGTGAGATACTCTCTACCACCAGCTCTTGATACTAAATTATAGGTTATGATATAGTGGATGAGTCTAGATGTGAGGGTAAGGTCTTTAACCTTAGGTTGAAAGGGAGTGGTGAAATCTTGGCTAATGCACATCATTTTCAGTGCTTCTACCACATCAAATCCTTCATGTTTGGTCCACTGACCATTCACAAAGGTTTGAAGGGTACACTGAGAAATTTTAAGGATCGTGTGCAAGTTGTTGAGATGAAAAGAGATGTTTTTGCCTAAAACAAAAGATGTAATAAGAGATTCAGATTGATTAGAGTGAAAGTGAGTGCAGAATAGTCTAACTAACTCAGAGAACATAACTTCGTTGGATTCAAGGAAGGAGTCCCATTTAAAGGCAGAAAAAAAAGGGTTTTTATAGGTTCAAGACCAAAGGCAAAGAGATTGAGAAAGTTAACAACTTTACCATATAAAGGGGAACGAGGCAAGAACTAATCTTTGAACAACTTCTCGTATTTTGGCTCTTTGAACTTCACTGGAACTGGCGCTGAGCCCGTAGCAAGTTCCTTCCCTTTTTCAGTTCTAGGTTTCTTCCTTGGCGGCTCTACTGAGGAATTCTTCATCCTTGGAGGCATTCTCACACTATTTGGGATTGATTTGGAGTGATTTGAAAGGAAGTTTGCTGTAGGAGCAATGAAATAAGAGCTTGGAGGGAAAAAATTAGGTTTGAAAAATTTCGGATTTGGGGGTTTCTATTTATACCCACGACTCAATTCGTCGCCGAAATGAGTTTTAGCATAGAATTTGTCACCAAATTGAAGTCAGGAAACCTACTATTTTATTTTCGGATGGACTTCGTCGACGAAATGGATGGATCATCCAGATTCATCGTCGAAATGGGTACAGAAGATATTCTGTTTTTAAACTTACCCATTGATTTGTCGCCGAAATCAAAGTTCAGATTGAATTCGTCGCCGATTTCAGTTCTGAATTTAAAGAAATGATTTCTTTTAGATTTTTCGACTATTTTTCCTGAAACCATTGGTTCATTAAAGCATCCAAAAACATCATAAGGCATTCAAATCAATATCAAATCAAGATTAAACAGTTTATAACACATTGATTCATAAATTTTCAATTTTTGACCACTTTTGTTCATGATTAAATTAGCTCACTAAGACTAGCCATACCCATTTATCTTCTCAAAGCACTAAACCTATCAGATTGAAGTGGTTTGCTAAAAATATCAGCAAGCTAATTAATTGTATCCGCAAACTCTAATATAACATTTCCATTTTGCACATGATCTCTAATAAAATGATATCTTATCTCTATGTGTTTAGTTCTTGAATGTTGAATGAAATTTTTAGTCATACAAATTGCACTTGTATTATCACACTTAATAGGAATTTTAGTATAGATAAGTTTAAAGTCTTCTAGTTGTTGCTTCATGTACAAAGTTTGAGCACCGCAAAGTCCAGTTGCCATATACTCAGCTTCAGCTGTGGATAATGCCACTGAATTTTGTTTCTTACTAAACCATGAAACAAGAAAATGTTTTAAAAAGTGACAAGTTTCACTAGTGTTTTTTCTATCCACTTTACGTCCAGCAAAGTCTGTATCTGAATAGCTTATTAAGTTTAGATTTGTGTCTTTAGGATACCATAAGCTTAAATCAATTGTTCCAAACAAGTATCTAAAAATTCTTTTTATAGCAATTAAGTGAGATTCTTTTGGACATGATTGAAATCTTGCACAAATACAAACACTGAACATAATGTCAAGTTTACTTGCAATGAGATACAAAAGACTTCCAATCATACATCTCTAAAGTTTTTCATCAATTCATTTTTCATCCTTATCAAGTTTGGTTGATGGACTCATAGGTGTATCCATTACTTTGGTATTTTCCATTCCAAACTTTTTAAGTAATTCTTTAGTATATTTAGCTTGATTAACAAATGTTCCTTGTTTGATTTGCTTAATTTGAAGTCCTAAAAAGAATGTTAGTTCACCCATCATGCTCATTTCAAATTTTTTTTTGCATTGTTTTAGCAAACATTTTACAAAGAGATTCATTTGTTGATCCAAATATGATGTCATCTACATAGATTTGAATTATTAGCATATCATCATTTTTGGTCATTATGAATAAAGTTGTGTCGATTTTATCTCTTGTGAATCTATTATCAATTAAGAAACTACTTAGTCTATCATACCAAGCTCTTGGAGCTTGCTTTAATCCATATAGGGTTTTGGTTAACTTAAATACATGATTTGAGAATTTATGATTTTCAAAACAAGGTAGTTGATTCACATATACTTCTTTATTAATATATCCATTAAGAAATGCACTATTTACATCCATTTGGAATAATTTAAATTCTTTATGACTAGCAAATGCAAGTAGTATTCTTATAACTTTTAGTCTAGCAACCGGGACAAATGTTTCATCATAGTCTATGCATTCTTCTTGGTTGTAACCTTGAGCTACTAGTCTTGCTTTATTTTTAATTACATTTCTATTTTCATCATTTTTATTTCTAAAGACCTATTTTGTACAAATTATTGATTTGTCATTTGGTCTAGGCACTAGATCTCAAACTTGGTTTCTATCAAATTGATTTAATTCTTCTTGCATAGCAATGCCCTAAGATTCATCTTCAATAGCTTCTAAGACATTTTTAGGTTCAATTTGACTTAGGAATGCAATGTTCATTAGATTTCTTCTTGTTCTAACAATTTGTTCATATTTCCAAGATTAGATATTTATGATGATCTTTTATTAATTTCTAAGCTTTAGGAAGTTAATAGGATTCTTCATCTTCATTTTCTTCCTTATTTTCTATTTCAATGGATTTATCATTTGAATTTTTATTTTCTTAATCATCTTTATTTTCTTTATTAATTTTTAAGTTTGATATTTCTTTTGGAAGATTTTCAATTTCATCAATATCATCACTATTAGAAGTTTTGTTAAATGGATTTGATTCATCAAATACCACATGGATTGATTATTTAACAACCAAAGATTTCTTATTAAATACTCTATAAGCTTTGCTATTTGTAGAATATCCTAAGAAGATTCATTCCACAGATTTTGCATCAAATTTCTTAAGTTGTTGTTTATCATTAAGTATAAAGCACTTACATCCAAATACCTTAAAATAACTTATATTAGGAATTCTTCCATTCCAAAGCTCATAGAGAGTTTTATTTAACTTATTTCTTATGACAATTCTGTTAATTACATAACATGAAGTATTAATGGCTTCAGCCAAAAAATAATTAGGTAGTTTATTTTCATTTAGTATAGTTCTAGCCATTTTTTGAAGAGATCTATTCTTTCTTTCTACTACACCATTTTGTTGTGGAGTTCTAAGAGCTGAAAAATTATGGTTAAAGCCATTTTCATCACAAAATGATTCAAGTTCTTTATTTTTGAACTCTCCTCCTCTATCATATCTTATGTTATTAATAGAATAACCTTTTTCATTTTGAACTCTTTTACAAAACTTTTTAAATAGAGAAGGTACTTAATTTTTATGAGAAAGAAATAGTACTCAAAAGTACCTTGAAAAATCATCAACAATTACAAAAGCATAAGTTTTTCCAGCTAGGCTAGCTACTTCATTTGGACCAAAAAGATCCATATGCAAAAGTTCTAAAGGCCTAGTGGTAGAAATCATTTTCTTAGATTTGAATGAAGATTTTATTTGTTTTTCATGTTGGCAAGCAACACAGATTTTGTCTTTAATAAATTTAGTTTTAGGTAATCCTTTAACTAATTCATTTTTAGAAGTTTAGACAAAAGATCCATACTAACTTGTCCTAGTCTTCTATGCCATAACCAACTAGCTTCATCTATAGTAGAAAAACATATCATATTTTGAGATTTTAGTTCATCAAAATCTAAGGTGTAAACATTCTCATTTCTATGTACTACAAACAAAGTGTTCAGATTATCTTTGTCCTTAATCATGCAAATATTTGATTTAAATGAAACATTTAATCCCTTATCACAAAGTTGACTAATACTAATGAGATTATGTTTAAGACCATTAACAAGCAATACATTTTCAATAAAAACAGATTTATTCTTTCCAATATTACCAATGCCAATGATCTTCCCTTTAGCATTGTCTCCAAAAGTCACATGACCACCATCCTTTGGAGTGAGTGATGCAAACAACTTCTTGTTCCTAGTCATATGTGTTGAGCATCCACTGTCCAAGAACCATGTTGTCTTGGAAGTTCTTGACTTGAAGCATACCTACACAACCAATTCAAGTAACTCCAAGATATTTTCCCCCCGATACCCAAACTGTTTTGGATGGAACCCAAATTGATTTGGGTTTTGATTTGTGATATCATTCTTGGTCCTTTATGGTCAGTTTTTGAAAGAGAAGATGTTCCTTTTGGAACCCAGACTTTTCTAATTATCTTACCATTATAGAATGAAGTAGAAGGTGGAGTTTGGTTACTACTTAATTTTGTAAAGAAGTTTTGATAATCTTTTTGTTTTGAAAATGTATTATAACCAAGTCCAACTTTGTTAAAAACACATCTCTGTTGTCCTAAGAGTCTTTCTAGGTTCTTTTGACCATTTGTGAATGTGAGGATGGTATTAGTCAAGTCTTTGACTTTTGCTTTTAACTCATCACATTCACAAGATGAGTCATGAGGAGAATCTTGAATTTCATTTAATTTCTTACTAAATTCCTCATTCTGAATCATCGACATACTCTTTTCTTTTTGCAGAATTTCACATGAATGTGTGAGAGTGTGAATTTCCTTTTTAAGAGATCTATTTAATTTAGCTATTCTACCAAATTCAGTATACAGTTCATCAAATACGTCTTTTATTTCATCATATGAAAGGGAATCATTTGGGGAAGAAGTTACCTCATCCTTATTTGCCATGAGGCACAAGTTTACCACCTCTTCATCACTTGAATCTTCTGACTTGCTTCTCTCTGAGTCATCTGAAGTAGCCATCATAGCCTTTTTCTTGAATCTTTGACTCTTCTTGAGTTGAGGGTAATCAATCCTTATGTGGCCTAGCTTCTTGCATTCATAGCAAGTGAGAGGTTCATTCTTGCTTGATTTAGCCTTGTTTATCTCTTTTGAGAACTCCTTGTATGATCTTTTTTTGAAGTTCTTCTTATGCTTGCGAAACCTCTTGAACCTTCTAGCCATCAAGGCTATGTCTTCATCATCACTACTGGATTCCTCATTACTATCTTCAACTTGAGTAGTCTTGAGGGCCAGCCCTTTCTTGGCTCTTGGTTCATTAGGCAGCTGATCCTTCATTATGACTTCATGAGTCATGAGAAAAGCCAACAACTCATCCATAGGCAGCTTGGTGAGATCCTTAGCTTCTTGGATTGCTGTAACTTTTGGAGTCCATTCTTTGGGTAGTGATCTCAGAATATTTCACACATTTTCTGCATTTGAATACACTTTACCCAGAGATTTTAGACAATTTAAAATGTTAGTAAATCTGGTGAATATTTCACCATTAGATTCTTCTTTTTCCATTTTAAATAATTCATACTTGTGAACAAGCGTGCTAATCTTCTCTTCTTAACCTGATTAGTCTCTTCATAGGTGACTTTCAGTTTATCCCAGATTTCTTTAGCAGAGTCATATCCGGAAACTCTATTAAATTCCTGAGGGCTTAAAGCACAGTAGAGGTTGCTAATTGCTTTAGCATTGATTTGAATGAGTTTAATGTCAACATCATTCCACTCTTTCTCTACCTTAGGGATTCTAATATCATCCACAAGTTTTGTGGGAAGATGGGGGCCATTGACTATTACTCTCAAACATTCATAATCTAGAGTTTGGATGTAATACATCATTCTGGTTTTTCAATAGTTATAATTTTCTCCATTAAACAATGGAGGTCTAGTGGTGGACTGTCCTTCTCCTAGGCTTGTTGCAAAAATGTTGTTTGCCATATTAAAATCGATTACTCAGATTTTTTAGATCTATTTAGAGTATTAGGCTTTGATACCAATTATTAGCCATGTAATGACCCTAAAGGGGGGTGAATAGGGTCTATGCCAGATTTAAAATTTTATGAACTACAAGTTCAAGATGCGGAATAAATCAAATGTCCAGTAAGAAAAATTAATAGAAATATTGTAAGAGAAAGAGAGAAGAGATAAAGAGAGTGCAAACTCATAATTTGTTCACGAGGTTCAGCAAACCAGCCTACTTCCCACCTCAGCTTCCAGCTAGAGGATTCGCCACGATTCCTTAATCGCACAGGCTCCTTCACAGGTGGAGTCCAAAACTTTACAATCTCTCTTACAGGTCAAGATATTACCTTTACAAGCTCTCCTTTAGGTCGAGCTGAAACCTTTCATGAGCACTACCCTCTCTTGATAAGACTGAAGCGACAGCTTCAGTGCAACAATCCTAGATTCTTGACTGACCTCAATAACTGAGTTTGGATTGGAAAATCTGAATTAAAAGCTCCTTGAATGAGCTGGATAAGAGTGAAATACAAACTCTAATAAAGTCTCTCAAAAGAAATTGGAGTTGAATGAGCTCAAGAGAGATTTTGGAGATTTTCTAAGAGTAAGAGTGAGTGAGAATCAAAAGTAATGAATGAGTGATCAATAGAAGTTATTGCTATGATCAAGAGTTTTATTAGTTCATAAATGAACTCCTTTTATAGCATTTGATCAAATAATGCCGTTGGAGAAGCATTAAATGCTCTTTGATCCATTGAAAACTAGCCGTTACAACGATTTTTCAGTTTCAGACAAGATTTTGTCGACGAAGTGTGGTTCCCAATAGAATTCGTCGCCGAATACAGAAGACAGAATTAAAATTTGAAAACCCTGACATAACTTCGTCCCCGAATTTAATCTATCCTGAGAATTCGTCGCTGAATTCAAAAGACAGAATGATATTTCAAAAACATTGTCATGACTTCATCGCCGAATTCAGGCTATCCTGAGAATTCGTCGACGAATTCAGAGCAAAAATCCTGAATTCTGTTTTGGATTAGACCATAGAGATGAGATTGATTTCCTTGGTTAATTAGCTATGTTTTAGCATTATTCTATGATCCTTTAGGGCCTTAGAATGATTTCCAAAAAGTGTCCTAAACTCCTATGGTCAATCTATGATTCTTGAGCTTTTCAACTTACCATTCTATTGAGGACTTCTTACATAAGTCCTATGTACTCTCAATAAAAAAAAATGCATTTGAAACTACTTGAGAGTTGTTCTTGGCTTGTCTTGGGTCTAGTGATTTGTCTTGACTTCAATGGACCTGACTTGGACTATGGTCTTATCTTGGATCTTTAACTTGTATGCAATGAGTTGAACTTCCTCTTAGGTAATTTCCATCATTTTTCATGATTGAAGTGCTATCAATTGTATATTCTGAAATGTTCAAGCACTTAAAACAGAATTATTAGAACCAAATATTTCATTTCATTATTATGTTATTATCAAAATTATTAGGGGTACCTATGGTTGTAACCCTGAGGCTAACAGTATGTATAGAGAGTTTTTATCAAAGTGTTATGTTCTGGACGTCAGCCTTAGGTATAAAGTAATGTGTTATATATTTATGTTGATTCTTCTTACATAATTGTTTTCAATTTATCCTTAACCAATATGTAAATTTTATGCATTTATGCTAGGAGTATAGATATAAATATAGATTAACTATAAACAGGAGCTCCAGTTAAAGAGGAAACTAGAGCAAACCAAGAAATGCCTTGGGACAGGGATAGTTTTGTAATTATAAATATAAAATAAGGATATTTCTATCAACTAATTTTTTTCCCTGTAATGTCCAAGATACCCCTGCCAATGCATATTTTGGGATGCTTCGTTTATCTCTTGAACTAGAACTCCTCTTCATAGTTAATCTTACATAAATATTATATTTTATTTAAGTTGTTTAGTTTTGCAAATTTATATTTAATTACTTGACATTTTTTTTAATCTCATTTAATCTATTGTCTCCCGTGCATCGCACAGAGTGTTTTCTAGTACTACTAATATATGCCGGTTGATGCCATGTGGCTAAGGGTAATACTCGAGCCGAGCTTTTATCGAGTATCATATTTTTTGAGAATATTCAAGCTCGGTTCGGCTCGACTCGTTTGCAAATGAAAGAATGGAGTTCCAACTCGGCTTGGCCCGAGCGCGAGCCGAGCTCGAGCTTTTAACAAACTTAATTATACATGATTAATTTTTTTTTAAAATAATTTTTTAATTAAAAAAAAAACAAGCCGACTCTACTCAGCTCGAGTTGGGATGAACTAAGATTTGGCTCAATTACCAACTCAATCAGCTCTTCTCTCTTTTATAGCCAAACTCTATTTAAGAGTTCTCAAAAGTTACCGACGTGGGACTATTTCTAGCAACTTTTGATAATTTTTTTAAACTCTCTCTTTCTCTCATTATTTCTTCACAAAACAACTGTTCTATCTCCCATTATTGTTGTACAACTTCTCTCTCATAATTTGTTTCACCTTTTTGAAACCCTCTCTGTATATAGGCCACTTCTCCCTCTACCTTACGTTTTGCAACCAATGTGTGACTAATTTGTTAGGATAACACATTACATGGGTTGTTGAATCACTTCTCTCTCACCCCCTTAATGAACCGAGCTTTTATCAAGCCAAGTAGGGTTGTGTTCAAACTCGGCTCGTTTTCTAAACGAGCTCGAAAATGGTGTTCAAGCTCAGCTCATGTACTAAATAAACGAACGATACTCGAGCTTTTAACAAGCCGAGCCCGAGTAGTTCATGAACATTTTTGTTTAATAACCACCCCTACACGTAGCATACCTCAAATCTCTCAATTCTCCCTTCAGGTTGATGACACATGTTGTTTTATCCCCACTCGCTTACCCTCTAATCAACCCTTAACTTTTCATCCCCTCACTACGAGCGTTATGTCAAAAAAAATTAGACTCATGGTAACCTAGAGTTACTTGAATTAATAAATAAACCTATTAATTGCACTGATTAGTATTTGTCAAACTCTTCAATTTCTCCTCCCTTCCTTACATTAGAGTAACCTAATGTTACTTGGACTAATAATTAAATCGAGCTATTTTTTTATAAATAAATAAACCTATCAATTACACTATTAATATTGGTCCCCCTCCTCTATCATTGCCTTCTTACCCTTCTAATCACCCCTTAACTTCTCATTCACCACTACGAGCATTGGAGATAACAAAATGCTAGTCATCTCAATTGTTCAACCCCTTTTTAAGCTTCAATAGTTCTTTTATGAGAAAACCAAAAATCCTCAAGATTAAGGTCTCACAGTTATCTATAAGCCCAATGATGCAAATTGACGATTGGAATCTCAGCACCCTAGGTGAGGAAAAATGTTTATTTCTCTGTATTTTATTCTTTAATTTTTTTGCACTAGATTTTTGTTTTGATTGGTTGTGTTTGTTAAATTAACAGTAAATTACTTCTTCTTTTTTTGCTACAGTAATTTGTCAATTTTAGAAACCCCAAATATGTAAAATATATTATTGTCCAATAAGTTTTTATTATTTTCCTTAATAAAGAGTAAAATTATTGACCATTTCTTGACAATAAAGGGAAGTTTCAATATTCACTATATTATAATCTCATAAAATTTAAGATGGATTTCTATTAAACATATTATTTCAATTTGGGATTTATCTAAAACTTAGATGTGTAATTGGGAAGTATGATCAACATTGGGCTGTAGTTATTAATGTTATAAATTTAATTTCACAAATTTTTCTTGGCAATTATTGCAATGTATGTCTGCAGTTAGTTAGATCTATCATGCAATATTGGAAGCAATGGTGGAAGCTGTGACTTTGTGGTTTGCATTTAGTTGAAGTCATGGACATCGTGAACAAATGATGAAAGTTAACCTTCTCGTGGTATGAATATATGCCCTCTCTTTTTTGCGATCTTTATTTAAGAATGGTGACATGTGCACATTGTCACATAATAGAAGTCTAATTGCATATGTAAGGATTAATAGGTGCTTCTATGTCTATAAATAAAAAATACATTATGTCAAAAAGGTTTTCTTGCTATCAATATGAATGTGATACAAGTCCAATTGTAAATATATAAAAAACAATAGGCACTTCTATGTCTATGAAAATAAATATTGTGAACTTCCTCCGATAAAGATTTCTTGCTATCAATATGAGTGTAGTGTTGCATTACTATGAGGAAATAAAAAAACAACTAAATATATGTACATTAATACATGTATTCTGCTTCATATCTAGATAATTACTAGTTTCTATTTATGCTTTGAATCTTATTTTCTAGGTACACAATGAGATTGAATTCACTTCGGCAAGCTTCACTCAAAACTTTTTGTGCATAAGATATATTATTTAATTGACAATCTTATTTGTGTATGGTTTATATGATGTAGAAATAAATAGTTGATCAGTGCCATTATGTAGTCTCTTTGCAATGTTGAAATTGAACCATTAATTTATTTTATGACAATGTATCACTAATTTCAAGGAGCAATTGATGATAAACTTTATATTCCTCAAATCTTCATGACTTCAAAAATAAAAGAAATACACAATTTCATTTTGAGCTTGATCATGATTGAGTCTATTATTTTTTTAAAAAAAACTTTTTTTTTTTCATTTTGCTTTTTCTATATTCGGACTTTATATAATATTTATAGTTAATTCATCAACAGTGAAATTAGTCTTTCGATCTATGTTGTTGTTATAACTAACAGTAGACTTCTAAACCTAAGTAACCAAAGCATAGAGCGGAAGCGGGAGCGCGAGAGCATCAAAGTTCAATTTAGGATAGAGTCGAGAGCGCCTCCGGAGCGCTTGTATATATAAATAATATTTTATTTTAAAAATTAATATTATTTTTTTAAACCCTAAAGATTAGTGAGTCATAATCACACTTCATAAGGATTAAATGGAAAACCGTGTTGACCTTGACTCTCTAGTGCGATTGAACTCACCTTGAGTTCAATCGCAATTGCCTATGATCCATCTCTCCCGTAGAATAGAGAAAATTAAAGGAATATTGGAAAAAGTTTAAATATAAATAAAGTGAAAAAAAAGTTTGAAAAGATAAGTTCTGACACACTTACTGTCTCCTGACACCCATTGTCTCCTCACACTTAATTGTAAGAAACGAAAAGGGAAAAAAACCTCTTTTATGCGTTAACACCCTTGCATGGTAAAAATCGGTATTGTTTGTCTTCCTCCTTACGAATAACAGTGGTGAAAACGACCATTAGAGCTTAGAAGATGCTCATAGTGCTCTCTACAGATGGAAACCGCGCTCCCGACGCAAATACGCTCCCAAACCGTGAGAGAGGTTTGAGAGCGGGAGTGGATAGCCTGGTTCACGGTTTGGGTTACTAAGTTCTAAACTCTCACTTTGGTAGTGACGTGTCACTAATTTTTCCTATTACCTCTATAACTTATTAAACTTATAACTTCCTCATTTGAAAATTGTGATTCTATAACAGTTGAAGGGGTAACAATGACTCACTGAGTCATTGTTGCTCCCACAATAAGGCCAGACATTTGTTGGTATTTGTGTTTGAGGCTAGCACTCATCTACCTCTAATGACTATAAATGAATAAAATTACCATATATATGTATGGGCTAGCACTCATCTACATTTAATGAATATGAATGAAATTACCGTTGTGACCAAACACTCTTCAAAATGTAACCTCTTCACCGCCAAATTAAAAACATTAGATGTATTAACAACAATGATTAATTAGCGGACCACACAGTCTGCTATATATCTAACTGTCGTGTCCTTGTGTCCCCTTTAATACGCCTTTAACCCTGGTTAAGCTTAACTAAATTAAAGTTAAAGATTTTTTTTTCCTAAAAACCAATGTTAGTTTGCTTAACCCTAGGGGTGAGTGAATCTTAACCACAATTGTTGACTGTTAAAAAATGGGGCGTGAACCAATAGGACTGGCATTCTGTTACATATATTAATATCTTGTTCCATCTCCAAGTTTGTTCTTGCACCCGTGCATCACACGCATGGAGTTTTCTCCACTGTGTGTGTGTGTATATATATATATATATACTAGTAAAATTGCACGTGCATGCACATAGATTTGTTGTAGTTAATTTTTAAAAAAGTTTCCATGTAGAAGAAGAAAGTATACTCATAATTAGTAATTTAACAATGAAAATTTATAGATTTTAAATGTTTTGTGCCTTTTAAGCAACAAAAAATTGTACGCAAGACTTTGGCTCACTTGCCATAATTGGTTCTTAGTTGTTTGCATGTGTTTTGCACGTATTCATTTTTATTAATAAAAAATATAATATAACTAAATTTAAAAATATTAATATTGCTATTTATAATTTTATGACCTCAGTTAGTTGCAATAAAAAAATAATATCAATTAATATTTAATCATGTGTGGGTCCCGTGAATAGCTAGAAAGTTTAATCTACTCGCACTCATATTGATAAACAAATTATAAGTTAATAAATCTCTAAATCTAAGAAAATCAATGATATGTTTTTTAAAAACTTTTAATAGAAGACCTAAACAAAAAAGCACAAGAAAAATTTACTTAAACCCCAAATTGATGGGTTTAAGATATAATCTCAAGTCAAAAAAGAAAGATCATGATTTTTGCAATGAAATTGTGTGGTTGCAAAAAGTTCTTTTTGATATATAATGTCACATCATGTACATATTATAGCTTAGTGTGATTAGGTCTTCCAATTTTTTTGGTGAAATTTAAAACTTCTAAGCACCACCCATGATTTGAAGGATAATGCTAGCATCACTCTCTGATGCAAGGCAAAGGAGAAAAACTGCAACAATCAATTAAACATCCACAAAGATTGAAGGAAAATTCCAGACTCAAGGTCTTCTATATTGATGGTGCTTAAAAACTGATTCTTCAAGGACAACTCCCTTGGTCTAAATAGGCAACAAGAGACTTACATTCAAGAAGCCTAGGTAATGACTACTATTAGTTACTAGGAAAGAAATAAAAGCTTCAACAAGTAACTAGGTGTTGACCTATACAAGTTTCTAGACAATCATTAAATGCAACTACAAGTAACTAGGATGGTGGAACTTCCTAAGATCAACTTCCAAGATAGGTCATTACTCCAAAATGGTCAGGTGGACTTGGGCTCTTCTAGAAGAAAAACTCTCTTTTATGGGGTTGGGTCCCCTTTATGAACTTGGGCCAAATTTTGGTCTTACCCATCAATAGAAAATTGGATGCTCTTGCATCACTCTCTTTTAAGACTTACTCTCATTTTGAGTAAAGAAATTGTTGGTTCAAAAGTACATGTCTTTCTCTTAATTGAAGACAGTAGAAAGTTTTTCCATTGAAGGAAATAAATTTAAAAGAAAGTGTAGCGAGCATTACCCTAATTTGAATTATTGTCTCTGATGAAAAATCCATGTATATGGAGATTCTTATTGAAATCATAGTGAAAATGTTCGTGTGTTGCAATTAATAATTTCCAATATTAACATTTTAGAATTTTTGTCATTGGGTTATGTGCAAAGAAACCTCCAATAAAAAGTGAGAAAAATAAAAGAAAATGTGAAAAAAGCAAAGAAAAACAATCATAATTTCATTTTGAAAGTGTTATAAATCAGACCTACTAAGAGTTTAAGGCTTTATGAGTTACAACAATATTAAACTTTTAGCATTTTGTATGGACTTATTTCTTTATTTTCGTTTCCAGATTATCCAACCCATAGTTTTCCTCCAAAATCATTAAAGCAAAGAACCATATGACCATTATAAGCTCTAGTAACCTACTTCTCTAGGGTATCAAAACAGGCCCACTGACCCTATATTTTTTATATACCTAAGAAATCTCCCGAGTGAATATCATCAACACTAATTTTTGTAACCCATGGCTGAGGACGTTATTCAAAGGAGGCCCCATATGCTTTTCGAGAAAGGCAAGGTTTGAACTCTCACTCCACCCCGTATTTGAAAATAATGTGAAAACACCTAATAAAGTCTTTATCTCCCATTCTTCCTTCCAAAGAGGTTACAACGAATTGAGATGCTACATATGAGGATGAGACTCTTTACAAATAAAAGTAGGCCTCTTTACAAGATAACTACATAAAACATGAGGAGAAAACTCTTTACAAGTAAGAGTAGGTCTCTTTACAAGGTGATTACATAATGCTGGACTTTGTATATAGATAGGGTTTTGAGAATTCACTATTGTGGTTTATTATAATAAAATTCATTATAATGAGAGGGTTGTTCATCAACCAACTATTCGAGTTTATACTTAGTTTCAATATAGTTTTATCCTTGTCTTAGGTTCTATTGTGTTGAAATTGAATTAATTCATATCTTCTTTCTGTGATTGAGAATATGAATTTTATGCAATGGTATTTATTGTCAATGAATCGAAATATAGGATATTATATACCTAGGGAAGACGAGTGATGTCACAACCCTAGCTTAGTGTGTATCACTCGTGCTGACCAAAGATAGGATATACCTAGGATTTGATTCTTTTGAATCATTCTAGTTTTTGATGAATTGAGACTTGCAGTCGATCTCATCCCCATTGTTTATGCTTAAGGAACATTAATGAATATTTGTGGATGTGATTATGAGGCTAGTGGTGGATTCAAACACCCTTGAAGTTTTTTCACCAATATATAACCAAAAGCTCTTATTTTAATTAGGATTAATAAAATCTGGCAGTTAATTAGGTTAAAAGCAAGTCAATCAAATCAATCAATCTGGATAGCTAGTGACTTAGAATTAATCTTGAGAGAAAGGCAACAAAACCAGCGCAGTCCTCTGTGATTTGACACCTCATACTAGTCACTATTCTACGAAATTATTACTACTACGAGGTTTATTTAATTGACGATCAGTCACATCTGCAAGAAGCCAAAACATGATTTGTGCAAACCTTGATAATGTCTTTTTGCAGGTACTTTAGAAACTTTCACAAGACCTACGCCAACCCATATTTTTTGTAAGTACTTTTGATGGAAACAAGATTACCTCAGGTAACTACCCAAATAAATAGGTAACTTTATTTAATGTACTAACGTAAATTTTTAGAACAAATCTATTTCCATTATCTGATATATTCCTTGATAATGTCTTTTTGCAGGTACTTTAGAAACTTTCATAATACCTACACCAACCTATATTTATTGCAAGTACTTTTGATGGTAACAAGATTACCTCAGGGTGTGAGAAATTATGACAATAATATTTTTGTTTGTGCCATGTATATGTGTTTCTCTTTGTCACTTTTGTATATCCAATTATCATTGTTACAATTTTTGGGTTTTCTTGATGTACTTCTATATGGATATTCTTTTTTTATTGGTTGAAAGATTAAGAAGATTATACTTCTCAGTAGTAGCTTACAAAATTTTATAATTTCAATTTGTTTGTTTTAGTTGTTATCTGGCAAATGATTAAGGGTCTGTAATGAGGGAAATTATTTGAAACCTCAAACAAGGTGTACCTGGCTGCTATACCTATGTTCCATATTTATGGTATTTCTCTAATTACAACAAGATTATTGCTATTAGGATCTACAATTGTAGTGATGAGGCAGTTCGATCCAAATGAAATGGTGAGAGTTATAGATAGGTATAAAGTCACCCACATATCGATCGTTCCACCAATATCGATGGCCATGATGAGAGTGAAGACTGCATGTAGCAGTAACTTGGGTAATTTGAAACAGGTTTCTTGTGGAGCAACTCTATTCTTTTCCTTGAATGTGCTTGTTAAACCAAACAAAATATTATTTAAATGTATGAAATATCATTTTTAATTGCCAAGTGTGAAGTTAGCAATGTGCCCAACCTCAGTGGGCTAAAGATTTCCCTCCTATACTATTTCGTTAAAGTTTCAAGAGGTGACATTTTAAACTAATAAATAATGAAGTTGTAAAGGATAAAATTCATAAATTTGTCTAGGTGTTGCGACTACGAGCATGTTTTTGGTGTTAAACGGTGGATACGAACTCATATGTGTTTTCGAGTACGTATTCGTTGTGTGTATGACAATGGATCCGTTGTGCTCCCCACAACGGAAACGTTGTCTTCTAGACAACAGACTCGTAGTCATCAAGACAGCGGTATCGTCCTCGTTGTGAACAACGAACCCGTGCTCTAGTCGACAGCGAGACCGACTTTTAGAACTCGATCCTCAAGAGGTGATCATTTGTCTCTGACGTTAGGTGGAAAACACTGTCCTAGCATTTATTGCTAGTCACCTCATCTGGGTTTTCGACCCAAAACCAACTTAGAAATTGTAGGTTTCCGCGTGTGACACGTTAGGCTCCAAATATGTCTGACATATTTGGTAATAAGTGTATAGTTCATGGCATGGTTCTCCATGGTCATCTATGGTCATGCAGAACTTAACCTATAAATACCCCTAGTGACTCAGTGTATCAGGATCTGAATATATTGAATCTAATTGTATATTCTAAACTCTTGTTCTCAGTGTTTTTAGTATTCCAGTGTTTTACTATTTATCATCTCTTTCGTGTACTAACTTTGTCATCGGAGCTTCTTTCAGGGTGCACACTCGACTCCTTTTTACTCTTTGCAAGTGGTGAATTGTTCTTATTCTCTACCTTCTCACAGCTACTGATGCGTGGCTAATCCGGAAATTGCCCTCACAGAAGTCAAGTACTCAAAGCCCTTGTTCTAAACAGAGCACAATACAACTTATTGTATCTTAAATGAATTGTAAAATAATAAATTATAAAGCTACATTTTGATTATGATAAAAGGATAATTCTCGCACTGCTTCTCCTAATATAAAACAATAGCCTCAACCCCATGCCACGTCTTTGAAAGAATGTGTTTGAAAGAATATCACAGACTAAGAAAAGCATCTCCTCTAATTCCATGGATCTTGGATAAAAGAACCGTGTAACATTCAATGGATCTAAGATGAGTTAAAGAACCACGCCATAGTAAACAAACTCATCCATCTCATCCCAATCACCAAAACCCACATCCTTGATTATCAAGTATGGACTCACTGCACAAATACTATCTGCAAACACACCACAAACCTCTTCTGGAAAAACTAAGACTAGTATTTGAGTTTTTTAAATATTTTTATCATTTTTTTCTTAGTGAGTTTCTTGGCAGCATCCATGGCTTATGTAGGAGATGATTGCATATTCATGTATATGGACTTCAAATGTATAATTATATATGTATTGTGTGGGCCTTGGGGTCCATTTGCTCATGTTGGGTTGTAGAATAAGGGTCATTCTCATTCAAAATATAGTGTTGGACATGCAATATATTGTTTTGTAGTAAGTATAAGAATTTAACAAGTTTTTGTTTATCTGCAAGTCTAACCACGTGAGTTTAAAGGAATTTATTTCTTAACCTTCGAGCTTTATTTATGCATACTTGAAGCAATGTGGTAGCAGAGCAATTGTACCACCTCTCAAAGCTCTTTATTGTATAATTTATTTGTGTGTTCATTTTAATGTTATTTTTGTGATTTTGTTGTGTTTTATACGAAGAATATTTTCCTAAAGCAATGGTGATAATAGAGATTTTTTCCCAACAACGTGTACTAAGAAAAATCGTTAATATTCAATTTATACTAAAATAAATAAATATATATAACGAGGGGCAGGGTGCGCTTTAGGAATGGGGTAGGTGCGGATTGTACATTCGATGTATTTTGTTTAACACCCTATTAACTGCGGTTAAATTTAACTAAATAAAGGTTAATATTTGTTTTTTTGTTTTTAAAAAAACTAAGGTTAGATGAATGAACCCTATGAGTGAATGAATCTCAACCACATTTAGTAGGTGTTAAAAGGGGGGATGTGGACCAATGAAGACCGAAATTTGGCTAGGTAGCTGAATGCGTGGTATGCTATCAACTTTTCTTTTTTGTTCTACAAAAATGCTAGCCCCAATCTCAGTATTTCAAAGACGCAAGGTGGTGGCAATAAGTGTCAAATCATTTCCTTGTTATAGGGTAACAATAGTACCATGTGATTCACCCACTCTGCATATATATTTGGAAAAAATTTGATAGTGCGTTTAGGGCTAACACTCATCTTTATACTAAGTTGTTTAAGTATTTAATGAGCATAATAATGGGACAATGTGGCAGTTATCTCCTTAAAAAATTATACTATATTTTTTAATTTTTTTAATTATTTAAAATGGCATAACCATGAGGCAAGGGGACATTTGTCTCCTAAACTTTTGAAAGTAAAATATATCTTTTATATAATTTCATTTAAACATTTAACTAGGCATAACCATGAGACAAGGGGACAGTTGGCCCGTAAACAAGGAGAAACAATACTCCCAAGATATGTTATCTTACAAAATGGCCTAAGAACTTAATTGTCAAAAAAAAATAAAAATGGGGCTACACCCCAAACCCCCATCTCCCTAGACTCAAAATATTGTACCTGTCTAATATTTCTCCACAAACGTAAACAATTACCACCATTTTCAATCAACCATTGTGAGCCCCTTATTAGAAAATCCTGGCTCTGCCCCTAGTTACTACCCTTTTAATAAATTAAATTTTTTTCAAAGAGAAAGTTATGGCCTCAACCGGTTCTAAAGATAACAAGGAAAAGTAGCGATGCATGCCGCAACCACAATGAGAGTTTGCGATTGGGGCTAGCATTTCTCAACGGGAAAATGGTTAGGACTATGATGATAAATTAAAAAAAAGTTGACAAATTAAACTCACAATAGGATGTTGGGCACAAAACCAAATAGTTGGCAATTGGAATAAGGCATGACAATGAAAAGGAAAGCAATATAGATCAATGATCTACATCATCCATTTCAAGAACATGTACAAATTGAATAGAAGAATCCTAACAGATCAATGATCTACATCATCCATTTCAAGAACATGTACAAATTGAATAGAAGAATCCTAACAGTCAAAATAGCACATACAAGGGTCCATTGATCGAATTGTCATGATAAGTTCTTAACTCAAACTTAACCCTTCCAAATTTCAAATCCAATAATAAAAGTAAATTTCTCAAAGAATCTACACCTCCCTTAAACCTTTACAAACTTAATTTCAAAACTCCTCTACCTGTTGCCAAGTTTTTCTCTCTTTTTTCAACCTTATTTCACACCGTCTTCCCTTAAAAAAGAAAAAAAAACCTTATAGACACTTGTTGTTCAAAACCCTCTTTTTTTATATTTTTTCCTTTTGTGTTGGTTTTTCAAGTGAGAGTTAGCTACTTGTGGACAACAATTGTCGGAAAAAGGCTCATTCTAAACCTTTACAAACTTATTTCAAAATTACCCAATTGTTGCCGTGTTTCTATTTTTTATCAACCTTACTCCACTCACCTTCTTTTATTTACAACTCTCATGGATGTTTTTTTGGTAACACACTATAATACACCCATCCACACACCCATGACATAAGGCCATTGCACCCACATGACCCTCTCAAAAAACGAGGAGGTGGGGTTATAAGGGCCTGCACTAATAATTGAACCCCACCAATGTGGGAAAAGATTGGTTCGGGTGGATGCCCAAGTTGGGCATCCACAGATCATGTGGCACTTGGCGATAATTTGGGGGAGAAGTCATTTCATTTTCTCCCCAATTGATATCTCCTCCCTTTTAAACGCCACATGCCCCATGATTTGTGGATGCCCGAGCGTGAGCCTAAAAGTAGGGGAGATTGGATGGCCGGAAAGTGGACGTTGCATTGCTTTTGTATTATTTTTTTTTGGTACATACACCCATTAGGGGATGGGGTTTCATTCTGGCGATAGCCAGATGAAAACCATTTGGTGATGGTTGATATCCGACATGTGGCAAAATATAAAGGAGAACTCATTTCATTTTTCCGCCCTTTTTTTATTTCTCTCCATTTGATATCTTCCCCCTTTTATTTTGCCACATGTTTGGACATCAACCCATCACCGGATGGTTTTCATCCAGCGATAGCCAGATGATATCCCATCCACCCATTAGACACAACACACACAGCTCCAGCGTGTGTTGGCCAAGAAATCCATCAATAAAGGCACAAAGGGGTCCCACACCATCAAAACCCGCGCCAACCCATCCCCACTGGCCACTACCCATCACCAACACAAAAAAAAAAAAAAGCACCGTTAATGAATTGGCGGGAAACTTCAAAAACCAAACCAGAGAGGGAAAACCCTCAAAAGAGGGAAAAAAAATTCAAACTATTCAGCCTAAACGCCAAAACGGACTTCCTTCTCTTGCACACTTTCCTCCAATCTCTCTCTATATAATCACTTCTTCTCCCTCATCATTGGCTGCAACTCTGCTAGATTTCTACACCTGTTCGACGAAATTCCTCACTCAGTACTCCCTAATAATCTGCTTTGATTTCAAAGCTTCTCGGCGAGGGACGAGATGTATGTGGTGAAGAGAGATGGTCGTCAAGAATCGGTGCATTTTGATAAGATCACGGCCCGTCTGAAGAAGTTAAGCTATGGGCTCAGTATTGACCACTGTGATCCGGTGCTTGTCGCTCAGAAGGTTTGTACTGGGGTCTACAAGGGCGTCACTACAAGCCAACTTGACGAACTGGCCGCTGAAACTGCCGCTGCCATGACCACAAACCACCCCGATTACGCCTCGGTTAGTATACTTGTTTTTCGCTTTCTGGGTATGGTGGATTTGAGCCCTTTTGCTTGAATTGATTCTTGTGATTACCGTTTGTACGATTTAAACTCCTCAATGTTATTGGGTTTTAACTTGTTTTGATGAGATTGAAGTTTGGAGAAAAGGGGTTGGCTTGATTTACTTGCTTAGATGTTTGGTTGATGCAGCTGGCTGCAAGGATTGTTGTTTCAAATCTGCACAAGAATACAAAGAAATCATTTTCAGAGACGTAAGTGTTTTTTCTCGGTGTCATTTACTAGAAAAAAGTTAATTTTAATTTGGAAAACTTAGTTTGGGCGATTGATGCAGGATCAAAGACATGTATAGCCATTTTGATGGTAGATCTGGGCTGAAGGCTCCTCTTGTTGCAGATGATGTTTATGAAATAATCATCAAGGTACTCTCTCACTTACCATTCTTTAGAAGTTCCAGTATTCATATTAGTTTATCTGGGGCTAAATGCTGATTAGAACTCGTAGTGTGAACAGGTAAAAAAAAAGGAGTCCCTAGTGTGAATTGTTCTGTCTTATTTGATATGATCAATTGGTAAATAGATCTATTGATAAAGATCTAGAACCCTGTTAATTTTTTTCTTTTTGCAGAAGTTCTGTAAGTACCTAAATGCAATTTTGACAAGGAATCATTAATTAGATATTTTATAATATAATGGGTATCTTCTGCCTTTGTTTAGGACCCTCTTGTCCTTGTTTTAGTGTATGCATTTTTTTTCTTATCCCTGATGGATATTTGGATTTGCTCTTTTGGGACATTAGGTTAATCTGACAAACACTTGTTAAAATCACAGAAACCCAAGAGATCTTATACATTTTCAGAATAGGAAAAGAAATGAGAGTTATATCAACACCTTTGTAAGAGATAGGATCATAGCCAATTGCAATTGAATTCAAGGGAATTCAATTGCATATCTGGCACACATGGATTCAATGAGGGAACAAAGGTGGAAAATTCAAAAATTGATTTTTTTTCTCTCTTCCAATCAACATGTGCCACATATGCAATTGAATTCCCTTGAATTCAATTGCAATTGGCTGTGACCATGTCTCCCTTTGTAATCCATGCCTTGGAAGTGTCATTTGGTGATTATAGTATCAGTTGGTACCATGTTGGCATCCCTTAGGGTGTGTTTGGTTGGTGAGAAAGTGGGTGAAAGAAAAGAAAGTAAAGTAAAAGAAAAGTGTGTTTCTTGCAAATCAAATGCAAAAAAAGTGCGAGAAAACACACTTTTCTTTTCCTTTCCCTCACTTTCTCGCCAAACGAATGCACCCTTAGAGTTAACTGTCACTGGGGAATGTATGGCTTGTTTATGGTGTCAAATTTTGGACTTTCACTTTCCAATGTTTTATCTTTAAACATGGCTAGATATAGTGAATGCAGAGTATCATTTATTATTTATTATCATTTTTTACTGTTTTTCATTTGGTACAGAATGCTGCACGGCTGGACAGTGAGATAATTTATGACAGAGACTTTGAATATGATTATTTTGGTTTTAAAACCCTTGAGAGGTCCTACCTCTTAAAGGTCCAAGGCAAAGTTGTAGAAAGGCCACAGCACATGTTGATGAGGGTTGCTGTTGGAATCCACAAGGATGACATTGAATCTGTGCTTAAAACATACCATTTGATGTCTCAACGATGGTTCACCCATGCATCTCCCACTCTTTTCAATGCAGGGACACCAAGACCTCAAGTATGCTGTGCATATTTTAGTGTTTACCCCATTTATTTGTTTATTTATTTTTGTAGTCTAATTTGATTTGGTTTGGCAGTTGAGTAGCTGCTTCCTTATTTGCATGAAAGATGACAGCATTGAGGGCATATATGATACTTTGAAGGAATGTGCTGTTATTAGCAAATCAGCTGGAGGAATTGGTGTTTCTATCCATAATATTCGTGCCACAAGCAGTTACATTCGTGGAACAAATGGGACTTCCAATGGCATTGTTCCAATGTTACGGGTGTTCAACGACACTGCCCGTTATGTCGATCAAGGGGGAGGCAAGAGGAAGGGTATTTTTGTCTTGTCTCAGACTCATTCTGTGTTAACATGCTTCTGTTATATAAATCCACAAATTGGCATTAATACATGCTTGTATTTATTGTATGTTTGCCGTGTTTTGTTTTGTTCTAATTGTGTAATTTATTGGAAGACATGTTTTAACATTAGTATTTATGATGCATGTAGGTGCTTTTGCTGTGTATTTGGAGCCATGGCACGCTGATGTGTTTGAGTTTCTAGATCTCAGAAAAAACCATGGAAAGGTATGGCTCAGTGGGCTCATGTGCTCAAATGCAATTACATTATGCATGTGATGCATAAATTATCCATCTGTTCTGTTAAAAGTAGTCAGTTTCACTTTGCTTTTATCTCTATATCATAAGCAATAATAGTTTCTGATTTTCACACTATGGTCAGGCTACTAATTAGCATCAATAATGTTTAATTTGTTACTCTCTTACAGGAAGAAAACCGGGCTCGAGATCTATTTTATGCTCTCTGGGTTCCTGACCTCTTTATGGAAAGAGTTCAAGGTGATGGGCAATGGTCTTTGTTTTGTCCCAATGAATCTCCAGGCTTGGCTGATTGTTGGGGTGAAGAATTTGACAAACTATACACCCAATATGAAAGAGAGGTAAACTTAATCACTCACTTCCACAGCTGAATGTTTGTTTCAATTGAAATTTGATAATTGGTTCTGTTTAAATTGGAATTTTTATAATCACTTTCTGTGTTTGTGGACATAGGGCAAGGCGAAGAAGGTTGTCTCAGCACAAAGTCTATGGTTTGAGATTCTGAAGTCCCAGATAGAAACTGGAACACCTTATATGCTGTTCAAGGTATTCATTAACAATACAAATTCTCCTCAACTTTTTTTACATTCTCAATTTGTTTACATTCCTTGGTTTGTGTTCTGGTTCATTTTTTCAGGATTCTTGCAATAGAAAAAGCAATCAGCAAAACCTGGGTACAATTAAGTCTTCAAACTTGTGTACTGAGGTTATTGAGTACACAAGTCCCACAGAAACTGCTGTTTGCAATCTGGCATCCATTGCTCTACCACGATATGTCAGGGAGAAGGTGGGTCAAATATATATATATATATATATATATATATATATATATATATATATATTAAAATGGGTTTTCTTTTTATTACTTCCTGCTTGACATGCTCACTATTTTTTTTTATTGCAGGGGGTTCCTCTTGAGTCACACCCTTCTAAGCTGGTAGGAAGTAGAGGGTCTAAGAATCGATATTTTGACTTTGATAAACTAGCAGAGGTTTGTTTTTTTAAGTCTTCCTAGGGCATTTCTGTAATAAAATTTAGTTTGAAACACAAGACAGCTCTATATAGGTCACATGTGCTTATGATTATACAAATATTTGTTGGTGCTATAGACAAATTCATATTTACCAAGTTGGGGTTTGGGAATTATTCATCAAGGGAAAAGTTTGGAAAAAATCAACAAGATTCTGAAATATATCAGGAAAATGTAATACCAAATATAAAAAATTACATAATAAAATTACTAATTATGAAAATTATAAAGAAATATATTTCATATATTAAATATTTATTCAGGATTTTTTAAAAAAAATTCATGAATAATTTTCATTTAATTTGCAAAATTTATGACTTTTGAAAAATCAGAAAACTTTGTAACAAGGCACAGATGCATGCATATCATTTCAAAAGTTTGAATTTGTAAATTTTGTTTGTCTGATGTGCAGGTTTCTGCATTAGTTACTACAAATCTGAACAAAATAATTGATGTTAATTACTACCCGGTTGAAACTGCAAAGAGGTCAAATTTACGACATAGGCCAATTGGTATTGGAGTTCAAGGTCTTGCTGATACCTTTATCTTGCTTGGCATGCCATTTGATTCACCGGAGGTATAGCTAGATTTCAGGAGATTTTATTTGTTATTGCTTCAAACTGGTTCACATGGATTTAATAACTGTTTGTCTGTGGATTGCAGGCTCAGCAACTTAACAAAGACATATTTGAGACCATTTACTACCATGCTCTGAGAGCTTCTTCTGAATTGGCTGCAAAAGAAGGTCCTTATGAGACATATCACGGGAGTCCTGTGAGCAAGGTCTGTGTCTTGTTGAGCTTTCCATGTTGGTGATGGGATGGGTGCACCTTAAGTGCTTGCACATGAATGCTTTAATACTTGTTCATCTGTGTAGGGTTTCACAATGATCATATAATGTCCAAGTGTCAGCCTGTCTTTGTAGGAGGATAATAAAAAGCTGGTTTTTGCCTTTGCAGTTCTTGTGCTGCAATCTTGGTGGACTTGGGCTGACCATTAGATGGGTCCTACTTAGGGAATCTCTTTGGCTAAACTGGAACCATTGAAATGATTCCAAGTGTCTGCTTTGATGCATCCTTCTAAAACCTCCTAAGCAATATGAAAAATGAAGATCTCCTTAATTGGACTTCATGGTGGCCATTTGTGCTACAGGCCAAAAAAGGCTAGATGGATGTCTTCTTTAGTTCCTCCATCTCCTTGCAATCTCTATGTTGTTAATGTTTGCCTGGTTCATGTTGCACTCACAGAAAGACAAATATACATGCAAATGAGTCGCAAATAGATACATGCTTATAATGTTGTGCTTGCATGGCCATTTTGATGTGCAGGGAATTCTTCAACCAGACATGTGGGGTGTTACACCATCCGATCGGTGGGATTGGGTTGCTCTTAAGGAAATGATCTTGAATAATGGAGTAAGAAATTCCCTTCTTGTAGCACCTATGCCTACTGCTTCAACCAGTCAGATTCTTGGCAACAATGAGTGCTTTGAGCCATACACCTCCAACATCTATAGTCGCCGAGTTCTGAGGTATGTTTTACTGTCTTTTTACACAGCTCCTTTTAATAGCTACAATTCATTACTAACTAAATCTTTTTTATATTCCAGTGGTGAATTTGTTGTAGTGAACAAACACCTTCTTCATGATTTAACTGAGATGGGTCTCTGGTCTCCTGCTCTTAAGAACAAGATAATTTATGAGAATGGATCAGTCCTGAAAATCCCTGAGATTCCTGAAGATCTGAAAGTGATATACAAGTATGTACATTCCATTTCCTTGCTGTATTGGTTATACATTTTTAAACATCTTGTTTCCATGCTAAGACAACATTGTTGCTACATTTTAGGACTGTGTGGGAGATTAAGCAAAAGACATTGGTTGACATGGCTGCTGATCGTGGATGCTATATAGACCAGAGTCAGAGTCTGAATATCCACATGGACCAACCCAATTTTGGGAAGCTCACTTCTTTGCACTTCTATGCTTGGTCCAAGGTACGAACTTCGACATAAAACCTGTTGGTCTGAGATTTGATATTCATCTTAGAGCAAGTCTACATTACCTTGTGTATCTTACCACATTATGGGTCCCTCCTTGCAATATCTCTGATACCAAATGTTTAGCTGATTGGTTGATTTTAACCGCTAAGTAGTTCCTGCATAATCCTCCCTCCCCCCTAAAAAATTATGGATAATTTTTATATTCTTTATTGAACCTTTATTTTCCCTGGATATTCAAGGGTCTGAAAACTGGGATGTATTATCTGCGATCACGTGCTGCTGCTGATGCCATCAAGTTCACTGTTGATACCTCAATTCTCAAGGTAATAATTATTCCTGTTAATCATTATCATCATCATTGTAATCTCATCTGTTTTTTTTTTCTTTGTTTGTAAATAAAATATATTTGTATTTTGATTATTGACATAAGTTGGTCATTTGCTTGCAACACAGGAAAAGTCTAAGAAAATGGATGATGATGTTGGAACCCAGATGGCACAGGTGGTGTGTTCACTGGAGAATCGTGAAGAGTGCATGGCGTGTGGAAGTTGAAGTTCATTTATATAGAACATCTGAAAAATTGTTGCTTTTGGTTGGGAATTCTTTTCTGCTTGCAGGAGTGAGAATGAAGAGATTTTGAAGGGTTGAGAAGTGATGGGGTATGATTTGAATTTTCATCAAATGTGAAGTCTAGGTTACTCTGGTTAACTGTCTTTGTATAGCTGCTCTATATAAGAGCTTTAGAATTGGTATTGCTCATCAATGTATTTTTTTACTTGAAATTGCATGTGCAACAGTGCAAGTATAAATCTTCAATGCCATGATCTCCTTACTTTGCCTGTATTTATTTTTGTGATGGTTCAGGAACAGGATTTTTGCATTTCTCATTTACCCCACCCCCCACATACTTGTGCTTTATAAATGGTGCAGGGAGGCTTGTGAAAATGAGTGGCAATTGGGCCAAGTTTGGGCTTCAAAGTTTTTGTAAATGTGCCCATTAAAAAATTACCAAAATTCAAGCCCAAATCTGGTCCATTGCCACTCCTATTTGTGAACATTGATTTGATTTGGGCCTTGGTGTAGACTACCCTAGCCTGATTTATTAAGTTAATGGGCCTTGCAATCATGCCCATATGCACCCTATCCATTAACGAGACTTGTTTTAATCATATGCTTTTGTGATAAATTTATCATTGGCGAAGAGTTGGAGTTGAACTATGCATTTCAGTTGGTTTGTTGGCATTGATTTCGAAAAGTTGCAGAGTCCAACTAACAACTTGGAGCTCTGGTTTAAGGAATGAAATCCTCTACGGTTGTAACCGGACTCGGGGGAGTCTGGTTAAGCCTTGGTCGCTATGTGTCCCTTTTGAAATCCCTTAATCGTAGTTTAAGATTTTTTTTGTTTTGTTTGGTTTAATAGGTAAGGTAATACTTTAGACATAAGGTAACTGCCAATGTGCTATATAAGAGTAAACTCATGCATTCATTCTAAAAGGGCCTTACTAGTTTAGGAGTTGTGGATCTTTATATACCTCTGCCAAGTTTAGTACTCAGTCGATGTGAGACTATAAGGGGATAGTAACACTCAGCTGCAAGAAAATTTGTTTTCTTTGGTAACACAGATTCACCATGTTAAAAATAAATTTAATTTTTTCTTGTTCTAAAAACCAAGGATAGGTGGGTGAATCTTAACCATAGTTAAAGGGTGTCAAAAGGGACATGTGGCAATCTCAGGGGCTTAACTAGACTCCCCCAGTCCGGTTACAACCGTAGAGGATTTCATTCCTTGATTTAATTCAAACTGTAACAAGTTTCATCTGGTTTTGCTCTCTTCATGACCGTGAATAGTACGCTGATAGAAGCTGCCCGAATTCCATAAGATAAATGGACCACTGAGATAATATCTCAAGAAACATGTATGGCTGGTTCTTGTATCTTTCTAACTGTTAATTAGAATATGACTAGCAAACACCCAATACAATGCATGAGACGAAAAATAAAATAAATAAAATTACATGAGAATAATTTTGAAATAAATTATTAAAAATAGATAAATCTAGAAAGTGAATTTACATCGATAGAAACTCAAGGACACTACTGAGAATAAGAAAATAAAAAATAAAAAATAAAAAATCCAAAAGTAGATATTTTCCTTACAATGTCTAAATTGAACTATAATTCCAAACAAAACCAAGAAATATCTACAAAAAAGTATATCAACTTATAAGATTTCTGAGAAAATTAACATAATATAAAATTAATAATTCTTAAAAGAATTAAGAGATAAAGCCAAAAAAAAAAAAGTATGAAAAAATCATTTGAAAAGGCATTAAACGAACCTTTCAAAAAGAAAAAGAATCAATGACCAAAGTTAAAGAAAATTATAATCATGTAACAATGTACAATTATGATTAAGAAACAGAGATAGCCTATGTCATTTAATAAAATGGTTTACTTCACTACTGACTTCCTTATAGTTACAGAAGATGTATGCACAACCTATGTGAAGTCCAGATTGTCCACATATTGGACCACATCTTGGATAAGCCCGTTAGAAGGCTAATGAGGGTGTAGCCCATTGGTCACTTGGACGAACCGTAAACCTGGAGGTCTCGAGTTCGATTCACCGGCTCTCCTCAATAACGGCTGCATGGAGTGGGGGTATTCCCTATGTTAGCCCGTGGGGCTAGTCTAAGCTTTCAAGGCTCAGGACATCCACGGTATCAAAAAAAAGGAAAAAAAAAAGGCCAATGAGGTGCATGGTGAATGTCTGGTGACCCTAGTGACTGGACAAACAAAGATGTTACTCGCATGGGTAGGATTCACCGGCTCTCCTCAATAACGGCTGCATGGAGTGGGGGTATTCCCTATGTTAGCCCGTGGGGCTAGTCTAAGCTTTCAAGGCTCAGGACATCCACGGTATCAGAAAAAAGGAAAAAAAAAAAGGCCAATGAGGCGCATGGTGAATGTCTGGTGACCCTAGTGACTGGACAAACAAAGATGTTACTCGCATGGGTAGGACCACGACCGGAATAACTTTTGTGCAATGGTCAATTAAAGAGAATGGTATAAGAGCAAATGTGTACTGGATGGAATCAACTATATCATCTGCTAAATGGTAAAATACTCAATTTGTAGATTGTTCCAGTAATCATATACACTGCAGTAAATAGTAAAAATTCAACTCAAACATAGAAGTAAAATTCTGTTAGGATCCCGGGAAAAAAGGAACAAATAATACCCAAATGCATGAAATGTAAGAATTTGAAACATGTTATATGTGGCACAATTAGAAACATGTTATATGTGGATAGATCACTAATTTAGAAAAATGGTTTGGATGTGACCACAAACACAAAAGTAATTGTTTTTATCAAGAAGCTGCATGACATTTTAAAAGGGAGGCATGGACCAATGTGGCCCTTTAATTGCCATAAACTCGGGTTAAATTGTTGTAGCCCATAAATGGTTTGCTCTACATCATGCAAGTAGATAACTATGGAAATGCATCTCTTTAGGACATATGCTCTACATGCAAGGATGCCATTTGCTCAATCTTTCCATTAATTTTTTTTTATTTAATAAAAATAGAGAGGGGATGAATAAACGAAATATCTTGGAGTTCATCACCTTAAATTGCTCCTAATTCACCATGGGTCCTCCTAAAGCTCAGCCTTCATCAGTGGTAGTAATACGAGAGAGAAAAAAAGAGATAAAGCAATACAAAATCATGGAGAAGAAAGAGGAAGTGTAACGACCCCAAAACGCCACCTTAGTCATAATGGGACTTTGGGCCTGCTACATTACTTATCCTTACTTGACTTCAATACCAATAAGACACACTACAAAATTTGAGCTTTTTTACTACGGTTCTAAACCGCTGTACTATCTAAAATTACCGTCGTCATAATATATCACGGTGGTAAGTTGACCCGTCAAAGAATATGTTATCGGGGATTCCTATCGCGGCGGATATGAACGACGGTTAATAACAACCGCCGTCTTATATGAATAAATTACTGCGGTTGGTAACCACCATAGTTTTATTTTTAATCTCATCATTAAAATCACTTGTTACGTCATAAAGTAACCGCCGTTATATATAATTCATATCACGGCGGTTCAAACCGCCGTTCTTTAGATTTCATTTTACGGCATTTTATCCCACCGTCCTTTATTGATTCTATCACGACGTCAGTTCCCGCCGTTATATATCAAAAATCTATGGCGGTTGCAACCGCCGTAAGACCTTAAAGCGGATCAGAACCGCCGTAATATTATTTTAATAAATTAAATTATTATTAATATCATGGTTGTTTAAAACCGCCGCCATATTAAAAATATTTAAAAAAAAAGAATTTATTTTTGCAAAAATTTTGTTTTTTTTCCTTGTATTATCTGTACCTGTGAGCAATATAAATCTAAATAAACATGTATTGTACCTGTAACAATATCTAATTCCAACTAAGAATAAACAATTCATGTAATTAAAAAAATGCCTCAAACAAGCAATATCAAAATTATATATACATGCCCATAAAAGTGTTGTCATAAAAAGTATACATAATGAAAAAGAAAAGAAAAGAAACAAAAAGTAGCCATCTAACTCTCGCCTGGTGATGGTTGAAAACCCGATATGTGCGTGCTACCGGCTCCCTCCTACAAAAAAAAAAAAAAACACAATTTATTAATCTTTTTTCTAAATGAGAAAATTTGAGAATGTAATAATTAATAAATATACAAAGATCTAAACTCATCTCAAAATATTAATAGTTTGCAGTATTATATCGGTCTAAACCTACATCGTCCCACCATTTTTAAACCGGGGGTTGGATTTCGATTCCGTTTATTCTAACGCGTGTATTTCAATACATCCTAAGTGTTGGAGTTGGTTTCGAACGAATCCGAGGCTGTATGCCTGATATGGGCGCTGAGACGGCCGAAATCCATACTTGGATACTGTACTTCGGCCTAAACCTACATCGTCCCACTAATTCCAAACTGGGGGTCGGATTTTGATCATGTTTCTTCTAACGCGTGTATTTCAATACATCATAAGTGTTAGAGTTGGTTTCGAGCGAATCCGAGGCCGTATGCCTGATATGGGCGCCGAGACGGCCGAAATCCATACTTGGATACTATACTTCGGCCTAAACCTACATCGTCCCACCATTTTCAAACCGGGGGTCGGATTTTGATCTCATTTTTTCTAACGCGTGTATTTCAGTACATTTTAAGTGTTGGAGTTGGTTTCGAGAGAATCCAAGGCCGTATTCCCGATATGGGCGCCAAGACGGTCGAAATCCATACTTGGATACTATACTTCGGCCTAAACCTACATCGTCCCACCATTTCTAAACCGGGGGTTAGATTTTGATCCCGTTTCTTCTAACGTGTGTATTTCAGTACATCCTATGTGTTGGAGTTAGTTTCAAGCGAATCCGTTGCCGTATGCCCGATATGGGCGCCGAGACGTCCGAAATCCATACTTGGATACTATACTTTGGCCTAAACCTACATCGTCCCACTAATTCCAAACCGGGGGTCGGATTTCGATCCCGTTTCTTCTAACACGTGTATTTCAATACATCCTAAGTGTTGGAGTTGGTTTCGAGCGAATTTGAGGCTGTATGCCCGATATGGGCGCCGAGATGGCCGAAATCTATACTTTGATACTATACTTCGGCCTAAACCTATATCGTCCCACCAATTCCAAACCGGGAGTCGGATTTTAATCACATTTCTTCTAACGCGTGTATTTCAATACATCCTAAGTGTTGGAGTTGGTTTCGAGCGAATCCGAGGCCGTATGTCTGATATGGGCACCAAGACGGCCGAAATCCATAATTGGATACTATACTTCAGCCTAATCCATACTTGGATACTACACACCACTACCCATCCACCACCACTAGAACCATCACTACCACCACCCATCCACCACTAATACAAACCATCCTTCCACCACCACTTTCACCACCCAACCACCACTAACATACCACCACCCATCCACCACCACTAGTACCACCCAACCACCACTAACACACCACCACCCATCCACCGCCACTAGCACTACCACTACCACCACTCATCCACCATCACTAGCACCACCCAACCACCACTAACACACTTCATCCACCACCACTTGCACCACCACTACCACCACTCATCCACCACCACTAGCACCACCCAACCACCACTAACGCACCACCACCCAGCAAATCTTGCACTGCTTATTACAACCGCATTTATGAAAGAATATACTTCATAAATTTTCTTACTAAATGACCATTGCAAGAGTCAGGAATATCCTCATTCTTGGGCTGCTCATACGGGCACTCTTTACAATAAAAGGTCCGATGATATTGAGGCTCGTGATTCCTAGATATACATTCTTTCAGAACATTTTCCTGGACCAGGCCTTCATGTCAGTATGTACACGTAATTGATGATGATAACATACGGTGACCAGAACAATACTTATACAATATTATTCACCTTTGAATTTTGTCATTAACATCGTGGAGGAATCCGTGCTACGTACTGAAGGACCACAAAAATACCTGAATTTGAATAGGTGAAAATTTGGATTCATTTCTCGACTTATCCCTTTCACTAGTACCGTTTGCGACAACTTCATTTGGCTATCCATTCGAAGAACTGTCTGGAATTTAAAAATTACCGATTTGAGCGACTATATCTTCAACTAATTTTATACCTGGATTTAGACTAGGTTCTTGGAAGTCAGCCCGATTTGGGCACCAAGATGTCATTTCTTCTATCTTTGAATGGTTTAGATGACCTTCATCCCAAAAAGGAAGTTGTCGGGAACGGTAATGGAGATAAGGATAAGAAGAGAACGAAATGAAAAAGTTCAGGTTATTCAAATTCATGTAGTTTGGTGGTTGTTCAGTAACACGGAACCCTCTACGATGTTAACGACATAACCAAAGATGAATATTGTTGTTCACGTTGTTTTGATCATTGTATGTCATCATCATTCATTCCGTGTGCATGCGCACGTGAAGGTCTGGTCAAGGAAGAGGTTCTAAAAGAATGTATATCTATGAATCACGAATCTCAACATCACCAGACTTTTTATTGTAAAGAGTGTCCGCATGAGCAGTCCAAGAATGAGGACATTCCTGACGGTCATTTGGTAAGAAAATTTATCAAATATCTTCTTCCATAAATGTGGTTGTAATAAGCAGTACAAGAACCGGGTGGTATATCGAGGCATAACATGCAATCTGCAAGTCAAAGTTTATCTTTGTTCTGAATTTAGTGTTAGCTAGTGTTGGAGTTACATCTGCACTTTTTGATACCCGATTTGGGCACCGAAAAGCCGAATTCCCGATCTGGAAGCTAACCCTTAAGTTTTAACGTTAGGAAATCTCTAATTAATCTAACTAAATCTCGGATTTGTAGAGTATAGTGTTCCAACTCACGAAAGTGAGGTATCTTTATCACTAACACATGCTAATTAAGCAATCACATATATTACAGATTTTGCAAGGTATAGAGTTCAACTCACAAAACTAAGGTTCATCCTTCACTAACATACTAACTAAATAGGTATAAGATTCAGATTTTGCAAGGTAAAGTGTTCCAACTTATGAAAATGAGGTATTTCCATTACTAACATACTAACTAAATAGGTCCAAGATTCAAATTTTGCAAGGTAAAGTATTCCAACTTATGAAAATGAGGTATTTTCATTACTAACATACTAACTAAATAGGTCTAAGATTCAGATTTGCAGAGTAAAGTGTTCGAACTTATGAAAATAAGGTATGTCCATTACTAACATATTTAACTAAATAGGTCTAAATTTTGGTGAGGCTGCTGGCTAAGAATGCTCTTAGTACTAAAGAATGACAGATTTTTTTTTTTGGCAATTACATTCAAGGTTACATTTGACATATTACACAATAATAACACAACCACTACCACCACCCATTACCACCACCACCACTACCACCCATCCACCACCACTACCAGCATTACCACCACCCATCCACCACCACTACCACTACTACCTACCACCACCACTACCATCACCACTACTACCACCCATCCACCACCACTACCACTACTACCTACCACCACCACTAGAACCACCACTATCACCACCACCACTACCACCCATCCACCACCACTACCAGCACTACCACCACCCATCCACCACCACTACCACTACTACCTACCACCACTATCACTACCACCACTACTACAATCACCCACCACCACTATCACTATCACCACTACTACAATCACCCACCACCACTACCACCCATCCACCACCACTACCAGCACTACCACCACCCATCCACCACTACCAGCACTACCACCCATCCACCACCACTACCACTACTACCTACCACCACCACTAGAACCACCATTGCTACAATCACCCACCACCACTATCACCACCCATCCACCACCAGTAGCACCACCACTAACTTTTTGTGAGTTTTGGCTATTTTGGTGAGTAAAAGTTGGTGAGGCTATTAGGAATTCTCTAATGCAGTTAAAAATAGAAAATAAAACATTTAAAATTAACATTTACCTGCTCCGACGCTTGTGGTGCTGTCAAAGGCTCACTTGCATGCTGTCTGTGATGTATTTGAGACAATAAATGATTCAAGATCATATTATTAAACATGTTTAATTAATTTCGATTAGATTATATACTTGCCCCTGCCCCTGCCCCTACCCCAACCTCAGGCCCATCCCCTATAGTACCCGGTCGAGGGTCGCCTGGATCTGAGCAATTTGAGTCTGCTGGGTCGCCACAAGCGCCTGAGTAAACGCGAGCTGATCCCTTAACATCTGGGTCTCAGCAGCTTCTGACGCCGAACTGGCATGGCTCGACGATCGTGACCAGCCTAACTGGGTGGCGGTCGGGCCTAATCCGAGACCACGTATTCTCCCAGAATGCTCAGGCGGCATGACCTAGGAGAATACATCATTTCGCACCGTGCTGTCCTGTGACCCATCCGGTAGCTGTGCCAAGAGCTCCCTCATGCGTCCCTAAAAACAATTGGAAACAGTTGTTGGATGTCGCATATGTTAAAAAATTAAGTATTTTATATAATGAAATATTCGAACTTCTACCGACCATCAACTCTCCAGCCTCCTCGTTCACCGGTGTACCACTCTTGTCTTGGTGCGTGACGATCCACACCTCTGGACGCCCCGGGGCTGTCTGGGTCGGGCTTGCCTTCTTCTGTGCTCCCAATAATGACAACATCAACCAGCCAACATAACATAAAGATGAATGATAAATTTCAAATTTAAGAAACGTTTCTTTGAACATACCATCGCGTCTTTGACGCGAGCAAAGCTCTTTGACCCAGAAGTGTGCATCACCTTCTGCTTTTTCCGATTCTCTTTATTTTGAGTGCTTCTTTTCTGAGAATGAATAAGTGACATTATTGAAGTCTATTACATATTAGAATAAAGAAGTTAATGAAGATATACCATCCTTGTATCGAAGAACCAATAATCCATGAGGCCATGCCACTGGCTCTCTGGAATATCTGAGGGGCATCTGACATAGACACCCGCCGGTCCAAGCTCCGCGATCATGTATTTCATCTTCAACCTTGACCTCCAGTCCCTCCACTTATGCTCAAGTGAGTGGAAGACATTTTTCTCCAGGCTAGGCGGGACCCGTAAATGTTCCTGGATCACATTGTCAATTGCTTACTTTTTCAACTATTAATATAACAAATGTCATTCTATTCAAAAATGAAAATTATAAGACATGCATATTTTTTACGTCTTACCTAGACTAGATGCCAGACACGTGCCCTGGCCTCGGTGCCGATGTCCCTCCAACTGACATCGAAGCGCAAAAGGTGTGGGTCACGAGCTATGGTACCCAAAAACTGACTTAACGTTTTGCCACTCGCCCTACGGGTTGGACAAGATCGTCGATCTCAACCTCTATCAACTCCCCTGGCTGGGCAGTGTGCATACCCAGCATCTTGGTACGGCCTCGGGTCTTCCTCGTAGGCCCGGGCGCAGGTGCAGAGGACTCAGCATGTGGTGGCGAACCACTAGGTCCTGCAGGATCCATCTGAAAAAGAACATACAAATAAACAAGCTATTAATGAAAATTTCATGCACATCCACGGTGGTAAGTTGTATGGGATAAGAACCACAGGCCATGTGCTGTGAGCAATACTCATCATCCCAAATGGATTGAAGCCGTCAGTTGCCAACCCAAGTCTCACATTTCGAGCATCCGAAGCGAAAAAATGATAGTTGTTGTCCAAATTTTCCCAGGCCGGTGAGTCTGCAGGATGCCTTAACCTCCCATCGTTAGTTCGACCCTCATCATGCCATCTCATTTCAGAAGCAGTCTTGGACGACATAAACAATCTTTGTAACCTGAGTTTCAACGGAAAGTGACGCAAAATCTTTGCAGGAGTCTTCTTTTTCTTGCCTCCCGACTGATCATCCCCTGTCTTCCATCTTGATTCACCACAGATGTCACATGTTTGTTTGTTCACAGTGTCTTTCCAGTAAAGCATGCAATCATTGGGGCAAACATCAATTTTTTCATAGTTAAGCCTCAAGTCAGACATCACTTTTTTTGTTTGAAAGTACGTATCCGGTAGTGTTGATCCCTCGGGGAGTATCTCCCTCAACAACTCAAGCAACAAGGCGAATGATTTGTTACTCCATCCACTAAGACACTTAATGTGATATAATCTTACAATGACAGACAACTTCGTGTGATTCAGACATCCTGGATACAAAGCCTGTCCCGCATTCCTTACCAATTGGAAAAATTTATCTGCCTCAGGAGTGGGATCCCGACTACTGGCACCGGTTTTATCTCGATTTGGTACCCCAAACAAATTGTGCACCAGGTCTTCCATCTCATTATGTCTGTCGTGCACGTCAGGATTCTGAGACATTCTTCCGCCAACCGATGTGTGTTGTAATATGTCTTCCCCATGATAAAACCAGATCTTATAGTTAAGGTCGAATCCATAACAGATCATATGGTCGTACGCTGTACCTCTCTCTTGATAAAGGACATTGTTGCATTTGGGACATGAACACTTTATACCGCTATTGTTATCACTCGCTCCACGAGCTAATGCAAACTCTATAAACTTCTTCACCCCTTCTATGTATTCCTTTGAAACCCTATGTAACTAAAACAATATCATATGCTTAGATGTTCATATTTTATCATTCAGGGTTTCGTCAAAACTTATGACAAATAGTACCTTGACTTTCTAATCCAACTCCTATCCATGAGGGATGAGATGAGATTTCAAAGTCCTGCTTCGTTAGCTATTCTGAGAAATAGGAAATGTTGATCACATCAGTCAATTGCAATAAAACAACTATCAAATGACTTTTCCATCTACACAATATGCATGCATGCATGCTTCCTATCGTTTTCAACTTCTCTTCTAACGGGTGGGGTGTTCCTATCCCATTTAGGAATGCATAATCTCTAATATTCACTTGCTCAAGTGGTTTGTTCCATTTCAAGAAAATTTCGGCAGCATTTCCCTATGGTTCTCCAAGCACACGACTTAGACTAAGGGCAAACATGCCACATAGTCTAAATATGTACCCAGAGAACAAGAGAACCAACTGCCAAAATTTTCTTCAATCTGGGCAAACAATGAGCAACTAAATATACTAGAGATTATGCATTCCCAAACTGTCCAACCAGACAATTCAAGAATCATAAACAGACAAATACACTGTATCACAAACAAAACCGAAATGTTGTTAACCTGCATTTAGCCTCACAAGAGAACTAAATGACATAGTTTATAACTAATCTGTCCAAATAGGTGATATAAGAAATGCACTTGTCACGCAATGATTGTTGAACAGGAAATCTAAGCTTCAATGCATGGATGAGTATGAACCTATGAACTTAAATTTCCATTTAATCACTGATAATGTCCTTCATAGGGTAATATGTACATTATCTGCTTCAACATTGACATATAACATAGAGATCAGAAGGAAATATCATATAGGGTAAATTACATTCACCTCCCTTGAGGTTTGATGAAATTTCAGAAATCTCCCTTCTAGTTTAAGAAATTACACTGCCCTCCCCTGTCAGAGTCTTAATATTAACACTGTTAACTAAAGTTATCATTTTCCCATTTTGCCCCTATTACTTGAATACACATTAACTATGATTAAGATTTACTCACCCCTAGGGTTTATCCTTCTAACCTTAGCACATAGTGAAAAATAACCTTAGGTTAGTTATGTTAAACCGCAATTAAAGACAGCTCTACAAGCCGTCATGTGTCCCTTTTAACACCCACTAATTGTGGTTAAGATTCACTTATCCCCAGGATTCAATAATCTAACCTTGGTTATAAGAAAATATAATGAAAAATTTTAATCTTAGGTTAATTATGTTTAACACCAGTTAAAGGATCTCTATAAGCAACCATGTGTCCCTTTTAACACTCACTAACTATGGTTAAAACTCACTCACCCATAGGGTTCATCCATCAAACCATGGTTTTTAGAAAAAAAAACCTTCGGTTGCTTATGCTTAACCACAATTAAAGGGAGCTCTATAAGCCGCCACGTGTCCCCTTTAACGCCCACTAACTGTGGTTAAAATTCACTCACCCCTAGGATTCATTCATTTATCCTTGATTTTTAGAAGAAAAACAAAACCTTAGGTTGTTTATGCTTAATCACAATTAAAGGAGGCTCTACAAGCCGCCACGTGTCCCATTTAACACCTACTTAATTGTGCTTAAGATTCACTCACCCCTAGGTTTAATCCATCTAACCTTGCTTTTAAGGAAAAATTAAACATATTAACCTTTGGTTAATTATGTTTAACCACAGTTAAAGGATCTCTATAAATCGGCATGTGTCCCTTTTAATACCCACTAACTATGGTTAAGATTCACTCACCCCTAGAGTTCATCTATCTAACATTGGTTTTTAGAAAACAAATATATATTCTTGATTTTAGAAATATATATTAACTTTAAGTTGATATTATTGAACCCTAATGGTTAGTTAATCAAAACCATGATTGATTTGGGTTAAAAGGGACACTTGTTGGCTGATGGGTGTTTTTGAACTCTCCCCAAATCCAATCACAATTAGCTATGATTCGATCTCTATGATTAGGAATGGGGGTAGGTGACCTTGATTGTTGAATTTGTTTTTTTGAGTTGAGATCATATTCAATCACGATTGAACTTTCCCCGAGTTCAATCACACCCACAGGTTCAACAATCTACTCAAACAATTTAGAAAAAAAATATTAACTCTAATGGTTTAAAGTTCTTAACTACAATTAAAGAGGTTATGTGAGTGTTACTGTCCGAATTCAATCACAATTGGATAGAATCGGGACTCATAATTTTTTATACTAAATTGTTTAAGTATTTTTTTTTTCACAGTCTAGGGTTAGGGGTTAATATATGTTCTAGGAAAGACAACAGAATTTTTGTGGCATATGCCAAAAGGATTAGAGAATCTAGAGGTCACATGGCGAGAAAATGGGGCATATCCCATTTTTGTGGCATATCCCAAAAGGATTAGAGAATCTTAGTCACAATTAAAGAGAGTTAAAAAGGGGTCACATGGTGATCAAATTGGGAGAAGGCACATTCTTTTGCTCCACCGGTGAAGATGTGATTATTTTGCATAAAAAAACATTTGGCATATGGGGCGAGTCTAGATGTAGCATTTGGCACATCTTAAATAAGCTAATAAGCATATTTTGTAAATAATAATTTTGATGATATCATCATTTAAACATATTAAAATATCTAAATTACCCTTTTTCAACACAAGGTTAGTTAATTCAATGAAATAAACGATTATTGGTTTCTAACCAAGGTTAATAATATCAACTTAAGGTTAATATATATTTCCAAAATCAAGTATATATATATATTTTTATAAAAACCAATGTTATATTAGATGAACTCTAGGGGTAAGTGAATCTTAACCATAGTTAGTGGGTATTACAAGGGACAAATGGTGATTTTTTAGAGATCCTTTAACTATGGTTAAACATAATTAATCTAAGGTTAATATTTTTATTATTTTCTTAAAAGCAAGTGTAGATGGATTAATCCTAGGGGACACATGGCGGCTCGTAGATCCCCCTTTAATTGTGGTTAAGCATTATCAACCTAAGGGTTTTTTTTTCTAAAAATGAAGATTAAATGGATAAATCTTAGGGGTGAGTGAATTTTAACCACAGTTAGTGTGCGTTAAAGGGGAAACGTGACGGCTTGTAGAGCTCCCTTTAATTGTGGTTAAGCATAAACAACTTAAGGTTTTTTTTTCTAAACACCAAGGTTTGATGGATGAATCCTAGGGCTGAGTGAGTTTTAACCATAGTTAGTGGGTCTTAAAAGTGATACATGGTGGCTTGTAGAGCCCTCTTTAATTGCGGTTAAACATAACCAAAGTTTATTTTTTCCCTAGAACTAAAATTAAAATTAAAATTAACCTAAAATTAATTACCCTACACTAATTCACAACTTCAATAATAGTAAAAATCTAATGTCAAATAGGACTTCTTTAACAATCCATAAATGAGTTATATGATTTCTCATAATTTATTTGGTCTTAAAAAAATTCCCTATAACATAATTGAACAAGAGGAATTAATCTAAAAATATAAAATTAAAAATCATCTAGTTTATCCTAAGATTACCGAAAAAAATATAGACCAAGTTACAAAATTCACCATTACTAGTAAAATTAAGCAAATTCAACTTCAATTTAACAACCACGAGTACAAAGAAAAATAAAACAACAAGAAAAATCTCCTAAGAAATTACATCACCTCCCCGTATAGAGTTCATACAACCCCCAGTTAGCAGAAGAAACCATAATCATCTAATCACAAAGCATAAATTTTAAAAAATATAATGGAACAAAAAAAAAGAAAAAGAAATTAAACAAATGAAAAGCAAGAGAATGAACATTCACGGACTTACCTACTATTGTCGGAGAGGAGAAGGGGGTCTACAAGCTTGCTGTGGCTTCCGGAGCTGTCAGAGGTGGAGTTGCCGTGGAGCTGCCGGAGGTGGCCGAAGGTGGCTGGAGTTAAGAGAGAGAGAGAGAAAGCTAAACACTAAAAAAAATATCGCTTGCATGCATAGAGAGAGTGATTACCTGAGCGTGGAGAGGGAGATCGTGGAGCTGCTGGAGGTGGAGCAGGTGGCAGAACGTGTTCAGGTGGTCGCGGTCGTGGAGTTGCCGGAGGTGGCAGATGAGGGAGATCGTGGAGTCGCCGGAGGTGGTCGTCGGAGATCGTGGACTCGCCGGATTTCAGGTGGTCGGTGGTCATGGAGTGGCCGGAGAGAGCAGGAGAGAGCAGAGAGCAGGAGAGAAGGGGAGGAAGAAAGAAGAAATTATCTGGGTTAATATTAATTAATATCACGATGGTTTCAAAGTACCGCCGTAATATATATACATATAACTGCGGTTATTTTTAAAACCGCCGTGCTATGTTGCAAAGGCGGGAATCCAAAAGGTTGGAGGGAAATCATTCCACGAAGGTTATGAGTAAAGCCGCAGCAATATATTACATACTACGGCGGGTATTAATTACCCGCTGTGAATTTCATCCCGAAAACAGTCATAGACGGCGGTATTATAATACCGCCGTGTTATACCTTAGGTTGCGGTGGTATTACCATACCACCGCAAAAAATCCGCTGCGGTAGGCCATTATTTTTATAGTGACAATAACAAAAATAACATTTCTCCCAAAATAGCAACCATAAAATTTCTCGATAAAACCAATCATCCTGTGTATCAAGAGGTCCAATATAAACTGAACTCAAAATCTAATCATCCAACACTAAGTCTAGAGCAACATCAACTTAAGTATGATAATTCTATTACAATTCTCTCTCAAAATAAAACTGAAATTACACTAACGGTAAGGGAACTGGTCAAGTTCCCAAACTCCCTCAACGAAAGGATCACCTTCTTCCGCTTCCTCTTGATAATTCTCTTTAATCCAAAGAACGGTTGTAGGCTCCTGCGCTAAATCTGACGACAATAATAAGTCGACTGAGTATTGAAAACACTTAGCGGACATCCAGTCTAACCAACAATAACAATCACACATATATATACATGAATTGATATCCAATTCATGCAACAGTTACATAATCAATTATAGTTTCATATGACATGTACATAATCAGAGTGCAGAAACATGTGAACATATCATGTTATCATCTTGACTCGTGTACTTGTGTAACACTTGACTTGGACCATCTATGCTATGCATGTTTGTTTTCTCATAAAATTGTCTTCTAGGTCTTTGTATTGAATCCATGGAGGTGTATCGACAAAAGCATAAGCCCATAGAGCTCTTGGATATCAAATGTCCATGATAATTATCTAGGACTTGAAATCTTATCCATGGAGAGCTTCAACGATTACCGGAGCTCCTTGAAATTCAGGGGTCCTTGTAAAATCATGCAGTATTCTTGTTTTTGTACTTGTACTTGTTTCTTGTACTTGTTCTTGTAATTCGGCGACCATGCAGGGTTCATGTCATGCTTGTGTATCCGTGAGACTTGTAAACTACCACAAACTTGTGCTGGAGTGTAGTGATTAATATCCGAGCTCGGTCATCGCTTAGATTTCGATCGTCCGCCAAGAAACTCTACCAGGGTACATCTACCTGGTTAGAAAATTCCTGACTTAGAAGACTTCTTCTAAGTTTAGGCCTACCCGAATGTCGATCACCATTTAATATAAATATGGTATAATTTATCATGACAAATCACCATATCTTATTAAGGTAATTTAACGATCTCAATAACATCATTCCAACATTTAGCATATTTAAACATTTGAATTAACACATTCAATCATTTATTCGTGTATAATGTCTTTCCTCAATTTTCAACATTCTATCATCCATAAACCATAATTATGCCATCAAACCCATCCACCATTTTCATTCATCCACAACTCATAACCATGCCATAACACCAACTCTCTTTCTCATGTTTAATAAAACCCCTAAACAATTAAAATACTCTATTTTCAGTTTCGTATAATAATCTTTTCAAAATCATGTTAGAAATTAAGTAATTTTGCATTAATCATGTTAAACTTCAATAATCTTGTCTTAATCATGCTTAATCATAAAATAAACATAATAAAAGTTGGATTAGAGAGGATATTGACCTAAGGGATCGTTCCCTTCGATCCAAATCGCTTGCAAGAGGTTTTGGGGTTAATCTCCAAGCCAATCTCCTTCTTCTCCAAGCAAAGCTCTCATTCCCCAAGCAAATCTCTCTTAGAATCCTAGGTTTTCTCTCATCCTTTGCCAAATTAGGTTTAGAATAGTTAGAAACCCTAAAACTCTCGAAATAGAATCTCTATTTATAGTCCTAGAGGTTTAAAACCCTAAAATCTACAATTTGGGAATTTTTAAAAACCAAAATCGTGCGTTCCGATCGATCGGAGCCACACATGATTTTTGGGCAACCAATTTGGTTCCAATAGATCAATCAGGCTGTGTCGTCCGATCGATCAAAGATGCTCGATTGATTACAGCAATTGGTCCGATCGATCGGGCCAGAACAGTGTGTTTTCTGCTATCATCCGATCGATCAGGGGTGACTTCCTATCGATCAGAGATCTTGATTTTTTGGGTTTTCATCTTTTTAAACATCCTAAACCGCTTAATTTTAATCACACCCGCATATAGACATATTATTGACAATTATGCTCCTATTAAGCCAAATAATAATAAGAAATTAAATCCGAGACTCTACATCCTCCCCCCTTAAAAGAATTTTGTTCTCGAAATTTACGCACCTTAGTCGAATAGGTGAGGATACTTTTCACGGACTTCGACTTCTCTCTCCCATGTAGCTTCCTCCTTAGAGTGATGCTCTCATTGCAAGAGCACAAAGGAATGACCTTAATGCGCAAGACTTGCTATTTTCGATTCAAGATTTGAGCCGGTTGCTCAACAAGAATCAAATCTTCTCGGTCTTCCAATGGATCCAAATCAATAACGTGCGGAGGATCCGAGATCTACTTCCTCAACATAGAGATGTGTAAGACATTATGCACACTCGCTATGTGGGGTGGTGATCAGCGCTAATTGTGACACATTTATGCACCTCAAATTACATGTGTTAGTTCCTTAGAGTTCTCTTTTGAAGCATGATACAGTATTTGGTTGTCTTTGTTTATGACAGGACTATGCGAGGAATACAAGATAAAATCGAAGAAATAGCAGATGAAAAGCTACAGAAAGAACTTCAATCAGGAGAAAAGCTAAAAGAAAGAAAGAAGAGAACAGAGAAAACAAAGGACGATCGATCGTCAACTTCAGAATGATCGATCGCAGGTTAAAACAGGGACGATCGATCGTCAACTTCAGAACGATCGATCGTCCATGAACTTGTTGCCAAAGAGAAATTTCCAGAGTAGGACGATCGATCGTCCCTGAATGGCGATTGATCATCATCGGTGTTTTTCAGCCTCGTAATCCACGCACAAAAGCTGCGTGTTGCCCCTTTGAGAGTTTCTAAAAAGATGAATTTAGCAGCAAAGGAGGGTTCTCTATAAAAAGGAAAGCTACTAATCCTAAAAGGGTTCTGAAATTTTGGAGATTGAAAGGAGAAGGCTCTGGAGATCAGTGCAAGGTGGAAGATGGATTATTCAAGTTCTTCGTCAAAAGTGGTGTTTCTGTCTCTCGCTATGAACTAATCTATTTTTCTAGGGTTTAGATAAAACCATAGCCAAGTAATTATATCTCTTGTGTTTATTTAGGTTTCTCCCTTTTGATAAACAATGATTGCATAATGAGAGAGTTGTATTTTTCAACCAGTTATTCGAGTTTATAATCAATTTCAATATAATTTTATCATTGTCTTAGGTTTTATTGTGTTGAGATTGAATTTATTCATATCTTCTTTTTGTGATTGTTGGTATTAATTTTACACAATGATTTTTACTGTCGAGAAATTAAATTATAGGATATTCTATTCCTAGGGAAAACGAGTGATGTCACAACCCTAGTTTAGTGTGTATCACTCGTGCTAACCAAAGATAGAATATGCCTAGAGTTTGATCTCTCGAATCATTCTTGTTTGATGAGTTGAGACTTTTAGTCGATCTTATCCTTATTGTTTATGCTTGAGAAACTTGGATAAATACTTGTGGATTTAATTATGAGGCTAATGATGGATTTGAACGCCCTAGATCTTTTCTCATTTATAACCAAAAGCTAATAGTTTAATTAGGATTAATAAAATCTGATAGTTTAATTAGGTTAAAATCAATCAAATCAAATCAATCAATCGATCTTGTTACTCATTGACTTAGAATTATTCTGGAGAAAAAGACAAAGAAACCAGCGCAGTCCTTTGTGGTTCGACACCCTATACTAGTCACTATGCTACAGAATTGTAGCTACTACGAGGTTTATTTAATTGACGATCAGGTGACAATATAACTCGGTAAGCGACTTCCCCTACATGGGTGATGATCTCAAAAGGTACCACATACCTTAGACTGAGCTTTTCCCGCTTGCCTAACCTCATCACACCCTTTGTAGGTGAGATCTTGACAAATACAAAGTCTCTAACTTGGAACTCAAGATCCATTCTACGAGTATCGGCATAGCTCTTCTACCTACTCTGAGCTGTCTTGAACCTCTCCCTAATCTGTTGGACCCTGTCAACGGTTTGCCCAATGACTTCTCTCTCTTCTGCCCTTAATTCTCAGAAAAAAAATCTTTTGTTATCTTATGAGGTTCACCTCTATTTATAAATTTTTGGGTGAGATCACAACTAAGATACAACTGGCAATAACTAAATATGTCAGCCAGAAAGAGAGAATCATATATTTTTTAGGGGAATGTCGACTCACTTGTTAGTTATAATTATCTTCAGTTATAACTAACTCATTTGAGTTGTTATGACCCGAACAACTTTCCAGATAAGCTCTTCAAAGGTTAAGGAGGAAACAATTTACCAATTTAACAAACTCCTTTCAAGCCCTCCAAACCACAACTCATCATCCTCCCCCAAAATATTAATTATTATTATATCATGAAAGTGGGTCATAAGCTTTTATGACATCTTGTCCTAAAGGAAAATCATAGGTGTTGGACAAAAGCACCATTCCTTAAAATATATCGAAAGTTTTTTAAACCCTAGTTAAAATTCACCAACTCCTAAGGCTTAAAAAAAATATAGTATTCTTTTCTAAAAACTAAGGATAAGTAGGTGAACCTGAAGAGTGGATAAACTTTAACCATAGTTAAGGGGTGTCAATAGGGACATGTGGCGACCTTATGTACATAACCAAACTCCATTGGTAGCTCGCTATATATATGACAAAAATTGTGGGGGCCACTATATGTATGAGAGAAAGAAATTTGTGGGGAGGGGGGCAACTATACTAAAAATATTTAAAAAATTTGAGGGGCCCACTATTTCATACCAACATATAAAGGGGTTACAATTTTCTTGTTTTTTTTTTTTTTGGGGGGGGGGTTGACCACGCCCCCGCCCTGGTCCTAAAGAAAATCATAGGTGTTGGAGAAAGGAACCATTCCTAGGGCAAAAACTATATCTGCCGTCAGACCTCAAACAATCAATTGTAAGATAATAGAACTTTGGAGGACACAACCCTCAAATAGCTCACAAGGAAAATGGGCAAGTAACATCCCAAAACCTTCTTGATTGTCAGTCCATAGCAATCCATACTATTGAAATATGTAATGGGGGGAACACACATGCCTATTCTCAAGGGGAGACAATCCATACCTTAACCTTAATCCCTTGAAAAAGCAAGCTTAGGGTTAGGGGTGATATCGAGCCGAGACGAGCTGAGTCAAGTAGTGAGGTGTTCGGGCTCGGCTCGTTAAGTTTTACAAGTGTTCAAGCTCGGCTCAAACTTAAATACCATTGTTCAAGCTCAGCTCGAACTCGATTCATGAAAAAAGAAACGAGCTTGAGCCTAGCTCAGCTCGTCTTGTTTAACAACCTAAGTTCAAAGTCCAATTGGCACTCAAGCTCAGCTAGACTTTGGTTGGGCTTTGGCTGCAGAAACAAGCCCAAATAATGAGTTGTCCTCCAATAGTCTTAGTCTATTTATAGTCAAACATCCCTTTAGTGTTCTCACATCTTACCGATGTGGGACTATCTTTCCCACTCACAAGTCACAACTCACATGCGCACACTTCACATGGAAAAAAAAACCCTCAAATGTTTAGTCCCACATCGGTAGTATACAAAGTGGTGTTTGCTGCTTTGCTCTATAAAAAAAGGTATATATTGGGACCCTTAACAAATTTACTTTTTACTTAATTCTTTATATTTTACTTACGCATCATGTCACTAAAGAGTTAAAGTGTATTACAACCTTAACGAACCGTTAAAGTGTATTACAACCTTAACGAACCGAGCTTTTATCGAACCGAGTAGGAGTGTGTTCAGGCTCAGCTCGTTAACTAAACGAGCTTGAAAATAGTGTTCAAGCTCGACTCGTTTACTAAATAAGTGAACGATTCTTGAGCTTTTAATGAGCCGAGCCCAAGTAGTTCACGAACATTTTGTTCAATAACCACCCCTACTTAAGGTCCATGGTGATCAGATTCCAACAAATCCCTAAGGAGAAAAACAAGACTTTAATCAGTAAACCGCCTTCAGTTCTCTCAAGAAGTAACTCCTTCAAGCTTTTATCATCAATCATTGCACGAAAGCTTGTTACGCCATTGGATCAAGACATGTTCTTGATCAAATCATCAGAAAGGCGTTAGAACAACATCAAGGGTGTTGGAGCCAAAACAACATCAAATGCGTTTTTGAGCCAAATCATCAGCAAGACTTTAAATATAGATAGAGATCTGTTCTTTGGATGAATCATCAGAAAAAGAGTGAGAACTTAGAATCATGAATACATTATTGAATCAGGATATCACAAAGATATTAGTTTATTAAAATCTCATGTATAATCCACATGTCATTTGTCTGGTGGAGAAATTTAATTTAATCAAATCAAATATTCCACCTGTCAAACTCCTCATTAATGCCACCAACACCAACCTTCTATGGAACTCCTTCGGTGCTTTAATTTATTCAAACTAAAATCAGAAAATCACACCTACTGGTTGTTATTCTAGTGGTAGGAAGTGTGCTCCCTGTGAAAGAGTCTCTTAACTGTGAGGCTATTAGAAACCCCAAAAATAACTAACCTACTAACATACTAACAACTGTCAAGTTTCAAGAGTCAACTAACATAACTTAATGATACCGTGTACTCCTCCTCCCCCCTCGAAAAAAAAAAAAAAAGGGTATAAATCACACTATTATAAGCTTTAACTTAGGTATAATGCCAAAATTTCTTGACAACCCTTGTACAAAGTTGATTTGATTGATAAAGGTATTGGCCAGAGAATAAATCGCACTACTATAAGCTTTAACTTAGATATGATGTCAAAGTTTCACGACTGCCCTTGATGCAAAATTGATTTGATTCATAAAGGTATTGCATATGCAACTGTGCTAGTTGCTAAAAACTTGGGATTAGGATTGGTTTGACATATGTCCTGATCTGCATACGCACAGTTGCTAGAAGCTTGGGATTAGGATTGGTATGACAACATATCCTGATCTGCATACGCACATATATATCCTGATCTGCTTACGCACAGTTGCTAGAAACTTGGGATTAGGATTGGTTTGACAATATATATATCCTGATCTACATACTCAATATCCAAGATTAATATGTTTAAATAAATGGGTTGAAAAAATATGATAAAAAATAAGCATCAAAAAAATGAATAAGGTGATAAACTAGAGGAGAGATTGTTTGAAAACGTTTTAATTGATCACTTGGAACAGCGTGCGGATAATTCTGACTGTATGATCAATGATGTAGTTAACTAGCATAATTTTCAGCTAGGCTGAAGGATAGTCTAGGAAGCACGGATACAGTGATACTTAGATACGGCGATATGATACGGGTACGATGATACGGCATAAATTATGAAAAACAGTTAAGTTTTACCCTAAGTGCCGTGTCTGATATGTATCCGATACGACAATATGGGTATAGTGATACGCCGATACGGGTACATTTTCATTTTCAAAGTATCTGTGCTTCCTAGACCATAGTTAATAAAATCGCGTATGATTCGCACACTATTTGCGAATAGGAGGTGTTATATGGTTAACGAATTGTCCGGCCGTTCAATTGAATGATTCGGATGTGTTGGGGCATCCGAATGATTCATGGTGGTTACGCACCTATCAACGAATCTACTATTATAATATAAAGAAATAAGACTTTTCTCTTTGCTCTCGAAACTTTAATTCCTCGAATCTCATAAGTTCTATTTTAGAGATGACATGTGACTTATGATTTCCTATAAATGTTATTAAACTAATAATAAATTATTATTATAAAATTAGTTATTTAATACAAAAAATAATGTATATCAAATAATAAAAAACTATTACTATTAAAAACAAAATTTATGAAATATTCTTAAAATATATTACTTAATATTTAAATATAATATTATTTAATTTGAGATATTTTTAATTATTATCATGTATCGCAAAGGGTCTCTACTAGTATATTAGAAAATACAAGTTGCTTTTTATGTACAGTCCAATGACCAATCCAACTCCAACAACCTACCAAATACAAAGCAAGAAATCAACAGTTGTAAGTTCAGTTACAGTACTAAATGGTGAGAGTGTGCTATGAGATCAAATCAGATCAAAAAATTTGAATTTTAATTTGAATTTTTCCGCTATTTTGATTTCCTTCAATCATGTTGAGCCACATAGGTGATTGAATTCAATCACAATTGGTCCTACGAATTTCTTGATTACCTTCTATTGAATTGGTTGATTGATGGGTGTAGCCCTCAATCACAATTGGCTCTGATTTGATCTGGTGCGCTCTACTCTCTACTCTCTCATAATTCGGTTCTCTCTCCTCCCTCTATACCTTTTCTTTTCTCACTAATTTTTTAAACCCACGTTAATCTCTCAACTCATTATTCTAGTTGGATTTCAGCCGTGTCCTAGAAGGATGGACGTGTCCTTTTGAAATCTATTCTTGATATGCAATGACTTATTGTAAATGTGAAATTTCAAGTGCATACATTGAATTTTTAAAAGGATAATAAATGGTTGTGCTCGATCGTCCGATCGAGCATCTAACGGCACATAATTGATGGCATGACATGCATTAAATGGTGGGTCCAGGGCAGTTGGATTCTCGATTGAATGGACACATTCCATCACTATCCTTTTTTAAAATAAAAATTGAAAATCAAATAAATTGAAATCAAATTAAAAATTACATATTTATCTATTTGATACTTTCTTTTTTCTTTACTTATTTTTATCTATTTGATTACATAAAAGTCTAAACAAAAGTAACCTTATACATGTATTTTATATGCTTAACCGAATCTTTAAACGAATTGTTGAATCTTGACCCAAATTATATTCGAATTATTCTCGTATCGTACTTTTGACGTCCTATGTTTTTTTCATTGATTTTTTGATCGATTTATTAAATGAAGATTTTGAATTATATACGAATAATTTTCATGTCGAATTTTTGCCGTATACTAAATTACTAACTATGGACTGAACTTAGGAGATGACTCATTAGCTGAATGATCATGATATAAGCATGAAGGATGATCATTTATATCAGTTGCTCTCCAAGAATTTAACAAATTTCTAATTAATAGAAAATTTCTTATAAAATCCAAGAGATAAGAGTATTTTAGTAAATTAAATGGGGGCGGGCTTGTATTTTTGTGATTTTTGGATAGGTCCAGCGGAGTCCAACCATTTACAAGAGGTTTTAGTGGGCCCAAATTCGGCCTGTTAACACCCTACCCTTATAGAGTCTTCCCTGGATATACTAGTGTGGCGGGTTGCGGGCTCACGTCGCATCCTCGGGGATTAGTCCTGACCCATAGAGTTGGGGACACACGGAGCTCCAAAAAAAAAAAACTACTCAAGTATGATCCGATTGTTGACTAGGGTCCACCTTTTATATTAACTAATATAGTCATTACCAGTTTCAGCAACACATCAACCCTTAGTACGACAAGCCACACCGAATCATCTTTACTTTTTTTAATTTTTATTTTGATAGGGTATATATATAGCACACAAACACACACACACCCTAGTGCAGCAAAGAACATGCACCCATACAACACTCAAAAAAGAGGACATATGGGGTCTTTAAAGAGTACATAAAGTAGTAGTAACCCACTCATGTGAGATTAAAGAAAGGGCAAAGCCCATGCTTTTTTTCATCGTTACTTCTTTACTATATATAAAAACAGAATTTCTCATGTTCAAAACGATGATGGAATCTTTTGTAATTCCAAAACTATCATTTGATGAATTTTACAAAATTCCAAAACTATGATTTGCATAATGAGCCCTTGAAAATGTAGATGAATTTTTGCAAAAATTCATAAACTACCATTATCATAATCATAATTATTATATAAGCCAAACACTTAATTAAATGTTTGCTTAGTTCCCATAGTACCCCTCACTCACCTATCTATTAGGCTTGAAATTCTCTACAGTTATAACCGGATTTCTTGGAGTCCGGTTACATCACTTAGGTCGCCATGTGTTCTTTTTAATACTCTTGAACTGTAGTTAGTATTCATCCACTCCTAAGGTTCGCCCACTTAGAATTGGATTTTAGAAAAAAAAAATTAAAAGAATTAGTGAATTTTAATTAGGGTTCTAAAATTTAATATTTTTTAAAAAAACCAAGGATAGGTGGGTGAATTCTAGGGGTAGATGGATCTTAACCACAATTAAGAGGTGTCAAAAGAGACATATGACAACCTCAAGGGCATAATGGGACTCTTGTGGTTAAGATTCACCGACTCCTAGGGTTCAACCACTTATTCTTGGTTTTAGAAAAAAATATTACTTTCTTTTAAACCTTGATTAAAATTCACTAGCTCCAGGGATTAATTTCTTTTTTTAATTTTTTTCCTAAAAACCAAAGATAAGTGGGTGAATCATATGATGAGTGAATCTTAATCACAATTAAGTAGGGTTAAAAGGGACACATGGCAACCTCAGTGACATAACCGGACTTCTCGCTCCTTTGGCAAAACGTTCCGAAAGAAAAACGTCTCACCAAGGTCCCGCCTGCTCCTTTTCTTTGCTATACCCAATATGTATTTAAAGTTTTTTGGTTCTTAAAATGTGCTAACATCATATTTCAATAAGCAATGTGTCTCTGACAATTTTTTTTATCCAAAATGTTTTTCGAGTTTCTATACCCAAAATATTCCCAACATGTCTCTAAAGCGTTTTGTTTTTTAAAATGTTTCAGCATCATATTTCAATAAACAATGTGTCTCTCATAATTTTTTTTAATCCAAAATGTCATTCAAGTTTCTATACCCAAAATATTTCTTATTTTTTTAAAATCAAAATGCCCTCATTAAGGTCCCTCTTCTCGATCTCTCTCCCATTCCTCTCTCTCACGTGCATCATACGTGCTGCCGACTAGCAAAATATAAAGAACTAATTAAAGCAAAGCAATCTGGTTAAATTTTTTTGACGCTTGATTATTATTATTTTTAAAATCAAGGATAGATAGGTGAAACTTATGGGTGACTGAATTTAACCACAGTTAAAAAGAACTTAATAAAGGACACATGGCAGGGAAAGGGCCCTCGAGACGCCAGCGTCACCGGCCGAGGAGATTATTTTTCAATAAAAAAAGCCCATGTTCGAGAAATTTGACTTTGTATGACCTGACACACAGTAAGTATTTTGACGGAGTTTGAACCTAAGTAACCAGAGCATAGAGCGGGTGCGGGAACGAGAGCGTCAAATTTCAATTTAGGATAGGGTCGGGGAGCGCCTCCGGAGCGCCGATATATATACATAAAATATATATTAATGTTCTTGAAAATTATTTGTAGATGTATATATATCTTTTTTAGTTTTTTAAACTATAAGAGAAAATTGATAAAATCATTCATAATTCAAAATTTTCATCCCAACAAATAAGATGACTATTGAATTATTAAATGTATCATTCTAAATTCAATTACAAGATCACTAGTAATTAATAAATCTTATATGAATCTTGTACCTTACAAAGAAAAATGAAAAATACACTTCATTTCAAATGAAAAATTAGGATAAAAATAAAATTTTACACAAATACCGCATCTTTAGGTGAGAGCGAGGTTTACAAAAGTTGAAATCGAGCTTCCGAGGTGAAAGCGAAGTTTGAGAGCGGGAGCGAGGTTTGAGAGTAGGAGCGGGCAACAGGGAGGTTTGGGTTACTAAGGTTTGAACATAGTCATCTGAATTAGTTGAATGGAATGATTCCGTGTATTTAGCACCGGATGATTATAAAAACATTGGAGTGCTAGCCCCACTCTTCCCCTAAAGCATTATTTTATTTTTTTATGTTTATTTTTGGCAAGAAGACAAGTGTATTGTGCCAACAGTTGTCGGCCCATCAAAAATTCCTTTTCCGAGGGTGTGTAATAGGAGAGAGTGGGGCTAGCAAAATCTTAAAAACTTATTAAGATCTGGTTTTTCGTGGTGCGTGGAAACTCATTTATTTACCTTGTTTTTTTTTTGCAGAATATGTAAGATTAAAGGTTATCAAGATCCTCCGATTGACACCCCGCCTCTTGCGTGAGTGGTAGGGGTGTGAAAGCGTCCAACTCAAAACCAATTGGCAATGAGTGGAGAGGCCTTACATGTATATAAGGCCACAACTATTTCTCTATTTAGTCGATGTGAGATTAATTCTCTTATACGCCCCCTCACGTGCAGCCCTAATTTTAGGTCTGTCACGTGCGCCTTTTTTTGGGTCGTCAATCATACAGCCTTTCTGTTTGGGTCTGTCATCGTGAGTGTGAGTATAATTTGGCCGTTGAGCCTTTTGGGCTCTGATACCATGTGAAAGCGTCCAACTCAAAACCAATTGGCAATGAGTGGAGAGGCCTTACATGTATATAAGGCCACAACTATTTCTCTATTTAGTCGATGTGGGATTAATTCTCTTATAGTGTGGCCTTCCAAGGGAAAAGTATGGGAATCTAAACCCCTGGGTACGAGCAGCAAGAGCTCTACTGGCCAAGCTAATTTCTGACCGGCTGACTTTATTAACGTAGGTAAATGATATCAACTACCAAAAAAACAAAAAAAAAAGATCAACCGATTGATAAATTAAGGGTGGTGTTATGTGCACATCTATATTTGATGACTACACCCTATTTAAAAAATTTCTTATATTTTAAAGTTTTCTATATTTTTAAATGTGCATCCCATTCTTAATTATTTTATTTTTCAACCTGACTTATTCTCTCCTCGCCATCACCTCTCTACGATCTTAATTAATAATTGTTTCTCCATTAATTAAAATTTTATCATGTGTTCTCATTTTTTAGTTTATTATAAGATTTTATTCATTTTATTGAAAGTTAATTATATAATTTCTCATATGCCTTTGATTTTCTTTGTTTAATCGACAACGATTGAAATTCAATTATTTGTTTGACAAATTTTGATTTTTTTAAGTTCCCTCTTTTTAAGTTAGAGAATGTGATAAAAATAAGAGAAAAAAAAATAGATTAATGATATTGAAAATTTTGTACACCACCATAGTGTACTTGTATAGATTATTACGCATAAATATTAAATAAGAAATTCCAACTATTTAATTAAACAAGTGGTGATTGCATTATTTATTCTTGAGTAAAATTACTCATAAATTAAAATGAAGCTAGCATTACCCCCTATTCTTATAATTAACTAGCAGATGGCAATCGCGATGCATGTGAGAGTGAGGGGAAGGTGTTAACCACAGTTAATAAGAGTTAAAAGGGACACGTGTTAACCCGCGGGTGCGATTGAACTCGCTAGTGGAACGTGCGATGCACGTGAGAGCGAGGGGAAGGAGTTAACCACAGTTAATAGGAGTTAAAAGGGACACATGTTAACTCATGGGTGCGATTGAACTCGCTAGTGGCACGTGCGATGCACATGAGAGCGAGGAGAAGGAGTTAACCACAGTTAATAGGAGTTAAAAGGGACACGTTACCTGCGGGTGCGATTGAACTCTCCCCGAGTTCAATCACGATTGGCTATGATTCTAAATAGATAGATGAGCAAGGGTTAGTTTGGGAATTAAAGTAAAACATTAAATCAAAGGCAAGGGGTAGTTTGGGAATTAAAGTAAAACATTAAACCAACGTTTTGTTTTTTTATAGAAGGGTAGTTTGGGAATTTTGGAAAAATCATCTACGCACCCTTTCGCATTATAATAGTAAAGATAAATTTGAAGTTTGATGAGTAACTATAAATTTTATAAGTAATTTTTTGATTTTAGTGTGCATTTAAAATGTTAAGAAGTTAATGGTGTGCAATCATCAATTTTAAAAAATAGGGTATAATCATTAAATATTAGGGTGCACCTAACACCACCCTATCTTAAAATTGTTTGATTTCTTAAGCTAAGAAACTAATCTCCGCCATATATTAATGTCCCTGGTTTCCAAGGAATGAAATCATCTATGGCCTCTCCAAGTGGCATTCCACGTGAAAGGTCAGGTCTCAATGGCCAAGTGGCATTCCCTGTGAAAGGTCATGTCTCAAGAGGCATGGCCTTGTACCAATTTCTGAATTTCATGCATTGAACCACTGGTATTGTATCCCCTGATTTGGGGGAGGTACTGGGTTCCATTTTCAAGTGGGTGGGAGTTTGTATATACTCTCCACCCGCCCACTAACTGAACAGATACTAACACCTAACCCGTTGCGGCCTAAACGTATATCTCCAACCAAAAAACAAATAAAAAAATAAAAAATGGAACCAAGTCGCCTGTGCTCTTCCCTGTGACTAGGATGTTTAAAGGAAGTTGTTTCTAGTTGTTAAATCCGTACAAATCTTGGCCTTTAAACACCTAAGGCTATAGGGAAGTTCGAACACAAACGATTTGGTTCCCCTTGAAAGGGGATGAGATTCGGTCTTGCTCTAGCAAGACCAAAACCGTCTTGCTCTTGATGGGCTTTCAACATGTGGCGATAAAAAAGGGAGAAAAGTCAAAAAAACTGAGGAGAAAATGAAATGACTTCTTCCTTTTTTATCGCCACATGTCGGGCAAGATGATTTTGGTCTTGCTAAAGAGATCCTTGCCTTTAACACAAGGAATGGCACTGGAAGACTAGACAACTTGTTTCCTATTCTAACCATGGTTAGTAATTTGATGTACAATAAAAGTTTGGTACCAGAATTATTCGAGTATAATTTGGAGTAGTCATTCAATAGTTTGTTTAAAAAATGGATAAAAAATGCAATGCATCAAGAGTACCGTGTAAAAACAATGAGTATAATTCGAGTTAACACTCAATATATAAAATTTCTAAGAGAAGATGTTAAATCTTGAATCTCATATTACAAAGAAAAGAAGAAAAGAAAGTGCAGTCGAATATTGAGAAATAAAGTCACTTGAAATTGCACACCAATTTTTTCAAAACCCAAGCCCATATAGGCTATTTCGAATATCTTTAATCCAATAGATTTTAATTAGTAGCCACACTCGAGACAAGAACACAAAGATTTTGTGGGACCAAAAGAACTAACATAAGAAAAACGCCCAAGCAGGGGAGAGTGCATAAGAACTAATAAGTGTGACGTGTGGCTAACATTCCCTATATTAGCAGCGGCGGAGCCAGGAAAGTCAAGTATTGTCCTGAATTTTTTTTTTTTTTTTTTTTTGGGGGCAATGGGTCCGGGAGAGCTATTATTTATTATTTAATTGTATTTTTATTTTATTTTTATATTTTATTTATAATAAAAATTATTTTTTTGGGCAAAATGCGTGGGCCTCTACAACCGACACGTGCCCCTTTTGAACACCCACTAACTTTGGTTAAGATTCACTCACCTCTAAGGTTCATCCATCTAATCTTAATTTTTAGGGAAAAAATATTAACCATAAGTTGATTAAGCTTAATCATAATTAAAGGAGGATCTATTAGCTGTAATATATCCCTTTTAACACCCATTAACTGTGGTTAAGATTCATTCACCCCTACCGTTAATCTGGATTTTTACAAGAATAAAAAATATTAATCCTAATTTGATTAAACTTAACCCCAATTAAAAGGAGATGGACAGAGCTCGCGTGGAAAAATGGAGGGAGGGGCATTAGCTCATAATTGGGGACCCCACCGTATATAAAATTTTAATACCATTTATTTTATTTTTTAAATCCAAATGATTGTTGCAAAATTTTGGGGGGGGGGGCATGCCCCCCATACCCACTACCGACTAGCTCCGCCCTGTATATAAGACGGCTTGAGTATTCAAGTCAAACATGCTCTCTTTCTCTGAGAAAACCGCTTGAAAGTCGAAACGTTCTTGTTAGCTCTTCACTTCGTCGATAAGCAATGGTGTGAACGAAAAAAAGGTCGGCTCATCTTCAGGTTCTTTGTAAAGCTACTATATATATTAATTCATAAGGTGGCATAGCCACTTAACTTAATTGGGGCGATTGAATTTTGAATTCCTATAGCCGTTGGTTTGACAGCACCAATACCAATAATGTTTCCGGGTTGCAGTAGAACAAGAGAGATGTCGGCGATGGTTTCGGCTCTAACCCATGTTCTGTCGGGTGATTTTACTTCTCCTGTTGTATCAAATCCAGCGACTGCGAGCTGTTCGTCTTCGTGGGGTGGAGGACAGAAGAGAGGACGTGAAGAAGAGAGTACTACTGGTGATCAGTTGTCTCAGTCTGCTTTGGAGGTTCATAGAGGGTTTGGTGATTTCAGGACTTCACAAGGAGACTCATCCTCTGCAGCACCAAGTAATCAGTTTCAAATCATTATCCTATTTTCTACGCTTTTCTTTATCTTTATTATTATTGTTAGGTGTAACCTGAATTTTCTGAAATTTCTAAACTACCATTTTATAAAACAAAACTTTAATTTAATGTTTTATTTTAATTCCCAAACTACCCTCATCTATCTATTTAAATAATAGAATCACAGTCAATCACGATTGAACTCGGGGAGGGTTCAATCACACCCTCAAGTTAACATGTGACCCTTTTAACTCCTATTAACTGTAGTTAACTCCTTCCCCTCGCTCTCACTTACATCGTACGTGCCACCCGTTAGTGTATATATATAGATATATATATAAAAGATAGTGGACTTCGATATTAGTTTTTATACTTCTATGATCTTAGCATCCAAATTTTTTTTTTCAAAAATTTCTCTATTTTTTCCTAATATTTAAGCGGTACATTTAGTTAGGCCCGATTGTGTGTGTTTTTTTTAAGCGTGTTTGATACCCTTCCAATAAATAGAGTGAAAGTGATGCTAACATTATCCAAGAATAAAAAACTTTAGGGTGTAATATTGCATGAGATATATATGAACAGTGTAGAGTTATATTCTTTATGGGAGGAGTACTGTTAGCCCTACTCTCGGTCAATCTTCACCAACCACTTGTCCACTTTATTAAAATTAAAGCACTTTTCCACAAAAAAAACAGTTGGGCAAGTGTTTGGTAGAGTGTGAGAGTATGAGTTGAGTGAGAGTAGGGCTAGCATTCCTCTCTTTATGGATATCATTATCTCTACCACATAGATTTAAAACAGTTTCATGGCGCATCACCACATTTTCTTTTCTTTTCTTTCCATTTACTAGAGCAATACAAGAGGGTTTTAATACTCTTATGTGATCAATGAAGAACTCAATTAAGTAGATTTCTTCAATTTTGTTTTTTTTTTTTTTGCAATTTCCTTCTCTACAGTAACAGAAGAAGGTCCTAGAATTACAGCAGCGACATCGAGTCCTCCTCAAGATGAGAACATTTCTCAAGGAGAGAAGAGGATAAAATACAGAGGAGTAAGACAGAGGCCATGGGGCAAATGGGCAGCCGAAATAAGAGACCCACATAAAGCTGCCAGAGTTTGGTTGGGCACATTCGAAACAGCTGAAGCTGCTGCAAGAGCTTACGATGAAGCTGCTCTGAGATTCAGGGGAAACAGAGCAAAGCTTAACTTTCCGGAGAGCGTCAGAGTCCGGCCATCTCTGACCGTTTCTCCGGCGACCCAACTGGCCATTTCTGATTTTCCGGCAACCCTTTTGCCTGTATCTCCATTGCCTCAACCATTCATTGATCAATCTCAAGCTACTCAGCAACTACAGAGCTATGATATTACGAGGGATTATTTGGAGTACTCTCAGTTACTTCAAAGTTGTAGTGATTTTCAAACACAACCCAGTGGTTTGTTAGAGCAGATGTATTATTATTCATCTTTGGGTTCTTCCTTTCAGGCAGCTTCCCCTTCGCTACCACTGCCTTCTCCGAATCAGCAAAGGGGTTATTTCATGCCACCGGAAACTCCTGGTCAGGGTAGTAGATCAGATTTTCCGGCACCGTCGTGGACGGCTTCCAGTCATTATCCTCCTAGCACTTCTTGTTGATATTAAATATTTGTTTTTTTGTTAGGTCATAGATGTTCTTCCTTTTTTATTATCAGTTTAAATACAAAAAGAGGAGCTCTGCTTCACGGCGCAGAGCGGACCATCCCTTTTTTACTTTTTACACTATCCAAATGATAACCTTGTAATTTCGTGTTTTATAAAATTGTCCGAGCTCAAAAATTACAAATCTGCCGTGATAGTGCTAAAAAAAGGAGTTCCACTTCAACACCATGAAACAGAGCTCCGGCTCAAAATTAATCTCTTTTATTATTACTTAGTTTTGCGTATTTGAATAGTAAATAGTATAATGTTTACATTCATGGGATCCCATGAAATGCATTATCATGACAAATCACCAAAATACTCCATAATCATGAATAACTAAAATGTTAAGCAGCCAGAATCACCCAAATACTCCATAATAGCAATTTATGTGATAACATAATACATTCCTTTATTAAGAAGGTTGAGCAAACAGGGGGTCCTCTTCAAGCATCTTCATTATTGAACTTTCAACATAAATTGGTCAATTATTGGATTTATTTTTCTTCGTGTCTAAACAAATAAGCATCAATAAACCCGAAACCTCATCTTCATCATCAAACTTGATTTCTATCACAAAGAAGAAGAAAAAAATCAAATGTAAATTATTATTTTTTTGTTAACCATCCTTTAACATGGCAGACAAAAAAGATGATGATAAAGTAAACAAACTTTTCCGAGTATAATCAGTATACATAAAAAGTTATACCCACAACTTATATTAACTTCTACTAAGAAGAGAGGAACTTCTACTAAGAAGAGAGGAAAAATGGTTATACCCATATATTATAATACTAACTTTTACCAAGTAGAGATCAAAAGAAGAGGATAAAAAAAATAGTTGTAGCATATAACAAAGAAAAAAATGCTTATTCTCAAATCTCACCTTTGATAGATTCACCTGTGCAAATGAATGCAAGATTTAAATTTGGTGAGCCCTCAATGATGTCCTTTGGAGTTAGGTATTTTTATAGTTCATTCTCTTGGCATGCTCTGTAATTAAAAAAAAAACATAATTAGTTAATAATTAAAGTAAAATATGTAATGACCTTCAAGCCATAAGATGATTCATATTTAAAGTATGACATAAACTCTAGCCCTTGATACTAAGATTTAAATGTATCCACTAAAAAAATACTAAGATTTAAAAGTAGGGTAGGACATAAGGCCCACAGTGAGAACTTATATATCACTTCGGCGACTGTTAAGTTCGTGGTAAGTAGAGTGAGCATGCAAATCAATCACACTTAAAATAATTATCCTAATAAGCCAAGTCATATATGGCGACTACAAACCGCGTTGCTAATAATCAAACAATAGTGCCTTGGTCCATTAAAAAAAGTGGTGATAATTTCGATCTATTACCTTCACATTAGAAGAAAAATTAGTAATGAATTCCTTGTAGGCTGCTTTCTTCATATGGAAATTCATCCCTCTCGTAAGACTTTTTGTAGGACTAAACCCATTAGCTCCTCTACATCCTGCAAAATTCAAAAAAAAGTAATCCCTTCTTGTTATTTTCAAAGGTTCTCCGACAATAGGCGGTGAGAGATAAAAAAAAGAAGAAGAAATAGACAGCAGGCGGTTGATAAGAAAGGGTAAAAAATTGAGAACATTCATGATAGAAGAAATAGGTCACAAGCACCTTAATGCAAGGGTGTGACTAATTAGGATAAACAACAAATCCAAGAAAAGTCAAACTATCCTTAGAACATGTTGCTTAACTGAAGAAAGAGAAGACAACGTCATTATCAAGGCATGTAATGAGAAACAATAATATGCAAGTTGAAAATATATTTTACCGTTGTGATGGCCCGGTTCGCTGTATGGAACATCGACAATCGAGGCTGATTACTTGTTGCTGCCATATCCTCCGGAAGTCTCATGGCCAAGCATAAGGATGTGGCCACGTAGTCGTGGTCCATCGCCGAGTTCGCCACGGTCGAATGATGGTACCTCCTTGGGAAGACGGGAGTCCAGATAGCGGGGCCATCCGTTGTTGCATCCTCCCGTGGTGCACCAAAAGGGACAGCAGAAGTAGTGGGAGCAGAAGCAGTAGCGGGAACCGCAGTGGGAGTGGTAGCAGTGGCCATGAGAGTGACCACGATGGTCAGAGGTTGACTGACAACCAAAGGTTGAGCCTGAGCAGTTGGCTCTTGAGTTTCTGGTCTAGCTGAGGACGAGGCCTTTGCAGCCGCCTCTTGTTGTTGGAGCCTTCTGTCATACTCCTCTTCTCTTCTTACTTTCTTGGTCCGCATGTCTGCCAGAGCTGCTGCTCTTTTTCTCTTATCTGCAACTGCTTCAGTTGCAGAAGGTCGGGAGGATGAATGTTTCTTGGATCGAGGAGGGGGAACTGGAGCCTTCCTAGGGGCTCTTGGTGCTCTGGATAGCAAGGGAAGTTGGTTGACCATCTCTTCTTCGACGTCTTCATCGAGGTAGATTGAAGGTTCTATTGGTCCCTGAGAACGGGAAGGATTTGGGTTCTGTACATTATCAATATTGTGATCTGCCTCCGGGATTTGCAGTGGCTTCCAAGTGACGTAATCGTCCCCCTTTTCCGTACGGATGTCCCTTAGAATTTTTTCCTCAGCTACAATTAGGCCAGCGAAGTTTGGCTTTGAAGAATCTGCATAGAAAGATGAAGTCAGTAACAACGGAAATAAGCAATAGAAATAAACAACGGAGTTTGACAATGGAAAGAAGAAAGACAACGGAGAACGGATCAACGACTACGAACCTTCGGAGAATGTATTGGGGACAGGACAAGCAGACTCCCCTCTCCAGGCACCGGAGACTACGAAAGGCATCTCCTTCCAGTGCCGTTCCAGGTCAGGTAGATGCATAATAAAATCAGGACGCTTGGAACGTTGACTCCAGGTGAAGTATTGTTTCCCTTCGTCCTCAGGGCCTCGACACCTGATAATGTGACGGAAATGGAAGACGTGCCTAGCTTCTATATGGTACTCGTCTCTGAGGAACTTGACCATCAGTGACATGTATTTATAAAATTTGGGGTGCATTTGACCCGGGGCCAGGTCAAGAATAGAGAGGACAGAGTCCTCGATGGGATCCAAGGAAAACCGAAGTCTAGCCTTGAACTGAGCGAGGTGAACAACGGTGCAGGAAGAACGATGATCGATGTGGGTGTCCTCCTTGAAGTGAAGGTGGATATGAGGAGGGATCTGAAATCGAGTTCTATAATGCTCGAGGGCATACTTATGCGCAGTTTTGGGTTTGGGAGCAGAGACAACTACCCCATGAGGGGTGCTACAAGAGCAACTAGCTTCATTAACACTAGCTGCTCTGACCTCTTGGATGGAATCCTCAGCAGACATGATTCAAGAAGTGGAGAAGAAGACACAAAGAAAATGAAGAGCAAAAGAATGAAGACACAAAGAGATAGAAGAAAATTAAGAAAGAAAAAAGTAAACCAGAGAAAAGAAACAGATCACAAGAAGATAGAAAAAGAAGAGAAAGGGGTCTTACCAAATAATGAGTTGTGCTAAGAAACTGAGAAAGCAAGGGAGCTAAATTTCGTCGATGAAGAGAGAATCCGGCAGAGTGATAGTATGCAAGAGTTTAAGGTGGGGAAGAAGAAGCACTGTTCCTTCGTATTTATAGGCAAATCAAAAGCTCCAGGACAAAAATAGCCTCTACCATTGTCTTACACGTATGAAAGAGCAGGGTCAAGATTGTCATTTGCATAAATTCAAATCGGCGTGTCAGACAAAAATTCTTGTAGGACGGAGGTAACCTTCATCTCCATCATACACGTAAGCATCGTCAGGGGCACCATCATCTTTTAGGCAAACAGAGTAACTGTTGGAGGGAATGAAGCGTCTCGAGTTTCTCAAAAGGCAATGATGATAGTCTGTCATGCATTAATGAGGCGTGACGGTTTTGTACACGTGATACAGCTGACACGATGCTACACGTTGGCATACAGTTATGCGACGTTTCGGTGTCCGTGAGGAGTCAAGTATTCCACTTTGTGCGCCGTTGAAGTTATGACACTTTGAACTACGTTCAAGGTATCATAAAGGGGCAATTTGTAATGGATAAAATTCGTAAAAGTAATTTAAGTATTGAAGATCGAGCTAGTTTTCGTTGTTATGTCAACAGATGGGAGACACGTACCCAAATTAAGAGCGAATCCGTGCACTTCTGGACAACGGACCCGTTGTCTCCATGACAACGTATTCGTTACCCGAAGGACGAATGTAGCCGTCCTCTTTGGACAACGTTTATTCTATTCATGTTCTCATATACAACGAGCCTGAATTTGAGTCAACAATGAGACCGACTCACAGGACGAAATAATTAGGAGGCAATCATTCTACTCTGTTGTTAGGTGAAAAGCACTGTCTTAACAATTAATGCATTTAATGCTAGTCATCTCAGTCGAGTTTCGACCCCAGACCGACCTTACGAATAGTAGGCTCACACGTGTGACACGTAAGACTCAAGATTTGTCTGACATATTTGCTAATGATTGTAAAGCAAGTGACATGGTCATCCATAGTCATCTATGGGCATACAGAGCTAAACCTATAAAACCACCAGAGACTCAGTGCATGATGATCACGAAATTTCATATTACTCACTCTTATTGCTTCAGCTTTTTTACTGTTCATCATCTTCTTCAAATACTAACTTTGGAATTGGAGTATCTTATAGGGTGCACACCCTTCTCTCCTTTACCTCATTAGCAATTGGAGCTTTATTATCTTCCTTCTACCAGTAAACTAGATTTCGAAACAGATACTGATGCGTGGGCACCCCAGAAAATTCCCACACAAAAAGTAAGTTCGATTATATATGCACAAGAGGAACAGCCATCTAAAACTAGGAAATGCTATTGAGATAGGGAATTAGTAAGTTGGTCGAGGTGGAGAAAAAGTGATATCAACTAACCAACTTAGCTTCGTGCCAACAAGGTCAACCATTGAAGCATTTTTTTTTAGTACTTTGGCAATTGATAGAGAAACTTGGATAGGAAAAGGATGATCTTTGTCAACTTGAAAAAGACTAATGATATAAACCGTGGAAACTTAAATCAGTGTGTACTGAGTAAAATTGATGACGACTAAGCTATAACTAACGCAAAATAACTAATGTTGTGACGTTTGAGCTTCCAATTGTGGTAGGTCATTCAATAGGAGGTCCCTTGGTGAGTTCATTTTAGGTGTGCAAGTCGCAGATTTTGTGTTCCCTTGATGCGATCATTAGGGCACACAATATTTTGTGTAGACTTGCACTCTCAAAATGGACTCTCATGTGAATGTTAATTGTAAATGATGTTTGTTGGTTGATATGAGTAGAGAGGGTAAATGCATACTCTAGGTTTCAAAATAACTGGAACCTAAGATTGATTGCTTTGGAAAGACATGAACAATGATCATGTGGTACTTAAGATCGATTGCTAGCTAGGGGATACTTAAAAGAAAGGATTCGTTTTAATAAATTTGGTTAATAAATGTTTTAGGATGAACCAGACGAGATTCAATAAACGCATAATTCAATAATTCGTTTGCTCGTTTCATTGAAGAGTAGTGTATCCAGACCGGCCAACTTTTCATTTCTACAGTGAATTGTCAAATTCCTACCATGTTTTGAGATGGATAAGGGTTTACGAGCACTGGCAGCAGGTAAATTTCTTAATCATAATTGATGATTCAACTTTTAAAAACCTGATATGTGCTGTTGCGTATTAGCTCAGCAATTTTATGTCTTGGAGTTTTTGTAAAAAATTCAAATTGTTTATTTATTTATAAAACAAACTTATCTCCAGATCCGACATGAATAAGAAGTAATGATCCTATTACTACCTAAAACAGTTTTACAAACTATGGCCTTCCCTGTAAGTACCTATGTCTTTAGGTGCTGCCTATATGATAATGTATACTAATGATACAATTATTTTTTAGACACGTGTAAGTTTTGATATTTTTTTCGTATCTATATTATCATGATCAAATCATCATGATATGTATATATTATATATTATCGTATCCAAACTATCTATGTTATAAAGCAAATTGGGCATACGAGGCTTTGCGTTGCATCTCAAGATCTATGTTATAAAGCCAAGCCATTGGTACTAGGGTTCACCCGCCCATCCTTGGTTTTTGTTTTCTTTCTAAATATTAATAATTTTTTTAAATATTTTAATATTAAAAAAGTGTTTAAAACAATTATTAAATTTTAAAAAAAGAATTAATATTTAGGAAAAAAAAAACCAAGGATGGGTGGTTGAACCATAGGGGTGAGTGAATTTAACCCCATTTAAAGGGTGTCAAAAAGGACACGTGGCCACCTCAAGGGGTGTCAAAAAATGACACGAGGCCACCTCAAAGGGTGTCAAGAAGGACATGTGGTTACCACAATGGGTGTCAAAAAGGACACGTGGTCACCCTAGAGGATTTGATTTCATTTAAAAATGAAGGGACAATTTCGTATATGAGAAAAATGGAAAATGACAACTTTAGAAATGGTATTTTTAATGGTTCATACCATTTTATCTCATGATATCATTATTCCATCAGTTGACTAACGGTCAACTGGTGAAAGGGGTGTAAGTGTCACTATTTTGAAATGTAGGGGTACCTAATGTATTCTCTGAAACCTAAGGGGGTCTATGTGTATTTTCGTCAAACCTCAGGGGGGTGTAAATGTATTTTCTCCTGGAATCAATTTGAAAGTTGGGGGTCTTTTAAGAGTGGAAAATTACCTGAACTACCCTTACTTTAAGGAAACATAGGTCAAAATGGACTGTCGTGGTCGATAGGCTGTTCATGCATAGCCCCATATATTTATTAAGCCCTTTAGTGTCTTTTATATTGTACCCCTATTGATTAAAAATTTTATTTTATGGTTAATAATATTATTTCAATATAAAAATTTTGCATACTTTATTACTATCATTTTAATATATGGGTTACGCATAATATATTCATCACTATGAATGAAAGGGAAAATTACCGGGAAGGACACACGTCAGTCGCAGCTACTCACACTCTGGTTTACTGGTAGAAGGTGGGAGTTTAAGGGTGTGATACCCTGACCTACACTCCGATGATAAAGTAAGTAGGTGGAGAAGATGATGAACAGTAACACGTACAAAAGTTCTCGATTGATTCTTAAGCACTGAAAACAATATATATGTCTGTCCCACAAGCACTGAAATTCTTGGGATATTTATAGGTTAACCTTGGTATGACCATAGATGACCATGGATGCCCATACCACGTGCTTTGCACTCATTACCAAATATGTCAATAAGAGTTGCCACCTGTTGCATCACACGTGAGAGCTTACTATGATTTCAGTCAGTTGGGTCTGACAGCACGTAGAAGTGACCAGCATTAAATGCCAAGACAATGCTTTCGGCCTACTTGTCAGAATAAACGATCGCCTCCTTATCACTTCCTCCTGCGAGTCGGTCTCGTTGTTGACTCGAGCTCGGGTACGTTGTATATGTCTTAAAATAAGGTCTGGACATCGTTATTTGAGTTACAACAGGCTCGTTGTTCATATGACAACGAAAACGTTGTCGAGAGTATAACGTTTACGTTGTGCATAAGACAACGGATACGTTGTCAAGTCATAACGAAAACGTTGTTTACAAGACCACAGATACGTGTGCATCAGACAACATTTTATCCTTCTATTTTAAGCACGTGACCCGAACGCATGTCCACGTGTCACTTTCGTGAACAAAACAACAAAAGCTAGCTCGTTCTCCAACGCTCAATTAGTTTTACGAATTTTATCCCCTACAATGAATATAAAAAAAAAAAAAAGGATCGTTTTATTCTGATACCAGCCACTTCTACTGATAGGAAGAAGTTAAGAGCTATTATAACACGACTTAGAAGTAAGTATGATATTCCCTGAGTTTGTTCATATCTATTATCTTGTTGAAGATTCATGGGTTAATCCTTATGGGGAGACCCGCACAATTGTACGTACAAAAGTTGACAGCATGCCTTCGTTTTTCTTTAGAGCCATTAATTGAGGAGGTTCTTAGAGAGGTAAATCTTGCCTCCGGGCAATTGCATCCAATTTTTTTATAGATTTATGTCTAAAGTTTTCATATTCAATAAAGATTGATTTAAGGTAGGATTGAAGGGAATTTTTATTTTCGTCATACCAAACAATGTCCAAAGGCTAAAGGTGATTTCTCTTATTGGTCTATTCGTTGTGGGGTTGGTGAGCTTGTTCATGGCCTCGTTGAATTGGAGAGAAATTGGAAGAATTGGAGAGAAATTGGAAGACTATGCCTTTGATAATTTCTAGGGAGTGGAGAACGTCAAGGGATCAGGGTGTTCCTAGTGCGTTTCAATCAGGGGCAACCAAATGTTTAGCTATTTGGAAAAAAAAAAAACCACATTATTTTGGATGGTTAAAATAAGGGTGTTATTACAAGCACACGAACATTTCCTTATTATACACCAAACTTATAATTTACTAACTATACACCATTAAATACATTATATTCTATGAGCAAACCAAAAGCAAAAAAAAATTGTCATTAATTTTCTAGTGATACACCAAACTTAAAAAAGATTCAAGAGAGATGGTCTTTCTGGGTTTTGGTATTGATGTATTGTTTCTTAGCATGGGGAGCTCTTTTTGAAGTCGAATCAACCTTCTTCTTCGAGCTGCTTCGCAAACAACATGACGTGCAGGTCTCTCGATTTCCCTCATTGATAAAACTCCCTAAAAGAGACAAACCCTACAATTTTTATTCCCGCAAATAGCAACAGCAGCTTGTGATAGAATTGACAAGAAATCTGAGGGTCCTCAATTTAAGAACCACTTCAAAGAAGCAGGAAAGAAATTATACCAAACTGGTAGATTATTGAGGCTACCACGCTAGGCTTGCTAGCTGACTCATCGACTTCATATTTTTGTATGTAAAATTATGTCAGTGAATTAAATCACTCTACTGATGGGAACCATATTAGATGACTGATGAGAAACACATAAATTCAACCCTGCAAGCAGATTTCTCTCGAATCTGTTGTGCTCAGACATAGTAACTAGTAAATGCAATCCTCTTCCCACAATCTTATCGGCACAAAACCAGGCAAAGCACTCCAACCCGAACAGAGCAGCAATGCTAGCATCCTCAACCTTTAGCACTGCTTGTTCTTTAATCACTCCAGTTGATCATTATCATCATCGTTGTAATCATATCTATTTTCTGTTTTTGTAAATATCTGTATTTTGATTATTGACATAAATTGGTCATTTACTTGCAACACAGGAAAAGTCTAAGAAGATGGATGGATGATGATGTTGGAACCCAGATGGCACACGTGGTAAAGATCAGTGCATGGCATGTGGAAGTTGAAGTTGAAGTTCATTTTTTCTAAAATATCTGAAAAAGTGTTGTTTTTGGGTGGGAATTCTTTTCTGCTTGCAGGTGTGGGAATGAAGAGATTTTGAAGGGGTATGATTTGAATTCTCATGAAATGTGAAGTCTGGGTTACTTTGCTTAACTGTCTTTGTATGGCTGCTCTATGTAAGAGCCTTAGAATTGGTATTTCTCATCAATGTCTTTGTGTATTTACAACCACTTGTGTGGGAGTGGGACAGTGGGTGTTGGTCTTGTATGAATTTGTCCTAGTACAAATTCCCATGCCATGATCTCCTTACCTTCCTGTATTTATTTTGTGATGGTTCAGGAATCAGGATCTTTGCATCTCACTTAACCCCACATTCTTGTAAATTATATATGGTGTGTAGGGACCAGGGAGGCTTGTGAAAAAGAAAAAATAAAAAAATGAGCAGTGCCCCGCGGACCCATGGGTCCGTTTCATATCTTACCCCCCCCCCCCCCCCCCCACATGTCCTCATGCCCTTTAATCCTGGTTAAGCTTAACTAAATTAAAACTAAGATTTTAGTTTTTTTTTTTTGAAAAACCAAGGTTTGATTGCTTAACCCTAGGGGTGAGTAAATACTAACTACAGTAGGTAAGTATTTAGAATTGGGGCGTCGACCAACGAGGACTGGCCCTTCCGTTATAAAATGGGAGGGTATGTTTACTATTTTCCATAAAATATTAGGGGTGGCAAATGGGCCAAGTTTGGGCTTTAAAGCCTTTGTAAATATGTCGGGCTTTAAGTTGGGCCTATAAAAAAACAAAATTCAAGCTCAAATCCGGCCCATTGCCATCCCTACTGTAAACATTGATTGGGCCTGGGCCTGGGCCTGGGCCTGGGCTGTGGTTTGCGGTTTGCCCAAGCATGGTTTATTAAGTTAATGAACCTTGCAATCATGCCCATGTGCACCCCAATCATTGGCGGGGAATTTTTGCATTTTCAGTTGGTTTGTTTGGGCATTGATTTCTAAAAGTTTCAGAGCCCAACTAAAAAGTTGGAGCTCTGCTTTAATTCAAACTCAAACAAGTTTCATCTGGTTTTGCTCTCTTCATGACAATGAACCATAAGCTGATAGAAGCCACCTGAATTCCACAAGATAAATGGACAACTGAGACAATATCTCAAGAAACATGTATTAGAATTATTAGATTTTAATTAGGGGTTTCAATGGGCTGGGCCTGGGCTTCAATTTTCGTATTTTTGACCTTGGCCAGTGTGAGCTCTGCCTGTTCACAAGAGTTTTTGTGTGTGTGTGTGTGGCCGGAATTCGGAATTCACTCGTTGACATCCGTAATTTGAACACTGTTATCTTCGTTTATAAATTTTCTGATTTGTAGTATTTGGTCTTGACTTATTCTTCCTACGAACCATCTCAGCGCGGACCGGTCTGACCAGCCGAAGATTTTGTTGACACTTTGGTGGGATGTGTTGGGAGGAACTTGTTACATCAAAATGACTCTGCAGACTCCATAGTCGTCCCTGAGAGGAGGGTACCCCAAGCTTCTTCATAACCAAAAGCAGTCCAAGCTACTTGCAATTAGTATTGGGGACCCATTTTGATATATGGTTTTGGATTAGCTTTGATTTGTAACAAATAGCATCATCTATTTCACAGTAGTTGAAGAAGCAACTTCTTTTCAAACTGGAAGGACTTATGGTAGAAGTTGCAAAATATTGAGTCTAAGTTGACTTTGACCTGCACTCATATTTGTATTGATTCAAGGTTTTAATGATAAGTAGCAAACCTAGGATATCTTCATTGGTTGGGAATCCTTGGAGGTTCATCGACCATACCTTCCATTTCACATTTCTTTTTAGACAGTGAACTCTACCATTGATGAGTGTTTTGTTTCTCATAGGGATGGCCATATTTCGTATTTCTCATTAATGAGAATTAGAAAATTCATCTTAAACTAATTTTGATGCATTTTCTTTTTTATTTATATAGATCTTTTGAATCCCATGAGGCAGGGGTGAAGTCAGGATTCTCTTATAGGGGGGCTAACAATGGGGGTTAAGGGGCGCATTGTTAGCCCACCGTGTCTGTTTGTGCCCATTTGCGCCTCAAAATTTTTGTTTTGAGGGCCAAGTTCTTGGGCCACCGTGTCTGTTTGTGCCTGTTTGTAAAGAATAGTTTTTTTCTAAAAAATTTAGGGGGCTAGATGTTGAAAAAACTATCCAATAATTACTAATCTACACGGAATAGCAAATACAAAATCTAGACCATGTCATTTACATTATTCTACTAATGGAAATAGTACAGAGATAATTTACTTACATTTAATGGATGTAAGAGATGAATATAATAACAATAAATCTGAGAATCGCTTCAGAGTAAAGAACAACAACCTACAATTTGGGTGTCTTCTCTTCTCTGCTCGGGTTTCAATTGATGGGGCTTGTAACAACGTGAGTGAGAAGATGGATTATCCCAAATCTTTAAATAACCCTGTAACCACACATCACAGATCCAAGGGTTATGGGAAGTAACACCAAAATTTAACAGCATTCAACCCCAACCATTTTCTTTATTTAAAGGGTATGCACATGTCCTATGTTGACCACTTCTTTAATGAGACCCGTCATTAACCAAAATTCTCTCATTTGGCGATAACTAATCTTGGGTTTTATAAAACACGCAAGATTGCGTATGGCCAAATAAAAGAGTTGCACAGAATCAAAACTCTTACAAACTCTCACTTGGTCCAAGCAATCTTAAGAGAATAAATAAAGAAAAGACTCCGCAGATCGAAACCTTTAAAAATCACGAATGACCTCTCTATTGTTTTTTTTTGAAAAACTGTTGTTGCCAGGAATTAATGTCCTTATACTTTCACTCCAAAACAAGAGTATCACTAACGGTGATCATGGAAGCACACAACATCTACTAGTGTTTATTACCATTATGCAAGTCACTCCATGGTCAAACAGTTAATAACACTAATGTTTCAAAGAGGAACTATATGGTGGATATTGTGGTGTGACAAGGAAAATACACAACCTTATGTGATCAAATATGTGTAAGTTCATAAATGTCTACGCTACATGCATTCAAGCATATGCATGTCATTCCGATACTTTATGACATCCGTTATGTGAAGCCCACCACCTTGTATCCAGAATGAAGGCCTCAAACATGGTGCCCAATCATGTTCAGCCCAAGCGACTTGAGAACTTTGTGCATGCTTTCGGGCCAACTTGACATCATTGACACCCGCCGTCTGAATACCATCACTTGATGTCTATCCTCTTGCATGTGCATTTAAACATATGTATAACCAAAAGATGCATCAAATTTATTTGCATAACCATAACAATATAAAATGAGTGCAGCATCATAACATGTATATCATAAGATTGCTGGAAATAAAACGCAACAAACACTCTCACCAAAACAAAAGAATCAAAAGACTCTAAAACACTCATACGGGTTACATGTTCCTTAAAAATTCTAACAGAAAGTCCCTTAGTCAATGGATCATCAATCATAATCAAAGTGGATAAATGGGGAATAACGATCAAACTAGCTCGAACCTTCTCCCGTACATACAAATACTTAATCTCTACATGTTTGTTCTTGCTTGTGACATGATTGTTCTTAACATATTGAACGACAACTTCATTGTCACAATGAACTTTAATTGGTCGCTCAATGGAGTCCACAATCTTGAGCTCACTGATAAAGTTCTTCATCCAAATCACCTGCTGTGTTGCCTCATAACAAGCAACATATTATGCTTCCATGGTAGAAGATGCCTCCAAAGATTGCTTGGCACTTCTCCATGAAACAACACCTTGAGCCAACAAGAATACATACCCTGACATCGACTTCAAACTATCCTGACATCCAGTAAAGTTAGAATCTGAATAACAAAACAACTTCCAGTTCATCACATCTCCTGTAAATCGGCATGAAGTCTTTAGTCCTTTGAAGGTACCGAAGTACTTTCTTCACTGCAGTCCAGTAAACAGCTTCAGGATTCTTTTGATATCTTCCCAACATCCCCATAATGAAACTCAGGTCAGGCCTAATACAAATCATGATATACATAAGACTACCAACTACGGAAGCATATTCAGTAGAATCCACTTGAAGTCTCTCAACTTCATTTTTAGGACATTGACGATTATTGAAAATGTCTCCCTTAACAACTGGAGCATCTTTGGGGCACAATTCTACATCGTGAATCTGGCAAGCACTTTGTCAATGTAAGCCCTTTGGGATAATCCCAAACAACCCGAACTGCGATTTCTGGTGATCTTGATACCCAAACACAGCCTGCCTCTCCCATATCTTTCATGTCAAAATTCCTTCACAAGAATAGTTTGGTATCATGTAGCATGTGAATATCATTGCTTGTCAGAAGAATGTCATCAACATACAAGACAAGTATGATAAACCTACTCCCACTCACCTTAAGGTATATGCACCGATCTATCAGATTTTCCTGGAAACCCTGCTAAACAACAACTTGATCAAACTTCAAGTACCATTTCCTAGAGGCCTGCTTAAAACCATAAATTGACCTCCTCAAATTACAAACAAGGTCTTCACTTCCAGGTGCAACAAAACCTTCTAATTGATCCATGTAAATCACATCTTCAAGCTCACTATTCAGGAATGTAGTTTTAACATCCATTTGATGAAAGTTCTAGATCAAAGTGTGCTACTAGAGCTAAAATGATCCTGAGAGAGTCCTTCTTCGAGACATGTGAGAATGTCTCTACATAGTCAATACCTTCCTTCTACTTAAAACCTTTGGCCACAAGCCTCGCCTTATATCTTTATACTTTCCTTTCAGAATTTCTTTCGATTTAGTAAATCTACCTATACCCAATGACTGAGGAATTAACAGATAATGAGGTGAGATTCTAAACAAAATACCTTTACATAGACTCTAATTCCTCTCTCATTGCATTCAGTCACTCGAGAGAGTGCTCACTATTCACAACATCTAGAGAACTGGAAGGATCTTCTAAGTTGTTAATGTCACATTCATCCAGATATACCTCATGGTTAGCAAAAATAGCTGACTTCTATCCCTAGTAGATTTCCTATAAGAAACTGGTATCTTGGTAATTAGAGTGACTTAGCATGCTGCGAACAACATCCAAATAGACAAATTTCCTTCCTTTGGCTACTTCCAGCTACACCATTCTACTCCAGAGTCCCATGAGTAGTGTACTGAGGCACAATATAATGTTCACAACGGGAATTGATAAAACCACTGGACTAACCTCATCCACATCAGCTTTCCCATAGTATTCACCTCCCCTATGAGAACGAACAGTTTTAATCGGCCTGTCCAATTGCTTCTCCACTTCAGCCTTGATCTGCTTGAACTGCTCCAAAGCATCAGACTTATGATGAATCAGAAATACGTAGGCATAACGAGAGAAGTCATTGATAAAACTGATGAGGTATCGCTAACCACCTCAAAATGCAGTAGGGAGAGGTCCACTTCAGCCTTGAACTGCTTGAACACCTCCAAAGCATCAGACTTATGATGAATCAGAAATACGTATGCATAATGAGAGAAGTCATTGATAAAACTGATGAAGTATCACTGACCACCTCGAGATGCAGTAGGGAGAGGTCCACATATATCAGTGTGAATCAGGTCTAAAAGACCAGTACTTCTAATAGCTCAATTTCTAACTCTTAGTCATTTCCCCTTAATACAGTCCACACAAGTCTCGAAGTCAAAAAAGTCTAGGGGCTCCAGAACTTCATACTTGACTACGGACTCTAAATGCTTCTTAGATATATGTCCCAATTTACGGTGCCACAACATAGAAGAATCCTTTTTCTGTCTAACACGTTTAGAACCAGCAAGCGAAGCAACAGAATCAACAGACATACACAATAAAGATGATGCAAAACAAGAATCCAATACTAACTGATAAAGCACATCAACTAAGATACCATTTCCAATAGTCTGGAAATCATGTCTAATGGAGAGCATACTCCCCTCAAATAAAAATCCACAACCAAAAAAATCAAGTCTAGAAACTCAAATAATATTTCGTCTAAATGGTGACACATAAAAAGTATACTCTAAATGTAAAATATGTCCAGAATCCAAAATCAACCTACAAGTCCCAACAGCTTCCACCACCGCTGGTGCAGAGTTTCTCATAAACGACAGCTCCTCAGCCTTGACCCTTCAGTGACGAATGAACCCTGGAAGAGAATGAGAAATATAGACAGATGTACTTGAATCAATCCACCACGTGTTCGAATGAACATCCACTAGATTTGATTCAAAACACACTAAGGACAAATCAATACATTTGTTCTTCTTCTTTGCTCATTCCTTATACTTGAAACAATCCTTCTTTATGTGACCCTTTAACTTGTAGAAAAAATATTTTATCTTCTTGGGTTGTATAACGATCCATTTCCCTTGAAATTGTTCTACCTTTCCTCTCCCTCGGGACTGAGGTCCTGATTTCTGCCTTGAACTATGTAATGGCCAGAGTTTTTTAAGAATTAGGCTTCTTGAAACCTTCAGTCTTGAAGTTCTTTTTGCTTCTAGAATTGACTGCCAATTATGCACACTCAACCTTACCACGCTTCATGCACTCTTCCTCATTGACTCACACAGCTATCAGCTCATGTAAGTCCCACTTCCTATCTCGGGCACTATAGTTAACCTTAACAACGTCAAAGGATTGAGGAAGCAAAGCTATGGCCAAATGAACCATGATAGATAATCAACTTAGAAATCTTCAGAATATACTCCCGAATATTTCTAGCACCATCATATTTCAGTAAGATCAAATAAGTTAGACAGTTGTACTGGAGAGACCTAATAGACCTCATAAATTGCTTCTTGATAATATCAAAGAGCACCTTAGTAGTATCAGCAGTAGGAATACCACCCATGATGACTTCCTGAACAGAAGCCCTAATGATCATGGTCATCCTATTGGCATTTTCCCACTTTGAATGCAAAGACCCGTCTGAGTCCGAAGACTCAATAGTGGGAGCAACCAACTTGTCCTCCAAGAGGACAAAGTCGTAATCAAGGTAGCCTAGAACAATGTCTAGGTGCATCCTCCAAGAACAAAAAATTGAGCTATTCAAAGGGTCAATCCCAGTCAAGTGTTTGTGAACCATAGATCCGTCCATAGCTGCAAATAATAATATTTCTATGTTATGGTTTGTAATACAAACTATTGCACAAATTATAATACTTTACTTGGTTCTTGTCTTTGCAAACTTTAGTTTAACTTAATTATTCTAACCGATCTAAGGGTTGAGCCGGATTAGCTGAAGTGGTTTATTTTAAAATGCTTCTTCCACTTTACGGGACAGGTGGGCGCATCATCTAATCATACATTTTGGTAAGAGATTTTGACATACAATTCACCCCCAAATGGCGACAATAGTCGCGCACAGAACTAACCTATCATGTTTTGGATCAATCAGGACACTTCCACACCTTTGGGCACGATGGTTTTCCTTCTTTTAACGTCACACACAAGTTATTCTGCTTCACTCAGTCTACAAGAAGTCTCTATACACCCTTGAGAAAGACTAGTAATTCAATGCAGTTAAGTGCAAACTTACAGTCTAAAGGAGACAAAAATCTCCAATTTGAAGGACCATATACTCCTTAGGACGGTCACCTTTAGGCAAGACAATCTAATCTACTTCAGTTATGCTCCTTCGAATCACTGCCTTACAGATCATTCCTAAACCCCTATAGGATTGATCTAAACCTTAGTACATGCACTAAAAGAAGTCCTTTATAGTACTCAGAAGAACAAAATGACCCAAAATATGAAACCAGAAGATCCAAAAACCCCAGAAAAGGTCGGGCACTCCCCTACACGTGTCCTAGGGACGTGTTACGCGCACCAGACACTCCCTGTGAGTATCACGTGCGTCTCACGCTCCGGAACTACGCATCACGCGCCGGAACTGTAATTCACACGCGTGACTGCGCATCACGCGAGCGCGGTTTGGCGCGCTTACGCGGTCCGGTCTAGCTCAACCATCGGTCCGGTCCAATTGAACTGGGTCAGGTCAACCCAATTTGGGTCGGGTCAGAACCCATTTAGGTCTGGTTCGGCTCGTGTCAACCATTCGGGTTGACCCTTAAGACACTTCTTCCCAAACCGTAAACAGGGTTAAAAATAATTTGTTTTTTGATTTAGAAACCCTAAAGCCCAACCACCGTTACCCTTTCAAGGGGTGACCTACCGGTCACCATTCCAGCAGCCGCCTGTACCAAAAGTTCAGGCACACTCTGGCGACCAAAACCCTGTCGGTGACTGACAGTGGCGGAATCGCCCTCCAACTGAAAATGGCAGAAAAACCCAAATTTTTTTGTTTTTATGTTTTTTTTATTCTTCCTTTATCAATTGTAACATTCCGAATTCAATAAAAGGTATAATTCTGCCCAAATGATTTCCAGAAGATTAATTATAACCAAAACAAAATGATTATAATAATCAATAAAATAATCTCTATTTTAGAATAACATAAAAGCATGGTACAAATCTGCTTTTGATACCAATTGTTGGAAAAACTATCCAATAATTACTAATCTAAACAAAATAGCAAATACAGAATCTAGACCATATCATTTACATTATTCTACTAATGGAAATAGTATAGGGATAATTTACATACCTTCAATGGATAGAAGAGATGAATATAATAATAATAAATCTAAGAATCGCTTCAGAGTAAAGAACAACAACCTGCAACTTTGGTGTCTTCTCTTCTCTGCTCAGGTTTCAATCAATGGGGCTTGCAAAAACGTGAGTGAGAAGAGGGACTATCCAAAATCTTTAAATAACTCTGTAATCACTCATCACAAATCCAAGGGCTATGAGAAGTCACACCAAATTCTAACGACAGTCAATCCCAACTACCTTCCTTATTGAAAGGACATGCACAGGTCTCATGTTGACCACTTTTTTAGTGAGACCCGTCATTAATCAAAATTCTCTCATTTTGCGACAACTAATTTGGGGTTTTATAAAACACGCAAGATTGCGTAGGGCCAAATAAAAGAGTTGCACGGAATCAAAACTCCTACACTAGAGCCTCGTCCCCGGATCCGCCCCTTTCATAGGCTATCAATCCTATAAATACTATAGTAAACTTTTTTTTTTCCCAAAATTTTAGTGGAGGCTTCAGTCCCCCTAGCCCCCATGTGGCTCCGCCCTGCCATGAGGTTGCCTTACCAAAAAATAAAAAATTTTAAAAAATCCTTAAGATGGGCTTGTTCTAAATGCCCCCCGGACCCAAAATAAAAATAAAATTCTCATGAGATTGGTCATGATATCAAGTACTAATGAGAAAAACTTTTCTACGATAATTTGGAAAGCAAAGGTCCACTCACCACTTACCAACCCATTAACCAGTAGACTCTGGCTCTACCCTAGCTCCCTCTAATAACCAGGCAAACGTGATTCGTTGGGTCCCAAATCAGGTCCTACAATGACAATGCAATTGTATGATTATAATGGAGCCGCAGCACATTAACTCAGTGAAACACAGAAATCACTTGAAACACAGAAATCACTAGGACCAGATTCATCAAAGTCAACATGTCAAAAGTTAATTGGTACTTTGAGGAGTTCGTTTCCATATTTCCAGGGTCAGGATTCTCTCAAGTTCAACTTGAGAGAATCTCTCAAGTTTGAACCCTTAGAGGTTGCCACGTGTCTTTATTTGACACCCCTTAACCATGGGTAAGGTTCACCCACCCCTAGGGTTCACTCACCCATCCTAGGTTTTTTTTTAATATTAATCATTATTTTTTAAATTAAAAAACTGTTTTTAAAGTTTTTTAATATTAAAATTTTTAATTTAAAAAGAATAATTAATATTTAAAAAAAAAACCAAGGATAGTTGGGTGAACCCTAGGGGTGGGTGAACCTTACCCATGGTTAAGGGGTGTCAAAGGAGACATGTGGCGACCTCTAGGGGTTCAAACTTGAGAGATTCTCTCAAGTTGAACTTGAGAGAATCGTGGGCCATATTTCCATGGCGCGAGCTGTGTGTTTCCAACTCACTTTATCATTAATTATACCTTCCAGTGAGATCGAATCACAGCCAATCACGATTGAACTGGGGGAGAGTTCAATCGCACCCACAATTCAATACGTGTCCCTGATAACTTCTATCAGCTATGGTTAAGATCCACTAACCCTTAGGGTTCAATAATCTAACATTTTAATATATATATATATGGAAAAACTAGAGTTCACGAATGCGTGAACTCCTTAAAAGTCACGCAAGTGTAAATCAAGTAGTATTTGTGTAATTAAAACCAAACATGATAGACATTATTGTAATTATGAAATATATTTCATTTTTAAAATGACCACCAATTCAACCTGTAATTACAGGGCATGCCATCCAAATTCAACCTGCGTGATCTTTTACTGTTGTTTCACGCACTGCGTGAACAGTAGCAGCCCTCATATATATATATATATATATATATATATATATATATATATATATATATATATATATATATTTAACTATGGTTAAGAAATTTTAACCCTTAGATTTAATATTTTTAAATATTTTTTCTTCTAACAACTATGTTTAGATTATTGAACGCTAAGGGTTAGTGAATCTTAACCATAGTTAATAAGAGTTAACAATGACACGTAATTAGTTGCGGATGAGATTAAACTCTTCCATAATTCAATTGCGATGGGCTATGATTCCATCTCACTTTCAGTAGTGTTTATTTGCGCATTCCACGTGTAGGCCAATCTCTAAAGGTTACGTTTGTTTGTTTGTTTTTGTTGTAGCCGTTTGACTATGACCAGCTATTGGCCCTCGTTATCATAAACTCACAAGCAAAATTCATTTTCTCTTATTATAAAATATTTCTACTTAAAAACTAAGAATAATTTTACATTTTTAGATAATTCATTTTCGAAAATTTGACTTTGGACCACCTTGTGAAGGATATGTAAGCAGTTACGCATCATAATGACCCCTCATTGACATTTTCTGTGATGACATTATATTTTAATAGGACACCCATGCGCACATGTTAGACGAATTCTAGATCTAAAATAACCCAAATTTATGGGAAATCTCAGTGTTGAAATTAAGAATTTTGGACAAAATGGACTTTCCTTCTAAACCCCCCACAGGCCACTAGGTAGGCTAGGGTTTGCGCGCACCTTAAAACTCTACAAAATAAATCCAAAAATTTTCAACTTTGAAGTTCTTTAGAGAAAAAAAAAGTATAGAAGTAACAAAAGAATACGTATTGAATATTTTATTATAAATATCATTTTTTTTTTTTTTTTTGTGATTAAGTAACTAATAAAAACTAGATTGTAAGTAATACAATATCATGATTTTATTATTTACACATCTTTTAGACAAAATTTAATTAATAGGTAGTTTATTAAAAATAAAGGAAAATAGATATGAGATATTATATATTAAAAGTCATTTTATGTAGGTATCAATAAATTTTAAGCACCACAAGCAATATAATAGAAAATGTACATTGATTTAATTGGACATGAAGAAATTACCATTAATTGGCGAATGAAATATGCATAATAGTGGACAAAGACCTGAAAGATAATACTGTAGAAATTTAAGAGAGTAAACTATAAGTTAATTTCAACTTTAGAATGTTAGGTAAGGTGTAATCCACACGTGCGTTGCACGTGAGAGAGAGTGGAGGGGGAGAGAGTCAGAGAAGAGGGAACCTAGTGAGGGGCATTTTAGAAAAAAATTAAAGAATATTTTGAATATAAAAACTTGAGAAACATTTTAGGTAAAAAAATTGTAAGGAACATGTTGGTTATAGAAACATGACATAGGGACATTTTGAGAACACAAAAATTGTAGGGGCATTTTGGATATAGAAAAATTGAGGACATTTTGGGTATAGAAAATATTGAGAGACATTGTAAAAATAAAAATAAAAATGAAATATGGACAAACTTGAAAAGCATTTTGAGTTTAAAATTTTGACTTAGAGACATTTTTAGGACATTTTGACTAAAGACAAATTGACGGCATTTTAGGTATGAAAACTTGACTTAAGAATATTTTGAGAATAAAAAAAAACCCTAAGGGACATTTTGACCAAGAAAATAAAAAATATATATTTTTAATAATAAAAAGACATAATCCAACCAGATCGATCGAACTGAGAATTGATCAACTAGCCAGTTCAATGATCGGTCTAGTTATGAAAATATTACTTTATATATTAATAAATAACAGTTTTAGGATTATATTAAATTTCAATCAACTTTTTGAGTCCAATATTTTGTCTTGGTGAAAAAGTCCTTTATATTAATAAAAACTAAAATGAATGATAGTTTTAGAATCAAGTAAAATTTGGTCAACATTTTGAACCTACATGTAAAAGCAGTTTTGAAATTAATAAAACTTCAATCAACTTTTTGAACTCATATATTTAAGGGCAATTTTAGAATTAACTAAAATTCAACCCATATGTATAAAGTTAGTTTTGGAATTAACTCAAATCTAACCCATATGTGTAAAGGTAGTTTTAAAATTAACTAAAATCCAATCAACCTTTAAACTAAGGAAATGATAGTTTTGGAATTAAAAGAAAGTTTAATCAACTTTTTGAGCACCCGACTATTCTTATTATATTAGTAAAGATATGCACCCAAAATAAGATTAGAAAAAAATATTAAGAATAAATTTTGAGAGAGGGTTGATAGATTAAATCAAGAGATCCACGGAGGTGAAAAGACATTTATAAGAAGAGACTTAAATGATCATATAGAGAAATAAAGTAGACACTATGATAGAGTGTATATAGGGCTGTCAAAAAAGCCCATGTAGAAGGGTACTCGGCCCGGCCCGGCCCTGCCCTGCCCTCCAAGGCCCTCTGAAGCTCTGCCCTTCCCAGCCCTTGGGCCGGGTAGGGCTCAAAATCTGGAAGCCCTGCTTCTATAAGGCTGGGCCAAGGCTCACATCGGCCCTGCCCTTTAAAGCCCTGCCCTTCTCCTTAATTGCTACATCGTAGCTAAGGTCTATAAACCATAAAGTATATATATATATATATATATATATATATATATTATATTTATGAAATTACTCATTTCACCCTTATAAACAGTTTAAAAGTAGGATTGAATGAGTAATTTCACATGACCATCATTATAAAACCCCTCGAGGCCTTGACACTCGTTATGAACCCTAACCCTAATCTCGTATGCAAAATCGTCTCCTCGCCTCCTCCTGCTTAGAGGATTTTGACATATAAATTAACTTTGTCATTGCTCTTTTTGTTGCAATGTCAGTCCCCAAGGTCGAATAAAACAGGAAGGTATCTATTTCCATGTCAGGTTGACAATCGGTGTACAAAAAAAATCTCGTCATCTGAAATCACAAAAAAAATCCTGTTCTTTTTTCCGGTCCTTCCGGCCCTTTGGCCCTACCCTGACCCTTGAGGGTAGGGGTAGGGTCCAATTAATCCTGACCCTTGAATGACTAGGGCTGCCCTACTCTTATAGGAAAGGGTAAGGCTAGGATTGACCCCAACCTTGCCCTGATGCTGCCCTTTGACAACCCTAGGTGTATAGAAGGTAGGGGCATGGTGATAAAAAAATGAGATGGGAGCTACGATTCTTGAGTTGGAAATGATATATGTGATCTCACAACAAAAAATACATAATCTTAATAGAGAGATGCATTTATGATTTTAAAAGTGAAATATACTGTAACCACGAAGAATGAGGTATATACTTACAAGATTGTATGGTTACTCAAGGAGAGAGTCTAGTCACGTAACACCGGTTAGTGATTATGGATCATTGTACTAGGAGAGAGATAGAGAATCTAATAAAACAGGGGCAAGAAATAAGGTGATAAAATTTAAAAAAGACAAAGTGATTACTTTTGTGGAAAGATTAATAAAGGAACATGAAACTTAGAAATAGAAACTATAAATGCGCAAGATAAAAATGACTAAAAATGTATTAAAAAATTTAGTATAAAATATCAACCGCACAGGCCTTACTACCAAATTTGGCAAAGAACCGAGAGGTCATATTACAAGATTTGGTAAAGAGTTAATGAGAAAAATAAAAATACTAAATAAGAAGTTAAGGGGGGCATTTGGATACACTTCTTGTTTTTGTAGTTTTTAAAAATTGGAAATGAATTTCTGTTTTCAATTTTTTTAAAGTAAAAAACACGTTTGGCTTTACCAACTATTTCTTGTTTTAAAAAAAGGAAAACAAAAAAATACGATTGGTAAATATGATTAAATATTTTCAATTTTTGGTAGTGGTAGTGGTGGCATAGTGTGGTGGTGGTGGGTGTAGTGTAGTGGTGAGTGGTGGTGGTGTGGAGGTGCATAGTGGGTGGTGGTGGATGATGGGGTGGTGATGGTGGTGGTGGTAATGGGGGGGTGGGTGGTGGTAGTGGGGGGTGTGGTGGTGAGTAGTGGGTGGTGTGGTGGTGGTGGTGGTGGTGGCGGTGGTTGTGGGTGGTGGGTGAGTGGATGGTGGTAGGTTCATGTTTTCCATTTTGGTTTTATGTTTCGAAATAGAGGTAACAGAAAATATACCTTGATTTTAAAAAAATTTGTTACTAATTTTTAAAAATAGAAACATGTTTGCGAAATATGTTTTGTGTAAAAAATTTCAATTTTTTGTTTTTAAAATTAGAAATAGAAAACATCAGAAGTACAGCCAAAAGGGGCTTAAGAAAGTGATAAATCAAGCAAAATGTAAGAAATATGATGATTTATATAATATGTTAAGCAAAAAAAAGGTAAAAAATATGTATGAACTCACAGGATTTTGAGAGAAAACTATAAATCTAGATAAGGTCAACGATCAAAATATTGGTAAAGGATAGAAAAATTAAATAAAGATGGAGAAGATATTTTCATAAGTTACTAATAAATAAAATGGTATATATAGAGTCCTGTTTGAGTATATATAGTTCTTATAACACTCTTATCTATATTAGTTCCCCTTGAAGAATTTAACCAATTGTTAAGGATAATGCTATGAACAAGAAGGTAAAAAAGGGTAATGACCCCACAAAAAAATTATAATATTTTTTTTTGTCTTTCTTGTTTAAAAAAGAGAAAAGCAAATGAGAAGGAAAATAGACATAGCATTAGCTAATTTCTAATTATTAAAAGGTTCTCCAGTAAAATCCAAGGGATAATGGTATTTTAGTAAATTAAACATCCTTCAAGGTCCCTACCCTCATATAGGAATGTCAATGTGGTGGATTTGTATTTTTGTTATTTTTGAATAGGTCGTACCCGAGCCCAGCCATTTAAGGTTTAAGTGGGCCCAAATTCGGCCCGTTGACACCTAACCCTTATAGTGTCTTCCTTGGATATACCTAAATACCTAATAAACCCACGTATGATCTGATGGTTGACTACAGTCCACGTTTAACATTAACTAATATGGTCAATTGTTATCGGTTCAGCAACCACCACATAAATCCATAATACGACAAGCCACACCGAATCATAAAAGATAAAGAACTAAGTTCTTACTTATTAAAGCAAAGCAAAACGTGTTTTGATTTTACCTAACTCGAATCTGCACCGTTTCAAAAGTTGGGATAAAGTGAGAGGCCTAAATAAAGAAAGCCCATGTTCGAGAAATTTTGACATGTATGGGCTAACCCAGTAAGTATTTTGACCGAGTTGGAACACAGTCTTCTACCTGTACAAGCAGTTGAATCGAATGATTCCCTGTATTGACCACAGGATCATTATAAAAACATGGGAAGTGCTAGCCCCACTCTCCTCTATTGCACTTTCTCCTTTTTTCTTTTAGGTCATCAATTTCTCCTTTTAGGGACAAGAAGACCGGGATTTTGTGGCAACAATTGTGGGCCATAAAAAATTCCTTTTCCCCTGGACTTGAAAGGGGTGTGTAAGAGGATAAAGTGGGGCTAGCAAAATCTTCCAAAAATATTAAGATCAGATGTTTCATGATGCTTAGCACCATGGTAACTCTAGTATTTTGGACCCTTGGTGGAAAGTCATTTTATTTATTTGTTTTTGCAAAAAATGTGAGATTAAAGGTTATCAAGATCCATTGCACAAGATTTTCCCGGAAATCTCCCGGACTTTCCTGGTGTGGTGGGTTGCGGGCTCCCGTAGCACCCTCAAGGATTATACCTCACCCGAAGGGTTGGGGATACCCCGAGTTTCCAAAAAAAAAACTACTACTAGCCATGTATTAATGTCCCCCGTTTCCAAGGAACGAAATCGGCTATGGACTTCCCCTGTGGAATTCTCTGTGTTAAAAGTCAAGATCCATTTAAGGCATGAACATGTACCGATTTCCATAGTGACAAAATCGGAGTTCGGGAATAATTAGCCAAGGGTTAATTTTGGAAAATATTCGGGAACAAAATAATAATTATCAAAAAATATTCAACAATTTGATTAGATATTATACAAAATAAACAGTTTACTTTGTCGAACTAAACGAATTATTGTAAAATTCGTGAACAATTCGCAAAATCCATGAATAATTCGACAAACCTAAAATTTTCGAATAATTCAGCATACCTAAAATTCGTGAATAATTAACGAATTTTAAAAAAATTTAGAGAATTTTATTACTATGTCGATTTGAAGCTTTGAATGGAACTAAAATCGTTTGTGTTTGCCTCTGTGGCCGAGGTGTTTAAAGGATTTCTTATACAGTTGTTAATTTATTAAATCTGTACAATGCTAAGAGATCTTGGTTTTTAAACACTAAAGGCCATTGCGAAAGCCACAGGGAAGAACACACAAAATTTATTTCTACAAGAGATCCTGACCTTTAACACAAGGAATGCCACTAGGAAGGCTACCATTTGTATCCCTTTTCCAACATGGAAAATAATCCTCCCCTTCTTGGGCAAGGAGGTGAGACGCTGTCTCACCCCCTTTTTTGTCACTTGTTGTTAAGATCCACTAATATTTAGGGTTAACAGTATTTAACCTTGATTTTTAGATTTTTTTTAATCACATGAGTTAAAACTTGTTAACCATAGTTGAAGGACAGTTAAAGGGGCTTTGTGAGGGCGAGGAGGAACAGTCCGCTCCCCCGAGGATTGGACTATTTTTTTTTCCCTATTGTTTTTCCAACATTGCACATATCTCATATCTTTCAGCTAGCGTCCAGGTAAAAGATAAATTTCTAAATGGCCTTGCATTGCTGGTTCTTAGACCAGATAAAGGAAGGTTATGCCAGGTGAACAGCTAGCATATGGCGCTTGGTCTTAGTGAGAAGTAGGCAAGGATTAAAGAATGGGCTCAGGATCCTCTCGAGTTGGGTCGTGGGCGACGCAGGCGGCGACATGTGGCGCGGGATTAAGCGGGAAACCAAAAGAGAATCCTGAGTTTTGAGTGGGGCCCACTACCGGCTCCGTTAACGTTAACACCGTCCCTAACTTCATCCAAGTCCCTCGTTTCGTCCAAGTCCAAGAAGAAGAAAAAGAGAGAACAGAAGAAGCTCTCAACCCAGATTCCGGCGATCTTGCTCCGAAGCCGATAGCTCACAAGGAAGAGGAAAAGGGAAATTTCAGAAATTTCATTTTTCTTACGGGTGGAAGAAAAACCCAACCCTAACCCCCAAACCCTCTCATCCAAGGGACGTCTTCAACATGTGTTTTCCCTTCTTCTTTTTTTTCTCCAAAATACCCCAATCTCTGTTAGAGATCCCTTCAACACTGTGCGATTGAGCTTAAACTTAAGCTTTCCCTTTCATTAAAGTTTTCATCCGAAACCCAAGTTTTCCCTTTCATTGCAACTGAGCTAAATCATTCTGCTTCATCTGAAACCCTTCAACACAAACTAAGCTAAACTCTTCTGCTTCATCCAAAACCCTTTTGAAGAAGAAGAAAAAAAAATGTTTTATACGTTTTTTATCCATTTTCGATAGTTAAAGTGGTTATTTTCAATTTTTTTTAGGGTTTTGTGCTCATTTTCGGGATTTTCTGTTATAACAATTTATTTTATGTTAGTACAGTGCATTTTTGATGGTTTTGTGCTTATTTTCGATGGATTTGTACTCATTTTCGGTGGTTTTCTATTATTATAGTGCCCATTTTTGGTGGTTTTCTTTTATTAGAGTGCATTTTCGATATTACAGTGCTTTTCGATGGTTTTGTGCTCATTTTCAGTGGTTTTCTGTTCTTCTGGAATCTTACAGATTTTATCTCGCTTTAGTATTTTGATCATAACTTTTGACTCGCTCATTAGATTTTGACAATTCTACATGCGTTGCACTCATATTTCGAAAGGGAACAACTTTCATGTTTTACAAAAATCCCAATTTTGAATTTTAAATGGTCTAAATGGGCCCACAAGTGGATTGATCTACAATTTCAGCAGATAAAACATCAAAAAACCAACTTTTGACTTAGCTTAGACTCAAGATATGGAAAAACATTAAACATGAACCTTGAAGAGGGTTCTATTACGGTTCTAATGGTTTAAGAATCATTCGATTCTGATAAGCGATGAAAAAACTAGAGCTTCCTAAAGTTTGAGGGATGTAATATCGAAAATGCACTATAATAACATAAAACTACCGATTTTCGAGAATGGGCACTCTCATGGCCAAAAATCCCGAAATTGGGCACTGTCATGACTAAAAATCCCAAAATTGCGCCCTGTCATAGCTAAAAATCCCGAAAATGGGCATTGTCATTGCTAAAAATACCGAAAATGGACACTCTCATGACCAAAAATCACGAAAATTGACACAATTTCGAGATTTTTGGCCATGAGAGTGCCCATTTTCTAGTTTTTTTAGTAATGACAATGATCATTTTCGAGATTTTTAGCCATTATCAAAAATCCCGAAATTGGGCCATGTCATGGCTAAAAATTCTGAAAATGGACACTATCATGGCTAAAAATCTCGAAAATGAGCACTCCTATGGCCAAAAATCTCGAAAATGGACCCAATTTCGAGATTTTTGGCTATGAGAGTACCAATTTTCAAGTTTTTTAGCCATTACAGTGCTCATTTTCGAGATTTTTGGCCATGATCAAAAATCCCGAAATTGGGAACTGTCATAGCTAAAAATCCCGAAAATAGGCACTGTCATGGCCAAAAATCTCGAAAATTGGCACTCTCATGGCCAAAAATCTCGAAATTGGGTCCATTTACGAGATTATTGGCCATGAGAGTGGCCATTTTCAATTTTTTCAGCCATGACAGTGCTCATTTTCAAGATTTTTGGCCATGATCAAAAATCCCGAAATTGGGACCTGTCAAGGCTAAAAATCCCGAAAATGGGCACTGTCATGACTAAAAATCCCGAAAATTGGCATTCTCATGGTCAAATATTTCGAAAATTGACCCAATTTTGAGATTTTTGGCCATGAGAGTACCCATTTTAAAGTTTTTTACCCATGACAGTGCTCATTTTTTAGATTTTTAGCCATGATCAAAAATCCCGAAATTGGGCCCTGTCATGGCTAAAAATCCCGAAAATTGGCACTCTAATGGCTAAAAATCCCGAAATTGGGCCCTCTCATAGCTAAAAATCCTGAAAATGGGCACTGTCATGGCTAAAAATCCCGAAAATGGGCACTTTCATTGCCAAAAATCTCGAAAATCGACCAAATTTCTAGATTTTTGGCTATGAGAGTGCCCATTTTCAAGTTTTTTAGTCATGACAGTGTTCATTTTCGAGATTTTTGGTCATAATCAAAAATCCCGAAATCGGGAACTGTCATAGCTAAAAATCTCGAAAATAGGCACTGTCATAGTCAAAAATCTCGAAAATGGGTACTCTTATGCCCAAAAATCTCAAAATTTGGCCCATTTACGAGATTATTGGCCATGAGAGTACCTATTTTCAAGTTTTTTAGCCATGACAGTGCTCATTTTCGAGATTTTTGGCCAAGATAAAAAATCCCGAAATTGGACCCTGTCATGGCTAAAAATCCCGAAAATTGACACACACATGGCCAAAAATCTCGAAAATTGACCCAATTTTGAGATTTTTGGCCATGAGAATGCCCATTTTGAAGTTTTTGAGCCATGACAATGCTCATTTTCGAGATTTTTAGCCATGATTAAAAATCCCGAAATTGGGCCCTGTCATGACTAAAACTCCCGAAAATTGGCACTTTCATGACCAAAAATCCCGAAATTGGGCCCTCTCATAGCTAAAAATCCCGAAAATGGGCACTGTCATTGCTAAAAACCCCGAAAATGGGCACTCTCGTGGCCAAAAATCTCGAAAATTGACCCAATTTCAAGATTTTTTAGCATGAGAGTACCCATTTTCAAGTTTTTTAGCAATGACAGTGCGCATTTTCGAGATTTTTGGTCATGATCAAAAATCCCGAAATTGGGTACTGTCATGTCTAAAAATCCCGAAAAATGGCACTGTCATGGCTAAAAATTCCGAAAATTGGTACTATCATGGCCAAAAATCTCAAAAATGGACCCAATTTCGAGATTTTTAGTTATGAGAGTGCCCATTTTTAAGTTTTTTAGCCATGACAGTGCTCATTTTCGAGATTTTTGGCCATGATCAAAAATCCCGACATTGGGCACTGTCATGGCTAAAAATCCCGAAATGGGCACTGTCATGGCCAAAAATCTCGAAAATGGGTACTCTCATGGCCCAAAATCTCGAAATTGTGCCCATTTACGAAATTATTGGGCATGAGAGTGCCCATTTTCAAGTTTTTTAGCCATAACAGTGCTCATTTTCGAGATTTTTGGTCATGATAAAAAATCCCTAAATTGGGCCCTTTCATGGCTAAAAATCTCAAAAATGGGCACTGTCATAACTAAAAATCCCGAAAATGGGCACTCTCATGGCCAAAAATCTCGAAATTGGACCCAATTTCGAGATTTTTGACCATGAGAGTGCCAATTTTGAAGTTTTTTAGCCATGACAGTGCTCATTTTCAAGATTTTTGGCTATGATCAAAAATCCCGAAATTGGGCCCTATCATGGCTAAAAATCCCGAAAATGAATACTGTCATGGCTAAAAATCCTGAAAATTGGCACTCTAATGGCCAAAAATCTCGAAATTTGGTCCATTTTTGAGATTTTTGGCAATGAGAATGCCAATTTTCGGGATTTTTAGCCATGATAGTGCCCATTTTCAGGATTTTTAGTTATGAGAATGCCCAATTTCGGGATTTTTAGCCATGAGTATGCCCAATTTCTCGATTTTTAGCCAAGACGGCCCAATTTCAGGATTTTTTATCATGGCCAAAAATCTCGAAAATTAGCACTGTTATGGCTAAAAACTTCAAAAAGGGCACTCTCATGGCCAAAAATCTCGAAATTGGAAACTTTGAGATTTTTGGCAATGAGAGTGCCAAATTTCTGGATTTTTAGCCATGACGGTGCCCATTTTCAGGATTTTTAGTCATTACAGGGTCCAATTTTGGGATTTTTGATCATGGCCAAAAATCTCGAAAATGAGCATTGTCAATGCTAAAAAACTTGAAAATGAGCACTCTTATGGCCAATAATCTCGTAAATGGGCCCAATTTCGAGATTTTTGGCCATTAGAGTACCAATTTTCAAGATTTTTGGTCATGACAGTGCCCATTTTTAGGATTTTTGATCATGGCCAAAAATCTCGAAAATAAGCACTGTCATAGTTAAAAAACTTAATCATGGGCACTCTCATAACCAAAAATCTCAAAATTTGGTTCATTTTCAATATTTTTGGCCATGAGTGCCATTTTTCGGGATTTTTAGCTATGACAGTGCCCATTTTCGGGATTTTTAGCCATGACAAGGCCCAATTTCGGGATTTTTGATCATGGCCAAAAATCTCGAAAATGAGCACGGTCATTGCTAAAAAACTTGAAAATGGACACTCTCATGACCAAAAATCTTGAAATTTGGTCCATTTTCGTGATTTTTCGCCATGAGAGTGCCTATTTTTGGGATTTTTAGCCTTGACAATGCCCATTTTCGAGATTTTAAGCCATGACAGGGCCTAATTTCGGGATTTTTAGCCATGACAGTGCCCAATTTGGAGATTTTTAGTCATGACAATGCCCAATTTCAGGATTTTTGGCCATGAGAATGCCCATTCTCGAAAATCGGTGGTTTTCTGTTATTATAGTTCATTTTCGATATTACATCCCTCAAACTTTAGGAAGCTCTAGTTTTTTCATCACTTATTGGAATCGAATGATTCTTGAACCATTAGAACCATATTAGAACCCACTTCATGGTTCTTGTTTAATGTTTTTCCATATCTTGAGTCTAAGCTAAGTCAAAAGTTGGTTTTCTGATATTTATCTATTGAAATTGTAGATTAGTCCACTTGTGGGCCCATTTAGACCATTTAAAATTCAAAATTAAGATTTTTATAAAATATGAAAGTTATTACCCTTCAAAAAAAGAGTGCAACGCAAGTTGAATCGTCAAAATCTGATGAACGAGTCAAAAGTTATGATCAAAATACTAAAGCTTGGTAAAATCCGTCAAAATCCAGAAGAACTGAAAACCACCGAAAATGAGCACAAAACCCTCGAAAAGCACTGTAATATCGGAAATGCACTCTAATAAAAGAAAGCCGCCGAAAATGGACACTATAATAACAGAAAAACACCGAAAATGAGCACAAATCCATCGAAAATAAGCACAAAACCATCGAAAATGTATTGTAATAACATAAAAAAAACTGTTATAACTGAAAATCCCGAAAATGAGCACAATACCCTTGAAAAAATCGAAAATAACCACTGTGACCATCGAAAATGGATCAAAAACGTATAAAACACTTTTTTTTTTCTTCTTCTTCTTCAAAAGGGTGGAGTTTAGCTTAGTTTTGTGTTGAAGGGTTTCGGATGAAGCAGAATGATTTAGCTTAGTTGCAACGAAAGGGAAAACTTGGGTTTCGGATGAAAGCTTCAATGAAAGGGAAAGCTTAAGTTTAAGCTCAGTCGCACAGTGTTGAAGGGATCTCTAACAAAGATTTGGGTATTTTGGAGAGAAAAAAATAAGGGAAAACACATGTTGAAGACGTCCCTTGGATGAGAGGGTTTGGGGGTTAGGGTTGGGTTGGGTTGGGTTGAGCTTCCACCCGTAAGAAAAATGGAATTTCCCTTTTACTCTTCCTTGTGAGCTATCGGCGTCTGAGCAAGATCGCCGGAATCTGGGTTGAGAGCTTCTTCTGTTCTCTCTTCTTCTTCTTCTTGGACTTGGACGAAACGAGGGACTTGGATGAAATTAGGGACAGTGTTAACGTTAACGGAGCCGTTAGTGGGCCCCACTCAAAACTCAGGATCTTCTTTTGGTTTCCCGCTTAATCCCGCTCCACATGTCGCAACCTGCGTCGCTCACGTCCCAACTCGAGAGATTCTCTCGAGTTCGACTCGAGAGGATCCTGAGCCTAAAAAATGGGCCTTATTTTTTCCAAAATTAGATAATCAAGAGAATGCCCAAGCCCATATAGTTTAATCCAGTGATCTTTTATCCAATAAATTTTGCTAGCCACACACTACCTTTTTTGGTTGAAGAACACAAGGATTTTGTGGGGCCAAAGAACTGACATAAGAAAAATCTGAACCAAATCATCTACGTTTATAATCTCAGACTTGGGGCGGAGAATTGATTTTCTTATAGGGGCTAACAAAGGGGTTCGGGGGCATATTGGTCGAAATTTTTTTTTGAGGGCAAGTTCATGGGTATCGTGTTTATTTGCATCAGTTTGTATAATTTTTTGTCAAAAGTTGGCTATTAACATCGGTTCCTACCCGAGCATGTTGGCCCATATAAGTTCCTTGGTGCCTCAAACGGTTGGTACCCATTTTGAGGAGCTCTAGGGTGAAGCTTACATGGGCTGCATGTGTGTGGTGTGTGTGTGTGTGAGAGTTTGCATGTGGTGCGTGTGTGTTTGTTTGCTTGGGTGGTGTGAGTATTCCCTTGCGTCATTGCCTTGTGGCACGATTGAGTTTCCCAGAATATTGAATTAAAAAATCCCAAAATTTCAGGGGGCCTTCAGCCCTCCTGCCCCATGTCGCTCCGCCCCTGTCACCATGTGTCCCTTTTGACACCCTTTAACTGTAGTTAAGATTCACCCCGCCCAATGTGGTTCCGCCCGTGTCGCCACACACCCCTTTTAACACCCTTTAACTGTGGTTAGGATTCACCCACCCTGGGCTTGTCTTTGGCTTTTAGACAAAAAAGTAAAAAGTTTAAAAAATATTTTTTTCTAAAAACCAAGGATAGGTGGATGAACTAACTCTATGGGTTAGTGAAATCTTAACCACAATTAAGGGGTGTCAAGACCTCCCCAAGTGGGTTATAACCGTAGAGGATTCGAAACCAGTCGGAACAGGGGATAGTGCAGAAGAACTAAGAAGTGTGAAGTATAGCTATCATTCCCCATATAAGTCGGCTTTAGAACTCAATTCAAAAATGAACTCTTATAAAACACCGACATTCCTTCTGAAAGCTTCTCTACTTCATCGATAAGCAATCTATTATTCATGGTGTGAACGTAAAACAAAGTCGGCTCATCTTCAGCTTCTTTCTATCATAAATTCAAAAAAAACGAAACCCAAGAAACCTATATGTATTAATGGTGTCGATTGAATTTTGAATTCTTATATAGCCATTGGTTTGACATAAGCTTGGAGGGTTACTGAGAATTCTCATTGAATCGACCCAGGTAGGTCAAGTTTCATTGATTAATCGGTGAGTTTTGTTACATGTGCGTGGTGAAAGTGGCAAATCAACGAAAAACCGGCGAGTTTGTCGGATTTCCGACGATTCGTGATGATGACAGAGACACAAATGAAGCAGAAGGACCCTCTCAAACACGGCTACCACCACCACCACCACAACAACAGGGGTTTGTAACGGTATCGGCGGCACCGATGTTTTCGGGTTACAGTACAACAAGAGAGATGTCGGCGATGGTATCGGCTCTAACCCAGGTTGTGTCTGGTGAGACTACAGGAGATTGGGTGTATCGATCTGAATATAATACTCCTGTTACATCAAATCAAGCATCTGGGAGCTGTTCTTCTCCACCTTCTTCATCTTATTCTTCTTCTTCTGCTTCGTGGGGTGGCGGACAGAAGCGAGTACGTGAAGAAGAGAGTGGTGGTCAGTTGTCTGAATCTGCTTTAAGGGTTCATAGAGGGTTTGGTGATTTCAGGACTTCACAGGGAGAATCATCATCAGGTGCACCAGGTTAGTTTCAAAACATTTCTTAATTTTCTAGTTTTAATATTGATTTATCCTCTTTCTCTCTACTTTTCTTTTGATTGGATTTTTCTCTCTGTATTTCATTTTTTTTTCCTATGATCATAATCTTCATATATATAATATATTGGATCTTTGTTTCTTACATACCTTAAAAAAAAAAAAAAAATTTGAGTTTAGATGCTAAGATCATAGAAGTATTATGGGTTTTTATACTTATATGATCTGTGAGCATCTAAATTAACCCTTTTTTTAGTATGGGATGTAAGAAACAAAGACAAAACTTCATATATAATTTCTCTATTTTTTTCTACTTTCTTATACTTATATACATATATTTATGTACTTTGATATGGGTTTTCATACTTCTATGAGCTTAGCATCTAAATTCAGTTTTTAAAAAATGGATGCAAGAAAAAAAGATCAAATAAATTTTTTTAAAAATTTTCTCCATTTTCTTTTGGTCTATTTTCCCCCTAATATTTAACTACTATGTATATAGGGTGTAATATTGCATGTAAGATATGAACAGTGTAAAATTATCTTCTTCATTGATCTTATGATCTCTACGACATAGATTTAAAACAGTTTTATGTCACCACCACCTTTTCAATTCCTTCCATTCCCTTTACAGCTTTACTAGAAGAGTACAAGAGGGTTCTAGTACTCTTATGTGATCAATGAAGAACTCAGAACTAAATGTAGATATCCTTAAACCTTTTTTTTTTTTTTTTTCAATTTCATTTTCTATAGTAAAAGAAGAAGTTCCAAGCATTACAAAGCCCACTACAGCAGCTACATCGAGTCCTCAAAATGAGAACATCTCTCATGGAGAAGGATTACCAGGAGAAAGGAAGAGAAGATACAGAGGAGTAAGACAAAGGCCATGGGGAAAATGGGCAGCCGAAATAAGAGACCCACATAAAGCTGCCAGAGTTTGGTTAGGCACATTCGAAACAGCTGAAGCTGCTGCAACAGCTTACGATGAAGCTGCTCTGAGATTCAGGGGAAACAGAGCAAAGCTTAACTTCCCGGAGAACGTCAGAATCCGGCCATCTCTGCCCGTTTCTCCGACGACCCAACTGGTCATTTCTGATTCTCCAACAACCCTTTTGCCTGTATCTCCATTAATGCCTCAACCATTCATTGATCAATCTCAAGCTACTCAGCAACTACAGAGCTCTGATATTACAAGGGATTATTTGGAGTATTCTCAGTTACTTCAAAGTTCGGGTGATTTTCAAAGACAGCCCACTAGTTTGTTAGAACAGATGTATTATTATTCATCATTGGGTTCTTCCTTTCAGGCTTCTTCTTCTTCTTCTCCTTCTTTACCTCTACCTCTGCCTTTTCCGAATCAGCCAAGGGGTTATTTCATGCCACCGGAAACTCAGGGTCAGAGTAGTAGATCAGATTTTCCGGCACCGTCGTGGACGGATTCTAGTCATTATCCTCCTAGTTCTTCTAGTTGATTTTGAATTCTTGTCTTTGTTAACTCGTTCTTCTTCCTTTTTTTAATTATTATTATATGTTATTGTCATTATTGTTTTATTGAGTGATGATTAGCCTACCCCTCATTTGACCACATAATCATAATCAAATGTGTTCGCATTTTATCCCATTTAACTCTTTTAAGCTTACCAACTTAGAGTTAATATTTTTTTCTCAAAACAATGTCTAGTGTTGAGTGAATCTTAACCACAGTTATTGTTGGATGTGAAAAAAGGAGTGAGTTCAATGAGAACGTACATTTTGTTACTATTTTATTTAAGAACTTTGCTACTGAGACCCCTTAGGGCCGAAATCACCGAGACCGTGCTCTAAGAATAAGGGATTTAAGGTGGGCTAATTTCATATGGTGGATCCCACCTGAAATCTCATGCTCTTATAGCATGGTCTTGGGCCTAAGGGGTCTTGGAAGCTTTATCCTTTATTTAAAGATAAAACTTTGGAGACCTTGAAGGGCGGAGACCATTCCGAGACCGTGTGTAATAACACGGAAAAATGAAAAAAGTGCATGGGATTAAAAAAAAATAGAATCCTTAGGCTGTTATGCACAGTCACCACCCTGAACAGTCTCAATAGCAAAGTTCTTTATTTAATGAAAAACCTTTCCCTACGTGTTTATTCATAAAGAGAAGAGCCTAGCCCAGTGCAATCCGTAGATACAAAAAAAAAATAGGAATATAAAACCCGAGATCATCAAAGAGAATGACCCGACACCTTATAGACTCTATACATTCAAACATGCCTAAGCCAAAAGGTCAACAAGAAATTTCTGAGTCATACTCTCACAATCCTCACTCTCACCTTTTTCAATAATAAAAGAAATTGTTACTGTGGGCCATAATTAAAAAAAAAAGTGAGTGCGGAACAAATCAAATTCTGAAACTTTCAAATTTTGAGATGATCTTGAACAAGAAATAAACCAATTTCAATATTGGTGTCTTTGTATTTTAATTTTATAATTATAAATTTAATTTTAAAAAAAAATTACAAAAGAAGGCACACGGGTTGGCCCAGGCACAATCCATTAGCACGGCATGACATGGGCCCATCATGGGCCATGCCAATGGGCCGTGTCTGGCCCTCCATATTTTGTTAATGGGTCGGCACGATACATTTAATTAGGTGGGCCTGCACGACACGAAGCACGAATGGACTGTCCATCTGGCCCGGCCCGTTTGACAGCTCTACTCATTAGTAAGCTTCCCTCTATATATCATTCTACTAATAAAAGTATAAGAAGTAACCTAAATTTTATGTTGACATAATTAACCTTCACCTTATTTTATTGTTGATAAAGTAAACATTGTATTAATAAATAATTATTGTTGATAAAGTAAACATTGTATTAATAAATAAATAGAGAAGTTTATGACTAATTTTTATAATGGTTCTTAGGGATAGTATGGTCATTACAAATTTCATTAATGGCATTCTATGTAAATAATGAACAAATTAGAATTCTATTAATAGTATCCTATTTAAATTAGAATTTTATTTACATGTATAGTATATACACGTGATGAGAAAACTTCATTATATTTAGTCTTTAGATATACACGTGAATTTAGAAGGTTTGTTGTTCACAAACGTCTCCTTACTAGCTAGGCAATCTCCATATCCTATGGAGGACTCTTAAGTGAAAGTCATCTTCCTATTGAAGCATGTTTATGGTGAAGATTTCTTTTAAGGGTTCTGGGAATTAAAAACTCATTTTCTATTAAGTGCGATGATGTGTTCTTCTCGCCCCTAAAATAGAGTGCTTCGTACGATGACCTTCTTGGGAATTTCGGTAATACGGATACGGAATCAAAGAATTCAAGCAGAAAGGGATCAGAGAAGAAGATAAAGATATGTATGATTTTATTGATTTGATAACAGGGTTTGATGAAAGTAGTCCTTTATGGGTTTTTTCTTCTCTTGTATACCATGATTATATCTCGGAATATGACGAGATCACATCCAAGTTTATCTAGGAGTGAAGTGACTAAGGTACGTTCCGGAGTCCCGTGGCCTCTGTGACTGCATGATAAGGTGCATGAACTGTATATGTATATATATATTTTTTTTTTTTATTTTTTTTTATTTTTTGGGGTCTTAGCACTCTTATATATATTATTTTTATAATAAACAATTATGTTTTATTAAAAAAAAAATACATGCAAAGCACATGCACATTTACTAGTGTGTCTATATATATATATATATAAAAGAGAATGCTAGCCCTACTCATCTTTGTGGTGAGAGAATACTTTAAAGGTGGCAGAATGGATTGGTGGAGACCGAGAGTAGGGTTGGATGAGGTCTAAATTCTCCGTTAAAGCATTGAAATTATTAAGAATAATATGTACTTAAAATTGAAAACGTGGTTGGTTTAAGTTGAGAGTATTTTTTTGGTTCCAGATATACGTTTAGGCCGGAAGTAGGGTTAATTAGTACTCCTCTCTTTATAAAATTGGGTTAGACATCACATAGCGTACAATTTTTTTTGGTTCAACCGGGAAAGAATGGATCAGGTCGAAGATCATTACGAGTTTACCACAAATCTTTGTTTCCATTATTTTTTTAGGGTTCCATTTTTTCAGATTACGTGCGATTGAAGTTCACGTCTCTCTTACGACGTGGCTGTAGACGTGACGATCAAATCTAAAAACGCATGAGCCACGTGTTGAATAGTTCCGTGATAGACGTTGAGGAAACGTCACTAGCATAGATTTGCTAGGGTGGGTGTGTACAGCTTTACAACCAAAGTGCACGTGTGTTGTTATCGAAAGTGGTAAAATAAAGTACTCTTTGTCTTGGCATTAGAGCGGTAGGTTTGTTTTGGGTAAGGGAACTCGACAACATGCTTAGGTCAGGGCGGTTCTCTCTAGGTACAGTCCTTCCGGAACATAGATGAAATAGATCGAATCACAACCATTCGCGATTGAACTCAGGGAGAGTTCAATCGCACCCACTGGTCAACATGTGTTTTTTTTTAACCCCTATTAACCGTTGTTAAAATTCATTCCCTAAGGTTAATTTTTTATAAACATTTTTAAAAAAAACTAAGATTTGATTGTTGAACCTAAGGGCTAGAGAATCTTAACCATGATTAATAAGGGTTAAAAAAGATGTGTTAGCCTATGGGTACAATTGAACTTTCCCTTAGTTCAATCACGATTGACTTAGATTTGATCTCCAGATGAAATTCTAGCCTTAGACGCTATCTTTCAGAGTGGCATGTGTCGCTACTTCTTCCTCTAGAGGAAGAAAAGGGAGAGAGATTAGATCCGTCAGGGTTTGATGTCCCCGGGACTGATCGATAAGTGTCGCTATTTTTCCCTGATATTTTTACAATGAGTGAAGTTAAAGGTGACAATTGACCAATTTTAAGCTTGAATTTTGGTGATTTTTGAATAAGTTCAGCCCAAAGCTCAACACATTTACAAAAGCTTAGAAGCTTGAAGCATTATTCTTTTTCTCGGACATTCCTTACTCAGCTAAAATAAAAATCAACACATACCTTGCTTTTCACTGTTAGCTTAAGAATCGGCATAAACCATAAATTCATTCTTTGGAAATTTTGTTTTCTTAGTCGATTGAAGGATAACAACATCAGATGTTGCACCCACAAGTGAGTTTAAAAAGAAATTTTGAAATGTCTAATTGAGGCTAGACTCTTACCCTAAAAATTGTTTTCTTGACAGTATTTTACCAACAATGAGAATTTGGAATCTGAACAACCAAATCTTAACTGAACAACCAAATCTTAACCATAAATACAGCCAATGTGATTTTCTAAAACTTAAGAAGGGGAGAGCGCATCAACCTAAGTGATTAATGTAGATGTGTTAGAGCGAAAAGGTGGTTTTGGAGCTCAGATTTTAAAAGGAGCTATAAGAAAAACCTAATCTTAAAGCGCTTTGTTTTTACTTTTTACAAAATGTTAAAGATTTCAAAGTAATAGCATTTTAGGGTTTGCTGCCTTTGCACCGAATCCCTTTCCGTCCTTCCAACCTTTGCATGGAACACGTGGCAAGTATTCCTAATGGATCCCACTAATGGGGTGACCATGACCTTCTGATTAGATTTGTCATCTCCTCTTTCCCTATGTGTTAAAATTTGATTGGAGTGGTCAGCTTGGAAGAGGACCTTGCGGTCCTCGTAATCAGAACTCAAAATTGGATGGTTTAATTTAAGCCCAAGAAGTCCTACTCCTTGGTGGACTATCAGGAAAGAGGTTGGTTCATATGATAATGTACTACACGTGGGTCGGCAACGGTTAGGCCCCGGGTCGAATCAAATCAAAATGTACAGCAACCCTTCACTTTCAGGTACCGATCAGATTCTAACGGGGGTTGCTTCAGACCAACCAAAAAGAACCCTAGATTTTCTTCTTTTGACGATGGTATACAACTTTCAATGCCAACCCTATTCTGTGGGATGGACTGTTAACCTAAGACTTGACTACAGGTGATGGTTACGGATTCAGGATCCACCATTTTGTTCATATCTGCAACTTTCTAAATCAGTTACCATACACACGGACTTATGAGGCTAAATCCAACTCATCTATGAGCCTATCGGAATCGTACAAAACATGAAAGTCTACATCTTCTAGCGAAGGATGTGGGACTAAATCGGTTATACCCACCGTCCAAAGGGTAAGTACCACTCACTTCGCTTTTTTTAGTTTAAGTCTCAATTCTAAATCATGTTGGAGTACATGGTTTGAGACCAGTATACTGCTGCTGCTTGAAGAAAGATCTAATTTTCGGAAACATTTTCCCTCAGACAAATAAAAACCTAGAGCAATAGTACCCTCCTCACCTTAACAGAGCCCCTTTGAACTATGGTTAACAAATTTTCACTTGTGGTTACTTTTTTTGGGAAAATGTTTGGCAAACTAGCAGAATGCCAGTCCTCGTTAATCCACATCCCCCTTTTCTGGCTTTGTCAACACGGTCCGCGCAGTATGGAAGATTAGTCCACTCTGCAAAGCTCAAGCTCTGCCTCTTCTCTCTTGATGGAATATAACAATACCCAAGCTCCAGCTTTGGTTGCGGTGCTCGCAGAATGTATCACCCCTAGGGTTCATCCATTTAACATTGATTTTTAGAAAAACTAAACTAAATAAATAAATTGATTAAATTTAACCCAGTGTTATCAGAATCGGACCGGGCATCAAACCGGTAGATTGGCCGGTTCCCGATTCCACTGGTCCGGTTCGACTGTGTACTTTTTACACACAAAAAAAAACCATTTTTTAAAATTTTTCCCTAATTTTTTCCCGATTCCGGCTGGTTCTGGCCAGTTTTAACCAGTTCTCAAAGAGTACCGGTTTTCAGGGTTTTGGGAACCGACAAGGGGGCCGGTTCCCAATTCAACCGGCCGGTCTGGTTCTGACAACACTGATTTAATCACATTTAAAAGGGGGCGAAATGAAAGGCATTTGGCTAGGTAACCAAATTCAAGGTCGGGCTCTTTTTTCCTTCAAAACACCAAGGTTAGATGCTTTAACCCTATATGGGGTAGTGAATCCACAGTTAAAGTGAGTGAAAAAGGGGTCATGTGGCACGAAAAGGGCACGAGACAGTAAATCACCTTATCAGAGGTCACGTGGCACAAAAAAAGGCGCAAGACAGTAAATCACCTCATCCGGCCAAGACGGTGATTATTTTTCATAATACTAAATGGCAGAAAGTACCATCCAAATAACCAATCACGCTTCAAATCAATGGTAAAAAAAAATAAACATAAAGATCTGCAAGCTGTTCGAGTTCTATCCCATATGATTAGAGGCACAAGACAACATCAAAAACTACCAATTTGGAGGAAATTATGAGAATCGGTCCACCAACACAAAACCCATCTCAGTCCACGGTTGGATGACAAAAACCGGTAGTAGTCTTCAACGAAGCTAAAAGAGAATAGATAAAACAATAATCTATGAAACAATGAAACCTGTTTTGATCATTTGTGGTTAGGCAGAGGCAATGTGTATATGTTTTTGTAGTATACAAACATTCTTAAATTCATTTCAGTTTGGAAGAGGAATATGGAGTTTTCTATCTTTCACCACAGCCACTGCAGTAATTGACCAACAAAAGAAGGAATTTTTGAAAAACTAATAATGCTTGCCTGATCAACCACGCAAATGAAGAGTATTTGTAATGCCGATCATAACCACTTGGTCGAAAAAATGCATAGTATCAGATTCAACCTGCAAAACAATGGATCAAACGAAGCATTATTATCTAAAATAAAGTTGCTTACACAGAAAGAGGAGACAGAGGTTCTACTTGCCATCCGTAGAATCATTTGTTTATATTTTCAGAGCAGCTTTGTGAACCATGGTTTCCTTGTGGATTTGGTGACAACTTTTCTCAACTAGTTCAAGCAGCTTCTCCAAGTTCATTGCCCACGAGTTGAGAATGTCATTGCTGTCCTTTGCAGTTTGGAAGCAGACTATCTCCATCGGTCGGTCAATCTTTGCCACCAGTGACTTGGAGACAACCATATCTGAAAGGTGCTTCTCAGTTTCCTGAAATGGAAAGAGATACTAAAATAAATCAAAGTGTTGTGGAACTATTCACGATGCCACGGACAGAAAATGGATTGGACTATACATTGTATGTTGTAAGTTTTTTTAGCTCTCCGACTCTGACTGATGTTATGTAAATGTCAATTTTGAGATTCAAAGTAGATATTACAGATCTGGCATCACCTTGACAAAGTAAATATATTTCAACATATGCCAGACACGAAAAGGATGTATTGCAGTTATGTAGGTAAGCTTGCTGCCACAAAATATTTCAAATTTTGTAAACATTGCATTTGTACTGATTGTCATGCCAATCGACTGTCGTGCCACCCCTTCCCAATAAACTAGGCTAACAGATCACAGTTACAATAGCAGACATATTTCTAACAGTAGATCCTATAGGATATAATCCCCATAGTGCAAGTTTAGAAAATTATAATTTAAAGGATTAAAAAAATCTTCAATGAAGGTCTCCACAGACATATATTACAAATCAAGAGAGGAACTTGGGGCAGAGATCCCATTCAAAGGAGAAACATCAATCGTGAAAAAGCTGCTCCCAGCTGATCAGAGTTAATAAAATTGTACTGCTATAAAAACAAGTGAATTTTCAAGAGGTTTTCTTTTTCCTTTTCTTTCCAAAACTTTCTATTGATCTACGCACCCTCTAAGAGTAATTTAAATCCATAGGAATTTTTTTTTTTTTGGAGTAATGTGCTAAAATTTATAGGTTTTCAAGTCTTTATAAAATTATTTTCCATATTTGAAATCCATAAATTCATTGACTTATTATATACTTATCTTCAGTGAATTAATATATAATCTTTATACAATTACTAAAATTAATAAGAAAAAACCATTCTATAGTTGAAATCTTATTTTGCGCGGATTCTTTAAGACAACAAGTGTGCCCCGTGTAGAGACGGACATGCTTGTCGTGACTCATATCTACAAGAATCCATGTATTTTGGACTAGGATGGATACAGACACGCTTGATACCCATAAACTCTTAGTGTTCATTGCACAAAAAAGACGTACAACTGCATATAATTACCAAAAATTTTAATAAATTCTTTCTAACTCTTATCGTTAGCAAAGAGAAGCGGGTAGGAAAAAGAGAGGAAGAATCGGAATCCAATTGCTTTCAACAACAAAAACAACACCCCAAAAAACAGAAAAAAAATATGAAAGATTACCGATCTTGCAACATAAAAGAAATGGGGGATATGTATATATATATATAGAAAATCATTCTCTAGGGATAAGCTTCAAACATTATAGAAATGCGCTTCGAAAACTCGAATTATTGAAGTTTGAAAGAGATCAAGGGATAAACTTCGAACATTATTCTCTACAGACACTTCATGTAGGGCTGTAAAGGGATACGGATATTATCCATATCCGAATCCGTTTAGTCGGATAATTATCCGAAAAGGTATCTGGAGGAACGAATTCGGATAGTAAAATACTATCCATTTATAATCAAATACAGATTCGGATACTAGTATATCTGATTTGATAAAAATTTATAAAATTAATATAACCTTTAAAATATATATTTTAAATAAAAATTTACATATTTTTAAATATTAATTTAAATTTTTTAATATTTTTTTAAATAATCGGATAATAGCCGAATCTGGATATGTCGGATACGGATATCATATTTCACTATCCGCTGGATATTTATTCGGATTAGGATATCCGGATATATAATCGGATACGAATTCGGATATACCACTATCCACTCCGTTTACAGCCCTAACTTCAAGAGTCATTTTCCCATCATCAAGACATTGAGGTCTTTATTTCATTAGAAAATTAAGATTTTAAATTAATCTTCTTTGAGATTAGCAATAATTTTAGAATTAATACCTGTTTATCACTTCATTAATTCATTTACTTTCATTTATGTCTTATTTATATTGTTTGATGTACTGCAGTTTGTAATATATTACTTATGCCTTGTTTGGATACACTTCTCTAGAAGAAATTTCGAGAGAAGTAACATCTGAAAAAGTTTGCAAGTCATTTTGAGAGCAAAAGACTAGTTTGCAAACTTGAGATTACTTTTTAACCCCCAACTTTACCAAACGTGAGCCAATGCGAGCGTGTAGTGTGACTTCCCGCAAAAGTAGAAACCTCAACTTCCCACGGAAGTCAACCCCTACCAGCTTCCCTTAATGGTCAGTTTTTTTTAGACTATTTCTGACTTCTGCGAGAAGTAAAAAATGAACGACAAACAAAACCCAATTTTTATGAAAACACATAGTATTAGGGGTAAATTACACTAACCTCCTCTCTTGTTTATGAAATTACATTGCCCTCCCCTTTGCTTTAGTTGTCAGTAACAAATTCCTCATTCTAATAGTATGTCGTTACTGACATGGAAGGATTTTGATAATGTCATGGTTTAAACATTTTAAAATACCCAAATTACCCTTCCCTAAACCCCTCTAAAGAGATTGTATTTAGTAAGGGCATAAAATTAATTTCATACTCTTACTTATCCTTACCATAGTTGTTAAATCCTTGCGATTTGCGATTTAAATCCTACGATTCGATTCAAATCCCAAGCAAAATGATTCAAATCGGAGATATGGGTAAATCTCATTTGATTTGCGCTTCTGATTACGATTTGCGATTCAAATCGTATGATTCGAGCGATTCGAACACGAAACTCCTTTTACGGACCAATACTTAAAGAATATTTTTTATTCTTTGATTTTCTAAAGGTACTTTATGTCTTTTAAAAAAGAGAGAAGAAACAAGAAAACACCTGTCACAGACATGCCAAAACCCCAATTTGGGTTTTCTCTCTATTGCTTACATGTTGTGAAATGGGAGAAGAAATGAGGAAGAAGAAAGATCGAGTTGGATTTTGGTAAAACTTTATAGTTTCCGTTGATAGTTTATTTTATTAGTCTTTTTATTTTTATAAGTTTTTTGATACTTGATCTCATAGAACATGATTATATGAGTTTACTTTTGTTGATTTATCTATTCTGATATTGGTTTTTTTTTTCATTTTATGGAGTTCATTCGCGTTTTTATAGTGTGCAATGAAATATTAATTACTTTCTTTTATCAATAGATATGAATGAAATCTTTTGGATAATAGATTATTCTATTTTTCTGATTTATTAAGTAATTTTTTGCATTTTTTTAACAATTTGTTTAAAGATGGATTGAATCTTACGATTTATGATTTGAATCTCAATTTGAATCGAATCGGTCCTAAAACAATTTTACGATTCGATTACGATTTAACAATCTTGATCCTTACCCTATGTAAAAATAACATACGGGATTTTTTTAGTCATAATTGAATATTTCAATCAACTTTTTTAAACATTCTTTTCTCATTATAATAGTAGAGATGGTGGAAAATTCGTGAAAGAGCATCCTCCGTTAACGGTGTCAACTTGAAGAGCCTAATAGGAGAGGGCAATGTAATTTTAAAAGCAAAAGGGAAGGTTTCTACAATTTTTCGCCAAACCTTAGGGAAATGTAAGTGTAATTTACCATAGTATTATTCATATAACATTTGAAGTAAAGTAATTTTTAAAATTAAAAATATCTTCTCTTGTCCCTGGATCTTTTTTGGAGTTCGCCGTGTCCAACACCCCATATCCGAGTCCATAAAGACACTGAAACCGTGTCCATGTTTGTGAATAGAGATGAAATCTATGGTCGTTTACTTCTGAGTTGTGACCCACCTTATCTTTTGAGTTTGACTTAATCAAACTTTCTTCTAATCTTCACACTAAATTAGAACTCCCAATTTAACTAAGATTGTGCTTGGATCCTTGGAATCATATTGCGCAATATATCAAAAGATCTAGGCATTCAAACTCCCAAGGATTCATTCATCTATACTTATAAATTCTCCTAGTTGGAGGGATTTCGGAATTTCCAGTGGACACAACATTGTAGCAGATCCCTTTCGTCGCCGTTGCAGGCACAATGGTCGAAAGGGTAAGCTCTCTGCATGTGATGTGTGAAATGGTTTGGAGAGTCAGGAGGAACTGCAACCAGCTCTGGTGGTTCTATGAATAAGAAGATCAACCTAATAGGTTTTTTATTTTTTTTAAGTTTGAGGGCTCTAATGCCTTAGGCTGTTAAAAATTGTAGGTGTGTTTAGTGCATCAAACATCAGTTTCTTGAGAACTACTATGGAAATCGAAGTCCAAGGATCCACACAAATCCTTAAAGTTTTTTTTTTTAAAAAAAAAAGGGGGATCTTAACCAAATAAAAATGTGATTGAAAACAAAACACGACTACCATAGGATTTAATTTAATTAATTAACTATTAAAACTACCAAAGGAACTAGTCTAACACAATTTGATTATTATTATGCATAACTAGTAAGAACTATTATTTCACTACAAAACTTAAAAAAACAAAAGCCTCACTAAAACTATAAATCCAAATTGCACTAGGTGTTTTGGTAAGAACCGTAGGTGTTTAGCACATCAAACACCAGTTTCTTGAGAACTACTATGGAATCAAATCCTAAGGATCCACACAAACCCTTAAAAGGTGGTATTTTTTAATAAAAGAGATCTTAAAAAAACTAAAAAAGTGATTGAAAACAAAACATGACTACCATAGCATTTAATTTAATTAATTAACCATTACAATTACCAAAGGAACTAGTCTTACACAATTTGATTGTTATTATTCATAACTAGTAAGAAGTAAGAACTATTTTTTTTAACTCAAATCTTAAAAAATGAAAGCCTTTCTAAAACTATAAATCCAAATTTTACTCAAGGTATTTTGGTAAGAACCTAAATCCAATAAAGACAATGCAAAAAATAATATTCAAAACTAATGTGTCAAACAGAAAGGCATAATTACAAAGCCTAGTACTTTTTTTAAATCCCTACAAGAATCTAAGACCACGATTTTGAAAATTAACGAAAAAAAATTGATACATATTTTGAAAATGAACAATTACCAATATTAACCCTCATAATCTTATTAAATGCTATTGTTATTCTTAGAATATTATCACTAGCAAGCATGGTTGTTAAATCCTTGCAATTTGCGATTCAAATCCTATGATTCGATTCGAATCCCAAGCAAAACGATTCAAATCGAGGCTGAAAATTTTAATTGGGTAAATCTCATTTGATTTGCGATTCAGATTACAATTTGCGATTCAAATCGTACAATTCAAACGATTTGAGCACGAAAAACCTTTTACAGATCAATACTTAAAAAATATTTTTTATTCTTTTGATTTTCTAAAGGTACTTTATGTCTTTTAAAAAGAGAGAAGAAATAGGAAAAACCTTGTTACAGACATGCCAAAATCCCTATTTGGGTTATCTCTTTGTTGTTGTGAAACGGGGAAAAAAAGAAAAAGAAAATAGAAGAAAGGAGGATGGAGAAAGATGGAGTTGGATTTTGGAAAAAAATGATAGTTTATTTTATTAGTCTTTTTAATTGTATAAGTCTTTTGATGCTTCATCTCATACGACATATTGTCTGAGTTTACTTTTGTTGATTTATCTTTAATGATATTGGAGTTTTTTTTTTTCATTTTATGGAGATCATTCACATTTTTTATAGTGTATGCAATGAAATATTCATTACTTTTTTTTATCAATACATATGAATGAAATCTCTTGGATAATAGATTATTATTCTTTTTTTTTTTTTATTAAGTAATTTTTTGTATTTTTTAAACAATTTTTTTAAAAATGGATTGAATCTTACGATTTACTATTTGAATCCCGATTTGAATCGAATCGGTCCTAAAACGATTTTACGATTCGATTACAATTTAACAACCTTGCTAGCAAGTTGCAACCAAGGTTGTTAAATCGTAATCAAATTGTAAAATTGTATTACAACCAATTCGATTCAAAATGGGATCCAAATTGTAAACTGTAATATTCAATCCAATTATTTTTTAAAATACATGAAATACTTAATAAATCAAAAAAAATAGAATAATCCATTATCCACAAGATTTAATTCATATCTATTAAAAAAAGAAAGTAATGAATATTTCATTGCATACACTATACAAAACGCAAATGAACTCCATAAAAAGAAGCATAACCCCCATATCATCAAAAGATAAATTAACCAAAGTAAACTCATATAATCATGTTGTCTGTGATCAAGTATCAAAAGACTTGTACAATTACGAAGACTAATAAAATAAAATATCAAGTTCTCCTAGAATCCAACTCTCCAACTTCATCATCTTTCTTCTTCCTCCTTTCACAGCAACACAGAGAAAACCCAAATAGGGGTTTTAGCATGTCTGCGATAGGGGTTTTCTCGTTTTTTCTATCTTCTTAAAAGACATATAGTACTTTTAGAAAATTAAAAGGAAAAAAAAAACATTTTTTAAGTATTGGTCCATATTCCGTAGCAAAGGTTTCGTGCTCGAATCACATGAATCGTACAATATGACTCGCAAATCACAATCTGAATCGCTAATTGAATCATTTACCCGCGATTTGAATTGTTTTGCCTACGATTCGATTCAAATTGTTGGATTTGAGTCGCATATTGCAAGGATTTAACAATCATGGTTGCAACACATATAAAGCATACTAGTTATGAATTTAAGATTAACTGATCAAGTGCAGTAACTGTGACTTGCACTACTTACCAGCTATGTACACTGCACATTAGTTAGTCACTGGGCTAAAGCATTTTCTTAGACATTCAGGACAAAATAGGCCTTGTAACGCATTGAGCTTTTTTTTTTCCCATTGCTTTTTAATTCATTGCTTTTTAAAGTTGGGGAGCATAACAAATATATGAGGTACTACACCAATTGGCATGACAAAGAAAAATGGCTATTAGAATCATAATTTATTTGGGTTGGTGTAATACTATGACTTCCGACTTGTTTTTTCTTTCCCTTCTCTCACTAGTGAAGAAATGTTATCAAAAGACAACAGAATCAGACAGCAACCTCCATGTTTCTTCACATTAGTTCTGGCCAATGAATCACTTCACTGTTGGGGTTTCACTATATATTCTAATCACGCTTCCACTCTAAAAAAGGAACCACTGGATTTACAAGCCACCAAGGTCCTTTCATCTTTCTCGATTGATATAATAATAGAACATTAGGTGATTAGATCTATCAGCATGAAAACAGATCCCATAAATAACCGTCTACAAAGATTAGTTAACCTGGTAACTTCAAATTAAAATCTTAATTAGAAGATCTCTCTAGTCGGACAAACATGGCCATTTAATATAATTACGAGGTCACGCCATGTCTAACTCATATCCTTCCCATAGAATTCCAAATATCAAGAGTCAAGGCAATGGTATGATATACTGGGAAAAAAATCCACTTAAGCACAAGTATTTGCTACCCACCAATTAACATTGATGTTCCATTCATTGAAAAAATTGTCATGTTGGACTGACAGTCTCATTCAGACATCCTAATTTCCATGTATATCGCTTTCAGCTATCATTTTTATATAGCTTTAGAGTACGAGTTGTTATTGTGTAACTATATGAACCAAACCCATCTTAGAAAAGGTCTTTTAAGATTAACTCATCGGTGCAGCCCAGTGTTTTAAAAAGCGTTTGAGGCTTACGCCTCGGGGTGAGGCTGAAGGAAAACGCCTTGAGGCTCAACCATGAGGCTTAAACCCCATGAGGCTCACATGAAACACACGCCTCATGCCTTGAAGCTCGCTTTATGTCTATTGCATACTTCTTATACATTAACTAATATTAGGTTTCTAGTCACTACTAACTAAAATGTCCTTTTTTTTTAATTTATTATTTGTTTCAACAAATTTCTATAGTATTTCATGTGTATGCGTACGCCCACACGAACACACACAATGTACACGAATACAAATATATATATATATATATATATATATATGTATCTCTCTCTTTCTCTCTCTATATATATATGTATCTATATACTATAATCTTTCATTAACTTTTTAAATTTTTTTGCAATTTTTCTTATATTTTATTTATTTGATAAAAATGAGAGAGCACGAAGCTTTCTTGTGAGGCTTATACCTCACGCATCTTGAGGTCCTAACGCCTCGCCTCACGCCTTCATGTTTTAAAACATTGGTACAGACAAATTGCATAATACGTTCGTGGGATCAATGTCTACGTTCTATGAAAACAAATTTTAATGAATTATTAATGATATTACATTTATCCAGAACAAGAAAAATGTAGATGAAGAACACAAACTACCTGATCCCCGGATCTAACATAAATTTCAAACATCCCAATCAGTCTGTCACAATGAATGCCCATCTATGGACATTGCAGTTGCCATCCTTGTGTCTTAAGTGAAAATACACTCCAAAGAGTAGCAGATGCATTTCTCTTGTGCAAACTATAAAGCCATGTATGGTCTCACAACAGAAGAGTAAATATAGTGAAGATGCACAAGAATTTATTTATCATACAGGAAAGAAAAAGTTATCAAGGTAAAAGATTCAGCAGTAGCTAACCTGGATACTGAGGCACAATAACTCTGCAAGTCTCTTCAAGGTAATCCGTGAGTAATATTTTGAAATGACCAAGATGTTCTGAAAGCATATTATGTCTTGAAAATAAGAAACCTTAAAAAGTAGGGGAAAAAAGGATTAGGCCATATAACTTGATGTGCACTGAAGCATTACATGTTCAATAATTCTTTGTCTGAGATCATCTGCTGCCTTGTTACACAAAGAGCCCCCAAGCATATTCTTCTCATTCTCAAATTCATCTATATATCTATTCCAAAGAGTTGTCCATTGGATCACCTCCATTGTAATCAGCTGTTTCAACAATAACCTGAGATAGTACACCAAACCGTAGAGAGGCATCAAAAGAAATTAGACGACAAAATAGTGAATACTTTTACGAACTAAAGCAGGAATGTCCATCAGGAAGACAATAAGACCACAGATGTACCTAAAGTTTGGAATTTCAGATAGGTTCTTATCTTCCAAGGTTGAGTTGAGAAGGCTCGACTGCATTGGATCATGTGGTGACAACACCAAATGCCAGCAAATTTTCCTCAGGACCTACAAGTTGAAACATTGTCAGAAAAATTCCATAAGATTTGGGAAAGGCACAAATTAAGAATATGCCTCTACCGGTATCCACTGTGCTGGATCTTCTTTCACAGATGGGATCTCATATATTGCCTTGTAGCTGCGGCAAATTTCAAGGTAATCATTGTTATGGGAGTGGTACCTACAGAGAAGAAAAAAATCTAATCAAATGGATGACTGTTTCCAGGGGAACAATATACAAACAATAAGCTACAGACATTTCATTGTGCATTTCCAATTTATAAGGATTTCCAACAAATGGCTTTAAGGTTTCTACATTGACATGATGCCCTTGGAATGGTCTAAAACTTTTTTTTTTGTTAACTAGCATTTTAACTGAGATGTGTGAAAGTTACATGTAAGGGGATAAAGTATTCCCTTGAGAGAAGAAAACACAATTACAGGTCGCTATGGGTTCCATCTTCTGGCAAAATCTACACTTCTATAATTCTTGAACTCATTCAAAAGGAGTACCATTCAAACAAAACCAGTCAATGTTGCCTATCTTTGCGAGAGATTGATCAACACCTCAAAATTCATATTTTCGCTCTTTCCATATACCCCAGCTGATGGGGAAAGGAAGCTTTCTCCAGACAATTCTATCAATCTTCCCAAGGGGACCTCTTAGACAACTGAAAAAGACCTCCTTTGTTCTCCTAGTAGAGCTGACAGTCCAATAAATGACATGAAAAAATTCCACGGTTTCACTCCGCCACTCAAACGCAGTTAGTTGATAAAGATTCCTTTTCCTTTTTCATTTCACCCTGCAGTCAAGGACTGCAGTCCAAGTGAAAGCTTTGAACCTAGGAGGAACCAGCTACTTCCAGATTTTCTCGAAGGGTAATCTACGGTCTATATAATCCAGAGGGGATAATAGAATAACTAATGAAATATATCCCTTCTGAATCCTCACATCAAATACCGAAATCCTCCCTATTTTCATGCATTTATTTGTGGCCAGTCAGTCTTGCATTCTCTTCTTTCAAACAAAGTCATCCTAACTTATTCCTTTCCATACGCCCACCCCATAGGTCAAAGTTAACTGTGCAAATATCTGAGTTGGGATTTGTGACTCCAAATTTGATTCACCCTTGTGCTGAATCTTCCTTACTGAACCTCCAAAGCCATTTGTCTAAAAGAGCTATATTTATGGTACTAAATCTTCCTTACTGAACCCACAAAATCCATTTGGGTAGAAGAGTTCTATTTATGGTCCTTAATCTTCTGAAGCCTAACCCCTAAATTCCTTGGTTGACAGACCCAATCCCACCTCACGAGGTGAAATTTCCTCTTATGCCCTCTCACTTTCAAAAAAATATCTTGGGATCTTTTCAAGTCAATCTGTTAATTAAGGTTGATGTGTTGAATGCAATAATTACAAGGGATCTTAGCGAAGGAACTTTTATTAAAGGACCCTTCCTCCTAGCGGAAGCTCCTCTTCCAGCTTGCAAATCTTCTTTCCATTCTCTCTACCACTGGACCCAAATATCTTTGAAGACCGATTGAATCCGATGAGTTCAAGATAGGATTTAGGAGTCTAATGCAGAACATAAGCATTTGGCATAATCTTCAGCAGACCTTCCCAGTAGTCTCCAATTCCGATCAGAGTGCTCGTCTTCAAGTTCTCATGAAGACCAAAGAGCATAGTTGCCAAGAGGTGGTACGAGGTACTGGTGCAATGTATTGAAAAAAGTTTAAGGTATGTATTATATTGGTATGACATAGATACGCTATGGATATGAAATAAATACGACATGGGTACGATATTGTTATAACATAAATATGTAATATGAAATAGGTTTATGATATTAATTAGATTTTGATACTTCTATTGTGTGTATTTATGATATATACATTTTACGCAAGTATTATAGTTGTGCTATTGAACTTCAAGTTAAAAATATTAATGACATCATGGTGAAAATAATACAAATAGATAGTTGCATTTGCATGCACATGAAATTCATACCATGTTGGCCCAATATAAAATTGTTGGAAAAAATGATAATAAATAATCACAGTTCTTAAGCAAGCATAAAATACAAATACAATTTTTATTTTCTCATTTGATTATAATTCTTAACACTAGAGGTGCAAAAAACCAAATCCATTCCATAAGTTCAAAAAACAAAAGCAATGAGATGAACAACCTCAACTTCAAGATCCAGTCTAAAAGGTTTTGTTATTTGAATATACATGTTTCTTTATTAGAAGAAACAAGTTTCTTTTTACAAACGAACAAGTTTTTTTTTTTAAGAAAAGAGTTTCTTTCTAAAGGGAAACGAGTTTCGTTCTGATATACCCCCAACTGAAGTCAATGCCAAGCTAAAAAATGATGACGGAGAACTCTATTTTTGCCTCAGCTTACAGGTCTTTTAAAAAGGCCTTTGGAGATATTCGTGGGAGGAAACTAGAAAGCACTAATCAAAGGTCAACTCCATAGGATCAAGTATGCGATAGAAGGAAACATGTTTCTTTATTAGAAGAAACGAGTTTCTTTTTACAAACAAACAAGTTTTTTTAAAAGATTTTTTTTCTTATATTAAAACAAGTTTCCGGAAATATTTTATACCAGTCCTAGTATTGGTATGCATATGGACCGGTATGGAGGGCTAAACTAGGTTTCTTGGTTACTATGCTAAAGACTAAAACATAATATCCAAGAACAACTACCAAGTTTGAATCTTACTCCCTGGATACCTCAAGAAAGATGAGCGGCATTGGCATATTAAAGGGGAGAAATCACAAAGCCCTCCCCATGCTTTAAAGCCTTCAAGTCATCCAGACTCCCCTACTACTAACAATAATTTGCTTCCGGCACAATGATGAAGAGAAAGGGAGATGAAAGGCATCCTTGCCTAAAGGCTCTAGAGCTTTTGAAGTATCCTTCTGGAGAACCATTAAAAGTTAAGAAGGATGCTAACAAGATGCATGCCCACGCCTAACTCCTCCACCTACTGTTGAGCCCGTCCTCAATTTCACATAATCATCGAAGGATCAATTCATATGATCGAACACCTTTTCCAAGTCTATTTTGCAAACCACTTCTTTGATGCCTTGGTGAATTCTGGAGTCAATGCTCACTTGCAATTGGAACTAGGGGTGCACACAAGCCGAGCTAGGTCGGCTCGATTAAGCTGAGCTCAAGCTCGAAAATATGGCTCGATCAAGCCAAGCTGAGTTTTGAAGCTTGAAATGTATTAAAGCCGAGCTCGAGCCAAGGGTTGTTTGATTCGGCTCGGCTCGGCTCGGCTCGAAGCTCAGTTCGATTTGGCTTGAATATTATATAAAAAATATTATTATTTATATCATTATTATATAATTTAAAATATATATTAAAAAAATATTTTTTTAAATAAATCAAGTCGAGCTGTTTGAATTCAAGCCGAGCTTTGAGCCAATTTTTCGAGCATCATTTCAAGTCAAGCCGAGTTCGAGCCTAGATAAAATCCATTTCAAGCTGAGTCGGGCCAAGCTCGGCTCAAATACACCCCTAATTGGAACCTAGGGGTGGTTACCGAACAACTCGAGCTTGGCTCGTTTAAAAGCTCGAGCTTGTTCGTTTATTTAGTAAACGAGCCAAGCTAGAACATACATGTGCTCAGCTCGTTAAATATTTAATATATACTATGTAATTATATGCCCGCCTATCGTATGAAGGGCTGGTGAATGGTATAAGTAATACTTAAGGGATCAATTTATAATTTATCAGAAAAGGAGAACGGTTCTTTGTAAGTATCAATTATACAATATACTTAATAGTAATTTATCTTAAGTTTTTGTCTAATATTGAAATTTCATACCTAGTTCAGAAACCCTACCCCTAAATCATTACGTCTCTCATTTCCTATTTCTGTATTTGACCTATTCTCTCGTTCTCATTCTCCTAATCTCTCTAATCCCTAGATGGATCAAAGTTGCAGGTATGGAGTTTCGTTGCAGGTATGGAGTTTCTACAACTCCATTCGATCAATGTCGTCTCACGGCGATGGTCACCTCAACAAAGAAGAGTGATAGAGAAGGAAATGTCTTGTGCTTAATTCGGAATCGGAATTGAAAAATGGGGAAATTGAGGCCAAATGAAGAAGAGGAGAAGGAAATATTCTCACCTGCCTTTTGCTTCAATAATGGTGGCACCTAATTTTAGATCGAAAGTCCTTCGAACGTAAGTTAGTTTAATCACAAATCTTAACCTAATTTTTTTTCGTTTCTTGATTTTCTGATTTTGAGTTTCTTCTCTTGATTTAATCACAAATCCTAATCCCAATTGAAAACGAGCTCTCGGTTTCCTATAGACGATCCGAGCATGTTTATACCCTTATCAATAGGGGTGATATTGAGCCGAGTAGTGGGGTGTTCAGGCTTGATTCGTTACACTACATGGCTGTTCAAGCTCAGCTCGAGCTCGAATCGAGCTTCACCACTTAGGTTAAAACCCGGCTCGTATATAACACCACAAGCTTGAGCTCGGCTAGGCTAGGCTCGGGTATACTCTGGTAAGGGTGTAAACAAGCTTGCATTGTCTATAGGAAACCGAGTTAGCTCGTTGACAGATTCAATTGAGGCTAGGATTTGTGATTAAATCAAGAGAAGAAACTCAAAATCAAAAAATCAAGAAGCGGAGAAAATTTGGGTTAGGATTTGTGATTAAATTAACTTACCTTCGAAAGATTTTCTATCTAAAATTAGGCACCACCACTACTGAAGCAAAAGGCAAGTGAGAACATTTCCTTCTCCTCTTCTTCCATTAAACCTTCGGCCTCATTTTCTCAATTTCTCAATTCCGATTCCAAATTAAGCACAAGACATTTCCTTCTCTATCACTCTTCTTTGTCGAGGTGACCATCGCCGTGAGACGGCATTGATTGAATGGAGTTGTAGAAACTCCATGTCTGCAGCTTTGATCCATCTAGGGATTAGAGAAGGTAGAAGATTAGGAGAATGAGAACAAGAGAATAGGATATACAGAAATAGGAAATGAGAGAATGAGAGGTGTAAGGATTTAGGGGTAGGGTTTCTTAACAAGGTATGAAATTTCAATATTAGACAAAAACTTAAAATAAATTACTATTAAGTATGTTGTATAATTGATACTTACAAAGAACCCCTTCTCCTTTCTGAAAAATTACAAATTGATCCCTTAATTATTACTTATACCATTTGTCAACCCTTCATACGAGAGGTGTGCATATAATTATATATTAAATTAAATATTTAACAAGTCGAGCACATGTGTGTTCAAGCTTGGCTCGTTAATTAAACAAGCTCAAAAATCAAGTTCAGGCTTGGCTTGTTTACTAAATAAACGAACGAGCTCGAGCTGTTCATGAGCACTGGTGTTCGTTAACCACCCTACCTATCAGAGTATACCCGATCCGAGCCGAGCCGAGCTCGAGCTTGTGGTGTCATTTATGAGCCAAGTTTGAACCTAAGTGATGAAGCTCGAATCAAGCTCGAGCCGAGCTTGAATAGCCATGTAGTGTAACAAGTCAAGCCTGAACAACCCCAACTCAGCTCGGCTCGATACACCCCCATTGGAACCAAGGTTCAAAAAAAGGGTTTCGGACACCGTAACGGACACAGCTGAAACCGTTACGTAACGGTATCGGCCGATAATTTATTCTTATTTTTTTGCTTAAAAAAATCTGAAAAGTCCCAATCAATTGAAAAAAAAACATGTAATAAATTAGTAACAAGATACTTTTAAAGCCAATATGAAGGTTAAAATGTAGAAACAATGAAATTAGATGAGTCGAGGGTTGAGACTTGAAAGTTGAAACATACACAGAATCTAGTCCAGACTCCAGACTCTATATGGGCAGATAGCCAGATACATATACACCTGCTAAGTGCTAAAGCCACATAGAATTACGAGCTAACTCATCATCATCATTTCTATTTGGTTGAATGTAAGGCTGCAATATTTTTGATGGATTCGTGAGGGGTTTATAAAACAATGAATGAATGGAGTTCATGGGTCTTCACTACTTTGTTTGTAGGCAATTAGGAGTCTAGGAATCTAGACATGTAGTTGGGTGGGTGTCAGAGTCAAACTGAAAGGCCTGTAAGGCTGCAAAGGAGATTCTCAAAGTTTATTCACGGGTGCAATGCATTTCCGCGAACGAGTCCTACGCCCGTTATCGTTCCGTAACGGGCGTAACGCCCATTACGTAACAGTTTCGGGCATTACATTTTGGTTTCGGGAAAAAGCCGTAAAGGCACGGTTTCGGGTATTGGAGGCCACCAAAACCGTTACGTAACGGTTTCGGCGAGTTTTTAAACCATGATTGGAACCCCATCTACCAAGTGTTCATCCTTGACAAAGCTCCGTGATAAGCTCCGACAATTCTGTCTATTACCTTTATTAGACGAGAACTCAATAAGAGAAGATTTTGCCTACTATCTTATTGATTTTGTACGCATTTGTTGGCTTGAAATTTGTCAACTCCTCTACCCCTTTGTTTTTTTGGAATGAGAGAGGTGAAAGTCACATTTGAAGCTTTGTCCCACTTTCTTCTTGCATAAAATTCCTAAAAGATCTTGATGAGATCCCCTTTATTGTCCCACAACATGCCTTATAGAAGGCTAAAGAGAAGCCATCAAGTCCATGAGCTTTATCCCCACCCAGGGCTTTAACAGTTGCAAGGATCTCCTCAACTTTCCATTGAAGCCAACACATTATTCGCTTTAAGTGAGGCCCAATTTAATGCAATCTCACTCCGGTCAAGAGCCAACACACTATTCGCTTTAAGCAAAGGCTAAATTTAATGCAATACAACTCCAGCCTAGAAAGGCCCTTTTGGTGTAAATGTTTAGACATAATAAATCAATCTCCTTTCTGAAATCAAATTTTCCTCCAACATCCACTTGCCCACCTTTACCCTACTTATGAAAAGTGATCCTTCTTCTATCATTTGCATATGTATGGAAGAACCTGAGACTTTGTCCCCCACTTTGAGCCAATTGATCTTCGACTCTTTTTATCCAACTCATCAATTCTTTCTGGTTTTTTTGTTCTTTCCACTGTGGATAAGGAAGCATCTTCTTTAGTGTTTGTTATTTCAATTGTCGACATGAACTCCTTCTTTCCCCCCACTCCAAATGTCTCCTAGTTCAATACCTTGAATATAGAATTGAGACCCTTCAGTTTCATGCAAAAAGCGTAGCTCACCCACCCACTGAAAATAGAGAACTCCATCAATCTTTGACTCGTCCCTTGAAGTTGGGCTATTCTAACCACATAGTCAAACATGAATGGAGTCAATCCTACTATCTCTTTCAATTGGATAGGTCTAGATATGAAATTGGGTTAGTTAGAGCCTTTTGAATGACTTTTTGAAAGCTAATTTCCTAACCAACCAATATAAGGAACCCATCCAACCGGCATAGAATGGGGGTAGACCCTTGGTTGAACCACGCAACACAAGAACTCTAATTAATGGAAGGTCTATTAGACTGTTCCAATGGATGAAATCCCAAAGGTGTGCATACTTCTAGTCACATTTTTCTTTTGCCTCCTTTCTTTTTTAGGGCACAAGACCCTCGACTAGCAGATAGACCCAATCCGTTGGGCCCCAATTTGCTTTCGTCATCCCCAAATCTCTAAAATCAAATTATTGCCCACCTCCTCAAATTTTCCAAGGTACCATGATCAGGTATGACCGTATGAGTTGCTCTCACCACAGTGACAAAGTCGGGGTTCGGGAATAATTTGGCAAAGGTCAAGTTCGGAAAATTCGGGAAAAAATCGGGAAAAGAAATATATATATATATATATATATATAAATAAACCGAACAATTTTATTAAAAAATATACAAAATAAGTAGTTTTTGACCAAATTCGATAAAATAATTCGAGAATAATTCGGGGAAAATTTGTGAATAATTCGGGAATCCAATAATTCGCGAACAATTCGGCAACCCAAAAATGCGCGAATAATTCGCGAATTTTTGAAAAAAATGGAGTTTTTGTTACAAAGGCTCTCACACACTATATTTGCCAACATTAATGTCCTTGATGGGCATCCCACTCCTGAATATTGCATGACATAATCCTCATGGTTCACTATTGATGATCCTACCTTTCTGCCCCCTTTTATCCGACTTCCCATGTCTTTATTACTCCCTCTTGCCATGACCTAGACCTTCTTTACCATGGTCGCTGCAACATATCCAAGAATTATTAGACTTCCACGGATTTGTGATTACCTTATGTGGTTCACGATCTCCTTTGCTACCCCTTGCATGATGTTGGCTTTCAATAAAGGATAATCCCAACTAATTGCCATTTTTCGGGGAATATACCTCTCCCAAAAAAAATGAGCACATCTATCGAGAACACCCCATTTGGCATCTTCCATAATCAACATGAATAAGTCTCATGGAAGCGCATATGCCAAACTCATCTCCATCGAAGTGGTTGGCCCAACCGCCTTGTGAGGACAAGAGGGTTGAGTTTGAAACCCTTAGTGGAAGTAAATAAGGCCCTGTTGGGGAAATGGATGTGGAGGTAGGGGAGGAGAGGGAGAGCTTGTTGAGGAGGGCAATAGTGACTAAGTATGGTCTGGTGATAGGTTGGGAATCGAGGGACGTGAGGGGATCCCATGGATTGGGATTATAGAAAGGTATAATGAGAGTGTCATAGTCTTCTTCGTGCCGTTTTAACTATGGAGTAGGGAATAAAGAAGAGATTAGATTCTCGAAGGATTTCTAGTGCGGGCAAACACGATTAAAGGACGATTCGAGAACCTGATTGTGTTGGCCTTAGATAGGAGAGCAGTAGTAGCGGATTATTATGAGATGATAGCAGATAAGGTGATGTGTGCCCTAGGTTGAGGAGGGGGTTAAATGATTGAGAGTTGGAGGATCTCCTTCGTCTACTGAGGCATTTGAGTATGTTCACTCCATGCCATCAATCTAAGGATGCTAGATTAGGGTTTAGAGGCACCAATGGTCAATTCTTAGTGAAAGCATATTTTCAATCCTTTGAATTGGCTACTAGTCCCCCATTTCCTCATTGGACTGTATGGAATCCAGGAATTCCGCTAAGGTATCTTTCTTCATTTGCCCCGCAACCTTGAGCAAGATCCTCACATTTGATCATTTTCAAAGCAAGGAATGGTTGTGAATCATTGTTTTATGTGCCATCATGCGGATGAATTGGTGGATAAACACTCTTGCATTGTCCCATTTTAAATGGTATTTGGGGATATTTCTTGTCTCAATTAGGGATGAATTTGGTCTTCCTTTCATCCTTTCAGGAATTCTTATTTGGTTTGGTTGCTCCTCAGCGAATCTAGTGGTCCCTTAAGAGACTATTTGATCCTTCCTATATGGGGCTATTTCTTGGTTGATATATGGTTGATATAGAAAGAGAAAAATAGAGTGTTTGAAGAAGCCACGTCCCCATTAACCTCCACCTGCTTGAGGATTCACCAGTTACAGTTAGCTTGGTGTTCCATCCAAAGGGAGGTGGTGGATCGAGTAATCATTTGTTGTGATGGAGGGGATTTGAGGTTACACATTTCCCGTTCCCGTTTTCACTTTTAGTTGCTTTTTTCGGCCTTTATTTGTCCTTTGTTTACCTTTTTTGTTGTGCTCGAATTTACTTTCCTGTAAGTTGTTCTTTTGTATTGTTGGTGTATTAATCAAGCTTGCTTATTACCAATCAATAACAAACAAAAAAAGTGGTTGACCCAATTTGGCTGATCTATCCACCACTTGGTTGGCCTCACGATAAATTTGCCTAAATCTCACTCCATTAAAATTGGGACATATTGCACTAATACTTTGATCATGGTCCTGATATGCCAAGGAGAGGGACTCTTCATTATGCAATCAATTACAATTATGGACCTGCCCCAACCATTAAATTGCCAACACCTCGAGAAAGCAGAATTCCTCATTTCAAAGCCCAAATCTCAGTTGATAGAATGTCAATTTTAGCCAACGAGCATGTGCATCCTCTAATAGGCTGACCACTGAAGTTAACTGTGTAGTTAACCAAAGCATGCCTTTTGTAAGCTGACTGCTGACTCCACCTCTTTAGTCTTGTTAACCTACTTGATAGCTCAGTTTCAGATTGTGTGTTGTGTGAAGATTCTTCTCCTTTTGTGAGTGACATGTCAAATTTATGTGCTTTACTAGAGTTGTGTGTCTGAGGCTACTTATTATTGCGAGATCCACCAAAGGCTGAGCGAACCTTGTAACCTGCTCCCCTACTTTCTGCCTCACCTCGATCAGAGTTATGCCAACTTGGGAGGGGCGTGTGTCCTCGACTGCTATGTGTCACACGTCCTAGTCCATATTTGTCAGCTCAATGGACCCTCCTCATTTAGAGCTTTGCTAGCACTGCAATTCTCCCACAGTGGCTCTCTTCCATCACATACCTCTTGACTTTGGTTTGTGAGGTTGGGTTTTATAAGTCTACTTGGCATACCAACTCATCACCAGCTCCACATGCTCCTCGCGAACTCTCAAATGGGTGGACTAATTGGTGGTTGTTGCATTGCTCTCTATGCTTTACAGGCTTCTAACGCCACACTAATGTCATCTCCCTCCAACCATCTCTCTGGGTTTAACCCTTTTTATCGGAGTTTAGTTAGCCTGCACCATGGATTGGCCAACCCTTCCAATTGTGCCAGCAGATCAGCAAGCCTCTGTCACTGCCTTAGTTTTTCTAATTCTGACACGATAGAGGATGTCTCCACCCAGACGCAATTTTATTCCTTCGATTACCAATCTCACCTTGTGCATACGACTTCCTACTCCAGCCCTAATTCATTAGGGCATGGTGTTGTGATTCAAGCTGCAGCTAAGCACTCTGGCATAATCTTCTTCTTCAATAACATGGACCTTGTATCAGTTTTACAAATCCTCCACAGGCGTCCCTAATCACACAAAAAGTTTCTTCGCACCAGACCTTTATCATATCGCAAAGATTCACAACCCACCATAATGTTCAGTCTTCAAAGAAAATCGATAATAGGATATCAGATATCCAAATGTAGGGATAAACTATTGAAAATTCTCCTTCCTCCATGGGGGATTCAGATTGCTTCTCCTTTTAATAGAAAGATGAAGAGAATGAAGCCGTTACCAAGTCTCCTCACTCTAATGGAGTAAAGTGTATTGCAACCCTTTGAGACCCACACCAAGATCAGGTCTTCAGCAAGTTCATGATCTACAAAATTGTCTGGCCAAATAGCAACTAAGGAAACTCTTCCTCTCCACCATACCCACCTACTCGAAAACTACCTTTTCTCTGATCCATATATGCTCATCCTTCATTACCCAACCCTCATCCATTGAGTCACATCTTTGAAAGATAGTCTTTATTGGACCATCCTCCTGAAATATTTGAATCTCACCATATTGTCATTGATTTATTTGGATTCTTACCAGATCAAAACCAAACAGGATCTCACTCGCCAGCTAGGTCCTGGTGGATGTGTCTAGTACCAAAGCTGTGTTTTGGAGATTGATTATGAGTGCAATCTGCTGAGGGGTATGGATGGAGAGGAACAAGAGAACATTTGGGGCACATAACATTTTTTTTATCGGTAAAGCAATATGATGTAAAAGGATAGCAATAAAATATAGGGCACATCAATTCCACTGTTGATCGCATTCTCTGTATTATCAAACATTTGCTATGAGACTGATGCTCAGTCAGAGGAGACTCCGCTATAGATTATTATGTCCAGTATTTGATGCCTCATTCATGGGATGTACCATTGTACACTTTTGAGTTGTCCGTCTGTCTTTCTGTTTTTTTTTTCCTCATTTTCTTTTCTTGGTTCATCCATCGATGAATTTCTCCATATCTTCCATATATCATTTATGCATTGATCTTATTTGTCAATCGAAAAAAGGGATCTCCATACATTCTACCTGTAGTACACTTGGCATATCAATTATGGCTTCTTCACCCTTGACCCATCTATTGACATTGTATCAGACTAAAATCAAGTGACTTGAACTTGGTCAAACCAACTAGTTTGGACAACAATTACACACTAGTCTCCATTATATTATAACTTATAAGGATCTTTAAAGCCTGCAATTATTTAAAAAAATAAAAAATTGTTTGTCTTTATTCTTTAGGATAAATTAGGACTATAAACTCCTCGATCATGGAAGATCAAATATGATTGAAGAAGTATTGACCTTGACCCTCTCTCTCTCTCTCTCCCTCTCTCTCCAAAAGGAAGTACAAAACCAGAAGTGGAAATACATTGTTTTAAACCTAATGAACATAAATATCAAATTAAAACTATATTAGCAAAATAACATTATAAAGACGAGAAAAAATGAAGAAGAAATTGAGAATCATTCCAAAGTTCAAAATATTAGAAGAAATTTAGAACAAAAAAAAACAATGGACGAAGTGTTTGGGCTGCATTTTTTCCTCAATAAAGTAACAAAACACCATTCAGCCCATCGTTACAAATCTCCCGAGAAATTCCTAATTTCTCGCGAGAAATACTGAAAAAATCATCTAAAGTTTAAAACTCTGTTTTTATCACGATATTTAAAAGTCTCATGAGAAATACAATTTTCTTTTTTTATCACGTAAATATCCCGAGATTTAGCCGAGATTTTAAAAATATCACGAAAAATACCTAATATTGTTAGTGTGATGAATTTATAAATTGGTGATATTTATTACTATTTTTAGTAATTTTAATAATTATTTTAATCATTGCCGAGATTTATTCGAGAAATACCCGATAAAAAAAACTTCATATGAGAAAATCTCCTGAGAAAAACTTCGGCTGATAAAAACCCGACAATGAAATTTGTAACATTGATTTGGCCACCACCCTAGCTGTTAGAGTTGTAATTCAAATCACAAAAACCTACGAGTCACAATTAAAGTCAAAACAGAATTGAATCTAGTCATAAAATAAATCCACAGTGGATTAAAGATCTGGTCAGATGAAGAATTCCACTCTTTTATGTTCGTGGTTCTCCTTCGGGTTCGAGAGGTATTAGGCAAAGGTAAACAAATCACTTAAATCTTTTCTTTTTCCTTCATTTTTATAGGTAAGGGAAAACTTTAATGAGAGAAAAGGAGAAAGGAACACTTAAGCCTCTAAATAAAACAATTCTATGCACTCTTTCCTTAGCTAAAGAATTCCCCTTATCATCCAAGGTTTCTAAGTGGAGTTTGTAATCCATTTCCCACCTTTAATTTGCCAAACATATAGTTCTGAGAGAAGTATTAAGATGCATTCCTAGATGATGAAGCAGTTCCGACTTTTGGGTGTGTGGGGCCTGGTAACTACTAGAAAAATGCACTCAAGTTTACTTGAATTGATCATGTAATGGATTAATCAAGTCTGCCCAGTATTTTCTCAAGATATCATTTTATTTTATTTTTTTATCAATAAGACTGGTATTAATCAAAGGAAGGTACAAAAAAAGTTTACAAGAATGTAAACCTGGAAATTGCAAAAGAGGATACAACCAAGAAAGAGGGACCCCCAAAAACAGCAAAAATGTCCTATGTATTAAAGGCATTGTGATGGCCCTCCATGATGGATTCCAACTCTTCTTCCTCGTGGCGAATGCTTGCCCATTCTAGGATCAATAGGCGTGCGTGTGAGCATAAGCAAGTAATTGAGGACTAAGAGTTCTCGAAGACTCTCTTGTTGCATTCCTTCCAGATGACCCATGAGATAGCCCCCGACAGAACAGCTCAAAGTGCCTTCCGAGCACTATCCTCACTCATCAAAACCCAGCAAGATAAGAAGTTGTGAAATGATGAAGGAAAGACCCAATCCACCCCTACTCAGGATAGAAAGTATCCCCAGACCGCCCCCACCTTAGGCCAATGCAAGAGCAAGTGGTCCACCGTCTCTTCCACGTGAAGGCACATAAAACACCGGTTGGCCAACCTTCACCCTCTAGATTTTAAGTGATCATAAGTAAAAAATTTATTGAAAGTCACATTCCATAAGAAGAAAGATACCTTAGAGAGAATTCCGGGATTCCACACATGTCATTCAACCCCTTCTCAAGATATCATGCAGAAACAATGTCATTCAGGTTTTCTATTGGTATACTTTACATGTGCTCAGCTAAGCTAATTGAGATTTTCGCTACATTGTGCAAAACCCTAGAAGTGGTAATGGGTATCTTGACCCTAACAGACAGGATTGGGTGGACCGTTGACCCAACCAAGAGGAATATCATGTGTTGCCACCTCTAAGTTGGCCAAAATTGAAACTAAAAGGAGTACAGGATTCACTGCCGATAAGTTAAGTTGATCTTTATTCCAAAAAATTGACCCGCACATTTACATAAAATTTTAGTCCGAACTGCCTTTGAAGACGTGTTAGAAACTTTTAACCTTTCATATAGCAATGGCAATGTAACAAGCTCAGCACAGGTTGAGATTAAACTAATCCCTACCCAAATCTAAAACCCAAAATCAACTTGGGTTATTAAAAAAATGGGGATGGCATTGGGTGGGGCGAGTTTGGTTACTTCTATTGCAAAAGTGGTTTGATGTTTCTTTGGATTGGATTCAAGTTGACCCCTTTTTTCACCAACAAAAACAAGGATAATTCAAATTTGAACAAGCTGTAAAAATTGTTTTTGCAATGGAGGTGCCAAAATTGGCCCCACCCATTGTCATCCCATTTTCTATTTGAGAGAGAGAGAGAGAGAGAGGTTGCGTCACCCAGGTATAGTAATGGGACTGCTACTTAGACATATATCAATCTCTAAAAATAGGGTATGTGGGTATGGCTTCCAAAATAGCTTTCAAGAAAAATATTAAAATTCACAACTGATTTAGAGAAGAGGTTATCGACTTATAGTAAAGGAGTATCATTTTTTTCAAAAGAAGGTAGAGAGCTTGAGGATTGGCAATGAACTTGGTTAAAATTGGAAACTCATCCTCACACGACAATATGGCGTCCTAATAGTACTGGTATCATATATTTATATACATATAATTGTCCAATATGGTACATAAATCAAAACGATGTGTATGAGGAACATTGCAAACCTCAAACTCAAAAATCTAGAAATATGATCAGCACATGTAATCAATAATCACACTGGATCTTAGAACAATGACCAAGGAATGTATACAAAATTGCAATATCCGAAAATTGAATGTATACATGATGAGAAGCTTATTCAAAATCCAGGGGGGAGCGGAAAGCAGATATCCACATACCGTATCATTAATTCATAGTAGATCCGCTTCAACTCCAACAGTGAAGGTATATCAGCAGGAGCCTCTTCAACAACATTATCACCTTCTTTGGCCTTTTTCTTTTCTTTTGAAGTATCAGCATCAAACACTCGTGAACTGATCTTCCTCGAGAGGATTTGAGCACGCACATAATCCTGGCGGTCTAAACACAAGCGAACCTGAAATGTTTGAATTACAGCAATTCAGTTGGCACATAAATTAATATCACCTCTTGTGCCCCGCAAAAAAACATCCGTCAATTAATTAAGTCCTCTCACAATCTCCATGATACAGTGGTCTTACTTGTTCAAGGATGAATGCTATCTTTTCAGTTTTTGCCATTGCTCCAAATGTTTCCACCTGTGATATAAAATCATCAGTAAAAGGCATTGTTAGAGGATAAAAGCTGACCATTCCAACCATGTACCAATTTCTCATTTATCTAAAGCATACAAGAACTCCAACAGCATAGATTACAAACAAACTCTTATAGCTCTGTAAAACACTTACAGCAATTTCTTGCATCAAATCAGCGGCTTCAGCAATGAGGCCCTGTTCTTCCTTAATTTTTGCAAGTTTCTTGACCAGTCGTGCCCTCTCAATTTCAACATAAATCTACAAAAAAGTGCAGGAAATTAAATTAAAAACTTTGAAAAATGAGAGGAAAAAAAGGGGATGCTCCATAAAAGTATAAGCCATAGGAAGACATATTTGGACTTGTCAAAATATCTTCACCTTCCCCGCAGATACACTGTTGAGTGTCTTGATTAGCTCTACACGAGTTTCAATATCAGGTGTCTCATCAATATATTGCATGGCTTGCTGGACCATCGCAGTAACCGCCTATGTGACAATACACAACCCCATAAACAACAGATGAAGCCCATTCCAAAGATCAAGCAAAATAAAATCCAACAGAAATACCATATCAAGCAAAAGAGTTACAAAGCAGTACTATCTCAGAATAATGGAAATACTAGTAATTAAGCAAAAAAAATTCTTCATAAATAGGAAATTCAAGATGAATTCTGTAAAATAGTGCAGTGCATCTGATTAGAATTAAGCATTTATTAAAGAGAAAGATCATCAAACATGGGTAAGACGATACCTTTCTCACATTTCATCAATTACACTAACTGAATGAATAACCAACAAAGATCATTATTTCCTTTAACACACACATCAAATTCGACAGTAATTACATGAACGAACAAGTATTACAGAATTTCTGTCTTGTGTTCGCAATTTCCTGAACCGAATCAAATCAGACTGCAAACTGACTTGTTGCGAACTAAATCTTCCAAATTTTTTTTCTTTTACCTGCTTGAGCTGACCTCTTCGCTTCGATAAAAGAAAAATCTGATCATTAAGGGTCTTCCATGCCCGAGCTTGAAAGCAAAGTTGCAGGATGTCGATGGCGGCTTTTTTCGTCCCAGCAACATCTTCGGCAAGTCTCATCTGCTTCTCCACATTCAACAGAGATTCAATGGCGGCATCTAGATTACCTCCTCCTTCCTGCAAATTGAGATACAACACAACACAGTAGCCTCGCGATCAGATGAACACAAACCAGATTTGTAGGAAACTCGAGATCTGGAACAAATCCAAAGGATGAAGAAACTCACCATTGCTAAATTGATCCGAAGCTCCAAAACCACAAGAGAGAGAGAGAGAGAAGCACTGGATCGAGTTGATGGAGAGTGAAACCCTATGAAAGAGATTTGGGGAGAAATTCGAAAAGGAGAAATCCTCTCCAACGAAGAAGAACAATTCCTTGCGTACGGGCCACTCCCGAGCCCAAGTAGGAGTGCCAAGGGCTGTCAAATGCTGGGCTTTGACATGGCTAGGCCCAAGTCTACCCTTTTGGGCCAAGGCCTAATAGAAGTGAGTTCTTTTTATAATTTTTATAACATTAACCCTTCCCATATGATTCAAATTTTGGTTTGGAAAATAATCACCTCCTCCTCGGTTGGAGACGCGAGGAGGGGCGTCCCACGTTTCCCTAATTGTGGTTAAGAGCTATCCACTCTTAGGGTTCTACCCATCTACCCTTGGATTTTAGAAAAAAAAAAATTTAACTCGAGGATTAAAAAAAAAAACTTACCGGGGTTAATAGGAGTTGAAGTGTCGGTTATGTACTGTCATCAACTTTCATATATTTTTTGCAATTTAGCGATAACCTTAGGTCTGACTGTGTATGTTTAGGTGTTACTTTATCTCCTTAACCAAAGAAAAAAAAGTTCACATATTTCTTTTCAATCTCAATGTATAAAAGAAGTGACACTAACTCAGAAACTAGATTTTATTGAGATCTTTCAAAAAAAAAAAAAATTTTAATTTATTTTTTTTTTTTTGATATAGATTATGATCTTCTTTTAGCGAGGTAAAATAGATTAAACATATCGAATCAAGTACCATTTCAGCTTAATTAATTTTATTGTGAAAAATAAGTTTTGTTATTCATAATTGCAGGAAAGCTATGTACAGGGTGAAAAACTCGTTTCTCAAACTTACTTATTCATATAAACTCGTTTCTTAGGAAACTCGTTTCTTTGGACAAACTCGCTTCCTAAGAAGCTCATTTTCATCACGTCTTATTTAATAGTCAAAAAGAACTCTATGTGTGAAGTAATGGGTTAGACTAAAGTTTATAGCCGAATGTATAGACTCTAAGCAAATATCGTCAGTTTTGACCTAAGACACCTACTTTTCACAAAAATATCATGTAAGATAAAATCAAAAAGCATAGCTACCCACAATAACATCATGAGAATGAGGAACATATATCTTTTTTCTCGCTTCCCTTTCTTAAGGTTTTTTTGAGTATCGTTTCTTATTTCGTGCTTTTGTTTTGCTTTTCATTTTCACTTCTCGCTTTGATAATTACGATGTTATTCATTGGTGAGAACTATATTTGTTTTATAAAAAAATGAATTATCATAATGTCAATTTTGAATTATTGTAGAACACAATTGAGAGAGACTTAGGTTGGTACATAATAATATATGAAAATTCAAACATAATATCCCTTGAAATGATCATGTAGGTAGAAACATATCGGACAAGTCAACGACTGATTCATAGATTTGTTGGATCTTCTTATCAGACAATTTGTACAAGTACATCTTGTGATCTAGGGTTTGATTGGATTGTTACACATATTAATCCAAATGGATTGGAATGCAAAACTCCCCACCGATAGTGGTGTTTTTGATTTGGGAGCAGAGGAGAGGAGAAGAGAAGAGGCATGGGATTGTCTCTAGTAGATGCCAGAAAAGTGGCCTCAGGCTTCCACACATCATGCGATATATGGCGATAAAAATGGGGAGAAGTCATTTCATTTTCCCATGCTTTTGACTTCTTCCCACTTGATATATCTTCCATTTTTATCGCCACATGTCACATGATGTGTGGGAGCCCGAACCACTTTTCCGGCTTCTGTTAGAGACAATCCTAAGATATCCCTGATTAGACTGGTTAGAGATCTGTACAGCCCTACACACACTAGTGCGATCTGGAATCGTAGAGGCCTACATGAGATTTGCAAACTTTACGGACCTAGATGAGGTCTGCACTCTACAATCCGGTTTGGTCTGATCTTCTTGAATGGGTTTGCAATTTGGTCCGGTCTGGTCTTCTAGGATACAATGTCTCATGTGGGTGCACAATCAGGTCTTTTGATGGACGGCTCTAGGAGAGTCAAAATAAGAGGCGACCAAATGCGACGATGCACACATGCAAAACACGCCTAAAGCGCCATTGCGGCGTGTACCCGCATATATGTGTAAAGGAAAATAATCACCTCGGTCGGTGACGCGAGGAGGGGCGTCTCGGCTCCCATTTTCTTGTCATGTGTCCTCCTTTTAACCTCATTTAACCGTGGTTAAGATTTATCCACCCTTAAGGTTCACCCATCTATCCTTGGTTTTTAGAAAAATAAAATAGATTAAATTAATTAAAAGGTTAAAAAAAACTAACCCGGGTTAATGGGAGTTGAAGGGTCGGCTAAGTGAGAGTGATGAGGAATAGTCCCCTCCTCGGCCATGTGTGAATAGGCTAAAGATTTATTATTTATTGGAATGGGAACCTTTATAGACTTGATGAATATTTATTATCCACATAAGTAGGGAATTTACTCCCCTAAAATGCCGGTTTGTTTGTTGTTGGGCCTGTTTTCCTTAGACTCATTCCTCTTATTCATTCTATAAGGCAGCGTTCTCTGGTTGAATCAATTTATCACTCAATCACAAGCTCGTTGTCTGATTTTTGGTTGTCAGCCTACACAGGAAATTAACACTCTCTTTAAACTCTCATAAAGTGGGATTTCAGTAGTTTAAGGCACAGGATTCTCTCGAGTTCAACTCGAGAGAATCTCTCGAGTTGGAACCCCTAGAGGCTGCCACGTCTCTTTTGACACCCCTTAACCATGGGTAAGGTTCACCCACCCCTTTAAAATCATTTTCAAAACCGCGTTCCCAACTTTTAAGAGATTGGCCTTCACATAAAGTTCAATGAACTTTCCCGCGGAAAAAAGCAGAGTCCTCATCCTCCTCCACCGGCAACATACTCTCAATGCCTTCATCATCCCTCTCTGAGACAAAGCTAGTGATCATATCCAAGCAAGAACAGTTCATACATTCTAAGTCGATCTACTCCAAAAACCTCATTAAATATTGATGCATTCTTTCCAGTCAAATGCTCAAACAATACAACACCATAACTAAATCGATACTGAGAGACCACAATCAAATAATTTGGTAACATGCTCATCCAATTAAATGTTATGGGATTTTTTTTTTTTTTTTTTTTTAAGTAACGGAAAATAAAAACTAAAATAGCATAGACTCACAAACAAGTCTACGTGATTTGGCAAGGTGCCTACATCCACAACCTCAGAGAGATCTTTTGCACTAGTTTCTTGTGAAAATGGGTTATAATTCTCTCGGCGCTCGTTTCTTTCATTTTATGTGTAATGAAGAAAACCTAAAACACAACGCATTTATATAACGTAAAAACATGGAATTACCATTGTGTAACCCTCTAAAAATTTCGGGTGATAACAGTCCAAACTGACTATCAACTAGAATACAAGGCACAATCATAACAGATTTGATGTGCCTATGGATGATGGGTAACTGCATCAGCAATTTCCATAGCAATCCTCAACTTACTCTCCCATGATAGTATATAGTATATGACTTGATGAAGAGTCCTTCAGATTCTCATAAATGTGAACGAAAAGAGCTCCGCTGGAGGCAAATTCAAATACCAACATGAGTGCCTTGGTCTCTAGAACTTCAACTCCCTTCCATGATTGTTGATCTGTGATGCAATTACAATTTCATTTATTCCATGTCCAGTAAATAGAGCATCATTGTCTTTAAATTTCTTGACATAAATATTGCGTTCTTCATTCCTCCCCAGTACAAGGTATCATCCTAACCTAATTGTAGAATTCGGCCTGATGATAGTTGTTGGTTGCTAATTCAAGCTATTTCACAGGCCATCATAAGAAGCGATCATCTTCTCGATCAAGTGAGCTCCATTCACAAGGAATAACTCACTTTTGGATTTCTGCTTTCTTGGGTAGTCTGAAGCAAGACAACGTAGGTACTGCAGTTCCCTTACCAGTATGTCAAAAGGCTACCCTATTTCTACAGGAATAACAAAAAAAAATGCCATATAATAGCCAAGAAAATGTTAAAGTTCCTTCAAAAGAAGAAGCCCAATAAAACCAACAGAAGCATTAAGAAGTCTCAATTTTTCTCATCTTCTCAATTTTCTCATCTTCTTCACGTCCTAACTCTCATCTAAAGCTGTCAGACCTTTGAAGCAACTCCCCACGAGGATCAACCTTAAACTTGTTTGAAAATCTGAATTTTATTTGCTTATTAATCTTAGTCGCAGGTTATCTAGATGAATATAATTAACAGTCAGTCGGAGCAGATCTGGAAGTGGGATCCTGTTGGAATTCGTCAGGAATTATATTTCTGTGTTTTTTCTTTGTATAATTGGAGTATTAATAATTAGTGAGGGACTTGGGTTTTCTTAGGGTGTGTTCGTTTGGCAAGAAAGTGGGTGAAAGAAAAGAGAAAAAAGGAAAAGGAAAAGAAACTTCAATTTTCTCGCAAAATAACCCATCAAAAGATTAATGAAGTTTTTGGGAGAAATTGTCACTGTTGATAAAGTGTAAAAAAATGAAATTGTGTTTCTTGCAAACCAAACACAAGAAAAATGCAAGAAAACACACTTTTCTTTTTCTTTCGCTCACTTTCTCGCCAAACGAACACACCCGTAGGGTCCGTACTTTTGTTGATACTTATAAAGCTTGGCACTTTGCGCTTTGTCATGGTAGTCCGTAGTTAGGAAATTTGAGCCACTTCTTCAAGGTTTCCAAAAAAAATTAATTCTGACCTTGAAATCATTCATTTTACTACATTTGAAGTTTTACAGGAATTGTAACCCAACAGATGAAAAGCACTATACATCTAGTTCTGAAAAGAAAATGCATGTCATCAAAACTTGCAAAGTGCCGGACTTTGTAAGTCTCAGCAAAAGAACGGACCCTTATAGGAATTCAATTGGGGTCCGTTCTTTTGGTGGAACTTTTAAAGTCTAGAACTTTCATGGTTTCATGCTTAATTTTACTTAATGTCTAGAGTTATCTTATTCCATAGAGTGCAAAAGTTCTACAAATATGGAACTTTCAAGTTCTGCCCTAAATTTCGAATGTTTTAAGTTCCATCCATGCTGATCTTCTAAGTAAATTGAACCCAATAAATATGAGATATCATCGTATAAAAGAGTTACAAACCCTCTCCCCTCTCCCCTCTCCCCTCTCCTCCCAGACACTTGCCTCTTGCTCTAAAATATTAATGTTCCAAACTTTTAAAAGTTCCACCAAAAGAATGGAGCCTTGGGGAATTCCTAGTTAGTGAAGAACTTGGGGTTCAGACTTTAAAAAGGTTAGGGTATATGCATATGGAACAGTTGAGATCATGAGACTCTTGAGTGTGGCTCTCATGGAGAGAGTGCTCTCATCGAGCGTGCGATAATGGCTCTCTTGGAGAACTGGCTCATGAGTAATCACAGAGTAATCCCAATGGCTCTTGTAGAGAGTGTTGTTCTTGGTAAGAGTAGGCTTTTAAATCATTGGCTCCTTTAGTACCTGAGCTTGGAGTATTTTAATAGCTCTTGGGGTGTGTGCTCTTGTACAAGTGTGGCTCTTGGTGAGTGTTCTAGGGTTTGTTTAAGAATATAACTATTGCATTGATCTTGTAATATTTGCATAGTAGAAGCTCTAGGATCGTCTTCTCCCATAGATGCCACTCACGTCAGGAACAATGTAAATTGGCTTTGTTCTTTCTCTTCTCATTTTTATTCATGTTCCCATGGACCCTAAGATCACATTTCTACACAACAAACCGGTATCTAAGCAATTGGTAAGGGGCACTCCATTCCTTTCAGGAATGGCGGCCTGGTTTAGCTCTTCAAGGAAAGGTCGGGCCTGACTCCATTCATTGCATGAATGGCGGTCTTCGGCTTCGCACCTTCTTTTTAGAGTTGAGCTCCAGCTCTTTTGGATCAAGGAAAGCTAAATCAACGAAAGCGACCCTTGAGTAGACTTGACCTTAAGAGCGAGAGAAGGAGGGGGAGGGGGTTTTTCTTAAAATGAGACCTGGAGTTTCAGGGGAAGGACCCCCCGAACCCCCCTTAACAAAAAAGGAAAATCTTCCTTTTGTTTTACTGCCCGACATTCCTGAAAGAAATGGAGTAAGGGCAGACCAGCTATGAGCTATCAGAAAGGAGAAAACAGACAAGTTAATATGAGGGAGAATCCTCTTCTAGTTTATGAGTTATGAGCTTGAGTAGAAAGAGGAGAAAAAAGAGATGTAACCCCCTGGGGAGGTGAAATTGAGCTAGCAGGGTAGCCCTCGCCCTTAATGTCGGGCAGATAACGATTCGGATTCTCCTTCATTGTTACATCTCTTTTTTTTCCTCTTTCTACTCGAGCTCATATCTCATAAACTAGAAGGGGATTCTCCCTCATAATTACTTGTCTGTTTTCTCCTTTCTGATAGCTCATAGCTCAACTCATAGTTGGTCTGCCCTTACCTTTCAGGAATGTCGAGCAGTAAAACAAAAGGAAGATTCTCCTTTTTCGTTACAGTTATTGTTTTCTATTTAGCTCAAGCTCAGTTACTACTACAAAAAGGCCTGATGGAGTTACTGTTCCGTGAGTGAGGGACTCTATAAGAATAATGCTCAAGACAGATTATGACATGAAAGTACTTAAAACAACTGCTTTAGTAGGCTTCTTTAAGCTGCTCAGGTCGTTGAGATAAGTTAACTCATAAGAGGGACTGCCCTTACTCCATTCCTTTCAGGAATGTCGGGCAGATAACGATTCGGATTCTCCTTCATTGTTACATCTCTTTTTTCTCCTCTTTCTACTCGAGCTCATAGCTCATAAACTAGAAGGGGATTCTCCCTCATAGTTACTTGTCTGTTTTCTATTTCTGATAGCTCATAGCTCAACTCATAGCTGGTCTGCCCTTACTCCATTCCTTTCAGGAATGTCAGGCAGTAAAACAAAAGGAAGTGATAATCTCTGATACAACAAACTTGTGTAAGATCTGGCAAAGCCTGGTTGACATCTCTAATAACACAACAGAATAAGTGGTTCTCTGAAGTAAGAATACATATTGGTGATATGATACACAACAGGAAAAAAAAATGGTGATATGATACCCTCAATGAATTGAAATCCCATCCACCCCACATGCATGACAATAAACAGAAAGACCAAAGTCCACTTATCTCTCTTAGTTTTCAGGTTGTTTCTTGGAGTATATACAAAAATATTGAGATAAAAAAAATGAAAGATGGGGTTTCAAATGTGATCAGCAACTTCAAGTTAAATGAATAATCAGCAAGCGGTCTTTCTTTATCTGATTCAAATTAACCTATAAGAGGATGCAGAGAAGATAAATGAAAGATGGAAACAAGAAAATAGAATTACCTTTTGTGAGGTCTGATGATAATAGATCTTCAAGAGTGATGGCAGGCATAGGAAGATGTCAAAGCTCTTTACTTCTTCATTTCTCTGAAATTTCCACTCCAAATCATGCTGGGCCAACTTCCCTCACATGGGTAAGGTTTAGCAAACAATCCAGAAGAAGTCCGGACCAATGCATCTACTTCATCTGCTGGATTCAACTCAACCCCACCTGATAAACATACAGATCTAGAGGCCAAAACTTAGTTTGGCCTGTCACAGGCTGAAACAGCTTGCATTCCGAATTATATCCGATATATTGGGGTTGCCTGTCTGGGTTTGGGTACTTTCTGGGGGGTTCTCGTGTATTCCAGTGAACAGTGTCGTGTTTCAGCACATCATACAGCCCGTTAACTCATAATCCACATCCTGAATGAGTCATCAAACAAAAGACATGCTGATTGAAAAAGGTGGATTTATCAAACAGAAACCAACATTTGCTCAGTCCAGCTATCATCTCAACCCAATTGCATGAGCCTAACCAACTGATGTATTGCATCCTATCGGATAGTAAAAATATTGGGAACTGTTCAGAAGAAACAAGAAATGAAGTCAAGCTCAGGTGATTAGAAACAGCAACTCAGGTGATTTTTGTCTCAGGACATCCCCTAGGTGGTACCAATCAAATCGCAAGTCCTGACATTTTATGTGTGCAACACAAGCTCATGGAGGAGGGCTTCTAGCATCCCCCTATACTGATCCAACAGCTTGAAAAGTGTTTACAATGCAGAAAATTACAGAATACTTTTATTCATCTTCAGCAGTGTTAATTTACACATAAAGAATCAAGCCAGGACTAAAGAATCACAAATCCTTAATTGCGGACTGTTTCCATGATATCAGTTGAGATAAAACAAAGGAAAAGACAATGGCAGAGGAATCTTCCCTTTTCTTCTCCAACAGTTAATACACAGTCCTGCCTTTTGAAAGAGATGAAAGAGCTTGCATTCCTCAAGGTCTATACCTGAATGGGGAGTTAAAGTCGACTCCCGGAGCGGAATACCTGAAATTGATGGTGACTTCATCAACCACTAATCCAACCAAACATTCCCAAACCAGGAAATGAAGAGGGGTTCACTGCATCATTGGCACCCATGTAAATAACTAAATCAACTAAGATAACTACACCTTACTGGTGGGCTTCCTTTTGAGTGTTATAGTTTATGCTTTTGAGTGGCGTGCCTCTGATCAAACAGCAGGTACTTGTTGCTCTGAACCCAATACAAAGTCAGCATCCAAGGAATCATGGTGGGGCCCGTTGCTGCCTCTTCTGCAAATATCCTCATCTCCTTCAAAGTTACGGTGCTGGGAGATCTTCAACAGATCTCCACCGATCTCTAGATCGTCTTCTACCTTTGTGTGAGGGTCCCCACCCGAATCATTTACTGCTGCTTCTTGGGTGCAGGACACAGGAGGTCTTTGTACCTCCTCTTGTACATAAGCACGGAAGTTGTTCCTTGAGGGCTTTACCTTTGTGCAGAATACTTCAAGAAAATTATTCAAACAACCACGGTTGTAGACATTCTTGCGTTCTTTTCGGCCTTTCTCAAATAAGGTCTGAACAAAATATAGTAATATATAATAAATGAATACGGGAGAATGCTGTGAATTGAGAAAGTCCTAACATTTAAAAATAAATTAGAATAAGAAGAAAGAGGGGTCTATACAACTAATTTAATACGTAGAAGGGTATCAGTATATGCACTTCCACACCATGTACGTGGTCAACCACTCATTAAATTTGGACCCTTAAATTGGTGTAAGGAATTCAAGGATAGGTATAGCCAAAAGAAAAAAGACTGACTGAAGGATCTTAACATTCCCTATCTGAGCTGAACTTGGTCCAAAGAACAAGATCAACAGTCAAGGAAAGAACATTCATACATTGGATGGTTAGACGTGTCTCACTGGTATAAACTTTGTGCCACGCCCGCAAAAGAAGTGGCCTATGGTTCAATGGTACCAACTGATTGAATTGGCAGGCCACAAGGATAAAATAGTTCATTCAGGATTTTGGAGGTCAGTTCCATCAGATGTTTCTCTTTTAAAGAACCATGGAAAATGAGTGATAGTTGTAACTATTAGAGTTGCCTCCAACAATTTTTATCATACAACCAGAGACAGATAGAGAATAATGTCCAAAAAAAAGAAGGTAGCAGACCTGATTTGTGCCGATAAGGTATAAATGTAAGCCAGTCAAAGAACTGAGAGGCCACAGAAAAATAAAACTGTAGGCCAGTAGTACCACCGATGCAGGAGATTCTTTAATTGCCTTCCATACCATGCCATGATAATCATCCATCAGAATTTTAAAGTACAAAGCTGACATGGCAAACATGTATATGCAAAGAACAGTTGAAGAAGAAACAAACAGAACGAAGTAGCGATAGTTGCGCTGTACATAATCACAGGCAGTTAGATTTATAATATTGCATTTCCAATATGGCAGCGGACAAGAAACAGCAAAGAGGCCCCAGAGAAGTATAAGAATTAAAAGAAGAAGAATTGTGAAATGGATGTTCAACAGCATACCAGTCCAACACATTGGCCCACCCATGGGCAATGGTGGTCAAATCGCTCCACACAATTCTCGCAGATAAGGCAATGAGAACAGCGGGGAGGGCAATACATCATGCACTTATCACAATAAACCTCTTCTTTCATGCGAGGGAAGTGTGAAGCACGTGGAATAATACCCGGGTCCCGGGCTGAAGTACATAGAAGAAGCACCAATACCTATCAAGACCAAGGGATTTATATACGCAATACACACAAGACAACTTGGGATGAAAAAAATTACAGTGGAAGAGTTATGTATATTAGATAAATGCAAATGAACATATAACGAACACAGAACGATAAATATTAGATAAACTACAAACTTATAAAGGCAAATGAAATATAAATAGCAAAGAAAAATACAAAAATTATTGACAATAAATCTATTAGAAGATCGAGGAAAAGCCTCGATACCAGAAATCTGTATGCAGTCTCGGCCAAATCAGCTGAAGAGTGATCAGGTTTTAACTGATGACCTCACAAAAATTCAGTCATTCACTCACAAGAGGGCATACTCAGCACGTGATATTTAAAGAGTTCTTTTGATGAATTTTCAGTAATTATCGAGTGTCAAATAAAAGGGGTTAAGAGGACCAACATAGATAGTAAAGACAATCGCTACCACCAGAATTGCATATCCTGCATTGTGTGCAGAAAATTCATGGAGAAGATGCCTTGCAACGAACACACAAAATATAAAAACCGGAACAAGGATCAGCAATAGTGTGACAAGCAGTAACTTAGCATCTGGTCCAAATATCAACCTCCCATCCAACATGAACTTCTGCAGAAAACAGACAAAAGAAGACGTTAAATACAGGCCAGAAACCCACACACAGGAAAAAAAATGGCAAGTCTACATTATTTTGAAAATAAGAAACATGATTTTTATAAAATTGACAAGAATACCCCAAATTTATTTATTTTTTTCTTGGTTCAGTGACATTTATGTAATACACGTATAATCATGAAGGACAAAATGTAGGAAAAATATGGATTCTAATTCTGTTATCGCGTGATACCGTATAAAATAACTTTTATCTGTACTGTATTCTTTTTGGTACATCTACAGAAAGACTTAAAAGTGTCAGAACAGCTCCATTAAGAGCTGCCACTTTATGTGTTACAAACTAGCATGGATGAGTGGCAGACTTTCATGTATCACAGCTGTCAAATTTTTTCATACATTTCTCTTGATTGTAATACTGCAATGCATAAAGGACTTAAGAAAGAATATGTTTTCGACCACCAAAAAGGGGATAAAAGAAAAGATTTTAGCAAAAATAAGTACCAAATATAAGACCTTCTATAGTGCTTGAATCGACAAAGGATGGTCCCAAAGGGTTCCAAAGATCAAGAATCACTCAAGACTCTCTTGAGGACCTTGCTATGATCCTCGACCAAAGATTTGAGACTCTAGAGTGTAAAGAAAACTTTCTTTTAAGAAAATTATAATTCATCCTTCTTGCAGAACATCTTTTGCAAACAAGTCCTTACACCAAATCCATATCATGGTGATCCTTGTCTTGGCTCAGCTCAATCATAGTTACCAAGTACGGGTATAATACGGCAATGATCCGTTCAGGAAGTACGGGTGTTATACGGCAAAAATATCACAAAAGTACGGAAAAATTAAAAAATATTTAATAGGTATAAATAAATAGGAATCATGATATTAACTAATAACAATCGTTCAATATGGAATTTGCAGTTAACACGGTGAAAATACGAGTATTATACGTGCTTAATACGGAATTTGTGTATTAAACCCTAAAATGGAATGAAATTCTTTTGGAATGGTAAATGATTGCATTGATAATAATTTTAATGTGTCTGACCATTTTTTAAGAAGTTTGTAATATTTTCAGAAGTATCTTCAAGAATTCCTCAAAGATATGTTTTTTGCATTATTTTCTCCATTATAGTGATCTAAAACACCAAATAAGTATGACAGTGAATTGTGTTATTTACAAAACAAAATCAAATATCAAAGCGACAACCTAATTCAAATCCAATTCCAGTTATAACCAAACAATGCGATCAGTCAATCAACCCCACCTTTTTTCTAAACAAAACTAACCTGATGTGTACCCAATACACATCCTCTTACTCACATCTTCCTTATCCCTAATGTAGTTATTTACTTGTAATTTAGTTTCTATAACTCCTTTGTAGGGCTATAAATAGGAGAAATGTAATCTGTATTTGATATGTTGAATGAAATTAAATTGTTTTATGAGAACATGTGGAGGTTTGCACCCTCAAAGAGCCATCAATGGAGGTCCCGGGCTGCCTCGAATCAGCCATATCCTCTCCCCTTTCTCTTTTTTTAATGTTTTCTTGTAAAAGGTACGTAACAAATGGTATTAGAGCACCGGTTCTGCGACTGTGGTGAAGATCGATGTTGTAAAGGGTAAAGGTTGGAGGAAAACCCCCTCGAAGCGGTTTTTAGGAGGAAGACCCCCTCGAAGCGGTCACCTGTATCCCAACAGCGTCTACTCCCATTGCTTGAGGCTTTGCAGATTAAAGTGGTGTGCTGTTAGGCACACCCCACTTTTTGATGACTACACCCCATTAGTGAAAATTACTAACTATGCCCCATTAAAATCATAAAATTACTTGTACACCCTAAAAACAAAAAATATTTAACCATAAAATTTATAATTACACACCAATCACAATTTTAGACATTACCTATTAAGCTAGACCAAAACTGAATGAGTGATGCAGTCAATTTTAATTTCATCACTAAAACTATTTATGGCAGACATATGTATTCTAAAGAAATCCCAAAAAAAAAAATGAAGTCATAAAATTTAAGCCATAAAATATCAGAGCCAAAATTTGATGAAATAAACTATTTTCAGATGCAACAACAAAGAAATTTGATGATATGAGTTTTTAGTCAGTACATAAAAAAATATTAGTGTGGTGAACCAAGCAATCCAAGTGGAGTGTGTGATTGTACCAAATTGGGTGCGTGTGTTTTCCTTCCATCAAAAAACCAAGCAATCCAAACACACATATGACACCTAATGCTAGAGGCCTCTAAGTTACTTGAGCCTCACTTTTTGGGAGGCACGTACCCAATTTCTATTAGTTACAGTTTTTTCTTGATAGAAAGAAGTTGGGTGAGTTTGTTTCATCAAACACTAAAGTCCTAATAGAAAGAAGGGGGTTGAGAGTTGAGACCCAAAAATAGTTGAAGCAATTGTAGCAGTAGGGTTGCTTGCATTCAATACAGACGATGTTGAACACGAGTAGAGAGAAAGAAGCAGAGGAAGAACGGATGAAGAGAGGAAGAAGAGAACGACGCAAAAAAATTGTGGGGTGCGGCTATTAAGTTTAGGAAAAACTATAAGGGCAAAAAAAAAAGGTGCACTCAAAAAATTTTGGGGTGCACCTAACATTACCCTTAAAGTGTTTCGTAACCTTGAGGACAAAGAATGTTTCTAGGGGAATGGAATGATGTGTACCCAATACACATCCTCTTATTATCTCTTGTCTTCCTTATCCCTAATGTAGTTATTAGTAGTTATTTACTTGTAATTTAGTTTCTATAACTCCTTTGTAGGGCTATAAATAGGAGAATGTAATTTGTATTTGATATGTTGAATGAAGTTAAATTGTTCTATGAGAATATGTGGAGGTTTGCCGCCTCGAAGAGGCATCAATGGAGGTCCAGGGCTGCCTCGAATCAGCCATATCCTCTCCCCTTTCACCTTTTTTTAATGTTTTCTAGTAAAAGGTACCTCCATAAGGGATCTGCTTCGAGTGTAGATCGAACTCCACAAGTGTAAAACACTAAGTTAATTTGTTCTTTCTTGCTTCATTCATTGAAGATAATACATATTTATAATGAATACATGTAACTGTCTATAACTCCCCACAACTCACAACTCACAACTCACAACCCTATAACTACCCACCACCCACCACTCCTATCTTATCTCTAAATAACTACTTATAAATAAAAGACGCAAAACATACTATTCCCCTTAAGAAAACCTTGTCCTCAAGGTTTGAAATGAAATGAACGCCATTAATGGATGAAGGTTACCGCTTTGAGGGGGTTTTCCTCCAACCTTCAACCTTCATAGCAATCTTTCCATTGATCCATCTCCAGCCCGGGAATGCAGCTCTGATACCAAATGATACATACCCAAATAAAAGTAAACAAATTTAAAAAGAGGGAGGGAAGAAGATGACTCATTCGAGGGAGTCTGAACCTCCATAAGGCTCCGTTCTTTTGGTGGAACTTTTAAAATTCCAGAACATCAATGTTTTGGATCAAGTGGCAATAGTCTAGGAAGAGAAGGAAGAAGGTTTCCAACCGTTTTACTTGATGGTATCTCAAATTTATGAGTTCAATTTAGTTAGAAATTCCACATCTATGGGACTTAAAACATCCAAAATTTTGGGTAGAACTTAAAGGTTCTATATTTGTAGATCTTTTGCACTCTATAAATAATATAGTTCTAGACATTAAGTAAAATTAGGCATGAAACTATGGAAGTTCTAGACTTTAAAAGTTTCACCAAAAGAACGACTTCGAGTGTAGATAGAACTCCACAAGTGTAAAACACTAAGTTAATTCATTATTTCTTGCTTCATTCATTGAAGATAATAAATATTTATAATGAATAACTCCCCACAACTCACAACCCACAACCCCTATAAATACCCCCACAACCCACCATTCCTATCTTATCTCTAAATAACTACTTATAAATAAAAGGCACATAACATAACCCATGAAAAAAAATCTTACTAAAATCTATTGGGATTGTGAAAAACTAAATTCAGCAGAATCCAGTTCAGATACCCAAATCATTTAAAAATTACTATTTCCAACCTCAATCAAAACAACACCCAGACTTTAAAATCGATAAAGAACAACAATCACCGTAGAGAGCGAACATTAAATAAATAAAAAAACTTACATTCTCTCCTTTCCAAACTTGGTATACTCGCTTCGCCATGAGAATCCGCTCTTACCACGACGGAAGAGAGTCGAAAATTTTGGGTACAAATGACGCTCGTCCGATTGGTGATTGTCTGGGTTTTTCTGTGATTTAGAGAGAGAGATGAATCCATTCTCTTTTTGATTTGAAACGCAGTTAGGAATATGGATGCCTCAAGTGTGAAGTTTAGAATTGTCAATTGTAGGAAAGCTTCCGCTCCCACACTCTGCTCTTGATTTAATTGTGACCAAATAACCCATTTACCCTTCATCGTTCAAAGTTTTTGTTTATTCTTGGAAAATAGTTAACTTACCTGGGAAATGGATTTTACAATGACCACCTCATTGGTCCATGACCTCCCTTTTAAATATCAACCACCATGTCCTCCTCTTAAATACCCGTCACAGTTGGTTGGTATTTAAGAGGGGGGCATTGACCAATAAAGTTCGGCTTTTGATTGTAAAATCCATTTCCCAAGTATGCTAATCACTGCTCTTTATTCTTTTGTTTGGTAACTGCTATAGATCCGATTAGTTATCCGTTGGAATTTTCTTCTAGTTGTACCCACTCAACCACTCTTTTCAGGTATCCACAACTTATGACACCATAGTGGCTACCTCAGGCTGTGTGTGTGTTTAGACCGTGCGTGTTAGTTACATGATATCATTTCAACCACAAAAAAAAAAAAAAAAACCACCCTTTTTCATGTATCCACAACTCGAGTTCGGATGGGCAACAGCGCTTGTTGTTGCCCCATTGTGTCTGAAAAATGAGGGCCCCACTCATGGTTGATGTGGGGGGCCATCCTTATTAAATGCAGGACCTATTTTGTTCATATACAAGGGGCAACAGCGCAACAGCAAGCGTTGTTGCTCATCCAAACTCCCACAACTCTCCCACTAAGATGTGCTAGATTAATTTTTTCATAACCGAACAGGCCCTCGAATTGTCTGGGTGGACCATTCCTGGTTCGAACGGTTCAACTGGTGCGGTTTGATTGTTTCCTTTTATTATTATTTTCATTCTTTCCCATTTTCAGGCGTATTCTTTCTATTTTATCACCTCTTATCAAGTTGAACTGGCCGGTTCTTTTAGCTCCCGGTTCTAAGGTTGGTTTTGAATTATGTCTGATTTTAGTGGTTTTCGGAACCGTCGACATAACCAGTTTCCCCCGTTTACCGGTTCAACATGCTGGATCGGTTTTCAAAACAATGTGCTATACTACTAAGCTAGTTTTTGAAGTTGAATATACTCTCAACCCACCCACTAACTGTACTAACACCTAACCGGCGTTGTGGCCTAAACGCTCGAACCAAAAAAACAAAACATACCTAACCTAAACATGGTCCATTCCCACTCGTAATCGTGATGTTCAATATGCGAGCTTCCTTCACCTACTTGATTCACATTGAGGTGATTAAGGTTTCACTCTTTTTCAGATGCATCGATTCATATGCTCATCGTTTGGCCCAGGGGCGGGCAGGGACCATGCCCCCCCCCCCCCCCCAAAATTTTGAAAACTCCTACTATAGTAGGTAGATTTTAAAATAATAATAGTATCGAAATTTTATATCGAGTCGGCCCAAATTATGAGTTACTGCCCCCCCCCCCCCCCTCAAATTTCCACGTGTCCGTCTCCCTTTAAATGTGGTTAAGCTTGCCAAGATTAACCTTAGGGGTGAGTGAATCTTAACCACGGTTAGTGAGTGTTAAAAGGGATACATGGCAGCTAGTAGATTCTCCTTTAACTGTGGTTAAACTTAATCAACTTAAGGTTAATATTTTTTTTTCCAAAAACCAGGTTAGATGGATGAACCTTAGGGGTGAGTGAATCTTAACCAAAGTTAGTGGGTGTTAAGAAGGGACGTGTGGTGACTATAGAGGTCCACACATTTCGCCAAAAAGAATAGCTCTCCTTGACCCATTGCCCTGGAAAAAAAAATCCAGGGGCTACACCCCTAAACCCCCAAGACCCATACTCGAAACCCACTAATCTTCTAAATAAATGTACTTTGCCCCCCCCCCCCCCCCTCAAAGAAAATTTTTTGGCTCCGCCCCTGGTTTTGACTAGTTTCCAATGCTAGACTTCTAACCCTCTAACTAATGAACGGATACTAACACCAGTAACCAGGGTTGTGTCCAAACCGCATGTCTTGTATTAGATAAATATACATGCAAGCAAGACAAAGCTAGGTGAGGGGCGAGGGGGCTCTAGCCGTCCTGAACTTTTGAGAAAATAATTATTTAATTTAAGATGGGATAGCCATATCCTCCTAGCTCAACAAAAATCTTTACAAAGAACACAAACGGATGAGATTCCCACAAACATGGCCCTCGTAAGAAAAAAAAAATGGATACCTTGGACGAAAAATATTTGGTACCCATCTAAACATTTTTCACAAACTCATAATATTGTTTGCCACTACTGCTCCGTTTGTTTTAATGTAAAACAGGGGAAAACAAAAGAATTCCACGGAAAATATTATTTTTCACTTGTATTTTCTGTAGGACAATTAACGTTTTTCATGAATTTCATTTGTTTTTCCCTATTTTACATCAAAACAAATGGAGCATACATGGAAATCTTGGCTCCACCCCTGTATGTTAGCAACTAATGCTCTATGATTATGATGTACATAATTACAAGCCAAATACCACCCTTAGTCTGCCTTGCATTGGCCAGCATCGTGAATAAAAATAGTCGTATGCAAGACCAGGCACATTCGTTGAATATGCTTCTACCTCATATCCATATAACTGAAAATATGGCACCATCATTGAACAATCCTCGGGCTTGTATTTACCAATCACTGTTGATAAAGAGAATGCTCACGAATACAAGGCTAACTTTGTATTTTAGTTTCTTTTAAACTAGTTCAGTATATCATTCCCTTTTGTTTATGGCTTGATAGTATTCTTCTCTATTACATTCAATCTACTATATATTAGAGGTCGCTACCTTCGTAATTCTCTGGTGAAAATGTCCGAACGAGTCAACTCGAACCGGGCAGGGTTTGGCTCCCATATACTAAGGTACAAGGGTGTTTCAGTCATTTTCAACCGAGATACTTAACGCCGGGGGGCTGTAACCGCATAAGGCAGCTTCAAGTAATTTCTTAAACCATAAGGCAACGTATAACCCTACAAGCCATACACCAGCAAATGTACAAAGGACATTTAGTCTTTTTAACTGAGATACTAAATGCCAACGGTGGTAACAAATATATGTATATTTTTTTGTTAAACAAAGCGGTAACAAATAATTGGGAAAAGGAGTAAAGGCTAAGAGCATCCACAATGATGCCGCTTTGTTAGCAATTGCTAACAGTTGCCACGTGGGAATATTCTCATAGTATCTGACAATGAAACTTAAAGCTACCAATTATTGCTTCGTGTTCTCCAATGTTGGATGTTAGATATTTGTTAGAACCCAACTTTTACACTCCTTCCTAATCATGGTTAACAATCTTAATCATGGTTAATCCTCTCAAACCCTAGGTCAAACTTAGGCAAACCCTAGTCAAACCTTAGTCGAACTTCAGGTAAACCCTAGTTCAAACCCTAGGCAAATCCTAGGTCCAATCCAAGCAAACCCTAGGACCAAACGTAGGCAAACCCTAGTCAAGACTTAGTCAAACCCTAGGCGAACCCTCCCTATGTTAACCACAGGTAAACCTTAGTTGAGCCCTTTAGCTTGGCCCATGGGCCCAATACCTATTTACAGGCCCAAAGACCCAAAAACCACAACCAGATCACCTTGTGGGCCCAAGTATGGGCCCACAAGCCTTAGATGACCGTTGGTGGGGGGTCATGCCCAAAATTTGAAAAATCAGACAATGGCAGTAATAACATTACCGCTAGTACCAGATTTAGCAAAAGCCACAATAACCCAGACCAAAAGCAAGTGGTTTGGGCATGTTTGGGCAAAAATCAGATAATTGCGGTAATACATCTACCGCCATTATATTTTAGCCTAGAAGATGAATGACGGTACTGACATTACCATCATTCTTGGGGTTTACGTAAAACTTGTCTGGCACCCCTCTGGACTCCCCAGCTGCGCCTCCCTAGTATCTTACACTTTCTTCCTAATCCCTAAACTACTCTAGGTCTTCCCTAGCCTATAAATAATAGCCTTCCCCAAGCTTAAACTCATTCCAAAAAAAAATCCTCAAAGAAACCGTGTAGAAATTCTAAGGAATCCGAAAGTCTAGTCTTCCCAATCTTGTCCTACACCTAAGGGGAGATCCTAGAGCACCCAGAGATTATCCACAGTCCTCTTTCAGTCTGCCACCACCGTGCACCGCCACCTCCATCACCATAGGAGTTAAGCAGTAGGGTAGGGCCTTCCCTACCCCTTTATTTTCTGTAAAATATTTCTGTAAGCCCCTGGTCCTACTCCAGGGGCCTCTTTGCTGCTTTTTTTTTATGCTGTATATCCAAGGACAGAGGTCCCCTTGCCTCTTTATAGGCATAGGGACCCTCTTGAGGGAATAAGCTCCAGCCAAGTAGCCCCTACGTGCATGGGCACTCCCCTGAACTTCTGGGGGACCCTCAGTCCATGAGGGATCCCCTGGAAGTGGCTTGGTTCAGTCCTAGGAGGGAGATCTGATTTTCTGAAAAAAAAAAAAAACCAAAAATTGCGGTAAACATAGTACCGCCATTTTTGGCATTCCCTTTTGCAGTGACTCTAGGCCTATTTTAGTCTCTAAAATCTCCTTCTATTATCTCTGGTCCTTCCAGGCTCCCTCAGTTAGATTAACCATGGTTAAAATCATTTTTGTGGAAACTGTCCAGAATGTCGATAAATAGTTTACTGACATTCTAGTTTTTTTGGTTTGCATTATGAATGGTCACAGGCCCACCCAGGCCAGACCCAGGGCCCAGACCATGCCCAGGACTTGCAGGAAGTCTCCTAAACACCCTCATGGGTCCAAGACCCCTTGGGCATCACCCTCAACCTTTGTCATAGCCGCAAAACCACTGTTATGTAAAACAGTGATAATGGTGGTAGTTATTCTACCGCCAATTCCATTTTGTGAAGAAATGGAATTGGCGGTATTTGTATCTATCACCAATTTTAATGTCTTGCATAACAATAGCCTTGTGGGGCTCAGACCAGGTAGGAGGTCATTTTAGGCCTTGTCAGACTGCATGGGTCTACATTTGATCAGACTAGGGTTTGCTCAATCCCGATTAACTAGGGTTTGCTCAATCCCGATTAACTTTTAACAATGGTTAAGACTATTTTAACCTTGAAAATTTTGAAAAAATCCCAAAACCATCTTAAAAATGCAAATAGACAAAAAAAACTGACCATTGGACTTTGTAAACCATGGTTAGCTCTCCCCTTAACTCCAGATAAGCAATCCTTTACCCCCGGGCTCCAACCTTGACCTATCGGGCCCAATCTTAGTCTATCGGATTACCCCTTGGCCTCTAGGACTTTTTTTTTCCTTGGCCTCCAGACCCATGCCTTAGCCTCCGAGCTCAACCCTTGGCCTCCCGGGTCCAAACCTCATGTCTACCGAACTAACACTTGGCCTCCTGGCCCAAATCTTCTAGACCTTGCACTTGACCAACCAGGTCAACTAACCCTAACCCCCCGAGTTAGATCCTTAGCTACCCCCGTGCACACACACACTCCCCTAGCCTTGGCACGGGCTCATGTGTCATAACTACGTTCGGTTTGATCTCACCCCAGTGAGTACGTAGACAACCCAACCCAGGTTCGACCCTAGTTAGGAATTTTTTTCTTTATTGGATTATTATAACTTAAACACTTATGCATTTGAATAAATTTAGACCTTAACTTGGCTTATACCTAGAGAGTAGGAAACCATTGTAAAATGGGGGTCTCGGGGTGCCTAACATCTTCCCCGAGACTTAATCGAATATCTTACCTAGAATATCATGTAGACCATAAGACCTTATCCATAATCCGGGATTTATCCCTCATAATTAATAAGCGGTGACTCTAAACCAATCCCAAAACCTATATATATTGTAAGTAAAATCTGTGCTCACACTATTGTTAGTGATGCAATGATGACATCATAGTGTTATTCCAATGGCTATTTACTAGTGTTTTTCCAACGACTAGTTTTTTCAACGATTATATTTATAAACCTATATAAATCAACCCTTTCTTCTTCTTTAGATAATTTCTTCCACTTTCTCGATTATCTTTATTTTTTATTTTAAATTAATTAATGGCTTCATCATTGTAATTTATTCATATTATCGAGTCTAGTTCTTCTACATCTTCGAGTACGCCACAAACTTCGAATGATGAGAGTTCATCTAATAAGGATCAAAAAATGATTTCCCAGCGTCATAACAAACGATTGCAAAAAATGATGAATTTGATGCAGCCACAAATTTTAGCAGTACTTGTAGACTCGGGATTTAAACCTCACTCCTGATCAGGATTGAACCCGATGAGGAATAGTGCTAAAAATGCTGAAAAGAGAGTCGCCACCTATTTAGATTGTTGGGAAAAATATGGTCCCTTAAAAGGTTGGATAAGACTTTGGTTTGAAAATAGAGTTCAAGGTAAGAATTCATTTGAATTAGGAGAATGTGTTAGGCACCCCTAAACTCTCATTCGGAGATGGTTACCAACTCTCTAAGTCTGAATTAAAGTGGGGGAAACCATAAGAGAAGCTTACATTTCATATATATGCTGATAGATGTTATATGAACAGTAATGTACAAGTTGAAATGAGCAGGGAGAGGACAGGGGTTCTATCCTAGGTGAGTTGAACCCGATCAGGGTTGCCTACGTATCCACTATTGGTGGAATCAAGCTGCACGTAGTTCCAGATGGGTAGTTGGTGGTTTGATTTGTTTTGTTTAAATTGTAGATGTTTGATAGGCTGAGATTTGTCTTTGGATGTTAGGGTGTTTTTTGAATGGTTTGGCTCATGTTCAGGGGCGCTTGGGCCTTTTATGCTCTTGTCAGGGAGCATTTGAATAGTTTTAGTTCGTGTCAAAGAGCATTTGGGTTGAGTAAAGATTTGAACTAGAGGTTCAACTAGGTGGGTAGAGTTTGAACCAAGGTTTGAATCGAGGTTCGGACAGAGGTTCGACTAAAGTAAGTAGGGTTTGAACTAGGGTTCGAATCAAGGTTCGGACAGAGGTTCGGCTAAGGTAAGTGGGGTTTGAATCGAGATTCGGACAGAGATTCGGCTAAGGTAAGTGGGGTTTGAACCAAGGTTTGAACCGAGATTCGGACAGAGGTTCGACAGGTAAGTCTATGTTTGAAACGTAGTTCGGCAGGGGTTCGACATAGTAGGCTAAGTTTGAACCAAACTTCGGGCAGATGTTCGATAAGGCAAGGTAAGTATGAACCTAAGTTTGGGCAGAAGTTCAACTAGGGTACGCTAAGTTTGAACCAAAGTTCGGGCAGGATTCGACAAGGCAGGGTAAGTTTGAACTGAAGTTCGGGCAGAGGTTCGATAAGGCAGGGTAAGTATGAACCGAAGTTTGGGCAGATGTTCGACTAGGGTAGGCTAAGCAAGCAGTCTAAGTATTTAAAAACAATAAAGTAATTAAAACTAATAAAAGACTAAGCAAAAGTCAGAGTTTTGACGAGATTTTACCTTCCGGGAAACTCAAAAGGGTCTCTTTAACAAGTGCTCCCGAGAATGATTCTTCAAAATCAAATCCCCGGGATCGCCAAACGCTAAAGAAAAAAAGAGAACATGGGTTTTTCTAAAGAGAAGAGAGAGAGAAAAAGTTTGGGAGTGAATGAGAAATGAAGGAATGGGGTGGGGTATTTATAGGGGTAAAAAAATAGGGGGCGCTACTTAAAGTAGTGCCCCTATTTGGTTATTACTGAAACAGTAGGCGGCAACGAATAGTAGGGCGGCAAAACAAGGGCAAAATCGTATTTTACTGGGGCACTGTTTGAAGTTGCGCCCCTATTTATGATATTTTTAAATACGATGTCAACGGGGTTGATCCGTCTTACGAGATGGGAAATTTTGTAAATATAAGGGCACTGTTTGAAGTAGCGCCGCTATTCAGAAGTTACAAAAATGTCACATGGCACTCTTCGATTTGCCGATAAGCCGTTTTTCCGTTTTTAGCCCGAAAATAGTCAAAATTGAACTGATAAAATCCATAAGGGGCATTTTGGTCATTTTGCACTCCAAGGGTATATTGGTCACTTTCTACAATTTTAAGTCTAATTTAATCCCAAAATTCATCAAAAAAAAATTGTAAAATCATTTTGGACAAAACGACAACTTTTCAGAACTTTTCCAGGGGTATTTTAGTCATTTTTCACCTTAGAGACATTTTGGTCATTTTTCACCTCAGGGCCGTTTTTGAAAATCGAAGCACGTGGCAAGAGGGTTTTTAGAGGTGTGCAAAGAGACTATGGGATGTAAAATTGGGGTGTTTACAATACTCTTACAACTAGTTGGTAGATGATATATTAAGCGTGATCGAGAGAGAAGTCATCGACAGATATGGAAAGAGAAATGTGATCGAGAGGGAAGCCATCTAACTTTGAGTTTTAGTAAAAAAAATATTAACTTCAAGTTAGTTAAGTTTTTAACTATGATTAAAAGAGGATAAAAGAGAAATGTGTCCGGATGTAGGCGCGCACGCATTCCACCCAGTGGAATGTAGGCACGCCAAATATCATGTCCCTTACAAAATTTAAAAGGACAAAAATGGCATTTAAAAAAAATATTTAAAGGAAAAAATGAACATAAACGGAATTTCGGGTGGATGAATAGTGTTTTGGAGATGAGTTCTCCATTTTCTCTCTCATCTCCATATATGAAGATTCATTGTAGCGATTTGGAGATAGGTCTCCATGTATGGAGATTTGGAGATGTGTTGGAGATGCTCTCAGCCTCCTACACCCACCCTTTATAATCTATACCAAGTTCGTCTGAAGCTTCTCCAAGAATATGTATTGCTTGTGGGGAAGTGAGGCAATGACCCCAATCACACCATTAACAATGCCAAATATGACTGTTGGTATTTGACCGACATCAGAATTTGGGTGGAAACGAAGAGGGGCTTCGGGGATAATCGTTTCCTTCACACAGCGTATCGAAGGATGATAAAGATGTGGATTGGTCTTTAAGGGAATAGAACTTAGAAGAATATAGAGAATCGAGGAGTGGAAAGAGAGTTTTCTTTGGGGAGATTAAGAATTGCGGGGGGGAAAGGGAAAGGGAAAGGGAAAGGGAGTCGGCTCCTATTGAATAAGGGAGTTCACTAATTAACTAATTAATTAGAGGGGTTTTAAGTAAGGTCTAGTGGTATAGATTTTAATTAAGGTGAGTAGGGTTCATATCTTAATAATTTAAATAAAGAAAGAGAATGGGTACACATGACACACATGGAGTAAAGCTATTGGTTGGAGGTTGTGCCATGTGACACCAATTTGAAGAGAATTGAGAGCAATGGAGTGTGCCACATGGATACCAACTGTTATATAGTAGTATTGATATATAAGTTCAGGCAAGTGCCCTTATCCCTTGCTAAGCCCCAGGGTTTAATAGGCTGAAGGTTAATGAAGCAGTGGCTCAAATTTTAGGGAAGTCGGTTGACCGGGTTGCAACCGATCGATCGTGCTCAATATTTATTTCACAGGTAGCAACTCCAGTAGCCAAGTTGGTCGACCGATTTTCGCGAAATAGACTAGTTTAGTCGAAATTTGGCAAGTTGCACAAATTTGGGTATTTCTAATTGTCACAGTCTCTGATTTAGGCTTATATATTCAAGGTGGAGATAATAGAATGTGATTAAATACTCTAGGGCTTAGAGAAAGGTTTTAGGGAAGGAGATAGGGATTCTTAAGAGGGGTGTACAAGGGTCTCTGCACTTGAGTTTGAGTTTAATATGAGAGGAGAGAGTGTTTCTTATATTGGTTTCTCAATGTTTCTTTGAAGGGAAGAAGTGATCGGATCTTGACCTGTGGACGTAGGTAAGTTATTTGCCGAACTACGTAAATTCTATTTTATTGCTTTATTGTTTTCTTCTTTGTGTGTGTGTGCTTGTTTACTGTTCCGTCGTACGGTTCTATTGTTCCCAACAGGACAGTGAGGACACATATTACTATCTCACAATGAGAGTGGAAGTGTCCCCATGGGTCTAGTAATTCTCAACATTGCTTCCAAGACAAAAATTCTATTAAGTACAAAATTCAGCTTATTCTTTGACTGGTAGCAACACACAGTGAGATTGCCGTTAAAACAGAAAGAGTAATGTGTACCGTTTCGTATGCTATCTAGTTTATTGTCATGTCCTTTTTAACATTTTTTAATAATGATTAAGCTAAACTAAATTAGGATTAATTTTTTATTTATTATTTTTAAAAAAACTAAAGTTGGTTGGATGAACCCTTGGAGTAAGTGAATCTTACCCACAGTTGGGTTTTTAAAAATGGGTGTGGTCCAATGAGGACCGCGTGGTACACTATCTAGTTTATTGCGCCATAAGCTAAACATTTTCCAAACAAAAACAATTTTTATAAGAGAAAATCTAGCCCTACTCTCAGGCCTTTCCTACTCTCAGCCTCCACCAACCACTTGTTTAAAAGTAGCCATTTAAAGCTCAAACATAAGAGAGAGAGTGTACTTTAACCAGAACAATGGAAGTTGGTATAGGCTAAGAGTGAGGTGCCATTTGGAATGTCTAAACTTCGGGTCTACTTGTCTATACGTCTATTACGGGTAGCCGTTTTCATGTTTTAGACCATTTGATAATGTGCCTACTTGATATTAAAAAAAGACAAAAAAACATGAAATGTCTAAAATAGAAATTCAAGTTTTTGGTAAGTTTTGGGGAATAAGTGTACGTCTATTCCGGAATCCGGATAGACGACAAAACTGAAATTTATGTCTTAGTAGTAATAGTTTAATTACTATTATTATTATGGTAAATTACATTGACCTTTCCCGAGGTTTGGTGAAATTTTAGAAATTTCCCCTCTAGTTTCTGAAAATACACTACCCTCCCCTCAACTTTAGTTGTCTGTAACACATACCCTCTTCTGTTAGTTTGCCGTTACTTACATGGATGGATTTTGATGATGTCATCATTTAAACATTTTAAAATGTCTAAAGTACCATTCTTGAAGACAGTCAATTAATATACTTAAATAAATGATAATTGAGTTTGGTAAGTATATACTTAAGGTTAATATATATTTCCAAAACTAAGGTTAATGGCATCAACGTAAAGTAAATATTTTTTTTCTAAAAAATTGAGGTTAGATAGATGAACTAAGGGGTGAGTGAATCTGAACCATAGTTAGTGGGTATGAAAAGGGACACATGACAGCTTACAAAGACCATTTTAATGTGGTTAAGCATAACTAACCTAAGGTTAATATATATATATATTTTCCTAAAACCAAGGTTAGATGGATGAATCTTAGGGGTGAGTAAATCTTAATCACAATTAGTAGGTGATATTAGAGACATGTGGCGGCTTGTAGAGCCCCCTTTAAATTGTGGTTAAGCATAAACAACCTAAGATTTTTTTTAAAAAAAAAGCAAGGTTAGTTGGAGTGGAGTGATAGCATGCATTGCACATTATGTTGGGTGGTACACGCACACCTCCCAAGCTCACCACATGCCCTCTTTGACATCCACTAACCATGGTTAAGATTCACTCATCCATAAGGTTAAATAATCTAACCTTAGTTTTTATTAAAAAAATATTTTTAAAAAATTAACCTTGCTTAATCTTCTGAAGTTCTTAATGAAGACGGCATTGATGAGAACTTGATTGATGTTATTCCTGCTCTTGTTAATGAAGCTGATAACAACTTTCCTTCCTTGGAAGAACTTAAGGAAAGCGTCTTTGAGATGTCTGGTGCCCCTGGTCTTGATGGCTTCTCTGGTAGCTTTTACCAGGCCTGCTGGGACATTATTAAGGACAATCTTCTTGAAGCTACTGAGTGAATCTTGTAGTTAATTTTTTCTAAAACTAAGGTTAGATTATTTTACCTTAGGGATAAGTGAATCTTGACCACAATTAATGAATGTCAAAGAGGACATGTGTCAAGCTTGGGAGACGAATTGAGCCAAGCCATTGAGCTAGCTTGGCTTAAGTGCACCACTAGCGGTGTTTTCTCAAGTAATGTGGGTAAAATTATAAAAAAGTAATGTTGTTAACTTGCCAAGGCTGATAGGGGATGATAGTGTTATTTAAAAATTTAGAGGAGATGTGTGTGAAATTTCACAAAACTTCAGGGGAGGTAAGTGTAATTTACCCTTATTATTATCACTATTCACATTATTATAATAATAATTATTATTTTTATTACAATTATTATAATGAGTAAGTATTATTATTATTTTTACTATTCTTCTTCTTATTAACACACAAAGCCACACACCATGGGCTTGCCCCAGTGGTAGTGTATCTCCCTTTGGGGAGTTGCGACTCGTGTTCGAGTCTTTGGTGTGGCTGTTGACGCCCACCATGAACACGAGTCTTTGGTGTGGTTGTTGACGCCCACCATGAGTGCCGACCTCCTAACCCCTAACCTAGGTAGATAAGTGATTAGGACCTTAAAAAAAACACACACACACAAAGCCAGACTTAAGGTTGCCCCTAAGGTGCCATAAGGGTATTAAGGAGGGTTGATGGCCCCTTATACACTCCTGCGAATCCACTTCAGGAATCGGGGCTTATATTGTGATTTCCTAATGCCCCGAGGCTTTTTTTGTTTTGTTTTAAAATGTACTAGCAAAACCTCCGTGTAATGCACGAGCACAAAGTAGAATGAGATAAACATGCATGTCTATATATTTTAAGATATGTGTGTTTGTATGCGTGTACAAGATAAGGAAGAAAAATCATCACAACTAATGAGATATGAAACGAAAAATACATTAACTGGAGAATCATGAACTCTATATGTATCAAATGTAATCTTCAAACCAATTGCGAAAATATAAAAAAATTAGAAAGAATTTGTAATTAAAATCTAAAATCTGAAACTTTAGTTGGTATAAAAACCTTAAAACCAAAACATCAAACACCCCCAAAATCATTTGATTAAAAGTAAATAAACTTTGTAAGAGAATAATACAAATTTAAGAAAGTAGTCTGCAGAGAAAAAATGAATGAAAAATCTGATTTTTTTAAAATCAAAATTGGTAAAGTATAATTTTAAAATTGTAAGGTTTTTCATCTTCTATGAAATTCAGTTAGTATAAACCATAAAACAAAAATATCAAGAGACTAAATCCTCTACAGTGATAACCGGATTTGGAAAATCCGGTAATCACCCCCTAAAGTCGCCACATGTCTCTGTTGAAACCCCTTAACTATGGTTAAGATCCACCCACCCTTAGGGTTTATCCACCCATCCTTGGTTTTTAGAAAAAATATTAATTCTTTTTTTAATATTAAAAAAAAGGTATAAAGTGGGTTGTAAAGAGAAGGTATTTATGAGTCCAACTTAAGTGGAGTTGGGACTTGGGGAGAGAGAGGAGGTCTTTGTTGAGTAGAAGAATCTGTTGGGGGTATGGGAGAGAGTTAATAATGGAGACAGAAAATGGAAAGTGAAGAGAGTGTATTTAAGGGTTTTTCCCAAATTGCCCCTTTAGAATGGGGTTCTTCCCCAAATAACCAAGTTTTAAAAACTCTCCTCTAAATGCCCCCATACACATGTGCATCTATTCGCACATGCGAACTATTCTCATTTTATCCAAATCATTTGAAGAAAAGACTTTGGGTATCCCTACCTCATTTCCGACGAGTTCTTCATTCCCACTCTATTTCCGACGAGAGAACTTCGTTCCCACCCCATTTCCAGCGAGAGATCTTTGTTCCAAGAGCGTTCTTTCCATGTTCTTTTCGTGAAAAAATGTCATTAACCGAAGAACAACCCTCATTTTTGGGTTTTTTGTGTTTTAAAAAAATGAATTCAAAAAAATCATTGCATGTATGATTAATTCATGGAAAAATGTTTATTATCATTGTATTTATGGTTCAAAACCTTAAATTTCATGTTATATATGTGTTTACATGTGTTTTTTTTTCCATTTTCTATAACTTACAGTCATGTTTCTAAGCTTGAAGACGACGGTCGATACAATTTGCGCGGGGTCGATGCATAAAATGCACGAGATAGATGCATTGTATCAACCTAAGCATTTTGTACGCGGTCGATGCATTTTGCATGAGGTCGACGCATAAAATGCACGAGGTCGATGCATTGCATCAACCTAGTGCCTTTTGCACGGGGTCAATGCATAAAATGCACGAGGTCGATGCATAAAATGCATGAAGTCGATGCATTGCATCAACTTATTCCATTTTGTATGCGGTCGATGCATTTTGCAAGGGGTCGATGCATAAAATGCACGAGGTCGATGCATTGCATCAACCTAGTTGAGTACCCCTATCTCATTTCCGATGAGTTCTTCGTTCCCACCATATTTCCAACGAGAGAACTTCGTTCCCACCCCATTTCCGGCGAGAGATCTTTGTTCAAAAAGCGTTCTTTCTATGTTCTTTACGTGAAAAAACGTCATTAACCGAAAAACAACCCTCATTTTCGGGTTTCTTGTGTTTTAAAAAAAATGAATTCAAAAAAATTACATGTATGATTAATTAATGGAAAAATGTTTATAATCATTATATTTATGGTTCAAAACCTTAAATTTCATGTTATATATGCGTTTACATGTGTTTTTTTCCATTTTCTATGACTTACAGTCATGTTTCCAAGCTTGAAGACGACGGTCGATGCATTTTGTACGGGGTCGATGCATAAAATGCACAAAGTCGATGCGTTGTATCAACTTAGTGCATTTTGTATGCGGTCGATGGATTTTGCATGAGGTCAATGCATAAAATGCACGAGGTTGATGCATAAAATGTACCAAGTCGATGCATTGTATCAATCTAGTACATTTTGTACGCGGTCGATGCATTTTGCACGCGGTCGATGCATTGCATCAATCTAGTCCATTTTGTACGCGGTCGATGCATTTTACACGTGGTTGATGCATAAAATGCATGAGGTCTGTGCATTGCATCTACTTGGTGCATTTTGTACACGGTCGATGCATTGTATCGACCTAGTGCATTTTGTACATGGTCGATGCAATTTGCACGAGGTCGATGCACTGTATCGACCTTGAGCACAAAAAACTTCTGGAAACTCAGATTTTTGCAATTTTTGCGATTTTTTCTTCTTCTTTCAAAATCAGTATAGATGGTAATGGAGGAGTATTTGGAAGATGAGAGGAGTGGGTGAGTTTCATTCATCTCATCCACGTACGTATCTTCTTCTTCTTCTTCTTGAAACGAAAAACTCTCGTAGGAAATGGGGTGAGAACGAAGAACTCTCGCCGAAATCAGTGGAGGGGTATTTAAGACTTTTCATAAATACTGAATTATGGAAAATGGTTGATAAGGGCATTTCGAGAAGGGTTTTCAAACCTGATTATTTGGGGAAGAACCCCATACTAAAGGGGCAATCTGGGAAAAACCTCGTGTATTTACGACTCCCACTATGTAATGATGTGACATGACAAATCTTAAAATTCATAAAAAGGATGTCACCTATACGCATTCTATATATATATGTAGTAAGTATAGATATAGATAGATTCTTACCTAACTTTACCTCCAAGTGCACGAGCGGCCTGCATGCCATAAAAATGTTACCAGAATCGTAAGGAATTCGGACTTCTGTTAGAGCGAGAAATTCTCATTAAAAAAAAGAGTTTAGAGAGAAAGAGAGAGGTTTTAAAGCGGTGGCGCGAACAAGGAGCTGAGAAGCTCGTGGATTAAATTCTAGGGTTTCTGTACCAGGGAATCTCAGGAAAAACCGATCTAGGGTTTTGTAATTAACGCCAAATCTTCAGTGAGTCTTACTGTTTCTAATGCCATTACCAATGTTTTTATAACTTTTTTTTTAAAAAAAAATTATCCTCTTCATGAAACTTCTCTAGAATCAATTGATCTGCAAATCCAAATTTCCAATCGATTCTTTTGATTGAGATACAAATGTTAGAATTAGATTCCTTTAATTTTCCTACTCTATTTGATTTCTCGATATTCATACTCTTTGTAGGGGAAAAACTGGTTTTCAATCCAATGAGAATTCAAGGTGATCTAAGCTTATATTATTTAATTCACAAGCTCAAGCATCGGTATCAGATATTGTCTCATTTGAAGAGGGTTTCAATTTCTCGGTTCCGTATTTCTGTGGCTGGTCTTTTGGGTGTAGCTGGTTTGATCTTGGCTGTAAGAGACAGTAAGACAGGAAATTTTCTTAGCTTACCATGGTTCTCTGAGAGAAAGGATTCTTCGGAGAAGTTATACTTTGTAGCTGGTTTGCAAAATCTCGGCAATAATTGTTTTTTGAATGTGATTTTACAGGTACAGTCAGTTTAAGCAATTGGGTTTATTTTATTTAATTTGTACGTTGGACGTTCTATCATCGTGCAAGTTATCGAGAGATGTCTTCTAATTGTAATTTTAAAATTTGGAACTTTGCTTCTCAGGCCCTGGCCAGTTGTTCCTGTTTCCATGATTTTCTCCAGAATATAATTGAAGAAAATGGTTCATGGTTGTTTGAGGAACAGGTGCCTTTTACGGTTTCTTTGGCTGCTTTGTTGAAAGGTAATCCACAATATGCAGAATAGCCAACATGGTGTCTGTGTTTTGAGCAGCAATAATTGAATAGATTCTTAGTGTTGCTTTGTCAGTATGTCAATGTTGTTGTTTGAAACTGTGGATGTCATGTATTTGTTGCAACTGAAGAAGCGTTGGTTATGTCAAAGATCACGTAGACTGAGATATATTGTTGGTTAAATATCCTAGCAGCTTTGGACTAGTTACTTCTGATTCTTTTGGTACACATATCATGAAATTGTTTGTTTTAAGTTACTAATTCTTTGGTTGATAGGACTTAGTCTTATTTCCCTGCATGATGGTTTCGTTACTAAGTTGCCCAAGGTCTGAATGTTTGGGAGTCATTCTACAGGTCCTGGCATCTTATTGGTAATTTTATTGAAGTGGTCATGGTTGCATTGAATTAACTTCTTGTTTTGTATAAGTTGATCGTTTGAGAAGTAAGTGGGGCATACTCTTTAAGGCTTGACACACCAAAATACATGAGATTTTAGAAACGATTGCTTCATACTGAAGTTTATGCCTCTAGCGTTGAGGCAGTACTCTTTAGGCTGTGCAAATTCTGTTCATATATCTATTTCCAAGTTCTTTTCCCTTGTTGCAGGAAAGCCATCTCCAAGGTGAGAGTGAGAAGCTTGCTTCCCGTGAAGTGTGGTGGAAAGCGAGTTCGGGTCAGACTCACCTTTTTTCCGAGAAGCGCTTTGAAAACGCTCTTTGGTAGGTAAAAGAAATTATAGGTTTCGTGTGAGAATTGTGAGGGAAACAAGAGGAAAGCACGAGGGGATCATGGAGGAATCATTAGGGAATCAAGTTCAAATGGAACCAATAACTAATTTCATGTTTATTTTATTTATTTTTCTCTTATTTCATTTGAAAGACATCCAATCCATAACGGTTTTACATTGCCAATATCGTCTCCTTGTATTAAAAATGATAAGGCTAAGAAGAAAAGAACTCGTATGAAAAAAGAAACACAGACTGATCATGGTTCCAACCTTCAACTATATTCACTAATTTCTTGTCAAATGAAGCTTCCCAATAGGTTCTCCTTGTAAAATAGGGACATGGTTATGCTAAATCCGCCAAAATATATATAATATAATTATCGGTTGCAGCTAACAAGTAAAAGCACATCAATAAGTTTAATACAAATATATGTATAAATAATTATATATACATACACTATTTTTTTTTTATCGATAATCAAGCATGTATATTAGAGAAGAGGAAATATGTAAACAAGACAAGATGAGAGGTTCACAAGATCATGAACCCACAAAAAAAGATGCAAAAAAGATATGACAGCTATAGAGCAACCCCTTGATGAGGGACCCTCAACCTATGCTGAGCCTTGCCATCAGGATAACAAAGGACCCAAATATCCTTCCCCATAAATAGAGGAGCACCATTCCAAGACCATCACCCGAATTCTGGAACAAATGCGAGAAGATATACATAGGGAGTCTTTGAAAACTCTCTTGTTCCTCTCCTTCCAGATGGACCACGCATTAACGCCTGATAAAACTGATCACATAACATTCCTTGAGCCATCCCCCAAGTGCCAACAAGATAAGAAGTTGTGGAAGGAAGAGGGAAAGACCCAAGCCATACCCACTCTGGAAAGAAAGAAGCCCCAAATCTCAAGGGCGTAAGAGCAATGTAAGAGGAGGTGATCAATTGAATCTTCCTCATGGAGGCACGTAAAGCATCGATTAGCCATCATCCACCTTTATTTTTTAGGTGATCACAGGTGAGAATTTTATTCAAAAAAGTAGTCCAGAGAAAAAAATGATACTTTAGTAGGAATGTCTGGATTCTACACATTTCTTTGAGGAAAAGAGACGTGTGGGACTCACCCGAATTATTGTGCTAGAGAGCTCACTGAGAATCGAATCTGATTGCCTTTAGACCAAATTCTACAATCCTGGCCTTGAGGAACCAGAGCCAGACCCTAACCGCTCGAAAAGCCTACCCAGCTCACCAATTTCCCAATCGTATAAATCTCTCCTCAATCTAGGGTTGTATTCGAGCTGAGCTAGGTCGAGCTCAAGATCGGCTTGAATATTTTGAAGCTAGGCTTTGCTTGGCTTGAGCTCGATTCGAGCTCGAATGTCTAGGCTCGAAGCTCGGCTTTAACAGGGTTGATCAAGCTTGAGCTTAGCTCGAATTAAGCTCGGGTTGATAAATTCTACAACTATTTCGCTGAAGGTCGATGTATGAGGTTTTAGTGTAGAGGCCACAGAGGCATAACAAACCGCTTTAGGATCAATGAAGAACGAATTTGAAATCCACGACATTGGGTATAAGTTCAACATTGTCTGCATTGAGATATGCAAGACCTTGTTGTTGCTGGAAAGCAAGGCAAAAGAGCAAGAAGTTACGATCGTACTTTAGTTGAAGGTTGATGAATGAGGTTTTGGTATAGAGGCTTTTCCGCAAGAAGGTGGGCCAGGATTTTGTGGATGATTTCATCAAGAATATATGGTGAAGGTGAGGCAGAGCACCTGTGCCTCTTTTGCTTTTTTCTCTCCCAAGCTTTCTCATTTTCAATTGGGAATACACACCTATTCTGAGAGATGTTTCTTAAAAAGCAAGCTTTCCATTTATAAATGAGTATAGTAAAAGGCATGTTCACATGTATCAAATTTGGACATGTAACAAAATTTACAGAATCAATGGTCCATATTAGGTAGGAAAAGAGATAATAACCAATGAGCCAAGTTGAGCTGAGCTTCTAGCCGAGCCCACGAGCCAACTCAACTTGGGTGCAGCCCTAATAGAACCCCCATAAAAATCAAGACCAAAACCTTAATAAAGATTAGGTTAAACTTACTTATGGAAAAGATTCAACGATTTCATATAAGAATGATGAGGCATATATATTTTCATGCTAAACCTCTATTCCATTCTTGCTCGCTTTCCATATTGCTTTTTGTTTGCTTCCTTGATTGCTTCTTAATTGTTTATCGCTTCTCGTTTTTAAGGATTTTTGGAGCCCTACTTTCAGTTTCTCTCTTTCGCTTCGCTTCTCGATTTTGCTTCCCACTTTGATAACTTTATTCTTCTGTAGTTTTTTTTTTTTTTTTTTAGCGTTTGGTGTGGAGTGGGTTGGAGAGGGGCCGGGGGTGTGATGGTATTGGTGTAAGAGGTATTCTAGGATTTAATTCTAGATGTAGCATTGACATAATGCCTACAGATGAGAACTTGCATGATTGAGAATCGAAGAGCAAAATCGGTGTGGGTCCCCCGTCGCCGTGCTGAAGAGGTTTACCAACAGATTAGCCGGGTGGAAATCGTCTTTCCTATCTAAAGAGGGGAATTAACACTCATTAAAGGTACCCTACGTTGCCTTCTGACGTACTTTATGTCTACCTTTACATCCAAAGTTCAATTGCTGCTAAATTTGAGAGAATGTTGACGGAATTTCCCTGGAATAGTGGAATAAGAAGGGGAATAGGTTTAAGTTTTTCAAATTTTTCGGTCAAAGAGAGGTGGTAGCATGAACTTGAAGTCACTAGTTCAAGTGAACAAGACTCTATTAGGTAAATGTGTGTGGAGATTTGGGGAGGAAAGGGGGAGCTTATGGGCGACCTGTGATTGTTGCCAAATATGTGGAGACATTTTATTGGGTTCCAAGGGAGGTCAAGTGCTCATATGGTTTGGTTTTGTTGAAAGGCATCATGGCTGTGACCAGTTTATTCTTGCCCAACGTTAGGTTTGAGGTGGGTAGAGGGTTAGAGGTTAGGTTGCATGCCAAACATGCATTGGGTTTAGGACCCACCTTTGGATGTTTTTGGAGGAGACCTTTTGATGGGGATCAACCATTGAAGGTGTATTTTTGCAAGAAGAAAATTAAACAAAATGCAAATGGGGCCCACATGTACCCACCTTGGTCTAACTAACCCAACCGCAAGCAAGTGGGCCACATCCTAAGTGGTGCGGCACCCCTATGGCCTTATTCGGTTCAATGGTTATAGGAATATGTCAAATCTCCTTCTTAGGGGTCAAGTAACAAAATTCGCAAATTTTAGATGTATCAAATTATTTGCAAATTTTTGGGTGCCAAATTATTCGCGAATAAAACGTAAAAATGTGAATAATTTGTTTAGTTCGGCAAGTAAACTACGTATTTTGTATACTGTTTAATTAAATTGTTGGATATATTTTTGTAATTATTCATACATTTTTTGCCCGAATTTTTCTGAAGTTGACCCATGCCGAATTATTCCCGAACCCCAACTTTGTCACTATGCTCACTGGCTTTCTAACACTAGTCTCCCCTATTTGGAGACCAAAGCGTCTACTCAAAGGTTGTCTGAGCTGAGCTTCTATCTTGAGGGCATATGATAAACTTCATCTCTACTATAGAATCGGAGTGTAGTCATCTCTCTCTTGATATCGGCTCGCAAGCCTGCCTTATATCGGAATATGAGTTGTCACTCCTCATCAATCTGGCATTTGATAGTAAGATCATTAAACTTCCTCTCGTATACTCTTCAACAGGCATATTCCTTGCTTCAATTGATTTAATTGTTCGAACATGGAATTTTCATAATCAAGATTCAAGGGGAAGGTACTTTTCACTCAATCTCAACTTCATGTCCTCCCAATTTGTAATTGGAGGTTGATTTAGTCGTCGCAAGTGATCTTTAATACTGTGCCTCCATAGATTTGCTGGTCCTTGTAATTTCATCTTAACAAACTGAACTCGACGATCTTCAGGCATGTTGTACCATTCAAAATATTCTATTATTGCGGTTAACCAATCAGAAAAGGTATTTAGGTCCAATTTTCCTGCAAAATCTGGTACATCTATCCTGACTTTCCTTGTAATGTCATTATATGTAGGTTCTTCATACTTCGTATGTTCCACCATTCACTGATATGCTCCCTGCATGGTAGATATAAGGTGGCGTTTAGATAGACTTCCTCAATGACTTCTACCAACTTTTGGCTATGGGGAAGTCAAAAGTTGGAAAAATAAGGTTTGGTTTGCCACATCTGTTTTGACTTCCTAGGAAAATCAAAAGTCAATGAAAGTAGAAATTTTGGCTTCCCCAAAAAAAGCAGGTGGAAGCTGCTTCCGCGGGAATTTGATGTTTTGATTTCCGCGGGAAGCTGACGGAAGCCTTCGTTATGAACGAACAATGGGGGCATATGAGATCATCGTTTTCATTAGGATTTGTTGTGCTGCTCTCCAATCCCCTTAACCGAATGTTGCTTCTGATAAAGATCTCATCACTAACACCAAATGAACACTTCTTCGGCAAAGATCTCGCCGGTAAGTGCTTGACCTCTCTCTCTCTCTCTCCTCCCTGTAATAGGGTTTCTCACTTGTAAAGCCTCTCTCAAATAATGGTTTCTCGGCAAGAAAATTGAGTTTTTCTTCTAGAATGGGGTTTTGATCTATCCTAAACCCTAGCATTTCCGTTTTAGTTTTTGATCTCCCCCTCTTTAATTAAGTTCAACCCTCCCTCATTTTTCTTCTTTCCTAGTTGGAATGAGTGAATTTCCTAATTCTAGTAAGCCAAATGCTTCCTGATATTTCGAGAGGATTTGTTGATTTTTCTATAAGAGTTCATCTCAATGATCACACCAAACCATAAAATTCCCTATATATTGGATAACATATGAATAAATGAGTGAAGAAATACACAAAATTTTCAGATTAAGATTTCTCAATTTTCTTCAAGTTAATTCAAGGCTAACAAGTGGTATCAGAGTCTCTACGATCACTTGATTCAATCAAGTTCTTGGGATTTGTTTGAAATATTGTAGTTTTCTGTTTTGGAAGAGAATCATGGCAATGAATGCAATGATTCAACCACAACTCCCAAGGTTTTGTGGAACGATCTATGATCATTAGAGCATCCAAATGAAGGTGCTTTTTCGCTCTTAAGAGTTATGGGATCTCGTAGAGATGGGATATACCAACGTAGCAGATCAGCAAATGTTTGATAACCTCTCACAAGCAAGGAAGGATACATTACGAGATACACGAAAGAAAGATCTAAAGGCATTGTATTTCATCTTTCAAGCTGTAGATGAAAAAATATTTGATAGACTATCAAGGGCCATTACAACAAAGATTGCATGAGATTTGTTGGAGAAAAGCTACAAGGGTGCAGAAAGAGTAAAAAAGGTGTAAATTCAAACCCTCAAGGGTGATTTTGAAGCCTTGAAGATGGGTGATACAGAGTCTATTGCCTATTATTTCGGTAAAAACTGATAAAATAGTAACCATTGCAAATCACATGATGGGGAATGGAAAATAGATGGATGATGTAGAGATCATCGAAAAAATTTTGTGATCACTTACTTGAAAGTTCGAGCATGTTGTGTGTGCTATAGAGGAAGCAAAAGACACATAATATGTCGATTGAAGAACTCATGGGTTCGTTGGAAGCCCACGAACAACGAATGAAGCAAAGATCATCGTCCTCATCTTTAGAACAAACACTCAAAACCCAACTTTCGATGGATAATACATCCGATTGTTGAAGAAAATATGGAGATCGAGGTCGTGGCCGTGGTAGAGGATTCTACAACAATGATGATGAAAAGAATAAGAGTTTTGACTCTTCAAGAGGCCGTGGAGGAGGTAGATCTCAAAATAGCACTCACAGGTATGACAAATCTAAAGTTCAATGTCATTATTGCAATAAATATGGTCATTATAAATCTAAGTGTCGAAAGATGTTAGCCGATGAAGGTGAAGACAACAATAATTTTGTTGATTAGGGTAAAGATCCAAGTGCTCCTATTCTGTTAGTTTGCAACACTACAGAAGATGGTAATACCGGTCAATGGTATTTGGATATGGGTTATAACAACCACATGTGTAGAAGAAAAGAGATGATTGTCAATCTGGATGAAAACATCACTTCTATAGTCAAATTTGGAGACAATATGAAGATACAAGTAAAAGGAAAATGTAAAATTCTAATATCGGCAAGGAATGGTGATCATCTTCATATTTCAGATGTGTGTTTTATGTTCCTGGATTATAATGCAACTTGCTAAGTGTAGGTCAACTTCAAGAACGAGGCCATATCTTGCATATTGAGAATGGTATCTGTGACCTTAAAGATGCTAATAGTTAATTAATTGTTAGGGTGCCTATGACAAAGAATCTTATGTTCCCTTTGCAAATCAAGATTGATATTTCAGCCTGTTATAAAACTATTATGCATAATGATTCTTGGTTATGACATTTTCAGTTTGGCCACTTGAGTTTTGACAGTTTGAAGAACCCTGCTTCAAAGAAGATGGTGATGGGGCTACCTTTTATAAATCACCCAAATTAGATTTGTGAAGGTTGCATTATTGGAAAACAATATAGAGATCCATTTCCAGTGGGGCAGTCACAAAGATCTACAAGACCACTTCGGCTTGTTCATTCAGATTTGTGCGGGTTAAGTTGCACGTCTAATGGCAATAATAAGTATTTTGCCACTTTTATTGATGATTACAGTAGAAAAACATAGATTTATTTTTTAAAAGAAAAATCTGAAGTCCTACATGTTTTTCGAGATTTTAAACTGTTTGTGGAAAAGCAGAGTGGTCACAATTTAAAAATTGTGAGAACTGATAGAGGTGGAGAGTATACCTCATATGGTTTTGAAGATTTTTTGTAGGAAGAATGATATTGATCATCAAACTACCACTAGTTGCACACCTTAACAGATTGGGGTGGCAGAAAGAAAGAACATGACAATTGGGGAGATGGACTTTTTGGGCCGAAGCCGCAGCTTGTGCAGTTTATGTGCTTAATAGATGTCCTACAAAAAGCCTACAATATGTAACAACGGAAGAAGCATAGAGTGAGAGAAAGCCAAAAATCTCTCACCTTTGTGTTTTTAGATCCCTTGCTTATGCACATGTGCCTAAAGAAAGAAGAAAAAAGCTTGATGATAAAACTACAAAGTGCATATTTGTTGGGTATTGTAAGAAGGCTTACAAACTCTATAATCCAATTACTAATAAGATGATTGTTAGTAGGGATGTAAAGTTTGATGAAACTAGTGCTTGAGAGTGGACAAAAGCAGAAAAACAACATCTTGGCATAAGTGTTGATTTTGAAGAAGATTTGAGTCATCAAGAAAGGGATCTTATGGATATGCTTAGTCCACTTCCACCTACCTCATCTTTGTCTATCTTTTGTTACACCATCATCCTCAGTTCCTATTTGTAGGAATCCTCCTCGTACTTCCTCCATACCTAGTAGATTTAGAGGTTTTGAGATCCCTAATGATAATGATATTGATGATGATGATGATGGTGATATGATGAACTATATTTTATTTGCAGACTGTGATCCTCTCAGGTTTGAAGAAGTTGTACAGGAAGAAAAATGGGTAAAAGCCATGGATGAAGAAATTAGGGCCATCGAGGAGAATGATACATAAGAGTTGACACAACTCCCTAAAGGGCATAAATCAATTGGTGTGAAATGGGGTTACAAGACCAAGTTAAAGGCAGATGGCTCCGTAGACCGACATAAGGCAAGACTTGGAGTAAAGGGTTACAAGCAAACACGTGGGATTGATTATCATGAGGTATTTGCTCATGTTGCTGGAATTGAATATGTTAGAATGTTGGTTGCTTTAGTAGCTCAAAACCAATAGAAAATCCATCAAATGGATGTGAAGTCAGCATTCTTGAATGGAATTCTTGAAGAAGATGTTTATGTTGACCAACCTATTGGATATGTGAAAAATGACAATGAAGACAAAGTATGCAAACTGAAGAAAGCACTCTATGGGCTAAAGCAAGCTCCAAGGGCCTGGTACACTCGTATTGATTCATATCTTCATGATAATGACTTTCACAAGTGTCCTAATGAACATGCTATTTATGTTAAATATAATGAGCATGATGATCTATTATTAGTCTCATTATATGTAGATGATCTTATCTTCATAGGTAATAATTTCGCTATGTTTGATGAGTTCAAGAGAACTATGATTTATAAATTTGAGATGACAGATATGAGTCTGATGTGTTATTACCTTAGGATTGAGGTAAATCAAATGAGCAATGAAATTTTCCTTCCCCAGAAGAAGTATGCAAGTGAGATTCTCAAAAGGTTTAGGATGGAAAATTCTAAACCTATTAAGACTCCTACATAAACTGGTTTGAAAATTTCTAAGACAAAGAAATGAAATTTGATTGATTCTATATATTTTAAGCGCTTAATTAGGAGCTTAAGGTATTTAACTGCTACAAGGCCGGACATTGTGTTTGGAGTCGGACTACTTAGCTGTTACATGGAGTGCCCAAGTCAGATTCACCTACAAGCAGTTAAAAGAATTTTGCGATACATAAAAGGTACACTTGATGAAGGTATTTTTTATAAATGTACTGATGAACTTAGACTTATTGAGTACACAGATAGTAATTGGGCTGGTGATGTTGATGATAGAAAGAGTACATTTGGGTATGTGTTCTTTATTGGAGATTGTGTTTTTACTTGGTCATCAAAGAAACAAGATGTTAATGCACTTTCAACTGCCGAAGCGGAGTACATAGCATTGACATTATGTGCAACTCAAGCTATATGGCTTAAAAGAATGTTGGAGGAGATGCACCATCCTCAAGCAGGTCCTAGTATGATTTTTTGTGATAACAGCTCGGCTATTTCACTCACGAAAAATCTAGTTTTTCATGGTCGAAGTAAACACATTGATATACGATTTCACTTCATTCGAGAGCTTGTGAAAATGTGAAGATTGAGTATTGCAAAAGTGGAGCAGATTGCTGACATTTTTACAAAGTCACTCAAGTCTGAAATATTTAACAAATTGAAGATGAAGCTTGGCTTGACGATTTGCAAATCTTAGTTTACGGGAGGCTGTTAGAAGTTTAGATAAACTAGGACTCTATTTAGTTTTAAAAAGTGTTGATGTTTATCATGTTTTATCTTATCTCTTTCTAGATTAGGTTTATCTTGTATTCCCTATATATTGGACAGTGACATGAATAAATGAGTGAAGAAATACGCATAACTTTCAGATTACGATTTCTCAATTTTCTTCAAGTTAATTCAAGGCTAACAAAAATACGATTCTTGATTTTGAATTTGATTATATTCTTATGTGTTCTCTCATGCTTTCTAACTGTTTGAAGTAAGACCTATAAGAAGCTAAACAGAGATGTGAGTGGTTTTCCTCAGTCACTGCATGTGGTGGGTGCTACTGTGCTATTGTTGTTAGTGGAATGTTCACCCTCTGACTGGCTTCCTATGTTACCATTCGAACACTACAAATAGAGATTGTGAATGAAATTCAGATTAGAGATTAAGATTATACTACCTACTTGAAGAGCTGGTGGAGTATAGTTGTTTTGACCTTCACCAAATTAATCAATTCGGAGTGCAAATCCTCTTGTGGGTGAAACTTAACCACAGTTAAAGGGTGTTAAAAGGATTAGTAAATCTTAACCATAGTTAGACGTCAATTAGAGGATTTACTATCCTTTGTATGACTATTTTGCTTGGAATATCAAAACAAAGACCTTTTCTTAATACTCGTTAGACGTGTTGGACATGTGTACTGAAATAGAAATTTTGATCAAAAGAAATATTTTAAGAAATAAGAATTTTAATTGATAAAAAAATAGAGGGATAGAAAGGGAAAGAGTAATTAACAAGAATAGTTTGAAAATAAAAAAAATAATTTAATACATGTGTTTAAAAATAAAAAATTCGATTAACAACGCATTTTCGAAAATTTGTTTGGGAGCTAATGGTTGGACATGGTGGCGGGGTGCGGAGCTAGGGGGCTGGGAGGGGTGTATTGTATATAAAGTTTTCAGAAGTTACTTTTTGTAAGGGTAAACCAAACGCAAATTATAATTTTTAGATTTTTAAAAGTCCCTTTTCAGATGTGTAAACCAAACACTATTTTATCCTCCGAATGACTTTATCAGACTTCCTCAAGAGTTATTTCTTACGAAGTAACTTTTCAGGAAATATTTTCCTTCTTTAGGAAGTCTATCCAAACGCCACCTAAGCCTGGCTTGTCTAGTAGGAGTTCCTAATCCACGGTTTAAACCTTGGTTTATCTTCGGGCCATACCCACAACACTTGTTTCTACATTCTACTCACTTCCCACATCATCTGGGTCGAATTCATCCTTTGGATCATTATCCATTCGAAAATTTTCAGCTCCATGAGGAATTTCAGATTCCCCCAATTTAATTTGACTAAACAATTGCTAATCTAGGTAACTTCCCCATCTAGATGGTCAAGCTTTCTGGCAATTTGTAACAGTAGGTCATCCCAAAAGCAAACCACTATGAGTACTCATGATTTCAAAGTTCCTCAATTACTCTAACTAAGAGATCTTATACCAAAACTGATGTAGCTCAGGGGTAGTTAAAGTTTAGTTGATGCCCAAATTAGAAACAACTAACTTTTCAATTTAACCCTTAGATTGTGTTTGGTTAAATTTCTATATTGACTTTTGACTCTAAAAATGTCAAAAGTCGATAGAAGTCACGTTTGTTTATCCATATTACTCGACTCTTTACGAATATGAAAAGTCAATAAAAGTTAGAAAAATAATTTTTTTTAGAAAGCTAGCCCAAGGAAACTTCTGCAGGAAGTCGACATTTTAACTTTTTTCAAAAGTTACTTTTCTTAAAAGTTCTCTTAGAGAAGTCCTTCTCTTCTTAGAAAAGTTTATCCAAACAGGCCCTTAGTAATCTAGTGTTCAAAAGTGCAGAATAAACCTCCTAAATGAGCAAACTTCATTATTTATAAATTAATGTGATCAACCTGTTAGCTATAATTATTATATACTAGATGAGAAGGATAAAAAACGAAATAAATTTGCTTCTATTGATGTATATAGTGAAGAACAATGAATATTATTCTAGGAAAAATCAAAGATCTCTTTTATAAGGATAATAAGAAATAAACTTCTCTTCTAATTCAACATTAGAAAGCTTAGAAGGGAATTCTCAGCAGAAAAGTTTTCAATAATAATATTTTTTTCTCTCAATGAGCTACATGCTTATTTATAAGGAAAGAAAGCTAAAAGCCCTAATTAGAAACAAACTTAAAAAAGGAAACTACTAGTCCTAATAGCATTCTAACTCTAATGATAATAGAATAAGTCAACATGACTTGTTTCTATTAAATTCCTAACTTTGGTAGGAAAGTAAATCAATTATTAGTTGCAAAAAAATTTAAAAATCCTGTAAAAAAAAAAACTAAAAATTACCAAATACCCCTAAGCATAGTCACCAAGTACGGGTTTTAAACGGTATTGATCCGTTCAGGAAGTATGGGTTTTATATGGTAAAAACACGAGAAAAGTATGGAAAAAATAAAAAAATAACTAGTAATTATAAATATATATAGGAAACATGATACCAAGTTACCAAACTACTAACAATCATTTCAAGTCATCATTCAACAAAAGAATTGCAATTATATAGCCCTTAAAAATATCATCATTCACCATTTTAAAAAATGGATATCATCATTCACCTTTCAAAAAAAAGCATGATACCATCATCCTCTAAACTCGAACCCCATAATATTCTAACCGTAACATAAAATTCAAATCCTCACATAAGCTTCAAAGTTCAAACAATTCAAGAATATCTTTTTAAAAGTAAACCCTATCATAAGATTCAAATAGGTAAATGAGAATGAGAGAGAAATTCTAAAACATTAAATTTTAATATGTAAATGATAAAAATAATAGGTTGTTTTTTTACAGCGATCTTATAAACTTAAAATATATATATATATATATATATATATATATACTTTTTGGATGTGTTATACAAGTTTAATACTGAAAACGCGTTTAATACACATTTTATACAAGTATTAATGTTTAAAAGTTTAAACTTAATACGAGATATGCCGTTTAAAACGGCGACCCCCCAAAAAAGTTTAATAGGCGTATAAAACTTATTTTGGTGATGGAGATTGCACTAAAAAAGGATATATAGGAAAATTGACTTTGTACTAGTATCTATCACACCAATGTTCAATATGGAGATCAAGTAGTGAAGATGATTATTGATGGTGGAAGTACTATTAATGTGATTTTACAGTTGACAAATTCAAGCTGGAGGTACAAAAGCATCCACGGTCTTACAGAGTTGCATGGGTGAATGATGTTACTTTTCCAATGACTAAATAGTGCCTAGTTACATTCTCTGTGGAAAGTTGATATGAAGATATTGTTTGGTGTAATATAATTCCTACGAAGGTTGCACACATCTTGTTGGGAAGACCATGGATCTATGATAGGAAAGTGCAACATATTGGCAAGGCCAACACTTAAGCATTTCTACATAAGTGTCGCAAGACAAATTTAGTCTCAATGCGAGAGCAAGAGATTTCTGTGAATAGTGCAGAACAACTCAAGTTTTTGAATGTGCTAACTCTGAAAAAATTTGTAGAGGAAAGTAAAGAACAGGGTTTTATGTATGCCTTGATTGCTCGAGAGATAGCACCAACTAAAGAATCTGTTGCAGAGAACGAAGCTCAAAAACTTGCAAGAAATGTTAAGAAGATCCTTGTTGATTTTTCGGATCTTACTCCGGAGGAACTCCCTAATGAGTTACCTCCTATGCGAGACACCCAACACGCAATTGATTTGGTGCCAGGGTCAGTCTTTCCTAATCTACTAGCTTATTGAATGAATCCTACTAAACATGTCGAATTGAAGAGGCAAGTTGATGACTTGCTTTCTAAAGGGTTTATTTGAGAAAGTATGAGTCCTTGTGCAGTAACAACGATTTTGACACCAAAAGGCGGAAGTTGGCAAATGTGTGTTAGACAACCGAGCTATCAACAAGATTACCATCAAGTACATGTTTTCAATATGGAGGCTTGATGATATGTTAGAGATGATGATAGGGGCAACTGTGTTTGTCAAGATAGACCTACGCAGTGGATACCACCGGCTTCGAATTCGACCAGGTGATGAGTGGAAGACAACATTTGAGAGCGAGGATGGTTTATATGAATGGATAGTCATGGCTTTTCGTTAACCAATGCTCCAAGCACATTCATGTGGGTGATGACTTGGGTATTTCATCCTTTTATTAGAAAGTTTGTCGTTCTTTACTTTGATGATATTCTAGTATACAGTTAGACTAGGGATGAGCACATGAATCACTTGAGGCAAGTAATGTGTGTTTTAAGGCAAGAAAAACTCTATATCAATCTCAAGAAGTTTGCTTTTACTTCAGAATGAGTTATTTTCTTGGGATTTGTTGTTTCTTCTAGCGGAGTGGAAGTAGATCCCTCAAAAGCAGAAGCCATTCTTGATTGGTCAACACCTACTACAGGTACAGAGGTACGAAGCTTCCATTGGTTGGCTACATTCTACCACCGATTCATTAAAAACTCTAGTACCATTATGGCTACTATTACCAAAATGTTTGAAGAAAGGGACATTCCAATGGACTAAAGCATATCAAGGTTCGAATGACTAAAGCTCCAATGTTACAGTTACTAGACTTCCACGAGGTTTTTGAAATAGCATGTGATGCATCTCATGGGGGGATAGGTGGAGTCCTTAACCAAGATGGACACCCTATTGCTACTTTAGCGAGAATCTGAATGAGCCAAGCCAAAAATATTCTACGTACAACATTGTTAACATTGTTTGATTTCGAAAAGTTTGTAATTTATTCGGGTCACGAAGCTTTGTAGTATCTCAATTCACAAAAGAAGTTGAGTGCCAAGCATGCGAAGTGGAGTGCTTACTTGCAAGAGTATACCTTTGTTCTTAAACATCTAGCGGGAGTTGAGAACAAGTCAGCAGACGCACTTAGCAGGAAAGTTGCTTTACTAACTACCATGAAAGTTAAAGTGACAGGATTTGAAGAATTGAAGAAAGAGTACATTGTTGATGGAGATTTTGAACAAATCTATGCTAGCTTGCAAACATGTTCAAATTCTTTGCATACGGATAACAGTTTTCAGGACGGGTATTTGTTTTATGGTACTCATTTATGATTACTGAATACTTACATTCGAAAATCTGTCGTTTGGGAATTACACTTGGGTGGATTAGCTGGACACTTTGGACGAGATAAGACTACCGCTTTAGTGGAAGATCGTTTCTACTGACTGAGATTAAGGGGAGATGTGGGAAAGATTATCCAACAATGCCGGGTTTGCCAACTATCTAAGGGTCAAAGCCAGAATACAGGACTCTGTACACTGTTACCAACACCTCACTCATTATGGGAAGATTTGAGTATGGATTTTCTCTTAAACTTCCAAGGACACTGAGCGGGTTTGATTCGATCTTTGTGGTAGTGGATATGTTCCCAAAGATGACTCATTTTATACCTTGTCGAAAGACATTTGATGCATCCAAGATCGAAGTTTTATATTTCAGAGAAGTTTTGAGATTGCATGGTGTACCAAAGACTATCGTTTTAGACAAAGATGTTAAATTTGTTAGCTATTTCTGGAAGATGCTTTGGTTACTTGTGAACTCTAAGCTGAAGTTTTCAAGTGCTCTCCATCTACTGGTAATAGAAATCTTGGAAATTTGTTGAGAAGCCTTGTAGCTGGAAGGAGAAGGTACAACATTGGATTTGACTTTGCCAACAGTTGAATTTGCTGACAATAGCTCAGTGAACAGGGGTACAAGAACATCACCATTTGAGATCGTGACAGGGTTCAAGCCGAAACAACTAGTTAATCTTATGGATATACCAGTGGACAAGAGGATAAGCAATGAAGTAGCTGCTTTTACAAGACATTCATGATATTCATCAAGATGTTAATCGAAAAATTGCCTTGAGTAATGAGAGATACAAATGGCAATACTCACGAGATTTGCAGAATTCAAGCGCGGTGATAAGGTTCTAATTCGTCTTCGATCAAAACGATTTCCAAAAGGGACTTTTAAGAAGTTGCACTTAAGGAGAGCAAGACCTTACATTATGTTAAAAAAGCTTGGGTCTAATGTTTATTTGTTAGATTTGCCAAAATATCTACAATTTAGTCTTGGTTTTAATGTGGAATACTTGGCACTTTATCATGGTCATCACTTGGATGAAAGTGATAAACAACACACCCTTAGGTTACCAAATTTGCTAGAAAGGAAGGATGAGATTGAAGATGTTCTTGCAGATCAAGTTCAACAAGGGCAGGAGGATATCAAAAGTTCTTAATCAAATGAAAAGGAAAACCGATTTCAGAGAGCACGTGGATAACAACTGAAGATTTCCAAAAACTAGATCCTAATCTATATGAAGAGTACACGAGTCTAACTTCTCGGGATTGAGTTTTTCTAAGTTAGGGAGAATTGATGGGGATTAGCTATTGAAGGTGTATTTTCGCAAGAAGAAAATTAGGCAAAATGCAAGTGGGGCCCTCATGGACCCACCCTAATCTAACTAGCCCACTGCAAGCAAGGGGACCACCTCCCAAGTGGTGCGGCACCCTTATGGCCCCATTTAGGCCATTTTTTTATTTGGATCAGTAAAACAAGCCAAATATATTAATGAGAGCGAAAGGAGTACAAGCAAAGAAAGAAAAGGCAGAAACAGAGTTTACAAGCTAGTAAACTCAGAAAACCTAGATAATCATCTCAAGCCTGCCTCCTAGCCTCGCCCAACTAGCATCAACGCAACAAAACACTAAGATCCTCCCCATCTGAGTGGATTCCCGCCCATTCCAAAACGACCATCCGAATCCGAGCACGCAAACGAGATTGAGAGATAGAGGAGTCTTAAAAAACCCTTAGATTTCTTTCCTTCCATAGCATCCACGATAGGGCACTCGGAAAAATTGCCCAAAGAACCTCCCAAGCCCCATCCTTGCTTGGCCGAGACCAACCGGCTAAGAAATCCTGAAACGACGAGGGAAAGACCCATGCCATACCCAATCGAGATAGAAAATAACCCCAAATGCCGGCCGCATAAGAGCAATGAAGAAGCAAATGATCCACTATCTCTTCGGCTTCAAAACACATAAAATACTTGTTGGCCATCTTCCACCCTCGATGTTGTAGAAGATCGCATGTGAGAATTTTATTTAAGGCAGCAGTCCAGGGAAAAAACGAGACCTTTGAGGGGATACCTGGCTTCCACAGTGCTTTGTGGGGAAAGACACCCATGTGGACAGGACTCAAGGACTGGTATAAAGATCTAACCGAGAAACTCCCATTTTTACTGCCACCCCATACTCTGCAATCCCTCCTCTCCGTACACAGGTTAGTGGAGTTTAGGCGAGCCAATAGGCGAGATACATCCTCTACCTCCCAGTCATTCAAGTCTCGTCAAAGAGATGGGCTCCAAACTACCCCTTCCCCCCTCCTTTCAAAATAATCCCCTACTAATGCCTCTTTATCTGTGGCCAACAAGAAAATATTACCAAAATTATCCCACAGTTTAGAATTCCCGCACCACACATCTTTCCAGAATCTCACTTCGATTCCTTGGCCCACTCTGAATTTGAACAAAGGCACCACCAACCTAGCTGAAGCCATGATACCCTTCCAAAGGCCCACTCCATGCGAAATACTTACCTACTTAGGGACCCAACACGACTCCTCCCCATATTTAGCCACTGTCACCTCACGTCATAAACTTGATCTTTCCACGCCAAAACGCCATATCCATTTCCCTAACAAGGCCTTATTCATGCTAACCAAAGATTTCAGATTCAACCCCCCAGGTCATTGGTTATGGGGATATGCCAAATCTCCTTCTCAGGGGTATTTTTGTATCTTTATAGGATTTCCAGAATTTTCAGCCACTAGTAATTGATTTACTTTCCTATTAGAGTTATGAAGTTAATAGAAACAAGTCATGTTGACTTATTTTATTATCATTAAAGTTTGAATGCTATTAGGACTAGTGGTTTCCTTATTCTAGTTTGTTTCTAAATTCTAATTAAGGTTTTTAGCTTTCTTCCCTTATAAGTAGGCATGTAGCTTATTGAGGAAAAAAGAAAAGATTATTATTAAAGAAATGTCTGCAAGCTTTCTAATGCTGAATGAGAAGAGAAGTTTACTTCTTATTATCATAAGGAGTGGTCTTTGATTTCTTATAGAATAATATTCATTGTTCTTCACTCCATCCATTAATCGAGATAATTTTAGTTATTTTTTATCCTTATCATTCTAGTCTAGCTATTTATAGCTAACTAGTTGATCACATTAATTTATCATTGATTAAGTGTGCTCATTTAGGGGGTTTCTCCGCACTTTTGAACCCTAGATTATTGATTGTTAAATTGAAAGTTAGTTATTTCTAGTTTGGGAATCAACTAAACCTTAATTATCCCTGGGCTACATCACCTTTTAGTTTGAAATCTTACCTGATAAGATAAATGCAATCATCTGATATCTATACTTTCCATTTTTTACAAATAGTTAATCATAATTTTTCGATTGCCAAAAGGAATTTCATAACGTTGATGGTAAGGTCATTGATCAAGTGATTTTTTTGCGCCAATAGATCTTATTTGAGGCCTATCAAATGGTGGGTTCTATCCTGTTATATAGGAATGTATTCGAGCTGAGCTTGGCCAAGCTTGAGTTGGATTGAGCTTGATTCGAGTTTGAATGTTCACACTCGAGCTCGACTCGAACAAGTATGGCCGAGATCGAGTTCGGTTTGAGCTCAAACATTATTCAAGTTGAGCCGAGCTTGGGTTTGCTCAAGCTTGATTCAAATTTCAGGATTATTTTGGTTAATTGATTTGAATAAAAGCATTTATTAATAAATTACAATACAAGAAACTACACAAAATTCATTCATACTCAAAAATAAGATTTTAGGATAGTCCATCCGTCCAGAGTACAAAGTTAGGGTTTTGCTTTTACTTCTCAACTTTCTTTTGTTGTTATTATCTCCTAAATTTATTTATCATACTTATAGAAGTATTATAAAGTATGATAAAAAGTTAAAAAGTATTATTAAATATTAATATAGATAGGATTACTAAAAGTTATATATATGTAATAATTTGAGTCGAGCTTAAGCTAAACCAAGCCCTAAACGAGCTGAGCTGAGCCAAATTAAATAAGGTCTCGCTCGAGCTTGACTTGTTTACACATTTGAGCTTAAATAAACTTTGGGCTTGATTCGTTCGAGCCTGAAATGTCAGCTTGAGCTTGGCTTGGATGAGCCGAGACAATCCGCCGAGCCGTCTTGGGTGAGGCCCTAGTGATATGTATGGCATGTTTACGCCATAGCGAAGGATGATGATTCTTACTCATCATGTCTATTAGCGTACCCCATTGACTTTTCTTTTATTCACTTTTCCTTGTATTGCTATGTATTTGACTCAAACTGTTCTTAGTGCATTCTCATTTTTGGTTGATTTAAGAAGTTTTGAATTTTTTGTATTTTTTTTACACTGATATTTGGCTAGTGTCAATCTGTACTGGTCTTTGAACAATTTCAATTGGTCATATTTACCTTAACAGAGGAGGTTACATTTTCTGCAGAATTATGCATCCTTCGAGATGGAAGAATGGTATTGAGTCCTCGGAAAGTGATGGTTGCTATGGATGCCTATATTCCTAGTTTCAGTTTAACAAGTCAGCAGGTCTATCCTTGTGGGTTTTTGACTGTTTTTTAAATTAAATTTAATATTTATTTATATATTTTTGCAAAATTAGGTTCTGCTGCCTAATTTGTATTTCCATTTCACATGTAGGATGCAGCAGAAGCATTCCTTCATCTGTTGTCTTCTTTAAAAGAGGAATTTTCAGAATGTTATGTCCCAAGTTACAGTTCTTTAGCAGACATCTCTGCCTTTTCTATCCGCAGCATTTCCATTCCAAATAGGAGGGAAAGCCCAAATGAGCGAGAAAGATGGCAGCACCTCTTCCTTGGGCCATTTGATGGGATTCTTGGCAGCATTTTAACTTGTAAAAGTTGTTCATTTCAGGTCGAGTGCCTTCATAAGAATTCAATTGGTCAGGAACTGCTTATATGAGTTACTTATCTATCTTGCATGCATACATCCATGCTATCATGTTACAACAAACCTAAGGTACTCATTAAGCCATGAGTGGGAGTTAAGGATGCTCTATTAGCAGAATATTGGTACATATAAGTTGCACAGGAACAGATACAAGTGTCGGAGTTCGATACGGATGTGAGGCGACGGATTTGCCGATCCCCAAAAAAGGATTCAAGGACTCAGGGGAATATACAATTTTTTTATTGCATTGTTAATTGGATATTTATTTATTTATATATACTTATAAATGATAAACTAGAACACCTATCCATAGTACATATCAATGAATGTTGTGCAAGTAACAAATAGAAGAAAAGAAAATCAAAAGTGGCCAACAAGAATCCGACATATGTTGGAGTCCGACATGTGTTCAACATGGACACGACACCCATTTAGAACAGCTTGCACAACATTGTGGTACATGTTATGAACATGCAGGGGGTGGAACCCCAAACTGCCACTTGGGAATCTTTACACCAAAAATCAACCCGATGATGAAGATCCTACACATCATCCATCTTTCTTTTTTCAAGCAGGAGAAAAATTGGCAAGTGGTACTGGAAAAAGTCAATTTTTTTAAAATTAGCAAGTGGTACTGAAAAAAGTCTAATCTTATGGTTAGAATCATCCAATTGGGTGGGTTTTTTGCATAGGAGATCTCCTAGAATGATGGGTTCACTTTATAATATTTGCACCACATGTACCACTATTCTTCTTGTTTTACTCCTTTTTGGTTTGCATATGAACCCTGTGTCATTCATTTTCTTCTTTGTTGTATTTACAGCTCTCAATGGATTTCGAGTTTTTCCATAGCTTGCCTCTCCCACTAGTGCCCGATAGTAGTACAACCAATGTATGTTCACAATGATTTTTTTTTGGTTCTGTATGTTCGTAGCCTAGAGTTGTTGTTTTCGTGATAATGTTCCCTATATTTGAACTTGCTACTTTATCTTTTGATTTTGCATATAATTCTAGATGGATGGTTGTTCTGTGGAGGATTGCCTGAAGCGGTTCACTGTTGCTGAATGTATTGATAATTATCGCTGCGACCGATGTTGGCATATTTCTGCAATGAATTATTTATCATCAATAGAAGGAACTGAGGTATTTCCGGTGTTCAAAAACTCGACTCAACTCGGAAGTTAGCCGGGTCGAGTAACTCGGAAGACTTGAAAAAAAACTCGACTCGGCTGACTCCGAAATATATACATACATACATATATATATATGTGTGTGTGTGTGTGTGTGTGTGTGTGTGTGTAGCATTCATGATAGATATTAAACAACCCCAAACTAAAGCACCACTACCACTAACAAACAAGATAAGCGTCTCTAACAATTTGTGGCAATAATAATTTCAATTTTTTTTTCAGCTAGACCTGACATACAATTTCTTTTGGAGCCCTTTTTTTTCCAAGATTAAGTTATGTTGTGGTTTTGTTCTTGTAAAACAAAAAAGGATCCGTTGTGTCCCGTTAAAGACTCGCTCGAGTCGAGTCAATAAACCGACCCAACTCGGCCTGACTCGTCTGAGTTTTCTCAGATTATTCTAGAAAAGCGAGTTGACTCGAAACCCAGCCGAGTCGAGTTGACTTGGCCGAGTTTCGAGTCAACTCACTAAGTTTTAGTACTATGGCTATCTCTGTTATGTGGTGGAATGCCTTTTGTTTTCTTCTCATTGAAGCAAAATTTAGTTTACCGGTTTGGTATACCCAAGAGGTTTTGTATGCGTGGCACACATATATGGGGTGGGGGTGTGACCCACTATTCGACTAGCCCTTCTTAGCTTATTTCCTAGGCCAAGAATTCATTTGATTTGATGATCCAACCATCCGATCTATCAACTCCTTTCTGGATGGATTATCTGATTGCATGAGATCTAAAAGAGCACTTCTTGACATGACCCATCAAATGTTGGGTCCCCCTCCCCCTGCATTTTTGCCCGCCTATATTCCGTTTTTGAGTTTACCTCTTGCGGTGCCTTGGAACTTGTTTTACTAGTGATAGTTAGAGTGACTAAATGATTAAATATTATATCTTAGTTAATACAATATGTTATCAATAAAATCTGGAAGTTGTAAAATATATCTTTTAGGAGTGTCTCCATTGTGAATTTTTATCATATTATGCACACGCGAGCGCAGAGAGAGAGAGAGAGAGAGAGTAACTCGGGGACCACACATCCAAATCCTACTTGCCACCCTTACTTTTGAAGGTATCGACGAGCTCTACATTTCCAAAAAAGAGTTTGCTTAATTCGCTTTCTAGAAATGTAAAAAAACTGTATTCTTTAGGACTAGCACTCCTCAGTCCTAAAAGTTAATTCAAGGCAAAACAAATAATGTGCACTGGGAGAGTTTGCAAGATTAAACTTTTTTTTACATTTCTGGAAAGCGAATTGAGCAAACTCTTGTTTGGAAATGTAGAGCACATCGATACCTTCAAAAGTAAGGGTGGAAATAAGGATTCAGAGGTGCGGTTCCCGAGTTACGCAATTTTAAAGGCAATTCAGACTCCTCGGTGCTCAAATCAGGCATACGAATTCTGAACACCAAAGAATACACTTTTAAAAAAAAAATATTTCCGAAAAGCGAATTGAGAAAATTCTTGTTTGTAAATGTAGAGCTTTGTTGATACCTTCGAAAGTAAGGGTGACTATAAGGATTCAGAGGTGATCACCCTTAATTTTGAAGGTATCAACGAGCTCTACATTTCCAAAAAAGGTTTGCTCAATTCGCTTTTTGGAAATGTAAAAAAAGTATATTCTTTTCAATAACTCCTAGGGTAATTTTTTTTTGTATTTTTTTCTTTCTAAAAACCAAGGATAAGTGGGTGAACTCTAGGGGTGGGTGAATCCTAACCACAATTATTATAATTCCCCCTCTTGAGTAAATCTTTCTTCTTTTTTAATTAAAAAATTAGCCTTTATATGTATTCAAGGGACCACCTAAATTGTCTAGTGCTTTAGCGCATGGTTACCAGAGTGAGAAGGTAAAGCGAGAGGCGGGAGGAGAGGTTGAAAAAATCCATAGGAAACCAGAAGCGAGAAATGCGATATAAGTGCCTCACTCAAATTATATTAATATCGGCAATTATATCTTAGATTTTGTTCTATATGAGGAATGAGGAGAAGTATATGCCTTAGGTTCCAATCCAACAATACTTGTTCAGGGTCTACACTCTAGGCTATAGACTCGGGTCTATCTCATCATGTCCCACATACATATCTCACTTTGACAATTTGACCGCTAAATGGGACGTAATGGAAGCGAGTTCCTAGGAGGTGAGCCTGGGAAGCAAGCTTCATAGGAAGCGAGCATCCCACCTTGTAGATAGCTTCCCTGCAACTATGCTTAGTGCTTGGGCACCCATAGGTAGCCGCTTCATAGCCAACAGGCCCAACTCCCTCTTAGACCTTGATGCAGGAACTAGAGGATTTGACTAGGTGAAGCGTCAACTAGGTCACACTTTAACTAAACTGTTGTACTAACAGAACTTTAATTTTTGACTTTTATGTTTGTCTAAGCTTTTCATGGAAACTATTTAGCACTAAAATAGTACACCTTATATGCTTCAGTTGTTTTTCTCAGACACAGGTTGAAAAACTTAGGTGTTGTAGCGAGCAAGATTCTTGTGAATGTAGAAGTCTCTTTCGTCAGGAGGCATTTCCGTGGTCGAATACTTCCTCACATACTTTTAAGCAACTAAGTCTCACTCGTTGTCCAAAGGTAAGGTGGCTGAAACCTTTTCTTACATGAGGAAATCTAAGGTACCTACCAACTAAACCTTGAAAATTCTTGTAGGCATGACACAGGCATGGATCAATGGCATTCAATGGGTTTGCAGTTGCGCCTAGTAGATGTACTAAGCCAAAACTCTAATGGATCTGATGACTGTAGCCATCTGCTTCATGAACATTTTTCTCGATCTTTCATATTTTTTCTTCCCTTTGAAAAGATTCTGATAGGTTAGGTGGTTATTTAATTTCAATCAAATAAAGTTTGGTATAAGAGGTCTCCTATGTGGGATCAGTCTAGTATTGGGTCATATTTTTTGCATGTGCACAGGTTATTGTCTAACCTATGGGTACCTAACATTTTCTCTTCTTGTGCTGAGTACTTTGCAAGAGATCCTTTAACATGAGATTATTTTAGTTACTGTCTTTGCCCAACTGTTGACTGAGTTTTGTGAATATGTAGTTTTAATTCCATGCACACTCGTCAGTTCTGATCCTCTACTTACAGATTCTATGCCTCCATCTGCAACGTGCTTCAATGAATGAATTTGGAGAACTAGTCAAACTTCAGGTATTTGATTTCCCTGTCACAATTATGCCCGGTATTAAAATCTTGCAATAGTTTTGAGATTTATAAATGATAGAAACTTTGGTTTCCCAGGTTAAGTCATATCATATATTAAAAGACTTGCCAAGAACTTGTGAAGACATTGCTAAATTTTCCCAAAATGTTTAATGTATAAAATATTATTTTTTTTAAAAAAATTATTTATGTGTTTACATGCGTGTTTTCCTTCCTATTTTTCTTTACCAGTGCTTTTTTTTTTCGGCATAAAAATTGTAGAAAACAAGGAAAAAGTCAAGTTCGTCTGAGATCTTTACCGCCATTTTTTTTCCCAATGATCGGTTTTGTCATTGTTTGGTAAAAATGGGTTTTGATGAATGTAGGGTCATATATCTTTTCCATTGATCTTGGATCTCTTCCCGTACACGAAGGATGCAGTGGGATTGGGAATAGAAAGCTCAGGAGAAAACGTGCAAAGAATGCAAGCGAAGCAGCAGCATCACTCACCAATCCCTTGTCTCAACCATTTTAATATGCAACTTGATACACGAATGCTACAGCGTGTATATGGACTGGCAGGAGAAAACATCTCTTCAGGTGCATTAGTTGGAGAAAAATTGGGATGCTCTGTATTTAATCCGTTAGGTGATACAGACACTCAAGCTTTGGAAGAACAACCTGGTTTTCCCCATTCCGAAGGTGGCTCAGATTCCACGTTCACAGGCATGCATCCACAATCTGATGACAAGGTTGGTTGAGTGTGTGCTGATATCCAGATAATTGGGCTAGAGATAGGCTCATGTGTGCGTCTGTGTTTTTCCAGATGGCAATGCTATATCGTGATCCTAACAGCCTGTATATTCGTAGTAACAGTCACTGGTTTTTTTCGAAGATTTATTGGCATGTTGATGTCTTGGGCTGCGGAAACTTACCTGCTGAGTTTGGGTCTCATCTGATGTTCTTTTTTGTTTAGTGCAGGTGGGTATGACTTGTGGCTTGGAACCTTCAATGAGTTACATGTATAGTCTTGTTTCCGTTGTTGAGCACTTTGGAAGAGCTGGAAGTGGTCACTATATGGTTCATAGAAGAGTGAGAGCTGAGTTTGATAATGAAGATTCCAGTGGACGATTTGAACCTGCACGTGTCCACTGGTTTTGTGTCTCGGATTCTGAAGTTTCGAGTGTTTCCGAAAAAGATGTTCTTGCTGCAGAGGCTAGCTTGCTCTTCTATGAGAGAATTATGGGGCCCAAATAGGTAACCCTCATTCTTTAAACCATCTGATGCATAATGTTTCTGTTATGAACTGTTATTGCACGTTCTTTAAAAAAAAATTCATAACCATTTCTTGCATGATGATAATTTCTTTTCGGTCCCCAAGTCCCCACCAACCCTGCCACAAATTTTGATGGAAATGTATAGATTAAATTGTTCTTTTCTTATTATTGTTAATGTGGAAAACTTGATTGAAGAGAGAGGAATACAATAGATTATGCTCTTGAGAGAGAAAATGTAAAATTACAATGGGAACTATGCTTCGTGATACATCAAATCCTTGTCAAGGCCCTCCTTTTCTAGAGTATCTTCCATGATATTTCCAACCTCATCAGACAAGAGGAAAGGTATTTTAGTTGCCTATAGCAAGTCTTGAATCTCCTTGACTATATGGATGAGCCTCCATGTCTGCCTATTCTCCTATGCTCTTAGATGGAATGGAATATTTCGAAGGAACACAATAGAACTATTTTTTACGATTCTAGTTTGTTCCTACTATTTACTATATTGGTAGGACTCCAAACGAGTTGGTGTCTATCTTGAAAGGGTTAAGGATATCAAAAGATTGGATTTTGAAAGTTGGGAATTCTTTTTCTTTTGGTAAGTGGGGATCCTTTCTCCTTCTTGTACCTAGTACACTTCTCAAATCATTAATACAATTACACTTGATATCGACAAAGAAATTTAGCTTAAAGGGCATACTATTACACTTGATTGTCACAGTTTCTAAGTAGACCTCCAGTCTCGGATAGGCCTAGTTTGCCTAAAGGGTATCCATAAAAATTTAGTATCACCTCACCGGGTTTCCAAATTGCCAATATTGTCCGTGGGCTAGAGAAGACAAATCAGCCGGATACCAATCCCTCAAGGTATCCCCCCTTTAGTCTTCTCCTTGGAGGAAACCCAACGTGACACCAGCCCCCTTAATTTTATCAAGCATATAGATGAAATAATTGGTAATACTATTGTTGTTGTCTTAGTTTCCAGTGAACCAAACGATTTGAGAAAACAAAAACAAGGAATAAACCCCTAAAATTTCACAAAATATAAAAAGGTGGCTTTGAAACAGGTGGAAAACGGCAGTGTGAAGTGAGTCACGTGAATACTATTTCCACATGAAAAACTTATTTAGGCGTTTCACCGTTTGTTTCCTCAACGCGTCAAACGCATGGCTTCCATTTCCTAATATTTCCCCCAATAAATGCCAATTGCACTAGGAAATGCTTTTATGACAACTAAGGTGGCTTTTTTCTTCTTGAATGGACAGAAATCGACCTCCTTCAGGGATTATAAAGATATGGGAGTCATCGTAGGATGAAAGTTTATTCCTCAAAATAAAAAAAAATATATGAAAACTGTGACAATCATTATGAAAATTAGAGAATTGTTTATAATACTATTCTTAGCAATTGGGCAGTTTAATAATTTAGATTTTTTTTTGTTGTAAGGCCATTTTAGTCTTATCTTTTGTTTTTTTGTCTTAATGGTCCTATATGTGTTTCCTAGGAGTATTATGTCAACCCCCAAAATATCATTAATAATTAAAAAAAAATGCTCTAGGATCGTGTAGCAACACAAGACCTATTCATTTTCTATTCTTCTGCCTTCTCAGCTGTTTAATTCAGAAGTTTTGGGGGTTTGAGACAAGAACTTCTCTCACCTTTCCAATTCATTATGGTGTTGGAACCCTCTTGAAATATTAATTGGAGATCTTGAGAATACTTATTGAAATGGTCCATGGAAGTGGCCCACTGGCCCCTTCATAAATGCAGTTTTTTTTCTTCTTTCTGGCTTGCCTATCATCTAATGTAGAGAATGATTCCAATCTTAAAACAAAAGATAGAAGTATCTTGTTTGGATTATAACTGGCCCAATGGATGTTAGATAATACGGATAGCTGGAGATTTTAAGTCATTTTGTGCCTTCAACTCTGACTTTCACTCGGATGGATTACTTTGAAGATATTGTGTAGCAGTACCTTAAGGATTGGAAAAGAAAATATCTTCCAAGATGGAAAAAGAAAGGTGACTTGGTGAATGGATTGAGGCAGTCAGACACGGATTGGAACATAGCACGGTTTTGTGCCCTGGCATATATCCATTCAGGGAACTGAATATTGGTGTATTATTATATTTCTATATTTACATTTTTTAGAGTAATACGGACATTTGCCTAGCTAATTAGTTGTATTGTTCCACGAATGATTGGGAGAACCTATTTCTTCTAGCTAAATTTTTCGTAGTTAAAACTAAACTATTTTCCTCTGTTCAACAAGGGCAAATCCTAAGAATATTTGAATTAATTCTTGATATTCTCTGGTAACGTAAAAGAGTAAAATCGAAGGAGATCCTCTGGTAGAAATCCCCTTTTCTCCCCATTTTTTGACGTTCACTTCGACCTTTTCTTGATTTAGTTTGAGATTTTCTATAAATGGCAGGTAAGACCTTTTCTTGCTTTAGTTTGAGATTTTTTTATAAATGGCAGGTAAGCATATTTTAATCCTATGCAGCCTACCACCATGTGCTGTGGCCACCAGCTCATCAATCCCCAATCTGTCAGCCGTTAGTTTACCTCTTAGTTGGGCCATTCCTGAAGTTACTTATTAATTAGAATCCCAACTGCAAGCTATATGTACCCCTTCTAATTTCTAGGACCAATAATCTCCTTGGTTAGCAGCTGATGAAGTCTCATGTCTGATATGATGATGAAGATTGTCAATTGGTATGAATGATATTTCACGAATCCAAGAGGTAGCAATCTCCATGTCATTGAATTAGTTGGCTATGTTTTGGTATATTGTAGGACACTCTGTATATAATGCAGCTGGCCGCATTGTACATCTTTGGCATAACATTTTATTAGCAATTCTGTTTAGGGTGGACCTAATTCTAACTTACCTAACAAAATACAAAGGTAATAAATAATAAAGTAGGGGTTTTTGCTATTCATATGACAAGGTAAATTAAGTAGGTTTACTTTCTTACTCTCTTGAAGTTAAAGAAGATAATGAATGCACATTTGTTTCTCTATGAAAATATGTATGCAAGCCTAATTTAGTGCCTTGGGATAGTTTTGATTTTCACAATCTGTTGAATTTGACAGTCAATATCATTAAATTGTGAACATGACACAACAATCTCCAATTCATTTTACAATATTCTGAATTGAAATTTAGGTATCAGCTTGTGGACACTTTTAAGGATGATCTATCAAAGAGGTTCCAAGAAATCATTTATGTCCAAAATCAAGCCCGTCGGATCAAGGTATACGGATTTTTTTGGGGTTATTTATTAATATATCTATTATTATTTTATTAACCACTGATCTTATGGTTGTTTTTCTGGCATTGGTGATGTAGGTTGGACCCATGATTCATGAATGGCGCGTGGTCAACCCTCTTGCGACACGACATGTTCGATCGGTTGATTTCATTTAAGGGTATGCTGTGGGTACCAAAGTCATATATTCTGCTAATCCCTAAAGAAGCCATGGCGAGTAAGAGGAATTTAATTATGAAGTATATTATAGATTGCGGGCGAGTTTTTGAACATGAAGGGGGTTTTTTCCCCATGGAAGGGCTATGCAAATTTCTTAAAACAGTTCAAAGAGGAGATATCAACTTAGGCTTGTGGAAAAAGGTTGGAGTTTTGGATTTGACCCTCTTGATTTGATCCTAGTCATCAGATAGGTAGGCATTCTCTTATCTTACCCATCTGATGGGCCAGAGAAGGTCCACAAATATTCTCTTTTAGTTTGAGATGATTGTAATCATATAGGATACAATATTTCTTAAGCGATTAATATACATGAAGAATGACGAGGTAGAAGTGAATGACGGATGCTTTGGATTTCAAATAAAAGAGAGATGTAGATACTTTTTCTTTGGAAGATACCAGATCAGACTAATCTATATCAAGGACTAGTTGCAGATCCTATAGGATTGATTACACAGAGAGAGAGGCGGGATTTTTTTATAGCAATTTGCTTGCACTCCTTAAGCAAAGAAAGCGGTTGCTTGAAGCTTGACATGATGAAAGCCTATAACAAATTGGAATGATGGACTATGGCCCATTTCCTCATTGGAGACTGGAGAGCTTGCTGTTGCTACCGCACTGCTTTGAATTTGTGTCTTATGGTGAGTAGTATATTGTTTGAACCCAACACCTTGTTTGAACCCAACACTTTTCGGCATTGGATTGTCTCTAGCAGAAGCCAGAAAAATGATCTCGGGCTCCACACATTATCTGACATGCGGTGAAAAAAAAGGGGAGAGATATCAAGTGGGAGGAGTCAAAAACAAGGGGAGAAAATGAAATGAGTTACCTTTTATTGCCACATTTTGGATGACGTGTGGAAGCCCGAGACCATGCCTCTCTCTCTCTCTCACACACACACACATTCAGATAGGCTTGCCCCTTTTTAGCAGGAGGGGTTTTTGAACCCCAATACCCCAACCTCATTGAGGGATGCCTTTAATATATCACCCTTCCATGTTCCAAACAACCCCTTAAAAAAATGTTGAAATCAACCTTTTGAATCAATCATGTGGTATGTTGTTAGGCCATGATAGACAGCGAAGCATGTGCACTAGATGTGTAACGTTTAAATTTATCATGCGTGTCAAATTGCCTCAATTATTGTATGAAGTTTATTGTTTTGTGTGAGAGATTATCCTTCCAATCTGAATAAATCCAGACTGTTGATTACCTTCCCGATTTGGGAAAAGAACCTCTGATTAAAAAAAAGAATAAAGAAGAACAAAATATTTGAATAAAGTATTTGTATTTATTTAATGGGGTTGTCCAGATCACATATAGGCATTACAAGATACCTCATAGAGGTTTTAATATCAAGAAAATGAAAAAGGAAAAGGAGGTGGTCATATCGAGGGTTCACTTGATATTCTCTATTGATGGGAGATCCTCCTTGATTGATTCCTAACTTTTGTGCTTCGGACTGGGTTCTCCGTGTGTTTTTCATGTGGTTCCTTCGTATCTTTTCTTTGTGCCTCTTAGTCTTTTTCGCCCGTCTTTTGTATGTAAGAGTTTCTTGTGAGAAACTCTATTTTTATATCTTTTGGAGAGTCCTTTTTAGACTCTCATTTGATTTCCTCGTTTTTAAGAAATCAAAAGAGCTCAACTCTTCTTAGAGAGAGTTATCTATCCAAGACAGTTGGTTTTCCTTATCTTGGGGAAACCTGATACGCATGGAAGTTCTTTTTCTTGAAGGATTCCGAATTGGTTTCCATTTTTAGAAAACCTGGGAGGATAAGGTTTCCCTCAAAAGAGGGAAGAGTCTTATCTTCCCAAAAAAAGGAAGAGATTACCTCTCCTTTCGAAAATGGTGTCATATGACATTCTATTATTGGAGGAAAAGAGGAAATCTTTATCTTGGGATTCCTCAAAGTTAACAAAGAGTCCTATTTTATTAGGAATTCTTTGCTACATGGCAGTCAGTATCTGATTGCCAGCTAGGAAATGACTGACCTTGGTCAGTTCACAAGTTGAAAGGGTGAGACCATGGGTCTCACCCGCGGCCTGGGTTAAGTCTAAAACTTGTTTGAGCTGCGGACCAGGGTCTGACCTTAGTCAGTCCGCAGACTAACATAAGGTGGGGCCATGGGTCCAGCCCTTCGTCTGGGTTAAGTCCATATCTGCGAGACATTATTGCCCTACTGTCAACATTTAATGCTAAGCGGACTGGCGGTGAGCCAGCCCTTGGCCAGTTGTTGCGCGTGCCTTTGGCATGCACGAAGCCCAACCACCCATTCTATGTGTGGTGATCCAATGCGACTCAATCCAATTTGGTGTCGCAACTTCGCTACCCACAAGATGCACGACATGATGGATGACGATATGTAAACAATTATAATTAATAATATGTGAGAGCTCGGTGCATTCGAGTTGAGCCGAGCTTGAGCTCAAACTTTTTCAAGCCGAGCTACGCTCGGGTTGGCTAAGCTTGATTCACAAAATTTTATACATGTATTTTAATACATTCACATTTAAAAAAAAAATTGGAGTAGTCTAGAGAGTAGAGAGTTAGGATTAGGATTTTTGCTTTTGACTTTTTAATTTTTTTTGTTATTATTAAATTTAAATTTTATTTTTTATAATTAAAATTTATTATATTACATAATATCTTGAGCATATCAATCCAAGCCAAACCAAGCCCTAAACAAGGTGAGCTTGTCTTGTTTAAGCATTTGAACTAAAATAAAACTAATTAAAATAAAAGCTTGGTTTGATTGATTTGAGCCTAAAATGTTAGGTTGAGCTTGACTGGCGGAGACATCGTTAGTGTGTTAAGTTGTTTAGGGGATCGGATTTGGTCTTGCTCTAGCCAAAACCGTCTTGCTTAGAGGGCTTTCGACATGTGGCGATAAAAAGGGAAAAAATATTCAAATAGAGAGAAGACAAAAAAACAGGGGAGAAAGTGAAATGATTTCTCCCCTTTTTATAGCCAACATGTGGGTTTGTGTACTAAGGCAAAACCGGACTTGATCAGACCGGCGGTCTAATTGGAAAAACCGAGAACCGGTCTCCTCATTGGGTCCCAAAACTGGAACTCTTTAAGAACTAGTCAAAACCGGCCATAACCGGTTGGGAACCGGTCACAACCGAGAAAAATGGGAAAATAAATGAAGAAAAAAATTTAGTTTTATTTAATGGGATAAGTACCGTTTAGTCACCTTAAGTAGAAAATATCACGGTTTGAAAAGTTTTACCAAATAGGGTATGTATCCCAATATTACCCTTACTTAGTGTTTCGGTTTATATGTATAGCTAAGGGTAAATATGTCAAAAGCATACCCTTTTAGTAATAAAAATGCAAAGCATGCCTTTTTTTTTTTTGATAAATATGTCAAAAAAGCATGTCGTTTTAAGTAATAAAAATGAAAAGCATGCCCATATTGGTGAAGCACCCTTACAAAAACTACACGGTCGAACCAACTGGGAACTGGCTATTCTACTTAGTTCAATGCCCGATCCGGTTATAGAAATGAAAGCAGTGATTTACCCCCCAAAAAAACTAGTGAATATTAACTGTAATTTTGTAAATATGATTTGAAGGAGAATGAGAAAAAGGAAAGAATTAGGATCTCTCCCGTAGTTGTTGGCGAGGACTCCGCTAGCAATTACTGTGTTCACACAAAGTTAACGTGCACTAGCACCTCCTGATTGGATGCTGGTGGTCCCCCTACACTAAATTCCATGTCGAAACGGGAATAGTGTATTAGTATACACAGCACATGCACTGTATCAGAACTTGTTAAGTCGTCGAACCAGTCAACACGTCCACTTTCTTTTCGGTCCCGGGTATAACACGTCCACTTCAAGTTCAAAGGAAGGAAGCTCCGTTCATGGCCCCACTGGTTTTCTATTCTGATTCCAGACTTTGGTCAATACTCAAACCATAGCTTAATTTCCTCTACTTCTCTTACATATCTCACAAACAAATCCTCAATACAAAACCAATCGAAACCCTAACCCTAGTTCCATCTCCCTCTCTCTCTCTCTCAATGGATCTATCTATCCTTGCAGCGGCTGCGAGCCTCTTCGTCGTAATCCTAATTTGCGCCATTATTTTTCTCATCTGCAGATCTAGAAAAGAAAACCATCAAACTCGAACCACAACCAGAACCATACCAAGCCCTAATTTATCGCCCATCACAGTCGAAGAAAGCACGTCGTTCGATCCATCTCTGAGTCGAATTTCCATGCCGGAACTAATCGCCGCCACCCGAAACTTCGCCGCCGAAGGAATCATCGGCGACGGCAGCTTCGGCTTCGTCTACAAGGCTCGCCTCTCTAACGGCGTCCTCGTCGCCATTAAAAAGCTCGGCCTAGACGCCTTCCAAGGCTTCCGTGAGTTTCGTGCCGAAATGGAAATTCTAGGTAAACTCCGGCACCGAAATATCGTTAAAATTCTCGGTTACTGTGTATCGGGTGCGGATCGGATCTTGATCTACGAGTTCGTCGAGAAGGGCAGTCTTGACCAATGGCTTTATGACACGTCATCAGTGGATGAGTCGTCAGTGTCGTCGCCGTCAACGTTACGTTCACCGTTATCTTGGGAAACAAGGATTAAGATCATTAGAGAAGTGGCAATGGGCCTTTCTTACTTGCATTATTTAGAAAGCCCAATAATACATAGGGATATCAAAGCAAGTAATGTGTTGTTAGATTCTGAATTTGAGGCACATATAGCTGATTTTGGATTTGCTAGGAGGATTCAGGGGACACATTCGCATGTGTCGACGCAAGTCGCCGGAACAATGGGGTACATGCCACCGGAGTACAAGGACGGGGCGACGGCTGCGACGGTTAAAGCCGATGTTTACAGTTTTGGGATATTGATGCTTGAAGTTGCGACCGGAAAACGGCCGAATTGGCCGATGAAGATGGAAAGTGGGAAGGAGGTTGGATTAGCTGAGTGGGCTAGGAAAATGGTGGGACAGAGTCGGGAAATTGAAATGGTTGATGAGACTGTTTCGAAGGATGGATTGAGAGAAGCTGAGGTTAGGGAGTATTTCAGGATTGCATGTTTGTGTAGTAGTGAGAAAGCTAGAGAAAGGCCTTCTATGAGTGAGGTTGTTTCATTGTTGAATCATCTCTCGGACTCTGTGAAATCACATTTTCTTGTTAATCAGGGAAACAATGTTGTAATTGATGTTCTTTAAATGATTGCAGTAGAATCAGTAGTCGTTTGCAAAATATACTATAATGTATAAGCCAACATTAGCCAATCTTTCTATTACTTTCTATTACTGAAGTTTTTTTTAGTTATTTTGTAGTCGATTACGGTTAGGCTGCAACCCCTTTGTAAAGGTTACAGTGGTTAGTAGGTTAGAGAGTCCGCAACTCCTTTGGTTATAGTGGTTAGTAGGTTAGAGAATCCGCAAACCCTTTGGTTAAAGTGGTTAATAAGTTCAAGAGCTGAGTGCCCAACTTAGAAACGAGATAAACATAGTGGGCCTATCAACTGTCACACACCTACTTGAAAGAATGGAACTAAACGCCTCACATGGGGGATATGCACACTATCTCTAGCACAAGCCATCTGATATGTGTGTGTATTAAAGCGATATCATTTACCTATTGGTAGTAGCAATCATAAGCTAGTGGTTAACCGGGAGTGGAACTCTTTCAAGACATCACCCACTGGAATAGATCCCACGACATCTCTCATAAGAGAAGCCACACCCTACCATTGGAGCAAGCAGTGATGTGTATATTGTTTGTGTATATTATTGAAGTTGAAACTCGAGTAAAGGCAAAGCCTGAGATAAATATTATCATTTAACTAAGCTTGGGCTAACTGAAGACTCTGAAATGCTTACCCGGCTCAATGGATGATCTTGAAAGGCCAATGGCTTAGTTTGGCTGCCTCCATTGCACTGTGGCCCAACATCGCCTCAAGTGGAAGTGTCGATTTTTGGCATTGAAGGCCAAAAATTGGATTACAACTGAACGTTAATTAATTGATTGAGCCAGACTGACCTTCCTTGTCCAATTCTGCATTACAACTAAATGTTGGATCGCAGCAGCTATGCCACAGAAACTTCCCTATTTGTATAAATTCATGTCTGAAACTGTGCCAAACGTAGCCGACAACAAAGAATAATAATAACTAGCAAACCATTGGCAATGCAGTCACATTTGTATGTAACAGAAAAGCATGTATATTCCAGCAAATTTTTTTTTTTGGACGGTAAACTAGGAAGTGTATATATATATATATATATATATATATATATTCCAGCATTACATGTGAAAAAAACAGGAAGAATAAAATGGAAACCAGAGAAGCCTGGGGCAGACAAAATTGAAATTTCCAGACGTAAAGAAGACAACTGATCAATCTGAAAGAGAGGCAGCCAAGAATAGAAATCCTTGCAATGGTCACTTTTAACCTCATTTTTCATTTCCCAGAATTCAGTGAAATCGGCCAAAGCTATAACCGTGAGAAACAGAAGGGCTTTGCTAGTAATCATTCACCTGATACATCATTGCTTCTAGACTTGTGAGCTAACTTGGCTAGTATGAGGATGGGGTGTGTCTGGTTGCTCCACAAAGTTTTGGTAAAAGTCCAAACTACATTATCACGCATGAACAGCTTTGTTCCCTTTCTCTCTCCAATTCCTCATCTGATGCATCTGTGTCACTGCCATAAGATAAAGTTTCATGTCAAAAACACGACATTCTGAGAATCACACATTATCTGGGTAGGTTCATCAAATTGACAATTGGAGTTGAAAAAAAAAAATGAAAAAAAAAGAGCTCATATTTATGGTCATAAACAAAATGATCACAGTAAAAATGAAGTGCACCATAAACATCTTGGACATGAATATGGAACTGATGGGATTAGAAGCTATTACAATTATGCATTTATTAAGAGAAATTTCATAAAAATATTCATAGGTATATTAAAGGAAATATGATAAAATATTCAGCGGACTTTCATGTAACATCAATTCTTAAAGACAAGTAATCCTCTTACTGGAAGTATCTGAACTCTCTTTTAATTTAATTAAAGAACTCTATTTTGAAGGCATAATCAGAGATAATTCATAGAAAAAATTGCCTGGGTTTTGGCCCCTAGATGCTGATGGTCTTTACTTGGTGACAATTCAAGCCATCCTCCGAACACCCTTGAGATTAGCATCTAATCTGACTCTCTAAATGTCATTGAGGCACTAAAAATTAGATTCCATAAACCTTGGAAAGCGGTCTATTTCATTAGAGAGATTGAATCCCCATCTTCTAATCTAGTTGATGAAACTTCTTATCCTGAGAACTTTCTAAAGGGGGGGATCCGGATAAAAATTTATGTGGAAACTGGATCCCCTAGATCTTAACACCATAAAAAGCATCAAAATTATCTAAGAGTTTTAGTCATATCACCTTGGTGAATGTTTTTCACCGGTGAAGCTTAATCCACTCGAACCGTCAGAACTCTTTGTAGAGATTTCTCCAAAAAAATACTAGAAGTTCGATCCTTGTTCTTTGCTATCTCCACGAAGCTTTAGAATCTCCTTTGGAATTATAGAAGCAAGAAGAAGAAGATGGATCAATGGTGTAGACCTTCTATCACCAATAATACTAAGGTTCAAAACCCTAGATTTGTAAAACCCAACTAGAACCACCAATATAGGTCACGAAAATCCCAAGGGGTCTCCCCTAGGGCTCACGGTTTGGAGAGAGAGAGGAGAGGAGAGAAAAAATTCTGGAGAATTCTACTTAATGGTCTAGGGTGTTGGGGTATTTGTAGACTAGGATCTTATCCTAATCCTACTCCAACTTGATCTTGTCTAGTAGGATTTATTAATTAACAATAACTCTTATTATTAATTAAATAAACTCCTACTTAATCTATAACTACTTTAGTTATAGTAATCCTATTAATTAAAGAGTCCCTATTATAAGAGGATTCCTTAATTAAAAGGGATAAGTCAACATCCAACACCAAAGTAGGAAACCTAGTCAAACTAGGAATCCATAAGGGGAGGCGTGAGCTTCTATGGGGCATGGGATTTGAGGAGTTAAAACTCCTTATTGTAATCTAATTACAATAACATCTTAATCCTAATTGCAATTCAACACTTAATTCCATAATGAAAGGAATTATATTTCAATAATTATTCAATTAAACAAATCCTAATCCAATTAGGATTCCTCAAGTAAGCGTCCCACCCTAGGGTTTAAACCCATGGGCTTTGGCCCATATTAAAGATCCATTTTAATGGGTTTATGGATATGGGTCAAACCCATTTCTCCTTTAATTATGTTAATCAAATAATTACTAAAATAATCTCTTAGTTTAAATTAACAATTAATTTAAACAATAGATTAACTATTAATCTATTTAATTAAATGATTAACTTTTAATCACTTAAAATAATTGATTAACTTTTAATCAATTATTAAGCTTGTATTTCTTATGTGAGCACCTCTACAGATTGCTCTGGGACATTCTTACCCTGACTTATTCAATGTTATCCCATTGACCCTAAATGAGAATTACATCGGAATTGCAAGTGACGTGAGACATGGTTCAAAAACCCGAAAATTCGACTCGACTCGAAAGTTAACCGGGTTGAGTAACTCGGAAAGCTCGAAAAAAACTCGACTCGGTTTAACTCGGAATATATGTCATAACTTGAAAAAACTGGGTTAAAACAACTCAAAGTACACTAATTTTACAGCCTCAAACCTAAAAAGTAGGATTAATAGAACACATAGAAAGTTGTTTTTGTGGACCCAAAACATATGATGCAAAAACAATGTGACATTCGAGTTTAGGTTTTAAAAAATGATAAAAATACCCTTTTGTGACTCGACCTAGTCTGGCGAGTCGAAAAACTCGGCTTGACTCGTCCGAGTCACTTGAGTAACTCGGCAAATAGTGTCTTCTTCGAGTTTTGAGGTGACTCGACTCGAAATTCAGTCGAGTCGAGTAACTCGGCCGAGTTACTCGGGTGACTCGACGAGTTTTCGAACTATGACGTGAGATATCCATGTTGCTATTGAATCCCAATGTATGAACATTAACCATTACGGATCCCGCCACATGAAATTTTAAATTCGATTTATCCTTCCAAATACATTATCCCTAATGGGCATTCAAGATTGACATACTATCTAACCCATAGCCCATTGCAAATCATCCGAGTTTCCAAGACTTATGATTAAGCCATGAGAAACAATTTCTCATGAAAAACATTTTGAAAAAATCATTTTATAAGTATAATACATTTTAATAAAAGTATATTTCAAAACTTATTTTGTTTTCAAAATCACCTGCGCACGATTTGAACTTAATCAACTGTCTTACCCGGAACTTGGATAATCTCTCAAATTAATGAGCATGGATTTCTTGTTTGAAATTCATCATGACTTGAACAACTTTCTGACTATCCAACCGTTACTGTATTGTATTCCCTAAGTTAGAAAATACGTTGGTGGAATCAAAACAGTCAGATCACTCCCCAGTCATAGATGAACTCATCGATCTAAGGATCATCGAAACCGTTCAATGTGAATGAGAGACCAACTATCTGATAGTATGTTTATGCAAGAGATCTCTCATTGAATGCAATCAGTCAGTGTACATTTAAGCACCTATATGCTGATGTGTAGTTTCTACTACAATAGTTCGAGATAAAACTACATCTCAACTATTGAGAACATCTTAGCATTCTGGCAACCATATAAGTGAAGTGCCCAGCTTCACCCACAACTGTGACTATATAAGGTATAAGGAACCGAAAAGTTATATGTACCTGTGATAATCTAATCACATAACTTTCCTACAATATATCCTATGGACCTTTATCGATATCTCATATCGTATAGATCATCTTATGATCATGGTCAATTACCCATAATGAATACACAATAGATTAAGAAGAAACATTTATTAATCAAATTAATAAGGTTCTAACAATCTAAATGACTTTTCTGGGCATCATGTCCAACACTTTCAGCAGCACCAAATATCTATTAGCTTAGGAGGATGCTGACCTTTGTGAGCACAGCGACTTGTAAATCCTTCTTATTTATACTATAAATCAGGGACGTAAAAATGCATACGATCATCAGTCCAGATCATCCAACTGTTTGGCCAATACTTGGATGAGGAAGAGCTCAAAAGTTGGATTGACTAGACACCCTCAACTAGAACAGAAAAAACACAAGAAATGGGTGAATGATCAACAAAAAATCAAATACATTAGAAAGTTAAAAACTGTTCGCCTGGCTGAACTTTGGGGCTACAGGAAAAATCCAAGAAGTGGCCTAACCTCTCCACAGTCCGGACTGTACAGAACACATCTTGGACTATGGCTGAGTCACCTTGCAGGAAAATACCCCAGGTGTCCTCAATAATGGTAAGTTGGTTCATTTTCACATCAAGATGTATGGTAGAAAAAAATGAAAAATAAAAGAACTTACTGCAATCTTTCACAATACAATGCATATGAGTTATTTAAGGCAAATGAGGAAACTTTCCACCAACAGAAGTAAAACACTCGAAGGAACCAAATCCTAAATAAAAAGATGCATTGCAGGTTAATGATCGCAATGATAAATTTAGCTTCTAAGAAACAAGTAGTTGGTGGTTGCTAATAGACATGCATCAATTTTACCGGGAGAAAAAAAGGCGTGCATAAATTTTGCATCAGGACTCCAGAAATATAATGGGGTCCTGGTATCTGAAAACAGTTATGAACAAGCCCACTTTGAACTAAGCTCCACTGCTTCAGATAGCATATCGAAGTCTCTAGTCATGTCATGTCAGGTAATCATATACATGTTTAAATTAGGAGAAAAATGAAATGTGCATATCAAGAAAAAAGTGAAAAAGAAATTTTTGCAGATACTTAGACTTGAGATAAATTGCAATCTAGAATGACATAATGAAAAGCGTTTGTGCATGCTGACAGCAAAAAAATGTGCGCAGAAAATGAAACAAAATCATGGAGAAAAATAGACACACCGGAATCAACCTCGCACACTTAAAAACACGAACAAACTCCAAATCATAAAATGCTTTAATTGGTGAACAACTTTCCTCAAAAGATTCTCAATTCAGATTCAAAGTATCAATACCTAGTTTCGAATTCCTTGATCTCAACAAGCTCTCTCCCACACGCATCTGTCCACTGCACTTTCCTCATTCCCGTACAACCAGGAACATCACTATCCTTTTCACCCAAAGTCTCATGTAGATCACCATCGCCACCAACTATTGGAACACAATTTGATGGCTTCTTCAAGCTACTCTTGATAGAGACTTGCCTTAAGTTATTTTCATCATCCCCATGATCTGTAATGCACTGCTCGCCCTCATCAGAAACAGGAGGCTCCGGTAAGACGTCCTTCTGTTGGACAGGACCCACTTTCAGAGGGGAGGGGCCCTCGACTCCTGCAGAAGCACGGCCAAAGCAAACGAAGGGAGAGCATCCATGGGAAACCTGATTCTTCCCTGAAGCCAGCTGGAGGTCAGGACCGTATTCTTGCTCCACCAACTGGTACTGATTCCACGGAGAAACTCTCATGGGTTTTTCTCCGTTCTGCCGACCTAATATAAGAAGGGTCAGGCCCTTGCTATTCCCAGAAGCTGCAGAAGAGAAGAAACCTCCTCCTTCCACTGCCAATAACATGAGTTCTGCTCATCTGGTCATCAAAGAAGAATTTCTATATCACTTTTTTCCTCCTTCAAAGCACGGCCCCCATTCCTTCAACCATAATTCAGAGTCAGGTAGGCTATTAGAAATATCAGCAAAAAAGGATTGGCAATGTTGTTAGAGTAACTAACAGAGTCATGTGTTCTATTTTCTCAGTAAGTGGTCCCAAATTGTTTGAAAATCCACAGAATAATCTTGTCCATGCTATAAATGATGAGTTTCTTATGAACAAAGAAATCATTCGATGATAAAATCCTTACCATGATATCAATTATATAACAGGTGCTATGTCCAGATTCCAACGAACAACAACCAAATGCCATTAAAAAAAAGCCCCTTCCAACAATAGTGAATTAGAAGCAATTATTATTTCAGGAAATGGTTCCAAACATATACAAATTATAACAGAATCATCGCGACAAGGAAAACAGCATTTTTGTTTTTGGCTAGACAGGAAAAAAAGAAGAAGGAAAAACAGTATTAATAAACAAGAAACAGCCCCAATTTGTTAAAGTTCATAAAAATGTAGAGCACCTTACGAAAATATAAAATCCATAGATTAAAAAAAAAAAAAGATATTGACAATGATGCTTAGAAAGGAAATATAAGGAACCATAATTTTACAGCAAATCACAAAATTTAAAGACTGGCCAAGGAATCTTTCTAAAACAGCGATATGTAGAAACTTCAAAAAATGGTCAAAGAGATTGAGGGAAAAACTAGGGAAATGCTCTATTTTCAAGGAAAATTATAATAATAATAAATTCTCAAATGGATTAGCAAAATTTTTTTTGAAATAACAACAGATTAGCTGACTGAAATTGAAGTGAGAAAATAACAACCTTCCTCAATCTTCAACCATCTAATAATTATAGCTATTGTGACCAAAATAAGCAAAAAAAGGCTTTGCCATAAAACCTTCCTCAATCTTCAACTATCTACACCCAAGTAAACCTGACCGCCATTTTCAATAAACAGAAAAAAAAGCATCGAAAGCAAATTATCAGAAAAGGTTGAAGATCTCTATACTTCTTTAGCAACAAGAGAGCAAAAGGTCGACTTGAAGCTGAGACAAAGAAAACACGTGAACATGCACCATTTCATGAGAGAAATTAGGGTTTTCACAGGCCTCATCTACCATTACTTCGCATTGGAAGATTGCTCCAGAAAACTAAAAATTAAGAACTTGACGAAGAAGATAAATAGCGCAATTCGCATAGATTTAGAGCTAGAGCATCATTTTTCAAATTTCCAAATCGAAAATTACTGAATTATCTGTACCTGATAATGATATATAGATCTGCGGCAATTCAATCGTCGATCACATCTCCAGGAAACGGCGGCTCCAGCATTTTATCGCCGGTCAATGAAAGAAATAAATCGGCGAGGAATTGCAGAGTATGTGGTTATAGGGTTAAGAAACTGATACTGATTCTACGGGGCATGATATTGATAACTAGTGAAGCGGTGTATTCAAGCCGAGCTTAGCCAAGTTTGAGCTTGGCTTGAACATGCTCGAACTCGGCTTGAGCTAGCCGAGCCAAGCTTGATTCATGGAACTATATATATATTTTTTAAAATTTTACATAATTTTAATTAAGTGATTATTAATAAATTATAATAAAATAAAGGGAAGTGATAGTTTGTGCCTCCGTATTCCACCCAGTGGAACGCATGTGCGACCACAACCCACCATATGTCCCATTTTCTTTTCTTTTTTTTAATCATGATTAAGTTTACTAACTTGAGATTTTTGTTTTTTGTTTTTTTTGGTTTTGAAATTCGGGGTGTCCCCAACCATTTGGGTTGTATATTTTCCTAAAAACCAAGGTTAAAGGGATGAACCCTAGGGATTAGTGAATCTTAACCACAATTAATGAGTGTTAACTAATCCAAGTTTATTTAAAGAAAAAACCAAGGTTAGATGGATGAACCCTAGGGGTGAGTGAATCTTAACCACAATTAATGAATATTAAAAGGGGCACGTGGCATCAGCAAACAATCATTTTCCTAAAATAAATTATAGAAAATGAATACATTTATATACGAAAATAAGATTTTAGGGTAGTCCTTCCGTTCAAAGAGTAGAGAATTAACGAACTGAGCCAAATCAAACAGGTCTGGCTTGAGCTTGACTTCTCACTCTCTTTGGGGCTAGCCCCGCATGGGATTTTCCCAGACTTACCTGGTGTGGCGAGTTTGAGGCTCTCGTCACACCATTGGGGATTAATCTTTGACCCAAAGGGTTGGGACAACGAGTTACCCAAAAAAAAATTGTTTAAACTTTCAAGCTCAAATAAAAGCTTGGCTTGATTCGTCGAGCCTGAAATGCTAGTTTGAGTTTGGCTCATACGAGTCGAGCCGGCGAGCTAGCTTGGCTTGAGAGCAACCCTATTAGCTACGTTCTCCTTAAATTTTTGTTTTGTAGTACAAGCACCCAACATTTTATTACTATACAAAAAACTCATAATTTATTAGGGCTGTATTCAAAACTTGAGTAAAATATGCTTGATATGGGTTGAAAATAAAGAGTTTTACAAATCAAAATTTTGCTATTTCAAAATAGAGTTGAGATTCATTACCTCGTTCTATTTGGGTTGAAAACAAAAGGGTTTCATGACTTAAAAAATTATATAATTACAAGTTTGAGATGAGATCTAGTTTATGACATGTTTAGAGTTGGAAACCAAGAGGCTTTTGTGAGTTAATATTTTGTAACTATAAAATCTGAGTTGAGCTCATTATTTGCATGCTTAATTTTAAAAAAAAAAAGAAAAAGTGTTATGGAATAAATAAATAAACTCTACGAGATGGTTTATGTTTGAATCTATGTAGATTTTATGAATTAAGTATTCTATAGTTCGGTTAAGAAATTGTGAAGAAGCATGAATGTTGATTTAGTTTGAAACTATGAACTTAGAGAATGAATTTTCTAGACTTTGGAAAAAAAAAATGAATGATGATTTCGTTGGATACTATGAACTTAGATCATGTATTTATTTTTGTAAACAAAAATAGATGTTTGATTTACGTTAGAAGTCTTGTGGAGATTGATTTCTGTTACCATGAGCTAAAAATACAAACTCAAAGGTTATAGTGTGAGTCTTGGGAGCCATGGTGCTTCCGGTTGCTTGTTCGGAGAGGCGGGGTATAACTGGGGTTCATACAGTGGTTAGGTCAGGAGATGTCGGTGTCCCAGTGTTGTCAGTTAAGTGACTTAATATGTTATGGTGTATAGCAGGAGTACCTCCAGTTGGTTAGGTCAGGAGAGACGGTAAAAGTGCTAACGAGGTTCCTCCACTTGGCTGTAAGTTAGGAGAGACGGTGTCCAGTAAGGCTCGGGGTGCCTCCATTGACTTAATAGGAGAGACGGTGTCTGTAGAGCATCGGGGTGCCTCCATTATTGTAGCCAGGAGATGCGATAGGCCAGATTGCCGGGTGCCTCCGTGATTGACGATCAGGAGAGACGGTGACCACACAGTAAAGACGTTAAAGTCAATTAATTAGGACAATTAGTGCTAATGGGTGAAGACCCGGGGTATGTAGTGAGTCTACAGATTTAAAGTTGTATTGGGTCTACGGGTCTAGGGTTGTATTGAGTCTGAATGACTCAGGGTACGATCAAATGGACTAAGGTCTGGTCTTGAATGACCATAGGCTGTCATATGAATGAAACTTGTGTGAATTGATAAGCTAGGATTTATGCGGTTATGTTTCTAGATATTATTGTTGCTTTATTATGCTCTTGCATATGCTATTTTGGGTAATATACTTTGAACTGCTAATTCCCTTATGTTACTGTTATCAATGATGTATGAAATATAGTTAGAAGGATTGAGAATTTTGTTAAGCCTCATAGCTCACTGACATCTCATATCAACAGATCAAGACGCCGTAGTTCATTGACTCTGGACTTAGAAGAACATTTTGGGGAAATCGTAAATGACTATATTTGGCGTATGATAGATGCTTTTTTTTTTGTAAAAGACTTAATAGTTAATACAAGTATTTTTTTTGATGTGATGGTTATTGTGATGACCAATTATAATTATTTTTAAGCTCTTGATAAAAAGTTTAAAATTTACCGCACTTTTGGCAGGCTTAAGTCTTCCGTTATGTGTAATGACGAACGGGCACGCGTCTTAAAACATAATTCCTTAAGGCGCGGGTTCGGGGTGTCATAGTTGGTATCAGAGCTAAAACAATAACCATCAGAACAAATCACACTTGACAAATAAAATATTGTTAGAAATCGATCCTAGTTTCGTAGTTTGAGATGCTACTATACATCACATATATCAAAGTCAGATAGTGATTTGGGAATTGTGTGCATGTGTAGGAAATGGCGAAAACGATTCGGACCACGTCAAAAAGAGATTTGGATATTCTTAAATGGGTAACGACAATGAAAGCACGACGCCACCAGGGATGGCAAGTGTACTGCACCATACACCTAAAAGCTGTCCAACCCTTACCACATATTGCAGCACGGGAATATCGTGCACTTGTGAAGGCTTGTAAGCGGCACATTGAATTAGAAGAAGGACCTTGAGATGAGGTTGAAGATAACTCTGATATAGTCGAAGGAGATCAAGCATGATATGCCTTAGACTAGAAACTTTGGGTGGGGAAGACCGAAGTACATCTTTATAGTATTTTGGGGTTAGGAGATGTCTTAGTCGGTCTTCTTTTGTATACAATCTTAATATAGTAATGACAATATCTGGTGAAGAACAACTTTTTGGGGATTAGACTATGTATGCGTTTATGGAATATGAAATGAAATGGAAGTATTTTGGGCACTAGAGTTTTTAGTATATTATTTGAATTCAAGTTGGTAACAAGGATGTTGTTTCCTACTATAGGACAATCATGCCGCCTCGTCGTGCACCCGAGAATACCCTAGCTGGAGCTTTTGAAGCAATCTCAGCCTTAGCCAACCTGATACAGCAGCAAACTCAAAATGCAAGCCATAATGGTAAGCGCATTCCCATTGTCACAGTCTCTGAGAACGGAAATGGGGATAGGCTGGCAAAGTTCAAGAGACTCGGACCAGTAGCCTTCACTGGGACTATTGACCCGTTGAAAGCGGAGAGTTGGATAAGGGGACTAGAGAAAATTTTTAGGGCCATGTCTTGCCTAGAAGAGGTCAAGCCAGAACTTGCAATTTTTATGCTCGAAGGAGAAGCCGAGCATTGGTGGACTACTACCGAACGAACGGTTCCAGAACATCAGAAACCAGTGAGCTGGACGAAGTTCACAGACTTGTTTTTTGAGCGGTATTTCTCAGCAACCATGAAGAAGAAGAAGGAGATGGAGTTTCTTCAGTTGACACAGGGAAATATGTCAGTAAGCGAGTACGAACAGAAGTTCAATCAACTCTCCCGATTCGCAGTCAGGTTCGTGGAGGACGAACAATGGAGAGTGGAGAAATTTAAGGAAGGATTGAAGCTAGCCATCAGAGGGAAACTGGTGGCCCAGAGATTCACATCATTTTCCGAACTACTTGACAGAGCACTGAGAGTAGAAAGGATTCACGATGAAATGACCCCAATAAGTGCTGGCAAAGGAAAATGGCCAATGGGAAGACCATGGGAAGGAAAGAGTAATAACTGATTTACCGGAAAAAGAAAGTTTGAGGAGACCAGAGGCAGAGGATCGTCATCCGGATCAGGACCAAAGTGCGAGGGTGCGGCCAAGCCCACCTGACCAAGGACTGCAGGAGACCAAGAAACTACTACCAGTGCGGGAAACCTGGGCACTTCAAAAGAGACTATCCTCAGACGCAACCATTGGCCATTGAGGGCGGAAAGGAGCGAGTCTTTGCCATTACTTGGGAGGAAGCACAGGATAATGAAGGCGTCATTAAAGGTAAACTCTTGATCTTCTAAACGCCTGCATATGCTTTGATTGATACTGGTGCTACGCATTCCTTCGTATCTTTGAATTTCGCTAAGAACTTAGGAATTGAGCCTGATATACTCAAACACATGATGTCAATCTCTACACCATCAGGAAAATTTTTGTGCACGAAAACAGTTTACGATAGATGCCCCATACTCATAAACAGTGTGCAGATGATAGTAGATTTAATCTTATTAGATACGAAGGATTACGACATCATCTTAGGGATGGATTGGTTAGCCAACTACCATGCAGTGGTAGATTGTAGTGTTAAGAAGGTAACCTTCCGAATTCCGTGCATTCCAGAATTCGAAATGCAAGGGATTGCCAAAGGTCCGAAACCCAAGTTGATCTCAGCAATTAAGGCTTGCCACCTATTGGGAAAAGGGTGTAAAGGGTACTTAGCCTCAGTAATAGTGGATAAAGATGATAATATCACAATATATAATACCCCAGTGGTAAAGGAGTTTCGAGATGTATTTCCAGAGGAACTACCAGGACTCCCTCCCACTAGAGAAATTGATTTCGCCATTGATATCACACCAGGTGTGGCCCTGATATCCAAGGCACCATATCGAATGGCTCCAGCAGAACTTCAAGAATTGAAAATCCAATTACAGGATCTATTGGATAAGGGTCTGATTCGCCCTAATACTTCACCTTGGGGAGCACCGGTACTGTTTGTCAAAAATAAAGATGAGAGTATGCGATTATGTATTGATTATCGTTTGCTGAATCAAGCAACAATCAAGAATAGATACCCCTCCGCAGAATAGATGATTTGTTCGATCAGTTACAGGGAGCACAGGTATTCTCCAAGATAGACCTAAGGTCAGGCTATCACCAACTGAAGATTAAAGATGAAGATATTCAGAAGACAGCTTTTCGGACTCGTTACGGCCACTACGAGTTTTTGGTGATGCCTTTTGGACTGACCAATGCGCCTGCAGCTTTTATGGAGTTGATGAACCGTCTTTTCAAACCCTACTTGGATCAATTTATAGTAGTATTTATTGATGATATACTTGTGTATTCACCTAGTCAGGAGAAACATGAAAAACACTTGAGAGTTACGCTACAGACCTTGCGAGATAATTAGTTGTATGCTAAATTCTCTAAGTGTGAATTTTGGATGGAAGAGGTAGCATTCCTTGGGCATATTGTGTCAAGGAATGGGATATCCGTAGATCCCTCCAAGGTTCAAGCAGTAACCGATTGGGAAAAGCCAACCACCGTGACTGAGGTTCGAAGTTTCCTTGGGTTAGTCGGGTACTATAGAAGATTTGTCGAGGGGTTTTCTAAGACAACTGCTCCATTAACCGAATTAACTAAGAAAGATGTCAAGTTCGAATGGACTGTAGCGCGTGAGCGGAGTTTTCAAGAATTGAAAAGTAGATTAACTTCGGCTCCAGTGTTGACAACTCCCTCAGGGAATAGAGGATTTGAAGTTTACTGTGATGCTTCATGTAAAGGTCTAGGATGTGTCCTAATGCAAGACAAGAAGGTCATTGCTTATGGTTCAAGACAATTAAAAGTACCCGAGTAAAATTATCCCACACATGACCTTGAGTTGGCAGCCGTAGTCTTTGCATTGAAAATTTGGAGACACTATCTTTATGGGGAAAAGATGGTGGTCTACAGTGACCACAAAAGTTTAAAATATTTATTCTCCCAAAAGGAGCTTAACATGCGGCAGAGGAGATGGATGGAATACCTAAAAGATTACGATTACATTATACAATATCATCCAGGAAAAGGAAATGTGGTGGCCGATGCCCTAAGTCGGAAGATTGTAGGATTAGTGGCGCATATGAGGGCAGAAAGATAGAAAATGATCGAAGAATTAAAAAATTGAAATCTAAGTCTGGGATCCCAAAGAAAAGATGTCAAGTTGGCTAGCCTTCAAGTCAGGCCGGTATTATTACAGAAAATTCAAGAAGCACAGTTGGAAGACGAAAAAATTAAATCTATCAGAGGCAAAATGCTTCAAGGAAAATGGGGTGATCTTAAAGACTCGGATGATGGAATACTTCGATTTAGGAGTCGAATCTGTGTACCAGGAAACCCCGAATTGAAGAAAGAATTACTGGATGAAGCACACCGATCTCGTTTTGCGGTACATCCTGGGGGGATAAAAATGTACCATGACTTGAAAAACAATTACTGGTGGAACAACATGAAGAGGGAGATCGCCGAGTATGTATCTCGTTGTTTGGTTTGTCAACAAGTGAAAGCCAAACACCAAAGACCACCCGGATTACTACAATCGTTGCCCATCCCTGAATGGAAATGGGAGCATATCACAATGGATTTCTTGGTAGGGTTGCCCAAAATAAGAAGTGGAAACGACGTTGTTTGGGTAATAGTGGACCGTCTGACTAAGTCAGCCCACTTCCTTGCCATCAAGGATACCATCACCTTGGAAAATTTGTCCAAATTGTACATCCGAGAAATAGTTAAGTTGCACGGAGTACCGGTGTCTATTGTGTCTAATCATGATCCGCGTTTCACTTCCCGATTTTGGAAGAGTTTGCAAAAAGCCTTGGGAACACGATTAAACATGAGTACAACTTTTCAACCCCAGACAGATGGGCAATCCGAGCGTACAATACAAATTCTAGAAGATATGATGTGCATGTGCAGTCTGGACTTTCGAGAAAACTGGGACGATGATTTGTCATTGATCGAATTTGCATATAACAACAGTTACCAGGCAAGTATCCAAATGGCCCCATATGAGGCATTATATGGCAGAAGTTGTCAGTCGCCAGTATGCTGGACTGAAATAGGTGAGCATAAGAAGATTGAGTTAACTCGATCGAGATTATTGTCTACACAAAGCCAACAAAAGAGCTATGCTGATGGTAAGCGTTGAGACTTAGAGTTTCGAGTTGGCGATCATGTTTTTCTGAGAATTTCTCCATCAAAGGGGATCATGAGATTTGGAAAACGGGGAAAATTAAGTCCTCACTTCATTGAACCCTTTGAAGTTTTGGCTAAAGTAGGAGGTGTAGCTTACCGTTTAGTATTACCACTAGAACTGGAGAAGATACATAATGTGTTCCATATTTCGATGTTAAGGAAATATGTACCTGACCCGTCACAAATGATTCAGTACGAGCCGATCCAAGTGAATGATGATATGACCTTTGAAGAAAAGCCGGTGAAGATAATGGATCACAAGGAGCAAGTGTTGAGAAATAAAACCATCAAGTTGGTCAAAGTGTTTTGGCAACACCACGGCGTAGAAGAAGCCACTTGGGAGCTCGAAGATGCGATCAAAAGCAAATACCCTCATTTGTTTGATAACTGATGTATGAATCAAATTTTGAGGATGAAATTTTTGTAAAGACGGATGTCATGATCCAGAATTTTGAAATAAAATTTGAGGCCTTGATTAGGCCAATTAAAATTTGATTAAAAGATTAATATTAAAATAATTTGGACCCTTAATTAGGCCAATTAAATTAAATTAATAATATTGAGGTTTAACAAAAGACCTTAACCATGGTTAAGTCAAGTCAAGTCAAGTACTTAAGGTACAAGGAGGTGATGGGTTGGCTTCTCAAAGTACATAAGGTACAATGATGATGAGTGAATGACTAAATTCAAAAAGGAAAAAAAAGTCAATGAGGGGGGGGGGGGATATGGTTGCTTGACACCTCACCACGCCCATCATCTCATTCTCTCATCCCTCACATCACTCCCTCACCTCTCCCTCACTCCCACACGTCACCTTCTCCCTCTCCTTTTCTCTTATACACACACACCCCTTTTGGGGGAGAGTCTCACGAAAATCCTAGGGAGAGAGAGAGAGAGAGCAAGAAAGAAAGATGAAAGAAAGGAGAGGAAAGAGAAGAAGAAGAAAGGGGGTTGTGTTTGCTCAATGAGTGATCTTGGGAGGCCTCATTCTAGGATTTCAAAGCAGCATCAAGAGGTAGATTTCTCTCATCTTCTACCTTATTTTTCATCGTATTATAGAATCATTGAGTGTTTTTAAGAGTTATTATTTAGTTGATGGTTATGGGAAGATAGGGTTGAATAACTCATGCAATACAATTTTGATTTAGGAAATGAGGTGATAAATTGGTATTTTGTGACTTTGATTTAAGGGTTTAAGAACCCTTAGATTTTCGAGTATACTTGAACTCAAATTTTAGGGAATAAACTCAAGAGACTTATGTATGAATTCATAGGGGTCAACCAAATGCTCAAACAATTGCTACTATTGAACAATAATTTGTAGATGGGGGTTTATGGAAACTTGAAATGTTTATAGTTTATGGAAACTTGAAATGTTTATGATTTATGGAAACTTGAAATGTTTGTGGTTTATGGAAACTTGAAAGGTTTATGATTTATGGAAACTTGAAATGTTGGTGGCTTATGGAAACTTGAATATTTGTGTTCATATATTGTTAGAAATAAATTATATGCTTGAAATGAGTTAGGGTTGTGTAAATTACTAAGAAATGTCTTGAATATTATAAATAAATTCTATGTTTTTCTTTTAGTGTTGTTTGGATTCTTGACTTGAAATGATTTTAGGAACAAGATGATATTTTTTGTATGATTCTAAAATAATATCATCTTATTCCTAAACTCATTTCAAGTCAAGAATCCAAACAACACTAAAAGAAAAACATAGAATTTATTTCTAATATTCAAGACATTTCTTAGTAATTTGCACAACCCTAACTCATTTCAAGCATATAATTTATTTTTAACAATATGTGAACACAAATATTTAAGTTTCCATAAGCCACCTGTTACAACTTAATTTAATCCAAATTAATGGACATAAAATCAAGAGTAAAAATAATATACTTGCAAGTGCACAAGTGACACAGTTGATGTATCTGGTGAGCACAGGGTCGAATCCACAGGGATTGACTATTGTGCAACAAGAATTAAGGAAACGAAATCTAGAGAAAAAAGAGATTTAAAATCAGTTTTCCACTCAATGAGAATGGAGCAAAAATCACTGTTACTGTAAAGCAATGAAAAAGAGGTCTAAGGTTTCAGGAAAATCCACCTACCCCTCCTTATGCTTAGATTTGGATGAAAACACATCTAGAATTAAATAATAATTTAATCTAGATGGAAAATTATACGATAAAACCACTGACCATTAAATTCAATTGAATAATTAGATAAATAAAAAATCACTTTGTATCCAACTCACAGGGGATCCAAGCATTCCATATATCATTCGATCATATGAAATCAAAGAACATATAGAGAGGAACAATTAACCAAACTAAGAAAATTATTCAATTAAAATAAATAATCAAATCATCCACATCGTCCACATAAATTGGAAAAAGGTTTCAAATCCCTAACCTTAGAAGGGTGTTTAGCCAACCATGTTTGGAGTTGTCATCCTCCTTAATGGTTTTCCAAACACTACAATAAAATAACTCCAAAAAAAAACTAAAAGAAGAAGAGAGAAAAGAGAATGAGAAAAGATCAGAGAGAGTCCCCAAAAGTCTCTCACTTTAGGTTTATATAGACTAAAGAGAAGAAGAGAAGGAAAAAAAAGCAAAAGAGAAACTTCTAATTCCAAAATTCCAACCAAAATTACACTTCCGTCCACTTGACGACATTTTTTGACCCCTTACACGTCCGAATTAGGAGATCTTTGTGAAATATAATTTTGTTCCCCTTTAAGTATTCTTTCCAAAAAATCAAACCTTGCCTTAATCCGAATTTTGAGTCAAAAGTTATGTCCAAATTAGTAAGTACTGTCCAGATTAGGCGGGAATCCGGGAAATCCTCCTTTGTTTGAGATTGGTTGCTAAATAATAGCACTCCTCTAGCCATCCACGAAATTTATTGCCTTTCTTGTAGATTTAGTTGACCTCCATTAAGCTCCTTGCTTGAATTCCAAAATCCACCCAAAATAAAGAGTTCTTGTGACCAAAATAGGTTTTCTCCTTTTTCTGAAATAGAAACATCAATATAGCACACTTCTTCTTTCTAATTCAAGAGAGTTCCACCCTTTTTATGCCAAAATCATATGAATCCATATCTTCCTAAGATTCTCCAGCCATGTTGTAGAATCTTTCTATACTTGGTCTTGGGCTTTGTTCTTGGGCTTTGACTCTTTGACTTGAGACTTGGCTTCTTGGACTTTTGGCTTGGGCTTTGCTCTTTGAGCTCTAGCTCCTTTAGATCTTTGAGTTGAACATGGGCTATTTGAAACTTTGGACTTCTTGAATCCCGAGAGTAATCTGGGGTTAGGATTCCTACAAAAAATAAATACACGTAATAAGTCTCTCTTAAAAATATTTTGCATACGGCCTTCCAAGACATGTATGAATACATGCAAATGTATAATGAAAATTAAGAGAAAAATGACAACGCAATGGTGAGAAGAGAATACACCATTTTACGTGTAAAAATAAAGATATAAACCAAAGACCTATGATAATGCTTATTTAAATGAGGATAATTAAGCAAAATTAAGCACTTATCAACACCCCCCAACCAGCATTTTGCTAGTCCTCGAGGAAAAAAAATGTGAAGAAGCAATATCAAAATATCATCATTTCAATTCCATGAGACAATCAGAAAACTTTCATTATGCATGACAACCAAGAAATTTTGAAAGAATCTCAGTTCATCTCTCAGTAGCATCACCCATCTGTGACAATGATTTCAACTCAGATTTAAGAGGTAGAATATAGTCAATCAATTAATCAGGATAATAACTATAAAGCATGACTGACAATCCTCCTTTTCAAAACAGATTTATCTTTTCAAAACAATTGAAGAAGAACAAAAATTACTCATAATAAACTTCTTCATGTTGCATATCCTAATCAAGGCATCAAATTTAGAATTATTAGGGCACTGGTTTTCATTATATTTCAGCCATATATTCCAGCATTCTAAATAAAGTCCAAATCACTAAGTCACCATTTAGAAAATTTTGAGTGCATGTGCAATCTGACAAATATCCAAAGTATCGATTTCCTTAAGCAGAGTCAACTTTTTAATCACCATAGAATGGTCGAGTTAGCCTAAGGATCTGATTCAAAACTAAGCTAATCTGTCCAGGATCACGAAAGTTGTGGATATTCACCTTAATACCTCATGGGCTTTATCTGTGATATTCCAGTTTATTCACTTTTTTACAATGACGGCTTTCACCCAACTTGTTTTAACAAGGTCATAGCAAAACAAACTGATATTTCAACATTGAGAGCACAGTTTCAAATGTCCATATCCTTTTTCTTTCTTTCTTTTCCTTTTTTTTTTTTTTTTCCAAAGACCTGACAAGAGGTAGCCCTTTTCAAAGTACCTGGTCAAATTCACTGGTTTCTTTCCATGACTTCATCATAACCCAGTTCTGTTTTTCTTCTTACCAGCAAACCAAGTGAACAAGATAGTCATAGTTCATCAGACTTGGTTTCTCCCTACATTCCAGACAATTATCAAGTCAACAACTACCAAATTCAACCTAGCTCCAGATATTGAGTCAGATGTGTAGTGAAAGTTCAAAAATTCAGCAATTTATAATTTTCACTAACTGAGAATTAGTAACAAAGACTTTTCATTTTAAACAGCTGGAATTGAGCTTCTTAAAGATTTTCACCGTGTGCCTTTATAATCCAAAATTCAATAGCTCAATAGATAAAAGGCAAGGAAGAAATAGACAGTAGCCAGGACAAAAACACAATTATTTTTTTTTTATTTTTAAATTTTTTTTGTAAAGGAGGAATGTGATGGTCTACTATTAGCAAAGATTATCCCAACAATAAAGCACAGATCTACACCCCCCAACCTAAATCGAACATTGTCCTCAATGTTTCAAATAGAGATTTATATGAAATATAACATTGAGAGATCAAAAAGAGATAGAGGGTATGAAACATCATAGGGATATGAACTAATCAATCAAAGCAAGTAAAAAAAACAAAAATGTATAGTATACACAGAAGTTCTCCTCAAGGGAGAGAAATGATCAATCAGGATAAACGGGATCTTCCAGAGTTGTGGACTCAACATCTGGGGTGAAATTCTTCAAAAACGGTTTCAATCGTTGACCATTGACTTTAAAAACATTACCGTTTTTAGGATTCTCAATCTCGACAGTTCCATAAGGGTAAACAGTTTTCACAATGAAAGGGCCGGTCCAACGAGATCGAAGCTTACCAGGAAATAGATGCAAACGAGAATTATACAAAAGAACTTTTTGAGAAGGCTCAAAAGATTTTCGAAGAATATGCTTATCATGAAAAACCTTCATTCTTTCCTTGTAAATTTTGGCACTCTCGTAAGCATCATTTCGAATTTCGTCCAACTCATCCAGTTGGAGTTTACGAAGCGAGCCTGCGTTCTCCAAATCAAAATTGAGTGTCTTTATCGCCCAGTAAGCCTTGTGTTCCAATTCAACAGGCAAGTGACAAGCTCTTCCAAAGACAATTCGATATGGAGACATTCCAATCGGGGTTTTGAAAGCTGTACGGTAAGCCCATAGCGCATCGGTTAGTCGTAATGACCAATCCTTACGGTCTGGATTTACAGTTTTTTGTAAAATATGTTTAATCTCCCGATTGGATATCTCCACTTGTCCACTTGTTTGTGGGTGATAAGGGGTAGAAACTTTATGGGTTATCCCATATTTTTTCATCAAGGCCTCAAAAGGCCGATTACAGAAGTGCGTACCCCCATCACTGATAATAGCTCGAGGTGTTCCAAACCTTGATAAAACATTTTCTTTTAAAAATCGCAAGACCGTTTTGTGGTCATTGGTTTTGCTTGGAACAGCCTCGATCCATTTTGACACATAATCAACGGCTACTAAGATATAAAGATACCCAAAAGAAGGAGGGAATGGTCCCATGAAATCGATGCCCCAACAGTCAAAGACTTCAATAATCAAAATTGGGTTGAGAGGCATCATATTCCGATGGGAGATTCCTCCTAATTTTTGGCAACGCTCGCATGCTTTGCAAAACTCATGAGTGTCCTTAAAAAGAGTGGGCCAATAAAAACCGCATTGCAGAATTTTTGCGGTAGTCTTTTTGACTGAAAAATGACCACCACATGCTTCAGAGTGACAAAAGGAGATGACATTCAAGTGTTCAGAATCAGGCACACATCTCCTAATAATTTGATCAGAACAATATTTAAACAGATAAGGATCATCCCAGAAAAATCTACGTACCTCGGTCAAAAATTTCTTTTTATCTTGTTGTTTCCAATGAATAGGAAGGTTACCTGTAACAAGATAATTTGCAATATCCGCAAACCAAGGTAATTGGGAGACAGCAAAAAGTTGCTCATCGGGAAACGTGTCTTTGATCGGTATTGTCTCCAAGGAATCAGAGAGCACAAGACGGGATAAATGATCAGCCACTACATTTTCTACTCCTTTTTTATCTTTAATTTCTAAGTCAAATTCCTGGAGTAGAAGGATCCACCTAAGGAGTCTTGGTTTAGCATCCTTCTTAGAAAGAATGTACTTTAAAGCTGCATGGTCAGTGAATATAATAATTCGAGATCCAATCAAGTAAGATCGGAACTTGTCAAGTGCAAAGACTATGGCTAGGAGTTCTTTTTCGGTAGTAGAATAGTTCATCTGAGCACTGTTCAAGGTCCTACTTGCATAGTAAATGACACAAGGCTTCTTATCCTTGCGTTGCCCTAGAACGGCCCCAACCGCATAATCACTAGCATCACACATGATTTCAAATGGTAAACTCCAATCAGGTGGTTGCATTATAGGAGCAGAAGTCAACATGCCTTTCAGCTTTGCAAAAGCTTCCTGGCATGCATTAGTCCACTCGAAGGAGTTTTCCTTTGATAGAAGGTTACACAATGGTCTAGATATTGCACTAAAGTCTTTAATAAACCTTCTGTAAAATCCTGCATGACCTAGAAAAGATCTAATGTCCTTAATGGTCTTTGGGGTAGGCAAATTGGCTATCTAATCAATTTTGGCTTTATCCACTTCGATTCCTTGGGAGGAGACAATGTGGCCAAGCACGATCCCTTTAGAGACCATAAAATGACACTTCTCCCAATTCAGAATGAGGTTTTTCTCCTCACATCTAACCAAAACATTCTTTAAATGAAACAGACAATCATCGAAAGAATCACCAAACACAGAAAAATCATCCATAAACACTTCAAGAAAACGCTCTACCATATCGCTAAATATACTCAACATGCATCTTTGGAATGTGGCAGGAGCATTACACAACCCAAATGGCATCCTTCGATAAGCAAAAGTGCCGAATGGACATGTAAAAGTGGTCTTTTCTTGATCCTCAGGTGCAATTTCTATCTGATTATAACCGGAGTACCCATCTAGGAAACAATAAAATTTATGACCAGCTACTCTTTCTAAAATTTGGTCCATGAAGGGCAACGGGAAATGGTCTTTCCTAGTCACTGAGTTCAACTTCCTATAGTCAATGCACACTTGCCAACCAGTTGTGACTCTAGTTGGGATTAATTCATCATTAGCATTCTTGACTACAGTTATACCGGATTTCTTAGGTACCACTTGGGTAGGACTTACCCACTGACTATCAGAAATAGGGTATATGATCCCTATATCCAAAAGTTTTAGGACATCTGCTCTAACCACATCTTTCATGTTGGGATTCAGCCTGTGCTGCATCTCTCTAGAGGGTTTAGCATTATCCTCCAAATATATCCTATGGGTACAAATTAAGGGACTGATTCCCTTAATATCAGCTATGGTCCACCCTATTGCACCTTTGTGTTCTCTAAGAACATCAATTAATTTTTCTTCTTGAGTCTCATTCAATTGTGAGGAGATGACCACTGGGAATGTCTCTGCTTGTCCTAAAAATGCATATTTGAGATCAGCTAGCAAAGGTTTCAACTCAAGCTTTGGTGTTTGGATACTTGACGGGAGGGGTAGGGTATCGCGAGGTGGCAATTCCTCAAAACGTGATCTCCACTTGTTAGTATCCAACACCGGAACAGATTCCAACAAAGAGTTTACAGAATTAATTAAAATGTCCTCATTAAAATCATTAAAATGTGCCAAACAAGCTTCTAGAGGATTAGAAAAAGAAGATTGAAGAAATTGGTCTTTCACAAGAGTTTCAATCAAGTTTACTCCATGCACATCATCATCATCATCCCCAGGTTGTTTGCAGATATTAAAAATATTTAATTCTAAAGTCATGTTGCCAAACGAGAGTTTCATGATACCATTCCTGCAATTGATCAAAGCATTGGAGGTTGCAAGGAATGGGCGGCCTAAAATAACAGGAATTTGAGTGCATGCATTCAACACAGGTTGTGTGTCCAAGACAATAAAATCAACAGGAAAGTAAAATTTGTCTACTTGGACTAACACATCCTCAACTACCCCTCTCGGTATTTTCACTGAACGGTCAGCAAGTTGGAGTGTTACCTTAGTGGGCTTTAGCTCACCAAGACCCAACTGCTCATACACCGAGTAGGGTAAGAGGTTAACACTAGCCCCAAGGTCAAGCAAAGCTTGCTCTATCCTGAAGTTCCCAATAATACAAGAAATTGTTGGGCATCTTGGATCTTTGAATTTGGGTGGGGTATTATGTTGAATGATTGCACTCACTTGTTCTGTTAAGAAAGCTTTCTTTTGTACATTAAGCCTACGCTTGACTGTACATAAATCTTTTAAGAACTTGGCATATGATGGAATTTGTTTGATAGCATCTAACAAGGGGATGTTGATCTTTACCTGTTTGAAGATTTCTAATATATCAGCATTATGGACTAACTTTTGAGGAGGTTGTAACCTTTGGGGGAAAAGAGCAGGTATCGGACATTGCAAAGCCATATCAGATTTGGACTTAACAAGTTCATCATCACTCTTTGATTTTAAAGATTCCTCAGGTTTGTGAACCTTCTTTGGAATATCTTTATCAATTATTTTTCCATTTCGTAGAGTGGTAATGGACTTGATATGTTCCTCTTGGGAATCTGAAGAATTTGAATTACTTACCTCAAATTGACCTCTAGGATTTGGTTGAGGTTGAGCAGGAAATTTGCCCTTTTCTTGAAAGCTCAACGAAGAGGTCAACTCTTTGACAGAATTCTTCAGATCATTGATAGCTTGCATTGTCTGATTATTAATGTTTGTTTGACCTTGCATAAATTGTTGCAACGTCTCCTCAAGGGTCTTCCTATGTGGAGGCACATAAGGAGTATGAGTGGAAGGCCCCTGAGGAGGGTTGTTTGCTGTAGGACCATTTTTCCAACTAAAGTTGGGATAGTTCCTCCAACCAGGATTGTAAGTTTCCGAGTAGGGAGAAGAAAAATGCATTTTATAGGTGTTCATGACATTTGCTTGATCATGTAACACCTCTTGAAAAGCTGGGATTGTAGGACAATCCTGAGTTCGGTGTACATTAGTCTCGCATATGCCACAAACATCTTCCACTTTTTCAGTGGCCTTAATTGAGTTTACTTTCATAAGTTCCATGGCTTCTACTTTTCTGGTCAAACTAGCTATTTTGGCATTCACATCATTATTCTCTTCTTTCAGGAGGTACATACCTCCCTTAATCATGACATTAGGCTTGGTCTTATCTGATCTATCAGATCTATCAGTGTTATCCCAAGATTGGGCATTTTCAGCTAATTGGTCAAAATAATCCCAAGCCTCTTCGGGATCTTTATTTAGAAACTCACCATTGCACATCATCTCTACAAACTGGCGCATTTGAGAGGTTAAACCTTCATAGAAAAAACTAACAGTGCGCCATGTCTCGTAGCCATGATGGGGGCAAGTCAACAATAATTTCTTGAAATGTTCCCAACATTGGAAAAAAGTTTCATTCTCCTTTTGGGAGAAATTCATGATGTTCCTCCTGAGAGTATTAGTCTTATGGGTAGGGAAGAATTTTTTTAGAAACTCCCTGGTCAGTTCTTGCCATGTGCCAATGGATCTTGGCTTTAGAGAATTTAGCCAATTTTTGGCCTTCTCTTTTAAAGAGAAATGGAACAATTTTAACCTAACCACATCATCACTAACATTTTGATTGCGCAAGGTTGCACAAACCTCATCAAATTCTTTCAAGTGTAGGTAAGTACTTTCTGAGTCTAAGCCATGAAACTTAGGAAGTAATTGAATCACTCCCGGTTTTAAGTCAAAAGTATTTGCATTAGTAGGAAAAACCATACAAGACGGAGAACTCGTCCTTGTTGGTTGCAAATATTCACGCAAGGTCAGCATTGGTGGATTATTATGAACTCCATTATCCCCTTGATCACTTTCATTGTCAGTCATAGTGTCTGATGAATAAGAATGATCAGAATCTTCAAACAAGTTATTAGACAAGTCTTCAATCTCAAAGTCTGTTCTCCTCAAGCGGCTTGTGTGATCTCGATTCCACGTGATCATACAAATGAGAGAACTCAAAGGGAAAGTCAGGGATTCAAACAAGAATGCATGCACCTCCTATAAGTCTTCTATACGAACAAGCTAGCTAAATGGGCGACAGCCGAGGCACGTATACAGAGTATACGCCGAGCTTCCCCACTAGGTTGTAAGTTGACAGTAGATGCAAGATAAGTAGGAGAATAACGAGAGTGAAGGAGTGAGTTTACCAGAAGTGAAGAAATTCCTGAACTTAGGCAAAACAATGTCTGTTTCCAAGTAGGTAAGCAATAGATGTACCTGTTTAAAACAAGCAATATCAATCCGCTTAATTACCTACCGTGGGAGGGTGCACGGAATTCCAACCTTCCACCTATGTGATATAATCCCTTCAAGCAAGTTAATTGATTTCCTACCGTGGGAGGGTGCACGGAATTCCAACCTTCCACTAAAAAAAAATAAAAAAAATCAGACTCCTTTTTTTTTTTTCAGTCAAGTTAGAAGCAAGAAAGTAAAAGTTAGCAGTTAGAAGTTAGGAGCAAGAAAGTAAAAGTTAGAAGTTAGGAGTTAGAAGCAAAAAAAAAAAAGTAAAAGTTAGTAGTTAAAAGTTAGAAGTTAGAAGTTAGGAGCAAGAAAGTAAAAGTTAGATGTCAGGTGCAGAAAGTAAAAGTTAGGAGTTAGAATTAGAGGGAATGGGGAATGGGAGAATTTCGTAACCCGTGTTCTCGTCACACGTTGCAATCCCCGGCAACGGCGCCAAAAACTTGTTACAACTTAATTTAATCCAAATTAATGGACATAAAATCAAGAGTAAAAATAATATACTTGCAAGTGCACAAGTGACACAGTTGATGTATCTGGTGAGCACAGGGTCGAATCCACAGGGATTGACTATTGTGCAACAAGAATTAAGGAAACGAAATCTAGAGAAAAAAGAGATTTAAAATCAGTTTTCCACTCAATGAGAATTGAGCAAAAATCACTGTTACTGTAAAGCAATGAAAAAGAGGTCTAAGGTTTCAGGAAAATCCACCTACCCCTCCTTATGCTTAGATTTGGATGAAAACACATCTAGAATTAAATAATAATTTAATCTAGATGGAAAATTATACGATAAAACCACTGACCATTAAATTCAATTGAATAATTAGATAAATAAAAAATCATTTTGTATCCAACTCACAGGGGATCCAAGCATTCCATATATCATTCGATCATATGAAATCAAAGAACATATAGAGAGGAACAATTAACCAAACTAAGAAAATTATTCAATTAAAATAAATAATCAAATCATCCACATCGTCCACATAAATTGGAAAAAAGTTTCAAATCCCTAACCTTAGAAGGGTGTTTAGCCAACCATGTTTGGAGTTGTCATCCTCCTTAATGGTTTTCCAAACACTACAATAAAATAACTCCAAAAAAAAACTAAAAGAAGAAGAGAGAAAAGAGAATGAGAAAAGATCAGAGAGAGTCCCCAAAAGTCTCTCACTTTAGGTTTATATAGACTAAAGAGAAGAAGAGAAGGAAAAAAAAGCAAAAGAGGAACTTCTAATTTCAAAATTCCAACCAAAATTGCACTTTCGTCCACTTGACAACATGTTTTGACCACTTAAACGTCCGCATTAGGAGATCTTTGTGAAATACAATTTTGTTCCCCTTTAAGTCTTCTTTCCAAAAAATCAAACATTGCCTTAATCCAAATTTTGAGTCAAAAGTTATGTCCAAATTAGTAAGTACTGTCCAGATTAGGCGGGAATCCGGGAAATCCTCCTTCTTTGTTTGAGATTGGTTGCTAAATAATAGCACTCCTCTAGCCATCCACGAAATTTCTTGCCTTTCTTGTAGATTTAGTTGACCTCCATTAAGCTCCTTGCTTGAATTCCAAAATCCACCCAAAATAAAGAGTTCTTGTGACCAAAATAGGTTTTCTCCTTTTTTCTGAAATAGAAACATCAATATAGCACACTTCTTCTTTCTAATTCAAGAGAGTTCCACCATTTTTATGCCAAAATCATATGAATCCATATCTTCCTAAGATTCTCCAGCCATGTTGTAGAATCTTTCTATACTTGGTCTTGGGCTTTGTTCTTGGGCTTTGACTCTTTGACTTGAGACTTGGCTTCTTGGACTTTTGGCTTGGGCTTTGCTCTTTGAGCTCTAGCTCCTTTAGATCTTTGAGTTGAACATGGGCTATTTGAAACTTTGGACTTCTTGAATCCCGAGAGTAGTCTGGGGTTAGAATTCCTACAAAAAATAAATACACGTAATAAGTCTCTCTTAAAAATATTTTGCATACGGCCTTCCAAGACATGTATGAATACATGCAAATGTATAATGAAAATTAAGAGAAAAATGACAACGCAATGGTGAGAAGAGAATACACCATTTTACGTGTAAAAATAAAGATATAAACCAAAGACCTATGATAATGCTTATTTAAATGAGGATAATTAAGCAAAATTAAGCACTTATCACCACCAACATTTCAAGTTTCCATAAATCATAAACCTTTCAAGTTTCCATAAACCACAAAAATTTCAAGTTTCCATAAATCATAAATATTTCAAGTTTCCATAAACCCCTATCTACAAATTATTGTTCCTTAGCAGCAATTGTTTGAGCATTTGGTTGACCCCTATGAATTCATACATAAGTCTCTTGAATTTATTCCCTAAAATTTGAGTTCAAATATACTCGAAAATCTAAGGGTTCTTAAACCCCTAAATCAAAGTCACAAAATACTAATTTATCACCTCATTTCCTAAATCAAAATTGTACTACATGAGTTATTCAACCCTATCTTCTCATAATCATCAACTAATTAATAACTCTTAAAAACACTCAATGATTCTATAATAAGATGAAAAATAAGGTAGAAGATGAGAGAAATCTACCTCTTGATGATGCTTTGAAATCCTAGAATGAGGCCTCCCAAGATCACTCCTTGAGCAAACACAACCCCCTGTCTTCTTCCCTTCTTCTTCTTCTCCTTCCTCTCATTTCTTTCCTCTTTCTTTCTTGCTCTCTCTCTCTCTCTCCCTAGGAGACTCTCCCCCAAAAAGGGTGTGTGTGTATAAGAGAAAAAGAGAGGGAGAAAGTGACGTGTGGGAGTGAGGGAGAGGTGAGGGAGTGATGTGAGGGATGAGAAAATGAGATGATGGGGGGTGGTGAGGTGTCAAGCAACCATACCACCCCTCATTGACTTTTTTTTTTCCTTTTTGAAATTAGTCATTCACTCATCATCATTGTACCTTATGTACTTTGAGAAGCCAAGCCATCACCTCTTTGTACCTTAAGTACTTGACTTGACTTAACCATGGTTAAGGTCTCTTGTTAAACCTCAATATTATTAATTTAATTTAATTGGCTTAATTAAGGGTCTAAATTATTTTAATCTTTAAATTAATTATACTAATTAACAAAGATCAATGCCTCAAATTTTATTTCGAAATTCTGGATCGTGACACTAGTGGCACGTGCGAATGCACGTGAGAGCGAGGGGAAGGAGTTAACCACAATTAATAGGAGTTAAAAGGGACATGTGTTAACCCACGGGTTCGATTAAACTTGCTAGTGGCATGTGCAATGCACGTGAGAGTAAGGGGAAGGAGTTAACCACAGTTAATAGGAGTTAAAAGGGACACGTGTTAACCCGCGGGTGCGATTGAACTCTCCCCGAGTTCAATCGCGATTGGTTGTGATTCTAAATAGATAGCAAGGGGTAGTTTGGGAATTAAAGTAAAATATTAAATCAAAGGCAAGGGGTAGTTTGGGAATTAAAGTAAAACATTAAATCAACGTTTTGTTTTTATATAAAGGTAGTTTGAGAATTTCAGAAAAATCATCTACGCATGCCTCTCGCATTATAATAGTAAAGATATATATACTAGCCAAAACCCCATACAAATGCACATGTGTTGAAAGAAAATGAATGAATGAAAAATATGATGAGAAAATTAAAAATTGACCAAAAGAAAATAGGAGAAAAATTATGATAGTTTAGTAATATTATGAGATTTTTTTATCCGTATTTTATTAAAAATAGCCAATGTAATCATTTAAAAATTCATAATTTTATTGTTATATATAAATTTTTATCTCATTATTATGTAACTTCAAGAAAGTATAAGTTTGCATCATTATAAAAAAAAAAATTATCTCGTCTCATCTACAAATTTAATGTGTCAAAATTATTTAAAAGTTTTATAAATAATGATATTTCTTGTAAATAAATAAGTTATTTAAATAATTAGTAATTAGAAATAAAAGTTTACATATAAGAGAAAATGTTAGTTTCTCCATATTCTTCAGCCCGAAACAATATCTAATTAAATTTTTTTCTAGTGAGACTTACTTCAGCACTACTCTAGGAAATATCTTTTTCTTTCGTTTATTATTGTTATTTTTTTTTTTTACAATTAATTGATAGATGAAAGATTTTAGAGGAAACCACTTGATAATTTAACATCATGAATAATTTGAATTTCATTTTATTACTCTTAATATCAATTATAGCTTGAATCTCATTAATTTCAGTGAGAATAATCTAAGCTATTTCAAATCGCTACTACAAGAGAAAAATAAAAGACCCAAAATAATAATTAAAATACACTAATACCTAGCCAAAGCTCCATGTAGAAACTCATAAGTATAAAGGTAAGTAATGTCTGAACCAGAACCTAACAGCTTAATAGTATTGAATTACCCAAAATATAATACCTCAAAATGCACTCATACCAAAATGCACCCAGACTCAAGAACTTCCCAATAGCTGCTGTGAAAACAAATCTCTCAAGATTTCCACTCTAAATGCTCCAATGTTTGGGAAAAACCTCCCTAGTGAACCATACTAACTAAAATCCACATATCAAATCTTTACATGTTTGAGAATGAAAGTGTCTTGTGGATTTGTCTACTATTTATAGGGAATTAAGGAGAAGGTAGACTATGAGTTAGAAAATTTGAGGATGGTAGATGTTACAATTTTAATAAATTACAATTAAAGAATGAGAATGTGGAGGGAAGAAAGAAGAGACCCTTAGGTTTCATATTTTTAATAATTTAAATGTTACAACTTAATTAGTTGTAATTAAATAGTACAATTAGAATAAATAATAAATATTTAATGTTACAATTTAATTAATTGTAATTAGAAAATAGAATGTGAGCATGTGAAGGTGAGCATTTAACCCATCACTTAATTAGGAAAAAAGAACAGTAATTAAAAAGGTGATGTGGCGTCTTCTTATTTGATCAATTAGAAGATATGTGACATGAATCAGAATAGAGAATAGAGAATAGAGGCCAATGAGATATGCCACGTGGAACCAACCGGCATATAGTATTAAATATTAGTAAACACTTCGTGCAAATGCACGGGAAAATAAAAAAGGTGATCCTCCACTGAGCGCATTCATGAATGAAAGCACGGGTGCAGGAAACTTAAGGCACTTTTAGCTTCTTACTTGCAAATTATTGCGAAATCTCAGGGTTGGCAACCTATCATGATAAACCAAGTATTTCTTCCTTTTTATTTGATTTTTTGCTACTGTCTATTTGATTTAAATTCTTGCATGAAAATATGTGCATGTTTTGTTTGTCTTTGACAAAACTGGTATTAACCAGATATCTTTTCTTGAAGTTTAAGATACCAACGGTATTTATGTGTCAACTTTCAATTGTCATATATACCATATGTCAATGTTCCTTATAGATATAAAGTTTCCAAAAGGACCAAAACTTTAATCTAAATTGGGCAATGAAAACGAAGATAGGGCATACAATCTTGTTTGTATGCCTTATAGCATGCAATCTTGTTTGTGTGCCTTCCAAGCAAGATAAAATTTATCTACTCACATATCCAACTCATCCCATTAATCCATTAATCCTCTCAATGACTACGGAGAGTGGAAGGAAAGCTAGATGGGAAAAAAAAAGCTACGGCAGGTGCTTTAATCTGTTCTTTTTCGTTTTTTTAGATTAAGAGGTAAGATATCATTCAAGAAGTGTATAACTGGTTACATAACACCCGGGGGGGCCCTTGAAGGGGGAACAGCCCAGTGAGGAACAGGAGTCGAGCAGAAATATTCCTAATGCTGATATTTAGCGCCTGATGTGCGACGTTATGAGCTGTCTTGTTAGCTTGGCGATTGATAAGATGAAACTTCACTTTCCCGTCAGATCGACACAAACTCTTGATATCTTTCAGAATGGTGTACGTCTCCCAGTGAAGGAGGGGGGTTAATTCTGCTAAATGATCCAGGATTTCTTTTGAATGGGATTCCAAGACAACTTGGTGCCGGAGATGGTGATGGTGAGCAGCCATCCTTATACCTATGCGAATTGCCTCTGCTTCCTCTACTTTGCTAAAAACCCCACTAAGGGGTTTGCAAATCGAAAACAGAAAGTTTCCATTCTGATTCCTCGCAACTGCACCCACCCTAGCCGCAAGACCTGAAACCAGAGATGCTCTATCAACATTTAGCTTCACCCACCCTGAGTCTGGGGCTTCCCAACGGATACTCCTTTGGTTGGACTGGGGGAAAGATTAAGGCCCCGGGATGTTTCAGAAAAGTGCCAACAAAAACACAAACAAAAAATGTGTAAAAAATACTTACCTCCAAAGGTGGTCGTGTCTATCGGAAAACTGGGGCTATGGCTTGTTCTCATAGATGTTCGCAGTTTGATATGCAATTCTGAAATCAATACACCAACAATAGAATTAGCAAACATGGCCAGAAAGAGCATGTGATTTCATCTCAATCCATAACAAATACACAAACTAATAATGTGTAAAAAAAATGCTTACTTCCAAAGGTGGATGTGTCTAATGGAAAACAGAGGCTGCGGCTACTTCTCAGAGATCTTCACAGTCGTTAGGGAGATATGTTTAAGAAGGGTTGCTTGGTGGTTGTTATGAGGGTGTTTTTTGATTAGGCTTGTGCTCTTTGAGTGATAGAGAGAGAAAGATGAGAGTTGCAAAGAAAAATGGTGGTCTTTGGGTTGTGTTTATTGGTTAGGCTTGACACATTAAAAGAGTGAGAAAGTAACGTATGGGAGGAGGTTAATAAGAGATTAATAAAAGAGAAATAATGAGTAAATGGTGCATCTATCGTTGGTCGGTTAATAATTACCGGCGGGAAGAATGAGGAGAGAGAAGGAGGCTTTAGGTGGAGAGAGAGAGAGAGTAAACCAAATGAATGGGAACATGTGATCTTTGGGTTGTGTACATTGGTTAGGTTTGTTGCACATTGAGAGAGTGACAAAGTAACGCATGGGAGAAGATTAATAAGAGATAATTTTTGAAATTTGAAACGTGGAGAGAGGTTAGGGATGAATGAGGAGAGAGAATAAGGGTTTATGTGGGAAGAGAAAATATGGGGAATGTGGGAGGGGGAGATGAATGAGGGGTTTCATTTGGGGAAGGTGAAAGAAGGTTGGACAGTTGGAATAAGGATAGTGGTGGGTCCTACTTAATTGATTTCATCATGCTTACTTGGCTTCACATATGAAGAGTAATCTTATGTGGCATTAATACAAAGACGTATGTGGCACTCAAATAAACAACTTAACTATGTTTTGTAGTACGTACTAGTAAACACCCCGTGCAATGCATGGGACAAAAATTGAGATGAAACTAAAAAAGTGAAGAAATTAAAAATAAATAAATCAACTACCCCTAAATTTTAATGACCAGCGCACCTAGAGAACAAACAACCATCAATTGTATACCTTTAAGCACTATGTAAACTCTAAAACCTAAATTTTATGAACTAAATAACTCTTCTTAATCATGAATGTCTATTATGAACACTAAATGTCTCTTTCAAATTGAAAGTTTGAGGCTAAAAATCAATATGAAAAGTTGAAGTTACAGAAATAAAGTAATAGGGATATGCACCCAACGTCACACAAATTGGGCGAAAATTAAGAAACTACCAAAAAAATGATGTATGCTGTATTTTTGTTTAAAATAAATATTACAACAAAGCATGGACAAAAATTCAAATATAACCAAGTAATAGTGAACTAAAAGGGCTCATCCTTCCCTTTTACAAAAAAGGGCCCATTAGAAATTGCCATGCTCCCATCTGTTTTGATTTCCATAATATAAATCTCTCTTTGTTACACCATATTACAGTGGGAAATACAATTTGTATACGTTCAGAAAATAATTGAAATAACGACCAATGGTCACATACAGACCATGCATTCACCATGATGATGAGTATAACACGCCAAAAATGAATCCTTACCCCCGCCCATTCCCAGCCTCCCCATCCGTGCTACTGCTCTTTGAATTAACAGCTCAAATCGAAGACTGATAATGAAACAGAGTGGGCATGGTTGTAGCTGATGCAGCTGATGCGGTTCCATCAATCTATTCAGTGGGTCTGTCATGTTGTAACGTGATAATGAGAGGATAGGGCTGCTCTTTTGAAGCCAAGAAGAGAAACAGAGGGAGATGGTTGTTATTCCAATGTGGAATGAGAGGATGGGGCTGCCTTATATATATATGTATAGTTATAAATTGCTGCCTGGAGATGGGTATGCTTGATCTATATATTCTAATTATTTATTTATTTACTTAAAAACAACGTACTGAGCTCCCTTTGTTCAGACATAAGATAGATGGTGGGGCCGTGAAAGGGTGTTGTGAGTATTGTTTATCTGGAAATGATTGTTGAGAGATGAAGATATGAGAGGCATTTTGTGGGTGCTGTCATGAGAGATGGCTGAAAGAACGTGTGTGTGTGTGTGTGTGTGTGTGAGAGAGAGAGAGAGAGGCTTCGTTCTCTTATTTGCCCAAGTGACGAAGGTGACAGGCCATCTCCCACCCTTAATTGCATGCTCTTGTTGTCCAGCACTGATTATACAAATTGAAAGATCACCATCACCGTTGCATCTAGTAGAATAGTCCAACTGGTTCTGAATGTCCAACATTGATCAAACCCTCTGCTACCGCCCACCCACAACACAATTACTAAATAATAATAGTAATAATAATAATCTCCCTCTCTTTTAAGTTCAACCCTTACAGATTGCAATCTCCTATCTCCATCTCTCAAGCAAAGAAGGATTGGAAAATATATATTTTTAAGGGACGAACAACTATAATGCTTGGAGTGGAACCCGTTACACCTTCATAAAGATTGTTACAACTTCAAATAGTTATAACTTATAACTGTCCATTTTCAAGGAAATAGACAGTTCACGAAATAAGAGTTATAACTTGTAACGTCTGTGAGACTCCAAATGAATGAGCGGAGGTTACTAATAAAGAGTTGTAACGTGTGTGGGACTCCAAAAAATGAGTGGAGGTTACTAATATTTTAGTGGGCGTATTCATTACCCATCAAATAAAAGGAGATGATGTGGCTTCACGAAGTAAGAGTTAAGTGACGTGGTTTCACAATGGGACGTTTCAGAAAGAACATCTTAACACGTGGCAAAACTTGGTTTGAAAGAAAAATATAGAGGTTTGAGGGTGTCCACGTGGACACACCGTGTTTTAGTATAGTAGATAGATGTGGCACTCAAAGACACAACTTAACTATGTTTTATAGTAATAGTATGTATATATATAGATAGATGTTATAAGTATGCTCACACAAACATAAAGACATTCGGTTACTTTTGTGCATTTTGTCCGGCCATATTTTCCACATCATTATCATCGCCGTCCTATTTGAGGTTTTTTTTGGGAAACTCAATCATACCACAAGGCAATGACTGAAGGCAAATACAAGGGAATACACACACCACCCAACAAAACACACACACACACCACATGCAAACTCACACACACACATACACGTGCAGCCCATGTAAGCTTCACCATAGAGCTCCTCAAAACGGGTACCAACCGTTTGAGGGACCAGGATCTTATATGGGACAACATGCCCGGGTAGGTACCCGATGTGGGACTAAATACTCACCCTTAGCTCACGTAAATAGCTTGAGTCTGTCATGTGTGTGCAAGTCGGCACATGGATACTGTGTGCCCTTAACAGATATGTTAGTAAAAGTACAAAAGATATGTTAGTGAAGGTACAAATTGGTCAAATGACAAATGCCTCTCATATTATAATGAGTGTTTTTACCCATATATCCACAATTGGTATCATTGAGCGCATCATGTGGGGAGGGTATATTTGTAATTTGCAGAGGATACTATTTTTCTTTTTTTAAAGGAGAAGATTGATATTTTTGTCATTTTTAAAAATATATGTAAAGAGTATTTTGTGATTTTAAAAAAAATGTAAAAAGAGGTATTTTTGTTATTTAGAAAATACATTAAGAAATTTTGTTATTTTAGAGAATACATGTGTAGAGAGGCAATTTTTATAATTTTAGAAAATAAATGTGGAAAGATATTATTATCATGTTTTAAAATATATTTGACTCGAGATATTGTTATTTTAAATGTGTATAAAGATATTTTTATCATTTAATAAAAGAGTGTCATAGAAGGCGGCGGAGCTCTGCTTCCAACGTCATGAGCAAGCTCTCCTTTAAATGCATAGATGGTGGCAATCTTATAATTATTGAGAGATATAGTGACAATTTTGCAAACACTTTTACAATAAAAGGGGAGCTATGCTCAAAGTTCTTCATATTTAAACACTTAAAAGAATATGCAAAGATTGCCGGTTGCCATGCATTTATTTTGCACTCTTTGCTTAGCAGGGTATTTATTTATTTATTTTGTCCTCTTTGCTTAGCAGGGTTAGTATCTATTCAAGTTAGGAGAGAGTGAAGTTTTCAACCACGCACACCCTCACGGGATTGGATCCTGGCCAAATGAGTAGTGCTAAGCACAGTATATTTTAAAATGTATGTTATTTTCTTCTAAGGTGTTAGATGCTTTACTTCCGAAACCAATCAAACCACTGGCTCAAGCCCGATGAATCATTTTTTTTCCCTGTAAGCCATTTTTTCCTTGTAAGTAAGCCGAGACTAAACCAATATCATCTAGGTCTGTTCTTTTGCTAAGACTTATAAACCAATATGTATTTTCTTTTGAGAACTAGATATATCGTGTTTTCCATCTCTTGGGTTGCAATTCCCATAAGACTTCATATACAACAAAACGTCTGAACTCAAATCTTATAAACCTGATGAGATTTGAAATCTCGTGATGGCAAGATCTAATTTTGTTAACAACATTAATAAAGTGACTCAAATTTCCTACCAACTACCATTACAAAAATGCAAAGTACCAAGCTTTATAAGTCTCCACAACGGACCCCAAGTTCAAATAGTTGGGCAAACAAAGAGTGAGCAAACAAAAGATGACATCAATTTGAAGGTTTTTCTTTTCTTTTCTTTTCTTTCCCAAGTGATGTCTTCATTCAAGTGAAGGAAACTAAAATACCATTCTCTACCTTACATCGGTCCACATTCCCCTGGGTGATATAGAGAGACTCCAAATTAATGTTATCAAAAAAAGAATCAGATAGGATAATCGCGTCGGTAAAGTTAATATAATAATAATAATAATAATAGAACCAAAAAAAGAAAGTTAATGTAATACTGCTCAAAAAGTGAGAAGGGACTTGGGCGGTTCCATGCTATGTATAATGCCAAGTAGATGTATCGGCAGTTTTAGGGCTATAAACGGATCGGAGGCTTAATCCGAATCCAATCTCTAATCCAAACCAGTAGATCTACTAGGTCCTGTTCTTTTGGTGAAACTTTTAAAGTCTAGAACCTTCATTCTTTCATGCCTAATTTTACTTAGGTTTAATGTCTAGAACTATATTTTATTCTATAGGGTGCAAAAGTTCTATAAATTGAACTTCTAAGTTTCACCAAAAAATTTAGATTTTTTTAAGTTCCATACATGTCCTCTATAAATTTGTCCTCTATAAATTTGAGTAAAAGGGTTAGAAACCCTCTCCCCTCTCGTCCCATACTCTTACATCTTCTTCCAAAATATTAATGTTCGGTACTTTTAAAAGTTCCACCAAAAGAACGGAGCCCTAAGGCAGAGACAACCAAGAGGCTTCTAACCATCAGCTTAAAGCAACCGTGTACTGTGTACAGACCATTGCCAATCAAGCTATTCAAAAAAGCCCAAACTAATACATAATTCAACTTAAATAACAGAGGCATACCTCGCAGGTATGCAAGGATATACAGCTCACGCATATGATCAATTATGATATGGATTAGAGATTAGCAACAAAAGGGGCCAACACGATATCTATAAAATGGGCTGATAACCACACGTTCGGAAATCCATTCATAGGGGACACCTTACACTTATATATTGAACACCCAAAACAAACAATCACAGACAACCTCTATAGATCAGCTGGTGCTCATCATATTGTGTTCTGCTCCATGAGAACATCAATATTTGCATCTACTTCTCTTAGCACACTCCACACCACGACTCGGGCACCTTGCTTTATTCCCCATATGTAGCATATCTTTTCATATCTTTTTTTTTTTTTTTTTCATACCCGGAGTTGCAGAAAAACAATAGAGAAGTTGAAACTGAGTGCTCCCTCTCTTTTTTTGGCAAAAAACTGGGTTCTCTTTCATGACTTCTGATCAAGACACAACAGCCAGCTGGTAATGCAGATATATTTCAATATGGAGATTCATGACGGGGACTATCGGCATGCATGTCCATGGAGGAATCGTTACAGCTGAGAGAATTTGAATCCCTGTTCTGGTGTTGAGGAAAGTTAGTCTCATTACTCTGGGCTCCATTTCCAGAGGACATAATATTGTTTGAACAATATCCTCCCTCACCCAAGTGATAGTTCTGAAGGCTCTGACGAACAGGGCTCGACAAAGCATTTGAGAAGACTGAGTCCTTAGTTTGATGCTCAGAGTGCACAGACCGAGGCCCCTGCCCAGCAGTTGTTGGCCCAAATGAAGCAGAAGAAAATGGGGCGCTTGAATTCATGAAGTTCATTGTGGGTTGGGAGCTTTGATGTTGGAATGGCAATCTGGGGGAGGTTGGAGGCTCCTCTCCTCCACAGTCGAGCTCATTCTGCACAAAAATTGGAAATGTTTTCAACTTGGCATCAGGAATTGATCAATATAAACTGCTTATTTGATTAGAAATCTTTTTGCATAAATACTCATAAACAGGCAAACTAGCTGATGAAAACCTGCTACATTTTTATCGCAATTCACTACATTTACTGAAAATAACAAGGACCTTGCAAACTTCAGATATTCCAACACTTACGGTACAGAGGAAATGACATCTTCCTAGTTGGGCTCAATTTCTGAGTATACACTAAATTTTGGCCCCACTGACCATGGTGCCCATGTTGTCTGGGAGGTCATATAATGTGACTAATGTCAGATTGACTGGGCGTACAGATACAGTCTCTCACCATAACAGAACCACTTTCTCCATTACGAGTAGGGCTGGTAAACGAACGGAGCTGCTCGCGAACAGCTCGAGTTCGGTTGTTTATCTAATAAATGAACCAAGCTCAAGCTTGATTTTTGGGCGCATTTGGTTAACCAGCCAAGCTTGAACATGCATGTAGTCAGCTCATTAAATGCTTGGGTCACTTAACATTATAATATATATATATATATATATATAGACGATAGAAAATTCTGTATATGGATTAAATATTTCATTCATAATATTCTGGAATTTTGATGAAGCATTCTTAAGACCAAAAGGCATAAAGTTCCATTCATAATGGCCAAAAGGAACAGTAAAAGCCGTTTTATATTTATCTTCTTCGGAGATTTGAATTTGCCAAAAACCTGATTTCATGTCAAATTTAGAAAAAAAATTTGCCTTATAAATTCTTTGTAATAAATCTTTCTTGTTTGGAAGAGGGTAACGAATCCATTGAAGAGCTTCATTTAATGGTTTATAGTTAATAACTAATCTGGGAGTTCCTCTTTCTAATTCTGCATTTTTCTGGACATAAAAAGTTGAACAACTCCATGGAGATTGACTTACGAATTAATTTCTTACTAAGTAATTCTTGTATTTCTTTTTTGCATTATTCTAAGAGTTTTTGATTCATTTGTATAGGTCTAGATTTAGTAGGAATATTACTTTCATTAAACTCTGGAATGTATAGTAATTTAACAATATATTTATTCCTATGCCAAAAGGCATTAGGGAGATCTGAACAAACTTCTTTTTCTAATCTAGTTTTAAAGTAGTAATTTTTTGTTGTAATAATATAGATTTATTAAGCTGAGTTTCAATATTTTTCTATTCTATTTCTTGTTGTAAAAATCCTAAATGTGTTATTTTCCCTTGAAGAGACTTTTCTAAATAATTTAATTGTCTGGTTTCTGGATTTGTTACAAACCTAAATATAATATCCTTTCCTAATAGTCGAGTAAATATTCCAGTAGTATCAATCTTAAATATTGATATATATATATATGTATATATATATATATATATATATATATATGAAGTATCTATTATATGCATTTAAGTATGTTTAGAAAACTATTATCTATTACATGATTTAATTATGGGGTTTTTTCCCTGAATACACCCAGGGTTGTTTGGGGGACCTGAAATACACCCCATTTTCAGATATTTACTTTTATACACCTAAGCCTATTTTTCATGACATAATTACCCCTACCCATTTTCATCAAAACAAAACAAAAAACGTGAAAGGGGTTTTATGAAACCCACTTTCTCTTCCATTCTCTCTCCCCCCACTCCCCACTCTTCACCGTAACCCTCATTCCTTCAGCATCACTGCTCACCGTTGCTCCCACCGCTGCCCTCCGGTCATTTTTTCGTTGGTTTATTTTTCCAAATTTTGCCATCTTTATTTTCTCTTTGAGATAAATTGAATATTAGAATTGAAGCCTTAATCATATACCTTATGGGATGCTTTGATGTTCTTGTTTCCTTTACCCATATCTTGTTTGGATCTCTCGAATCTTAACTGTCACATCCATGGGTAAGAAATCTTTTGTCATGATACTTACATTACATTGTTCAACTTATTATGGGGACGACATTGTCAGTGATGGAAGATTTCCACCTGGCTCCAAAAGTTTAGGTAGTGTGGGTTTTGAAACTCCTCAAACAAGGAAGATCATTCCCCCAAGCAGGTCGCTTCCACCGGATAGTTCATCTGCAACCACGGCCAGACAAAGAAGTCCCCATGATCTTAAGGAAAGAAATGGGAGAGTTCCAGAATTGGGAGAGAATGAGAGTGACAGGCAATTAAGGCTTGAAACAAAACGTATCCTCTTCAATAAAAGGGGTAACAATAAGACTTACAAATTTGGTGGGTTGAGGTCTAGTTCTCGTGTGGTTCCATTTCATGAGAAAGAGAGCTCCGGATCGGTTGTTGTAGTCAGAAATGCTACTGAGGAACTCTATTGGAACCACAAAGACAAAGACAACGATGATCTATCTTTTGATCTACCAGCAGCTTGTTCAGCGGAAAGAACAGCAAGAGATAATGGGGCATCCACATTGAGGGTTACAGTGAAGAGTGGGAGAGAATGAAGAAGATGAGATGGGTTTTGTAAAACCCTTTTCACATTCTTTTATTTTGTTGAAAATGAGGATAGGGGTAATTATGTCATGAAAAATGATTTAGGTGTATAAAAGTAAATATATGAAAAGGGGGTGTATTTTGAGTCCCCCAACCAACCCTAGGTGTATTCAGGGAAAAAACCCTCAGGGAAAAAACCATTTTAATTATTATACACATGTTTTATGTTTTGATATGGTTTGTTGATATAAATAAAAGAATCTGGGACCTTTAATTTAAAAAGTATAAAAGGTAACAAAAACAGTAAACAAGCTCGAGTTCGAGCTTTGTTCGTCTAGGTAAACAAGCCAAGCCAAGCTCAAGCTAATAGTTTTATTCACAAGCCGAGCTTGAAGAAGAATAGTGAAGCTCGATTTTGAGCTTTGTTCATCTAGGTAAACAAGCCAGGCTCAAGCTAATAGTTTTATTCATGAGCCAAGCTTGAACAAGAATAGTGAAGCTCGAGCAGAGCTTGAACACCCTTGTTATACTTAACGAGTCGAGCATGAACACCTTACTACTCGGCTCGGCTCAGCTCGGTTACACCCCTAATTATGAAGGCTTAGTTATGCACTAATATCAATTCCAGATAGCAATGATAGCTAAATAATAATTCGGGCATCTGAGGTGAACAGCTCACGAGTACAATAAACCTTTCCCTAAAACAAAGGTTCAACTGCACCTCCTTATATGTCTGATATTTATCAATATCATTTACTTCCAAAATTGCCCTAGTAATTTAAAGTTAACCATCTGAAAGTGTTCAAATATCTAGAACCCCAAATATGCCAAAGGGACAAAAGTCGACCTCTCACAGATTATGGGGTGCAACTAGGGTTGGAAAGAAGTCAATTTGTGCTCAACCCAACTAACCCACTCCTAGACCTGAACCATGCCCAAGTAAAAACCTTTAGTCTTGTGTTGAGGGGACATATGATGAAAGAAAGTAAAGGGGAGATGGTAGGGGTGTCAATGGGCTAGGACAGCCTACAACCAGCCCAACTCGACCCGATTAAATAGTTGTAGTTGTGCAGCCTTGGGCTTAGTCTTAGTCCAATAATAGTATACTTCTAACCGAGCTTGGCCCAATTGGCCTGGCCCAATAAGACCTGTTTATTAAAAACCCCTCAAAATAGCCTTTTTGCTCTTGATGTCTTAGGCGAGCAAGCAGACCCGAGCTCGGCCTAGCTTGTTTATTAATCAAGCCTAGTCGAGTCCGAGTCGACCCATTGATACCATAGTTGCAGGGAAGCTATGTACAGGATGGGTTGCTCGTTTCCTAGGAAGCTCGCTTCCATTACGTCCCATTGAGTGGTCAAAGGGGGCTATGTATGTGAGAAATGATGGGATAGACACGAGTCTATAGCCTAGGGTAAACCTTAAGACACCTACTTCTCCACAAATATCTCATGTAAGATAAACTCCAAGATATGGTTGCCCATACTAATATAATGGGAATGAGGTGCCTATATCCTATTTCTCGTTTCCTAAGAATTTTTTAGCATCACTTCTCGCTTCTTGCTTTTTCTTTGCTTATCGCTTTGGTAACTACGGTTGACACCCTAGGAGAATGTGTGACTTTGAGGGATGAGATGGATGCTTGGACACCACGGAAGAATGGAAATGGTAGGAATGGGTAAGATAATCTGGAAGAACCAAGTAAACTGGCTGCCCAGTCAGTTTGGTCCCAACTGCCGAAAGTGAGGGAGACAGAAAGATGTGGATAGAGAGGGGTGGTGACTGGGACAGACAAGTACACAGAGAGGAGAATAAGAATCCTCAAAGCTGCAAAAATATTAATCTCCCTCCCAATAGGCCTCCATGGTGTTTGGTAAGACACCCCCATCAAAACCAGAAGAAAAGTTCGCTTTTATCCATGAGGAAACCTTTTGCCAGCTGACCAGTGCCAGCATTACGTTGCCAACACATTGACATTAAGAAGCAATCTACTCATCCTCTATCTAATGGGCTGGATGGGGTTGACACTAGTGAACCATACAACATAAAAGGCGGTGCTTCAAGGTGGATAGAGAGGGGTGGTGACTGGGACAGACAAGTACACATTACACAGAGAGGAGAATAAGAATCCTCAAAGCTGCAAAAATATTAACCCGCCCAATAGGCCTCCATGGTGTTTGGTAAGACGCCCTCATCAAAACCAGAAGATAAATTAGCTTTTATCCTTGAGAAAACCTTTTGCCAGTTGACCAGTGCCAGCATTACGTTGCCAACACATTGGCATTAAGAAGCCATCTGCCCATCCTCTCTCTAGTGGGCTGGATGGGGTTGACTCTAGTGAACCAGTCAACATACAAGGCAGTGCTTCCCAAGTGCTGCCTGAACCATGCAAAGAAAGCACCAATGTTCTCATAACACTGTCAATTCGGTGAGCGAGACTCTGTTTGCTAAGCCAATAAACGCCATGAAGCCCATCTAAAGCCAACAGTGCACTAGGTCCCTAGTGTCTGCTTGTCACATCGGGCATACGATGTCCATGCCAAGAACTACCAGGTTTCCAATGGAACATTGTTTCTTGTAATGTTGTCAACTCATTAAATGAGACAGTTTGATAAGCCTATGAACTCTATTAACCCCCTCGAAAGCCAGCAGTTCGCTCAGACCCTAGTGTCTGCTTATCTCATTGGGCATATGGAATCCACTCCAAGAGCTACCAGGTTGCCAATCAACCTCCCGAGTGTGCTCCAACACACCTACCATTAGCTCTGTCCTAGCGAGGATGATCAGGTTGCCCTCCAAGCCCCTGGTGTGCTATCCATGCTGGACTTCCCCCTACATTGCAAGAGTTAGATACCCACATTGGCACAAGAAGTCCACCCTGGCTTCCCGCCACAATCATATGGCCTAGGCAGCGCACATTGGTGTGTCCCACAATTTCCATCTAATATATATATATATATATAGAGAGAGAGAGAGAGAGACTCTGTTTGATAAGGCTATGAGCTATGTTACCCCCCTTGAAATCTAGCAGTGCGCTCAGCCCCTAGTGTCTGCTTATCTCATCGGAGCAGGGGTCATTTAGAGATGAATTAGGGCTTTGTGGTCCATTGCAATGTAGAGGAATGTGTCAGTAGAATCTTTATTAGAGGGGGGCCACTAATGTCATTTGAAGGATGCCAATATAGGCATCTAATGTGGGGCTGCACTACCGTCATTTGAACACACACCAAAGTGGGGCTGCATTGCCGTCATTTGAAGGATGCCAACGTGGGCATCTAAGTCTTGCGAAGTAGGCCGAAATCCAGCATGGATAGCACACCAGTGTTTGTTTGTGTGTAACACGCCAATGTGGCGCTGCCTAGGCCATATGATCCCAAGGATTGACCCTAGTTGGTCAACATTATTCCCCTAGGATTCATTAGACCCTACATAGGCTATAGAAATCTCTGATTTTATGTCCTTCAATCTAGGGCTGTATTCGAGCCGGGCTTGGCCCTGCACAGCTCGGTTTGAAATTGTCTCATCTATGCTTGGCTCGGCTAGATATGTAGTTCGAAAAGCTCGGTTAGGCTCGAGCCAAGCCAGGCTTGGCTTGAGCTCGGATTGAATTATTAAAAAATTATTTTTAAATAAAAATAGTAATAATTTATTATATATATAACAATTATATTATTTATATATATAATAATGATATATATATATAATATTATTTTTTATATAATATTGAAGCCGAGCCTCAATCAAGCCGAGCTTCGAGTTGAGCCGAATCAAACAAGCCTTGGCTCAAGTTCGGCTTGAATACATTTTCAAACTCAAAAAAATAGCTCAGCTCGATCGAGCCTATTTTTCGAGCTTAAACCCGGCTTGGTCGGGGCCGAGCCGAACTTCAAGCTAGCCTACCCCTACTTCAATCGAATGGTTTAGAAACATCCAATTGGGCACAACGAAGCACGCAAACTACAATAAAGATGGAATGGACCTAGAACTTCTGGCAGAGAACAAGAGACAACCAGTCCCCAAATGGCTGCCACAAGAAACAGGTCAAAGCTCATCAACTGAGTGTCTATATCAGTTGAAACAATGCTAAAGGTGGTCATGGGTTCTTATCAACCGTGAGGCCATAAGGAGGAGCTCACATAAGGTACCTCTTGCTTCCCCAATAAAGAATATGAACTGCCAATCACAAAAGTGTGCATAAAGCCCATAAACCATGTGCCTTAGATGATCACACGGATAAAGAGGACATCTTAAAGCTCCATAAGATGGTTAGACCCTGATACAACTACCCTACGGCCTATACCCAAAATTTCAAAATATCCATTAGGTCCCTTTGGCTTTTTATGTATCCTTCGTAATACTAATGCCTATAAAACAACAAACCAAGTCGTCGAAATGTCAATAGATTCCTGACAAGTCTACCATCAAACCTTTATGGCCTACGGCGAAAGGAAAGAGATTAGAAGATATCTAGCAGACACTTCCTCGATCGATTACAGTTTTGATGATGGAAGGAGGCATCATATTATATGGCATAGGTGAATGTGACTTTTATAAAACATAATTCTACATTTATATATCAAAAGCCATAGTTTCTAGAATAATTCATGGTGCCTGTAGGTCAACCAAAGTAGAGAGTGTCAAAAGGCTGAGGAATCCAAAGAAGCTCAATATCAAAATCAAGCAACATGATCGATAATCAAATCATAAGCAGATGATGTAATATATCAAAGAGCACAAACACTTTAATGAAAAAAGAAAGGCCACAAGAGGATGTATAACAAAAGAAAGCTTACGGAGCTGATCATAATTATTTTCAGAATCTAGGTCGTAAGATATTAAGGCAACATAGAGAATGAGACATGAATGACAAAAGAACCATGCTGAAAGAATTATCAACAAAACAAACCTGCAGGTAAGCAAGTATATCAACAGTCGTCATTCTCGATCCTTCCTCTTGTTGTCTCAAGACCCATTGATAAAGTTTCTCCTGCAAAAACCAAGGGGATCAAGCAGTAATCAAAGAATATCTAGAGAAACCCTAGAGGCTAGAAGGCTACCTCATTAAAACAAATCAATATATACACGAGGATAAGACCAAATGCCTAATTGAAAGATGATGTGTAACAGCTAAAGCTTAGGGAGGTTAAAAGCATCCATAAATAAACTCAATAATGTAGTACTTAGTGAGAGCCACAAATCTAAGAAAAGTGTTGCTAGAGAGAATAAAGGTGCCACAACCCAAGCTGGAATCAGAACAGGTTACATGATGCCCTTGTTCAGTTTGAACCCCACCAGAGAAAAGAAGAATATCTATATTCTAGAGATAGAAAGGGAGGGCTACATACAATATCCAGCCAAACTAAAACAATATTTAAAACTACAGCATACAGACTCATGAAACCTGAGTGTCAACATGCTATTTGCCTATTTTCAAGTTACTAACAAGAAGTCACACTATGCAACCATAGTTTAAACACGAAATGAGGGAAAGACAGGAGATACAGGTAGATCAGTAATTGCATTCTAGGAAATTCTATCTATGTGAAGGAGATGTTAAAGCAAAACAACCGAAGTCAATCATGGGTTTTAGCATGTTGTTTTTTAATCCGACCGTTGGATGTCAAGGTAGGTCCCTTGAGAGACATCTGGCAAAAAATAGTCCGATCGGACGTTTCTTAATCTTCCAATTGAAGGTCAGAAATCAGAGATTTTTATAGCCTAGGTAGGATCTAGTGAACTCTAGGGAGGTATTGTTAACCAACTAAAGTCTAATCAAACGATCAAAAAAATTCTCATTGAGCTATTTTTGCCACGCTTCTCCAAAAGGACCCACCTTTGACATCCAAATGTCGGTTTCCAAAAAATGCCATGTGTCAAGTTTCTAGAAGGGAGTGCTCACTGAACCTCTAGTGAGCGCAGCCCATTGGAACTCCTCTCTCTCTCTCTCTCTCTCTATATATATATATATATATTACACACATGCGTTGAACGTGATGTCTTTCTACGATTAATTAGATAAATGACTTCAATAATCTAAGAAAATCTAGAAGTGATTATGAAAATAGAGGATCATTATTAAGAACTAATGAGAGGAAAAATTAAAATTTATTTTAAACAATAATTCAATTATTAAATCCATATGAAATTTGTCTGAAATTTTCTTCAGTGCTACAAATCTCGTTCTCGGATTTTTATCGACTGAAGTTTTCTCAAGAGATTTTCAAATATGGAGTTTTTTCGGGTATTTGATATTCTTCGCCTAAATCTCGACAATGATTAAAATATAATTAATATTACAAAATATAGTAATATATATATCACCACTTTATAAATTCATCAAACAAGTAATATTGGATATTTTTCGCTATATTTTTAAAATATTGGCTACATCTCGGGATATTTACGTGATAAAAAGAGAAAATTGTATTTCTCGCGAGACTTTTAACATGCCGCAATAAAAATGGAGTTTCAAACTTTATATGTTTTTCTTGGTATTTCTCGGGAGATTTGTAACAATGATTTTCAAAAAGTTGATATCTTGTCCAAAAACTCATGAAACAAGTTCAGCGAGCCACCATATCTTTCTAATGTCTAAATTGCAACTCAACTATAGTATTAGAAAAGAAAAGATCAATTGTTTTATCTTCTAAAAATACTATACATGATATAGAGGACAAGACTAATAAACAAACGATTTAACTATCTGAACAATGGCCAAACTCTTTTGGATAGATCCAAATTTTAGGCTAAACTAATCACCCTTTGACAACTCATTTTCGGATTTCTGGAAAAGTTTAATCCCACATCGTCGAGAGAAGACATTGCCCCTCTTTTCCCCTCTTCTATATAAGCCCTCATCACCTCACCCTCAAAGACACTTTGAAATCTCTGAACTCTAGAATTTCTGAAAACCTTAGAAATTCTGAAATCTTGAGAATTCGGAATCCAACTTGGAAAACCTAGAAGACCTTGGCATCTTTGGGGACTTAGCATAAAGACCTTGAGGAGCCTAAAAAATTTTGGAAGGCCTCACCCTTGGAGTTCGAATCCTCATATTGAAGATCATCTAGGAGCTTGGAGCGCAAGAATACTTGGGAAGTGGATAAGGAGCTAAGATTTGCAACAAAGTATTATTTCTAACCCCTAGGTAGTTTACCTCCAAGCAATTTTCTTTTTACTCCACTTGGGATTTTTCTTCCTTTGTTTTCCGTTAGTAATCTAGAATTCATTTCGAAGTGGTAGGGAGTTCGAATCCCCATATTGAAGATCATTTAGGAGCTTGGAGCAGAGGAATACTTGCGAAGCCACTAAGGAGCTAAGATTTGCAACAAAGTATTATTTCTAACCCCTAGGTAGTTTACCTCCAAGCAATTTTCTTTTTACTCCACTTGGAATTTTTCTTCCTTTCTTTTCTGTTAGTAATCTAGAATTCATTTCCAAGTGGTAGGGAGTTCGAATCCCCATATTGAAGATCATTTAGGAGCTTGGAGCATAGGAATACTTGCGAAGCCACTAAGGAGCTAAGATTTGCTACAAAGTATTATTTCTAACCCCTAGGTAGTTTACTTCAAGCAATTTTCTTTTTACTCCACTCGAGATTTTTCTTCCTTTGTTTTCCGTTAGTAATCTAGAACTCATTTCCAAGTGGTAGGTGAGGAAGCCAAGATCTTGATGAAGGGAAACATCTGAAAAAGTTTCCCAATTTCTTTAGCTATTCATAGGAAAGATCGAATGGATCTATATCCCCTTCATTTGTCAAAGAGGCATCTCTTGAATTAGTCGAGGAAAGAGTAGACTTTCGCCGATTTTTGAAAGGATTTTGTTTTCCCTCATTATAGAGAGAATCACCCTAAATCGGGTTGAGGAAGGGTATATTTCATCTCAACAAGAAAAAAAAATGGGAAAGATGTGAACTTGAGAATATTTAATGGAAAATAGAGGTAAACCATCAATCGACGGATGGTTTGGGGTGCCTAACACCTTCCCCAAACAATAAGAGAACCCTTTACCCATCTTTAAGTTCGTAGATCAGAAGAGCTGATGATAAAGTGTCCAATAACGCCTTAGAATTTGATCAGTGGCAACTATGTTCATTTTCATATTAGTATGAAAATCCTAGTGTGTGGAGATTTTTATTGAGGGTTCAAGCATAAAAAAAAAAAATTATCTGATATTCTAATTTTTCATAAATATTCAAGGGTGTTATGTTATGGTGATTCAGTTGTGAGATTTATTTTAATGTTTTTTGAAGCACTTATGCACACATATCACTTCCATACCCCTTGTCCGTACCCGGACTCACCTTTTAGGATGGAACCACGTAATTGAACGCCCGCAAATAGCATCTCAGAAGCAGCAACGAATGTTCCAACTCAAGTCGTTGGATTATAGAAATGTACGGTGTCATGCATTGAAATCCTTCAATTTGAGCATCTTTTTGATTTTTAAAAAAAAGGGACGATTGTCATCCTAACAATCTACTCAGAGTACTTTGTAGGTTGGCAAACTACTCAGAGTACTGTGGATCAACGTTAACTCCCCCCTCCCCTCCTTTTGATAAAAAAAGACGACTGCCATCCTGACAATCTCTTGGCAAACCTCTCCACAACCGGGGCCCTATGCTGCCTTAGATTTGAACCGAGCTCCGATGGGGCATCCCTAGATAAACTGATGGGAGGAACCCAACCCTACAACCGAGGCTATCCGCTAGGACATCTAGATCTGAGACCTACCCGACCCCCACTAATTTGGATTTGGACAAGTTAACCTGCAACCTGGAAACGGCTTCAAAGCAATGAAGTAAGCCTTTCGGAGAACCTAGATCCTAATGGGAAGCTTTGTAGAAGATTAATGTATTGTCGGCAAACTGGAGGTGAGAGATCCTCAGCCTATCTCTCCCTAGAGAAAAGCCTTCGAAAAGCACTCCATCAACTTGAGACAACATCCTACTCAAAGCTTTTGAAGCCATGATGAAAAGAAAATGAGAGAGGAGGTCCCCTTGTCTCAAACCCCTAGAACTTTGAAAGTAGTCAACTAGACTCCCATTGAGGATGGAAAATGATACCGATGAAAGTAACTAGAGAATTTTTATGAATGAAATATGAGAGCTTTTTGGCTTTTAGAATCTCCTGTTATAGGAATGGTGTGATGTCATTGTGTCAATCTTGGAGTGATTCCAATGTAATATTCTCTATCTCTTTTCTCTCTCCTTTCTTTGTTCTTGTTCTTTATTTTTTGTTTTCTTCCGAGAAATCTAATCACCAAACCCTATATTTATTCCCATCACTGTTTTTCAGTTTTCCTTAACCCTAGGGCTGCCCCCAGCCCTTCTCCTGATTTCCCTTGAATCCCTACAGTCTCAGCCATTCCAGCCCATATCGTTGCTGTCCAGACCTTCCCTACAGCCATTCCAATCCCTATCCTTGCTGTCCAAACCTACCTCAGCCCTACACCAATCCCTACATCTTCTCCTGCACCTGTCCCTTGCAGCCACAACCTTTGATAGACCCCCTCCAACCTGCTGCCGCATTGCCCAGCACCTGTCCCAAGCCCTAACATATTTCTTTAGTGCTGTTACAGCCAAGGTTCAAAAAAACGGTTTCGGACACCGTAACGGACACAGCCGAAACCGTTACGTAACGCCGTTACGTAACGGTTTCGGCCTTTACGGAGTTTTTTTTTTTGGCTTAAAAATTCAAAAAAATCACAATAAATAAAAATAAATAAATAAAATATGTAGGTGTAACGTAACGGTAACGGGTAACAGTGTTCACCGAAACCGTTACGTAACGGGCGTTACGTAACGGTTTCGGCGTTTTTTAAAACCATGGTTACAGCTTCCTACCACCATTCCTTCCATCCTACAGCCCCATCACTACTGTGTACCTTTCCAACAGCCCTAATCTTCCTATACTTTGTTGTTGCAGCCTTTTATAAACCACCCTTATATTGCAAAACCCTAAAACAGCAAAAAGCTCTAAAATCCTAACCTATATTTTGTGATTTCCCCTATTTATTGCTACTGGTTTGTGATCCTAGACTCTTTGACATTGAAACCCTAATTACGTGCATGTTACCATCCTTAATAATTGTTGAGCCTGAGCTTGTTCCTGAAATTCTCGATTGGCAAGGAAATTCAATTGACTATTGGTTTAAATCCCTAAGCTAGTGGAAGTTCTCACTTCCATTACGATCACCCAATTCAGATTTGAATATTCATTATTACGGGATCGTGACTTGACCTAGGATATTACTAATTCCCTTTTGGGCTTTCTTTATTATAGTTGTGGAATCCTAAGTAATTTTATGGTTTTCCTTATTACCGCAATTCAATTATGATCTCTCAATCATCTCATCCTTAGTTTATTGTATTGGCCTGCATCAGAATTACTCTATTTGAAAAGTGAAAGGTTTCACTTTTAGAAAAGAGAATCTTTTCTAGAAAAAGGAAAAAGGGAGTAAGAGGTCCAAAGCTATAAAGTCCCCCCAAGGACATCTCTCTCTCTCTCTCTATCGCTTTTAGGGTTTTGTCTTTAGCTCTCTTCTCTCTCTTGCTTTAAAATCTTCTCTCTCCCTCTCTCTAGCCAAAAATATTATTCTCTCTACTATTCCTTTCTTTTTCTATTTTGTAATAGTGGAAGATTGAGTGGTGTAAAATGTCAATTAAATATTAATGAAGTGCAGGATGATTTGTTTCATCAATCTTGTTTTGAATGCAACAATAATCGGCTAATTTGTGATAAGAGGCGAAGGAGGAAACCAAGAACCCGATATGATTTATCTTTGTTTTAGTTTTTAAATACTCCAAAAATTACATTGTTCTGAAAAATATTTAATCTGAATTTTAATTAAAATTTTCCTAAGATTTATCTTCTGATCCAAAGCATTTACTTACTTATTGGATCGTGTTACATTTGAGAATTTAGAAATTAATTTTAGAATTAATCTTATTATGTTTTTGATGAAATCCGGATCCCCTATTCTCGTTCAACTTTAACCAAAGGTTTCTTCTCTTCTTTTATAAGTATTATTAATTTTACTTTATTTTTAATTATCACCTTAGATAACAATTTTTAATCAGTTTTTATTAAATCAATGAAGAAATTTCAAATTAATCTTAATACCCATTTAACAAGTCTATGTGGATCGACTCCGTTTTGCCGCTATCTTACAATAGAAAGTGTGTGTTCGGGTTAATTATATTTGAGCACGCAAAATTTTTGGCTTCCTCTTTCGCCCCTTATCACGAATTAGCTGATCATTGTTGCATTCAAAACATGATCGATGAAACAAATCATTCTGCTCTCCAATAATCTTTAATCGACTTTTTACACCACTCAATCTTCCACCATTACAAAATAGAAAAATAAAATAAAGAAATAGTTGAGAGAATAGAGAATGAGATTTTTGGCTAGAGAGAGGGAGAGAAGATTTTAAAGCAAGAGAGAGAGGGGAGCTAAAGACAAAACCCTAAAAGCTCGAGAGAGAGAGAGAGAGAGAGAGACGTCCTTGGAGGGGGGGCTTTATAGCTTTGAACCTCTTACCCATTTTTTCCTTTTTTCTATAAAAGATTCTCTTTTCTAAAAGTGAAACCTTCCACTTTTCAAATAGAGTAATTCCCTTTTTGGAATTTAGTCAAAATTTCCTCATTGTTTGTATCAATTCACAACCCTTTCAAATCTTTCAAAATACTTTTCATATTTGTCGATCCTTGCTTAGACTTGGAAAGAATTCCAAACCATAGTTACCAAAGCGATGCGAAAGCAAGAAGCAAAAAACAAGGCTAAAAAAAATCTTTAGCAAATGTGAAGCGAGAAATGAGATATAGTGCCTCATTTCCATTATATTAGGATGACCAATCATACCTTTGATTTTATCTTACATGAGATATTTGTAGAGAATTAAGGAACCTTAGATTTTAATCCAACGATACTTACTCAAGATCTACACCCCAGGCTTTATACTCGGGTCTATTCAATCACTTCCTACATAGCCCTCTTTATCATTAAATGAGACATGATGGAAGTGAGTTGGAAGCAAGCAGGAAGCGAGTTTGGGAAGTGAGCTTCCGGTAAAGCGAGCTTCCAACCTTATACATAGTTTCCCTACAACTATGCTCCAAACCCCCAAAAACGTCTCATGTATATTATGTCTTGAGCTTTGACTTTTGACTTGGGTTTTATGCTTCTTTGATTGGGTCTTGAACTTGGGATTTGACCATTCTTTAACTTGGGCTTTAGATTCTTGACATTTTAACTTGGGTTTTATCTTTTCCAATCCCGAGAATGATTTGAAGTTGGATTTCACAGGTCTTCTTTTCCAAGCTTTCACATGAAAAGACATCTATACCTTTGATTTAGGAGCATTTTGGGTTTAAAAATTTGTAAGGAGCATTTTGGGTATAGAAATTTGACTTAGGGACATTTTGGGAACTAAAAAAATATTAAGGACATTCTTACTATATGAAAAACAATTGAGGACACTTTTGGTATAGAAACCTCACTTAAGGCCATTTTGAAAATAAAAAAACTTTAGGGACATTCTAGCCAAGAAAATAAAAATATATATATTTTCAATAATAAAAGGACATGATCCAATCAGACCAGTCGAACTGGAAATTGGTCAACCGACCAATTCGACGATCGGTCCGGTTATGAAAATATTGTTTTATATATTAATAAAGGGAAGCTTAGGATTATATTAAAATTTAATCAACTTTTTGAGTCCCTATATTTCTTGGTGAAAAGACATCTATATTAATAAAATCTAAAAGTAAAGGGTAGCTTTGGAATTAAGTAAAATTTAGTCGAAGTTTTGAACGCATGTGTAAGGGCAGTTTTGGAAGTAACTAAAATTCAACCCATACGTGTAGGGTAGTTTTGGAATTAACTTAAATTCAACCTATATGTTTAAGGGCAGTTTTGGAATTAACTAAAATTCAATCGACCTTTGAACCAAGGAAATGGTAGTTTTGAAATTAATAAAATTTCAATCAATGTTTTTGTAGAAACCCAAATATTTTATTCATTTTTAGTCATTTTTATTATCTAATTGCCTGAAATTGAAACTAACAAAAAAGTGGCAAAAAAGTACCTACGGCTCCGCCGCCTAAGCGGTTGTGTCTAGGGACCACACCGCGGATTTGATTTTTGACTGCTCGAGCGGCCATTAGCTTTGCCCAAGCAGTGGTCGCGCACATAATTTCGTAAAACACTAAATTTTGACCTTTTTGATGTTTTAGGGTTCCAAACCCTATAAATACCCATTATTTCCTAGGTCTAAGGTTAGAAAAACATTTTAAGAGTTTTGGAGAAAGAAAAAGAGGAGAACCTAGGGTTTGTTAAGGGTTTTCAATTAGAGGAGAAGAGAAGGGCTTTGAGATCAAGATCAAATGCTATTTGCAAGCGTGAGATCGTAGGGAAAGGATCAAAAGACGTAAATATATTCTCCTATGTTAATTTTATTATAATCATTAATGCTAATGAGGAGAAAAAGACAATTTCAAAGTATGAACTCGTTAAAAGTATGTTTTCATTGTAAGATCCTCTTGTATGTAAGATAACCATGATTATTAAGGAGAATTTATTGTGATTCTAGTATGTATGATCTAACAAGGGGAAATTGAATGATTTTTGGAGTATGTATGAAAATATGAAGGAAGGGATGTATGTCGGAGATTGTTTGAATGATGGTATGTTTGAACGGGTGATTCCGGATTTATGTATGATTGAATATGGAGGAAGGGATGTATGTCGGAGATTGTTTGAATGATGGTATGTTTGAATGAGTGATTCCAGATTTATGTATAAATGAGGATTAAGGGTTACTACCTTTATGTATAAATTACTTGAAACCAAAGTATGAAGAATGACCTATTATGACTTGATGTGCGAAGAACCATAATGATGTATGTTTAATTTTTTCAACCTTGATAATATATGCCATAATATCCATGAATGATGTATGTTACTGATTATTGCATGTGTGATATATGCTTGGGTAGGTGAGCCTTGAATTATGGTATTGGTTGCTTAGGATTTTTATCATTGTAGTGTGAACTGCCATAATGGAATTCCGATAGCCCTTGACTAATAATTTAGGTATAATTTATTCGAGTGTTTTATCACTTGATCACCCACTTCACTCGAGATAATGATGTATGCACAAGCACGATAAACTCATAATGTCAACAAGTAAATGTTACGCAAGTATAATTGCATGACCAAGTTTTCTCATAAGTAGGGATAACCATAAAGTTTGATACAAGCTAGCTTTAAGTTAAGATTCTCAAGGGTATTCATACCCAGCTTTAAGTGAAAGGCTTCCAAGGGCATGTCATACCTAGCTTTAAGTTGTACAAGGATGCTGGTTACCTTGCTCTAAGTAAGTTTTGCCACAACGGTATTTCATACCTGGCTTTAACTCTCATTTCCAAGGGTACTAGTGATCTGGCTCAAAGTAAGATCTCAAAAAAGTAAGAAAAGTAAAGCATAAATAAAATTTGTAAAGAAAAATGTTTCCGCACTCTGATTTATGTATGCATGACCTATTAAACTATGATGTATGTTTCATATTGATGTTTATAATATTGTTAGCTAGGATTCATATTCGTTGAGTGTTTTCATTGCTCAGTCGAGCTGTTATTTTCGGTAGATTCGGGATTCAATATGTGTGCACCTGGACCATGGATAGAAGAAGAATATATTGAAGAACCGGAAGGTGATCATTCAAAGGAGGAAAATGATTTAGATCGATATCCCTATTATTGATTTCAGTTGTTAGAAAATTTATTTTAATTGTTAAAGGGATTTGAATCAGATTTCATTGTGGATGATTGTTTAGATTTAAATTTGAGAGTTTGAGATCCTGATGAGTGATCTTGAATATAGACATTGCAGTTTTAATTATGATTAATAGAAGTTGATGATTTTAATTTGTTATTGAGGAAAGAAATTTTCAGGTTCATAGTTTATATACCTTATATGCTTCTAACAGGACTGTAAGATAAGTAAGTCACATGCCAAAGTTTCACATTCTCCTAGGTGGGATTTTGGGGCGCGACAGTTTTGAGCACGCCCATCATCATTATATTAGTAAAGATTTTATTTCTTTTAGGGTTTTTCTAAGGGTGATGAACTTAGGATAGATCAGAAAGATGGGCTGAGATTGCATCAAAAAATTTAGTTTACTGCATTCGGATACCATAATTATTCGATAAAACTATTACTTCTCATAACTTTGTGAACTGACTTTTTGTGTCCTTTTTTCTTTGCAAATAAGAGTATATTAAGTTCTAAACAAAACTAAGAGAAAATCAGAAAATTATAATAACTCAATTTGGTCCCATTAACTGGTCATTTGCCAACTGAAACAACCCCTGACATCAAATTCTCTTCAAAAGCTTCATCGTGATAATTAACTAGCACATCCAGCATATCAAAATCCATCCATCCAACCTTGGACATCACCGACCTCCAAAAGAGTCGAAGACTTGTAAGAAAGAAGAAATCAAAACCCATATTTCCTAGAGTGAACACACCCTAGACCAATTCATTGCAATACAATGAATGCAGTTATTTCTCCTCTTTTATCATCCATACAATGGAAAACAACTCCAATATCCCTGTCTGTCTTTTTCAGTCTTCTACCTCAAGATATACCCAGTCAATGGAACCCATCTACGTTTTTCCTCTAAGATTGCAAAATGACCCTTTTCCTCCTCAAATAACATTCCAAACTCCCTACTATCAAATGTCATGGTCTAGTTGAGCACTCTACGCTGTTTCTTTCTCTACCTTACACATGTCTTTCAAGTTTCAACATCAAGAATAAAGATCATGAGTGCCTCCAAGAATCCATTTGGTCAAATCAGCATGGACAAGTGAAAAATAATGATGATTAAACTCAAAATACAAAGCATTCGTTCATATAAGAAAAAAAAAATAGCAATTCACTCCTATTAGGAACTAGTCCGATAGAAAAACTAGGTAAATGAATCATCAGAGAAACACAATTCATGTAAGCTATCAGAGAAGAAAAATCAAATCAAAACAAAATTACGATAGCGTAGGACTTTGATTGAGGAAAACAAGAACCTGATCTAATAATCCACCAAACCCATATAGAGAAAGATGGAAAAACCCAGTCAGATCAAACCCATGAACACCAAATGAAAACAAATAGGGGAAAGAAAACGATATAGTGAGAATCAAACCAGTCCATGGCGTTCTCCGATTTGAAAAGAGATCTTTTGCTGATTCATGGCCTGCGTGTAGAGCTGCGATAGCGAATTCGCAGAGCTGCAGAACGTTGTGTACATCGTTCGGTCGACCTCGTCGATGCGCGTGGTATTAGATTTCTTCCTCTTCGACATTAATGCTTTCTCGAAGCTCCTTTGATCTCTCTTTTTCTGAAACCCTAGAATTCCAAACAGACCTCTTCTCGGCAGTCTCTCTGTTGCAGTGACTACAAGGAATTTATGGGTTTTTTTTTCTACTTTTATGGACCAGATGTTCCCGAGGGGATACATGATAACTATCCTACGCATACCCCTTGCATGCAAAACCAAAAATGTAACTGTCATCAACTAAAATTCTTAACATTATTAACTCCTAAGCAGCTCGCACCACCGACATTAAAGAGAATGCTAAGCATACTCTCACATATCAAAAAAAATATATATATCTCACAAATCAAAAAAAAACCTGTTTTTTCAAAGGAATAATAAAAAAAAATCCTTGCTCTTCTACTATCCCTTTTTTTTTTTTTTTTTCTCTTTACATGTAGGTTAAGAGTTAGTGTAGTAAATATGATAGGCCTCTCAACGGCTATACTGACACTTGAAACCGAGTCCTCCACTCCCAAATAGGATACGTTGCCACTGGAGCAAGGGGGGTGGCTCTCCCCTCTTTCGATACTATAAATCAAATTTTTTTTGTGTCTACCCACTTGTAGGCCCATTCAAAGATATTTATTTGTGAGGAGTGCTGGCTTAATTACCCCTATTTCAAAAAAATTATTAACTCTTACTATGAATATGACACATAATTGTTGCTACCATTGGACAGGTTAAGAATTTTAATTTATTTTTTTCCAGTATGGCCTCCATTGATTCTAAAGCTAACACGAAAAAAAGTAGCAACACATGTCGTAACCACGGTGAGAATTTGGAAGTTTGCATTTGGGGCTAGCATTTCTCTTTGTTTTCTTATCTAAAAAATTGTGAGAGTATGAAAATGCGAGTACGCTCAGTATTCCTCTTACACTAAAATTTGAAAACCCTTAATTCAAAAATTAAAAATATATGTTGCCCTCACATTTTTGCTATATAAACAACTCTCTACTAGAATGCATTAATATAAAATTTTACTAAAGCTCACAACCAGGGTAGAGTCATGATTTTCTTATAGTAAGCAAGCGATGGACTCTCAATAATTGCTTATGGGTTTATAAAGAATGATTAGGTGACTACAAAATATTTTAGATTTAGGAGGGATGTGCATACGGGAGGTGTGGCTCCCTCAAAAAAAATTTGAAGACCAAGTTTGTGGGCGATCACGTCTATACATTTTGTACAAATAATAAGGTTATTGTTTCTCCTTATGTTTGGGTGAACTCATGTTTATAGTCAGGGACAAAGCCAGGTGGGGGCGAGGAGGGGCTAGATCCCCCCCTGATATTATTTAATTTAAGAGGGCATGGGGCACCGGGCAAGAGAGCAGTTGGCCTTATGTACTCTTTAAAAAAAAAGCTAAATTTTATACTGTATCATTTAATTCAAGAGGGTATAGCCATGGGCAAGGGGCAGTTGCCCCTAACTTTGAAAGAAAAATTACAAACAAACAAGATAACCTACGAACTTGGCCCTCAAAAAAATTTTAAGGGGCTACACCCTCAAACCCCCACATATCCTCTTACCAATAATATTTTGTACCCGCCAAATCATTATTTACAAATTCATCAATAATTATTAACACTAACAATCAACCATTCTTTGCCTCTTACTAGAAAATCTTGATTTATAGTCTTGATATGACTTGTATTAGGGTTAATTTAAAATTCCAATCATAGGGGGGATAAATGGGCTTGTAGAAAACAAGGAGGTTTGTTCATCTTGTTTTCAAGATTTTGGTTTGAACAAGTGAATCTCCGTAGACATAGACCACATTGGGTGAACCACTCAAATTATTGTGTTGCTTGCCCTCCTTTTTTCCCTTATTTTTTGCATCCCTAGAAAGAAGTGCATAAAGAATTAAGGTTTGTTAAAAAAAATTTGTTTCGTGCACTTCTTTATCCATTACAAGTGAAAATTTGAAGAAACTAAATCTTTAAACTAAGTTTTAAAATATTAAAAAATTAGAAATTTATGTGGCGGGTTGCGGGCTCACGTCGCATCCTCGGGGATTAGTTCTGACCCAAAGGGTTGTGGACACCCCAAGTTCCAAAATATATATATATATATATATATATATATATAGATAGATTATGTAAAAGTTAATTAGATAATAAACAAAATATAAAAACAATAAAGTCTAACTTGATTGGATACAAATCACTAAGGTGGCATTTGGCTCCTACTTTTTAAAGTAAATGTTTTTACCCATAAAATCTCTAAAATGTAGACATGCAATTAACCTTCAACTTAACAATTTAAAGTCCAACTAAGCATAATTTTCAAAAAAACACTTCTTTTTAGACTAGTGTTAACAAACACCACCTAAATCTATTAAACAAACTTCAATAAAAAAGTTTAATTATAAGATGGACGGATGTAATTTATTCTTGTTCTTCTTTTGAATTAGAGGGTTTCTAAGGGAAAATACAAGAAATTAGACAAAGATGGTAAATAATAGAACGTTCAAAAGAATGAAAGAAAAAAAGACGCGTTTGAAGTCATTATAATAGATATAATATATAATATAAAAGATTTTATTTTAAAAAAAAGATACATAATATGTATTATAAAATATTTACTCCCAAAGTTAGGGGTAGCTGCCCCCTTGTCTCACTATGTCATGTTAAATAATTAAATAATATAGTATAAAAAGATATTTTTTAAAATAAAAGTTCAGTAAGCAGTTGCTCTGCCCCTGCTAGCCCTCTCTCACCTCTTTTATATGATACGATTATAAATATATTTTTGTTTTTCAAAATCTCTCCTCCCGGCTTCCCCTCCCCTCCTCTCCTCTCCTTTCCTCTCCTTCACCACTTTTATAGATTGCAAACATTTTTTATTTCAAAAGGTTCAGGGGGCAGCTAGGGGTAGCCCTTGGCTCTACCCCCTGTTCACAACGATAACTTATTGCATTGCAATATAAACTCATGGTGAGACTTTTTTTATTAAAAAAATTGTATATAATATAACACTATTGAAAAAAGTAAATGCACATTGCAATGCTATTAACAACAAGAACCAACAAAAAATTACTTGCATAGAATAAAGAAACAACTTATCTTTAAGGGGTCATTCCACACCCCCACCTCTTGCGTGAGTAGTAAGGGTGTGGCCTTCCCATGTTGGAGGTCTAGGGATCTAATCCCACCCGGGTAAGAGTAAGCAAGAGCTCCACTACCCAAGCTAACCCCTACTGACAGTCTGACTCTACTAAGAATTTCTATCACCAAAAAAAAAGGGGGTCATTCCACTCATTTCTATAAAATAAGACCACAAATAAGGTTCTTATCAGGCAGTTTAATTTTCAAATATAAGTTTTTTAAAAATATATAGATAAGCTAATAGGCCTTGATTTAATAGTTTCCAAACACCTTCTTGGACTTGAAATCAAGCCTAAACCGATAGGAAAAACTTAGATCCGTGTAAAAAAAAAAATGGAGATGATGTGACCTTGAAATGAAAGAGAAAAATAAAGCAAATGATCAGGTCAATTCCTTACTCCTAAGTCATTAGATACACTTGCCTAGTAAAAAATATAAAAACAATTAATCTAATATTTTCACTATAATCAATAACTAAAGCTTGTCTAACATATAAGCCAATAAAAGAAATATGAGTGCATTATATGGCCCCTTTCAATGGTTTATATTTATCTTCTATTTTGTCAAGCACTCACATTTCTTTCCCACACAATAGGACCTACAACTTTTCCACTTTTATCTTTTTATCCCTCACATACCACACCTCTCCACTCCATCTCATCTCTCTAACACACACAATGGGCCCTCCCTTACCTCCCTACTTCTCCCCTCGTGCCACACCTCCACACTTTCACACACAATGGGCCCTCCATTACCTCCCTACTTCTCCCCTCGTGCCACACCTCCACACTTTCCCACGCCTCTGTCTAACCGCCCCCAAATGTGACCAATCTAGTAATCTCTTCCCCCCCCCCCAAATGTGACCAATCACCTTCAACACTTCTCCATACCTACCTCTCTCTAATATCAAGTTCTTTTTTGGTTAAACTCTAATATCAAGTTAAGTATTAAAATTATTACTGATTGTACGTAGTCAGGATTGTGTCTTATATTAATCAAAACACAAATATCTCAAACTACCCATGTGCTCTCTTTGATACATCGTAACAATGTATCCATCAAGGTATATATAAACTTCACCATGCCTGTTGTCGACACAAAATTTCGTAGACGAAATAATGATAAACAAAATATTTTATTTATTTTCAGTTTGGTACAACTCTCAAGAAATCCTCTGATTAACAATCAGAAATTTCTAAAGTAGAAGATAAGGGCCGAGGCGTGATCTCGATCTTCTTTGAAAGTGTTGATGTAGCTTTTCCTTTCTTCCGGGCTTCGCGCTTAATCGGCTAGAAAGTGATTTTGGAGGAGAACTGGCTTCTTTGCAGCTTTGTCTTCTCCGGAATGATTTGATTTCTTTTCTTTGAAGGCTAGAGAATGCTTCTGAGTTCTCTTCTTTGGCTTCTTCTGAATTTCTCTCTAAATTTCTGAATCCCCAAATCTCTAGCTTTGGGTCTTATTTATAGACTTTTTAGAGATAAGGATCTTAAGAGTCCCATTCCATTTAGTGGTTTAAGGGACAAGAGATTTTGATAAGCCTCACCCATTTAAAGATAAGGATTCCAAGAGTCCCACTTTATTTAGTGGTTTAAGGGACTTAAGAGATTTTGATAAGCCTCACCCATTTAAAGATAAGGATTCCAAGAGTCCCACTTTATTTAGTGGTTTAAGGGACTTAGGAGATTTTGATGGGCCCCACCCATCTTCTTGGGTATTGAGTCCACAATCAGGTTTTTTGTGTTGACGGATCGACCCACTTATCGAGTGTGTGACCCATTTAGATTTGGACTTGAGTTTTGAGTTTATGGGCTTTCTACTTCGTGCCCAGACCTGAGCCGTAAGAGGCTCATGCCTTGTCATTAGGCCCAATTTAAATGTATAGGGCTTTTTAATGATTTTAGGCTCTTTGTACAATTTTACGGGTGTGTAGGGACCTTCGTGTAAAATCGAGAAAATTTAGGGTTCTACAAATTGCCCCCTCAAGGGTATAGTGATGGAACCCATGAGTGACATTAGCGTAACCCTTGATTTAATGTTTAACTTGAATTTAATTTTGATGACTTAGAGTTTGACTTGTGTTTGATTTATTTTAGTGTTTGGCTTGGGTTTAGTGTTTTGGTCTTTGAGTAGGATTTGGATTCTTAAAGAAAAAGAATCCAAAGAATTTCAATGTGCCGTCCATATTAGAGAACAATGAAATACAATCCTAATAGGACAAGGAGATGTGTACTTCTCCCCTTACAAATAGTGAGAGAACTCGGCCAAACAGTATTAGCCGTGAAGGTTTGTGCAGATGTTTCATCCGTTTGTTTGTCTTTCTGTCTTTTTTTCGTTTGTTTGTTTATTTATTAATTTTTTATGCAAATTCTCTTCGTGCTTATTTTTTTAATTCATGTGATGAAGGATATGGTTTGATCGTGAGAAAGATGGTTAGAAAAAGGGTGTTGATTTGATTTTTTTTTATTATGGTTATTAAAGATTGTAGGAGTAGGCTGGACACTGCGCAGCCATCACGTTAGCCTATGGCAAGCACCTCTTTTATTTTGGTTGTTGCTTTTGTCCTCATTTGAGATTTGATGATTTTTTTCTTTAATGGAAGTGAGAAGGCATCCAGTCGTACGGCCTAGGTGCCTCTGTTTTTTAATTCTTGTTTTTAATTAATTAATTAAAAATTTTATCTTTTAAACGAAAATTACCCTCCCTTGTGTGTTGTCTTGTCCACCTATATTATTTTTTATTTGTACTTTATTTTAATAATGAATTTTAAATTTGTGTATTTAGAACACTGATTAAAGTGTTTTTGTTGGTTTAACCTCCTTTTTTTTTTTTTTAATAATGGTTTTCGATTTGTTGTAGTGTAAAGTTTGTAGAAAACTTGGAGATTTTGATAAACTTCCTTGTTTTCTGTCTTTGTTTTGCAGAGAGATGTCTTTTGTTGTTACCTCTAGGGATTTTATCAATAAGCTTGTCGATGGACGGCTTTCTCAAGAGAAGTGGATAGCCGATGCTGACAATCTAGCTTAGAGCGGGACTTTGATTCATTTTCAGAACATGCGAGTAAAATCACAATCCCGAGATGGCATGCTGGAAGCTGCAATTTATTGAACACCAAATGATGACCGACTCGTGGAAGACTCTGACTCCACTAAGCCGCGAGGACCTATTTGCACTTTCTTCTTGTGATCTTGAGATCCGGAGGACCTGACTGTACATTCCTGTAATCTTGAAGCTGCGAGGACCCTATTGGAGAAACTCTTGCTGCAATCTTGAAGATACACTGACCTGTTGGATAAAACTCTTGCTGTAATCTTGAAGATACACGGACCTGTTGAACGAGACTCTTGCTGCAATCTTGAAGATACACGAACTTGCTGGACGAGACCCTTGTTGCAATTTATCGAACACCAGATGGCGGCGGCCCGTGGAAGGCTCATGACGTGACATTCGAGGAAACTTTGGACCTGTCGATCTTTCAACCCATCAAGGAATGCTTTTTCACTCGCGGACATCATTTAAGAAGTTTGCGGTGATGCCGAAGATCCAGATCAAAGCGGGACTTTGATTCGTTTTTGCGAGTAAAAATCATAGTCCCGAGGCAGAGTGCTGGAGAGCTACTAAGAAAGAGAGTTGTTTCTGCTTTGTTGATGTTACAGTGGAGTATCAATCCAACGAAAAACTTGTGCAATTTCCAGTATCCAACCCCATTGATGGGTCATGTGAACGTTGAGGGTGTTGCTGAGAAGGAGAATGGCCTTTGTTTTCCATGATGTTGTTGACATCAGGGACATGATAGACAACCTCTAGAGGTTGAGCAAATACAAAGACTTGTTCGTTATCCAAATGCTAGGAGTACGACATCTTGTACCGCACCAGAAGCAATCAACTCCATACCAATGAAATGTATTGTTTCTCATATTTTTATTTTTTTTGGGTAGCTGAACCTGAGGTAACTTTACAGGCTGCCTACGTATCCGTTGTGGGATCAAGCTTTAATGTAGTTCGATTTTTTTATTTTTTTTTGTGTGCTCTAAGTTTTGCCTAGACTGTCCTTTTAGATTTTCAGTCTAGCGAGCAAGAGTACAAGAGTTATTGAACCTTTTACAATTTTGGTTGTATAAGCCAAGAGTGACATGCATTTTAAGCTCATGCATCAAGGAGCGTTGTGGACTTTAGACTCGTATCAAGGAGTGTTGTGGACACTTTAAACTTGTATCAAGGAGCGTTGTGGACACTTTAGGCTCATATCGAGGAGCATTGTTCTATCATGGATAGTATTGTTTGAGAAACTTGCAGTTGATAGGACCAAGACGAACTCCATCGGGTGTTGAAAGAATGTAAGCGCCGTGGGTGTAGACTTCTCTCACCACATGCGGTTCATCCCACTTTGGATCAAATTTCTCTCCAGACCGATGTGAAAGAATGATGGGCCTTCGAACTGCAAGTACTAAGTCACCTATTTGGAAGGAGCGAGGTCGAACTTTCTTGTTGAAAGCTCGAGACAAGCGAGCTTGATAGCACTCGAGGCGTTGCTGCGCTTCTAACCTCTTTTCGTCCAATGCTTCGAGTTCAGCAAGACGTAGCTTTGTATTTTCATCACCTGTGAGGCCTTCTTGGATTGCAATCCGTAGTGACGGAATTTGGCGTTCCAATGGAAGTATTGCGTCGACTCCATAGACAAGCGAGTAAGGTGTGGCTTGTGTAGGAGTGCGGTATGAAGTCCGGTATGCCCAAAGTGTTTCACCAATCCGTTCATGCTAATCCTTTTTCGACTTGGAAACAACCTTCTCAAGGAGCTTGCAAAGAGTTTTATTGAAAGCTTCTGCGAGTCCATTTGCTGGCGCATTGTACATTGTAGAGCATCTTTGTTTGATTTCGAACTTTGCACAAAATTGATCCATCAAGGCATTCTTGAATGGTTTTCCGTTATCCGTTACTATGTAACGGGGGACCCCATAGCAAAAGACAATATTATTTTTGATGAAGTCTACAACCTTTTCTTTCTTAACTTCTTTGAGAGGGATTGCTTCTGCCCATTTGGAGAAATAGTCTGTCGCAGCAAGAATGTAGAGGTGTTGTTTAGAAGATTTTGGGAGTGGCCCAACAACATGAAGTCCCCAATTGTCAAAGGGCCAAGATGCTACTGTTGGGTGAAGCGGCTCGGGTGGTTGGCGAATGAAGTCTCCATGGATTTGACATGCATGACATCTTTTGGCAAACTCGAGCGAGTCTTTCACCATGGTTGGCCAATAGTACCCCATTCTCTTTAGGCGATCATGCAACTTTGGTCCTGACTGATGAGCACCACAGATACCTGAATGAGTTTCTTCAAGGGCCTCTTTAGCTTCATCATTTCCAAGACATCTCATCAAGATGTCATTGAAAGAGCGACGATACAGCTCATTGTTGAAGTATAGGAATCGGGGCGCACGACGACGAATTTCAGTCTTGTGCTTGAGATCATTCGGTAATTTTCCATATTGAAGGTATTCAATGAGAGGTTGTCTCCAGTCTTCAACCTCAATCTCGAACACTTCAATGAAATTTGTTGCTTGTTGAGCGATGTCATGGTGGATCAAGTGAGGGATGACCCATCTCTGACAGACAGGAACCGTCATCACTTCTTCTTCAAGTACAGCTAAAGTTGCTGCAAGGTTGGCCAAAGCATTAGCTTGTTTATTCTCATTTCTTGACACATGCAACATAGTGATGTCTTCGAACTGACTTATGAGCTCAGCAGCATAAAGATAGTAGGGGATTAGATTAGGCTTGAGGACGTCGTACTCTGTCAAGAGCTGGTTGATGACGAGCTTTGAATCTCCATACACATTGAGCTGGTACAACTGCATGTCTCGGGCTAGTTCCAATCCAATTATGAGAGATTGATATTCGGCCACATTGTTTGAACATAACTCTGCCAACGTGAAGGCGAATGGAAGAACTTCATCTTGTGGAGTTACAAAGACGACTCCTGCTCCTGCTGCATTCTTTCTTGCAGCACCATTAAAAAACATCTTCCATGATGGTATTACATCAGTGTAGAAGATCTCTTCATCGGGCAAGTCTTGAGATAATTCCCAATCAGCTGGGATTGGATGATCTGCGAGGAAGTCAGCTACCGCTTGACCTTTTACTGCCTTCTGAGGGATGTAAACGATCTCAAATTCTGACAGGAGAAGTGCCCATTTGGCGAGCCTTCCCGATAGAACCGGTCTCGTCATTATGTATTTGAGTGGATCGGCGTGAGAGATAAGTCTGACTGTGTGTGACAGCATATAGTGCCTCAACTTCTTTGTAGCGAAGATAAGAGCAAGACATATCTTCTCAATGGGTGAATAATTCAATTCTGCCCCCACCAGAGTTCGGCTCAAGTAGTAGAGCGCATTTTCTTTGCCATCATGATTCTCTTGTGCCAATAATGCCCCCAATGACTGCTCCTGAGCACTGATGTAAAGAATCAGTGGTTTGTTGGGGATAGGCGCTGCTAAAACCGGTGCTTTGAGGAGATACTCTTTGATGCTTTCGAAAGCTTTCTTACAAGCATCATCCCATTTGAACAATGCATCTTTCTTCATCAACTTGTTAAAGGGGTGACACCGCCCTGCTAGGTTTGAGATGAACCTCCGGATGTAAGCGAGACGACCTTGGAGGCCTTTAAGCTCGTGGATATTCTTAGGTTCTGGCATATTGTGGATAACATTGATTTTGGCTTGGTCAATCTCAATACCGCGATGTCGGACAACAAACCCGAGGAATTTGCCTGAAGTGACCCCAAATGCACACTTTAAAGAGTTCATCTTTAATTGGTACCTTCGAAGTCTGATGAAAATGTCACGAAGGTCTTGAAGATGATCCGCTCTCCTTTTTGATTTTACCACCAAGTCATCGACGTAGCATTCAACCTTTGTGTGCAATACATCATCAAAAATCTTTTGCATAGCACGTTGATAAGTGGCACCAGCATTTTTTAGTTCAAACGGCATCACTTTATAGCAGTAAATTCCCTTTGGTGTACGAAAGGCTGTGAGTTCTTCATCCTTTGGATCCATACGAATTTGGTTATAACCAGATGAACCATCTATAAAGGATAAGACTTCGTGTCCTGTTGTAGCATCGACCATGAGCTCCGTAATTGGCAATGGAAAGTCATCTTTTGGACATGCATTATTCAGGTCGCGAAAATCTACGCATACTCGGATTTGTCCATTATTCTTCTTGACTGGGACAATATTTGCAATCCAACTTGGATACTTCACTTCTCGGATGAAATCAGCTTCGATCAGCTTGTTGACTTCAGCTTCGATCTGTGGAACCAGTTCAGGCCGATAGCGACGCTGCGCTTGCTTGATGGGGCGAACGCCATGTTTGATAGCTAGGTGATGGATTGCTACTTTGGGATCAAGCCCGGGCATGTCCTTATAATTCCATGCAAAAACGTCTTTGTATTCTTGCAGTAGCTTGAAGTAATCAGCTTCTTCCTCGGGACTTAAGAGTGCACTGACAAAGATAGGGCGCAGTTCTTCTTCTGTACCAAGGTTTAATTGTTTGAGCTCGTCGACGGTAGCTTGCCCCCCTTCTTCGAAGACTGGAGGAGCACTTTCTAGTTCATCGTTTGAAGATGATGACTCTTCTTCGACAAGCTCTTGGATAGTAATGTGATTGACGGTGACAACATCTTCGGTCTCACTCATCTCAATTTGATTTGTTCAAGATTGTTTTCCTTGGTTAGTGGAGATGATAATGCGTAGCTTTACTGTCAAAACATCTATTGTTGAGACTTCCAAAATTGCTTGTCGTTTCATTTGCGATGGAATTACACTTTGTGGGTCACCAACATCTTTACGACTGGCATGCCTTTTCTCATGTCTACGTCGTCTTTTGGACTTGTTCATAGGAGCAGGTTCGTCTTCTTTTCCTTGTGCTCCCAAGGGGGTGAGTGCAGACTCACGCCATTGGAGATCTTGAGAGTTTAAGGTTGTATCACTTTGTGCTGTTCCTAAACGTTCAAAGACCGAAGTACCTTGTATTGGTGGGGCAAGTCGATCAAAGACAGATGTACGAGCTGAGGGGACTTTGTTTTCACAATCGTCGGCTACTTGCACTGTAATGTGTTGAGTAGAAACTTTCTCCTTTACTGAGATTTTGATTGGTGTTTGAGGTGTAGAGCCAACTCCTTGACGGTTGATAATGAACTTTTCTCCTTTTCGAACGAGTTGGGCCTGCGCCTTTGTGAGACCATGGATTTGGTCAAGAGGTTGAAGCTCGCCTAAACGTATGGGCTCACCTTTTCCATATCCAGCTGCTTCGAAGAGCTTTTCTGTCTTAGCTCCGTACCAACCCTCTGAATTTTCTTGGGTTGAGATGCCTTCCTCTTCTTCAAACTTTATTGTAGATGCGACAAATCCTACAATTGGTGGCCTTATAATTGTGGATTTGACGAGCGGTGCTACTAGAAGAACTAACTCATCTTGCAAAGTGTTTAGGTTGGCTTTCGAAAAAGTAGAATTGGTCTCTTTAGTCATCGCCACAAAAGGGAGTTGTCCCGGCTTTCGACGTGATTGCGGAATGTATTGAAGCACTGAGATTTGATTGGAGATATTGGTAGAGTTCTTCGTTGACTTGTTCGTTTCCTCTCCTTTTGATACTTTTTGAGCTTTCTCATCATTTTGGGACTTGGGGGGTGAAAAAATTTCAGCTTCTTTTCCTTTGTTGATGTCGAGTCTGCTAGAAGATGGTACCGAAGTTGGAAGTGCTTCTGAGAGGACTTCAGTCTCCGTGTAGAACTTAGCATCAGCAAAGTGTGTTTCAGTCTTCTCAAAAGGTCGACTCTCAGCAACAATCTTTCTCTGCATACCATCCTTGTAATACTTGAAGCATTGATGTCATGTAGATGGAACCACACCTGTCTCGTGTAACCAAGGACGTCCAAGCAGTAAGTGGTATGATGTCTTGCAATCAATGACATGGAAGAGTACTTCGGACTCCAAGTCTTCGATTGTGAGCTTTAAGCGGACCATTCCGATGGCTCTCTGCCCCCCTTAGTTAAAGCCTTGGATCACCAGCCTACTTCGACTCAATTGATCTGGAGAGATGCCAACTTTTCTCATCGTGCGGATGGGCATGATATTGGCAGCAGACCCGCAGTCAAGAAGAATGCGCTGAACTTTGTGTTCTTTAATGGATCCTGTGACATACAACGGCCTGTTATGAAGATGAGAACCAAGTTGTAGGTCTTCGTCGTCGAAGGTAATGGTGGCCATGCAAGAGGCACATGTCTCCGACTTCTTTTGAACCCAATCTTTTTCCTTGTACTTGTGGGGATTAGTCAAGGCTTGAGCGAGGCTGAGCTGAGTCTTCTCCAGTAGTTGTAGGGCCTCAAAGAGACTCAAGTGTATTGACGTCTCTTCAATGTCAGAGGTATCATCTTCTCCTTTGGGATGCTCTTCTTCATGAATTGAAGGGGATGATTGGTCGGCAGGTACATTGTTCATTTGTTCTTCTGATGTGTCTGACTCGACTTGGTAACATGAGACAGAGTAGGCCGGCTCTCGTTGCTGTTTTTGGAGAAACCACTTTGGTATAAAATCGCCAAATGTGATTGCCAAAGGAGGAAACTGCTGAAAAATCTATTCAGGATCAGCAGGAGGCACTTTGAATGCTTTTTTCTTCACTATCTTCTTCTTCTTCTTTGACTTGATGATTGGACGAGTCTTTCTTTTGGTCCGTTTTGCTCTTTGATTAAAATGAGGTGGTAGATGTTGCACACGTCGTCGCCGTCGTGTAACCAATGTCCAACCGTCATTATCGATGAGAGAAGATTCTTCTGTTGACTCTCGTTCAATTTTTGTAGGGAGACATTGTTGTTGATGTAGCTGAGACAATGGAATTTGCCCTTGACTGGATGCTATCACTGATATTGAATGGGGGATGCCAAAGCCAAGAGTTCCGGCTGTGACTTGCTTCAAATTTTGTGGCGGCCATGGTGCTTTTATTGCTTGAGGAGACAACATTGTTACAGATGATGAAGGTGGAATCAAACTGGGGTTGAAAGACCCAAAGGCAACACTCGTCATATTCGAGGCTGCCACATCATTGACGGAGTCAAGTTCAATCTTTCTTTGTCGAGCTAGGTCCATAATCTTCTCTTTGAGGACGAAACATTTTCCAACCGGATGGCTAATCAGTTGGTGGTATCGGCAGTATTTTGGGTCATCAACGCGACCCGCTTCCTTTGGACGTTTAGAGGTTAGCAATTCAATCAACTTTAGACTTAGCAGTTGATCGAGCATGCCAGATACCTCAGAGTCTGGAAAATGATATTCTGTTGCCTCGAGCTCCTTGAGCGTCATCCTGCCTTGCCCTCTTTCTTGAGATGTGCCTGCCTTCGGCGGTTCCTGCTTCTTTTGGCTCGAGATCTTGACCGGCTTGGTGGTAGTAGTGGTGATCATAGCCTCCTTAGTTTTGGAGAGTTTGGATGTGTTCCACTGCTTCTTCTCCGACTTGAAAGAATCGATCGGTCGTGGATCTCCATGTGCGGCTATACTGAGCTCCATGTCATGAGCCCGTGTAGCTAATTCTTCAAAAGAACGAGGCTTAATCCCTTTGAGGATGTAAAGAAGCCCCCAGTGCATCCCTTGGATGCACATCTCAATAGCAGATGGTTCAGAAAGACGATCCTTGCAGTTAAGAGCAAGATTCCTCCACTTGTCGATGTAGTCAATAACAGGTTCATCTTTCACTTGTCGTACAGCGGCAAGCTCCACCATGCTCACTGTCCTTCTGGTGCTGTAGAAGCGGTTGAGAAACTCGCGCTCCAGTTGATCCCAACTGTCAATGGAACCAGACTCTAGATCGGTATACCAGTCGAACGCATTCCCTTTGAGGGAGCGAACGAACTGTTTCACCATGAAGTCTCCATACGTGCCGGCATTATTGCAAGTCTCGATAAAGTGAGCAACGTGTTGTTTTAGATTGCCTTTTCCATCGAACTGTTGAAACTTTTGCGGTTGGTATCCTGTCGAGAAGCGCATTTGCTCAATGCGTTGAGAGTATGGCTTGGCATAGACCAAGGAAGATTGTGACGCACCCCCGTACTGAGCACAAATGGTATCGGAAATCATTGCTTGTAGCTGCTGGATAGAGAGCGAAGCAATTGATACTTGGTGACCGTCCCGAGTGGGATCTCGCGAGCCGGATGCATTCCGGTTTTGTTCCTCTGCATCACGATGTCCTTGGAGAGTGAACCCTTTGTTTTGTTCTTCCGCTTCACGAGGGCCTCAGAGATTGAACCCAAGGGGATTTGTCGGTCCTTGATTGGATTTATCTGCTTGGTTATTCTGCTCCAAGCGGCTTACCAAGTCTACAATATGGGCATCTTTATCCTCAACTGCCTTTGTTAAATTTGCAATTGCGTTAGACATTTGTGCGATCTGTTCTTCAATCGTCGCTGCTTCCATCATCATGACAGACCTGATGGAGGTATGTGTCTCAGAATTTGAATGATTCTGATTCTGCACTTCTTTGGAGGATCGACCTTGAGAAGGAGAGGTCACGGAAGATGTTGACCCTACGCTAGACTGCGCATCGGAAGGATGACTGGAGGACATACCCTCAGGCATCCTAGCCCGCGCAGTCTTAGCCATTTGCATCGTTTTGGAGACGCGTTGCTTGCGATGCTGGGAGAGGGTCCCAACCAAGTGAGAGGTGCCAGACTGCGTCATATGACGTGTTGCTCGCCGATCATCACTAGTAGCTGGTGTAGATTCAGGTGCAGAAGAGGTTGTGTTCCTCTTTCCATGGATGGCGGTGGCTGCAACAACAGTTCTCTTAGGGGCCATTGATGCTGCTTAATTGTTTGCTGACTGAAAGATGAGAGGTAGAGAGAGTCCCACCGGGCGTGCCAAAAATTTGTCGACACAAAATTTCGTAGACGAAATAATGATGAACAAAATATTTTATTTTCAGTTTGGTACAACTCTCAAGAAATCCTCTGATTAACAATCAGAAATTTCTAAAGTAGAAGATAAGGGCCGAGGCGTGATCTCGATCTTCTTTGAAAGTGTTGATGTAGCTTTTCCTTTCTTCCGGGCTTCGCGCTTAATCGGTTAGAAAGTGATTTTGGAGGAGAACTGGCTTCTTTGCAGCTTTGTCTTCTCCGGAATGATTTGATTTCTTTTCTTTGAAGGCTAGAGAATGCTTCTGAGTTCTCTTCTTTGGCTTCTTCTGAATTTCTCTCTAAATTTCTGAATCCCCAAATCTCTAGCTTTGGGTCTTATTTATAGACTTTTTAGAGATAAGGATCTTAAGAGTCCCATTCCATTTAGTGGTTTAAGGGACAAGAGATTTTGATAAGCCTCACCCATTTAAAGATAAGGATTCCAAGAGTCCCACTTTATTTAGTGGTTTAAGGGACTTAAGAGATTTTGATAAGCCTCACTCATTTAAAGATAAGGATTCCAAGAGTCCCACTTTATTTAGTGGTTTAAGGGACTTAGGAGATTTTGATGGGCCCCACCCATCTTCTTAGGTATTGAGTCCACAATCAGGTTTTTTGTGTTGACGGATCGACCCACTTATCGAGTGTGTGACCCATTTAGATTTGGACTTGAGTTTTGAGTTTATGGGCTTTCTACTTCGTGCCCAGACCCGAGCCGTAAGAGGCTCATGCCTTGTCATTAGGCCCAATTTAAATGTATAGGGCTTTTTAATGATTTTAGGCTCTTTGTACAATTTTACGGGTGTGTAGGGACCTTCGTGTAAAATCGAGAAAATTTAGGGTTCTACACCTGTCTCTCTCTAATGTCAAGTTAAGCATTAAATTTAATACTGGTTGTAGTCAGGTGATAAGTGCTTAATTTTGCTTAATTATCCCTATTTAAATAAGCATTATCATACTTCTTTGGTTTATATCTTCATTTTTACACGTAAAGTGGTGTATTCTCTTCTCACCATTGCGTTGTCCTCTTTCTCTTAATTTTCATAATACATTTGCATGTATTCATACATGTCTTGGAAGGCCGCATGCAAAATATTTTTAAGAGAGACTTATTACGTGTATTTATTTTTTGTAGAAATCCTAACCCTAGACTACTCTCGGGATTCAAGAAGTCCAAAGTTTCAAATAGCCCATGTTCAACTCAAAGATCTAAAGGAGTTAGAGTCCAAAGAGCCAAGCCCAAGCCAAAAGTCTAAGAAGCCAAGTCTCAAGTCAATGAGTCAAAGCCTAAGAGCAAAGCCCAAGACCAAGTATAGAAAGATTATACAACATGGTTGGAGAATCTTAGGAAGATATAGATTAATATGATTTTGGCATAAAAATGGTGGAACTCTCTTGAATTAGAAAGAAGAAGTGTGCTATATTGATGTTTTTATTTCATAAAAAATGAGAAAGCCTATTTTGGTCACAAGAACTCTTTATTTTGGGTGGATTTTGGAATTCAAGTAAGGAGCTTAATGGAGGCCAACTAAATCTACAAGAAAAGCAAGAAATTTCGTGGATGGCTAGAGGAATGCTATTATTTAGCAACCAATCTCAAACAAAGAATGAGAATTTCCTGGATTCCCGCCTAATCTGGATAGTACTTACTAATTTAGACATAACGTTTGACTCAAAATTTAGATTAAGGCAAGGTTTGATGTTTTGGAAAGAAGACTTAAAGGGGAACAAAATTGTATTTCACGAAGATCTCCTAATTCGAACGTTTAAGGGGTCAAAACATGTCATCAAGAGGAGGAAAGTACAATTTTGGTTGGATTTTGGAATTAGAAGTTTCTCTTTTGTTTTTTTTCCCTTCTCTTCTTCCCTTTAGTCTATATAAATCTAAAGTGAGAGACTTTTGGGGCTCTCTGATCTTTTCTCATTCTCTTTTCTTCTTTTAGCTTTTTTTTGACTTATTTTATTGTAGTGTTTGGAACACCATTAAGGAGGATGACAACTCCAATCATGGTGGGGTAAACACCTTTCTAAAGTTAGAGATTTGAAACCTTTTTTCGATTTATGTGGATGATGTGGATGGTTTGATCATTAATTTCAATTGAATAGTTCTTATTTTGGTTAATTGTTCTTCTTTATATGCTCTTTGATTTCATATGATCTATTGATATATAGAATGCTTGGATCCCCTGTGAGTTAGATACAAAGTACTCTTCAAATTTCTCTAATTATTCAATTGAATTTAATGGTCAGTGGTTTTATCATATAATTTTTCATCTAGATTAAATATTTATTTAATTCTAGATGTGTTTTCATCCAAATCTAAGCATAAGGAGGGATATGTGGATTTTCCTGAAGCCTTAGACCTCTTTTTCATTGCTTTACAGTTATCAGTGATTTTTGCTCCATTCTCATTGAGTGGAAAACCGATTTTAAATCTCTCTTCTCTTTAGATTTCGTTTCCTTAATTCTTGTTGCACAATAGTCAATCCCTGTAGATTCGACCATGTGCTCACCAGATACATCAACTGTGTCACTTGTGCACTTACAAGTATATTATTTTTACTCTTGATTTTATGTCCATTAATTTAGATTAAATTAAGTTGTAACATCAGGATGATGTCTTATATTAATTAAAACACAAATATCTCAAACTACCCATATGCTCTCTTTGATACGTTGTAACAATGTATCCATCACACATTGCAGATGCATGAGATTTGCACATTATTGGTTAAGCGATGCTATTGCCCAATCAACGTGATCACTGCTAGATACTTCTAAAAAATTTCAATGAAATACAATGAATAGATCAATATTTACTTTAGGCATATCATTGTTTTTATTTTCTTTAGCCTAGGTAGTTTTCTTTCTTCAATGGAAGTCAAAATTTAAATTTTAATATTCTTGGATTATTTTCTACGATTCTGATCATCCAATTGTATTAGTCATTGTCTTGTGAGGGGTCGATAGATTATAACCAGGGGCCAAAGCACATGTATCACGAAAAAATTATGGGGCCTGGGTTTCGGGGGTGTACCCCCCGATTTTTTTTTTAGTAATATTGGGTTCATTGTGGTCATAAAATTTGTAAATGTTACATTCCAATAAAAGTCTAGTCACAAGGGTCTTTCTTTTAAATTAGATTAAAATCCTATTTGCATGAACTTAGGGTTTCGATGAGGCGGCGAGATATTGCTAAAGCTATTGCTATTGACCACCGAGAGATTAAGATTCCGGTGAGAGAAGCCATTGGTGTCGGCTGCTAAGAGATTTTTTTTTTTTCTTGATATTTTCTTAATTTAAAGTCTACTGAATTAGTAAAGTAGAAAAAATAAAGAGTAAACAACTACAAAATGATTGTCTTCATTGGTCCACGTCCTACTTTTAAATACTTACTAACTATGGTTAAGATTCACTGAATCCTAGGATTAAGCAATTCGACCTTGGTTTTAAAAAAAAAAAAAATTTCTTAACTTTAATTTAATTAAACTTAAATAGGGTTAAAAGAGTGTTAAAAGGGCCACAAAGACACAGGGTAAGTTAAATATTGGAATCACTGCTCATTGAACCCAATGTATAAGTACTACGTAAGTATATACTTTGAAAGGCCTTAGATTGTGTATGGCGAAGCCAGAAAGGGCTTGTCTCGGGTATCCATAGAATAGATGACATGTGGTGGTGAAGTCAAAATCATGGGGCTCATGATTTTGACTTCTCCAACCATAATGAGACAAGTGGCGATAAGGGTGTGAGAAAAAGGGAAGGATATCAAGTGGGGAGAAGTCAATATCATGAGAAAAAATAAAATGACTTCTCCCATTTTTCATGCCAAGTGTCACACAATGTATGGACACCCGAGACCATTTTTTCTGGCTTAGCCAGACAATCCGAGGCCAATTTGAAAAAAAATGAGGGGCCATGCTCCTCCCCTCCGCACCCACCTCCTCTCCTGATTATAACACATAGCTAACATGTGTTGGGTCATATCATGAGTATGTACGAAACTCTACATTTCATTCGTCTAGTTAGCCCATTAATACATAGGTGCCCACCTACTTACATGTTTGGCCTATCTCCATTAGTGGGTCATCCCTTCTATCTCTTGTAACGTAAAGAATAAATCTAGTCAATAGCTAATTTTTATCCCAAAAATATCTAATTTAATTATTTTTTATATAAAGAAGTTAACAGTTATTCATTTATAAATTCATTATGTCTATAAAATTAAAGGATCATATATTGCCCTCTCAATTATTCCTTCAGTGTTCAATTTCATTATTAATAAATTAATTAAGAAATTTGACATTGAAACTACGGTTGAACCTTTCATTTGCAATACATCAATTTGCTAATATAACTTAAAGGAAAATAGTTAAACTATCCATCAATGAAAGAGACTGGATGGATAGACACTTAATAGTCCACAAAAGTTTTAATCATGTACTAAACTTGTCCAACCCAATGTATGTATGATTGGAATTTTGCTGAACTATTTTTTCGGTGGTCGATATCATTTACCTACATCAGTAGAATCAGCCGGTTAGAAGTTAGCATGAGTAGTAGAGCTCTTGCTACTCGTACCCGGGGGGATTGGATCTCAGACCTTCCCCTTGGAAGGCCACACCCCTACCACTCACGCAAGAGGGGGGTGTTGGATTTTGCTAAACCTTAATGGGTGTACCTATATTCTAAGTCCAACCCAAATGTTTTTATTTAAAAAGTCCATTCTTAATAAATATATTTCTCTTTATTTAGGTTGTTTAGAATAAAAATTTAAACCGATCCATTGCTACTGAGAATAACCGTTACTATATTGTTTGCAAATATTATATTATCATAAAATTAATATAATGAGCACAGTCAAGAAATCATGGTTATAAGTAGTTTCTAGTGGGGTTGTATTCGGCCGGGCTTGGCCAAGCCCGGCTCGGCTTGAATGGATTTGATCAAGACTTGAAGCTCGGCTCGGCCCGAAATGGAGCTTGAAAGTGCTCGAAGCTCAGCCCGAATTCAAAATTGTGGCTCGAAGCTCAGTTTGCTCGAATTGATTAAAGCTCGAGGCAGGCTTGGCTTGGCTCGAGCTCGGCTTGAATCCTTTTTTTTTTAATAACAATATTTCATATTATTTATATATATAATAATGATATATATAAATAGTATTTTTATTTTTTTAATAATATTCGAGCTGAGCCGAGTTCGAGCCGAACCGAACCGAACCTCAATTGAGTCGGGCCGAACCGCACAGGGGTTGGCTCGAGTTCTGCTTGATTGAGTTTTCAGGCTTTTTTTTAGGCTTGGCTTGGCCCGTTCAAGCTTAAAATTCGGTCCGATCTCGAGCCGAGCCGCATCAATGGGCCGATCAGGCTCTGTGCTGCCCTAGTTTCTAGTGATAGTTCTTCGTCAATTGCTAAAATTTCATCACTAAAGCCCTTTTTATTGTAGTGATAGAAACAATATCAATTTTGTCAATTTTATGAGGTCATTCCACTTATTAGTAAAAATATGGCCACAAATAAGATTCCCACTAGGGGTGGTTATTGAACAAAATGTTCGTGAACTACTCGGCTCATTAAAAGCTCGAGCTCATTTGCTTATTTATTAAATGAACCGAGCTTGAACACCATTTTCGAGTTAATTCGTTTAGTAAACGAGCCGAACTTGAACACACCCATACTCGGCTTGTTAAAAGCGCGGCTCAATTATGTGTATATATATATATACTTAATTTTGTTTCATTGGGTTGTGATAGATTCGCGCATGAACTGATCTCAATTCCTAACAAGTGAAATAGATAAGATGTCTAAGTGAAAGAATTAGCTTGCAGGGACGTTTGTTTAGTCTCACATTGGGAAGAAACAAATGTATTGAGAACTTTGTTGGCCTATAAAAAGGTAAAACTAGTGGTAATAGAATTAAAAGTTGGCAAGCTTAAGCTAAGCCAACACGTTATGTGTGCGAGTCGAGCCTATGCAAAAGCTTGGCTCATTACAGTATGAGTGTGTTCAAGCTCGGGATTGAGCACACAACTACTTAGCTTGGCTTTAAAAAAACTCTAAGTTTTATTTAAAACTAATCATGTTTAATCAAGCTCGCTCTCGGCTCGGGCCGAGCCGAGTTCGAACACCGTTTCTTCATTTGCAAATGAGTCGGCTCGGCCCGATAGTTATTGTACTAACATTAGCTAGCACACCAACCCACTAAGCAATCTTTCAATAAGACTTTTTTTAAAAATATAAATAATCCAAAAAGTTTATTTATTCATTTACAAGCTACCAAGGTGTTTGCTTGCATCTATGCGCTTAGTCCAAGAAGAATTTTTTTTGGAAGGTAATTGAAAAAACAAATAGCAAATGTTAAAACTTGTTAATCATAGGTTAAGGACAATTTAAGTGTATGATAGTTATTGTACTAACATTTTGAACGAAAGTCCAACGGAACTAAGGGTTGAGGCTTTTTTAATTTATTTTTGAAGGCATGTGCATACCCCCCCAACCACAGGCACTAGGTAAGTAGGGATAAATCCCTGAGGGTGGCTAACAAGGGGTAGGGAATTCAACTCAAGACCTCTGCTTCCTTATGCATGTTATTAGCTAGCACACCAACCCTCCGTTGGTTGGTTGGATTACCAGCTCCATAAGTGAAAACTGTGTTTTTGTGGGTTACGCTTAAACTATGAAGTCTCAAAACGACAAAAGTAACAACATCCTTTAGCCGTGAAACACATTTGTCTATCACTATTTATCACTATTTTGTGATGTTGCTCAACGGCTAAATTAAGGATGGCACTTGGCCAGTTAGTTTAGTTGGTAAAGTCTGTCACGACCCAGAATTTTAAAATAATATTGGAGGCCTTGACTATCATTAATTAGCATTATTTATTTAAGTTTAATATTAAAATAATTAGACCGATAATTTAGTCCGATTTAACTAAATTAATATTATTGGGGTTTAACTTGAGACTTTAATTGTGGTTAAGTTAGCCTAGTTAACCAAACCCGACACCCGGTGTGTACTAGAAAATCCAATATTTTCCCTGCTTGGTGTTTTGACATCGCGCACGCCTGTCGACTGCCAAAAAGTTGTGCGGTCGCGTCGCAAGTCAATCGGTCGCGTCAAGTCTAGTACACCAAGCACATAGGGTACAAGTGATTGATTAATTTCAAAAAAGAAAAAAAAGAAAGAGAAAGTCAAAAAAATGGTGGGTTTCTTGCCACCTCACCACCCACCTCATCATCACACCTACACCTACACGCCACCCCCTCTCCCGCTCCTTTTCTTGGCTATTCATTCGAATGAATTTCCAATCGTTCGAACAAATCCATGAATTTCAATTGAGTGAACGTTCCAACACCCATTTCCGTTTGATATGCCTTAGATCGGTTCGAGCGAATTCGCACATAATTGTTTTAAAAGGGGGAGGGGGGGTTAAGTCCAATTTTTAGGGTTTCAAACCCTAGGTCTATAAATAGAAAGTCTAATTTGTGGGTTTAGAGTATTCTAACTCTTTCTACCAAATTTGACAAAGAAATGGAAGAAAACATAACTTTCTAAGGAAAACTCTTGAAGAAGCAAGGAAAAGCCTGGATTTCACTCCTCAAGCCTTTCTAAAGCACTAGATCGAAGGAATTCGATCTCAGAAGGTCAATACTCTCTACTAAATAATCTTGTTGAAATCCTATATTGAAAGAAGAGAAGTGATTAAAAACACTCGATAGTAGGTGCTATTGAGTTTGTGATCGTTAGATTTTAGAGACTCTTGAGACTGGTGTAAACGGAAACACTTTCGTTTACGGAAGCTAAGCCAACTAGTCGGCTCAAGAGTTACATACGACTTAATGCCTTCATCATGCCTTCATCAGTTATCACTATCCTTTATTTATTGACATACAAGTGTTTATTTCCTTCTCTCTCATCTTCGCCAACCAACTCCTTCAAATACTGGATCACAATCAATTACAATTGAACTTTCTTCAAGTTCAATCGCACCTAGGTCAACATGTGTCCTTTTTAATTCATATTAACTATGGTTAAGTTTCACTAATCTTTAGGGTTCAACAATATTTAACCTTATTTTATAAAAAATATTAACACGAAGGGTTAAAAATTCTTAACCAGTTATTTTCTAATTTTTTTCTTCTAAAAACCAAGTTTAGATTGTGATCTGGTACCGGCACCCTCCAATTAGGTGCACAATCGGGGCTTCACCATTCATGGGAAGATTTCCTAGTCAACACTTGTTCGCCGCAAAGCCTCTAGGCACAAGGCTATGAACAACATTCCTCTTGCTTTCACCTGCCCTGATAGATCATATCTAGAATATTTTAAGGATAGGTCGTGTCATCGGATCGATAAAAATATTCCTCCACGAGGATTTTCTCGGCTTGGCCGACATAATCAAAGGGTTCACAGTTGCGCATATTGTTAAGATTCACTAACCCTTAGGGTTCAACAATCTAACCTTGATTTTTAAAAACAATATTAAAAAATAACTATCGTTAAGAATTTATAACCCTTAAGGTTAATAGTTTTTAATAGGAATGAAACCCTCGACGATTATAACTGGACTCGAGAGAATCCGATTTACGCCCCTGAGATTACCACATGTTCCTTTTGACATCTCTTAATTGTGGTTGAGATTCACCTACCCCTAGGGTTCGCCCACCAAGCCTCAGTTTTTTTGAAAAAATATTTTAAAAAATTCACCATGGTTAGAAAAATACTTCAATATTTTTAATATTTTTTACTCAAAACTAAGGAAAGGTGGGTGACCCCTAGAGGTGAGTGAATTTTAACCATAGTTAAGGGGTGTCAAAAGGGACATGTGGCAACCTCAAGGGCGTAAGACTCCCGAGTTCAGTTATTACCGTCGAGGATTTCATTCATTTTACATATTTTTTTGAATAAATAAGGTTAGATTTTTTAACCCTAAGAGTTAATAAATCTTAACTACAATTATTTTGGGTTAAAAGGGACTTGTGTTGACTTATGAGTGCGATTGAACTTGAAAAGTTCAATCACAATTGATTGTCTTCACTTGATTCACGGAGAGGAGAGCGAGAGGGAATAGAGGAGAACTTTTGTACACTCTTGAGCCGATTTAGAGGTGTCTAGGCTTATTTGAGGGGAAGGGAACAGTCGACTAAGATAATTTACTTTGTTTCTGTCAGCCAACACTAATTTCAAGGGCTCAACTCAACGCTCACGAACTCGATAGTACCTACTATCGAGTGTTTTTAATCACTTCCCTTGAAAGAAATGATGAAATCCATGTGTTTAATGCAAAACCTTTAGTTATACTCTACTAAATTGCTTATGTGGTGAATTCTTGATGAAAGAGAAGATATGATGTATTGATTGTGATGTAAAATATATTAAATAGATGGAATTATGTGTTTAAATTATATGTGAGCATGTTTAAGACTATGAATTGGGAATTGAAATGCATATGTCATGTTATTGGAGTTTTATTGCCAATATGTCACTCGGACATGGTATATGAGCACTTACAATTGCATGATCGAGGTTTTTTATAAGTACGGGTATCCGAAAAGTAAAGTAAAGAAGATGAACAATTGTAAAAGATCGATAATATTGAGAGGGTGATAGTGTGCTTAGATCAGGTACAACCACTAGTCACCTGATCTCAAATAAAACAAAAACAAAAAGATATTATCGGAAGAATGTTAGTGTGCTCAGACCAGGCACGACCACTATAGTTAGCTGATTCCAAATAAAATATTGAACAGAAATGGTATTGGGAAGATGTTAGTGTGTTCAGACTAGGTACAACCACTAGTCATTTGATCCCAAGTAAAAGAATGAACAATGATGATATTGGAAGAATGTTTGTGTGTTCAGACCAGGTACAACTACTAGTCATCTGATTCCAAGTAAAATATTGAATAGAGATGATATTGAGAGGATGTTAGTGAGCTCAGACCAGGTACAACCACTAGTCATCTGATCACAAGTAAAAAGAATTAACTCGGCTAAGTTAAGTGTAAAGTAATGAAATATGATAATCGGGAAGTAAAAGTCACAAATAAGCTTGTAGAAGTATATGGTTTTCAAAGAAAGCAACGTAAAATATATAGTTTTGAAAAGTATGCACATTAATATTGAAGTTACTATTTCTGTACTTCAATTTAAAGTATGCATATGTTTTGATTAATTGAGATATATGAACAATATATGAAAGCATATTATTGTTTATAACATCATTATTTAGTGGTTAGTATACATTGAGCCTTTCGATGCTCAACTGAACTGTTATCTTTGGCAAATCATTTTGATATCTGTGCTCCAAGATCCTGGGTCGATGAGGAGTACGTCGAGGAAGATCCTGAGGGAGATTATCCAGTGGAGGATAGGGGTCTTGACAGATGACCTTATCCAAATTTAGTTGAGTGAGGAGAGAGAGTGACTTATTCATATTTTGTTTAAGTGGGGATGTCCACTTCGTACCTTGTTTTATTCAACTCCTGTTATCATTTGGAATATTGCTTATGAGTTTTATTGTTAAGAAATTTTCAGTTTCCACTTTTAGTATGCCTTATTTACAGGATGGTTTGATGTGTAAGTCACGAGCCAAAGTTTCCAAAACTTGTAGGGGGATTTTGGGTCACGATAGAGTTGATATAAGAGCAAAGACATTAGGTCAAGTATAGACTAATCACCTAGTCTTAGTCTTAAACCTGTTGACGTCTCGATCGAATTTAATGTCTTTCGCTAGGAATACCTCAGTTGTATGCTTGTACTATTAGGTGTATACTTCGACGTATTATTATGCACTTTTATAAGCACTTCATGCTAATTAAATGAATATGTTCAAGGAACTTGGTTTCTAAGTTAGACTAATGGTTTACTGTTGTTCTCAAGATCTGATCACGAGACACGGTAATTGGGGTCGAGGTTACTTGACTAGAGGAAGTGGAGAGAAAACTTCATTAGGTGATGAACAGTCCAACCTCACACAAGTCTTGATGTCTATAGCAGAGACCATGACCATGCATGCTTGCAGCCGGACCGACTGCTGCTGCACCTCTTCCAATTCACCATTGTGACACGTGTCCCCTTTTAACTCTATTTAATTGTGGTTAGGATTCACCAACCCTAATGCTATGTTTGGTTACTAAGAAAATAGTGAAATTTTTTTTTTTTTGGACAAAACTAACTAAGAATTGTATTAGAAATCCAGAATTCTATGTTTCCACCTGATCAAGGAGACATGGTAGTCAATTTTATTATTAACGTAAGCCCAACGGAACTAGGGGTTGAGACTCTTTGTTTTGTGATTGCAAAATGATGAGTTAATTTGCAAATCTGTTATTCATAACAATTTATTTGCAAACTAGGTTAAACTCAGCAGCTTAGATGCAAAACCCAAAATAGGAAAAAGGAAAAACGAAGCTGTAGCTATTATTAAGCTTCAGCTAACCCAAAGTAGTGATATTACCAAACGAAAAAAAAAAAAAAAAAAAAAAAACTTCTCGCTCTTTAATGGCGGAAGGAAACCCTCGAATTGCAGAACTGCTAGCGAAACCTTAACATTCTATCCGATTTCTGATTTCATGGCGAGAGCTTGGGCTAAGGCTGTTTCAGGATCTTCATTCGTAGTTACTCCGCCCCTCGTTCGGTTTCAAAGGTACGTCTTGAAATCCTCACATCCTTCAAAAACTTGTTGGACAAACCATGGATTGTTTCTGTTCATTGTCGGAGATTTATGTGAACATTTACTACTTAGGTGACAGATCTATGCTGTACTTGATTGAGTTTTGTTTATTCGTTTTGTTTAGTAAATCTATGACGGGTTTGGGGAATGGGGAAGTTTAATGCTTAAATTTGCGATTTTATCATCACTATGTAGGATCTGGTCGTAAGTAAGGTGTTGAGAGATGTAGATCAGCTTAGAAACAGTCCTATCATGCTAAAATTTGGAGATTTTGAGCGGTCATATGGTTGGGGCCTTATAATTTTATGATGCATAGATTAAAGTATGTTGTTGTAAGCTGCCAGCTAGTTTAGTTGGTAGTCTCTTGGCGTCGTACCAGAGACCGGAGATTGAATCCCACCTACATTAAGGTTGGGGGGTTTATGGGAGGGGGAGGGCCGGAGGGCTACCCCTCATTGTGTAGCCCATAGGTCCATGTGGCCTCCAATGAACCTAAAAAAAGTATGTTGTACTATGAGGGGTTATGCAAAATTTCAACCCACACACACGTGGATATATATATATTATTTATTTTTATCTATTATAGATATTTAGGAAAATTATATGATCTTAGTATTTGATCCCAAAACAGTTTGAAGCCCACTCCTTGCAATTTTTTGATTAGATTGAAGACAAGTAGTTCAACAAGCACTTCACAAGTTATCAACATCATCAACAATTTTAATTTAACTTATTATACTCCTAAATATAGATGCAAACAAAGCAAATTCGAAGCGGATAGTAGTATATCTGATTACATATCTGATTATTCAAATTCGATTAAATATCATACGGATAGTGAAATAGAATATTTGTATCCAACTCTGATTAAAATACTAGAATCCAGATAATATCCGATCACTTAAAAGAAATTAAAAAAAAGGAAATAAACAGATAAATTTTATTTAAAAATATCAACATAAAATCTCATATATATTAAAAATAAATTAATGTATTAAAATTATGTATAAAAAGTACATATTAATTGGGTATTTTAGTCTTATAAACTTATAATGTATATTATGTATATATATTTATAGTAGTATATTATAAAATCGGTTGGATATTTATTGAATTGGATATAACAGTATCTAAATTCATATCTAATTATAAGCAGATAATAAAAGTACTATTTGAATTTGCTCCACTAGATACTTATTCGGATAAATATCCGAGCAAATGAATTTTGATACAGTTGGATACTAATATATTTTTAATGAGTAATCATGGGTTTCATTGAAAAGAGAAGCAAAAATACAAGGGTTCACTTTATTCACAAAAAGTGAAACTGGAATTTGATACTGATATTATCCATATTCTTTGACACCTTTACCCCTAAATAGTTTAAATTACCGTTGACGAGTAGGAACATAACGCCGTGAAAATAATAACAGAAACAATATCGCGCATAAAAATCACTCTCTACTTTAACACTTCGTTCACTACTGGCCTGGAGGAATGAAATGCCTTAATGCAATGCAAACCATTGGTTTTGCCCTTTCATTATATGTATATATTTTTTTCCTTTTTAAAACTGCTCTTAGATTGTCAATTTTGCACGTCAGATCATGGACTTATGCCCTCAAGAATATCAGGATGTTGGACTGCATCCCACAAGCTCAGATCATCCAGTCATGGGTTGCACTTAGAAGATCTTTGAATGGTCAAAAACCAATTTTGGAGGTAGCAAATCCATTTATCGGATGGTTAGTATGATATGATTTGGTATACCAGGTGTACCTGCCACTCGTGCCAGAGGTAAGATGTATTGTAGTTGTAAGTTATAATGCTACAAATGTATCCCATTTCATCCCTAGAAATTAAGCAAAACATAAATGTTGTTAACATATTTATTTTATAAGTTTTTTTTGGCGAATATACATGCTTTTCAATGCTAGACTTGTCTATTTTCTTGATTTCAATATGTAATTTGTTTGGAATCCCAAATGTGAACCTTCATGCTAAGTTCTCGATTTTTTTTGACAAATATGCGGGAATCATGAGTTCTTGATTTTCCTTGGATGATTGTGCAAAAAGTACATATCTATATGGGACATGTCCGGTATAATCAGTTTAATTTTCTTCAGAATGCATTGTAGCTGGGCTACTTTGTATTCATTTGTTCTAATTTTGCGTCTTTCCTGAAATCTTGATTGCTAAGACAGTTGAACTTTGGATTTTGATATGGGAGTGCAAGGACTACTTCATGAAGATTAATAAGTAAATATTTTTATGATAAATAATCAGAAATGGATGAAAATGACTCCAGCAAGCAAGGTTGATAAGAAGGCGGCGTTAGACGCAACAATGCTGTCACGTCCGTCGGAATCATCATTGTCTATAAAACCTTAATGGCTACATATGGATTCAGTTTTGGTAAATTCCCAATAATTCTCTTGTTTGTTTTCTTTGATTAGTTTCTTTTGCTTTTTTTCCTTTTCCTTTTATAGAGCACAAGCTTTTGTTTCCTTACAAACCCCAACAATTCAGGTTAGAATAATACCGATAAAAAAAAATAAAAATTCAGGTTAGAATAATGCTTATGCAACTTAAAGGTCTTATTTTCTTTAATACAAAATAGTAAATGAATAAAAAATAAAGGTATTTCTTTGCTACAATGTGGCATGGCATAGGCTTTGAGTTCAGATTGGGGTTAATTTCCCATTAATGATGATTTTAAGTTTGTAGCTCTCCACTCTCTCGGCCAGTGTGTCTGTTGCATTTCTATTGTACTAGTTGCACAGAAAAATATTGATCATGACAATAAGTGAACAAGGTGTAGGAGTAATATTGATCATGAAAATAAGTGAACAAGCTATCTCGATTTCTTGGTCGCTTTCTGGAAGCCCCGAGAGGAAAATAAACGTCAATCTATTTCATATGCTGAAGAAGAGATGCATGAGTTGTAGGTTATAATAATTAATGTTTAGGAATGAGGGAAAACAACCAAAAATAAATAAAATAAAGTTGTAACTTTAAGCTTCAAATAGACTTTTTGCGGAGGAGAAGAGAGGAGATGCCTTGTATTTCCAAAGAGTTGGCATCCTAGTTGTTACTTGTACTGTATGCATGGTGCTCATGACTTGGATGAGGTTTTGAACATTCAAGGAACCAATGGTTGATTGAAGAAGAATGGGGCCGTGCCACAAGATAGGAGCTGTGGAGGCTAAAACTTTTGATTTCGTTGAAGGTAATAATGAAGAGAGGATAGCATTGAAGATTTTCGAGAGGGGCAGAGGTTTTTGCATTTAAAATTGGCTAGAAAAGCTTGCGTGCTGGAAACTAGAACGATTTATTTCCGATTGCATCCACTCTCGTGACGATAAATATATAGCAGACCAGCTCCCTTGTTCTTGAAGCAAAATTCTAGTGGAAAAAAAAAGAAATGGAAGAGGGGACTTCATATTTGTGTCAGTGTTCCCTCACTCAGGGGGTAGGAAGCGGTGGATCATCTTCCTCGAGGGGCGATTTCGTGATGGTTGGCGTTGGGTGGCCGAAGCAATCCGAGAGTTAATGCCTTGCTAGGCATCTCATGCCTCACACCCGTCTAGCAAGGCCATACCACAGCCCCTTTCCGGCCCAAGTTGGCCTTCTCTGGCTCCGGGGGAATTGGTATTTCGTTCAGACAGGCACCAGTTGTGGAATTTGGGGGTGGGGGTTCAAAATATTTCTTCGTCTCAGGCGTGGCCGGATAGCTGGTGGAATCTGGCGCTAGTATGCGTCTTCACCAAGCCAGCTGGTGACTGGAAGTTGTTAGAGAGAATTGTCAATGTCATTCTGCCGGGAGACGAATGCTCTAGCCTCATCCCTTTCGGGGTCAATAAAGGAATCATTATGGTGAAGAAGTTAGCCATGGTTAGAGGGCTGAGCGCCTGTGACCCTTGGCCTCTGCCTAATGATGGTGCTCTCATTATGAACAGATGGTGGCCAAGCGTTAATGCCATGGTTTTAAAAAACGCCGAAACCGTTACCCGATACTGTTACGCTACGTATAGGTACCGTAACTTTTTCCGACATATTTTTTACTAAAAAATATCATTTTTTTTACTAAAAATATCATTTTCGAAGCAATCTGGGCTTAATACTTCTTCCTTACATTTTTAAATATTTTTTTTCTATTTATTGTGATTTTCTTAAGCAAAAAAAAAAGGCTGAAACCGTACCGTAACGGTTTCGGCCGTGTCCGTTACGGTATCCGAAACCCTTTTTTTGAACTATGGTTAATGTAGCTCATAGCTCTGTCTTTACCTCCTGTTTCTGGCTGAATATTGTGGGTCTCCCTTTCCATTTATGGAGACCAGACATTTTTAAATATATTGGAGATGCTTGTGGAGGGTTTTTGTCGATTGACTGTTCTTCCTCTTTCCTGAGCTGAGTGCAGTCCGCTCGCAGCCAAGTCGTTGAAACCAACCTGGATTTGATCCCTAGATCCATCTCGATCCCTGATGGGAACAGGGCGTTTTTGGTCGCCATCTATATTTCATCGGAGGTTGATCCCTATAGTTCCGATGAAGTCCAGGGTTTTCGTTCGGCTTCCCCGGGGACGTTGGCTGATCCTAGTTGGACTATCCGTACTTCCAGGCTCAAGCCTATCAGTTTGGTCAGCCACCCTCCTCCTGCTCTGTCTTCAATTTACCCAGGGTTAGTAGAGGGAGTTGTGTTGCCGGGGTGTTGGCTTGCAGATAGTCGTTCCCTGGTGGAGATTGCCTTTAAAAAGGGTACTGCAGCTTCGGATCTCCTGCATAGGAAGGGTAAGCACAGACCTGCTTTGGGTAGAACTTGGCGTGTACGCAAGAAGGCCATTAATAGGGGGTTCAAATCTCGGAGGGCTTTTCATATTGCCAGGGCAGGCTTTTCAGAGGATAGGGTGGTTGGAGGCTCAGATCATTGAGGCTCGATTCAAGCTTGTTCAGCTTTGGGCCGAGCTTCGTCTTGCAAGGTTTCTAACCAAGGTGGGCCTCGATCCTTAGCCTCTCCTGTTTACGCTCAGCTTAGCAAGTTGGGTTTAGTAAAAGATTGTGGGCTGGTTGTGGTGAGCCCATCGAGCCCCAAGTCCAAAGATCCGTTTGGGATCTATCCTTTAATTGCTAAGTTAGGCTCTTTGAAGAATGGTCAGGTCACCCCAAGCTTGTCTCGGGCCATTTTGAACAATGGTGGGGTAAGGAAGGGTAGTAGGATCTCTTTGGCTTCCAGGGATGGTTCACCTTTGTCGGCGGGGTCTACATTGTTACGACAATCGGAAGATTCGCGGTGGTTCAGATCTCACTCTTTTTCCTTTGCTACCGTGGGTCGCTCTCCCTCAGTGGCGCCTCGGTTATCCGTGGCTAGGGCATCGAGTGGTGGTAGTATCTGTAAGTCGCCTAGATCCAGCAGTGTTTTTCGGGGCTCTCCAGGGGCTCTCTAGCCTCGGTCCCCATGGGGACCCTTTGCTTCGATCCCTTGAGTCCTTCGCAGTCTCAGTGGTTCAGGTTAGGTAGTGGACATCTTTCAGGAGGATGCGACATCTTAGCAATGGGGTCCCCTCAGGCTTTCGAGTGGCCGCAGGCTAGTGGTGCTGTTTTCACCTCGAGCTTTCCAGCTTGTGGTGTGGAGGCGTCGACGACTCATGGGGTCGAGAAGGTGGATTGTTCGTCAGTGGAGCCTGCCTCTGTGGTTGGTGGCTCAGTCATCAATCTGATTAACTCAGGTACGTCGGTGGTTTCTGCCTCTTCTTGCTTTGGTTCTTCTTTGGTTGGGAAGGGGGTGGAAGATCAAAGAGTGTGTTGGTCCCCTGGTTCTTTGGTTGTTTCTTTTGGTGGGTGCCACACTGCGCCGGGTGCCCATGTATCTGGTGGGGAAGTTGCTAGGGCCCAAGGAGATAGTGTAGGGCCAGTTCAAGTGCCTTTGGAAGGCGTCTGCGATCCTAAGGCGAGACATGCAGTCTCATCCCAGAGCTTTCTAGGGGAAGGATGGGCAGGGTCGCCTCCCTCTCCGGTGGCTTATGTTGAGAGAGAAGATTCGGAGTGGGTTGTATCCAGGTTAGAGGCGTTTGGTAGATTTCTGGGCTTGTCCTTTGCGGGTCGGGAGAAGGAAGTTCGCGACCTGTTCAGATCTTTAGAATTGGAGTCGGGCATGAATGGTTGTCATAATTTGGAGGTCGATTCTGGGGGCGTGTCTAAGAAAATGCCGTTGGAGGTTAGAAGGTTGGTTAGTGGGATTAATTATGACAATCATGGTAAGGTAGGTAGTCGGAGTCGGCCTAGCCGAGGCAGAGGGCAGGTAGCTGGTTTTTAATGTCTCTCCGCCTCCTATCCTGGAATATTAGAGGGTTAGGGGCCATGGAAAAACGTTTTGCTGTGAAGAATCTTGTTTCCTAATTCAAGCCAATTGTTTTATGCCTTCAGGAAACCAAAATTGCAGTTATGTTGATAGTATCGCTCGTAAGTGTTGGGGTGAGGATCCTGGATGATGTGCGATTCCAGCTTTGGGGCATGCAGGGGTATTTTGATCCTATGGGACAAGGGAGTGGTGGAAGTGTTGGAGGAGGAGTAAGGGGCGTTTTCCCAATCGCTCTTGTGCCGGCTTATTTCGTCGGACTTTCAGTGAGTTTTTTCAGGAGTGTATGACCCAGTTTGTCTGAAGGAGTAGAAGGACTTTTGGTCTGAATTGGACAACATTAGTGTCTGTTGGGGAGCCCCTTGGTGCCTTGGGGGAGATTTCAATTGCGTGAGATATAGCCATGAGAAATCTAGTTGGGGGGGGGGGGGGGGGGGGCGGTGACCCCAAATATGAGGCGATTTAGGAATTTCTTATTCAGGCAACACTTGATTGAATTTCCCCTAAAGGGGGCATCTTTCACATAGTTGAATTTCCAGAACCCCCCTTTCCTCAGTAGGATTGATAATTTTTTTGCTAGCCCAGACTGGGAGATCAGTTTCCCCGATGCGTCGCTCTGGGCTCTTCCTAGACTGATTTTGGACCACGTCCCTCTTTTGTTGGAGTTAGAGGGGGACAATAGTGACCCAAAACCGTTCAAGTTTGAGAATATGTGGTTGCATCATCCAGATTTTATGTCGGTGGTGAGAGAGGCTTGGGTTAGTTCAGCGGCTTGGGCTCCTGGAGTACCATCTTTGGGCTTAAATTGAAGGCGGTCAAGCACAAACTGAAATTGTGGAATAAGTAGGTGTTTGGGATCATTCCTCAAAAGAAAAAAGCAATCTTGGACGGTATTTCAGCTCTGGATTTGAAGGAGGAGCAGTCCACTCTGTCTGGGAATGAGCATAAGGAGCGAGATGCCTTGAAGCAGGAATTCCAGCAAGTGTTAAAGAGTGAGGAAATTAGTTGGAAACAAAAGTCGCGTGTTAGATGGCTGAAAGAGGGGGATAAGACACGAGATTTTTTTTCAGAGAATGGCTACAGTGCGTCGTCGAGCGAATAAATTATGAATCTTCAAATTGGGGATAAGTGATGGGAGTCAGAGAAGGTGATGGGAGATGCAGCTGCGGAATACTATGGTTCTTTGTACAAAGAAGAGTTTGCGTATAGGCTGTTGCTAGATGGCATGCCTTTTGAGAGCATTAATGAGGAATCGAGTTTCCAATTGGAAAGGTTGTTCTCAGATTTGGAGGTTTTATCTGTGATCTCAGGTGTGGAGGGGGACAAAGCTCCGAGACCATATGGCTTCTCTATTGAGTTCTATAAGAAGTGTTGGTCTATTATTGGGCAAGATTTGATGAAGGTCTTTCACGAGTTTTTTCAGTCTCATGCATTTGATCTGGTGTTAAATTGTTCTTTCATCGCCCTTATTCCTAAGGTGCCTGGGGCACTAGATATCCGAGATTTTAGACCGATCAGTCTTCTTAGTAGCACGTACAAGATCCTATCGAAAGTGCTTACAGTTAGGTTAAGCCGGGTGATTGGTCAGGTTATTTCCCCAGAACAGAGTGCTTTTGTGGGGGGGGGGGGGGGGGGGAATTCTGAATGAGATCCTAATAGCAAATGAAGTAGTGGACGAGCGACTAAAGAAGGGTGATCCAGGTATTATTTGCAAGATTGATATGGAAAAAACTCATGATCATGTGAATTGGGGTTTCTCTTAGACTATGTCCTTCGGGATCAAGTGGCGTAAGTGGATGAGGTGTTGCTATTCATCGCCTTCTTAGTTCTCATTAACGGATCCCCTTTTGGCTTCTTTAAAACAGTGTAGTTAAGGCGTCGCCTAGGCGACCGCCTAGGCGTTTTTGGAAGAGAGGCGCCCGACTAGGCTTCTAGGCAGTCGAAATACTCTGGGCAGTCGCCTAGGCGACGCCTTAACGCCTGGGCGGTAGGCACCTGCGCGGTCGCCTAGGCGCTGGTTTGGTTTAAAACAGTATTTTTAAAGCTACAGTTAGCTAATGGTGTTATTATGTTTATTTTTAAAGCTTAAGTTAGCTAATGGTGTTATTATGTTTGTTTAATGACCTTAATCAGTTACTAATCATTTAATATATATATTCTGTCTTTTAGGTTTACAATTTGGGAATTGAGAGAGAAGAGGATACGAAGGAGAAACCGAGAAGAAGAAGAAGAAGAAGAAGAAGAAGAAGAAGAAGAAGAAGAAAGGCGTCCTCTCCGATCAATATTCAGGTACGCCTCTCTCTCTCTCTCGCTCTCTCTCGCTCTCTCTCTCTCTCTCTCTCCAGCACCGTGCGGTAACGCATTGTGTCAATTTTTTTTTTCTTTCCTCTCTCTCGTTCTCAACTAGTCAACTGTCTCTCTCTCTCTGTCTCTCTCTGTCTCTATTGTGTTGCTCTCTCTCTAGCACAGTGCGGTAACGCACTGTGGTTTTTTTTTGGTTCCTAATAATTTTTTTTTTTTTTGGGGGGTTCCTCATAAACAAGATCTGATTGCATGTTTGAAATTTTGTAGTTATTTTTGGGGTTCTTTTGTGCCTTTTTATTTTTTTTATCTTTAATGGTGATTTATGACTACTCTTATTTATTTATTTAATTTGTATGTATCTGTTCAACTTTATTCGGTGGTTTTTTTTTCTCATGTCTGGAACTTGGGTACTGTTAAAATATAGGGTTTGAAATTTCACATATGTGTGTGTATGTCTTTGTTCTGGACATGGATGCTGTTATCTTTTATTTATATTTTAAAAAAACTTTTGTCCTTCCTTTCAGGGTATTTGATGTCTGAATTTGTTTGTGTAAAATTGGTTTCATCTAAGGATAGTGATTTTGGAAGAGATTTTAATGGGAATGTACGGTTCTGGAACCTAGGGCACCACCTGCAATAATCTCCTTATTTAAGGGTTATTTATTTTGCTACTTGCAAGTTGTTTTTTTCATAGAGAGGAAACTGATATAATTTTCTTATTTTCAAGTTACCTTTGAAAAGAAAAGAAATTTTTTAATGAAATTTCTGTAAATTTTAGGAATTACGGGAGTAGGGTTTCATTTGCCTTACTATCCTTAATTACTTTGCTTGAACTCTAGTGCTTGAAACAGGAAAATAACTATTTGCCATTTGGTACTAACTAGTACAAGATATATTCACTATGATCTTTAACTTGGTTGTTATACCTTTTCTTTCCTGAATTTGTTTTCTTGTTATAGTGACAGGAATACCATTTGGGCCTCATTGGTGTTTGCAATCAATGAGATAAATGATTCATAGGGCCATGTTAGTGAATGCATGTATCTAGGATACTCTGTTTTGGGGCCTTCCACAAGGGACAAAAAACAGCAGATCTTTTTTGAAAATCTTTGCTCTCTGCTTAATTGTAGCTTATGCTTTTATTTTTTTGGATTATATCATTTTTTTTTTCAATCAGATTCCTGCTTGGGTGAAGTTTTTAATTTTTATACGGTTACATTGATAGTAGGGTACTCGGAAAATGTTAAGGGGAATGCTATTGATGCTGATTTTTTTTTTGTAATGATGAATGATTTGTGCTGGTAGCCTGGTAATTAATTAATTAGAATCATTAATGGTCTCCTTTTCTTTAAGGGGGGAGAGGGGGAGTATTGAAGAGAGATCAAGAGTCAATATCTCTCTCAGTCTTCCCCCACTCAGATTAATGATTCATGTTCCCATATGTAACTTTTGGTTTGATTCTTTTAAATGGGAACCTGAATCATTAATTTGAGAGGGGAAAGATAATTCTTGGATAATTTACATGATGTCAAGTGTCAACTGCTCTTTTTATTCTTTAATGACATGAATATGAATTATTAACTTGAATTTTGTGAATATTGTAGTTTTGCACACAATTATGTCTATGGTAGTATGGTTATGTTTGAACTCTGAATGCATATTATACAATTATGCTTGAATGCATTAATATAACAAATAGTGTATATTGCGCACAATTGTGTCTGTAATTTGAATGCATAATTGCATATTACACAATTATGTTTGAATGAATTAAAAAAATAAATAATAATGTTTAATTGCTTGTGCAATGATCTTTAAATGTTTAATGTTTATCTAATATAAATTTGTTAATTTCTTATTTTCTTTATGTTTCAAAGATGGAATCAGGATCAGGATCTGGATCTATTCGATCCAAAGATTTGGGATGGAAATATGGTTATTTAAAAGATCCAAAAGACAAGAATGCAGTCACCTGCAATTTTTGTCATAATACTTACAAAGCTGGCATCTATCGGTTGAAGATACATTTAGCTCAATTTGGCGGAAATGTAGCCAAATGCTCGAAGGCTCCAGAGGCTGTCAGGGATGAAATTCGAGCTTTTCTATCCCAATCTTCAATGAGCAAGACTAAGGACTCGCGTATGGCTTCAAATACTATAGAGCAAGAAGACTTTTATTTAGAAGAAGATACTGAAAAGCCAGAAGCAGTAGATTTAAGTGGAGGGATAAGGCCTCCTAAGAGGAAGGGGCCAATGGATAGATTTGCAGCTTCAAAACCAAAGGATGCTTATAAGAAAAGGAAAGCAAAGCAAGCAACAATTGAAGGTGTGTTGAAGAAAACTGAACGGGAGAATACTTGCCAATATATTGCACAATGGTTTTATCAGGCAGGAATACCATTCAATACTGCTAGATTGAAAAGCTTTAAAACAAAGATTGAAGCAGTTGGACAATTTGGACCAGGGATGAAGGCACCAAGTTACCATGAGTTAAGGGTGCCATTCCTTAAGAAGGAAGTAGCGCACACTAATGAGATGCTGGAGCCTGTCAAAAAATCATGGGATAAATATGGATGCACAATAATGTCTGATGGTTGGACAGACAGGAAGAATAGGACTTTGATAAATTTTTTAGTGAATAGTCCTTCTGGCACGGTGTTTTTGGAATCTATAGATGCCTCATCATACATGAAGACCGGGCAGAAACTTTTTGAGTTGTTGGATTCCTATGTGGAGAAGGTTGGTGAGCATAAAGTAATCCAGGTTATTACTGATAACGCTTCCACGTACGTACTTGCTGGAAAACTGTTGATGGAGAAAAGACCTCATTTATTTTGGACACCGTGTGCAGCGCATTGTATTGACCTCATGCTTGAGGATATTGGGGAGATTCCTAGAGCAAAGGGGGTGTTAGAGAAAGCAATTGGTTTAAGTGGATTTATATACAACCATGGATTCGTATTGAACTTGATGAGGACACATACTAATAATAGTGATCTTCTTCGACCGGCCGTCACAAGATTTGCAACATCTTTTCTTACCTTACAGAGCATCCACAAAAAGAAAGATGCTTTAAGAAAGATATTCACTTGTGATGAGTGGAATAAATCAAAGTGGCCGCGTGATGTAAAAGGAAAAAAAGCCATGGAGACTGTTTTGTCTACTACTTTTTGGAATAACATCGTATATGCAATGAAGATCACAGCTCCACTAGTGCGTGTCTTGAGATTGGTTGATGGGGAGAAGAAACCCCCTATGGGATACATTTATGAAGCTATGGATAGAGCTAAGGAAACCATTAAAGAAGCAATGGGCGGCCAACGATTTGAGCGTCGGTAAGTCTTTAATTTGTCTCTTGACTCTCTTTGATAGTACATGAGCATAATTTTTTAAGTATTTTATAATTTTATTTATTATTAATCAATATAATTGATAATCATTATTCATTAATATAGGTACAAACCAATTTGGAATATCATTGACAGAAGGTGGAATGTGCAACTTCATCAACCTCTCCATGCGGCTGGATATATCCTTAATCCAGAATTTTATTACAACAATCAAGATGTCGAACCTTGTGAAGAGGTTATGAAAGGATTGTATGAAGTCATTGAGAGGTTAATTCCAGATTTGGACTTGCAAGATAAGATAATCACTGAGTTGGCAATGTATAGAAATACTGAAGGCCTTTTTGGAAGGCCCTTGGCGATCCGACAGAGGACTACAATAACACCAGGTTATTACTTATTAGTTAATTACTTTCATTTATTAATTTTTTAATTAATTTGATGTTTTGGTATTATATTATTTTCTTACTTCTTATGATTTTATCTAATGTAGACAAATGGTGGGGATCTTTTGGGAGTTCAACCCCTAATTTACAAAAATTAGCTCTACGAATTCTTGGCTTGACTTGTAGTGCAAGTGGTTGTGAGCGTAATTGGAGTGTATTTGAGCATGTAAGTATATTTCTATTTTCTATACATGAATCCTTTTTATTATATTAATAAGTTACTTATTTTGTAAATTTTATATTAATGGTATAAAATTTTCAATTTTACAGATACACACAAAAAAGAGGAATAGATTAGAGCAAAAAAAGTTGAATGATCTAGTCTATGTTCGTTATAATCAAAAGTTGGTGGAGCGATTCCATACAAGGGATTCCATAGACCCTATCACATTGCGGGATATTGATGAGTGCAATGAGTGGCTCATTGGAAGCATGCAAGAGCTAGTGCATGAAGATGATGATTTAACATGGGATCAAGTTGCAGAGGCTTCTGGAGCAAATGAACAGCGCACCCGACATACTAGGTCCAGCTCTCACTTGCAAAGGGGAGGTCCAAGTGGAAGCTCGCGAAGAATGGTTGAAGAAGAACCACCACTTGCATCAGATGAAACAGATGATGAAGAACAATACATTGATGCAGATAATGATGACTCAGATGGGGGTGACGATATAGAGAATGAAGCTTTATTAAATTCTCTTATTGATGATGATGATGATGATGATGAGTGATGAGTGATGACTGATTTGAATGGTTGTAATAGACTATTTATTTTATGTTTTTTTGTGGTATGTGAGTTTGGAGATACATTGGTATGTAGGTGATGATGCTTTTAAACTTTGTATTATGTTTTTGTGGAATGTGGTTCATTCCATTCCCTTTCTCTCTAAAACTTGACTGTAACTCTTTCTCTCTCTCTATCTCTCTATATATATATACATATTGTGCACATATTCTCTAACACCCCCTTATATTCTTTTCAGTGCCAGAGCTACAAGGAGAACATGAAGATATCTCCAAAGAAAATGCTAGCTGCAAATCAGGTTTTTTTTTCTCTTCATATCTTCTTTTTATGTGATTGCAGTAGGATATCTATGTAATTTATAACCCCATTGTTAATAATCTATTATAGTTTATTGAAAATAGTAGAAACTATCATCATTCCTCGTGTATAATATATATAATCTCTAATTTCTTATAATTTATGCAAACTCTCAAAAAATTCAATTCAATGCTGTATACACAATATTTTATATTGAATACTGAATAATGCACTTGGATTGACACAAATTACATGCACCATACTTGGATTCTGCTTTGGTTGTTCATAATTTCTTATATTTCCTACAACAAAGACAAATTTTATTCACTTTAGGCCTCACATGTGTCATGTGTATGATGATTGATGTATCATACTTATTAGAATCTCTCTCTCTCTCTCTCTCTCTCTCTATATATATATATATATATATATATATATATATATATATATAAATTTACCGCCTAGGCAACGCCTCGCCTAGTTGGGGCTAATCTCCTAGGCATCGCCTAGACGCCTTGACTACACTGCTTTAAAAGCTCTCAGGGTTTGCGCCAAGGAGATCCTCTATCTCTCCTGCTTTTCATAATCTTTTCTGAAGCTCTTAGCAGGATGATTCGGAGGGCGTCTGAGGCGGTGTGGGATGGCTTTGTGGTGGGCAGTCCTCCCGTCAAGATCTCGCACCTTCAATTTGCAGACGAAATCTTGCTATTTTGTGGTGCATCAGCTAGGCACCTTACGTATATCTGTTATCTATTCAGATGTTTTGTGGCTGTGTCCGGGTTGAAAATTAATTTTCAGAAGAGCTAGATTTTCGCTGTGGGGGAGGTGCCTAACCTGGAGTATATTTGGCTACCTGTCTTGGGTGTAAGACTGACTCGCATCCATCGAGGTATTTAGGCCTGCCATTGGGGGTGTCCTTCAACTCAAAGTCGGTTTGGGAGCCGATCATTGAGAGATTTCATAAGAGGTTGTTAGGTTGGAAATCTACGCTCCTGTCTAAAGGCGGTAGACTCACCTTGTTGAAGAGCACGTATTGTAGTCTTCCGATATTTTTCATCTCCCTGTTTAGGATTACTGTGTCTATTGCTTTCAGGATGGAAAAGATTCAATGAGATTTTCTATGGAATGAGAGGGTAGTGATCAAGAAGCTTCACCTAGTTAAATGGAAGTGGGTTTGTCGGCCAAAAGAGAATGTGGGGCTTAATATTTGGCCAATCAGGGCTCTTAATAAGGCTTTGTTGGGCAAATGGCTTTGGCGTTTTGGGTTGGAAGGCGATAGCTTGTGGAGAGCGGTTGTGGTGGCTCGGCATGGAAGTTGAGACCGATGGGAGCCTAGGCAGCCTAGGGGTCCTCATGGGGTAGGCCTTTGGAAAGGCATTGTGACGGGTTGGGCCGGCTTCGCCAAATATACTCGGCTCGTGATTGGGGATGGTGCGGACGTTAAGTTTTGGTTTGATTCGTGGTGCAGTCCCTCCCCTTTGAATCAGGAATTTCAACCTTTCTTTGTTATTTCCTTTGATAAATCCGAGGTAGTGGCGGATATGTATGTTAGGAGGGAGGGTTCAGTGGTTTGGAGTCCCAGGTTCAGGCGACCGTTGAATGATTGGGAAGTGTCGGGGTTTGCTACCTTTTTGGCTAAGTTAGAATCGGTGCGAATTGATGCGTCTTTGAGAGACAGTCGCATTTGGGCCAGCAATAGTATAGGGCGGTTCTCTGTGAGATCTTTCTTGCAAGCAACTTATCCAAGTCCCTATTTGAGCTTCTCCTACCAGATTGTTTGGCAATCTGGGGTGCCTTCTAAGGTCTCGTTTTTTCTGTGGTCGGCTTTCTTAGGCAAGATCCTAACATTGGATAACCTGAGAAAAAGAGGGTGGAGTCTTCCGAACCATTGTTATCTGTGCTTGGAGGAGGAGGAATCGGTGGATCATTTGTTGTTGTATTGCCTGTTTGCGAGGTGTATATGGTTGTATTTCCTTTCCCAACTGGGGGTCACTTGGGTCTTCCCCTCGTCTTTTTAGGAATGCTTATCCAGCTGGCTTTCAGTTTTGTTGGACAGCCTGATTGATCTTATTTGGGCCTTACTGCTAGGAGTGGTGTCTTGGTCTCTGTGGAAGGAGCGGAATAGGAGGGCGTTCGAGGACTCTTCGTTGTCTATGGAGAGAATGTGCTCGTACTCGTGCGTTGTTGCGAGATTGGGTGTCTACCAAAGCCGAAGTGGTGGAGATCGGGTTTGATGAGGTCGTTTCCTAGTGGTATCAGGGGAGTGTTTTTGGTGGTTCTATTTGGGTTTGTTTCTTTGTTTTGTTTTTAGTTCCTTGTGATTCACCTTTTGTGAATTTGTTCCCGTCTTTTCTTTTAATATAATTGCTTTTACCGATAAAAAAAAAACAATATAATTCCAATGAACTACTGTGGAATATACTTTGCCTTACTCTCTCTCCAGGTCATATTTTTTACTTTATGTTTTCCAAGGATAGGACACACTTCTCTGACAGTCTTTCCACTTTATTTCCTTTTTTTTCCAGCAATAGCAGATTTTTTTCTTCCTTTGTTCTTTTCTTCATAGTGCTTTTTCCCCCTTCCTATATGTTCTTTTCTCTTAAAAGAAAAATACGTCTCAGTCTTTTTTTCATGCTTATATAATCTCATTTCGCTGTGCCATGCTTTGCTCTGCATTACAGGGCCCAATACTGGATAAAAGGAGGGTTGTGTAATGTTTGCAGCCTTTTTTGGGCAAAATCCTATGAAATGAACCCTGAACTGTTGTTCCCTGCAACCATTGAAAATCATTTGGAGCTCTGATTTAGGTTCTGATTTAGGACATCCAGAAATTGAAGAGTTTGTCTTTTTTGCGGCATGACTAATGAGTACTCATCGCTCATGGAAAGTAGGCCTCTTCTTCATAGTCAACATGCACAATCATTCACACCTCTCAGTGAGTTTCTTTTATGTGGTGGTATATATCTTGTCTATATTTCCAGCACAGTGATCTGTTATTGCTAGCTTTTCACTGCTGCATGGTGACAAGAACGTGTATACAAGTAACTTATCATAAATAGTTACACGTGTCTTGTGAACAAGGCCATAAATGGCTGTAGAGATTTAAGGAGGAGAGGGAGAGTTTGCAGATGTAAGTTATGGGGGCAAAATAGGGGTTGGAGTTGGAGTGGAGATCTAAGGATGTCAGGCGTCCTCATGGTACGAGCATGTGGAAGGGTATTGTAAAATTTAAGGAGGATTTCGACGGACACATTAGGTTTAAAGTGTGTTCGGGGGACTCGATCAATTATTGGGAAGATACCCGGTGTAGTGATGGTAGGGGTGATACTCGAGCCGAACGAGCCGAGCTTTCATGAAGATTGTTTTTTTTTTGGAATGTTCAAGCTCGGCTTGGCTCGGCTCTTTTGCAAATGAAGGAATGAAGTTCGAGCTCGGCTCAGGCTCATTTGCAAATGAAGGAATGAAGTTCAAGCTCGGCTCGGGCTCGTTCGGACCGAGCCCGAGCCGAGCTTTTAACGAACCTAATGATACTTAATTTATTAAATTAAAATTCTTTAAAAAAGATCTTTTTTAAAGTGCTATCGAGCCAAGCCGAGCCGCATAGGAGAGTGACCAGCTCGTTTGGTCTCTCTCATTGAGGCGAGCCGAGCCAAGCAAGGGAGTGGCCAACTCATTTGGTCCTACCCTCCTTCTCAACACCTCTTTATAGCCAACAACTTTGACAACATTTCTTCCTTAACCGATGTGGGACTATATTTGGTCCCACATCACACTTCACAATACACATACTTCCACACATGACACACCCACACCCACACCCGCCCACACCCACACCCACACCCACACCCACACCCACACCCACACCCACACCCACACACATGAACCACACCCACACGGCCACATGACATGACACACTCCACACCCACACGACCACACCGAAATATACTTAACTAATAAAATAAAGATATTAATATATTTATTTTTAGTATTTAGATAAATTATATATATATATATATGTATATGTAATCGAACCGAGCTTTTATCGAGCCGAGTAGGGGTGTGTTCAAGCTCGGTTCGTTACTAAACGAGCTCGAAAATGGTGTTGAAGCTCGGCTCGTTTACTAAATAAATGAACGATACTCGAGCTTTTAACGAGCCAAGCCCGAGTAGTTCACGAACATTTTGTTCAATAACCTCCCTTACTGATGGGCTATTGAAGAACGACTTCCCCAATCTTTGTGCCTCGACATCAGACAAGCATTTTAAGGTGAATTCCTGTTTCGAGTTTAGGAATGGTATGGTAACGTGGTGTCTGAAGTTGCAGAGAGCCTTAAATGATTGGGAGGTGGAACCTTTTGTTAGGTTGTTGAGGCGGATTGCTGTAATTGTGCTAAACCCTAGTCGTCGTGTTGAGAGGATCTTGTCTAGGAATTTTAATAGTTGGTTTTAGGGATTAATCAAAGTTCTCCTTTTCATTTTAGAGTAGTGTGGATTCTAGGCATTCCATCTTAGGTCTCCTTCCTTTGGACTTGGTCAAAATTCTCGCATTGGATCACTTAAAGGGTAGGGGTTGGAGACTTGCCACTAGGTGTTTCATGTGTATGGCCAGGGAGGAAACAGTGGATCGCTTGTTTATCTACTGTCCTTTGGTTAGTAGTTTTGTGTTGTGGAATCAATTCCTAACTTGTTTAGGAGTGCTTTGGATCTTCCTTTCTACCTTTCAGCTCTTAGTATCCTACTGGTTTTTGAGAGATTCTGATGCAGTAAGGGTCGGGTTTGGCAGGTTCGCTTGAGAGCCTTTTGCTGGGGAGTTTGGAAATAGGTGGGTGTTTGAGAATTGTGCTGTTATTAGAGTGGATGTCTATGACCATTACCAAGACGATATTCGACTAGGTTTCTGTTGACTTTGACATGGATGAGTTAGCATCCTCATCTTTCTTTCAGGCGTACCATTATTTTGGCATCATTTGTTCTTTGCTTTATTTTTATTTTTTTGCTCTTTCTTCCTTCTCTTGTTTTCCTGTTTTCTTTTTTCTCTCTTGAGGTCATCTATTGGTGATTTTTCATGTACTTATATTTATTCTTTTTAGTATTATGATTCCCGATTAAAAAAAATAAAGATATGCAGTGAGGGTTCAACTGCGGGTAGAGTTGCATTTCTTTTATTTTGCCAATTTTCTTGTCAACCAAACACTGCATTGATATTTCACTGGAAAGAGAAATTTTACTTAACCAGTTTAAGTTTAACTGTTGCTTATATTGTTTGTAGTGTTATTAAAGAGGTAGTTTTATTCAGTGCTGTTTGGTTTTAGAGTGACTGTAAGGTAGTCACTGTGGGTGCTTGATGCTTCACTCTTCGAAACTCAGTTCTCATCATGGTGGGAACTTCTGTTTTGATCTGCGTTCTCAGCTAAGTCATGAACATGTACACTATATTCTTTACTTCAAAGAAGCTTCCAATCTCCAAGTTCCTCATCTTCGTACCTTAAAGTCTCAGCATACAGTTCAATGATATGGCTCTGTGATGCATTACCAACATGTTGAGTGCCTCCTGTTATTATTTGGTGAATTTTATGAACCATATGTTGAGAAGAAAGAATGAAAAAGGAATAACCTCATAGTCCTTCAATAGTAACTATCACAAAAAAATCCAACTGATTAGTCGGAGAATCTTTGTCTTGCAATCTATCTAGATAAGATTTAATTCTTCTTATCTAGGTACGAATCTTTGAGCCTAGTGAGTAACGGGAGAAACTTAAAGCTCCAGTTGCCCATTTTGATAAGCTGCTGAATGCGCCACAGTAGGGCAGGGGGACCTCTGAAGCCTCAAGCAGGGTTGAGATTGGTGTTCCTTATGCAGTGTTTAGCATCCATCTCCTAGGTGATCATATTGAGCCTAGGTGCTCATTGATGAGGCGTAGATCGACTTTGTCAAGGAAAATGAACCCAGATGCATGGCTCATGATCTCTTTTTTGTTATATTTATCCATCCTTAAGGGTTGGACTTAATAAGGAGGAGGACTACATAGCCTCTCAAGTCTCAAATCTTGAGCAACTAATTAGAAACTCTTAATTTGAAGATTTGCGGAAAAATTCTCTTCCACAAAGGTTTTCCCCAAACCTCCTCCAGTCTATTCCCTTCTTCAAGTGATGCATGGCTCATGCTTCGTATTATCTTTAGTTGTTAGTTGTTTCTCTATGGTCTAGTTTGATTCTTTTGATCTTATCAATCACTTAAGATTTTATTGTTCTATCTTATGGTAAATAGATATAGAAAAATCTGATTCATACCGATACTTAGATGTTTTTGAATCTTTTTAATTTGACTACAATACTTTTACAGATAAGCCATGATATTTGTTTTCTAAATAATTAAAGGATGAATTGCCTGAGATGCTTAAGTGTTGCTTATGAGACGAGGTGTCGAGGCGACATTGCCTACTAATGCTTAATGCCTGTACCTACACACTTTCATGGTGGTGTCATCACCATTTGTTTCTGGGCCCTATGAACCCTCCTATCTGTTGCCGACCCTCCATTGTGTGAACCTTTTTCAAACCATTAACGTCATTATATGGTCCGAGTTTTGGCTCTTGCTTGAATTGGAAACATCTGAGGATCTCAATGACTTTGTTTTATTCATATAAAATTGTTTCAAAGAACAGTCATACTGATAGGCCACGTGTGTATGTGGTGCCAATGACCAATCAATATGCATACCCATACTCATATAGGTATACATGTCTTTGTGTGTGCATGTGCGTGTGCATATGCGGGTGCATGTGATGTATTTGTATTTATATATGCATGTGAAAGTGTTCTCATTCTTACCACACACATGCCATGTAGACATCTTGGCATATATGCATGTATCTATTCATGCATTCACGCATATGTTTCTTGCGGTAATCGCCACTAACGGTTCTGGCCATGTCTTGCTATGCAGTTGTTCATCATCCTGTCGTGCACCATTGCAATAGGAACCAACCTCGGCAAATTCATCTTTATCAGGCTTATCGGCAGATTCACAGCTGTGTTTTTTTCCAAGTACTAGGCCATATGAAGACTATCCTTGTTTTGATCTTGGGATTCTTCTTCGGAAAAGAGGGGCTCAATCTACAAGTAGTTCACTCCTGGGTATGGTCATTGCAGTAGTGGGAATGATCTAGTACAGTAATGCCTCATCTAGGCCTGGGAAAAGGAGTGTTGGAGCCATTCGATCCAGAACAACAGAGCACAAAAACATAGTGGGCTATCAGAATCCTCCGAACTCGATGGGAAAGTCGAGCTACAAATAAGATAAATTGAGCATCGAGGGTAGCTACTTCCAGGAATTTCGTAACATCTGAGGTTAGGCGTCCATTTCTTGTGATTATTTTTTCTTCATCTCTTAGTTCTTGTGTTCGTTTCGTGGCCTTGAATTTCTTCAAGGGAATGGATATTGGTAGATAGGGAGTATATTCCCCAAGAACATTCCATTTGTTTCATGATCATTATATATAGCAATTGATTTCCTTTAATATTTTCAAACCATACGTCTCTCTCTAATGGAAGAATATTGTCTGAGCTCATTCCCGGGTTCATCTCGGTGGCCAGAACCTGCTGCTTATTCGTGGCGTCGAAAACGTGATACTCACGTGGTGGCTAATGAAGACGGGTTGAGCTCCTTTATGGACTGACATCCCAAACGGCGTGAGTAAAGTCTACCGTCAACTGAAAAGGGGGGGAGGGAAAGAGGGGGAAAACTTCCCTCTGCGCAAAAAAGACGGAAACCCTTTCTCCAAAAAAGAGATTGCAAAGAGATAGAGATAGATTGTGATTCTTGACCTGATAGCGATTCTTCTCGTGGACGGACTACCACCATTGCGCATCGTCAGCCAATGTTGGCATGATTGCGATTCTTCTCGTGGACGGACATCCCAAACTGGCATGAGGAAAATTTTTACCGTCAACTGAAAAAAGAGGGGGACAACAGAAACACTTTTTGCGGGAACCATATTGTTTGCGCATAAAAGAGATTGCAAAGAGATAGGTGTCGGAAGGTTTAGGCTGCCATTGCATATCGTCGGCATGATGCGATTCTTCTCTTAGCCATTGTAGGCGTCACCACGTGAACCACCAACACTTTTTACTTTGAAGGTATCCTCTTTCTCATGGTATACCCAGATTTCTCTTGTTTAACTTCATATAGAGACTGTAATGAGGTGTGACTTATCATGAAAAAAAAATGAGGAGCGCTCATATCTAAGAATCACATCACACATATCTAAGAATCACATCACAGGAATACCAACAATGAATAAATAGCTAGGTTTTCGGTTACCATAGTCTAATTGTTGTTATTTTGTGCTTCAAATATGTAAAAACGAATGTTGATTTTTGATCAAATTCTGTTTATCATTTTTTTAGCGAATGAAAAATCACAAGAGGACTAGAGGAGAGGCAAAGAAAATCCTCTGTTTCTTTACCAAAACAGATACTTCAGGATCTTCAAAGGATTGGATTTTCTATGCCGAAATTATGCTCTTCCACAAGGTGGGGTTTGAGCAATTTGGCAATCTCCTTCCCTAGCTCTTAGATGTTGATGTAAGAGATTTTGTACCTAGTTGGAGTCGAATAGGTTTTTTGTGACTAGTGTGTATGTTTTCTGTTGGGAGAGAATCCTCTGTTTCTTTGTATACGGCTTCTTTCTTAATACAAATCATGTTATTCTATAAAAAAAAAATAAAAATTGGCCAACATATTTCTGTTTTGGATTCCTAGGATTTTAAATTTTTTTGAACTTGAATGGTCTTTGAACAATTTGAAGGGGTTCGTAAAGCTTGAAGTAATTTCTATTCACTTGTTCAAATCTGAAAATGGACGACTAATGGAGAAAATGTATTTTTCCTTATCTCCCTAAAGCTCATTTTTTAATCCATCTTTATCGGCTATATCAATAGAAGTATTCATACAAAAACAGAGAGATATGAGGGTTGAAGGTCCTGAAATAGCGATTTCACACTAAAAGTTGGCATGGAATTCGAATATGAAGATGAGGCTTTAGAGTTTTACCATGGCTATGCAAAAAGGATTAGGTTTAGTGTTCAGAAAAGTAATACAAATTTTAGAAATGGTGTAATTATGAATAGTACATTTTGTTGCTCTAAAGCTGGTTTTCGTTTGACGGATAGGAGATATGAAAATATTAAGAAACCTCGTCAGGAAACAAGGAGTGGTTGTAAGGCAGAAATGAGAATTACTCTTCGAGATAAATGTGCATATGTGGTCTATCAATTTGAACCAAATCATAACCACTATATAGTACCACCTATTATGATTCACTTGTAAAGGTCACATAGACATTTGACTACTACCCGGGCTGCAAAAGTTGAAATATCAAATAGTTCGGGGATAGCACCATCAACTGTTATGGAATTAATGAGTAGGCAAGCCGGTGGCCATGAGAACCTTGAGTTTATTACTACTGATTATAACAATTATTTATCCTCCAAGAGGAATTCAATGAAAAAAAGAGATGCAGGGGGAATTATTACAGTATTTTCAAAAGAAGCAATTGGGAAACTTGATGGAGACGAATTGATTACAAATATTTTTTGGGCAAAAACAGGGATGATGATTGATTATAATTATTTTGGTGATGTCGTTTGTTTTGATATAACATACAAAACAAACACAGAGAATCGTTATTTTGGATTATTTGTTGGAGTAAATCACCACAAGTAGACAATTATCTTTGGTGCTACTTTGCTTTACAATGAAACAACAGAAACCTTCAAGTGGTTATTTGAGACTTTTATCAAATCCATGTTTGGAAAAAGTTCGAAGGCATTTCTGACAGTCAGAGTCAAGTAATGATTAATGCTTTATCATCCGTTTTACCCGAAACTTATCATCGACTTTGTATTTGACATATGTATCAGCATGCAGCTAAGAAACTTCACATATTTTTAGCATAATAACTCATTTTCTAAAGATTTTCGAAGGTGTGTATACGAATGTGAGAATGATGATGAGTTTATAAAGGAATGAAATAACATGATTTAGAGGTATGATCTTCAAAACAATGAATGGTTGGCTTCTAGATTTAGGGAAAGAGAAAAATGATTCATTGCATAAGGGAGAAACACATTTTTTGCATATATGAGCACTACACAAAGGTTAGAAACGATGAACAATGCTTTGAAAAAGTCTATTCACACCTTAAAAGATTTGTTAGGTATTTTAGAAGATTTTGAAAAAGTGGTGAGAAATCGATGATACAATGAGATGAAAGCGAATTGCAAATGAGTCAAAGTGTTCCTGTGTAAATCATAATTGTGGATCATGCAAAGAAAGTCTATACACCTCTCATATTTGATATTCTCTATAAAGAAGTTTCGAAAACTTTGAATTGTAATGTTCATATAAATGACGAAACTGACATAATTACTGAATACAAAGTCTATAACAGCCGTGCAAACAAGCATCGTGAGTACATTGTTACATACGACTCATCAGATGCTACTGTTACTTGAAGTTGCAAGAAATTTGAATTTGTCGGAATTCTTTGTAGTCATGTAGAAAGGGTTTTTCTCATGAATGAGATAAGAAAGATTCTTAATCGGTACATTTTGAGAAGATGGAAGAAAGATGTCAAGTCCAAACCATAGTTCGAAAACTCAGTGAGTCACCCGAGTAACTCGGCCGAGTTACTCAACTCGACTGAATTTCGAGTCGAGCTGCCTCAAAACTCAAATGAGACACTATTTGCCGAGTTACTCAGGTGACTCGGTCGAGTCAAGCTAAGTTTTTCGACTCGCCAGACTAGTTCGAGTCACAAAATAGTATTTTTATCATTTTTCCAAACCTAAACTCGAACATCACACTATTTTTGCATCACATTTTTTTGGTCTTCAAAGACAACCTACTATGGGTTCTGTTAAACCTAGTTTTTAGGTTTTAGGCTATAAAATCAGCGTACTTTGAGTTTTTTAACCCAGGTTTTTCAAGTTATTACATATATATTCCGAGTTGGATAGAGTCGTGTTTTTTTTTAGTTTTCCGAGTTACTCGGCCCGGCTAACTTTCGAGTCGAGTCGAATTTTCGGGTTTCTGAACCATGGTCCAAACGAATTGCAACAAATTATTTTGGGTCCACAATAGAAAGTGATCCTATATTAGAGGCTGAGAGGCGTTATAAAGATATGTACCATGGACTTGTTTAAATAGCAACAAGGGCTGTAAGAGAGTAAATAGACTTATGATGTTTTTGTTTATGTAGACAAAATTTATCAAAAGGTAAATACGCTTTAAAAATGTAACTATTGAGGAACCTTTTAATGTTGTTTCACAAGTAAAAAATATGTCAAGAAATTGAAAGTGTAGGTGTTGAACATGTGGATGCTTCATGTGATGGATCCGAGAGTGATAATGCAAGTACTGAAGAACATTTTGTTGATTGAGATATATCTACAAGAGTTAGGGGTCTCAAACATAAGGAGAAAACTAGTCGGGCAAGTTGTAGTATTCGTGAGATTTCAAATGCGCTTGATAGAGCTATTAAGGCAAAGAACAAAAAAATAAGTAGAAGAAACTTGGGTAAAAAATAGATATTGGTGATAAATCCAGAAAGGTAAAAAGAAATCAAAAGAAGACAGGTCCAGTGCAAAGTCCAACGCTCTTAGGACAGGTAAGCATTTATAATTCTTTAAAAATTTTGTTTTACTACTTTTTATATTATTAAATGTTTCCTTATACATCTTTTAGAAGGAATCAATTGTTTTGAATACCGACGCTACTGGTCATTCTGACTCCATTTATGTATCAACCATCATTTTCGTTAAACAGTATGTATCAACAGAATCCTAGCTTCACAAAGAATGCTCCAGGTAATTAATTCAATTTATTTTTAAATTTCTTTACAAATTACACAATATTGATGTTATTCTTATAACCCATTTATGTATTAGCATTTCTTGCTTTCTAGCGATTTAAGAGAAGCTCAATTTATTAGACCACAATTTTTTCAGGTCATTCTTATCCAAATTGTTGTTTAAATTAAATGACTATTTAGTCTGTTACTTAATTTTAATAGTTTTAATTGTTATCTGTTATGTAGGAAGAAGTAATGGGCGTACAAAATCAACATTTATATGTTAGTAGCTCATATCAAGAACACTCCAACAACAATAGAACTTGATTCCAAGTGTTTTTTTAATCGGTAAAATCAACATTTATATGCCAGTAGCTCACATCAACAACACTCCAACAACAATAGAACTTGATTCCAAGTGTTTTTTCTTCCTACATAATAGATAACAATTATTGAAATTAAGTAATAGACTAAATAGTCATTAAATTTAAACAACAATTTGGATAAGAATGACCTGAATAAACGGTGGTGTAGTAAATTGAGCTTCTCTTAAATCGCTAGTAAATATTAATGGATGATACATAAATGAGTTATAATAATAACATCAATATTGTGTCTTTAGCAGAGATATTTAAAAGTCATTTGAATTAATTACTTGGAGCATTCTTGTAAAGTTAGGATTCTGTTGATACATATTGTTTAGCAAAAATGATGGTTGATACATAAATGGAGTCAGAGAGCTACTGATACTCAAAAAAATTGATTCCTCCTAAAAGACGTATAAAGAAACATTTAATAATATAAAAATTAGTAAAACAAAATTTTTAAAGAATTATAAATGCTCACCTGTCCTAAAAGTGTTGGACTTTGCACTGGACCTGTCTACTTTTGGTTTCTTTTTGCCTTTTTGGATTTATCACCAATATTTGTTATTTGCCCAAGTTCCTTCTGCTTATTTTTTTTGCTCTTTGCCTTAATAGGTCTATCAAGCGCATTTGAAATCCCACGAACACTACAACCTGCCCGACTAGTTTTCTCCTTATGTTTGAGACCCCTAACTCTTGTAGATATATCCCTATCAACAAAATGTTCTTCAGTACTTGCATTATCACTCTCGGATCCATCACATGAAGCATCTACATGTTCAGCACCTACACTTTCATTTTCTTGACATAAATTTTGCACTTGTGAGACAACACTAAAAGGTTCCTCAAGAGTTACGTTTTTTAAGCACGCATTCACCTCTTGATACATTTTGTTTACATAAATAAGAACAACATCATAAGTCTCTTTACTCTATGCAGCCCTTGTTGCTATTTGAAAAGCTCTATGAAACATATCATTATAACGCCTCCTAATCTCTAATATAAGATCACTTTTTATGGTGGACCCAAAATAATTTGTTGTAATTCCTTTGGACATAATATCTTTCCTCCATCTTTTCAAAATGTACTGACTAGGAATCTTCCTTATCTCATTTATGAGAAAAACCTTTACTACATGATTACAAAGAATTCCGACAAATTCAAACTTCTTGCAACTACAAGTAACAGTAGCATCTGATGAGTCATATGTAACAGTGGGCTCACGATGCTTGTTTGCACGACTGTCAGAGACTTTGTATTAAGTAATTTTGTCAGTTTCGCCATTGATATGAACATTGCAATTCAAAGTTTTCAAAACTTCTTTATGAAACATATCAATGTGGGAGGTGTATGTCTTTTTTTGCTGATCTACGATTATGATTTGACCAACAAACACAGGAATACTTTGACTCATTTTGCGATCCGCTTTTGACTCATTGTATCGTTGGTTTCTCACCACCTTTTCAAAATTTTCTAAAAAACGTAACAAATCTTTTGAGGTGTGGAGACTTTTTCAAAGCATTGTTCATTGCTTCTAACTTTTGTGTGGTGCTCATATTTGCACAAAATGTGTTTCTCCCATACGCGAGAGACTATTTTTCTCTTTCCCTAATTCTTAAAGTTAACCATTCATTGTCTTGAAGATCATACCTATCAATCTTGCTATTCCATTCCTTTATAAATCCTTTATAAACTCATTATTATCTTCACATTCGTATACACACTTTTGAAAATCTTTAGAAAAAAGTTATTACGCTAAAAAATATTGTGAAGTTTCTTAGTTGCATTCTGATACATATGCCAAATACAAAGTTGATGACAAGTTTCGGGTAAGACGGATATAAAACATTAATCATTGCTTGACTCTGATCTTTCAGAAATATCTTCGGACTTTTTCCAGACATGACTTTGACAAAAGTCTCAAATAACCACTTGAAGGTTCATGTTGTTTCATTATAAAGCAAAGTAGCACCAAAGATAATAGTCTGCTTGTGGTGATTTACTCCAACAAATAATCCAAAAGGACGATTCTCTGTGTTTGTTTGGTATGTTATATCAAAGCAAACGACGCCACTAAAATAATTATAATCAATCATCATCCCCCCATCTACCCAAAAACTATTTGTAATCAATTCGTCTTCCATTAAGTTGTAGAGCATAAAAAAAAGACAGATTTTCCGATTGCTTCTTTTGAAAATAGTATAATAATCCCCCACATCTCCTTTTTTCATTGAATTTGTCTTGGAGTGTAAATAATTGTTATAATCAGTAATAATAAACCCGAGGTTCTCATGGCCACCGGCTTGCCTACTCATTAGGGAGGGAGGTCGCCGAATTGCTCAAACTCCACCTTGTGGAAGAGGATAACTTCGGCATTGAAAATCCAAGCCTTTGAAGATCCTGAAGTTCCTCTTTTGGTAAGAAAATAGAGGATTTTCTTTGCCTCTCCTCTTGTGATTTTCAATATTGGCAACTAAAAAACTCATTCACTAAAAAAATGATAAACAAAATTTGACCAAAAATCAACATTCATTTTTACATGTTTGACGCACAAAATAACAACAATTACACTACATCCTAAGACTAGGGCCCTGGGTGGTTGAAGCCCCCCCTGAAATTTTGAAAAACAAAATACCCAATAGAAATAGTAGGGGTGTAACTTGGGAGAGGGGCGGAGCCGGGCCAATGGGGGACTCTAATCCCCCCCTAAACTTCCGAGAAAAAATATATTCTTTACAAAATGACACAAATAAATGTGATGGCCCATGAACTTGGCCCTAAAAAAACAATAATTCGGGAGCTATGCCCCCGAACCCCCTTTGCTAGCCCCCCTGGACAAGATTTCTGGCTCCGCTCCTTACCTAAGACCAATTTCTTAATATCAACATTGGTAACCGAAAACCTAGTTATTTATTCATTGTTGGTATTCCAGTGATGTGGTTCTTAGATATCAGCATTTTTTTTTTTCATGATAAGTCACACCTCATTAGAGTCTATATGAAATTAAACAAGAGAAATCTGGGTATGCAATGAGAAAGAGGATACCTTCAAAGTTAAAAGTGCTGGTGTTTCACGTGGTGACGCCTACGATGACTTCGAGAAGAATCGCAATCAGGCCGACAATGGCCGACGATACGCAATGGCAGCCTAAACCTTCCAACGCCTATCTCTTTGCAATCCCTTTTTTGCATAGACAATATGGTTCCCGCAAAAAGGGTGTCTGTTTTCCCCCTCTTTTTTCAGTTGACGGTAGAATTTTTGCTCACGCTGGTTTGGGATGTCCGTCCATGAGAAGAACCGCAATCATGCCAACAATGGCCGATGATGCGCAATGGTGGTAGTCCGTCCACCTCGCAATCAGGCCAAGAATCGCAATCTGCCTCTATCTCTTTGCAATCTCTTTTTTGGAGAAAGGGTTTCCGTCTTTTTTGCGCAGAGGGAAAAAGGGTTTCAGTTTTCCCCCTCGTCCCCCATCTCCTTTTTCAGTTGACGTTAGACCTTTAATTCACGCTGTTTGATATGTCCGTCCACAAAGGAGCTCAACCAGTTTTCGTTAGCCACCACGTGAGTGTCACGTTTTTGATGCCACGCGTAAGCAGCAGGTTCTGGTCACCGGGATGAACCCAGGAATGGGCACAGACAATATTCTTTCGCTTGGTTATATCTTGACTTTGAATTCCATGAAAGAGGGATGTGTCCCTCCTCTTATGGACAGACTTGTCATGAAGGGTTTGAAACCATGCTCTACATTTCAAGCTTGGTATTGGTACTTGGGCTTCTTTACAGATTCAAAACATACAACAAAAATAAATGCTATAAAATATGGGTAGCTGGACTTAGTTAGGTTTCAACTATTCTTAGTTACTGATTGTGGTCCCAATCCCATTGAATATACCCTTTGACATAACACCTCAAACAATGGGAAAGCCAACCTAGTAATAGTCTCACTTGGGAGTACGGGGAGTGATGCAAATAGTACCAATGTGTATATACCAATGATATCAGATACTTGCTGTATGTGTGTATAATCTTCAATGGCTTGTAAGTTGGGAGGTGTGCTACACTGCTACCTAATGTTTCCCGAATATCTGCACTGATATTGTTCTCTACCACAAGACACCAAGCACCATTATATGAAGACACAATATTTCTAATTTGTAACTGCATACAAACCCCTTTGATAACCACTTTGGTAAGCACTGGCTAGAGGGATGCCCTGCTTGGACATCAAGATCGCCAGTCTAAGATCACCAGATTTTGCAAGCACTGTCATCATTAATCATAAAGACATCGAGTCCAAATGTCTCACCAAAGACGGAAAATTTTGAAAGTTTGTAGTTCATGGTTTTTAACACAGCAGCAGAACATACCTTTTTCTCCTGGATAATTTTCCAATCAAAGGCTGGAGTTGGAGTTACCACCCCCCCTCATATACCATTTTAGGCTTCATTCATAACTGAATTGAGAGTCTCTTGCTGATTGGATCTGGCTTCAGGTCCTATGTATTGTTCTACAATTTCCCTTTCTTTCTTGGACATAATTTGAATTCCACCTGAATAGTATACTTGAACAGCTTCAGTAGCCATATGCTCAGTTAAGTACTTAAGTGGGGCCATTTGGCATCACTTCCGGGGAACAATTCTCTATTCCGTGGGAATAGAATATGGTGTTTGACTGACAAAATTTGGAACAATTTCGAGAAATATTTCCATTTTGGAGTGAGAATTGCCCCCCCGATTAGCGCCGAGAGTTCGGAACCTATGCTCATCAATCTCCAGTGCAGAGACAGTTTTATTGTTATTATTATTATTTTTTTAAGTGTAACATCCAAACATGGTTCTGTTGTCTCTGTTCTTTAGAATAGATTCTAGCTATGTTTTTGGAAGGTAAATAGATTCTAGCTTACTATTGCCAAACTGGTTTTCAGTTCAGAATTAATCTTCAGAATGCATTCTCAAGAATAATTCTTCTCAAGAACAGGAGAATCACCAGAATTGATGCCAAACGGGCACTATCGAATCTGCAAGAAATTGAACATGTTGCTTGAATTCTTGAGATGCCTTTGGATTGGGCTGCATTGAACATTGTTGAAGGTGTTCTCATTGAGAATATCCTGAGTTGAAGAAGTATGGATATTGCTGTTAGCATCACACATAGGTGGTGTAAACACAGTGGTATCCTCATGGAATCTGTAGATGGATCATTGGAGAGATAAACAAGGTTAACTGAAGATGTGGAGAGGATCCTTTGCAGGATTTTTTTAGGATATGATAGTTCATTGTGCAGCAGGGATCCATCCTTGGGGATATTACTGTTGGATTTGATGAAATGAGACAGAAGGATCAGCCAGTTCTCCTTGCCGATTCTAATTATTGGAGACAAGACTCATTTGGAACCCATTGAGGAGGAGGCTGAGGCTTGTAAACCATATTTAATTAGCAACCTTATAACTTTGCCTTCAGCATTGAGAACAGTCTAGAGGAACATTTTCAAGACTTTGCCTTCAGCATTGAGAACAGTCTAGGGGAACATTTTCCAATTTGATTTTCTGCCCAAGTCAAAATCCAAATCCATTAAGGCCTATTAACTTCAAGATCTAACCCTAGCACAAGCTAGGTTCTTGTTTGAAGATTGATCAGTAAGGCAAAGAGATCCATACAGGAGTCGAAGAAGGTTCCCATTCTGCACCTGGGGCTCCATTTAACTGTTAACAGTTACACATGGGAAGGTAATTGGATTGATCATTAGATCTGATATCTTAGAAGTAAATCTGAGTTGTGTGGAACTTGTCAGTAAGAGAATTTGTGATTGTTTTAGCAGAAGATTGGAAACTGCTGGTTCACCAGGAAAAGATTTCGGATTCTTCAAGGGGGAAATGAACTTGTAATGGCCAAGACCACGCCTCAGGAAGCGGAGGTTTTGAGTTCGATTCCCTTCCTCCTGTTGGCCACCCTCAGGGATTTAACCCTACTTACATGGTGCATGTGCTTGGGGGGTTTACACGTGCCCCCGGAATTAGTCAGGTGCTCTAAGAGGCCCGGACACTGTCGTCACCGGAAAAAGAAAAAACAAGAATTTGTGATCATCTGATTAGGGGAAGAACCAACCTTTTCGGGTTGCGGTAGCTTAGTAAAATTTTTAAAAAGATTATTTTATGTACTTTGTAAAACTCTCTCTCAGGCCACAGTGGAAGCTATCCGGAAAACTCTCTCAATATTATCGTTATTTCCAACAAAAAAAAAATAAAAATTGTACATTGTAAAACATTCTAATTTGAGAATTTTATATAGGTTAAAGTACTTATATAAAATTATGGGAAAATACATAATACAGACCCCTCAGTTTTCAGAAAATACATTAGGTACCATTGCTTTTCAAAAATGGTACTTACACCCCTTCGGTGTGTTGACAGTTGGTTGACTAACAGTTAGGCCCCTTAGGTGGCCACGTGTCCCTTTTTAAACCCTTTAACTGTGGTTAAGATTCACCCACCTCCTTGGCATTTTTTAAAAAAAAAAATCATTGGTTAAAATTTTCTGACTCCTAGGTTTAATTTTTTTTAAAAATATTTTGTTTAAAAACTAAAGATATTTGAGTGAACCCTAGGGGTGGGTGACCTTAACCACAGTTAAGGAGTGTAAAAAGGGACACGTGGCCACCTCAAGGGGCCTACCCGGTTTTTTTACACGTGGCCATCACAGCGGCCTAACCAGTTTTTTTACATGTGGCCACCTCAGGAGACACGTGCCCCTTTTACACTCCTTAATTGTGGTTAAGGTCACCCACCCCTAGGGTTCACTCAAATATCTTTAGTTTTAGAAAAAAATATTTAAAAAAATTTAATCCTAGGAGTTAGAAAATTTTAAAAGGTTAATAATTTATTATTATTTTTTTTCTAAAAACCAAGAAGGTGGGTGAATCTTAACCACAGTTAAAAGGTTTAAAAAAGGACACGTGGCCACCTAAGGTGGGCTAACCGTTAGTTGACTGACAGTCAACACACAGAAGGGGTGTAAGTGCCATTATTTTGAAAAACAAGGGTACCTAATATATTTTCTAAAAACTGAGGGGTCTAGTGTATTTTCACCAAATCTTAGGTGGTGGAAATGTATTTTCTCCACAAAATTAGTGCATCTTCATTTAAATTTTAGAAGTATCCTAAAAAGAGAAGAACTATCATGATCATTGTAATTATTTGAAGTGGATATTTAACATGAAAAAATAATTAAGTGCGGATATTAACTATTATTGTAATTTTTATAACTATTGATCTAAGAATACGATTCAATTCATAATTTCCACACTTTTTTGAATAAGATTACAATTTCATAGTCGATACTTAATAATCTAAACTACATTTATCTCAATATAAGAAAATAACATTTAGTAAAATTAAAATTACAAACATGGGGAACATGGTCATAACCACACAAATACAAAATCTCTGCAGCTGAATTAATTACTGAACTGGAATATAAGGTAAGTCACAAGCATCTGACTGCCACCTATTTTTGAGGTTAAGGACGACTGCACTTTTAACAATTATTCATTAATCTATCTATTAATTTTATGAAAGCTCACCCAAGCATACAAGAAATCATATGCACCGAATGAAAATTAAATGAAAGCAGCAATTAGGACTCACCTCACCTCACCAATAGTGGGAATTATCGGGACAATCTATCAAGCTCAAGCTCAAACTCAAGCTTGTATAAGATGATAGTTATACCAGCGGCATCAAGACCGACCATAAGAATACCTATCTCTTTCTTGGCAAAAATCTGGCTGAAAAGCTTTGTGAAATTCAGCTCCATGTCGCTGTTCGGCTGTAGATCCTTCCATATTGAAGAACAAAAGGACCAGTGTTGTCAGAACCGAACTGGACCGGACCGGCTGATCGAATTGGGAACCAGCCTCCTCGCCGGTTCCCAAACCCTCAAAATCGGAATTATTTGAGAACCGGCCAGAACCGTTAGAACTTATCGGAACCAGTCAAAACCGGGAAAAATTAAGAAAAAATGATTTTTTTTTTGGTGCAAAAAGTACACTGTCGAACCGGACCGGTTAAACCGGGTCACTCTACCGGTTTGATGCCCAGTCCGGTTCTGACAACACTGAAAAGGACCAAAATCAAGCAATTGGAAATTTCAAAATACTAACATAGCACAACCAAAACAACTAAAGAGTAAAACTAACATCAACTTTTGCAGATGACGTGATTTCACTACAATTCAGGAAAAAAGAAGAAAAAAGGAGACACTGGCCAAAAGTCCTCAAAACACATCTAATACATCAAAACAAGTCTAGTTGATCAATCAAAGCAGAATTTCATGTAAGAATGTCATCAGGTCGAATCGATCTAAAAATAAAGGAGTGATCCTTGGGAGAGAGAAAACAAAACCCTTAAATCAAATTCTATGAAGGGACATGTCAAGGATTCATAGGGAGGATATGAAGCATCAAATATCCACCCCTTTAAATAAATTACACCAACACAAGGACTGTGGGAGAGAACATGTGAGAACGTCTCCGAGATAAAGAGGATGAGTTGTTTCCTCTCCCACTGCTCTCTCTCTCTCTCCCTTAAAGCTACTCAGCCATGCACGGTTCTCTATCTCGTCTCCAACTTATGTTTATTAAAATTTTTAATTTTAATTATTGAGCTAATTAAAGTTTGGTTATATTCTAAGTTATTTATAAAAATAAAATAATTTAAAGGGTATTTATGTCCAAGTAAAGTTTAGTATACTCCTTATACTTCTATTAGCAGAATGATATAAGCTTAATTTGACTCTAAAACGGAGGGAATTCAAAGCGAATAGTGGAATATCTGAATTTTATTCAATATCTGATAGATAGTGAAATAGATTATTCAACTTCGATTAAAATATTTGAATTGGGATATTATGCAAATTATATCTTAACTTTACTAAAAATTTTAAAAAAACAAAAAAGGCAAAATGAAAATAACTAAATAAATAAATAAATAAATAAATAGAAATTCCATTTTAAAAAGCCAAATTACTATTTTCCTCATTTATGTTAAAAATAATCGACAAATGTCTTAGGATTTGGTAAAAAATACATATCCATGGAGGTATGCCAAACCCTATGGTGCCGAGGATTTCTACACTTCTCTTGCAAGTTGCAAGCCTCATTGAGGAGAGAGGCTCGCATGAAGGAGATCTGGACCCTAGGGTCCCAATTGGACCCGTTCTTGTATTTCAGTTCTTTAAGATCCGAACTTGATTTTGAATCCGACTTATTGACACTCTACGACTCTACCCATACATATAACCCAATTACCCATACCCCATCATAGGCATAATGATATGGTCAACCGTCATCAATCTTCAACAAAATGATATTTACTTCATCATCATAATGTTTTATCTCAAATATTTGAGGTTGGTAACATGAACCTGCTTTCTTATTCCGATCATTCCATTCTATTAAGGGTTAAGGGTCCGTTGTTATGCTCAGACTTATAAAATTCAACATTTCGAGAACAGGATGTTTTGTGCTTTTCATCTCTTGAGTTGTAATTCCTATGAAACTTTTAATGTAACAAAATGAAAGATTTTTTTTTTTATAAGAAAATGAATGATATCAATTGTCATAAAAATGATAGACTTGAAATCACAGTAACAATTTTTTGTTGGAAACCTAAATAAAGTGACTCAAATTTTCAACAATTATCACAAAAAAAATGCAAAGCGTCCAGCTTTATAAGTCTCATCAAAAGAACAACCCTAAAAGTCAAAAATTTCACAAATGAGTGGATGGAAATATTAAGTTGATGTTGGCCACACAACCTGATATTTGTGGGAGAAAATAATTCTAGCCTTCTCAGAAAAGAATTCTAATAATTTTGGATTAGCCAATGAATGCAGAGAATGGTACAATAATGGGCAGCTCATGATTACAAAAAGGAAGCAATAGGTAGTCCATGCATGAGAGAAAGGGAAAGAGAAAGGAGAGAGAGAGAGAGAGAGAGAGAGAGAGAGCTAGCTAGTTGGCTCCACAATGCCAAAGACGATAGTGGCAGTAGCATATTAAGCCGAAATGAGGAGGTTAATGGTAAAAAATGTCTATGGGTGGACATGACACAAGCAGCAGCAAAAGGGAGGGACCAAATTCTAAGAGGGCACAAGTCAAAAAATAATGGGGAGTACCAGCAGGGGCGGAATCAGGATTTTCTAGTAGGGGGCACTTGATATTTGATTAAAAATGATAGTATTTGTTGAAAATGATTAGACGGGTATAAAAGATTTTGAGTCGAGGGAGATGGGGGGTTTGGGGGCGTAAGCCCCCAAAAAAACATTTGACGACTAAATTTGTGAGTCATTTCATACATATCTTATGAGTATCGCTTTTCTTTGTTTGCGGGTTAACTGTACCCTTGCCTCATGGCAATGCCTAATTAAATAATTAAATAATATAGTAAAAAATTTAAATTTGTTTTGAAAGTTCAGGGGACAACTGCCCCCTTGTCTCATGTTTAAACTTTCTTGACAACTACCAAGTCTGCCTCCTTATAGTAGTCCTAATTCCGTAGAATAACGCTTAGTAGGGGTGTCGAACCACAGAGGATTGCGTTGGTTTCTTATCAAGATTATTTCTAAATTAATGGGTGACAAAAGCTGATTTAATTTGTATTAAACTAAAACAGAAATTAACTAATGACTTCTAATTATGAAATCAACTAATGGATTTTTGGTGATCTGAAGGAGAGAAGATCTAGGACGTTTGAATCCACCACTATCCTCATAACTAATCTCGAATGCATCTATTTAGATTCCTCGAAGTGCAAACAATTATAGTGAGAGTGACTACAACTCCCTACTCAACAGATCGAGAATGATACAATGGATCAAATCCTAAACATGTCTTATCTATGATTAACATGAGTGATACACAGTAAACTGGGGTTGTGAAATCACTCATCATCCCTAAGCATAAAACATCCCAGTATTTAATCTCTTGAACAATTAACACCATTGCATAAATTCACAATTAATAATCACGGAAAATTAACGTGAATGCTTTCAATCTCAATTTCATAACACCTAAGATAAGGATATAAATATATTGAAATCAAATATAATCATTAAAACCGGTTGTTTCACAACTCTCTTATTATGCAATCAATGTTTACAATCTTAAAATCTAAATAAAATAAAACAGAGATATAGTTACTTGGCTAGAGTTTCATCTAAACCCTAGAATGGAAGATTAATTCATGACGAGGGAGAAGAACACCGTCTTCGTCGACGAATACGAAGAACACATTTCTTTACATTCACAGATCTCCAAAGCTCTTATTTTCTTTAATTTCCTAAATTCAGAACTTTTTTTAGGGCCAATAGCTTTCCTATTTATAGAGAGAGGAAATCCTTGCTAATTAAGATTTTAGGAACCCTAATTGGGTCAAAACTCCTCACTTCTGTGTGCATATCTTGAGGCAAAAACATCGATGGGCGATCGGTCGCTAATTGGTTGCAATCGATCGCTAATATTGAGAAAATCTCAGAAAATTACTGTTTCATGGGTGATCGATCGCCAGTGTTCTGTTATCGATCACCATTGTTCTGACTGGCGATTGATCGCCCTTGGTATCACGATCGATCGCTACTCTATTTTTTTCTCTAGTTTTCTTCTTTCTTTTGTTCTTCACATGATTGATGTTTTTTTGATTATTTGAAGGTTATAAATCTTCGGTTTATCTTCTTTTCCTCGCCGAACCTAAAAGGGACAAAAACAACCAAGTACCGTAAAACAGTTCAAAAAAGAACTCTAAGGAATTAACAAGCATAGTTTGAGGTGCATAAATGTGTAATAATTAGCACTGATCACTTAGTTTTTAAAAGAAAAAAATATTTAACCGCAAGGGTCTAAACAATGTAAGGCATAATAGTTAATTTACTAACAATTATAAATGAAAGTCCAACATAACAGAGTATTTGTAAAGTAGGATAAACCTCGCAGCTAATATACAAGGACCCCATTTTTTCATATGCTACCAGTGAATACCAATTTGAAATCAACCCTCTTCCTTTATCCATGTCAGCACCCCATTTTTATACCCTCCATTTGACCACGGTTAATAAAATTAACCCTGGTTTGCTCCACCAAACCCTAGGACAAACCCCCTAGGTCAGGCACAAGCCCTAACCTAAGTTTAAACCCTAGGTTAAGCCCCTACGGGCTCAAAGCCCACTAAGGAGTCCAAAGTCCAAAACCATAGCAAGCCAAGGCCTTTGGGGGGCCAAACAAGGGCCCACCAACCCCTAGGGGTCCACTTGGGTAGGGCCCACCTTCAAAAGTTCAAATTTCAGGTGACAAAACCCTAAAAATGGCAACCCAAGCCTGCTTTCGGCTCACATGTGCGAGAGTATAGCCCAGTATAGCAAAAAAGCCCATGATGTTGGTAATGGGATTACTGACACTCTCAAACATTACTGTTTTGAGAGTGACGGTAATCCAATTACCGCCACCTTGAGATTTTTTCCAGAACCCCGTATAGCACCCCTTGCACCATCCTGGGTCTCCCCATTTGTGTCCCCCACGCCTTGCTTAATGCCCGAAACACCCCCAAGCTACTCCCATCTACCTATAAATACCCTATCTATTTAAGTTAATCTCCATCCCGAAATCCCCATAGCTAGGCGCTGCTCCATTGTAACCCAACCCAATCCATAGCCTTCCTTAACCTTGCCATCCTCCCAGTGGCCTCTGAACATACCCAAAGTCAACCTTAGTCCCTAACAGCTCTATTGTGCACCATCAACCTCTACCCCATTGCTGTATTCCAAAAACTCAAAAAGGACCCATTGTGAATCCTTGTTCAAATCCAGCCCGCCTGAACCCAGCCTACCTTTGTCTTTACCACTTACCTCAGAAGGACCTCAATCACCTTAGGAGCTTCCGCTAAGCCTGGTTGCTCTTCCCTACTGTGCTCCATCACTGCAGCATCTTGAAGACAGACTGAGAGGGTAGGGGTCTGTCCCTACCCATTACTTTGTTTTGATCAGACTCTGTAAACCCCTGGTCATCTTCCAGGAGTGTATATATTTGCTTTCTTTCCTGTTTTGCATCATCTCAGCCCAAGGACAGGGTCCTCCTACCTCTTCATGAGTATGGGAAGACCCTAGAGGGTGTAACTCAGGTTCAATGACCCCCATTGTGTTCAACACCTCCCATATCTCTCTGGGGGACCCTAAATCCATGAGGGATCCCCTGGAGTGGCCGTGGTGCAAGACCCGTAGGGAGAAATGCCATTTTTCTGGGATTTCAGTAATGGCGGTAAACTAATTACCGTCAATACTGAACCTATCTGTTGCAGCTAATTTAACCATGGTTAGTTTGGCCCCTGGTCCAATCTAGGGGCATGATTAGGATCCCCAGGCTCTCCCCTAACTCCCATAAAAATTTCAGCCTTTAACTCTTAGTTTAACCGTAGTTAAATGCCCTTGGTTTGCAAACTGTCAAGAATGACGGTAATCTAATTACCGCCATTCATGATTTTATATTAATGTTGTTTTGGGCCCATGTCAGTCCCATTTAAGCCCATACCATGCCATTCCAGGGCCCACCATGAGGCCCAGGACATCTTGGACTCACTCTTGACAAAACCCAAGGGTCCACGACCTTGAGTTAAAACCTTAACCTGAGCTAAACCCCTCTGTAGAGCCCACTGTGAAAATACTCTGATTGGCGGTAGATGATCTACCGCCATTCCAAAACTCCCTGGTTTTGGAATGACGGTAAATCATTTATCGCCACTCCTGATACCTTTTTTTTTTTTTTGGACTTTGTGGGAGGCCAGTCTAAGCCCCGCCATGTGTCTAGGCCCCACTCCTGACTCGACCACTTGCTTAACTCGGGTCACTTTAACCCTGGTTACCTTTTTCTTAACCATGGTTAATACGCTTAACCTTGGTAAATTTCCATAAACCCCACAAAAATCCCATAAAATACCAAAAAATTAGAAAAATATAAAAGGACAAAAAATGACCAAAACCATGCTTGCTTGCTTTCTTAACCATGGTTAGGCCCCGTAACCATGGTCAACACCATTCTAACCATGGTTAGACTCAACCTTGCACTTGACCAACCCGGTCAGTCAAACCCTAGCCACGGGCTAGACCCTTGACTACCCTATGCACACACACACACTCCTTAGACTCGGCACAGTCTCATGTGCCAAAACTACGCCCGATCTGATCTCACCCCAATGTGAGTACGTAGGCAATCCAACTTGAATTCGACTTCAGTTTAGCTTAGCTTTTCTATCTTTCTTGGATTAGCATTAATTAAACACTTAGGTATTCTAATTAATATTGAGATTAAATTTGGCTTAAATTTAGGGAGTATGTAACCATTTGTAAAATGGGGGTCCTGGGGTGCCTAATACCTTCCCCAGGACTTAATCGAACCGCTTACCCTAATCTCTGATAGACCATTTGCCTTATCCAAATCAATCCTGGGACCTATCCCTAAGAATGAATAGGTGGCGACTCTAAAGTTAAACCACAACCTTTTAGTGAGTAAAACCCGTGCTCACAATCCAGTCTTGAGATGGGCGACGCAACGCAGATAGTAATACACACGATGAAATTTTATATATTTATTTTACTCACTGGTGGAATATTAAATTTCTCTTAAGTTAAAAAAAATGTATTATATTTACTATTTTTTTATAATGAAATTCTATATAATATACTCTATACTTATTATGTGTTTTAGCCATATATTTTTTCTTTCCATGTATTGAATTTTGACACAGTACTAATGTAAGGTGCGCGCACACACACACATATATAAAATATCTTATTAAAATGTTAGCATAAGCCATAAAGACAGTGATAATATAAGGCATTTTGAAATAGTACTAACACAAGTCATAATACTAGTATATTTCTAAATTTAGCACACTACTAATAGAAAAATATTTTGATGCAACACTAACATAAGACATAATATTAAAATGTTACTATGTAAAGTATATATAGCTAATTTATGTATAATATAAATTTATGGTATAGTAGAGCATGTAGAGGGCAAGGCCGGGCCGGCGGGAGAGGACAAGGCTCGATCCTCAGGTTAGAGGGCTTTCGAAAATTTGGGCCTACTTGACCTACAAACCATAGGGAAGGAAAAACCCACATCGAATTTGCAGGCATTGTAGGGCTGGGCTGGGCTGGATTACCACCCCTAACTCCAAGCTTTAACCACTTTAAATGCATTGACACATCCACTCGCCAGTGGAAAGCAACACCTAAAGTTTGTTAAAGAAATACCACTTTTGGCATATTCAACGTGTTGGTTTAACATCTTACACAAGTAGCCGTATAAAACTTTAAAGTGATTATAGTTGTTGTGTGTTGCGGAGTGGATTTAAAGGAGTTACTGCTGCCATTCCCTAGAAAAATTATTTGATTTATGTTACGGAACGAACTATTGAAGCTAGACAACCTACCACTTGGTTAGCCTCTTGATAAATACAACTTACGTGAATAATTTCAAGCAAAGAACCACATTAGCATCTAAAATTCCTGAATAGAACCCAAATCCGCCATGAAGGGGATGTTTTTGTTCAAATTAAAGGCAGATTAAAAAAAAAAAAATCTACGATAACACACAAATTATGTGACTCACCCATTGTGGGCTACGTCCAAGGAGAAAGACAATATCTTCTTTTTAACTAATTACAAGCAAATGATATAATGGTTTTCCACTTTTCCCATTTCGTCTCTTATGTTTTCACTAAGTGTCCGTTCATTTGGCAAGACTTATAAGGTTATGCACTTTGCTAGTTTTGTCATTCAATATGCATTTTCTTTTCTTTTGAAATCTTGATGTATTGTGCTTATCATCTCTTAGGTTGCAATTCTTGTAAGACTTCATAAATGCGAAAAAAAAAAAATAAAAAAAAATGAATGACTTCAATTCTCATAAAAAATAATAAGACTTGAAATCTAATGTTGATAATAATTAATCTTGTTAAAAACCTTGACAAAGTGACTCAAATTTCCTACCAACTACAATAACAAAATGCAAAGTGTCAAGCTTTTTAAGTCTCAACAATTGAACGGACCCTAACTCTTATGCTTCAACAATATTATATATTACAGATCCACTAAGTAAAGTTAGGTTTACAAAAATATTGGGATCAATCACAAACTGAATACAAGGCACAACTGCGCAAAAAAAATGTGGATAGCATATAATCACAATTTGAAAATCACCCTCAATCTAGAGATGTGGAATGCGTTTGTTGATGTGAATAAGATCGTTTTATGGAGGACCCAGCTCTCAAGTCTCAACCACATTAAAATATCAATCTTTTTGTAGAGAGTTGCACAACAAGCAATCTTTTTGTAGAGAGTTGCCCAACAAGCAAAAATCACTCCACAGCCCGCTCCTAACCTTCCATCACTCTATATGCTATTGAAGTAATTGTTATAATTATTTAAAATTAGTTCGTTATGTTTTAAATGATATGTTTTGAGAATTAGTCTACAAGTACTCCCAAATATCCTCCCTAATCCTAACCGTTTAACTCAACTATTAAACGGTTAGGATTAGAGCTGATGTGGCATTAGAAAATACAAAATTAGCTAAACTAAATCTTGGCCTTTAGTGGTTAGTTATAGACGGTTAGGATTTGGGAGTATATTTGGGAGTACCTATAGACTAACTCATGTTTTGGTCCTTAAAACTTGTTTGCATTATTACAAAATGATTCCTGATCAAATAGAATAAAACTTTGTATTTTGTTTGTGGGGTGACTTGATGTTAGGTCCTTTCAGTGAGACAAGCTCATTGACTTGTGTTTTGCTCATTGTAAAATTTAGTCCCATATCAGATCAGAAAGATAGAAAGAAATATCCAAGTTAATAAAGCCTTTGAAAACTTTATTGATTGTAATCAACTAACCTATATGATGTATAATAGTTCCTTTTATTCTTCATTATATCATATCTTGGGTGCACGAACGCGTGGAATGAGCTTTGAATGCTATGAGGCGCACTTTGTACTTTGCATTATCGCTTTTTTTTTTGTTCAATCAAATCTAGACCGTCCATTAGATGGACCTTGATCGTGTGCTCATAGAGAGACACATGTCTAGCCGTATGGGTGTGTGACCTTGCAGATCTAGGTTGATTCGTTCAGTCCATTGGGTTGATGGATCTGGGTTCACCTGAAACCCAAGGGTTGTGTGGGTTGGGTGAATGGTTGGTTCATTGAATCTGGCCCATGGTTAGTTAAATGAGTGTCATACCCTTTTGGATCCCTATATAAGGAGGGAGATGATTCAAACCACTAGACGAAATAGGGAGCCCAAAAACTCTACTGGATTAGAGCTAGAAAAAGAAGAATAGATTGTTTAATCCGTCCCAAGGAAGAAAACAGACCAGACCAAGTCCAGCCCTAGGAGGAGGAAGACTTTCAGCCCCCATCCAACCAGAGGTCGAACCATAGCCCCAATCCGTTCGCGATAGCAGTGGGACCAAAACCAATTGCTCAGAACATAATTAGATTTCAGTATCTAGAACCCATTCTGGTTACTCAAACCGGTGTTGCTTGCAGCCCAGTCATGGTGGCAAGCTCAAAAAGGTTAGCATAATAGTAGTCCATACAATTGACCCTGTCTCAAACAAATTAAACTAAGTAGTCCTTGGATAGGCCTAGCCTATTGGTCTACATGAGATGGCTCAATCGGACTGTATAAGTCGTCCTAATCTCTAATAGATCAATCAAACTGATTAGTCATAGGATTGAATCTGATCGATCGATTGAAGATAATCCAACTGGACTCAACCAATTGGACTACTCCATATGGACGAGTCTATGTAGTGTTATGTTGCCAAAATTATGGCAAATCCTATGGGTGATCTAATCTATGGATTAAGATCAGATTAATAAATAAATCAATTTTCTATAAGTTAAACAAAATGAATTTAACTTATGACTTAATTGAAATTCAACTAAATATTTGGTTTAATTAAACAAAGGAGTTTAATTTTTGAACTGAGCTTGTGTGATTTGTTTATATATATAATTATATATTATTGTTGTTCAATTGTTTATTTGTCTAATTTGTATAGGAGATTTAATGAATAAATCCAACATATACAAATCCATCAAAATTCAATTCAATTCATGGTTGGTAGTGTGATCATCATCGGACCAACGTATAGAAACTGCTAGATGGCTGGTAAATTACTTGCATAATATTAAGTGGTATAAGCATTTGAGCATCTTAATAAAGAGCATTATCTTTCTCAAATATAATTACCAAGGGTTATCAAAGAGATGAGCTTGGGCAGATAAAATAGCTCATTGAGCTAAGCTGATCAAGAGAACTTGTTTAGTAATCAAGTTGAGTTTGATCAAGAGGTAGTGTGGGCAGTGAAATCTCATCACTCGTGATGTGAGTGCCCATGCACCTATACACACCCTATCACTACCCTGGAGGGGCGATTGGGATTCACACTCATCCAACTGGCATACAACTACCATCTCATTAGTTCATCAACATTAAATGATAACAACAAAGTAATCATACCTCGGAGGTAGGTCTGGTTTCAGTCCCCATGGGACTACCACTTGTCTCTGATACGAGAGGATTCTTCCCCTCGGACAAGCCTAGTGCTAGCCCCCCATACGTCTGATACATGCCCCTGATACGAGGGGGTTCATTTTCTCAAATGAGCTTAGTGCTAACTCCCTCGAGGTTGACGTGTGTGCATAATCTGAGAGGATTAATCCTCTTGGACAAGTTAGTACCAATCCTCACATGATTGACGCATGACCCTGATTTGAGGGGATTCACTCTCTCGGACGGGCCTAGTGTCAACCCACATGAGGTTGACACGTGCCTCTAATATGAGAGGATTCATTCTCTCAGATGAGCTTAGTGTCAACCCCTATGGGGTTGACACATGTCCCTAACTTGAGAGGCACCTTCTTGGACAAGTTTAGGCACCTGACTAACATGTGACCTTGATTCTAGACGATTCATTCTCGGATGAAGCCTGATGTCATCCCCCATGGGTCTGACACCTGTCCTTGATCCGAGAAGACTTACCCTCTTAGAAGAATGTTGTGTCAATCCCTATGGGATTGACACATCTCTAGGGGAAATTCCCACATCCATTGAGTGGTAGTTAATGCTTGACTGCCACTTGACAGAAGATCTTAAGAAATGATCCTCTTGTCATTATTAGAGGATCTCGAGATAAAGATCTTCCTCTTAAACCCTAATGATGGGGTGCCACATGGCACCCCACTTTTAAAAAGAGTGGGGATTCTCTCCTGAGTTCCTAGTAAAAGAGTACCACCTAGTGTCCCATTATTGAGGGGGAGTTATTGTCTTTCTTCTTTTTGCTAAGATAAGAGGTTTTCTCTAAAGAATGATGAAAACAAGTATAAAGTCCTTTGAAATGAGAACTCTACTCCTAATGGTTCCCCATATAAGGAAACCAACTGTTGATGGATAGATGACCCTCTCTAAGAATGGTTGGTCTTAGTTTGGTCTCCTCAAGAGGAAGAGATCAAGAGAGAGAGAACTCTCTTATGAATACAAAAGGGGAGTCTTCAACAGTGACTCACAAGAAGAAAAAATTGTGTGAGAGCTCCCAAAAAATAGAGAGCTCCCCTCAAGTACAAGCCAAGGCAAGTTATCAAAGAAGAAGACTCTCCCAACAATGGAAAATACAAGGTGAGGCCCTCAAATAGCTACTCCTCTCATTTTCTTTTATTTTTTTTCAATACAAAGACATTAATGAGGCACCCTTTAACGCCTACATGAGACTTAGACAACCCTTTCAATGAAAATACATTTTTATCGTCTATCTTCTTATTCTTTTATTTTTTTTTCTTAATCAAAGGTTCTTCCCTACAACAAGAAAATGTAATTAACAATATGGGTTTACCCCAAGGAAATAAAAGGTAAACTCCACACAATAATGAAAGTAATTTTACAACAAGGTTTGGGATGTCTCATCTCTTGAGATGCTCGAAATTTGCGTATACAAGTAGTATGAATTTACTTGATTAATTTTATATATTAATAGTCTAATAGACATAATTAGACTTAACAATATACATTTTTGTAATTATGAGCCAAACTGCACGGATCTAAGCTCAAGGTTGCTTTTCAAAGCTCGAATCTAGCTAGAGTTGGTCTAAACATTTAATGAACCGAGCTTGAGCAGGCACCAAGTCAATTTTTGACTCATACTCATTGACATCCTTAGTATATACAAAGGTGTCAATAAGCTGCACCATGTCAATTTTTGACTCAGACTCATTGACATCCTTGGTATATATGAAGGTGTCAATAGGCTCAATTTAGGTCACACAGACCTCTTGCTCAAGTCCAAGTATACTCTCATGGCATATGTATCATGCCATTAATTACTTTGCATTCTCAAATCTAGGGGAAGAGTGCAATTAGCAAAATCCATTGGAAATAATATGGTAAACATACTCTCTCATGACATTTATGGTAAACATACTCTCATGACATATCTCTCGTGGCATTCATTCATCATCTCTTGTGTGTACTTCCATTGATAAGACCATACAGAGATTAGACACCACCTTTCAACTCTTAACATAAACACAAATTATAAGTCCCTTATTTCGTTAATCTTATTCTTATTACCTTCTTCTCCTGCCCCTCTGTCTCTCTCCCTCTCTCTCAATAAGCACACAACTTTGTTATTCTTGGTCCCACCCTTTTCATCCACCCATAGCATCAAACTCGATTAATTGCATATATTAATAGACATAATTACACTTAGTAATATTTTATTTTAAACTGATGGATCTAAGCTTAGGGTGGCCTTTCAAAGTTCGAATCGATCGAGCTCGAGTTGGTCTAAACATTTAAAGAGATGAGCTTGAGCAGGTGCCGAACCAATTTGCAATTCAGGCTCGTTGACATCCTTAGTATATGTTGACATCATTAGTATATATAAAGGTGTCATCAAGGTCACAAAAACCTCTTACTCAAGGTCACTATACTCTCATGGCATGTCATCTGTATGGTAGACATTACTTTACATTCTCAAATTTAGAAAAAGAGTGCAATTAGCAAAATCTAGTGAAAATAATATGATAGGGTAAGCATACTCTCTCATGTCATATCTCTGGTGGCATTGATTCATCATCTCTTTTGTACTTCCATTGATAAGGCCATAAAGAAGATAGACCCCACCTTTCAACCCTAACTAACATAAAACACAAATTATAAAAGTCTCTCATTTTACTAATATTGATCTTAATACCTTCTTATCCTGCACCCCTCTCTTTCTTATCCTTGGCCCCCACCCTTTGTCCTCCATCCTCAATGGTGGGACCCTACCATCTCTATCTCTTTCTCAAATAATTGAGTGAGCGTGTACCTGCACGTGTGGTGGTCTATCAATGCAACACCACGCGCACGTTAGAAAAAGGGGGGTTTGTACTATACCACTAATAGAGTTAATAGTAACCAACCATTGATGGGGCAGTAATACAGTGTGTAATAGTGACACCCGGATATCTTGTCGGTGCTCCTGAGTCCTCCTGAATGGTCAAAGCGAATAAATTACCAATCAGATTCCTCTACGTGTATGGATGAGCCACGTCATCAGGATGGACAGGGGCACGTGGGGATCACAGAATGTGGGTCCCTCTCAGATCCGGTCTTTCCCTTTCATCATCATCTCTGTCTCTCTCTCTCTATTTTCAGTGCCATTTATTTATTTAAAACGGATTGGACGATCATAAGTGGAGGGCCTTGGGAAATGATGATGTGCGCGTGCGATCGCTTTACAATTTCTTATCCTCACGCGCATTTACAGGATGAAACATATGTGTTTTAACTTAAGCGCATTAACTGCGCGTGAAGGGATCGCTCCTCTTGCAACTGAGTGAAGAGGAGCAGTTAGTCACCGTCGAATAACCAAAGTCTGGATCAGTCCAATTGCGATTGAATTGGGAAAGTTTAATCGCACTCACAAAACCCCTTTTAATTCTAGTTAAGAAATTTTAATCTTTAGAATTTTATTATTTGAGAAAAAAAAAAAAACCAAGGTTAGATTGTTTAACCTTAAGAATTAGTGAATTTTAACCATAGTTAATAGGGTTAAAAGGGACATGTGTTGACCTAGAGTGCGATTGAACTCTCCTTAGTAATCGCGATGGAATATGATCCCAACTCCTTTATCACCTCATCCGGGTGTAGGGGTGTAAAAGGATACAAATATTATCCGGCTCCATTTACATGAATAATAATGGTAAGGAAACATATGCGCTTTCGTGTATCCTCTAAGTAAATCAATGAGTTGGCCCAAGCCCGGTCAACTAAATGAACTAGTAAGCCCAATTAGGGTTGTTAATGAGCCAAGCCAGCTCGCGAGCCGACTTGATTCATCCCAAAATGAGCCGAGCATGACTTGGGTATTTGAGCTCATTGAGCTGAGCCAACTTGATTCTTCCCAAAACGAGGGGCTCGACTAGGCTCGGTCAGCTCAATTAATTTTATAGTATTACTTATAATACCTTAATAATATTAGTTTTCACATAAAAATTAATAAACATAAATATGAATTTGTTGTTAAAGTAAAGCTTAAAAGATAACTTCACCCTATTATAATTTAAATATTCTCTATATCATGTTTCTCCCATTAGTCTTGCAAGAATAATTATGTTAAGTTCTTAAGTGTTTTTTTTTTCTTGATAGAGAATGTGATAGGTATGTTCAACTATTAAGGATTTTGATTTGAATTAATTTTGTTAAAATTAAGGGTAAACGAGCTTAAATTATAGGGCAAGCTCGCGGCCCCTCAAGCTCGATTATCTATAAATGAGTCGAGCAGAAGCTAGCATTCGAGAGCTCGAGACGAGCTTGAGCCAGCATATATATGTCACGAGCTGAGCTTAAGCAGCATCAACTAAGCTCGTTTACACTCCTAGGCCCAACCCTACTCTAACCGGAGTAAATATAAGTCGGGCCCTTAATATATGAGTTCCAAATAGAGCTGGGCCTACCCCAATCTGCCCCCAACTCATTGACAACCCTAACCCGTACCATTTGTGACTGCTTGTGTTAAGTTGAAATATGTAATTGATCGAAAGATCTATGGCCGAATTACATAATGTCTAATTAAGACCGCCAGATAATATAGATTTGAGTGCTAATTGCACTATTAATTGAATTCAACTTAGATTAGAGGGATTTTTTTAGAGAATTGAAATTATAAAGATAGAATTGTCAAACTTTTAAAATAAAATTTTAACGGACGTAAAATTTAATGTAGCTTAGCACAAAAGCTCATCCAGCTATTTTACTTGAGCACAAATCTTATAGTTTAATGGAACAAATATTTAGCATAGCAGTTGGTTCATTTAGACGTGCAAATAACATGTTCCCAAATAAACTTAACTATTTAAATTCAAACATTAGGCCATATTAAGATCTTAAGTCATGCATTTTTAAATACTAAACAATTTTGTCAATGAGTATAAAAAAAGTTAAGGGCATTTCAATATACCTCCCTAATTGCTCCAGTGGTAGTACAATAGTATATATCCTTGATGAAGGTGAACTAGATTCTGAGTCCGTTTATGTGAGGCGGTTGAAAGAACTTGATTCTGAGTCCATTTATGTGAGGCAGTTGAAATTAAGGGGGTGCACATGGTTTGGTTTGGTTCTAAGAATTTTTGGGACCAAACCTATGAACCTCGGTTCTAAAAAAACCAACCCAGAACCGAATCGTAGAGCATTGGTTCAGTTCGGTTCTTCCCACGGGTTTATAATCGACTCTTAATGTTGATAAATCCAATAGTTCATATTCTCAATGTACTAAAACCAAAACTCAAATCTCATCAATGAACAAAAATAATCACCAATTAAAACAGATTAAATTGGAACAAAGAGAGGAAGGTAGGGGCGGGAGGGATATTCGACCGGGTTAGGTTCCAAAAAAAAAAAAAAAAATTATAGGACCTAGAACCGGTTCAGTTCGGTTCTCATATGGTTTTCAGTTCTCAACTCCACATTCGGTTCTTAGTTTGGTTCGGTTCACGGTTCCACATTCGGTTCGGTTCGGTTTCAAATTAGAACAAATTAGGATCGAACCACAGAAAATTGGTTTAAGTAACATATGACCCAGAACCGAACCGTGCCTTTAAAAAAACCGAACCAAACCGAACCATGGTGGTCGGTTTAGTCCGATTCACGGTTTGACCCGTACCCATGTGCACCCCTAGTTGAAATGCCCACCAATGCATTGACTCATTAGCCTACGAAAAAATGGCACTTCAAAATAAACAACATATGGGGTCAAAAAAAAATAAAATCCAAATCCAATCTCCCAACCACATACCACAAAATCATAATTAAATGACGAAAAGATCCTCAAATTTTCCAAATCCTGGCCACAACTAAAATTGTTTTAACAGAGCAATCACTTTCATTTCTCGACATCTCTCAAACATAAATGACATTTTGTCATTGGGCAATGACCATAATACCCTTACAAAAGTGAATATTTTATAAATTAAACAAAATTACTAGAAGGGGATGTCACACCACTGCCGTACTCTATCAAAATAGAAATGTCATGATGAGGATATTATGGTTATTTCCCTACGGGAAATGTTCACTTTGTTGAAATGCTCTAAAGTTTTTTTATTTTCATGACGAGAATGTCCCTAAAATTTTTTTATGCTTAAAATGGATTTAAGTTAGATTTCTATACCTAAAATGCCTTCACATTTTTCCTATAATCAAAATGTCAAGAATACTTTTTAGTTCCCAAAATCTCCCTAAGTCAAATTTCTATACCTAAATTGATCCTCACAAATTTTCTAAACCCAAAATGCTCCTCAAGTTTGCCCATATTTCATTTTTTATTTCTACAATATTCCTCAATTTATTTATATCCAAAATGTTCTCAATTTTTCTATACCCAAAATACCCCTAAAGCTTTTGGGTTCTCAAAATGTCCTACGTCATGTTCCTATACCCAACATGTCTCTCACAATTTTTTTCACCTAAAATGTTCTTCAAGTTTTTTTACCCAAAATATTCTAATTTTTTTCCCAAAATGCCCCTCACTAAGGTCCCTCTTCCCTGTCTCTCCCCCCTCTCTTACTTGCATCGCACGTGCGGCCCACTAGTATAATATAAAGTGGATAGCTGGTGTGTTCAAAACGTTGATTGAACTTTAATTTAATTCCAAAACTACCATTTCTTTAGTTTAAAGGTGACTTGAATTTTAGTTAATTCCAAAACTGCCCTTACACATATGAGTTGAATTTTAGTAAATTCACAAATTGCCTTTACATATGTGGGTTCAAAACATTTTGTCAAAATGTTGACTGAAGTTTTATTAATTCTAAAACTACCATTTCCTTGGTTCAAATGTTGATTAAATTTTAGTTAATTTCAAAACTGCCCTTACTCATATGGGTTAAATTTTAATTAATTCCAAAACTATCCCACACATAAGAGTTGAATTTTAGTTAATTTCAAAACTGTCCTTAAATATAGGTTCAAAATGTTGACTAAATTTTACTTAATTCCAAAATTACCCTTTACTTTTGAGCTTTTATTAATGTAGAGAACTTTTTCACCAAAAAATATAGCTTAAAAGTTGATTGAAATTTAGTATAATCCTAAAACTGTCCTTTATTAATATATAAAATAATGTTTTCATAACTGGACCGATCGTCGAACAGGCTGGTTGACCAATTCTCGGTTTGACCGATCTGGTTGTATTATGTCTTTTTAATATTAAAAAATATATATATTTTATTTTCTTAGCCAGAATGTCCAAAGTTTTTTTATTTTCAAAATGCCCTTAAGTTAGGTTTCCATACCTAAAATACTCTCAATTTTTTTATTCTATAGTCAGAATGTCTTAAATATTTTTTAGTTCCTAAAATATCTCTAAGTCAAATTTTATACTCAAAATGCCCCTTACAAATTTTTTAACTTAAACTGCTCCTCAAGTTTGCCCATATTTCATTTTCTTTATTTCTAGAATGTCCGTCAATGTTTTTTGTACCTAAAATGCCCTCAATTTTTCTATGCTCAGAATGCCCCTAAAGCTCTTAGGTTCTCAAAATGTCTCTATGTCATATCTGTTGTTATACCCAATGTGTCCCTGACAATTTTTTAACCTAAAATCTTCCTCAAGTTCTTATTTTTAAAATAATCTTTAAATTTTTCGTAAAATACCCTTCACTAGGTCCTTCTTCCATGTCTCTCTCCCCCTCCCCTCTCTCTCACGTGTATCACATGTGCGGCCCACCAGTGCTATATAAGTTTTTTTTTCATGAGAGATATCATTTACCTACATTAATAGAGTCAGACGGTTAGAAATTAGCTTGGGCAATAGAGCTCTTGCAACTCATACCCAGGTGGGATTAGATCCCCTGACCTCCTCCATGGAAGGCCACACCCCTACCACTCATACAAGACTTTTGACTCTTGAAGTTAAATCCGATGGATGACTCGCTCATTGATGTTGAGAAGAAGCTCTTATCTGATTACAAAAATTTGGCTTCCTTTGAAGAAGCCATCCTTCAGCAAAAGTCTCGCTCTCAATTGCTTTCCTTGGGGGACAGTAACTCTAAGTTCTTCTACAAAAGTCTCCTAACCCATAGAAGCTTCAACAGAATCACCTCTATCTATGTCAATGGCTCCAAAATCAGTACTGAAGAGGATATCAAGATCGAAGTAGCCCGTTTCTTCGAGAACCTATTGACATCTCCTGTCAACAATACAAAGCTAGATTTATCTAATTTCCCAACTCTCAGACAGCTCAGTCCTGATGATCAACATCACCTTTTTCTGAAATCTCCTCTGAAGAGATCAAAACAGCGTTCTTCGAAATGCAAGATGACAAGTCTCCTGGGCCAGATGAATTCACCGCACATTTTTTTAAGAATTGTTGGGATATCATTGGTCTGGAGGTTATCAAGGCTGTTAAAAGTTTTTTTAAATCCTCCAAGCTTCAATCAGAAGTCAATTCAACTCTTATTTCTTTAATTCCAAAGAAGGCTCGACCTAACTCCTTTGCTGATTTCAGGCCCATATCCTTATGCAACGTCATCTACAAAGGCATATCCAAGATTCTTGCTAATCGTCTCAAAGTTGTTCTACCTCAATTGATCAGCCCGAACTAGTCAACTTTTATCCATGGCCGCAACATTTCGGATAGTATTCTTCTGGTTCACGAGCTAGTAAGAAATTATCACCGTGTGAAAGGTCCTCCCAGATGTGCGATCAAGATTGACATTATGAAGGCCTTCGACATTGTCAGACGAGATTATCTTTTACAAATGTTGGACTTGATGGGCATTCCCTCTACTTTCATCAGTTGGTTAACTCCTTGCTTCTCTACGCCAAAAGTTCTCGGTAGTGATTAATGGTTTGCCTCAAGGTTATTTCCCCAACTCTAGAGGATTACGGAAAGGGGACCCTCTATCCCCCTTTTGTTTATAATCGCCATGGAGGGTTTTGCTGCTCTTCTTGAGCAAGCTTTTCATCAGGGCTTCATTAATCCACATTTCAGATGTGATAACCCTCTCATCTCGCACATCAGTTTCACTGATGATCTATTTTTCTTTCTCAAAGCGGAGCCAACCTCAGCTCATGCACTTGGCACTGTAATTTCCAAATTCTCTGAGCTCTCATGTCTTTTTCCTAACCAATCCAAGACTCAGATGTTCTTTGCAAACACCTCCCTTTTAATCCAACAAGCTTTCCAGTCCTTTTTGCCTTCTATATCGGTCTGCTCCTTGTTAAGTATTTGGGACTGCCTCTGTTTCAAGAGGTTTACGTGCCTTCGATTGTTAGCCTTTGCTTGATTGTCTTCTTACCAGAGTCAAAAGTTGGAAAGCTAATAGCCTCTCTTATGCTGGTCGAGTTGAACTCATTAACTCGGTCCTCAATAGTCTCCATCTGTATTGGTCCAAACTCTTTATTATTCCAAAAAAAGTCAGCTCTTCTATTGATCAAATTTGCTGTAATTTTTTATGGGCTGGTCTTGACCTCCATAAAAAACTTCACCCTATTTCCTGGTCCACGGTCTGCCTGCCCAAAGAAGAGGGTGGCCTAGGAATTAGGAAAATTTCTGACTGGAACAAAACTGACATTCTTCGTCAAGTCTAGGCCTTAGCTTCGAATTCTGATGGGTTATGGGTGTCCTGGTGCGCAACTAGACTCATCAAACGGTCTAACTTTTGGACTATGAAAGATCCTTCTGACAGCTCTTGGGTGTGGCAAAATATTTTGAAAATGAGAGACAAAGCAAAAAATCTTATTATTCATTCCATAGCCAATGATGCAAATACCTCTCTCTGGTCAAACCCATGGCATACTCTTGGTATTCTTGACCAGGCCTTTGGACCTCAATTACAACTTGATTCAGGTCTTCCAAGAGAAGCAATAGTCTCCAGCATTATTCTAGCTAACAAGTGGGACCCTCCGCCAACGATTTCAGCTGACTTGCTAGAAATATGAAATGGTTTGCAAAGCATTAACATCTACTCCGACCTGGACTCTAACGAAGTAATCTGGAAACCTCATAGCTCTGGAGTGTATACTTTGAAATCAGCTTGGAATAGTGTTAGAACCTCGTCAAACTCTTAGCCATGGCACTCCTTGATCTGGTTTCTCGATAACATCCCTCGGCTTTCTTTCACCATGTGGCTTGCCCTCTCAAACAGGCTTCAAATGCAAGACAGATTGCCAAAGCACAATATTCTTCAGAGATCGAAATGTGTCTTTTGCTGGGATAATTCTGAAAGTATTAGTCATCTCTTTTTTGATTGCACCTTTACAAATCCTATTTGGCAACATTTTCTTGGGTTATGCAACTATAGACATCGATTGATCTTGCTATGGGATAATGAGATAGGCTGGGCAACCTCTAAATTTCTAGGAAGTTCTTTGAAGAATATCATAAAGAGGGCCTCAATTTGTGCAACCATCTATCAAATCTGACGAGAACGAAACAATCGAATTTTTTGTAATATTTTCAAGCCTCAAAATCTCATCATTCAGGACATTGCTTATGATATCTTACTCAAATTTCGTGATAGTAAGCACTGAGTTGAAGACTCTGCTGCCAACTGTGAGTTCTTTGGAGGTTGGCAAATCCCAACCACTTTCTCTCACCTCCCTACCTTATGGTGCAACTGGAATCCCCCTCCTTCAGGGATTTGGCTTCTCAACTGTGATGGTTCAGTGAGGCCCAATGCAGTAGGCTTTGGTGGGCTATTTCGTGACCATCTTGGGGTTCCTTGTATTGGTTTTGCCTCTGGAACAATTGACTCTGACATTTTGCAGATGGAGATCTCTACAATTGCTAAAGGTCTCGACAGAGCTAAAGAAAGAGGGATCCTCGAGCTTCAGATTGAATCAAACTCTCTTCGAGCTTCTCGATGTCTTTCTAAGAGAGAGAAACCCCCTTGGCACTTAAGAAACCTGGTTCAAGCCACTATTCGGAAAATGGAGGACCTACATGTGCTCTCGGTCACCCATATCTGGCGAGAAGTGAACAGTGCAACTGATTTTCTTGCTAAATTTTGTAATCCACACACCTCCATTCTCCTCTCTCTGGATGATTTTCCTTCCGATCTTGTTTCTTTAGTTGACAAATATCCTCGTATGTAATTCTCATTTTGGTCTATGTATCCGGTAGGGGTCTACCTAACCCCAGCTTACCCTCCTAAAAAAAAAATATATTTAAAGGGCAATTAGGTCCAATAACAAATATGATTAAAAAAAAAAAAAAACTTTATGAGAGAGTGGAGGAAGCAAAACCGGGAGTGGCAATAGTGCACCCTACCCTAATCTCCAAAGTCCAAACGCTACTCCAATTAAAGTCTATCAACATGGCATGTCACTAACAGCTAAATCTATCCGTAAAATAATCAACGAACGCCAAAATCCAAATCTAGGAGAGAGAGAAGAAGAGAGAGAAGTCACATGGGCATGTCACTAACAGCTAACAGCTAACAGCTGTGTCTCCCTCCATTCCTGTCCCCGATAAATACCCTTAACCCACTTTCCTTCCTGTTGAGTTTTTGACTCTCTCTGATGGCAGAACCAAAACCCTAGAAATCTTTCAATCTAAAGATGAAATGTCTCTATAGATTCCTCTCACACTCAATGGAATTGCATAGCCTCTTCTTCTTCTACTTCACAGTCCTCTCTGTTGCTTTTCTCGCCGGAGAAGCTTCGCCGGCGGCCGTTAATGGAGTTGCCAAGGACGTTCAACAGTTGATTAGCTTCAAAGATACGCTTTCGAACCCTAATGTTCTTCAGAACTGGCAGCCGAATCACAGTCCTTGCTATTTTAGCGGGGTTTCATGTAAGGACTCGAGAGTTTCTGCTCTGGATCTGAGTTCTTTCCCTTTAAGCTCAGATTTCCGGGTTGTTGCTTCGTCTCTTATGAGTTTAGAGAGATTAGAGATATTGTCGCTGAAATCTACGAATCTTACTGGGAATCTCTCGTCGGCTTCGGGATCTCGTTGTAGTGGAGTGTTGAGCGAACTGGATCTGGCGGGGAACGGTTTGTCTGGTTCGTTTTCCGACATTTCGAGCTTGGCCTCGTGTTCGAGCTTGAAATCTCTGAATTTGTCGGGGAATTTCTTGGGGTTTTCGGTCGGAGGAAAGGATTCCGGTGGCTTAAGGTTCGATTTACAGACGCTTGACCTCTCTTTTAATAGGATTTCCGGTCAGAGCGTTGTTCCGTGGCTCTTATCTGGTGGTTGTGGTGAGCTCAAGTACTTGTCTTTGGAGGGAAACAAAATCGCCGGGAATATTCCGGTATCTGGTTGCCGGAGTTTGGAGTATCTAGATCTGTCGTCCAACAATTTCTCCGGAGATATACCATTTTTTGGCGATTGCGCAGCGTTGCGGCATCTGGATCTCTCGGCGAATAAATTTTCCGGCGACATCGGCGGTGGACTTTCCGGGTGTCAGCATTTGAGCTCCTTGAATCTTTCCAGTAACCAGTTCTCCGGGAAAGTTCCATCTTTTCCAACTGGGGGTTTGCAGTTCCTTTTGCTTTCCACCAACAGACTCCAAGGCGAGATACCTCTGCAACTCTTTGATGCTTGTCCAACTCTTCTCGAGCTCGATCTTTCCTCGAATAACTTGTACGGTATGGTTCCTAGTAACTTGGGTTCTTGCTCTTATTTGGAATCCATTAATCTCTCGAACAACAACTTCTCTGGGGAATTCCCAACTGAAGCCCTAGTCAAGATGACTAGTTTGAAGAAGCTGGTTTTTTCTTACAATAATTTTGTTGGTGGTTTGCTGGATTCATTGTCGAAGCTTACGAATTTGGAGTTGTTGGATCTGAGTTCTAATAGTATTTCTGGGTCGGTGGCTTCGGGACTCTGTCAAGATCCTAGAAACAGCTTAAAGGAGCTGTATCTTCAGAACAATCTCTTCACGGGCACTATTCCGCCTAGTCTCAGTAACTGCTCTCAGCTGCTTTCGCTTGATCTCAGTTTCAATTACCTCACTGGAACAATCCCATCCAGCTTAGGATCCCTGTCCAAGCTCCAGGATCTGATAATGTGGTTGAATCAACTCCAAGGAGGGATCCCGAACGAGCTCATGTACATCCAAACACTCGAGAACCTGATCCTAGATAATAACAGATTAACCGGAACGATTCCTTCTGGTTTAAGCAACTGTACTAATCTGAACTGGATCTCATTGTCTAGCAATCAATTGAGTGGTGAAATTCCAGCATGGATCGGTCGTCTGAGCAATCTAGCAATCCTCAAACTTGGAAACAACTCCTTCTCTGGAAGGATTCCGCCGGAGCTTGGAGAGTGCAAGAGCTTGATATGGTTGGATCTCAATAGCAATTTGTTGAACGGGACCATCCCTCCTACACTCGCGAACCAAGCTGGTAAAATCGCCGTTGGATTGATTACAGGTAAGAGATATGTGTATCTTAAGAATGATGGAAGTAAGGAATGCCGTGGAGCTGGAAACCTTCTTGAGTTTGCTGGAATGAGACAGAATAGCTTGAACAGAATCCCCACCAGGCATTCCTGCAACTTTACCAGAGTCTACATCGGTAACACTGCTTACACTTTCGTCCACAATGGCTCTATGATTTTTGTTGATCTGTCCTACAATATGTTGGAGGGTAGTATTCCGAAGGAGCTCGGTGACATGTACTATCTCTCTATTTTGAATCTGGGCCACAACAATCTCTCTGGTCCCATCCCTCCAGACCTGGGAAGCTTGAAGAACGTGGGGGTTCTCGATCTATCTCACAATAAACTTGAAGGGCTGATCCCTGCAGCCTTGTCTGGTCTTACGCTGCTTTCCGAGATTGATCTCTCAAACAACAACCTCTCTGGTACGATTCCTGAAACGGGTCAGCTAGCAACGTTCCCAGCTTACAGATATGAGAATAATTCAGGTCTGTGTGGGTACCCTCTTCCTACCTGTGGAGGGCTTTCGGGCCTAAATGCTTCGAATTTTCAGCATCAGAAGTCTCACCGGAGACAAGCATCCCTGGCAGGGAGCGTGGCTATGGGTTTATTGTTCTCCCTCTTCTGCATCTTTGGTTTGATTATTGTAGCTGTTGAGATCAAGAAGAGGAGGAAGAAGAAGGATTCAACCCTTGATATCTACATAGATAGCCGTTCCCACTCAGGCACTGCCAATGTGAGCTGGAAGCTAACGGGTACTCGGGAAGCCCTAAGCATCAACCTTGAAACCTTTGAGAAGCCCTTACGGAAGCTTACTTTCGCCGATCTTCTTGGAGCCACCAATGGTTTCCACAACGACAGCCTCATTGGTTCTGGCGGTTTTGGGGATGTGTACAAAGCCCAACTCAAGGACGGAAGTGTTGTAGCCATCAAGAAATTAATACATGTAAGTGGACAGGGTGATCGGGAATTCACAGCCGAAATGGAGACAATTGGGAAGATAAAGCATCGAAACCTTGTCCCTCTCTTGGGTTATTGCAAAGTAGGAGAAGAACGGCTATTGGTTTACGAGTACATGAGATTCGGCAGCTTAGAAGACATTCTACACGACCGGAGGAAAGCTGGGGTCAAGCTGAATTGGGCAGCAAGGAGGAAAATTGCCATTGGAGCTGCTAGGGGATTGACTTTCCTCCACAACTGCAGTCCCCACATAATTCACAGGGACATGAAATCCAGCAATGTCCTGGTCGACAATAACTTAGAAGCAAGGGTGTCAGATTTTGGAATGGCGAGGTTGATGAGTGCCATGGATACACACCTTAGTGTCAGCACACTATCAGGCACTCCGGGTTATGTCCCTCCCGAATACTACCAGAGCTTTCAATGCTCCACAAAAGGTGACGTTTATAGCTATGGTGTGGTTCTGCTCGAGCTGTTAACTGGAAAGCAGCCGACAGACTCGGCTGATTTTGGCGATAATAACCTAGTGGGGTGGGTGAAGCAGCAGGCAAAGCTGAAAATAAGGGATGTCTTTGACCCTGAGCTTCTGAAAGAGGTTCCAAGTTTGGAGATGGAGTTACTGCAACACTTGAAGGTGGCATGTATGTGCTTGGATGATCGTCCGCGGCGCCGACCCTCGATGATACAAATAATGGCAATGTTCAAGGAAATCCAAGTTGGCTCCGGGTTTGATTCTTCCTCTACAGTCGCTGCTGATGACGAGAGTTTCAATGCAGTTGAGGGGGTGGAGATGAGCATAAAGGAAATTCCTGAGTTAACAAAGCAGTAGATGGATTTCAAGAAAATTTCGGAAAAGATTCTTTGAGATGGTGGTAATTTCTTCAGCCCCATTTTTTCCTCTTTTTCATTACCACTTCAATGGTATGGAAATCTCTGTATCTTTATCAATCAATGTATGTATTATAAACATTTTCTATCGATCTATTGATGTTTATGAATAGAATGTTGTTTATATACCTATTTATAGTCCTTCAATAGGTACTTTCAAGTATAAGTCGAATCCTAAGCCATTAATTCAAATAATTAGGGGTGAAGATTAGTTTCAGTGTGGCTTGGGTTCCTTTTTTTTTTTTTTGTTCCCTTCAAAAGTATACCACCTCAGTCAGGATTAGTTTCAGTGTGTCTTGGGTTCCTTTTTTTTTCCTTCAAAAGGCCCACCTCAGCATTAATCTTGACCCTTAGTTTTTAGCATAGGCGGTTAGGATCTAAAGTATATATTTGGGAGTACATATAGATTGATTCATATATATATATATATGTGTGTGTGTGTGTGTATAGGATAATGCTATCCTTAACTCAGTGTGAACTTATTAACCTTCACTAGTCTTTGATATATGTATATATCATGGTGTCTGTCTCTCTATATATAGAGAGACTTTGGGTTTATGCATCATGCGAATGACACATGGCATTTTTTTATGCCGATAAAAAGAAATCAAGGTGCAGGTCACCCTACTTTAATACATGGCAAAAAAATAGTTCAATTTGAGATAGTTAGACTGTCCGGTTGGATGGTGAAAACTATAACTTAAGTTGGGTCATATTAATCCTAGGGATTATGCTGATCAATTAGGATTAATGACTGTCCTATATATATATATATTTATTGAAAAATCAAATAAATATATAAATAACGAAAGTATTACAAGTACAAAGGAGCAGAGAGCGCATAGTTCATAAGGTTGTGAACCAATGCAAGGTGCAAAAAAGAAAACAAAATACACCAAGTTAACCCCCAAATAGATGCCCACAACAACAATACAAATCAGGCAAACATCATGTCTAAGCACATCCCTACCTGCCTTGCTGAAACTCACTCAACCGTTAAAGACCCGGTTCTATTACAAATACGGGGAAGATAGGAGTGAGAGTTCTCAAAAACTCTCTTTTTCCTCTCTTTCTGGATAGACCAAGCTATTATTGCATATATGAAATCAAAATGAGTAAAATCTTGGATTAATTAATTTTGGTCAAAATATTTATTTTAATAAAATATTAAAGATTAAGATTTCCTAAATTTTGCTGAGAAATCTGAATTTTTTGAAATTTCAATTTGGTTTGGAGGTCAAAAATTGTCGATTTTAAAGCTTTAGTGAACGTGCTCACGAGAGCCTTTAGTGAGTGCTTCCTAGAAACTAGTTTTTTTTTTTTTTGTGTTCCTTGTAACACCGCCTTTTAACCTTGGTTAAACTTAAGAAAATTAAAGTTAATATTTTGGTTTTTTTTTTCCTGAAAACTAAGGTTGGATTGTTTAACCTAGGGGTGAGTGAATCTTAACTACAGTTGGTTTTTGTTTAAAAGTGGGGTGTGGAAGAATGAGGACCAGCCATTCCATTACATAATGGATACCCAGGTCCAATTAACTATTTTTCCTTTTATTTTTTGGCAGTGGTAAATGTGGGTTTTTTTTTTGCCAAAAAATGTGGGTTTCTCGGGAGACATGTTACAAAAAGTCAACTTGTTTGGACTTTTCATTACTTTCTAAGCCTAAGTTGGGTCTTAGTGAACCATAAGGAGTTAATACTATCAAATAAAGTTTATTTATTTGGATAATTTAAAAATATTTAATCGGGCTAATTTTTCTTTATCAAGTGTCTCCAGAGGGATTCACATTGATATTCAAATATGAATGGACAAAAACATGCTGTGTTAAAATTTTTTTACAGAGGGAGCTTACTAACCCCCCCACCCTTCTTTTTGAAAGAGTAGTGTTAGGCATACATGAGGAACCTTAGGTTCGCAAATAGATATCTGAGGTCCGTAAACTATTTCCCCTTTTGAAACTCTTGAGTGTAATGATGGTCTGGTTTTCAGATTTTCTGATTCAATGAAAGTGATTAAAAGCTCTTCTTAGTATGTACTATCTAGAACTGGAATGTTGGATTGAAAATGGCCTTATTTCCGCATATTGTTTAAATGATGGCTTCACTTAATACTTGTCACAATTGGATTTTTAATCCAACACTCTCAATAATAATAGGTACAACCGAGAGTTTTAAATCATTTCTCTAGATTCAAAGGTATTCCTTACAAAAACCGGAATACTGGATCTGCCAAGTGCGACCTCATGATGGTGACTAAGGAGTGGGTTGGTGCCTTGTTTTCTTTCTATTATTGGTTTCCATATTTTTCTCCATTTGAGACTAATCAAAACAGATTCTCTCCGCGTCTATGGCTAAATCCCTTTTTAAATAAGGGTTGAATTTGTGAATCTTCTAGAACAAGCTTATTAAGAAAACTTTTATGTATTTGTGTATACTCGTATCATTTTCATTTCTTGTATACACAAATATATGAAAGTTTAGCAGACCTAGCACTTTTGCTCTCCATTTAGACAATCTCTCTCTTCATTTCTCACCTCCAATTACACCATCTGCCTCCAGCTCACCATATCAACATTTTCTGAAACCTAAGAGAGATGCATTTAAGGGTTATTATTGTTGAAAATCAAAGCAATAAAAAAGAAAATCAAATCGCACTAGTTCACAACAGATTTATGTGGTTTGCCGTTGTGCCTACATCCACCAATGAGCCCAACAATTCACTATTCTCCAAAGAAAAAAAATAAATCTATTACAACAAATTCTCTTTGCGTAATTCTAATTCATTTTTAACTGAGAATATATACCTCGAATTCTTGGGTTATAACCTATTGGGATCGAATCCTTGGGTCTACGGATCAGGGGAGCACCCTTTCGGGGTGTGTCAATAGTACTTTCCTTAGTTACAATACAAAATACAAAATACTAAACACCTATCACAACAAAGAAAATGTTTAGCACACCCTACATTTGGATATACAACCAAATACCATCTTCTAGAATGCCACCTGTTACAAGAGGCTTTTGATAACTTTTTCAGCCAATTTCTATGACACTTTTATATCCACTTTCAAAAAAGACAAACAATGCACATTACCCTCCTGCTAACATATAATAACAACTCTTACCTTTTTTTTTCAAAACACCTTACCCCCTTGCAAAATAGAATAACAACACCCCGCCTCTTGCGTGAGTGGTAAGGGTGTGGCCTTTCATGGAGGGGGTCGGGGATTCAATCCCTCCAAGGGTATGAGTTGCAAGAGCTCCAATGCCCAAGCTAACTTTGATGTACTAACATAGAGAAATGATGCCTACACAAAAAAAAATATATATACAGAATGGATTAACAAGTCTATTCTTTTTCAACTATGTAGACCCCCCCCCCCTCCCCCACACACTCATTGATTGTGGGTTAAGATTCACTAACCCCTAAGGTTCATCCATCCAACCTTGGTTTTTAGAAAAAATATTAACCTTAACATAGTTAAGTTTAACCACAGTTAAAGGGGAATACAATGTGAGGGCATTTGGTTAGCTATCCGAAGGGGGTTCGGCTAATCACTGCTCTGAATGTCGGTCCTCATTGGTTCATGCCCCTTTTTAAAACCCATTAACTATGGTTAAGATTCACTCTCTCCTAGGGCTCATCCATCCAACCTTAGCTTTAAAAACAATTATTAACCTTAATTTAGTCAAGTTTAGCGGTAGTTAAAAGGAGTGTTCGAAGGAGGCACTCACCAACTGCGGTTAAGATTTTTTTTTGTTGGAGATATATATATATATACACACACGGGGAGACATAAAAGGAGCTAACCGAGAAGCATGGAAGATACTAATGTTCAGAGGCAACTGAGCCTGAATGTGAGCAGCTGAATTAGGCTATCTCGAGATGAAATTAAACTCCAGATTACCACATTCTTGTGGCAGCCTCCGGATTTCTTCGAGTATAGCATAATAAACCTCCTAATGCGGTTGGAGGGGAGTACCGAGTTCTTCGAAATCGGATTCCAGAGAAACTTTTCTCCACTTGTTGGATATAGCCCAACCGGATTGCTTCAGCTCTGTCAAATTCTGGTTTAATGGTCTAGCCATGCACCAAGAGGAGAATGAAGATATGGAGGCTGATCCAGAAGGCCGAGGGATTTTCGGGACCATGCCAATTAAATAGCACAAGCACATTCGAATCCATATCAAAATGCGGAGTGGGCTAGTCACTGCTCATCACAACAATTATAGGAAGCATAATCCTATAATAATTGAAACAAACAAAGGTGATGGGAGTGAGACTAGTGGGACTCGGACCATGCGTTTAAGGGCCAATCCAAAGGTGTGGTGCAGACACCCCCCAACCATTGCTTTCGCTAACACGCGCAGGGTGGGTGACACATGGGCTATGCCTTAACTGGTTTTGTCTGAGGGGCTACCCTACATCGTCTTCTTCCATAATGAGTTGCTGTCGCTTTCGGGTCCCACTCAAATTGACCTCCAAACTAATTCTCCAACTGTGTGATTGCTAAACATTGGCAAGCATTTATTTCCTTTTAAACTACTCAGAGGTACCGCAAAATACTTACTGTTCACTGTTGTATATGTTACTTAATGAAGAGGAGACGTGGCACACATGCATTGGTTTTGCTACCCAATTAGCAAGATGTGTCTTGGCAAATATAAACACAACACGTGTACCATTAATATTTTGGTCAAACTTATTTTTAAAATAAATAAATAGAGATTTAACTATGATCAGGAGCTCCGGTTGAAGAGATAATAACCCCGAGCAACTAGAAAATGCGGTATTTAAAAAAAAAAATTGAAAAAAATACCCATATTTATATATGTAATTATTATAACACCCCTGCCGTAAGACATATTAGTGGGTTGATCATGCCAAGTGCTAGAGGATCCCAACTTCAAAATATGTCGATTTTGTAAATCATGCATATAAGTATCAATAAAAATAAAAAATTTCGTAGGAAACAATAGGAAAATGTATCAAGAAATAATGTAATTTTAATGTCACAAGTAAATTTCATATCGATACCCAAGAAAACGGAAAAGTTTTGTAAGAAACATTAGAAAATGTGCCAATTTTTAAACCATGGTCATTGGCTCACTATATAACATTCTAAAAATGGTCGTAAAAACACATAGACAATAGTTGTACACATGGCAACTTAGGTACCATAAGGTGATAGCTGAAGGTAAGACATGGTGACTTCATTATTGATGAACGATATCCACTTAAAGTATAAATAGTACATGTTTTGACATCATGTTTTGATAGTTTCGATAACACTTTCGTAATATCGAGTAAAACATTAAAAACTTTTATATTATATATATATATTACATGACTTCGGTCGATATGAACCAAATTCGAGTATTCGACTAATTTCATCTATTTTTGTTGAGAAAACTCTATTTTTTAAAATAATTTTTTCCATATTCTTGAATCAATTACTTCATTGGAGGATGATTCTAAACTTTTACTTTTGATATTTCAGCTTTGCATAAAACACTCATAGATTCATCGAATTCACCCATTTACCATATTTTGGTGATTCAAGTTAGATTTGTACGTGAATTTTGATAAAAATTAGAAAAAAAAATAAATTTCACTAAATTTTATCCCAAGTTTCAAAGTTTTCATTTGAATGTTAATTAAATACACCTAATCTAACTGTTGGATTATTCTTCTTTTTCAAGAAAAAAAAAATCTATTTTTTAATTTCAAAATTAATTAGGATATTTTTTTATTATACATACTATACTAATTTAAGAAATATGTAGGTTATATCTATATGTTTATGCATTACTTAATTAGTTTTATTATTCATGAACCGAGCTACAAGTTGGGTGAGAATTTTTTTGAAAAATATTTAATTATTTTTATAAAATATATTTAAAATTAAAGTTATTTTAAAATATTATTGTTAGTTATAAATCATAAAATCTAGGTGATAAACTACACCTACACTATAATCATGTAAAAAAATCCATAACCTTGCTCATAACCAAGACTATTTGTGAAATCCGGCGGATAGTATATTCCATAAACTATATTCGAATCGGATTATACAAATCGAATTTGAATACTTCAGATTACTTCGGATAATTGAATACTATCCGAATGATTACCAAAATCGGGGGCGGGGGGACCAGAACCTCACATTTTGACCTCAATATTCGCTTATTGAGGAAGGCGACAATGGAACTCGAAGATGACACCCACCATTTCTGGTGTAAACGAAAATATAGTGGTGGACAATGAACAAGCATCGGTAGCTTTAAGAGCCATTGCAAATGTTTTATCACAATAGTAAAAAAAAGGTCCCTGTTCAAAGGGATCTCTTCAATGAGAACGAGTTAGAGGGTGAAATATTTGTGGAGATGGGGAAATCAAGAACGCTATCTTACCTGTGCTCCTCTTCCGTCCAAGGAATACCTTTCTTTCTCTCCGTATAACCTAGGAACTTGATTAACTCCAACTCAATCGCCTGAGAGGAGAGGAAGATGACCACAAGATTGAGGTCTCGACAAGATTAAGGTTAAATAATTACAACTAACCTAAAATGCTATAAAAAGCTTATTGACATAATGTGGGGGCATATTGCGTATAAGAAATACTATATATACTTAGTCGGTTGGATAAATAGCGGAGCGGATAGTGGACTATTCGTATCTGCTCCGTTTATAAACAGATTCCCTTTTTGATATCCAAATCTGATCTGCCGGATATTTATTTGGATAAATATCCGCTTAGACGGAGCCGTTTTAGATAGTTACCCGGATAGTTGACAGCCCTAGTCCTTAATGCCCGCGTTCATGGATTACACTATCCCACCGTTGGAATTGGATTGGATACCAGGGAACATTGAAAGAGTATTCCTATTAGACTTTGATTAAAATAATTGAATTTAAATGTATTTTAAATGATTCAATTACTTTATTTAAAAATAGAAATGGTAAAAATAAAATATACATTTAATTAAAGCAAATAATTATTAGTTTATATTCATTTATATTAAAAATAATAATTTAATGTCTTAGAATTATATAAAGAAAACATATTAATACGATATTTTTAGTCTTATATATATATATATATATATATATATATATATTATCATTCAGATATTTATCGAATCATACATACCAATATTTGAATCTGATTTGATTGTAATTGTATAAAAGTTCTAATTGGATTTGCTCTACCAAATAAATTGATAACTTTTCTGATAAATTAATTAAGATACAAATTGAATATGAATAATATTTGTATCCCTTAACTGCCTTACCACAATTAGGGGTGTCAATGAATATGTATATTATTAGTATTTAATTCATATTTGAATTCATTTAGTCAGATAATTATCCAAATAGGTATTTGTGGTAGTAGATTTGAATAGTACTTTACTCTTCATTTATACTTGTCTAATTATATATATATACACATAATATATTATAAGTTCATTATTACACGATCCTTACTGGTCATCTTTATCAGCCAACTCCCCTGTTTTCATCTTTCAGAGTTGACCACTCCTCATAGCCTTTAACTAATCTAGGAGGTGCTCCATAATGAGGGATTTTAGGAGAGATGAATTCATCTGAATCTCCTCCTCCAGCTGCGGAGGCTTTCAATTTCCATCTCCAAAGATATTTCCAAATCTGATATAATGTGTAAAATATTCCTATTAACATGCATTTTTATATAATTCTAAGATACATTAAATTATTATTTTAATATAAATGAAGGTAAAATAATAATTTGTTATTTTAAATAATATATTGTTTTTTTAAAATATTTCATTAAAGTAATTCAATAATTAAGATATTATTAGAATTCAATATTTTAATAAAAACCAAATATGAATATCCTTTATAATTATCAGTTGGATGTTTAATCAAGAAACATAATCCGCTCTTTGTGGGGTGCAATGAGAAGTGCATCTCGCCCCCTTAAAACTCGCCATGTGTCCCTTTTTAAGAACTCTCTTTAAATGCAGTTACGATTCATTAACCCTTATGATTAATATTTTATACCTTGATTTTTAGAAAAAAAAAAAGAATTTAAAAATATTAATTACAGTTAAAAAGAGTTAACCACAGTTAAAAAGGACAATTAGCGAGTTTTAAAGGGACGAGATGCCACTCCTCGAGGCATCTTGTGAGGAGCGGACTATTGCTCTTTAATCAAATAAAAATAGTCAAATATAATCCAATCAATAATTGAATATGAATTTGATCCCTTTCGAGTTTGCACAGTCTGAGACTCTAATCACAACTTCCACCATTATTATATTTGAAAGGAGTGTACTATGCACCTAAGTAACCAGAGCACATAGCAAGAGCAGAAGCGAGAACATCAAATTTCAATTTAGTATAGGGGCTGAGAGTGCCTCGGAGTGTTGTGTATATTTGATGATTCTTGAAAACTACTTAGATGCAAATATTTAGTTTTTATTTTCTAAACTATAAGAAAGAATTGATAAAATCATTCATCATTCAAATTTGTAGTCACAGTAAACGAGATGATTATCAAGATATTAAATGTATCCTTCTAAATTCAATTATAAGATCATAGATGAAATTCCCAATGTGTATCCTTAATGTATGACCCTGAAGACTTAGAATGTGGTGAATATATCTATCCTAGAGATTTCTACCAATTTTAATTTTAGCAATTGTATAGGCAAAAATAAACAAACAATTACAAGCAAATCATAACAGAAGAGATTTTTACATGAAAAATCTTTCTGGGAAAAATCACAGGACCTCGTCCAGTCAAAGAGATATCATTATGACAAAGTTAACAGAAACTTACAAGACTCGAACCGGAATCCATTGAATTCGACACTACGATCCTTTAGTACTTAGTCCTCCCACTTCAATAAGTCACCACGTACCTGCAAGTCCTGTGATCAACCGCAGCAGGCTGAATTTCTTTTAGGTTCTCTGAACATAATGATCATCTACAAATGACTCATTTTGTCAACAACAGCGTTTGCTCCTCGCCAACCAAACACTTTGTTGAGTGTTGAGGATATTGAATCTGATTTGCAATAACAAACTCTAGAGAGAGAGCAATAGAGAAGGAAAAATGAGAATTATCCAACCATGAACCACCTTGGATAAGCTTGAAAAGCCTCTGCTCTATTCTCTAACAATACATAAAAACCCTAATCACATATTAAGTAAAGAGTATATTTATAGAGTAACCAAAGAGAAAGATTACAAATTCTGAATCTACTAATTCTGTGCAACTCGAGGTCGACCGAGATGTGGTTGGTCGATTGAGTTAGTCAAGTCAGATCGACCGCACTAGAAAACATTCTCTGTAATTTTAAGCCATACAAAATTTCATGCACTCGATCGACCGAGACAGGGGTCGGTTGACCGGATTGCCCAATTCCTAAGAATTGGAAATCTGAATTTGCCAATTGATGCACTATTTGTATCTAGCCACCTAGGATCCATATACATGATCTAAGTCACTTCCTCCTAGGTATAAATTAAGTATTTAAGTCTCACTTACCATCCTAATACAAGAGCGAAGCTTGATTGCATTTTCTTTGGTTTTCATCTTCACTAGACATGAGTGGTAGAGACAAGGACCAAGACACTATTCTGGGACTTGGAATTTAGCCAACACATATTTAGACTTTACAACCAATAATTAACAAACATTACAAAAATCGTATATCCTACGAAGGAAAAAGACACAATACACTCTACTTAACATGAAAAATAAAACTTTACACAAAAATTGTGTTCTCTATAAACCATTAACCGTACTTTACAAAAGTTGAAACCGCGCTCCTGAGACGATTTCACTCTTAAAATGTGAGAGTGAAGTTTGAGAGGTAGTTTGAGAGGGAGAGCGAGTAGCAGGTTGAGAGGTTTGGGTTACTAAACTATGCACCATGCTTGTGTACATACAAATGAGGAGCTTGAGAGAGCTATAGGCCAGCAAGTTCTTATTGAAGAAAACATTAAGAGGGCTAGAAAATCTAAATTCCATAAGAAAATAATCACCTCCTAGGTCGGTGACACGAGGAGGGGTGTCTCGCCTCCCATTTTCTCGCCAAGTGTCCCCCTTCTAACCCTATTTAACTGTGGTTAAGATTCATCCACTCTTAGGGTTCACCCATCTACCCTTGGTTTTTAGAAAAATATAATAAAAAATTTTAACTAAAGGATTAAATAAACTAACCCAAGTTAAAAGGGAGTTAAAGGGTCGGCTATGTGAGAGCAAGGAGGAATAGTCCCCTCCTCGGCCGACGAGGGGACTATTGCTCATTCCATAAACCAACTAATTTAATTGACTAAATAAATAAGCTGACATGTGCAAGTGGCGGTGTATAATTGTGTATATATCTCACATAGGGTGTTTAGGGTTTTACTCTATTAAATGATAATGCTTCTTTAAGTGATGATGCGGTGGTTGATAGGCTTATCATGTTTAGTCCGCTTTTAAGTCAGGCATTCAACTTTCTAATAGTATTTGATTACCCCAAAAAAAAAGGAAAATGTTAAATATAACCTGCACATTTCGTTATGTAGTGAAATGCATGATCCTCATTGGTCCATGCTTTTTTTTTAATACCTATTAACTGTGGTTAAGATTAATTCATCCTTAGGATTCACCCATCCAACCTTGATTTTTAGAAAAAAAACAAATTAGCTTTAATTTAATTAAATTTAACCATATTTATAAGGGATCAAGAGGGACATGGGATACGACAGTCAACTAGATAGTGCAATGCGGGTCAGCTGAGCTTCTGTTGCCAAGGACTTTCTCCTGTTGCACGTCCTACAAGAATAGGACTTCTCACGTGAAAAAACTGAGCGAATAAGCTACGGGCAACAGACACGAAAGGGGCAAGTGTGGGGGCAGCAAAATAATTGAATTGCCTAGGGCAGCTCAGCATCTCTACTTCGATCTGCCCAAGTGCGATTACCCAGGTACTGGGCCCACGTGCCGGACTTTCCTTCGGATAAGGACGAAATGACAAAGAAACAAAAAGCGACGGCCCTTATTATCAAATTAACCACTACCACGTAGAATCTTTATTTATTATACGCTTTTGAATTCTGCGCCATTTTATTTAATAGCATCGCAAAATTCAAAGCCTCGTCACGCTACACTGTTTCTGCCTTGCCCAAGACGTGGTAATCACGATAAGTATTGCTTGCTTTTTTTTTTTTTTGTTTGGATCGAGATATATATTTAGGCCGCAACCCCGGTTACTTGTGGATCTCTTCGGTTAGTGGGTGGGTGGGTGAAGAGTATATACAAACTCTCATCCTCTCGGGAATAGAACCCGGTATCTCCCCCCATAGCAGATAATACACTACCACCGAGATAAAACCCTAGTGTGCTACAACCATATTTTTCTCTTTTTTTATTTTTAGGTAGCAAGGGTTAAAAAAAATCAATGAAATGCAAGTATCAAATATCATAGTTTTAAAAATTGTCGCATCTATTTTTATTATTTAAAAAGGGCGGAGATAGGTGTATCCATGAAATCTATTTAGAAACCTAAGGCTCTAAACTTGGTGAGTATTTAAGAGGGGGGTGCTGGATCAATGAGGTCCAGCCTTAGGTTTCTAAATGGATTTCATGGATACGTTAACTATTTCCCATTTAAAAATATTGTTATTGATACTGTTGACACAAAATTTCGCGATGTGCAAATAGATCACAAAATAAGGGATGAAAAAATATTTATTTATTTTGAAGATGGTACAACTCTCAAGAATCCTCCGAATAACAGTCAGATTTTTCTAAAGTAGAAGATAAGAGTCGAGGCGTAATCTCAATCTTTTTTGAAGATAGTGTTGTAGTTTTTTTTTTCTTTCTGGTCTCGCGCTTGATCGGTTAGAAAGTGATTCTCGAAGATAACTGACTTCTTTGTAGTTTTGTCTTTTCTAGAATGTTTTGATTTCTCTTAAGGAAGATTTGATTGATTCTTTCTTAAAGATGTTTGACTTATGTTGTTTGATGATTCTTCTAAATGTTTCTTTCTGTCTTTCTGAATTCTCTTTTTTGGCTTTTTCTGAATCATTCCTTAAATGTCTATCTTTGTGTCTTACTTATAAACTTTTTGAGATAAGAATTCCAAGAGTTCCACTCCATTTAGTAGCTTAAGGGACTCGGGGACTTTAGTGGGCCCTATTCGCTCTCTTGGGCATTAAGTCCACTTTTAGACTTATTGTTGTGTTATGGTTCAACCCATTTAGTGAGTGTTGACCCATTTAGATTTGGACTTGGGTTTATGGGTTTTCTATTTCGAATCCATACCTGACCCATAGGAGGTCCATGCCTTGTCATTAGACCCAATTTAAATGTGAAAGACTATTTTTAATGATTTTAGGCTCTTTGTACAATTTTACGGGTTTATAGAGACATTTGTGTAAAATTGACAAATTTTAAGGTCTTATAAATACTTTTCTTGATGTGTTAGTCATTAATTTTAATTTTTGCAAAATTTTGATATAAGCGCTCCTTCATATCCCCCTTATTCGGGCTACACAATTTTTTGAAATAGTGTTGTTTTAAAATAATTTTAAATTTTAGTAAAAATTAATATTATTTTCAAAGGATGAAGCTTCTATGATCCTCGTAGGGCTGAGACCATGCTCTAAGAGCATGAGATTTCAGGTGGAGGCCACCATGTGAAATAGGCCCCACCTGAAATCCCATGCTCTTAGAGCATGGTTTCGGTGGTCTCGGCCCTAAGAGGGTCTCAGTAACATAGTCCATTTTCAAAACATATCAAAATTTTCAAAATTGTAAAGTTTTTTTTTAAAATAAAATAACATTTTTCCTAGATTACATATCTATTTATTTATTGTAATAAAAAATACCCAATAAGAGGAGGAGGGTTAGGCAAGACCCTACTTGTTTATTAAACACTAAATTAGGGATGGCAATAGGGCTGGTTTGGGCTAGGGCGCCTCCAACCTACCCCGTCCCTAATTGGAAGACTCCTACCCCGTTCTGGTCCCAAACTCGGGGCGAGTGACCCCAGTCTCATCTATCAAAACCCTTCTTAGCTCGTCTCATTAAGCTCTGGGGTCGAGGCGAGTCGGTTCAATATTTCACATTATACATAAGATATTAAGGTAATTTTAGGAAAAAGTTAAGGGTAAATAGCATTTTAATTATAAACGGGCAGGGTGACTTAAATCCATCCTTGGCCCAAACCCGGATCAGGTTTACCCGTCATTTCTCATCTCCACTCCTACCTTGTTTATGAACCTCCCAAACTCGTTCCAATAGGGGCGGGTCAGGGCCGATTACCCGATTAACTCGGCCCATTGTCATCCCTATGCTAATTATATCAATGGGAGGAGGATAAGAAGTTTTATCCCTAAACTAACAAGCGATGAGGCACAATAAAACTACTTTTTAAATCGATTAAGTTTCCAAACCTCCCTCTTTGGTCTTCCTTGAGAAGAATCAATAGTTGATGTGATGTCAACTACTTTAATACTCTTCTTCTTATTTCTCTTTGAAGTCATTGGTTGAAAATCATTTTTTTCTTGGGTCATTGGTTGAAAATCCCTCTTTGGTCTTCTTATTTCTCTTTGGCCCAATGGTTGTGTATCCCCTGCTTTAGGGGGGAGGTCCGGGGTTCAACTCCCGCGAGGGTGAGAGTCGTTTATACTCTCCACCCGCCCACTAATTCGAACAGATACTAACACCTAACCCGGCGTTGCGGCCTAAACGTATATCTCCATACCAAAAAAAAAAAAAAAAAAAAAAAAGAATATCATCACCGACTTGCTTTGGCTCACCTAATACGTTCAATCTAGAATTTCTCTTATCAGAAAAATCTTAGCATAATTTCAATGCTCGACAATAGGAGTAGCATCAACTCCTTTGCTTGCTTCACCCTTGTCAGATACTAGAGCTGGATCATGTCATCATTAAAATTAACTTGAGACAATGAGACATCACGCTCATTAGAAACTCAATTTTTTGTTGAAATTTTTTTCCTGCTGGCTCTGAGAATGATCTTCAAGATTTAAGTCAGAGACTTAATGTTTAAATGTGTTTGCAAATTATTGAAGGTAACAAAAAGCTCTCTCATTTGAGGATCTTGTCTTCTATAGCAATAGACTTTTGTAAAGAGCCTTCAGGTGTTGAACTTGAGTACAAATATTAGAATTTTGACAATTCTACTACTTAAAAGACCCCTAATTTACTACCAATATAATTTGCTGCTACTGGCCATCTAGAGTATTCATATTAGTTGTATTTCATAATAGGTTACTTAAGAGCCTTAAATACTTCTACTAACCTATCTAAACTTAAAAACCTAAATATTAAGATACTTGGTAATTATAATTATTTAATTTTTACAATGGTAATATTAATGTTTTATTATAAAATATTACTTTTATAACAGGATACTAAAATGTTAGGATTCTAAAAACCCTTAAATGCTTCTATTAACTTATTTAAATTCTCCAACAAAAAAAAAGCACGTTTAAATTTAAAAACTTAAATATTAGGAGTTAAGACACTTTATGATAATCTAATTCTTATAAAGACAATCTTAAAATGTTAAATCTAAAATATTACGTTTAGAATTTTTTTTTTTATAAGATGTATTGGTTTAATAAAAAAAAAACTTAATGTATTATATTCAATAATATTAGTTTAATTAATTAGATAAGTGATGTGCACCTAATAACTTTATGTAAAATATGTAAATATATTATAAACATTAAGAAAAAAAATAGAAAATTTGAGTTATTTATGTCAAAATTCTTAAATTTTGGAGCTCAAAATATCTCAGTCAAATAAAATATTCAAAAAAAATTTGAATTCAAACATTTCAAAATATTTAAATACAATTGTTGCCAAGTTTCACTTCTATTTTCACTCTTTGTTTTAAGGGAATGCCAGTCATACTCTCGGAATTCAAAAAACTTTCATACCCTCACTAATAAAGTGACATGTTGCCCTAATTGACAACAGTTAAAGTAGCAAAAGTAATCAAAAAGTGTTAGCCGTACTTGTTAGCCTATAGGTTACAACCATATGAATCCCTCATGATTTTGATGACAACATAATAATGAAATGACCTATGTGATTTTGATGATAACATAATAATGAAATGACCTATGTGTTACTAATGTTTATATTAAGTTCATGTTAAAATCAGTTTTCGAAAAGCACTAGCAAACCATTCAAGGAACATAGCATGGAAATGTCATCATGAAAGTATCCACTATCAAGTCATAAGCAAGCCATCAAATCAAGTTGAAGATCATACCAAGTCTTGTGATGAAGAAGAAGATCTACATAGAAGCCATCTTGGTCTACAAGGAAAAGTCATGAAGATTCATCCAAAGAAAAGATCCAAGATCAAAACTTGAAAAACTTTGAAGACTCTCCAACTAGAAGGTTTAATGTTTTATATTTATAGGTTGAGAGTGCTTAGGACTTTTGTAAAAAGCTCTCAAAGTTGGAAGTATGAAAGCTCATATACCTAGATCGACCATAGGAACCTTTAGAGCATTTATTCATATCATTCTAATGTCCTAAAACATGATTATAATATTGATTAAGATAAGCAAGCTGACCAATCAAATCATTTTCATCATCTAGATTGGTTAAACAGGGGTTTTCTGTGAAAAACAGAAAACCAGTCGACTGATTCCATGAGGATCATAAAACCAATTGACTATATCATGCCCTAAAACCTGTTTAGGTTCTGTTTAAAAACCTGTCGATCAGTTCTCAATGGTGATCAAAACCAATCGACTAATTTGACTCTAAAGTTTTTGGAAATTGACTGGGTGAAAACCAGTCGACTAATTTCTCATGAATAGAAAAATCAGTCGACTGATTTGCACGGGACAGAGCTTTTAAAGCTCCGTAACGGCTAGTTTTCAACAGACATTTTTGCATTCAATACACATTCAATGGTTATAATTTTGCAAGGGCTATAAATAGGGATGATTTATGAACTAAATCAATGACTCTTATCACTTATATCATATTATTACTCAATCATTCATTGATCTATTCTTTGAGTAAAAACCTTAGAATCCCAAAAGAGTCAATCTTGAGCTTTTCAATTTCATTCTTTGAGAGACTTTTAGTGAGTATTCAAGTGATCAATCAGCTCGTGTAAGAAACAATTTTTTTTAATTGTAAACATTTCTCAACAAAGTGTAATTGAAATCCAGAGTCAGTGTGACTCTTGTCCTTGAAATGATGAGCTTCATTATAAGGTTTGATCTTCATCCAGAAGAAGATCGTGACAAGTCAAGAGGGGATTATCTTGCAAGTGTAAGATTTGATCTTCACCTTTAAGAAGATAATGCGATTAGTGGATCGTGTTGAATCCTCAAATAGGAAGCTTGAGGTGGGGACGTAGGTGGGAGTGCTGAACCTCGAGAACAATCCTTTATTTGATCTATCTTACTCTTCTCTTTTATTTACTGTTTTATTAATTGTAAAATTGTCAGAATTCCTTTCCCTTTTAATTAGATTAATTGAAATTTCGCTTAAGGGATTAGAAAGAAAATTTGAATTTGCCAAGACCCTATTCACCTCCCTCCCCTCGACACCCCACCTCCACCCCCACCCTCATCCTCACCCTCACCCTCACCCTCACCCTCACCCTCACCCTTTGGGCCACACTAGTGCACTACTCTCAACCAAAAACAACACCCGTTAAAGTAAGGACAGTGCTGGTTTTTAGCTTTATGGAATGCATGAGTAGGGCTAGCACAACTCAAAGTAACCTGTTAAAGGCAACATGTGTCGCTTCATTAGTGAGAGTTGAATTATGAGAGTATGGCCACCATTCCTCTTGTTTTTAATAAGGTAATAGTTTATATTAACTATTTCCCAATAATATAATAGTTACATTGTCTAAAACAAAGAAAGAAACCCAAAAAAAACAGAGAGTAGAGGTGGCAATGGGCTGGATTAGGACTTGAATTTTGGTAATTTTTGAATAGCTCCACCCGAAGCCCTAACTTGGCCAATTGCCTCTCCTTAAGAGAGAGAGAGAGAGAGAGTACTCAAGTTGAAAGAAAATGATACGTTCCTCTCTATTCTCCTCTTTTCTTTATTTTTAGTTGTATAAGGCCTTTAAAAAATAGTTGGGTATAAAGCGAACAGTAGAAAGAGATCAGCGGAGCGGGTGAACACAGAGTTACCACGGTCTCAATTTCGAATCCTATTCAAGCGGGCGCAGTAGGTCAACCCAAAACCCGACCGAGTTGAGAGTAGAGAAATAAGAGTCTAAGACGTTGAGCAAAGCTATATGAAATCAAACCAATAAAAAACCTGTCAATCTTTTAACCACTTTAAGATAAACAAATAATACGAAAAAAAAAAAAAAAAGTTTCATTTTAAACGTTGTAACATTATAATTTAAAATTAGTAAAGATTATCAATCTAGGTGTTATGTTGTGTAGGATCTGGGGAGCATAACCCTAAACCCAACAACTGGTTAAATACACCATCACTGACCCGGGTCAACGGGTTGGGTTGGAGGATTGGGTCGATTTGGTGGTCAGGCATGGGTTGGAGGATTGGGGCAAGATTCGATACCGAGTTCTTCAACTGTTAAAACCATCCTAGAACTGTAGTCTCAGAATATGATTAGTGGTGGAAGCTCGGTTCTGAGATCAAACGGTTAATGGTATTAAATAGACCCATTTGACATAAGAGATTTTATCAGTAACATTTTGTTGTTGGTTCATGACTATTTACGCCTAAACCAGGTATTCAGAACAAAAAAAAAGTTCAGGGGAATAGCTGCAGAAATCTCTATTATTGCTGGAATACAAGAGTCATAAGAGCCACCATTGTTTCCACTCAAAGGGGTTATGCAGGTATGGAACACAATGGGTGGTTATCACTTATCAGGGGTGGCAATGAGCCAGCTTTGGTATTAAATTTTTGTTATTTTAAATAGGCACAGGCAAAGCGTAGCACATTTACAAAGGCTTAGAAGCCCAATGTTGGCTTGATTGCCACCCCTAGTGGTTATGAAGGATGTGGACGGAATTCCCTTAAAAACATGGTCTACTTTCAGTGCAGTTTCCATCGAAGTAAGAAAGTGTAATGAAATCATCCAGACTCTATTTGGTCATTTAATCCCATGCAATCGAATTTCAACACCTAAGAAACTGCTTGGTGCCAGACTTCACTGAACAGATGCCACTTTCAGATGAAAGAGGAATAAAGATTCTACTAACAGATCCAAGTATCCTATTGAATAATCTAAGACGATCAAAAGAGTTACAGTAAAAAGAGCAATCCAATCAATTGAACCATGTCAAAAAGGATCTCAGATTCAAATTCCACAGCAGAAAAGAACTGTCCCTCACCTGATCATCTAAATAGTTTGTTGTTGCTCAAAATGAAGAGAGAAATGAAAAGCTCAACGCTTCTTAGAGACACCAACAGTCTTCCCTCTACGGCCTGTAGTCTTGGTATGCTGGCCTCGAACACGAAGGCCCCAGTAGTGCCTCAGACCACGGTGATTCCTGCATAACAGTAGATCACATGAATTGGCATTGTTGTTAACTTGCTAAAAATTGAATCATGTCCTTGTAGAGAGAGAGAGAGAGAGAGAGAGAGAGAGGGAGAGGGAGAGGGAGGGAGATTAGCTTAGCTAGGAGTTGCTGCTAGAAACTCAATTGCATCATCACAATCCAAAGGGGGTCTATAAAGATTGCATTATCACAGTTCAAAGGCACGCACAAATACGCTTATTAGAGTAGTGGCTATTGTTGACATTCCGGAGGCTATTTCATAACACTATTAAGTTTGTGATTCCCTTGACATGCAATTGCATAATACAATCTTTTGGTATAATTTCTTTTGGAACCCTATTTTGATCCACTTGAAATCATGAGGACAAACTGACAATTCAAGAATCTATAAGTGGACTCATTTGCAGTTAAGTACTTGACTGATAAATAAGAATTAGTCTAGGGATACTCCCAAAGTGTACACTCCCAAATCCTAACCGTTTATCTCAATTATTAAACGGTTAGGATTAGAGTTGATGTGGCATTGGAAAGACAAAATAAGTCAACTCAAATCCATGCCCTTAGTGGTTGGTTATAAAGGGTTAGGATTAGGGAGTATATTTGGTAGTACTCATAGACCGACTCATAAATAAATAGGAAAATGGGAAAAAAAATGTCAATGCTTCTAGGCATGCATCCTAAAACGTCAAATTAAGTAGATATTCCAATCCCAATACCAGTCAAGGACCCTGACAATTTAACTGGACCAAGTATCAGCCATCTTCCTTCCTATCAAATCAGTTAATAGCTAAGAGATATAAATCATGTTTCTTGGAACCTGTCTATTTGTGTTCAATGACTGTAGCAAGGGCCCAGGAGTCAGGATCACTGTACATACTAGAGTTGCCAATGTAATTTCTTCAAACCTCCCAACACAAGGGTTGAACAGACCATTGAACATCTTACAAAAAGCATAAATGTTGAAACAGATATGATTACCTTTCCAAAGTGCAATACAAGAATCAAAACATAAGATTATACAAGCAGACCAAGAAAGAATTAATTGTTCATTGGCATTAAAGGGGAAGAAGAGAGGGAGGGGGGGGAACAGTTTCAACTAGACTATACTTGTTTTAGCAGAAATCATTTATGCCTTAATGGATTAATCAATCCGATCCTAAATGAAGTAATGGAATGTAACCTTTGATCAAAAATGAGTACTTCTTGTCCAAATTTTCTCAAGTCAGTGAGTTTGCAGGATGCCTTAAGTTGTCATCCTTAGTTCGCCCCTCATCATGTATTCTAAATGAAGTAATGGAATGTATCCTTTGACCAGTTAGGCAAGGTAGATATTTGATTCCAAAAAGATTCCAAGAAGACTTCGATTTGGAAAAACTCCCAAGGAGAGTCCGAGGAGAAAAATAAAAAAATCTGAATTTCAAGTTAGGTCAGCTGGTGGAGCATAGGTTGCCGATCAAAGACGGTTTCAAACCATTCAAACAACTGTCTTGACCGATGTCAGCGGAAGTTACATTACGAGTCAATGAAGAAGTGGAACGGCTATTAAAAGCTAGGTTCATCTGGTCAATCAGGTACACAGAATGACTATCCAATATTGTTCCTGTGATTAAAAAGAATGGTTAATCTACACGTAGATGGGGTTTCGAAATATGAGATTTATTATTTATGGATGGCCACTCAAGCTATAACCAAATTTACATCAACGAGGACAATGTGCCGAAGACAACATTCAAATGCCCGGCAGCCCGGGTAATGCCTATCGGCCTAAAAAACACATGGGCTACATATCAAAGGGCAATGAATGTCATCTTTCATGACATGATCGGACAATCAGTAGAATTCTACATTGATAATATAGAAGTAGTAAAATCAAAACGGAAATGAGACCACATCGCCGATCTTAGAAAAAACTTTGAACGAATGAGAGCTCGAGGTCTCAAAATGAACCCACTCAGATGTGCTTTCGACGTATTGGCTGGTAACCAAAGAGGAATTGCAGTAGATAAGAATAAGGTAAGGCGAATAGGTGATAAACTTGGCCACCCCGCTTAATTCTTTACACTGATATATTTCCAATTCGGCAGAGAAAATCCAAGTATTCAAGCCACTCCTCAAGCTTCGACCGGAGGAAGTATTTGTTTGAGAGGAAGAACACCAACGAACGATTGAGGCTACAAGGATTATCTGACAAAGCCTCCCATTCTAATCCCACCAAAGAAAGACAGGCCGCTTCGGTTGTATATTCCGGCAATCGAACATTCGGTTGGGCATTTCTGACACAAGAAAATGATGGCGGGAAAGGACAAGCTGTTTTTTTTTTGGAAACGAGGTATCTAGGCATTAGCTAATTTCTTGGCTGATCACCCACATAAATGGGATGATTCTTTGTTTAAGGATGCAATTGATCTGTTTGAAGTAACAATAACCCCATGGAAGCCGACATTTGACAGATCCAAGTACAGAACATACTTTTCAGGGGCTGGCATAATAATGAGATTTCCTTTTGGCCTAAAGGTGGAATTTACCTTCCAATTAGATTTCAATTGTACCAATAATCAGTTTAGAAATTCTGCTGCAGATGGGAGTAAGACTGGTCAAAGTGATAGGAGATTCCCAATTGGTCATCAGGCAGCTGGCTGGAGAATATAAATGTACAAGTTGGGCCTTGACCCTGTATTTCCCTACGGCATCCCAACTGTTGGACAAGTTTGATGATACTATACTAAAGTTCATACCACGAAGTGAGAATCAAGAAGCCAACTAAATGACCCATTTAGCTTTGGGAGTATGGATTCCCGAGGGAAATGAGCAAAAGACATTCATCATACGATGTCGGTATTTACCCTCAATAGGTGACTGAGGGTAAGCCATGGAAATCATGCATGTACAGATAGACCAGGAGGATTGGAGGTACCCATTGATCCGATATCTAAACAACCCAAGTGCTAAAGCTGACCGAAAAACAAGGATGCTAGCCCTTAACTTCGTCGTTATAGAGTATAAATTATACAGGAAGGGGTTTGACAGTCTTATGCTTCGTTGTTTGGGGATCGAAGAGCGAAAAAAGGTAATGAATCAAGTCCATCATGGAATATGTGGGTCTCACCAATTAGGAATCAAGATGAGGTGGCTTATGAGAAGACATGGCTACTATTGGCCAAAGATTCTATAAGAATGCATCAAATACGTTAAGGGATGCAAGGCTTGCCAAGGAAACGGACCGGTGTAAAGGGCCCCCGCCATCAACTTTCATCCTATTATCAAACCATAGTCATTCAGAAGATGGGCTATGGATCTGATTGGAAAATTAAATCCCATCTTGTCAAAATTACATGGGTTCGTGATGGTGGCAACCGACTACTTTACTAAGTGGGTTGAGGCAAAGCCTATGAAGGAAGTCACCTAGACCGATATTATAGCATTCATCAACGAGAATATCGTATTTTGGTACGGTTTACCTGAAATCATTACGGCTGATATGGGAACAGTGTTCACCTGTCAGGAGAAAAAACAGTTTGCCGAGGATTTTGGAATTAGATTACTTAATTCTACTCCTTATTAGTTATTATGCACAGGCGGTCAAACTGAAGCCTCAAACAAAATCTTGAAAGACTTGATCTAAAGGATGATTAAAGATAAGCCAAGATCATGGCATAAACTTCTGCCCCAAATCCTCTAGGCATACCATACATCATGTAGAACAAGCACAGGCATAAGTCCATTTACCTTAACATATGGACATGATGACTTAGTTCCGATGGAAATCATCATCCCATCCCTCAGGGCCACCTTTCAAGAAAGATTAACCCCTGCAGAATTCACAGAGGTTATGATAGTCAAGCTTGAGGATTTGGATGAAGCTAGGCTAAAGGCTCTTGACTAACTGCAAGTCAATAAGCGGAGAGTAGCCAGAGTATACATTAAAAGGGTTAAAAAGAATCCTTCCACGAATGAGAATTGGTTTGGAAAATCATTCTCCCACTTGGCCTAAAAAATCCCGAGTTCAGGAAGTGGTCCCCGACTTGGGAAGGGCCATTCAAAATCCAGAAAATCATTCCTGGAGGTTCTTACATTCTACATGAATTAGAGGGCAAGATAAAAAAACAAAGCTATCAATGGCCGATTTCTTAAGCATTATTACCCTACCATTTGGGAGGCCATGGAAAACGATAACCAGGAGTAATAATATTTATAAGCATAGAAGGCCGATATACAAAAAAAGAGATTACAAAATTCGACCCATAGAAGGCCCTCTGGCTTGATGAAAGCTAAACATAACATGGCCTACGGCTACAATCAAAAAGAACAGTTTTTAGAAAAGTCAGCATAAAACGGTTTTACAACCATGAACCCTCATTAAATTGAAGGGGTTTGGCCCATGTTGTAAGGAAGCAATGTATGAAGTGGCAAGCTCGCTTCCATCACATCGCATCTGGTAGTCACAGGGAGTTGTATGTGTGAAATGATGGGTAGACCACAGTCAAAAGTCTTAAGGTGTAGACTCTAAGTATCGTTGGTTTGGAATCTAAGGCACCTACTTTTCCACAAAAATCTTATGTATACCCATAATAACATAATGGGAATGGGGAGCCTATATCTCATTTCTCGTTTTCCCTTTCCTAACATCGTTTTCGCTTCTCGCTCTAGTAACTATGGTTTGGCCACTAGCTGGAGAAAGTACTGCACAATCATAGATCATCAAGGAGTACAACCTGGCAATCCCGCCAAAGCTTCAAAATTACTTCCTGCTTGAGCTAGAGGATAGTACTTTGTTCCTCTGCGGCAAAAACTTCGTCGACCATCTCTTCCTTTTCAGATACCATTGTTTTTGCCTCCTTCAAAAGCTTCTCTTTTTCTTTTTGCACGATGACTGCTTCTAGATCAGTCAGTCAAACACGCAGTAGAATCATTTGATGATTGAGACCATCAAGATCAATCTTAATCTTTGCAACTTCTTTGTTCAGCGATGTGACGTCCCGAACCCGTGCCTAAAGAATCAAGTTCTGAGATGCGCGCCCGTTCGTCATAACCATGCATGCGAAAGACTTTACCCACAAAAATATAGGAACTTTTAACTTTTCTTACGAGCTTACATAAGCAATAACAACTGTCATCACAGTATCCCATCATAAGCAACTGCGTTACCTCCCTGGCTACAGTAGTCTTTACTTTTGGCGCCACAATTACGCCAGTACACTTTCCAAACTCTGTCAAGCATAGCTCCTTACCAATTGGCAACCGATTCAGGATTTAAAGACATAAAATGAGAAGAGTGAGCTATAGAGCACACCAAAATCCACCATCTATCTAGGCTATTTTCCACCTAGTAACAATCATCAATAACAATATCGTATTATAGTACAATTCTCATATTATAATAATATATAATATCATAATCTGCGAACCGATGCTATTTCACCCTAACTGAGGTTCCCAACCTCTAATTTTTTTTCCATCCAATCATTATCCACGACATCAGGTTATTGATCTAGATAACCACTCACACTTTATTCTCGAGTCCACAAACTCAATCGACTGGGCCTTCGCCCGTGTACAACCTTTACACCTGAGTCCGTAGACTCACTTATTAACCAACCGGGCCCACACTCATTCAAACCATACCTTGAGTCTTTAAACTCAATATACATCCAACATTCACCCGTAGAATCAACACAAATCATCTGATCTCAGCCACGTTGGGGAACTTGTTCTCACGACATTTCTATCAGAGGTATCACATAACCATCAACTTCAGACTATCAGTCACGGACACCACTATGGATATCAAATCCACCCACTCCCAACTATCAGTCACGGAGGACTACATCATACCATCACTCTAGACCTAGCCAAAGAGGATCTATGGATATCAAATCCACCCACTCCCGACTATCAGTTACAGAGGACTCACTTAACACCACCACTCTAGACCTAGCCAAATAGCCAAAGATGATCTATGGATATCAAATCCACCCACTCTCGATTATCAGTCACAGAAGACTCACTTAACACTACCACTCCAGACCTAGCCAAAGATGATCTATGGATATCAAATCCACTCACTCCCGACTATCAGTCACGGAGGACTACATCATATCATCACTTCAGACCTAGCCAAAGAGGATCTATGGATATCAATTTCACCCACTCACGACTATCAGTCATGGAGACAGAGAACTAACATAACACCAACACTCCAGACCTAGCCAAAGAAGATCTATGGATATCAAATTCACTCACTCCTAACTATCAATCACAGAGGACTCACTTAACACCACTACTTCATACCTAGCCAAAGAGGATCTATTGATAACACTCCACATTCCACCCACTCCCTACGATCAGTCATGTACCTCGCCAAAGAGGATCTATGGACATTATTCCACCCACTCCCAACGATCAATTACGTACCTCGCCAAAGAGGATCAATGGATATTATTCTATCCACTCTTGACTATCAATCATGGAGGACTATACGACATCACCACTCCTGACCTAGTCAAGAGGATCTATGGATAATAATCCACCAACTCACGACTATCAGTCATAGAGGACTATACTTTAACCCTGGTTAGGTTTTCTAACCACTGAGTAACCCCAATTAACCCAAGCCCCGATTGATTAACTGAAACAATTGGACCTCACGCCCGTAGACCAAATCCGGTAACATACCGTCCCGTTAGGGAATGTTTCCAAGCCAATGGAGGTGTCCATCGCCTTACACAACACTCAAATCAACTTTTCGTCACTATAGAGTGACGATCCATCGTACCCAAGACCCGATCGAGACTCCCTGAAGGTTCACATGAAGTTCAAGCTTCATCACAGCCCAAATAGGCAAGCCTGTGCACTGGCGATCGGTCGCCTAGTACACAGTGAGCCTAAATCCGGGGTTTTGACACCCGAGACTAAGGGCTACACCCTTCTACTCATTTTATACGCACATTCAACCCTTCCACACATCACAGGGGTCTCTGACCATTTTCCATCCATGCCATTCACACAGTGAGCATAAATATGGGGTTTTTACACCCTAGACCAAGGCTACATCCCTCTATTCACTTTTCCATGTTCCACCACCTTCCCATACAACATCCACGAGGTCTCCAACCATTTTCCATCCACGCCAAAACACGCACATTCATTCCACATACAAAATATAACAAAATAAGAGGGAAAAGAGATGAAAGGGATTTTACCTCTTTCACGTACTTCGAGGCATCTAGGGCAAAAATGAAGACCGCCAATGCGCTCGGGAGGGCGATCAACCTCAAGGCGAAGCTCCTCGCCTTCAAACCTTTACTTTCTCTCTCTAACTTTTCACCTCTCTTTACACGCCAATTGGGGTGTCGGGGAAGAAAATAGACATCGCCAACGCGTCAGGGACATCGAAATACCCCAAGGCCAAGATGGACTCCCCTTTTCTTTTTCTCTCTCTTTCTCTCTAGAATCTCTCTAGAAATTATGGGGCAGCACTCTCCCCTCTTTGTGCAAACCGTGAGAATGAGGGAAGCTTGGCCCCCTTATATAGGCCAAGGGTCATGTGCTAGGCACATGACTAGCACATGACCATGGTGATGTGACCCCTATGATTGAGTCAACGGGTTTGACCGGTTGACATTTTCCCTGCTAAATGAAGTCTGATTTTGACGAAACTTCAAGTGACCGAACTTGGGATAGTCCGACACCTACTGTAGAAATATCAAAGAAAAATACTGAGTTTTGACAGTCAAAAGCAAGTCTGGAAGAAAACTGCAAAACTCGTTAATTTCCTGATTTCATACACAACATGTTGCTGTCTGTTAATATGAGATGATGAACTGTCGAAACGACAAACAGTCGACCACAGGGTCTACCGACAGGTAGTAGTATGAGCCTCGCGGATTTCTATTAGAATCTCCAATAGATATGGAGTCCCAACTGAACTCAAAAATATGTGCATTTCCTATTTTTTCGATTTTCTTATGCACAAAACCTCCGCGGTCTCGCGAATCGATACGTGATGGAACTTGTATGGCAGGTGATCGTCCCAATAACTACCTAGTACACTGTGTGCGATTTTTGATTAAAAACACTAGACTTTTATCAGTACAACCTCATCCCGAACAAAACCCACTTTCTACAAAATTATCAATTACTTAACTAATTAATCGCAGTTAAGGACCTAGAAACCCATAATTTTATTATATTAAAATTCCGGGTCGTTACAAGCGGCATTACAGCAGTGATCAACTTGGTGCGGGAGTTCTTCAAAGATAAAGCTTGTGTTCTCAAGAATTCAAATCGGGAAAGAAGATGGTTGAACCCAGCCAATTTCTCAGTATCTTCCTCGAAACTCTTATTTTTGAAAAGCAGAGGAAACTTGGTCCAAGAAAGACCGATGGGATTCAGGCAACTCGGGGAAACAGGTCAAGATTGAGACAACTTCAAAAAATTTGGCTTTGCGGCTAGGGTGAATAGCTTGCACAAGATCCATGGCGATGAGTTCTTTTAGCTGCTTTTTCGCATTTGCAACGATCAAAGAGTTAACCTGAGAAGCTTCAACCTTTGATTGAGGAATACTCAAATCACCTTCTAAGTTGTTCCAGAAATCCTCATCATCGCCTGGAGAGTTAGGGTGACCCAAATCACCAACGACATCCTCTTCAGAATCCCCTTGTTCTTCCAGAATTTTTCTTGATTTTTGAGAGGTGACTGGATCAGATGACCGATTGGGACCTTTGTGGGCATGAGATCTTGAGAGGGCAAGGTTACCTCCATACACTGAATGGGTGAAGAGTATACTGGGGCGGAGGATTTGTTGACCGATTGTGGGGAGGTGGAAAAAGACATTGAAACCGAACTTGGTTTGGATCTAGGAGAGACAGAAAGACTCATGTTTGGCCTTTTGACTGGCGAGGAGACTGTGTCGTCATCAACCACAATTGTGGTCCCTGCCCCAGCAGTCTGAAATGAGGACTGTCTGGTCGATCTTCTTTTCATCTCGTAATGGGCCCGCTTATTGGCCAAAACCTTAGTTGCTTTCGGAGGCTTAGACATTGTCTTGATCTGCTGGGCTTTCAAGTCCTAGAGTCTTCAGAAGGATCTGACTCTTCAAGCGATCTCAAAGAAACTGGTATTGCTTTGCCTATAACAAGAAAAGGCAAAAGTGTCAAAAAAAACCCCCATTGTCAAAAGCATAAAGAAAAAAAAAAGTTACCAAAATGCTCAATTCTATCATCCAACTGGACATGGCCTATACCGACCAAGGAGGGATCTGATTGGTTGGAGTATACTCTGAAGAGTCGTGGAGGGCTATGGTCACCCCATTACCCCAATAGAACTGGGTTTTAGTCGCGACAACGAAAAGACCAGATTGGCCAATGCAAATGGAGAGGTAGGCACTTTAGGGGGTTTCTTTATCCTCGGGTACACTGTCTTCATCTTTTTTTTGGTCATCAAACCACCTCTATACATTTTTTACGATGGGCCTCCTCTAAAGAGGCCACGCTTGTTGTCTCTTAGATTCAGTCACATCCATCAAATCATTGGGATTAAATTTATTTTATATAACTTCTCATAACTCTTAATGGACCTAAGATGGTCCCCTATCGAAAAAAATTGACAAATACCTCTTCGTTTCGATGGAGAAGACCGAAAAGTGGAAGCTAATTGGTCTGGATCAGAGGCAAAAACAGTATCACCAGTAATCCCCATTTGTTTGTAATTGTCAGGTGGAGAAAGTCGTTGCAGAATGATATCTACATTTTGGTTGCCCCTAGTTCTGGCCATAAAATCCAACCAAAATTGCGGAAAAACACTTGACATTTGAGGTTTCCATGGGAGAATGATGGTTGGGAATTAACTAATGGAAGTAACGAGATGATCCTCGATTTCCTCAAAGACTGAGATTTGAAGATCGATCTAAGAGAAGGGTTCGGCTCACCAAAGTATCAACTCGGAGGGACAAGAATAGATTGAAGAAAGCCGAACTAACGAGCTAATTGAGATGGCGCGTAATACTCGAACCCTAGCTTCGAGTTGAGACTATCGAAGGTGCCATCAAACGGTAAGGGCCAAGAAGTGAGGTAACTTCCTCAAATTCTCTTTTGTTCATCATCTGTCAAAGAGTTACTAGACACCAATACCAAATGGGTCTGAAATCGCGAATAATGAAATGGCAAAAATGTTCATCCGGACAATCTAAATCAAATGAGAGGAAGAACCGCAAACAGACTTCAAAAGTCAGGGAGTTGGGATGAGCTGCCAACCATTTTTGGCCATATGAAGAGAATCAGAATGAAGGGGAGACATGCCCCTAAGTCCGGAAAATACTCATACATCCAAAACTGGAGTAGCTAGAAAGGCCCACCAGTGACCGCCAACCTGCGGTCAGAAAGATTAAAGAGCCTTCTATAGAGCTGACTAAGAACAGCAGGAGCTAACACTAGCTTTCAACCAGAAACCAAAGCAATGGCTACCTAAGAATACTCTTTCGTCATGTGACCAGAAGAAGTGCAGAAAAGAAAGCGGCAAATCCATTGAAGGAGGAATGCACAATGCTCTTGAGCAGTAACTGTTGGAAACCTTGGTCATTCATGTTTATCAAAAAAGGCATTGGCATAACTGCCAAAGGCCACGGTGGCGGGTAGCTAGAGAGTTGTTGAATGAAACATCTGAGGCAAGCGAAAGGAGTATGGCACTGACCTCTTCTCCATCCGGAGGAAGGGAGATCAACAAACAAATATCGAAGACAGTCAGAGCCATGGGCCCGCAACCGAAAAGGAAGGCATTGGAAGATTTCCCTCAGAAACAAACGACTGAAGCCAAAGGGTGATGGTCCATCGGGATGGAGAACCTAGAAAACTGAATACACTCAAAAATCCATAAATACTTCCATAGACTTTGATATTGGGATTGGACTCGGTCTAACCATTTGACCTATAAAGAGTTGGACTTTGGCCAAGTTTTGATAGATTGAAACTTCAATAATGGTTCCCAATTTAGGGAATCAGCTGAGAGTGCAATGGACTCATTGGGAAGAAGAGGATAAGACTTAGAGACTTCAGCAGGAGCCGACTCAACAAAACAGGGACCAAGGGTATAACTCTCACTTGAGACCGAGATAACTGACTGTGAGATGGCTGACTGATGAGATTCAAGGAGCTGCAAGACATCAAAGTTTGAAGCTCCCACCATTCGACTTGGAAGAAGAAAGGAAATGAGAGGAAAGAAAGAAAGTTGAAATTAGCCGGCAATGAGGGATTTAAATAGAGGTTGGACTGACCTGGAGAATGTCAATTCAAATTTCTTTGACAACTTTCAGATAACAAAGATCAAAACAAATCAAAGAGAATCTGGGAAAGGACAACTCAAAAAATGGCTACACTAATAGGGAAATGACACATGACCATTAAGTCGTAATCGTGAGAGATGATCATTACCAAAAATGTCTCCTCAAACTTTTCATCAAAGGTCGAGGAGACAAGAGGCATTGTTGACACCAAAATCGAACCGCCCAGATGGATGGGCAGGAACCTTACACATGTCAAGAAAATATGGGCCAGATGAACAAGTTGGTTCAATGGGCCACAAAAGAAGGCCCACCCACGGGGAGAGGCCGAATCTTCGTATAATTGTTTCTCCGAAATACCAAAGGGCCCAGCCAAATACAAGGCATCGTCAGAAGAGTAAGAGTGTCGGGCACGTGGCAGCTTGCAATCTCAAATACCCAGAGTCGACAAGTGTTAGTATAGAATATTCAGCAATCGTCGATGGAAATAGAAGAAGGTAGTTATCATAACTACCGAGATGATTCCCACGCTAACGAAATCGAAGAGAACATTGTTTCAAAGACACATGGCAGCATCAGATGATACCCATATGGAGTAGGGGTGAAATTAGTGGGAATGATTACTAAAACTACCAACAAAGCCTATAAGAAGGCTGAATGCGGAGAATGAAGGATCTCTCGATCAACCCAACACCCACACACCATTGCACCTCAGCAACCAACCACCTCCTCAAGAAGAGATCAGCACAAATTCCTCCTCCGGAAGAGCTCTTTTATTGTTTTCGGTAGTCAACTCCTCCGGGAGAATACCTTAACATAGCTACCACCTTCTTCGGGAGAACCCCTTTTGTTACTTTTGTATCCACCTCCTCACGAAGAGAGATTAGTTTCTTCATCTTCTGTAGCCACCAAGGTGAAACTTAGTATTTGCCTTTGCGACTCATTTCGATCGCATGCTAGTTTGTAAGTTGTCTCTCATGATAACTTTCAATCAAATTTAGTCATTTGTTATTGTTTAACCATTTTTGTCGTTTATGCATATTTCACACTCATCACACCTATCACATTGTTAGACTCTACCTTGTCTTTGAATTTGGAAAGCCCTTCGATCATCAAAGGCATTATAAAACTCACCTTAGAAGGACGAACCCCCCTCTCTAAACCGCCCGATCGATTTAACTGGCGTGGCTGACCGAACGACAGAAGTGAAAGTGCTCTCGGTCACTCTGTCCGACTCGGCGTATGGGACTAAAGGTTTTTGTCTGTGATTGCACCACGTGGTGTTGGCACACCCGGAAACCAGATTTCTAGCCAACACTACCTTATTCTAATATATAGGTACTAGAATAGTGACAAGGTCGAGGTTCGGAAATAATTCGGCAAGGGTCAAGTTTGGAAAAATTCAGGAAAGATTTGGATAAAATTCGTGAAAAATAAAATAATAATTTAATAATTATAAAAATATACCGAACAATTTGATTTAAAAAATACAAAATAAGTAGTTTAAAAATGAATTATTTGCAAAATTCGAGAATAATTCACGAAATTCAGGAACAATTTAGGAAATGAGCAAATAATTCGGGAATCCAATAATTCATGAATAATTCGGCTACCCAAAAATGAGCGAATAATTCGCGAATTTTGAAAAAAAACAAAAAAAGGGCATTTTTTGTTACATGAGGTACCACAATACTTATCCTCCATGCATTTCTACTCTTCAAAATATCATTAAATAGCTTTTCAGCCATGATGAATGAATAATTCTCATGCATTTTCACATTTTAATATAAGTATCATAATTCATGTCTTAGAAACTTTCTATCTTCATCCCATCTATAGCTCCTTTCACTTTGATAACACTAACACTACGAAAATAATAATGTCTTTGCAGAGTTATCATTCCCACCCAGTCTAAGACTATGCTTGTAGTCTTTTCTTATCAACTTCTGAAAAACTCGTCTCCACCTTTCCCCCTGACTTGTTAGACCTCATATTGTAAACTATATTTGTTATAAAGTTGTATCTAATTACAATTACATTATAAAGAGATGTCTTAGTGACACTTGATTGGACTACCGTATCCGTCATCTAATGTTTTGTTATAACCTCGATACACATTACATGTAATGAACTACCAATCACTATATGCATACAGGTACTATTTTTACTTTAGATCGAAAATTCTAATTTTCATCTAGACAAAATCCTCGGTTCCACATGTGATCAATTTAGCATTATAAGTTATAGCCTATCCATGCACGATATTACAAATAGCCTCTAATACTCCTTTTACTTCAACTGATAAAAATAATTTTGGCCCATTTTTATGGATGAGAGTGTGCCTCCAAGCCTACATATAGCAAAGTCAACTTCCACCGAAAAAATAATAATTAAAAATGGCAAAGGGTGCACTAAGAAGAGTTAAGTCATAGTTGAAACCCTATGCAAGGGGTAGTTACAACTTATAAGCTGAATGAGGAAAGCCATAATAATGTTATTTCTCTCCTTTTACTTAAACACATGAAAATACCTTTAATGAGCTTTTATGGATGAAAGTGTACCTCCAAGCCTAGATCTAGCCAAGTTAACTTCCACCAAGGAAAAGAAATCTAAAAATGCCAAAGGATGCATAAAGAAAAATTGACTGATAGCTAAAACTGTATGCAAGTGGTGGTTATAGGTAGTTCATTATGTAACTTCTAAATTTTGCAGCAGGGATTTTGGAACCTTGGATTGTCTTAGGTTACTTCAATGAGGTGAGATCACATCAGGAAAAATTAGGAGGAAGGAAGGCCTGTTTGAGCTTGTGCAGCGCATTCAACTCCTGTTTGAACAATATGGGAGTGTTTGACATGAAAAGCAGAGGCTTGAAGTACATGTGGTCCAATAGATACAGCGGTTTAAACTGGATCCAATCGAAGCTGGGTAGAGTGCTTATTAACGGTTACTCGTGTGATTGCTTCACTGCATCTCAGACAGAATTTGAATCCCTGATATCTCTGATCACTCGCCAGCGGTAATTTCAGTGAGGAACTCACCTCCTAGTGGGAAGAAACCCTTTAAACTCTTCAACTATTGGATGGAGTGCAGGTAACCCGATATTCCGTCTTACTCAGAAACTGAAACATATAAAGGTTTGCATCAAGCAGTGGAAGGCCTTGAGATTCTTGAACCTCAAAGATAAAGTGGCAGAAGAAGCGAAGACCCTGCTGGACATTAGTCAAGCTGCTGTGCATGCTAACCCCTTGAACAGTGAATTGGCGCAAGAGGAGGACTCACTAGCTCAGTACTCAACTGTTTCTAGATTTGAAGAAGCTGAGGTCAGAAAAAAGGCTCGAGTTAAATGGCTTAGCCTGGGAGATAGGAATTCTTCTTATTTCCATAGTAGCCTTCTGTCGAGAAGATCCTATAACAGGGTAATTTCAATTTCAGACCGTAATATTATTGTTCTAAGCAAGGAGGCAGAGATTAAAGAGGAGGCTATATCTTTCTTCAAAGAGCTCCTAGACCCTCCTAGGGTGCAGCCAAAGTTGGAGGACTTCAATTCTTCCTTTCAGAGGTTGGATTATGACCAACAGCTTAAATAGGACAGGGACGTGGAGATAGAAGAGATTAAAAAAGGCCATGTTTGACATTGATGGTGATAGTGCTCACTGCTTTGGGCCCCGATGGGTTCACATCCCATTTTTTCAAAGTTTGCTCAGATGTGGTGAGAAAGGATGTGGTGACGGCTATTCTATCCTTCTTTAGATCAGGAAAGATTCTTCGAGATTTCAATTCGACCCTGATAACCCTTATACCGAAAATCCCTAGTCTGAAGTCCTTCTCGGACTTGCCCATATCCCTTTGTAATGTGGTGTACAAATGTATCTCCAAGATCTTAGCCAGCAGAATTCCAGAAGTCATTCAAGGCTTGGTGAGCTCGAACCAATCTGCGTTTGTCAAAAATAAGAAAATTGCAGATAATATTCTTCTCATCCATGAGATTGTGGGGAACTATCATAGGAACAAAGGTAAACCTCGATATGCAATTAAGATTGATCTCAGTAAGGCCTACTATATGGCGTATTGGGATTATGCTCTGACAATTATGCGCAAAATGGGTTTCCCTAGTAATCTTTTGAGATGGATTAAGAGCTGCAATTCGAGGACAAAATTCTCGATCAATTTCAATGGAACTCCGGTGGGCTTCTTTGCCAGCAAGGATCGTAATATCGAAAATATCAGCGATATATCGCCGATATTTTTCGGTATCGGTGAAGACCGATGCATCGACAGCCTGTTAAAAAAAAATTGCACAGTATCGGGGGTTATCACCGATATATCGGCAATATCGATGAAATATCGACGATACCCCACCGATATCGACCAAATCATCCAAAAACAATGGCGAAATCATCTTTTTCCCCTTTTTTTCCATCAAAAAAAAAAAAAACCATGAGCAATATTTTATATTTAGAAGAAAAAAAAAAAGGGAAAATGAAGAAGGAAGAAGGAAGAAGAAAGAAGAAAGAAGACAAAAAAAGAAAGAAGGACGAAGGAAGGTACCTTGGCCATCTGCCGTCTGCCGTCGCCAAGGTTCCTCCCCTCTCTTCGGCATGCAAGCTTTTCGAGCTCTGCTGCCGGTTTTTTTTTGGTTTGCTGTTTTGATCGAATGGGTTATGTTTATAATTTAAACCCTAACAAGGGTTATGCTATCTCCACTCTCATTATGTTACTTGTTTTATAAACTTTAAATGTTTAAACCTTTAAACCCTAACAAGGTTATGCTAATATCACTCACTGTTTAAATGTTTTAAACCCTAAAAAGGCAATGCTAATTTCACTCTCTGTTACTAATATTCTCTCTTAATTATTTTAACCTAACAAGGGTAATGCTAGGGTTAAGGGTTTTAACCTAAACTTAAAAAGGTAATGCTAATTTCACTATGTTAAAACATAATTACTTCATAATAATATTTTATAAATTTAAAATTATTTATTGGTAATAAGATTATGCCCATAAGGGCTTTTTAGTAATATTTAAAAAAAAATTGAATAAGCATACAGTGTTCAAGGGTTAAAAAAAAATTTGAAAGAATTTTAAATGTTTTGTTATTATTATTAATAGCTAATAATTCTTGATATTCAAATTATTGTAAAAGAATTATATTTGGAAAAAAATTATATTTGTAAGAGAATTATATTTGTAAAAGAATTAACCCAGTAATTCCACAACTCTATAATTTGTAAAAGAATTAAAATTATATTTTTCAACTAGTTAGAATAAAATAGATAAAAAATATATATTTTTATTTTGTATTTTGGCATAGAAGTCTTGCTTATATTTTGGCATTAAAAAAAAAAAAAAAATCATTGTTGTATCCTCATTTATGATTGATTGAGAAATGAATTAAACATGAATCAATCATACATTATCGTCACTCGTCAACGCACATTTTTTGCTCTATTCTCATTGCATCTCTCATTTACATTGTTATTTTTTAAAATGTTTTTATTCTAAAAGGTGTATTAACGTCTATTTTAACATGTCCTGAAGTTTCATTGCAAAATTTCATGTTTTGTCCTATTTTTTTACAATTTTTCTAAAAATACCGATAAACGATATATCTTCCGATATATCTTTTTTCCGCGGCTCGACATGTCGAGTGATATCGACATTTAGAACCTTGTTTACCAGCTCGAGGGGTCTTAGGCAAGGAGATCCCCTCTCATCTTCTTTGTTTGTGTTAGCCATGGAAGGGCAGCATGATTGCACCAAGCCTTCATTTCGAAAGCTATTACACCTCATGCAAAGTGCGTTAAACCATCGGTCTCTCATCTCTGGTTTGCAGATGACCTGTTTGTCTTTATTCAAGTTGATGAACAATCAGCCTTCGTTAGCAAGGATATTGGAGGGTTTCTCTCGCACCTCAGGGCTGAGCCCAAACTTTGACAAATCTCAGATATTCTTGGCAGACACGTCGGCTAGAGTAGCACAATGCATTAAAGATATCCTTCAGTTCCATACAGGTAAGATGTCAATGACCTATTTAGGGCTCCTCCTTACCTCTGGTAGGCTTTCGACGGCTCAATGCCAACCTTTAGTGGATAAAATGACGAGGAAAGTCCAAGCTTGGAGAGATAAATTGTTGTCATATGCAGGAAGAGCGGAACTTATCAGATCGGTATTAATGAGCTCCCAGATGTATTGGACTAGCAACTTTATGCTCCGTAAAAAGATCATGAAGAATATAGAACAGGTGTGCCTTCGGTTTCTCTGGTCTGGAACGCTTGATAAGTGTAATGTAGACCCAATTAGTTGGAATTGGGTGTGATTTCTTGAAGTTGAAGTTGGGCTGGCCATTAGGCGCATCAAGGACTGGAATGAGTATGCTTTATTGTGGTTGATTTGGGAGATTGCATCAAAGAAAAAAAGTTTGTGGGTGGAATGGGCCTATGAGAATTTGATTTTTTTAAAAAAGGAACTTCTGGACTCTAAAAATCTCTGTCGACTGTCATGGGCTTGGCATCAGATTATGAGATCCCGTATTAGTGTATTACAGCCAATGAGATGATCACACATCTGATTGGTAATGGGTGCAACACTTCGATTTGGTATTGACCCGTGGCAGTTGGCACCCTAAAGGTATCTTGCAGGAGGTGATTGGGTCCAGTCTTCAACATGATGCTAGGATGCCTTCCTCAGCTATGGTATCAGAGTTAATTCGTGACGGTGCATGGGCACCTCCTCCTTCTAGATCGGCACACTTATCTGAAGTTTGGGTAGAGTTGACTTCCCATGGTATTTCGGTACATGAAGAAGATGAACTGATTAGCTGGAAACCGAACGCTAATGGGATCTACTCTCTTAAGTCCGCTTGGAATGCCATTAGGATTGTGAACCCTCGAGTGAAGTGAGGTCAATTGTGCTGGTTCAACATCAATATTCCTAGACATAGCTTGATTGCATGGCCTATTCGGTCAGATGGGCTCCAAATGCAAGAGGTGCTGGTGCGTCATAACATTCTCAAAAGCTCTAGATGTGTTTTTTTGCTGGAGCGATGCTGAAGGGTAAGATCACCTCTTTTTTGATTGCCATTACACACGCAAGGTTTGGAAGGATATCATAGACTGGTGTGGGTTTCCAAGACGTAGTATCCTTGGTTGGGATGAGGAAAAAGCTTGGATTCTAGAAGCTTTCAAGGGCTCGAATTTCACCCAATGTGTTAGTAAGGTAGCTCTCCATGCTACCCTATACTATGTATGGCTGGAAAGAAACAATAGGAATTCAAAAACAAATTCAAGGATTCGTGCTCTCTAGCTATGCTGATCAAAAATGTTACTAAAGGTTTGTTTTCCTTTGATAGACCAATTGTGGAAGACTCAAATAGGAATGATGGTTGCTGGCCAATTGGGGTATCGAAGCTGAGTTTTTTATTCCCCAAGTTAAAGTTTGTTCATGGTGCTTTCCTCCGGAGGGTTGGTGGGCTTTGAATTTGGATGGATCGCTCCGTGCTGATGGAGTTGGGATGGATGGGATATTACTTGATTATAGGGGAGTCCTCAGTGCTGCTTTTGCTGAGGGTTGTATGCGTGAAGATATTGATGTGCTAGAGTTGAAAGCAGTTATTAAACAGGTTTTTTTTTTAAAAAAGCAGTTTTTTGTGACTATGCCGAGCACAAATGAAAGAAAAGAAAACACGACAGATCGTGATACAAATTTCAGTCTCGATCATACAGAAAACCTAGTTGCCTAAAGTTAACATCTTATTATAAAGTAAAACAAGAAATTACCTGATCTTCTTCAGTCTCTCCAAATCATCTCTCAGCTTCATGTCCAACGCATTGGACACCACCTGAGAATACCTCCCATCCTTGTAATCCTTCTTCCTGTTCAAAAACCAGTCTGGTATTTAGAACTGCCGGGGGTTCGCAACAATCACCATGAGGTTCTCCAGCTCCGCCGCAGATAATTCACCAGCCCTAGTAATACCAGACCAAATTTTCACATGCAAAAGTATAACTCAGTAAACTACATGTACCCATCAAGAGGAACAGGTGTCTGGGGTACCCTCAAACCCTATAAACCTAGAACAACCAACATACCCAGCAAATCAAACCTCGAACCAAAAAAAAAAAACCCCATTACTCGGAAAAAACGAAACAACCATAATACCTAATAATGCAGTGACAGACACGAAATCTTATCCAAGAATTCATACTCTGACAAAGTACCTACGTATAACAAAAGCAAACGAAATCCATTAACAGAATCCAACCTCTTGTTCATGTCGACGTCGGCCTTCTGGCAGACGATGTTGGCCAATCTCCTCCCGATACCTTTAATGGAGGTAAGTGCGAACATGATCTTCTGTTTTCCATCGACATTGGTGTTCAAAACACGCAAAATGTGCTGAAAATCTTCGTTCGCGATTAGAGACTGAGAGAAATTTCAAACAAAAATCAGAATAATTTACTAAATCCAGTCGCTTAATTAAACGAAAACAAATACATATGTACATCTCTGTAATACGAACAAGAGATCAACAAACAAAATTCATGCAAATCAAATAAGTAAACTGAGATTTGAATTAAAGCTTTGAAAGGATATATATGTATACCATTTTTTTCCGCAGTGGATCTTGGCGTCTCGAAAAAGATTACAGAGAGCCAAGACCTCAAAGAGCTGACATTAGGGTTTTGCCTTCACTAAAAAAGATGGCATTGCTTAGGGTTTGGTGGTCTTTTCCAAGACGATATTGCCCTCCTAAAATTTCATAACGACAATCATGTCACATAATAGAAATTTTCTTCCCTTTCGCATGTGTACAATGTGTAATGTATGAGCTGCACTCAAGCCAAGCTAGGTAGATGACTTGACTCAGCTCGGCTCGTTTGAGCAAAGCTCAAGCTGGTATTTTAGGCTTGAATGAGTCAAGGCTTTTATTTGAGCTCGAATATTTAAATAAGTCAAGCTCAAGTCATTCCTTGTTTGATTCAGCTCGGTTCGACTCGACTTGACTCGACTCATTCAAGGCTCAGTTCGACTTGTCTTGATATATATATATATATATATATTAATATTATTTATCTAAATACAAAATAATATTTTAAACTTTCTTTATTATAAACAATAATACTTTTAAATTTATAATAAATAAAAGATAATAATAACGAAAAAAAAGTTAAGAAGTTATAGTAGAAACTTTGATTTAAGTCTCAACTCTTTGGACTAAAGGATTACTCCCAATTTTTTTTTTCATTTATGGATGTATTAATTTTCTATAGTTTCTAGTATTATAATTTATTAATAAACATCTTTATTAAAATTAAATAAAATAATTTATTGAATCAAGCTTGAGGTAATTACCCAAGCTCGACTCAACTTGAATAAAGTTTTAGCTCAATCAAGTCAATCTCATGCCTAAACAATTGAGTTTGAATCAAGCTCAAGTCGAGCTCGATCATGTTCAAGCTAAGCTCAAACTTAGCCAACCTCGACTCAACCCCACCCCTCCCCGAAGTAATATATATTTTTGTGAGCTCAAATATGAGCGAAACCCCATTTTCAATGCCTACATGATGACAATCTTATAATTATTGAGACTAGTGGGCTGCACATGAGAGAGGAAAGGAGGAGAGAGAGAGTGGGAAGATGGGTCCTAATAATATAATATATTTATTGAATAGAGATGAGTGGGCCTAATCATGTCCAGTATAACAAAAAAAAGTAAGACTTGGGCTTATATATAAGCCTATTTTGAATCGGACATAACGAAACCTAGCCCGATAGCCCTATATTTAATAGGCTTTAAAAAAAAGAATAATCATGGGTACTTTTAGAACTTGGAAGTGTCAAAAAAAAATCCAAATAATTAGGATATAACTAAAAATTTGACAAAGTATGAAGGACATTTTATAAATTTTTTTCTCTTGTAAGTCTTAAGTCTTAACTATTTCAGAGAGTTAGTTAGAAGGATACATGTAACTATTGTAACGGAGTAAAGAGGTGTAATCATTTAACATTACTCTACCACTAAATCACATCTTATTATTTGGCTTTATGGTAACTTAATAATTATATAATGAATTCTCAACGTCACCTACCCCTCTTTCTATCATTATAAATATTGTAGGTAGTGTCAGTTACATAAAAAAAATTATCACCATAATTATGCTATCGACTTTACCTTAAAAGGGAGCTCTAAAGATCAAACGCCTTAAAGCATAGCTCCACCTCATATTTAAACCTTTTTTTTTAAGCCTCGAGACTTGGTGTGGTTAGTATATATTCTAGTTAATAATCAGTGGTATATCAATGTCGGCCACAGGCTTGGTTGGGACTCGATCTCCCTATATCGTCGATGTGAGGGATGCAAGCAGTAAGGGGCGGATCCAGGGGGGCACGTGCCCCCCCTAAACTTTTGAAAAAAAAGATTTTTTTTTAATGTATGTATTTATATTTATATGGCATTGCATGGAGGTGGATGGATTTACAATCACAGCCAATTGCATTCAACTCTGGGAGAGTTCAATCACACCCATAGGCCAAACATGTGTCCCCTGTAACCCTTATTAATTGTGGTTAAAATTCAATAACCATTAGGGTTTAACCATATCATTTCAGTCTTTTTTTTTAAAAAAAAATTAAATATATCAACCCTAAGGGTTAAAAATCCTTAACTTGAGTTTAATATTTTTTTCTAAAAACTATAGTTATATTATTAAACCTCAAGAGTTAATAAATCTTAACCACAATTAATAGAGGTTGAAAGGGACACGTGTTGGCCCATGGATATGATTGAACTCTCCACAAGTTCAATTGCGATGGGCTTTAGAATCCCTTAAAGTTATAACCAGACTCCTTGGAGTCGGTACAGTCCACAAGTCAACACATGTCCCTTTTAATACCTCTTAATTGTGATTAAGATTCACTAACCCTTAGGGTTCAACCACCTAATCTTGGTTTCCAGAAAAAAAAAAATTAACTCTAGTTAAAAAACTTTTGTGTTGTAACTGGACTCCAAGGAGTTTGGTTAGAGCCAGTCTATATGTACTTCCAAATATACTCCCTAATCCTAACCAGTTATAACCAACCATTAATGGTCAGGATTTGAGTTGGCTTATTTTGTCTTTTCTAATATCACATCAGATCTAATCCTAACTGTTTATATATGAGATAAACGGATAAGATTTGGGAGTACATTTTGGGAGTATCCCTAGAGTCTAGACTAATTCTTTGTTTAATTATTTAATAAGACATAATCATTGAACAAGGGGCAAGTGAACTTTTCAAAAGAAATTATATTATATTATTTAATAGGGCATAGTAATAGGGCAAGAAAATAGTTATTTACACAATAAGGAGAAATAATACTTGTAGGATATATACAAAAAGTATGAATGAAATGACCCACAAACTTAGTCGTAAAAAAAAAATTTCAAAAGCTTCACCCCCGAACTCCCGTTCCTTAAACCAAATGTGCCCCTACAATAAATTCCTAGCTCCACTCTAGTAAGCAGTATGGCAAGTCTTAATTTAAAATATTACTAGATAAAGCTGAAGATTTTTTGTACGGAAATCTCATCCTATCTTACAAGCCTTGTTACTATTATTATTACTAGCGGGTGGCACGTGCGATGCACGTGAGAGCGAAGGGAAGGAGTTAACCACAATTAATAGGAGTTAACCCGTGGGTGCGATTGAATTGAACTCTCCCCGAGTTCAATCACAATTGGCTATGATTTTATTCTTTAAATAAATAAATGTACAAGGGATAGTTTGAGAATTAAAATAAAATATTAAATCAAAGTTTTGTTTTATATGAGGGTAATTTAGGAATTTCAGGAAAATCAGGCTACGCCTGCCTCTCGCATTATAATAGTAAAGATTATAAGCTCCATGTTATGCAAAATATATTAGTTTGATCACTTGTTGGGTCCTAGGTATAGATCTCTCATGCTAAAATTTGCTAGTCCGAGCCGCCCCATCCCCAGCATGCTTTCACCCCATTTGGGATATTATTTTTATAGGTGACAATTGGGCAGAGTTTGACTTTCAAAGTATTTGTAAATATGTCGGACTTTGGGGCGGGCCTATTCAAGAATCACCAAAATTCAACCCAAACCTGGCCTATTCCACCCCTAAATATTTTAGACGAGGACCACATCCACCCACATGGGACCTTGCATAATTTTTTTTCCCTATTACCTCAAATGGGTGAGTGCATAATGCAGTGAATGGGCCTACTAGCATTGCCTCTTTAGACCAAAGATCATTGCAATCAACTTTTTTTTAATGAAAACTAGGTGGTGGCATGTGCGATGCACGTGAGAGCGAGGGGAAGGAGTTAACCACAGTTAATAGGAGTTAAAAGGGACACGTGTTAACCCGCAGGTGCGATTGAACTCGCTAATAGCACGTGCGATGCACGTGAGTGTGAGGGGAAGGAGTTAACCACAGTTAGTAGGAGTTAAAAGGGACACGTGTTAACCCACGGGTGTGATTGAATTCTCCCCGAGTTCAATCGCGATTGGCTGTGATTCTAAATAGATAGATGAGCAAGGGGTAGTTTGGGAATTAAAGTAAAACATTAAATCAATGTTTTGTTTTTATATAAGAGTATTTTGGGAATTTCAAAAAATTCATCTATGCAAGGCTCTCGCATTATAATAGTAAAAAAACTGTCCAGGTGAGTAGTGAGCGGTGAGCCCCCTCATTCCGAGAGCTTGAATCAAGGCCTAGAAAAGGAAACTCCCAATACATTGCTAGTTCCCCTTGGTGACATGTTTAGCAAAGGCTCAACTCACATTATATAATCCTAATAACATTAAACAAATGACTTATTTTACCAAAGAATTCAAGGTGATTTAGATTAATTTAATTAGGGTGCTTCACGTAAAAGGGCATGCTTTTGACATATCAAATTAGGCATGTCTTGCATCTTTATTATCTAAAAAGGCATGCTTTTGACATATTTATCCTTCAAGTACGAATATGACAGCCAAATACTAATAGGGGTAGTATTGGAATGCATACCCTCTTTGGTAAAACTTTTCAAATCATGCCTTAAATCATGATATATATTTTTGGTTTAGGGTTTAGGGCGACGAAACAGTACTTAACCCTTTTCATTACTAAATGTCTTGATATTGTGTCGACAAATGGTTTGTTCTAATGTATTATGTGTAAATTATATGTACTTTTAACTTGAAAATTTTTGACAGATATACAATTACTCGCATTAAAGATTTACCTTTATATTTATAAAGAAATGTGAGAAATTTTGAGGATGGAACCATTCTTCGATATAAATATAGAAGTAAAAGTGGTTTAGCTTATTTTCTCTTCATAATTTATTATGACTACAATGAAACAAATGGGGAGCTTGAATCAGCGATGGAGGACAGGGGCGGAGTCAGGGCCCTTTGAACTTTTGAAAAAAATATTGTTATGCTGTTTGATTTTTTAATAGGGCATATGCATGAGACAAAAAGGCATATGAGATAATACAAGAGTTAGGTTTAGCTAATTTGAACACATTTAATGAATATTAATGAAAAAATTCTAAAATGAATAATTAAGTTAGTACATGTTAAAGATTATAGTAGAAAGAGAAGAAGGCTAACAAAAGGTAAATGTCGAGTGACTACCTTAAGGTCACCTGCCATCATGTTCCATTTAGAAAACGATAAAACAATGACTGAAATTTGTCTAATGAAGTGAATGTGGGGGTTACACTGTCACAATAAGTGGTGGAGTGTCAATGTCAACAATTGGTGGAGTGTTGTGACAATTGCTAGCTTTTTTAGTTTATTTTAATTTATAAAGGCCATCAAAATGATGGTAACTTTTTTTTAGCTAAGTTCAAACCCTTCAATAATAATGGGAGTGCTAGCGCGCATTTGATTGGCCTATAACCAGCATATCCCATGACAACCGCTCCTCTAGTTAGGATGGCGAAGGTGTACCTTCCCTCATTCAAAGATCTGGAGTCGAAGAATGTAACTCCTAATGAATTGGTAGAAATTTCTCTTGGGTGAGAGGGAGAAGGTCCACTCCAGTAGCACTACAGTTAACCGTCAATAAATGGTATCATGGGCCTATAGCAGGCCACCCAAAAAAATTAGCGCACCCCAAATTTTAGTTGTACATTTATACAATTTATTATCAAAAAAGGAGCACAACTTTGTCTTACAAGGGCACGAAATGAGTTGTGTGCACTAGACACGCATGTCACTAGCATAATGTTAGTAGGAAACTTGCATGTCCTCACGGATCAAAACAATTCGGACTCGATCCCAGCAGTAGACTTGGTATTTAGGCTACACATTTGATTTTTGTAAATTTCCTTTGTTGAAAAACATAAGCCCACTTCATTCATTTATCTGAGTTAAAAAAAATAAAATAATAGTAGAAACATATATTAGATAACATGTTTGGCCTAGTAAATGGACCCTAGATAGAACCCACATCTGGCTAGAGAGGCCCATTAATACTCATTAATACACAACAATAGGCATGCAAACTTGGGTCAGCTCAATCTGAACCCAACCTACATAACCTAATTTACGGTCAGGTCAGCTTAGGGTTGTTCACACCATGGGCTTGGCTTGTGTTAGAAAATTACAACGTAATTTAAAATCGAATTTCCTAAGAAAAAGAATACAACATAAGAAAAAACTAATACATATGCTAACCACAGGATAAACCCCAAACACAGTAGCATTGCGAGCCTTATCAATGTTTGTTGCCCTATCGCTCTCTCTATAACCAATATTCATTCCTCTTTTCGAACCATAATCTCAAGGATAAACACTCGACATAATAGGCATTAGGTTTCCATCGTTATACCTATGGTTAATTAAGCTTAAGAAAACTAAGGTTACCATTTTAATTTTTTTGCTTTTAAAAACTAATGTTAGATTGCTTAACCGTAGGAGTGAGTGAATCTTAACCACAGTTGGACCAATGAGGATTGACATTTGACTACATTGTCAAATGCGGCAGTAAGTTAAGCATTTCCCTAATGCCAATTGTCTTCAAATTTTAGTGGGCCATGGAAACAACGTATATATCATGGTCTAATGAGTATCTTCTCCATTAGATCGGCTCAATCGAGACATATATTCAAGCTTGAACTCTGCTTGATAGAGCCAAGCCGAGCTGAGCCTTCGAGTTTGCTCAACTTGGATACACCCCTATATGAGATAGTGTGACCCTTTATATATTATATATATATACTTACTGAGGAGAGAGAGGACATGTTTTACAATGTGATCTCTTTTCATTTGTCAATCTATGTTTCTTTTTATCTTATCTTTTTCTCTTGATGACCAAGCAATTGGATCTCTTATAACTATTTAATTTTTCTCTTGTTTTGCAACTTATTTTTTAAATTTGATTATCACATTGCTATTCTTCAAATTTTCCAAGTTATTACTGGTTTAGTTTTATGGCAAATGAAGTTTTTCGAAATATTTGATCTAAGTTGAGTTCTTTTGTCTCAAAATTTAAAATTTATATATAAATATATATATATATTTCAATTAAGAGGTGGAGAGAGGATTCTTCTTAATTTGCAATATACTTGTACCGCTGGAGCAAACACTCATACGTTAGCATTCTTCCTAATTAGCCATATATTTGTACTACATTTTCTTTCTCATACAATACAATGAAAACATTCATGGCTTTTCACAAACTAGGTAACAACATTTCAAATTCAAAAACCAAGCTATGTAATTTACCCCAAAAAAATCCATCTGAAATATAAGAGAACTACATCTATCATTTTAACTCAAATGGCGGGGTTTGCCCCTCTCATGAGAGTGGTCTTGGTTTCAAGTCTTAATGAGAGAGCTTTTCTTCTGATTTGACAAGCAAGAGGTCCACAACAGTATATAAACAATGATTGATACAATTGTACCCTCTAAAATATAGAACAGTTTAGAAGCTAGTAATTTTATATACATAGTTCAAATCATAAGAAAAAAAATGCAGCTATAAGTACTTTGCTAAAGACCACCCAAAATTGTTGTAATTGTATCATCTATGTGTGAAGTTTGGCTCGAATTGGACAAAATCAGGGGTGAGCGATCGATCGGCCACTTAGTGGCGGATCGATCGGTGGCTTAAGCAATCGATCGACCACTAGATGGCAGATCGATCGGTGGTATGGAGATTTCCGGAAATAAGTTTATTTTTGCTTTGGAAAACTCCTATTTCGAAGGGAGACTTTCTAATTGTCTACGACTCTGAGTTTAGGCTTATAAATAGGAGATTATGAGTCTAGGGTTTGTACCGAAAAATCATGGAATCATAAAAGGATGAATATTAGGGTTGTGGTGAAAGGATACCTAATAAACACAAATAAAGAAAAAAGAACACACAAATATACGTGGTTCACCCAAATGAGGCTACATCCATAGAGAGATCTCTTCTTCACTAATAATCAATAGTAAAGAGCTACAATGGTTCCTCAACCTCTCAAACACACACTCTCTCTCTCAAAGAAAAGTTTGGCTTCACTTCTATTTTCACTCCCATGAAATCCTAGTTCAAAAGGGTCTTTAAAATAAGGGAAAACTCGGAAAAAATAAAATTCCGGAAAAAATCACGCTGCGGGCAATCGATCTCTCAAGTGGGCGATTGATCGCCACTACTTGCGATTGATCTCCCATCTTGGGCGATCAATCGACCTCTACAGGAATTGGAACAAAATCAACAAGGGCTCCGGGGGTGAGCGGGCGAGTTTACTCTTGGGGAGAGCCTTAGTTGTTCTCATGAGGAGTGAGAGATAATAGAAAGAGTTTAAACATATTAGGACTTGGGAAAAGGTTGAAGGGAGGATAGACAAGGATTGTTCTCAATGTTCATTGAGAAAGTATCTAGAGTGAGGTATATCAGGGGCTCTGGACTTGGGTTGTGATTTAATCTGAGAGGAAAGTGTGTATCTTGTATTGGTTTCTCAAGGTTTCTCTGAATAAGAAGCAGCAATCAGATCTTGACCCGCGGATATAGGCAGGTTATTGCCGAACCACTTATATCTCTTGTGTTTTTCCCTTGTCATTGTGCTTGTTGTTTCTTTTCCGTCGGGTGTTATTATGTTATTTTCCCAACAATACTATGACATTAATGTACTTCATGAGGGAGCCCTTCCTAATTTCAGGATAACTTGTGGTTATCCAATTTGGGTTTCTTAAGGAGATTCTAGGGAGATGGAAGGGTATTAAAGCTTCACCTCTCAAGAGTTTCACATGGATGCCTCAAAGATAGGTTAACTCCATCGAACTCAATGCAAAATGGGGAGTCTGTAACAATGAAATGTATCAAACTACAATTCAGAATACAATTTCGCATGCAAGTTCTTGATCTATGAACCTATATCCTATACAGGGTTAATTACATATCATAACATGTATTAATTATATAAAAATAACGTTCAAGTGCATTTTTAAAAAGATTTTCTTAGACCTACATTTTAGGTTGTGTTCTTTTGTCGGTATTTCAAAAGCACAGTACTTTAAAAAGCCCGAGCTTTTCAAGATCCGGGATTTGACGATCTTGAACATCTGTTGTTCTATGTTCTTTAGTACCCAGGACTTTGTGTGTGACTTTGTGACTGAATGTCTAGGATTTCAAATGTCGGCGTTCTTTTAACACGGGACAAATTTACTGAGATTTTGATTTTTTTTTTTAGATGATTTAAAAAAAAACTATAATCTATAGTGACAGTAGGGATAGTTTTGAGAAGATTTATCTTACCATAATTACAACATTGCCACCAACCTTACATCAATCTCATTATAAATGAAAATGGTGATCTTGAACAAAAAAAAAAAAAAGACTTGCCAAACACCGTCCTTCCCGCTGCTCAGTTCCACGGGAAGCCTCAATCAGATTGGTAATCATTGAGATTTTTCTTGTACTGTGGAAACAGGCCAAAGTATGAAGCTGAGTGTTTGGATATTTCCTCTCTATTGATCTGTGCTTGTAATCGGCTCTACTAACTCTTTTCACTGGCTTATATACTGCCATAACCAGAGGCATGGTTATGAAGGTCGTGAAGAACCATGATTGCAAATGCTTGATCATTCAATACCTGCAAAGATAGATGAAAAATAATGAATGTAAGCCATAAGTTGAAATAGACAAATTGCAGCACACAGCCAAAAAAAGAAACTGTAGTAGGCCATTCACTCTCTTGGTCTATAAAGAGTAGTAATGAAGTAAATATACTACATTTGGTAGATGTGAGACCCATACTACCTTCCAATAGATAGAAATGCAACAGTATATTTACACAAGGCAACATGATATTATCTTAACAATGAACTCTATCCTATAGCACATAGCTCCATTGACAGTCCAAATCAAGTACCTAATTGGAAGGATCATTCAGCTGGTATGGTTTTGGGACCATGGTCGATCTAAGATATGGTTGCATGTATTACTGGTTGGATGACAATAACTTTAGATTATCATTTGAACTTGCAAGAAAACTGAGTATACCTTTCAACTACTGCAATGGTTCTCACAAGGCTGAGCATCCTGGTATCAGCCTGATTGTTCTTCAATTCTAAATGGATCCTAAGCCAGTTGGAGATGTCGGGATCGATCTAAATGGGAACTTCAACACCAAAGAAAGGTCATTGTAACCTGATAAAAGAAAGTAAAGTAAATTTCAGAGTCCATCACTAAACTGATAAAAACAAAAGCAACAACAAGAGTAAAACAAAAAAATCCAACAGAAAAATATTGACCAAACAAGTGTTTCAAACCCAATCCATGAAAATCATAAACAAATCATCAAGCTCGAAGACGCATTAGTAACCACGTTTTCCTATAGTCTTCATTCATTGCAAAAAACATATCGACCTTCTTCTTATCCGATGACAGATACTCAACAACTTCGATGACCAGCTCCTTATCAAAATCAGGAATCTTCATCAGTTCTATAAACAACTTATCCATGTTAATCACAGATGATGCCCCCTCTATCGCGTCAGCAATGCGCTTTAAGCTTTCACTAAAAACTTGAATATCATCTGTAACTGACTCACGACGACTCTTCTTCCTCTTCTTTTTCTCATTGTCCTGTCGGGATGACGAAGCCCTAGATGTTGGGGCCGATGATAAATTTGGATTTTCCTCTTCTTCACCCAAATCCCCAATGTTGAAAGTTCCGATTGAAGTGGCATTGTCATCCTCATTTTCTGCATCAATTCCAGAAAGTGCACCGCCACCGTGTGCTTGATCATTACCTATGATGATGGATAGGTTATCATATCCTGTAATTGATTTGGAACGGAATTGGGTAGCTGAAGGGTTTTTCTGTAACAAGTAAATAAATTTGTTAGTTCCTTATTAAAATATAAAACATAATTATACACAAGAGATTAGTACCTTCAAATATTCAGTCCACGTATAGTCGTTTGCTTCTATCATCTTTTTTGCATCATTCCATCCAAAGCTACTCTGATTAATGAGATTATTAATAGTATGGTAAAGCTTTCTCCAATATCTAAGTCAGCTCCTTATGTTGTCTTTGTGCAATGTTTTTGACTCCATTGCTTTGAGTACTGATTGGTATGCTTGAGACTTCCAACCATTATCCTATTTGTTTCCTTTGCCATGTTCATCCACCAGAGTATCAATGCATACCCTATCCATCTCTGCTGTCCACGCTACATAATTCCCCTTCGATTCACTTGAATTTTTGTTCATCCTAATGAACAATCATGCATGCAATAAATGTTTAATCAAATAAAATACTTTATGTACAAATTGATAAATCAAAGGCCCTGCAATTTCTAGCCCAAGAAATTGGAGGCCCCTAAAACCCAGAAAATAGGATTAAGTGAAAATAGGGGGTCAAATGGGACAAGGCAACCCAACCGCATTTACAGTTGCAAGCAGCCCTATGCTTGGGGCAAAATTTCTCTTATGCTGTCTAGCATACAAAACAAGTATAGAAACCTGAAAAGGATAGATACAGGATATGATGTAAAAACAAAAGCAACAAAATCTCAATGTTCACTTGGTTTTTGGCTCATCCTAATGAACTCGATGCATGCAATAAATGTTTAATCAAATCAAATACTTTATGTTTAGTAGAAGCAAATGTAGTGTCTGTGCATTAAAATTAAAGATAATCACAATCAAATCTTATTAAAATCCAAAGCAAAGGATATGCCCAACAAAATCATAATTTAAACATATAGAATGAAACTTTAATGATTGTATTCATTCCACATTAGTGTTGCTAATTCATCTCTTTTCTGGGTCCACGCATCACTTGTTTCGAGACTTAACATGACTTCATCTTCTATTCCATCGTTGGTCTCCTGATAGTCAGTGCAGTCATCAGGATCTTCCTCAAGTGAGTCATCAAGATCTTCGGTTATGATAAAATTATGCAACGTACAACACGCCAGTACCACCCGGACTTGCACTTTAATATCAAAAAATGGTTATGTCCTTAAAATTGCCCACCGTTTCTTTATCATTCCAAATGCTCGTTCTATGATGTTGCGCAGTGAGGAATGTCGGTAGTTAAATAGCTCTTGTGCATTTGAAGGAGCGTGACCATGACGTTTGGACCTATGGTATCGTACACCACGATATGGAGAAATAAATCCTGGGTAATGTCCATATCCGGCGTCAACCAAGTAATATTTACCTATAAAATCAGCAGAATTGTCTAGTGTTAGTTATTGACTTGGTTACAAATTCTAAGCAATACTCTTCTAATTACTAACCTGCAGGAACTACAAGTTTGGTAGGCACTTTTTTAATAGTAGACCGTAATACTTTTACATCTCTTGCTGATCCTTCCCATCCTGCTAACACATATGTAAATTTCATATTGAACCCTATAGCAGCCATGACATTCTGTGCAATCCTCCATTTTCTAGTACGATATCTTGGTTGGTCTTCAACATCTACCATTGTTGGGATGTACGAACCATCTATGGCTCCGACAGAGTTCTATGATACATTAACAATGTACGGTTATCATTGTGCATGCCTAATAATATCTTACTAAATTAACTTGAAATAAATTAGCTCAAGTATATGTTATTACCTCAAAATAATGGCTCCATGTTCTAAAGTTGGGGTTTTCTTGTAGAGAGTCATTTGGACCGGGTTGTTTTACAAAATCTCTATACAATCGTACGACAACCCTTAATACATTGGTGAAGTGACGATGGACCGTCGACACAGAGTGACAAAAATTGAAGGCAACAACTCTTAGCCTAACATTGTGACCTATAACATATAGGAACATTGCCACTTGCTCTTCAACATTTACATTCTGTGTACAACGAAGCCCTTTCTCCTTCAAAACTTCAACCAATCTGAAGAATGTCCTTTGGTTCATACGCAACTGACTATAAGTAAGTCGGTTATCATGGTATAGAAGGCTTTGAATAAATTCACGTCTTCTTTCATCTATTCTCTGACGAGGCTATCTAGTTGCATACATGTGTTGGGACAATCTATTCGATATTACTCGTACAGAACAAAAGGCACATATAGCAGCAACATATATCAACTGTTGTATTCTCTCAGAGTTATTATCATTGTTATCCATCCTTTTTCTTCTGCTAATCACAAACACAACTAAGTTAACGTTACAGATGCTAAAATAAAATATCGTTCCATGGCTGAATAAGATCAAAACAAACAAAACAACACCAAAACACATCAACAAAAAATTCACAAGAAAGATTAACCCTGTCTAAAAAGAACCCATCTCAACAAATCCAACCAAATTGCTACACAAGGCATCATATTATTATTATTTTTTTAAAGAAATCCCACAAAATTTTAGAAACTCACAAACCCAAACTCAAGCAGAAGATGCACAATCAATGAATTTGAACACAAACTAATGAAAGCTACAAGAAAAAAGAAATTGGTATGATAGAAAAATTACGTAAAAGAAAAGGGACCAAAGAGAGGATTCTCTTGGAGAGGCTGAAATGAAAGCTTGCCGAGAAACCTGGTCATGCACTTGCCTTGGAACCCAAGAAAGAAAGCTCAATCTGAAATGTTAAACAATCCCGCCAACAATCCAAATACATGTACAGAACAAACAACAAAACTATAGCAAAAGTTAAAGTAATATTATGTAATCCTTCAACTTAGTAGTTCTTTTTGCTTTAATCTTTCCATAGACAAGTACTGCATTCTATCCATTACAGTATGGACAAAGTCTGAAGTCTAATGGTTAGATTAAAATGATCAGAGTGGTTTCTGCACAGGAGGCCTCATTCATGGTAACTTCCCCTTATCCCTTCATTTGATCCATGTGCATGAATGTAAGCGAGCAGCGAAGGCAAGTCACTAGTATTAACTCACCTGTTTAATTTCTCATATGTGGTTAATATAATCGGAATCTTCATATTGAATTCTTGAATGATAGTTCCCAAGAAGATGCAGATCCTGGAACTATTTCAAACCCAGATTGTAACTACTGAGATGGGCTATTTCAGATGTCCTTTGGATTTCAAAGTTTACATAGTCATATTTAATATAAATATAGAACAATATACTGAGAGACTTTACATAGAAGTGATAAGGGAATATAAGGATAGAGGAACAACCTATCCAAATGCACAAGCTGAGTGTTGCTGCCAAGAAGAACTCTCTGCTAATACTATTGAAACTGGAATGAAAAATCAGGGTTTTAGCTTTCACTATAATAATGCAGCTGAAACAAATTTTACAACTAGTATTGCAAACCCTAGATATTAAATCAAAGATAATGAATCAAAAAATGAAATAAAGATTGAAAGAAAGATGATGAATCAAAAAAATTATAGAAAAAATGGAACCATTTAGATTATCAAATGAAATGTCAAACCCTAGATATTAAATCAAAGATAATGAATCAAAAAATAAAATAAAGATTGAAAGAAAGATGATGAATCAAAAAAATTACAGAAAAAATGGAACCATTTGGATTATCAAACGAAATGTCAAACCCTAGATATTACATCAAAGATAATGAATCAACAAATGATAAAGATTGAAAGAAAAATCAAAAAAATTACTGGAAAAAAGAAGAAAAAGAGAAGAAAAAACGGAAGAGATGAGGGAGAACTTACCTTGGGACGGCGACGGTAGTAGCTGGCAAAGGTGACGGCGACGGCGACGGTAGTAGCCGGCAATGGCGATCCAACAGGAAAATGGTTTTGGTGAAGAAGAGTTTGTTTTTATCGAGGGGGTGTCGATATTGAAGACCCTCGAAGTCTCACGGGTGTGTGCTTTGAAATGTCCGGACATTTTGCTTGGGTGTTTAAACTCAGACTTTGGTGGGTTTTTAAAGTTTCATGAGATTTTAAAGTCCCAAGCTTTTGAACAAAAGAACAGTATATGCATTCGAAAAGTCTGAGGCTTTAAAAATCCCACCTCAAATTCCCATGAAAAGAACACACCCTTAAAGAATTGGACAAATAGAGATTTGTTGTTACATGCTACCAATAGTGATTAAGATTTTGATTTGAAATAACAAATTGTCCCTATAGTTATTTGAAGAAAATATTACTTAATATAGTGGCTTTTGTCATTTCAAATCAAAATCGGGTCTCTTTGTCCCATTCTCTATAATGTAGGTCCAAGAAATGAATTTTTTTAAAAGAGCCACTTGATTGTCATTTTAGGATATCACGATTTTGATGTGTAATTAACGCATCCTATACATTCTATCTCCAAATGCTTAAAAATTCAACTCAGTGGCAAATAGAAGATCTATAGACGAGCTTCTTCCGATAGCCCATATTACTCTTAAGGTTTATCAACTTGTTTGGACATTTTGCTAATTCTCTTTCAGGAATATATGACTCGATCTCTACTAAATTCGACTTGGCTATTACATTCTAATAATTGAATACTATGATTAATTAATCACACCCATCTTGATTTCATTATTTTCTCCACAGAGACATCGAGCTACAAACTAAAATAATAGTTACCAGAAAAGATTTCCCTTTGTTGTATAGACGATCACGATGAAGGGCTTGTCAATTTATAATGATAGAAATGCCACAAATGTGATAACATCGTTATGGTCGTTATGGATTTGGACCTAGGAAGCACGGATACTTTGAAAATGGAAACGTACCCGTATAGCCATACCCGTATCGCTGTATCAGATACGTATCGGATACGGCACTCTAAGGTAAAACTTAGCTGTTTTTCAAAATTTCTGCCATATCACCATACCCGTATCGTATTGCCGTATCTAAGTATAGCCGTACCCGTGCTTCTTAGATTTGTACCCGTGCTTCCTAGATTTGGACTGTCTTCCTTGGATTAGCCTCAACCCAAAATCCATTACAAACAATCTTCACCATCATTCCAAGTGCTTTCATTTAGGACTGTCAAAAAAGAAAGGAGAAAAAATACATAACACCACAAATCTAAAGAGAAGAAGTGCACTTGTTGGGTAATTAGGATCATTCCTAGTAAGGCCCTGGCATTCGGATAGTTCGATTCGGTGACCACAGAACTATGTTTCTGTCATCTGTCATGAGAAGAAATGGCATTTTGTTCATCATTAATGTAGTCTCTTAGAAAAAGAAATTAATGGAAGTCATAGTAGCATCTCTTCTATATATGCACCCTAGAATGTATGACACTTCAAACACACAGGGTTTCAGCTAAAATTACAAGTTAAAGAAACATTGCAACGAGTAATGCAAACCGACGCTTCCTCCTCCTCTTTACTACCCATCGACATGGGAGGCCAAACAAGCATTGGCATTTTATTTTAAAGTCAGCAAAAATGGATAGAGGAAGGGACACTAGCGATGATGGAGGATAATAGTAACTTTTTAGAGTACTACCAAAAGAAATTGTTAATATGGGATGGATCTTGGGAGTCGTCCAAATCATGCGATGGAGAATGTACATGTCTCCCTTCGTAGGTTGTGATCACCATTCGCGGGTCCTCTGCTAATCGCTCCACCCGTTTTTTTACCCGACAATTATCCTGTGTGCATCGATAGTAGCTCCTGCACATTGAAAGAAATATATCATTAGCAGTTGTTGATGGTACAAGTGAATGTTTGAAGTGGCACACCATGACACATTCTTGTTAGGGAATGAACCCTAAACAGGATTTGTAAGACACGAAAAATATACAAAAAATAAAGAGCAAACACACAAGAACATCAGATTTACGTGGTTCCCTCAAGTTGAGGTACATTCACGGAGTCGCTGAGATTTCCCTATGATATGGAGCAAAAGAGAATTACAGAGTTGTGATCTAAAATAACAGTAGCCGTCCACGCCTATTCTTAATAGTATTAGGGCTACATAACATAAGTCAAAAATACCAAAATATCCCTCGAAAAACAGAAGTAGGATGTTCAATCGAGGCAGACTCCACACTTCCTATCAATTCTGTGGTGAACGATGCAAGGCAGCTAGGTGTTGCCATGCTTGAACCAGGAAGAAGGTCAAATCTGAGACCACCAACTAACCAAGATGAAAGATGGTACTCATTTTTTCGTGGATCATACCTAGCAGTTGCAATCTATTGCAGTCTTTTCGATTGTAATGAAAATGTGTCCATGTCCCAACTTATATAATCCGAATTTCCAAATCTAAAGGAAAAGTTTGTCCATGGAAATTCTGTAGTGAGGAGTGTTAGAAATTTAATGACTTACTTAAAAGAAATATCAATTATGGATATGGCAATTCCTCTCCTAATACTTTCGAGATAAATATTAATTACCCACCATAAAATGCATATATCAAAATTCAGATATTTGATCAGACTCTATAGGATTTAGGCAACACATAACACTCTTAGGAATGTCCCATAATCACAAGCTTGCTAAAAGCGTATTATTTTGGGAAAAAATTAAACCATAATCACAAACACATATTCTTAACACTCTTACTAATAGAAGAGTGTCTTCAAGCGCATATATTCGACTTCATCTAGTTAAAGTTTCTTTTTCAAGGACCTTACTTTCCTGTAGAAAACACAGTAATGAAGACCACCAGAGCACAATCATGTAGAACATCAAACCAATTTTAAATGTTAATTCAAAGCTATTTAAGTTTCATCAACATAGCATTGTCCCAACTATTTGGGGTAGAATACACTAATCGTTTTCTATTAGTTACTGGGTTAAATCCCTACAAACACTTAGAAAACACAGGTATAGTAAAATAATAAGATAATTAAAGAAGAATTAGAATTGCTTAACTAAGAGGCGTTTCAAAGAGCATTTCTTAAAGATAGTCGAAGCCTCTCATTTGCAAGGGACATGGCAACACCACCTCCAGGCTCCAGGATACAATTTATCTCTAATTCTCTTCAGTCTTTCCTACGAGCTTGCACTACTTGGTAGATGATGGGTACGTATGTTAACTATCTTATTAAGAAAATAGATATATTAATCAATTTATTAGAGTTTAGTAACAATCCATTTATCCTATAGTCCCATATGCTTCGAGGAATAAGTCTATTTAATTAATGAGTTGGTTTTATAAAATTACCATTTTGCCATTAGGGGCTAAGGTCCTATTTGGCTATAGGGTATAAGACTTAAACTGGTTTAAGTCTATTTGGTCTATGCGTATTCCAATTCTGTTTGGTTATATGTTTAGATTTAATCTTGGTTAACTTTGTTCCAAACCTGTTTAATTAGATAAAGATTTACAAATATTAATCTCATATTAACTTATTCCAAGGATCGTTTGGTACGGTTTATAGTTAGCGTAGTCTAATTAGTGACTTGTCCAGAGTAGGTCCATTCCGTACATGATCACCCATGTTTAGGGGTGCACAAAGGTCCTACCATCTATCCATCCATCCAACGATTAATGGACTCTACAACGTCCATCTAAGATCATATTGTTACTGATTATTAAGATCCACTTAAAGGATGGATCTACTAGATGAATCCCATCGGGATTGGTTTTCAACCCAACATGAGAGTTGAGATTGAACTATCAGATTGGTCCAGAAGAGGACTAATCTGGATAGGACGGAGGAGAATGCCCGAGGGCTTTCTACAACTCCTTTATAAAATTAGACCGAGGTCCAATTTTGTGCATCAATGGATCTCGATCGACCCTAGACAGTCACTTTAGATCTTATTCCTTCTATGAATTAGGTTATGGACCTTGGTTCAGATCTGGTTCTCCTTCCTTGGGCTACAATGAAGATCTTAGGTTCTCGGACTTCCTCTTATTCTTTCTTGGACTCTAATGGAAGTCTCTAATTCATAAATCTAAGGCTCACTCTCTACAAGTGGGCTCCCCTTCACGTGCATAGGGAATGAAGGGCTGGTCTGCATGTGCATGGGCTCAACCACTTGGCACAAAGCCCTTGCCCTTTGCATGCAGACCATGCATGGGTAGCTGCCCCTCGGGTCTACCCAAGACTCATGATGGATAATCATGGGCCTACACCACCCCAGTGCACCTTGGGTGACCCCCTTGGTGCAACTGCCCAAATTGATTTTTAGCGCAAGCTATGATCAAATCGGTATGATCAGCCCCATAAAATCTCGTTTAAGATGATCAACAATGTCAACGCCGTGTATGGTGCTAATTAAGTCAAAATAAAGGGTGACTGTGGGACGATGTGCACCTCATGATAGCACCCAAAGTCCTTTGCCGGGCAAGAGTCCATGCAAGTTTAATTGGTGTAATGTGTAACATGGGATAATTGCTTACAACTAGTGGGCACACAAGGCTCTTTTATACCCACTTAAGAGACTTTTCTTGAACAACGTGGGACAAAAGATAAAAGAGGGATTTTCTACTGTAGAGGTGTTTTCTCTCAATTAAGGGATCAAACACCCAACCTATTCAACAATTAAAACATGGGGGTTTAGTCTCATATCAAAATCGAAAATCTAGCTCCTAAAGAGCTAAGTTTTATTTTATTTTAAAATATTTAAATCGTAACAGCATCCTCTTCCACCACACCATGACTCTAGTTAGGGTCATATTTATGCTAGAGTATGATTATTATCTTTTTCCTAGCTCGAAGCTCAATCCACATAATTTTTTCTCATCACTATACATTCTCAGCCTTCAACTTGCATTAGAGCACTCCTTACTGACACCGTCTTCGTCAGACATGATCTAACAATCTCATTCAGTTCTCTTTTATTTTTCACAATTTTTGCACCAAAATATAAAATCCATCCTCTTCCCCTCTCTCTAATTAGGATCATACTTATGCTAAAGTATGTGTCATTGCATATTTTTATCGCATCTCAATCAACATCCTATTTGCCCTTTCCTATTTATCTTTAAGCCATAAACTTGTATTAGAGGACTCCTTAGTGACACTGTCACTATACTTTTCTTGATGAGTGCTAGCCCTGCTCTTAGGGCATTTCCTACTCTCAACTTGAGCCAAACACTTGTGCATAAAGCTTTGCGTTCAGTCAAAAAGTGTGTACTTTACTGATGAGAATGCACAAGTGTTTGGCTCAAGCTGAGAGTTGGAAATGCCCGAGAGTAGGGCTAGCACACCTCACTTTTCATTGGACATGGCCTAACACAATCTCATTGTCGTTCTCTTTTATTTATCACATTTTAGGGTTACTCCTAAGTTATCTGGGATGCGTGCTAATTACAAATATTTTTCTTCTTTACTCAATTTGTTATTCTTCCAAGAAAAAAATTTAGATAAACAATCTTTAGAAGATTCCCTGGCTGTATAGTAACATTTTGCTATTTCATATTTATCACATTATGATAAGCATATTCAAATTATTGAAAGATCTACATATCATTCATTCCACAATATTTTTTTTTGTTGATCTTTGATTATAATTCTTTAAAACCTCAAAAGTTAGTGTAATCAAATGGTGCTTTTTGGTCATTCTCTTTGTAAATATATGTAGGGTTTTCTGTGGCATTAATGATTCACAGTCACATATATTTATACTAAAAAATCTCCAAAATTATGCCCTAAAAACCAAAGTATCATGATTCTGGCCTGCTTTAGAAAGAGAAGCATGGTTTTCTTTTTCTTTGTGGGGGAGAGGAAGGGGGGGTACAAGAAGCAAAGATAGATTGTGTGTGTGTGTGTGTGTGAGAGAGAGAGAGAGAGAGAGAGAGAGAGAGAGAGAGGTGCATGTGAACATATATAGCATCCATGGTGCACTAACCTTACTCTAGGAAACTGATTAAGGAGACTAAACAAACAAAGATCAAGTAATTAGATTGCATGATAAAGAAAAATAAAAATAAAAAAAGAGAAGTGAGTGGATCCAAAAGTTTTTGAAGGTGTACCTTGGATGCTGTGTGTTCTTCACCACTTTCTGGCCGTACTTCCTCCACTTGTAACCGTCATCCAAGACATCCACGTCGCTCATGGTCTTGAAGCAGAACCTAGGCTCTCTCACCTTCCTCCTTGCCTTAACCTTTTTCATCTTCATTGCAGTAACCCCAAGACGATCATCTCCAACACTTCTCCTACTGCTCAAGCACTCGCTCATCTCTCCCCACGGCCTGAAAAATCATTTAAAACCAAACCCAACTCATGATTTTCTTGATTTCATGTAAGAACTCTAAAAAAGTGTATATTATAAGATTTTTTTACCAGAAATTAGTACTGGATCTATGTACTAAACGAGGTTCGGAGTCACCCAGATGAGAAGTCATGTCTCTGTGCTTTTGAGTTGCAGAAGAAAGGATGGTTTCGGTGAGATTAGAGGTAATATGATCTGCTCCAATTAGAGAAGAGTTGTTGAGGGTTCTTAGAGATTGATGATACCCAAATGGAGTATAGGTCCAGTTTGGAGAAGAAGAGTAGAAACCCATCTGGGAGGGTATCCCTTGATCGTCAAATAAGCCCTGGTTAAGCATGGTTTGGGAAGTGGAGGACATCTCTCTCTGTCTCTCTTTGTGTTCCTGTAACTGTAAGCTTCTTCTGAGTAGTCTGTTGTTTTGTAGAACAGGAACTGACTAGCTTGGTTTTAAAGGAAAACTCTCTCTCTCTTTCTGGTAAGTATGATCCCTATATGTAGTCTGTATTATGTCTCTTTCTCTAACTTTCATTAAAGAAATAGAAAAAATTGAATAATATAGATATGAAAATAACTAAATTTCTAAAGAATATGGCTAAGCCTTTTCTCGTAATTAACTCTCTCTCTCTTGGTAGCAGCTCTCCTTGTATATATTTTGAATTCTCTTTTAAATTCAAAATCCAGGGACATGAAAAGAATAACCCTATACAGTAGAGTTTGTGCTTAAAAAAAGATAGAAGAGAATAGAAAAGAAAAGAAGAGAAGATGGGGTGATGATGGAAGTTCAGATGAGTACATAATAATGGAAGAGACATATATCAAAATAATGGAATAACTGAAAAGAAAACAGAATAAGTGAAATATATCTATCATTTCACTAGGTTTTTTTTTTTCTTTTCTTTTTGGTTAGAAACTGGTGTTTCTTTTTGGGCGCCCTAATAATATCACAAGCAATGATGATGAATCTTGGATGCAAATCTCATCCCTCAGACTTGGACGGTGAAGATATTATTATGATTAGATGAAATAGGGTTTATTTGACTTTGTTAGAAAAGCTCCCTCAAAAAAGCCACTCACCTTTTCCCCTACTTTTTCTAGCAAGCTTTTACCTCCCCCTCTCAACCCACCTTTGGAGGCTTTTTACTTCAAATGAGATAATGAAACACCCCACCACACACCATGTCTCAAATTCCAAACCATCCTATAATGTTGTCATCATCTTTCTAGTGAAACCCAATAATCTCTCAAATTTGAAACCAAAATACTCAAAAGCTCTTTTCTTATGATCTTGTAGTTCATTCATAAGATGAAACCTAATATTCTCTCTAATTTGAATAAAAGGTAATCAAAATCTCTTTTCTTATTTTGTCTTTCATTCAACAGGATACCCATTTTTCACTTGGGTGAGATATCTCTTTGTGGGCCATAGGATTGAAATCATATCGATCGTACGATCATTATTGATCCGATGAATTATATTACATTACGAGTATATTCTACTACATAAGTAGTATTAATATTTTAACTTATCGTAGATTATAGCTTGCCGATTGGAAATTTTGACTCAACCCATGGGCCTAGGAGTAACATAGACTCGAGTCAGAGGACCCTGTGGAAAGTCAAGTTACATTTACTGTCGCGATCCAAAATACCCTATAGGAGTTAGGATACTTTGGCTTGTGATGTGCTATATCCAATACCAAACCATCCCGTAAAATATCCAACATAATATAATAGAGACGATAATCATAGCGGAAGCGTAAACTAAAATTTTCTTTTAACACATATAATATGTATTTCCAAGTTTATACATACCTAACCAAAAGTAAAGGTGGACATACCCACCTATCAAAAGACAAAAGGTAATCTCACTATCACTCCACTCAGCAATAGTCTAGATAGGACCACACATCTAAATCCATATCCTCTTGCGGCTTCAACGGGATAGGCGGCTCCATTTCTTCCACGTATTTCTTCTCAACCAGGGCTCTGGGTTGCAATTGTTAAATGAATCTGCTGATATAAAATGTACGACTGAGCATGAAATATTCAGTGTGTACATACTACTAGCCAACGTTGTTATACAATAACTAATATCATGTGAGCATTTAAGATAATAATTCATAACTCATGCATTTAGCCGAACGTAGAAATCATAACTCACAACTTACGTAATATATACATATATTCAAAACCTTATCTTAAGAGCTTTTGTAGGAAATAAAACATGACTTATGAGTTCTTATAAATATTATGAGTCTTATGAGCTTCAGAGTCCTTATGAGTTCCTCGAACTTATGAGTTCTTTGAGCTTGTGAGTTCTTATGAGACTTATGAGCTTACTAACCGATCTTAGACTTATGATCCATAGAGACTTGTGGAACGATCTTAGACTTGATCCCTAGAGTTTGTGAACCGATTAGACATGATCCTTATGAGTCACTTGTGAGCCTTATGAGTTCTTATGAGCCTTGCAAGACATGTGATCCTTAAAGACTTGTGAGCCAATCTTAGGCATGATCCTTATGAGCATTCTTAACCGATCTTTAACTTATGATCCGTAGAGATATGGTAACCGATCTTAGACTTTGTCAACCCAAAGTTTGGCCTTGTCAAATCTTATGAGTTCATTATCTTTTCTTATGAGGTTTCCCTTAACACTCTTCTTATGAATTTTCCAACATTATGCTTATGAGAACCATTGATCATAAGAGACATATAGTGCTTGTGGTGCTTGTGAGCGTCATATTGGTATGAAAATACTTAGAAGAACAACATATATCATTCCATACATTTGGGAGAGCTTAAATAGAACATATAGAGGCATATTAGAAATTTGATAATTTGAGAAAAACCTTAAATCATGCTTTCATATTCATAGGTTTAAATCCTACACATGCATTTTATCGAACACATGACATTCAACATTTCAATAAACATTAACTTATGTTCTCATAGTCATGCATTTCATCAAACACCTTAAGTGCATGTTTTATGTGTACATTGCCCTTCCCAATTTTCCATCATACAATAACTATACACATTCTCTATGACATCCAAGTAACGCCTCAACCAATCTATACATCCCACACCGTCCATATCAATATTAATTTATCTATGCATTTTAGGCAAACAAGGTTGATTTAATAATAGGAAACATTTAAGCTCAATCCAACATTCATTCTTCAAAAACCTAGGTTTTAGATCTAGGTTATTACTAAGCCAACTAGAAGGGTGTACTAACCTCTTAAAGATCAATCCTAGCTTGAAGAAACCCTTGAGCACAAAATCCAAGCTTGATGGAGAAGATCCAACCTTGAGAGGGAAGATCCTTCCTTGAAGGAGAAGATCCAAGCCTTGGAAGGAAGGATTTGAGCTCCACTTGATCTCTAACAAAAACCCCCTTTGGAAATCCTACTTCTCTCTCTTTTCCTCCCACAATCTCTCATTGATTTAGTGTCACCCTAAAACCTACGAAAATTCCCTCTATTTATAGCCCAAGGGGTTAAAAACCCTGATTTGCACGTCTTTAAACAAATAGAGTCGCGCTGTGACGATCGATCGTCAGGCTGGGCGATCGATCGTCCAGACCTCTAGTGAGCTACCCAGATTCTGGGTTCCGGCCAATCGATTGTCAGGCTTTGGACGATCGATCGTCCAAACCTCAGTGAGCTGTCCAGATTTTTCCTGTTTTGTATTTCGATCATAACTTTTGACTCACTCATTGGATGTTGACGATTCAACTTGCGTTGGACTCATCATTCAAAGGGGAACAATTTTGATATTTTATACAACTCCTAATTCTTCTTTATTCATGGTCCAAAATGGTCCTAAAGTTGACTGGTCTGGAACAATTGCAGCAGACCAGAATTTCAGCAAACTAGTTTTCAAAAATCCGATGTTTGACCTAAGCTCAGCTTAAAATCTGGAAAAGTGATAAACATAAATTTCGAAGAGAGTTTCGATATCTTTCCAAAAATTCAAGAATCACTCGATTCCGATCAGCGGTGACAAAACTATGTCTCCCTAAAGTTGAGGGTATGTGAAGACATCCTTTTTCTTTTCAACTTTGATCATACCTTGATCACTTAGAGTGTTTCACACTCTTGTTTTAACACTCTTGTTTTAACACTCCTAAGCTATTCATAAAGGTCCTTAAATCCCCCATGAACATTAAGATCCACATGGCCCTAACACCATAACACTTAGGGTATTTCATACCCTTTACTTTAAAACACTTAGAGTATTCTTATACTCAGTGTTTCCAAGCTACACATACTCCTACCCAATAAACTCAAGGTAAAGATCCTCATTATAGCTTATTCTACAACCACAACAATACAAGAAGGCTTTTGACCTTCACAACTCATGAACTGATACTATTCATGACACTATTCACCGTGCATGAACATCAAGGACCGAGGTTCTACATTTACAATTTCTAAAAAATAGAAAAACAAAAAAAAAAGTAATGATACGATTATAGGAGACTTTACGTATTGAGTCTATGTAGAGAATTAAAATGACCAATTTCCTTGGGATCATAGTATTATATGCATAACACTAACATGTTTAATGGATTCATACTATACATATCTATAATTTAGATAGTAAAAAAAAATACAAAAAAAAAAAAGACTATTTATGAAATAAGATTGGAAAAACAGCAACGATGAATGATTAGAATATCATGGAAATCTGGTCAACTAAAAATCAATTTAGACAAATATTGGATTATAATGAGGTTATTTTAATTAATAATTAGATCAAACTATTAAACAAAAGTGGCTAAATGATTTAAGAAATTACACATAAATAAAATATTTCTATTTATGCAAATGATGAATGAATAATGGAAAAAAGGATGATGAAACATTTTTTTTTAAAAGCAGTCTTACTTTTTTTTTTTGCACATTCTAGTTAGTAGAGGTTAGTATCTGTTCCAACTAACCAGGCACAATTTCAGCACCCCGCACCTCTCTCCCACGGGTTGAACTTGGGACCTCCCTCCTAGTGAGGGGATGCATCGCCATTGGGCTATTCCCAATGTGCTACAATTAGGACTGGGCACAAGCCCTTTGTCTCTTTGCACGTCTCCTTGGTGAGCATTGTAGAAATTCTGATCTATTGAGAATTCTTAAGTTATTACAATAACCTCTAATAGGATTTATATAGAGATTACATTGATCATCTCAAAATAGAAACCTAATCTAATCAAATCTTTGATTGATGTTAATTCAATATTTTCAATGAGATCTTTTGTATCTATTACATCATTATTTCTCTAACATAATATTTCCCTAATACTCTCCCTCAAACACATGAGGATTGAGATCTTTATGTGTTTGACACAAGTCAAGTACTTCTCACCCTTGATCTTCTTTGATAATTTGTTAACGAATATATAGTTAGAACATCCAATTGTACTTGGTGGTCACCGCTAGTCTGTGAAGTCCATCTCTGTCACATCCCGCTCATTTTGAGTCTATCGGAGCCAGTAGCCCACTAGATCAGGCTGTCACGATATTCTCCTTTGCACATGAAGTATGACTCACAATTTAAAGAAAAAACTTTCATTTGAGAGGTTTTCAATAAATGAAAAAGAAAAAATAGATCCATGAGTATGAGTATGATCCTGGGGGTGGTAAAAGTATAGAGGATGATAATAGAATTTTTATTTAAGCAAATAATAAAAATCAAAGGTTTCACACCTGGCGGGTGGTGGCGGCACCACTTGCCGGAAAAGCGGAATCAAACAAAAAAAAAATCAAAATAGGTGGTGGATCACCCGCTTTGATACCCTGATAGAAAAGTGATTCGTTTGAATAATAGCTTGGATGGATTACAATGACTCATAGAAAATTTAAGTAGATAACCCAAAACTCTTTAACTTGAAAAAACAATATTGAAGATAATCCTAATATGCTAATTAGATATTATTCCATGAGATATTATGTATCTCATAGATATGACATAATATTTCCCTAATAAGCATTACCTGTAGTAAATGTGAAGTTAGTCAACAAGGCAAGGAGACAAAAATAAATATTGAATCCTTTATATGAAAATGACTATCAAGGAATAAAGTTGGAAAGAAAAAACATATCAAGAACCAATTGACGACTTTAATAAGAAAATTCAGATATTTTTTCCAAATTGTAATGTAAAAAATCTTGTCAATGATTCCGAGAATTGTTTTAGAATTGATCTTTGCTTGCGCCAATTAGGGCTGGGCACAAGCCCTTTGTCTCTTTGCACGTCTCCCTCGTGAGCATTAAGGCACAAAACCCAAAAGGGTTGTACCTGCCACTATTTGGCTCGAGATCGGATCACAGCCACATTGAACTCAGGGAGATTTCAATCGCACCCACAGGCCAACACATGTCCCTTTTAACCTATATTAATTGTGATTAAGATTCACTAACCCTTGGGGTTCAACAATATAACCTTGGTTTTCTTAAAAATATATTATAAAAGTATTAACCTAAATGGTTAAAAATTCTTAACCACAGTTAAATATTTTTTTAATATTGTTTCTAAAGACCAATATTATATTTTTGAACCATAAGGGTTAGTAATTCTTAACCACAATTAATAGTGGTTCAAAGGGACATGTGGTCTATGAGTGTGATTGAATTCTCCCCGAGTTCAATCGCAATTGGCTGTGATTCCATCTCATTTGGCTCATGCATGCTGGGAAGCGTGCATAGAGACAAACAAAATGGTTGTCTCTGCCTTTATTTGGGGCAAGCTCATTCTCTATAAATTTTTTTGGGCAATGCTAGCATCACTTTCTTTCAAGCTCATTTTTTTTATGGCAAAAACATGTTATTGTCTTCCATTAAGAGAAGGACGTGTGTTTTCCACTAACACACTCTCCAATCAACAATCAAAAAGAGTGAGTCTTAAAAGAAAGTGATGGTAGCATTATCCAAGTGTTTTAACTCGATGAAAAGGATAGCCATGAGTCCATCATCTTTATTTATCTTAAATATTTGCGGTCAATAATATGAATCATGTTATGACATTTCATGAATAAAGACATGATTTTGATCAAAGCATGTACTATTAGAGCTGTAAACGGACCGAATTCGGATTAGATTTGCCTAGATCCGAATCCAGTTCAAAATCTGACAAATCTGAATCTGATATGAGATCCGTTGGATTTTGAATTGTCCAATTCGAATTCGAATTTAATTATTATTCAAGATGCAAATCCGATTTGAATCCGAATATATTAATATCTTTAAATTTTAATATTTTAATTAAAAACATTATGAATAATACTGTATTTAAAATGTTATATATATATATATATTATGTAATGGGATTTTGTAATTAAAAACCCTATCTTTTCACATATTTGTAAATACCCCCTCATATTTCATATTTTGCATTCTCTCTCACTTAATTCCAAATATTTTTGCAAATACCCTCTTCTTTTTTTTTAAAAAAAAAAAAAACCTCTCAGAAGGAGAGGGGGGTTTGGTGGACCCCTACCAGATTTATTAATAAAAAATAAATGGGGGGGACATAAACCTTATCCCTACAAAGAACTCACACATTAGGGGGGGACATAAAACCTTACCCCTAATCAGCAAAAGAAAAAAAAAAAAAAAAAAAAAAAAAAAAAAGGGGGGGGGGGGGGGGGGGGGGTATTTACAAATCCATGAAAATATGTTTTTTTAACAAAAATATCTAATGTAGTCGAATGGATGTGGAAGGATCTTCCTGCAGTTATCCTTCATCAATTTCACACTGATGATTCAATTCGTTAGGAGTATCAGCTGGTTTGCAAGTAGGCGAACTTGGGCAAATGAATCAGCTAATGGGCGGATCGAAGACTTAGGCAACAACCAAGATTCTCCAACCCCACTATATGCGGGAACTTTCGGGTCTGGGCGAAAGTGATAGAGAAAGGTGAAATGACACAACAGAGGGACGTGGATAGATTAGACTGCCTGGTACGGCTACTTGTTGCGTAAGATGTGGTTGACTTGTGAGAAAGATGTCTATTCCATTCCCCAGGAAGAGATCGCTGCTTCCCAACTGACTAATTGGGGGTGGGTGAGCCCTTCCACGGGATGAGAACAAACAATGGATTGGGGGAGAAAGAACCCACTCCTTCTCCCCGATTTTTGCCCTATCACTAGTGGTTACTCCCGATTCAAAGCACCTGTTAGGTCTTTTCGGTCTGGAGCAGCCATAATGGACCTACTTACCTTGCTTGTGTATGTGGACTAGCTGTAGAGCTAACCCTTGCCCAACATTGAATTGGCAGCTTTCTTACGAATTATTTGTTATGTTCGAGACACTCTTGATCTGAATTTGTTCCGATTATAATAAAATTCAAGATCTCATATCCCACTACAAAATTAAAGGCTTTTAGTGGTGGTTCAACACCGCCACTAAAGATACCTAAACCGCAACTATTAACAATACTGGTGGTTCATAGAAACCGCTAGTATTGGTCTTGTCAGGGAAGCATATAGCGGCATTTTTGTGCACTGCTGTTATTGGTTAACTTAGTATGGCGTCTAACACAGCCGCCATAGATCATATAAATAACGGCATTTATATCCGCCATTAATGATTATATCTATAACGGCGTTGACAATCACCATTGTTAATGTATCTATAACGGCGTGTCTAACCCGCCGTTAATGAGAATATCTATACCGGCGTTCAATAAACGCTGTTATAGATCTATTCATTAACGGCAGGTATAAACGCCGTTAATGAATAGCTCTATAAACGCCGTTAATGAATAGCTCTATAACGACATTTTGTAAATGCCGTTAACTACAAGAATCAATAGTGGCGCGACGGTTTTAAACTGCCGCTGCTAGTAATTAAATAAAAAAATAATTTATTTAGGTTTTTTTTACCTGTATTATTTTGTACCTGTCAACAATATACAATAAAAGAGAGACATTCATATAATTTTCTACCTATAATCCATCCAAACTAATCAATACCATACAATATAAAATACATATCCACCCAATCATAATGCACATGTGCCCATAATGTAATAATAAAAATATAAACATGTCCATAAAAAAGTGTCGGGTACTAAAAAATTAAAATCCCTATGTCTGTCTATCTCCCTCCGACTGGCTCCCTCCTCCTGCTCTAAAACCTAACAAATGTGTGCTGCCGGCTCCCTCTTACAAAGACACTAAAATACAATCGATTATTATAATTTTGAAATATTAAAATTTAAGGATTTCATAATTAATTAATATGCAAAGAAACAAGGTTATCTCAAATTTTTCATACATATAGGCCAAATTCCAACTTTTAAAGTATATTTTGGCCTAAACCTACAACCTTCCACCAAATCCTAATTGGGGCTCGGTTTTTGATGCATTTTCTTCTAACGCGTGTATTTCAATATATCCTAAGTGTTGGAATTAGTTTCAAGGGAATTTGAGGTCGTTTGCTCGATTTGGGCACTGAGTAGGCCGAATTCTCAAATCTTCTAACATACTTTGGCCTAACACTACAAACTTCCACCAAATCCTAACCGGGTCTCGATTTTTTATACGTTTTCTTCTAACGCGTGTATTTCAATATAACCTAAGTGTTGGAATTAGTTTCGAGGGAATCTGAGGTCGTTTGCCCGATTTGGGAAACTGAGTAGGCTAAATTCTCAAATCTTCTAACATACTTTGTCTTAAACTTATAAACTTCCACCAAATCCTAACCAGGACTCGGTTTTTGATGCAGTTTTTTCTAACGCGTGTGTTTCGATATAACCTAAGTGTTGGAATTGGTTTTCGAGGGAATCCGAAGTCATTTGCCCGATTTGGGCACCGAATAGGCCGAATTCTAACTTTTTAAGTATACTTTGACTTAAACCTACAACCTTCCACCAAATCCTAACCGGAGCTCGATTTTTTATGCGGTTTCTCCTAATGCGTGTATTTCAATATATCTTAAGTGTTGAAATTGGTTTTGAGGGAATCCGAGGTTGTTTACCTGAATTGGGCATCGAGTAGGCCGAATTCCCAAATCTTCTAACATATTTTAGCCTAAACCTACAAACTTCCACCAGATTCTAACCGGGGCTCGGTTTTTGATGCAGTTTCTTCTAACGCATGTGTTTTAATATAACCTAAGTGTTGGAATTGGTTTCAAGGGTTTTCGAGGTCGTTTGTACGATTTGGGCACCGAGTAGGCCGAATTCCAACTTTTTAAGTATACTTTGACCTAAACCTACAAACTTCCATAAAATCCTAATCGGGGCTCAATTTTTGATGTGATTTCTTCTAACGTGTGCATTTCAATATATCCTAAGTGTTGGAATTGGTTTCGAGGGATTTCGAGGTCGTTTGCCCAATTTGGGTACCGAGTAGGCTGAATTCCCAAATCTTCTAACATACTTTGTCTTAAACTTATAAACTTCCACCAAATCCTAACCAGGACTCGGTTTTTGATGCAGTTTCTTTTAACGCGTGTGTTTTGATATAACCTAAGTGTTGGAATTGGTTTTTGAGGGAATCCGAGGTCGTTTGCCTGATTTGGGCACCAAGTAGGCCGAATTCCCAAATTTTCTAACATACTTTGGCCTAAACCTACAAACTTCCACCAAATCCTAACCGGGGCTCAGTTTTTTATGCGGTTTATTCTAACACATGTATGTTAATATAACTCAAGTGTTGGAATTGGTTTCGAGGGTTTTCGAGGTTGTTTGCCCGATTTGGGCACCGAGAAGGCTGAATTCCAACTTTTTAAGTATACTTTGACCTAAACCTAAAACCTAAAACCTAAAACCTTCCACCAAATCCTACCCAGGGCTCGGTTTTTTATGCGGTTTCTTCTAACACGTGTATTTCAATATATCATAAGTGTTGGAGTTGGTTTCGAGGGAATCTGAGGTCGTTTGCTCAATTTAAGCACAGAGTAGGCCGAATTGCTAAATCTTTAACATACTTTGGCCTAAACCTACAAACTTCCACCAAATCCTAACTGGGGCTCGGTTTTTAATGCGATTTCTTTTAATGCGTGTATTTCAATATACCCTAAGTGTTGGAATTGGTTTTGAGGGAATCCGAAATCGTTTGCCCGATTTGGTTATTGAGTTGGACAAATTCTCAAATCTTCTAACATACTTTGGCCAAAACCTACAAACTTCCACCAAATCCTAACCGGGGCTCGATTTTTTATACGGTTTATTCTAAAGCGTGTATTTCAATATAACCTAAGTGTTGGAATTGGTTTCGAAGGTTTCCGATGTTGCTTGCCCGATTTGGGCACCGAGTAAGCCGAATTCAAACTTTTTAAGTATACTTTGGCCTAAACCTACAACCTTCCACCAAATCCTAATCATGGCTCGATTATTAATGCGATTTCTTCTGACACGTATATTTTAATATATCCTAAGTGTTGGAATTGGTTTCGAGGGAATCCGAGGTCGTTTGCCCGATTTGGGTACTGAGTAGGTCGAATTCCAACTTTTTAAGTATACTTTGGCTTAAACCTACAACCTTCTACCAAATCCTAATCGGAGCTCGGTTTTTGATGCGGTTTCTTTTAACGCATGTATTTCAATAAATCCTAAGTGTTCGAATTGATTTCTTCTAACACGTGTATAGAACATTACAGAAGATGAGATTTTTATTATTGCCCAAACCCTTGGCCCCTCATGATACATAGTCACAAATCAAGCTCCAAACATGTACTGATATGTGAGAAATGAATATTTTGTTGACCGTTGTAGCAGCCAAATTATATACAGAAAAAAAAGAATTATTCAATGTAATCGAAAATAGTACCAAATATATACCCATCAATTCAAAACCTAATTTAAACAGCCTCACAGTTCAAGCAAGTCTAGATCCAATATAAGTTAGTTAGAGTCACAAATACCCAGATGCATCTGAATTGCTAAATGCAAACATCCCAAGATTTCAAACACACCAAAATGAAACCATGTACATGACAAAAGAACCACATAGAGAAACAATTGAAAATGAATATGAAAATAATAATAACAATAACAGTGCACAAAGCTAATCAACTCATATATCCACCATAATCAATGAAAGATATAAAATCAAAACACAGGCACATTGTCTTGACATTTTCCCATCTCATATTCAGGATTAAAATTTCCACAATTTCAAAAGATTAAAAAAAAGTCATAAATTAGAAGGGACATATGTTACGACCAAAATTAGATTTGAGTATATAAAATATCAACTGAATTACGACCAAAATTTATCAAAATATAGCAAAAAATCAAAGAAAATCAAAGGAAATGTACACAAAAAAGCGATAACTCCTAAACTAATTGAAGAGATTACCCCTAAGACCGGATCTTTAAGAGCTCGATCCCCTAAAAAAAACTAATTGAAACCCTAAAAAGAATAAAAAAAAGGAATTAGGAGAGAGAGAGAGTGCTTATCGGAGATGAGGTGAGCTGCCAGAGAGAGGTGAGCTGGCCGAAGAGGGGTGAGAGCTACCGGAGATGAGGAGAGCTACCAGAGAGGAGTGAACTACCGGAAAGGGGTGAGCTGTCGGAGAGGGGAAATTGAAACCAGGGAGAGAGAGAGAGTTAGAGAGAAATGAGGGGAAACCATCGGGATATAAATAAAAGGCTTTTGCGGCGTTCTTTAACAAAATGCCGCTAATATATCAACTAGCAACGACGGTTTTCAAAACCGTGCCGCTAATATATATACTTTAAACGACGGCTTTTGAAACAACGCCGCTAATATATTAACGGGAAATCTTTCCCCGGTAGTTTCCTGATAAACCGTCGTTACAAATGTAATAGGTGCAGCGGTTATTTAAACAACGCTGCTAATATAGTGCCAGGAACATTCATCGACGGCGGTGTAATAAAACCGTCGTAATTGTTATATATTAGCGGCGCGTTTTGCTAGCTGCCACTAATAATACGACGCTAAAGGGCTTTAATTTTATAGTGTCTGTCTTTGATCGAACGAATCTATAATAAGATTAGGATCCCGTCTAATTGGATTAAATTCGAATCTTGATTTGATTCATTGACAGCCTATGTACTCTCATAGTTTTTTTTTGAGTCCTGAGAAGAGGACCCCATGGTCCTCTTCTAAGCTGACCACAGTGTCCCCGTATCCCTTTTAACACCTTTTTAATCATAGTTAAGCTTAATTAAATTAAAATCAATAATTTTGTTTTTTTGATTTTCTAAAAACCATGGTTAGATTGCTTAACCCTAGGGGGGTGAATGAATCCTAACCACAATTGATGGGTGGTAAAAAGGGGTTTTAACCAATGAGAACACGAGATCAGCTTAGAAGTTGACCCTCGGTCTGTTTTCCATCTTTTTTTTTTTTAAATCTACTCTATGAGTGGTGTTAAATTAAAAAAAAAATCGACTTCAAAGCCTTGTAGGTTGTTGTGTGCCTAACTATATTAAAGAAATATTTTGCTTCTGGGACCAAGACGGTCTCGAGATCGGGACGGATAATACGGGATTCAAATGTAAAAAAAAAAAAAAAAACTTGAGAACAAAAACTTTTGAATCCCTCGGTCCAGATGGTCTTAAAAGCAAAATCCTATAAAGAAATTTAAAAAAAAATATATATATATATATATATATATGTATAAAATGTTTTTCTAATAAAAAAAAATGGTAAACAAGATAAAGGAGTTGCGTGAAATAAAGTTTGAGCTGGCATATATTGTATGGAAGGTCTTCACGCTTGCGTAGGGCTAGCGTGTGCATGATCTCACACAGCTTACGTACTGTTTGGAATCATATTTTGCATCACATATATTAGATCTTATTTTTATTTTTATTTTAAAAACATTTGGGAAAGCTAAGTAGATGGATGAAAATGGAGCGGGTGGGGTTGCAAACGGCATCATTTCTTTTTGTCGCGGTTTATAGGTGGCCATTATATCATTTGAGATTAATCCCATTTGTTCTTTTCAGCTTTTCATTTATTTATTGATTTTTCTTTCTCATTCTTTGGATGTCTTACCAAATGTACCCATGGTTGTTAGGATTAATTAATCAAATAATTGTAAGCAAACATTTTTCCATGGAAATCATTTCTTATTCTTTACCTGTCTATTTCTTTAGGAAATAAGGTATGGAACAAACAAAATAGAAGAATATTTGACGAGACTTAAAAGCCCCAGCACTTTAAAGTCTCAATACTTTTGAAGTGTCGCATTTTGACTCTTAGAAAAGTTCATTTTCCTTTAGTTCTAACTAATTAAACAAATGTAGTTATGTACGCTAAAAATGCTTGCTCCGTTTAAGTTGTAAGCATGTATATAACCATTTTGTCTAGATTATTATCATTTAATTGAATTTCTATGATTTTTTTTGGCAAAAATGTCCATGATTCATGGGATAGAATTCAAAAATGACATTGGATTACCTATGGTGCACGCCCGAGGCTGGGGCTTGGGTGTCCACTCATCATCCGGCTCATCTTCTGGCATGTGGCGCTAAATCAAGGAGAAGTCATTTCATTTTCTCTCATGTTTTCTGACTTCACCCAAGTTGATATCTCTCTGCCCCCTCCCTTCCTTTTACTCTCCTTTTTAGCGCCACATGCGGGGTAATCCTTTGCCTTCAAAATTTGGTTACAATGACATGCCTAGTTGACTTTAAGGAGTGTATGTGCAGTTAATATCCCATTCTTATTTAGATGCTCCCACTTTATCTTTATATCTCATTCTTATTTAGATGCTCCCACTTTATCTTTATATTATAGGGAAGTGATTAAAAATAAAAACTCTCCATAGTATGTACTATTCGTGAGTTGGGCCGTCTGATTTAAAATCTAACGGCACCAAAAATAAAGTAGGGTCCATCATTTAGTGCATATGAGCTTGACGCCATTAGTGCATATGAGCTTGATGCCGTTAGATTTTAAATCGGATGTACTATGAAGATTTTTTTTTTTTTTTTATCACTTTCCTATATTATAATCCACTTGAAAGTAGCTTAACCCTTTATTTCTTAAATTATATATATATATATATATATATAGGGATACTCCCAAAATGCACTCTCATATATACTCTTAAATCCTAACCGTTTATCTTAATTATTAAACGGTTAGGATTTGAGAGTATATGACATTAGAAAAGACAAAATAAGTCAACTCAAACCCTGACCCTAGTGATGGGTTATAACTGGTTATACTTGGCCCCCCCCTAATTTTTTTTGTCCTATATAGTATAGTGCCCCCCGTCCTAATTTTTTTTGTCATATATATAGTGGGCCCTCCAATGGAGTCCCCTTATGCCCTTGAGGTTGCCACATGTCCCTATTGACACCCATTATTTATGGTTAAAATTCACCTAATCTCAGGGTTCACATACTTATCCTTGGGTTTTAGAAAAAATATTTAAATAATTTTAACCTTTGGAGTTAGTGAATTTTAAACTAGGATTCAAAAAGAAATTTGATATATATTTTTAAAATCAATGATAGGTGGGTGAATCTTAACCACAATTAAGGGGTATTAATAGGGACACGTGATGACCTCAGAGGCATTACGGGCAAAAAAAAAAACTACCCCAAATTTTTTTTCTCGGGGGGCATACAAATCAAAATTTTTTTTATACATGTCTTTTGCGCCGCCGCCGCCCCCCCCCCCCTCTTAATGAAAAATTCCTAGCTCCGCCCCTTGTGTGTGTGTATATATATATATATATATTTATATATGTATAATATGGGATTAAAGGATATTTCGGTAATTTGAAAACTCAATACGGAATTGCAACATCTCAATGATGTTTTTATGCTTTTTATTATTACTTTTTAATTTTTTTTGGTTGGACACGAAAACAATTATAACATGGATTTGAGGGGTTGGGTTTTCAATCGTCTCCAATTCGTTGAAATGATTACACCATCCACTTCTCTCGCTCTCTCAACTTTTTGTTGTCGAGAACCCTCCCCTTGCTAAGAGATGCCCATCTCATTAAGCTGTCATGACAAGACTGAAATTCTCTCTCACTCTTGTACTACTTACACATGACGAATAACCCAGCGTACATTCCCTTCAACAACCATCAAATCAAAGAATCATGGTCGTTTAATGGTTATCTCCACGACTTGATCCTACCACAGCTCCAGAAAGTGTATGATGCATTCCTAGTGCCTTGATTGACGATGAAGTAACCTGCTTCACACACCATTGGCTTCTCCAAGTGGTTGTGTGTCTCCTTTGGAGAGGTTTGACTCGAGTACGAGTCTTGGTGTGTCCCTTGAGCGCTCACCATGAGCGCTAACCCTTTACCTAACTAGAAAAATGATTAGAGCCTAAAAAAAGAACCGCTTCACATTAGAAAACAATATTTAGCAAATTATATAGTTTAACCATTTGAAAATGCTTAAACTTAGCCTATTTCTAGCAAGCAAATTAAAGTTGACGAGTATAAGAAGTATATATCATATACTCATTCATTGATAAAATCTTCTTAATCAGTGGGGTCTCTCTAATCGAAGGTCTAACCTTCTCCGGGCCATGGTTTAAAATTTATAGGAATTGGATGTGAATCATATTAATCAGTGGGGCTTCTCTAAATTTTTTCCAAATTTGAATATCCGTGTGGGTCCAAAATGACCAAAACTAATATTTGTATGGGTCTTAAACCAATACAACTAGAAATCGGCTTATCAATTATGATTTTTACCCGTAATCATAATCTATTAATCATGATTACAGTGCGGAAACATAACTGTAATCTTTCAACATGTGATCGTATGTCAAATATAAGATCACAGTTATTTATCGGTGATTATAAATATCAATAAACTGAGATTATATATTACAAAATAAGGAGATTTCATTTGAACTTATAATCACAATATTTTTGTAATGGTGATTGTATTTAATTGTAGAGATCGCGATTACTAATCGGTGATTATAGATATCAATTAATCAAGATTATATATACATTATAAATGTACAATTCGCTGTATAATAGGATCACAATTTTATACATAAAGATCACTGGTTTATCTAGAAATCGTGGTTATATGAATTTAGAAAGCACAGTTACAAGATTAACCGTGATTCTCTCATCCACATATATTTTTTACACTTTTATTATAACTGTGATTTTCCTCCATTTGATTTCCTTCTTGGTTATGAAGCCTCTGCCACATCTACCTCCTCACACCCACTTCTAAATCCATACATGAAGAAAAAATAAAACATCTATTTTTCACACACCCATTAACAAATATAATACACTTTTAATTTCTAATCCAATAATAAAATTTATGTATTCATCAATAAAACAATAATAAATTATACCTTCATGAATAAATTAATAAAAACAAAATATATTTATGTTAAAATAATAGGAACTTGTCTACATTATGATTATAATACATACATACACATTCGATAGTCTAAACAATAATTCTTCCCAAGTATTCAACTAGTTCCTTTTTGAGTTCTTTTATTGCTTAATCACTCTATGGCTCTTGACCCTTACCAAAATAATTAATTATCTTATAATATATTGTATTTTTCTTGATGGTGATGATGTCCCTCAGGTACATCATGATGTAGTAACTACATTTTCAATTACCGTTTTGTTTGGGACATTACAAAAAAGATAATGAATAAAAAGTTAGTTAATATTAATTCATATAATTTCTGGAACAACAGTTAAAATGATTAATTAATATGTTTACTGAGGGAGAAAATTGCGGGAAGGACACGCGTCAGCAACTACTACACGAACTCTGGTTTACTGGTAGAAGGTAGGAGTTGAAGGGTGTGAAACTCTGCCCTGTACTCCGATGCCAAAGTAAGTAGAGGTAGAAGATGATGAATAGTAACAAGCACAAAAGCAAGTGATAGAAGAGAGCAGAAAATTCTTGGTCCCCTTACACTGAATTTCTCAGGGATATTTATAGGTTTAGCTCAGAATGCCCATGGATGGCCATAGATGACCATACCACGTGTTCAGCACTCATTACCAAATATGTCAGACAGATCTGCCACCTAACGTATCTCATGCGGGCGCCTACTATTAGTTCAGTCGGTTTGTCTCTGACAGCACGCAGAAGTGACCAACATTAAATGCCAAGACAGTGTTTTTCACCTACTTGTCAGAATAAAACAATCGCCTCCTGATCACTTCCTCCTGCGAGTCGGTCTCGTTGTTGACTCGAGCTCGAGTCCGTTGTTTATGCCTTAAAATGAGGTTTGGACTTAGTTATCAGAAGATAACGGATTCGCTGTGTAAGACAACGGAAACGTTGTCTCAAGTGCAACGAGCACGTTGTTCATCGAACAACGGAAACGTTGTCAAAAGCACAACAAACATATTGTTCACAAGACTACGAGTACGTTTATGAAGCACACAACGGAAACGTCGTGCATCAGACAACGGAACAACTCTCTATTCTAAGCACGTGATCCACGTGTCACACTTCGGTGAACGTAACAACACAAGCTACCTCGTTCTCTAACACTTAATCAATTTTACGAATTTTATCCCTTACATTTACCTTAATATCATTAAAGGTCACCTTTTTAGGTCAATATTTGGCTTTCAAACATTTGAATTGAACTTGAATGCAACTACCCCTTACAATGGTGATTAATTTAAACAATTAGTATAAATGTATTACAAAACATAAATATATATGTAAAATATATAATTAAATAGAAAAAATCACTTACTCATTGAAGATATTTTTAATTTCTAGGCATACGGTTGTAAACAGACCAAATTCGAAGCAGATAATGCTAAGCTATATATATACATAAAAAAAAATATTTTTTTTCAAAAGTTTAGGCCGACACATGCCCCCAGGCCCCCCCTTGGCTCCGCCCCTAGTAGTTGCCCCTTTATTTGCATGCATTTGAGCAGCCCAATGGTGCCCTAGATGGTTCAGATGCATGATGTTCACAGCGGCACTACACAACCACACCTCCAAGGAGATCCCTTATGCATGGAATCACATTGCAACAATGTTCTCATCCAAGTAGATGGGGCGATTAATGTAAAATCTTCTCGGTTAGGAGCGGAGTGTTTTGTTCAAAACCATGTTGGCAATGCTAAACCGGTAGTCTAGTATATTTTGAATGGAGAGACCGCTCTCTGGGAAATTATGGGTGTTCGCATCATTCCTGCTAATTCTTTGATTTTTGAAATGGAAAAATCTAAATTATTTGGATTGATTCTATGTTGAGAACCTGTTTGAAAGCATTCAACCAGATTCTATTCTGGAGAACAGAAATGGCAAAATCTCGTTTGGATGGAGAAAATGAGAATAACTGTTATACTATGTTCATGCTACAAGATTAACAAACTGAATACAACTCAAATATATATATATACTAGTGGGTTCCACGTGCGATGCACGTGAGATAGAAGAGAGGGGGAAAGAGAATGGGAAGAGGGACCCAAGTGAGGGGGTAATTTTGTCATTATGAAATTTCAATTGACGTCTTTATCTGGCATATTCTCTTTATAATAGTAAAGGTAGAGGATAAGAATAAGGGTAATTTTGTCATTATCACAAAATTTTACCAACATTTTAGGTGTCCCATTCTCATTATAATAGTTGACCACAAGTCCGATGCATGTGAGATCAACTAGAAAACACTATCAAGAAAAAATATTCTTATACATATGTGAGCGTGCACATGCAATGCACGCATATAGATAGTATATAAATTTAAGGGACATTTTGTGAAAAAAAACTTAAGGAACTTTTTAGGTACAAAAACTTAAGAGACATATCAAGGTAAAAAAAATGTGAGGGGCATGTTAGATATAGAAACCTAAGTTAGGGTATTTTGAGAACCAAAAAATCTTTAGGGGCATTTTGGGTGTTAAAAAAATTGAGGGCATTTTGGGTATAGAAACTTGAGGGGCATTCTAGAAATAAAAAAAAAATTAAAATATGGGCAAACATGTGGAGCATTTCTATAAAAAAATTGTTAGAGACATTTTGGGTATAGAAACTTGACCTATGGGCATTTTGGGAACCAAAAAACTTTGGCGAGTCCAGCTAAAGAAAAAAAAATTGGGGACATTTTGGATATAGAAACTTGACTTAGGGGCATTTTAGGAATACATTTTTTATAGGGATATTCTGATTATAAAAAAAATTTAAGGGCATTTTGGGTATAAAAACTTGAGAGATATTTTAAGAAATAAAATATGAGCAATATTTTTGAAATACAGTAAGGCTAAGGCTGCGTTTGGATTTGTGGAATTGGAATTGACCTAAAGAATTGAATTCTATGGAATTGAAATCCATTGAATTGAATTCTACATAATTTATAAGAGCCTGTTTGGTTCGGATTATGAAAATCACAATTGATTATACAGAAAGCGCTGTCATGAATAATCACTATCTACTGAAAGTGTTGTTATAAATAATCCTGTTTGGAAGTATCCTGTCTATAATCGATTATTTGCAAGAAATTGATTCTGTACAAAATAATCGCGTTTGGATCAACCTAACATAAAACTGATTACTAATCTGAAATTCTGAAAATGTTATACATTCCTTGAAATTGAACAAAAAAGACTCCTTATAAACAATTGTTACTATAAAAAGTGACATAAGTCCCTACTTTGAAGATAATAATTACAAACTATAAAAAGTGACATAAATTTCTACTTGAAAACAATGGTTACAAACCATAACAGAGACATAAAAAAAGTGATAACAACCAGAATTATTATGCATCCACATGATGCATATAGAAGCATTTGGTATCTCCTACGTTCCTCCACCATATTATTGTTATGGTGGACCATTGTGCTTTGTGTACCAACATCTTTTTCATCAACCCACATGAAAGATCCAGGGTGATTCTGCATTCAATATACAAATAATGATAAGAAAATACAAACATGAAATTACAACTATATTACTTTATTATATTTTTTTTGTACCTGCCAAAGTGGACATCGATAGAATAAGCGACCATAGTTTCGTTTTGTTTTTGCCTCATGGACTCGCATGTATCCCATACCACAGGGACACATCAAGTTTTGGAAGCCTCTTTTCGTCATAATACTGTAATATCAATCATGCATCAATGCAGTTATAAAAAAAAAATATATTCAAAAGCAAGTTAACTTGAAGGAATAATAACGAAGTATAGTAATAATTTCACTTATAATAACAAAATTGAAGAACAATGTCATCTACACCATATATAATAACAAAGTATAGTAATAATTTGCGATGTGTTATTATCCAAAACAAAGTATAGTAATCCGCCACGATCTAATGGAAAACATAATTGCCACTTAGATATGTATTCCACATTCGTTCAGTGAGGTTATCCCTATACGCTCCAATTTCTGGTTGTTGCTGGTTGCCTTGTTCATCCACATTTGAAGTACTTGCACGAGATGAAGCGTTGTTGTCTACAACCAATTCGTCTACCTCATACTCTTCAAACAAGTCATCTTTTAGAGCCTCTTGATGAATAAAATTGTGTACAACACATGCAGCCACTACAATATCTCTCTGCCTCAGATATGGGTATGGAGCCATACGCTTTAACATAGGAAATCGTGCTTTCAATACGCCAAAACAGCGTTCTATTACATTTCTTAATGAAGAATGTGCACGATTAAATAGTTCTTTTGCATCAGATGGACCCCTACCACCTCTATAGTCTTGTAAATGATATCATATCCCGCGATGAGGTGCAAGAAATCCCCTCATATTAGGATAGCCAGCATCAACAACATAATATTTTTCTGTAAATCAAAATTATATTTAGATTCAAATTCAAATATATATGCATCCACAATGTTCTTTTTTAGGCTCTTTATTACCTGGAGGGGCATGTGAGAACTTTTTTTTGTTGTCGTGAATTGCATCCAATAAAATTCTAGAATCATTTGCAGTTCCCTCCCACCCAGCAAGAACATACGTAAAGCGCATGTCAAAGGAACACGCAGCCATTACGTTCTGTGTAATAACTCCCTTTCTTCCGCGGTAAGGAATTTGTTTATCCGATGGAACTATTGCTTCAATATGTGTTCCATCAATTGCTCCAACACAATCCTAGGTAAAACATTAAAATATGTTATGTCCAACCTATAAAAAATATAGAGAATATAAAAACATGCAATCAACTAGGTTTTTACCTCGAACCATGGATGATACTTTTTGTTGGTCAAAATTTGTGGTGGAACGAAATCGAATGATGAAGGAGTTATCATTTCGCGGGAGAATTTCATCATTGCCTTTAGGACATTATGAAAATGTCGACTAATAGTGTCTCCCGAATGTTGAAAGCGTTCTTGCATTAGCTGATTTCTCTCATTATGTCCAATACTCAAAAGAAATATGACAACTTGTTCTTCAACACACACGCTTCGTGTATCTTTCAACCATCCTCTTTCCTTCAGTGTTGAACATAATAAACAGAATACTATTTTATTCATGCGAAAGATTTCATAACATCTAACAGGGTTCCCATCAAGTACTTCACGTAAGAAGCTATAGCCTGATAGTATCGAATCTCTGCATGGAGTTTTAGTCATGTATAATGAAAGATAGCACTGCGCGCACATAGCTACAGTTAAGTTGATAAGAATCTCTTCCTCGTCGTCATCCATATTACCAATTCGATTAGAAAACAAGTGTATATAAATTAACAAGGTAAATAACATAACGAAAGTAGCATAAAAGGTTCCAAGCTGCAAGTATCATAATACATGTCCAACACCAAGCCAAATGAAGCCAAATAAAAAGTTCACAAAGCATCAACAACATCCATGTTTCCTATGAAGGAAAGAGTATAAGAAAATAACATAAGTTTTTCCAAACACAACCACGACATCCTGCATCAACTAAGATTGGTCCAATGATTCCAACCATGCTAAACGATGTTCAGGCCTCATGTTTATAAAAGCCTCCCTCCAATGTCCGTTGTCAGATAAGATCCCTATCGCCTTGAAGATGCCCTTACGGCAAAAGTTAGGATCCTCAATTCCATTAATCAACTGCATACAACTTGTCATGGAAAACGGATCCGATGGTGGAATAGGGGTTGGAGTAACTCCCGAGGAAGCACTTTGTTCCATCCTCTTCATAGACACCTCAACCAAAGTATCTATTGCTTTAGCCAGATGGTCCCCCTTTGAGTCTTTTTTCTTAGGCTTATGAAGTGTTGAATCAATACTTCGCTTACGCGAAGTGACAAGGTCATCTTCTATCTGTGTCGCACCCCTATCATTATGTCCATCATCTATGGGGGTCTGGTACCCTTGCGTACACGGAACTGCATCAGAGTCATCTTCCCTCTTCTCGCTCTCTCCAGTCGCTAAAGCGGCCCAACCAGTTGCACACGTATCTCCAAAAATTGTTGTCATCTCCTCATACATTGGGCATGTGGTGATTTTAAATTTCTCATATGTTGGGTCTACCTGTATTGATGCACGTGAAGTGTTGATTGTCAGTAATATCATTCGATTATTAATCATTACAGCTACTAATCATTGTACCTTTATCAGATCTGTCCATCGTTCTTCATCAGCAGTGACGACCTTTCTTATCGGATCCCACCCAAAGCCTGTCTGTTCAACAAGTTTATTCCAAGACTTCCACTTAGCCTTAAGAGTTGCTAAGTGGTTTTTCAACTGCTGGTGCTGGTACTCTCTACCAATTTTTTTGTTGAATTGCTCCCTAATATTTTTCCATCCAATCCTGTTGAAACTTGTGGTTGGCCTATTCCCTTTCAGTACTTCATCAATCGCTAACTCTATAAAAGTCCGATCCAAAGAATCAGACCACTGTGCTTGACCCGACCTCTTACTACCACTAGGTTGGGTGATGTTATCCATGTCCTCTAGAAATGAAAATCATAAATCTATAAGCCCTATATTTGCAAATAATTCATTCAAATAGCAGAAGAAGAAGATCATGTATAAAGCATAAACATAATCAAATCAAATACAAGCACAAATGGATACCAATATCCAAATTAACACTAGAATTCAAGTTAGCAATCCTAGAAGAATCCACATTCATACATATATACATATGGTTCAAGATGCTTATCGGACAAGAGGTACAAACTATTATCTGTTATTGATTTGCAAATATCCAACATTCATACATATATTTGCAAAGATCTTGCATCTTCTTTTCTTTTATCTGTTTTTTTTCTTCTTTCGTTTCTGTTATGATTAACAGGGACAAACTATCGACTAAATTCAAGCAAATTCAGATCTATGGGAGAAATAATTTTTTAAAAAAAAAAGAGAGCACAAGCTACATGACTTCAATTAAGTGTGCACAAATATGTTAAACTTTAAGTAGTATTAGAGAAACACATCAATTAGACATGAATTCGACATCGACCAAAAAGGGAGCACAAGCAAATTTAGATCTATCTTCTTTAATATTGATTGTGTACACAAATAATCCAATATCCAGAGCAGACTGTGATTCTCAAAAGCATGAAAAACTGTTGGCCAATATAGAGATTGAGAACACAAAAGATTCATAAGAATTTTTTTAAAAAAATACTGGAATCTATCCAATACAGAGATTTTCTATCCATGCATTCTACCCCAAATTACAAACCCAGATCTGTTATGACACAACTTGCAAATGAATTCTCATATAGGTCTCCAAATGTTGGCCAAACAATCCCACATTGAATATCTATTTATGAATTCAATCTCGATGCTGATTCTAATCAAGAACAGAATAATGGTCTCATCAAAGCAATAATGGTCTATTGAAGGTTATATGGGGCTGTCCATGTTTTATGTTCAATACTTCTTTTTGGCTCAGGTGATCACCTTGGTGCCACCACCCATTGGATGTTAGCTCTCAACCCCCATTACTGCTTCCAAGAATACCTTGTCAGTAAATAATGATTTTTGGGCTATACTCGATGCATGAGGCGACCCACCAATTGGAACTGGAGCTACACAAAGGTCATGTATATAGGGTTTAAACACACACATGAGATGATTCCAACAAGACAGTCGGAGAAGAGAGCTGGTTGAAACGAACCTCAAATTACAACCAAAGATTTTTGGTATGAAAGAAAGAAAGAAATAAATAAAGAAAAAAAACCCCAAATTACAAACCCTAAAAAGCATACAGAAGAAGAGTATGAAAACCCTAACTGTGGAAGAAGAAGAAGGTCAGTACCTGTGCTGGTGATTTGAGAGGGTTTTTGGAAGCGTTTGGTTGCAGAGCTGATTTGAGGGGGTTTTCTCTCCTTCGAAGAATGAGATGTGAAGATGAGTTTGAGGGGGGGTCGGTTTCCGAATCGGTATCTCCGTCAAAATCACCCCGCATAATCAGTAGAGAGCAACCGATTACTCCCAATTGGAAATCGCCTCATTCGCTGATTTTGTTCCCATCGGTTTTTACCCGAATCGATGGAGCCCCAAACCGATTCGGAAACCCAACCAAACACGATTACTTTGCCCGATTTTGAAGAAAGTGGTTTTAAGTGATTAAATCGCCTCAGAAAATCCGAACCAAACAGTCTCTAATTCTGCCATTTGGATGCACTATTGATTAGATGGAATTTAGATAAAAAAAATAATAATTTGAATACAATAATAGGAATAAATAATTATACAAGTAATATATTTATTAAATTTAAATATTATTTTTATTTACAATTATAATTAATTATGTATTAAATTATTATTTATTAAATTTTAATATTGTGATAATTTATAGTTATTATTTTATGTATTCAATTATTATTTACATAAGATATTTAGTAAATTTTATATTATAATTTGAACATAATAATAAGGTTATGTAATTATTTAAGTCATATATTTATAAAAAATAGAATTTATAATAATTATTTAATGTATTAAATTAATACTTATTAAATATAAATATAAATATTATTTTAAAAATTATTATTATTATTATTATTTTAAGTATTAAATTGTTACTTACATACGATATTTAGTAAATATTCATTTTAATTTCTTATATAATTATATAAGTAATATATTTATTAAATTTTAATTAATGATATAATTTAATAATATTTTATGTAATTTGTATAATTTATAAATATTATTTTATGTATTAAATTTTGATTTAAATAAAATAATAATAATTAAAATATTTAATTATATTAGATTAATATTTATTAAATATAAATATTGCTATTATTATTATTATTTAATATATTAAATTTAAATATTATTATAAATAATAATAATTATTATTATTATTATTGTTTAGACTATTACTTATAATTTTATTTATTAATTTATAATAATTATTATTTAATATAGTAATTATTATATATCAAATTTTAATATTATTAGAAATTATAATTAAAATTATTTAAAGTATTAAATTATTATTCATTTAACTCACACGATAAGCAGCCGGAGAGAGATTTTCATAAGGTTCGTGTTTTTCCCTCAATTCCACAACAGTGTGGAATTGTCAAATAAGACCTCTCAGTAAGGATTTGAATTATGTTCATTTAACTTATGAATCACTGTTTCAATTCCGTGCGAAATTGACGATTCCAATTCCAGTCTTTTGTATAGTACAAGCCAAACGACAAAATTAGAATTCAAGAATGGAATTGTCAATTCTGTCCACCAATTCCACAAATCCAAACGCACCCTAAATTTCAATCAATTTTTCTAGAGATAAATGGATTGTTGGTTACAACTAATATGAGGAGATAACATTTTTATAACAATTTCTACTTTATAACTTGTTACCTATAATTTCTAGTTTAAATTGTAGCATGTATTTTATAGAATTTTTTTTTTTTAAATGGCCATAATTACCCTTGAATATTTTTTAAACCTACCCTATTCCTACACTTCATAAATCTCATTCTTTTTATATTAATTAATTAAAAACAATTTTGGAATTAATATAAATTTCAATTAATGTTTTTAAGTCTCTCATTCTCTTCATATTAGTGTTTCGAAAATTTGATCGGATCAGTTGATTAAACTAGCAAAATTGGAACCAAGCAATCAACCGGTCCTCAAAATTACCATAACTGGACTGTTTTAAAAATCGGCCTTAAACCTGAGAACCAGAAGAATCAATCGGTTCAAACGGAGAACCGGTGATATAACCAGGAAAAATCAAAAGAATCGGAGAAAAATAGGAAAAAATATTTTTAAATAATAAAAATGCACGATCCAACCGAATCAGTTCAACCAGTAAAATAATCAGAACTGGCCAGTTATATATCCAATTGAAGCTAACAACAGTACATGGCATTACATTGTGGCTTGGCTTCTCTAATCGCATAACAAGTTCAACTTCACAAGGAAGGTTATGCGCGTTAAATCTGAGTGATTTTAGATAGCAAATACAACTAAAGCTGAACTATATTCCAAGAACTTTTTGCAGCAAATGTGAGGTGATTTTCCATATGAGAGAACTAGAAGTCTGATTTATTCCAAATTTTGGGCTTTGTTACTGAGACTATCTAGGGCTGAGACCGTGTTCCGGTCAGCGCGGATTCTCGGTCACAGGAGTCCAAAACTGTATTTTTTGTTGGGACTTTGCTACTGAGACCACCGAGACCGTGCATCCCTGTATGGGAATTCAGGTGGGGCCACTTTCACATGATGGGCCCCACTTGAAATCTCGTGCACAGCTGCAAGTTCTTGGTGGTCTCGGCCCTAAGGCGGTCTCAAAAGCATTTCCCTTTTTGGTTCTAAACTCTTTCCTTACTGTAAGCACCCAATTTTTACACCCTGCTCAACTAAACCTTAGACCTAAACCTAGGTCTAACCCTAGCCTAGCCCTAGGCAAAGTCCCATGGGCTCAAGGCCCTTTTCAAGTCCAAAACTCTAAAAATGGATAAAACCCTGTTTTTGGGCCCAAGCATGGGCCCACTAAGCCCAATCCAAGTGGGACCCACTTTACACCTTTTAAAATTCAAATTTTGGAGCCAATTTCCAAAATGGCAAAACCATTATTTGCCTTCCCCACATGTGTGGTGGTTAGGCCCAAAAAAATAAACAAAACAAAAAAAAAAAAAAAAAAAAAAAAAAAAAAAAAAATTTTAATTGGGTACTGTTCATCGTCCCTGTTAAAGGGACGATTGAACAGTCCACCTGCCTGGCTGCCCCTGCTCTCCTCTGCCCCTCTGCTTCGTGTCCCCCACGCGTAGCCACATCACCATTCATCCTTATCCATTCCTCCACCTTCCCTACCCCCTTCCATCCTCTTCTTCTATAAGACCACCCACGACCACTGTTAGAGGGGGAGTTTTTCAAAAAAAAACTGCAGAGGAGAGTTTTGAAAAAATATTACAGTCATCCCCTTTGGCCAGCCCAACCACATTCCCACCCAAAGAACCTCTTGTTCAATCCTTATTCCCACCTAAAGTCCCTTGCGTCATTCACCTTTGTCCATAGCCACTGAAAGTTGCTGCCCCCTTCCACTTGTGACGCCTCTAGTAGCCGTGTCCACTCTCTGTCTCGGGCAAAAACGCCACAGCCATATTAGGTGCTTTGGTGACAGATGTTCCATTAGAGCTGCCCCTTATCCCCTTTATTCAGTCCATACAGCAGCAATTGCCCCACCTATAGCCCAGGGTAGCACCTGTGCAGGCCCAAAATATCACCTCAAACGTCCCCAGTTCAGTTTCCAAACAACCCATGTATGACCTCTGTTCACATACCCGGTAGCAGCGAGCAACTACCTTGCCATCCTCCTAACATCAAACGCACCAAATAGCAGCTGCCCCTAGCTTTATGTGCCAGCAATGACATATGCCTTCATCCAGTTGCCGCACGCCCAGAATGCTGTGGCCACCTGCCCTCTCCAGTTCTAACAGCATCACTCGTTCTCTTCTTCTTTAGGTGAGAATCCATTCTTTCATTTTTTTATATACTTCCTAGTTAGTCTTCTAAATTCTGTTAGCTTTAGTTTAATTAGTTAATCTTTAAGTTGGGAACATTTAAATCTATTGGATTAAATTAGCTTTTTTGGAATTAGTTCATTAGATTAAAATCTGTTAGTTGTTGGTAGAGTTAATGTGGTTAGCTTTAATTTATATACTATATGGTTAGTTTAGTTTGTAAGTCAGCATGTTAACTAAGGTTAGTTTTTTTTTACTAATTGAAATTCTGGTGTTGATTTCAGTTTAACAAATTAGATGTCAGTTTAGTGTTTTTAATTCCTTCTTAGTCCTTAGATCGGTGTTGAGTTAATATAAATTAGTGGCTAATGTAGTTTACTTTGTTTAATCTTTCCCTCAAATTTTAGGCTAGTTCTAGTTTAGACCTTATGTTAGTCAAGGGTAGTCTGTAGATTAGACCTTGGTTAGTATAGGATAGTCCTAAAGTTAGTTAGTACTTAAGTTAGTCTAGGGTAGTCTAAGTTTACCCCTTAGTTAGCCTAGGATAATCCTAGATTAGTCATAGGTCAGTCTTTCAAAATAAGTTAAATTTCAATCAATTTAAAAATCCGATTTTGATTAGTTGTAGACTAATTTTAATTTACATGAAGGTTTAGTTTCTAGTTTAGGACTAACATAGTTTATATCATTTGTGGTTGGTTTTTCTAGGTTACTCTTAACTTAGTTAAAAACTAGTTCTCATAGGTTTACAACTTAATCATAAGGTGGTTCTTAGGTTAGCTAGTCGAACCCAAATCCTCTTTTACACTAGTCTTAGTTAATTAAACTCTCTTTAGGACAATTCTTAGGATTAAATAACCATAGTTAGTTTGAGCTCGTTGCTCCGCAACGAGCCTAAACTACTATCCAAAAAATCTCAAAAAAATCAGAAAAATTCAAAAAGACCAAAAAATCTGATATTGGATCTTTTAATCATGGTTAGCACCCCTAACCACGGTTGATCACCTTTCTTAACCCCGGTTAGCAACCCTAACCCTCGGTTAAGACACCCTGGGCCTACCGGGCTCATCCTTGGCCTACCGGGCCCAATCTCGGCCTACCGGGCCCAACCCTAGTCTATCGGACTTACCTTAGGCCTACCGGGCCCAATACCAAGCACTTGACCAACCCGGTCAACCACCCCTAGCCTCCCGGCTAGACCCTAAGCCACCCTTGGTGCACACACACACACACCCCTAGCCTTGGCACGGGCTCATGTGCCAGAACTACGCTCGATCTGATCTCACCCATATGTGAGTACGTAGGCAGCCCAACCCGGGTTCGACCCTAGTCTAGGAGTTTCTCTTTCTTAGATTAGCATTATCTTAAGTACTTAAAGCATTTGATTAACATTGAGTTTAATTTGGCTTAACCCTAGTAAGTAGGGAACCACTGAAAAGTGGAAGTGCCGGGGTGCCTAATCCCTTCCCCGGACTTAACCGAACCTCTTACCCTAATCTCGGGCCGTAGACCAAGACCTTATCCAAATCCTGGGGACTTATCCCTTCCGAATGAATAGGTGGCGACTCTTAACTCACCCCGTGAGATGCAAACCAGGGTTCCCCCGAAACTCGCGCTCACAGTTACCATGCTGAGCTGGACAGTCTGAGATGGTCACAACCCTAGACGGTCTCCCAAGCTTCATCCTAATTTTTTTTCCCTCCTGAACAGACTTTAAAGTGGGAAATTCTTCATCACTTCGAGGAAGAAAGTCGTCTCTGTTCTTCCTTGTGGCCATGACTATTTAAAGGCCAGGATCAAATCACTTGTACGAATTTAATATCTTCACATAGATCCTGGCCTTCAAATACCCAGGCCAAGTGGAAAACCCGGTGAAGAACACAGAAGATCTGGTTCCATCACTTCATGAGCACTGCTAGTATTAAATCATCAAATACAGATCTTCCATTTTTGTGCAAATGATATGAAGTTCCCACTCACAATTCTTCTGAGAGAGAGAGAAGTAGAAGATCCAGCGATTGTTGGGCTGGGCATCTGGATGGCAAAGCTCAATGTAAATATACTAATTATAGTATGTGCATAGGTCAACCTCCCCTTTCATTCATTTAAAGAATGGTTCTAGCATTGGTAGCCACTAATGACTTGAGAATTCCCTTTCCTCTCTCTCAACTCTCGCATTCCCAACCATTTTCACCTATTTTTACTCAAATCCAGCAAACCCTCCATTATTTTCCCACTCCCCAAAAGATCCCGAGAGGTTCTTTAATCTCCTCTTCGCTTCTTTATAATCATCGAACCATGGCACGAGCCGAGATCCTAATATGGGTCTCATGTATGTTGATAGCCTTGATCAATCTGGTCGAGGCTGTAGGTGTGAATTGGGGGACGATGATGTCGCACCCTATGTTTCCCTCCATAGTCGTTAACATGCTTAAGGCTAATGGGATTAAGATGGTGAAGTTGTTTGATGCGGATTCTTGGACGGCACCTTAGCTGGACCGGTATCAAAGTCATGCTCCCTACAATAACATCTTAGTTATCCTTCAATATCTCATTTGTTGAAATACTCCTGTATATATATACAGACTATGTTGTTCTTGCCTTACTATTTTCATTTCATTCTCTTTTATCCAATCATACCTTTTTTTTTTTGTTAGAATATCTTCCTGGGGAGATTCAATACTTTTTCAACGGAACACTAAGATGACACTCTTAAAGGCACATGTCATACAATATTATGAGCCAAATGTTGTGTTTGGTTGCGAAAAATCACATATGGAAAGACATGATAGAAGCACGGTGCAAATCATGAACAAAGAATGAACTAAATGACTATCATGTTCAAAGAATGAGTTAAAAATAGAAGGGCAATTGGAAAAATAATATAAAATTTAATTGAAACCACTGTTTGGTCATAAATATAAATAGATATTTACAACATCTGATTTGTATGTGTTAAGTATAGTAAGAGTATTGTAATAAAGTGAGTGAGATACACTATATCATTCAAGTGTATCTCATCACAATATTAGATTAGCATTAATCAAAAATGGAATATATTTGATTAGGTATGATTAGATTAGGTTGATTTACTTTCCATCATAAAAGCTCATCTTGTTAAATCTATATAAACCCTATTTAGGGTCAATGTATTCATCCAATCTATAAGTAAAATCATTTTTCTATCCGTATGTACATAGTCAAGTTGAGCAAAAGAACGGTTGGATCCATTTTTGCTGTATTTTTAAGTGAATAATGAATACTTTAAAGAGAAAAAAAAATGATAGTGGAATAGAAGTTAGAACATAGGGAAATCAAAATAGGGAGCTTGGTGAACTAAGAAAACCTTGCAACGGCCATATCATGATTTCCCTTTAGGAAGTCCTCAATTTGTATGAGTACCTGCCAAGGTGTAAGAGCATATAAATCAAGTGATGCAAGCAATATATTAGCCTTATAAATGTCATACTCAACCATCTATCACTGAAGTGTCACAAATTCAGGTTGTTGTAGTATCAACATAAAGGCCCTAGCTAGAGGATCCTTATCACTGAAGTGTCACAAATTCAGGTTGTAGTATCAACATAAAGGCCCTAGCTAGAGGATCCCCCATTATCTAAACCATCCAATAAATGGGAAATTCAGTTATTCGTTTCATGGATTGCCGATAAAAATGTCTATTGAACTAGAGATATGAAGTTGTACTTGAGATCTCCCTAATATTCTAAAGCACAATAGACTGAACCAAGTGAGAGTAGATATCAAGATAAAGAATCAACAGTTAAACTATATCAAAGAGAAAGTACCTGTCTTCTGACTGATCCTGATGACTCATGTTACCATGTACAAAATCTTTTGGGTTATTCCTCATGTACAAATGCTTCTACTACATAATTGAAATGTGAATCCAAGCTTGAACAATTCCTGACACATTACAAAAGCAAAAACAGAAATATGCCTTAGAAGTGCCCCACAAAAAATTGATCAAACTACGATACATGAGGTATATTTCATTCTTTTCACATGAAGAATAATGCATCAAATGTTGGGCAGTCTCACTTGCAACCCTTCAGGCTTTAGGTGGTGACTGCAGAGTGCAAACAACCCTTCATGCACAAAACAGTTTTGATAACCTACTATGAACAAACAATTTGGGATCTGGAGAAGTAATAAAATCTAACAAAAATAAAAGAAGAAAGACTGAAATACCTGATCCAGTGAGTTTCTTAGCTTACTCTCCATTTCTTCAATCATCCTTCCCATGTTACGAAGGTGACCCAATGCAACCGAGAGGTCCATATTCATCTGTGAAAGAAATATATAGGTTTCTCAAATTCCCATTCTAAAGAAAACATTAAGCACTGTCGTATTCCACCCCATGAAGCATACTCAAGGCACATGAAAAGGGGATTGGGACAACCATTTAGTGGGTTTCACATGAGATCTCGTAGATAATAAAACAATCAATCCAGATGAGAGCCTTTAGAGATCCCATAAGTATGCAAAATCAGAACTAAAACATGAAGAATAATTACCAGATGAGAAAAATAGAGAATTCAGGAACAAGGTTGCACTTAAAACTTTTCTCACAGATGCTATCCGCTTTACATATGTTTAATGGTTCCTATCATGTATAGTGGTATTTGCGAGAATAGTCCTATGAGGTAAGAGCATTAGCCTCTCTTGAACAACGAAGGGGATTATACAAATGATATGGAACATTATATACAAGTTTTGGAGTATGTAGACATTCATACTCACCATCAACTTATGTTCATTCTACTAAAACTACTTGAATTAGGTAGCATAGATGCATTATTAGTCAACCAGACAGGTTTGATATGAATATTACTAGAGAATCATTTGATATGAATATTACTAGAGAATCAGAGATCTCCCTAATATTCTAAAGCACAAAAGACTGAACTAAGTGAGAATAGATATAGAGATTAAGATCTTCCGGTTAAACCATATCCAAGAGAAAGTACATGTCTTCTGATTGATCCTGACAAATTGAATGTGCCTGATGACTCATCACTCGTGGTCAACGATAGCATGACGGTATTGGTTAAGCAGTAATGAGCTGTTTGTTCTTCCTCTGCCCCCACCTAAATGGAAATGTTGAAAATTAGAGCACAATAACCCCATTTTATGTACATTTTATTCTCTCAAGTCTCTCGACAATAGTTCCCACCTCAATGACATGTACAGCATCCCATGCACCTTCTTGCAAATAACCCCTTTGGCCATGCCCTGACTTTAAGCCATCTTCGTCCCCAACAACCATTACACATCAGTGAACATATACATATGTTTGTGTTTGTAGGTTTAGTAGAAAATCTGACCTTTCTCTGTCAAGAAGCAGGCAACAAAACCTTCATTATCGTCTTCCCACACTCTGTAACAAAAAACTCCGTCTTTTTCAAAAAATCACGTATTATTCGCACATCTTTTGGTTGCCGAATTATTGGAATCCCGAATTATTAGCGAATTACTTACAAATTTTTTGAATTATTTCCGAATTATTTTATGAAATTTGAAAAAAAAAAAAAAAAACTACTTATTTTCTATATTTTTTAATCAGATTGTTCAGTATATTTTTTAATTAATTTTTTTACTTCTTCCGATTTTTCCCGAATATTTCCGAATTTCCATCAATTTTTCCGAACTTGACCGTGCCGAATTATTCTCGAACCCCAACTTCGTCACTATGTTCCCACATATAAACTAACGAATAAAAACGAAGTCAATGACGAGCTAGGTATGTGAAAGACCTCGGTCACGATAGATTGTAAAGACATCATTTGCTTCAATTTCAAGCTTCCTCAACTCTGTAGATGGATGCCATCCATCTTCCAAGGGTGGATCATGGATGGTATTTGTTTGACCAATGTGATCTACAAAGAAAAAATGGAAATACAAAATGAAATAAACTACAATGTAAAAATGGTTCTTAATAGAATCTCAGACTGGTTCACAGCAATGCTACAATGTAAGAATCTCAAACTGGTTCACAGCAATGCTACAATGCCATTACTGTAACCAAAACTTTTCAATAGCATATGTTATTGGAATTGGTTGAGTACTTACTATGTGAGTACAATATGAACTCCTTTCCACACTCCATATCACATAAGACCTGTTTTCGTGGTCCAAAAAAAAATATTTTTAATTAGTCAACAGAAGAAAAGAGTATGGAGAACAACTTTTCATACAGAAAAGAAAAAATATAAAATCGCCAATCCACGTAGATAATTTGATTAGAATATAAAACAAAAAACAAAAAACAAAAAAGAACAAATAGAAACCAAACAACAATAACAATAACAACAGGTATGTAACAGTTTGTAGCCATGTAAACCAATATGTTGAGATATACATGTGATGTCAATGTCATATCCATCAACCACATAGCTGGCGCTTAGGACATAGAGAATACTAATCTGAGGCAGGCCAATTCAGGGGAAACACATTAATCATACAAGTAGCCAGCAGTGATATGCATTATAAGTTGATTAATGATAGACGGTAATACTGATACCATCATCGAAAATACTATAGGTGGTATTACAATTTCCGTATTATTTGACAAAATCCCTTCTTGGATATAAATGTTTTGACATGTAAGGCCTAATACAATTATGAAATTTGATTAACTGATCAAATTAAGTTCAGACCACACCTCCCCGCCTCTTGTGTCAGTGGTGGGGTGTGGCCTCTCTGTTGAGGGAGGTCTGGGGATCCAATCCCCCGGGTATGAGTTGCAAGAGCACCAATTCCCAAGCTAACCACTAACCCTACTAATGTAGGTAAATGATTTCTGAAGCGGGAAAAAATCAAATTAAGTTCAGCAATATTTTTTTTGATAAGTTTTAAACATAACACACACTATCACACGCAAACACACACAACCCTTGTAGCACAAGCTCCAACTCCCAAACTCAAAAAAAAATTAAGTTCAGCAATTCACACACAAAAAATTAAATACTCATCAACTGTGGTGAGTATTTAAGAGGGAGCTTAGACCAATGAGGTCCAGCTTTAGGTTTGCAAATACATATCCCAAGTACGTTAAATATTTTCCTTCAATAAATTACATAAACATAAAACTAAACAAGTCACATAACCAAAAACAAAGGAAGTTTGCTGAAATCAGGGGCGGAGCCAAGAATTTCTTCTTGGGGGCCCCAAGTATGGGTCTTTGTGGTTCGGGGGCGTAGGCCCCGAATTTTTTTTGTTTTGGGCAATGGGTCCAGGAGAACTATTATTTAAATAAAATTCATTGTATTTTTAAATTTTATATATAAGAAAATTATTCTTTTCGACGAAATGCACAGGCCTCTACAGCCGCCACGTGTCCCTTTTTGACACTCACTAACTTTGGTTAAGATTCACTCACCCCTAAGGTTCATCCAACTAACTTAGGTCTTAGAAAAAAAATATTAACCTTAAGTTGATTAAGCTTAACCATAGTTAAAGGAGGATTTACTAGCTTCCATGTGTCCCTTTTAACACCCACTAATTGTGGTAAAGATTCAATCACCTCTAGGCTAATCTTGGTTTTTACAAGAACAAAAAAATATTAATCTTAATTTGATTAAACTTAACCACAGTTAAAGAGAGGCGAACAGAGCACGCATGGAATTTTTTTTTTTTGGGGGGGGCGGGGCGGGGCATTAACTCATAATTTGGGGGGCCAATATATATAAAATTTTAATACTATTTGTTTTTTTTTTAAATCTACCTTAAAAGAATGGTTTTTCCAAAATTTTGAGGGGCCATGGCCCCTCCCCGCCACCTGGTTGAAATGCAGGGAAAAAATCAAGGTAAATGGAAAACGGACCCAGGGTCAGCTTAGAAGCTGACCCTGTAATCTCATTGGTCCATGCTCCTTATTTACTACCCATCAACTGTGGTTAGGATTCACTCACCCCCTAGGGTTAAGCAATCTAACCATGGTTTTTAGAAAAACAAATTTATTAATTTTAATTTATTTAAGCTTAACCATGGTTAAAGAGGTGTTAAATGGACATGGGAACACTGCGGTCGCTTAGAAGAGGACCCTCATGACTCAAAAATCAATAGACTCTAAAATAATTCCAGAATCAGAACTCAAGTAAGACAGTTATAACCCCTAGATTGAATTCAAATTACAGAAACTGACTTCAACATGATGAAACATTCAGAAGCTAGGAAATCCAAAATAATTAGAGAGAGAGAGAGAGAGGAGTGGGGGGCAACAGAGAAATCAATCAATCAGAGAGCAACTAATCAAACTCAAGTTAGAATCCAAACTCTCAAAAACCTCCAAAACACCTATAATCAAGCTAAGATAAAAGCTTTACAAGGCATCTAACTTCAAAAAATCTCATTTGTCAAGGAAAAACCAATAAAAAAAAAAAAAAACGAACCGAGCGAGCAACAAAACCTGGAGCCGGCTGACCGACTTGAGAGACGAGATCTGAAGAGCGCTTAGGAACTCGGTGTATAACCTCGATTTCAAATTCCTCGCAACGCACCTCACCAATCTAGAAATTCTTATACCTAGCCTCATGGTTCACCACCTAGAGTGAAGGACATCAAATCTTTTACTGAGCTGGAACTTTGTCATGAATCAATTCATGTTTTTTCCCTCATGGGCTTGAAACCAATGCCAGAAAGCACACATTTTCCATTAACTTTTCTCATTGCAAAGAATAATGCATATCACCCAATACCCATGCAGCTCTCAACAAGAAGTGAGTCCAAACCCTGTATAGGCCCATAACAATAGACTATTGGTTGAATCATTAAGAAAATAAAGTGGACTGATTCCAAGTTTGGTAATCATGAGATCCGAATACTCCCCAGTTATGGACAAAAAGCTTAAAGCATGACACTATAGTTCACCAGACAGTAATTCTTGTTGGGTAAAGCAGTTTTTGTTATTACTTGTTACACACTTACACTGCCTGTACCCACACACACCAAACCCAAGTGTAGCCTCATGTAACAGAAATACTTCTTTCCCTTATTAAAACTGGAGGACATCTTCATATTTCAAAAGGGGCATGATTTAATGAGTTGAATTCACTTAATTTCTTAACAATTATCTACAGGGAAAAACATATATAAAGTATTGGCTAATGAAAAGTGCAGGAAAAGTGTATGAGGCTTACCTGATATGTCTCATTAGCCTCTACCTGTCGCAGAACTATCCAAACCCAGAATGTGATCATGAGTCTTAGAACCACAGCAACAACAAATTCCCCAATTTTCAGAACCCCAAAAAATACAAATCCCTGAAATCTCATCTTACCAGTCCCCAGAGGACACGGCGGTGGCTTTGGCTTCGTGCTACCTGATAATGAATTAGGGGATGAAGGAGAGAGTAAGAATAGCAGAATTGATGAGTGGGGCATGTTTGTAATTTTTAAAGGAAGCTGGGGCAATCTTACAAAACGCCATAATTACGAATTTGCCACCGGATAGAGTAAAAAGAGAAGCTCCTCTTTGTAAATTTACTAAGTATAGTATGTGCATCGATGAAAGGCCGGATGGCCTCCCGTTTCATTTGCTTAAAGAATGGTTAGCCACTAATTACTTGAGGATACCATTTTTTCTCTCTCTGAACTACCGCATTCTCAAACCTTTTTTTTCACAAATCTTAGAAAGTTCAATATATTCTCATTTCTCAAAACCTGTATTCCCTTTTCCATACTCTATAATCATCGAACTCATGGTGCGAGCCGAGATCCTAATATGGGTCTCCTGTATGTTGATAGCCTCCATCAATGTGGTCGAGGCTGTAGGTGTGAATTGGGGGACGATGATGTCGCACCCTATGCTTCCTTACACGGTGGTTAACATGCTCAAGGCTAATGGGATTAAGAAGGTGAAGTTGTTCGATGCAGATTCTTGGACCGTTAGTGCCTTAGCTGGGACTGGTATTGAAGTCATGCTCGCAATTCCTAATGATCAGCTTAATCACTTTAGTCGCCATTACGATAATGCCAAGCACTGGGTGAAGAAGAATGTTACTAAACATTTGTACAACGGAGGTGTTGATATCAAGTAATTAATTCCACCTCCATGTTTTTTTTTTTTCCTTTTGATTCCTTCTAAATGAGTTCATGCACCCAAATTAACTGCAATTTTTGTTTTTGTTTTCATGTTTTTTTTTTACTAAGTTCTTTGGCCATCTCATACGTACGTTTTAAACATATTCAGCCGATGTAGTTTCTCCTTAAAAGCTAGTTTTCCCCTCTCCATGCATATGTTCTATAAATAATTAAATTTATTATTATGTCTTATTAAATAATATAAGTATAATTTTCTTTTTTACAAAATGCCCCCCCCCCCCCCCCCCCCCCCCCCGCTATGCCCAATTAAACTATATTTTTTAGAGGGTAGCTATATCAAAAGCTCTGGTTGAAGGGGTGATCAGATCAACCCAAAAATTCTTTGATAAGGGCATTTTGGGAATTATAAAAAATTTAATTAGCCAAAAGATCTTTCTTTTATGTTTATAATTACCAAACTACACTCACTATAAAACAGTTTTTGGGTTGTTTCGGTAATCTCTTTAACCCGGAGATCCTGCTCATAGTTAATCCTTCCATTTTTATTTTTTTTTGAAGTTCAGGACAGCTGCCCCATGCCTACCTCTATTAAACTAAAGCAATAGTCCCCTCACGAGGAGGGGACTATTCCTCCTTGACCCTTCAACTCCCATTAATTTGGGTTAGTTTTTTTTTAACCCTTTAGTTAATATTTTTAAATTTATTTTTGTAAAAACCAAGAATAGATGGGTGAACCCTAAGGGATGAATCTTAACCACAGTTAAATGGGGTTAGAAGGTGGGACACATGGCAAGAAAATGGGAGCCAAGACACCCCTCCTCGTGTCTCCCACGGAGGAGGTGATTATTTCTCATTTAACTATAATTTTTCTTTTTGGTACAAGTCATACGGTTAGGCTGCAAGCGGTTACTAGTGTTAGTATCCATTCTACGCTGCCTAAAATTTGAAACTTATTAGCAGAGGGTGGATATTACAACCATTTTCAAAAATTCGTGTCTGCGTTTGCTAATTAGGTTCTTATTTTGTCTATCCTTTACAGGTATGTAGCTGTTGGAAACGAGCCCTTTTTGACAAGTTACAATGGCACTTTCCTAAAGCCCACTTTACCGGCATTGAAAAATATTCAGAAAGCCCTTGATGCAGCCGGCTATGGAGACAAGATCAAAGCCACCATTCCTCTCAATGCAGACGTCTACAGCTCCGCTTCGGATAAACCATCCGACGGCAACTTCCGTAAGGACATAAGGGACCTTATGACCGAGATAGTCCAGTTCCTCCACTCCAACAATGCACCTTTCGTCGTTAACATCTACCCATTTCTTAGCCTCTATGGCAATCCTGACTTCCCTGTTGAGTTTGCTTTCTTCAATGGTGGCAGTAAGCCTACCATCGACAAAGGAATCCAATACACCAATGTCTTCGACGCCAACTATGACACACTTGTTTGGTCATTGAAAAAAGCTGGTGTCCCTGACATGAAAATCATCGTCGGAGAAATCGGATGGCCTACCGACGGAGATAAGAATGCCAATGTACAATTTGCACAAAAGTTCTATGATGGGTTCATGAAAAAAATGGCAAGCAATAAGGGAACCCCATTAAGGCCCGGGCACATGGAAGTTTATTTATTTGGATTGATCGATGAGAACATGAAGAGTATTGCGCCGGGGGATTTCGAGCGACATTGGGGGATCTTCGAGTATGATGGGAAGCCCAAGTTCACCATGGATTTTACTGGTGATGGACATGACAAGTTAATGGTGGCTGCTAAGGGGGTGCAATACTTGCCATCACAGTGGTGTGTGTTTAAGGAGAGTAAGAACATGAGTTTGGTGCCTGCTAATGTTAACTATGCTTGTTCCTTGTCCGATTGCTCGAGTTTAGGGTATGGATCATCGTGCAATAATTTAGATGTTAATGGGAATATATCATTTGCTTTCAATATGTACTTTCAAATGCAAAGCCAGGACGTGGAGGCGTGTGATTTTCAGGGTTTAGCAGAGATAACAACAAAGAATGCCTCTGTAGGGACTTGTCTCTTCCCAGTGCAGATAGTTAGCGCCGGAGAGAGAATCAGGTCGGTCGCCGGAGTGAATACTGTTGCAGTGTTGTTGATGATTGTGTTGGTGTTATTGTAAGAGGAGAATCAATGAAAGTTTTCGGATGAACTGGAAACTGGATTTAATGTTTTTTTTTTCCCTTAGAAACCATTTATTATTGTATCTTTTTTTTATAGAAATTTGTTTATGTATCTTAAAATGTGATCAAAAACTGCCTTGAAGTTTCAAATGACTGAATCTTGAATAAGACCACCATAAGTCGCCTGGAACTTTTTTTTTCTCTCCTTAAATTGTCTACTTTGTATAACATAGTTGGTTTCATCCTTGGCTTTAATTATTATAAAAGTTAAAATTTTAGTTTCATAAAATAAGAGGAAGCAAATTAATGAAGTTCCCAGAGGGGTGGACAAGTGGTTCCTAGGCCTTTCGCCAAGTGTGAGGTCCTGAGTTCCATGTCTCACTCCCCCTTTGGGGCTAGCCTTGCGCAGGTTTACCCGAACTTACCTGGTGTGGCGGGTTGCGGGCTCAAGTTGCACCCTCAGGGATTAGTCCTGACCCAAAGGGTTGGGGACAACCCGAGTTCCAAAAAAAAAAAATGAAGTTCCATGGTAGATATTATGAGGAAATATTGTTGGCCTTCCCTCTTCAAGAGATGAGGCCCATGTGGGTTGAGAAAAACAGACTAACATTCTCTATTTGAAAAATGAGAAAGTAATTGGGTAGGTGAGCATTTAATGCTCTTTATCTACCAAATACGAGCATTGAAGATTTTTTTTTATACACCCAAGAGACATTCACGGTTTAGCAAAGATTAAGAGATTTCTCTCTTGAAGAAGACTCATGTTTTGGGGGCATAGAGAAGCAAAATTATCCTCCATTGTGCAAGCTACTCTAATCCTTTGAAGTGTGTAATCTCACTTTACTTGTTTTATCCACTTTATTTAGTGAAACATTATTGTAATCAAGTGTTTCTATCACTTGATGTTGGAATCCTCTTGGGTTGTCTAGTGAGACCTTGTTCAGGCCCATTATTGTACTCATAGTGGAAGATTTTACCTGAACTTGGTCTCGTAGTTTTTCCCTTTACACTAGAGGGTTTTCCACGTTAAAAATCGTGGTGTGCTTCTTATTGTGTTTGCTTTTTTTTTTTTGTGTGTGAATTGCTTCAACTGGAATTTTATTCTACACATTTTGTGATACCATTAATTTGCACATAGATAGGAAAGGTGTGTGGTTTCCCATCAAATATTACTGCGGTGACTAGGCTCCACAAATTCCCTTGGTTGGTGATGGGGACTTCAATTTCCATATTTGTGGGTACTGGAAAGAAAGGGTAGACCAGGTAAACCCAAGCCCACCCTTTGGGTAGACCGGGTAAACCCCGGGCACATGCAAGACCCCGCAACTCACATGTACCGGTAAGCTCAAGACCCATGAGAACCATGTAACCTTCTGCAGATGACCCCAAGGGGATGGCAAGAGTCGAACTCTAGAACTCAGCTTCCAAAGACGTGGTCCTTTGCATAACTGCTCATAAATGTCTCGAAGAAGACTTGAGATTTACCCGTGTTCATCTCCAAACCTAGCTCGCAAAATTTTGTAAGAGCATCCTTATGCATCGAATTGAGCTAATATTTCAAGTTACTATGTAATAATTGTAAGCACCCAATTTTTACACTCTGGTTAAACTGCATAAACTCAACCTTCCCCCAGTGGAGTCCCCTGTAAGCCCTAGATAAGCCCTAGGTATACCATTACCCCTAGCTAGACCCCAGCTAAACCCTAGGTATACCCTAACCTCAGGCTCAAGGCCCATTAGCAATCCTTAAGCCTAAAACCTAGGATAACCCTAGCTAAACCCTAGGTCCAACCCTAGGTAAGCCCTAGACCTTGCCCTAGACCTAACCCTAGCCCTAGACCTAGCCTAAACCTAGGCCAAAGCCTTCACGGGCTCAAGGCCCATATGCCTAGTCCAAAAGCCAAAACCCAATAGTCTAAGCCTTTGGGGGCCCAAGCAAGGGCCCACCACAACCCTAGGGGTCCACATAGGTGGGACCCACACCCCTCAATTCGAAAATGGGCAGGAAAAGTCCTAGAGAGGCAAGCTTATCCACATTTCGGCCCAAGTGTGCGAGGGCCTGGCCTATAATAGAAAAAAAAACTCAGGGTGTCGTCAATAATCGAATTACCGATACCCTCATTTGCCTTTGTTTGGGTGTGGCGGTAATTCGATTACCGCCACCACTGAAACTTACAGAACGCATATCAGCGCTCTTCCTGCCACCTTGGGTCCTTCACTATTGGTCTCCCACGCCTCTACTAATGCCAATACTGCCCCCATGCATCTCCCCTTCCCCTCAATAAAAGCAGGAACACCCCCATGGTTTGATCACGCCTCTTTTGCTACAATCAGACCCTGTCCAAGCTCTTACACTCCATCCCCAGGTCATCTCAGACCTCCTCAGGTGTACTCAGACCCCCTCTTCACTGTGCCACCCTTGTCACAACCATCACAGCCTCTACGCTTCCACGGCAATAGCCCTCCAAGGGTAGGGCCACCCCTCATCCTTCCCTCTCTTTGTATTAACTATAAGGGACCCTTGGTCCTACTCCTTTTTTTTGCTTTTCTATAGCTTCATAGCTGAGGACAGGGGTCCCCCACCTTCACCATAGGTGTGGGGAACCCCCTAGAGGCTCCAACTCGGGTTCACACCCTCTCCCCTTGCATGGTGAATCCCTCTAAGGTCTGGGGGGTCCTCAAATCATGAGGAACCCCCTTGGCTTGCACTAGTGCAGCCCCACAGTGGGCAAACGCGTTTTTTGGGCAAAATGCTAAATGTCGATAGAATATCTACCAACTTTTTTGAACCTTACCTATAACTTAGTGTTAACCCTTGTTAGTCTAGGCCCTGGTCCAATTCAGGGCCATGTCTGGGTACCTCAAACCCTCGGCTATCTCCCTGTAAATTCTTAACCCCTGACCTTGAGTTTAACCATGATTAACATGGCCTTAAACTCAGGTTTTCAGGCTGTCGGCAGTCTGATTACCACAATCTTGATCTTATTTTTCAGTAACTTTGAGCCCCTATGGAGCCCACATACCTCTTGCTCTGGGGCCCATTCAAGGCCCAGTGGGAAGCCCTAAGTCCCCTCTATCTCCCTGCAAATTTTCAGACCCAAGGGCCAAGCATAACCATGGTTAGCAAGGCCCCAAAATGTGGTTAACAGATTATCGGCAATTTGATTACCGACACACCAGAAAGCCACTGTCAGAGTATTGGCGGTAATAAGATTACCGACAACACAAACTGTTTTTTTTTTTCATACTTTGAGCCCCTGTGGGGCCCACACCTGAGCTCCTCTTGGACTGAGACCGGGCCAATTGGATTCCTGACACTCCAGGCTACCTATCCTTGGCTTTACTTTACCCAGGGGTGATCCATAACCCCAATTAAACTCTCACAAACCATGGTTAAAAATTTACTGTAATGAGGGTAATCCGATTACCTCAATTCTGTAAATTTTTTATCTTGGGCTTTGTGCAGGGCCCAGACCTGGTAGGAGGCTATTCTAGGCCCTGTCACACCTTCTGGGCCCATTTTCAACTGACCTTTACCCTTAACCATGGTTAAAACGACCTCCGGTTATTTTTTAATCATGGTTAAACACCACTTAACCCCACAAAAATTAAAATTTAAAAAAGTCCTAAAAAATCCAGAAAAATACCAAATACCAAAAAATTAACTTTTGGACCTTTTTAACCATGGTTAACACCTGTAACCATGGTTAATCATCTTTTTAACCCCGATTAGCAACCCTAACCCTGGGTTAACACACTCTTTTGCCTCCGGGCTTCATCCTTGGCCTACCAGACCTAAACCCTAGTCTACCGGACTACCCCTTAGCCTACCGGGCCCATATTTTACACATTGACCAACCCCAGTCAAGCAAAACTCTAATCTACCGGATTAGGCTCATTAGCCACCTTTGGTGCACATACACACATCCATTAGCCTTAGGACGGGCTCAAGTGCTAGAACTACGCTCGGTCTGATCTCACCTCTAATGTGAGTACGTAGGCAACCTAACCCAGGTTCGATCCTAGTTAACTTTACTTTCTTATAGTTAGTATTAACTTAAACATTTTGGTATTTGTTTAACTTTGAACTTTAATTTGGCTTAAATCTAACAAGTAGAGAACTACTACTATATGTGGAGTGTCGGGGTGCCTAACCCATTCCCTGAGATGTTGGATAAGGACTTGGTCTATGATTAGAGATTAGGGTAAGAGATTCGGTTAAGTCCGGAGAAGGGGTTAGGCACCCCGGCACTTCTATTTTTCAATGGTTCCCTACTTGGTAGGATTAAGCCAAATTGAAGTCAATGTTAATCAAATGCCTTAATATTTAACGTAATACTAATCTAAGAAAGAAAAGCTAATTAAGGTCGAACCCGAATTGAGTTGCCTATGGGGTGAGATCAAACTGAGCGTAGTTTTAGCACATGAGCCCGTGCCAAGGCTAGGGGGGTGTGTGTATGCACCGAAGGTGGCTAATGAGCAAATCTGGTAGATTATGGTTTTGTTTGACCGAGGTTGGTCAATGTGCAATGTTTGGACCCGAAGGCTAGGTTTGGGCCCTGTAGGCCAATAGAGGAGCCCGGTAGGGTAAGGGTGAGGCCCAGTAGGTCAAAGTGTTTTAATTAATGGTTAGAGTTGCTAACCGGGGTTAAAAAGATATTTAACCATGGTTAGGGATACCAACCAAGGTTTAAAAGTCCAGAAGCTGTATCTTTGGTCTTTTTATATTTTTTGGATTTTTTTGAGATTTTTCCAGATTATTTTCCAGGGTTAAGGATTGCTTAACCATGGTTGGGGGGTCACCATGATTAGGATTGCTAACCATGGTCAAATGGCTGAAACAAATCATTTTTTGGGCATCTCAGAATATTTCTAATTTTTTGAAGAATTTTCTAAAATTTTGTGGGTTAAGGGCTGCTTAACCATGGTTAAATACTAACCAAATATAGAGTTTGACCATGGTTAAGGGTCCTAATCAGGGTAAAAATAATCACAGAAGATCATTCTGGAATCTTTAGATTATTTCTAATTTTTTGAATATTTTTTCAGAATTTTGTAGGCTAAGGAGTGTTTAACCATGATTTAATGTTAACCAAAGATAGATTTAACCATGGTTAAGGGTCTGGTCAGTTCAAAATTGGGTCCAGAGGGAGCATGACAGGGCCTAAACTAACCTCCTACCTGATCTGGGCCCTGTGCAAAACCCAGAAGTTAAAAAAATCAAAATGGAGATAATGGTATTACCTCTATTACAATTAACTTTTTAATCGTGGTTTACAGGGTGTTAACTCGGGTTAGGGACTAAACCAGGGAAAACTAAGATCATAGGATGGTAGCCTGGACTACAGGGAAGACCCTGGGCCTTTGATGGGCTCAAGAAAAGGTCATGTGTGGGCCCCACAGTGGGCCAAAGATATTTTACTTGGTAGACTGAAATAACACTATTCCAACTAACCCTGGTTTACCGGGTTTTAACTCGACTTAGAGGTGACCCCTCAAGGTTCTGAGACCACAAAGGTGTAGCTTGGACTTCAGGAAAGACCCTGGGCCTTTGGTGGGCCTAGGGGAAGGTTAGGTGTGGGCCCTACAGTGGGCCAAAGATGCCTTATTTGAAAGTTTGAAATGACGAGTTTCAACTTTTGAGGCCAAACTTAACCATGGTTAAGGGGCAGTTAGGGCATGGGAAGGTTAGGTAGGTATCCAGGGGTGAGGTGAGACTAACCATGGCCCTGGACTTGACTAAGACCTCACCTAACTAGGGTTAAAATGGTAAAAATAGTGAAGGTCAACCGCCATTAAAATTTTTACCCGAAAAACTGATTTGCCCACTAAGGGGCTGCACTAGTGCGGGTCCAGGGGGTTCCTTATGGTCTGAGGACCCCCAGACTTTAAAGGGATGAACCATGCATACTTGATGGGTGTTCAACCCGAGTTACACCTCAAAGGGATCCCCCATGCCTACGGTTAAGGCACGGGGGTCCTTATCCTTGGTGAATGCAAGAAACGGCAACAAAATAAGACAAAAGGGGACCCCTAGATTAGGACCAGAGGTCCTTACAATGCTGTAACAGCACTAAGCAAAAATAATAATAAAAACAGAGAGTTCTACCCTGGTGGTCTCGTGGTGGTGCAACTGCAAGTGGTGGTGGTGCTCGAGCACGGCTGGGGTGAGTCTGGTGGAGTCCCTAGGGGCCTAAGGAGTGGTCTCAGGCAGGGGACAAAGACTAGGGTGGCTGATAGGGGTGCTAACTGAGCCTGGACAGAAACTTGGGGAAGGTGGTGGTTGATTGTGGCGAGTGAGGGGTGGCCTAAGGTTGTGCAGGGCAGGGTCTGGACGCCTGCCTGAGGTTGGACAAGGGTCTTAGAGTGCTAGAAGGTGTCGAAGTCGGGTTGGTTTGGTTTTGGCTGGGGTTTGATGCCGAAAATTGGAGTCCGGGAGAACCATGGAGGTGGTGGCTACTTATAGCAGCTGGGCAGACCCTTGGGGGCACTATGAGGATCAAGAGAGGCGTGGGGAACCGACTGGGAGAAGGCTAGGAGCAGCAGGGAGGAGCCTGGGGCAATAGGGGAATTGCTGATACGCATATCTTGCTGGAGAAGATGAACAGTGTTTTGTTTTTTTTCTATTTCGGGCCTAACCTTCACACATGTGTGGGCCGAAAACAACCCCTTCCTTTACCCTATTGGGAGTTGGCGCCCACATTCAAATTTTTAAAAAGGGTAAGTAGGCCCTACTGGGGTTGGGCTTTGTGGGCCCATGTTTGGGCCCAAAGATGAGTTTTAGCCGCTGTTTTGGAGTTTTGGGCCTGAAATGGGCTTTAGACTTTTGAAGTTTTTACCTAGGGTTTAAGTAGGGTTTAGGACATTACCTAGGTTTGACTAGGGTTTTGGGTTTTAGGGGTTTGCTAATGGGCCTTGAGCCTGTAGGGTTTTAGGCTTAGGGTTCACTTAGGGTTAGGTCTAGGGTTTACCTAGGGTTTAGAGTTTTGTCTAAGGTTTAGTGCTTTGCCTAGGGTTTAGGGTTTGGACTAGGGCTAGGCCTAGGGTTAGGTCTAGGGTTTACCTAGGGTTAGCATAGGGTTTGGTCTATGGCTTAGGGTTTTAAATTGAAATGGGCCTTGAGCCCGTAGAAGTTTGGATTCTAGGGTTTAGGGTTTTGCCTAGGGTTTACCCAGGGTTTAGGGTTTACCTAGGGTATGGTCTAGGGTTTAGGATTTTTGTCTAAGGCTTAGGACTTTGACTGGGGATTCAGCTGGAGATGACCATGATTAATGATGTTAACCATGGTTAGGGCAGAGTGTAAAAATTGGGTGTTTACACTTAGGATCACAAATTTTTAAGATTTTTTCCTAAGAACTAATGTAAGGTTATTTAACCTAAAGAGTTAGTGAATCTTAACGACATTTACTTTTGGTTAATAAGCTTTAATCCTTTATGTCAAGATTTTTTCATTTTGTTTTCTTAAAAAATCTCAACCACATATAATGAGAGCTAAAATTGACACGTGTTGCCGTTGGTGTTCAAAATATTTTTTCCTAAATACCATGTTTAAATTATTTGACCTAAGAGCTTTTTTAATCCTTTCTTTCAAGTACTAAGGTTATATTAACCACAAGAGATAGTGGATCTTAATTAATTACATTTAAGATTTACAAGTAACAGGCCAGGGGATGCACATTTTTTAAATGTTTCCCAAAAAGTTAAGGTTAGATTCAAACAACATATATGAATTGTGTTACTCATTGAAATCAAATAGAAATTGGATGGTTGATCATCCAACCTTGTTTCTATTTTAGAATGCGTGGAATACAACTTTATTCTCATTTTTTCCATTTTAAATGCTAATATCAGGTTGGATTCTTTACTAAAATTCAATTTTTATTCATTTATTTTGAGCATATATAAAAATTCATTTGATGTATTGATTGTCACTTTCAACCCTGCCATTTGGTCCATTGTTTTAGACTCATTAGAACTGAACATTTACATGCATTGCACATATATGAATTGTGTTACTCATTGAAATCAAATAGAAATTGGATGGTTGATCATCCAACCTTGTTTCTATTTCAGAATGTGTGGAATACAACTTTATTCTCATTTTTTCCATTTTAAATGCTAATATCAGGTTGGATTCTTTACTAAAATTCAATTTTTATTCATTTATTTTGAGCATATATAAAAATTCATTTGATGTATTGATTGTCACTTTCAACCCTGCCATTTGGTCTATTGTTTTAGACTCATTAGAATTGAATATTTACATGCATTGCACGTGCATTCTGCGAGTATATATATATATATAATAAACGAGTTAAAGCTTGAGTTGTTCGGAGTAGCTTAGTTCATTTACGTACCAGCCCTAGGTAAATGTATAAGCTATAATTAACAAACCTGAGCTCGAGCTATTTGCGAATAGTTCGCTTACCATTCTCATGTAATTATGTAAGTTAATAATGAGGGTGCAATCATCAAATATTGGGGTATATCTAGCACTATCATTTAATTACTAATATTCCTTCTATGTTCATGTCCCGTCTATAATACTACTCTAGTTTTTTTTGTTGGGCCAGTTGTGATACTTTATGCGTGCGCGCATGCCCCTCCAAACCGCCACGTGTCCCATTTAACCCCTATTAATTGTGGTTAAGCATCATTAATATAGGGTTAATATTTTTATATTTTTTCAACAAGGTTAGATTTATTTATCCTAGGGATGAGTGAATCTCAACCACAGTTAATGAAGGTTAAATGGGACACGTGGTGGCCTAGAGAGGCGTGCACATTCTGCCAGCCCCCGTCAAGTATCATTCTCCTTTTTTCTAATCACAAACCCTTTTAGTTTTGTTTTTGTACAAGTCATACAGTTAACCCTTCAAATCAATATTTTCTTCGTGTTCAGTATTGGTGGGCACATAGGGTATTGAAGTATGAAAGTTTGGGTCTCCCGCCCGTGTTATCTTGAGCTCTTCTTCTTCTACTAAGGGTCATCCGTAGCTTCTTTGTTTTGAGTGAATCCCCTATAACGAATTATTTGGATTCAATACTCCCCACACTCTTTTGTCAACTGCATCTGGAGACTGGAAAAAATCTTCATGACCTTATTTTGATTACCGACCTATCCGAGGAGCTCATTGCTTCCTTCCCCACTTCTTCCTCTCAAGTCGAAGCGCCTTCAACTGCAGCTAGTTTGCGAAGAGTTGCGTTAGCGTTGACAGCTCTATGCAAAAAGAGATCGTAGCACTAGAATGGTTTGCTACTTGGGATTGAGTCTCTCTTCCTCTAGGGAAATCAATAGTTGGCTACAAGTGGGTCTATAAATTCAACAAAAAGTTGATGGAGCTGTTGAGAGGTTGAAGGCAAGATTGGTGGCCAAGGGATACACACAAGAGTATGGAGTCAAAACTGAGGCAATGAAATTATTGCGAAAATAATTCAACATCTAGTATGTTGATTCGTACTCTTACCTTGAACAAGGCTAGAGGACTGAGGGCATCTTGAAGAAAGTCAAGCAAGAAGAGATGGCTTGCCCCTAGCTCTAACTAATCTCTATACTTTGCTATCACAGGAAGTGCTTTCATTCCCTGCTTCTATAACTAACTATTCCTTATCGGCATCTCAGAATAGTGATGAATCCTATTAGTAAAACTTGTCAGTCTACCTAAAGGCATGGAGAAGGAAGAGATAAGAGGGCCCTATGGAGAATGTGGTTAGAAATCCATAATACCGATCCCATCGCCTATCTTTCCCCATCTAGCCGCCCCTTTTTTGTTACTTAGGCCATCCGAAGCCAGAAGAAGGAGAGAAGTGATTAGAGGAAGCTGGTCTATTCCTTTCATTCCCACATTCATGATCTTCCAGCTCCCTCCGATCAATGGTCGAATATGCTAATTGATTGAATATGCTACCTACCGCCCTCCTTGAGTCACAATTTTTTTGATTTTTGGCACCATAGGATCTTCTCGTTAGCCGCAACCCCAATTAGTAGTATTAGTATATGTTTTAGGTTAATGAGTTAGGGGCAGAGCTAGGATTTTTTCCTTTGGGGGCTAAAGTATATTTACCAAGAAATTTAATGGGGATGCGGCTTGGGGGCAAAGCCGTCGTTTTTTTTTTTTTGGTGTAATGGATCTATCGTGGTCATAAAATTCGTTAATGTTGCATTCAAATAAAGATATGATATTCAAGAAAAACAAGGGTTGAGAAGAGCCACTGTATAAATAAAATTAATTATACTTTTACTTTTATATTATAAATAGAAAAATATTACAAAAATTTAAGGATAAAGCTTCTGAGACCATTGAGACTGTGCTATAAGAACACATGATTTTAGGTGGGGCCCACCATGTGAAATGGGCCCCACCTGAAATCTTGTGATGTTAGAGCACCTCTCGGTGGTCTCGGCCCTATGGCGGTCTCAATAGCAAAGTCCAAAATTTAAAGGAGCCAAAACTTCCCACATAAGCAAGAAGTACATCTTATTTTGGAGGAGTGGGTTCGTCTAATCATCATCTCATAAGTCAAAATGTGTCATTTTTAACAATCTTTAACCGTGGTTAAGATTCACTAACGCTTAGGGTTCAATCATGTAACCTTAGTTTTTTAGAAAAAAAATTAACCATTGTAGTTAAAATTTCTTAACTAGGGTAAAATGGCAGTTAAAGGGCATTGTAACTGAGGCCAGACGGTTTTGGACTAGCCAAACCAAATCAGTTCTGAATTTGGGGTCACTAAATACAAAAATCTGATTTTAAAAAAAAATTATACCTAAAGCATTATTAAGTTTTCAAAATGTTTGGGGCCATGGCCCCTCCCTGTCCCCTAGTGCTAGTGTCTCGGGTTTGCACTTTGCACCTTGTGGTCATGTGTTCAACATCGATCGTTCGTCTCTCCACGAGTTCTCCTTCCACCCAATTTTAGGGTTTGAAATAACCAAAACAATGGAGCTATCACCATCGACTGAATTCGGCTAATTGGCGATGTGCTCTGGATTCTCAATGAACTCTGCACTAAAGCAATGCCCAAGTCTTTGGTAACCATGAAAACTATCTCGCTCTATGCTCTATCCTACTATGTTAGGGTTTCAAAATTTTCAATTATATTTCTAGATTTTTTGTTTTTTTTGGCATTTAGTACAAATATATTGATATGATTGAGAAGAAGATAACAGTTTACAGAACTTATTCCCACTTATGGGGGGAAACCCTCATAACACGAATTGATTAAAATGATACTCTTTTCCTTTGTTTTTCTTTGATTCAATACATCTTTATAGGACTCAATACATTCATGCCCAAGCAACTCTCCTAACTACCTAACAACCATAGCTAACAACCAATAGTATAGCTAACCACCTAACAACTTCTTATCCCAACTGATTAACTAACTACCTAATCTGATCATCACCTAACATTCCTTCCCCCTTCAGAACAACCTTGTCCTCAAGGTTGAAAATTTGGATACAACTTTTGAATGTTCTCCCATTCCTCCCAAGTGGCATCCTCTGGAAAGGAATTTGACCATTGCAGCAATACCTGAGTGGTAGCTTTGTTGTGTTTGTTGATAATACGACGATCCAAAATTGCAATAGGTTCCAAGAGAATCTGGCCATCATCTCTTATATATGGTAGATCTGTTTGAGGACGAACTTGTGATCCCAACTTCTTCTTGAGTATGAAGACATGGAAGCAAAAGGATATTGGTAATTCCACTTTGTATGCCACTTTGCCAATTCGTTTAAGGACACGATAAGGACCAAAATAACGAGGAGCTAACTTCAGGTTTTTCTAGATGGAGAAATTTGATTAAGGTTTGATACTCAAAAGTGTCCTTCGCATGATTAGTGGGAGCTCGACAAGGGTTTCTAAGGAGTTCCCAGGGTTTGAGACAAGGTGACTCAATCTCTCCCTTCCTCTTGATCATAGTCATCAAGGTCCATAGTAGGATGCTCGGGAGAGCGTCCCTGTCCATGATAAAGGGTTTTTCAGTTGGTAGAGAGGGTTTATTGATCGGTCACCTTTAGTTTGTGGATGATACACTGATTTTATATGACACGTCCTATTGTCAGTTAGCTTACCTCTGATGTCTGTTTTGGTGCTTTGAGGCGGTTTCGGGGCTGAGGATTAACCTGTCCAAGTGGGAACCCTTTGAAGTTGGGGAAGTCTCGCACTTTCCACAATTGCCCAACTGTTTTGGAGGTAAAATTGAGTTGTTGCCTATGTCTTATCTAGGTCTACCCTTAGAAGCTGGACACAAGGTAAAAGTTATCTAGCAACCAATCCTAGACCACTTCTCTAAAAGGCTAGTAAGATGGAAATCAACTCATCTTTTGAAAGGAGGGGGATGGGGGGAGGGGGCAATTAACTCTTCTTAAGAGCTCCTTGTGTAGTCTTCCAATCTACTTTATGTCTCTTTTTACCATTCTAGTGTCCGTGGCAAAGAAGTTGGAAAAGAATCAACATGACTTTCTAAAGAATGGGTTGGTTGACTCAAATATATATCATTTGGTTGAGTTAAGATTTATTTGTTGTCCTATTGAATTTAGGGGCTTGGGTGTGAAACCGTTGGTGAGCTTTAACTCGGTTTTGCTAGGTAAGTGGCTCTGGATATTGGGAAAAGAAGGGTTAGTTTCTGAAGGTAGGTCATTGCAGTTAAATTTTGGGTTAAGCTGGTTGAGGAGTCGCTAGAAGTTCGAGGGCCTTATGGGGTTCGTTGTTGGAAGGCCATCATGGGTGTTAGAGGTCAATTCTCTAGAAAATGAGGTATGTTGTGGGATGCGACAAAAACGTCAAATTCTAGGACGACATAATTTGGTCAGTTGCCTCTTAGGGAGGAGTTTGGAGTCTTGTACTCCCTAGCTAGTGTGAGATTATTCAGTTGTGTCCAATTTTGAGAGTTTGGGTGGTAGGGAGGTATGTAGTCTTAGCCTTAGACGTGGTCTCAATGATTGGTAGCTGGAGGATCTATATTGCCCCTTGGGTAGACTTGAAAATGTAGTCATTCACCCACCCCTTAGGGATAGACTTGTTTAGTCTCTTGATAGTAAGGGTATATTCTCAGTGCGATCTCTAGCTTTAGCTTTGTGGGGTGTGGCCTCGCTTCCTTTTCCATATAGGGTTGTGTGAAACCCTAAGTTTCTATCCAAGGTATCTTTTCTTTGGGAAGCAATTTTGGACAAACTAATCACTTGCGACTTTTAAAAAAATAGAGGATGAAGGATGACTAACTACTGTTTCATGTGCCGTGAGTTGGAGGAATTGGTGAGTCACCTATTACTGCATTATTCTTTTGCAATGGTAATATGGAGCCATTTCCTTGAGCGTTAGGGTGTGGCATGAATCTTTCCAAATTCCTTTAAGGGCTTCTTATCATGTTTGTTGTTTGTGAGGTTGGAGGTCTTCATCTCTTATCTTTAGGCTTTTCTTCGAGGTGGGCCATTGACATCCCTAAGCACAGATATATTTTTAAAGTATCAGAAAACCAAAGGGTTGACTCCTACTATCAAAAAATAGGGGGGATTCCTTAAGATCCCTTTAAAGTAATAAGGACCAAACAATTCTTTATTCCCCGGGAATAGAAATCCGAAATAGTGTTTGGTTGACAAAGAATCCAAAACAATTCTAAGAAACACTCTCATTCTAGAGTAAAAATTGAGAGTAATTTTTTTTCGCTTTTTAAAAACATTTCTTGGGAATAGAAACACGGGCGTCTCTTTTTATATCCATACAAGACGATAGGTTCTCCTTCTTGGGCGTGATAACCAGTGCCAACCTCGTCCCTGCGTCTCCATCAATCTCCGGCGACAACTGTTCCTCCGGCAACCCTTTCTCTCCGGTAAGGTACCTCTCTCTACTGTCGTCCTCGTCCCTCTCATCCCTGGAGGACTTCACCAGCCGAGGCACCTATCCCGTGCTTTCAAGACCTTCTCTCTACTTCATTTCCATGAAAATTTTCTTGTAAAACTGTAGAGCTCGACTAAATCGATCTGTTGCAACCTCCATGATTTGATTAAAACCATATCCATTTGGAAATTTTCTTGCAAAATTGACCAAAGCTAAGTTAGATTGATCTGTAGCAAACCTACAAGATTGGATTAAGCCCATACATATGTCGATTCTCTTGCAAAACTATCAAAAGCTAAGGCTATTGGATATCTTAGTCTGTATTTGTGGAAAGAATAATGATTTGTCAGGGCCCATTCATGGATTTTAGGGATTTGTGTGGTGGGTTTTGCTTAAAGCAGTGTATTGGTTGGAGGCTCACCAACCCTCATTTGAGGATTTGCAGGTTAGGGTTCTTCAAGCTAAGTATAATCCTCTTGAATGTCTGCGACTGGGGAAGATGCAAGTTGTCTTCAATGGAGCTTGTTTTGGTCTCTATGTATGAAGAGCGTGGGGAAGTTGATGTTGCACGTATCATGTTCGAGAAAATGCTGGCAAGGGATGTTAGTGTCTTGGAACGATGATATGTGGGTATGCTTCTAAGGGAGATAGGATCACAGTCAATTGTGATTGAACTCTGGGGAGAGTTCAACCGCACCCACAGGTCAACACGTTTACCTTTTAACTTCTACTAATTGTGGTTAAAATTTATAAACCCTTAGGGTTTAACCGTCTAACCTTAGTTTTTAGAAAAAAAAAAAAAACCCTCAGGTTAAAAATTCTTAATCAGAGTTAAATATTTTTTTCAAAAAGCCAAGATTATATTGTTGTAAAAAAAACCCAAGGGATAGTGAAATTTTAACTACAATTAATAGGAATTGAAAGGGATATGTGTTACACATCATAGGAATAGCCCGGTGGTAGTGTGTCCCCTCATTAGGTGGGAGGTTCTAGGCTCGAGTCGCATTGTGATTTGCCCACACTTTGCTAGAGTAGATACTATCCCACTAACTAGATTGTGCCAAAAAAAAAGAAGGGATACTTGTTGACCTATGGGTGCGATCTGATCTCCTTTCAAGGGCATGGGAAGAGGGCTTTGAGTTGTTTGAAAGAATTAATGCAGATGGGAATATGACATTTAAAATTGAGATCGCTTCTTTGATACCTTGGATTTAATTTTGGGAAATGGAAAACGTCCTCTTGCAAACGGACCACCCAATGGTAAAGCGACGTGTGTATGTTTAACTGTGGTTAAGAAAATTAACCCTGAAAAGTTAAATTTGTTTTGAAATTTGATTGGGAGGTCGGCTAACAAGATTACCTTGCAATCCTAATGAAAATTTAATTTTTTTTTTTTTGGGTTTCATACAAACGGGATTCTATTACTTTTGTTCTTCAGAACTGATTCTGATTGACTTTTGCCAAACGGGTTTTCAACATAGAATTGATCTTCAGAACATATCCTACAAAAGAACAATTTTTCTTAAGAATATGAGAATCACCAGAATTGATGCCAAATGGGCCCTTAGGCTCACTTTGATCTTGGCTATAAAGCTCAACATAGAGATAAGAAGTGGACAGTAACAACTAACAACCACAATTAGATCGACCTATAAAAGTAAAAGATTGATGTACCTCGACACCAAGAGCAAATCGTAAAGAACCAGAAGATCCTCACAAGGGCTGGTTGCTATACATTTTTCCTTTCACATTTACAATTCAATACTTCGCATAGGCCCTGTCATACTATTTTGAATATTGCCTGCCATTTGTTTGTTCAATGTTTTGTAAGAAGCAACGATTATTTCCTTTGCAGTCCAGTTCAATCCACATAAACTGCTAAAACCAGCTGATCTGGAATCACAGATTGGAGAGAGGTTTTTAGGGAAGTTGGGTCAATTGTGTTGTCCATGGCAAACAGCAAATACGAGTATGTGAAGTCCTTCGAAGTCGAAGATGAGGTGATGCTGCCCAATTTAATCATTGTTAGAATCTATGGCTACAATTTTCGCAGGTAAACTAGTGTTATGTTTTTTGAAGATGGAATTGACTTTAGTTTCTGTCATTTGCTAAAGCATTATTTCAACGTCTTACTGATCAATTCACTACCAATGCTGCTCTTGCTCTACCATTTATGCACTTCTTTGTAGCACATGGGTAATTCAAGAAATGAAAACTCACTAATGTGTTCCACCTAGGAAACCAAATGTGATCCTAAACATGCGATCTATTGACAACCCAGATTGCGTTGAGTCTTAAATCCAGCATAAATTGGAGTTCTGTTGCTTGGTTTGCCTGCAATAATGCTGCATCTGGATCTCAAAAGTTTTCTTTTATGGATTTTTGGTAGATTGTCTGAAGACCATGAATTTGAGAAGCCAAATGATGAGCAAGCTTTCAATCTGATGAACTCATGTGCAGCAGCCATGTTAGAGGAGTATCCAGATATAGTCTTCTCATATGGGTTCAATGATGAGTACAGGTACTACCATTTGTTTTTGCAATTGCTAGCTCAATTTCATAGCTATACATATTACATACCCCTTTATATATTATTTGAGTGTTCAGTTTCACTATCTGAAACTTCTTACGTTGCTGGTGTTATGACTTACAGCTTTGTCTTGAAGAAGACAACTCAGTTCTACCAAAGGCGTGCCAGGTTCCTTTTTCTACCTTTACTCTTTGAAATTCTATGATTTTTATGGTGTTGATGCATATAGAATTTATAGATGAATACTCTATCCAGCATGGGAGTACAAGAAGCTGTCCTTCTTGCCTGCTCTGTACACACTGCCTGCACACATGCATGTCTGTCAGGAGACTCGGGACCAATATTTAATGTGGTCCCCACTCATGATATCTCTTGGGTCAAACAAAACTCCACCAGACCGGCAACTTGCAATTATTTTGAGCAGTTAGGAAAACAATCTATAGGTAAACGTCTACAGATCATACGGTTATGTTCGGACTGAAAATTTGACCTAGGACTCTGTGAGATCTCCTTGATAGGATATCTTCAAATGTTGGGTCTGGAATTGACAGCCATTCATGTGTTTCAAGTTTAAGTTTGGCTGAAAGTTTGGCCTTTTGAAGTACTCCCATCCTGATGCGGATATTTTCTAAAGATTCATTTGGATATTCTGATCTCCTACTCCTTTCCTTGCTGACCTGCTCCTAAAATAAAATTTACAGCAAAATAGTGTCCATCACAGTATCGTTCTTCTCTTCCATATATGCCATGAAATGGAAAGAATTCTTTCCTCTTAAAGAGATGAGGTGTCCACCTTTTTTTCATGGGCGGGTCATATGCTGTGCATCGATGGAGGTTCTTCAAGCATATCTTGCATGGAGACAGGATGCCTGTAAGTAATGAGATGACTTACCAGTGAATACTACCAAGCACTTCTTGAAGAAAGATTTCTTGCAAACATTCCATTTAATTAACTGCTCATAAATTCAATCTTCATCCAAGAAGAGATGTGTGAACCCAATGGATTATGACCCACCATTCCTCTTTTCTGTTTACAGGTCACATCAATAACCAGTATAATACTTGTTTTTGGATGCTAGTTGAATCTGGAAAGACTGAAAGGGAAGCACAAGATATTTTAAAGGTGTGATTTTTTTATTTTTTCATGTTATTTTGAAAAGTTTCTCTTTATGGGATTCCTGTTTTCTGTGCAGAAATCTGCTTTATAAACTTTATTTCCATTTTTTCTGTTAGTTGTTTCAATTTTATTCTTTTAGTTTCAGGGGATTCGTTGTTATATTCTATTCTTTCCATGTGCTTTGGTATTACTGTACATAAATCCATAATCATGATCAAGTTTTGTGGATGGAAGGACAGGAAGGCGGCATTCACCTTGCATATTTTCTGCACATGGCACACATGCAGGATAGTTAACTTCTTTGATTGGTAATAGTGATTTCATTAAAAAGAAAGGTAGATTCACAAATTGTGAATCACAAAGAAACTAAGCGAGTAAGCGAAAACTAGATACTAAAACAACAAAAAACACAACACAAATAACAAATACCACACTCCCCTGCTGCCACTAGGAAATAATCTCGTCTAGCCCTATCTCCACCAAATCAAATTTAGCGGTGACCCAATCCCACAATAGGGCACGCGAGCGGGAACACGCTCTCTCAATAGACGACGAGGAATTCTCAAACACCCTCCTATTCCGCTCTTTCCACAGGGACCATGAAACCACCCCTGGAAGGAAAGCCCAAATCAGATTGATCGGGTTATCTAACGAGATTGAGAGCTAACAGGATAACAAGGCCCAAAAGAACGAGGGGAAAACCCAAGCGACCCTGAGCTGAGAAAGAAAATACAGCCAGAGACTCCTCGCATAGAGGCAATGCACTAGCAAATGGTCAACCGATTCCTACTCCATCAGGCACAAAAAGCAGTGATTAGGAAGACACCAACCTCTTTTTCCCAGGTTGTCCAAAGACAGGATATTTAATACTTGTTTATTTAAACTTGGTCGAGTTTCAAAATGCCAAACAACCTTTTGCAATATAGCAGCCGAGTGAATCTAAGCTGAATCCTGTTGTACTTTGGTTTTTAAAGCAAGATTTAGATTTTCCTAATTTTAGTTTTGCCACTTTAGGGATAGGCATATAAAAAATATCCAATGTTCTTTTCTTCTTTTACTCACTCCATTTGTGTTATTTATTTTCCCCATACAACATTCTCTACAACGTATTCTCCCATGCCATGCTTTGCGTTGCACTCTGGTTCCAAGCGCAGTTTTAAAAAATTTGCAAAATTCTATGACACGAATCCTAATCTGTTATGGAAGATCAAGATTTGTGTTGCCAACCCGAAATAATTGGGATAAATTATTGACGATGATGATGATGAACATCCTCTACAACAGATTCTATCTAGCTCTTTCGAATTGGTTATACAAATTTTCTTATAAAAAGTGCTCATTTTCATCCCTACTTATCATTATATGCTTTAATTCTACAGGGTACTCAAAAACAGGATAAAAATGAACTCCTTTTTAAACAGTTTGGTATCAACTACAAAAATCTACCTGAAATGTTTCGCCAAGGATCTTGTGTTCTCAGGAAAAAGGTACATTCCATCCATTAAATGAGAGCTCATACTATTATCTCAATTTCTTTTGTTCATTAGTATACAATTATTCTAAATATTTTAAACCCGTACAAACAAGATCATAGGCCATATTTAAGTCCAGTCTGTAGATCATCACCCCTTCCATTGTTAATACTGTATTCAGAATCAGAAACCTAATTTTGATTCATGTAACTACTAATTGAAGAATTATTAAGTTTTAATTGTATACATGGCCTACTTTCCTTTGTATAAAACACATTTTCTAACTTCTCAAGCTGAATATGTATTCCCCCCCCCCCTTCAGGCAGAAGATATCGTGAAGTACAATGAAAGTGGAAATCCTATTAAAAGATTGCGGAGGAAGGCCATAGTAGTCCATTCTAATAATATAGCCAGCCGAAGCTTTTGGGATGAGCATCCAAGTCTCCTCAACGAATTAGGTCAATTTGGAGAGGGTATCGGCAGAGTTAAACCTGAGTATGTCAAGTCTTTCCAATTCGAAAACAAGTTGATGCCATCTACTTGGATTGTGGTTAGGATCGATGGCTGCCATTTTCACAGGTAAACTATTTCTATGCTTGGCAACAGAATTGACCGTAGTTTGTATTCCTATATAACATAATTAATTTATATATTGTTACATTTATGAAAAGACACCACACTATTTCAATGTGTTACTGGTCAATGCATCACCAGTGGAGGTAGAAGCTCCAGTAAGCATAGGATCTTATTATGCGTTACTGGTTATGCCGGTGTGTGCGTAGTACATGGTTAATGCAAAGAACTTGGGCTTTCTATTTGATGACCACCCTCCCACTCTTCTATACTCATATGTTGAATGAATTCCTTTGGAAGGTCAGTAAAATTATACGGCATGCAATCCAGACAAAATCTGTAGTTCAGTTGGTCACTTGGTGGGACAATCTGATTAATCAGTTATGGCCTTGGGGATCTTCTATGTGAGATCCATTAAGTAGTGGCCCTTGTCATTCTCAAATTTATTGTAGAAGTAGGTCAAACGTGCAGACATTTTGACTCCCCTAGTATTCTTCTTCCTGGTTGTACGTGGATGTCATTGTGGAATTTCACATGAATTTCATTAACCGCTAAACCTAGCTGTATCTTGCAACAGTTGTTCCCATGGAGCTTCTTTAATTAGTAGTTTTTCTAATACTCGTTTGTCACATTTTCCCCTGTTATGTATATAGGATTTCAATTCTGAGAGAAGAAGATGAGATTATAGGGAGAATTAAGAAGTGTTTATGTCTTGCGTTTCAACTCTTAGAATAGTCATGTTATTGATTAATTAGTATTGAAAAAGTCCACCATGATTTAGCTATAAAGTTAAATAGAGCAAGTAATCAAACAATTGAATAATTAGTATTCACTTAAACTGTGAAACATCCCCAGATCGTGTTAATGCTAGATCTTTGATGCTTTAGTGTTCTAATGCTTGTTTAGCCTGTTAAGATGCTTCAAACAAAACTCAAAGAGTTTGGTTTATGGTTGCTGATAGATTTTCTGAAGTTCATGAATTTGAGAAGCCGAATGATGAGCAAGCTTTGAATCTGATGAATTCATGTGCAGTGGCCATGTTAGAGGAGTTCGTAGATATAGTCTTCTCATATGGGGTCAGTGATGAATACAGGTACAACAGTTGTTTCATAAGTTTGTTACACGTACTGTTATCTCAACTCCGATAATTTTATCCATTCACATAATATCTTAGTGGTATCTTATAGCATTTTCAACTTTTTACATTGTTGATTTTATAACTTGCAGCTTCGTTTTGAAGAAGACAACTCAGTTCTGCCATAGGCGTGCTAGGTTTCTCTCCCTATATCCCCACTGTAACTTCTAGTATTTCCTTGGTGTTTAGGAATATGATTGTGTTGGAATACTCAAGTAGGTGCAACTTTGGTCAGGTTCAACACGAGCCCAACTGAACCAAATCTAGTTTTGGTCGGGTTTGGGTTGGCCTTTTTGAATCTGAGCCCGACAATATATGTTACGTGTATGATACATATTATATATCATATATGTATATACATGAACAAACCTAAAATTTTTTTGGTTTAGTGATATGAGCATTGCTTTGGGTCAGTGTTTTGAAAAATGGCCCGGCCTGGGCTGTTGAACTGGTCAAACTGGGAACCAACCAGTCAACCAGTCCCCAAAAACATTTAAACCCGGACTTCTTCAAAACTGGCCTGAGAACTGGGAACCGGAAGAACTGGCTGGTTCAACCGGAAAACCAGTGATAAAAACTGGTCAGAAAAAGTTAAAATAACATTTTTTTTAATAATAAAAGGGCATGGTTGAGCCGGTCATCTAGGAACCGACCACCCAGCCGGCTTGACGGCCGGTCCGGTTATAAAAACATTGCTTGGGTATGAGAGGACATGAGTTCAACTCTTATATACGGCTTTACTAAAGCCCACCAAAATAAAATTATATGATTGTGTGTTTATGCCTAACATGATCTTTTCCTGCCCAATCCTTCAATCCAACTCAACTTGAGTTGGGCTAAGAAATGAGCACCATGGGTCAATTCTTGCATGGAGCTACAGGCTTAAGGTTCTGCTCTTAGGGTTGGGCTTAGGTTGCCCCTGAAGTCGTGGAAACCTGCCCAAGTTGCACCCCATACTCAAGTCAGGATTGGAAGATGGGAAGAAGCCATCCCCTTGTCTTTTTGGTGTTCCTGGCACAGATACAGGAAGGTTGGGACCCACCATTGATGGGTTCCACATTGGAGCCTCTTGTGGGCAAGAAGTCCACCACAGCACAGACCATCATAACAAAGTAATCTGTTGTACTTTGAGCTGTTAGAAAAGAAGTGGCAAACAGTCTAGAAAAAGGTCTGCAAATCAGTCAGATATGTCGATCCAACATGGTAACTTTGTGACTTGGGACTTGGGAGATCTCCTTGATGGTAGCTTTCCAAGCGGTGGGTTTAATTGTCACATGTTTGGTAGAGGCTGAGAGTCCAGATTTCTTCCAGTCCTTTCTGTCTTGATGTGTGCATTTATGTAAGAAATGTTCTGTTGCAATTGCTCATTTTAATCCTCTACTTGATTCGATATTTGACTTGCTCGGTTGCTCCCAAAACCACCTCTGCAGCGACATGGTGTCCCTCATTGTATCTTTCTTTTCTTCAATGTATGTGAGGAAATGGAAGGATTTCTTCCCGCAGAAAGAGTTGAAGTATCCGCCTTCTTTTGATGGACGGGCTGTTTGCTATCCTTCATCTGAGATTCTTCGAGATTATTTGGCCTGGAGACAAGTAGATTGTAAGTATTGGAATCATTTAAGCTGTGAAACCGATCCAAACACTTCTACAAAAACAGATCCTTCCGTACATTTGGGTTGTCTAGCATATCATAATTCTTCTTTCATCCCTGCCACATCACATGGTTGTAACTCAGAGGACATAACGTGCTATCTCCCTTTTTATTTTGCAGGTCACATTAACAATCAGTACAATACTTGTTTCTGGATGCTAGTTAAGTCAGGAAAGACCAAAAGCGAAGCGCAAGATACTTTAAAGGTGCTAAAATATTGTTTATGCTTGTTTATAGGAAGGTTCTTTCCTTTATAGGTGTTCCTGGTTTCTATACTGAATCTGCTGTCTCATTAATCTTTTCTTTTGTTATATGCTCTACTTGTTGTCTGTCTTTGCTTCCAGATTTTCTTTGTTATATTCTGTTCGTTCATGTGGTTTGGGTATTGTTGTCTTTATGGAATTCCATAGGCCCTTTCATAATGATTTAGGTGAACTTTTGTCATCAAATTTCCTTTAAGAGGAAAATTTACATCATCATCATGGTAGAGTTGGAGAAGCGCTTTCCCTTGCCTCTTCTGGACACTTGGCACCCTAGCATAGTTTGTACCAGCATTTGATCGGTCCAATCGAGGAGATCTTCCAGTTTAAAAACCTCCAAATTAATTTATTTTGGACCGTTTGCCATATCTTTTACTGACCATTCAATTAAAACAAAATATATTAGATTCTTAGGTACATTCAGTTGAATAGACTTGGAAAAACATTTCCCCTAAATATGGTCCATAGAATGGTGGGTCCTGGTCCATTTCATGTATGCTAATGTAGGTTCACAGAACATTTTGGTCTATAAGAATTTGATTTCAGGTCATTATTTCACAACTCAATCAGTGCTAAATTATCTTCCAAGGTAATGGGTTTTGCTGTTGATCGGTTTCCAAATACTTGAATGCAAATTAATGTAATTAGCTCATTTGCAAACTCCAACTGAACTTGAAAATATAGATTTCTGGTTTTTGTTCTGATTTTCAAATGGGGGCAGATTAACATTTCTTTAAAGCACTTTGTGTAATCTTCCAACCTACTTTTTATCTATAGTCTATACCATCCCGGCATCTGTTGCAACGGAAGAAGTTGGAAAAGGTTGAATGGGATTTACTCTGGAATGAGGGAGTTGAATCTAAAAAGTACCTCTTGGTTGACTAGAACTCCAATGTTTCCCATTGATCAGTGGTGGTCTGGGGTAAAGCCTTTGGTGGAGGTCAACAAAATGCCTTTGAGGAAGTGGCTGTGGCATTTTGGGACAGAAAGAAAGAGCATGTGAGGGGAAGTGATCTCTGCTAGTATGAGAAATTGATTTGGAAGTCTTGGAGAGGTTCGCTGCTCTCATGGGGTGGCCTATGGAAGGCCATCATGCATATTTGGGATGAGTTCTCGAAACACATTAGATATAGAGTGGGTAGAGGGGGATGGGATTTCATCTGGCCCTCGCCAGAGGATTTCGTCTGGCTCCGGTCCCACATGTCAACACGTGACCCTTTTGAGTTTTGACCCCCCTTAACTATGGTTAAGCTTTACTAACACTTAGGGTTCAACCATGTAATCTTGGTTTTTAGGAAATAAAACACAAAATTTTTAACCACAGGAGTTATTTTTTTAACAAGGGTAAAAGGGCAGTTTAAGGGCCTTCGTGAGTGGGCCAGACAGTTTTGGTCTGGTGAGTGCCAGACCAAATCCAATCCCGAGTAGAGGGGACCACAATAAGTTTTGGGATGACCTTTAGTGTAGTCGGTCAACACTTAGAGAGGATTCCGAAAATTTGTACTTGTTGGCTTTAGACAAGAGTGCCACAGTAGCATCTGTTTGGTGTCCTAAGCTTAGACATAATCGTAGTGATTGAGAGATTAATGGTCTCTGTGTCCTTGATCGTCTCAAAGTAATCATTTTGTCTCGTCAATATGACCGATTGTGGACTAGAAACAAAAATGGTCAGTTTACAGTGAGATCATTTTCTCAACTCTTGTGGATAACCTTCTCTTTTATTTCCCTACAGATCTTTGTGGAACCTTGGGTTTCCATCTAAGATATCTTTCTTCTTGTGGGCAACTTCTTTGGACAAGATTCTCACTTGTGGCTATTTAAAAAATAGAGGGTAGAGAATGGCCTCTTGTTTTATGTACTTTGAGTCGGAAGAATTAATGGATCATTTGTTGTTGCATTGTCCATCTGCTTCTGGTTTTTGGAGTCACTTCCTATCGCGGCTAGGGGTTATTTAGGTCTTCCTTATTTGATTACCAAAAAAAAGGTCCCTAGTTCTTTTCAGAACTTCTTATCTATTGGCTCTCGATGAGGTTGTAGTTTCCACTCTCTATTTTGTAGGCCCTATTTTCAGAGGCCAAAGCTTGGACCATTTGGAAGGAGAGGAATAGGAGGGTGTTTGATGAGCCCCTAGGTTTACCCCTATGTAATGCATTTACTTTGTTATAGTTATGCTCACATCTCCATCATTCTTTCTAAATTTTCCCTCTATTCATGTTATGCCATTTCCTAACATTTGATAATATATAAGCCCTGGATCTTCGTTCTGTGATTGGATTGTAATACAAAATATTCTGATGACCAGTGCTAATTCTGCCCTCAATGTTTTATCCTATAATCCTGTAGGGTACTCAAGCACGAGAGAAAAATGAACTGCTTATCCAACAGTTCGGTATCAACTACCACATGCTACCGGCCATGTTCCGCCAGGGATCCTCTGTTTTCAGGAAAAAGGTTACTTTCTATCTTAGCAAAGGAAAATATATACTCCGTAATCTAATTTGAGTGTTATACACTGTAGATATATTGTATATTGTCATAGTTAGGGTCATGGCACAAATACAAGGAGTTGGGACAACATTTTCTGGATCTCACCAATGACATATCCTTTGGAATATAATTGAACAGATTGGATAATATTTACCATTGAATCTAATCACTTTCTTTTGTTTGTCAAAGAATTTCCAGAAAAGAAGTCCATTAGTTTGAGTTACTGCTGGCGTGGAGTTTTCTAGATAGGACTTTGATAACTTTGGTCTGTCGGCATTTCTTTACACAAGATAGGGGCAGTTGTGCTTTGTTCCTTTTTTTTTCCAGTGTTCTTTTTTCCCTTTTGGTGGCCAGTTCATTACTTGGTGAACCTTCTTGGGACGTTTCTTATTTATTTATTAACACATATTTTACTGATACAAGAAACGGTGTTTACTCTTAAGATCTTTAAGGCGGGACTGTATTAAACCCAACTGGATGGTTGTTGGCATTTTATTGACGGTTTTCCATATGTGACAAGCATGTTTTATCTCAGATGATTAAAATATCGTATTTTGTAAACCTTGGCCTCAGAGAGGAAGTGTGATATACCCATCGATGCTTTGAATTATAGTTAAGTTGTTCTGTCATTGTCCGGAAATTAATTCAGTCTTCTTGGATTCATGATTCGAGGATGATTACTCTCTATTCTACATGGCCACTCTACATTCCCTTGTACATAGTTCTTTCCCTTTGGACTTTTCTACATGTTGAGCTGATATAATAATATCCACATATTTAACATTCAGGAGGGCAAGACTGCAATGGACAAGGGTGGAGATCCTGTTGAAAGATCTCAGGTGAAAGTGATTGTAGACCATTGTAATATAATTGAGACAAGATTTTGGGACGAACACCCAAGCATCCTCGACGAGAATCCTTTTTCCAGCATACAAACTGACTCTGCAACAGTATTCAGTTAAAACTTGTATGTTCTGAATATTTTGGTCAGTTTTATAACATTTATGAAATTGCAATTGGTGGGTGTTCCACAGTTTAGAAATGCCAAATGCTTGTTAACCGAAATTTCGTACTTCAATTTGGAAAAAAAAATTATACTTGGCCACATAATATGAAAGCTGAGGCGATAAACAGAAAGACATTTGTAATTTTGAGCATGTAAATGGTAGTTCCACTCATGCAGGGACGAGATCATGGCATTAGTATTTGTTCTATTGAACTTTTTGGCTCACTGCATTGTTCCTATTATTTGAAAGAGCTTTACTGTGGTTGTTACCAGGAGGAACCTAGATATCGCCTTGAAGATCTGTCCGCCCCAAAATCCTAACATATAATTTGAGGTGTGGAAAGGGAAAACCTCTCATTTAAAACTGAACTGCTGGTTCATATATATCTACATCAAAGGTTTTATGTGATAATATATACATAACAATATATCTGTTTCTACCTTGATACAAAATATGTTCTAAATATACAAGGAAGATTACAAACTAAACATGAACAAAATATACAAAACATACACCTACAGTGTGAAAAACTCTAGCAAAAGGTGACTCCCGAGTCAGCTTCACCACTATCTTTAACTAAGATATCCACACTCATCTATAAATTGCTCTGCAAGATAGAAATTAATATAGGAATGATCTTTCAAAAAAAAAAAACAGAGATAGGAGTGAGCATGACAGCCCAATAGACATATTACACAACCTCTAAATAGTCATTAAGTATGAATAAATAGAAAACAATAAATTTGATAATTATCGGCAAAACATATACACACCTGTGCAAAGCGCCCTCTTCAGTCGGAGCATATTCCAATACTTAACTGGTGTGGAATCGCATTGTTAGCCTTTTATCGCGGGCCGGGCGGCTTCTCCTATGACCTATCTTGAATTTCCGGCCGGGCGATGACAAGCCGTTACCTCCCATGTACAGTGCGGGGTCTGCCCAAGCCCTAGTTTTCTGGCTCAGGTCGCCGTTAGCCGCTTACACGTTGGCCAAACGTTTGATGTGTGCAAACTTTTATAGGATCCTACAAAAATCCAGGACGGACTACCTCCTACCCTCGCGTCTATAAATGTCAATCTGGTGAGCATGTGATCCTTAGTTAATCTCTATAACAAAACAATTCCTACACACAAGGTTCCTCATAAAAGAAATTGGGACTTCCCGGATCCCCGATAGAGATACATATGTAGATACCTATATAAGTCTATTTAATTTATAGAAAAATAACGGCTAATTAAATTTTCAAAACTCTCAACCACAACCAAGTATGCTAGAAAGGTCCTGCATTCAATTCATATTCATGTCGTGTCCAATAATGCACAATTCAATTCATATTCATGTCGTGTCCAATAATGCACAATTTGAATCATCTGGATAGATTGACACCCTGACATTGAAAAATATGAATCTCAATGTTTATAACTAAATAAAATACAAAATTTAGTTTTCTGAAAACTAGATTCATTAAGCTTAATTTCATAACAAATAGGACGATGTGAATTCTTGGAAAATTGTCTAAATAGTTCATCTAACATGGAACAGTAAACTGTCAAAGTACAGACAGAACCACTTATGGTAAAAAGAAAAAATCATAACTCCCTGGTCTGAACTCTAAATGGATCAAACTAAATTGGTATAGAAAGCTAACTTAATTATGTAACTAAGAAAATTAATATCAGTCTTAAATTGTGTCAGGAATAGTCTCGGTCACCTAATCAAGTTACGTGTTGTTATGCTGTAGAAAATATTTGACAACATAAAAACGTGTTGTTTTAGACTTGTGTAGGTCTCTATATAATTCCTAAATTCACAAGATAAATCACAGATATGTACGTGCCTGATACGAATTTTTTTTAAAAAAAACCTCATCTCAGTTGGAGTTCTGTAGAGCTCAGACAATTCGTTTTACCTAACCTAGTGAGAATTATGTAAATTTTGTAGAAATGATCTAGTGTTAAAAAAAAAAAATACAACTAAATTTCTAATCTGAAATTACCGTACAAATTCATTTTAAACCAACAATTTGTACAAGAATATATACCATACAATCAATCTAATTGTACTATAGTGCATCAACCCTAATTATACTTTGGATAATCTGATCGAGTCCTATACAAGTCCGATTCGTACAATCTTATAGTTGAATGTTATTGGTTTGATATGATCTATAAGATGGCACATTCACTGACTTTCAAAAACTTTCCAAGAAAGCCTCAAATTCAATTAGTCGCTCTTGAGCATTCCAAGGGTTAACCAAAATGTTTGATGACAATGTCGGAATTGACTTGCCAAGTTTATTAAAAAAAATTCAGGGTTTTACAAGATCACTTAGTTGGCACCTGTGAGGCTGTTTTCTGCTACATCATAAATCACTCATTCACTCATTCAGTGAGACTCGAACCTTGTCCTTCTCAATGTAAGGAATACACATTTTTGCCACTTTTGTCGGCAGACCTACAAGGTAGGCATTGGGAAAACATGACAACTTACAAATAAAAAAGTTTCAATAAGCAATTCTATTCATTTTCCTTACCCTTTTTATATAATTTTCTTTAGGCCTTAATGCCTCATCACTTGTTCTAAGTTTTCTTGACAACCTGGAAACCATTTCAAAGGAGGTAAAATATAGTTGGGAACACAAAAGAAAAAATGGTGTTTACATAGAATTATATACAAATTTAGTTTCCTAACTATTTGGATAAAATGATGTTTAATTCAGTTAGAATTAAAGCATTAAATAAAATTTGAAATGAAAAACAAAAAGAGGAACTGTCAAGTGACATGAGAATAAGAGAATCCTCCCGCCTATTAGCACATGTGGATGTACAGTAGACTGTAAAGGGACTAAAAGAGTATATCCAAACAAACTGACCATACTGACTGTACTAATGTAGGTAAATGATGACTACCAAAAAAAAAAAAAAACTGACTGTTTCGCAAAAAGGAGATCATATTTCTGTAAGGATTTCCCCATAATGCTCATGATTTTGTTATGTGAGAAATATTCATTTATGAGGTGTTTATCTCACGTGGGGTGAGGGTATGTGTCATTCAAAGTGAAAGTAGGAGTCAAAACATGGTATGAGAAGATGTGGCAATAAGGGAGGTCAAGCCAACGTTCTAGTGGAAAGAGGATAAAAAGCCTGCAATACCGTGAATAGAGATGGAGACGATGGTTTAGGGAAGAGAGTTTGAAGATTTGGGTGCGCAATCGCATAAAGAATGGATTCTCAAGGAATGTGATTTTAATATTGGTGTATACATGGCAAGAAATTATTGGGGTGCTCGTAGCAGCACCCTTTTTAAATTATAAAATCAATTACACCACTAGTACCTTTTAAAAGATAAAATCAATTATACCACTTGCTCCAATGATATGGTGTGGCCTATAATGAGGAATTTCCGGTTGCTCCAAGGATTTTCCCAGATTAACCAGTGTGGTGGTTTGCGGGCTCACGTCACATCCTCGGGGATTAGTCCTGACGGAAGGGTTGGGGATACCTGGTTACAAAAAAACACCAAAAAAAAAAAAAAAAAAAATCTTAGGAGATTGTGCAATGGGATTCTTTTGTACACTAGAGGAAGTGTTAGGCACACTGATGCAGCCATCATGAGATAACGATTGCCAACTTTTTGAACCCAATCTAATTATTTGTGCACCCGTCATGAAATAATGATTACCAACTTTTTGAACCCAATCTAATTCTATGAAACATTGATTAAAATTAGAGTACCAAAGTAAATATACAAAGAGGGTGAATATCCACATCAACTTAGGAACATGAGATGATACAGGTTAACTTCGAACAAGGGTACATCATAGGTCAACAAAACTGAAATTTTATTACCTCTTTTATAACCTAAATCAAGATGGATCCCTCTGTATTAGATGACCACTAATGATCTTGCCACTAGGATTTTGTGATTAATAGCAGACTTATATAGGTCCTGCCGTTTTAGTACTATATGATGCACTAAGCAAGAATGAACAATACTGTCCCACATTGGCGAAAATTCAGATTAAGATGCTTCGAAGGCGACCATAAACATGGACTCTAAAAAACAGTCCCATAGCCATAAAATTTTAGATAAGAGATGCACTAAGCAAAATTGAACTAAATAGACTGCAATGCAATCCAAGAACTCAGATTAATGTACTTTGAAGTTTGAAGAGTAACGTAAATATGATAAATTTTTTGATAAGAGATGCACTAAGCAAAAATGAACTATATAGACTGCAATGCAATCCAAAAACTCAAATTAATGTACTTTGAAATTTGAAGAGTAACGTAAATATGGAATGTAAAACAGTCCCCAAAACATAAAATTCATAATGAAAGATGTATCAAGCAAGGATAAAATATTAAGATTTCAATAAAGACCTAACATTAGCGAAAACTTAGATTAGAGGTAATCCAAAAAGGGTGTAAACATGGGCTATAAAATAGTCCCATAAACATAAGCTCCGGATTATACCAAGCACTAAAATGAGCATGAAAAATATGAACTGTAATATAGTCCCAACAACCAATATAACAGCCATTTAAAAGCCAAAACCCCTGAGTTTTGGTTCTCTAAAAACCAAGAATATAGATGCTCTTCATTCAAGTACATGACAAAAGACTATATCTCCAATAAAAATCAGAGTAAACCCATATCAAGCAAATTTAAATTACCATAGAAATCATACGTATAAAGGCTAATGTGCATTCTCTATAGACGACTAGACCAGCCCCAAGCATGCTCATTATTACATCTCCAAGAATAACCCACAAAACTATTTTTATTAACCTAAAATCAACTTACTCCATAGAACGACCATGATCTAGATTTTGCCAAACCGGAAATGGCCAACAAATCTGGGTTTTATTAACCCAAAATCTGTTCATGTTGCAAACTCTAGAATAGTCACAATCTGGACAGTATGAAAGAAAAAAAAAATCTGCATAAAACACCTACTCAGCGAGACAACCTAGTAGAATCATCCATGCTTGCTGTGAATTTATTCTATCGATGAAATTCTACATTACAAAAAAAAAAAAAATGAAAGACGTGAGAAAGAAACTCATTCAAGTGTTGCGGGTTAGTATTCGGGTTTCCAAAATAAATCCATAAAGTAACAACCTTTTCCCTTCCCAATTTGTTGACAATTCAGGATTAGATGAAGTTCTTTTATTTTGGGAGATACGAAAACTTTTCTATGATTTGGATTAAAGGGGGTTATTTATAGATAATCATGGCCAACGACTTCTAATTTGATTAGGAATCAAAAATCAATCGGATTGGGCCAAAAACTAATCAGATGATTCAGATTAGCATCGTTTTTGGGATTATCCGTTGAAAATGGGGAACAGAATGGTGTTAAACCATAGTTGCTGGGAAGCTATATCCAAGGTGGGAAGGTCGCTTCCCTGGAAGCTCGTTTCCCAGACTTGCTTCCGCTCGCTTCCATCAAGTCCTATTTAATGGCCAAAGGGGGCTATATATCTAGGAAGTAACAGATAGACCTTAGTCTAAAGCTTACGACATAGATCCTACGCAAGTATCGTTAGATTGAAATCTAAGGTTGTATGACAACTATTTCTCCAAAATATCTCTTGTAAGATCAAATTTAAAGCATGATTGGTCATCCTAATATAATGGGAACAATGCATTAATATTTATTTCTCATTTCCCATTTCCTAAAAATTGTTTGAGCCTCGCTTCTCGCTTCTCACATTCGCTTCTCATTTTGGTAACTATAGGTTAAATAGGGATGTCAATTTTTTTTAAAATGACCCGAATTATTATCATTTTAACAAAAACGACTGTTGTTTTTAGTGAAAAACGAGCATGGACATATTTGAAAATTTTGAATATTTAAGATGCATTTGATATTTTTGATAAAGTTTAGGAAATGCTATTAAAAAATATTTGTAAAGAAATTTGAAGGGTAAATTTGGATTAGAGGTCTTATATGTAATTTTAAGAGATAGGAGGGGGTTCTAAGGCATTTTGATAATTTTAAGAAATAGGGACAGTTTGATAATTTTCAAAACTTGAGGAAACTTCGTAAAAATGATTGAAAATGTATGATTTTATATTAGATACGTTATTTTGGTTAGTTTAAAGGGAATTGGCAAAGAAAACAATAGCATTCTTCTTGGATCAATGACCATGCAAAAATTGGGTGCTGACAGTTATATTTTTATGTGGTTGCACTTGTAACAGGTGAAGTGAATCCACATGTCATTTTCTGCAGGTTAGTGAATGGGTTAATACGTTTAAGGCTATTACCCTAGTACTCCCCTCACCCATTTCATTAACCCTATGTTTGGTTGTCGAGAAAATAAGTAAAAATATGGAAAAGAAAAGAAAATTAGACAAAATACAACTAAAATTTGTATTAGAAATCTAACATTTTATTTTCTTTTCCATATTTTCACCTATTTCCTCGGCAACCAAACATAGCATAAGTGAATAAAGTAAGAGAAAGAGACAATAAAACACTAGAAGTAGTGACAAAACCTCCCAAATCATACCAATATGGAGTAATCAGAGTAACTTCTTTACATAAACGAGTTTAGAGTGCTCTTATTTGCTATCCTCCTTTAGCTATTCTTAGAAGTATGAAGTCTGACTTGCCCAAGTAACTGGTTTCAGGAAATCAATCTTTACAAAGCATATTTAGTGCATTATACTTGCATTTGGGAAGTAACAGAAATGCAGTAGAGCTTAGAGAATCAAGCAGCATACCTGAAACTCAAAACATGAACGGAAGAACAAATCGTTAACTCGTTAAGTGAAAGATATTGTATAGGTGGTTGTGGGATCACAATGCCTAACTGAATAGCTTTGTTTTTTCGTGAATCTATTTGAACACCCCTCTTATGATACAACCTTTCCACATTTCAACAAATTTTAATCACAGTCCAAGATTTTCACCTTGACTCTCATGCTTCTACAAACTGTTCTTGGTTTTTCTTTGTGCAGTGAATTTTGAGATTCGGTATAAGGTATGTGTTGGCTATCTCTACACAGAAGACCATTTCCTATCTTGAACTTCTATATTGCAATGCAAACTTGACCCCTCAGGAATTCCCAATGGTGGGTCCTGACATGAACAATTATCAACATTGTAAAGCTCCCACTCCCTGATTCCACACTTCTCCAATGCAGAAACTAACCTTGGGCTCTCCTTCTCATTCGGATACTCCCCATTTGGGCTAACAAGAACTGCCCCGGTATAAGATTGCCCAGCAACTCGAGCAGCCCCACTATAGTGAAATAAACCCCAACTAAGATCATTGGAGACATCCACAATTGTCCAAAACTCATTTGATACTACACCATTATCCAAGACACTGAAGTAAAACGTCCCTGGAATTTTGCTTCTCTTAACCCGATATCGACGCCTCCTCCAAACCATGCTCCCTTCCAAGGTTCTGACTTGAAAAACCGGCTCGTACCAGAATGACCCTCTAGCTTTGCCCCTATAGAAGAGCTGGTACTGGCACGGGAACTGATCGTAGGCCGGATTCTGCCCTGCCACAACACGCCAACTCCAATCCAAATTACCCAACCAACCCACAAAGAGATCTTCAGCAACTTCATGACACAAGTCCTCTCCTCGAAATTTAACCATCGGAGGCACGTAAGGTTTGTCAGGGATCTTTGCATCCAATTCAAGACAGTTGTTCTTCTGCAATACACAGAGAGAAAATGCTTCTAGATTTGGATTCTCGTACGAGGCGATACACCGATAGTTACAAACCTGATCTACTGGACTACATTGGTTCAAGCATTGAAGCGCTTTCCTACAGTCGGGATCCAAGAGACAGTTCAGTATCTGCGGTCCACAGTTCTTCACCATGCAGTTAAGCGTTGAGAGGCCCTTTGACCTCAGGTTCTGCAGGATTGGAACTGGCCTTATGTAAGCATTGATTATCACTAATAAACAGAATCTTATATCATCAGAATTATGGCGGTCCCATGCCTCAGATACTGTTCGGACCACTTCTACTGATTCATTTGTGTTCTTCGCTTGCGAAATTCCAGCTACTTTGCTAAATATGTTTCCTTTGGTTTCTTTATGAATAAACGATCCTCCTAGTTTGTTAGTCAAACTCTGGGCAGAGTCGAAGCAGATGATGTTTTGGATGTTTTTGCTGTTTGTCTGGACCCATTTGACTGATTCTTGATTTTGAACGGAAACAATCACCAAGATATCTGCATGGGATAATTCGCTACGGAGAATTTCTGCCCTCTGACCATTATATTGAAAGAGGTTATCAGTAAATACAAGCATTTCATATCCTTCATCAACCCATTTCAGTTTATTTGCCTGCATGTGCAAAAACAAGGTGTCATAGAAGCAAGTTATAACACATGGAAAAACATTTGTTACATCAACGAAATGATTTTAGATGGACAGAAGGGGATACTTGAGCTCCCCTTCTTAGATCTAACATGTCTGTCCTACACAGTCTATACCAACATAGTAACAAAGTTCGGGAATTATTCCACGGGGTTTAAGTTCGGAAAAAATCGGCAAATTTCAGCAAATTTGGAATAAGTTCGGGAAAATAAAAAATAATAATATTAAAAAAATAAGAACATGATACCAACTAATTCGTCTACCAATCAGGAATAATTCAGCAGTTCATGAATTAATTGCAAACAATTCGTCAATTCAGGAATAATTGGTCAGATCGGGAAAAGCTCATTGTTTAATACTTTTATCCCTAAAAAATGAATTATTCGGGAATAATTTTCAAATTTTGTTACTATGTATACCAACACATACAGTCATGCGGAAACACATTTGGAGTTGACAAAGTGAAATAGAGAAAAGATTAGAAGAGAGAGAAAAAAAAAGATGAAAAATAGAACACGGGAATTATGTGGTACGTCACCCTTAGAGACTACATTCACTATGAAAATATTACAAGTACAAAAGCTATCCCAAAAAGCATCTTGACCAAGACTATATAGAATCTCAAACCCAATCCTAAACCACCTAGAATAGTAAGTTCTAATTGTATTCCAACCTGGTAAAGGAAAATAAATACAAGATATCCACCCAAAATATAAAACTATGCAGGTTTTACCGACATTCTATATCCAGATCCGATCCAATCCGATTATAATCGGATTCCACCGATCTGATCCGAATCCGATCTGATGGATCACATATAGGGTCCAAAGTCTGGCTAATCGGATCGGATTCGGATCGGATCCGGATCATGATCCGGTCCATTGACAGCCCTAGTTTTACCCGACAAAATACCCATATATTTCATTTGAGGGCATTGAACCAAATCACCCCAGGCACTTGAGATTCTGCAACTATTAATTATAGGGACCGAAGCGGCATTGTAATTGATTGGAGCCACAGAATTAGGGGATAGAATTTGACACACAAACATGACTACATGACTCATAGCTTTCCATATCATTTGACAATCCGATCATGGCCTAATTTAGTAGGACTGTCATATGTGGAACCAACCCTAACAATGGTGGTTCTCATTCGCATTCATGTACGTCATCACAAACAGGTACACCCTCTATGTGTCAAATTTACATATAGGGCAAAAGCAGAAGTTTAGATCTATCCTTCCATATTAATGGATTAGACATGCCTTTTTTGAACCCTAGCAAAGAATGAAACAAATAAAATGACTGAGAACAACCAACAATGTAGTCTATTTTTACCCAGAGGGTCTCTCAAGGAGGACCTGTCTCAATGATAGTTCCCATCTAAGTGTGCAGAACCAATGGGAGCAAGAGTGCCAAATTTAGAAACACCTAAGGTTTGGGGTACATGTGTTTTATCATTTATGTGGAAAGTGGAAACACGATCATAGAGTTGATGTGTAAAACAAATAGAAAATAAGAGAGAACAAACACAAAGCACGAGATTTATGTGGTTCGTCAAGTGACTCACTACATAAACAAATAAAAACAATCCTAGAGATTCCACTATACAAAGATTACAATTAGAAATGTGAGCCAAAAGATTGCCACATAGGACTTATAGGGCATCCCAAACCCAGTAGAATAGCCAGTTCTTTTGTAAACCAACTTGAAAAACCTCAATACAAAAGTTCTACCCAAAAGAGAAAACTATACTATTTAGCTGGAAAAATTAACTATACTTTCACTTCTGGGGCACTACTCCCAAAGAGACCTCTAAGGATATAATTGCTGCCTCACCTCCTGGAATGCCCTAGGAACCCCCCCGCGGGGCCCTTCGAGATCCATTATGACAATAACAACATATATAAGGAAAGATGGGCAATATGGTAGCGCCGCATCATAAAAAGACTATGATAGTAGCCCATTTACATGTCAATTTGTGGAATTATAATACTATGTTAATCATGTTTTTAATTAATTCAATTGTTTTGTGCAGTAGTTCAATGCTTTTAATTTTGACCAATTGAAACAATCTTATCAAAGTTGGTCTAAAAATACAATTTTAATTGTTCTTTAAAAGCACAATAACATTTTCATAAATTTTATCCTATCAAAAGTACATAACAATAATACAATATCATGCATATACTATACATGAACTCTCATTTTATAATTCATATCTACTATTTCAATCAAGAAATATCTCTTACATACTCCATTCATGGTTTTCATTTTATTTTCCCAAAAATTGCAAGCAAAATCTATTGTTTAGTATAGTCCCAAAAAAATATTTTAACAAAATAGTGTTATGTGCTCCATAGATTTGGATTAGGGTATCATGATGTCATTAAAATCTAGATGACGTCATGGTTCCATAATCTAATGGATAGATTCCCTGTTTCTTCTTCCTATCCCTACGCATAGTGCGTAAGATAATATGATCGATTTTCGTCCTCAATGAGAGACCCATACATACAGTAAAGAAAAAGCGGAGTCTTCTAACTTACAGTGTGTAGCATAACCTCTTCCCACGGTGCGCATTTTAGCGGACTGACGCTTCCTTCACCGACGATGGAAACTATTCTCACAGGTGGAACAGTTAATTCCGTTACTGTACTCTGACCAGTTTCCAAAACCGCTGAAATCGAGGGCCTTTTAGGGAAAGCTGTTTTTCGGGGCAAAAACAATGGACTGGGAATGTAAGTGGTTTTCCGATGGGGTGAAAATGGATAAAAAGTGGTATTGAATATGTTAATTTGGCGGTTTTGAAGACAAGGGGTTTGGAAAAGGGCGGTTTCCATGGCCGGAGAGATAAGTAGGAGCTCTAGCGAGAAATTCGGAAGAGGCCTATTTTTATCCTCTAAAAATTGGCTTCTACACTTCTCTAGGAGCTCTAGCGTTGCTGCCTGCTGGCGTAGAGATCGAATCACAGCCAATTGCGACAGGTCAACACGTGTCCTTTTTAAGCCCATAATCGTGGTTAAGATTTCTTAACCATTGGGGTTCAACAATATAACTTTAGTTTTTAGAAAAAATAATTTTAAAAAATTAACCTTAGGATTAAGAAATTTTAACCTAAGGTTAAAGTTTTAAAAAAGCAAATTTCTAAAAATCAAGTTTAGACTGTTGAATCTTAAGGGTTAAAGAATCTTACCCACAGTTAATAAGGGTGAAAAAGGACATGTGTTGACCTGTGCGTGCGATTGAAGGTTAATTAAATTTTTTTTTTTTTTCTAAAACTAAGGTTAGATTGTTGAACTATCAGGGTTAAGAAATCTTAACCATAGTTAATAAGGGTGAAAAAGGACATGTGTTGACCTGTACGTGCGATTGAACTCTCCCTGAGTTCAATCACGATTGGCTGTGATTCGATCTCGCTGGCGTATAGTATGAATGGGCCGGCCTAGCCCAATGGGCACTATCACTGGGCCTGGTTTACAAATAAAGCCCATAAGGATAGACATAATTGAATTTGAGGGCCTAAAATGTGCTTTTTCACATAATAATAAGCTAAAGTCCAGTCCGTATTATTCATCCCCCAAAAAAAAAAAGTCCAGTCCGTATTAAAAGCTAGGTCTGTATACCTACCGGGGCCTGAACTATGCTGACTTTTGATAAGCTCGACGCTAGGCCTCTGGCCGGACTGGGGTAAATCTCAGATTCTCAGCCCAGGACTAATCTAGCCCATTAACACCCATGCACGGGCATAGAAGCACAATTATTTTCCAAGCCTGATCATATCTCGGGCCAAGGCCCCAAGCTAAGGATGCTCACATTTCAGCTCAATTTTCTATGGGAATTAAGTATTTTTAAAGATATATATTGATGGCTAGAAGATTTAATAAAATTAAGAAGAGATTGAAGATGATGCATTGAATTAGAGCTAGATGGTCAAAATGGAGATCGGTCTCCAGTATACTATATAATTGATGTATAGTAGTTAAATTGATAGTTGAAAATTTTATAAGATGACAAGAAACATGTTAACCCTTAGGGGTGTTCCTAGTGGTCGAAGGTTCGCGAACCGTAAACCAGAGGTCTCTAGATCGAATCTGGGCTCTCCTCAATATCGGATGTATGATTGGAGGTTTAGCTATGCATTATGTGAGAGTAGTCTGAGGCTGGCCCACGATACCCACATTTGCCCAAAAAATAAAAAAAACATGTTTCGAAATATTAATAGTTGAAAATTTTATAAGGTGTCAGTATTAAAAATATGCATGCTTTATAAAGTTAAATGTCACGTAACTGAGAAACGTAGTTAGAAATTGAGTGTAGAATATGAAGATTTTGGAGATGAATGAGTAGAAATACCAAGGATATAGTGGAAAAAAAAAACCATCTCCCTAACTCCCTGTTAGTTTATCAATAGCCAAAGTACCCCCTCCATGCACACTTAGAAGGGTAGAACAACCCTCTCTGGATCATGCTTGATTAGGAACTAAACCTAGTTAAGTCCAGAAGGATACATGTAAGAGATGACAATAGTTTTTATGAGGTTTTTACCAGAATGGCCCCATGGTATTAAGAGAAGTCAAGGATATATACCTGAGAGATGACAAACGTGTCTAGTACTAATCAAATTCCAAAGATACCAAGTAAAGTGAGAACTACAAGAGAAAAGAGAGGGAAAAGTTGTGTTAGGGGTCCAGGGGAGAGAAACGAGCAATCATCTCCTCAACTTTAAGAGAAAATGTATTTCTCTTAAATACCTAGAATTGTAATTTTATTTTCTCTTTGTTTCACATTTTGTCTTGCATTTTTCAAATACATGAAACTCTATTGTGAACTATAATATATGCATGGTTTAGATAATTAACTAAGTATGATACAATTTTAATTTTTAAAAAATAAAAGAAAATAAAGTCGATGTCTCATTCCTACTGCACTGGGTTCTAATGAACTTTCTAAAATTAGAAAATGTAAATTTTTGTCATGTTTCTAATTATTTCTCATGAGGCAAGTACAAATAAGGTAGCATCTCTATTTTTTTATTTTTTATTTTCATGTGGATCATACAAGGAACTATATAGGAATTTTTTTTATTTCTACTTTTAAATGTCTATATTAGAATCATGTACATCATTCAACTAGGATTTAATAACAATTAATTTAACAACTTCCTTTACAAAGTATTCCCAATACTGTAGTTTCTCTAGAAACGTTTTTGAAACTAGTTCTGCATCATCCTACTGTGATCCTAACATTTTGTTAAATATAACATTGTTTGATTTTGATAATTTATGTTCATGTCATGCAGTGTAAGTACATATGTAGACTACTATGTCAGAGTAAGACAATTCTCATAAATTTGAAGAAACCTGATTTCCTGATGATTCTAGCTAGTCCTTTACTAAGTAGAATAATGTTTCTTAAAACTCAGAACCTACAATTATTCTATTTCAGTTTTAGGTATGAAATGTTTATTAGGTTCTATCTAATTATAAAGAATTCCCTCAAAATGTTTTACATTATTACATGTTTAGAGGCTATGTGATCGGTGCTAATTGTTACACATTTATGCAACTCAAACTAAACTTGTTAGTTTCTTAAAGTTCTCTTTTAAACTGTTTTATGGTACTTAGTTGCTTTTGTCAATTTCAGGTTCATGTGAGAAATAGAAGATAAAATTGACGATTTACAACCTTCAAAGAATCAGAAGAACTTCAACCATGTGAAGAACAAAAGAAAAAAGAAAATCAGAGAAAAAGTAGAGCAGCGATCGATCGTGATACCAAGGGCGATCGATCGTAGGTCAAAACAGCGGCGATAGATCATAGCCCAATGGATGATCGGTTGTCTGAAAGCAATAGCTACCTAAGAAATTTCCAATATCTATGATCGATCGCCCATCGACCTTTTTACCCCGAGATATGAGCACGAAAGTAAAGGGTTTGGACCCAAATGGGGTTCCTAAAACCTTAATTAGCAAGGACTCTTTATCGACGTTATTATTATCATCAATTTTGTAGACTCGCATTGCCTTGTATGCTATTAAGTCAAGTATTTAAGCAATGTCATGGCCCAAGGTCCCATTAGGTAAAGGTGAGATTTTGGGGCACGACACTGTGGGTCCACCGGATCTCACGACAATTTCTGTCAGGGACAACCTTAGTAACCCAAACCGTCTATACTACTGTCCGCTCCCGCTCTCAAATCGCGCTCTTACGGATTGAGAGTGTATTCGCCATGAGAACGCGGTTTGTTTTTTTTATAGAGCGCGGTTTTTTATTTTGTAAAGCACGGTGTTTAACAGACCGGAAAAACCTTCTATCATCCAAGCTAAACGGAATAGTTTCGCACTGTAAATAACAGAAACGAAGAAGACGAAGTCTCGTAAGCAACGAAGTGGACTTCAAAATTTTATAACATAGAGTTAATCTTTAATCTTTTTACTTTTTCTTAAAATAAACAATGAGAGTCAGTACTTAGTACAAACTAGTGTACAGTAGTATCAGTTTGTCAAGTCAAACCGCAGACGTCTTCTCCACTTTAGTTTGCTACCTTTGTTTATTTTTTTAACTTTATTCTTTTTTGAGTTCTTATAGGAGAGATGATGTAGAGCCCCAGACTTTTTCATGCTTAATACATGGCACTTTCGTTGTCATTTTGCCTTTAAAGAGGTATAATTAATAAATAAGGAGGAAATTGGAAATTTTGAAACGTCAGAAATGTTCCTTTTCGAAGTACGAACCCAACGCAAGTTGAATCGTCAAAATCGGACGAACGAGTCAAAAGATATGGCCAAAACAGTCTAGGTCTGCAGGCAATTGTAGATCGGTTATGCGCTAAGGACGTAGCTCGGTTATGCGCTAAGGACGTAGCTCGGAAGGCGCTAGGTTGTGCTCTGATAAGGCATAGACAACGTACTCTGAGAACGTAGCTCGAGCTCTGATAACGTATACGTTGTACAACAACAACGGGTACGTTGTACAGCAACAACGGGTACGTTGTGCAACAACAACGGGTGCGTTGTGCAACAACAACGGGTACGTTGTAGATAACACAACGGACAACGTGTTCAGCACTGTTCACAGCACCACGGGTTCAGCACAGTTCACAGCACCACAGGTTCAGCACTGTTCACAGCACAACGGGTTCAACACTGTTCACAGCACCACGAGTTGGCACTGTTCACAGCACAACGAGTTGGCACTATTCACAGCACCACGAGTTGGCACTTTTCACAGCACAACGAGTTCGACACTTGTGTTTTTACATAAATTTAGTAAGGGTGTTATGGTCTTTTGTCAGTTCACTATTACCTTAAGAGTTTAACCCGAGCCTTTAGGGCTCATTCTCAACACTTTAGAGAGTTTGAGAGAATAGGAGAATGGGAAAAGGCGATTCCAACCTAGGGTTTCCATTTTGGAGAGAAATCAAAGGGTTTGAAACCCTAGATCAACCTCAAGCCCGTTTTCTTCAAGATTTCGGTTCAGGCATCGTGCGAAGCTCGTGTTCCAAGCTAGGACAGCAACTTACAGTCGTTTGGAAGAGGGATTTCTTCCTCATCTCTTCAAGGTCGGTACTTTTTACTACCCTCCTAGTTATAGTTCCTCATTTCCCTTCATTTCTCTTTATTTTCCTTTATTTACACATGTGCTATGAGATGGATGGGTGTGAATGGTGAATGGAGATGGAATGAGCGACTGGATGCCAATGGTTGTGTGTGATGAACGAATGGGGAAGGGCATTGTTCCAAATAATGAACATACATGTATGATTTGAGTAAAACCCATCTAGAAAAGCATGTTGTAGGGTAAATCCATAATGAACACACCATATTTGATGAAATGCCAAGGTGAATAAAGTGAGCTGTAAATTGGTGAATGCATGCCTAATAAATTCTGAATATTGCTAGGGCCTATGATAGTGTGTTTCCTGCTTTCCCGAAATGATATGAATATTACATGCTCAATCATTGATGTTATATGTGTTGTGAAATTTCTCAAATGTCATATTTAAATTTAAATACAAGTATGCACACGGTTCCCACGAGCACGGCATGCATGACATGATTTATCGAGGTTTTCAAGAACATGGTTAGAGGTGGGACATATCCTATGATATGTTTTACCTCGCTTTTCACAAGAAGACAAGAACCAACATTACATGAGGGGTCTCCCCTCACTCACAAGTGCATAACATGAAGAAGGGTCTCCCTTCCCTCGCAAGTACATAACATATCATGAAGAAGGGTCTCCCTTCCCTCTCAAGTGCATTGCATAAAGAAGGGTCTGCCTTCCCTCTCAAGACATCTCACAAGTGCATCTCACAAGTCACATGATCACAAGCAAGCACGCATGACATGCATGACATGACACAATATACAAGAATCAAGCAAGACAAACACGACAAGCTTTCAAGTACGAAAAGATATTTCAAGTCAAGTCAAGTACACGATGTTTTCAAGAGGTTTCATCGGCTTTCTACGAAATACAAGCATGATTATAAATTGCTTTACTTCCTTGTATGATATGAATTGTTTCTGCCTGACATATATGAATTGCTCTTGATTATGCATTGCCATTGTTATGCTATAATTGTTGGTTAGTATTTAGTACCCGCTGAGTATTCCATGCTCAGCCGTACTTCTTATGTCGGCAGGTTATGAGGGAGCTGCTGCTCCATTTGATGTTTGTGCTCCTGGTCCATGGGTGGAGGAGGAGTACGTCGAGGAGCCTTTGGAGGAACCTCCCGTAGAGAGTTATCAGTAGGTGGTGTTAGATTCTGAGTGGATTAGCTGTGGGTGAGATGAGAGTTAGATTTATGTATTTTGGCGGGCATGTCCGCACTTTCTTATGGATTCCTTATTGTGTAAACTTGGATTTAAGTATGTATATACATAGAGGTTTGTTAATCTTCCGCTGTGCTATGTTAGAGTATGTTTCCGCTGTTTATATCCTCTATTGTATATGCTCTGTGAGTTTTTTACAGGTTGGTTTGTCAAGCAAGTCATGTAATCCATGATTAGTCGTCCAAAGTTCACTCTAACTCCGAGGGTGGGTTTTGGGTCACGACAGATGAGATTACTTATACAAGAGATGGGATTACAACCAATTGCGATTGAACTCTCCCAAAGTTCAATCGCACCTAAAGGTCAATATATCTTTCCTTAATTTTTATTGACTACAGTTATAATTAACTCATTCTTAAGATTCATTAAATTAACTTTAATTTTTTTTATAAAATATTATTTATATATATTGACGCTCCGGAGGCGCTCTCGACCATATCCTAAATTGAAACTTGATGCTCTCGCGCTCCCGCTCTACGCTTTGGTTACTTAGGGGACAACACCTCTAACTCAGCCTATGTGGGTCCACTAGTCCTGACAATTTCTATCGGGGACAACACCTTTAACTCAGCCTTTGTGAGTACACCGGTCCTAACGACAATTTCTATTAGGGCCACACATTTAACTCACACCTTTGACTCAGCCACTGTGGTCCACCAACTCTCACAACAATTTCTACCAGGGACAACACCTCCGACTCAGCCTCTGTGGGTACACCGGCCCTTAAGGCAATTTTTATTAGGGCCACAAAATTAACTCACATCTCTCAGTCACTGTGGGTTCACCAACTCTCATGACAATTTCTTTTAGGGTCAACACCTCTAACTCAACCTCAATGGTTCCACCGACCCTCACAGTAATTTCTATCAGAGCAAACATATTTAACTCACATCTCTAACTCAACTATTGCGAGTCCGCCAGCTCTCACAACAATTTCTGTCAAAGACAACACCTCTGACTCGGCCTTCACGTCAATTTCCATTAGGGCCAAACATTTAACTCAAACATCTGACTCAGCCACTATAGGTCACCGGCTCTCACGGTAATTTATGTCAAGGACAACACCTCTGACTCAGCCTCTATGGGTCCACCGGCCCTCACAAAAAATTCTATAAGGGCCAGACATTTAACTCATCCGATACAAGTCCAAATGAGATGAGATTAGGTTTATATGAAACTAGACTTTATTTAAAGCCTAGGAAAAATAATGTTCACTCATAAATTGGTTTCTTTATTTAGATGATTTTCGGATAACAGTAATAGGTATTGGAAATTGATTTCCAGAATGAGTCACCCCTAACATATAGTCATGTCTCACTCAATTCTAGGAATTTTGATCTGAAACTTGATTCCTTTGAAAATAGACTTCAAATCTTAAATCTGTACAAAAATTTACACTAATTCTGGGACTATAACTAGGGGAACATCTCATCTAAAGTTAGATTGAAATCTGAATTCCAAAAAATCCAGAACAGGTCCTTCCCATTCATAATTTCGTTTAACATGCTAAATGAGGCCTAAAGCCTATGTAAATTTACCAAGTTTTTGGTATGTTCTTATGAATCTATGACAGAAAAATAGGGCCAATATCTTGTGTCTATAAGTGTAAAAAAATCTGAATCTAAGAGGGGGGCGAGGAATCTGCAATTAGGTATAAATTTGTGCCATAATCCTACTTGATTCATGCCCTTCGTAACCAAATTTATGAATGTTTAACTCAAATCATGCCTTCAATAATTTATTCCCATAAATCCCCACTCAAATCACACAAACCATGTCTCCATTTATGAAAATTATACCATCAAAATACATTTCCTACAATCCAACTTAAACCATGTCAATCCATGGTTGAATGTACAAATTTCTAGTTTAAATCACACCATCAATATTTTATTCTCATAAATCCCAACTTAAAACACATAATCCATAACCCTCTTTATGAGTTTGTAACTCGATCAAATCATCCCATTAAAATCTATTTCATAAAACTTGCCATAATAATTCATCAAAAATTATTTGCATAAACCATAATTTAGATCATGCCATTCATAAAAAAATTCTATGAGTTTCCACTCAAATCATACCATATAAAAAAAACACAACGTAGTGAAAATGGAGAAGAAGGAGAGATATTACCCAAAAAAAAAAAATGGTGGTGGATGACTCCTCTTGGTTTCGGCCTCACCCTTGATCTCCCCTTCCTTCTTTCCTTCTCCCCTCCATGCTCACCTATTCTCCCAAGCAAGCCAAACGAATGAGTGAAAGTGAGAGAGGGAGGGGGATGGGAACCATCAGTGTTGTCAGAAACTGACCAGGCATCGAACTGGTAGACTGGTTCAACCAATCTAGTTCGACCGTGTACTTTTTACCAAAAAAAGAAAAAATTTCATTTTTTTCCTAAATTTTTCCGGTTCTGACCGGTTCTACTAGTTTTAATTGGTTTTGACCGGTTCCCACCAGTTCTGGCCGGTTCTTAAAATATCGCGGTTTTGAGGAGTTTGGGAACCGACGAGGGGGCCGATTCCCAGTTCCACCGGTTCGACCAATCGGTCCAGTTCTGACAAAATTGGGAACCATGATAAAAGGGGAGGGGTGGTTCGGTTGTGCAAAGGTGAGAGAGGGCGGGTTGGTCTCTACTCACACTATTAATCACCACTAACACTTACTAACCCCACTAACTCTTGCTTTATGCCGATATGAACACAGATTGACGTGATACGATGCACGACATAATTGATGTGACATCTCAATTATTACTGACTGTCAATTACGCATGCGGTGCCGATTTGCAAGACGGAGGCAAGTATTGAGCCCTGTAGGTAATTACTCGAGTACCGGCGATAATTTATCGGGCCACCGACTAATTAACCATGATTATTGATAAGGGTGCTTAATTAGACCCATTAATAATTATTGGGGCTCAACAATATTTTAATATTATTTTACCTTGGTTAAATCAATAATTTAATTCATTGGAATAACTAATTAATCCAATTATCCAAATTAATATAATATTTATTTAATAATAATATCCTTATAAAATAAGAATTCTAATTTACTTGGTGAGACTCACTAACTAATCTTGATGGCTGATTACTTCTCTTGGTCCATGAATTTTCAATTAAAATTCCAGGTCATGACTGGTATTTTTGTATCCATAAAAATGCGGGTCATGACAGTTTGAGTCTTACGTAAAATCACCCGACAATATGTCACTCCTATCACAAACCGAAACCTCCTTCTCTTCCAAAGATATTCGAGTAGGAGAGGGGCTTAAGTGTTATCGGAACCCCAAGGTTTAAGGCCTAAACTTGAAAGAGTTGGAAAAAATCAAAGGATTTTAGAAACTTGAGAATGATGAGTTTTCACTAAGATAAGGAAAGCAAGAGACTTTTCACCATGGCTCAAGGGTTTTCTCCATCAACGCAATAGTTGGTCTCTAAGGGGCTAAGGAATGAGTATTTATTGGAAAACTAAGGAGTTGAGGTATGTCTTTTACATGGTGGGTAAAGAGTTGAGTGTTGTAAGGGATGTAAGAGAATTAATGAATTTGTAAGGAGTTTGTGTGTTTAAGAGAGGGAGGAAAGTAATTGTTGAGTGATGTAAGGGGTGTAAGAGAGTCGATCATTAATATGTAAGAGGTGTAAAAAGGTTATGGGTTAAGGGTTCAGTGTTGTAAGGTGTGTAAGAGAGTTGGTGAATTTGTAAGAGATATAATTGAGTTGGTGGTTGGGTAGACTATGGGTTATTGGATGTGGGTTAGGTGAATATGGCTATGTGGATTTGATTTTTAGGATTATAGGTTGTTAGTAGATGGGTCATGAGTATGCATGTTTGGTTCTTGCATTTTAGGGGTTAAGGTTTTAAAGGCTTTAGAGTAGAGTCCTATGGTTGGAGATGGGGTCCTATGATTTAGAAAAATGATCCTAAGGTTTAGGAATTCTCCTAGGGTGTTAATAGAGGAGAGTCTCAAGGTTTAGATATGGGTCCTAGGATTTTAGGTGAGGTCGAAAGGCTCAATTAAAGGGAGGGGGAGGGGGAGGGGGGGTGTCCTAGCATTTGGAAGGAGCTAAAGGGGGTCCAAGGGTTTTGAAGGAATTAAAGGAGAGTCCTAGGGTTTGGAAGGAGCTAAAGGGAGGTCCTAGGATTTTGAAGGAAGAAAAGGAGGGTCTTAGGGTTTGGGAGGAATTACAGGAGGGTCCTAAGGTTTTGACGGAATTAGAAGAGGGTCCTAGGGTCTGGGAGGAATTATAGGGGTGTCCTAGGATTTGGAAGGTACTTGAATTGGGAATGAAACCGTAAGACCCTTAGGGGTACAAAAATAGGGTGCTTACACCTAAAACATAACCTAAAATCAGAATTTAACTACCCTGAAAATAGACTCAGATCAGAATTTAAATAACTTAAAAAACTGAATTAAAATCTAACCTAAATTATATTGACAATTGAACTAAAAACATGCCAAATTTGAACTTAAATCCCTTTTAGTAATTGGACCTCACTCTGAATTTTTGGTAATTGGATCTGACTCTGAATTTTTGGTAATTGGATCTGACTCTGAATTTCTAGATCCATTCAAACAAGAACTGGAGGAGTTCGAATTAAGCTTTTCTCATTTTCTTGAATCCCTTTGAAGGACCATTTATCTTCTATATTGACTTAAATACCCTGTTCTTTGTGGGTGAGTAATACTTGTTCAAAGACTTGCAAAAATTTAGACCAACAAACTCCACGATCTTGCTCATGATACTAGTACTTCAATTATTAAAATAGGAATTCAGTTTAGCAACTCAATATAATAGTGAGATATCTATCTACTACTATAAACCAGACTTCATCTTGCTTACGTTGCACTCTCCTAATGTTTCTCTCCTTTTTCTCTTCAGTTAGGAATGCCACATATCAACCTAACCATTGGCTCTCTTCTTGATGGATGGATTGTGGACCCCACAGTCCACAGTCAATTAATTTCCTATCTCATGTCGTCCCTCTCCCTCCATCAAACACCTCCCCTCTATTCAACGTTCAACTCTTCGATTTCCTTCTCTTAACCCTTCATCCTCGATTCCTCTCCCCAATTCAATGCCCCTATCCCTCCATCAACCCAAGAAACCCTTCAGTTTCCCTCTCAATACATCTCCCCTAAATAACTAACCAACCAAGTTTGTGTGATACTCTATCCCCAATTTTTGAAACCCATATAGGTTCTTCGTGGAGCTTGATCCACATTGGGCTGGAATGGCTACCAGGGTGATGTTGGCTGCAAGTTTCGATCCTGTTGAAGGATAGACCCACAGTAGCGTCAACTGGTTGTGATTTGTATCCTATCCGTAGGAGTTTTCATTTGGCTTTGTAAGAAGGTGATGCCTGGTGATCATTGATGGTTTCCTTCTTATATTTTCACTATAGATCTTCTTCCCATGGCATAGAGAGTTGTTCACGGTATGCCTTTGCTCTCTCTTTGTTTTTATTTATTTCTACTATCATTTCTTGAGTTATACAATTCAGAAATTTAAGAAATTTGATGAGGTTTTGTTTCCTTTTAATGTTGGAGTCTTTGTCAAACTCAAATGCTAATCTCCATGCGACTTCCTATTATTCTTAATTTATTGTTCACAAAGTTACTTTCAGCTCAACCCCTAATGGTGTTTATTAGTCTTTGTTACCAATGTTATCAGAACCGGAGCGGTCATCGAACCGATTGAGTGGCCGGTTCCCGGTTTGACCAGTCCGATTCGACCGTGTCCTTTTTTATTAAAAAAATACTTTTTTCCCTAGTTTTTCTCATTTATGGCCGGTTTTGACTGGTTCTCAACATTTTTTTACCACCGGTTCTTGGTTCAACCGGTTGGTTCTTCTGGTGTTCACAAAAATGACCAGTTTTTAATAGGTCCGGTTCTTCTTTTTTTTTTTTTTTGGGGGGGGGGGGGGGGACGGGTGAGGGGACCGGTTTTTCCGGTTCGACCAGTCGGTCTAGTTCTGACAACACTATTTGTTACACGCACAATGGGTATTTGCTGAAATGCCACAACGAAATATAAAAGTATCAATAGTTCTAATTGTTTGAATTATGTATTGTAATGATGGTTTCTGCTTTGATTACGTGAATTACTATTTGCTGGTTTTTTCCTATTGAGTTGCAGTCGTTGATGATTGCTTCAATCCCTAATATCATTGGATGGCTCATCATATCGTCTTCCAAAGTGAGTGCCTTCTAGCTCAATTTTTCCCCTAATAATTCGATGGTTTAAGTAAAATGCCTTCAGACAACCTCTGATATTAGTAACTCTTGATGATAATATGTAGGTCCCTCTATAAATAGCTAAGATATCGCCCTAAAACATGAGAGGAAGCCTTGGTCAGTTGTGTTTTATTGCTTCCTAATTGTATCCCTGGATTGTTATTGTTCTTATTAATATCCAAATCTAATCCTTGTCTTGTGAAGCTATCAGTCACAATAGGAATTCTAATGACTTACTATTAGGACTTTTTGTTAATTGGAAAGTGCTTATCTAAAGACTTACTTTGCTGGCCTCTTGCCTGTAGAAAGAATTTTTTTTCCTTTCTTGCAAATAGATAGATTAATTTTTTCATGAGTTTAGCCTCCCTCCTTCTACCCTCTTTTAATCTATTCTCTTAACATGCCATCAAAAGATGTCTTGCCCAAGGAGGGGATGTAGAGGAAGTGGTAACTATATGTGTATGGATCTAAGGAAATGTGGGTTCCCGACTTGATGGTGTGATCATGGTTAGTGTAACTTCTGCATTGTGGGTTACGCTATGCATGACCGTGTCAAGATTGCACTTGAATATATAAAGCAAAATTTTAGTATAATAATTAATGTGTACAGTTTGACAAAATGCATTTACTATAATTAAAATAATATTAAAGTGGTAGCAAAATATCCCAAAATAATGATATAATCATTGTATTGATGGGTATACGGTAAATTAAGACTTATTTTTTGGTTGTTATTTTCCAATATAACATAATTGCCCTTGGCCCTCTATCATTATATTGCATATTTAAGGGATGTTTTTAGAAATTTTGAACCATGGAAGTGGTTGCTCTTACAATGTAGTGTCTATTATTTTTTATGAGGTACTCAATAGTTTTGTACATTGGTGTTCTCTCTAATTTACTCGATCTTCATCTTTCTTGTTGGTTTCCCCTCCACACACAAGACAGTACACACATATATTACAAATATTTCATTTTTCTTAAGTAAGAAATTTGTATCAAAGGGATTCTCCTTTTTGTTACAAGTTGTGTTTTCTTAGATTCACTTAAAAGCTACCTTCAAGTTTGAATTAAAGAACTTAAATGTGACCAATTAACCAACCAACAAAACTACTTGTTACAAATAATATCTTATTGTTGCATCGAAACATATAAATGTTGACTAATCTAGCTAAAGTTGAACTTGGTAAAGTGAAATGGTTTAATAATTGAAAAATGAGATTATTCAGGAATACACATTGAGTGCTGAGATTACGTATTGAATTTCTAGTAGTAGATCCATAATAAAAAAAATATATATATGTTAGACAATTTTGAATGTGGCTATTAAAACTTTATTGTGCTTTTAGTTTTTACAATATATGTTTAACAACTTTACCATCCCATTCCACTCCCCTAAAAAGAGTCTTGATTCTAGCCACATGTGGCTCTGCTCCTATTTAGGGCTATCAATCTCGCCCTTTGACGAGGGGCCTGACCCTACCCATCCCTTTAAAACCCAAAAAATAGAGGGCTTTACTTTTTCTCGAGGCCCTTACTTGAGGGTCAGGCCTGATAAGCACCTAACCCAGCCCAGCCCCAATTCTTATGACATACCATATATATAATAGATTAAGACTTAGAATAAACTTAGTTGTATGTGGTATATATAATAGATTAAGACTTAGAATAAACTTAGTTGTATGTGGTGTATTGTAGTCATTTTTAAAATCTGAGAAAGATTATTGTGTGTATGTGTAATAGAAGTGTAGATTTTTTCAAAATCTTCTGGTAAGAATTAACGTTATAATATAATAAATTAAGACTTATAATAACTTAAGACTAAGACTTACTTGTATGTCGACTACCATTATAGTGTAACACTTATCTATTTATTTTAAAAGCTAAGAAAGGCTAATGTGTCAATATATAATAGACGTGTAGTATATTTTTATAATTTTTTTGTAAGTTGTAATGCTTTTAATTTATTTAATCTAATTGTACTAATCAAAAAATCTAACGGTAACAATTTGGGTGTGTGGTAGTAATTTAACCAACCTTACTTTTAATTGAACATAACAGCCCAATTTAACATAAGTATGAATGAGACTAGCAATTCTCATCTTACCTTGTCCATCCCAAGCCTAAATAAAAGAGGATGGTTAAATATTTGATCAACATTATTCAATGTAGGAAAAAAAATATAAAACATGATATAATCTTTTTTGTTCTTTCGGCCTGTCTCGGTCCTAGCCCTTGAAGGTACTGCTTGGGCCTAACCAATCCAGACCCTTTGAGGGCTAGGGCCTCACCTTTGTGAATGAGGGCCGAGTCCGGTAAGACCTAGGCCCTGTCCTGACCCGGCCCTTTGACAGTCCTACTCCTGTTAATATGTTAATATATATGGGGATTTGCTTACGTAATGTTACAACTTACAATGTTGCGTTACTAACTACTAAGCAACTTATTCAGCAAAAAAAAAAAAAAACTACTAAGCAACTCCTCATTTAGCGTAAAAGGTTTCTTGGACATTAATGCATGAATTACTGATACGTCCACCTTAAGAAATCCGAGGCCCATTAATCCTGTTTGTCATTTTAGATAATTAAAAAGGAATGATCCTATGTAAGAACTTGTACCAAATGACTGGTGCTACCTCAACACATAATCCTTTGATTACATATCATTTTTGTTTGATCACTTTAAGTTGCTAGCAGACGAGTTGGACTCGGTCTTTTTTCAAGTGACCATATGAGCAGAGAAACTTGTCCACCAACTCGACCGAGTTAGTACGATTGAACAATTAATCTATTGGTAAGTCAATCTAGAGTCAAAAACTGAACTCGGCTATCTTGAGAATGAGAATCTTGATTACTATTGAGAGAGAATTATATAATGCAGCTGAGGTACATCATCATCAATGATCCCTACTGCCTTATCCAATTCATCTGGACCATCCAATCTGTGACCCATCAACTCTTGGATGACTAATGATCCTGAAATCAGATATGAGTAAGATTTAGATTGAACATTTAAGATCATTTGATATGTCTATACACTTTGAGGCAGTAGCCTACCAATTGAAGGATTTTATCTCCATTGCATAACTCCTTTATCTAAGATTCTAAATTAGGTCCGTTTGGAAACTCTACTTGAATTAAATAAGTTCTAAAAAAATAAGCTCTAACAAATAAGCTCTATAACTTTTTAGAGTTTGAATGCTTGATAAAAATATAAAAAATTCCTCTAATTAAATAGTAGATTGTTTGGTAAAATTTCTCATTTATCAATTTTTTGTAGCTTATTAGAAGGGTAAAGGAGGGGCTTAATTATTAGTATGAGGGCAGAAGATCAATTTACTTATTCAAGACACGTAACATACCACCACGCTAACCCTAAAGGGGTGGACAAGTGGTTCCCAAGACTGACACCTCATGAAGAGGAAGGTCTTGGGTTCGATTTCTCCCTCCCCCTTTGGGGCCAACCCGCACGGATATTCCCGGACTTATCTAGTGTGGCAGGTTGTGGGCTCTCGTCGCACCCCCGGGGATAAGGCCTGACCCAAAGGGTTGGAACACCTTGAGTTACCAAAAAAACATACCACCACGCTTCCGCAGTCTATGTTCTCGGTGGCTCTCTCTCTAAGGTGGGGCAATTCTCAAAAAAAATTCATAGTCCTCCCTAGATAGCCCTTTCCGTAGCGGCTTTCATTCTAAGGCTGGGTAATTCTCAAGATTTTTTTCATAGCCCTTCCCAAGTAGCTCTTTCCGTTACTCGAACTCGAGAAGTGGTGTCCGGCTCTAATACCAATGGTAAGTATCATCACCAATACTTCCCAAAAGACCAGCCTAATAAGGGACGGAAGATCAATTAACTTATTCAAGGCATGTAACATATAAATACTAAATGTTGTAAACCCAAATGAAAAAAAACTAGCCTTTAACTAGGGCTCTCATTGGTACATCCTGGTTTGCGCTTGGTCGACCCGATTAAATAGTTGGGCAGGCTTGAACTTGGAACGTTGGGTCTGAACCTATTTTAATAACTTCTAGTCGGACTTGGCCCAACCCCATATTGCCCGTTTGTTTAAAAAACCATTTTTCCTCTTCTATTACCTAATACTAATACAAAATGTTTCCTCCTCTTCTCCTTTTGCCACGTCAGCTTTTTACCGTTTTGCAAAAACATCTTACCCAACTTTTCAAACCATCACGTCCATTCACACCAACACCTCCTTTCAACCAAACAGTCGCCCATATGTTCCAACCGGCATAGTATAGAAGGTTTGGGGTTCCACACAGTTTCAACTCTATTATAACTGCTAACTTTATGTGGCACATCTTCTCTTCTCTTTGCAGACAATTGGGTGAGTGTCGTACGCCCCTCATCAACTTCCCTAATTCTGAGTGTATACATATATTTGCAGACAGTGGGGTAAGTGTCGCCCCTCATCTCCTTTCCTATGTTTCTGGGTGTATTGAGGCTTAATCATAGTAATTCTTTAAATATAAATTTTCAAACTTTCTTTTTCTGTTCTTTCGTATATGTCCAGATGGTGGTTGATGATGCTGAAATCTAATATCAATGATTTAAGTTATTTGATAGAAATCTTCCGCAAGAAGAAAACTTTATTTTTTCCATATTGGTTGCATGAGAGAGAGAGAGACAGCCGCAACTGCTCCATTATATGATCCCAAAGTCCTTACCGCTTTAACCCTCTACTTCTTTAATTAGTATCTACCGATCTCACATCTAAGTTTCACTTGAAATCTTCGATACGTTAATGCTAGCTACACTTTCATTTAAACTCATTTTATTGAACATAAAGACGTGTTAGTGTCTTCCATTGGTTGGTGTTCAAAGTACCCAAAGGCCTCAGACCAACTCAACTATCTGTCAATCCACTTCTTTTATTCTCTACATCTCTCTCATCTAATAGTGTCTGCTTGATTCATAGCATTCATGCATTTCTTTGTTCACCACCCTTGCTACTAATCAATTTAAATAGGTTGTTGGTTCTATACCACTCATCATCAATCGTTCCAGTAATTGTTGATTTTCAGTCTTATTTTTCTCTGCTTTTATATATGCTCATATGGTTGCTAATAATCAAGATGGTGAAAATACTTGATGATTTCAAAATATAATATCAACGCGTATGATTGGAGAGAGAGAGAGAGAGAGAGAGTTCATAATCCATAATTATTAACTAAGGATACCTCCATTCCAAATGGCATAGTCTAGCTACTTTGGAGTTTCAAACGGTTTCAGGTTCCATGAAGGTAATAGATGAGGTCAAACAAATGTACACGCGCATTGTGTTACATTTTCATACAGGTACATTATCTAATTCAATGGAGTATCTATTAACTAATACTGATACAAAATGTTTTCTCTCCTTCTTCTTTCGCCACGTAGGACTACCAGCCTATCACGTGGCAACAAAAATTTTTTTTCTACAGACTCTGTTTGTTGCCACACGAACTAGTCACTGGGTTTCCATACAGCATGTCCATTTTTTCAAACGGTACAATAGACCAAACAAACTATTCAATGGGTTTCCATACGGCTTAGTCCATTTTTTCAAACGTTATTTCAAAAAACCTGTTTCCCAAACAACTTTCCAAACGATATGGTCTAAACGGTTTTGGGTATGTCGTATAACCTCCCCTTCCGGAGTCTGCTTCTCCTGCATCTTCCATTTCTCTTCATTCTTCTTCACCTCCCCTCTCCTCAAAGCCTACTACTTCATCCTAGGAGAAGTATTTTGCAGAGTGTGGTTCGGGCCCTCTCCTCTCCTCAAAACACATAACTCCGACTTTCACATACATCTGTTTGCAGACTTTGTGGTAAATGCCCCTCATTTTACTCTCTTTTCCTGGATTTATTTCCTGGCAATTCATATGGGAGATGTTCTTTTTCTTTCTTTTTCATTTTGCTATTACTGTAACCTTTCTGAAGAGATGTCATTTATTCTCTCTCTTTCTTTTTCATTTTGCTATTACTGTTATCTCTCTGAAATCCTCAAAGATTTATCATACATGTGTGTAATAGATTGGCGTGGTCTCGGCCCTTTACGGTCTCAGTAGCAAAGTCCCCATAACTAACGGCATTGTCCCATGTCCTTTTAATCTTTTCTAACTATGGTTAAGTTTAAATACATTATAATAAAAATTTCCCCCTAAAAATCAAGGTTGGATGGAAGAATCCAAAGGGTAAGCGAATATTAACCAAGGTTAGCAGGTGTTCAAAAGGCAAGTATGGACCAATGAGATCGAGTTGTCAACTACTAATCAGATCACAGTTTGTTTCCCATTTCTCTCTTTATTTTAACAACATATATTTTTTTAACAATTTGATTCTATGTTTATTCGAATTAGGTTATTTCAGAATCAAAATGAATTCACATGCATTTAAAAAAGGCAATGTACGATTGCGCCTATTCAAATATGGATGAGGTGGATCAGTTACAATAAATACAACTATCTTTTTAAATATTATTCTAAGCGAGTGGCAAAAACAGTCATACAAACAATAAGTCAATGTTGCTTTTGCTTGGCCAAATTTATTCATACTCACAATCAAGTTATTGATACATCATTCAATTTCAATTATCTCAGGAAAAACATTACCTATTGTGTGACTAAAGATCATATGGATGTATGCCCTTTTGATTCTATATTTATTTTATTATTTATAGTCGTTTTTAATACAATTCTATCAATTGACTCTATATCAACTATACAGTATCAATCTGGCTTACGCGTGAGACATATTATAAAGACATGGAGACGTGTAGCTAAGTACCGGTAAGTACACTATTATAGAATTTCTATAAATTCTACTATGCAATTATTATTTTATTTAAACTTATCGTCGTACATTTAATCCCAGGACAAAATTAGATAAAAAGATTAGAACAAAATTGAAAAAGGTATTTTCTTAAAACTTTTATGCAAATTCAAAATTATTTATTTATTGGTTCATTAACCTTTTAACTAATCATTACGATATTACTATTTTTGTGACAATTTTACAAAACAAAACAAAAATCCGCTTACAAAACAGAAATGCAAACTATACAATAAAGAATCTGGTCAAACTTCATCAGATACAAAACTTGCAAGGTACTACAAAAATATATAAAAAATAATTCATAATTTATTTGTACATTGAAATTACTGTGACTTCACCAATACTAACAATTTCTTTTTTTCTTACATTTTTCAGATATAATGCAATTGTGAAGACGGCTTACAACTTTCTGTAATTTTTTATCACGTAATTGCTAATTAATTGACATGTTTCATTTATTTGCTACATAAATATTTTTAAATTTTATTTTTGTTCTCTTAATTACACAATTTATCTCAAACTTCTAATAATTTTAATGATTTTGTACAACTATATTATCCTTCCTAATAAATTATAATACTTTTATTTGTAATAATTTTTTTCCTATTTGTACATTTTTCCTTTCTTTTATGACATTCATTCTCCAGAGTTTGTTCTTATCCCGTGCATTGCACGGGGTATTCTCTAGTATTTTCTAAGACAAGCTTGAACCGAGCCCCACCCAACCAAGCCTGGATAATAAATGTCCACCAGCCCAGCCCATTTATCAATCGGGCCTAGTTGGGCTGGGCCAAAACCAACCCGTTGACACCCTTACCCATAGCTTTACAATGACCTATTAAACCATCCTAGGCACTTCTATGTTTTTTAATTGCTCTCAGAAAACGACAATGCCAATAGAGATAGTCCCTCTAGTCCTAATATCTCCATGATTCAAGGAGTCTCGAATTTGAGTCACGACGCATGATCCTCTACAGAAGATCCAAGAATTTAGAGCCACGTACCAAAACCTTAGGTCGCCTCTATAAGGACTAGGGCACTTAGATATAGCTATATAGGAGGGTCCAACCCAAACCGTCCAACAAATGAGGGAAAAGACAAGGGTCACAAACAATCACCAAATTTTAAGGTTAAGAATTTAGAAAGCTTAGTACATGACTCGGAACCACCTCTGGTGCTAAACGGTTGGCAATCTGCTAGTATTAACTTGAGAGCAGCCACGTGTCACATCCCAATTAATGTTAGCAGGTTTCCCGCCGATTAACACTGACGGTGATCTCCACCGGTGCTAACTGGTGGAGAGTCTTCCAGCATTAACTTGAGAGCAACCACCATGCCTCTTTGCATTCACCGCATTGTAAAGGAGATGCAAATAGGGTTCCTGTCAAATCTCAGTTAATGCTGGCGGGCTCCCTCCAATTAATATTGGAGGTGATCTGAAGTCTTAGTACTTGTTTTTAAGTCCAGTGTAGGACTTTACTTGTACCTTTAAAAACAAACATAGGACCAACTTGCTTTTACCACAATTTCTGCTCTTTTATTGGTACAACTCCTGCTCCCACGGAGACCTATCTCCAAACACACCGTGATATACATTGTTTATGAGTTTTTTAGAAGGCTTCACAACAGTTTCACAACAGTTTCTTGTAGAACAACCATAGAGTAGGAATAATTTGGGAAAATCGAATTCGAAATTACCCTTTTATTGGTCTTAAGTCTTAACCAATATTTCCGTACTCAGTGGTAGCCCATCTGTTTGGACTTTGGTACCGAGACTATCTTAGGGCCGAGACTACTGAAACCGTGTTGCAGAGCACGGGGGAGTGGGGAGCGCCGAACCTTTCGTATTGAAGACCTAATCCAGTCCTATTCTTCCTATCCTTCCGTTTATTCGGTCAGGGTAGAACTCTGCAAGCAACGCTTTCTTCAATCAGATACTCTTACTACTAAATGATCCAAAAATATAAAATCATTAATCTAAACAGAATAATGACCCATATTTGACCACATTTTAGAAGGACCTACCACTAAACCATTCTCTACTGACAACATAATCAATCCGGGTTTTTCTACAACAAACTTGATTGCGTAGGGCCATGCAAAGAGTTTGTATAATATCAAAACTCTTACAATCTCTCATTTGGCTCAAGCAATCTTTAAGAGAATAAACAAAGAAAATACTTCTCGCATTAAAACTTTTAAAATCACGAGTGGTTTTGGTTCGGCTTTGGTCCGGTTCAGATATGGATCCGATTGGACCGAACCCGGTTCATATGAACCGGTTCGGTTTTATTCAGGTCGGGTCGGACCCATTCGGATCCACCCACTCGGTTCGGGTGGCGGCTTAGGTCACAGGGTCAGGTTGACCCTCGTGACCTTTCTCCCTCACCCGAAAATAGGAAAATAATTTTTTTATTTTTTTTATTTTGAAACCCTAACTACCTGATATCCTCCTTAATGGGGGCCCTACCGGCCACCATTTCGGCTGCCTCCGATGCCAAAAGGTTGGCCACACTCCAGTGACCAAAACCTTGCCGGTGGCAGATTTTCCTGGTGATGGATGGTGGCGGAATTACCGTCTAACCGAAAACCTCAAAAATTTAATATTTGTTTATTTTATTCTTCCCTACTAATTGAAACATTCTGATTTTAATAAGAGACATGACATTACCCCAAAATTTTCCAGAAAGATTATATATAACCAAAACAAAATTATTATGATAATCAATAAAATAATCTCTCTTATACAATAACATAAAACATGGTATGAGCCTGTGCTCTGGTACCAATTGTTGGAATAAATTATCCAAAAATATAAATTCACTAATCTAAACAGAATAATGATAACAAGATCTAGACCATGCCAAATATATTATTCTAGAAATTTAAACATCCGGGATAAATGCACATACCTCTTTTAGCGATGAAGAAGATGATTGATAATGTGGAAATACTGGAACACTACAGAGTCAAGAACAGCAACCTTTGGGTGTCTTCCCTTATCCTCTCAAGTCTCTGTCAATGGGGCTTGCAACAACGTGAGTGATCGGTACTAATTGTTACACATTTATGCACCTTAAACTGTACTTGTTAATCCCTTGGAGCTCATTTATCCACTACGATACTTCACTTGAGTGTGTTTAGTGTTTTCAGGTTCATGCGAGGAAAAGAAGACTAAAATGATCATTTACAAGCTTTAGAGTTCCTTGTGAATCGCTACCGAGCAAAGATCCGAGCTTAAGAGAACTAGAAATACAAAATCAACCCTTATTCGGTGTTCGGGGCATAACTCCTTAACCATAACTCCGATTTAGGCCCATAATATATCAAAACGACCGGCTCGAAAAGCTCTACAACTTCCGTCAAAGAAGTTTGAACAAATTCTGTAACCATGATCGATCAGCACCATATTTCCCAATCGATTGGCGAACGCCGTTTTGGGAGTTTTGTAACCACCGATCGATCGACGGACACCGTTTTGGAAGTTCTGTAACCACCGATCGATCAGCGCCTCTTGGCCGATCGATCGGCGGACGCAGTTTTGAGTGTATTGAAAAGTGTAAAAATTGAATTTTTGAGCCCATTTTGGATGTTTCTAAAGCTACAATTGATTGAGACTCTCTCTATAAAAAGGAAAGCCTCATTCCATGCAAAAGGTTCTAAATTTTGAGATTTGAAAGAGAGAAGGCTCTGGAGATCTATAGAGGTTGGAGGATGGATTGCTCGCGTTCTTCGCGTTCTTCATCGAAAGCGGTGTTCCTTACTCTCGCTATGAACTAATTCCTTTTTTTAGGGTTTAGATGAAACCCTAACCAAGTAACTGAGTCTCTTTGTACTTTGTTTTAGTTTATTCAATTGTGAACAATGATTGCATAATAAAAGGGTTATTCATAACCAGTGTTTATTGATTATATTCGATTTCAGTGTAATTCTATCATTGTCTTAGGTTTTATTATATTGAAATTGAAATCATCCATCTTGATTTTCTATGATTATTAATGTGGATTTTATGCAATGGTTTTTACTGTCGATGAATTAAATCATAAGATATTTTATGCTAAGGGAAGACGAGTGATTTCACAACCCTAGTTTAGTATGTATCGCTCGTGCTCACCAAAGATAGGATATGCCTAGGGTCTAATCCCTTGAATCATTCTAGATGGATGAGTGGAGTCTTGTAGTGACTCTCATCCCTATTGTTTACATTGTGATGGACTTGAATAAATGCATTAGGGACCAGTTATAAAGCTAATGGTGGATTCGAACACCCTAGATCTTCTCTCACTGATATATCATCAAAAAATCTTAATTTAATTAGTTAAAATAGAATTTGTTAGTTTAATTTTCACACACAAGTTAAAAATCAATCCAACCAAATCAACTTGTTACTCATTGATTCACAATCAATCTTGAGATAAAAGCAATCAAACCAGTGCAATTTTCTGTGGTTCGACACCTTATACTAGTCACTATTCTACGGAATTGTAACTACTACGAGGTTTATTTAATTGACGATCAGTGAGTGAGAAGATGAACTTTTACAATACCTTAAATAAAGTCCTAGTAACCACCCATCATGATCCAAAGGCAATGGGAAGCCACACCAAATCTAATGGTAAGTCATCCTAACCGTTTTTCCTTTAAAAAATAGAACATGTGTAGGTCTCATGTTTGACCACATCTTAGTGAGACTCACCACTAAACCATTCTCTGTTGGCAACATAATCAGTCCAAGTTTTTCTACAACAAACCTGATTGCGTAGGGTCATGTAAAGAGTTTGTATAATATCAAAACTCTTATAGAGATTTCAGGTGGGGCTCATTTTTACATGGTGAACCCCACCTGAAATCCCGTGATTTGCAGCACGGTCTCTGTGCGGCCTAAGACGGTCTCAAAAGCATTACCGCATATGTTTTACAAAAAGGAAAGTGATTTAAAACTCTCAATAGTACTTATTATCGAGAGCTGGACCGTTGGATTTAAAATTCAATCGTGTCAAGCATTAAAGGGGCCACCCTTTAAAGCATGTAATGCTTGACATCATTGGATTCAATGGTCCAACTCTAGGTACTATCAAGAGTTTTAAATCACTTTCCTTATAAGAATTTGATTTAAAAACCATAACATTAAATTTGGACTCAAAATGTTATTACAAAATAAAGAACTGCTAGCAGATTTCAAAGTTCTCACTATTGTGGTACTTTTAACTATTACCTTGAGAATAGGTGTAAAGGTGTAAATCATCGATTCTTCTTTTGAAAGTTTTGTTTTTTGAATCGGAAATTCTCAAATATACTCCCAATTCAGAATTCTTTAAATCAAATCATCAAGGATTAAGATTAGAAATGGCTTCACTTATTTTGTCATTTTCTAAAGTCACATTAATTCTATTCTTAACCCTTAATTATTTGAATTAAAGAGTTAAGATTTGGGAGTATACTTAGGAGTACCTGTAGATTGATTCTTGTTTTTTAAACTTGTGAAAGGGATAGCATTACCACGTGTTACATAGTTAAGATTTAAGAAAATGAAATTGTACCATGAGGCTAGCACTATTGTGTTACATATTGCTGTATCACAAAATGGGCTGTTTAACGAAATGAAGCCCATGAAACCTATTTGGGCCTTTATTACACACCTAAGCCCAATTCCCAACTATGTTGACTCGAAGCCACCCAAACCCCAATATAAGTCGAGCTCTTATCTAAAGGGAGTCTGAATGGGTTTTTTTTTTGCTTTGGATATCATTTACCTACGTTTAGCTGGGTTAGTAGTTACCATAGGAATTGGAGCTCTTGCGAGGGGGGGGTTAGTAGTTACCATAGGAATTGGAGCTCTTGCGAGGGGGGTTGGATCCCCAGACCAACCTCAACAGAGAGGCCACACCCCACCAATGGCACAAGAGGTGGGGTGTAGTCTGAATGTTGTATGAAATGCTTTTAGGCGTGTTCAGCCCATTTGCAATGTCATGGGTTAAAAAGGAAGAGGAGCCGTGTGTCGCCCCTAACATGTGTCCCTTATAATTGTTATTAACTTCCTTTAATTGTAGTTAATATTTTTAACCATCAATATTAAGGATTAGAGAAACTAACCACAGTTAAAGAGAGTTGAAAAGAAACACATGTCATGATGAGGGGTGAGACACGCTCCGCCAATTGAGAAGCGGATTTTTTTTTTCAAAAAAGAAATAATACTTAAGGTAATTGGTTCTATCCATATGTATCTGTTTTTCTCCTCATCACATGATCAAGAAGAAAATGGTATTCAACTAGATCTAAACTTGTAAAACAGACACTAATTAGGGTTGGATTTTGCTAGCCCCAGTCACAAATCTTCCAAAGATGCAACTGGGGCACTACAGATGTTAAACGTTCTTTGACTTTTGCTTTTTAATTTATTAAAATAATAAAACATCTCCACGTGCTAGCCCCATCTTGGGTCTATGGAAAAATTTGGAATAAATGTGATTGGGCTAGTACTCTTCATTAGGGTTTGATCATAGCTCTATTCAATTTCTCAAATTCCTAGATATTTAATGAGAAAGCTGTCTGGTGTGTGATGAGAGAGTAGAATAGAGTCAAAACCTAAAACCCTAATAATACCCTAATCGAAAATTGTGCCCTTAATATATTTCAACCTCTCTCTTTCTCTCTCTATCTCTACACTTTCTTTTTCCCTACTCCCCAAACACACCCACCATTTCTTCCTCGGAATCCATTCCCAATCAGCTTGGCTTACTTAATTTACCACATCAAATAGTAAAAGAAAAGAAGAAGAAAAAAACACTTGTGCTTACCCATTTACCCTCCAAAAATGTACTTAAATAAAAATTCCTCTATTTTCACGCCCCCTTAAAACCCTAATGTCTTATTAATTCACAGACTAAATTGTTTAAGAAGAAAAGACATTGGAGTGGTTGCTTACTCCAACCCTTTTACTTTCACAATCCCCTAAGCTGCCTCACTCCTATATCATCTAATCTCCTCTTCCCAAGGCATAGTGCCAGCTCCCCAGCGCGGAATCTTATACTTGGATATTATCTGACCCACTTACCGGAAAAATCTGACCCACACGAGGGACATACCGGAAGTCTGACCCACATGAGTTTAGCTACCAAAATGTCACTCCATTAGGGAGAAAAGGGTGTTTTTAATTTTAGCAAGAAGAAGTGGGGAGGGAAGTTTGTAAAAGGGTAATTTTATCATGAAGTCAAGTGGTGGTAACATGTTTTTTGCACTGAAAGTGAAGTGAGCCCCACAGTGTGTACGCCTTGGGTGTTCAGATTTTCATTCCCTTCTAATATTGATGTGGCAGTTGATAGGTGGGCGGTCACATTTCTATGGTTCAGCGTTCAGTGTTCCGTTCCCTCAACTTCAGTGTTCGGTTCCCTCAACTGCTCAAGTCAGTTGAGAAAAAAAATAACTCTAGTCAGGCTAGGACTGTCAATCCGACCCTTTGATGAAGGGGCCTAGCCCTTTGAAGGTCTCAAAATAGTAGCTTTTTATTTTTCCAAGCCTAATTTTGAAAGACCCTATTACTTAAGTGATGGGCCAATAAACACTAAGCCTAGCCAAAAAAAACCAGACCTCTACATTATATATAATATTTTGTATTATATATATAATATAATAACTTAAGACTTATAACAGTGACAAAAAAAAGTTTATAGACTCGTGTGTGTGTGTGTATATATATATATATAATATAATAACTTAAGACTTGTAACAATGACAAAAAAACCTTAATGACTTGTATATATAATAGACTATCACTGTAGTGTAGTCAGGCTTTTTTTAAATCTTATAGACTACTATAGATACATGTAACAAAAGTGTACGTATAATAGAAGTAAGAAGTGCAGTCTCTATTTAGAATCTTTATCTAAGTTATAATTTGTGTTTTTTTTTTTTTTGAGTAGTGATAGACGTACCCATAAAATTCATTTCCAAGCCTAAGGCACCACCTCATTGGTGGATACGCCTTCCTCTTAAATACTAACAATAAGTGGTGAATATTTAAGAAGGTGTTGGGGGGCATCCACCAATAAGGTGGTGCCTTAGGTTTGGAAATGGATTTCGTAGGTACATTAACTATTTCCTTTTTCTTTCTTTTTTAACTTTAATCTAACAATCTAACTGTACCAATTGGGGGCATGGTGATATTTTCACCTCTCCCCCACTATAAATTAAACATAACCTAAACTTCCACTGTAATAGAAGTGTGTATGTGGCTAATAATCCTCTTCTTGTATTGTTAGTCTCAAGTCCGAATAAAGGATGAAGGTTGTTTGTCATATTGATAGTCAATGTATGAAAAAATTGCTAAAACATGATCATTGGTTTTTGTTCTTTCGACCCTCACATGACCCTAACCATTGAGGGTAGGGTTGGGGGCTACGGCCCTATCTCGATGAATGGGGACGGCCATAAGACCTAGGCCATGTCCATTGATATGGTAAGAAGGCAGCGCTCAAAAGACATCGAAAGGAGAATATAATTAAGGAGTGTCTCACCACCTGATTGCCGACATGTGTCTCTTTTTTTTTTTTACTCTCTTTAACTATTGTTAAGATTTTCTAACCCTTAAGGTTCATATTTTTAACCTGATTTTTAGAAAATAAAATTAAGGTTAAAAATATTAACAATAGTTAAGAGATGTTACTCACAGTTAAAGGGACACATCAGTGATGAGCAGCAAGACGCCGCCCCTCCTCGCAGCGGAGTATTAAATTTTCAAAAAAGAAAACAATCACCTCCTTAGTCGATGACGGGCATCTCGAGGCCTTTTTCTACCACGTGTCCCCTATTATGTCCCTTTTAATTGTGGTTAAAAATTCACTCACACTTAAGATTCACCCATCTAACTTGAAGTTAAAAAATTTAACCAGAGTTCATAGTCATTAAAGGAGGGCTTTGTGAGAGCGAGGAGCTCTTCCAAAAAATTGTTTTGCTTTAATGATCACAACCATTCAATATGGTCAACAGTCAAAATTAATTATTATGATAAATGGTGTGATGAGTGACACGTGTATGAGAAATCTTCTTACATGCCGTCCTGTGGTGTGCGCCTCCGGTGTTTGTAGGTATAAAACGGTCTTAGCAACAACACAGAGTTTAAAAACCTTAGCTCCACCACCACCAAAAACCACCTCTTCTTAAGAAGGAAACCCTAGAATCCCACTTTGGTGATGAACGTAAAACCATCTTCACCACAATCTAGCTATGAAGTAAGCACAAGAAGAACTTGGGCGTAAGTTAGCCACCACCACCACCACTAAGCAAAGGCTTTTCAGGCAAGGAAGCTAACCATCTTTACTATCTATTCACATCCACATGCATGTTTGATGTTTCAACACTTTAGTGTAAACTTCAAGCATCCCCACAAATCTCTCTAAAATCTCTCTCACATGCATGCTCTCCCTAACAGTCAACTTTGACCACCACCACCACCACCACCACTACCAAAAACACCATTTCTTAACCTACACCACTTCAACCTCAACCACATTTGTTAACCTCCACTGCACAGAGGATTCAAACTCAAATGGAGAAAACAACCCATATGATCACTTCTTTCTTCTTCTTCTTCTTCTTAACCATTACCATGAAACTGGTAGCTTCTCTCTCTCCTGATGGACAAGCCCTTCTCTCTCTTCTCACTGATGCTTCATCTATTGCATCTTCTTCTATTCTCTCTTCATGGAACCCAACACACCCAACACCATGTTCATGGCAAGGCGTTACATGCTCTCCACAAAACACAGTTATCTCACTCTCTCTCCCAAATACATTTCTCAATCTCTCTTCTCTCCCTCCACAGCTCTCCTCTCTCTCCTCTCTGCAACTTCTCAATCTCTCCTCCACCAATATCTCCGGCCATATCCCCAACTCCTTTGGCCTTCTCACCCATCTTCGCCTCCTTGACCTCTCTTCCAACTCTTTTTCAGGCCCCATTCCTCTAGAACTCGGAGAACTCGCGTCACTTCAGTTTCTTTTCTTGAATTCGAATCGGCTCTCTGGTCACATCCCTCAACAGCTTTCTAAGCTTTCATAGCTTCAAATCCTGTGTCTCCAAGACAATCTCTTTAATGGGTCGATACCATCTCAGTTGGGTTCTTTGATCTCTCTCCAACAGTTTCGAATTGGTGGGAATCAGTTTTTGACCGGTGAAATTCCACCCCAGTTGGGTCTACTTACAAATCTCACCACTCTTGGTGCTGCAGCAACTGGTCTCTCAGGATTGATACCATCCACGTTCGGGAATTTGATCAATCTCCAGACTTTGGCTCTTTATGATACTGAGATATCTGGTTCGATTCCACCTGAATTGGGTTTGTGTTCTGAGCTTAGAGATTTGTACTTGCACATGAACAAGATTACTGGTTCAATCCCATCTCAATTGGGTATGTTGCAGAAGCTTACTAGCTTGCTTCTATGGGGCAATTCAATTATGGGACCAATCCCCGCCGAGATCTCTAACTGTTCATCTCTGGTTGTTCTTGATGCCTCTGGTAATGATATCTCTGGTGAAATACCTGGTGATTTGGGGAAGCTACTTGTTCTTGAACAGCTTCATTTATCCGATAATTCGCTCACGGGTTCGATTCCGTGGCAGTTGAGTAACTGCACCAGTCTAACTGCACTTCAGCTTGATAAGAACCAGTTGTCGGGGCCTATTCCCTGGCAGGTTGGTAATTTGAAATTTTTGCAGAGTTTTTTCTTGTGGGGTAACTCTGTTTCTGGAACCATACCATCTTCATTTGGGAACTGTACCGAGCTTTACGCACTTGATCTTTCGAGAAACAAGCTTACCGGATCAATCCCAGAAGAGATTTTTGGTTTGCAGAAGCTTAGCAAGCTTCTGCTTCTGGGGAATTCGTTATCGGGTGGATTGCCGAGGAACATTTCGAAATGCCAGTCTCTAGTGAGATTGAGGCTTGGAGAGAACCAGCTTTCGGGTCATATTCCTAAGGAGATAGGCCAATTGGAGAATCTAGTCTTCCTAGACTTGTACACAAACCACTTCTCTGATAATCTCCCTGCAGAGATTGCCAACATCACAGTTCTTGAGTTATTGGATCTGCACAACAACCACATAACTGGCGAAATCCCGACACAGTTAGGGGAGCTTGTAAATTTGGAGCAGCTTGATCTTAGTGGAAACAGCTTCATGGGTGAAATTCCTTGGAGTTTTGGAAATTTAAGCTACTTGAACAAACTCATCCTCAACAATAATCTACTGACTGGGTTGATACCGAAATCCATTCGAAACTTGCAGAAACTAACTCTACTTGATTTGAGCTTCAATAGCCTCTCTGGTGCAGTTCCCCCTGAAATTGGTTACATGACAAGCTTGACGATTAGTTTGGACTTGAGCTCAAATGGTTTTACCGGAAAAATCCCTGAGGCGATGTCGGGTTTGATACAGTTACAATCACTTGATCTTTCCCGAAATATGCTATATGGAGGAATTGAAGTTCTTGGTTTTCTTACTAGTCTTACTTCCCTGAATATCTCCTACAACAATTTCTCAGGTCCTATTCCCTTAACTCCATTCTTCAGGACTCTATCTTCAAATTCCTACCTCCAGAATCCAAGTCTCTGTGAATCACTCGATGGGTCTACTTGTTCTTCGGCTCTAATTCGCAGAAGTGGATTAAAATCTGCTAGAACTGTAGCTATAATCTCAGTGACTTTGGCTTCAGTAACAATGGCAGTTCTTGCATCTTGGATTATTGTTATTCGGAATGGGAAGTACATGGCCGAGAAATCCTCAGGCACATTGGCCTCTTCGTCAGGCGCTGAAGATTTCTCACATCCATGGACATTCATCCCATTTCAGAAGCTCAATTTCACGGTCGACAACATCTTAGACTGTCTGAAAGACGAGAATGTGATTGGGAAAGGGTGTTCCGGGGTTGTATATAAGGCTGAGATGCCCAACGGGGAGTTAATTGCAGTGAAGAAGCTCTGGAAAACGAAAAAAGATGAAGAACCGGTGGACTCTTTTGGCTCAGAAATTCAAATTCTTGGGCACATTCGGCATCGGAACATCTTGAAGCTTCTAGGTTACTGCTCAAATAAGTGCATTAAGCTCCTTCTCTACAATTACATTTCGAATGGGAATTTGCAACAATTGTTGCAAGAGAATAGGAACTTGGATTGGGAAACCAGGTACAAGATTGCCATAGGGTCAGCTCAAGGTCTAGCTTATCTTCATCATGATTGTGTGCCGGCAATCCTTCACAGGGATGTGAAGTGCAACAACATACTTCTGGATTCCAAGTTGGAGGCTTATCTTGCAGATTTTGGGCTGGCCAAGCTGATGAACTCTCCCAATTACCATCATGCAATATCCAAAATTGCTGGGTCTTATGGATATATTGCCCCAGGCAAGTCCTTAATTGATTTTCAGTTTCTCTTATCTGCATTTCTCTCTTATGATCCTATATAATCTGCAAACCTCTACCAATTTCTTGAACATTTGAACTCTTTCCAAGTCTTTTTAATTATTTTAGTGGTAGAAATAAAATATATTGTCAGGGATTCTGTGGTCTATATAGCTTCCTGATCCTCTAAGCTTAACTTGGGTTTCTTTCTTCATTTTGATTCTTAAATTTGCAGTTCTTTCTGAAAATTTTCTATTCTGAACCATAAAATTTCATTGCCCTTGGGGGGTTTATAACTTCATAGAACAGAAATGGTGGTATTAAAACTTCTTGTAGCGGTTACTGGTTCTTGTTCTCAAAGTTGTACCTCATGTTGCATTGTAGTATTAGTGGTCAAATGGTTAAGAACTCAGATAGACAAGTAAATACAGTTTCCTTTGTTATTCCCTTGGACAACTATATGCTTTAATGGGGGGAGGCCTTAGAATTTTCCTTTTTCATTTGAGTATATTAGTTTAAGATCATATTCTCTAAACCGAGTATTAGTTTCCTTTGTTATTCCCTTGGACATTGCAAGTCAGGGGATTCTTCTTTATGCTGTATTGAGTGTATATTTCTCCAGGCTCAAGAAAAACTTGTTTCTGAATCTTTGGAAATGAATTGAGTCATCATTAATATGTTTTTGTTTTTTAATTAGAAGTTTTATAATGTTTGCAGAGTATGGGTACACCATGAACATAACAGAGAAAAGCGATGTCTATAGCTATGGGGTGGTCTTGTTGGAGATCCTCAGTGGCCGTAGTGCCATCCAGCCGCAGGTCGGTGATGGGCTTCATATAGTTGAGTGGGTGAAGAAGAAGATGGGGAGCTTTGAGCCTGCTATAACTATATTAGACTCAAAGCTACGGAGCCTGCCTGATCAAATGGTGCAAGAGATGCTTCAAACACTCGGAATCGCTATGTTCTGTGTGAACTCATTGCCATCGGAGCGGCCCACCATGAAGGAAGTGGTGGCGCTGTTGATGGAAGTGAGGAGCCCACCTGAAGATTGGGGAAAGACTTCTCAACCTCTCATAAAGCAATCATCAAACCAGAGCTGAAATATTCTTTTTATTCAGCTCTGAGTGATTGAGTTTCTTTTCATTCCCAAGAAAGAAAGATGGAGAGAGAGTGATATGGGTAGAAATAGGTGGAGAAGGAAGGTTTGAGTGTTGCTATTGTTGGGTGTTGATGATTTTCTTGGGTTTATTGTACAGTTTAAAAAAAAAAAACAATGTGTTTGATTTGCTTGGTTTTCCTTCATTTTGTTTTTCTTCTTTTCCCTTCATCTGATTCCATGGATGGTGCTGTTAAACTAAACAAATACAGATATGTATTAAACATTTAAGTTTACTGAGATAGAAAGAAGAATTGTTTTGAGGGTCTAAGGAAACATAAAAGCTTGGATGGGAAATAAGCAAAAGCATTCAAATATTTTCTAAGACAATTGAGGAATTATCCAGTTTTGTGGCCTAGAAGGGAAGGAAAGAAAGCAACTCACCAACACTGCAACACATATCTAGTTTGTAGTAGGTCCTATATTGTATTTCATGCTAAGAGGAGACAAAGAGGAACAGGCCATGCTTCAACTCACCTCCCCACATGCATGGTCAGATGGTGCTAGTCTTTGTTTCTCATTACTTCACTTAGCCCATACCCCTTCAGAAATTTTCATGTCAGAAGAAGATTTGGGAAGATAGAAAATAGTAAAAGGAGGAGATGGTTAAAAAGCAAAGAAACTATGAAGTCTCCATTAATTTTGCAGTTTAAAGAGAGATGGCAAATATCTTGTGGGTATATAAATTTATTATAGATGTACATGGGAGAATCTATGGTTTCTGAGTTGAAGTTACATATATAACATATGGGGATTGGAGTCACCATTTATTCATGGTCCCACCTGAATGATCTCAATTCAAAAATGCTGCAAGGAGATGATTTTAACTGTTTTTTTAAAGCCGCTCAGTGGGAGTGGGGGGTTTGGCATACCCCTACCAGTTTATTAAATAAAATGGAAATGGGGACATAAAACCTTACCCCTACAAATAAAATCAAAACCTTATTTAGTCAGAAATCTAAGATTGCCCATGCCAAATTTGTTTAGAAAAATAAGAACTCTAAGCTTGACAGGACAATCAAGATTTGAGTTTTTTTTTTTTAAAAAAAAAAAACATTAGCTTGCAGATCACACCCATAATTAGTCATAAAATCCGCAACGACATAAAGAAGAGCAAATACTCATTATACAAGTGATCTGCTTTGATCTGCTTGTTCCAGTACCAAGAAGATCAGGAATGATTAATTTTCTCATTCCAAGCATTGACAAGAGTTTTTGAATCTGATTCAATATGCACCTGAATCACACATATTCTTTTACAGAGGGTAAAACCACCTAGTAAACCATGCACCTCTGCTATCGTATTACTAAAGTAGCTACCAAGTTACCAGCATGATTTCTAATATTACCTCCACCACCCACAATACCTTTATTACCTCTTGAAGCACTTTCACAGTTACTTCATGTTAGAAGAATATTATTGCAAAGCAATCCAAGGAAAAGTCCATGGATCGATGATGATTATGATTAACTGATCAGGTTATTACTGCATGAGATCTGGAAGGCCTCAGACCATGTAGATGAGAATCTAAGATCATCCCCCCTGTATACAAACACAGGAATAAATAACCAGACTGGGGGAAATGATTGAAAAAAGATAAATCTGGGATCGTTGTGCTTTCTTCACTCATCATCATCTTCTCAAGTTTATGATTAATATCTGATTTGAAAAATTCAGCATATTGTTGTTTTTGGATAGTCAAGTCAACAATCTCAACCCAAATATCCTGTCGATGAATGCATTCCAGATGAGGGAAGAAATGCAGAGCATCTGCCTCACCTTCTTTTGATGCTTGAACATGCAAGGTTCCAACAGAGACATACTTCCAGAGGAATGGTGGCTAAACAGCCCATACCTTCATCAAAAAACCCTGTCCTCTTCTCAAGACCAGATATCATCCACACACTCCCCACAATCCTTGTTCAGTTCCTACCTTCTTCAGGTGAGATCAGATTACAGCCGATTGCAATTGAATTCAAGTGTATATGTGTCATTTATGGATTGGAGGAGGGAAAAAAGGCGGGGAAATCAAAATTTCAATTTTTCTCCACCTTCAATCCATACATGACACATGCAATTAAATTCAGTTGAATTCAATTGCCTGTGATCTGATCTCTCTTCAGGCACTCCTAGTTAGGCCCGTAAAAAAAAAAAAAGCATCCTTTCACAAGGGCAGGGTTAGGGCCTAGTCAATCCTAGCCCTTGAAGGGCCAGGACAGAGTGGTCTTGCCCTTATAAGTAAGGACAGGGTTAGGGCTGACCCCTGCCCTGCCTCAACCCTGTCCTTTTGATACTACTTCCAATTTTGAATATGATTAGTAAACTTGGTTTATTATTTCCTTATTTGGTTTCTAAGAAAAGTGTTCATTCCAAATCAAGTTTTGTGTATTTGGTCTTCAGTTCTAGTTTTTCAGGTAAAATCTCCAAATTCACATGCGGGTTTCAGTTATAATTTTTCAGGTGGAACCTCCTCACCTCGGACTTGGCTTCAGTCCCTTAGCAAAAGGGAGCCTTCTTCTGACCCCATAAACAGTTTTCTGCTGAGAGCCTATGTGTACTCCCAAGTATACTCCCGAATCCTAACCATTTGATTAGAGCTGATATGGCATTAGAAATAACAGAATAGCAAGCCAAAAGTGTGTCACCTCAGCATTGATCCTAACCCCTTTGTGGTTTAGAATTTGGTGCGAGTACCCACAGACTCAGGCGGTACTCAGGTGGCACACTCAATCTATGTATACTCCCAAATATACTCTAGGATCCTAACCATCTATGGCTAACTACTACTAAGGGTCAGTATTAATGTTAGGTGGCACACTTTCGGAAAAAAATGAAGCCAAGCGAAACTCAGCTGAGCCACACCTTTTATTCTAATCTTTACCCTTAATTATCTAAATTAAAGGGTAAGGATTCTGGAGTATACTTGGGAGTTCCCATAGACTGACTCATATATATATATACTACCAAACAGCCCGTGCGATGCACAGGACAAAAAAGATCTTGAAACTTAAGAAAAAAAAACTTTTCATACCCTTCTATATAATGACTTCTTCATATGTGACAATAGTAAAATGAAAATGTGTTACATGGCTTCATCAGCTTTTACATAGAATGCTATATTTTGCTCATTTTACATGCCATTCTCTACAATAAATATTGTTGTCATATCCTTATCATGGAAATGCTATCAATACATGTGATTTAAATCTCATATTCTTATCAACATTAAACAGCAGCATTAAAGGTGACTTTGCCAACCTTGTGTATGTTGTCAAATTGGTGTTTGTTCAAGACTTTCGTAAAATGTTGAAATTCATTATATTTCAAACTCGGCTGAAGGGGTAAGCTAGGCTCAAGAGGGTGAGCCTCAAGAGTCTTCTTCTGCAAAATAATAATTATAATCAATTAGGAAGTACTGAAATCATGATCTAACTCTGAAGAGTCCAATTAAATTGATTGAAATTAATAAGGGATCGGAAGACAAAGAGTTGTAAAACTTTGGGCTGTTACCTGTACCCACACTCCCTCTCTCGCTAAGCCAAAACAATTTCATTTTACTGAATCATTTCCAACTTTATAATACTACGGTGGTTGGCATTCCGTTAACATCCTTATGCTTTGAAATTGTTTAAAGAAAGTTGAGTTGGTTGACACATGTAAAGCCAGTCATGTTAATTAGAACATGTAACATTATACAGAAAACAACATTCTCAAGCAAAGAACAAAGGTAGATGCAGCTACCTAGCTAATTAATTTGTGTTGCTATAGTTTCCGATTGGATGAACACAGGTGATCAAGCCCCTTACGAAATCCTTTACTGAGATGGAGAACTATTATTCCAACTTTGACCAATTTCTTGAAAGTAGTGTGATCATGACCCATAGGCTCAAAAAGTTGGAACACACTTTAGGATAAAAGATCATCTTTCGTTTCAAGCCAAACTGTTTTAAAACCATTGGTATCTTCTCTACTGATAAGAAGAAGTTTATCATCAAGCTCTTTATACAATTAGGAAAAACCCACAAGAACTTCCCTATCTAAATGTTTGGAACCAAGTCACTTTGAATGAGGAACATGACCATGTTGAATCAGTATTGTCAGGCAACTCTAAATTAAACTATGCTTTTAGAATTTACTAATGAGACCGCAAAAGGGCCAAGACCACCGAGACCATCCCCAATAAATATATAGTTTCAGGTAACAAAGAAATGAAGAAGAAAGAGACTAAAGAAATGAAGCAAAATACCTTTTTTTTGGAGTAATTTAAGAACAAGAAATTCAAATAAAAGCAAAGGAATTGGAGCACGATTGAGTTTATGTTACAGCCCGTCTAGATCTCGCCAGAGATGCTTTGAAGGCGTGAAGAGCCTAAGAACAGGTATTGGTTTCTTCATATTACCCACTCTTATTCTCAACATCTCTAGACTGCAGTAAAAAACCGACTGTAATACATAACATTTCGTTTAGAGATATCTTATAATTTCTGGAACCCGGCCCATTTGGAGCAAAGCGGGAGATCAGTGAGAAAATATGGTTAACGCAACAGAGCACTACCGATTGTTGATGGGCTTATAGATACAGATAAGAGTGGGAAGAGGAATGGACGGTGGAAGAAAAGTGGGTATTATTGGAAGACAAGGAGAGACAGAATGAGAGAGAAGGGGGTGGGTTATATTTGAAGGAGACGAATGGGTGGGAACAAAGAGACGCCTGAGAAAATGGTTTGCTTGCAAGCCCCTTTGGAAGTGGTAACCCGTTGGAAGTGGCATCCGTTTAAAGGGATGCATGTTGTAACCACTCACAAAGGAACGAAGAGACGCTTGGGATAAACTGGAAGATTCCAGTTGTGTCACTTCCAACAACCAGAGTCTGCAGAATAAAAAATTCTAGTTGACACGTGGCATGTGTGATAGGATTGTAGTCATACGTGACCGAAAGGAGAAGGTGAGAAAAAAGTTTGTCTTATATTTAGTTAATAGATATACTAGTAAAGATGCATGTGCTTTGCACGTATTAATTTTTCATTAATAAAATAAGTATTATTATTTATAAACTTATGGCCTTAATCAAATGAGATTAAAAATAATATAATTCGTTAATATATAATTAGTACTAATTTATTTAATAAATAGATAATATATAATCATAATAGAAAAAAGCATGTTATCAAATTGATAAGCATGATCAAGTTGAAAAAAGAGAGCAAGAAACACACAAATGGCCACAGAGTTACCATATTGAAGTAGATCTGAAACTGCTGAAGCTACTATCATAGAGGAAAGCAGCGGTTGCCTTGACACACATGCCACGTGTCAACTAGAATTTTTTATTCTGTAGACTCTGGTTGTTGGAAGTGACACAACTCTTCCAGTTTATCCCAAGCGTCTCTTCATTCCTTTGTGAGTGGTTACGGCACGCATCCCTTTAAACCGATGCCACTTCCAACGGGTTACCACTTCCAAAGGGGCTTGCAAGCAAACCATTTTCTCAGGCGTCTCTTCGTTCCCACCCATTCGTCTCCTTCAAATATAACCCACCCCCTTCTCTCTCATTCTGTCCCTCCTTATCTTCCAATAATACCCACTTTTCTTCCACCTTCCATTCCTCTTCCCACTCTTATCTCTATCTATAAGCCCATCAACAATCGGTAGTGCTCGATTGCGTTAACCATATTTTCTCACTGATCTCCCGCTTTGCTCCAAATGGGCCGGGTTCCAGAAATTATAAGATATCTCTAAACGAAATGTTGTGTATTACAGTCAGTTTTTTTACTGGAGTCTAGAGATGTTGAGAATAAGAGTGGGTAATATGAAGAAACCAATACCTGTTCTCAGGCTCTTCACAGCTTCAAAGCATCTCTGGCGAGATCCAGATGGGCTGTAACATAAACTCAATCTTGCTCTAATTCCATTGCTTTTATTTGAATTTCTTGTTTTTGAATCGCTCCAAAAAAAAGGTATTTTGCTTCATTTCTTTAGTCTCTTTCTTCTTCATTTCTTTGTTACCTGAAACTATATATTTATTGGGGATGGTCTCGGTGGTCTTGGCCCTTTTGCGGTCTCATTAGCAAATTCCTTTCATAAAAGCATAGTTTAATTTAGAGTTGCCTGACAATACTGATTCAACATGGTCATGTTCAAAGTCATTCAAAGTGACTTGGTTCCAAACATTTAGATAGGGAAGTTCTTGTGGGTTTTTCCTAATTGCATAAAGAGCTTGATGATAAACTTCTTCTTATCGGTAGAGAAGATACCAATGGTTTTAAAACAGTTTGGCTTGAAACGAAAGATGATCTTTTATCCTAAAGTGTGTCTGACATACTTCTCATTGCCATTAATCCAACTTTTTGAGCCTATGGGTCATGATCACACTACTTTCAAGAAATTGGTCAAAGTTGGAATAATAGTTCTCCATCTCAGTAAAGGATTTCGTAAGGGGCTTGATAACCTTTGTGTTCATCCAATTGGAAACTATAGCAACACAAATTAATTAGCTAGGTACCTGCATCTACCTTTGTTCTTTGCTTGAGAATGTTGTTTTCTTTATAATGTTACATGTTCTAATTAACATGGCTGGCTTTACATGTGTCAACCAACTCAACTTTCTTTAAACAATTTCAAAGCATAAGGATGTTAACGGAATGCCAACCACCGTAGTATTATAAAGTTGGAAATGATTCAGTAAAATGAAATTGTTTTGGCTTAGCGAGAGAGGGAGTGTGGGTACAGGTAACAGCCCAAAGTTTTACAACTCTTTGTCTTCCGATCCCTTATTAATTTCAATCAATTTAATTGGACTCTTCAGAGTTAGATCATGATTTCAGTACTTCCTAATTGATTATAATTATTATTTTGCAGAAGAAGACTCTTGAGGCTCACCCTCTTGAGCCTAGCTTACCCCTTCAGCCGAGTTTGAAATATAATGAATTTCAACATTTTACGTAAGTCTTGAACAAACACCAATTTGACAACATACACAAGGTTGGCAAAGTCACCTTTAATGCTGCTGTTTAATGTTGATAAGAATATGAGATTTAAATCACATGTATTGAAAAAAATATTTATTGTAGAGAATGGCATGCAAAATATAGCATTCTGTGTAAAAGCTGATGATGCCATTTAACACATTTTCATTTTACTATTGTCACATATGAAGAAGTCATTATATAGAAGGGTATGAAAAGTTTTTTTTTCTTAAGTTTCAAGATCATTTTTGTCCCGTGCATCGCACGGGCTGTTTGCTAGTAGATATAGTTAGAGACTTTCTTTCAATAAATATAGGATTCTTCCTTAATATGGTAGAGTCCTAAAATAACTCTCCTTTATGAGATACTCTCTTTCTATAGAAATAGAATTATTTCCTAAAATATGGTAAAGTCCTAAGCCAATTCTACCAAGAGACTCTCTTTCTATAGAAATAGGATTCTTCCCTAATATGATAGAATCCTAAACCAACTCTCTTTTAATAATGGGTCCCACATAATATTTAATAGTAACTTAATTAAAGTTTAGTTATATTTTAAGTTATTTATTAAATAAAATCAAATAGGTGAATGCTTTTGAGACCGCAGAAGTGCCGAGACCACCAAGACTGTGCATCCCTGCACGGGATTTCAGGTGGGGCCTACCATGTGAACGTGGGCCCCACCTGAAATCCCGTGCAGGGATGCACGGTCTCGATGGTCTTGGCCCTTTTGCGATCTCAGTAGCAAAGTCCAATAAAATAATAACATGTTTAAGGAGTTCACGCTCACCTTTTGAATCTATGCAACTTTTGATCGATTGAGAAGTACAAAAACCCTCCAATAGAGTGCCACAGAAGACCCAAAGCTGGTCCCCACGATACAGTGCCACACTGGTCCATACACCCCCCATCCAGTTCCTGCATCATTCAAAATATCACTACCCCACGTTTCCATCACCAAAACTCAACAAAAATCAATCTTTACTTATAAGAATGAAAGCCAGAGCCTTGGAGACAAATTTATCTTGGCTATCTTATGCCTTCCGTGCACAACTAACGGCGTGGATTTGCATAAGTGGTGGCATATCAATGGCCACGATCTTAGCCCCAATGCTACACAAAAACTCATCCAACTTGATACTGGGACCGCAAAAAGAACTCTTGACGCTTAGTAGGAAACCAATGACCTCTTTAGCTCATTTATTCTCTTTCTCGTTTTTACTTCTGTGCTTATAATCAATTTTTCCATCTCTGCAATAAAACTATCGATATGGTTGTTTTGGTGGCGGTTGTTTTTAAGGAGAGAGCGAGTTGAGGAGTGGGCAATGGGCTTTGTGATTGGTGGTGAGGAAGGGATGGTGGTGTTGCTGCTAGATGAGAGAAGCTTTTCTAAATATACTTCGTTGTTTTTTTTTTCTTAACAATATACATGAGATGAATGTTGAGTTATAAACTAACTCTACCTCTTTTCTAGTTTTTTTTTTCTTAAAAATATACGTGATATGAAGATTGAGTTATAAACTAACTCTACCTCTTTTCTAACTATACGTCATACCAAACTCTTTTAAATTTCTTTTAACCTAAGTTAATAGAATGATTAATTAAATTAAAGGGTATTTTTGTCAACATAAAATATAGGTTACTCTTTGTACTTTTATTAGTAGAATGATATATATATATATTGATGTGCTTGATCATGTTGTTTGAATAACTTGAGGTATTTTTAATGTCACATAAGTATAAATTATTTTCAAATATATGATCATGTTTGCCTTATAGTAGCATAGTGACAAAGTTGGGGTTCGGGAATAATTCGGTGAGGGTCAAATTCGGAAAATTTTGAGAACAATGCAAGAAAATAATAATTATTATCCAACAATTTGATTAGATAACATACAAAATAAGTAGTTTATTTTATCTAACTAATCGAATTTTTGCGAAATTCGCGAATAATTCGTTAAATTCAAGAATAGTTCACAAAATTCGCGAATAATTCGGTAAACTTAAAATTCATAAATAATTCAGCGCACGTAAAATTCACGAATAATTCATGAATTTTTCAAAAATTCGGAGAATTTTGTTACTATGTATGGTAGTAGTTTAAATCTTTTTTTTTTTTGAATTATAAATCCTTGTTACTAGAACGGAGAGTAAAAACGAGAAGCACAGCAAAAGTGAGAAGCGAAAAATAATGTTCAAAAGTAATGTTCAAAAGATTATTGGAAAACGAGAAGTGAGAATGTAATATAGATGCTTAACTCCCATCTTATTAGTATGGGTTCTAGGTGCCTTATGTGGGGGAAAAACTCCGGAAAGGACACGCGTCAGCAACAGCTCCTCCCACGCTCTGGTTTACCGATAGAAGGTTGGAGTGGAGGGTGTGACACCCTGACCTGTACTCCGATGATAAAGTCAGTAGATGTAGAAGATGATGAACAGTAAACACTGAAAGAGGCACTGAAAGTTACGCAAAGCTCTAGGAAGCACTGAACACGTATACTCTCGAATACGGATGATGAACAACTAACCCTCAAGCACTAAAAATCACGGGGTATTTATAGGGTAAGGTTGGTATGGCCATCGATGACCATGGATGGCCATAGGTGTCCATACCACGTGTTTTGCACTCATTGCCAAATATATCAGACATATCTGCCGCCGGTTGCATCACACGTGAGAGCCTCCTATGAGTCCAATCGGACGGGATCGGACAGTACGCAGAAGTGACCAGCATTAAATGCCAAGACAGTGCTTTCGGCACAAACAGTGTTTTCGGCACGCCTGTCAGAATTATGGATCGCCTCCTGATCACTTCCTCCTACGAGTCGGTCTCGTTGTTGACTCGAGCTCGGTTACGGTGTAGATGTCTTAAAATACAGCCAGGACATCGTTGTCGGTGAGACAACGGACTCGTTGTTCATGTAACGACAAAAACGTTGTCAAGAGTACAACGGTTACGTTGTGCTTCAGACAACGAGCACGTTGTCAAGCCACAACGGAAGCGTTGTTCTACAAGAAAACAAAGACGTCGTAATGCGCACAACGGGAACGTTGTGCATCAGACAACGTGTGATCCCTCTATTTTAAGCACGTGACCCCAACTCGTGTCCACGTGTCACTTTCGTGAACAAAACAACAAAAACGAGCTCGTTCTCCAACGCTAAGTTGATTTTACGAATTTTATCCGTTACAATTTGCCCCTTTATGATGCTTGGAACGTAGTTCGAAGCGTCATAAACGAACAAAAAGATCATACCTGGCACTGCTCCAGAAGATGTAACGTTGCGTGCTTAAAACGCTCGCTGAGAAGATCGACCGTTCACGCCAGCTGGTTGCGCGTGCGAACCGTCACGTCTCTTTAATGCGGACAGGCTGTCATCATCACCATTTCGAATTTCAAAATGCTTTAATAACTCTGACGGTTACTCTCTTTTGGTGAAAAGACGATCTTGCCACTGCTCTTCTCCCCTTTGACACAGGTGTACGGCTCTGATGAAGGGTAGTGGTGTAGTTTCACACATCTGAGATGCTTATAAATCTCCACCGAATACTCCTTCTCTTTCACCCTGTTCCTTCAAGCACTGTTACTCTGCCGAATTTTTTTCTCAACCGAAAGTTCATCTTCCTCAAGCTCTCAACAATCTCTCTCAATCGCCTTCTGTTCGGTACGCTCTTCACCATTTTCCTTAATATTTCTTACTGTTTCTCCCTCTCTTTCTTCTTCTCTGGTTCTTGAGTGATTCTGCTCTGTGTACTCTCCGTGTTCTGTTCACCGTTCCTGTTCATTTTCACTGTTTCTTCCAATCACTATGGCTGCCAACATTCCCGTAGAACCCGCTAGGTTAGAGGAAGTTAGAGGCCCTACTGAAGATTAGGCCAGTTGCACAGGTAGCGCACCTCATGGTGCCTACATCGAACAATCCTCAGTTCTGCGCCAGCACCAGTTGGCACATCTGAACCACTACAGGGAACGTTTCGACTTCCCTTCCAACGTCAATCTCCACTTCAAACGGGATGACGCTATCATTGATAAGCGTTCTGCTTGTACCGTCGTCTACCTCTCCCAGCTCGAGGCTGGCCTCCGCTTTCCTCTCCATCCCGTCCTGGACGACGTTCTGTCCAGCCTGCAACTCGCACCGGGACAAATGCATCCGAGCTTCCACAAATATATGTCCATGATGATCAAATTCATCAAGGACGGTTACCCAATAGAAGCTAGGCATCTATTCCACTTCTGCCATGCTGTCAGATGCCGAGGCTCTGACGATGGTTTGTTCTCCTACTACTCGTGGAACAAGAAACCTCGACATCCAGAGCTCGTCTCAGGCATTCTCGATAGAGAAAGAGGGTGGAAAGCCACTCCTTTCGTTGTCTCTGGCGGTTGGAAGGCAGAGAATTCCACGGTCCCCAATGTCTTCCGAGCGGAAGCAGGTATACTACTACGGTCGTCCGTTGTCCGTTGTGCACCACTGTTCTGACTCTGTTTTCGTTGTACGTTGTATGCTTTCGTCCTGCTGACTCTCGTTGTACTCATTCTGCTTTTCTGTGTGCAGTTGACGGGAAGAAGATCCCATATAAGAAGTTGGCCCCAGAAGAAGAAGGCCTCCTTACCAACATCAAACGTGCTCGAGGTGGGGAATACATCCGGTGGCAACCACTGGAGCCTGACACGTGGGTCGCCTTCAGCACTCCTACTGCAACTGCTCAACGACGACAACAACAACCACAACAACAGCAACAGCAACAGCATCCAGGTGCTTCTACTTCTGCACCTTCACCAGCAATTAATCTAGCCGAAGAAGAAGAAGAAGACATGGCTGGCACAGATCCACCTCCGCTGAGCAGGAAGCCAAGGTCTGCTCGCCCTGCAGTTCAGCTGCCACCACTGCCACCACCGTTGAAGAAGAGGAACCCTCCTTCCAAGGGTACAGCGACTGCTGACCCGAAAAGAAAGATACCGACCCAGGCCGAGTACGAGGCCAGAAAGAAAGCGAAGGCGGACATACGCCTGGAGAAAGAGAACGCAGCCATTGCTGCTCCCCCCTCCACCTCTGCCGTTCCTGCAACAATTCCAGGAGCAGAAGCGACAACGGCGGTGCCTGAAGCCAGCTCGGCACCTACCCTCTCGAGCTGCAACTGCTCCAGCCAGCTCGAGTTCCGCTGTGGTTGCCCTGGCCGCAACGGAAGCTGGCACAACGAGTCTTCCAGCTCGTATGCTACCGACGAGCACTCTGGACTGGTCGCCCGACTTCTCTCGGTACGGGAGACCGACTGTGAACGACTCGGTGCAAAAATCGGACAAGGCCGCCCGAGCTCTGACTCATGCAATGAGGTTGCCCCAAGACATTGCTGACGTCGGCAAACTCAGTCTGACCGACCTGTCCTACGCCGCCTGCCAGTCTGTGGCGTCAGTAAGTTTCTTACTTCCTCTTCTTCTTACTCTACTGCTGAAATTTTACTCCTCGTTGTGCTAATGCCCGGACACTTCCTTGCAGATGAACGTGCTCGTGCACGAACTCTGTGATCGTAGCCAATATAGCTACAATCACCTCCGAGACGGGATCAAGTACTGGCAAGACAGGACTGAGACGCTGGAGAAGACTCTCGTCGAAGAGAGACTCAAGGCAGACTTTGATCTGTCTCAAGCCAAAGCTGACGCTGTTCGCGTCGAGGGGAAGTTGAAAGCTGCCACCAAGGCACAAGAAAAAGCTGAGGCTGAGACACGATCAGCAAAGGAGGCCGAGAAGAAGGCCAAACAGGAGGTAGAGAACGCTGTTCTACGCATCAGCGAACTGGAGCACGTCTCCCAAGCTTTGGGCAGACAGCTGGAGGAAACTGAGGCAGCCAGGACAGCACTGGCGGAGGAGCTCGAGGAGGCCAAGAAAGCTCAAGAGACCATCGAGAGGACCGTGACCCTGAGACTGCAACAACACTATCAGTCTCAGCTGGACACGCTCTTGGATGAGGATCGGGCAGAGACCGAGAAAGAGCTACTCGAATCGCTCCGCCAACAAGGCCGTCTGAAAGAAGACAATGAAGAGGACGCCATCACGGTCTCCGAGCTTCAGAGCAAAGACGTGATCGAGCTAGACAACGAGGCCGAGGTCCAAGGCGTCGAGCAACCTCACTCTCTCGAAGGTCCTGCACCTCTCCCAGCTGAGCCGTACTTCGAGCCAGCTGCTCCCGAAGTTCCTGCTGCTGCCGATGAAGCTACTCCAGAAAAAACCCCAACTGCTGAAGCCTCTACTTCTGCCCCTGCTGCAACGACGACAGACGCTGACCTTGAGCTCGCCTGATCTGCTGCTCCTCTTCACGTTTCTGTTTCTCTTCTTTAATGATGTAAACTCTTTTCTTTCCCTCTTATGGGAGTTTGCTGCTGTGATTGCCCAGAAATGGGCCTTCTGTATGAATGGATCACTCCTTCTTCTTATGTTTGCATTTCTCTTCACCTCGTAGCGTAGCACAACGTATGCACACAGAAAAAGAAAAAATACAACATGAGTAGTTGAATAAATTTTCTCAGTTCGCTGTACTGATGTTAATGCGGTACTTCACTATGTGGAAATCATAAATGTTACACATACTAAACAAATTATTTCGATCAAAGCACTACGGACAGAACACTGCGAGTAGAGCACTACGATCAAAGCACTACGAACAAGCACTACGAATAGAGCACTACGAGCAAAGCACTACGAATAGAGCACTACGAGCAAGCACTACGGATAGAGCACTACGAGCAAGCACTACGAATAGAGCACTACGAGCAAAGCACTACGAGCAAAACACTAATCCAGATACATCATTTCGCGTAGTTCACTGTGAATGCAATCTGACAAATAAAATTCATATGATGAACACAATGTAACTCAGTTTCGAAGCACATGCTCTGAGGATGTCATTAGGATAAGCCACAGGATTTGCTCAGATGACATCCTTATATAAGCCACTCGTGTTCGTTATGAGTAGGTTGTTCAGTCAAAATTTTATTTGAATTACTTGCAAAACATTCACAATATTACACTGATGAACCAGACAGAGAATAGTGTAGACTATGAGCAGGCGCATAATATTGCAAGTCACATGTTGAAATATGAGCACTATGATTATGTAAAATCACTGAAAACTTGTAAGCACAACGATGCATGTAGTAGCATATCATAGATTCTATTGAAAGAATTGCCTCAAATTCATAATGTTCCAGGATTTTGAGATGAGGTTACCTTGTAAGTCTTTCAAGTAACAGACTCCAGGACTTCCCAATCGTTCTACGATATAAGGCCCTTCCCAGTTAGGTCCCAACTTGCCACTGTTAAGCTCTCTCGTGTTCTGGAACACTCTTCGGAGAACGAGATCACCGACCTGCAGCACTCTCCGTTGTACTTTCTTGTTGTAGGCTTTCCTCAATCGTTGCTGATACCTCCTCATCTGAATGCTGGCATCTTCTCGCTTCTCTTCTAGCAGATCGAGATGAATAGCCATAAGCTCTGTGTTCTGATCTTTCTCTCCATCCTTCTTCTTGTTGTGCCAAGAACGCACTGTAGGCAAACTGATCTCAGTAGGAATGACAGCTTCCATACCATACGCTAGAGAGAAAGGAGTTTCATTGGTAGGACTCCTCGGAGTTGTTCTGTACCCCCACAAAACGTTGTGCAGCTCGGCGGTCCACTTCCCCTTCGAATCTTCCAGTCTTCTCTTCAAGGCATTGAGAATATTCTTGTTGGCTGCCTCGGCCAATCCATTCCCCTGAGGATAATATGGGGAAAAGAAAACATGTTTGATCTTCAGCTCGCTGCAAAAGTCGGCAATCAAACGTCCTGAAAACTGCTTCCCGTTGTCAGTAATGATGGACTGCGGTATGCCAAATCTGCAGATGATATGTTCCCACAAGAACTTCTTCACCTCTTGTTCTCTGATACGAGCAAGAGGAACAGCTTCAATCCAACGAGAGAAGTAATCAGTTGCCACTAGAAGAAAGATCAGATTCCCTAGAGCCCTAGGGAAAGGTCCTACAATATCAAGTCCCCAACGCGCAAATGGCCAAGGCTGAGATACAGTGTTGAGCTCTTGAGCCGGAGCATGAATCAAACGAGCAAACCGCTGGCACTGGCTGCACTTCTTCACATACTTCTGAGCATCAGCCTGCATGTAAGGCCAAAAGTAACCTTGCCCCAGAGCTCGATGGGCAATGGTTCTCCCGCCTGAATGAATACCACATATACCTTCATGCAACTCAGCAAGTATTCTCTCCACATCTGCAGGATGAACACACTTCAACAAAGGCCCACCAAAAGATTTCCTGAACAACTCTCCTTGCACCAAGGGATAACGAGATGCCTTGAACAGAATGCGCCTCGACTCCTTCACATTGATAGGAAGAATTCCATCTTTCAGATAAGCCACCAGCCCTATCATCCAGCTCAGAACAGGATTGACAAAAAACACTTCTCGCTGTGCCTGAAGAGTTATTGAAGGATACTCTTGGAACTCCATCAGAATAGCCTTAGGCTCGTCAGCCTGCACCATGGAAGCTAGATATGCCAAAGCGTCAGCATGCCTGTTCTCATCTCTCCGGGTGTGCCTGATCTCCACAACGGTGAATGCTTCACACTGCGAACGAACGAGAGTAGCATACTGCTTCATCCGGTCGTCCTTGCAGTCATAAACACCATTCACCTGATTCACCACGAGCTGTGAATCACAAAACACTCTCAACATGGAGATCTGCAGCTCTCGAGCACTCTGCAACCCAAGCAGTAAGGCTTCGTACTCAGCTTCGTTGTTGGAGGCAGTGAACCCAAGACGCGACATCTTCTGCACTTTGATGTTCTCCGGACTTATAAGCACAACACCCAGTCCTGAACCACTAAAATTAGAAGATCCGTCCACGTACAATAACCAACCATTCCACTCTGATGACTCGGCTCCATCCACAACGGCATCTCCGTTGTCAACTTCAATAGGAAGTTCCCGAAGATCAACAATCATCTCCTCTGCTTCCTCCTCCACAGGGAAATCAGAAAGAAAACCTGCCATTGCTAGCCCCTTTTCTGAACTCCTAGCCCGATACTGAATATCGAACTCACTCAGAGCCACAGCCCACTTCGACATCCTCCCCGCCAGCTCGGGTCGTCCCAGCACGACTTTCAAGGGATACGTTGTGATGACAACGATAGAATGAGCATGAAAGTAAGGACGAAGCTTTTCCGCAGAAAAGACAAGAGCTAGACATACCTTCTCGAGCTTGCTATAATTGCACTCCGCCTTGAGAAAGGTTTTGCTGATGAAATAGACAGGTTTCTCCACGCCATCACAACTCCTGACCAGGACGGAACCAAGGGCTTGCTCTGAAACAGACAGATAAAGATATAAGATTTCACCTGGCTCAGGTACCGAAAGGATAGGAGCTGAGCCTAAATATTCCTTCAAGGCAAGGAAAGCTCGAGAACACTCTGGAGTCCACGCAAAAATGGAGTCCTTTCTCAGCAACTCGAAAAGAGGTTTGCAACGATCGGATGACTTGGAGATAAACCGATTGAGTGCAGCAATCCGGCCTGTCAGCTTCTGGATCTCCTTCTTCGACTTAGGCTCTGGCATGTCCAGCAAAGCACGGATCTGAGCTGGATTTGCCTCAATCCCCCGCTGACTCACAAGATAACCCAAAAATTTTCCTGAGGTAACCCCGAAGGTGCACTTCTCTGGGTTGATCTTAAGATTGAAAGATCGCAGAACAGAGAAAGGCTCAGCAAGGTCCGTCACCAGAGTACCTCGTACTCGACTCTTCACAACGATATCATCGATGTAAACTTCAACCGTCTTGCCAAGAAGTGACCCAAACATGAGATTCATAAGACGTTGATAGGTGGCACCTGCATTCTTCAAGCCAAAAGGCATCACTCGATAACAGAACAAGCCCCACTCCGTTATGAAGGTGGTCTTCTCTCGGTCTGCTTCCGCCAGGAGGATCTGGTTATAGCCTGAATAACCATCCATGAAGGATAACATCTCGTGGCCAGCAGTGGCGTTGATGAGCCTGTCTATCCTTGGCATGGGAAAAAAGTCCTTGGGGCAGGCCTTATTGACACCAGTGAAGTCAATACAAACTCTCACCTTCCCGTTCTTCTTAGGCACAGCCACAACATTGGCTATCCAATCAGGGTACTGCACCTCCTGAATGAACCCGAACTGAATCAGCTTGTCAATCTCCTCGTTCACTGCATCATGATAAGCTGGAGCAAGCCTCCGAGGTTTCTGCTTCACTGGAGGGATAGCAGGATCAACATTGAGGTGATGACAGATAACACTCGGATCGATGCCAGTCATGTCTTTGTGAGACCATGCAAAGACATCAAGGTTCTGCCTAAGGAAACTCAGCAACTCGAGCTCTTCCTCCGCTGTCAAGCTCGTCCCGACCTGCAACACCTTTGGCTCTTCTTCCGTTCCCAAATTGACAGCTTTCGTGGGCTCAACGGAAGGTCTGCACAACGATGTTTCCGAGCTCTCTTCCACAACGGGAACGACCTGTAAATGCTATGAAGGCACAACGGAAGCAGGAAAATCGCACTTCTGCGATGCCAACTGATCACCCTTGATCTCCTGAGGCCCGTCCTGCGTTGGATACTTCAACACCTGATAGTACGAGGACGGAACAGCCTTCATCTCATGGGTCCACCAACGACCCAAGATGGCATTGTACGGCAATGGCGCATCCAGAACGGAGAACCTGGTCTGAAGGACAACGGGTCCAGCCACAACGGGTAAGACAACGTCGCCTACAGGTTTCATCGAGCTGCCATCAAATCCGAACAGTGGAGTCTGAGCAGGAATGAGAACGGAATGATCCAGCTTCATCTGGGTGAAAGCATGAAGATACAAGATGTCTGCTCCACTCCCGGAATCCACGAGCACTCTCTTGATGTCGAAATCTCCTATTCTCATAGTGAGAAAAAGAGCATCATAGTGAGGTCGGATTACTGCTGCCAGATCACGATCAGTGAAAGTAAGTGCCTGCTCAACGCTTCTGGTAGGCACTTGCACCTGACACACTGCAGCATCGTGAGACAGCTTCCTGGCCTTCGCCCTGAAGTTCCTCTCCACATCTGCTTCCGGCGCTTGCACGCGGCAAATGACATTGATCGTGCCCAAGGAAGCTCCTCCACTGGTACTTGGATTACTGGCAGGTTCTCCTCCACGAGACTGGGATACCGGCTCCCTGGCATGCTCCATGCCGCCGTTGCCAGAAGCAAGATACTCTCCCAAGTACCCTTCCTGAACCAGCCTCTCCAAGTACTCCCTCAGAATACGACATCGGTTGGTGAGATGACCACGGCACTTGTGATAATGACAATACTCATGCACCCGTGGTCTCGATGTAACATCCTGCACAGCCCTAGCCGGTCACTCGAAGTACGCCTGATCCTCCATCGACCTCATGATGGTCGCCGGGCTAACTGTGAAATTGATGCGCGGTGTTCGATCTGCAAAAGATCGCCGCTCACTAGGCTGCACGCCTCTCTCGTGCTGTACTTGAGGCTGCACCTGGCGTGGCTGTACTGCTGCCTCGCCTGCTGCTGATCATTAGGACGTCTCTCCGTCCTACTCTGTTACTGATTAAAGTTTCCTTCAAACGGACGCCGAACCGGCTGATCCCGCTGAGTCACATAGACTACTCTCTCCTTCTGCTTCCTTGGTGGCGAGTCCTCAGATGATGAAGACTCGTACCTCTGCTTCTTCTCCTTCCTCTTCGAAGATCGGTGTGTCCTCTCTACGACATCCACCACTCTCGTCCTGGGCTTCGGCACCGGCACAACGGATACGTCCTCCTCATACCTTCCGTACTTGGTGGCACGAACCATCAACTCGTCCATCTTGACAGGATAGTCAAGAGCCAAAGACTTATAGAGCTCGGAATGCCTAGGGATAGCATTCTTGAAAGCAGCGATACAGCTCGCTTCGTCGACCTTATCGATGTTGTGGACTTCATCAGTGAAACGCGAAATAAAGTCCGTCAAGGATTCGGCCGGCTTCATCCTCAAAGAGAAGAGAGTATCTGCACCTGCTTTCTTCTTTTTATTGATAATGAAACGATCAATAAAAGCTGACCTGAGCTCTGAGAAATTACTGATGGAACCAGGAGGCAAGTTCCGAAACCACTTCGACGCTGCCCCAGACAGGCTGTTGGGGAAAGCTTTGCAATACAGGTCATCATCTGGATTGCGAACAGCCATCGCATGTTTGAAATCAAACAAATGCTCCTCTGGATCCGTCCTTCCAGTGTACATGTGGAAGATCGGAGTTATGAACTTAGAAGAAGTATATGACTGATTGATGGCGTCTGTGAAAGGAGAGTTCTCAGCGTTATCCTTTACTGACTGAGCAAAGTGGTCAGGAATCCCTCCCTTCATGCTCTTAACACGAGCACCGATCAAAGCTTCCACCTCCTTGGCAGTCACCCAAGTCTTTTGGGCGTCTGCACCTCCGGTACCCCCTCTCAAGTCTTCTCGCCCTGCCCCTTCTCGCAAATCCACACGATCTGAAGGAATACTCTGCTATGCCCGAACCTGAGGCTGCCTTACATCCCCTTCAGTAGGAAGAAGTACAAACCTGGTTTCACGGTTCTCCGGTGCAGAAGGAGAAGAAGAGAAGTCAAACTGACGTCTCATGGAAGACCTCTGCAGTGGCACCTCATCCACCTCGAGCCTGCTATGCTCGAACGCCTCCAGCCTCGCCTGCATCAACTGCTGCTGCCTGGTGATCTGATCCAGAGCAGACTGCTGCATTTGCAACATCGCCAAAATGCGATCAGAAACAGAGAGCTCAACAGGAGGAGGCACGGTCCTCTCTGGGTGCCCAGACGAAGGACTGACCTCAGGGATGTGCACGACAGAAGGTACAAAAGGAGTGGCCTGAGGGGTTTGATCCTCACGCCCGAACACTGATGACTGATCAGCCATGATCACAAAGAGCAAAGGGGGGTTCGTTTATTAATTCCCACAGACGGCGCCAATTTTGTGGGGGAAAAACTCCGGAAAGGACACGCGTCAGCAACAGCTCCTCCCACGCTCTGGTTTACCGGTAGAAGGTTGGAGTGGAGGGTGTGACACTCTGACCTGTACTCCGATGATAAAGTTAGTAGATGTAGAAGATGATGAACAGTAAACTCTGAAATAGGCACTGAAAGTTACGCAAGGCTCTGGGAAGCACTGAACACGTATACCCTCGAATACGGATGATGAACAACTCCTCCTTAAGCACTAAAAATCACGGGGTATTTATAGGGTAAGGTTGGTATGGCCATCGATGACCATGGATGGCCATAGGTGTCCATATCACGTGTTTTGCACTCATTACCAAATATATCAGACATATCTGCCGCCGGTTGCATCACACGTGAGAGCCTCCTATGAGTCCAATCAGACGGGATCGAACAGTACGCAAAAGTGACCAGCATTAAATGCCAAGACAGTGCTTTCGGCACAAACAGTGTTTTCGACACGCCTGTCAGAATTATGGATCGCCTCCTGATCACTTCCTCCTACGAGTCGGTCTCGTTGTTGACTCGAGCTCGGTTACGGTGTAGATGTCTTAAAATACACCAGGACATCGATGTCGGTGAGACAACGGTCTCGTTGTTCATGTAACGACAAAAACGTTGTCAAGAGTACAACGGTTACGTTGTGCTTCAGACAACGAGCACGTTGTCAAAGCCACAACGGAAGCGTTGTTCTACAAGAAAACAAAGACGTCGTAATGCGCACAACGTGAACGTTGTGCATCAGATAATGTGTGATCCCTCTATTTTAAGCACGTGACCCCACCTCGTGTCCACGTGTCACTTTCGTGAACAAAACAACAAAAACGAGCTCATTCTCCAACGCTAAGTTGATTTTACGAATTTTATCCGTTACACCTTATGTTTCAATCCAATAATACTTACTCAAGGCCTACACTCTAAGTGCTAAATTCGGTTGTGTCTCATCATATTAGATATTCAGAGCTCTCTTTAACAACTTATTTGTAGGGGTATCTTGGAAAATACACAAATAAAATAAGAGTTTAAATATGAGGCAGAGCTTTGAGCCTTTGCTTGATGGAACTCTCATTTTAGTGAAAAACATGGTGGCAGACTTGTAATTATCAAGAAAAGGAAGTGACTATTTTGTAAAGATTATTTCTCAATAATTACAATAGTGGCTATTAAAGGCCAAAATGGGGAGCTTCATAAAAAAAAAGAGGGTTTGAATCAGAATTCTGTCTTCTATTTAAACTCATAAAATAAAGGGTATTTCTATTAAAGATATCCATAGCTAACCCAAAATAGCCTATCTGCAGATTTTGAGTGTCTTAGAAAATACACAAATAAAATAAAAGGTATTTTTTTCATTATTTTGTGTATTGCTCAAAATCTGCCTGCAAGCAAGTGTGTTTAGGGGGGCTCCGGATATCTTTTCAACCGAGCTCTCGTTCGTGGTTAAAACTCAAAAAAAAATTTGTTTAAGGGGAGGAATGATCTCTAGATTTTCATATGAGCCTCCTTAATTTTATAACATGTAAGGAATAATCTCTAGAGAAACTCAAAAGTGGTGATTGGGATTCACCTAAGTGTTTACCACTGAGTAAGTGTGTCCGAAATAGTGTCTCTTATAGTGTCTCTTATTAAGGAATGCTGACTTATACATGGTTAGTTATAGTGTATAAACTCTCTTTGAGTCCTATGAGGTCAACAAATCCATGCACATAAAGCAACAATGATAGGTAAATCCGTGAAATTAATCTTCTTGTCAAATAGGAACTCATGTGAAGATCCTAATCAATGTTCAATTGAGGATTCAAGTAGCGTGCGTAATCATCTAACCTTTTTCGCGTAATGATCTAGCCTTTTTCCCCCAAAGATTGGCATTGTTTCCTCTCCACTTAGTTTTTTTTTCTCTCTTTCATTTGCACTATCCGGTAATAACAAGGACCATCTTAGGGTAATCCATTTGATGTAATGCAATGCAATGGTTAAACCTGTATATGAATCTGAAACAGTAAAGAGGTTAAATCTTGTAGGCTGACAGACTATCTCAGTTGCTGCTAGCATGGGATATTCAGTTTTATAATCCACACCAATCCATGGCTAAGTCTCCCCATTGCTCCATCCAAAGGAAGACGCAAAGTATCTAGTCGGGTTCCTTGGTTTTTATCTTCATTAATTAGTCATTCGATCAAAATTTCTGAGGAATGCTGGCCCCACCCTCAGAATTCCGTACTCTCATTAGTAAATGAAAAAATCGTTTCTTTAACCAGTTGCAAAATGTGTCGCTTACTCGCTTCACTAGTAAAAGTGAAACTTATTTTTATTCTGGATGTAGGGCTAGTATTCCTTGAATTTTTAAGGCCAGATAGGTCATCCCAATAGCATTCACAATTCTATATGAAACTAAAGGAAAGTCAGTACAGACCCACTGCAAACATACATGTTATAAACAAAATGCAAACTAACTGTAAAATTGATCATTTATCTGGGGAATAATAAGGAGCTACAAAAAAATCTCAGACAGGGGACCTCATAGAAATGCTTAATTCACATGAATTCACCAATGCCTGCAAAGTTTTCACCAATTCGTTTGTTCTGCTATTGAGAAAGCCATTTCATCGTAACAGAGTGAAAAAAAATATGGTATTTGTATGCATACACATCCTTACATGCTTTCCCTAGAGTTCTAGTTTTCCTTGCAAACATTTTACTTAAAGAAGCCTGATTTGGTAGCTAACAAGCCACTCTATTAAGTGGTCTCACGGGTTCCAAAACAACATGCATCTTGTAGGAATGTTAGAGCTGAACAAACACAAACAACACACTTTTTGGCTGCTGAATGCATAATGTTTCAGATTCATGCACAAAGGACTGCACAATTTAGAGTATTTAAACTAAGCTGGAGCCCTTAATGAGGTGCATCATCAATTAGTGAATATTGTTTGCAACATATAAATTTAATATACTTTTATCATTAAGTTTTATATGATACTTTCCATACTGATATGACCGACCCATATGGTAAAGACTTGCAAAGATCCCATGCTTACAAATAATCAGAATACGCATTTAATCATCTCATTACAGCCCATTTATATTCACCTCTTTCTCATCTTTTATAAGATTTGAGTATAGATGGTGCCATTTATGACTCCTAAATGGCACCATTGGCATCTTGTTTGCAAAATGCCAATGATGTCATTTTAACAGAGAGATGTTCCATTTTTTCTTACATACAATTGGATCATGGCACTACTTGTTTATGGTACATATTGATATAAGCATCTTCATGAAACACCACCATCCTTTGACCCCACACACAAGAATCTAGGCAGGGTTATTCTTATGCAGAAGTAAATTACATCCCTCCGAATACAACACAATGACACATTCTACAAGGAAGCATATGCTCACTGTAATAACCATTATTTCTAAGGTCAAAAACATTACATTATTCATCATTTGTAGAATTAGAAATTAAGTTTATCTGGAAAATATGATAAATAAAATCACTTGTACAGTTCAGGCTTCAAGACCCCAACATATGGCAAGTTCCTGTACAGTTCGTCGAAGTCCATACCATAACCCACGACAAAATAATCTGGACACTGCCAAAAAAATTAATATTTTATGTTATGTTGTTCATTGTTACTGCAATACGAGAAGAATAGGTTCTAGATTCATTCTAACAGCTTAAAAAAAAAAGCTAAATAGATTAAGAAAAGTACAGCAGAACAATAAAAAGGAAAACTTATAACATAAGAACCATTATAAGTGTCCTTACATATTAAGCCCTCCATTTGATTTGTTTAACTTTCCCAAATAAATTGGACAAAACCCAGAAAACACTTGAACAAAAATACGACACCAATCACAAAATGCATTTACATAAGGAAAGAGAAATATAAGTACAAAAATACGACACCAATCACAAAATGCATTTACATAAGGAAAGAGAAATATAAGTACACACCTATTGTATCTATATTTTTGTTTGTTATCCTCCTTTTCCTGCAAATTATTCTGGAAAGATAGTTTGTACCTCGTTGAGAAGAGAACACTGTGCAATCTATTGTATTTTAGATAACAGCACCTTTCCACACAACATGCTGATTTATGACCCGAAATTAGTGTGTGAAAGCAAATATATAGATCTAATACAATTGTGCCATAAATTGCCTTTCCAATTCGAAGGGTTTCCTGAACAGCTAAAAGGTTAACATTAGGTAGGTACGGGTCCAGGCAATGCCTAGGCGAGGCATCGCATAGGAAACTAAAATTTAGCTAATTTATAAAATTAATTGTTTTCAAATGTTATTGAAAATGAAGCATAAATAAGTCCAGAATGTAACACAACAAAAGAGCATATTTTATACTGAGTAGTGAGTAGTGAAGAAGCGAATGCAAGAGGATTACAAAAGGCAAATAATTTAGTGCCTTAGAGGTTGGAACCGCCTTAAGAACATAAAAAAAAACAGAGAAAAACAGAGATGATTCGAAGTTCTTCCTAACAAAAGATCCATATGCAGCTAGAGAAAGTTCTCAAAACCATCAACATTTTTCTTTTTCATTTTTCATCCTATTAAAAATACTTATTATATCCCTAATATTAAGTAATAGTTGCCTTATTTTATTTCTGAATAACATCTAACTTTATGCAGGTGTCGAGCTTTGTAATTAGCAGTTTAGTCTGGGAGACGATGCCTACATGTCATGCCATTAGCGAGAGTCTTAACGATCACCCATCTAGACCCCAATATAGGTGTAGGGAAACTGGCTAGGCAAAGTAGTGGCCTAGGTGTTGCCTAAGCAACTTTCTGACTGCACTACAGTAAACTAGCAAGATAAGACAAAGGCACTGCTTATGAACTTCCATCTCTTCCACATAACCTCTCCTGCTCTCCATGGATCTCCGCCAACAATCTTTGGTCCTCTGCACACTTTGGGCTGAAGACAGCCCACAAGGCTTTCAAAACACATAAATCCACTCAACAGAGAGTATAATAATTAGTCTTGTTTGCCAAGTCCAGCATTGCACTTGGGCTTGTCCCACTCCCACACTTGCATATTGCCACGAATGAAACACACTCACCCTTAGGCCTGTCAAATTTAATCCCTTATAAACCTTATGTGGAGATTTTGGCTCTGGACGTTTATCATCTAAGTTGCAGACGCTAATGCTTGACAACTCCCGAAATCTAGGATTTGAGGATTGTGGGGATACTTCAATCTTTGTGCATTTTTAATTGGGATATATTATGATGTATATCATATATTTAAAAATAAGGGCATAAATTAATGTCCTAGTGTTGTATCCCCCCACCAATGTCAGATAAACTAGAAAACCTATAAATGGTGCTAGTCAATTTGTGTTGTGCAAGAAACAAACAGGTGTCCAACCAACATCTGATAGTGCGGAATCCGACAAGTGCTAACGTGGGCACGACACCCATTTAGAAGAGTATGCCCCAATTTGCAACTAGTCATATTTGCAGATAATTGCTTATTCGGATGACTGAAAAAAAAATAAATTGTTCATGAAATCCACTATAAATGATACTGATCAGTTCTGTAACCACCACTGCATGGAGATAGCTAGTCATCTATGATGATTTCAAGGCAAATAACAACTTCAAAATCTTGTTTGCACACAACAATTTAACTGCATGTTTTACTGTGTAATATATATATATATATATATATATATGTGTGTGTGTGTGTGTGTGTGTAAAACCTCCTCAATCCTCCTCCCATCAAAGACAATAATGTAAGTCTTACCTCGAAACCCCGATAGAACTTTCCTTCACCCACTAGCTCATAATGGACCTTCCTTCTTGCTGGTTTATCAAGGAAAGTGCAAACTGATACAGAACAAGCTCCTTTTGATTCCAAGTGTGCAATTAGACAGGATAACGTGTTTCCTGTGTCTACAATGTCCTCAATCTGAGACAAGGAAATCATCATGGAGATGTAGGCTTAAAGGGTAACTGAAACACTCAACCAATCATTATACATTAACAATAAATGTGGAACCTAAATACCTAGTGATTACCAAAGAACAGGAGAAGCATGGAACCATCAACACTTATATGTTATGATGAACCTGTAAGGAAAAGGTGTATTTCTTAATTTTTTTTTTAAATGAATAACAAAATAATATGTTCTAGATCATTTTGAGAGGATAAGAAAATGTGTGCAAGACAATTAAAAGATATATATATAGACTAGAGAGAGAGGGAGAGAGAGAGAGAGGAAAAATAGGTCCTTAGAGTCTCTGATAAAATACAAAACTATAATTACAAAAAAGTTATTAGGTTAACAATGAAAGTTGAAGACCACCAAAAACAAATTACTTTAGCAAAACTTGTTCCATGATGTAGCTACCCATAACCTTAAGAAGATTATAAGTGTGAAGAAATGTCATTAGCAGAATGAACCATCAATTTAGTTAATACACCCAGTGTAGCCAAGGCAACTAGGCGGCACATAGTTACCAAGTATGGGTATAAATTATAATACGGCAATGATCCATTCAGGAAGTATGGATGTTATATGGAAAAAACATGGCAAAAGTATGGGAAAATTAAAAAAAATTAATTAATAATTATAAATAAATAAGAATCATAATACTAACTAATAATAATCATCTAATGCATAATATGTGTTTAACAAGACAAAATTATTGCAAAAATACACATAATATACGCATTTAATACGGAATTCAGGTATGAAATGCATATTATATGGCGATAAGTGTATAATACATAATACGCCAAAAGTACGCCATTTTAAAAGGCAACTCCCCTAAACGTATTATACGGGTACTATACAAGTATAATACAAGGATTTGGTAACTATTGTGACACTTGGCGATAGGGGGGTTCCCTAAGCGAGGTGATGCCTAGGCAACCAAATATTACCTTATAGAAGTTAAACAAGTGCCCCCTAAATCATGATTAGCCAATAAGGGTCCCGGCCATAGTTACCAAATCCACGTATGATACCCATATATTACTTTTAGGGAGGTCCCGTTTAAAATTACATACTTTTACCATAATACATATAACATGCGTATTTTTGTATTAAACACGTATTTCTGTCATACTTTTACCGTGTTAAACACATATTTCATATTAAATGATTGTTATTAGTTAAAATCATAATTCTTATTTATAATTATTACTTATTAGTTTTAATTTTTCGTACTTCCATTGTGTTTTTGCCATATAACATCCATAATTCCTGGGCAGATCATTGTAGTATTACACCCTATACCCGTACTTCATATCTATGGTCCTGGCTAGGCAAGGCAGTGACCTGGGCACTTTGACTACACAGAATACATTGAACTACATGTGTAACACCACCTTATGTTCATATTATAGGGGCAATTATATATCAGTATTAATAATAATCCGATGCTAAGAAAAAAAACTCCAATTTAACCATGTGATACCAAAAATGATTTTAAAGCATGTCTTCAATGATGATAGAGAGCGAAACTGATAAAGGTGCAGTTATCAATATGAGAAACAGGGCTAGTTTTACTAGGAATAGCTTGTAAACTGTGCATATTTAAGTTTTGTTTCTGTTTGGATTGGCAAGTGAAAAAGTTGTGTTTATGTTCGGATTGGTAAGTGAACTTTGACCTCTCTTTCAAAGAGAAAAATGAAATTCTTTGTATTAAACCATATTACTTCACATTTGCTAATTTTCATTTTGAGATCCATCCTCCTCAGATCAAATACTACTAAAAGTACCAAACGACGAACATCAATAACATGTACAGAAATTCAAAAAACAAAACTCCAACCAAAATCAAATAAATGGATTCTCAGATAGAATTTATACCAGAATTGCATTCTTTCCCTTAACATCGATCTTCACATCGCATGTAATCCTCGGCGCGCCACTTGACTCCGTTCCAGAGCCATAAGATTCCGCTCGTATAAAATCAACGGAAACCGGCAGTTTAATCTTCCTCACGATGTCAGCCAAGAACAGAAACGCACCAGTTGCAACACCAACAATGATTAGAGAAGATGAAAATTCCTTGAAATCGTTGGAGATTTGAGAAGCGAGTTCGGAAACTCGATCTGAGATCTGTTCTTCCGTCCATAGAATCCTCTCTATGTGATCATCCAAAGCCATCCCTAAGAAACAAGAGCAGAGCTTTCGGTTTTTAGGGTTTTCCGCCGATAGGGTGTAAGGGTTTTAAAACCCTAATAAAAAAACGCGGGACCATTTTAGAAATAAAAAGGGTCAAGTTACCGTTAAGTCGTTTTCCCTTTTACGCGGGACCGTTAGGTCCATTTGAAAACTAACGCAGGACCGTTAAAGCAGTTAGGTCATTTTCTAGGAGGGATATAAAATCATAAAAGCTAGAAGGGAATGCGTAGTTGCCCATAAAGCTGTTAATATTCCCACAACTTGACTCTATTATTTGGGGCTGCGCGGTTTGCATTTGCGAGTGCCAACGATATTGTAGATAGAAACAACACTATATGGTGGTTTTATCAACAAGATTCAAATACCATTGATCACGAGATTTTTAGTATTGATACCTACAAGACAGTTTTAATATGGTAGCTTGTAATCATGAATGGCTTTTTTTTTTTAATTACTCTGATTATCTGTAGACAAGATATTAACTGATGAGTTAATTAAGATTGTAAATCATCCCTTAATCTCAAAGACTGAATCGTGCCCACTACTTAATTGCTCTATTTGCTTGCACATAAAACATTTTTCGACGTAAAATAATTCACATGAAAAATATTTTACAAAAAAACAATTGTTTTCCAACTTGTTTGTGCATCAACCCTCCTTTAAGACAGACCCTTTTGGAGTGGTTGCTTGGACTTACCCTTATAGTACCTTAGCAGCTATCTTAGGTCTAGCTATCTGTGTGCGTTTAGGGTGTATGTGTGTGTTACATGATAACTTTTCTACCAAAAAAAAAACTTGTTTTTGCTATTTTAATTTCCCTATTTAATTTACTCATTTAAAGGGTTGCAAAATCATCACCTTCAGTGAACCTGGCATGGATAAATGCATGTCTTAGTGCATTGGATAGCATAGCATGTATTTCTCTGCTCACAAGGAAATTGGGCTATATATCAATAGGCTAGGCTTGGGCTTGCATTTGTGTGATTTTTTTAAACGGCCAGGCCCGAGCCCACCCCATTTACAAGAGCTTTTGTGGCTTAAACTCAGCCCATATATGATCCAAGCAGATTGCTGATCGGCTATTTTCCGAGTCCATGGAGCCAAAGGTATTTTCAATTTTGGATTACCCAATTCAATAACCGAAGGGTGTGAGATCATTTTTTATGCTCTTTCCTCTTCATTGAGGTTATGTAGACAATAAGGTTAGTGAAGTGATTAAAAGTATTATTTACATAAATAACACATCTGTCATCATAAATGGTTCTATGGTGTAGTGGTTAGCACTCTGGACTTTGAATCCAGCGACCTGGGTTCGAATCCCGGTAGGACCTTTTTTTATTTATCAGTGGCATCTTAATCTCTTTCCATTTGGCATAAACTTTGGTCATTTTAAACATAAATAAATTCTTATCTCTCTCTCTCTCTCTCTCTCTCTGAGTTGGGCTTCTTGGACCCCATGGGTGTCCTAAATGGTTCTAACAAAATCCTTCAGAGGATTAAAAGCCTGGTTAAACAAGCTAAAAGGAACAAATTCATTCATATATACTTCTTTTCAGAATTTAAAGTTTTCCTTTAGCATCTGCTGCAACTTCAGAGTTCCAGTGTTTGGATGTATTAAGATGATATAAAAACGGATTATGCCAACCCCCCCACTGGGGTTGCCTAAAATAAATGGATTATGCTTCATATGAGCCCAATCTTGAATATGATACCTAAGAATAAGTTGAGCTGATGGTTAATAGAAAAATGCCCTCTAAATGCAGAACACTATCCTATTGAAGGCCCCTTATATACAGAGAGGAAGTCAAGCTGATCCTTATCTAAATAGCAGTCTGGTTCTGGGCAAAATATACGGTTTTGGACCCTTAAATTTATCCTACTTTTCTTTATTTATGAAGCTCTGAAGATGATTATAAAGCATCAAAACAGAATGCTTCTGGTTTATAGTGATTCCTAGGAGAAGCCCGTGCCCAGATGAAGAAATCACATTCCACTTCAAGGAATTTTGAGTAAGTATTTGAACAAGAAACCTGGACTTGGGTTCAGAAAATGCAGCACCGATATCTATATCTAGCATTAGATACTTGAAACTAAAGTTCATTCCTTCAAAACAAGCAACTTCCTGAATGATTGTTCAAGATTGGAAACTAGTTCAAATTGGAAACTGTCGAGAAATATACCAACATAGATCTCACAATATCAGCACTTCCAAACACGGATAAATATTTTAATGTAATCAAGACAGCTATTCAACCATCTCCATGTGGAGAGCAGCCTCTTCTAGTAGAGTTTCCGGTCTAATTCAGACGCCACACAATTTCAACCAATAAAGCAGAACAAGAAATTTGCTGGCTTAAAAAACAAATTATGCAAAAATGGCAGTAAACAAACTCCAGCCTCAGATGAAGTTTCGGATGTCCAAAGACTTCACATCAACCATTTCCTCATCCTTGAACTCCTCCCTGAAATAAATGAAGATAATATAAACATATCAATATTAAATAAATTTTACGTTGAGCCTTCAAGCATTGTAAATGTGTGTGTGTCTGTGAGAGAGAGAGAGAGAGAGCAAACACAATGGGGTTTCTTTCCTTTTTACATGATTTGGAAAACAAGTAGAAAAAAGGCAGGTATTCCACATTATTTTCAAGGACCAATGATGTCCCAATCATTTTTAAGCTACTAGAACAAGCTTTTACTTCAAAGGGCCATGTACTAAAAAGAATTAGGTTTATACAAGTAAAATTGACCGTGAAGGAACCAGTAACATACCTTTTCTTTTGAGTTTCCATTGCTTCAAGAGCATCCTTCTTCAGCTCCTCCATCTGCGCTTTCGCAATTTTAAGCTCCAACTGTTCTTCATACTTAGGTAGATCTTCCTTCCGAATGCCAAGCCTGATCCAAAATTAAAAATATAGCAAAAAGCAGTAAGACACGTGCAGGAAAGAGCAGTAAGAAGCATGCATAAACATTCTAACTTGACAAGCAACAAGGAACACTTTTATTTTTTGGTTTAACACAATATACACACACACCCACTATACTCAACACACACACACGCCCAAATCACCATCGAAATTATTTTTTTGATCGATAATATATTAATAGAAAAGATAAACAAAAGGAACATGACAGGTAAAGAGTTTACAAGCACATAAACTCGGAAAAGAAGGAAACAAAATTAATACAAAAATCCCTTTAGACTGAAAACAAAGACAAGTCATTACTCAACCCAAGTCCTCCCCTGCTTGCCGAATAGAACACCACTCTTAGGCAAGCAGTTTAATGCGAGAGTCTTCGCAGACCCGCTTGTTTCTCTCTTTTAATAGTCCATGATATTGCTCCAAGAAGAACCAACAAAATTTCCTCCCAAGCAATATCCACACTTACCAGAGACCATAGTAACAAAGTCGGTGTTCGGGAATAATTCAACAGGGGTCTAGTTCGGAAAAAATTGGCAAAGCCGGGAAAACTTCGGGGAAAAAATAGAAACAATTAAATTTAATAATTATGAAGAGAAAATAACATGATACCAACCATAATTTCGAGTTCGGAGTTAGAAAATATTCGTCTAGGAAAATTTTCGAAAACAACTGAATAATTGGCAAAATTAAATTGATAAAAAAAATAGGCAAGATATGAAAAGATATTAAATAAGATGACTAATATATAAATTAAACACACATTTCATATATTAGATATTTATTCTAAGACTTTTTGAAAAATTCGTGTAATTCGCGTCATTTTGAAAAAGTCATGAATAATTTGGGAATTAATCGTTCGACGAAAAAGTCACGTATTATTCGGGACTTATTCAAAAAATCGGAAAACTTTGTTACTATGCAGGAGACTAACAAAAAAAGAAATTGTGAAATGAAGGAAAGACTCAATCCACAAAGACTAACAAAAAAAGAAATTGTGAAATGAAAGAAAGACTCAACCCACACATACTCGGGTAATCAATCCACACATACTCGGGTAAAGAAATATCCCCAAATCTCAAACACAATAGGAAAAAATACAAGAGCAAGGGATCCACGGTCTCTTTTGCATAAAGGCACAAAATATAGTATCCTCTACTTTTCAAGTAGTCACAAGTGAGAATCAGATTCAATATAGAAAGAAAGATACCTTGTAGGGAATGTCGGGATTCTACACAAGCCTATCAGGAAATAGTTCTGAAGGAAACAAACTGAAGGACTGTAGCAGTGAGTTAGTGGAGTGCCTAACCGCATGGATAAGCTCACACTAACCCATCAATTTGGGATCCAATTCGGGATTTTCCTTGGGAGGCATCGGGAAGGAATTGGAATATAATAATATTGATTCATACAGAAGAAAAGGTTCTCTATTGATTCAAACGTTGTACCTATGGGATAGGGATAGAGGAAGAGAAAAAAAAAATCAAAGATTTCACATTGTACTTTTGATCTCATTGTGGCCACTAGACTAAATTCTAAGATCCAATCCCTGAGAGTATAGAGGCGAAGTGCTAAGACGCTCCAATAGACAACCCATGTCGTCAATTTCCCAATCATTCAAGTCCTATTTCAACTTCGAAAACTACACCACACCACCATCGAGGTTATATAAATCCAAAGAATGCATGTGCCTATATTTCCAACATAGCCTTAACACAAGATTTAGGCCAACAGCCAATCCAAGGAGTAGCCTAGCATTTAGAGAGCCAGCTAAAAAATCACATGACAAGTCATGGAACCTCTCTAAAATGCCTATGCTACCACCCTCCATCGTCATCATCATCCTAGTCTTCCCTCAATTATGTGGGTTGCCTACCTAAAATCATATTCCATCTTTCCATTCTTCCCGGCTATACTCTGTTAATGCAGATGCCTATCCTTCGTGAATTTCAAAATCCCTCTTGCAACATTTGGGGAGAAACCCCAACTGAGATCACTAAGGTCCCTATTACCATGAATTCTGATTTCTGGCATTCCTTACACATACATGCATAAGTACATGTCGCGACTCGAAATTTGGAAACAAAATTTGAGGGCTTGATTATTGCTAAATAGCATAATTAATTAAAAGTTTAATATTAGAAATTTTTGGACCCTTGAGTTAGGCCAATTAAATTAAATTGATATTATTAGGGTTAACTGGAGACCCTAACCATGGTTAAGTCAATCTGGTTAACCAAACCCGGTACCCGGGTCATTACTGGAAAACCCAATATTTTTCCTGTCTGGCGTTTTGACGCCACGCACGCCTGTTGACTGCCAAAAGTTGAACGGTCGCATCGGTCAAGTCATGTGTCAGGTTGTCGCATCAAAACTTGAGTACACATAGTACAAAAAGTACAAGGTGATTGCCTTTGGGGTGACTAATTTCAAAAGGAAAATAAAAGAAAAAGAAAAAATTAAAAGTCAAATGTTGGGGTGTATGGGGGCTTGACACCTCACCACCCCCCATTATCACACTTGCCTCACTTCTCACATCAAACCCATACCTCTCTCAATCCCCCACGCCACCCTCTTCCCCTTTTTTCTCTAAAACACAATACTCCTCTCACCAAAAACACACACACGTTTTTGAGGGAAAGAGAGAAAGAAGAAGAAGAAGGGAAGAAGAAAGGGGGTTGTGCTTGCTCAAGGAGTGATCTTGGGAGGCCTCATTCTAGGATTTCAAAGCATCATCAAGAGATAGATTTCTCTCTTCTTCTACCTTATTTTCCATCTTATTATAAAATCATTGAGTATTTTTAAAAGTTATTACTTAGTTGATGATTATGGGAAAATATGGTTGAATAACTCATGTGGTACAATTTTGATTTAGGAAATGAGGTGATAAATTGGTATTTTGCGGCTTTGATTTGGAAGTTTAAGAACCCTTAGATTTTAGAGCATACTTGAACTCAAATTTTAGGGAATAAACTCAAGAGACTTATGTATGAATTCATAGGAGTCAACCAAATGCTCAAACAATTTCTACTAAGGAACAATACTTTCTAGATGGGGGTTTATGGAAACTTGAAATGTTTGTGGTTTATGGAAACTTGAAAGGTTTATGATTTATGAAAACTTGAAATGTTTGTGGTTTATGGAAGCTTGAAAGGTTTATGATTTATGGAAACTTGAAATGTTGGTGATTTATGGAAACTTGAATATTTGTGTTCACATATTGTTAGAAATAAATTATATGCTTGAAATGAGTTAGGGTTGTGTAAATTACTAAGAAATGTCTTGAATATTGGAAATAAATTCTATGTTTTTTTCTTTTAGTGTTGTTTGGATTCTTGACTTGAAATGAGTTTAGGAACAAGATGATTTTTTTGTATGATTCTAAAATAATAATAATAATAATAATAATACTAATCATTATTATTATTATGAGTTTGATTTTTTATTATATAAATCTACTAGAAATTTTAAGGTATTGAATGGAATATTTTGAAATCCAAAACTTGAGTAAAGTATGCTTGATATGAATTGAAAACAAAGGGTTTTATAAATTGAAATTTTGCTATTTCAAAATAGAGTTGGGTTGAAAACAAAAGGGTTTCATGACTGAAAAAATTATATAATTACAAGTTTGAGATGAGATCTAGTTTATGGCATGTTTAGAGTTGGAAACCAAGAGGCTTTTGTGAATTAATATTTTGTAACTATAAAATCTGAGTTGAGCTCATTATTCGCATGCTTAATTTCAAAAAAAAAAAAAAAAAAACAAGAAAGTGTTATGAAATAAATAAATAAACTCTACGAGATGGTTTAGGTTTGAATCCATGTAGATTTCATGAATTAATTATTCTATAGTTCGGTTAAGAAATTATGAAGAAGCATGAATGTTGATTTAGTTTGAAACTATAAACTTAGAGAATGGATTTTCTAAACTTTAGAAAAAAAAAATGAATGATGATTTAATTGGATACCATGAACTTAGATTATGTATTTATTTTTGTAAACAAAAATAGATGTTTGATTTATGTTAGAAGTCTTGTGGAGATGGATTTCTATTACCATGAACTAGAAATACAAACTCAAAGGCTATAGCGTGAGTCTTGGGAGCCATGATGCCTTCAGTTGCTTGTCCGGAGAGGCGGTGCATAACTGGGGTTCATACAGTGGTTAGGTCAGGAGATGTCGGTGTCCCAGTGTTGTCAATTAAGTGACTTAACATGTTGTGATGTATAACCGTAGTACCTCCAGTTGGTTAGGTCAGGAGAGATGGTAACAGTGCTATCAGGGTTCTTCCAGTTGGCTATAAGTCAGGAAAGACGGTGTCTAGTAAGGCCCGGGGTGCCTCCATTGACTTAATAGGAGAAACAGCGTCCGTAGAGCGTCGAGGTGCCTCCATTGTTATAGCCAGGAGATGCGATAGGTAGGATTATCGGGGTGCCTCCGTGATTGATGATCAGGAAAGACGATGATCACATAGTAAATGTGTTGAAGTCGACTTAATTTAGGACAATTAGTCATAGCGGATGAAGACCCGGGGTATGTAGTGAGTCTACAAATTTAAAGTTGGATTGGGTCCATGGATCTGGGGTTGTATTGAGTCTGAATGACTCAAGGTACGGTCGTAAATGGACTAAGGTCCAGTCTTGAATGACCATGGGTTGTCATATGAATGAAACTTGTGTGAATTGATAAGCTAGGATTTATGCGGTTATGTTTCTTGATATTATTGTTGCTTTATTATGCTCTTGCATATGCTACTTTGGATAATATAACTTGAACTGCTAATTCCCTTATATTACTGTTATCAATAATGCATGGAATATAGTTAGAAGGATTGAGAATTTTGCTGAGCCTCATAGCTCACTAACATCTCATGTCAACAGATCAAGACGCCGTAGTTCGTTGACTCTGAACTTAGAAGAACATTTTGGGGAAATCGTAAAAGACTATATTTGGCGTATGATAGATGCTTTTTTTTTGTAGACTTAATGGTACTTAATACAGGTATTTGTTTTGATGTGATGGTTATTGTGATGACCAATTATAATTGCTTTTAAGCTCTTGATAAAAAGTTTAAAATGTACCGCACTTTTGACGGGCATAAGTCTTCCGCTATGTGTTAATGACGAAAGGGCACGCGTCTTAGAACATAATTTCCTAAGGCGCGGGTTCAGGGCATCACAGTACATGCATACACATATTAGGCCAGGTAGTTTGCATCATGTGAATGTAAAGGGACAAGGCTGAAACTTGACCTTTCACGTGTTAGGGTCATGGTTTAAAATATCAGTGCATGCTAGCAATATCATACGACATGTATTAATATTTTGGGTTGCCAAAACGAAACTCAACTGTAGTGCCAACATTTCGGTTGCGTATGCACCAAAACAATATACCCAAAATGTCATAGCATTCAGTTTAAAACCAAAATGATCCTTTTTTTCAGTCTGTTTACATGTTTAAGTTACTTCCACAGGAGCAATTTTTTACATCACGACACAAAGGATGATGGCCACGGTAGCAGCACTCTATCTCGCACAAATCATATAAATGTGCAATGCCAATAGCGGAGCCAACGTCAACACGCTCGACAGCGACCTCACTCTGACAACGCCCATTTTAAGCAACTACAAGGCATGGAAGGCATGGATGCGAATTATCTAAGGAACAGATATGGTTAAGGTTGGCATCTCTAGTATGGCTGGTATTCTGATTAATGGATTTCCTTCTTCCTATGTTTACATGTATGGATCGAAGTATGAAATTGGGTCCCCATCCGGATGCTTATGAAAATGAAAAGAAGAAAGCTCTACATCCATATCTGGATCTCTAGCCAATGGGGGTAGTTCATGCATGCAATGCTAAGCAATACTAGCATATGAGTTCCAAGCTTGGTAACACAACTTAGGGTCAACATTACAACCACATCTGGAAAATTTACCATGTAGAACTTGGAGCAAATGAAGCCAATGATTTCAAGCCCACTTGAAACTCTGTGGGAATGATGTATCACGTATGGCTTTTAACCATGGTTCAAAATATCGGTATCGGTCGCCGTATCGGTAAGTCCAAAATAGGATACGTATCGGCATTCAGTTGGATACGGCGGAAAAATTCATGATACGCTAAAAAAAGTTTGGATACGCAAGGAAAAACTTGGATACCTTACACAAAACCTTTTTTAATGCAAATATAAGCTAAAAACAAACTAAATGAAGGCCTCCAACTACATTTATAATCATACATATGAGAGTTAACAAATTTATAAGTTAAAAAAGGTGTGCGCGCTGATAAATATGTATGAAAATACAAACCATAGTTACATAACCAAGTGATAAAAGCTCACTTGATTTTTTTAAAAGAATATTTAAAAAAAATAACTTTAGAGTTAAAAATTCTTAACCATAGGGTTAAAATATATATATATATTTTGAAAACCAAGGTTATATTATTGAACCCTAAGAGTTAGTGAATCTTAATCACAATTAATAGGAGTTAAAAGGGACACATTTCTAGCCTTGATTTTTCTTTTTTTAATTGTTAAAAAAAAATTAACTTTAGAGTTAAAAAAAATTTAACCATAGGGTTAATTTTTAACCATAGGATTAATACTTAATTTTTACAAAAACTAAGGTTATATTTGGTAGAGTGAGGATAGCAATCCTCTAATAAGGTTATTAAGGTTTTGGTAGAGTGAGGATAGCCCTCCTCTTAAGTCTCATCCCTTTCTGTACTTAAGACTCTTCAAAGTTCAACCACCCAAAAAAAAAGGCGCAGAGTTACTGTCTTACCTAGCTTCGGCGGAAAGAGGGAAAGGGGTGATTGCCTTGGTGAAGCAAGGCGGCAAGGCTTGGAAACTTCTCCTCCTCGACAACAATGGAAACGCGAATACTTGCTAATGGTGCCGCACAGGTATGTACCCTCCCTAAATCCCTAATCCTTCTCCTAATCTCCTCTACAGCTCTACTAAAAAAATCTGATTTTTTTTTCTTTTTCTACTTCTCAGTTCTTGATCTCGGTTAGGATTTTGGCATGCTATGACCTATGGTTGGGATTCTTCAAGATTTATAGAGAATTCCAAATCCCAATTAATAATAGTTCACGGGTTTTCTATGTAAAGTGTGAACTGTAAAATGATTTTTTTCGTCTTCATCTAATAGATCTGTATGATGCATGTCATCCGTGCGAATTTGTGTTACTGTGTTTTTTTTTTATGGAAAAAAAATCATTGCTGCCAATTTTTTTTTTTTAAACTACTCAAAGAGTCGTATTGAGCTGATACAACAATGATATGCTGTATTTTTTTTCTCTCCCGTATTTGGGTATCGGAAACCCAAAAAACCGATACGTATCGGCCCGTATTGGCCGATACGTACCGATATTTTGAACCATGCTTTTAACATAAGAATACAATAACTATATCTTTGTGTAGTTCCTAAAACATGATATTTTTTCAAGTAAACTATGCATATAGTTATTTAGACCCGTGTTGTTTGGTATATCAATACATATACGTGTTCTTATGTACATAATGTATTGTTGTGGTCTTTCCTCTGGATGGTTATAGTGGTAGCTCGTGTAATTTATTTATCATATTTCTTGCTCATCTTAGCACTAAAACAAGTTTTGCTAGGAAAATTCTGTTCGTATCTTGATTTTAATAATGCATTTCCATGCGTATCCACTGTACGTTTTCTAAATCGAGTTGCCGATACTCACCTTGAGAAGAAAGGGGGACAATGTGAAAGCTTTGTTCTTGCAAAGCCCTTCACAGAGACCATGTGAAAGTTATCCTTTTATCACTTTTTTGTACGCTATTCAAGGGTGTGGAAATACTCAGTGTGTATACTATTTAAGATTGTGGAGGCTCTATTTTGGTGGACTATATTAGAGGTGTAGGGTCCAAATGCTAAGAGATTTTTAACCTCCTTGTGGAATGAACTAGAAGCATTCAGGTAAGCATCAAGGGAAATTTAAAACCGTGATGGAATACACTATTTGTCACTTATTCTTACATTCGTACTTCGCTTGTTGTCGCAAAGCTTTGGAGCCTCTTTAACTTTTTTGGTCCAGATATAATGTTGGTGTTCTCGGATAAAGCCTCAAATTTTCTGAAGAGCAATACTAAAGTTGTGAAGGATTCTTCGGACTCCTAACATTTTTGGTCGGTGTGGAAGGAACAAAACCGACATATATTACTTACATAATTTGAAGTCAGCTTCTCAAGTTTTTGAAGAAATCACATTTAAGATCATTATTCATCATTCTTTCTTAAGGAGTTCCAAGGTGTTGGGGTTTCTCAAGCTTCACTTCCCAGTCACTAGCAGCTATGAAGAAGGATTGATGGGGATCAGCCCCTTAAATTTCACAGCAAGAGAAAGAAAAGTAATAAATACAATGCGAAGACCATTGAAAAAGGTAGGCCCGTGGGCCTTAAGACTTATGGTTGTGGGCCCAATAAGGCCCATGTTGTCCATAAGGCCTATAGATTGGGTCTACAATGCTTCTAGCTAGCAATTAATTGAAAGTGTTTCTAGACGGTCTCTATCTTTTTGGATTTTAGAATGTAAAGAATTCTCTAGAATGTTAAGTCTTCAAAGAGTTCTCTAGAAAGTTAAGAGTCTTCAAAGAGTTCTCTAGAAAGTCGAGTCCTTAAGAATACTCTAGAAAGCCAAAGAGTCTTATTGTATTAATGAAAGAATATTCTAATTGGATTTATAAAAGGGGGAGGACATGACATCATAAGGATTCTATATTTGAATATTCTTTAAAGCAAGTTTCTTTGTTAATGGTGAGACTCCATTATTCTCTTCTAGGCATGGTATAAAAGATCGACTCAATTCTACCAAAGTTGACTGAATTGAGTCGACTTCCGTGATGTCTGAAGCAAAATGCACCTGTATTTTAAAAATATTGGATTTTGTGATAAACTTCAGTGAAATTCGACCGAAACAGAAAAAAAATGTTGAGAAAATACAGAACTTCCGTGCAAGTTAACCGAAGTGTACAAAAAATGCCTATAAATTGAAGGACTTTTAAGTTTTAACTTAAAAGCTTAATGCTAGTTCCACTCGCTTTAAACTTACTTTCTTTATAAGGAAAGACATGAGTCCCTAGTATTAACCTTATTATAAATATAATTAGCTTTAAAAGAGAGTGTTGATAGCATTAAGCTTATATATTATGTCATAGGGGATTTTTAGTAATATTAAAAAAATTAAATAATTTTCTAATAGTGTTTAATATATTAAAAATTATTTAACTACCCATCTCCTCTTCACATATTAATTTTGTCATATAAAAACATTGAACTCATCAATTGCAGATTGACATAAGGTTTGAAACTAAATTGAATTGCATTTATTTATCAACTTTAATGTGCATTCCTAAGTTTCTCAGGTTTCTAAAACAATTAACATGGATAATCATTGAAAAATAATGAGAAAACATATCCTCTTCACTTGACAAAGAGGATAAAATATAGTAATTAAATTTGACAAGATAGAAAAATATCAAGAAGAAATTACAGCTTAGACAAGCAGACAGCACATGTCACTTAACATGACTCTCACATTTGAGTGCTGCATGCTTGCATCAGTAATATAAGGAATTCTAGATGTGTATTTATGCTTAAGTGTTGAATTTCTAAAGTTTCATCTTAGATTTCCAATTTTTCCTAAAAGTTTCCTAGACTTCTTTAATTTTTACATAACTTTCTCAAAACGCGTCAACTTCCTTAGCGACCGAAGTTTGTACCGAAACCGAAGTTTAACACCTTGCTTCTAGGTGAGACTCCTAGAAAGTCTTAATAAGACTTTAAGGTATATCTTCCACTCTTCTTACTCTATTTCTTTTACTCTGTCCTACACCAAGAATCCATTAGGCCTAATAGGAACTAGGAAGGAGTTGTATCAAGCTAAAGTTTAACGGCTGCTCCTTCAGCAACCTCATTCAGTCCGTATAAGGGTTACTTTAGGGATGAGAAGGGCACAATCCTTGAAGACTTTTTCTTTTGAACTGGTGGGTATCAAAGAACTTAAGCTAAAACTCTACTTCAATAGGTAAAATTTTCATAGAGCCCTTTGGTGGGCGTTTAGGGGCCGTTTGGATACACTTCTGTTTTTCTATTTTTATTTTCTGTTTTTAAAAATTGGAAACGACTTTCCGTTTTCAATTTTTTTAAGTAGGGAACACGTTTGGCATTACTAACTGTTACTTGTTTAAAAAAATGGGAAAACAAAAAAAAACATGTTTGGTAAATATGATTAAATAATTTCAATTCATGTTGGTGGTAATGGTGGGTGGTGGTGGGTGTAGTATGGTGGTGATGGTGGTGGTGGTGATGGTGGGTGGTGTGGTGGGGAGGTGGTGTGGAGGTGCGTAGTGGGTGGTGGTGTTGGTGGGTGGTGGTGGTGGTGGTGGTGATGGTGGGTGGTGTAGTGGTGGTGGTGTGGAGGTGCGTAGTGGGTGGTGGTGTGGTGGTGGAAGGGTGGTTGGGTGGGTGGTGGTGGTGGTGGATGGTGGGTGGTGGGTAGTGGTAGTGGTAGTGGTGGTGGTATGGAGGTGCGTAGTGGGTGGTGGTGGTGATGTGGTGGTGGGTGGTTGTGGTGGTGGTGGTGGTAGTCAAGGTAACAGAAATTTTCTGTTACCTCTGTTTTTGAAAACAAAAAACAAAAATGACAGGTTCATGTTTTTCATTTTTGTTTTCAAAAATAGAGGTAACAGAAATTTCTGTTACCTTGATTTTCAAAAATTTTGTTACTATTTTTTAAAAAACAGAATGCAGAAACATGTTTACCAAACATGTTTTGTGTAAAAAATTTCAAAATTTTGTTTTTAAAAACAGAAAACGGAAGTGCAACCAAACGGGGTCTTAGTGATTGAATGTGACTCTTATAATGCCATGTTTTGGGTTTCCCACAACTCTTTGTCAACATCATCGAGAACATTCAGGATAGTGTTAATAAGTGTGTTTTTACGTAAGTTACGTCTTGGAGTTCTAATTACATCGGACCTACTTGCAAAAGGTGTTGCTCGTACAACTTCTTGTACATAGGGAATGCTCTTCCAAAATATTTTTCAACTAACATTCCTCATTACTTAATGAAAAAGAAAGAGTTCAACTTCTGGAGCAACACTTACTTCTTATTGATCTTATCAAACTCTGCCATAAGAAGAGCCATGCCCTTCTTGTCATTCCTCATAAGTGTCTTATTGAGTTCTTTCTCAATTTTTTCCAATGCATCCATCATCATAGCCTCCGCACCAAGATCATCGGTGAGGCCTCTCCTGCAGAAAAGCGACGACTACATCATTATATAATGCTATATTACGAGAGACCATACGAAAACATTAACGGTAGTTAAGTTACAATGATAGGTTAACTCCGACCCCCAACTGTACACATAAACCAATTACTATAGGCTGTGAAACAAGAAATTCATGCAGAAAAAAGGAATTAAACATTCCAAGAACACAAGTTGAGGAAGGATAAACTTTCATTAAACTTGTATATCTGCGTGGACAAGGAATTGTTTAAAGCACGATCAGAAATTGAAACATAAAATATTTGTGAACATCCAGTTATATTCCACTAAATCAGGACGGATGACCAAGGTAAAGGACAAGACGGAAAAAAATATAAAACCCACATTTGAAAGAAACGTAAGCACAAAACAGCACATACTTAATCCGTATCTCCTTCAATGTCAACAGATATGATCGAGCGTCCTGAATACCTTGTGTTCGTGTCTGAATGGTGTATTGGATTCGTTGGGACTCCGAGAACAAGTCTGCCCTGAAGACAAAACAAGAAAACGCATCACACCCTTAATAGAAAAAACAATGACAGAAACAGCAAAAAAAATGGTGAACCACGGGGAAGAACTGATAAGCATACACACATACGATCCAGAACAAAGATGACAACTACACATGATTTTTTCCGCAATTTACTGTTATTTTTTCAAATGAAAAAAATTAAGGAAGGGAGCGAGGGAATGACAATTCAATTTAAGTCCCCAGTTTGAAGATGGAACTCTGAAATTGTGAACATTTATCATTCTTTTCTGGACCAATAATGAGTAAAACCTAATAGAAAGAAAAGGACGAGGAAGAACACATGGAGGAAAAACATTTTACTTATCCTGGTCATCTAAATCTGATGTAATTTTCTAATGGTAGCTAGCCCAAGGCATGCTTACAAGATAAATAGTATGGATGATTATGACGTTCCAATTGGCACTCATTTATGTCATTCATAGAGAAGGTTTTCTATGCTTAAGCAAATGTCACCTTTTGTAAACAGTTAACACACACAAAAAGGAAAAAATAACAATATAGATATGAAAGATCCTTTAAAGGAGACAGGCAAAGATATTGGTCAAGTAGATGGCAAATAAAAAAAAGCTTACTTTTCTCTTACAAGCTTCATGACCTTTGCATATTTAGCTACAGTGGCTGGATCATCTGGATCTATGGTGATCTTCTCTTTCCGAAGTATCCCCATGGATGTTTCGAATTTCTTCTTAACCTCGAAAAAGATGTTCTTCAACATCTCTTTGGGCACAAAAGCATGTGCAGTTGTCAGCAAGGATATATAATAGAGCAAAAGCTAATGGTGACATTTTCTGTTGACTGAGAAAAAAATTCTAGGTATTTTAATTTGCTGCAAATAATCTAGTCAAAACGTCGCTCAGACAACACCTAGGCTACCGCCTCGCCTAGCCAGGACACCTATCGCCTAGATTATGATCTAGGCAGGCACCCACTCAATCTTATACAATATTATATAATGTAATCAGAGAATAAATTTTGATCACCTAAACAACACCTAGGCATCGCCTCACCTAGAGAACCCCCTATCACCTAGACGCTTTGACTACACTGGCTGTAAGAATAGATCACGTAAAATGCAATATACATTGATACAAAACTGCATATATTGTTGAATGAACGAGGAAAATATAAAGTAATTCTGAATGGTTGACATCCAGTCAAAATGGATCCCATAAATTTGTCAGAAAGGCGTGGCTTCAGGTTGGATTTAGTGGTAGGGCTGTTCCTAGATTGTGCTGCCGTTTTTCAAGAGAAAACTCGAAATACCATAATTATTGTGTCCAATCCATTGACTGCAGCCATGGTACACCTTTTCTTCACAGTTTTACTGCAATGTGTGCGCCTTCTCAAAAGACATTGCTTTAAGTTTTACTGCAATGTGCAAAATGCAAACAAAGGCACCATGTTTAATATTCATAATTAAAAGTCTCATGAGTCAATATGTATGTATTTATGTACGTATGCATGCATGCATGTATGTATATATGTCTACAAGCAATGAATGACCAGTGTAATCAACCATCTAGGCAATGCCTAGGAGAGAGGGTTTCCTAGGAAAGGTGATGCCTCAGAAAAAAATTTATTTATTTAAACCAGATTTTCAAAAATTAATAAAAGGGAAATGATCTTCTCAATCGAATTTGACTCAAGTGAGTTACACCCTCTAACTGACCTTGTATTAGACAACATCCCTTATTAAGCAGATGTTGACCAATATTAATTAAGAAAACTCAATAGTGGGGCCCACCAGACCCAGAAGTTAGTTGACTCTCAGATAATTATTTTTGCATCATTTAAGGAGATCATTCCCATTAATAAAAGTGAACATACAAATAAGAAATAAAGCATAGAGTAGGAGTTGGTCTAGAGGCAACCTTGGTCGGTTCTTGGTAAGATCTTTGCTACAATCATTGTGTCCAGTATCTATTGGGTCGTTTCCTCATAGGATTATGTGGAATCCTGATATTCCCTCTAAGGTATCTTTCTTCCTTTAGAATGCAACTTTGAATAAAATTTTAACATGTGATCATTCAAAGTAGAGGGTGGAGGGTAGCCAACCGATGTTTCTTACTTTCAAGCGGAAGAATCTATGGATCATCTATTATTGCATTGTCCTATTGCATTTGAGATATGGGGGTACTTCCTGTATGGGGGTACTTCCTGTGTGGGGGTAAGCTAGGTCTTTCCCTCCTCCTATCACAACCTTCTTATCTTGTTGGGCGTTGGCTAATGTGGATGGTGCTAGGGCGGCGATCTGGGCAGTACTCCCGAGGGTCATCTCATGGATGATTTGGAAAGAACAAAACCTTAATGTTTTTTAGTATTCTTCTTCATCAGTGGCTCGTATCTATGCTCGGACTCGGCTGGTTGTATTAGAGTAGGCAGGATTACACTTCGAAATGGAGGATCTGAGGGAGGTGTTCAGTTGATGGCTGTCACAGATGCTTAGGTCCTTTGGGTTGCACGGCATTTTGGTGTTGTCGAGTTTATGTACTTGTAAACTCTTCCCCTGTTTTCCGGTCTTTTTGAAATCATGTTATCTTTTAATATATTGAGGGTACTTATCCTCAAAAAAGAAAAAGATCAAAACATCCCCACAAAAAAATTAAGACAATAGTTTGGAGAAAGGGGGAGAAGAGCCGAATTTGAAAGCTCTAGACAAAATCTATTACGTCAAATATGTTCTATTTTATACATAGTATTTCTTATGATGTTGTAAATAATACCTTTGTAACAAGCACTATAATGGTTAAGAGATGAGGCGTAGGCACCATTAGGTTACCTCGTCTTAAGAAGTGTCTGCCTAGACCCTAATTAGGTGCTAACGTTCTGATTAGACGAGGCGGTCACCTAGGCATTGCCTAAGCGATACTTTGCCTACACTGTATGACCCTAATATAAGCTGAATGGATTGTTTGACACTATGGCAGAATGGAAACTACTGCAACAGAGCATTCCACATTCAATGACTCAAAATGTAATTTAGGCCATTATGCCATCTACATGAAAAATTACAGGGGTTGGCCATCAATGTCTATACTCTATATTCTTAAGTGGTTGATGCACCTGAATGTCCAACCATTGATGAGAAATGATGTTCTAAGAACCCCATCAACTCTTTAATTTTTTTCAAGAGCATTAACGTTTCAAATCTCCCTTAGAAAAGTTAGTAAGAATGTCATCAGCATCCTAAAGACCAAGAACTACATGAATTTTGCTATGTTCAATAAGTACCATGATAATGGACAAATGCCCAGCACCTCATGAAGTTTGAAGTGTACGCTTCTCTAAGGGGGCATTTGGTATGGATTTGTTTCCCCGATTTAATCAATTAAAATGATTCTAGGCAATTTTGAACTCGAGTATACCGTTCGGTTCACCGGAAAAAAATGATTTTAGTGAAAGGATTTCCAAAAAAAGGGTCAAATCACCACAAGGTGTAATTTTGACTCCTAAATTGATTTCCTAAGAGGGATTCAACGTCTTTGACAGAAGAACCCGTCTTTATGAAAAGAGGGGTCTTCAATGCTCATCCAAACGTATGCATTCTTCTCCATCAGCTCCATCGGACGACAAGAGGTTGCAGGCAAAAAACCACCGATATTTTCTTCTTCCAGTCGGTTGTGTGGAGGGAACAAACAGCTCTGAGAGTATTTCTCCTTTAAACACGTATTCAATTTCTCTCCGCTTGAGTATCATATATTCTTCAAATTTCTCGATCTCTCGTTTTGTTAAAATCGTCTGTAAAAACAGAGCTTCGTCATTGTAAGCCGTTTAGAACCCTAATTATGACAGTTCACAGCTTCTGAAGATTGGAAGGGAATTTGCCAGAAACGAAATCTTCTGATTCGGGTAAGTTTTTTGTTGGACACTGGAATTTGAATCTTCAAATTAGGGTTTTTAGCTGTGCTTGTTATATTCTATGTGCTTTCTGCGCAGTGAAAATCTGTTATTACCGTGGTTCTTTGGAAATTTAAAGGTTATAGAAGTTTCTTCATTTGGTCAAGTCATTGGAAATGCTAGAAAGCATCAGAAAGAAGATTGAGAATTTTAGATGAAACTTGGAATAGTTTGACCGGTTACATTGAAAATTTCTGCAAGAAGAATCTCCCTCCGAAATTCATTGGATGAATCAAATCAAAATATATTATAACTATTTTTGCCCTCTATGAAATATAAAGTCGGTATTTGAGTTGTGTTTCAGTTGTTATGAGCTTCTTATTTACGATAGTGTTACTTTATTTGTCATACCATCAATATTGTGTTCCAATTCTTTTGCAGAAGTTGACTCCACTACCGAGGAGAGAAGGGCAGAGCTATATGTTGAGCGTGCTTCGTACATTGATGGTGCCCCATTTTGACTTTCTACAAGAACAAGGTTTCACAATCTGGAACATGATTGTTTGTGTGCTCAGTTTTTTTATGGACTGTTGATGTTATCTGTTTTTATTTTTATTTTTTTTATTTGTTCTTTGCATTTCTTTAGATCAATGGTATTTAACATATATTGGACTTGCCTATATGCCAGGTGGGAATCCATAGGACAATCATACTGCTAGAATGAACTTATCACACTGAGTACAAAGTATCAAGACTTAACTGCTCATTCACAACTTGCATTAACTGTAAGTTGTTGGGGAAAGTTTTTTTAAAGGAATGAAAACCAGTAGTCTTGTATATATTATAGTAGTACTGAATTTGCATGCTAGTTTTTTGTGCAGATGATATTATACAGTGTTTTTGTGTATCAGTTCTTCTTCTGTCGCATTTTGAGGGTGGTGGTGGTGGTGGTGGTGGTGAGGGTGGAGGTGGTGATAGGAGGTGGTCGTGGTGGAAGTAGTGGGGTGGAGTTCTAGCTATATATATTTGCATGAAATTATATTGTGTTGTGAACACCATTATGGACCAAACAGGATTTTTTTATATAGAATTGATTTATCTAACGTTTGAACCACACAGAATTATTTGCCACAACGTTTACTAGACAATTGATTTATGTGCAATCAATTCCGTCAAAATTGATTATGGCCAGAAGAATCTGAACCAAACATGGCCTAAGATAATGCTTAAGGAGAGAGAGAGAGAGAGAGTGTTAGGATTCAAGGCTTGAACCATACGTAGCGTTTACAAATTCGGACAAATTATTCATCATTCTGACAAAATTTTGATTTTTCGCACGTCATCGAAGAGTCAATATAATATAAGGTAGTAATTAATTACAATAATTCACCAGTATATCACAATATTTTGCATTAATTAGCAAATATCATAATTTTTTGCGATATTCTGAGAAACTCGCGGTTATAAAAGAAAATTTGAAGGTTTCGACAAAATATTGAAACTTGAACATTTTAGTGAAACTTTTCGAATTTTCGGGTTTCACCTTTCTATTTCAAATCTTTCCCCCATTTTCACTTGATTTGAGTCACTTAAGTAAAATAAACCCAAATGAAGTGTAAAATTGTCACGAGCATTCCGTGGGAAGCCTTTTTCCTGGAAAACTTCAACCCAAGCTTAGTTTTTGTCCATTTCATCTCAATTTTAGTATGTTGAATGTTTCCTGCCGACCTATTGATTGACTTGGAAATTTTTCAATTTTCTATCATAATTCATAAATAACATTTTTTTCTTCTTTTAGAACAAAACATAATTTAATTTATTAATCCAAATCTCATTTTTATTATATTAGGTTTATTAGAAACCGATATTAGTTATAAATATAATATGTTATGTAGGTCTGCCCGATCTATCGTTTGCTCAAAGATTTTGTTTTTTGAAAAACTAAATCCTTTTTTAAATTAGTAAAGTTTAAACTATATTTTAAATTTGAAATTATCTATAAATTATGCCTCATTAGTGTAGTCAAAGCGTCCAAGTACCGATCCCTTGACGACAAAAAATTACTTGTTCTGTTAATTATATAGGATTTAGCGAGTGTCTACCTAGATCATGATCTAGGCGATAAGGACCCTGGCTGGGCGAGGCGGTGGCCTAAGCGTTGTCCAGGCGACATTTTGACTACACTAGGATTAATAATCTTAATCCCAATGTAGGATAGATGTCCAGGCTAGATAAGGAGGGTTTTATACTATTATATATATATATATATTGTGTAGAATAGGGTGTTGTTCTATTTTGTAGCCCACGTCTTGAGTTTACTCTCTTGTGAATTTCAATTCCTTTGTACATTCTTTGCCTTCTTGTTATATAATAAACTTTCTGATTACCGATCCAAAAAAATTAATGTTTTATAAAGAAAGATTACATTATTAGTAACCCTAATTATATATATATAATATGTTTGGTATGTTTGACCAATCGATCATTTGGCTAGAAAGATTTTTTTTAAATTAAAATTATCTTTCTAATTAATTTAGTTTATAATTACATTTAAAAACTTAATATTAATTATAAACTTGGATAAATAATACTAATTTTAATATTTATATTGATTAAAAAAATCTAAAAAATAATAAGAATATTTTAGTTTAGTTATTACACAATTTTTAATTATGTATTAGGATCAATAGCATGAAAAAATAATTAAAAATATATATTTTTAAATAAACAAAGATTACTTATAACATATTTTAATGTATAATAGCATACATTCGTGAGCGTATTAGCATGTAATCTATTTATATTCTCAGACTATTCTTACTTTTTATTTTGCAGTTGTCTGTGTGTACTGTGTAGTTATTCTTTCTTCTTAAAAAGGTGGAGGGGAGGAAACCTAACATCAAGTGCCAGCAAGAGACGAGGTACAATATGAGGGCAACAAGCAGAGGGCAATTTGTTATAAAGAATGAGGTATCCCGCCTAGTGTGGCTATGGATGATCAGGAGGCCCAAAGAATTGAAGATGAGATCAGAGATGAGATGAGACCTGCATGTCCACCAACATATGTGGATGAGGATTATGATAATGACTCCAACGACGATCGATACCCACCTGATTATCTTACTACATATAAATGTACTATTGGCTTCATGGTTAGGAGTTAAGACAAAGATGACTTTGAGCCTCTACACACCTCCACATGGTATTGATGTAGCTTTTGTTGTGGAGTGGAGTCATATGTACTTATTGAGTGCCGACATCCATTTGAGTATGTAATTTATCATGAGTATTTGCATGTGTTAATCACATTATGTATGTTATATTCATGTATAAAATACGATACACTAGGGGTGTAAATGAGTCAAGTCGAACTGAGTTGGGCGTTGTTCGAGTTCGGCTCAGAACATATATATAAATGGCTCAAGCTCGATTCGAGATCTATATAACTATATTGTTAGGTCAAGCTTGGCTCTTGTATAAATAATCAAGCTTGAGCCGGCTCGTGGGCTATGTTATTCTTGGCTCGTCTACCTTATTTCAACAAAAAAAAAATCAAATCAAAATTCAAATGAAAAACATAGATAGTAGAAACATAGCCACATGATCTTGGTTTGTGGTTCGATGTAACCTGAAACGGGAAGATCATGGGATTCCCCGTAGAGCTTTGGTAAGTGTGGTCCGGGTTTTGAATTTTGATGTCTTTCACACATAAAAAACAACAAGGCTGGAAACAGAGACTATCACATGATGGTATCTTGTTTTGGTATGTGTTCACAAACAAAAAAACACATAGTTGCAAAAATGCATGTAACAAAAACGAAAGGAGTAAGGTTCCCCATATATTCTTTGTCGATACCAGTCATAACAATATCGCCACCCGCCATAAAACTCTCCACACATTAGGGTTTCTCTTCATTGGTTTTTCTTTTCTTGGGTTAAAATTTTCGAAAAGAAAATATAAAAGGTAGGATTTTCGTTGCAGACATCCATAAGTCCAAGGAATTTTAGGTTTACTAAAGGAGAAAGAAGAAGAAGAAGACCCTCATGTCACTTTAGATAGATGACTCGGAGCATTGAAGACCTCATATGCACACATAGAGCATTAGGAAGGCCCCACATTGGGAAGGTGTGCATATGGGCTGATTTAGAAGGTTTTATTTAGTTATGAAAAGTCCAATGGGCTGATTTAGCAAGTTCTATTTAGTTAGGAAAAGCCCAATAGGCTGATTTAGTAGGTTCTATTTTGTTAGAAAAATGCCCAATGGGCTGGATTAGTATTTAAGAGGGTTATTTTTTCAGTTATGTCATTAGTTTGGGCTCTTATAGTCTTTTATTATGTTTTGGTTTTTTTACAATTAAGGCTTCACCTATTTAAAGTCTCTTTTTGATATAGTCAGTGATAGGAATCATGATGGCACTGAACCCACGAATGAATCGCCGATAGAATGTGGCTCAGTCGTGAAAACTACGAACCTCGGGGATATTCTTTGGCTCAGACCACTCAACGATGGCCTCAACTTTTTTGGGATCTACAAACATCCCGTCAGATGACTAAACAAACCCTAAGAAGATGACTTAATTAGACATGAACGAACACTTCATAAGATTTGTACATAATTTCTCTTTTCTGAGAGTTTCACAGACTTGCCTCAAGTGATTAAGGTGTAGTTCTTTGGAGGTGCTATAAATCAAGATGTCATCAAAATAGACAACCAGGAACTTGTCCATAAACGGCCTAAACACATGTGTCATTATCCTCATAATGGTACTTGGGGCATTTGATAACAAAAAAAGGCATGACTAACCACTCGTATAGACCATTCTTCGTTTTGAAGGCGATTTTCCATTCATCCCCTGGACAAACGTGGATTTGATGGTAACCACTCTTAAGGTCGATCTTAGAGAATATTGTGGCACCTGCCATCATGTCCAACATATCGTCAAGCCTCGATATAGAGAATCGATATTTAACCGTGATTTTGTTTATTGCCCTGCTAACCACACACATGCGATAATCCATCCTTTTTTGGGTGTAAAGAGTGCAGGCATGGCACAAGGGCTTAAACTTTCTCGAATGAACCCCTTTCCAAGAAGCTCTTCAATTTGCCTCCTCAACTCTGTGTGCTCTGTGGGGTTCATTCCATAATGGTGCAGATTTGGCAATGTTGCCTCGGGGACGAGGTCGAGCATGTGCTGAATATTACACATCAGAGGTCGAGCACGTGCTGAATATCACAGATTCGGCAAATCTTCAAGGAATATATCCTAGTACTCTCTCAAAACGGGTTCCACCTCTTGTGGATACTCATCACTAGGCTTAGAGGATGTTTCTCTAGCAACAAGTGCAAAAATCATAGCCTCACGTCTAGCCTCTAACCTCTAGCCTCTTTCTCAAATTCTATAGGACTAATGATGTGAAGGGCTTTTGTTTTGGGCCCCTTACTGTGTTCGCTTTTACTCTTGTCTCCCTTCTCCAAGGTTTTGAATGTCGATATCGCTCGAAATGTTAAGCCGCGGAAAAAAGATATATCGGAGATATATCACAAGATTATATCGTTTATCGGTGATTTTTGGAAAAATGACAAAAAAAAAATTTGGGGAAAAACATGGAATTTTGTGGTGACACTTCAAGAAATGTTACAATAGATGTTACTACACATTTTAGGATAAAAGTATTTAAAACAACAACAAGGTACATAAGAGATGCAATGAGAAGAGAGCAAAGATGTGCACTGACGAGTGACGATAATAAATGATTGATTTATGTAAATCTGAAATAAGTTGTATTTTTTAAAAATCAATACTTTTTTAATATTTCTAAACAATATACAACTCATGATTAAAAATATTTTACGTTTTTTAACAGATTAATAATTTATTTTACTTTTAATGTTATTAAATAATATATTTAAGTAGTATTTAGTAATTTTGTATATTATTTTTAGTTAAATAAGTTATATTATTTTGTCGATGTTACTAAGTATGCTATTTAGAATTATTAGCTATTAATAATAATAGAAGAATATTATTAAATTCATAACTAAATAAAATATGCATGAATTTCATGTATAATCCTTAAAATAAAAAAGGTATTATATTAAAATTTTAATATTTTTTTTGAATTTGATGTATAATATAAATCAATATTAGTTTTTGACATATTATTTTTGTCATGGAATATACTTTTTTACATGACAAATCATTTTTGGAAATTTTTTGTACTAAAAATATTATGTTAACTTATATCCTTCCAAAAAACAATATTTTTAAAAAGCCCTTATGAGCATAAGATACTTTTTAATGAGATTATGAGAGTGACCCTAGTGTTACTCATGTTAGGTTAAAACAATTAAATGAAGTACGTTTAATGACATTATAGGAGTGACCTTAGCATTACCCATTTTAGGTTAAAACAATTAAAGAACTATGATTAATGACATTATGGGAGTGACCCTAGTATTACCCTTGCTAGGGTTAAAACATAAGAGAGCCCAAATCTCATTCTCAGTCGATCAAAACATATGGGAAAAAAAAAAATGAGAAGCAAGGGTGAGAGGCAGAGCTCGGAAAGGGGAAGGGTAAAGGGGATAACTGGATAAGTTGGCGTATGAATTTTGATGTTGGCAAAGAGTACAAGCCTACAACCCACGGTGACGGCGAGAGGTATGTACCCTCTTGCCTCTTCTTCCTCCTTTCTTCTCTACTCTCAACCCTCTTTCCCTTTTTTTTTCCTAAATAAAAGATTCAAGAGATTGTTTGAATTGCATGATGTTGGAATTTTCACATTTAAAGACGAGCAAAAATTGGGGAAAAGGTGCGCATTCACAGTTTCCGTCGAAATCGGTGAGATATCGACGATAAAACGTCAATGTCGGCGATATATCGTCGATATCTACCGACAGCATGTAAAAAATTTTGTCTACCGTATAGATGTGTCGCCTGGTACCTATACTGACATATATCGGCGATATATCGCCGATATTGTCGATTTTAGGAATCTTGCCCTTCTCCTCTGTGAGGATTTTGGATGGGAGAGGATTCAACTTGATCCTCTTGCCATCATGCGTAAAGGAACACTTATTCGATCCGCTGAATAGTGTCACATCTATGTCGTATAATCATGGTCTACCCAAAATTATGTGACCTACATCCATAGGCACAATATCACACCATAAGGTGTCCTTATAAGAAGAAAATTGAATCAGGACCTGACACCTTTGGGAGACTGGAATCGATGACTAGTCAACCCATGCCACTCGTGTCACACGGGGTGGCGATAGACCTAAGCGAAAAATAGTGTTAGATGAGACTACATTCGTACAACTCCTGCTATCAATGATAACTTTGCAATTCTTATCACCACATTTGGCATAGGTATAAAAGATAGAATTCCAACGCCAGTCATTATTCCCTTTTTGTTGAGCTAGGGCACACCTCACTACCATCATTCGAGTGGTGTCACTCTCTCCAGGATGGTACGGGATTGTCTTAACACTAGCAAGACACTTTTCAACATTTTCACAATCTTCATCACTTGCTCCAATGTTAGGCACATGGACTTCTTCGTCTCATTCTCCCTGCTCATCCTCGTTTGTCCCTTCAAGAAAGTCCAAGTAAGGGTCTAGGCTACATAGTCCCTTCAAGAAAGTCTAAGTAAGGCAGCAAGGAGGTACAGGGTATGGGTTGTGGTAGTAACAGAGATGGAAACAGAGGCTATGGTAACAAGGATTTTGTGGGAATTAGGGTTTTGTTGGAATAGTGCTTCAATGGGAGAAGAGAAAATCCATAAGAACAATAAAAAAAAAAAAAAAAATCAAAAGTATACCTTAAAGCTTTAGAGAATCACTCTCATGACATCACACCAAATCCTATCACAGGAGAATACTCAAAAGCATTCTATTCTTTGATTATCATTCATTGACTAAAAAGTTTATAGCAAAAAGGGGCTTTAAATATTTGAAGCCCTAATTGTAAAAAGACTAAAATAACCAAAACACAATAAAAGACTATAATACCTCAAACTAATGACATAACTAATAAAATCACCCTCCTAAATACTAATCCAGCCCATTGGGTCTTTCCTAACCAAATAGAACATGCTAAATTAGTCCATTGAGCTTATACTAACTACATAGAACCTGATAAATCAGCACATTGGGCTTTTCCTAACTAAATAGAACCTGTTAAATCAACTCATATGCACACCTTCCCAATTTAGGGTCTTCCTAATGCTCTATGTATGCATATGAGGTCTTCAATGCCCCAAGTCATCTATCCAAAGTGGCATGGGGATCTTCTTCTTTCTCCTTTGGTAAACCTGTAATTCCTTAGACTCATGGATGTCCACATGTCACTTTGGACTTATGGATGACCTGAAATTCAATTTAGTTTTTAAACTTATTTCAATTTGCAATTGATAACCCCCATGTCACTTTGGATAAATGACTTGGGGCATTGAAAACCTCATATGCACACATAGAGCATTAGGAAGGCCCCACATTTGGAAGGTATGGATATAGACTAATTTAGCAAGTTCTATTTAGTTAGGAAAAGTCCAATGAGCTGATTTAGCAGGTTCTATTTAGTTAGGAAAGGCCCAATGGGCTGGATAGCCTGGATTAGTATTTAGGAGGGTTATTTTATTAGTTATGTCATTAGTTTGAGCTATTATAGTTTTTTTTATTATGTTTTGGTTATTTTGGTCTTTTTACAATTAGGGTTTCACCTATTTAAAACACCTTTTTGCTGTAAACTTTTTAGTTAATGAATAATAATCAAATAATAGAGTGCTTTTGAGTATTCTCTAGTGATAGGATTTGGTATAATGTCATTAGAGTAATTCCCTAAGGCTCTAAGGTATAATTTTAATCTTTTTCTATTGTTCTTATGGATTTTCTGTTCTCTCATTAACACCCTATTACAAAAAAAAATCATAATCCCCACAAAACCCTTGCTGCCATAGCCTCTGTTTCCATCCCTGCTATTACGCCCATACCCTGTCCCCTCACCCCACCCCACCCCACCCTTATTGCCGAACCACTGTCCCACAGTTCCCCCCACCTCCCAACCACTTTGTTTGACTTATGCAACCATACTAGCTTATCTTGTGTTGTCCAAACCTCTTACAGCCACTTTGCTTGACTTTTACTACAATATTATTATTCCTGACTGTTACAGTCATTCCCCAAACCCATATTGACTGTTGTAGCTATTCCTTAACCCCTTACTGTTGCACACCCTTTATAGCACCTATAGGTACACCTTATCACAGCCGCAAGCCCTGCAGACACTCCTTGTTGCTGCCACAAGACATGTAACCTACCTATTACTGTCCCAGACCTATTTATAATTCCGTTAACCTGCCCCAGACCTATTTCCAGTTCTATTACAGCCTATCCCCTATCTTTCCCTACAACCACAACCTATCCCAGCTTCCCATAGTGTTTCTACAGCCCTATACTTTACCAGATTGCAGGTTCAGCATTCCTGTAATTTTAGAACTTTAAATTCTTCAATTCCCAAAACCCTAAACACTAAAATCCTGAAACTCTAATCTTAATACAGCCCTTAGAAACCCTGAATAAATCTACATTGAATTGAGAGCTAATCCCTAAGCTTGTGGAATTATAGAATTCCATTAACCCTCGCAGAAATAACTAATGGTCATTATTGTAGGTTCGTGAGATGGTTTTGAATCTCCTTAAAACTGCTTTACTTGGACTTTCTTGACCAATTATTTGTGATAAGATTGCAATTTATAATTTTTCTTTATTATTGTTAATTCAATTTTGATCTTAGCGCATTAGATTTTAGGTCATTGCATAGTCCTACATCAGTTTTCTAGAAGCAAGACATAAAAGAGTGAATTTGCCTTTAGGTTATACCTTAATAAACAAAAAAAAATCCTATTTAAGTTTCATTATACTTTTATGTGAAGAATAGTAGTGTAAGAGGTATTAGTATAATTCAAATTTCAAAACAATATAAAATTAATCGAGCCGAGCTGAACTGCCTATTGCTCAGGTTTGACTCGATAACTAAACAAGCTCATCTCACTCGGCTCGGCGATAAAACCCCCCTACTCAAGCTCAGTTCTTTTCGAGCCGAACCGAATCGGCTCGCAAGCTGGCTCGGCTCATAGGCCACCCTACGATATACCACCGCCAGCATCGGCAGCATGTCTTTCCTCTATTCTAAATGCATATATTTTATACTTGTTTTTTATTGCATTTTTTATTCCTAAGTATATATTTATATTTAATTTGACCTTTTTGAAGTTCCAAAAAAAATCCCATGTTCCTCTTAATGTTTTCCTTTTTTTTAATTTTTGCAAAGTTTGGATATGAAAATTTCCAATATTATTGCAAAGTTTGGATATCGAAAACTTCACTCACCATCTCCCTTAAGGGCTGTGGGAGCAGCTTCTTTGCCAAAGAAACGGACTGTAACAGCATGCTCCTGTTGTAGAATTATCTGGCCAGCATACAACTGTAAAAACCACAAAAATTAAGATAAACATAATTTTTTTTATGATATATCAAGCAGTTCAATATATTAAGATAAAAGAGGAAATACAAAAAAGGAGACCTGGCAAAAGCTTACAAGACTATAAACTCAAAGATAAACATAATTAGAAACATGAACCACAAAACTTATAATTATATTCGCTATACACGAGCTCATCCATTTCCTAATCCGATCATCAGCTTACAAGCCATCATAATCGATCATTCATTCATTTCAACAAAAATCCAAAAAAAAACTAAAAAAATGAAATCTCAATAGATTTTCTGGAATACCCAACACATTCAAAGCAAAATAAAACAAAACAAATTCGTGCATATAAATGTGACCCTAACCCTAATCAATGTGCAGAAGGAGATACCTGTTTGGATCTCGATAATAGACGAGAAGCGAACGCCATGATCGGAGCTCCTCTTCTTCAACCTTTTGGCAAGCTTTGGTCCGACGGGTCACAGCCCTCTTTTATGTATGTCTCTGCACATTGGTCCACGCGCCCCTTATTTAACCCCCACTAACCATGGTTAAGATTCACTCATTCGGCTAGCCCCTGACCCATCCATCCAAACTTAACCCGTGTCCTCCTATCCCTTTTAACTTCCATTTAACCCTGATTAAGCTTAACTAAATTAAAGTTAATGATTTAACCCATCCATCCAAACTTACCCCGTGTCCTTGTATCTCTTTTAACATCCGTTTGAAGCCAGGTTAAGCTTAACTAATTAAAGTTAAAAGATTTTTTTTTGAGGCGTGCTTTCCCCGCTCTCGGTCAAACTCTACTCTCAATCTTCACCAACCACCTATCCATTTTCAAATCAGTTATGGTAGTTAAAGCACTCTCTCTCATCAAGAATAGACAAATGATTGGTGGAGATTGAGAGTAGAGTTTGACCGAGATTAGGGCTAGCATTTCTTTTTCTTTTTTTTTCTAGAAACCAAGGTTGGATTACTTAACCCTAAGAGTGAGTGAATCTTTACCCCAGTTGGTGAGTGTTTCAAAATAGGTTGTGGACTAATGAGGACAGGTCATTTCGTTACATAATACGATTAAGCCTTTTCCAAAAAGATGCTATTGATCGTAATTTAATTAAACTTAACCTTAGTTAAAAGGGAATTAAAAGGTGTACAGGACACTATGGTCCGCCAATTAGTAGACCATGTGGTCTGGTAATCATAACTCATCTTAAATCTACTGTATTGCATGGTGGGTCCACGATTCCACCTTACCTATTGTAAGCTTTCTGAAGCCGATCCTAAATAGATATAAGGTGGACTTCCATTGCTTATGGGCTTTTAATGAATTAGCTAGTTCCATATCATTTGGTATTGGGAAATAGTTAACTTATCTGGGATATCTATTTGCAAACTTAAGGCTGACCTCATTGGTCCATCCCCCCACTGTGGTCAGTATTCTAAGGGTGCCAAATCATCTCCAGTGATAACCGGATGTGGCACATCCGGTTATCACCCCTAGAGGTCGCCACGTGTCTCCTTTGACACCCCTTAACCGTGGGTAAGGTTCACTCACTCCTAGGGTTCACCCACCTATTTTTGGTTTTTTTTTTAAATATTAATTCTATTTTTAAAATTAAAAAATTGTTTTTAATATTTAAAAAACTTTAAAAACAGTTTTTTAATTTTAAAAATAGAATTAATATTTTTAAAAAAAACCAAAAATATGTGGGTGAACCCTAGGGGTGGGTAAACCTTACCCACGGTTAAGGGGTGTCAAAGGAGACACGTGGCGACCTCTAGGGGTGATAACCGGATGTGCCACATCCGGTTATCACTGGAGAGGATTTGCACCCTATTCTAAGATGGGACATGTATGAATGAGGTCCAAGGTTTGTATATAGATATCCCAAATATGCCTATCACTGCTGGTTGGTATTTGAATATAGATATCCCAAAAATGTCTATCACTGCTTGTTGGTATTAGAACCGGCCTTCGCGCCTCCAAGTTGAGTCACGTAAAGGGCTTATTGGAACAAAATGGGCATCTTCTAAGAAAATAGAAAAAGGCTATCTGTCGCCGTGGAGAGGGCTACTTAGAGCAAAGGGTGAGTCGTCTTAACAAGGTAAAAGCGTTACCTAGAGTGAAAGCCACTAAAACGTAGTGGCCTTTTACAATCCTCAATAAATATACTGTATGCCAGTAATATTATTTTATATTTTAGTACAGTATGTCTTCTTATAATTAATTTTCTATAACTTAATAATCTCAAATAGTTAATAATTTTGTAAGGAATCAACTTGGTTTTAAAGTGTAATTAATTAATAATCTCTTAAACTTGTTATTTAATAATATTTAATAAAGTTCTAGTATATTATTAATTATAAGAGATGTTTTTATACTATATTAATACAGAGTTATATGGATCATATAAACACTTTATGATGGTTTAGGTATCAGAAAGAGGAAGGGATAAAATTATATTATATATTTTGGCTATATATAATAAATTATCATATATAATATAAAGTTTTGGAGTCCTAGTCTTATACATTTGTATCTACTAGTAAAAATGTAGAAGCCCGGAACTTTTTGTATATGCCTTGGAATGTGTGTCAAAGCATGATGTCTTGTAATCTCCAATTTCATGAAATGAAAATTTGGAAACCTTTGAGAATTTCGCAAGAACGCTTTAAATAATTAAATAAAATATTTAATAATATGTCATAGACTTAAAAAGGTCTTAGGCATGTTTAGAAAATGTTAGAATGGAAGAGGGATGAGTCCAAGTAATAGATTGAGTGAAAAATAGACTTAGTGTCAAAACCTACAGAGAACCGATCGCTCGGTCACGATAGCGATCGATCGGTCCATAACCGATCGTTCGGTCCATATTAGCGATCGATCAGTTCACAACCGATCAATCGGTAGCTATCGACTGATTCACTAATTTGTATGGGGAAAAATTCTAGAGATGGTGTTTTTGACCGATTGTTCGGTCAAGAACACTGGTCGATCGGTAGGTGACCGATCGCTCAGTATTAACCACCGATCGATCGGTATATCGCGTTTTGCAGAAAATTCATTAAGAGTTTTTTCATCATTTGGGCGTTTCACCCTTGCCTATTAAGGCTTGCTCGAGTCTTGGGGATCTCATTCACCATACTTAGAGTATTTTGAGAGAGAGTGAGAGAGTAGAAAGGGGTTTGAAACCCTAGGGCATCATCTTGAAGCAAATCAAGGGTGTTGAGAACCCACAATCATCCTCAAGACTTGGATTCTTCAAATCCAACTCCAAGCAAGTGAGGGACACATTCTCCAAGAGATGGCAGCATCTACACGCATGTTTTGGAAGGATTCCTTCCCTCTTCAAGGTCGGTACCATATGCTACCCTCCTAGTTCATATCCTCTCTTTTTTTTCCCTTCTTTCTTACTTTCCCTAAAGTATGAACATAATGGAAGATGGATTGTGGTGTGAGAATGGATGTTGTACGATAGATGTCGTGTGGATGTGTTGTGATGAATGAAATGGGAAGGGTATTGTACTAATAATGAATACACATGTATGTTGTGAACATAAACTCATCTAGAAAAGCATGGTATAGGCTAAAACCAATAATATACACAGCACATGTTTGATGAAATGCCAAAGTAAAGAAAATGAATTGTAAATCAAGAAATGCATGATTTAAAGTATATGGAAATTCTAGGGTTTATGATAGTGCGTTTAATTGCTTTTTTCCAACGGTATGAATAATCACTTGTTGAAATAAATGTTATGCTATACTTTGTTGAATCTCAAATATCATATTAAATTCCAAGTTAAAACATGTACACGATTTCACGAGCACGGCATGCATGACATGGTTTACCGGTGTTTTCAAGAATAAAAGTTGGTAATTAGAGGTAGGGCATATCTTAATATATGTTTTGTCTCGCTTTTGACAAGAACAAGCATTGCACATGAGGGAGTTTACACTTCCTTCCCTTCAAGATTGAAAGAGGGGCCTTCCCTCACTAAGAAGTACATATCATTGAAAGGAGGGTCTCCCTTCCCTCTCAAGTACATCTCATTGAAAAAATGGTCTTCATTCCCTCTCAAGTGCATCTCATTGAAAGAGGGATCTCCTCTCCCTCTCAAGTGTATCTCACAAGTTACATGAGCATATTTAATTTCCAAGCAAGCAAGCATGAGTACAAACAAGAACATAACATGCATGACACAACATGACACGCATGACACAACGAGTCAAGCAAGACAACACATGATAAGTTTTTCATGCACTAAGAGAGTATTTTAAGTCAAGTCAAGAACACGATATTTCAAGAGTTTTCCGACTTCGATATGATACAAGCATGAACCGTAAACTGTTTACTTTTCTTGTTAGTTATATGAACTGTTTTCCGCTTATTTATGTTATTATTATGCTATGACTGTTGGTTAGTATTTGGTATTCGCTGAGTATTCCATGCTCAGCCATACTTCTCAAGTCAGCAGGTGATAGTGGAGTGGCTACTCCTTTTGACATTTGTGCTCTTGACCCATGGGTGGAAGAGAAGTACGTTGAGGAACCTACAGAGGAGCCTCATGTAGACGAGTACTATTAGGTGGTAGATTCTAAGTGATTGTGGGTAAAGTGTGAGAGATTGTATTTTTGGCGGGCCTGTCCGCACCTTCTTTTGTTTTCCCTTTTTGTACAACTTGGATCATGTATATACTTAGAGGTTTGGTTAGTCTTCCGCTGTGCCATGTTAGTTATGTTTCCGTTATTATTGTCCTCTATTGTATATGCTCCAGGTATTCTGTAGGTTGGTTTGTTAAGCATGTCATATAAGTCATGATAAGTCGTCCAAGAATCACTCTAACTCGTAGGGTGGGTTTTGGAGTGCGACAAAAAATGCACGTGCGTCGCACGTAATTTTTTTTCAATAATTTACCTTTTAGCCTCAACTGAATTTTATAAAACGATTACAAAATATGCTAATTTTATAAATTATGTGAAAAGATTACATGTCTTTTTTAGGGTTGAATTTACTAAAGTATTTACTCTGAGAATCAAGTCTAAATAATATATCAATTTAAAACCAAACATGTATTTACCTTTAATCTACTCTATTTTTAACTCTTTAGTTTATATGAAGTGTGTTTTTATTTTATTGATTTCAGGGAGCAAAAAACAAAAAGATAAGAAATGAAGGAAAACATAAATTGTTTCCATAGCATAGTCATTGGTTAGATCCTAGCAAGAAGAAAATCTTCTGACTCTGTTCAATATTTATTTGTAAAGTCAAACTAAAGGGGAAACAATTTTTAGCGATAAGATCACCAAACTTTATTCATTTATTTACATGAAGAGAGATGTGTGCATCATGTACAGTCAAACTAAAGGAGAAATAACTTCTAAGTCACAAAAGCATGAGTTATTAGCAAGAATTATAATGAAAAATCCTAATATTTAGAGAGCTCAAATTTATTTGATCAATAATTTTCCTTTTAAAAATTCTCTCTAAGGTAGTGTTAACTCGTATAATGGTTTTTTTTACAAAAAAAATAATTAAAAATATAAGGGCTTTTAAGAAATAATCTTAAATACTGAGCATGTACAAAATGATATAAATAAAAATTTTAAAAATTCTAGAAAGTTTATTCACCAAAAATTTCTTTAAAAAGAAAGAAATTATTTGAGAACTTAGTTGAGTATAGAATGAAAAGTTACTAATTCTAAGATTTTTCACATTATGAGGTCTAAAATTGAGATTGGTTAGATCTATTGAGCAAAGTTAGAAAAGGCATGTAAAGAGAAAACTATTGACTATTTCATTTTCCGTCAATGCTATGTTTACCAACCGGTGAACACAATCTCAATTGCAAAGCTTGTGCCACACCTGCTAACCATAATTTTTATTCTAAGTAAAAGAAAAAAAAAACAAAAGAAAGGAGAAGAAGCGTTCAAATGAGCATTTGATCAATGTTGAATCCAATTATGTTTCTAAGAAGGAACTCACCCTCCAAATGTATCAATTACTCCCTGAGCCACAAACAAACAAGGAAGAAGTTAAACTATACATATTGTGGTTGGATTCGGTAAAACGTGGAAACACTATTAACAGTTTAGAGTTCTAATTTAATAAGAATTCTAAACTCTTTCTGATTATAAATAGTTTAGTATTACTTTAACAATAGAAGGATTCTAATCAAACTATACTTCTAAATGAAATTATAATTAATGAGTTCCACATAATAGTAATTATAATAATAAAATTTATTTTAGATCTAAATAAAGTAAGGTTTAAGGGTACTTTTATTAGTAGAATGATTAATCCATTTAATAGTTTTGCTTGATCTATTTTTATTTCATATTTGAGTCAGTCTATAGGTACTCCCAAATATACTCCCAAATCTACTCCCTAATCCTAACCGTTTATAACCAACCATTAAAGGCCAGGATTTGAGTTACCTTATTTTGTCTTTTCTAATGCCACATCAGCTCTAATCTTAACCATTTAATAACGAGATAAACGGTTATGATTTGGGAGTATATTTGGGAGTACACCTTGGGAGTATCCCTAGACTAATTCTTCATATTTATTTTACTTTATTTATTTATATATTTTTTATTTAAAACGCACACATGTTACTGAAACCAAAAGACTCTAACTCAGAAAAAGCTAAGATAGGAGAGAAGGAATAATACTTGTTTTTCTAGAGAGATAAGAAGTACCCAACGGGCATGAGAACCAATAGAGTGACAGAATCCGGTTACTTGAAGGCCACAACAAAAGATAGAGCTTTACAAGGGGAAAGGATGCCTTGTTGGGATGAAGAAGACCCTTGTTTTCTACAAGGGAGAGCTCCTAAAAAAGAGAAAACCAACTGGGTCATGCATGAATACACACTGGAAGGCAAACTCTCTTACTACAATCTCCCTAAGACTGCAAAGGTAGACTTTATCTCCTCCCTGACCTAATTTTTTTTTAATGAATTCAGATGCATGGGTTTTTAATCTTTACATATCATGTTTGTTGAGATTTTATATGCACCCTGTTTTCCTCTTTTGTATATGATTAATTGCAGGATGAATGGGTTGTCTTTAGAATATTGCATATATCAGAACACAGGGATATTTATTGCCACCCTTGCCGAGCACCCTATACCCCTTCCCTGGACCCTGATCCCTAGACTAAGGAGTTGTGTCGTATGGACTCATCAGGAGCCAGACTGCAATTGCTCATTATTTGCATAGAATGTCATTAATGAAATTTCTAATGACCATACTATTCCTAAGAACCACTATACAAATTAATTCTAAACTTCTCTCTTTATTTATTAATATAATGTTTTATTTATAAATAATAAAGTAAGGTGAAGGTTAATTTTGTCTACATAAAGTTTGGGTTACTCCTTGTACTTTTATTAGTAGAATGATATGAAGTTTATATGAAAAATACAATACATTGAATAAATATTATGAAAAGAAATTTGTTAATGGACCAATATAGTGATTCTTATATATAATATTCTCTTATAATTAATATAATTTATTTCTACCAAGGTTATTAATTAAAAGTGGGTCTACTGTAATTCATAATTAATATTGTTGTATTCTTTTTGTTAAATGCAACTTGTTTTTTTTTTTTGTTAAAAGCTAAATCATTTTAAAACACACACAATAAGTCAACACACAGCCTATATCTCTGGGCCCAAACACTAATGATTTTTCTCTCTCCTTTCTTATTCCGGAGAACAATGAAGATAATGTTTCGTTGGTCGTGCATAATGGCAATAATGCCTTGCCGACAATACCTCACGTAGTTCTGAGTCCTCTATTTATTTTTTACTCTTTTATATCTTAATATTTTGAAGGATGACAAGAAAATTTCATCATTCATATGTTAGATCGCAATAAATAATCAAAAGGAACATAATGATATATTATCGAAGCATAGAGGATCAATGGGCTGCTCAGGCTTGAATTTATTATTAATCAGGTAGGGCTCGGGCAAACCTATTTATTATAGCATATATTACGTATATCTTCTATTATATATATATACATCCTAGTATAATTGCATAAATATTTTGATGATTAGTTTTATATGAAAATAAAATTTAGTAATGAGTATATATATGAAGATTTAGTTAACTTTTCCATTAGTCAACTTTAAACAAAACTTGATGTTTTAAGTATTTGTTTGTTAGATTTTTAAAAGTTATTAAATTAATTTAAATGATTCACTCCCAATTACTATAATTTATTGAGGTTTTAGTGATTTCTTGTTTAATATTTTACTAAAAAGTAACTTTAGATAATTAAAAATTAATTCAAATATTTTTAAAATATTATGTAATCTATTTATTAAATTAATATGTATTTTAAAATTAGCCGGAAGAGTTAATTATAAAAAGTAAAATTTTATTCAATGCATTTACCTATTTAATGATTTAATTAATATTTTAATAATTTTATAAATTAGTTTTGTCAATTGTAATGAGAAAAATTGGTAAATCTAACAAGTCAAGTGAGGACGAATATAGAATCTATGATCAATCGAGGGCAAATAAAGAATTTGTTCCCAAGTGAGGACAAATAAAGAATTCGTGCTCAATCGAGGATGAATAATGAGCTCGTGCCCTCTTTAAGGACGAACTCGTGTACTTTTGAAGACGAGCTTGTACCCATTTAAGGACGAATTCCAAATTCGTGATTAATTGAAGACGAATTCTGAATTAATGCCCATTGAAAGACAAGGTCGAGCTCGTCTAACGATGGAATCTCGCTTGTTGGAGGACGAAAATCTCTGGAGGCGATTTATTATTCAAAGCACTCATGAAAAAGTAAATATCCCTGACCCCGAATTAAATGTTGGTCACCTTGAACCGCTTTCGGCCCTTGAACCGACCTGATGAGAAATAGACATGCATTTATGATAGGATATTTGTCTAACATAAACGAAATGATTAGGTGGGATGTATGGTCATCCACGAGCATAGAGGGCATACAAATCATAAACTATAAATACCCCGGGAGACTCAATGAACGCAAATGGCATCGCCTTTTCATCTGTGCAACCTGTGGTTGTAGTGTGATATGTTTTTTTTATGGGACTTTTAACGTTTTTTTGGGAATAGTGATTGTGACTGAAACTTGGATTATATGAAATATGTATGACTTTTTAGTAGACTTTAAAGTTGGATGCAACTATCATTTTGTATAATTACAATAATGGATATTTTTTCAATACCCATAGGGTATCCAATCATACAATACCCATAGATCTGAATGTTCTATTCTAAAGATAGATAGTTCAGATGCATTCTTACACTTAGTTACATGTTGGTTATTTATAAATGTTTTAAGCCAACAGGTCACCCAAGAGGTAACCTGTTGGAGAAAAAAAGAGGGAGGGAACGGCCACAATTCTTAGGTATTGAACGGTTAATACCCTAGGTGTATGGAAGTACAACTCTACAATAATTAACCATCTCCTACCCCTAAAGAAAAGTAGATAGAAAGATGTTACTGTGATTCTGTTTTTATTTTATCCAAACGTGATTTTGTCGTTTTTGTTTATAACAAAGTCTGACTGATTGCATCCAAACGGGTTTTAAGAACGAAATTGTTCCAAAAAAATCAGACTGTTCAAAGGAATATAATCGTTTTTGATCTGAAATGATGTCAAATGAGCCTTTAGAGTACATACCATAACTGCCGGAGCGAGGTAGACTCTCTCGTCAGAAGGCCGTATTGACAACCCTACCTCGTCTTGGCTTTGTAAATATAATAATATCTTTTGTAAGAAAAAAAAAAGTCTCTCGTGTGCCATTAGGGGTGTATTTGAGCCGGACTTGGTCTTGCCCGGTTCGGTTTGAAATTTTGTCATCCATGCTCGAGCTCGGTTCGGCTCGAATTTGTTCGAGTAGGCTTAAACTCGGCTCGAGCTCGGCTTGGTTAAGCTCGAATTGAATTATTAAAAAATAATTTATAAATAATAATAATAATATTTTTAATATGTATATATATAATTTTATTTTATATATACTATTCAAGGCGAGCAATCAAATTGAGCCTCAATCGGGCTGAGCTGAATCAAACAAACCTTGGCTCGAGCTCGACTTGAATACATTTTCAAACTCAAAAAATAGCCTAGTGCGGCCAGCTCGGCTTAATCGAGCCTATTTTTCGAGTTCAAGCCGAGCTTGATCTGGCCGGCCTGAGCCGAACTTCGAGCTACCTGATCGGTTCAAATACACCCCATTATTGGTAACTTGCCTTGCAATCCAAGCAACCAGAGTTCGAATCCTAGCCAATTGCGATTGAATTCAATCGCAGCCATAGGTTAACACGTGTGAGAGTCCAAATAGACGAAAAAGATCAAGAAGGCTTATCTCTTCCACTTGTAAGCAAGGTTTGAAATTTCGACGAGATTTCGATATCTCGCACGAGATATTTCGATCTCGACGGGTTTCGAAATATTTGAATTATGTATTTTAGTTTTTTCAAAATTTCGTAAATTTCGATCGAAATTTCGTATATTTCGACGACATTTCATATATTTCGGTCGAAATATTTTCTACTGGTATTTTCTTTTACATTTTCTCACAAATTTCGATCAAAATTTCGTATATTTCGATGAAATTTCTTAGATTTCGATAGAAATATTTTCTACTGTTTTTTTTTTAATTTTTTAATTTTCTGTTGTTTACTTATTTATACTTAAGTTGTAATGGTCATTTACAAAATAGAACTTATGCTATAAAATAATAATTTTAAATGTCTCTTTATAAATTAATTTCATTCTTATCTATATTTCAAAACCCTACCTTAGATTACACTAATTATAATAATTTTTTTTTAATTGCATAAATGACCATATTACCCCTATGTTGCAAGTATTAACCTAATTATATTTTATAAATTAAATATTATTTAACCATTCCTAATATTGATTTTTATTATACACACAATAAAAAATTCAATAAATTTTAATACAATATTTTTAATTTTAACTATTCTTAGTTATGATTTAACTATTCTTAGTATTGATTTTGATTGTATTTGAGTTAATTGTTATGCTTGATTGAGAAATGAATACAACTTTTTATGTAAGTTACATCAATATTAGTGAATCATACATTGTCGTCAGCATCAGCGCACGACTTTGGCTCCCTTCTCATTGCATCTTTTATATACATTATTGTTTTTTTAATTTTTTTGATTCTCAGATGTGTATTAGCATCTATTTTAACATTTCCTTAAGTTTCATTAACAAATTCCATGTTTTTCTCTATTTTTTTCAAAATTTTCCTCCACGTGCGATATTGTTCCCTAGATATCAATATATCTTGCGAAATATCTTCCATATATCTTTTTTCCATGACTTGAAATGACATGCGAAATCAAAATTTCGAATCTTGCCTGTAAGAGTCCAAGATAAGGAGACGAAACCATCGCAATTTCCGCATGCAGTACATACTTTTTTCGTTTTTGGAGGCAACCATGATCAGAAGTTCGGTATCCCAAGATTCATAGCTATCTCAAAGGTGTGCACAATTGGGTATCTTTCCTAACAAGAACATGATTGTTAAGCGCCAATTTGAACCATTCCGGTGCTCAATAATGTCTCCCTTTTGGAATCAAAGCTCAAAAAATTTCCAGAGAGCTGCATCTCATCGAATGCTGCTTATACCCCAATCTTGGCAAGTTGGGTTCATTACCTTCCCAACTACCACAGTTGTTTGGGCTAGACGAGCCTGCGATCTTCATGGGTGCGGACGTGACTCACAGGCCATATGAGTTGGCCAGTCTGAATTTCTAAAATTTTCAATCAAAGTTCTGGTTTTGTCTTTGAGAGCTTTGATATCTCTTGATTTGTAACGTGTTTTTATACAATTAAAACATCTCAAATGATATGAACCAAGCTTTACCCTCAACTTTTCAAGATCCTCCTGATGAGGCTGATGCAACGGATCTTAAATCAAGCTTTAAAAAAGGGGAAAATACATTTACATCCTGAGGTTTGACGAAAATACACATAGACCCCCTCAATTTTCAAAAAACACATTAGGTACCTTTTTAAAATAATGGCACTTACACTCCTTAATCAGTTGACCGTTAGTCAACTTACAGAAATGCTGATATATGATGATGTCATGTGAAGAAATGTGTAAACTTCTAAAATTGCCCCTTCAATTTTAAGAAAGTATTATTACTACTCCAAAACACTATTTATTTATTTATTATTTAAAAATCTGGTTATCACCCATTGAGGTCGTCACGTGTCCCTTTTGACACCCCTTAACCGTGGTTAAGATTCGCTCATCAATCCTTGTTTTTTTTTAATATTAATTATTTTTGAAAATTAAAAAAAAATTAGTTTTTTTAATATTAAAAACAGATTTTTATATCACCCCTTGAGGTCGCCACGTGTCCCTTTTGACACCCCTTAACCGTGGTTAAGATTCACCCACCCATTCTTGGTTTTTTTTTTTTAAATATTAATTCATTTTTGAAAATTAAAAAAAAATAGTTTTTTTAATATCAAAAACAGTTTTTTAATATCACCCCTTGAGGTCGTCACGTGTCCCTTTTGTCACCCCTTAACCATGGTTAAGATTCACCCACCCATCCTTGTGTTTTTTAAATATTAATTATTTTTGAAAATTAAAAAAAAAATTAGTTTTTTTAATATTAATTTTTTTTTAATATCACCCCTTGAGGTCACCACATGTCCCTTTTGACACCCCTTAACTGTGGTTAAGATTCACCCACCCATCCTTGGTTTTTATAATTATAATTTCCAAATCACCCCTATCATAATTAGGTATAGGACCAAAGCTCCTGTTTATATATATATATATATATGTAGGGTGAATCTTAACCACGGTAAAGGGGTGTCCAAAGGGACCCGTGGCGACCTCAAGTGGTGATATTAAAAAACTCTAATTTTTTTTTTTTAATTTTCAAAAAGGAATTAAGATCTTAAAAAAAAAAAAAAAACCAAGGATGGGTGGGTGAATCTTAACCACGGTTAAGGAGTGTCAAAAGGGACACGTGGCGACCTCAAGGGGTAGTATTAAAAAAATTCTAAATTTGTTTTAATTTTCAAAAAAGAATTAATATTAAAAAAAAACCAAGAATGAGTGGGTGAATCTTAACCACGGTTAAGGGGTGTCAAAAGAGACACGTGGAGACCTCAAGGGGTGATATTAAAAATCTGTTTTTAATATTATAAAAAACTCTTTTTATTTTTTATTTATTTTCAAAAAGAATTATTATTTTAAGAAAAACAAGGATGGGTGGATGAATCTTAACCACAGTTAAGTGGTGTCAAAGGGATACGTGGTGGCGACCTCAATGGGTGATAACTAGATTTTTTAAATAATAAATAAATAGTGTTTTGGAGTAGGAATAGTATTTTTTGAAAATCAAAGAGGCAATTTTGGAAGTTTATATATTTAGTCACATGATATCATCATACATCAGCACTTATGTGAGTTGACTATCGGTCAACTAATGGAGGGTGTAAGTATCATCATTTTAAAGAATTAGTCTAGGGATACTCCCAAAGTGTACTCCCAAATATATTCCCAAATCTTATCCATTTCTTTCAAATATAAACGGTTAGGATTAGAGCTGATGTGGCATTAGAAAAGACAAAATAAACCAACTCAAATCCTGACCCTTAATGGTTGGTTATAAATGGTTAGGATTAGGGAGTATATTTGGGAATACCTATAGACCGACTCTATTTTAAAAAGTAATGATACCTAATGTATTTTTTTGAAAACTGAGGGGTCTATGTGTATTTTCATCAATCCTCAGGGGTTGTAAATGTATTTTCCCCTTTAAAGAATAAAAGAAAGGTGTTTCCCATATCAGCTGCTAGGTTCATTATCCTAGAACCTAAGTTGCAAGAGACCAAATCCTCTACGGTGGTAACCGATTGGCAAACCCGGTTATCACCCCTTGAGGTCTCCACGTGTCCCTTTTGACACCCCTTAATTGTGGTTAAGATTCACCTACTCATCCTTAGTTTTTTGATAAAAATATTAATTAATTATTTTTAAAAAATATTTTGCTATCAAAAAAGCTCTAAAAGCTGTGTTTTAATTTTTTTAAAAAAAACTCAATATTTTTTTAGAATTTTTATAAAAAATTAACTTAGTCTTTTAACTCCTTTTAACCATGGTTAAAGTTCATCAATCCTTAGGGTTAAAGCAACTAACCTTAGTTTTTTTTTTTTAAATTAATGTCTCCCTTTAAACTCTTTACCTGTGGTTAAGATTTACTAACCCTTAGGGTTAAAGCACCTATCCTTGGTTTTTAAAAGAGTCCTAAGAAGCGGATCACAAGTCTGCTTCTAAGATGACCGCTAGGCCCTGTGTCCCTTTTAACACCTTTTAACCATAGTGGATGGGTGGTTAAAAGGAAGTGTGGACCAATGAGATCACGCGGTCAACTTAGAAGTTATCCCGTGGTCCGTTTTCCATTTCCCTAAAAAAAAGTTAACTTGTCTTTTTTTAACTCTCTTTAACTGTGATTAAGATTCACAAACCCTTAAGGTTAAAACATCTAATCTTTATTCTTAGGCTCTCTTTTATATTAACATGTCGCATTTTAATTTCCTTTAACTGTGGTTAAAATTTACTAAGTCTTAGAGTTAAAATATCTAACCTTAGTTTTTAGAAGGAAAAAAACTAACACGTTCCCCTTATTGGTTAAAACCTTGATCTTTAAGAAAAAATTAAAAAAATTAACTATAAGGGTTAACATATTAATCATAATTCAGGAGTAATTAAAGGGACTGTGTGAGATTATGAAATCTCTTGAGGTTGAGTTTCTTTTAGGATAAAGCTTCTGAGACCCCCTTAGGGCCAAGACTACCGAGACGTCACGTGCTCTAAGAGCACGGGATTTCAGGTGGGGTCTACCATGTGAAATGGCTCCACCTGAAATCCCGTGCTCTTAAAGCACAGTCTCGGTGGTCTCAGCTTTAAGAGGTCTCGGTAGCAAAATCCTTTCTTTTAATAACAATTACTAAGGACAGTGTAACGGAACTAAAGGTTGAGTTTCTTTGTCTAACTTTGGAAAATAAGGAGTTAATTTGCAAAATGGTCATATATAAACAGTTTTTTTTTTTTGGCAAACTACATTAAACCTAAGAGCTGATATGCAAAAAAATCCTTAAAAACCAAAAAAGAAGGGGTTTTTGCATGTCAGCTGCTATGTTATACTAGCTTTGCAAATACACTGTTATTATGAGTACCAGTTTTGCAACTGTAATAACCTCAATCCTCAAATTTGTTAGACTTTCATTTGTAATTGTTAAAAAATCATGATTATACCTTTTGATATTTTATAACCTCACAAAGCCTTTAACAATCCTTGAACTATAGTTAATAAGTTTTAACCTTTGTGATTAAGATTTACACCCTTAGTGATAAAGCATCTAACCCTAGCTTTAAAAAAATTATCATGTCCTTTTTTAACTCCTTTTACCTTAGGTTAAGATACACTAACCCTTAGAGTTAAAGCATCTAACCTTAGTTTTAAAATAAAAATATTAACCTGTCCCCTTTGAACTCCCTTTAACTATGGTTAAGATTCATTAACCTACAATTAAAGCATCGAACCTTGATTTTTAGAAAAAAATAACTTGTCCCTTTGTAACTCAATTAAACTGTGGTTAGATTCACTCACCATTAGGGTTAAAACATCTAACTGTGGTTTTTATAAATAAAAATAACGTGTCTTTTAATCGTGTTTAAGGTTCACTAACCCTAAGGGTTAAAGCATCCAACTTTGGTTTAAAAAATAAAAAATTTAAGTTATCCCCTTTAACTCTCTTTAACAGTGGTTAAGATCAACTAACCCTTAGGGTTAAATCATCTAACATTGGTCCTTGGTATTTAAAAAAAAACATGTCCCATTCCATAAGGGTTAATGAACCCTAACCACAATTCAAGGGAGTTAAAAGATAGGTTTAATTTTTATATATTGTTTTAAAAAAACCAAGGTTAGATGCTTTAACCTTAAGGATTAGTTGATCTTAACCAGGTTAAAGGGAGTTAAAAGGGAACACCTTAAATTTTGTATTATTTATTTTCTAAAAACCAAAGTTAGATATTTTAACCATAAGGGTGAGTGAATCTTAACCACCACAATTAAAGGGAGTTAAAAAGGGACACATTAATTTTTTTTCCTAAAAATCAAGGTTAGATGCTTTAACCTAAAGGTTAATAAATCTTAACCATAGTTAAAAAGAGTTCAAAGAGGACATGCTAATTTTTTTTTTCTTTTAAAACCATGGTTAGATACTTTAACTCTAAGGGTTAGTGCATCTTAACCTAAGTTAAAAGGAGTTAAAAAGAGGACACTTTATTTTTTTTTCTTACCAGAGTTAAGGGTGTAAATCTTAATCAAAAGGGTTAAAAATTATTAACCATAATTTAAAGATAGTTAAAAGATTTACGAAATTATGAAATATTATAAGGGCATAATAGTTATTATCATAACATCAACAACCAGAAGCCTAAAGAAGGTAGGGATTGAAGTTGTTTGTTTAACTGTTGCAAAATCATGAGTTAATTTATAAAATTATTATTCATAACAGTGTTTTTGCAAAGCTGGTAGAACACACAGCTAATAAGCAAAAACCCAAAAAAAATAACGAAAAAAAAAAAAAAGGAACTGTACCTATTGCTGTTATGTCTTATAAGTGATGTCCTGGTGTTAGCGTTAATATTTTTTTCTCCTTGACAGTATCTGTTCTCGCGAGGGAATCTACTTGAACACGTGTTAACTGTGGTTGTGATTGAATTCAATATTTCTCGATTACCGTCTCTGTTGTCGCGAGCTACCTCGGTACGGATACACCGCATTGTGCCATTGTATTTTTTTATTGGTAACTTGCCTTGCAAACCAAGCAACCATATTTCTTGGTTATATAATAGCAAGGCTCTCTCTTTCTTAACATGGGATTGGCCTTCGTAGAGTCACTCTCAAGCTTTATTTTTTTCCAGTAGTCTGACTTATAGGGAGTGCTTGCGGTACTCGCCTAGTAGCTTTCCTCCGGTTTCACTGGTTGCAGGAAAAGAGGGATCGGCCTACTAGCTTTCCTTTCCTCTGGTTTCACTCGTTGCAGGAAAAGAGGGATCGGCATGCTGAAATCTAAGATTTTGATTGGTCCACCCCTTAACCGTGGTTAAAGTTTCATATCTTACCCGTGTCCTCGTGTCCCTTTCAACACCCCTTTGACCCTGGTTAAACTTAACTAAGTTAAAACTACGATTTTGATTTTTGATTTTTATTTTTTGGGGTTGGATTGTTTAACCCTAGGGGAGTCATTGTTTACAAATTGAAGAGATTGGGTTGAAGGTGATGTGGCAGTCATCTCTATTGATGCCAATATTGTTAGCATTTTTAACAGATGACTCTTCTTCTGTTGTTGTGAGCTAATCTATTGTTAGGGGGACGAATCTATTTCGTCTTCTCCTTGAAGAGATGGCATTTCAGGTTCTTCTCATTAAACTTAAATACCCCCATTATTTATCAAAATGTTACATTAATGTACACTCTACTTGTCTCTGCTTTATGCAATATATATTGTATATTATGATGAATACTGAAAGCTGGATATAAGCATAGGTTTATCACATGCCAAAGGTTATTGATTGTTATGCCTACCTTTTATCTTTCAATTTATTCTTTTGCTATACATTCAATTTATCTTTATATTATGTTATTTTTAAATTGAATGTATATAAGCCTATTTCTTCTTTATGAAAATTATTTTGAAGCTTTTCCACGTGCCTTGCACATGCATACCCGACTAGTCATTTATAAACACACAATAAGTTAACACACATGGCCAACATCTCTGGGCCTAAACACTAATGATTTTTTTTTCCCTCTCCTTTTTTATTCCAAAGGACAATGAAGATAATGTTTCGTTCGCCGTGCATAATGGCAATATTGCCTTGCTGACAAGACCTCACATAGTTCTGAGTCCTCTATTTTTTTTTCTTTTCTATTTTAATATTTTGAAGGATGACAAGAAAATTTTTATCATTCATAGTTAGATCCCAATACATAATCAAAAGGAACAAAATGATATATTATCGAATCATAGAGGATCAATGGGCCGGTTGGGCCAAATTTTATTATTAATCGGGTAGGGCTCAGCCGCTCAGGCCAACTTTTCTTCACTCCGTAAATGTATTATATCATATATTACATATATCTTCTATTATATATACTAGCAGGTGGCACGTGCGATGCACTTGAGAGCGAGGGGAAGGAGTTAACCACAGTTAATAGGAGTTAAAAGGGACACATGTTAACCTCGGGGTGCGATTGAACTCTCCTCGAGTTCAATCGTGATTGATTGTGATTGTATTCTTTAAATAGATAGATGAGGGTAGTTTGGGAATGAAAGTAAAACATTAAAGTTTTGTTTTTATATAAGGGTAGTTTAGGAATTTCGAAAAATTCAGGCTATGCCTGCCTCTCCCATTATATATATATATATATATCCAAGTAAAAATGCATAAAATATTATAATGATTAGTTTTATAAGAAAATAAAATTTAGTAATGAGTATATATATATGTGGAGATTTAGTTAACTTTTTCATTAGTGAACTTTAAATAAAACTTGATGTTTTAAGTATTTCATTGTTAAATTTTTTAAATTAATTAGTAAAATTATTTAAAATGATTCACTCCCAATTACTATAATTTATTGAGGCTTTAGTGATTTCTTGTTTAATATTTTACTAAAAATTAACTTTAGATAATTAAAAATTAATTCAAATATTTTAAAAACATTATGTAATCCATTTATTAAATTAATTAGTTATATTATAAATTAGTAAATTATTTTTGTATTTTAAAAATAGCCTAAAGAGTAAATAATATTTAGTAAAAGTTTATTCAATGCATTTACTTATTTAATGATTTAATTAATATTTTTTTAATTATAAAAATTAGTTATGACAATAATATTATTTTATATTTTAGTAATTCATAATTAACATTGTTATATTTTTTTTTGGTTGAACACTAATCATTTAAAAACACACACAATAGGTCAAACACATACAATCTATATCTCTGGGCCTAAATACTAAAGATTTTTTTTTTTCTCTCTCTCTCTTATTTCAGAGGACAATGAAGATAATGTTTCGTTCGCCGTGCATAATGGCAATAATGCCTTGTCGACAAGACCTCATATAGTTCTGAGTCCTCTATTTATTTTTTACTCTTTTATATAGGATAATAAGAAAATTTCATCTTTCATATGTTAGATCACAATACAAAATTAAAAAGAACATAATGATGTATTATCAAAGCATAAAGGATCAATGAGCTGGTTGGGCATGATTTTATTATTAACTGGGTAGGGTTCTAGCTAACCTATCTCTACTCAATAAATGTATTATACCATATATATATATATATATATATATATATCCTAGTAAAAATGCATAAAATATTTTGATGTTTAGTTTTATAAGAAAATAAAATTTAGTAATGAGTATATTTCTGGAGATTTAGTTAACTTTTTCATTAGTGAACTTTTAAAAAAACTTGATGTTTTAAGTATTTCATTGTTAGATTTTTAAAAGTTATTAAATTAATTAAATTGATTCACTCCCAATTGTTATAATTTATTGAGGCTTTAGTGATTTCTTGTTTAATATTTTACTAAAAGTAACTTTAGATAATTAAAAATTAATTCAAATATTTTTTAAAACATTATGTAATCTATTTATTAAATTAATATGTATTTTAAAATTAGCCTGGAGAGTTGATTATATTTAGTAAAATTTTATTCAATGCATTTACTTATTTAATGATTTAATTAATATTTTAATAATTCTAAAAATTAGTTATGCCAATAATATTATTTTATAATTTAGTACAATATACCTTTTTATAATTAATGTTCTATAACTTAATAATCTCTAATAGTTTATAATTTTGTAACGAACCAACTTGGTTCTATAGTGTAATTAATTAATAATATCTTAAACTTGCTATTTAATAATATTTAAGAAAGTTCTAGTATATCATTAATTATAAGAGATGTTTTTATACTATATTAATACATGAATCATATAAACACTTTATGATGATTTAGGTATAAGAAAGAGGAAGTGATAAAATTATATTATATATTTTGGCTATTTATAAAAATTACCATATATAGTATAAAGTTTTGGAGTGCTAGCCTTATACATTTGTATCTACATGGAGTTTACAATACATTCAAAAAAAGTTATGAAATTTATTTTTGATGGACCAATATAGTGATTCTTATATATAATATTATCTTATAATTAATATAATTTCTTTACACCAAGGTTATTAATTACAAGAGGGTCTACAGTAGGGCTTGATTTGATGCATTTTATTCTTGAGGTTTTGCCCTATTGGTCAAAGTTTATATCACACGGTTTTCAGATGTTTGAGATAACAGTAAATGGTAGGGAGTCTCCTCCTAAGGCCGATAAATGGAAATGGTCCATGGCGTTAAATTACTTTTATTAGCTATTTTAAAAAAATTTAAACTTCTCATGAGAATTAATTTCTGAAAAAGTCTGTGCAAATCATTTTATGGGCTTGTATGGATAAATTTTTCTTAGAAGAGGACTTCTTCAAAATAATTTTAAGGAAAATATATATATATATATATATATATATATATATTATTTTTTTTTAAATTAGGACTTCTCATAAAATCTAGATGAGAGCAGCTTCCCCTAAAAGTCAATATTTTGACTTTTTAGAACTTTTGACTCATAGAGAAGTTACTCTTAAAGTACCGAAACCAAACGATATTTTAACATTTTGACTCTTCAAAGTCAAAAAACACTTCAAGTCAATTTAAAAGTGTATCCAAGATTATTTTTCAGTGATCTCAACTGTTGGATTAAAAACCACTTGTTTGGGTGATCAAGAAAAACATAACCAACAGTTCAACTAACATTTGCACTGTCCAAACAATCACAATCGTTCAACCAATTCTCATGCTTTTAGAGTTGAGAATTGTAAGAAGGATTTTGCTTACCCCAGTCGCAAATAAGACGAATACTTTATCAATATTAATCATTGCTTAGCTATGAAAAATATATTAATAAATTTATCCAGTTTATAAAAAATTAAAGTTAGTCATTTATCAATGAAAATAAAGATTAAAAATTAGGGATAAAACATAAATAAGGCCAAATAACACGTAAAGAAAAGAGTACACAGTTTACTACCGAAGTGAAGTAATTAATGACAAATAAACATGAAAAAGGGAAACAATTTAAAGGCTTAGTGAAATAAAGAGCAAAACACACATATACACGATTTGACCACTGTTTTCATAACCAGACCGGGCATTGAACCAGTAGAGTGGCCGGTTCCCGGTTCAACAGGTCCGATTCTATCGTGTACTTTTTGAAAAAAACCAATATTTTTTCATTGTTTCCTAATTTTTCCCAGTTTTGACCAGTTCCGTCTGGTTGCCGGTTCGTTTTGAGAGTTTTGGGAACCGGTGATGGGCCGGTTCCCGATTCCACCGGTTTGACCATCCGGTTTAGTCCGGTTTTGACAACATTGGATTTGACCTTTTTTGGCAAAGAGAGAACAATGGGACCGTAGACGAAATTCCCCCAACCCCTCAACACTTTTATTATTTTCCTTTCTATTAAAGAAGATTTTCATACCCCTTATTAAGTAAAGCCTGTTTAATTTTATATCTTAATTGTTATTTTTGTAAATAAAGTCTAAATTTATGTGAATCCCAGTGACCGCCTTTGTTACTAGCGCTTAAGTGCATGCACAACTATCATTATTTTTACCGGTAAAAAAAAGTGCATGCCCAACTGTGTGCAGACATTAGTAAGATTGGCGGGTCCTCACTGGGGCATGCCTCATCCCAACACAGATCGCAAATCCACCCCACCATTCCAAGCAACAACTCATTCATAGATCATAAAAAGGATTCGAGCTTGGATAAGTAGGCGCGCCACTAAGTAGCAGCATCTTACAGATCTAGACTCCAATGCAGGTGCTAGAGGTCTCGGCTACGTGAAGTGACCAAGCGAAGCTTTGACTACATTGAGAATTGAGATAAACCTGGATATCATATACACAGTGAACTGATGCAAAAATTTGCAATGCTAGCTGCTGCTTTCAACATGTAGCAAGTTTCATATTTATGCCAAGTCAACCTGAAATGGATGAAGCTTCCCCAAAGAGGTGGATTCCCCCTCCTTTAGGCTGGGTAAAAGCTAATGTTGATGGGGCAGCTGCTCATGAAGGAAGGTTTGCTGGTGTTGGTGGAATTGCTCGTGATCATCGAGGTTGCATCTGTTGCTTGTGATCATCGAGGTTTGTTCAATCCTTTGTCGAGGATCCTCGCATGTTGCTGAGGCAGTTGCTCTGCTTAGTGAATGGCTTCAAAAAGGCTAAAGGGTGGAGTGGTGGAGTGCTGTGGAATTGGTGTTAGATTCCAAGTCCTTTATGGAAGCAGTGCGTGATAGTGTTGATGCGGCTCACTGGGAAATCCAGCGATTGTGAATGATCGCACATCAAATGTTTAGGTTGATCTTCTCTCCTAGATCAGCTAACTCTTTTGCTCATCATTTGGATTCTCATGGTTTGTTGTTGAGTAGTCGGGACTCATATCAGACCATGGATTTAGATCTGGGGTTGTAGGCGTTTGCTGTCCTACAGGGAGCCTCGCCCTCAATGTATCTTTTGCTCCGTTTGTTTTGATGTAAAACAAATGAAATTCATGGAAAATGTCAATTGTCCTAATGAAAATACACACGAAAAATGACATTTTCCGTGGAATTCTTTTGTTTTCCTCTATTTTACATCAAAACAAACGGAGCAATTATGGATGTTCTTTTCTATGATTTAAAAAAAAATGAAACAGGGTAAAAGAAAATGGAGAAAATCATCACATCAAGTTATACTTACATGTCCTGCTGGTGCTCATAGGCTAGTGCAGTTTTTGCAACACATAGGAATGTGGCATCAACATTGTAATCTTCTTTAGCTGAGGTCTCAATGTAAGGTATGTTTTCCCTTGAAGCACACCATTCCTTCGCTTTCTTCTCAGAAATCTGCACATGGATTACTTAAACCAGATACCAGTAACAGCAAAAGTTTGAGGCATTGTATATCGTTACCGTTCGGCTGTTTCCACCATCTATGTCAACCTAGTTTCCAAGTAATATAAATGAATTATCATGATGTGACCATTTACATAGGCTACAGACCAAGAAGGAATTATCATGCATTAATCTGATACTTTGAGACAACAGTATGAATCTTCTTGGGCATCACAAAATGTCGAGGCATCCTGTTGAACTGATACATGTTAAGTAAATGAGTACACTAGCCGTTCGTTCAAGAATTTGAGTCCATATCTTTGCTGCCACTGACATGCCTTCTAATGGCAAGTCATTTGCCACCCCCGAAACTGACGGGAATTGAAGGCCTTGGTGCATTATTTTAACATATGCTTCAGGATTGTCATAAGAGCTGAACACATGATTGTTACTAAGCTAGCCACTTTTCCCTTTCATGCTGTACATGTTGTTAGGAAGCAAAAACCATGACAAGATCAATAAAAGATGCCCTGATACAGAAGGAGCTTGACAATTGCACAACCACAGAGGAAAACGCCATACCTCAAAGCCTTCATCGAATAATGCAGAGAGGAACCAGTTATCCCAATCTTCAGTATGTGAGCAAGTTGTAATGATAATGTCAAGGCTTCATCAGCCAGGATGAAAAGTTTCATCTTACCTCTACAGGCAAAGCAATCTTTACACAACGCGTTAAAGCATGTGAATAGGGTTGCAGATTTATATTTCTGGCAGGTACTAAGGGAAACTATCAAGTAGAAAAAGAGAAGAAGCTAGAGGATATCATTCCCATCAGCAATGGGGGACTTTCTTCAGGATAACATATAGTTTTCGCTATCAATCCCAAGTGTGATGCAAAATCTCCAATCTATCTGAAATATCTCATGGTCACTAATGTCACAAGATGCCACAAACCCAAAACTTTGCCTGCTCCCGGAGATGCAGCATTCAAAGAGAGACCCCTTGGACAAAGATAGGGCCCATACAAAAAAAATCTTCTTCGAAAATCATTAAATTTTCAAGAGCTACTACCTCCACTTCATTGGAATCCTTAAAGCCAACTAGATGGAAGTAGACTTCCAATGTACCACCTTTCATTAGGCAAATTCCCACTGACGCCCGTGAGTCAGGCTTCCTGAAAGAGGAGCCATCAAAATTTAGCTTGATTCTAAATGCTTTGGAAGCTGACCAGCATGGCTTTAGCAAAGTTCTTCTAGTGTTACTTCCCATACCACTTGAAAACCATGCTCAAAATCAGTGAAGATTCCTCGACTTCTTTAAGAATAGGCACCCGTTAAATAACTTCAAATGAATTAATCTTCAAAGACCTTGAGTAGACAATTAAATTTGCCTTGGAATATCCAACAATTTCTTTCAAGAAAAACACTCAGACAAAAAGCAAAAGGAAGCAAGTACAAAAGCAGACTACATAGAGTGTTTCTAAACTTCAAATGGCTTTCTTTTGATTCTTTATTTCTTCCTTTGTTTCTATAATCCAGTATAGCTAAACACCAGTTATGGAAGATGCTGCCATAAAACAAGTTCTCCAAGAACGAATTATACAGGTGGACCCAGTCATTCATGTCGTATGATGCTGAAATTAATGTTTCCCATTGCTATCTTATAGAATTCTTGTAAGCACAACATGCTGGCCGGAACAAATTTGACTTTCAGGGACAGGAAATCAATACCTGTTGTGATTAGGATTTAACACCATTCTTAAAGAAAAAGAGACATAGCCTGATCATTTTAATCTCTAGTAAGAAAAAAAATAGATACAATGTAGTCTCTACCCACAGTTTATTTAAATATAATGCAAAAAAACTGGATATGATACAACTTGCCTTAAAAATTCAACCTACCAGAATCTGCTCACAGAAAACTGAGGAGCAATAGAAGCTCTAAATAAAAACAAAATGACTTCATCAAATAACTAACTAGCTCAATAATTACTAAAGCATCGGGGAAAAAAAACAAGAAAAAGCATCATGAACCTGTTTGATAAACTCCTCATGCCAGTTGTCAAGATTATCAAATGATTTAAGAACATTAATGTCATATACTAGAACACAGCAATCTGTCCTCTATAAAATGCAACACCAAGACTCTAAAATCTTTCCTGTCTGTGTCCCAAATCTTTCATTGCAGATATACGGCATTTCACCAAAAGTAGACTTACTGAGAATGATCTTGAATAAGTATATAAAACAAATAAGTACTAGTGAACTAAGAACCCACTTGCAGAGTGACGAGCCTGTCATCAATCTGTAGTTCCCTGGTGATGAAATTGGAACCAATTGTAGCTTTATACTGTTGACTAAACCTCTTATGTACATATCTAGAAAAGCAGTTAATGCATTCAGATTCGAATAATGCGAAACTGGACCCTAAACACATTAAAATCAAGTGTAGAATTTGAATTTACACATGCAAAATAAGCCCGACAAGGAAAGCCTTCACAATGTAAGTGCTACAAGCCTACAATGTCTTAAAATGTACAAATTATCAGTCCCCAATATCTGCTTCAGAATTTGCAGCAAAAAAAGAGAAATTTAAATTCTGCATAAATTAAGGATCAAGAATAATGCACCATAAAATCCTCAAAAACAAGAGCAGAATACGTCTAAATACGAATTAAATTAGTGGAAAATTACTTAGAAAGCCAAAAATTTGAATACTAGATCACAAATTCAATGAAAACATAGCTGCTTCAAATTTTGCAGCAAAAAAAAGAAGTAATTTAAATTCCACATAAGTTATGGATCAAGAATAATGAACCATAATAATCTCAAAAACAAAAAGCAGAATGTGTCTAAATACAAATTAAATTAGTGGAAAATTACTTAGAAAGGCAAAAATTTGAACATCTGAGCACAAATTCAACAAAAACACAGCTGCTTCAAATTTTGAAGCAAAAAAAAGGAGTAATTTAAATTCTGCATAAAGATAATGCACCATAAAAACCTCAAAAACAAAAGCACAATATGTCTAATATGAGTTAAATTAGTGGACTAAATAATAAATAAAAGTACAAAAGCTAATTCACTGATAGGTGGACTAAATAGAAACAAAAACAAAAGAGCTACTCTGAACCAAAATACAAACTACCCATGAGTTAAGAAAGAAGACAACCCAAGCTCCTTAAAATCCTTGCTAACTGGACACCAGGCATGCAACATATTTAAGATGCCTAGGATAACATTCTCAAGTGGACTGAAAGTGTTGTCAAACACCCGCCTATTCTTCTCATCTAAGACGCACTAAATGATAGCTCCCGGGACAAACCTCCACATTACGTATAGAATGGTGTTCGCAACTCGCAAGAACCAATTGAAGATTTTGTCCTTAAAGCTAAGAGAGAAGACCCACAACACCTCAAGGCGGAATAGGATATGTGCCCAAATCCACTTACCAGAGAGCAATGCAGAAGCAAATGATATATTGCTTCCTCCTCAAGTATATACAAAAAAGTCTGTTAGCCAATATCTACCCCTTACTTTTTAAGTGGTCCAAAGTGAGAATTTTTTAAGTCTATTAGCCAGTCTCTACCCCTTACTTTTTAAGTGGTCCAAAGTGAGAATTTTCATCTAACGTTTTCAACATCATGTACTTGCTAGCAAGGTATTTTTTTCTGCCTGCATCTAGAATCCAACAATCTATTTTTTTCTTGGTAAATAAGTCATTGAATAAATTTAAAATGGATATAGTACAAAAAGGAGTTCACAAGAAGGATGAACTCAAAAAAAACAAGCAACAGTATGGTAGTCATAAGAGAGCCAAAAACACGTAAATTCTGAAGTAGATGACAAAATATGCTATTAAACCTTATTTAGCTTTGGTTGATTGTCTCTATCCTCCCTCATAAAAGCCAAAAGGCAAGGAGGCACATGGCTCTCAAGAGGACACCTTATCAAAATGCATTGCAGATTGCTCGAATACTCTCCAATTCCTCTCCTTCCATATGGACCAAATTGTGACCCCCAGTACCATATTTCGAGCCTCCACCAAACACTCTTCCATCTTTACCAAAGCCCAACAAGATAAGAAGCCCGTAAGGTACGAGGAAAAACCCAACAAATACTCAACCACGATAGAAAATGTCCCCAGATCCCAAATGCAAAGGGGCAAACACTTCTTGTATTTAATCCAACGATATATGTTGACCACATTGCTTCCTCCTGCATTTAATCCAAAAGCAAGCACTTTTGAACCTCTTGATTGCCTAATGGAAAGATCGCAAGTGACTTAACTTTCATTTTGAAGTAATCACCAATAGTCCATGCACGAGCACGATCCATTCTCAAAATGGTGAAAGCGATTTCGATCCCTTGCAATTATCCTCCTTTCATAAATTTTTGAAATAAGTTTTATCGATGAGTGACAATCAACACACATGCGAAGGTTCTTCACTATCCGCAATGGCATATGGGAGTTTGTACTGATTAAGCCAAAAGCAATTGCAATTTTCTCACTATGATACTTCAAGGTGCTTGTTTTCTCTTCCTCGTCCATGTTAAGCAAGACTTGTGTGGTGTCTGGTGTGTAGCCTACCAAACTCAACCGGTCAGCTATCTCCTCCAACATTAAACGGATTTCTATGGCTCTGGGATGGGAGTCATCTTCTACAAGGAACTCATGAATCATTCCATCAAGCTCGATCCAACTACATCCAGGGTCTTTCCTTATGGCCATCTCCTTCATCATCAATCTCACTTCAGCAACTGCCTCCCAGTTACCTAAAGAAGCATAAATATTCGATAGAGCAACATAGCATCCACTATCACGAGGAGCCAACTCCATTAGCCGCTTCGCTGTGCGCTTGCCCATCTCAATGTTACCATGCATCTTACAAGCACTGAGCAAGGCCTTCCATATCACGTCATCTGGTTTGATGGGCATGTTCAATATAAGCACCTCAGCCTCTTCCAAAAGTCCAACACGACCTAATAGATCAACCATGCATCCATAGTGCTCAATCCTGGGTTTTAATCCAACTACTCTAACCATGTGATCAAAATAAAAACGGCCCTCAACCACAAATCCTGCATGACTACATGCATTCAACAAACCGATATAAGTTACATCACTAGGCATTACTCCAGCCCGTTCCATCTTTTGGAAATGATCAAGGGCGTCCTTAGCCCGGCCATGCATAGCAAGACCCCCAATGACAGCACTCCAGGTGACCACGTTCTTTCTAGGTAGCCTCTCAAATACCTGAAGTGCCTTCTCTATGCTCCCACACTTGGAATACATATCAATCAAAGCAGATCCAAGAACATCATCGATCTCAATCTTATTCTTCTCCGCATACACATGAACCCATTTACCCAAATCAAGCCCCCCTAGTCGTGAAATCGCAGGGAGAACACTAACCAAGGTCACATAATTTGGAAGAACATCTGACATCTGCATTTCATGGAATATCTCTAAGGCCTCCTTGAAGAACCCGTTTTGTGCATACCCCGCTATCATCCCATTCCATGACACCACACTTCTTTGAGGCATCTCACCGAATAATTGTCGTGCAGCTTCGAATTCGCCGATTCGGATATACCCATCTATCATAACATTCCACAAAACCACATTTCCCTCTTGCCTCCTCTTATCTCTTATTGCTTTACTAGAATTATCCACATCAATGGAACATGAATAATCAAATTTGATGCTTTTGTTGAACAGATTGTGAGCATCCTTCATGATCCCAGAAATCACATACATCCGAACAAGATTACTAAGAACAAACTCATCGGAATTTAATCCCAGCTTTATTATCTGACCATGAACTTGTTTACCTTCTTCAATCCGGACAGTAAGAGCACATGCTTTCAACACTGACGGGAAGGTAAAGCGATTTGGTTCAACAAATTCATAATGAAGCATTTGATAAAACAGGAATAAGGCCACTAAAGGTTCATCACTCTCAGAAAAGGCTCTAATAAGGGTGTTCCAAGAAAAGCAGTTAGGCTCCTCCATTTTATCGAAAACCAAATGAGCATATTCGAGATTTCGGTAATCCGAAAACGCACAAAACTGTAGAATTTCTGCCGCGGCAAAAGGGTCCCGAATTCTTCCGGTCTTGATCTTTCTACCATGAAGTTGCTTTAAATCTCTCATTGTTTTGCAAGTTGAGATTTCGGGAAAAACAAATGAAGTGGAAGTGGAAGAAAAGGAAGTTTGTACACATAGTGAGTTTCTGGGTGGTGAGATTTTTGAAATTAAGAACATGGTGTTGAGCTTACCGTCTCTCTTCGATGATTTCTTGCCACCCCTTCTAAGACCTCCCTGCAATGGCGCCACAAGAACAACGGTCACTGACCACCCCAAATCGATTCTCTCCTCCTTCTGGGTTTTCTTGAAGAAGATGGGTTCCATGGAGAAAGGTCCATCTTCTACTGTAACTGGGTTTTGGTTGAAGAATTATGGTGGGGTTGATGAAAATATTAAACCCAGTTTTAATCTGAGGTTTCTGAATGGTTGTTCTTCGTGGATTTGGGAAGAGAGGTGGCGATGGTGGGGGATAACTGATAAGGGAGAGATGGAGTCCGTTGGACCATCGTTTAAAACTGTTATTATGCCTTCAGATTTTTCATGACCTCACAAAGTCTCTTAAACTATGGTTAATAAGTTTTAAGCCCTGTGGTTAATAAGGGTTATTGAATCTTAACCACAGTTCAAGGAAGTTAAAGGGACCATCTAACCAAGGTTTTAAGTAATTTTTTTTTTTTAAATTAACGTGCCTCCTTTCGACTCTCTTTAACTGTAGTTAAGATTCATTAACCCTTAGTGTTAAAGCCCTGTGGGTTAAAACTTATTAACCATAGTTCAAGAACAGTTAAAAAGAGCTTTGTGAGGTTATGAAAAATCTCTTTAGGGCATAATAGTCATTTTCGTACCAGTTATAAATGAAAGTCCAACAACGTAACTAAGGGTTGAGGTTCTTTAGAATTATAGAATTATGAGTTAACTTGCAAACTCTGTCATGCATAATAGTGTATTTGCAAACTAGGATAGCCTAGCAGCTGATTAACCCATATCCATGACCTTTTTTAACACCTATTAAATGTGATTAAAATTCACTCAATCTTAGGGTTCATCCATCCAACCTTGTTTTTGGAAGAAAAATAAATGATTAATCTTAATTTTGTTAAGCTTAACCATAGTTAAAAGGGACACCCGTAATCTAGTAATCACTGCTCAATTTTTTTATAATTGTGAAGAGAATGTATTAGAAATTTAGGGTTTTTGTTCTACAATTCGGATCTGGTTATTGAATCCTCAATTAGAACCCTAGTTTTGTTTCTAAGAGAGATGTTCTCTTCGTAGTAATCAAATAAGGTTGGGATTTTCAGTTCTATGCTTGCACTTTCGTCTGGTTTGGTAATTAAAGAAGATTAGGGTTTCTGAATATGGTCTTCCATGCTTCCAATAATCATTGGTTAATAGGGTTAGATTGTTGAACCCTAAGAGTTACTGAATCTTAACCATAGTTAATAGGGTTTAGAAAGGACACGTGTTGACCTGTGGGCACAATTGAACTCTCCCTTAGTTCAATCACGATTGGCTGTGATTCGATCTCCTGCCTAGGGTTGTACACAAGCCGGGCTAGCTTGGTCGCTCAGCTCAGCTTGGCCTGATCAAGCCAAGCTCAAGCTTGATTTTTAGGCTCAATCGGGCCAAGCCGAGTTTTCAAGCTTGAAATATTTTCAAGTTGAGCTCGAGCATTTCTTGTTTGGTTCGGCCCAAGCTCAGCTCGGCTTGGATATTATTTTTAAAAATATTATTTATATTTATCATTATTACATATGTAAATATTATAAAATATTATTATTTTATTTTATTTATAAAAAAAAGTATTCAAGCCAAGCCATGCGAGCGCAAGCTTGATTCAATTCGGCCCCGAGCCGAGCTTTCTGAAATCGGGCAATTCGGGCTGAGCCGAGCTTCGAGCCTAGAGTAAACTCTTTCAAACAGAGCCGAGCAGGGCCAAGCCCGGCTCGAATACACCCCTACTCCTGCCTATGAGTCAAAAATAACACCCCAAATAAGTGATGTCATAAATATAGATTTTATACTAATAATAGTATGAAGAAGACCAGGTTAGAAACTTTTAGATTTGCTTATAAATTTTATATTTTCTTCAAGAGAGCTTCTCATAACAGATGGATCCAAGCAAGAGCTTTACTCATGATAATGTATGGCTGCTTTCTTCTTCTTTATCAATGCCTTATCCCGACTATTTACTCAGAGCAACACGAATTCTGTCCTGCATTCTAGTTTAGAATGCTGCATTCAACTGAGCAACCAAATTATAGAGCAGAGCTAAACAAAAATTTATCTTACCCAATCTAAAAGCTAATATCAGAAACTTTGATCAATAGTTTGGTATAATTATTTCTTCCGGAAATTGATTGTTGAAGCATCCATTTGCCGATTGCTGCGCTCTATGAATCAATCCAAATTGGTTTCTTCTGTTTAAGATTCTTCAAGTTCATCTTCATCAAAACTAGACTACTTTATTAAACAAAACCAGAAAAAAGACTTGTACAAGTCTCAATGATGAGCATAGACACTAGGTAGGTACAAAAGAATGGCAACGAATTGTAATAAAGGGAAAAAGAAAAATATTTAATCAGACAAATCTAAAGTTTGGAGATGATTTTGAAGCTCATTTCAGCATGCACAACCTCCTCCCCTCTGCTCATTTTCCGAAACTGCATCCGGGATGCCCTGGAAGTATCTGCAAAGAGAACAGTATATCTTAAGCTGATCCACGAAGGAGAGAAATTATTTTTTTTTTGGGGGGGGACTTAAAAGGACATAAATTGGTTGCATTCTGTATAAAAAAAATGTTCCATAAAGTGAACAATACATATAGGAACTCTAGTTCATATAAAACACAAAATTACTAAAATTAACCCAAAGGAATCCAGGAATGATGAAGCAACAGGACTTGAGAAAGGAAGATTGACCCCAAAAGGGCACGGGCACAAAGGCGTCCATATGTCCACCAGAGAGATAACAAGGCTTTTCCAAATACTTGAAAGTTCACAACAAAGGAATTTCAAATACTTCAAAGTTCACAGAAGGCATAATGAAGTGATAGATGTTGTGGACTTAAAGTTGACACAGGTCAATGGGATCTGTTATTTTTTGTTAATTAAACTGGGTTGACCCAAGATCTCATGGTTTCAAAATAAAAGGAAAGCAATTAAGCCAAAGTCTTGCAGCAGTTGATTGACGAAAAGACCATGTAAGCACTAACCAACCATATTTATTTTGCTTTCTATTAACAGGCACACACCCCACACCCACTAATTTTTAAAGACTTCAAAGACTCTTGAGTGCATGTATTGATTGTGTGGGTAATTATTCTTGATTCTTGCATCACATCACACACACACACACACACACACATTGATTATGTGGATAATTATTCTTGATTCTTAAATCACACAAACACACAGCCCACAAATTTTTCAAAGACTACAAAGACTCTTGAGTGCATGTATTGAATTGTGTGTAGGCATTAGTGTGACTATGCGTAGGTGCTGAGGGTGGAGCCAGGATTTTATCGTAGGAGTGCACACAATTGTTGATAAGTTTGTGTAGGATCATTTGGCAGGTACAAAATATTGTGATTGGGGGGGGGGGGGGGGGGGGGTTCGGGGGTAGCCCCTGATTTTTTTTTTTGACAACTAAATTTCTGGGTCATTTCTTCCATACATATCCTACAGTTATTGTTTCTCTGTGTTTACAGGAGTAGCAATCCCTTTGCCCTATGGCTATGCCATATTAAATAATATAGTATTAAAAAATATATTTTATTTTCGAAAGTTTAAAGGTCTCCTTGCCCAATGGCTATGCCCTATTAAATAATATAGTATAATTTTTTTTTTTTCAAAAGTTTAGGGAAGAGTTGCCTCCTAGTCCAATGACTATGCCCTGTTGAATAATATTTAAACAAAATATGAAAAAAGATATTTGTTTTCAAAAGTTCAATGGGGCAACTGCCCATGAGTCCATGACTTTGCCTCAGCAAACTATTAAAAAATAATAATCAAAAGTTGAGGGCGCACTTACCCCCCATGCCCCATGCTATGCCTGAAAAATAATAAAAATTATTTGTTTCCAAAAGTTTAGGGGAAATGTGCCCCCCCAGGCCCCCTCTTGGCTTCACCCCTGGTAGGCGCGCCATTAGGCAGCAGCATCTTACAGAGTGCCAATCTTGACTCCTATACAGGTGCTAGAGGTCTCGGCTACGTGAGGCAGTCGACCAGGCAAAGCTTTGACTACATTGAGATTTGAGATAAACCTGGATGTCATATACAAACTGAACTATCGCAAATATAAAATGCTAGTGGCTGCTTTCTACGTTATCCACATGCCATCTGCTAGTATTGGTAATTCAACATGCAACAAGTTTAAGATTTATGCCAAGTCGGCCTAAAACAGGGTAAAAGAGAACGGAGAAAATCATGCCATCAAAATATACTTACATGTCCTGCTGATGCTCTTTGGCTAGTGCAGTTTTTGCAACACATAGGAATGCAGCATCAACATTGTAATCTTCTTTAGCTGAGGTCTCAAAGTAGGGTATGTTTTCCCTGGAAGCACACCATTCCTTTGCTTTCTTCTCAGAAACCTGTACACATACAATTTAGCCCAGATACCAGGAACAGCAAAAGTTTGAGAGGCATTGCATATCCTTACCACTCGGCTGTTTCCACCATCTATGTCAACCTTGTTTCCGAGTAAGATAAATGGAAACATCTTGGGGTCAGATGGACTTGCCTGGAATACAATAGAGACAAAATAAATGTTCAATAACAAAAGGAAAAGCACACAGCATCAACCCACAAATGCAGGAAACAAAGAAATGGCTGTGACTCAAACTAACACATGCATCATGGAGATAATATCTAGAATCCAAAGAACCTTTATCTAGCATGAAAAGTTTGTTTAGAAAGGGATGAGAGTAACAAAAAAATTCATAAAGATGGCTTCGGACCAATAGTCAGCAGGCATTGTTGTGGACCATATTACATAGGCTACAAACCAAATATAGGAATTGTCGTGCACTAATCTAGTATTTTGAGACACAGTACGGATCTTCTTGGGCATCACACAATGCCGAGGCATCCTGTTGAACTGATACATATTTTAAGTACATGAGTACACTAGCCACTCATTCAAGAATTTGAGTCCATATCTTTGCTGCCACTGACATGCCTTCTAATGGCAAATTATTAGCCTCCCTCAGAAATCTATGACAGGAATTGAAGGCATTATGTTAACATATGCTGCAGGATTGTCATAAGAGCTGAACACATGATTGTTACTAAGCTAGCTGCTTTTCACTTTCATGCTGTACAGTACATGCTGTTAGGATGTAAAAAGGATCTCCAGAAGATGGCAAGAATATTGCCCTGATACAGAAAGAGCTTGACAATTGCACAACCATTGACGAAAACACCATACACCAAAAACCATCAGCAGTTCTATTCCACCTGTAACAGCAAAGTGATACAAGTTTCTCTTGAGCTTCATAAATATCCACAAAAACAAGTGCTATGCATGTTCTAGGTATTTTTCATACAAGAAAGACAAGCAGGAAGTATACGTTACAAGACCTCCATAATTTTTTATAGAAGCAAGTATGTAATGCACCTCTCAGACAAAGCTAACTACTACCAATCTTGTTCAGCCATATTGAGAAGATAAAATAAAGCAAGCATTGGGACCTCACTAAAACCAGGGTCTATATCGTAATTGGTCAGTTACTGGGTGTTTCTCAACTTTGCTATTGTCAAACTAAACATCTCCCAATCCCATATAGGTGAGAGGAGCTAGTTTATATTAATCATAGAATCCACAACATTAGAGTTAAACATGAACTTCTAAACCAACTAAAATTCCTGGAGAATTTTTAATCTATTGCACATTTGACCAAGTCTTGTACATGGAAGATTACTAAGGGTGATCTATTTGATCCCCACACTAACCCTATTTTTTGGATTAAAAAATCAATAGAAAATAAATAAGGATTTTAAGTTATTTATAATGCATTTAAATTTTAAATATTTATATGAGATTACTCTATGGGATTAAATATTTTAAATAGTTTTATGAGATTACTTTATATGTAGAATAAAACTAATTTAATATTTATTTTATTAATAATTAAGTATAAAAATTAATTTTTTTTCTTAGATTCTTATTTGTCAAATATTTAGTCTGAATGTTGTGTTGTGTGTTTAACATTATCATATTTATTTCATTGTTGTGTTGCAGACTTGAGTACTTAATCATGCCTAGAAGATCCTCCAATATTAGTTGGGAGACTGGAGAGGCTGGATGTCTCATGCCAAAGATCCTCCAACATTTGTTGGGAGAATGGAGAGGGTGGATGATGCGGACATCCGTGAGTCCAAAGAATTTCAGGTTTACCAAATGAGGAAGAAGAAGACCCCCATGTCACTTTGGATAGATGACTTGGGGGATTGAAGACCTCATTCGCACACATACAACATTAGGAAGGCTTCACATTGGGAAGATGTGCATATGGGCTCATTTGGCAGGTTCTATTTAGCTAGGAAAAGCCCAATGGTTATTTTATTAGTTATTTCATTACTTTGGGTTATTATAGTCTTTTTATTATGTATTGGTTATTTTAGTCTTTTTATAATTAGGGTTTCACCTATTTAAAGTCCCTTTTTGCTGTAAACTTTCAATTAATGAATGATAATAAAAGAATAGAGTGCTTTTATAGTATTCTCCTGTGATGTGATTTGGTGTGATGCCATGGGAGTGAATCCCTAAAGCTCTAAGGTATACTTTTGATGCCAGCCCCCTGTAATATTCCCTTGCACTGCTGCACCCCCTGCAGCCTGTCCTATTGCTGCCGCACCCTCTCCTCTACAGTTTCTTTGCTGTCCCAGGCTGCTGCAAGCTTCTGTAGGAACCCCCCCCCCCTCTCTGCGCGGCAGCAAGAATCTGCAGGGTTTCCCCTTGCTGCCGTAGGCTTGGGCACCCATATCCTTGCTGTTGCAAGCACCTACAGACCCTAAGATTGCTGTTACAGGCTTATAGCCTACCCCCTGCAACTACAGCCTATCCCAGGCTTCCATAATGCTTCTACAGCCCCCCCCCGCCCCCATGCTTAACCCGATTGCAGATTCAGCATTCCTGCAATTTCAGAACTTAAAATATTCAATTCCCAAAACCCTAAACACTGAAATCCTGAAACCCTAGATAAGGTTAGAAACTCTACATTGAATTGAGAGCTACTTCCTAAGCTTGTGGAATTATAGAATTCCATTAACCCTCGCAGATATAACTGAGGGACATTATTGTAGGTTTGTGACATGGCATTGAATCTCCTTAAAACTAATTTACTTTGACTTTTTTGACTAATTATTTGTGATAGGATTGCAATTTTATTATTTTTAATTGAATATTGATCTCAGCTCATTAAATTTTGGGTCATTGCATAGTCCTACGTTAGCTTAGAGTTTGTCTTTCGAATTTAGGTTTCAGGCTCATTAGCATTTAGCACCTCATTCAACCAGGTCATAGGTGAATCTAGTGAGTATTTTGAGGGCACCGATGAATAGTCTAGAGTCATGGTTGTGAGGTGTGCCCTAAAAAAAATCAAGGGAGATGATGACTAGTGTAGGAACTCTATCTTCAATACTTACATCGTATGGTGAAAAAAGTGAGCATAGATAGTAGCAGTTGCACGAATGTGATTTCATCTAGTACTATGTCCCATCTATGATTGATGCCAATAGCCCACCCTCAGCCCTATCGAGTTGCGTGGATAGATACATTTTCCATCCCAGTTGTCCAGAGGTGTGTTGTCCCTATACAGCTTGCTTCAGATAAGGACACATTGTGGTGTGATGTTGTGCCTATGGATGTGGGCCACATCATTTTGGGTCGACCATGGTTATTCGATAAGGACGTAACTATATTCGGCAAATCGAATACATGCTTCCTTTATCCATGAGGGCAAGATGATAAAGTTAAATCTTCTCCCACCCAAAATTCCCACTGTTGGGAAGGACATTAATAAGGGCGTAAGTCATGAAGAGAACAATTCTAAATCCCTTCACAACATCAATCTCAAGGAATCCCTAATAGAGCTACCACCGGCTCCTAAACCCCCTGTGGAGCTACTATAAGCTCCTAAGTCCCTTGTGGAGCCACCATAAGCTCCAGAGTCCCTTGTGGAGCTTCCATTAGCTCTTGAGTCTCTTGTGGAGCTTCCACTAGCTCCTGAGTCCTTTGTGGAGCTACCATCATCTCTTGAATCCCTTATGGAGATTCCATCAGTCCCTACGTCGTTTGTGGAGCTATCACCATTTGTGGTGCCGGTAGTTCCTGAATTTCAAGAGGTCTTCCCTGAAGATGTACCAGATGAGTTTTCACCCATGTGTGATATCCAGCACGTACTAGATCTCATTCCCATAGGTCATTCATTTGCACAAAATATTCATGGTTTGCATGAGGAGATCGAAAAACAAATTGTAGTGAATCATGAAACTTATAAAATATATGTTGATTCACATCATTACTATAAAGAGCTTCAAGTAGGAGATTATGTGATGACAATGGTATCTCAGGCCCGTAGTGCTGGACCACATAAGATCTGGAAGCGGGTTGGTCCTAATGGATATGTGGTGGACTTTCCACCTGACATGGGTACTAGCCCAATATTCAATATGAAGGACCTTGTTCTTTTCAAAGGTTCTGTAGCATCACCTATAGACCAATGTGATAGCTCACATGATGACCTTCATGATGAGCCTAGTCTGGACTAACCCTCCACCTCAAACCCACCTCCCCCAGACCTACCTCCCCTTCGTGATGACCCCATGCTGATTTTATTCTAGACTCACCCTTCACCTTAGACCCACATCCCCAGACCTACCTCCCATTCGCAATGACCATCATGCTGATCCTATTCCGGACCCACCTTCCTCATACCCACCTCCCCTGCCATTGCCTCCTACTTTAAACTCATTTATTTCCCCAAGTCCACTTCCAATATTATTGCCTCCTTCATTTCCATTGCATCTACTACTCATGTTTAGCAATATAGAAGAGATAGAGGATGTCTAGGAAGTTCACATGGTTTCCACTAGAAACAGGAAATATCACAAATATCTTGCCAAGTGGAAACACCGACTAGGATGGATCACGTCAAAGAAAGATTGTACGTGGCATTCACGACGAATCACGCGTGGTGAGTTGCAGCGACTTCTTGACTTCTTGGAGCAAATACGATAGTTTTATTTCACCAGTGGTGAAATCTTCTCAGCTGAGGAGAGTTGATGCGGACATCGGAACATATAGTTTGCGAGTGTACGAGCAGAGGAGGAGACCCCTACACGTTTCCTTATGGACAACATGTATATTGGGTTGATTCGAGCTTTAGAGGATGATTTGGAGTGTTGAAGGACTCATGTGCACATAGGTCCTCATGAAGACCCCACGTTGGGAAGATGTGCACATGGAAAGAATTTTGCATGTCTCTTTATGTTAGGAGTTTAATTTGGACTTTTATAAGGCCCAAATTGGGCCTTGTGTGTGGTACTAGTGAGTTATAATGTTAATTTAAGTAATTGAGGGAACTTTAGTCTTATTACATGTTATTAAAATTTTATTATGCTTTAATCTTGTCCATCGATTAGTTTAATGACTTAGATTTCGTAGGAGGTTTTAAGAGCCTCTATAATTAGTAGTAAATACTTTTTTATGGGATACAAAATTTTTTATAAATGAAATTTATGAAGAGTTTTTTGCTTGTGAATCCTGTGATAGGAGTAGTGTGATGTCATGGTGTGATGTCAATCTTGGAATGATTCCAAGGTAATCTATTCATCTATTTTCTCTCCTCTTTGTTTATCTTTTATTTTTCTGTTTGTCTCTTGGGAAAAAAAAAATCTAATCTATTGGAACCCTAGAATCCTTTCCCATCACTATTTGAGCCTTTTCTCTCCTACTGCTGCCCCCTTTTCTCTAATCCCTATTGTTGTTCCAGCATAGACAATCTTTCCAACATATATTTTGTCATCATTTCTTTCTTCTTCCTTTTTCAAATTGTGGATGAATATTTTTTTTTAAATGGCGGCTGAACCTGATGTAAATTTAAAGACTGCCTACTTACCCAATGTGGGATCAAGCCTCAACATAGTTCGATTTTTTTTTTGCTCTATGTTTTGCCTAAACCACCATTTCGGGCTTTCAATCTAGCGAGCAAGAATTAAGTGCAGGTTATGCTCATGCGATAATGAGCATGGTGGACAATTTAGACTCGGGTCAAGGAGCGTGGTGGACAGTTTAGGCTTGTGTCAAGGAGCATAACAATGTCATGGATAATAATGCTTGAGGAACTTGTCGTTGATAGGGCCGAGGCGCACTCCACCGCGTGTTGACGAATTAAGTCTCCATGGAGTTGGCATGCTCAACATCTTTTGGCATACTCCAACGAGTCTTTCACTATAATTGGCCAGTAATACCCAATTTTCTTCAGGCAATCATAGAGCTTTGCTCCAAACTGGTGAGCACCACATACACTTGAGTGAGCTTCTAAGGCTTCTTTAGCCTTATCATTTCCAATACATCTAATGAAGACGTCTTTGAAAGAATGTCGGTAAAGCTTGTTGTTGAAGTATAAAAACCGAGGCGCACGAGATCGTATTTTAGTCTTGTGCTTAGGGTCATCTGGTAATTTTTCATAATGGAGATAGTCAATGAGTGGCTGTATCCAGTCTTCAACTTCAATCTCGAATACTTCAATGATGTTTGTCGCCTATATTGCAGTGTCGACATTTGGTATTACCCATATTTGGCAAACGGGAACCATTGTTTTTTCTTCCTCGGATAAAGTTAATGTTGCAGTGAGGTTGGCCAGAGCGTCAGCTTGTTTGTTCTCATTCCTAGGTACATGTTCGATGATGACGTCCTCAATCTTGTTCATTAAATGAGTCGCATACATGTGGTAGGGGATGAGGTCCGACTTGTGGTCTTCATACTCCATCAAGAGCTGGTTTACAACAAGCTTTGCATATCATGAGTTAGTTCCAACCCAAAAATGAGAGATTGGTACTCTGCAACATTGTTTGAACAAAGTTTTGTCAATGTAAAGGTAAAAGGCAAGACTTCATTGTGTGGAGTAATGAAGACAACTCCTGCCCCCACTGCATCTCTTCTAGCGAAGCCATCAAAGGACATTCTCCAAACTGATAAGATGTCGACGTAAAAAATACCTCTTCATTCGTTGTTGACCTTCATTGTGTGATGGATGAAAGACCTCAGGCTGCCAATCAAAGTCACGATGATCCATATCCCGGATTAAATCTCGACCTTCATTAGCCTCTTCCTCCCAAAAGTAATAAGCACTGCTGACAACAGCTACACGCAACAAAAGCGGAGCGGAAGCCGCTATATCTAAATGCCCAAACACGCCTCGAGGGAAATATAATCCCGCCCATGCAAAAAGATAATGGAGCGGACAAAATGTCGAGGAAGCACCAACCTTTCTCTAGGAGCGCATGCCCCAATATGTGTTAGACAGACCTTGATAGAGACACGATAAAAAAGTGGTACCAAACTAAAAATCGTCCCTCGTGCCATCAATGTTACTGCCCTGAAAGTACCGGGACGAAGCAAGTCACCATCACTGTAAGGGAGTACAAAGCGGCACAAGCACAAAACCAAATAAACAACTATCTCGGCCTCTGCCTCTACTTTTAAGTCAACTTGAAAGTTGAGCATAATAAATGGACGATCTCCATCCTCTCGACTCCTCGAGACCGTTGTAGGCATAAAGGGAAACAACCTTCGTAACTTTTGTTGAGAACGCTTTCTTACTGTTAATAAAACAAAGAGGTCTTCTCCTTCACTTGAAATCTTGAGTTAATCGAGGATTTGGAATACGCAAAGTCTTCGGAAACCAGAACTCGAGCCAGTCACGGTGCTTCACTTTGGTTCATGGAGACTATGGATGCATAAGCCTTGAACAAGTATTAACAAGACTTTGGCAATCCGACGATGTTACTTGACCCCATCAACTCACCAAAAGTGAGAACGGTCTCCTCACAATACTCTCCCAAAATGAGAGGCCGGAAATTTGTTGCATCTCCCAAAGTGATATCCCTACTTCTACGTGACCCATAACAACAGTGTCTCAAGACACCAAACTTCACAGTGCGCTCGAAACATGTGGTTTAGACGACTATATTCCTTGCTAACGGCAAGGATTCCATAGCTAAGTGCTCTAGTCTCTGTACGACTGCATAACCATTCATATACACCAATACTTGAATCCCAGAAACCACTCAAATATTGGATGCCACCTCGCGTAGTCAATTATGGTCCCCATCGAGTAAAATGCTGCAAATAATTTGTGCCAATATCAGTTTTGGATGGTTTAGGTCCTTAGTATGATGCACGACCCAACACAACGAAGGTTGACGATCGAAAGCTATCAAATCCCCTGGTGCCATAGCGTGAATCGCATAATACTCAAAATGGCCATATCCAAAGTCTTCTCACATGTCACTTCTCGCACTTTCCATGGGCTGGTCATTTGCTCGTGCAGTAAGTCGTAATCTTCAGGTACACTATCTCGGGGGTGAGATTTTACTCTCGTACCCAGAAAACAAATGAAAGTACCACATTTGCTGGGATCCTCAACATCAGCTATCCACCTCTCTAGTGGAAGGTGTCTGCCAACAACCCTCTGAGTAGACTCTCCAAAACATCAGAAAAAGACATCTCTCTGCAAAAAAATACACAAAAATTGCCCACAAAGGCAACCGGTACAACAATATCGATTATAGAGAAAAAGAATATAGGGTAAATGCCATGCCGAAAGTCTCCAAATTTGAAGAACTCAACTTTAGAGACTGGGAAGCAACCCTTTTGTTGGAAATATATTCTTGGCAACTGTCGTCACAACAGGATAAGAACTCAGCTTTAGAGATTGGGAAGCAGCCCTTTTGCTAGCAAAATATTCTTGGCAACCGTCGTCACGATTGGGAGAATAACTCAACTTTAGAGACTGGGAAGCAGCCCTTTTACTGGCAAAATATTCTTGAAAACCGTCATCACGATGGGAGAAAAACTCACTAGCCCTTTTACAGGCAAAATATTATTGACAATCGTTGTGAGATTAGAAAGCAGCCCTTTTATTGGCAACCGTCGTCACAACAAGAGAAGAACTCAGCTTTAGAGACTAGGAAACAAACCATATGCTACCAAAATATTCTTGACAACTGTCATCACGATAAGAGAACTCAGCTTTAGAGATTGTCAAACAGCCCTTTCCCTGGCAAAATATTTTTGGCAACTGTCGTCATAACAGGAGAAGAACCCAGCTTTAGAGACTGGGAAGCAACTCTTTTACTAGCTAAATCTTCTTGGCAATAGTCGTCACAATGGGAGAAGAACTCAGCTTTAGAGACTGGGAAGCAACCCATTTACTGGCAAAATATTTCCACTCTTATTCGGATCACCAAACTGTATTGTTGAAAAGCCTTGAATGACAAAAAAAAAATTGTATGATCAAAGTGGTGAAGACAACTTACCTGAAAAAAAATCAGTTCTCTTGAAGCCGAGATTTTTATTGACTCTAAGGGTTTGAACCGAATAGCGCAATAAGCAACGGATGCTTGGACCGCAAGTCGAGTCACGTTTGTAGGAAGAAGACAAATCTGTTTTTTTTTTTAAATCAATTAAACCAAATTTGAAGAAGAAGAAAAAAAATTGTTCTCTCAAGTACAATAATGATTACTTGATACCCTTTTCCAAAAAAAAAAAGTACACCAATGATTTCAAGTACAATCATTAGAAATGGGAAAGAGAAACTTGGTTGCTAATGATGAAGACATTGTACAATCATTATTACCTTTGAAAAGGATAAGCGAACTTGGCTTGAGAATTCAAGAGTCTCACAGTAAGAGACGTCCTCCAAGGTTTCAGATCTTACAGTCTCCAGAGCACGGTCAAAGTTTTTTTTCAAGCCTCCTCAATCTCTTAGCTCTCGAGTTCGACAAATGGAGAAGACAAAATTTATTATAAAAGAAGCTCCTTATTAAGAACAGGAAAACAAAGTGTGTAATGGAAATTGCTTTTCCAAGACCAAAGGGAATCTCCAACAAAGATAGAATAGGTTCAAAGTGGGAAAGTAGATCCAAGCAGAAAGGCAATCTACATAGACTGGAAAAGCAGGTTCAAGAGATGCGCTAACGTCACCCCAAGTACCATCACTCTCACCCTTGAGGGGCAATTTGTAGAACCTTACAAATTATCAACTTTACAAAAATGGCCCTACAAGCCCATAAAGTTGGAAAATGATCCTTAAGACCATGAAAAGGGTTTGTACAATTAAACTGGGACCAATGGCAAGAAATGGGCCTCTAGTGGCCCGGGTTTGAGCAAGAAGTAGAAAGCTCAAAACCCAAGATCAAGACCAAATGGGCCTCCGAAGGCCCAGGTTTTGGACACAAAGAAGAAAGCCCACAAAACCGAAGTCAAAGTTAAAATGAGTCCATCCATAAAGAAACCATAAACACTACCAAATGGGTCGGCCCGCCAACATCGAAGTCTTTATTGGTTTAAAACCACTAATAGAGTGGGACCCACAGCCACAGGATCTCCATCTCAAGAGTCTAAATAAGACTCTCAAGCCAAGAGGAAGGAGGGCAAAAGGATCACAATCACACACCAAGAGATCAAGAAATAAAGACTCCAACACATCAAAAGAGAAACCAAAGAAGAGACACGGATTCAAGAAGAGAAAGAGATCAAAGAAAGCAATCAAGCAAGAACTCAAAGCTCTCCGAAGTCTTCTAAAGAGAAAAGCACCTCCATAGTCGATAAAGTGCTAAGCACGGAAGGAATGAGAAAGCTACTACAATCTCCAAAGAAAATCAAGCGAAAGCCAAAGCTCGATCTTTGCCAAAGAGAAAAGAGTGTCACAAAGCTTTTTAAGAACGAGGAACACGCCTATCGGCCCCTTGTTCCCTTCATCAAATTTTCTTAATCATTTATACTATGACTGTTAATCAGAGGGTTCATTGAGAGTGTGCCATTTTAAGATTATAAATTGTTATTTGATCCCTCATTATTTCATCCGCGAAATTTTGTGTCGACAAATTTCTGACACGCCCGGTGGGACACTCTCAACCTCTCATCTTTCATTTTAAAAAATAAGATCATCATCAACAAAATCAATGGCTTCCAAGAATACCACTATTGTTGCAATCAATGTCGTTTAAGGAAAGAGAACACAACCTCTTCTGAATCTGGATCTGCACCAATTGTCAATGATCGGCAAGCGACCAGTCATATGATGTTGTTCTGCGCCTCTCATCTGGTTGAGGCCCTTTCCCAGCACTGCAAGACACGCGTCAACAAAACAACGCAAAAAGAATGAGTCTGCGCGGGCCAAGATGCCAGTGGCCATATCCTCTGGTAACCATTCCAAAGCGCAATCCAGTACCGGGTTGACATCCTGATCTTATTCTGTGACCTCTCCATCTCAACAAGGCTCCAACGAGTCATGAAGTCAAAGTTATCCTAGATTTTCAAGGCATGCTTCTTTCCGACCAGCGATGATGATAGAGACAACATTAGTTGATGAACAACTCACCCAAATGGCCAACACCATTACAAGGTTGACAAAGGCAATCGAGGACAAAGATGTCCATATCTCGAACCATGATAGCCGCTTGGAAAAGAATAACCAAGTGGACGAATCTAGTCAAGGGCCAACAAATCCCCCTGGGTTCACTCTCCGAGGACCTTGTGGTGCGGATGAACAAAACAGGGGGTTCACTCTCTAAGGACCTCGTGACGTGGAGGAACAAAACCAGAATACATCCGGCTCATGAGATCCCACTCAAGATACTCATCAAACATTAGTTGTCTGGCTCTTTGTTCAACAGTTGCAGGCAATGATCACTGACACCATCCAATCATAATAAGAGGGTCTACCACAATCTTCATTGGTTCACGCAAAGCTATATACACAACGCATTGAACAAATGCACTTTCCAGTAGGATATCAACTGCAAAGTTTCAACAGTTCAATGACAAGGGAACCCAAAGCAACATGTTGCTCACTTCGTTGAGACTTACAACAACGCCAACACATACAATGACTTCATGATCAAACAGTTTGTGCACTCTCTCAAAGGGAACACATTTGACTAGTATATCGATCTTAAGTCCAGTTCAATTGACAATTGGGATCAATTAGAGCGGGAGTTCCTTAACCGCTTCTATAACACCCGAAGGACAGTGAATATGGTAGAACTTGCTGTTGTGAAGCAAAGGAATGCTTTGGGGGCTTCTCTACACCCTCAAAGGGATTAAGCCCCGCTCCTTCAAAGAATTGGCTACGCGGGCCCACGACATGAAGCTCAACATTGCTGCACTGTGACCATCACTACCATCAACAAGACAGTTAAAATTTTCAGCAATAAAAAGTAGGAATCGTCAAAGGCAGACACATCCCAAGAAAGAGGGAAAGCTAGCATGACCCTCAAGGAGCTTCAAGCAAATGAATATCCATTTTCAAACTCTGAGGTCTCTGGCATGCTTGATCAACTATTAAGTTTAAAGTTGATTGACTTGCCACCCTCCAAACGTCTAGAAGAAGCAAGGAGTGACGACAACTCAAGGTATTGTCGGTTCCACCAAGTGATCAGTCATCCGATTGAAAAGTGTTTCGTCCTCAAAGAAAGATAATGAACTTAGCTCGCCAAGGAAAGATTGATCTTGACTCAGTCACAGATGTGACATCCTCTAACATGACGAGTGTTGTCTTCGGAGTATTTGATCTCATTTTGATTTCAACTCCATCTTCCACGCCGCCGCTTCCGCTTCAAGCAACAAAGGCATCGACGTCACCACAGAACCCGAGGAAAGTTACAACCAAACCTCATGACTTTGAGGTGTCTCATCCTACATTGGGGCATCATTGAGTCAGGGACAAACCCCTTTGCATCAACCACATCAACAACAATGTTCTCCTACCAGAACTAAACTCGAGTCGGTTGAGAAGTCCTACCTCACTGATGACAATGGTTGGACATTGGTTACACATCGGTGGGGACGCGTACAACACTCACCTCCTCTACTTCCCCAAAGACTGAAGCAGACTAGAAGAAAGACTCGACCAGGAGTTAGGTCAAAGAAGAAAAAGGCATTCAAAGTGCCTCTTGCCGATCCATATGAGATTTTCCAACAACCTTCTCCTATGTCAATCACTTTTGGGGACTTCATACCAAAGTGGTTTCTTCGAAAGCAACAACAAGAACCAGCCTACATTATTGGATGCTACCAAGTTGAAGCAGACACATCCAAAGAACAAGTCAATGATGTACCAAACAATCACTCCTCTACAAGTCATGAAGATGAGCAATCCAACGAAGGAGAAGATGACATTTCTAATGTCGAAGAATCAATAATGCATTTAAGACTCTTCGAGGCCCTCCAACTCCCAGAGATAACTCGGTTGACCTTAGCTTCTATTTTAACCAATCCTGAAAAGTACAAGGGAAAGGCCACAACTCAAGAAAAGTCGAGAGCATATGACTCATGCATGTCAACCATCACCTTCATTAATGAAGACTTACAACCCGGTTCTCGTCCTTACAACAGACCATTGTATGTCATAGGTTATGATATATGTAATATTATTACAGTTTAAGGATATAAAAATTATTTTATTCGAATATGGTAGTTTAATAAATAAATAAACATATTATTTTATATACTTCTCATGTCTTTTACTATATAATATATTAGGGCTTGTATATCCAATAAAAAAAATTGCAGTTAGAAGAAGAAAGAAAATATAAACGATGTCAAGTATGTTTCCCTCATGTTACCCTCTCTGTTTTTGCATGGTTGGTAAAGGCGCGACCAGGCATACAGTTGGGCCCAAACAACCTAATAATAAAGGCTTTTAAACACCCAAAATTCTCTCTAGGGCCGCCAAAACTCTCATAAACTCATTTAAAATGGTATTTATAATTTCAATAAATGCAAGCCCCATAATTATATATATTTTACTTATTACGTTTTTATTACTTTTTTAAAGTATAATCTAAAATAGATTAGAGTAAGAGAAAGGTCTCTCCCTCTCACCCCCTTCTCTTCTCTTTCCCTTGTTTATCATCACATTGACTATTAGGCTATCTTTCTATTTTCTATTCAGTTCTACACTCTCCTTCCTCTCTCTCTTTCTAATGTTCTATTGTCATTGTAGACTATTGTCTCTTAATTTCTTTTTTTTTTTATCCCCGAGAATCCCACTCTCTCACCCATTTCGACAGTTATTATAGACTTTGTTTTTTTGTTTCATTTTTTTATTTCCAACACTTGAAATCTCTCTTTATTATTCTTAGAAATTGTCTCCAATGATGGTTCTATCAAAGTGCATCTTAACGATGAAGATTTTGCAATTTATATGAATTGCAGAGCCCCTTATTCAAGAATATGCATCATACATAGATATCATATTAGAGGGATTTTTGCACCAAAGAGTTCTTCAGACGATGCCTCGGGCGCCTCAAGCGTCCATGGAGTTTCTCGCCTAGACAACCATGGAACCACTTATCCCAATCTTCAGCATATGTTTTTTTTTATCAGTAAAAACCCAAATATATATAAAAAAGAACCAAGGATACATGGAAAGACGGAGGTGCAAACGAAGAGATTATAAGAAAATAAACTCAACGGCACCAGGACACACCATCTACCTCCTAGCCAAGCCTAGACCCTCAACTCCATCTGCATCAGACCAACAATTCCCGAAGGTCAACCCTGTCAGCATACAAGCCCGCCCATTCGAACACTACCACCCGAACCCTAGCACATAAACGAGACTGAGTGACTGCAGAATCCTCAAAGACTCTGTAATTCCTCTCCTTCCAAAGCATCCAAGAAATGGCTCCCGGCAAAACCGCCCAAATAGCCTCCCATGCTCCATCCTTGTTTGGCCTGACCCAACTTGCTAATAAATCTTGAAATGACGATGGGAATATACCCAAGCCAAACCCAAACGCGACAAAAAGAAACCCCAGATTTTGGCAACAAAAGGGCAATGAATGAGTAAATGATCAACTGACTCTTCTGCTTCAAAACACATGAAGCAGCGGTCGGCCATTTTCCACCCTCGATGTTGCAAATGGTCACAAGTAAGAATTTTGTTCAAAGCCGCATTCCATAGAAAAAATGATACCTTAGAAGGGATGCCTGGGTTCCACACTACTCGATAAGGGAAAGAACTCACTGGAATTGGCCTCAAGGATTGATAAAGAGATCTAGCTGAGAACTTCCCGCTTTTACTTCCAATCCAAACTCTACAATCCCTAATCTCAGGGCTCAGACACATAGTACTTAAACGAGCCAACAACTGAGACAGCTCCTCTATTTCCCAATCATTTAAGTCTCGCCGTAAAAATGGACACCACACCACCTCCTCCCCCCTCCTTTCCACATAATCCCCTACAGCTGCCTCTTTGTCATTGGCAAGCAGAAATAAAGTACTGAAATCATCGCGCAACGTTGAAGAGCCGCACCACCTATCTAACCAAAATCTCACCTCATTGCCTTGCCCCACCCTAAAACTGAACTTCGGAACCACCAAGCTAGCTGTTGCCATAATTCCCTTCCACAGTCCGATTCCGTGAGAGGTCCTAACCTGCTTAGGAACCCAACAAGACTCAGCCCCATATTTGGCCACGATCACCGCTCGCCATAAACTCGTTCTTTCGGCACCAAACTGCCAGATCCATTTCCCTAGCAAGGCCTTATTCATCCTAGTCAAAGATTGCAAATTCAACCCCCCATTCTCCTTAGGTTGACAGATAGTCTTCCACGATACTAAGGGATACTTGAAGGAGTCCCCCCTCTCCTTCCACAAAAAATCTCGCTGCATACCTTCAAGCAATCTAGCAACATATGTCGGCATTGTAAAGGAAGACATGTAGTAAGTAGGGAGGCTACTAAGGGTACTATGGATAAGAGTGAGTTTACCCCCTTTAGAAAGATAGTGAGACTTCCACCCAGCTAACCTTTGCTCACACCTCTCAATGACTGGCGTCCAAACCTCTTTTGCTTTGAAACGACCCCCTAGCGGCAAGCCTAGATATTTAGACGGAAGTGCTCCCATTCTGCAACCAAAACAACCAGCCAGCTGCTCCATAATGCGAACATCGCCTACCCGAACTATCTCAGACTTCAGCATATGTTCGAGTTGTAATGATAATGTCAAGGCTTCATCGGCTAGGATGAAGAGTTTCATCTTTCCTCTACAACCTAAGCAATCTTTCCACGATGAGTTAAAACTTTAGAGTAGGGTATGAGATTTATTTTTCTAGCAGGTACTAAGAGAAACTATTAAATAGAGAAAGAGAAGAAGCTAGAGGATATCATCTGTTAGTGTTACATACCCTCAAGAACTAACATTTAAATTGTAATAGTCTTCTACTTTAATAATATTTGTTTACACATAAATTGTCACAAGGGTATTGTTATATGTTAATGACTCGTTAGATGAGAACAATAGGTTCCTTAGAAAACATTGTAGAAAAACCTTGCAAGGGTTATGGACCTAAGGCCTAAGGCCAGAGAAATGGCTTTTCAGTTCCTTGTAAACCTAGAATTGTTCTAAGCAATGAATATTTTTTGTTGTAATACTCCATTATGGCTACCTTTAGGCTGCTATCGGATAGTATGGCGTATCTCAACCATATAGAGTAGAAACTCTAAGGCTGACAAATGGGTACATGCAACAAGTACATGTACTGAACTGGATCTATCAATGAACAACCTAAGGAATGATCACTGTCAAATGACAAAAGGTAGTTCAATATACAAATATACAGATTGTCATGAACCTGAGAGATTGATATCTCTTCATGCATTGTCTGCATGACTTTGATGATGCCAATCAGTGATGTCCAATAGCGAACTCCATACGGGTCCATTGGGTCATGTACATGGTGTATGAAGAGTGTGCGAATGCTCAATAAGAAATCCACCCTCCACCCCCAATAGGAGAGATGATGTCCAATAGATTGGACTCAAAAATCCAGCCGATAGTTTTGGTTAAAGAGGTTTATAAAGTTATTTTGTATATAAAATATCTTTATATTATTTATGAGGCGTGCTAGCCCTACTCTCGGTCAAACTCTACTCTCAGCCTTCACCAACCACCTATCCATTATCAAATCAGTTATGGTGGTTAAAGCACTATCTCTCATCAAGAATGGGCAAATGATTGGTGGAGACTGAGAGTAGAGTTTGACTAAGAGTAGGGCTAGCATTCCTCATTATTTATAGATTTCCTAAAAGAGTTTTAATAGTCCAATTCTATGAGAACTATCACGAATACAAATCACATAAGTCAGGGGCTTGACAGTTATGTAATATCCATTCCCAGTGACTTATATGGAGTATCGTTAGGTGGAGGGACTAATTTATAAATATTTGTAAGAAAGGACCTCGCTTGCAATTCTCTTTTCTCTAGGGGTTCAATTGCAATGTGTTGATGGACAAAATTGTGGTTAGTGAAAATCCTGGGTAGTCTCATAAAATTCAGACAACCTAAAAGAGAATTTGGGAAGAGTCGGTCAATGGGTACTCCCATATATACTCCCAAATATACTCCCTAATCCTAACCGTTTATAACCAACCAATAGGGGTCTGGATTTGAGTTGACTTATTTTGTCTTTTCTAATGCCACATCAGCACAAATCCTAACCGTTTAATAATTGAGATAAACGGTTAGGATTTGAGAGTATATATGGGAGTACACTTTGGGAGTATCACTAGACTAATTCATTTGGGAAAGGAGTTTTGTAGTTCCCATGAAATAACAAAATTTGTGCAGTGGGTCCCACAACTAGATAAGGAAAACCTTTAAGATCCCACACATTAGAATCCTCCTATCCAAGCTTTACATTGTATTTATTTTCTTTGGACCTCATTGGTGGGCTTAATAGTTATTAAATAATTATTGGTAGACTTTTAAGTCAATCGTAACTAATTATTTATTTATTTAATATGGTAGTTATGGGACCAAGATTAGGGTCCCATGCCCCTTTGTTGTTCTTCCCTAGGAGATGACATAATTTGTTAAGGGAATGCTATGTCCATTTTCCTTCTCATCAACTTTCTCCTTTAGTAAACAAGTCTACAAAAAAATTGTGACAGTTTTTTGTGGGGCCCACTACCTTTTTTTGTCTTCTTGTTTAAAAACAGAAAAAGTGAATGAGTAGGAAAGTGGATCATGCAATATCCAATTTGTTATGTTATCCTTATCTAATTTTATTATGTAGTTATCTTTAAAAAATGTTTCTAAATTAAAGATTAGTTTATGTGACTAATAACCATACAATAAAGGCGGGGACGTCCCACTGAAGGGAGAGACCTTCTCTCTCCTAATCTTGGAGATTTAATTAGATAAGGAGTTGTCTAATATTATCTCTAATTAATAAGGATTAATAATTGTAAGCACCCCATTTTTGCACCACTACTCCTCTCCTATTTTCTTCAAAGCTCTAAGGAATCCACTCGAATTCCCTTTATTATAGCCCAACACCATACCCCCAATCCAAGTCCTAGATCCCGAGGTTTTATGTGGAGCCTGATTGCACCAGACCCAGCAGGTTTGCGCAATAACAGGTAGTCGTGGGTCCAGCTACACGGTTAGCTCACTGGGTGGTGTAGGGGGACAGCATGCCCCCTCAGGCCTCGCCCAGGGGCTTGGGGGCAGAACTTTTTAGGCGACTCGAGCAATCCAGGGTTCGCGTATGTTCCCACAACAGAACAATTCTGCTAAAATTTCGGATCTCGCTCGAGCAAGAATTTTAGTTGCATCTCGCTCGAGCAAGAGTTTTAGTTGTATCTCGCTCAAGTGAACTTCTCACTGTTTCACCTTTTCATTTTGTCTGGCTTCCCGAGAGCTACTTGCTCCAGCGAGTCCAATCTGGCTGGAGTGAGTATCACAGAGAACGTCGTTCTCACTTGTCTGAATTCACTTTTGGTCACCCAATCACAGCCCATTCCCTCATTCACGAATCTACCCTAACCCCACAAAAGTCTATAAATACCAACCGATTTGCCCATTTCCAGGGAATCAAAATTTCCCACAAGAAAGCACTTGAAGTTCAAAACCTCCCAAAACCCCTGTGGAAAATTCTGAGAGAGTGAGCACCCAACCCCAAATCCGAGATCCTCACAACCCAAGTACCTGAGGTTGAGTTAAGTCTAGGTTGCAAGCCTAGGCTACACCCCTTGCCAGACGACTTTCCTCTGAACATACCCACACCCCTTGGAGCGTTGAAGGAGGAGGAAGAAGAGTAGGCCCTCTCCTTCATTTTCTTTTTGTCTTTATTTTCATTTCAGTTCCTTATTTGCTTTTTATTTTCATTTCAGTTCCTTATTTGCTTTTAGATTCTAGTCCATTTCTACAATCATCGTGGAGACTCATCCCTTTTCCTAGGTAGGGCCTCCCTATGTCCTTTTCAATGGCATAGGGGGCCCCCGTTGCTAAAGAGGGGATGGGTACTCCTTCATTTCCACTTCTTGTTTACATGTTTTTCTTCCTATTTAGGTTTTTCTACTTAGCCCAATGTTCCCAAAACCCCAAGGGGAGGTGCTGTCCAAAAGACAGCACCATGATGGAATTTGGTTCTGTTACAGAACCTATTTGCCCGAGCCAACCTCACCCCACTCGAGTAAATAGGCTCTGTAATCGCTCTTGAATCCCCTCCAGACTCTCTATCTGACTTGGGTTAATCTTTTAAACACGGTTAGATTGCCTTGAGCACTCCAAAGCTCACAGACCTTCTTAACCCTAGTTGTAAATTTTAGTGAGCATCCCGCTCGAGCAAGCCTATATTGGCTCGAGCAAGATCCTCCAGAGCAAACTTGACTGCAAATACAGTACCCTTTTATGACTCCAAGTTAATGCAGCAAGCCCCTGAATTCCCAGACTTCTTAACCCTCCTCGGGTTTAAGTTTTAAGCACGATTAACCCTGCCAAAACCACCCGTATGCTCCTAGGCATGAGCTTAAACCATCATCTTGCTCCGGAATGAGCCTAAACTACCTAATAATGGACTAAAATACCAAAAACATTCAAATATGCAAAACCCAAAAAAGTGCAAATCAATCAACCAACCCGCACTCGATCGAACTACACCGGTCTGATCCTACCAAGCCGGGTATGTAGGCAACCCCAAACGATCCAACCTCCCCTAGGGTAGTTTCCCTTTCCACTCTGCTTTGCCTCATAATTAGCATAATTCAAATAACATGCTAATTTCTTTTGAGATTCATCTTAATTAGCTTAGACTTAGGGAGTAGGTTACCATCCTCGGATGGGGGTCCGGGGGTGCCTAACTCCTTCCCCGGGCCTTAACCGAATCGCTTACCTAGAATTTCTAAGCATACCATAGGCCTTGTGCATTTCAAATCTGGGTTCCTATTTTCCCATAAATAAATAGGTGGTGACTCCAAAGTAGGAGTTTAGCGTCGTTCCTCCGCAGGGCTCGGCCCGAAAGAAAAGGCGGTAAATTCCAACACTCACAAGAATCATAATTAATATGTGGAATAAAAGAGATTTATTAGGAAAGAGATTTGATCTCTAACAAACTAACCATTCCATACGTAAGGTGAGAGAAAGAAAAGCTTCTCCTCCAAGAATTTTTAACGTAAGGCAATAAAAGGGGAAGAAAAAAAATCTCTTCCCCAAGAATTCCATACGTTGGATCTAGAGTGAGAGAAAAACTTCTTCTCAAGAAATCCCCATACGCAAGAGAGAGAGAGAAGAATATCCTAGGTTCTTGATTCTTGATAAAGATCCAAGAACACCATTGAAGAAAAGAGAAGGGCCATCATCTTCTCTGAAGGAAAAGTTTGGAAATCAAGTAAGAGGGTTCGTGTGAATCAAGAGGTGGCTAGACACTTGGACAGCTAAAGGTAAATACTAGCATGCTTTGTTTGAAAGAACCATGACATTTACATGGAAAGATTCATAGTTGTTAAAGACGTCGCCTCAGTCGGTCGCCTAGGCGACCAGGCGTTTTGCTAGGCTCAGGCAACTAGCCGCCTCAAGCGGTCATTATTAAAAATCTGATATATAATATTATTATTGTTTAAGGATATAACAATTTATTTTATTTGAATATGATTATTCCGTAAACAATCAAGTATGTTTCTCTAATGTTAACTTGTTCTCTTTCTCAATTAGTGGACCAATTAGTCTCTCTCCCTCTATTTATGGGTGGACCATATAATCTCCATTCATTTTTTTTTTCATGGTTGTTAAATTACAACTAGCTCAATTGACCCAATAACATATTAAGAGCCTTTAAATGCCCCAAATTCCTTTTAGGACCCCCAAAACTCTAATATATTCATATTTAAAGGGATCTTTTATAATTTAAATAAGTGCAGGCCCTATAGTTATATATTTTACTATTCAATATTATTTTTATTACTTATCTTGAGTATAATAAAGAAAAAGAAAGAAATGAGAGTAAGAGGTATGACATCTCCCTCTCTCCCCCTCTTCTTTCTCCCCTGTTCAACGCCACATTTCACTGTTGGACTATTTTTCTACTTTTATTTAGTATTATATTCTCCCATCTCCTTCCTCTCTCTCTCTCTTTCCTATTGGGCTGTCTATTTTTTATCTCTCATAATCTCTTTCTCCCTCTTTCAGCAATCATTGTGGACTTAATTTTTATTCCATTTTTTCCAACACTTGAAATCCCCATTTATTATTCTTAGAACTGTCACTAACGGTGGTTCTATCAAAGTGCATCCTGACAACAGTGTAATGTATATGAATGTAGAACCTCTTATAAAAGAAAATGCATCATACATAGATCTCATATTAGGGGAATTTTTGTAACAAAAAGTTCATTAGACAACGCCTCGGGCACCTCAGGCTACGGCTTCAGGCATCTATGGGGTTTGTCGCCTCAAATCGACTGGTCGCCTTGACAACTATGGCAAGATTCTTTTTGAATTATGAAAAAAAAATGGATCTCCTTTTTGGAAGGCATTAACTATCATATCATCCTCATCTACAAAAGATACCAATGGGAGACTTTCTTCAGGATAACATATTTCTCGCTAGCAATCCTAAGTATGTGTGATGCAAAATCTCCAATCTATCCAAAATATCTCATGGTCACTAATATTTGCAAGATGGAACAAACCCAAAACTCTGCCTGCTCCCAGAGATACAGCAGCATTAGAACTTAGAAGAGAGACCCCTAGGACAAAGATAGGGACCATTAAAAAAATGTTGTTCTAAAACCATTAAACCTTCAACTGCCATTACCACCACTTCATTGAAAACCTTACAGCCGACTTTGATGGAAGTAGACTTCCAATGTGCCTCCTTTTATTAGGCAAATTCCCACTACCGACCGCAGGTTAGGCTTCCTGAAAGAGGAACCATCAAAATAAATATTTTGGAAGCTGACCAGTACGGCTTCAGCAAATTTCTTCTTCAAGTGTTACTTCCCATACCAATTTAAAAATATGCTCAAAAATTCAAAATCAGTGAAGAAGATTCCTCAAGTTCTAGGCGCCCGTTAAATAACTTCAAATGAATTAATCTTCAAGGACTTGAGTAGACAATTAAAATTACCTTAGAATTAGACCTTAAAGCCAACTAGATGGAAGTACACTTCCAATGTGCCTCCTTTTATTTGGAAAATTCCCACTGATGACCTCAGGTCAGGCTTCCTGAAAGAGGAATCATCAAAATTAATATTTTGGAAGCTGACCAATACGGCTTCAGCAAATTTCTTCTAGTGTTACTTCCATACCAATTTAAAAACCATGCTTAAAATCAGTGAAGAAGATTCCTCGAGTTCTTTGAGAATAGACGCTCGTTAAAATAACTTCAAATGAATAAATCTTCAAAGACTTTAAGTAGAAAATTAAAATTTACTTTGAATATCCAACAATTCTTTCAAGACAAACTCTCAGACAAAAGGCAAAAGGACACAAGGACAAAAGCAGACTACGACTGTTTCTAAACTTCAAATGGCTTTCTTTTGATTCTTTATTCCTTCCTTTGTTTCTATAAATCCCGTATAGCTAAACACCAATTATGGAAGATGCTGCCATGGAATAAGTTCTCCAAGAACCAATTAAACAGGTGGACCCAGTAATGCATGTCAAAAGATGCTGTAATTAATGTCTCCCACTGCTATCTTATAAAATTCTTGTAAGCACATGCTGGCCAAAACAAGTTTGACTTTCAGGGTGAGGAAATTGAAACCTCTTGTGAAGAGGATTTTTGACACCATTCTTACAAATAAATAGACATAGCCAGATCGTTTGAATCTAAGTAGTAAGAAAAAAATAAGGTACATGCACAGTTTTTATTTAAATATAAATGTAAGAAAAAAAAAAACTGGAGATATGATACAACTTGCTTTAAAAATCCAACCTAACAGAATCTGCTGACAGAAAATTGAGGAGATATAGAAGCTATAAATAAAAATAAAATGACTTCATCAAATAGCTAACTAGCTCAAGAATCACTAAAGCATTGGAAAATAAAATGGAAACAGGAAAACACATCACGAACCTGTTTGAGAAACTCCTCATGCCAATTGTCAAGAGTATCAAATGATTTATGCACATTGACGTCATATACTAGAACACAGCAATCTGCCCCTCTATAAAATGCAACACCAAGACTCTGAAATCTTTCCTGTCCAGCTGTGTCCCAAATCTTTCATTGCAGATATACAGCAGTTGAGCAAGAGTAAACTCAATGAGAAAGATCTTGAATAAGTATAAAAACAAATAAATACTAGTGAACTAAGAACCCACTTGCAGAGTGACGAGCCTGTCATCAATCTGTAGTTCCTTGGTGACGAAATCGGCGCCAATCGTAGCTTTGTACTGTTGGCTAAACCTCTTATGTACGTATCTATAAAAGCAGTTAATGGATACGAATTCCAATAACACAATGCGAAACTGGATCCTTAACAAATTAAAATCAAATGTAGAACTTGAATTTACACACAAAATTAGCCTGATGAGGAAAGGCTTCACAATGAAAGTGCTACAATGTTTCAAAATGCACAAATTATCAGCCCCCAATATCTCCAAGGCTGTAATAATCCTTCGCCCACTACTGGTCGGATCAAGAATAATGCACAATAAAATTCTCAAAACAAAAGCATAATATGTCTAAATACAAAAACACAGATTCAAATTTCGCAGGAAAAAAAAGAGTAATTTAAAATCCGCATAAATTATGGATAAAGAATAATGTACCATAAAATCCTCAGAAACAAAAGCATAATATGTCTAAATACGAATTCAATTAGTGGAAAATTACAGAAAATGGCCAAAGTTTAAATAACTGATCATAAATTCACAGCTTCAAATTATGCAGAAAAAAAAAGAGTAAATTATGGATCAAGAATAATGCACCATAAAATCCTTAGAAACAAAAGCAGAATATGTCTAAATACGAATTAAATTAGTGGAAAATTACTTAGAATGACCAAAATTTGAATAACTGATAACAAATCCAACAAAAAAACAGCTTCAAATTATGCAGAAAAAAAGAGTTAAATAAATTCCGCATAAATTATGGATCAAGAATAATGCACCATAAAATTGTCAAAAACAAAAGCAGAATATGTCTATATACGAATCAAATTAGAGGAAAATTACTTAGAAAGGCCAAAATTTGAATACCTAACCAAAAATTCAATGAAAACACAGCTTCAAATTTCGCAGGAAAAAAAAAAAAAGTAATTTAAATACCGCATAAATTACAAAAAATAAATAAGAGAAACTATAATTATATATCAATCGCTCAAAGAAACGATAACAGTAACTAAAAATTTCCGCAAAAGTGAGGGGAAAAAAAGCAACAAGAAATCATCAATCGCTAAGAACGAAACAAATCAGGAAACATTGTCTAACAAATCCAATAGTTATCCAAGGATACTGATTCATCAAACACGTCTTTCCCACCCTGAATTCAAAAGAAACGGCGTGAGAAGTAAACAAAACAAAACAAAACAAAATTTCCTAAAAACAAACAAAGAAGTCGAGAATTCGTCGAAACCCTAGAAATCCAAAGCGACCGTACCCACTGTCGCCAAGCACGATGATCTTGAGCAACGTTCGACTTCGCATAGCCATGGCGAAAAAGTGGAGAAATTTTCCAGTTCAGGAAACGAATGAGAGAAAAATACAAGGGGGAACGGAGAAAAGGGCAAGCCGTTTGTCTTTCATTGATAATTGATACAAACACCGTGCGAGTTTGCCGACCTATTTATACGTCTGCTAGCTACCGTTTAGAACTCGAGTTTAACTATGAACCGGAACTCCGGATTCCGGAGCTCCCATAACATGATCGTTTCAGGGGTTTTTGATAATTAGTGAAGCAATGTAAGGACTTTTCTGTCCATAACTTTTTTCATAATAGCCCATATTTTGGAGTTCTGGTGCATAAGTTAAAACAAACGTTCCCAGATGCATTAATGCCACTACATGATTATTGATCCCCTGGCTAATGGGTGGATGGGAGCAACTAGGCTCGGGCTAGGGCCTTAGTAACCCAAACATCCTAATCTGCTAGCCGCTTTCGTTCTCAAACCTCGCTCCCACTCTAACATTGGGAGCGTGGTTTCAACTTTTGTAAAGCATGGTTTATGATTTGAGAATACAGTTTATGTAGTGAGTACGATTTTTGTATAAAGTTTCATTTTTATCGCTACTTTTCATGTTGGGATGTATTTTGTCATTATCCTTTGAAACATTCAAGATTCTTATAAAGCTTGTTAATTATTAGTGATTTTGTAATTGAATTTGGAATGAGACATTTAATATATCAATAATTATCTTGTTTATTTATTGTGAATACAAATTTGAATGTAATGATTTTATCAATTCTTTCTTATAACTTAGAAAGTAAAAAACATATATTTGCATTTACACACTAACGACGGTCGTAGAACCGCCGTTAATGAACACATATATAACGGCGGTTTCCGACAGCCGTTAAAGATCCCATTTATAACGGCGCTTTAAAACCGTGGTTAAATATATGATCTTTAACAGAGGTTAAAATTGGCGATACTGAACAGTTATATTACGGTGGTTTGAAACCGCCGCTGTAACTATGGAGATCAATAGCGACCGTTTAAAACCGCCACTGATAGGTATGAATTTTATAAAAACAATTTATTTTTGTACAATTTTTTTTTATCTGTATTATTTTGTACCTGTCAACAATATACAATAAATTTACTACATTCATACAATTTTCTACCTGTAATTCATCCAATCCAATCAATAATTATATATAATAAAATAATTTAATTATATATATATATTAGCACTCCGAAGGCGCTCTCAACCCTATTCTAAATTGAAATCTGGCACTCTCACGCTCTCGCTCCTACTCCCACTTTGGTTACTTAGCCACAAACTCAGTCCTAGCTACAACTAGGGGTGTATCAACTCAAGTTGAGCCAAGTTTGAGTTCGGTTTAGACTTCAAGCTTGCAAAGCTTGGCTCGAACATAATGGCTTGGCTCAAGCTCGAGCTTTATTATTAAAAATTTATTTTTATATTTTAAAAAATATTTTATAATAATAATTATTATTATAAATATATTTACTATTATATTAAATTATATATATTAAAGTATTTCAGTCGAGCCGAATCAAACGGGGTTTGGCTCAAGCTCGTCTTGAACACAGTTTCAAGCTCGAATAAAGGCTCGGCTCGGCTTAGTCAAAAATCAAGCTTGATCAAGCTGAGTTGCCAAGCTAGCTTGGCTTGAATACACACCTAGTTATAGCAGGCAGGATATGCCTAAGCTTTGCTTGGGGCCTCAAATTGAGTTTGTCCCCGATTTGAACTAGCCTTGGGCTAGTCCAGCCAAACACATGTTCATTAACTTGAACTGAGTTGTGACTTTCCAAGTTCAGGTTGACTCTGAAAAACTCGTGTGGGGTGGACGTCAATTTAATGACTCAGATTGAGTTTAGGCTTAGTCCACTAGGCTTGAACTGGCCTCGGCCCTCCCAACTTGGCCCGATATGTAGCCATATACCCGACCTATTTCTTATTGTATCTATCTACCTATGTAGCGATTCTGAAATTTCTAAATTGAATGCTAAGGCTATTTTCATAAATTCCTAGTATAGGGGTATTTTAGTAATTTTTGGTGTGTTGTTTGGTCATGAGAAATTAATAACTTTGGGTGGGATAATTTAAAATGAGCATAACATATTAAGGTTTAACTTTGGGTTGTAATCAAACACTTTAAGTAAGGGTATTTGGGTAAAAGCTCTTAAAAAGGGTTTTAGTATAAATAGCTAGAGATGACCTAATCTCTTATTCCTTTGAAAACCTAATCTAAGAGAGAAAGCTTTGGGAATGAATGAAAAAAAAAAGAGGAGGCTAGGGTTTTGGAGCTTGAAGAAGGTGATTTAAGGCTCAAGATTCGAAGTTTTTGTTAAGGGCAGCTCAAGTTTATGAAGCAAACCCATTTGGTGGTTTTCCATCTTTTTGAAACTCTAAAACTTTAGGGTTTAGGCAAGTGAACACCCCCCTTTGTTCATTAAATTCATTGTTGAATAGTATTTATTGTTATATTGGTGTATTGAATGTTCATAAATGATCTAGGTTGAGTTAGAATAGATTGAGAGACTTTAGGAATTCTTCATTTTCTTGAAACCCTATATTTTCTAGGATTGAATCATGTGAAACACATCATAAATCCTTAAATTCAGGTTCTAGAAATGTTTTAATGTTAATAAGATGTGCATGAATGCTTGGATATGAGGTATGGAGGAAGGGAATGGAAGTTGGAGGACTTAGGTGTAGAAATCTGGGAATTTCTCCAGATTTGCGATCTGCGATCGATCATGAATTTCAGGCGATCGATTGCAGGAGTACAGGAAAAATGGGATGGTTACTGGATTTCGGGCAATCGATCGTAAGGTGTAGTCTTCATCGAATAATTCTTCAAACTGAAATGTATGAACTATGCATGTTTAGGATCTTCATTCAACTTAGAAACTATGCATATTAGATCATTTCTATAAAAAATTATACTGTCCTTATTTTCTTAAATTGATATTCATGTTTAACTCTATTTCATTTATCTTGTCACAATCTCTTAACCGTGTTATCCTTTATGATGATTAACTATTGTGCATACTTGAATGAATTACTTAAAATGTGTAGACCTTACCCAACTTCGTTAGATCCATCTTGCTATGGTAATATAGGATGTTATAGACTATAATGGGGAGAATATAGTTAGCTTACATTGGTTAATAACTTGAGTTAGATCGGTCTTGTTATGTGTGGTATGGGACACCATAGTGGGGAAGATATAATACATTTATTATTGTTTACATAATTATAATTGTTAGATTAATAGGTGACCTAACCTTGAGTGAACGGCGTACGATTTCATCGGTGGCTTTGAGGTGTTGCCGATGACCGACAACAGAGGTACATGTGTGTGATGCCATCGTTGGCCTTGAGGCATTACCAAAGGCTGCCAACAGAGGTACATGTGTGAAATCCAAAATCGTGTTGTGAGGCATTGCTAGAGGTCTTCTAGCATGGACCAAGTAATTCAAAATGAAGAAAATGAATTGACTTGTGTTATCATTAATTGCGCATTGAGTAAAATGTAATAATTACTAATGGTTGTATGTGTGACATGTGTTATGTGTGTTCATTTTGCTGAGCTTTGTGCTCACCCTTATTATGTTGACTTTTCAGGAGATATCTGAAGGTTTATAGGAGTTCTTGAGGAGCTAAGAATTGAAGAACATTTCTTTTTGTCACTTTTTGAGAGTGAGTGATTGTAAAGAGGAATCTTGTTGAGAACTTAGTTGCACTCTATACTTGTTTAAACTTTATAGTTATGCTTGTCATGTTTATCGATCTGGAATGGTTTTATATGTTTATAAAATGTATTCACTATTGGGGTTTGTCCTAGGTTCACGCTTCAAAAACCTATATAAGTATGAGATGTATTGTGTATAAGTGTTTTGGGGCGTGACAACTTATCTATTATCTATAACCATATGATAAAAGTGACAGAAGCAACTATCAACCAACAAATTTTTTTTCCAAAAACGTCCTCGTTAAAACCCACTATTTACTTCTTAGCATGTCTTGTGTAGGTGTCAACCAAGCTTGTAACGTGTGCAACCAAAGCATGTCACGTGTAGGTGTTAACTACCCCTAGCATAACAACAAACACCAATTTCATACTATTTTCTTAAAATTTCTTTTCCACACTCTGTTCATCTTCATCTTCACCGACTTTCCACACCCTTCTTGGCTTCTTCCCACCAGCCCCACTAGAGACTCCCATAGCCACACTGACTCCCCCAAATACGTGTTCGTTCGAGATGCCTCCTCGAGCTGAGTCCCTCTCCACCTCTACGCATCATCAATCCATCAGCTCCCATCATGCGTGATTTTTCTCCCCTACCGTGTTCGGTTCTTTTTTATTAATGCCGACTGCAAATATTTTTTCCACCAAATAGTTAAGTCCAGAGTAAGTCATGGGTTGCCCTTAGCCCTTTTTTCTTTTGTCGTTCTTCTGTAATTTTTTTATTTGTTTTTTCAATCAAATTTTTACGAATCTGGGCGTTCTCATCTAATTTTCTGTTTCAAAGGGGTGGTTGAATTTTCTTTGTAAAGAGATTGACTTCGAATTTCTAGGATTGTATTCAGGTGGAATTTTTTGAGTTCAATGAAATTTCTATGATAGGCATTTTCATATTTTTGATTAAACCTGAATTTGTTAAACCTATTTGGAAGGTTCTAGCGTTGTTTATATTGGGTTTTTAGTCTGTTGCATTTTGGTGATGAATATGCACAGACGTTTAACCGTCGTTTCTATTTGCTTCTTTGTTTTCAGTTCGATTGTTGATTTCATTGTTTAATTAAGAAAATGCTTTAAAATTTATACTTTATAGATATTAATTTTGGGGGTAGGTTTGTAGGATTCGGGAATGGATGAGATTCCATTTGACGTCCACTGTGGCTTTTGTGCAGGGTGGAATTCAAGAAGCCTGTGATGATGCTTGCAGTATATCAGTATATGCCTTGAAGCCTTATGTAACGAAGACCCTTCAACGGTAAATATTCGATTATGCATTGCTTATATCATTTTCTTTCTTCCTTCTATTGTTTTTCAGCATAAATTTCTATTTTTTTTTTGTTTCATAATTCTAATTGTAGAGATTTCTATGTTTTTTTTTCGATTTGCATTTATGAGACTGTCGGGCATTAAGATTAGAATGCAATCTTCATGATTAGCATTGTCTCTAATGGAATGTGTACTTCTTGTCGAGAACAATTGACACTTTTGCTATGGTAATTTTTCACATTTTCTTTCTCAGTCTACCGCTTACGGATTTTTCATTGGTGTAATGTTATAAACTTTGAACTAACTATGTTAAGTGAAGATGTAGAAATTGTTGTAGCCCTTACGACCAGTAATTGTGTTGTGTAAAAGTTGGGAAAATGCAACAATGTTCAGATCTATAATTTTGTTTGTATTGGTTGTATCAATTGAGTTCTTTTACAGTTTTAGTTTTACATTCTTTCTATTCTACTCTGCAAGCAAGGGCTTATAATGGACACTTTATTAAATTTTATCCTAGGTTGCTATTTATTTGATTGAAATGGAACTCTAAGAATGTTATCTCATGGACTTCGATGGTTGTTAATTTTGCTCAAAATAGGCTTCAATTATAAATGGATTGCTGCCAATCTGTAAGTTTATTCTCAAAAAAGGGGTCATGGGTCGGAAGCATGATACATGTTCATTTGTGGGTGCTCTTCTAGCTTGCGCAAATCCATGGCTTATTGGTATGAAAGTTGTTCCACACCCAACTCTTTGTTGCCAACTTGAGTTTGGACCTATGAAATTTCGTTCTCCTGATTCGTTTTTATTGAGAACTTTCTTTTTATGTCTTCCTACTCTTCTATTTTTATTTTGTGTTTATGTTTATTGGGATAGTAAGAACTATTTCTTTTCTTAATAAACAATTTTGACTCTTTGGTAGATTTGTAGGGCACTATATCTTCTAACATTCTTTTAAATCACTGCACGTGCAGCCTCAACTCGTCTATTATATATATGGGAGTTTGTTGTACAAAACACTCTGGTTGTCTCTTATTTTTCTCCTCGTTGAGACCAAGTCACAACTAGCATGCTACCAATTTAATGGATAGGTTTTTCTTAGGTTGATTTGCTGATTTGAAAGTATGGGTTTATGAATTCTTGATTAATGTCTTCTTCTTTCTTCTTCCTTGTTTTGTAACGAGGGTGTCCGGGCCTCTTTGAGCACCTTGACCAATTCCCCTGGGTTGCACAAACCCCCCCACTCTCCATAATCAAGAAGAAGGTGTGAGCACGGGATTTCACTCCCTAAAAATCTCACAGGTTTAGAGTTGCCACCTATTCATTCAGAAGGGATAAGTCCCTGAAAAAGTTGGATAAGGTCTTGGTCTGCAAATTGAGATCAGAGTAAGAGGTTTTGTTAAGTCCGGGGAAGGTGTTAGGCACCCCGAGGCTTCCATTTTTAAATGGTTCCTTACTCCCTAAAATTAAGCCAATTAATGTCAAGTCTTGCTAAAATGTCTAAGTGTTTAAAGTGATACTAATCTAAGAAAGAAAAGCTGACTAGAGTCGAACCCGGGTTGAGTTGCTTACATACTCACAAGGTGAGATCAAATTGAGCGTAGTTTTGGCACTTGAACCCGTGCCAAGGCTAGAGGTGTGTGTGTATGCACCAAAGGTGGCTAACAAGCTAGTCCGGTAGACTAGGGTTTGGTTGACCGAGGGTGGTCAAGTGTAAGGTATGAACCCGACAGGCTTAGGGTTAGTTCGGTAGATTAGGGTTTAGGCCCGGTAAGCCCAAAAGAGAGTTTGATCAAGATTAGAATTGCTAACCGGAATTATGTCAAACTAACCATGGTTAGGATTGCTAACCATAGTTGGAATGGTGAAGTCAAGCCTAGTAGACTAAGGTTGAGTCTGGTAGGCCAAGGATAAGCCCAGTAGGCTAAGGGATGAAGGCCGATAGGCTAAGAATAAGCCCGGTAGGCTGCATGAGGCCCAGTAGGCCAAGGCAGATTTAACTAAGGTTAGAGTTTGCTAACCGAGGTTAAATGAGAGTTAACCATGGTTAGAGCTGCTAACCATGGTAAAAAGTTCAGAAACTGATTTTTTGGTCTTTTTATATTTTTCTGATTTTTTAAGGATTTTTCCAGATTTTTTGTTGGTTAATGATTGCTTAACTATGGTTAAAAGTTGACCAAACATAGAGTTTAACCATGGTTAAACAATCTAACCAAAGTGAAAATGGTCACAGAGGACATTTATGAAATTCATAGAATATTTCTAATTTTTTGATGAGTTTTCCAGAATTTGTGGGGTTAAGGGTGCTTAACCATGGTTAAAAGTTAACCCAATGTGATTTTAACCATGGTTAAGGGCCAAGTTTAGCCAAAAGTGGGCTCAGGGAGCATGACAGGGCCTAGAATGGCCTCCTACCTGGCCTGGGCCCTGTACAAAGTCCATTAAAAATGAAAATGAAAAATAGAGGTAATCGGATTACCTCTATTTTGTCACATTTTTAACTTTAACCCACTTTGTAGGGAGTTTAACTGGGGTTAGGGAATGACCCAGGGGAAAATAAAAGCACTAGGGGATAGCGTAGGGTCTCAGGAATCCAATGGGTCAAGTGTGAGCCCCTGGACAGGTTAGGTGTGGGCCCCACATGGGCCCAAAGTTACTGTAAAAAAAGGGTCTATATTGGCGGTAAACAGTTTACTGCCAATAAAATATGTTTGTTTTTAGGTCTGGCGGTAAACAGTTTACTGCCAGTAGGACTGTCTTGGTTTGAGGCAAAACTAACCCTAGTTAGGGGTTGAATTAAGGATTGGAATCATCAGGGAAGTTAGGTTAAGGCCAGGGGAGACTAACCATGGCCTTGGACTTGACCAGGGCCCACACTAACCACGATTTATTCTACCGCCATTATCAAAACTTCTCAGCAAACAGGTTTCCTCCTATGGGGGCTACGCCAGGGGTTTTCTCATTGTCTGAGGGATCCCTAGAAGCTGCTGAGGGCTCTGCCATGCACGCGGGGTGTTGCACCCAAGTTAACCACCTCAAGGGAGTTCCCCAGGCCTACGGTTGAGGCAAGGGGTCCCCTATCCCAGGCTATATACTAAAGAAATGTAAAGAAACAGAAACAAAGGACCCTTAGGAATGGGACCAGGGGGTCTTACATGGTTTAATAATAGAAAAAAAAGGGGGGGGGAGAGGTTTTACCCTCTGTATGCCCAGGTGGTGCTACCGCCGTGGTTATCGTGGAGGTGGCAGGCTTAGGTGAGACCTGAGAGATCTCCTCGGGGTCATAGGGTGGTCTTAGGTGGCGAACAGGGGCCTCGAGTGGATGGGCAGCAGGCTGGGCGAATGGAAACAAGGGTTCGGTAGGGTGAAAATGGAGTGGTGAAAGCCATGGGGTGGCTTGGTACTTATAGAAGAGAAGGGAGACCCTTGGGGGGTGATTTTGTCATTAGAGAACACATGGGGAACCAATGAGAGCAGCCCCAAGGCGACCAGGTGGATGCTGATACGCAGATCTGCAAATTACCAGAGTGGTGGTAATTAGATTACCGTCACTCTCAAAATAGTTAAGTTTGAGAGTGTCAATAATCCTATTACTGACACCCTGAGATTTTGCTAAAATGGGTTATGCCCTCGCACACGTGGGTCGAAAGCTAAAGGGGGCTTTGATTTTTTGGGGTTTTGGCGCCCTGATTTTGAATGCTAAGGTTGTGGGCCCCACCCTAGTGGACCCCTAAGATTGGTGGGCCCTTGCTTGGGCCCCCAAAGGCTTTGGTTTATGGATTTTTATGGTTTAGGCTTTTTAAATGGGCTTTGAGCCCGTGGGGCTCATACCATAGGTTTGGCTAGGGTTTGGGCTAGGGCTTAGTTTAGGGTTTACCTAGGATTAGACCTAGGGTTTAGGCTTAGGGATTGCTAATGGGCCTTGAGCTCGAAGGTTAGGGTATGTTCGCCTATGGTCCAGGGCTTGACTAGGGACTTAGCTGGGGATGGCCACGGTTAAGGGTGGTTAACCATGGTTAAGCAAGGTGTAAAAATTGGGTGCTTACAGAAGGGAATCAAACTAAAGACCTCTGCTTCCTGAGGTGTAGTCTTGGCCAGCAACTCAACCCCCGTTAGTTAGATCTTTTTACTTTACTTGATACATTCTAGGATGTGGGTCCAAAAACTCATATTTCAAGGTTGTTTATAAGGGTGTATTCAAGCCTATCTCGATTCGAGCTCGAAAAATAAGGCTTGAAGCTTAGCTCAAGCTCGAGCTTGATATATTAAATTTTTTATTATATTAATAATATTATTATAAGTAATATTTATTATTATTATTATTATTAATTTATTAATATATGTTATAATATTCAAACCAACCAAACCTCTAAAGAGTTGAGCTTCAAGCTGAGTCGAATCAAAACATGCATGACTTGAGCTGGTCAGCTTGAACATAGTTTCAAGAAAAAGCTTGGCTCGGCTCGATTGAATTAAAAACTACAACTTGAACTCGACTTGATTGAGCTGGGCCAAGCCGACGAGCCCGCTCACTTGAATACACCCCTTGTTGTTTAGGATTGCAGTTTCAAACAATTGGTTGGATTTTCATACTTATACCTTGTTTTTTCTTTCCCCCCAATTTTCATTCAAATTACTTCTTGAGAGTCTTTGTTGGACTTAAGTTTTAGTCCTATATCCAGGATTGAGTAACCCGAATTATTCTCTTTTTAGAGGCCTTCAAGGACAATTTTTTTTTTTTTTAATAAAGCCACTCAGAAGGAGTAGGGAGTTTGGCAAACCCCTACCAGTTTATTAATAAAAAAGAAAATTGGGGGGGGGGGGACCATAAAACCTTACCCCTAAAAGGACTCAAAAAGAGGGGGGGACATAAAACCTTACCGCAAACCAAAATACACCAAGAGAAAAAATAAATATAGAGGGGGGGCATATACCTTACCCCTAACAGAAAATAAAAAAAAAAACCCACAAACTCAAGATCTCTTAAACATTCTAACATTACCACACCCTGCTTTATCAATAAAAATAAGGGCTTGAATTCTAGGAGGGGTATCAATGTTAGGGAAAATTTCTCCTGTGGATTGAGTATTACAACCTATATTAGCAAGATAATCAACTACCATATTAGCTTCTCTGTAGATATGATTAAAAGAATACCAAATATTCCTCATTTGCTTAATCTTCTTGTTCCAATACCACACATGCCAAGGATGACTTAGAGAACCTTTCCAAGCTTCAACAAGATTATTAGAATCAGATTCTACCTCAACTTGACAAATTAAGGCCTAGCTTTTGGCAAAGATTAAGGCCGTCCAAAAGAGCTCTAGTTTCTACAGTATAGTTAGAACATAACCCATAAAAAGCATAGAAACATGCAATCATTGTTCCAGAATAATCTCTGATAATACCTCCTCCACCTGCTAAACCCGGATTGCCTTTTGAAGCTCCATCCACATTTAATTTAAATCTACCTTGAAGAGGTCTAATCCATTTGATGATAGAAATAGTGTATCTTTGATGTGCAGAAGCATAAGAGCAATTAATAATAGAAAGATCCAGAGGTTTTTTAGAAGGTAAGGAACCCAGCTCCACCATCCATTTAAGAATTTTGGAAATAATCACATCTTTAGGCTTACTCACATCCTTGAATCGACGAGAGCATCTTTCTTTCCAAATCTCCCAAATAATAATAAGAGGAAGAACGATGAGAACCTTATTATGCTGGCTATCAGACGCTCTGAACCATCTCATGAGAAAGCACTGAATATTATCCCCATTGAGCAATCTAACAGAACAAAGATTGCCAAAAAATCTCCAAATCTCACCTGCAATATCACTATACAATAAAAGATGAGAAAGAGTTTCAATATGACCTTGGGAACAACAAGAGCAGCAACTAGCAAGAGGTATTCCCACAGATTGTACCAGAGAATCAATAGGAATTACACCATACATAACTTTCTAGCCAAAAATCTAAATTTTCTTGGGAATAACATTAAACCAAACATACCTGGACCAGTCTATTCGATTGGAAGAATGTCTAATAAAATCTCAAGCTGATTTTACAGAGAAATTACCTTTAGGGCTTAACTTCCAAATGAAAGAGTCTTTGAAATCAGAAGTAAAGTAACCTGCATTTCTAATATCAGTCAAAATAGCTTCAGGTAGATGATCTCTAACTAAATTAAAGTCTCATCTACCATTATTATCAAGTAAATCAGAAATATAAGGATAATTATGGGGAGTAGAAGAAGCTAACATAATAAGAGGAACCTTTCCAAACCAGCAGTCCAACCAAAAACTTATTTTAGAGCCATTACCAATTAGAGCAGTTGAGTTATATACTACATCTTTACAATACTTAACCATTTGAAGCCAAGTTTTGGAAGAGTCAGATCTAGATGTAGCATACCAAATATGATTAATTTGAAATTTAGATTTAAAAAATTTTGACCACAAATTATCATAGGTATAAAGCTTCCAAACTTATTTAATTCTAAAAGCCAAAGAGAATTCATGAATTTTCCTAATGCCTAAACCCCCCTCTAAGAGGGGAAGAGTACAAAAATTCCAATTAATCCAGTGGAGTTTTTAAGTATCACTAGTATTATTCCAAAAGAATTTAGCCAAATATCTATCAATTAGGTCAGAGATAGCTTTTGGAATATGAATACCAGTAAGAAGATGAATAGGGATAGATGACCAAACATGTTTAATAAGAATGAGACACCCACCAGTAGATAAGAACTTACCTTTCTATCCCCCAATTTTATGAAGAATTTTATCGATTAAAGCATTAAAGTAAACATTTTTTAAATCTCCCTTTATAAATGGGAATGCCAAGATAAGTGAAAGGAAAGTTTTTATTAGGGATCCCAACCCAATTAAAGATAGCTATATTTCTACCCCTGGGCATTTTAGAAGAACAATAAAAAGCACTTTTGGTCTTGTTAAGAAGTTGGCCCGAAGAAAGCTCATAAGCATGAATAAAATCAAAGATTTTTTTAATGTTCTGCTTTTTACCATTACAAAAGATTAAAGTATCATCTGCAAAAAGTAAATGGGAAATTGGAAAACCATACCTGCCCAATTTATAATTTACAGATAGACTTTCAAATATAGCATTCAAACCTCTGCTAAGGACTTCTTCAGCCATAATAAAAAGGGCAAGAGAAAGAGGGTCACCTTGGTGAAGACCCCTCAAGCTCTGAAAAAAACCTTGAAGACTACCTTTAATAATGATAGAAAAGGATTGATTACAGAGACAAGCAAAAATTAATCTGTTAACTGCATAATTAAAACCATCTTTTGTAAAACTGCTATTATGAATTTCCATTTCATACGATCATATGCTTTGGACATATCAAGTTTGAAAATAATATTACCTCATGGAGAAGGTCTATCAATATCCTGAATCATTTCTTGATCTAAATTGATGTTATCAGTAATATTCCTACCCTTAACAAAACCACTTTGCTCTTCAGAAATAATGTTAGGCAATAATAGGTCTATTCTATCATACAATAAACGTGATATAATTTTTTAAAGAAAATTATAAAGGCTAATAGGTCTAAAATCCGAAAAGGATGTAGGGGAACTACATTTAGGAATTAAAGCAATGGCAGTAGCATTAACGACTTTAGGAATATCAGCATGAACAAAGAAAGAATTAATAGCATTTAAGAGGTCTTCTTTGATAATATCCTAACAAGAATGATAAAAATGTCCCGAAAATCCATCAGGACTAGGGGCACTATTTGCAGACATGCTAAAAACTACTTTTTTAATTTCATCCAAAGAAGGAGAGATAGAAATCACATTATTATCCTTTTCCGAAATAAGACAAGGAATATGATTGATGAGATTTTGATCTATATTACAATTAGAAGAGGATAAAAGTTCTTTAAAATGAGAAACAACAGCATTACCAATATCATCTCTCGATTCCAACCAATTACCTTGAGAATCTTGAATACGCGAAATACAATTTTTACTTTTCCTAGAGTTAGAAACCAGATGAAAGAATTTAGTATTATTATCACCTTCTTGAAGCCATTTAATACGAGATTTTTGACGCCAATAAATTTCTTCCTGAAGAAGAACAATTTGCATATCAACCTTAAGAGTATTAAGCTGAGTGGCTTGACCAATATCCCAATTATTTTGAAGGACTTCTTCAAGGCTGCTTATTTGAGGCTCAAAGTCTTTGATTTTTTGAAAAATATTTCCAAAAACATTTTTGTTCCAGTTCTTGAGAGAAATCTCAAGTCTTTTAAGCTTGAGAAAGAAAGCCGAAAGAGGATTAGAAGAAATAGGAATAGCCCAGGATTCAGAAACTACTCTTAAAAAATCAGGATGATGGACCCACATTTGTTGAAATTTAAAAGAAGAAAGAATCCTAGAATTATCCTTACCAAAAGTAAAGGGGAGGGGAGAATGATCAAAAGTTAGTCTAGATAAATGAGTAACCGAGGAAAAGACAAACTGAAAACTCCAATCAGAACTCAAAGGAACTCTATCCAAATGGGCATAAATACGGTTCAAACCTACTTGGTTATTACACCAAGTAAATTTATTTCCACTAAAACCTGCATCCAACAAACTCAGATCATTAATCATGCTATTAAAGTCAAAAAGGGATTCAATATTTACATCCCTACCACCCAACTTTTCAGCAGAATTAGAGATAACATTAAAATCACCTCCAACGCAAAAAGGACTTGAATAAGAAGAAAAAGAAGTACAAAGATCCATCCATAGGGACATACGTTCTCTGTTAGTACATTTTGCATAAATAAAAGCACATTTGATGGAAGGTAAACTAACAGAAGAGACATCCACTATGATCATTTGGTCAGAAGAAGAAACAAATGAAACTTGAATTTGATTCGTCCAAAATAACCATATCTTAGAATGAGAACAGGAAGAATCCAAGTGATTATCCATTCCTATAAAAGAACAAATATCCTGCAAAGAATCAAAATTCTTTTTAGGTTTAATTATAGCAGTCACCATAACTTTGTTAGATGCAATCAATTGCTTAAGTCTAGTTTTAGATGCAAGATTGCCAATACCTCTAATATTCCAAATAAGAAAATTATTCATCAATAACTTTATTATTTTCAGAAACCAATAGAGGAACCATAGTTCTAGATCGAGTAATTCTATCAATAAAATTCACATTCTTCCTCTTTTTGCTCTAAATTTTCTCTTAGGAGCTGTAGAGCACAAGTTAGAGAATAATTCAGATTAAAGCAATCTTTGAGAAAATTTTCTCCCCTCTTCCTTAAAAAGATCTATATCCTTTTTCAAGAATTGAGGAGTGTTAGAATGATATTCATAAGATTGAGAGGATTCCCTCAAAATATTCTCAGAATAAAAAAAATTTATTCAGTTTATAAGTCCCTTCCAATCTTCCACCAAGTTTTTTCCACATGTGATAATGTTTAAAAAGGTGGTTATTCAATCTAGACATTATGTTTTCTTTCACTTTAATTCCTTGTATTTCAGAAAAGGATAGCATATTTTCAAATTCCAGAATTTTTCCAGTTCTACTAGGTTCCAACCAACAATTTTCAGATGTATTCTCATGATTTAAATTAAAAACTTGATTTGTATGGGGAGAGCTATATACCTCATCCTCCGAAACTATCTCTGAGTCTGGCTGATTCTCTAAAAGATCATCAACAATTTTAAAAATTTTTCCAGTGGTCATAGAGTTTTCAAGAATATCTTTTAGTTGTTGTAATGAACCAAGACTCGAGATCATACCTGAGGAAGGGAGATGGATGATTTCTGAATAAGTGATAGGAAGATCAACCTTACCAATATTTTCCACAGCTACAAGAAGATCCGATGTCATATCATGAAATTTTAGAGTCGGGACTGTTACACCATCTTGCCTATAAACTTCAGCCATGCAAAAACTTGTGGCTTGAGCAAATAATATTCGGTCTCTTTGGAGTTGCTTGGAGCCTTGAATCTGATCTGAAACACTACTAGGAGGTCTAGTATCCTTATTAATCTCAATAATAGAAAGAAGCATAATATCTTGAGAGATCTTAATCGGGACTGCATCACCATCGATGATCAGATCTGCTTCTACCAAGTCCTTTTCTGCAGTATCTAACGGCAATAGAGAAGAAATATTTACAGATCTGAAATTCTGATCGTGGATCTGAACTGGGCTACAACCAGACATGATTTCTATTGGAATATCTTGCTGTTTTTCTTCATTAACAATGATAATAGATGGCAAAATACTGTTAGATGAATTAGAGAAGATACAAGTATCTTTATCATGGTTGTTTGGAGTATCTGTGGATATATCTACCAGAGGCGAGGAAGAAACTCCAACATCTTGTCCAGAATCTTGATCCATAGGATTCTTTCTTGTCTGGGATGATAGAGGGTGATCCTCCTTAGGTGTTTCCAACGTATGGAATCTCTTTAACACCCATTGCTTCATTTGGTTCTTTGGAGGTTCTTCAACCTCTTTTCTATTTGCAGATCTGCTAGTGTTGACTCTACCTATCGAACAAGAAGAAATCTCATGCCCAAGTTTTTTGCACTTCACACAATATCGAAATTTTTTCTCGTACTCGACTGATTGCCACACCTTCCATGATCTCCAACACCCAACCAAAAACGATCCCGGTTTTTTTTGAGAAGATCTATCTCCACACAGATTCTTGCAACACTCGGCCTTGTGAGAGATTTGGTTGCTCCATTGATCTTCAGCACTTTCCCAAAAATGCCACCAATAGAAATAAGTGCTGAATCATTGAATAGGTGAAGGGGATGGTTTGGGAAACTCACCCAAATTGGAACTATGGATGGTTCCATCCCCGATAAGAAAGAAGGGGTCCATTTGAAGAAGCGAAATAGAAAGCCATTGATGTATACTACTTCTTTAAGCCAAACCATTAGGTAATCTTCTTCCGATGAAAATCGAAAAAGAAGATGCCTAGCATCAAGAATTCCAACAGAAAAAGCAAGCCGTAAGCCCTCTTTTTTTTTCATATGGATCTTTATTTCATCCAGTTTAAGGCGTCCATAAGAACACTTTGCTATTAGGGAAAACTGGTGGGGAGCAGCAAGAATGGAAGACTCTTCTTCAGAAAAAAAAATGGCTGGTTCACCTCTATAAGAAACTGATTTTTTCAGTGGTGTAGAAGGAAGAAGAGAGGGGGTATTAACCAAGGAAGTAGATGAGGATTTTGCAAGAACTTCAGCAAAAGAGAGGGGAGGGTCTGGTGGTCTTGAGGAAGATGATCCTTCCCCACCGCCGGCAACCCTAGGGTTCGCCGTTGGAGCACGATCTCAAAGCTTTTGCTATCATGCACCTAAAAACCTTTTTTCTGCTAACATGCACCTCCAGAGCAAATGTAATAATTGTACCGGATTCTTGTTTTGGCCCCCAAATCTCAAGGACAACAATTAGGAATAGGTTATTTCAACCCAAAATTTCAGCATTTTTAGAGAGTGTTCGAGGGAATGAATTTCAGGATTAACAAAGTTGTGTTATCCTATTTCTTTTGATTCCTCCTTGACTATACATATATCCAAATGTACTTTTTAAAATTTCAAGGGTTATCAAGGAGGCCTGAAATATCAAAGTGAAGGGCACACCCATGTTCGAGGTAGTACAAAAACTCTGGTATCCAAAAAAGGCGTTGTGCATGTTTTTAAGGAAGTCAAATATGTCGCGGCTCACTCTTATTACTAGAAGAGTTTGCCCCAGACCACTTAGGGGTGTCAACGGGTTGAATTTAGGCCCCAAAACCTTCTTCTAAATGTGTTGGGACCGAGTCAAGCTAATTTAAAAATCATTAAAATTCAAGCCCAAGCCTGGCCCATTGATACCCCTATTACCACTACCACATTCCTTCCTTTTTGGGTATGTGACATCATTTATTTAGGTCAATAATGTAGGTTAGGAGTTAGGTTAGTACAAATGTGGGCCTCTCAACCGCCATACTGATAGATTCGAACTAAAGTTCTCGCCAGTTATCCACACTCTTCCAAATCCTCCCCAGTTATCCACAAAAACCCCATACATGCTTTAATTCATTGATAGCACAACATCACACTCTTTACTCCATTCTTTTCAAATCACAGTTATCAACACAAGGATCAATACTCATCCTCTAACCATCTTAATTCTACTGGGAAAGCTAAGGGTGCGTTTGATTTTGTAGAATTGGGGAAAGGAATTCTCAATCCATCCCATAATTCCAATTTCATTGTTTGGAGAACATTATATAAATGGTGAAAATGAAATTCACCAATTCCACATGGAATTGGAGTGGTGATTTCATAAGCTAAATAAATGCAATTTAAATCCTTTACAGAGGGGTTTTAATAGACAATTCCATTGTGCTATGAAATTGGAGGGGTTTTAATAGACAATTCCATTGTGCTATGAAATTGGATAGATAAGAGAGCCCGATAAAAACTATTCAACTCTCCATCTATAAAAATTGTTCAGCTCCACATCTCTCCATCTCGTTGTCAATAGGCCAAAGAGACATTGTTGTGAATCGGACAGCCACAACCAATGGGTAAGGTAATGTGTTAGTGTGTGTATCTAACTCATTGTGTGTGAGAGAGAGAGAGAGAGAGAGAGAAGGATATAAACTCATCTAGTGGAGAAGGAATCATGGTGGAATCGAGAGAGTATATAGGTCAACCTCATGTGGACCGAGTGTGTTTGTATGTTGACCTATGTTAGTGTATATGTGTGTGTTTAACCATTAACCAAAAAAATCAAATGTGTTATACTTACCCAGACTTGGATGGTTAGTGTCACCTAATTATTCACACATTGGTTAGCCGTTGCTAACCGTGAGTCCATACAAGTTTTCCTTCCTCTCACCCAAAGATAAACACTTTTGGTGAGATGGGTTGGGTTGGGTTCAGCCTCATGAGGACCGAGAGTGTGTGTTGGACTATGTGTTTGTGTGTGTTTAACCATTAACCAACAAAGAAAGTACATGGGGATTTCATAAACACAACACAATACATCTATAGCACATTATGGTTGAATTTCAAGCCTTGTAACTTAATTGAATGGGGAAGGTGTAGAGAATGCTGGTACCTATCGTTACAAAGCCATAGAAAATTAGGACGATCTTGTATTATTGTTTGGAAAGTATAAAGCGATTTAGGAAGGTGCAGAGAACGATATTGATGCTGACGAAATTATGCTAGATGAAGATGACGAAGTTATGCTAGATAAAGAGGCTTGTGATGTAGAACCAACCTCATTGGGGCTTGATGATATAGGTGTCGATGAAGCTATCAACACCCATACAACATGTGCACGAGCACAAGCTATAGCATCCTCATCATGACAATCCACCACAAAGAAGAGGGAAGACAAGTAGAAATAGCTGGTATTGCAGAGATGGATGAATCAATTAAAAAATATATGTTAGTTAAAGCAGAACAACTTTGTGCAAAAGAAGTGTATGAAGAGGTTTCCAAAGAGGTAGATCTTACTAGAGCGGAATGGCTAGATGCAAGCCCATTGATCATAAGTGGGAAAGTTGAAAATTTTGCTTGTTAAAGGATCTTCATGCTGAAGAAAAGTAGGATTAGATATTGTTGCACTTGAGTCGTCTCCTTTATTAGGATCCATATCAGTAGTTTAGTCATGCATGAAATATTTTTTTAATATTTTTCAGAAGACAAGTGATCATACTTTGTATGCCTTTGGACACATTTTCACGGTGGCTGTGTTTTTGTGATAGTGTTAGTATAAATATATTTGGACAAAGAATTCAATATAGGATATGATCGTTTTAGAGTAGCATACTACTAATATTTTGTTTATTCAAGATGTATTTGTGTAGATGTATTTCTATATAGTTTATTTATGTATTGATGGGATCTAATCCCAATGGATGATGTCTTGTATTTTGATGATATTTTTCACATAATTTTTATTTATCCAAATAGTGGAGTTGAAAATTTTGCAATCTAATTCCATATTTTCAGTAGTGCATCTAAACGATAGAATTTTGAATTCTGTGGAATTAAATTCAGTAGTTTTTAATTCCATGGAATCTAATTCTTTGGATCAATTCCAATTCTACCCTAAAATTCTTCTTTTTTTTTCCTTATTGTCCTTATTGAATAGAATCAATATCAAGTTATCAAATCTAAGCATCTCGTAGTAATCATGTCTTCGATTAGATTTTATCTCCAAAGGGGAATCTCTCCACACATACCCTTTTGTGTTTCCTAATCGCCTGCAAAGCACTAAAGTTGATGTTCAATATGATTATATTGCCTTGTATTGTGTTTCTCTTATGAAATTGAGGAGAATCAATATGTATTCAAATTATAGCTTTTGGGCATTAGGTATGCGGAAGTGCCTTACCGGATCTTCTAGAAATCAAGAATTATTTTCCCACTCAGACATCTTGCTAGGGCTTCTCATTCACCTTCCTTGGACGTCTTGATGAGGCTTCCAGATACAACTAATTGTATTCTTGGGTTACCACCTGTTCCAATTTGAGTATCGGATAGGACACCTAATTATTAATTTCAAATATAAGGTATGTTGCGGAATTTGTCCAAAGATCAATATTCAATGACAAACATGATGACAACCAAAATGAGAAAATGACATAGAGAAATAAAACAAACAACAACGAATGTAATTACACAAGACACAAACAATTACATGATTTGGGCTAAGCCAACGTTCACAGGGCGATGAAAATCTTTGAGAAATCAGGAACCGTTTTCCCGTTCACCTTCCCTAGATGTCTTGCTAAGGCTTCTAGATACAACTAATTGTATTCTAAGGTCACCACTTTTTCCAATTATGGGATTAGATAAGACACCTAATTTTAATTTTAAATATTAGGTATGTTACGGAATTTACTCAATGATCAATCAAAAACAAACACAATGACAACCAAAAAGAGTAAATGATAGAGTGAAAATATACAACAAAGAATGTAATTACACAAATGCAAACAATTACTTGATTTAACCTAAGCTAACAGTGACGGGGCAATGACGACCAGAGTTCGTCACTATGAGAAACATAAAGAGATTACAAAGATCACTCTCTCATAGCGTCTCATATAAAAAAAATTAATTGAAAACCTTAAACCGTATGGACGCACGTGTGCGTGTGCCAAAATTTTTTTTCTCTGAGGTGGAGGCCCCGAACCCCCAAACAATATTCAAATATATGCCCTACTCCTCTTTCTCGTAATCACGCCATCAGTTGTAATTGGAAAGGGAAGCACTGCTTCAACTGCTCATATTTAAACTTTGTTAGCTTCATATAAGCAAAAGAAAGAAAGAAAAAAGTTCTGAATACAGATATTTTCACCCGGTTACTCTTTGATTCATGTGAAGGATTTTTTTTTGCACAACTCAATGCCCATGTAACAAGATTGTTAAGCAAAAAGTTGATCCCACTTTGTTTTCTTCCGACATTTGTAGTATTATGTACAATATTGCTTGTACTAAAGCTGCTAAGAAGGTTATAAAATAATGGGTTGATATTTATTTTAGAACCTTCTTAGGGATTTTCTTAATGATTCCATAGTGTTATTTATTATTACGCCAAACAATGAGATCAACGTATCTCATTTATCTTATTCTAAATTCAATCGTAAAATGTTATTTATTATTTTGCCAAACAATGAGATCAACGTATTTGAAGGGGAAAATTCCCACAAACTCGCCACGCGTTAGTAGTTGATAGAAGGTAGAGAAGAAAGCACTTCAACTGTAGAAGAAAAGAAGAGGGTCGGGTGTGCACCTGAAATAGACTCCGATGATCAAGTCAGTATAAGAAAGAGACGATGAATAGTAAAACACTGTAACACTGAAATATTGTGAGATAGAACTCTGAGATGGAGGTTTTTGTATTATGTCTCTGGATAAACACTGGAAAATATGCTCCAAAATCTCTGATCCTATGCATTGGGTCTCAAGGGGGTATTTATAGGTTTCAGCTCAGGATGCCCATAGATGACCATCGATGGCTTGGATGGCCATGCCATTAGCTTTACACTCATTACCAAATATGTCAGACATATCTAGAGCATTAAGTGTTTATACGCGGGAGCCTACAATCTCTAAGTCGGTTTCGGGTTGAAAACCCATCTGAAGTGACTAGCAATAAATGCTAGGACAGTGCTTTCCACCTAACATCAGAAACAAATAATCGCCTCCTGAGGATCGGGTCTTGATAGTCGGTCTCGCTATCGACTAAAGCACGGGTTTGTTGTTCACAACGAAGACGATATCGTTGTCTCGACAACTACAAGTTCGTTGTCTAGGAGACAACGTTATCGTTGTGCAGAGCACAACGAGTCCATTGTCATGCACACAACGAATAAGTACTCAAAAGCACATACGAGCTCGTATCCACTATTATAACATCAAAAACATGATTGTAGTCACAACATACATATTTAAATACGAATTTTATCCTTTACACTTAGCCCCTTTATGATGTTTTGAACGTAGTTCAAAATTTTGAACGCAGTTCAAAGCGTCATAAACCTCTTTGCATTTCAGGAGAAGAATACCGTAAGTCACAGAAATTGCTTGTGCTCCATTCTCCATTTTCTGCTGTTTATTACTCCATTGTATAGTCACTGATCTCTTACTTGCACTATACGCAAAGATGTATTGCCGTGCCAGCCGTAATATGTTCACAAATCTACAATGCCTCATTAATGTATGACAGACTGTCATCATTGCTTTGCACGAAACTCGAGACGTTTCATTTGCTCTGACGGTTACTCTGTCTTTAAAAGACAATCATGCCCTTGTTGTCGCTAATGTGTACGTCTGAAATGAAGGCTAATTTCATCCTAAAGAAAGATTAGTCTGACATGCTATATTTAAAATTTATGGAAATGATTATCTTACCCCTACATTTACCCACGTGAATGGTTACGATTGGGGCTATGCCCGTCTTTGCACTCTGGAATTGCCTATAAATAGAAATGTGAAGAACTTCTTCTCTCTACTCAAACTTGCACTATTACTCTGCCGGATTTGCATCTTTCGACGATTTGTAGCTCCTTGCTCTCTCTTTGCTTAGCACCGCATTCTGCTTGGTAAGACTTTCTTCTCTGCTATTTGCTCTAGTTTGTCATTTCATTCATAGCTACTGGTTGTTCGTTTGCCCTTAGCCCCTTGCTGATTTTCTGCGCCTTAACACACTTGGCACATTACTAATTCCCTCTCTATACTTGTTTTCATTCTACCATCAGCCTTTGCACCATGTCTGCCGAAATCGTTAGAGTTGATAGCGATGATGAAGTCAGTTGCTCTGTTAGCACTCCTCACGGTGCGATTGCTACTGCTCTCAAACCCAAACCAAAACCAGTATACAAATATGCTCTTGACCACTATAGAACTCGATACGAAATTCCTCCTTATGTTTATCTTCATTTTAATGAAGAGGACATCCATCCTGACTATCGCTCCTTCTGCACTACTATTTACCTTGCTCAATTCGAAACTGGACGACGATTTCCATTAGACCCCGTTGTTGATTCCGTCCTCGCTGTCGTTCAAATAGCCCCTGGACAAATGCACCCAAAATTTTACAAGTACATGTCTCTGATGACCAAGTTCAACAGAGACAGATATAATATACAAGCTAGACATGTCTTCCACTTCCACCACACTGTGAAGTGCTGAGGGACCCCCCGAGGATAGAGACAATACCTACTTCACTTAGAGTCAGAAACCCAAGATCCCTGATTTCGTCACACACCTCCCCGATATAGAAAGGGACTGGAAAGAATTACCCTTCATCAACTCCGGTGCATGGAGAAATGAAATCGCCCATCCTATTCCCAGCGAATTCTCCTTAGATTTGCTGAATTTGCTCTACTTCTGCTACTACATTTATACATTTCTGCCACTACTGATAACAATTTCTTCTGCACAGAAATCTCCAAACCACGATTCACTGAACTTATGCCCGCGGAAGAACAACCTCTACGGGATATCCGCAAAGAGAAAGGGGACGAATATATTACTTGGAAGCCACTGCCAGCTCCTGAGTCTACACTTGCTGCGGATAACACTCTTCAAGATCTTAATATTAATGCACCTGAACAATAGGTTAGAGAAAGAATGGTTGAACGTATGACATTATTGCACAGAGCACCATGATCAACCCGTCCTCCTCGCCTTACCACAATAGAGAAGAAGGCTGATAAGAGAGAAAGAGAAACAACTCTCAAAACACTAAGAGCAAAACGAGCTAGACGAGAAGCAGAATATGACCAAAGGCTTCGAGAACAACAAGGAAAAGAGAGAGCCGCCACAACTTCTATTTCACCCGAGAGAGATAGCGACGAAGAACTCTTTGGCTCAGACGACTTACTAGAAGATGGTCAACCTCTGGTCACCAGAATGAAGACTACCAATACCATGATTCTGACCCCTTTGCTTACTCTTGCTACTACTGCTGCTCCTGATCCCAACGCTGCCTCATCTTCTGCCCCACAATGAGAAAAAAATACAACGAAAAAATTTGCCGAGGAGTGGAATCCCGTCTTCCCACGCGGATACACACATCCCACAATTGCTCACATGACGATGGATCGTGAATTTATAGCCACATCTATGCTCTTCGCAATGAGGCTACCCGAAGACATCGCTACAACGAGAAATCTACACTTCATGGGGAAGTTCGGCGCTGCCACCCGAGCTATTACCACGGTAAGGATTATACTTTCCTTTACACACTTTTATAATCAATCTACGCACCTCCATACTGATAACAGTCCTCTCTTCTAGATGAGTAATATGCTTGTTGAGATGTATGAAGACTATAATAACATCAGAAATACATCCACCAGACTAAAGGAGAGGGTCTTCGATCTGGAGAAGACAAAGGCAGAGGAGGCAAAGATGCTAAACCATGAACTGGCGAAGATGCAGACGAAATTAAAAAATGCTGAAGACAAACTCTCCTCAGCGATCACACAATGAGACACAGCTTAACAAGAGGCTCGCAAAGCTGAAGAAGGAGAGAAGAAAGCACTGGAACAGGTTGAAAAAGTCATCCTCCAGAGCAGCGAACTAGACGAGATCTCCAATACACTGTGCAGACAGCTCGAAACATCTGAGGCAGAAAAAGAAACCTTGGTGAAACAGCTTGAGGAGGCAAATGCCATAAAGGAGAAAGAGATCGAGGCCGCAAAAGAGGCTCTAACGGAAACTCTCTGCATCCACTTCCAAACACAGATGGATTAGCTGATAGATGAAGACCGGAGAGAGACTGAAGACATAATAATGGGGCAACTCCGAGAACAAGGAAGACTAACCGATTCTCAGTCTGATACCACTACTCAGGAAGACGCTCAAGAAGATACTTAGCATGGCGAAGAAGAAAGAAATTAAAGGACCTCTTCTACCCACTGAACCAGCTCCTGATACACCTGCTTAGCCTACTGATTCTCCATTGAAACTTACTACTGTAATTGTTATGATAGATGATGATCCCGTTGTATAGCTTTGCCCGCTATCGCTTTACTTCGTTGTAAATTGTTCATAAGTGAAATAGTTTTTGGCACATATGTCTCATTCACTATTTTGCACTTTTTGACACTTGCACAAAAAGCATATAATACGCATATATCATAGGAAAATAAGATAGAATAATTCATATGCTCTATGTGATGACAATACACACTTAGTATGGACACAAAGGAAAGCTATTGGAACTCACACACCCAGGAAATGACGCATGAATATATCGAAGAGATAAGACACCATGCTTGACACTATACAAACTATTTATCCCAAATCCTTAATGGACCCGTAGTAGGGCATTATGGTAACAGGCTCAGATAACATTGTAGACCACTCGTTTGCCTGAGACAATGGCACTGACGGATTCACAGATGCCCCACATGAGTATTAAAGATTTGATGATCAGTTATTTGATAGCACATTTACGATATTATATCATTCGATTACTCATAGAGACGACCTCATGCACCAAAGAAAAATGATGCAAAACTGATAAGCTAAACGGAAGCTGAAGTAACATAATTATCACTGACCTTGGTATCTCCGGATCTTATCTCTATTACGCTATACTCGTATTATTGGAGATCACTCTTGTTTGTTAATCACTAATTATACTGAAAAGGCACTAAACACCAGGATAAGATAGACAACGAAAGTGAGTTTATGCTAGCGAGATCATGTCAACGAGTCTGAGATCGAGACAACGAGGACGAGTCCTCTCCAAGCAATTTCTTCCTTAGAACCCTAGGTTTTCTCTCATCTCTTTGCCAAATTAGGTTTAGAACCCTAAAACCCTCAAAATAGAACTTATATTTATAGCCTAAGGGTATAAAACCCTGATTTTCAAACTTTTTAAAAAATTATGGGTGCGACTACGATCGATCACACCTACATTGCGATCGATCGCAACTCTAGTGCGATCTATGTACCTGAGGGTGATCTATCGCAAAACACACATAGAGATTCTGTAATTTGTTGATTGAATGCGATCGATCGCACCATACCTACGATCGATCGCAGATAACCCAGCTCATGATTTCTCATCAGAAACAACACCGGCATCCTTTCTTCTTCAACTTCAGCCCATCAGCATACTTATTTTACTTTAAAATATTTAAGTGAATGTTTTATTTACTTTAAGCTTTAAATTAAAATAAGAAAGTACCCTCCCCCCATTGGGATTCAATAAAAAATACTAGAAAATCCAATTCCTTATAAATCAAAATCTCATTTTCCAGTTTTAGGCTAAAAACTGAAAATCTCGTTCATCGTAAGATTTTCGATAGACGTCTATACTTAATAATAAAATCTCATAAAATCACATACCTTTATTTAACCTATAAACATCCATTTCCGAGAAAAATCATCTCTAAACTCAACAATTTATGTTTTTGCTAAAACCACACCCCTTCTAGAAATTCTGACATTCCTGCACTTAGTCATTTTAAATATTTAGTTAAGATCATTAAGGAATAAGGCATCACATATATTAAAACATGTTTTTGACCATTTAAATCCTTATTAATCGTATTGATGACATGAAGAAAATTTTGGTCTCTACAATAACGGATCCATGGGTGCCAAATCTCCAGTTATTTAAACCTCATGTTCGGCAGCCTCCCCCTTCGGATGATATGCGAGTAGCTAATCTTATTGTTTCGACTAATGATTGTTGGAATGTGGCACTCCTCGATGATCTTTTCTAGAGGTCAACCATTAAATAAATCTGCAAACTCCCTCTCAATGTCTCCAACTCCATTGATAGATTAATTTGGCACCATTCTCATTCCGGTAGTTTCAAGGTGAATACTACTACTCACCATGCAAAACAAATTGTCATATCCAAGAGGCCCTCTTCTAGCAACCAAGCTTCTTCGTTTGGCCGTCTATGGGCAAAATTTTGGCGCTTCCCTATTCCACCCAAAATCCAAGTTTTTGTGTGGCGAGTCTGTCACAATGCCTTATCAGTAAATACCAACCTTTGGAAAAGATCTATGAGGGTCGATGACTGGTGTCCCCTTTGCAGGAGTGGGGATTGCTGTAGAGACCCCGAATCTTTTTCATGTTTTTACTTCATTGTATTAGGGGTATTATAGTCCTTGTGATGTTTTGATGTTTATTGTATTATATATTTATTTGGTGTGGTGTAAACTAGGCTTAATCAAACTTGTAACGGAGTGATGTCATATCACACCCTAAACTTTAGGAAGCTCTAGTTTTGGCACCGTTTACCGGAATTGAGTGATTCTTAAACCATTAGAAAGGTGTGGGAACCCTCTTCGAAGTTCATGTTTAATGTTTTTCCTTATTTTGAGTTTAAGCCAAGTCAATGGTGGGTTTTATTTGATGGAAATGCAGATCAGTCAACTTTGGGGACAATTTAGTCTATTAATTAAGTGAAATTTAGAAATTCTAAAATAGTAGAAATGTTCGTTTTCGAAAGATGAATCCAACGCAAGTTGAATCGTCGAAATCCGACGAACGAGTCAAAAGTTATGGCCGAAACAGTAAAGCGGGTCAAAAATCTATAGGCAACCGATCGCTCGGTCAGAAGTAGCGATCGATCGGTCCAAAACCGATTGATCGGTATCTATCGACTGGTCCAGAATTTTATATGGGAAAAATTTCCAGAAAATGCTTTTTTGACCGATCGACCGGTCAAGAGCACCGATCGCTCGGTTGAGAACCGATCGCTCGGTCATAACCACCGATCGCTCGGTCCTTCGTGTTTTTGCAGAATTTTAGTAAGGGCTTTTTGGTCTTTTTTTCTCAGACCTTGGGGCTATAAATAGGGGGTTCTACTCGAAATATTAAAATACCCTACCTATTTCTAACCTAATTTGGCAAAAAGGGGGAGAAAACCTAGGGTTTGAGAGAGAGGGTTGCTTGGAGAAGAAGGAGGTTGCTAAAAGATTGAGAGGAAATCTTGGAGATCATCTTCAAAGCTTCTCCAAATCTCCTCGGGAGCGTTTTGAATCCAAGGGAAGAATTCCTAAGGTCGATATACTATCCTAATCAACTTTATTTTAAGGTTTTGTGAATGTTAAGATAATAGAAATGATAGAAATAGAGCTTAATTATGTTTTCCCTAATTTTCTATGAAGTAAACTAATTTTGGATTGAAATGTGGATGGAAATGTGGATTAGAATGTGGATGGAATGTATGGAGGATGGGAAATGTATGGAGGATGGGATTAATATGTGGATGTGAATAGTGAATTGATTGTATGGATGAATTATGGTTTGATGAATGCTTGAAAACATAGAAGGGAAATGGATTCATATTATGCGTACACAAGGTGTTTGTGAAATGCTTGAAAGGATAAATGCTATTATACTCTTATGAAATGGTGGTAAATTGATTATGAATTGCGATATGAATTATGATAGGATATGTATATGCGAATTATTTGTTAAGTATGTCTAATTATTTGCATGGAAATTAATAGTCGGGAAGATAAGAACTTAGAGGAACATCTCTCAAACCGGGAATTCTCTAACTATTTGGTATGGGACAGTATAGTGGAGTTTCAATGGTGGGAGATCGGAATCTAAGCAATTACTAACTCGAATGTTAATTTCAACACTTAAGTACACAAGCACGTGTATGTTAAGATAAGAGTCTCACAAGTCACACATGTGGACCACAAGCATGAGCATGACATATGTATGACATTCTGAATAAGCATAAGCATGACATGGTCCGTATCCGCCAAGAACAGTATGTCAACCTGATTCTTAGACATGGTCCGTATCCGCCAAGAACGGCATGTCAACCATATGATTTCTAAGGCATGGTCCGTATCCGCCAAGAACGGCATGTCTCATTACTGTGTGATCTGAATAAGTGCATAAGCATAAGCATCTCCCAAGCACGTGGTCTTATAAGCATAAGCAACTCATAAGTGTATTGTCTTCCAAGTCTAAGATTCTCACAAGTACACGAGTCAAGGTGATGATATGATGTATATGCGCACACGTTTTTCCGCACTCTGATTATGTTATTATGTTATTGGATATGTTTCTAACTAAATGCAGGTGTATTATTAATGTTGGTTGGATTTTATATACACCGAGTACTTTTGTACTCAGCCGGACTTTTGTCTTGGCAGGTTTAGAGCAGGAGTACATGGCGGAGCCGTGAGTTGAGGAAACTTACATCGAGGAAGGAGGAGAAGGTGAGCCCATCGAGGAAGGAGCCGGAGTCTTGGGTGTCTATACTTCTTAGTTTATGTTTTGTTTAGTTGAGAGAGTTTTGTAATAGACTTTTAGAGGATGTTGCTCGGTAGACTTTTATAGTTGTGTATCAGACTCTTTAGTTTTAGAGTGAGTTGTATATGTTTACCGTAGACTTTTGCTATTTGATTATAGTTTATATACTAGAATTTTATTATCCTCATTTTTGGAGACTCGTGTAGTAAGCCTTGTATGCATGGATTTTAAGCAGGTTAAGTAATGTGGCGATCCCAAAGTCCTATTTTAGCCTTGTTGGATTTTTGGGGTCGTTACAATTGCAGCTCGTAATTGACAGGGGCATATTCTTTTTTGCATATCGACCGCCCTGTTGGTGGGATCAGCTCGGAAGGCTAAGGCGGAAGCAATTCGAGCAGACGTCTGGCTGGCTTCTTCGAGGCAATGGCGTCAAGTGGTGGTGGAGTCTGATTCAAAAGAACTGATTGACCATCTCAATATGGTAGCGTAGGAGTATAATTCAGAAGTTCATCCAATCATGGAAGATATAAATTTTCTGATTCGTTTATGCAGAATTGTTAGATTTAATTTTGTAAATAGTCAGCCAACACTATGGCCCATGAGTTGGCCCAGTCAGCCCTGAATGTGAGTATCCGTGGCCTAGCCCGCTATGGGCCTACTGATGTTTCTGTAATTACCCCTTAAGTTTTTCAGTGAAGTTTCTTTTTATCCAAAAAAAAACAAAAAAAAGTAGGGCTAGCTTTCCTCTCTTTTCTTTAAACCTTATTATAGCTACATACAGTAAGGTTATTGAAAATTTTCATCTTTTTCATCACAACACAAATGCCTTTGAATTTCAAGATGCAAAACCAAAAGCTTGTTCTAGAAGTGTATTATTTTTTGATCCGTTCAGCCATGTGATATCTAGATTGTTGGTCAATCATGTATTGTTTCAGGCAAAGAAAAATGGATCTCAAGATAGTTGGTCAATCATGTATTGTTTCAGACAAAGAAAAATGGATCTCAAAAATCAAGTGTCCGAGAAAAACCCTCAAGCACTCAAAAGAACGCAACATGTGTCTAGGTTTTATTTTTGGTTAGTTTTTTTTAATGAATTTTAATTTGATTAGCATTAACAATGTGCCAACCCAACATTATGGGACACATGTTGCATTTTTTTCTTTGAGTGCTTGTTATAAACCTAACCACTCCAAAAATATCTAAAGTGATTAAGGAGTGAAAAGCGAGGCTCGTATATGATTGGGGACCTAACATACCACCATGCTCTGCAGCTGAAGTCCACAGTGGCCCACTCTGTGTGGCTTTCACTGGCCTTTTTTTTTTAAATAGCCTATGACATTTAGGTAACCCTTTTCCTATGGTGACTCTCATCTTGACCCATAACATCCAGGTAACCCTTTCTTAGGTCACCCCCTAAGACTCATAACATCTTAGGTCGCCCCTCTAAGACTCACACTCAAAACATAGTACGAGCTCTGATACCATTTATTATGAACTTAAAAAATACTCCAAAAATCTACAAGTGATTAAAGAGCATTAAATTAGGCTCATATATAATTGGAGATTTTAACATTTCTCCTGTACTTGCCGTAGAAATTGGCATGAGATTGTCTCTAGCATATGCTACTAGAATAAGGGTTTCTAGCTCCACACATCATCCAACATGTGGCGATAAAAAGGGAGATAGATATCAAGTGGGGAGAAGTCAAGAGAAGAAAATGAAATGACTTCAGCCCTTTTATCGCCACATGTCGGATGATGCGTAGAAGCTAGAGTCCCTTTTTCTAGCATGGGATTGTCTGTCAGAAAATTGGTCTCAAGCTCCCACACATCATCCGACATGTGGTGATAAAAAGGAGAGAAGTCATTTCATTTTCTCCCATGTTTTTGACTTCTCCCATGCACTTGAGATCTCTCCCCTTTTTATCGCCACATGTCGGATGATGTGTGAAGCCCGAGACCAATTTTTTGGCATCTACCAGAGACAATCCCATGCCATAGAAATCATGTGTGTACAAAAAATTTCAAACCATGATATTATAAGAGCCTATTTTAGTACCTTATGGGGATCTTGATTAACCACGAGATTACATATGTCCCTTCTTCATGAAGAACGACTTGTCTCAAGTTCTTCCTTTTCTTTTTTACAGAACTTTTGATTTTGCTTGGTCATTGATCGTTCCAGAGGAGGACAAAAATGTAATTCTTCTTGAACATAATCTAAACAAAACTTCTCTGCTCTAAAATTCTTCTTTGAGATAGTCATTCCACTGTCTCTTTCAGGCACTAGGACTTTTAAAAACGTTCACATGAGATGTTGAATTCTGGCGAGTGATCAAAAATACAAGTCTCAATTTTGATTTAATCACAATAAGAATTATTGAGGAACTATAATCAACGAAAGAATAGTCTCTGCTGACGACAAAAATTCAGACTTGTCGCCACTTCAGTGTGCATCCATGTTGAATTTAAACATTCCTCTCTCCGGGCATTCCAAGCATGTGGACAACCGGGAAATGTCGTTCTCTTGAGGTCATGTTAAGCATGAGGGACCTTGGTGGAGTGTGGCTGTCGTTCTTGTCCGGGTTTCCCAGAGTGAGGCTGCTGGATCCGCCGACTTCCCACGAGGCGGTCTCACCAGTAGGGTTTGTGGTAGAGTGTGACCCACTTTCTAGTGTGTTGCGATGTGAGTTTCCCCCACTTTTGCATCTCGACTACTCAGCGCGGTGCTAGTGGCCAGGAGGTTTTTGGGAGGAGTGTGACCCCTACTTTATTTTCCGGTAAGACGTCTGGACTAGGTAGCGGATGCTTTTGTCGCCTTAGGTGGTGGAATCTTCGTCAAACACCTACGATCCCCTTCAAGACAAGCAGTATGAATGTACAATACCTGTCATGCAGCTGATTCATTCTCTTGGGGGTGGCATGGAACCTATGTTTTGGAGGACACTGAAGTGTTTGTAAAAGGTTATTGATGAAAGTAAAGGATACAAATCAAATCAAACACACACCAAGACCCATACCAAACCAAGTCTAGAGTAGGTGCACTTGATCCAGAGTTATCAGAGCCATGGTTCATTAGGAGGACTCTGAACCAGAGACTTCCATTAATGGTGGACCTTGAAGCTCAAGTAAGAAGATGATGACCCATACCCTAGACACCCAAAAAGCTGTCCATGGTCGATCCAGATCCACAAAAGCTTGGAAATGGATTTCGGTTCAGCTCCAGATAAGGTTGCAGAATGTCATCGGACTTCTCAATCATCCATCGTAGAACAATCCTCATGTGGACCTTTCGGGAATCCAGATCAGGTCGAACAATGGATTTGTCCAATTGATAGAACCATCTTGGTGACCATTCGATCTCGGGTGGAAACCTACCATATCCACATGATGGATCTTATAAGGATCATCTACACCCAAACAGGATATCTTGTGGATTGGCTTAATTTGGACAAGCTTAAACTTGTGACCAAACAAAGTTGAAACATGATAAAATCAGATTAATAATAATTTTGTGACCAAACAGATTTGGAATAAGTTAATTGGATTAACTAAAAACTTGTAACCAAACATGGTTGATAACATAATTGATTCTGACCAAATCATAAATAGATTCTATGCAAAATTGATTATGGATAAAACTAGAATCTAGAACCAAACAAAATAGGAGCTGGAATAGGTTGGAACTGGAGTAGATCTAACCCCGCAACCAATTAAACCTGAGGGGTAAAATGGTAAATTTAAAAATTGACCAATAAATCAGATAATCTCTTTCCATTAACTAGTTGGGACTTTAGGACACCTAGATAATTGGCAAACCATAATAAAATGGTTATTTATATGTATACTTAATTTTTCAAGGCATCCTAAAGGAAGATCAATACCCCGCCTTCTACCGAGTAGTGTAAGCATATTGGGAAGACCGGAAGAAATCCAAGCTGAGTTGAATCTCAAAAATAGAGCTACCACATCCCTTGCACAGGGGAGGCTTCGACTATCTTCAAGAAAGACTCATTTATAGCGCCTCTCAGCGATTCTAAATTATGATTAATTAACTTAATTGCTTAATTAATTATCTGTTTGTGTTTCTAAGTGACTGTGTGTAGGAATTTAACCCAATTTACCTAACATGGTTTCGGCCTACTCGGAGCTACAAATTGTCCTTGATTCCCAAAAGAAGGTGGCTCCCTTTTCCAATCCTGCCACATTTAGGGCTGTAAACGGAGCGGATAGTATATATCCGAATTCGTATCCGATTATATATTCGGATATCCGAATCTAAATAAATATCCGGCGGATAGTGAAATATGATATCCATATCCGACTCCAATTAAAATATTCAGATTCGGATAGTATCCGAATTATCTGATTATTTTTGTTTTAAAATTTAAAAATATAAATTAATATTTAAAAATGTAAAAATATATAAATTTTTTATTTAAAATATATATTTTAAAGGTTATATTAATTTTATAAATTTAAAATATATTATTTATATATATTATATAATCAGACGGATATTTATCGGATTGGATATACCAATATCTGGATCTGTATCCGATTATAAAAGGATAGTATTTTACTATCCGAATCTGCTCCGCTGGATACCTATTCGGATAATTATCCGGCTAAAAGGATTCGGATGTGAATCAGATACAGATAATATCCGCATCCGTTTACAGCCCTAGCCATATTAGTGGCTCCTATCTCGGCACCAGCCGTCTCTTAATGAGTTCATCTTATATTCTACACCAACGAAATTAGCGAGTAGGCCCGCCTCGTTAATCAATAAAGCATGAGGCTAGCTGGTAAAAGTCGAGGAGGCATGGCCCCATGTAGGATGATGAGACCTTCAAATATCGATGCTAATCAATGGTATGTGTTCATCCATGTATATCGAATCTTCAAAAAAAAAAAAATCTCCCCGTACATGGCTAGAGATTTGGTAGGGTTACGAATTACGATGAGTGACCAAATGGTTCATATCTAATTGTTGTTTTAGATGTTCTAAGTCATACTATGGACAATGCTTATATTGAACTCGTTATAGATTTTCAAATGAATTATCCGAGAACATCGAGATACCCATCTCGAATGGAAAGAACACCAAATCCGATAACATTAGCACCAAAAATTGGATTTATTCAATGCATACTTCGCGAAATTCTCATGTCAAACACAAATTTTGTTGTTGACTTGCTTCAATTAGGAAAAATTAATCCCTCCCCCAATCCAATTCTCACTATTACTCATAAGAAGTCTTGAGTTAAACCATTAATTGACTAGTTCACCCCCCCCCCCCCCCCCCCCCCTATCCCTTTTGATAGACTTAATAAAATCTAAAATCAATTTTTTTAATATTTTTTTTGTGGTATCGCGATTACGGCTAGGCTGCAATATCTGCAATATCGATTAACTGTTTTAGTATTTGTTCATTGATTAGAGGTTAGAAGTCTAGCATTGAAAACTGGGTTAAACGGTGAGTATTTCAATGGATTCCAAACCACTCATATGGGAGATACACACTGTGACTGGCAAGTGTAAAATCAAAGGATTTGTAATGATCCTCAAATTAATGTTGAGTAGGCCAAGAGTGGATTATTTTCTCCCCATCTTCGCGCGACATTTACGCCTAACTTCCTCGCAATGAAAAACAAACATCTTTACCAATCACAGCACAAGAGAAATGAGCTCTTTACTAATGAAGTCAAAGTCTAATTCACTTAAGTGAATTGGAATCCACAGATTAAATGAGCCATTGCTATCAAGTCAAGCTTCCTACCATTCCCACCGCTTTGTTTTAAAAGTTAAAAAGCTTGGATTAAGGAAATGGGCACTTTGATTAAGTCAATATATATATCAGTAGAGTCATTTCCTTGCACCTTCTAATGTCACTCCCTAACAAAAGCTAATCAGGTTTCTCTTTGAGACCTTCCAAGATACTGCTTCTCATATCTCTTTAAGAGACTCTTGTAATTGTCATGTTACTCGGCTGACCTAACTCCATTTTTGGTCTACATGTAAGCCAAAATCTCAACTGCGATTAATTGGCTAAGTCTAGGGCGGAGCTAGGATATTCTTATAGTGGGGGCACACAGTTGTAATTGAAAATTGTAATAATTATTGATAGATTTGTGAAGAATTATTAGGTAGGTATAGAATATTCTGGGTTTAGGGATTCAGAGACGTAGCCCTCAATTTTTTTTTAATGACTAAGTTATTTTGTCATTTCATCCATACATTTCGTACATATCTTACAGGTATTATTTCTCCTTGCTTACGAGACAACTATCTCCTTGCTCTATAGATATGCCTTGTTAAATAATTAAATAATATGATATAAAAGATATATTTTGTTTTGAAAAGTTTAGGGGACAGTTGTCCCCTTGCTCATGGCTATGTCATATTAAATAGTTAAATAATATAGTTTAATTTTTTAGGGGGTAATCGTCCCTTGTCCATGATTATGTTCAATTAAATAATTAATCAACTTAGTATAAAAGATATTTCTTTTATGTCAAGGAGTTGGGATCATAGTCAATTGCAATTAAACTCGAGAGAGTTCAATCGCACCCACATGTCAGTACATGTCTCTTTTAACCCCGATTAACTATGGTTAATATTCACTAATCCTTTGGGTTTAACAATCTAACCTTGAGTTTTAGAAAAATTTTAGCCCTCCAACTTCGATTCCCGTCCCGTTATGAGTGCAATTCCAAGTTTTCACAATTTGACAGATTCAGACTCAAAGCTTAGGGGCACCGGCCTCTATTCCCATGCCATATTTTAAAAAAAAAATATATATATATATATATATTTTACAAAATCTCAGTGGGGGCACGTGCCCCAACAAGCCCTCAACTGGATCCGCCCTTGACTATGTCGACTAATCTTGTTGTTTTAAGCTTATATCATAGTAAAAGCACACTCACACTATCTATATATATATATATATATATAAACTTTTTTTTTCAAGTTAGGATAATATGTAAACTTAAAATTAATTTTTAGGATAAAGCTTTTGAGACCCCCTTAGGGTCGAGACCACTGAGACCGTGCTCTAAGAGCACGAGATTTCAGGTGGGCCTACCATGTGAAACGGGCCCACTTGAAATCCCATGCTCTTAGAGCATGGTCTCGGCCCTAATGGGGTCCCAGTAGCAAAGTCTAGCTTTGGATTGTCTCTAGCGAAGTTGATGAGAGTTACCTCGGGAACAAAACGCTCGGGGTTCCATAGAATAGGGGACAAGTGGTGGAGAAGTCAAAATCATGGGGCCCATGATTTTGACTTCCCAACACATAATAAGACATGTGGCGATAAATGTGTGAGAATAAGGGGGAGAGATATCAAATGGGGAGAAGTCAAAATCATGGGGAGAAAATAAAATGACTTCTCCCCCATTTTTTACGCCAACTGTCGTACAATGCATGGAACCCCGAGAGGGGTTTCTGGCTTCGCCAAAGACAATCCAAGGCTTTTTATTATATACAAGTGAGTTTTGTTTTTCAAGATGGCCTGTATTGCTTGCAAGTAGATTTTCTGGTCAAACGTTTGCTGTTTTTGCACAAGCAACTTTACCAACCAAGCAACCATAACGAGTGAGTTGATACATGTTACAGCTCTGATAGGATGAGGAAAAAGTTGGTACAGTAGACCCTCTTGTAATTAATAACCTTGGTGGAAAGAAATTATATTAATTATAAGAGAATATTATATACAAGAATCACTATAATGGTCCATCAAAAATTTTCTTTTTAGTTTAATAAAGTTAACCCAATTTTCGAAGAGAAGAAGAAATATCATTTATTTTGGGAAGAGACAAAATTTCGTTTGAACTCTATTTTTATGGGATTGTCTCTTTAACTTTTGTTAAGCATTTTGAAGTCTTTATTCAATGGTTTTTTTTTTAGTTTTATCTTTTTAAAATATCTAAAATTGTATATTATATATGGTAATTTATTATACATAGCTAAAAATACCTAAAATAATTTTATCTCTTTCTCTTCCCGATACCTAAACCATCATAAAGTGTTTATAAAATTCATATAACTATATATTGATATAATATAAAAATCTCTCTTATAATTAATAATATAATAGAATTTTCTTAAAAAATTATTAAATAGTAAGTATAAGAGATTATTAATTAAACACTATAGAACCAAGTTGGTTCCTTACAAATTTATTAATTATTAGAGATTATTAAGTTATAGAATATTAATTATAAGAGGGCCTACTGTACATGTTACAGCTCTAAAAGGATGAGGAAAAAGCCAAAAAAAAATGAGTGGAGATAGTGCAGAGACTTTAATATTACATAAAATTTTAATTAACATCGTGACTTTTAATAGAATGAAATAAAATAAAATGAATGAATACTCTACACAAAAATTTAATAACATACAATTTAATTAATGTCGTGACTTTTAATAAAAGGGAATAATGAAACAAATTTAAGTTTTTATCCCACAAATATTTAGGACAAGACATTGATGATATCATCGGTGATGATTAATTATGTATTTTGTATGTTGGGTTCGGGAATTCCAACCCAAACCTAAGACAATTATAAAAAGCAGTCGGTTAAAACTAAGGAACGCAAAAGATTTTTTATTAAAGTTTTAACTTGTTACAAAATTAGTCCGGAATAATAAGGACACATATTTCTCCTAATAAAGAAAGTAGGGAAGAGAGAATTAAATTGGGATTAACATTTTTTTTTTTAAAAAAAAAGGAAAACAGATCTCAGGGTTCTTTTTATTTTTTTGTCATTTTCTCCTCCCCAATGTGGTAAAATTTGATTGGAGTGGTCAGTTTGGACGAGGACCTTGAGGTCCTCTAATTAGAACTCCAAAAAAAAAACTATGGGTGGCGAAATATGAGCTTCCATCCAGCCGCAGCAGTACTCAATACTATCCCTCACCTAACTAAATTCCCCCCACCGCCAATGAAAGAGCAAATGACTAAAAATTATCGGCAGAAGATTAACTCTGGTTGGGCGTCCACAAATTATTGGGCACGGGTGATAATTTGGGGGATAAGTCATTTTATTTTTTCCGCATGATTTTGACATCTCCCCACTTGATAATTCTCCCCTTTAAAACGTCACATGCCCCATCATTTGTGGATGCCTGAGTGCTTGGCTCTTGCGTCCACCAAAGCTAATCTTTTTCCAAAATTATTACTCTTAGGCCACAATATTGACTTGGCTTGTCACATCATAGTAATGAAACGTGGCACCAGTAAAGAAGCTATGCTATCTCCTACAACGAAAGTGTGTTCGAAGGCGCATCAATACTAAATTCAAGCAAGCCTAGCTAACTAATCAAACCATTGCCATCTCACAGTCCCTCCTTCACGCCACCCACCATGTCCAACTCCATTTTCCCAGCAACAGGCTTCCCTGAAAACCCTAACCTTAATTACACTTATCCAATATTAATGGATCATAATCCTGACCAACTGGATTTCAACGATTATCTGAACCTTGAAGATGGCTGGGAGGAAGAAACATCATCTAGCCGTATTGGAAGCTCTTCTCAAACTCCAACTTTGCCTGAAAAGATCAACGCTGATTCGGTCGGATACACGGGCGACGAGCCAAGGAGTGTCGGACAGACAGGCGAGGCACGGAGGTGTAGTAACATGCAAGTGATAACTATACAAAACTCTATTATATAATATAAAGATATATAGTTTGATTATCTAATTTTTTTATATTAAGATTTGTTGTTTGTGTTTTTATAGAAGATATAAAAATGGAGTGAAGAAGCAGGTTAAAATGGATGTGGGGTATCGGATCGCATTTAGAACGAAATCTGAGATTGAAATCATGGATGATGGATTCAAATGGAGGAAGTATGGGAAGAAGAAGGTCAAGAACAGTCCACATCCAAGGTAAATGCTTATAAACTAACTGGTGTCCTAGTGATTTTATCTTAGATGATGAAAGGGTAATCAGTTAAGTGATAACCGAAAAGACTGTGTTTGAGCACATTTATACAATTAATCCTTCCCCTTAACTGAATTACAATTAATCAATTTTTTAGGGTAACTGAATTACATCATGTTTATGATAAGAATTGCAATGGATGATCCATTTGATGATAGTTCATTAGCTACTGTATGCTTATTAACTCTCAAATTGAAATATTATATATATATATATATATAGACACACACACACAACAGATCGCTCCCTTAACCGAATTACGATCATGTTTGTGATAAGATTTTGCAATGGATGATTGATTGATGATAGTTCATTAGCTACTTTATGCTTACAATTGATAGCTCCCCTTAACTAAATTACGATCATGTTTATGATAAGGTTTTGCAATGGATGGTCGATTTGATGATAGTTCATTAGCTACTTTATACTTATTATCTCTCAAATATAATATATATATATATATACTAGCAAAATCCCCGTGCAGATGCACGGGCCGGAAAAAAAACAAATGGAGTGATGATAAAAGAGATACTACTTTGTGAGTTCTATACCATTCCATGGCAAATAAAACTCAATATCCAATTAATAACTTACTCCAAATTTCTCACTGAGATCATTATTTTAAAAGGGTCTAAGATGATAACACATTTATTCTTGGAATAAAAAAACTAATTCAAATCATATAGTGAAATGAATCTTCTAAAATTAATTTTCTATTAGAGTTATGATTGTGATTGGGTACCTGCTATTCTCATCCTTATTCATCTTTTGCACATGATCTATGGTTTGGGAAACCCATCTAATCTTAATTAGTACCGCCACATACCAATTTGGGTCTTGCATGGGAAGACTTGAACTTTTATTTTTCTTCGGATATCATTTACCTACGGTTAGTGGTTAACTTGGGGATTGAAGCTCTTGTGACTTGCCTGGGGAATAGATACCGAGACCTCTTACTTGAGAGAGGCCACACCCCACCATTAGAGCAAGAAGTTGGGTGGGAAGACTTGAACTTGGCCATCATCATTTTAGAGCTCTGATCCTTGAGCCCTTTGATTGAACTAGTGCAAATTATGCTCATGTAGCCATAGAATTACACGTAATATAAGCTCATCATTTCTTGGCGTAGCTAATTTAATCAAATCCTTGAGACATGAACGCACTAATCGAACGGTCGAGCGAAGGGTCACGTGGAATAGAGAGAAAATAGTTTTAAAAAGGTACAAGGAGGAGGAGCGTCTCCTCTAGCGAAAAAAAAAAAAAAAAGATCGTCTCGGCTCCTTATATTATTGGACTTTGCTACTGAGACCATAAAGGGATGAGACCACATCGAGACCGCACATGTGGTGAGAGGATCTAAAATTTTTCATAAATCTGGTTTTATTTTTTTGAGATCCGATCATCACATGTGCGGTCTCGGTGTGGCCCTACATTATTTGCTTAAAATATAAGGGTGCAAATCCTCTCCAGTTATAACCGGATGTGACACATCCGGTTATAACCCCTAGAGGTCGCCACGTGTCTCCTTTGATACCCCTTAACCGTGGGTAAGGTTCACCCACCCCTAGGATTCACCCAACTATTTTTGGTTTTTTTTTTAAAATATTAATTCTATTTTTAAAATTAAAAATTTGTTTTTAATATTAAAAAAACTTTAAAAACATATTTTTAATTTTAAAAATAGAATTAATATTTTAAAAAAAAAACCAAAAATAGGTGGGTGAACCCTAGGGGTGGGTGAACCTTACCCACGGTTAAGGGGTGTCAAAGGAGACACGTGGCGACCTCTAGGGGTTATAACCGGATGTGCCACATCCGGTTATAACTGGAGAGGATTTGCCACCAAAATATAAACAAACATAAAACTCATTCCCATGCCCTTCTCTCTTCTGCTCGCAATGGAGATGGATGCAACGGTAAATTGATTGTTAATCCCAAATTATTTGCTTGCCTACCCCATGGCAACAGAATTGATCTAATTCAGACTTGTTTTTATCATCGAAGGGCATTAGCTAAATCTATCAATGTCCCTCTTCTCCTATGGGTGCTTGATTGTTTGGGAGGAGTGTTTAGGGAATATAGTATTGTTGGGAAGCTCTCCGCTGCAACTCTCGTTGTGCAAACATCTGCGTGGAACTTTCCCACCTTCAAGCCCATCCCTGCCAGCTTCTCTGCCAATTCAACATATGATTCTTCCATTAATGTGTCCAAAATTTAAGCAAATGTAATTAAAAACCATTATACACTACATAATTAGCAACCTCCATAATTATAGTCTTCTTAAGAATTCTTATCTTGTAGAAGCAGGCACCAAGGCGCGTAGAGCATGACAAGCCACCGTTCTCAAATCTGGCCAGGTTTTCAATCCCCATCTTGCTCAGGGTCACTAAGCTCTTAGTGTTGAAAATATCAACTATAGTAGACCCATTTAAGCACGACAAGCCACACTCCTTAGCCTTGGCATCCTCCCACCACCACCTTTCCTCCTTTTCATACTTGTCACGGCTAAGCACCCCATATGAATGAGCTAAGAACTCCATCTAAATGCCACATATATATGAACCAATGTTTGAACGAAACACTTGGTTCCTTCATCTTCTAATACCTAAACGTTTGAATAGATTAAAAGACATTTAATAAGAGAATTAATCAATAGGAGAGAAAAATGCTTTGAAAGTTAAACTCACAAAGAGAAGGTAGATAGCCTCATTAATTATTTGTAATAGGAAATTGAGTGGGATGTAATGAGAGAGAATGTAACATGTGAGTAGGTTACTGAGAGAGAAAAACAAAAAGAGTGGGTCTCACTTATTAATGTGGGAACAGTTAGAGAGTTAAAAAAAAATATCTATGGTAGAGGAAGAGAAATGGGAACGGTAAGAAAGTTTATTTATTTTTCTTTTGTTAACACATCAAATACACACGACACTATTGAAGATAAGATGAAGGGACGTGGGAGGGTGAAATTAAGGGACGTGGGAGGGTAAAATTAAATAAAGGGCCACTATGGTTATGTGTGTCATTAATTAAGAGGTATTACATAGGATGCCAAATGACATGGCGTTTAGTTGGTTGGATCAATTAAGAGAAAAGTGTCATCAACAGACACATGGCACCAACATGAAGAGAGAATCGAGAGATTTGAGGTATGTCACATGGCACCAAGTAGCATATAGTATTAGTATTAGAATAGATATATACACACACGAGTGGGTGGCACGTGCCATCCACGTGAGATTGAGGAAGGGGAGAGAGACCGGGAAGAAGGACTCTAGTGAGGGCATTTCGAAAAAAAATTAAGGAATATTATGGGTATAGAAACTCGAGAGACATTTTGGATTAAAAAAAAAATTAATGTGAGAGACACGTTGCTTATTGAAATATGATGTTCTTTACCTTTTTTTTTTTTTTGAAATATGATGTTGGGACATTAAGAACCAAAAAGCTTTAGAGACATTTTGGGTATAGCAAAGACAAGGAGCAGACGGGGCCTTGACGAGATGTTCTTCTTTCGGAGCATTTTGCCAAGAGAGCGAGGAGTCCGGTTACGCCACTAAGGTCACCATGTATCCTTTTTAACACTACTTAATTGTGATTAAGATTCACTCACTCCTATGGTTCACCAACTTATCTTTGGTTTTTAGGAAAAAAAAATTAAATTAAAAATTTAACCATAAGAGTTAAGTGAATTTTAACCAGGGTTTAAAATAAATTAATATATTTTTTTTCTAAAAACCAAGAATAAGTAGGTGAGCCCTAGGGGTCGGTGAATCTTAACCACAGTTGGAGTCCCAGCCCATTACATCCTTGAGGTTGTCATGTGTCTCTTTTGACACCCCTTAACTGTGGCTAAGATTAATCTACCCCCAGGGTTCACCCACCTATCCTTGGTTTTCAAAAGAAGAAAAAAAATTCACCCTAGTTAAAATTCACTAATTCCTATGGTTAAAAAAATTCATATATATATATTTTAAATCCAATGATAAGTGGGTGAACCTTAGGGTGGGTGAATCTTAACCACAGTTAGAGTGTTAAAAGTGAAACATGGCAACCTCATGAGTGACGTACTTGGAGTCTGGTTATAACTGTAGAGAATTTCACACCTAATAGATGAGTGAGGGGTAGTATAGGAATCAAGCAAACATTCATCAAAGTGTTTGTTTTATATAATGATTATGATAAGGGTATTTTGAGAATTTTGCAAAATTTCATATATGTTTTCAAGGACTCATTATATATTAGATAAAAAGGAGAAGAAGATAAGATAAGAGCAATGGGTAGTTTTGGAATTAAAAAAGATTCAGTCAACGTTTTGAACATGGGGCATCCTCTTTATATATATATATATATACACACACTAGTGGGTGACACGTGTGATACACGTGAGAGGGGAAGGGGAGAGAGACTTGGAAGAGGGACCCTAGGGAGGGCATTTTATGGGAAAAAAATTTAAGGAATATTTTGGGTATAAAAACTTGAGAGACATTTTGGATTAAAAAAAAATTGTGAGGGACACGTTCTTTATATAAGAGTCCTGAGAAGTCTAAGCTGACCGCGGTGTCCCTATGTTCTTTTTAACACATCGATTGTTAACCATGGTTAAGCCTAACTAAATTAAATTAATAATTTTTTTTTTCTAAAAACCATGGTTAGATTTCTTAACACTAGGAGTGAGTGAATCCTAACCATAGTTGATGGGTGGTAAAAAGGGGGTGTGGGCCAATGAGATCCCAGGGTCAGCTTCTAAGTTTTCCCTGTGGTCCATTTTCCAATTTCCTTTATATAAATATGACATAGGGTCTTTTTGAAAACCAAAAGACTTTAGGGGCATTTTGGGTATGGCAAAGAAAGGGAGCAGGCAAGACTTTGGCGAAACGTTCTTCTTTCAGAGCATTTTGCTAAGCAAGCGAGGAGTCCAATTATGCCACTAAAGTCGTCATGTGTCCCTTTTAACATTCCTTAATTGTGGTTAAGATTCACCCACCCCTAGGGTTCACCCACTTATCCTTGTTTTCTAAAAAAAATTATTTGATAAAAATTAACCCTAGGAGTTAGTGAATTTTGACCAAGGTTTTAAAAAAAATAGCATTTTTTTTCTAAGAATCAAGGATAAGTGGGTGAACCTTAGGGGTGGGTAATCTTAACCACAGTTGGAGTCCGATTATGTCCTTGAGGTTGCCATATGTCTCTTTTGACACCGCTTAACTGTGGTTAAGATTAACCTACCCCTAAAGTTCACCCACCTATCCTTGCTTTTTTTTCAAAATATTAATTTTTTAAAACCCTGGTTAAAATTCAATGGCGACTTCAGTGCCGCAATTATAACCGTAGAGAATTTCATGTATACTATCTATCTATCTACTACTATAAAGTAGAGTTTTCTTTGCTGACATGTCACTCTACGAATGCTTCTAACCTTTCTTCTCTTCAGTTAGGGATGCCAAATCAGCAAGGTTAAGGATCCCCATCTCATTAACTCCTCTCATCTCTTTGCCCTCATTCATCCCCCCATTATACCTAATTAATTGCATTTAGTTAAGAGACAAAACCTTCCAAATGCCCCTACTAATCATGCCGTTCATTTGAAATGTTCTTTCCAAATACCCCACTAATCCTGCCCTCCATTTAAAATGTTTGAGGATCCCTTTTTATATCTCCTAATTTATCTCCCCCCACTAATCCTTTCCTCTTCTAATCCGTTTTAAATCTCCTAAATTATCTCCATCAATAATCATTCCCCTAATTTCTCTTCTCATTGTCTCCTCCACTCGATCTCTTCGTCTCCCATATTATTTCATCAAAGTGAAAACCAATCTCCATCTAAACTCCAATATATTAAATTTTGGGTTGGGGGGTTAGGGAGAGGGAAAAAAATCATAGGTAAATTTTGGGAGAAACCTTCCCTCGAGGGAATCGGAAGCAATCCTCATTCCTACTTTGTTTTTCCAAAGCAATCCCCAACACATTTTCTTACTTTGTTTCCCACAGTAAATACCTCTTTTCTAGACTAAAATTGCCATCAACCAGCGGCATACCAGTGCACATGCATAGATCCACAACACATTATCCACGATCGAGAAATTGAATCCAGGCAACCGGAAACTCTATAAGCTCCACATCGGCACGTATTCGAGCCACTGGAAAGTAGCTAGAGATCATTGCTAGCACATCCCTCTCCTTCCTCCCTTCTCTCTCTATCCTCTCTCTATTTTTGTAACTGCTCTTTATGGCTTATGTTAAAGAAGGGTTTAGGGGTATTATTTTATAGGATAGCCCGTATGGCTCTTAAATCACATGATTATAGTCCATTGGTTATACTATTGACACTTGAGAGGACACAAGCATTTTTTTTTTGTTTGAATTGATATCATGTAACTAACACGCTCTCTAAACACACACAACCGAACACAAGCATTTACTTTACTGGATGACAAAGACACATGATTGATGGGTAGATTTTTTCTTTGATCATTATGAAATTAATGATAGCATTTTCTACATTTTTTATGCAAATAGTTATGTTTGTTCTTTAGTATCTGAGTCTTCCCTCTACAGTTTTGCTAACACTACAAACCAATGTCCATGCCCACTTATAGTGGCATCCTAATAACAAAACAGACACACCCCACATGCATGCATTCCTTCACATGTGAAACGATGTTTTTTTTTTGATGGTTTATTCTCAAGAGTGCGACGTGCGCCTGCAAGGCTGCAACCCGCCACACCAGGTAAGTTCGGGTAAACCCATGCGGGACTGGCCCCAAAAAGGGAGTGGGAAGTCGAACCTAGGACTCTCCACTTCATTAGATGTAACTCCCAGGAACCACTGGTCCATTGTATTAACAAAATGCTTTCTATCACTGAGGAAAATTTTGTGATTGATAGGTTTGAAAATGATACCACTTTATAGGTAGCCTTTGGTAAATGCATTAGTAGTGAGGGAGAATTTGATGTTTTCTCCCCCAACAGACTGCCTATTATTTTTTTTCCTTTCTTCCTATGATAGATTCTTGGACTGCCACCGTAGTATTTTTCCTAATTTCTTCCATGATAGGTTCTTGGCTATTTGGCTTCCCTTTTTATTCGTTTCTCAAATCCTCAACTCAATCCATTTGTATACTTTAAGTTTTATTTGCCTTAATAAGCCTTATTAATTGTAATTAATAGTTAATATATTATGAATTCTTTAGTATCGGTGTGAAGTTTTGATAAATATTACCAACAATATGTATTGTTTAATATAAAAATTATAATTTATATTGAGGCCAAAAAGAGTTTATTGTTCCCTTTTGAATATACCGACAACACTGCAACCATGAAAAAAAAATTCCACTAACAATAGATACTCAAATTTGTAAATTTCGAGTTAAGTGAATCACATTTTAATGTATTCTATTGACATTACATATTCCTATTATTTCATATTAAATAAGATTTTATGAAAAAATTTATATAATTCTTACAATAAATATGTCATATATTAAATATTATTTTATTTATATATTTTCTTTTATTGTACTTTTTTTTCCATTTCCCATGCGATGGGTATTTACTAGTTATTTATATATATAAGAGTAAGGGCTAGTATGGGAATTAAGTAAAACACTCAATCACGTTTTTATCTTATATAAATGATTATGATAAGGGCAATTTCAGAATTTTAAAAAAATAGGCTACATTTTTTGGGGGGAATTCATTATATTAGTAACACGTGTAATGCACGTGAGAGAGAGAGAGAGAGAGAGAGAGAGAGAGAGAGAGGAAGGGGAGAAAGACTGGGAGGAGGTACCCTGGTGAGGGCATTTTTTTTTATAAAAAAAAAAGAATATTTTGGGTATAGAATCTTGAGGGACATTTTAATTAAAAACATGTTGCTTATAAAAATATGACGTAGGGATATTTTAAGAACCAAAAAGATTTAAAGACATTATGGGTATAGCAAAGAAAGGGGCGGGCAGAGCCTTGGCGAGACACTCTTCTTTCAGAGCATTTTGCCAAGAGAGCCAGGAGTCCGGTTACACCACTGAGGTCGCCATGTGTCCCTTATGACACTCCTTAAATATGATTAAGATTCACCCACCCCTAGGATTCACCCACTTATTGATGATTTTTAGAGAGAAAAAATTAACCCTAGGAGTTAGTAAATTTTAACCAGGGTTTAAAAAAGTAATATTTTTTCTAAAAACCAAGAATAAGTGGGTGAACCCTAGGGGTGGGTGAATCTTAACAACAGTTGGAGTCCAATTGTGCCCTTGAGGTTGCCATGTGTCTCTTTTGACACCTCTTAACTGTGGTAAGATTCATCTATCCCTAGAGATCACCCACCTATTCTTGGTTTTTAGAAAAAAAATTTATTAATTTTTAAAATCCTAGTTAAAATTCATTAATTCCTTGGATTAAATTTTTTTCATATCTTTTCTCTAAAATCCAACGATTATTGGGTGAACCCTAAGAGTGGGTGAATCTTCACCACAGTTAAAAGTGTTAAAAGGGACACATGACGACCTCAGTAGCGTAACTGACTCCAAGGAATCAGGTTATAACCATAGAGAATTTCAAGCCTAATAGATAAATGAGTGAGGGGTTGTATGGGAACCAAGCAAACATCCAATCAAGAATTTGTTTATATATAAGAAGATGAGATAAGAGCAAATGTAGTATTGGGATTACAAAAAAATTCAATCAACGTTCAAAAACAAGGGGCGTCCTCTTTCTATTAGTATAGATAGATAATTGATAGCTCCCCATAACTGAATTACGTTCATGTTTATGATAAGATTTTGCAATGGATGATCCTTCATTAGCTTTATGCTTATTTTCTCTCTAATTGAAATATATATAGTGAGTGGCCCTATATAATCTTGCCAATTAGAAATATATATAGTGAGTGGCCCTCAGAGATTTCTATAACGTATGTAAGGTCTAGTGAACCCTAGGGGCTAATGTTGACTAACTCGTGTCTAACTAAATGACCTAAAATCATTCGATTGACTTGATATTTTGCCATGTATCTCCTATAGTACCCGACTTAATATCCAATGATTGGATCCCCAAAAAACATGTCACGTGTCAATATTCTAGAATGACGCTCACTATCACTTTTTTACGACCCAACTCTCATTCTAGGTCAAAATGGAATTTTGCATTGCAACACTACATTATCATAACTTACAAGGCATAATAAATATGGATGGCAACAAGGCGGGTTTGGGCTAGGGCGTCCCCAACCCTACCCTGCCCCTAATGGAAAACTCCTACCCATTCCCATCCCAAACCCAGGTCGGGGCGGGGCGGCGTGGGGCCGATTTTGCAAAACACTTCTTAAACTCATCTCCGCTCCGCCCCATCCTATTCCCGTCCCGTTAAGCACTAAACGGGGAGGGTCGGGACTATATTTCATTTTATAAGTAATATATTAAGGTAATTTTAGGATTAAATTAAAGGTAAAATAGTGATTTCACAATATAAACAGGACCGAGCGGTTTAAACCCATCCCTGGCCCGAACCGACTCAAGTTTAACATTACATTTTCAAACCCGCCCCTACCCCGTTTAAGAGCTCCTCAAACCCGTCCTAATAGGGGCGGGCTAGATTACCCAATTAGCCCGGCCCATTGCCATCCCTAATACTAAAGAGCGACAACTTAAAAATTCTTGAAATATTCTCAATCTCACAATGCATATATAACCCAATTAAACCACAAACAATCTTAAACCATCTAACATAAACATCCATCTAGAATATCTTATTACAAACTCTAAGGAAACTTGTCCTAAGGATTCTCCGCATCCACGAATCACAATATGTTTTCTCAAGATACTCTTCATCTTTCCAAGGTTCAGCTACGATCTCGGAATCTAAACCTACCGACATAAAATATATTAGCTGACAACATGCGGCTCAGTTGATATAAAGTCCTAACTAACAACATCATAAACATTAACATAATCATACTTATCATAGCTTAACTTAACACATCATAACGTACATACATAACATTCATCAGAGTGCAGAAAACATGTGGGCATATTCATCTTTCTTAACTTGTGAGCATCTTATCTTACTTAACTTGTGAGATTATTCAACTTCATACATTTGTGAGATAACTTAACACTAGATAGGTGTTGAGATTACGATCTATTATACATACTGAGTAACCAACAAATTGTATCTGTCAGTGCACTTATGATTCTTGTGAACCAGATAATTAGTACATTTGAAAATCAACTTGTGAGTTAGGTACTATGTATCATTGGGTTCCTAACTTGTGAGCCAGGTACTAGCATCCTTGAGTAATAGGTATGAATACCTTGAGATCTTAGACAATGTTGGTACTCGTAACTTGTGAAAACTCATCATGCAATGCATACTTATACATATGTACTTGTGAAAACTTGTGAGCTTATAGCTTATGACACTTGCGAGACTTATGAGTATACTTGTGAGCAGATAAGCTTGTGAGCTTCTTATCTTACAAAACTTGTGAACTTGTGAGTGAAGTGTTATGATCAACTTTCATCTAGGTTACCCCTTAGATTCCTATCTTGCCTCATCGAAATCACATCATAGCATCCCATATATACCACAATGATAAGGAATCTAGACCATAAGATCATCATCTAAGGTGTTGGCGTATCCAAAATTCCAACCACATCATACATACATGCAACACCTTATCTTTCTAGATCATGGTAAATTGTTCATAAATAACAGAGAAATCAACATAATCATGCATACATACATCACGCCATAGAAGTTCTACTGACCATACATCTTAAATTTTTCATATTTTGATAACCTTACAAAATACATCTTATTCTTAATTTTATCTAATAATTATTCTTTTTTTTTTGCAGGAATTCATATATACTTCCATTCTAAATTCTTATTCTTGTATCAATTCAATAATCATATCATTAATAGAATAGGGAAAGTCATCCATATTTGAATCCATGTTTATTCTTGCTTTACATCAATATTCATGTTATTGTTAATCATAGGAAAATATATCTACTTGAAATTTTGATTCATATTCTTAATCAATTGACAATTATGTTATTACTAGCTAAAAAATTATATCTACATTTAAGCAACAATTTTCTGTGAGTTGAAGGTATTTTTGTTGTTGCAAATCTCAGATCCAACGAGAATTAGCATTCCCTTTATCACAATCTCTCATTTTCCGAAGCTTTTTCTTCTTCTCCAAGCTTTTCTCTTCTTCTTTCAACCAAACGTTCTCTCAAACCCTAGGTTTTTCTCTCTCAGAAATTCTAAAGCTCTTAGATTAGATAAGAAACCCTAATTACATGAATTAAGACTTATTTATAGGGTTTGCCTTGAGGGTTTCCAAATTTCTCATGAGTTTGCCTGATTTCTAGGATTTCTACGTGAGGCCATTCCAACGATTTAAGTGGTCATTCGAACATCTTGCATTCCGCCTTATCTGTTCGGATGCCTTACACTTAGGAAGTTGGGCAATTGCTCAAACTGAGATTCCTAAGAAATGGTCATTCGAACCTCCTTGGGGTCCGTTCGAATGCCTCCCTATTTTTCTCTTTTTCTTCCTCTTTTCTTTTCTTCTTCTTTTAAAACATGTAATTAATATAAAAATACCAACAAGATGACACAAAAGGTTATAAAACTATTAATTGAAATTCAGGTCTACACACTTGAACATTATTGACCTTGTATCCCTCATTTTTATAAGAAATTATCATGAGTCTACTTTAGTAATCAATAGTTTAAAAAATTATTATTATATGGGACCTACAATTAATTATGGACTTCTACGATGTATCTTATTAAATATAAGTTTCAGTAGAAGTAAACTACTTAAAACTACCATACTAATTTTTGTTACAAATACACGACAAAGACATTAAAGTATGAACTTCTATGTACGTATCTTTATAAAGAGAAGTTTAATTATGTTAAAAATATAAGACAAAGAAACATTCAAATTTTAAAATTTTAAAACTATAAATTAATAAATTCTAATGTAGTAATAACTTCTTATCTCTCTCTCTTTCTCTCTCTCTCTCAATATATATATATATATAAGAAACAATAAAAAAATTTCCACAATAGATACAAATAAACACGTTTTAGTTAGAATTACAAATACTAAACTCCAATAATAATAATAATAATAATAATAATAATAACAAATTTGTAATTTAATAACTTTTTAAAAAGCTCTATTTGGTAAGGAACTTTGTAAAGAATTCTAATAAAAAAGAACTCTACAAAGGCAAGACTTAGGCTTTACAAGTAACGCTTTAGTGTATAAAATACCAATATATAAAACATGTGTTGTTAGAGTGGTATGAATAAAAAGGAAATTATATATTTTCTAAAATTAGGACTATCATAAATTTTTTAGGATTCTCTTTAACTTAGAATTCTAATAAACTATCTTATTATATATATGTAAATATGTAACAATTTTAATTGATTACGAAAATGATCTTATTCCATAATTGATGTCTTATTGATTAAATCACATCAACAAGTACAAATGGGTATATTCCATCTTGCTTAATGGTCAGCCAAAAGGTTTCATCAAGGCTTCTAGTGGCCTTCAACAAAGGGACCCTTTATCGCAATACTTATTAATCATAATGGTTGAAGCGTTATCATGCCTTATTCAAAAGGCAATGCTCGAAGAACATTTAGTGGAATCAAGCTTAACAGTCACGTTCCCAACTTCTCCCACCTATTGTTCGCCGACGAATGTCTCATTTTCCTAAAAGCAAACCTCGAGGAGGCACATAATCTTTAGACCATTCTTCAGCAGTTTGGAAATGAGTCTGGCCAACAAGTAAATTTTAACAAGTCATGGATTGCAATTAATAACAATACCCCTTGGAGGTTCCGATGGATGATAGCAAAGATCCTTTCGCATTATCGCTGTTGCAGCCCAGAGAAATATTTGTGCGATTCCTATTGAATTTGGTCGCTCAAAATCTCAATCATTTGCATCCCTTAAGTAAAGAATCTTAGCCAGAATACAAAAATGGTAGCATTTTTTGTTAACTCGGGCAGGCCGCGACACACTTATCAGATCCGTTGTTCATGTCATCCCATCTTATGCCTTGAACTGCTTTAAACTTCCTAAGCGTTGGGTGGCTGAAATTCACAGTGCAATTACCCATATTTGGTGGAGCACTTTGGGAGTTTCCAAAATCTATTGGGTTCGTTGGACCACCTTATATTGGCCAAAGGAGCGAGGAGGCCTAGGGCTTCGAGATCTTGGTAGCTTTAATTTTAGCTTGTTAGCAAAACAAGGTTAGCGACTATTATCTCATCCCACATCCCTATGGGCTCAAGTATGCAAAGCTCTCCATCATCCTAGCTCATCTTTTTGGATGCCCCTCTTGGGGTTGGCAGAGCTTACTAGCGGGGAGAGATATTCTTCAGGAGGGCCTTCGGTGGCAAATAGGGAATGGCAACCAGGTTATAGCAAGCTCTGACCCATGGGTCCCAAATGTGCCGCCTTTCAAAACCCCAGATCCTCCAAGGATTATCATTGGGCGATATGCGTGTTTCCAACAACTCGACTCAAATCCTAGATGCTAGAACCTGAGGTGTCTCAGAGAGTTTTTATTCCTCGATCAATTTTCAAAATATGTAAAATCTCAATCAATACCCAAGGTCCCAACCAAATAGGCTAGTTTGGCATTCAACAAAATCTAACATCTTTAAAGTTAGCTTTGGCTATCAATGAGCAAACCAGATGAGGGGACTAAAAAAGCATCTCCCAGCTCCCACCCGACTGAATCTAATGGTAAGTGTTGGCATAATATTTTGGAAATTCCAACCCTCCCGAAAATACAAGTGTGTTGGCCCCAGAATTCAACATCGTACCTAAAACCAATTGGTGTTAGTAATGGCTTCATCTTTGTACTTAAACATGTGTCTATGGTGGTCAGTCCACTGGCGGTTAGTCCAGAGCCCTAAGGGGAGTTGTGGTCCCATAACCAACAATCCCCCCCCCCTCGACAACGACCCAGGGTGACTCAAACATGGAACCTTGGCTCTGATAACAATTGTATGCCCCAGAATTCACCATCTTACCTAAAACCAATTGGTGTTAGGAGGGGCTTCATCTTTATACTTAAACATGTGTCTGTGGCGGTCAGTCCACTGGCGGTTAGTCCAGAGCCCTAAGGGGATTTGCGGTCCCATAACCAACAAAGTGTTCCTATGGCGAATTTGCCACAATGCTCTTGGAGTGGCAACAAAACTTAGAAGGCGTCAAGTTCAGGTGGGTGATTGGTGCCCAATTTTGCAAAACGACTGAAGAATTGATTTGGCATTTATTCATTGAGTGCCCATGTTCAAGATAAAAATTTGGTTTGGTTCTTAGTTGAGTCTTCGCTCCCTCACTCTTCAGATCTTTCTTTCAAAGACCGGTGGAAACATTGGGTGCATAATCCAAACTTTGGGGCCGATAACTATTCCTTGGTAGTGATGTTAAGTAATACTCTCTAGTGAATTTGGCAGCATCAAAATATAGTTCTTTTTCGGGGGCTTACACTGGATCCCTCCATAGCCATAACCCAAGCTTACCATCTAGTTATCGAGATACTGAAAGGAGCGCATCACCAACTCCATTGGGAGTCCAAGATTGTTGGTGCCCTCCTAGTTCCGATTGGATAAAAATTAATGTCAACAGAGCCTCTGTAACAGGTCTCGGAGCGATTGTTTGGGATCATGACAAACAAATCCTATGAACTTCCAACATGTCCCTACTTGGGGGTTCTACTCGTGTGGCTAAGGCCTCTACTATTCGCCATGAGATTTGTTTATCAATTAAAAACTCTTGGCCCAACATTGTGATTGAATCTGATGCCAAGGAGATCATTCAGTTTCTGAGTGGGAGTTCTATTTCAATCCATGGGGAGATCCTTCCAGTTTTGAATGACATCCAGGTCTTGAAACAATTATGTGAGATGGTTCCTTTTAGTACATCATCCAGATAACAAACTCACTGGTGCATGATTGAGCAAGGAAAGCTTTGAATGAGAGCATTAGTTTCATTGTTCAGGAGTTGGCTATGACCAACCATTTGCGGGTGCAGGGGCCTCCTACTATTTCAATCTATTCTCAGTAATCTAAAAGTTATCTTTTAACAAAAAAAAATGTACAAATGGATCAATAAACTGAGGTCATGTTAGCCTTGCAATGGAGGAGATGAGCCACTAAACTTAAGATTATAGCCAAGTAATGTTGAATTTATAGCGGCAATCTATTAATGTATGTGCTCAATGAAGAATTATACATATTAATGTACATTTTTTTAAGAGTGATCCATTGATTTAGAATATTTTTTTGGTGGGTGAATGAAGATAAATAAGGTTAATTAACTTCAATTTTTTAAATTTTAGGTTCTTTTTAAGAGCAATTCATTGATTTAAAATATTTGTTTGGTGGGTGAATGAACATATATAAGGTTCATTAGCTTCAATTTTTTAAACTTTAGGTTCAAATTAACTGGAAAGTTAATTTTTAAGTCTACATTTTTAATAATTTAGGTATTTATTTTGTTGGGGCTTACATTATAATTTTTGTTCTTTGATCTTCTTTGTTCTATGGTAAAACATATTTGACAAGATTGTCTAACAAGTCCAAGCCATAAAAATAAGTAAGCATCTTTGTACCATATACACACACATGTGTGTGTGTGCATCCTCGATATTATGTACAGTGTTATTAGAAGATAAAATAATTGATAATTCATGCATTTTCTTTTCCAATCCTATAGTTGAGTTTCAATTTATACATTAGTTCAGACCTTTATATGTGGGTCGTTGAACTTGGTTCATGCATTTTGAACAAGATATCAACTTTTTGAAAATAGAAGATGAATTTCATAAAGATTTTATAATTGAACTATTGTTTAAAGATGAATTTAATTTTTTTTTTCTCTCATTAATTATTAATAGCGATCTCTATTTTCATAATCATGTGAAATTTTTATAGTTAAAAAAAAGTATATGTTAATCAATTTTGTATAAATTTAATTATCAAATTAATCCTATAAAGACATCACACCCAACTGATTTACATCATATAATACAACATGAGTCTCTTGATTGCTTATGTCAACATATTTCAAACTCCAAATATCACAGGACCTATGGTGTTAGGATCTGTTATTTTTATTTAATATGCAGCTCACATTCTACTCAACTCCACTTTAACTTAAAAGGTAAGTCATAGAATTGTAGAATAGTGAGATATAATATTCTCTTGTATTGAGTTTTTTTTTTGTTTTTAATATTGTCACACACAATCTCTCTCTCTTTTTCTGATGACACACACATATACATATATCATTGAAAAACTATTCATGCCTACATATATTATTGAAAAACCATCCAGTGTAGATGGGGTTAGGCAAAGTCCTACCAATTTATTAAAGATAGAGAAGATTACATGCAAAAGAGGGAGCTTAAACTTGACATTTGCCTCTAGCTAAGAAACAATAAACATGGAGGTAGATGAATATGTATTTTACTCAAAATAATTGACTTTTATAAACCTCCCTCTCAAGTGTTCCTTCAGAAATATAAGTTGTATACAATTGGCCACTTTTCTTCTTATTTATCTTCAAAATTACTAGATGAAATTCGTATTTGCAGTTTTTTCAATTAGAAAATCATATATATATTGTAATTTTCACTAGAGATGTAGCAAACTCTATTTCACAATCTTCATCTCCATTGCATTCTAAATTGTTATTATTTGAAGGGCAACACTTTGCCGGACAAAATGGATTTTAGTATTTTCATTATTTTTCAACTTAGAAATTTCATCGAGAAGTTGTATGAGGCTATTTTCACTTAAAATGTCAATTTCTTTCTCGCTAGATCAACAACAATTTCTTGCTTGATCATCTACAACAATTTTTTCTCTTATATAATATTGTTGGCAAACATTGTTCGGATTGGGTAGAGACATAACTACGTTATTTCAAGTTGGGATTCTAACATCTTTAATTATTAAATCAATGATATTCAAATCCAAAGTCTTCAACTCTAGATTATCATGTTTCTTTGTGGGATATTGAGAATATAATGAAATCAATGTTTTTGCTATCTGACCTATTAGAAGTTTTCGAAGCCATGTGTGAAGTTATTTTATAAATATCTTTTCATTTTTTAGATTAATCTGCATTATTCTTGTTAGTCACATCATGATGAGAAGTAGTTTTCAGCTCATTCCCTTGTTAAGATGACCCCGTGCTCCTTAGTTTTCTTAAATTTGCATTCTTCATACAAATGTTTGTATTTGCAGTATTGAGGACATAGCTTTAGGATTTTCTCAAACACTGCGCATTGCCATTTACCTTTTAGTCGAAGAACAATCTAGATTTTGTTTGGCCTTGGTTTTTTCAGATGGATCTCGATATAAACCCTGGCGAGAGTCGGTCTATAGAATAATCTAATCAGACCATCAATCCTCAAAACTTTTTCACGAGTGACTATAACAAATCTTAGGCAATTTTTGTTGTAAAGGTTTAGTGGAAGATGTTGGAAACAAACCAAGATTGGTGCAATCAAGGGTTAGAGCTAGGTTTGAACCATGGATTTCATCGATAGATTCTACAATATATCCCTTTATATACACAATCAACTTCTCTGATCCAAGCAGTTATGAAATCTTCATCTCCATAAATTTGAGTAGAACATGTCTAGCATTGATGAGGCTTACTGAGACCCTGACTTTTGAATGCCACTAATTATGAAGATCAATCTTCATTGTTTTGATAAAATGACTAATTCCTCATCTGAAAAGAAAACATCAAGTTCTCCTTTTATGTATTCTTAGATGTTTGATAGGAATAGACCCTGATTAAATGGATGCACACCTTTCCCTAAAACTTGATTAAAGGAAGAGTCTGGACCCCCTCAGCACTGACAAGGGCATATATATTGAGAGTCCAAGAATTAGAGCCCTGGACGCTTATATGCCCCCCCTTTTTTTTTTTTTGCTAATAAGAAATAACTTACTTTCATTAATGATAATCTCACTAAAGCAAGAATTAGCAAGAATCTTCAGAGAAAAATGGATACTTGTCATGGTCCAAGCCCTAATTCTTAGACCTTAGTCCATATAATTTTGTCCCTACACCCACACCCACAAATATATATATAATAAATGGAGTTTGTGGCACTTTTAGTACAAATTAGTGGAGATAGGGACTAGAGAAAACATACATCCATGGGGGATCGTAGCCCATAAATTTTATGCGTCCCATGAAGTAGGCCTCCTATACCATAATATGGCTATTTGCTCTAAATTAGTTACTTAGGTAGTTAAACTAAAATTTGAATGTGTTGACTGTGATTTGAATGAACTAGCTACATATAATTAAAACTTATATGCAAGCTCATGGCTTATCTATAAGTTTCTTCAACTCAGTCTCAAGCACTTGACCTTTGTGGATAATCAAATTTGGGAAATGAATGCAACAATGTTCTTTTATCCTATATGTGATAGTTTCGAGTTTCGTTTAAAATATTACTCAGTATCTTCCACGAGGTAGAAAAACTAACTTTATATGACGGGATGATGGAAACCAGGAATTACTATCACTGCTCGAACCAAGGATGTCATGTGAAGAAGAGAGTAGAAAGAGACTGTGAAGATTCGAGCTATGTGATTACAACATATGATAGTGTGCACAACCACGAGAGCCCTTGTGTGGTCTACTACAACCAAGTGCCTCTAACGGTTCCCAGTGGATGGACTTTGCAAGCTTCTCACTCGTCTTTATGATGATTTTCCTATATTTTTATCAATGCCTTATCTCAAATATTTGGAGTTGGCTACATTATTCTAGTCTATCAAGAATCATGTTCATGAAAACTATCTTGTAAATTAACATTGTATTAGAGTGAAAATTGTGGTTCTTGCATCACATATACATAGACGAATAACAATAATTATAAGTTATCGTTTGGAATATCTAAATCTTGGGTGTAATTGTCTATATGTCTATTAGGGATAGACATTTTTACGTTTTGGACCGTTTGATAACACGTCTACTAGAAAAAAGATAAAAAGGCATCTCATGTCTAAAAAATAAGTCAATATTTTTTACGATTTTTGTAAAAGAAGCCCACGTATATTGCAGGTAGATGACAGAATAAAGGTTATTGTTTTACCTTTATTATTATTATTATTACCATTATTATTACTATTACCATTACCATTATTACTAATACTAAAAAATCCCAAGTTTATGAATGAAGAATTTGTAAAATGACATAAACTGCCACTACAATAAGATGCAATAAGATGATGTTACCAAATAAAGTTTTACAACAAACTTTGTCTATTATTGAGCGCTGCTAAACTGTTTTATTGTCTACAAATCATTTCTTATAGATATTTTTGTCATAAATCTATTTTAGCTGGATCGGTCTAAAATAGACAAGATCTACCAAACGAGCCCAATAGCCATGTTAGCCCTACTCTAAGACATTCTCTACTTTCAGCCAAAAATCAACACCTGATATAGCAAGGGCATGTGTTGGTGTTTGGCTCAAGGACATGTGTTGGTTTTTCATTGAGTAGGGCTAGCATGGCTCTAATAAAAAAGCACAAGGAGTGCATTTATGGATGAGTCTCTTCTTTTCTCTCATGATTTGCTATGGTTTCAAAGACTCAATCTCAGAGAAGATAGAAAGAGGAAGATTTGTTGTCTTTGCTTGGAGAGTGCTAACCAGGAAGCTGAGAATCATACTCAATTGAGTTGTCCTGCAAGGATAATTTGGCTACCGTCCACTAGTGGTGTGTCCTAACCTGGTTCAATATAATGGAAAGAAATAAGTAAAACCCTACTTTTCTCAGTTCTATGTCATAGAAGTTTGATATAAATGTTAGAATTTTGTATTTTTTGAGAAACCCTAGATATCCATTTGTTGGTTTTTAATATCTTGTGAGGTAAGTTGTTCATGGGATATGGTTACAATGAGAAAAAAAAAAAAGTCAAATTCTTTTAGTGCCTCACATATTTTTAGCAGGGTCAACTTTTTATTATATAAGGAGATTAAAGTTTATCGCAATTAAGGCTAGCATTCCACTTTAAAATGGCATGACATGTCATTTGCAAAGTTATAGATCGCGTCTCTAGGCTTTTGCAATAGGATTGATAAAGCTAGTGCATCAGCCATAGGCAGGAAATGGGTGTTTCTCGGATAGGAGTGTTGTCAACAAGTACAGTCCTAATAGGGGTGAGCAAGGGCAGCTCCCCCCCTCCCCCAAAAAAAAACCTTTGAAAAAAATTATATATGTGATTTAATTATGTGATAAGGCATAGCATTGAGAATGGGGCAGTTAATCTTGAACTTTCGAAAAAAAAATCTAAAATATTTAATTATTTAATAAGGCCTAGTCATTGGATAAGGAACAACTGCCTCCTAAAAAAGGAGAAACAATACTCGTAGGATATGTATGAACCACTGGTCCCCTACAGGAGTTGGAACCCCCCACCCCCAAAACCCATAATATTTTGTCCCCTAAATCTAGAATATTTTGTATTCAACTAATCATTCTCCACAAATTGATCAGTAATTACTAACATTTTCAATTAACACCACTTGCATCCCCTACAAGAAAATCTTGGCGCCCCCCTAGATGAGGTGAGGTTAGAGAGCAAGGGACATAAGTTTCACTTCTATCAGAGACTTTTATGGAGTTGATGAGGACATGTCATGGCATCAAAGTCCCCAAGGTTGTTTAAGACTATAGTGGGGACGGATTATGAAGCCCAACCATTGATGTCTATGGGGTTTGGTTGAGAGATTCTTGATAGCGACAAATTCAAATGTATTGAGTTTGGTGGAAGTGAATCCCTATAATTGACCAAGAAGCTTCCTTCTTTTGGAATATGGTAGGTAGAAATGACTAACACGGATGGCTTCTACGAAAGGCTATGCTAAGTTAGCCGGGATGGAACAAAGGCTCTTGACAGTCCATTAATGTCTCTTGAGCTTCCTCTATTGATGAGGACAAGACAACATTCCTCACACCAGCAGCTTCCAAGATAGGCCATGTAGTCTCTGATTGCAAAAGGGCTGCGAGCAATGGTTAATGCGAAGCATGGCATTCCAAGATCTAGGCCTGTTAAAGGACAAGGTTAGGGCAAGGCATAGGTTTTCTCAGGCCCGACCCTCACCTACAAGGGTCATCTCTAGTCCTGCCTAACTTTCAGAGGGCTTGAATTGGCTAGACCCAAGCTCTAGCCTCAACGATGTCAGTTAGGGCTCTGTCAAGTCAAGATAGGATAACCAACGAGGAGTTGGGCTAGTGGCCAAGACCACGCCTCAGGAAGCAGAGGTCTTGAGTTCGAGTCCCATCCCATTGTTGGCCACCCTTGGGGATTTATCCCAACTTTCTTGGTTGTGTAGAGTGAGGGGGTTTGCGTGGCCTGAGGGAATTAGTCGGGTGCTCTAAGAGGCCCCCGGATACCCTCGTCACCAAAAAAAGAGTCAAGATAGGGCTAGAACCTAACCAGAGATCATTTTTTTTTTCTCATATAGTACTGCCATCGGATACCAATCTGAAATGAACCATCCTCATCTAGTATTGGAACGAGCAATGCAACACAAAGAACAGTATGATGGAGTTATTATTTTTTACCCGATGACATAGTATAATTTTTGTATTTTAAGTTTAAAATAGTATAATAAATTTTACTATTCTCTTATATTGAAATTATATATAATATATTCTATAATTTATTATGTGTTTTAGCTATATATATATGAGAGAGAGAGAGAGAGAGAGAGATTGATATATATATATATATATATATATATAATAACGCTTTAATTTTATGCCTAATGTTAGTATTGTATTAAAATGCCTTTATGTTAGGATTGTATCAAAATTAATCCTATGGCTTATGTTAAAACTTTAATCAAATCTATTATACATATAAGATATGCATATGCCTTATATATATATAAATATATATGGGGGCTTTTCTACCCTTCACGCAATGCGTGAAGTTGAAAACGACCACGTAGACTTTTTTATACCCCAAATTTTTTAAAAGTATGGGCAAAGTCGGTCATTTCTTGATGGAATAAATGAAACCCAAAATTTTGAATCACTCCAAATTTTGAAAGACCCCCAAAATTTTAAAACCCTTCTTATCATCTTCTTCCCGTCTTCTTCTTTTGTTCGTTCTTTCCTCCATGGTGAACACTACCTTCGTTGAGGAGCATTGGAGCATCAACGATGGTGATCTTTCCCCTTAGAGATTCCACTACCGGTTGGAACATCAATCCCCTTCTGACATCGGCTTCCATTGTTTGCTCTCCGCCTTATCTCGACCCTCTAAAATAAGAACACTTTCAAAAACTGGGTTGTACCTAACCCTCAAGCTTTTGGAAAGAAAAAAATCATCGAATTTGTAGGCTTAGAAGGCTAGTACCTCATTGGAGGGCCGAATTGCCACCCGTAATTTCAAGTCATTGTTAAGCTTGTTTATTTGTTGATTTACAATTCAATGAGTAAGTTAAGCTTGTTTATTTGTTCATTTATGATCCAATGAGTAATCTCACCCATTCAATTTATATAGGCTTCTTTTATGGTAAAATAAATGAGAGAATATTTTTTACCAAAAAAAAAAGAGTTTTCCCTTATCGCCCCTATAGTTTGGCTTTGTTCTCAAAATACCCATCTTAATTTTAAAAACCCTTCTCATAAATACTCTTATGACTATTTTCTCATAATTCCTTATTTATGAAAAGTCTAAAACACCCCTCCACTACTACCAACACTTTAAAGAATAGTTTTGAAAGAAGAAGAAGAAGATGAAAAGAGGGATTTACGTATGTCGGTATGAGATTGGAAGCCTATCACTCTCCTCATCTTTACATCTCACAAAGTTTCTCACTCATTTATCTTTTAATGGATGTTTTAGTACAAATTATCTTGAAAAAAATTTTAAAAATCGTAAAAAAAACATTTCTAAAAAAAATTTTCAGCGGACAATATCGATACCAGTTGATACACATGCTCAGTACCCATATCGATATTCATATTGATACATATCGATACTCATAACGGAAGAACTTGTTTTGGTCATTACTTTTTATCTAGAAGTCCGATTGAGTATTATAAGATATGAATTGGGGTAACTTGATGAGATGGATCTAAGTTGAACAACCAAAGGCGGTTCTCTAAGCTCAAATTTCTATTTTGAGGTCGTTTAAAGGGTTTTTTGGGCACTTTTACAATTCCAATAGCATTTTCGTAATTTCTACCTATAATATCGATTCTCATATTGACCCATATCAATAATGATATTGACATGTACTGATAATATCGATACTCATATTGACATGTATCGATATTATTTACACATGTCGAGACAGATCGTCTTCAACCTTGGAACACAACCAATATCGACTCGACTTGTTGAGTATTGACCGCACACTGTAAATCATAAATAAATTTTTTTTTAAAAGCAAAGAAAACACATTTAAAATTATCTATCATGATATTTAAGATTTAAAATCATAAATGTCATGATTATAATCATTTTTCTTTAGGTTAAACTAATTTTATTTTTAAAAAAAATACAAAAAAACCTGAAAATGTGTGTTTTTCTTCCATTAATGACGTTCTCTGATAGTCGTGGTTAGTAGTTTAACGGAACGAAGCTCTCTTGTGGAAAATCTCAATCGAAAACGACACGTAATGAAATATTTGGGGGCACTTCTTGATCAATGAAGGGACTCCATTATTGATAATGAATTAAGGGAGTTCTTCATGGTTGATGAGAATGGAGGAGACACAAATGTATTCTCTTCAAATGGTTTGGATAAAATGGTAAAAGTTCACATGTGCGAACTCATTCACATGTATGTGGTGGCATTCAGAGGTGCGCATTCCATTTAAACCATCAAAAAAAGGTTTAAAATGTCATTTCATAAAAAAAGTTAACATCTCTTAACTAACTTTTGGTTGGAATTGTGGATTTGCAAAAATTTTAAAAGATAATGGACTATAATACAAAATCACAAAACTCAATGGGTATTTACAAATAGCCGAAAAGATAAGGGAGTTTTTACAAATAACCCTTTTTAAATTGTGGGTAGTTTGAGAACAAAGCAAAACGATAGGAGCAATACCCTTCAGATGAAGTCCTTGTCGAGAGAAGTCTATAAATCTAACGGTCATTATTGTGCTGAATATCCTGATTCAAGGACTTTCATGAGGAGATTTCGGTAATTTCAACCCCCCAAAGACAAGTAAGTTTACTTCTCCGCTCACCGTAATAAATTAATACCTTATTCATCAATCACACCATTTTCTGATCAGAACAAACAGATCAAATAGAAATAATTCATTTCATCCCCATCGTCTCAGATCTTGTTCGTTTGAAATTGAAGAATACTAAGGATTCAGAAAGAGACCCATTTCGTTGTGTTGAATCTCGCGCATGAATTTTTAGTTTTTAAATTGAAATTCGTTCTACCGATTTCAGATTTCTCCGTTTAGATCTCTGAGTTGAAAGAACTGGGTTTTGTTCAGAAATTGGAAAATCTGTTTCAGCATTTGGGAGGATTGTAGTTCGTATTTAACGGAGATGCTTTGTATTGGGTTCTTGGATTTTAGGTTAGATCTTGGCCTGTTTTTCCTCTGATATGGATTGTAGACTTGAATTGGGGATACCCTTCTTGAGATTTTGTTGTTTTTCATGGAGATTGTGTGTGTTTGAGGGTACTTGATTGATGCAAGACTATTGAGGGAACTTGGGTTCTTGATCCTGCTTTTATTGAGAGGTGATTTTGATTTAGGGTTGCAAAAAAAAAAAAAATGTTTTGGAGGGACCGTGGAAGGGAGAATAAAGAGCAGAATGGCGGTCCGCCTTGCGGGCAGGTTCGAGTACTTGTTGTTGGAGACTCAGGTATTTGATTCTGAATATGAGTTTTTCTTCATTTCTATTTTAAATTTTGAATTCAGTCTTGAGGGGTTTATTTTTTATGTTTCTTTGTTTATTTTGGGTGTTCAATGATTTTATATTAGGATTTTGATGGAAAAATCTGGTTAACAGAATATGGGTACTGATACTATCTAAAATATGCCTATTTGCAAACAAGTGCAACAATTGGTAAAAAAAAATTAAGTCAACTGATTGAAAATTCAATGGTGACAGGTGAGTTTTTGGAGGTTTAGTTTAACAAGTGCAACAACTGGTGACTCCGTCGAGTACTCATTGGATTGGAGCTATTAGTGTTAATAAGCATAATAATGCAAACAGTTTGACATCTCTTACTGAAACAAGCATGAATGTTAAACTCACAACCCTTGACTGATAAACCAACTAATAATACAGAATCACAAATCACATTTCATTGAGAGACTCAAATGGGTAGTCGTTGAACGTAACTAGATTACAAATAGTTGAAGTGTAGGTTATAAATCGCATTTGGGGAATTGAAGGGGTAGAAAGGCAGTTAAGGGTTTGAAATGGTCCTCGAGTAGAGTAGGACTGTAGGAGTAATGACTCAATGCATTTCTATAAAAAAATCTTGAAAATGTTGGCAAAATTTATTTGACCCTTTTGTAGATTCAACCTGAAATTTATAGCAAAAATCATGGAATTCAATTGAGCCATCTAAATGTTCATGATTTTTTTTATTTTTTTTAAAAATGACTTGCCAATGTTTCAAGTAACTGGTTGAGTTTTCAGACCACAATTAAAATGTGAGCATTTCCACATTGACATGTAAGTGGCAAGTTGTTTTGCTGTCATGGATTAAGATTTGAGATTCTTGTTTAGCTTGAGATATTGATGCTTTCAACTTCTTAATATTTCTGATGAACCAGAACTGAATTTCTTTTAGATTTGTTGACTTTTTGATGTCCTTTCCTGGAAGATATAACCAAGTTTGTGGTTTAAAGATACTGATCTGCTTTTTTCTACATTTTTTTTATCGGTGTTCAAAACTTTTATCAGTAAAGAGAGAAAAAGACAAGAGGAAGAGACACAAAAAGGAATGGGAAATAAAAGAAAGATTAGACCTGCATCTTTACACGGCATTACAATTTGGCCCTTAAAACTCCATCATAGGTATTTTTAGTTTTTTTTGTTGTAATGGTCTAATAGAGGGTGTCCCAACCCGGACAAGGAAGGACTAGTCCCTTCGGATGCACGCAATTACCCGCAAACGACGTGCATTGAGTAAGCCCATGAGGAGTTGAACTCAAGACCTTGGGGGTCTCTCCCAAGACCCGAACCAACTGATCTACCCATGTCTCATGGAATGAGGCACTCAAGGATACATCATTTGTCTCCATATAATTTGTACTTGTTTATACATATTTAAGAAGGATGATGAGGTCTCATGGAATGAGGCACCCAACTACCCAAGGATACATCATTTGTCTCCAACTTGGAGTAGTTATAATTGGTGTTACGATGGGTATCAGGTAGTTCACCTCAATCTAACGGGATACCAAGTGAGGTGAATAATAGAATGAATAGGAAACAGATCAATGTGGTCTAGTGGTTCCATTTCAATGATTTAGTTTAGTCAAGGTGTAGATAGTCTCTTTCTTTGACAAACAGTAATTCTTCTATACTGCTATGTGGTCCAGTGAGGTACTGATGAACCCCATGTCAAACCCCCAAGTGGCTAATAGGCATCACCTTGGAGTTGTTGCAATCTGAGTTGGAGAACATTAATTTGCTAAGGCAGGCTAATTTTAGATGTCAATCATACCATCATCCACCCTAAGTAGCCAACCAATCACTTGAATTAAGGTGATGCTTTCACTACTAGATGCTTTGATCCATGATTCAAAAACCCAAAAACTTGTCTCGACTCGAAAGTTAACCGGGTCAAGTAACTTGAAAATACTCGATTTGGTTCAACTCGATATATATATATATATATATATATATATATATATATATATATCAGTGTTTTAAAACCCAAAAACTTGACTCGACTCGGAACCTTGCCGAGTAGAGTCAACTCAGGAACTCATTTGTCCGAGTAATGACACCTAAAACTCGAACATATATAATATTTTTCTAATACTATATATGTGTAATAAATTCAAAATTAATGATAAAATATGTCTAAAATGAGATATATAATTCGATATATACTAACCCCCCCCTCTCCCCCTTCTGTTTCGTATTTATACTAAAGGTGGGTGGGGTGTGTTTGAAAAAAAAACATAATTTGGTCACTAGGGTAGGCTGGTTTACTCAATTTTTGTTATAACACAAATCGTACATAACTCGAGCGAGTCGGGGCGAGTTACTCACTTTTCAGCGCCAGTTCCGAGTTTTACCTCCAACTCAACTTGAAACCTGGCCGAGTCAAGTCAACTCGGCCGAGTTTCGGGTCGACTCGGCAAGTTTTAATACAGATATATATGTGTGTGTACACAAAATGTTTGCCTACTTGCTATTGTGGAAGTCTATTAATCGTCGTGCCAAATGATTTTATTTTTATTTTTTATGAGTCCAAGTCTTCTCAATTAGAATGTGGATCAAATCCTAGAAGGTGTTAATGGTAGCTCCAATGCCAAAAGGATTGATCCATCCACTGCCCGTCAATGTTTTCTAGTTCTATTGTGGAAACAAGCACTTGGCTTTGGGATATCACCGCTATTAGAATTGAGTAGGACGGACACTCGAACATGTTTCCAGTTCACCATATATCAAACTGATGTGATAAAGATTATTTTCATTAAATTATTGAAGAGCAGTATGTGTAAAGAATTTTTTTGGGTCCATTATTGGTGAATTTAAGGGGTACTTGCTTCATAGCTTTGTGATACTCATTGTTAAAACTAAACTTGGATTCCGAGAGTTAAATAAAGAATATCAGCTTTGGTATCATTGAAACTTCTTTTTTTAGGGTAGACGACTTACGGTGCAGTTGAGCATTGTGTCTTTAAGTCTTAACAAAATAGTTGTTTGTATCCTTCTCTTGTTTCTTTGTATCTTTGTACTGGTAAACATCTCTTATATTTCTATCAAATTTCATTCTTCTGGCAGGTGTGGGGAAAACTTCACTTGTTCATCTGATCGTTAATGGTTCTTCCATCACTCGCCCTCCTCAAACGGTCGGATGTACAGTTGGTGTAAAGGTGAGACCCAATGATCCCTTAAGGTAATTCAGAGCTGTGGCTAAATCTTGGAACTCTTCACTAAGTTCCTTCTATTTCTTTTATCCAGCATACCACTTATGGAAGTCCTGGTAGCTCTTCTAATACCATTAAAGGTGATGCGGAGAGGGATTTCTTTGTTGAACTTTGGGATGTGTCGGGACACGAGCGATACAAAGAATGCCGCTCTCTTTTCTATTCACAAATCAATGGTGAGGAATGGCCTCCATTTTTCTTTTGATAAGTTACAGTATATATTATGTTAAAGAAATAAAATAGAAATTAAGGGAGAGAGTTTCCAGACTACAATTACTATCAGTAGATACGGTCTTTAGCTAAGGAGTATGCAACATCATTTGTTCTTTTAAGTTTCTGACAGAAAATAACAATCCATCCTCTACCCAACTCCTTAATGTGACCTTTCACATTAGCAAGTCTCCAAAGATAAGGCCATCGACACTGGCCTACTTGATGGCTTCTCTAAATGTCTTTAAGTCCCATTGTAGTGTTAATATCCTATTATATGTTTCCAAGAGAGAAACACATTGTTGAAACTTGTAGACTTCTTACTTTAACGTGTATTTGAAGCTCTCATATAAATGTCCTGGCAACTCTACTCCCCTTCTTTTTGTGGAACAAAATGACATCCTAAATTGGCATTTTACCATTTTCATAGAAACACATGCTTAATTGCACATTTGATTTGAAGGAATACTCACCCAGTACAGGAGAACAGGAGGAAGTTCTATCATTTTGCTCCTGTTTCACATATAACAATCACTCCAGGTTAGGCACACCTCGAAAACGGATTCCTTCTACGAGATTTCTTGGTCAAAACCAACTCATTTGGATGTCTGATGCATCACTTTTGATGATCAAAGATAATATGCCGAAGTGTCTAGATTGTTATGGTCATCAGATGGGGTCTATTTTTTACCTTTAGGGTCTCCTTGGAAGGAGCCATCAAATGGTGAGTCCGGAACCTCCTGCTTGTGTCTCATTTGTACAGCACAGGCAGGGGGGTGGCATCTTCCTATCGTGGCATCCTGACTAAAGCAAGATATAGTACCTGGACAAGTGGGCCATCTAGGGTTGTCTATGCATTAAAATTTAATAATCGCGGTTTTTCTTTTTTGTGCTTGAAACTTATGTTCAGGTGTTATTTTCGTTCACGATCTCTCCCAAAGAAGGACGAAAACAAGCTTGCAAAAGTGGGCAGTGGAGGTTTCAGCAACTGGGACATTCTCAGCCCCTCTAGGATCTGGTGGCCCTGGCGGTCTTCCTGTCCCATACATTGTTATTGGTAACAAAGCAGATATTGCAGCAAAGGAAGGGCCAAGAGGAAGCAGTGGCAATCTTGTTGACGCTGCTCGTCAGTGGGTTGAGAAGCAGGGTTTGCTTCCATATAGTGAGGAACTTCCACTGACAGAGAGCTTTCCAGGCAGTGGAGGCCTTTTTGCAGTAAGAACCCCAACTTTAAGCGTGTAACCTCATTTACTTTGGTCAATATATCTTTCTTGGTTCATTATATCCTACTGCTGCAGGAACATATTGTTCTTTCTTTCAATAGATAATGTTATTTTTTTTATTATTCTCTTAGTGTTTACAAATCCAAGGTTTAGGAAAGGATGTTTAAGCTTTAATAAAAACATACGTGCATGATTAGGACTTTCTGAGAATATTGTGCATGTTTCAGTCACACTCCCAAAAAAAAACTGAAAATCAAGAAATTTATAATTTTTTATTTTCTCTACAAGCATACAATGCAGACCCTGATCTTGATCCAAGAAGAAAAGCATGGCGGAATCAATTCGACTCAGTTAAGGCTGAATTTAGTTTTGGGTTTGAATTGGTTGAGACTCAGTTGAGGCTGAGTTTAGTTCAGGAGCTGATTGATTCCACAATTTTTTTCTTTTTGGCAAGTTAGGTGGTTTTGATGCCTGCTTGATGAGCCACTGCCACCGCTTGGGAATGAGCTCTGGAAACTTAGTGGTTTTATACCACTCAGATGAGCAGTTATAACTACTTGGGACCAAATTCAGTTGAGTCTTGGTCATGGAGAAGAATCATTTTGAAAAAAAAAAGAGTTGAATTTTAGGAATAGATCTGAGTCCACGCCAAATAATTACAAAAATCTAAGGAATTCAACCATTTTTTCTGTTTTCAACCAAGTTTATTTTGGGTATAATGTTAGACTTCTTTTAAGGTTGTACCTGAGAAGGAATTACAATAGTTTTGGCAACTTATATGGCTTTGATACCAGCCAGATGGGCAGCTACTGCTACTTGGGGTCAAGATCTTCATTTTATATGATATGTATCTCTATTTATTATTAACTATTTAATCTGTTAATAGTTGGAAACAATGTTATGTATTTTGCTTGTTTCCTTTTAGCTTGTAGACTTTCTGTGATGTATTTTGCAAGTGTACTATACCCTTTATTGCTAATAATTCATAACCTAATTTTGTAGTAATTTCATTTTATTTTTTAGCGGTCTTTGATATAATAAATAATTCTCTTAGAGCTGATTCCTTTTCTTCTTCTTTTTTGGTCAGAATAAATTGATATCAAGCAATAAATCTTTTTGAGTTTTGATAAACCTACACATTATACAACAGCACCTATTTATTCTTGTTGAACCAATAAACTAATAATTCAGAAATTAGTCTATCAAAAGTTTAAAACAAGGTCAAGTCTTGAGCTGAGTTGGATTTGGCAGCTAATTGAGTCTAATTCCATTTTAAAACCCTTGTTCACTAGTGGGTCATGGGGCAAATGTTATTCCAAAATTGCCTGTTTCTATAAAAGTAGATACTTTTTTTCCCTGAAAATTCTTAGTTGATAATTGATTAGACATTAGAATGTTGTTCCCGTATCAGTTGGTAACCCATGTAACTGTTCTTTTCTGTTCAACATCAACAGGCTGCCAAAGAAGCAAGATATGACAAGGAAGCCGTGATGAGGTTCTTCCGTATGGTATGTGTTTTGATTTTTCTGGCCTGTAACTGTTTATTTATTATGCGGGAGTTAGTGTGGAGTCTATCTACAATTAATGAGATCCATTTTTTCAGTTGATTAGGAGAAGATATTTCTCCGATGATTTACTTGCACCAAATCCATGGTCTATTACACCAGTTCAGAGACCCGTCCACCGCTCAGGGGAAAATTGGAGTGATGAAGATCACTTCCACAAGAATACGAGGTATGTTCTACTGAGCATGACTTCTTTTTTTTTTTTTTGGGGGGATTGGTACTGAAGTAATCTTATTAAAACCAACCAAAGTGAAAACAGGGAAAGCCACCCAGAAGTCCACAAGGACAACCCATAGGACAAGAAAATAAAGCATAGAAGGAAAGAGGAAACATAACTATAATACAACTCTACCACCTAGGCTGAGTGGAGGCCCCATGAGGGCAGATAAAGGGAAGGACTGGAATGTCTTTGGGAATTGAGAATCACCCACAATCATCAATCTGCAAAATCCCCTGTACCACTCAAAAGGCCATTCATGGCTCCCTCATTGCTATCAATCTCCAATCCCTATGACATTGCTTGTGGATGTATCGCTGAATTCTGAGGGTGTAGTCATCCAAGAGGATACCATAGCCTGAATCCTGTCAAAAATGGAGGTAAGGCCGAGACTACTACTTCTGAAGATCCTGTTATTACTCTTCAGTCTTCCCAAGTAGACCATAACACCGAGTGTAGCATGCATGTCCACAAGATTATCTTCCTAGGGGTTAGAAAATCCTGTATCCATACCCAAACGTGTCGAGAGGGGCCCAAGAGATATCAATGATAGTCAAGAAATGATACTATATAGTATGAGCAACCCTGCAATGGATGAGCAAATGGCTAGCTAATCCTGCATAAATATCATGCATATGCGGGGGGAGACACACACTTCTTTCTTCTTCTTTGGATCATGTCACAAGTGTTGATCTTGCTATGGTCTATGACCCAGACTAAAATTTAACCTAAGGAATGCATGCTCTCCAAATAACCTTATAAGGAAAGTTGGACAATAATTTTTTATTTTTTGTTGGCAAAAAGCTGCTCGTCTCAAAAGTCAGAAGTCGATTGGCGAGGGGTGGATATATAGTTACAGTGCATTTTTTTTAATCTTTTAAAACTAATTTTATAAGCTTTTTTATGGAAATTTCTACCGCAAATAGTGGGGATAAGACAATAACAAAGAAGTTTTGACTGAAAATTTCAGAAAAAAGACACATCTTTGGAAATTGTTAATAGTGTGATATTCTTTGAGCTGGGGAAACCATCATAAATATAAACAGAAGCCACGGAAGATGGCAGTTTTTTTTTATTTAATAGAAATCTTGTAATTCAGTGTATTACACAATTTATCAATGGGCATTGTTGAAGTCAAAGGCAAGAAGAAGTGGGATCACGCTGCATCTATAGAAGCAAGGCCTCATATGCACTTTTTGAGCTATCATAGAGGAGGAAGTTAAAGGAAGAGTTTGATATCAAGCTATGGGATTTTAGCCACCTGATTTCATGGTACTAAGGCTAAGAAAAGGTATCTTGTGTTGAACTTTTCAGTGGGCATATTTTGAGGAGTCTGAGAAAAAGAGGGAGGCAAGAAAAAACACGGGAGACTGGGTTTTCCTTTAGAGCTTATTTTGGTTTTGCAGCAATTAGGAATAGAACGAACAAGAATAGTGCTTGGGCATGGTGATATATCAGTAGGTAAAGTTTAGAAATGAAACCGTCCTTTCTGTTATGACTTATGACTGTTATGGTTGATTTAACTAGCTGTTTGTCATTGTCGTTGTTATTACTATTATCATCAATTAATGCTATTGGTGTTGTTGCTATCAAACCCGAACCAACTGTAGTAGTAGTAGTAGCAGTCTTTGTTCTACTGCCTCAGAACATTATGGGTAATTTAGAACTGCTTCAGAGGATTCTTTCTGAATGATTTCAATGATATACAAATTTCCATCTGGAGAAGTGTATGTCGATTATTCTCCAAAAGCTTTGAGCAGCTTGGATATAAGAACTTTTGAGGGTAGGCAATTGTAAGGATAAACTTTCATCATTTATCAAGAAAAAACCTTAAAAGAAAATTGGAGGTGAAGCCCTATGGTTACAGAGTGGTATTAGAAGATTTGATGATCTCTTTGGCTTAAGGGTGTAGAGGGTCTGGCCGTCTGGGCATGAATTGTGGTTAGCTGGGTGGTGGGCTCTTGAAGGTGTTGAGTTTATAATTATGGAATGGAACAGAGTTAGAATACCATGAAGATCTTTGATGCAGGGAGTTTATCTGTTCCTTCCAGAAATTTGTATAGAATCTATAGATTAGCTTTGAACAAAGGGTTTTTGTGCCTGAATACATGGATAGGCAGGAGTAGTGGTTGGTAGTTGGGATTTTCATCTTGGTATGAACCTTAAGGAAGATGAGTTACATTTTCTGTTGTGTTGTTGTTACAGAGTTTGCTTGAGAAAATTGTCAGGCGATATTTCACTTTGTTCTTTTAGATGGGGGTTCTATCTTCCAGTAGGTGGATCCTTGGAGGGGTCAATGAGTCGTCCGGACATCATTACGCGTTCTTGATTTTATTTGCACGATGGCTTTTGGCAAAATCTTTACATGTGCAAGCTTCTCGTAAAGACCTCTTTTTTCACCACAGAGTGGATGTGGGAGTGCTGAGCTCCTCTTGGTATGGCCTTTATCAGCAAAGGCTCAAATCGTTTGAGCTTGAGTTCCATGCTTGTCTTTTGGGATGTGGAAAGGAACAGCACAACTGCGAGGAAAGTGAATTGACTGGGAGAGGGTGAGATTATGGATTCAGATTTCAATCTTCTCATGGGCTTTGACTTGGAAGGAATTAACCGTTGTGAAAGGCATGTACATTCGATGTTAATGGAGAGACAATACTCGCAGATTTGGGAATTCTGTCTGTAATTTTAAGCCCAGCAGCAGTGGTTTGGTTTTCCAGGATCCCAGGAGAGACAATACTCACCTTGTCAAATCTGATAGGGAATCAGTTCTGGAACTCCAGAAACCTTTTTTATTGTTCTCGAGTCATTCCAGCAAATAAAATGCCTTTTGAGATATGAAATTGACGAAGTTCCTGTGACATGCCATCTGGGTTGGATTTGAATAGTATTTAAATCCTGCCTTGGTTCATTCCCCCTCTTTTTTGCTAGTTGATATGAGGTATAATTTGCATCCTCGTGATTGAAGTGCTTAAATGTCAACAAATGATCTGTAAGCTCAATCCTAAGTTTGAAATTGTTAATACACATCCAGTTTAAACCTAGCCAAGTCCGCTAACATTTAACTCAATAGGGTTTAGGGTTGCTCAAGTCATCCAAGTCAATATCCCAAGTTCTTGCGTCTTTTGCAGGTTTGTACTACAACGCACATGTGACTGTATTTTCAGAAAAGAACTCTTAGTTTTTGAAGGTTGATTGAGTTAAAGAATTTATTTGATATAATATTTCTGGATGTGCTTCTGGTGTAACCTGAAGTTCTACTAGATCATAGAAGTAGTACCTATACTGTACTTAAGTCTGTAGCATAAGCTATTCATTTATTGATCTGTTCTGTATGTTAATATATTGTTTTTTTTTTTGCTGTCATTATTATCATTGTCACTGATCAAAAAAATAATAATTATCATCATTCATTATTATTGTTATAATTAAAGATAACTGCTTCTCAACGGGTCTTGTGCTGCCTGCATTTCCAGTCAAATTTCTTACCAGATCCTTCTGTTGACTGCAGTTTAAGCGGCGATTCTTACAAGTACAACATGCTCCCTCCCCTTCCTGCTCAACGCAATCTCACGCCACCTCCCACGCTTTATCCTCAGCAGCCAGTTTCTGTGTCGGAGAACTACAACCTCCCAAGATTCGCCCTAACTGGTTCCCCAGAAATCAGCAACACTAGATCAAAGCGCACAGATATTAACGTCTGATAATCTGTCTCTACTCTCTTGTTGTTTCAGAGGACGCAAACTGGAAATATGAGTGTTCAAGGGAAGTTTAGCCAGCAACTATTGGAAAGAAACAGTGTATTGTGTGGTTTTAAATTTTTTTGTTCTTTTTGCTTGTAGCTTTCCCATTAGTTGGTAATTCATGTAGATGTTCCATATTGGGGGCCTCTTAGCTTATGATATGGTTGAATGTATAATGATTGATTGCTCAAACTGAAATTAAAAGCTATTCTTTTATACCAACTTCTCTTTCTTTTTTTTCCTGTGTTCTTTCTCATGTTAAAAAGTTACATAAACATACAAGGGTGTCTGCTTCCACAAGGATTTTCCTTTCCTTTCCTTTCCTTTCTGGGTAATAAAAGAAAAATGTAAATGGATTGGATGGCCATCGCTTTCGAATCTGGTCAATTTTCAACTTTAGGGTTGACCCATAATAAATGGCAATATGGTCGATTTCGACTTTGGGGTTGACCCATGATAAATGGTAATCTGGTTGATTTTCGACCTTACAGTTGACCCATGATAAATGGTACCCGATCACCATGGTCCCCAGTGTCAACCTTAGAGTAGACCGATGACAAAAATGGGTCCTGACGCTATCACTAGTATCCCCACTGTAAGCCACAAGTACCAAATTTTGGTCTTTTAAAAGATCTAATTAGGTTGCCTCTGTGAATAGGCAATTTACTAACTAGGTACCGGATCATAATAAAAGTATTAACTAGGTACTGCAAGACAGTTCTCCGAATGGGGGTTGGTTTAGGGTTTCAGTTTACTTCTTTTCAACTGTTTTAAGTACTTGCCTCCCTAGACAGTGACACATGCCTCCTAAGGGAGCCAAAACTTTTCGTCGGCGATGTGGCAAGCAGGATGTCAACTGATAAATGATTTCATGTACACACCACCATACTCAGGCACACAAAAAAGGTTTTTTTTTTTTTTTTAGTTTTAATTTTATATCTTTTCATAAAAAGAAAAAAAAAATCATTTTCTATATTTGGGTTCAACATAAGAATTTAAGGTTGCTGAACGATTTAATAGCCATACTTTTCTCTTGGGGTTGTTCTATATTTGGATTCAACAAAAGAATTTGAGGTTGCTAAAAGATGTAACAACCATAATTTTCTCTTGGGATTGTATTGTGAAATCTTGAGTGGCTGAAGAGAAATGGAATGGATCATATGGAGGATCCCTCAATGTGACTTACTAAGAGGCTAATGCTTTGTTGAGGAAGAACTCAAACAAGAAACTCATTAAAATTCTCCATTTATTTGTGTTTTTCATCTTTCAGTTTCATATTTTTGGGTGTTTCTGTTCATACCTTTTTCTACTTTATTTATTTATTTACATTTTCTTATAATCCTTAATCCTTTTCATAATTGAATTATTAAAAACAAACAAGTTTTTTCTTTGTCTATACCTTTTTTTGGATCCAAATTTGTAACTACAGTGTACAACATTTTAGTTTTTCATGAATCTATTATCTTAGAATTATATGAAGTCATGACAATAACATGCAACATTTTTAGTTTTATTTTGTTCTTTTGTTCACTAGTTATGAATGTTCCATTTCTAATTTATTTGGTCATAAATTTGGTTCAGACAAACAATATTTTCAGGTCTACCTTAACCGAGGGGCAATAATTTCGATATCCTCGCAAGCCTCCATAATTGCCGCATATTCCTTGGCAACCTTCTCATCAGCGATGACGATATCGCACGAGGAACTAATGGAAGACTTGTGTTGGAAATTCTGAGAATTTTGCTTTGCCATTTCCGAAAAGGATATAATTGAGAACTCGAAGTTGCACGGGCATAAGAGGGAGATCGACTACCACCTAGCATACGGCTTTCTAACTTCACTTCTTTTCACCGGAGTTTCTTTTGACCATAGTAAACTCCTTCTCGTTGTACCGAAATAGAGGTCTGATTTGAACGCCTAATGAGAGAAGTTGTGATGATAAAATATTAGAATCACCACAAAATATTTGGCAGATAAGAATTGCCCAATGCCCCTAAGTACGTTTTATTTAGGGACGGTGTGCTTAGAACTCACAGCACTGGTTTAGATGAAAAAAATCAGTATCTTTTCTGATGAGAGTAAATTTAAGATACTTGTAAGCATGGGACTATCTACCAACAACCTATCATTACAAATGATGGTGATGCACATTCATAAGATTGGGACACTATTGGAAGGTTCACACAGTCAGATGATAGTAACTCTACACTTGGTTTTACGAAAAAAGAAAAACATGGAAAGAGGGAAAAGAAGAAGAAAAATATTAAAAAGAGAGTTTCTGGCCTATTTTCCATAAATTCTCTGACGCTCCAAATGAATGTGACAAACTGGATGCAATTATTCTATTACGCTGATTCTGTTGTAATTTCATTATGGGGACAAATTCTCCCTTCACACTGTATGGTTGGTGGGGGTTCTCACATAATTTAAGGAAAAATATCTGATATATGTTAAGTTTGACAACAACTGAAAGCTAAATATTGAGGATTTTCTGTGTTTACCATGACAATCTCTATAGTGAGGAAGAAGAGGTAAAAGGTTAGCACACAACCTCTCTCTCTAACCATATCAGGAAGCAAGATGTCAGAATCATAGATGTTATCAGAACAATCAAGAATGCAAAGAAGAAGTTTAACACAAATGCACAGGGTTTGAGACATACCACATTGGAGGATGTCTTCAGCAAAGTTGTAAAAGGGTCACAATCATTTACTATGATATCATGATCAGCAATATCATTTACTTATTAATCGTTGTTGTTGTTTTATTTCTATCCTTGCCACTTTAAGAGACTGCATCTAGTACTGCATAAAAAAGCTAGAGAAAGAAAAGCTAGCACATGGACTTACACTTACTGAAAATTGTATCATGAAACATCTCTTGTCACCCCGTTTATCCATCTCCCAACATTCCCAGTTTGCCCCAGCCCCATCCAGTATGATTACGTTTAATTATAATTATTGAAGACAAAAGTTGAAGACAGTATTAAGAAATTCATCAGCCTCTGCAAAATATAGATGACATCTATTCACCAGCCATACTTTTTCAAAAATTCCCTTGTTCTCTTCCTCGTACGAGTGAAAACGATAACTATGCAAGCGAGAATCCATGGAGGGAAGCTCCCACCCAAGAAGTTTGAACTCTTGACCCATTCTGGAGTTTCCTTCAGAAGAAATGTTATTAGAAGGGTTATAACTGCTACACCGAACAAGATCTTTGTAATAGGTTTGACCAAGGAGTCCTGCAATCAGAGAATACAAAAGTCCAATTTACATATAACAAAAAGCTAAATTTACTTCAAGTTGCTTAAGAGATGGAAAAAGAAAAGTTCCAGCAAGAAATTCATCCATTATGAGAACAAAATGGACCATCTTAAGAACACTTTTTATTAATTAAAATTGGCTGTTTGTCAGAAAAGGTTGAACTGCAGCATACACTTCAGGGTGTTTATCAAATATTTCTACCACTCCATAGAAATATCATTGATTTTCAAAAAAAAAGAGAGAAATGAAACTAGAATGTCTCCAATACATAGAGAGAGAGATAGAGAGGAAAACATTTTCCCTCATTGTGACAGCCAGATTCTAGTGGAACCCAATACAAAAGAGTGATGCATTGTTATAGCAACAATCTTTGCTCTGGTGGTGGGTCCCTATGAAACCCACTACTAAGCTGATGGCTGAACTAAACTCAGATTCCCAACTTTGAAAGAAGCAGTACGGTGATATATATTTATATATATATATATATATATATATATATATATATATATATAAATTGATATACATGGTTAAGGAAAAAAAAAGACTTTCCTCCTCTTTAAAATATCTGACAACATTTAAGAATACTATTGCTTATTGAAAATAAGAATTAACAGGTGAATAGCAAAATTACAAAGACCCAAATGAATCTCTGCAGTCTTCTCAATTGCAAATTGCTAGACAAAAACCTATATTACAGAAATTCTAATTCCTAACTGTTTTCACCTTTTACTTTCTAATCAAGCTACCATATGGAATTCAATCTCCCACTGAGATCTGCCACAACTAAAAGAAAACAGATTGTGGAGACTTTGTTATATTTTCTTCATATATTGTGTTATCATTGCCTGAGTAATGGGCTTAATTCATTACTTCCCATAACTTAACATTAGTGTTCCTTCAAACCGATCCTATGAAGCAAGCATAAAGAGAATCATAATTTTATTTGCCTAATTAAGTTATGATAAATAACTCAATGATTTAATTGGATATGTAACTTGCTATTAGCTCCTACATGTAACACGATTTAAGCGCCTTTCTGTTTTGTTTGCTTTAAGTTCTAATACTGTAGATTGATTATGTGAATTTCTATATCTGCTAATATTTTATATGTTTGATGTGGCGATGGGTCCACTAACCCCATAGATAAATGATGCCCCAGACCACCAAAAAAATGGGGTAATATCATTGACTTAATATCTGAAGACCCTAATGAATTCAGCATAAACAGGTTCAAAGTTCTAAAACATTTCCATTATTTTTACCTTAGTACCCCAAGTGATTTAACAAACTACAGGGTTCCTTAGATAATTCAACACCTCAATCTTCTAAATCCCACCACAAAATTCAAGTCCGAACCACATATCTCGTGTCGCTTCTTAGGAAATTAAAACAAGGATGAAAAATGAAACTCAAACCTTCACAAATTCAAAATTATCAAGGAGATAATGGGAAAAAAAGATACCTTTGGTTCTCCATCCATGAAAATCACGGATCCGTCAGTATAAGGAAGCAAAGACCTTCCATTTCTCGGATTGAAACGAATCGGAACGCCTCTTCCGGAAGCATGATTGAATGCGAAAACCGACTTGAATCCATATTTCTCGAGAATGTCGCGGACTTCCAATTGATCTTGATCCCAACCTCCTAAAGTCGATTTGAAGATCTCGATCGGGCCTTTGCCTAGTCGAAAGAGATGAATTTCCACCTCTGGAACTTTGGTTTTAACAGTTCTGGTTCTAGGGCTAGGGTTAGGGTTAGGGTTAGGGTTTGGAGGAGACTCAAAGGTGCTCTTGGAGGTCTCCTGGATTTCTTCTCTTTCGCTCTCTTTCTCCATATTTTTCTGATTCGCCCTTCTTTACTGGCCGGCTATAAGAGACCGGTTTCTTCTGGCGGGGAATCCTCTCCAATTATAAAAGCATTTCGGTTGTACTATAGTTAATTTAATTATTATTAAGGGTAGTTTTGTCTTTTTATTTTATAAGTTTAGGGTTTTTTTGAGGAAAAAAATATTTGTAAATTTCCCTTTCCCTTTCATCAAATATTTCCCCTTATTTGTTTTTTTTTTCTTTTTTTTTTGAAATGATATCATGTAACTAACACAAACTCTCTCTAAATACACACAATCAAACCTAAGGTAACCGCTAAGATATCGTAAGGGCCTGTCTTAAGGACGGTTAATGGCCCCTTATACACCCCTCCCCTGTTTGTAAATAGCCTCTTATTGATAAATACTTCTGTTAGTTTATTTTAGTTAAATAAGTATTAAGACAAAATTATAATTTTCAAACCTAACATTTTTCATATTGACATCTCGTATAAATCATACGATTTTGACTTATTTACAAATACATGTTTGTATAAAAATTTACAAGTATAATATGAGGAATGTTATCTTTAAAAGAGATTGGATCACAATCAATTGTGATTGAACTCGAGAAGAGTTCAATTGCAACTACAAGTCAACATGTGTCCCTTTTAACACTGTTAATTGTGGTTAAGATTTATTAACCCTTGGGTTCAACAATATAATCTTAGTTTTTAGGAAAAAATAATTTTTTATAAACTATAGTTAAGAATTTTAATCATTATGATTAATATTTTTTAAAAAACTAAGGTTATATTATTATTTTTTTTATCGGTAATCAATATATCAATATATAAAAACGAAGGGGAGTAACAACAAAGTTCACATAAAGTGAACCCAAAAGATACACAAAGGCAACAAGAAATAATAAAACATGAAACATCAGAAAACTAAGGCGGTAAGAAATCGCTACAAGGATCACCACTGTTCCCCCCTACAAAACACCACGACACGTTGACACTAGATGACATACTCGCGATTGGATATGTGGAATGGTCCACTAGGTGTCCTAAAAAACTCTCATATTTTTTTCTTTCCATATGATCCAAGTTATCGTCCTTGGAATAAAATGTCAAACTATGCCTACCGGCAAAGGGAACGTCACTGAAAATCAACAAAATAAGAAGTTTTGAAAGGAACGGGAAAAGGTCCACGAGATACCAATGTGAGAAATGAAATGAGACCAAATAACTCTCGCAACTGGACAATGGAGTAGAAGGTGATCCATAGATTCCTCTGTTAAAAATCACATAAAACGCTGATTTGCAGACATCATCCTTTATGCATAAAATGATCACAAGTAAGGATTTTATCTAGAGCCAATGTCCATAGTAAGAAAGAGACATTAGAAGGTACTATGGCATACCAAATTGCATGATGAGGAAAAGGTAGATTAGACCTAGATTGTCATGCTTGTAAAAAGGACCTTACTTAGAATCACCCCTTATTGTTTGGATCCCAAATCCAAATATCTCTATCGAGTGGACTTATGGTGACCTGTTGAAAATGAGAGAGCAACCTCACCAAGTCCAAAAACCTCCCAATTGAAAAGATTATGCCTTAGAATTGGAGTCCAAACTACCACCCCATCTCATCTCTCAAAATATTCAGCCATTGGTGCCTCTTTATTAGAATATAGTAGAAAAAAGGCTACAAAATACTTGCCAAAGAGGGCAAGGACCACAACAGGGATCATGCCAGAAGCTTAACTCCTCACCCTCACCGACCTTGAAATGGGTGAGTTTTGAGAAGTCTTCTCAACACTGCAAAATAACATTCCACACCCCAACACCTATTGGGCCCCTCCCTATCTTAGGGCACCACCTATTGACCTCACCATGCCGAGCCACTATCACAAATCTCCATAGAATATCATGTTCCTCCCCAAAATACCAAAGTCACTTCCCTAGAAGAGCTTTGTTGACCAAAGAAAGGAAAAATATATTGAGGCCCCCACCATATGACTTAGACTGGATGATATATGGTATTCTAATCCACCAGATGATAATTCCTATTCACTACTCTCTCATTCCATGAAAAACCCCTTTGCATTTTTTCCATAATAGAAGCAATAGAGACTGGGATTCTGAACAAGGAAATGATATATGTTGGTAGATTGGAAAACACACTCTTGGTTAGAGTGATCTTGCCTCCTTTAGAAAGGTACACCAATTTCCATCCTTAAAGTCTTTTCGAAAACCTCTCAATGACTGGACTCCAAACCGATTTAGCTTTGAAAGGGGTACCCAAGGGCGGTCTGAGATATGATGTTGGAAGGAGACCCATTCTACAGCCCAAACAAGCTGCCAACTCCCACATATTTGGGACTTCACCCACTGCAAATAATGTACTCTTACCAAAATTGATTCTCAGTCCTAACACCGCTTCAAAACATCGAAACAAACATTTGACTAAAGCTAATTGTGAAGAGAAGGTACCACAAAAGAGAAGAGTGTCATCCGCATATTAAAGATGAGATATATGAAGATCACGACCAACATAAAAGCCTTCCCAAAGTGAGGGCGTGACTTTTTGAATTATTCTACTCAAAGTCTCTATTACCATGAGAAACAACAGTGAGGAGAGGGGATCTTCCTGACGAAGACCTCACGAACTCCTAAAACAACCATGAGGAGAACCATTGGTCAGAATAGAGAAGCGAACTGTTCCAAAACAAGCTCTCATCCAAGCCCACCATTTTACCCTAAATTTCATCCTTATATTGTTGAAACTCAAGGGTTAATAAATCTTAACCACAATGGTTTAAAGGGACATGTGTTGACATGTGGTGCGATTGAACACTCCTTGAGTTCAAAAACAATTAATTGTGATCCAATTTCTTTTAAAATCAACTATTTTTATATTATAATTCTATAAACGCGAAATTTTATACAGGTATGTTATTGTAACAATTTATTTGCAAATAAGTCAAAATCATATTATTTATAAGAGATAATAATATGAAAATGATAGATTTTAAAAGGATAGTTTGTCTTAATATTTATTTAACCATGATAAACTAACATAAGTTATTTTTTTCATTAGAATTTAACAGTAAAGAAGTATTTGTAAAAATAATTGGAAGTAGGGGAGAATGCAAAAAAATATGAAAGGCGGGGTGAGTATTTACAAATACGGGAAAATATAGTTTCTTTTTTCCAACTCAGTCAACAACTACCTTTCAAAAAAAAAAGTAGTGGTGATAATAAGTGTTAGCTGTCATATGGTAACAACATTGGGGTTGGGCTAGTCCTTCTCCTTGTTGGCCACCCTTTGGGATTTATCCTGGCTTTTCTAGTTTTGTAGTATAAGGGAATTTGCACGACCCGAGGGATTTAGTCAGATGCTCTAAGAGGCCCGAATACCCTTGTTCCAAAAAAAAAACACTAAGGTGCCTGTAGAAAAAAAAATGACTCTTGTGTAGGGATGACAACGGGGCGGGTGACCCCGCTCCTAATGGAAAACATCTACCCCAAACCCGGGGTGGGGTGGGACGGGGTGGGGCACTTTAGAATTTTCAAAAGAGTCTTAACCCGTCCCCGCCCCGCCCCGTCCCGTTAAGCACTAGATGGGGTGGGTCGGGGCTATATTTGATACTAATTTCACTAAAAATTGGTAATTTTAGTACTAAAGTAAGGTTAAAATAGTGATTTGACATTATAAACGGGTTTAACATCAAATCCCCAAACCCGCCCCTACCCCATTTTAAATACTCCCCAAACCCGTCCCAATAGGGCGGGCGGATTACCCGATTAACCCGGCCCGTTGGCATCCCGTAGCGCGCGTTTGCAAACAGCCCCTTAGTTCTTGCCTTCTTGGTGGAAGACTGGGAGAGGACAAACTTCAGTTCTCTTTCCCAGTTTTTCCTACCGAGTTCTGTAGTATCATTTACAGAATCAAACTACAACACAGAAGGTTTTGGACTTACTGTAGGAAGCAAGCATGGCGGATAGAGGAGCTGATTCCCACTCAGAGGTTTCAGACCATCTGACAGAGAGATCGAACGATGGAGATCTCATCACTTGCTTACAGTCCCAACTGAAATCTCTTCAAGAAAGAGTAATGGTATCGTTTTCCCTTATTTCCATTTTTTCTCCAAACTGACCTAGTTTTCTGAAATTAGGGTTCCTCCCCTTTTCCTGTGTTGTCCTTCTTACTTTCCATGCCCTAATTCCAGTTCTCACGATAATTCAAATTTACTGTGAATTTCCATGTCCATGAAACCAGGAGTTAGAGATTGAAAATATGAGATTGTCGTCTCAGATTTCAAGTTGCCACTGTCAAAAGGTTGGTCTACGATAGCTTTTGATTTTCTCCCTTTTTTGCAATTATTTATTTATATTAAAGGAAAAAAAAAAAGGAAATCTTGAATTTATTTGTTCCATTTGAAGTATGATATAGTGGAACTTGATAGTAATCTTGTGGTGCAGATAGAGGAGAGTTCGGATTGTTCTGTTGTAGCTGGTGACAGTTCGATTGAGGGGAGCAGTCAATTAAGTGTAAGTGGTGATATGGCGGGACTGGTTTCAGTCCAAAACATATGCGAAATTGAAAGAAGTAATAATGCGACTCGGGAGGAAGGAATTGGAGCCACCAATGAGATTAAAAAGAAGAAATCAAGAGAGAGAATGTCAGGTTAATTTTTGTTCTCTATCCCTAAATTGATCGTCAAAGTGTTGTTCAATTTGATTTTTTGATCGGGTGTAAATGTTGTTATCTCTAAACAATTGGGAGAACTATAAAATTAAAGAAACTTAACATGTACAATAAGGAAAATGAACATTGCTTAACCAAAAAAAAAGGGAAAATTAGGATTCCCTTTGCATGTATTCCTTTACCCTATGTTTGGTTGCTGAGAAAATAATTAAAAATATGGAAAAGAAAAGAAAATTAGACAAAACACAACTAAAAATTGTATTAAAAATTCAAAATTTTCATTTCTTTTCCATATTTTCACCTATTTTCTCGACAACCAAACATAAAGTTAATGTACCTTGGAGGTTTGTACTGAAGCAACAGACACGATTTGACTGAAGTAGGAAAGGAAACTCTTTGAGATAAGGATCACAGGGTATCAACCATGTTGAGGACTATGCCATTGTTATTGTTTCTGACTGGTTTGGTGGTTGTGGAAACTCTGGAGATGAAGAGGAGCTTCCTTGGGAGAAGATCTTAAAAGGGTTCTCTTTGAAGCATTCACATATCACAGATCTCCTAGTCAACCCCCCGACTGGGCCCAGTCGACTCAATTCTAATTTTCAAGTTGTATTTGTGAGTGTCTTCTATGATTTAGGCACTGACATGAGTCAATTAAGTGACAGGTAATTATGATCGAACATTATCTACTAAATGATCGTACACCAAAATCCCCATGATAAAGTTCTTCCCATGATGGAGACCTTTTTCTTTGCTGATGCATTATATATTGATTGCTCACTTAAGAAAAAGGATGCAGCACAAAACATGACTTTAGTCATCATCAAAATGAAGTTGATAACCCAATCTTATCTCACCCTTAACCTCTCTAACAGTGTGGACTGTGTTGTCTTCATGCATTGTTGACAAGAGGGTTAATAGTCAAAACTGGAAAAAGGGTTTCCCTTGGTGAGGCCCGTAGAAGTTAGGAACTATTGAATAAATCTTTCAGATATTCATTCACCAGAATGAACTATCAATTTTTGTTCTCTATCCCTAAATTGATTGTCAAAGAGTTGTTCAAGTTGATTTTTGATCAGGTGTAAATGTTGTTATCTCTAAACAATTGGGAGAAATATAAAATGAAAAAATTGAAGAAACTTAACATGTACAATAAGGAAAAGAACACTGCTTAACCAAAAAAGAAGAAGGGAAAATTAGGAATCACTTGAGAAAGATGTAGGAGTTGTCTGTCATGACTAGAATTGATTATTTGATGAATTGATGCAATTTAATAAATACTCAAACTGAAGTAAATTTAAGAACAAATTCAAGAAAAATAGACATACCGAACGTCAACACACACACTCTTTATGTTTAACATTTTATGTGATTCGGTGAAGGGTTATATGGACAACGTCATAATGGTTCCCTTTGCATGTATTCCTTAATGTACCTTGGAGGTTTGTACTGAAGCAACAGACACAAATTTGATTGAAGTAGTAAAGGAAGCTCTTTGAGATTAGGATCTCGAGGTATTGTCCATGTTGAGGAAAATGCCGTTGTTATCGTTTCTGACTAGTTTGGTGGTTGTGGAAACTCTGGAGATCAATAGGAACTTCCTTGGGTGAAGATCTCAAAAGGGTTCTGTTGTCTTTCCCCAGTAACTGAGGCTGACTCTCTGCCGTTTGAAGGATGCCCATAACAAAGATCTTCAAGTCAACCCCCGACTGGGCCTGTCGACTCAATTCTAATTTTCAAGTTTTATTTGTGAGTGTCTTTTATGATTTAGGCACTGGCACGAGTCAATTAAGTGACACAGGTGATTATGATCAAATAGTATCTACTAAATGATGGCACACCAAAATCCCCATGATAAAGGATGCATTATATATTGATTGCTCGCTTAAGAAAAAGGATGCATTACAAAACATGACTTTAGTCAGCATCAAAATGAAGTTGATAACCCAATCTTATGTCACCCTTAACCTCTCCCACAGTGTGAACTGTAATGTCTTCATGCATTGTCGACGAGAGGTTTAATAGTCAAAACTGGAGAAGGGTTTCCCTTGGTGTGAGGCTCGTAGAAGTTAGAACGTTTAAATAAATCTTTCAGATATTCATTCATCAGAACACATAACAAGATCCACCTGATGCAAAACCCCAAAATAAACTTTTTCGGATTTCTAAACCGAAATAAAGCAGCACTGTAAATGAACATGTAAGTATAATATCCTTCAAGTCACAATTTGATCTTATTGAAAATATACCAAAGAAAACTATATTGACATAATTGTATCTAAGTCAACTTTACAAAGAATGCTTGTCGTGAATGCATCTCAGGTCAAGGCTTTTTGTGAACTGTGAAAACCTTCCTATGGAGTATACAGTAAAGAAAACTCTCGCCTACATAATTGTATCTTATTCCAAGTCAACTTTACAAAAAATTCTTGTCCTGGATATTTCTCAAGTAAAGGATTTTCTGAACCACAAGAACCATCCAAAACGTAAACTTGAAGGCTATGGTTTGGACCATTCATGCTTTTCTGCGTGATGCATCACACATACTATACCCCATATGTAGTCTAAATTGTTTCGATGCAGTATTTAGAATGAGCATCAATATCTCTAAAAGAGATTTTTACGGTTGGGGAAGCCTTGAACATGTAGGACTTTGTCTGGTGCTTAGGGTAAAGGATGGGAGCTTTTCCTTTCTCTTATCCAGGAATGCCATTGGTGTGTGTTGAATCCATCTTGGGACCCAGTAGTGGAAAGTTTTGGAAGAAGATGGTGGGTTGGAAGTCCAAGCTCCTTTTATAAGGAGGTAAGTTGATGTTGATAAAGGTTACCCTAGTGAGTATGCCAACATACTTCTCTCTCATCACTATCCCTTCTTCGGTTTTGGAGTTGTTGGTGCAAATGCAACTGAAATACTGAATTTTCTGTTGAATGGGAAGGATAATGAGCACAGATATCATTGGGTAGATTGGAAGTTGGTGTGCAAGGAGAGAGAGAGAGAGAGAGAGAGAGATGTAGAGAGAGGATGTATAAAGTTCTAATGGGAAAATGACTTTGGCATTTTGTGGAAGAGGGAGAGTCAGTGGAGAAATATTTTTGTGGGTAATATTGTATGGGGTCATACATGGTGGCAAGAAGCTATGGGATTAGGTTATGGAAAGGCGTTTTGAAGGTTAAGGGTGACTTCTTTAAATTTATTCGATACACTGCAGGAAGGGCTGAGGAGATCCACTTATGGGGGATGTGTTATGCTTATTTATTCCATTGCTTTTGACAAAGGACCATCGATGAGTAGCTGCTATGAAAGAACAAACGGGAAGCTGGTTTACAATCTGATTCTGCGACGAGCAGCAAAAAATTGAGAACTAGAGGCCATTTTCAGACTTCTGGAATTCCTTAACAAGATCCTAGTAGAGGGAGAGAGAGACATAAGGGTGTGATCAAGTTCATTGTCAAGTCACTCTATTTAACTTTATCATATAGTGGTGAGCCTTTTCCAATTTTCCCCATAGAACCGTTTGGAACCCTAGGATTTGGATGAGAGTGTCTTTATTTCTATGGACATCGGACTTAAACCAAATTTGGACTATTGACCATTTGAAGTGTGTAAGGGCTGGAGAATGGCTTACATGAGTTTGTAAGGAGGATGTGGAAACATGGATTATTCGCTTCTAATTATTGACTGTTTGTAGAGTAAGGGTTAGAGAATGGCTCACAGGTGTTCTTTATGATTGGGAGGTGGAATCCTTGCCGGGGGCTATCTAGGCTGAGTGAAGGGCATATATTAGGGAGTGAGGAAGTACACGATTTAAGAAGGTGAATGGTAGAGATTCTCAACCAAATCTAATTTTTTTTTTGCCTTGACTAATCCCCATCTTCCTCGTTTTCAGCGCACTTAGTGTGGGTGTCTTCCTTCCTTAGTAGGGTGGCTTTCTTTGTTTAAGTTGCCAATGCTAGAAAAAATTATGGTGGAACACTTGATCGGTAGAGGTTGGCTCATTTTTAAAACATGGTCCATGGTTCAAAAACCCGAAAACTCGACTCCACTCGAAAGTTAATACTTAACCGAGTCGAATAACTCGAAAAATTTGAAAAAAACTCGACTTGGTCCAACTCGGAATATATATATATGCTTTTTATGGCTATTGGAACCATAATTGGTCTTTCCGCTAATTAGGGATTGTCTTGATAATCGATTTCAAATATTGGCAGATAATAGAGATTTATTTTGGCATACCCCATTAATGGATAATGTTTGATTTTGAACTGGCAGTACTAGTTGGTTATACCATTTGTTTATGTCCTAATCTCTTTCCTATGATACTGGCCTGCTGCCTATGGAATTTAAGTCCCACTTTCAACTATTGTATAACCAGCATTATATAGGCTAGTGTAATTCTGTTCAGACTCAATTGTTACTAATTGTAGTATTTCAATAAATTGTTTCTACTTAAAATTAAAATCTATCTAGTTTTCAGTCTACTTTTGTGTTTTCTCCTTATGAAAATATCAGTCTGTCGATTATGGCTTTTATGTGGCAAACACTTGTGTTAATATTGAAAGCATGATTCTGACTCCAAAAAATAACAACTTAGCTACTTATGGATACAGGTTGTAATTTGAGGACCTTGCATGCCCTTCCCAAGCGATTTGTTGCTCTAAAAGTCATGTATTTTGGCCAGAGGTACATTTTAACTGTAGCATTATTTGTGGCTTAATCTGTGTCTCATACAATCTGCTAGTATTTTTTGTTTAAATGCGGTATTAAAAATAAATATATTATATTTGTTTTTGCTGAATAACGAGAATTATATTAATGAAGAGAGAATTTACAGGAGGCGGGAAATAAGTAAGTTCCCAATAGAAAAAAATGATTTAGGAATTGCCAAAACAACTTGACTCCAATTATTCAAAATATCTAAGCTATTGGTTCAGAGAACTTGGAGAGGTGCTGACGGCTTGTTGAGATACCACCCAATGGAAGAAATAATCTTCGGCAAAGAAGCCTCCAAGCATAGAAAATCAAGTTGTTTCTCTCACTCCAGATAGCCAACATATGACATATGGAAGCTTGACATATGGAAGCATCTCCCACAAGATCTTGCCCTCCCACCAAATGAACCTTTAGGCCACCCCATAGTTGTCAAGGTGACTAGACGACTTGAGGCGACAGACCGGAGTAGCCTGAGGCGTCGCCTGATGAACTTTTTGCTGCAGACATCTCCCCAATATGAGATCTATGTATGACGCATTTCCTTGAATAAGGGGTCTTGCAATTCATGTAAATGATAAAATTTCTATTATTAAGATACACTTTGATAGAACCATCATTGGAGATAGTTCTAAAAACAATAAAGGGGGATTTCGAGTGTTGGGGATAAAAAAACAGAACAAAAATAACAAAATCTACAATGATTGTCGAAAGGGGTGAGAGAGAGATTATGAATGATAAAAAATAAAAAGAAACAATAGTCTATAGTAACAGCCGAACATGAGAGAGGAAGGAGATGAGAGATGAGGGAGAGTGTAGGACTGAATAAATAACAAAAAAAAATAGTCCGATGAGAGAGACAAGAGAAGAGGGGGGGGGGGGGGGGGAGAGTGAGATGGCGTTCATCTTATTCTCATTTATTCTCTCTTCATTTTTTTCGATTATACTCAAGAAATGTAATAAAATATATGATTATGGGGTTTGCACTTATTTAAATTATAAAATACCTCTTTAATTATTGGTTTATAAGAGTTTTGGAGGTCATAGAAGAAATTTGAGGCATTTAAAGGACTTTTTAAAATTATTGGACCACCTGAGCCCACTTGTATGCTTAGTCGCCTAGGCGACGCTCATAAAAACCATGCAAAAGCAGATGAGGACCATATGGTCCACCCACAAACAGATGAAGAGAGAGAGAGATGCCAATTGTCCACCTATTGAGCAAGAGAGATGACGGGTTAACATGAGGAAAACATACTTGACATCATTCCTCTCTTCTTTCTTCTTCTTCTATCTGCAAATATTTTTTTTGTTGGATATACAAACCCTAACATATTAGATGGTAGAAGACATTAAAGTATATAAAATAACATATTTTTTTGTTACCAAACTACTGTATTCAAATAAAGTAACTTTTATATCTTTAAACAATAATAACATTACATATATCAGATTTATAATAATGGCTGCCTGAGGTGGCCAGTCGCCTGAGCCCAGCAGAGCACCTGGTTGTCTAGGCGATTGCCTGAGGCGACGCCTTTAACAACTATGGGCCACCCAAGGATGATATCCTAGGCTTCTTGAGAAGAGACCAGGACACCCCAAATAAGGAAGAAAAAAAAAGCTCTAGATGGCCCAGGCTGACGAGCGGTGAAACAGAAAGCTGAGTTGAGTCTTCTTTAGCTCCCTTGTACATGCAAGCATCTATTCGGGGTTGCCATTCTTCAATTCTCGGATGAAAATAACAGGGAATTTATAAGGGAAAATGTTGCAAGGGGAAAAAGAAAGAAAGAACACTTATACTTGCACGATCTAACACTTATACATGCATGATCTTACCCATCTGCACCAAGAATTTCTCCTAGACCTTCATGATCATGGCCTTTTATTATTTGAGAAAAATAATGGGGAATTCATAAGGGGAAAAAGAAACAAGAAAGAACACTTATACCACCATCTCCTCTCCACAATTCAACCCCTCTTTAGAAACGCCTTCCTTGGCCAAGGAGTTCTCTTTGCTCTAGATTGCGAAATAAGGGAGTTTTAAAAACTCTTAAGTGTCTTGGTCCAGGTATTTCAAAGGTTCTCTATTATCGAAAGATGACATAATCCGATACTATTCCCTATCGTAAATTTATCATGCGTATCACACGATACAAGTATAGTACAATCAATCTGATTTTTAAAAGGTGTGAGAGGCTTACGTCTCAAGGCTTGCCTTGAAACGAGACTCAAGGAAAATGCCTTGAGGCTCAACCATGAGGCTCAAATCTCATGAGGCTAACGCCTCAAATTGTGAGACTTGCTTTATATCTAAGGCATGTGGCTCATACATTAATCAAAATTAAGGTTCTAGCTACATAACTGGTACTTGAACATTAAATATTTTTTAAAGCGCGTGCCTCATATATTATTCAAAAGATAGAGTTCTAACCATGGTTCAAAAACTCGAAAACCCGACTCGAAAGTTAGCCGGGTTGAGTAACTTAGAAAACTTGAAAAAAAACTCGACTCGGTTCAACTCAGAATATATATATATATATATATATATATATATATATATATATGTTTGTGCGCGTGCGCCAATTAGGCAATTATCAACAAGGTTTAAAAGAATGGTTTCGGACACCGTAACGAACACGGCTGAAACCTTTACGTAATTCCGTTATGTAACGGTTTCGGCCTTTTCTTTCTTTTTTGTTTAAAAAAAATCCAAAGACTTCTAATATATAGAAAAAAATAAAAAACATATAATAAATGAGTAACAAGATACTTTTAAAGCCAATATGAAACTCAAAATTTAGAATAGGAAATTAGATGGGTCGAGTGTTGAAACATACTCGAAATAAAGAACCTGTCTTGGATTTCTTCAAATTTATGAATTAAACCCCAAATCAAGTTGTTAATCAACAAAAAACAAAAGGATTTTAGGAAAAAAAGAACTCAAAGTAGGCTAGTTTTGCAGCCTCATACCTAAAATCTAGGCTTAACAAAACCCGTAGTAGGTTGACTTTGCAACCCCCAAAAAATATGATGCAAAAACATTGTGACTCTGGTTTAGGTTTTAGAAAAATTGAAATTGATAAAAATACCCTTTCGTGACTCGACCTTGTATGGCGACTCGAAAAACTCGACTCAGTCACTTGAGTAACTCGCCGAATAGTGTCTCTTTTGAGTTTTAAGGTGACTCAACTCGAAATTCAGTCGAGTCGAGTAACTTGGCCGAGTTTTCGAACTATGGTTCTTACCACATAATTGAGACTTAAAACATTAGATTATAAGGTGCGTGCCTCATAATTTCTTTTATCGATAAAAAAAACATCAATTTTTCCTTTTTTCTATTTTGTTACGAGTCTAAATTAGTACTTAATTTATTATGTCTAATACTCTAATTTATTTAGGCTTTTTAAAATCTTGTTCAGTATATTTCACTCTAAATTTCATAGTAGACATAGCAAAGATTAGTAGTCGTCTAAGACATAATCTTAATAATTGGGAACTAGACACCCTCCAAAACCTCCTTGCCAAGATTCACTAGATACCCACCTCACCCACACTCATGGATATCCGTTTGTGGTCCAGTGACAACAAAGGTCAGTTCTCAGTGAGATCCCTTTACCAGACCTTACTCCCCACCTCTGGCCAGCCTTTCCCTTATATATTAGTATGGAAGGCAGGTCTGCCTCATACGGTATCCTTCTTCATTTGATTTGCAGCTTTGGACAAGATACTAACATGCAACCACCTTATGAATAAAAGGTGGTAGATGGCCAATGGTTGTTTCATGTGCCTAGATGCTGAGGAGTCGGTCGATTGACCACCTCTTGTTACGTTGCCCTTATGCGCACAAGGTTTGGAGCTATTTCCTCTCCCGTTTGGGAAGTAGCTGAGTTTTCCCCCACTCCTTCCAAGACTTCTTATCCTGCAAGTTCTCGGCGCTATTGGGGGAAGAGGGCTTCGACGGGGGTACATTAATCATCACTTTGGTAACTTGGTCTTTATGGAAATAACGGAACTCAAAGGTCTTCGAGAACTCCCCCTCGCCTTTTGCTAGAACCTATCTACGAGACGGTCACCTGTTGCAGCATTGGTGCTTCATCTAGGAGAATTTTGATTTAGCATGGTTCTACTTTCTATTGTAATGGTATGATTAATTTTACGTTTTGGACCATCTTATTTTCATTTTCTAGATAGCTTTTAGCAATATAAAAAAAAACATATGTAGTTGGTGACTATTTTGTAAATGTTTATTTGAATCCAAAATCAACCACTTGTTGGTCTTTTAATATGTATATGAACAAAAAGTAAATCTAAATTTTAGCTTTTCTTGCCTCTCTTAACATTATTTTTTATGGCGGGATAATTTATATAGTATCACATATAAATATGCGTACACACAAACACACACACGCACATACATATATATATATATATATATATATATATATATATATGTATGTATGTATTACGTTTAGTTAATTTTTTTGCAATTTATTTATTTATTTGTTAAAGTCTTAAAGTGAGGTAGCATAAGACTTTCTTGTGAGGCTTAATCTTCATGCCTCGAGGCTTACGCCTCACACATCTTGAGCGCCCTACGCATTCATGTTTTAAAACACTGAATCAATGTCTCACCAAAACTGACGAAGTTCATGCATGAGGTTATGTATCGTGTAGGTATCAATGTATCATGTGTATTGTGATGTAGTGGTACAATACACCACGTTATGATCGATACTCAATATTTTCCGTTCTCTTTGAAGATTAGTATTTTGTAGAAACCTTAGAGAAAGGGAGATAGTATGGTTTTTCTCAAGAGATTGGAAGAGCTCCTGGTCAATGATTATAAGGAGGATCCGCATATATGGAAACAGGATTATGCATAGACCTCTTATTTCATACACTGTCATCCTGTCACTAGAACTCTAATTGATTGCCTGATTGCTTATTTGATTGAACGTATATGGAAATGGGATGATGCATATACCTCTTATTTCATACCCTCTCATCCTGTCACTATAACTATATTTGACTGTCTGGTAGTGTATTTGATTGGGTTTTATTTGGTTCCACATTTTTTTTGTGCTTTACATCCTAATTTTCTACTAGTGAGTGATGTTCTCAGATGCACACTCATTTTGGCTTGTGATCTGCATGCAAGATCTGATTTGTAGCATAGCCATGTTTTGCAAAACATGTTATGTACTTTTCTTGTAGAGTGTATTCACATGGTTGCTTGACTGGCAGTCTGGAACTAACCAGTACCATAATCACTTGACTGCCACCAATCATGTAACTGCATGCATAGACCTTCTATTGCATAAGTTGTTACTGGAATTATCACTGGTTGCCTGATAGGAAGATGTGTATGTCTTCCATTGGATATCATTTGACTATCGAATAACCGATCAAGATGCCTATATATCCTTTCTATTTTTATTTCCAGATCAAAAAGTTTTACCTATCATTACTAGTGAAGAAACAATATTATAGAAAACCCATTTCCCTGCTTTTGTTTGCATCTCCATTTTCCAGTTTCAAACTGCATACACCATGTGTAATGTTAGTGAAGAGAATGAAAACCAAATATCTAATGAAAATGAAAGCCTAAATCTAACTGTGCTGCATGAAATGTTATTTGGTTATAGAAAAACTTATAGATCATGTTTAGTTTTAGTCAGATATTGAAACCCCTGTATCTATATATGCTGCATTACAACAGGTTCTATGGTTTTGCTTCAGAGGCACAAATGGATCCTACGATTGAGGTGTATTTCTTCATCCTTCCCTTTGTTATGTGTTGACCAAAAAAAATTTGAACTAGGAGAACCTTTTTTACGGAAGGGTAGCCCAAAGTAAAGGCATCTATACCTTGTCAGCAAATCTGCAAAAGATGAATGCATAATATTAGTTCTAGGAGTTTGACAGACACAATTTACCTTTTAGCGTATGCACTATGCAGTAGATGCCCATGATTATCTGTGAATTGGAAGTATCTACTATCTCAATAGGAAAAAAATAAAATAAAGGTGCTCCTAACCATTTATAAGTTGATCACATTATCTAAGAAATGACAAAATTACTCTCATTTAATGTCATTTCTATTTTCAAGAACTCGATATTTTCTAATTGCCACATTCTTTAGGATCCTCCTAAGTACTAACAAGGCATCAAATGGCTATTACTCAATCACTCACCAAATCTCCTATGTTTAGGAATTAAGCTAGTTTTTTCACTCTATCAAGCTAATCATGTCATTGGATTATTTGCATCAGTTTGTTTTTACTCACTTTTGGAGTTGGAACTCTTACTGCCTTTGGTAATGGACCTTCTTATCGAGGGACAAATTCTCCATCTCATGAATTCTTTTAAAATTAGCCCTCAAAAGTCTGGTGTCATTAAAACCTTCCATCCATTTCAGTTTGGAAATTTTAAACCATGTTTTGATCAAGGTTGTTAAATCGTAATTGAATCGTAAAATCTTTTTAGTACTGATTCGATTCAAGTCGGGATTCAAATTGTAAATCGTAAGATTCAATTCATTTTTAAAAAAATGCTTAAAAAAAATACTTCATAAATAAAAAAAATAGAATAATCCATTATCCAAAATATTTCATTCATATCTATTGATAAAAGAAAGTAAAGAACATTTCTTTGTGTACACTATAAAAAATGCGAATGAACTCCATAAAATGAAACATAACCCCCAATATCTTCAAAGATAAATCAACAAAAGTAAATTCATATAATCATGTTGTATGAGATCAAGTATCAAAAGACCCGTACAATTAAAAAGACTAATAAGATAAACTATCAAGTTCTCCTAGAGTCCAACTCTCAAACTCCATCCTCTTTCTTCTTTCTTCCCTTTTCTTTCCTCATTTTTCCCTGTTTCACAGCAACATAGAGAAAACCAAATAGAGGTTTTGGAATGTCCGTAACAAGGGTTTTCCCCTTTCTTCTTTCTTCTTAGATGACATAAAGTACCTTTAGAAAATTGAAAGAATTTAAAAATATTTTTTTAAGTTCGGTCTGTAATACGGGTTTCGTGCTCGAATCGCATGAATTGTAGGATTTTAATTGCAATCTGAATTATAAATCGAGGGGGATTTACCCAATTAAGATTTTCACCTTCGATTTGAATTGTTTTGCTTGAGATTTGATTCAAATCATAGGATTTGAATCACAAATCGCAAGGATTTAACAACCGTGGTTCCGATGTGGGCAATGAGCCACCTTCAAAAACATTTAAAGGATGAAGAAAAGGAAGACTAATTTGGAGTTTGCGGCCTTTCATGATCTCCGAGATCACATTACCCTTGGTGGGGTGTGTGGGTGGGGGATTTGGAAATGAAATTAATTATTTGTTAAACATGTATTATATGTGTGTGCGCTTGTGTATGTATGTATAATATTTGGTATTTGTGCAGTCTGAAATATTCAAGGCACTTGAGAAGACAAGGCTTTTGGTTGGTGACAAAGAGAAGTTACGGTACTCAAGGTGTGGTAGAACAGACAAAGGGGTCTCCTCTGTTGGGCAAGTAAGTCAAGTACAAGAGCACCCTTCTGTTTTATTCGCATTTCAAGGTTGCATCAACTTTTAGCATCATCTATGAAGTTTGAGTACCAACTTTGTTCATGGAAAGAGTGGTTATTTGAAAATCAATTATTTCAATTACCTTGTCTTAGTTCCTAGTGCTGAGCAAAACTTTTAAGGTTACCCCAAAACTGGATATTTTCTAAAGGCGCCGAAGGTGCACATCTCAGTGGGGGTCCTTTATATACTGTCTTGACAGGGTAATAGTTTTTGGAAGTTTTTATAGGATTCACTCTCCATTGATGAATGTGGTTCTTCCGATAAAAAAAAATTGATGAATATGGTTCTCTCTCCATCATATACTTTGTCCTCACATTATATTATTGTATCATAACACCACTGGCTCCTAGAGATTGAGCAGTTCAAGTCCAAACTGAAATATGAAAAAGTTGTTATTGTTCCTTTCTTGGTAAAAATGATGTTGATTTAGTGTACCTTCATTTACTATGAGTGTAAATTTGAGAAGAAGTTCTGGATATATTTAGTCTTGATGCAATCACCTTATTGGAAATTTTACCCAATCTATATTAACATCATATCAAGAATGAATGAATATAAAGGAAGACAAAGTGATTGCCTTTAGGATAGTTGATAAAGGAAGAAGCATGGAACTTAGAAGTAGACAATACAAAAATGTGGTATGAAATGACCAATTGTATTAAGGAAAAGGGATTTGAGGGGAATTTAAAATAGAAAATCAATCGCATAAAGGAACTTGTTGGTAGAGTGATGAGGTTCAAAAGTACATTAGAGGTGTGGGGGGCGCATGGTGTCCCACGCTGAGGAGAGGGCTTAATGACTGGGAGATAGTTGAGTTCAACAGGTTGTTAGAGCGGTTGGGGTCTCTTCTCTCGATTTCTCAGGGCCAGGATTGTAGAGTATGGTCGGTAGGCAACAAGGGTTGTTTTTCAGTGAGATCTCTGATTCAGTTGCTTGAAGTAGGCCCTTCCACTTCCTTTCCTCATAAGGCTGTGTGGAATACATGTATTCCATCTAAAGTATCTTTCTTTCTATGAAATGCGGCTTTGAACAAAATTCTCACTTGTGATCACTTGAAAAATAGAGGGTGGAGGTTGACTAATCGTTGTTTTATGTGCCTCTAAGCAAAAGAGTTGGTAGATCACCTTCTCTTGCATTGTCCAATAGCTCATGAGATTTGGAGTTTCTTTTTATCTTGTGTGGGTGTGGCCTGGCTCTTTCCCTCTTCCTTTCACAACTTCTTATCCTGTTGGAATTTGGTAAGTGGGGAAGGGTTAAGATTGGCGTTGTGGAAGATTTTGCCGGGTGCCATAGCATGGTCCATTTAGGGCGAGAGGAATAGGAGAGTGTTTGAAAACTCTTTCTATCCCCTCCCTCGTATTTGTGCTAAAATCTAGTTTTTGATGTTGGAGTGGTGCTCAGTTAGGCAGGGTGGGGTGGGATTAGGCATGATCCCTACCGGGTTTCTGTGATGCTTTTGGGGGCATCCTGTTGGGGTTAGCATGGGGTTTCATGTTTTTCCTTTTATTTTGTGTCTCGCATCGGTTCATATTCTCATGAACTATGCGTTTTTTGTTTCTTTGTATCTGCTTTATGTTTCTTTGTATCTGCTTTATGTTTATTTATGAATTGCTTGAATTACCGACCAAAAAAAAAAATGTTAAAATTAAATATAAGATATATGATGACTTATACAATAAGCTAAGGCACAAAAGAGGGTGAGAAAATAAGCTTTCAAGAATTACGGAGGAAACATTAGAGACATAGATCATGTTAGTGTTTGGAGAGTACTGGTGAAGGATGAAGAGATTACGGAGAGATGGAAAGGATATTTGCAAAAGTTACTAAATGAAGGTTGCACATAGGACCTCAGACAAGATGGAGACACAAACTTAGTGGAGACTAGATAACCTTAGTTTTGTAGAATTAGAGTAACAAAAGTGAAAAGCCCTCACTAGGATGAAGATAGGAAAGACTTTGGGAATAGATGATGTTCCAATTGAAGTGTAGTAATGTATATGAGAAATTGACATATCCTGCTTTGCAAAGTTTTTTTAGTGATTTTTTTTTTGATTGGTAAAATGGACTCTTACTTATATAGAGGAAACAAAGTACAAGTGCATAAGTTAAAAGCCTGGGAAATTACTGAGTAGTAGCCTCCAAGAATCAGGAAAAACAAACCATATGGAAACTAGCGTCTAAACCATCATCCCCTAATAGGACCAAAGATCCGTCAGGGAGAGGGTGGCATTCTACACAACACCTCACCCGAGAATTACACCCTAACGATATTTGAAGACTATGAAAATGCCGAAATCATGGATAAGAATTATTGTGGTACCTATATATAAGAATAAATGAGATATCCCAAGCGGTACCAAGTACCAACTATCACGGGAGAACTTATATATCATACTATGAAATTATGTGAAAGAGTGATGGAACAAAGATTGAGACAAGTAACTAAGGCTTTAGAAAATCAATTTGGATTCATGACGAGGGGGTCTACAATTGAGGCTATTTTCTTACTTGACAATTGATATAGAAGTTTCTGATGAAGAAGAAAGATCTCTTAATGGTATTTATTGCCCCATAAAAAGCATATAATAGAGTTCCTAGAAAATTAATTTGGCGTGTTCAGGGAAATTCCCCAAAAAGAGTTAAATAAAAGATGGTGGAATGATTGATACTTTTAGGGATGGGCCAAGTACTCATTCAGGAGGAAGCTCAAGACTCTCAAGGGCAAGTTAAAAGTGTGGAATTTTGAGGTGTTTGGGCATATGTAGGGGCGAACAAGGATTTGTGTGTAAAAATTGACAGACAAGACAACCAAGAGGAAGGTGGCACGCAAACTTCAGACAGAAGCAGGAGAGAGGATCTTAAGAGGGAGTTATCTTCTCCTACTCTAAAAGAGGAGATTAACCGTAAACAAAAATCCAGAATCCATTGGCTGAAAGCTGGGGATAAGAATACCAAATTCTTTCACGCAGTTGCCATTGCAACAACATCAGCATAATGGAGGACAAGAAGACATTACTAGAGAGGTGGTCTCTTTTATGAAATGCTTTATTCTTTCGATTGATTAGTTAGACCAACTCTTGATGGTTTGGAAGTCTCTCAATTGGAAGGACTTGAGGTTAATTGGTTAGAGAGGGAGTGATGAGGAGGTCTTGCAAGCAATATTCTCTCTAGGAGGAGATACGACTAGGCCTGGATGGCTTCACTATGGCTTTTTACAAGGCATGCTGGGAAATTGTGAAGAATGCCTTAATGAAGGTCTTGAAGGAATTTTATGGAGAGGGAGATGGGATTGCACGGGTAATTCCACCTTTATATCCCTAATTCCTAAGAAAGGAGACATGGAAGTATTGAAAAATTCTGGCCTGTTAGTCGTGTAATTGGGCTGTTGTAATTCAAGGCGACCCCTGGAGGTTTTTTGTTTTTGTTTTTTGATAGGTAAAGAGTAATTGATTGATGTGAATGGGTGGCCCCATGTTCAAAATCTGAGAATAAGATAATTGGGTGACCAAAGATTATAGATCACCTTAAATTAAAGCTACCCAATTACATAAAAAGGAGCCTACTCTCAAATCCTTAAATTCTTTCAAGATTGAGGACTACAAAATGAGCAGCATCTTAAATTCCTCTATCAAAATAGATCTTCTTGAGTTTTATCTTCGAAGATCAACAATTTTCTTTCCTTCCAATTGCGTCATCGTATTATTAAAAGAATCATCCTCCAAAGAACCCTTGCCCCTTCCGGAAAATGTCTGAACGGCAACCGGGCATTAGGTCCATGAGAAATTTTGGAGTGCCCCATACCACATCCAGATGGCGCATGAAGTAATACCATACTAGTTGAGAACTCACTGTGAAGGAGATGGTCTACAAATTCTCTTTGGGCTTTGCATAGGATGCATACATTCGACATAATCTTTCTTCTGTTGATGAGAGGGCCCATTGTGAAGAATTTTATCCAACTAAACTGGAGTGCTCTGGGGATGGAGAGAATATGATAAAAATACCATTTTGTGAATATACCACTGACGTCCCACCTTCAGATCCGTCTATCTGGAGAATTTGGGAAAATGAAGGCCTGGTTCAAGTAGGCAATAAACTAACAATGGATGCTATCTCCTAGTTGTCCTCAGCCTTCCTAAATCTAAATTCCAAATCATTCTTTCTTCTACACTAGGTTACTGATGCAACCCAAGATATGAGGCTCATTAGAATTGCCAACAAAGTGCAGTTCCGTGTTTCCCATTTTTCCTTGTTTGCTCCTCAAATTAGCTTCTCCAGTCACCCTTGTACGAAGCAATAGCATCGAGATCTAGAAATAAGGAGGAACAAGGAGAATCCCCACACCACGAGTCTTCCCAGAATCTCACATTGTCCCCATATCCCACTTTGAAATGGATTCCCTTAGAGAAAGCATCCTGAGTGTTAACTATACCTTTCCACACACTTGTACCATGGCTATTTGTGACTGTGTTTGCCTTCCATGCTCGATTCTTGCACCTGTGTCTGCTTGCTATCAAAATCCTCAAAGGTTGTCTTGTTTAACCTTGAACCTCCTTATCCATTTGCTCAAAAGAATCTTGTTCGATTGCTTTAACAATTGGATACCGAGCCTCCCAACTCTCTCGAGCAGTATCCTTCTTCCATTCAATCAAATGATACTTCTTGGACTCATCTTTAGTAGTTCCATGGTATATCTCTTTCTAGCTTCTTGATTCTAACTCTCTTTCCATAGAATGTCTCTTTCCCCACCTCGCCCATTGAGGACACATCACTTTTGCTTAAATTAATACGGAGTCCAAATATCGCTTCAAAATAGCGCAAAATGTGTCTCAGATATCAAAATTGCTCATGATTGACAACCATGGTTTTAAAAATCAACACATCTCCCCAAAGCATTTAGTTGCTTAGTACGCCCTTCCTCGTCTCTGGGTGCCTAGGTTCTAAAAGTTTTTTTACGAAATGTTTGGGTATTGAAGCCTACCTAGTACCTACGGGGAAAAAATTTGCGATATTTCCCAAAATTTTCCTAATGTTTATGTATGTGTCTTTCAACACAAAACGTTACTTGCTTACATAAATATAATGTTTTGGTCGACATATATGGAAATGTTGACTGGACAATTCCCATGTTGATACCCAAGTGCGTGAGACCTTGATCCTCCCCATTTTTACATATTTGAGCCCATTTATTTATTTATTTTTTAGTGAAACCAACCTCTCCTTTGTGATTATTTTTACTAAATATAATTAATTATGCATATTGTATTAAATGCTAATAGATCATAATGTAATGGACAACACATTGTATATAGTTGCCAATTATTAGTGCCTACTAATTTCAATGGGTCCACTGCAGTTAGTAAACTATTGTGGTTATTAATATGCAATTTTTTTTTAAATTTTCAAATTAAGTCAAATAGAACAAATGAGGGGACCTAGAGGTCAACAAGTGAATGGATATCTGCTGCACCCTAATCAAAATTTTGTAATAAAAAAACTATTTCCACATTCAAAATGACATTTCTCGCCATCATTATACAAGGCACTCAGATTTTCTTTCCTAGCCAAAAAGTGTAGGAAAATACGCTTTTAAGGGCCGAATTGAAACTCGCATATTGGTTTTGAGTTGGAGAGACTGTAAACGTCTGTAGCCAAAATCCAGCCCATTCCAACCATGCAGACCACCAACAGACAGATTTGTTTGCATGTTCGAATGACAATCTCACTCTACATGTTGAGTCAAGGTTGCGATTAAATTCAGACAACTAAACCTAGACACATAGTACTAAGACTAGAAGTTTGACGTTGATTTTCACCTAGGACTATGTGCATGTGGGAAAGGTATACTAAGCAGTCGTTCACATATTGTGACAATCCGATGAAGTGTGTCAGTCTTACACACACATCATGTGAGCATGTTTTCTAAAAGTTTTGGGAGGGACTCATTTATGCAAGGAGTAAAAAAAAGGGGTTCGGGGAATATATCAGTCGTCGTGGATATATGTACAAGTCATAGATATATGTGCAAGTCATAGCCTAAGTTATTGGTAACATCAATAAAGATGGAGGATGTTCTCTCTCTGGTTTGCGCGGGAGTTCTGTGAGATAATAAGTTTCAGGAATGCCGAGCTTGTCACTGACATAGGGATCTCCTGACAGAGATCCATCTCTAACAAGATTTTCTAGATATTCTCGTAACACTGCACTAGTTGGTCGTATGCCCCCGAGCCTTGTGATAGTGACAATAGTTTGAGCTCTTGGTCCAATAGTGATGTCGGTGACAGCTTTGGGCCATTAAAAATTAGGTTCATGCATCATTTGCTTTAGAATTGTAGCTGGATTGATGGTAAAGGTAATTTGCTGTTCCAGACATAGCTCTTGATGCTGGCATCTAGACAGAGGCTTTTCCATGTTAGTGCGAAGAGGAGGTGATTGTTTACTCGAGATCGGGATGCTATATTGACAATGTCAGTGAGTCGAATAGGTGAAGGGGGGGAGTGGAGACATATCCGGGAAAGCCGCGGATTATACGGAGGAACATTTTGAGGATTGGGTTGAGGTTATGAGTGGTTTTGAACTTAAAAAACAGGTACCGAATCCTCAAGGTTTTGATGAATCATCCTTTGAGTTAGACCCTCAATAGTATTTAAACGTCGCTGTAAAATATGTTGGGTTTCCTTGAGTTGATTCAAGATATCATGATGTTGTTCCATTATTTGGATGAGCATGTCAAGTTGAGTTTGGATATCTTTGGATTTGAAGGGTTGGGGTTCAGAGGCCATGGGTTTAGTAGAAGACAAAACAAGTAGAGCCCAAAGAAAAATTTCCTACAGACGGTGCCAATTTTTGTGGGGGAAAAGTTCTTTCACAACCGCTAGCTCCACATGTTTCTGGACGATTGGTTGAAGGAAGAAATGTTGTTGGCGAGAGTTCGTCTGACCGGTTAAAGATATTCCGAAAATCAAGTCAGAAACTAATTGAATAGGGAAATGTAAAATATTAATGAGTTCAGAGATTTCAACATTCAGAAAAAGACCATTTTGTCTCATTTGATCTGCATATTTATATGCAAATAATTGTCCAAGTGTCAATACATGCGAAAGATGGTTGTGCATGTTATTCATTTCACTAACAGCTCTTGGTATGGTCCACTAGGTTTTCTTCACATGTCCTATTCTTATTTCAGTTGTTTTTAAGAGGATAGTGATAAAGTTAAATGTACAGTCATAAATGCATGTTCAACCATGTGTCAACAAGCTATACATTCGCATTAATGTTCAGTGAGATGATTTGTCCTAATATCTAGAATATTTCATAGGTCGATTTTAATGACTGTATAATTCGTCTTATTCTTAGTTTGTCGTATATTAATTGTCGTTTATGAATAAACAAAATGTTTGAGCTTTCCGAGTTGTTGTATTGAGGTCATGATGAAGTCGAGCTATTGAACTAGGGTCAGGACGGGATTGAGCTATTAGACTAGTCAGGACGGGCGGATTAGGCTAATATTAGGATGGGATCGGGCTGTTGAACTAAGATTAAGACATGATTGGGACAAGATCGGGTTGATGACCTTTGATCAGGACGTGATCGGGAAGATCAAGACATGATCGGGCCGATGACCTTCGATCTGGACGTGATCGGGAAGATCGGGACATGATTGGGCTGATGACCTTCGATCAGAACGTGATCGAGACGGGATTGAGCGGTTAATCGGAGATCAGGACGTGATCGGGCGGTTGATCGAAGATTAGGACGTGATCGGGCATGATAATCTTGTACAGTTCATACACTTGTCATGTTTTAGCTAGTATTAATAATTGCAATATGTAATTTTACCTGCGAGTTGGTACTTTTGGTGCACGTATACCTTATAAATGAGATTTGTCAGAGATGTCTAAGTTGATTTTTATCTTCCCGATCACGTCCTGATCAAAGGTCATTAGCCCGATCATGTCCTAATCTTCTCAATCATGTCTTGAACTTAGGTCAATAGCTCAATCCCATCTTAATATTAGTCCGATTTGCTTGTCTTGACTTAAGTTTAATAGCTCAATTCTGTCCTGACCTCAGTACTACAGTTCGAAGAGCTTAGACATTTTGTTTATTCGTAAACGACAACTCATATACGACAAACTAAGAATAAGACGAATTATGCAACCATTAAAATCTACCTATGAAATATCTTAAATATTAGGACAAATCATCCGACTGAACATTAATGAGAATCTATAGCTTATTGACACATGACCGAACATGCATTTATGACTATACATTTAATCTCTATCATTATCCTCTTAAATACAACTGAGATAAGAATAAGACACGTGGAGAAGACCTTGTGGACCACACCAAGAGGTGTTAGTGAACTGAATAACATGCATAATCGTCCTTCGCATGTATTGACACTTGGACGATTCTTTGCCTATAAATATGTAGATCAAATGAGACAAAAGGACATTTTTTTGAACGCTGAAATCTTTGAACTCATTAATACTTTCTGTCTCCCTGTTTAATTAGTTTCTGACTTGATTTTCAGACAGGTCAAACGACGTCTCGCCAACAACCTTTCTTCCTTCAACCAATCGCCCAGAAACACGTGGAGAATTTAGAATAAGAAGGGAATGAGAGAAATACGAAAGAAGTATTTAGGGTTATACGGTAACCCAAATAAAAGGAAAGTGTTGAACAAGTCTCTTACATCCAAAGTCGATAGTGAATTGTGAACATTCAGTAACATTTAGATCCAAAAATTGCATTTTCCACATTCTTAATTGGATGCTCATTAAGATGAGGTGAGCGATTGACAGTATCCTGTGTCACTTTGAATTAGTTTGAATTTCGAGAGTCTATTTTCATGTTAGTGATATGCATGTCTTCATTGAATTTTTATACATCATTGTTTGAGTTTTGATGCAACGAGATATTTGATGATACAAAGTAAAAGTCTCATCTAGTTAACAGTGGCAATCTTTTTATCTCATTGTTTTAAAATTACGTAAGTTCAAAACCCATGCATTTTTCTGGATATATGGTACCACTAATTGTCTTCCATTACTGATTTACTTAGTGTTCATTGTCCATATGTATCTCTGTCCAAATTTGTCTCGCTCAATATTGTACTTCTTCTTTTCTAATATCTGGTTTATGTATTTTCATATTTTCTTTTCATGTGCAACTAGCAGCGGTTCATGAAACATGCCTTGTTCTTTTGCCTTTGTATCGTTGACAGCATAAGAAGTGTTTGATGCAGGTGATTTCTTTATTTTTACGATCAAATCTAAAGGGAACTGGCGTGAGCGCAAATTATGAGGAAATTGCTCCAAAAGAACAATGCGGTCTGCCAATATCCCTCCATGCATATTTTTTTTTAGTACTTGTCAATTTTCATCATGCCAATTTTGTTGATTGATAATTGGACATACTGAATTACTAAATTTCATCATCTTATTAATCCTAATGTTTTATTCTTCAATGGAGGATGCGGCCTTAGCAAAATGAGGCGGTGGAACATGATTCGTGTTGCAAACTCCAAATACTTGGATAAGGCTTTGATTATTATGATGCTATCATTGTATTAATTTCTAGAAAAAGTATGCAAGCAAGAGGAAAACATTCCCCCTATAGTTAAGATAGCAAGCTCAGCTAGAGTATTTTGAGCAATAAAAAATTGGAATTGCCTACCAATTTCTATTTAATCCAAAAATCATTTGCACCAAATAAGATGGAATTTCAGTTCTATAAAATTTTGTCATTTCAATTCATGCATCTTCATTCTCATTTTTTCATTCATTCGAGATCTCTCTTTTCCAGAAGGAGAAGTTGATTATGTGAGGGTGCTCAACAGAGTCCTTCCCAAAGATATTCGAGTCATAGGCTGGTGTCCTGCTCCAACTGATTTCCATGCAAGGTTTTCACTATCTTCTTTGATATTTTCCTTTTTGGTGTTTTATCTTATGATCATGGCAAATATGGGATAAATCTATACTTTCGAAAGGTCTTTCTTTGTTTGCTTATTTCCTTTTTTTAAAGTAACATTTATTTTTGAAAAGACAAGAAAAATAAAAATCTTTAGATAGGGGAGTTCCCTGTATGGTATAAGCATCTACTACACCAGTCCTGGCCGAAGACAAGTGGATTAGAATTTCTAAGAGAATGAAAAAGAGCATTAAGATGACCACCAGCCAGTTGTCATCATAGACAATATGGTTTGCTACTCTCCACAGCCCACCTTCTCTATCAGCCCACATGATGACATGAGGTTGTTGAACTTGAAATATAGGTGGAATGATACTTGATAGTGGCATTAACAAGGAAATTGGAAGTTGGATAGAAAATGTTGGATGCATATCAATGCGAAGAGGCCTGATTACGCACTACAATTGGTTCTTTAAAGTGATTCTATTTGTCACTAATTCTAATACTAAAAGGCTAGTATGTTACCTGAAAATTCACCAGATCATTCATTTACTCATTAAAGAGCACATGGACAACATGTTGAACCAACTTATGCACTAAAATCGATCTAAAAGTAGTCAGAATGAAGTGCGAAGAGTTTGAATCAATGGATTAATCTGCCAAAAGAGGACCACACTGTTAGCCTCAAAAGTTCAGGGTTTCCTAGCAGGCAAAGCATGATATCACGAATTTTAGAGAGCAGCCATATACATGTCATTTGTTCCAAGGGCCACAGAATAAGCAATTCGTAGTAGACTATCTTGTTACTGTAGTCAGTGATATACTTCATATCTACTTCAAGGGTATAACTGAGTAAACAGTTTACAACCTTAACAAAATACTCATGGGAAACAGGTTACAACCTTTAAAAAAAATACTCATGGGATTTGTATTTGTAATCTGCTTCTGCATTTATACTTTACACTTAATCTTGTTTTATTTCGTAGTCCAAGTGCCAAATTATTACTTGACCCTAAGACTAGTTTGAACCAAATATTTTGCCTTATACTACTTTTAAGTAAAATAATAGTATACTATTATACTTACAACCATAATTGTGGGTGTCAAGAATCAAGAAAGCAGATGTTGTTATGTTTGAAACAGAGAACTAAGTTTTGAGTAGTTCCCCTAAAATGTACCAAAAATGGCAAATCATTAATCAGTTCTTGTAAGTTTTGACAAATATGTTGAATATTGAACATACTGTAGTTGATCAGTATGAAGATCTGTATTTCATCTGTGTCATACTTCATCTTCATCAATGGTAGTCCGCATACGATTTCCAAAGTTTCAGGGGTTTGAGATAAGGGGGATCTTCTTTATCTTAGTTTTGGAGGCCTTGAGTAGGATACTAGGATGTTGTCTAGAGCTGATAGTCATGTGTTCGAAGGCTTTTCGATAGGCAAGGACCATTTGGCTATCTGTATATCTCTTCTCCAATTCACAAATGGCACCTTGATTTCTATAGAGCATTGAGTGTAAATCATGGTGTCAAAAATCGACTCAATTCCCCTGAAGTTAACCGAATTGAGTCAGACTTCCGTGGTGTCCGAAGTGAAATGCACTTGTAATTTAAAAATAGTAGACTTCATAGTAAACTTCAGTGAACTTTGACGAACTTTGGTAAACTTCGACCGAATTAGAAAAAAAAAGTGTTAAAATGCAGAACATTGGTGGAAGTCAACCGAAGTGTACAAAAAAAAAGGTAAATTGTAGGGCATTTAAGTTTTAACTTAAAAGGGTAATGCAAGTTCCAATCGTTGTAATCTTACTTTCTTCATAAGGAAAGACATGTGTCCTTAATATTAACTTTATTATAAATATAATTAGCTTTAAAAGAGAGTATTGCAAGCATTAACCTTATTATAAATTATAATTTTATTATTAGAGTGTGGTTAGCATTAACCTTATTATAATTTTATTATTTTAATGATTTTGTTATTAGTATATTATACCCATAAGAGCTTTTCGTAATAATTAAATAATTTCCTAATAGTATTTCACAAATTAAAATTTATTTAGCTACTCATCTCCTCCTATTCACATTTTGATTCAGTCATGTAAAAATGTTGAGCTCATCAATTGCAAATTGAAATAGGTTTAGAAATTAAATTGAATTTCAATTATTTATCAACTTTAATGTGCATTCATAAACTTTTTCAGGTTATTATTTATCAACTTCAATGTGCATTCATAAACTTTTTCAGGTTTCTAAAACAATTAACATGGATAATCATTGAAAAATAAAGAGAATCATATCCCCTTCACTTGACAAAGAGGATAAAATATAGTTAATTTTTTTTGACAATATAGAGAAATATCAAGAAAAAATAACAACTCAGACAAGCAGACAATGAATGTCACTTAACATGATTCTCACATTTGAGTGATGCAATGCTTGCATCAGTAATATAACGAATTCTAGATGTGTATTTATGCTTAAGTATTGAATCTTTAAAGTTCCATCTTAGATTTCCAATGTTTCCTTAAAAATTTCATAGACTTCTTTTATTTTTACATAACTTTCTTGGACTTTCTTAAACTTCCTCGAAACGTGTCAACTTCTTTAACGACCGAAGTTTATACCGAAACCGGTGTTTAATATCTTGGTGTAAATCTAGTCCACCTTAGGTGTTTATTTAAATGCTTTGAAGTTGTGTCAGGTCTGAGATTAATCTAGCTAAATCTGAGATTGTAAGTGTAGGAGGTCTTAGACTTAAGAGTAGTTAAATGTCTATTTAGGTTGAAAAGTGGGGTCCCTACCATCAGTGTATCTTGGTATGCCTTTGGTGGCAGGTTTTAAACCCAACGCAGTGTGGGTCCCGGTGCTAGAGAGATTTACCAATCGATTTTTAGGGTGAAAATTGTCATTTTTATCAAAAGGGGGAATTATGTCATGTTCTTTATGTCCACACTGACCATCCCGCATTTGATTGTCACTACTTTTGAGAAAATGTAGAGAGGTGGTGATTTGAACCTCAAAGGGGATGGATTGAAATATCACTTAATAGATTGGAATCAAATCTGTCATCCAAAGAGTTGGTGATTTGAACCTCAAGGCTTTAGTTCAAGTGAACAAAGCGTTGTTAGTAAAATAGGTATGGAGATTCGGGGAGGAAAGAGAGTTTATGGTGAGTCATGATAGTTGCCAAATATAGGGAGACATCTTGTTGGGTCCCAAGAGAGGTCAAGGACTCTCATGGGTTTGGATTGTGGAAGGGTATCATGGTAGTTGCAAGTTTATGATCTGTTTGGATGCACTGTCGTATTTTTGTTTTTGTTTTCTATTTTTTAAAACTAGAAGCGATTTTTTGTTTTCATTTTTTAGCAGAAAATATGTTTGGCATTACCAACCAACGATTAAAAATACGGTGTCGGGGGATGTATCGGTCTCAACTGAAACCCATACATATCGGTTTCGGACGATACATATAATTTTTTCTATTTTAAGAAAAAAATAAAAATAAATTTTTTTTTAAAAAATAAAAATTAAATGAGTTATAGGAACTAGATATAAAGTCTAGGAAGTGACTCAAAAACGAAGTAGCAAACACAATTACAATTACACAATGAATCAAAACATAGATAACTAATAAAAAATACGTATCGCCCGATTCATATCAGTATAAATATCATAGGACTACCGATACCTATACATATCGCCCATTTTGTATCGTTTTCGGCGATTTTTATTTCCATGTTACCAATTGTTACATGTTGTAAAAAGCGAAAAGCAAAAACACGTTTGGTAACCACATAACATAAATAATAATATAGAAAGACATTAATCTCTAAATAGTTAAGGGTCCCACATTATTAGTCCACTTAAGGGTTTACAATGAAAAACCATTAAAAAAAATGGCAGTGCCGGTGCTGTGGTGATGGTGTCGTTATGGTTGTGGTAGTGGTATCGTGGTGGTGGTGGCATGATGGTGGTGGTGGATGAGAGTCGTTGATGGAGGCGGATCATTTTGTGTTTTCTACTTTTGTTTTTTTATTTCTAAAAGCAGGGGTAACAAGAATTTTTTGTTACCTTGATTTTCAAAAATTTTACTGTTAGATTTTAATAATGAAATACAAAAACATGCTTACAAAACATGTTTTATACAAAAAAAAATTGTTTTTGAAAATAAAAAATGGAAAATAAAAGTGCAACCAAACGGGGCTATAGTTGTGCCCAATTTTAGGTTTAAGGTAGGTAGAGTCAGATGTTAGGTTTTGGAAGGATGAGGTGCGGTCTGAAACTCAACGATGATTTTGGCAACTTCTTTCTATTAGCTACCGATAAGGATGCATTAGTATGAGATTATTGTGAGATGAGGAACGATGGGGTGGTGTGGTGTCTGAAGTTGAGACGAGATGTGAATGAGTTAGAAATCTACGACATGGATCGATCGGCTTTTAGAGCGTTTCAGTTCTTTTCCCTCGTGTTCTGAAGGTAGGGACTGTAGAATTTCGTGTAGAGGCCACAATGGTTGATTCTCAGTAAGATCACTACTACAATTATTTTGTTTAGTACATTCTGGAACCTTTCCTCATAGGCTTGTGTGGAATTCAGACATTCCATCCAAGGTATTTTTTTTCCTATGAAATACGACTTTGAATAAAATTCTCACTTGTGACCACTTGAAGAATGAAGGATGGAAGATGGCAAATCGCTACTTTTGTGCCTTCATGTGAAAGAGATAATGGATCTCTTGCTTGCATTGTCCTATTATGTATGAGATTTGGGGGTATTTGTATTCATCTTCCGAGTAGGTGTGGACTGGGTCTTTCTTTTTCCTTTCACAACTTTTTATCTTGTTGGTATCTGTTAAGTGTGGAATGGATAGTGCTTGGGAGGCAATTTGACCGGTTCTTCTTGGAGCATATCATGGACGATATGGAAAGAGAGAAACAAGAGAGTTTTTTAGGACTCTCCCTCTTCTCCATCACACATGGTCACGCATTCAATTGCTCACCTTAGAATGTGATTCTATTCGGCATGAAGGGGAGGATCTAGGAGAAGTGCTGGGACGAGTTTTCATTTTTGGTGAGCAATTTGGGCTGTTTCACTTTCAGTCTAGGGGGATCTCTATATGCTTTTTGTTTCTTTCTTACTTGAGTTTATGTGCTTGTAAACTTTTTAAATGTTGTACTGATCTTGTATCTCTATTTTATTATTATAATATAATCATTACTTACCGATCAAAAAAAATAATTGTAAAAGTTATTTTGTAAACTTTTTATACCTCTACAATTTTCAAACTTAGTGGATCTGAATGCCATCAAAGTCATCCAAAACCCAATAGGGAAATCCCAATTCATTGGGCTTTTTGATACAATTATAGAGATTGTCACAAGGGCGCCGTATTCTAGGAGCCAAAACTCCATTGGTTTCCGAACTTTTGATATTTATTTGAAGGGGTGCACTCTGGAGGACCAGACATGAAACTCATGACCTTTTTTTAGAACAGTTAGCATGGTTAACTGGACAAATAATTATGAATTGATTTGACTGGACAATTTATTTGAAGTGGGCTACCATAAGATGTGGATTTTTATTTTACTTTTCCCAACCAATGCAGGTTTAGCTGTTTGAGCAGGGAGTATAAGTACCTTTTCTGGAAGGAAAATCTGGATATATTGGTACAAAATCTCTATTGCTTATGCTTTGTAATCTTTGTCAAGCTCATGTTTAGTGCTCCTCATATATTGGAAATTTAGAAGCTGAAAAAATCTCACGCATTCCTTTTGTTCATTCTGCACCAGGCAATGGAGATTGCTGGTAAGAAATTTGTTGGGGAACATGACTTCAGGAACTTCTGTAAGATGGACGCAATAAACGTGCACAACTATAGGCGACATGTCACATTGTTTGAAATTTCTACTTGTGATGAAAGGTTGAAATTTGACTCATTTCTTGTGAAGGGACTTTCCCAGTTGTCCTGTACTTACCTGTTATAACCATAAAGAATAATTGACAACAAATTTCGTTAAACAATTAATTGCTTATAGTTCTCTGGACATGTGTTGTTTGGTATGCTAGTGCATATATGCATTGCAAATTTTTTTTTACCACATAATGTATGGTAGTATCCCATATTATAATGTTAGTTGCTGGACTTTATCCTATTTTTGCTTATCTTAGTACTAAAATAAGTTTTGTTTAAGGTTTCCATGTGCTTTAATGTGTTTCTTTCATATCTTAATCTTTCTGTCATTTTCTATGCTTATTCTAGATGCATTTCTTAAATCGAACTTATTAATACCCACATAAATACCGATACTATCAACCATGGTTTTACAATAGGTTTACACTTTACATCGAGGGTCAGTTTCAACTTACAAGTACATATCTTTTTCACATTGGTTATGGATGAATTAATGACTCAGAGATCGTCCTTGATGTATATGATATTTGCAAATGATGTGGTATTGGTCGGTGAGACTAGATAGTGGGCAAATGCAAACTAGAATTATGGATGGATGGAATTTAAGGGTTTTGAAATAAGTCGAACCAAGACAAAATATATGGAATTTAAGGGTTTTGAAATGCGAAACATTTCCCATATGCATCTAGAAAATGCTATGCATTCTGGTAACAATATCTCAGAGCATTGTGCTGTATCTGTGTGCTGCTGAGTTCCTACTCAAATTGCTTCATTTGATATTTTGTACTATGATTATGGGGCATTGGTTTGATTAACTTAGTTTTCACTCTAGAGTCTATTGGCTAAGCTCTTTATAACATAAAACATGCAGAAGAAATCATTATAAACTTTTTTCTGTTTCTTCAAAGTTCAAACAGAGTGTTTGCAAACTCGCCTTTCAAATTTAGGAGTTATTAACAAATTATTATATGTATCCTGTGTGCCAGTACTTGGCGGTATTACAATTAATGCCTTCTCATGTTCTCTGCAGGTCTGAAGATGATCAAGTGTGGGCAATCACAATTAAAGGTAGTGCTTTCCTATGGCACCAGGTCCGATGCATGGTTGCCGTGCTATTTATGATTGGTCAAGGTCTTGAATCCCCTAGTGTGCGTACACATGTCCTTATAACTAATTAGTTTTGAGAGTCATTAACTTACATCTGCTAGCTGATTAAAGCAGCATCGGGAATGCATGTTGCCTCTAATTTTACCAAACTTTAAATGATAAAAAGAGGAATGCTAAGCATACTCCCATAATTTAAAATTTTTCCATACTTCCCTTTTTTATAATAATTTTTTTTTGTCGGCCCACTTGTGGGCCCCACACAAAGTCATTTGTGTTAATGGGCGGGAGTATGGAAATGTGAATATGCTTAGCATTCCAAATACTAAAAATTAACATTTTAAGATGCCAATCAGGTAAACTATAAGGATGGCTAACAACAGCCTAGTGATGCACAAGTGCAGAGTGTGAGATCCACATTCAATGGTCTGCATCTAGCTAATCTCTTGCGCCCAAAATCAACTCGATTGTGCAATATCCTCTTTTGATCGTCCATAACAATCAATGGAAGATGATTATGATAGCTTGTAAGATTTCAGGTGGGACCATTGGGGGATGGTACACTTACTGTACATGTGCCATCTTTACTGCTGTGCATCAGCCAACCTTCCTTATGATGAATCTTGCAGGTATGCTAGAATTTTATCAATTTTCAATTATCAAAATAACGACTTCCACTTTTTTCTGTTCTCTTTGAAGGGTAAAACAGCTTAGTCATACTTGTAATGGCACCTGCTAGGCCAACCATTCAAGGAGTCTCACATAGGAGATCTCATATGCCAGCAATAAACCTGATTGAATGATGATAGCGATTCAACCTGCCGCATGCACTCAAAATAATTTAACGAACTGTTCTGGAAAGGTCTATCTCCTACCAGGATCTGGATAGGATCTGTCAGATGATGAATCCCACCCTCTTGCTTGTGAGCCACATTTGGCTGCATCTTTGGTAAAATATATTTATGGTGTGCCTTAGGAGGACCATAGATTTACACTTTGAAGAAAGTGCTTTTTACTTTTGATTTTTCCATTTCCATACTGTGACAAGAATCTCGTTTTAAGTGTGTGTGTGGTTTATCTCATCCTAAGTGTTTAAATGTGATGTAGGTAATAGATGCATTACTGGATACTAACGGGACTCCAAGGAAACCTCAGTACCCCATGGCTCCTGAGCTTCCATTGATTCTTCAATCTTGTGAATTTGAAGGTCTCAACTTTATTTGTTCGCCAGGTATTTAAGAAGTAAATTGTATAGCTAGATTTACCATATCCTCTTTGCATCTTTGAACAGTTAACTTATTTTCATAATACCCCACTGCTCTTGTAAGACATCCATTTCAGTTCATATGTCTGTAATTATCTTGGTAGTGTATGGAAGCAATTATACGTCAGGAATATGAAACAACACAGTTTGTTAACATGCCTCTTGGAATATCGACAATTGATATGTCAATGATCTATTGTTTGTGGTGTGTTGAGGGAGGCAGTTTTTGGTACTGCAATTAGTCTTGACTCTTGCCTGGCTCAGTGGTCCCCTCTGCTTGAAAGAAAGATGGACTCACTGCACCTGCAAACTGACAATTGTTCCATTTTTTGACATCAACTGTCTCGGTCTACGTATAGCAACAAATCCCTAGGGTTTTAAGTGAACTATTATTAGGTTTTTTGGCTTTGTTCCGTCACTTAAAATCAGTTCAATGTTTGTTACTTGATTGTCCTACATGATCGCCTTCGTCATGTATAATGTAATTTATTGTCTTTCCTTAATTGTTCCTTAAAATTGTATTCTGTTCCTTCATTCAGATGTTTATGTCATATTAACATCTCAATATCTCATCCATAGTTTCCAGATAGATGTTTATTTCTGAGTCTCTGACAAATAAACTACCTGTTTTTTCTCCTCCTCCATAGTGGAATTGGATTTCATATAATTATAAATGTGGGAACATGAGAATTTCTTGCTGCCATCTCTTGCAGTTTTCCTGCCTTTGTTTCACAAATTGGAAACTACAATCTCATCAAGTTTTACAATTTACAAAAATGACTTTAATTTTTTAATGCTCTGTCATTGTCCTACCATTAAGCCATCCAACAAAGAAAATGTAACAAATCTCAATTCTATTGATTTTATATGTGGGTACAAATCTCTGAAATTTACTCTCTTTCCTAAAAGAGACCTCTGATTCTTCTCATGAACCTTTATTTGAGAGTTGAAATAGCGTATTCTTGGGTCGGGTTTCGAAATTGGAGTTGGGAAAGTTACGGAAGTTGCTAGGCCTCAAGGCTTAATGAAGAACTCTGGCTTCAATCTAGGTCTTACATCTTCAGAGCTGCCGTCTCTTGGCTTCGCTTGTATTGTTCTTTTTTTTTTTTTTTAAGAAATGAAATATGGGTACCTTTTCCTTAATGTGAAGTAGCAAAGTCCTTTATAACAACTTCTGGAGAGACATCTCAAAATTTGGGCTTTTGATAGTTTTATTTGTGGGTCCTATTTGGTGGGAAATATTTGCCTCTCGAGAACTGAAATTATATTAAATCGAATAATGCAACTCTGAGTGGGGTTTACCTCTGCAGAATCATGCCATGTGGCAAGTTGATGCCTTCAAAGTATTTCTTCATACACAGTACACGCACATCTAATGGCTCCTATTGAGTTCTTGCTGAGTTGATGGTCATTTTACCGTGCAATGAGTGAATAACCTATCAGTGATTTTGTGCAGATGCTGGGCGAGCTTTGCACAATCACTTGAAGAATGAATTTGAGGGTTACAAACTCCAAGCTGCTATTTTTCAAGAGGCTCTGCTGAGCTGCTTATCTGTAGCGAAAGGTGCATAAAGCAATACACTTCATTATATTCCTGGCACTTGCCGAATGATGTTTTTCTTGCTTTTTTTTTTCTTTTTCTGGATTGATGAGACCTTTGAATTTCAGATGGGAGTCCATTAAATCATAGTAAGACGAAGAAGAAGGCTGCCCACGTCCCCCTCATGTCACGACCAACTGAGCGTGAGTACTATTGTATCCATATACTTTGTTAAAAGTTGATCAATTACTAGGTTATTGGTTTTCATGCTTCCACATGGACACTTGTGCTTGCTTGAACTTTCTATGTACATTTAGGAGTTTTTTCCCCTTTCTGCAGAAGCTCTTTAAATGGTATGGATATGTTCTTTAGATGCAGTTGATATTAAAAAAGGAATCCCAACTGGATTATTAAAAGGCTCTGTGGATATATATATATATACAAGTATATGTATGTAACTATGTATATACATACATTCTTGTTGTTTCCTCAGTTTTTTCAATTTTTTTTTTTTGGGTTTCTATCTAATGTTGAGGATTTCTACTGTAAGTTCTACTGAAGCTTGAACTGGTTCCAGCTTCTTATGAAGACCGATGTGCCAAATACAAATTGAGAACGTTAAAGTAAAGCTCTCCTACTTCTTATCAGAAATTGAAGGGACCCCAATTAACTCTGGTTTCATTTATTGATTTCAGTTTTGGCAAGTTATTGAACTGTCCCGTTGTTTGTATCTATCTTTGTAACACTAATTTATTATCTTTATTTCATGATAAGCTACATACCATTAATTTGTTTCATGTTCCAGTTCTAATTTTGTTTCTTGAGTACATTCTTCCCTATCAAGAAAGAAAAAAAAAAAGTTACCTGTTCGGAAAAAGAAGCATCCGCATCGTATTGATCAGCTGACGGATTCCAGAGGGAAAGAAGAAAGCCAACTATTGTTCATTAAACAGATGTTTCATGTTTTCTCTTATAATAATAATAATCTTTCTTAAAATTTCTGATTTTGACTGCTGGTGGGTCGGTGTCACTTCTTGGATATGCTTGGGATTAAAAAAAGCCTGATTCAATATTATATTACCATTATATTAGTTACTTAGTATCATATGATTGAACTGATTTTTAGAAGGTGATTCTAGGGAATGGCAGGAATGTTATTAAGATAATGTAATGTTCCAATATTTTTTCTAAATTGCTATTCTGTTGAACTGAAAGATGCTAGGTAAGACCTGGATGATCCTAACCAAATGCTCAATCAGGTAAAATAATTGTCACTGGACAAGATGATAGGGTCATTTTGATTATTAACCTCTATGAAACCTCCAGTTGGGATCCATGGAAAATCCTGTAGTTATTTGAAAATAGATAATTAGGTTGCTTTTGCAAGCTTTATTTTTAGTAGTTTTTTTTTGGAGTTTTACAGTGTTTTAACCAAGGGAGAGTTTTACAGTTTTGGTTACATGATATCATTTTCACAAAAAAACCAAGGGAGGATGAAAATTTCACCCTCAACTGTTCACCACATAGCCTCTCTTTCTCTCTCTCTCTCTCTGCCAGAGAAGAAGACTACTGAAACACCTCATAATATAATTGTTATAATGATGAAAAAAATTATGGTTGATGGTTGTTATAATTGTTATTATGATGAATAATGGTTATGGGCCGCCTTTTTCAGTGCTGTTCGTTTTTGTATTATAATCCTTGCAAGAAAGAAGCCATTAATAATTTTTTTTTTATATAAATTCCAAATTAAAACAGTAATCTTTGCACGAGAATCATGATGAAAAAAAATGGTTACCAAAAATACCAGTCATGATAGAAGAACTTGGCCTGTAAAGGTGAAATTTTTTAGGTTTAATAATGATGTTGAATTTGTGAACAGGTAGTGCAAGAGTTTTTAGTTTTGAAATGAACCCTTCATCCTCCAAGAGTTTGCCAACTTATCACTAAGCTTCAGCCTTAGCAATTTATGCGCCCGAGCGCTCTTTTCTCTCTTGGGTATTGAGAAAATGGCTTATGAGGATTCTAAGAGCAGGCATGAAGATGAACCCATCTCTATCGCTAGAGTTTCAGCTACGCGTGAAGGTGAACCTTCGGACAGAGATGTCTGCTCAGCAAGGGTGAAGCCATCATGGGTTTTAGCGACAGTTGCCACCCCAACATTACTACACCGCACGAAAGCACCCTTGCAACATTTTTTATTTTTAATATCCCGATCCGGAGGGGACTACCGAACTTGAAAACTTTCTGAAGTGATGGGGGCTGATTAACGTCAAAATGAAGAAAACAAATGTAGTATGAGACCCATCATCTTCTGTAGTGAATCATTTATTTAACAGAGACTTTGTTAAGGGTGAAAATCCAAATTTGGCTTTGTTAAGGGTGACAATGGCTTGGGTTTGGTTGGATGGGAATACCTTGAACCCAAACTTGCAAGCCTAACTCCTATAAAATAATAATAAAAATTTGAGAAATGCTATTGAGACCGTAACAGTTATAAGGCAATTAGAAACCGTTCCTATTACTTGTTCCATCATAAAAGTTTTTTCGAGTTATTTTTACTTGATTCAAGTTACTTGACTGAACTACACAATTCAATTGATTCATATGATACTACTTTAATCAAGTTATTTTACTTGATGGAGAAAAAATCTTTTGTGGGATGAACAGGTAACAAAGATTTTAGGGCGTCTGAAAAGTTTTAATGTCTTAGAATTGTGTGCTTTTGAGAAACAGTCTCAAGTTGCATTAACTGTTTATGTTTACTAGTAAATCAATTAAATATTATGATCCATAACCATAATGTCCTAGGAGTCTAATCCATTTGAATCTAATAATAAATGGTTGAGAGGTCCAAAATTTCAATCCAAATCTATGAAAAGTCGAGCTGGTAGGTGGGTTGGTCAGAAATTACAACCATCCGCCTAAAAATTACAACCAATTTAGGCTACTAATTCAAAGATTATAGGCCACTAATTCAAAGAGTAGGGAGTAGCCCAGCCCGGGCTACATAATCGAATGCCTTCCTATTTCGTCTCCCTTTAACTGTAGTTAAGAGTGGTTAAGCTTAACAAACTTATGATTGATTTTTAAAAGAAAAAAAAAACTAGGTTTAAATAGATGAGCCCTAGGGGTATTGAATTTTAACCTCAATTAGTGAGTGTTAAAAAGGGTTCGTGGATCAATGAGAATTGACATTTCGTTACATCATGGAAATGTGTGGTAAGTTAAGCATTTTCCTATTTCAAATTATTTAAGTGTGGGTCCCATTAGTATTAGTATTACCAGCTGTGTATGTGATGTGAAGTGCCTTTAAATCAACCCCATAAGCTATGATTGCTGCAGAAGAGCAGAAGCAAAGTTACTCTATCATTTTCTTTTCTTCCTCTTTCATTTGGTAGAATAGATTGCTTGTGGCCATGAGTTTAAGATAACTAGCCTTACAACTCATGACCACCCAACCCACTCTTATTTTATACCCACTAATCTCATTCCCCCCACCAGTCATGGGGTCCCACCTATGAGATATCCTTTGGCGTGTCATGATCACATATACCACAAAGGAAAATGTCCATCGATCGGATGGTCAGCATCAGTCAGTTGTGTTTGCTAAATAATTAGAATATCTATAAGGTAAAGCAGATAATTTGTCATTATAATGGGTTGAAATTTGCTATCAAGACCAGGCTTGCATTGAATAGAATTAGGCTTTTATGTTGATGATTCATTTTCTCGAGTTTTTCTATTAACTACGTTGTTCTTTTGTCTAAAAATTTTGGGACATCAAACACATTTGAGATTTAAATTTTTAGCAAAATCAGAACTTCAATCTCCCAATTAAGTTACCTGGGCTTCCAAACACTAGTAAGACTTAAATTTTTTTTTTAAAAATTTCGAAAAAGACTTCAATTGACACTATAAGTGTTTTCAATGATTTTGGACAACTTGTTATACTTTTCAAGAAAATTTAGTTGCATTTTTTAAATTTAATTGAAGATATTTTAGTCATTTTTTACAAAATAGGAATTTTTTTAATGATTTTTTAAGACTTTAAAGATATCAAGGAAAACTCTCTCGTAAGTCGTAGATCACAAAATTCTATAAACCCTACAAGATGCAAAATAGGGTGCTTACAAACACAAGATGCAAAACAAAATTGGGTGCTTACAAACACAAGATGCAACTTCCAAACACAACTTTTGGGCTATCATTCTTGATGTACTTATTTTGTTCATTACAGTTGAGTTGATATTGTTTATTGCTTGTCTTGTGTCTATTACTTCAGATAAAGTGATGAACTAGTTAGTGATTTGATTAATAATGAAACAACAAAATTTAAAGTCCTCAAAATTCAATCACAAAGTCCTGGGTATAAAAGAACACTAAACATGGGAATGCATCGTACACACAAAAACGCCTTGTGTTGGTAGCATCTCTCATAGGCGCGGCTCATAGAACTAACTTGGACTAGTAAATGATCTTTGGATTATGATCCAACGGTGTTGGGACTTAATTGCAAGAGGGTTTTTCCTTACTGCCCCTTAAGTTTGGGATTTTTCCTCAAATACCCAAAATTTAAAAACCCTTCCCTTTTAGAAGGCTTATAAGTATGTTCCATAAGTACGTGCATGAGATGAGAGAAACTCCTCCCTCCCCTCATATTCCCCTCTCACAAAGTTCCTCCTTTTTTTCTTTTCTTTTTTTGTGAAAAATACATATACATTACTCTAACTTAAAAAAGATATGGTTGTTTGATTTTTCTTCATCTTTATTACTCACAATACAAAACAATGGTCGATGAATGTTTTAGGATAAATTTAATTTAGTCTTCTTAAAAAAAGATGAAAAAACCATAAAATTTTGAGTTTAATGGAGTTTTTGTGTGCAAGAACGATACTGGTCAATACACCTGTAACGACTTGGTCAATACATCTCGATATTGTCTATACATGTATCTACATATCATCTTCCATCTTAGAACACAACCAGTATCGACATGAAATATTGTCCTGTATCGACCCAATTTTTAAAGTATCAACTGTACACTATAAATCATAAAAAATGAAAAGAAAATACCTATAAAATCATATAATATGTAATATATGATTTAAAATCATAAATGTACCGATTATTTATCTTAATCATACATGCAATGATTTTAATTATTATTAAAAAAAAAAACAAAAGAAACCTGAGAATGAGAGTTTTTCTTCGATTAATAATGTTCGTTCATGATCGCAGTTGTTAGTTGTTTCGAAGTTTGATCTTATCGAAACGAAGCTCTCTTATCTAGACATGAGTATCGACCTGATGAGTTTTATACATTTATAAACTTCTTTGGAACCCATTTCTACACAAGAAGAAAACACCTAAAACGAATGTTGCCATCAAATGATTTGAATAAAATGGTCCAAAGGAGCTTAAGAGAAAGGTTTTAAAACTTGGGTATTTGTGGGAAACAACCCAAACATGAGGGGTAATCAGGGGAAAAACCATTGCAAGACTTATGCGTTTTAATAAGCTGTCTTGAGTGTGTTTAGAGATTGTGTGAGTTAGTTTTTATTTTTATTTTTATAAACTTGGATATCTTTTTTTTTTTTGGTTCAATATAAACTTGGATATCTTGATCCTTAAAAGACCCATACTAGTCTCATGTGTTGCATAGAGAATACCCTATCCCATACAACCGATATTAAGGGGAGCCAGGAATCGACTTCGAGACCTCCGGGTTTACGGTTCGTCCTTCGGCCACTGGGCTACACCCCGGGGTGATTGAGCGTGTGTTAGTTACATGACATCATTTCAACTCAAAAAATAAGTTGAAGTGTTGAGAAATACTATGATGAAATCCGAGAGAAACAATAAATACGGTTCCCGCGAGGGAAACTCGGATCAAAAAACGCGGTTCTTCTCAAAAAACATAAAAGAAAAGAAAAATCTCTGTGTGTTGAAGCTTTGATACCATATATGTGATAAGAAATGGAGGGTGCGATGGATTTGTTGAGAAGGATTCATCCAAAGCACACAGAGACGGCTCTCTCTGCACTCCTCAGTCTCCTTCCTGACCGCTCTTCAGATCTCCTCTCTCAAGTCGATCAGCCCCTCCAGGTTTTCTTCTCTTCCAATTCTCTCCTTCCTCCCTTCTTTTTATCTGTTTTTGTTGCTCCATCTTTCTTTCTTTTTCTGATTTTCCTTGTCAGAGAGAGATTTTTGTAGCTTGATTATAATTGTTCTAGAGGTTTTTGAGAGTTTGGATTAGAACTTAGTGTGATTAGTTGCTCTCTTTTTGATCTCTCTCTCTCATTATTTGGGATTTCTTAGCTTCTGAATGTTTCATCATGTTCAAGTTAGTTTCTGTAATTTGAATTTTGATTGGGGGGTTATAACTGTCTTACTTCATTTCTGGTTCAGAAATTATTTTAGAGTCCATTGATTGTTTTTTTTTTTTCCCCGCATTTCGGCAAACTTCCTTTGTTTTTTGTTGATGTGAAATTTTTAGTTTTAACACCCAGCCTCTTGAGCTAGTGGTGGGGTGTGGCCTTTTGTTGAGGAAGGTCTTCGGATCCAATCCCCCCGGGTGATGAGTCCGTAAGAGCTCCAAATTCCCAAGCTAACAACTAACAGGCTAATGTGGGTAAATGATATCTGAAGCAACAAAAAAAAAATAAAAATTTAGTTTTATGTTTATGGAAGCTCTTTCAATATCCCACCCAAAAAAAAAAAAAAATCTTTTAGTAATGTCCTACATCAAGTAGATGTGAGGAGGTCTAATTTTTGTGTATTAAATTGCTGAACTTAATTTGATCAGTTAATCAACTTTCATAATATTAGGCTTTACATGTCAGAACATTTATATCCCAAAAGGGATTTTTGTCTACTAAGTAATAATACGGTATTTGTAATACCATCTGTAGTACTTTCGATGATCGTATCAGTATTACCGCCTATAGTATCAATAATCCGTTAATCAACTTATAATACGTATCACCGTTGGCTAGTTTAACGTGTTTCCCTTTTGAGTTCACCATTTAAAATTTTTCCTGAATTCACCTGCATCAGATTATTATTCTCCATCTCCTAAGCTCATGTATATCTCAACGTATTGGTTTACATGGCTACAAACTGTTACATACCCTGTTGTTGTTGTTCTTTTTTGTTTTTTTATATTTCTAATCGGGGGGCCACATATATTTCCTTTCCCTTTACTTGACAGTATGACATTCCTCATGTCAACCACCATGTGTATTTTTGAGAGATCTGTTTATTGTTCCCCCATTTGTTATTCTCTGATGAAAATTATCTATGTGGATTGGCGATTTTATATATATATATATATATATATATATATTTGAAATGTTGTTCATGCTCTTTCTTCCATTGACTAATTTTAATTTTTTTGGACCACGAAAATAGGTCTTATGTGATATGGAGTGTGGAAAGGAGTTCATATTGTGCGAGTACAACAGAGATGCCGACTCACATAGGTAAGTGCTCAACCAATTCCAATAACATGTACTATTGAAAAGTTGTGAGTAATTGTATTGTAGCATTCCTATGAACCAGTTTGAGATTCCATTGAGCTTTTAATAATTTAGTGATTTGTTCCATTTAGAACCGTTTTCATATAGTAATTTATTTCATTTTGTATTTCCATTGTTTCATTGTAGATCACCTTGGTCAAACAAATACCATCCACCCTTGGAAGATGGATGGTATCCATCCACAGAGTTAAGGAAGCTTGAAATTGAAGCAAATGATGTCTTTACAGTTTATCGTGACCAGTGAGGTCCTTCACATACCTCGTCCTTAACTTTGTTTTTATTTGTTAGATTTTCTGGATTAAAAGGAAACCACCTCCTAATTCCTTTTCCTTTGGCTTATCTCCAAAATAAGATTTGCTGTGTATCCGTTATACATTTTTTCTCTTGCCAGATAGCAAGTAATGCCAGCCTGCAGGGTTGGAATAAAGCTTTCTTTGTTTCTGAAGAATTAATAGCAACTCGTTTGACCAATAAATTGGTAGGTATTATGAAGGTGGTAGTTCGTCAGTTTATATGTGGGAAGATGATAATGAAGGTTTTGTTGCCTGCTTCCTGATAAAGAAAGGTCAGATTTTCTTACTAAACTTGCAAACACAAACTTTTGTATATTTTTACTGATTCACTGATGTGTAATGGTTGTTGAGGATGAAGATGGCTCAAAGTCGGGGCATGGCCGAAGGGGTTATTTGCAAGAAGGTGCATGGGATGCTATACATGTCATTGAGGTGGGAACTGGGAACTATTGTCGAGAGACTTGAGGGGATAAAATGTATGTGAAATGGGGTTATTGTGCTCTAATTTGCAACATTTCCATTTAGGTGGGGGCAGAGGAAGAACAAACAGCTCATTACTGCTTAACCAGTACCGTCATGCTATCATTGACCACGAGTGATGAGTCATCGGGCACATTCAATTTGTCAGGATCAATCAGAAGACAGGTACTTTCTCTTTGATATGGTCTTACTGGAAGATCTTAATCTCTAATTCTCTATATCCACTCTCACTTGGTTCAGTCTTTTGTGCTTTAGAATATAAGGGAGATCTCTGATTCTCTAGTACAACTTCGTATCAAATGAGCCCGTCTGATGCTGTCTTTCTTTGTGAATACTACATGATAATCATACAGATAATATATGATGTTTGGTTGTCGAGAAAATAGGTGAAAACATGGAAAAGAAAAGAAAATTTTAGATTTCTAATACAATTGTTAGTTGTATTTTGTCCAACTTTATTTTCTTTTCCATGTTTTTGCTTATTTTCTCAGCAACCAAACATAGGGTAAGGGTTAGTCTGCCAAAGATGTAGGGTGGAAATATAATTTATGTGTTCATTCTTTGACATGAACAGGGTCCGCAATAGAGCTTTTGATATGTGCGCCTGAGTATGGTTGAGCTTAAGATCATAGGTGAAACCTGTCTGGTTAACTAGGCATCTTCCTACCTAATTCAAATAGTTCTTAGTAAAAAAAATTTAAGTTGACCGTGAGTATGAATGTCTACATACACCAAAACTTTTATATAATGTTCCATATCATTTGTATAATCCTCTTCGTTGTTCAATAGAGGCTAATGCTCTTGCATCATAGGATTGTTCTCGCAAATACCACTATCCATGATTGGAACCATTAAACATATGTAAAGCGGATAGCATCCGTGAGAAAAGTTTAAAGTGCAACCTTGTTCCTGAATTCTCTATTTCTCTTATCTGGTAATTATTCTTCATTGTTTTAGTTCTGAGTTTGCATACTAATGGGATCTCTAAAGGCTCTCATCTGGATTGATTGTTTGTTTATCTATGAAATCTCGTGTGAAACCCACTGAATGGTTGTCCCAATCCCCTTTTCATGTGCCTTGAGTATGCTTCATGGGGTGGAATACATTTCCACTTAATTTTGTAACGGTGCTTCAATGTTTTCTTCAGAATGGGAACTTGAGAAACCTTTATATTTCTTTCACAGATGAGTATGGACCTCTCGGTTGCAGAGGGTCACCTTTGTAACATGGGAAGGATGATTGAAGAAATGGAGAGTAAGCTGAGAAACTCACTGGATCAGGTATTTCAGTCTTTCTTCTTTTATTTTTGTTAGATTTTATTACTTCTCCAGATCCCAAATCATTTGTTCATAGTAGGTTATCAAAACTGTTATGCGCATGGAATCCTGCCTTTTTCAGTTTGAACTTCTTTGGCATATCATGATTGATTTATCTAGTAAATTTCTGAATTAAAGGGCCCCATAAAATGACAGGTTTATTTTGGGAAGACAAAGGAGATGGTTTGCACTCTGCGGCCACCACCTGAAGGGTTGCAACTGAGACTGCCCGACATCTGATGCATTATTCTGTGTGAAAGGGATGATAGTTTGATCAATTTTTTGTGGGGCACTTCTAAGGCAGGTTTCTGTTTTTTGCTTTTATAATGTGTCAAGGAATTGTTCAGGCTTGGATTCACATTTCAAATATGTAGTAATGTAGTAGAAGCTTTTGTACATGAGGAATAACCCAAAGGGTTGGGAGAGAATGGATCCCCCCCCCCAAAGGGACAGAAGGTGCAGGGGCCCATTGTTTTGTGTACCTACCTTGATGATCAGTCAGGGCAGTAAATTGACCTGCTTGGATGATCACTAACCGTTCCCACGGTTGGTTAGGATAACTCGCATGCACACACAAAATAGCTTATCCTCCAGAGAATGATCTATTTGATGATCCATTGTTCTAGGTGTGCACTTGCTTGGTGCTGGTACGGTAGATCTTGTCTATTTCTGCCAAATCTAGGTAAAATAGATCCTGTGATAAAAATATCGATAAGATATAGATCTGTAAAACTGTTTGCCAGTGCAGAGAGATAGTGGTAACATCATCTTTTGTAGGGGTAATTGATGCCATTTTAAAAATATAGATTTTCAATGGGTAGTCGATTCAAACATAAATACGTATGGGTAGCTTGTGATTTTTCATTTCTTGTAATAATAATAATAATAATAATAATGGTAATATTAAACCAAAAGAAATAGTAATGGTATTAATAATAATAGTATAAAAAACGTATAGAGATTCTTTGTCTACCTGCAATAGATGTAAGCCATTTTTTTTCAAAAATTATAAGAAAAAGTGTTAACTTTATTTGTGGACATGAAATCTTATTTTTCTATAACAAGTTGATGCATTACTAAATGGTCTAAAATGTGAAAACATCTACCCCTAATAGAGATACAAGTATACCTAAAATATGGACATTCTAAATGTCACCTTAGTGTATGCTCTGGCACTGGAAAGCCGGCCATGCTAAATTTGCCCTTAAAATAACATAATTATATTTAACATTTGATTTGTTATATTAGATATTTATATTTTTTTTTCCTACTTTAGTCTCTGGTTAGTGGTGTTAGTATCTTTTGTTAGATTTGAAGCATTAGAAGCAGGGCATCTCAACTGTCACACATAACGAGATTGACACCTGGATCACCCCAATAAGGTAATATACATACTACCGCTGTCACAACAAGCAGGTGTGTTTGTTATTAGAACCTTGAGAAGCAGCAAACACAGATGTGTTCACAGAGAGGAAGGAAGGCCCAGGAAATAGAAGCAGGAATTGATCGTAAAATGATATAAAGAAGAAACTAAAGTCTCGGAAATCAAAGTATTCAGAATCCCCAACTAACAATGTTAAGGTCATGCTCTTTACACGAGAATTAGAAGTGGTATTTCAATTGATTCATGATGTTCTTTCGTTGGGAATTCTCGAAATTTCAATTCTTCTGTTCTTCCTTTCGGGTCTCCACATTGCAGACAGTTCCAACTGCCGGGGTGACAATACTCGTACAATTGTCAATGACGTTTTTCCTAGTTAATGCCCACCAATCTCTCCCCCTATACATCATTATTCATTAACCTGAAATTTTAGTTCCATTGAAAAAAGCTTGCAAAATCTTAAAAGTAAATTCCAGCAAATTTACTTTGATTTACTAAATGCAAAAGAACATAGATATTGCCATATGAGAAGGCTTGCAAAGCCTGGCACACTTGCAATCGGAAACTCTCTAAGTCTTGGCACTTTCCAAGTCTCAGAAAAAATATCAGACCCTAAGAAAACTTCAGAACCTTTATAGAAGGCACAAAAATGGGTTTTCTTTACATAAAGTACCAATCACTCAATAGCAAATCATAGGGTAAAGGACGCACAAAGAACAAAAACAGCATGCACTACAAGGATTACTAAGCTTTCGCCTCAGGCTCACTGCCAATGGATGGGGCTTCTTCTGTATTCACCTCCTCATCCTCGGTGTCACTGTCATCTGTTGTCAACAGGTAAAAACATTTTTAAGATACTTCGGAATAAAACTGAATAGAAAAGGGAATTTTGAAATTCAAAATATTCCAACATAGCATCACACATATATAAGTAGGTATTGCTTGACAACTTTTCCTCCAAAAAAAAAAAAAAAAAGAATTGACGGTGGACATATTTGCATGCTGAAACTTACCTTCATCCTTGTCAGCAGTATCAAGATCAAAATCTTCTGGCCCACCACCCATGTTCAGTTTCTGCAGAGGAAAAAATAATTAAATGGATAAGGTTCCATGAACATTTTAAAATTACATACCACCAACAAGATTTCACATGTTCATCAAAAAAAAGAAAAAAAGAAAAAAAAACAGAAGACAATTTCACATGCTGATTTTTCTACGCACCGAAAAATCCATGCCATCCATGCCACCCATTCCACCCATTCCACCGAAGTCCATATCAGCTCCAACTGCAAGACCCACAGCATTAAAACTTTACCAAGAACAATATAAAGAGTATGAATGACCAAACAAAAACCTATAGCACAGATTAGACTCACAATTATGTTCCTGCTCTTCATCTTCATCAACCCATTTGTCCCAATCAACTTTCAAAAACACAGGAGGCTTTCCTTCTTGCTTTAATAATCTACTCCACCATTTCTCCTCTGCCTTCTTTACTAAGTAGCAGATATTTCTCAAGCCAACACTAGCCTTGCTCTCCTGCATTTCGCTTATTAATGCATTTGTTATTTTATTTATGACAGCAAAATAGTAGTCATTATAAATTGGGGTACTTACATTTACGTCAACCTTGTCGTATAGATCAATTTCAATTTCATAAGGTATCTTATCTGCCCCGCTGGTAGCCGAGAAAAAGAATTTTCCCTCTGGATCCAGCTTGAGCTTCACATCTTTGGCATCCGGTAATTCGATACTGATGAAGAGTTTATCAGACCTTTGGGCCCATTTTACTGAAGGATGGCGGCTGAAATTTAAATGTCCGAAAACGAATATTAGAAAAAACCAACCTAAAGCAAGTAATTACATTTTGGAGCTAAATGGATAATAAATTAGTGTCTGCATCTCTTGTGAAATAACTTAACCTCTCCAAACAGTATTGAAAAACTTATTGATGGAGTGTTACAGAATACCAATACCATCTACAAGTAATGTCCACAAATGCTGTGGGTATACATGGGAGCTAGACCCAACTAACCTAGGTAGGATTTGTCGAATGATTCAATTTCAGAACCTTTTATGCCTGCTACAAATACAGATATTCTGTTTATGGACAGTGAAAACACCAGAATTACTCATATTTGTAATGATGAGAAAACGATGATGCTTGCTCTAATTATTACACTTTCGTAGAAAGATTCCTCACACTTAACCATTGACACTGGATTCCATAGAATTGTCTTGAATTTTCAGTCATATTCATGAACCATTATCCTTATTATCAATTTATCATTGTAATTATCATTATATATTATATATATCCGAGTTTTTGCCCCAGCCATTGCAAAGTCCGTTTGCAGGTTGATACACATAGCGCCTAGTATCCATTATATACGGCTAGGACTATTGGGGTATCTAATCCCCATTCGCTCCCCAAGCTTTCATCTCTTAGTGCTAGTGTCAACCCAACAAAGTGCTTTATCGTTGGTTTTCTTTCCGAACTCTACGCATTTCACCGCTCCACCAAAAATTCCCTCTGCACCCTACTCCAAGCTCTATCCAAGGTTGAGCCCTAGGACTTGATGACAGACTTGAAAAGCCACCTACAGACGCTTTACGCTTGCATCATGTGTATTACCGCAGCTGCTGGCACAGATTTAGCCAATGCTTATTCCCCAGATACCATCATTACTTCTTCTCCAAGAAAAGTTCACAACCCGAAAGATAATCAGAGAATATTTCATCAAAATGGGATGAAGAATGGGGATGGTTTAGCAACGGAAATGAACAAAAGCATGGTTCCTTAGATGCATACTCACAAAAAACTGCATTTTTTTTTTAAAACCCGTTTAAAATGCGCATTAATACCTTGCCTAGAAAACGGCGTTTAAAACCTCTTTTTTTGAATAAAACACGTATTATAGTTTTAAACCCGTTTAAAACGAATAATACGAAAAAAAAAAAAAAACAAGTTTAAAACGAATAAGACGAAAAAAACAGATATTGACGACTTTGATGTTCTTTTGAGGGATTGATTAATATAAATGAATGGTTTCATTAATATACGTATTTTATTCTTGTTTTTAATCTTACTAATTAGTGTTTTAATGAAATTTAATGTCTTGATGGAATGAATTTGATGTTATGAACTTATTATTGTTGATTATAGTTACTATTTTTTATATATTATCTCATGAAATTGTTAGATATATTAATTAGTATCATTACTAACTTTTAAAATTATATATTTTTTCTCCGAAGTTTTTCCGTATTTTTTCGAATTTTTCCATACTTGACCCTTGCCGAATTATTCTCAAACCTCGACTTTGTGACTATGCTTAGATGAGATAAGAAGACTGGGATATAAAAATTTGAGAGAGGTATGGAGCTTTTTGGACAAAAATATCAGAACCCACAGGTTGGTTGTCATCATGGCTATATCTTGAACATTTCTGGTCATAAAAGATTCAGGGAAAGAAAATTGGGAGAGCATACTTTCAAGCAGTGTTTTAAAACTCGGCAAGTCGACTTCAAAACTCAGCCGAGTGTGTGTTTTTTTTAGAACTCAAGCAAGAACTCGAAAGGCCGAGTGGGTGTGTCAGTGTGTGTTGTGTGAGTGTGGGCGAAGTTTGATAATTATCTACTAAATATATTTGTAATTTTATGTATATTACTATATTTTAATTCATATATATATAATAAATATTTAAAAAATATTATGTTTGTTCAAGTTTTAAGTGTTATTACTCAGATGAGTTTTGACCGATTTTTCGACTCAACTTAACTTAGCAAGGTTCTATGTCGAGTTTTTGAGTTTTAAAACACTACTTTCAACCATATGATTGGCTTTCTACCAAACAGATCTATAAGAAGAAACTCATCACAAAGAAATCCCCTCTTATATAGAAGTATCATATCTAGAATGCAAATCATATAACATTGTGAACCTGATCAAACAAAATCTTGATTCATATCCACATTGTTTTAGCAATCATTTACTTACCAAACTAACACAATTAGTAGTCGAAAGCAAAGTTCGAAAACTCGGTGAGTAACTCGATCAAGTGACTCGACTTGAGTGAGTTTCGAATCAAGTCACCTCAAAACTTGAAGAAGATACTAGTTGGAGAGTTACCCGAGTGACTCAATCGAGTCATGTTTTTTAACTCGTCAGAATAGGTCGAGTCACATTATGATATTTTTATCATTTTTCATTCTTCTTTAAAACCTAAACTTGAACATCATACTATTTTTGCATCATAATTTATTGGGACTGCAATGCCAACCCGCTCTGAGTTTTGTTAAACCTAGTTTTTAGGTTTGAATCTGCAAAACCAACCTACTTGGATTCTTTTAACCAATGTTTTTCAAGTTATTTATGGTTCAACTTGGATAAAATGCCAAAAAATCGATAATTGCCTAATTGGTATATACACATACATATATATTCCGAGTTGGACCAAGTCGAATTTTTAGAGTTACTCGACCCGGCTAACTTTCGAGTCATTTCAAGTTTTTAAGTTTTTGAACCATGGTCAAAAGAGGATAATTTTGATAGGATGACTACATCAGGCTTGGAGGGGTTGATTGGTAATATCTATATAATCCTTCCAAAAATGAGGAGTTACAACTTACAATCTATGTAACCTTTAAAATATCTTCTTGCAAGTAGGAAGCGGTGTACAAGAGCCCAATACATTTAAATATTTCTAGCTTGTCAGTTTTGCATCAACATAAACAAACCCAAACGGAATCGACATTTTAAAAATTCTAGCTTGTCAGTTTTGCATCAACACAAACAAGCCCAGACGGAATGAAACTAGAAATCAGTTCTCAATAGCAAACACAAAACTTGCTAAAGTCAAGCATGAAATGCATTGCTTGGTATGTTATGCAGCATTATATTGAGCAAATGCACTCAATCTAGAAATCAGTAGCTTCCATGTCCAAAAGCCACTCAACCAAGTCAACTCGTGAATCCAAACCAAAAAAAGATAGAAAGAACGAGCTACTGAAATTAAAAGCCCTGAAAGCTACTAAAACAGAAGCAAAATGAATTAAATACATCTAAGCAACAAATAAATTTATACACGTAAGATGGCATCCAAATCCAAGTGCAGAACATCTAGTTTCATGAAACCAAATTCACTCTCGAAAACAAAATTCTCAGAAGCCCTAGGAACAGCATTCGACCAAGAAAAGTTCATCTTTCAGACCACACTTCAATCCAGAGCCCAGACAACAAACTGAAACCCTAGAGCTCCCTCACATTGTCGAGTAAGATTCTCAAAACGACATACTTCGCAGAACTAAATCAAACCCTAGAGTTTCTGTAAGCAATAGGGTGCAAGATACATCGATCAAAAGAAAACTAAAGCATCGCAAACAGATTGAACAGAACTAAAACAAACAGCAACATCATTTCTTTCTGCAAACAATAGAAAATTTCCAGCATAAGAAATGAAGGAATCGAAGAACCCTAACCTCATCTTCTCGATTTTCGGGAGGGTTTCGCTCGAGAAGAGGAATCGCTTTACTCCGAAGCAAAGAAGAAATGCGTGGACGAATGAATGAGTTCAACTTATTTATAGTGTTTTTAAGGGTGTAGACGGAAATATAAGACTGCTAGAAGCTTCTTTTTGGGGTTAGGGTTCGGGTCTAGAGTCTCTAGATGCTTCGGCGCTCGGCGGGTACCCGATGGAAACGGGCCGGGTTAATCGGGTAACTCGCCATCACCTTATTGGGACGAGTTTGAGAGTTTTTAAACGAGGTAGGGCGGATTTGGGAAAGGAGGGTTAAACCCGAGTCAGGTTTGGGCAGGAGATGGATTTAAGCCGTCTTGCCCGATTTATAATGTAAAATTATTATCTTGTCTTACCCTTAAATAAATCTTAAAATTATCTCAATAATTGATTTGACTTGTCACAACCCGACTCATTTCAACTTGACTAGTGCTTAATGGGACAAGATGGGACGGGGCACGGACGATTTAAGATGGGTTTTGATATTGAGACAGGACATGAATTGGAGTCTTGCCATTAAGGGTGGGGTAGGGTTAGGGGCACCCTGGCCCACACCCAGTCGTTGCCATCCCTACCCGTAGTTCAGCCTTAAGTGGAAAGAATAGATCATAGTGCTTAAAGGAATTGAGCCCTACCCGGCATAAAATTATGTGGATTTATACTTAGCCCAGCCCTACTACTTAAGAATTAGAATTAGCTCATTTGAAGGCAATTTTTAGGGTGGGCCAGCTTGGTCCACTGACATATTGGATGCTTTGATGCTTTCCTTCTGAGTGGGTAAAGAACCTAGAAAAAGAAAGGATAAACGTACCCAGGGTCCCATTTTATAACGGAAGGGTCGTCCTCATTGGTCCACACCTAAATTTTAAATACTTATCTACTTTGGTAAATATTCACTCTCTTTCCAAAAAAAAAAAAAAACAAACAAACAAATGTATTCACTCATCTCTAGGGTTAAGCAATCCAACCATGGTTTTTCCAAAAAACAAAAATCCTAAAATGTTAGTTTTATTTTAGTTAAGTTTAACTAGGGTTAAAGGGTTGTTAAAAGGGACATGGAGTAAGATATCAAACAGACCCATGGGTCAGCATTGCTAAAACAAGAAATGCTACCTCGGGCACAGACTTTCAAACTCTCCTTTGTGGTATGACATGTGTCGCTATTACCAGTTACACCTTCTACTTTGAAAATTTTCCTTTCAATATTCCCTCCAACCCGTCGAACTACATCAAAATTCCATATCTGCTACTCTTCTCAAATCACCAGATTCACGAGTCTTTGGTTTCAAGTACGATCTTTCTCCCATTACTTCTTCAGCAACTCATCTTAGGTTTTTTTGTAGTTTACGTTATTTCAAATGGATAATCTGGCATATTTTTCTCATTTATTCCCCTAAAATAGTGCTAGGATTCTAGGGTTTGTAATTTGATTCGTTTATCTTAGCCGCACCCGCCCATGGAGTTCTTCGATTCTCTGTTAAACAAGTGCAGGTCGCTTACACACATGGAGCAAGCAGAGGGTAGGATTCCCCTCTCACACGGCTCTCTCCCCGCCTAGCTGAAGACCCCCACCACTATTGGAGCTCAAAGCAGAAGGTAGGATTCCCCTCCTCCCCCTTTTTCTTCTCTATTAAGCAGTAAGTGAGCCCCTGATCCTATTACAGAGGACTTTTGCTTCGCTACAAATACAGGAGCAGGGGTCCCCTTGCCTTTCCCATGGGCATGGGGACCCTCTCAAGGGGATAAAGATCTCCTTTTCAAGCTTGTACGAACTAAAGCGAGTCCTTTAAAACCCTCAAGCTCATAGAGTGAACTTAAATCAATAAGGAAGACCCTGGAGTAGTCCTGGATCAAAATCCAGGGGAGAAATTTGGTTTTTGGGAAGAATCCCAGAATAGCGGTAAACACAATACCACCATTCTGGGTGTCTCCTACAACAATGGCTCTAGGCCCCTGGTCCATTCTAGGGTCTGGTTCAGCCCCCTTGGACCTCCCCTAATCATCCCTGACTCTTGTAAATTCATCAGACTAGCTTAACCACAGTTAATCTAAGCAAAACCAGAAAAGGTCCAAAATGTCGGTAGTCCGTCTACCAACATTCTGGATTTTTTGTTTTTTTTTTATAAAAATGGTCATTATGGGCCCAATCCAGGCCAAGCACAGGGCTCAGACCAAGCCCAGGACTCACACTCAAGTCCCTTGAATCTCCCCAGGGTCTCTTGACCCTCTGGGCATTTTCGCCCCTAGGCTCACCCTTGGTTGTAAAGCCACTGTTCCTGAAAACCAAGAATGACAAATTATCCTACTATCATTCCAAGTTTCAGTAGAACAGGGGCCTTACACAGAGTCCATACCTGGTAGGAGGGCATTCTAGGCCCTACCATGCTCTCTAGGCCTACCGCGGACCTGACCAAACCCTTAACTGGGGTTAAACTTAAACCCGATTAACTTTTAATTATGGTTAAGACCATTTTAACCTTGGAAAATTTGAGAAAACTCCTAATAAATCTTGAAAAATCTAAAAATGCAATAAATGATTAAAACTAGACTTTGAGCATCTCTAACCATGGTTAACCAGCTTAACCCATCTCGTAACTATGGTTAAACATATCTAACCTTGGAGAAAATCCGGAAAATTCCTAAAAAAATGCAAATTGACCAAAAAAAAATGATGTTTGACCTTTTAATCATGGTCAACAGTTCTAACCATGGTTTTTTCACCTTTTAACCACAGTTAGTCAACTTAATGCATGGTTAAGCTTACCTTAGGCATCTGAGCCCAATCCCTAGCCTCCAGCCTTAACTTTAGGTATCCAGGCCTAATCCTTAGCCTCAGGGCTCAACCTTAGGCCTCCTTGCCCAATCCTTAGCTTCTAGGCCCAAGCCTTAACCTCCGAGCTTAATCTTTGGCCTCCGTGCCCATACCCTAAATCATTCTCATGCACTTAACAGTCCCGGTCAATCAAACCTTATTCCCCGAGCTAAGCCCTAGCCACCCTGGTGCACACACACACTCACCTAGCCTCGGCACGAACTCATGTGCTAGAACTACACTCGGTCTGATCTCACTTCGATGAGTACGTAAGCAACTCAATCTGGTTTCGACCCTAGTTTATGATCTTCTCTTTCTTGGATTAGTATAATCTAAACACTTAGGGATTTAATCAATTTTGAACTTAATTTGGCTTATACCTAGGGAGTAGGTAACCATTGTAAAATGAAGGTCCCGAGGTGCCTAACCCCTTCCCCATGACTTAATCAAACTGCTTACCTAGACTCTCATTGAGACTATTAGACCTTATCCATATTCGGGACCTATCCCTCAACTTTTAATCTTAACCAAATCTCGTGTGGGTGAAAATCCATGCTCACGTATATATATAAGCAATGCTATGTCTACTTTTTTATTGTCCACTCTCCTCGCAATATGACAAAATAGTAAGACACTTTTTTGTGGGCCCACCATTTTTATTTTGTCTTTTTGTTTAAAATTAGAAAAAAACTACATGAGAGTGGACATAGCATTGCTCATATATATATACTAGTGGGCAGCACGTGCAATGGATGTGAGAGAGAGGGGAAGGGGAGAGAGACTGGAAGAGGGACTCTAGTGAGGGAATTTTTAAATTTTTTGTTTGAAAAATTTAACTTAAAAAGATAGAATAGTGGGTTGAAAATTGAAACTACCTCATAACACATGTCCCTACTTTTTCTCTTGAAAAGTAGTTACAACGTAGAGAGGGTGTGCCTCTTCGTTGAGAGACCAATGAGGGAACATGAGAGAAGATAAGGATAATGATTTGAGGGAATCATGAATCAATACTCCTACTAACTTTTCTCATGTAAAATAAGATAACATAATATCTTTATTTATTTACTAGCGGGTGGCATGTGCGATGCACATGAGAGCGAGGGAAAGGAGTTAACCACAGTTAATAGGAGTTAAAAGGGACAAGTGTTAAACCCGCGGGTGCAATTGAACTCGCTATTGGCACATGCGATGCACGTAAGAGCGAGGGGAAGGAGTTAACCACGGTTAATAGGAGTTAAAAGGGTCACGTGTTAATCCGTAGGTGCAATTGAACTCTCCCTAGGTTCAATCGCGATTGGTTGTGATTCAAAATAGATAGATGAGCAAGGGTAGTTTCAAAATAAAATAAAAGGAGAGGGGTAGTTTGGGAATTAAAGCAAACATTAAATTAAAATTTTGTTTTTATATAAGGGTAGTATGGGAATTTCAGAAAAATCATCTACGGTTGTCTCTCGCATTATAATAGTAAAGATATGGAGTTATGGACAAAATATGAAAAATATAAAAAAATTCACCTTTACTAACTATAAGATACCATAAAATTAGAACTCATTAGAAATACTAGAAAAAAAATCAAATCATTTTTTAACCCTCCTTCTCTCATATTATTATATATATATATATATATGATTTTAGCTAGGCTGACTCAAGCTCAAGGTCGGTTTGTTTAAACATTCAATAGAAGAACCTACATATTATTCTCATGCTACCGGGGTGTGCGTGTGTCCTAGTGTCTGTGCATGAGTTATGACTTATCAAAAAAAGCATAAAAGTCCCACATTAGTTGGGAACTTGTGTGTGCTAGGAAAGGCAGTGGGGTTAGCCTCAGGCAACCGGGTGTGTGTCCTAGTGCCTATGTGCGTGAGTTATCAATTAAAAAAAAGCAATAGTCACTCGTCAACTATTCCTCCTCGCTTTCACATTGCCGACTCTTCAACTCCCATTAACGGGGTTAGTTTTTTTTAACCTTTTAGTTGATTTATTTTATTTTTCTGAAAACCAATGGTAGATTGGTGAATCCTAAGGGTGGATGAATCTTAACCACGTTAAATAGAGTTAGAAGGGGGGATACATGGCAAAGACACCCTTCCTTGCAAAAAAATGTTTGAGCTTGAATTGGAATGAGCCAAGCGGAACTCACGAGCCAACTTGGCTTGAATGACCAAAATCTTTACGATCACCGTGCACTCTTTATTCCCTGAGCAATAGTTTGACAAAGCCGACTCAACTTCTATGAACATTGAACCGGAAAAAAAAAAAAAACTTCCATGAACTCTAGTTTTGTTTTTGTTTTTTGTATTTTTGTCTTCAGCTTCACCTTGTAGTGTAGTTGAGTTAACCAAAAAAACCACATCGGATTCGTATCCGAGCTCTCATCCCTTATAAGTATTATCACGCCTCAAACGGTTGGTCCTGTTTTGAGAAGAAGTGTTTGGGTGATGCTTATAAGGATTGAGAGTGTTTGTGATGTGTGTGTGGTGTGTGCGTGTGTCGAGTGTTTCTCCTTTTGTATTTTGTCTTACCTTGAGCTTCACCTTGTGACGTAGTTGAGTTAAGAAAAAAAAATAGTTATTATTATTTTTAAACTCGTGTGTTTAAAATAATTTTATTTTTATTTTTCTAAAAACTAAGCATCGATGGGTGAATGCTCGGGATGGTAGAATCTTAACCACACTTAAACGGGAGTTTAAAGAGAGACACGTGGCATTAAGAGGGAACCCGAGACGCACCTCCTCGCGTCACCGACCGAGGAGGTGATTATTTATCTTTCGATATTCCCTCCTTCAACCCGTCGAACTTCATCAAAATTTCATATCTGCTACTCTTCTTCTCAAATCACCAGATTCACGATTCTCTGGTTTCAGGTATGATCTTTCTCCCATTACTTCTTCAGCAACTCATCTTAGGTTTTTTTGTAGATTTCGTTATTTCAAATGGATAATCTGGCATTTTTTTCTCATTTATTCCCCAAAAATAGTGCTAGGATTCTAGGGTTTTTAATTTGATGCGTTTATCTTAGCCGCACCCGCCCATGGAGTTCTTCGATTCTCTGTTAAACAAATGCAGGTCGCTTACACACATCAAACAGCTCCAAGCTCACCTAATAACCATCGGACTCTCCCCCTTTTGCCCTTTCCACACAAAATTTCTCGAATTCTGCTCCGTTTCTCCCACCGGAAACATTGACTACGCCACTGAAATTTTCCGGCAAATCGGAACTCCGGCGACCAACGACTGGTAAGCTATAATCCGAGGTCTCGCTCAAAGCAAAACCCCCCCAAAAGGCCATCACATGGTACCGAACTATGTCTCGTTGGCCTCGCAAACCAGAGGCACTCACTTGTTCTTAGCTCTATTGGAACTCTCCAATTCACATCCGGTGAGTTTCACCACCGGTCTCAATCCGGCAGCCATTGGGATTTCTCTGAGTAGCTCCAACCGGCTCCAGTTCTCTCCGTTTCTTCGGATCTAGAGAATCCTCTCTCAGTCTCCGATCAGGAATCGTTTCCATCTCTTCTTCACTTCCCCGGCGAATCGTTTTCTCCGGCGAGCTCCGTTCATCCTTCCGACGAGCTTTGATCATCATCTCCGGTGACGAGTTCCATTTTCGAGTCATCTACCTTCTTGGGCGAGTTCCGTGCTGATCCAGCATTTCATGTTGCTCTGACCAACTCTTCTTCAGCCAACAGCGGCCTTGACCTCGATCTTTTCTTTCCGAGTCTCATCATCGGTTGTCTTCTCCGGCGAGATCCCACAGTGAACAAGCATCATCTCCGGACAAAGAATTTCAGCAAAATGTTTGGTTCTTTTTTTAAAATTTGTTTGTAAAATCCTTTGTTGGATTTTTCTTCCCTTCTCTTCTCTTCTCGGATCAACGGAGCAGCAATCGTCATCACCGCACCAACATCCAATCTCAGGCAGGTATAATTCCACCCTCGTCTATTTGTCTCTCTTATATATTCCCTTGCTATGGTATATTAATTTGTGATAGTCTGAGACCTTAAGGCTAGTGGTAGATCTGGCTTGAAATTTGAGAATATCAAATCTGGTTTAATAATGTTTAAAATGCAAGACTTAGATCTCTATGTTAAAACCAAGGCCTACTGGTCAACCTCCCAATGTTGTGCTCGATGATCTTAAAGAAAGAAAAAAAAAAAGGAGGGAAAGGTTTGTTTGAATAATTCTCTATTCACTTGTTCTTGATCGGTCCAATATGCAAGGATGGCTTCTTTCAAGCCCAAAGGTGACCATTGGGCCAATTTTGGGCCTTGGTTAATCTCATTATTAAACCAGATCTGATTTCAATTTCGTCTATTGGGTTAAAGCCGACTGACCAACTTTCACAATAGGTCAATTGGCCTTAGTACATTAGTTGATCCTGGCCCGATCTCATTTAATTTTAACCATGATTAATTATTTAATTTATTGTAATTATTCATCTGTATGTATGTGCAACGGGATTAGGCCGTAGCTTATTTTATGTTTTTGCCTACATTGGGCATTTAGGTAAGTTTTTTTTTACCCTAAATATTTGACTTACCCCGTTAGTTTAGTTTATAAAAAGAAAAGTAAAATAAAAAATAAAAATATCAAATAAATTAAAGGTACTGGTCTATCTCCCCTTGGGACCTAGAGCAGGGTCCGTATTTAAACCATAGCCTCTTTTGGTTTAAGGCCGCTCGATCCGCCCTGCTCTTTGCCTTTAAGTTAATTAAATCAGTTAGGCTTTATTCTCCTTTTTGCCTACCCTGGGCATTTAGTTTAGTTCTTGACTAGTCAAACTTGCCAAAATTAAAAAAAATACAAAAAAATGAAAAAATACAAAACAACAAAAAACATTCAAAAACCTACAAAATTCAAAAAAGGACCTACCCTAATAAATGAACGCCCCCTAGAGCTCCCCCACGAGTACCTAGTTACGCAACTACCTCTCGGAATGAGATTCATAAATCTCAATTCCACATCCCCCCAACTCAAACACGAGTTGGAAGTGACCACACTCCGAAACGAGTATAAAAACAGCCACGGACCCCGAACTACTATGAGGGTCTGATTCCGACTAATCGGATAAGTAGGCAGCCCAAAACCAAGGTTCGACCCCAACCAAAAATAAAATTTTTATACCCCATATTGATTTGTGTTTGATTAGCAAAATTAATAATTATTTAGGAAATTTTAAGTGATTTTAAATGTTTGGCTTGGACCTAATGAGTAGGTTACCATAATTGGATGGAGGTCCTGGGGTGCCTAACCCCTTCCCCAGGACCTAAAGGGATCTCTTACTTAGACTACTCTGGACCGTAGACCCCCTTATTTTGGATTATCTCGGGATCCTACTTCCCCTAAGTAGGTGGCGACTCTTAGAATAAATTTAGCGTTATTCCTCTACTCTCGGACCTTATCTCGACACTTAGAGTTGAGAGGGGAAGAAAGATGGTAAATTTATGTGTTTACAAGTTATCAATTAAAAAAAAGCAATAGTCCCTCGTCAACTATTCCTCCTCGCTTTCACATTGCTGACTCTTCAACTCCCATTAACGGGGTTAGGTTTTTTTAACCTTTTAATTAATTTATTTTATTTTTCTAAAAACCAATGGTAGATTGGTGAATCCTAAGGGTGGATGAATCTTAACCACGTTAAATAGAGTTAGAAGGGGGGGATACATGGCAAAGACACCCTTCCTTGCAAAAAAATGTTTGAGCTTGAATTGGAATGAGCCAAGCAAAACTCACGAGCCAACTTGGCTTGAATGACCAAAATCTTTACGATCACCGTGCACTCTTTATTCCCTGAGCAATAGTTTGACAAAGCCGACTCAACTTCTATGAACATTGAACCGGAAAAAAAAAAAAAACTTCCATGAACTCTAGTTTTGTTTTTGTTTTTTGTATTTTTGTCTTCAGCTTCACCTTGTAGTGTAGTTGAGTTAACCAAAAAAACCACATCGGATTCGTATCCGAGCTCTCATCCCTTATAAGTATTATCACGCCTCAAACGGTTGGTCCTGTTTTGAGAAGAAGTGTTTGGGTGATGCTTATAAGGATTGAGAGTGTTTGTGATGTGTGTGTGGTGTGTGCGTGTGTCGAGTGTTTCTCCTTTTGTATTTTGTCTTACCTTGAGCTTCACCTTGTGACGTAGTTGAGTTAAGAAAAAAAAATAGTTATTATTATTTTTAAACTCGTGTGTTTAAAATAATTTTATTTTTATTTTTCTAAAAACTAAGGATAGAGGGGTGAATGCTAGGGATGGTTGAATCTTAACCACAGTTAAACGGGAGTTTAAAGAGAGACACGTGGCATTAAGAGGGAACCCGAGACGCACCTCCTCGCGTCACCGACCGAGGAGGTGATTATTTATCTTTCGATATTCCCTCCTTCAACCCGTCGAACTTCATCAAAATTTCATATCTGCTACTCTTCTTCTCAAATCAACAGATTCACGATTCTCTGGTTTCAGGTATGATCTTTCTCCCATTACTTCTTCAGCAACTCATCTTAGGTTTTTTTGTGGATTTCGTTATTTCAAATGGATAATCTGGCATTTTTTTCTCATTTATTCCCCAAAAATAGTGCTAGGATTCTAGGGTTTGTAATTTGATTCGTTTATCTTAGCCGCACCCGCCCATGGAGTTCTTCGATTCTCTGTTAAACAAATGCAGGTCGCTTACACACATCAAACAGCTCCAAGCTCACCTATAACCATCGGACTCTCCCCCTTTTGCCCATTCCACACAAAATTTCTCGAATTCTGCTCCGTTTCTCCCACCGGAAACATTGACTACGCCACTGAAATTTTCCGGCAAATCGGAACTCCGGCGACCAACGACTGGTAAGCTATAATCCGAGGTCTCGCTCAAAGCAAAACCCCCCCAAAAGGCCATCACATGATACCGAACTATGTCTCGTTGGCCTCGCAAACCAGAGGTACTCACTTGTTCTTAGCTCTATTGGAAGCCAAGCAGATTCACTCGCAGTTCCTTTGCTTTGGCTTTCAAGCTGATGTCTTGTTAAAAACGACTCTTGGATGTTTATGTAAAAGCGGGTGATCTTGACTGTGCTGAGCAACTGTTTGACGAAATGCTTCTTTGAGATCTTGCTACATGGAATGCCTTAATTGCTGGATTGGCTCAAGGGAGTCGACCCAGAGATGCTTTGACTCTGTTTAGCAGGATGAGACTCGAGGGGTTTAAGCCGAATGAAATTACAGTTCTCGATGCTCTATCGGCTTGCTCCCAATTAGGTGCTTTGAGAGGGTGAGATCGTCCATGCCTAGGTTCGAGAGGAGGGGTTGGATAAGAATGTGCAGGTGTGCAATGCAGTGAATTGATATGTATGCGAAATGCGGGTTTGTAGACAAAATGTGTTTTACGAGAAGCCTTGCATTGTGGAATACCATGATCATGGCTCTCGCAATGCATGGCCATGGAGGTCAGGCACTAGAGCTTTTCGAGCAGATGAGTCATACCGGTGTACATCCGGATGCAATCACCTACCTTGCTGCACTATCTGCATGCAATCATGGTGGCCTAGTTTCACATGGGGTTGAACTGTTTAATTCAATGGTGAGGTCTGGGGTGACCCTTAATGTTAAGCACTACGGTAGTGTGGTCGACCTCCTTAGTTGAGTGGGGTGGCTTGAAGAGGCTTACCAAATTATAACATCCATGCCTATGATTCCCGATATTGTTCTCTGGCAGAGCCTATTAGGAGCTTGCAAGACTTATGGGAATGTTGAGATGGCGGAACGAGCATCTCGAGCACTAGTAGAGATGGGGTCAAATAGTTGTGGGAATTTTGTACTGTTATCAAATGTATGTGCCGCGCATGAGAGATGGGATGATGTAGGGGGGCCATGAGAAATGGAGATGTAAAGAAGGTTCCAGGGTTTCAGCTTCATTGAAGTGGAGGGTGTGACACTCAAGTTCGTTAATGGTGATCAAAGCCACTCAAATTGGTAGGAAATTTATAGCAAGATAGATGAGATTGGATTTAAAATTAAAGCATATGGATATGTTCCTGAGACTTGTTTTGTGTTGCATGACATTGGGGAGGAGGACAAGGAGTATGCATTGTGTTACCATAGTGAGAAGTTGGCTATTGCTTTTGGTTTGATTAGTACAAGTGAAGGGACCCCAAATCAAGTGATTAAGAAACTTAGGGTATGTGGTGATTGTCATGTTGTGATTAAGCTTATATCTAAGATTTATGATCGTGAGATTATCGTGAGGGATCGTGCTCGCTTTCACCAATTCAAAGAGGGATCTTGCTCTTGTGGAGATTATTGGTGACACTATCATTTTTTATATATAATAAATTGATTGTGTATCCTGATCTTGTGTGTATCGCCCATTTTGGAGTAATTTCAATCTACCGTGTGACTTTGATGGAACATTGCACAGCTGCACAAACTGAGATCACCCAGTCCTCGAAGTGGAGTACTCTTGCTCATGTTGGGAAAACTACAGAACTTGTGGTGAATGTTTAGACAATGAGAGCACACGCCGGGCATACATTATAAAGACTGGAGAGGGAATGAATACAAGGTGAAGACCTCATAGTTGAGTGATATAGGAACAAGCAAATCATGGGGGAACTTGCCTGTCTGACACTTGGGAAAGAGCAATTACATGAAGACTAAGTGGAACTCAAAAGAATTTACTAGTGAGGGACAAATCCATAGTCACAAAGTTGGGGTTCGGGAATAATTCGACAAGGGTCAAGTATGGAAAAATTCGAAAAAATCGGGAAAATACAAGAAAACTTAGGGGAAAAAACGGAGAAAAAATTTATAATTATAAAAGTTAGTAACAATACTATTTAATCTGTCTAACAATTTCATGAGATAATATACAAAAAGAGTAACTATAATCAACAATAATAATAGTTCCTGCTCAGTGAACTATGATCGGGCGAGGCAGCGGGGGGAGTCGGCTAGTCCGAAATCGGCAAGGGATCGCAGGTTGTTTAGATGACTGCTTTCTCCCTTATCTCTTGGAACGTTCGCGGATTGGGGCAATTAGAGAAGAGGGTTGTAGTCAAAAAGCTTATTTGCTCCAAGAAACCCTCTATCATTTGTTTGCAGGAAACAAAGTTAACGGCAGTTAAGAATTATCATATTCGGGATATGTGGGGTATTGTGAGCCCTGGATGGTTGGAACTTCCGTCTTTGGGAGCGTCGGGAGGAATTTTGGTTATGTGGAATCGGATGAATGTGGAAGTGTTAGATTCGGAGATAGGAGCGTATTCGGTATCCATATTATGTCGAGTGGGAGGGGAAGATTTCCCTTGGGTGTTCACAGGGGTGTATGGGCCGGTTGGAAGGTCAGAGGATGTGGTTTTTTGGGAAGAGCTAGAAGATGTCAGTGTGAGATGGGGATATCCTTGGTGTGTAGGTGGGGATTTCAACTGTATTCGCTTGTCTTCAGAAAGGAGAGGGGGCAGTGTGGTTACAACTAAGATGAGGAGGTTTGGAGCGTTCATATATCGTCACAGATTGATTGATTATCCCCTTCGAGGTGCCCAGTTTACTTGGTCTCAAGTGGGAAACAATAGTGCGGCGAGTCGTTTAGATCGATTCCTTGTTGATCAAAGTTGGGAGGAGTACTTCCCTAATGTGATTCAAACCTCTCTTCCTCGGCCTATTTCCGATCACGTGCCGATTCTCCTTGAGGCCGGGCATTTTGTGGGGGGGCCAAGCCCTTTCCGTTTCGAGAACATGTGGTTGGAGGATGCGAGATTCCGAGAGGTGGTTGCAGAGGCTTGGAGGCATGAGCGTGGGAGGGGTTCCGCTAGTGCGCGCTTTGTCTCCAAACTGAGGCATTTGAAAGAGAGGCTAAAAGTGTGGAACAAGGAGGTCTTTGGGCGAATTCAGGAGAGGTTGGCGAGTTTGCTTAGGAGGATAGAGGAGCTCGATGGAGAGGCTGGGTCGCGGGAGCTCTCTTCAGATGAGGAAAGAGAAAGAGAGAGTAAGAAACTCGAATATATCTCTACCCTAAAGCTTGAAGAAATTAACTGGAAACAGAAGGCCCGTACTCGTTGGCTCAAAGAAAGGGATGAGAATACAAAGTTCTTTCATAGAATGACGAATTTTAATCGGAAGAGGAACTTCATCTCCAAATTATGGGTGGAAGGGAGGTGGGTTGAGGAGAAGAGAGAGGTGGAGGACAGTATTATCTCCTACTACAAGGAGTTATACAGGGAGCGGGAGAGGTGGCGGCCTAGCCTAGATGGCCTTCATTTTGATGGGCTGTCGCAAGATCAGAAATTAACCCTGGAAGCCCATTTGAGGAAGAAGAGGTTCTTGGCGTGATCAGGCGTATGGAAGGAGATAAAGCTCCCGGCCCAGATGGATTCACTATTGAATTCTTTCGGAGTTGTTGGGATATTGTGGGGAGGGATTTCATGGCCGTGATGCAGGAATTCTTTGGTTCGGGGAGCTTTGATAGAGTGATGAATTGCACGTTTATTTCTTTGATTCCCAAGAAGGAAGGGGCAGTGGATCTCAAAGACTTTCGGCCTATAAGTCTTGTGAGCAGCCCTTATAAGATCTTATCGAAGGTGTTGGCTTCTCGTCTTAAAGTAGTGATGCCTTTTCTTATTGCGCCCGAGCAAAGCGCGTTCATTGGGGGGCGTCAGATAGGAGATGGGATTCTAGTAGCTAATGAATGTATCGATTCCAGGGTGCGTGATAGAATTCCAGACATTGTGTGCAAGATTGATATGGAGAAGGCTTACGATCATGTAAGTTGGGAATTCCTGCTTTATGTCCTTCGGAGGATGGGGTTTGGTTGGAGGTGGAGGAGATGGATTCGGTCGTGTATAACTTCCATATCATTTTCTGTTTTGGTGAATGGGAGCTCGGTGGGTTTCTTTCCTAGTTCCAGGGGATTGAGGCAGGGAGACCGTCTCTCTCCTTTCCTTTTTGTGATGGTCACGGATGCGTTAAGTAGGATGGTGTCTAAAGCAGAGGGTTCATTGTTTGAAGGTTTTCGCATTGGTAACCAAGGCCCGAGGATTTCCCATCTCCAATTTGCGGATGACACTCTTATATTTAGCAGGGCTTCAAGAAGGGATATTCTCAACATCAGGTGCATTCTTCGGTGTTTTGAGGCAGTGTCGGACCTCCGTATAAATTTGGCCAAGTCCGAAATTATTCCGATTGGGGAGGTTTCTATTTTGAATCATCTGGCAGTTTGTCTAGATTGCCGAGTGGGAGCTCTTCCTTCGGTGTACCTTGGGATGCCGCTTGGAGCAAGCTACAAGTTGAAATCAGTGTGGAATTCTGTCTTAGATCGGATTGAGAAAAGATTATCAGGGTGGAAGTCGTCCTACTTATCGAAAGGGGGGAAGTTGACGTTGATTCGGAGCACGTTACAGAGTATACCTGCGTATTTCTTGTCCTCTCTTACCATTCCCCGATCTATTGCAGTTGTTATTGAAAGGCGGCAACAGGAGTTTCTCTGGAATGACAGGGGGGGTGATGTTAAGTATCATTTGGTGGCTTGGTCCCAGATGTGTTGTGGGAAGGAGGAGGGAGGGTTGGGTCTGAAGTCAATTACTAGTATGAACAGAGCTTTATTAGGGAAGTGGGTGTGGAGATTCGGGGAGGATAGGAGCAGTCTGTGGCGTCAAGTGGTGGTAGCCAAGTATGGGGAGAACTCATGCTGGATTCCTAGGGAGGTGAGGGGCTCGCATGGCTTGGGGTTGTGGAAAAGGATTATGGCTACGGCGGGGCCTTAAGCCTGGCCCCTATATTTATTTTTTGTTTTGCTGGGCCAGAGCCCGTTTCAACTTATACAGTTATTCCAACAGCTCTTTTAATCCAACAGTCATGTCTGTTGGATTTAAATTTGAAACCCAAGAGACATGACCATTCTGGACAGTCTCCTTTGCCTACTATTTAAGGCTTTTCTGGTGCATATTCTGAAGAACGAAATTCCTTCTTCTACTCCCTAGCCTCTGCATTCCTTCTGCATATTCATAAGTCTGTGTTAACCCAAGAGAGAGATATAGCATAGTTTCTGGTTCGTTGGACAAACAGATTGCTGTGTTTCTTCTGTTTGTGTAAAGATCAATTTATCCTGGGAGGCAGACGTCCGTATATCAAAAGCACCAGTGTGAGGGACGAAATCTGTCTGAAGGAGAGAGTTACTACTCGACTTGATCTATTGCTTTTCAGTTCCTAAACCAGTGAGTTCATTCTATTCTGTAGTTTTTATTTATTGTTACATGAACAGAATATATATTGAACCAATATCAAATTCATATTCTGTACACTGAATAGTATTGTTCTATTTCACTTAATAAAGATTGAATACAGGATTATTTAATTCAAATACTGTTAAATTAAAACAACAATGCTTCTTTGAGATCTTGCTACATGGAATGCCTTAATTGCTGGATTGGCTCAAGGGAGTCGGCCCAGAGATGCTTTGACTCTGTTTAGCAGGATGAGACTCGAGGGGTTTAAGCTGAATGAAATTACAGTTCTCGGTGCTCTATCGGCTTGCTCCCAATTAGTTGCTTTGAGAGGGTGAGATCGTCCATGCCTAGGTGCGAGAGGAGGGGTTGGATAAGAATGTGCAGGTGTGCAATGCAGTGAATTGATATGTATGCGAAATGCGGGTTTGTAGACAAAATGTGTTGTGGAATACCATAATCATGGCTCTCGCAATGCATGGCCATGGAGGTCAGGCGCTAGAGCTTTTCGAGCAGATGAGTCATACCGGTGTACATCCGGATGCAATCACATACCTTGCTGCACTATCTGCATGCAATCATGGTGGCCTAGTTTCACATGGGGTTGAATTGTTTAATTTAATGGTGAGGTCTGGGGTGACCCTTAATGTTAAGCACTACGGTAGTGTGGTCGACCTCCTTAGTTGAGTGGGGTGGCTTGAAGAGGCTTACCAAATTATAACATCCATGCCTATGATTCCCGATGTTGTTCTCTGGCAGAGCCTATTAGGAGCTTGCAAGACTTATGGGAATGTTGAGATGGCGGAACGAGCATCTTGAGCACTAGTAGAGATGGGGTCAAATAGTTGTGGGGATTTTGTACTGTTATCAAATGTATATGCCGCGCATGAGAGATGGGATGATGTAGGGGGGCCATGAGAAATAGAGATGTAAAGAAGGTTCCAGGGTTCAGCTTCTTTGAAGTGGAGGGTGTGATACTCAAGTTCGTTAATGGTGATCAAAGCCACTCAAATTGGTAGGAAATTTATAGCAAGATAGATGAGATTGGATTTAAAATTAAAGCATATGGATATGTTCCGGAGACTTGTTTTGTGTTGCATGATATTGGGGAGGAGGACAAGGAGTATGCATTGTGTTACCATAGTGAGAAGTTGGCTATTGCTTTTGGTTTGATTAGTACAAGTGAAGGGACCCCAAATCAAGTGATTAAGAACCTTAGGGTATGTGGTGATTGTCATGTTGTGATTAAGCTTATATCTAAGATTTATGATCGTGAGATTATCGCGAGGGATCGTGCTCGCTTTCACCAATTCAAAGAGGGATCTTGCTCTTGTGGAGATTATTGGTGACACTATCATTTTTTATATATAATAAATTGATTGTGTATCCCGATCTTGTGTGTATCGCCCATTTTGGAGTAATTTCAATCTACCGTGTGACTTTGATGGAACATAGCACAGCTGCACAAACTGAGATCACCCAGTCCTCGAAGTGGAGTACTCTTGCTCATGTTGGGAAAACTACAGAACTTGTGGTGGATGTTTAGACAATGAGAGCACACGCCGGCGATACATTACAAAGACTGGAGAGGGAATGAATACAAGGTGAAGACCTCATAGTTGAGTGATATAGGAACAAGCAAATCATGGGGGAACTTGCCTGTCTGACGCTTGGGAAAGAGCAATTACATGAAGACTAAGTGGAACTCAAAAGAATTTACTAGTGAGGGACAAATGTCACAAATTAACTAAAAATGGAAAAAACAAGAGAAGACATTGAAGTTATTCTTCAAATCGTGTAGGTTCCTAACCACTCTATTGGGTCTTTCTTGAGAAGCACCTAGAGGATTAAAATCTTTTAAGGCACCATTAATATTTGTTTTATTTTTCTTGTTTTCTTTGAAATCACAGGCTGAAAATCTGTCTTCTGTAACTTATTCACATTGAGTACCATAATTGGTTTTCACTAACAATTCTTGGCAAAATTGCTAATCAATTTCTCTGAATAATTCTTTGAAAAGTTATTGCAATCTTGAATGAATTCTTCTTCAAATAACTCCTTAACATCATCCTTCTTCTTGGCTTGAATAATCCTGTATCTTAGAATCTGAGGACTGTTGCATTATTTTGCAGAAAGACTTGGCCTTTTTCTGGAGATCAGATAAAAGAATGACGTTCGGCTGATTTGCTAACATAACCAAACTTTCCGTTGTGCTTTCATCCGTTAGTTAGATGTAAAGATGGGATATGATTCTCATTCTTCTCATATAAATCCATCTCAAAGTTAACAATCTGTTTAGATTTGCATGGTCTGACTTCTGAGTGGTTCTTTCATGCACAGCTTCATCCAATGGATGGTTTGATCCATATTCAATTTTTACAAACATGAATCCCTTGTTACGTTTTAACATAGGCTTAATATGATTTTGTGAGAGAGTATCCAATCTTGACTCTAATCCAAGTTGAGTGATTGGATTCTGGTTGGAGATAAGTTAGGGATCGGGTCATGGTTTTCTAGGTGCATTCCAAAGTGTAACCCACTAATTGATATATTTCATATAATCATTTTGTATATTGGGACCAAAGTTTTTAATAACGGTTTCAGCGTACATAATATGTTTGACAAAAAAGTTTGGTGTACACAACGATTGGGACCAAAAAATGTATGCACATCCCTTTTAAAATAAAAATTTGTAAATATTAAAAAAAATTGTAAAACAAAAAAAATGTATCCTATGCAAGTAGATAATGTTTTGTTAAGTTAAATCAATAAATAATGAGATAAAACAAAAATAGTATTCATTGATTTTGCTAAAAATTTATGAGTATGTTTTAAATTTGTTAATATGCAATAAATAATAAATATTAATTAATATTTTCTGAAAATGTATATAATCAGAAAATTCCAAACTGAATTTATTTTCTCTTTCTTGAGATTGGTTTTTGAAGATTCAAATAACTAAATTTAGATTTGTATAAATAAAAAAATTGAGTTATTTTTTTTGCCTTAGAGAGAGAGAGAGAGAGAGTGAAATTTTTGAAACGTTAGTTAAAATGAGTTTTCCAAAGCCACTGTATAGTGGCAACATTACCATCCTAACATAGATAGTATCATGTCAGATGTTACCAAAACCTAGACCTGCATTCGAGCCTAGAGCTTAATTTGAGCTTGGGCTTGACTTGAACAAGCTTGGTCGACTCAAGCTTGATTCAAATATCATGATTATGTTAATCAAATTTACATAATTTTAATAAAATTATTTATTGTTAAATTACATCCTTTTTTTTTTGGTTATAAGGATAATCTAAACACACACACACACATCTGACCTAGGGTAACTGCTTATTGTTAAATTACATTCATACATAAAAATTGATAGCCTCTCCTCTAGAAGTAGAGAGTGAGGATTAAGGTTATTGCTTTTAATTTCTCAAATTTATTATTATTTTTATTACCTCCTAAACTTATTTATTATAAGTTTAAAATTATTATTATATATATATATAAAATTTTTAGTCAAGCCGAGTAGAAGCCACACCAAGCCCTAAACGAGCTAAGCTTCGAGTCAAATCAATAGGGTCTGGCTCAAGCTCAAGCTTGGTTTGTTTAAACATTCCAGCTCAAACAAAAGCTTGCCTTGATCTTTCGAGCATTCAAGCTTGAGCTTGACTTAGAACGAGCCAAGTCGAACTCACAAGCCAACTTGGCTTGAATGACCAAAATCTTTAGAATCACCTTAATAGCCTAAATGTCAGTTAGATCCAATGGTCTTTGAATGACGATAACAGCTTAGACGCCATCACTATTATTAATGACAAGCACTCTATATTCCCTCCTCCAACCCATCGAGCTGCATCAAACACTCTTAAGTCTTTTTTATCCTTTAGTCCGCCATTTTATATCTGCTACTCTTCTCAAATCATCAGTTTGACGAGTCTCTGGTTTTAGGTAAGATCTTTCTCCGATTACTTCTTCAGCAACTCATCTTAGGTTTTTTTTTTGTTTGTTTGTAGTTTTAGTTATTTCAAATGGATAATCTGGCATTTTCTGCTCATTTATTCCGCAAAAATAGTGCTAAAATCACTGGATACTAGGGTTTGTAATTTGATCTGTAAATGCGTATTCTTTTAATCTTGAAATCTAGGGTTTTGATTTATTTTTCTACTGATAGAAGACTAGAACCCAATTTTTTTTTTCGGGATTAGTTATTTTTCAATACGTAGTCCATCTTACAGTAATGAATGCAGAAGCGTTTTTCTTTTTCTACGATTTGTATTATGTGACATGGAAGTTCATTTTGTTTGCCCTTCTGGGTCCATTTACTGTAAGGTTTATCTTATTTTCTAAGATTTGGGTGAGAACTCTTTCATACAATGGTAAGTGTAGCAGCACTTTAGTTTAAGCTTTTTTTAAAAAATTATTTGTTTTATTTTTATCTCTAGACATAGGTGGTTGTTTAGGTTATGGAATGATGGAGTCTAGTATTTTGCCTGATCTTTTTTGAACGTTTTAGATATTTTCCCTTTCATTTATCATATGCAATCTTTCAGACAGCAGTACTTTCTGCAGTTGTTATCCACCAGTCCATATTTAAATTTTCATAATGGTAGATTGGGGTTTGTTTTCTTGTTTGATTATGGTATCGACTCCACTCACTCCAGTGATGTTGAAAATTGAACTTCTTTGTGTATGTTGGAACTCGTATAAATTTATTGTTTCTGTTATTTGTGGATGGCTGAATCAATGACTTCTGAAAATCCAATTTATTGTTGTACGACCTTTGGCATCATGACATTTTTTTCCTGAAAAAAATTGGTTGAATATGGTGGAAGCAATCAATCTTCCAACAAATTTGAAGGGAAATTAATGAAATACAAAAATTTTGTTTTTCCTTTCCCATCAAAGGGTGCAGAAGAAAGTTCCAAGAAAAAAGCTTGCCCCCTGCAGTAGTGATGGTGGATGTATGGTGGTCCCTATTGGGGGCTACAATTCCTGCCATTATTGCAGGGCAAGCTTTGAGAATGAAGAGAAGACATGCCGACGAGCAGAGAATTAAGAGTGCCCGTGGAAGGGAGAAGAGCTCTGATGATATCTTCGTCTGTGAGAGGGTCTGTACTTCGAAAAGAATGTTGAAGAAGGTTGGCTCATTCTCCAAGGACCCAACTCCGGATACATGTGTAACTGTCTGCGGTGTTTCTGCGCTTGATGCTTGCTCTGATGCCTGTGCTCGCACTGTCTGCGTCAACCAACATCAAGTACCCAACTGGAATGATATCTGTCTTAGGAGATGTCAGAGCGAATGCCTTAAACTTTCTGCTTCATATTCTTCTTAGTTCTCTTTTGTTAATTTCCAGATAATTTTGTAATATACTGTTTTAATATAATGTTGGATTATCCGATTTTCATTTCATTTTCTCCAAATGTGATTGGGTTAGGGATGGATTATGGGTTGTGTTATTTTGCATGTTTGCAGTGAACTGCAAATCAAATTTGTGGTCAGATTTCGAGTTCCTGTATTTTGATACAATTCTTGGGCCATGGTTCTGGGACAGTTTACCAATGATACGTCCAGAAAGAATGCCACAAAATATATGGCAACACATGAAGGTGACAGAACTGTATCCCACATGGAGAAAAAGTTCTTGGTGTAACAAATATTTCATCTTTGTCCAGCAGGTTTTTATCAGTTAATCAACATGGTAATTGTTGGTTATGAAGTGTTCCATGTTTCTGGCATTTGATTGGGCTTTTTAAAGTCTTTTCATATTGCATGTTATATTATTTTCTCTTCACCTGTCTCTTAGTTGAATTCAGTAAACTTTTGAATTTTTTAGCACCCAACAGATGAGGATAGCTCAAAACCACATGAACTTCTCAATCCAGGTAAGATTCAATCGATAATCCTTTTATCCAAGTTCATTCTTCTGGTTTATCTTTGATTCTAGCTTCCATTCTCCTGTCATTGAAATGCAACTGTAACCATTGAAATGCATTTTATGTTTCCTTTGTATCTTAAATATATTGCATTTTGGGTGCAAACTACACACATCTGCTGCAATGTAATTGAAACAGATCATTCCAATGCTTTAAACAGTTCATTCTAATGTTATATTAAATATTAAAAAAATCCCTATGAGACACTGTTTTTAGGGAGGCAGCCGATCTGAACCATTCGGCAGTAAGTACTGAAATGAAAAAGTAAGAATCTAATATATCTAAGTGAGCAGACACTCATACATATGTAAATATTGGCTTGGAGTATTTGAATATACATGGAATGGTAGACACAATATAAATGATCGGAATACTGCCAATCTTAGCTTAGGATGTATGTTTTCGACATTTCCACCCTGCTGACTAGAAGCACTATTGATACAATTATGGGGTGTTTGGAATAGATATTTTTGGCCAAAAATCAATTATGGTAAAATTGATTGTGTAGAAATTAATGGTCAAATAATCATTTTTTCAAATAATAGTGTTTGGAGAATACGTAGGTGAGTCTCTCACTGTGTTCTCCTAACACTAGTATTTGAAAAAATAATTATTTAATCATTAATTTCTACACAATCAATTTTATCAGAATTGATTTTTGGCCAAAAAAATCCAATACAAACGCCACCCTTCTCATATGAGCCCGATTGTGTTATTTTTTACTTTATGCTACCTTTGAGCTTAGTTTTTTGCTTTTTTTTTTGTCAGTGACTTTTCCTAACAACGTGATTCTTTTCCGCCATTTTGTGTCAAGAGCCAACCTGAGGTAACCCTCCTCCATCCCGGCAATACAGGTAGAACTTATTCTAGTCTATCAAGAGCCAACCTGAAGTATAGCCCCTCCACCAGCAATGCTGAGTGAATCACAGCATTCAAAGTTTTTCTTTGTTTCTTATTGGTATTTTATGATTTTTTATACTAACTAGAAAACAATCATATTCAATCTTTTATACATGTCTGCAAGTTGTACTGATGAGGAATTTGTCGTGTACAACAGCTTTGGATGATTGAGAAATGAAACCTGGTGCTGGCGGTGCATTGCTCTATTCAGAGCATTTCCCCAAACAACACCTTAGACATTAAAGATCAAACCATAATGACCCATTTGCCATGGGAAGACATGGCGTGGAACTGTCTGGGGGTGATGGGGCAGATGAATGCTTGGTGAGGAGATTTTATGTCAAAATTTCACCCTCGAATCAAGAACATCAAGGACATGAATTGCAGTTATCAAGGTCGTTGAGCTGACTCTCTTAAGCCTTCAAAACCTGAAACTTTAAGGCATTGAGAAGTCTGCAATTATCAAAGTTGGTAGTGTTTATGGAAGGATGACATATACCTGTCTTTGTTAGAAGGAAGACCATTGTGAGAGTTGGCATTTTCTCTAACTCTTGATGGAGATCATCATTTGAGAAAGGAAATTGTAGAAGGCTAGAATGTCAGAAGCGCTTGCAGTTGAGCATTATCTTCTTCTTCTTTTTCCCCATTTTTCTGGTAGGTGCTGTCGATGATCAAATCCTATGAAGAAGAAACTACTGGTTCAACCCATTTGCGAGTCGGTGAGCTGCTTGGGTCTCTGCCAAAATACTCTTGGATTGAGGAACTGCAAGATCATTCTCAGTCTCTCTCCCCTGCATGTCATTCATTATATCTGTTTAAAGATATCAATATACAAGTACAGCCTAAACCACCTAAATGACCCTTAAATTAAAAACATGCTAACAAAGCTTTAATTTTGATCGTTCTGCATTTGAATCATCTCCTGTCTCAGAGATACTCTCCTCCTTTGCCTCATCGGCTGTCTTGTACACCCCTTGTCCAACTACCTTAGCCACCGATTTACAGTTACTTTTGTTATTTCCATATTCTTTGCCGCAGCCTCTTTCATCCTTTCTCCAGCACCAACAGCTCCACCACCACTATCACCACCAGAGTGGGCTTCATCATTGCTCCTAAAAGCTAATCCCAAATTTCAAAATAAACTGAAAAATTAGAGGAAAAAATGATTTTAAAAAAATATCATGATAAAAAAAAAAAAAAACCAGAATTGGCAAAACCAAGTCAACTATCCAGCTTGGCTTGAGTGTAGCCCTATGTACAATGTAAACAAGTCATCAAATGGCATCAGAGATCTGTTAGTAGAGAATAAAAATCCTGTCCAGCTTAATCCCACAAATCTGACCTTCACAAATTCTACACCCTCTGCTGGGTACCACCTAAGAATTCTACACCAAATTAAACCCAGCATGGTCATAATAGCAATCTGTTTTGACAGATTCTTTGTAGACCACCCATTTTACCTTTTATAAGAATGCCAATCTTCAGTATCAGGCATCCAATCTGCAATTGCAAACCCTCTCCTATACTTTCTGAAATTCTGTTAAAATGATTTAAATGCATTTTTAGAGGAAACAACACTACATCCCATCAGTTGGAAACAAAATGCACTTGTTATGCTAGTAAATGGCAGTTCATAGTCTGAATTCTTCTTAATGCATTTATCTATGAATTAGTCTAATCAATGACTAATGGGGATAATGTGTAGATGCAAACCATACCCCCTACTCCAATATATCAATGACCATTTTTAATTTCAAGTCACCAAAACTTTGGCTTGTGGGTGGTTTCTGAGCAGGTTCTGTGTGAAACTTCTCAACCTAGGCAGAAACCCATGTTCAAGCCTCAAGGACACCTTGGGTATAACCAAGGCCATGGTCTTTGACAGAATATCTCACAGATCTTTTGCCGCTTTAACCTCAGATATTAGATCAAAATATGTGTTTCCATTTTGTGTACACATGGGTAAGACTTAAGAGTACCTGGCTCTGGGTTGGCGCCCTTTGGTTTAATTACAGTGGTTGGTTTGGGTCAAAAACAGAAGGTATCTGTCATTTCCAACGTTTTGCATTCTTCAATGATTTCGCTTTTGCGTTGGCCCGCCGAAATGCCATAATTCGCTGTTTCTTGTAGGCTTCCTTCTGTGCCTGTTGGTTACAATTAAACATGAAATTTCAGCATTTGTTCAGTTGCCTCTCGACAGATCTAGGCGTCTTTCTTCCCTTCATTAAGATATATAAGCCAGTAATACTTACCTTTGACATCTTACGCTTGGGTTTTACTTTAGGGCCCATCTCCTCAACCCTTGCCTCCCATTCCAGCTCCTGCTCTCTAGCGATGAGATTCTTCTCTAAATAATACTGTCAAGTGTGTGTGATTTTTATATAATCAGAAACTGTCAACAGACTTGTACTAGGATAATATGGCTGGGCTAGCTTTTGAACTGATAACAAAAATTAATTGAAGCAAGTAAAATAAGGTAACCCATAAAAGTTCGATTCTTATACCTAGAGAAATATGCAACAAAAAGATTGAAGATAAGGATTGATAATTCATGGGCCCAATTCAAATTAGAAAGAAAACACCGGACTCACTGCTTGTGCCATGCCCATGGGATGCATGCAGGAGCTCTAGTTCCCACCATTCAATAGGTCTCACCAAGGAGATCTATGTCAAAGAAATGGGTGATCATAAACCAATCAGATCTAGACTTTTTTTTCCCTTTAGACCATACCCGTCACATTTCTCCACATCCAAAAGCATGCCATGGATTGGATAGCCTGATCAGGTCGATTTCGGCCTACCCAAATATCCTCAGTGGACGGCCCAACCGGTGCATGTGCAGATGATACAGAAAGGAAGGGCCCGGCCTCCATCCTGACATGAGAAAACCTAAAAAAAAATATTCTGCCAATAATATGATCTAAAAGGAAATACAGAATAAGGAGACAGACTTACATTGTAATCGCCTACATAATCTTCTAAATTGTTGTCCTTAATCTCCACTACTCTATTAACTATTTGCTTTATGAAGTATCGATCATGAGAAACAGTGATGACAGTGCCATTGTACTTCCTGATTGCCTCCTGTGAGGATATCAGAGTTCTCAGAATGATTTATGCCCGGTTCTGAAGCAGAATGTTACAATATCCATAATAGTTGAACCTTGAAGAAAATGAGAATAAATAGAAGTGTTATATTGGAGAGAAATATATAATGAGATATCCACACCTCAAGCATCTCTTTTGATGGTACATCTAAATGATTGGTTGGTTCGTCCAAGACTAGCAAAGTCGATGGTTTCACAATGAACTTGCAAAAGGCGAGACGTGCCTACACCAATCAACAGGAAAATATGGTTATAAGCCTACCTTAACGAGTATAAAGCTGAATAAAGAAGGTGATTGATGAAAAGGAAATGTTAACGTTCAAAACTGAACCAGAAATGCTAGGTTGTTGTTTATTTTATTGTTAAAATTATATTCATCAGACACAACACTAATGATCAGTTCAACTAGGAGATCTGAAGATCCTACACTAAAAGCATCTAATAACAAAATGAGCAACCAGAAGAAACAAACCAACATTTTGTTCAAGATACATTTCCTGAACTCATAATACACAACACAAACCATTGGCTTCTTCAATTATACAGCTAATATTTGATATCATAGCCACCCCTTCACCCAGGAACCCAGTCATAAGGCATGGAAAATAGTGTCTCTATATCTTCAGTTTGATGTTAAGCATTAGAACTCAAAAGAATGTGAAATCTAAAAGAACTATAAAAAACAAGAACATGGATTGTGGAAGAGAGATAACAGAGCACCTAAATTCTTGTAAAACCCATACACTTGCCAGCATTTGGCATACAGTTGACATGATAATTAATATAACATTGATCTTAACATCAGTGTTACAAATCTCGTTCTCTGGTTTTTAAACGGCCGAAGAAGTGTTTCTCGGGAGATTTTCAAATTTAAAATTTTCCAGATATTTCTCGCATAAATATCGGCAATGATTAAAATATATATTAAAATTACAAAAAGTAGTAATAAATATCACCAAGTAATAAATTCATAAAACCAATAACATTGTGTATTTCTCGCAATATTTTTTAAATCTCAATTAATCTCGCGATATTTACGGGATAAAAAGGGAAAATTAAATTTCTCCCGAGATTTTTTAAAATTCCACGAAAAAAACAGAGTTTTTAACTTTAGATGTTTTTCTTGAGAGAAATTGGGTATTACTTGGGAGATTGTAACAAACAATGTTTAACATAATCCTATATCTTCTTCTTTTTATCGGTTTAACATAATCATCATTATCAATGACTCATCCAAAATATTTGGTGCTGGGCCATTCAACTGCTAAATATAAGTACATTTTGGTATGCTATAATTCCTTTATTTTTTAAATCAATCTTTTTGGAATGTAAAATATTTGATGCTGGGCCATTCAACTGCTAAATATAAGTACACTTTGGTATGCAATAATTCCTTCATTTTTTAAAATCAAATTTGTCCATAATTAGCTATTTTCATTTTAATTGAAGATTAATCAATCTATAAACATGAAAACTTAAAAGAAAATAAAAACATAGAGAAGGGAACAAAGGTAAGAGTAAGACCTTAAGGAGACTATGCTGATTAATGATTATCACTAAGAATTCAAAAGAAAGTGGAAGAGCACATGCAAGTACAACTGGTAAAACGAAAACAAAAAGGAGGATAGAATGAACTAGATCTAGAAGAGGGGAGATGTGTGGCAGTGACCAGAAATGATCCAAGTTGGCAGGGTTAGATTATGGTGATGACATCTTTACTGACATGTCTCTGTCTGCAAGTCATAGAGCTTAAAATCACAATTGTGGAGCCAAGGAAAACCAAGACACAGTGATGGAAAATGTAGCTTTAGTGCTTAGTCTTAGGGACATAAATTTCTCCAAATGGTCATGCGGCTAACAGACTTAATACTCAGATGTTCATCTGGTAATGAATTCAGTTCAAATTTGTTCTCAATAAGCTAGCAGTGAGATGCCCAAGAAACCACAGGTGCTAATGACACCAGCTTCCTAGCAATACTCAACAAGATAAAGAAATGGAGATCATGACAATTTAAAAGCTTCCTTTATAGTTTCTTCTATACAGGTGAAAATGTAACAAGGGTGAGGAGTTCACCAAGGGAAGAGAAGACGCGTTGTCTGGCAACTATTCAATTGAAACTGATGAATTGAATTGGGGAAACACAAATGTATTATGCAAGTAGACTAATTAGGCTTACCTTCTCCCCACCGCTCAAAAGGGAGACCTTCCTATCGAGCATATCTGACTTGAAATTACGACGACCAAGAAGTTCCTTTATATCGCCAATGTTCCTGCCCTTTGCAACTTCTTCCACTGTCTGAAGCACAGTTTTATCCAAATCAAGCGCCTCAGCCTGGTAGGGAGGAGATTAATGTCATTCAGAAATACAATGTACGCACATAACAATGGAACTAACAGCTAAGAAAGAAACAAAACCACCATTATCATCCGAACAATGAAAGAAGTGCATTCCTGCTGATAGTGACAGACCTGATTCTGCTCAAAATAGTTTGGAAGAACATTATGCTCCCCAAGCAGAACTTCACCGCGTCTTGGCTTCTCCAAACCCAAAATCAATCTAAGCAAAGTACTCTTACCACATCCATTTGGGCCAATAATGGCAATTTTTTCACCCCTTTGAATTATAAGATTTGCCCTGTTAAACAGCTCCTGCCAATCAATAGATGTGAGATGAAGAGGCACTAAAAGTAATAAAATTTTACTACTTTGTAGTTCCACACATTGTAGAGTATTTCTATGCACCTTATTCTCGTAGCCAAAATATAGATTCTTAATCACTAATACAGATTTTCCGCTTTTTCCATGCTCAGGAAACCTGAGCTTTATTTGTTTCCGTTCAAATGGCTTCTCAATTTGGTGGTCATCTTCTTGAAGTTTTTGCAGCTTCTGTAATTACAAAAACATTCCGGTTACTGTTAGTTTAGGAAGAAATCTTGCGAGGTAATATTACAAAGCTTATGGCGTTTCATAGAAATTAAATTACTACATCACGATATGTAACATGTGGAATTAGATGATACTTGCTGTGATTCCGAACCAATTGTCTGAAGTAGAAAATAATAAGCTTAAAAAGTATAGAATAAAATCACGAATCTAGAATATCTATTTGCTTCTTGACTGTCTTTTAGTCTTTTAAATGCTAACTGATAATGTCATTAAGGTAGCCTGTCTTTCCTTTCACAGCTCTAAATTGATGACAAAGCAATCCTTTTACTTAAGTGGTACCAAGTAAAATTCCATTTGGTTCTCTAAAATCAAAATAACAGGAGGACCTTTATACCTACTGTGGTATGTGAGAAGGTGCTCAAGTTTTTTCTGAAGCTATAACACCCCAAGTGATGGTGAAAATACATACATGTTTGCACCACTGTCTAATGGCGGTACTGTTTATTGTGACCGTGGTGAGTCCCTCCTTTTCCCCCCCGAAGTGCCGCTGCTATAATGCAGAAACGTAGCATGACATTCAGCCTCTTCTCACATTGAAATATATGTGGTTTGGTTGATAAGTTCCAACCATACCTATTGTTTCTTAGGAAACCAGTGACATTCAGATATTAAAAGAGTTGCTTTTATATTTATTTTTCTACTATCTAAGACAAGGGTATTCCTCGGTGTTAAGAGATAAACAGATACTTCATTTGGATAACTGAATGCTATATTACACATTGGTTAGCATACCAAATACCTTAGATGCTCGGCCAGCACTAGCACCTGCACTCAACTTGTTTGTTATGTCCTTTGTCCGCTCAATTTGCTTCTGCTGCTTCTCCCAGTCTGCATACTGCTTTTCTATCAATTCTGCCTTCTCAACAACAAAATTAGAATAATTTCCCTCATAAGTCCTGGATACACCCCTTTCAATTTCCACAATTTTTGTACACAGCAGATCTAGGAAAGCTCTGTCATGAGATATGATGATCATCGGTACATCTTGATTCTTAAGATAACCTTCAAGCCACTCAATTGTGTCAACATCAAGGTGATTGGTTGGCTCGTCCAAAAGTAACAAATCTGGCTCCTGCAGGTGATCATATTTTGTCAACAATCAACCAATACCAGAAATTACATTCCAATGCAGGTTATATACTTATGCATATTCACAAGAACATGAGTCCAGGATCACAGTTCAAAGCCTCTGCACTTGCCACTTCAAGAATTGGGATCTTTAAAGTCAACATTACCTGAACTTCAATTTGGTTTCTCAACATTAACAACACTTCATCCTCACATCATTTTCTTAGCAATAATTCTAAGTTGTTTTAGCCATAGTTACCAGTAGGGCTGTATTCGGGCTGGGCTTGACCAAGCCCAACTCGGCTTGAAGTAGTTCGATCGAGGCCCGAAGCCCGGCTCGGCCCGAATTGATTCAAGCTCAAGCCGGGCTTGGCTTGGCTCGAGCTCGGCTTGAATCCCTTTTTTAAAAAATAAAATAAAATTTTATATTATTTATATATATAATAATGATATATATAAATAATATATATATATATATATATATATTTTAAAAAATAAAAATAATTTTCAAGCTGAACCGAACCTCAATCGAGCCGGGCTGAGCCGCACAGGGGTGGTCTTGAGCTTGACTTGAATTAGCTTTCGGGCTTTTTTTTAGGCTTGGATTGGCTTGTTCGAGCCCAAAATTTCGGGCCGATCTCGGGCCGAGCCGCACCAATGGGCCAATCGGGCTTTGTGCAGCCCTAGTTACCAGAGCGAGAAGCAAAGCGAGAAGCGAGCCACAAAAAAACCTTAGGAAAGAGAAAGCAAGAAATAAGATATAAGCATCTTGTTTCCATTATGTTATTATGGGTAGCTATACCTTTTATTTTATATTACATGAGATTTTCTGAAATAGTAGGTGCCTTAGATTTCAAACTGACGATACTTGCTTAAAGTCTACATTCTAGGCAATAGATTGTGGTTTATCCCATCACTTCACACATACAACTCTATTTGACTACTAAATGGAACATGATGTCTACCCCATCACTTCACACATACAGTGCGAGGAATTTGGCTCGATTCCGTAAATCTTGGAGCACTGCTCAAGCGAAGCTGGGCGTCGCTCGAGCGGTTTCTCGGCAAACTATGCTAAAGGATCTGGAGCGATCCGTAGGCACCGCTCGAGCGGTCTAACGCGATTTTGAGTCCATTTTTGCTTTGGGAAACTTCTATTTCGAGAGGGGTTGTTTCTATTTTATCTAGGACTCTTGTTTATAAATATGTAGTTATGGGTCTAGGATTTGCTAAGTCAAAGGAGCGAGAGAGAATAGATATGGTTCAAGCATACTAGGGCTTGGGAAAAGGTTTAAGGGAGGATAGATAAGGATTCTTCTTTGGGTTTCATTAAGAATACGAGTTGAGAGTATTATTGTACTGGTTCCTCAATGTTTCTCTGAATAAGAAAGAAGCAATTGGATCTTGATCTATGGACGTAGGCAGGTTATTACCGAACCACGTATATCTCTTGTGTGTGTACTTGGTTCATCTTTTCCATCTAGGATTCGATTATTTTTCCCAACATATTGGACTACTAAATGGCACGTGATGGAAGCAAGCTTCCTATGAAGCGAGTCTGTCCGAGGAAGGAAGCGACATTAATGAAGAAGTCACATGGCTAGCAAATATAAACTCAACTTAATGAATAAACCCAGTTCAAGAAATTCAAATTTAGTTACTGAAGTTTCAACAGCAGCATATCAATACAAACATACACACACATATATATATATATACCTGAAGTATAATTTTCACGAGTGACATCCTCATCTGCCATCCACTGCTGAACGAGGCTACCAGCCGATCCAAATCTTCTGGAGAGAACCCAAGCACAGGCATCAGCTTATTGATCTTCGCGTCCACTCCATCTAAATCAATAGCCTGTGCTCGCCTATGAAGCAAATCTAGTTCATCCAAAAGCCTTCCCATCAACTCCAAATCTTCCACAGAACACTCAAGCGCCTTCTGGACCTTCTCCAACTTAGCTGCAATCTCCATTTCCTCCTTGAAAGCAGTCAACAATTCTTCCTTCAATGTCCTACTAGGAGAAACATCAAATTCTTGACTCAAGAATGCAATTTTCATATTTGGGTTTGCCTTAATTACATTCCCTGAATCGGCCTCCTCCTGTCCCACGATAATCCTCAATAGGGTTGTCTTCCCTGCGCCATTAACACCAACTAATCCCACTCTCTCCCCTTCCTTCACTTCCAAGTTCACATTCTTCAGAACTGTCACCCGCTTATAGCTTTTACAAATGTTTTCTAACCTAACGCCCGAACAAACACTCGAAGCACCTTTCATCGAATGTTTACGATTCCGTTTCTTGTAATTTATATCGATCGAAGTCTCTGAGAACAGTGATTCTATATCTTCGGTGCTAGTTTTAACGGCAATCGCTGAAACCCCATGGAAATCCTTTCTAGGGATGAACATGGTTCTGGTTCTAACTAAATCATCACTACTAATCCTGGTCTGAGTTAGCGAAGCCGAAATTGGCCGGAAAAGAGGTCGAATGCTGGTTTTTCGAGCATCTAAAAAGGGTGGATCAGTGAAGAAACTCGATCGGAGATTGATAAACTTGCTAGCTAAATCCATGATAGATATCTGAAGTGAAAGAAAATTTGTTATGATCGTTATGATTCAATCTCACACAAATGCAAATAAAGAAAATAAGAAGAAGAAGAGATGCCGATTCGAGGTGGCCGATCCTCCAATTCTTCACTAAGAATTCAAAATAACAGTATGTTCTTCCTACCATTAAAGAAACTTACAAACAAAATAAACAACTTGCTAATTTAGAGAAGAGTAAATATAAGAAAGTTGGTCGTTGATGCTAATCAAGGTTTGAAATTCCTTTCAGTCCTTCAACCCGAACCGAAATTTCCAAATTTCGGTTATCTTGGCGGGATTTTGGTCTTCTTTTATTAATATTTTATTATTTATCCATCTTCCATCTATACTATTACTATACGCCGGTGATTCACGTGACATGTCTCGAAAGCCTTCATCTCTGTATCATGTTGTTGCCATGTGTCAACTCTCCTTTAATTACCTTTTTTTTAAGGGAAATAGTTAAAGGAGGTGAAAGTCTTAGGTTAGCAAATGGGATTCATGGGTCCTACTCTTTTATAAAATCATACTTAATTAATAATGAATACCCTTATTATAAGAAGGGGTTATGCACCTCACATAATTAATACCAGTGGGTAGCACGTGCGATGCACGTGAGAGCAAGGGGAAGGAGTTAACCACAGTTAATAAGAGTTAAAAGGGAGACATGTTAACCGGTGGGTGCGATTGAACTCGCTAGTGGCACGTGCGATGCACGTAAGAGCGAGGGGAAGGAGTTAACCATAGTTAATAGGAGTTAAAAGGGTCACATGTTAATCCGTGGGTGCAATTGAACTCTCCCTCAGTTCAATCGTGATTGGCTGTGATTCAAAATAGATAAATGAGCAAGGGTAGTTTCAAAATTAAATAAAAGGCAGGGGTAGTTTGGGAATTAAAGCAAATATTTAAATCAAAGTTTTGTTTGTATATAAGGGTAGTATGAAAATTTCGAAAAAATCAGCTACAGCCTCTCATATTATAATAGTAAAGAAGAGAAGGGGTTATGCACCTCACATAGATGAATTTATCTATAGTCTTCTACTATAAGCAAGACATTGTTTTGGTGACGTGGCACTCTCTCAAGACTGCTCTCATTTTCTCTCTTTAGTTAGATGTCACTTAAGCAATGTCAAAACCAATCTCTCTATCCTCAACGTGGACACAATGGCAAAGTATCTTCTCTCCAATGGTCACTTAAGTGAGCCCAAGTACATCTCCCTCTTTTTCATTAGCATGGTGGGACGAACCTCTTACTTTTCCCCATCTATAACACCTCCAACCCATCCCCCATTTTCATCTTTTTGTCTTCGTTCACAATCTCCATTTTTCATCTTTTTGCCTCATTCACCCCAGTAGTAACTATACATTCACTACTTTGTATCCCCCCATCTCCCATCTTCTCCCCAATCGTCACAAAATGAGACTCTTCTTCAATAGAGTTGCATACCAGAGAAAGGTAGCGGCATCAAGGCAGCATAGGAGAGGGTCGATAGTCATAGATTGAGCAAGCAAATCTACAATACAGTGGGTATCTAAAAGGGAGTGGACCCCATGAATATGCAAATCAGATACAGAGATGTTGCCAACCATATATAGGGTATGCTAATACTTGTCATTTTCTTTTTATTCATCATCAGTCCAATTTGTAGTATATGCATATGTAAGTTCAGATTGATTTTTCTTTTATTATTTGACATCTTTAGTTACTTCAATGATTTATGTCTAATACTTTCATTTGATGGGTCCTATGGTGCAGGTAGGAGATCTTAATCCCTCACATGGGTGTTGCAATACATAAATTTCTTAATGATGAGATTTAACATTTTGGCTGACCAGGCTCTAAAGGTAAGATCAATTTAAAGAAATGGGTTAGGAAAAATACACTTCATTTTTCCTTTCTTATTGAGTTTCTCTAAATATCAATTGGTAATTCATTCCCGAAGTTTAATCCACATTGGTTGTTTCCTATATATGTATATAAAATTGTGCACTTGGGGGTTGTACTCTCTTACAATTTCATACTTCTTCAATACTGAACCAAGCCATATGCTGCTTTAAATCTTTGTAGGCTGTCTATGTTCTTTATAGGGATGATCACGTCATGAAGCTCCCATACTTCATTGCGATAACTGGGTTTTATTGGTGCGATATTCGCCTCTTGGGTTCAACATTTCGGCCACCTAGCCTTCGTATTTAATATGGATTGTTGTGCAATCTTAATACACGCATATTGGATATAAAATTAAGGGAAGATGAGTTTGAACATGGATTTTTGAGGTTGGTTACCTTAAGAGTTTTTTTTTTGGCCTTTTGATAACCTAGCCTTGGTGTGTGGGTGAGTGGGTGTGTGTGGTGCCCCGTGTGTGTGTTTCAAAGTAACAAGTTGTGGAAGTGAATGTGTTACAAAAAAAAAAAAAAAAAAAACGTGTGATGTGGGACCAAAAATAGTCTCATATCGGTTAAGAAATGTGGTGTTCAAGTGATGTTGACTATTAAATAGGTGTTGAGAAAGAGAGAAGGGCCAAGGCTCCAAGAGTTGGCCACTCATATGCTCGGTTTGGTTCGATGAGAAGGGTCAAATGAGTTGGCAATTCCCTTATTTGGCTCAGCTTAGCTCAATCAAAAGAGATTTTTAAAAAAAAAATTAATTTAATAATTATTTATCATTAGGCTCGTTAAAAGCTCGAGCTCGTTTATGTTTTCACGAGCCGAGTTCAATCAATAGTATTTATGTTTGAACCGAGCTCGAGCCATAGTAAAAATTAGCGAGTCAAGTTCGAATACCTCACTACTCGGCTCGTTCGGCTCGACTATCACCCCTAACTATGAGGCTATATTGTTATTATAAAAACTAAGATTAGATAGATAAACCCTAGGGTTGCGTTCGGTTCGGGAAAGTGAGTGGGGAAAAGAAAATAGAAGAAAGGGAAAGAAAAGAAAAAGTACGAAGAAAAGTGAAAGAAAGTAATCTTTTGAAAGGGACAAAAATGCCCTTATAAGTGTAACCATTAGAAAATGTTGAAACTTGAAAGGGGTATAATAGTAATTTTCTTTTCCAACAACCTTGTTTTGTGGAGGAAATTTTTTTTTAGTAAAAGTTGTTGTACGGACACAACTATAGAAAAAGTTGGTTTTAGGAATTTGTGTCTTTCTCTTGTACCGAACACCAACCAAACAAAAGAAAAATAGAATTCTCTTACTTTACCCCCCCCCATTTTCTCTTTAACCGAACAAGGCTTAGGGGTGAGAAAATATTAACCATAGTTAATGAGTGTTAACTAATCTGAGGTTAATACTTTTTTATTTTTATTCTAAAAACCAAGTTAAGATGGATGAACCCTAGGGGTGAATGAATCTTAACCGCAATTAATGAGTGTTAACTATTTGAGGTTAATACTTTTTTATTCTAAAAACCAGGGTTAGTTAGATGAACCCTAGGAGTGAGTCAATCTTAATCATAGTTAATAAGCTATTTAAAGCGGCATGTGGCAGCCTGGGATTCCAACCAGTGGAACGCAAAAGCAGAAAGAATCATTTCTCTTATATATACCAAAATTTTGTATATTATAAAATAATATTTTATTAAAATTTAATATATTTATATAAACATTATTATTTATTTTTAAAAATAAACATATAAATTTTTGAAATTTTGATAAAAATATCAAAATATTTTAGAATATTTCAGAATTTTAATAAAAATAATAATAAAACTATTTTGAAATATCATTGAAATTCCAAGATTTAGAAAATTTTGAAATCCCGTCTGAAATAGCGTTTCCCGAAATCTAAGTCATATCGATACTAGGTGGCTGGGTGAAACCGGATTTCGTGAAATTTCACGAAGTTGGAATTTTAAACCTTGAAAGGGATCTTGGTGGAGGGATTTATGGAGGGTTTGAATGGGAGGTGTTCTAGTGTCGCTTGGTGCATGGGATAATGGTGTGTGGTGGTATGGTGCACATCACTCCCCTGCCCTTGAAAAAGCACTTGACCTCAAGTGCAAAAATATAGACAGTGCTGCTAGATCTTTGATAAAATCAAAACTTTGGTAGTTTGGTCGCTTAACAAATCGATGATCAAGGATTGAGAGAAATACCACTTGAATCACACCATCGTCGTTGATTGGAGGCAATTCGAAGGAGAGTATTGCACGTGAGCTTAATTTCTTCTTAAGCCAAGAGATATGAAAGACCAGGTGTATACGTGACCCTTCTGGGCCTCTATCAATTCAAGTTTATAAGCAACAGGTCCGATCCTCTCGAGAACCTTAAAACGGTCCAAAGAATCGGGGGACTAATTTTATTGAGTGGCAAAATGCAACTGTGGATTGGCGGTAGTATTTTATGCGTACGATAACCCAATCACCAATGGCAAATTCTCGTTCAATGCGTTTCTTGTTGGCTTGTAATTTCATACGTTCACGTGCCCCTAGTAAAATTTATTTCAAAATGCACAATATTAAATTTTGGCTTCATAATGTGATATCAACTTGATGAACCGGAGACCTGCCCTCCTAGGGAGCAAGGGAAGGAGACATTTTGCCATAAACAACGTCATAAGGGGACATTTTAGTAGATTCATGATGCGAAGTTGTACCACCATTCAACCCGCACTGACCGGTTAACCTAGTTATGTGGTTTAGTGTCAATAAAGCAACGTAGATACGCTTCTAAGGTACAATTGACCACCTCCGTTTGGTCATCGCTTTGGGGTTGGTAGGCCGTACTCATGCACAATTGACTGCCCTATGATTGCCAACATTCATTCCAAAATATGCTAAGAAAGATGGAATCATGATCACTAACAATGGAGTAGGGTATGCCATGAAACTTTAAAATGTTTGTTAAAGGCTTCGCCAAAACACTTGAAGCGTGTAGGGATGTGCGAGGGGCACAAAGTGACCAGACAATTTTGGATAGGAGGTCCACCACAAAAAAAATAAGTCTGTTGTCGTTGGACTTAGGCAAGTAATCAATAAAACCAATCGAGAGGTCAGTCCAAAAGTGGTTAGGAATAGGTAGGGTTTGTAGGAGGCCGGCAGACACATTTTCAGATTTACTCCGTTGACAAATATTACATTCCTAAATATAAAGCTTAACATTTCGATTCATACCTCACCAATAGAAGATGTTTGCCGCTCGTTTGTACATCTTCTTGTACCTCGAGTGAACAATTGATGGAGTATCATGGATGTTTAAACGAAGAGATGAAGAAGAGCTAGCACAATGTGATCTTTTCGTCGTACGAGACAGTCATGAAAGGAGTAGTGGCAAAAATTCTCATTCTTGATTGTAAGACGATGGATGAGAGGTTGTAGAATGGGGTCATCCTTGTAGCCTTTCTTTCTATCCGCCAACCCATCCCAAATGGTCTGAGATAAAGCATAAAGAGAACCACGATCAAAGCGTCGAGATAAAGCATATGCGGTAGTATTATCGGTACCCTTCTTATAAATAATTTCATAATCGTACCCCATCAATTTGGTTAGCCACTTTTGTTGAGTTGGAGTAATAATACATTGATCAAGGGAATGTCTGAGGCTCACATGGTCGGTCTTAACAATGAAGCATCGACCCAATAGATTAGGTTGCCATTTACCCACGACGTGCACCATAGCTAGCAACTCCTTCTAATAAGTAGAATAACCAAGACATTTACTGGATAATTCCTTGCTAAGGAAGGCGATCGAGCGACCTTGTTGCATAAGGATGTTACCAATTCCATTAACGGAGGCGCCACACTAAAGAATAAAAGGCATTGTGAAGTTGGGCAATGCAAGAACGGGGGCCTTGGTCATTGCATCCTTGAGGGACTGAAATGCTTTCAAAGCTTCATCGGACCAATGAAAGAAATCCTTGCGAAGGAGGACCGTTAAGGGGCCACTGAATTGTCCATTATGTGCAAGTAATTTTCGATAATAGACGACGAGACTAAGGATGCCATGTAGGACTTTAAGATTGCGTGGCGTGGGCCAATCCACCATGCAAGCAATTTTCTACGTGTTGGCACATACTCCTTCCTGGTTGATCACATGTCCAAGGTATTCCACACTAGTATGGCCAAAGGTTCATTTGGAGCGTTCAGCAAAAAGTTGGTGGTGTTGTAAGAGCTCGAGAGTAATGGTGACGTGATGCAAGTGTGAGTTTCAATCCTTGCCGTAGATAAGAATATCATCAAAAAAGACCAATATGTACTTACAATGGTAGTGCCGAAAGATGTCATTCATTAAACTTTGGAAGGTTGATGGAGCATTAGTATCACACCCCGAAAATATATACACAAAATACCTTATATTTATATAGGTTCAAAGACGTGAACTTGGGACATACCTCAAAAGTAAATGAAATTCATGACAAATAAAAATCATTGAGATATATAGACGAGCAATTCTAAAGTCAAACAATAATAAAAGTGTATTTCTAAGTTCTCCTCAAAGTTCTTACACAATCTCTCAACTCTCAATACGACAAAAAGAAATTTTCTTCTAGATTGCTCAGCTCCTCAAAAGCCCTAATTGACCTTCAGGTATTTCCTGAAAATATCAACATAACAAGAGTGAGCCATAAACCCAACAAGATAAACACATAGTATACACGCAACACATTGATCAGCAGGTCATAATTACATTTTACTCAATATGAAATTAATGATGGTTCAAGTGAATTTATTTTCCTCATTTGAATTACTTGGTCCACATCTGGCGGCCCCCTTGGCAACGCTTCACAGAATAGATGAAGTCACATGCTAACATCTCTACGGCAGCCCCAACAATGCCCCACGACACGAATTAAGATTGTACATGTCCTCTTTTGGTAGCCTCTAGTCATACCTCACAGATGTAGATGATCACACACCTGTCCTCTTTTATTGGTCCTCGGCAACACCTCATTGATGCAGATGAAATTGTACGCCGTCCACCCAAGGTCAAGTAATTTCTTATTTAAAAATAATAATTACGTTATATCTTCTCCGCCACAGCGTCTCATACCACTTGTAGCAAAGGCCGATCTAACTTGTAAGTTAGTTATATCCTTCTCGCTACCGCACTACAACGTCCTATAATACCATAACAAGATGAATCTAACTAAGCAAGGGCAAGGTCAAAGCATTTTGAGCAGTTCATACAATCATGCACATTATAGGATAACAATGATATGAATGTACTAGCAAAAACCCCGTGCAAATGCACTGAGTGTTGAAAGAAAATGAATAAAAAAAAATATGATGAGAAAATTGAAAATATATAGTAAGAAAAGAATATAAAAATAAAATAGAACAAAAATGATGATAGCTTAGTCATCTCTTGTGAGATTTTTCATATGTATCATATTAAAAGTAGCTAATTTAATCATTTAAAAATTCATAATTTTATTGTTATATATAAATTTTTATCTTATTATTATATAACTTCAAGAAAGTAAGTTTGCATCATTATAAAAAAAATTATCTCATCTCATCTAAAAATTTAACGTGTCAAAATTATTTAAAAGCTTTAGAGATGATGACATTTCTGGTAAATAAATAAGTTCTTTAAAAAATTCTATTTAAATAATTAGTTATTATAAAGAAAAGTTTACATAGAAGAGAAAATGTTAATCTCTTCCTATTCTTCAACCAATAACAACATCTAATTAAATCTTTTTCTAGTGGGACTCATTTTAACACTATCACTGATTTGCATAATATAACAAAATGCAAAATAAAAATCAAATAGAGATACTATGTCAAGAAACTCAATTTCTTATAGAGTATTTACTAATTAGAGAGTTAATATAATTAATTATAACATAAGTAAATCAATATAATTTATATTTATTTATATATAAGGAGAGATTTAGGATAGACTATTATTTTAGGAAAAATCTATTTCCTTTGTTTATTATTGTTAATTTTTTTTTTTACAATTAATTGAGAGATGAAGAACCTTAGATGAAACCACTTGACACTTTAACATCAATGAATATCAAGAATAAATTAAATTTTATTTTGTACTCCTCATATCAATGATAGCATGAATCTCATTAATTTCAATGAGAATAATCTATGTTATTTTAAATTGTTACTGCAAGAGAAAAATAGAAAACCCAAAATAGTGCCTAAAATACAATAATACTCTGTCAAAGCTCCATGTAGAGACCCATAATTATAAAGATAAGTAATGCCAGAACCACAGTTTCCAATAACATTGAATTACTCAAAATATAGTACCTGAAAATGCACTCATATCATAATGCACCAAGACTTAAGAACTTCTTAATAGTTGCCGTGAAAACAAACTTCTTAGGATTTCCACTCTAGATGCTCCAATGTTTAGGAAAAACCTCCCTGCTGAACCATACTAACTAAAATGTACAACATATCAAATCCTTACAGGTTTGAGAATGAAAAGTGTTTTGTGGATTTGTTTACTATTTATAAGGGATTAATGAGAAGGCAGACCAAGAGTTAAAATTTGAGGGTGGTAGATGTTACAATTTTATAAATTGCAATTAAAAAATGAGAATGTGGAGGGAAGGAAGAAGAGACCTTTAGACTTCATATTGTTAATAATTTAAATGTTACAACTTAATTAGTTGCAATTAAAGAATAGAATTAGAAGAAAAAATAAATATTTATTGTTACACTTAAAAAAAAAAAAATGTGAGTGAGTGAAGGTGAACAATTAACCCATCACTTTATTAAGAAGGAAGAGCAATAATTAAAAGGGTGACGTGACATTTTCTTATTTGATCAATTAGAAGTATGTTGCATGAACCATAATAGAATATAGAGGCCAATGAGATATGCCACGTGGAACCAACCAGCATATAGTATCAGTATAGATTTACGCTCAAACCGGCATTATTATCATTAAAAAAGGTGTATAAATTAAATAGAAAGGAAAAAATGTGATTATATTAGAAGGAATCCTAAACATACTTTATTTCTAACCCAAAACCTCCATAATCAACCTCACTTCTTCCTTGATTGTTTCTAACCATTTAATACACTAAATGCATCATTAAAAACAAGGACTTTGCTACTGAGACCCCATTAGGGCCGAGACCATGCTCTAAGAGCATGGGATTTCAGGGGTCCATTTCACATGGTAGGCCCCACCTGAAATCCCGTGCTCTTAGAGCATGGCCTCGGTGGTCTCGACCCTAAGGGGGTCTCAGAAGCTTTATCCTAAAAACAATCCTATAATGATTTTAATACTCAAATATGTGTTCACTTGCCTCAACTCCTAGAGATTTAGGGTTTCTAGAAGAGGAAAGACCACCTAGATGGGTTTTGGTTTTGCTTGAAGGAAACAATCCCGCCACCAAGGAATCTCGCTCCTCGAGCCTCGAACCGTGATCTTCAAGCTTGGACAAACCCCAACCCTAGGACTCCTCTCCTCCGAAGCCTTCTCATTTAGTTTAGGTTTCTATGAATGTGCAAAATGAGTTATCATTAGCTATTTATACCAAACCCTATTTTGTGCTTTTACATAAATGCCCCTACCACTTGTTGTTTGGTTACAAACCTAAGTTATACTTTTAATGTGTTATGCTCCTTTTTAATTATTTCACTTAAGATAATTAGTTTCTCATTGCCAAACAATTTACGTAGATATTTACTAAAATACCATTGGATTAGGGAAATGACATAAATACCCTTACTAATTAAATTCTGAAATTTAGAATCACTACAATTAGTGAGTCCAAAAGACATGACAGAAAATTCATAATGCCCAACATGTGTGCGAAAAGCAGTCTTGGAGAAATCCTCATGATGTATCCGAATTTGGTAAAAAAGCGAGACCCATGATATTCATCCAATAATTCATCGACGATCGGAATTGGATATTTAGCCTTGATAGTGGTGGCGTTTAAAGCACGGTAATCCATGCACATAAGCCAGGAGCCATCTTTCTTGAGAACTAAAAGCACAGGGAACGAGTATGGATAGGTGTTTGACCTAATGATATTTGCATCAAGCATTTCTTGCACAATTTTTTTTAAATATGGGTACTTATAAAATCGTACATCGAAAATACAGGTACCTACAAGGTTACACGTTTGAAAATGCAGGTACCCAAAGTATTCCTTATTTTTTTTCTCAAAAATGCCCCTCAAATTTATATACTATGTATGCACGTGCACACCACATATATACGATATTATTTTGATGCAATAATTTGTAGTTGATCTCACATACATCTCACTTGTGGCCCACTATTATATACCTTTACTATTATAAAAAGAATAAGCCAGTTAAAAACATTGGTTGAATTTTGTCATAATGACAAAATTACTCTGATTCTTATTGTGAGCATGGGATTTTCCAACCCACTTTCACAATTATATGTTTTGACTTGAGTCGCCACCTATTCATTCTTAGGGATAGATCCCGGGTATTTGTTTGTTTGGATAAGGCAAATGGTCTTTACAGAGTTAGGGTAAGCGGTTCGATTAAGTCCTGGGGAAGGTATTAGGCACCCCAAGACCTCCGTTTTATAACGGTTACCTACTCCCTAAACTTAAGCCAATTATAATCTCAAAGTTTAATTAAAATGTCCAAAGTTTTTAAGTGAGTGCTAATCCAAGAAAAATAGAAAGCTAGATGGCTAGGGTCGAACCCGAATTGAGTTGCCTACGTACTCACATGGTGAGATCAGACCGAGCGTAGTTCTGGCACATGAGCCCGTGCCGAGGCTAGGGGGGAGTGTGTGTGTGCATAGGATGGTCAAAGGGTCTAGCCTAGAAGGCTATGGTTTAGTTGACCGGGGAGGTCAAGTGCACAAGTGTTAAGTCTAACCGCGGTTAGAGGGTATTTATCCATGGTTAGATGAGCTAACCAAAGCTAAGAAGGTCCTACAAGTCTCTTTTTGGTCTTTTTGTATTTTTTATATTTTTTGAGATTTTTGGGGATATTTGAATGTTTTTTATATTTTGGTTATATTTGAATGTTTTTGGTGTTTTGAGATTTTATCATGTTTTTGGTATTTTGAGATTTTATCATGTTTTTGAATTTTCATATAGGTAAGGTTTTGACAAACTTAACTAAAGTCAAATTTAGTCCAAGAGTTTGGCTAAAAGATTATAGTTTAAGACATAAAGATGGATGTGCCTTATGAATAGTAAATGATCTATTACCAACACCTATTTTGTTGGATTGATGTTGATAATAGATCAAATACCATTGTCTTTAGTATGAAACATTTTTAAGAATGTTCTCTTTAAGTCCTTACACCATCATTTATCTTAAGTCCTTAAACCATCACCTACCCATTCAACATAGAAGATGAAGGAAAAATAAAGAAATGAAAGAAAATGAAAACTCATCCTCTCCCTTTTAAGGTGGTTCATTTACACAATTATTAATGATGTAATGTTGCTCTAAAGAATGTTAGGGAGGGGATGAGCTTTCGCAAAAAATTCTAGAAAGAGGACTAGAATCTCAAAAGAAAACAAAATGAAAAAGAGAGGTATAGCTTTAGCTTCCACTCTCCATGGGCCTACCCATATCCACACTTGTGGGTACATAAAAAAGAAGAAAATATGTACATGGAAAGGAAAAGAAAAAATGAGCATCTCCTTGCCTTTGATATGGGGTCCCTGTACACCATTAGATTGGTGCGGAGAGGCCCAACTATGCTTGAGAAATGAGAGATCAAGAAGAGAGTACCAAATAAAAAAAAAGATAAAAAAGAAGAGAAAATGAAAGAATGATTGCCTACTCCTCCAAGAATTCTCCTTCAATGCTCCAAGGGGTAGGGTTTTAGAATCCACAAAGGAAGAGAATTAGTGAAGAACTCTAAACTTTTAGTCTTAGAATTCTTTCCAAACTCTAAACCTTAGTTTCTTCTCCCTTCTTCAAACTCAAGAGAAACACAAGTGCGTGGGAACCTTCTAGGGGTCTTGAGGGATGGATCTAAGGAGCTAAGGGATTGATATTTATAGGAAAACTAAGAGGTTGGGTTGTGTCTTTTACATGGGGGATAAAATGAGCTAGTGGGTAAAGACTTGAGTGTTGTAAGGTGAGTTGATAGATTGAGTGTTGTAAGGAGTATAAGAGAGTTGATGGTTGAGTATTGCAAGGGGTGTAAGAGAGGTGTAAGAGAGTTGGTAGGTTGAGTGAACTATGAGTTATATGGGTATGGGTTGGTGTAAGAGAGGTGTAAGAGAGTTGGTGGGTTGAGTGAACTATGGGTTATATGGGTATGGGTTGTAAGATATAGGGTAGGTGGATATAGATATATGGATTAGGTCTTATGAATCCTTAGTTATTAGTAGATGGGTCATGGGTTATGATTATTGGATTTTGACTATGACATTTGGGCTTGGGCTATGGAAATAGGCTTTGGCTTAGGCAATTGGGTGATTGGATATTTGGGCTTGACTACTTGGGTTGGGTAATGAAATTAGGTAATTGGGTTTGATTGAGTTGTTTAGGTATAAGTTTGGTCAAATGGGCTTGGGCCTTGGGTATACCTAGGGCTTATTAGGGTTAGGCTAGGGCTACCTAGGGTTTGGGTTTAGGACTACCTAGGGTTAAGCTTAGGTTAACTAGGGTCTTAACTAGGGTTTAGTCTTATGGTTAAGGGTTTACCTAGGGTTTGGTTTGGACCATGGCTAAATTAATTAACCACGGTTAAGAGGTGTAAAAATAGGGTGCTGACAGCTGCCCCTCTTTGTCGGAGAATGCGAAGTTGGAAATTGAACGACAAAGACTAGAATCACCGTATTTTTACACCAGAGCACGCAAGGTAGAGTGAGGTGATGGTCGATCTCACAACCGCTTCACCGAAGATAGAATAAGGTGACGGTCAAACTCATAACCGCCTCACCAAAAATAGAGTTAGATGATGGTCAAACTCATAACCCCCTCACCGGAGATAGAGCCGGGTGATGATCAAACTCATAACCGCCTCACCGAAGATAGAGTTAGGTGATGGTCAAACTCATAACCGCCTCACCGGAGATAGAGTAGGGTGATGGTCAAACTCACAACCGCCTCACCGAAGATTGAACAGGGTGATGGTCAAACTCATAACTGCCTCACCGAAGATAGAGTTGGGTGATGGTTAAACTCATAACCGCCTCACCGGAGATAGAGTAAGGTGATGGTCAAACTCACAACCGCCTCACCGAAGATAAGAGTAGGGTGATGGTCAAACTCACAACCGCTTCACCGAAGATAAGAGTAGGGTGATGGTCAAACTCATAACCGCCTCACCGAAGATTTAGTAGGGTGATGGTCAAACTCATAACCGCCTCACCGAAGATAGAGTTGGGTGATGGTTAAACTCATAACCGCCTCACCGGAGATAGAGTAAGGTGATGGTCAAACTCACAACCGCCTCACCGAAGATAAGAGTTGGGTGATGGTCAAACTCATAACCGCCTCACCGAAGATTGAGTAGGGTGATGGTCAAACTCAGAACCGCCTCACCGAAGATAGAGTTGGGTGATGGTTAAACTCATAACCGCCTCACCGGAGATAGAGTAAGGTGATGGTCAAACTCACAACCGCCTCACCGAAGATAAGAGTTGGGTGATGGTCAAACTCATAACCGCCTCACCGGAGATAGAGTAGGGTGATGGTCAAACTCACAACCGCCTCACCGAAGATAGAATAGGGTGATGGTCAAACTCATAACCGCCTCACCGAAGATAGAGTTAGGTGATGGTCAAACTCATAACCGCCTCACTGGAGATAGAGTAGGGTGATGGTCAAACTCACAACCGCCTCACCGAAGATTGAGTAGGGTGATGGTCAAACTCATAACCGCCTCATCGAAGATAGAGTTGGGTGATGGTTAAACTCATAACCGCCTCACCGGAGATAGAGTAAGGTGATGGTCAAACTCACAACCGCCTCACCGAAGATAAGAGTAGGGTGATGGTCAAACTCCCAATCGCCTCACCGAAGATAAGAGTAGGGTGATGGTCAAACTCTCAATCGCCTCACCGAAGATAAGAGTAGGGTGATGGTCAAACTCACAACCGCCTCACCAAAGATTTAGTAGGGTGATGGTCAAACTCATAACCGCCTCACCGAAGATAGAGTTGGGTGATGGTTAAACTCATAACCGCCTCACCGGAGATAGAGTAAGGCGATGGTCAAACTCACAACCGCCTCACCGAAGATAAGAGTTGGGTGATGGTCAAACTCATAACCGCCTCACCGAAGATTGAGTAGGGTGATGGTCAAACTCATAACCATCTCACCGAAGATAGAGTTGGGTGATGGTTAAACTCATAACCGCCTCACCGGAGATAGAGTAAGGTGATGGTCAAACTCACAACCGCCTCACCGAAGATAAGAGTTGGGTGATGGTCAAACTCATAACCGCCTCACCGGAGATAGAATAGGGTGATGGTCAAACTCAAAACCGCCTCACCGAAGATAGAGTAGGGTGATGGTCAAACTCATAACTGCCTCACCGAAGATAGAGTTGGGTGATGGTTAAACTCATAACCGCCTCGCCGGAGATAGAGTAAGGTGATGGTCAAACTCACAACCGCCTCACCAAAGATTGAGTAGGGTGATGGTCAAACTCATAACCGCCTCACCTAAGATAGAGTTGGGTGATGGTCAAACTCATAACCGCCTCACCGGAGATAGAGAATGCAAAATGGTAGGTGACGGGTGCAAGACTAACATCACCGAGGCCGTAACTGACGTCCGGTCACATGATCGGGACAGTACTCCTTTAACAGTGAGCTAGTCGAGCAGAGATAGAATTCACAAGAGGCCGCAACTGAAATCGACTGTTCCAGTGCTCCTTTAATAGTGAAGGGAGCGCAATGCTATAAGCATCTGCCCAAAAGATTAATAGGGATAATGAGGGTAAAGAGCCGCCCGACTGCTTTACCGAGATAGGATGCAATGCTGTAGGCAACCACCCGATTGCCTCGCTGGGGTGAATTTGATGTGGTAGTTGATAGGTATAAGTAAGAATTTGAGAAGCAAGATGGATCATATATGAGAGTGAGAGTCGTAGCCCTGAGCCATTGCACGAATCTCATGTCTCTGTGCATATATAAAGCCTGATGGATCTGACATGCCCCTTGGCCTGGATGATTCGACTGTATGTGCTTACCCCTTGGGATATACTGATCTTCAAACATTTGTACCACTCAGAATAGTTTGCCGACTTTACTCTGCTTTGGTTTCCCTGCTCCTCTTGCGCTAGCGGGAATGAGTAACTGACTCTAATGGGGAGTGAATTTTGACCGACTAATGATGACTTGATAAAAAGACAGATTGACTAACAGACAAGAGATGTGACAGACCTATTGAGGAGATGATGGAGTGACTGACAGATGATGGTAGTAGCCTGACAATTGGCAGGTGGACTGACTGTGTCTGAGATTGCTTACATTGGAAAACTTATCTAGGTTCCTTCTGCCTTCAGATGAACGATTATGCTAGGTATGATCATCCTTGTGGTAGACTCACATTTGCTAGGGAGGGATGTCTGCAAAGCCTGTATTAGCGTATTTTCCCTCTTTTGCCCCTGGGCCTTTTCAGGTTTTCACCAGGACTGGGTTGTATGTTTTGATCTTTGTCCCTTTTTTGCCCCTGAGCCTTTTCAGGTTTTCACCAGGACTGGGTTCACGTAATTTTTGTGCAATAGCAAGATTGAATATTCTTTACTATGCCCGTGAAATTTGATTTATCCCTTTTTTGCCCCTGGGTCCTTTCGGGCTTTTACCAGGACTGGGTATACAAGCTTCGCATTTTCTCATTGTCTACTCTTTTCTCTGATAATTCTCCAATCTACTCTCATCATTGCCTGTTGGTAATGGAGGTGAATGATTTTGACCATTGATGCTCAAGTCCTCTCAAAGATCAAGGAGGGCTTAGTGTTTGGGAAGAAACGTGGGTTGACTAGAAACGAGATAAGACTCAAAATTTTAGTTCTAGCAAGGGCAGGGCACCCTGTGATTTTGTTCGGTGTCGGGATAGAACCAGCTTATGCATTCTTGATCTTTTGGTATAGCTTTGCTGTGTAACCAAGTACCTTTTTCTTTATTTCTTTTTCTTTTTTTTTTGAGTTTTCTTTTCCTTCTTTTCTCTTTTTTTGTTTTTTTTTTTGGTACATGGTTGTCTTGTATTGTGGCACATTTGTTGTGCTATGACCGCACCTGATTTCAGGCTGCCTACGTACCCAAATAGGGATCAGGTCAAGACGTAGTTCGACCAAAAGGCTGCATTTGATGGTTGCTCTTTGCTAGTTGTTTCTCTTTTGAATTATCATTTTGACATTCAAGGGGTGCCCTTTGTGGGAGTTTTGAAAGAAAGGCTATTAGGCTCAAAGGTCTAACTAGCGGATATATACATAGTATGGGTGAGCGAGGTGTTGTGAAGGTTTATCCAAAGATGGCCTCCTATCCTATCCTTGATTGGTCGAGAGCATGTATGGTCATTGCATTGCCTCGTTTCAGTTGATTGTCCTTTGATGCTCAGAGAGATCTTCACTGTTTCTGCATTTGTTTAAATAGTTGTTGAACTTCCCATTGAATGATCAAGTTGTCCCTTACAGGCATTAGGAACTAGTCCAGCTCCCAAATTAAGCATCTCAGAACACAATAAAACTTGACTTAGATTTAAAACAACAATTTTCATTAAAATGTCAAAATGGATAGACTTGACAAAAAGACATAGCAAGGACCTCTGGTCACTTGCTTGGACTGGACTGATGATAGGGATAGACATGGACCAACATGGCCGACTGAGGTACCAAGAAAAGAGGTACAAGATAGACATAACAAAAGTGGGATTGTTCAAAAGTCAACTACAGAACTATTCCGGCTGAAACGCCTTAGTTTGCAGGAGGAGAATGATCTGGGAGAGGAGCTTGATTGATGTCCGTATTTCCCGGTGCAAAGCAAATTATGTCGGTTTCCAGCAAGTCCTGGATTGCGTGTTTCAAATCATAGCACCTGTCAGTAGGGTGCCCTGGTGATTGGTGATACACGCAGTGCTGATCCGCCCTATAGTTCTTGGGAAGATTTACCGGTGGAGGCTGTGGATCTTTCTGAGTGATCAGTTTCTTGTCCAATAGGAATGACAGGAGTGCCATCGGAGAGTATGGTAGTGGAGTGAATGCCCGGTTTCTCTTCTGTTCAAGAGTCATCTGGTGAGAGAGTAGCTTCCCCTGGGGTTGCTAAACTTGCCGTGGTCGTTGAGCTTGTTGGCGAGGCAAGTTGGGCACCCGGACTGGTATGGCTGATACCGTGTGTCCATCGTCCTCTCTTTTTTTGTTTTCTCTTTTCGGATGGATGAGAGGTCGAGAGGAAGATGCGCCATTCGTTCCTTGAAAAATTTCGACTGACCCGCTGTCACCCAATGTCGTTTCAATTCTGGCACCACACTTGGCCATGGTGTTAAAGTCAGAGATGGGCTGTGATGCTAGGAGAGTCTTGAGTGGGTGTTTAAGGGTGCGGAGGAAAGTTGTTACCAATTCTTCTTCCGCCAGAGGGGTGCTCATCTTGCCAGCCATTTCTCTCCACCGAACTGAATACTCGATGAAGGTTTCATTATTCCTCTAGGACATTCTTTCAAGATCTGCTCTTTGCGGGACCAGGTCAACATTGTAAGAGTACTGGGCAATGAAGGTTTCGCAGAGATCTTCCCAAGTTCGTACCTTGCTGGGGTCCAGCTTGGTGAACCACTGTAATGCAGGTCCTTTCAGGCTTTTCTGAAATAATTGGACCAGCAGTTTATCTCCATGTTCGAGCTGGAACAATTCTCTACGGTATGCTCTCAAGTGTGTTTCAGGACAACTCTTCCCACTGTATTTTTCAAAATCAGGAACCTTGAAGTCCTTGGGCATTTGGATTCCGGGATGTATGCACATATCCCTGAAGTTGGTGGACTTACGGGATCCTTGATTTTGCTTCATCAGCTCTTCCAATTTCTCAATCATTTTCTGGTATACATCTGGGATTTGGGCAGTGCTTGAGGATACATGAGCGGACCCTGTATGAGGTTCACCGCTGGCTCTGGCCTCTTCTTCCTCGTAATGGTCTACGAGTGGTGGGGAGATATGGTGAGTAGGTTGTGGCTGAATTGACGGAGGAGGGATGTTTGAGGTAAGTAATGGTTGGGTAGGTTGAATAGGTTGTGATGCGATGTTGATGGTGGGTAGAGAAGGGGTAATGTTGGTTGTAGATGGTGGGTTTGGTAGTGACGGCCTTATTGTCTCGACCGGTTGAGGGTTGGAGGAAGAGAGGGCCTGAGTCACTGCCCGCATAAAATCCTGAACGATGTTTGTCAAATTTTCAATACTCCAGGCATTTTCTGCTAGTCTTGCTTCAAAATCCGGAACCTGAGGTTGTGATCTCGGGATATCCGGGTCAATCTCTTGTCCATCTCGAGGGTCCATGTCGTGTCAGGTATCTTACTTTTCAAATCCGTGCTTGGCTCAGAGTATGCTCCCTGAAAAGATGGGTGATATGGAGTGAGAGTTGAAATAGAATGTAAGAAATAAAGGAAGCATACAGGTGACCTAATAGTCTCGCTGACCTAGGGATAATGCCCATAGTCTGGAAATTGGAATGACATGCAAGAGAAGGGGAGGAAGTCGGAATGCATGCAAATGACCTAACTGTCTAATTGACATAGGGGCAATGCCCCTGATCTGGAGTTGAAAAGTTATGCAGGAATGACACTATTTTGATTTTTGATTTTTTGATTTTTTTTTAAGGTAGGACATAATAGGTGTGACTCGATAGGGTAGGCGGAGAGAACTCCGTTCTACTAACCTGAGTTGTTGGTAACCAGGGCCTACTGGGGCAAAGTTGGAGTGGGTTAATGGGCTTACCCATTGCAACTTAGGGTGTGAATCTCACATGTATGTCTGGAGATAGGGTAGGAGGTCTTTTATTACAAGCACAAAAAAAAAGGCTCAGTACATGTCTCCTGGATGAGTGTTTATCTGGACAGAGTGTCCTGATGTTCAGCCATGATTGGGGGACAGGTATATGGTACAAGCAGGTTAGGGTTTAGAATATCCCTCCAGGGTGGGCTGCTTGTAGACTATACCCCAGCCTATTCTATATGTATGCATGTTGGGGTAATGCAGGGTGTTCCTAAAGGATGGGGGGATCACTTAACACCGTATATGCGACTCCCTGGTATAGAACATACCTGGGACGATTGGTGTAAGCGGGAGCGTTCAGAATCCTTCTCTGAGAGTAGTCACCCAGCAGGAGTAATTCCGCGGACCTCCAAGACTGTTAAGCCCCTGTCACTGAGGATAGTCATCCAACAGCCGTGAGCGTAATAAGTCTGTCTAATGGGTATTGGGTTGTTACACTAGTATGCTATACATGAAATGCACTGTACAAGAAACATCCCAAAAAGTATAAAGAATCAACACTTAATTAAATACTTATGTATTTTAATTAATTTTGAGATTATTTGGCTTAAATTTAAGTTCGGGCTTGAACCTTATCCCCAGCAGAGTCGCCAGAGCTGTGAGCATGGGATTTTCCAACCCACTTTCACAATTATATGTTTTGACTTGAGTCGCCACCTATTCATTCTTAGGGATAGGTCCCGGGTATTTGTTTGTTTGGATAAGACAAATGGTCTTTACAGAGTTAGGGTAAGCGGTTCGATTAAGTCCTGGGGAAGGTATTAGGCACCCCAAGACCTCCGTTTTATAACGGTTACCTACTCCCTAAACTTAAGCCAATTATAATCTCAAAGTTTAATTAAAATGTCCAAAGTTTTTAAGTGAGTGCTAATCCAAGAAAAATAGAAAGCTAGATGGCTAGGGTCGAACCCGAGTTGAGTTGCCTACGTACTCACATGGTGAGATCAGACCGAGCGTAGTTCTGGCACATGAGCCCATGCCGAGGCTAGGGGGGAGTGTGTGTGTGCATAGGATGGTCAAAGGGTCTAGCCTAGAAGGCTATGGTTTAGTTGACCGGGGAGGTCAAGTGCACAAGTGTTAAGTCTAACCGCGGTTAGAGGGTATTTATCCATGGTTAGATGAGCTAACCAAAGCTAAGGAGGTCCTACAAGTCTCTTTTTGGTCTTTTTGTATTTTTTATATTTTTTGAGGTTTTTGGGGATATTTGAATGTTTTTTATATTTTGGTTATATTTGAATGTTTTTGGTGTTTTGAGATTTTATTATGTTTTTGGTATTTTGAGATTTTATCATGTTTTTGAATTTTCATATAGGTAAGGTTTTGACAAACTTAACTAAAGTCAAATTTAGTCCAAGAGTTTGGCTAAAAGATTATAGTTTAAGACATAAAGATGGATGTGCCTTATGAATAGTACATGGTCTATTACCAACACCTATTTTGTTGGATTGATGTTGATAATAGATCAAATACCATTGTCTTTAGTATGAAACATTTTTAAGAATGTTCTCTTTAAGTCCTTACACCATCATTTATCTTAAGTCCTTAAACCATCACCTACCCATTCAACATAGAACATGAAGGAAAAATAAAGAAATGAAAGAAAATGAAAACTCATCCTCTCCCTTTTAAGGTGGTTCATTTACACCATTATTAATTATGTAATGTTGCTCTAAAAAATGTTAGGGAGGGGATGAGCTTTCACAAAAAATTCTAGAAAGAGGACTAGAATCTCAAAAGAAAACAAAATGAAAAAGAGAGGTATAGCTTTAGCTTCCACTCTCTATGGGCCTACCCATATCCACACTTGTGGGTACATAAAAAAGAAGAAAATATGTACATGGAAAGGAAAAGAAAAAATGAGCATCTCCTTGCCTTTGATATGGGGTCCCTCTACACCATTAGATTGGTATAGAGAGGCACAACTATGCTTGAGAAATGAGAGATCAAGAAGAGAGAACCAAATAAAAAAAAAGATAAAAAAGAAGAGAAAATGAAAGAATGAGTGCCTACTCCTCCAAGAATTCTCCTTCAATGCTCCAAGGGGTAGGGTTTTAGAATCTACAAAGGAAGAGAGTTAGTGAAGAACTCTAAGCTTTTAGTCTTAGAATTTTTTCCAAACTCTAAACCTTAGTTTCTTCTCCCTTCTTCAAACTCAAGAGAAACACAAGTGGGTGAGAACCTTCTAGGGGTCTTTAGGGATGGATCTAAGGAACTAAGGGATTGATATTTATAGGAAAACTAAGAGGTTGGGTTGTGTCTTTTACATGGGGGATAAAATGAGCTAGTGGGTAAAGACTTGAGTGTTGTAAGGTGAGTTGATAGATTGAGTGTTGTAAGGAGTGTAAGAGAGTTGATGGTTGAGTATTGTAAGGGGTGTAAGAGAGGTGTAAGAGAGTTGGTGGATTGAGTGAACTATGAGTTATATGGGTATGGGTTCTAGGATATAGGGTGTAAGAGAGGTGTAAGAGAGTTGGTGGGTTGAGTGAACTATGAGTTATATGGGTATGAGTTGGTGTAAGAGAGGTGTAAGAGAGTTGGTGGGTTGAGTGAACTATGGGTTATATGGGTATAGGTTGTAGGATATAGGGTAGGTGGATATGGATATATGGATTAGGTCTTATGAATCATGGGTTATTAGTAGATGGGTCATGGATTATGATTATTGGATTTTGACTATGACATTTGGGCTTGGGCTATGGAAATAGGCTTTGGCTTAGGCAATTGGGTGATTGGATATTTGGGCTTGACCACTTGGGTTGGGTAATGAAATTAGGTAATTGAGTTTGATTGAGTTGTTTAGGTATAAGTTTGGTCAAATGGGCTTGGGCCTTGGGTATACCTAGGGCTTATTAGGGTTAGGCTAGGGCTACCTAGGGTTTGGGTTTAGGACTACCTAGGGTTAAGCTTAGGTTAACTAGGGTCTTAACTAGGGTTTAATCCTATGGTTAAGGGTTTACCTAGGGTTTGGTTTGGATCATGGCTAAATTAATTAACCACGGTTAAGGGGTGTAAAAATAGGGTGCTGACACTTATCTTCTACATTTCTTTACTATTACAAAGAGAATGGATCGGTTAAAAAACTTTGATTGAATTTTGTCGTAATGAAAAAATTACCCTTATGCTTATCTTCTAACTTTTTTACTAGTATAAAGAGATTTAGCCAGTTAAAAATGTTGATTGAATTATCATAATGATAAAATTACCCCCACATGAGAGTCACTATTTTCACTCTCTTCTCCTCCCCTCTCTCTCACGTGCATCGCACACCAATAAATTTTAAGTTTAGTTTGTTGTATAAATAGAAAATTTACTCATAAAATTTAATACATTTTAATAAGGATTCGCTCATAGTAGCATTTTTTTTGGGTAGGTTCTGCTTTGTAATTTTTATTTTGGTAGGTGACATTATTTATCTTAGGCAGGGGCCGCTGAAGCCCTCCCAAAATTTTTTTTAATAAAAAATCCCTATAGTACTTAAGCGGATTGTAGCTTGTGATAAGGGCGAAATTGGGCACTCAAGCCCCCCTAAACTTATGAGACGCGGTAGTCCATGAACTTGGCCCTCAAATTTTTTTTCGGGGCTACACCCCCATTGTTAGCTCGCCCTAATCCTGGCTCCGCACGTGATCTTAGGCTAATAGGAGAGGTTAAGAAATAGGTCAGAACAAATATGGGCCTTTGAGGGGCTAACAACCTACTTAAAATCGAGGCCTCCCAATTTATTTTTTTTACTAGGCAGGCAAGACGTGATCACAAGTCAAACTGTGGCTTGCTAGATAGGGATTTTTGTTTTGGTTTTTTTTTTTTCAAATAAAAAATGCTCATAAATTAGTGTTTTGAAATTCATACTGGACTTGGACTTGTTGGTTGAAGAAGTAAAATGGGAACCGGCCAGTGAATTGGGGCCCGTTTGGCATCATTCCGGATCATTCCCCAGAACAGTCTGATTTTTTTGGAACATTTCTATTCTTAGAACCCGTTTGGATACAATTAACCAAAATCTGTTCTAAGGAATAAAAATGGCAGAATCTCGTTTGGATGAAAAAAAAATAGAATCACATATATACTATAACTTGATTAAAAGACTTATCTAGAGTGAAAGTGAAGCTAGATCCAACTACAAATCTAGGATATATATACCTCTAATAAACAAAATTTACTTTGCTTTTCTTTTTCTTCTACATGAGACACTGATCTAAACCTTACTCACAAAGGACAAAACTTCAAGCGTAAACCTAACATAGTAGAATGTTTAAATTATTCGTAAAAGGATGTATGGTTAACAAGGAGATAGTCCACACACTCGAATCAACTCTTATTCAACTGTAAATTTATTGACCAAACAAGAACTGTAAATCAACTATCAGATATCAATAACCATTTCTATGGGTAGAATCAAAGAACATCATACAGACATTTTAAAATAACCCAACAAAATTGGCAAGCATATAGGTTCAAACATTAAATTGCCATTGCCATTGCCAAACATATAGTTTTTTTTTTTGGTTAACTCAACTATACCACAAGGCAATAGGCAAGACAAAGGAAACACACACACACCATGCACTCACACACATACAACAAAATTGCCAAACATATAGGTTCAAACATTAAATTTAAAATATTCTTAATCCCACATCATAACACAACCAATTGGACAAATAAAATCTGAAATGGAAATTGGGTTTTTCTTTTGTCCTAATTGATAACAGAAACAAATATAATCAGAAGTCCTACATCAACTCAAATCAGATATGTTTCAGATAATTCAGCTGCCTTGTTCCAAGAATTGATGGATTTCAATGGAAACTGTTTGGATTTATCAAATTGAAATAAAAATTCCATAATTTAATGATACTCCAGCCAAAATAAGGTAAAACGAAATCAGAACAACATCTGCATTTTCTCCAACAGATTTGGAAGAAACCCCAAAAAATAATCATTCACATTTCTGGAAGAGGAAACTCCCCATCTATTCACAGTTTTTGGAGAAACCCCCCAAAAAGTTGATTGATCATAGATCTACAAGAGGAAGAAAAAATCCTTCATAGATCTAGAAGAGGAATCCAAAAAAAAATAATTTGTTCACAGATGTGGAAGAGGAAGCCCTCAAAAAATCGATGAAAGATCAAAGATTTGGACTCATCGTCTTCGTTCATGCATATGGGGGTCCGAACAACAAAGAAAAAAGAGTGAGAACGAGAGAGAAGAGTAACTCGTCACTTTCCGGAGACATTACCGGCGTTGTAGTTGCTACCGGAGTTCCAGTCATCTTCTTCAAGTTTCGTTGCTCGGTCTTGAGATCAAAACGACACCTGTGCGTTGAATTAAATCGAGAAAAAAATGAGAGAGAGAGAGAGTACCTTGTCGCCTTCCGGAATTGTTACCGGCGTCAGAAAGAACGGTAGGAAGATCAGTGAGAGAGGCTCTGTGTTGCTCGGTGTTGAGACTTTCAAATAAGAGACTTTGGTCTGTTTTTGTTTTTTCACTTTTTATCGGGAACAATAATGTGCTGTTATTGGGAGCCTTTTTTTTTTTTTTTTTTGTTCCGTAAAAATCGTGTCGTTGGGTACCGTTTATCACTTGGGTTGAGATTGTAACCCATCCGAAACCCGTTTCTCATTCCTTGGGATGTTCTGGAACGCGGAATCATTCCGCAAGAATATGCCAAAAGGCTCTTAGGCTAGTAGGAGAGGTTAAGAAATAAATTAGAACAAACATGGGCCTTCGAAGGGCTAACAACCTACTTAAAATCGAGGCCTCCTAATTTATTTTTTTTACTAGCAAGCAAGACGTGATCACACGTCAAACAATGGCTTGCTTGATAGAGATTTTTGTTTTGGGTTTTTTTTTTAATCAAATAAAAAATGCTCATAAATTAATGTTTTGAAAATCAGACTTGGACTTGGACTTGTTGGTTCAATAGGTAAAATGGGAACCGGCCAGTCAATTGGTTTCCCAAACCGCCAAAGTTGAATTGTTTTAAAAATTGGTTTTAAATGAAAGTAATTCAGTAATTAAACCATCATCAATCTATTTTTTTTGTTCTTTCATCTCAGGTAACCCATTTGAAGCAACCATTTATGAAGGAGAAAAGTGATATACAATCCTTCCTTAGTCCTATATTTTTCTTATTCACAGTTAGAAAGTTACGGATTCAATTCAAATTTTAGAAGAAGTTGCATCGTTATCTGCTTTATGATGATTTGCAACTGCGGCACGCAATCTGGAAAAGTCCGACAGCTATTAAAGTGTAAATGGTAGTTTCGTTATTATACATGAAAGAAGGGGCCTGTATGAGGAACGGAGAAAGTTCTCATCACTGCCAGGTACATGCGCCAACATGTTCTTATCGCGCTGTCACTCTAGATTTATTCAGACCTCAGAGCTCCACAATCAGTCCTGGTTTCAAACCCTAGAAATCTGATTCCATGGATGACCGGAAGGAGGTGAAAACCTCGTTTTCTTTTTGTTTTTCGTCTGCTCTTTGCTTTCTGCTTTGAATTCTGCTTTATTAGTTCATTTTCTGTGAGGTTTTGTGGTACTGATGGATTTTGAAATGAAATAGGTTAATGATCGCTTGTTTGATCTTGAAAATGAGTTTTCTTTTATGTTCTAAAGAGGTTTGAATCTCGATTTTCTTATTATATTTTGTTTGGAGTTCGAGTCCATGCCTCGCGAACTTCATTTTGGAGAGATTTGAAGGCTTTCTGACTTTGAAAACAAGTTAAAAATCTGAGTTTTAGGAGTTCATTATGCTGTTCTTTCTCTAAAGTAGCCTTGCTGTATCTAACTTCGAGTTTCCATTTTTTTTTTCTTAGCTTGATAACGTTGAGAATCGGCTAACTGTTGCTTAGTCTATAGATCTGCGTGGAGTTTTAAGGCTGGAAAAAAAAAAATTCAGGATCTTTTTTATTTTTTCGCATCACATCGATCTCAAATTTTGAAATCGTTCTGTTTTTCCATTTGAGAGAATCTAAGAAGCAAAAACATCATTTTTCTTTTAAAATGGCGAGAATAGGTCGAAGGTGTCACTTTTTAAGGATCATGAGCTGATCAAGTTAATGATCGTCCCATTTTTTTCTCATTTCTCATTTCGTTTTCACTCGTATGTAGAAGAATTTGGTTCTTTTTATCTAAAGACAGGAATTTTAAGGCTCATGTTTTTGAAGCCTTTCTCTCTCTACAGATTTTCTAACTTCGATTTTTTAAAAACAAAGTATTAGATTCATTAATGAAATAGAAATGTGTTTTTAAGTTATGCGGGGGTTTGATTTAATATGTGCAGAAGAACGCATCGTGGATGTCCGTGCCTCAGTTTGGGGACTGGGACCAGAAGGGAGCCATGCCTGATTACTCCGTGGATTTCTCGAAAATAAGAGAGAATAGGAAGCAGAACAAGAGGGATATCTCAAGAGCCAGTCTCGGAAATGAAGAAGAGCTCATCTCCAACAACAGAAGCGATAACGATCCTCACCAGCTCCAGCTTAATGACCACCCAAATCTCCAAAATCACTCTCCAACTGTAAGATTCTCTTTGCTAGCTGGAGCGTTATCAAGTACTTTTCTTTTTCTTTTGTGGAACTTTATCTAGCACTTGTATAGCCTACTTTCAATTTCTCAGAATAAGAGCATCAAGCATCTCCAATGTAAGTCTTCAAAATTGTAACGACCCCAAAACCCCACCTTGGACATAATGAGACTTTGGGTCCGCTATATTACTTATTCCTGCGTAACCTCAATGACAAAAGACATAACTAAAAGATAAATACTCCAAAATGCAACTATAAAATTCTTTTAACATAAAAGGTCTTATTCAATATATCATAAACCAATATGTAACGACCCGGAATTTTAATACAATAAAATTATGTGTTTATGGGTCCTTAATGGAGGTTAATTAGTTAATTATTTGTTAAATTAATAAAAAGTGAACTTTGCTCGAGATTGAAGTGCACCGAGGAAATCTCAGTATCGTTTAGCGAAATTCGCACACAGTGTGTCGGTCGACTGCCGGGACACACCCCTATCGTATCGGTTCCGTCATGTACCATTTCACGGGACCGCGGGGCCATTATGTGTGATAAAATTGAGAAAAACAGGAACTTTTCATACTTCCAGAAATTAAGTGGGACCCAATATTTGTTAGAGATCCTAATAGAAATCCGTGCGTGCGTTGACACTAATGCGTGTCAGTCGGCCGTGGGGACTAATGTCTGTCGTCTCGGCAGTTATTTATCTCAAACGAAGAAACGGCAGCCTATTTTGTATTTGAAATAAGGAAATTAGTGGGTTTTGCAATTTTCTTCCGGACTAAAGTGTAGCTGTCAGAACTCAGTATTTTTCCCCGAAATTTTTACAGTATGTGTCGGACTGCTCCAAGCTCGGTCACCTAAAGTTTCGTCAAAATCGGATGTCATTAAGTAGGATTACGGAGGCCGTATATGCGAGAAAATACGGAATAATAGTCAAATGGTCAACCCGTTGACTTGGTCAACGGGGACCATTAATGGTGGTCATGTGCATGGCACATGACCCTTGCATTATAAATAGGGGGCAGCCCCTTTTAATCTCACGGTTTTGCAACAGTGAGAGATTTCTGCCACAACAGATTTTAGAGAGAGAAAGTGAGGAGAGAGAAAGAGGAGAGAGAAAGAAGAGAGAAGTGGGTCCTTGAGGTTTTTCGACGTCCTCGACTCGTTGGCGGCGTCCGTTTTTCTCTCCGGCGTCTCGTTTTGCGTGTAGAGAGAGAAAAAAAGGTAGAGAGAGAAAGTGGTGAGAGAAAGTTGCATGCGCTCTACCCCGGGGTTGATCGTCGTTGGGAACGCGTTGGTGACATCCGTTTTTGCCTACGAGGCCTCGAAACGCGTGAAACAGTAAACCCCTCTCTTTTCTTCTCTTTTTTCCGCTTATTTTGTTATATTATTTCATGTGATGTTTATGCATGTCTTTTGACGTGAATGAAAAAGGGGCGGAACCCCTATGTGATGTTGTGATTTTATGTGGTCCCTCGGGAAGCCCAGATCGGGTCCCAGGTAAATTGTATCGCCACTCTAGGGTGACGAAAAATTGTTTTGCATGTCTTTTAAGGCTATGGAGACATCCATTAGCTTGAAAACGCTCCCTAATGGGACGGTGTGTTACTGGAGTTAGTTCACGGGCGCAAGGCCCAAATATTTCAGTTAATCAAGCGAGGCTTGAGTTAACTGGGGTTAACCTGTGGCTAGAAAATCTAACTAGGGTTAAGTATAGTCCGTGGTTCCTCTTTGACTAGGTCAGGAGAGACGGTGTCCAGCATGGCCCGGCGTTCCTCCGTGACTGATAGTCGGGAGATGTCGGTCTGTTTGTCTAGGACGTCCGTGGTGCCTCTTGGACTAGGTCAGGAGTGGCGGTGTCCTGCATGGCCCGTGGTTCCTCCGTGACTGGTAGTCAGGAGATGTCGGAGTCCAAGGGAGTTTAAAGTGGCTAAACATCAGATAGTGTATAGTCCGGGGTTCCTCTCTGGGTGGGTTAGAAGATGTCGGCACCGTGTCTATCGGGATCCCTTCTTGGTGGAACGTCAGGAGATGTCGGCATTGGTATAGATGTCGGGGTTCATCCGTAGACTAGCCAGAAGATGACGGTAGGCAGGTTGGTCGGGGTTCCTTCATAATTGATACCCAGGGCGATGGCGGCGAATACACGGTAGATGTGGCCAGTCAATTGAATGGAAAAATGTTCTTATTGGGTGAATGCTCATGTTGTGTGTGTAAGCTTCAGATACGAAATGGTCTGAATTAGTATACTCAGGGTTAATGTATTTGTCTGAGTTGGTGGACTCATGGTTCGGTATGGAATCATCGGATTCCAGGTGAGTTGGGTTGGTATACCCAAGGTTTGGTCATGTTCAGGTGAAAGCCGGAACAACGTGTGTGAATCTAAATGAATCAATGTATTATGGTTATGATTTAGAGATTTTAAGCTAAACATTTGTGGGCTGTGGCCAATTAATAGAGTCTTAGGACTCGAAATGAAACATGATTGATGATCGAAACGATAATTTGGTAATATAATACATTCATAACTGAACCTCATAATTAGAAAGTAATGTGAGGTCGGGAACCTCTGTTAGGTGACGTAACCCTAAGTGACCTTAGGTCACAATTTATTATATACTGTTCTATTTTACTGTAACATGCAAATTGAACTGCTTATTATATCATTATTGATGCGTGTTATTATGTGAAAAATAGTTTAAAAGGATTGTGGTTTTATTGGGTTTCATAGCTCACTGACTTTTTGTGTCAGCAGATCTTAGAGCTGCTGACTAGTAAGTGAAAAATCTATCTGGATATTTTGGAAGCTTGTACAAGTTGTACATGGCGTGATAGAGACGCCTACTTTTGTAAAAAAAACTTGATGTAAATAATACAGGTATATGGTTTGTATGATGGCTATTGTGATGACAGATATTATTTGCTTTTTGGGAGCATCTGATAAATGTTTAAATTTCCCGTATTTTTGCGGGTAAAGTCTTCCGCTTGCATGATTTGACGAACGGACACGCGTCTCGGAACTTGATTCCCTAGGCGCGGGTTCGGGGCGTCACACAATATATGTCCAAATCCATAAACATGAACTAAAGCAACATCTACCATAAAAGCCTCAAGTCTAATACAAATTCTCTCCCAATAAAACTGATTTGAAAAGAAACTAATAATACGGGGACTGGTCAAGGTTCTAACCACCCTCAACGAAGGGATCACCTTCCATTTCTGCTTCTTCTTGATAGGCTTCCTCAACCCACGGTGCACCTGCAAACTGGTGCACCTGCAAACTCTTGACTCTAAACCTGAAGACAATAACAGGTCGACTGAGCCTTGAAACGCTCAGCAGATATCCAATCTAACTAATAGTAGTAATAATATATGTACATGCTCAATATCCATTTCATGCGAAAATTACGTAATCAATAACAATTCCTTATAACCTGTACATAATCAGAGTACGGAAACATGTGAGCATACCCTGACATCATCTTGACTCGTGTACTTGTGTGACTCTTGGACTTATAGTATGAATTTCATGCATGCTTGTTTTCCCATAAAATAATAATTGAAGTCTTTGTATTAAACCAAGTCCCTAGAGTTTTTAGATACCAAATGTCCATGATAATTATCCAGGACTTGAAATCTTATCCATCGAGAGCATCAACGATTACCGGAGCTATTTGAGATATCAGGGTCCTTGTAAAATCATGTAGTGTTCTTGTACTTTTTCTTGGTACTCATATACTTGTATTTCAATGTCCAGTGTTTAGTGTCCATGCAATGTCTGTGTCATGTTGGTGTACACGGGAGACTTGTAATCTATCACACATGTGAACTTGTGCTTAAGTGTCGTGATTAATATCCGAACTCGGTCATTGCCTAGATTTCCATCTTCTGGCTAATAAATTCTGCTAGGTTATATCTCCCTAGTTAGAGAATTCTTGACGTGGAAGACTTCCTTTAGGCTTTGGCTTATCCGAATGTCAATCACCATGTAGTATAGATATGATATAATTTATCATGACATGCATTTATATCTCTTGAACATACTTAAACAATTTCAATAACATCATTTTTACATTTTACAATTCAAAGCATTCATATTAATATATCTAATCCATTATCCGTGAACCATTGCCTTTCCTACATTATTCTCACTCTTATCATCTCTTCATATCCATCCACAAAACCATAACCATACAATCAAAACTCATCTATTATCATTTCCCTTTCTCCACAAATCATATCCATACCATTCAACTCATCCATTATCATTTACATATATCCAATTCAATATAAACATCATCACATACTTTAATATAATATTAATTCCCTTTATCACGTTTCACAAAATCACCAAATATATTTAATAACTCATTTTAAATCTCAAGCATAGTAATCAACTCATTTTCATAATGAACATTCGTTCATTTAATAATCTTATCTAATCATGTAAAATCATACAATAGATCAATAATTGAGTTAGATTAGAAGGGATATCAACCTTTGAGATTTTCCCCTTAGATCCAAATCGCTGGATGAAGCTTCTTGAAGCTTCAGGGTTGATCTCCAAGCTAATCTTCTTCTCCCTTGAGTAATTTCTTCCTCTTCAAGCTAAAATCCTTTTGAAAACCTAGGATTTTCTCTCATCTTTTGCTAAATTTGGTTAGAAATTAGAGCTTAAAACCTTTGAATTAGAAGTGCTATTTATAGCCTAAGAGTTTAAAACCCTGATTTTCGTAACTCTTTTAAAAACCTGAATCGCGATTTGCCATCGATCGTCATATTGGGCGATCGATTGTTGTTCGTCTGGAGATCGATCATCGCATCAGTTGCGATCGATCGTCTAAGAAACCGAAGCTTCCCAAATTTTCTGGTTCTGGACGATCGATCGTCACATTAGTGCGATCGATCGTCACATTAGTGCGATCGATCATTGCACAAAACAGGGGCTTACCCAAATTTAAGGTTCTGAGAGATCGATCGTTCTCATGCGATCGATCACAGACTCTGATTTTTCACCCTCTTAACACTTAAACATTTAAATCATTCTACATCGCTTAGATATAATTAAAATATGCCAAAAAACATAACAAAAGATCAAATTTTCCTTATTAAACAAGATAGATCAGGAAAATCAGATTTGGGTCTCCACAAAAATGCATATCCAAAATGACATCTTCTTCAAATTTGGAGATGTTGGTCCCTCTAAAAAGTTTTTTCAACTCCAATCCACCCCCTCTCCAAAACACTATTCAGTCTCTAAATCGCTATCCATTTTTTTTTAATTCTCCACTTTTCCTTCCAAACTTAACTAGTCACCACTTTTCATCCAAAATTAAATAATTCATCCATAAAATTGTCACTATTGATTAAAAATAAATAATTCAGTGTTCGACATGAACAGATTAAAAAGAACACTGTTTAAGTTTGCATCTTTTAATTAAAAAAATTGTCAAAAATACATTAAAACAAGACTAGTGAAATCACAAACATTAGTTTAAAAAAAAAAATTAAAAGCGTTAATAAGGTGGTAAGTCATCTTCCCCGTATCCCCTTTGATACTGGCTAACTGAAATCACCGTGACTAAAGGTAGCCGATGATCTACCTACTTGGGAATCACGAGAATTTGTCTACAATTTCTAATTTCTCACCTAAAAAATATTCATGTTCGATTGGAATGCTTATAGAATTAAGGTATTTTTCCATAAAATCTCGCTTGCCTTTCACGTTGAAGCTGTGATTAGTCAAACTCATTTTTAGCTTGTAACATCATGATATTGTAACGTATGGTTGCATTATTATTCATTTGAGTAAACCATTCTTTCCTTTTTATTTCTCCTCTTTTCCAAGTTTCAAGGATTGCACGATTTTTTTCGAACATACCAACAATGAGCTAACTCTTGTTAGCTGTTAGCCTCTTTCTCATCTTTTTTTTTCCTTCCCATAGGGTGACTAGAAGAATCAATGAACACTTCGATTGGCGTTCGCTTATCTTCAACTACATTCAAGTTAACAAATAATGACGTTTTCGGAGATTTGGATGTAGGAGTCATCGTTTAAGACCTTTCAGAGTACTCAAATCTTTGTCGTTGTTGGGGTATAACATTAGCTCACTTCTCGGCATCCTTAAGGATGAGTTACAAATGATCAAATAAAAACCCTTTTTTTCTCATCCAGATCTCGGCAAATAAGACTTTGGCATTACTCAACTACAAATTATACAAAAGAAGTCGATTCTTTTTTAAAAAAAAATAGTCGAGCAAGTATAAAATTGCATTTTTTTATAACTAATTGAATAAATACTTACAATATCTAACTTAGAAGCACAATTTGGATTAAGATTTTTGAGTTGATGAATGCATCCCCGAAATTTGTTGATGACCTTCATAATCGAATACATACGACATTAGATTGACTTCGGTGTTCGAGATGCTTAGCCATAGTTGAGTACGACTTTCAAAAATTTCAAAAATATGCTCTATAATCTATCTTTTTTTCGATTGACCCCGAATATGAGATCTTGAGAAATCTCAAACCATGCGTTACATAGGATCTTGTCTTCTTTAATTGAAAATGATCGATCACGAATCGGGGACTTTGCACTGGAACTTAATCCAATCGACTGAGATAAATTTATGATGACATTTCTATAAAGAGGTTGAATGCAAAAGAAGATTATAGTATTGAAAGAGAAAAAGTTGTGATTTTATAAGAGAAATATATCACTATTTATAGAGTATTTATTGTGAATTGTGTTGATAAATCCAATGATTAAAATGAGTTGTCCTTTACATCCAATGGTTATCATTAGAAGTTATGAGTTTTTTAAGTCTTGTGTTTGATGGATAAGACTTGTCAAAGATGTGTTGAATAAAGTGTAATTACAAGTTGACAATCCTATGGTGGAGATTTGTCTACTTTATAACCAATGGTTAGCATGAGAAGTTATGCGTTTCTTAAGTCTTGTATTTGATGGACAAGACTTGTCAAAGATTCATTTGATAGAGTATAACAATAAGTTGAGAATCTTATAGTGGAGATATCTTCTATTTTATATTTAATGATGGAGATGTGTTCTACGAATTTTTTTTTTGTCATTAATTCTCTCATATAACGTCAACACATCATAAACTCTACTTCACTATGTTACTCACCCAAATTTGTTGTAACTCTCTCACAGTCATCTTGAGCAATGAGTTCCAGAATATGCTAATCTCATCTGCTATTTTCAAATTTTGAAGACTTAACATATTTCTCTATCACATTCCCCTAATTATATAGCAGAAATAACAGAGTGAGAGGAGGAACACGCATTGTTAATTGGTTGATGTCCCAAACAACAACTTAATAGCTCACTCTCTCGAATAGGATGATCAACCGAAACATAGAAGCTTAGTTCCTAGATAGGTTATACTCCACCGAGGGAGGGAAGAAGGTCATCTTCGATTATAGAATAACTACTTTTCCGAAAATTCCATGTTTGGAGAAAAATTATTTCGTATACCATTTTCAATGTGCTATTCCTCTGTATTGTCGACGCAGTCAAAGATCATGACAATTCTTTCATACAAAAGAAAGATGATATTGATAGACTTGGATTATCTACTTTGTAAAAAGTAATTGATGTGTTTCGAATATTGGCGTATGAAGTATCGACAAATTCCACCGATGAATACGTAAGAATTGGCGAAAGAAAGTGAGATCAATATGTAACAATTCTTACGTATTCATCAATGGAATTTGTCGATGCTCCATATGTCAATATTCAAAACACAACTGTTTCTTTTTTACAAAGTAGACAATCCAAGTCTACCAATATCATATTTCTTTCGTCAATTCTTACGTATTCATTGGTGAAATCTATCGATGCTTCATACGCCAATATTCGAAACACAACCGTTACTTTTTGTGAAGTAGACAATCCAAGTCTACCAATACCATCTTTCTTTTGCATGAAAGAATTGTCATGACCTTTGATTGCGCTGACACTACGGAATAATAGACTTCGTATTCAGAATCGTTTACGAAATAAAATTTCTCCAAACATGAGATTTTCGAAAAAATAGTCATTCGATAATCAAAGATGACCTTCCGTCCTACAGTGGAGTACTGTATGTCCAGGAATCGAGTCTCTACGTTTCGGTTTATCGTCCTCTTCGAGAGAGTGAGCTATTAAGATGTTGTTGGAGAAATATGTTCATCTTTGGAATTTGAAGACGGTAAATGAGATTGGCCTGCTTTGGAACTCATTGCTCAAGATGAATGTGAGAGAATTCCAATAAATTTGGGTGAGAGTAAGATGGTGAAGTAGAGTTGATGATGTGTTAGACAATTTTTTTTTGAAACTTTATAAGAGAGAAATCGATGATGAGAAATAATTTCGTTGAACACCTCCACTTGTGGTTACACTCTATCCAACACATCTTTGATAAGTCTTGTCGATAAGACAAGAAACTAATAAATTTCCATGTTAACCATTAGATATAAAGTAGAAGACATCTCCACCATAGGATTCTCAACTACTCTATCCAATGGATCTTTGGTAAGTCTTGTCCATCGAACACAAGACTTAAGAAACCCATAATTTTTCATGCTAACCATTGGATATAAAATAGAAGACATTTCCACCATAGGATTTTCAACTTGTGGTTACACTCTATCTCATACATGTTTGACAAGTCTTGTCCATCAAGAACAAGACTTAAGAAACGTATAACTTCTCATACTAACCATTGGATGTTAAGTACAATTCATTTTAACTATCGGATTCATCAATACAATCTACAACAAATACTCTATAAATAGTGACATCTTTCTCCTCCAAAATCACAATTATTTCTCTTTCAATACTATAATTTTCTTTTGTATCCAACCTTTCTATAGAAATTTCATCAAACATGAATTTCCCTTAGTTGGTTGGACAAAGTTCCGGTGTAAAGTCTACGATTCGTGGTCGATCATTCTCAAGTGAAAAAGACAAGATCCTATGGTTAGTATGAGAAGTTATACGTTTCTCAAGTGACTTGACATTTCCCAAGATCCCATATCCCGGGCCAATAAAAATTGATAGATTATGGGAGCATATTTTTGAAAGTCGTAGGCCTAACTGTGGCCAAACGCTTTGAATACTGAAGTCTCTCCAATGTCGTATGTGTTCGATTATGAAGGCCATCAACACATTTCGGGGATGCGTTCGTCAAGTCGAAAATCTTAATCCAAGTGGTGCTTCTGAGTTGGATATTGTAAGTATTTATTCAATTAATTATGAGAAATACAATTCTATACTTACTCGACTATTTTTTTATTAAAAAAAATTGACTTTTTTTTATACTATTTGTATCATTTGTTGCCTATCTTTAAGGATGCCGAGAAATGAACTAATGACATTTCCTAACAATGACAATGGTTTGAGTACTTTGAAGGTTCTCAAACAGGGACTCCTACATCCAAATCTCTATGAATGCCATCATCCGTTAACTTAAATGCAGATGAAGATGAGTAAACGCCAATCGAAGTGCATATTGATTCTTCTAGTCGCCCTATGAGAAGGAAAAAAGAAGAGATGAGAAAGAGGCTAGCAACTAATAAGAGTGAAGATCTGCGGGTGGTGCTAGGATGGTGTCCTTGAGGGAGAGTTGTAGGTTAGGTGTAAGGTAGTTCTTGGTTTCAGTGTTTTGTGAGTTTATTACCTTGTAAACTCTCTTGGCTTGCTTTGCTCTTGTATCCTGCTCTTCTTTTTATAAAATTGCTTTACTGATAAAAAAAAAACTGACGAGTGAGCTCATTGCTGGTTTGTTCAAGGAAAATCATGCAATCATTGGGACTTGAAAAAGAGGAGAAATAAAAAAGAATGAACGATTTGCTCAAATGGATAAAGATGCGATTATGCGTTACAATGTCATGATGTTACAAGCTAAAAATGAGAGTAACAAGTTACAACTTTAACGTGAAAGACGAGAGATTTTATGGAGAAAAATTTTAATGCTATAAGCGATCTAGTCAAATGTGAATATTTTTTAGGCAAAAAATTGAAAATTGTAGAAAAAAGGACTCATGATTCCCAAGTAGGTGGATCATCTGTTACCTTTAATCACAGTAATTTCAGTAGCTTTAATCAGTATCAAGGTGGATACGGGGGAGATGACTTACCACCTTACTAACGCTTGTAATTTGTTTTTGTTAAACTAGTGTTTGTGATTTCACTAGTCTTGTTTTAATGTATTTATGTTAATGTTTTTAATTAAAAGATGGAAACTTAACTATTCTTCTTTTTAATTTGCTAATGTCGAACAATGAATTATTTATTTTTAATCAATATTGACAATTTTATGGGTGAATTATTGAGTTTTGGAGGAAAAGTGATGAATAATTTAGTTTGGGAGGAAAAGTGGGGAAAAAAGCACATGAGTTCTTTTTAAAAAAATGAATAGTGAATTGGAGATTGAATAGTGTTTTAGAGACGGAGTGAGTTGAAGTTAAAAAACTTTTTAGTGGGGCCCAACATCTCCAAATTTGGAGAAGATGCCATTTTGAAGACTTGCGTTGGAGATGCTCTAATAGAGTAGTATCAGGTGGGTGCTAGTCTCATTCAGCTCTTATTGCACTATCCCCTTTTTGGGTCAACAAGACTAAGATTTTGTATCATATGTGGGGCCTACCACAAAAATCCTTGTGCTCCATAAAAAAAGGAAGAAAGCAATAAGAGAGTGTGCTAGCAAAATCCGGTTATTATTTGTGGTGAGTGCTTAAAAGAATATGATTAGTAGCTTGCACGTGGTAGGGTGGTGGGAGTGAATGAAACTTGGCAAAGCCAGGTTACATAGGACCAATAGCACGTTCACACGTTAGAAAAAAATATGAAGTTTTTTTAAAATGTGCATATTTAATATTTTTCTAATGTGTCTGGTATGCTATTAGTCCTTTGTAACTCTACTATAAATTGTTGCCAAGTTTCACTCTATAGGAGTGCCTGCGGTGATAGGTGTAGTGGGTCTAGATCTTTATCAGGTAGTAAAATGTGATGGAGATGTAGGCCGAACAAACAAGATTCACTACGAGAGGGTGGCTACAAAAGACCTAAACCCTAAACCAAGCTTTCTTTTTGGGTGTCATGTCAGCATTTTTTAAAATCTAAGAAGGGAGGAGTTAATGCTAATTTGTTGTAGTGGGAAGAGTTTTTTTATGGTTGTTTTCATTATTAGGGTTTGAACCTTAACACTATCCTAAAACACCATTCTCGCTCTAACATGTTAGCATTAACTCCTTAGGATTCATGTTTCCCTCCATAAGTTTTAGAAAATGCTGACGTGACTCCCAAAAAATAAGCTAGGTTTAAGGTTGAACCAACCCGAGCTCAGTTCAGCTTGATCAAACTCAAGCTAAACCAAGTTTTTTTTTTGGTGTCTCCATAAGTTTTAGAAAATACTGACGCGACTTCCAAAAAACAAGCTAGGTATAAGGTTGGGCCAACCCGAGCTTGGCTTGACTTTAATTAAGTTCAAGCTCGATCAAGCTTGTTCAAACCTGAACACCCGAGTTCAAATCAAGCTTAAGCTAAGCCCAAATTGAATTAGAGCATGTTCAAGCCAAGCTCAAACTTGGCCAAGCTCGGTTTTGCTCGGCTCGAATACAGGTCTAGGGAGTACCATTAGCATTCCCTTTCCTCTTCCTTATTTGTAGTGGCCATTATGCGACCTTGGGATCAGTTGTTAGTGTTAGGGAGTGAGGATTTGTTGGTAGTGTTAGTGTTAGAAAGTGGAGTGAGTCATCATGCCACATCACCACTGGAACTTTCATCTATCTAGTGAGAGTTGTATCCATTGCTTCAAATTCGAATTTGACAATTAGGGGGTTTCAATTGATCCTTTCCGGAGAATTAGATTGTCATGTCAGTCTTGAACTAGTTGTTGCTTCTCCAATTGTTGCTTTTCCATGGAAAGGTTCTAGGGTCTCATCGTAATGTGATGGGAACCAACTTTATTGATAATGCTTAATGATCACAATGAGATAGATTGTTGAAAACTCTCAATCTGGAATGATAATCATTAGAATCCTAATCTATTCAAGAAACCTATCTAAGATTGTTATTGAGATACAATGAGAATGATACAGTATATCTCTTCACTTTATTACAAGAGATTTTAATTCCCTAATGCTCTCTCTCAAACACATGTGGATTGTAAGATCTTCATAAGTTTGACAAAAATCATAGCCTGGCTATCGTTGTTAGATCTCCATTGCATGTGTTGATGCCGCCTGGATGTGGTAGAACCGAGATAGAGCATGGATGAGCCTCTTATGGGCTGAGGAAAAAAAATAGAAAATAAAAAGAGAAAAGACTATGGCCAAAGGTAAAGAATGTAGCCTCTAGCGAGCCAGAGATGAGGGCCCTAATGGGCCACATAAGGGGCCTCTAATGGGCCAAGGACTGTGCCTCTAATCGGCCAAACATGTGGAGCTTCAATGGGCTGAATGAAAGAAAGGGCCTCTAAAGGCTAGCGCAAGTGGGCCTCTAGGTCAGGAGAAGTCGGACCTCTGCGAGCCAAAAGGAAGAGCTTCTAATTGGGCAAACATGGACCTCTATGGGCATAAAGAAAAGAAGACTGCAGTGGGGTCTATCTAGGCCAAAAAGGAAGTTTGGTGGTAGGCTGGAATGATGAAAGCATAGAAGATAGCATATTAGATGTGCATGCGAATTTGAAATACACTAACAACTTGTAAAGGTGGAAGAACAACGTAACAATAAAAGAGAGAAGGTAAAGATAAGGTTTAAGGTAGGACTATGTAATGGCTCAAAATCTAGTGCGCTAAGATTAAGATTGGATTAACAATAACAACGAAAATCATAAAATAGCAATCCTATCACAAATATCTAGTCAATAAAATTAAAGAGAGCAAATTTTAAGGATTCAGGCCACATCACAAACTTATAATACGGCCCTAGTTATATATGGAGGATTGTATGGAAGTCCATGCTTCCACAAGTTTAGGGATTAGCTCTTAATTCAATGCAGATTTTCTAATCCTTTCCGGGGTTTCAAAGGTTGAAGGATTTTGGTCTTGGGATTTTAATTTTTAGGGTTTTGGAAATTCGATGTAATAAGGTTTGGAATTGAATGAGGGTTTAGGGGTATAACTATTCTAGGGTTTTGCAATGGCAGGAAATCTGTAATAGCAGTTGGGACTGCATTATGGCTGGGGTATGGAGGCTGTAACTGCAAACAAATTAGGGAAAAGGCTTTGGCAATCGAGGGACAAGTTTGGGGAAGGTAGATAGGGCTGGGATAGTTTAAGAATATGGGTGTAGGCTTGTGGCAGCAACTAGGGATGGGACTAGGGTTTGCGACAATGCTTGACAGGGCTGGGAATGGCTTTAGGTGGCTGCGGCAATCAAGGTCAGCAGGGGCTAGTGCAACTGGTGGCAGAGTTGGGAGGTGGAAAAAATGGGTGACAGCAAGGAGAATTGCAGAGGGGCTGTGGCTGAGGGGAAACTGCAGGAGGGACCTGCGGCTGAGAGGAATCTGCAGGGGAAAGGTTGTGGGTGGTTGCGGAAGTCAAGGTATTAAACTTCGGCTTCAGTATAAACTTCGGTTGTTAAAGAAGTTCACTCAATTCGAGGAAGTTTAAGGAAGTGTGAGGAAGTTATATAAAAATTAAAGAAGTATAGGAAACTTTTAGGAAACATTGGAATTTTAAGATGAAACTTTAGATATTCAATATTTAGGCATAAATACACATGTAGAATTCATTATATTACTAGATGCAAGTTTGTAGAGTATCAAATGTGTGAATCATATTAGGTGATATGTGATGTCTGTTTGTTTATGCTGTAATTTCTTTTTGATATTTCTCTATAATGTCAAATTTTTCTAACTATATTATATTCTCTTTATTAAGTGAAGGGAATATGTAAGGATATTTAAGTAATATTGAGTGAATTTTATATATTATTTTTTGGTAAAATAAGTTATATTATTTTGAAGATGTTATTATGTATATTGTTTAAAATTATTAGCTATTAATAATAGTAATATAACATTATTAAAATTTAGAACTGATATTAATTTATGAAATACTATTAATAAACTATTTAATTTTTTTTAGTATTACCAAAAAAGCCTTATTAGCATAATCATATTATATGAATATTAAGTGAAAAGAAAAAATACATGTAAAAATATTATTAGAATAATAAAATAACAATTTATAAATATAATAAAATTAATATTAGCAATACTATGAATGGATCACAACATGTCTTTCCTTAAAACAAGGAGATTGAATCACAACCAATTATGTTGAACAATATAATTTTAGAGAGTTCAATCGTATCCACAGGCCAACACGTGTCTATTTTATCCCATATTAATCGTGGTTAAGATTCATTAGTCCGTGGGGTTCAACAATATAACTTTGGTTTTTGTAAAAAAATACTATAAAAATATTTAACTCTGGTTAGGAATTATAAACCCTTGTGGTTAAATTTTTTTTTTACCAATACCAATTTATATTATTGAACCCCAAGGGTTAGTGAATCTTAACCACGGTTAATAGGTACATGTAGTGCCTGTGGGTGTGATTGAACTCTCCTCGAGTTCAATCGCAATTGGTTGTGATCCAATCTAATGATGGTTTAGAGCTAAGTAGCTTACGACTTACCATTTGTTGGGTGCTCAAGAAACAAAAAGAAGATGGGAGTGGTAATAGCATTACCCATACCCTTTTAATACTTAAGTTAAAATGTTAAAACCCAAACCTAATTCTTCTCATTCACGAAATGGAAATGGAAATGGGAGAGGGAGAATGAGAGAAGTAGAAAAAACTTAGGGTTTGGCTCCTTGCAAGCGGCGATGGTGGTGGCGACGACGATGGCAGGTGATAGAAAACTAGATTTCTATTCCTTTAGGTTAGTATCGCCTAAACCTATTCCTCCTCAAATTCCTCTTCCGAGTGCTGCTCTCTCTCTCTCTCTCTTTTTGTAGGTCTATCATTCTTTTTCTTTTGGTTAGTGGGACTGATTTCAGTCTGCAAATCTCTCAGAACTCAAAAATGTAAATTTTCAATTTTTTTTAAACGTTTCTGTAGACTTCGGTGAACTTCCACTGAAATTAAGTAATTTTTCTAATAAAATTTTCGGTTTCGATCGAAGTTAACCGAATTTTACCGAAGTTAACCGAATTGAGTCGATTTTTAACACCTTGGCGGCAGTGGAGAAGATGGCTAGGGTTTCAATGGATTAGGGTTAGGGGTTAGGTTGGTTAGGATTTTCAATAAATAATAGAAAAATAGAAAAGAACAATGGAGAACTGAGAGAAAATAGAACATACCTTAGACTTTTGAGAATCACTTCAATGGCATCACACTAAACTCCAATGACATCACACCAAGTCCAATTACCGGAGAATGCTCAAAAGTTTTTTTTTCATTCATAAAATCAACTTAACTAAAATTTAGTGCTAAGGAGGGGTTAAAATAGGTTTAAACCCTAATTGTCAAATTAATGAAAAGACTAAAATACCATAGTAATGAAAAGACTAAAATGAGTGCAAATCTTCTAGTCGGTCTCTAATATCAAAATTGGTATTCCTATTAGGGGCCACCTACCCAATGAAATTTGTCCACCTCAAAAGCCCTCTTACATGCTCATTTAATGCTTTCAGCTCAAACAAAGGGCAGATAAGTAAAATACTTAATGCCCTTTTGTCTTCATATACGTATCTCCCTACTTCCTACTTCGCCTGTAGCCCAACCTTTGTTAATAAATTACTTTTAATGCCATTTTTTATTCTCATATCCCTTATCTCTCCACTTATGCTTATAGCCCAATGTTCTTTCTCTTGAACTATGGTTAATAAAATTTAGCCCCGATGATTAATTTTTTTAATCTTTCCCTAAAACTCAATGTTAGATGCTTTAACCCTAAAGGTTATTGAATCTTAACCATAATTAAAGAGAGTTAAAAGGGGAGATGTTAATTTTTAATTTTTTTTTTTCTAAAAACCAAGGTTAGATGCGTTAAACCCTAAGGGTTAGTGAATCTTAACCATAGTTAAAGAGAGTTAAAAGGGACACGTTAATTTTTTTAAATACCAAGGTTAGATTCTGTAACTCTTAAGGGTTAGTGAACCCTAAACAAAGTTAATGGGAGTTAAAAGTCGGTTAAATTTTGATAATTTTTTTCCTAAAAACCAAGGTTAGATGCTTTAACCCGAAGGATTAGTTGATCTTAACCACAATTAAAGCGAGTTCAAAGGGGACATGTTACATTTTAATTTTTTAAAAAAACCATGGTTAAATGCTTTAATCCTAAGGTTTAGTAAACCTTAACCACGGTTAAAAGGACTTAAAAGACACGTTAAAGGGAGTTAAAAAGGGACAAGTTAATATTTTTTCTAAAAACCAAGGTAAGATGCTCTAACCCTAAGGGTTAATGAATCTTAACCACCGTTAAAGGGAGTTAAATGGGGACACATTAATTTTTGGGTGGTGTTTGGCGCATCTCACTATTTACTTATTACACCCCAAGCTTAAAACAAAAGAGAATAAAATTTTCAATTATGCCTAAAAAATATTTATAAGACAGAAATGTCCTGTCTCTTCTTCTTGAAGACTCCAACTAATGGCCCTACAACCCCTCTTACTCCGGCAAAGCCCTGACAACCCTCTCACTTCGGCAAAGCTCCAGCAACCTTGTCACTCCAGCAAAGCCCCGTCCACGCTCTCCTCTTCCTTCTTCATGTCATCTTTGACCAACTAATTCTCTAGCAATATCAACAAAAACATAAACCCTAATATCTATCTCATTACAATCAAACCCCTTCTATGACCTCTCATTACTTCCTTTTTAAAATCCTAGCGGGGATTTTAGGATCATGCCTTTGTTTGGAATTCTTTCTGAAACATGCTTTGATGATGTGCTTTAATTTGGAGAGAATGGTCTCTTTGATAACCAAAGAATCATCTGCCCTAAGATTTAAAAGGGAAAAAATGATGTTGATGATTAGATCGACCAATACATGGATTTGGGTTTTTACACTCGCAATATGAATTTCGAACTTCTCATCCATCTGTTGTCCCATGGTTCATGGATGGGTACTCCTCGATTTACAATAGCGCAAAACGTCATGTAGATAGTTGAAAGCTTGCAATCGTCTAGAACTAGGGCTATCAATAAGCGATCAGAATACACCCGCTGGTATGCTAAATGGTTGACCGGAAGAAGATAAAAATAACAAAGGGGTTATCGGGCAGCCATTTCGGTTCTTAAGCTTCTGTATAAATGTTTTAGTTGGAGACTACAAGACGAAGAAGATGGGCAATATCGTAATTGCACTTTTTGTTTTATGCATACTGAAATTTTTAATTAGTTTTTTAAATTCTGGGGGTGCAATCATCATATTTTGAGGTGCGCGTAGCTCCACCCTAATTTTTTTCTCTTAAAAACCAAGGTTAGATGCTTTAACACTAAGGGTTAGTGTATCTTAACCACAGTTAAAAGAGTACACATTAATTTTTTTATAAACCAAGGTTAGATGCATTATCCCTAAGGGTTTGAATCTTAATCATAGTTAAAAGGAGTTAAAATGGGACAAATTAACCACAAGGGTTAAAACTTTTTAACCATAGTTCAAGGGAATTTAAAGGCTTGTAAGGTGATAAAGTATCTTAAGGGCATAATTGTCATTTTACTAACAATAACAACCGAAAGTGTTAACAAAACTTAGGGTTGAGGTTGTTTGTCTAACGGTTGCAAACCCATGAGTTAATTTGCAAAACTGTTCCACATGATAGTGTATTTGCAAAGTAGGTAGAACAAAGCAGGTAGAACGACGAAGCTGATATGCAAAAACCCCTCAAGTAATTTACTAACAAAGGTTGGGCTATAGGTGTAAGTAGGAAGATACGGATATGAAGACAAAAGGGCATTAGGGACTGACTAGAAGATTTGTACTCGACTAAAATAACCAAACTAATGAAAAAACTAAAATAACCACACCAATGGAAAGATTAAAATAACTAGACTAAATCATATGGTAAATCAGCCTATGTGAACACCTTCCTATTGTGGGGTCTTCCTAATGAACCATGTGTGCACATGAGGTTTTTAATGGCCCAAATTATCACTCCAAAGTGACATGTGAGCCTTATACTTTTTCCTCTTCGTAAACCTAAAACTCCTCATGATGCTGGATTTCTGCATCAAGGTTTCAAATGGCAAAGATGTTGGCTTCCAAAGGCTGTTTCTGCAGTTTTGGGCTTTGGAGACTGGAGAATGTGGGAGAACGTTCTCTGGTTACAAGGAAAGAAGCTATAAAGACAAGGACAAAGTCAAGAGAAAAGAACATTGAGGGATAGAGGGATTAAAATAGCAGTTTGGAAGCAATGAAGCAGTAACTTAGAGGACAAAGACTGGGGCGATTATGAATGTTTCCACAGAAGGTCACATCTTCACCATCCCAACTTTTAGAGGGGCATGTGCCTCTTTCCTCTTTCTTGTGCAAGGGTTTGTTGAAAAGACAAGTGGAAGGTTCTTGATTAATGAAGTAGAGATAGGATCCTTTCTATTGTTCTAAATACAATAGAGACCCCAATACTTCATAGAGCCATAAGAAGATTTGGGCCTATCAAGCATAAGATAATGGTGGGGAGGCCATACAATTTTTTTTTTTGGTAAGTTCATGAGCTGCCTTATTACATTTTCTGGGATTGTACTTGGAACTTAAAACAACAAGAGGAAAAATCTCCCGGGAGCTAAGTTTAAGCGTGTCCAACACCACCTTCGTGCATCACACTGGTGTTTTCATGATGTCCGGTGCCAGCATCTTGGCAAAAGGAGCTTCTGCCAAAGAGCCACTGTTCTGTTTGAATAGCTGGTATTTCCCGAATTTGATTTGTCTCTGCTGCACAATGATCACCACCATCATTCCAAGTTACAATTATCACTGTAGCTTTAGAGTCAGGTTTTTGCTTCCATGATCCATCCATGTTAATTTTGTACCTGCCTTGGTTTCCAGTTTCTAATCATTCCATTAACCAAAAAAACTGCCTTTAGAGTCCCATTGACTTTTTTTTTTTTTTTATCCTTGTTGAGGTTGAAATCAAAATATGCAATTGGAAAGAAACTAAATTTCTCTCTGTAGTTTAAATGTTGTTATAAATTTAAAACTGATATACAAATACAAAAAATGAATAAAATTAGGGAGAGCCGATAGAGATAGAGTCAAATTTGCTGATGGAAGCAGTAGTTTGAAATATTGAATCAGGCCAAATGTAATTTTATGTGTTGGCAATCATATTTTTCTTCTGCTTTTAGAATTTTATGCGTTGGCAATCATATTTTTCTTCTGCTTTTAGAATCATTCATTCTATTGAACTTTAGAAAATCAGCAGTGATTTGTTTTTTCTGATTTTAACATTATAGTGGTGAATTTTCTCTTTGGCAGACAAGGAGGAGCTTTCTCAGCTGCTTCAGCTGTTGTGTAAAAGCCTAAAATCCCTCAGAGCCACTTGGTAACTTTGATATTTCTGTGCTCATTAACGAAATCGGAGATTATTCTCTTGATCATGTAATTTTTTTCATTTTCTTCGCTCATTTCCTTTTTGTAAGTGTGAAAGAATCAGGTATTCTTGATCAAATTGTTCTGCATTAGCTCCTCAGGTGAGAAGTGAGTGCTTATCCAATTTTAATGGGTATGTGCCTATATATATTAAATTGTAGAGTTCAAAGATGTATTACTGGTGGAAAATGTTTAGTTCTTATCAAACAGAACGGCAGTTATCCCAGTTTTTCATTCTTAAGAGGATAAGAGTAGTCATCTGCAGTACTAGGCTAGAATTTTTTGGCTTCTCAAAAGGGATGTTTAGAGATGGTGACATTGCTCTATGCCAACTAAACTAGGAATTATTTCGATCTGGATCATAGTTTCGTCGTAGGGATATAAGTTTCGAAATAAGATTTATCACTCGCCATAAAAAATGGTATGGTACAACTTGGAGGTTTGTAAAACACAGCAGTTTTTGGAACTTACTAATTTTACTGCCTCGGATCCAAGGGCCTCTCTTGATGATTACTTCTTGTGGTATTGCAGGGAAAACTCGTGTATATATATATATATATATCTATATACACATGTAGTTTTGGTATGATAAATGGGAGACTCTTTTCTACAGTACATGTATAAGTAACCAGAAAAAAAAAACATGGATCAGGACAAAAAAGAAAGAATTGCTTAAGGGCATGTTTGTTGGAGAGCTTTACTTACAAAACTGCATTTTCAGTCTTTAGATTTGTGACCTCTCTTAAAACAATTTATGTTCTTCCAAATGGTAAACAGCTTGCAATTTTATATGCAGCTTATAAGATGTTTTGTTTCTTAACAATTTACTAGCGGGTGACGTGTGCGATGCACTTGAGAGCGAGGGGAAGGAGTTAATCATAATTAATAGGAGTTAAAAGGGATACTTGTTAACCTGTAGGTGCGATTGAACTCTCCCCGAGTTCAATCGCGATTAACTGTGATTCTATTCTATAAATAGATAGATGAGGATAGTCTGGGAATTAAAGTAAAATATTTAATTAAAGTTTTGTTTTATATAAGGGTAGTTTAGTAATTTCAGAAAATTCAGGCTACGCCTGCCTCTCCCATTATAATAGTAAAGATGATCAGCAGATAAATAGTATGCTGCTAGCCATTTTAAAACCCTAGAATTTTTCCTCTGCTGTTAAAAACGTTCTCATGCTCCATTAAATTATTATTTTTAATTAACTCCCATGTTCCTTAATCATCCCCATTTAATTATCTGAACCTAGTCGTCCTGATTAGATCATTAAACATTTTCCAATGGGAAGTCTGCAAGTTGGTTCTGCTGATTAGATCATCCAACATAGCCCATCACTATCCTAAATATTTCAAACGTGGGGGGCAGAAGCAAACTAACCAAATCTGGAATTCAATGTTCATTTAATCTAGGTCTGAGATTACCTTCCTTGCCCACTTTTTGGGGTCTTTGTTTCATGCTTGACCCCCAAATGCTTGACCCCCAAACAAGTGCATTGATCGTCAAACAACTTCATGAGTTAAAGTAATGTTTTGGATAAGGATTTTGTTAGCCCGAGTCGCAAATCTTCCAAAGATGGAACTCGGGCATTACAAATGTCGAACATTCTCTTTAATTTTTTTTTTTTTTTTTAAACTGATAAAATATGAAACATTTCCACGTGTTAGCCCCAATCTTGTGTCTGAAAAAATCTAGAATAAATGGGACTGGGGCTAGGGCTATCACTCCTCTTTGGATAAACTTCTAAACTGACTTTTAGTGACTACCGGCTCTTGGGAAGTCTGAAGTTGGTTTAGATAAATTTCAGCAAGAGTTCCTTCACTTGAATGTAGCTATTTTAGATGGAATTTATTTTCTTCAATTACTTCTCAAGGTCATGGATTCAGACGACCCTCTCCTACATTTTTTTCTTCTAAAAACCAAGGTTAGATTGTAGATAGAATTTATTTTCTTCAATTACTTCTCAAGGTCATGGATTCAGATGACCCTCCAACATTTTTTTCTTCTAAAAACGAAGGTTAAATACTAACGGTAAGTAAATCTTAACCATAGTTAGTGGGTGTTAAAATGGACATGTGTTGACCTATGAGTGTGATTTAATATGATCCTAATTCAATTCAAACCATAGGTTTATTAGTAGTGCTCTGTTCTTGTCATTGCTTTGATTTTTCATAGCATATCGTTTCTTGAGAGGTGGTGTTTTGAACTCGATCAAGCAAAATCTTCCTTGGTTTTTTTTTTTTTTTGATATACGTGGATATCTTGAGCCTTTAAGACTTAGACTAGTCTCACGTGCTCCATAAGGAATACTCCCACCCCATACAACTGATATTAAGGAGAGCTTAGGAATCGACCTCGTGACCTCTGGGGTTTACGGTTGGTCCTTCGGCCACTGGGCTACACCACGGGGTTAATCTTTCATATCTTTGGTATTGTTGCTAACAAAAGTAACTTTTTGCAAGTGCCAACTAAACGTGTATTTTGACTTTTTACTTTTAAAAATTAGCCTTTGCTCTTGCACATCATTTTTTTTAGTAATGTTATGTCTACTTTCCTACTCATCTATTTCCCCCTTTTGGAGACAACTTTTCTACTCATCTATTTTCTCATTTTGGAGACAAGACGACATAAAATATGACAACTTTTTGTAGAGCCTACCATTAATTTTTTAGTCTTCTTCTCCATAAAAAGGAAAAGTGGTGGGGTAGAGGGAAAGCGGACCTAGTGATTTTTTTTTTCTTATGGCTGTTGTAGACTTCTTCAAAAGTTACTTATCTCAAAAGTTTTCTTCTTCTTTTTGAAAAAGTCCTCTTCTTAGAGAAGTTTATCCAAACAAGCCCTAAGCCATCTCTTAACTATCCACTTTATACCATTTTTTTTAATATTAAAAAAATAATTAATATTTTTTTTTAAAACCAAGGATGGGTGGATGAGCCCTAGGGGTGGGTGGATCTTAACCATAGTTAAGGAGTTTCAAAAAGGACATATGGCTACCTCAGGGGTGATTACCGGATTTGCCAAATCCAGTGATCCACTGTAAAGGATTTGGTCTCTTGATATTTTTGTTTTATGGTTTATACCAACTGAATTTCATAGAAGATGAAAAACCTTACAATTTTAGAATTATACTTTATCAATTTTGATTCTTAAGAAAATCAGATTTTTCATTCATTTTTTCCTTGTAGATTATTTTCCTAAATTTGCACTATTCTCTTATAAAGTATATTTACTTTTTTAATGAAATTATTTTGGGGGTGCTTGATGTTTTGGTTTTAAGGTTTATATATCAACTAAAGTTTCAGATTTTAGATTTTAATTATAATTTTTTTTTAATTTTTTCTAATTTTCGTAATTGATTGGAAGATTACATTTCAATATATAAAGTTCATTATTCTCAGTTAATGTATTTTTTGTTTCATATCTCATTAGTTGTGATGATTTTCCTTCCTTATCTTGCACACGCATACAAACACACATATCTTAAAATATATGAACATACATGTATATCTCATTCTACTTTGTGCCCGTGCAATGCGCGGGCGTTTTACTAGTAGTCACTACTAGCATGTCCTTACGTACTTGGTTGCGAGGATGATAGGATCGCCGGGTCTTGGTAGTGGGGACTCATCCCATTGAGCTTTTGTGTATATGCGGGTTAGATTAAGATGTTCCCATGTCTTCTCCTGCAAGCCATCAAGGTTCCATTCCAGGTTAGTGCTGCAGCAATCTCAGAACATAACTGCATAATTCTTTTTCCAACCATCCAGGCAGCAATGGAAAGAAACTGCAGTCAGTGTGTGTAAGCCTCATCTCCTAAATTTACTGATCAGGAAACATGAAAAGCCATGCATAATATGAGCAATATTACAGATCCATAGATGGGCAATGCAAAATGACACCACAAAAAGAATGTGAATTTGTTAATTCATGTTTAACAAATCTCTTCCTATGAAAAGAGAATACAGAGATATATAATATATTATTTCTTTGTTGAGTATTGGAACAATATTACGTATTTAATTCAAGTGTGAAATAAAATACCACAACATTTGTATCTGGGAAATACATTTATTCTGAATCTATTTCAAATATAGGGATTGTACCAAAGATTCAGTTCTTCGACACTGATTCTCGAGACATGAACCCTGATCTTCAGTCCTTAGTCCTTCTCCCCATGTCTCAAACTCAACAAAAATCCAGTATATGAGACTGAATGCCAAGAGATCGAATCACAGCCAATCGCAATTGAATTCAGGGAGAGTTCAATCGCATCCACAGGTCAACACATGTCCCCTTTAACCTCCATTAATCATGGTTAAGATTCTCTAACCCTTACTATTCAATAATCTAACCTTAGTTTTTTGAAAAAAATATTAATCCTAAGAGTAAAAAATTCTTAACCAGAGTTTCATTTTATTTTTGAAAAACTAAAGTTAGATTATTGAACACTAAGGCTAGAGAATCTTAACCATAGTTAATAGGGGTTAAAGGGGACACGTGTTGACCTGTGGGTGAGATTGAACTCCCAGAATTCAATCACGATTGGCTGTGATTCAATCTCAAATGCCAAAGCTGCATACCTCTAAAAAGGTGGTTGTTAATTTATTCAGAAGGGTTAATTCAATTTCCCAACTGAAGGAAAAAACCCCTAGACCACTCACCACAGTCCTTGTCATCGAAGTCTAACTCCATCCTAGTTGGATCATTCAAGCTGAACTACAATAATATAAGTACTTCAACAGGTAGAATCAAGAATGGATATTAGCATGGAATAATAGAGTATTGGGTAGCTACTTAATGAAATTGCAAGTAACAAGAGTATTGGGTAGCTGCTTAATCAAATTGCAAGTAACAAAAGAGTACTTTATAGATCTCTAAGATAATAGAATAGCAAAATAAGAGTATCAGGCTATCAGCCACATCAAAATATAAACTGATCCTACATAGTAGGCTATGAAAATGATGTATTAGTCGCATCAACAAATAAACCAAAACTACTATCACTCAAGACTCTTCAACAACAAAAGTCGTTTTTCTGCAGGCACGCTAACAAATGTCTCTCTCCAACCATTGTCTTGGAACATTCTTAGTGCCTTCACGTACAAATCATCATTCACGTCATCAACCGCAGATAATAACTCACAACAACGCCTAATAGAATATGGATCATCCTTTGCATTTAATGATGGTGATATATACTTCCTTTGTTGGATTAGTGTGAAGGCCCTACAAGCATCCGCGAAAGCCTCATTCAAAGACTCGCTTCCTCGACAACTAGTAGGAGTTCGAGAACGACTCCGCATGGATTGTACACCATCTTCAACATCAGCATCACCATTGATATCTTCTGCAACTTCCTCATATGAAGTTAAAGGAACACTGTCTAGATTGATGACATCATTATTGACATCCACATTAATATTTGCCTCATCATCACCAGCATCCAGTGCTCCTTGGGTACAAGCTCCTGCATTTCCACCGTTTGCTGTGGTGTCACCATATATCGTCATCAATTCGTCAAACATTGGACACTCTTTATTGCGAAAATGCCTTGCATTAGGATTTTTCTGAATATAACAAGTACTGAACACCTCTTAGTATTCTTATACAATACATGATATAAGAAATTGGTGCAATCTATGGTTTGTATCATACCTTTATATATGAATCCCATATTTCATCCGACGCTACAACTGTCGTGGTGATCGGGTTCCAACCAAATCCCATAGGGACATCGCGAAGCTTTTTGAACTCCCTAAAATGTTGCCTCAATTTGTTAAACTTGTTCTTAAACTGTTGATGCTTATATCTAAGACCTGTTTGTATGTAGAACTTTTCACGTATATCATTCCATGCCTTTTTTGAGAAGGTTGTGGTTGATCGGTTTCCTTTTTTCACCTCTTCAGCCATTAGTTGTATAAAAATCTTTTCTTCCCTATGGTTCCACCTTGCGGTGACATCCCTTTCTTCTTGGTTAGTAGTTGACATCTATAATACATCTTAGATTATCAATACCAATTAAAGAAACATGAAAAGAGGAAAGAAATAGACAAAGCCAATCCCACAAATAAGTAAAAGAAAATAATAATAGAAGAGATTATTGCAAAATCCATATTGTTGATTTTTCACCATTGCAAAATCCATAAAACAAAATACTCGTTACTGATTTTTCTTTCAGAACCCATATTGCAAAATCCATAAACCACCACACCAACACTTAATGCTCCAAACAACAGTCTTAACAACAAGAGCAACAGAAGAATCAAACAAACAAGTACAAAGCAACACAAAAAAATAAAAAGAATTCCAAATTTAGTGATGCTAGAAAACCTTAAAAACATCCTCAATCTTCAACTATTTATACTCATTACCCAACTACCTTTTCTCCATTTGCAAAGAAAGGTAAGAAGAAGAAAACAAAATCAGCTTTTTACAAATCAGGGGGAAAAAAAGGAGCAAAAGCAGAACTCTGTTCCTGTTGATTACTTGGAACACTCCAAACAGAAATGTGACACCCTGAACAAGAACAGAAATGGGAAAGGAAAAATGAATCACAGATAATATAAAACAATTTCACATCTCAATTTTATATTTGGGACATGACACGCGGTAGGCCGCAACCCCAGTTAGTTTTTTTAGTATCTGTTCTAGTTGATGAGTGGGCATATCAACTACCACTCGTTCCAAGGACTCGAACCCGAGTCTTCCCTCTTGGAGGACACACATTCTACCACTAGAACACCCAGAGAGTGTCACATCTCAAATTCCAAACACCCCAAAACAATTCCATAGAAAAATTTGGGAGTCAAAATAAATAAAGAAGCAACCCTTGAAATGAATGATTAAAAATGAAATATCAATGGCATGTCAACAAAATTATCCAAGGATGTAAAAAGCAACTTAGGCAAAGAATATTAAATCAGAAAAGAAACTATAGATCAACACTCCTGTCCCATTTACTGATGACCTCCCAGTTTTTAGAAAAATCACAGATTGCCCAAATGAATAAGCGAAAACAGTTGAAAGTTTTACCATTTAGAAAGCCAATACACCAAAAAAAAAAAAAAAAAAAAATGTAAGAAATTATCTACTAGCTCATGAATTTTAGAAAATATCATTACCAATAGGAACCTAAAAACGTTTTCTTCCGTAGACTCATTAGAGATACTAGCACAAATGCAAAACCCATTTATACAAAAAAAAAAAAAAAAAAGGCAAGTGGACTAAAATTGATTGGAAATGAAGATTATTCGAATCACAAAATTGAACTGAAGTTGAAAAGAAGAACAGAGGTTGAGAAATGGAGATGCAATTAGGGTTTTTGTAGCTTTGGATTATAGACAAAGTAAAATAGAAGAAGAAGATACCTTGTCTTCGATTTTGTGCACCACAGTCGCCATTGTTGGAAATCGCAAGAGAAGCTAATAAACCCTTCAAAGATAGAAAATGAATAAAGTTCTTGCTTCGAAGAATCGATTTTATTTTACGTTTTTAGAGAGAGGAAAGTGAGTGCGGAGAATTTACAAGGCCACTGCCTTGGGAATTGCGTTGCGTATTGGAGAGTCGAGATCCTTTGTGGATACCTCCACAAGTAGGGGTGGCAATTGGGCCGGGCTAGCCCGAAGCCCGATTGTTCGGCCCAAAGTTTGGGTGGGCTGAGCCTTCCTTATCTTGGGTTAGGCTAAGTTCGGATAAAAATATAGGCCTGAAGTAAATATTGGGTCGAGTTGGGGCTGCCCTTAGCTCAGCCCGAATTCAACCCGGCCCGAACTAAAGATATTTTATGCTTTTATAAATAATATATATAGATAGAGAAGACTCACGAGCTAATCTCATTCTCATTGAATTAGAAGTGATGTGTTTCACAATGGAGAAACTATTTTTGTATTTCCTATCTATGAATGTTATTAGTAGTATTTTATTATTATTATTATTCTTAGCCTTATTTATCAAGAGTTTGAATCTACTTCTTTTGCTATTGGAGAAACACTTCCCAAAATTGATTACTAGTTAAAATAATTAGGTACCTAAAACAGTGATTGCCTAATTTTACTAAACTCTAAATTTATTTACTAATTAAGTTCTTGTGCATTGCATGTCGGTGTTTAAGGGAAAGTTAACAAGTAATTACGAGAGAACTCAGCCTGAATTCGTCCCGTACTCACCCCACAAGCTACTTAATTTGGACCAACCCGAACTAGGCCCACACTCTGCTTACTTTGGGCAAGCCCGAACTCGACCCGAAGCCCAAATATATTTATGAGCCGAGCTTGGGCTGGGGTGCTTGGGCTGAGATTGGGCCGGGCTAAGCTTGGGCTTAGGTTTTGAACTTGGGGCCAAGCTTGGGCTAACTCCAGCCCGACCTAGCCTGGCTCGATTGCCACCCCTATCCACAAGGAATCCTCGTAGACTCTACCTTGTTTAAACACGTACACCCAACTGTTTTTGACAGTTTTGGGTTTACATGTTAAAGATAACTGATTGGAACCAAATCTTTTACCTCAAATCCGGTTATCACCCCTAAGGTTGCCATGTGTTTCTTTTGACACCTCTTAACCCTGGTTAAGATTCACTCACTCATCCTTGGTTTTTTAAATAAATAAAATATTAAAATATTTAAACAGGATATTTTCTTCTAAAAACCAAGGATTAAAGAATGAACCCTAGGAGTGGATGAATCTTAACCAGGGTTAAGGGGGTCAAAAGGGACATGTGGCGACCTCAAGGGTGATAACCGGATTTTCCAAATTCGGTTATTATAGTAGAGGATTTGCTACCTACCAAATCTTCTTTACTATTATAAAGCCGATAACTTTGTTTAGGGATATGATTTGATTTGGCTCTCGCCGGATCAAAATCATCTTGCCTCTCCTTTGTGTCCGACATGTGGCAATAAAAGGGAAGAAGTCATTTCATTTCCCCCTATTTTTTTTGACTTCTTTCCATTTGATATCTTCTCCCCTTTTTATCACCACATGTCACTCACAAAGGGGAGGTTAGATGATTTTGATTCTGCGAGAGCCAGATCAAATCCCATCCCCTTTGTTTACTATTATAAAGTTGATTGCTCTGCTCAAAACGTTGACTGAAAATTATAATGCCTAAAATACACTTAATGTGTCGATAGAATTTTGTGAAATGTTAAAAATTTTAGTAGGTTAGTTTCTCTACTCTCTTTCCGATCAATCTCTCACGTCATTTCTTTGACTGAGAAATAAAAAATCCTTCACATCATTTCCCCTTTCTCTAGTCCTACATCCCTCTCACTCTCTTCCTTTTTCAAGAATGACTCACAGCCCATCGTGATTGAACTTGAGAAGAGTTCAATGACACTTATAGGTCCACACGTGCCCTTGTTAACTCAAACTAATCGTGGTTAAGATTCACTAACCCTTCGTTACGAATTTTTAACCCTTATAGTTAATATATTTTAATATTTCTTTCTAAAACTCGAGTCTATATTGTTGAACCCGAAGGGCTAATGAATCTTATATCTTGCGTGAGTAGTAGGGGTGTGGCCTTCTAAGGGGAAGGTTTGGGGATCTAATCCCTCCGGGTAAGAGCAGCAAGAACATTACTGCCAAAACTAACTTCTAACCAGCTGACTCTATTGATGTAGGTAAATGATATCGACTACTAAAAAAAAGGGAAAGATATGTGTTTACACTAACACTATGTCCAATCAAAAAGAGAGTAAGTCTTGGAAGAGTGGTGCAAACATTATCTTTGAATTTTATCGTCTACTATAATTGAAATAAACCCTTAAAAACGTTGATTGAATTTTATCTTCTACTATAACGTGAGAGGTAAAATCACAATTAATTGCAATTGATTGATTAAAAAAACTATAGGTAAACAAACATGTGTCCCTTTTAACCCCTATTAACTGTGACTAAGATTTACTAATTGTTAAAGTTCAATAATATGACCTTGGTTTTTGAAAGAGGAAAAAACTTTATAAATATTTAATTGGTTAAAAAAACTATCCATAAAACGTTGATTAAATTTTATCCTCATGTTTTTTTAAACAAATATCCTCATGTTGATTGACCCTTAAAAACAGTATTTGAATTTAACTTTATTATTATTATAAAGAAAATATGGCTTTCACTAAGCCCAAAATATTTCTTAATTTTTTTTTAAAAATGTCCCTCACTAGGGTCCCTCTCCCACTCCCCTCTCTCACATGCATACCAAAAATATTATTTAAATTTGTTCCTAAAATATGTGACAATTTATTTTACCCAAAATATCCCTTAAGTTTCTATACTAAAAATATCATTTAGTTTTTTCCAAAATGCCCCTCACTGGTGTCCCTCTTCCCAGTCTCTCTCCCTCTCCTTCTCTCGCACATTCATTGCACGTGCAGCCCACTAGTTTCATATAGTTTTATTTCTCTCGCTCACACGCACGCAAACTCGGAAGCAAATTGTTTGTGTTCTACCCAGAATTTTTTCCTATGATCCAAGTTTTTGAAGGTCAGGATCTCTTTAAGTGGTGTTTACAATTGTTAAATCCATTTGTTAATACGAAATTTAGATTGTTTGAATTTGAATGAATTAAACCACAATTTAGGGTGGGATCTACAATCTACGCTAACCTAAATCAACACGACTTAGATCTTGTTGAAGAATTAGAAATCAGAGTTGATGATAAAAAAAGAGAGATGATCTAGGTTATGGAACAAAGGAAGAGGGAAAAACAAGAACTTCTTCTTAGATAATTGGTGTTTGTAGAGAAACTAAAATACTGAAAGAGCTTGTGTTCTCTCCAAGTGACAGTCCCGACTTCAGTCATAGAGGAGGTTCTCTATTTATAGAATAACCAAGTGAGGTTTGTAATTCTGGTGGAGGTATGATAGCTCATACGCTCCTAACAGTTCATATCCAGCTGTCAGAATACGCTCTTGACAATTCAACAAGTTAGTTATAATTGTCTATGATATAATGACCAAAATATCTCCTAAGCACCATTTATCATGGGAGAAGTTATGAATTAAGGAAATGAGCCATGATAATTCAAGATTGTTATGTAATTTGTTTACCACGACGTCTCACTCCTTAACACGTTCCTTGGCACCCTCCAAACCACAAATCCTAGAACATTCCCTAAAGAGAAAGATAGTTCAATATATGGAAGATGGGTACACGTCTTCCAAATACCGCTCTAGGTGGCAAATAAGAAAACATCACCAAGTCTTCTAATCTTCATGGCGAACACAATGTGATGAAAATTCATTCATCAATTGGACGGGCAATTCTCTCCGCCCTTAGGGCTATGGTATGCATGCTATGGAGATGAGTATGATACGCAAGTCATAACTCATAGGGATTATGAGAATTTGACGATGACCCATAATACCCTTCTGGCCATTAGCTCGGGATAGTAGTGCCGTCAGAATAGTTAGTGAATCTTAACCACAGTTTAGAGGTATTAAAAGGGACACATGTTGACTTGTAGAATGTACTTGGACTCCAAGGAGTCCGATTATAATGGTAGAGAAGGTACGTCAAGGAGGACACCAAATCCTCTACAGTGATAACTGGATTCCCTTGAGGTCACCATGTGTCCTTTGTGACACCTCTCAACTGTAGTTAAGATTCACGCACTTATAAAGTTAACCCATCCATCTTTGATTTTTAGAAAAAAAATATTAATTTTTTAATCTCTGAACTCAAAACCGTTCCAAGCAGTGTGTATGTGTTTAAAAAAAAGGGCCTCGGATTGTCCTCGAAAGGGCTTATCTCGGGGTTGTATAAAATAGGTGACAAGTGGTGGAAAAGTTAAAATCATGGGGCCCATGATTTTGACTTCTCCACCTATAATAAGACATGTGGCGATAAGTGTGCGAGAATAAATGGGAGAGATATCATATGGGGGAGAAGTCACAAAAATGGGGAGAAAATAAAAGGACTTCTCCCCATATTTTTGCCAACTGTCGTACAATGTATGGAACCCCGAGAGGAGTTTCTGGCTTCGCCAGAGACAAACCAAGGCCTAATAAAAAAAAACGATGTCTACAAGGATTCTTTGCATGTGGACGTCTCCACAAAGGACCTCGACTCCAGTTTGGTATCTTAAAAATATGGAATGACGAAAATATTCACATTACAGTTACTGTAAATTACTAAACTGCCTTTTCAGTTTTATTATTTATATTATTTTATTGAGGGGGAATGTTAACATTTCACCCTCTTTTACCCTTATGTATTCAATACCATTCAATTAAATACGAGTCGAGGGTCAATCCGTTGCAGTCCGTTGACTCCAGTGTCCCTGTGTCTCTTTTAACACCTCTTTAATCATGATTAAACTTAAATAAATTAAAATTAATATTGTTGTTTGTTTGTTTTTCTAAAAACCATGGTTAAATTTTTTAACCCTAGGAGGTGAGTGAATCCTAACCACAGTTGATGGGTAGTAAAATGAGGGTCGTGGAACGAATGAGATCTTGGGGTTAGCTTCTAAGCTGTCCTTGGATCCGTTTTCCTTTTCCCATTAAAAATAAATGCGTTTTAATATTTTATTATTTTTATAGGTAACAATTCATTAAATAAGAGAGGAGAAAAATATGAAAAGTTAAATTGTACTTTTCTCTCTTATATTTATAATTTAATAAGAGATTAATTTTCAGCCGGAGCTCTACTTCATGGTGATGAAGCGGAGCTCCCCTTTTCACACTAAGGCCATGACACGTTTATACCTTTTCACACTAAGGCCATGACACGTTTATAATTATAGAAAGTGACGGATTATTTTGCAACACACATGATTACAAGATTTCCATTGTAGTATTGTAAAAAGGGAAGCTCCCCTCAACACGGTGGAGCACTCATTGTATTTAAACTGATTTAATAAATGGTTATTGTTGAAAAAGTTTAAAGTATTTCGAAAAGATAAAGAGAAGAGGAGTGTCAAGCCTATTCTCAAGCATTTACTACTCTTAGGTTGAGCTAATCACTCATACATTTAACTGATTGTAATGCTTTAACCAGTAAAAATGGTCAGGAAGTAGTTGGCTCAGGCCGAGAGTAAGAAAGACATAAGAATTAGGCTAACACATTAAAAAAGATTATAATATTCTTTAACTAGCAAATATCCTTTGCGAAACACAAGAAAAAAAAAAATTGATTTTTTAAAAATATTTAAAAACATTATAAATTATACTTTATCATGATATAATTTAAATACAAAAACTATACCAAAAAAAAAAAATGCAAACAGCTTATTAAATTAAGTGACTAACCTACGATAAATTATAGATATATGTAGACACGTGACATTAACATGAAAAGAGAATGGAAAATGTTGAGAGATGTCACGTGAAACCAATCAACATATAGTATTAGTATAAAGAATTAATCTAGGGATACTCCTAAAGTGTACTTTCAAATATACTCCCAAATCATAACTCTTTATTTCAATTATTAAATGGTTAGAATTAGAGTTGATGTGGCATTAGAAAAGACAAAATAAGCAAACTCAAATCCTAGCCCTTAGTGGTTGGTTATAAACGGTTAAGATTAGAGAATATATTTGGGAGTACCGATAGATTGACTCTAGTATAAATAGGTAGATAAATTTCAACGAGTTTTTTAGTTGGAAGGGTATTAAGTAACATACAGTCTATTCTAAACACATGCACACACACCAAAGGATATCACTAAGGTGCCATAAGACTAAACTCAAGCAGTCACTCCAAAATGGCGAAGTCAAGACCCAGCGGATGTGGGACTAAACATGGGACAATATGACCCAACCACAAATGCGGAATTTTTAACAAATCTATACTATTATAATGCAAGAGGCATGTGTAGATGATTTTTCTAAAATTCCTAAACTACCTTTATATAAAAACAAAACATTGATTTAATATCTTACTTTAATTTCCAAACTACCCATGCCTTTGATTTAATGTTTTACTTTAATTCCCAAACTACCCCTTACTCCTCTATCTATTTAGAATCACAGCCAATTGCGATTGAACTCGCAGAGTTCAATCGCACCCGCGTGTTAACATGTGTCCCTTTTAACTCCTATTAATTGCAGTTAACTCCTTCCCCTCGCTCTCACGTGCGTCGCACGTGCCACTAGCGAGTTCAATCGCACTAACGGGTCCCTTTTAACTCCTATCAACTGTGGTTAATTCCTTCCCTTTGCTCTGACGTGCATCGCAGGTGCCACTCGCTAATAATTAGTAATTATTAATAGAAGAGTAAAAATATCTTAGTGGTTGTCACCGAGTTCACCGACTATTAGTGAACGTTAGCAACACTCTTTATTTTATCGTGTATATATTTTTGCAAGGAAACTTCGCCAAAAAGCCTCTCCACTAACCCATTTTGACCAGAGACCAAACCATTCCTCTCTCTCAGTTCTAAAACCCATCTCAGAGCCGTGTTTCTTTCGCTGTCTTGCTTCTTCGATTTTGCAGTTGGGGGGATTTTGTACGAGAGATAGATAAGGGAGTGGGTTTTGATTTTGATTTTGATTTTGAAGTTGGAGAAGGTGTTGCTGTTTCTGAAAATTTACAGTAAATTTAGACGGAAAAGGGGTACCTTTTTGGATCTTAGAATCTCAGGAGGAGCTGAAGGGAGTAGAGTGAAGAGAAATGAAGATGAAAAATTCAACTAGTGGAGGTTTTGTTGATGAAAATTCATGGCCGCCTGGATTCCGGTTCCATCCCACTGATGAGGAGCTTGTTCTCTACTATCTTAAACGGAAAATCTGTCGCCGACGACTCAAGCTCAATGTCATCGGAGAAACCGACGTTTACAAGTGGGATCCTGAGGAATTACCTGGTACTACTACTCATACTCTTACTTTGTCTTTCTGTAGTCTTGATATGATCTAGAATTTGGCGTGTTGGGGTGTTGATTTGGGGTTTATTGCAGTTTGATTCAGATTATATGCATTCCTTCATCTTCATCGCAAGTTCGCTTTTTTTTAACAAAAAAAAAAATCTGGGAATTCTTTTTTGTCACCAATACTATTAGATTCTGTAGAGAATTGGGTTGCGAGCTTCAGTTCTTTCCTTTTTTCTTCACGGGAATCCTTAATTTTCAACAATACTAATTAGAATTTATAGAGAATTCCAGAGATTGGTTTTTTAATTTATGGGAATCCTTAATTGTCACCAATAGTTCAATACTATTAGATTCTGTAGAGAATTAAGTTTCGAGCTTCACTTCTTTCTTTTTTCTTCCCAGGAATCCTTAATTTTCACAATTATTATCGGCGTTTATAGGGGTTTCGAGAGATTCGGCAATCCCTCCCTCCCCTTTTTCTTTGTGTGGGAATCCTTAATTGTCACCAATATTTGTAGATTCTGAAGAGAATTGAGTTGAGAGCTTCAACAATTAAATGTTTTTTCTTGTTTAGACTTGCTTCGGATTCGAGTCATACTGATTTTTTGGTTGGTTTGTTGAAAAATTCAATATAGGGCTATCGGTCTTGAAGAGCGGGGATAAGCAGTGGTTCTTCTTCAGCCCCAGAGACAGGAAATACCCAAATGGGGCAAGATCAAATAGAGCAACACGACACGGGTATTGGAAAACAACTGGAAAGGACCGCAACATTACTTGTAATTCTCGAACAGTGGGCTTGAAGAAGACTCTGGTTTTCTACAAAGGGCGTGCACCTAACGGTGAACGCACTGATTGGGTGATGCACGAATATACCATGGATGAAGAGGAGCTCAAGAAATGCCAGAATGTGAAGGTATGCATCAGTCTGAGGCTCTTAGCTGTCTGGTTATTATTAAATTTCTCCTTTTAATATGATGTTTTCTCGAACTTCTTGGTTCTTGTTTTGTTTTCAGGATTATTATGCTCTTTATAAGGTCTACAAGAAGAGTGGACCCGGTCCCAAAAATGGTGAGCAGTATGGTGCACCATTCAGAGAAGAGGAGTGGGCCGATGATGATAATGATGATTACCTTCATAATAATCATAACTCTGCTAATTGGGAGAATCCAGTACATAGCAATGTTTCTTTTGATAGCTTGACAGATTATGATAATTTCCAGCCTCTATTAGATGATATGCAGGAGATTTTACACAGAATTACAGACGAGAACCAAGCACATATCAATGATTCTGCTTATGGACTACCCCAGGTAGGTCAACTCTCCTACATGTCATTCTTTACTTATCTTCAGTTTCATTAGGGACACATGAAAGGGTGGCATTTGTTGTTATTAGTTTCATTCTTCTCTTACTGATAAGCCTGAGATGGAGCAAAAGAGAAAGGAAAAAAAAATACAGCACCAATTTGATCTGCTTCCTCTAATAAAAGGCTGTATCTGTTAAAAAATAAAAATGATGGAATGTCAAACCCCAAGAAAGTCAGTGGGAGTTGATTTTCTCTTTTGTTTTTCTTGTTCTTCCTCCTCTTTGTGTGTGTGTGTGTCTGTGTGTTGGAAAAGCGAGCAATGGATAGGGGTTCATTTCTTTTCTGAATAGCTTTACCTGAAACTGCAGAATGTCCCTTGCAGTTAAGTGGGGATGCATTAGTTCTTACAGTTAAGTGTGGATGCATTAATTCTAATTAAACACAGCTATTTTGGGTGGAAAGGTTGATCAAATTAGCCCTTCTATACTTCTGAACTAGTCAGTGAAAATGACGTGCATGGTTACATGCATCAGACAGTTGCAATAACCATTAAAACTTAGATTTATAACATCTCAAGACTGCCATTACTTGTTCCTCTTTTTCTTTTTTCTTGTTCTCTTTTGATTGGTAATAGATAAGAGAGTTTAGCAATAGAGTTCGGATGGGCAACAGCGCACGCTGTTGCGCTGTTGCCCCTTTGTGTCTCACAAAGTATGGCCCCACATTCAATAGGGGTCGATTGGGAATCAAAAAAAAGATGGGACCCATTTATGTGTGACACAAAGGGGCAACAGCGCAACAGCGTGCGCTGTTGCCCATCCTAACTCTTAGCAATAGAGAGAGAACGTACAAGGATGAAAATTGAGCTCCACAAAGGGAGAGATAAACATCAATTACAAAGAAAACACTCCACTGAAAAGATCTCCTCTCCTGATCCCCACTTTCACCAATGATCTAAGTTCCAATAGAATAAGTGTTCCTTTGGATCACTAAATCACGAACCACTTTAATGGTGTTGGCAAATGTCCAGGACCACGATTTGTCTCCCGCTTCCCCTCTAATGGCTTTCCTAGTGTCACCCTCGATGATGAGAAAGGGTTTATCAAGATTCCAAAAAGGATTAGACCTTGCCTGATGGGAATTTATTCTAGAAAGCAAGCACGCATCTTAATTTCTAATTTTCTATCAATACCATTCTGTAGGTTGGTGATGAAGAAGAAATCCGAAGTACTATGGTGGATCCATCCCTTGGGGAAACCATTTCTACTGAGCCATGCATAGTGTTTCCCCCAAGCATGCAGCAATTTGATGTGCAGGCTCGCTTTGAGGTCACACAGTTGGCTACCTCTTATTTACAGTCATACGAGGCACCTGAAGTCACATCCGCTCATACTATTTCGGAACGGGAGGCATCCGGAAATCAGGATGATTTCTTGGAAATTAATGATCTCATCAGCCCTGAACCTAGCTTTTCGAACATGGGGAATCCTGGGGAGAACTTGCAGTTTGAAGAGATAAATGGATTAGATGGTCCGGACCTGTACTTTGATGCAGCCATGTTTCTTCGTGACATGGGACCTATTGATCAGGGAACAGATTCACAATCATATTTTGATACTCTTGGCAATGAGATGGCAAGCCAATTGGATTACCAGCTGCAGTCCCATTCAGGTAATGCAGAACACATTAGCAGTGGGCTGTGGACACATGATACATTGACAGAATCATATCAGGTGGTCACTGCTCCACCAACCCCAGGTACATAGATCTCATGCAGTTTTTAATATCGATATTTCTGTTTAGCTGCCATTGTTGCTAATTTTAGCATCTTCTGATGTGGTCATATCTAGGTGTGGTTCATACTGGTAGTTCAGCAAATCTTCTTGGTGACACAGAACAGAATCAAGGTGTCAATGAGGGTAACGCAGAGCCTTGGTTCACTACTGCAGCCTGGTCTTTCTTGGAATCAATACCTACTTATCCTGCATCGGCCTCGGAGAATGCTTTGATCAATCGTGCATTCGAGCGGATGTCGAGTTTTGGTAGGGTGCGAATCAATGCTGGAAACCCAATTGTTGCTGTAGGTGAGGGCGCTGCAAGAGAAAGGAGGGTGCGTGGAAATAGGGGATTCCTCTTCCTTTCAGTTCTTGGGGCGGTGTGTGCTGTCTTGTGGGTGTTGATGATAGGAACAACAGTAAAACTTGCAAAGACTTTCTTTGGGCGGTTCATATCCTCTTAAATATGTAGAGGAAAAGTTTTACTGTTTTTCCAGTGCTCTTTTCTGGAATCAATGTAAAACCCAAATCATCCTGAAAATAAAGATTTGAATGTGCAAAATTATCGATATTCCAGTTCAGCCTGAAGATCCCCTAATTTAAACCAAATAAACTAAGAAAAGTGTATTCTTGATTACTAAATGTTGGGAAAAACATCAGCTACACGGAAGGACAAATGCATAATACAGGTAATTTCAGAGCATTCATGTGCTAGAATTTAAGAAACAAAAGTAAGCTCTAGAAATCGTCTGAAACTAGTAAACCTCAGGGAAAGAATTGGAGTATTTGTTGGTTATTGCAGGGAAATGCAGAGACGCCAAATTTTCAATCAAATCGATTTCCACCATGGACAATAGTTTTATCATTTTAGTCTTAGGAGTACTACCATAGTAAGATTTTCAGTTAATTTTATTTTTGCCATGGACTTTCAATTCTACATTTTGATCTTAGATTTTTTATGGGACCATTGGCATAAAGCTTCTACAAATTCAAACAAAATTTTAAATTAAAACATTTACCCTTTGTCTTTGTTCATTTTAATATGAATGGATACAAGCCTTTAAGGACACTCCAACATGACCCCTCTGTATTTGTTAATTTGGTTTTACCCAATGCCAATTAGAAGGCATAGAGTGTTGATCCAGTCTTTGATCTCTAATCTAGTTCTTCTTTTAAATAATATTTTTTTTAAAAAGGGACTGTTATTTTTCTTGTCCCTACTAGGGGTGATACTCGAGCTGATCCGAGCCTAACTTGTCTAGCTTTTATTGAGCCGGGTGGTTTTTGAGAATGTTCAAGCTCGGCTCAGCTTGAAGCAACCCGGACCTAGCTTTATCGAGCCGAGCCGAGCCGAGTTGAGACAGCCCGCGACCACCACTAGAGCCTTTGTTCAAAATATTTGTCCAGGAAATGACTTAACTTATTTTCTTCACATTCTTGGAGTTATGCATGAAATGAATTGGATATTGGTTGGAACACATGGGTCTAGATCAGAGATCTTGTGTTAAAATAGTTTTCTATTGAAACTTCTTTTCTTAGTGAGAAGGAGAAGAAAATGTCCTTTACTGTATATGTAGATAACCAGAAAATCTCCAAAATTTATTCCCCTTAGCAGGGCTATGGGTTTGACTTCTGCTTCCTTAACACCAAAGGGATACAGGATATGCCAAATGATGGTTTGCTCACCTAATGTGATAGAAATTTGACAGAAATAAGTAGAATAAACTCCCAATTAACAAAGAATAGTTTAGAGATTTTGAGGGGCTCTAACTGGTAGATAGTTTTCTTTCCATTATAGCACAGTTGACCCCTTCTTTATTGCACCTCAGTGATTCGATATCAAGCAAGAGTCTAATTCCATTATCGTCTTCAGTCAGCAAAGATCGCTCCAGCTGCTTTTAAAAATTATTTCTTCACATGAACATCATTTTTCACTGAAGACCCAAATCAGCATAGTTATTAGGGTTTCTATTTTGCATATTAATCAAAAGCTCCGAACTGAGGTTCTGTAGGACATGAATTTCCACCATGAGTTCACTTTTTGAGCCGAGATGTTCAGATTTCTGTTAATATCAATCAAAAGCTCAAAACCCAGTATTTCTGTTGGATAATGAACACCATGCATCTCCTTCTCAATCATTCATTGAAAGTGTAACTGTGTCAGGCACATATCCAACCACTTTGATCTGTAGGATCAACCTGTCCAATATCAAATAAATCAAATCAGTTTGGCTATGAGTTCTGTCTTTCGCGACAAAAACATGAACCTTAGTATTCACTTCAATCCAACTATGCCCTGGTTCCTTCACCACCCCATTGTGGTCCATTTTCTTCCTAACCTTCTCCACATCGGTCCACATTCCTCTAGATGCGAAAATATTTGAAAGTAGAACATATGATCCACTATCCCTTGGATCATTTGAGATTGCCATTTCTGCTGCATATATCCCAATTTCAATATTACTGGATATCCTACATGCGCTGAGCAAACTCCGCCACACAATTGCGGCTGGTTCAATTGGCATCCGCTCAATAAACTCCTTTGCCTCACATAGTTTCCCTGCTCGACCCAAGAGAGCAACAACACAAGCATAGTGCTCCATCCCCGGTTTGATTCCAAACTCGGCCATCATTGAGTCGAAGTGATGAAGACCAGTCTCAACAAGCCCCACATGGCTACAAGCTGAGAGAACGCCCACAAATGTGACATAGTTGGGTTCTATTCCCTCACCGCGCATCCACCTAAACATCTGAAGAGCTTCATCAGCATGCCCATGCTGTGCATATCTTGAGATCATGGAATTCCAACACACAACATCTCTCCGACAATCAGTATTGAACATATTGCGAGCCTCTTCAATACTTCCACACTTTGCATACATATCTACGAGGGCATTTAAGACATATGGCTCAAAATCTAGACCCATCTTTATAAGCTGGTTATGGAACTGTTGACCATGTGAGAGACTAGCTAGATTACTAGCTGCTGTGATGAGTGAAACAAACGTGAACTCATTAGGTTTCATTCTTGAAAACTGCAATTCTAAGTAGAGTTTAAGTGCTTCCTCGCCTTGCCCGTTTTGGGTATATCCATATAACATAGCATTCCATACCACAATATCTCTTTCATTCATCTCCTCAAACATGAGCCTTGCATCCTGGACACAAATACACTTGGAATAAACATCCACTAGGGCACTACCAGCATAAATATCTAAAGAGACCCCAGATTTTACGACGAGGCCGTGGATTTGCTTGCTCAAATCCATGGTGGATAATGAAGCTGACAGACCAAGAAGGCTCACGAATGTCAAAAGGCTTGGAGGGAATGATCTAAGCCTCATTTCATGAAAAAGCTCCAGCACTTCAAAGAGCCTGTCCTGTCTTGCATACCCTTCTATCATGGCATTATAAGAGATCACATTGTGTTTGATCATAACATCAAAAGCTTGTCTGGCGTCAGCCAAAGAATTGCATTTTGCATACATATCAACCAAACCATTTTTCACAAATTCATCAGAATCAAGGTTGGCTTTGACGGTATAGGCATGCGCTTGTCTCCCTTGTTCCAAAGCCTCAAGTGAGCCACAGGAAGTGAGAATGCTAGTGCAAGTAAATCCGTCTGGTCTCCACCCCAATGTTGTCATTTCTGAAAACAACTTCATTGCTTCCCAATCATATGAATTCTGCATGTACCCAGCAATCATTGTGGTCCATGAGACAACATTCTTAACAATCATCTGATCAAATAGTTTCCTTCCTAGTTTCACTTTACGACACTTCAAATATAAATCTATGAGCACATTAATCACTGAAACATCCATTTCTATTCCATTCCTCAACACATAAGCATGAATTTGCTTGCCCCCTTTAAGAAACTCCAACATTGAACAAGCACTTAATACACTAGATAGAACATATCTATCAGGACAAACACCGGTTTCTCTCATTTGGATAAACAACTGCAAGGAAACTTCACTCTTTCCACTCTGTGTATACCCCGTAATAATTGTAGTCCAAGTAACCGCAGTCCTAACCGAAAGATCATCAAAAACTGATCTTGCTTCTTCTATGTCTCCGTTCTTCGAATAAAAATCAATTAAGGAGGTACCCACATAGACATCTTGATCAAACCCCGCTTTAATAACAAAATCATGTACTTGGGTAGCTCGATCAACAGATCCCAATTGTGTGCAGGCACGGAGAGCACTAGCTAAGATAAATTCATTTGGATTCTTAGAGGAAGATCTCCGGAATTCTGAGAAAAGCATCAAAGCTTCGTCACCATCACCATGTTGGGTATACATGGAAATCATTGAAGACCATGTGATTAAATTCCTTTGAGCCATTCTATCGAACAGTGCCCGTGCATCATAAAGACAACTGGATTTTGAATAAGAGTTTAAGATAATGTTTAACAGAAAAATCTCTGATTGAAAACCCGAAACAACAATCTGCCCATGAATTCTCTTGTAGTACAGATGAGTTTTGTTTGAAACGCACAATTGCAAGAGTTCTGCAAATTCGTGTCTTCTCTTATGGGGTTGATGGATTGGGAGAAATGGGTTTTCTGAAAAAAGAGAAGAGGTTAAAGTTGAGAAATTGAAGGCTAGTTTCTCAGTAGTTTTGCCAAGAAATCTCAAAGCAACTGTTATTGGGTAGTGATTTCTCATTCTATAGAGGGTGTATCTTCATGTTTTGGTGTACCAGTAACGGATCTAAGACTTCAAAATCAGTAACTCCCTCAAAGAAGTTAAAAGAGGTTTTGGCGGGAAAGTCTAACGTCTTCAATTGACATAACTGTCCTTAAACGGTAAACCCAACTTTAGGGGATGTTTGGTTGACGAGAAAATAAAAAGAAAAGAAAATTTTGAATTTCTAATACAATTTTGAGTTGTGTTTGTTTTCTTCTCTCTTTTCATTAATGCTATGTTCGGTTGTTAAGAAAATAGGCGAAAACATGGAAAAGAAAAGAAAATATTGGATTTCTAATTCAATTTTTAGTCGTGTTTTATCCTATATTCTTTTCATTTCATGTTTTTACTTATTTTCTCTGCAACCTAACATAGGGTAAAGACAATTTGCACAGGATACCCAATAAGCAACAAGAGACTCCAACTTTTCTAAGATTTAGAAAAAAATTGAAATTGATTAGGAGCCTGGATTATGAGAGAGGTCTATGGATTCATTCCCACCGGGGGGATGACTGGCAAGAGATCCACTCCTTAATGCAAATTACTTACCAATGCCACTAGCCATAGGTAAATGATATCCGCATCAAGCAAAAATAAATAAATAAATACTTGTCGTATTCGTATGATGAAAACTATGTCCAATTTTGGGGCTTGAATTTTTATAATTTTTTAATAGCCTGATCCAGCCCTATAGGGTTATAAGAGAGTTTTGGACCCGAATTCGGCTCGTTATCACCCCTATCTTGACTCCCTTGATTAATGCTCCTTTTGACTTCCTTGCTTCTCTCAAGGTACAATCCTCTTACCCCTAAGCCCATTACTTGGTAGCATGATCTTATTATATTACAAAAGAGTTCAATCCTTTCACGCACATGCTTTAAAAGGATTCCTATGGGTTAATTGAGCCAATATTAAGGGTTAATGCAAATTCAACTACAATTTTAAAATTTTGATTAAAAAAAAAAAACTAATAATTTGAAACACGTGTTATGTGTTTCTTGGACATCCTCTCAGGAACACGCATGAGTAGATCCAGGTCATTTAAAAATTGAGTTTGGATCACCTCATCCAATTCATTTAAAAATTGAGAGGATCAGACAAATCACTCTCGTGGTGTTTTATTGACCTTGGTTGCATTAGCATTAACTTTAAGGATTAATGGTAATTCAAATAAGATTTTGAAGAAAAAATTGATAGTTTAAAACACGTGTTGTATTTTTTTGAATGCCGAGAAATCACAATGATGTGCACTCTTTCAAAACATTAGGCGCCTTAAAACACTAATTTTGTTGACCATATGATTTGTCCAAAGGACTTGTACTTTCTATATTAAGAAAAAGGATGCATAGTTGTTGGAATTTTTATAAATTACCCTTATATGGTATTTGACATTTAGGAATACCACCATTGTATTTACTATTTAGGCGTGCCAAAGCTGGCCTGGCTCGGCCCAATTAAATAGTTGGGCGAGCTTGGGCCTAGAGCATTAGATTCGGAGACCATTAAAGTAAACTTCTAGGCTAGCTTGACCCGAAAAGGCTCATTTATTGAAAGGAAAATAATCACCTAAATGAAAGGAAAATAATCACCTCCTCTGTCGGTGACGTGAGGAGGTGCGTCTCGGCTCCCCTTTTCTTACCACGTGTCCCTCTTTTAACTCCTTTTAATTGTTGTTAAGATTCAGTCACCCCTATGGTTCACACATCTACACTTGGTTTTAAGAAAAATAAAATAAAATAAATTTAACCACAGGGTTAAAAAACTTTAACCCGAGTTCATGTTGAGTTGAAGGGGTGGCTTTGTGAGAGCGAGGAGCGATAGTTCCCTCCTCGCCCATGGAGAGAACTATTACTCTTATTAAAACTACCCTAAAACGATCCCCTTTTGCCTTGGAATCGTTTGGCAGGCTTGGTCCGAGCCCAGCCCAATTATAACCAACACTGGTTATTAATCGGGCTGGCCCGTTGACACCCCTGATTCTGTATCTCACACTTACAGATGCTTCCTCCCATGACCTTTTTATCTATTTTTTTTTGGAACTCGGGGTGTCCCCAACCCTGTGGGTTAGGACTAATCCTCGAGGGTGCAACGTGAGCCCGCAACCCGCCACACCAGGTAAGTCTAGGTAAACCCGTGCGGGGTTGGCCCCAAAGGGGGAGTGAGGAATAGAACCCATGACCTCCCACCCGGGGAAAGGCCTAGGAACCACTGGTCCACCCCTATGGGTGTTTCTTCTACAGAACGCCCTATGTGACGCTACGGAATTTGCACTTTGGGTCATTTTTTATATTTTTTAAGGCTCCGTGCTTTTGGTGGCCCTTTCAAATGTTTTGAACATTATTGTTCAGAACAATGAATGTTCTAAACTTTTTGGTTGAAAATCTATAACTTTAAAGTTCCACCAAAGGAATGGAGCGTAATGGATAAAACAATTGCATTCTTATAAAATAAATGATTTAAATTACTTATCACGACACTATTTTTTTTTTCTTTTCTAGTTAATGTTATAATATTGTTCTTTCATTTAATGCTTCTTTTATATGGTTAATCTTTGGGTAATGCTTTGGAGCCTTCCCAAACGCCTAACCCTCGCCTATGCTTATGCAACAATCCATCACATAAGCATTCTTTAAAATTCTACGAAAGAATGTATTAATCCAATGAGTTAATACTGACTGTGTTAGCTGGAGGCCTGGGCATATCATGGGAAGAGTTTAGGTTTTGTAGGGCTCTATTGCATTATCCCCAAATTTTTTTCAGGACATCTAAGTGGTAGGGCTGTCAAATTGGCCCTCATTTCAGGGTACTCGGCCCGGCCCTCAAAAAACCCGCAAAATTGTAAAGCTCGTAGGCTCAGGTGGGCCTAAAAAACTAGGCCCGCTAACATGAGGGGGCAACACCTCCAAAAACCTAGCACATGCCCTCATGATATATATATATATATATATATATGTATATAAAATAAATGTTATCATTCACTAAGACTTGGTGAAGGTTAATAAGTTCAAGTTCACCCATAACACACATATATATATATATATAATTTATATTTGTTTTAAGTTTTTAACTTAAAATGAGCTATATAGCATTCTTTAATTAAATATTTATTGGGATATGGTGTTTAAAGATCATCCACAATCGATAGACTTCTAGTTCTAATTATCTAATGTATCGCTCTTTCATTCTACGCATAGTGATTTTCTTGTCTTTGTCGTCACTCGTCAGCCAATGATGGGTTAGAAAAAAATTGATAAATATTATGATAATTAATATCCTTTGACCCTCAGGATAAGGCTTGGGCCGAAGCCTTATGAGTGAGGGCGGGGCTTAGATAAATCCCGGCCCAGCCTATGGACAGCCCTACTAAGGGGAGTGAGTCAGTCATTTTATGGAACAATTAATATGTCATCCTTTTTTCCAGACAAGGAAATTGTCATCTCATTCTCAAGACGAGATGACAATTTCCTTCACTACTGTCCGCTTAAGTTAGTCCCACATTGCTTGGGTACTTGATTTCATAAGAGTGTATAAGGATCCAATAGCCCTCCAGTAGTTAAGCCTTTTTGGAGTGGATGAATAGGTTAACCCTTATGACACCTTAGCAGTAACTTTAGATCTGACCGTGTGTGTGGGTTAGTTGTTAGTCTTTCTTTAACAAACAAAAAATAAAGTGAAGGAGATGGACTAACAAAAATAATATTTGTTACTAAAAATGATGCATTTTGTCATTATTATCGGCATAAATGATTATGATGGAGTTGATGGCATGACCCTAGTGGTGGTATTGACTGCGTCGATGAGTCGAAGATGATATTCAGAATTGGACTAGAAGGACGAAGAGATCTAGAGAAGCCTCTTTTTCTTTTCTTTTTTCTTTTTGTGTGTGTGTGTTTTAGATAGTATCCAATCTTACACAAAGCTAAACCTGATTAATATGGTTATCCAACTTTATTACAAGGTTTCATCAGTTGATTGAACTGGAAAAAGATTCCTAGGACGAGAACAGGAGTATATATGGGCGGGATACTGCCCAGTACCGATATATATATAGCAAGGCTCAACCTAGCCTGGGTGGTCAGCGTCACAAGTCCATTTCAGGTCCATCATTACGTATATGGGCTAATCCAATGAGCCTAGTAGTGCAGCCCAAGATCAGGATCATATATTTTTTTTGGTTAAGGTAATAACACCACAAGGCGAAGCTACAATTAAGAGCAAAGAAGACCACACATGCACTCACTCACTCAAACACACAACCACTACACCCTCAACCTAAATAAGCTTCACCCAAATACTCCTCAAAACGGGTACCAACCGTTTGAGGTGTGATGAAACTTATAATATTATTCTTAGTTGCATTTTTTCAATTTTCATTTCTTTTCTTTATTTTCACCTATTTTCTTAGCAACAAAGGGGAGTAAAAGTAAGGGTGTCAATAGGCCAAATTCAGATTACAAAAACCTCTTGTAAATGGGCCAAAAAAAATTCAAAAATTCAAAGATGTAAGCCCAAGCCCTATCATTGACAGCTAGGGTTTTTCAACGAGCAAGGCCCCACTGTACCCGATTAATAAATGGGTTAGGCCCGGTCAACCCAGCAGAAAAATAGGCTGTTTTGGGGTTTCTTTAAATTAAGGAAGCATGTCCTCTGTGTTCTTTCCTGGGTTCTTCCCTGTGGCCAGTAATTTTGAAGGTTAGGATCAATTGGTTTGTATAGAATTAAAAGTTGTAATCACCTCTTAGATAAATTCTGGTCTTCAAAACCAATTGATCTTATCCTTAAAAACCGCTGGCCACAGGGAAGAACCCAAGAAATAATATAGAGGATATGCCTTATCAGGTTAGGCAAAACCAAAGTATAGTCTAAATGGGTAGTCCTAAGACTATAAGCCCAAGCCCGCACAACTTATTAATCAGGCCGGTTCGTGGGTCAGACTGGCCAATTGAAACCCTTTTTGACAACCCTATGTAAAAGTCAACTGATTCAACCAATCCCATTAACAAATGTAAGAGTTGTCATGTAAATCTCAAATTTGTTGAATTTTTCTTTTCGTCCTTCTATTATAAAGTTTGATGCTTTCTTACATTAATGGTTAGGTTCGAGCAAGGTTTTAAAATTCGACCTAGTTCGGAAATTTCAAGATTTTGTTCCCAAGATACTTGGAATTTTGGAATTCTTTATTTGTATTCACTAGATCGGAATTTATTCCCAAATCAAGGTAGCTTGCATTTCATAGGTAAGCTATGGTACCATCTCATTTCTACTGAATCCGAACGTGGATTGGGTCTCTCTAAATACGGTCCAAATTACAAACGACTCTTGATCTTCTATGGTTATATTTTTTGTTCTTGTTTTGTTCTATTAAGTTCCGTTACTCTTATAAAAGAATTAGTCTAGGTATACTCCCAAATATACTTCCTAATCCTAACTCTTCCAGATATACTTCCTAATCCTAACTATTTATAAGTTATAACCAATCATTAATGTTGTGCTTGGTTGTCGAGAAAATGTGAAAAAGAAAATAAAAGAAAAGAAGAGAAAATGATAAATTTTCCATCATTTGGTTGTCTAGAAAATTAGAGAGAAAATTTACTTTTTTTTAATTACCAAAATACCCCTATTTTTTTAAATTATCAAAATATCCCTAATCCTTTAAAATAACTTCAAAAAATTTAATTTTACTCAGTTCTTTTTTATACTTTTGAATATTTTTTTTACATTTTAAAACATTTTTTGAAGTTTTTTTTCAAAAAAATCTAAAACAAATAAAAAACATATTGGTTCTGTCCCTATCTTCTTCCAGATGTCACAGGCTCACGCTACTGTTTTCAGATTTTTTTTTTTTTTTTTTTGTAATTCTTTACTTATTTCAACTAAAATCCAATATAGAATTTTTAAAAATCATTTAAAAACTTAAATCCTTATCCAAATCAAGATTAAAACCTATCATAATCTTATTTTTAAATCAATCCAAACCCCCATATACTATTTCAGTTTTTTTTTTTTACTTTGCTTATTTCAACTAAAATCCAACATGGAATTTTTAAAACTCATTTCAAAACTTAAATCCTTATCCAAATCAAGATTAAAACCTATCAAAACTTTATTCTAACTTGTTTAAATCAATCAAAACCCCCAAACCGTGAGTTCGGGAGAGAGAAATATAGAGGTGAGAGTGAGATGGGGGAATATGATATTGCCGTTGTCGGAATAGCCGATGACACCGTCGGAAATTAGTGTTGGAGACTTGAAGTGGGAAAGAAGAAGAGATGAGAGAAATTAGAATCCGATAACTTTTTCTTTTCTTTTCTCTTCAAAATCCAAGGTTTTTTTAAAGATTCTAAACCCATCAAATGGGAGAAAATTTTAGAAAATTCTCTCTCCATTTTTCACTTTCTTTGTAACCAAACAATGGAAAATTAGATTTTCTTCCAATTTTCTTTTCCAACCCTTATTTTCTCGGCAACCAAACACAGTAAAAGGGTTAAGATTTGAGTTGACCAATTTTGTCTTTTCTAATGGCACATCAACTCTAATTTTAATCATTTAATAATTGAGATAAACGGTGAAGATTTGGAAGAATATTTGAGAGTACAAATTGAGAGTATCCATAGACTAATTCTATAATAATAAAATATAGTACGTCTTATCATTCGTTTGTACAAATTGAGGAGCTTTTTATTTTTTCTAGAATATGAAGGGCTAACTTTAATCTTAAGGGTTAACATTTAACTATAATTAAAATGATAATTAAAAAGACACATGTCAGTATGGCATACAACCGAACAAAACCAATACATAATCACAGAGAATCCGAGTGTTACAAAGGCTAAGAGGCTGTTTGGTTCGGATTATGGGAGGCGATTTAATCGTATAAAAGCGGTTTCCGCATAATCAAGATTGTGAAATCGCGTTTGGTTCGTCATCTGAAACGGTTATGGGCGAAATCGATTGAGTTAAAAACCGGTGTGAGGTAAATCGGCTAGAAGGGTGATTATGGATGAGAGAGAAATCGGTTGTGTATACCGATTATGCGGACCGATTTTTGACGGAAAGGGGATTCGGAGTTTTACAACCCCCAAACTCCCATCACGCATCGGTTAGGGCAAGGTGCAAAAAAAGGGGTTCGAAGAGGGATCTCTCAGGCGACCATCCGAGAAGGGGTTTCCGCAGCAGGTAGATCCTCTTCTTCTTCTTCTTCTTCTTCTTCCATTTCTTCTTCTTCTTCTTCTTCTTCTTCAAGCTCTTCTTCTGTTTCATTTTTTTTTTGTTTGATACCTCTCAGATTACAATTTGGGGAATTTGGGGGTTTTCTTTCTCCTTCTTCTTCAAGCTCTACTTCAACCATCAATCGAATTCAAATCAATCCAGGTGAATCTTTCTTCATTTACCGTTTTTGATTTTAGGTTTTAGAATATTAGGATTTCTCCATAGATATTGGATTGGTTTCCAGGGGGCAAAGATAAATCTCAATGTTAATCTATTCTGTTTATTTGTTTTATAAACTCGAAAAATATAGATCTATCCATTCAGTTATCCCAGCCACTTAGTTATCATTAATCCGAAAAATTGTTGGTGGCTCTTCAAGGTCAATTAGCAGAATACCAGTCACGGCAGGTACTCAAAGGTGACTGCTTGAGGTAGTTCTAAACCGTGATCTATACGTCTAATGCCTGCAGTCTATTAGAATTGGCATCACAAGTTGCTGATAATTGGTATATAGTGGAATACCAGTAATTTAAATGATATGATTCAAACAAAAAAGTCTCTTCTTGCTATGATAGTAGTTGAGCTCGAATATAAAATAAATTTTATTAGTGACTGTAAAGGAGATCCATGCCTCAGTTATAGCCACAGAGCTCTGGCTTCAGCTTTATGCCTTTATCACACAAACACGTGCTTTGATGGTTTCTTTTCAGCAAAGAACCAAAATCAGAATATGGGATTAGCAGTCATGGTAACCAATGAAAATTTGCAATCAAGAATTCAAGTAACAGATTCACTACCTAAATTCAAAGAAAACAAGGATAAAAGAAAATCCATTGAATTCCAATATATATATATATATATATATATATATGAAACTTGGAATGGTGATGATGATAATCATTATGATGCTGGACATCTGTCACCAAAGAAAACCGATGATGAATGACTATTAGATCATATGCAGCTACCCTTCTGAAGATTACTTTCTTGCTTGTTAGTTTCTTGCACTGAAATATAGGGTTTATTGAGTTATGATTTTCATTTCTAAATTTGCTTGTGCTCTCTTTTTGGTCGATGTCGAATTCATGTCTGATTGATGTCTTTCTCCAATACTGCTTAAAGTTTAACATATTTGTGCACACTTAATTGAAGTCATGTAGCTTGTGCTCTCTTTTCTAAAAATTTATTTACCTTGTGGATCTGAATTTGCTTGAATTTAGTCGATAGTAAAAATTTATTTACTTTGTTTGCTTGGTATACCTATATCTCAATTTCTCAATTCCTCTTTATTATTATTTGCATTTCACTTGAGTTGTTATTTTGATTTATAGAGGACATGGATAACACCACCCAACCTAGTGGTAGTAAGAAGTCGGGTCAAGCCCAGTGGTCTAAATATTTGGATCGGATCTTTATAAAGTTAGGGGTGGATGAAGTACTGAAAGGGAATAGGCCAACCACAAGTTTCAACAGGATTGGATGGAAAAATATTAGGGAGCAATTCAACAAAAAAACTGGTAGAGAGTACCAGCACCAGCAGTTGAAAAACCACTTAGCAACTCTTAAGGCTAAGTGGAAGTCTTGGAATAAACTCGTTGAACAGACAGGCTTTGGGTGGGATCCGATAAGAAAGGTCGTCACTGCTGATGAAGAACGATGGACAGATTTGATAAAGGTACAATGATTAGTAGCTGTAATGATTAATAATCGAATGATATTACTGACAATCAACACTTCACGTACATCAATACAGGTAGACCCAACATATGAGAAATTTAAAACCACCACATGCCCAATGTATGAGGAGATGACAACAATTTTTGGAGATACGTGTGCAACTGGTTGGGCCGCTTTAGCGACTGGATAGAGCGAGGAGAGGGAAGATGACTCTGATGCAGTTCCGTGTACGCAAGAGTACCAGACCCCCATAGATGATGGACATAATGATAGGGGTGTGACACAGATAGAAGATGACCTTGTCACTTCGCGTAAGCGACGTATTGATTCAACACTTCATAAGCCTAAGAAAAAAGACTCAAAGGAGGACTATCTGGCTAAAGCAATAGATACTTTGGTTGAGGTGTCTATGAAGAGGATGGAATAAAGTGCTTCCTCGGGAGTTACTCCAACCCCTATTCCACCATCGGATCCGTTTTCCATGACAAGTTGTACGCAGTTGATTAATGGAATTGAGGATCCTAACTTTTTCCGTAAGGGCATCTTCAAGGCGATAGGGATCTTATCTGACAACGGACATTGGAGGGAGGCTTTTATAAACATGAGGCCTGAACATCGTTTAGCATGGTTGGAATCATTGGACCAGTCTTAGTTGATGCAGGATGTCGTGGTTGTGTTTGGAAAAACTTATGTTATTTTCTTATACTCTTTCCTTCGTAGGAAACATGGATGTTGTTGATGCTTTGTGAACTTTTTATTTGGCTTCATTTGGCTTGGTGTTGGACATGTATTATGATACTTGCAGCTTGGAACCTTTTATGCTACTTTCGTTATGTTATTTACATTGTTAATTTATATACACTTGTTTTCTAATTGAATAGGTAATATGGATGACGACGAGGAAGAGATTCTTATCAACTTAACTGTAGCTATGTGCACGCAGCGCTATCTTTCATTATACATGACTAAAACTCCATGCAGAGATTCGATACTATCAGGCTATAGCTTCTTACGTGAAGTACTTGATGGGACCCTGTTAGATGTTATGAAATCTTTCGCATGAATAAAATAGTATTTTGTTTATTATGTTCAACACTGAAGGAAAGAGGATGGTTGAAAGATACACGAAGCGTGTGTGTTGAAGAACAAGTTGTCATATTTCTTTTGAGTATTGGACATAATGAGAGAAATCGGCTAATGCAAGAACGCTTCCAACATTCGGGAGAGACTATTAGTCGACATTTTCATAATGTCCTAAAGGCAATGATGAAATTCTCCCGTGAAATGATAACTCCTCCATCATTCGATTTCGTTTCACCAGAAATTTTGACCAATAAAAAGTATCATCCATGGTTCGAGGTAAACATATTGCATGTTTTTATATTCTCTCATTAGTTGATTGCATGTTTTTATATTCTCTATATTTTTTATAGGTTGGACATAACATATTTTAATGTTTTACCTAGGATTGTGTTGGAGCAATTGATGGAACACATATTGAAGCAATAGTTCCATCGGATAAACAAATTTCTTACCGCGGAAGAAAGAGAGTTATTACACAGAACGTAATGGCTGCGTGTTCCTTTGACATGCGCTTTACGTATGTTCTTGCTGGGTGGGAGGGAACTGCAAATGATTCTAGAATTTTATTGGATGCAATTCACGATAACAAAAAAAAGTTCCCACATGCCCCTCCAGGTAATAAAGAGCCTAAAAAAGAACATTATGGATGCATATATATTTGAATTTGAATCTAAATATAATTTTGATTTACAGGAAAATATTATGTTGTTGATGCTGACTATCCTAATATGAGGGGATTTCTTGCACCTCATCGCGGGATACGATATCATTTACAAGACTATAGAGGTGGTAGGGGTCCATCTGATGCAAAAGAACTATTTAATCGTGCACATTCTTCATTAAGAAATGTAATAGAACGTTGTTTTGGCGTATTGAAAGTACGATTTCCTATGTTAAAGCGTATGGCTCCATACCCATATCTGAGGCAGAGAGATATTGTAGTGGCTGCATGTGTTGTACACAATTTTATTCGTCAAAAGGCTCTAAAAGATGACTTGTTTGAAGAGTATGAGGTAGACGAATTGGTTGTAGACAACAACGCTTCATCTCGTGCAAGTACTTCAAATGTGGATGAACAAGGCAACCAACAACATCCAGAGATGGGAGCGTATAGGGATAACCTCACTGAACGAATGTGGAATTCATATCTAAGTGGCAATTATGTTTTCCATTAGATCGTGGCGGATTACTATACTTTGTTTTGGATAATAACACATCGCAAATTATTACTATATTTTGTTATTATATATGGTGTAGATGACATTGTTCTTCAATTTTGTTATTATAAGTGAAATTATTACTATACTTCGTTACTATTCCTTCAAGTTAACTTGCTTTTGAATATTTTTTTTTTTTATAACTGCATTGATGCATGATTGATATTACAGTATTATGACGAAAAGATGCTTCCAAAACTTGATGTGTCCCTGTGGTATGGGATACATGCGAGTCCATGAGGCAAAAACAAAACGAAACTATGGTCGTTTATTCTATCGATGTCCACTTTGGCAGGTACAAAAAAAATATAATAAAGTAATATAATTGTAATTTCATGTTTGTATATTCTTATCATTATTTGTATATTGAATGCAGAATCACCCTGGATCTTTCAAGTGGGTTGATGAAGAAGATGTTGGTACACAAAGCACAACGGTCCACCATAACAATAATATGGTGGAGGAACGTAAGAGATACCAAATGCTTCAATATGCATCATGTGGATGCATAATAATTCTGGTTGTTATCACTTTTTTTATGTCTCTGTTATGGTTTGTAACCATTGTTTTCAAGTAGAAATTTATGTCACTTTTTATAGTTTGTAATTATTATCTTCAAAGTAGGGACTTATGTCACTTTTTATAGTAACAATTGTTTAAAAGGAGTCTTTTTTATTCAATTTCAAGGAATGTATAACATTTTCAGAATTTCAGATTAGTAATTAGTTTTATGTTATGTTGATCCAAACGCGATTATTTTGTACAGAATCAATTTCTTGCAAATAATCGATTATAGACAGGATACTTCCAAACAGGATTATTTATAACAACACTTTCAGTAGACAGTGATTATTAATGACAGCGCTTTCTGTATAATCAATTGTGATTTTCATAATCCGAACCAAACAGGCTCTAAATATTGATAGCCGACCCGACCTTGATCCCACTCCTTGCCCATAGGTAAAAGAACCAAATAGACCAGACGATTAAGCTGCTCTAATTTTTTAAGAACTAGGCTAGACGTTGATTGGTGAAGGGAGCAGGTTCGTCTTAACCTATCGGACTCTTGTTGGGTTAGATGGGACTGACTCGATGACATCACATGATGTCATAAATATATTAACATTAACAGGAAGATTGAGAAAAATAAAAAAAATTCAAAAACAATTTTAAGAAAATGTAAAACTAAAATGTTTTGAATTATCTCTAATAGTTGTTAAGGAGGAGGTCGTCAATAACACTCTGAAAGCGCCACATACTCTTGTAGCACTGTAAACACAAATTAATCAAAGTTTTAATTGATTTGCACAAGGATAAGTACATGTTAGCAATTTCCTCACCATTTATTCTATACCCTCTAATAAAAGAGAGAGTTAACCAAGCAAGTGTCATCCAACTTTCTAATTTCTCCTAATTTTGTATTCCAAAATTATCCTCTATCTCATTTCGTTCACCTCCGTTAGAAGCAATGCTGGTGGGACCTATTTGCACATAGCACATAGGTATGGCGGTAGTACCCGTTTGCACATAGCACATAGGTATGGCGGTAGTACCTGTTTGCACATACATCATACGTTGGTGGGACCCGTTACAAGCAACACTGGTAGCACCTGTCCATTTGCACATACATCATACGCTGGTGGATCCGTTTTCACATACATCATATGCTATGCTGGTGGGACCCGTTACAAGCAACGCTGGTAGCACCCGTCCATTTGCATATACATCATACGCTACTGGAACCCGTTACAAACAACGCTGGTAGCACCCGTTTGCACATACATCATACCCGTGTGCCTGTGTTCCAATCTCCCCATACAAGTATGGCGGGTCAAGGACATCTCCATTCAGTTTTTCCCCGATGAGTATATTATTTTATTTTATAACTGTGTTGAGTAATTTTTTAAATAACATTATTTTAAAAACATTAAACGTGCAACTCAACTTGGAGAAAATCCCGTGTCTATCTAAAATAGTTTAGTTTAGGAGAATGTTAGGGTTAGTTTCTCTCTTCCTTACTTTCTCTATGGACTAACAAGTGTCTTCAATTTTCTTGGTTGTCTGAAAAAATAAACTCAGGTTTATCCGATAGAGAAAGTGAGAAAGAGAGAAACAAGTACTAGCATTTCTCAAATAGTTTATGGTGATTATGATCTTACTCATCAACATACCAACCAACTTATGGGCCATTTGGATACACTTCTGTGTTTCTGTTTTTATTTCCTGTTTTTAGAATTTGGAAACAACCTTTTGTTTTCAAAATTTTTAAGTAGGAAATACGTTCGACATTACTAAGTGTTACTTGTTTTAAAAAAATGAAAACAAAAAAGCGCGTTTGATAAATATGATTAAATATAATTTCAATAAATGGTGGTGGTAGAGATGGGTAGTGGTGGTGGGTGTAGTATGATGGTGGTGGTGATGATGTGGTGTGGTGGTGGGTGGTGGTGATGGTGGTGGTGGTGTGGTTGTGATAGAGTGTGGTGGTGGTGGGTAGTGTAGGAAAACAAATTAAATTTAAATTTTTTATATAAATTAAAATCGAATATTAGAAAAGAGTTATTAATAGCTGATTATTTATGGGTCCCATTTATATATGTATAAAAAAAATTAATTTTAAATATATTTTTATTAGTTGTTACTCTCTTTATATATTAATTAAATATTAAATGTATAATCTAATATAAATATATTTTAGTAATTTAATTTTTTTATATGAATTAAAATTTATTATTAGAAAAGATTTACTAATAACTTATTATTTATGGTCGCACTTATATATGTATAAAAACAAGACTTTTTTCTAACAAAGTCCTTAATGATGATGTGAAATGAGAGTCCAATTTAGGACTCTTACCATATTTGAAAAGAAGCTTCACATAAAGAGGAAATGAAGAGTCCAAAAAAAAAAAAAAAATTATTTTTAAGAATCGTTAGATGCAAAGTTTTTAAAGAGTTTTATAAATATGGTCTCTCTAATAGACCCACTACTATAAGAGATGTAAAGTTTTGTGTATAGAGTTTTTATGGATATGGTCTCTCTAATAGACCCACTATTATAAGAGAGTATCCATAAAAATAGCAAAATAGAGATTTAATAGGTGGATCTCATGGGTCCCATATAATACTACATATTATAAATTTTTTTATAAAAGATGAAAGATAATTATGCCCATATAAAGTTTATTATACTCTTTGTACTTTTATTAGTAGAATGATTATTTTTATCAAACAAACGTATTTATAAATAAATACTTATTTTGATTCATAAGTAAATAAGTAGTGTTGCTAAAAACCAAATGCCTTTGTCATAGAAAATCCCTACAATTACTTTCCATAAATAGAACTCTAGGGCTCCTTAATTATCTTCTTAATCCGTTTTGATCGGGTAGGGTTTGGGTTTGGGTTGGACTCAACAAGTCATGATTAATGAACTAGCCTGCTCGTAAACAACTTAATCTCTGCTTCCGTGTTGTGCTACGGCTCTTCTTTTTATTTATTTTTTAAAAATTTATTATAATAATATTTTAAGTACTGAAGAAGTGACGTAACGGAAGCTCAGTTAACTTTTCATTTGCCGCTAAAAGTTTAGACATGTTTTGCTTGTCTACAACTACCAGAGTACTTAACCAGATGATGAATAACCCAGAAGATCGGTAGTCTATTTATAATTAAATAATTATTCTAAAAGAAGTATGGATTGGGGTTTGGTTTCCTTATTGGATTGGATTCAATTTTTTTTTTCTTTTTATAAAATTGTTTGGTATTCTTTCCCAATTCAACCAAGAACCTTTACCCTGACGACCGTTGTTGTCGCTAGCGATCATCCGATTAAATTTGAACCCACTCGAAGGTCTAGAGATAAGGTGAACACCACGTGATCGGAAACTTAGAGATACAACAAAGCCCATTTAACGGATTTGGGCACCAGACCAAAACCAACTGACACACTCACAAAGCACATTTAACTGTTTTTTAATTTAGGTTATGAAATTTTAACTCATACAGTAAATTTCTTAAAATAATTTTTTTTAAAACCAAGGTTATATGGTTGAACCTTAAGGATTAATATATTTTAACCATAATTAATGAGTGTCAAGAGGGACACATGTTAACCTGTGGAACGAAAGCCAGACGGATTTCATATCATCTGACGTAGATGAAATCCATTCTCCGTTTAGTGATGTGCCTGACGAGTGACTATAATTCACGTCACATACATGGAGACTAGGCTGGAGATAAGGCGTTTCGCTGGCGCCATCAACATTCATCTAATCTAATGGTGGGTCCCAATTTCCTTCTTCTGTGGTTATATCTCTTGTCCGGCTATGATGTTCACTTGTAGGTCATGGTGGTATGAGCCGAAAAAGAAGACGTCCGACTCAACCACCACTCAAGGCTCATGCTAAATACTAAGGAAAGAAGGCAAAACCGGAGTGACGCAGAAAGAAAGAAAGAAAATGATAGAAAGGTACGTAAAAATATTATTATTATTATTATTATTATTATTTTTATCTTTATCTTTACTATTATAATGTGAGAGAGTCCATGATTTTTCTGAAATTCTAAAATTATCTTTATATAAAAACAAAATGTTGATTTAATATTTTATTTTAATTCTCAAACCGTTGTTTATCTATCTATTTAGAATCTCATCCAACCGTGATTGAATTCGGGGAGAGTTCAATCGCACCCATGGGTTAACACATGTCCCTTTTAACTCTTATTAATTATGGTTAACTCATTCCTCTTGCTCTCATGTGCATCACACATGCCACAAACGAGTTCAATCGCACATGTGGGTTAACTCGTGTCACTTTTAACTCTTATTAACTATGGTTAACTCCTTCTCCTCGCTCTCACGTGCATTACACGTACCACCTGCTAGTTATTTTAATGAGAGAGATCATTTACCTATATTAGTAGAGTCAGACGGTAGAAATGAGCTTGGACAGTAAAGGTCTCGCAACTCATACCTAGGGTGGGATTAGATCACCTAATCTCTTCAATGGAAAGCCACACGCAAGAGGCCGGGGTGTAAAAATCTCTCTCTACTTTTTTTTTTTTTGGTCACTGAAATCTCTCTTTACTTAGAACCAATGGAAGGGCTGAAAGTGAAGCCATCAATCTCAGGTCCCACCTGCTCACAGCGCTAACAGCTTTAGAGATGGAGACATATCCAGTTTGTCTGTAGCTCGGTGATGATTGAACGACATGGCACATTATGATGCCTTAGAATCATATAAAATCATCGTTGGTACCTAACTGGGCCCCAGTTTTTCTTCTCCTAATTTCGATCCTTCGAATCTGATTCCACCGAATACAGATCCATTTTACAGCCATTGGAGTCAAATTCTGCCGAATCGGATGACACACATCCATTACAATCACATAATACGTTTCTACGTTAAGAGTGTTTGCTATTCTGATGGCTCTCCATTAACTCTTTTAAGGGAAATAGTTGACGTACCTGGAAAATCCATTTACAAACCTAAACACTAACTGTTTCCCTAAAATTTACGGTGAACAACATTGATTTGAGTCCCAAACTTAGGGTAGGTACAGTTTCATTTTTTCCTGATTTAATCATTGAAAAATAATTAAAAATTTTAATTTTCTAACAAACATTTTTAGAAAAAAATGAATTTAATTAATTTTATAAAATCATTAAATTAACCATTACTACCTTAAATAGCTCAATTATTTTTTTGAATAATTGTATGTCCAAATGATTATATTATTACATTTAGGATAAATTACACTTACCTCTCCAGAGGTTTGATGAAATTGCAGAAACCTCCCATCTTATTTCTAAAATTACATTATCCTCCCTTCTACTTCCATTTTGATAACAGATTCCAAATTACGTTAGTGTACCGGTGTTCCTATTTTTGATTGGACAGTCTATAAATGTCCAATCAAATTGATTTTTTTTTGTTACGTGTTCTTCGGGAGACTCATCTTGATATCTAACAATAAGATTTTGGAACAGCCCGTCAAGTGTTTTAGCGACTGTGGACTTTCGATTGAAAGATCTAAATTCCCTCATTCCTACAATTTAAATTACAAGCCCCTCCTTCAATCCACCTCTCTCCTAGGGCTTCCAACGGGCACTCTTCAGTCCACCTCTCATCTAGGCTGTCAATGGGTGGACCTTGGCCGAGCCGAGGTTTGTCCATGCCTAACCCTCACTCATAAGGATTTGGCCTAAGTCCTCATAGAGCCTGAACTAGCTGAGCCCAAGCTCTACTCTCAAGATCAAGATTGGATCTGGGCCGGGTCTGAGCTTGAAAAGATAATACATATTTCTTTTGTCATGATATTTATGAAACAAAAATTCTAAACCACCATCGATTGATAAGTGACGACAAAAGTGAGAGAATAATAAAGAGAGGGAAAGAGATGATTAAAACTAGTCTCTCGATAGTAGGTGATTTTTAAGCAGTGGATATGATAGTGAAAATACTTCATACGCCGGATAAAAAGTCCGTTAAAGAAGATTGTATAGGTCATTTTAAGTTAAAATTTTAAAATAAATATATAAGTATATATAATGAGGGCCTGAATTAGGCCCTAAGAGGTGTTTCCCAATCCGCCCCCAATGTCAGTATGCCTTAAATTTTTGGGCCTACATAGGTCTGCGGGCTTTATAAATAAAAACAAGCCCTCACTTTTGAGGGCTGGGTCGGCTACCCTCACATAAGGGCCAATCTACTCTCTCCCCACTCTATTTAAACCTCCCCACTCCGCTCTTGCTATGTCGATTTGCGGCTCAACTCTTGCAATTACTTATCTAATAGTGTGTAACAAAGGCTTCACTTTTTAAAGGTGTAAATGAGCCAAGTCGAGCTGAGCTGGGTGTTTTTTGAGCTCGGCTGGTAACATATGCAATCTTGCTCGACTAGTGCTCAATTCGAGATGTGGTATGTTAACTCGAGCTCGGTTCATCCACAACTAATCAAGCTCCAATAGCTCATGAGCTAGCTTGGCTTGTTGACAAGCCTATTAATTGTTATATGTAAGGGTTGCAAAATTACCATTTTCGAGAATATACATATATATATATATATATATTTTTTTTTTTTTGGTATTGAGACACGTGGTTAGGCCGCAACCCCGGTTAGAAGTTAGTATATGTTCTAAGTTAAGGGCGGGTGGAGAGTACAACACTCTCACCCTCTCGGGAATGGATCCCAGAACCTCCTTCCTAAGGAAGGGATACACCTACCACTGGGCTATTCCCAGGGTGTGTACCATTTTCGGTATTACTTTAACAAAAACTTAATTTTAGTTTCTTATATTCTAAATTAAAAAAATAGTCTTACTAACGGTATAATTGTCCAACATATTAATAGAATTAGTGGAATCGAGTAAAGTTGAGCCAAATTACCTCTTGTACAGGCTTGAGTTGAGTTGAGCCAAATTACCTCTTGTATATTCTTGACTCATTTATTAAACGAACTCACTCTATTAGCCCTTTGAGCTGGACGAGCTATTTTATCTAACTCAAGCTCTTATTTTTGAACTTTGCTAGTGAGACCGCAAAAGGCCGAGACAACATTGAGACCATGTTTGTGATGCACGGGTCTCAAAATTTCATTAAATCTATTTTTGAAATTTTAAGATCCGTGCATCACATGCATGTGGTCTCGGTCCTTTGCGGTCTCACTAGCATTTTCCCTTATTTTTAGCGAAGCTGGCTCGACTGATTGACAACCCTAAATAACCTTATTTCCCGCATTCGAGAAATTAGGTATGAGCAGAAGACCTTTTCTTCTATTAGATTATCACAATCTCAAAGTTTCTTGTATAGGTGCTCTCATGCATTTTATGTGGGAGGAAGGAAGAAGAAGACATAAGAGAGGGAAGAGTGTGGAAGAAAAATAGAAGAGTCCCTAATAAGATTTCAAAATTAGGTCTCTTGTATGGTGTATGGTGGGAACCACATTTACCCAACACATAAATAATGTGAGTCGGTGTGGCATCACGACATTAAGTGGAGAATGGAGCATGGTGGAGTGTACCACATTTCTTTATTATATATATGACAAGGATTGCCTCAAGCAACTGTTTGAGGATTTCCCTCAAATATTATCACCATTTTATCACGAGACTTATTAATACTAGTTGAGTTTAATGTTGATCTAACCCTAGTTTTAAGGAAAAATGGAAAAAATATACAGTTTAAATACAAAGAAGAGCTCTGCTTTATAATGGGAAAGCAGAGCTCCACTTTTTACCTATGGTGTGGCAATTTTGTAATTGTGAAAAGAAAGTGTTTTACAAATTCGTCAATGTATTTCTAAATAATTACAAAAAATACCATTGCTTTTTTGACTAAAATAGGGACTCTGCTTTTCCACCTCTTGCGTGAGTGGTAGGGGTATGGCCTTTCATGGGGAAGGTTTGAGGATCTAATCCCCTTAGGGGTAAGGGTTGCAAGAGACTCAATGCCCCCAGCTAACTACTGACCATACTAACTCTATTGATGTATGCCGATACTAAAAAAAAAAAAAAAAAGCTCCGCCTCAAAATTTTACTCATAAAGATATTAAAAAAACTTTATTGTTCAAATGATGGAATGGTGTGATTTGATGATAGGATTTAGAATCTCTCTTTAGATGGAAAATATTTATGTAGAGGACTGCATAATCCTATTGGTCCACGCCTCCTTTTAACACTCATTAACTATGGCTAAACTTGACTAACCCCTAAAGTTCGGCCATTCAACCTAGGTTTTTAGGAAAAAAATGTATTAAAATATAAACATAGTTAAAAGGGACACATGACACGGCAGTCCGCTAATCACACTATAAGAAGAAGATGGAAAATATGTACTTCTGCATACGCTTAAAAAAGAAGAAGAAAAACCGACGCACAAACCCCCTCATGTGTAACCCCATGAAATATCAATTTGATTGGATTCATTACCGACAATAGGGACCTTCGCCTTTAAGTACTTCCATCTCACCCCTCTTTTTTAAGGGGTGTGTGTGGTTATAGGCTTGAAGTTGAGATTGTAAGGCATGTGTGTGCGCTTAGTTAAAATTATCACAAAAAAAAAAAAATTAAAAAACTGGATTCTCTATCAAAACTAATTTTGGGGAGGACGGATCAGATTTGATTTGGCTCTCTCGCTAGACCAAATCCATCTGGCCCACTCACAAAAAGGCCCTTTAAGTATCCTCCAAACCGGGTGATATATTTTAATTCCTGTAGTTAATTTTAAAAAATATTTTCTTATAAAACCAAAGTTATATGGTTAAACCCTAAGGAATGAGATCGAATAACAGACAATAGCGATATAATTCAAGGAGAGTTCAATTGCTTCCACGGATCAACACGTGTTCCCTTTAACCCTTATTAACCGTGGTTAAGATTCTCTAACCCTTAATGTTCAATAATCTAACCATAGTATTTTTTTTAAAATGATATTAATTTTTTTTAACTCTGGTTAACAATTTTTAACTCTTAGGGTTAATACTTTTTAAATATATTTTCAAAAAACTAAGGTTAAGTTATTGATCAATAAGGATTAGAGAATCTTAACCACGGTTAACAGGGGTTAAAGAGAACTCGAGTTGACCTGTAGGAGTGATTGAACTCTCCCTGAATTCAATCACGGTTGGCTGTAATTCTCCTAGGGAATAATTAATCTGAACAATAGTTAAGGGGTGCCAAAAGGGACATGTGTTGACCAGTGGACGGAGGCCAGGCAATCGGTTGGCGACGGCTAGACGAAATCTAATCCATAAGGAGAATAATCACCTCCTCCATAGGTGACGCGAGGAGGGCCGTCTGGGGTCCCCTTTTCATGCCACATGTCACCCTTTAAAATTACTTTAACTATGGTTAATATTCACTAACCCTTAGGATTCATCCATCTATCCTTTGTTTTAAAAAAAAAAAAAAAAAAATTAACACTAAGATTAAAAATTAACCTGAGTCAAGGCAGGACAACTTTGTGAGAGTGAGGAGCAATAGTTCACTCCTCGTCCGTGGAGAGAACTATTGCTCTTCCCGTAAACAACACATGTACGTCAAATTAAAAAGGGCACATCAGAATATTTTTTCTACACCCCGCCTCTTGTGTGAGTGTTAGAGGTGTGGCCTTCAAATGAGAAGGATTTGAGATCTAATCCTACAGGTATGAATTACAAGAGCTCCATTGCCGAGCTAACTTTTGACGGCTCTAACTAATGTAGGTAAATAATATCTCTCATAAAAATAAAAAAATAAAGAATATTTTTTCTTTTTTCCCTGAAAACGTGATACATAGCTCTGAAACGAGTGAGGAATAGATAGATACCATTGACTAGTATCTCATTTTTTTTTAGGTGTCATCATTAATAAATAGCCTCTACGTAAGTGTTGGTTAAGAATTAAAATAATATAATATCCATGATACACAGACTTCCCAACCGCACCGAAATTCGAAATGAAGTGAAATCGTCCGTCCCTAAAAGATACGTCCAACCACTGGAGCAAACCAGGTGGAGTTCCTCTTCTCTGTGTTTGATAAGGACTCTTTATCCATTTTAATTTTCTATATCTTTATGGTGTGATGATTATTCGGAACATGGGTAAAGCTCCAAGATGATTGCATACTTAGGGTCCACCGAGAGATATCTCTAAATTAAGTAGTGACAAATTAGAATATTGTTTGGCCAGAAAAGACGTGGAGAGATTGCGTTAAAATTGCAGGCTAATGATGATCCAAGCAGCTTCCGTCTCCGTAGGACCGAAGCTGCGACCTCGGTTTGTCTTGCTTCTCGTTTTCTCTTTTATTACCGGCTCGGCTTTTGGCTAGGAATTTAAGCTCACCTAGGCTTCTAGTATGGGTATTTCACTATTCCCTGTTCCAACTTCCAACCTCGTATTCGTATAAGTACCAATGTACCATCGCCGCTCAAATTGTTGGTACCCGTTTTGAGTTACGCTTGGGTGAAGTTTCTTTGGACTATGTGTGTTTCGTAGTATGTGTAAGAGAGTGAATGAGTTTTCCTTGTGTTGTGTTTAGCTTTGCCTTGTGAAATAATTGAATTTAACAAAATAAAAAAAAAACTATGAGAATTAAAAAATAAAAAAAAGGAAAAATACATTTACACCCCCATGAGGTTTGACGAAAATACACATACACTCCCTCAGTTTTCAAATGATACATTAGGTATCCTTATTTTTTAAAATAATGACACTTACACCCTCTCCATTAGTTGACCGTTAGTCAACTCATAGAAATGCTGATGTCATGTAATTAAATATATAAACTTCCAACATTATCCCAACAATTTTCTGAAAACACTAATCCTACTCCAAAATACTATTTATTTATTATTTAAAAATCTGGTTATCACCCATGAGGTCGCCACGTGTCTCTTTTGACACCCCTTAACTGTGGTTAAGATTCACCCAACCATCCTTGTTTATTTTTAAATATTAATTCTTTTATAAAATTAAAAAAATAATCAGTTTTTTTAATATTAAAAATAGATTTTTAATATCACCCCTTGAGGTCGCCACGTGTCCCTTTTGACACCCTTAACCGTGGTTAAGATTCACCCACCCATCCTTGTTTATTTTTAAATATTAATTCTTTTTGAAAATTAAAAAAAAAATTAGAGTTTTTTAAATATTAAAAGCAGATTTTTAATATCACCCCTTGAAGTCACCACATGTCCCTTTTAACACCCCTTAACCGTGGTTAAGATTCACTCACCCATTCTTGTTTTATTTTAATATTAATTTTTTTTAATTTAAAAAAATAGAGTTTTTTTAATATTAGAAACGGTTTTTTAATATCACCAGTTGAGGTCACCACGTGTCCCTTTTGACACCCCTTAACCGTGGTTAAGATTCACCCACCCATCCTTGGTTTTTTTTAAGAATATTAATTCAGTTTTGAAAATTAAAAAAAAATAAAAGTTTTTTTAATATCAAAAACAGATTTTTAATATCACCCCTTGAGGTCACCACGTGTCCCTTTTGACACCCCTTAACCGTTGTTAAGATTCACTCACCCAGTCTTGGTTTTTTTTTTTTTAATATTAATTCTTTTTTGAAAATTTTTAAAAATTAGAGTTTTTTTAATATTAGAAACAGTTTCTTAATACCACCCCTTGAGATCGCCACATGTCCCTTTTGACCCCTTAACCGTGGTTAAGATTTATTCACCCATCTTTAGTTTTTTTTTAAATATTAATTCATTTTTGAAAATTAAAAAAAAATAGAGTTTTTTTCATATCAAAAACAGTTTTTTAATATCACCCCTTGAGGTCGTCACGTGACCCTTTTGACACCCCTTAACCATGGTTAAGATTTACCCATCCATCTTTGTTTCTTTTGAATATTAATTATTTTTTAAAAATTAAAAAAAAATTAAAGTTTTTTTAATATTAAAAAAAGTTATTTAATATCACCCCTTGAGGGGGTGTCAAAAGGGACACGTGGCAACCTCAAGGGGTGATATTAAAAAACTTTTTTTAATATTAAAAAAACTCTAAATTTTTTTTAATTTTCAAAAAGTAATTAATATTAAAAAAAAAAAACAAGGATGGGTAGGTGAATCTTAACCACGGTTAAGAGGTGTTAGAAGGGACACGTGGCGACCTCAAGGGGTGATTTTAAAAATCTGTTTTTAATATTAAAAAAACTCTATTTTTTTTTAATTTTCAAAAACGAATTAATATGTAAAAATAAACAAGGATTGGTAGGTGAATCTTAACCACGGTTAAGGGGGGTCAAAAGGGACACGTGGTGACCTCAAGGGGTGATATTAAAAATCTGTTTTTAATATTAAAAAAAACTCTGATTATTTTTTTAATTTTCAAAAAGAATTAATATTTAAAAATAAACAAGGATGGGTGGGTGAATCTTAACCACGTTTAAGGGGTGTCAAAAGGGACACGTGGTGATCTCACTGGGTGATAACCAGAGTTTTAAATAATAAATAAATAATGTTTTGGAGTAGGAACAGTGTTTTCTGAAAATTGAAGGGGCAAAGTTGAAAGTTTATACATTTAATCACATGACGTCATCATACATCAGCATATACTGAGGGGGTGTATGTGTATTTTCTTCAAACCTTAGGGGGTGTATATGTATTTTTTTCTTAAAAAAATAACTTCTTTACAAATTTACTAATATAAAGATTATGTTGATGTTCAAAACATTGATTGAATCTATTTTATAATTCTAAAACTACCAATTTCTCCAATTTCATGACAAATTCTTGATTGAATGTTTTCTTAATTCTCATAGTACCCCTCACTAATCTATCTATTAGACTTGAAATTCTCTACGGTTATAACCGGGCTCTTTAGAGTCGACTATGCCACTGAGTACACCATGTGTCCCTTTTGCACTCTTTAACTGTAGTTAAGATTCACTCACCCTTAGGGTTCACCCACTTATCCTTAAATTTTAGAAATAAAAAATACAGAAAAAAATTTAACCCTAGGAATTAGTGAATTTTAAAATTAAATTTTTTTTCTTCTAAAAACTAAGGATAGGTGGATGAACCTTTGGGGTAGATGAATCTTAATTACAGTTAAGGAGTGTCAAAAGAGACACATGACAATCATAAGGGTGTAACCGGACTCCAACTATGGTTAAGATTCACCCACCCCCAGGGTTCACCTATTTATTCTTGGTTTTGAGAAAAATTTTATTTTTTTTTTTAACCCCGATTAAAATTCATAAATTCTTAGGATTAATTTTTTTTTGTAAAAGCCAAGGATAAGTGGGTGAATTCTAGGGATGGATGAATCTTAATCACAATTAAGGAGTGTTAAAATGGACACATGGCGACCTCAGTAGCGTAACCGAACTTCTTGCTCGATCTCTTGGTAAAACGCTGCGAAAGAAGAACGTCTCGTCAAGGCCCCACCCGTCCCTTTCTTTGCTATTCCCAAAATGTCTCTAATACGTTTTATTTCTTAAAATGTCCATACGTCATATTTCTATAAGTAACGTGTCTCATAATTTTTTTAACCAAAATGTCCCTGTTTTTATATCCAAAATATTCTTTTTTTTCCCGAAATGCCCTCACTAGGTCTTCTTCTCAGTCTCTCCTCTTCCTTTCTCTCTCAAGTGCATCACGCGTGCCATACACTAGTATTAAATGAAAGGAAACGAAAGAGAGCAGTGATTAGTGGACCGTAGCCTAATACAAATTTTTACTTCGACCTACAATGTCAGGAGAAAATCATCATATATCCATATAGTTATTTATATTTTGGTATTATTTATTTGGTAGGTGGTTAGCCCACCATACATTTGCCTATGTAGTCAAGTGTCATGTCGCGTATTCGTTTTAATTCTCATTAATTGTGGTTAAGATACACTAATTCTCAGGGTTCATTGAGAACCACACATTTGACTACATAGTCAAATGCGGCGGTAAGTTAAACATTTTTTTATTTAATTTTAACCACATTTTTTTATACGTGGTGTAGATCCAAGATTTTAACCCCACTCCCGATCAGGATTGAACCCGAGGAGGAATAGTGCTAAAATGCAGAAAAGAGAGAGTCGTCACATATTTAGATTTTGAGGGAAAATAAGATCCCTGAGAATGTTGGATAAGGCTTTAGTCCAAAAATATAATTCAAGGTAAGAATTCATTTGAGTTAAGGGAAGGTGTTAGGCACTCCTAAACTCGCATCCGGAGATGGTTACCTACTCCCTAAGTCTGAATTAAAGTGGGGGAAACCATAAGAGAAACTTGCATTTCATATATATGTTTGATAGATATTATGCGAACAATAATGTACATGTTAAAATAAACAGGGATATGATATGAACTCTATCCTAGGTGAGCTGAACCCGATCAGGGTTGCCTACGTATCCACTGTTAGTGGAATCAAGTTACACGTAGTTCTAGAGGGGTAGTTGATGGTTTGTTTTGATTTGTTTGGATTGTGAGTGATTGAAATGTTAGGATTTTTCTTTAGATGTTAGAGTGTTTTTGAATTGTTTAAGCTCATATTCAAGGAGCGTTTGAGCCTTTTATGCTCTTGCCGGGGAGCATCTGGATAATTTTAGCTCATGTCGAGGAGTATGGGGTTGAGTTAGGGTTTGATAGGATTTGAACCAGTATTTGAAACGAGGTTCAGACAGAGGTTCGACTAGACAGGGAGGGTTTGAACCAGAGTTTGAACCTAAATTTGGATAGAGGTTCGGTTAGGTAGGTAGGGTTTGAACCAGTGTTTGAAATAAGGTTCGGACAGAGGTTCGGCTAGGTTGGTAGGGTTTGAACTAGAGTTTGAACCGAGGTTTGGATAGAGGTTCGGTTAGGTAGGTAGGATTTGAACCAAGGTTCGGACAGAGGTTCAGCTAGGGTAAGCTAAGTTTGAACCAAACCGGGTAGGGGTTCGACAGGACAAACAATTTAAATATTTAAAAACAATAAAGTAATTAAAACTAATAAAAGACTAAGCAAAAGTCAGAATTTGACGATATTTTACTTTCCGGGAAATCCAAAAGGGTCTGTGAAAGAGGTCCGATAATCGACCATTCGTAATCGACTTTGCCGAGAATCCCAGATCGCTAAGAAAATAAAGAACATGAGTTTTTCTAAAGAGATGAGGGAGAGAAAGAGTTTGGCATGAGTGAATAATGAAGTAATTGGGTGGGGGTATTTATAGGGTGCAAAAAGCAGAGGGGCGTTACTTTGGATATTTTTGAAACAGTAGGCGGCACTGAATAGTAAGGCGGTAAAACAGGAGCAATTTTGTAATTTAATAGGGGCGCTGTTTTAAGTAGCGCCCCTATTTAGGGCTTATGAATTGAACCGCACACAAAGTAGGTCGGTCAGGGGTATTTTTGTAAATATAAGGGCACTGTTTGAAATAGAGCCTCTATTTAGGGGTTAAAAAAATCAATTTGTGACACATGTCACCCTCTGATTCGCCAAAAAGCTTTTTTGTAATTTAAGCCCGTTTTGACCCCGGAAATAGTCAAAATTAAACTGATAAAATCCAGAAAAATATTTAAGATGAAATATGAATTTTTCAATACTTTTCAGGGGCAATTTGATCATTTTACACTCCAGGGGCATTTTGGTCAGTTTCTACCGTTTTAGGTCCAATTTGATACAAAAAATAACCAAAATTGATTTTTAAAAAAATTTGTGAAATTATTTTGGACAAAATGAAAACTTTTTAGAACTTTTCTAGGGGTATTTTTGTCATTTTTCATCCTAAGGGCATTTTGATAAATTTTTTTTACCTTAAGGCCGTTTCTGAAAGTCAAAGTACGTGGAAAGAGGGTTTTAAAAGAGGGTTTTTTTTAAAGGGTTTTTAGAGATGTGTAAAGAGACTAGGTGGTGCAAAATTTGGGTGTTTACAGGTGGCATTGCAAAAGACTGACAATATTGAATATTATCACAATATGGGACATTTTGATTGGATTAAGAAGCTAAAGTTGAGTCAATTTTTTATTTTCTAAAGAAGACAATAAAAAATAAAAAATGAAAGAAACAAAGTTTTCTTTTATTTTTATTCTTGCATTTTCTTACTAATCAAATAGGATAGGAGGGTGCTAACCAAATACTTTAGGGATAGGGACAAACCAAATAATTAGAATAAGACATTTTAAGGCTCCTACAATCTCATTTACTAAATAGCAAAACAATAGAAATAGTAATGTTAAATAAACATTTTGTGATGTTTTGAAGTTTGTCACTAAAGCTAGAGCTTTGGCTTTCTTTGGTTAATGATGCCTACGTTAGGACAGAGCCAAAAAAAAAATTCTTCAAGGGCCGAAATACATGTATTAAAAAAATTAATAAGTTTTGTGGAGAATGGTGTGGCACGCATGAAATATTATGGGGCTCGGGGCATGCTCATTAGATTCTCTCTCATGATTTAGAGAATCTTTATATTATGAAAGAGTGCTATAAACTCATATTTTAGTTTCTTAACTTTCTAATATTATTAGTATATGTAAAATTAATTGAATTGAGCTGAATCAAGCCGTTAATTTCTTGTGTTTGACTTAATTAATAAACAAGTTCAATCATTTTGCTTGGCTCAGCCCAATGAACTCAAATATCAAATTCAAGCTCGGCTAACTTCGAAATGAATCGAGCCGGCTCACGAACTGGCTCGGCTCATTGATAGCCCTAATACCAACTAACCTATGTTCTAATCTAGATAAATGATGCCTACACAAAAAATAATATTAAAATAAGAAAATTTGAAACCGTAAAATTATTATTGTTTGTATACCTCGTTTTTGAGCTAACCAAATTGTAATTTATCAATATCTATTAATAATGAGATGTTAACTAATACAAAATAGATTAGGGGTGCTAAGTCATTTTGAGTGGACCTAGAAAATAATTCCCATAAAAACTAAAAGAAAAAAGAATGCCAAGTGGTACCATAGGGGGGCAAGGGTCTGTTGATCAAACTCAAGACTCATCGCCCAAATCAAAATTGATGTTGATGGGCCTCCTCTATATTGGAAAATCTACACCATATCGCTCGTACCAGAAATATATACTCATGTGAAAATATACTCTGGGTCTCCTCACTTTTGGAAAATCTACACATAAAGCTCGTACCAGAAATATATACTCATGTGAAAATATACTCTGGGCCTCCTCACTTTTGAAAAATCTACACCATATCTCTCGTACCAGAAATATATACTCATGTGAAATATATACTCATGTAAAGCAAATAATCTCGAGAAAGATATACTCATGTAAAGCAAATAATCCGGAGCCGCGTCTCGCCACCAACCATAGAGGATTCTTATTACCAACCCTCGAGGATTCTTATTATTTTGTCAAAATCGAGATGCTTTAGGGTGGGACCAAACGATGATAAAAGTTAAGCCATGTACTACAGGACCCCATCTCAAATTTTCAACTAGAGAATCAGGTCATTGCCCCCCCATGGCATCTCTCTCTCTCTCTCTCTCTCTCTGAAACATAGAATACAATACCTAAAACCCTCTCATCCTCATCCTCATCCTCATCCTATATAGCAGCTTCTAATAAGGGGTGGAGTTAGGGTTTTCAATTTGGGAGCTAATAATGGTTGATTGATAATATTAATAAATTATTTATTTATTTTTAGTGTAGGTATCATTTATCTTACGTTAGTATGTCATATGTTAGCTTGAGCATTGAAGCTCTTGCAAGTCATACCCCTTGGATGGGGGTGGGGGTGGGGGTGGGGGGGGGGGGGGGGGGGGGGGGGGGGGGGATCCCCCAACCGGGGGTGGGGGGTGGGGGTGGGGGTGGGGGTGGGGGGGGGGGATCCCCCAACCCTCCATCCATTGAAGGCCACACCCCTACCACTCACGCAAGAGGTGGGAGTGTTAATTATTGATGAATTTCCGAAGAAGGATTAAGTGGGTAGGAAATATTCTTAGTCTAAGGAGTGTAGGGTTCAGGGTGTATCTACAATTTTTTTAGGGCCAAGTTCATTTATAATGATTTTTTTTAGAGATCCGATCAGCAGACCTCGGGGTCCTCTTGCAAGCTGACCTCTCCAATAAAATTTAAATACATTGGGAAAATATTGGAAAAGAGAAAATGACATGCATTAAAATATATTTTTTATTGTCAAGTGTCTCTTAACAATTGCGTGGTATGTTTGGAAGCAGACCCTGAGGTCCGTTTACCATTTTCCAATTTTGTAACAACTGCTTACTGATCTTATAAGTGTTAGTATGTATCCCTTGGTTTGGGTGAATTAGGATCGATTCCCATAAGTTAGTGTGATAATTTTTTTAAAAAATATACCATTTGATCATTTAATAGATATTAATTTCTAACCTATTAATCTAGATAAACGATGCCAACATTAAAAAAAAAATTGTCTCAAAATAAGAAATTTGGAAACTGTGCAGTTGTTACTGCTTATAAACTCTACTTTTGAACTGCTCCAATTATTATTCATAAATTCCTTGATAGTGGGATGTTGACTATTACAATATGGATTAGGAATGCTAGTAATTTTGAGGGGACCTTGAAAAGTCATCTGATAAAAATAAAATAAAACAATAAAAGAAAAGAAAAAGGCTAAGTGGTACCATAAGAGGAGGGTGGCAATGGTCTGTTGATCAACTCAAGACTCATCGTCCAAATCAAAATTGATGTTGATGGACCTCTGACTTCTCGGAAAATGATCTCTCTTTAGCACGAGGATATACTCATGAGCGATGCGAGGTTCACTTTTCATCTTCTCAACTTTCTCCATCTTTTAAACATGAAGAAAAAAAGAAAATTCTATCTGTATATTTAAAAAGTGAAAGTGAATGAGACTGAAAATGGACTTAGCATGAGTCATATACTCATATAAAGTCTCTTAGAAAAATAATCCACCCCACATGCGGTTGTGGAGCAAGGAGTGGAGTCTGGCCCCTTATTGTCAACACGTGTCTTTTTTTAAAAAAATTTCTTCCGCAGTGGTTAAGATTCTCTAATCTTAAGGGTAATATATTTAAGAAAAATCATAACTAAAAATATTAATCACAATTTAGAGGAACACGTGTGAGCAATGAGGGGGCGAGAATGCACACTCGGATTAACGCTCTCTAACCTATATAGTTCGGATATTCAAATAGTGTGTTACAATTTAAAATATACCTCCTTTTATGATTAAGATTCAAGGTTTGAAATCCCTATATTATTGGTGATTTCGGTCGGCCAACCCAAACCGAAATCCCAAAAAATTTCGGTATCTCGATGGGATTGCGGATTTATTTATATTTATTAAAGAGCAATAGTCCCCTTGTCGGTAGAGGAGGGGACTATTCCTCCTCGCTCTCACATAGCCGACCCTTCAACTCCCATGAACTTGGGTTAGTTTTTTTTAACACTTTAGTTTATTTTCTTTATTTTATTTTTCTAAAAACTAAGGAGATGGGTGAACCCTAAGGGTGGATGAATCTTAACCACAATTAAATGGGGTTAGAAGGGGGACACATGGCAAGAAAATGGGAGTTGAGACGCCCCTCCTCGCATCACCGATCGAGGAAGTGATTATTTTCCTTTATTAAATATATTTATGTTAAAAGAATAATATTTTATTAAAATTTTATATAAATATTATTATTTGATTTTTAAAAATAAAATATATAAAATTTCATGAAATTTTGATAAAAATATCAATATTTCAGAATATTTCAAAATATTTCAAAATTTTAATAAAAAAAATATATTTAAAAATAAATTTCCGAAATATCGCCGAAATTCAGAACTCCCGGAATTCCGAAATTTGACTTAAAATTTCCGAAATCTCGGCCGAAATCGTGTTTTCCGAAATCCACCCAGTATCAATGTCGTTGGGATTGGACGAAACTGGGATTTCGCAAAATTTTGGGATTTTGCGAAATTTTGTAAAATCTCAACGAAATTTAAAATCTTGTTAAGATTTAAGAGGAAATAATTATGTGTATTACACTTATATTGTTTCACTTTGGATCCTCTGTGTGACTGGATCCCACATGAGCAAGGGTGGATGATTTTTTTGACACAAATTGCCCATCCAAACTCTCAAGTGGCCAAGTGGCGATGATGGTGGCAGAGATAGAGAAGTTGGTTTAGCTTGATCTTTACCCAGAGACTATTTTTTTTTTTTGGTAAGGAGATATTTCATTAATGAAGATTGATCACTACATTTTCAGGAACATTGTTGGTATCACTCTCAACAATCTCAGCCGATTGAAGTAAGATGCTACTATTCAAAGCCTTCTGAGCTTGAATATGAGCGAAGTCTCTTCATATCTTCTAAGAGGGCATGACTTTCCCATGGACTAGGGGAACAGTTGGAGAGTAGTAAGTCCACCACCATCTTTGAGTCGGTTTCAATAATTATGTTATTCCACGGTTAGAGATAGCCGATGAGATGCTAAGGCGTATGGCCATTGCTTCGGCCATAAGAGTTGAACCCCCATGAAGGGGGAGCGCTACATTACTAATTTGATTGTCTTCATGATTGCGAACCACCGGTACCTGCTCCAGCTGCTACTCCTAATGGTAATGCTGCCCCGTCTACATTGACCTTTATCCGGATAGGGTCAAGAGGACTTCACACTTCATTTGATAAAGGCCTGGGAATGTCTCTGGCGAAGCCAGAAAGGGCTTATCTCGGGGTTCCATAGAATAGGTGACAAGTGGTGGAGAAGTCAAAATCATGGGGCCCACGATTTTGACTTCTCCACCCTTAATAAGACATGTGGCGATAAGTGTGTGAGAATAAAGGGGAGAGATATCATACGGGGAGAAGTCAAAAAAATGGAGAGAAAATGAAATGACTTCTCCCCATTTTTTGGCCAACTGTCGCATAATGTATGGAACCCCGAGAGGGGTTTCTGGCTTCGCCAGAGACAAGCCAAAGCCTTTGATAAAATGAGACTACTCGAAGGGAAGGATTGCTGAAACGCTGTGTTGAGGCTGCCTACTGATAAAATCTCCGATGCTAGAAGATTTTCTACTTCAACTGCAATTGCGGGATCCGGGATCGCACCCCTAAATAGAGTATCATTATGAAGCTTTCAAATGCTCCAAATGACTGAATTCATAGGGATTGCTATCTCGCTCATTCCAGAGGAAAGCAATTCTGATTTGACCAACCACTCCACCAGGAGACGAAGGAGACTAGAGCTTACTTAGGTGGCCGAAGAGACAATTGGGAATCATACCATATTTTCCTAGCGCACGAACACATCAAGAACAAATTGACCACCGTTTCAGTCTCCGAATTACATCATGGGCAAATATCTTCTACAGTGATATGCCTCTTTCTCAGGTTTGAAGAAACTGCAATTGTATGCATATACGCCAAAATAGTAGCTGAAGCCTGAATCTTTGGTGAAACTGGCATCTTCCAAATCTTTTTCCCGTGAGTGGCTTCAATATGTTGCTAATGTGATCTCGACGAAGGCCTTCTACTCTCATACATCTAATGGGCAAGATGAGATGCAGAATTTACCTTGAAGGTACCTGTCTTCTTCGAGACTACAAGGGGGAAAAAAAGAATACGGTACACGGTAATAATTTTAAGTACGGTGCGTAATTAGCAAATATTGTTTTGCTCCTAGTAGCACCCTAATTTAGCTAAAGATTCTGTATATCACGCGCATACGTGCGTATTTTTAACATAATTGGTATGTTGTTTGTTGTGTTGCGTAGCCGAGCCGTACTAACTACTAACCGGCTGGCACTGGCAATTTCTCTTGGGTCGGCTCGGCTCTTATCAAGCCATAATATCAGCCGTCTGATCATTCACGTGAGTCTCAGTTCAAAGTGCAAACTATAACAAAGACAACATCGAGAACCCCCCAAAGACTTCTCTCTCTCTCTCTGAAACAGAGCCCAAAGACTTCTCTCTCTCTGTGAAACGGAGCCTCCAAACAAAAGCTCATATCGAAAAAGAAAAAGGAAAAAAAAAATGGTTCTCAGAAGCCCAAGAATCGTTGAAAGATAGATTCTCTGTCCCCCTCTCTCCGTGGTTTGCAACGGCCACATTTCATTTTTCGATCAGGGGCTTCAATCAAACAGACGTGTTCAAACTTCAAAAGCCTATAAATTAATATAACAGGATAAGAAAGATACCCATACACCTTCCATTGAAGCTCTGAAACTCCATAAGCCATGGCTTTTAGAGAAAACAGAGCATCAAAGAGCTCTGTTTTCTTTGTCTCTCTTTTCTATCTCTTATTTTTTTGTTACTCAAGCTCCAAAGGGGTTTTAGGCCAATCTCCTGTTTTTGCCTGTGATACTGGAAAAAATCCAGACTTGGGTGATTTTGGGTTCTGTAATTCATCATTGGAGATTGCTGTGAGAGTGGATGATTTGGTGAAGAGGCTCACATTGAAGGAGAAAATTGGGTTCTTGGTGAATAAAGCTGGGAATGTGAGTAGGCTTGGAATTCCGAGCTATGAATGGTGGTCTGAAGCTTTACATGGAGTTTCTTATGTGGGTCCTGGGACCCATTTCTCCAGTGTAGTCCCTGGAGCTACAAGCTTTCCTCAAGTTATTCTTACTGCAGCTTCATTCAATACTACTCTGTTTGAGGCCATTGGGAAGGTACGGTCTCTGTTTTTCTTAGAGAATTCTGTGTCTGATCTTGATCATTCTGGTTAATGGGTTGGTTTAGAATTGAATTTTTGAGATGTTATTAACAAATTTAATTTATTTTTTCAAAGTAATGTGCTTCAGATTGGGTTAAAGAACCTGTTCTAGTTTACTTTTTTTGTTTTGTTTTCGTTTTGAGTTGGTTGGTTGGTTGAAGTTTGGTTTGGATTTGGAAAATAGATGTGGTTTGTATTTAGCAATCGGCTGGATTTTTATTTGAATTCAAGGATTAAATTTTGCAAAATTTGAATATATTTAAGGGGAAGAATGTATATGTTCTTATATAATGGTTGATGGGTTTAATTTAGATTTAGATATAAATATGGATTTGTGACTCTGGGTGATAATTTCAGGATTTGATTTTGATTGTTTTAATGGTGTTGATGGTTTCATCTCAATAACATTACTGAATCTCTTTGACTTGCTACACAAAAAAAAAATGAAGAAGAAGAATCAATTCGATTTATTTATTTATTTTTAGGAATAACAGATATAAGGATGTTTTGTAAATGGTAAGGTTTGAACTGAAGCTGTAGGTTTTAATTTTTCTTAGAGCAGCACTGAGGTTTAATGAATCTAGGGAGATTTAAACCTTGGTCAACTACTTTGGAAATATCTGTATTGCTTTATTTTACATTTTAGAAATGTAAAATGAACTGTTTATAACTGGTTAAAGAAGTAGGTGGAATTAAATATATGGGTTTGTAAATGTCTTCTATTTCCTTTGCTTTTAGTTCATGAGTGAGACATGCTGGTAAAGATACATGCATAATTATTCACAGCTGGTAATGGAAATTAGGTGGAATTATAAACATATGGGTTTTAGTGGATCCTGAAAATACTATAAAGAGTTTACAGTTGTAAACTGAATAAGACCCAAACCGATTTTAGATACATACTATATATATATATATATAAGAATATGTCTTTATGTATGTATGTATGTATCTGCAGTATTTGTAAGCGGTTACCGCCACGGGATTTTTTTTTTTCTGCGAAAAAGGTTATGGGACTATTTCAGTGAAGCAAGGATTGCCGATAGGAGAATTGGGATTCCATCCAGTATTAATATGAATTCACTATTTGATTGCACGCCAAATATGCATATAGACTGTTATACTGCAGATTGTGCTTCAAAGTTCATAATCTGATATAATACTACTCATCTCTCAGAGATACCGAGCTAAATTAATTCGTTTTAGTCGGCAGATTATGTTGCTCACATGCCTACATAGTTGAATTTTGTGCTGCATTAGGAACCTTAAAGTTCACCATGTGTCTTCTAAGAAGCTGAATCTGAAGATCCCAAATTGCGTAAGACGAAATGTCCCACAGACTTCAAAAGCCTATAACTATTGTTTGAAGATCCCAAACAGTAATTAGAGAGCTATATAAATGGATAAATGATGTTCAAGACATGTCTGCAGGTGGTCTCAACTGAAGCTAGAGCAATGTACAATGTGGGTTTAGCGGGGTTGACGTTTTGGAGCCCAAACATTAATATATTTCGAGACCCCAGATGGGGAAGAGGCCAGGAGACTCCAGGAGAAGACCCATTGCTCTCCAGCAAATATGGATCCGGCTATGTTAGAGGTCTGCAACAAACTGGTGACGGCGATCGCCTTAAGGTTGCCGCTTGTTGTAAACATTATACAGCCTATGATTTGGATGATTGGAAAGGAAATGATCGCTACCACTTCAATGCTGAGGTTATTTAAAATTTAAATATAAGTAAATTTTAGGAATTAGTGGCATTTTTTTTAGATTTATGAATTATAATTTCTTCTTCTTCTGTTTTTTGGGTTGTAGGTTACTAAACAAGATATGGATGATACATTTCAACCTCCATTCAAGAGCTGTGTTATAGATGGGAATGTTGCCAGTGTCATGTGTTCTTACAACCAAGTGAATGGGATACCAACATGTGCCGATCCAGACCTCCTCGCCGGGGTCATCCGAGGCGAATGGCAATTAAATGGGTCTCTTATTCTCTCCTTAATCTTTACAATGTCATTTCTACTTCTACGGATTAGCGACGGAATTTTAGAATTGGATAGGGCTGTGGGCTGGGCTAGCCCATGATTAAAATACTCACACATCAATTTTGTCCTCTAGGCTTGCCATTACCTGACCGTAGAGCCTGGATAGGCTGCATAATGGGCTGGGCTATCCCAAGGCCCGCCAACCCAACCTGACTTAGGGCAGGTTGGGGCATGGCTTCAGTAGGTGAGCTGGACCCAGTCTCAGTTTTGGGCCTAAATTTCAGTTTGGGATGTAATTTGACTCGCCTTGGCCCAGCCCCAGCCCCAGCCCCACCTAACCTCATATAGCTATATCTTGTATGGTATATATATGCAGTAATGTATTTTACAAAAAAAAAAAACATATTTACTATTTGTAACCCAGTGGCCGAAGGACGAACTACAAACCCGGAGGTCTCGAATCGATTCCTGGTCTCTCTTCAATATCGCAGGTCTCGAGTCGATTCCTAGGCTCTCTTCAACATCGCAGCATGTGGGACTAGTCTGAGTCTTTAAGGCTCAGGATATCCACCTTTATGAAAAAAAAAACGATATAAAATGAGCTTAGTTTGGGCTTGCCTAATTTGGGTCAACTGCAGCCCAAAAGAATATTTTGAGTTGGCTGTGTCCAGGCATTGGGCTCGGGCTGGAATGAAATTCGCCTCTAACCTGGGCTGATGGACAACTCTAGTAAAGAAGACAAGAATTTAATGATGGAGCTTAGCTGGGGAGGGAGTGGGGCTAGCACTCCCCAATATATAGTGGTTGCTGGTTTCTTGTTCTATTAGCATTTAGTTAATTTATGTATTACTTGGGCTGGTGCAGATACATAGTTTCAGATTGTGATTCAGTAGATGTGTTCTATAACTCCCAGCATTACACTAAAACCCCCGAGGAGGCCGCCGCCGTTGCTATATTAGCAGGTGACTGCATTTCCATCCTTATATTTCCGGCTAATGACGGATAAATTGTGATTTATTGCTTGATTACTTAGAAGTTAAGACCATCCGATCAGTGTGGTATTGTTGCACTGTGACTCATACATGAAATTCCTACAGGATTGGATCTCAACTGTGGAACTTTCCTTGGACAACACACTGAAGCTGCGGTGAAAGGCGGACTTTTGAATGAATCGGGCATCGACAAGGCCATCTCTAACAATTTTGCTACTCTGATGCGACTCAGTTTCTTCGATGGTGATCCAAGTAAGCTACATTATGGTAAGCTTGGTCCAGATGATGTCTGCACCACTGAGAACCAGGAGCTAGCCCGTGAAGCTGCGAGACAAGGAATTGTCTTGCTTAAGAACAATGTCGGATCATTACCGCTATCCCCCACAACCATCAAGTCATTGGCAGTAATCGGACCCAATGCGAATGTCACGAAAACTATGATCGGCAACTATGAAGGTATTTGTAATGTTCCTACTGTTTTTGCTTATCTAGCCGGATGCTGTACACTGTACAGACATGTTTCTAACCATTATGAGGAGCAATCTAAAGCATACTTCAACATATATATGTTCATGTTTTCAGGCACCCCATGCAAATACACAACTCCTCTGCAGGGCTTAACGGCCTCCGTTCCGACACTCTATCAACCTGGCTGCTCCGATGTGGCCTGCATCACTGCTCAAATAGATGATTCTAAGGGCATAGCAGCCAAAGCAGACGCCACAGTTTTAGTAGTAGGCGCTGATCAATCGATTGAGAGAGAAAGCCATGATAGAATCAACATTACTCTCCCTGGACAACAAGAACTTCTAATAACTGAGGTCGCAAAGGCATCCAAGGGACCTGTGATTCTTGTTATAATGTCAGGAGGGGGCATGGATATTTCATTCGCGAAAGACGATGATAATATTGCGAGCATCCTGTGGGTTGGTTACCCTGGCGAAGCCGGTGGAGCCGCTATAGCAGATGTGATCTTTGGCTACCATAATCCTAGTAAGTATTTTTGTGTGCGCGAGCGCATATGTGACATTCATAGTTACGAAATCAAAGTTTGAGAATTATTTGTCTAAGGAGAATTTTGAAAAAATGGGCAAAATTTAGAAATTCGAATCGGAAAAATAATAGGCAAGATATGTAGAAAATATAAAATAAAATTACTAATTTTTTTTTTGGTGGTAGAAAATAAAATTATTTCATATATTAGATATTTAAAGTCGTGAATAATTTGTGTTCAATTCACAAAATTTGCGAATTTTACTTTGTGAATTAATTGTTTTACGTATTCAGAATTTTAAAAAATAAAATAAAATCGGAGAACTTTGTAATATGGACATACATTAATGTACTCCATCGTCTTAGAAATTCGTCGGTTGTCTAAAAATTTAGGAATATAACCATCTTTTCTTTTCAGGTGGAAGACTACCCATGACATGGTATCCACAGGCCTTTGTAGATAAGGTCCCAATGACAAACATGAACATGAGACCAGATCCGACAACCGGGTACCCTGGCCGAACCTACCGGTTTTACACTGGCAAAACTGTATATTTATTCGGCGACGGCCTAAGCTACTCCGAGTTCAAGCACCACCTTGTCCAAGCACCTGAGTTAGTATCAATCCCCTTAGAAGAGGGTCACATTTGTCACTCTCAGAAATGCATGTCCATTGAGCTCTTTGAAAAGGGTTGCCAAAACCTAGCTTTTGATGTTCATTTAAGAGTTAAAAATATGGGAGTAATGAGTGGAAGCCATACAGTTTTCTTGTTCACCACTCCCCCATCTATATACAACTCCCCCAAGAAGCATTTGTTAGGGTTTGAGAAGGTGTTCTTGACAGCCCAAAAGGAAGAAGTGGTTAAGTTTAAGGTGGATGTTTGCAAGGATTTGAGTGTGACTGATGAGCTTGGGAGCAGAAAAGTGGTCTTAGGATCACATGTACTTCATGTGGGTAGCTTGACACACTCCTTGAATGTAAGAATTTGAATTGGGGTATGTTTGGTGAAAGTTAGAGAGAGAAAAAAAAGGGTCTCCAACTTCTCTTTAGAGATAGTTAATAAGAGATCCATGTTGAGAGAATTGTAACAATTCTCTCAATGTTTTCAGTGGCCAGTGTAATCCAAAAATTTGGAAATCCAAATGAAGGAATGTCTTATTTGGACTTTATTGTCTCCTTATTACTTTAAAGGTAAAATATCTACTTCAATAACATTTAGACATTCAATCAAACTTTAATTTAACAATCTAAAATTTAAATAAGCTTAAATTTCAAATAAGCTCTACCTATTTAGTTTAAAGTTACCATACACCCTCTTTTATTTAATTATTTATTTTAGTGACAACCAGAATGAAATATATTGAGTTGGTTCAAGTTGAATTCTCCAGAAAGACGAGAGGAAACTTGTTTATTTAAACTGACTGGTAATTGCCTTAGGCAAAAGATTAGCTCCGGTGGTTGCCCGAGCTGGGTGCTTGGGAATCCACAAACTAGTGGCCATGTGGCATTTTAAAGGGGAAAGATATCAAATGGGGAGAAGTCAAAATAATGGGGAGAAAAAGAAATGACTTCTCCCCTAAATTATTGCCAGGTGCCCAATGTTTTGTAGATGCCCGAGCGCCCAGCTTGGGCAGCCGCCAGAGCTAATCTTTTGCCCTTGTCTAAATGTTCAATCTAATTTAGGAATTAGAATACCTGGTGAATGACGCGTTTACTAGTAAAAAGACTTACTTGCAAGACACCCCAAAAAAAAGCATGGAAAAGAATGGTAATAGAAGTTTTCCTTGGTGATGTGCCAGAGGGTCCATTTATACTTGATCCAATGTCGCAGCCCAAATTGACTATTTATTAAACAAGCAATGGAGTAACAAGCTCTTGCGCCTATGGTGGGGGGTGTGGCCTCTCTGTTGAGGGAGGTCTAGGATCTCCCCGGGTGATGAGTCTGCAAGAGCTCCAATCCCCAAACTAACTAGCTGGTAAATACTATTCGAAGCAAAAAAAAAAAACCACATGGAAAAAAAATAGTAAGAAAAGATCAGGCGACACAAATAACTCTAGAATAACTAAATAGGATTGTTTTATACCGGAAATTGAAATCGGGCTGAAATGCGAATGGAATCTTATTAAATCCTAGATCAGCCTAAACCATATGTCTTGACCATACTGACTGGTTATGAGGATGAAAAATGGGGAAGAAACCAAAGGAGTATAGTAAGGAAGAGGGGAAAGACAACAGAACTAAGGGTGCTATACTTGGTGGATCTCTCCTGCCTTTCTCTAATGGTGTTAAGACCCCATTTTATGGAGGGAAGTGAATCAAAGCCGTTAGAATGTGTCATATTGAAATTTTTTTGTTAGTTTGGACTATTTGCCCTAACACTAGACTAACTAGCCCAGTAATTTTGTTACAGTCGCCATGCCATATGCGCTATGGCCACGTACGCCCTGAGCGAATTCAATTATGTAAGTCATGAAGAGGAGATATATATATATATAGTCATGAAGAGGAGATATATATATATATATATATATATATATATATATATATATAGTATCAAAGACAAATGGTGCCATAGCAGAAGCAAACTTGAGCTGCAACAGGAGCTGGGATGACCGGCAACGGTCCAACCAAAACTTAACTCTGAGCTACTAGCCTGCTAAAATCATGGATCGAATCTAGTTCAAATTCCGATGTAAGGCCTTTTAACAAAAATCTGTCATAAATAACTTCTTGAGATTTTTTTTTCATAATTAGTCCTGAGTTTTTACTAAATATGAGGTGCATTTTCATTTTTAGATTTCATTATCTGCATGTGGAAACAGGAAACATGCACAAATATACTATTAAGAAACCTCTTTTATCCCTAAGCCTTGTGAGAGAGAGAGAGAGAGACAGGAGACCGAGTGGGATTTTCGAATCATAGCTGAAAATCCTCTATTCACTTGAATAGCCAACAAATAGGGCCTCTGATTGTCTCTAGGGAAGCTAGAAAGTGATTGTCTCGGGCAATCATAGAATAGGGGACAAGTGGTGGAGAAGTCAAAATCATGGGCCCCATGATTTTGACTTTTCCACACACTATATGACATATGACGATAAGGTGTTGAGATAAAGGGGAAGAGATATCAAGTGGGGAGAAGTCAAAATCATAGGGAGAAAATGAATTGACTTCTCCCCTTTTTAACGCCACATGTCCTTTATTCTATGGTTGCCCGAGAGCCCTTTTTGGCTTCGCCAGAGACGATCCGAGGCCAACAAATGGTGATTTGAAGTTGCCACTTTAGCATGGTGGTGATTTCAATGTTAAATATTTAAAAATTGACTTTAAGTTGATAAATCTCTCTAATTATCTCTCATGTTTTGTCTTCAATAGCATTTGGGAACGCTTAATAGTTAATCCGAGGTTTGTAGCTTAAAGATTTGTAACAGAAATATTAATTGTCTAGTTAAAGACTATTTAGTAATACATATCTATATCTAAAATAAGGTCAAAAGCTCATTTAGTAAATGACGGGAGATGGAGTGACAATTTTCAACCCGACCCATCAGCTCATTGGAAGCTGCCCAATTTTTTACACGGGTTAGGGTTGTGATATTAAACCTTTGGGTCAGATTCAAGTTTCGGTTCTCACAGTCCTTTTTATAATTGGATCGGGTTCGAGATTGCCCACCAGAAATAAAATGGTCTTAAAACCTAATTAATATATTATAAACATATGTATAGTTATTAAGACCTTTATTTAACTACTAGGACATTGTTGGCGTGAGTTGTCACTTATTTGTATTAGATTCCACAGATTGTGGGTAAACCTCAATCATAGCCTAGATTAGTATACAGCCTTGAATAGCTTCCTAGAATAGCTCGTTGTATGGACTTATGTATGTTTACTCTCTGTACAAATGAAAATATATAGAAAATTCCAAAAACACCTATTCTCATTATGGTATCAAAGCAGATATCTTAGGATTTCTTGCTCTTCTTGAAACCCTAGCCAAAAAGGACGAACATGGAAGATCAGGGCTCACTGATCCAACAACATGGAGGAATTTCCACCGGCTTATCCTCCATCTCCAACCCAACCGTAGAAGACTTGACATCTAGAATGACACAAATACTGAATCAAACCCAGACCCAGGCTCCGACCCCAAACTCCAACTCTTCCGCTGCACTAATTAGCATCAAGTTGGATGGCACCAACTATGGCCTATGGTCCCCAGTTGTTGAGATGTATATCACTGGCAAAGACAAATTGGGATATATTAATGACGATTTTCCACAACCCTAGCAAACAGATCCAATGTTTAGAAAATGGAGAACTGAGAATTCGATTGTGAAAGGTTGGCTGATCAACTCCATGGAGCCAAGGTTGATCAGCAATTTCATACGATTTCAGACGACAAAGGCGGTGTGGGATGCAATTTCCATAACATACTTTGATGGAACTGATACATCTCAGGTCTATGATCTGAAAAGGTGAGTCACTCAAATGCGGCAAGATGGTGGATCGATTGAGTCATACTATAATGGCCTTCAAGGTTTGTGGAGGGGGATCGACTTCCGTTGCCCTAATCCGATGGAGTGTGGAACCGATATTCAAAAGTTCAATTTGATTACTCAGGAAGACAGGGTTTATACCTTTCTTGATGGATTGGATGATCATCTTGACAAAGTTAGGAGTGATGTGCTCCAGATGAATCCATTTCCTACGGTGGAACAGGCCTATGCCCATGTTTGAAGGGAAGATTCACGACAGGCTGTGATGATGACAGGGACAGATGTTGTGACCGGTGCGATTATGGCAACAAGAGGAGGAACCAGGCCAGCTGGACAGTTTTCAGGTTCAAACTGTGCAGATCAGCAGGTTGCACGACAGGCGTCTTCACTCCAGTTGATACTGGATGCACAGTTTGTAGGCGTTGGCTAATCAGGGTAGACATCTACACCAAATGCTGGGAAGCCCATTACAACTTCTAAGCCCAAGTTCTAGTCAGAAGGCGGAGGCTACACACATTGTGGAAATTCAAAACATACCCGTGAGACTTGTTTTAAATTGCATGGGTATCTAAAATGGTGGGATGAACACAAGATCCGGAAACAACGTGAGACTGTTGCCAATGGTGGTTTGGGTCGGGTTACTTTGGTAAATGCGGAACCTAAATTATCTTTTATTTCGCAGGTTGAACCCTCAAGTGACTTGCCTCTCGTTGATGGGTCTGCAACCCTCACTGATTCAAGTAAAAATAGTTATGCTTTATTTACTTCTAATCAGAGTGATTACCATGGATGGATAGTTGATTCGGGGGCAACCGATCACATGACGTTTGATTCAAATGACTTTGTTAGTACTACTCAACTACAACGAACCAATATTGCCAATGCTAATGGGGTTACATATCCAGTTATAGGAGCTGGAACTGTTGCTCTCTCACCCTCTCTTTCATTATCAAATACTTTACTTGTTCCGTCTCTCTCAAATAAATTGATGTCTGTGGGCCAGGCTACTGAGGAATTAAATTGTTGTGCACTGATTTATCCAGGTTTTTGTTTTCTTCAAGATATTCTCACCAAGGAGATGATTGGTCGTGGTACTAAAAGAGGGTGGTTGTATTATATAGATGATTTCAGTACTGGCAGAGCTAATAATATGCAACATTCGTCAGGCATCAAGCAGAGGCAAATTTGGTTGTGACACCTTCGTTTGGGGCATCCATCCTTTAGTTATTTGAGACAATTATTACCTGATTTGTTTTCAGATTTACAGGACTCAGATTTTAAATATGGCTCTTGCATTTTTGCCAAAAGTCATCGTGTGTCTTATCCTTTAAGTTCAAATAAGAATGCTACTCCTTTTGCTCCGATCCAATTCATTCTGACGTTTGGGGACCCTCTCCCATATCTATTTCTTCTGGCATTCGTTGGTTTGTAACTTTTGTGGATGATTGTACACGCATGACCTGGCTTTATTTGATGAAATATAAACATGAAGTATTTAGTATTTTTTAGATTTTTCATACCATGATTCAGACTCAATTTTCAGCTAAAATTCAGATTCTTCGCTTTGACAATGGTAGAGAATATGTCAATCATGAATTTCAAAATTATTTTCATACTCATGGCATCCTTCATGAGACCACTTGTCCCTAGACACCTCAACAGAATGGTGTTGCTGAATGAAAGAATAGACATATTTTAGAAAGTGCTAGGGCTCTCCTCATTGGCACTCATGTGCCTCTTAGTTACTGGAATGATGCAATTGTCACAGCTGTATACTTGATGAACCGTCTGCCTTCTAAAGTATTGAATTTTCAAACTCCACTCCAGGCTCTTTCCAAACATGGACCACTGCCCTCTATTTTGATGCTGACTCCTCGTATTTTTGGATGTGTTGCCTTTGTTCATCTCCATAAAAATCAACGTACTAAACTTGATCCATGTGTTGTTCGTTGTATATTCCTGGGGTATGCTACACATATACAAGGGATACCGGTGTTACCATCCTTCCACCAGGCGCACTTATGTTACTATGGATGTCACTTTCTTGGAGTCTAAAACCTTTTTTCCTGCTCCGATCTCCACTTCTTCTCTTTAAGGGGAGCTACAAAGTGAAGAGCAAAATTGGACAGGCTTTGACAACCAAGAAACATCAGCTGAGGACAACCTGGAAACATCAACTGAGCTTGTGGGAGAAACCGAACAAGTAGAAGAAGCTGAAACTGAAACTGAAGAACCCTCCTCTCACTCTATAGTACCAGAAGATCAATCTCCTGAGAATATTCTTGAAGTAAGCTCTCCTACTACTCCTCTTCCTGTTAATGTGTTGGATACTTCTGCTGGTTATGAATTACCTTTCAAGCATAATCGTGGAAAATCACCGGTTCGGTATTCTCCAGATTATGAGGTAAAGAAATCGAAATATTTGATTGCCAATCATGTATCATCTCAGAAATTATCTGAACAACTCAAGGTATTTGTGCACCAGTTGTCCTCTATTCACGTTCCCAGCAGAGTACAAGAAGCTTTAATAGATCCAAAATGGACTCAGGCAATACAAGAAGAAATGGAGGCGCTACAGAAAATCAGACATGAACTCTTGTTCCATTGCTAAAATGAAAGAAGACAATGGGATGCAAATGAGTTTTTACTAGGCAGACGGATCCACTGAAAGATACAAAGCAAGACTTGTGGCGAAGGGATATATGTAGACATATGGTATAGATTATCAGGAGACTTTTTCTATAGTGGCGAAACTGAATACTGTCAGGGTATTACTATCCCTTGTAGCCAATTTAAATTGGTCGTTGCAACAGTTTGATGTGAAGGACGTCTTTCTCCATGGCGATTGTAAAGTCCATGTTTTAGTGTTGGCTTATTCCGGTATCAAAACAAGTGAGTCTAGTGTATCTTGTGTCATTGCCTTCAAACATACACAACAAGTGAAGATGAAGATCGAAAAAGATCGATTGAAGACATTTCGATCATATCTTTCATTTCATTCATAGGATGGTAAGTGACCTAGATACCATGTTACCTTAGGTGAGAATTGACTTAGAGTAATCATACTATGATATCTTAGGTTGAAATTGACTTAGAATAACCATATGGACCCTAGGTGACTAGATATGTAGCCCCAAACAAGGTAAAGGTTCTTAAAGTTCTTAAAAAACCAAGATTTCTTTTAGAGGCATATCTCTTAAACCGTAGCTCAGATTTTGCTCCATGATATATCAAATCGACCATGTTAAAAAGATCTACAACTTTCGTGAAGGAATCAAGAGCTAAAAATGAGATTTTATATCTCGATCGACCGAAAATAGTGAGGGTCGACCCAGACCTCAACTGTTTTTCTATGAAAAAAAATTCCAGAACACCTAAAAATTGAGGGTCGACCTAAAGTGTCACGTAGGTCAACCCAAGTGTACATTAGGGTCGACCTAATCCCTATTTTTCTTGCTATTTTGGTTTTGGCAACTTCTATATCTTGGTTTTGGGTTCTCTATTTAATGTGAACCCTTCTAGTCCGTGAATGGAGATTTTGGGAGAGTGTTAAGAGGGTATTAGGCTATCTCTAGAGTTCATACAAACTCCATATTTGTTTTCTCTCATCCCCTTTATTATTTTCTCTTTTATCCTAAATTTTGCGCGCCAATGTTCCAATATTGCTTGCTTGGACTTTCCCATTGATGGAATCTATCTATGATTTGATTTTAATTAAACCATCAACCCGTTATGGAAATAACAAATTGGCCAGAGTGTTCCGGAGCCTTTGCGAAGGAGATCGATCCGAGGAGGATTTCGTGGATGTGATATTTGGTCGGTGGAATCTGAAGCCGTCATTGACGGAGATCGATTGTGGAGATCGTGGTTGTCGAGATACAAAAAGAAGAACATGCTACTGCAATAGATTGCGAGGCCTGCGAGATCGTGATTGCTTTCGGAGGCGTGGAAGATTGAGTACTGAGAATCGTAGTGTTGAGTCCGGTTGTGTACAGTTCAAGTCTTGTAAGTATTTGTTTCTTTGTCTTAGTGGATTCTCATTGCTGGACTAGGTCCCATGGTTTTTCCCGGAAGGCTTTCCATATAAAAATCCTTGTGTTGCGGTTTGCTTGTTTCCTTTATTCCGTACTTTAAGTTCATCATCCCTTAGTTAATAACTTAATTGTTAAATATTAAAAATGTTAGATAGACTTTGTAGGGAGACCTAGCCACTCCCTTGAATTTGTGAGTTCTCAACTCAAACATTAGATTTGAGGTTCACCAGATTTTTTCAGCGATCTCAAGGAGGAAGTATACATGGACATTCCGCCAGGGTACACTATATCATCACAAATTGGGGCTGTGTGTAAATTGCAGAAGACATTATATGGTTTAAAGCAATCGGTTTGGGCGGTTTAGTTTGCCTATGAGGAAGTATGGGTTCCAGCAGAGCAACTTAGATCATACTCTATTCCTGAAACACCAAAAGGGAAAGGTAACAACCTTGATAATTTATGTTGATGATATGATAATCACAGGAGATGACATGGAGGATATTTCTAGTCTTCAAAAGTATTTGGCAACCGAATTTGAAATGAAAGATCTTGGAGGACTGAAGTATTTTTTGGGTATAGAGGTGACTCAGTCAAAGCAAGGCATATTTCTATTCCAAAGGAAGTATGTGTTAGACTTGCTTTCAAAAACTGAAATGTTCGACTGTAAGCCTGCTGACACTCTAGTTATCCAGAATCATAGTCTGGGAGAGTATCCTGATCAGGTTCCTACTAATAAAGAAAGATATCAAAGGTTGGTTGGAAAGTTAATTTATTTGTCACATACACGGCCAGATATTGCTTATGCTGTGAGCTTAGTAAGTCAATTTATGCATTGCACTAGTGAAGATCACATGAATGCAGTAGTTCGAATTCTTCGCTACTTGAAATCCGCACTTGGGAAGGGGCTTATGTTCTCAAAGAATAATCATCTAGATATTGGTGGCTATACAGATGCAAATTGAGCAGGAAGTGTTACTGACAGGATATCCTCATCAGGTTATTTTACCTTTGTAGGAGGTAACTTAGTCACTTGGAGGAGTAAGAAGTAGAAGGTAGTAGCACTGTCTAGTGCAGAAGCTGAGTTTAGAGGAATGACCAAAAGGCTTTGTGAACTTCTTTGGTTAAAGGAGCTACTTATAGAGATTGGTTACACACCTGTTTTTGTGACGAGTTTAGTTTGTGACAACAAGGTGGCCATTGACATTGCTTATAATCCAGTTCAGCATGACCGCACAAAACATATTGAGGTGGACCAACATTTCATTAAGCAGAAACTCGAGGCCAAGATAGTTCAGTTCCCATTTGTTAAGTCTGAAGACCAATTGGCAGATATACTAATGAAGGCTGTTTCCAGTAAAGTATTATACAACTCACTTGACAAGTTGGGCATTGGAGAGATCTATGCACCAACTTGAGGGGGAGTGTTGGTGTGAGTTGTCAATCAAGAATATAATAGAGTGATTGTAGGGGATTACAGTTACCTTATTTGTATTAGATTCCACAGATTGTGGGTAAACCTCAATCATAGCCTAGATTAGTATACAGCCTTGAATAGCTTCCTAGAATAAGTCCTTGTATGAGATTATATATGTTTACTCTCTGTACAAACGAAAATATAGAAGATATATAGAAAATTCTAAAACACCTATTCTCATTAGACATGAAAAAAATCCCAAACAAGTATAAATATTGAAATTAAGTTTTTTTTTTTTTTTTTGGGTAGAATTGTTAAACATGTTCACACTCACATAGGCCAACACACATTCTCAAACGCTACATTTGTCTATCCACCTCTCTCCATCCAGATGTTCCCCTCACTTTCAGTCTCTCTCTAGGTATTCTCTTCTTCTTTCACTTGCTAAAAGAGACATATTAGCTATGTTTGCATTTTTCTTTTGGAGTGCTACCTTACCTCTAACAAAAAAAAGAAAAAAAATTAATGTGTGCATTTTTGCACGTGTGAACCTGCAAATTGGGTTTGTCCCAGTGGTAGTGTATCTCCCTTTGGGGACGACTGACGAGTGACTCGTGTTCGAATCCAGGTGTGGCCGTTGAGTACCCACCCTTGGTGGTTACCTTAGGTCTGATAACCTGTGTGTTTAGTGTTACCTTACCTCAAATTTATTTTATTTTAAAAAAAAGCTGTTGTGTACATTTTTGCACGTGTGAAGATGCTTTTTTTTGTTGATAATTTTAACTAACCACACACACAACACACATGTGAGTACCTTAATTTTAACCCCCCGTTCCCGATCAGGGTGAATCTGATAAGGAACAACGATAAATTGCAATTGGGTAGAGAGTCGTCACCTATCTAATTCTTTATGGTTTCCTTTATTTGATTGAGAAGGCAGAGAATATAAGGCATGGTTTGGAAGTTAGAGGTCAGGGTAAGGGATTCATTTGAGTTAGGGGAAGGTGTTAGGCACCCCTAAACTCTCATCCGGAGATGGTTACCTACTCCCTAAGTCTGAATCAAATAAAGGAAACCATAAAGAAGCTTGCAGTTTGATCTATATGCTGAGCAATGTGATATGAATGAAATAAATAAATTGAGATAGGTAGGATAAGAACGGAATAGGGATTTTATCTTAGGGGAGTTGAATCCGATCAGGGTTGCCTATGTATCTACTGTCAGTGGAATCAAGCCGCACGTAGTTCTGGAGAGGGGGTTGATGGTTTGATTTGATTTGATTGGACTGGATTGTGGGTGATTGAAATGTTTGAGGATTTTTACTCCTATTTGAGGAGCGAAATTACCTTTTAAGCTCATGCTGAGGAGCAAGTGGATTTGCCGGTGTAAAATTGAACCAGGGTTCGGATGAGGGTTTAGCTGAGGTTCGGTATGATTGACTTAGGGTTCAACTAGGGTTTAATAAGAGTTTAACTAGAGTTTAACCAAGGTCTAATTAGGGTTACTTGGAGTTTAATCAGGATTAACTGGGGTTTAACCAGGGTTTTTGGGCAGAGGTTCGACTAGGGTTTAACTAGGGTTTGACTAGGGTTAATTGGGGTCTAACTAGGATTTAACTAGAGTTAACTGAGGTTTAACTAGGTTTTAACTAGGGTTAACTGGGGTTCAACTAGGGTTTAACTAGAGTTAACTGGGGTTTAATTAGGGTTTTAACTAGAGTTAATTGGGGTTTAACTAGGGTTTAACTAGAGTTAGCTGGAGTTTAACTAGGGTTTAACTGAGGTTAACTAGGGATTAACCAGGGTTTAATCAGGATTAACTAGGATTAACTAGGGTTTGATTAGGATTTAACTAGGGTTTAACTAAAAATAACTGGGGTTTAATTAGGGTTTAACTAGGGTTAACTGGGGTTTAACTAGAGTTAACTGAGGTTTAATCCAGATTAACTAGGGTTTAACCAGGGTTTAATCAGGGTTTTTGGGCAGAAGTTCGACTAGGCAAGGCTAGTTTTGAATCGGGATTTGGGTAGAGGATTGACTAGGCGAGGCAAGTTTTGAACCGAGATTTGGGCAGAGGTTCGACTAGGCGAGGCAAGCAGTCTAATAAATACTAAAAAAATGCTTTTAAAAATGACTAGAATAGTTTAAACTACTAAAGGATGAAGCTAGACAGGGTTTTTAGAAAAGTTACCTTTTGAGAAATCTGAAAAGATTTCTGAAAAGAGGTCCCGAGAATCGACCATTCGCAATCGACGTTCTTGGGAATCCGAAGCGCTTCGATGGACTTTGAAGAAGAAAAAAGAGAGAGGAGAGTGAATGAGTGAGTTGTGCAGTGAGGGGGGTGGGGGTATTTATAGTTTTCAAAAATGGGGTGCTACTACTTGAAGTAGTGCCCCTATTTGGATAAAAACCCCGAAAAGCAAGGCGACAGTGAACAATAAGGTGGCAAAACGGGTCGACACTGGGGGGCACTGTTCGAAGCAGCGCCCCTAGCCACGCTTTGCCGAAATGGCCACCAAAAATAAGCCCCAAAAGAAGCGCTGTTTGAAGCAATGCCCCTATTTAGGGGCCAAAAATTAATAATTTTTTTTATTATTATTGACTTTGACTCACCACGTGTCACGCTCCGATTCACCAAAAAACCGTTTTTCTGTTTTAAACCCGCTTTGAGCCCGAAAATAGTTAAAATGAAACCAAAAATTTTGTAAAATTATTTCGGACAAAATGATACATTTTGAACACATTTTCAGGAGTATTTTGGTCTTTTTATACCACAGGGGCATTTTGATCATTTTTCACTGTTTTAATTCCAATTTGCTCATGAGAATAACCAAAATTTATCGAAAAATTTCTAAAATCATTTTGAACCAAATGATAACTTTTTAGCACTTTTTCAGCAGTATTTTGGTCATTTTTCACCTTGGGGAAATTTTGGTCATTTTTTTTACCATTGGGTTGTTTTTGAAAATCGAAGCACGTGAAAAGAGGGTTTTGAAATAGGGTTTTTGAAAGAGTTTTTAAGAGTATACAAAGAGACTAGAGGGGTGCAAAATTAGGGTGTTTACAACACACATATCACACACTCACGCCTTACAATCTTAACTTCAAGCCTATAACCACACACACCCCTCAAAAAAGAGAGGTGAGGTGAGAGTACTTAAAGGAGAAGGTCCCTACTGTCGGTAACCGAGGTAGGATTAATGGGCAAAGAACTCATATGCGAGCAAACATACACCACACCACACTATTTTTGTTCATTTTTTTAAAATAATTTTAACTAACCCCACACACAACACACATCTCACACACACACACACACACACACAGTGAAGATGCATTTTTACGGTCGCTAAAAGAGACATATTAACAGTGAGAAAGAGAGATGGCTAATCATGGTAAATGGAATGGAATGGATCTCCTCGACAGACAAAACGGTCACACCCATAAGTTACTCTTATCACTGTCGTAACTCTCTCGCATATAAATACGTTTTCCAAAGTCCATAGGCAAAACAAGCCAAAATCTGTCACGACTTCTTCCCATCTCCTATACTCTCTGCCTTCTCAATCCAGACTCTTTGCTGAATAAATAGGAGAATGCCGAGGAGGAAGAAGATCAATCTCCTCTTCTTCTTCTTATGATTCATGGCCACTTCTCAGCATCGTTGCGTTTTCGGTTCGTCAAAAAACCTCTCTTTCTCTCTGAAAAATCGAATTTATTCCTACTTTTTTTAAAAATTCAATCTAATTCATGTTCGAGTTTTTAGGGATTATCGTTCTGTGATTCGATTCCTGATCGTTTGAATTCGTGACAGTTGGGAACATACCCTATGATGCCACTGAAGAACAGCTTGTACAAATCTGTGAGGAGGTTGGGCCTGTTGTGTCATTCAGGTAAAACAAACCCTAATATTTGATTGCGCGCTCTATTTTGTTCAATTGTAATCCAGCTTTTGTAGTCTCAGTATTCTCTCCAGATTGATGTAGTTTAATTGCTGAATGGCACTTTTGTTGTTGAAAACGATGTGAGCTGAATTCATATAATTGACAGTCATACTTGCTGTATCATCTCCGCGGGCGCAATTTGCCCCTTAATGAATATCCAGGGGGGATTTATTAATTAGTGAATCACACAATCCTAGTGTGACTTGTGTCCTTGAGCCTAAATCAAATCAACTGGGATATCCCAGATTAGGAAATCAGAGTTAGCCTTGTTGGGGGGAGGGAGGAAAATGATTAATACAAAATAGGGGTGGCAAAGGGTGGGGTCATTGAGCACTGATTTGGTGAACAGACCCTCAATGTGAACCCAATCAGTTTTGAAAGGGTTGAAATAAGCAAACCCAAAATCCAACCTAATAAGGAACCGTCAACCCTTATCTGCCTGCCAATTGTAGAATAGGTAGCCGAGCAGTTTGCGGAACAATAAGATCGGAGGAAATCAAGCCGGAAAGTGTAGCGCCAACTTCAAACAGTCACAAGTTGTGATCCCGATATCACCACGTGGCCCACGAGTACTCAAAACCATAGTTTTAAAACTCGCCGAGTCGACTCGAAACTCGGGCGAGTCGACTCGGCTCGGCTGAGTTTCGAGTCGAGTTTCATGAAAAACTCGTTTTTGTCAGAAACTCGCCCCGACTCGCCCACGACTCGCCCCGACTCGCCCGACTCGCCCCGACTCGCTCCGACTCGCCCCGACTCGTCCGAGTTTTTGCACTTTTTTTTTAAACCTAAAAATCGAGTAAACTACCTACCCGATTGACTAAATTATGTTTTTTTTCTTTTTTTTAACATACCCCACTCACTTTTAAGTATAAATACAAAACAAAAGTGGGATGTTTAGTATATATTGAATTATATATCTTATTTTAGGCATGGTTTATCATTAATTTTGAATCTATACCATATATATTATTAGAAAAAATATTATATATGTCCGAGTTTTAGGTGTCATTACTCGGACGAGTTTTGCCCGAGTTTCCGAGTTGACTCTACTCGGCAAGTTTCCGAGTCGAGTCGAGTTTTCGGGTTTTAAAACACTGCTCAAAACGTTCACCTCAGCGAGACCTCTGACGTGAAAATTAACGGGAGTCCATTGCCATTTTCCAAGGCAAAGAAAGGCCTTTCGGGGGTCAAATCACATTTTTAAGAAACACTTGCTATTTTTTTTAATAAGTTTCCATTTTAGCATATTTTTAGGATTTTAGGTCTAGTTTGTTATAGAGAGCATTAAGTTAGTAATTTAAGTGTGATGATTTATAATTTTAATATTTTTGGTAATTTTTTACTATTTTGGGGTTTTGGATGTATTTAAGCCGTAGTTTAAAGAAGTTTCTCAGTTTTTCAATAGAAAAGGAAATTCAGCGAAACCAAGGTAACCGAACGATGCTGAATTTCCTTTTCTATTGAAAATATTATAAGGATGATGTGTGTGATGTAGTTGATATGGAAGCCAGTCACTTGTTACTTGGTAGAGCCTAACAGTATGATGTAGATGCTATTCATAGAGGGGAAGGGCAATGTTTGTCTTTTTCAAGGATGGTCAGAAAATTATCCTTGCCCCTATGGGAACAAAGAACCGCCCTAAATCTTTATAAGTGGAGGGGCAGTCCCTCTTGACATTAAAATACTTTGTAAAAGGGTCTAAAGACACAAGGGAGATTTATACTTTGGTTGTGAAGGGTGATGATGTAGAGCCCACTGGTTTTCCAGAAAATTTAAAATCAGTGTTAATGGAGTTCAAGGAGATATTTATGCTGGATGGACTTCCTGATGGACTGCCTCCTATGAGGGACATTCAACAGTATATTTCAGGGTCGGCCCAAGCTATTTGGAGGCCTAAAGCGAGAATTCTAAATGAGGTTTTTTTTTAAAATTGGATTCGCTATAAAATGGGGCCTTTTTTTAAATGAGGCATTTTTTAGGTTTTCTTTTCACTAAATTAAGTTCATAAAGCCATCAAAGCCCTCGCTTTGGGGCCTTCATTTTTTTGGGGCCTAAAGCGCGGGATTTGATGGCTTAATGGACGAGCCAGCCTTGCTATATTTCTCTTGTTTCAGGTGCTAGTCTGCATAACCATCCCCTTTATCGGATGACTTCGAAAGAGCATGAAATATTACAGGGTCAGGTGACAAAAGTGATCTGTAACGGTCTGGTTAGGGAAAGCATGAGTCCATGCAGAGTACCAACTTTGTTAATGCCCAAGAAATATGGGAGTTGGTGCATGTGTATTGATAGCAGGGCCATTAACAAGATTATTGTGAAGTATAGATTTCCCATACCATAGTTAGATGATATGTTGGATATGCTTGAAGTGTCGAGAGTATTTTCCAAATTAGATTTGAGGAGCGGGTATCACAAAGTCAGGATTCGAGTGGGGTATGAATGTAAGACGACTTTTAAAACCAAGGATGGGTTATATGAGTGGCTACTGATGCCATTTGAGCTTTCGTAAATACCAAGTACTTTTATGAGATTGATGAATCAAGTGCTCAGAGCTTTTATTGGTCGATTTGTCGTTGTATATTTTGATGATATTTTGGTATCCAACCACAGTGAAGGACATGTTGATCACTTAAGGTAAGTACTTTTTGTACTTACGAAAATAAGCTATACTTGAATATCAAAAAGTGCAGTTTTGTGATGGAGCGACTTTTGTTTCTGGGCTATGTGGTGAGCTCAGAAGGCATTCATGTAGATGAAGAAAAGGTGAGAGCCATTAAGAGTGGTCTCCCAAAACTATTGGCGATGTGTGGAGTTTTCATGGGTTGACAATTTTCTACTATTGATTTGTCAAAAATTTCAGCACAGTTATGGCACTCATTACAAAATGCATGAAGAATGGGAAGTTTTGATGGACAAAAGAGGCTAAGCAAAGTTTTGCATTGATTAAGGAGAAATTTTCTACTGGCCCTGTTCTTGTGCTACCGAGTTATGAGAAGCTGTTTGAATTGGAGTATGATGGTTCCTACGTGGGCATTGGAGGTGTACTTTCTCAAGAAGGGAGACTCGTAGCCTTTTATGGCGAGAAGTTGAGTGATGCTCGTAGAAGTGGTCAACATACAATTTTTTTTTTTTGATCGGTAAATAAAATTTATAAATAAGAAAATAGAAGTACAAGAATGAGATAAGAAAGGACAAAGGTCTTGGAAAAGTTTACAAGCGCATAAACACAACCAAGATATCCCGGACGCCCAAAAACAATAGATCAGCCTAACGCCTTCCTCAAAGCTTCCATAAAAAATGTAAGCATGCCCACTCCAACACCACCATACGGATCCGGCCACAGAGACGCTCCATTGAAGATGAGGAATCCTCAAAAACCCTGATTTTTCTCTTCTTCCAAACTATCCATGAAATTGCCCCTGGAAGCACTGCCCAAATCGCCTCCTTGGCCCCATCCACAGACATCTTTAGCCAATAAGATAAGAAGTTAAGAAAGGAGGAGGGAAAGACCTAGTCTACCCCCACAGGGGAAATGAAGAAACCCCATATCCTAAACACAATAGGACAGTGCAACAAGAGATGATCCACAAACTCTTTCGCTTGAAAGCACAAGAAGCATCGGTTAGCCATTCGTCACTCTCTACTCTTTAGATGGTCATATGTTAGAATTTTATCCAATGCTGCATTCCATAGGAAGAAAGATACCTTGGAGGGAATACCGGGATTCCACACAATCCTATGAAGAAATGACCCATAGGGAACTTGATACAATGACTGAAGTATGGATCTTACTGAAAATCGACCATGGTTGCCTCTCGACCAAATCCTAATGTCCCTAATATCTGCACAAGGGGATACCGAAGTAACCCTCTCCAAAAGGCGGGTCATATCCTCAATTTCCCAATCATTCAGGTCCCGACGCAAACTCGGACACCACACCACCTCCTCCCCTAACCTCTCATAAGAATCCATAACTAATGCCTTCTTATTGGATGCTAACAAAAAAATGTTGCCAAAGTCATCCATCAGCCTAGTGTTCCCACACCACACATCCAACCAAAACCTAACTTCCGACCCCCTCTCGATTGAAAATCGAGTGTACGGCACCACTAAGTTGGCATTGGCTATAATACCCTTCCAAAGACTCTACCCTTGAGTACCCTTCACCTCTCTCGGTATCCAGCATGAAGATTCCCCATATTTGGCTATGATCATTGCACGTCACAAACTATTCCTCTCTTCCCCGAATCTCCAAATCCATTTCCCTAACAACACCATATTCACTTGTACTAGGGACTTAAGATTTAAGCCTCCGCTCTCTTTGGACTTACACAATTGACTCCGGGCCACTAGATGGTACTTAAATGTGTTCCCATGACCATTCCACAAGAACTCTCGCTGGAGAGTCTCTCAATATAACCAGCCACTGAGTGCGGGATTGTAAGAGTCGACATAAAATAAGTAGGGAGGCTACTTAAGCTGCTATAAATAATGGTTAATTTCCCACCTTTAGATAAATAAGAAGATTTCCACCCGGATAGACGTTTGGCTACCTTGTCCAAGACAGGGGCCCAAACCTCTGAATCTTTGAAATTCACACCCAATGGCATACCTATGTACACAAACGGAAGAGATCCCACAGAATAACATAGGCAAACTGCTAGCATATCTAAGTTTGGGACCACCCCTACACTCACGATCTCTGACTTACCCAAGTTAACTCGTAAACCAGACACTGCTTCAAAACACCGAAGAAGACATCTGAGATAGAGAAGATCATCACTCTGGGCTCGACAAAAGATTAGGGTATCATCAACAAACTGAAGGTAGGAAATACGAAGCCCATTGGAGCCGATCGGAAACCCTTCAAACACTCTCCCCTCAGCACGAGATAGCATACGACTCAATGCCTCCGATACTATCACAAAAAGAAAGGGAGAAAGAGGATCTCCCTGCCTTAAACCCCTAGAGCTATGAAAATAATCCATCGGACTCCTGTTGAGGAGAATGGAGAAAGACGCGGATGACAAACAAACACGCATCCAATGTCTTCACTTAGACCCAAAACCCATCTTCCCTAGCACATAATCGAGGAAATCGCCGATATATTTCGGTATCGATGGAGACCGATGCATCTACACCATTTAGAAAAAAATTTACACAGTATCGGGTGTTATCATCGATATATCGGCGATAATCCCACCGATATCGACCAAGTCATCCAAAAACATCCGAAACAAGAAAACCCGCCCCCCCCCCCCCCCCTCCCTTTTTTGTTGTGGATTTTTTTTCGTGAAACCTTGTTAGGGTTCACTTTGTTTGAAATAGAAAATGAAAAAAATAAATTGAAGAGAGGAGAAAGAAGGAAGAAGAGAGGAGAAAGGAGGAAGAAGAAGAGAGGATGAAGGAGGAAGAACATACTCGGAGCATGGAGGTCGCCGTCGCGGGAACCGAGAGGAGGGTCGCCATCGCCGTCGCAACCTAAGCCACCGAAGGTCTGAAGCCTGAAGGTGAGTAAACCCTCTCCCCTCTTCTTTTTCATCTTTTGCGTTTTTTTCCTTTTGTGTTTTGGGTTACGAATGTGAGAGACTGAGGGAGTTAGGTCTTAACTCTTAATAATATGGGCTTTTGCATATGAGGCCCTTAAGTTTTCATAATTTGTAAATAAAGTATTAATAATAACATATTAACTCAATATTGTTTCCTAATTAGCAAATAACCTAAGTTCTTTAAGACTTTTTGTTATCGATGTTAGTAAAATTACTATTATACCCTTAAGATATTTCATAACCTCACAAAGCCCCCTTAACTAGTCTTGAACTATATTTAACCTGCGCTAGCTCTTGTGAATTTTTTTTTTCTAAAATCTTAGGTTAAAGGGGTGTCCCTCTTAACTCCTTTTAACTGTGGTTAAGATTCACTAACCTTTAAGGTTAAAGCATCTAACTTTGGTTTTAAAAAAATAAAAGAAATTAATGTCACCTTGTTACTCCCTTTATAATTTTGACTTCTATAATTTTTTTAAAAACATCTTTTTTAAAAATACAGTGTTCAAGGGTTAAAATTTTTTGTTAAAAAAATACAGTATTCAAGGGTTAAAAAAATACAGTATTCAAGGGTTAAAAAATACAATGTTCAAGGGTTAAAAAAATTAAAGCATCCAATCTTGAATTTTATATTTTTTAAAATACAGTGTCCATTTTTAACTCCCTATAGGCTATAATTAAAGTTAAAATTTACTAATTGTTAAGAATAACTGAATAAAACATCTAACTTTAGTCTTAAGATTTTTTAAAACATTATTATCACTCGTCAGTGCACATCTTTGCTCTCTTCTTATTGCATCTATTATGTACATTGATGTTTTTTTAAATGTTTTTATTCTAAAAGGTGTATTAACATCTATTTTAACATTTCTTGAAGTTTTACTACAAAATTCTATGTTTTGTCCAATTTTTTTGCAATGTTTCCAAAAATTACTGATAAACGATATATCTTCCGATATATCTTTTTTCTGTGGCTCGACATGTCGAGCGATATCGACATTTAGAACCTTGATCATAAGCCTTTTCCATATCCACCTTACAAAGGAGCCCTGGGATCTTAGATTTGGTTCGGGCGTCAATACATTCATTCACTATCAAGATCCCATCGATTATTTGACGCCTCCCTATGAATGTACCCTAACGAGGTGAAATAATGAATGACATTACTACCTTTACGCGGGTGGCCAAAACCTTAGATAATATTTTGTACACACTGCTAACCAAACTGATGGGACGAAAATCTTTGAGATCCACTACCCCATCCTTCTTTGGGATCAACACAAGGAAACTGCTATTGATCACTCTGTCAAAATGACCCTGATCAAATAACTCCTACTCCCTCATCACCTCCATAAAATCACACCCCACTATCTCCCAACAAGACCTATAGAATTCAATGGTGAATCCATCCGGTCCAGACGCCTTATCCTCTGCAAAACTCCTAAGAACTCCAAGCACCTCCTCTACCTCGAAAGGAGCTTCTAGGGTCCCCCTTTGGGCTAGAGACAAAACATTGAAAGGTAATCTGTCCAATCGAGGATGCCAACTTTCGGTTTCACGATACTAATCCTTATAATATGATGTAGCGCTCTCTGTAATCTCACCAATTGACTCCTTCCAACACCCCTGTACCCTCAACTTGGATATGAAATTCCTCTTCCTATGAAAGTTAGCCGTTCTTTGGAAAAAATTGGTGTTACGGTCTCCCTCTTTAAGCTATCGAATTTTGGACTTTTGTTTCCAAGTTATTTCATCCATCCTAAGAAGAGCAACATATTCCCGTCGTTTTTTCTCTCTTGCCCGATGATCCAATGGAGTCAGACCTCGAGAATCAGCTATGCCATCTAACTCGTCAATCTCCTTTAAAAGCCAAGATATCCGATTTTAAACATTCCCGAACACCTCTTTGTTCCAAATTTTCAGCCTGACTTTGAGGGCCTTAAGCTTCAATCCAAACCTCGTGCTTACCGGATCCCAACCACGATGGTTAGACCACACTTCGGCCACTAAATCCTTAAACCTTTCATCCTGAAGCCAAATATTCTCAAAGCGAAACGGACTAGGACCCTCGGACAAACACTCCGACTCTAAGAGGATAGGACGATGATCAGAGACGGGCCTAGGAAGAGATGACTGGATGGTATTTGGGAAGTGAGATTCCCATGCAAGGTCAACTAAGAATCTGTTCAACCTACTTGCAATCAGGTTAGAACCAGATTGGGACTAGGTGAACTGGGCACCCCTCATTGGGTAGACTACTAACCAATGTCAAAAAATGAATGCTCCAAACCACCTCATCTTAGCCGAGATAGAACATCCCCCTTTCTTTTCATTTGAGAACTGAATGCTATTGAAATCTCCACCTAAGCACCACGGAGCCCCCCATCTCACACTAACATCATCTAATTCATCCCATAGCTCTGACCCGACCGAGCTACCTGAGGGTCCGTACACCCCTGAGGACACCCAATGAAAATCCTCCCCCACTAACCTACAGAGAATAGAAGTTGAGGCGGGAATTTGTATTATACAGATCCCCCACTAGCTCCAATTATGCCTTATTGCGCCAGCTGTCATTGGAAGCATTACCTTATACAACAGGAATTTGTATTATACAGATCCTCAGGCCTTGAAGTATATGAACAGTCAGACTAACATGAACCGTATGCGTGCTTGATGCATTTCTTTTCTATAGGAATTTAGTTGTGATAAAACACAAATCTGGGTAGCAAAATAAAGCAGCAGATGCACTTAGCAGGAGATCCTCTTTGCTAGTCACTATGAGCAACGAGGTTGTGGAGTTCGAATATCTCAAAGACATATATGTTGAGGACGATGATTTCAAAAGAAGTCTGGTCTAAATGCTTGGTTGTACCTTCAAAAAGGTTACATTTATAGGATGGTTTTCTCTTCAAGGATAGGATGTGTATTCCCACTACTGAGAAATACCCAATTTCTCCCAAGAAAAACATCTAAAGTTTAAAACTCAGTTTTTATCACGATATTTTAAAAATCTCGCGAGAAATATAATTTTCTCTTTTTATCCTGTATATCGCGAGATTTAGCTGATATTTTAAAAATATCATGAGAAATATACAATGTTGTTGTTTTTATGAATTTATAACTTGGTGATATTTATTACTATCTTCTGTAATTTCAAAATACTTTTTTAATCATTGCCGAGATTTAGGCGAGAAATACCTGAAAAATAATTCAGATTTGAAAATCTCCCGAGAAAAACTTCGGCCGAGTTGCATGGAGGAGGATTGGGAGGACACTTGGGACACGATAAGATTATAGCTCTTGTGGAGGAGAGGTATTTTGGCCTTAATTGAAGGGGGATGTTGACAAGACGTTTAAGCATTGCCATGTTTGTCAAGCAGTTAAGGGCCAGTCCTAAAATGTCGCTCTCTACACCCCATTACCAGTACCAGAATCACCTTGGGAGGACTTGTCTATCGATTTTGTGTTGGGTCTTCCGTGGACTCAATGAGGTATGGATTCTATTTTTGTGGTGGTAGACAAGTTCTAAAAAATGGCACACTTTATTCCATGTAAGAAGATGATGGATACAACCAATGTAGCCAATCTATTCTTTAAAGAGGTGGTGCGACTACACAGTGTACTCAAGACGATTACATCAAATTAGGATACGAAGTTTCTTAGCCATTTTTGGAGGACCCTATAGAGGCAATTTGACACTACTTTGTAGTACAATAGTGACTAACACCCCCAAATAGATGACCAGACAGAAGTGGTGAACCAGACATTGAGAAACATATACAATGTCTTTCAAGAGATAAGCCAAAGTGGTGAGACTTCTCTCGCGCTCAAGTTGAGTTTGCCTTCAACAAAATGGTAAATCGATCTACAGGCAAGATCCCTTTTGAAATTGTTTATGGTCATGGTCCTAGGCATACACTAGACATAGTGCCATTACCAAAGCTTCCAGGGATGAGTTTAGCTGTTGAATTGTGGAAGTGCATGCTGATGTTCAGAAGAGGTTGGAGGAGACAGATGCAAGTACAAGGAGAAGGCTGACCAACATAGATGCTTAAAGGTGTTCAAGGAAGGGGACAAAGGGATGGTTCATCTGAGGAAGGAGCATTTTCCAGTTGGGATATATAATAAGATGAAGCATAAGAAGATAGTCCCTACCAGATACTCCGAAAGATTAATGGCAATTCATATGTTGATCTTTCTAAAGACATGGCGGTATTGAAGGCATTTAACGTGTCAGATTTGTTCGAGTACCAATAGCTTTGTTCGAGTACCAATAGCTGGAACCAGTAACTCAAGGGTGAGTTCTTTTCAAATGGAAGGGATTGATGTAGAACATGTAGTTGTGCAGTTCTTGGAACGCCGATATCAGAGGAAATCAAGTCGAAAAACGTAACGCCAACTTCAAACGGGCACAAATTTATTTATTTTTGATTGATAACGATGATATATGTTAGAAGATCACCAGAAAAAGAAACAAAATAGATACAAAGAGGTTCACTAAGGATGTTAACCAAAAGAACAAACTAGGAAAAAAAAACTAGCTCATTAAGAGAACTAGAAACCAACTAAATAGAACCAATCAAAATGCATTAAACCAATCTTCCTCAAAGTCTTTCCTAAATAGTACACCAAGAGCGGAGGAGGTGTCGCACTAAAGAGTAAACTCACTCCTCAGATAGGCTTAGCCCCTCGAAAACTCTTTTGTTACGTATCGTTCAAATAGGCCAACCAATAGCACTTGCCAGCATGGCCCAGATTACAGAAGAAGGAGCATCAAACTGAATCAATAACCAATCAGATAAGAAGTCTCGAAAGGACCAAGGAAAGAACCAGGCGATCCCCAAGCAGATGAGAAACTTACTCCAAATAGACGAAACAAAAAGACAGTGTAACAATAGATGGTTCACTAACTCCTTCGAACTATGGCACATAAACCAACAATTTGCTAACCTCCACCCTTTGTTCATCAAATGATCGCATGTGAGAATCTTTTCTAAAGTAGCAGACCATAGGAAGAACGCTACCTTTGATAGAATATCTGGATTTCACACAGCCCGATGAGGTAAGGGAGCGCTAGGACTAATCCACGGGGAAAAGAAAGAGGATCTCACTGAGAATTCACGTTTTGGATCTTTAGACCATAGCCTAACATCCTTCTGAAGAGGACAAACAATGATAGATGACAATCTCTCGACAAACATTGGAAATCCGCTATCTCCCAATCATTAAGATTTTGTCTAAACCTAGGAGATTGCACAAAAGAGGATGCTACCTCCTCAAAGAAGGAGGCCACCGACAAATCCCTATCTAGAGATAATGACCCAAGGTTACCAAAGTCGATCCCAAGGGGAGTCTCACCACAACAAACATCATCCCAAAAATTTACATCGACTCCGTTATCTATCCTAAATTTGGTATTTTTTGAAAACTCCAAAAACTCATTATTCATGGTGGCTTTCCACAAACCCACCCCATAGGATCCTTTCACCTCTTTTGATGTCCATGCATTTTTGGCCAAACTTGGCAACGATAAACTTCCTCCAAAGACTTTCCTTCTCCTTACCAAAGCGCCATAACCATTTCCCTAAAAGAGCCTTGTTGACCTCAACAAACAGGCGTATATTTTATCCTGAACTTTCCTTGGGCAGGAAACCGACTTCCAATCAACGGAGTGGCATTTCTCAATTACAACCTACTCATTATGAAGAAATTTCCTTAATAAACTTTCCAACTTAGTTAAAATGGAGACTGGAATGGTAAATAGGGGCAAGAAGTAAGACGGGAGGCTACTCAGAGCTCTTAAAGAGAGTATGCCTACCAACTTTGGACAGCTAGGAAGATTTCCTTCCTTGTAACTTCTTCTCAAATGGTCAAGTTGTGATCCCGATATTGCTGCATGCCCCACCAGTACTCAAAATGTTCATCTCGACAAGACCTCCGACGTGGCAATTGACAGAAATCCATTGCTGCTTTCCAAGGCAAAAAAGGCCGCTTCAGGGGTCAAATCACAATTTTAAGAAATACTTACTATTTTTAATAAGTTTCCATTAGTGTACTTTTAGGATTTTGGAGTCCAATTTGTTTTAGAAGGCCCGAATTTACTAATTTAAGGTAATCTTAAGAGTTTCGTGATAATTAGGAATTTTACTATATTTGGTAATTTTTTACTATTTTTGGTAAATTAGGGTTTTGGATGTATTTAAGCTACGGTTTAAAAAAGTTTCTTAGTTTTTGATGAATACAGAATTTTGATTCATTTAGCGACTTTTATCTGTTTTTCCTTGTAGATTCAAGGTTGGTTCTTGGAGAGAGACGATGATCTTCTCTCCTTTCGATTTCATGTTTCAATCTCTGTCATTGCCTACTGCTTAACCCATTTAAACTTAAACTTAGTTCTTAATGTGCATATATATATATATAACTTCAATAAGATCAATATATATTAGAACATCGAATGTATATATATATATGTGTGTGTGTGTGTACTTTTTAATTATTAACTAGGTATTATGATCTGTCAAGTCCAGGGTGTCCAACCTGAATTCAACTTGATTATAAATGAGCTGAGGTTCCTCAACCTGAACTCGACCCATGGGCTGAAAACATCAATGCTAGCCTGTGAAAAAGCTGGACACGTTGATGGTTTTTGTCAGACATTACCATCTGTGATGCAAAATGAGCCGTCTCCAATTAGATGATGACAAACTGTGTTCATTCAACGAGTAGGTGACGGTTAAATTGAATGAAATAATGTACTAAGACAAGGTAGTCAAAGTGTTGCCTAGCTATGACCCCCCTAGCACCTAATCAGGGCATACACTTGTTAAGATGAGGTAGTCTAGGTCTCATCTCCGGTCACTAAAGCGCTTGTAACAAAGGTGCTCCAGACCCAAATAAAACTGGAAGCTATTTACAAAAGAATACATAAACGAAATATATACAAATAAAACATATTTGTTTAACATATATTGTCTAGTTTTTGTCTAGACAAAATATATTTTTTCTTGGGTTTCTGCCTTTGGTTTTATCTTCCTCCTTCAAACTATGATCTTGATTTTATGTTGTGACTTTTTGGTCCAATGCATGCTTTATTTTTATGTTTTTAATCTTTATTTTCAATCATATATGAATATGGTAAGTTCTTATAGCTATAGCCTAGACGTCGCCTTGACACTTCAATTACACTGACACTAGGTCAAAGGAGTTGGTTAGAACTTTCAAAAGTAAGTGATAGCCATCAGTATTGGCTATATTAGCTTTATGTGGGAAATAAATTATTAGTTAATTAGACAAAATTCTCCCTAGTCCTATGTAAGTCATACTGCGGCTTGAGCCTGTAGTTCAATTGGTTGATGCTCTGAACCCCAGTCATGAGGTAGTGCTATCAATCACAGCTTTCCTGCCCAAATTTTAAAGAGAAAACCATATTATCATATGTGAGCAGTTCTTATCACTTTCTGTTATCTAGTGAAACTACAGAGTGCCTAACTTTTCATAATCACTTTTCTTTTATTTCAGATTAGTTATTGATAGAGAAACTGGGAAACCAAAAGGTTATGGATTCTGTGAGTACAAAGATGAAGAGACAGCTCTAAGTGCTCGTCGCAATCTTCAGGGCTATGCGATCAATGGTCGCCAATTACGAGTTGACTTTGCTGAAAATGACAAAGGTTCTGACAGAAACCGAGAACAGGTAAAATAATTCAAGTTTTTAGGGAACTTATATATATTCTCTACTATTGATATTTTTTATATGTCGTGGTGGAGACACTATACTTTCTGCGCTTTTGCTCTATGATGTCAACAAGCTTATGAGCTTGGATGGACTATGGTGCATGAAAAATTGGTTGTGGATGTGAACTTCTTGCTTGACTAGTCTAGGATGGATGGGTCTTAGAATATTGGTTGAATGCTGTCATTGTTGAAAGCACATATCGAATATTGTTGGTTCATATCAGATGAAATTGTATTTTAAAACGAAAATGTTGGCCCATTATGTGATTCTTGCTTGGCTAGTTACGGATGGATGTTCTAACTTCTAAGTGTATTGTTTTGATGATTTAATTATTAAGAACACATAAAAATATGGGTATTGCTTAGATGTTGGATGCTGATTTTTTTTTTGATCTGTCATACTTAAAGAGAAGTTAACAATGTTGCTGATTCCCAGAAGTTAACAATGTTAACAACATTGATTCTGGCTTAGATGTTTGACACCATTTCATTGAACAATAGGATAATTCTAGGAGAGTTGGAGGCGATGGATGGCAAGGCAGAGTTTGGTTTGATTTCAGCAGAAGAGGCTAAATTGGGTCTCATATTGGATTTTCAGAATTTGTTAGGTCAGGAAGAGATCGGTTGGAAGAAGAAATCTAGGGTCAATTGGTTAAAGGAAGGGAATCAAAATATAGGGTATTTTCATTAGGTAGCTAATCTCCACAGTAAAACCAACTTTATTTTCAAATTTTCAACTGGGGGAGATCTCTTGGTTAAGGAGGAGGACATTAGAGAAGCAACGGCCTCTTATTACTCTTACCTTTACAAGGAAAAATCTGATTTCAGACCCAAGCTGGATGGGTTGCTTTTTGATAGGATCTTGGAGGACCAGAGAGATAGATTGGAAAGGTCATTCGAGGAGATGGAGATTCTTGGTGCCATTAGGGATATGGGTGGGAACAAGACCCCTGGGCTAGATGGATTCTCTATAAAATTTTACAAGCAGTGTTGGGATATTATGAGATTGGATTTCTTAAAGATGGCCAAAGAATTGCATGAATTGGGGGTGTTGGATAGTTCTCTTAATTACACTTTTCTAGTCCTTATCCCCATGTTTGAAAGGGCCCAGAAGTCCAGAACCTTCACCAGTTTTGCCCTATGAGCTTGATAGGGAATGCGTACAAAATCTTGGCCAAGGTTCTAGCATCTAGATTGAAACTGGTAATGGGCTCAATTATCTCGCCGTCTCATGGGGCATTTGTGGGAGGTTGTCAAATCCACGATGAAGTGTTGATTGTGAATGAATGTCTAAATTAGAGGTTAAAATCAGGTCGACTTGGTATTGTGTGCAAAATTGATTTGTAGAAAAGCCTATGATAATGTCAACTGGTAATTTCTAGACTATACCTTGGGCAAAATGAACTTGGATGAAGGCTTGTTACTTGTTCGTGTCCTCAGGTTTGATAAATGGCAGTCCTACAGGGGGTTTAGGAGCTCTCAGTGTTTGAGACAAAGTAATCCAATCTTTCTTTTTCTCTTTATCATGATATCCGAGGCTCTTAGTAGGATGCTCAAGGGAGTGTCCTTGTCTATCCTAGAGGGCTTCTTAGTTTGTAGGGATGGCTTGACGATCACCCACCTTCAATTTGCGGATGATACTTTGATTCTTAATGACACATCTGCTGCCAACTACATACTTTCGTTGTCTTTTTTGATGCTTTGAGGTAGTATCCGGTCTAAGACTTAACCAGTCTAAATGTGAGCTTGCGGTCGGGGAAGTCCCTCATTTGTCAGAGTTGGCTGCCTGTTTTGGAGGTAAAATGGGTCGTTGCCTACATCTTATTTGGGTCTACCTTTGAGTGCTAGTTACAAGGCCAAGGCTATTTAACAACCTGTCATAGATCGCTTTTCCAAAAGGCTAACTAGATTGACATCCTTGCCTCTCCAAAGGGGGGCGACTAACCCTACTTAAGAACTCTTTGTGTAGCCTTCCAATCTATTTCGTGTCGCTTTTTACCATTCTAGTGTCTGTTAAGGATTAAACGATAGTTTATATTGAATGGATTAGTTAACTCGAAGAGATATTATCTGGTGGAGTTAAAATCTATCTATTGTCCGATTGAATCGGCGGGATTGGATGTTGAACCGTTGGTAAGGTTTAACATGGATTTATTAGGTAAATGGCTCAAGAGATACGGAGTGGAAAATGAGTGTTAGAGGACGGTCATTGAAGCCAAATTTGGGGCTAAGTTGGTTTGGGATCTATGAGAGGTTTAGAGTTCTCATGGGGTGAGCTGTTGGAAGGCCATTTCGTGCGCCAAGGGCCAATTCCTAGATCCATTAGATATGTTGTGGGTTGTGGCAAGCAGTGCTACAAATCTCGTTTTCAGGTTTTTGTCGGCCGAAGTTTTTCTCGAGATATTCTCAAATCTGGAGATTTTTCAAGTATTTCTCGGCTAAATTTCGACAATGATTGAAAAATAAATTAAATTACATAAACTGGTAATAATATCACCAATTTATAAACTTATCAACCGAACTTCAAAACATTCACCATAAACCATAATATCGTGATAAGTCTCTCTCAAAGCACATAAATTGATTGAAAAAAAGAAGAAAAACTCGATATTTTGAAAGAGAAAACGAGAAAAAAGAGGAGTTTAAATCGCGATTATTAGTTTTAATCCTGTGCTATTTATGTGATAAAAAGAGAAAATCGTATTTTTCGTGAGATTTTTAAAATGCCGTGATAAAATCGGAGTTAAACCTTAGATGTTTTGCTTGGATTTTCTCAGGAGAAATTTGGTATTTCTTGGGAGATTTTAACAATGGTGGCATGGATGTCAAATTTTGGGATGATTTATGGTGTGGTTAGATCAGGGTTACCAAGTTCGCTATATGCTATAGCGAATTGCGAACCGAGAAAACCTGAACTAGTTCGTGGTTCGGTTCGGATTGGTTCGTGAAATTGAGCAAACCACAATGGTTTCAAAACAATCTTGGATTGTCAAATTTTTAATTCAAATTCCCTGATATTTATCTTTAGGAATAGGTTTTGTCAAAATTATACTTTAAGTTCACAAACCGTTGATAAAAAGGCATTTTCTTTTATTTTCAAATAAGTATTTATAATATATTTTTTACATACTTAAAAAATATATATTTTTATAATATAATATAATATAAGATAAAATATATATTTGTTTTACATGCTTAAGTAGCGAACCAAGCTAGCAAACCAAACTAAAGAACCCCAGTGAACCGTAAAATGAATTATCTCATCCTACCCCTAACGAACTGGGTTCACTCTAGAGTGGCGAATTGCGAACCGAAATTCGAACTGAGCGAACCGACGAACCAGATAACATTGGGTCAGATGCCTCTTAGGGAGGAGTTTAGTGTCTTGTACTCTCTAGCTAGGGGGAAAGATGCCTCAGTTGCGTCCATATTTGAGTGATCAGGTGATAGGGAGCTTTGTTATCTTAGCCTTAGGTTTAGTCTCAATGATTGGGAGTTGGGGGATCTGTCTATTGGGTAAATTCGAAAATGTCGTCATTCACCCACTCCTTAGGGATAGGCGTGTTTGGTCTTTAGACTCCAAAGGTCAGTTCTGAGGGAGATTCGTAGCTCTAGCTTGTAGGGTATTATATCACCTCCTTTATCGTGACATGATAATATTCCGAACGTAATGAGTTGGTGAACTGATGAAGTTCTTTATGGTTTTCTGGTCAGAAACCTAGAATCATTTTACCTTTTTAGCAATTTATTCATTAGTCAGAGTCATTTAGCCAAGTGATATCAATACACGTCTATCATAAGAGGTGCAACTAGTATTGTACTTTCTAGGAATAAAGAGCTATTCAAGATTGAGTTCTGATAATCTCTAATGGAGTTGATGCAAGAAAAATGATTGAAAATTGAAAATCAGAGGCAACTCTATTCAAGTAATTGGAAGGAAACTTGGTGCCATCTATTCTTTGGTGTCACATATTTATGTGAGAAAGCAAGGAAAAGAAAAATGAAAAATAGCATTTGCTTTCCCATAACAGAATTGTGGTTTACACATGTAATTAGAGCAACAGTTGTTACATCTTCATTGCTTGGCTTCACATTTGTTTCTTGATGTCATTTTGTTGTTATTTATCTTTGAGCAGTTAAATTTGAGAAATAACAATATCATATTTTTGTTGTAACGACAATACAGCGATGATTCTGTGCTCTTGTGTGCTTTTCTCTTCTTTTGCAGGGTCGTGGTGGACCAGGGATGACTTCAAATATTGGTTAGTCTCCCTCTTCGTTTCAACTTTGATTTGCTTTAGGTCTTCTTTTTTCGCCTTAATATAACACTAAAGTCATGTGTCTTCTCCTTGTGGAAATTTTACAGAGCCTCAAAAACAATTAGGGGCCCCAGCAATCCTTGGGGATTCTGCTCTCCATCAGCCAATTGGTCTCGCATTAGCTACCACTGCTGCATCTGTCATGGCTGGAGCTTTGGGTGGTGTTCAGACTGATAGCAAGTCCTCAAATCAAAATGGTCTGCAAAATCAGTGTACTTTGGGCAATGATCCTTTAACCCATTATCTGGCTAAAGTGTCTAGGAACCAGCTGTACAAGATAATGTCTGAGTTGAAGGTAACATTTTTTGTATAAATTCTCTCTGCTTTCATGAATCATGAACAATTTTAACTATATAGTATGGTATTACATTATTCTGATGACAGGAAATGGCTACACAAAACAAGGAACTAGCTCGCCAGTTATTGATAGCAAGTCCACAGTTGCCAAAAGCTATTTTTCAGGTGATTATCTATCATCTAATCTTCTGTGAATTTAAACGTTTCTTCTTCATCAGTGCGTTATCCCTACTTTCTGGTCTTCTGAAAATTTTCGAACACTGGGACTTTTTTGCCACTGGTTTATTTCATGGTTACAGGCAACATGTTTCAATAACCATTTTAATATCCTTTCTGGAAACATTGGAGTCTTCAATGTTCATACTCAACAATGTGTTCTCTGGAACTTAGGAGCTTCTTTCCTCATTATACCCTGATTTTTCTTTTCGATAACAAAAATTTATATTAAAAAGTAATAGGTAAGAATATAGAGAGCAAACAAATAAAGTGAAGAGCCTATTGGGTCATAGAAATCCTCAGGGACTCGAAAAAAAGGGAACCAAAGAAAGAACAAGGGAATCAAAAATTACGAGGCAACAACTCACTAAACATTATATCCCTCAAAACTCCATTTGCCAAAAAGTCGGCCATCCTGATTGCCGACATGGGAACCCAAGAGAATGGGATTTTCTTTTGGTTTACCAAAACCTGAATCTCCTTGATGGCATGCACAAATTTCCACGGGCCACAATCTCTACCTGTTGCCCAACATGTAACATTTCTCCACTTTCTTTCAGTAATTAGGGAAGGAAGACTAAGAGGTCTAGAATGACTTCATTGCAACCTGACAGTTTTCTTGTCTGCATCAGCCCTGTAACCTAAACAACAGACATTCTGTATCTCAATTTTTTTAAAAATAAAAATAAAGCACGCTGAGCAAATATTGTTCTTTTTGCCACTTGTCAGATTCCTATTTTTCTGAAAATTTCCACATGCAGAGAGCACAAGGTGCAAACACGTGGACTCCTTTAGGCTGCCACCTAAGTTGCAACGTGAAAGAAACCTGGGCTGTCCATAACTCTCCACTAGATGGTCTGTCCAGAGAAACCAGCCTATAAACTGCCTTTTGAAAGAAACCAGGCCTGTTTAGAACTCTTCATTCGATGGCCTGTCCAGAGAATTTGGCTTACTTTATCATTCTACTAAAAGTAAAAGGATTTTTTTTAAACAACTATGTTTTAAGAAATTTTTATTTGACATTATTATTCTTATATAATACGATTTATATACGATTTATAATACTATTATAACATGTATGTATCTTTTTTGAAATTTAATCTTAGTTCTTATATATTTGGGTGAATGTGTGATCCCCACTAATCTTCAAAACCCACTAAAGAGTCTATGAATTCTAATTGATAAATAACTTTAACAATTTAAATAAGCCTACATAATTAGAAGTTTTATTATAATTACTTAAAATCAATGAATTCTTGGTAAATTTCTTAAAGTCATCGTATTCACTAGTTCTAAATTAGTAAAAAAGAAAAAAAGTTCAAAATTAATTTAATTATATATCTTGTATCTCATCTCTTTAGCAATTTTATAATTATGTGAGGCCCATTTGTGATTAAACTATTATAATTAACATATTTGAAATTCTATGTAGTATTTTAGTAAATTAGATGGGCCAATAGTATATTTAAGAAAAATTGTAATTTTTTAAAGGTTGTGCAACCCACATTTGCTGCGCCTATACACCATAATTAAAGTTGACACTTCCAACCACACACCAAAAGAGAATAAAAGGACAATAACGCCCCTTTGACTTTAAACCGATCTTCTTGAATCTGACCAATTATTCTGATGAAGCTGGCGATGAAGCAATGAGCTTCGGGAAAGTGTGAAGAGAGATTCAGAAAGTATGGCATTAGTCAATGGCGTAGATCGCATGGATCTGAGCCCAATCTTGCCCTATCTTTCCCATTTTCAGAAAAACAAATATATGTTTTTTGAAGAGATTTGAGCTTTGAAGTATGGTATGTTGTTGATTGAGAGTCAACATGAGATCTGAAAACATCCAAAATTATCAACAAAAATTTGAAGACAAGGCCATGGCTGCGACACTGGCGGGCTGAAACAGTATCCTGGCTCCTAATGTTTTCATCATTGATATGATAGGACAGAAGTCCAGCAACCATAGCGGGGCCGCGGGGGTTGCTGGGGTCTTTGGTCGGAGACATCTCTTTTGGTGTGTAGTTGAAATTTATTAGTATAGATTTTAGTTATGGCATATAGGCAGCAAATGTTGGTTTGCGCATATCAGCGCTCTTTTGAATTATAACTTTAAAATTCCATTAATTATTTAAAAAGAACTCTTAATTTAGGAAGAAGAACTGCATAATTTTTTTGATCAGTAATCAGTAGATAATATTATAAATTAAAGAGCTATATAATTACAAGGACATTTAACTTAGAGTAAACTCACATATTTATTATTATTGTTATTATATTATACAGTGGTGGTGTTCCCATAAAGAAGATTGTCCCTTTGTTCGATCAATAGGCAAACAAGCATTATATTAAAATATGGAGATAAAGGAATACAAAGATTCCCCAATAGTGAACCAAGGAAAACAAAAAAGTAATCAAGTAAAGAAACAAAGGCGAAACATTCGTAGTATATATATATATATATACTTTACACATGGGCACATGGAAATGTCTGATTGCGTGCGCGTTCAAACCCCTATTATATATTACAATATTTACTATTATATTTTATATAGGTCTATCTTAGTTGTTAGATTTTTAATATATATATATACGGAAATGTTAGAGTTCACGCCTTGCGTGAACTCTGTAATCCTTCATGCAAGCCAATTTGAATGGCAGTTTTGTAATTATGCTTCTTAGGTTAGATATTTTTATAAAATCAACTTTTTTCATTTTTCCAAAAATACCCTTTATGCCCATGTTAATATCCAAATTGCCCCTAAATTTGCACAGTGTGAAGTTGATAACGTTCATGCCCTTGTGTGAACATTATCAACCCCCACATATATATATATATATAGAGAGAGAGAGAGAGAGAGAGTGCGTGTTAGAGTTCACAGCCCAGAGTGAACTTGGTAACCTTCGTGCGCTTTTTTTAGCCCCTGTACTGAATGACTAAACTCTTTACATAAAGGGATATTTTCGTCAGTTCAGAAATTAGAGAGAAAAAGGAGAGGATCTCTAGTACAGCTCATTCCCTAGATTTCTCATCAACTATTGAAAGTAACCAAATACCCTTATAATTGCATCTTGGTTTTTCAACAATAGGAAAATCCATATTCACTAACGACACAAATGGGTTTATGTATGGTATTACCTAGGCATGGGGTACGGGTGCTAAGTGTGCAGGTGTCTAGAGGTGTTAGGCATAACAAGCTCTGGAAATCCCAATACGGCGGCACTGACGTACATACTTTTAAAAATGATTATATATATATATATATATGTGAATATAGTATAACTAAAAAATATAGTGAAAATAAAGAATAGAGAGGGGGGACCACAACTCCCCAATTTTTTTAAAAAGTATATACCAAAGTTATAAGAAAATACTCATATAGAGAAAAAAATAAGAGAGAGAGAGACATACCGATTGATCGTCATTGCCCATTGGTGCCATCGCTCTCCTATTAAGTTTTCATCTATGTTGCCGAAAATGCTACACAACTTGACAATCTAAAATATATATTGTATTTCTTAAATGACACCGCATACTTGAAGTGTCACGTGTCTTAACCATAATGTAGACGTCACCATGACATGTTATAGGCACGTACCATGGAATGTCGTGTCATTCCAAGGTGTTGGTTTGGCAAAATTTGGGAAAACTGAAGTGCCTAGGTAACATTGTTTATATATATATATGTTATGTCTGTGTGTGTGTGTGTTACGCTTCCTGCTCATGATAAGATAAATTATAAAGTTTGTTCATGATGCCAAACTATGCTTTAGAAACCACAGATAACATCTTATGGATTGGTGGGCTTCTAAGTGTTCGGGACGATAACCTTCCTTTGCTCATTTAATAGTAGATAGTAGAAAATTAGGAATAGTAAACTAGGGTTTGTGTAAGAGAGAGAGGAGAAGAGGAAGAAGGAAGGGAAATAGGGTATGAAATTTTTTTTTTTGTTTCTCCATCCCTTTAGTTCTTCTTTTATACTACTAACAAAACGAAATGACATAAATGTCCTTAGTTACATAAAAGACAATAGACACTAAAACATAATAAAGTAACTAGATAATGAAGCTGTGATGGGCTTATTTAGATGACCCATTACAATACTCCCCCTCAAGTGGGGCATAAATGTCCAGGATGCCAAGTTTGCCAATAAACAATAAGCCCATGATGGCGTGATGAAGCAACCGCCTTCGTAAGAACATCTGTTAACTGATCTTCTGCTCTTACAAAGGCAAGACTAATTATCTTCGAAACTATCTTCCCTCTCATGAAATTTATGTCAACCTCATTATGTTTGATCTTATCATGTTGCACTGGTTATGTGCAGTGCTAATAGCAACTCTATTATCACAATAGAGTGTTATCTCCGATGGGTTTGAGAAACCCAGTTCTGTCATCAAGGTCTTGATCCACAATAACTCATAGGCTCTATGGGCCATGACTCTATACTTGGCTTCAACTCTAGACCGTGCAACCGCAGACTGTTTCTTACTTCTCCAGGTAACCAAATTTCCACCAACCATGGTGCAATAGCTTGAAGTAGATCGGCGATCTGTGACTAACCCAGCCAAATCAACATTTGTGTACGCCTCTACATGCAAGTGCTCATTCTGTCTGAACAATAACCCTCGACTTGGTAAAGACTTTAAGTATCTCAAAATTCATTCCGCAGCCTCAAGTTGTACAGTCGTAGGACTGTGCATGAACTAACTAATTACACTCATTGCATATTGAGCATATGCTCCCTCAGAATTCCAACGCCTCCAGATTCTCCCTAATTTAGGGAGTGATAACTTCCATGATGCTTTTAATTTGTGCTTGTGTTCTTATTGCAATCTATTTGACATTTTAATGCTTGACTGCACATTACAAAATTTTCCTTTCTGACTTTGATTGTGCAGGCACAGATAATGCTAGGAATGGTGACACCACAAGTGGTTTGTCTTGATTTCCTCTATGTCTTCTGTTATTGTCTGTTAGTTATTGGAATGCTAAGGTTGTATGACAAAATAAGCAAATGTGGTTACTGTCTTTGGACTGTGCAGTTGCAGATGCCTAATATTCGGCAGTCTCCTGGTTCACTCTCGCAGCCGCCATTGCGAGATGGCTCACAGGGTCACCACCTGGCAGTTCCATCTCATCCGGGGCAACCGCCTCTTGCACAGAACAACATGCAACCTGGGCTGATTCCCAGAGTACAAGAAGGTCAAGTGTCTGGTGTGCCTCAAAATGCTTTGGTTAATAATCAGCCTTCTGCACTTCCACATCTTCCTATGCAACCTCAATTTCAGCATCAACAGCTAGCACAGAACCAAGTTATACTACAGACAACAATGCCAGGGCATTCTGGACTTTCAACAGTTCCATCCATGCGGCCACAGCCTTTCACTGGTTTGTCCGTTCAAGCACAGACTCCAACTTTGGCCACTTCCACTGCTTTGAAGCAGCAAACTCAACCCCCTTTGCTACAGAACCCTAGGCAATTTGGGGCTGTAAATTTAGGGCATCACACTCAGTCGACAGTTCCACATGCAACTCTTCAGCGTTCACTTTTACCTCGTCCTCTGTTATCACAACCAAGCTTTCAGGTGCCAAACTTTTACTGACACAATTAGCTTGTATTCAATTTTATTTGTTTATTATTGATTCTAGATAAAAAGAAGAGAATATCTTCAGTAGACACAGTTGTTGTCCTAAGCTGGGCTATAGTGCAGAGTATTGATTTAACTCTGCCTGATTTTATGAACTGAATCCTTCTGCTTGTTGATACAGTTCACATTGTTACCGTATTATGAATTCCAGAAGCCAGTGGAAGCTTGATTTAAGTAACATATTAATTACTCCCAGGTTAGGTGTTTACCTTGGATTAACAAATAGAATGAAAAACGGGGGGCAGGGGAGAAGAGCGAGGCAAAGGGGAGATATGAATATCTGGGAACAGTTCTGGTTCTCATACTTTTATTATTGGCTAAGATCTGTTAATTGAGAAACTTATATACTGAAGAAGAGCCCGTCCAACTTTTAATGACTAAATCTACTGATCTGAACTATTCAAAACAAATCTGTTACTGTGTCTCTCTCTACTTGTTGCACAAAATATTTAGCAGTTCAATGGCTAGAACGAGTGCTTCCACATGGTTATAGTCGTTATTCTTTTCATTTACCTAACTTCCTTTTAAATAACAGCCTGACTCATCAATTTTACCGGGACTACTAGCAACGGTTAACAAGGATGCAGGCAGATCTGTTCAAGTTATAGATGATGCACCTTGGGTTCCGAGAAGTAACACCTATTTAAACTTACCTTCGGGGTTATCTGAGCAAACAAGCATGGTTGGTGACACTTCAGAACCGTTGAATCGTCCTTCAAAACTGGCGAGGTTGGAAGATGGCAACATTACCTCTCGCGTGATGATGAACCTGAACACTTCTAGTGCAACAGGATCTGGGCCAACCCAAGTTCTTGGAACTGGCACGAACAAGATTCCTAAAGCAGAAGCTCAGCATTCTCAGAAACAAGTTCCTCAGGTAATGTGATGTCTATTGGTGATTTCAATTGTTTCACAGCTTTCTATTGTTGGTATATTAGTAGCCTGTTATTCATGCATTGGTTTTCCCAACTTTCCTTGGAGAGCTGCCTCATTGCTCATCGCCAGGAATTTAATGGATGTTGTGAACTAGGATATTTCAAAATGCCCCATATGCAGCCAAAGCCTTGCAAGAATATAAGTACATTAACATACAGAAACAATATATCTGTTATTGGAAATTTAACACAAAATGGGAATAGATTAAGAGATAAGTTGTAATAGTTCTGTCAAGTTACCTAAAATATGTCTAGCCCCATTATTGTGAAATTATGTCTTGCTACATATCTAGACACAGCTAGAAACCTGTAACTCAGGTGCTTGTTTGATCATGCTGTTTGCTTTGCACAGATCTATTGTCTCAAGGATGAAAATGGATCAGCTGTGCCCGCAGGACTTCTAGATCCACCCGGCACCCACCTTCTGAACTTGGTTTTAATAACCTCCTTAGGTTTGCAGGCTTTCCCAGGTCTGAACTTTAATTCTAAATCCTAGGCCTGTGCAAGTTAGTGTCATCAACCTGGGCCCAGTCTGACACAACAATCTGGAACTAAGTTGTAGGTAGGTTCTATTTAAGGTGCCTCCCTTGCTTTGGATTCTTCTTCCTGCTTCAAGACCTTGAAGTCCGCTCCGAACCTCCCGGAGCTATTGCTACCACAATTTTTTCAAATTAGTACTAATGAAAGTCGGGGAGGGGGAGGCCACGTGGCGGGTAGGGGGGGTTTTTAGAAGGTTGGATACAGTTCTTCCCTATCATCTCTTTTCATTTTTTTCCTTTTTAACATCTTTCATAGGGACGTAACTGTACACATTCTTTAGAGAAAAGACGCACCTCTTAGGAAGAACCGTGTACCCATTCAATTTATTTGGTTGATCAGGGAGAATTGTGCAATATGAGAGTGCCTCTCCTTAGAGTACTATTTCACTCTACCCAACATGTCCTTCAGGTTGGTGCCTGTTGAGATTGATCCAAGCAACTGTTGAGATGTGGCGACACACCTTTGATTTATCACGACTCTATTGGAAACCTGAACCAACACACTCTACTCACTCTTTTCTTTGGATAACCACGACAACTGTTAAAGTAGAGGCCACACAACTATTCAGTTCTATGGACGCAACTATTCCCATCTATCTAACTTCTATCTGACGCTACTCATCCCCAATAATCCCCAACTATTCAGTTCCATGGTCAGAGATGGATTTACATTTAACTGGTTAAACCCACGGCCCACCTCCTTAAGACAGGTCCTTTGGAGTGGTTGCTTGGACTTACCCTTATGGCACCTTAGCGGCAATCTTAGAACTGGCTGTGTGTGAGAGTTTAGTGTGAGTTAGTTACATGATAACTTTTTTTTTTGTGTGCGGGCATGATAACATTTCAACCTAAAAAAAAACCAACACCTCGCAGCGGATGGCACTAACCAACTACAAACAGCCTCTAAGATTCGTGTGTGGGGTCGGCTGCACACACAAGAGAGCAAGTCAACAATTTGAAATATATTTTTAGGGAATTTATTAGTCCATCACCCATTTGACCATGAGTCAGATGCCGTGTCCCTGTCCCTTTTAACACCTCTTTAATTATGGTTACGCTTAAGAAAATTAACGTTATTATATATATTTTTTATGCTTAACCCTAGGAATGAGTCGATCTTAACCATAAATAATGGGTGTTAAAAAGCTGGCATGGACCAATGAGGTCCGCACATTTAACTACATAGTCAAATGCAGTGGTAAGTTAAATATTTTTCTCCATTTTTTCCCTCTTATATTTTTGTGCATCGCATGGGTCTCTTACTAGTTCCATCTTTAAAGCCATAGTTTCTGTATTACTTGAATTTATTTTGGATTGCCTACATTCTAATTGCTATTGATGTATAAGTTTGTATCAATACAACGAGGAAAGAAGGTAATGTTTAGTATTATATTTAATAGATAACATATTTTAAACATTTTGTAAATAACAGTATAGGTGCTTCTTATCAGCTCCCAAATCCACTCATTTTATGCAACTAAGGTTTTGATCCTCAAACCCCTTTTGAAAAACCACTATTTATCTGTATCTGAACTATGTGAGACCTTGGGTAATAATAAAAACAGTGAGGCTGGTTACAAGATCAGATTATAGGCACTGAGAAAGCATACTGGGCCTTTTGGCTGTTAATCGCCTAGGCTTAGAGTTGTCTCAGGTTGGACATGGAGCATAGGGGTTGAAATGGTGTTGTTAGTTAGCATGTGATTTATAGCGTAGAGGGGTTGGGAGATTGAGAAAGCACAGGGGCCTTATCTGGCGATGAGCTGAGCTAGGAATTGGCTTCAGGTGGAGGCCTGGAGGGGACTCTAGCCCGTTTAGTTCTCTTGGCAGGCAATACTTAAGTGCACCTTCCAGTGGAGGATTTCTTGTTTGGGGCTCGATTTAGGCTTGCTTTTCTGGCTGGGCTGAGTTTTGTCCTTGGCCCTTACATAGTGCTGCACAGAACCTGGCCATTGGTCATAGCTGGCCTGTTTGCATCGATACTCATGTTCCCCTTTTCTTACTCCTGTCAGTGTACTTTAACCGACGCTCACATGAACAGTGGATCAATAGGTTGAGAAATGGAGATCTGAACAGGCAAGACGCAGTTCAAAATTTGAAACTTTTGAAATACACGTACACATATTTTGAAACAAATATGCACGGATATTGCTGTTCTACCAATTAAACCCAGGGGATTGCTAGTGTTTTTATAAGAACACAGTTGATTATATTTCATGTTGGATCAACCAATGCCCATGTGGCTTCTTACATTGATATCACAGTTTTTTTTTTCTCTTGCAGTTTCAGCTTCCACCTGACGTGGAGACTGCCCTGCTGCAGCAAGTAATGAGCCTCACATCAGAGCAGTTGAGTTCTTTGCCTCCAGAGCAACAGCAACAAGTGATTCAGCTCCAACAGATGCTAAGATGATTTCATTGCTGATGGAGTGCATATAGACAGGTCTCCAATGCTATCATTATAATCAGTGCACCCTAGCTTTTTGCTTCTTTTCAGACCTTGGCAAATTTGTTGCCATGGTGAAGGCAAGCTGGTTCCTGATTGTTTCATCCCATATGGTTTGAAAGTGGTTGATTACAGAAGGCCTTGCTCAAGACCTTCAGGTTCTGAAACTGATGGGGATGATAATTTCATTTATGTAACAATTATGAGGTTGTGAATAGAATCTGTCAAAGAAAAAGCAATATGAAAAAAAAAAGGTTCTATTCTTGTTTGAAGGAGGAAATTCGAAGTCTCACCCCCAGTTTAAATGATTCCATGTGCTCCTCATTTTTCATTTTTCCTTTTTTTTTTTTTTCCTTTCAACACCAATATTTTTTTCGTCAGCTGAAATTAAACAACATTAGGCTTGGATTTCTGGCTGAGTTGGGCTAGTTTTTAGCTGTTCAGATCTCTGTTCTACTTAATACAAGCAAGTTATCGCACTTGGAGCTTTCTGTTACAGGATCTCTTTCATCGGTTGTTATCTTTGCCTAGTCATGACAGAAGAAAAATCAAATTACAGATTGTTGCAAGTCCACTCGCGGAGAAGGTAATATGGGTGTGCCCATCATAAATGGCAGATCTAATGGATTTGGAAATTATCCCACAAGGGTACCAACTAACAGAAACTAATATAATAAATATATAATGCCTTTACCAGAATCAAAAATGCTCTTTTTAAGTAAACCATATGCTTTTGCTTATGACTTATGAGCCATTCACATTGTTAGGCTTGTTGATTGGCTTCTTGTGCACAAAAAGGAAGTTAACCTTTCAATATAAATTGATTTTAAGCCTCAATTGAATCGTAATCCCCTAACAGGTGTGAACAGGATGAAAGCTAGTTGGGAAAAACTTGTTTGCTCACTATATTTAACTGATATCCTAGAGACATTATTGTGACATGAGGCATGAGCCTTTTCACATTATATTTCTCCATTTATTTTTTGAAAAGAAAAGAAAAAATTCACTAAGCAGAAAAAGAGAAATTACAATCGGGCACAGGAACATCCCTAGCATCCTCATCAACAATACGAGATAGGACACTAGGGAAGTTCGAGATGTCTACCCTAGCCTATTGAAAATTCTCCAGTAGGCTAACTGCGTATCTGTCAGGAAAAAAAAATCATGGGATAAGTAGTAAAATTGATTTTTGATCATGTAATCTCTTAGGTGGAGATCGACGAACAGGTATTAAACTTAATGAAATAGCTTTCGCATTAGTTGATTTAACACTAAGGTTATTGTTTATTGAATAAAGCTATGGAGACCACGCTTGTAGTCCGAACTTTGAGCTTCAGAATTAGTAAAGGCCTAGAGTTTTGAAATTGCAAGTGACTCAATTTTATGAGTTTATTAGCCACTCGCAGTTACGAAAAACATGGCTTGTTTTAAGTAAGGGCTCAACCCTAGCCCCTGTAATTAGAGACATCGATCCTTAGAGGTATAACTGTAACCTAACACACCCTTGGTGCAAAATAAGTAATATAAGTTCATTATGTTGAGATAGAGAATAGAGATTGCTTGTAGAGCCGTGCTAGCCCTACTTTCGGGCATTCTTCCCTATTAGCCAAAAATCAACACAACACATATCCCTGCTTTTAGTCAAAAACCACCACCTTTTTTTTTTTTCTTTAAACCAAAAATCAATACAACACATATCCTTGCTTTTAGTCAAAACCACCACCTTTTTTTTTCTTTAAACCAAAAATCAATACTTGTCCTTGCAGTAACCGGTGATGGTTTTTGGTTGAGAGTACGGAATTGTCAAACGCTAGTACAGTCACTGAAAAATACGCAAGGCACTGGAAGCACTGAACACTTATTCTCGGGTCTGGGTTCATGAACAAGTGTCCTGTGCACTAAAAATCACGGGGTTTTTATAGGGCAAGGTCGGTATGGCCATCGATGACCATGGATGGCCATAGGTGTCCATACCACGTGTCTTTGCACTCATTGCCAAATATCTTAGACATATCTGCCGCCGGTTGCATCACACGTGAGAGCCTCCAATAAGTCCAATCGGACGGGATCGGACGGGATCGGACGGTACGCAGAAGTGACCAGCATTAAATGCCCAGACAGTGCTTTCGGCACGAAACGGCGCGTTCGGCACGCCTGTCGGAATTATGGATCGCCTCCTGATCACTTCCTCCTACGAGTCGGTCTCGTTGTTGACTCAAGCTCGGTTACGGCGTAGATGCCTTAAAATACAGCACGACATCGTTGTCAGTGAGACAACGGACTCGTTGTTCGCGTAACGACAACGACGTTGTCAAGCCTCTTGTTTGTATTATACATGCATCGTTGTAACATTGAATCGCATTTTAGAATTGTAAAATGTGACATTTTAAGTTTCCGACAACGAAAATGAATCAAAATTAAGTTAAAATGTATAAAACGCGTACATAAACTTTGAACAAGGGTAACTCAACGAATGTACTTCCAAATCCTTATTGCCAACAATCTTACTGTGTACATATGCTGAAGTGTAATTTTTTGTCTTTCTTTTTAATATAACTTTTCTTCTTCCCCCCCCCACCCATAATATAACTTTTCTTCTCCCCCCCCTCCACCCAAAAAAAAAAGAAAAAAAGAAAAAAAGAAAGGCTTCAGATTTTCTTTGGTGGATGCTCGAGGTGGGTGATCGGGCATTCACAAGTCATTGGAGATGGGGTGATAAAAAGGGAGAAAAGTCATTTTATTTTCTCCCATGATTTTGACTTCTCCCCAGTTGATATCTCTCCCCTTTTTATAACCACATGTCTAATGACTTGTGGACGCCCGATCGCCCACCTTGGGTGTCCCTGCTTGAGAAAATCAGAACCCAAAAAGAAAAGATCTTTACTGTATTTGGATGGAATTATAGTCACCTGAACAAAAGGCATTTAGAATAAAACAAAAAGGGTTTTTTGCATATCAACTGTTAGGTTCTTCCTAATTTGCAAATACATTGTTAAGTGTAAACCTTTTACACTGCAAAAAGCCCAAACAAACAAAAATAACATACTTTGTTAATAGATCTCCTTAAAATCCCAGTTAGCGCAAATTAGCTATCAGTACTTATTAACATCAGCGTTTATTTCGCATAAGCACTTATCAGTATAATCGCTTATGATTACAATAATCCGAACCAAACGGGCCCTAGGCCTTTACATTGATTAACCGATTATGAAATTACCGGTTATGACTCATAACCGGTGATTTCATAATCCACGGAGATGATTATTGGGGCACAGAATTGGTTAGAATATGCGGATTTTGCGGAGACTTGAGAACGACGGAAAAACACTACCCTTTACGTTGTTTTCTCATGACCCATTGTCATTTCCTCTTCTTCAACCCAGACCTCTTTTCTTTCTCCTAAATGGTCACAAGAGAGAATGACGACAAGGAGGCACAGTCATGTAAGTTAACACTGTTGTTTGATTACCGGAATAGTCATGTAAATTTATAATTCAGCACTGTTGTTGTCTTGTTGATCATACTTGTACAATTGACATTGCCAATGCTAATTTGACTCTACGGCTGCTTTTGTTTTGATGTAAAATAGGGGAAAACAAATGAATTTCACGGAAAATGTCAATTGTCTTAAAGAAATTATGTGCGAAAAATGATATTTTCCGTGAAATTCATTTGTTTTCCCCTATTTTACATAAAAACAAACGGAGCATACATAGAAAACACATCAATATTTTGTATTGCATAGTCCGGCTATCAGTAACACGATTATCAAGCAAGAGATTGGATGGTACCCAAAGGATTTAATATCACATTTTCTTCTAAAAGTGGTGTGGTTGTAGTAGGTAAGCAGTGCTCCTCATTTCTTGAAAGATCAAAGAAAGTGCCCCCAAAATTCAATCATGGTCAGCAACAGCATGCAACCATGAGCAATAGGATGTTATTAATAGTAAAATGCAGCTTAACAGTGGCTGCAACCCAACTGAAATGGTCATAGAGATACTAACACCAAGAGAGGTTCAGACCCAAAAATAGTAGTAGCAGCTGTAAAACAATTGCAACTATCAATTAAATATTAGAACCAGTGCTATCTTTCTATGAATATGAATATGAATATGTGAATGCTTAAATAACCAGTTTTTATATAAGGGTGAACCAAACATGATTATTTTACACATAATCAATTATTTACAGCATCAACACTTATTGACAATGTCAAGCCAAACAGGGTTACAGCTATCAGCACTTATTAACATCAGTGTCACATCAACGCTTATCAGCATAATCACTTATGACTACAATAATCCAAACCAAACGGGCCCCTAATGTCGTATAACTAAATTTATTTTGTGCTCAATCAGGTCGTCCCCAAAATGACACTTAGCATGGAGGCGTGTACCGAGGTTTCCTTCGTATGCTTGTTAAGCGGGTGGGCCCATTCTTCACTATAAACACTGTATCCATACCCCAGCTAGCATGTCGTTCCAAATGACAGTGCATGAACCACACCCCTGAAAATATCATCAACATTAGAATTAACTCCCTTTTTAACTGTGGTTAAGATTCTCTAACCTTAGGGTTAAAGCATCCACCCTTGGTTTTTAGAAAAAAAATTAAACCACAAGGGTTAAAACTTTTTATCAAGAGTTCAAGGGCAGGTAAAGGGGGCTTTGCTCCTCCCCTGAGGAGCGGACTATTGCTCATACAACAATGGTAGTAGTAGTTTTCGTTGTTGTTGTTGTTGCTGCTGCTGCTGATGAGGAAGAAGCTGGGCCAAACCAGCCCCACAGGTGCTCTGAACTAGGATCGTCTTTGGGAGGCTGTAGGCTGGTTTGGACCTAAATATGGCGACAGATACATAAACAGGCCAGGCTTTGGGTCCATTTGTACCAAAACAAAAGGAAACTTAGGCCCAAATCATCAAATGGTCCGCCCCAAATATCCAATATTGGGCCTAGGTCTGGAGAATTGTGTTAGCTATATACTTGGGCCTTGGCATGGTCCTAGCTCTTAGCTCCAAGGACTGGTGGGCTTACCTTGGTACAGCCCAAGCCCTTAACATCTGCACCCTTTGATATTTTCACGTGTTTCTTAGAATTTTTGTTATATTGAAGCTAGCAAGCTTACCAGGATTGTTTGCTCGGAATCTGATGGCAGACCATCCATTCCTAGGGACTCCAACAGTATTCAACTCTGGTGGATCAACCAAGTTATACCCTTTCGGGTCAGTTACATTATTGAAATTCCCGAACCCGGATCCAACCAAATAAAAGCTATACCCATGTAGATGCATTGGATGATTCTCTCCTGCACTCAACAAGTTAGTCCCCTGAATAACAATCTCCACTGTCGAGTTAAACTCCAGTACTTTCGCCTTAGTACCCTTTGTTGGTATCGTAAGATTATTTGCCAGCTGATCGGCCGTAAAATTGAAATAATAAGGTGGTTCATCAGGGAAATCAGTACCAAAAACACCACTGATTTTCTTGTAGTAAGCTCCCAATATGTCGATAGATGGATTCACGAAACTTATGTTGTTCATGCTAGCAAGAACTCGCGATCCATTAGGTCCGTCGCATGAGTTATTTGCGCATGGGTATGTGTTTATTGAAATTGTAACATAAATTCGAGTATCGACGGTTTTTGGGACATCAATGGGGTGGTCTTTATCTGCTAAACTCCTAATACCATGGGTGAAGTTCGTTACAGCCCTTGTATCATTATAATAGGGAAGGTGTGGGAAGGAAGGAGATGATGGAGCAGTGTAATTGCCACTGTACTGTAGAATGGCAGTGGTTGTCGTGTTATCGAAAGGAACCCCCGTGCCACTCGAATAAGCTCTAGCGGCCATGTAATAGTGGCTTAGAGGCTTGTTAGCTTTTAACAGGATATCCATGGTTTGTCCTGGGGTTATCATGAGATAATCAACAGTTAACGGTTTAATGTAGGCGCCGTCTGTTCCAACTACTATAAGTTGATGTTGATCGATCGCAAAGAAGAGCTCCTCGTTCATCCCTGAATTGATCATGCGAAGTAGATATGTTTTTCCATACTCCACTAGCAATCGAAATGTTCCTGAAATATCACGATCATGATAGTTAATCATGGATTAGTATCCACGTTCAACTTTAATGTTCCTTAAAAGTAACTATAATTTGCTTTTCTTAGAAGTACAGTTTGACTTTTCTTGTATCTCTAGTCTCTCATATTTAATAAATTATTTCATTTGAAAATATCAAAACTACCCTTATAATTAATAGAATGATATTCAATACATATATAGGGGTTAAAAAGATTAGCAAAGTTTAACAACTTCACTAATCTTAGTAAAGGATAGCATTCTTCAATATGTGTGTGTGTATTTGATTAGACCTGTATCATAGCAGAGCTTAGTTTGAACATGTTCAAGCTTGGCTTGATTAGCTCAAACTTGATTCAAGCCGCACGAGCTTAGTTGGCTCAAGCTTCATTTTGATCAATTTTACATGATTTTAATAGATTTATTTATTATTAAATTACAATACAAGAAATTCTAAAATTTAATCCAATGGCATACAAAAATGAGATATGAGGATAGTCCTTGATTTAGAAAGTTAGGGTTATGATTTTTGTCTTTAACTTCTCAACTTTCTTTTAACATTATTAAGTCCGAGTGTATTCATTAGGCGAGAAAGTGACAGAAAGTAAAAGAAAAGTGAGATTTCTTGTACATTGACTACGTTTGGTATACAAGAAAACACATTTTCCTTTTCTCGCACTTTTAACAATTTTCTCCCAAAAACTTTCTCCATCTTTATGATTATTTTGAAAGAAAATTTAAGTCTTTTTGTTTTTTTTTTTCATTTTCTTGTCTTTTCTTTTCTCTCACCCACTTTCCTTTCAAACGAACACACCCTAATGTATTTATTATAAATTAAAAGCTTGGCTTGCTCATTCGAGCCTGAAATATTGCTAGCTTGAGCTTGGCTTGAACGAGTCAACTTGGCATGAATGCAGGCCCCATGCTTGATAAGTACGTACCTGGTTTGGAGCAATCATAGAGATCTCCTGGTTGGCCGTTTATGGTGAAAGCATCTGAAAGGTTTGGTTCTCCTCCCTTTACAAGGGCTTCTTCAATTATCTCCATCACATCTCCCTTGAACCATGACCCTACAAGTACACAGAAGAATCAAATGTATGTTCTCAGCCACATATAAATGGGATATATTACAATATAGCTCTAACCACCATCTATAATCAAACAAGCAATCGAAATTGTTCGAATCATCGATCTTTCTAATCCTACAAACACGCTTGCTCAACAATTTGGATCATCGTTTAGAACTCGAGCCTTGGATCCTGAACTAGAGCTGAGTTGGGCAAATCAAACAAATTTTTATGACTTCCAACATATATACCAAATATAATGGGCACTTCTGCATGAGGCTTGGCAAATGGATAAGTAGTTCCGATCTTCGGGTAAATAAAGAGAGGGCCATGGACTGTGGCTCTCGACCAGTCGCTATGTGCATGCCACCAAAGAGTTCCTTCTTCTGAAGATAGTTTGATCTCGTAAGTGAAGTTTGCTCCTGGTTGGATTGGGCACTGGGTGATGAATTCAGGACCATCGGACCATGGATTCCTTGGCTGCTTAACTCCATGCCTGCAAGCCATGGATTTAATCACTTCTAGTAGATCATTTAAATGAGAATTGCTTAATATCATCATTTAAATGAATAAGTTAGAGAAAGAAGAGTGATCATACCAGTGGATGGTGACGTTATAATCTCCTTTGTTGATAACATTCAGTAACACTGTATCTCCTTTGTGGGCATGAATTTCTGGCCCTGGGAACTTACCATTTACAGTCAAGATTTTCTTGGTGCTACACAGTCGAGTGTACGAAGTTTCCGTAAGCTGCATGAAAGATTGTTAAACAAACAAGATCAACAGGTTTCTTCTTCCAAACAATATAAAATTTTAATCATTCTATCACATAAATAATTGAACAAGTTAATTATTTTGCTATTTGTACACTATTTTAGTATGGGTTTTATGTGATTTTTGTCATATGTCCAAGGTTTTTTTTTGGGAAGCAAGAATAGGGTTAGGCCCCAACCTCAATTAGTATGGGTTAGTAGATTAGAGAGCCGAGTCCCCCCGGCATAGAATCGGGCTAGACATGATGGGCCTATCTCAGTAACTACACTACGGCTCGAGGAAATTGAACCCTGAACACCCAAAATGGAGGATATAGACATAAGACAATGCCACCCAAGAATGTTTGCATCCCATGATAAGAATTTTAAGGTGCACTGAAACATATCGGCTCGACCAGCAAAGCAGAGCTAATTGCTGATCGTCGAAATGTTAGCAGCCAAAGCAGTCCTAGTAAATGAAATAACAGGATAGTGACCAACATGATCAAATGTAACTACTTACAACAAAGTCATGGTAGTGAATCTTATGCCAAGCCAAGCAAAAGAAAAACCCATCGAGCAACAAGAATAGTAAAATCTCAGAGATCAAAACCTTGTTCTTCAACCCCATTTCTAACTAGAGAAAGAAGAAGACTTCACCTTTCCTTAACTATGATCCTTGATTCATCCTTCAACGGGCTTTATATAAGCTTGAGTTCCTTCTAAATGGCCATTAGATTCAATGTTTAACTGTATAACACTCCATGTGTTAGACTGCTAGTCCTTTTCCAATTAAAATTTTATAATTTGAAATTGACAGGTTTTTAATATTTTTCTCGTTTCGATTCATTGAGATGGTTTTCTTGGATTGGAACATTCCAGCTGTGTAGTCTCAGCTTTAATCTTCCGCATTATAATTTTGAGTCATGTTTGTAGTACAAGTATCTATAGATTTTCATGAATATATATAAGGTGATACATACATAGCAATATAACATAATTGAGTACAATACATTTTCGCTACCATCTGATCGCGATAATTAACGGTAATAGTAGCATCAGGCCCATTGCTAGCTTTGTTAAAAATGAGATGCATCTCTTTGTAAAGCTTTATAAATTAAGTCATAAAATAATTACCAGAGCACTTAACTACCTTCAAGGTAGAAATATGACATATATAACCAAACTTTTCATTGTATATTTGCTTTTATAATATCATTTTCATTGTATTAAGACTATAATTATCTAATTTTGCGGATGGTTTTAACAGAGACCATACGCAATTCACTGCATTTTTAATGGAATCACTAGAAGAATTTCCCGAATTTGATGACGGATTTTAGCGAATTACGTTACTATGATTAAGACCTGTGTTACTGTGTAATGGGTTTGTAATGATTTCACATTGTTAAACAATTAGAAACCATGAACTTGACTCTTCAAAGTGCAAGATTACTGAAATATATAATTAAATGAGTTGGGACCATCAACTTGATAAGGTTTTTACATTCCCTGTGTCTGTAATTATTATTTTTATTTTTATAATAAACTAGTGGGCGGGGATAGTACCAAACCCTCCTCCCATACTGTAGGCTTTTCTAAAACAATTTTTTTTTTAAACGGTGAGCTCATCTATTTAGATTGGTTTTTGACACAAAATAGTAGGATGGGAGAGAATATCTCAATACGATGAAAAATAATAATTGTGATGAGGAATGCTACCCTGAGTCTCAGCACTTGAAAATTTTCCAAAGATGCAAGCTTTGGCCGCCATGTGTTGTGCACTTAACCTGTTGCTTTTCCAATCGGTTAACTCTACACTTTCTCGATTTGTTTTACTAATTATCCTTATTTTCTATTTAAGTAGAAATACCCCCAAAATGAGTATACATCAAAATTAAACAAATGCCGGAGGTCAGTGACTTAATTCTCAACTGGCCTGATGACGTCTTCAGTAGCAGGGTGGAGAATGATGCCTTCCGTAATATCTATAGAGAGAGAGAGAGGAACGAAATGACTTTTGATGGGATATATTCCTCAAACCCTACCTCTATTGGGTGGGACCTTCACATTGAGAGAGAGAGAGAGAGAGCGGGGAACGAAATGACTTTTGATGGGATATATTCCTCAAACCCTACCTCTATTGGGTGGGACCTTCAAATTGAGAGAGAGAGAGAGAGAGAGAGGAACAAATAGGACTTTTGATGGGATAAATTCCTTGGCGCCTCAAACGGTTGGTACCCGTTTTGAGGAGCTCTAGGGGAAGCTTACGTGGGTTGCATGTGTGTGGTGTGTGTGTGAGAGAGTTTGCATGTGGTGTGTGCGTGTGTTTGTTTGGGTGGTGTGAGTATTCCCTTGTCTTTGCCTTCAGTCATTGCCTTGTGGTATGATTGAGTTTACCAAAATAACCAGAACACCTTTAGGGTGAGTGTTTAGTCCCACATCGGGTACCTATCCGATCATGTTGTCCCATATAAGTTCCTTGGCGCCTCAAATGGTTGGTACCGTTTTGAAGAGCTCTAGGGTGAAGCTTACATGGGCTGCATGTGTGTGGGGTGTGTGTGTGTGAGAGAGAGTTTGCATGTGGTGTGTGTGTGTGTGTTTTTGCTTGGTTGGTGTGAGTATTCCCTTGTCATTGCCTTGTGGTATGATTGAGTTTACCAAAAGATGGGATAAATTCCTCAATCCCTCCCTCTATTGGGTGGGACCTTCAAATTGGGCGCTTACTATATTTGGAGATGTTAATACTTATGATTTTTAGTTCAGATGGAGCCAAATTGTGTTTTTTTAAAAATGATTTTTAAATTTTTTTGTAATTACATATATGGGAATAGCCTCATTCCTCTTTGTATATTCTTCTTTCTTTAATACAATTCTTGTTACCATAAACGCAATTTGGTGGCTACAAATGTCAACAATTATCTGTTTTTTATTTTTTTAATTTGTTAAAGTATCAAACATGTAGATGTGATATGTCATACCTTGCGTCTGTGAAAATTTTTGGAGTAAATGCGATTGAGGATAACACTCCTCTTAAAGAAAGGACATGATAAAATGAAGATAATTAGAGCAGAATGATGTTGGGGATAGACGAGTTGTCTAAATGTTGTTGCAAGCTTCTGGACTCATGCCGGAGAAATCTTTCTGTCAGTTTTCAGAAGCTGGCTGAACTCTTTATGGGGCAGAGTAATGTTGAGAGCTGTCAGAGGTTTCTGCTGAGGGATCTGCTGGGGATTGAAGACTATTATGGACTGTTGTCGGAGGTCTGCTGGGGAGCAGGTCTCTATTGTAGACTACTGGCTGGGGAACTTGGGATTTCCGGTTTGCTGAGGATTTTCCTATTTTTGTTTGTATGTTTGAGGATATGTCCTGGAGTGACACATCTGCTGAGGGTATTCCTTGTTGGAATCTCTGCTGAGGATCTATTCTGGAGTAACACATCCGCTGGACACATTTCCTGTTGGAATCTCTGCTAAGGATGCTGGTCCATTGGAGAGATGCTGACTGCTGAGGGTGACTGGGGAGCTTGGCGAGACTGGTTGCTGCCATATTGTGTTTCCAAACGGGTTTTTCAGGTTTTCCTCCATTTTTTACCTTTGGAATGACCAAGTCATGGGGTTCGCATAATTTTTGTACAATGAGGCCGTTGCCGGTTTTCCTCATGCTTGCGAAGCTGATTGAATTTTATCCATTTTTTGCCCCTAGCCACAAGACTAGGTCTGGGTGTCCCGTAATTTTTGCGTAATGAGGTCGTTGTCGGTTTTCACTCATGCCCGCGACTCGTTGGGGAAATAAGTATGCTTCCTTCATCGCCATGGATTGTATTCCTGTGGGGATTGTATTCCACTGAGGATGTAGATATGATATTGCGCTTTGCACTCGTAGTTTCTAGGGGATCTAGGAGGATTTAGAGTGGGACGAAACGTAGGCTGGAGGATTGAAGTTTGGAACACCCTGGAATTATTTCCTTTTGGTGCAACTAGTTTGCAAGGGGATTTTCTGCTAGAGACTTGTACCTTTGGTGTTTCCAGTGGATTTTTTTTTTGCTCCACTAGGGATTGCCCTCTCTGATAGAGGTTGATTCTTTGGGGATTTTTCTCCACATGGGGAGAGTCTAATTCCACTGGGGAGGTTGATTATGGAGAAGTTGATTCTGCTGGGGATAAAGCTCGGAGAGATTGTTTTTGCTCGGGGGTCCCTGACTTAGAGAATGTTTCGACTTTTATTTTGAGTTTTCCTTTGTTGGAATACTTTGTAAACTTGGTGTCGACTCCGCCGGAGAGTTTGTCTCTTCATGGGGAGTGACTTTGTGGGGGAGAATTGATGACTCATTTTGGGGAAAGAAGGACTCTGCTTGGGGAGAGTTGGAGAATTATTACCCATTTTATGACCGCACCTGATTTGTCAGGTTGCCTACGTACCCTTTGCAGGATCAGGTCATGACGTAGTTCATGCAAATGCCATGGATGGCAAGGGAGGGTGTCCTTGAAAAGTTTGTTTGAAGAAAGGCTGTCAGGCTCAAGGGGCTAACTTGCGAATTTCATTGATTTGTAAACGGGTTATATTGAAAATGGATAAAGAGTGTGCCAAGGATGGCCTCCTGTCATTTCCTAGAGATTCTACGAGTGTAAAGCGCCTATCAGATATAGACCCTAAGCGTAGTATTGTTTAACTTTTTTCATGTTGACGGGCTCGGGGAGGTCTTCATCATCCATACGTCTGAGGCGAAGGGCGCCGCTTGAGAATTTGTCTCGGACGATGTATGGGCCTTCATAATTTGGATCGAACTTGCTCCTGAGATTAGGGCGGTTTGGCAACACTTTTCGGAGAACCAGGTCACTGACTTCGATGCTGCAAGGCTTAACTCTCTTCTTGAATGCACTAGCCATACGTCTCTGATAGGCTTGTGAATGATTGATGACTTTCAGTCACCGCTCCTCAATCAGATTCAGTTACTCAAATCGGGTCTGTATCCATTCTGCTTCTGAGACTTCAGCTTCCATTAGTACGTGGAGTGATGTGATCTCTAGTTCGATGGAGAGGATTGCTTCCATACCATAGGCCAGAGAGAAAGGCGTTGCCCCTGTCAAAGTTCTGATGGACGTTCTGTAGGCCATGAACACACATAGGAGCTGTGAGCATGAGATTTTCCTACCCACTTTCACATTGTGGTTTGACTAAGAGCCGCCACCTATTTATTATAAGGGATAGGTCCCGAGTGATTTGGATAAGGCAAATGGTATATCAGAGTTAGGGTAAGTGGTTCGATTAAGTCCTGAGGAAGGTGCTAGGCACCCCAGGACCCCCGTTTGATAACAGTTACCTACTCCCTAAACTTAAGCCAAATTTAATCTCAAAATTAGTTAAAATGCCTAAGCGTTTAATCAAATGCTAATCTAAGAAAATGAGAAAGCTAGATGGGCTAGGGTCGAACCCGGGTAGGGTTGCCTACGTACTCACAAGGTGAGATCAGACCGAGCGTAGTTCTGACACATGAGCCCGTGCCAAGGCTAGGGGTATGTGTGTGTGTGTGCATAGGGTGGTCAAGGGTCTAGCCCAGAGGCTAGGGTTTAGTTGACCGGGTTGGTCAAGTACAAGGTCAAGTCTAACAGCAGTTAGAGGGGAGTTAACCATGGTTAATGGTTAACCCAGGGTTAAAAAGTCCTAACAAGCATGTTTTTTGTCTTTTTATATTTTTTTGATTTTTTTTGGATTAGAATTCAACCTAGGGTATGAGAATTAACTAAGGTTAAGTTTAACCTTAGTTAGTGGTTTATGGGATAAGAGAAATTAACAAGGGTTAAGTTTAACCCTAATTAAAGATCTAGCCAAGGCTTTGGCCCACAAAAAACAAGCAGAGATCCATGATTGAGACCCTACAACAGCCCATGTTTGAACTCTCAAGGCCCTCAAAAAGAAAGACTTTGAAATTTCTCTGTAAGCTTATTTTGGATCTACAGAGAGGCCTAGAAGGAGATATCTTCAAAGCCCTTAAATGAGTGAGGCTTTGGACTTTCTTAAAAACTTTCAAATGGGTATTAGAGGCCCCCCTCAGAACTGATTCTTGGGTTTGCTGTAACACCCAAAGTCTGGTTTAAAAAAGAGACTCTCCAATAGTCTCAAAATGATTGAGTTCAGGACTCTTGCAAACAAACCGGTTTTAAACCTACACCATGGCTGGATTTAGGCCCATAATAGTCTTAGAAATCTGATGAGAGCTCACCCAATACAGGCCTCTTTTGAACCGTAATGCAATCCTAAAAAAAAAATCTGCATTCAAGAAACCAACATAACCTTAGGACAAACTGAGTAAAAAGGCATTAAAGCATTTGAAACTTGAGTTTTGCAAGTCATCTGGGGCTTAGCATTAACCCCCGCTTGGTTGAAAGTTAACTTAGTTAGAGAAGATGACTTGGTCCAAACATGGAGGGGTAAAGTCAATGGGTTGAACCCAAGTGGCTCAAGGCAAATGCAAACCAGGTGCAGCTTCATGGTACAGAGGTCGGGTTGTCCGAGTCAAGACCAAGCCTAACCGAGGCTGCATGGACTGGACTATGAGAGACCCTCCAAGATCCAGAAGAGTTCTAATTGAGCTATGCGTGACATGGAGTCAGACTAACCCAAAAATAAACCATACAAAAAGAAAAGAGATATATCCAGTGTTGTGTATGGAGCACAAAAACAAACTCAGGTCTGAAGCAAAACCTTTATGGCCAAAGATGGGCTTTCTCACAAAGCAATCTTTGGAGAAGAAGGTCCAAAGAAAGAAGCAAAGCCTAGATGTGGGTCATTTGATTCACAAATCTACGGTTTTGACCCAAAAAGGTTGTTGGGGAGTGTGCAGATCATCTCTCAACCCATGGTCAAGTTAATGCTAAGTTGAGTGGTGATCTAAATACCTCCCACCAGCTCTTGAGGTTGTGCTTAAAGGCTCTTATATCTAAACTGAAATTTAACCAAAAAAAAAACAGTGAAATGTAATGAGAGCTTACCTTCCCGCCTTTGTGTATGAGGGTCCTCTAACAGAAAACATAGAGGACCCAACCTCAAAGGAGAGTGGAACTTCTCTCAGCCTCTAGAATAGGACTAGAAGCAAGGCAAGGAAATAAGAAAAAAATAAAGAAGATGATGACACCTACTCTTCTATACTTGTTTGAAGCTCCAAGGCCAAGGAAAGGTATGGGTGGTCTAGGAAAGGTATACCCACGAATAGGAGGGCCTAGCTTTTCTTAGGCTAAGCTCAATCCCTTAGAATAGAAAGTGTAAAGGCTAGCAATGGTGAGGTGGGTTGCGGCAATGAAGATTCAAATTGTAGAAGCCTCCTTTTTTTTTAGAAAGCTTTCTTGAATTTTTTGGACTGAATCCACCCTTCCCTTCAACCTAGCAAGGGTGGGCTTTTATAGCAGTTGGAGGTCTTGGGACATGGGGATTAAGAGAGGCGTGAGGAACAACCTGGGTCTGGCCAGGAGGGAGCAGGGAGGAGCCTGGTACGCTGCCCACTGAAGAAGACAAACAGTGTTCTGGGTTTTTTTTCTTAATATTTTTTTGTTTGGTTTGCTATTTTGGGCCTAGTCACCACATGTGGGCCAAAAGCAAAGTTGCTTTACCCCTTTTGGGTTTTGGCTTCAATCTTTCAAAATTTGAAAAGCAAGGTAGGTACCACTTGGGTTGGGGCCTCGTGGGCCCACAAATGCACTTTATCCACATTTAGAGGTTTTAGGCCTTGAAATGGGCCTTGAGCCCTGAATAGGTTTGGATTTTGGGGTTTGCCTAAGTTATAGGGTTTACTTAGGGCTAGTCCTAGGGTTAAGTCAAGTTAACTATGGTTAAGTTAATTAACCATAGTTAAAATAGGGTGTAAAAATGGGGTCCTTAGGCAAGATCTAGACTACTCTTGCCCCATTCCCATGACTGTTGATAACTCCGTCAAAGTACAACTCCCAGCTGGAGTACTCTTGTTCTTTCGCTTCTGCGTACAAGATGGCTTCATCTGGAAACTAATCATGTACAGATACGTAGTCTTGGGTTGGACTGTGGGCGAGGTGATCTACTATCGCCTGCCCTTTGATTGGCTTCTGTGTCATGTACTTGATGTCGAATTCAGACAACATCATAAGCCATCGGGCAGTCCTTCCGGTGGTGGCTGGCTTTTCCCGTAGATACTTCAGCGGGTCCATCCGGGAGATCAGAATTATTGGGTAAGAAAGCAGATAATGCCGAAGACGCTGAGTTACCCAGACTAGTGCCAGACATGTCTTCTCAAGAGGGTTGTACCGCTCTTCATACTCAAGTAGACGCTTACTGATGTAGTAGATGGCTTGCTTTGTTATGCCTGTCTCGTCGTGCTGTACCAGGACGTACCCCATGAAGGTTTCTTGCACAGAGATGTAGAGTAGTAGGAGCCGTCTTGGCATAGGAGGCACCAATGCTAGAGGGTTGAGAAGATACTGCTTTATTCTATCAAAGGCTTCTTGGCATTCTGATATCTAGACTGTTGATGTATTCTTCTGGAAGAGCTTGAAGATCGGCTCCCAAATCAGAGTTAGCTGAGAGATGAACCGACTGATATACTGAATTCTACGGAGGAAACCGCGGATCTCATTTTCAGTCTGGGGTGGTGGCATTTCAATAATAGCTTTGGCTTTAGCTGAATCGATCTCAATGCCTCTCTTGTTGACAATGAAGCCGATGAGTTTTCCCGATGAGGCTCTAAAGACGCATTTGGCCGGATTTAGTCTCAGACCGAACTCTTTGAGTCTGTCACAGAGTTTCTTCAAATCTTCTGGATGTATTCAGGTAGTTGGAGATTTGACGATCATGTCATCCACATAGATTTCTGTGGACTTGTGGATCATGTCGTGGAACAACGCAGTCATGGCCCTCTGATAAGTTGCCCCTGCGTTCTTAAGTCTAAATGGCATGACCTTGTAGCAGAATGTGCCCCAAGGTGTGATGAAGGACATCTTCTCCATGTCTTCCTCTGCCATTCTGATTTAGTTATATCCGGAGAAACCATCCATGAATGAGAGTGTCTCGTGCCCTACAGTATTATCGACCAGAATGTTGATGTGCGGGAGAGGGAAGTTATCTTTAGGACTGGCCTTGTTCAGGTTCCGGTAGTCAATGCACATCCGGATTTTGCCATCCTTCTTGGGTACCAGGACAATGTTGGCCAACCACTCGAGGTAGTTTGCTACTGCTAAGAAGTCTGCACTGATCTGCTTTTCAACTTCTTCCTTGACTTTCTGTGACCATTAAGGTCTCATCCGTCTCAGCTTCTCCTTAACTGGTCTGACGTCAGGATTCAGGGGCAGTCAGTGTACCACCACCAATGCTGAGTCCAAACTGGGCATGTTTGCATAAGACTAGACAAAGACATCACTGTAGCTCTTTAGGAAGCTGGTCATGTCTGCTCTCTACTGCGGGCTCATGGTTGTGCCGATCTTGACTAGCTGAGGGTTATCTGCGGATCCCAGATTCACTGTCTTCGTGTCCTCAATGTTCGACTGCAGAATCCCTTCGCTGTGTTGTAAGAGGTCCAGTATCTCCTGAGATGGTTCTTCATCCTGCTCTGCTTTCTATTCTGAGTCATACTCAACTTCTGATAGCTTAAGGAGGGTTTCATCCTGTTCTGCTTCCTGTTCTGAGTCAAAATTTCAGATTTTCATTGATACAAAGTGGACTACTTACAAAATGACTCTGATAAAAAGAGAGGCCTACATATGGCCAACACTTTGGATTTTACAACGAGAGAAAAAGAGTGATAGATTAAGAGAAGAAAGAGGATGATGTTGGATCACTGCTTGTTCGAACCAACCTTCCCTGCACTGTGCTGACCCCAACCCTGAATGGCCTCGACAGTAAGAGCCTTAGTCCACCAACGGATCAGTGGTCGGGGATTGGAGGATGCTTCTGCGCTGTTGGAGAGGGTGTAAACCTGTTCTCTCGTTGAGTATTCTGCTTCTGTTTATTCGACATCCCTGACAGCCAGCTCTTCAAACATCTGGGTGATGCTAAAGACTTCTGGTTCGGGGATTCCTGAAGATTCGATGCCGGGTTGAGGGTAAGGGATGTTAGCACTGGGTGCAAGGGAAGTTTTTGGATAGGTTTTGAAGATTCTCACGGGAAAGGTGACAGAGATGTGGGGTCGGGATTCAGGTTTCGCCGACTGCTTGCTCTTCCTGGTTAGCTTTGAGAGATAGTCCTCATACTTGAGCTAGTATCCCAGCCCGAAAGGTAAAGTATAGCGAGGAGACACGTATCTCTTTTTCATGCCTTGATTCCTGGCCCCGAGGCCTTGCCCTGGTTAGTACTTCATTTTGGCCATCATCCGGACAAATGGCGGTACTGCTTTCTTGTTGTGCTCTTCCACCTGGGAGATAGAGCTAACTTGCTCAAACTGGTAGGACATGAATGTCGAACCCTGCCCTAGCTCTTGAATGTCCCCGAAGGAACTCACCAATTCCTCAGACAGAACGATGACTAGGTAGTCATCCTGTATGAACTTGATTATTTGATGCAAAGAAGAGGAAATGGCTCCGGCCGTGTGGATCCACGGCCTCCCCAAGAGCAAGGTGAATGAGGTTGGCACATTTATGACCTAGAAGTTTGTTGTAAATTGTACTAGTCCGACCCTGATGGTTAAGTCTATGTCCCCCAAGTTCTACCGGGTGGAGTTGTCAAACACCCTGATGGTCATGGGCCTCTTCTTGACCTGGCTGAGGTCCAAACCAAGGCTTTGCAGAGTAGATAGAGTGCAGACATTCAGGCCGGTGCTGTTATCAATAAGTACTGATGAAAGAGTTCTGTCCAAACACTGTACTGCGATATAGAGGGCCCGGGTATTGTCTTTGTCTCTGTCAGGTATCTCCTCTTCTGTGAAAGAGATGATTCTTCACTCGAGTACCTGCCCCAGTTTTTCAGGCAAGATGTCCGGTGTGACATGGGCATTGTTAAATACCCGCAGGAGCTGTTTCCTGTGATGTTCCGAAGTTAAGAGGAGACCTAATATGGAGATCTGTGCCTGAGTTTTATCCAACTGCTGGGTGATATTAAATTCTTCTGCCTTCTCAAGTATTTTCAGTAGAAGAGCTGAATATGCTGTCTCTTTCTCTGGGTTCGACACCCCTACCTTGTCCTTTACCGGTTCAGTTGCCAGAGGTTGGTACACCCGACCAGATCGGGTGAGATTGGCTATGTACTCGCTCTCTAGGATGAGAGAGTGAGAGGTGGGTATACGGTTAAGGCTGAAAGGCTCAGAAGGGATGTAAGAGATCTTTACTGGGCCAGAAGATTTGGAGGTTCGAGCAGAGGTTGTAGGCCAATTGGCAGGACAAGGAATGGTGTAGACAATTTGCTCTTTGTCAGATTCAAGAGCGGGTAATTGTACTGGGGCCTGGATGATTTGGATATTTGACTGAGGGAGAGGGATTATGACCAGTGGTCGGTATGAGGGCCTAGTGATGCCGTCATGAACTACGGGTGTGCTAGGTCTCGGATGCCCTGCCCCGGACTCTACCCACTCAATGAAATTAACTTGGTTGTTGTGTGGGGGCAGTGACACCTGATTGATGCTGCTGTTGCTGGGCGCCAACTCAACCTTACCTGCATCCAGAAGATCTTGGATGACGTATTTTAGGCCAATGCAGTAATCTGTTACATGGCCTAAGCCTTAGTGAAAGGTATAGTGTTGGTTAGCATCATAGCTCTTGCTTTGTTTGTCAGGTGGAAGGAGAGGGGTAGGGCTTCTCAATTTAAGAAGACCCTTCTTGGTTAGAAAGTCAAGGAGTTGACTGAGGGTATAAGGGAGAGGAGTAAGGTTTCTGGGGGGTCGAGGCTGCCCCTTATTTTTTCTAGCCCGTTGGGTGTTCCTGGTGCTGTGGAAGCCATCAAATTGACATTCTCTTTTCTCTGCTTGTAGAAGTTGCTGCTGTTCTCGGAGGATCAAGTCCAAGACTGGAATGGATGACACCACTCTGAATCGTTGTTTCGATGCAGACACTTGTCTTGATAATTGTGCCGAAGTCTACGACTGACAGAGTGACCATCAGGGTTGAGTAGGGCTACTTCAGAGTGCCTATGAAAATGTTTGTCAAGTCCTCCTTAGAGATAAGAGTGGAGACCTTTACAGCCATTGCCTTCCAACGCGAGGCGTACTTCAGGAATGTTTCATTATTCTGCTGGCTCATCTTTTCCAATTGGCTTCGCTGAGGCCGAAGCTTCTGATTGAATGACTACTGTTCGACAAACATGTCCATGGCATCCTGCCAGGTCTTGACTTTCTGCTTATCGACCGACATCCACTAAGTAAGGGCTGCTCACTTCAAACTCTTCTGAAAGTACTGGATCAACAAAGACTGGTTCTTGTTGTATAGAGCATGTCCCCTAAGTATATTTGCAGATGTTGTCTAGGACAACCTTAGCCATCGTACTTGTCAAAGTCTGGAACCTTGAGTCCTGGGGGTACGGCACCCCGGATGAGAATGTTAGATCCTCTAGTGATACAGTGGGGTTGGCGGATGCTCCTCTCATCTTCCTCATTTCTTCCTTCATCTGTTTGATCTCCTCATGCTGATATTTGAGGGACGGTGTAGGTTCGGATGAAGATGGCCTGTCTTGGTGGACATGGGATCAAACTCTGCTTCTCCTTCGCCTGTTGCGGGTCTAGGATTAGGGATGATGATTAGGATAGGCTGATGTGACTTTGGATGAGGCTGATCAGGGATTTCTATGATATGGATTCTGGTAGAAGGTTCTTTGGTACGGGCACTAAGAAGAATTTTTAAGGATTCCAAAACTTAGTCTAACTTGTTCTGCATGGCAACAATGTCCCGATCATGTGACTGCACCAGTTCATCGATTCTCTGTTGATGGTCCGATGGTTCTGTCATTGCTTTTGAGCTGCTCTCAAATGGAGGCCGGTATGGTACTAGCTCTGTGATTGGTATCTCGGCCAGGACTGCTTCTGCGACGTCTGCGAGAATCGCAGTCATAGAATGAGTCATGGGTTGGCTCATGCAAATTGAAAAGATGTAATGATTAACCATGAATATGCATGAAGAAATGAGAGATGATGCTAGAAAGTAGATTTTTCATTGATGCATGTTAACAGTGCAGTGAGTACAAGGCTGTGCGACTCAAAGAAAAGAAAAGACTGGATCCTAGGCAGGTCCATCCGAGATCACAAAGTCAAGTGGTCGAAGCATGCCCTCTAGGTCCATGATCTACTGCTGGAGGGATGTGACCTTAACCTCTATGTTGGCAAGGGACTCTGTAGCGCTGTACATCCGGTATCCGAACTGTCAGATATGGTTGGTCATCTCTACCTTTGCACTATTAAGCTGCTCTTGATAAAAGTGCAACTGGGCTTGGGAGGACGGCTATCACTTTGGTGTCACCTTTCCGCTTCTTCTGGTAAGAATGGACAGTCTGCTCAAGGTGCTGGATCTGCTCCTGTCTGGCATGGAGTTCGTGGTCCCGTTCTGCTTCTTGTAGCTTGAATGCCTGTCGGGCTTTACGAAGCCGCTGCTCTTTCATCTGAATTTGGAGCTGTCTCTCTATGAAGATGTTGGTCCAAGGAACCACCGTCTCAGATAAGGGTATGGTGCCTCATGATGGTTTTGAGACTAGCGTGGGTAGTTCCCTAGGTGTAGGCATGGGGGATGGAATGTCAGGATCTTCCACCTAAAGCTGGTACGCTGCATCTGTAGGTGGTCCTGCTGTGACTACAAAGTCTGGCCACTGGTCACACTTGGAGGTTCGCCAACTGGACTGAAATTTGCCCGTGAGGCACTCGGAGTACACTGTGAAGTCGGTAAAATCATTTTCTTGCCGGTCTATGACTGGTATACGTTGAGGGAGTCCAAACTGGCGAAGGACACTGAGTGGTACATAGGCTGCAGAGCCTGTAAGACCGACAAGGATCATGCACCGTCTCCTTGAGATGACGACGCGAGGTAATCTTGGTATGACTAGCCATTTGCACTGCCACACGATGTCCTCATCTGTCAGGTCCTGGAGAAGTTCGTAGAACTTTCGGACTTCTGTAGTTACAACCGGACCTTGACCCTGAGAGATCTTCCACGGTATGCTGTAAGATTCACGGAGTTCATTCGGTATAGACATGATCATCGGCTGGTGTGCTACTAACTAAAGGTGTAGGAGCGGTGTGCTAGCATAGAAGATGCCCTTTCGGTGGCCTGCTACCTGATTGAGAGGCCTGAGAAGTTCTGCAAGAATGACTGGTATGATGGTTTCGGAACTGCAGGTGTCCTCGATAATCCCCACCAATACTGACTCTACAAGTGTGCGACACCTCGGGAATAGTAACTGAGACACAGCTATCAGTGTAAAGGCGTTGAGACCGGGGAGTTCCGCTACGAAGTGGTTAGGGTTCCACTTGGGACGATACAACTTCTCCAAAGGTTGTACGGGGATCCGATCGAAAGTGCCGTTAGGACTGGGCTGCAAGCAGGCAGACTTGAGATGTAAGAACCTTAATAGGTCTACCTGATAGTTTGTCTTGTAGCACAGTACTATGGCATCGCCGTCCATGTTTAACCTCAGAATGCGCTGAATTTCCTCTAAAGTCGGACATAGTTCGTTCTTACTGAAACAAAAGACTATGTTCGATGGGCTCCAATAATGAATTGCAGTGTTTAAGAGACGCGGATCTGGGTTAACCATGGATAGGTCTAGGGTGGATCCCAGGTGGTAATCCTGGGCCTAAGCCAAACGCTGACTGGATGTAAGGGCCTCTACAGCTTCCTGGAGGTTCCGACCACATGCCCCCTCAAAAGTCAAGTACACAGGCCGTGAGGGTTGACTAACTGTCTGTACGATCCCTGAAGGGCCTGCCATCTACAAGGACAAGGACAGACTTGATGAGTGTACTGTGTATGCAGATGAAAATGCAAAATGATTATGCATTTTTTTTATTAGGTGTGACAGGGCACATGTGAGCCGATAGGGCAGCCGGACAGAGTTCCGACGTGCTTTAACTTGAGTTGTTAGAAATCGAGGGCCTATCAGGTCAAGGCTAAAGGTAGGCCCGAAGAAGGCCTATCCGCTTGGGATTTGAACCCCACATGCTATGTTAGGACACGAGGTTGGATGTGTTTTATTACAAGAACAAGTAAAACTCAGTACATGCTCCTGGATGGATGATTACTCTGGTAAAGTGCCCAGATAGCCAGTCAAGATTGGGGGACAGGTATAGGGTGCAAGCAGGTTAGGATAAATGTGACCCTGTCGGATTGGACTGTTTGTAAACTATATCCTAAGGATGAGAGGTCACTTAACACTGTATATTATGCTCTCCAGTATAAAACATACCTGAAAAGGAATGATTGGTGTAAGGAGTGTTCAGAACTGTTTCCTGAGGGTCATCACCTAGCAAGGCTAAGTTCCGCGGACCTCCAAAACTTTTAAGCCACTGACACCGAGGATAATCATCCAGCGACCGTTAACGTAATAAGCATGTCTAATAGGTATCGGGTTTGATTACACTACTATGGTATGAATGAAATGCACAGTACACAAATCATTAAAGATGTGTGTGAGCATGGATTTTTCTACCCACTTTCACATTTGTGGTTTGACTAAGGGTCGCAACCTATTCATTCTTAGTGATAGGTCCCGGATTGATTTGGATAAGGCAAATGGTCTATTAGCGTTAGGGTAAGCGGTTCGATTAAGTCCTGGGGAAGGTGTTAGGCACCCCAAGACCCCCATTTTACAATGGTTACCTACTCCCTAAATTTAAGCCAAATTTAATCTCAATATTAATTAAAATGTCTAAATGTTTAATCAAATGCTAATCTAAGAAAGAAAGAAAGCTAGATGAGCTAGGGTCGAACCCGGGTTGGGTTGCCTACGTACTCACATTGGGGTGAGATCAGACCGAATATAGTTCTGGCACATGAGCCTGTGCTAAGGCTAAGGGTGCGTGTGTGTGTGCATAAGGTGGTTAAGGGTCTAGCCTAGGGGCTAGGGTTTAGTTGACCGGGTTGGTCAAGTACAAGGTCTAGGTCTAACCGCGGTTAGAAGAGTGTTAACCATGGTTGAGTAGGCTAACCAAGATCTAGCAAGCATGTTTTTGGTCTTTTGGTATTTTTAGATTTTTTTGGTATTTTGAGATTTTATAATGTTTTTGGAATTTTGAGATTTTCTCATGTTCTTTTTTTTTGGATTTTCATATAGGTGAGATTTTGGCAAACTTAACTAAAGTCAAATTTAATTCAAGAGAAAGACTAAGGAAAAGTTAGGCTAAAAGATTATATTTAGGACATAAAGAGGGGTGTGCATTGTAAATAGTAAATGGTCTATTGCCAACACCTATTTTGTTGGATTGGTGTTGATAATAAATCAAATATCATTGTCTTTGATATGAGGCATTTTTGATAAAATCCTCTTTAAATCCTTACGTCCTTAAGTTATCGTTTATCCATTCAAAATAGAACATGAAGAAAAAAAGAAAAAAAATGAAAAAGTGACAAGTGAAGAAAATAAAAACTCATCATCTCCTCTCTAATGTAGTCCATTTACACCATTATGAATGATGTAATGAGATTCAACTATGAAAATTGGAGTGATGATGAGTTTCCTAAATGATTCTAGAAGAAGGACTAGAATCAAAATGAAGAAATAAAATAAAAAGAGAGGTATAGCTTTAACTTCCACTCTCTATGGGCCTACCCATATCCACACTAGTGGGTACATATGAAAGAAAGAAATATTTACACGAGAGAAAAAATAATACATCTCCTTTCTTTTGAGGTGGGGTCCCTCTACACCATTAGATTGGTGTAGAGAGACCCAACTAAACTTGAGAAAAGAAAGGTCTTCCCAAATTATTCTAGAAGAAGACTACAAATAAAAAAAAAAGATATGAAGTAAAGAAGAAGATAAAGAATAAAAGGAGGAGTGCCTACTCCTCCAAGACTACTTCTCCAATGCTCCAAGAGATGATGAGTTTTTAGAATTCACAAAGGAAGAGAGTTAATGAAGAACTCTAGGCTTTTAGTTCTAGAATTCTCTACACACTCTAAACCTTAGCTTTTTCTAACTTTCTTCAAGGCTAAAAAGAAATAAAAGGGGTGAGAGGAGGAAGAGCTAGGGTTTCCACTTGGGATTTTGGAGGTGGAAGAAATGGCTTGTGAGGGTCTTGTATTTATAGAGGTTTCAAGGGGTTGTGGTAATTTGGTGATTAATAGAGGGTTGGGTGAGAAGAAGGGAGGTGATTGGTTGGTCAAAATTGATGTGATTGGTGATTGGGTAATCAAAAAGGTATGTACTTGATAAGAGGTGATTGGGTGGTCAAAATGAGTGTAAGAGAATTAATTGTTTTGTAAGAGGTGTAAGAATGAGTGTAAGAGGTGTAAGAGAGTAAGGGAGGTAATTGGTTAGTCAAAAAGGTGTGTACTTGGTGAAAGATGATTGGGTGGTCAAAAAGGTGTGTAAACACAAAAATGGGGCTATTTGGGGTTTGAAGAAAAAATAAAAGGTCTTTTGTAGGAAAGTGAAAAGTGGGCTTGGGTTTATGGGTTTTGGACATGGGTTGAATGAATGTGGGTATGTGGACTAGATCTTATGGATCATGGGTTGTTAGTAGATGGGTCATGGGTTATGGTTATTGGACTTTAGCTATGACAATTGGGCTTGAGCTATAGTAATTAGGCTTTTACTAAAGCAATTGAGCTTTGGCTAAGACAATTGAGTAATTAGGCTTGGCTACTTGGGCTTGGGTAGTAGAATTAAGTAATTGGCCTTGATTGAGTTGTTTTGGTACAAGTTTGGTCAAATGGGCTTGGGTCTTGGGTAAACCTTGAAGCATTTGAAGAAGCGGAAAGATGGATAGGGGGTGCAAAAATAGGGTGCTTACAATGTGTAAAATGATTAGTATTAAATTAAATACTAAGACACTTGATTAATTTTGAGGTTTATTTAGCTTAAATCTAGGTTTCAAGTTGAACCTTGAAAGAATCATATCCCTAGCAAAGTCACCATAGCTGTGAGCACGGGATTTTGCTCCCTCGAAAATGTTTCACGGAATTGTTAAGAGTCGTCACATATTCGTTCAGAAGGCATAAGTCCCCGGAAAATGTTGATAAGGCTTTGGTCCGCGATCAGGGATCAGGATAAGAGGTTCGGTTAAGTTCAGGGAAGGGGTGAGGCACCCAGACACTTCCACATATAATGGTTCTCTACTTGCTAGGTTTAAGCTAAATTAAAGTTCAAAGTTAAACAAATGTCAAAGTGTTTAAGTTAATACTAACTATAAGAAAGTAAAGCTAACTAGGGTAGAACCTGGATTGGGTTGCCTACATACTCACATTAGGGGTGAGATTAGACTGAGCGTAGTTCTAGCACTTGAGCCCGTGCTAAGGTGAGGGGGCGTATGTGTGTGCATCGAAAGGTGGCCAATGGGCCTAATCCGGTAGATTAGGGTTTTGCTTGACCGAGGTTGGTCAATGTACAAAGTGATGGGTCCGGTAGGTCGAGGGGTAGTCCGGTAGACTAGGTTTAGGCCCGGTAAGCCAAGGATGAAGCCCGGAGGCAAATGGGTGTATTAACCCAGGGTTAGGGTTGCTAACCGGGGTTAAAAGAGAGTTAATCATGGTTAAGGGTGTTAACCATGGTTTAAAAAGGTCAAAAAGTTGATTTTTTAGTCTTTTGTATTTTTCTGGATTTTTCTAAATTTTTATGGGGTTAAGTGGTGGTTAACCATGGTTAAAAGTTAACCGGATGCCGTTTTAACCATGGTTAAGGGTCATGGTTAGTCAAGAGTGGGCCCAAAGGATATGACAGGGCCTAGAATGACCTCCTACCAGGTTTGGGCCCTCACAAAGCCTAAAAATCAAAAATTCAAAGAATGGAGGTAATCAGATTACCTCCATTTTAGTAAACTTTTCACCCTAGTTTGTGGGGTTGTAACTGGGGTTAGGGATCACCCCTGAGGAAAGTGAAGCCAAGGACAGATAGCCTGAAATGTTGGCTTTCCAATGGGCTTGGTCTCAGGCCTAGAAGAGTTCAGGTATGGGCCCCACAGAGAACAAAAGTCAGCAAAATGATGTCTCTGCATTAGCGGTAAAATGATTACCGCCAATACCCTGATAGAGGTTTTTTGGTGTGTCGGCAATCAGATTGCCGACAGTCTACACAGCCTGGTTAACTCAAGCTTAGGGTCATGTTAACCCTGGGTTAGACTTGGAGTTAAAGTCTAAAATTTTGCAGGGATGTAGAGGGAAGTCAGGGCTAACCAATGGGCCAAGAGTGGGCCCCTGAACATGAGGTATGTGGGCCCCACAGGGGCCCAAAGGCACTGTATTTGCAAGACTGTTTTGACGGTAAATGGATTACCGCCAGTCTGGTATGCTGGTTTTTATGAGTTGGCAGTAAAACTACTATCGACCACTAGTAGTTTTTTTGAAAAAAATGAATTTTCCCCACTGGACTTGAACCAACAGGGGTCTAAGGGTTCCCTTATGAGCTGAGGGACCCCTAGACCTTATGGGGAGTATCCATACAACTAAGTGGGTGTTGCACCCGAGTTAAAAGCCTCGAAGGGGTTCTCCATGCCCATGGCTGAGACGGGAGACCTCTGTCCTTGGCTAAAGCATTACTATGAATGAAAAAAACAAAATATGGACCCCTGGAGTAAGACCAGGGGTCCTTACACTGAGTTCAATAGAAAGAAAGAGAGAGGGGGGGGGGGTGGTCTACCCTCTACGGGCTGTTGCAGCAATGTACAGGCAGTGGAGGTTGCACATCAGTGGTGGTGGCCTGGAGAGGGACTGGTAGGTGTCTTGGGGTATCTAGGAAGGTAAGAGGAGGCTTGGAGCTCGACTGAAGTGGGCTGAGGAGGCTGTTTACGATTTTGGCAGAGATTCAAGGTGAAAAAAATGGAGTAAATTTGAACTGGGGGTGGCCATGCTTTTATAGAGGAAAAGGAAGAGGGCCCAGGGGCAGTTTTGGCATTAGGAGAGTCGAAGGAAACCAATAGGGGAGGACCTAAGGCACCCAGGTGGCTGCAGGGGAGCCTACTACACGCAAATGTAGATTTCCAGGAATGGCGGCAATCGAATTACCGTCATTCTCAAAGATGAGTTTTTTGGGGTGTCGGTAATTCGATTACCAACACTCTGGGCTTATTTCTATTATGGGCTAAGCCCTCGCACACTTTGGCCAAAGAGATAAGACTTTGCCTTCTTAGGAGCTTTCCTGCCCATTTTTGAACTAAAGGGATGTGGGCCCCACCCATGTGGATCCTAGGGGTTGTTGGGCCCAAGTTTGGGCCCCCAAAAGGCTTAGGCTTTGGGTTTTGGACTAGGCACTTGGGCCTTGAGCATGTGTGACTTGTCCTAGGTTTTGGGCTAAGATTTAGCTAGGGCTAGGTCTAGGGCTTACCTAAGGCTCTGCTAGGGTTACACTGGGGTTTAGCCTAAGGTTTAGGTGCTTCTAGGGGTAATGGGCTTTGAGCCTGGATGGTTTTTCCTAAGGTTTGAGGGTTTTGTTCTAGGATTTAAGAGTTTAGGGCTAGCCTAAGGGTTTAGGGTGATGGGCTTTGAGCCCAGATGGTTGTCCTAGGGTTTAGGGTGATGGGATTTGAGCCCGGATGGTTGTCCTAGGGTTTAAGATTTTCCTAGGGCTAGCTAGGGTTCTACAGGGGATTCCATTGGGGTTTGACAGGGTTTGTCAGGGTGTAAAAATTAGGTGCTTACAAAATACTCTTAAAATATATTACTTAATATTTAAATAAATAAATAATATTATTTAATTTTAGATATTTTTAATTATTATCGTGCATCGCACGGGGTCTCTGCTAGTATCTATATATATATACCTTAAGTTGATACTATTAACCTTAAGTTTATACTTACTAAACCCAATTATCATTTATTTTATTGTATTAGTTGACTTTATCTTTAAGAAGGGTAAGTTAGACATTTTAAAATGTTTAAATGATGAAATCGTCAAAGTCTATCCATGTAAGTAATGATAAACTACTGGGAGTGGGTATCTGTTACATACAACTGAAACTGAGGGGAGGGCAGTGTAATTTTAGAAATTGAGGGGAGGCATAGTTACGAAGTTCTTTGCTTTTTTCAAAAAATCCCGAATAATACCCGAATTTTTCTTTGAACGGTTAATTCCCGAAGTATTCACAAGTTTTGGAAAAAATAGCGAATTTTTTTAAAAATCACGAATTTTGTGAATTAAACATGAATTATTCCGACTTTTTGAAAAAGTCCCGAATAAATATCTAACATATGAAATATTTTTGTTTATAAATTTCATCATTAGTATTCTTATTTTATTTATTTTTTTCGTTTCTTACCTGAAATTTTCTTGATTTATTTCCAATTTTTCGGAATTTTACCGATTTTCTTTGAACTTTTTCCTAGAGGAATAATTCCCGAATCCCAACTTGGTAACTATGAGGGGAGGGCAGTGTGATTTTAGAAACAAGAGGGGAGGTTTCAGAAATTTCACCAAACCTCGGGGAGGTCAGTGTAATTTACCCTTGATTTTATTTAGACAGTAAGGGTTAATCCCTGCTGCTGCAAGGGGCCACATGATGAACTTTAATTGCTTTTATTTAGGCAGCCAGGGTTACTCTCTTGCTGCTTCGAGGGGCCATGTGATGGCCTCTCATTACCTTAGATTTAGGCAGCAAGGGTTAACCCTATGCTATTGCAATGGGCACGTGATGGCCTTTCATTGGATTTATTTAAGCAGCATGGGTTAACCCGCTGCTACAAGGGGCCGGGCCGTGTGGTGGCTTCTTATTAGGCAGCATGGGTTAACCCCCCTTTGAGGACTGATATTTTGTGGGCGAGAGGTTACACGACTGATGATACTGGTATTTATTTCGCTTTCATGTCGTACTGGTTGTTGGCATCATTAAGCTCGAAGTCGTATTTTGTATCAAGTGTAATGTCATCTTGGTAGTTTCTTTCCCTTTTTGAGCATTGACCTTTAATTTCACCTATTGTTGTTTTGTAGCTTTGGCATTGGAATCAGAAAATTTTCATGATTCTTTTGATGAAGCTTTGTTTTTAAAGGTAGAGGATGATGTCCTTGATGATCAGTTCTTAGGTCAATGAAGCCTGGAAGAACGTGGAACTATTCTTATTTGTTTAATGGTTTTGATGGTCTATATCTGGCAAAATGGTTCCATGTAGCATGATCTTAAAACCTGAAACTTCAAACATACTTCATTTGTTCATATAAGACGACTTTGCACATCTATCTTATTGGATGTTAGTCTTATTGCAGAACAAATTGCAAGAGGTTGCCCCATGCTTAAATGGACGCTGTATATATCTTGTTGGTCAGTTCTCTTTTCTGAAATCTGCTTAGTGAATTAGTATTCTGCAAGTTATTTTACTAGTTTAAACACTATGGAGTGTAAAATGCAGGAATGATGGGCTCTGGAAAAACAACTGTGGGCAAGATCTTGTCTGAAGTACTAGGTTATTCATTTTTCGACAGGTTTGTTCCTTGATTGTTTCTCTGTGGAGTTTCTGGGTAACCTTTTAACTGATGATTAAGTCCAAGGCACCTAAGCCATCTGGTCGACTGTAAGGCAATCTAGAAAAGGCATAGCAGGGAACGTTGTGTACATGCAAATGGGAGGATTCACCATTCCATTGGATGAGGTCTATTTTTGACGTATTAGATCTTTAGGTCAGACCATAAAAAATGGTTCTTACTGGTTACTCCCTGCATGTTTGCCAGTTACTATTCAAATGGTCCACATGACAAGCACCTTGTATTTCCTATTAAATGAAACTCTGGATTGTATTTATGTTGGTTAACAATTATGTATGGTATTTGTGGGTTCTTCAGTGACAAATTGGTGGTGGAGCAGGCCGTGGGTGGAACTTCTGTGTCTCAGATCTTTAAGCAGTATAGTGAGAGTTTCTTCAGAGATAATGAGGTATGTTAGAAAGCATTGTACATTGTTTTTCCACATGGAGTTACAACATGTACATATTGATTTTCTTCAAAATCTGGGACTTCTTTCTAATTTATTGTTGTTACTTGAGTTCTCTCAATTCCTCGTCACTTTCCATTTCTTTTTAGTATTATATTTCTTGGCTTTATTTTTTATACTTCTGCCACTGCTATACGTTATATATATTTTTGATTGGTAATGTCAAATATATATTAAATTTAAAAAAATGTACATGATCTAGCTAAGGGATTGGATTGGATTGGATTGAGTTAAAAACCGTGTTATCAAATGCAAGAAATCATCCACTTCCTAAGCCCTTTCTCAACCTGGGACTCCATACCACCTTATATGCTGCTGTTCTACATTACAATAGTACATGTAATTTAGGGCATTTTTTGCAGCACATAAGCAAAAAAGAAAAATGAAAAGGTTCATTGGGAAGACCTTGTTATGCATTAGTACGCATAGTTTGTGGCAATAGTTCCTAGTACTTATTTCATAGGAAGATTGTTTATTGTTAACAGGGGGTGTTTTATCTGTTTGGAAGGACAGAACAATAAAATAATAAATAAATAAAATAAAAAATTCCTTGGAAGACCTGGTTATGCATCAGTACACAGTTTTTGGCAATAGATCCTACTGCAGTAGTACTTTTGTCATAGGAGGATGGTTTTTTGTTAATAGTGGTGTTTTCTGATTTTAAACAGGCCATCTAAATCAAGGATTGAAGTATGTATCCCTGAATGTATATTGACCACCCAAAGACCAATACATGTTGTCCAAGCAAGTATACAACATGGTATTAGATGTGTGCTGGATTATTTGATGTTAGTTTTTTTGCATAATAATTTGATAAAAAAAACAGAAAATAGTGATAACATATTGGAAATACAGGTAATAATAAATTTAAATGGTAGCAACATTAGTATACTGCCATAAAGAGGACATAAGAACATTTCTTCAGCTTGCATATATAAACGTAGGCATATGAAACTATAAATAAAAGCGCATCTGGATTCTAGAATTTACAATTTTAAGAAGCAATTTCTGTTCCTCAAAAAGTAGAAGCTAATTCAGTTACTGTATCACTCGGGCTTTGAGAGAAATCTTGGGATTGCGAAGACTACCATTAGGCCTTAGTGTAACTTTGGGACCTGTGACACAATGAGATATTAATTTGAATTTATTAGGATAAGAAAATCAGCAGAGACTATCTATGGAAAGTAATGCCTTCCTTTCCCTCAGCTAAATTTATAACTAATAAATGAATCAAGTGGGATTCTTGGGTGAGTCACCCATTTTATGCTTCTGATTGTACTATTTTGGTGTGTTTCTCTGCTCTCTTTTTGTTTAGGTTTGTTAGTGGCTTTTAGTTCTGTGAGTTTATTTCTCAGTAAATTTTTCATTGCACTGCCTCTTATTGTTATTTATATATGAATCATGTTATTGATCAAAAATAAATAAATGAATCAAGGCTCCCTACCTCATTGGCAAATTTATTTTCTTGACAAATCTTATATTCTTTAATGATATATTTAGGTTACTTTTTCTTCATTGTTGGAGACAAAAGGATATTGATTTTCTTTTTTCTTTTATCTTTTAGAGTGAGGTGTTATGGAAGTTGTCTTTAATGCGCCAGCTAGCTAGTTGTTGCCACTGGTACTGGTGGTGGTGCAGTCATTCGGCCCATCAACTGGTAGGGGAATGTGGACATACTAAATATTATTTTCCATCTCTTAATATAGCTGACCTTGCAGAATATTTCTGAGCTATGTGAACGAATACCATGTCTTTTTCTTGAACTACTAGGAAATTTATGAAGCAGGGGGTCACTGTCTGGTTAGATGTACCTTTAGAAGCCTTGGCAAGGCGAATTGCTGCTGTAGGAACTGATTCTCGCCCTCTTTTGCATCAAGAGTCAGGCGATGCTTACACAAAGGTGGTTATCAATCCCATCATTCTGAGCATCCATCCACCAGTATTACTGCTTAAGCTTCTATTATCTGACGAGATATCATCAGGGATTGGTTTCAGAAGTGATCATGATCCAGTTGTTGGCCTTTACATTTTTCTCCTCTGAATTCCTTATAGGCTTTCATGCAACTGTCAATGCTTTCTAAAGAGAGAGACGAAGCGTATGCCAATGCTGACGCTAGGGTTTCTCTTGAACGTATGTTTTCTTGAACACATGTTACATGTTAATTTGTGGCCTTGTCTTTCTTTCTTTTGCTAGTTGCAGTGTAACTGTTGGAAGATATGATTAAGGGATGATTCTTCTGAGCGTTATATAAGACAGCTTAAAGTTTATGTGAGACTGTGCTAGCAAAACCATGGAAATAAAAATCATTGAAACCGATACGAAATAGGCTATACACATAGGTTTTGGTAGCCCCCTATATGACATTTATACTGATACAAAACAGATGATACATAGTCTATTAATTATTTATGTTTTCATTCATTGTGCAAATATTTACTACTTTGTCTTTGGATCACTTCTCATGACTTTTTATTTGGTAAATTTGGTTCTTATAACTCATTTAAGTCTTTCTAAATTTAATCTGATTTTTATTTTTTAGAAAAAGAAAAAGTTATATGTATTGTCCGAAACCGATATGTATAGGTTTCGGTTGGGACCGATAAATCCTCCAGAAACCTGATTTTTAATCCTTTTGTAAGACCCACCATGCTTAGGATCTCACCTGGGAGATCTTAGGCTGAAATTGACTTGCTGCATCATACTTCATATTTGTTCTTACCATAAAAAAAACTGCAATAGATTGCTGTTCCAATCATCGAAACTGAGCCCATTTGTGGAGTAGCTCTTGCTCCCTTGCACTGCGCCTTGCATATGACAATCTATCAGCCATCTGGAACAGATTTTTTAGGCTTGGAGATCTAGTTGGATGACATCATCTGAATGGTTTGAACACTCCCGATTTCCTATTTAGATGTGGAAGCGTGAAATTTCATGATGTGCATACTGCCCCATTTCAATCCTTTACAATATGCTCAATTATGTAGAATATCTATATCTGCTGTGATGCTTTTTATCTGTTAATGGTAAAGAAGTGTGTGCACTGTGCAGGTATTGCAGTAAAACTGGATCAAGGGGATGTATCTGATCTCTCACCAAGAGCTATTGTAATTGAGGTCTTCCCGCCTTATCCTTCATGCCTTTCTGTTATTGTAGTTTTCCTGCGGTCAGTTACACAAACTTTAGCGTCTTCCTTTTCTATCCTCTTTTAGTCCCATCTCTATTATTTCATCGGCCCATGTGGCTCACATATAGTTGGGGTTTGGATTGTTAAATTGCTCTTCTTTGGCCATTGAAAAGGAATTCCCCATTTATTGGATGGTTTAAATATCCGGGGAGCTGATTTTTGGGTTAAGGATCTTCTGGCTAGGGCAACCTGAATTTGAGTACGAAATGTATAAGGCTAATTTATTGCTTACATCACTTGACTTATGCTCTTACACCTTGGCAGGTACTCATACAAATTGAGGACTTCCTAAAGGGAAATGATGATATGGCCATTGCAAGGTTTTCTTAATTCACCAAGCTCCCTAATCTTTGTTTCGCTCTGTTGTAACTTCTATCCCACTGTATTTTTGTCTTTAATTAAAAGTATTCATTATTCACTGAAAACTAGAACGGAAAACTAAAGAAGCATAAAAAATGGATCCAATCGTTCTTTTGCTCAGCTTGACTATGTACATACAAATCAGATGCTTTAAATATCTATTCATATTTGTGACCAAACAGTTGTTTCAAATTATTTATCATTTTCAAACTGCCCTTCATTTTCATTCTCACTGTAGTCCACTAACTCATTCTTTGAGCATGATAGCCATTTAATTCATTCTTTGGGCATGATTTGCAAGGTGCTTCTTTCATGTCTTTCCATACACGAATTTAGCAACCAAACACAACATTTGGCTCATAATATTGTATGACATGTGCCTATAAGAATGTCATCTTAGTGTTCTGTTGAAAAAAGTATTGAATCTCCCCAGTAAGCATATATTCTAACAAAAAAATAAAATGGTGAGATTGTATAAAAGAGAATGAAATGAAAGTAGTAAGTGTATTCAACATATGGGATATTGGAGAATAACTAGAAGTTATTGTAAAAATTTCGTGGCCTCTAGTATTTCAATTTTTTCTTGAGAAATGCTAGCTCAAGTCTCAGACTTCCGAAGTCTAGCAACAAGTGTCGCTACATCTCTCTATTACCTTGAGAACCGGTATAAACCATAACTTGCTCTGTTTACAAATTTTATTTTAATTTGTTTAAGCAGTAGGCAATTCCAGGTGTTTCACCCATAATAGGAGTAAAAAAAATGTGAGTGAATTTTTTTTTTAATTCTGTGATTGGGGCTAGTACTCATCTTTTGAGTCTAGTACACTGAAGAGTGTTAGTTTTTACAACTCTGGTAGGATGCAAGTACTGTCAACAAGTGTAGTCTATATTTGATTAAGCTTAGACCATAAATTTTAAACCTTTTGTTTTATGCATCACAACAATAACTTAAACCATAATATAAGACCCTAAAATGTAACTATGCTTGATTAAGTTTAAATTAGTATTTTTCATCCATGAGAACCTATATTTAAGTGGCACACTTCCATTTCCCAAATTGAGATTGTAAGACCTTTCATTTATAATATTTTTATTCTAACAATAGAAGACAACTCTGCCAGTGTTGAGTGTAATCCTTGTGTCGTAGTTCCTAAGCTTGGATTAGGGAGGAAAGTTTTAGCAAAATTGCCCCGGGGCTAGGAAAATTCAACCACATTAAGTTAACCTACATGTCATAGCCGAGTTTCTCATCCCGAGACCAAATGCATAAATCATTTTTTTTCACAAGATTAAAAAAATAAAATATTTCAAATTAGAAACATATGGTTTGAGGGGTGCTAGCCCTACTCTCACAAGCATAAACCAAAACATATTGAAGTAAGGATATGTATTGGTTTTTGGTCTATAGTAGGGAATGCATGAGAGTTGTACCCATTCTCAGCGTGTTCTCAAGGTAATAGGGAGAAGTGTCGGCACTTGTTGCTGCGCTACCACAGTTAGGGCTTTCAATGGGTCAGGCTTGGGCTGGACCATGTGTTGTCCAAGCCCAGCCCAATAAAGGAAATGTTGAGCCCAAGCCCAGTCAGGCCTGGGCAAGTCAAGCCCAAACCCTACCCTTTTATAGGCCGGGCTGGGGCCAAATTCACCCTCGCATTTTGGAAAGATATTTTTAAAACCAATGACAATGCAACAAGGATTTTCCTAGCCTTAATTGCGACCCGATTCTCAGTCAAAATGAGAAATCTTTACAAGTAGAAAGAAAGGAAATATGGAAAGAAGAATGCTAGCATATTGTCACCCTTTTTAAGATTATAAAACAAGTGTTGCTAAAAAAATTTATACGTAAGTATAAAGTATAAATTTATATATAAGAACATATAACACTGTTATACAAAGTGTATTACATTGTTATAACAACTATTCTATATATATGGTTATATATTATGTATTAAAAAAATACAAATATAGTATATGTAACAATAGTGTATGTTAATATATACATTGTTATAATAATAGTGTATATTATAACACTGTTATATACTTTTATATGTTTATTGCACATAATATATCATTCTACTAATAAAAGTACAAGGAGTAACCTAAACTTTACTTGGACATAAATACCCTTATTTAATACAAAAGTTAAATTATAACCAAACTTTAATTAGTGCAAATATAATTGGCCAAAGCATATATCTCCGTTGTTATAGAGAATGACTCTATTAGTAGAGAGATGTAAACAAAGTATACTTGTTGTTATCGTTAAGGACTCTATGAGTCAATAGATGTGTCCTACATGCTACTATTAGCAAAAACAAATCAAGGACTTACATCATAGCATATCTATCCTCGGATAGTCCTATATAGTTTAAATCCTTATCCTTATTTTTTATAAAAAAAATTATAATATATATATAATATTATGTGAGACCCATGAGACCCACTTAGGTGAGAGTTAATACGTAATAATGGTTATTTAGAGAGTCCTTAGTAGATGAACTTTTTAAAGAAGTTAGACGTTTTGGTGCTGGTAAACTTCTTAAAAGTCTCTACTTAAGGCACACACAATTTGAGACAGACGTAGGAGAGGAGGTTTGATGGAGAGAGATTAGAGACTTGGGACGACTCTTCAAATTTTGAAATTTATTTGTAGTTGCTTTATGGACTTCTTGATTGTTTCTTTTTGTGTTGCTCTTTTGTTTGCAGGTGACGGATGCAGTGGAGATGTTGGTATAGATATCCCATAGAGGTGCTTGTGGCTGTGAAACAAACACTGGTGATGGAGCCAGTATTCTTGTTACTCATCCCCGCAACTTCTTCATGGAGGCATGTAACATGTTCCTTTGTTTGCCCTCTCTCTTTTAACTCTGGTTAACCTTTTACAAATAATTTTTCTCTTTTTTTAACTTTGGTTAACTTTTAGAGTTAATTTATTTTATTGTTAGTTGAATCAAGAATTATTAAGAAAAAGGAAAACAAGAAACAGGAGAGAGTTGGTGGAACCTAGCTACTTAGACCACTTGACCATTTCTATGGAAAAAAGCTACAACAACCCGATCATCTGATCCGCATAGCAATTAAATGGACTCCACCCTCAATTTTTAAAGATGGGGCAAATCAACTGCTAGGTTTATCCTAGAGAATATGGACGTTAATTATAAAAATAATTAAAACTAAACATTATTTTAATCGTAAGACATTAAAGAAAAGACCCAAAATTCTCTACGGTTATAACCAGACTCTTTTGGAGTGTAATATCCTTGAAATCACCTAATTTTAGGCACTTACAATTCCTTTTTATTATATATTATAGGTTTAGTTTTCATAATAAACCAATTATGATTTTTCCAAATTTTAATCCTAATAAATAACTCCATAATAATAGAGTTTTACATAAAATAGAATCCTAGAGAGGTACTACTATAATATTTACTAGAATATATTATACCTATAATATTTAATAAAAAAGAATTGTAAGACCCCAAAACTATTTGATTTCAAGAATATCACACTCTAAAGGGTCCAGTTATAACCGTAGAGATTTTCGAGTCTTTTCTTTAATGTACTAATGATGATTTAAAGAATCTGCTCGGGTTTGGTCAATATTGAGTCTAATCAATGATTCCTCTCACGGAATTTAGTCCAGTCCACCCAAGCGAGGGACTTACACTTTACCACTAGGATCAATCGACTTTAAGTAACAGTTTCTCACCTTTTTTGTGGTTCTATATGATCTCTTGCTTATTCTAAATTTTAATTACCATCAAACGTTGAATCATTTAATTGTATACCTCTTATGATATATGTTGTTTATGTAGTAGCAAAATTATTGCTGAAAGTTAATTCTTATCATCGAAAAAAATACATATAAAATAATAAATATTAATATCATAAAGAAATAATATTATTTTATCATAAAACTTTATAATAAAAAGATAGATTCAGAATTGTTACATCTCCTATTAGATTAAAATAAAAATAGCTTAAAAGGCACAAAATATTTAAAATTCATTAAATATTCATTATTAAATTATCAATGAGTATATTTTCTTTTATATGAGAAATTTAAAAAAAAATAATTATAACAAAGTTTACGTGCAATGCACGTACATTTTTACTAGAATATATATATATATATATATATAATAGTATTTCATATTATATAAAAGTGTGTAACACTATAATAACAATGTTTTATATTATAAATTATATTAGTATATCATGTCACATGTATATAACCAAATTGATATATTATATAATATATGTATATATATTAAATATATAAGTAATATACTGGGCTGGGCTCGACTGGACAAGGGCTTTAAGTGTTAGAAAATTTTCTTTTTAGTGTGGCCATGCACTATGGTCAATCCCTTTACCGGTTATGGTAGGTTCAAATTGTAATATATACTACTATCTTTTGCTAGGTGATGTAATTAGCAAGAAGATAATACACATCTCTAATTAAGGCATGATTATATATTAAGAGAACTCTAATATTGAAGAATCCTTAATGTGAATGATTCCTTCAATGTGTATAAATAAAGGGAGCAAGGTCCCAACTCTCTCTCTAACTTTCCCACACAAAATACATACACCCATTGTATGGTGAGAAACCAAAAGAGGAGAGGGTTGAAGACCTTGTACATCGGTTGTATTCAAACCATTTCACTCGGCGCATTTGGATTGACGTTATGAATTTTAACTAAGGTAATGGTTAAATAAATGTTCTTCATTAGAAGGAAAACTTTCATGTATATGTAATTATAGACCTCTAATCTCTATTATGTTTAAGAGATTAGTAATCTAATGTTAAGATTTACAGTTGGTATCAGAGCTTCCGTGTATTTTTCATCTCTAACATTGGGTTTTGCTATACATGGAGCTTTGTTTTTCAAAGAACTATATATATTGGAAAACAAAACTCCATGTATAGTATATATTATTGTATATTTTTTTTTCTTTCCAGCGGTTTCACCAGTCACCGGTCACCTATTTGGAAAATTAATTTAGAAAAGTCTTTTTCGGCTTTCGATTTTCGACTGAGGTTTTGACATTCGAAACGATTGATTGTGGGAAAACTTTCTTCACGAAAGTTATAGATCTTTTCGAGCGCTTCGAAACAATGTACTATTGGATCAAAATCGGACTTACGGTCATTAAATTATGACCCGATTTCCGTATGCTATTTTCGGGTCAGATTTGACTCATTTAAATTATATAAATTACAAACTTGTTTTTAAGTTTCCAGACTTTTTTTGAGGCCGTTTTGGGTTAGTAAAAGCTCGTTTTACTCATTTCTTTTTTCGAGATCTATGCAATGAACCTATTTTTGGGACTGTCAGAATTTGTTAAGACAGTGTTTCAACTTATATAATGAGTTGCTAATTTGTAAAGAGTTAATATATTGTTTGCATGTAATGACTGATGAAATTTATTTATCGAATATGATCAATGATGATTGTGAGTTATTGATAAAGATTGCACAAATTTATTTATTTGTTTCGAACCTATTTGACATTCACATAAAAGTTCGATGTTGTGTTGTGCATATTATTCGGTTTAACTTTATGGATTTTCTGATAATCATTCATTCCTAAACTTAGCCTTACATTGTGTGTTGTTAACCAAGGAAATTGAACCACTATTATTGAAATAAATGTTTCACATTCTTGTGGAATGCCCAATGTGGATCGCATGGCTTGAAAGATTGATCTGCCCAATGGTGATGATCTTTTCTAGTGCTATGATGTCCATATTGGACTAGGTTCAATTATAAATTCCCTTGATATGAAATTACACAAATTTAGGTAGTCAATGTTGATGTCACAACTTAAGGAATTTATCGGCCTAAAGGTGACACATTTCTTGATGTTGTGATGATTGTGTTTGACTGACTTATTATTTTGAGGAAATCGATAGCATATCATGACTCGACCCAATGGAGGGACATGATGATGCAATTGATATATCTATGAAGCACACTTAACTAGCCTTTGTTTTTTAGGAAATCGCTAAAAATGTTATGACTTGACCCAAAGGAGGGTCTTGATGATGTAATTGGTCACTCGATAAATTATTGTGAGCTTATGATTGATTTTGCATAATGTATTAGCATGTAAACTTATAATTATTTAAAAACCTTGTGGAATGAAGTTACGAAATATGTTTGTGGATATAACATGACTTTTGCCCTATGCACAACATTGAATCCCATGAGCATCACTAGTATGATGGTCACTAGTATGATGGGAGGTATTGAGGCACTGAGTGGTTCAAATTATGACAAATGGACGGAGCAAGTTCTAATTTTTTGGGTTGCTTAGATCTTGATTATGCTATACGTTTTGACAAACTCATTGAGCTCATTGCCAAAGCCTCTACTGAGGACTTGGAAGTGAACCATACTGAATTGGAAAAGTGGGAAAGGTCAAATCGTATGAACTTCATAATCATTAAGTACTCCATTGCTGATGTAATCCGAGGTGTCATTCCTGACTCGGATAATGGAAAGAAGTATATGACAACAATCCAAGAACAATTCTAGTGTACTTCCAATTCACTTGCCAAAAGCTTTATTATAATGATGAGAACCATGAAATATGATGAAAATAGTAATGTACGTGAGCACATTATGAAAATGAGTGACATGACTATTCAATTAAAGGGAATGAACATGAAAATCTCTGAAGGTTACCTCATTCACTTCATCATGACTTCTTTTCCTGCTCAATTCGGTCTATTCAAGATAAGTTATAATACATAGAAAAAGAAGTGGAAGATGAACGAGTTGATTGCCATGTGTGTTCAAGAAGAATAAATGCTTAGGACTGAAATCCTGATAGTGCTCACTACACCACTTTTGGTCAATCTAATGAAAATTTCTAGCAAAAAGAAAATAAAATATCCTATAAAGGGAAGAATGTGAAAGCTTCCAACTCGACGGCCAAACAAGGAGAATCTAGCAAACTTGTTTCTGACATTAAGTGTCATTTATGTAAAAAGAAAGAACACATGAAGAAAGAATATAAGAAGTACATGGACTGGTTTGTGAAGAAATAGAACTCTCTTGTCTTTGTTTGTTATGAATCCTTTCTTGTTGAAGCTCCACGAAACACTTGGTGGATAGATACTGGTGCAACTATTCACATTTCTAACTCAATTCAAGAATTTCGATCCAGCCAGAAGTTAAGTAAAGGTGAACAGACCATTAAACTTGGGAATGGAATAGAGGCAGACATAGATGCCATTGGGACTCTTCATCTTATTTTAGATACGAGTTTCATTTTTGATTTGGTCAATATTGTTTATGTTCCTAGTATGACCAGAATTCTTATTTATGTTCCTAAATTGGATTCATCAGGTTTTGAATTTAAATTTGGAATTAAAAGTTTTTCTCTATTACATAATTCTCATATTGTTGGTTCAGGTGCCTTAGAGGTTAATCTTTATAAATTGAATCTTGATTCATTATATGTCAATTCTTTATTTTCTATGCATGTGAGTGGTGGTGAAATTAGTAATGTTGGTACTTAACGAAATCGAATGGATGTGAATTCCTCCATTTTATGACATAAACATTTGGGACATATATCGAAGGAAAGGTTAAAACGATTAGTTAATGATGATATTTCTTAAAACACTCGATTTCACTAATTTCAACACTTGTGTGGACCGTGTTAAAGAAAAATATACAAAGAAAAATGGAGCCATTAGAAGCGTGAATCTATTGGAAACAATCCACATTGACATTTGTGGACTATTTCCTACTCATGCTATTAGTGGTTAGGAATATTTTATTACCTCCATTGATAATCACTCTCATTTTGGTTATATATTTCTCATTCATGAGAAATCAGAGGCCCTGGATATGTTCAAGATCTATAAAGCTAAAGTTGAACTACAACTCAATTCAAAGACCAAGATTGTGAAATTTGATAGAGGTGAAGAGTATTATGGAAAATACTCTGAAATAGGTCGTAATCCAGGACCATTCGTCCTATATTTGCAAGAACACGTCATTGTTCTTCAATACACCATGTCAGGTACACTCGAACAAAATGGTGTAGTTGAGAGACGAAATCATACTCTTATGGATAAGGTTAGAAGTATGTTATGCAATTCTTCATTACCTAAATTCTTGTAAGAAGAAGCCTTAAAAATAGTTGTGCATATTCTAAATTGGGTTTCTAGTACGTCAGTTCCTAAAACTCCATATTAGTTATGGGTACGAAGAAAATCGACTTTAGGATATTTGTGGGTATGAGACTGTTTAGCTGAAACAAAGGTGTATAACCCACAATAAGGAAATTGGATCCTAAAACCATAACTTGTCATTTCATTGGATATCCCAAAAGGTCAAAAGGATATAGACTTTATTGTCCCACCTATAGTACTAGAATTGTCGAGACTAGATATGTCAAATTCTTTTAGGATGACGACCACAGTGGGAGTGTTGAGCTTAGGAATTTCACTTTTGAAAAAAATCAGGTTATAGTTCCTATACCGATAATTCAAGAGAGTGATTCTAGCACCACCTCTTGAAGAAGATGTTGGTGCACCCGAGACTATACTTGAGAAAACACCTCACATTGTAGAAGCTCTTGCTCCTGCGGTACCTATTGAAGATCTACCCTTGCGTAGATCACAAAGAGTTAGGAGGTCGGCCATCTCTAATGACTATGTTGTCTACCTGAATGAGAGTGATTATGACATTAGAAATGAATGAGATCCTGTTTCTTTTGACCAAGCCATAATGAGCGAAAATTCAACTCAATGGCTTAAAGCCATGAAGGATGAGTTGGAATCAATGAAACACAACTCGGTCTGAGATCTTTGCGAGTTACATAAATGGGTCAAACTTATAGGCTGCAATTGAGTATTTAAAACCAAGCATGACTCCAAAGGTAACGTGGAAAGATTCAAGGCCAGATTGGTCGCAAAATGTTTCACTCAAAGAGAAGGGATAAACTATAAAAAAACCTTTCTCTTATTTTAAAAAAATATTCTTTTAGAATAGTCATGACTTTGGTGGCTCATTTTGACTTAGAGTTACCTTAAATAGACGTAAAGACTACTTTTCTAAATGGTTACTTACATGAAGATGTCTTTATGACTCAATCTGAAGGTTTTCAAGTTGGTAGCTAGAAACATTTAGTTTGTAGATTGAAAAAGTCTATATACGGGTTGAAGTAGGCATCTCGACAATGATAACTTAAGTTTCATGAAATCCTTTCAAACTTTGAGTTTAAAGGACATATTGTGGATCAATGCATATACCTTAAGACCAGTGGGAGCAAATTCATCATTCTTATATTGTATGTTGATAATATACTACTTGCTAGTAGCAATTTAGGCATGTTGTTGAGACAAAGCAATTTCTGTCAAATAATTTTGACATGAAAGTTCTAGGTGAAGCATCCTATGTGATAGGAATTGAGATTCATCAAGATAGACCTCGTGGTCTATTGAGATTGTCTTAGAAAGCCTATATTGATAAGGTTCTCAAAAGATTTAACATGCATAATTGTTCTGCAAGTATTGCCCCTGTGGTAAAGGGTAATAAATTCAGTTTATTTCAGGGTTCCAGGAACGATCTGGAAAGGAGACAGATGAAGACAATTCCCTATGCATCTGCAGTTGGGAGTCTCATGTAAACATAAGTCTGTACTCGACCGGATATAGTGTATATAGTTGACATACTTGGTAGGTACCAAAGCAATCCAAGCTTGGATCATTGGAAAACAACCAAGAAGGTTTTTCACTATTTACAATGGATAAAAGAGTACATGCTCACATACAAAAGGATAGATAGCCTTGAGGTAATTGGCTATTCTGACTCCGACTTTGCTGGATGTCAAGACAACTAAAAGTCCACATCAAGTTATATCTTTATGCTTGCAGGAGGACTTGTGTCATGGAAAAGTGTCAAACAATCGTTGACAACCTCTTCCACTATAAAAGTAGAGTTCGTTGTAAGTTATGAGGCGACATGTCTAAGAAATTTTATTAGGGCTTTTTGTTGTTGACAATATTTCTAAGCCACTAAGAATAAAGTGTGACACTGCAATATTTTTCTCAAAGAACAACAAGACTAGAAGATGTTTCAAACATATAGACATCAAGTTTCTTATTGTAAGAGAGAAAATTTAGGATCAAATCATATCAGTTGAGCACATTAGTACTACACTTATGTTGGTGGATCCTATGACTAAAGACTTACCACCCAAGCTCTTTGGAGAGCATGTTGCACGCATGTGATTGGCGAATAGTTTTGATAGCCTTGGATAGTGGATGTTGGAGTGATTACATTATGTTTTGATTCTATAATAAAGTTGACTTATTTCCTGCTCCATTATCTATTGTGCTTAAATTGATGTTTAAGAAGCAAAATGTCAGTAATCGACAATAAAGTAGAACCTATAATAGATAATGTTTGCATGGTGTCACTATTCAGTTGTAAACTTGTAGTCTATTCAAAATATCATGCTAGTTGGATATCCATGTCGGTGGGGATGCTAATACTGTAACCAATGAGGGTCTTGTGTAAATGAGATGATGCATTGATTTCATTGATTCCGTGTTAGTAGTCTCACTGGATCAGACTTGTTGTTGAAAGATAAAGATTATAATTAGATAATTGAATTGTCAAATAGAAGTTAGCTAACATTGGGATATTGAGATTATATGACATAGTATGGCCAAGTAAGAGACTATTAGAAAATTTCTTTTTTAGTGTAGCCATACACTATGGTCAACCCCTATACCGGTTATGGTAGGTTCTAATTGTAATAGTACTATCTTTTGCTAGGTGATGTAATTAGCAAGAAGATAATACACCTAATTAAGACATGATTAAATTTTAAGAGAACTATAATATTGAAGAATCTTTAATGAGAATGATTCCTTCAATGTCTATAAATAAAGGTAGCAAGGTCTCAACTCTCTCTTTAACTTTCCCATACAAAATACATACACCCATTGGGTGTGAGGAACCAAAAGAGGAGAGGGTTGAAGACCTTGTGCATCGACTGTATTCAAACTACTTCACTCGGTGCATTCGGATTGACGTTATGATTTTTAACCAAGGTAAGATGGTTAAACACATGTTCTTCATTATAAATAAAACTTTCATGTATATGTGATGATAGATCTCTAATCTTTATTATGTTTATGAGATTATTCTATTGTTAAGATTTACATTTAGGATCCAAGCCCAAGCTTGACCCACATTAATATGGCTTAAGAAGTTGAGCCACCCTAGCCATAGGCCTAAAATATGGGTAGCTTTTTTCGGGCAGTACTGGCCCATATTATATATAGCATATAATATATAATCTCATTATAAAACAATAGTAAACACATTATACTATTTTTATAACCCCAAAGGGGTGGACCAATGGTTCCTGGGCCTTTCCCCAAGTGGGAGGTCCTGAGTTCCATTTCTCACTCCCCCTCTAGGGCTAGCCCTGCCCTGGTTTACTCGAACTTACCTGGTGTGGCAGGTTGTGGGCTCATGTCACACCCTCGGGGATTAGTCTTGACCCAAAGGGTTGGGGACACCCCGGAGTTCCAAAAAAAAAAAACTTAAGAAAAATATTTCACTCCACCATCAAGTAAAAATAAAATAAAATCTCTGTCGTGTTGCTCTTTGTGTTGTATCGCTTGTCCTATGACAGATAAAGAAGATGGTTGATTTGAGGTAAGTATCTGGTGGTGGTATATGGAATTTGTTTTTATGTTACTATTCTCATAGGCGCTGCGCCCTGACACTTGAGGTAGGGCTTGGGCCTAGCCAGTTTAAGCCCTTTGAGGGTTAGGGCCTTACCTTGTAGGTGAGGGCCAGACCCGGTATGACCTAAGTCTATCCTTCCCCTTTCCTTTGACAGCCCTAGGTGAGGCCCTAACCCTCGAAGGACCTATATTGACTAGGCCCAAGCTCTACCCTTAAGTGACTGCGCCTAAAAAAATTTAAACGTTTTAATAAGCCATGTTCTCCTACATCTCTATTAAAATCACACTGTTCATTCTCTTTATATGTATCCTAAAATCTCCCAACTTTAGATTTCTCTCTTATTGCCAGTGTCCCTATATTCTCTTTCTCTTTTAAATTTACTTATAATCATGCATTTTTAAGAAACTCCACTTTTTGACCTTTGTTTGTATAATAGTGTAGATGGGAATGTTAGCACAAATCGTGTGGAGCATTCATCAACAATTATTACTATGTTCAATCAACCATAGGTGCCCCCCACTACTAGAAAATCCTGGCTCCGCCGATGGGAACAAAAGGACTTTTGATTGGATAAATTCCTCAATCCCTGCCTCTATTGGGTGGGACCTTCAAATTGGGCGTCGACTATATTTGGAGATATTAATACTTATGATTTTTTGTTCAGATGGAGCCAAATTTTTTTTTATGATTTCTAAATTTTTTTGTAAGTACATATATGGGAATAGCCTCATTCCTCTTTGTATATTCTTATTTCTTTAATACAATTCTTGCTATTCATGAAAAGAAAGGACAGGATAAAATGAAGATAATTAGATAAAAATTGCAATAAGATAAGAGGAAATCTCCACATGCAATATAACAAGATCTGCTGATAATGTATATCTTGGGAGTGCTGACATGCAAATTTTGAATATAAAATATAACCACCTGGATATACATTAAATAGTAAAAATATATATATTGTTTTTTTGATCGGTGAAGAATAGGTTTTACAAATGAAAAGTGAACTTGGATTTAAATTATTTGATAATGATTAGCTGGAGGAGTCGTCATACTTGTCTTATAACAATAATATATTGATGGTGTTTATCGACAGTAAGAGCAGGCCGGAACCCTTTGAACTTTTGAGAAAAAAAAGTATTCTTTACAAACAAATACAAATAGACACGAAATAGCTCCACAAATTTGGCCCTCAAAAAAAAAAAAAAAATCGCCCCAAACCCCCCAACACCCCATTGTTAGCCACCTGCAAGAAAATCCTGGCTCCACCCTTAGTCGTAAAAGCTTGGTTAAGGGCATTTGTCATTAGGGGTAGGCCTTGGGTTCATTGGCAAGCACTACAAAGTTTTGTAAGTTTAATCGGGAAAATACCTATCCATTAAGGGCATGTTAGGCATGCGAAATATGGAATATGACATGTATTAAATAGTGGGCCCCACTTGATGTTTCGGTGTGATTGGATTTTTGACGAGGTAGCTACCCAGAGTTTTTAATCACTTCCATGGTTGAGTTCTTGTTATTCATTATGCCTTAGTTACCAGAAATTGTGAAATTTTCTAAGCCTCGCATTCTTTTGAGGAATCAGATTTTTTCTTGTAAATAATAAATTCACACTTTTTTTATTAAAAGAAAACAACATAGCACAACAGAGGATTCAAAACACTCCCAAGATTAATCAAATAACAATAAAACCCAAACTCCATGACCGAGGGCCCATTTAGTTCTGATTTTTTTTTGGTGGGCCCCTACAGGACCGTACTACATAGTTAGTAGAGTCAGCCAGTCAGAAGTTAGCTGGGGGCATCAAGGCTCTTGCAACCCTTACTCCTGGGGGGATTAGATCCCCAGACCTCCACCCTTGGAAGGCCACACCCCTACCACTCACGCAAGAGGCGGGGGTGTTTTATCCTTTGGGTACCATCCAATCTCTTGCTTGATAATCATGCTACTGATAGCTAGACATTGATGTGTTTTCTATGTAGAGATTACATTTGGTTTGGATTATTATAAGTGGTGATTTGGGTCATAATCGGTTATGCTGGGATAATGCCACTATAATAGCGTTTGGTTCACATTGATTAACCGATTATGAGATTACAGGTTATGACTCATAAGTGATTTCATAATCCACGGAGGAGGTGATTATTGGGGGCACATAATCGGTTAGAATATTGGGATATCTAACCGAAAAACACTACCCATTACGTTGTTTTCTCATGACCCATCGTCATTTCCTCTTCTTCGACCCAGACCTCTTTTCTTTCTCCTAAATGGTCACAAGAGAGAATGACGACAAGGAGGCACAATCCGTATAAGGTACCCCTTCTTCTTCATTCTCCTCAACCATTAATGACATCAAAGCTCATATCGTATAGAAATTAAAATCCTAACAGTATTCTTCCTCTTCTTTCTCCAAACTTATCCATCATCATCATCTTCTTCTTCCTTTGCAGGATTTGTTTCTTTTTTATTTTCTTAGATTTATAAATGACCCCTAATAAATGGGATGTTCCATTTAAGTTAGTCAAAAAGTTTCATATCACAAGGTTAATTCAATCAAATCTAGCTGGCTAATCAAGTTAACCCAAAAAGTTTCGTGCAAGCTAACATTGTTGTTTGATCACCGGAAAAGTCATGGTAGACATGTAAATTTATAATTTAGCACTGTTGTTGTCTTGTTGATCATACTTGTACAGTTGACATTGCCAATGCTAATTTGAAGTTATAATCTCTACATAGAAAACACATCAATGTTTTGTATTGCATAGTCCGGCTATCAGTAACACGATTATCAAGCAAGAGATTGGATGGTACCCAAAAGATTTAATATCACATTTTCTTCTAAAAGTGGTGTGGTTGTAGTAGCTAAACAGTGCTCCTCAATTCTTGAAAGATCAAAGAAAGGGCCCCCAAAATTCAATCATGGTTAGCAACAGCATGCAACCATGAGCAGTAGGATGCTATTAATAGTAAAATGCAGCTTAACAATGGCTGCAACCCAACTGAAATGGTCATAGAGATACTAACACCAAGAGAGGTTCAGACCCAAAAATAGTAGTAGCAGCGGTAAAACAATTGCAACTGTCAATTAAATATTAGAACCAGTGTTATCTTTCTATGAATATGAATCGGTGAATGCTTAAATTACCAGTTTTTATATAAAGGTGAACCAAACAGGATTATTTTACACATAATCAATTATTTATAGCATCAACACTTATTGACAATGTCAAGCCAAACGGGATACAGCTATCAGCGCTTATTAACATCAGTGCTTATTCACATTAGCGCTTATCAGCATAATCGCTTATGACTACAATAATCCGAACCAAACGGGCTCCTAATGTCGTATAACTAAATTTCGTTTGTGCTCAATCAGGTCGTCCCCTAAATGACACTTAGCATGGAGGCGTGTACCGAGGTTTCCTTCGTATGCTTGTTAAGCGGGTGGGCCCATTCTTCACTATAAACACTGTATCCATACCCCAGCTAGCATGTCGTTCCAAATGACAGTGCATGAACCACACCCCTGAAAATATCATCAACATTAAAATTAACTCCCTTTTCAACTGTGGTTAAAATTCACTAACCTTAGGGTTAAAGCGTCTACCCTTGGTTTTTAGAAAAAAAAAATTAAACCACAAGGGTTAAAACTTTTAACAAGAGTTCAAGGTCAGGTAATCAAATGGTCCGCCCCAAATATCCAATATTTGGCCTAGGTGTAGAGAATTGTGTTACGCTATATACTTGGGCCTTTGGCATGGTCCTAGCTCTTAGCTTCAAGGGGGGGTGGGCTTACCTTGGTCCAGCCCAAGGCCTTAATATGTGATAGGAATTGATATTTTCACGTGTTTCTTAGAATTTTTGTTATCTAAAGCTAGCAAGCTTACCAGGATTGTCTGCTCGGAATCTGATGGCAGACCATCCATTCCTAGGGACTCCAACAGTATTCAATTCAGGTGGATCAACCAAGTTATACCCTTTCGGGTCAGTCACATTGTCGAAATTCCCGAACCCGGATCCAACCAAATAAAAGCTATACCCATGTAGATGCATTGGATGATTCTCTCCTGCACTCAACAAGTTAGTCCCCTGAATAACAATCTCCACTGTCGAGTTAAACTCCAGTATTTTCGCCTTAGTACCCTTTGTTGGTATCGTAAGATTATTCGCCAGCTCATCGGCTGTAAAATTGAAATAATAAGGTGGTTCATCAGGGAAATCAGTACCAAAAACACCACTGATTTTCTTGTAGTAAGCTCCCAATATGTCGATAGATGGATTCACGAAACTTATGTTGTTCATGCTAGCAAGAACTCGCGATCCATTAGGTCCGTCGCATGAGTTATTTGCGCATGGGTATGTGTTTACTGAAATTGTAACATAAATTCGAGTATCGACAGTTTTTGGGACATCAATGGGGTGGTCTTTATCTGCTAAACTCCTAATACCATGTGTGAAGTTCGTTACAGCCGTTGTATCATTATAATAGGGAAGGTGTGGGAAGGAAGGAGATGATGGAGCAGTGTAATTGCCACTGTACTGTAGAATGGCTGTGGTTGTCGTGTTATCGAAAGGAACTCCCGTGCCACTCGAATAAGCTCTAGCGGCCATGTAATAGTGGCTTAGAGGCTTGTTAGCTTTTAACAGGATATCCATGGTTTGTCCTGGGGTTATCATGAGATAATCAACAGTTAATGGTTTAATGTAGGCCCCGTCTGTTCCAACTACTGTAAGTTGATGTTGATCAATGGCAAAGAAGAGCTCCTCGTTCATCCCTGAATTGATCATGCGAAGTAGATATGTTTTTCCATACTCCACTAGCATTCGAAATGTTCCTGAAATATCAAGATCATGATAATTAATCATGGAGTAGTATCCACGTTCAACTTTAAAGTTCCTTAAAAGTAACTATAATTTGCTTTTCTTAGAAGTACAGTTTGACTTTTCTTGTATCTCTAGTCTCTCATATTTAATAAATAATTTCATTTGAAAATATCAAAACTACCCTTATAATTAATAGAATGATATTCAATACATACATAGGGGTTAAAAAGATTAGCAAAGTTTAACAACTTCACTAGTCTTAGTGAAAGATAACATTCTTCAATATGTGTGTGTGTATTTCATTAGACTTGTATCATAGCCGAACTTAGTTTGAACATGTTCAAGCTTGGCTTGATTAGCTCAAACTTGATTCAAGCCGTGCGAGCTTAGTTCGATCAAGCTTCATTTTGATCAATTTTACATGATTTTAATAGATTTATTTATTATCAAATTACAATACAAGAAATTCTAAAATTTAATCCAATGGCATACAAAAATCAGATATGAAGATAGTCCTTGATTTAGAAAGTTAGGGTTATGATTTTTGTCTTTAACTTCTCAACTTTTTTTTAACATTATTAAATCCGAGTGTGTTCGTTTGGCGAGAAAGTGACAAAAAGTAAAAGAAAAGTGAGATTTCTTGTACATTGACAGCGTTTGGTGTACAAGAAAACATACTTTTCTTTTCTCGCACTTTTGACAATTTTCTCCCAAAAACTTTTTTCATCTTTAGTTATTTTGAAAGAAAATTTAAGTGTCTTTTTTTTTTCATTTTCTTATCCTTTCTTTTCATTTCTATTCTATTCTTTTCTTTTCTCTCACCCGCTTTCCTTTCAAACGAACACACCCTAATGTATTTATTATAAATTAAAAGCTTGGCTTGCTCATTCGAGCCTGAAATATTGCTAGCTTGAGCTTGGCTTGAACGAGTCAACTTGGCATGAATGCAGGCCCCATGCTTGATAAGTACGTACCTGGTTTGGAGCAATCATAGAGATCTCCTGGTTGGCCGTTTATGGTGAAAGCATCTGAAAGGTTTGGTTCTCCTCCCTTTACAAGGGCTTCTTCAATTATCTCCATCACATCTCCCTTGAACCATGACCCTACAAGTACACAGAACAATCAAATGTATGTTCTCAGCCACATATAAATGGGATATATTACAATATATCTCTAACTACCATCTATAATCAAACAAGCAATCGAAATTGTTCGAATCATCGATCTTTCTAATCCTACAAACACGCTTGCTCGACAATTTGTATCATCGTTTAGAACTTGAGCCTTGGATCATGAACTAGAGCTGAGTTGGGCAAATCAAACAAATTTTATGACTTCCAACATATATACCAAATATAATGGGCACTTCCGCATGAGGCTTGGCAAATGGATAAGTAGTTCCGATCTTCGGGTAAATAAAGAGAGGGCCATGGACTGTGGCTCTCGACCAGTCGCTATGTGCATGCCACCATAGAGTTCCTTCTTCTGAAGATAGTTTGATCTCGTAAGTGAAGTTTGCTCCTGGTTGGATTGGGCACTGGGTGATGAATTCAGGACCATCGGACCACGGATTCCTTGGCTGCTTAACTCCATGCCTGAAAGCCATGGATTTAATCACTTCTAGTAGATCATTTAAATGAGAATTGCTTAATATCATTTAAATGATTAAGTAAGAGAAAGAAGAGTGATCATACCAGTGGATGGTGACATTATAATCTCCTTTGTTGATAACATTCAGTAACAATGTATCTCCTTTGTGGGCATGAATTTCTGGCCCTGGGAACTTACCATTTACAGTCAAGATTTTCTTGGTGCTACACAGTCGAGTGTATGAAGTTTCCGTAAGCTGCAAGAAAGATTGTTAAACAAACAGGATCAACCGGTTTCTTCCTCTCAACAATATAAAATTTTAATCATTCTATTACATAAATAATTGAACAACTTAATCACTTTGCTATTTGTACACTATTTTAGTATGGATATTATGTGATTTTTGTCATATGTCCAAGGTTTTTTTTTGGGAAGCAAGAATAGGGTTAGGCCCCAACCCCAATTAGCATTGGTTAGTAGATTAGAGAGCCGAGTCCCCCCCGGCTTAGAATCAGGCTAGACATGATGGGCCTATCTCAATAACTACACTATGGCTCGAGGAAATGGAACCCTGAACACCCAACATGGGGGATATAGACAATGCTACCCAAGAATGTTTGCATCCCATGATAAGAATTTTAAGGTACACTGAAACATATCAGCTTGACCAGCAAAGCGGAGCTAATTGCTGATCGTCGAAATGTTAGCAGCCATGGCAGTCCTAGTAAATGAAATAACAGGATAGTGACCAACATGATCAAATGTAACTACTTACAACAAAGTCATGGTAGTGAATCTTAGGCCAAGCCAAGCAAAAGAGAAACCCATCGAACAACAAGAATAGTAAAATCTCAGAGATCAAAACCTTGTTCTTCAACCCCATTTCTAACTAGAGAAAGAAGAAGACTTCACGTTTCCTTAACTATGAACCTTGATTCATCCTTCAACGGGCTTTATATAAGCTTTAGTTCCTTCTAAATGGCCATTAGATTCAATGTTTAACTGTAGAACACTCCATGTCTTAGACTGGTAGTCCTTTTCCAATTAAAATTTTATAATTTGAAATTGATAGGTTTTCAATATTTTTCTCGTTTCGATTCACTATGCCCGATTTTCTTGGATTGGAACATTTCAGCTGTGTAGTCTCAACTTTAATCTTCTGCATTATAATATTGAGTCATGTTTGTAGATTTTCATGAATATATAAGGTGATACATACATAGCAATATAACATAATTGAGTATGATACATTTTCGCTACCATCTGATCGCGGTAGACCGATAATTAACCATAATAGTAGCATCAGGCCCATTGCTAGCTTTGTTAAAAATGAGATGCATCTCTTTGTAAAGCATTACAAATTAAGTCATAAAATAATAACCAGAGCACTTAACTACCTTCAAGGTAGAAATATGACATATATAACCAAACTTTTCATTGTATATTTGTTTTTATAATATCATTTTCATTGTATTAAGACTATAATTATCTGATTTTGTGGATGGTTTTGACAGAGACTCGCTGCAGTTTTAATGGAATCACTAGAAGAATTTGATGACGGATTTTAGCGAATTAAGTAACTATGATTAAGACCTGTACATGTTACTTTGTAGTGGGTTTGTAATGATTTCACATTGTTAAACAATTAGAAACCATGAACTTAACTCTTCAAAGGCAAGATTACTGAAAGATATAATTAAGTGAGTTGGGACCATTCAACTTGATAAGGTTTTTACATTCCCTGTGTTTGTGTAATTATTATTTTTATTTTTATAATAAACCTAGTGGGGATAGTGCCAAATCCTCCTCCCATACTGTAGGCTTTTCTAAAACAATTTTTTTTTAAAATGGTGAGCTTATCTATTTAGATTGGTTTTTGACACAAGGTAGTAGGATGGAAGAGAATATCTCAATACGATGAAAAATAATAATTGTGATGAGGAATGCTACCCCGAGTCTCAGCATTTGAACCGTTTAATAGTTGAGATAAACTGTTAGGGTTTGTGAGTATATTTGGGAGTAACCTTGGGAGTATCCCTAGACTAATTCTTAGAAATACCCCCCAAAATGAGTATACATCAAATTAAACAAATGCCTTATAGGGAGGTCAGTGACTTAATTCTCAACTGGCCCGATGACGTCTTCAGTAGCAGGGTGGAGAATGATGCCTTCCATAATAGAGAGAGAGAGAGAGAGAGAGAAAGAAAAGGACTTTTGATGGGATAAATTCCTCAATCCCTCCCCTTATTGGGTGGACCTTCAAATTGGGCGCCGACTATATTTGGAGATATTAATACTTATGATTTTTAGTTCAGATGGAGCCAAATTGTTTTATTTTTTATTTTTATGATTTCTAAATTTTTGTGTAAGTACATATACGGGAATAGCCTCATTCCTCTTTGTATATTCTTCTTTCTTAAATATAATCCTTGTTTAATACAATTCTTGTTACCATATACACAACTTGGTGGTTACAAATGTCACAAATTGTCTGTTTTTTATTTTCTTAATTTGTTAAAATATCAAACACGATGTGATATGCCATACCTTGCGTCTGTGAAAATTTTTGGTGTAAATGCGACTGAGGATAGCACTCCTCTTAAAAAAAAGGACAGGATAAAATGAAGATAATTAGATATAAATTGCAATAAGAGGAGGAAATCTCCAACATGCAATATAAAAAGATCTGCTGATAATGTTTATCTTGGGAGTGCTGACATGCAACTTTTGAATATAAAATATATCCACCGGCATATACATTAAATAATAAAAACATATATCTTTTTTTGATCCGTGAAGAATAGGTCTTGAAAATGAAAAGTTAGCTTAGATTTAAATTACTTGATAATGATTAGATGGAGGAGTCGTCATACATATTATTGTCTTATAACAATAATATATTGATGGTTTTTATGGAGATTAGGAGCTGGGCTGGAGCCCTTGAACTTTTGAGAAAAAAAAGTATTCTTTACAAACAAAATAGACACGAGATAACCCACAAATTTGGCCCTTAAAAAAATAAAAAATAAAATTGCCCCAAACCACCATACCCCATTGTTAGTCCCCTACAAGAAAATCCTGGTCGTGAAAGCTTAGTTAAGGGCATTTGCCATTAGGGGCAGGCCTTGGGTTCATTGGCAAGCACTACAAAGTAAGTTTAATCGGGAAAATACCTATCCATTAAGAGCATGTTCGGTAGATGAAATACGAAACATGACATGCATTAAATGATGGACCCCACTTGATGTTTTGGTGCCGTTCGATTTTTGATGAGGTAGCTATCCAGAATTTTTAATCACTTCTCTGGTTGAATTCTTGTAATTTATTAGGCCTAGTTACCAGAAATTGTGATAATTTTTAAGCCCCACATTCTTTTGAGGTGTCAGATTTTTACTAGTAAATAATAATTTCACACTTTTTTATTAAAGGAAACACACAGCATTACAGAGGCATTCAAAACACTCCCAAGATTGAACAAATAACGATAACAAAACCCAATCTCCAAGACCTAATGTTTAACAACAATAGCTAAAACTAAAATCACTTTGTGCTCAGTCAGGTCGTCCCCAACATTTGAGGAGTTAGCAATGACACTCAACATGGAGGCGTGTACCGAGGTTTCCTTCGTATGCTTGTCAAGCGGGTGGGCCCATTCTTCACAATAAACACTGTATCCATACCCCAGCTAGCATGTCGTTCCAAATGACAGTGCATGAACCACACCCCTGAAAATATCATCAACATTAGAATTAACTCCCTTTATAACTGTTGTTAACATTCATAAACCTTAGGGTTAAAGCATCTACCCTTGGTTTTTAGGAAAAAAAAATTAAACCACAAGGGTTAAAACTTTTTAACCAGAGTTCAAGGGAAGGTAAAGGGGGCTTTTCTCCTCGCCTGAGGAGCGGACTATTTCTCATACAACAATGGTAGTAGTTTTTGTTGTTGTTGTTGCTGATGAGAAAGAATCTGGGCCAAACCAGCCCCACAGGTGCTTAGCCCAGCTTTGTTTTGGGCCGAACTAGGATCATCTTTGGAAGGCTTTAGGCTGGTTTGGACCTAAATATGGCGTCCGATTCATAAACAGGCCGGGGTTTAGGTCCATTTGTACCAAAACAAAATGAAACTTCGGCCCAAATCATCAAATAGTCCGCCCCAAATATCCAATAGTAGGCCTAGGTCTAGAGAATTGTCTTAGGCTATTTACTTGGGTCTTGGCGTGGTCCTAGCCCTTAGGTCCAAGGGCTGGTTGGGCTTACCTTGGTCCATTACAAGCCCATAATATATGCACCCTTTGCAATTTTCATGTATTTCTTAGAATTTTTGTTATATAAAGCTAGCAAGCTTACCAGGATTGTCTGCTCGGAATCTGATGGCAGACCATCCATTCTTAGGAACTCCAACAGTATTCAATTCAGGTGGATCAACCAAGTTATACCCTTTCGGGTCAGTCACATTGTTGAAATTCCCGAATCCGGATCCAACCAAATAAAAGCTAAACCCATGTAGGTGCATTGGATGATTCTCTCCTGCACTCAACAAGTTAGTCCCCTGAATCACAATCTCCACTGTCGAGTTAAACTCTAGTACTTTTGCCTTAGTACCCCTTTTTGGTATCGTAAGATTATTCGCCAGCTCATCGGCCGTAAAATTGAAATAATAAGGTGGTTCATCAGGGAAATCAGTACCAAAAACACCTTTGATTTTCTTGTAGTAAGCTCCCAATATGTCGATAGATGGATTCACGAAACTTATGTTGTTCATGCTAGCAATAACTCGCGATCCATTAGGTCCTTCGCATGAGTTATTCGCGCATGGGTATGTGTTTATTGAAATTGTAACATAAATTCGAGTATCGACAGTTTTTGGGACATCAATGGGGTGGTCTTTATCCGCTAAACTCCTAATACCACGGGTGAAGTTCGTTGCAGCTGTTGTATCATTATAATAGGGAAGGTATGGGAAGGAAGGAGATGATGGAGCAGTGTAATTGCCACTGTACTGGAGAATGGCTGTGGTTGTCGTGTTATCGAAGGGAACTCCCGTGCCACTCGAATAAGCTCTAGCGGCCATGTAATAGTGGCTTAGAGGCTTGTTAGCTTTTAACAGGATATCCATGGTTTGTCCTGGGGTTATCAAGAGATAATCAACAGTTAATGGTTTAATGTAGGCGCCATCTGTTCCAACTACTGTAAGTTGATGTTGATCGATGGCAAAGAAGAGCTCCTCGTTCATCCCTGAATTGATTGTGCGAAGTAGATATGTTTTTCCATACTCCACTAGCATTCGAAATGTTCCTGAAATATCAAGATCATGATAATTAACCAAAGAGTACTATCCATGTTCAACTTTAATGTTCCTTAAAGTAAATATAAATTGCTTTTCTTAGAAGTACATTTTGACTTTTCTTGTATATCCGGTCTCTCATATTTAACTTTAATGTTTCTTAAAGTACATATAATTTACTTTTCTAAGAAGTACATTATGACTTTTCTTGCTTCTCCAGTCTCTCATATTTAATAACTTATCTCATTTGAAAATACTAAAAATACCCTTATAATTAATAGAATGATATTCAATACATTTATAGGGGTAAAAAAGATGGCTCAGGATTCTCTCAAGTTTGAACCCCTAGAGGTCGCCATGTGTCTCCTTTGACACCCCTTAACCATGGGTAAGGTTCACCCACCCCTAGGGTTCACTCACCCATCCTTGGTTTTTTTTTTTATTATATTAATTATTATTATTTAAATTAAAGAGATTAGTGAAGTTTAACAACTTCACTAGTCTTAGTGATAGTGAAGGATAGCATTCTTCAATATGTGTGTGTATTTCATTAGACTTGTATCATATCCTAGCTTAGTTTGAACATGTTCAAGCTTGTCTTGATCTAGCTCAAGCTTGATTCAAGCCACGCCACTTTGAGTTGGCTCCAAGCTTCATTTGAATTTTAGATTCATTGTCATCAATTTTACATGATTTTAATAAAATTATTTATTATTAAATTTCAATACAAGAAATATTAAAAATTTAATCAATGGGATACAAAAATCAGATATGAGGATAGTCCTCATTTTTAGAAAGTTAGGGTTATGATTTTTGCCATTAACTTCTCAACTTTCTTTCGTCATTTTTAAGTCCTAAGAGTGTATTCGTTTGGCGAGAAAGTGAGAAAAAATAATAGAAAAGTGATATTTCTTGTACATTCTCGGTGTTTGGTGTACAAGAAAACACACTTTTTTTTCCTCCCACTTTATCAGTAGTCATTATTTTCTCCCAAAAAATTTCTCCAACTTTATGGTTATTTTGAAAGAAAATTTTACTTTTTTTATTCATTTTCTTTTCCTTTCTTTTCTCTCACCCGCTTTCTTTTCATACGAACACACCCTAAATATATTTATTATAAATTAAAAGTTTGGCTTGGTCATTCGAGCAACTTGAGCAGCTTGGCTTGAACGAGTCAACTTGGCTTAAATGCAGGCCCCATGATTGATAAGTACGTACCTGGTTTGGAGCATTCATAGAGATCTCCTGGTTGGCCGTTTATGGTGAAAGCATCAGAAAGGTTTGGTTCTCCTCCCTTCACAAGGGCTTCTTCAATTATCTCCATCACATCTCCCTTGAACCATGACCCTACAAGTACACAGAACAATCAAATGTATGTTCTCAGCCGCATATAAATGGGATATATTACAATATAGCTCTAACCACCATCTATAATCAAACAAGCAATCGAAATTGTTCGAATCATCGATCTTTCTAGTCCTATAAACACGCTCGCTCGACAATTTGGATCATCGTTTAGAACTCGAGCCTTGGATCATGAACTAGAGCTGAGTTGGGCAAATCAAACAAATTTTTATGACTTCCAACATATATACCAAATATAATGGGCACTTCCGCATGAGGCTTGGCAAATGGATAAGTAGTTCCGATCTTTGGGTAAATAAAGAGAGGGCCATGGACTGTGGCTCTCGACCAGTCGCTATGTGCATGCCACCATAGAGTTCCTTCTTCTGAAGATAGTTTGATCTCGTAAGTGAAGTTTGCTCCTGGTTGGATTGGGCACTGGGTGATGAATTCAGGGCCATCGGACCACGGATTCCTTGGCTGCTTAACTCCATGCCTGCAAGTGATGTTCTTCAATGGATATCACTTCTAGCAGATCATTTAAATGGGAATTGCTTGATATCTGATTTAAATGAATTAAGCTAGAGAAAGAAGAGTGATCATACCAGTGGATGGTGACATTATAATCTCCTTTGTTGATAACATTTAGTAACACTGTATCTCCTTTGTGGGCATGAATTTCTGGCCCCGGAAACTTACCATTTACAGTCAATATTTTCTTGGTGCTACACAGTCGAGTGTATGAAGTTTCCGTAAGCTACACGAAAGATTGTTAAACAAACAAGATTAACAGGTTTCTTCTTCTAAAAAATATAAAATTTTAATCATTCGATTACATCAATAATTGAACAATTTAATCATACACTATTTTAATATGGACTAATATGGATTTCTATGTACATTTGGTCATACGTCTAAGTTTTTATTTTGGGAAGCCATAATAGGGTTAGGCCCCAACCCCAATTAGCATTGGTCAGTGGGTTTGAGAGACGAGCCCTTGGCTTAGAATCGGGCTAGACATGATGGGCCTATCTAAACAACTACACCATGGCTCGAGGAACTGGAACCCTGAACACCCAACCTAGGGGATATAGACACCTCCACCCAAGCATGTTTGCATCCCATGTTAGGAATTTTAAGGTGCACCGAAACATCGGCTCGACCAGCAAAGTGGAGCTAATTGCTGATCGTCGAAATGTTAGAAGCCATGGTAGTCCTAGTAAATGAAATTACAGGTTAGTGACCAACATGATCGATGTAACTACTTACAACAAAGTCATGGTAGTGGATCTTGGGCCAAGCCAAGCAAAAGAGAAACCCATCGAACAACAAGAACAGTAAAATCTCAGAGATCAAAACTTTGTTCTTCAACCCCATTTCTAACTAGAGAAAGAAGAAGCCTTCACCTTTCCTTAATTCTATGATACTTGATTCATCCTTCAGAGGGCTTTATATAAGCTTGAGTTCCTCCTAAATGGCCATTAGATTCAATGTTTAACTGTATAGCACCCCATGTGCTAGTCCTTTTCCAATTAAAAAATTTTATAATTTGAAATTGACAGGTTTTCCATATTTTTCTCGTTTCGATTCATCGAGCTGGTTTCTTTGGATTTGAACATTCCAGCTGTTTTGTCTCAACTTTCATCTTCTACATTATAATAGTGAGTCATGTTTGTAGTATCAATAGATTTTCATGAAATATATGAAGTTGATAAATAAGGCCCATTGCAAGCTTTGTTGAAAATGAGATGCATCTCTCTCAAAAGCTTTGCTAATTAAGTCATAAAATAATTACCAGAGCACTTAACTACCTTCAAGGTAGAAAAATGACATAACCAAACTTTTCATTGTATATTTGTTTTTATAATATCCTTTTCATTGTGATAAGACTATAGTTATCTGATTTTGCTGATGGTTTCGACAGAGACGATACGCAATTCGCTGCCTTTTTAATGGAATCACTAGAAGAATTTGCTGAATTTGATGACGGATTTTAGCGAATTAAGTAACTATGATTAAGACCTGTGTAGTGGGTTTGTTATGATTTCACATTGTTAAACAATTAGAAACCATGAACTTTACTCTTCAAAGAGCAAGATTACTGAAAGATATAATTAAGTGAGTTAGGACCTTCAACTTGATGAGGTTCTTACATTCCCTGTATAGGTGTAATTATTATTTTTATTTTTATAATAAAACTAGTGGCGATAGTGCCAAACCCTCCTCCCATACTGTAAGATTTTTTTAAATGGTGAGCTCATCTATTTAGATTGGGTTTTCACACAAGATAGTAGGATGGGAGAGAAAATCTAAATAGGATGAACAATAATAATTATGATAAGGAATGATACCCAGTCTTAGCATTTGAAATTTTTCCAAAAATGCAAGCTTTGGCCACCAAGTGGTGTGCACTTAACCGGTTGCTTTTCCAATAGGTTAACTCTATACTTTCTCTCATTTGCTTTACTAATAACCCTTATTCTCCATTTAATTAGAAATACCCCTAAATTAGTATACATCAAATTAAACAAATATCTTTTCCTCTCTTACCATTTCTACCTTTTGTGTTTTCTTGTTCTTCTTCTTCACTGTTAATTCTTTCAATGTGTGATCACAAAAATGATCAAATGATGGACGGTAAAAAATTTCAAGTCTTATCCAATCACAGCCAATCACGATTGAAGTTGGGGAGAGTTCAATCGCATGCATGGGTCAACACGTGTTTTTTTTAACTCTCATTAACCGTGGTTAAGATTCACTAACCCTTAGGGTAAAATAATTTTTTCTTTTAAAAAATTAATCCTAAGATCAAAATTTCTTAACCCTAGGGTTAATTTTTTTCTAAAAATCAAGATTATATTGTTGACCCTAAGGGTTAGTGAATCTTAACCATGATTAATAGGGATTAAAATGGACACGTGTTGATGACTTGTGGGTGAGATTGAACTCTCCCCGAGTTCAATTGTGATTGGTTGTGATTCGATCTCCTTTATTTATTCTGTTTCTAAAAATGGTGGTTGTTGGCAGTGCACATTAGCGTAACTAAGTGCACTTTAGCATGATAGAAAAAGGCGGGAACGAAGATTAGGAGACTTTTATTTATTTATTTGCATGTATACCCCATTAGGGAGTATTTCTAATTAAATTTAGAATAACGGTTATTAGTAAAGCAAAAGAGAGAAAATGGAGGGTTAACCGGTTGAACAGCAATGGGTTAAGTGCACAACACGTGGTGGCCAAAACTTGCGTCTTTGGAAAATTTTCAAACGGTGAGATTGGGGTAATATTCCACGTATTGTTATTGCATAATAGATTATTTAATTATATACCAAAGAACTATTGTCATTCTTTTTTTTGAAAAGGGGCAAAATTAGATTAATACTAATACGTGTATTAATCTAATAGTTTCATCTCAATAATACGTGTCTTTTTTTTTTGTTCATTGGAGACCACAAAGACCTATGGGCTACACATTAAAGGTGGCCCTCCCCCTCCCATAAGTCCCCCCAACCCTAATGTAGGTGGGATTCGATCCTAGGACTCTGGTACGACACTAAGAGACTTTACCGGCTATACCATTTCTATTATTCAAAGTGTAAGGAATATTAGTTGGAAGACTATTAGAAACCAATAAAAACTTTCTTCGAGACAACTGTTTGAAACGGAAATAATAAATTAATACCTATTCTCCTGAGAGCACTCCATATTTATAGGGAACATCACATTATAGAATGAGGTACAGCATGTGATATATGATTCTTATACCCAACCACTTGAATTAATGTGTTACTATTAGGATGATGACACCAATATCCAATTTTATATACATGTAGCACAAGAAAGGAAGAAAAAGTAGAAATATTTAATAGAAGACCCCAGAGAGAATCCCATTATTTTGGTTTCTTAAAGAGAATATGTTGGGCTTGGTAAGGTGAGACAGTTGGGGAATTTTTTACCCCTCAAATTGAGAAAGGTGGAGAAATAAAAAGAAAATGTTTTGTAACTTTCATATTCAGTAACCTTACACTTCTATGGTTGCTCTAGCAGGTAGAGTTTCTCCCTCATAGAGGTAAACTTGGTTTCGAATCTCTTAGTGTGAGGCGGTTGATATGCTCACCAATTTATTAACCTAACAACTACCAGGTTTTTCTGATGTACTACTGGTACATGATTTTCCTTGATAAGAAGAAAAATCTTAATGTAAATGCAAGCATATGATTATTATTAAATTATGAGATTCTACTGTTAAAAGTACAATCAATTTCTAAGAATTATTTTTAAAACAAAAAAATTATTTTTTAATAATTCTTTATTAGAAAATATTAACCTTGCATTAAATAATAAAAGAATGTTATATTATATCTAATATGCCTAATAAAGTAATTTTATTACTCTATATACTTAACTTGTAGTAATCTAACTAGACTACCGAAATTTTTTTTTAAAAAAACTAACTCATATGTATCTGTATGTAAAATATGTGGGTATTATTCACTAATATATTCTAAATGATATGGGATCTTCTCCAGATGGTGCTGGCGATGAGACCGCCAACACCCACTCCTATGGTGCCCCATCATGTACACACCTATCGGGGTGTAATGAATGGACACCAATGCGTGCTGGGAGTATATGATGCCATGGGAGTGGGTGCTGGTAGTCTTTGCCAGCACCAACTGGAGATGATCCTAAGTCATTCTAAATTTTAATTATCTAAAACTCTATAAAATTAATTAACTAGGCTTAATTTTTATTTTTTATTTTTTTCTAAACTTTGTTGTATAAAGTCTTTTTTTTTTTTTTTTTGTCATTTGTTTTTATTTTCTGGGTTAAGGTGTGCTTTATAAAGTCCTATTGACAGCCCTATATATGCCTACGAAATTAAAATTTTTACAAATTCCATTTTATAACGAACTTTACAAGTATTATATAGCAATATTTAATAGAATTCCTAAAATACTTCTTTAGGAATTATTTTTTCTTTTATATTAGTAAACTATATAAAATAATTATTATAAGTAAACTACTTTAAAAGTATTCAGTAGAATTTTTTAAACTACCTATCCAAAGTTTTGAAGAGTACTACCCCTATTCAAAGTTTAATCCGCCACCTTCATTAGAAAATTGAAAATAAAAAAATTTCTCCATTCTTAATTTTGGGATGGCGTGTGACAACAAAAAGCTTAATAGAAGGTAGAGAAACATATACAAGGAATCGAGTCATTTACAATGAGTGTAACGGATGATATGCACAATCCCTAACTATAACAGATGCTAACTAGACTACCAGGGATTACAGGGATTACGGCCTAACCGAGTGACATGTACCAAAAAAACAAATTTAATTAACCGTATTCTTAAACTATTCCTTTAGTTCTTTTATTTTTTATGTAAGTAAACTATTAGAAATTTCTATAAATGTAAACTACTTGAAGAATATTTGTAGAATTGGTAAACTATGTATTAAAGTTATAATCAACCAATTTGTAGATTTTTTATTACTACTTAAGATCTTACTATTATAAGATACTTATTATGTTGTCGATAATTGATACAGTACTACATGTTTTCTATACATCACAAAAATGGATGGAGGTTTTATATCAAATAGGATAAAGCTTCGGAGACCCCCTTAAGGCCGAGACCATGCTCTAAGGGCATTGGATTTCAGGTGGGGCCTATCATGTGAAATGGACTCGGCCCTAGGGGTGCACATGGGTATGGGTCAAACTGTGAATCGGACCGAACCGACCACCATGGTCCGGTTCGGTTTTTGTAAAGGCTCAGTTCGGTTCTAGGTTGGGTTTTACTTAAACTGAATTTTTCGGTTCGGTTCTGATTTGTTTCAATTTGAAATCGAACCGAAACGAATGTGGAACCCGTGAACTGAACCGAACTAAGAACCGAATGTGAAGCCGAGAACCAAAAACCGTATGAGAACCGAACCGTCAATCCGCCTCCATCTTTTTAGGAACCAACCTGTGGGTAGAACCGAATGTGAAACCCGCGAACCGAACTGAACTAAGAACCAAATGTAGAGCAGAGAACCGAAAACCGTATGAGAACCGAACCGCCGGTTCACCTCCACCTTTCTAGGAACCAACCCGTGGATTGAACCGAACCGAAACTCTACGATTTAGTTCTGGGTTGGTTCTTATCCAAACCGAGGCTTTATGGTTCGGTCCTGGATTGATTTTTTTAGAACTGAGAACCGACGATTCGGCCCCAAAAATTCTTAGAACCGACCCAAACCAAACCATGTACACTCCTACTCGGCCCTAATAGTGTCACATAGCAAAGTCCTTACAAATAATATTTCTTAGCATATTTTGCACATTTATAATATAGGTGAACATTCCTAAGAATATAGTCATCTCTTACTCTTACCCACTCCAATTTTTAAGTAAAAAAAATTAATTGGTGCAAATTATATGCACATTCATTAGTGTGTCTCTGTATAGAGAAGAGTTTCAATGAGCGGAGGTCAATGAGCGGGGGAGGCTGTGAATGCCGAGATGAGGTTTTACTTGTCACATCACATCACATCACGGAGGGAAAATTGTTATTTTTCTCGAGAACTTATATGATGATCACCCTTCAAATGTGGGTCAGACCTCCCGTACTCACTCTATAAGGCAGTGGGGCAGGGTGTTAAAGTCAATCTTACTAATTGTTTTGTTTTGTATGGTTGTGATGAGGGGCTAAAACGACGAGATGTATATTATCACCGACATATTTCATATTCTAAGTAGCTGCAAAACCCATACATAAAATGAGGCCACTTGTTCCTTGCATTGGTGGGATTCTGTTTCTTTTTTTCAACCATAGGAGTAGCTTTAGAAAATCATTTCTATAATTGCATGCCATGTCAATGTACCTTCAAATTATTTTAAAGGCCGGGTAGCCATTTTATTATATTTATTTTACTTTTTTATTATTTTTATTTTTATTTTTCCACCTATCATTCCATCTCCACATTACAGGTTCAGACAACAACGTGTCGAAAATCTTCTCCCATCACCACGAGTTTAAATTCATGGAACTACTGGCGGGAGCAGGGTATTCTTGTAGAGACGACAAGCGATGATTGATTTATAATGTCATCTTGTCCTTATAATTAGTGCAAATTCTTTTGACCAAACTTAAGAAACTAAAAATTGGACATAAATGATGGAAAATGGAAAATTTGAAATTATGAAATGAAATATTATTTGTTTTAAATCATTATAATTGATATAATACAAAAAATAAATTTTCAACTAATGTATAAGATATATTGTAATTTCTTTTAAAAAATTAGGTATCTCATAACTATGTGAGGTCGAATAACAGCTAATCACGATTGAAGATTGAAGTAGGAGGGAGTTCAATTGCACCCCCTAATTAACATTATGATTAAAATTTACTAACTATTATGATCCAACAATTTAATCTTTTTTTTTTAGATAAAAATATTTAAAAATATAAACCCAAAGGGTCAAAAGTTTCTAACCAGATTTAAATATTTTAAAAATATATTTCTTTTAAAATCAAGTTAGATCATTCAATTCTAGTGAATCTTAACCACAGTTAATAGGGTTAACAATGACACATGTTGATTTGTGGGTGCGATTGAACTCTCCCCAAGGGCGGAGCCAGGGAGCCATGCCCCCCCCCCCCCCCCTCCAAAAAAAAAAATTATTGATTTTTTAACGTTTCATAGTATTAAAAAAATATATTTTTAATTTTAACTCTTATCTATATATAGTGCCCCCCAAACTAATTCTAGTTAGTTGGCTATGTTGGAAGTTTAGTACCTCTAAAAATTTATAACTTTTTTATATGTATAATACAAAAATTATAATTATAATTAATTTTATTTAGAACAGTGATTAATCACTGCACATTTGGCTAGATAGTCAAATGCCCATTCACTCATCTCTTTTAACATTCTTTAAACTTGATTAAATTAAGATTAATAATTTTTGTTTAAAGTAAAGGTTAGATGGATGAACATTAGGGTGAGTGAATCTTAACCATAGTTGCTGAGTGTTCAGAGGGGTTTGTGGACCAATAAAGATGTGCATTTAGCTACATAGTCAAATGCATAGTTTGTTATCTATTTCCCTTATATAATGGCTCTCAAAAGGGTTTTTATTGGACGTTTATTGGAATGAAACATTACCAACATTTATGATCATGATTAACCCATTAGCAAAAAAAAATTGCAGGCTATGCCCTGAACTCAGTCCCTTGTACTCATTAATTTTTTTGATATATGAATTTGACCTCCCCAAAGAAAAATTCTTGGCTCCTCCCTTGACTCTCCCCAAGTTTAATCATAATTGGTTGTGTCAAATTCTAATTATGCTTTATTAAATAATATAATATAACTTTTTTTTAAAATTTCAGGTAGCTGCCCACATTCCTGCCCGTGCATGGAAGAGATCAAAACGCAATGCGAGTTCAAGTCCTCCTGACACGAATTTCTAATCTCATGTCAGAATACTTTAAAAAAATACAAACACAAAAGAGGGATGTTTTTGTCTGAAATGATATTAATTATTTTCGAAAGTACCCATTGGTTTGGTTCGGTGTGGGTAACCTAAAATAGTCGGGTCAGAGTTTGACCCGCATTTCTACCTTTCTCAGCATCTTACCCAAATAATTCAATCCATTCCCACCCATTTATTTAGGGAGTCAAATCCTCTACCGCAAATCCGGTTATCACCCCTAGAGGTAGCCACGTGTCTCCTTTGACACCCATTAACCGTGGGTAAGGTTCACCCACCCTTAAGGTTCATCAACCAATTTTTGGTTTTTTTATAAATATTTATTTTATTTTTAAAAATAAAAAACTGTTTTTATAGTTTTTTTAATATTAAAAACAGTTTTTAATTTTAACAAAAGAATTAATATTTTAAAAAAAAAACCAAAAATGGGTGGGTGAACCCTAGGGGTGTGTGAACCTTACCCATGGTTAAGGGGTGTCAAAGGAGATACGTGGTAACCTTTAGGGGTGATAACCGGATTTGCCGGAGATGATTTGGCTTGTTTATTTAATAAATTGTCCAATATATGACTAACGAGGAGTACAAATCTTTTTATACGGACACAGAAGATTTTAGGGTTTTTACATATCTACTGTTGTATTCATCCTTAGTTTGCAAATTCACTGTTATGTATAAACGTATTGCAAATTAACTCATGGTTTTCCAAGAGTTGGACAAATAACCTCAACCCTTAATATTTCGTTTAAAGTTGTATTACTAAAATGATTATTATGCTCTTAACAGATTTCATAACCTTATAAAATTCCTTTAACAGTCTTGAACAATGGGTAATAAGTTTTAACCATTGTGGTTAATTGTTTTAATTTTTTTTTTTAAAGCCAAGGTTAAATGCTCTAATCTTAAGGGTTGTTGAATCTTAACCATAGTTAAAGAGAGTTAAAAGGAAACACGTTAATTTCTATAAAAAAAAAAAACTAAAAATCAAGGTTAAATGAATTAGTAAATCTTAACCACAGTTAAAAGAAGTTAAAAGGAGACACATTTCTTATTTTTTTCTAAGAACCAAGGTTAGACGCTTTAACCTTAAAGTTTAATGAATCTTAGCCACACTTAAAGGAATTTCAAAGGGGACACATTAATTTTCTTCTTCTAAAACCTAAATTAGATGCTTTAACCTTAAGAGTTAGTGAATGGTACGTCTCCATAATTTTTTGGTTAACTCAACTACATCACAAGACGATGGCTAAAGGCAAGACAAAGGAAACACACACACCCAATGCACTCACGCACGCACACACAACCACACTTACAACCCAACATAAGCATCACCCAAAAACTCCTCAAAACGGGTACTAACCGTTTGAGGCGTGATGGCACTAAAGGGGGTTGAAAGGGGATATGTTAAATTTTTTTATATATTTTTTTTCTAAAAACCAAGGTTAGATGCCTTAAAATTAGGTTCGTGAATCTTAACCACAGTTAAAGGAAGTTAAAAGGGGACACATTAAGTTTTTTCTAAGAACCAAGGTTAGATTCTTTAACCATAAGGGTTAATGAATTTTAACCACAATTAAAGGGAGTTAAAAGGGACACGTTACACACCATGGGTTTGTCCCGGTGGTTGTGTATCTACCTTTGGGGAGGTGTGAGTTGTGTTTGAGTCTTGGTGTGGCTGTCGACGCCCACCACGAGTGCTAATCCCCCTAACTTATCCCCCTAACTTAGGTAGGTAAATGATTTAGATCAAGCAAAAAAAAAGGGACACATTAAATTTTTTCTAATAGATGCTTTGACCCTAAGGGTTAGTGAATATTAACTGAAATTAGATGTTCAATTTCTTTTTCTAAAAATCAAGGTTAGATGCTTTAACCCTAAGGATTTGAATCTTAACCACAATTGAAGGGACTTAAAATGGGACACATTAATTTTTTAATTTTTTCTTCTAAAAATTAAGGTTAGATGCTTTAACCCTAAGGGTTAGTAAATCTTAATCACATTTAAATTAGTTAAAAGAAGACATGTTAACCACATGGGTTAAAACTTGTTAACCATAATTCAAGGGCAGTTAAAAGGGTTTTATGAGGTTGTGGAATATCGTAAGGGTATAATAGTCATTTTACTAACAGTTATAAATGAAAACCTAAGGGAACCAAGGGTTGAGGTTGTTTGTCTAACCGTTGGAAAACCATGAGTTAATTTGCAAGACCTTTACACATAACATAGTATTTGTAAACTAGGAATAACCTAGCAACTGATGTGCAAAACACAAAAGTTTTTAAATATTAGCCCTCCAATCACATGACAAAACATACTCCCATTTGCAGGTTTTTTTTATATATATACAAGAAAATAATGGTATTTTTGTCTCATGATTTATGATATTCTTCTCAAACCACATGCAACTGGTTGGCTCATGTATATTTTTTGGGAAGTGATTAGAAACTCTCAAAAGTACCTACTATCGAGAGCTAGACTATTGGATTAAAAATCCACTTATCTTAAACATTAAGTGGGGTCATCATTTAAAGTGCACACATAAGATCATTGGATGTTAATCCAATGGTCAAGATCTCGATAATAGGTACTATCGAGAGTTTTTCATCAATTTCCTTTTTCTAATAGGTCATCAAGAAGATATGGGTCACCAGCTTGAAAGGGATTCCCACATCTTTAATATTTAGGGTTTATATATCAACCGAACTAGTTTAAAATATCAACCGAACTAATTTTAGGAGACTTTTTTTCAAATATGCATATTAAGTTTGTATAATTATCAAAATACCCCTATAAATTATGTTAGTCATGTCCAGAGCTCCGGTTCATATTTAAACTCTAAACATCTCCATAATGTCAATGACAATAACCAAAACTAAATATTATTGAAATGGAAACCCACCTAACCCAATTTATTATTAGAAAATAATGCACTTAAAACGAAGAATAGGCCGAGAAGCACTGCTTTACAGAAAAGATGACAAGGAAAACATCGATGAGTGGGGAGTCACTGCTAGAAACGTCTTTGATTGGGAAATGAACCTTATGAATAAGAACGTGGGGACCTTAACATTAATCTCCTAAGGTTCACATTAATCTCCTAAGGTTCATTTGATCTTACCTAACTTATACTTTTTATTTTATTTTTCAACATTCATTCTGATTAGTCAAGAAACATGTGATTAACCTGATTTTTTTGTAACTTGTCTTTTAAGGATTCACCGTTGACATTCAACGGTCAGATTAAAAAAAATTAAAAAAAATCTAAGTGTCATTTTTTATGGGACTGCGTATTACAAGTTCTAATGACAATACTCATTTCTCCTAAAAATGCTTAACTTAGTGCGCATTTTACTATGTAAATAAATGTTAGTTTTCATTGGTTCCCTCCCCTTCTTTGAACGCCTATTAATTGTGATTAAGATTCACTCACCCCTCTATTAAACCTTGATTTTTAGGAAAAAAAATAAAAATATATATATGTTAACTTTAAGTTGGTTAAGCTTAACCATAGTTAAATGGAATGAAATGGAAAGGCATTTGATTATGTAGGCAAATACTGGGTGGGCTAATCACTACTCTCTCTCTCTATATATATCATAAATAATATTTTTAAACAAAAATAGTCCTTTAAATTTAATTCATTGAGGAATTTTATTAAGATTTTGTGGAATTAGAATTGTTAGGACAATTTAATTTCATTTAAATGATTTACTTTTATTAAGAATTGGATTTAATTAGTACTTCAATTATTTTAAGAATTTTATTGAAAAGATAATTTTCAAATTTATAGTTTATTCAATTAAAATTTCCTTATTGCAAGATTCAAATTAGAGGTAGGGTAGCTTGTTCATGAAAATATGGACTTCCGTCAACTGAGCCTATCTTTTTTAGATAAAATGGACATTTCCCTACGCACCAAAATTGTGCGTCGGTCTCATTGTAGTCAAGAAAAAAATAGATGAGGATTACCCCTATTTAGTTGCCGAGAATATAAATGAAGAGAAAATAAAATAAAATTTGAAGAAAAAAAAACGCAACTAAGAGTTAATCGCATTGGAAACCTAAAATCTTCTCTTCTTTTATTTATTTTCAATTATTTTTTTTACAACGAACAAGAGGTTAGGATTTGAGATATTATTTGATTTTCAGTGCCATAATTTATCTGTAGAAATGATAGTCTTAAAAATATGTCAATGAGAATGTTTCCACATAAATATTTCTTAGCAACCCCTTTTTTTCATGTGATAAAAACATAATTTATTTATGGGTGGTTTACGTATTAAAAAAAAAAAAAAAACATGCCTCGTATTTTTATTGCCAAAAAGGACATTTTTGGCATATTTATCAAATAGAGAATCCTTTGCATTTTTATTATTAGAAAGGGTATGCTTTTGACATATTTACCCTTAAACTACCTTAAGCTATGCATATAAAAGGTAATAGTTTAACTATGAATGTGAGCTTCGATTGAACAGTTAACCTGTGCAACCCAAAAATTGTTTTGGGAAGTGATAATTTGATACTTGTGAACACAAAAAAGAGTATTTTCTAACATTAATTAGCCAGAGCTCATGTTGATAGTTATTCTCAAAAGCCAAACACTATGTGGTAATATCGAGATTGGTATATTTTTTTTTAACTATGCCTTAAAGTAGTGATATTTTTTAATTTAGGTCAACAAAACGGTAATTAACTCTTTATTTATTGTTAGTATTTGGGGTTACTAAATGATAAGTAATCTTTGCTTGCCAAATCAGCAAAGAAAATTTTCTATTTGCAACTTGATCAAGTATCTCCCTCAAACGAGGGTATAAAAAAACCTTGCCCTTTGAGCCCGAGGGACAGGTATTAAAATCAACCTTAGTACGACTTTGTTTTGTATGGTCATGATAAGCTAAAAGGAGAAATAATCGATCATATCACCGACAATATTCTGTATTTTAGTACCCACCAAAACCCAAGACTTAAATTGAGACTACTTCTTTGTTTCTTACACCGGTGGAATTCTCTTTGAACTTATGTCAACCAAACTAGTAGCTTTAACAAAAAAACATTTGTTTAATGGTCATGTGATGCACCTTCAATTTATTTTAAAGGCTAGTAACTTTTTTTGTTTTTTTATTTGGAGTTGGTAGAATATGTTCACCTCATCATTCCTCCACGTTATAGGGTCCAGCTAAGGGTCCTTCACCACGTGCCAAAATAATTTTGGATACCTAACACGAATTTCTTACCCATGTTAGAATGCTAAAAAAAAAGAAATGCCACCCCTAATCTCGACTTCCAAAGTCTCAATGGAGTAGCGACAATTTTCACTGCATTAACATGTTACCTTTGAAACAACGCAATCAAAATAAAATCGTATTAAACTTCCAAAGTCTGAAGCGCTAATCTCAGACTTCCAAAGTCTCAACGGGATAGTGACAAGTGTCACTGTATTAACATGTTACTTTTGAAACTATGCAACCAAAATAAAATCCTATTAGACTTCCAAAGTCTTCACGGAGTAGCAACATACTACCTCAACCAAAAAAAAAAAAAAATCTATAAAAACTTAAGTCTCAACGGGCCGGGTAGCGACAATTGTAGCTACATTAACATGTTACCTTTGAAACAATGCAACCAAAATCAAAAATCCTATTTGATTTTTTTGCTCGTCAACCGGTTCAAGGATTAGCCATGCCCCGTATTGCTACCACTTTGCGTTAGAAAAAAAATTAAATATTGTGAATGATTCTAGTACTTCTTATTAGAGATAGTTTAGAGAATACCATAAAACGGTGTAATAAAGTGAGATGAGATATTTGAAATTTGAAATAGATTAAGATCAATTACTTTGAGTTGATTAAGAAACTAATTTTATTGAATAATCTTGGATGATTATATAGAGACGTATTTATTGAGAATTATTGAATAATTTACAATGAACCCATAGAGGGTTTATGTAGATATTTCATCATTTCAAGATAGAAATTTTACCAAATCTAATCTTAATCAAAACAAATTAATTGATCCTAATCTTTTCAAATTTCAAATTTAAATCTACGATGAGAGGAGGTACAATATCTCAGCTCACTTTATTACTTTATGATATTATCTAAACTATCTATAAGACTATAATACTTCTCACTTTAACAAGTACACATGATTTTTTTTTTAGGAGTGTTAGCCCTACTCTCATGCCTTTCTTACTCTTTGCCCATTTAAACATTATCACCGTTAAAGCATTGTAATCAGTTAAAAAAATATGTATTTTAACTGTGAGAATAAGCAAGTGGTTGCCTTAGGCTGAGAGTAGGGCTGGCACTATTCAATTTTATTTGGCACTGGATTTTCTTGGGCCAGAGTAAAATACTCTGCCAAAACTCAAATACCCTTTTAACTTTGGATTAACTCTAATTAAGAAATTTAGTTTATGTGGATAATTTTCTTTATTTTTTTCTAAAAGTTAATGTTATACTTATTAACCTTAAGTGTTAGGGAATAAACCCTAAAACAGAATATGTGAATACGAAAAATAGACAGAAAAAAGAACAAGAACAAACACACAGAAAACATAGATTTACGTGATTCTCTCAAATTGAGGTACGTCCACGGAGTCGTCGAGATTTCATTATGATCTGAAGCAAAAGAGAATTACAGAGTTGCGATCTAAAATAACAGTAGCCGCCCACACCTGTTCTTAATAGTATCATGACTACATAACATAAGTCGAAAATACTAAAGTACCCCTCGAAAAATTCACCTCGGGTACTAACACCTCCAAACCCCCACCTTACGAGATCAATGAGAATAGAGGTAGGATTTTCAGTCGAGGCAAGCTTCACAATTCCTATCACTAAGAGGCTTAAAAGAGACATGGTGGGTTGGATAGGCTAGGTCAGAGTTTTTTTTTTTTCCTAGCCCCGACTACAGGAAATCTTTTTTTTTTTTTTTCATTTACACAGTAAAAAAGGGTTTATCCTAATTTTATTATGCAAGAGATGTCCATTGTCCATCTCTCAGGAAGCGGAGGTCTTGAGTTCGAGTCCCTTCCCCTTGTTAGGCACCCTTGATGATTTATCTCAACTTTCATGGTTGTGTAGAGTGAGGGAGTTTGCATGACTTGGGTGACTTAGTCGGGAGCTCTAAGAGGCCTGGACACCCTCGTTACAAAAAAAAATGTCCAACCCATAATTATATGTAGCAAACCAGGGAATACAGTGCATTTCTTTTCTGGAAATCCAGTATGGAGAAGTATTCTGAATTGAATCTTGGTGTTTCATGAGGAACTATATTTGAGTTCTTGCATTTATCTTTTCTTTGATACAAGTGATTTTCTAACCAGTCATGAAAAATTGTTTACCCAAAAACAAAATCCGGCCAGCCCTTTAAATTTTTGTTGTGGTAGCCGGTAGTAAGGCTATTGAATCAAGCCATTGTGCATCAGTTTGAGTAGTAAACGGTTGGATTTGATGAAAATAGACAAAGGCTTCGGATCACCTCTGGTGGATGCCCTAGGTGGGTGCTCGGGCATCCACAAATCATGGGACATGTGGCATTTAAAAGGGGGGAGATATCAAGTGGGGATCGAGAAGTCAAAATCATGCGAGAAAATGAAATGGATTCTCCACCAATTTATCGCCAGTTTGTGGGCGCGTGACCTCGGGATAATCCGAAGCCATAGACAAAACTCTGCAAGATAACTACACTTGCATGTACTTGGAAGTATAGTTACGTGAGGTTGGTAGTAAAAAAAAAAGGTAGGAAATTAGGATGAAAAAAATAACAGTTTAAATATGAAGCGGAGCTATGCATCATGCGGATCTCCCTTTTTACACTAAGGGTTACACATTTTGCCCCTTGTAGTGTAAGAAGGGGGCTCCGCATGATGCAGAGCTCCCCATGAAAATTAATCTCAAAAAATAAAGCTTCCAATGCTAGGTTTCTAGCTCCATCATAACTCGTGAAAATTAATGGATGACCTACAAAATTAAGTGTTTTTAGCGACGGATATTTAGTTGTGGTTCTAAAAAACCACCTCTGAAACCCACATTTTCCGGCGGTTTATTGGCTTGTAGCTGCCGGTTAAAGACACTTAATTTTTTATTTATCTCAAACCACTTACGTGGGGAATACACAAGCAGGAAGACGTATACATATATTTTCTAAACTACCCTAAGTGCAGTAGCGTGGTAACCAAACATAAATTTTAATGTTATATTGTTTTATAATGGAGAAGATATATTTTATTTCTCCACCAATAGGGGATGGCAACAAATCAGGTCAGAGTTTGACCCGGGTTTAATTGCACCGTTCCTTGGATCTGACTCCAAATTCAATCCATTGCCACCCACTTAATATACCATCCAATATACTATATATGACCTGCCTGGGAAGCATGGCAACACAATCTTCATTTGCCTGTGTTTTTTTTAAAGAAAAAATTAATAAAAGAGAGATATTTTGTCTCCTATTTATATTTTCTTACGAAATCACTTGCAAGTTGCAAACTGGTGGGCCTGTATAAGAAAATTCCTATAGCGTCTCTCGAGAAGTTCTGCGTCATTAACATTGAAAGGGATTCCTCCCAAATTAAAACTTGCATATAATTCTTTGACAATAATATTTAGAGATTAAATATCATAGCTCTTGTGTAAGCAAAACTAAAAGTTAATGAAATATAAACCCAACAAACCTAATTAAAATCATCGAAAATAATACACCGAAAATGACGGATAGGCATCCCGCCGGCGGAGCAATGCTTTAGAGGGAAGATGACAAGAAGATAATACAACGATTAGTTGGGAATCACTGCTGGGAATTTGGATGGGCTTTGAAGGGGATGAGATCTCACCCACAGGTCAACACGTATTCCTTTTAATCCCTATTAATTGTGGTTAAGATTCACTAACTCTTAGGCTTCAACATTCAAACCTTATTTAAAGAGAGAAGAAAATTTTAAAAAATTATCTTAGGGTTAAAAATTCTTAACCTTAGGATTAATTTTTTATTACATTATTTTCTAAACACTAAGGTAGATTACAGTTAGTAAATCTTAACAATCGTTAATAGGGGTTAAAATGGACACATGTTGACCTGTGGGTGTGATTGAATTCTCCCTAAATACAATCGTGATGGGCGAAGGAAAATGAACCTAATGAATACCGTGGGGACCTTAACATCCACACATTCTTTCATGACGATACTAAATGGGGCCTATCTAAACATTGAGAGGGAAAGGGATAGAAGGGAGCTGCATTTGTACTTGACAAAAGAAATTCATATATTTTGTGAAAGTGTTGTGTAGGAAATCATGTTGGATTTGGAGATTTATATGGTCCCCAATACCCCTCTACTCTTTGTTTTTTTTTAATTTAATTCATCTTAAAAGCATAAGAACAAAAACCTTATCGTAATAATTTCCAATGCGATTAATCTAGCATATATTTGAGGTGATTTAATAATTTTTTCTTTTTACGTGATTAAACCGTTTCTCAGGTGGAGTATGGCACTCGGATAGGGAAAATCCGATCAAAAGTGATGCTTGGAACCATTTGGTTTCGAAAACATATATTCATGCAGGTAATTATTTTCTTTTAGCATGTCAATGAAATTGGAGTTCGGATGGGTAACAACACACGTTTGTGTCTTAAAAAGGTGGGCCCACATTCAAGTTTCAACATGGGTGAACCCCATATCAACAAAGAGTGGGCCCCCTATTTTTTAAGAAGTGCATTATTGCGCATCCGAACTCGTTAAACTAGGTTGGGTTAGCCTTTTTTTAGTGGGAAGAATGCTAGCCCTGACGAAGAGTTCCAAACTCTCATTGGCGAAGTGATGTGTCATTGTTGTAACCAATTAAAATAACAAACTGAATTGCTTTAACGGGTTGTAAAAGTAACGCGTCATATGTTACTTCTAAGGTGAGAGTTTGGATTACGCGTAATATGTTACTTCTAAGGTGAGAGTTTGGATTTTTTTTTTTTTCCTTGATGACTCCTTCTGCTTCTAAGGTGAGAGTAGAATTTCTGCTTCTAAGGTGAGAGTTGAATTTTTTTTTTCTTGATGACTTCTGCAACTAGGGCAAATATTCCTCAATTTAGTAGCGTTTGCACTCCCATTTTTAGTTTTCACACCATACAAGTCAAATGTTCTTAAAATAAAATGTCATGTTTTATTGCATTACTATTTGGATTTGTATTTTTAAATGAATTAGAATAAGGTTTTGAAATTGGGAATGACGTTAAATGTGAGATTGGCTTTATTTTATGCTTTAATGGCAAGCGTAAAATGTGCTCTAAACGACTTTTAAGTATGCTTGCAATGCACGCAAATAAAGTGGGAAATCACCGACAAACCTCACAAAACCTATGTTAGGTTAGGACTTAGGTTTAAGTAAATTAGATTCCGTTTGATTTGGATGTATATACCTAGGTGGCGTTTGGCTTGGATTTTTTCGGCCAAAAATCAATTCTCATAAAATTGATTGTATGGAAATTCATGATTAAATAATCATTTTTTCAAATAATAGTGTTCGGAGAATACGAAATTGAGAGACTCACCTACGTATTATTCGAACACTATTATTTGAAAAAATAATTATTTGGCCATTAATTTCTACACAATTAATTTTACAAGAATTGATTTTTGGCCAAAAAAATCCAATCCAAACGCCCCACTAGACTTTCATTCGACCCGAGTTGAACAGATCTTGGCCATTGGCCAATCATGAGATTGGCTTCAACATGTGTTCGAACTCGACTTGGGCTTAGCTCGAGTTGCATGTTCAAGCTTGAGCTTCGCTTGATTCAAGCGCAACCAAGCTTGGGTTGGTTTATGTTTGATTCCCAAGATACTTTTAGTAAACACTACATGATTTTAATATGAGAATTAATTATTAAATTATTATAACTAGGCCGGCCCCTCATTCACAGGGGAGGCCTTAGCCGTCAAAGGGCTTAGAATGGCTAAGCCCAAGCCCTACCCTCAAGGGTCAGTGCAAGGGCTGAAAGAAACCCCCAAAAAATTTATATCATGTTTTAGCAATTTTTTTTCAACATTGATTGCCGATCTAACACATAACCCTCCTATATTCGGGTTAGGGACTGACAAAGCAAGATGATGATTGCTAGTCTCACGCACACTTCTGTTACAACATGAGGTTAAGTTCAATTTCTAGTGAGGGGTTGGTAAAATTACCACCGCACACCCCAACTAAAACAATGAAAAAGGTTACAAATTACAAGAAGAATTTGAAAAGGTACTACATTTCTATTACACATACATAAAATAGCTTCTCTTATATATATATATATATATACTAGCGGGTGGTACGGGCGATGCACGTGAGAGCGAGGGGAAGGAGTTAACCATAGTTAATAGGAGTTAAAGGGTACGCATGTTAACCCGCATGTTTGATAGAACTCTCCCTGAGTTCGATCACGATTGGCTATGATTCTATTCTTTAAATAGATAGATGAGCAAGGGGTAGTTTAGGAATTAAAGTAAAACATTATATAAAATTTTTGTTTTATATAAGGGTAGTTTGGGAATTTCATAAAAATCAGGCTACACCTACCTCTCGCATTATATATATATATTTTAAAAGACCACTAGAATGATACTGTTTCAAAAACAAATAAGTCTTAGGTGGTGTTTGATAACACTAGTCTAAAAAGAAGTGCTTATTTGAAAATTATGCTTAGCTGGACTTTAGATTGTTAAGTTGAAGGTTAATTGCATGTCTATATTTTAGAGATTTTAGGGATAAAAACCTCTACTTTAAAAAGTAGACATACACTTAAAGTAAATTGCAAAATAAGATATAAAAGAACTTTTTGTTTTCACAAAAATTGATTTTACCAAACAGACTATTGTAAAATGAGATCTTAGATAAACAACTCTTATTTTCTAGGAGTTAGTTTATGGGTTCTCCCAAATATACTCCCTAATCTTAACCGTTTATAACCAACCACGACTTATTTTGTCTTTTCTAATACCACATCAACACTAATCCAAACCGTTCAAGAACTGAGATAAATGATTAGGATTTGGTTGAGAATATTTGGGAGTACACCTTGGAAGTATCCCTAGACTAATTCATTTTCTAGATCTAATTATATAAATAGTTCTTATTAGATCATATAAGAGTTACAAAACGCTCCCTTAGTCCATCTATAAATACTTTTAAGGGAGATAAAAAGATTGTCCCCATGTTTTTTCCACTGTATTTTAAAAAAAGAAACTACGGGTTTTTTTATTTGTTGTAACTTGGGGTGTCCGCAACCCTTTGGGTTTGGACTAATCCCCGAGGATATGACGTGAGCCCACAACCCGCCACACGGCCCACACTGGTTTGCAATTATGAAAGTTTGGTTAAGGGCGTTTCCTATAGGTTATGGAAGCTCAGTTAAGGGCTTTTCCTATTAGTGGCAAGCCCTGCAGGCAGCCTGGCCCATTGGCATACCTAACTGGACGACACCATCACAGCTTTGTATTGCAGTTTGGAAGTGTAATCCGGAAATCCCAACAGCTATCTATCCACTAAGGGCCTGTTTGGTATGTGGAATTCAGTTTAAGATTTAGAAAACTGGTCGATGCTCATTAGACCTAGTTAACAAAAATTTGAACTCTTGAGGAATGAAGAAGTTCGTAATCACATATTATGAAATTTTTTTAGTTAGGAATCAAAACTCTAGTAAAATGAGAAAATCACTAGTGAATAATAAATTCACACAATTTATGAGTAAAAGCAAAGAGCACAACACTAGAGAGGTACTCAAAACACTCCCATTATTCATCACATAACAATAAAACCCCATCTCCATGACCTAATGTCTAATAACAATTCCTAAAACCAAAATCAATTTGTGCTCAATCAGGTCGTCCCCGTTTGAGGAGTTGGCAAGGACACTCAACATGGAGGCATGTACCCTGGTTTCGGCAGCATTCTTGTTTCGTTGGTGGGCCCATTCTTCACTATAATCGCAGTTTCCATTCCCCAGCTAGCATGTCGTTCCAAATGACAATGCATGAACCACACCCCTGAGAAAATCATCAACATTAATTAGTATATACAAGCATTATTTTAATAACCGAATCGATTCTTGAACCGGCTAGGCGACCAGTTTCCGGTTTGACCAGTCCAGATCAACCGTGGCCTTTAATCTTTAAAAAAAAATTGGCCGGTTTTACCGATTTTCAAATTTTAGATTAGTATTAAAAATAGGCCAGTTTTTATAGTTTTAGGGACCGGTTTGACCTGTTGGTTTTTGGCTTTACCGATTCAACCAGCTGGTCCGGTTCTAAAAACACTTTACACAAGAAATAGCTATTGTTGCTGTTGATGAGGAGAATCTGAGCCAAACCAGCCCCACAAGTTCTGAGTCCAGCTCTATGTTGGGCCGAACAAGGATCATTTTGTGGCCTAGGTTTAGAGAATTGTGTTGAGCTGGATACTCGGGTCTTGGAATGGTCCTACTCCGTAGGTCCAGGACCGACTGGTTGGGCTTTCCTTGGTCCAGCCCAAGCCCATAATATGTGCACCCTTTGCAATTTCCATTTGTTTCTCAGGATTTCTGTTATCCATTACAGCCTTCTACAAAATAAGCTTACCAGGATTGTCTGCTAGGAATCTGATGGCAGTCCATCCATTCTTAGGGATTCCAACGGTATTCACTTCAGGTGGATCAACCAAGTTATACCCATTCGGGTCAGTCACATTGTTGAAGTTCCCGAACCCGGATCCAACCAAATAAAAGTTGTACCCATGTAGGTGCATTGGATGATTCTCTGCTGTACTCAGCAAGTTAGTCCCTTGGATAACAATCTCCACTGAAGAATTATACTCCACCACTATCACCTTTGTACCAAATGTTGGCGTCAAAAGATCACTCGATATCTCATCGGCCGTAAAATTGAAAAAATAAGGTGGCTCATTAGGGAAATCCGTATCGTAAACACCACTGATTTGGTTGTAGTAAGCTCCCAGTATGTCGATCGACGGGGTCACGAAACTTATGTTGCTCATGCTAGCTAGAACTCGCGATCCATTGGGTCCGTCACACGAGTTGTTTGCACAAGGGTATGTGTTCATTGAAATTGTAGTATAAACTCGAGTATCAACGGTTTTTGGGACAGCAATAGGGTGATCTTCACTAGCTAAACTCCTAAGACCACGGGTGAAGTTCGTCGCAGCCGCTGTGTCATTATAAGAGGGAAGATATGGTAAGGAAAGAGATGATGGAACAGTGTAATTTCCACTGTATTGTAGAATAGCCGTGGTTGTCGTGTTATCGAAAGGAACACCAGTGCCGCTCGAATAAGCTCTAGCGGCCATGTAATAGTGGCTTGAAGACTGGTTAGCTTCTAAGAGGACATCCATGGTTTGTCCTGGAGTTATCATGAGATAATCGACTGTTAATGGCTTAATGTAGGCGCCGTCTGTTCCAACTACCGTAAGTTGATGTTGGGCAACCGAAAAGAAGAGCTCCTCGTTCATCCCTGCATTCACCATGCGAAGGAGATATGTTTTGCCATACTCCACTAGCATTCGAAATGTTCCTGAAACATGATGATCATGATAATCAACCATAGAGTACCCACTAGTTTAACTTTAATGTTCCTTAAACGATGTTACAAAATGTGTTTTGCATTCCTTAACAATGTTTAGATCGACGATTTTGTTTAATGTGCCATATTAAGGTTTTGGTCCGGATGGGCGCATGTTCAAATCCAACACTTTAACAATTTTTTTTTTCTTTTTTTCTTTATATATATATATATATATATATATATATAATCTTGTAATCTTGAGCTGAGCATGGCCAAACTTGAGGACAAGCTTGAGCTCGAACTTGATTCAAGCCGAATTGAACTAGGGTTGTCTCAAGCTTGATTAGAATTTTCGAGAGTTATTTTTTATCGATTTTAATAAAACAATTTAAATTACAATATGAAAAATTATATAAAAATAGTCTAATCATACACAAAAAATAGATTCAAGTATAGTACTCATTACTCAATCTAGAGAGTAAGGTTGTATTTGGATAAACTTCTAAATTGACTTCTACCGACTTTTAGCTCTAAAATAGATAAAAGTTTATAGAAATCACATTTGGTTATCCGCATAACTTTTGACATCCTATGAAAATCAAAACTCAGTAAAAGTCTGAAAATAATTTTTTTACGAATAGCTCAAAGAAACTTCTGTAGGAAGTTGACATTTTAACTTTTTTTTTAAAAAGTTATTTTTCTTAAATGTCCATGAAAAGTCCTTTTCTTAGAGAAGTTTATACTAACATGCTGTTAAAGTTTTTGCTTTTAACTTATCAACTTTATTTTCTTATAATTAAGAGTGCTTCACCTAAAAGGGTATGCTTTTGACATATTTATCAAATCGAGTATCTTTTGTATTCTGTTACTAAAAAGGGTATGCTTTTGACATATTTACCCTTAAGTTATGCATATAAAAGTCAAACACTTTTAAGGGTAATATTGAGATGCATACCTTCTTTGGTAAAAATTTTCAAACCACGCCCTAAATTATGATATTTTTAGTTTAGGTGACAAAACAGTACTAAACCCTATTATTAACTCATTAACATATTTATTATAAGTTAAAAAGTATTATTATATATTAATATAAAATTTTTATCAAAAATATTATATATATATATATATACTTTTCGAGCCCATCGAGCATTCGAGCCAGCTTGCTTGAGTGCAGCCTCTGTTTGAGAAGTACCTGGTTTAGAGCAATCATAGAGATCTCCTGGTTGGCCGTTTATGGTGAAAGCATCAGAAAGGTTTGGTTCTCCTCCCTTTTCAAGGGCTTCTTCAATTATCTCCATCACGTCTCCCTTGTACCATGATCCTTCAAGTACATAAGATGAAGAATCAATGGAATGGTTAGGATCATCACTAATGGGTATAGCTGAGTTTAAGATTATGAAATTCTCTACTTAATACTAATCTTGGATGCACCATCATGAGCTTGAACTGTTTCTAATATTAATCCTATACTTGATACAAATCGGAAGATCGAAGGCGGTTTTGTGACATTTGACCTACCAAATATAATGGTTTCTTCTGCATGAGGATTGGGAAATGGATACGAGGTTCCGTTCTCCGGGTAAACAATGATAGCCCCATGGACTGTGGCTCTCGACCAGTCGCTATGTGCATGCCACCATAGGGTTCCTTCTTCTGAAGAGAATTTGATCTCGTATGTGAAGTTTGCTCCTGGTTTGATTGGGCACTGGGTGATGTACTCTGGCCCATCTGACCATGGATTTCTTGGCTGCTTAACTCCATGCCTGCAAGTGATGTTCTTCAATGGATTTAATCTCTTTTAGCAGGCCATTTTAATCCAAGGATTAAAAATGCTGTTTCAAGGGACGGATCGGTCCCAACCGAAACCTATAGGTATCGGTTTCAGACAATACATATAATTTTTTTTTTTTTAAATCAAATGAATTATATGAACCAAATATAAAGTCATAGACTCTAAAGACAAAATAGACACACAATTACATTCCAAAAAAAAAAATTAGAAACACAATTACAATTGCCTAATGATTGAAAACATAGACGATACGTATAGCCCGTTTTGTCCAAGTATAAATATCGTACTGGGCTACCAAAACAACCTATACATAGCTTCATTTCCGTATCGATGAGGGCGATTTTTATTCCCATATCTAAATGGGAATTGCTTAATATATCTGATTTCTTTCCTTCCTTCTTTTGTAGTTCAAAACACATTAAGAACAAATTAGAGAAAGAAGACTCGTACCAGTGCAGGGTGACATTATAGTTTCCATTGTTGGTAACATTCAGTATCACTGTATCTCCTTTGTGGACATGAATTTCTGGCCCTGGAAACTGCCCATTTACAGTCAAGATATTCTTGGTGCTACACAGTCGTGTGTACGAAGTTTCCGTAAGCTACATGAAAGATTGTTAAACAAACAAGATCAACAGGTTTCTTCTGTTAAGAAACTGAAAATTTTAATCATTCTGTACTACATAAATAACTGAACAATTTAAATACTTTGCTGTTTGAAGAAATTTAGAGAAAGAGAGAGGAAGGCTAGCAGATTATGTTGTAACAACTTACAACATAGTCATGGTAATGGATCATCTCACTTCTAACCAGGCAAAGGAAAAACCCATTGAACAACAAAAACAGTAAAACCTCAGAGATCAAAACCTTATTCTTAAACCCCATTTCTCACTTATACCAAAAAGAGACCTTCTCCTTTGCTTCTCTGATCCTTGATTCATCCTTCAAAGGGCTTTATATAACCTTGAGTTTCTCCTAGACATAGCCACCAGATTCAACACCCACAAGCTAGTGCTAGTCCTTTTCCAAATTTGAATTTTAGTACCATAGATTTCCTACATCTTTTACTCGTTTCAATTCATTGAGCTGGTTTTCTTGTATTGGAACATTTCCAGCTGTTTAGTTACAACATTAATAATGTCATATTCGTAGCATCTTTAGGTTATAGCATATATAGGTTATAGAATTTCAATGGAGGGGAATGCTAGCCTTAGTGTCTTTTCTATTCTCAGCCTCCACGAACCACTTGTCCCTTTTCAGTGAGAAAGTGCTTTTAAGCTTGTGTTTAAAATACGGGACAAGTGATTGGTGGAGGCTGAGAGTAAAAAATGTCATAAAGTAGGGGATATGAAGGTGGAAAGAGGGTGTGGCCTCTCTTGTGAGAGAGGTCGTGAGATCTATTCCTACTGGGTGACGACTTGCGAGTGGTCTATTCTCCCGCTACCAACCATTTACTGATGCTACTAACAGTAGGTAAAATTATATCGTAAATTATAATAATAATAATAACAAGATAGCGATAGAACGATAATTAAAGTGACTAACGAAAGATGGTTGAAAAGTAAGGTAGCATCAAGCCCATTTGCTTGTTTTGTTGAAAATGAGATGCATCTGCTCAAGGTTAAAATATGACATAACCAAACTTTTCTTTGTATCCAGACTATATATAGTTAACTGATTAGTGGATGATTTTGACAGAGACCATTCTTAATTTGCTGCCTTTCCAGCGGAATCACTAGAAAAAATTGCTTGATTTGATGATGGATTTTAGCGAATTACGGAACTATGATTAAGACCTCTGTAGTGGATTGATTTTTTATGATATAACACTGTGAATCAATGAGAAAACATGAAGTACTTGATTCTTCAGAGTGCAAGATTACTGACAGATATATATGAAATGAGTTGTGACCAACAACTTGAATAAATCTGTGACACAGTTTGACCTCTTCCAATGATCATAATCTCCTCATATAATTGTTTTACTGATCAATCAAATCGTCACTGTTATGATCATTCAAGGTATTAGATGTCTTAGATTGATAGACTTTGTCTCCATTCATGTATAGTTTTTTTTTGGTTCGGATATCATTTACGTACGGTTAGTGGTCAGTTGTTAGCTTTAGGATTGGAGCTCTTGCAACTCATCGCTCGGTGTGGGATTAGATCCCAAGACCTCTCCCTTGAGAGAGGCCACACCCCACCATTGAAGCAAGAGGCGGGGTATATGTATAGCCGTATAGGTTCTGTTGAGGCATGAGGAATAAGACTTTTACTCTCTACTGTCTCGAATCACAAACCATCGTGATTGAACTCAGGGAAAGTTCAATCGCACCAACATATCAACACGGGTACTTTTTAACCCCTATTGACCATGGTTAAGATTCACTAATCCTTTGGGCACAACAATCTAATCTTAGTTCTTACAAAAAAAATTTTAAAAAAATTAACCTTAGAGTTAAAATTTCTTAATCCTAAGATTAATTTTTTTTTTTAAATTAATATTAGATTGTTGAACCCTAAGGATTAAAGAATTTTAACCATAGTTAATAAGGGTTAAAAAGCACACAAGTGGACTAGTGGGTGCAATTGAACTCTCCCAAAGTTCAATCGTGATTGGCTGTGATTCAATCTCTCATAAAACTGGTGGTGGGGGAGTGTCAAACGGGGTTATCGAAATAGGCTCCACCTTTTATTAAACTATTAAAATAGACTTTGACTTTTCAAATTAATTTTTTTAGGCTTTGGCACATGTGAACCTCACACACGTGTGAGACTTGAGCTTGTATGGACCAAAATGCCCTTCTTTCCACTCTCTCTCCCATAGTTCACTCTACGAAGAAAGAAGACCATTTTTTGGGGAGAAAAATAATCTCCTCTTCATATTCATTTGGAAATCCGATCACTCACTTCTTCGTTTGACTTGATTCATCCGTTATAGAGGTAAAAGTTCACTCTCATTTTTCTTAGTAACATATTCTCAATGTTTGTTAGGATTTTCTCGAATTTATTCTAAATATCTTCGTTGGTCTTTCATTTTTCTATTTAAGGGTTTTTATCATTTTTATTTGTAATATTTACTATATTCATAGGCTTCTTTATCGTTTTAGTGTTTGAATCCATTTCAACCTCTTCATTTTTCTTTTTTTCTTTTTTTTTCATTCAAGGATTTTTCCTTCATTTTATCATTCTTTCCATCTTTTTTCATATATTGCAATTGTATTTACAGTATCGATCGATCAATATTAAAGCCATCGATCAATATTAGATATCAATCGATAAATCACTCTAAGATATCGATATTGCTGATTTACACCAATTGAAAATTTAGTTTTGTTATATTATCTAACATTTATTATTTTAATTATATTTTGTAGCTAAAAATGTCTTTTAAGTAGACAATCAAGAGTCCACAAAAAATGATGGCACATCCAATCTCAAGTGAGGAGAATTCCACAAGCAAATGAGAGGTGGAGCAGAATATGGGCAATCATCATTGAAGTACTCCCAGAAGATATTGCCCAACTTATGGACAATTTTGAGGCCTCTGAGAGATAAATTAATTGTGGACAACAAGTTGCTTCGATTATCTGTAGATTTTTAGAAATGAGAAATTGTATAAGAAGTTGGTGTATATTCATTTGTAGATTTTTAAAAATGAGAAGTTGTATGAGACATTGATGTATAATCATTTTTGGGTTATGTAAATGTACTCAAAGTAACCATCTTATATAATAGTTTTTGGTGTTAATGTTAACCTATTGCATTTGCATGACAAATGTGCATAAATGACATTTATTATGGGAAGCCTCAATTCATATTCTAAACATCTCTCCTAATTCATCACCACCCCAACTAAAACTACGACACCCCTCTCTCTCCTTACTCGTCTCCCTCCTAATTTATCACTCCAACTAAAACTACCACACCCCTCTCTCTCCCTATTCATCTCCCCTAGGCCCCAATTACATTATCTTTTTAAATTTATGGGATCCACCATAATTTCATCATCTTCATCTCTCAATCCATATATCTTCCTAGGTGTGAATGACAATTAAAACTTACAAGGAGTGAGGTGAGAGGGAGTGTGACTATGTATTTCTTTATAAAATCACTTGAAAGTGTAACCGTTTAATTCAAACCGATCATGACATAGTTGCTCTTGGAAGCACCATCAGAGGTGAAAGAGGGTATAAAGTAATGAATGTAACGAATAAAGGTTTTACACATGATGGTAAAAGTATCCTCATTCTCTTTTTTAATATTTATTTTTTAAAACTATTTTTTTTTTTTTGGGTTATACTGTTAGTGATTCGGTTTTGTCAACTATGAGTGCACCTAAAGATGGCGGACAAATGTTGTTGTGTCCTGCAAATTGAGTGTCATATAAGCTCTATACTAAGAAAATGCTACCAATAAAGGGTTGCTTCTTTAATGACTCAACTCTCTCGTTAAATCGGATATGGCTTTTGAATGTATGTTGAGCAAAATAATATACATCAAAAAATTATTATCCACCAATGTCTTATGCAACTTCTCATTTCTAAAAGTTTACAAACAAATATAAATCAACTAATTATACAATTTCTCTTTTATAAAATCTATAGATAACCGAAGCAACTCGATGTCCACAATTACTTTCTCTCTCGTGGGCCTCAACATTGTCCATAAGTTGGGCAATATCTTTTGAGAGTACTTCAATGATGGTTGCCCATAATCTACCCCACCTCCCCTTTGCTTATGAAATTCTCCTCCTTTGAAATTAGATGTGTGATCGTCTTTTATGGACCCTTGATTGTCGACTTAAAAGACATTTTTAGCTACAAAAAGTAATTAAGATAAGAAACATTAGATAATATAACAAAACTAAATTTTCAATTGATATAAATCAATAATCAATCTATCGATATGGGATATCGATCGATTGATACTGTAAATACAAATGCAGTATATAAAAAAACAAAGAAAATGATAAAACTAGAGGAAATATCCTTGAATGAAAAAATAAATGAAAATGTTGAAATAGATTCAAACACTAAAAAAATGAAAATAGACTATAAATATAGTGAAGTCCAGCGAGGAAATTGAAGGTATTGAAATTGATTCAATCACTAAAACGATGAAGAAGCCTATGAATAGAGTGAATATTACAAATGAAGAAGATAAAAACTCTTTAAATAGAAAAATGAATGAACAAAAAAGATAATTGGAATGAATTCAAGAAAACCCTAATGACCAATGAGAATATGTTAATAACAAAAATGAGAATGAACTCTTACCTCGGAAACGGATGAATCGAGTCAAAGGAGGAAGGGAGTAATCGGATTTCTGAATGAACATGAAGACGAGATTATTTTTCTCCCCCAAAAATGGGCTTCTTCTTTCGTAGAATGAGCTGCGGGAGAGAGAGTGAAAAGAAAGGTATTTTGGTTCATAAAGGCTTAAGTCTCGCATGTGTGTGAGGTTCACACGTGCCAAAGCCTAAAAAAGTTAATTTAAAAAGTCAGAGCCTATTTTAATAGTTTAACAAAAGGTGGAGCCTATTTCGGTAAAAACCCTGTGTCAAACCCTCTACTCGTACAAGGGGGCTTTTTTAAAGTCAAAATATATATAAATTGTCATATCATCCAACAAATAAAAATATCACAATAATATTTTTTTTTTTTTCAAAAATACGTTTAAGCCCAACTTTTATTTTACTAAGGCCAAATGGCAGGTTTTTAGCAAGAGGCCAAGAGTCAATCTATCGTTACTTTAAAGCAAGGTTTTCATACTTAGATCGTTCCTTTTAATATTAATATATATATATATATATATATATATATATATATATATATATATATATTTGGTCTATTCTTTTGGTTTTTGATTTTTTTTTTTTTTGGCTATATCATCAGTTTTCCAATTGAATCGGCCGGTTCTTCTAATTTCTTGTTTTAAGGGCGATTTTTAAAACTGCTTGTTTGTGGACTGGTTAACTAGCCCGTTCCCGATTTTACTGGTTCAACCGGCCGGTCCAATCCAATTTTCAAAACATTGTTTCAAGTATATTCCTAGTAGAACAATAGTCCCCTCCTCCCTAGCCCTCACAAAACCTCTTCAATTGTCATTCAACTATAGTTAACATGTTTTAACCTCCGTGGTGTTAAGTTTTTAATTTTTTTTTTTTATATAAAAACCAAGGTTAGATGCTTTAACCCTAAGAGTTAGTAAATCTTAACCACAACTATAGGGAGTTAAAAGGGGACACATAACCAAAAAAGGGATGAGACAGGTTTTCCCCTCCTTGCCCCAGAGGAGGGGATTATTTTCCTTTCTAAGTATATTCTCCAATTTTAACCTATTATTTTAAATTGGGGTTTTTACATATATATAAAAAAAAATTTCTCATTTACTACTAAAATAGAAGAAAATTTAAGATTTTGTATAACTAAATTATGTTTTAATAACTTTTCATTAGACATTACTAACTTTATATTAACTCAATTTATAATGTATCAAAATATTTTAGTAATTAAACATCTATTGTATATGTGGGACCTAGTACTAATGTAAACAATGGTAAGGACTTCATTACTTTTTTTTATAAGGACTTCATTACTTGATTGGCTATTTTATTTATTTATTAAAGAGGTAATCTAAACACACATATCAGACCGCTAGAGTGTCATAAGGGTAAACCCACATCACTCCAAAAGGGTCTACTTGGATGACTATTAGAAACCAGTAAGAACTTTCAAATATAACCACGTGGAATCCATTATTGATATATGGTTCTTATACCATCCACTTCATTAACGTCAAGTGGTACTATATTAAAAGATGTTAGGTTTGGTAAGGCAAGGCAAGGCAAAGCAAAGCAGTTGGGGATTTTGTTGCTCCCTCCAATGGAGAGAGATGGAGAAATAAAAAAAGAAAATGTTTTTAACTTTAAAAAAAGTGTTACTTTACACGTCTATGGTTGCTCCAACGTTAAGAGTGTATCTCCGTAGGGGTGGCCTTAGTTTCAAGTGTCTTGAGGTGAGGTGGTTGATATGTTCACCAATTTTTTAACAATTACTTAAGTATCTTTTTTATATAATATTAGTGGACTTCACGTGCAATGCATGTGAGAAAGATGAAAGGGGATAAGTGTTAGGCCAATGTTGTCCGTAGTATCAAATTTCAATCAACAATTATTATTATCATACTCACGTTATAATAATAGAGATAGAGAAAATATAAGAGCAAGGGTAATTTTGTCATTCTCAATTTCATGATAGAGATGATGTAAGTATAAGGATGATTTTATTAGTAGTAATTACAATAGTAGAGATAGAGAAGATATAAGTGTGAGGGTAATCTTGTCATTCTTATAATAATATTAGTACAAAAGATAGAAAAGATAAGTATAAGGGTAATTTTGTCAACAATGACAAAATTCTTTTTTTTTTTTGGTTGGAAGGGTATCAAGTAACACATGCTAAACACACACCCAGTCAGACCTAAGGGTATCGCTAAGAATGAAAAAATTCAATCAACGTTCTTAATAGCCTTATTATCATTATAATTAGCAAATACCTCGTGCGATGCACGAGATAATGAAAAGAATAACAAAAAAAAAAATTAAGATATGATATGTTTATTTGATAAAATTACATAAATTATTTTCATACTATTTTTTCTTACATTAAATTGTTTATTTTATATGAAATTGTCAAAATATGTAGCTCATTCTTACCCATAGTTAGAAATTCAGCGTACGGGAAAAATTTGGTACAGAAATTATTCAAGTATAATTCGGAATTTGCATTCAATAGTTTGATAAAAAATTCGGCGAAAAAAACGCAGAACGTCAAAAGTACGGTACAAAATTAATTCGAGTATAATTCTGACCAATACTCAATAATTTTTTGAAAAATTCGTCTAAATATATACAATTACATATATATAATTTCTAAGATAATGCATTAAATCTTTAATTCATATTACAGAAAACGAAAAAAAGAAGTGCAATTGGAGAATTAGAGAGAGAGAGTCGAATGTGGAAGGGAGACTGGAGATTGAGAGAGAGAGAGTCGCTCTTGAAAGGAAAAGTGGTAGTTGCTGGTGTTGAAAATACTATAAAGTTGGATACTCGGTCCTCAATTGCTAGTGGTTGGCTGTGCCATTGTGACAAGTGACGATTGTGAAATAGTTAGGATTTGAGATTTAGAGGGAAATAGATCGAAAGAAAATGAGGGGACTAAGTAATGGCCAATGAGTGCTTCATGACTAGTGGCTGACGACTATTAGTAATGTTGTAGCCAACGACATAGGGACTAAGGTTAAAGATTGAGAAAAAAAAAATCAAAATAAAGAAAGTTACGTGCGCATGCAAGAAAGAAGAAAGAGGATTTAGGATTTATCTTACGGGTTTGTATATATATATATATATATATATATATATATATATATTATACACAAATAAGTTATGAACGATTCACGAATAATTCGCGTATAATTCGTCTTACTTAAAAAATTCGCAAATGTTTACTTAGTTTTGATTAATATGGATGAATTATATGTATGATTCGTTATAAGTATTATTCATGTATAATTCGCATATAATACGCGAATTTACTAACTATGTTCTCACCTCTAAATCTCTATTATTGTAAATATATAATAATATTAATTAATTATGATTAATAAAAGAGTTGCCGCAATCAATTAGGAGAGAACAAAAATTTGCAAGGAACATTGTCTTTAAAGATAAAAATAATGAGTGAGAAGTTTTAGGAAAGATAAGAGGTAAAGAGGAGTGCTAGCCTTGCTCTCGGCCAACCTCTACTCTCATTGCCCACCAACCACATGTCCACTATATTGAAATCAAAGCACTTTTTCACAAAAAAGTGGACAAGTGGTTGGTAAATAGTGAGAGTATTAGTTGATTGAGAGTACGGTTAGCATTCCTCGTATAGATTATGATAAATTTGTGGGTTCCACTCATTGTAATAGAGGATAGAGTTGTTGTATCCCTCACATCCAATAGACAAGTCCTTTAGAATGAGTAAATAGTATCAATATCAATTTAAAATTTATATTAATATAGATCATAAGATATTAAATAATAAAAACTTTTATGTCAAGTTAGTTATCTATTATTAGTAAAATCCTAATTGATGCTATACATTAATTTAAAATTCATAAGACATTCCCTGAAAGTTGTTTTAGTGAACGTCCCCTCTAAAAACTTGATACATTATATACTTTTAAAAACTGAGCATTGGATAATTTGGATGTCATATCACTAAAAGAAAAAATTTTCTCTCTCCAAAACTTAGTCCAAGGATTACCCTCAAAAGAGGGTCACAACTTAGCCTTAGTATTTGTTTAATATTACCCACATAGCCCATTATTTTATTATATTTTTATTTTCTTGTGATAAATAACATGGTCTATAGTCTAGTGCCTACAAAATCCTTCAACTGTAATCCTCTATCAAGATTTGCTCTCAGTCCTAGCAAGTTTCCATCAAGCTTTAGGCAATCATTTTAGATAGTGGGTCAAGACAACTTTACTTCACAATGTAATCGTTTTTCTTCTTTAATATTCTGGTCGGGTCTACCTAACCTCAGCTTGCAAAAAAAAAAAAAACTTCATGTTTCTTACTATTCTCTGTCAACTTAGAGGAATAGCATTAAAGAATTATTTATATAATTGCCCCGGCCGCCGAGGAACCTCCTCAATCCATCTCCACATTGACAGGTTCAGGCCAAGGGTCCTTCACCATGTGCTGGAATCTTCTCACATTCAAACTTGTGCAATGGGTTATGTGGTACCTTCCGAGTGGGTGTTGGAGGTCTCCTCGCCAGCACCAACTGGAAAAGATCCCAAGTCCACATTCACACGAGGGCAAATCCATGTAAAAAATATCATGTGAGAATACTTTGAAAATTACAAGAAGCGTGCTACCTACTCATCTCTTGCATTTCTTGGACAGTGATTAACACACCCCGCATTAGGCTATGTAGTCTAATCTAATGTCATGGCCACATGTTCCTTTAAACACTCCTTTAACTATGGTTAAGCTTAAGAAAATTAAAATTAATATTTTTGTTTTTTTGCTTTTTAAAAATCAAGCTTGATTGCTTAATCATAAGAGTGAGTGAATGGTATGTGGTAAAAAAGAGGGCGTTGACCAATGAGGACTGTACATTAGACCACATAGTCTACTACGGCAATAAGTTAAGTATTTCCCTTTTTTTTTTTTCTTTTTCTTCTTTTTTTCTACGAAAGCAAGGATGTGTTGATTTTTTACTCACAATAGGGTTACCAAGGGTCAATACACAAATACAAAGCATGGTTGTTTTTGTCCAACTTTCTGAAGTACCCTATTATGTGCTGCAGTGTCGGTAGACATGTTTTTGAAAAAAACCTTTTAACAAAGGTACCCTGTTTGGTTCTGCCCTTTAGGGTAGGGTTAGAGTCTTAGCCAATCCAAGCCCTTGAAAGGCTAAGGCAGGATTAGAGTATTGCCCTTATAAGTAAGGCAAGGTTAGGGCAGACTCGTGTCTTGTCCCGACTTTGCCCTTTGACAACCCTACCCTAACACCAAGCCCTTAAAATCTTAATCATAATCCCTTAAAATCCTAAACACAAAAGCTCTAATTGGTTGATTCTTTAACGCTAACACTAACATTGTGATTACAGTTTTAGTTTACTGCCAAGATAAATTCTATTTTATCTAGTTTTATAATTATACTTGTTTTAATTTACTTTTATATTTTATTTTAAAATAATTACAATTAAATTATTTGTTGGGTTGGCATTCAGTGTAAAATACTTTAAATGAGAAATTAAAAATTATTTTTCTTTTCCGCCTTTTGGTCCTATCCTGCACTAGCCCTAGAGGACAAGATTAGGGTCTAGTCAATCCACGCCCTTGAAGGGGACAGGATCATAGGATAGTGTTAGGTCTTGCCCCTTATAACTACAGGCGGGTTAGGGCTGGCCCCGACCTTGCCCTTTGACAGCCCTAAGTGTGGGTAACCTACCCTTTGGATAGAGGGTGGCACCAGGGGTGGAGCCAAGAATTTTTCTTTGGGAGGGGGGGGGGGGTAATAAAGGATTTGAGGTTATGAAACTTGGGGGTTCGGGGGCATAGCCCCAAGGAAAAAACAATTAGGGTAGTTTTTATATTTTGAGAAATTTTTTTTTGGTAATGCCCTTAAGATCGCCATGTGTCCCTATTAATACCCCTTAACTGTGGTTAAGATTCACCCTCCTATCCTTGGTTTTTTTTTTTTTAATATCAAATTTCTTTTCGAACCCTAGTTAAAATTCATTAACTCCTAAGGTTAAAAATATTTTAATAATTTTTTCTAAAAAACAAAGATATATAGGTGAACCCTAAGAGTGGGTAAATTTTAACTAAGATTTAGGGGTATCAATAGGGACATGTGCTAACCTCAAGGGCATAACCGGACTCCATTGGGGCCCGGCCCACTATATATATGGCAAAAAAATTGGGGCACTATATTATATAAGACAAAAACTTGGGGGGCCAAATATACTACAAAAATTTGAGGGGCCCGCTATTTCATACTACCCCTTTAAGGATTTACAAAAAATTTGGGGTGGGGGTGGGGGTGGGGGTGTGGGTGCGTGGCTCTTGGGTGCAACAAGTTGGGAAAGAGTTTGACCCAAGTTTATACCCTACCCAGGATTTGACCCATATTCATAAAGCGTTCGCTTAACACCTTTGAGTATTTCACACATTTGAATACTATTCAGAGCATCTCCAACCCAAAACTCTATATCCCGCCTCTATTTCGGCATCTTTCTCTATATTTAGAGGAGATGGGCCTCACTTTTGAGTTATTTGCTCCAACCGTGTTCAACTCTAAATCATTATTCCTATTCTATAACACTATTTATATATTATTTTAAATAATAGTTTTCATAAGTGGATGAATCTTAACCGTGGATTGGTGGATGAATCTTAACCACGGTCGCCACGTGTCCCTTTTGACACCCCTTAACCATGGTTAAGATTCACCTACCCATCCTTGGTTTTTAAAAAAAATATTAATTCGTTTTTTAAAATTAAAAAACTGTTTTTTGAGTTTTTTAATTTTAAAAAATAATTAATATTTAAAACAAACCAAGGATGGGTGGATGAATCTTAACCACGGTTAAGGGAGTGTCAAAAGGTAAAATGACACAATCGGCATTTTAACAAAGATTGAAAGACAAAAAGAGGACATGAGTGGTATTGTAAGAACATGAATAGTGTTATAGAGGTCATCTCTATTTTCTCTCCCGGTCTCAAAATATAGAGGCCGGCCTCTAAATATACAGCCCGATTGGAGTTGGATTTTTGAGTTATAGAGCCCGGTTGGAGATGCTCTCATGAAAGGAATTGGAAAAGGCCTCGGATTCTCTCTGGCAAGTGCCAAAAAAAGTGGTCTCGGTATATCACATATTATGTGACAGGTGGTTGGAGAAGTCATTTTATGTTCTTATGATTTTGACTTTTCCACACTATATTCAACATGTGGCGATAAACTAGTGAGGAAGAGGGGAAGAGATATCACGTGGGGAGAAGTCAAAATCATGGGGAGAAAATGAATTGACTTCTCCCCTTTTTTATGTCAAGTGTCGCACACATTGTGGTAACCCGAAACCACTTTTCTGGCGCCTATCAATAGAATCCAAGGCCATTAGAAAAACTATAAATTGGTGGTGCTTTTTATTTTTATTAAAATAAAAGGAAAGATATTTTTGTCTCACGGTTTATGGTATTTTTCCCATGAAGATTTTTATAGGCCTCTCGAGAAGATTTGTGTCTCCAACCTGAAAGGGGATTCACACAGAACCTGAATATAATTCTTTTGACATTAACACTATACCAAAAAAACAAAAAAAAAAATACAAAACTCAGAGATAATTATTTGACATTAAATATTTAGAGCTTAAATATCCACCCAATTAGAGCTCTCACATGCCAAATTTTAGAGGTGTTCTAAAAAATATATGTATTAATTTTGAATATTTACCAATTATCCAAAGCTCTAGTTCATATTTAAACTCCAAACAGCCCCATGATGTCAATGACGATAACCGTAGCTAAAAATCAATGAAATGGAAACTCAACTAACCAAAATTAAATCATAGAAAAAAAAATTATTAATTTATGTAAACCCTGATTAAAATTCAATAACTCTTAGGGTTAATTTTGTTTCATATTTAAAAAAAAAAACTGAGGATAAGCGGGTGAATTTTAGGAGTGAGTGAATCTTAACCACAGTTAAAGAGTATTAAAAGGGACACATGACGACCTCAGTGGCTTAACCGGACTCTTTGCTCTCTTGGCAAAATGCTATGAAAGAAGAACGTTTCGCCAAGGCCTCGCCTAGCCCTTTTTTTTGCAATACCTAAATGCCTCTAAAATTATTTGGTTCTCAAAATGTCCCTACGTCATATTTCTAGAACCGACTTGTCATTTACATTTTTATATCCAAAATGTCTCATAAGTTTCTATACCCAAAATATTTATTACTTTTTCAAAATGCCCTTATTAGGATCTCTCTCCCTGTCCCCTCACTCTCATGTGCATGGCAGTGCCACCACTAGCGTAGTTAAAGAAAAATGGTGGTTAACGAAGAGTGACGGTATTAATACTCAGGTGTCAAGCAAAGAGGCTATGTACCACTATCGTACACTTCCCAAGATCTGAACCATATTCAATCCATTGCTCCCCCCTCTCTCCCTTAATAACCTGCCCAATAGATGACTCGTGTGGAGTGCTAATCTTCGGAATAGACTTGTATAAATTTTTAAGGGCCTTGGAAGCTGGCCCCTGGGTCCGTCTTCTATTTCCCAATTTTTAAGCATTGGTCCATTAGTAATGGAAGTGACAATCAAAGACAAAGAATAGAGGGAAAGTAGAAGAGTCGGTACTCTAGCATTAGATTAGGTTTCTACAAGTCTAATTACAAAAGAGACATAAAGAAACCTTAAATATAGGATGATAAACAAATCCTAAAGATGAATTACTAAAATACTTTAAGGACAAATTACGAAAACGCTGCTGGAACTGAAAAGTGTACCAAAAGCCCTTTAAATGAAAACCTGAGCATTGGAAAACCACGTTGCGGTTCAATCCCAGATCCGACTCGACGAGGTACCCCAAATTCATATATAATAATAGTCAATAAAACTTTGGATTCAAAAGTTAGAGCCAACCATTAGACTGCATCAATTAGCGTGAATCACGCCAAAACATATCTTGTCTGTATTATTTTAAGAAAAGAATAGTAAAAAGAACGAAATTTTGTCTCATGATTTTAATGTTCTTTACAAGAAATGGGATCCTGTCCAATTGCCATATGATTAGGAGAGTTTAATGGCATTAAAAGAGCGTCTTTTAACTTTAGTTAAGAACTTTTAACAGTTAGTTAGGGTTGATAATTTTTTTCTAGAAACTAAGTTAGGGTTGATAATTTTTTTCTAGAAACTAAGTTTAGATTGTTGAATCTTAAATCTTAATAATTAATGAATCTTAACCACAATTCAAATGGGCTTAAAAGGAACACATGTTCACCTTGGGTGTGATTCGGGATTAAATATTAGGGTTAATTTCATATTAGAACTCATCTTATTATTAAATGATATAAGTGTCTCTTTTAAAACTATTTCCTTTTCCAATCTTACTTTTCAAACTATTGGACATATTGGGACCGCCGTTATCTTTAACTAATGAACGTTTGTATTCTTACTAGCAAATGAGAAGAAGTCCATTTTTATTCTCTTTCTAAATTAACCCTTTAAAAGATCTCCCTTACACGATCGAGCTCTCTTGTGAGATTGAATCACAGCCGATCGTGATTGAACTCAGGGAGAGTTCAATCACACCCACGGGTCAACATGTGTTCTTTTTAATCTCTATTCACCAAGGTTAAGATTCCCTAATCCAGGATTCAACAATCTAAGCTCTCTCATGTGAAATCTAATCACAGCAAATCGTGATTGAACTCGGCAAGAGTTCAATTGCACCCACAGACATGTGTCCATTTTAACCCCTTTTAACCATGGTTAAGATTCTCTAATCCTTAGGATTCAACTATCTAAGATCTCTCATGCGAGATATAATCATAGCCACTCGCGATCAAAGAGGGTTCAATCGCACTCACTGGTCAATATATGTCTTTTTTAACCCCTGTTAGCCATGATTAAGATTCACTAACCCTTAGCATTCAACAATCGTAGAGTTAATTTTTAAAAAAACAAAATTTCAAAAAACCAAGGTTAAATTATTGAACCCTAAGAATTAGTGAATCTTAACAATAGTTAAAAGGGGTTAAAAAGGACGTGTGTTAACTTGTGGATGCGATTGAACTCTCACTGAGTTTAATCGTGATTGGCTGTGATTTGATCTCCTTGCACTCGTTGCAGTAACGCTGAAGTACAAAACCTCTCACTGAGTTCAATTGAATCTAAAAACCATGGTTAGAATTGATCTCACTCTATACATGACACCTTGTAATAGAAACAAGGTCTCTAAGTGAGCTAAATCTCAATAGATTCGTTACCAATTTGGAAGAAGTTGTAAATCAACTGAAAAGGTGTTTTTGAGAGAGAGAGAATGCAAGAGAAGCGGTTTGAGGTCACTAAATAATCAACTTTTCAGTCTTCACTTTTTGACAGTTCACAGTTGACGTAGTAGGCCAAGAGACGAGGATAGTGAGAATGAGCCATTATTTTAGCCCTGATGGTGTTGTTGTTCTACATGTAATAAAAACCTGCGATGGGCGGTCACAAGGTTTTGTTCACCTCTCTCTCCCTCTCTTTCACAATTTTTTGTAGTTAAGAATTTTTTTTTGTAGTTTTTGAGTTGAATTTAAAACTAATGTTTGGTTTTGAGATCGAAGTATAATGGGTTCAGCTACATAATCTTACGTGAATAAAGGTATTTTCGGGTTTTCAAGTCAAAATAGAAATGTTAGTTAGTTAAATTTTAACGTTGGGGTCTCTAGTATTAGGGGTGGTTATCAAACAAAGGTGCTCACGAACAACTCAAGCTCGGCTCGTTAAAAGCTCGAGCTCATTCATTTACTTAGTAAACAAGCTAAGTTCAAGATTGATTTTCCAGCTCATTTAGTTAACGAGTCAAACTTGAACACACCCCTACTCGGCTCATTAAAAGTTCGGCTCGATTTTATATATTATTAATATGCTAAAATATCTAAATATATTTACTTCATTTAAATTTTAAAATTATTATTTATAATATACTAATAAAAAATAATAATGTAAAATGTATTATATATATAAGTATATCCTTTATACAATTACAAATTTTTCCTAAAATTTTAGGTTAACACGGTAACTTTTTTACCTATACAAAGATAATAAAATAAAAGTTAAACCTAATAAATAAATAAATATATATATATATATCTAATAAATCAAGTCGCTCTCGAACTACTCGAGCTCGGTTCGAGCTCGTGTGTTAAAGCTCGAGTTCATTTATTTAATAAACAAGTCAAGCTCAAGCTTGATTTTCGAGGTCGCTTACTTAATTAACAAGTTAAGCTCAAGCTTGATTTTCGAACTCGTTTACTTAATAAACAAGATTGAACATCCCATTATTGGGCTCGGCTCGGCTCGGCTCGGCTCGATAACACCCCTAGTCCCTATGCGTTAATAGGTAGAAAAGTAGGTCTAGAAAAGAAAATAGTTTTAAAAGAAGTTTTATATGTCATTTAAGAATAAGATGGGTTCTGATATGAAATTAAACCTAAATATTATCCCAATGCTCTTTAAAAGTAACTGGTGTTTGGTGGGCCCGTGTTAAAAAAAAAAACCCTCCTATAACGTCTCTCAACAAGATTTGTGTCACCAACGCAAAAAAAAAAAACTAAGGTATATAATCGCCTCCTCTAAACGAGGATGTCAAATATTATCCTCTTGCCCCTTTTTTAATATCATATGTCCTTTTTTTACTATTTTTAATTATGGTTAAGATTTACAAATCTTAAGGGTTAAAGTATCTATACAAGGAAAAAATTAACTACAGGGGTAAAAACTTGTTAACCATAGTTCAAAGGGGCTTGTGAGGGTGAGGAGGGGAGACTATTGCACCCTAACTAAAACCATAGAAAAACAATATAGTGAAAGGTTAGGGGCGGAGCCAAGTTTTCTTGCCTGGGGCTAACAATGGGGTATGGGGGGTTCAAGGCGTAGCCCTCGGGAATTTTTTTATGAGGGTCAAGTTTGTACTATCTCATATTAAAATGATATAGCATAAAATTTTGATTTTTTTTTTAAAAGATCGGGGCAACTGCCTTTGCCTCCACGCCTGCTCTTAGGCTATGCTCCGATTGACACTTAAAAAAAATTTCACTTCTATTAATACTATAATTTTTTTTTCTCAAAAGTTCGAGGAGGGTTTCAACACCTAGCCCCATGTAGCTCCGCCCCTAGGTGGCCCGTCGGTGGAGCACTATTTTAGGGAAAAGATGACAAGATGGACGAAACGCGATGATTTTGGAATCATAGATAGAGACGTGTGAGTTAGGATGGGATGGCTTTGAAGGGGAAATGTAACTTATGAATACCCTGAGGACCTTAGTACTCTGCATTTACTTGTCATTATCATGCTAAACGTGCCCAAGGGAAAAAGAGGGGTGAGCTGCATTTGTACATTACAAAAGCTAAATCCAAACCATTTGTTAGAGTGGTGGTCAGGTTGGATATTCGAGATCTATTCTAAGTTACTCATTCTTTTGTTTTGAGCTTTTGACTTTTTTTTTTTTTTGTCTTTTGACTCTTATTGGTCTTAAAAGCATAAGATCAAGAACCTTGATTCAATTGTTTCCAACGTGCATAATTATTAGTCTAAGGATGTTTGAGGTGATTGAGGATGATATAATCGTGAGTTGGTCCAAATAAGAAAAAAAGAAAAAAAAGCCAAGGGCATCCCTTGAGAAAGATATGGATAGTCAATTTCCTGATGAGCTCATGTTTTTTACGTGATTAAACCGTTTAGTATGGTGTTTGAATAGGGAAAACCTGCTTAAATGTGAATCAGTTCGGATTCATTTGGTTTTGAATGTGTTATTTGTGGTATTCTATGAGTAATTTGCAAATCGTGTGCAATTGTGTAGATAATAATTATTATTTTATCATAGCAGTCAAATAGGTTATGTAAGGGTAATATATGTAACGACAACTGGCAGAATCAACGGCTTTGATAAGACCATATGTAAGGGTAATATATGTAACGACAACTGGCAGAACCAACGGCTTTGATAAGACCAAAAGACTCATCTTGATCATCACATCCAACCTCAATCCATATATCGGATCCAAAGCAAAGCTCAGGTCAGGATATACACTCCTGACCTAACCCGCAGCTTGAAGAGTCCAAGGCAAGGACATCTCAACCTGCAAAACATTGAGAGAGAAGTCCAACTCAATCCAATTCTAAAGATCTTGTACCAGATCACAACGATCTCCTTCTAAATAGAAAATTAGATCTGCAACCTCACTGGAAAGGACAAACGTGTAGGAAAAGACTCATTTTCCATGAAGGGAATGGAAATAGAAAGGCAACTGGCCAACCTTAATGAATCCTCTATAAATACAGAGAGGGAGAACAAAGAAGGGGATCTGAATCCTCCCGAACTCAAGCATACTTTGAGCTTCCATCCTCCAAAAAACCATGTAATTTTTTTTCTCTCTTCTTCTTCCTCCCTTTAACCATTTCATTATTGACTTGATCATCGGAGTGCATTCACAAATCAACCAGTCAACTCAATCCAAGGAACAATGAGCGCAATGGCTATCTAGAGGCACACAAATGGTATCGTAAGCAGCAAAGCAGATATTTCCCCCCCACAAAAATTGGTGTCGTCTGTGGGAAACAATTGGTGAGACAATACAACTCCTCACTCCTAAGTCAAGAACAACCAATATCCCTCAAGTGATATGTCTCCAGGTAATCAATCAAAGTACGATCATGGATGATTCCAAACCCTTATCCAAATAATGGTATCCCAGCGAGACATCATTAATCAATTGAAGGAGAACCAACAGACCTTGCATGAACGACTAGATCTAATCAAGAATCAAATTCCAAACAACGACGTGCCCAAACTTGGAGGACCCAAGCCCAGTTGCCTTCGATAGGTCACCTTCCTAGCTTCAACATCAATATGTCCCTCCATACGACCCGGATTCTCTGGGGATGGTCCATATCCCATCACCAAGTACGGCTTCCAAGCGTTGACAGTGCAACATCAACACTAGCAAGCAAAAGATTGCTTGTTACTAAAACTGCTGAAAATGAGCCACTGACCAAACAAGCAGCGCTAGGAGTCATGTCCCCTCAAAAAAATGTGATGGCCCAACGTCTTTCAAAGTTGGTCCAACAATAATCATGAACAATTTGAAGCATAAACCTGGCTTTCTTTGGCCGAAGGCCATCGATGACATAACCAGTGAACCGAGGGCAAAAGAGAATTCTCACTACCATGGGTCCGAGGGCACACAACCAACTGATGCAAGGCATTATGGAATGGTCCAGAAATCTTGGTAAAAAAAGGATACCTCGAGGAGTTCGTTATCCTTGACGAACAAGAAAAACAAGACTAAATACATCAATGATCAAACATAAAAAAGGTACTTACCCCTCGGCTGTTTTTCATTATGATCTAGCCTGCCGACCCTGTTAGAACGTACATCTCATGTTGTTGCGCCCCAAAATCTCATATTGGTCAATGAGACCTTGGGCTTGGTACACTACATATCTATGATAACTTAACAACATAAAAAGCATGTTAAAATGTAAGTCTCAAAATTTAAACTTCAATATAAACCATTTCGTCTATAGAAACTATTGACCAACTAACAGAATATAATCCGATTACCCATTGTGATCTCAAGTATAAATTTAACCTAAGCAACATCAACTTAATTATCTTATTGCATTCATTTCAACTAAAATAAAATAACTATCTACGACTAGATCAATAGTATGGATAACGTATCCAGATCAACATCTCCATCCTAGTAATCACTTTCTGTTCTTCTGGGAATTATTTCTCGATCCAAGGTCCCGGAGCACAAATGTCAAACTCTCCTGAAAATACCGACATAAAAGTATTGTTGAACAAACGAAAGCTCAATGTATAGAAATACTAGCTAACAATATCATAACATATAATCATTGTCATGCTTTATCATAAATAAACATATCTTACCATTCATGTGCAGAAACATGTAAACATAACATCATTCATTCATGGCATGTTGAGACTCGTGACTTGTGTAGATATGTAAGACTTGTGCATATTCATGTAAGTTCATGTAATCATGTGTACCAATGCCTGTAAGATGATTCGATAATGCCTGTAACATGAATATTTCTAATGACATGTAACATGAATTATTCCCCCATGGCATGTAACATGATAGTCCCCCAATGACATGTAATCATGACGGTGCTTATGTTCGTGAGACATGTACTTGTAATACTTATCATGTGGTATAACATGTGCTTAAATGTCATGGTCAACCTTCATCTAGGTTATCCCTTAGATTCCGATATTAAACAATTGAAACTCCACCAAAGCCACTCATATAATGATGGTTAGAGAATTTGAGGCCGTTATTATCATTATCTAAGTATTAACCTATCCGAAATTTAACCAATCAATATACATGAATAATTAGGCATAATTTACGTGGAAGTCATATAAGAATACTTTATCCTACAAGTAATAGAGTCATTCACAATTTTCAGATTTAATCATTGTTCAACAATTCTCTTCTTTTAATTCCATTCATGTGTAAAACCCCATAATTCATCATTTTCTCCCATTTAAATCATAAGGACATAAGATTTACAGAAAAATCAACATAATATCATGCATAATCCTCATCATCGCCTTCCAATCACAATCATAATTTCAGAATATATAGAAAACCCAACATTCATCATCTCATCCGAAATATTCATCATAAAACTCCCTTAAAAATTAACATGCAATCCAGTCCTTAACATGATCAATAACATATAAACATCATTCTCATATCATGAAATACTTACAGCATAAATATTATTCAGTTAGAACAATGTATAGTATCTTCCTTGATCGTTTCCCTACGATCGAATCGCTTTAGAATTGGCTTGGGAGTGATCTCCAAGATTTTTCCTCTTCTCCTATAAAAACCCTTTGAGAAACCTTAGGTTTTTCTCTCCTTTGCTCTCTAATGAATCTTAGAATGATAGAAACCCTAAAGTCCACGAGTTAATGTCTTTATATAGGGATAAGGTAAATTAAAAATCACTAATTCTCGGAGTCCTTTTAGAATTAGGAAGTTTCCAGGAAAAATCTCAGTTGGGTGGTCGACTGGTGGCCTAGCGTTCGACCAGTCATGAAGGGTGGTCGACCGGTGGTTTGATCACTCTCTACCCGAAACCCCATCATTTTTTGACAGGGAGGGGGGGTCAACTGGGCTTGAGGGAGGTCGACCGATGGGGTTGACTTTGGTCAATTTTTGTCTTTTTCTTCTTCCTAACACTTAACCATTGACCCTAACACAGTTTAAAAATAAATGAGCATAAATTGACATTAATTGTAATGTCTGGAACATGATTCCAGATTCTTATTTAGTTTGCACAAGATTCAAGACAACCAAGTTTTGGGTCTCTACACATGCATAACACACTATCTTATATATTCCTTATATAAAGTAGCAACTTTGATTATTTCACTTGCGATAAGAATTGCATGCCTTGATTGATTCACATGCAAAAAAAGCTATAATAACTAATACGGACAATGGACACTCTCCCCTTGTCATGAATCCAAGTTGCATTGCCACCCTCGGAGGATCATAGTGACAAGATACTGATATGGACAATGGACACTCTATCTCTTTGCCGTGAATCCAAGATACATTGACGACCTCAGAGGATCGTAGGGATGAGGCACTGACATGGAAACTCTATCCCTTTGCCATGAATCCCATCTCCGAGCTGCATTACCACCCTCAGAGTATCGTGGGGAAGAAGGATTCGTAGTAGCACATTGCCCCACCTAAGATCTGAGGCACATCAAATCCCTCGAAAGTTCACGATGAGCCTACCACAATATCAAAAAAAGGAAAAATCCAAGGATATCGTATACAATATCTTGCACAAGAAATACGGTCATGGTGTGTCATCATAAAAACAAAACCTTAAGGGCAGGCAACCCGTTTACATCAAAAGGTCTTGGAGGGAAGGCATCCCATTTGCTTCCTAAAAACTTCTAACGGAGATATCAAGTGCCTAAGGGGAGGTAACCCATAACAACAAAGTAAAAAAGAAAAAAGAAAATAATTTATGTTCTCGAGCTTATCCAACCTTCTCCACCGACAATCTAATATGCACCTCAAGCCCAAATACCCCATCCTTCGTACCAGCCTGCCCTTCGACCCTAGCCAGCCTTGGTTGTACTTGTACCCATGACTCCTTCTGGGTCAAGAACCACCACTTGGGCAACCGAGTCAATCTCAATCACTGGAATCAAAGATTTCTGAGGCAGGAGGAGGCACATATGCCCGATCAGTTGTGAGTGTATCTGCAAAATCTGGTAGAGTGGGCGACGACACCACAAGAAGATCTCTGGTGGCCTCAAGAGAAGAAACTTTAAGTTGGAGGAAGCCTTGATCTCTAAGTTCCTCCAAGTATAGACAACGGGTCTCCTCCTGATCACTTTCCCCAATGGCTTTCAAGTCCGCTTGATACTGAGATTGTAGCTTGATAGGAAGCCCATCCATCTCCTCATGAAGCCTCTGCACCTAATCGTGTAGAGAATGAGTTTCTGACTTTGCTCTGGCAAAGTTTTAGTCATCCTTTCAACCTCAGCTTGAGCAAATCGGACATCATCCTCGAGCCCCTCCTCTTTTCCAGCCCTTAGAAATCTTGCACCTTGACCGACTTCAGAGTTTACTGATGTTCCATGCAAGGTTGACCCAGGAGCCTTTGATAGGCTGCAAAAACATGGAGTTGTAAATATGGCCAAACTAGACATCAGAGCAATGGTTGAAAGGATAAACCATAAAACGAGGGGGGCAAAGAGCTTATGCGGTTAAGGGCATAGGCATCTCGGTCCTCCTCGCACTCCTCTTAGTCATCTTATTTAGTGACGTCTAAAGAAAGACGAACGCCATCAACCATGGCAAAAGCCACCTAAGGCTCCTTCAGAGCATTATCCCACAAATTCACGGCCCTATCACCAATGATGAAAATCGACTCGAATATCGGTATCATGACCCTACCATCGCTTGGAACGACACCGGCCTCATGGAAATCAACCTCCTTGCGTTTGCCTATAACATGATTCTGTTTGGGAGTACAGACAGAAGGATTCATATCGGCTATAGACATACGATGTTTCTATTTCATAAACCGATGGAGTCTCGGGGAGGTTGGTCTTGGACTCAAGAGTTCAAAGTATAGGACCTAGACCTAGAGGCTCCAGCTCTGGCTGGAGCTCGAAGGAGAAGGGATTTATGAGGAGTCTTGAACAGAGGCCTCTCAGGCAGGGGAGCGATTGCTAGTAGACAGAGGATCGGTTCGGGAGGATGAAGTAGCCTTGGCCCTATCCAATCACTGATCTAGGGCAGCTAGTTCCTCACCCTTCGAAATAAAGTAACCTGACTCCCTTGCTAGCAACCAACCAATCTGTGCTTGCTCAAGTCCATTGAGCTCGACATGAAATTTGGTGGGAGCTACAGGGGGATCAAAATCATTAGCAAACACATGACCAGAAGACAAACTCTAAGTACCAATAAACGAGACTTTCCAACTAGTCTACTATCTAGGTCTCTACCTTGATGGAAAGCCTACGAGGATGTCTACAGAACGTTCACCCTCCATTCTCCTGAAACAAATAAGGAAACCAACTTCGAGTCCTCTAATCTCATCAGTAGGATTAATAATGAGGTAAAAATCCTTAGCCTAGACCATCAGATAGAAATAAGTCCCCTCAATCGAACACTTTCTGATGGAGTATAGGGACAGTATATGCCTAACCCCGATATAAAAACCATCCCAAATGTACCCCTCAACCTTAGTGATCAAGCGATAGAAGTTTGGGTGCATTTTCCCAGGTGCAAGCCACATCTCGGAAAGGAGATCCCTGATCAAAGGCGAGATGGAAAAATGAATACTAGCTTCTAACTGACTGAGATATACCCCAGTGCTTACTTTAAGAGAGCGTAGAGCGACAGGTGTGTACTCGAAATCTACCCTAACCCTTCTGGAATCCTAAATTTATTCTTAACCTTGACAATAAACTCTCTATCCTTGCTGACATTGAGAGGCAAGGTATTCCTCATGCCTCTTATTGAAGAACTATACTCTTTTGACAATATAAAAAATAAGAGTTGAAACAGACTTAACAACCAAAAATCATAGGAAAACAAGGAAGATGATGAGCAAAGAGAGAATACGAACGAAGCGAGGGGAAGGAAGGGAAATTCCGAATGCAAAGAAAGAAAAATAAGCATGCCATCCCCTACACATGTAGAAATGAGCGAAGTTATGAAAAATTGAAAGCATCCTCACACCTAGCCAGTACACGTCGGTGGACCGAGATGCCTATGCCCTTAACCGTTGAAGCGTCAATAGTCACATCCCAGTAGACAAAATGATGATCTATCTTCGCAACATTAAATGAGCACAATGATCAAAGCCTTTTGTGCACGAGAGAAGACACGTTGACTACACTGCCAACTGGATGAGACCCCACAGACCGTTTAGCTTCTTAGAGCCTTAGGTAATCGCAAAGGCCCTGAGAAGGAGGGCATTTTTAAGGGTAAAAATTGGTAAATGTAGCTAATGACAACTGGTAGAACCAATAGCTCTGATTAGACCAAAAGACCCGCCCTGATCATCACATCCGACCCCAATTTGTACGTCAAATTCGAGGCAAAGCTCAGGTCAGGATATACAATCCCAACTCCACCCCCAGCTTGGAGAGTCCAAGGTGAGGACACCTCAACCTCCAAACCATTAAGAGAGCAGTCCAACTCAATCCAATTCCGAAGATCTCGCACCAGATCATAGCGATCTCATTCTAAATATGGAATTCAATCTGCAACCTCACTGACAAGGACAAACGTGGAAGGAAAGACAAATATTTCATGAAGGGAATGGAAATAGAAAGGCCACTAGCCAACCCTAATGAATCCACTATAAATACAAAGTGGGAGAACAAAGAAGGGGATCCGAACCCTCCCGAACTCAAACATACTTTTGAGTCTCCATCCTCCCAAAAACCCTGTAACTCTTTCCCTCTTCTTCTTCCTCCTTTTAACCATTCTATTATTGGTTTTTCATCGAAGTGCATTCATAGGTCAACCAGTCAACCCAATCCAAGGAACAAGGAACAGAGTGGCTATCTAGACGCACGCATGGTATCGCATGCAGTAGAGTAGATTTTTTTTCCCACAGTTAAATTGGGTTGGCCTTTTCTAGTGGGTGGAATGCTAGCGGATAAAGAGTCCAAATTAGGGGTGGGCATGAGCTCTTCGAACTCGAAACTCGATAAAAGCTCAACTTGGCTCGATTTACTTAGCAAATAAGTTTGAACACCATTTTGAAGTTCGTTTGGTAAACAAGACAAGCTTGAACACCTTTGTACTCAGCTCGTTGAAAGCTCATATATATATATATATATATGCCAGCAAATACCCCGTGCGATGCACGGAAATGACAAGAAAAAAATAATCCATTTTCATGAATAACATCATAAATATTCTTCCACAATGCAATTATTTCACAAGAAAATACTAAATTGTTAAAAATAATCAAGAGGATTAAATTAAAAAAAAATTGGATAGTATGAATAGAACATGAAAAATGAAAAAACAAATAAATAAATATATATATATATATGTAAGGAGAAATATACAATTGAAGAAAAAATATAGTAAATACGTCGTAATGGTGGGGATGGAGAAAAACCCTCATAATAGTAGGTGTTGTTGTTGTCACAAAGAATGCCACAATTGCTCAAAGTGTAGAGTTCATTTGTCTGGTTGCCACTGAAAAGTCAAGTCGGATAAATCCATGAGTCCATCATCTCTCATAATTAACTACAATGGCACGTCTAATGCAAGTAAATATGTGCTCTGATAATTTTTTTTTACTAAACCTGCACCCACCATCTCTGATCGAGTGCACCCAAATGAGATAACTTTTTGGGTATAGATTTGCATAAAAGTTCTCTTTTAGTATAAAAAAAAACCTGGGAGAAATGATGGAGAATAAGGAAGAGGAGAGACAAGTGGGAGGAGGATTTATTGAGAATGATAGAATAGATGATTAAAGATACGTGAGTGGGAGAGAGAGAGACATGGGGTGGAGTGTCCGGTGAGGATGAGAGAATAGGTGTAAAGATACGTTAGTAGGAGGGAGGGAAGGAGAGAGAGACGTGGAGTGAGATTGTGTTAGAAGAAAGAGAAAAGTAGTTGTGGGACTCTATAACTACCCAGTTTAAACGGAGAAAAATATGGGAATTGGTAACTACCCATAATTTGAAGGAGATAACTCTAACAATTGTGTTCTTTGAAGGGGGAGAGAAATATGAGAATTAGTTGAAGGTGTCATGTGCTGTGAGATTAAGGGTGTCACGTCAGAACCCTAAAATCTCTCTCTACACTTTCTCTGTCTCTATCATTATTATCTCTCTTTATCACTCTTATCCCAATCCCTTAAAATAGGGAGAGAGAGTTATCGGTTGAGATTAGAGATAGAGTCGGAGAGAGAAAGGATAAGAGATAGATACTGTTGGATGAGCCACGTGGTATACTTAAAATAAGACTCCAAGGATTGTTGGGATTGAAGATTGGAGAGCAAAGAGAGCGGGTTAGGTGACACTTATTTCTTTATATTATAGATATCTACTATGTTATACTATAAAGAAAGAAGACTTTCTCTCCTTGCTCTCCAAACTTCCATCCCTCCACTCTTATAAGTTCTATTTTAGAGATGACACGTGGCTTTCTCCTTAATCCCCACCGTTCAGGTTTGGGACCCACTATCTCATCCTAAAGCCCTCTTTATCTCCACTATTCTAGAGTCATCTCTTATCTCCAACTCTTGGGGTGCATTAATTTAAGTTTAATACTAAAACACTTATGATTTCCTATTAAATATTATTAAAATAATAATGAATTATTATTATAATATCAGTTAATTAATACAAATAATAATTTCTATCAAATAGAAATAAAATTATATTATTAAAAATAAAATTTATTAAATATTCTTAACATATATTACTTAATATTTGAATAAATAAATAATAATATTTAATTTTAAATATTCTTAAATTATTACCCGTGTATGCACGGGTCTCTACTAGTATGTATATATATATATATACACTAGTAGAGACCCCGTACGATGCACGGGTGTGAATAAAATAAAAATCTCTACATCTCTCTTTATCCCTCTTATCACAATCTCCTAAAATTTCTGTCTACATTCTCTCTCTCTATCCTTCTTATCTCTCTCTTTATACCTTATCATAATCTCCTAAAATTTCTCTCTACATTCTCTATCTATCCTTTTCTCTATCTCTCTTATCACAATCTCCTAAAAAAATTTCAATGATTTTTGAATTGTGAAGAAAACGTATGTATCCCCTAAAATCTCTCCAATAGTTTTTGAATTAAGAGGAAGACGTGTGTGAGAGAAAAAGTTAACTGTTCAGATTTAAAAAAGGGTGCCATGTGGCATCCTTAAATAGAATTCATAGGATTCCTGGGATTGAAGATTGGAGAGCAAAGACAGGGGTTAAGTGACACTTATTTCTTTATATTATAGATAGATATATAAATTGAGAGGAAGACGTGTGTGAGAGAGAGTTAACAGTTAAGATTTTTTTAAAAAGAAAAAGGTGTCACGTGACATCCTTAAGTGGCACGCTTAAAATAGAATTCATAGGATTCCTGTGATTGAAGATTGGAGAGCAAAGAGAGGGGGTTAGGTGGCACTTAATTGTTGGGGGTTAGGTGACACTTATTTCTTTATATTATAGATAGATATATTAAAATAAATGTAAATATATAATCTAAATACTTCAATTAAAATGTTATTTTTTAAAATTAAACATATTTTATACATTTTTTAAATTAATTATATTTTAATTAAACCCGTTAAAAGCTCAAGGTTGATTTCCCTATTTATAAACGAGTCGAGCCGAGCTTGACACCCAACAATAATGCCCGACTTGATAAAAGCTCAGCTCAATCGGCTCGGCTCCATACCCACCCCTTCCAAACTCTCACATGGAAAGTGAGCAGAATGAGTTGCTTTGCCCGTGAGAGTTTGGAACTTTTTATTTTGGACTTCTAGAATTTAGGCCTCAATGCACACCAGAAATGTCAAGTGTTAGTAAAAAAAAGTGTCATTTTCTATTGCATTACTACTTTTTATTTTAAAATCAATTGGGATACCACAAGTCAAATGAAGTTTTGAAACCAGTTTCTATTACATTACTACTTTTATTTTAAAATCAATTAGTATACCACAAGTCAAATGAAGTTTTGAAAAGTGAATGACATTAGATGCCAAACACATAGTGCGATTGGCTTTATTTTATGGGAAGTGAATTTTATGGGAAGTGATTGGAAAACTATCCATAGTACCTACTATTGGAGCTAGGCCAATTGATTAACAATTCAATGAAGCATAAAGTAGGATGGAATTTAAATTCCATCCATTACAATCACTGATTGGAAAACTATCCGTAGATCTTTTTTTTTTAATTGTTCATGAGATGAATAAATAAATAATTATTTTTTATCGAATGAGATTTGATAAAATAATTTTTTAAAAAAACTAGCATGGTGCGTTTTTTAATTTGTTTTTGCAATAAATAATTTTATTATTAAAACCTTTTAAATAATTGGATCATTTAAAATATTCGTTAATTGTTTAAAAATAATTAATGAATTTTTTTCTAATAAATAGATTTTATTCGAAAATTTTAAAACCCTATAAAGTGATGAGATCATTTTACTGTAATTGTTTTTATTTATTAAAAATAATTCATAAAACTTTTTTTAGTATGGAAGTTTGGTTTTATTTAATTTAATTGAAATGAAGTATTTCGGCCATGATAAGATCATAGGTATTTTATTAATTAAATATTAAACTTTCCTTTTTTGCTGATGAGATCATGTTTAGGATTTTCCTCTCATTCATTCTCTTGGTTTTTGGTTTTGATCTTTAATAATATCATAACCAATCTTGAATAATATTAGAATCAATCTTTAAGAAAAGATCTTGCATTTAATAAAAGAATAAAAGATCATAAAGTTTCAATTGGAAAGGCTTGATCAAGAAAGGTTCTGGGTATTTATTTTGTTTTGTTAGAAAAGTCTGAATAAATAATAAATATCACTTAAAGAAATTTAAGAAAATCCTATCCGGAATTTTAAAAATAATGTGTATTAAAAATTTTTGTTGGAAAATATAATGTTTTTATTATTTTCCGTTTTGATCTATATGAGATATAGATTTTTCCGAGCTCAATGATAATTGTTATCATTTTTTATTCTTTTAAAAATATCGGAAAAAGCACTCCATCACCATGTTGCATTTACTTGTATGAGATTATAGTTATGTGTCAATTTTATTAACTGTGATAAATTGTTTATCATGCATTCATATTAGAGGAGAATATCTAGTAGGTCTTGGCAATTTGTAAAGGGCAGATTCATTCGGTTTCCCTAATAAATGGCGAATAGAAATCTGGTTTTCCTAATGCTATTTATTTTCTGTATCATGCATTGGTCGAGGGTGGGCTATTTTTTGGACAAGACAAGTTGTCTCTCAGTTCCCCTTTATGCGAAAAGGATGCTGCGAGAAGGATCTCGAATAGATGATAAAAGAAGGGATCACGAAGCTATTTGCAAGTTGCCTTTATTCTTACCTCATTCTCTTACATTCATGCATTTTATTTTATCTGACCCATAGCAATTAATCTCATATAATCATTATTGTTGTTTTTTGTCATGAGATGATACTTGTTTAGTTTATCATGAGATGATATGAACTGCTGATTAGTCATGTTTTATTTTGTTAAAATAATTGCCTTATATATCATGTATATATTAGACTAGGGATAAGTCCCTAAGTATTATGATCTTCTACCATACACTATGTGCTCTTATAGTGGGAGTGTGAGTAAGCTGATAGGTCAAAGTCGGGCCTAATCCCTCTCACCATGTGAAAACATAGTGAAAACTTTATAAGCAAATAGTGGGAGCAACGATGCCAAAGCGTGAGCTTTCGCTAGGTGTTTATTAGGTTCATAGTGGGTGGGCACATGAATAAGAGATGTCATACAATAACGCCAAAGCATAAGTATAACATCCCTTATAGATCAAACAGAAGATTGAATGCTCCAAGATTCACATGATAAGATCTGTGAAAGTGGAGAAGATAAATTCTGTCTGCCTATTCAAGGCGATGTAATATTGCACCCAAAGGCAGGATTATATTAAGTCAGTAACTAGGTATTCAATGTCAATTATGCCAAAGCATAAGTATAACATCCCTTATAGATCAAACAGAAGATTGAATGCTCCAAGATTCACATGATAAGATCTGTGAAAGTGGAGAAGATAAATTCTGTCTGCCTATTCAAGGCGATGTAATATTGCACCCAAAGGCAGGATTATATTAAGTCAGTAACTAGGTATTCAATGTCAATTAATTCTTCCTATATTGGCAATACTATTAGAAACAAACTCATAATATAATAGTATTAAATGAATTCAATAGATCCCTAATACTATCTTTTTTTTGTCATTTGATTAAATTATAGCAGACCTTCACCCTCTAACTGAAATTTTACATGATGAGAAGTTAGTTGGAACTAACTATGTTGACTGAGAATTTAGAATATACTTGGTATTTTCTGCTGAGAAACTTGACCTATGTCTTACAACTCCTAAATCTATAGTTCTTTTGGATTCTTCACCTGATCTGTTGGCCGAAGTTTATCTATAGAATCGTTTTAATCAGAAAGCCAAAGATTGAGTGTTATCATCATTATCCAATATTCTTTATAATCATCATATGGATATGGATAATACTTTTGACATTTTAAAGCACCTTCATGAGATGTTTGGTGTAGAGAAAAATTTTACTCAACAAACAACATTAAGATCTCTTCTAACCACCACTATGATAGAGGGAACTCCAGTCAGATAACACATCATAATGATGATGAGTTATATTAATGAATTGGAGATGTATGGTGGAGAGATGGATCATATCACCAAAATCAATACAATTCTACAGTCACTCCCTCAGTCATTCAATTTGTTTGTAGTGAATTACAATATAAACAAGTATGAAATAACTCTCAGTGGGTTATTAGACTCACTATTGGCTGTGGAAGATCAGATCAAAAAGGATGTTGGTGGTGAAATTCTGTTTGTTGAAAGACCTATACCTCTGTTAATATCTGAAAAGAATAGAAAGAGAAACAAGGGTAAAGGAAAGTTTAAAGACTATAGGGGCAAGGCAAAAGTTGTCAAAGGTTCTTCAGGAGATGCTAGCAAGGATAACAAAGGCAAAGAAAAATGTTTCCACCGTGGCAAAATAGGCCACTGGAAAAGGAACTGTAGGACTTACCTCGCAACTCTTAAAAATGGTGGCACCGGTACTCAAGGTATGAGATGTTTTGAAGTACTAATTATTGTTGAGTCAAATTTTTTAGATAGTCCCCCTAATTCATGGTCTGTGGATTCTAGATCCACTGTACATGTTTGAAATTGTTTGTAGGGATTCAAAGAAACCAGAAAACCGACAAGACAAGAGCAGAAGCTTAGAGTTGGCTCAGGTGCAAATGTTGCAGTCAAGTCAATAGGCGTTTTTATTCTTTATTTACCTCAAGGAAAAAGTTTAATTTTAGAAGATTGTTTTTATGTGCCTAGTGCACACAGTAATTTGATTTCAGTTTCAAGACTTTTACATTGTGGTTACTTTGTCCTTTTTAATTCAATTGTTGAGATTAAGAAAGATGAAATGGTCTTAATTACTGGTAATCTTATTAACGGTCTCTATTTAATATTTTCTTTGATAAATAATGTAAGTCTGCTTAGTGACAATACATCATCATCCAAAATGTCTGGAATGAAGAGACATTGCATAGAGTCAACTTATCTTTGGCATAAGAGACTTGGTCACATTAATTTTAATAGGATCAAGAGGTTGGTAAAAGATGGTCCCTTTAAATTTCTCAAGATAGAACCACTCCTTACTTGCGAGTCATGTCTTGAAGAGAAGATAACCAAGAAGCCTTATCCTAAAACGGTGGGAAGAGCTAAAGAGAAGTTGAGACTCATACATAGTGATGTATGTGGTCCATTTAATATTATCGCGCAAGGTCAATACCGGTATTTTGTTACATTTACCGATAAATATTCTAAATATGGATATGTCTATTTGATGCAACACAAATCTAACATTTTTGAAAAGTTCAAAGAATTCAGATTAGAAGTTGAGAATCAAACAGACAAATCCATAAAGACACTTCGATCAGATCGAGGTGGTGAATACCTCACCAACGATTTTATGGATTACTAAAGGATAATGAGATTATCTTACAATGGCCAAGCCCTGCCTCACCTCAACAGAATGGTGTTTTTGAAAGAAGAAATCAGACCTTATTAGATATGGCTATGATGAATCATATCGATGTACCTTCCTATCTTTGGGGGTATGCTTTACAAACGGTCATTTATATTCTGAAACGAGTTCCTTCTAAATCAATACCGGTTACACCCATGAATTGTGGACTTGGCCAAAACCTAGTTTACAACATCTAAGGGTATGGGGTTGTCCTGCGCATGTTCGCAAGCTCGAACCTACCAAATTGAAATCTAAAACAGAAAAATTGAATTTTGTAGGGTATCCAAAGGAAACTAAGGGTTTCTATTTCTACTCCAAGGCAGACCAAACAATTGTTGTTACGAATCATGCCTCCTTCTTGGAGGAAGAAATGGATCTGTAAATCCAGAAATAGGTGTTGGCAAATTCCGTGATCTTTAGATAGGTCATGAGTGTTGTGTCTTGTTCAACTTGTCGGAAGAGTTAAAGTTTCAAGAAGACTGAAGATATTGAAGAAAAAGCTTCTACTCCGGATCTAGACAGGTAATGGATTTAGAGACCCCTACCTAGGTTGGATTTGACTTAGATAACTCTAAACATACCTAAGAGAATAGTTTTAAGCCTACCAAAGAGGTTTGATCTAATTTGAATCAAATAAAAACAAAAGAAAAATGTTTAGGCTGAAATTCTGTCTCAACCGATCGCTCGGTGTTGCGACCGATCGCTCGGTGTTGCGACCGATCAATCGGTGGCCTACCGAGCGATCGGTGGCTATCGACTGGTCAAAAACTTTGTATGGGGTATTTTTCCAGAGAAACTATTTTTAACTGATCTCTCAGTGAAAGTAGAGATCGATCGGCTTTAGACCGAGCGATCGGTCATAAGCACCGATCGATCGGTCCTCGTAAACATAATTTTATTTTTTTTTGGACTCTTTTCTAAACCCTATATAAACAACTTTTTGGAGACCTAATTCGTATCTTTGTTTATTTTTGAAAGAGTAGAGGTCTGAGAAACCCTTCTAGGGCTTTTTCCATTGTTCGTCATAGATCTTTAGTGATCCCTCCTTTTTCAATCATCCTAGAGAATGCAAGTATAGATCTATTCGTTTGATCTTGCATTGTGTGATCTCAGATCTGTTTGAGATCCCTCTAAGGTTTGAAGCTTTCTAAATTGATTCACAACCCTACACTTCGTGTGTGTGTCCGGTGTATGATCCGGAGTCTTCGTGGAAGGAGATCGATCGTGTGTGATCGTGGTATTGAAGTAGCTTGAGAAGATTTGGTCGGTTAGGAACCGAAGCTGCTACAGCGGAGATCGAACCTGCTGGTTCGTGGAAATCAAGAGTAAGATTCTGTACCTAGGAACGTCGAGTCCGGTTTGGGTAAGGTCTTGTCTTGTACTTGAATTCTTCTTATAGTGAAGTTTGTTGCTGGACGAGGTCCCGTGGTTTTTTCCCGTAAGGGTTTTCCACGTAAAAATCTGCTGTGTTTGATTTGTGTGGATTGTTTGTGTGAATGGTTCATTGATTTCTAATCTACTTAGATAAAAAATTTAAAATTGGTTAGAAGTTCTTAGATAGACCTATTCACCCCCCCCCCCCCCCTCTAGGTCATAGAGATCATTGATCAGAGTAATTTCAATTGGTATCAAAGCTTGTTCACCTTTAAGACTAAACCCTTGAGTGTGATCCTGTATATCTTACTCTGTGATCATGAGTACTCTAAGAGAGGGCGGTTCAGTCTCTCGTCCCCCACTGTTCGATGGGAATAATTACGCATATTGGAAAGCCCATATGAGAGCTTTTCTCAAATCGATTGACGAGAGAATTTGGATGTCTATCCAAAATGGGTGGACTACGCCTGTGAAAACTCTAGGTGATTTGATTGTCGTCAAATATTCTAATGAATGGACCAGAGAAGAGCTTGAGACAAGTGGTTGGAATACTAAAGGACTCAATGCTATCTTTACTGCAGTCACAGCTGAGGAATTCAGACGAATTTCTTCATGTGAAACAGCAAAGGAGGCATGGAACATACTAGAGATTACCCATGAGGGTACGACCACTGTTAAAATCTCAAAACTCCAAATGTTAACCACCAAATTTCAATATTTGAAAATGGAAGACGATGACATATTTGATGAATTTTATGCAAAACTTAGTGACATTGTCAATGCTAGTTTCAACTTAGGTGAAAGATTAACTGAGTCCAAGATAGTTAGAAAAGTCCTTAGATCTCTACCTGAGAGATTTCAACCCAAGGTCACTGCTATTGAAGAGAGTAAAAATGTTGACTCTCTGAAGATTGAAGAATTAGTTGGTTCACTCCAAACTTATGAACTCAATCTTAGACCATCCAAGAAAACCAAATCTTTAGCCTTGAAATCAATTAAGGAATCTTTGGATGACGATAACAGTGATGAAGAGATGGATGAGGAAGAAATGGCACTCTTCATTAAAAAACTTTGAAAATTTTTTAGAACAAAAAAGAGGTTCAATCCCAAACAGGGAGGAAAATCTTTTGAGAAGTCAAAGTCTAAGCCCTGGGAAATCAAGAAAAATTCCAAGAGTGGTGACAAGAAACCCCAAGGTGTTCAATGTTATGAATTTCATGGCTTCGGTCATATTTCACCTAACTGTCCTAACAAGAAGAAAAGTAAGGGCAAGGTGATGAATGCCTGTTGGGATGATAGTGATTCCGAGAATGAAAAATCAGACAGTTCTTCTTTTAGTGAAGAAACTGATAATCATACTACTTTCACTGTGTCCCTTTCTGGGATTCTTGAGACTACCTCGTTAGTTGATGAGAAGGATAGAAGTGATGAAAGTAGTCACGCTGAGTCAAGTGGAGATACTGAGAAGAGTCATACTGACTCTGAAAGTGATGAAGATTTGAAAACAACTTATGATAAGTTGTATTCTGAAAGTTTGAAACTGACTAAAGCAAAAATCTCTTTGAGCAAAAAACTCAAAATCATTCAAAATGAAAGAGATACTTGTAAACTAGAAGCAAAGGAGATGAATGCTCTAGTTAGTCAGCTTGAAAATGAGAAAGAAGTTTTTTCTGAAAAAGTTAAATGTCTTTTGGAAGAAAATGTCTCATTGACTAATGTTGTCAGAAGATTAGAAGTTGAAAGAGACACTTCCTTGAAAGAAGTTGAAGAGTCAAAGACTCAATTAGTGGAGCTGGAATCTTTAAAAGATTCTCTTGTCAATAAGGTGAAATTTCTTGAAAAAGAACATCATATAACCCTTAAAGACAAGACTGACTTGATTTAGAAGGTCTATATTCTTGAAAAAGAAGTAAGAATGTTTGGAAATACTAGCTGCCTAGATGAATTAGTTAGAAAATATGGATCAAATTCTAATAGATCTGGGATAGGACATGCTGACACACCAGCTGGTCCTTTAGCTGTTGGTACAATGGCTAGTGCTGTGTTTGAACCAATACATTCTGATCCTAAAATGAATGTACCTTCCACATCAAGTACTAAGGCTTATACAAATGTTGTAAAGCCTAGAAATGCAGCTCATAGGGTGAATGCTTTGAGGAATCAAATTCCTTTTAGAAGAAATCTTCCTCCTTTTTCTAGATTCATACCCACATGTCACTTTTGTGGTGTGAGAGGTCACATACGACCAAACTGTAATGCGTTTAGAAGAGCTCCCCGAAATGGTTCATGGAACCAAAATCAAAGTCAAGGGAATCTTAAAATGCAGATTTAAGTTCTGGCTGAAAAATCTAGAATTTTGAGCGAAGATGTCAATAGGATAGCTCAAATGTCTAGAAATGAAAATGGTCCATTAACTCCTTATGATTACTCAAGAGGAAAGAATGTGACAAATCATTATGCTAGAACTGAACAAAACAGAAAGAGGTCTAAGAGGTCTAAAAAGAAAAAGGTCTCTACTACACAGAACAATATTCAAATGTGTAAACAAAGTTTAAGAACTGTGTATGTGAGAAAGGATGATCTTAAGTGCTTTGTCATTCATACTGCCTTTAAAGCACAAAACACAGAAATGTGATACTTTGACAGTGGGTGTTCTCGGCATATGACAGGTAACAAGTCCTTATTTACTCAATTTGAGGACTGTCCAGATGGGACTGTTACTTTTGGCGATGGAAGCAAGTCATTAGTTAAAGGGAAGGGTATCATCGATTCACCAGGCATACCAAAATTGAAAAATGCCTTGTTTGTTGAAGGACTAAAAGCTAATTTGATTAGCATAAGTCAACTATGTGATAATAACCATGCTGTGCACTTTACCCAAAATAAATGCTTAGTCATTAATGGTAAAGGTAAGTGTGTTCTAGAAGGGTTGAGAACCACTGACAATTACTACGGCTTAATCCCTAGTACTAATTTCTCAAATGTCTGTAATAGGGCTAAAATTGAGGAAGTTGATTTGTGGCACCGTAGGCTAGGTCACATGAACTTCAAAGCCCTATGCAAAATTTCAAAGCAATAATCTAGCTTCTCATTTCTGGGCTGAAGCAGTGAACACTGCTTGTTATATAGTTAATCGAGTTTTTCTAAGGCCTGGAACAAAGAAAACCCCATATGAGTTGTGGAATAACAAGAAACCAAGTGTTAAGTACTTTCAAGAATTCGGAAGTAAATGCTATATCCTAAAAGATAGAGAGCAACTGGGCAAATTTGAATCCCGGAGTGATGAAGGAATATTTCTTGGATATTCCACAAACAGTAGAGCTTATCGAGTGTATAACTTGAGAACCTCTACAATTATGGAGTCCATCAATGTAGTTGTGGATGACTCTGGTGTTGAAAATGTGCAACTTGAGGATGATGATAATGCTGGAAATGAAAATTTGAAACTTCTTCAACTCCACTTATTACTAAGCAATCATCTCCATTAAAACCCACACATCCAAGGGTCATAAGTCCTCACACCTCCACAGATATAATTGGTGATCTTGAAAGTGGAGTGAGAACAAGGAAACAAATTGAAAATGAAGTTAGCTACATTTGCTATACTTCATCTTTTGAACCCAAGAATGTAGCTGAAGCCCTTGCAGATGATAATTGGATCAATGCAATGCAAGAAGAGTTACTTCAGTTTACTATGAATGATGTTTGGTATTTAGTACCTAGACCTAACAATACAAATGTGATAGGTACCAAATGGATTTTCAAGAACAAAACTGATGAAAAATGTACTATCATAAGAAATAAGGCTAGGTTAGTTGCACAAGGATACACCCAAATAGAAGGCATTGACTTCGATGAGACATTTGCTCCTGTAGCCAGGCTAGAATCAATCAGAATTCTTCTAGCTGTGGCTTGCCATATGAAATTCAAGTTGTTTCAAATGGATGTTAAGAGTGCCTTTTTGAATGGTATTCTACAGGAAGAAGTCTATGTGGAACAACCAAAAGGGTTTGAAGATCCACATCACCTTGATCAAGTTTATCGATTAAAAAGGGCCCTCTATGGTTTAAAGCAAGCTCCAAGAGCTTGGTATGAGAGGTTGACTACTTATCTCTTAGAAAAGGGATTTTCGAGAGAGGGAGTAGACAGAACCCTTTTTATAAAAAATGTGAAAGGTGATATTATCATCGCCCAGATCTATGTTGATGACATTGTGTTTGGTTCCACATTAGACTTACATGCTCAATCATTTGCTGAAAAAATGAAGAATGAATTTGAAATGAGCATGGTAGGTGAGCTGAGTTTCTTCCTTGGTCTTCAGATCAAGCAATTTGATTCTGGGATCTCAATATCTCAAATCAAATATGCTAAAAATCTGGTGAAGAAATTTGGTATGAGTTCTGCTAAGCATGCTAGGACTCCTATGAGTTCTACAACAAAACTTAGTAAAGATACTTCAGGCAAGGATGTTGATCAAACTTCTTACAGAAGCATGATTGGTAGTTTGCTCTACCTAACTGCTACTAGACCAGACATTGCCTTTAGTGTTGGAGCATGTGCCCGCTATCAAGCAAGCCCAAAAGAGTCTCACTTACTTGCAGTCAAGCGTATCATTCGATATGTAAGTGAAACTCCATCATTTGGCCTCTGGTATTCTTTTGATACCAATGCCACAATAGTTGGATATTCCGATGCCGACTGGGCCGGAAATGCTGATGATAGGAAGAGCACCTCCGGAGGGTGTTTATATTGGAAACTGCTTAGTTGCTTGGCATAGCAAAAAGCAGAATTCAATTTCATTGTCCACTGCCGAAGCTGAGTATATAGCAGCTGGCAGTTGTTGTACTCAACTTCTGTGGATGAAGCAGATGTTGCATGATTACGGGATTGAACAAGGCACTATGACTGTGTATTGTGATAATTCAAGTGCTATCAATATTTCCAAAAATCCCGTTCAACATTCTCGCACAAAACACATTGACATTAGGCATCACTTCATTCGTGATTTAGTTGAGCAAAATGTTGTGTGTATTGAGTATGTCCAAATAGAGAAACAATTTGCAGACATTCTCACAAAACCCTTAGATTCCCTTAGGCTTGAATTCCTTAGGAAATCCATTGGTTTGTGCGGAGTTGAGTGATGGTGTGTTTTCTTCATAGCCTATGTGTTATTCTTGTTGGATTTTAAGTCATAGAGCTATTTTTTGTTGTTTTATTTAATTAATAAAAATCCAAAAACATTCAAAAAATTGAAAAATGTTGCAAAAAATAATGTGTTTGTATAACCTTCTTTCCTATCATTATGCTTAAAGTTATTCCCTTGAAATCATAATTGAATATTAATTCCAAGGATAAATTTTTCATAGGATTGAGTAAATAAGGATAGTTCAATTATTAGTTCTATCTAGTGATTTAAAATGGTCATGGTCACCAATCTCAGTTAGAGTTGAGTAAACAATGATGTTATGTGTTGCACATGCACTCTAACTGATTTTTGAGATGGTATTAGTTCCTATTTATAGATTCTAATATTATATCATATGGTTCTCTAGTTTAATCAAATCTAGTATAACCAAAGTGATTAAAATTCCATAAGGTGAGCCCCCTAGTTTTAAAAAAATTATTGACATGGAAAGGACTACCTTTGAGTTTGTGTGATAGCTTCTAGTGAATGCAAATAGTGAGAAATGGCTACCTAGACAAATAATAGGTATCTATATGGGTTGCTAGTGTGAAAGCCCCCACTGTCATTAGAGAGGGCTACCTTCCCACTTGAGTGAAAGTCACCAATATCCAAAGAAAAGATAATGTGTAAAATTTGATCATAAACTGAAATAACCTTATAGATCAAATTTGGGGTAAACATTGCTCATCATAATTCTATGGATGGTTCTTGGTTTTAATTCTAGTTTTTGAACATTCTAGAGTACCTTTATGCTATAATGTCAAAATCTTGTTTTGTAGATGAAACCAATCCTCAGAGTCATGTTATGAATTTTTAAAATTACACACACATTACTTCTGAGCGTTTATTTACTCTAAATGTGGATTTGATGCAAAAATCAAAATTAATCACTTGTGGAAACTAAAAGTTATTAACATAATCCTTATTCATAACTATTCTGTAAGATACATTCTTGGTTAAATATTTTTTATGATTTTGATGAAATAAATGTTTGCATAAGTGCATAGTTATTAGGTGATTTTGAGGTGAAAATGAGTTTAAACCTTGCTTTGTTTGAGGGGGAGAAAAATGGTTATAAGTAAAAATTTTCAGAAAATTTTCCAGACCACAGATCGCTCGGTGTTAATGACCGATCGATCGGTCTTTCGTGAATAGGGTTATAAAACCCTCATTTCTCAGTTTCCTATTATTTTGTTCTACGAACTCTAGAGCGATCCCTCGGTCCCTTCTTCTCCAAATCTCTCTTACGTTCATCTCTTAATACTCCAAGGGTCTCCTAGCATCTAAAAAGGTAATCTTTAATCATTTTCTTGATTTTGGTTTACTTTTCACATCTAGGGCATCAAAAATTCATCATGATTTTCTCATACTCCTTAGTTATTCTTGCATTCCTCATGTCCGGTGTCTCTAAACGCCGGAGATTGGTCCTCAACAACCAAGAGGACCCTCTAGAGGAAGAGGAACAAAATGAGCCATACTCTTTCACTCCAATAGGACATGGGATTTCAATAGGGGATCGACCAATCCGTAGAATGGTTGATTCTACTACTGAAAATCGCCAAAAGTCTTTGGCAGATAAAACCCGGAAACAAAAGGGAAAAGCTAGTTCATCTTCAAATGTTCTATTAGGTCCCTTCATTAGCCCTAGTGCTGCTCGGCTTTATAGTGAGTATTTTAGTAAAAAAGGTGTTATGGTTGAAAGGAGCATTAGAATTTCAGATTTTGGTGATTATTACCTTTCTAAGCTCATTACCGATCGTCACTGGGAAGGTCTTCTCACTTTATCCGGTCCTGCTCCTATTCAGTTAGTCCAGGAATTTTACTCAAATTTCTCTAAAATCAACTCTAAAACCTGGTCTTTTATATCTCGATCTTTAGAACAATCAGTTTTGATAAATCCAAATGTCATTGCTAAATTTCTTGGTTGTCCTCGAGTTCCAGATGCCTATTATCCTTATAAATACAAGAAAGATGAGGATAAAGAATCTATGAACAATGTAGTCACCTTTCTTTGTGGTGCTCCTACACTTTGGGTTGGTTCCTTAATAGAAGTAACAAAACTCACTAGGGATGCAAGACTTGTAAACCTAGTAATGAGTGCTAATATCCACCCAAAGGTTCATATTGCAGACCTTAGGGAAGATAGAGCTCGATTTTTATTCAGTCTCCTTCGTGGACATGATATTGACCTTGCAACACACATAATTGATTTGATGATTCAAGCCCATCAAACTCAAACTGTGGTTGGAGCTCTTCCGTTTGGCTCCCGGATTACTAAACTCCTTGGTTCTCAAGGGGTTATTGCTCCTCCTGGTGTTCCTACCCGTAATCCGAAAGGTCCAATCAACAAAAAGACCATCGCTCAGAGTTTCTCTCATGCTTCAGTTCGAGATATTGATGAGGAAGCTGATTTTGGTACCGGATCCTCTCATCCACCTCCAGCCACGATTGATGATCAAGCCAAAATGATGAGAGAGATGCAGATGGATCTCTCGACGCATATTTCATCCCACCAGGAGTTCACCACAGAGATCCGTAGAAGACTTGGATCACTCGATGCAGCAGTGCTGGGAGTACAGAGAGATGTTCGTGATTTTAGAGCTTATTATGAGTCTCATCTCACTTCAGATGATGAGGAGTGATAGTTAGTTTGATGTACTAGGATACTTCTAATGTTTCACTTTTATATTTGGGAGTTTACTGTAGTCCTAGTATTAGATTGAGACATTTGATGCATTTTGTATTGGTTGTACTCAGTACAAACCTCTTTTGGATGTTCTTGATTTGAATGCATTTGAGATGATGTTTGATATTTTACTCTAATTTTCTGTTATCTCATCTCTTATACTGATTTTGCCTTAATTCTTTCATTCCTATTCCGCCTTTGGCATTACGAGCCAAAAAGGGGGAGAGTAGGTATTTGTGATAGATGATGGTTAATGGAATGGATATGTTGCTCTATAGATAAGGATATGTTGCTTTATATGTTGCTCTATAGATAAACCTGTTATGCTCAATGATGCTCTATTTTTTCTTTGAATATTATTTCCCATGCTTCACAGGTTTTTGGTTGAGCTTGTGCAGGCAAACAGGTTCTCAGATTGTTGAAACATGACAAATTGAATGTCATGAAATTTTTTTTTGTCATGTAAAGGTTCACTTTTCCATTTTTGAATCATTTGGGAAAATTTGAACCCAGTAAGTGAGTTAGTCTTGTTTTGTCCCGGAATTGCCAAAGGGGGAGATTGTAAATCCAGAAATAGGTGTTGGCAAATTCCGTGATCTTTAGATAGGTCATGAGTGTTGTGTCTTGTTCAACTTGTCGAAAGAGTTAAAGTTTCAAGAAGACTGAAGATATTGAAGAAAAAGCTTCTACTCCGGATCTAGACAGGTAATTGACTTAGAGACCCCTACCTAGGTTGGATTTGACTTAGATAACTCTAAACATACCTAGGAGAATAGTTTTAAGCCTACCAAAGAGGTTTGATCTAATTTGAATCAAACAAAAACAAAAGAAAAATGTTTAGGCTGAAATTCTGTCTCAACCGATCGCTCGGTGTTGCGACCGATCGATCGGTGGCCTACCGAGCGATCGGTGGCTATCGACTGGTCAAAAAATTTGTATGGGGTATTTTTACAGAGAGACTATTTTTAACTGATCTCTCGGTGAAAGTAGAGATCGATCGGTCATAAGCACCGATCGATCGGTCCTCGTAAACATAATTTTATTTTTTCTGGACTCTTTTCTAAACCCTATATAAACAACTTTTTGGAGACCTAGTTCATATCTTTGTTTATTTTTGAAAGAGTAGAGGTCTGAGAAACCCTTCTAGGGCTTTTTCCATTGTTCTTCATAGATCTTTAGTGATCCCTCCTTTTTCAATCATCCTAGAGAATGCAAGTATAGATCTATTCGTTTGATCTTGCATTGTGTGATCTCAGATCTGTATGAGATCCCTCTAGAGTTTGAAGCTTTCTAAATTGATTCACAACCCTACACTTCATGTGTGTGTCCGGTGTATGATCCGGAGCCTTCGTGGAAGGAGATCGATCGTGTGTGATCGTGGTATTGAAGTAGCTTGAGAAGATTTGGTCGGTTAGGAACCGAAGCTGCTACAGCGGAGATCGAAACTGCTGGTTCGTGGAAATCAAGAGTAAGATTCTGTACCTAGGAACGTCGAGTCCGGTTTGGGTAAGGTCTTGTCTTGTACTTGAATTCTTCTTATAGTGAAGTTTGTTGCTGGACGAGGTCCTGTGGTTTTTTCCCCTAAGGGTTTTCCACGTAAAAATCTGCTGTGTTTGATTTGTGTGGATTGTTTGTGTGAATGGTTCGTTGATTTCTAATCTAATTAGATAAAAAATTTAAAATTGGTTAGAAGTTCTTAGATTGACCTATTCACCCCCCCTCTAGGTCATAGAGATCATTGATCAGAGTAATTTCAGGATCTTCTTAAAAAGCTTGAATTTCATGAGATGAAAGACAACACATCCAATATCCCACCTGAACCTAATTCTTACACTACAAACTCTTCTAATTCAATTTCATTGAGAAGGTCTGAAAGAGTTTCAAGACCATCAGATAAACTTCAATATTACAGTAGTAAGGTTTATCTAGCTACCCCTAATGACGAGGATACAAATCCTAACACTTATCAGGAAGCTACATTAGATGTAGATGCATCTCAATGGAATAAAGCTATGAATGCTGAAATAGATTCCATGTATGACAACAGCATCTGCACTTTAGTAGATCCACCAGATGGTATAAGGCCCATTGGATGCAAATGGATTTACAAAAGGAAGAAGGGTGCTGATGGAAACGTGTAGACCTATAAAGCAAGACTTGTTGCAAAAGGTTACACTCAAATTCAAAGAGTTGATTATGAGGATACCTTTTCACCAGTAACTATGCTCAAATCCATCAGAATATTGCTAGCTATAGCTGCACACCATGACTATGAGATATGGCAAATAGATGTCAAAACTGTTTTCCTAAACGGAATGTTAGAAGAAGACTTCTATATGAAGCAACTTGAGGGCTTCATTGCTCCTAACTAGGAGAACATGGTATGCAAGCTAAACAAGTCAATATATGATTTGAAATAAGCTTCTAGAAGCTGAAACTAAAGATTTGATCTTTTGATCAAAAAATTTGGATTCCAAAAGAATTTAGAGGAATCTTGTATTTACAAGGACAATGGGAGAGTGGTAGTATACCTTATTCTCTATGTAGATGACATCCTACTCATTGGGAATGATATAGGAATGTTGTCATCAGTCAAGATTTGGCTTTCTCAATATTTCTCAATGAAATACTTGGGAGAGGCATCCTATATTCTCGGAATTGAGATCCTGAGAGATAGAAAATACCGGATGTTGGGATTGAGTCAAACTTCCTACATTAACAAGATCTTGTCAAGGTATAGTATGAGCGATTGTAAGACAACTCTCATTCCTTTTAGACATGGTGTTACTTTATCTAAAAAGATGGCTCCTATGTCAGCTGATGAGATCGAGCAGATGAAGAGGTGCCTATATGCTTCGGCAATTGGGAGCCTCATGTATGTCATGTTATGTACCAGACCGGATATCTGTCATGCAGTGGGAGTTGTAAGTCAGTTCCAGAGTAATCCAGGAGTCAATCATTGGACTGCAGTGAAGCACATCTTGAAGTACCTGAAAAGGACTAGGGATTATGTGTTTACTTTTAAATCTGAAAATCTCTGTGGAGAGGAAGTATCATCTCATTCGTGAGATTATTCAAAGGCAAGACATCATTGTTACAAAGATTAGGTCTCAACTTAATGTTGTTGACCCGATGACAAAAGTTTTATTATATAAAGTATTTGTAACACACTTAGATAGTATGGGAATGAAATCTATGTCACCGTGACTTTAAGGGCAAGATGGAGATTATTGGACATTATGCCCTAAAATGTCATTTAGATTGTAAGATTTTTATTTATTAGATTAATAAAGGCATCTTCTTTATCTATTGTGAATTTACTATGGGTAATTGACCAAGATCATGAGATATCGAACAAGGTCCCTAAGATATATTATAGGAAAGCTATGTGATTGGTTATGGACTGACACATGTAGATATAGCTTTCCAGTTCCTTATGCCTTATAAAGTCATAGCTATGGGTGAAGCTAGGCACTTCACTTATATGGCTGCCACAATGTTTAGATGTTCTCAATGGTTGAGAAGTAGTTTTATCTCAAACTATTGTAGTGAAGACTACACATCGGCATATGAGTGCTTAAATGTATATTGACTGATTGCATTAAATGAGAGACCTCTTGCATAAACATACTATCAAATAGTTGGTCTCTCATTCACATTGAACAGTTTTAATGATCCTTAGATCTGATAAGTTCATTTATAACTGAGCAGTGATCTGACTGTTTTGATTGCACTCAAGTACTCTCTACCTGAGAGACTACGATAAGGTGATAGTTGGATAATCAGAAAACTGTTCGAGTCATGATGAATTTCAAACAAGAAATTTATGCTCATTAAATTGAGAGATTATCCAAGTTCTAGGGTAAGACAGTACATTAAGCTTAAAGCCTATGCCAGTGATTTTGAAATCAAATATGTTTGAAATGTATTTTTAATAAAATATATTATACTTAATAAAAGATTTTCTCAAAAATGTTTGAACATGAAAAATAGTTTCTCATGGCTTAATCAAATGTCTTGAAAACTCGAATGATGTACAATAGGTTATGAATTAGATAGTATATTAACCTCGAAGGCCTATTAGGGATAATATTATTGGAAAGATCATTCGAATGCATTAGTTCATGTGGCCGGATCCTTATTGGTTTATATTATTTCACTGGGATTCAATTGCAACATGGATATCTCACGTCACTTGCAATTCCGGTGTCCTTTTTATTACAGGGTCAATGGGATAACACCGGATAAGCCAGGGTTAGAATGTCCCAGAGCAAACTGTGAAGATGCTCATAAAAGAAATACAAGTTCGCACAAATAGATTAAATGTTAATCTATAATAATGGATTAAATGTTAATTTATAGTTTAGATTAAATGTTAATCTAATTTAAAGGGATATAATAATAATTATTTGATCAACCAAATATAAGGGAATATGGATTTGACCCATATTCATAAAAAAACTCATATAAGATGAACCTTATAGGTGGGCCCACACCCATGGGAGATGACCCCAAAGTGGCACCTATTTTTGTGTTCCCTATGTTTAAGGGATTTTGGTTAGTAGATAGATAAACACTAATCTCTACTATGTAGCTCACCCCCCCCCCCCCCCCCCCCCCCCTTGTGGTTAATCTGGATTATATGATCCCTATTTTTTAAGGAATTGGTTATATCCATATTATTAAAGAATCCTTTTTTTGAAAAGGAAACTTAAAATAGAAGTTTTGTGATAACTAACTTCTTATGGATAAATTAGGAGTCTATTAATGATAAAGGTTATCATTATGAGACACTCTAAAGGATAATGATCAAGATATGGATAAGATCCACATCTATATATATATCCTAAGACCAAACCGTGTGAGGGTTAATGTTCATTATTATTCACAAAAAGAATTTTCGTGAGCTACAAGGGAGATCACCCGAGGATTTTCGTGAGCAAGGGAGATCAACCCGAAGGGATTTTCATGAACTTCCATGTGGGGTTCTAAATAGTTAGAACTCCATCATCATCTCCTTTTAATCCAAAGATTTTTTCCAATGATTATTTTGTTCTTCATAAAACCAAGGAAATATTCGAAAGCTTCGCGGAGATAGCGAAGAGCAAGGATCGAGCTTAGAATATTTCTTCAAGAAATCTCTACAAAGAGTTCTGAAGTTTTATCATTTTGTCTGACACCGGTGAACATCATTCACCGAGGTAATCTTCTTCTTTAATGTATTTAATATTAAATGTTTTCTATGGTGTAAATATTTTCGGGATTCAGTTTTCCGCATAATTTTTAATATGGATTCCCTTCAGGACCATACCCCACGGTAAGGTGGGTTGCAATGGGATTTTTACTCACGCATGCGCCCTCAGTGATTGGAACCACAGTCTGCCCCTTGAATAGTAATACAATTTCCTTCCACACTTGGGGTAGGACTGTAAACGGAGTGGATAGTGGTAAATATTTGAATTCTTATTTGATCGTATACTCGAATATCCGAATCCGAATAAATATCCGACGGATAGTAAAATATGATATTTGTATCCAACTCTGATTAAAATATTTGAATTCGAATAGTATCTGAATTATCCAATTACTTTTAAGAAAGTTTTAGAATATATAAATTAATATTTAAAAAGTGTACAAATATATAAATTTTTATTTTAAAAATAGTAAATTAATATTTTATCTCTATTTATATTAAAAATAAAAATTCAATGTATTAAATTATGTAAAAAAATATATATTTTAAAGGTTATATTAGTTTTATAAATTTAAAATATATTATTTATATATATTACATAATCGGTCGGATATTTATCGGATCAAATATACTAGTATCCTCATTCGTATCCGATTGGAAACGGATAGTAGAATTACTATCAGAATTCACTCAGCCAGATACATATTCGGATAATTATCCAACTACATGAATTCGATACGGATAATATCCGCATCCGTTTACAACCCTATCGGGGGTATTAAGTAACTTAAACTATAGAGCGTATTTGAATTTTCTTTTAAAGAAAGAACAATAAGAGCTTATTGCAAAATAAGGTTGTTTAGTAAATATCTAATCTAATGTTTAATTATTTAGTAGCGAGTATTTGCCATTGGATTTTGGTTTCCAGACAATTTGATCATCAACGTCATTTGAGTAAGAAAAGTATTGGGGAAACTCCTCCCATACCTCCCTGCAGATCTACTCGGTGGAGGGACCCATTAATTCCCCTGAATTAAGCTAGAAACCGTGGCAGACCAAGGAAGCCTTGCAACACACAACTCTTCAAATAAAATACCCTGGGTGCCACATTATTTTCTAGATCTAATCTAAATAGTTCTTATTAGATCATATAAGAGTTGCAAAATGCCCCCATTGGAGTCCATTTATAAATACTTTCAAGGATGATAAAAGGAGTGTCCCCATGTTTGTTCCATTGTATTTTAAAAAAAAAACTTTAGGTTTTTGTTTTTCCTTTTTTGTAACTTGGGGTGTCCCCAACCCTTTGGGTCAGGACTAATCCCAAGGATGTGACGTGAGCCCGCAACCCGCCACACCGGTTTGGTTTCCTTCTAGGTTATGGAAGCTTGGTTAAGGGCGTTTCTATTATTGGCAAGCCCTAGCCCATTGACATACCTAACTGGACGACACCACCACAGCTTTGTATTGCAGTTTGTAATCCGGAAATCCAAACAGCTATATATCCACTAAGGGCCTGTTTGGTATGTGGAATTCGGTTTAAAATTTAGAAAACTGGTCGAGTTCTCTATGCTCATTAGACCCAGTTCCCAAAAATTTGAACTCTTTTGAGGAAGTTCATAATCACATATTATGAAAACTTTGAAGTCCCACATTCTTTAAGGAAACAAAATTCTAGTAAAATGGGAAATTCACTAGTGAATCATAAATTCACACAATTTTTGAGTAAAAAGCAAAGAACACAACACTACAGAAGTACTCAAAACACTCCCATCATTCATCACATACCAATAAAACCAGATCTCCAAAACCTGATGTCTAACAACAATTCCTAAAACTAAAATTAATTTGTGCTCAATCAGGTCGTCCCCGGCAATGACACTCAACATGGAGGCATGTAATGAGGTTTGGGCTGCATTTGTGTTTTGCGGGTGGGCCCATTCTTCACTATAATCGCTGTTTCCATACCCCAACTAGCATGCCGTTCCAAATGACAGTGCATGAACCACACCCCTGAAAAAATCATCAACATTAGGATATACAAGCTATGTTTTAATGGCCAGAACGAGCCTTGAACCGGCTGGGCGACCAGTTCCATTTCGACCTGTCCGGATCAGCCGTGGCCTTTTATCATTTATTTATTTTTATTTTTTTTTACCGATTTTCATATTTAGATTAGTTTTAAAAATAGGCCTGTTGTGATGGTTTTGAGGACCGGTTGACTTGTCAATTCCTGATTTTACCGATTCAACCAGCCGGTCCGGTTTTCAAAACACTGTGTACAATAAATAGCTATTGTTGTTGTTGATGCTGCTGGTCAGAAAGAATCTGAGCCAAACCAGCCCCGCAAGTTCTAAGCCCAGTTATATTTTGGGCTGAACAAGGATCATATATTGGAGGCTGTAGGCTGGTTTAGACCTGTATATGGGGTCGAATCCATAAAAAGGCCAGGCTTTAGGTCCATTTGTTAAAAAAAAAAAGGAAAATTGGGCCCCGCCATCAAATGGTCCGCCCAAAATATTTAATACGGAGCCTAGGTCTAGAGAATTGTCTTGAGCTATATACTTGGGTCTTGGCATGGTCCTAGCCCTTAGGTCCAAAGACTGGTTGTGCTTACCTCGGTCCAGACCAAGCCCAATATATGTGCACCATTTGCAATTTTCATTGTTTCTCAGATTTTCTGTTATCCCATTACAGCCTCCTACAAAATAAAGCTAGTAAGCTTACCAGGATTGTCTGCTAGGAATCTGATGGCAGTCCATCCATTCTTAGGGACTCCAACGGTATTCACTTCAGGTGGATCAACCAAGTTATACCCTTTCGGGTCAGTCACATTGTTGAAGTTCCCGAACCCGGTTCCAACCAAATAAAAGTTGTACCCATGTAGGTGCATTGGATGATTCTCTCCTGAATTCAAGTTAGTCCCTTGGATAACAATCTCCACTGAAGAATTATACTCCACCACTATCACCTTAGTACCAAATGTTGGCGTCGAAAGATTACTCGCTAGCTCATCGGCCGTAAAATTGAAATAAAAAGGTGGCTCATTAGGGAAATCCGTATCGTAAATACCCCTGATTTTCCTATAGTAAGCTCCCAGTATGTCGATCGTCGGGGTCACGAAACTTATGTTGTTCATGCTAGAAAGAACTCGCGATCCATTGGGTCCGTCACACGAGTTGTTTACACAAGGGTATGTGTTTATTGAAATTGTAGTATAAACTCGAGTATCAACCTTTTTGGGGACAGTAATAGGGTGATCTTTACTCGCTAAACTCCTAAGACCACTGGTGAAGTTCGTCGCAGCCGCTGTGTCATTATAATAGGGAAGGTATGGTAAGGAAAGAGATGATGGAGCAGTGTAATTGCCCTTGTACTGTAGAATAGCCGTGGTTGTCGTGTTATCGAAAGGAACACCAAGGCCGCTCGAATAAGCACTAGCGGCCATGTAATATTGGCTTGAAGGCTGGTTAGCTTTTAACAGGATATCCATGGTTTGTCCTGGAGTTATCATGAGATAATCGACCGTTAATGGTTTAATGTAGGCACCGTCTGTTCCAACTACTGTAAGTTGATGTTGAGCGACCGAAAAGAAGAGCTCCTCGTTCATCACTGCATTCACCATGCGAAGGAGATATGTTTTGCCATGCTCCACTAGCATTCGAAATGTTCCTGAAATATGATGATCATGATAATTAATCAATGCTTCTTAAATGATATTATAAAATGTATTTTGCATTCCTTAAGAAAGTTGTGATAGCCGAGTTTGTCTAATGGGACAGATTAATGTTTTAGTCCAAAACGGTGTGGGTTCAAATCCAACTCTTATCAAAAAAATTCGGCCCAGGATTCTCTCAAGTTGGAACCCCTAGAGGTCGCCACGTGTCTCCTTTGACACCCCTTAACCATGGGTAAGGTTCACCCACCCTTAGGGTTCACTCACCATCCTTGGTTTTTTTTTTTTTATTAATTATTAATTTTTTAATAAAAAAAACTTTTTTTTAATATTAAAAAACTCTAAAAACAGTTTTTTTAATTTAAAAAATAATAATTAATATTAAAAAAAAAAAACCAAGGATGGGTGAGTGAACCCTAAGGGTGAGTGAACCTTACCCATGGTTAAGGGGTGTCAAAGGAGACACGTGGTGACCTCTAGGGGTTCCAACTTGAGAGATTCTCTCAAGTTGCAACTTGAGAGAATCCGCTCCCAAAAAATTCATATATGTTTTGCTTTTTTGTCTTTATATATATATATGAGCTGAGCTCGAGCTTGGCCAAGCTCCGAACTTAATTCAAGCCGAGCTGAGCTCGAGTTGGTTCAAGCTTGGTTTGAATTTATTAGGATTATCATGACCGCTTTGATTAAAATTATTTAAATTACAATTCAAACAATTACATAAAATAATGCAGAAAAATAGATTCGAGGATAATCCTCAGTCTACAGAATTTGGCATTTATTATTGTCATTTATTATGGTACAATAGCCCCCACAATAGCCCCACATAAAGATAATAAGTTAGGGTTGGCATTTATTATTGTCAGATTAGTAGAAGTAAAATATATTGCCTTTTTTAAAAGCTAATGAAAGTAAACCTTTTTTAAAAGCTCATGAAAGTAAACTTAATCCATTTTTTCTTACGTGATAATAATGTGAGACACCTTTGATAGCTTACGCTACAATACTCTCTTACGTCTCAGGGAATAACTATGAACAGGAGTTCCGGTTGAACAGTCGATCGGAGCAACCCAAAAAATATCTTGGGCATGTGTTAGTTTGGTAATTATGAACATAAAGAATGGTGTTTTTTTCCACTACCATTTTTTCATAAATACCCCTTCCCAAAGTATTTTTTGGGTTGCTCTATTTGACTTTTCTACTGGAGCTCCTGTTGATAGTTAATCTCTACATCTAACTATCCACACACACATACACATATATATATATATATATATTTATTTCTTTTTCTTTCTTTCTTTCTTTTGATCTGAGCCAGCTTGGCTTGAACACAACCCAATACTTGATAAGTACCTGGTTTTGAGCATGAATAGAGATCTCCTGGTTGGCCGTTTATGGTGAAAGCGTCAGAAAGGTTTGGTTCTCCTCCATTTTCAAGCGCTTCTTCAATTATCTCCATCACGTCTCCCTTGTACCATGATCCTTCAAGTACACAAGATGAAGAATAAATACATATCCCTAGCCACTAAGTAAATGGGAAATATTACATAGCCCTAACCACCATCTAAAATCAAACAAACAATCGAGTGGTAATCAGAAATGTACGCCTCTGGATGGTTCCATTTACCCAATAGTATGATATTCTCATAGGCACCTAGAACTGGGGTTGTCAACTAGGCGATCCAGCTCGCAACTTATCAAGTTTCATGGAAGTCGGATGGGCAACAGCGCTTGCTGTTGCGCTGTTGCCCATATGTTTCTTATAAAATGGGGGCCACCTACTGTTTACATGGGAATCATCAAATGATAAAAAATGGGACCCATTTTGCAAGACACATATGGGCAACAGCGCAACAGCGAGCGCTGTTGCCCATCCGAACTCAGTTTCATGAGCCATCACCCAATTGAACCAATTAAGGATAGGCTCACAAACTAATTGAATGAGCATGCGTAGCTCATCCTTATATATCCATAGAATGGGGTAGAATTTGAATTTTATGGCCCTTTAGGGTCCGTTCTTTCGTTGAGATTTTAAAAGCTCGGCATTTTGCAAGTCTGATCAAGGTTTAAGTGCTGGTTTTTTAAGTTTTTTTTTTTTTTGTGTTTGGTTCTTTTGAGCGTAAGACCTCCATTTTTAGTGAGACTTAAAGTCCCTCATTTAGCGGCTTTTGAGGTCTTGCGGAAATTGTGATCCTAAAAAACGAACAAAACAAAAACTTGAAAAACCCAGTTCTTTTTAAACCTTAAAAGTGTGAAGTGTCAAATTGTACAAGGCTCAGCAAAAGAACAGACCCTAAATAGAATTATGGCCTAGTGCCTTGAATCAAATCAGTCCAAGTCATTAATTTAAGTTGAGCTCAAGCTTGAGAAATTTTAGTCAGGCCTAAGCGGATCCTATATTGAGCCTTTGATAAGGAGTAGTAGTAACAGCAGCAGCAGCAAAAACTTGGATCAGCTAGACTCATTACTAATGGGTATAGCTGAGCTTAAGCTTATGAAATTCTCCTAGGCTTGAGTTGGGTAAATCTTGGATGCGCCATCATGAGCTTGAACTGTTTAATCTCTACTTAATACTAATTGGAAGATCGAACGCGTTTTAATGACATTTTACATACCAAGTATAATGGTATCTTCTGCATGAGGCTTGGTAAATGGATAAGTGGTTCCTTTCTTTGGGTAAACAATGATAGCCCCATGGACTGTGGCTCTCGACCAGTCGCTATGTGCATGCCACCATAGAGTTCCTTCTTCTGAAGAGAATTTGATCTCGTAAGTGAAGTTTGCTCCTGGTTGGATTGGGCACTGGGTAATGTACTCTGGCCCATCTGACCACGGATTCCTTGGCTGCTTAACTCCATGCCTGCAAGTGATGTTCTTCAATCGATTTAATTTCTTCTAGCACATCATTTAAATGCAAGGATTAAAAATACAGTTTTGGGGATGGATCGGTCCCAACTGCACCCTATAGGTATCGGTTTTAGACAATACATATAAATAACAAAAAAAATCAAATGAGTTATATGAATCAAATATAAAATCATGCATAGGAAGCGACTCAAAGACAAATCAGCAAACTCAATTACAATTATGTAATTAATGAGAAAACATTTAAATAAACCATATGTACCGTCTGTTTCATACCAGTATAAATATTGTAGCCCCTTACTATTTGTACCATCCGTATCGATTTCGGTAATTTTTATTTCCTTATATAAATGGAATCCCTTAATATCTGATTTTTTTCCATCTTTTGTAGTTCAAAACACAATGAGAATAAGTTAGAGAAAGAAGACTCATACCAGTGCAAGGTGACATTATAATCTCCTTTGTTGTAAACATTCAGTAACACTGTATCTCCTTTATGGACATGAATTTCTGGCCCTGGAAACTGCCCATTTACAGTCAAGATTTTCTTGGTGCTACACAGTCGTGTGTACGAAGTTTCCGTAATCTACAAGAAAATTGTTAAACAAACAAGATCAATAGGTTTTTTCTGTTAAGAAATTGAAAATTTTAATCATTCTACTACATCAATAACTGAACAATTTAATAACTTTGCTGTTTGAAGAGAGAGAGAGAGAGAAATGTTAGTAGATATCACAATTATTGTAGTAAATGCAACAACAGGATTTAACTACTTACAACATAATCTTGGTAATAGGTCTTGTTCCAAGCCAAACAAAGGAGAAATCCATCCAAGAACAAAAACAGTAGAATCTCAGAGATTAAAACCTTATACTTAAACCCCATTTCTCACTAGAAAAAGAGACCTCTCCTTTGCTTCTCTGATCCTTTGATTCCTCCTTCAAAGGGCTATATATAAGCTAGAGTTTCTCCTACATAGCCACTAGATTCAACACCCACAAACAAAGCAATAACTGTATAACACCCACAAGCTAGTGCTAGTCCTTTTCCAAAATATGAATTCCAGTACTTATTGGGTTCCTACATCTTTTACTCGTTTCAATTCATTGAGCTGGTTTCCCTGTATTGGAAAATTTCCAGCTGTTTAGTCACGACATTAATAATGAGTCAAATTTGTAGCATCTATAGACTACAGATTTTCAATGTAGGGGAATGCTAGCCTTACTGTCATGCCTTTTCTATTCTCAACCCATCAACTACTTGTCCCTTTTTCAGTGAGAGAGTGCTTTTAATAGTTGCTTTAGTTTTAAATTTAGAAAAAAAAGATAAGTGATCATTGATGGAGGAGAGTAGGAAAGGCCTGAGAATAGGGCTAGCACTCCTCTGTCATGGGATATGAAAGTGGAACATATATAGCATAATTCAGTGCCATACATTTTCGCTACCATCTTATCCCGATCGTATGAGAGAGCATAATTCAGTGCCATACATTTTCGCTACCATCTTATCCCGATCGTATGAGAGAGGTCATGAGATTTTCTTCTACTGGGTAACGACTTGTAAGTGGTTCACTCCCCCACTACTAACCACTAATTGATGCTATTAACTCTAGGTAAAATGATATCATAAAAAATAATAATAATAATAATAAAAGATAACAATGGAATGATAATTAAAGTGACTATCCAGAGACAGTTGAAAAGTAACGGGAGCATGAAGTTCATTTGCTTGCTCTGTTGAAAATGAGATGCATCTGCTCAATGTTGAAATATGACGAAAACAACTTTTTCATTGTATCAAGACTATAGTTACCTGATTATATAGTGGATGATTTTGACAGAGAGCATTCGTAATTTGCTGCCTTTTTAACGGAATCACTAGCAAATGTTGCTAATTAATTTGATGATGGATCTTAGCGAATTACGGAACTATGATTAAGACCTCGTAGTCGGTTGATTTGTTATGATTTAACACTGTGAAACCAGGGGCGGAGCCGGGGGGGGTGGGGGGGGGGGGGGGGGGCGGCGGCCAAGGCCCCCCCAAATTTTTTTAAATCCTTAGTGCACTGTATGATTAGTGGGCCCCTCAATAAATAAAAAAAATTGGGCCCCTCAATAAAAAAAAAAAAAAATTTTTAGTATACTTGGTCCACCAATTTTTTTTATCCTATATAATATAGTGCCCCCAACCCCCCCAATTTTTTTGTCATATATATAGTGAGCCTCCCAATGGAGTCCCTTTATGCCCTTGAGGTTGTCACATGTCTTTATTGACACCCCTTAGCTATGGTTAAAATTCACCCAATCTCTGGGTTCACCTACTTATCCTTGCTTTTTAGAAAAAAAATATTTAAATAATTTTAACCTTAGGAGTTAGTGAATTTTAAACTAGGGTTCAAAAAGAAATTTGATATATTTTTTTTTAAACCAAGGATAGGTAGGTGAATCTTAACCGGGGTATTAATAGGGACACATGGCGACCTCAAAGGCATTACCAGGAAAAAAAAATTTCAAAATAAAAAAACTATCCAAAAAAACAATTTCTCGGGTGCTACGCCCAAACCCTCAAATCAATTTTTTTTAATACATGTATTCCTCCTCCCCCCCCTTGTCCCAAAAAAAAATTCCTGCTTCCACCCGTATGAAACAATGAGAAAACATGAACTTGGACTGTTCAGATTGCAAGATTACTGACAGATAAGTGAGTTGTGACCAACAACTTAAATAAATCTGAAAATTTGAGTTTGACCTCTTCCAATGATCATAATCTCCTCATACAATTGTTTTTTTGGGATCAAATCATTACTATTATGATCATTCAAGGTGTTTCATTAATGGACAAGGAGACGAATAACCACAAATATCATTTTTCTTTTTCTTTTTGGTTCAACTTATAGACCTTAGTTTTTTTTTTTTTTTTTAATGACAAAAGAAAATTACCAGAATCAACAAAAAAATAATAGGAGTAGTGTTAGATTGATAGACTTTGTCTCCATATATTTTTTTTTTGGTCCGAGATATACGTTCACGTATAGGTACTGTTGAAGCCCGGGATATAAGACTTGTATATTTTCTTGTCTGAATGTAATTATTATACTCTTTCTTTGGTAAAACTGGTGGGGGCCGGGACTAGGACCAGTTCCAAACCCTCAACCCATAGGTCCCGTACGGGTAGGCTTTTTTAAAATAAAAATACATAAAAATTGTCCCCCCATTTAATCTAATAATCTAATGTAAATTGATTTCAAGATGAGTGTCACGCCCTAAAATCCCACCTAAATTAAAGTCAGGTCACGTGATTTAACCACCAAACCATCATAATATCATTTTATAAAGTATTTAAGATAACTTAAAATATGAACCTGAATTTTTTTTTTTATTCAATTAACCAAAATCAAATCTACTATCTCAAATTAAAAGTAAAACACAATAACTAATTTGAATCATCCATCATGATTTCCAACTTCACCATAAATCCAAAATTTAATTTATTACAATGTCTTGAATTCCAAATCTACATAATGATAATTTAATAACCAGAAAATTATCAATAATTTAGATTTCATTCATCTTCGGGATAATCATCTGCTGGATCTTTTTCTTCCTCTTCGTACTCTTCATTTTCTCAAGGTCTTAGTGCACAAATATCAAACTTAGAACCTGCCGACAACAAAATCATCGACTGAATAACAAATTACTCCGCGTATATAAACTTTTAACTAACAATATAACAACATTGATATAAAACATAAATCATAATTTAACAGTACATGTGAGCATATAAACAAATTAGAGTGCGGAAACATAATTTTATAATCAATTCTTATACATGTTCGCTTGTACTTATCTTACTCGTCTTTCTTATTCGTGAGTGTATTCAATAATATGTACTGTGCAATAACTTAAGATAACTCTACCCCACATATTGGATAGAGACTAACATATACCCTACATACCGAGGTACCACATGGTTTACACATTATCTAGTGCATACAGCTTGTCTACACATTATCTGGTATATACAATTTGTCTACACATTGTCTGGTGTATACGGCTTGTCTGCACATTATTTGATGCATACGGCTTGTCTTGCTTTGATCCTAAGCTTGTTGGTACTCGGATAGTACAAAACTCAATCATGCTTGTATACTTGTATATTATTTGTATTCTTATTTTTTATCATGTTTGTACATATTTATTTTCATGAATGAGTGTGAGTAAAACAATGATAACTATTAATTAAATCGCATCCAGAGTCATTGGTCAAGGGCTTTCGAAAGTTCATCATAACGACTAACGTCGTCATGATAGTACATCTAAGTCACACAACCATAATCTACCGTTTGATTTGACCAATATCTATTATCATGCAATTTGTTAATCATACATCAATTTAAACGTATACAATTTTTCATAATTGTTCAATACAAAAATATGTTATATAAAGTTTTTCAACAATAACACAATGAAATAATTCTATTAATCATGCATCAATTTTTTTGATATATAGTTTTGATAAAATCAATTTCATAAAACTCTAATTTCATAATTATCACAAATTCTAATCAAACTAATAATCATTCCATCAAATTCAACAATCATCCCTTCCTCCATCATCCACCATGCATAAACTACACAATTTTTTTCTTTTCCCTTGTTGATTTACATACTAACATCATAAGAAGATATCTCTTTAAAATCATAAACAATTTTCATGAGTGATTCATAAAATAACATGTTTGGTTTTATTTATTTGTTTAAATCTTATTTATTTATTTAAATTCAACTCTTTTTCCGTATTTATATTAAAAATCATTATATTGGTAGGAAGGAATCTATATTTACTTCTCTCGATCACTTTCCTACGATTAAGCGCTTGCAAATAGGCTCGATCTAAGTCTTCACACTCTTCTCCTTGTAAAACTTTTGATTTTCTCTCTTAGATCTCTCAAAATAATTGCACTCTCTTTTAAGTTTGAAAAGTCTTAGAAACCTTCAACCCACAAACATAAAGATTATTTATAGTGTTAGGGAGTCCTAAAGACTAAAAAATCGAAAAATCGCGCAATCCAAGAAAATTATCACCGTCGAGCAATCGATCAAAAGGCCATCATCGATCTCAACTTCTTTTTTTTTTTTTATGTCTTTTGCTATTTTTTTTACTAGCTTTCATTTCATGTAATTTATGCCTAAAAATAACTTAAATTAAGGGCCCGTTCAGATACACTTCCATTTTTCCGTTTTTATCTTTTGTTTTTAAAAATTAAAAACAACTTTTTGTTTTTCAATTTTTTTTAAGTAGGAAACACATTTGGTATTACTAACTATTACTTATTTTTTTTAAAGAAAAACAAAAAAACGTGTTTGATAAATATGATTAAATAATTTTAATTTATGGTAGTGGTAATGGTAGTGGTAGTTGTAGTGGTGAGTGGTGAGTGGTGGTAATGGTGGCGGTGGTGGAGGTGGTGGTGGTGTGTGGTGGTGAGTAATAGCACACCTAAATACACGCACACAATCATACTTAAGGGTTCCGCTAGGGTGTTATAAGGATAAACTCACCCAATCACTCTAAAAGAGTCGGACTTATGTAAAGATGTTGGTCCTTGTACACTTCTGGATTAAATTTTTTTTGGATGATCACTTCTACGCAGTTCAGTGTCCATCTGATGTAGGATTAATCAAGAGAGAGTAACACCAACCGTTCAACATATTATTTTTTAAAACACACGCATAGAATTGTCTCGCTGTACCAAGCATAACATCTGTAATATAGTTCCACGTTAATTTAAGCGTTGAGTATGATAATAATATATCAATAATGGGTCCCACAGGATTATATTTGAAAATTGTCACAGGTTTCTATTAGTCATCCAAGTATTAGAGTCCTTTACTCCTGACCAATGTCTACATTAGTAGTAGACTACTAATTACTAACAGGGTCGATGCTTAATTACTAAAAAGTCTAAGATATTTTGATACATAATCAATTGAGTTAATATGCTTTTATTTTTTTATTTTTTTTTTTAGGGTATCATTTAACTACGGTTAATGGTTAGCTTGGGAGATTGGAGCTCTTGTGGACTCGTGAGTCTAGGGATTGGATCTTGGACCTCCCTCAACAGAGAGGTCACACCCCACCACAGGCGCAAGAGAGGTGGAGTGTAGTTAATATGTTCTTAGTAATGTCTAATGAAAATTTATTAAAAATTAATTTAACAAAAAACAATCTTAAAAATTTATTGTAATTTAATTGTAAAAGAGATATTGTCTTATCGAGTCAGTCTACGAGTACTCTCATATATACACCGGCTATGACTGCTGACCACTAAGGATCAAAATAAATGTTGAGGTAACACACTTTCGAAAAGGAACCAAATCCTCTACAGATTTAACCAGACTTGGGTAGTCTGGTTCTGCCCCCCCCCCCCCAGGTCACCATGTGTCCCTTTTGACACCTCTTAATTGTCGTTAAGATTCACTCACCTTTAGATTCACCCAACCATCCTTAGTGTTTGGAAAAAAAATATTAATTATTTTTTAATATTTTAACATTTTTAATATTTGTTTTTAAAACTAAGGATGGTTGTGTGAAGCCTAAAGGTGGATGAAGCTTAACCACAGTTAAAGGGCATCAAAAGGGACACATGGTGACCTCAAGGGCATGGCGGTTGTAACCGTTGAGGATTTAGTTCCTTTTACAAAAAAAGGAAGCCAAGCTACAATGAGATGTCACACTTCCTATTTTAATCTTGAGTCCTGAGAAGCCCAAGTGTCCCGGCCGTGTCCTTTTTAACCTCTGTTTAACCATGCTTAAGCTTAAAAAAATTAAAATTAATAATTTTGTTTTTTCTAAAAAATCATGACTAGATTGCTTAAACCTAAGAGTTAACCACATTTGACGGAAAAGGGGTTGAACCAATGAGGTCACTAGGGTCAGCCAAGCCGACATTGCAATCCGTTTTCCTTTTTCCTTTCAGCTGAAATGACTTGGTGAGGACAAGGACCAATAGTCCACTCCTCAGCCCCAGGAGGATTATTGGTCTTCCTTATGGTACAATCATTGCCTTCACACTATTATTGGCTATATTTAAATCTTTTATGTGAATTCTAAGAATAATTTCTTAAAATGATACTGAAAATTGAATTTATAATCATTCATATTAGTCTTAGTCTGTTTACCTCCTACCAAAAAAAATAAAAAATAAAATATTAGTCTTAAGAGTCCCTCATGCAAGTCTAACATTGATTATAAAAGAAATTCATGATTCTCATAGAATGGTTACGGTTGGTATAGTTTTTATAAAAAATATTAAATAAAATAATTAATATTTATTTTTTTTCTAAAAATAGGATGGGTTGGGCATGGTAATAGTTCTTGGAAAAAAATATTAAATAAAATAATTAATAATTTTTGTTTCTAAAAATCAAGGATGGGCTACGGTTAGTAATAGGTTTTAGAAAAAAAAATTATATAAAATAATTAATATTTTTTCTCCTAAAAATCAAGAATGGGTATGAAAACCTTTAAGGGTAAGTGATTTTTAACCACAGTTAAATGATATCAAAAGGGACACGTTGACACCACAGGGACATAATGGATTTGGTTCCAAAAAAAAAAAATGAGGGAGGGGAGCATGTCTCTACAAAAAATATCTAATTGGGATATTCTCTGAGATATCTACTGTTCTGGTAGAACTCCGAATTTATCATTCTGGACATTCGTGTTATTTATTAAATTCTATAGAAATATGTGTTTAATTTTAATGCGATTAAGCGTATAAAATTAATGTGAAACGTATGCATTTTAAAATCCAAATAAATCACTTAGGCCATGTTTGGTTGCACTTCCGTTTTTTGTTTTTTTGTTTTTAAAAACAAATTTTGAAAATTTTTACAAAAAACATGTTTGGTAAACATGTTTCTGCTTTTTGTTTTTAAAAATTAGTAACAAAATTTTTGAAAATAAGGTAACAAAATTTTTTTACTACTTCTGTTTTTGAAAACAAAATAGAAAACACGAACCCACCATCACCACCACCACCCACACTACCACAAAACTACCACTACCACCACTACCCACCTCCACCGCCACCGTCACCACCACCACCACCACCCAGCACCACAATACTACCATCACCAACATGCACCACCACCGTCACACCACCACTTCTCACCACCCACCATCACCTCCACCACCAACCACCACAATACAACCACCACCACAATACTACCACCACCACTACGACTACACCACTACTCACCACCCACCACCACCACTCACTACAATCCACCACCACCACCACCACCACCACCACCACACCACCATCACTACCACCCACCACCACACACCACCACCACAATACTACCACCACCACTGCCACTACACTTCCAATTACATTATCCCTAATGGACCTTCGAGATTATTTATACTATCTAACTCATAGCTCATTGCACATCATCCGGGTTTCCAAGACTTCTGATTAAGTCATGAGAAACTTTTTCTCATGTAAAATATTTTAAAAAAAACTTTGATAAATATAATATCTTTTAATAAAATTATTTTTTAAAACTTATTTTGATTTCAAAATCACCTGCGCAGAATTTATACTTAATCAACTATCTTACCCGGAACTTAAATAATCTCTCAAATTAATGAGCATGGATTTCTTGTTTGAAATTCATCATGACTCAAACACCTTTCTGACTATCCAACTGTCACTGTATTGTATTCCCTAACGTAGAAAATGTTTTGGTAGAATCAAAACAGTTAGATCATTGCTCAGTCATAAATGAACTCATCAGATCTAAGGATCATTGAAACTGTTCAATGTGAATGAGAGACTAACTATCTGATAGTATGTTAATACAAGAGGTCTCTCATTGTATACAATCAATCAGTGTACATTTAAGCACCCATATACTGATGTGTAGTCTCCACTACAATAGTTCGAGATAGAACTACATCTCAATTATTGAGAACATCTTAGCATTCTGGCAGCCATAAAAGTGAAGTGTCCAACTTCACCCATGATTGTAACTATATAAGGTATAAGGAACTGGAAAGTTATATTTGTCTGTGATAATCTAATCACATAACTTTCCTACAATATATCCTAAGGACTTTTATTGATATTTCATATCGTATAGATCATCTCATGATCATGGTCAATTACTCATAATGAATACACAATAGATTAAGAATAAATCTTTATTAACCAAATTAATAAGAATCTCACAATCTAAATGAATTTTCAAGGCATAATGTCTAACACAATATCCTTTCTGATCTGATCTTCCACAGCAAATAGTGAGTCTAATAACCCAATAAGAGTTATCTCATTCTTGTTTATACTGCAATTCACTATAAACAAGTTGAATGACCGAATGAGTGACTGTAGAATTGTATTGATTTTGGTGATATGATCCATCTCTCCACCATACATCTCCAGTTCTTTAATATAACTCATCATCATGATGACGTGTTCTCTAACTGAAGTTCACTCTCTCATCTCGGTGATGAGAAGATATCTTAATGTTGTTTGTTTAACAGACTTATTCTTTACACCAAATATCTCATGTAGGTGTTTGTTTAGCAGACTTATTCTCTACACCAAACATCTCATGTAAGTGTTTCAAAATGTCAAAAGTATTATTCATATTCATATGATGATTATACAGAATATTAGATAATGATGCTAACACCCAATATGTCTGATTAGAACGATTCCATAAATCAGCTTCAGTCAACAGATCTGATGATGAATCCAGAAGAACTATAGGTTTAGGAGTTGTAAGACATAGGGTAAGTTATTCAACAGAGAGTACCAAGTATATTCTAAATTTCCAATCAACATAGTTAGTTCCAACTAACTTTTTATCACGAAAAATTTCAGTTAAAGGGTGAAGGCCTGTCATGATCTAATCAAATAACAAATAAAGATAGTATTAGTGATCTATTAAATTCATTAATTACTATTAGATTATGAGTCTATTTCTAATAGTATTGCCAATTTAGGAAGAATTAATTGACATCAAATACCTAGACACTGGCTTAATGTAATCTCACCTTTGGGCGCAACATCATATTGTCTTGAATAGGCAAATAGTATTCTCCACTTTCACTCCACTTTCACAGATCTTATTTTGTGAATCTTGGAGCATTCAATCTACTGTCTGATCTATAAGGGATGTTATGCTCACGCTTTGGCGTTATTGTATGACATCTCTTATTCATGTGCCAACCTACCATGAACCTAATAAACACCTAGCGAAAGCTTACGCTTTGGTGTTGTTGCTCCTACTATTTGCTCAAAAATCAAAGTTCAAAAAAATGAATCCCCTAAGCAACTGAGTGTTACTCTCCTTTGGTTATACACACATCAGATGAATACTTGGCTACGCAATGATGTATAAGAGACCAACAACCCTTCATAAGTCGGGCACTTTTGGAGTGGTTGAGTGGGTTTACCCTTGCAGCACCCTAGCAAAACCCTTAGGTTTGATTGTGTGCATGTGTTTAGTAGGGGTGGTTATCAAACAAAGATGCTCATTAAAAACTCGAGCTCGGCTCATTAAAAACTCGAGCTCGTTCGCTTATTTAGTAAACAAGCTAAGCTCAAGCTTGATTTTCGAGCTCGTTTAGTTAACAAGTCAAGCTTGAACATGTCCCTACTCGGCTAGTTAATCGCTCGACTCGATTATATAATAATTTATTATAATATCTAAATATATTTACTTCATTTAAACTCTATAATTAAGTATATTTATTATATACTAGAAAGATTAATAATATATACTGTATTTTACATAATAAGAATATTTTTTATACAATTATGAACTCTTTCTAAGATTTTAGATAACATTGTAATTTTTGTACCTAAACGAGGATAATAAAATAAAATTTAAACCTAATAAATAGTTATATCTAATGAATCAAGTTGCTCGCGAATAGCTCGTGTGTTAAAGCTCGAGCTCATTTATTTAATAAACAACTCAAGCCCAAGCTTGATTTTTGAGCTCGTTTACTTAATAAACAAGCTTGAACATCACTCAGCTCGATAACACCCCTAGGATGCATTTGTTTGGCGAGAAAGTGAGTGAAAGAAAGGAGAATAAAAAAAATGAAAAAGAAAAGAAATTAAAATTTTCTTACAAAAGAATCATCGGATAGAGTTTTTTGAAGAAAGTTTGTTTTTATTGAGAAAGTACAAGAAAGTGTAAGAAAATAAAAGTGTGTTTCGTGCAAACTAAATGTAAGAAAAGTACAAGAAAACATACGTTTCTTTTATTTTCCTTCACTTTCTCGCCAAACGAATACACCCCTAGTGTTTAGGTGTTCTTCCCAAAAACTAATGTTCAAAACATAGAGAGAGGTGGAGAAATAAAAAAGAAAATGTTCCTAACTTTCAAAATCAGTAACCTTGCACCTATATGGTTACTCACTTGCTCCAGCAATAAGGAGTAACCCCATCCGGGTCACTCAGTTTTGAGTCTCTTTGGGTGGGGTGGTTGATGTGCTTGCCAATTTTCTAACCTAACTAGTAGTGGAGGTTGTTGTTATTATTATTATTATTATTATTATTATTATTATTATTATTATCTCACTATAGCATTCTACTATCAAAACACAATCAATTTTTAAGATTTATTTTGAATACAAAAAAATTGTTTTTTAATAGTTTTTATTAGACAAAATTAACCTAATATTATATCATACGATATAAGAAGATTTTATTATATCTAATCTATCTAATAAAGTAATTTTATTACTCTATTTACTTAAAATTGTAAGTTTATTACTAATGGGCTCCACTATCTCATATCTTTACTAATATAAAGAGGATGCTCATGTTCATGTTCAAAACATTGATCGAATCTTTTTCAATTTCAAAACTACATTTGCTTTTATCTCATTTTCTTCTTATAGAGGTCTTACCATAGATGAAATTTTGCAAAATTCTCAAACTACCTTTATCATTGTCATTATATAAGACAAATACTTAATTGATTGTTTGCTTGATTCTCATATTACCCCTCACTCATCTATCTACTAAGCTTGAATTTTTCTACAGTTATAATTAGACTCTTACCCTTTAACTATGGTTAATATTCACTCACCCCTAAGGTTTACCCATTTATCCTTGGATTTTTTTTTTAATTATCTCTATGAATTATTGAATTTTAATTGTTAAAAAAAATTTAATATTTTTTTCTAAAAACCAAGTATAGGTGGGTGAACTCTAGGGGTAGATGAATCTTAACCACAATTAAGGGGTGTCAAAGGAGACACATGACAACCTCAAGGACATAACGAGACTTCAACTGTGGTAAAGATTCATCGACCCCTTGGGTTCACCCACTTATTCTTGGTTTTTAGAAATAAAAATATTAATTTCTTTTAAATTAACCTTGGTTAAAATCATTAACTCCTAGCTAGGGTAAAAAAAAATCATGTCTTTTTTAAAAACCAATGATAAGTGGGTGAACCCTAGGGGTGGGTGATTCGTAATCACAGTTAAATAGTGCTTAAAGGGACTCTTACAAATTTATTTTATTTTTTGTGATAAATAACATAGTCTATAGTCTAGTACCTACAAAACCCTTAGGTACGAAATGAATGTACTTTTTTTTTGTTGTTCGAACACAATGACAACACAAGGCGAAGCTGGAAGCAATTATAAAAAAAAGTCACACGCACTCACACTCATCCCCACATATATATTCATCTCATCTCATCACACGAAGCTTCACACTACAAGACACCTCAAAACAGGTACCAATCATACAAGAGCATGAGGAACTTTAAAAAGACGAGTGGTCAAAATGTAAACATCCAATGTAAGACTAAATACAAAGCTTTTTCCTTTTTTTTTTTTTAGTAGAATACAACACCACAAGATGAACCTGTAGGCAATTACTAAGAAAACTCACATGAGTGTACTTTCTTAACAAAAATAATACTTCTTATTTCTTACTTTGATAGATTTCTCTGTCCGTCTGACTTCTGAGTTTAGCGTATGTTAGTTACATGATAATATTTCACCCAATTTTTTTTAAAAGGAAGCACATAACATTAAATATCATTTTTATAATTGCCATGCCAAGTCACCTTCAAATTATTTTAAGAGCAATAGTTCGCTCCACAGGCAAGGAGCAAACTATTGCTCTTGGCTCTCACAAAACTGCCCTGCCTTGACTCAGGTTAATTTCTAATCTTAAAGTTAAATTTTTTTTATTTCGTTTTTCTACATATAAAGGGTAGATGGGTCTTAACAACAGAAGAGTTTAATCTTTTTTTTATTATTATTGATTTTGTGTGTACGGCATTTGAATTATGTCATCATTCCATCACCACATGACAGATTCAGGCCAAAGGGTCCTTCACCACGTGCCGGAATCTTCTCAAATTCACACGACTGCAAATCCATGAAAGAAATCAACAGTAAAACCCTCTCGAGACCCCATCTGATGCAATTCGGAATTTTGTGGCAGCAACAGCTGTTGGTTCAATTTCATGGGCAAGGCCCATCTTTTGTTATGCGTATTGGCTATGCTCCTCCACAGGAAACTATCCGAGCCCATTCTCTGGCTCGAGCCTCAGTCAAGTCGGGCATTTATGGTACTCATTGTATTGGCACCTTTTAATGTTATATATTCTGGATTACCAAAAAAAAAAAAATTAATCCTAATTTCTAATCGCGTGTGACAATAATTTCAAAATTATAAGTTGCATGCTAGCCTTACTCTCATGCATTCTCTAATTAGCCATAAACCAACACTTACTAAAGCAACGCAAGGGTAGGTGATAGGTTTTTAGCTGAAAGGAAAGAGGATGTGTTGGAATTTGGCTAAGAGTGGGATTGGGGATAAAACAAAATTCCCAACTTTTTAAAGTTACCCTATTATGTGTAGAGTGGGTAGGCCTGTTAAAAAAAAACCTTTAACAAATGTACTCTGCCCAAATCTTCTCCATTAGGGTAAGGTAAGGGCCTAGTCAATTCAAGCCCTTGAATGGTTAAGGTAGATTTAGGGACCTATCCTTATAAGTAGTAAGGGCAAGGTTAGGGCTTACCCATAACGCCTTGTCCCGATCGACCATGCCCTTTTACAATCATACCCTAATCCTACCCCTTAAAATCCTAATCTTAATCCCTTTAAATCGTAACACCAAGTCCTTGATTGACTGACTCCTAATCCTACATTGAGATTATTTATAACGTTGTCATTTCAACTTTATTTTGTTGTAAAGATAGGTTCTATTTATCTATTTTTATATTTATTTTATTTCAATTGAAATATCTGTTTGGTTAGCACTCGGTGTAAAAGGAATCTTGTCATCTCGAATTTAAAAACAAAAAACTCGTTTTCAAATTATTATTTTTCCACCATGTGACCCTACCCTACCATCACTACAAGAAATCGGCTCATCACCCACGGTTTGTTTCCGTAACCGTAGGTAATAGGTAGAACGAATCATAACCTTTTAACGTGTGATCATATGTCGTATCATATATCACGATTATTTGATAAAACCGCAATTGTATAATTGTGAGTTTTTAAAACCGAACGATGATTGTAACTCAAAAAAAAAACTGAATTAGATTTACTAGATGGTATTGTCGTCAGTACGACTAATCAATTAAAACAATCAATCAATCACATCACGTATTAACTTAGATCACCTTAATTACAATCACCGGTTATAAATAATTGTGATTATTTCTTGCACAAACAAGCACAGTTATTTAAATATCTGTGATTGTTTCTCAGTATTCGATCACAGTTACTTACATAACCGCGCTCGTTGGTTGTAAGAACCACGAATATTTATAATCTTGATCGTCTCTAATTAAAAAATCTTTGATATATTTTTATTCCTCAACTGTATGATCTGAATAAGTGCATAAACATAAACATCTCACAAGCACGTGGTCTCATAAGCACAAGCTTCTCATAGGTATATTGTCTTCTAAGTCTAAGGTTCTCACAAGTACACGAGTCAATGTGATGATATGATGTATATGAGCACATATTCTTCCGCACTCTGATTATGTTATTATGACACTGGTTATGATTCTAACTAAGTGCAAGTGTATTATGTTGGTTGGATTTTATATACACCGAGTACTTTTGTATTCAGCCGAATCTTGGCAGATTTAGAGCAGGGGCACACGGCGGAACTGTGGATTGAAGAGACTTATATCAAGGAAGGATGAGAAGATGAGCCTTCCGCGGAGGGAGCCAGGGGCTTGGACTGTTATCCCTACTAATCCATGTTTTGTTTGGTTTAAGAGTTTTGTGATAGACTTTTAAATGATGTTGCTCATTAGGTTACTTTACAGTTGGGTGTTAGACTATTTGTTATTGTGAGTGGTTATGTTGAGCATAGACTTGAGCAAGATGACTTGGTTTTATATATATCGGAATTTTATTACTCTCATTTTTGGAGACTCATGTAGTAAGTCTTGTATACATGAATTTTAAGCAGGTTTAAGTAATGTGACGATTTCAAAGTCCTATTTTAGCCTTGTAAGATTTTGAAGTCGTTACAATTAAGAGGTGTCAAAAGAGACACATGACAACCTCAAGGACATAACGAGACTTCAACTGTGGTTAAGATTCATCGACCCCTAGAGTTCACCCACTTATTCTTGGTTTTTAGAAATAAAAATATTAATTTCTTTTAAATTAACCTTGGTTAAAATCATTAACTCCTAGCTAGGGTAAAAAAAATCATATTTTTTAAAAAAACCAATGATAAATGGGTGAACCCTAGAGGTGGGTGATTCGTAATCACAGTTAAATAGTGCTAAAAGGGACTCTTACAAATTTATTTTATTTTTTGTGATAAATAACATAGTCTATAGTCTAATACCTACAAAACCCAATAGGCACGAAATCAGTGTACTTTTTTTTTGTTCGAACACAATAACAACACAAGGCGAAGCTGGAGGCAATTATAAAGAAAAGTCATGTGCACTCACACACACATCCACACATGTACACTCATCTCATGAAGCTTCACACTACAAGACACCTCAAAACATGTACCAATCATACAAGAGCATATGAAACTTTAAAAAGACGAGTGGTCAAATGTAAACATCCAATGTAAGACTAAATACGAAGCCTTTTTTTTTCTTTTTAGTGGAATACGACAACACCACAAGATGAACCTGTAGGCAATTACTAAGGAAACTCACATGAGTGTACTTTCTTAACAAAAATGATACTTCTTATTTCTTACTTTTGTAGATTTCTCTGTCCGTCTGACTTCTGAGGTTAGCCTATGTTAGTTACATGATAACATTTCACCCAAAAAAAATTTTAAAAAAAGCACGTAACATTAAATATCATTTTTATAATTGCCATGCCAAGGCACCTTCAAATTATTTTAAGAGCAATAGTTCGCTACACGGGCAAGGAGCAAACCATTGCTCTTCGCTCTCTCAAAACTGCCCTGCCTTAACTCAGGTTAATTTCTAATCCTAAAGTTAAATTTTTTTTATTTCGTTTTTCTACGTATAAAGGATAGATGGGTCTTAACAGCAGAAGAGTTTAAAGAGAAACACATGGGATGAAAAGGAGACTCAAGACGCCTCTATTTGCGTCACAAGAGGTGAACATTTTCCTTATTTTAAATGCCGGGGATAGCATCTTTTTCTTTTAATTATTGATTTTGTGTGTACGGCATTTGAATTATGAGAGATGGGTCCACCTCATCATTCCATCACCACATGACAGATTCAGGCCAGAGGGTCCTTCACCACGTGCCGGAATCTTCTCACATTCACACGACTGCAAATCCATGAAAGAAATCAACAGTAAAAACCCTCTCGAGACCCCATCTGATGCAATTCGGAATTTTGTGGCAGATATCCAACAGCTATTGGTTCAATTTCATGGGCAAGGCCCACATTTTGTTATGCGTATTGGTTATGCTCCTCCACAGGAAACTATCCGAGCCCATTCTCTGGCTCGAACCTCAGTCAAGTCGGGCATTTATGGTACTCCTTGTATTGGCACCTTTTAATGTTATATATTCTGGATTACCAAAAAAAAAAAATTTATCCTAATTTCTAATCGCGTGTGACAAGAATTTCAAAATTAGAAGTTGCATGCTAGCCTTACTCTCATGCATTCTCTAATTAGCCATAAACCAACACTTACTAAAGCAACACAAGGGTAGGCGATAGGTTTTTAGCTGAAAGGAAAGAGGATGTGTTGGATTTTGGCTAAGAGTGGGATTGGGGATAAAACAAAATTCCCAACTTTTTAAAGTTACCCTATTATGTGTAGTGTGGGTAGTAGGCCTGTTAAAAAAAAACCTTTAACAAATGTACTCTGCCCAAATCTTCTCCTTTAGGGTAAGGTTAGGGCCTAGTCAATTCAAGCCCTTGAATGGTTAGGGTAGATTTAGGGACCTATCCTTATAAGTAAGGGCAAGGTTAGGGCTGACCCATAATGCCTTGTCCCGATCGACCATGCCCTTTTACAATCATACCCTAATCCTACCCCTTAAAATTCTAATCTTAATCCCTTTAAATCCTAACACCAAGTCCTTGATTGACTGATTCCTAATCCTACATTGAGATTATTTATAACGTTGTCATTTCAACTTTATTTTGTTGTAAAGATAGGTTCTATTTATCTATTTTTATATTTATTTTATTTAAATTGAAATATCTGTTGGTTAGCACTTAGTGTAAAAGGAATCTTGTCATCTCGAATTTAAAAACAAAAAACTCATTTTCAAATTATTTTTTTTCCACCATGTGACCCTACCCTACCATCACTACAAGAAATCGGCTCATCACCCACGGTTTGTTTCCGTAACCGTAGGTAATAGGTAGAACGAATCATAACCTTTTAACATGTGATCATATGTCGTATCAAATATCACGATTATTTGATAAAACCGCAATTGTATAATTGTGAGTTTTTAAAACCGAACAATGATTGTAACTCAAAAAAAAACTCAATTAGATTTACTAGATAGTATTGTCGTCAGTACGTGACTAATCAATTAAAACAATCAATCAATCACATCACATCACGTATTAACTTAAATCACCTTAATTACAATCACCGGTTATAAATAATTGTGATTATTTCTTGCACAAACAAACACGGTTATTTAAATATCTGTGATTGTTTCTCAGTATTCGATCACAGTTATTTACATAACCGTGCTCGTTGGTTGTAAGAACCACGAATATTTATAATCTTGATCGTCTCTAATTAAAAAATCTTTGATATATTTATATTCCTCAACTATAAAGTGAAATGTTTTATTAGCTTAATTGCAGTACAACTACAAAGAAAAAAAAATACATGTTGCCAAATTTTTACATAACAAATTTCAATTTACATATTTTTTCATAAAGAAATGAAACAGGAAATGATCATATAAAAAAAAACTCTTTATTGAATTTTTACATAACAAATTATTGGATGTTTACATAAACTCTTTATTGAATGTTTACATAAAAAAATTATAGATAAATTTCGATGCGAAGAAATTTTTTACCTCCTCTTCTCTTCCTCCCATCATATGTCAGTGTCGAGGAATTCAATGGTGTGTTCTCTCAGCATATCCAATAAAAATTATTGCATACATAAATTACGACACCACTTATAAGAGACACCCTGGTTTTTCTTCTATCATAGTATAGTGTGAATATGTTGGTGAAATACACAATCATCGTTTGGGAAGAGCTTCTTTGTCTTCCATGATGGATAAGTTTAGATCGAACTCTTCAACCTTCTTCCATATTCGAACCAGATTAATCCCATTTGTCATTCGAAAATGACCAACAAGAAAGAGATCTTATGAGCCGTTTCCCATAGAAATGCAATTGCATCTCTTCAACTTCTTCCATATTCCTCTCTCTCTCTCTCTCTTGCATGAGTTAAGGCAAAAGACAGAAATGAGGGAATTGAAGTTGAAAATTCTCATCCGAGAGTCGTTTGCAAAAGAAGAGATTTCTCTAAGACTTCCTAAAAAAGAGATCATTGCTATGAAGAGGAAATAAATACATTCAATAGCTAAGAAAGAAAATAAAAATACACCAGAAAAACGAAAAACTACATCAGGAAAAGTGATAGAAGTAATAAATTTTTTTAATGAACTAAGGAGCTTGCATAGGTAGGAATAACAATCATGGTTACTACAAAACCGTCATAACATATCAATATACAATTATGATTATTTTTAAACTGTGATTTGAACTCTAAAAAAATTAATTTCAATTGTTTTTGGAATTTGTGATGTCGCAATTATGGTTTCGGTAGCATTTACAGTTCTTCTCTAACCGTGATTGGAGCTTAAATCATAATTGTTCATATATTAGAATATGAAAAGTTTAGTACTTTAGTTGGACTTACGACCACATTTCAATATATATTGTAATCAAAATAGAACTGACAAGTTACTTGTGATCACTGTTTATAAAAACGTCAATACTGTTTTATAATCACAGTTTTATATATAAATTGTGATCGTAGGAGTTTTTTTCTAAGTCATCTTCTATAATAACCATAATTACAAGAATACAGGAGTTCTTATGTGTTGGTTTAAGAAGAGATATCTCATTCTCATACTTATTCATCTCTCTCTCATTGTCAAAATATAATTTTTGCATGCTTCCCTGCAACTATTTTCTTATTTTCATGCTTTGAAGTTCAAGATGCAGTAGAAAATTCATTCTTCCTTCATGAGAAGTAACAACGACTTTAGAAGACATGTTGATTCTTGTGAGGTTCTGTTTAGGAAAAACAGAGACCAGACAAAATGGCAGAAAATGAAGATATTTTGCTTCTAGTATTAGATGTAGACATCTCATTTTGTATTTCTTCTTCTTCTCTATCATTTAAACGCAAAAAGTGGTTCTTCATGACAGATAGGAGAAGGTCTGAATCAACATGCTGAAAATACTTTTATTTCTCTTGTGGAAGTTCTTTTTGTAAAACACGTTTTTCTTTCTCTTGAGAAGTTTACTTCCATTCCATAATAGGGATCTTTTCACTTAAACTTCTACAAGAGAAAGAAAATTTTGTTTAGAAAAAACATTTATAAAACGCAAAGAAAAATTATAAAAGACGAAAGGAGAATAACACTATAGGAGTTGCTTGTTACTAACTTTATAAGCATTGAGAGTATATATAGAGAGTAAAAACAATCACGGTTATGGAATAATGGTGATCGAAAAATCAAATAAATTTAAATTATAATTTTTTTTTGTCAATGTAAGATCACGGTCATAATTATAACAGTGATATATACAAGTTGCGGGAAATATTTATACTCACGATTACTTAATAATCATGATTTAATAAATATTTATACTCATGGTTATTTAATAACTGTGATTTATTAGATATTGTAATAACATTTTTAATACAATCGTAATCTAAAATTCTATCAAAATTTTTGCACCGTCAGAAGTGCGATTTGTGATAGATTTCATCACGATTTCGATTTAAACAGTGATTGTACTTGAAAATTCTTCCGTGACTAATAAGCAGTTTTATAGTAGTGCATGCACTAGCTCTTGAAAGCAAGGTTAGGACCTAGTCAATTCAAGACCTCAAAGGGCTAAAATAGGGTTAGAATCTTACCCTTATAAGTAAGGGTAGATTAGGGTTGACCCCTCCTCTACCTTGACCCTACCCTTTGGCAGCCATAGTGTGGGTAACCTACCCTCCCTCGATAGAGGGTGGCAACTGGGATGGGATTTGGTTTTGCTCTAGCAAGACCAAAACCGTCTTGCTCTTGGTGAGCTTTCGACATGTGGCGATAAAAAGGGAAGAAGATATCAAAGGGAGAGAAGTCAAAAAACTAGGGAGAAAATCAAATGACTTCTCTCATTTTTATCATCACATGTTGGACGTTGTACACAGGCAAGATGGGAAAGAGTACAAATTCAGCTCAAACTCTGACCCGACTTGTTGCCACGGGATGGGATTTGGTCTTGCTACTGGAGCAAGACCAAATCCCATCCCGTGGCAACAAGTCGGGTCAGAGTTTGAGCTGAATTTGTACTCTTCCCAGAGTCTTACCTGCCACCCCCCTTTATAAAGTATCCAATAATGAATAGATGACCAGCGTGGAGCGCAAACGTAAGGAAGTAAGAAACAAGAAATTAAATGGATGTTAGGACCAATCACGAGACAACACAAACTATCAATTGTTGGTGTTTTTTATTTTTAAAATATAAAAAAGAAAGATATTTTTGTCTCATGGTTTATGGTTTCTTCCCTAGAAGATTTTTATAGGACCCCAATATGATTTGTGTCACCAACCTGGATTCCGACAAACTTGGATATAATTCTTTGACAATAATATTTAAAACTTAAATATCAACCCACTTAGAACTCTCAAAACTTGCCAAATTTTAGAGGTGCTTCAGTAAATGTTTATATATATATTTACGAGTTATCCGGAGTTCCTGTTCATATCTAAACAGCCCCATAATGATAATGATGATAAACTTAAACTCTAAACAGCCCCGTAATGACAATGACGATAAACGCAACTAAAAATTAATGAAATAAAAACTCACTTTAGAGGAAAGATGACAAGGATGCCATACATGTATTAGTCACTGTTAGAAATGTGGGAAGTGGGTTGAAAGAGAAATGAAACTTATGGATAAGGTAGGGACCTTAAAATTAACTGCCTAGAGTTCCTTCGACCCTACTTAGGTTATAGAAAATTTTGATTTTCCAATCTTCAATCAAATGGATTAGAATCGTCTGATTAGCCTGATTTTTTGCCACTTACGATTTACACTGTGATTTCTTCCTCAGATTTACACTGTGTCATCCAAGTATTAGATTAACAAACAAACTTTCTAAGTATCATTTTTTCCATGGGGCTGCTCGCTACAAGTTCTAGTGAGCAGCGCTTATTAAAATGACACCCTATATATATACATGTACCTCAAGTTTTATAGCATAAGATGATTTTAATATTCAAATATAAAAATACTAAAGGAAAAAGTAAGCAGTCCATTTAAATTAAATTTTTTATGGAATAATTTTATTAAGATTTTCTAGAATTAGAGTTCTTTGGAGTTTGGATAGCGTAATTTCATTTAAACAATTTACTTTTATTAAGAATTTGATTTAAGTGGTGCTCTAATTATTTTAACAATTTTACTACCAAGATTATTTTAATTTATAATTTTTCAATTAAAATTTCCCTCATGGAGGGTTTAATTTAGAAGTAAGGTAGCTCTTCATGAAAATATGGATTTTGATTAAATAAGCATATCTTATATAGATAAATGTCCATTATAGAAACTCAATGGTATTAATAGACTTAATAGGTTTTTTTTTTTTTTGTTTTGTTAAAAGACTTGATATTTTACAAGGACTCAAAGAGAGTTTAAATAGATAATTCAATATTCTTATTATCTATACTATAATATAAAGAAATAAATGTCACATAACCCCTTCTCTTCGCTCTCTAGTCTTCAATTTCAGGAATCCTATGAATCTATTTTAAGGATGTCATGTGGCACATTTCTTTAATCTCAACTGTTAATTATTTCGCTCACACACGTCTCCCTCTCAATTCAAAAATCATTAGAGGGATGTTAGGGAATTGTGATAAGAGTTTAAGCCGGACCGTTCAAGTTTGGGACCCACTACCTCATCCTAGAGCCCTCTCTAACTCCACTATTGTAGAGTCCTCTCTTATCTCCAACTCTTGGGTGTATTAATTTAAGTTTTTTTATTTATTAAATTATTAATTTAAATTTAATATTAAGAAACTTATGATTTTTCATTAAATATTATTAAAATAATAATAAATTATTATTATAAAATCTAACAATGCCTATCAAATAAAAAATTACTTATATTATTAAAAATAAAATTTATTAAATATTTAAAAATATATTACTTAATATTTAAATAAATAAATAGTATTATCTAATCATAGATATTCTTAAATTATTACCGGTGCATTGCACGGGTCTCTGCTAGTATATATATATACTAGCGGGTGGCACGTGCGATGCACATGAGAGGTTGGGGAAGGAGTTAACCACAATTAAAAAAGACACGTGTTAACCTGCGGGTGCGATTGAACTCTCCCTAAGTTCATTCGCAATTGACTGTGATTCTATTCTTTAAATAGATATATGAGGATAGTTTAGGAATTAAAGTAAAATATTAAATTAAAGTTTTGTTTTATATAAGGGTAGTTTAGGAATTTCAAAAAATTCAGGCTACGCCTGCCTCTCCCATTATAATAGTAAAGATATATATAGAATAAAGCTCAATCAAATCTGATTAATTTAAATTCAAATTACCTTGTGATGAGATACAATGCATCTCATTACACTTTATTATCCTACTCTATTTTCTCTCACATTTCTCTTTTCTTCGGGCTGCACATGGTTGCCTTTCTAAATAAAATTCCTCGCACCAAAAAGTCTCGGTTGTGAAAACATGCTAAAATCCATTCAGGCATAAAACTCAAAAAGTATTTGTTTCTATTTTTTTGTAATTTAGAAAAAGTTCTCTTTAATTTGTTTTTGAGGGGTTTTGATGCACCAAGACTGTGCGTCACTCTCATTGTCGAGAAGAAAGTGGATCATGTTTACAGTTTGAAGCCATTTTATTTTGAAAATGGTAATTTATTTTTCAGAAATTATAATTTTAGAATTGTGTCAATGAGAATGTTTCAGACAGAAATGGTTCTAAATGATTCCAGAAATCTGTTTGCCAAATCACCAAAGAAAATTTCCCTCTCCCATACTTATCAACTCTAAGCCAGAGGGGCAGGACCTACCGAAATCAACCAAAGACTTTGTTTTATATCACCGACACCTTCCATATTCTAGTACCTACAATACCCTAGGTATAAACAGAGGAATTTTTTGTGGAAAAAAAAATTCTATCTTTTCAACTATTGTTGTTTGCAACGAAAGATCTCAACTTGACTCACCATACTTCGCTTTCAACGAAAACGAAGGTTCGCTTCGCTCAATCCGCCTGGAAGCCTTTCCATATCGTTTTGACCAGACCCCTAACTTTAATCACCACAGCCTACTTACCTTTCAACGCACTAGCAGCTATACTCATAGAATTGAATGAATGCTCCGGTATTATATCACACTAACTTTAATTTAAATCTTTTGCAAATCCCTCCTTTTATCCATAACTTAGTTAATGAATGTTAAATTTTGTATGAAATAATAATTTTAACTTTTATTGATTTCAAGGATATTTATAAAAACTTTTCAATGCTTGGAACCTATTAACTGTGGTTAAGATTCACTCACCTCAAGTTGATTATCCTTAATTACAGTTAAAGGGAGCTCTATAAGCTACCACTTGTCCCATTTAACACCCACTAATTGTGGTTAAGATTCACTCACCCTAGGATTCATTCATCTAACCTTAGATTTTAGAAAAAAATATAAAAAATATTAACATTAGGTTAATTATGTTTATCCATAGTTAAAGGAAGCTCTACAAATTGCCACATGTCTCTTTTAACATCAACTAATGTAGTTAAGATTCACTGATTTAACTTTGGTTTTTAGAAGAAGAAAATATTAACGATAGGTTGATAGTGTTTAACCACAGTTAAAGGGGGGTCTACAAGCCACCATGTGTCCATTTTTAAACCAACTAACTATGGTTAAGATTCTCTCACCCTTAGGGTTCATCCATCTAACCTTCGTTTTAGGAAAAAAAATATTAACTTTAGGTTGATTATATTTTAACCACAATTAAATATGGATGAATGGGACATGTGGTAGCCTATCGAGGCGCGCATTCCATCCAAGGAAAAAAAAATTAAAATATGAACTTTAGGATGATTAAATTTAACCACAGTTGAAAAAAATGATGAATGAGACACGTGGTGGCCTGAAGAGGCGCTAGTTCCGCTGGACAGAACGCCGCAAGAAAGACCCAGGACCCATTAAAAAAAGTTTGAAAGTCATGTCATTTTAACATCTGTTAACTTATAAGTTATGGATGGAATGATAGATGTATAACTTTTATCGCCGGATAAAATGAAGGAAAGCCAAAAGTGTGCCAGTGTACCTTCCCTTGGTTGAATTTTCAATGGTTTACTTTGGATACCACAAGGAAAATGAAGTTTTGAAAAAGGAATGACATTAGATGCCAAAGACCGATCCGATTGGCTTTATTTTATTTATATATGCTTAAAGGAAAGCCAAAACTGTGGTCTAAACGACTTTTAACTCTGCTTGCATTTCACGCGACAAAAAAAGAGGAAGTGGTTAGAAATTCTCGATATGGATACGGGGTACGGGTACTATATAATACGATATGGGGTACGGCAATCGGTAGAACCTAAAAAAATAGGATACGGGTACGGGGAGAATACATCTATAATTTTTTTTAAATAATAATAATACTATATTTTGTATTATAATTACAAAATAACCATTTGCTCAGTTTTGTTTATGTATAAAAAAAATCATGTCCATGCAAAAGCAAAATAAATAGGGTCATCTCATCATTCACTAAGCAAAAAAGAAAGTCATCCTATCATCCGTTAAGCAAAATATAAAGAAAATCATGTTCATGCAAAAACAAAAGACATAGGGTCACACCCCTGAGTCTCCAAAAAAAAAATCATGTTCGTATCCCGGTCGTATCCATGCCGTGTTGGAGTCGTATCCCTGTCGTATCCGAAATAAAAAAATTGTTTTTAATTAACTGGATACGCCTAAGCCATATCCCATACATATCCTGCCGTATCAGAGGTGTATCCATATCCGATACGTATCCGATACGAGTACGCGGACCTATTTGAAGCATCCATGCTTTCTAGATTATATATCAATATAAACACTATTACTAAAAATATTATATATATATATATATATATATAGCCGAGTTGAGCTGAGTTGGGGTGAGCTCAAATTTAACCGAGCTCTAAACAAATCAAGTTGCAAGCCGAGCTGAATTGAATAGAATATGGCTCAAACTTGACTTGCTTAAACATTGGAGCTTAAATCAAAGCTTGGCTTCATTAATTCATGCCCTAAATGCCAGTAAAAGCTTGGCACAAATGAGTTGAGCTAAGCCAAAACAACTACCAGCTTGGCTTAAGTGTAATCTTATATGCACATTTTCCTAAATCGAGGTGTGCCCGTCATTTGAGGGTTGTCCTGTGGGATCAAGTGCAAGACATGACATTTTTCCTTGGTAATGTAGCTTGCAGGAAACCCACCTACCGTTTACTAACCAGGAAATAATTGGGGATTCTCAGTTAGCATGAAGGCAACTATGATCTTCATGGCGGCGTCTCATTAGGACTCCCAACACTTAATGTGAGGAGAAATGATTTAAAACTCTCGATAATCCCTATATCTATCGGGAGTTGGACCGATGGATTGAAAATCTCAAGCGCCCATCATTTAAAACATGTGCGGATATGACGCCATTGAATGATTAATCCAACGGTCCAACTCTTGATAGTACATACTATTGAGATTTGTTAATCACTTCCCTAATGGGAAAGCCATATGCCTTGATTTGGCACATGCAATTTAATGACGAAGTAAACGATGGGGATTTTATCTAACTGTGATCTTCAATTGGGGTGGGACATGAATAATACAACCAATTTAGTGATGGCTCAGTGGTGACAACGGCTGTGACTCTATGGTTTTGACCTCAACTACTCCATGGCCCATGCTTGACTATGAGGTTTTCTACCTGATCCTCTAGGTCATATGGAAAGGTGCAGGAGCGGATCCAGGAATTTTTCCTTCGGGCTCGAACTACGTATGTTAAGATAATTAATGGGATTGGGTATGGGCATTGGGGCCGAACCTAATACACGGTGGTCATAACATTCCTTAATGTTTCATTCCAAAAAGGGTCCAGTAATAAGAAAAAACAACATGGCCCTCGATTTTGATAGTCATTATGCTGAACTTATCGCCCGGATTTCCACTATGTAACGAAATGCCGATCTTCATTTGTTCATGCCTACCTTTTTAATACTCACTAAATGTGGTTAAGATTCACTCACCCTCAGGGTTCATCCATTTAATCTTAATTTTTAGAAGAAAAAGAATAATAACAGCTTTAAGTTTGTTAAGTTTAACCATAATTAAAGGGGTTGAAATGGGAAGGCATTTGATTATGGAGTCAAATATGGGGCGGGCTAATCACTATTCTAAAATTATTATATTTTTATATACTTTTATTTTATATTATGGAGATTATTTTTTCACACGCATGTTCCATGTTAAGTGGAATGCGCACCTCCCCTACTTAACACATATCTCTTTTAACACCCATTAAATATGGTTAAGATTCACTCACCCCTAATGTTTATACATCTACCATTGGTTTTTATTAAAAAAATTAATTCCTAAGATAATAAATCTTAACTAGGGTTAAAAGGGACACATAAAGAATCTATCCCTTTATATTATACACATAAAAAATTTACAATATTTTTTGAGGGGATCACTATATACAAAATTTAGTTATTATTAGTCATTACGCAATTTAATTATTCTTTATGGTAATAATTTCGTAGAATAGTACTAGTAAGGATGTCGAACCCCTAAGGACTGTGCTGATTTCGTTGTCTTTTATGAAGATTGATTCTAAACTAATGAGTAACAAGATTAATTGATTTAATTGATTTTAACCTAATTAAACTATAAGATTTTATTTAATCTAATTACTAAGATCTTGTGATTATATATCGGTTGGAGAAGATCTAGGATGTTTGAATTTATCACTAGCTTTATAATTAATCTTACTTTTATTTTACTAAGACCTCTCGAATTGCAAACATTACAGTGAGAGTGATGACACGTCCCCTCTCAACTGATCAAGAAAAATACAATTGATCAAATCTTAGACATATCTTATCTTCGGTTGGCACGAGTGATACACATTAAAGTATAGTACTAAAATCACTCGTCTTGCCTTAGCATAAAATATTTTATCTAATCTCTTGATATATTTAAATCATTGCATAAAACTTATATTCTAACTAAAACTAACACAAGTGAGTTCAATTTCAATTTCCTAACACCTAAAACAATGATAAGAATTTCATTGAAATCGAATATAAATTAATAAATCGAGTTGTTAAAACAACCCTTTGATTATGCAATCAATATCTTACAAAAGTTGAAATCTATATAAAAACAAAAGTAAAAGACACAGTTACTTAGCTAGGGTTTCTGTAGCACCCGGATATTCTTGTCATGTATTAAAGCCTTAATGTCATTTTCTTGAATTAAAAGTTGGATTTCCTACGTCAGCATCTATTAAAAATCTGGACTTCTGAACTCCATTTGTAGATCAGTCAACTTTGAGGACAATTTGATCCATGAATAAAGTAGAATTAGAAGATTCTAAAATGCTAGATATGTTCCTTTTTGAATGACGAGTCCAACATAAGTTGAATCGTCAAAATCCGACGAACGAGTCAAAAGTTATGGCAGAAATACCAAAGTAGGAAAATCTAGAAATTTATTGTCAGATTTATGAGCGATCGTCTAGACACTACGAACGATCGTAGGTGAGCTACGATCGATCGTAGAATACTTACGATCGATCGTAGAATCTCAAAAATTGGCAAAAACTCTCTATAACGGTTACGACCGATCATAGAAACTTACGACCTATCGTAGAAGATTTACGATCGATCGTAGAAACCTACGACCGATCGTATGTCGCGAACCCAGAATTTTTATTCAGGATTTTTAGAGTTTCTCCTCTTTGCCTATAAATAGGAGGTTGTATTTGAGGGTTTTGGCTTACCCTAAACCTAAAGAAAACCTAAGAGAGATTAGAAAAGAAAAAGAGATGAGAGCTTTGGGGATTTGTCAAGAGGGTTTGAGATTAAAGAAGAATGAGATCAAGATCAAGGATGATCTTCCCAGAATCAAGCAAGAGGGTTTCTTCCAACCTCGGTAGCGACCCACACACGTTTTGGAGGGTTTTTCCTCGTCTATTGAAGGTCGGTACCTTGTGCTACCCTCCTTGTCATATTTTTTTTTCCTTTATTGTTATGCTTCTCTATTTCCTTACTTTCCCCTAAATGTTTCACAATATATAAAATGAAATTAGTGAATGAAATGTCATATGGATGTTGTGTAGTGATGAAATTGAAGAAAATGAAGATATTTTACTTCTAGTAAAAGATACAAAAGATGCAGACATCTCATTTTGTATTTCTTCTTGTTCTCCATCATTTAAACGTAAAGCGTGGTTCTTGATGACAGATAAGAGGAGGTCCGAACCAACATGCTGAAAATACATTTATTTCTCTTGTGGAAGTTCTTTTTGTAAAACACGGTTTTCTTTCTCTTGAGAAGTTTACTTTCACTCAATAATAAGGATCTTTTCACTTAAACTTCCGTAAGAGAAAGAAAAATTTGTTTAGAAAAAACATTAATAAAACGCAAAAGAAAATTATAAAAGACGAAAGAAGAAGAACACTATATGAGTTTCTTGTTAGTGACTTTATAAGCATTAGGAGTATATATAGAGAGTAAAAACAATTACGGTTATTGAATAACGGTGATCGAAAATTAAATAAATTTTAATTATAATTTTTTTGTCAATATAAGATCACGGTCATAATTATAACAGTGATATAGAGAAGTTGCGGAAAATATTTATACTCACGATTACTTCAGAACCGTGATTTAATAAATATTTATACTCACAGTTATTTAATAACTAAGATTTATTAGATATTGTAATCACGTTTTTCAATACAACTGTAATCTAAAATTTCGTCAAAATTTTTACACAACCAAAAGTACGATTTGTAATAGATTTCATCACGGTTTCAATTTAAACCGTGATTGTATTTGAAAATTCTTCCGTGACTAATAAGCATTTTTGTAGTAGTGCAAGCACTAGCTCTTGAGGGCAAGGTTGTCAATTCAAGACCTCGAAGGGCTAAAATAGGGTTAGAGTCTTACCCTTATAAGTAAGGGCAGATTAGGGCTGACCCCTCCTCTACCTTGACCCTACCTTTTGGCAGCCCTAGTGTGGGTAACCTACCCTCCCTCGATAGAGGGTGGCAACAGGGATGAGATTTGGTCATGCTCTAGCAGCTCTCGGTGGGTTTTCGACATGTGGCGATAAAAAGGGGAGAAGATATCAAAGAGAGAAGTCAAAAAATTGGGGAGAAAATGAAATGACTTCTCCCATTTTTATCGCCACATGTCGGACATTGTACATAGGCAAGATGGTTTTGGTCTTGGTAGAGCAAGACCAAATCCCATCCCGTGGCAACAAGTAGGGTCAGAGTTTGAGCTGAATTTGTACTCTTCCCAAGGGCTTTGGATTGTCTCTGGCGAAGCCAGAAACTCCTCTCAGGGTTCCATACATTGTGCCATAGTTGGCAAAAAAATGGGGAGAAGTCATTCCATTTTCTCCCCATGACTTTGACTTCTCCCCATTTGATATCTCTCCTCCTTATTCTCATACACTTATTGTCACGTGTCTTAATATGTAGGGAGAAGTCAAAATCATGGACCCCATGATTTTGACTTCTCCACCACTTGTCACCTATTCTATGGAACCCCGAGACAAGCCCTTTTCTGGCTTCGCCAGATACAATCCAAGGCCCTTCCAAGGATCCCCCCCCCCCCCCGTTATAAAGTATCCAGTGATGAATAGATGACCAGCGTGGAGCGCAAAACGTAAAGAAGTAAAAAACAAGAAATCAAATAGATGTTAAGGCCAATCACGAGACAACACATACTATCAATTGTTGGTGTGTTTTTGTTTTTAAATAAAAAAAAGAAAGGCATTTTTGTCTCATGATTTATGGTTTCTTCCCAAGAAGATTTTTATAGACCCAATAAGATTTGTGTCACCAACCCAAAAGGCATTCCGACAAACTTGGATATAATTCTTTAATAATAATATTTAAAACTTAAATATCAACCCACTTAGCACTCTCAAAACTTGCCAAATTTTTTGGGTGCTTCAGTAAATGTTTATATTAATTTTGCATATTGACGAGTTATTCGGAGATACTGTTCATATTTAAACTCTAAACACCCCCATAATGACAATGATGATAAACGCAACTAAAAATTAATAAAATAAAAACTCACTTTACAGGAAAGATGACAAGGATGCCATACATGTATTAGTCACTGTTAGAAATGTGGGAAGTTGGTTGAAAGAGAAATGAAACTTATGGATAAGGTAGGGACCTTAACATTAACTGCCTAGAGTTCCTTCGACCCTACTTAGGTTATAGAAATTTTTTGATTTTCCAATCTTCAATCAAATGGATTAGAATCGTCTGATTAGCCTGATATTTTGCCACTTACGATTTACACTATGATTTCTTCCTTAGATTTACACTGTGTCATCCAAGTATTAGATTACCGAACAAACTTTCTAGGTATCATTTTTTCCATGGGGCTGCTCGCTACAAGTTCTAGTGAGTAGCGTTATTAAAATGACACCCTATATATATACATGTACTTCAAGTTTTATAGCATAAGATGATTTTAATATTCATATATAAAAATACTAAAGGAAAAAATAAACAGTCCATTTAAATTTAATTTTTCATGGAATAATTTTATTAAGATTTTCTAGACTTAGAGTTCTTTAGAGTTTGGACATCCTAATTTCATTTAAACAATTTACTTTTGTTAAGAATTTGATTTAAGTGGTGCTTCAATTATTTTAACAATTTTACTGTCAATATTATTTTAATTTATAATTTTTCAATTAAAATTTCCCTCATGAGGGTTTAATTTAGAAGTAAGGTAGCTATTCATGAAAATATGGATTTTGATTAAATAAGCATATCTTATATAGATAAATGTCCATTATAGAAACTCAATGGTATTAATAGACTTAATAGTTTTGTCTGCTTAAAAGACTTGATAGTTTAAAATGACTCAAATAGAGTTTAAATAGATAATTCAATATTCTTATTATCTATCTATAATATAAAGAAATAAGTGTCACCTAACCCCCAACAAATAAGTGACAACTAACCCCTCTGTTTGCTCTCTAATCGTTAATCCAATGAATTATATTTTAAGGATGCCACGTGGCATCCTTTTTTAAATCTCAACCACTAACATTTTCTCTCACTTCTTTCTCTCACACACGTCTCTCTCAATTCAAAAACTATTTGAGAGATTTAGGGGATACATATGTTTTTTTCACGGATCAAAAATCATTGGAAAAATCTTAGGAGATTGCAATAAGAGAGATAGAGATAATGATAAATAGATAATGTAGAGAGAGATATTAGAAGATTAAGATTAAGGATAAAGAGAAAGATAAAAATGATAGAGAGAGAGAATGTAGAGAAAAATTTTAGGATTTGTGATGAGAGAGATAAAGAGAGATGTAGAGATTTTTATTTTATTCGCACTTATGCATGGCACGGGGTCTCTACTACTACTATAATATAAAGAAATAAATGTCACCTAACTCCTTCTCTTTGCTCTATAATATTAAATCCCAGGAATCCTATGAATCTATTTTAAGGATGTCATGTGGCATCTTTCTTTAATCAAAACCGTTAATTATTTTACTCACACACGTCTTCCTCTTAATTCAAAAATCATTATAGAGATTTTAGGGAATTGTGATAAAAGTTTAATCTTGACCGTTCAAGTTTGGGACCCACTACCTCATCCTAAAGCCCTCTCTAACTCCACTATTGTAGAGTCATCTCTTATCTCCAACTCTTAGGTGTATTAATTTAAGTTTTTTTTAATTAAATTCTTAATTTAAATTTAATATTAAGAAACTTATGATTTTTCATTAAATATTATTAAAATAATAATAAATTATTATTATAAAATCTAATAATGTCTATCAAATAAAATATAATTTATATTATTAGAAATAAATTATATTAAATATTTAAAAATATATTACTTAATATTTAAATAAACAAATAGTATTATCTAATCATAGATATTCTTAAATTATTACTGGTGCATCGCACGGATCTCTACTAGTATAGATATAAAAGGAAGCTCAATCAAATCTAATTAATTTAAATTCAAATTATCTTGTGATGAGATACAATGTATCTCATTACACTTTACTATTCTACCCTATTTTCTCTCACATTTCTCTTTTCTTCAGGCTGCACATGGTTACCTTTCTGAATAAAATTCATCGCACCAAAAAGTCTCGGTTGTAAAAACATGCTAAAATCCATTCAGGTATAAAACTAAAAAAGTATTTGTTTTTATTTTTTTGTAATTTAGAAAAAGTTCTCTTTAATTTGTTTTTGAGGGTTTTGATGCACCAAGACTGTGCGTCACTCTCCTTGTCGTGAAGAAAGTGGATGATGTTTACAGTTTGAAGCCATTTGATTTTGAAAATGGTAATTTATTTTTCAGAAATTATAATTTTAGAATTGTGTCAATGAGAATGTTTCAGACAGAAACGGTTCTAAATGATTCCAGAAATCTGTTTGCCAAATCACCAAAGAAAATTTCCCTCTCCCTCCCAGGGTAGGTTACTAAAATCAACCTAAGACTTTCTTTTGTATCACCGACACCTTCCATATTCTAGTACCTACAATACCCTAAGCACAAGCAGAGGGATTTTTTTGTAGAAAAAAAAATCCTATCATTTCAACTATTTTTGTCTGCAACGAAAGATCTCAACTTGACTCACCATACTTCGCTTTCAACGAAAACGAAGAATCGCTTAGACCCTTAACTTTAATCACCACAGCCTACTTACTTTTCACCCACTAGTAGCTATACTCATAGAATAGAATGAATGCCCCGGTATTATGTCGTACTAATTTTAATTTAAATCTTTTACAAATCCATCTTTCCATCCATAACTTAGTTAATAGATGTTAAATTTTGTATGAAATAACAATTTTAACTTTTATTGATTTCAAGGATATTTATAAAAACTTCTCGGTGCTTGGAACCTACTAACTGTGATTAGATTCACTCACCTCAAGATGATTATGCTTAATCACAGTTAAAGGATGTTCTACAAGCTACCACTTGTCCCATTTAACACCCACTAATTGTGGTTATGATTCACTCACCCTAGGGTTCATTCATCTAACCTTGGATTTTAGAAAAAAATATAAAAAAATATTAACATTAGGTTAATTATGCTTAACCATAGTTAAAAGAAGCTCTACAAGTTGTCACGTGTCTCTTTTAACATCAACTAACTGTAGTTAAGATTCACTCATTTAACCTTGGTTTTTAGAAGAAGAAAATATTAACTAATGTTTAACCACAATTAAAGGGGGCTCTACAAGCCACCATGTATCCATTTTAAAACCAACTAACTATGGTTAAGATTCTCTCACCCTTAGGGTTCATCCATCTAACCTTCGTTGTAGGAAAACTTTAGGTTGATTATATTTTAACCACAGTTAAAGAGGAATGAATGGGACATATAGTAGCCTATCAAGGCGCGTTCCATCCAGGAAAAAAAATTAAAATATAAACTTTAGGTTGATTTAGCTTAACCACAGTTAAAAGATAATGAATGGCACATGTGGTGACCTGTAGAGGCGCTTGTTCAGCTGGACAGAACACGTAGGAAAGACTTAGGACCCATTAAAAAAAGGTTTAAAAGTCATTTCATGAAAAATTTAACATTTGTTAACTTATAAGTTATGGATGGAATGATAGATTTATAAAATATTGAAAAGTTAATACGGGGTTAAATACAAAACACAAGGGGTTACGTGCTTATTTGAAAAGATATGGAGGTTTTTACATACCAAAAAACCCTAAAATGAGACTATTTGTTTATTACATTGGCGAGATTCTCTTTGTCCTTGTGTCAACTAAAGGAGTAATTTGTGAATATTTAAATATTTTTTAAAAGACATGTTGCAATGAATAAATCAAATTTTTTCTTTTTAATTAAGGATGACATAATAGCATTTCTGCTATATCTTGGGCTACAGCAAGGACTGTTGCTTTTCTTTTTTTATATTTTGGTAGCCTAATACAATTAGGCGGCATTCCCACTTAGCGTTAATCAGTATAAGTTAGTATAAGTTAGTGGGTTAGAGTTGTGAGAAATCGAGCTTAAATAGTGGGGACACCACAATTCACAATAATGAATCCCTTATCACAACCAATAAGGGGTTTATGTGCTGGCCAAGACCATGCCTCAAGAAGTAGAGGTCTTAAGTTTGATTCTCTTCTCTCTATTGGTCACCCCCCAAAGATTTATCCTTACTTACTTGATGCGTGTGGTAGGGGGTTTGCATGTGACCAGGTGATTAGTGGGGGTACTCTAAGAGGCCTGAAAAAAAAAGTTATGATCACCACGCATGAGATATACACACTATCACTGGCACAAGCAGGTAGGTAAGTAGGTAAATAACTTTTTCATCCACTTATGACATGGGTTTTTTTCATTAGGCATCTGAATTATGAAACTAAAGGGATCCACCTCATTCCATCTCCACATAACAGTTTCCAGCCCAAGGTTCCTGCACCACGTGCCAAAAACTGACATCAACACGAGTTCAAATTCATGGAGATTGCAACTTAGCATGCCTCTTTGCCATCTACAGACTTGTGTATTAGAAGAGATGTAATATTTGGTAGATTTGAAATAGATTAGTATCAATTACATTTTATTTTATTAGGATTTGATTTGATTAGGTTTCTATGTTGAGACTCGTATAATCTTTATATAATAATCAAGGAGGAGTCATAGTAATCATCCAAGTTATTCAATAGAATCAATTTTCTATCATGGTATCAGAGCGGATCGATCCGGCCCTATTATTCTTCCAGCGGGTGGTAATGCCACCTGTTCGGCCTAAATCATTTTTTTAGTTTCAAAGTTATAGCAATTACCAAACCCTTGTTTATATCTGTTTATCATTGATACCTCAAAATTCTTTTTCTTTCTTGAACGATTGACCTCTTCTTATCTGTTATTGGGAGAGATCATGACGGTTTGATCTAGTGAACCACTAGCTCCGACAAACTTTAAGATAAGCGGGATGCAACAGTAATGAACTTCAAAGACTAACGATGACCATCAATATACACGATTGGATGTTCTGACGAATTTTCAGCAAAGATCAAATGATCACTGCTGTTTTATTTTTGTAACAATTGAACGATCCTTCTTCAAATGACTTGCTTCTAAGTGAGTCTTTTATCTTGATCTTAGATCTTCTGTCACGCCCCGATTTTTAAAAACTCACAACTCGGCCCATTATATATGGTCCGGCCTAAGATCTAGAATTCATGGATGAGGATTATTAGTAATTTAATTTATAATTGGTATTTTAAGTATATAATTTTTTTTTTTGTTCGATTTTTTTATTTATTTATAAATAATAATGAAATAAATAGTAAACGAAATTATTTTGACCTGAAATTTTACAGGGACATACTTCTATAAGTTTATGAACTACGTATAAAATTTTAGAATTTTCTGATAATGGAAAAATATTTTGTAAATATTTTTTTTTTAACTAAACTTAAAATTTAAAGAAAACAACAATGTCGCATTACTTTTATTTAAAATATTTAAAACTAAAATTTGATCTCTATACCTATCATGTCTTCCTAAGATATATAAACAAATTCTAGAAAATAAATTTACTTCCAAAGCTCATACATCATTCACTAATTTCAATTAAATAAATAAAAACATTAAAAATATCCACCAAAACATGATCCATTAATTTTGTAATTAATCCTAAATCATAAGAGAAGTCTTCATATTTCTTCTTCACTTCCAAACGTCCATTACTTCATATCTGAAAATATTGACATGACGGTCTAATGAGCTATAAAGCCTAATAGGAAAAATTCATTCCATTTTTTACAATTAATTTACAATAAAAAAGCATGCAATATAAATACATTGAAAAAGATATCAATTAACATTACGATTTATGCAAGTATGATGGCTCGATTTTTGCACCAGCTCGGCTTTACTATCATCACCGATTTTAGTACCAGTTCGGTCAAACTGACTATCCCAAGCAAGGGATCTTCCTCAATGGCTTTAGGGTCTTTCACCAAAGGATCCACGATTTTGGCTTGCTCATCATTTTAGGGGCTCTCACCCACGGCATCATATAACCGTCTTTAATGCATCAATCATGCATAACATGCTATTTACAACATAACAATCATCGTATCACATATTTTTCATATATTCACAAATCTCATGTTATAGATTTCTACATTATTTGCACAATAATAAACAAATAAAAATTATTACATGCTAATATAATTCTGAAAATCTCAAACAACATATCATCATCTACTTATAATTTTTTAGTAACAATATCTTCACTATCAAACATTTATTTGATTTTTTTTACTACAAATTAATTATAAAAAAAAATTTGCAAAAACTTACCTGGATTTTTCTCGATTATTAATTTCCTCCCAAAAACTTTCAAGTCAAACTTTTCACTCGTTTTCTCGGGCTTGATTTATGCTTCTCCATAATTCTTATTTCTCATTTATTTCTTTTTTTCCTGTGATTTCTCTCTCTCTTTCTCTCTCTTGTATTTAGTTCTTTTAAAATTTAAAGAGATTTTAAAGATTTTAAAAGAGATTTAATCTAAACTAACCTTATGTAAACTAATCTCTATCTCCTTAATTTAAATTTAAAACAAATGATGGGCTTTTGGCCCATGGGTTTGTCACCTTAGACCCATATTATTTTTTTTTGTTCAGGATATTACATCTTCTATGTAGGATTCATCTTCATGATCTTCCAAGATTGGTTCTAGGTGAAACTTGAATTTTGAGTTCCTTTTGAGACATGAATGTTGATCATCAATTGGCTTGATTGTATCTCCACTTTAATTGGACGATTTGTTTTGTGCTTCTTCACTTTAGCTTGATTTGATCTTTTTCCAAATCTGATGTCAATAACATGCTTTATGACTTGAATAGTTTATCAATGCTCTTATGTACTGAAATTCATTTAAACTCTAAGGAGATATTAGTAACACAAATGTCATTTCATTATTTATGTTATCATCAAAATTATTAAAGGTACACAATGTTGTAATCTTTAAGCTAACAGATTATGCTTAACCACAGTTAAAGGAGGCTCTACAAGCCGCCACATGTCCCTTTTAACACCCACTAACAGTGGTTAATATTCTCTCACCCCTATGGGTTCATGCATCTAGCCTTGGATTTTAGAAGAAAAATGATTTTAAAAAAATATATTAACCTTAGGTTGATTATGCTTAACCCAGTTAAAGGGGACTCTACAAGCCACCACATGTCCTTTTTAATACTCACTAATTGTGGTTAAGATGCACTCAACCCTTGGGTTCATGCATTTAACCTTAGTTTTTAGAAGATAAAATATTAACCTTAGATTGATAATACTTAACCACAGTTAAAAGAGAGTCTACAAGCCGCCATGTGTCTCTTTTAACACCCACTACCAGTGATTAATATTCACTCACCCCTAGGGTTCATGCGTCTAAACTTGAATTTTAGAAGAAAAAAAATATTAACCTTAGGTTGATTGTGTTTAGCCACAGTTAAAGAAGACTCTACAAGCTACCATGTGTCCCTTGTAACACTCACTAACTGTAATTAAAATTCACTCACCCTTAAGATTAATCAATCTAACCTTGATTTTCAAATTTATAACAAAAATATTAATCTTGGGTTGATTAAACTTAACCCCAATTAAAGGGGGATAAATGGGACACGTGATAACCTAGGCGTGTATTCCGTCCAACCCATTAAAAAGGTTAAAAATGTTATTTCATAAAAAAAATTTAATACCCTTAACTAACTTTTGGATAGAATAGTGGATTTGCAAAAGTTTTAAAAGTTATCGGACTATAATACAAAATCACAAAACACAATGAAGTATTTGTAAATAACTAAAAAGATATGAGTTTTTGCACAAAAATACCCAAACACATATTATTTACAAAAATTACAAAGTGTCTAACTTTAGAAGTCTCTGCAAAAGAACATACCCTAAATTTTGGATATAATTCTTTGACAATAATATTTAGAGTTTAAATATCATAGCTTTAGTTCAAACTGTCGAATTTTAAAAGTCTCCACAAAAGAACGAACCTAAATTTTGGATATAATTCTTTGACAATAATATTTATAGTTTAAATATCATAGCTTTGGTTTAAGCTAGCACAACTAAGATTTAAAGAAAAGGAAACTACCCACGTGGGCTGGCTTGGCTGTGTATATCTCCCATGGGGTAAGTTTAAGATTTCATTCCCCGGTGTGACGATTGACACGTTTGATAGGCTCATCATATTTAACCATCTTCTATGCTCCGTGATCGATTCTCTAACTCACTAATCAATACTAATTAGAGTTAGTGTCCTAACCAATTTCGGTAACCTAAAAACCAATTTCGGTAACCCAAAAAATGGAAACTTACCCAACCCAGTTAAGGAAAATAATTACCTCCTCCAACCGAGGAGGTGAAATACCATCTTGCCCTTTTTTTTTGTGTCATGTGTCCATTTTTTACTACATTGAATTAATTGTGGTTACGATTTATTAATATTTAGGGTTAAAGTATCTATACAAGAAAAAAAAAATTTAACCGCGGATAAGAAGTTAACCATTGTTTAAAGGGGCTTTGTAAGGATGAGGAGGAGACATTTGCTCTTCAACTAAAACTATAGAAAACAATACAGTGAAAACGACAAATAGGTGGACAGAGGTGGAGCCAGGATTTTCTTGCCTGGGATTAACAATGGAGTATGGCCGTTTGAGGGTTCAGGGGTGTAGCAATATTTTTTTTAAGTTAGAGGGAAGTTGCTCCCTTGCCTAGGGCTATACTAACTTAAGTTAAATAATATAGTATAATTTTATTTTTTTTAATTAAATTTAGGGGCAACTGTCCCTTGCTTCCACCCATGCTCTTAGGCATCTTTATTGGTAATTTTATTTTTTAAAAAAAATTCAGGAGGACTTCAACTCCATGTAACTCCACCCCTAGGTGGTCGTGGAGCACTATTTTAGGGAAAGATGACAAGACGGGCGATACAGTTGTTATGAGTATGTAGTAGAGACGTGTGAGTTGGCGTCAACCATGAGTGTTAACCCTGCTAACCCCCTAACCTAGGTAGATAAATGATTAGAACCAACAAAAAATAAAAATAAAAAAAGTTGGTAAGGACTTTGAAGGGGGAAATCTACCTTATGAATACCATGGGACCTTAGTAGCATGCATTTACTTTACTTATTATCATGATTGTGCTAAACGTGCCAAGGGAAAAAGAGAGGTGACCTGCATTTGTACATTACCAAAGAAAAATCACGTGATTGGATTTGAGAGCACGACCAAAACCGTCTTGCCTTAGTTTTGCATCCATCATGTAGCCATAAAAAGAGAAGAAGATATCAAATGAAGAGAAGTCAAAAGACATGTCTTAGTTTTCCATCCGTCATGTGGTGATAAAAAGGAGAAGATACCAAATGGAGAGAAGTCAAAAAACATGGGAAAAAATGAAACAACCTCTCCCCTTCTATCACCACATGGCGGATACAAAACCAAGGCAAGATGGTTTTGGTCTTGCAAGAGCAAGACCAAATCCAATCCCAAAATTCACACCATTTGTCAGGGTATGATGTGTGTGAGATCCATTGTAAGTTACTCTTTTTGTTTTGTGTCTTTTGACTTTCTCTTTTTTTTGGAGGGAAAGCTGGGATTACTCGACTTAAAAGCATAAGACAAAGAACCTTAATTTAATTGTTTCCAACGTGAAAGATGAGTCAAGAATGTTTGAGGTGATTTAATCGTTTTAACTTTGAAGTGATTAAACCATTTAGTATGCTGTTCGGGTAGGGAAAACCTACGATTTAGTTTGGATTCATTTGGTTTTGAATGCGTAATTTGTGGTATTCTATGAGTAATTCGGATAATAACACTCAACTTTTATCACCAAAAAAAATGAAGGAAAGCCAAAACTGTACCAGTGAACCTTGCCATGGTTGAATTTTCAATGGTTTACTTAGGATACCACAAGGAAAATGAAGTTTTGAAAAAGGAATGACATTAGATGCCAAAGACCGGTGCGATTGGCTTTATTTTATTTATGTTTATATGCTTAAAGGAAAGCCAAAACTGTACAAGGAAAATGAAGTTTTGAAAAAGGAATGACATTAGATGCTAAAGACAGGTGCGATTGGATTTATTTTATTTATGTTTATATGCTTAAAGGAAAGCCAAAACTGTGCTCTAAACGACTTTTAACTCTACTTGCATTACACGCGACTCTCGATAGCAGGCCTATCAAGAGCTGGGTAGCCGGATAGTGAATTCAACAGTGCCAAACATCAAATGGGGCCCATCAGGTTTAATACATGTCAGCCCTGACATCATTGGATTCACTATTGGGCGGCCCAACTCCTGCTATTGGGAGTTTCTAATCAATTTCCAAAAAAAATCATGTTTGGAAAACCACTGACAAACCATCCAACCTATGATAGGTTAGGGTTACATAAATGGGAAGTGATTTTAAATTCCCACTAATAGTACTATACTAATAGTACTATAGAAAGTTGGATCGCACTAGGGTTGTCAACGAGTCAGATTTGGACTGAATCCGATCCGATTAAGAATCTGACATATCCGAATCCAATCTGAGATCCTTTGAATCATGAATTAATCCATCCGAATTCGATCATATTTTTAAGATCCAAATTCAATCCAATCCGATTAAGGTTAATTAAAAAAAATTATATTTTAATAATATAAAGCTAATAGTACCTTAATTAACTCTAATTAATGTTAAATTTTTTAAAATTAATATTTTATGCATAAAAAATTTATTTAATATATTTAAAATTGTTTTAAAAATTATTGCAATCAGATTGGATTTTAATCGGATTGAATCACCCTATATTTGGATTCGATTATAATCAGATTCCACCAATCCGATCCAACGGATCACATATAGGGTCCAAAGTCCGACTAATTGGATCGGATCCGGATCCTGATCTGATCTATTGACAGCCCTAGGTCGCACGATTAAAAATTCATCGGCACCAACCATCAAGTAGGGCCGACCATTTAAGGCATATGAACCTTGCCTTGGTTGAATTTTCAATGGTACGGTCTAGTTCTTCATAGTACCTACTATGGAGAGTTTTCAATTATCTTCCTAAATAAATTAGATTCTAGTTTATTCTTGGGGTTAGGTTTGATTTGGATACATGTATACAGAGACTTTCATTCAAGCCGAGTTGAGCCAACCTTGCCAAGCTCAATCTGAACCAACCTTGGCAAGGTTTGAGATTGGTTTGAACACTTGTCAGAGGTCGGTTTGGGCTTGGCTCGATTCACGAATGTTCAAGCTTGAGTTTGGCTTGATCCAAGCCGAGCCAAGATTGGGTTGATTTAAGTTAGATTCGTAAGGTTATTTTGGTAAAATAAATATTAGTTTTTATAAAAACATTTATTATTAAATTATATTATAATAAGCTATACTAATTAATACATTTATACAAAATAATATTTTTTTTTATAGTCCTTTAATCTAAGAGACTAGGGACTTAGGATCAGGGATTTTGCTTTTAACATTATAAATGTATTTTATTATTATTATCTCCTAAACTTATATACTAAAAGTTAAAAGTAGTATTATGTATCAATATAAACACTATTACTAAAAATATTATATATATGGCACAGGATTCTCTCGAGTTCAACTCGAGAGAATATCTCCTGTATGAACCCCTAGAGGTTGCCACATGTCTCCTTTGACACCCTTTAACCATGGGTAAGGTTCACCCACCCCTAGGGTTCACCCACCCATTCTTGGTTTGTTTTTTTATATATTAATTATTAATTTGTAAATTAAAAAAACTATTTTTAGAGTTTTTTTTAATAATCGGGGATGCAATGCTTGTTCCCTTGGTACTGTAGGTATTCCACCACGCGCTTGAATCCAGATCAAGTCTTGAGGGGTGTGCTAGTTGACAAATTCACTGAGCTAGAACATATATTAACAATTCTAACCAAGGATATATATATATATATATATATATATACACACAAAGATTAATATATAATTATTTTTTCACATTTAAAGGGGCTATGCATCATCATCACCCATGATGTAAAGCCCATCCATTGCAAAGTTTATTATACACATTATACATATAAAAACTCACTTAAGAGGAGCTCCAAAACTTAGGAGGTATATCGGCCATCCTGCTCCAGCTCCACCAGCTCTAGCTCCACTAGGTTCAGGTTCAGGGCACTTAATTCAAGTCTATCTATGGAATAAAAATGCTATCTAATTACATTTTCTAGTCAATATGGGGTTTACACAAGTCTCAAATCCAACAAAATGGAAATTACAAAGCTGGGAAAACCAGTAAGATTATACTTAGATCTCATCGGACCAGTCGGTGAGCTCGCCTTCATAAAACAAGCCATCGACAATATTATCGATTAGGGAATCGATGAATGTGTTGCAACTAATGGTGAATATTCGACCCACTCTGGTCCTGGCGCTCGAGAACCAAGCAAAAGCAGCAGCACAAGTCACAGCGCCCAAACACACCCCAGCTGCTTCGGCGATCCGTTGTAGATCCATCTTTCTGAATAAGGAGTTGCCGGTCACCACCTCCATTGTCACTGTAGCTGCAAACACAATCTATACAAACGAATTCCATGGGAATGAGATTCTCAATTAAGTGATTCTTTGGATAGTTATTAATATTCCACAAAACATGATTTTCCCTTGTTGGGTCACAATAGCACCTATCAAAATCATCATTAACTCTCTAAAGATAAGTGCTATAGTAGTTTTAGAAAATTATGTCCTGGCAAAGCTACACTAAGGGATCCAAGCCGAAAAGATGGACCTCCTTTTACTTTGGGTTCTTCCAAGCCGTTTGTCATATCATATGTGTGCTGGAGTTAGGCTTTGACATGGAGCTCTGTGTTCAACCCAAGTCCACACTTTGCAGAAGGAGCTCGGCCCAAACCAAGTATGAAGTGGGCCTGAACAATTAGAAAATAAGCCCGACAAAGGCTACATTGCGTCCAATTGGCTTCGTTCCTTAGAATGTTTTTTTACGCTCTACTAGCGGGTGGCACGTGCAATGCACGTGAGAGCGAGGGGAAGGGGTTAACCACAATTAATAGGAGTTAAAAGGGACACATGTTAACCGTGCGATTGAACTCGCTAGTGACAACTGTGATGCACGTAAGAGTGAGGGGAAGGACTTAACCGCAGTTAATAGGAGTTAAAAGGGTCACCTGTTAACCAGCGAGTGCGATTGAACTCTCCCTAAGTTCAATCACGATTGGCTGTGATTCAAAATAGATAGATGAGCAAGGGTTGTTTCGAAATTAAATGAAAGGCAAGGGATAGTTTGGGAATTAAAGCAAACATTATATCAAAGTTTTGTTTTATATAAGGGTAGTATGGGAATTTCAGAAAAATCATCTACAACTGCCTCTCGCATTATTATAGTAAAGATAGTAAAGAAATATGATTAGAACCGGAAAATCGCATTTGGCAAGGTTTCGAAACATTTCATGAAAACAGAGTGTTCCTAGCACTATTTTTTTAAGAAAAATAAAACTTTTATTAAATGTTTATGATAAATATGCTATCTTATCTCAAGAAGGGTGTTTACAGATAACCCCTATCTTATCTCTCTCCATAAATCTTTCTTCACCGTCACTATCACCGCCTCCACTTCCCACTACCACTCTCTACTAAGCCCACCCCTATCCCGCTACTACCCTCATCGCCACCCCCACTCCCACCTCCTCCACCACAACCTCCAACCCCACCATTACCACCACTCACACCTCAATTGCATCACCACCACCACCAATCCTCCCCCCTCCCCACCACCCGCATCCTCCATCACAATCACTCTCACACTACCACCACCACACCATACTCACCACCTACATCATGGTAATTCCCCCACCACACCCATGGGTATAATTTGTAATATGACATATAATTTAAATAATTTAAAGAAATTTTATAATTGGGTGGATGAACATTTAATTATATAATCGAATTGAAATAGTACAACAACGATCATAAGGTTTTCACATCCAAATAGGATTTTGTTGTTTATGTTCTATATGATCAATTCTGACTGACTCTCTCCAAATAGGTTCTAAGTACATAATCGTTCCAAATTATCCAAAATGAATCATTTCCAGAATTCCAAATTATCCAAAATGAATCATTTCCAGAATCAAAGAATGTCAAACGCCAACAAATTACTGCAAATCACTTATCTAACTAGTAAAGTATTTGGATAGGTTTGTATGTTAGTAGGTTAAATAGGCTAGTAGAATTGTTTTAAGGGTTCTAATATTTAGATTTTCTAGTTTAAATATGTCAATAGAAGTGTTTAAGGTTCTGAAGTAACATAACTTATTAGGTATCTTATAATATCAATAATGGATTAACATCTAATTAAACTTATAATCTTAAGAGTTTGGCTATGAAATGAAGTTCAATAATCTTAAGAGTTTAGCAATGAAATGAAGTTCTGGATTTTCTGCGCAATAAGGAAAGTAATGGATACCAGCGATTACCAGGGGTGTCAAAGATTCGAATTTGGGCTCCAAAATCCTCTTGAAAATTGTGTCAGGCCCGGGCAAGGCCTATTCAAAAATTATAAGAATCCAGGCCCAAACCCAACACATCCTAATGGATACACATGGGATCTCTACGGTTGGCTATGGATGATCCGTAGTTAAACAAAGCTGCCATGTATTCCATTAATTTAAGTTTGTGTTGGTATTAATCTTTAGGATTAAGGCTAAATTATGGGACACGTATAATGTTTTTGCGACTATCATGACTTTCGTCCTGCTCCTACCGTAGATAGGGGTGTCAAGAATAATTAAGAATGGGCTGAATAACTACTTATATAAATTTATCAAAATATTTTTAATTAGAGTGAAACAAAACTCACTATCTGTATAAACTACTGCAGAGCAACAAGGAGACCAAACCCATCGATGTGGAACTAAAGCTTTATACGTTACAAAGGGGAAACAACTAGACAACTAAGCACAACCGGATTAGGATTGTCGACTTCGGATCACAAAAATCTCTTGTCACGCTTGGACAGGCCTATTCAAAAATGACAAAAATACAAGGCAACGAATTTCTGTGGCCGAGGCCCGCGTATAGTATAATACAGGCCTAGCCTCTTTGGGCATCGCGCTTCTCCTTTAATCGTGGTTAAGATTCCTTAACCGTTAGAGTTAATAAATCTATCCTTGGTTTTCAGAGAGAAAATTGTATAACAAATTAAATATTAACCTTTTTTCCAAAAAACGGAAGTTAAATTCATTAACCCTTTAAACCACAATTAAAAGGACACATCGTTGTGCAAAGAGGCTAAGCTAGGCCAGGCTAGCCCGAGTACAATACTCGGGCCTCGGCCACAGGAAATCCTTTGCCAAAATACAAGCGCAACCCAGCGTATTGGGGTCCTACTGGCCTAGGTTGAAACCTTTTGAAAAAAATGAAAAATAATCACCTCCACGTGGGTGGGTGAGGCGAGGAGCTGCGTCTTGGTTTCCTTTTAATGCCACATGTCCCCCTTTTAACTTTATTTAACTACGGTTAAGATTCACTCGCCTCTAAGGTTCTCCTATCTAACCTTACATTTTAGAAATATTAAAAAAAAAAAAAAAAATTAACCACAGAAGTTAAAAAAAAAAAATTAAACTTGAGTTCATAAGAGTTGAGTTGGCTTTGTGAGAGCGGGGAGGGAGAGAGTACTCTGGCTGACCAGAGTAAGCCTCTCCAACTTCCCACGTGTCATCTTCAACTCTTTTTTTTAAACTGTGGTTAAATTTCACTAACTTTCAAAGTTAAAGAATTTAGAAAAGAAAAATAAAATAAATTTAACCATGGGCTAAAGCTTCCTAACCAGAGTTAAGGGTGTAAGAGCCTAGAGGGTAGGCCATTGGCAGAGTAAATCCGGACTCAAAAATTTTAAAAAAAAAATTGGATGAACCCACCGTTGATAGTCAAACTATCTACGGCCCAGATCGTTTACTGAACGCAAATCAAGTTTTAAGAAATCAAAATTACCATGGCTAGGCGACCTGAGATGATCTCGAAGTCCTGGCTCTTCTTCGAACTATCGATGTAATCAGAGAGAGAAGCAAAGAACGGCGACACGTCATCATCTCGCCTCTTATTGATCACTCCAGAGCGATCTGAACCGTACGATCTAAGAGTGCACAGGCGAGGCTGTAGGACGATCTTTACGTTATCAGGCGAGGAATTGGCGGGTTTAAGCTTCGTAACCACCAGCTCCCTCCTCGGTATAGCCGGTTTCTGCGCCTGCAATTCGCAAAAAATCGCCCGCGACGCCAAAGCCATTGACGAAATCTCGGAAGCTAGACGCGTAGAAGGCGGAACAGCCGATGAGTGGAATCTGGGTGTCCAAGTTACTTGGATTCTTCGCGGTGTTTCATGATTCCACGTCTCCTGAGATTTTAGGAGCCTCATGTGGGTCCCTGTGTATACGTGGCACTTGTATTGTTCGTTAAGGTTGTTTTCATGACGTGATGGTGGTACAATTCAAGGTCGGTTTCTAAGAAAGTAAAAGGAAGGGAGTGGCATAATTGCAATTATTGATTGTATAATTGCCAAGTGTCTACAAATTAGTTAGGTCAGTCAAAAAAAAATCTTATAATAAGGCGGCTCGAACCGCGAAGGGCAAGATTAAGGTTAGCAAATATAGGCCTTGATGGGTAGGATAAGGGTTAGAATATTACCCTAGTAAGGGTAGGATTATGGCCTATTTCTTTAAAACCCTAATCATTATCCCTTGAAAGAATAATCCTATCCCAAATTGGCTAATTTCCTAACCCTCCTAACACAGTAACACTATGTTTAATTTTTGTTGTGAATTGTAAATATCTCTAACACATTAAATCATTAACAATGATTAATTTTGGGTGGCTCTACGTGTACCCTAACATTTTATGACCACTCTATTTATATAAATTTTATTATATTCAAAAGCAGACAACAATACCCTTATCTTTAACCTTTATTCTTCCTATAGTCTCCAACCAATCTCGTGTCAATCTTCTTTACTTACTTTACTTAGGCACCCCCAACTATAATTATAGTTGTGGAAGCACTAGTAACAACAGCAACATTGATAGCCAGAGTAGGTGAAGAAGATTATGATAGAAAAAGGCAAGTGCTTGTAAACATTAAAAGCAATGGGCATTAGTATCAATTTTAAAGTGTAAATATGTAAGTTATAATGATGAAGTGTAGTCATCAAATATTAGAGTTTGCCTAACACCATCCTTATTTTTTTATTGTGATTAATTTTATTGTGCTTATACCTAACACAGTAAACTGAACTATATGTTTAATTTGTAATTACTCATTTTTTTATTGATTAATCTGTTCATGATTGATTAATATATTACTAATTTTTCTGTAACACTCTGATCATCCTTAATTTGATTTTTTTATTACAGCCTTAGTTTGTTGCCAAGAGCCAAGATAGGTTTTGTTTCATATTGTTTTTATTATTATAATTTTATGGCTTTACTTTTATATTTTTTTTTGTTTATATTTTAAATAATGTCAATTGACTAATTTGTTGGTTAGGAGTTGGTCTAGAAAAAATTTATCATCTCATATTGGAAAAAAAAAACCTCGCTTTTCTTTCTCCACCTTGTGGCCCTAAATTGCCTTGGCCCTTGAGGGCAGGGTTAGGGCCTAGTTAATCAAGGTCTAGGGCAGTATTAGGGTCTTATCCTTATAAGTAAGGCAAGTTTAGGACTGACCCTGCCTTGCCCCGACCCTGCCCTTTGCCAGCCCTATATTAGGTTTACACGGAGTCTTGTCAGCATATATGAACGTTTTCTTAGTTCTTGATGAAACTATATGGCCCACCCATTCATCAATTGTGGCCATTAATCACTGGGTCAACAGTATTTGATGAGGCATAGCATAAAATTAGACCTGAAGTAGTAAGGGGTGTGTTTGGATACACCTCCCCAATTTGCTCGTAGGATGTATCTCCTTTGATGCCAAGGACTTAGGTTTGATCAGTCCGGGCAGTGTGGTTATTGTGAGGCCCACGATTTGTACTAACCTAACCTAACCTAACCTAACTCCTAACCAATATACTATCCCCAAATAAATGATGCCTAAACCAACACAAAAAGGGTGTGTTTGGATGTAGTGTTAACCAAACCTGAAATAATAACTCATTATTCGTTTGTTTATGTGATTTTCCTTATATACTTATTATTTGCCTCAACTTTAGCCTTCAATCGGGTTTGGTTTGAAACCGTGGCCACCACCACAACCATCGCCACAATCACGTCCATGTCCATGCCACTGCCATCATCACCACAACCATCGCAAATTTCGTTTGTGATTTTTATTTTTAAATTATTATTTTATCTTTTTTCTTAGCAATCAAACCAATAGTGAGAAAACTATTTTTCGTTTTTCATTTTTCTAAGAGGAGTGCGACCGAGTCTTTAGTCCAAATCTTTCCATAAACACAAGAATGGCCTAACATGTGGAGATCTTTCATATTTTAAGAGTTAAAAAAGGTAAAATCCAGGGTATCTTTGACATTTGTAGAGATCCAATTGTGTCTTTGGAAGATTTGTGACTGGAACTAGCAAATCATTTTTTCTAATTAATTTTCTACGAAACTAATCATGCTATGCTATAAATAATTTGGGACAACGCAATGATGATGATGGTATACATATTTTTATCTAAGACAATCCTCCACATGCCAAGCTCAAAAGGGTCTAAAGTTAGTTCTTGAGACTTTCTATGTGAGATGTTGCTCCTGTAACTGTTCCGCAACCTTGATTCGGTGGGTTAGAATTACTTCTCCAAAACTCTGCTTAATTACTTCTCCAAAACTCTGCTTTATTGGATTGCAGTTCTCTTACTTCACTTGCACAAACACAATAAAGGCCATTTGGCATCAGTTCTGGTGATTTCTTATTCAAAAAAAAGTCATTTGGCATTAATTCTGGTGATTTCTCATTTTAAAATAGAATCAATTCTCAAGGATTTTGATTATTAATTCTAAGCAAAGAACTTTTTTTAAAATGTCAATCAAAATCAATCATGAAGAGTAGAATTACATTTGGATAGACAAGATTATTGTAAAATAATAATCCGTAGTGTCAAGAGAGGGGCCATGTTAAAGATATACAACAATGTTTGAAATCCCAAAAAGTTTGGACCCTAACAAGAATTTGAATGTAAAAGATTTCAAATATTTTGATGAAAATATTTTATTTTTATTTTATCTAATATATCTACATAGGTTTTACAAAGTTATTCGATACAAATCACTTATCTAATTAGTTAACTATTGGGATAGGTCAATTTATTAGTAGTTTAAACACATTAATAGAAGTGTTAAGGGTCCTAATATTTAGGTTAACTTTATTTTCAATATGTTGGTAGAAATGTTAAGGGTCTTAAGTATCCCAACTTATTAGGTATCTTATTATAATAATGGATTAACATCTAATTAAACTTTTTTTGATCGGTATATATATATATATATATATATATATATAATATAAAGAAGGAAAGAGAGCCTACATCACAAGGTTAGCCAATAGTAAACCAAGGGAATAGAAAAACAAAATGATAGAAAGCAGAAAGCTGAGCAATACAATAACTAACAAAACAATCACAGTGCAAAAGTGTTCCCCCACAGTTCCCCATCAACTCACCCAACCGCACCCAAGGCTGAAACTAGGTAATGAATTTGAGTCTAGATCCGGGGAATTGTCAAGGAAGAGTTCTCGAATACTCTCCCATTCTTATCCTTCTAGAGGGACCAAGCAATTGCCCCTGGAAGGAGAGGTCACACTGTCCTCACTAGCAACACAAATGTCACTGATAGCCGACAAGATAAGAAGCTCTTAAAGGAGCTGGGAAAGATCCAAGGGATGTCTAGATGAGAAAGGAAATAAGACCAAACCTCTTTTGCTATCGGACAATGAAGCAGTAAGTGATCCTCGGACTCCTCTATTAGAAGGCATGCATATGTAACTTCGGTTAGCCAACACCAACCTCTATGCATAAGATGGTCGCTAGTTAAGATTTTATCTAAGTTCGCAGTCCACGAGAAAAAAGATACATTTGAGGGAATTTTCAAAAACCACACAACCTGATGAGAAAAATGTAGCAAGGGTCTAGGTTGTAAAACTCACAAAAATGATCTCATTGAAAATTGCCCCTTGTTGTCTAAGGAACAGACATGATTATCGCTGGTGTAAGAAGAAGGGGTAATCTGCAGAACTTGGGCTAATAATCCAAGGACATCCTGCACCTCCTAGTCAAATAGATTACGCCTCAGTTTAGGTGCCCAAACTAGGGGCTCTTCACGATAATCTAAGTAATCTGCTATTGAAGCCTCTTTGTTGGACACAAGGAGCAATATGTTGTCATACGACTATCTAAGTGTAGCTGGACTACACTAGGGAGTATTTTAAAAAATTAGTGTGTTCCTCATTGCCCACCTTAAAGTGCATGTAGGAAGAGAAATCCTCCGAACCTCGCAGCATAGCCTTCCACACCCTACTCCCATAGGACAATGCCCTATCTTAGGGTGCCACCTATTAAACAAACCACGCCTAGATACTATCACCTCCCCCCCCCCCCCCCCACACACACAACAAGCTCCCCTTCTCCTCATTGAAACACCAAAGTCATTTCCTCAAGCTGGCCTTATTCACCCTTAGGAGATGAGGAATGTTAGGACCACCACCACGCTTAGGAAATGATATGGTTTTCCAGTCTACCGAATGATACTTTCGGGTACCGACCTTCTCATTCCATAGAAAGCCCCTCTAAAATTTCAAGTGTGGAAGCAATCAAGACATGAATGGTGAGTAGGGAAAGAAAGTATGTCGGTAGGTTGCATAAGGTGCATTTTAGCAGTGTCAATTTAGCCCATTTTGAAAGAAAGCAATATTTCTAGCCTTGTAGTCGCTTAGAGAATCTGTCAATGACCAGACCCCAAAACGACTTCGCTTTGAATAGAGCTCCCAGGGGAAGTCCTAGATATGTTGTCAGAAAATTCCCCGACCTACACCCAAGCAGGCTGCCAATTACCCTAGATTAGGTACCTCACCCACTCCAAAGCATAACATTCTTCCAAAAATTTATTCTTAATCCCGACACTGCTTTGAAGCAACGAACTAGACATTAGTCAATGACCATTTTTGAGCAGGAGGCTTCGCAGAAGAGAAGATTATTGATTATGAATTGGAGATGGGAGATGTGCAAGTTGCCAAGACCGATGGTAAAGCATTCCCACACCGAGGGCGGAGCTTTCTATATCATTCTACTCAAGGCTTCCAAAGCAATGATAAACAAAAGAAGTGGGAGCAGGTCCCCTTCGTAGAGGCCTCGGGAACTCCTAAAGAAACCATGAGGGGAACCATTGATAAGCATATAAGTCCTAACTGACCTAACACATACTCTCATTTAAGCCCAAAACCCATTCTCTTGAGCATATATTCAAGAAAATCTCAATTGATATGGTCGTAGGTCTTTTCCATGTCAATCTTGCACAGGATCATCGTGATCCCCTTGCGTAGTCAATCCTTAAGACATTCTTTTGCGATGAGGGGACCATATAGAATTTGTCTTTCCCACAAAAGCGCATTGATATGGAGTAATAATCGAGTTCATGACCACTTTCAAGCGAAGTTCTGAAACTTTGGCGAGGATTTTGTACACACTACCCACCAGGCTAATCAGTTTGAAATTGATGATTTGTTGGGCTCCCTCTACTTTTGGGATGAAGACCAAGAATGTGCTATTTAAGATCGATTCAAAATAATTTGAAGAATACACCTCTTTGAATACCTCTAAGAGATCATGCCCCATAATGTGCAACCATTTATTATAAAACTCTATGCAAAAGTCATCCGGACCTAGGCTTTATCCCCCGTCATGCCTTTGACCACTGAGGAAACCCCCTCCTCAGAAAAAGAACGCTTCAGGCTGTCTCGTTGGCATTAAATAATGTTGAGAATTCAAGGTTGTCCACTTTTTGTCTAAATGGTATATTCTCATAGTACAAATGCGTGAAATAATTCATTGCTTCTTTGACTATCTCTTACTCGGACTCAAAATGTAGGTTTCTAATACGGAGACTAGAGATAAGGTTTCCTTTTTCTCCTAAAATTTGCCACCCGGTGAAAGAAACGGGTGTTCCGATCCCCCTCTTTAAGTCATTGCAGTCTAACCTTTTGTTTTCAGAACACTCCCTCGAAAGTGAAGAGTAGTTGAAATTCAACCTTAAGAGTTTCTCTAGATTGCGTCTCCAAGGCAGAGAGAGGGTCAACTTCTTCCTGAGAGTCGATGCGACTAATCTTGTCAAGGATCCTCTTCTTCTTGAACGGTATCCATGATGAAATTCTACGAAAGAAAGGACTCAAAAGCCCTCATGTGACGGGGAAACGGGCCCCTATTAGATCTTTCTTGTGGCGATCTAACACAGTTAAAATCTCCCTCTAAGCACCACGAAAGATCCCAATGAGCATCGACAATATCATCCAATAAATTCCCGAAAAACTCTCTTTCAAAGTCATTTGTTTGAGATTTACAGTAGATGGAGAGTGATAACTCACCCTCCTCGCACTCAGCAACCTCTAGAAAATTAGAATCCTACACAATAAGGACTCCACCAGCCATCCCATAGGTCGGTATCTCCTTCCATAGGTGGGGTTCGTTCCCTCAACCAAGGTGTTAGATAGGGTATACATGTTGGTTTCTTGCAGGCAAATAATGGAGGGTTTGTAGCATCATTGTGAGCCTGCCTTCGGGAAGATTGGGTGCTCTTGCATATGGAAGAAGATGAGCAGTTTGTGGGTGAGATTTCAGTAAGCTTTTAAACCTTCATCTATTGTTCAACGTTTCTTAAAAAAAAAAAAACATACCTTCTTCTTCTCTTTCTTCATCCATTGAGTTGACTCAACTCGACCCGGTCAAGTCGACTCAACTCGACCAAGTCAAACGAGTTTTTGACCAAGTTATTACCGTTTCGAGTTTCCAACCAAATTGACTCGAATCCCGCCGATCCGAGTTGACTCGGCCGAGTTTTGAGTTAACTCAAAGAGTTTTAAATCACTGATTTTCACCATCGTTTAGTAACAAAATATTATTACTTGTTTTTTAAATAACATCTTAAAATTTTAAAATTAAATCACAAAATTTTGGAAGTTATATTAAATTTTTTTATATATTTTAATAAGTATCAACATATTTATTAATTTAATTTTAAAATAAATAAATCAACAATATTTCATCTAAAATTCTAAAATTTCAATTGAAAGTGTAGGCATATTGGTTTTGGAGGAAGGATTGAGAACAATTTTTTGTGAAATCTCGTGCATGACATTTGGAGGAGGGATTGAGACCAATTATAAAATTCTCGGAGGGTAATGACAAACAATAATCCTTTTGGAACAATTATCATTTGACTTGGGATCAAGGGCGTAGTCATGAATCTCTTGTAAAGGGCTAACAATGGGGGTTTGAGGGCTCGATTTTTTTAGGGCCAAGTTCATGGGTCATCGTGTCTATTTGTGTCCGTTTGTAAATAATAATTTTTTTCACAAAAGTTTACGAGGGGCTAGAGCTCCCATCTCCTGACTCTGCCTCTCTCATAGCTATTAATATTATAAATACTATAGTAAAAAAATACCAAAATTTTAGAGGGGGCTTCAACCCCCTAGACCCATGTATCTCCGCCCCTGGTTGGGATTCTCTCAGGATATAATCGGTCTCAAAGATATGGGTAATAACTTGGAGATGGCATCTGTCACTTTTCCATCCATGTTAACGGTAGTACTATGACAAGGCCAAATGTCATTTCCATAGTTATAATTGGTCTCTTATAACTTGAGAGATTCTCAAGTCTTCTCATTTTCTTGCACTTTGTAGTTGTTAAAACCTTAAGACGTGGCCTTTGCTCCATCCTCTACTTTCAACTCTTTTAACTTTCCTATGCCTTGAAGCTCTAAAACTTTAAGCTGAGGAAATTGTAAGCACCCCATTTTTGCACAACTATATCTCCTCCTTCTCTTCTCTAAAGCTCCAAGGAATCTAAGCCCAAGGCCCAACCACCCAAACCCCCAGTAAAGCCCTTATCACCTCTACTTAAACCAAGCCGAAGCCCAAAACCTACAAAAATTAAAGGCCATTTCAGTGTAAAGGCTATAATGTTGGTATTTCTATTAACGTCATTCCCCATCCAACATTGCAAATACCAAATCTAACTGATTAGGTATTGGCGGCAAAGCCAATACCATCAACACCATTCAAAATATATAACAAGGTTCTGTACCCCATGGTGAGCCACTATACCTTTCATCAGTTGCCTCTGGTCTCTTCCGGGGTAATCATTTTTGGCCTAGTTGTTGCCAACTCAAGGAATTTTATGAAATTTAGCAAGGGCTATTATGGAGATAATGAGATTACCGTCATTTTGAGCAGTGTTAAATTTCACTTTGTCCTCTATTGTTTAAACCTTCGGCCTCCCTTGTGGACATACACCTTCTCCCTCATATCTCAAATCTTAGGGTGCCATTTGGTAGCTTTTGGAAACATGACTTGAACCGAATTCCCCTTTTTACATAATTTTTCTGAATTGGTGTTAATCCATCTACCACAATTATTCAATTAGTTTTATTGGAGATTCGCGGTACTGAGAGTACCACAAATCCTGGCAGTACTATAAAATAGCATTGTCCTGCCTCAGGTAACTTCTGTTGGAATCCAATTGAGTTCAATTTTGGGCCCAAAGACCCTTTAAAATTCTTAACCCCCTTCTCTGCCCCTGACTTTGCCTAGGGTTAAAATCCAACCCTAGTTAGCTTGCCAATTTCTCGTTGCTCTAAAATGAGCCTAAACTACCAATAAAACCAAAATACCAAAAACAATTTAAAAACACCAAAAATACAAAATGCAATCAACTTAGCACCCGCCCCTTTGATAGAACTACACTGGTTTGATTCTGCCAAGTCGGGTATGTAGGCAACCCGGGAAAGAGTCCGACTTCCCCCTAGGATAGCAACTCTTTTTTTTTTTTTTTGGCTTTAATCAATTTCAACCAAATTGACTTAGACTTAGGAAGTAGGTTACCCTCTTCGGATGGGGTCCCGGGGTGTCTAACACCTTTATGAGACTTAAGTTAATCTCTTAGACTGAACCATAGGCCCTTATCCATTTTTATATTTGGTTCCCATTTTCTCATAAGTGTCATTCCTTCGCAGGGCCCGGACCGAAAGGAAAGACGGTAACTTTCCTTTCTCATAGAAACCCTTTTGCAAAGCAAATCATTTCCTTACCCCGGTAAAGTAGCATTGTCCAGTGTCCTCTAACCCAATAACCATTAGAATATGTAGCCTTTTCTAATGTGGGCATTAGGTTTTGCTTGAGTTTTAAGTTTCTCAATAATAATTGGATTAGATTTGCAAGGAATTCATGCATGCATATCTTCTAGTAACTTCTCTATCCTTTAATTACTAACAACTGAATGACATATTGACAACAAGAAAGTGATATACGCGTTAGAAACGTCAACTTTCAAAGGTCTAATGAAAAATGGGGGATGAGGAGAGGGAGGTAAAGAGGAGAGAGATTTTGTTTGCCATTGAGAGCTTTGGATAAGAGGATCTTGATTAGAGAGTTGATGGAGACAATGAACGAGAGAGAGAGAGAGAATCTTCGAGGACACGGCGAAAGAGAGGGCATTTTGGGGTTGTTTAGCATCATTCTTTGAGAATGATTTCCCTTGACCCGACAACGTAAATAAGGTAAATGTTTTTGTCTACTCAATTTTAGGGAACGTTTTTAAGATCGTTTTGTTATCGACACATTTTAGTGGAACAAAAAGATGCTTTCTCATAATTATATACAAGAAATTCACTTTAAATTAACAGAATAAGCATGCAAACAAACGATAAATATATATATATATATCAAGTAGTATTTTAATGAGCGGTTCCTAGAAACGTGAGACGTGGTGAGTTGCTTTAAAATCCGATCGTTGGATGTCACGAGGGGTCTTCGAAGAGACATGTGACAAAAAATCAAGTCAATCAGACATTTATAGACCATCCAATTTAAGATGGGAAGATCATCTATTTTTATAACCTAGATAGGGTCTAGTGAATCATATGAGGTTAATGCTAATAAACTAGGTCTAATTGACAGGTCTCAACACTTCTGATCAGATTGATTTTTTGACACGTGTTTTTCAATTGACACACCTTAACATCCAACGGTCCGATTCAAAACAAGATTGCCACATGTCATCTTTTTAGAGGGACTATTCATTAAAAGCTTTAATAAGCATGACTCATCAATGCCTCTCCCTATATATATATATATATAAATATACTAGTGGAGACCCCGTGCGATGCACTAGTTATAATTTAAAAATATCTAAAATTAAATAATATTATTTATTTATTTAAATATTAAGTAATATATTTAAGAATATTTAATTATTATTTGTATTAATGAACTGCTTTGATAATAATAATTTTTTATTATTTTAATAATATTTAGTAGAAAATCATAAGTCTCTTAATATTAAACTTAAATTAATACACCAAAGAGTTTGGGATAAGAGAGGACTCTACAATAGTGGAGATAGAGAGGGCTCTAGGAGGAGGTAGTGAGTTTCAAACCTACTTGCAAGAGTTGGAGATAAGAGAGGAATCTACAATAGTGGAGATAGAGAGGGCTATAGGATGAGATAATGGGTCCCAAACTTGAACGGTGGGGATTAAAAAGAAAAGTAGGTGTCATCTTTGAAATAAAACTTATAGGATTGAAGGGATGAGAGTTTGGAGAGCAAAGAGAGAAAGTCTATTTCTTTATAGTATAAATAGTAGATATATGAGTTAACGTATGCATGGAATTACATGTATATTTATTTGTTGGATAATAATTATCAAACTTTTAAAATTATATAGTTTTATTATAGAGGAGTGCTAACCCATATGCATTGTCAAATATTTTCCTAGATACCGAGTGGGTGCAACATGTAGTGTTGCTACCCTATAATAAGGAGATGGTTTGACACTTGTTATTACCACCTTGTGTCTAAGGAAGAGTGCGGCAAGGGCTAACATTTATATTCATTATATACATAGGAGTTGAGCTTTTGATAAATACAAGAAAATATATATAAAAAATTAATTATTCAATGAGATCATACAACCATAATGGAATTTATAACTGATCTTTTGGTGTATAGAGTTTTTCTCTCCCAGTGATAAAGATAAAAAGAATAATAAAAGTTTTTCACAACATATATAACTTAATTAGTTCTTCACAATAGAAAGAAAAATAAATGTGGCTCGATTAAGCTGACTGAGTCAAGTCAATTGACTCGGTTGAGTTACTTGTCTTTCCAGAAAGAAACCAAGTTTATTGTCGACTATGCTCAAAATTCAATCGAATCGAGTCGACTCACCGAGTTTTAAAACACGGTCCGAAACCTATACCCACACACTACCACAGAGACATTCACGTAGTGTGTTAGTATACATAGTAAGGGTGTATCCAAGCCGAGCTAGCTCAAAGTTTGGCTCGACTCGGCTTGATCAAAAGCCAAGCTTGAGCTAAAAAATTTGGTTTGTCTTGGCTTGAAGTTCGGCTCGAGCTCGACTCGGCTTGAATGTTATATAAAAAGTTAAATAATAATATATATTTATCGTTATTACATATATAAATAATATAATACTTATTAATATATAATAAAAATAGTATTATTTTGTTTAAATATTAATTTTTTAATAAATCAAGTCGAGCTCGATCCAAGCCGAGATCGGCTCGAGCTTGAATCAATTCGAGCTCGAGCCTAGATTTTTACATTTCAAGCCGAGCCGAGTAGGGACAAGCTCGGCTCGAATACACCCCTAATAATTTAAATCCATAAAAGTGGTCCGCTGATGCACTCCACATGTACGGAGGAGGCAAAAGGAGGTGCGTTGTTTCCCATCCTCCTACCCTCACCACAGTATTCCTCAAATAAAAGAGAGAAAAATGTACAGAAGAAAAATATTTGTTTGAGATCTGTTTCTTCCTTCCTCTCTCATTTCGCCATCCGACGCCATTGGAGAAATGCCGTAAGCCGAAAACAGCGACCGCTACATTTGCCAAAAACGCGTAAACTCTTATCTTTTTTCTTCAGTCGAAATTTCTATTACAGTTTGTTGTTTATTCTTCCCAATCCAGGCCTTCGATTTCGCTTTCTAGGGTTCTTTTCGTATTCTATTTATCGGTAAAAGATTTTTTGAAATCCATTGTTGTTGTTTATTCACAGTATCTAGAATTCTAAACGGAATTTCAATTAACTTTGAAGAATTTTGTATCAATTCTCATTCTTTTTCAGTTGCAGAATTGATCTTACTGTATCGTAAACTGGGTTAATTTCTTGAGGTGGATTACTGTATAAAGTTATACAAAATGATGGTTGAAGATCTCGGCATCGAAGCTAGAGAATCCGCAGTTCGTGAGGTTGCAAAGCTGTTGCCGCTTCCCGAACTTTTATCATCCATTTCTTCGATCAAGTCGGATTACATTACTCGCCAACAGGTATTTTTCATATATATGGTGTTCCTTTTTTAGTTTTTAATCTTGAATAGAGTATCTTGAGTTAAAAATTAAATTTCAGTTGAAGTTAGTTAAATTGGGTTCGGGCAGCATTGTTAAGGATTTGCCTCAATTATTTCTTAGCATGGTTTAAAACATTCGTTAGATGTATCAGTAAGTCAAATTTAAGATACTTATCCAGGATACAATGAAAAAATTTAAGATATGCATAGATACTCTAAAGAAAGTTTATTTCTAATGCAAGAATGAGCCAAAACAAACTACATAAAGTCAATACAACTACCATTTTAATCATTCATGCGTGATATAAGAACACAATATGTCATATAAAGGCAAATACACTAATAATCAGTTCTAAACAATTGCAAGCTTTTCTTGATACTAAAATGGTTAAAATTTGGAAAAAATATTTTAAATATTTTTTTCCCAGTGTAGCATTGCTTATCACAACAATTTCTCATGATACTAAGATGATATGCATAGTATGGAACTGATACAGTGGAATTCCCATGTATAGAGGCTGTATGGTACATGTATTGACCTGCATCAACCTATATCGTGCTTTTCAGTACCAATACACCTTGACACAATCGATACAAGGCCGATACCCCAGACTAATTCTATTTCAGGGACATATCTCATCGGTATCCTGAAATACAAAAACTCGTTTTTTTGGAAGGTAAGTTGGGGTTAGGCAGACCCCTACTAGATAATATAATAAAAAAACACAGTTAGAATCAAAAATACAATTTTCCAGAACTGTCATTTTAAATGATAGTTTGAAGCTCATACGAAAACTCATTAGGAATGAGCGAAATACTAGAAATCAAGATACAAAACTTTGCAAGCCAATCCACTGCTCTATTAGACTCGCTCCAAATATGGGTAATGCTATAAGTTTCGAAAAGGGATAAGAGCTGCCTAGATTCCCGCAAATCTGCAAGCCAACGCCAAAGGGGAGCAATTTTCTCATTGAGAACGTCCACCACCCATTTGGAATATAGCTATATCACAAGTCTAATAGCACTCGAGTTCAAGGCCATATAGAGACCACGAATAAAGCTTTTAGCTCAAGCAAATCTATAGAGTCCGAGATACAACCCTTAGCAAAGGCAGAGCAGACCTCGCCCAGGCGATTTCGAAGAAGACCATCGATGCTTGCGGATGCTCACCTCTGAACCCCAAAGAGAACCATCAATATTTAACGCCCAGAAGTTTAGGTGGGGGCAGCCACGAACAAGACTGCTGGACAGTCACTACATATTCAGCGTTGATGCGCCACTTATCCATAAAAGATCTATTTCTGGGTGAGTCTTCTATTATGGGCTTAGCATAAGCGAAACAACCTCTCGAGTCGTTCTTGATAAGAGAAATAAGAGAGGAAGGATCAAGAAATTGGTTTCTAAAAATACGGATCTTCCTCTCCTTCCAAATATGATAGATTGTGGCATTTAAGACTACCTTCTTGAAACTTTGAATCACTTCTCTACCCTTGAAGTTCTCTAAAATTCAATCAATTTCGCAGTCCCAGTCCAATATAGCTTCTTTTCTATAGCTGCAACAATCTAGCATGTGTTTCGAGATGATATTTGAATAGGAACATTTGAAGAACAAGTGGTTTGTGTTTTCATTATGACTCTAGCAGAAGATATAACGAGATCTTTGAAGAATAGTTTGATTAACCAACTAATCTTGAGTTTGCAAGGTTCCTGAAAGAGCTAACCAGGATACGAAGCTGTGATGTGGAATATTCACCCAAATTTGATAAGATCAGACCAAGGAACATTTGGACTAGGAAGAGCATTAGGAAGCCAATCTGATTTCAGTTTATAGGTCCCTTTAGGATATGGTTTCCATAGAACTTGATCTTCATACTAAGACAACGGCGAGAGACGAAGGGGAAGATCAAATCAAACTTCTTGGATACCGGCAGAACTGTTTGGAGGAGATGTCCATTGATTATTCTCTATTAAATCTGCAACAGAGGCATTGATGGACAGACCCAAGTCAATTTGAAGTTGAGGACCAAATTGATGAAATAGAATACCTTTGTTGTGCCAAGGATCAAACCAAATTGAAGTTGAAGAGCCATTGCCTATCGAGTGGAATATTAGATCTTGTGCCTCTTCGTTGCTTTTGAGGATATATGTCCATGACCAAGAGCAGTTTGAGGGAAGCTTCATGGTCCATAAGTTTTTTTTTTTTGATGAGATTGGAGGTATTCCAATCGGCCAAAAGGCATCCACCAAGTGTCTCAAAGTGGCTGCTAAATTAGAATCCCCAAATCTTCCGATCGCCAGGCCTCCCTCTTCCTTGGGAGCGCAGACCCGATACCAGCTATTGAGAATTTTCATCTTGACTTCATCTGAGCCACCCCATAAGAAACGGTAGCAAAGTTGTTCAATTAATTTAGCCATTTTCTGGAAGCATGAAACAACTAGTCCAGTAAATATGGAAGCTCATCAACATTGTAGACTTGATTAACTCAATCCTACTAGTATACGACAGGAGCTTACCTTTCCAGGCGTTCACTTCGTTTTGAAATAGACTAATAAAAAGTTGCCCATCTCTTGAGGAAAGATTTTTGGAAGTTAGTGGCATGCCCAAATATTTCACTGGCAAAGAGCCCTCCTTGAAGCCGATGGAGTCCTTAATGAATTGTTTATACGGGTGGAAGTCCCAACAAAGAAGACTTGAGATTTATCAGGATTTGGATAGAGGCTAGGCATGGAGGAGAATTCGTGCAAAATATACTTGAGATTGTTGGCAGATTCCACGTCCGCCTGAAGAAACACAATAAGGTCATCTGCAATACATAGGTGGGATAAGAGGATTACTACATTTTGCATGAGGATAAATTTTCCCTTCCAGGAAACCAGCGTCCAAGCAGGAGGAAAGCTCTTCCATGGCTAAGAAAAAGAGAAAAGGTTATAAGGGATCACCTTGTCTAATACCACTTGAGCTCTTAAAAAACCCTCAGGAGAGCCATTGATGTTAATCGAGAATTTGGGGGTGGAGATACAAGTCTTGATCTAGTCGATCATCTTCAATGGAAAACCCATCAATTTTAAAATAGAAAGGACGTACTCCCAATCAATAGTATCAAAGGCCTTCTAAATATCAATCTTTATTGAGCATCTCGGTTTGCCCTTCTCTCAATGATAGTTTCTGACTAATTCGTGGGCTAGGAGCATGTTTTTTGATATATTCCTACCAGTCACAAAAGGAGATTGGTTATGGTGGACCAGGTTTGGGAGCACTCCTCGAATTCTGTTGGCTAAAATCTTTGCAATGCATTTATAAATAACGTTGGAAAGAGAGATTGGTTGAAAGTCTGCAAAGGAATTTGGTTTAGGGGATTTGGGAATAGGAGAGATCAGGGTGGTTTTGATTTCTTTAAGAAGTTTCCCCGATATAAAGAAATCAAGAATGGCCTTCGTCACATCCTTGCGAACAATATCCCAACAGACTATGAAGAAATGATAAGAGAATCCATTAGGACCAGGAGAGCTATCTTCATCAATGTCAAAGACAGCATTTTTCACTTCTACGCCATCAACCTCACTGTTAAGCATGTCCAATTGCTCTACGTTAAGTGATTGAAAGAGAGACAAGTCAGCTTGGTCCACTGAGAAGGAGCCCTTTGGCGGGGACAAGATTTTGGAAGAAGTCTGCCACGAGTTTGATCTTCTCCTCCTCTTGAATAATAATGTTGTTATGTTCCGCAATAGAGAGAATTCGGTTAAACGTTGTTCTGGTTGCAAGTTTTTATGAAAATATTCAGTGTTTTTGTCCCCAAGAGATAACCATTTGATGCAGGATTTCTGGCGAGACTCAGATTCTCTAGATCTAGCCAGGTTGGTGTATTCTTGCAATAGCCCTTTTCCGGCATCCACTAGAGCAGGATGCCAGGATCAAAGGGGTTAGCATTTTGCTTTACTTGCACTCTGTCGAGATTCAGTTTCGCCTCTGCTTCCTTCTTGAAAGCTAAGATTCCTATACTTGAAGTGACTCCAATTTTTCAGACAATTCTTGATGTGCTTTAGTTTTTGGGCAAAGATGAAACATGGGGTTTCCATATACCCGAATTTGCCATTCTGAAATAACAATATTTTTGAATTCGCTCTGCTGCGTCCAGTGATTGAAAAATTTGAACGTCTTTTTTCCTTTAGAGGCAGCAGACGAAACTGAGACCACTAAGGGGGAGTGGTCCAAAATGCATGGAGGGCAAACTTCCACTTCCGAAGCTGCAAATAGCTCGCACCAGTAGCTGTTGATGACTTGATGAAGATTCTGTCTAATAAGGAATGGATTCTCGATGTTCCTTGCGCCCTATTCGACCAAGAGTATTTGAGACCACAACTTTTAAGAGCAAACACCCCCATTGCTTCAATGCAGTCATTAAAATCTTTGCAGTTGCTTAATCTGATCTTGGTGCCTCCGAATTTTTCAGACCAAGATCTGATCGCATTAAAATTCCCAACCAGTATCCAAGGTTCATTGATGCAGGCTGAGAAAGTCGATAAGTGGCACTAGAGCATTCTTCTTTCCCATACAAAGTTGGACACATAAACGAAGGAAGCCACAAAGACTTTGTTAGAATTAATATCATTTATTAGGGAATGAATTATCAGATCGTTGCTTTGGATAAGATAAGAGAGACATTGAGCTGTGTTTGGTTCCACATCACCCATTTACGACCTTGAGTAGCTGCAGAGTAGTTGGTAATAAAGCTCCACTCCCTACCTATTGAGTTTTGAATCCGTTGAGAGTTCACACTTCTAACTTTGGTTTCCACTATCCCCAAAATGGACAACTTGTGCTTCTTGATCAGCTTCTTAATTCCCACTTGTTTCAAAGGATCATTTAACCCTCTAATATTCCAAACTGCAAACGACCCCATCAAAAAGGAAGAAGAATGGATGGCGTCCTTCCCTTCCTTTATGAGTGAAAGTTGCTGTTGGATGGCCTTTTCTAGATGCTGAGCTGCTAGGTATTGTGATATGGCTTATTTTGATGTCATCATCTTCATCAACAGGGGTGGAGCTAGGAAGTTTTCCTTAGGGTTGCCGAACTACATATATCAAGAAAATTAATGGGATTGGGGTATGGGGCCTTGGGGGTTCGGGGGTGTAGCTCCCAAGATTTTTTTTTTGAGTAATGGGTCCATCGTGGTCATAAAATTCATTAACGTTACATTCCAAAAGGGGTCCAGTAACATGGAAAACATGGACCCTCCTTTTTGATAGAGTCATTATATAAATAAAATTAAGGAAAATGCTTAACTTTATGCACATTTCCACTTCATTGGTTCCTGCCCATCCTTTTAATACCCACCAACTGTGGTTAAGATTCACTCACCCCTAGGGTTCATCCATTTAACCTTAGTTTTTAGAAAAAAATAATAACTTTAAGTTGGTTAAACTTAATCACGGTTAAAGGGGATGAAATGGGAAGAAATTTGATTATGTAGTCAAATGCGGGGTGGGCTAATCACTACTCTAAAATTACTATATTTATAAATACTTTATTTTTATATGATGGAGATTGTTTTTTCACACGCGCCTTCCGTGTTCAGTGGAATGCGCCCCCCCCTGCTTGACACATGTTCCCTTTAACACTCATTTAACTATGATTAAGATTCACTCACCCCTAGGGTTTATACATCTACCCTTGATTTTTATTTAAAAAAAAATTAACTCTTGAGTCAATAAATCTTAACTATGGGTTTTTTTTTTGGTTTAATTAACTATGGTTAAAAGGGACACATAAAGAATCAATCCCTTTATATTATACATACAAAAAATTTACAATATTTTTTTGGGGGGCCACTATATACAAAACTTAGATATAATGTATTTAAAAAAAAAATTTATACGAACAATATATTCAATTTTGGAAAAAGTTGGGGGGGCCATGGCCCCCCCTCGCCCCCTGGCTCTGCCCTTGTTCACCAAGGAATGAAGAGAAAAACTGGTGAGAGAAGGGATGAAAGGGTGGGGCTAAAAGGGGAATGAAAGCCTTCAAAGGAGGTATTATCGATGAAAAGGATACTGTTGTTGCAGGAGGAGACAAGATAAACTAAAGAGGAGGAAAGGAAACGAGATGCTAGAGGATGAGTTTTTTTGAAGAAAATTTCTTAGGGTGAGAGCTTGAACAGAAGGGGTTAGAAGGGTAATTGTGAATGGGTATTGGGGATAAAAAGGAAAATGGGGTGGGTACTGAAACCCTAAGAGGGTCTGGTGAATGCTTACCCACAGCTCCGCTATTACAACACCAAGATCGACACCTGAAATTAAAAGCCCTAACAAAGATGGTGGCTAGAAAAAATCACTATGCCTCAGGTGAGAGGAAGGTAGGAAGGAAAATGAGAGTGGGTAATGAGACCCTAATGATGGCTGATGAGAGCTCACACCACAGCTCTGATGTAACGTCATCGAGATCGACACCAGAAAGAGAAAAGCCCTACCAAAGATGAAGGGAAGGAAAAATTTCTATGCATTAGGCGAGATATGCACGACAAATGGAACATCTCTTCTATGACTAAAATTCTTTGACTCAACAAATGGAACATGATCATAATTTTCTAGCCAAGAACCATGGTATAAAATATTGATTAAGTGTCGTGCATATCTTACAGTCAAAAATTTTAGTTATTGAAAAGATGAAATTTTTGGTTAAGTGTAGATATAATTTCAGGATGAATCAGGTGGCAATTTCTAATTTCTTGATATTTGTGGAGATAGGAAAGATTCTCAAAACTCATTGGAGTTTCGTTTTTTTGTTTGTTTGTACAATAGATCAAAACTATAGGATTAAAGAAAAGGAATACATACAAAACAGATTCACCAATTGGTGAACTAAAAGGAAAAGAAAAACAGAAGATAACCAATAATCAACAACTATTAGGACTACTCATGATGGAAAAAGAAACGCCTAGGAGTTTCTAGGCGACAAACTTCACCAATTCCTCAATTATTATCATACTAGTTTGCAACTTGTAGGGTTATGTATATATTACTTATGAATTATGATATATTGAGATGGATCAATATTCAATAATTCAATAATTTAATAAATAGTGGTGATAGATGATATATATACATAAATATGTATACAAGGTTGTTAAATTGTAATTGAATCGTAAAATCGTTTTAGGACCAATTCGATTCAAATCGGGATTCAAAATCGTAAATCGTAAGATTCAATCCATTTTTTTAAAAAAATACAAAAAATTACTTAATAAAAATCTATTATCCAAAAGATTTCATTCATATCTATTGATAAAAGAAAGTAATGAACATTTCATTTCATACACTATAAAAAAATACGAATGAACTTCATAAAATGGAAAAAAAAAAAAACTCAATATCATTAAAAATAAATCAACAAAAGTAAACTCATATAAAAGAAAATAATGAACATTTCATTGCATAGACTATAAAAAACGCGAATGAACTTCATAAAATGGAAAAAAAAAACTCAATATCATTAAAAATAAATCAACAAAAGTAAACTCATATAATTATGTTGTATGAGATCAAGTATCAAAAGACTTGTATAATTAAAAAGACTAATAAAATAAATTATCAAGTTTTCTCAAAATCCAACTTCATCTTTCTTCTTCCTCTTTTTTTTTTTTTTCCCATTCACAGCATGTTAGCAACATAGAGAAAACCCAAATAGAGGTTTTGGCATGTCTGTAACAGGGGTTTTCATGTTTCTTCTTTCTTCTTAAAAGACATAAAGTACCTTTAGAAAATCAAAAAAATTTAAAATAATTTTTAAGTATTGATCCGTAAAAGGGGATTCATGCTCGAATCGCTTGAATCTTACGATTTGAATCGTAGTTCGTAATCTGAATCGCAAATCAAATGAGATTTTCCCAATTAAGATTTTCACTTCCAATTTGAATCGTTTTGCTTGAGATTCGAATCGAATCATAGGATTTGAATCACAAAACGCAATGATTTAACAATCATGTGAGTATATATATCTTTACCATTATAAATAGAATGAGCCGGTAAAAAACGTTGATCGAATTTTATCGTAATGAAAAAATTACCCTTATGCTTATCTTCCATCTTCTTTACTATTATAAAGAGAATGGGCCGGTAAAAAACGTTGATTGAATTTTATCACAATGACAAAATTACCTTTATGCTTATCTTCTATCTTTACTATTATAAAGAGAATGGCTGGTGCAAAACGTTTAATGAATTTTTGACAACATGACAAAATTACCCCTTATTCTTATCGTCTATGCTATTATACCCTTATATATTTATATCTTTAGTATTATACACTAATTCCCTTAGAGAATAGGGCCCATAAAACGTTGATTGAATTTTGTCACTATTGACAAAATTACCTTTAAACTTATCTTCTCTATTATTATAATGAGAATGATAAAATCACCCTTCCACTTATATCTTCTTTATCTCTACTATTATAATCACTATTGACAAAGTTACTCGTTTACTATTATAATGAAAATGGCAAAATTAACCCTTACCTTTACAACTTTTCTATCTCTATTTTCTACTATTATAATGAGAATAGGGCACTTGTAATGTTGATTGAACAAAATTGCTCATACACTTGTATCTTTACTAACATAATGAAATTGGCTATTATAATGGGGATTCTCATAATAAAAACGTAGATTGAATGTTTTAAAATGACAAAATTACCCTTTAACTTAAATATGTTTCTATTACAGAATTATGAGTAATTTTGCCTTTTAAAAAAAATTTCTCTCCACTCTATGCCTCTTTTTCCTTCTATACTTTCCCACGTCTCTCTCCCTCACACACATGTACATCACGTGGGTCTCACTAAGGTCCTTCTTCCACTCTCTTTCCTGCTTCCCTCTCTCTCACGTGCATCACACGTGTGGCCCACTAGTATATATATATATATATGTATATTGAGTAGAAGCTGAGGTCATGGAGAGATTTAAGTTGTTATCTTTGCCTTCGTGAACCCCTTGTGGCTTTTGAAGCCACCTTTTGCATTATTCACACTATTGTGCCCACGTGCGATGCAAGTGAGAGAAGAGGGGAGGGGGAGAGAGTGAGAAGAGGGACCCTAGTGAATGACATTTTGGGAAAAACTAAAGAATATTTTGGGTATACAAACTTGAGAGACATTTTCGGTAAAAGAAATTGTGAGGGACAGAGTGGGTATAGAAACATGACGTAGGGACATTTTGAGAATCAAAAAGCTTTAGGGGCATTTTGGGTATAGAAACAATTTGGGTATCTAAACTTGGGGACATTTTACTATTTTAGAAATAAAGAAAATGAAATATGGGCACACTTGAGGAGCATTTGGGTTAAAAATATTTGTGAGGGGCATTTTGAGTATAGAAATTTAACTTAGGGGCATTTTGGAAACTAAAAAATATTCGGGAATTTTGACTATTGAAAAAAAATTGAGGGCATTTTGGGTATAGAAACCTAATTTAAGGGCATTTTGAGAGTACATTTTTTTTATAGACGTTTTGGCCGAGAAAATAAATGAAAAAATTAATAATAAAATGACGTGATCTAACTGGACCGACCGGTCTAACCGGGAACCGATCACCCGACCAGTTCGATGGCCGATCTGGTTATAAAAACATTGCTTTATATATATTAATAAATGGCAGTTTAAGAATTAAATTAAATTTCATTCAACTTTTTAAGTCCACTTAATGTTTTTTGAAAAAGCCCCCTATATTAATAGAAGCTTTAATTAAGGGTAATTTTAGAATTAAGCTAAAATTCAATCAACTTTTGTAAGTATCATTCTCTTTTTATATTAGCAAAGGGGTAGTTTTGGAAATAAGGTAAAATTCAGTTAGCCTTTTTAATACCATTGTAGTTATATATGAGTAAAGGGTAATTTTGGAATTAAGTAAATTTCATTAACGTTTTGAACCCATATGAGGAAAAAACAAATTTGGAATTAACCAAAATTCATGTAACAATCCATATGAGTAAAGGGTAGTTTGGAATTAAATAAAACTTCAATCAACGTTTTGAACATGCCCATCCTCTTTATATTAGTAAAAGATTTAACCATGAGATATCGTCACCCTCATGGACTAGCTCCTCTGTATTGTCTCTATCAGCCAACTGCTGGCAGCTTTGATCCAATATTTGAGACAACTTGAATACAAATAGTCTTCAAACTTTTCTCTCCATGCCAATAACCTTATCCTTCAACGTCTTTGATGTAGGAACAATAGATTGCGTATCCTTTTAGTTTGAGAAACGTAGCAATAGAATATAAATATAAAAATTGGCTTAACTTAAATGCTCAGATGTCCTTGAATTGCATTTGCAACCAAATGCATTGCAGCTTATCCCTAGGCACCACTAGCTACCAGTCTTATCGGACTTTGTTGGTAAGGGATTTCTCAGGATATTTTAAACTTATTAGGGCAGTTTTTGGAATAAAAGTAAAAAATAAAGTCGATATAGAAGAGTGAAATTATATTTTATCCATATATCTTATATCCAAACTCATTCTGTCATAAAATTCAAAAATTAGGCATGTCAATCACATGTTATTTTTCATTATGAAATTATAAAGTTTGTAAAGCTATAGGCAAAAGAATTTGTAGGCCTTATAATTTATAAAGATATATGAAGTTTATAAGTAAATTTTATAACATCTTTGTAAGTTACAGTTGCTTAGATAAAGATCTATTGGGATATTCATCAAATGGACATAATATTGGCCGTTTATGATTATATACCTTTTTAAAATTGATAATGCAGTATATATATATATATATGTATGTATGTATAAGAAAAAAGATATCATAATACAAAAGCTACTAAGGTTCGCAAAGCAAATGAACCAAAAGAACAAAACCTTGGTTAAGAACAATAAAGAGATATGGAAGATCACAATGAGGAGAACTACTCCTCGTCAAAGTCCTTCTAATAGAGCACCAAGTTCGAAGGAGCTGAATGCATCTTGAATAGACTCACCGATAAAAAAAAAGGAGAGATCTTGAATAGACTCAGTCCTCTGACTATATACCTCTTAAAAATTTTGATATCGAAAACCTAAGGTCATATGAATATGGCCGTGATGATAGGTCTACAAGTGTAAGAAAGTAATATATGGTTTGAAGTTTGAACCAAGCTGTAATGGAATGCATGCAAATTCATATTTCAAGGATGCTGGAATTCAAAAGATTTATTTGTTTACTCAATTAATAAACATACACTTCAAATTTAGGATAATGAGCACGACTACATATTATCCTTTATATTAGCTTTAACTAAAAATACGTTGCCTTGAAGGATGAATTCTGGAAGGTGCTGCTTTGTAGATTTGAGATGGCTTACATGAGTCTTATGCATGATATGCCAAAAAAGAGAGAAACCAACTTAAGAAAGGAATTTGTTGATCATGGTGAAGTTGATCTCACTCCAATAAATTGGTTGAAAGGCATATACTTATGAGGCCAGGCACCATGTCTAATGTGTTGCTTAGTAGATGCAAGAAGTTTTTAAGCAATTACATATGCAAGTTATTAAAAAGGTAAATAAAAAAATCTATGCTGCATATGAAGTAAACTTTGATCATGAGATTCTGATACAATCGTATTAACAAGTCAATGCGTTATGGGTTGACAGTTTATTCCCTTTTGTATAGATGAGAAAGGGGTACGATGTCTTGCATCTTGTTCAAGTCGAGCCTTTTGATATGATTCTTATTTTTAATATTGTTATTATTGTGTGTGTGGGGTGAAACTGGCTACTAAAATTTGGTTTTTTGATCCGTGCCTATTAAGTTTGTGTTATATGTACTTGCAAGGATTTTCAGTTGGCTCAGATATATTGATTCTTCAGTTGGGTTGTATTACACTGACTTTGTTATATGAAAGTTTTATGAGAACCTTTACTTTGCATACTGAATGCTGGTCTTGTGCTTCATTGTCAGGCAAACGATGCACAACTCAGTACAATGGTTGCAGAACAGGTACATATACATGTCCTTAAATTCCAAGTAACTGCTACTGGTTGTTGTCACTTTTCATACTGTTTGGGAAGTGTTTATTTATTTATTTTCTTAACTTATTATAAATCTATTGAGTCGTAGAAACTGAGTCAGCTCATTCCATTTATGTACTAAAATAATATTCCTTACCTGCAGGTTGAACAGGCACAAGCCGGGCTAGAAGCACTTTCCTTATCTCAGAAGTCAATAAACCAGCTTTGGGAGAACTTCATTGATATTGAAAAGTATGTCCTTAATGATTATTTATTAGGATACAACTATGAATTAATAGCAGCTTTTGTTTGTTGTCTTTTATATGCAATATATAGAAGTACTTGGCTTTCATGCGATGTTGATGTATTTGGCTTTGAGGTTCTATTTTTATGCGGTTGTCTGACTTCTTATGTGTCAGCCTGTGTCAAGAATGTCAAACACTAATTGAGAACCATGATCAAATAAAGCTTCTTAGCAATGCGAGGAACAACTTAAACACAACTTTAAAGGTTGGTCTACTGTCTTTTTGTTTCCTAAGCTATATTTCTCATGATTGTTGTGTATTATACATATTTATGTGTAGGTATGTATGTGTGTGTGTATATTTATGAATAAAAATGTGTTTGTAGTTGCTTACATATGTGTAGGTGTGTATTTTTAATATAGACCCGCCTCTGTATATATTGCCTCGTGATATTGGCACAATGCTTTTGCTAACTTCTTTGGTTCTCAAGTGACTGTTCGTACTTCATAAACATAATTTGGAAAATGTAGATGCAGAGGTTTAGAGTTTGGCAGACTATTCTGGCCTCGTTAATCTTCTTGCTTTGCTGGTTGGTAATTATTTAGCTAACTTGTACATTTTTATAGGATGTGGAGGGGATGATGTCCATTTCTGTTGAAGCATCTGAAGCACGGGATTCTCTGAGTGATGATAAAGAACTCATCAACACATATGAGGTAAAACCAATCTTATCATAGTATTTAATTTTCATTAAATCCAATCTTAAGTTTTATGTAACACTTTTTAATTTTTTTTTTGTATATTTTCTTCTTATTTTGAGGTAGAGGTTAACGGCACTCGATGGAAAGAGGAGGTTTGCATTAGCAGCTGCAGGATCTCACAAAGAAGAGGTTGGGAGGCTAAGGTCAGCATGCTTTCTTGCGTTTGCTGTGGTGTTTGTGTTTTTTTTTTTTAAATTTAGTTTGATTGAGCCACAAGTTTGTCTCAGTTCTAAAAGTTCTCATTATGTGTTATCCATATTTATCTGATCAATTGTAGCAATCCAGGGTGATCAGGACTTGACTGGTCTTGGCATCGGGTGTTACATAAATATCTCTGTTACCTGAGCAACTTGGCGAATTCTAATCAGTTTACAATATAAACTTGAGGATTTGGCCGAATGGGCACCAACTAATCTTGGTTTGGGTCTTGACCAAGTCACTGACCAAATAGTTGTTAAGTTCCAAATTGGATTGCAATCTGCAAGAGGGTAGGTTCGATTCAAATCAAGATTCAACGGAATTTATAGGATTCATTACGATTTTAAGTTGAAAAAAATGTAATCCACATGATCTCATGCGTATTGATTAATTGGAATCCAAATAATGAGCATTTTTATTCCATAATCCCTTACGTACGGCTAAATAAAGTGTCTTCAGCGATCACTAGTTCCCAGAATCATAAAAGAAAAGCCAAACTTTAATCTATTCAAGTGGACCCAGATCTAAAAGATGGAATAAGTACTAGTTCCAAGTATGCGTGATTATAATACTAAACCAAATTTGGGATGGAACTCTCTCCAGCAAAGTTCTCGCATAGGAGCATATGAAACTTCCCTACAGAAATGTTGGTGGTGGGTTTCGAATGAATGCTTCAGATTTGTGATTCGGAACGCTGGTCTCTTCTTCCATCTAGAGAGGGGACCAAAAAGTTCCGAATAGCCGATCATCTTTTGCCTAGTAGTTTTTTTTTCCTTCTAGTCTCAGGGGCCTTCCTTCCTGGAGGGATCTGGAGACTGGACGGGCTCTCGTCGGATTTTTTTTTCAATAGAATCAAAGACCTCGATTTTTCTGTGGGTAATGGCAGACTGGGGATGGATTTTTAAGTTCATCGAAAGAGATAGAGGCTTTGCGGTGGACATATGGATTGAGGAGATGGGATTTGGATGGATTTTGAAGTTCTTCTTGGAATTCATATTGGATTAAAAAAAGGATATTGTGTTCAGAAAATACAATATAAGCAGTCAACAAATTTGATGGAAAGGGCTTTGAACTCTTACGGCTGCGATATTATGCTCTCTGTTATGCCATCCTCTAGAGGTAGGTGCCGATGGTTATCCTTTCCTGAGGGAGCGCATGGGAATGGATGGAAACTGGTTGAGGAGGCATTGCGATATTTCACTACTCTTCAGGCCACTCCCTCACATCAGAAAGTCTATCATGGCTTTAGTACTGTGATCCAATTGTGCCCAAAGCATCCTCGTCTTCATGTCAGAAGGTGGGCGATCAGTGGCATAGTGACAAAGTCGGGGTTCGGGAATAATTCGGCAGAGGTCAAGTTCAGAAACATTCAGGAAAATGCGGAACAAATAAAAAATAAGTTAATAAATATTAAAATATATTGGACGAGGTGACTTAAAATATACAAAATAAGTAGTTTTTTTTGCCAAGTTTGAGAAAATAATTCGGAAAATTTGGGAATAATCCAGAAAATTCGCGAATTATGGCCAAATGACGTCGATTGTCAGATTATCCCCTCTCCAAGGCGAAGGGGCCTTACGAGACGAAGCTATTCACAACGAAAAGGGTTTCGATTTTGGAAGAGGATGGTTTTCAAGCAATCCCTTTCTTTGAAAAAGTAGAAACGCATGGAATTGCTCGAGGAAAAAGATAGACCCAAATCTGAGGTCAAATGAGATACACAGAGGCCAAGAGAATCAAATGCAGTGGTCAATCTCCCCCTATCATGAGCCGCCTCATCTACCCAAGGCAGTGGTCAAAGGAACATCACAAGCAGAGTCTCAACTAGCCCTCCTACTCCCCAACTCAATACCTTGGATTGCTCATCACAGACCGTCCGCCAATGATCATGTGCCTTTGTCCCCAAAAGAGCGGTCTTTGTACCGCTTAGACCTGCTTATCGTCGTTTCGGCCAGGAACAATGCCAGTAATCTTGTTGGGAAGAGACAGGTTCTAATCATCTCTAAATGAGGTAAGATTGTTGCCCCTATTTCGAGAACCTTCTCTCCTAGCCACGTGTCGAAGCTAGCATATCAGCCCGACTCCTCTTTTAGTCAAGGGCTTCAGGCCCAGCTGACTTCGAAGGATAGAGGTAAGGCCTAAGCCTAAGCCCAATCTCAAACTCTTAAAGGAGTGGCCCACTACCATCTTGAGCAAATCCCATTTCAGTTCCAATCCAATATGAGTCGAGTCACAATCTAAGAGGAAAGCAGGAAGAACCGGAAGGACCAAATTAAATTTGGAAAAGCCAAAGGGTGGTTTTTGTCAACTGAAAGTGGAGACCCTTTTGTCCTGTGGCCTCTGATATTGGGGGACACCCCTAAGGCAGCCCCTCGCAAAACTCCGGTGGTTGCAATAGCTCCCCTGATCCCCAAGTAATGGAGATAACAGTGATCGTTCTTCTGCTATCTCAGCGACTGCAAACACATCATCATCCACGGGAACACATCTCATCAGTTCAAGATCGGCCTATGCTTCGTCTTAACATTCCTTTGTCATCGTGGAAAAACTTGAGAACAGTTGGTGGTAGACACAAAATTCACTGTATCTAATCCCATCCCATCCCATCCCAACCAATCAACTTTGCTGATTAGAGACCCTTCTGTCGGGTGGGTTTGTAGCAAGTTTGACTCCTCTAGAATGAGATATCTAGGGTAAGAACAGGGCATACTTGGAATCAAGGTTGTTGTCACCAGACGTTGATGGGAATCTATTCGGCTGTGATCTAGTAGTTGTAACTGATTGTAGTACAGAGCAATTACATGTATCAAAAACATAGAAGGGCCTCGGTATCATCTTGTAAGCCCAACGCATTTCTCATGGTAGCAAGACTTTTGAACATATGCCCCCGATGACAGGTTGCGAACATAACAAATAGAGTTAAGTCCCGCCATGGGATCTGGTGCAAGGGAAGAAGCTGCGGAGGCAGTAGTCAATCCCGGGCTCTATTTTTAAGCCCAAACCCAACATGTTTTGAGAAAGTAAAGCTGGGTGGGAGCGGTAAGGAACAATTTGGTCTCAATTTGGGAGGGGAACCAAACCAAAATCAGATGCAGCCCCCAAAAGAGGTAAGGGCGTGCTACAAGTAGGCGCGTGCACGTAGTGTTCCGGTGAGAGACATGCCGCATCCCTATCCCATCTCTAGCCCTCCTATCCGACTGAAAAGTGGGGATATGCCAGGTAGAAGAAATTTCAATCATTGTTTCAGTGTTGATTCATTGTTGAACAGTCACATCCAAGGAGAATTTATACCATAGTTAGATGATAAAATGATATAGTTGCAGGATCTGAACTGTATGTTAATAGCCCTAAATCTAATCTCGCTGCAATTGAACAAAGACCTCAGTCAATGCTTCCGAATCCCATTCTTGGCTCTGCTAGGGCAATATTGGGGAGTAATTCAGTCATTTTCTAGCCAAAGAGGCTGAAGGAATTTTTGAGTGGGTTATGGGCAAAGTTGAGGGTTTTAGCAAGTTCTTGGGCCTTTCTTTTAAGGGCCATAAGGATGAGGTGATTGCTTTATTTCAAAGCCTCGAAAACAACTGTGTCAGGGTGGGAATCAGCCCAAAGCCAAAGTCATTCTTAGGCTGTGAGAAAAGCTCAAGAATGGAGTTGAGGAGATTAGAGTTCAGCGTCAACTACGATAGGTCGAGTCCCAGAGTAGCATCTAGAAGCCTCAAGAAGGAGAGGGAGTGTTAGAGTTGTTAAAGTTGAGTCTGTCTCGAATCTCTTGGAACATTAGAGGACTGGGTAATGCGGATAAACGAAGGACAATTAAACACTATATCAAATCCAAAAGACCCTTAATTCTTTGCATCCAAGAAACATTACTGGAACGTATATAGGATTTCACCACATAAGGGACATTTGGAGCGAGGTAATTGCGGAATTAATCGATGTACCTTCGATAGGTCTCTCAGTGGGCATTCTTGTGATTTGGGAGAAGGAGAGGATAAAGGTTTTAGACTGATCGATATGCGAAGGTTGCACATGGATATTCTCTGAGATTTATGGGCCTTTCGTTGCTTCAGAAATGCCACTCTCTAGTAGGAATTGGAAGATGTGAGCATGAGATGGGAAGCCCCTTGGTGTCTGGATGAGAATTTTAATTGTGTTTGCTTCCACATAAAAGGAGGGGCCGCTCCTTCAATGCCAAAATGTGCAGATTTGATGAATTTATATCTAATCATAGACTCATTGACTACTCGTTAAAAGGTGTCCAATATACATGGTTCCAACCCTAATCCGAGTTATCGGCCAATAGATTAGATAGGTTCCTCGTCAGTGACTAGTGGGAACAACTTTTTCCTCATCTTACTCAGTCGTCTTTCCTGGGACTACTTTCGATATCCCAATCATGTTGACCTCAGATTGCTGTAAAGGGAGGCCATCCTCCTTTCGCTTCAAAAACATGTGGTTGGAAGATGATGGTTTCAAATGGTTAGTGGTTGAAGTCTGGAGAACTTTGCTAGTTTGGGGTTTTGCTAGCACCAAGTCCGGCCTCAAACCTAGCTCCCAAATCCGAACTTAAAGAATGGAACAACGAGATCTTTAGCAATATTCAGGAGACAACGTCTAGCCTTCTTTGAAACATTGAGGATCTAGACTTACTCGGATACCAAAAGACCCTATCAACAGAGGATGAGAGGCACATAAGCTCTTGAAAGTTGGAATACGCAAGAGTGTTGAGAATAGAGGAGATCAGTTGGATACAGAAAGCGCGGATTAGTTGGCTCAAAGCATGGGACCGTAACACTAGATTTTTCATAGAATGTCCAACTTCCATAGGAAAACCAACTTCATATCCAGATTGAAGGAAAATAAGAACGAAATTGAGGATAGTGTCATCTCTTTTTATCAGGATCTGTATAAGGAAAAACACCCTTGGAGACCAAAACTGGATGGGCTTTTTTTTTTAGATCCTTTCTCCCGAGCAAAGGGCAGAACTTGAAAGGCCCTTCCGTGAGGAGGAGGTTTTGATTGCAATTTGTGCATTGCCTAGGAACAAGGCCTCTGGTCCGGATGACTTTTTCGTAGAGTTTTATAGTTCTTGTTGGGACGTAATAGGCACTGACTTCTTAGAAATTGTGCAGGAATTCTATGACAGACCAATTTGATATGGTTTTGAATTGGGCTTTTGTAGTGCTGATCCCTAAAAAGCAAGGCACTCAAGTCTTGAAGGATTTTTGTCCAATCCGTTTGGTGGGTAGTGTATACAAGATCCATAGTTGTCAAGGCGATCAGGCGACTTGAGGCGAAAGACCCCATGGACGCCTGAGTCGGTAGCCTGAGGCGCCCGAGGCGTTGCCTGATGAACTTTTTGTTGCAGAAATTCCCCCTAATGTAAGATCTATGTATGATGCATTTTCTTTTATAAGAGGCCCTACATTCATATAAATTACATCATTGTTAAGATGCACTTTGATAGAACCATCGTTAGAGACAACTCTAAGAATAATAAAGGAGAATTTCAAGTGTTGGAAAAAAATGGAATAAAAATTAAGTCTACAATGATTGCTGAAAGAGGGGGAGAGAGAGGGATTGTGAGGGATAAAAAATAGACATCCCAACAGGAAAGAGAGAGAGGAAGGAGAAGGGAGATGAGAGGAGGAAGAATATAAGACTAAATAAAAAGTAGAAAAATAGTTAAACAGTCAAATGTGACACTGAACAGGGGAGAAAGAAGAGAGAGAGATGTCATACATCTTACTCTCATTTCTTTATTTTTCTTGATTATACTCGAGATAAGTAACAAAAATAATATTGATAAGTAAAATATATAACTATAAGGTCTGCACTTATTTAAATTATAAAAAATCCCTTTAAATATGAGTTTATTAGAGTTTGGGGGGTCCTAAAAGGAATTTGGGGCATTTAAAGGCTCTTAATTTGTTATTAGGCCACCTGAGCTAGTTGTAATTTAACAACCATGGAAAAAAAACAAACGGGGACTTTATGGTCCTCTTCTTTCTTCTTCAATCTGTAAACTTTTTTTGTTGGATATACAAATCCTAACATATTATATTGTAAAAGACATTAGAAGTGTATAAAATAGCTTATTTCTTTGTTTACCGAATTATCATATTTAAATAAAATAAATTTTTATATCCTTAAACACTAATAATATTATATATATATATATATATATATATCAATTTTTAATAGTGACCGCCTGAGGCGGAATATATATATCAATTTTTAATAGTGACCGCCTGAGGCGGCTAGTCGCTTGAGCACAACAGAGCGCTTGGTCTCTTAGGCGACTGTTTGAGGCGACGCCTTTAACAACTATGACAAGATCCTATCTAAGGTGTTGACATCTCGTTCACAAGGTGTCTTGGGATCAATCATTTCTCCTTAGCAAGGGGAATACAAATTCTAGAAGACATTTTGATAGCTAATGAATGCATCAATGACTATTAGATAAAAAAAACCCAGGTACTCTTTGCAAACTCGATGTGGAGAAAGCCTACGATTATGTCAACTGAGAGTTTCTAGAGTATGTGTTAGGAAGAATGAATTTTGGTCTTAAATGTAGAAAATGGATGTCAATGTGTACGTCTTCTGTATCATTTTCAATCCTAATTAATGGGAGCCCGATTGGTTTCTTCAGGAGTTCTAGAGGTTTGAGATAAGGAGATCCCCTCTTCCCTTTCCTATTCATCATAGTATTAGAGGCATTGAGTAAGATGTTATCTAAAGCAAATGGTGTGGCTTTCGAAAGTTTCTCTAAAGGCCAGGAAAAACTGAGTATTTCTCACCTTCAATTTGTTGATGATACAATGTTTTTTGTGAGGCCTCTTGTCGCAAACTAGCAATCCTTAGGTGTCTATTTAGGTTTTTTGAAGCAGTGTCAGTGATATAGAACAAGTGACAGAGGAGTCCAAACGGAAGACATAAATTCACTAGTAGAAATAGGGGCCTGGAGTCAGAAACGCGCAAAAGGATCCACCGAGTAACATGTAGCAGGCATCCATATCTACTACATTAGTCAAGCTTGAAGTCAACTTGGAAAATAGTGAATTAATTAGGGTTGGTGACTTCCCGAATATGGAGGCTCGCGTAGCCTGCCTAAGCTATAAGGTGATGACTACCTTCTACCTATCTCAGTCTACCCTTGGGATCAAGTCTTAAGTCTAAGGCCTCTTGGTCTCCCATTGATGAAAGATTTGCCCATAGACTTGAATGATGAAAATCGAAATTCCTCTCGAAGAGAGGAAAATTGACTCTCATCAAGAGCACCCTTAAAAGCCTCCCAACACATTACCTGTCCTCCTTTACTATTATTCCCCAATTGGTAGTGGATACTTTGGAACTACTACAAAGGATTTTCCCGTGGAATGATAAAAGGGATTAAACCAAATACCCACTTCGTAGCATGGAATTTATTCTGTTGGCCTTTGAAGGTTGGTGGCCTGAATGTGAAATCCTTAGTAGACGTCAATAAATTTCTGTTAGGCTAATATGTATGGAGATTTAGGGAAGAGAAGGATATTTTATGACATTCTGTGATAGTTGCAAAATACGAGGCATGCTCTCATTGGGACCCTAGGGAGGTAAATTGCTCTCACGGCCTAGGTCTCTAGAAATGGATTATGATGACAACTAACTTATTGGCACCTTACATTTGATTCAAGGTTGGCGATGGTTCAAAGATCTATGGTGTGGTTCGACTAAAATCAAAGACAGGTTTGGAAATATCTTCCTTCTTGCCGCTGATAAAGATGCATTGGTGTTACAATGCTTCGAATTGTGCAACAATGCCGTGGGTTGGACACCGAGACTTAGGCGAGATCTGAATGAAGGAAATTGAAGATTTGCTTTGCCTTCTTCAGTATCTGTATTCCTCCCCTTTGTGTTTCCAGGTTAGGGACACAAGGATCTAGTCTAGCTGCAATAAGGGTCGTTTTTCAGTGAGATCATTGCTACAGTCCTTTGATTTAGGTCCTTCACTATCATTTCTTCATAGGTCTGCTTTGAATTCTCATATGCCTTCGAAGGTATCTTTCTTCCTTTGGATTGTGGTATCAAATAAGATCCTCACATATGACAATCTGAAAAAGAGAGGGTGAAAGATGGCATGCTGTTGCTTTCTATGCCTTCATGGGTAGAGTCTGTGGATCATTTGCTTTTACACTCTTCTATTGCTTATGGTATTTGGGGCCATTTTCCCTGACTAGAAGTGGATTGGCTCTTCATTTCATCATTTTAAAACTTTTTATCTTGCTGGTCGCGATGAGTATTAATAGTGATTGAGAGGCAATTTGGGTGGTTCTATCTAGAGCTATATTGTGGATGATCTGAAAGGAGAGGAATCTGAGGGTCTTTGAGGACTCGCCCTCTTCCCCTTCTTGCATTTTCTCACATATCAGGCATGAAATAATAGAATGGTTCTCGATCTGTCGAGGACATACATGGGAGATCTGTTTCCATTCGACGACATACATGGGAGATCTGTTTCCATTCGACGACATACATGGGAGATTTGTTTCCATGCTACGACTTGGGAGATCTGTTTTGATGAGATAGGTCTTTTTTTTGGATGGTAGATAGGTCTTTCTTCACTTGCTCATGTGGCATGAGCTTTGCACATACATGATCAGACTTTTCTCTATTTTTGGATTTTTCTGTTTCCATTTGAGTTTACTGCTTAGTAAACTTTTTGTCTTTATATACTACTGGATCTTCACTCCAGTTTTGCCGAAAAAAAAATGGAAAAAATAGAACTACCCAAACAAAAAAGCTTGATGGGCAAATCAATGTGCAATCATCAAGAGTCGTCTGATTCCTTCATTAATAGTCGTCTGATTCCTCTTCTTCTGAGTCCCAATAAAGTTTTTCCCTTTCATCTTCATCTTAGAGGTTGATGTGGAAAAATATTATGCTTCCTCTTCTTTGTGGACTTCTTCCTTTCATTTCCCTTTCCCTTATGCTTTGGTTGTTGCTTTCTATTCTAATATTTTCCTTGGACCTATTAAGGGAGCTAAGAGTTCAAGGACTATAGAATTAGAATTTTTTGTTAATAAAAACTAATAGGCGTTGTACAAGTGTACATACTTCATTGTCTTTGTTAGAATTTACTAACAAAGTTTTAAAATTCGAATTCACGGGAAGTTTTAGAGGTCCGGGCCAACAAAACTTTGGCCGCATTATCGAAGTTTTGCACTGAATTTTTGGATTTCCCCGTTGATAATTTGTAAAATTAAAAAAATTACGAAAAACATGAAATTCTTTTATTGAAACTTCAGAAAATGCTAAAGCAAAGAAAATACACCTAGGAATCAAAAAATGCTAAAAAAACTAGAGTACATAATATATGCATTTGAAAAGGAAGAAAGAATCGCGTTGACACTTGGTAGTGGTGCATAGTATTTTACTATTTTATGCATGATGTAACATACATAAAATGTTTAATACAATCCAATATTTAAATAAAGAAATACATACTCAAATGGATAGACATGCCATTTTATTAATAATTAAGATCAATAAAGTAAATTAACTTATAAAAAACAAACCATATTATTTCTAATTTACGTTAATTGGGATTTCTTGGATTATGTCCTTGGTAGAATGGGGTTCGGTCAAAAATGGAGAAGATGGGTAAAGATGTGCATTTCATCAGTTTTTTTCTCCATTATTCTTAATGGAAGCTCAGTTGGGTATTTCCCCAGTTCTAGAGGGTTAAGGCAGGGAGATCTGTTATCCCCGTTCCTTTTTGTGCTAGTGTCAGAGGCTTTGAGCAGAATGTTATCTAGAGCAGAGGGGTCTGTTTTTGACGGCTTCTCAGTTGGCGTTTCTCAGTTGCGCATTTCTCACCTTCAGTTTGCCGATGACACCCTGATTTTTTATGATGCGATGCCTAGGTAATTTCTGCTACTTAGAGGTCTTCTGTGGTGCTTTGAAGCTGTGTCTGGGCTGAGGGTAAACTTGGCTAAGTCTGAGATAATAAGGGTGGGTGAGGTGCTAAACATGGAGCAACTGGCGATTTGTTTTGGGTGCCGGATGGGAGTTCTTCCGTCTAAGTACCTAGGAATGTTGTTAGGGGGTCGGTTCAAAGCTAAAGATGTGTGGGCACCAGTAATTGAAAGGTGTGCCAAGCGTTTAGCCGGGTGGAAGGCGCACTTTCTTTCAAAGGGAGGAAAATTAACTCTTATTCGTAGTACCCTTAGTAGCATCCCGACCTTCTTCATGTCCACCCTTACCATGCCCAAGTCGGTGGCCATTTCGCTGGAATGTATGCAGAGAGAGTTTTTGTGGAATGAGAAGGTGGAGGCCTTTAAATACCATTTGGTGGCCTGGAATCAAATTTGTCAACCGAAGGAAAATGGGGGGTTAAATCTGAAATCGTTGCTAATGGTGAATAAGGCTCTGTTGGGTAAATGGATCTGGCGGTTTGGTGAGGAAAGATCGAGTTTGTGGCGGGCAGTGATCTCGGCTAAATATGGGGAGACGTCATGTTGGGTCCCTAAGCAGGTTCGGATCTCTCACGGTGTGGGCCTTTGGAAAGGAATCATGGCAACGGCGAATTTGGTGGTTCCTAAGTTTAGGTACAAAGTTGGCCAGGGATCCGAAGTGAGGTTTTGGCAAGATGTGTGGTGTGGCAACTCTAAGCTTCGAGATGACTTTGGACATATCTATATGCTTGCTACAGATAAGGAAGCAGTGGTGGGTGATTACTTTGAAAGAAGGGGAAAGGGGGTGGTTTGGTGCCCCTCCTTGAGATGTGACTTAAATGATTGGGAAATTGAGGAGATGTCGGGGTTGTTGGCTCGTTTAGGGTCCTATTCCCCATGTGCGGAGATGAGGAATTGCAGGGTTTGGGCAGGAAATAAACTTGGTCGTTTCTCAGTTAGATCTTTTTTCAGTCTTTGGGTCCGGCTGGCTTGGGTTCGTTCCCTCATCGGGTAGTGTGGAACCTAGGTATCCCATCTAAGGTCTCGTTTTTACTTTGGAACGCTGCCTTGGATAAAATCCTTACATGCGATCATCTGCAACATAGAGGGTGGCAGATGGCGAACAGGTGCTTCATGTGTCTCCTAGAGGAAGAATCAGTAAACCACTTGTTTCTTCATTGTTCGTATGCGGTGGATATTTGGGGATTCTTCTTGTCTCGGATGGAAATGGATTGGGTTTTCCCCTCGTCTTTTCAAGTGTCTTTAGCTAGTTGGCATAGGCCCAAGGCGGATGGGGCGTGGGAAGCGATATGGGAGGTGTTGCCGGGAGCCATATCGTGGTCAATCTGGAAAGAGATAAATAGAAGAGTTTTTGAAGATTCCTCTTTTCCCCAATCCTGATTGCGGGTTCAAATTCGGTTGGTTGTGTTAGAGTGGGCGGGTCTTAAGTTCAATAGGGAGGAGATTCAGGCTATATTGAGGTGATTTTTGGGGAAGTTTGGGGAAGTCGGGTGATAGGCTTTTTGGGTTGGGGCTTCTAGTTTCAGGTTTTGGTCTGTTTTGTGGGCTGTTGAGTTTTATGGCTTGTAATCTCTTGCCCATTTGTGTCCTATATCCTCTCTTTTGCTTTTAATCTATTTGCTTGGCGCGTATACTGATCAAAAATAAAAAAAAAAAAAAATTTTAATGGTTCCATATTAAATATTTATTTTTAGATGATTAATAGTTTAATCCTAATTTATAAGTAATTACTTGAATTATTTAAAATTTTAGCCAATCGTTATATCGGACGGACATACTATGTATACTAAATTACACCTAATTTGGACTACTAATCATTATTTAAAAAAAAAGAAAAAGATTCGGATTAATATATTTTAAATTGTTCTCAAAAAATTAAAATAATAGTTGTAGAAAATTTTCCAGCCAATCGATAGATCGGTGAGAAACATTGCACATACCATAATTTTACATGATAACTGAAAAATTAAGAAAAAACTAAAATATTTTCTTTTTAGAGTTTTTTTTTCTTAAATAAGTCTTACATGGAGTTCTTGCGTCGATCTTCACCTCATTTGGGGTTCATTCTCACCAAGAGACTTAAATCGAGTGAAAACAAGGAAGAGAAATGAGAGAGGAATCCTAAACCCCAAAATCTTGAAAGTTTCGTCAAATTGTTGAAGTTTCAACAGTTTGTTGACGAATTTACAATTATTCTTAATTTCTTGCAGTATTTTGCAAATTTACAATTATTTGTGAAGTATTGTGGATTTTGACGAAAGATAGACGATTTGTTGACGAATTATTGTAAAATATACCTTCTGTCTATACTTTGCAGACTTGCGAATTATTGGTAATTTGGCCAAATTATCGGTATTGGCACGGAGTTTCAAAATAATCAAACTTAAGGTCAAAGTATACTAATTTGACCACCAGTATTATCACTTGGATGACAATTGTTCCCTTTAATTTTTTAATTTATTTTGAGCATAATGGCTGCAGTGTTGGGATGTTGACACTGTACTCATCGATGTCGTTTGATGCAGAGAATATTTTGAAGATGTAGATCAGACCTGGGAGACATTTGAAAAGACATTGTGGGGCCATGTTTCCAACTTCTATAAACTTTCTAAAGAAAGGTAGTCTTATGAACCTTTTTAATTGGGGGTTGTCTCTTTACGCCTTCAAAGTCTGCTTGCTCTTCCATGCAACCATATCGTTTAATTTATAATTTTTTTTTAATTATCCTATTTGATCAATATAAATTCTTTGAAATAATTAAGGAGTAAATTGACTAGTTACTGTTCAGTAGTTCATATGGTGGCCAGAGCTTGCAGATATTTTCTTTTGACTCATCATTTGCTTTACTCTTTTACACCGGAAGTATATTAATATTGCATTAGGAAAAAAAACTTTGAACAATTATATTAACTGACGCTGTATGATTTTGTGTCAAATAAAAAAGCTTGAATTTTTCAGGTAATGGTGATGGAGCAGTAGTGTGAGATTTTTTTCCTTTTTTTTTGCACAGAAATATTCCCTACCAAAGGAATCATGAGTTTTTTTTTAAGACAAAAGGCTGAATTTGGTGGGTTGCAGTTAATATTACAAATGGATTTCAATTGTGGGAAACCCCTTTCCTTCACAAATGCTTTCTCTTTTTCCTTTTCATATTCATTTCTTGCCTAGTGACATTCTAAAACATCAAATTTCCCACTTCCATCTTTCCATGTCACTTCCATGGTTTAAATATATACCGTATTGATATGATAAAGTTGATACGTATCTTTTTTTTGGTTACTGAAACAAAATTCATTGGGACTACCATTATTCATATGCTTCGGTAACATATCGACTGGGCCGCATTTATCGGTACCATCAATACATTACAATATTGTCTGTAGGTTATGAAAACATTTAGATTGAGGTTTAAAATCCCATTCTACCAATCTTTTCTCTTGCATTCGAAACCCATTTCCCGTACATCCAAAACACCATTTCTTTTGCTGGCTTATTATCAAAAAACAGATTCAATCTCATTGGAGATTGAATCAAAGCCTGAAAGCCCTATTTCTTAAGGTATGTTCTCAGTTACTCTTTCTATTTTTAATTTTAGCCCATAAATGTTGAAAGAACTTTTGAAATAGCTCAATGGATTGTAGATCTATGTATTTGTGGCAGTGTTATCTAGGCACTTCAGTTTTCCTAAATTTTGCTGTGCTGACACTTGGACACTCCACTCCACTCCATGGCACGATGCGCCACTCCTTGATATGTGCCTATACCATGTCATGGTAACATTAACATTATAATTAGGCGCATGGTGTTTCAAGTATGTCGTGTCATTTTAAAAATACAATTGCAAGAAACTTTTTGTGAAAATGTGTTGTTCTTTTGGAAACATAGACGAAATTTTACTAGGAAAGCAGCGGCAACAACGATCAATATGTAGATCTCTCTCTTCTCTTCTCTCTTGTTGCTCATTTTTACTCCCTATATGGGTATTTTTTATAACTTAGGTATATACTTTTAAAAAATAAAATTGAGGACCGGTGATCCCCCTCTTTTTATTATTATTGTTATTTAAAAATATTGAGTTATATAATATATATATATATATATATATATATATATATATATATTTATTTATTTATTTAATCATTTAAAAAAATTTGTACGTCCATGCTGCTGGATTGAGATTTTAAGAGCTTGTCGAGCCGAACACCCCTAGACACTTGGCACTCGTACCACGTGCCTAGGTAATACTGATTTGTGGTCAAATCCATGGATTTACAAGACTACAACCATTTACAAGATTTAAGTTGATTTTTTTTGAACTTTTAAAAACCAAAAAAGCAAAAAATAATGTTTGTTATTAGCATTAATACTACTATTTAAGGCCTTGAGGGTTGATATAATTATATATGGGTTGGTCTATAAGATCCATAGATTAATTTAATTTTGAACGGTTTTTATTTTTTTGATAGGTAAAAGCTTATCAATATATAAAATTATAATTTCGTAACTAATAAAAAGGAATTACATGTGACTGATCTATGGGATGAAGCTAGTGCCCATTGACCAATCAGTAAAAATAAATTAATAAAATTAATAATCCAAAAATAAATCTTGTTAATGGAGCTGAATTAATTACATATGATTAGTCTATGGGATGAAGCTAGTTATCTCGAGCCTACCCATTGGTCAATATGGTACTGATATACTATCTAGACAAGCCAATTACTAATGTCATATTGTATTTCATAAAATTAAATGTTTAAATTTTGCTTCCAACTGTTTACACTTGTGTTATTTGGTATATTAATCGTAAATCTGTGTATTTCCTACAACTAATATCTTTATTCTGATTTTAATTTTTTTACACTTGTGTTAATTGGTGTACTAATCTTAAATCTTCATTACCTAAAACTGATTGTTTTATCAATAAAAATTATTCTGTTAATTGTCTAGACTTGTGCTATTTGGTAAATGTATACATATTTGCAGAGCGTACGTGCTTTAGGAGGTAATACAGTGTAGTATCTCATTGAGATAATTATAATGATAGTTGTTGGATTCTAGCTCTCATATTTTTAGGTTATCTTTTAGCTAAAACATGTTTAGTTTTGAGTTTCCATGAGTCATTCGTGTGCATATCCACAATACGTTTCCAAATTTTGACTTATTGATATGCACTTTGATACCGATATTTTAAACCATGATCACTTTGTGCACACCTTTTTTTTCCAGTTGGACAACTATGGTATCACTACATATTGCATAACTATATCACACCATGTGACAATGACATGACCACATTACTGGAGCCACTAATTGCTATAACATTTCCAAGTGACAATATTAGAACTTTGTTGTAGTTAGAATAATTTTTTATATCGTTTCTTGATTGTTCTTAATAATTGAAATGAAGTTTATGGTGTTTTTTCTTAGTGGTTAACTTTGTCTGAGTAATGCAATACTTATTTGGCTGTATAATGATATAATCAGTAAAACATGTCAAATCATCCATGTGCGAATCTGTCATGTATGATTTATGTCGATACATTATTTAAAGAATGAAACAGTTCTGTTGATAAGTGAATTGTACTAAAGGAAAGGCCAGGATAGCCAATGAGAGCTGCTGCCGATGGTTTAAAAATGAGTATCGAGGCACGTACTAGTAAGTCCAAAATTGGATACGTATCAAGGATACACACGAAAACTCTGTAAAAAATTCCAGAAACGTTGGAAAGTAGTGGAAACTTAAACCAAAACTTAATTCAATGAAAAAATAACATCAAAATGGTAGTTTGAGTCCTATGTATACTATTTAAACTATCCATCGGAGTTTCCATTATATAGTAGTTCATAGAACCACAAATGCATTGCGCGTATATGTATGAATACACATATACATGTATTGAGAGACAAATTAAAGCATGATTTTTCAATAAAACATTCATATGTTGGTAATGAAATACGTAGAGATCTAGTTAAAAATAAATAAGTAAATAAAGAGATGTCTTCCATAAACAACACATAAACAAAAGCTTAACTACGTAGTGATCAACATCTCCTATGGGGTCTACTATGTGATTGTGACTGTAACGAACCTCTAGTCTCAAACTGTCTTATGGTGAAAGACTGAAAGTTGGTATACACCGGGCCTCTTCCTCCTTCTGAAGAGTCTTTATGCTGTGTCTTACAGCAAGATGAAAATCAGGTTCCTCTTCATTTGAAGAGATGAACTCCACCTCTACTGTCACAAGAATATTAGAGAAACTTCAGAATTCATTTTCTATCTCAAAAGTCTCCATACTTTGTTTGATAGCTTTTGGAAAATCAGTTAATCAGTTTCCTCAACCTCTAGGAAAATCCGATCTTCCTCATATGAGGAGAGAGAGTCCATCTGCGATGTCCATTCAGAGCAGACACATTTTTCTGCACCTTTTCTTGCATGTTTGTCAGTAGAAGCTCCATTGTTAACTTCTTGACATCCTTAGAGACGTGTAGACATCCTTTCCCATATGAGCCAATTGCTCTTTAAACCTAGTGATGTCCCCGTAATCATCTTGGGACAATAGTTGCACATAATCTTGTGCATATCCCCGTTCATCCTCTCTCCATACTCCCAACCAATATCGAATGATCTTCTAAACCCAATTAAGTTCTAAACCCAATTAAGTACTGCAACACAACAAAAAAAGGGTCAGTGACATTATGTAATAATTAATAATAAATAAAAAAGGAAAAATTGATTTTTAAAAATAAATATAAGTAAAAATATATTTAATTAACATAAATAAGGAAGATTAACGTGAATGATTCAGGTTGAATTTAAGCAAAATAATATTAAATGATATAAAATAAGAATGCTCGTGAAAAAGAAATATTTATTATAGTAATTGTTTAAACTAAATTAATTAAAAATATATTTTCAATTAAGATAAATAAAATTTAATCTAATAGATTACGTATAGAGTAATCTTTATTTAAAAACAAAAGTACGTATTATGTAGCTTAAAAATTAATCAATTAAATTTGGAATTTTTAAAAAATGAAATTTTAAAACAAAATTAAGGTTGGTTAGAGGATCTAATAGATCACCCTTATTACGCAAAAATATATTTAAATCAAGTATAAATGGCATCGATCAGTAAATGTTATCTATTTTCGGGTTTTAAAAAATATCGAACATTAAATGTTCTCCACGCAGATCATAGATCTATGTATTTGGCCACAAATTCATAGATCATTGATCTAAAAGCATGTTTTAATGCATTTGGGATGATTTAACACCAAAAACTGAAAAAAAGATAGGATTTTCATACCTCGTTAAATAGTAAAACTCCTCTTTCAATTTGATCTCCAAGGAGTTTGAATCATTTTTTCAATCAATATATGTGTGTTTTTGGTGTAAGAATTTGTGGTTTGGAGCTAGGGTTTAAAGGAGAAAAGTGAGTTTTTGTGCTCAAAAGAAGGCTGTTAAATACAACTCTTATTTCAATTCGATCTCCAAGGAGCTTGAATCATTTTTTCAATCAATATATGTGTGTTTTTGGTGTAAGAATTTGTGGTTTGGAGCTAGGGTTTAAAGGAGAAAAGTGAGTTTTTGTGCTCAAAAGAGGGCTTAAGTCTCGGTTTGTACGGTTCGGCAAGTTCGTCGTATTCGTACATAAGTGTTTCATATCGGTTAAGGCGAAAAACCAATACATATCAATCAGTTGATATTTTGAACCAGTACTTATACGACCAATATGGTGGATATTAGTGCAAAAAAATTACTACATGAGAGTTTTGTATCAATTAAGGCCAAAAACCAATACGAATCGATATTGCTGCTATCATTATACAAGTAATTTATTTGCATCCTCTTTAGTCAATGTATTGGATTCATTTGTAGCGCTTCAATGAGTACGTGTTGACAAATTTTCAAGGCTTATATATGAGTGTATGATACAAGTGATAACACTTGCAAGCCACCATGGTTTGTTTCTTCTTCTGAGATCCCCAAGCATTAGAAATCGAGCAATGACGAGATCTCACATAGCTCTCAATGGAAGGATGAAATATCTTTAAAATTTATTACAATGTTTCTTCTTTTCAGTGTATCTCTGCTTCACTTGGAATTTTCTTTCTTATTAGACTGTAAAATGTCGTCAAAGTCACACCTTTCTCATCCCTTATGATGCCTTTTATCCTGTTTGAGATTACTGGTAGAACAGCCTTCAATATTAAGCTTCAACCTCCCATTCTTTGGACCTTTACCATTCGTATCTTACCTAATTTCATGAGTGACTATATTGAGTTGTCCATTTCCAATCCAATTGGTTTGAAGCATGCGATTCAAAAGCCATGCAACTCCTTTTAAGTGTGATGCTCACAATATGACCTGAATGCAGTACTCTGAATTGAAGAGATGAGATTGACCTCTTTATATGTGGTCAATGATTGTTCAAAGAAAAGAGATTAGGCTTTATTGAAAATCCTTTCCCAATGCATTTGTTGTGCTGTGGTGTGTAGGGAAACGAACCCTATAATTTTTGAATGGAAGAATCAATCAACTAAAGTGATATGTATGCTCATCAAGAAGTTGGCGGTGAAATGGGTTTCTATTTGAAGGCATTTATATTTGATCCGACTTTGATAGCAATTGGCATTAGAAGGGAAATAATATTATTGTAATATGCATGAGATACACCATTTATTATTTCCTCTATATGCCTCCCATTTTAAGTTGCAGCATGGCAATAATAGCATGGTGAAGATTAAACTGAGACCCCGTTGATATCCAACATTTCCGCGAGTTTGTTGACTTCTAGATAGTGTAAGTAGATCTCACTTGGTCACTACTCTAATTGCCCCCCCTTTTGTAGAGAGGGTTAGGAAGGGAAGCTAATCCTCCCTTTTTGTAATCTCTCTCTCCCCCCCTTCCAGATTACTTTATTAGAAAAGATGCTTTCACTCAACCAGGGCTTTGCCAGATGTGAATCTTTTGAATCACTACATCAATTTTTCAGTTGATTTTCCACCTCATAGGAGATGCACAAAGTCATGCAGTTTAAATTATTTATTTAGAGAATTGTTTCACTTGGGTGGTTCATTATGTTATTACGAAAGGTGAAATCGACACAGTGAAACACTTGTTATTTATTCTCATTCTGTTAAATCCCTTCTAATACAGTTTATGTAGATCTTATCCATTTTTGGCATCTACAAAGTAGTGAAGAAGATGAGGGATGGAAGAGAAAATTATGTGAATTATCATAAAGATAATACAATATCATTATAAAACAAAAGAGAGAGAGATTGAGATTGGGCTGGACGAGTTTATTTCCTAGTGGTAGCAGGGATAGTAGTACTGTTTTTGTGCTGTGTCTTTTTGCTTTTGGTAGCTGTTAGTCTCTGATTTGCTTGCCTAGGTTCTTTGTAATTCACTATTTGTGAATTCCTCCTTTTCTTTTTAATGAAATTGCTTTTTACCAATCAAACAAAAAAATTAGAGGCCTGCATCTGGTCGATTGAATAGTTTAGTATGGTCCATCTAAACAAACTTCCGAATAAAGAATGTAAAGGTCTCCACTGGATATAATTGGTTTGGAACTGGGCATCTTAATTTTCTTAATGTTATGTTTTGACCAATATCACCCCTTTCAATGCATTATATATGATTGTGTAGAAATTGAAAATTTCTTAAATCCTTACACTTTCCATTTAAAAGTCTTTTTAGTCATGTATTTTATTTAAGTAGTTTTTTTTACAGTTGCTTAATTTTCTTTTATATTTTATATATTAAGTGCAAAGGTTGTATATATCATATGATTCGTAATCATTGCATTAGGATGAAATGTTCAGTATTCTATCTTCGAGATAGTCAATTGGATTCCCAATTAATCTTGTTTATAGTATATAACCTAATCATTCTCCACATTTTAGTGTTTTCATCATCAACATGCTTTATTCAAATGAAATTCTTGTGTATACAAGTGGATATGCTTTCTCTGCATCATATGGTATTTCTGATGCTCATCCTCTCATTAACTGATTGTCTGTTTTGTAGCCCACAAACGTTGGTTCGTGCTCTGAGGTATGATCCATTTTATGAACATTTCTAATTATTTTATTTTCTGGTTTTACAACTGCTTGTTGGTATATCGTATTTAGTCATGTTGTCTTTATCTTATCTATTCATGAAAATGTAGTTTGGCTATTTGGATCTTTTGCTGTTGCTTATATTGCACTTTTAATCTCTGTCAAAATCTAGAAGTTTCTATTCAATGATGGTCATGATGATAACACCAATATAGGTTAGAAAATAATGCAGGGCCTTTCCACATTTATCACATTAAACTCTAAGTAATGCTTAATCCTCCTGAGTCTCACCGATAACTCAGTGGACCTACCGATTATTACAATTTGATTTGTGTATGTAGTTACAAAAAAACACAAAGCAGGAAAGGTCACTGAGATGAATGCAACCCTCATCTCCTTGATTCCTAAGTGCGAGCGGCCTGAATCATTGCAGACTTTCGACCAATCTCAGTGTGTTATGTGGTGTACCTTTTTATTTCTAAGTTGCTAGTCCAGAGGCCAAAGCCCTTGATGGTCAAGTTAGTCGGATGGAACCAATATGCTTTCACAAAGGTTTCATTTGCAAGCTAACCATCCAGTACTAACATGAGTTAACTGCAAGAGAAACTTTAGCCTAGACAGACGTCTCACACAATGGCAAGCTTAAATACGCCCCAGGCTAGCCGGATCAGTCCAAATTTGTAAGGATATTTTATGGTCAAATGAGTAAATAAAAGAGGAGAGTGATGGTTAATGTTTTTAGTCAAAAGATCAGATGGTGGAGGAAGAGATATTTTTGTCTTTAATTTTACTTTTTTGTTTTTAATTGAATTTTTATTTAATTTGGTGTATATCAGTTAATTTTGGGGTCACCTAGCAGCTAGCACCACCCATTCACAAGTGGCTGCGATCGATCTCTTCTAAAGGTAGTTTTCTAAGGCTTAGGATTACCTTTGGTGGATGCCCCAGGTGGGACCTCGGGCAATACCAAGGAAATACTTTAGAAGACCGCGATCTTTGATCTCAAGTCAGATTCTAAGTTTGGTTAACACTCACAAGAAGTAACTTTTGTTGGTTTTATGTATGCTACCACGAAAGATTAAACTATAGTAAACACTTATCCAGTTTTTTAAAGCATAATTTGATTTATAACTTCTCAATACAAAAAGCTTTTTCAGTTCTCCTAAAAGATATTCTGTACAATAAAGTGTTATGTAGCTAAAATGTTTCATGGTGGTTCACACTGACCTGAAGTTTTGAACCGACACGGTCGACTTTTTTTGACCATCTTAAGCTCATTGTTGGAAGGCTAAGCAAGAAGCAATAGGGGAATGGTGATGGTGGTGCATGCTAATCCCAAGGCTTGTCAACTAATGGAACCTGGTTTGAGGCTCTCACTTGGCTTGTGATCCACTAAGTTGAGATCAGAAAAAGGATGAAAGATTTATCCCTAGAAAGCAATTCCTCCATGTTTCTGAAACATTCTTAATGTTCAGAAAACAAAATCCGTTCAGTGGGTGTAGACAAGTTTCAAGAGAATAAATGTTATGTAGAAATAGCATGTCTTGATGGTTTACTGAAGTGAAGATTGGAACTGATATTGAAGATTGCTAATCCTCTGGCTCATTTAGCTTATTAAGCCTGCCTAGAGGCTCAGACTCAACTTGTGAGATGCTAGACTGAGCACAGAATTGGCTTATGACAAGCTGAGCCCATGAGCGAGCCACATTATGCTCATTGACAGACTTTGGGTTTTAATTTTCTTATAAATGTCTGTTATAAGAGCATAATGAGGGGATATTATTTGAATTACCGAATGAAAATTTGCCTTTAGTTTAGGTTTTACTCAAGTTTCACTGTAAGAAACCCATCTCAGAGAGTGATCAGACTTCAGTCTTTATCACTCATTTATCTTATACAATAGACCCTGAATCACTTTTTCCTAGGTTAGATTTAGTGTCTAATGATTCTTAGAGTATGGACCTGACACCTAGCGATCCATTTTCACTCAAGTCTTTTTTTTCCCAATTCAATGGTTTCATCTCCTTGTTCATGAAGTTAAGGCTTTGTATAGATGGAAACTTGTAAAGGATATGATATGCTTTAGAAAAGAAGGAATAATAAAAACCTCTCACCTGACATATGCACGATATGTTGGAAACACGGAGAATCGGCAAATCATCTTTTCATTCACCATGAGGCAGTTAGGGAAGTTTGGAGCCAGTTCTTTAGCCTTTTGGATCTTAATTGGTTCTTAGTCTTCTATATCTTGGTCTTGATTTCTCAATGACAAGGGTGTTCTTTTGGGATCCATGATCGTATACTCTGGAGATCTCTTTCTTTGTCGTTTGTTGGGGTATTCGGGAGGAGAGGAACATGAATTTTGATTGTATGTTCTTTAGATTTAATTTTTGAAAAATCAAGGTCGCATCTCTCTTCAGATCCCATCTTTGATTAAAATCTTTTGAGCGAGCTGTATTGATATCCTCATAATGGAAGATGGTGGATCGGTCTTCGCCTGCTTTCTTGTCCTTTTAGCAACGTAGAACTCTCCTAGAGAAGATGTTACCAAACTATATTTTTGCAGTTGCTCACTTGGAATCCGATTCCTTTGGGGATTGGGGAATATTCCAGGATTGTGAGGGTAGAATAAATGAATAATTCATGTTTTACTGGCCCCCCTTGAGGAACACAACTCCAAGAAAGACAAGGCTTTGGCCTTTCTTCAAGGTTAACGATTTCCTAGGAATTTTATTTGAGGACCCTTGATTTGAGGGAGATTCTAGCAAGGCGATTAGTTTGCGGTCCCGAAAGAAGAAAGAAATGTGGAGACCAATTTTTTTTTTTTTTGCAGTTGGACAAAAAAATGTTAAATTTTTCAATGAAACTTAAGTGCATGTTCGAATAGACACGGTTAACACTCTTTAGGATTCATGAAACACAAAAAGCAATCATATGAAATATGCAAGACAAGTTTGTGGAGGGGGGAAACTACTCGCTGATGGGCATATATGATACGTATACATCTAAAATTACATTTATATTGTTTGTAAATCAGTAATTGTACAATGCAAGTAAGCTCAAATAATACAATCAACAAGTATCCTAATTAATCAAATTTTTTTTCTCTTAAAAAATTAATATTGTTATTGTCTTTTTTAAAAATTTCCTAACTAAAAGCTAAACTACCGAAGTAATCAATATTTTGGATAAAAAATGTGATGGTTTATTTATTACATATCGTTGTTATCCTTATATTTTTATATGTGCTTTTGTTTCCAAATAAATATTTTTCATTTTAAAACAAAAATTTTGAAAATATATAATGGTTGATTATTTTATTAATAAATGTACCACATTAACAACATTTGAAACAATAATATATAGTGGTTCACTCATTACATACCTCTGCTATGTATCTATTTTTCATATATTTTTTTATCTAAAATATCATTTTAGAACAAAATTGATAAAGTTAATTTTAACAAAAACATTTTGGTCCAATCTATGGGCTTTCAATGTTATCCGTATAATTATTTATAGACTAAACATAAAGATTCAAGGAGAAGTGAAACAAACATTGAGATTTCACTATTTTTTCCCTTCTCTCACCTAGAAAATTCAAGAATTCATCTTTAAGGATGCCAACTTGCTAAGGTGGTAACGTTGTTGGTGTTGAAACCACACACATGGTTCAAAGTGTAGGTATCGGATGGAGTATTGGTAAGGTAATTTTAGGATACATATTGGGCCTATCGGTTGGATACGCTAGAAAAAATTAAGATACGTAAGGAAAACTTAGATACCTTGCATATAAGTTCTTTTAATGCAAATATAAGCTAAAAAAAAACTAAATGAAGTCCATCAACTATATTTATAACCATACATATGAGAGTTAATAATTTTATAAGTTAAAAAAAGGGTAAGCATGCTGATAACCAGGTCTGTGAAAACAAAAATCATAGTCACAGCTAAGTATCAGCAATACCATTTACATATGAAACCCATATATTCAATAAAATATATAAAAAAGTATTCACTTTACAACAATTAAGTATATGACATACGTGATACAACCTTAATACCACATAGAATTACGTGTCAACTCGAACACTGTGGCTCAGGAAATAAATAGAGTGATACATTAGAAGTGTGCCAGACATGATTACAATATTGTGCAACTCATGTAAACGTGATATGTGGTTTGGTACATCTGTATGTGCAGGGGCGGAGCCAGGGGGGGCCATGGCCCCCCCAAATTTTTTGTAAATCCCTATTATACTCATAGTTTAAAATATCGATACGTATCGGCCGATACGTACCGGTTTTTCACATACCCGATACGAAGATACGGGTGAAATTTTTTTTTCCAGAGTATCGTAAACGTATCGACCGTATCGGATGTATCGGTACCGATACGCTACCGATACGGTGCGATACGCTCGATACAGTGCGATACGAAGGGTTTCAACTTTCAACAGAGAAAAAAAAAGGAGAAAGTTTGCAGACGCAGAGAACCATCAATCAATAAAAAAGATTCGCACGGATGCTACTGCAAACATCAAGATCTAGAAAATATTTAAAGAGATCGCAATCTCATACGAACCTGCAAGACTAAAACCCATAGGCTATAGGTTCTTGGTTAAACAGTAAACCCGTGTTAACGATGAATAGGTTCTCTGATCTCTATAAGTATTGAAAAAATTGAAGAGAAAATTAGGAGAATGAGATTGAGAGGTAGAAAAAGAAAAAAAAAAGGAAAAAATTCAGATTTGTGGTACTGAGTAGAGATTAGAGAAGGAGGAGGATACTAGGGAGTCTAGGGTACATACCTGTGCCTCCACCGGTGATCGTTGCCGTTGCCGTCGTCGCAATCTCCATCGCTTGAAGAAGCCGAAGAGAAGAGCAAGCCCTTTGCCCCTTTCAGCCAAACAGAGTCTCAGACTCTTGCGTAAGAGGTAAGCTTCTGTATTATTAAGTTTTATCAAATAGATGTAAAGGGTATGCTAGACTCACTCTACACATTTTAGGTGATCTTTGCTAAACTCACTCTACACATCATGTGTTGTTTGTTTACTAAACCCACTCTACACATCATATTTGTTGTTTGCTAAACTCACTCTACACATCATGTGTTGTGTTGTGTGTTTTTTTTTTTAGGTTAATGTATGTGTGGCACTGTGGTGTTAACCTTTCGCCAAAATGAGATTTAAGATACATTGATACTTAGGGTTTGATCTTTAAAAAAAAATAACCCTAAGGTTAAATATTTTAAACTCTAGTTAATTTTTTATTTTTTTTATTTCTAAAAACCAATATTAGACGTGTCCCTTTTAGTGACTATTAATCACACCCTAAGGTAAATAATTTTTAACTTTAGTTAATTTTTTTTATATATTTATTTTTAAAAACCAATATTAGAGTTAGACATGTGTCCCTTTTAGTGACTATTAATCATACCCTAAGGTTAAGATTTTTTAACTCTAGTTAATTTTTTTTATATTTATTTTTAAAAACCATGACTGTTAATCACACCCTTAAGGTTAAGAATTTTAAACTCTAGTTAATTTTTTTTATATTTATTTTTAAAAACCAATATTAGAGTTAGACAAGTGTCCCTTTTAGTGACCATTAATCACACCCTAAGGTTAAGAATTTTTAACTCTAGTTAATTTTTTTTATATTTATTTTTAAAAACCAATTTTAGAGTTACACATGTGTCCTTTTTAGTGACTATTAATCACACCTTAAGGTTAAGAATTTTTAACCCTAGTTAATTTTTTTTATATTTATTTTTAAAAACCAATATTAGAGTTAGACAAGTATCCCTTTTAGTGACTATTAATCACACCCTTAAGGTTAAAATTTTTTAACTCTAGTTAATTTTTTTTATATATATTTTTAAAAACAAATATTAGAGTTACACATGGACACTCACATGCACAGCCACAACTTTTGAGCACCAGCAAAATCAAGCTCGCTTTTATAAACTTCAACACACAAAACTATACATAAGAGAATAAAACAATTGATAATCAGCTGACTACACTGGCTACCTATATAAAACAACCCAACAGTAACACATGCCCATGATTTCATCTTATTTAAACAAGCAAATAAAAACTATAAGTCTAAAAGAAGGAAAAGTCAACAAACCTTGAACAACCCAGAACCCAATAATCAAATACAACACCACATTGAGCTTGATATATTTTTTTAAAAATATATCCTTATTACTTGTTAATTAAAAGAACTAAAGGAATTTATTGAAAAAGAAAAAAGATAAAAAAGTTACAATTAGGGCATGGGACATAGAGGTCCTGCTTGTTTACATAAAAAAAAAAAAAAAAAAAATTATATTACATCCGAATAAAATTACAGTCCTCTTCTTTTTCTCTTGATGCAGGGTTTCCGATAATTCAACAATCTCCTCTTCATTATCCTGTAAAAACATGATCTCATCAAAATATAAATAAATAAAAAATTGATTAAGGCATCTAAAACAATTTAATAAGAACCAAGGTTAGAGTTAGACATGTGTCTATTAAATACACCATAAGGTTAAGAATTGTTTACTCTAGTTTTTTTTTTTATATTTATTTCTATAAACCAAGATTAGACATGTGTCCCTTTTAGTGACCATTAATGATACATATTAATCTTCATAAATTATTATTACATAGATTTCACTTTGATAGTTTGACATGGCCTCAAAGAAAAACAAAGGTAAAGCAACTGTTGCGACTCAACCTAAAGAGCGTCTCAGAGATATAGGGTGGCAGTATGGGGAATCTGTAGACGGGTCAAGGCATCTTATACGATGCAACTATTGTGGATTTTTGTCTAAAGGTGGTGGGATCACTAGACTCAAAGAACATTTGGCGGGTGTAAAAACAAATATTCACACATGCCCTAAGTGCCCGAGAGAGATTAGTCTGGCAATGATAAAACATCTACAAGAGAACAGAGCTGAGAAGCAACGATTAGCGTCGGAGACGGAAAGCATTAGGGCTACACTGATGGGACATGGTGCTAACAGTGATGATGATGATGAGGGTTATGATGATGATCCTGATGATGATGGTGATGGTGATGGTGATGGTGATGGTATGACTCAACTCGAGAGGAAGCAGTTAGAGACAGCCATGAGGCGTTCTAGGCAAGAGGCAAGGGATAAAGAGGACATGCAGAGATTCCAAGGTTCTAGGCATGGTTTTGGTGGTTCACAGCGTGAGGTCGGAGGTTCAAGCATGAGGAGGAGAGGTGGGATACAAAGGTCACAGAGCATACGCGAGACATTTGATCGGTATGTTCCGACATTGTTAAAATCAAAGTCCAGGAAGGGTACAGGTCTGAGCATTGAGGAGATAGACCCTCACATGTACAGGGAGAATGGGGCATCTCAAAAGAAGCTTAAGGAAACGTGGTCTGGAGGGAGTATAGCAAATAAAGTGAAGAGAGCGATTGGAAAATTCTTCATTTTTAATCACATTCCAGCTAATGCAGCGTCATCTCCGTATTATCAGAACATAATAGATGTGATCCAAAAAGGAGGGTCAGGCATAAAGGGACCCAGCCCCTATGAGATCACTGGTCCATTACTTGATGAGGAAATTGCTGAGATTCGCACGCACATCGAGCAATTTAAGAAGAATTGGGAGACCTACGGGGTCACTATCATGTGCGATGGTTGGACCGGGCCAACGAGGTTATCACTGATTAATTTCCTTGTTTATTGTGATGGAAAGACAATATTCCATAAATCTGTTGATGCATCTAGTTTCATCAAAGATCATGTCTATCTCCATCAGTTAATCGACGATGTCATAGAGGAGATTGGAGAGGAGTATGTAGTGCAGGTTATCACAGACAACCAGTCGTCATTCAAAAAGGCCGGTGAGCTATTAATGACAAAGAGGAAGCACCTTTACTGGACACCATGTGCGGCTCACTGCATCGATTTGATGTTGAAAGAGATTGGAGAGAGACAGTTGGTACAGGGGGTGGTCGAACAAGCCCGAAAGATAACAAATTATATATATAATCACAACTGGGTCTTGAGTTTAATGAGAGCACACCACTGGGGAGCTACTACGGCCAGGGATCACTCGATTCGCTACTAACTTCATTGCCATTCAGAGTATTGTAGGACAGAAGACAGGACTCAAGAGGATGTTTACATCGGATAGGTGGAATGAATACGCACATAGTGGCACTGTTAATGCGAAGAGGGTAGAAGAAATTATCTGTAGTAACCAATTCTGGGATAATGCGCGTCAAGTGGTAGAGATACTCGAGCCTATTGTAAAGGTCCTAAAGATGATTGATGGGGACAAGAAAGCGACGATGGGTTATGTGTACGAGGGAATGAGATTGTCAAAGTTGGCAATTCGGGCAACTGTCCCGAGGTCTTATAAGGGCTATTGTAAAATTATAGATACGAGGTGGGATAAGCAGCTCTTACATGACATCCACGCAGCAGGTAACATTTCATTTCTCGTTTATTTACTGTCGTATTGGGTATTAACGTTTGCATTTTAACCTGACATACATATTTTTTTAAAACAGCCTATTATCTTAATCCCGTCTATCACTATGCGAATAACATCAGCACTGATGAGTCATTGATAACATCCCTGAAGAACATTGTGCAAAGGTTAGAGAGAGATTCATCTAAAGCTTCTGCAGCACTCATGGAGGTAAAGCCAATATAATATATAAATAAATGTACTTATGAGTTGTGTTGTATATATGTTGGAATAAACTTGACACTCCACTTCTTTATTTATAGTGTAAGATATTTCGAGATGCCATGTATGGGTTTGGTGATACGATGGCAATAACAGGAAGGAAGAAGACTGATCCAGGTAATTCAGTTCCTAATGTAGTATAAAATATTTCTGATTTATTAGACTAATGAAATTCTAATAGGATTCTAATGCCTCATGCAGCTGAATGGTGGTTGCTATATGGTATGGATGCCCCCAATCTAAGGAAAATTGCTATACGAGTTCTATCCCAAACAGGCATCTTCTAGCGGCTGTGAAAGAAATTGAAGCACCTTCTCCTTGATTCATTCAAAGCCTCGTAACCGGTTAAATTACGAGAAGTTGGAGCGATTGGTGTATGCACATTACAATATGAGATTACGACTTAAACAGCTTACTAAGGATGTTCGGAGGGGTGATGCACCATTCGATCCAATAGACCTCAGTCATATATTTGAGGAGGATGATCCATTGGATGTTTGGTTAGGTGATCCAGGAGAGCCTGTTTTAGATGAACTAGGAGATCCTGCTCGACCTAACACATATCTAGCGAGATGTGTCGATGATTGTATGGTGGGTTCAAGACCTTCAGGTGGAGTTGGGACGAGCCAAAGAAGACATAGTCAGGCTAGGTTGAGTGGGGCTAGACCGGGTAGGGGTAATGTTGATGATGACGACGAGTTCAATGAATTGATGAGGACTCCGAGGTCTCAAGAGGAAGGGGTTCATGATCAGGGAGGAGTTGCAGAGATTAGTGAAGATGATGATGATGACGGTGCTGATGATGACGATGGTGGTGATGATGGTGGTGATGGCGGTGGTGATGGTGGTGGTGGTGGGGGTGATGGTGGGGGTTCGTCACACAGACAATCACATTCACAACCTCAACCAGAGGATACTCAGGGGTAGAGGCCTAGTATTGTATTTACAGAGGAGCAGTATTTCGACCATGCCACTCAGGACAGTAGTCATGGTGTGCGTGCACCCTCTCGTGGTCGTCAAAGCCAGACATACACTCGACGACGTCGTGGTATTGGACAACAACCTGGAGAAGGCCTGGATGATATGATTCATGGGATGGATCAAGTTAGTGTCGATGAACATAGTTATCCAGTTGGAGGGTATGGATATGAAAGTGCGTCATCATCTTCTTATGGTTATGGTTATGATGCCCCAGTCCAACCCTACTTATCAGGAGCCACCGGTTATGAAGCTCAGTCCCAGTCTTCGACTGACAGTTATGGACAAATCACGACTCAGCAGCAGGCATATGTACAAATGTATTTGGGCATGTACCGTACGATGATGACTTGGACACAGTGGTGTCATCATGTTTGGAACACTTATAATGTATCACTCTATGCAATTCCTGATCCCACAATGATAGAGTATGAGCCGGCACGAAGCTCAATGTGGTATTGAGCTTCTATCATGTATGTAATTTGATTTGTGAATGCAAATGTCTATATATTTTCATACTTTTGACTTATGAATGCAAGTGAGGTTCTATCACTTGGTTAGTAACTATGGTTTATATTTTCATACATATTTCTCAGCGCACACGCCTTTTTAAACTTATAAATGTTTTAACTTTCATATGTATGACTATAAATGTAGTTGGAGACCTCCATTTAGTTTGTTTTTAACTTATATTTGCATTAAAAGAGGTTTTATGCAAGGTATCCAAGTTTTTCCTTGCGTATCCAAGCTTTTTTTAGCGTATCCTGAATTTTTACGTCGTATCCAACCAATACGCCGATACGTATCCTATTTTGGACTTACCGATACGGCGACCGATACCGATATTTTGAACCATGATTATACTAGTATGATTAGTGGGCCCCTCAATTAAAAAAAAATATTTTTAGTATACTTGGCCCCCCCAATTTTTTTGTCCTATATGATGTAGTGGCCCCCCCAATTTTTTTTGTCACATATATAGTGGCCCCCCAATGGAGTCCCCTTATACTCATGTCCCTATTGACAACTCTTAACTATGGTTAAAATTCACCCAATCTCATGGTTCACCTACTTATCCTTGATTTTAGAAAAAAATATTTAAATAATTTTAATCTTAGGAGTTAGTGAATTTTTAACAAGGGTTCAAAAAGAAATTTGATATATTTTTTTTAAACCAAGGATAGGTGGGTGAATCTTTACCACAATGAAGGGGTATTAATAGGACACGTGGCGACCTCAAAGGTATTACCGAGAAAAAAAAAATTCAAAATAAAAAAACTACCCCAAAATTTTTTTTCTCGGGGGCTACGCCCCCGAACCCCCAAATCCCATACCTTTAAACCAAATTTTTTTTTGTATACATGTATTTTGGCCCCCCAATGAAAAATTCCTAACTTCGCCCCTGTGTATGTGTGTTGTTGACTGTCATCTAGAGCATACACTATCCTGATCGGGACTTGAGAATTATGGAATCCCTCCATAACTTTCACTCGTGCCTGGGACTAAGCATCATATCCGTAAGCTCCAAATGAGTGGGACTAGGCATCAAACTTAAAAAAATATGAAAAATCCTCGATTTCTCATTTAAAAAAAAAGATTTTTGATTTTTTAAAATAAAAATTATTGTATAATACGTCTGATTTTCTAAATAATGGATTAAAAATGTGATGTATTGAAAGGGTATTGGGCATATCGAAAAGGGTGTTGGGTGTATCAGTCAGGGTATCGGGTGTATCAATCCAATACACTTGATAACCTGGAATAAATCTAGGTACCCATACAAGTGTATTGGATACCTCAAAAGCCGATATGTATTGTGTCGATAGGCTTGATACGTATCAATTTTTGAGACCATGACCACACCTTGGGTTTACCTACTAATTCACTAAATACCTTGCTTGCTTACCTCCCCACTAAGAAAAGAAAAAAGGAAAAAGAAAAATCGATTGCTTTTATTTACTTACACATAATTAAATCTAATATAGGTTTAATTCTATGGTAAAACAAAAAGTGAAAATAAAATAAAGCAATAAATCTCGGGTTGAAAATCCTAAATAGTGCCATTTGTTGTCAATTTCTCCCAAATTTCGAGGCTAGAATGGATGAGGTAGCTTTTGAAGGATTTTCTATCGATCGGGAGAATTTGAGGATTTTGCACCTTCAAATTGTTAACGATACCTTGATTTTATGTGAGGATTCTTGTCGTCAACTGGCATACCTTAGGTGCCTCTTTAGGTGTTTCAAGACAGTCTTGGGCTTGAAAGTCAATTTGGGAAAAAGTGAGATGATCAGTGTTGGCGAGGTTTCGAAGATAGAGAACTTTTTTCTTGCATAATCTGGTTAGTAGGGATAGTATCTTTTCCAGGGTGGAGTTAACAACCAAGCACACACTCCTCACGGGATTGAACCTGTCACGCCCCAAAAATCTGACATGAATCTTAAGAAGATATAATAACGCAAAACCCTCATATCTTCTTAAGATTCATGTCAGATTTTTGGGGCGTGACAGAACCCGAGACCTCCTTCCTCATGGGATTATATAGAGAACTTAGTTGCGTGTCTCGGGTGTAAGGTATGTTTGCTACCATCTGTCTATCTAGGCTTACCCCTTGGATTAAGCTTCAAGTCTGAACTCTTGTGGTCCCTTGTAGTAGAGAGGGTTGTTTGTAGATTGGTACGGTGGAAATCAAATTTCCTCTCAAAAGGCGGTAAATTAATCCTAATCAAAAGCACTATGTGAAGTCTGCCAATAGACCAACCTATTATATGTCCACCCTTACTTTTCCTCGAGCGATTGCCTCGTCTTTGGAGAGGTTACAAAGGAATTTCCTTTAGAATGAAAAAGGGAACATTTCCAAAAGCTACTTGGTGGGCATGGGACCAAATTTTTCGTCCTGTGAGGGGGGCCTTAATCTCAAACCCTTCGTAGACATACACAAGTTGTTGTTGGGGGAATGTGTGTGGAGATTTGTGGAAGAGAGAGACAGCCTCTGCAGGGAGGCGATGGTCACTAAATATGGTCAATCTTTTAAGTTGGATCGTAAAGAGGTTAGATGTTCTCATGGCGTGGGATTATGACGGTAGCAAATTATGATGTTGCCATTTATCGGTTTTAAGGTGGGAACAAGACGAAAGTACACATCTGGAAGGATTTGTGGCATTGTTCGACGAGCATTAAGGACACATTTGGAAATATACTCCATCTGGCTCTGGATAAGAATGCCCCCATGTCTGAGTGTTCGAAGTTAGGAACAACGAACTAATCTGGTGTTTCGAAATTGAGGCACAATCTGAACAATTGGAAGATCAAGGATTTCCTTCGCCTTTTGCAGAGCCTAGGCACTTCTCCTCCTTGTAACCGAAATAGGGTCATAAGAATACGGTCTAGAGGTCACTCACAATAGTCGGTTTTCAGTGAGATCATTTTACAGTCTTTGGCTTTAGATCCCTATCGCTCATTGCCTCATCGGCCTATATGGAATTCTAACATCCCTTCAAAGGTATCATTTTTTTTGGATTGTGGCTTTAAATAATTTGCTCAAATGTGATAATCTTGGAAAAAAAAAACGATGGAGGTTGGCAAATTGTTGCTTTTTTTTCTTCCATGCAAAAACATCGGTGAACCACCTACTTCTGCATTGCCCTGTTGCCTCTGTAATTTGGGGAAATTTTCTATCTCAGTTGGGAGTGGATTGGGTTTTCCCTGCACCATTTCAAAACTTTTTATCTTGTTGGTAGTTGGTGCGCTTGGATGAGGTCTGAAGGGCAATATGGACCATTTTGGGGCCATTTCCTGGACTATCTAGAAAGAGAGGAATTCAAGAGTGTTTGATAACTCAACTTCTTCTTTTCCTTGTATGTGTGAACATGTTAGACATCTGATCTTAGATTAATGTTTTATACATCGTATTGACTCATATCTGGAGAAGTCCTTGAGGGAGAGGGGTAGTATTGAAGGATCTTTGGCTTTCCTTTTCAGGGAGGTTTTTTGATGTAGGCAGTTGGTTTTCTTTGTTGTTTTCTGGATTCTAGGAGGCTACTACTCAGTATCTTCCAGGTTTCTATTTATATATCATTGTAATCATCTTTTAATCACCATCCCTAGAGGATCTTTTGCTTTCCTTTTCAGGGAGGTTTTTTGATGTAGGCAATTGGTTTTTGTTATGTTTTGTTTTCTGGATTCTAGGAGGTTACTACTCTGTATCTTCCAGGTTTTTATTTTTTTATCATTGTAATCATCTTTTATTCTAATATATGAACTCATATTTATCAATAAAAAAAATCCTCTAATGGATTTGTTGATTTGCATAGAGAATTCAAATATTCAACTAAGAAAGTGCGCTTTTATGGAATTCGAACTTAAAAAGGAGTGTTTGGTTGAAATCTCACAATATTTTGAATGGAAATTGGGAAAATTATAATTTTATAGCATAAATTGGTCAAAATATAATGATTTTTTTTTGCAAAATATATAAATATTGGCCTATAGTTTTTGATTCCTCTTACGAAAAGTTGGAACTTTGGGAATTCCTTGAGTTTTTGTGTCGCTAATTGGGAAATAATGAAATTTTGGTGAAGATTTTTCGGTTTAATGGGAAATTTAAAGCCATGCTAATCAAGGTCAGCTAACGGGAAAGTGAATGTGCTAAGCCAAAGAGTGAATCTTGATGGCCATTTTATATATAGAGAGGAATTGCTGATGTAACTTGTCTTTTTACCATTTCTTTCTCCCTCTTTATATTCTTTTTATGCAATTCTTGACCATAATAAAAATTAAATTCTCAGATTCGTCCAAGTTCTCTTCATATTGAGTTTTGAATCAGTAGTACATTGTAATCTCCTTTATAAATAACACCAAGGTGCCAGCCACACTCCTGGCATATATGTGGACCTTTTAATCAAGCTAGTAGTGCTACCAATAGCCATCTCTGTAAATAATGTGCAAATGATACCAATGAGTAAATATTTAAAGTGAACAGAAGCATAATATGGAAATTTGTGTCCTTCCCCGTTTGTGACCTGAGATTGGGATGTAGGTCTTTGGTGGGCATTGATGCTACTTATAGGTCCTTTCTGCAAAATTATTTCTTTTGTGCACACTCAGGTGAACCTTAGAGACTGATACCTCCAGAATTAAGTATCGACACTTTTGTACTTGGGGATTATTTTCCCAAGTAGTGCAAAGTTTGTGTAAACTTGTACTCAAAATTTTCTCCTTGATTTGGTAAAAGTGAGTCTAATATTATGCAAATACATATCCTTTGTTTAATCTCTATGAATGAAGAACATGTCAGCATTTCTTGGCATTACAAACTAGGGTTTTCTCTTGAGGTGAGAGGTAAATCCTCTGCAAGATCTTTCTGTTTGCTTGTTGGGGTTTGTGGAAAGAGTGAAATATAAGAATTTTTCAAGATATTAGTCAGTCTGTTCAGAGAATCTGTCTGGACCTTGGCTGGCTTTTGGTTGAATGACCTCCATATTAAAAGGTTTCAATAAATCACCAGTGCAGACTTTGGAGAGGGTTTGGGAGTTTGTATGTTTGATAATGGCGTAGCCTCTATAGAGCAGTAATTATATGTATTTTTCTTGTTCGTTGTGAATTTGTTTCCAGGGCAATTTTTTTTTTTTTCATGTAATACCAAACACCTTCATTAGTTTCATATTATAATACAAGTATCTTGTTATTTATAAGAAAAAAGTCTTTTCAGTATTTCTCAGTTTACTATGGTGTCAATCTAATCTTTCAAATTTCTTCTCTCTTCTAGGGTAGTTGAAATGCAAGAAATCCTTGATCAACAGCTTGCCGAGGAAGCAGCTGAGGCTGAGGGAGGCGGTGCCATGGCATCAGTTACAAATCCTCGAAGATCTTCCAAGTAATTTCCTAGAAGTGAATTTTTAATTTTACATATTTAAACTCCGCCGGATTGTGTACTGCTCTTTCCCATTTGAATTTCTCTATTGGAGAATTTGAATCCCATGATTTACCCATCCATTACCCACCCTTATGAGTCTTCAGACTTACTTTTACTTGGTTCTCTAAAGTGTTTTGTTAAGTTGGTTCCCTGATGGCATGCAGAAAATCTACTAGTGCAACAGCTTCTTCTAGAAATTTATCACAGCAGAAGTTGAAGGTTCAAGGTAAAGGTTATAAAGATAAATGCTATGAGCAAATAAGGAAGACTGTTGAGGGACGGTTTAACAATTTGTTGACGGAGGTACTTCTTTTACATTTAGTCTGCTTAATGAGTTTGGAGCAGAAACATATTCACTTTCTTGTTAGCTATCCTGTTCTGACAGTAACTCATGCATACAGCTTGTTTTTGAGGACCTAAAAGCTGCTTTAGAGGAAGCTCGAACGGTAAACACAACTGTTATTCAAAATCCCTTATCTTGTTTTTGTTTGAAGTTCTTTGATAGGAGCTCAGGATTCGATTATTCTATTGTCTTTTAAGGATTTGGGACTATATGGTATCACGTGGACTGTTGGTCTATGAAACAATGCATTGGTGTTAAAAATTGTTCTGAGTGTCTGTCACAGCAACACCAAAAACCTAATATAGCAAGTTTTAAGACGACATCCTTACAGAGTGTAATATGCTTCTCACTTAGAAATCAATAAATACTGAATCAGATGAGTTAGTGGATTACAGTGGGACAGCATCTTGATAGTGATTGTTTCATTTCTTAAATTAATATCCTAAGGAGATTATAATACATAAAAACATGTCTTAAGATTTCATATGCACCTGCTTATAGTGCGGAGTAAAACATAGTTTAAAGAACTCTGACCACTCAAAATGATGTTTCATTAATCATTAAGAGAAGTCCAGCTCAAGCCCTTGATTGTGCTAGAATGATAAACAATACATATATTTAGGAAATCAAGATGACCTATTGACCTGTATTGTTGCCATTGCTAATGAAAATTATAATCTTTCTACTCGTTTGTAATTGTTATGATGCTGCTGTGGTGGTACAAGACCTATATCCAGCCCAACGAACTGCTACAATGTGTGATGATAGGGAGTTTCTACCTTATATCATTTGGTGGCATCTTTACTCATCCCCACTGTTAATTTCTTTTAGATTTTATTTACCTGCCCTTTCAACTTCTTCCATCCTGGTCAATGGTAGTGCTATGGGTTACTTTCCCAGTTCTCGGGGTTTGAGATAGGGGGACCTGCTATCCCCTTTCCTTTTTGTGATTGTCTTGGAAGCGTTGAGCAGAATGTTGACTAAAGCAGAGGGGATCTTCTTTGAAGGTTTTCTAGTTAGCCATAGTGGTTTGAGGATTTCCCACCTCCAATTTGCGGATGATACAATCATTTTTTGTCGGGCGTCGCGCAGGGATCTTCTTTATATCCGATGCATTCTTAGATGTTCTGAAGCGGTGTCAGGATTGCGTGTTAATCTGGCAAAGTCTGAGATCATGAGGATTGGGGAGGTCCCTATTCTTGATCACCTTGCCTTGTGCTTTGGATGTGGTGTGGGGTCTCTTCCTTCGGTGTACTTAAGAATGTCTCTGGGAGGGAACTATAAGACGAAATCAGCTTGGAGCCCAGTATTGAATCGAGTTGCAAGAAGATTATCTGGGTGGAAGGCTTCCTATTTATCAAAAGGGGGGAAATTGACGTTGATTCAGAGCACTCTGCAAAGTCTTCCAACGTTCTTCATGTCGGTCCTCACCATTCCTCGTTCAGTGGCTTATACTATTGAAAGAATTCAGAGGGAGTTTCTTTGGAATGATAGAGGATATAAAATCAAATACTATCTAGTAGCTTGGTCTCAGTTGTGTAAGTCTAAGGATGATGGGGGTGTGAATCTAAAGTCGCTCATTCAAATGAACAAAGCATTGTTAGGTAAATGGGTGTGGAGGTTTGGAGAGGAAATGGAAAGTTTGTGGAGGGCTGTGATAGTAGCCAAGAATGGGGAGATTTCAGGTTGGATCCCTCGAGGGGTGAGGGGCCCGCATGGTTTGGGGTTTTGGAAGGGGATTATGGTTAATGCTGATTTGGTTATTTCCTTTTTTAGCTTTCGGGCGGGAAGAGGGTTAGAGATTAGATTCTGGAAGGATATTTGGTCAGGTCTCACGCGTCTTATGGATGATTTTGGTAACCTCTTTGTCATTTCTTCAGACAGGGAGACTCTTATGGAAGATTTTTACGAGAGAAGATCAGAGGGCGTTGTTTGGTGTCCAGGATGCGGCGGGATCTCAACGACTGGGAAATCAGTGATTTCTCTCGCCTTTTGTAGCGCATTTCTTCGACAACTATTAGTCCAGAGGTTAGGGATTGCAGAAGGTGGTCAAGGAGCAGCCAAGGGAGGTTCTCAGTCAGGCTCTTGTTTCAGTCCTTGTCTTCTTCTTCGAGGGGGGGGGGGGGGGTCGTTTCCTCATAGAGTTGTGTGGAAACCTGGAATTCCCTCTAAGGTCTCCTTTTTCTTATGGACTGCAGCTTTGGATAAAATCTTGACGGAGGATCATTTGCATCATAGAGGTTGGAGCATGGCCAATAGGTGTTTCATGTGTCTCCAAGCAGAAGAGACTGTGGATCATCTTCTTATGCATTGCCCAGTTGTGGCGGAGGTGTAGAGCTTCTTCTTATCATGGTTTAAAATATCGGTATCGTTCGTTGTATCGGTAAGTCCAAAATAAGATACGTATCGGTGTATCAGTTGGATACGGCGAAAAAATTCAGGATACGATAAAAAAAAGCTTGGGTATGCAAGAGAAAACTTGGATACCTTGCGTAAAACATCTTTTAATGCAAATATAAACTAAAAACAAACTAAATGAAGACCTGTAACCACATTTATAATCATACATATGAGAGTTTTTAACAAATTTATAAGTTAAAAAAGGCGTGCGCACTGATAAATATGTATGAAAATACAAACCATAGTTACTTAACCAAGTAATAGAAGCTCACTTGCATTCATAAATCAAAAATATGAAAATACATAGACCCTTATATTCATAAATCAAATTACATAGATGATAGAAGCTCAATATCACATTGAGCTTCGTGCGGGCTCATACTCTCATGGTGGGATCTGGAATTGAGTAGAGTGCTACATTATAAGTGGTCCAGACATGATGACACCACTGCGTCCAAATCATCATCGTGTGATATATGCCCAGGTACATTTGTATATATGTCTGCTGATGAGTCGTGATCTGTCCATAACTGTCAGTCGAAGACTGAGACTGAGCATCATAACCAGTGGCTCTTGATAAGTAGGGTTGGGCTGAAGCATCGTAACTAGGGGGATAACCTTATTTACATATTAATATTTAAAGTAAATGAAAGTAAAATCAAGTTAAAATCGTTTACTTATATAATATATTATGTAAATAAGTTGTGTATATCGGGTTTGTATTGTAGATCCTAGTGTAAATGAAAGGAGAAAAAAAATAACTGAAAAATCCCCGTTTCAAGTGTATCAGGTCTGTATCGGTCTAATACAGTGGAGTTTTCTTTTCAGCGTACCATTGTATCAGGTAGCTCCAAATAGGATACGTATCGGCCTGTATCAGTCGATACGTATCGATATTTTAAACCATGCTTCTTATCTCATATGGGGGTGGCATGGGTGTTCCCCTCATCTTTTTGCCACCTACTAGATTGTTGGTGTTGGGGTAGCGGGGAGGGAGTTTGGGAGATGATTTGGGGAGTCCTTCCTGGGGCTATCTCTTGGTCATTATGGAAAAAGAGAAATCGAAGAATATTTGAAGATGTTTCGAACAAGGTTCGCAATATCGAAAATATCGGCGATATATTGCCGATATTTTTCGGTATTGGTGAACACCGATGCATCGACAGCATGTTTGAAAAAAAATACACAGTATCGGGTGATATCGGCGATATATCGACGATACATACCGATATCGACCAAAAGCAGTGCGCATCCCATCCAAACAGAGATTCGGTCACATGCGTAAGCATCCATCCAACCTCACTCCTACTTAAACTTAAAACCCTTTTAAGGGTTTTCTAACCTCCCTCCTACTTAAAACTTAAAACCCTTTTAAGGGTTATCTAACTTCACACTTTTGTTTTCTGTTTTTTTTAATGGTAACTTCACTTTTTACTTAAAAGTTAAAACCCTTATGAGGGTTATCTAACTTCACTCTTACAGTCTTACTTAAAAGTTCAAACCCTTATAAAGGTTATCTAACTTCACTCCATTAACATGTGTTTTAAACCCATAAGAGCATTTTAGTAATATTAAAATATTAATAATTTCTTAATAATATTTGATAAATTAAAATTTATTTATATGTAATATCCCTAACCTCATAAAGGCTGTTTTAAAATATAATAACACCTTGACTAATTTTAGTAAAAAAATTAAACATACTTTGACTAATCAGTAATCACTTTGACTAATAAGTTAACGTACTTTTTATTACAAAAATTTATTAATTAATATACTATTTTTACTACATAATCTTAAAAGATTATAGAACATACTATTTTGAAGACAAAAAATTTCTAAAACTGGTCTGCCATATTAGAAATTATATTATATGACAAAAAGTAATATGTTATAAACTAATATTGATTTATATTATACACCCAATTTAAAAAAGTATTAAAAATTTTATGGTAAGGCCTTTTTTTCTATTTTAATTTTTAAGAATTATACTTGAACTTCATGTATATTTTTATTTAGTTATTATTATCATATATATATATATATACTAGTAATGGTGCATGTGCTTTGCACGTATTGACTTGTTACTAATAAAATTAAAATATTTGTTTATGTGATTAAATTAACTTGAAAATAGTCACTCTAAAATAATTGTTGAGATACGAAATATTTGTTGATATACGAAATATTTTTAATTATTAATAAGCACTACTGAAATATATAGTAATAACTAAATTAACCCAAAACTGAGTAATGATTATAGGCCATTCATGTGAAGCAAAGAGTTTCTCTTATCTTGCTATATTCACCTTCTGGTGGTGATTGTAGGTTTTCTGGTGGGTTGTATTATGTATGTTTGTATTATTATGAATCTTATAAATTATGAATTTAAAATTGATTGAGAAATGAATGAAACATGAATCAATCATATATTATCGTCACTCATCAACGCACATCTTTGCTCTCTTCTCATTGTATCTCTTATGTACATTGTTGTTTTCTGAAATGTTTTTATTCTAAAAGGTGTATTAACATCTATTTTAACATTTCCTGAATTTTCATTACAAAATTTCATGTTTTCCCCCATTTTTTACAATTTTTTCCAAAAATCACCGATAAACGATATATCTCCGATGTATCTTTTTTCCGCGGCTCCGACATGTCGAGCAATATCGACATTTAGAACCTTGGTTTCGAATATTGTACCTCAGATATGTAACCATATCCGAATGGTAGTCTTGGAATGGGCAGGTTTGCATTATACAAGGGAGGATATTCAGGGCATTTTGTAGTAACTTATCGATCCTCCTGAAGGATGGTTTTTTTGTAGTTGGTAGGCATTGAGTTTATTTTCTTGTAAACTCGGTGTCTTTTGTAGCTTTCCTGTTGGTAGTTTTTTTTTTAATAAGATGAGTTATTGATAAAAAAAAAAAACTTCTTCCATCATTTCCAGCCTTGATTCAGTTGCTCCAAAGCATGGATCTAACATTTTAAACGCTACAGCCTCCTCACTTGGCTATTCTTTGAACTGTTGAGAATTCAAATTCAACATTTTTGCTTTACTTGTTATTCTATAACTAAATGTTGTCTTATATAATTATGTGTTGGGTATACGAATCCTTTGGCTATATTCGTTTTGGAATCCTTCGTCCTACAAGTTGGTTGAGTCTTTTATTTGAGATATCATACTCATTCAAGATGTATTGCCTAGCAAACCTTTTTTTCTAATCTTTTAGACTACCGAATTGTTTCCTCTGTTTACTTTTTGCCTCCCATTGTTCCATGTTTTGCTTCGATATCTTTTTGACTTGTTTTCTACTACAGTTGTCATTCCCATAGTTTAACCCCGGATGGGACGGGTTGGTTGGTGCAGCCAATCCATGAGCCGTTCACTTGGATGGGTTGGTTGATCTCATACCACCTAGAAACAACTAAAAATTTGGACGTCCGGGATATTTCAGACGGTCGAACTATCTACCCTGCTGATCCTGGCATTTCAAGTTGAACTGTAAGTGTGCAATTTGAGGCGTGATCAACTCTTTTTCCTTGTTTTTGATGTTCTGACCCTTCTAGCTGGATAAACCTCTGTTAGCCCAATTGTTCATATACTCCTACCATATGGTACTAGTTCCTTCCTATACTCGATCAAATACTTCATACCAGTCTTCTAGTCAAGTTCTTATTTTCACAAATTTTGAAAGTCCCTGTACTCGATTTCTTATCATACTTCCCCCAACAATTTTGTGTCCGGTGGCAGTCAGTAAGAGTTCTTCTCCTCAACCAATGGTGGTGGATGGGGTGTCAGAGTGGGTTTTGGGGAAAATAGGAAGTTTTAGTAAATTCTTAGGTCTCTCTTATGAGGGTCGTGAGGATGAGGTCATGGCTCTTTTTCAGAGTCTGGAATCCAATAGTATTAGATCTGATATCAGCCTAAAGCTAAACCCATTTTTAGGCGGTAAGAGAAGCTTAGTGATGGAGCTAAGGATATTGGAGTGTAGCATCAACTACGATAGCGGGGGTCTTAGAGATGTGTCTAGTAGCACAAAGAAGGGGCGGGCTCATCAGTGTCGTTAATGTCAAATCCTTGTTTGATATCCTGGAATATCAGAGGCTTGGGTCAGGTGGAGTAGAGACTGACCATTAAGCAGTTTGTGAAAATCAAGAGACCATCCATTCTTTGCATTCAAGAAACGAAAATTAGATCAGATCTTGGACCATCACATCAAGGAGATCTGGGGTGAGTCCATCTCAAAGTGGTTATTCGTACCATCAATAGGGGCATCAGGAGGCATTCTTCTATTTTGGGACAAGGAAAGAATAGAAGTTCTAGAATCCGAGCTAGGTGTGTAATCGATCTCAATCTTATGTCGATCTTTAAGCAAAGGCAATAATTGGTTGTTCTCCTAGATGGCATACTCATTGCCAATGAATGCATTGATGAGCGTCTTAGATCTAGAGTCCCTGAAGTCTTGTGTAAAATCGATATGGAGAAAGCTTATGATCATGTTAATTGGAATTTCTTGGACCATGTAATGAGGAAGATGGGGTTTGGCCTTAAATGGAGAAATTGGATTCACTGGTGCATCTCAGCGGTTTCTTTCTCGATTCTCATTAATGGATCTCCAATAGGTTACTTCAGAAGTTCAAGGGGTATAAGGTAAGGTGACCTTATTTCCCCATTCCTATTCATCATAGTTTCAGAAGCTTTGAGTAGGATACTTTCGAAAGCTAACAGAGTTGTCTTTGAGGGTTTTTCGATGGGTTAGGTGCATAGTTAGTAAATTCGCGTTTAATACACGAAGAATTCGTGAATAAAACGGACAGAATGTTTAACGTTCGGTTCGGCCGTTGTTTTGAATGATTCGGATTAAGTCGCGAACGTTTTAGACATCCCGAATAATACGCGAACAAATTCGTTTTATTAAAAAAAAAAAAAAACACTAACCAAATACCACTCGACACGACTTCACACATCACAGTCTCACGTACGGTTTCAACAGTTTGAAACCTATTCTCTCTTCCCCTTTCTCACTCTCTCTCAGTCCATACAGCCATGGCAACCTAGCTTGGTGGTGTGCAGTTGACAGAGAAGAGGTAGACTTCAATTGCTGAGAGAGAGAGATGGAGTTGGGTGGGAGAAGGCCCATCTTCATTAGCTTGGTGTTGCTTATAGTTTTGGGGATCACCGTTTACGTCAGGTTTTGGTCTATCGTTATATTATTTCTTCTGAAGACGTTGAGTTCATGAGGTTTGATTCAGTAATTTTTTCTTTATCTACTTCTTTCCATTGATCTCATACATATTTGATTTTGGTTCTTCTTCTTTTAGAGGGGTTCTTGTTTTGAAAGTCTTTCTGAGACGGAGATCCTTTCCTTACTCTCTATTCATTCATTCATTCAATTCTTCGTAATATTTTAGGGTTACAAATCACAACCAATGAAATAAAGAACTCCTTGCATCTTCTTCTAAAAGGATTTTGTGAAATTGCATAATGTTAGTGCAGAATCCTTAAACAGGCTTAGAACAGAATCACTAAATTCGGCAAATTCACCCGTATTTTGATTTAGTTTCTGTGGCTGATAGATTGAATTGCATCACAAAGTGTTTTTTTTTTTCCAGGACAAATTAGAATGTTCTTTAGTTTCTGTCAGTTGTCCCCTTTAGTCTTGATTCAATGAAGACCCACCAGAAATCAATATAGCTAGAGATTATGAGCCTACTGTAAGATTGTTGCTACCTTATTTTTTCGTTAAAATTTTTATTAATTCAAGGCAGGTGTACAAGGTAAACTGCTCCCCTACAGTACCTGGATTAGATTGGCATATAACACCAGAAAATGTGAACATTGTCCGGAATTAGATCATAGGCTAGATTGTTTCCTTGCCCGCAGAACACGAGAACTGAATATCAGGCACTAAAGGTGAAAGCACTTCATGCATAACTTCTTTGATGGTCCAAGGGAAGATCTGCTCAGATGAAGATAAAGAGTATTGATATGATCTCGGTTATCACTCTCAATAATCACCTCCTAACAAGAATTCTTGGTCGCTGAGTTCATTCCAGCCTCGATGGGTAATGCTTCAGCCAATAATCCTTAAAACATTATTGGTTTATTCACCTATACTATTATAGGGGTGTTTTTGTGACTCTTATATGAATGTGAACTAGTTACATGATATCATTTCAACCAAAAAAAAACTACTGTTAAGTTTTTTAAATTATCTCATTATATTAAATGTGAATTATAGAGATCTTTATTCTGAAATTTATAATTAAATTTAGTTATTAGATTAGATATATTTATTTATATTTGTGTACTTAAGGTCATTTTCCTTTATCTATTCAACTACATAAAAGATTAGGTGAAAGATAACTTTATAGGCGTATTTTATATATGTAACCGATTTTTTTAGTCTTGACATGGATTGTACTCGAATTATTCCCATATCACACTTTTGACGTACTGTGTTTTTTTTCGTTGAATTTTTGAACAATCCATTAAATGACAATTCCGAATTATACGCGAATAATTTCCGTACCGAATTTTGTCGTACGCCACATTACTAACTATGGTTAGGAGAACCTCCAAATTTCTCATCTCCAATTTTATGACGATACATTGATTTTTTGTGAGGCATCTTGTCGTCAATTAGCTTACCTCAGGTGTCTGTTTAGATGTATTGAGGCTGTGTTTGGTTTGAAAGTTAATTTGGGGAAGAGTGAGATGATTATTGTTGGCGAGATCTCGAGTCTAGAGTCCCTAGCAGCTTGCTTAGAATGCAAAGTGGGAACCCTTCCCTTAGTCTATTTGGGTTTACCCTTAGGTGCCAAATTTAAGTCTAAGGAGGCATGGGCACTCGTGGTCGAAAGATTCACATCCAGTCTGGCTAGGTGGAAATCCCAAGTCCTCTCAAAAGGGGGAAGTTGGCGTTGATCAAAAGCACCCTTAGGAGCCTTCCAACATACTATCTCTTCACTATAACTATCCCTAGAACAGTAGCTGGGTCGTTGGACCGTCTTCAAAGGGAATTCTTGTGGAATGTTAAAGGGGAGAATTCCAAATATCATTGAGTGGTTTGGGATCAATTGTGCTGTCCTTTTCAAGGGGGTGGCCTGAGTCTTAAACCTTTAGTGTTCATTAATAAAGCGTTGCTAGGGAAGTGGGTGTGGAGGTTCGGGAGAGCCTTTGGAGAAGAGTGATAGTTGCTAAATATGGTTAAGCATCATACTGGAATCCTGTGGATGTCAGGGGTCCTCATGGGTGGGCTTGTGGAAAAGAATCATGGCGATGGCAAATTATTTCTCCTTTTATTAGATTCAGGGTGGGTAATGGGGCAAATGTTCGGTTTTGAGAAGGATGTGATGTGGGGAGGGTCACTTCAGGGATATAATTAGAAATATTTTCCTCCTGTCACTGGATAAAGACGCGTCGGTAGATGATTGCTTCGAAATGAGAAACATGGAGGTAATGTGGTGCCCAATGTTGAAGCGGGATTTGAACAACTGAGAAATCGACGACTTTCTCAACCTCCTGCGTATTCTAGGATCCTTTGTTCCTTGGCCACAGTAGAGATCTTAGGATTTGGGTTAGGGACAACAAAGGTCGGTACTCTGTGAGATCATTGCTACAATCATTTGATATGCACTGTAGAGGTCTAGTTTTAGGCCCGATATTGCCAAAATGAATTATGCGCCTTCGCCAACTATTCATGAATTAAGGGAACGAGAATAATCTTTATCTATGTCTCAGAGTGCACCAATAAATCTGCCTTAAATCCAAAGGTCTGAAACACTCTTGCTTGCCACTAATCGAAAGAAAGATGAGTTGGGATTGTACCATGAGTTGGAGCACGAAGACATCAGTCTACACGGTTATCATGCACAACTATTAATCGACAACCTTATTGTTTTGGTGAAGTAGTCCCAAAGGCAAGAATCCGCAAAATCAAACCTCCAAGATCGAATGAAATGTGGATATTAAAAAAATGAAACAAAACAAAAACCACAAACACATAGAAAGAAGTTAGAAGGCACGAGAACTTACGTGCTTCGTCACGTTATGTGACTACGTCCACCGCAAATCCCTCCTTCTCTAGCCATTCGGTGTTAGTTACCTTTAGCGGTCCCTTCCCTTATGCCTCGGATTATTGGATTAATATCCTTCTTTCTCTCTTCAATCCTCAATAAATAAAGAAAGAATTCCATTTCCCCGCCTACAAATAGAATACCAGGCTTAGCCAGCCTATCGGGCTATAACGCAGCAAAATTTGGATCTAAAGTGACGACGCTTGTCCGTTGACTCCTCTATTTATAGATTTTTATTCTATGATGGACGAAATACAGCCTCGAGCTATAGTAGCCGAGCCCTATGAGAGCTAAGCTCCTATTGTGGCTTAAGAAAGATGGTCATAAGGCTTTGCCACGCTCTTTTCGTCGTAAGTTTATTTGGAATCCCAAAATTTTCTTTTAAAGCATTATTCTTTCTTTGGATTGCAACTCTAGATAAGATTCTCACTTGCGATAATTTGAAAAAAAGAGGGTGGAGGATGGTAAGTGTAACCGCTGTTTCTTGTGCCTACTCGTGGAAGAGTCGGTGGATCATTTGTTATTGCACTGTTCTCTTGCTTTCAAGATTTGGGGCTATTTCCTCTCACGAGTAGGGGTTGTCTGGGTCTTCCTTGCCTCCTTCTGGAGCTTTTTATCTTGCTGGTCTCGAGTAAGTGTGGATAGTGATCATGTGGCAATTTGGTCAGTGCTGCCCGTTGCTGTTGCCTGGGCGATTTGGAAAGAGAGGAACTTCAAAGTTTTTGAGGACTCTCAAGCCTTGGTACCTTATATATCAATACGGATTAGCCAATCAATCTTGGAATGGTTGTCAATCTGTCGGAGGGTTATGGTCCTTATGGATTTGGGTGCCTTAATCTGATATATTATATATATTAAATGCCGGTAGTTGGGGGTACTTTTGTACGCAATAGTAATATTATTATTTAGTTTGTAGCTCTTAAGTTTACTTCTCAGTTTCCTCTTAGCTTTGTTCTGCTTCTTTTTTGTAAATGCTTTTAGATATATTATAGTGCATCATGATTACCGATCAAAAAATTTTTTGCTTAGGAGTTAGATTTTTATCGGAAGTTCGAAACCCAAAGAAGAAAAGGAGTAGAGAAATGTAGGGTTTTAAGCTTGAGAATTGAGATAAGAGGAAGACAAGAAGATAAATTAATTGCCATAGAGAAAACCTTAGGGTTTCAAGCTTGAGAGAAGAGCAAGAGAAGTCAAGATCAAATAATTTCCAAATATTGGATCAACATGACGTTGCAACAGCGATTTCTGGCACGGTAGTACCGCTTCCATTAATATATATATATATATATAGAGAGAGAGAGAGAGAGAGAGAGAGAGAGTTATAGAGGTTTTGTTTTGGTAGACAATAGGGTTTAGTTGGTCTTCAGGATAGGAAAAAGTTAAACAAGTTGAAAGGTAAATAGTAAATACACTGCTAATCTAGATTTTGACAAGTAAAAAGATGCAAAAATGATGAAATAATCTGTTACATTTAATGATGTCACGATCCAACGTGGTTCAACTGGATCATGGAAATAAAAATTGCCGAAATCGATATGTATTGAGCGATACGTATCGAACAATACATATCAGTTTCGGCGAAAACATGTACGATTTTTCTACTGATACGTTATTTATTAAGAGATTAATATGACTCGTCTGAAACCGATATGTATCGGTAGGACTTGTCCAATATGTATTGTTTTCAGTAGGATTCGTTTGACACCTTACTTATAAAAGCCCAGATTTATAAATATTGGTCGATATGTAGCAGTATTGCCTGATTGAATTTTTTTTAAAATAAAATAACTGCATAATACATATCATGATACTGATTCGTATCGGTTTCAGTTGAGAGCAATACGCACCTCAAAACCCGTATTTAAATCCTTGAACTAGATAGACCTGAGCTACCCCTTGCTGAAATGTCGCCACAGTTGAGTTCAACAAATATGATGTTATGATTAGGTCTTGACTTGTTGTGATTACTGATTATGCAAGCTTGGTGCTCAATAGTTTGGCATCAGCAATTGCTATTATGTGTTGCTTTATTTGTTCCCACATTTTCACACATCACAAAACAAATGCACAGTAATATGCCTGTGTTAGTCTTTGCTTCCATCTATGTACATTCGAAATTGATGTACGCTGTCACCAATTAGGTTTCCTAACATCATCACCAATTCTAAGGGGTGCCAATGGGTTGGCAGAGATTGCCAAGAGGAGGGTGGGGATTGTACAAAGAAGCTCTACTAGCTGAGCAAAGTGGAGTAAAGGATTCGAGGCATCAAGGCATTACTGTAGAGGTGTTTGCTGAAGGGGTCCTTGAGGCTGGAGGCTTGATAATTTCATTAATGACATTTTAGAGATGATCTAAGATATGTATTGTTCATCCATACTCTTGGTTGCAATAACCAGTGCTCATGAGTTATCCAATTATTAGGATCAAAGAGGCTTAGCTAGAAAATTGTTTGCATATAGGGAATTTTGCTCCATAAAGCTTTGTATTACTTTCTCTTTGTTTTGATTGAACTTTATTACTTCCCCTGGAAAGAAGAAAAATAAATAAAAGAGAAAAAGAGTGTTGGGGTTCTTGCTTTGTTGGGGAAGTGAGCTGGCACTTTGATGGGCAATAATCTGTTGTAATTGGATTAACTCTTACTACTATCTGCTGCCTTAGCAGTTTATATGTAGCATACAAGACAAATAGGTTAAGCATGTCGCCCTATATTTTTTTGTTTTGTTTTAATGAAAGCCTTATTGGTGAATGGTGGACACTGGTAGGGTTCTAAACCTATTTCATTCCTTCTTCGCATCTCAAGTTTGATGGCTATCGTATTGCAGTTATCAACTTATATGTGGAAGTAGTTTCACAATTCTGTGAATGTTAATATTAAGATCCTTATTCTGTATAATTACCGCCGATAGTCTGTATAAGTTCCTATTACAAATAAGTTTTTTGTGTTCCTTCATCGTTTGTTATACTTTGCTTATTTGACTTTTAGATTGGCGAAGAGCTTGGAGATATTTACGACTATGTGGCTCCTTGTTTTCCGCCAAGGTTTGTGTTAATTTGAATCTGTTGCTGCTTATTCTTGCTTTTCAGGTTTAATAGGCAGCCTTTAAAGTATTGTATTTTCTCTTTGATTTTTATTTTATGTTTGAGTGAGGTCATGGATGCTTGACATATCATCTTATTTTGAGATTGTTTGGTTTTGTAATCTCCATCTGTACTTTATGGGGTTGTCTAAGCTATCTTCTCACCCTTGCTGTTTTCCTTAGTGTGCTTCAAGTTTAAGTTTGAGTGGGCTTGTGGCCCTTTGTTATATCGTCTTATATGGAGATTGTTTGCTTTTGTAATCTCTTTCTGTGCTTTATGTGGTTGTCAATGCATCTTCTCACCCTTCCTCTTTTCCTTAATGTGCTTTATTCTTCATTTTTATTCTGCCTGTATAGAAATAGATACGTATGTTGAAACTTTTTATCCCCAAGAAGATATCTTTAAAACAGAAAAATAACTGCTAGCATCTACAGGCGAGTGTGTTAGATATCTTGGTAGTGGGAGATTTATCCTTTATATACTCCTAATTCTGGAAGTAAAACTTAAGAAAGAATAATATATTATTTTTTATCCTCAACCTGGCCCAGGATCATGAAGATTCAAAACCAATGCAAATTAGTGCAAAGCAGAATAATGGAACTCTTTATTGTTTAACCTTTTATACAGCCAATCCTTGATTTGCCAATCGAAAGCTCAGAATAACGGTTGTCTTGAAGACCAAAGTACTCAATAAACCCTAGCAAAACCACCGCTCCTGAAATAACTGATTATTGCCAATGGTATTGTTACTGAATTTTTAAACCACCTTGTGAGGCTCAAAAGATGAAAGCTTGAAGATTTCAAACACTTCTTGGGATTGAGCTTTGGAATTCTTCAAACAGAAGTTTGGGCGGGAAGTTAAATTGGCAAGGATCCTCTACATTATCCTCTCTGGTGAAAAATAGGTTGACACTGATAAGGTTGATGATATTTTTACAGTGCAGCAGACGTCACATGATATGATCCTTTGTGGTAGTCGGAAATACGACTTCAAGGAATTTCTGTATTAATTTTTGTAGGCAACTGATATATATATATATATTGCCATGCTTCTCATTTTATCTTCTCTTACACTGTTTGAATGAATCAAGCAGCTCTATATATTGAATCAACCTTATCAAAACTGCTGGAAACAGTCTCAACGGTCACAGATCAAGGTAGAACAACTGTTCTACTTGATTTTGATCTCTTAGTCAGATCCTCAAAGATTTTCTGAACCAAGCATGATGCTAGTATACAACAGTGCGTTATCTTTGCCATTTGGGTTTTCTTCCTTATGACCAATAGATTTTTTTTCAGTAACTTGTATTAATAAGAAATGAATATTAATAAGAAATGAATAAAAAAAAAGAGAATCTTTTTCTTCTTCCTAAAGTGCATTTTTGCCATCCAAGGAATATATGCCCAACTTCTTTTGGGTGGGACCAACATTGACAAAATAGGGAGATGCAATAACACCAGATTGACCAAGCTAGTGGGTGATGAATGATTATTATGCCAAGAAATATTTTAGGAAAATATATTTTCGTGAAAACTCATTTTCCATTGGAATGAAAAACCTAGAAACACTTTCAGAATTCAGCGTTATCATAGTCCTTAGATACTGTAAATAATTCTATAATTTGTTTTTAGTATTCAATAAAGTGATCATTCTGTTCATTAAAGATTATGGACTCTACTGGCCTCTATATAGCTGTTATCCTGATTTTAGGCTTTATTTATGAATGTAGTACTCCATTAGTCAATCAAAATGGGAGTTTGCTGATAAGATGATGAGTCCTGATGGTGACCATTGAACTAGAATTCACTTGGGCATAGAATAATCAATTGCACTCGCCTCCTATTATGACGTGCCATGGACTGCCTACCTTTGAGCAATAAACATCAAGTCAATTTGGAGCATATTGAGGGATCTATCCCTCATCTGTCCCTTTGTCTCATGAGGCAACTCACATGCAAGTAGATTGTCAAGTGTGAACAGCTGGCATCCACATTCTAGGGATAATCCGAGGAGTGAATCAGTTCTAATAATGGGCACTAGTCAATCCTTATTGGTGGCTCCATGAATTTATAATATCCAGACAATAAAGTCCATACTAAAGTGTGAAGTTCCATCAATTCCTTGAAGACATTTTAAGTTTTAACCATGAATGGTCTTAGGGCTCTATGGGTGCAAGCCTGACTTGTGCAAAATGAAATAGCGCAGAGAAACGTTGATGAAGTGGGTAAACAAGCAGAACAGTGCCAAATGAATCAAGGGGTCTGTCCAAATGGCATAAGCTTTCTTTGTTATGCATAAGTTTCTTTACTTGCTGAATAATCCGCTTTAGCTTCTTGTTCCGTTAGTTTTGAAGAGACTTTGCTACAATCTATTTTTAATGCTGTTGGGAATATTCCTTATCTATGCTATATGTGAATCCTGGTATTTATAGTTGTTAAGATTATCCTCCATGGATGTTTAATATGTTTTTGTTGCTCTGATTTGATTTTTCATACTTGCAGATATGAAATTTTCCAACTCATGGTTAATCTTTACACAGAGAGGTTTATTCAGATGCTTAGACTGCTCAGTGACAGGGCAAATGAACTATCAAATATAGAAATTTTGAAGGTATGTTTATCTGGAATGTTTATTATGCTTCCTCTTTTCTGTCAAACATGTCAATTCATGGTGTATAACTATATATATATATATATTAAGCAAAATAAAAGTTTGTTATCACTTCCCATGTATGCACAAAGATTTCTTGGAGATGCCCTCTATATCCCATGATTTGACATCCTCATTGGCACTTCTACGTGTATGTAAATACGACAAGATACTAAGGCCATAGTTAGGGATATCTGCAAGTCTCCAAGTCCATAGAACCTTAAAATTACTAGAATAACCATCTTCAAACAAGGTGTTATTAAATCACCTGAAGAAAATCTTTAATCCTTCAAGAAGTTTATTGCTCTGTTTTGTTTGAGTCCATTGTGCCAATAGAACCTAAGGAGCAGAATTCTCCTTGAACTTCATTTCTTTCCAACCATAGAGTTTCCTTCATTATTACTTATTAGATGGTTTTCCATTCATGACTTGAACATTTTACTTCTACAGTCATGGAGTTTGTTTCTCTCTCTCCGTCTGTCTCTCTGAGATGAATGATGAGAATTGAAATAGGAAGCAACATACAAAAGATGAGGGAATGAGTCGATTTCCCCCAAAAGCGAAAAAAGGCTCAGGAGTCGAGAGCAATTACCCCATCTATATACAATATGTGAACGATGAACCCTGGAAAATTCCTGAAGAGGAGCTGCCCCATTGATTAGATTCCAACCAATAGACAATTAAAGCTCAGTGAGGGGGTTTTCAACCCTTCAAAATCTTTGCATCCTATCTCACCATATACCTTAACAGATAGCATATGGTAGCATACCCCACAGAATATTATCCCTACTCTCCATTCCCAAATACCTTAAAAGATGGAATCATTGCGAAAGCAATGCCCCATCTATATACAATATGTGAACTGTGAACCTCGCTAAATTCCTGAAGAGGAGCTGCCCCATTGATTTGATTCCAACCAATGGACAAATAAAGCTTAGAGAGGGGTTTTTTGACCCTTCAAAATCCTTCCATTCCTATGTCTTCATATACCTGAACAGATAGCCTATGGTACATATCCCACAGAATATTACTCCTACTCCCAAAGACCCTGTTCTAGGATGCACTCGTCAGTCTTCTTTGGGAATGCCAAGGATATCCCGACTAGGGAAAAATGAAATTCTATGCACTCCAGACTGCTGAATAATGGAACAAAATTTGACTTGCATCTTCCTCTCAACTCTCTACACATGCAATACCTATTTGGAATCAGCATACTCCAGTTTCTTAGGTGATTAAGAGTAAGAATTCTGTCCAACACCATCATCCAAATGAAATGAATACCTAAAGTTCTTGAACCTTTGGAGGCATCAGAACCTTCCAGATCTTCTCGAACTGCGGTCTTCTGGTCAGCTCTGCACCACTTCTCCATTTTTCCTCTCAAAAGAGCTGCCACCAAGGCATCTTTGGAAGGAACTAGTCTGTAGAGTCTCCAACACATATCATATATATGCCCACACTGCCCCAATTATCTTTCTAGAACCACATCCTTTTACCATAACCCACCATAAAACTGGTGTACTCTAGGACACTTTCGTCTTCATCATCGCTTTCCAGATCCCAACCTCATATGATTCGGAAACATGTTTGGGATCCCGGTCATGATTAGAAGTCCCAAACTCCACCCAACTACTTTTCTCCATGATGTCCTCTTCTTGGATTCAAAGCGTCACTCTACCATTTCCCTAACAGGGCTTTGTTCATGCACCGAAGTCTTCTGAACCTTAATCCCTCGCACCTCTTTGGTCGGCAAACCCAACACCAGTCATCCATGTGGAATCTGTTCCTATTTCCTTTGCCTTCCCACAGTCCACAAAAAGTTCCTTTGAATCTTCTCAAGGCGTTTAGCAACTAAAGCTGGCATCTTAAACATAGACGTATAAAACATCGATAAGCTAGGGAAAGCACTCTAAATGAGTTTCATCCTTCCTCCAAGTGAGAGGAAGTTCATCTTCCACCCAAGGTTGTTAAATCGTAATCGAATTGTAAAATCATTTTAGAATCGATTCGATTCAAATCGTAAATCATAAGATTCAATCCATTTTTTAAAAATATTTAAAAAATTACTTAATAATCAGAAAAATGGAATAATCCCTTATCCAAACGATTTCATTCATATCTATTGATAAAAGAAAGTAATGAACATTTCATTGCATATAGTATATAAAACGCGAATGAAGTCTATAAAACAAAATATAACCCCTAATATCATCAAAGATGAATCAACAAAAGTAAACTCATATAAGCATGTTGTATTAGATCAAGTATCAAAAGACTTGTATAATTAAAAAGACTAATAAAATAAGGGTGGTGCTATGTGCACACTATTATTTACTGCTCATACACCATATTTAAAATTACTTCCAATACACCATCAAAAAGGACATTTCTTCGTCTCTCATTTTCAGCAAAGGAATCCCGGCCAAACCACATTTCTGACCAAGTAACTATTAAGAGGTCCTTACCTTGCAAGGCGAAGCATCGCCTTCTGTCCGATCAACAAATCCAACACATAATTGGGAAATCGATCTCAGCATATACTATTTCTTCCCAGCCGAGTCATGAGGACGATAGAGGCATGCCTGCAACTCAATGGATTCGCCTCGGTCAGGTCGGACTCGGACCTGGATGGACGACTCTTTACTCTTGAAGGAGTTGTGGAGGAGTTTCTGTACTCCGCTCTTGTCATTCTTGAACGGAGATCGAACTCCCAAAATGTTACCGATCTTGAGTTCTTCGACGATGTCGTCGGCTAGAAGCATGTCGCTATGGTATCACCCTCATTCTCATGGTTATTCGCTCCATTGATTGAAGACTTTTCTTTGGTGAGGACCCAAAAGCTAACCTGCCTTCGGGAACCCAATGTGTGTTTTACCAGAGACGAGAGGAAGAAGACAGTGGTTTGGCCGGAAACGTCAAAAAAGAAGAAATGGCATTTTTGGGAATGGTGTATATTAAGTAATTTTAATTGTGTGGTGTAGTAAATAATGGTGTGCACGTGGCACTACCCTAAAATAAAATATCAAGTTCTCCTACAGTTCAAATCTCCAACTCCATCTTCCTTTTTTTGTTTCTATTTCCCAACAACAGAGTGAAAACCCAAACCTAAATAGGGTTTTTGGCATGTCTGTAACATAGCTTTTCTTGTTTCTTCTCTTTTTAAAATACATAAAGTACCATTAGAAAATTGAAAAAATAAAAAACATTAAAAGGAAATATTTTTTAAGTATTGGTCCGTAAAAGGGATTTCGTGCTCGAATTGCATAAATCTTACTATTTGAATCGCAAATCACAATCTAAATTGCAAATCAAATGAGATTTACCTAATTAAGATTTTCACCTGCGATTGCTTGCAATTCAGTTCTAATCGTAAGATTTGAATCGCTAATCACAAGAATTTAACAACCATACTTCCACCAATAGTTACCAAGTACGGGTACAGGTATAATATGGCAAAAACACGACAAAAGAACGGGAAAATTAAAAAATAATTCTATATATAAAAAATCATGATATTAACTAAAAATAATCATTTAATAGCACGATAAAAATATGACAAAAATACGCATATTGTACGTGTTTAATACGTAATTCACTTATTAAACGAGTATTAGGGTATAATACGTAATAAGACAAAAGTATGTGGTTTTGAATGACGCCCCCCCCCCCCCCCCCCTTAGGGTATAATACGTAATAAGACAAAAGTATGTGGTTTTGAATGACGCCCCCCCCCCCCCTTCTAAAAGTAGCATACAAGTATAATATGAGTGTTTGGTAACTATTCTTCCACCCAACCAATCTTCTGTCAACTTGCTCCATCATTGGATCCCAAATACCTTTAGCTAGAGGCTTGGGACCAAGTGGAAGAGCTAGGCATCTCAAAGGCAACTCACTCAGATGACATCCTAATATTCTTGCACCTCCATGAAAGTTGTGTCCTCTACCTCGCCCATCCCAACCAAAGTACTCTTGGAAAATTAATTGGAAAGCCAGCTATAGCCTCATAACACCTAAGACCACCCAGAAATTTTCCACCTGCTCTCTGGTAGCATCCATGAACACCACTGTATTGTCCACATATTAAAGATGAGTAGTCATTGGCCCTCTTGAACCTATTTTGATACCCATCAAACGATCATTGATATTCAACTCTTGACATCATCTTACTAAATTCTTCAGTAACCACAATAAACAACAAAGGAGAGAGCGAAGCCTTGATGACGATTTCTAAGGAGATCCATTCACATAATGGAAAAAGAATACGTGGCGAGGCATGCTTGAATCTAACCTATCTACCTATTGCAGAAGCCCATACAACCTAGTAAGCAATCCAAGCAGTTCCAATCAACATGATTGTAGGCTTTTTCGGGCACGCAATACCCCTCCTCCCTTCCTTGATCCAAGAGTCAATACAGTCACCCCATCCACTAGTTTTCTACCTCCAAAAAAGGCCCCCTAATGAGCCCCAACCACTTTGCCTGTCACCAGCTTGAATTTAGAAGAGAGCACCTTGGCCACAATCTTGTACACATTATTCTTCGGGAATAGAGAAATGAAGGTCGAGTTGGCCATCCTTTTCCCCCCTCCCCCTGGATGAAACTCTTTCAAGATCTTCATGAAAACACCTTTCACAATGCCTTATAAAAAGCTAAAGAGAAACCATCTAGGCTTGAGGCCTTATTACCCCTCAACTAGATAATGCCTGAAAGACCTCTTCCTCAAAATACGTTCCTAACAAAATTGCCTCCTGATTATCTGGCTTTAGAAAATTCCAGACCATCTCAACTCTGAAGAGGGTCTTGATATTGCCTCCAAAGAATATAGTTTCTCATAGAATGCAACTAACTCTCTGCAAACGACCTCCTCAAAGACCTGCCCCCTACTTCAATCCTACGAGTACTATTGTGCATCCTCCTGGTGTTGATACTCACATGAAAATTTTCAAATTCTTGTCACCCTCCTTCAACCATTGGATTTAGGATTTCTTTTCATTGACAAACTAGGAGCCATTGTCGGTAACAATGGCCTTAGGCATACCAATTCTGCAAATAATGTTCAGAGAGACAGAGCACTTTGTGTATTAATCAATTTTTGTTCTTTATAACTCTTCCTGGCTGTTTGGCCTGTAGTAGGTATTTGGTTCACTGCTTTAGGTGTCATCACCATGTCTATCAACCTATATGGTGTCAATTTCAACCAATACTCCAGTTGATCTCATCATTCAGAATGAAAGAAGAAAATCCCCTCTTCGAATCCTCTCTTCTGATCCTACCAATAGCCGAAGGTACCTCCTATTTTTCCAATCAGACTCAGTCTAGTTCTCAATCTTTGAAAGAATCATCTTCTTCTTCTCCTTAACCCGCCCAAAGACTTCGGTATTCCAATTATTGATTTTATCCTTAAAAACTTTCAACTTCCTACTAGAAGCATTACCAGTCCAACTCTCTTGCGGTTTCTTTCCCCCCCAACCCTTGACCAACTCTTTAAAACCTTTTGCTTTAAGCTACATAATTTTGAATGTGAAAGGAGAAGGGTTTTGTCTACATACCAAGTTTCGTAATAATATTGGCTTATGATTTGAAACTGTGTTATTTAAGGCTTTGTGAATATGATTATGAAAACCAGATTTCCAACTAACCAAAAAGACCATCTACTTTACACATCGTTAGGGGCAACCTTTTAGCTTCACGTAAATTGGGCTCTCTCTATAGGGGAGGTCTAACAACCCATTCCCATTAATGAACTCAGAGAAACTACTCATGCATCTGCTGATCCTCCCCCGTGTCCTACCTAGCTTCTCCTCCCTGTATATAACCACGATGAAATCTTGCACCAAACACCAAAGCTTTGTCCATCTTAATCTCCTCAAATTCCACCCATAAGTCTAACCTAATCATGGTTTAAAAAATCGCCGAAACCGATACGTATTGCCTGATACGTATCAGTTTTGATTAGACCCGATACCCGAAACTGTACCTATACAATTTTTTTTTAAAATAGGACTCGGTCGAAACCGTTATGTATTACTCAAGTCGTACAATACGTAACGGGTTCGATTGTAGGACTCGACAGACGTTTTTGAGATAAAAGGGTTACGTAAACCCCTAAAAACACCCCCAAAACACCATTTCATTTCTCACTTCCTCTGTACTTATTTTAAGCCTTAAAACCTAAAGTGTTTTTTTTTTTTTTTGGTTTGAAAACTTAATTTAGCATTTAGCAGTGTATGTTTCCACATTTGACTCATCTACTGCCTTATATTTTATTATTTCTACATTTTCAACTGGATTTTGGCTTTAGAAGAATGTTATTACTCATCCACTACATTTTTTAAAAAACATTTATTGTGAATTAAAAAAAAAAATGGCCAAAACAATACTTATTGACGATATGTATCGGTTTCAGTCAGGATTTTTACGGTCCCCGAAGTCGATTTTTTATCCTTGGGTCTGAGAGAGCTAGAATTAGACCCATATGCCAAGGAAAAAGCGCAATCAAAACTATTCTCTCCTATGAAAAAGGATAGGAAATTAATGCACACCACCTGCTGGTCAATCCTTTCCAAGCATCTAGAATCCCACATTACTATCATCCCTCCCATAGCACCCACCACTGGAATGAATGTCTGCCTCAGCACCCTGCAATCTCATAAACTCATAAATAATCCTCCTATCTATACCTCCAACTTGAACTCCTTCACCATCACTAAGACCACTATTTACTCCCTTGTAGGATCCTTCATGGCAGCCCTTGTCTTCTACCTACACAATCTCGTAATGTTCTAGGATATGATCTGCATAGGTAACCAAACGGTATAATCCCATCTTCCCACCTCTACTACTAGTCTCTACCCCAACCCTCTTCCCATCACTCACCCCATAAGCAAGCAGATTTATGATCTTGTGATGCATTGATGGGCTGGAATCCACCAATGCCCCCTTCACCTTCTCCCCCAATCCATGCTATCTCTCCCTTGACGTACAAAAAAAAGTCTTTAGCATGCTCCTCTCCTCTCAAGAAGACTAGTCGTAGCTTCTTACTCATCTCCAATGTTCGTTGCATTTTTACATAATACCTTGTTATGTGACTTCTAACTCTCTCGTTTGTGAAAGCTTCACATTATGATTCGGGTCATCAATATCATGATTATGTTATGATTCCTCAGAACTAAACGAGCCTCTCTCCCGATCGTAGTCAAATTCAGCCTCTGTATCCCCTCTCACCAATTCATATTCCAAGAATGATGCGTCCTCAATCGATAAGGTAGCACCATAGTTACCAGGTACGGGTGTAATACGACAATGATCCGTTCGGCCCTCGGGAAGTACGGGTGTTATGTAGCAAAAACACGACAAAATTACAGGAAAATTAAAAAATAATTAATCATTATAAATAAATAAAAATTATGATATTAACTAATAAAAATCATTTAGCACGGAATTTGCATGTAACAGAGTAAAAGTACGACAAAAATATGCATATTGTACGTGTTTAATACGTAGTTTGTGTATTAAACGGGTATTATATGGCGATATGCATATAACACGTAACTCGACAGAAGTACACAGTTTCAAACAGCGACCCCCCCTAAAAGTATTATACGGGTATTATAAGGGTATAACACAAGTGTTTGGCAACTATGGGTAGCACTGCCAGTCATGCCTTAAGAAATCGGGGTAAATAGTACAGGGTTTCAAAATTCAAAGATATGTTTTGGTAGTTTTGATAATGTTCGGTAGTATAGACCAAAATGTTACAAAACCTTTATATAATTTAGATGGCTTTGGTTGACACGAACCAAAGTCATGTAGTTTTGTTGAGAAAATTCTCTTTGTCTACAAAAATCCCATTTTCCTTATTTCCCTCCTACATTTGAAGGTTTTAAACTTAGTTTTGGTGATTCAACTCCATTTTGGATGGGTTTTGAAGAGCAATGAGGTTTCCCCAAAACAAAGTAAATCATTTTGAGTGCACTCTAATCACTTTTTTGATAATACAAATAGGTTATAATTGATGTAACTGTGTGAAAATGCATCAAATTCATGCATATGCATGTGTTTTTAGGAATTTGAATTGGATTTCAAAATAAATTTTGGGAAAAACTTAAATTTCTCCAAGCTTCACCCAAAACTTCAATGTTTCAATTTGAATCTTTAAATGTTAATTAGATGCCCCCAATATACAAATCGGTCTGTTTAATCTTAATTTACATGACAAATTTATTTTTTTCATAGTTCGAAAAGTCGGCAAGTCACCCGAGTAACTCAGTCTAGTTACTCGACTCAGTTGAATATCGAGTCGAGTTGCCTCAAACTTGAAGGAGGCACTATTTTGCCAAGTTACTCGGGTGACTTTGTCAAGTTGAGCAGAGTTTTTCAACTCGCCGATCTAGGTCGAGTCACATATGGGTATTTTTATAATTTTTTTAAATCCAAACTCAAAGGTCACTATTTTTGCATCATATTTTTTTGGGTCTACAAAGATGACCTACTTTGAGTTGAAACCAGCGTACTCTGAGTTCTTTTAACCCAGGTTTTTCAAGTTATTAAATATATATTCCGAGTTGGACCAAGTCGAATTTTTTTTTAGTTTTGGGAGTTACTCGACTTGACAAACTTTCGATTTGAGTCAAGTTTTCGGGTTTTTGAACCATGATTTTTTTAACTTTGAAAATTAATTTAAATATATTATTTATTTTACGTATTGCACTATTCTAGAAATATATAGATTATATCTATCTGTTTGTAGTTTGTACATAAGTTAGTTATGAGTTAAAGTCTTGACCCAATCTACACGTGGGTAATTTTTCGAAGTTAAATTTAAGAAATATTTATAAATTATTGTAAAAAGATAATTAGTTATAAATCATACACTATTAGATGAATGGTCTGACTTATATAACATTAAAATGCATGGGGCCCTATGATTATGGCTATCAGTCTTATGGATGTGACACTACTAATAGTCTTGGTTATGGACACGGCCATGGTTCGTCTTACATGCTTGTAGGTGTAGGTCAGCATCTAGACTACCAAACAATTAGGGGTGTTTGTGTTTATATTTTCGATTGGTAATCAAGTGCAACAATATATCCGGGAGTATACTAGTTGGTACCAGTATTTTCTTGCATTTTCTTAATTTTTACAATATTCTATTGGACTTTAAAACTTTTTCGAAATGTTTCCACTTCCTAAGTGACCGGAGTTCACATTGACACCGGAATTTAAAACCTTGCAAACAAAATCTTCCTTCGACAACTCGATAATCTCCAACTTTTGTACAGGTCCCACCAAGGTTGTTAGATCAGAATCGAGTCATAAAAGTGTAGCAGGATCAATTTGACTCAAATCGGGATCCAAACTATAAAACTAGGATTTATTTTCTTAATGATTGCTAAAAAGATGTAATAAATCATAAACAATGAAATAGGCAATTATTCACCTGATTATATATATATATATATATATATGAAATGAATTTATGCCAAATAATGGGCATTTTCTACCGTGCAACCATACATACTATTTATTAAATAGCAGGAAAAATAAGGGTTTTCTGGACTTGCTAGAGTTAATATATGAACAAGGCCAAATCTTTACCAAAAGAGTTGTTTCTTGCACTAAATTCCTCTCTTTGATGTAGAATGTCTACAAGTGACAAATCGAATTCCTTGAGTATTGTTGGAGAAATGTCGATAACTTTAATCTAGGTTTTTCAGTCGAGAGGATACCTAAAATTAACAAAGCTATTCAAATTTGAGTTCAAAAGAATTTAATGTGTTAGGTTGGGCAGAGTTCTCTAAATTCACCCGGTTCAAGGTGCGTAATGGGGAGGAGATCAGGTTCTGTGGCTAATTATTTTCGATTGGTAATCAAGAGGCCTCGGTGGCTGATTATTTCGAACGTCGGGAGGACAATGCCATTTGGACACCCATTCTGAGGCGCAATCTATTAGACTGGGAGGTTCAGGACATGGTCAACTTACTTTCGTAGATTCATCTAGTTATTCCAGTTCCACTTGAGAGGGATATTCGGGTTTGGGTTCCAGACAACAAAGGAAAGTTTTCAGTGAGGACCTTTTTACAATCTTGGCAGTCTAGGCCTAGTTGTCATTTTCCTTATTAGGCTGTGTGGTACTCTGCAGTACCCTCTAAGGTTGCCTTCTTCTTATAGAATCGTCCAAATTGTCATAATCATACAGTTGATACTATTTCATGTTTTAAAGCGTAACTTAAACACGATACATGCCCTTGATGATTTTCAGAACCGGTTTGAAGCATTTTACGTGCGATCCGAGTTGAATTACACGATTTAAGTCGTGAATTATACGACTTTAACAACACTGCTCTTATATACATTGTTGTTGTTGTTTTCAAAAAATTTTATTCTCAAATGTGTATTAAGTATTAACATTTCTTGAAGTGTCATTTAAAATTTTCATATTTTTCCCTCGATGTGATATATTCTCCTCAAAATGATATATCCCGTGATATCTTTCTTTCCAAAGGTGCAACATATCTCACAATATCGACATTCAGAACCTCATACCAAGCATAGATAGGGTCCTAAATACACTGATTCACCACCTCTCCTTTGATCTCCCCTTAGGTTGGCCAGGCCGGTGGAGGGAATTCATCAATCCTGCAGTAGGTTCACACCAAGGAAGTCTGATTCCCTTCTTGTAAGGATTTTTCTTTTGCCTCCACCTTAGAGGAGAAGACGAACAAGAAGAGGCCTCCCCCCATCCTCTCTACCTTGACTCTCTACAAGGTTTTCCAACCTAGAGAAACCAACTCTGCAACTCCAATGACCTCTGGCTCAGCATCCATGAACCTACCCACCAAACAGCCTCAAGAAGTCCTCCCTCTCAGTGACCCCTTTGTTATGCACGACCACCCTTGGGACATCCTCTTAACAATTCACCATCGCTCCACCAGCTGCTGGCAACGCTGCCAGGCAGCCTTCGAATATGAGAATGCTTAATTCAGTATTTCATGCTAAGACCATTGCAACCAAGAGACGAAGCATATGCTCAGATGCTAAGACTCAAGTGAAAAGTATGCTCATCATTGCTCCACCTACTGCTGGCCACACTAAGACCGTTGCAACTGAGAGACTTGGGTATCAGTTCTCAGTGTAATATAAAAATTATAAGTAGTGGCCATGAATGATAGGTAACATCACCTTAAATTATCTTAACGGAAGCATATACTCTTGGATAGGCTTACAGATCTGATGATGTAAATGTAAATCTCCTTGCATGAGCACAAACAAAAGTCAGTTCTCTTATTATTACGATACCAAATGATAGTCTTTATAATCTCCCTATGTTTATTAGTATTATTATTTCTTTTACTGATAAAATGATACGTATTATTTCTTGCATATAGGTTACTGGTTGGGTAGTTGAATACCAAGATAACTTGATTGGGCTTGGCGTTGATGAGTCCTTAGCTCAAGTTTGTTCTGAGAGTGGTGCAATGGATCCCCTAATGAACTCATACGTTGAGAGAATGCAAGCCACGACAAGGGTAATTATTCCCCACCTTATGATTTAATTTTGATACTATATAGTAAGATGGAGAAGTGCTCAGATCATATTATGTTTCGTATACAACTTTCCTTTTATTTATTTTTATTTCTTGTAGAAATGGTACCTAAATATCCTGGAGGCTGATAAAGTACAACCACCGAAGAAAATTGAAGACGGGAAGCTATATACCCCAGCTGCTGTTGATTTATTTAGGATCCTGGGAGAGCAGGTTCAAATTGTCCGGGATAATAGCACAGATGTCATGCTATATCGAATTGCTTTGGCTATTATTCAGGCAAGTGCGGTTTTTTTTGTTGATGCTTATTGTGAAAATTCGATGTTTTTCTACTCTGTTATTTCATATGGTCTTAGTATACATTGTTTCTGCTCAAAGGGTGATCGTTTGCATTTTCTCAAGTTTGATTGTCAATGGATCAACAGTTTATCAAATTTTTGAGATGATATAGGGCGTTGAAACACCTTAAAGATCGAGGATCCAAGTTAAAATTTTGAATAACCACCTTGAATGTTCTACTGCCTTGAAGTTTCTTAAAAATTTAGAAAATTCACAATAATTTTCAAAACCGATATGTTTAAATTTGAACTACTCTTCCTAGAACAGATGTATGGTCTCTAGTCTCTACTAGCTCTGCAGCCTCATGTGAGTGTGTCCCCTAGATCAGAAAATGGACCCCAAGATTTAAAGCATAAGTGTCTGTCACTTAGACTTGGGCTGGTTCTTTGAATTCATGTAAGCCTTTTCAGATTCCTCTTTTTTTTTTTCCTCTTTTTTTATCAATAAATCTATTCTTGTGAAAGAAATGAGAATACCATGTATGCTTTTGGGAGAAAATCTATGAATATTTTAAAACTACTGCAGTGATCTATTCTGAGATTTTAACAGTCATCTGTACAACTATCAACCATGAATAAAAGACTGCCTAATGAAAAGTGGTAGAGTGATCAATCATCAAAATACCCCTACATATACTCATAACCACTCTCTAACATAGGAAATAGGTGTGGCTGTGTGGGTTTACGTAGGACATGGCTCATCCGTACCCATATATTTCTGTGTGTGTGCGCATGCGCGTGCGTGTGTTTCAAAAATTGAAAATAATAAGAACTACTACAATTTTTATAACCTGTACGCTGATATTTGGAGGTCAAGCAAACCAGACACGCACACCTGTATCCATTAACATGCCAAATAGTTGCATCTGTACCCCATTGACCCAGTTTACATGTGTTTGAATTGTGTGCGTCACAAATGGTATAGGTCTTTTGTTTGCTATAAGCATATCACTATGATCTTGTTTGAGCCTAACTTGTTTCTTTGAAGTGAACAATAAATGGTCTAGTGGGTGTTAACAGTTAATTTGAAATGGCTTACTTCCTGTGGTTATTTATACTATGATGAATTTTATGAATTTGTTGATTTTGAAACTTTGCTATTTTATTTGCATCATTTGGCATATTGGCAAGAGAAAAATAAAATGATGGTATCCATCACATAAAATGATGACATGCTCAGGCTGTTGCACCATCTTAGTGTACCTCCCCCGTGTACCCAAGTTAGAGACAGAAGGATTTGATCTCAAGGCAACAATGATCACTTTTATTTGAGATCATTATTTCTATCTTTCGCTTATACCCTCGCCACCTTTTCCCCATAGGTCTGTGTGGATTTCTAACATTCTATTTAAGGTATCTTTTTTCCTGTGGGCTGTTGCTTTAAATAAGATTCTCACATATGATCATTGAAAAATAGAGTGAAGGATGGCCAATCATTGTTTTATGTGCCTTTGTGAAGAAGAATCATTGTATTATTCACTTTTGCATTGTCTCGTTGCATTCAAGGTTTGGGGATACTTCCTCTCATGCCTGGGGGGGTTTGGGTTTTTTCTTCTTCTTTGAAAAACTTTTTATTTTATTGGCCCTTGGTAAGTCTGGACAGCGCCCGGGAGGCAATTGGGCTAGCCCTACCTAGGCCAACTTCTTGGGCAATTTGAAAAGAGAGGAATAAGCGAGTTTTTGGAAATTCGCCTTCTTCTTCTATTTGGGTGTGCTCTTATATTCATAGTGACAAAGTCGGGGTTCAGGAATAATTTGGCAAAGGTCAAGTTCGAAAAAAATCGGGAAAAATTCGGAAAAAATAAATTAATAATTATAAAAATATACCGAACAATTTGATTAAAGAATATACAAAATAAGTAGTTTTTTACCAAATTTGGGAATGATTCGGAAAATTCGTGAATAATTCGGGAAATTCATGAATAATTTGGGAACAAATAATTTGGCAACCCAAAAATGCGTGAATTATTCGCGAATTTTTGAAAAAAAACTGTGTTTGTTTTACACTGCTCATATTAGACACCTCATCTTAGAGTGGTGTTCTATTCGATGGGCTAGGGTGGGCGATCTACTAGGTTGAGAATCGTCTCGAGTTTTGGTGATCTTCCCAGGTTTCAATTCTTTTTTTTTTAGAATCTTCCTAGTTGATGTATTTCTTGTCTTTCTGTTTCTTTCCCGAGTTACACACTTGTAAACTTTTTTCTTTCCTTAATTGTATTGCTTCCTTTTCCCATATAAATACAATCTCATTGATTATCAAACAAAAGAAGAAGAAAAAAAATCTAAGTTCTCAGTAGCATACTGGTTTTCCTATTTTAGAGTTTCAGATTGATTATCTGCATTATGAGAAGTAGAATTACTTTCCAAATAACACGTTTTGTGCCATTTTGCCTCATGGTTGTGATACTAATCTTTTTGCCTCCTTGTATATATTTGGAGAACCACTTCATTTATCCTTATTGAAAATAGAATTTAAAATTTTTGATTGATAGTGAGCAGTTGTCGGGCTCATGTGCCTGAAGCTTTTTCATGTCTTTGAATGAACTGAATGTGCTCCAGTTACGGCGACCAATCATTAGCATTTGGACTCTAATCTATTAATTTAAATGTTAACTAGTAACCATCCCTAATAGTCTAATGTCATTGTATTCCTTCAATCAATTGAAATGAATAAAACTATATAAGTGTTCCCAACTATATGAATCTCACTACGTAGAACAAAAAAACAGAAGACAATCCATTCAAATCAACAATATGTTGTTTCTTTGATGTTTTCAAAACATTTTGGAGCTTTTAACACCAGTTGTCCCAATTGAGCTAGAAAAAAGAAGAAGCAGATACCACAAATGGAGATGTTTCCATCACTGGCCTTACTTTTGGAACTCGAGTGATATTGACTTTGATTGGTTCAACCATCTCTTGGTGCTTGTATCACCTATTTTCAACTCCACTTTTGTCATAGTAGTCACTAGTAACTGATTGGTTTGTCTTACATTTTATATCTAATATCTCCAGAAAAATACCATATTATTTTAGAGTCTTTGGGGAGGATGATATGTTGATGGATCTTTTCATCACCTATTTGTTATCACTTCATGCATTTCTTCAGGTAATGATAGATTTTCAAGCAGCTGAAAGGCGGAGACTTGAAGAACCAGCTTCTGAAATTGGTTTAGAGCCTTTATGTGCAATGGTTTGTGGATACTTATGAATATTTAGCCCGTGCCCATCTCCTTTGATGCTTGCATGTAAGTTTATATTCTATATCTCACTATTCGTAGTGTTATGGCAGATTAACAACAATCTCCGCTGCTATGATCTTGCAATGGAGCTTAGTAACAGTACCATGGAAGCCCTTCCACAGAACTATGCTGAGCAGGTTATGCCATGTCCATTTGTTTTCTCACACATTTCATGTAGTTTACAATATCCACCTTGATTTATTTTTATCATGCTGCCCCACTGCATATCATCTGACAGTCAATAATTATTTTTTTGGTTTAAACTTATAGCTCATGTTCTGGCCTTCTGTCCACATTCCTATTAGTTGCATGCATTTTTCTTGGGGGTCTTTAGTGTTGTTCCAGTGAGAATGCTCTAATGGTCTTGGATGGCTGTATGACTCATTCTCCCCAATTTCTTTCTTTTTACATATTAAACTGGTCTAGGCCGTTTCACTATTTGAAACAATTTTTGGTCCTCTCTGAAATGATGAGATTGTATTAATAGATGATGATCCCAGTGAGTCAGTGACTGAGAAGAGAATTCCTTCAGTAAGTCTCAGTGATGAACACAATTGCATGGTAGCATTTCAGGAATGCCAGCGATGTGGACCTAACAGCAACCAACAAAGTCATGGAAAAATTCTTTACTAAGGCCATGATTTACCAGACAAATTGCATGAATGCCTCACCATTGGTTGGGTTGAGACCCAACAGCAAACCACTTATCTTGGTTTATGACCTTTTGGTCCATTTATTAGCCTATATCTGGAGACATATACTGGTTCTCGCATGAACTCATATGAACACAACATACTTCCTTTGAATATGTCTTGGTTAAGTCTTTTATTTTTTTATGAATAATAAGATTTAAAAAAAAAGATCGTATTAATATAAAGTAAAATGCACAAAAACTAGTAATAGAGTTCCTAGATACAAAAAGTTATCATTTGCATCACTAAATGTATGACAGAAAATGAATCACCAACCTCTTACTGATCTGATCAAACCTTATATAAGATTATCTGAAGGATCATTTGAAGCAACTCTAAATCCAGCAGGACTCCTACAATAGCTCACTGTTGCTAAGGTATAAATTATGAAGTAAATACACTCCAATTTCTGAAATTTGGCTGTGTCAGACATGATGCCGCACTGTATCAAACACACAGTGACGCACATTTATTCAAACAAGTCTTAATTTTATCATGTCTCGTGTTTTCAACTACTATATATCTATCAGCTCATTGTATAAATTATATTCATTCTACAGTGCACACTTAAACAAACTATGTTAGTTAGAAAATATTTCTCATTGAATATGGAATAACTATATTATTAAGAAAATATTTCTCATTGTATATGAAATAAGTTGAAACACCTTAATAACTATGATGGATTACAAAAATACCCTTACTAACAAAGAAGAAATAAAGTGGCGAATACAGGTGAGGACATAAATGCCCTCACACTACAACATAACATTCTCAATACTCCCCCTGTGAATATGTCTTGCATGCCTAGCTTGTCGACCTCAATGTGCTTGTTTCGGTTGTAGTGAACAATGTTGTGGGCGATGCCAATGGCTGTCCCGTTGTCACAATACAACCTCATTTATCTTTGTAGGGGAAGCAAGGATTAAAAATACGGTTTCGTGGATATATTGGTCCCAACCGAAACTTATGCATATCAATTTCAGACGATGCATATATTTTTTTCTTTCTTAAAAAATAAATAAATATTTTTTCAATTATTTTTAAAAAAAAATATCAAATGAGTTATAGGAATCAAATTAACCAAATATAAAATCATGAAGCAATTCAAAGACAAAGTAGCAAACACAATGACAATTACAGAATGAATTAAAACATAAATAACTAATAAACGATACGTATCGCCCGTTTCGTATCAGTATAGATATTGTATAGGGGTGACTGAAAGTCTGAAACCTATATATATATCAAATGTTTCATATCGGTTTCAGTGATTTTATTTCCATGAGGGGAAGGTCAAGCTCTTTCAGCAACATCTCCAGTCATAAAAGCTCACATACACCATGGGCCATGGACCTAAACTCTGCTTTTGCACTGGATCTAACAAAAACAGCTTGGTTTTTACTCCTTTAGGGGTCAAGGTTGCCTCCTAGAAAGGTACATTACCCGGATGTAGATCTTATGTCAAACATTGACCCTGTCCAATTAGGATCTGTATGTGCTTCAATCTTTATGACCATGGGGGGCGAATAAGACTTTAAGTTTCTAAGAATTTATATGCAGCTTCCAAGTGAGAGGTCTTAGAAGCATGCATGTTCTGAATAACCACACTCACCACATAGGCTATGTCCGAACAAGTGAGAGAGAGAGAAGTTTGCCTACCAGCCTTCGGTATCTCCCTAATCAATTAAGGGGTCCTTACTACTATCCCCCTAATCTATGGTTCTACTCAATAGGAGTAGCAATAGGCTTGCATCCCATCATCCATGTTTCCTTCAACAGATCTTGAACATATTTTCTCTTAAATATAAAATCATCATTCTTCGATCTAGCAACTTCAATTCCCATTAATTATTTTAGCTCTCCCAAATCCTTAATCTCAAACTCCTCTATAAGATGATGCTTTAGCCTTTTCAGCTCTTCCTAATCATTACCTATCATAACAATGTCACTAACATAGTCTATGAGCGCACATACTTTACCTTGACTATATTTGATGAATAATGTTTGATCAGTCTAACTTTGCCTATACCCATACTTAATCATAGTTCTTCGGGACCTGTTAAGCCATTCTTTTGTCACTAGATCTTGAAAGAGACAATGAGTGGAAAGAATGTAATACTGCAATTCAAAGATATGGTGATACTACTCACAAACATTAGATTAGTTCAAAAGTTAGGAACATATAAGAAAGATGCAAGGGATATTGAAGAGGTGGTAACAATAGATATAGAAGAAAAAGTATCATTGACAACTATCGTTCCTAGAACAAATACGATAAGAGGAGAAGATGGATGACATACTCGTCATGTAATTAGTAGCTCCTGGATCAATGACTTAGGAGGGCTGGTAGTAGAAAGAGAGGCACTGTTTGCAGAAGCTGATGTACTTAAGTTAGTAACTGAGAAAACAATTGTAGAAGGAGTCTCCAATTGAGACATGAAGCATCGAAGTGCCTCAACCTCCTCTCAAGATAGTTCGGAACTGTCAGTTGGTGCAGGACGAGTGGGAACTACAGAAGAGGGATTAAATGATGTAGAATAAATTGAGGCAACTAAGTGGGCAAAGTGTCCACCCACGCCTCTAAAACGACCCCTTCTACCTACAATGTAGGAGATCTCGGAGGATAACAATGGAGGCTTCAACAAGTCTCCTTCGTATGTCGGGTACGGCCACAGTGCTCACACCTGAGCTTGTCTATATCATCCATAGTTGGCCCCATATTCTTGCCTCTACCGCGATCACTATTCAACTACCTCTTTGAGGCCAAAGTAGACCTCTCATGGACAGAGGGTTGCTGCATTGCACTTCTTCTACTTTCTTCACTGCATTGGGAAACTCGAGATTGCCCATACTAAAGATTCATACTAATAAAAAATTTTAAGATTTGAGCTCAAAAAACTCAGGAAAAGCTCTATTGAATTATGCCTTTAGGACCAGGGAAACATCCTCTGGTCGTCTGTATGGCTTACGTCAGCCATATGGACAGTGACATCATAAGGGGCTTTCCTTTGGGCGGTTGGTTTTGAGTTAAAGAAGCTCTCCTTTGATCTTTTGTTAAGCTCTTATACCAAGTCGAAACACATGAGCTAGGGTTTGGATGAGAGGAGAGAAAAGAAGGAAGAAAGAGTTGGGGCTTAATAACAAAGCTTCATCTATTACTTATGTTTATATATGATGGATTACAGAAATTCCTTACATACAAAGGGGAAATAAATAGGCTAATACAGGTGAGGACAAAAATGCCCTCACACTACAACATAAGAAAATTGCAATAAAGATTTAAATAGTAATGATATATATATATACACACACACACATAGCAAATATTATATAAATGATGAACCATCGTATTAAAAAGCAAATGATGTTTAGTCCTCAATTCATGTGGCAAATTTTGGATTCTTAAAGACATTTAAAAACAACAAGAAAAAGAAAATAAAAAGAGAAAAATATTTTTAATTTTAAGTTATATTCTTAGAACCCTATTTTTGGTTAATGTATAAGGAGCACACCTATTGCATAAAGTGAGCCTCAAGGTGTGATTACGTGTCATGTATGAGGCGTAAGCCTTAGTGGATTTAAGCCTCGAGGCATTTTTCTTGAGGTCTTCTCAAGGCATAGGCCTCACATGCCTTTTAAAACATTGATTTGAAGTTGATTGACCTATTGTTAAGTCTAATAAATCAAAATTTACTTTTAGAGAGTAATTGCAATATAGTTTTGTTTAATTCTAAATTATAATTTGGTAATTTTTTTATTTTTTTTAAATTAGCCAATTGATAGGTTGATCAGAAATACACAACATGCATACATCTGAAGTTAATTGGTCTACTATTGATCTTAAAATCTAAAAAAATGGAAAAATTTATACCTTTATTTCATTTTTTTCTCCAAAAAAAAATACCGCCCTACATGTGTTTCCTGATAATTCTCACTAATTTGAGTTGATTTGGAGTTGAAAAACTCAAATCCAAGCAAATTCAGTGAAGAGTTGATGGAAAAATCAAGAAGTAAAAATTTGAACATGTGTCACATGTCGGTCGACATTCACCAATGTCAATCGTCATATTGTAAAATGTTATGGTAAAACTCAATTGATCACTGAGACGATGCGACAACAGTTGAAAAAAACCCCTAAAAAGATCATGAAAAAGAAAAGAAAATTTAAATTGTAGGTTATGTAGCTAGACCCATATTTTTTGTTGATGTATGAGTAGCATGCCTTATGCATAAAGCGAGCCTTGAATAAGCTTAGGGGATTTAAGCCTTGAGGTGTTTTCCTTGAGCAGCGCTTCGAGGAGAAAGTCACACATACCTTTTAAGACACTGATTTGAAATTGATTGTCCTGTTGTTAGTCCTAATAAATAAATAAAAAATACACTTTTACATAATAATTATAAATAATTTTTTTTAATAATTATAATTGAACTTATATATTTTGGTCAATTTTTTTTTAAAAAAATCGTTCTATCAATAGATTGGCCAGAAATACACAACATACTTAAATTGGAGTTAATTGTCCTACTATTAAGCTTAAAATCTAAAAAAGTTGAAAAAGTATACTTTAATCACTTTTTTTTTTAAAATCACGCAACACGTGTTACTCGATGATTCTCAGTAGATTGGAGTTGATTTGGAGTTTAACAACTCAATTCCAAGCAAATTCAGTGAAACATTGATGGAAAAACTAAGGAAGAAGTCGAAATTTCAGCAGATCTCACATGTTAGTTCACATTTCCAAATGTCAATCAACATATTGTAAATTAATTTTAAAAAACATGATTTCTTACTGAGATGATGTGATGTATTGGGAGATGATACAATCTATTGTGATATTTGCGTGATATATTATCGATATTTTGTCAAAAGATAATAAGAGGGTTGTGTATATCCCTGGACTGGGACATGGGGATATATCGGCCAATATATTGCATTTTTCGCAGATACTTAAAACCTTCCTCGCATATTTCTGTCTTTTAAAAAAAAAATATATATCCCTGGACTGCAACATGGGAATACATCAGCCAACATATCGCATTTTCACAGATATTTAAAACCTTCCTCGCCTATTCCTTTGTCTTTGAGATGTATAAACAAGCCTCTTGATAAATAAGCTTTAGATGATGGAATTTAGATGTGTACATCCCTTATTTTTAAATTTTTGTTTTCCTTGTTCCTTTTTCGCAGGTCAATTTTGAAGACACTTGCAAGGGTTTCCTTGAGGTTGCAAAGGTATGTTAAAGGTTTCTTTTTTATTTTTCAATTATGCAATAATCATCAACTTCATGCTAAGGTGGTTTGTGTATGCCTAATATTTCATGTTGCACTGACTGCATGTATCAAAATTTTACTCCTGCTTTCATGTCCATTCTAAAGATCGAGTATAGATCCTCTTCCCTAAAATTCAATAGTTTATTTATTCATTACCATATGATTAGTTTGCATTAAGCTTTATTTCTATAAGTTACTTGGTTTGTAAATTGTATTTTTTTCTCTTTTTTTGTAGGTTTATGGTTTTTAAGAATTAGAAATTCCATATCTTATTATTATTGCATAAAACTATTGTAGAGTCATGCAAACAGGATTGGATAGTTCTAAGCAAGATGCCTTCCATATTGATTTTCTATTGGGAGGTATTTTGAAGAAGGAAAAAATGGCACTTGAAGTTTTTTGATTAAATTCTACTTATCGCATACCAAACAGGATTGATTTTCTAGAAAACCTACTTTCTCACCCCATGTCCTCAGAAACCAAATGGAGCCTTAGGGTTGTAGTTCATTTGTTGTACGTCTGATTTTGTTCTTGATGGCAGGAAGCTGTGCATCAAACTGTTAGCGTTATCTTTGAGGACCCAGGTGTGCAGGACTTACTTGCCAAGCTTTATCAGAAAGGTGAACTGTTTCTACAATGTCGAATGTGTATAAACTATCTCTACCATCCTGGCCTTCTTGTAATTCAAATATATAATCAAAATTTTAGTTTTCTTGTTGACTTTAAGTGTTCAAAATGGGGCAGAAATTTTCTGGTCATCATCTGGCATTCTTATAGCAGATTCTGTAGTAGATATGGGTATATATGTATACTGCCTTGGTTCGTATTGTCAAAACTTGTAATTCTAGGGCCTATAGGGGTATAATGTGCATAGACTTCTTCCAACATGTTTTTATGTTGGTAAAGTGTGGTCAGTTTCTGAAACATTGACTGTCACACCCATATCATTCTTGCTTGCTAGACACACCACCGGCACTCATTTAGGCAAATCTTGATTGATCAAACATCATATATTTATTTATTATTTATATGACTCCATGTATATCATCTTATCTAGAGTGAAAAGTATGAACATATTGGCCTATTGGTTGTTGGGGCCAACATCTCACATTTCACATCTATGTCTAACACTCACATAGGCGTCTATGTCAAAGTGTCATAGGTCTACCTAAGACACAGTGCTGTGTAAACTGTATTGGGTCTGATTATTGAGGAAATTTTGTTTGTTTTATTGTCTAATGTGGGGGTATTTTCTCACTCACTGGAATCTTTAGTGGGGCCATTCCCGAGACACAACATCCTTTCTGTTGTAATGGGCCAAATAAAATAAGCCCATGACAGCTTTTTAATTCTATTTTTGTATTGTCATTTCATTTCATTAGTGATATAAAAAAGAGATCAAGAGGGGGTGGAGACATAATTCCAAACCCTAATCTTCTTTCCTCTCTTCTCTTCTCTTCTCCCTTCTCACAAACCCTAACCGTACAAAACCCTAGATTTTTACTTGGTATTAGAGCAGAGACGGAAAATAAAAGGAGTAATAAATGTTTCAGAAGACCAAACGAAACGGAGGAAGAAAGTGACATCAACTTGCTTTACGTTTGATGCCATCAGTCGTACGGTCTCCATGTCAAAAATATTGTTTTAGAGAAAAGAATTTTAGTGGATTTTCCAGGAATTTTTGAGATCTTAATGATGATTTTCCCATTTGTTTGATTCTAGGAAAAAAATCAGTTTGGAATTGGATGGAACCGTTCGGGTTGTTTTAATGTGGTAAATTGATAAGAGGTTATGTGGTTTGTTGATCGGAAATATTGATACAAGTTTCATGAAGTTTGGTTGAGATTTGAAGTCTCTACAACGTTTTTTCTAGGGCACACATGTTTTTTCCTGTTTCGGATTTGTTTGGGTATGCTACATGATTGTATGAATGTGAACTGATAAGTGGAAATTAGTGTGATGAATAGTAAGCTGATTTGGGTATATAAACCTTGTTTTTTCCTCTAGTTAAGGTATTATTGGGTGTTTGGGAGATTCCGGTTCAGCGCATACATAGAATTAAGACCAAAAATTAACAGTATATCCGGGACTAGTGGTATGGAGAGCGGTTCATCAAGCACAGGGTTTACACCTTCTGTGACTTCTCCATTTGAGAACTCAAGTATGTAGATTATAGAGAAGCTAGATAGCATTAATTTTGGTGAGGTCACAATCGGTCCAAGATGTTAATTGGCAGTCGTGGGAAACTGGGTTATATCACAGGTACAGTAGGATTGTGAAGCCTAGTGTGACTGATCTGTCACATGATAAGTGGGAATTTGAGAAGCTCATTGTCATGTTTTGGCTACTCCACTCTATGCATCCACAGATGTCTTATGGTTTCCCTTCAGACAACTAAAGAGATTTGGGACTCTACTGCCCATACGTATTTACAATGCTCATAATATTACTCAGATCTACCAGCTACGATGATAAATCTATCATCTTATTCAGGGAGAGGGATCCTTATCCAAATACTTTGCTAGTTTTCGTGGAATGTGGGGGGAGCTGACCATTATCAGATATTTCAAGTTGTATGTACTTTTAATGAGGAGAGTTATAGAAGATTGACTAAGCAAAACAGAATATTTGAGTTTCTGGCCTTATTAAACCCATAATTTGAGTTGACTCAGGTCCAAATCCTAAGGATGAGTTACCCTCATTGAATCAGGTTGATGCACTTGATCAATGAGAAGAGGGTAGGTGATTGGCTATGCATACATCCTTCAGTCTTTCAAAACATTCAGCCTTAGCCTTTGTCTCATTTCCATAGAGAGGGGACAAGGAAGGTCCATGCAAATAGAAGGGGGTTGAGAAGGATAAATTAAAATGTGAACATTGTGGCAGAACCAGCCACACCAAGGAGACATGCTTGTTGGTAGACCAACAAAGTATACTCGCCTTGGATCCTCTACAGCACACAATGTCTAACCACTAGTACTACCTCCTCAGGGGAGTCCTCTATCATGCTATCCGATCGTCAACATCCTTTGAAGGAGATATTGTCAGTTTTCATAGAGGAACTTGAGTGCTTTTACTTTCACAGATTGAGAACTCCACTAGATCCTCCACTTCCTTTGCTCAGATAAGTATTCATGCATTTGATCATCATGTCTTCTCCTTAACATTACCTGAGTTCCTTGGAATATAGATTCAGGAGCCTCATATCACATGTCTAGTATGCCTTCTATATTATCATCATATAATCTCTTTCTAGTCCTCTGAAAGTTAAAAGATTTGATGGTTCATTTTGATCCATATGTGGAAAAAAAAAATCATAGTCACTCTTAGCCTTTCCTTGTCCTTTGTATTACATGTACCTGGTTTCTCTGCTAATCTTATTTCTGTTAGCAATTTAACTAAGAATCTAAATTGTAGCATAACCTTCTTTCCATCTGTTGTGTCTTTAGGATCTAGTCACACAGATAGATTGACAATGGACGTGGAATGGATGAACTTTATTTTTTGGATCGGGCGCCTACTTCTTCTAGTGCTCTTTAGTCTAGTAGTTATGTTAAAAGAAAAGACCAGATCTTACTTTGGCACAATTGGCTAGGTTGTCTTTTCAACCTTTAAAAACTCTACTTCCTTGTATGTTTGGGTCTATCAGCTCTCAAAATTTGTAGTGTGAAACTTGTGAATTAACAAAACATTGTCGTGTCTCTTTTCCTCCTAGTATTCCATTTGAAAGTGTGCATTCCGATGTATGGCGACTTCTTGTACTCTTATCTTTGTTTAGATATTGGTATTTAATTTCATTCATTAATGATTATTCACGCTCCACTTGGTTGTATTTGATGAAGACTAGAGATGAGGTGCCCAACATTATTCGCACTTCCACAAAATGATCAGGATGCAATTTGGCAAGACCATCAGTTTTTTTTAGATTTGATCATGGAAGAAAGTATCTTGAAGGAGCACTCAAAACTTATTTTGATGAACATAGTATCATCCATTAGTCCATACGCCACAACAGAATGCAGAGTAGAGTGACCAAACGAAAGAATAGACATTTGCATGAGGTTGTCCGCAGCGTGTTGCTTGAGTAAGAGAGAAGTAAGTTTTACTCCAATGCGGTGCTTACTATGGCATATTTGATTAACAATATGCCTTCTAGAGTTTTGGGATTCAAGGCCACATCAGTTTTGTATATTTTGAGAATCCTCTCTTCAGTCTTCCTCTTCAAGTTTTTGGATATACTTGCTTTCTCCACATCTTTGATCCAATTGCTCCAAGTTGGATCCTACATCCATCAAATTTTTATTTCTGTGGTACCCCCATCCAGAAAGGGTATAAGTGTTTTGATCCATTGACAGGTAAGCGGTTTATCTCTAAAGATGTGTCTGTTTTTTAGTCTGTTCCTTTTTTCTCTAGGGTTTTTCTTTAGGGAGAGAATATTAATGAAGAAATACCCCTTCCAGTCCTAGTCGATTGTAATAGTATGCCTGTGGTTCCTCCATTGTCTTCTCTTGAGTCTACTGGTGAGAAGGAAACGGAGCTGAAAACATACTCTAGATAATCATAAGTGAAGCTTCCATCAACTGAACAACTCTCTCATCATACTTCTGTAGATCCAGACCTTGCTTTCCCAGTTGCCCTCACCCAGGTAATTTTTCATCTCCATTACTACCCTCTGATTTTGATGTTCTTGTTGCCTTATGTTGTTATGCAAAGAAATGTGCTTGCACTTCCCATCATATTTCTAACTTTGTCTCATATGATTCTTTTCGAGCTTTTGTCTCATCTCTGTCTCCAATGTCTATTCCCTCTAGTGTAACAGATACATTGCAGCATCCTAAGTAGAAGGAAGATATGTGAGAGGAAATGAAGGCACTCACGAAGAAGAATACCTGGAAACTTGTCAATGCTCCTAAGTTAAAAAAACTAGTCGGATGCAAATGGGTATATATAGTGAAATACAAGGTAGATGATACTGCTAATAGACATAAAGCGAGGTTGATTGCTAAGGGATCACATAAACTCTTGGAATCGACTATCAAAAGGCATTTGCTGCAGTGGAGAACATGAATACAGCTAGAATTTTTCTTTCAATGGAGTTGTTTAAGATATTTGGATATAATCAGTCTCACTCAGATCATACATTATTTATGAAGCATCTGGGAGATACAACCACTATCATTACTTATGTAAATGAATGATATTGTTGTAACTGGTGAAAACCCAAGGGAGATTAAAAAAAAGGCTAAGGACCTCCTGGCTAAAGAATTTGAAATTAAAGATTTGGGTTTGCTCAGTTATTTTTTTGGGTTTGCTCAGTTATTTTCTTGGGATTAAAGTTGCCTAATCAAACAAGGACAGCTTTATTTTTCAATGGAAATATATTCTCAATTTGTTGAAAGATACTGGAAAGGTTGCTTCAAAATCAGTAGCTACTACACCTATGGAAGCCAATATTAAGTTCAATCATGAGAGTGAAGACTTGCTTGAAGATATTGGTATGTTTCATAAGCTTGTTAATAGCTTGATCTATATGTCCTTGACTTGTCCAGATACTGCCTACACAGTGAGTGTAATTGGCCATTTCATACGTAAACCAAGGATTGTTCACCTTGAGGCTGCAAAAAGAGTATTGAGATTCTTGAAGTCATCACCTGGTAGAGTTGTATTTTTCGTAGATCTACATCAAGTTATTGCACTTTGGTTTGTGGTAATTTGGTTGCCTAGAGGAGTAAGAAATGGACTGTAGTTGCAAGGTCTAGCGCCGAAGTTGAGTATAGAGCCATGGCTCATGGGGCATGTGAGTTACAGTAGATTAAGACTCTTATGACAGAACTGGGGTTTTCAAACCCATCAAAGATGAGGCTATATAGTGATAAGAGAGCTAATATGAGTGCTATGAGTGCTAGTCCCAGTCGCAGACTTCCAAAGTCTCATAGTGATAGCGACTAAGTGTCGCTACATCTCCTTGTTACCTTGAGAACCGGTACAAACCATAATTTCTTTCTTCTAAATTTTTTGCTTGTGTTAAGGGCATTTATGTCCTTTTATTTCTTACTAATATAAAAAGAGATCAAAAGGGGGTGGAGACAATTCCAAACCCTACTCGTCTTTCCTCTCTTCTCTTCTTCATTCTCACAAACCCTAACCATACAAAACTCTAGATTTCTACTCCTTCCAACCATGATCAAGGCATTAACTACTAATAGCCTTCTGTCCTTTGACTTCCTTCTACAGAGTATGACTCTTGCCATTGCTTCCTTTTAAAGGCCATGCAGAGCTATTTATTATATATTCAAATGATATGAGCAAAAATGACCTTTTATTGAGCTTTTGATAATGTATCGGCAAGACATGCAATTCTATTTACAAAATTCTATCCTGGGCCCTGCATCTTTGAACTTCATTAGCTTCTTATCTTATGAACTTCATTACAATGAACAGTAGAGGACATATGAAGTATTAAAAAGATAATTGTCAATGTAGCACTACATCAGCTTAAACTGCAGGTGATTATTTTACAATTTACATTCGAGTGACTGTATCCGCAGCATGGAGCATAATGAGTCCAGGTCTCACAATGTGGCAGATGAAGTTGCAGTTATTGGTTGCTGTATGAAGTTCACAAGATGGCCTACAACATACAATCTCAACAAGGAATTTACCTGAAGGGATATCAAAAGAATATTATGTGGTAACAAAGAAACGTTGGTGGCCTTCTAGGCAAATTGAAGAATATGGATAAGGGCAAGGCTGTGTGTTAGATAATAATGGAGGGATAGAATCATTTATATACAGAATGAACGACTTATATGCAAAAGAAGATTAGTGGCATGGTTTTCGCAACGCCCGTTATAAATGTTGTTAATGGTGATATAAAAATTTAAGGCCATCGACCAGTTTGTTTCGACATGTAGACAAGGCTTTAGTAACCATTATCACATTTTTCTAGGATGTAAATAATGTTTTAACTTTAATGTTATTTTAATAAGATTTCGTATTTATTTCCAAAGTCAAATATGCAAACTATCATTTCTAATAATAATTAATGAAACAATGGTCCATAAGTAGGGAAAAAACCGGCTATAATAATGGTGAATAATGTTCAAGCTCCATCACTTTTACTCCCGTTACTTCTTGCTATTCAGCTCTTGGGATTTGGGTAAAGTGGGCAAAGAAATCATTAGAGGGTAACAAACCTGGAGATTTAGTAAGTCTAAGAAGGATGGTTTGGGCACTTATGTATCGTATAAGATTTTTTTGGTTGAGTAGTGCTATATTCTTGCTCAGGTGAATTGGACTGAAGACTGATGACATCATCCAAGAGCATTTGGGAGTTGCTTCTATAGGTTACAAAATACGGGAGAGTCAATTGGGATGGTTTGGGTATGTTCTATGAAGATTGATGACGTCACCAGTGAGGAGTGAGTTAGTGCAAGTTAAAGGCTCCAAGAGGGTGAGGAAAGGCCAACAAGGATTTCAATGGAGAGTAAGGAAAGATTTGATAGCACACGCTTTAACTGAAGATACAACTATTGATTGAATAGAAATATTGAATGGTGGAACTTATAGTACGTGTATGTGCGTGTGCTAATATAGTTATTTATATTAATTTATTACCTGGACCAAAAATCCCCTTGCTTTTCAAATAACCACTTTATAAATATCTCGTCATGATTTAAAAATATATTGAAATGATAGGAATGAAATAGACTAGTTTGAGACAAACACCTAGATATTCTTTGGAAGTGATAAAAGTCATCTATCAACACACTCTTGATTGTAGTCTTGTAATTTTTCTTGGGTGATTTGGAAGTATCAAATAGTTGTAGTAGTTGGACCAGATATGATTAAATATACAATAGACTTGTTGAGTTGCAAGTTCCTACCTTGTGTGTGTTTCAATTGTTTTGAACTCAAGCTATCTCTTAATCTGTTTTTTACTAAGTATTAATGACCTTTCCTTTTCTTTCACTAGACTATTAATATATTTGGGGCATTACTTTTCTACTTCTGTTGGGTGTAGGAGCTAGCTATGGTAATCGAATAGTAACTAGGGAAACACTTGGCTCGCTAGAGAAGACATTTTGATATACACAAATGTTAATAACTAAAGTCTTTCTTGCAACTTGCAACTAACATGTGATTAATTCTAGATTTTAATTTCTCTGTTGGAACTCTTATATTAGCTTCTGAGTAGGGCTCTCTTTCATAAATTTCAGAGTGGTGTGAAGGACTGGTTACCGAGTATCTTGTTGCAACTTTTGGTGATTATTTTGCTGATGTGAAGATGTAAGTCTTTCTTCCTCCAAATCAGTGTAACAAGCTGCAAATTGTTTTCCATTCGTGGATTTATTATTAGTTTTAAATATGTTCAAACTTAAAGTATGCTTCCTTTTGAGGCTTATGTCCAATTTGAAAAAATGAAACATTGATCAACATTTTGTTGGTATACCTTCATAATTGAAAAGTTGTCAATGTTATGTTAATAATGTAGCTTTTCATCTGTTGCACTTTTTAAGTTTAGTAAGCTAAGGAACTAGTTATGAATGTTTGCAGAGTTTTATTATGAAGGTATGACAGGCATTCTTTGTTGATTTCAAGTTTCAAGTGCATTTAGATTAGCCTTTTATAATCATATATATTTGGGTATGGGGAATAGTTAAATCAGGATGGGAGGAAGCTGTCGAGCAATTGAGACACTCGGCATTTGATGGGTCCCACCTGGGGTAGGGCTGTCAAAGGGCACAGGGCAGGGTAAGGGTCAGCCCTAAGCCCCTAACCCTACCCTTATTAAAGGCAAGATCCTAACCCTGCCCTGCCCTATCCCGTCAAGGGCCTGGATTGACTAGGCTCTAACCCTGCCCTCAAGAGCCAGGGCAGGGCCACAGGACAGGAAAGAAAAATGAGAATTTTTTCTCATTCAAGATAGTGTGATTTTTTTCAACACCGCATGCCAACCCAACAAATAATTCACTTGAAATTATTTAAAATAAATATAAACATAAAGTAAAACAAGTATAACTGTATAATGATAAAACTAGATAAAATCATAAAATAGAATCTATCTTGGCAACAAATTAAGGTTCTAATCAAATTGTGAAGGATAATCACAGTGTTAAGGTTAGGGAATTAGCCAATCAGGGGCTTAGAGTTAGGGTTAAAAAGGATTAGGATTAGGATTTTAAGGGGTTTGAGTTAGAGTAGGGCTGTCAAAGGCAGGACCGGGGCGGGTGTTAGCCCTAGCCCTGCCCTAGCCCTGCCCTAGCCCTTCAAGGCGTGGATTAACTAGGCCCTAACCCTGCCCTAAAGAGCAGAGCGAGCTAACCTTGTTGAATGGTTTTTTGGACAGGCCTAACCTAGGGGATTGGGCAAATTGACCTTCTTGGATTAGTCTAAATATTGGATCTATTTACTTTTTTTGGGTGGTCAGGAAAAGGGAAAAGATAGAACATAACCGTGTGAAATGGTCCGTTAGAACCCTTAAGATTACGTCGATTTTTTTTTTCTTGAAGATCTGCTTGACTCAACTCTCTAATATGGGTTCCAACCCCCCAAAGCATGAGCCATGTGGCATGAGAGGGAAGGGAGGACTGCTTTGTTCCCACTCTGAAACAACTAATCCCCTTGAGTAACACTCCCTTCACTTTGTGAAAAGCATCTGCGCTGGACTATACTGACTACATGATTTTTTTTTCTTTACACAAACTAACCATGTTATAATTTGTAACACTAACACATGCCCAGAGACATTTTGGAAGGTTTTTCACTTCGATTGAACTCCCAAACCTTTTACTATTGCTTTGGATGAGCTTTACTATTACCATTTTGGGATTCTGGCTTCTCTGGAAGCAGATTTATAAAAATTGCAAGAAGTTCATGTTCTGTTTTATAGTTTAAATATTTTCTTTGATTAGTTCTATTTTGGATGTTAACTAAAACTTTTGTTTTGATTAACTAAAACTTTTGTTTCGATTAACTAAAACTTTTGTTTCGATTAACTAAAACTTTTGTTTCCTATTGATTTTAACCTTATGTGGCTTCTTAAGTTACATCGAAGAAAGATCATTTAGGAGGTTTGTTGAAGCTTGCCTAGAGGAAACAGTTGTTGTATATGTTGACCATCTCCTTACTCAGGTATGTGTTTAAGAAGATACTGTACTCTGAATTTTTTAAAATATACTCTATTGCTATTCCTTTGTAACTTTTCGAGAAGCTACCTTACTATGTCTATTTTCTGTCTATTTTGAAAAATATATTCTATCGCCTGTCATCTTTCGTAAGTTTCTATCTATGACATGTCATGTCTTAATGATGCTTTTTTTTGGTAGAGGACCTCCATCAAGGAAGAAACCATTGAAAGAATGAGGCTAGATGAAGAGGTTCTCATGGATTTCTTCAGGGAGTATATAAATGTATCAGTAAGTGCCAGTCCTTGTTGAAGAAAAAATTCGTCAAAATATAGTCACCTTAAACTTTTTGCCCATATTATGTGCTTTGAGATGAATTTTCTGTTTGTATTTTAATTGCAATTATGAAGCTTCTTGACGAATTTCTATCTTTTTGATTGTAATGCTCTTAGTCTATCCCAATTGCTGTGACTTTTGCTACAGAAAGTTGAAAACAGAGTGAGGATTCTGAGTGATTTAAGAGAGCTTGCTTCAGCCGAAAGCTTGGATACCTTCACACTCATCTATACAAATATACTCGAACATCAACCTGACTGCCCGGTAAGTAACATTAGCCAATGCATACCCTGCTATAATTTCTCTCTCCTTGGTCCTGTATAGTGGGTGTCTGTCATAGTTTTGAGTATCAACCAATAAATGGTGCATCAGTTAGTCATTGGTGCACTAAAAAATTAGGTCTCATCCCTGGAATTTTTACTTCTATAATTTATTTCATTTGTCCTGAAAAATGGGTGAAAGGAGTGTGTATTGTTGTACTGTATATCTATTGGAGATCCTGACATCCTCTACTCTAAATTCTCTGTTTGTTTGTTTAAGAGTCGGAATTATTTTTGAATGCAGCCTGAGGTTGTTGAGAAGCTCGTGGGATTACGAGACGGCATACCACGAAAGGATGCCAAGGAGGTAATGATGCCCTTAAATTTACATTTTCGCACTGTTAAATCAAATTCCTCATCAAACTCGAGCATTTACATAGTACCCCCTCCTGGAATTTTCCTTGACCAGTTGCAAGAGCTTTCCTTAAATTGCTTTTTGATCATTTTTGGGGGCAGAAACTTTAAAAACCTTAAATTTTTATGAATGGGATGAGTTAAAAATAGCAGAAAATTTAGAATTTTGTGGCTCACTTGTTCTTTAGAACTGTTGTCACTTGGGGTGGATATAATCATCTTAAAAGTAGGGAGGTTTTCTCAACCCATCCTTAATTTCTTGCACGTTTCGTTCATATAAACTCCACTGGACTGATGGATGTTTTTGCCGTACAGGTTGTACAAGAGTGCAAAGAAATTTATGAGAATTCTCTTGTTGATGGAAACCCCACAAAGGCAGGTTTTGTCTTTCCAAAGGTGAAATTTCTCTCGGCTTCCAAAGGCTCACTATGGAGAAAGCTGACATAAGTTTAGTGTATTTATAATTTGTTGCTTGGATCATGAGAAGCATTTTACTCAATTTTCTCCTTCACATAGAATACTCATATTTTATTTTATTATTTCATGATCTAGTTTTATGTTTATTATGACATAACCATTGCCTATGTTTCCCTGTGTCATCCGTTTTAGCAGCACATGGCACTCCTTTGAGCCTAGAAAGAAAACTCAATGTGTGAGTCCCTCTTTTAATTGTAGCAAACAATCAAACCCAATTGGAGAAGTTTAGGCCGTCCAATTGAATGTCAGAACTTCTCCAATTGGGATGATTTGGTACTGCGGGGATCCGAACCTTAAATTTATTTTTTTTGTGGGCCCAAAGAAGTGCTACGTGATGCATATGTATGGTTGCCTATACATCACATATACTACCAGGAGCCTGTGGGGGCACGTTCTCCCACTCGACATTTGAAAACTATATTATTTATTTATTATTTTTCTAGGTATAGCCATGGGAATGAGGCAGGTGCCCCACTTCTTTTTTTTTTTAAATTGAGTTGGGATATATTCAATTGGGATTGAACTCTCCCCAAGTTCAATGGCACCCACACGTCAACACGTGTCCCTTTTAACGTCATTAACTATGGTTAAGATTTACTAACCCTTAGGGTTCAACAATCTAACCTTTGTTTTTAGTGGAAAAAATTAACCCCAAAGATTAAATGTTCTTAACCAAAGTTAAAAGGGGGCTGAGTGCGCTTGAACTATTCGAGTTCAATCTCGATCAGACAAGATCTGAACTCATATTTTTAATACTAATTTGTTTAAGTATTTAATTGCACATAATCATGGGACAAGGCAGCAGTGATCCCATTAAAAAAACATTACACTATTTTATATAATATGGCATAGCTTAAGGGTAAGGGGTAACTTTCTTTTCAAATTTTGAAAACAAATTATATTTTTTATATCATTTCAATTGATTATTTATCTGGTCATAGCTATTAGACAAGGGGACAATTGTCTCCTAAATGAGGAGAAACAATACTAATCTTTACTATTATAATGGGAGGGGCAGGCGTAGCCTGAATTTTCTGTAATTCCTAAACTACCCATATATAAAACAAAACTTTAATTTAATGTTTTACTTTAATTTCCAAACTATCCTCATCTATCTATTTAAAGAATAGAATCACAGTCAATTGTGATTGAACTCGGGGAGAGTTCAATTGCACCCGGGGGTAAACATGTGTCCCTTTTAACTCCTATTATTAACTGTGGTTAACTCTTTCCCCTCGCTCTCACGTGCATCCACATGCCTCCTGCTAGTAAGACTAATAGGATATGTACAAAATATATGGATCAAACAGCCGAAGAACTTAGTCAATTTTTTTTTCTCATGCCTCGAGGCCTGAACCCCATACCCATACACAGAATATTTTGTACCCGCCAAATCTATTGCAACAAATTCCATTAACAATTACTATTATTTTCAATTAACCATGGGTTATTCCCCCCTCCCATAACACAGGCTAGAAAATCTTGGCTTAGCCCCTCTATACTACCCTGCCTCTAAATGTATATAGATATAGATATAATTTTTTAGATCCCCGCAGTTCTTGCAACTAGGTTTTTCCGTATCATACCAAGGGAAACCACCTCATGGGATCAAAGTTCACCTCAGATTAAGAAAATAATCAAATGTTCAAACTACATGTTTTTACCCACATGGTTGTATTAGTGTGATGGGTTCTGGAGCCCATTGTTTGATGGCGAATCATAGACAGATTTTCAGTCACACTAAGTAAATAGAGCGAGAGCACAGGAGTGTCAAATTTTAATTTAGGATAGGGACAAAGTGCCTCCGAAGCGCTGGTATATATACGTATAATGTTCTTGAAAATTACTTGTAGATGCAAATTTATCTTTTTTACTTTCTCAACTATAAGAAAGTCATTCATCATTCAAATTTTTAGTCACAACAAATAAGATGATTATTGATATATTAAATGTATCTTTCTAAATTTAATTACAAGATCACCAATGATTAACAAATTTTAGAAAAATGAAAAATATACCCCACTTAACATGAAAAGTTTGGATAAAAATGAAACTTTATACAAAAATCTCTCTCTAGGTGAGCGCGAGGTTTACAAAAGTTGAAATCGAGCTCCCGATGTGAGCAAGGTTTGAGAGCAGGAGCAAGTAGCAGGTTAGGAGGTTTGGGTTACTTGCACTCTCCCTTTTGGGAGGAGAGTGCATAAGAAGGAAGGCAAGTGTTGCTAGCACTCCCTACCATAGACCATTTGGTAAAAGCATTCAAACTTAAGGGTAGTGAAACCATTTTATTTTTACATTACCAATAAAAATAAAATAATAACTCTCAAATCTTGATAGCTTCAATGTACTTAAAGAGGAACAGGGGGTTTGTTCTTTACTTTCACATATTACCATTTAGAATGTAGCCAAACCCCAAGAGATGGGATAACACCTCTCAAAACTTTTTATGAGGAACAGGTATCAGCTAATAGTCACTTGAAAATTTTGGTGAGTAGATGGGCTTCCAATAGTACAAATGTCTCCACTGTTATATTTGGAATTCCATAATTAATTTTTGTTGATATTTAATGTAGCACATAAATCTAATATTCTCCAACGGATTCCAGCAAGAGAGAGAGAGCACAACATGACAACCTCAAGGGTGTAACGGGACTCCAACTGTGGTTAAGGTTCACCGACCCTTACGGTTCACCTACTTATCCGTGATTTTTAGAAAAAAAAATTTAAATTTTTTAAAACTTTAGTTAAAATTTACTAACTCCAAGGGTTAAAAAAAAAAATTCATATTCTTTCTAAAAACTAAGGATAAGTGGGTGAAGTATAGGGATGGGTGAATCATACTCATAGTTAAGGAGTGTTAAAAGGGACACATGGCGACCTCAGTGGCATAATCGGACTCTTCACTATCTTGGGAAAACAATCCGAAAGAAAAACGTCTTGCCAAGGTCACGCCCCTCTCCTTTCTTTACTATAGCCAAAATGTCTCTAAAGCTTTTTGATTCTCAAAATGTCCCTACTTCATATTTTTATTACCAATGTGTCCCTCACGATTTTTTTTATTGAAAATGTCCCTCAAGTGTATATACCTACAATATTCAAATTTTTTTCAAAATATCCTCACTAGGGTCCTCTTTCCGATCTCCTCCTCCCCCCCCCCCCCCCCCCCCCCATATATATATATTGCATGTGGGGAAGACTGCAACTGAGGCTAGTATTTCTGTATGAACAGTCAACTGGAGCAACCCATAAATTAACTTGGGAATGGGTATTTATGAAAAAAGTAGTGTTAAAATAGCCTTCTTCGCATTCATAATTACCAAACTACCACTTCCCATGATAATTTTTGGATTGATTGACTATTTAACCGGAGCAGAGCTGGGAGCTCCTTCCTGTTCATAGTTATTCTGTAATCTGTATTGATAAATCCGCATATTCATCATATAATATTGTCTTAAACAGAGAAATGTCATAATCAGTTATTCCAAGAAAAATAGGAAATACACTTAAAAAAGAAAAAGAAAAAGGCGCCTTTAATTTTTTTCTTTTTATTTTTTCTAAAAACCAAGGCTAGATGCTTAACCATAATGGTTAGTGAATATTAACCAAAGTTAAAGGGGACACCCCTTTAATTTCCCTTGAACTATAGTTAACAAGTTTTCACCCCTATAGTTAATTTTTTAATTAAAAAAAACTAAGGTTAGATGCTTTAACACTAAGTGTAGTGGATATTAACCAAGTTAAAGGTAATTAAAAGGGAACACCACTTTAACTGCCCTTGAATTATGGTTACTATGTTTTAACCCGTGTGGTTAATTTTTTTTCAAAAAACATGGTTAAATGCCTTAACTCTAAGGGTTAGTGGATCTTATCAAATTAAAAAAAGTTAAAAGGGAACATGTGTCACAAGGATATTATAGTCAACTAAATGTTATAAGGGTATTATAGTCGGTTTTTAAACTTTTTGAATGTAATTCTGCGGAAGTGGGAGAATGAGGGTCTTTGTCTAAACAGTTGAACCATTGTGAGTTTTTTTTTTTAAACCATTGTGAGTTAATTTGCAACTCTGTAATACATAACATTGTATTTGCAAACTAAGGATAAACCTAGCAGATATCTCTAAAATTATAGATCAACCAAAACTATTCCAGAGCATGGTCTCACACTATCAATGCCAGAAATAAATACAAGAGCAAGAGGTCACACAGGATACTATGAAAATGGCCATACAAAACACCCAATTCAAATACTTATACTAAGTTCCACCTACATTGCTTGCTTTTGGGCGGCTACATGGCCTAATGGCCCTTCAAGAACACTCACCACTTAGACATTGTAGGCCTTAGCGTAGTAAGGGACTGATGAGTGCACAACATTGCTAAATTCAACATTATTTTTGCTTGTTCCTCCGTCTCATATCTGAGTCTCATCAACCAAATCCAGACATGAAATCCAGACATGGTGTAACTTGGGTCGGCCCCTTGTGCCTTTCCGTGATATTACCAAAAAAAAAAACTTTAGCTCTTCAACAAGGCCTTCCTAGTTGATGAGCGTAAAAAATTACCTCCTTCTGGTAAATCGCTTATCCGATTGGCATCGCCTTGAATCACACATGAGATATACCCTAATATATACATAGAAGAGAGTTCGGGTGGGCGACAGCCCTCGCTGTTGCCCGTCTGGGGACAGGTCCAACAACAAAAGGCCATGTCATTTGTCATAGCCAGCTAAGAAGATTTAAACGGAGACGGTGAACATCCGTCTCTTTGAGTTGGGATTCTAATTAATATTAAAATATAATGCATTTAATGATCAGTTCTGGGGTTTGGTGAGACGTTTATCAAAGAGAGGAGAAAAGATAACCCATACTTTCTTCCAACCCATCATTTCTTATCCTACCTGTTGGAAACGAACATGGGCTGCGGTAACCAACAGGTCCGGTCACTCGCTCTTGCGCTTAGCGGGTTTCTTTACCTCCATTCGCAACACCTCTGGCCTCTCTTGAAACCTCCTTCATCATATTCGTTGTCGTCGCCGTCCTCTCCTCTCTCACTATTTCGCCTCCCATGATTCTGTCAAAGGTCTTCTCTCCATTCATTATTACAAGATGAATCTCAACAAAAGTGACAGATGATTAAGCTTTAAAATTTCTCCTTTTTGTTTCTCTTAGTTTGCCTTAGGAATTTTTTCATTGTTTGTTGGATTTGAATTGGATTTTCTTTGTAAGGAATCTGTAACTTAACTATAATTTCTAAGAATGATGTAAATGGAACTCCAAAATAAATGAACCAAGGAACCAATCCTCATGATAGCAGATCTTGTGATCTCAAGAGGCACTGAACAATCCTATACATGCACTTGATATTATGTATTGATGATTTGTCCCTTATGGTTTTCTTTACCTTACATTTGTTGCTCATGAACAAGTGCATGCAACACCTTAGCAGCTACAAGCTCATGCGCACCTTCTTTGCAAGTCAATGGCATGATTTTGATTAGAGCAATAAATAAAAAAAATAAGGGCATGTGAAGAGAAGGCTCAGTTGGTTGCTCGATGAAGAGAAGACATTCGGTTGCAAGATGAAGAGATGAGAGAGTAAGAGAATAAGGGAGGTGAAAAAGGAAAAGACCGGTGGTCTTTTCTGTTAAACGTCTCCCAAAACCCCAAAACACACTAAATGCATAAAATATTTTAATATTTTAATATTAATTTATATTCCCACCCAAGTAGTAATGTTAATATTTTAATACTAATTTGATTTCACACCCAAGGGAACGGAAGTTCACCGTCTCCGTTTAAATCTTGTTAGGTGGCTATGACAAATGACATGGCGTTTTGTTATTAGAGCTGTCGCCAGACGGGCAACAACTTGGGCTGTCGCCCATCCGAATTCCATAGAAGAAATCATGAGCTAAACCGTGGAGAGAGCTACAAGAGCCCGTGAAGGTTAACGAGTGATGATATCCCTTCTAGGCCCCTTTATTGAACAGAAGATGCAAGTTTAAGTATAATATTTTTCCATCATATGCAAATTAATATTTAATTTTCCTTTCCATATGCAGAAGGGCAAATTAATTTTCTTTCTACATAAATATCCCAATTTGATTTTCTTTCCAAATCCTCGTATTACACATTGATTATATTTCCAAATACGAATTGAACTCTTATTTTCTTTCCAATCAAAGATTGCACTTTAATTTTATTTCCAAATATATAAATTGTACTTTAATTTTTTTTTTCAATTAGAGTCGCAATAGCATCATGCATGAAAAATATTCTGTTTGCATGCATAAAAATATCATTGAAATACTGATGTGTTACACATGATGCTCCTTCCCATTAAGAGGAAAATTCCTGAACGGGACAAAACAAGACAAAAAGAAAGATTCTGGATTTAGTTGAGTAGACAAAAATAATTTTTTGAGTTTATACTGAGAAAATCAACCGCGGGGGGGGGGGGGGGGGGGGGGCTTGTTAAAGCTGGTAGCCTGGTATTTATATATTTACTGTCGCATTCATCTCACATCTGGAGTCCATTCCATTTTTAAAAAATAAAGTACATTATAGTAAATTTATTTTTTTTGGTTCGAAGTAGTAAATTTATTCAAACTAGTAAAAATGCATCTGTTTGCACGTCAAAAATTTATCTTTTAAAAAGTCTAAAAATTTAGTAATAAGTATTTATTGGTTTTAACAGGTGTTTTGCCTTTTAAGCAATTGGTATGTGATTGGTAGGGCTGTCAAAGGGTCGGGCCAGGGCAAGGCCTAGGTCATACTAGGCCCGACCCTCATTCACTGGGGGTGAGGCCTTAGCCCAGCCCTAGCCATCAAAGGGCCTGGACATGCTAGGGCCAAACCCTACCCTCAAGGGCCAAGGCTAGGGCTAGGGTCGGGCCAGGGCCGAAAGAACAAAAAAGAATTATCATGTTTTGGCAAAAAAATTTCCAACATTGACCGTCAACCAAACATACAACCTTCTTATGTTATTCGGGCTTGATAAACACTTTGATTACAATGGAGATTAGGTTAACTTAAGTTTACTTTATAATTACCATCACACCCCCTTGTTATCGTTAAATTGTTAGATTAGTATAGTTAGATTAAAAATAGTTTTAAAAAAACAATACAACTTATAATAAGATTCTAAAAAGATACTATATTTATATTGCATATACACATGGTAACTTTTATTAAATTTTTTTTTTTTTTAAATGTTACCACACTACATTGGTAGTCGATTACACATACAAGTAAGTCTTAACAAGGTTATTATAAGTCTTAAACTATTATGTTGCATATGTATTATTTTATATATAATATTATATATTGTATAACATATAAAGTAGAGGGTTAGACCGGGCTGGGCTGAGTGCTTACTGAGCCTGGCCCTGATGTAAGAGGGCTTCTCAAAATTAGACCCGGATAGGCCCTAGGGCCTTAAGGTAAAAGAAGGCCGGATCGGGTCGGCCTCTCATCAAAAGGCCGGATTGACAGCCCTAATGATTGGTCATCGAATGTTTATACTAGTGCTTTTTACATAAAATAAAACAATAGACTATAAACTTTAAGTAGTAATGCTAAATATATTGATTGAAACACAATTTCATCAATATAATGAATAATGAGCATGGCCCAATGATGCCTAATTCACACATCTCTTTAATTAGCTTTATCTTTTTTTTGGTAGTAAAGTTATCATTCAACACACTATACTCACACACAGCTTGACCTAAGGTAGCGGCCAAGGTGTCATAAGAATAAGTCCAAGCAACCACTCCAAAAGGCATGACTTAAGGAAGGTTGATGGCCCCTTATACACCCCTGCAAAGTCCACTTCCCAACCGATGTGGAACTAAACTTGGGATACACCCTAACGCGCACGCGGTAAACATCAGCTTGATCTCATTCTTTTGCCAATGAGGATGCCAGTAACGCTGGACATGACATGTAAGCTCCCTTCAACGTTGTGGGCTTGCACAGGAGGTTAACAGGGTGATTCTATATTAGCTACGGAGCTTGTGGCCATACATCGTGGTCTAGAAGAGGCAGTGCACCGGGGTATCAGAAAGTCCATGTCGAATCCGACTCTAGTTAGGTTGTTCATTGCGTTTTGAAGAAGTGCCCTTGGCCTTAAAAAGAGACAACTATCCTTCCTTCTATCGAATTGGTAAGCTCTCGGGTTGAGCTCTTTGAGATCCGTTTTGTTCCCAGAGAGGTTAATCGAGCTCGGAGCTCCTTCCTGTTCATAGTTAATCTGTAATCTGTATTGATAAATGTAACGGATAAAATTCGTAAAATCAACTTAGCGTTGGCGTTCTTGTTGTTTTGTTCACGAAAGTGACACGTGGACACGAGTTGGGGTCACGTGCTTAAAATAGAGGGATCACACGTTGTCTGATGCACAACGTTCCCGTTGTGCGCATTACGACGTCTTTGTTCTCTTGTAGAACAACGTTTCCGTTGTGGCTTGACAACGTGCTCGTTGTCTGAAGCACAACGTAACCGTTGTACTCTTGACAACGTTTTTGTCGTTACATGAACAACGAGCCCGTTGTCTCACCGACAACGATGTCCTGGCTGTATTTTAAGACATCTACACCGTAACCGAGCTCGAGTCAACAACGAGACCGACTCGTAGGAGGAAGTGATCAGGAGGCGATCCATAATTCTGACAGGCGTGCCGAAAACACTGTTGTGTGCCGAAAGCGCCGTTTTGTGCCGAAAGCACTGTCTTGGCATTAAATGCTGGTCACTTCTGCGTACTGTCCGATCCCGTCCGATTGGACTCATGGGAGGCTCTCACGTGTGATGCAACCGGCGGCAGATATGTCTGATATATTTGGCAATGAGTGCAAAACACGTGGTATGAACACCTATGGTCATCCATGGTCATCGATGGCCATACCAACCTTAGCCTATAAATACCCCGTGATTTTTAGTGCTTAAGAGTTGGTTGTTCACCATCCGTATTCGAGAGTATACGTGTTCAGTGCTTCCCAGAGCCTTGCGTAACTTTCAGTGCCTCTTTCAGTGTTTACTGTTCATCATCTTCTACCTCTACTGACTTTATCATCGGAGTACAGGTCAGGGTGTCACACCCTCCACTCCAACCTTCTACGGGTAAACCAGAGCGTGGGAGAAGCTGTAGCTGACGCATGTCCTTTCCGGAGTTTTTCCCCCACAAAATTGGCGCCGTCTGTGGGAAATAATAAACGAACCCCCCTTTGCTCTTTGTGGTCATGGCTGATCAGTCATCAGTGTTCGGGCGTGAGGATCAAACCCCTCAGGCCACTCCTTTTGTACCTTCTGTCGTGCACATCCCTGGGGTCAGTCCTACGTCTGGGCACCCAGAGAGGACCGTGCCTCCTCCTGTCGAGCTTTCTATTTCTGATCGCATTTTGGCGATGTTGCAAACGCAGCAGTCTGCTCTGGATCAGATCACCAGGTAGCAGCAGTTGATGCAGGCGAGGCTGGAGGCGTTCGAGCATAGCAGGCTCGAGGTGGATGAGGTGCCACTGCAGAGGTCTTCCATGAGACGTCAGTTTGACTTCTCTTCTTCTCCTTCTGCACCGGAGAACCGTGAAACCAGGTTTGTGCTTCTTCCTACTGAAGGGGATGTAAGGCAGCCTCAGGTTCGGGCAGAGCAGAGTATTCCTTCAGATCGTGTAGATTTGCGAGAAGGGGCATGGCGAGAAGACTTGAGAGGGGGTACCGGAGGTGCAGACGCCCAGAAGACTTGGGTGACTGCCAAGGAGGTGGAAGCTTTGATCGGTGCTCGTGTTAAGAGCATGAAGGGAGAGATTCCTGACCACTTTGCTCAGTCAGCAAAGGACAACGTTGAGAACTCTCCTTTCACGGACGCCATCAATCAGTCATATACTTCTTCGAAGTTTATAACTCCGATCTTCCCCATGTACACTGGAAGGACGGATCCAGAGGAGCATTTGTTTGATTTCAAACATGCGATGGCTGTTCGCAATCCAGATGATGACCTGTATTGCAAAGCTTTCCCCAACAGCCTGTCTGGGGCAGCGTCGAAGTGGTTTCGGAACTTGCCTCCTGGTTCCATCAGTAATTTCTCAGAGCTCAGGTCAGCTTTTATTGATCGTTTCATTATCAATAAAAAGAAGAAAGCAGGTGCAGATACTCTCTTCTCTTTGAGGATGAAGCCGGCCGAATCCTTGACGGACTTCATTTCGCGTTTCACCGATGAAGTCCACAACATCGATAAGGTCGACGAAGCGAGCTGTATCGCTGCTTTCAAGAATGCTATCCCTAGGCATTCCGAGCTCTATAAGTCCTTGGCTCTTGACTATCCTGTCAAGATGGACGAGTTGATGGTTCGTGCCACCAAGTACGGGAGGTATGAGGAGGACGTATCCGTTGTGCCGGTGCCGAAGCCCAGGACGAGAGCGGTGGATGTCGTAGAGAGGACACACCGATCTTCGAAGAGGAAGGAGAAGAAGCAGAGGTACGAGTCTTCATCATCTGAGGACTCGCCACCAAGGAAGCAGAAAGAGAGAGTAGTCTATGTGACTCAGCGGGATCAGCCGGTTCGGCGTCCGTTTGAAGGAAACTTTAATCAGCAACAGAGTAGGACGGAGAGACGTCCTAATGATCAACAGCAGGCGAGGCAGCAGTATCAGCCACGCCAGGTGCAGCCTCAAGTACAGCATGAGAGAGGCGTGCAGCCTAGTGAGCGGCGATCTTTTGCAGATCGAACACCGCGTATCAATTTCACAGTTAGCCCGGCGACCATCATGAGATCAATGGAGGATCAGGCGTACTTCGAGTGGCCGGCTAGGGCTGTGCAGGATGTTACATCGGGACCACGGGTGCATGAGTATTGTCATTATCACAAGTGTCGTGGTCATCTCACCAACCGATGTCGTATTCTGAGGGAGTACTTGGAGAGACTGGTTCAGGAAGGGTACTTGGGAGAGTATCTTGCTTCTGGCAACGGCGGCATGGAGCATGCCAGGGAGCCGGTATCCCAGGCTCGTGGAGGAGAACCTGCCAGTAATCCAAGTACCAGTGGAGGAGCTTCCTTGGGCACGATCAACGTCATTTGCCGCGTGCAAGCGCCGGAAGCAGATGTGGAGAGGAACTTCAGGGCGAAGTCCAGGAAGCTGTCTCACGATGCTGCAGTGTGTCAGGTGCAGGTGCCTACCAGAAGCGTTGAGCAGGCAATTACATTCACCGATCGTGATCTGGCAGCAGTGATCCGACCTCACTATGATGCTCTTGTTCTCACCATGAGAATAGGAGATTTCAACATCAAGAGAGTGCTCGTGGATTCCGGGAGTGGAGCAGACATCTTGTATCTTCATGCTTTCACCCAGATGAAGCTGGATCCTTCCGTTCTCATCCCTGCTCAGACTCCACTGTTCAGATTTGATGGCAGCTCGATGAAGCCTGTAGGCGACGTTGTCTTACCCGTTGTGGCTGGACCCGTTGTCCTTCAGACCAGGTTCTCCGTTCTGGATGCGCCATCGCCGTACAATGCCATCTTGGGTCGTTGGTGGACCCATGAGATGAAGGCTGTTCCGTCCTCGTACTACCAGGTGTTGAAATATCCAACGCAGGACGGGCCTCAGGAGATCAAGGGTGATCAGTTGGCATCGCAGAAGTGCGATTTTCCTGCTTCCGTTGTGCCTTCATAGCAGTTACAGGTCGTTCCCGTTGTGGAACAGAGCTCGGAAACATCGTTGTGCAGACCTTCCGTTGAGCCCACGAAAGCTGTCAATTTGGGAACGGAAGAAGAGCCAAAGGTGTTGCAGGTCGGGACGAGCTTGACAGCGGAGGAAGAGCTCGAGTTGCTGAATTTCCTTAGGCAGAACCTTGATGTCTTTGCATGGTCTCACAAAGACATGACTGGCATCGATCCGAGTGTTATCTGTCATCACCTCAATGTTGATCCTGCTATCCCTCTAGTGAAGCAGAAACCTCGGAGGCTTGCTCCAGCTTATCATGATGCAGTGAACGAGGAGATTGACAAGCTGATTCAGTTCGGGTTCATTCAGGAGGTGCAGTACCCTGATTGGATAGCCAATGTTGTGGCTGTGCCTAAGAAGAACGGGAAGGTGAGAGTTTGTATTGACTTCACTGGTGTCAATAAGGCCTGCCCCAAGGACTTTTTCCTCATGCCAAGGATAGACAGGCTCATCAACGCCACTGCTGGCCACGAGATGTTATCCTTCATGGATGGTTATTCAGGCTATAACCAGATCCTCCTGTGGAAGCAGACCGAGAGAAGACCACCTTCATAACGGAGCGGGGCTTGTTCTGTTATCGAGCGATGCCTTTTGGCTTGAAGAATGCAGGTGCCACCTATCAACGTCTTATGAATCTCATGTTTGGGTCACTTCTTGGCAAGACGGTTGAAGTTTACATCGATGATATCGTTGTGAAGAGTCGAGTACGAGGTACTCTGGTGACGGACCTTGCTGAGCCTTTCTCTGTTCTGCGATCTTTCAATCTAAAGATCAACCCAGAGAAGTGTACCTTCGGGGTTATCTCAGGAAAATTTTTGGGTTATCTTGTGAGTCAGCGGGGGATTGAGGCTAATCCAGCTCAGATCCGTGCTTTGCTGGACATGCCAGAGCCTAAGTCGAAGAAGGAGATCCAGAAGCTGACAGGCCGGATTGCTGCACTCAATCCGTTTATCTCCAAGTCATCCGATCGTTGCAAACCTCTTTTCGAGTTGCTGAGAAAGGACTCTATTTTTGCGTGGACTCCAGAGTGTTCTCGAGCTTTCCTTGCCTTGAAGGAGTATTTAGGCTCAGCTCCTATCCTTTCGGTACCTGAGCCAGGTGAAATCTTATATCTTTATCTGTCTGTTTCAGAGCAAGCCCTTGGTTCCGTCCTGGTCAGGAGTTGTGATGGCGTGGAGAAACCTGTTTATTTCATCAGCAAAACCTTTCTCAAGGCGGAGTGCAATTATAGCAAGCTCGAGAAGGTATGTCTAGCTCTTGTCTTTTCTGCGGAAAAGCTTCGTCCTTACTTTCATGCTCATTCTATCGTTGTCATCACAACGTATCCCTTGAAAGTCGTGCTGGGACGACCCGAGCTGGCGGGGAGGATGTCGAAGTGGGCTGTGGCTCTGAGTGAGTTCGATATTCAGTATCGGGCTAGGAGTTCAGAAAAGGGGCAAGCAGTGGCAGGTTTTCTTTCTGATTTCCCTGTGGAGGAGGAAGCAGAGGAGGTGGTTGTTGATCTTCGGGAACTTCCTATTGAAGTTGACAACGGAGATGCCGTTGTGGATGGAGCCGAGTCATCAGAGTGGAATGGTTGGTTATTGTACGTGGACGGATCTTCTAATTCTAGTGGTTCAGGACTGGGTGTTGTGCTTATAAGTCCGGAGAACATCAAAGTGCAGAAGATGTCGCGTCTTAGGTTCACTGCCTCCAACAACGAAGCTGAGTACGAAGCCTTACTGCTTGGGTTGCAGAGTGCTCGAGAGCTGCAGATCTCCATGTTGAGAGTGTTTTGTGATTCACAGCTCGTGGTGAATCAGGTGAATGGTGTTTATGACTGCAAGGACGACCGGATGAAGCAGTATGCTACTCTCATTCGTTCGCAGTGTGAAGCATTCACCGTTGTGGAGATCAGGCACACCCGGAGAGATGAGAACAGGCATGCTGACGCTTTGGCGTATCTAGCTTCCATGGTGCAGGCTGACGAGCCTAAGGCTATTCTGATGGAGTTCTAAGAGTATCCTTCAATAACTCTTCAGGCACAGCAAGAAGTATTTTTTTTCAATCCAGTTCCGAGCTGGATGACAGGGCTGGTGGCTTATCTGAATGATGGAATTCTTCCAATCAGTGTGAAGGAGTCGAGGCGCATTCTGTTCAAGGCATCTCGTTATGCCTTGGTGCAAGGAGAGTTGTTCAGGAAATCTTTTGGTGGGCCTTTGTTGAAGTGTGTTTATCCTGCAGATGTGGAGAGAATACTTGTTGAGTTGCATGAAGGTATATGTGGTATACATTCAGGCGGGAGAACCATTGCCCATCGAGCTCTGGGGCAAGGTTACTTTTGGCCTTACATGCAGGCTGATGCTCAGAAGTATGTGAAGAAGTGCAGCCAGTGCCAGCGGTTTGCTCGTTTGATTCATGCTCCGGCTCAAGAGCTCAACACTGTATCTCAGCCTTGGCCATTTGCGCGTTGGAGACTTGATATTGTGGGACCTTTCCCTAGGGCTCCAGGGAATCTGATCTTTCTTCTAGTGGCAACTGATTACTTCTCTCGTTGGATTGAAGCTGTTCCTCTTGCACGTATCAGAGAGCAAGAGGTGAAGAAGTTCTTGTGGGAACATATCATCTGCAGATTTGGCATACCGCAGTCCATCATTACTGACAACGGGAAGCAGTTTTCAGGACGTTTGATTGCCGACTTTTGCAGCGAGCTGAACATCAAGCATGTTTTCTCTTCCCCATATTATCCTCAGGGGAATGGATTGGCCGAGGCAGCCAATAAGAATATTCTCAATGCCTTGAAGAGAAGACTGGAAGATTCGAAGGGGAAGTGGACCGCCGAGCTGCACAACGTTTTGTGGGGGTACAGAACAACTCCGCGGAGTCCTACCAATGAAACTCTTTTCTCTCTAGCGTATGATATGGAAGCTGTCATTCCTACTGAGATCAGTTTGCCTACAGTGCGTTCTTGGCACAACAAGAAGAAGGATGGAGAGAAAGATCAGAACACAGAGCTTATGGCTATTCATCTCGATCTGCTAGAAGAGAAGCGAGAAGATGCCAACATTCAGATGAGAAGGTATCAGCAACGATTGAGGAAAGCCTACAACAAGAAAGTACAACGGAGAGTGCTGCAGGTCGGTGATCTCGTTCTCCGAAGAGTGTTCCAGAACACGAGAGAGCTTAACAGTGGCAAGTTGGGACCTAACTGGGAAGGGCCTTATATCGTAGAACGATTGGGAAGTCCTGGAGTCTGTTACTTGAAAGACTTACAAGGTAACCTCATCTCAAAATCCTGGAACATTATGAATTTGAGGCAATTCTTTCAATAGAATCTATGATATGATACTACATGCGTCGTTCTGCTTACAAGTTTTCAGTGATTTTACATAATCATAGTGCTCATATTTCAACATGTGACTTGCAATATTATGCGCCTGCTCATAGTCTACGCTATTCTCTGTCTGGTTCATCAGTGTAATATTGTGAATGTTTTGCAAGTAATTCAAATAAAATTTTGACTGAACAACCTAATCATAACGAACACGAGTGGCTTATATAAGGATGTCATCTGAGCAAATCCTGTGGCTTATCCTAATGACATCCTCTGAGCATGTGCTTCGAAACTGAGTTACATTGTGTTCATCATATGAATTTTATTTGTCAGATTGCATTCACAGTGAACTACGCGAATGATGTATCTGGATTAGTGCTTTGCTCGTAGTGCTTTGCTCGTAGTGCTTTGCACGTAGTGCTTGCTCGTAGTGCTCTATTCGTTGTGCTTTGCTCGTAGTGCTTTGTTCGTAGTGCTTTGCTCGTAATGCTTGCTCGTAGTGCTTTGCTCGTAGTGTTTGCTCGTAGTGCTTTGCTCGTAGTGCTTGCTCGTTGTGCTTTGCTCGTAGTGCTTTGCTCGTAGTGCTCTACTCACAGTGTTCTGTTCATAGTGCTTTGATCGAAATAATTTGTTTAATATGTGCATCAGTTATAATTTTTACCCTCATACATACATTCACATAGTAAAGTGCCATATTCACATCAATGCTGTGTGAACCGTGAAAATTAATTCAACTACTTGTGTTGTGTTGTTTGTGCATACGTTGTGCTACGTTACGAGGAGGGAAGAAACGCGTACATAAGAAAAAGGGAGTGATCCATTCATACAGAAGGCTCATTTCTGGGCAATCACAGCAGCAAACTCCCATAAGAGGGAAAGAAAAGAGTTTACATCATCAAAAAGAAGAGAAACAGAAACATGAAGGGGAGCAGCAGATCAGACGAGCTCAAGATCAGCATCCGTCGTCGTTGCAGCAGGGGCAGAAGTAGAGGCTTCAGCAGTTGGGATTTTTTCTGGAGTAGCTTCATCGGCAGCAGCAGGAGCTTCAGGAACAACTGGCTCGAAGTACGGCTCAGTAGGGAGGGGTGCAGGACCTTCGAGAGAGTGAGGTTGCTCGACGCCTTGGACCTCGGCCTCGTTGTCTATCTCGATCACGTCTTTGCTCTGAAGCTCGGAGACCGTGATGGCGTCCTCTTCGTTGTCTTCTTTCAGACGGCCTTGTTGGCGGAGAGATTCAAGAACCTCTTTCTCGGTCTCTGCCCGATCCTCATCCAAGAGCGTGTCCAGCTGAGACTGATAGTGTTGTTGCAGCCTCAGGGTCACGGTCCTCTCGATGGTCTCTTGAGCTTTCTTGGCCTCCTCGAGCTCCTCCGCCAGTGCTGTCCTGGCTGCCTCAGTTTCCTCCAACTGTCTGCCCAAAGCTTGGGAGACGTGCTCCAGTTCGCTGATGCGTAGAACAACGTTCTCTACCTCCTGTTTGGCCTTCTTCTCGGCCTCCTTTGCTGATCGTGTCTCAGCCTCAGCTTTTTCTTGTGCCTTGGTGGCAGCTTTCAACTTCCCCTCGATGCGAACAGCGTCAGCTTTGGCTTAAGACATATCAAAGTCTGCCTTGAGTCTCTCTTCGACGAGAGTCTTCTCCAGCGTCTCAGTCCTGCCTTTCCAGTAGTTGATCCCGACTCGGAGGTGATTGTAGCTATATTGGCTACGATCACAGAGTTCGTGCACAAGGACGTTCATCTGCAAGGAAGTGTCCGGGCGTTAGCACAACGAGGAGTAAAATTTTAGCAGTAGAGTAAGAAAAAGAGGAAGTGAGAAACTTACTGACGCCACAGACTGGCAGGCGGCGTAGGACAGGTCGGTCAGACCGAGTTTGCCGACGTCAGCAATGTCTTGGGGCAATCTCATTGCATGAGTCAGAGCTCGGGCGGCCTTGTCCGATCTTTGCACCGAGTCGTTCACGGTCGGTCTCCCGTACCGAGAGAAGTCGAGCGACCAGTCCAGAGTGCTCGTCGGCAGCATACGAGCTGGAAGACTCGTTGTGCCAGCTTCCGTTGCGGCCAGGGCAACCACAGCGGAACTCGAACTGGCTGGAGCAGTTGCAGCTCGAGAGGGGGCAGGTGCCGAGCTGGCTTCGGGCACCGCCGTTGTCACCTCTGCTCCTGGACTGCAGGAACGGCAGAGGTGGAAGGGGGAGCAGCAATGGCTGCGTTCTCTTTCTCCAGGCGTTTGTCCGCCTTCGCTTTCTTTCTGGCCTCATACTCGGCCTGGGTCGGCAGTTTTCTCTTCGGGTCAGCAGTCGCTGTACCCTTGGAAGGAGGGTTCCTCTTCTTCAACGGTGGTGGCGGTGGTGGCAGCTGAACTGCAGGGCGAGCAGACCTTGGCTTCCTGCTCAGCGGAGGTGGATCCATACCAGCCATGTCTTCTTCTTCTTCTTCGGCTAGATTAATTGCTGGTGAAGGTGCAGAAGTAGAAGCACCTGGATGTTGTTGCTGTTGATGTTGCTGTTGCTGTTGTTGTGGTTGTTGTTGTCGTCGTTGAGCAGTTACAGTAGGAGTGATGAAGGCGACCCACGTGTCAGGCTCCAGTGGTTGCCACCGGATGTATTCCCCACCTCGAGCACGACTGATGTTGGTAAGGAGACCTTCTTCTTCTGGGGCCAACTTCTTGTATGGGATCTTCTTTGCGTCAACTGCACACGGAAACAAGCAAAATGAGCACAATGAGAGTCAGCAGGACGAAAGCATACAACGTACAACGAAAACAGGGTCAGAATAGTGGTGCACAATGGACAACGGACGACCGTAGTAGTATACCTGCTTCCGCTCGGAAGACATTGGGGACCCTGGAACTCTCTGCCTTCCAACCGCCAGAGACGACGAAAGGAGTGGCTTTCCACCCTCTTTCTCTGTCGAGAATGCCTGAGACGAGCTCTGGATGTCGAGGTTTCTTGTTCCACGAGTAGTAGGAGAACAAACCATCGTCAGAGCCTCGGCATCTGACAGCATGGCAGAAGTGGAAAAGATGCCTAGCTTCTATTGGGCAACCGTCCTTGATGAATTTGATCATCATGGACATATATTTGTGGAAGCTCGGGTGCATTTGTCCCGGTGCGAGTTGCAGGGCGGACAGAACGTCGTCCAGGACGGGATGGAGAAGGAAGCGGAGGCCAGCCTCGAGCTGGGAGAGGTAGACGACGGTACAAGCAGAACGCTTATCAATGATAGCGTCATCCCGTTTGAAGTGGAGATTGACGTTGGAAGGGAAGTCGAAACGTTCCCTGTAGTGGTTCAGATGTGCCAACTGATGTTGGCGCAGGGCTGAGGATTTTTCGATGTAGGCACCATGAGGTGCGCTACCTGTACAACTGGCCTCATCTTCAGTAGGGCCTCTAACTTCCTCTAACCTAGCGGGTTCTACGGGAATGATGGCAGCCATAGTGGTTGGAAGAATCAGGGAAAAGGAACAAGAACAGTGAACAGAGCACGGAGAGTACACAAAGCGGAATCACTCAAGAACCAGAGAAGAAGAGAGAGAGGGAGAAACAGAAAGAAATATTAAGGAAAAGGGTGAAGAGCGTACCGAACAGAAGACGATTGAGAGACTGTTGAGAGCTTGAGGAAGATGAACTTTCGTTTGAGAAAAAAAAATTCGGCAGAGTAACAGTGCTTGAAGGAACAGGGTGAAAGAGAAGGAGTATTCGATTGGGATTTTATAAGCATCTCAGATTTGTGAAACTACACCACTACCCTTCATCAGAGCCGTACACCTGAGTCAAAGGGAAGAAGAGCAGTGGCAAGATCGTCTTTTCACCAAAAGAGAGTAACCGTCAGAGTTTTCAAAGCATTTTGAAATTCGAAACGGCGATGATGACAGCCTGTCCGCATTAAAGAGACGTGACGGTTCGCACGCGCAACCAGCTGGCGTGAACAGTCGATCTTCTCAGCAAGCGTTTTAAGCACGCAACGTTACATCTTCTGGAGCAGTGCCAGGTATGATCTTTTTGTCCGTTTATGACGCTTCGAACTACGTTCCAAGCATCATAAAGGGGCAAATTGTAACGGATAAAATTCGTAAAATCAACTTAGCGTTGGAGAACGAGCTCGTTCTTGTTGTTTTGTTCACGAAAGTGACACGTGGACACGAGTTGGGGTCACGTCCTTAAAATAGAGGGATCACACGTTGTCTGATGCACAACGTTCCCGTTGTGCGCATTACGACGTCTTTGTTCTCTTGTAGAACAACGTTTCCGTTGTGGCTTGACAACGTGCTCGTTGTCTGAAGCACAACGTAACCGTTGTACTCTTGACAACGTTTTTGTCGTTACATGAACAACGAGCCCGTTGTCTCACCGACAACGATGTCCTGGCTGTATTTTAAGACATCTACACCGTAACCGAGCTCGAGTCAACAACGAGACCGACTCGTAGGAGGAAGTGATCAGGAGGCGATCCATAATTCTGACAGGCGTGCCGAAAACACTGTTGTATGCCGAAAGCGCCGTTTTGTGCCGAAAGCACTGTCTTGGCATTTAATGCTGGTCACTTCTGCGTACTGTCCGATTGGACTCATGGGAGGCTCTCACGTGTGATGCAACCGGCGGCAGATATGTCTGATATATTTGGCAATGAGTGCAAAACACGTGGTATGAACATCTATGGCCATCCATGGTCATCGATGGTCATACCAACCTTAGCCTATAAATACCCCGTGATTTTTAGTGCTTAAGAGTTGGTTGTTCACCATCCATATTCGAGAGTATACGTGTTCAGTGCTTCCCAGAGCCTTGCGTAACTTTCAGTGCCTCTTTCAGTGTTTACTGTTCATCATCTTCTACCTCTACTGACTTTATCATCGGAGTACAGGTCAGGGTGTCACACCCTCCACTCCAACCTTCTACCGGTAAACCAGAGCGTGGGAGAAGCTGTAGCTGACGCGTGTCCTTTCCGGAGTTTTTCCCCCACAATAAATCCGCATATTTATCTTAAACAGAGAAATACTATAATCAGTTATTTCAAGAAAAATAGGAAATACACTTAAAAAAGAAAAGGAAAAAGGCGCCTTTAATTTTATTCTTTTTATTTTTTTCTAAAAACCATGGTTAGATGCTTTAACCATAATGGTTAGTGAATATTAACCACAGTTAAAGGGAGTTAAAAGGGGACACCCCTTTAATTGCCCTTGAACTATAGTTAACAAGTTTTAACCCATATAGTTAATTTTTTTAATTAAAAAAAACTAAGGTTAGATGCTTTAACACTAAGTGTTAGTGGATATTAATCACAGTTAAAGGTAGTTAAAAGGGAACACCCTTTTAATTGTCCTTGAATTATGGTTTATATGTTTAAACCCGTGTGGTTAATTTTTTGAAAAAAACATGGGTAGATGCCTTAACCCTAAGGGTTAGTCAATCTTACCACAGTTAAAGAGAATTAAAAGAAACATGTGTTATAAGGGTATTATAGTCAACTAAATGTTACAAGGGTATTGTAGTCAGTTTTAAAACTTTTGAATTCAATTCAATGGAAGTGGGAGAATGAGGCTCTTTGTCTAAACGGTTGAACAATTGTGAGTTAATTTGAATATTTGTTATACATAATAGCTTATTCGCAAACTATGATAAACCTAGCCGATATGCAAAAACCTCTGAAATTATAGACCAACCTAAAAAATTTCACAGTATGTTAACACACTATCAATGCCAGATACAAATACAAGAGCAAGAGGTCACACTGGACAAACTATGAAAATGGCCACACAAAACACCCAATTCAAATAGTTATACTAAGTTCCACCAACATTGCTTGCAAGAACACTCACCACTTCAGACATTGTAGGCCTTAGCGTAAGGGACTGATGAGTGTACAACATTGCTAAATTCAACATCATTTTTGCTTCTTCATCCGAAGAGTCTATCTCATATCTCAGTCTCATCAACCAAATCCAGAATCTTTCCATTCTTATGGTGTAACTTGGGTTGGCCCCTTGTGCCTTTCCATAAATCCTAACATGATATTAAAAAAAATGGTAAATTACACTGACCTCCCCTGAGGTTTGGTGAAATTTCAGGAACCTCCCCTCTTGTTTCGGAAATTACATTGCCCTCCCCTCAACTTCAATTGTTTGTAATAGATACCTCATTCTGTTAGTTTGCCGTTAGCTACATGGATGGACTTTGATGATGTCATGATTTAAATAATTTAAAATATCCAAATTACCCTTCTTAAAGTTAGACTGATCTCCCCTAAGTTGGGCAGCTCTCAATGACAATGACCCTTCCTTTCTTATTCCTCACCGCATTCCAACTTTCACCCATTCTACTCTCCTCCTCACTCAGAGCACTGAACACGGTGCTCTTCAACACCACCTCCTTGTGGGGGCTTTGATATGGAGTTTAGACCATCCGATCTTGTTAAATCTAAAGTGGTTATTCTTCAACCCTTTAAGAGCCAACAGGTGTTTGGATAGCCTGCAATCACTCCAATATTTTTAGGCCAAATTTATGTTGACTGCTCTATAATTTTGAACTTTCACCATATATTTAGCAGTGAAAAGTGGGTATAACCCTTCTAGCTTTTTCCCACGGTTTTCCCCAGCTAAAGTCTTGAAGCCCAAAGCCGAAAAAGATCTATCCAGTGTCTGTAACTTGGTAGATGTGGCTTCAATTGTAAAATGAGCATAAAATATTTCTCTACGTTTGTGTATATACTGAATTGAGTATCAAGCACAACGCATTAATTTTTATGCATATACTAATTTTGTTGAATCTTCTTCTTGGCATTCAGTTTCAGAATTGAGTAAATTACAATCTAGTCGTCCTATACTTATTTAGATAATATAGTAACTGTAGCTGACATGATTTTTTTAATTTTTCAAATTTTTTTATATGTACAGTTGGAAGCTTGAAGTTTTCTGAAATCTTGAAGAACTTGGTATTTTTTGGTGAAAATAACTGAGCATTTGAATATAACTTTGGAATTTTTTTCAAAAAAACATTATTTGGGGTGTTCCAATTATCATTGATCAGGTACAAGCAAAGCTTGGACAGTCAAGTTCTCTGTGTTAAATGTCTTATTCTTTGTCTTTAGTAACCTTGTATAAACCCTGCTGGATCAATAGAAACGAGATCAAAATGCCAATAACAATGAGAATAATAGAGAAAGAACAAACCCCACAAGAAAAGAACTTGTGCAAAATTACAAGGTACTGAGGGTTTCACTTCGGAACACAGAGAGCCCACTTTCCCCTAGTAGCTACTTTTTCAGTCCCAGAATGCATGCTTGGTCAGACTCTCGCTAATACATTCAGTCTCATTAGGAGCCTGCTACCCAATATCAAATAAAGTAGACAATCCATGGTATTTCAAGGTCATAAACAAACAAATGGATAACTGGGTATATGGACCTCCATTAAACTTGTAACCATATCCAAAAAAAAATAAGAACTTTGAGCAATCATCCATAGACTACAGACCTACCCCTCCACTAGAGTGGCTGAGGTGTGGCCTTAATAAGAAGGTCCAGGGATCGATTTCAATACCCAACTAACAAAAAAAAAAAAAACTAACCAACCAACAGCGTCAACATTTACTTTGCCATGAAAAAAATCTGGATTACCATAGTTAAGGTTAAATCAATGATATCTCAACCAAGCCTTACCTAACGCTGATCTCTCAACTCATATCACAAAACAGAGTCAACTTTTACTTTGCCATGAAAAAAAATCTGGATTACCAAGAATTTTGAAAGAGCAAGCCATAGTCAAATTATTTTGTTTATGGTAAAGTAACCAAGTCTAACAATCTACTCAGCATTTAATTTATGGTTTCCTATCTGAGTTTAACATATATGAAAGAGTTTCAATTGGTTTTGTCCATGGCTTCCAACAAAATTTTTGCATTGCCAATACAGATGAGATGAGTTTAATTTTAATAGCTTTGGTTCCGGTTCTTACACCAATCTTGAGGCATTTAGTTTCTCATGAACCCAATATAGATGAGATCTTTCCCAATAACCCAATTACATCAATAGTAATTTATCCCTTTGTCTTTGATCTTATATTTTCGCATTGCCAAATAGAATCTAATACTTCTTAATCAGCATGATCCAAAAAAAAGCTAGGACTTGAGCAGAATAATTCATGGAGAATCGATGTGTAGAACCAAAATGAAGAAAAAATAGGGTTTAGGATTTCTAAGAACCCACCATGGGGAAGCTATTGACGCTCCGTGAGATGCCACCTTTTGGTTCTAAGTTCATGCTGAACGTTCAGAGAAGATGTTGGGATGCTTGATTTTATTTCACATGGAGTTTTCAAACTAAGCCACAAACAACTCATTTCTTCGACTAAATATATAGAGGTAAAATTGTAAAACAACATATCCCCATTAACGGGCATAGTAATTTTTGAAACAAGAGGGGAGGTTCCTGAAATTTCAACGAACCTCAAGGGAGGTCAGTGTAAACTTTAGCTCATCAACAAGGCCTTCCTAGTTGATGAGCGTAAAAAATTATCTCCTTCTGGTAAATCGCTTATCCGATTGGCATCGCCTTGAATCACACACATGAGATAGACCCTAATATATACGTAGAAGATATCATGAGCTAAACCTTGGAGAGAGCTACAAGAGCCCATGAAGGTTAAGTACAATTTCAAGGCCCATTTATAGAATAGAAGATGTAAGTTTAAGTACAATTTTTTCCCATCAAATGCAAATTAATATTTAATTTCATTTGCATATACAGTAGGGCAAATTAATTTTCTTTCTACATAAATATCCCAATTTGATTTTCTTTCCAAATTCTAGATTGCATTTTGATTATATTTCCAAATATAAGTTGAACTATAATTTTGTTACCAAATATAGAAATTGCACTTTAATTTTTTTTCCCAATTAGAGTCGCAACAGCATCATGCATGAAAAATTCTCTGCATAAAAATATCAATCAAATACTGATGTGTTACATGATGCTCCTTCCCATCAAGAGGAAAATCCTGAACGGGACAAAATAAGACAAGAAGAAAGATTCTGGTGTAACTTGGGTCGGCCCTAGGGCCATAAGGTAGAAGAAAAAGCCCTCAATTTTAGGAGCCCCTCATCAAAAGGCTGGATTGACAGCCCTAATGATGTCATCGAATGTTTATACTAGTGCTTTTTACATAAAGTAAAACAATAGACTATAAACTTTAAGTAGTGATGCTAAATATATTGATTAAAACACAATTTCATCAATAAAAGGAATAAGGAGTATGGCCAATGATGCCTGATTCACGCATCTCTTTAATTAGCTTTATCTTTTTTTGGTAGTAAAGTTATCATGTAACACACTAAACTCACACACAGCTAGACCTAAGGTATCCGCTAAGGTACTGCCATAAGAATAAGTCCAAGCAACCACCCCATAAGAATAAGTCCAAGCAACCACTCCAAAAGGGCATGTCTTAAGGAAGGTTGATGGCCCCTTATACACCCCTGTGAAGTCCACTTTCCAAACGATGTGGAACTAAACCCGGGATATACCCTAACGCACGCGGTAAACATCAGCTTTATCTCATTGAACTAAACCCGAGATACACCCGAACGCACGGGGTAAACATCAGCTTTATCTCATTCTTTTGCTAATGAGGATGCCGGTAACGCCGTACATTGACATGTAAGCTCCCTTCAACATCGTGGGCTTGCACAGGAGGTTAACAGGGTGATTCTATTCTAGCTACGGAGCTTGTGGCCATACATCGTGGTCTAGAAGAGGCAGTGCACCGGGAGTATCAGAAAGTCCATGTCGAATCCGACTCTAGTTAGGCTGTTCATTGCGTTTTGAAGAAGTGCCCTTGGCCTTAGAAAGAGACAGTCATCCTTCCTTCTATCGAATTGGTAAGCTCTCGGGTTGAGCTCTTTCAGATCCGTCTTGTTTCTAGAGAGGCTAATTCGGGCACTGATTTCTTATAAAGACAGACCAAAGAGGGAGGTTAGGAAACCTACTCGATTTAAGAAATAGTTTTATTTTCTCAATTAAGGCAAGTATCCTTGTGATCACTCGCATAGTTTGAGAATTGGTGGCTCCAACTATTGAATATAGAAAGAACTCGTCTGAAACTTCTTCATTTCCTCAACTTTGAGGAGTCCTCCTGTACATATGTCTATCTATGAAATTACATCTCTCTAATACCCAAAAACCTTCTTGCAGAAGGTTCAACATTCTACCAAAAAGAGTAAAAACCCATTTTAAGGAAAGAAACCTCTACAAAAATCTAATGGTAGAAAAAAAAAAGGGAAAAATATATTAGCATTGAGGTTGTAGAAATTAATTGGTCCATAAGTGAGATGAGATGGACTGTAAAAGTTATGTTGTTGGTCCAAACTGGCCCATGCATTTGAGCAATCAAAGGATGCAGCAGTCTCTTCTTCTTGGCAGGCATGCAGAGATAGTAATGCAGACCATTTTGATCTAATGCATTTTGGAAAGGTATTCGACTGGCCATAATTGTTGTTGGAGATGATTTGGAAGATAGAAGACAACAATATAAAAAGGACTAATAATCGTGATTCTTCGTACATCCCTTCAACTTCGGAACCATACAGCCCTCTTTTTTGAGGGTTGTGTGGGTGTTGTGTGCTTTGTTGCATGAGGGTGTGTGTGTGTTTGTGTGCTTTTATATACCAAACAAAAAAATGCATGGGCTTTGCCCTTATTAATCCCACATCGGTGAGTTACCCTTTAAAGCCCCATACAGCCCTCTTTTTTGAGGATTGTGTGAGTGCTGTGTGCTTTGTTGCATGACGGTGTGTATGTGAGTTGTGTGTATGCGCGCATCCCTCTTTTTTTAACTCCTTAAGGTTAATTTTTTTAAATAATTTTTTCAAAAACTAAATTTAGATTCCTGAACAATAAGAGTTAGAGAATCTTAACCATGGTTAATAGGGGTTAAAGGGGACACATATTGACGATTGAACTGCCCCAGAATTCAATCGCAATTGGCTATGATTCGAGCTTCCCAACAACTCCTCAACCAAAGCAACGATTGAAAAGTTTAAGAAAAATTCTTATTTTATGTAAGGGAATGGCCGGTCCTCATTGGTTGGACCACGCCCTACTTTGTAGCACCATCAACTGTTTTTAAGATTTACTCACTCCTAGGGTTAAGCAATCCAACCTTAGTTTTTAGAAGAAGAAAAAAAACAAAAATCTTAACTATAATTTGGTTAAGCTTAAGGTTAAATGAGGGTTAAAAGGAACAAGAGGACATAGAGGTGACTTTAGTAGAGGGATCACTGCTCAAAGTTTAATGAGACGCTGCAACAAACTTGAAGAGTTGCGTTCTCTCCCGAAGAGTGTAGAATAGAAAAAGACTATTAAAATGCAGAGAAGTGCAATGATTCGGCTCCTAAAAGTACTCTAAATCTGCCACGTGTCCTCCTACTGCTCCCTTTTTCTTTTCTTTTTTGGTTGAAACACAAATAACACAAGCACACCCCTAGGCCACAAGGCCATTGCACCCACATACCCTCTCAAAAAAGAGAGGGCAGTGGGGCTATAAGGGCTCACCACCGAAATTAAAGCCCACCTATGTAAGAAGGTTTTTTTTTTAGGTGGTGTTACCCGCACCCCATGATTTGATGATGACACCCCACATTTGATAAAAATATATTTAAAAGTTAAAACAAAGTATAGAGAATAATACAAAGACAAAAATGTCCCTTACTTTAGTAGAGGGATACTAACATTCCTCCTCATTCTCGGCAATCCTTTTCTCAGCAAAAATACTTTGAATCTCACTTTCTCCTCTCACACACACACCCCCTCAGAAAAAAAAAAAGTCATGTGATACACTTCTCTTCTTCCTGATTTTCCTTCATAATTAAGGACTCCTACTTAAACAAAGTCATCAAAGATTTTGATTTTGCACTTCTGAAAGTAGGGTTTTAAGTTGGGCATAGGGCTTAAGTTTAGGAAAAGTTACAAAAAGTTACAGATTTGATGAGGGAGAGGTTATTGAGGAAAGAGGGCTTTAAGTTACAGATTTTAGGAAAAGTTACAGATTAGATTTGAAAAGAGAAGACTTAGGTTTAGGAAAAGTAACAGATTTGAGAAGAAAGTAGGGTTTCAACCAACTTCCAATTACAGATTTGAATAAATGAGTCAACTCAAGTACCAAGCTTCGTCCTTACAATCTATTTCAAAAGTCTTAAGGCTCCAGTCAAAAACGAAAGAAAAGAAAACAGAGGGATTGCTACGTTTTTTTTGTTGTTGGAGACAGCAAAAGGAAAATGAGTATGGGTATTTTTGTCATTATCTTGGGGTTCCGTTAAAAATTATAATTTTTATTTTAAGAGTAAAAAATTGGGGTGTAACTATCAAAGAGGCGTGCTTTCCCTACTCTCGGTCAAACTCTACTCTCAGCCTCCACCAACCACCTATCCATTTTCAAATCAGTTATGGTGGTTAAAGCACTCTGTCTCATCAAGAATGGACAAGTGATTGGTGGAAACTGAGAGTAGAGTTTGACTTTGACTGAGATTAGGGCTAGCATTTCTCAACTATCAAATAATGGGGTGGGGGTAACCCCACCCCTTTTTTTTTGAAACACAAATAACACACACCCACTATACTCACACCCTGACACACACGCCCAATAAACACACGAGAAAGTCAATTAAATTCTTTTTAAAAAGTAATAGATAAGGTTATTATGGCCTTACAAAATCTATTAAAAATTACTTTTATTTTAAAAAAACTCCTAAAAACCCTTGTATATTTAATAGTACTGTAGAAGAATTTTGGCTTTTGATAGATTCATGGTGTCCCAGCTTAATTTTGCCCACTTACCATAAAATAAAGAAATTATGCTTGAAATTGAGATTAGAGGAACTTAATCACCTGGAACCTTGATTTGACTAGAAATCCAAGAACAGAATCCCAATTTTGTGTTAGTCTTGAGCTCAGAATGGTGGATTTGTACTCTTTATATGTCGAGGCCCCTTGCAAAACAACGAGAAAACTAATCACAGACAATGATGTGGAAGGTTAAGATAATATAAACATTTCACCGATTGGCCGTAGAGTCAAATGGGGTACTCAACTCCAGATTAAAAGTTTACCAGGATCTGTCTGTAACATTCTTCTGGATTACAATTTATCAAGCAGAACAAGGGAAGACATCCCAGAAAACACATTGCTCACAGAAACACTGAGAAGTCTTATAGTCTTATGCCTGTAGCTACAACAACTTCATGGAATGCCTGGAGGAATGCCAGTCTCATTTAGGATAAACCAGTCTTCACAGTCCGAATTGAATTCGGATATGTCGGATTTTTAATCGAATCAATATGCCTGAAGCGTGCTAACAGCTAGGGTGTGGTTTGGGTTTTATCATTGTAAGTTGTATCCCTCGCATCCAGGAGAAGGACCAGTTGATATGCCCACTCACTAACTAGAAGGATACTAACTAAAGTAAGTGGACCGTCAACCGTGTGACATGTACCCATTTTTAAAAAAGTGAAACTTTTTTTATGTGAAAGTGAGAAAATGAGGCATTTCAAAAAAGAAATGCTTAACTGGTGAGACCATTCCCGAGAAGATGTGATCCTTTTAGCCATTTCAAATATTGCCCTTGGGTTTCAAAATCGTTAAAACACAGACTAGTAGACTACAGAAAAAAAAATTTGAAATTGAATTGTTTTTAATTAAAACTAACTTGAATTATGATTATCCTTGGTGTGTGTTTAGATGCAACTCAGTAAATAGCCCCAAATTTGCCCTTTTACAGTTCTAAATGTTTCAAAACAATCAAGAACACTGCACTTAGTAGAAAACTGAAATTCAAACTTCATTTAGAAAAGTATCACATCCAACCTTAAAGATGCATGTCTTAAAACAGCTAAAAAGAAAAGAAATATCCTTTAAGAGCCCTCTCTTTAGATGTAACTGGATACTAAGGTTGGTGCAGTTGGCTAGCATCCTAGGTTTGCTCCCTGTTGTTGTGTGTTCAACTCCCACTCCTCGACTTACCCTAGTCCGTAGGGAAAATTCCAAGTGGGTCAGTGCGGACCTAAAGGAACTAGTCCTTGCCTTGAAGGGTTTGGGACACCCTCCATTACCCAAAAAAAATTGATACTAAAAACTGTTGCTAGAAGCCGATTAATTAGCGTTGTAGCGCTAGATGGAAAGACAGCACTCCAAAATTTACATGTTTAAATCTTTGGTAGAAACTAAAAATAATTACTGTCGCATAGTCACCAAGTCAGAGTTTTCGGGAATTATTTGTCGGGAAATTTTCAAAAAAATTGACAATTTGGAAAATTAGAAAATTTATCAAAAAAAAATGTCGGACAAGATATAAAAATATACATAAGATGATTAATTATGAAAAATATAAATAAATATATTTCATATATTAGATATTGATTTAGGACTTTTTAAAAAAATCGTGATTAATTCATGACTTATTGAAAATTCCCGACTTTCTGAAAATTGTGATTTTTTCCATAATTTGTGGATTAATCGTTCGACAAATAAGTAGCGTATTTTACAGGACTTCTTGAAAAAATTGAAGAATCTTGTTCTATGCTCTGTGGTAACAAACTAACAATAGCAGATGATGTAATTTGATTGACTAGAAAGTGGACCTACGATTGCTAAAGGAAATGCTCTCAAGATGATCAAATCATAAATTTCAGAAGGCATGTGCAAATTCAATGTTTTAAAACCCAGACCGGACACTAACCCGGTCAAGGGGCCGGGTTGGTCCAAACCAGTCTGACCGTCAGGTCAATCCGGGTTGACCCAATGACACTTAGTAATGTCATAAAATATTTAATATTAATATTTTTTCCTACTTACAGATTTGATTGGTGAATAGTGGGTTTATATAAGGGGTTTTATCTTTTCTGTACTAGTGACCTTGAGAAAATTTGAAAAACACCATAACAGGGAGGAATTTAAGAAACAACATACTAAGAGGTTTTATCTTTTCTATACTGCAAGCATCATACGTTATGCAGGGAAGAATTTGAGAAACACAACACATGAGAAAATTTATAAACCATACACGAACCCTTAACACTACTTGGTGGAAAATTTTAACTTAAATTGTAGACCAAGGACTATTAGGTGATCCGCTTCTTTACGTGTGGGGGTTCCAATTTAAAATTTATAAAGCATCATACTTTCTCATTTACAAGAGAGAATTCTTATTTTATTAAGAGTTATCCTCCACACTAAATGAGTACGCTATCACAGACAAACCTTCAAAGAGGAAGCACCTCTTGAAATCAATGGAAAACCCCAATTATGAACTAATAAAAAATGAGATTATTATACAAATTAAGTGAAAAAAACATATTTGAACCCTTCAAATGAATAGAAAAAAGAATGTTTGATCTCACCTCACATTGGCTTGAGTTCTCTCTATCTCCAATCTCCTCTTTTTCCTACCTAATCTTTTCTTCTTCTTTAGGGTTTTGTTTTAAAACCCTTATTTTTGTTTAATATATTGTGTTTTAGGATTAATAAGTCAAAAAGTACCTTTTTCCATGACCCGGACGGTTCAACAAAAACCGCCGGGGTTGACTGGGTCATGCTGGTTTAGGCAGTTTTCACTAGGTCACCCCGGTTTTGGTATTCGGCCCATCAAAGGATCAACTCAACCCACTAAGGTTATCGGGTCCCGGGTTAACCGGTTTGACCCACCGGTACGGTCCGGGTTTTAAAACACTCTGTGCAATAACAAAGAGCAACTCAAAATCAACTGCAATTACTCAAACAAAAATTAGGAAAACAATTCAACTATCCCTTCCCCTTCACCTATTACTAGTAGACCAACATATTGTGGAAGATAGCAACCCAACAACAAACCAATCTGGGAATGACTAAAAATAAGAAAAGATCTACAGAAGAAAGATTTGATGTTGCTCACAGTATAGGTTGTCTTTGGAATTACAGCTTCCGTCCTCGAGCACTGAAGTAGTTCAGGGCCACTCTAGAAAACTGGGTGAGAGTAAAGAAAATTTGCAAGATTGAACGCCCCTTTACAATCCCTTCTCGTAAACCCCTTGCAGTTCTAGCTACTACTGGTTCCACTGTCTTGGCCTTCAGATTGGCTACCTCCTGCACTGATGCTAATGAAGTGAAAATATGAAGTAAAATTCACCATTAAATTCCATTCAGGAACTCCTAATCAAACATGAAAATACAGTAAATAGCTAACCTGTTTGAGGCATGGTTGTCAACTGACGCAACCGTTCCTCAGCTAAGCGAACAGCTCGAGTGGAGTTTCTAACACCTTGTGTAATCTCCTGACTACAGACAAAACAAAATTTTATCAGCTAAACCAATGATTTGGAGATAGAGATGTTCAGTTTTTAAGGCTAACCCCAGATCACTGAGCTCCATGGTTAGGTCACTGATCTCCATGCCGGATAACCGGACAGCTGCCATTGTATTCGGAAGCTCTTCTCTTGTGACATCCAACAGCTTCTCTAGCGATTCGGCTGCTCTCTTGAAAGCCTTTGTGTCCCAAATTGAAATTTTGGTACCAAAAAAAAAAAATTATTTCCAGAAAAAGGAAAAACTAAATTGCCAGTTCCAGTATAACTAAATTTTAATTGAGAGGCAGGGATTCAAGATTACAAACCAGAAGAGTTGGGATTGCAGAGAAAAAGAGCCAGGTAGCTGAAACTGCTGCCTATAAAAGAAATGTGTATGTATCAGAGATTCAGAATCACCACATTTTCATCACCAGAAACAATAGAAGTCAAATAAAGTCTAATTCGCTTCTAATCTATCTCACAAAATTCCGACACAACCATAGTTACCAAGTTGGGGTTTTGGAATAATTCGTCTAGGAAAAAGTTTGGAAAAAATCGCTAAAATTCGAAAATAAATAGGAAAAATGTCCGGTAAGAAATGAAAAAATATAAAATAAGATTACTAATCACGAAACGTATAAACAACTATATTTCATACATTAGATATTTATTCAAGACTTTTTTTAAAAACACTATTTCTTCAAAACTGGTGAATACTTTGTGAATTAATAGTTCAACGAAATTCAACTCTATCAACAACAAAATAAGAACAATAACAGAACTTCTAGCATTAGAATCCAAAAATTTTATGAAAAACAGAGTGATACCCTCCGAATATTTGAAGTTCTAGAAAGGACCCCACAACGAAGAAACTTCCTCCAATTCAAATCCAGTCACATAAGAGATAGTAAAAAAAGAGAAAATTTTGATCGAATTCAAAAAGAAAAAAATCAAATTTTTTATTTTTTTTCCCCTAGGAATTGTTTGCAAGTTCTAAGATTCAAAAAAAGTAAAGTAGAATCCAGTAATGTTCTACCCAACAAAAGAAAAGGAAATCCAAAGAAATGCAAAGTAATATATATATATATATATATATATATATATATATAGAAGTATAAAAAGAAAAAGAGAAACCCTAGAAATGAGGGAGAGATCAGAGATGGGTACCATGCAAGCAAAGACATTTAACATAAGGAAGTGAGGATGAGTGAGATTCCACTGCGAGAGGTGAAGCGAAGGCGAAGATCCGACTGAGAAACTGAGACGAGAAGGTTGGGAGGAAGACGAAAGGGATGAGAATCGGAGCTGGGGTTGGTGGAGATTTGAGAAATGGGTTTTGGTGTTGGTGTTGCTGTGGCTGCCATTAAAGGGAAGCGAAGGAGGATTTGAAGTCTGCAATTTAATGGCAGGGAACATTTGTTGATGATGATGGAGTTGTGACAATCTCAGTCTCGCTATCTCCGCTTCCACTCGGTTCAGTCCTGGGCTACTACTACTAGCGGCAGGCCCATGTAAGTGAAAGATAGGTAGTGTTTGGGAAGGGAATTTAATGCTCGATTTTGGTGCAGCTTGTTTGGGTACATCACTAAGTAACCAAAGCGGAAGCGGGAGCGGGAGCGGGAGCGCAAAAGCGTCAAGTTTTAATTTAGGATAAGGTCGAGAGCGCCTCTGAGCGTCTCTATATATATAGATAATATATATATTTTTTAAAATTTAAAGTTATATTATTGGACCCTAAAAATTAATAAATCTTAACTAAATTTAATAAGACTTAAATAAACACGTTTTAGACTCTAGGTGCGATTGAACTCGGGAAGAGTTCAATCACAATTGGATGTGGTGTGCGTTGAGTACTATTTACTAAAAAAGAGTTTAAAATAAATTAAGTTATAAAAATAAAATCTGAAAAGACTTTGTCCTTCACACACATCACTACTGACATTGTACAAACAACTGCTGACATTGTACAAAAGGATGACAGAGTTTGAAAAAACTCTCTTTTCTCCCTTACGCATTTACCCAAGGGTCAATACAACTTCGTCTTCCTCCTTATGTGCCTCAGATTTACGGTGACGAAAAACTTGGCCATGAGATCGGAAAATCAAGATTTGTCCGACTCTCGTGAACACCATACTCTACAAAGTAAGAAATCACGCTCTACAAAAATAGAAACTGCACTCCAGTGGCGAATCCGCTCTCAAACCGTGAGAGCGGGAGCGGAGGGGTGTTCCGACGATTTGGGTTACAAATGTACATCACCAACAGGAGGCGAGGGTTGGTGTGCTGGGCCTGCGGACCAAGACCAGGCCTCAGGAAGCAGAGGTTTTGAGTTTGATTCATTTCTCTTGTTGACCACCCTTGAAGATTTATTCATACTTATCTAATGCGTGTGGATGGAGGGATATGCATGTGCCTAGAGGATTAGTCGGGTGCTCTAAAAGACCCGGACACCGTCACCAAAAAAAAAATTTTGATTGGGTACATGTTTGGATGTCTTAACAATTAGTGTGCTTTAAGGGGTTCAATTTGTTGGGTTTTGCTTTTGGTTCGGGATATATGGTTGGGTTGTAACCCCACTTAGTATGGTTAGTATATGTTCTATCTCAACCATCATACCCCTTGCTCAAGCTTGTCTCAGCTCAGCTCGACTCGAATTGAGCTCGAATACACCCTTACGATTGGACTCCTCTCATCGATTTTCCAAACAGCAATGGTGTAAATTTGAAAGCTTTTTACCTCTCTCCTTTATATCTTATTCATCTACTATTAACAAAAGTTTAAGTTTTACTTGAACAAAGCAACCTCGCCTAAAGTACACTCAGCTCTAAAACATGACATGAACAACACAAATCAGGAAGTCGATTTCATCATCTCTAATTATCATGGAATAGGATGCTTTAGTGGAGTTTCTATGGTGTGATATCGGGATCTAAGGAATAACTTAGATGAAGGCTAATCATGACATAGTCAAGTATAAGTCTCACGGAATGATAATTGATAAGTCCTCACAAAGTCACAAGTCATGAGTTTGCATAATCTAACAAGACCTGTAAGACTCTAGTAACAATGGAAAAGGATATGGAAAAATGTAAACCAAGCATGACAATATGTGGTTGTAAGGACCTGTATGGATATGGAAATTGATATAACAAGCATGACAACATTTGGTTATAAGGACTGGTAAAACAAACATGGCAACATGGAGTTGTAAAGATTGGTATAACAAACATGACAACATGTGGTTATAAGGATTGATCTAGCATGGTTATGTGCTACTTGTAAGAAACCTAGAAATAACTAACAAGCACTTCATAAGTCTCACAAGTCCCCACAAGTCAAGAGTCTGATTATATGTTTTGCATGATAATATGTTTACATGTTTTTCACATATAAATTGTAAGATATGTTATTCATAGTAAAGCATTATCATGAGAATATGTTATTGCATATTGTTTACCTAGACCTTGTATACACTGAGCTTTCGTTTGCTCAGATGTACTTTTATGTCGGTAGTTTCATAAGGGTTCGACATCTGTGCTCCACCATCCTGGATATAGGAGGAGTATCCCGAAGAATAGGAAGGTGATTTCCAGTAAGAGGAGATTAATCTGGACTACTTTCCAGATTAATCTAGACTACTAACATCACTTTCTTTTAGACACACTTTCTTTATATAAAAAACATATGTTATATTGTCTTCCATTACGAGAAAGACATGTGTTTTCATCTACCACTCTCTCTAATCAAAAGGACAGTCTTAAAAGAAAGTGATGTTAGCAATATCCTTTCTGTATATATAGTTGGAAGGCTGTCCTACTCTTATTGGTATCTTCAATAAAAAAAATTAGAGCCATAAAGAAAAGGAGGTCAATGATATATCTATTGGATGATGATTTAAGGCTAATGTGTTGTTTATAGTCAAGTAGGGCAGGTGAGAAGCACAACCCACGATAAAATTAAGTAACAAAACTTGTGCTCATATGTTCCTCTAATGGCTGTTGATTTTATATTTATCATCCATGTTTTCCTCGTTGGTCGTTACGTAATTTAATTATACCATGTAGTAATAATTTTGTAGAATAGTTACCAGTACGGGTGTCGAACCTTTTAGGATTGTGATGGTTTCGTTATCTTTTTATTAAGATTAATTCTAAATTAATGTGTGAGAAAAGTTGATTTTTAATCCAATTAAATAAAAAAGAATTAAATGATGACTTTTAATTAATTTATCAACTAAAAGTTTTTGAAATCTTTCAAAGAGAAGATCTAGGGCGTTTGAATCCATCACTAGCTTATAATTGATCTCGAATTGAATCTATTCAGATCTCTCGACTTGCAAACATTATAGTGAAAGTGAAGACATGTCCCTTCTCAACTGATCAAGAAAAATACAAGGGATTAAATCATAGGCATATATTATTTTCGGTTAGCACGAGTGATACACATTAAACTAGGATAGTGAAATCACTCGTCTACCCTTAACACTAAATATCTTAAGATTTAATCTCTTGAACAGTTAAAACCATTGCATAAAACTTATATTAATAATCACCGACAATTAACACAAGCGGGTTCAATCGTAATTTTCTAACACCTAAGACAAGGTTGAAATTCCATTGAAATCGAATATGAACAATAAATCTAATTGTTAAAACAACTCTCTCATTATGCAATCAATGTCTTACAATTAAGAAATCTAAATAAAAACAAAAGAACGATACAGTTACTTGTCTAGGATTTTATCGAAACCCTATAATGGAAAGTTCGTTCATCGCGAGTGAGGAGCACGCCGTCTTCAAAGACAAACACGAAAAACTCATCATTTTTGCTTCCTTGATCTCCAGAGTTTCTTTTATTCTTAAAATCCAAAAATCTCTACTTCTTTTATAGCTAATGACCTTCCTATTTATAGAAAGAGGGTTTCCATTCGAGTTAGGATTTTTGGAAACCCAATTAGACTCAAAGTCTTCTCTTCCATACACAATTTCCAAGGCCAAAACGCCGATTGCGATCAATCGCAAAGCACTTGTGATCAATCGTAAACAGGTAAAAGTATGCAGAATTTCACTGCCTCATTTGCGATCCATCATAGGTTTTTCATCCATCGCAGTACAAGACTTGCGATTGATCACAGTAACACCACGATCGATCGTAAGGTACAAAATTTTCTAGAATTCTTCCTTCTTTTGGTCTTTCACATGGTTAAAGTTCTTCTAAGTCTTTGAAGTGTTTAAATCTTTAATTTTATATTATTTTCCTCGTATGAACCTAAAATCAACAAAGACAACCAAGTACTGTAAAATAGTCTAAAAGTTACTCTAAGGAGCTAACAAATTTTGTTTGAGGTGCTTAAATGTATAACAATTAGCATTGATCACTCAACCATGATACAACTCGAATGCGCATTTTGCTCAAATCCCTACAGTCTCTCTCTCTCTCTCTCTCTCTCTCTAACATTGAAGAGTACTTTTTCACTTTAAAAAGTTTATTTAAAGGATTGACGATCTCATAGGAAAATGATATATGGACTTTTGGCATGTATGTAATTATTTGCAAAAGCAATATATTTTGAGTAAAATGTTTTATTTTCAAAATATTTTATGTTCAAATAAACACATGAAAAATAATGTTTTTCGCGGATTTTGTTTGTTTTCCCCTATTTTACATCAAAATAAAAATGGAGCCTTAGCTAAGAGGCGCTATACTTAGATAGGATAGTAAAATTTCATACTCATAATTGATTGAAGTATTGGAATTATAATCGATATGATATATTTTAACTCAAAGAATCGAGCTCACAAACTCAACCACATAGGAAATTAGCATCATGCATTAAGCGAACCAATACCCAAAGAATCCATGCAAAATTTAATTCATAGTTTCGATCAACACGCTAATTTCGAATCAAATTGAACTTTGAAATTTACAAGTAATAATAGAGATAGTCCTGCTAAGTTTAAATCGCTTATTTATTTAGATAAAATATGTATGAGAAATGTAAGAATTAGGAAGGATTAAGGGTCTTAGTTCTTTGTAGGGTTAGATTTATCTCCCCCCCCCCCGGCTTTGAGTAGCTTTTTCCAACAACAAAAAAGCAGACTTAAAAGTAGTAAAAATTCACATTTTTCACAAGTATTGAAACTTTTGGGATTGTTTAGAGAATTTTTACTCTTCACAAAAAAAAAAAAAAAACCATTTTCTTCAACATTTGATCTCAGTATCAAATCTACATATTGAACCAGAAATATCAAATTAAGCTTTGAAAATTGAATTCAAGGCTTGTCCCAAGTAACAAGCATTGAACTAATCACAATCAAATTGAATCGAATCAAGAAACTTCCAATGATGATCATTAAATTACTTGAAGAGAAATACTAGCCTCATTCACAGACATCTAAGCGCTCACTATTGAACCAGAATACCAAATTGAGCTTTGAAAATTGAATTCACGGATTGGCCCAAAATAAAAAAACATTGAACTAATCCGAATTGAATCAAGAAACTCTAATGATGATCCTCATAATACTTAAAGAGAAATGCTAGCTCCAATCACAAACTTTCAAGCTCTCACGGTAGTAGTGACTAGTGTTACTAATTTTCTCTGTTACCTTGAGAACCAGTATAAACCATCAATTTCTCCTTTGAATTTTTTGTTATCTTAAACTTATTAAAGGAGTAATAACGCCACTTGTTTCACCCACCGTCAGATTTTGGAAAAAAAAATTGCAACTTGGGCTAGTACTCCTCATTACTTGAAAGAAAATGGTCTTCTAGTCAACTCAAAGTGAATAACACCTTGTATTAGTAAGTATATCTTAATTAGCAGATGTTAATTAATATTAATTGGTTCAATTTAATAATGAGATCTAAGTGACCCAATCATAATTGTTAAGGCGACCAGGCAACTTGAGGCGATAGACCCCATGGACACCTGAGTTGATAGCTTGAGGTGCCCGAGACATCGCCTGATGAACTTTTTGTTGCAGAAATTCCCCCTAATGTGAGATCTATGTATGAGCATTTTCTTTTATAAGAGGCCTTACATTCATATATATTACATAATTATCAAGATGCACTTTGATAGAACTATTGTTAGAGACATCTCTACGAATAGTAGAAAAAAATTTTAAGTGTTGGAAAAAAAAAATGGAATAAAAATTAAGTCTACATTGACTTTTGATCAAAGGAGGAGGAGAGAGAGATTGTGAGGGATAAAAATAGACAGCCAAACAGGAAAGAGAGAGATGAAGGAGAGGAGATGAGAGGGAAGAGGAGAGGAGAGAGAATATAAGACTAAATAAAAAGTAAAAAAATAGTTCAACAGTCAAATGTGACACTGAATAAGGGGGAAAGAAGAGAGAGGGAGATGATGTACATTTTACTCTCATTTCTTTCTTTTTATCGATTATACTCGAGATAAGTAATAAAAATAATATTATAAGTAAAATATATAATTATAGGGTATGAACTTAGTTAAATTATATATAAAAAAAACTCATTTAAATATGAGTTTATGAGAGTTTAAGGTGTCCTAAAAGAAATTTGGGGCATTTAAAGGCTCTTAATTTGCTATTAGGCTACCTGAGCTGGTTATAATTTAACAATCATGGAAAAAAAACAAACGGGGACTATATGGTCCTCTTCTTTCTTCTTCTATCTGCTAAATTTTTTTGTTTGATATACAAATCTGAATATATTATATTGTAAAAGACATTAGAAGTACAAAAAATAGCCTATATTTTTGTTTACCGAATTATCATATTCAAATAAAATAAATATTTGTATCCTAAAACAATAATAATGTTATATATATGAATTTTTAATAATGACCGCCTGAGGCGGTCAGTCGCCTGAGCACAACAGAGCGCCTTGTCGCCTAGGCGACTACCTGAGGCGCTTAAGGCGACGCCTTAAACAACTATGGACCCAATAACTATTGATTCTCAATTTTTAGTTTTTTAGTTGTTAAGGAAGGGGTGTCGGTAGATCAGGTTGGCCTGCGGCCCGAACCAACCCAATTACCCCAAAAAAAATCAATATGAAAGCCTGACTAGGCCCAACCCAATTAATAATAGGGTGGGTTTGGGCCTACCTCTCAAGGCCATTTAGTAATCAAAGTAATTGGGTCGCAATCAGCCCGGTCTGAGCCATTGACAACCCTAGTTTCAAGAGATCAGTCCCCTTAATTGAATTAGTAAAAAGCACAAATTTCCATCATCGTGTGATTATTGAGCATGTGGGGATGTATTGGTAAATATGTGATAGCCTGTCTTGGGCCTTGTCCATAGGCATCTCTAAATTAATCAGGCCAGGCTAGCCCCAGCCCAAGTAAATTGTTGGTATGGGCTTGTGTTTAGAATCTCATACTGCTCTTATACTATATTTCTAATTAGGCCCACCCAATTGTATACAATTTGAACCCTAAGTCCCATTTTCTCTTAGATTTTTCTAGGTCGGTCGATTGGCTCGGCCCTCCTTTCAGGGCCCCACTAATAATTGGGCCGAGCCAGTCCCTGAATTAATTTAATTTTTCGTAGTGCCAGCGTGACACGCACTTGTGTAGGTGGCAAAAACATAATATTTTGCCTTTAGGATTACCTCGGGTAGATGCCTAGATCCACACTCCGGCACACTCTTCAGCTACCTGTGGGAAGGCATTTAACTTAGGGGTAGTAACATGAATTGCACACACACACCTTGCAAGTTTGACACATGTCTATTTTAACATCTATTAACCATGATTAAGATTCATTCATATCTAGAGTTAAATAATCTAGGCTTAGTTTGTAGAAAAAATGTTTTTAAAAAATAAACCTTGCTTATGATTTCATTCTTGTAGTTAATTGTTGTAAGATATGTCTCTAAAAATTAAGGTTAGATTATTGAATCCTAAAAAGGATGAATCTTAATCACAATTAATGGGTATCAAAGAGCACATGTGATAGAACTCTCTCAGATGAAACAAGCAAGATACATGCTATGACCTCTTTAGTGGAACATCATTCCACACGCCACGCATCAGCTGAAGAGGTGGCCAAATGTGGATGAGGGCATCTACCAATTCAACCCTTTGCCTATTTTTGGAGGAACAAAAAAATTTCACATCCATGAAAGACAAAGACAAGGATATATATTTACACGCGCACAAATGAGCGTGATATTCAGATTCTTACCTTCGGAGTTTCACCTCCGTACATACATTTGAAATGCTTGAAGTGGACACTATAAATAGCCTAATGTGTCTCTATAATCACTCATTTCTGATTTCTCGTTTCTTTCTTCCCCATTTGAATCTGGACGGACCGCGTTCGAATCACGCCGCGAGTCTCTCTCTCTCTCATCTCTCTCTCTAAACAATGGGGAAAGGTTCGAAGAGGAAGGCGAACCAGAAGGAAGAGAACAAATCCTCTGAAGAGATTCCCAAGGAATCGACGAAAGCTTCCAGCAGAGGGAAGCGAGTCAAAGCTCCTGCTGCTCCTAAGCCTGAGAATGAACCCGAATTCTTCCCTGATAAGCGAAATCTGGTATTACTTCTTCCTTGTTTGATTTTCTAATTTATATATCTTTGATTTGATTGATGAGCTTTAGTTGCCTAGATTGAGTTTCTTAGGGCTTGATTTGTGGCAGCGAGCTTTCGTTAGATGACTTTTGAAGCTCTGATGAAGACGTTGGAGGTTTTTTGTTGGAGATATATGAGTGTGTTTTTTAGATGTTAATGGAAATGTCACTAGTTTCATTTTTGCGGTTGTGTTTGATTTCGTTGATTCGGTGAAGATCCGGAGCTCTGTTTTTTCATGATTGGAATCTAGGGTTTTCTTTTTTTCTTTTATAGTGCAATTGAATTTGATTTCTCTATACTTTGAGCTTGTAGATTTTATCTCCATTTTTTAGCTCCAAAATATTTGAACTATATTAATCTATGCATTTCAAATTGTGTTTTTATTTATTTCCATTTTATTTCTGCTACTTTTCAAGCTGTGACACCTCATATTCTATTGTTTACTTTTTTTTTTCAATCAAGATATAAGTTTTCCATCTGAAAGTGAACCCAACGTCATGCCATAAGCAAGGGTGGAGCCAGGATTGTTTTGAAGGGGTCGAGGGGGGTGGGGCACACAATGGTTGACTGAAAATGTTAGTAACTGTTGATGGATTTGTGAAGAATGATTAGTCGGGTACGAAATATTGTAGGTCTAGGGATAGGGATTCCTGGGCTCAATGTTACAAATCCCGTTCTCGGGTTTTTATCGGTTGAAGTTTTTCTCAGGAGATTATTAAATATGAAGTTTTTTTTCAGGTATTTCTCACCTAAATCTCTGTAATGATTAAAATAATAATTAAATTACAAAAAATAGTAATAAATATCATCAATTTATAAATTCATCAAACCAGTAATATTGGGTATTTTTCGTGATATTTTTAAGATCTCGGGATATTTACGTGATAACAAGAAAAAACTGTTTTTCTCATGAGACTTTTAAAATACCACGATGAAAATGGAGTTTTAAACTTTAAATGTTTTTCACGGTATTTCTTGGGAGATTTGTAACAATGTTGGGGCATAGCCCTCAAATTATTTTTTTTGTCAACTAATTTTGTGGCTCATCTTGTCCATACGTTTCGTACATATCCGACAGGAGTTTTTCTCCTTGTTTATGGGGGGCCAACTATCCACTTGTCCCATGGGTATGCCCTCTTAAATAATTAAATAACATAGTATAAAAGATTTTTTTTTTTAAGTTCAAGGAGCAATTGCTCCCCTTGCCCCATGGCTATGTTCTATTAAACAATATAGTATATATATATATATATTCAAAAGTTTAGGGTGCAGTTGCTTCCTTGTCCCATGACTATGCCATGTTAAATAATTAAATAACATAGTACAAAAGGTACTGCCTCCATGCTCTATGACTATACCCTATTAAACTCTAGTTTTTTAGGTTTAGGGGGCAGTTGGCCCATGCCCTATGGCAATGTCTTATTAAACTATAATTTTCTTTAAGAAAAAAAATTCGGGGGAAACACATGCCCCCTTTGCCCATGGCTGTGGAGCACGTCCCCCCCACCCCGGACGGGCCATAAGACTATATTATCATTTAATGGAAGTATTCTTTTTAATGCACCAGTCAGTCTTGCTTTGTGGTTGTTTTCGGTTTTATTGATTGAATTGTTGGTTTGTTTTTTTGTAGGAAGATTTATGGCAGGCTGCATTCTCCGTTGGCACAGAGGTTTGGCTGGATTTTTTTCTCTCTCTGATTTAGTTGTAAGTTGAGACATTTGTCCTATTTTTCCCTCTATTACAAATTATGATATTTTTATGGCAGTGGGATCAATTGGACTCAGTCTATCAGTTCAAATGGAACTTCTCAAATTTAGAAGTGAGTTGTATGACTGTTTATGTCTATTTTTCTGGATGACCTGCAATTTGATTTTTGTTTTAATTTCACTCCAGAGAACTATGTGGAGAGAAAGTAATGATGTAATAAGCACTAGTTGCACATATAACCATAAAAAACATAAATAATAAGAACGCTAAATGCTGAAAAATATATTCAATTTGTGGTCAGAATGCTTTTGAAGAGGGGGGAGAGCTGTACAGGAAGAAAGTCTACCTTTTTGGCAGTACTGAACGTAAGTGGCTTACATAATTTGGACTCCTTGTTATTTTTGTTGTAGGCTACATTTGCATTTCTTGAACATATTTACAAATTTCTATATTTATCATATGTTGTAGAAGAAATTATTATTTTTATATTGCATGTTTCTTTTCTGCAACAATCCTGAGCATTTTTTTCTTCAAAATTCAAATATTACTCATTAGTGTATTTGTATTTTTGGTTCTTCTTCCTTCATATTGTCTTTCCATTTTTTGCAGCTCAATTGGTCTTTTTCAAGGGTGAGGGAAAAGTAATATGTATCCCTGTTGTGGTGGCGGTAAGTTATTTAGCTAATGTTGCCTCCATATGCAATTTAAGGCACAAAATATTCTCCTTTACTTAATGTAGGTGGTCTTGAACTCGATATATGGAAAAAGAAAAAACGGTGTGCAGATAATTTGATTTCCAATAGTAGTCAATAAATTTGGTTGAAGAAAAGAAGCATAAAAAAAAAACGGGGGCTATATAAGTTTTATAAGATTTTGCTTCAATAATTCCAGCTCAAAAAATACGACTGTAATGTATATATGTCTGTATTTCTTTCTTCATCTATATATAGGTGCTAGTATTGTAGTATTTACTTCTAGAATTTTTTCCCCCTTTGTCTTCCCTTTTTTATTTTGTAGAATAGAGGTGGTAGCATAATTATCAAGACAAAACTGCATGATAGTATTATATTAAGTTACTACAATAGTCAGTTATCATGTTAATAAGTAAAATAGAATTTTAAAAATGTAAAACAAAAAATTGTCTTAATACCTAATTGGGGACTTCTCTCTCTCTCTCTCTCTGCAACTCTCTTTATTGAACTGTTAATGGAAACGGCAACAGAGACTCTCCTATCTCTTTCTATCCCTGTAGCTCTCTATCTCCAATGTTGACGACAATGGCGATTGGCGACTCACCTCTCTTTATATGCCACCTTTTTAGCTGGACTGCATGTTGACCTACTGGATGAACCTCTCCAGATCCATTTCGTTATTATTGGAACACTAGGTAACTTGGAATCATATGCATACCAGCATTAAACTTAGACAGTGTTTCTACATATTGAAAACCAAGCTAAGACATTTACATATGTATGTGCATTTAGATCATATATGTTTCAGAATTAGAAAAATTAGTCGAGATTATATACTGACCTATTTTTCTCGTATATAAATACAAATAAAGCTAAAATTGAGCAGGCGGTGATGGATGTTTATTTATTTCCATCCTATAGAAACTTCTTGTTATATAGAAAAAATGAATCTTGCTGTTTTCTACACTTGATTTATTTCCTGCATAACTTTTTTATATGCTTTATCTATGCGCATGCATGTTTTATGCTGTGAGAATTTTTGTATACAAGTTTATACCTATTAATAAATGCAAGTCTGGTGTGCAAGCATTTATTTGCAAGCATGCATTTGCCTTTCTTCCTTCATATGTTTGTAGATCTATTCTAGTTCTGTTTTCTTCTTTGTCCAGCAACTCTCTCTCTCTCTCTCTCTTCTCTCTCTCTCTCTCTGATGAAGTGTTATGATGGATAATCAAATCCGTTACTTGTTGCATTAGTATCTGATTTTTTGTTCTTCATTTATATTTGGTTCTTGTTGAACAGGTTGCATCCCCTTTTCCTCCTTCTGATAAGATTGGTATCAATTCTGTTCAAAGGGAGGCTGAGGAAATAGTACCAATGAAGCAAATGAAAATGGACTGGGTTCCGTATGTCCCTTTGGAAAATAGGTATATTCTCTCCATGTGGGGGTTTCTGAAGTGATTTAATGGGATCTTCCTCGGTGGATGCCATTATATAATACATTTTCCTTCAAATAGCTGATGTTAGTATATAATCTTGATTACAATTTGTTTACAGGGACAGTCAAGTCGATAGATTGAAATCTCAAATTTTTATCTTGAGCTGCACACAAAGGAGGTATCAGTACTTCCTTTGATATTTGGAGTCATTTCATGCTATATTTGTTCAGTTTTGCAAATTCTGTTCTACTATGGACGAAAACAAATCATTTCAGTTGAAAATTTTGGTGAATGCAAATTATATTGATTCAATCAACTTGGATTAACTGAATTAAGCCATGATTGCATTTTCCAAATCTGTTTATCCTTGTCACCTTATTTAATTTAATTTTGTTTTATTATCTTATTTTGTTTTTATTTTTTGGTACTGCCAGCCTAATAAAGGCCTAGGCAATTTCTCTATGGCGTGTCAAGGCCACTATTCAAACCTCAGATTTGGTCTAGCTACAATTGCACCGCATGTATTCTTATTAGTGACTTGATAAATAATGTTTATAAAATGTATATAACAGTTTTTTAACACGAACTTATTAAAGTATGATGCCTTCCTTTATAATTTAGATGCTCATGTTCACTTGGCTCTGTATTTTATGTTTTATCTGGATATCATCATCATCACCGTCATCATCATGTCCAACCTAGGGCTGATTAACCAAACGAAACTGCTCGCAAACAGCTCAAACTCGGCTTGTTAATAACTCGGTTCAAAGCCTAAACACCCGACTACTCGGCTCAGCCCAACCCGGCTCGCTATCACCCCTATTCCAAACCTTATCCCAATTATTTTGGGTTGGTTGCATGAATCCCGTTCCTCCATTCCACTTACTTTCTGAAAGCCTCTATGGAAAACTATGCATACTAGGGAGTTATATGTGAGCTATCTAAATTGTGTTCTATCTGCATTCGTGCTTATACTACATATGGTTCCTCTTGATTGGTCTTTAGAATTACCTTTAGCTTATACATTGGGCAGGCAACTAAATGCATCTTCTATCCTACACCATGTGGACAGATTCTGATTGACGAATAATTACATGTAGGAACCCTACGGTTAACAAATAATGTTCTAAACATTTTTCTAGAAAGGAAATGTTATAAACATAAAGAACAGTTTTGTTGCAGTCCTTACTCGGGAATAATGTTCATGACAACACCTGTGTTTCTTGTTGAAGTTGGGCCTAACATGGTCTACTCGCGCAAATTGATTTTGGACCCCACACGTTGTTTATTGATGCCATAAACTGATAACTCTAGCTTCCTGTTTTTAATAATCTACTATAGTAATTCCATCTGCTGCTAAAAACTTTAACAATACCCGACAGGGTCATTTGCTATTGGGCTTTCTAATTTTTTTCCATTTGCATTTGTTGTTATTTACATGAGACAAGTTGTGGATTGGAAATCTTAGTCGTAGTAACCTATGACATCAAGCACAACAAAACATTGAGGTCCTAAATCCTGATGCTTTACTACCGATCTAAAGAAAAAAGTACATGATGCTTTACCAAACCACAAGCTGTCTCGTAATGGGTTCCCTGGTATCTTGCTTGATTGTAATTTTACTACATTATCTTCTTTGTGTATGTGATTGTTTCTGCACCATACTAATATTAAATATCATGGCCTGTATTTATTACAATTTCATCTACATGTCAATGATTTCTCAGTTATATTTTGAACCATTGCTTCCAATTTAGGATAATTTTAGAAGATTTTTTTTTGGGCTGGGGGATTCTTAAAACTTTTATTTTGTTGATTTATTCTCTCCTTGGATTTGTTTGTTGTACAGGGCTGCTTTAAGACACCTGAAGTTAGAGCGTATCAAGAAATATGAATATTGTCTACCTTGTGAGTTCTTTAAAACATTTATCTGATTTTTGGGCATTATCAGCGTGCCTTGTCAACTTTGCTCTAACCTCTTATTCAAGGAACTCGGCCAATTTCTTTGTGCTCAGATTCTTCAGTATCGCTGTGAATTTCAGTTTTCTCCTTTGAGAGCCCCAAAATCACTTCCTTCCTTGGGTCTTGAACATGCATTTTGAAATGTGATGGCTAAGGAAGGTTTCCTCACACTTTATGGTGTTGTGAGTAGATTATTTTACGTATTCACTACTAGAAACTTTGGAGTTACCTTCTGAACATTTCAGGATGCAAACGGCTGACTAGGCATCTTCAAGTCCTAGATTTCATCGTATTTTGGATTTGAATGTATACAATTGTAACAATATCAGTTAATTGTTGCTTTTGTTCCTGTAGGCTTTTTGCATCTGGGTTGATATTTTATCCTTGTTATTTCTTGTCATTTATCAAACGTGTTCCGTGAGAAAATTCTTTTGCCTGATCTTGCATTTCTGAGTTTTTAGCCAGTGGAAGGTTTCGACTCCTAGAAACTGTGTGGGTGTTCCAATAATTATCTCTATTATTTTCAGTGCATAAGAAATATGAAGAGATTACAATGTAGCCGATTTCTTATCTTCCTTTAGTGAGTTTATAAAACGATTTTGTATTTTGCTGCTTTCCTGGACCTCTATAGAGAACCGTAGATGGGGATGCTAGAGGCTGTAAACACTTGGTCTTTTAATATCCTTAAATTTTATTTGTTTATCTTTAAAATTTAGCTGGTGGAGATGTTCTTCCTAACCTTATCTAACCTACCGAAAAAATTCCTTTTACAAACTATTCGGACACTATTTTGTTCTTTTGACAGATTTCTATCAGCCCTTGAAGGAGGATGAACTTGAGCAGAGTACTGTTGTTCAAATTATTTATCCTGCAGAACCAAAACCGGTAAGATAGTGTCAAGACTGTCAGTACCAAAATTAAACAACAACTGTGATATTTTACTCTGATCTTTCTACATGATTTTTTGTCATGCTTCTGCTACCCCTTTTTTTCTTCTACCTCATATTTCATCTGTATATGGGATTGTAAACTAGTTGTGGAACTAGACCCAAAAGGGGTCAGTGAGCGGGTTTGCTACACAACTGTTTTATGAACTGAATCTTCTTGTTTCTTAAGTAGATAATGTTCAATTCTGGTCTTTCTTTCATGCAGGTCTTCTGTGAGTTTGATTGGGAGCTTGACGAACTTGAGGTATGGAACAAAATACTGTATGTGTCTACATAATTGAACCTACCAACCCAGTACCCGATCAGGTCAACTGTAGGGAAATTTCCTAGACCATCTGACTCTCCTGCATCTTTACAACATGCAAAAGATTGATGTTGAGATTGTTTCTTGCTGTTCATTAGAAGACCTTAAATTTTTGCAAAATATTTGGTGATTTTTTACTGCAATAATTAGTAAGTTGCAAACATGGAATAACCCAAATGAGGAAAACCAAAACTCAGTGTTTTTAAGGCTTGGTGTCGGTACCATTTTTGTGCCCTTCGTTGCCTAGTAGACTTCCCTTTCTCTTGTCCTAAATAATGTTTATGTAATCTCCAGGAGTTTACTGATGACCTAATTAAGGAGGAGGAGTTATCTGAAGATCAGAAGGAAACCTTCAAGGTATTGTTTAATGAAATTTGAAATCATGTAAATTCCTGTCCCTTCCGTGTTTTTGAACCAACTTTTGAAAGTGTCGTTTTGTTTCTTCAGGATTTTGTCAAGGAGAAGGTTCGAGAAGCAAAAAAAGCTAATCGGGAGGTATTTAGTAGCTCATATTGTATGTAGCAAATATGTTCGACTGGAAGTTCACATTTTGTGCATATTCTAACCTGGGCACTATATTCCCTTTCTTGTAGGCAAGGGAAGCCCGGAAAAAAACCCTTGAAGAAATGAGCGAGGAAACTAAAGCAGCGTTTGAGAATATGAGGTTTTACAAGTTTTACCCTATGCAAACACCAGAAACACCTGACATATCCAATGTGAAGGTAAACTCCTGATCACCACTGCTTTATTTGCTTCTCAGAAGAAATGATGAAATTTGAAAACTAGCTTTTCCCATTGGAACTTGTAGTTGCTGAAAGCAGCCTTAGTGCAAGATCTTTTTTTTCGAATGCTCATCATTATCGTTTCAAGAAAGATTTAGAACTGTTTTTTCAAAAAGATATCTTCAAGAAAATAGTAGTTAATAAACAGAAACGTTCCGATTCTTTTATGTCCTTTTCGAGGAACTATCTAGAACCACTTAAAACCGTTTTCTGCAGATTTTAGGACAGTGACCGAACTTGGATTTGACCAGTTACTGGATCCTCTTAAGTCTTAACAAAATTTTAATATGTTATGTTAAACTGCATTTTAATTTGACAAAGCTACCTGCCCAAACAGAGAGCTTAAATTTCCATGTTATTCATCCGCTGTGCCCAAAAAGCCTGAAGCATAAATTCAGTGGTTCTTCTTCTGTTTAAACTAGTATTCGCCCATTGTCCTTCACCATTGGTTCCAAAAATCTGATACCTTGAGTATTTTTCGCCTTGCCTATGCTCGAGTTAAGTAAATGAATTTTTTGGTAGAATTGTCAATTCAATTTTTGATTACTTTCATGTATTGCTTGTTTTTGTGGATTGGAATTTTGTTTATTTAATATAAAATTTATTCCCTATTTAACTATTTATTATATTAACTTTGTTTTTTTAATACCATATTGTCATCCACCAATTTTAAGCATGTGTTTTCCCTCCATTTGAACTGTTCCTCACTTTTTTGGGTTTAGAAGTAAATTATTTATTTGCCCACGAATATTTCATCGTCATGTGTATTATTATAGTGGTCTGCTAGCTATTTGAATACTCTAGCTGTGCCAGTAAGTTACATTATTCATTATATTTAGCCATCACTCTCTTGCTGTTTACAAAGTGGGAGAACAGAAAGGTAGCATTTGACAGATGTCACTGCTGTTGATATGAAAATACCATTGAGATCTCAATCAATTAAGCTTCGTTGATCCATGCATCATTTGTATAACTTGTTTGGCTTAATCGTAAGTAGCTCTAACCCTTGTAACATGCCATTGAATGCATTTGTAAATCCTCCTTAATTGTTAGCTTCCTCTGTGGTGTCCTAAAATCAAACCCTTGGCTGAGCTGATCAGGATTCAGGAGATGAACAAGCCCATTATACCTCAAAAAGGATTATAATTTCCCCAGTCCTTCTGTTTTCCTGTAGATCAAATATGGAAGTATTATATAATTTGAATGCACTTCGAATGATCAGATGGAGTCACTTTGTTGATTCTGGAAGAGTACTCTCGCGATTCATCTGATCTATTTTCTTTATTTTTTTTATTAAGGCTTCTACTATACAATATTCTAATGTCCAAGTATGTTGGTGGTATTGCCTTGCAGGCTCCCTTTATTAATAGGTATTACGGGAAGGCCCACATGGTCCTGTGATGGGGCTAGTTTGGTGCTTGGTATTGGGCTCATATAGTTCTATTCACTTCAAGAAATGCTTAGTGGCTTGCTTCAGTTGTCAAAAAGTTGACCAGAAGCTCAAAGATTTGGATTTTTGGGAACAATTACAAGGCGACCCACCGGCGACTGATCACATGGTACTGTGATCAGGTTAGGCATTTTCAGGAGAAGGTTCTAGTTTAAAATCATTTAAATGCCCAGGTGCTCTTTTTCCATCAGATTAAAAGTTTATAGGAGGGAGATGCTTGCATATTTGGAAATGATTTTGAGCTTCGGAAGCTGGAATTCCAGTTGCTTGAGCTTCTCTCTTAAATTCCTCTTCCAGGTAACCTTCTCTTCATGTAACAATTTTTTTTTTTTTTTTGGGTACTCAAAGCATGAGATAACTCTACAAACATCATTAGATTGACAAAATAATTATTTGCATTCCTTTCATGATCTTTCTGGCATTAGTAAACATATGGTCTTTTGGGTGGTAAAGATGGTCTATTAATAGGTGGAATTTGTACATTATAGTCCACGGTTGGGAACCCACAACCAGAGCTACTGAAGTCCCATCAACATCTCCTAGCTCAGTACACTTCTATATATTTTGATGATTTGAAGCATTTGATTTATATGCTTTAATTGAAATAGTAATATATGATGGTGGTCCAGAACAATTTGAGGTCAAAGTGCTTCTAATTTGATCCATTGAGACGGAAAAAAATCATGAAATTTTCTGAAATTTCAGTAGAGATGAACAAAAAAATTGGAGGGAGAAAGAGGCTTGAGGAAGGGATGAAGGAAATTTCTCTTTGAATAATCCACTTGTTTTTTTGTTCTCAATTTGGGAGCTTGGGCAATGACAAGGGAAATAGAAAGACCAATGATAACATGATTTTCAAGTTTGAAGTTGAACTAAAAACGGCTTATAGAACAGTAGTAAAGTCCTTATGCTCTGCTAAGTGTCTGTGACTAGGATCTGGATTAGGGGTGGCAATGCACGAGGTTTGGGCTTCAATTTTGGTGATTTTTTTTTATAGGCCTGACCTGAAGCCTAAACTTGGCGGATTGCCACCCCTAATCCAGATATTGATCCAATTGGAGATCCATCGGATCAGATACAAATCTTTATTTTTGGATCATAAATCCAATTATAATTGATCAAGTTTGGATTTCTGGTGATCTGATCCGATTATATATTTATACATGTTTATGATATTTTTCATAAAAATATTTCTATGCTTAAAAATTAATTATAGAAATTTAATATTAATTGGTATGGATTGAATTTGAATCTTGACTTTATTTATTAAACGTGGGTATTCCGGTCTAGAATCAGACTAAGACTAATCTCATGTGATGCATAGGGAATCTTCACTCCATACATGTTATATTGAATAGAGCCAAGTATTGACCTCGAGACCTCCGGGTTTACGGTTCACCTTTGGCCACTGGGCTACACCCCAGGGGTTGTCCCTTGCCTTTTATGTTCCTTCATCAAAATCACAAGTGACACATCCTTCATAACCGAATTAGAAAAGAAAAAGAAAAGCTGATCTTTTCTTTCCAAACTTAAATTCCACCATCTCAAGACTCTTTACATTTGTTAAGATATGCTACAGCAAATGTTGGGATATTGAAACCAAGCACCAGCTGTCTCCGCTTTTTCTACCAAAGCCATGGATGGAGGATTTCTTTCATTTCCCAATTGCGTCCTGACCAATCCACCTGATATAATAGTGTCATTTTCATAGCAATCCACCATATGTACAAGGCAGTGAAACCCGTGTAACTGAAAATAAATAGTGAAACTCAAAATCCCCGAACAAGTTCTCTCTCGCAAACCAACGAGGGATTGGGCTAGTGACCAAGACCCCAAGACCACGCCTCCTGAAGCAGAGGTCTTGAGTTTGAGTCCCATCCCCTTGTTGGCCACTCTTCGAGATTTACCCTAGCTTTCCTGATTGACAGGTGCTCTAAGAGGTGATTGACAGGTGCTCTAAGAGGCCCAGATGCCCTCGTTCCAAAAAAAAATAAAATCTCATTGTTCAGAAGAGCTGGGCAATTGAAATTATTTTTGTTTTGTTTTCATTTCTAAGTCAACATGTCCTCAAACAGCCATTTGTCTCCAGTTCCGTTAGATTTTAAAATAGAGTTCAGAGCTACCCAAATCAATATGCTTTATGTAATGGCTCAAATGCACGCCAAATACTCCATATCATCCAATTCAATCACCTGTGCTCGCCGTGTTTATGGGCTCAACATGTTCATCGATTGAAAAAAACAAAAAAAAAACAGAGCACATCAGATCATGGCTAGCTTGCTATGCATTTCATAAATTCAGTAGCACACATTCAGTACAACTGCAACAAATAAAAATGCAAGAGGTGTTCTTCCATCTTATAGTTATAACCATATAATTATGCCGGGTAAAAATACAGAGATTCACATCAGAATACACGGTAAATAATTACTTGTGGACCCTAATACCATATGAGCTGTTACAAGCAACAATACATATTATAAATAAGCAAACCAAACTCCCAAAATTCACCCGATAAATCTATATTTAAACAGTACTATGAACTCCAGCTTCTATTCCCCATAGCTGACCAATAAAGTATTTATGACAATCGAACAGATATGATCTTTCCAATCACTGGGGCTCGCAAATGGCATAAGACCGCAGAACAATGGTAGAAACAGAAGCATGATAGCATAGAACAGAAATCTCCTGATCCAGTATGGGAACATTGTGCTTCCTTCGGCCCATTGAGACACGGAGATGGGCCCATGCAGGATACGAAACAAAACCGACGTACAAACATTCGCAAAGAAATGCAGCAAACAGAGAGTCTCCCAATATAAGAGCCAAAGGTATCCATTCCCTCCCAATGTGTCTACGCAAAGCTTGCCTGCGAAACCACATGCAATTCCTAACAGCAAGAGGATGAAAGTTACCGGCATTGTCTGCTTAGAAGCTGCCGAACGTTGGAGAAGCAAGTAAGCAACTACCACAATCATTAACACACCAAACAACATCCGGCTCACAACTTCAACCTGGCACCTTAGAGTGTGCAGCCCTGAATTGATAGATATCACCGGCTTCGGCATCCACCAAGATTTAGACTCCTGAAACAGAATTAAATATCACAACATTTTCTAAATGCCTACACAGACATGTCTAGAGAAGAATGGCAACAGATTTACTCTGGCTGAAGCCCAAGTAAGTTACTCAGGCCTAGCCTCTTTGCCCCGACATGTGTGCCTTTTCACTGTGGTTAAGATTCACTAACCCTTAGGGTTAATGAATCTAACCTTGGTTTTTAGAAGACAAAAAACCCAGGTTAAGATTTAGTTGTTTTTTAACCTTTAAAAAATTGTTAGTCATTAACCCTAAGGGTTAGTGAATCGTAACCACAATTAACACAATTAAAAAGGACACGGGTTGGGCAAAGAGGCTAGGCCCAAGTAACTTACTCAGGCTTCAGCCAGAGTAAATCTGTTGTCCTAGAAGAATGGATGATGTGGTGAATCTTCTCCGTGCACCACAGGTGTATGCTCATTAATTGGGCGAATCTAAATTCATGTAGAAGAACAACTCTTGCGTGGGTCCAGTCCAAGATTAGCACACTTGGTAGTCCTGACTGTCCAATCCATTGAATGTGATTTGGTGACTATGGTTGATCAATTGGACAAACCATGTTGAGCATGTACACCAATTGGTTCTAAGATAAACAAGGCCAAATCATCCAAAAAATAGGCACATTTCTGCTATTTTCAAGAAGCCTTCCATCAGTTGTAACTTAGGAAGAGGACATGGTACTGACCTGAGGAGAAGGCGTACAGGATGCAGTGGCCTCCGTGATCCGTTTGTACGAATAAACATACGCCCCATACACAAGGGAGGACGACATGATAAGCAAGCCAGCGACAAGACTATCAATACACTTTCTGAGTAGCTCAGTGTACCTTGTCTCTTCTAACTGATTCTTGAATTTCTCAGCTTTGAAGGATGCCTCTGAAATACCCATAGATATTTTAAACCTCTCCAAATGATTTGAATCGGAGTTGAGAGACAGCTGTGATTCTTTCAGTTTCAACCCCTCTATGATAAGACCAATCTCCAATGTCTTAAGATCATTAGAACGAGCTTGCTCTATGACATGTTTCTCAAAGGTCCTCAGTGCGGACTGATTAGTTTCAGAACCCAGTATACTCGGAGAAACACAAGCCAGCTGTTGGTTTGATTTTCCATGCAGCATGAGCTCCCGGCTAATATAATCCAAGCTCACATTCTCTTGTATCTCTTCAATAGTGCCAAATGATTTCAGAGATACAGAAGTCGGTGAGACAGCATCTGCATGACAATCATTTATACCAGACCTGCTTAAACTGCATCCATGTTTATTAAGAGATGTAGGTGAGGCCACTTCTGAACTACAACTTTCTATACTAGAATGACACAAGGGATTTCTTCCCTTCTTGTGAGATGCTTCATTGATCAATCGTAGAGTCTTCAGGGTGCTCCCAAATGATTTCTCGAAGTTATTCACGAAACAGCTAAACCTGTCCCCAAAAACCTGTCCAGACATACCCGATCACACCAGAAGGCATATTTATTGCTTAAGCATCTTGAATATGTGACATTTATATGAACAACAAGAGGTTACTTAACTTGTAACCCAGAGTCAATGGATGATTCAGCAGTTTAGGGTCTTGCTTACATTGGCTAAAGATTCTTTCACAGCCATAGTGCAGATCTGCAAGTGCACTAAGAAATTCAAGTTAGTCACTATTCATAGTTCTTACCATGGTTCAAAAACCTGAAAACTCGACTTGAAAGTTAGTTGTACATATATATGTAACCATTTAGGCAATTATCAATTTTTTGGCATTTTATCCAATATTGAACCACAAATAACTTGAAAAACCTGGGTTAAAATAACCCAAAGTAGACTGGTTTTGCAGCCTCAAGCCTAAACACTAGGTTTAACAGAATTCATGGTAGGTTGGCTTTGCAACCCCAAAAGAATATGATGCCAAAAAAATGTAACGTTAAAGTTTAGGTTCTAAAAAACATGATGAAAATATCATTTCGTGACTCGACCTAGCCTGACAAGTCAAAAACCTCGACTCAACTCAACTCGACCGAGTCACCCGAGTAACTCACCGAATAGAGGCGATTCGACTCGAAACTCTGTCGAATTGAGTAACTCGGCCGAGTTACTCGGTTGACTCACCGAGTTTTTGAACTATGGTTCTAACACATCTTCTCAAAAAAATTGGTGCATTATGACAAGAATATATAGAGAATATAGTAAAGTGGGTGTGGCCCACACTAATGGTGGGTTCACCTCTCAATGCACCAATTGTTAATCAGTCTTGATGGAGCGACCCCTAGATGGTCACCTGAAAAAATTACTGGGTGGGTGATCTTAATATATAATTTCACTATTCTTTAGAAAGCCAATAGAAGTACGTGCGAGAGTCCATTAAAAGTTTATAAATCAGGATTTGATATTTGGGTATGACCAATTCATCAGATGGTACACTGACAGAGGACTCTAATTGACGACCACACAGACCCATTTGTAGGAGCAAAGTAAGGTTCCGCAATCCATGTTGATCTTCAAACTTGAAAGAAGATTCAAGAAAAGTACCGTCGAAAGATGATCTATGGACATATTTTCCTCCGCTGTATTTGTCCTGTCCAAAACCTGAAACAAATATATGCCACATCCACATGACTCCAACCATGAAATTCGTTCAGAGAAAAGAAAAAGGAAAAAAACTAATAAAAAAATAAGAAAAAAATCATGAGCATAAATTTTTTGGGGGATTGATACAAAACCGTAAGCACAATGATGACAGTTAATCTTTAATACAAGTGAGTCGTCTTAAATTCTTAAAAACTTCCTTCACTTTATTTTTCCTCTTATATATTTTAATTTGACAAAAGTAACCCATTGACACACATGAACCATCAACTTTCACGCCTCTTGCTGTGAAACATGCTTTATACTTGCTAATTGTACTTTTCATGTTGATTTACTTAAACTCCCCATGAAAATCCCTTGAGTAGGGCTGTGAATGGATCAGATCCTATAATATCCAAATTTGATCCTATAAACATTCAACGGATCCAAATTTGATCCGAGACCCAGTGGATTATAATCGACCAATCCGAGTTCAAATCTAATTACTTAGTTAAGATTCAAATTTAATCCAAATCCAATCCAATTAATATTAAATTTCTGAAATTAATTTTTAAACGTATGAAAAGTTCATGAAAATCTTCATAAATGGTTGAAATAAAAGCAAGCATAGTATATATGCATTAAAAAAATATATTTACTCTATTAAATATCTATATAATAATCGAATCAACATAGATCCAAATTAATTTTATTACAATCAAATTCAAAAATCAAGATCTGTATCCTATCCAACGGATCTACAATCAGATCTAGATCCGCTCTAATCGAATCCGAATCCTAATCCGATACATTGACAACCCTACACTTGAGGGAATAGGGATAGCGATGTGATTATGAAATTGCCAATCTTCAACTTTCCGATTTTCTGTCAAATTGGAATTCTTGCTACCTACAAACTCTAGAGCAAAAAAAGCTGATTATTCTGGAGTTCTCTTCACAAATCTAACAAGGAAAGATCAGATGGAAGGAGTCAAGATTCAGGAATTTTCACCTCATGCCAGTCCAAGTATTTTGATTATAGATATAATGCTTGTGAAAGTTGTCACAACTGCAGATGGCCAGTAATTGTTCCAATGTTGAACACAACTATAAGAGATGTTACACAGACCTTTAAACGATCTTCCGTCAGAATGTGGTGGCATTTTCCATACACCAAGAGAAAGGACCATTATATGACACCATCTAAAACATGAGAATCAGATAACCTCAAGGTCATATGAGTGATAATGGCTATCACATTCAACTGAGGGCCCATATTAGCTAGTGTGTTAGTTCTCGAGCTAAAAAGGATAGTCGGGTTAAAGCAGGCCAGTTTGAGCTGAGCTAAGCCCAGTTATTGATTCCAAGAGTTAAATGGGGTGACTTTAGTTAAACAATATCGAGTCAGGCCCGGTTAGAAGTTTAGTAAATTGGGCCTCGAGTCTAAGCTCATAGGCCCTCCTGACCCATGGACACCCCTACTCATAATACAGCCTTCAGATCACTATTTTTTATTTTTTATTGGTAATGCATCATCATATATATAAATAAGGCAAAGAAAAATATAGAGGCTACTAAGGTTCACAAAGCAAATGAACCAAAAGAAGCAAAACTAGAGAGGTACATAAACAGGAAACAACTAAAAGATCAAGACGATAAAGCACTAAAAAATATCACAACTCAGAAAAGCCACTCCTTGTCAAAATCCTAGATAATAGAACACCAATCTCGAAATAGCTAACGAGATCTAAGTAGACTTGGTTCTCTGAGGAAGCCAGCCCATCGAGAACTCTCTTGTTACACTCAAAACCAAATAGATCACCAACCAACCATGGTAAGATAGTCCACACCACGGACTTAGGAGCTTCCAACCAAACCAATAGCTATCACAATAAGGAATCCCGCAAGATCTAGGAAAACCCAAACAATCCCCAGACGGAAAAGGAACTTAGAATTAGTCTATAAGTACTCCCAATATACTCCCAATTCTTAACCGTTTAACTCCATTATTAAACGGTTAGGATTAGAGATGATACGGTGTTAGAAAAGACAATATAAGCCAAATACACTCTTGGCCCTTAGTGGTTAGTTATAAACAATTAGGATTAGGGAGAATTTGGGAGTATATTTGGGAGTACCCATAAACCGACTCAGGAACTTAATCTAGATAACAGAAGCAAAAGGACAATGCAATAACAGGTGATTTACTGACTATTCTGTTTTCAAGCACAAAAAACAACAATTGACCATCCTCCACACTCTATTATTCAAATGAACGCACATGAAAATCTTGTCCAACAAAGCCGGCCAAAAAAAGAAGGATATTTTTTATGGAAAACTTGGGTTCCAAACATCCCAATGGAGAAAGGCAAAGAAGAACTGACTCGCAAAACTTAGTAGAAGGATCTTTTCTATTCCTAAACCATAGAAAATCCTCCATCCGCTAAATACATGAATCGACGACAAACTATTGAACCGAAAAGGTCTTCCACCTCCCAGTGTTGTATCATCATCATTATCATCACCAAGGTTGTCAAGCAACTATGCGACTTGAGACGAAAGATCCCATGGATATCTAAGGTGCCCAGGGCATGCCTAATGAACTCCTTGTAGCATAAAATCCCTCCAATATGATTTATATATGTTGTATTTCCCTAAAGGGGCTCTACAATTCATATAAATTGCAAAATATCTATTGTCAGTATGCATTTTGAGAGAACCATCATTAGAGACTTCTAGGAATAATAAACGAGGATTTTAAGTGCTGAGAATAAGAAAAATAAGAAAGAAAAAAAATGAAAACAACTGTCAAAATAAGGGAAAAAATCTATAAGGACGGTGTCAAACAAGAGAGACAGAGAGAAGAGGGAGAGTGTGAGATTGAATAAAAAACATAAAAATTAGCCTAACAGTCAAATGTGACTACCAAACAAGGAGGAAAGAGAAGAGGGAGAGTGGAGGAAAGCAAGAGTTCATATTTCTTCTTATTTCTCCTTTCTTCTTTTCGGTTATGCCAAAAAAAAAAAAACATAAAATCAGTAAAATATCCATAATTATGATACCTATACTTATTTAAATTATAAAAGACCTCTTTCAAAATATGAGTTTTTGAGAGCTCTAGGTCTAGAAGGATTATGGGACATTTAAAATCTTTTTTTGTTACTAGGCCGCCTAAACCCAGTTGTGCGTCTGGTCACCTAAACAATCGCCTCAGGAGACTTCTTTAGCATTAAGCAAAAAATAGAGGACCACATAATCCACCCACAAGCAGAGGGAGGAGAAAAGGAGAGATTAATTGGTCCACCCATTAAGTGAGACACCAGAAAAAATATTTAACATTCATATGGTCTATTTTTTCTTCTTTTATATGCAAACCCTTGTTTTGATGAATATGTAAACATTAACATATTATATGATAAAAAAATATGAAAAGCATATAAAATCATGGTAATAAAAATTGCTGAAACCAATACGTATTGGTTTCGGTTGAGCCTTATACGGTTTTGTACAGCCACATTTTTATACATGGTTCGTAAGATTCATCCAAAATCGATATGTATCGAACGACCCTTACCAATACATATCGACTTCGAACGTAAACTCATTCGAAGCTACTCATTTATATGGGTTACCGTAAAATTTTAAATACTTACATCTTTCATATTTCTCTCATTTTTCATATTTTACATTCCAAAATTCAAATTTCTTTTGAGTGTTTGTAATTTGTTTACTATTGTCTTTAAGTCACTTCCAATGACTTATTATCAATATGGTATTGGCCATTTAGTAATTTAATTGGCTACTTTGCTCATTTATAGCTTACATTTCTGCAATTCTACTTGGTCTTGACTCTTTAATGCATTATTTTATTTTTATTTTAAACGCAACGTTTGTATCATATGAAATCGATTTTTTTTTTGTTGACAAAACTCTCCATCTTCAAATAAAATAATTTTGGGTGCTGTTAGGCGCACGCCATTTTTTATGACCACACCCCATTAGTACAAATTACTTACTGTACACCATTAAATTCATAAAATTAGTTGTACACCCCAAAATTACAAAAAGTAGCTATAAATTTTATAACTACACACCACATAATTTTAGGCATGCTAATTTTTTTTTCTAAAACTAAGATTGGGTTGCTTAACCCTATGGGTGAGTGAATCTTAACCATAGTTGATGAGTGTTAAATGGACCAATGGGTTAGTTTTTAAACCTGTTTTTCTCTCCCAAACTCCTTCATCTTAACCCTATGAGTTAGTTTTTGACTTTTTTCAACCCTGATTTTCTCTTTGCAAACAAGTGGGATTCCTGTTTCATGGCTTTGTCAGCACCGTATTTGCTATATAGATGCTACGCAACACTTGTTTGAAGTATCAGCTAGGCTATCTCTTGTTCTAGGAGAAGAACAAATTCTTGCTCAAGTGAAACAAGTTTTCAAAGTTGGTCAATGAGTCGTGGGCTTTGGGAGGAACACTTGCAGGTTGTTCAAGCATGCAATCACCGCCGGAAAGCAGGTAAGCCAAGTCAAGCCACAAAATGCCATATCTTTAATTATCTTGCTTTAACCTAACAATACCCTAGATCTAGTTACTGGGTCACGATAATACCAATTGCTGGGTCCAAAATCCATTGATACAACTAGTTATTTGAATTGAAATAGAAGAAATTAAAGAAATCGTAGATTTGGAACAAACCGAACAACGGAGAAGTGGACTTTCACCCTGTGGTTGATTTGGATGGACAAGTAATAGAGATGAACTTCCCAAAAGAGGAGAATGCACTCCTCAATGAGTTGAGGACTGGTGTGTGGCTATTAAAATTGTTGAAACCTGAAAGTTTTAAAAAAAAAGTGGGGTGCGCCTAGCACCGGCCTAATTTTTTTATACTTTTTAAACAATAAAATATTAAATGTATCAAAATTTTAATAATAGCTGCCTAGGAGGGCAGTCACCTAAGCCCTGCAGAGAGCTCCTACTCACCTAGGGACTGCCTGAGGCAATGCTTTTAATAACCATGGTCATCACGATCATCAGTCATTAGTATTCAATGTTTTAAATAACGGTTTTGGTTTGCTTAACAGGTTTGACCGAAACATTTAGGTAACAGCGTAACATAACGGTTTCGATCATGACATGCAGACCGTATCACCCCACCATTTTGTAGATAAAAAATTAGAAAATAAAATTAAGAAAAAATGTTTAAATTTAACAAACAAAAACAAATGTATATTATGCATGAAAATACTTGTATATCATAATTAACACATAATGAGATAAAAATGTAAATGCATAACTCAAATCATCATTGATTTTATGTAAATTTCATGAATCTATGTTCTAAACTTTCTAATATACATTAACTAACAAATAATGATTAACAGTAGTTAAGAAATCTTATCCCATTAAAAAGGCCCAAATTGATTTTTTCTCCCAAAAATGGGTTGTGAAAATTCAAATTGTTGATTAATAGCATAGATATTTATGATCCAAAAAAAAGATGAAGTGGTTATAATTGGCTTAAGAGGAGAAAGAAAGTGAAATTTTCAAAAGAAATAAGATAGAATGAGTTTCTAAAACTCATGATATGTAATATAGTTTCAAACAATTTATAAGAGTCATTAACATAACATGGCTTGTATCGATTACAATATTACCGAAACCTTTACATAACGGCCGTTTAATAACATTTTCAACAAGATTTATTACCATTTTAGTGTCGACAGTGTCGTATCTTAATTATTTGGGGTCGACGGGTCGTTGGGTCGGTAATAAATTATGTTCATCCCTTTCGTATTATTAAAAGCCATAACTTCAATCTATGTGTTAGCATATAATTCCTCAAATCTCAATCTACGCTATTGTTTGCCTTCCCCTCACCTTTTTTGAGCCTTTAAGAGGGACTAATGCACTAATACCACTGGTTCACCAATTCACTCATGCATAGAGTATTTTATTGCTATTACGATATTCTTTGAGGCGTAGTTATCTTCTTTACCTGTTGGAGATGTTTTTTGAAGAGCCTTCAAATTGAGAATGATAGTGAGGACTCATAAAACCCATCAAGATTTTGAGGGCAGTGAGCTTTAACCTAAAACCCATCAATCAAGACATCTTCCAGATGAAGTCTAAGAATTGCTAAGAAATATTAAATATGGCTCAAATTCTAGCACAAATTTTACTCAATCACCCTATACCAACCAATTTCAACACTATTTTAACCTAAAACCCATCAACCAAGACGTCTTCTAGATGAAGTCTAAGAAGTGCTAAGAAATATCAAATACAGCTCAAATTCTAGCACAAACTTTACTCAATCACGATGTACTTAACATTATTGTATGAATTCTCCTCAACAAAAGAAATCAATAAATATGCTCTAACCCAAACTTGATTAATTAAGAATAAAAGGACAAAAAAAGGCACCTGGATGTAGGGCTGTCAACGGATCGGATTCAGACCGGATCTGCCTAGATCCGAATCCGATCCGATTAAGAATCCGACTAATCCGAATCCGATCCGAGATCCGTCGGATCATGAAGTAACCGATCCGAATCCGATCCGATTATATATCGTCCGATCCGAATCCGATCCGATCCGAGTAAGGTTATTTAAAAAAAAAATAATCTATTTTAATAATAAAAAATCTAATAATACCTTAATTAATACTAATTAATGTTAATTTTTTTAAAAATTAATATTTTATACATAGAAAATCTAAATAATATATTTAAAATAATTAAAAATTATTATTATTATCGGATCGGATTTTAATCGGATCGGATCACCCTATATCCAGATCCGATCCGATTATAATCGGATTCCACCGATCCGATCCGACGGATCACATATAGGGTCCAAAGTCCGGCTAATCGGATCGGATTCGGATCGGATCCGGATCATGATCCGGTCCATTGACAGCCCTACCTGGATGAAAGGATTGGCCTTTGAAGATGAAGCGATGACAGAGGAAGTGGACTTGAGACCGCTTAACCAATTGAGGAGTGGATTGGAGGTATTCACTTCAAAAGGAAGATTGAGATCAAAGATGACTACAATCTTCCCCACAAGGGATGGAGGAGATAAACCACCATGAACTAGTCCTTTTTTCATGCAGAATATGCAAATTAGAGTCGGAGTAAAGGATTACATTGTAGTCCATAGCAACGTAGTTAAGGTGTCTAGGCAACGCCCAGGAAATTAGGCTTGCCTAGGTGCTAAAATAATTAAACTATATAAATATATACATACACATCACATATATAAGAGATATAATTAGTTTAAAATTTTCAACTTCTAAGGCGGTTTTGACGTTGGATGTTGCTTTTTAAGTTTAAAGCACCACCTATATCCTAAGATAGTGCTTTTAAACTTAGAAAAAGTTCCAATTACATCTTAGAAATTGGATGGTTCAAGGAGTAATTAAAAATTTCAAATAAAAATCATCATCCATAATGAACAACAAAAAAGTAATAATACCAACAACAACAAAAATTGTGTCCATAACTCCACATCCACCATTCCACCAAAACATCACATAAAAATTATATTACAATCATTCATTATCATCGTCGAGAATGTAATTCAACAGAGCTTCATCCTCTATGTCGTCATCACTCCCTTCCAAGTCATCCTTATTTTCCTCGATGTATCGTTCTTCTTCTCCATCTGTCTCATCTGACTCAAATAATGGTTCTTCCTCAGCCACCCTTCGTGAGCTTTTCCCTCTCGACAATTGTAATCTACAGCTAGTATGTCGTGCACATTGTTCATTAACACCAAAAGCCTTTGCAACTTGGTCACATGACAAATCATCATCCTTATGCACTAGTTGTTCTTGCATACTTCCAGTAAGCCACTCATTGCATTCATCAATGTCCTGCAATGTGATAGAGTCTAACGAGTCCCTTTTCTTGAACCGCTTTATCAACTTCTGATTATAACGAACATAAACCAGATCATTCAACTTATTTTGCTCTAATTTGTTCCTTTTCTTCATGTGCATCTGCAAAATTGAAATTTTTTTACTATAAATATAAGATTTGCAAAATATGTAAATTATAAATATAATAAAAATAAATAAATAAACATTTATACAAAAAAGGCATATCTCACTCACATGCTCAAAGACACTCTAATTTTGCTCACAATGACTTACACTGCAAGTCAAGCCAAGGATTCAACAGGCAAATCGTTGTGCATTAGGGGTTGAACTCCCATGTCGTTTCCACCATTCAGCTACATTAGATAAGAAAAAACTAATTTCAAAACATAATATTAATTAAGAACATAATAGATAAATAATTAAACTAGGAATTGATTATAATGTAAAAACCTGGTGATAATGTAGCCCTCTATTGGATCGCTAGAGGCCTTCCAAAAAGGCCTTCAGCATTTCCATAAGCTATTAACTCCATCATTATCTTGTCTTGTACATCCAAGTCTGCAACTAGCCTCTCAAAAGCGTCCAACAATCCACTCATAACCTTTTCTCAATAATGAATCTCTTTGTTTTTGTAAAAAACATCGGATTGAGGTAATATCTAGCAGCATGAAGAGGTTGATGGAATTATACATCCCATCTTTTGTCAATAATATCCCATATCGGCTTCTTTAATTGTTTCTTTAGCTTTGTCCATAGCTTCATAAATGTACCTCATAGGGGATCTCTTATCTCTGTTAACCAATCTTAGGACACGAACTAATGGAATTGTGATATTCAATGCATATACAATGTCTTTCCAAAAAGAACTAAACAAAACAATCTCCATTGCTTTTTTTCCATTCAAATCGCAAGGCCATTTCGATTTATTCCACTCATCACAAGTGGATACCTTTCTTAAAACATCTTCTTTTTGTGGATGCTTTGCAAAGTAAGAAAGTTGTTGTAAATCTTGTGTCGGCCGAACAATTGAGATCACATTTTTTTGTATGTATCCTCATCAAATTCAACACAAAACTATGATTATATATGAAACCACTCAAGCTAATTGTTTTCTCTAATAATCCCTTCATTCTAGGAAGCCCACAAATGTCCTTGAATATAAATTTAATGCAATATGCAGCACAAGGTATCCAAAATAAATGAGGTCGCTTCTCCATTAATAATCTTCCAGCAATTGCATATGTAGAAGCATTATTAGTAACAACTTGGACTACATTTTGCTCACCAACCTGCTCTACGTATGAATCCAACAGTTCAAAAAGCTTCAACCCCGTCTTCATGAACGCTGAGGCATTTACAGATTCTAAAAACACTGTGCCAAAAGGACTATTCACCAAGAAGTTTATCAAAGTCATACTCCTCTTGTTTGTCCAGCCATCAGACATAATAGTGCATCCATATTTTTCCCACGACTCTCTAATAGTTTGTAGTAAGTCATTAGTGTAGGCCACTTTTGTCTTAAGTAATGGAAATCTCAGCACATGATAATTTGGTGCTTTCATCCTAGGACCGAACTGCCCAAGTGCTTTAACCATTGTTTTGAAACTCTTTAAACATACATGATACAACACTGAATGGAATCCCTGCCTGATAGAACCAACGTGCAACATATTGGCAGGCCTTCTCCCGCTCAATCTTCTTGGTCACACTCACAAGTATAACTTGCTTTCCTTTCTTTTTCTTATAAGATTCTTCCGAACTTTGCACTAAAAAATTGTCCATTTGACACTTCCTCTTGAGAGGCCTTGCCCCTCCACTTGAGTTCAAGTTTACTGTTTTTGGTTCTTCAGAATCTTCTTCCAAACAAACGTCTAATTGCTCTACCAATTCTGAATAAATCACATCATTCGCACTCTTTTTATCCTCAGATATTGAAGTTTGAGCTAGATAAGCTCGACCCTCATCCCTTACGGGCTTCCGGACATCGATGACATTTGGCCACATTCCCACTATACTGAGCAAGATGCATCTCCAACTGGTAGAAACCAGCATTAAAAGTCAAGTTACAGAAATTGAACACCTCCAGATTTTGATTCCATCTTTATAACATTTTGATTCCATCTTTATAACATAAAAGAGATCCAAATTAGCCATTAGATAATGCATTTAAAGAAATGAAGATTATTATGTATTTGTATTTTGTAATGCATCCAATAGTAATTTTTTATCTTCTACAATATGTATATGTATCCCTATTCTTATCTTTTTTTCTTTCTTTAATACATCCTCATGGCTCATTCTTATCTTTTTCTAATTTAACCTTCCATTTGCACAGAATTTGGCAAACTAAAGGAAGAAGTTGTTGTACGAGACTACATTAGCTCAGCTATGGTCCATATGAAAGAATTCGATTCATATGGAGCTCTATATTAGGAGTTTATTATAAACCGAAGAAAATAAAACAAAATAATCACTTGAAGCAGTGTGGAATTGTTGATGCATCATTGAATTATTAATAGAATATAAGAATAAGCAAATATCAATTGTTGTTCGTGTGGGTTTCAATTCTAATTATTTTAGGTGGAACCCACAATTATCAATTTGTTGATTATTTCAAGTCTAACCAATTATTGATTATTTCAATTCTAAGCACTTCCTTCTTCACTTGCAATGCATGAGAGAGAGATGAAGGTGAATGTTTAGAAGATTTTGAACATGAAAGAAAAAGAGAAAAAATTTGAGGTCATGCTAGCATGGGCTATCCTTACCTATTGTAAATATATGCAGAGGTAGTGGGTAATAGGGCATTGCCAATAGCAATACAAGCAATCATCTAATTAATAATTATACAACTACGTGTGGATGAAAATTAAAGTCATTGGCTTTGTTGATGACCACATGATGTCCTAGCATCCAAGCCATTTATAGCTTGATCTTTTATGCCTATTAATTGACTGCATAGGATAAATGGTTACAATATATTGGATCGCCATATTATATTTTGAACAATATAATTTGAAACTTGTGGATTTTCATATCTATAATTGTATTATGGCTTGAAAGAAGGCACACGCCATGAATCATAAAGCAAACTAGATAATTAGCATATAGAAAGCTACCGTTCAAAAACAACAACAATAATAAACAAAGGCAGTTTGATGGCAAAGATGCTTACTCGGACATAGCAATTCAAAATTAAGAAAGAGAGCAAAAATATGCAGCCAAATGGTGGAATAAAATCATATGCAAGCAATCCTTCCCATTGTTGCCAACCAATTATACATAGAGAGATCATATCGTCATCAATATCTTCAAGAGGAAGCGCCTACCTGGATTTCAGGTTATGAACTCTTCCTAACTATATGCTTACATGAAGAGTGGCCAAGCCATACATGAATACTAGATCAAATACAAATCATGGGCAATCTCATTATCAATATGTAATAAGTAAAGGGTTCCCCAAAATACTCCTAATTTCAAACTGCCGGCCACGTAATTAAATGTCGAGAGGATTTTGTTCTTCATAGTATTTCTCCAAAGTAAAACAATGTCCTTTATTAATGGTTTCATTGATCTTATTATATTTTGATTTTCTTTTACGTATATATATATAGTTTGAAAACCTAAACCAATCAAGCATTGATCAAAATCGAATATTTATCTATAATCTGAAACGAACACCACTAATAACTTGAGGAGAAACACAAAACCCTAGAAGGATCGAACCTGAGCAACAACAGCGGCAATTGACATCCCTAGAGGAAGCGCAAGCGCCTGGACATCGCTATCACTGCGGCGACCACCACCAACGGATACTTTCGGGATCCGGCGTTTATTTGTTACAAGCAATCCTTTCTGTTGAGAAGATGAAGAACACGAAGAACATGAAGAACCATAAACAGAAACACCTCCTGGTACTCTCTTCTTCTTCTTCTTCTTCTTCTTAATAATCCCTCCGCCATTCTCGACGGATCTCGAGGTCTGATAAGGAGAAGGAATGAGCTCTGCATTTAAGGCCGGTAATGGAAGCTCGGCCACCGGACTGGAATGTTTGACGATCGAATCAACGGCGAGGAAGTCTCCATCTTTATCGACCTCGACTTCTTTGGTGAAACCCTCTTTATCAGATTCGAAAGCTTGTGAAGAAATATCCATTGAAGAACGGAATAGATATACAGAGGGCAAAAAAAGAAAGGATAAATAGGGCAGACTGTGAAATCTAAATCATAGAGAGAGAGGGAAAATAGAAATTTTGGCCTTTGGGGGGATCTCTATCTAAGCAAGCACCGCATAAAGTGGGTTGTTCTGTTTTTACACACGAAGACAAAATAGAATGATTTTTTTTTTTTTTTTTTTTCATCTCATTATTTTTATTAGCGGGTGGCACGTGACGTGAGAGTGAGGGGAAGGAATTAACCATAGTTAATAAGAGTTAAAAGGGACAATTGAACTCTCCCGAGTTCAATTGGGATTGGCTGTGATTCTATTATTTAAATAGATAGATGACCAAGGGGTAGTTTGGGAATTAAAGTAAAACATTAAATCAAAGTTTTATTTTATATAAGGGTAGATTGGGAATTTCAGAAAAATCAGGCTGCGCCTGGCTCTCGCATTATAATAGTAAAGATTTTATCTTTGGGATTTTTTCCTAAATACACCCAAGATTTCTTGAGACCCCTAAAATACACCCAACTTTTAAAAAGTTCCTTAAATACATCTCAAAGTTTTTTTTAAAGTATATTATACCCTTTAACCAAAATATTAAAAAAAAGGTAAAGGAAAGAAACTCTACCACAGTATAACTCTCCTCCCCACCTCTCTTCTTCCTCAACATTGCTCCCGTCTCACTCCAGCGACGCCACAGTCTCACGTCACCGTCTCCCGCCATTGTTCTACCGTTAGATCCCATGGTAGTTAGTGTTCTCATGGGTTCTCCTATTTGTCCATCATCACACCAGAGTTTTTCTCGAGACCTTTCGCCGACCACCTTCGTTGTTCGATCTCGGCGGTAATCTCCGGTTGACCCTCTCTGGCAGCCCCTCTCCGGCGACTATGGTATGCTTCTCTCTCTTCTCTCTCCGACTACGGTGGGTTCTCTCTCTTCTCTTCTCTCTCTTTTCTCCAACTATTATAGTTGCATATTTTTTCATTACAATTATATTTCAAAAATCAGTCATTTTACAATTCTGATTTTGAACTTGTAAATGCCAGTGTTTAGTCTAGGGTTTGTAGAGTTTTATTTTCAAGTCTAGGGTTACAAAGTTAATTTGGAAATTATCTTGTAAAGATTTGCAGGGTTTTTTTTCCATAATATTTGAATCATGCTAGATTGATGGGGTTGAATTACATTGGTTTTTAATGGCAGTTCTCACTTCTTACTTTTGTTTGGTATCTCTATTTGGTGATGGGTAGTGTGAATTTCTATTGCATTTGGTGAATATGAACTTGCAGTCCTATTTTTCTGTAGAGAATGTGTGTAAAGCTTTTTAAACCTTTTATATGTTTGTTCAAATGCCTAAACGAAGAATGCTAATTAAACCTTTTTGAGTGTTTTCCTAGTTATTGATGCATTATGTCAACCACCTACTTGCTAACTATTAGAACTTGATTCAGAGCTTATTTGTTTAAACATAACTTGCTTAGTTAACTCCCCCCCCTCCTCATACCACACTACTCGAACCCATAGTCATAAGGTTGATGGTCAACCTTTGAACCATCAGAGCAAGGGGAGTACGGTGCTTAGTTAACTCCAGTAGGCTCCGAATACTAAGTTTTTTTGGCAAGTTCCAATGAATATATTTTGGAAAATAAAGATCATTCTACTGACAAAGTAAAGATGGTGACAAGGTTTTTCATAAATTCAAAGTTTTATTTGGGTCCCAAAATCAGTTAAGAAAAGAGAGAGTAATGAACTTGCCCCAAAAAAATGGATCAAATTGTAAATTGAGGTGATCTCTTCAACTTCATATAGATCATCTTTGAGATTTATCACTCTCTTGGGTATGTTCCATGTTTGATATTGGTAGTGATTAGTTGTATCTACAAAATAAAATCTTAGGCAAGTATTACTTTTATCTCAATTTCAGAGATACAAGCAGCCAAAACATCACTAAATCTATGCTAGTTGCTCATCTCAAACAAGTAGTTCCAAATATTTGTTATTGTGTATCTCTATTATGTATATCACTTATACTCATCTACCATCTTGTAGTTAAGGGGTCCATGTACTTGTGGTAGTCACATTTACATATCTAACACATACAAACAGGAATTTTGTAGCTTTGAATCCTCACTGTTAGTCCTGAATTATACTGAAAAATGATTTTAAAAAATGATCCTAGAGAGCGAATTATGGTATTCCCTGACTTTATCATTAGTGCAAATGAAACAACTTATGTTTGTGTTTCAAGTCCTTGTTGGAATTGGTTCCATAAGTATGAAAATAATTAAAATTAAATCTGTAGAAGTTTATGCATTTGGTTTATGTAAGTAATCTTGAACTGAACTTGATGATTGTAAAATTTATTTTTACAATCCCTGTAAGTTATTATGTTCTAATTTTCTGATATCTACTAGCTTAATGCTTTAAATGAGTTTTAATGCTTTCCAAAACCTTCAAAAGTGATCATTCGTGAGGAATAACTGCTAATCACCAATCAATCTGATTTGCTTTTTCCTTATAGATGTTCACCCTGACTCTTTTTGTGAGAAATTGGGTCCGAAGTATGCTTCTGTTCCAGTTGGTGAACTCTACAGGATTTTTTTGAGGACCTTCTTAGGTATACTTCCTATAGATACCCGAGTATTGTGGTTAGTTCCATCTACTTTGTCCCAAAGAAAGTTTCATAGATTTGAGGCTTGGTCTCCACTTGTAGTAAGCCAATGACTGCTTAAAGAGCTTGCATGTATAATATTTATAAGTATTTTTTTGTTTTAGGTGTATACTAGTAATTTTATTAATTTAATGGTGTGCAGCCAATATTTTTTTAATAATGGTGCAGTCATCAAATATTGGTGTGCATCTAACACCACCCTATATATATTTATTCTCTTCGAGCTTTTGTGGACTGGTGTGGATTGTTGTGTTTTGAGATTGTTTATTCTTAGCAATCGATTCGCAGTCATATAAAACACCTCATTTAAATTTCCTCCAAATTAAAATGGTTTTTCTTGAATTAGCTTTCAGAGTTGGGTTTAAGAAGAAACGATCTCTTCTTCGTGTTATAGTTGATCGCGATTTTTTTATCATCTGGTTATAGTTGATCGTGTTATGAAGTACATTGATCTCTTATGTAGCAATCTTCCCGTCGATTTTGATCCGGTAAGTTAAGATACATGTGTTTATATTTATCATCCATATTCTATTTTGGTTATGACTTGCATTTTGTATGTTAACTTTCAGAAAAATTCTACAAACTTCAGGAAGACAATTACATTTGACTGTTTGAAGCACATCAAGCAGCGAGGTCCTCAATAGTATTGGTAGAGGGGAGTGGTTGTCACATATGGGCTCCCAAAGCGATGCTGGAAGCACATCAAGCAGCGGGGTCGTCAATAGTATTGGTTGAGGGGAGTGGTTATCATAGATGAGCATGAATGAATGTATTTATGCATATTTGTAGATGCTTAAGATAATGGGGGAATTTTTTCATTCTATGTTTTTTTTACCGTGATTTTTTTTACTGGATCGTTTATTACGGTGTATATGATCTTTAAATTCAGGTTTAAATCCGAGTATCAATTGTGGTCTTTTTTTTTACCGTGATTTTTTTCACTTGATCGTTAATTAGGATGGACATGATCATTAAATACAAGTTTAAATTTGAGTATCAATCGCAATCTGTTTTTTTTTTTACTGTGATTTTTTTCACTGGATCGTTAATTAGGATGTACATGATTGTTAAATACAGGTTTAAATCCGAGTTTCAATCACGGTCTGTTCTTTTTATCGCGATTTTTTTCACTTGATCGTTAATTAGGATGGGTATAATCGTTAAATACATGTTTAAATCCGAGTTTCAATCGCGGTTGGTTTTTTTTACCGTGATTTTTTCACTTGATCATTAATTAGGATGTACATGATCGTTAAATACAGGTTTAAATTCGAGTTTCAATCGTGGTCTATTTTTTTTATCGTGATTTATTTCACTTGATCGTTAATTACAGTGGACATGATCTTTAAATACAGGTTTAGATCAACAAAAAATACAAGTTTATATTTCAATTTTCAACAGAAAATACAGACTCATCGGCATAGTCATCAATCATATCCTCATACTCATCGGCATAGCCATCCTCTACAACCAAGTCAGATCGATCATCAACTTCATTAGGAAATGAGTTCGGCACAAAACTAGCATAGTCGCTGTAACCACCCAACTGTTGATCATTCGACGCTCCTAACTCAACAACAAATGAAGTCTTGTATTTGTACTTTGGTGCATTTTAGTTACGAGTTGCTTGTATATAATTTCATTGCTCACAATTACGCATCTTGAGACTCCACCTTTGTATGAGAACCTATCATTTTTCATATACTCATTCACCATCATAAAAGCAAACAATAGATTTTATGGTCATTACTTGCAAATATAAGAACATTTATGCATTAATAAACATATAATAAGGGTAAAATCATAAATAAAAGACATTAGGACACTTAATCCATTTCTACACTTAATCTGTTTTTAAGATCGTTAATTAGAGTGCAGTGCTATCAATTGTGAATTTTTTGGAAATGTCACCATCAATCGCGAATTGCTAGAAAACTTCAATAGCAAAATGGTGGACAAATCAGGATCAACCGCAAAATATTCTCGATCAATCAATGGTAATGCTTAGACGCTAACTTGTCACGATCGACTGACCGCAAACAAATCAAAATAAAGATTGATCGCAAATATTTTGATCCGATCGTGATAATTATATATTGATTGTGAGTTTCTGTAAATGATCGTGAAAATCATAAATACGATCTTCTTCAACATCTCGAGTTCAAATCATTCAAGATGGAGGATCCCTCCATGGATCCTCCATTTTACTTTAAAAATTCTTTTATTAAATAAAAAAAATGACATAAAAATAGGAGAGTGAATGATAGAAAGAAATTGGAGAGAGGAAAAGAGAATATAGCATAACTTTCATCATACAAAAATAGAGAGGAGGGATGATGAGAAAACTGACCACCACGGGATCTAACGGCGAATCAATGGTGGGAGACGGCGGGCATGAGACTGTGGCATCGCCGGAGTGAGACAGGAGCAATGGTGAGGAAGAAGAGAGGTGGGGAGGAGAGTTACATGGTGGTAGGGAGAGTTTCTTTCCTTTACCCTTTTTTTTAAATTTTGGTTAAAGGGTATAATTGACTAAAAAAACTTTGAGGTGTATTTGGTGAAGTTCTTAAAAGTGGGGTGTATGTTGGGGGTCTCAAGAAACCCTGGGTGTAATTAGGGAAAAATCTCTTTATCTTTTTGTACAAAAATAGGAAAAACAATTGAAAAATATACAACCGAAAAGTTGAGGTAACATTGCTCTTGAAAAAATTAGGTTCCTGCACATGCCAAGTGCTTACCCGTCTATATCATTTAGGTTGTGTTTGGATAAACTTCTAAATTGACTTCTATTAACTTTTGGCTACAAAAAGTCAAAAGTCGATAGAAATCATGTTTGGTTATTTACGTTACTTTTGACTTTCTATGAAAATCAAAAGTCAATAAAATTTAGAAAAATAATTTTTCTAGGAAGCTAACCCAAGGAAACTTATGTGGAAAGTCGATATTTTAACTTTTCCAAGAGTTATTTTTCTTGAAAGTTCTCCTAGAGAAGTCTTCTTCCCGATCTTTCTCTTATTAGAATAGTCTATCCAAACATGCTCTTACCCTAGAAGAAGAATAAAGAAAGAAAGAAGAAAAAGATAACTCCTCGTTTGCTACTAATAGATATATGTATTTTTTTCCCTGAATTCTATGTAAACTTAAATCTAACAAAGATTAAACTGAAACGTCACCTACAATGGAGATTCTAAAAATGGATTTTTGATGTCCAACTCTGTGAACCTCATCGCCGTTTCATCAACATCAAATACAAGACCTTCCATGCGCCTTTGTAGTAGGTGGTGCATTGCCTGACCACACTAAGTAATATTTGGAAAATCATACAAATGCCTGAATCATGACTGCAACCACAAACTCTTCATCTTGGGATTAGCCTCCAAGTTCGACTTTATAACTAAAAATCACTCATTTATTATGCATTTGACTAAAGGTTGAGCCTTTTTAAATCCCTGTAATTGGAGTTTCTCTTTCCCTTTCTTCTATTTCTCTAATTGCACCTTCTCTCTCTCTCTCTCTCTCTCTCTTTATATATATATATATTAGAGGAGGTGACTAGTCAGCCTGATTGATTATATCTTATAGTCAGCTCACCTCCTCTATACCGTTAGATCTCAAACAAGGACAACGGTTAAAAGAACCTTTTTTAATCTCATTTTCGTATTACCAAAAATACCCTTTTTAAGTGTAGCTAGACACATTTGCTCTTCCTCTTCTTCTCTAACCCCTCATCTTTTTGTTGTAGAAATTTAGGATTTCATACCTCATTCTCTTTTCTCTCTTCTCTTGGATGATCCACCACTTAATCTCATTCTCTCCTCTCTCTTCTTCTCCAAGATTAAAAAAGCCTTTTTTTTTCCTGTGAAACGATCCACCATTGATGGGGCATAGAGTTCTCTGCGTTCATAAATTTTGTGAAAAGGATGGAGCTATTAAGATTTCTTCTCAAAAATATTTTGTGAAAAGATAGTTTTGGTTTAGATGGTTTCACCCAGATTTTTTTCCCTTGTGAAACGATCCACCATTGATGGGGTGTGGAGTTCTTTGCATTCATAAATTTTGTAATTTTGATGTGGCTATTAAGATTTCTTCTCAAAAATAGTTTTGGTTTAGATGGTTTCACCCAGATTTTTTCCCCTGTGAAACGATCCACCATTGATGAAGCATGGAGTTCTCTGCATTCAAAAATTTTGTGAAAATAATGGGGCTATTAAGTTTTGGTTTAGATGTTTTTACCCATATTTTTTTTTCCTGTGAAACGATCCACCATTGATGGGGCATGGAGTTCTTTGCGTTCATGGCTTTGCAAAGCTTGGTATCTGCCCAATAGGTGTGAAGAATTCCAAAACTAATCTTAAACGAATCATCACTTCCAACTTTAAATGGTCTTGAGTCCTCATCACTTCAAGCTTAACCCACTCTGCCCATCACTCAGCCACTCCCACTCCTTGCAGCATGTACAATTTTTGTCATCTTTAGATGGTCTTAAGGTCAACTTTAGATGGTTTTGAAAAAAAAAATTAAAGTTTGAATCTGTCACAAATTCACAATTTTTGAAAGTGTTCGAGAAGAAGAGAAAGAGTCCCGACATTTTTTAACATGTCTACACTTATAAAAAAAAAAAGGTTATTTTTGGTAATACGAAAATGAGATTAAAAAATGTTCTTTTAATCTTGACCCTTGTTTGACATCTAACGGTATAAAGGAGGTGAGCTGACTATAAGGTATAATCAGCCAGGCTGACTAGTCACCTCCTCTATATATATATTTCTTTCACTTTTACCTTCACAGAGGTGGGAGATACAACCATCTTTATTTTTGGCATATTGAATATGCAAAATAATAATAAAAAACATTAATTAGATATGAATCGAAAAAACGGTTTCAATGTATCGCAAATATTTTTTATATATCGGAAAAAAAGTCGATATCAAAATGTTTGATGTACCACTAATCGATATTTTTTATAAAAATCAAAATTGATGTACCACTGATAAAAATCAGTTTGATGTACCACTAATTCTTTTCAATATATGTTATAACATTTTCGATACATCGAAACTGTTATTCAAAATGGAGAATCAATGGATAAAATTTTTGATATATTGTAACTTTTTGACAAATCGAAAAATTAGTTTGATATACCTAAATTTGTTTTCGATATCTTGAAAGAAAATATCCTCTTGAAATGTATTAGGATTATTTTGTATCAAAAATCTATTTTTAGAGATCTCCATTGTGAGTGATGTATTTTGGTTTACTCTTCGTTAGGTTTAAGTTTACCTAGAAATTGGGGAAAAAAATGCATAACGATGTAACTAGCAAGCGATAAGGTATATTCTTCTATGGTAAGCGATACATGGTGTATACCGGAGATGTATTATTAAGTGTGGAATGATGATATTTTGGTGTTTAGTCAAATAACTCCCACACGTGTAAGCGCTTGGCACATGCAAGAACTTAGAAAAATAAGTCTCATAAAGCAAGTTACTTTTAGGGGTTTTTCCAAAAGGGGAAAATTATTGTCCTAAATTGGGTTTAGTCTAGGGTCAGGCCGTAAGGGCGATTAAGGCTATCATTTCCCTTCATGAGCCGTGTTAACCCCATTCTCATCTTTCGCTATTCTCATCCAAAAATAAACACTTGTCCACACTTTGAGTTAAAATCCAACACCTATGGCCTTTGATAAAACTAAAAATAAGAGTTTATTGGCATTTTTTTACTAAATTAAACTTTTATTTGGTAATAAGACTAGTTTATAATATTTTAGTGATGTCTAAATATTTTAACAATAAATGATTTTACCGTTTATTCAATAAACCAAAAACCAACACTTGTCCTCACTTTGAGCTAAGAACCAACAACATCTATGGGCGTTTGATAAAACTTAAAATAAGATCTTCTTGACTTTTTTCTACTAAATTAAACTTTTATTTAGTAACAAGATGGTTTGATAATATTTTAGTGATGTCTAAATATTCAATGATCCAAAAACTAACACTGGTCCTCATTTTGAGCTAAAAACCAATAACACTTATGAGTGTTTGATAAAACTTAAAATAAGAGTTTATTGACGTTTTCGACTAAATTAAGCTCTTATTTAGTAATAAGATTGTTTAATATTTTAGCGATGTCTAAACATTTTAGCAATAAATGATTTTACCACTTATTTAATAAGCAATCTAAAGCTACTTTTTGAAAAATACCTTATATTACTTATATAGACAATGTCAATTTTCAGATCATTATATCACTTATTAGATAAGTTTTATCAAACACTCGGTGTTAGTATTTGGTTGAGAGTAAGGAATGCCTCAGAGTAGGGCTAGGCGGCTAGCACGCCTTTATCCTTAATTGGCAAATCGTCCTCCAACTTTTGAGAAACACTTGGAATCCTCTAGGATTAAGGTTATGTATGCCAAGTTGACATGTGCTCCATTAATTATAGTTTACTCAATTGTAGAAACCTGAATTTCCCTTTTATAGAAATTGGAGCCATTTACATAATGAACATGGGTACGTGATAATGTCTTTTAATAATGAGTTTTGATTGGTCAAGGTCAAATTAATGTTACATTATATGTTTAAGGGTTTTGGTCAAAGAAACAAAAGAAAAATTGGCAAAACAAAATAAATTAGCAGAACTCACTCGTGCGAGATTTCAGCCCGCTAGAGCGAGTTCAATCAAAACAGGAAAACAAAAAATAGGAAGAAACTTGCTAGAGCGAGGATCAACTTCGCTCGAGCAAGATCGTCAGGAATGCAACTCGCTAGAGCGAGATAAACAAGCATGAGCACAGTGGAGTTTTTAAGGAGGAAAGCCACTGGAGCGAGTTTCAACCCCGCTCAAGCGAGTTTGCCCAGAATAGTCCTGCTTTTAGTAACCCAAACCGCCAACTTTCCTGTTTGATCCCGCTCTCAAACCTCGGTTTCACAATTTGAGAGCGGATTTGGGTATAGAGTGCGGTTTTCTAATTTACAAATCGTGATTTTCCGATTTACAAAGCGTGATTTCTGGTTTTCCGAGATGAAATTTGTTTCACTCTCATGAGAAAATGATGTAAGTCTTTTCATACATTTTTTGTTTTTCATTTAATCAATTGACATGTGTCAGTAGACACTTGCTACTTTTGTAGCTTGTGTAATAGACTCGTAGCTTGTGTCAGTAGACACTTTGCAAGGATTTTGTACCTCGTGTCAGTAGACAATTTAGGATGTTTTTCAACATTTTGTTATTTATTTATTTATTTCTAATTTCAGTTTTTACCTTTTATTTTAACACTCATACTGTCCACAAGAGGTTCGACAATTTGCGTTTACGATAACTATAGTTAAGTTATTTCCTATATATATATATATATACCGGATCTCCGGAGGCGCTCTCGACCCTATCCTAAAATAAAATTTGACGTTCTTGCTCCCACTCCCCACTCCTGCTTTGGTTACTTAGGTCCCGCTAGAGTGTGCGAGAAAAATTCCCGCTCAAGCGAGATCGCATGCAAAACAGTAAAACATGATTTTTTTTGGAAATTATTAGGGTTTAAGACCCCAACCCTATAAATAGACCTTTATTCGTGGGTTTAAGGTTTTATTAGAGTTCTAAACCAATTTGGAGAGAGATGAGAGAAAACTTAGGGTTTTCAAAGAGATTTTGCTTGAAGAGGAAGGAAAGCTGGGAGATCGGCTCAAGAGAGGATTCTCAAGTGATTGATCATCGGGAAACGATCTTGAAAGGTCAATATACTTGTCTAGCCTAACTTTATTATGATTTTGGTATGTTTGAACATGATTGAACATGATTTTTTTTTTAATAGATTGAACATTGATTATTAGGTTATTAATATGATTATGCATGGATTGTCAAATTTTAAGCATGAAATAGGATTGTGTGCATTTATGGGCTTCGACAAGTGTTATTTTGATTGTTATGGTGTTATTGTTCAATATTTAACCTCATTCATATATTAGATTGATATTTGGGAGTTTTTATGTCGCAACCCAAAATATCCCCTATGAGTTAGGGATACTTTGACTCGTGATGTGTTATATCCGATGCCAAACTATTCTGTAAAAATACTCAAGGCATAACATAGTAGAAACATAGAATAGTGTGGAAGCGTAAACTTAAAATTTTCTTTTATACATATGACTGTATTCCAAGTTTGTACAATAATAAAACCAAAACAAGAGTTGACATGCCCACTCAATCAATATGCAACTGTAATCTATCTCACTCACTCTCAATAATATTCAGGATAAGGCCACTTGTCAAGGTTCCTATCATCTTCTGGCTAAGCCTCTGTGGGCTCCTCTTCAACGTAGTCCTCTTCGACCCAAGGACTGGGATCACAGATGTCGAACAGACCTGCCGACATAAAATGTACGGCTGAGCATGGAATACTCAGCGAGCACAAACTACTGGCTAACAATGTTATAATAACAATAATATCTTATGCATGTACTTAAAAGGAATACAATTCATAAATTCATGCTTAAAACGCATAATAGAAAATCATTCGTCAAATCTTATCTTTCGTGAAAAACAAAACACCTTGTATAAGCCTTATGAGTTCTTATGAGCCTTGTGAGTTCTTATGAGTTCTTTATGAACTTATGAGTTCCTTGTGAGCTTATGAGCTCTTATGAGTTCTTTGTGAGCTTATGAGCCTTATGATCCTTGGAGACTTGTTAACCGATCTTAGACATGATCAATAGAGCTTGTGAGCACTTATGAGCCTTGTAACCTGTAGAGCCCCAGACTTTTTCATGCTTAATACATGACACTTTCGTTGTCATTTTGCCTTTAAAGAGGTATAATTAATAAATAAAGAGAAAATTGGAAATTCTGAAACCTCGGAAATGTTTCTTTTCGAAGTACGAACCCAACGCAAGTTGAATCGTCAAAATCGGACGAACGAGTCAAAAGATATGGCCAAAACAGTCTGGACCTGTAGGCAAACGTAGCTCGGAAGGCGCTAAGGACGTAGCTCGGAAGGCGCTAAGGACGTAGCTCGGAAGACACTAAGGACGTAGCTCTGATCACGTGCTCTGACATCGTGCTCTGATAAGGCACAGACAACGCACAAACAACGTACTCTGAGAACGTAGCTCGAGCTCTGATAACGTATACGTTGTGCATCCGTTGTGCAACAGTAACAACGGGTACGTTGTACAGCTACAACGGGTATGTTGCATAGCTACAACGGGTACGTTGTACAGCTACAACGGGTACGTTGTACAGCTACAACGGGTACGTTGTGCAGCACGTCAGGCACGTTGTACATAAGACAACGGACAACGAGCTCAACACTATGCACAACACAACAGACAACGTGTCCAGCACTGTTCACAGCACAACGTGTTCAACACTGTTCACAGCACAACGTGTGTGGCACTGTTCACAGCACAACGTGTTCAGCACTGTTCACAGCACAACGTGTTCAGCACTGTTCATAGCACAACGTGTGTGGCACTGTTCACAGCACAACGTGTTCAGCACTGTTCACAGCACAACGTGTGTGGCACTGTTCACAGCACAACGTGTTGGCACTGTTCACAGCACAACGTGTTGGGCATTCGTGTGTTTGCAGAAACTTCAGTAAGGGTATTATGGTCTTTTGGTCGGTTCACTCTTACCTTAAGAGTTTAACCCGAGCCTTTAGGGCTTCATTTCGACACTTAGAGAGATTGGGAGATAAGAAGAGAAGAAAGGGCGATTCCAAAATCTAGGGTTTCCATTTTGGAGAAGAATCAAAGGGGTTTTGAGACCCTAGATCACTTCAAGCTCGGCTCTTCTCCAAGATCTCGGCTCAAGCACTCGTGGAGAGCGTTCTCCAAGCTAGGGCAGCAGCTACACAGTCGCTTTGGAAAGGGGATTTCTTCCTCACTTGATCAAGGTCGGTACTTCTTGCTACCCTCCTAGTTATAGTTCCTCTTTCCCTTTTATTTCTCTTCATTTTCCGTTATTTACACATGTGTTATGAGATGGATGGTTGTGAATGGTGAATGGAGATGGAAGGGGCGACTGGATGCCAATGGTTGTGTTGTGATGATTATAATGGGGAGGGCATTGTTCCAATAATGAACATACATGTATGATTTGAGTAAAACCCATCTAGAAAAGCATGTTGTAGGGTAAATGAATAATGAACACACCATGTTTGATGAAATGCCAAGGTGAATACAGTGAGTTGAAAATTGGGAAATGCATGCCTAATAAATTATGAATATTGCTAGGGCCTATGATAGTGTGTCTTCTTGCTTTCCCTAAATGATGTGAATATTACATTGCTCAATCATTGATGTTATATATGTTGTGAAATTTCCCAAATGTCATATTTAAATTTAAATGCAAGTATGTACACGGTTTCCACGAGCACGGCATGCATGACATGAATTATCGCGGTTTTCAAGAATATGGTTAGAGGTGGGACATATCCTACGATATGTTTTACCTCGCTTTTCACAAGAAGACAAGAACCAACATTACATGAGGGGTCTCCCCTCACTCACAAGTGCATATCATGAAGAAGGGCCTCCCTTCCCTTGCAAGTACATACATATCATGAAGAAGGGTCTCCATTCCCTTGCAAGTCATTGCATAAAGAAGGGTCTCCCTTCCCTCTCAAGGCATCTCACAAGCGCATCTCACAAGTACCTCTTGCAAGAGTATCTCACAAGTTACATGATCACAAGCAAGCACGCATGACATGCATGACATGACACGACATACAAGAACTAAGCAAGATAGACAAGATGAGTTTTCAAGCATGAAAATGGTACCTTAAGTCAAGTCAAGTGCACGATGTTTTCAAGAGGTTTTATCATTTTCTACGAAATACAAGCATGATTATAAATTGCTTTACTTCCTTGTGTGATATGAATTGTTTTCCGTCTACCATTTATGAATTGCTCCTGATTTATGTATTGCCATTTTTATGCTATAATTGTTGGTTAGTATTTAGTACCCGCTGAGTATTCCATGTTCAGCCGTACTTCTTATGTCGGCAGGTTCTAAGGGAGCTGCTGCTCCATTTGATGTTTGTGCTCCTGGTCCATGGGTGGAAGAGGAGTACGTCGAGGAGCCTTTGGAGGAACCTCCAGTAGAGGGTTACTATTAGGTGGTTGTAGATTCTGAGTGGATTAGCTGTGGGTGAGATGAGAGATATACCTTCATGTATTTTGGCAGGTCTGTCCGCACTTTCTTTTGGATACTTTTTGTATAAACTTGGATTGCGTATGTATATACATAGAGGTTTGATAGACTTCCGCTGTGCTTTATGGTTATGTTTCCGCTATAATGTCCTCTATTGTATATGCTCTGTGGGTTTTTGCAGGTTGGTTGTCAAGCAAGTCATGTAAGTCATGATTAGTCGTCCAAAGTTCACTCTAACTCGTAGGGTGGGTTTTGGGTCGCGACATAACCGATCTTAGAGTCATGCATTTCTTATGAGTTCTTAGAAGACTTGCGAGACTTATGATCCCTGGAGCTTATGCAAGATTTTAGACATGATCCATGTGGAGCATGAGGTAACTGATCTTAGAAATACTAACCCAAAGTTTGACCTTGTCAATACTTATAAACTTATGCTTCTTCTTGTGAATTTTCATTCGCAATTTTTTTCTTATAATTCTTGAAATAATATGCTTATGAGAAAACGTTGATCATACAAGACATAGAGTGTATTGTGCACTTGTGAGCATCATAATATATATGGAAAACTTTAAACATCCACTACATGTTTAGATTGAACTTATGAGTGTCATAATAGACTTATAAAAATCACTATGTATTTCAAGCATAGTCATTGAGTACTATTCATAGCAATGACACAACAACAATCATGGTTACTAAACCTATTTCATCACATCTTACTTAGAATCATAGTTTGTTGGAGAAAAATCACAATCATGTACAAACATCAAACATATTTATCCTTTTATTGAAAAACCCAACTTAAAAATCCTTATTTACAACATTGAATAATAATAAAGTCATCTAGTAGAATGTATTTACTTATAACAAGCTAACTTGTAGAAGTATTTATAATTTCTGTTCCAAATCATACATTTATTCCTCCTTTTCAATATTTGTATTATAACAAAGCTAGGTAGTAGAAGCTACTTACCTTTAGAATTGAAGGAAAAGGCTTGAGAAGGGTTGAGAATGTGAGATCCAAGCTTGAAGAAGGAAATCCAACCTCCACATTGATCCCCCAAGAGAAACCCTAGCTTCTCCCTCTCTAAACTCTCTCAATTTCTCTCAAAATTATGCCTTGAGGGTTTATGAAACCCTAACCCACGAAAAAGGCAAAGGGGTGGTAAAAAAACCCAACATACCTTTAATGAAATGGTTTAACAACTAAACAGGACAAAATTTCTGGTGCCCGATCGACCGGCTTAGAGGGGCGGTTGACCGACCTTGGGAAAATCCTTACTGTTTAGCCCATTTTGGGCTTTTTCTTGACAGTCGGTCGACCGGCCTTGAGGGGTGGTCGACCGGCCCTGGAGACAAACTCACTGTAAGCCCTTTAATTTTGGGACTTTTCGAGATAGTCGGTCGACTGGCCTTTGTAGAACTTGGCCATTTCTCCTGTTTGTTTTTTCTCATTTTTCACAATTAGAGTGATTCCACTTTTCCAGTAACTTACTAAGAGTGCTTCCACTATTTTTCCTTGGCTTAACACCCATATATATATAAAATTTTGGTTCCAACTCCTTTTATTCATAATTCATACACCATAATTCATAGAAAATCCTTTTTAACCAAAAATCACTATTCATTGACACTATTCACCAACTAGGTAATTGAGTTTCTGGGCTCTACATTTTGTGGATGTAATTGATGAATTTGTAGAATTTAAATATGAATATGAATGAAAAATGATTTTGTATGATGGAATAAGGATAGTTTATGCATAAATGTGAGGCAAATGGACATAAGGAAAAAGATGAGTTGTGATTGATGCTTATGAACTATTTTATTGAATTAATATGAATGCATGATAAAGTATATTGGTATGATTTTCATGATAAGTTATACGTTTATAAACATGTATGGTGATTGAAATTCGGATAAGCTAAAACTTAGAGGTTGATCTTCCTAACCCAGATTGTTTATCATGGTGGTATGGGACATTATAGTGGGGTTTCAATGGTGGGAGATCGGAATCTAAGGGATAACTTATATGAATGTTAATTACGACAGTCAGACACAAGTTCACATGCATATTAAGTCTCACAAGTACACTTGTCTAACAAGAACAAACATCATACAAGCATTGAACGTATCTCACAAGCATGTTACAAGCATTGACATGTATATCACAAGCCCAAGCATGTTACAAACGTTGACGAGTGTCATACAAGCATTGACACATATCTCACAAGCACAACATGTTACAAGCATTGACATGCATCGCACAAGTACATGTATCCAACAAGCATTGATACGCACCTCACAAGTTCATAAGTACTGAAGTTGATGATATGGTGTGCTCACATGTTTTCTGCACTTTGATCATGTAAACATGTTATGTATGATAAATCCAATCAAGTATACACATTAATATATTGTTAACTAGACTTTATAGATGTTGAGGGTTTCGTTGCTCTTCGTTGCTCAACCGAACTTTTGATGTCGACAAGTTTAGGCTCAGAGCATGTGGCAAAGCCTTGGGTTGAAGAGGAGTATCAAGAGGAGCGAGATGGTGATTTTTAGGAGGGAGGTTGACTTAGATCAATATCCATATTTTTGATCTGGAAGATACTTAATTTTTTTAAGGGTTGTAATAGATATTTTTCTAGTGATGTTGCTAAGGGTTTTGAACTTAAATCATATTGGAGACCATGATGGATAGTTCGAATTTTGTTTAAATTTTGTTGGTCACATGATTATGGAAAAGTTGATCATATACGATCATATCATTGTTATTAAAGGAAAAATTTTAAATTCTCATTTGGTATGCCTTATGTACTATTAAGTCAAGTTTGTACACGCAGTGTAACAGACTCAGAGTCCCATTCGACCAAAGTGGGATTTTGGGGCATGACACTTGGACTCCCTGGATTCAACTAGGATTGTCCTTAACAGGCAAATTTTCCTCTCCCTCTAACTTTTGAGAAACACTTGGAATACTCTAGGATTAGGGTTATGTATGCCAAGTGGACACGTGTTCCATTAATTATAGTTTGACTGTTGAGTATTCAACTATTAGGGTTAATGCTACCCTTAAGTTTTTTTCTTATTACTTACTATGAAACCCGAGCAATTGAATGGACACGTGGCGACTTTAGACTATGTTGAGGACACATGTCAGTTGTTGAGGTCTCTTTTTATACTCATTTTTTCTATTTCTCTCTCTTAAAAGTTAAAACCCTTTCTATTAATTTTATCGAACAGTTTTTCTTTTACTTTTCCTAAACTTTCACCCTCTCTATCATAAACGTTTTTACCTCTATCTTTCCTATTTCTCGTCTATTTCCCAAATTGTCTCCTTTCATTATTTATCTTAAATACACATTCGGTTACAACCTTTGTCCTCCCCCTACAATTGTTTTCCATAGTTTATTAGAACAAGTACCTCGGAATTCGGATATTCTGGTCTGGGGCAGATAATGGTGGCCTGAAACCACTGTCCATTCCTGAGGAGTGCTAGACCTACTTGCTGATTTTGTTGTTAATCCCATTCAAAACCCGTATTCTTAAGTTTTACTTGTTGATTTTGTTTTTCAGTAATATGTAGGTATTGAATCACATTGCGAAGCATTCATGTTACACCGGCGCTGCTCCGTATTATAAGTTGTAAGTAAAAGTTCCTTTTGATTGCCATATTGAGATGCTTCTTGTCTGCTATACATATCTGGATCATTGGTAGTTCCATGGGAATAGATTTCATGCTTGGAAATGTATAGTTTCCAGCCAATATCAGTTGGCTGGAAATGTATAGATTTCGTGCTCGAATTTCCTTCTTATATTAAGTGGATTTATACTGCTAAAAACTTGATTAGGAAGAATGCATATGTTCATATGAATGTTCCATATTGCTCGACATTATCCCCTAGCATTCAAATGGCTCTAACCATTTCCGGAATTTTTTAAATCATTAAGTATATGCATACAGACAGTTAGGTAGCACAAATGGGGATGGAAGTCCCACAATCTTATCATATCAATTCCCATTATAACACAAATTTTGAATGTTAGATATCCCATGTTTTTAGCACTCTATTGACCCTAAACATGTCAATTTGAGGTCTAGGATATATATTGAAATGCATCCAATTGTTGGGATGCGAACCATTCACAGGGACATATTTTCATCTGATGCCCAAGCACTTATTAATTTGGCGACAACTTAGTCTACCCAGATCCCAAAGTTTGAAGTTCTGGAGATAATGCATTGCCCTGTGTTGTCATAAATATCTTTTTATTTGTTTGGAGGTTTAGTAGAATATGGATTTATTTAGTAATAAAGTAACAAGTTGTTGATACGATTTAGTGTTTGCTTATGAGATATACATTTGGGCTATGATAGCTTTATTTAATACTCTTATTAGGTGATCATCATTCCTAAGCATTTCAATAAATAGAGAGTTGAGCAAATTCCTCTCTGGGGATTTTAATCATTGGTTCAGTACCCAATGAATCAGAGCACTCGGAGGAATGGAAAGTAATAGTACCAGTGGTATTATTTCAACCCATACTATGATTTGTATTTTGTCAATGAGATTCATAAGTTACATTTTATCTATTAACTATATGAGATACACTCTATTCAAATCAAAGGAGGAAAAGTTCTTCTTAGTGTAGTCAAATTGCAGCACTAAAGAGGATACAAACATCCCTTTTTTTTAGGATACACATCAATTGGATGTCACTTATTGTTGCAACCCAGAGGTCATGGATGGGAGTGAAGCCCCACAACATGGTGAGAGGGGGCAAATTTTACATATTATTTTCTTCATAAACTATATTATTTAGCATTACTCTTTTTTTTTTGGAAGTTTCCGTGCATCGCACGGGCTTCTTACTAGTAGTAGTGATTAGAGAATCACAAGGTCCTCTTGATAGCCAATCACTCAATTTTAACAATTTTTTTTTTAAAATAAAGGGTTAAATTTTCTTATCCATAGTAAAATTGACAAGTGTTGCCTTCCAATTGGAAAGGTCCTCTTGCAAGCTGACTGTGCGATCAATTATTTATTTATTTTCCTTTTTTTTGGGTGCTACTATGAGCACATTAATATTTACTCAATACACTAAGAGCACAATTATTGACTACACGTCATCAAAATAAATTAAATTATATGAGCACAAAAAAGTAATATATATATATATTTCTTAACTATACACCAAACTTACTAATTGAATGCCATTAAAATTTTGAAGAACATTGTTCTAATTATAATTTAAATGAACATATGTATATATATTCCAAAAAAAGAAAGAAAAAAAAATTGCAAGTTATACATTTCATCCAAATCACACTTGTTCACACCAACAAATCAAAGCCAAACTTTACAAAATGGTGCTTAATTGAATAATCTAGGATAACATCAATAATCACCATAATATTTCACTAATATCATGCCATAACATGATGTTTCACTAACTAGTTACCTCCTACACTAATTGCCTTCAACTTTGAAGTGAATATTCTACAACACTAGTTATCATTCACTTTCCTGCCCCAACTGATCAAATCCTCTTACAAAACCAACCCAATGTCAATCTTAGCATTCCTAATGTGATTGAGTTTATAAGCAATTGAGTGACCAGCTCTTCCCCAATTGGTATGTTCTTTTTCTATTGAAACCATCACAACCACTACCAAAATCCACCTCCTCTTGGTAGGACTGAAAATTTCATGGGTCACCCACACCTACACTAAGGGGATAACATACATGATAGGCTATAGTGGTCTCACTATCATAAACTCTCCCACTTAAAAAACATCTTCATTTTGGTTGAACACGTGCTTACCAAAAAGGTGTAGTTCACTGATAGAGGTAAATTTGGTCAACTCAAAATATATTTGTGCTTTCAACAATTTCGCAAAGATTCTAGATCTTCTATGGTTATGTGTCGTCCTATTTTTATTATAAGAGAAATGTCACTAAGACAGTAGGGTTATAGGGTAAGTAACCCAAATGTCTTAAGTGTTTGATACTTGTTTATCTAGTTAGAGACTTTTCCTTACTCAAGTAAAATAACTTGTTTCAAGTAGCATTACTTTTTTTTTTGTGTGTTAGCATCATTTACCTACGTTAGTAGGGTCAATAAGGTCAGATGTTAGCTTGGGCATTGGAGCCCTTGCAACTCATACTCGAGGGGGATTGCATCCCCAGACCTCCTTCCACTAAAGGCCACACCCCTACCACTCACGCAAGAGGAGGGGGTGTAAGTAGTATTACTTGATTCATTAGAATTGTATGGTTTGAAAAAAACTTAAAATAAAATGACTTGAAAAAGTTTTTATTTAATAAATAAGTCATGGGTCATTTGAGTTGATTATCATAATCATTTAATTACTTATAGAATTATGACAGAATAATAGCATTTGTTCGACTTGTTGTAATTGAATAATGATGATTTCATAATCTTATCATAATCGATTTAATTGCTTAGAAAATTATGGCAGAATAATAGCATATATTTGTTCGACTTGACGTAATTGAATAACGATGATTCCATAATCTTATTAGTGGTTGATTATGGAGAGCATAAATGTTTATACACCTTTAAGATTATGCGAGAACTATTAGAAGCACCCAAAAATTTTTACTTGATAAGGACTACAAGACCACTTTAGCTTGGAAGATTGATTCTCTAAACTACCTTTTTATTCCTTCAAAATGACAATAATATAATTTTTAAAAACGAGCAGGCAATTGCTAATTGATAGAATGCTTACCAAATTGAATTATTCACGATAACATTTCATTAATGACACTTATTCTCGATGACGCTTATTGCTTAATCAGTTATGATTGCAATAATCCAAACCAAATGAGGCCTAAGTAACTGGTACTTTAGGACGCCCCATGATTTTTGACGCCTTAATATTGTGTCTCCATGGGAATAATGTTGTTTACATTTTTAGTAACATTTGTCTATTATAAAATACAACACATGTCTTCCCATCCTTACAAATTGAACAACTTTTCATTTTTGGTTATTTTTTAAGGGAGCTATTATGAGCATCCCAATATTTTCTTCATATAAACAAAAAAATAATTAAAACGTGTCTTTTATTTTGAGAGTTTTCATCTTTTATGCACATCCAAGTCCTAGCTCCTTCTCCAAATCTCAAATTTATGGCAATGATGGCGAAACCTTCAATTCATAATGAGTTCACTTGTTTATGGCATAACATTATTAGTGAAACGTCATAACGATTATTGATGTTAGCTTAGATTAGTCTACTTTGATTTTTTAGTGTGAACAATTGCGATTTAGATGAAATGCATAATTTTCAATATTTGTTCTTTCTTTTTATGAAAAATATATATATATATATATATATATATATATATATATATATATATATATATATATTTAAACCTTCTGTATTGACTAATGTGATAAGATCACCATAAGTTAATTTGTCATAAGGAATTTCACCATTGTTTTTGTTTCTAATTTTTTCTCTAATTGTTTCTGCAAAAACATTTGGTAAACCAGAAAGAAATCTTTCTTTCCAGTAAGATTTGCCACAGTCATCACGAAGCATAACCTTCGTAAGGAATGTATCTTTGTAGTATCTAAAGTCTTGAAGTTTTCTACATTTGAGATTGTTAATAAGATCGGAAGATCTATCTTTGATTTTGGAAGGATCACCTATAAAATGTTTTGCTATTGAGAAGATTAAAGTTGCAACAACATCTTGAATTGGTTCATTATTCTCATCTTGAATTGTTGTTTCTTCATTTGTTATTTTATAAGCATTGAGGATTGTTTGTCTATCTATCTGTGTGAGACAATGATCCCACCAACCTTTGAGTTGATCGGTAAAACCAGCAACTAACATTTGAGCAACAGAATGATCAGATGAATCATGTCTGTTCCTATAGGCAGTTCCTACCATGGTCATTTCTTGTAATAGATTTAATATTTGATATTCTGTCATTGCATCAATATTCCATTCATAGATAGATTCACTATGATAGGAAGCTTGACGATGTTGTCCACGTTCCTCGATCTGGATATCAGGAAACGTAGGTCTTGGATAAAAGTTTTTAGTTGGAGCTTGTTGCCAATCTAAACGATTAATTGAATTGTGAATTTTGTCTAATGAATTGTTTAAGTTTTTTGTGAAATTTTGTTCTAATTGATCAATATCTTGAACGTCAGATAAATCATCCGAATCAGATTCTAATATGTTTGGTAGTTTTGATAAAACGTTTATATTCTTTGGATCAATTGTGTTTGGATCAAAATTTGGATCAGAATCTAATATTAATTTTACCATGTTGATATGTGAACTTTGTGTTTCGGGTGTGTCAGGGACTTGTGCACATTTGTAAATTATTGTATTTAATTTGTTTAATTTGTCGTCAATTGTTTCCATTAAATTTCTATATATATATATATATATATATAGAGAGAGAGAGAGAGAGAGAGAGAAAGAGAGAGAGAGAGAGACAGAGACAAAGAGAGAGAGATTTCATTAGTTAGTTACTAATTCAAGATTCCTTATTGGATAAGGATAAGATTATTTACTAATAGATAAGGTTAGTTTCTTTTAAGATTAATCCTAATTGGATTAGGAGAATAATCATTAAGGAAACAATTGAGGAATCGTAATTGGATTAGGATAAGGTTGAGGAATTGTAATTAGATTACAATTCAAGCAACCAAGAGAGGAGTCTATTTAAAGGGTTGGACACCCACCCTTGAAATTAATTCTCTAGATTTTTTCTCCTCTCCCTCTCCTCAAGTTCACGCCCAACCCTCTTTCCCTTTGAGGGTGTACGGTCACCCCTCCCCTTCTTTCTTTTGTTTGGTTTTTGATCTTGATGATCAAAAACAAGTTATTTGAAGATCAAGATTGAATCTTGTTTGATCAAGAAAGGTTGTTGGATCAAAGAAAATAAGAAAGGATTATAGAGCTGAAAATTTGGAAGGGCCATTAGCTTCCATTAGAGAAAGCTTTAAAGGAAAAAAAAAGTTCGTGTGAATCGACAGGAGACTTGACACTTGTGAAGTTTTACGAGTACTATTCTAACGTGGATTTGACTTAACAATTTCAAAGTCGCAAAGGTAAATGTTATTTCTACCTTCATTGAATAAAATCAATTAGAATCTTAGTCAGATCTTGGGATTCGATGTATGCCTCCCAAAAACTATTTTTCTAAAATTAAAAAGAGGCATAGAATAGTGTACTTCAGTCTGTAATGGCGTTCAATTAGTAAGTTGTTCTCTAAGGTTCTCTAATTCAATTAGTAATTAGTAATATATATATATTACTTTTGTGATTTAATTCATTTTATGGCATTGAGCCAATAAGTTGTAAATTTTGTGTATAGTGAGAAAAGATCAATGTACTCTTATAGCAGCACCCCCAAAAAAGGAAAATGAATAACTAACTGCACAGTCAACTTAATTGCTACAGGAGGAAGGTGATACATGTCCATATAAGTATGATTAAGAAATTTTAACCTTAAAGTTCAATTTATTTTTAAAAAAAAATTGTTGAAATTTGATTAGGTGGTCTGCTAGCAAGAGAACCTTGTTGTTCTCTAATCACTACATAAAAAAAAACCCATAATTAATGGAACACTAACCCTTAAGTAAAACTTGCTAACCATAATTAATAAAATACATATCAGCCTAGCATCCATAGCCCTAGAGGATTCCAAGTATTTGTCCATATTGGAGGACAATTTGCCTATTAAAGAGAGAGGCATGCTACATACTCTTAGAGCAGCACATGTTAAAGCAGGGATAAGTGTTGGTGTTTTGCTAATTAATAAAAGCGAGGACAAGTGTTGGTTTTGGCTAAAAGCGAGGAGTAGGGAAAGCTGAGAATAGGGCTAACAAGACTCATTAGGAGGAATGAGTGGGTTGTCAAAAGGTAGGGTTGGGGAAGGGCAGGGCAGCCCTAACCTTTCCCTTGCTTATAAGAGCAAGACCTTAACCCTGCATTGCCATTCAAGGGCTTGGATTGACTAAGCCCTAACTTTGCCCTCAAGGGCAAGCTAGGGTAGAGCCACATGATGGGAAAGAAAAGCAAGATTTTTTTTTCTATACTAAAATGTCTAACCTATTAGATAATTCAATTGAACTTACAGTATTTAAAATAAAATAAAAATAAAGTAAAACAATTACATTAAAACTAGATAAAATAAAATCTATCTTGACAACAAACTAAGACCGTAATCAAATTGTTAGGAATGATTTTAGTTTTAGGATTAAAGAATCAACTAATTAGGGGCTTCGGTCAGTACATGTCTCATTTAGCTATTTGTAAATACCCCATTTTGTTTTGTGATTTTGCCGTATGCCCCACTAATTTTTAAAACTTTTGCAAATCCATAATCCAAAAGTTAGTTAACAGATGTAAATTTTTTATGAAATGACTTTTTGAAAACCTTTATTAAATGGGTCCTCTATAGGTCAGCAGGTGTCTCATTCATCCTCGAGTTAATCTTAAGCGACTTAAGGTTAATTTTTTTTAAAAAAAAATCTAAAATCAGATTTGATGGAGGAACCTAAGGGTGCGTGAATTTTAACTACAATTAGTGCATGTTAAAAGGGACACATGGTGGCTTGTAGAGTCCCTTTAATTGTGATTGAACACAATCAAAGGTTAATATTTTTTTGTCCTAAAATCTAAGGTTAGATACTTGAATCCTAGGGGTGAGTGAATATTAACCATTGTTAGTGGGTGTTAGAAGAGACACGGCTGCTTGTAGAGTCTCCTTTAACTGTGGTTAAGGATAATAAATTTAATGCTAATATTTTTTTTCTTCTAAAATCTAAGGTTAGATGTATGAACCTAAAGGGTGAGTGAATCTTAACCACAGTTAGTGGATGTTAAAAAGGACATGTGGCGGCTTGTAGAGCCCCTTTAACTATGGTTAAGCTTAATCAACATACGATTAACCCCATTTAAATGTGGTTAAGATTCATCCACCCTTAGGGTTCACCCATCTACCCTTGGTTTTTAGAAAAATAATACAAAAAAATTAACTAAACTGTTAAAAAAAATTAACCTGAGTTAATAAGAGTTGAAAGGTCGGCTATGTGAGAGCGAGGAGGAAAGTCCCCTCCTCGGCCGACGATGGAACTATTGCTCTTTCAACCCCATTTAACTGTGGTTAAGATTCGTCCATTCCTAAGGTTCACCTATCTACCTTGGTTTTTAGAAAAAACATAAAATAATAACCAACGGGTTACAAAAAACTAACCTGAGTTAATGGCAGTTTAAGGGCGGCAATGTGAGAGCGAGGAGCGAACTATTGCTCTTGCTCTTAAATAAATTCCCCAAATTTTCATCTTCCCTCTCTCTCCCATCTCTCTATTTGATTCAGTTTTCACAGTCTGCCTTATTTATACTTTCTTTTTTGCTCTCTGTATCTATTTCGTTCTGCAATGGATGTCCCTTCACAAGCTTTCGGACCTAATAATGAGGGTTTCACAAAAGAAGGCGAGGACGATAAAGATCGAGACTTCCTCGCCGTTGATTCGATCGTCAAACATTCCAGTCCGGCGGCCGAGCTTCCATTGCCGGCCCCAAATGCAGAGCTCCTTCCTTCTCTCCATCAGACCTCGAGATCGGTCAAAAATGGCGGAGGGATTATTAAGAAAAAGAAGAAGAAGAAGAAGAAGAGAGTACCACAAGGTGTTTCTGTCTATGGTTCTTCTTGTTCTTCGTGTTCTTCATCTTCACAACAGAAAGGATTGCCTGTAACAATTAAACGCCGGAGCCCGAAATTATTCATTGGTGGTGGTCGCCGCTCAATTGCTGGCGTTGCTGCTCAGGTTCGATCTTTTTAGGGTTTTGTGTTTCTCCTCAAATTCTTAGTGGTGTTCGTTTCAGATTATAGATAAGTTTTCGATTTTGATCAATGCTTGATTTTGTTTTACGGTTTAAAACTTTAAATTAAGCATATAGTTAAGAAGAGTTCGTAACCTGAAATCTAGCTAGGCGTTAGTAAATTGTAATAATGCACACTCCCTCTTGAAGATCATGATGATGATAGGATTTCATTTCACCAGATGGGTATTTTTTTTTATTTCTTTCTAAATTTTGAATTGCTATATCTGAGTAAGCATCTTCGCCACCAAAATGCCTTTTATTATTATTATTATTAACAGTAGCTTTCTATATGCTAATTGTTTAGCTTGCTTTATGATTCCTGGCGTGTGCCTCTCTTTCAAGCCATAATGAATTTCTAGATAAGAAAATGAACAAATTTTTAAGTATCGTCTCTTTTTAAGGTTTCAATTTCTGTCGACACTTCTTCACCTCAATATCAATTAGAGTTTTACAGAGACTTGAGCGACTAATAACAAATGGAGGAGTGCTTTTAAATAGTAATTGGCGTGGCCAAAATGATACTGTCAAACAAGTGAACAACTAGAAGTGCATTTGCATTTCGTTAACCCATAGACGAATTAATAACAAGACCCGTCAACCGGGTAGAAAAATAGGATCATGAGAGAATTTAATGGGACAGAATCTAAAGAGAACACCTGCATCTAAGATTATAATCTTGCGATCCATAGACTGTGTTGTCTTCCTTGGTCACATAGATGTTTTTATAGTATCCATTTGGGGCCAACAACGTCTTATTAGTGTTCATTGAGTCCAAAGCCAAAAAACTTTTGGTCATATAACACTACAAAATTAAAGGTCATTAGCAGCGGTTAGTGAAAAACCGCCTCTAAAACATAAATACAGAGGTGGTTATCAAAAACCGCCTTTGAATACTGCTCCCGGTACTAGATTAGCGGCAGTTTCTTAGAAACCGCCGTGAATATAAGTTTTATAATGGTGGTTTTTATGTAAACGTCTCTGATACACATTTATTTGCGGCGGTTTTAGTGAAAACTGCCTTCGAAAAGCCTTCCTACCACCACTTTTTGGGTTCCCGCCAATGTTTTAAAACGTTAAAGCGTGAGGCGAGGCATTAGGACCTCAAGATGCGCGAGGCGTAAGCTTCGAGGCGTGAGGTGAAAGTCTCACAAGAAAGTTTCATGCTCTTTTATTTTAACAAATAAATAAAATATAGAAAAAGTGCAAAAAGATTCAAAAAGTTAATGAAAGATTATAATATATATATATATATATATAGAGAGAGAGAGAGATATAGTTATATATATACATAATATATATATGTATATGTATGTATTTGTGTGTATTCGTGTGAGTGCATTCTACACATAGGAAATATTATATAAATTAGTTGAAACAAATAATTTTTTTTAAAAAAAAACGACATTCAAGTATCAGATGTGACTAGAAACCTAATTTTAGCTAATGTATGAGATGTATGTCATAAACATAAAGCAAGTTTCAAGGCCTGATATATATGCCTCATGAGATTTAAGCCTCATGGTTGAGCCTCAAGGCGTTTTCCTTAAGCCTCGCCCCGAGGCGAGTCTCGAGGCGTAAGCCTTATACGCTTTTAGAAACACTGGTTCCCGCTTAATCATTCCCGTGAATATATTAGAGGTAGTTATATAATAACCGTCGTCGTTAACCCACATATCTGCGACGGTTCTGATCAAACTGCCTCCTTAAACCTACGTATTAGAGGCGGTTTTAAAAACCGTGGCTAAAAACTTTTATTTAGGGATCGAGTTCAATTTCTCAATTTCTCCTTTGCGTGACTGTTCTCTCCCCCCTCTACTCCCGTTTCTCTCTCTCCTCTTTGCCTGCTCTCTCCCGTTGCCGGCCGCCATCGACGCCTTCTTCGGCCAGCTCCGACGACCTTGCTGTCGGTAAGCTTCTCTCTATCTTTGTCTCCCTGGTTCTCTCTCTCTCTCCGCTCAAGTTCTCTCTCTCTATGCTCAGGGTCTCTCCCTCTCCCTTGTGCTCTCTCGATTTAAAGAAGAAGGAAATGAAGGAAAAGGAGAAGAGAAAAGAGAAGGAAAGGAAGGAAGAGAGGAAAGACCACCTTTCCGGTGGCTCTCCCTTGTACTCTCTCCCCTCTCTGCTCTGTGCTCTCTCCAACGGCTCCACCACCGCCACGGTCATCTCTGAGTTCAAGGTCTGCTTGAATTAGGTTATTTTCTATAATTGATTATCAATTTTGGTTATTTTTTCTTTTTTGATAAATCTGAAATACAAGGTAGAAATTTATTATATTATGAGAAATTTTTCCATTGAATTTGGTAGAATGTTTTTGATTTAATGAGCTGTTTATTTATCATCTGTTAATTTCGAAGAATCAAATGAATTTAGATTGTTTTTGGTATCCTTAATTTGTTGTGATTTTCAGTTCTGGTGTTGTAAACCGATATTGCTCTAAGCAAACTGATTTACGAGAACCCCTTTGCATTTCCAGTCCAGCCGAAAGCGACCATCTCCGTTACGAGCTTTGTTTGGCAGGAAATGCAAAGAGAGTATGTGTAATGTTGGTGGGCTCCCTGCCATTGAAATTAGCTTGGTTATATGATCTTAACATTGCCATCAAAAAGAAATACGATTAAGAGTTTGGAATTGAAGTATTTTCTATGAGGTCATACTTGATTGAGAATTTAGGGGTGTTGCATTTATGCAATTTTTGAATAGGTCGCCGAACTTGACCCATTTACAAGAGGTTTTATGATCTAAATTCAACTTGTTGATTCTAAAGGAGATGCACATGTACCAAAGTAGGAATTCGAGGTAATCCAAGTATGATGCTATAGTTGCATCCTATCATTCCTCTTTTGGAGAATGTAACTAGCATATGCCAACATATGAGTTTGTCAACTTGGTCAACTACTCACCGTCTTGCACTCAATCAATAAATAAATAAAAACAAAAACTCACTCACTCTTAGGAGTGTCAATAGACTTAATTTGGGCTTCAAAGCCTTTTGCAAATGTGTCGAGCTCATTCAAAAATGACCAAAATTCAAGTTCAAGACTAACCCATTGACACTCCTACTTACTTTCATTCATTTGTACTTATATTATGAAAAATACCTGGTGATTCCCAAAACAATGTTTGAGTCAAGAACTCACAAACCAAAGGGGGGTGGCTAGGTCTCCTTTAAAGTTTATTTTGCAATCAAATATTAACCAAGAGAGGATAACAATTAAGTGCGGAAAAATAGAAGACAAATAAACTACAACAAATGAATTTTTACGTGAAAACCCTTCCGAGAAAAACCATGAGACCTAGTCCAGCAAGAGAAATCACTAAGATAAAGTAAGCAAATACTTGCAAGACTCGAATTGTATCAACCAGACTCGACACAATGATCCCCAGTACTCAGTCCTCCACGTCTCGAAAAGCAATCACAAACTCGCAATCTACCACAATAGTCTGTTTTTCTCGTGTCTACACAACCACGATCTCTTGATCAATCTTCGTCAATGATAGCTCCGGATTCCTCTGACCAAAAAACACGATCCTTCTTGGATCGATCTCCTTCGCAAAGGCTCCGGATCACACCGGTCAATTTGTTCTTTACAAGAACGGGTTGATGGTTTAGTCAAATAAACAATCTATAGAGTGATTGCACAATATTGAAATTCAACCAAACAAAGATGATCAATATAAAACTAAGCTTGCATCTCTAGAGAAGAGGGGAGAGGGGAAAAATGAGATCTCAACCCAAGAGAATGGGAAACCCTAGAGCTCTCAAAAGCAATCTCAAACCCTCATTGGTTCATAGAACAATTATATTAAATAAAAAAACAAAAAATAGAGTTTGAAAATGATTAAAAGTGTTAAAAATGAGTTCAAACACTATTTGCGTGATTACTATTCACTCGACTACTATTTATTATGCGGTTACTATTCACTACCGTGCGCAATCGTTTGAACGACTCGTGGTTCGTTCAAACGGACGTGGTCACTATTCACGCTTGTGGTACTATTCATCGGTATACTGTTTATTGACATTATTCATGGCATTGCACATTGGCCATTTTTAGTGCATTTTGACCCAATTTTCAAACTAATGAATAATTTATTAATCTCCTAAGATAAGAGAGATTATTCGAAGTCAAATTCACCTAAGGAATAGCTAGGTATATAGGCCACTTACCATCTTAGAGGTGAGACGAATGCGATGATCAGATTGTCTTCAGTTGATCTCCTTCTGTCTTTATCAATCATGAACATGACGCACTTGTAGTTGTAGACAAGGACTCAAGATACAACTTGACTAAGTTTTGATAACGGAATGTGCCAATACCAAATATGAACCTCACAATCTCTCCCTTTGGCAATTCTATGACAAAACCAAACTGAAGTATATGACTCAACACAAACTCACCCAAACACATCAAACGGTGAATTAGGTCATTATGTGACTCCAAACAAAATTACATGACATCAATTGAAAAATAACCTAAATTGTAAACACATAAAGCTCTTGTCATGTAAGGTTTTTCTGTTGCAATCCCTGCACCTGCACATGCTAATAAACTCTCAGTGAAACATATATGTAATATGAAAATTAAAAAAATATAGGTATTGCAAGGAATGTACTGAACTACGGACAAATACCCTTACATTTTCTCCTTTTTTGGCATGAAAAATCAAAGGTAATCAGGAAGCCAATATCATAAAAAAATAAACCAATTTATTGTACAAGTAATATCAAAGCAACCAAAATACAATCAAACAAATGTAGACAATACGAGGACTAACGAGCGAGGAATAAAATATAGCAATGTAAAGCAAAAACTCTCCCTTAACTTGATCTTCTCTCATTGAGATTAAGGACATCACCTAAAAGACAGGGCAACTAAAGCTAGAAAGGTCCATATCAACTAAAAATAAAAACCCATAATAATAATACTAAAAAATATCATGTGTCACACAAACATGCATCATAAGCATTCCAAGTTGCAGTAATTTAAAATTACAAATCCAATGAAAAACATGATTAGTTAGTCCGACTGAGGATAAACATCTAACTAAAACTCATGGAATGCTAAAGCATAGCCAATTCACTTAGTCACATTTAGTGAACAGTTCAAAAATGACGCTACCGTTCTGAAACACATAGTGAGAAGGAAAGAAGGTGACACTACAGTTCAACGATTTTGTAATATGGCTAATAGATATAAGATTCAAAGTGAATTTAAGAACATGAAGAACAGAGGAAATTGACATAGAGAGTGTGACATCACACTCCCCTTACCTATAATGGATGATAATGTATCATCGGCAACTTTAACTTTGTGTTTACCAGAATCAATGAAGTAAGATGAAAAAAAAAGACATACCAGTCATATGATCAGGTGCTCCTAAATCAATAATCCAGGAGCAACTATGATTAGAAACAGAGGTACTTGAGTAAGGATTTGAGGCGGCACTGGCGATACTCGGTGTCTCTTATTGGGACATAAAACGGTGGAGGACATCGATTTCATCTTGAGATAGATTGGGGCTATCAGAAGGAGGTACAGTAGTAGATACTGGGGCTGTGGATGTAACAGAGTGTGCACTTGAACCCCCTCCAGATAGTCTGTCCCTGTCTCCCCGCCCACCACCAAAAGGACCCCTGGGGATTGACGACCATGCAAGTCCCAACAAGTGTCTCGTATGAGGGGTCCGTTCACAGCGATCGCACTTGAGTTTATCCTGATCATCAGTATAAGATCCAGAAGATCCAAAATGATCATCTCTGCCACAACCACCGCTCCTGCCTCCCTGCTCCACGCTAGAATGAGGAGGCTAGTGCAGATCTATTAATAATGAGAGGAGGAAGCATAACACTTCAACGACGCTTCTCGCAGTATAAGTATGTATAGACCTCATTAGGAAGTGAGACCGGATCTTTGCCAAGTATTTGGACCCTGATTTGTTCATAGTCTATATTCAGGCCTGCAAGTAGCTCAAACACCCAATTATGTTCAACCAATTTTGTATAAGTAGCCGCATCCTCAGGACACTTAACTTGGAAGGTCTGATAGTAATTTAGCTATTCTCGGAGACGACGAAGAGTAGAGTAATAGGTGAGAAGAGACATACCCCCCTGCTCGATTTGTGAGATACTTTCAGAATAGGTCTGTGTCACGACATCCCATATAACTTTTACGGAAGGAAAGAACATGTAGATACTACTGATGTTTGGCTGCATAGGGTGGAGAAGTTATGATATTAAAACTGTATTCTCAGCCTCACTTGGCATAGACTGGATCTGTAGACTTGGGGCTGAGATAGTACCGTTCAAGTATCCATTCTTCCCTTTGCCCTTAACAAACAATATAACGGATTGTGACCATGTTAGGAAATTATTCACATCCAATTTCACTATAGGAATTAAGAGGTTTGAGTCATCACTTGTAGGGATCCCAATATTCCCTCTTCCCTGCACAGGGATACTAGAGAATTGACACACCTCAAATTCATCCGCCATAATATTCAATCCAAGAAAAAATCACAAATCACACACAAATCTTCAACTTAGGGCTACACCACCCTAGAGGAACTCTCAAAGTAAAGTTTCACCATCCGTACCCGCTTAATACTCAATCAAAACAAAAAATAAGGTTTTGAAATATGAACAACAGCAACCTAACATGCCAGGGGACATGCTACAACCAACCAATAATAGAATTCAGCAACACAATAAAATTATTTTTGCAAAAAACCCCCCCAAAACACACCAAAGTAGGGTTTCACAACCTTATATTCACTTCATTGAATTAATGAGAATGATACAAGCCTTAAAAACAGTAACCCAACACCACATAAGGTTGCTTAGGGCCCCACATCAACAACAGTAAGACTAGCTTGCCTGTCAATGCTGCGGTGGAAGAGAAAATGGTCAGTAACTTTAAAATTCAAACTAGCATATCTTTAAATACTAAATTTTAACCATGACATATTAATTGTTTCCAATTGTTTGCAGCACCAAATCCGGGAGCTTTTGGCACAAGTACCGGATGGATCGCAAGATAGCACGAGCCGAGATGATGGCTTTTCTCAGGTCATGGGGCCTAAGCATCTTGGACGCGTCCGTAGATGTGGTTTAGGCCCGACCCCCACCCTATTATGGAGGTCATCTTCGAGTCATGCCGGTACCTATTCGGCTGATCCTCAGACTACCGAGAGGCTGAGAGCTCTCGAGGAGTCCATTTCAAAGAAAGATTCCTTGTTGGCGGCAACTCAATCTCGTCTCGAGGTTCTGGAGCGTATTATGCAGGAGCTTTTGCAGAGACAGGTATATAAAATAATAATTAGTTTTTAATATTTAAATATTCATTCATTATTTACTAAAATTTTCACAATAGATTGCAGGTCATCCTTCTACGGCACCACACGCATCTGAAGAGGTAAAAGTTAATTTTAACAAACTTTAGTTATAATTTTAATTAAATGATATATTATGAATCGGATAAGGACGTTAGAGGTACTAATTGTTAACAATCCTGTTCTCGCTCTGCTATACTTTGTATAGTGCACGACGGAACCCCGTGGTCTATCACTACAAGAAAATTACCGTGCAGTGACGGAATAGTAGTGATGGAAAATTTTCCGTCACTAATATATTAATTATAGTGACGGAAAAGTAGGCCGTCACTAATGTTTCATTTTAATAGGAAATTTGTTGGAGATTAAGTTTTTTGCACATAAATCGAGTATTAGTGACGGAATTTTTTCCGTCACTAATAAGAATTAAATATTAGTAACGGAAATGGGCCGTCTCAAATAATTTTAGTCACGGAAGTTATATATGGTAACGGAAAATAGTCCGTCACTATGGGTTATATTTTATATTGACGGAAAAAGTTCCGTCTCTACTAAGCTTCATTAAAAAATCAGCCCGCGAAACCTAGCAATTCCCCAAAATATCTACTGGTTCCCGCTCGATCTCGTCTTCTCCCTTTCTTCTTTCTTCAGTTCAGCGGCAAAGGAGAGAAATCTCTCCCGAAATCTTGTCAATACTCTCCTCTTCTCTCAGTTTGAAGACGATCTCGGCATTACGACCTCCGATTGGCACTCACGCCGGCGACAACCCTTCTCTATCTCTCGATCTGAAGAGCACGCCCCCATCACCAAGTTCCGCCCGGCTCTCCTCTCTCCGGTAGCTCTCTCTCTCTCTTCCTTGTCTTCTTCTTGTATTTTATGATATTTTTTCATTATTCTCTTCATATTTTTTCATTTTTTTTTTCTGGTTTTGTTTTATTCCCTTTCTTCTTCTTCTGATTTGCCAAACACTATCTTAGTGTTGGAGATGCTCTAACTAATCACCTACTTTCATCTCTTCGTCCGTTTAACCAGAAAAAAATAAATAAAAATCTTCGTCCGTAAGTCGAGCAACGAATAGCAGAGGTACGGCCCGTTATTCCCTCCTCTTCTTTTTCTTCTTCTTATAATTTGAGCTAGCTAGGATTTGCAAACCCCAGCTTGTCCTTCATTCATTATCAGCAATGATTTTTGATTTCCACTTTGCGCATTTTCTAGGGTATTTGGAATGGTTCGATTGGAGCTCTATCCCATTTGTTTGTTGTTTATCCTTTGTCTGTGAGCGCTGATCTGATACTCTGTGCTGTATATGTGTGCATAGATTTATCATCTATCTAGGAATCTGCGGATTTCAGTTGGTAGGCAACATCTGCATCAGCCCTGAAATCAGTTCTCTCGTCTTTCCTTTACACTCTCTTTACCTATCCAGTGATCTATATATGAATATGTATATTTGTTTTATACCAATACCCACCAATCTTGAATGCACACCCTAAATCAGACAAATGTTAACAAACTGATGATTTCATTGCTCTGCTTTTGGACTATCCAAGGATTTGCCCAAAAAAAAACAAAACAAAAAAATTTGACTGCATCAGAACTATATTGGATAGTTTATGATAGAATGCAAAAGAAAAAAAAAGGTTTGGTCTTCAGATATTAGTATTTTCAGTAGAGATGGGTCTTAAAGACCAGTGTAGATATAGCTTGGAGATATTAGAATATTCAGTAGAGATGGGTCTTACATACTAGTGTGGATCAACGATGTTTTTTCATTATTCTCCTCTTGTTTCATTATTCTCTTCTTGTTGCCTCTCTACTACGGTAGATGATTCCTTCTCTCTTTTCCTTTTGTTTTTTTTATATGTTATTCTTGATTGTTGTTTTAGGTTTTTTTTCTTTGAGTGTGGAAACAGTTTTGGTTTTTTTTATATGTTATTCTTGATTTATTTGTTCCTTTGAAGTTTTGCAGTGGTGACATGCATAGTTTTTCTATTTGCAATTATGCATTTTTTAGGGTTTCATTCGTCATTGGGGATTCGCAAAATGAAACGCCCATTGGTTGTCCAGTAACTTCCAAATTTTATATCAAGGTTAGAATTTGATCAATTGAGGTCGATTAGATCCACAGTTAAAATTTGGGGAACACAAGTGATAGATGAAAGAACCAAATTTCAGGAAACTTGAGAATGTTCTTGGTGGAGTTAAGGTTAGACGTCTCAGCATGCAATTTGGGTGCTTATTGGTGAAATGGTTAATATCTCTTGACTCTTGAGTAATTTAAGTACTTATACTCTAGTAGGTAACATTTTGGTATTCCTTCTAATCTTTTTGTAAAGGATTACCGTGATTTTATTCTTTCTTTAAGTTGACTCATCAATTAGTGACTGTTTTGGCTCAGATTTGCAAGTTTGCCCATTCTTTGCTTATTTCTTGAAGTTTAATTTTTCATTAGAGTGTAGTGCTTCTTTTGATTGTCTTTTTTGCTTCAGATTATCTTATAATATCAAATGTTTTTCTATGGTATCCGAGTTCAACTCATCAATGGGTTGGCTTTGTTTACCTTGGTGAGGAGTGATCGGGGGGTCTAGTATAAGGAGAGGAGAGCTGGGATGTTGTCTTGGGGTAATCCATTAAATTGCATATAAAAGGGGTTATATGAAATTGCTTGATCTCGGTCTCCAGTTGGTTAGGTAGTCCATTTCTCAGATACCATTGCTGTAGGTCCAGCTAGCAAAAGTAAGTCGGGCTGGATCCCTAAGTACTGTTTTACCACTCCCTTTTACGATAAGTAGCAGAATTAAACTTATCTCTTGGGAGATCTAAACAAGGTAGTCTCTTAAATAATGCCAATATATTTTTTTATTTACAACATTAATCAGCCTTCGAGTGAATCCAATCTGATGTAATGTGGTAATGCCCCCACAAAGAAAGTTTATCGAGTGGAATGTTTTCTTGTTAACTTTTAGAATCCTAAAAAAAATGATTAATATTTGATATGACATCCCCCTTTTTAAAAACTCAAATAAAAATTTTGGAAGCATATAATGTGCAGAAAAAGGTGAACGTTACAAGCTGTTTTTAACAATAGGAAACCAAACTTTGTAAATATTGTAGCGAATGCATGCTTCCATTCTACAAGAAAATTAGCGCGTAAGGACAAAATAGTAGTGATGGAAATACTTCCCTTATAGTGACGGAAACATGCGCCGTCACGACTGGTCCGTCTATTTGATACGTAAGAAGTATTTTCTATGAAATGGAGTAGTAGTGAAGGAATTATGTCCGTCACCAATAAGAATTAGATAATAGTAACGGAAATATGTATGTACAGGTTTATACAGGTATCCCCTATTGCCAGACTATTTGTCTGTCACTATTTGTTTCAGTCCTGTTTCTATCTTCTAGAAGTTACCTCAATTTCCACGAAGTAGATTTATTTTACTAGGTTTGTGTTAGGAAATTTGTCTTAATGTAGGCTTTAGAATAATAAAGTATTTCCAACTCTTAGTTGCATTAGAAATTAGGTTTTGTGTTATGAAGAGACTTCTATCTTTGAGTTTAGCTGTAGTAGGAGAAGGAAACAGCTGCCACCGAACTCATCTATATATATATACACTACATACTCTTATTGTGACTTACTTTGTTCGTGTTCGGGAAGACGGTTCGAAAACATTATCCAATAGTGGATCATCCACATTGGAGTTGGTAACACAAATAAAATTCGACGTAGGAATAACACGAAGAGCCCCATGCATAAAGGAATCCATTCAGATAGAATAGAATCATTTTATATGCATGGTTGAACCCTTTTCAATTGATGTCTAACATTTTATAAATGGTTGTTTTGATCACGAGGATAGCAAGCCTGGGATCCAGACGGGCAAGAGCCGGACCGCATGCAGATGTATCATATGATGCATATTCGGCGAGATGGGACATTTGTCGATCAGGCATCAGCTGATCTCTATGTATGCTCTTATCATCACATGATCTAATCGATTGTTCATAAATATCAATTATGTAATTATATATTCATAAATTGTAATCACCTAAATTTTGTGTTGCAGACTCAGATGGATGAGCTCGTTAGCCAACATCCGGAGGGGACCACCAGTAGCACTGCAAGGAACGAGGTCTTCACCCAGGTCATGGGGCTGGACACGCATGGGCGGGTTCGTACATATGGACTGGGTGTTAAACCCTCCCGGTTACGCTCTGCAGATTCTGACCAGTGGAGGAGGAGGGCCGAAGAATTGGCTAGCCAGAACGAGAGTTTGGTGGCTAAGCAAGATGAGATACGGGCTGAGTTGGTTGCCATGAACTCCAGGATGAAGGTGTTTGAGGACTGGATGTCCCATATGGGCGGCGCATCACATATCCCCTCCGGATCGACACCTGTCCCATATATGGATCCCGATGCTACACAGACTCCAGATGATACAGACTTTTTATGACAGACTCTCTCTATGACACTCTGACTTCTCTCTTCTATTCTCATCTCCTCCCTCTGACTTTTCTCCGTACACTTTCTTATTAAAGACCATGTTTGTTATGCTCTAGATGTCCCATATTTTACTTGATATGCATATGGATGCCCCATTTACTTATTCTACTTTATATCAGTTGTTAGACTAAATGGATGTACAAGTTTTTTTATTGAACATGTTGAATGAACAAACAGGTTGAAAATTTGATTGTTTTGTAGGTTGAGGTTTTCGGCTCAAAATGTGAATGGATGGATAATGTGAATGCATGGATCGATGTATAGGTTGAAAATTAGATTGCCATGTACAGGTTTTATACAGGTATTGATTGTAGGTGTTCGGATTCGTACACAGGTACAAGTTGCAGGTGTCAGGATGGATGCATTTGTTGAAAATGTGAATGGATGAAAATAAGTGCTGATGTAACAGATTTTATACAGGTACAGGTTTTATATGCTGATGTAACAGATTTAAAAAAAAAAAAAAAATTTATTAGTGACGGAAATATTTCCGTTACTAATACCTCAAGCTAATTAGTGACGGACATATTTCCGTCACTAATACTTCAATATTGACGGAAATGTTTCCGTGTCTAATATATTGAATAGTAACGGATATATGTCTGTCTCTAATGTTATTAATAGTGACGGACATATTTTCGTCGCTAATACTTTAATAGTGACGGAAAACTTTCCGTGTCTAATATATTGAACAGTAACGGATATATGTCTGTCTCTAATGTTATTTATAGTGACGGGCATATTTCCGTCGCTAATACTTTAATAGTGACGGACATATTTCCGTCACTATTTCATTACTAGACACAGAAATATGTTCGTCACTATTACATATACTAGCGACGGAAATATGTCCGTCCCTAATAGTGACGGACATATTACCGTCACAAATTCATTTCCGTCACTAAATTCTGACTTGTCATTAGTGACCGACATTTTCCGTCACTAATTAGTGACGGACATATTTTTCCGTCTCTACATACCTTTAGCCACGGGGGCAATTGAAATGGATTAGTGACAGATAGATTTCCGTCACTAATAGTTTTAGTGGCGGATAATAGACTATTAGTGACGGAAATATTTCCGTCACTGCTCGGTAAATTTCTTGTAGTGTATGTTAACTCAGTATGGAAATCAGGTGGTGGGTGTATGGTGGTGGTAGTGAGTGGTTGGGTGGTGGTGGTGGTGGTGGTGTTTTGTATGTATGGATGAGATGTATGTATGTATGGTGGTGGTGTTTTGGAGCATGATCATGTATTAATTACATTATCCTGTAGGTGGTTGAGACGTATGTGGTGGTGTTTTGGAGCATGATAGTGTACTAATTACATTATCACTAGAAAGGAACCCTTGTGACGCACGAAGAATGTAAAATAAAAGTGTGATAATATCAAAAAAATATAAGCCAAACATTTTATTAAAAAAAAGTGAGTAATTAGGAAAAGTTTTTTTTAAATAAATAAGTAAAAAAAAAAATTATACCTATATGGTATTTATTTTAAGAAAGGAAAAAAAGACTATAAAAACTAATATAAAAAAGTATACATATAGGGATTTTATTTTTGAAATTGTATTTAAGTTAAAAGCAAAATTGATGACACAAATGATTAATTTTTCTAAAAATAGTTTTGTTTGTAATGTTTTAAAATTTCAAGATAAATTAACATAAGGAGAAGATGAAGGAGCTAGGAAGCACGGGTATGGAGATATTTAGATACGGCGATACGATATGGGTACGGCGATACGACAAAAATTATGAAAAACAGCTAAGTTTTACCTTGGAGTGCCGTATCTGATACGGTGATACGGTACGTTTCCATTTTCAAAGTATCCGTGCTTCCTAGTGAAGGAGTATGTTAGTTTTCTTTTTAATTAATTTTTTTTGATATTATTATTTATCTATATAATTTTATTTTTTTATTCACTTGCCACACCATCTCAAGAACAAATATTATAATTTCATCAAATTAGTAATAAATTTATCATTACATAATATTATAATATATTAATAAACATGCAAAAAGTTTCTTCCCGTGATAAGGTAAAAATTGATAAAACAGTAAAACATAGAGGGAAAAAAAAGAATAAAACAGAGAAAAAGATAATTACAAGTGAGGTCCTTGAGCAGGCTAATATGTTATTGTCCTTTCTAACATTTTAGGACATTCACTCCATTGCTTGGAACTTATCAAAAAAAAAAAAAACTCCATTACTTGGAAAATATAGAAGCTCTGGGTCCTTTATTAGTGGCTTGTACGTCTAGAACTGGGCTTTTAATTGGTTCATGTTATCGAGTATTGTTACAGATTTTGCTTTTTTGACTTTCCATAGATAAAATGAAGTGATTTAATGACACCATCTCCATGGCAGATCCTCATTTCAAGTACATATACGGCCATCGCTTTTATCTATGTGACTGCAATGAAAGTGTACTACTCTTTCATAATTATGTATTCCTCATGCTTACTCTTTTCCTCCAATATCTTCATTGCTTTAATTGAAGATTTGAAATTTTACGAAACAGAAATTTCAAAAGTTAAATTCAAAGCTCCAGATTCATCTTTCCGGGTCTTGAGTCTTGACCCAAGTCAAAACATCAGGAAATTTGAATTACATCCTCTGAAATGCTTTTTCAATTTCATCAATCCCATTTTGCTGCACGGTATTCCATTCCTTGATTCCAACCTATGGCTTATATATGATTTTTCAAAAGGGGAAGCTTGTAGAACATTCATTCCTTTACATAGTAATTGCTTTCCTTATCCTCTAGTGCATATGATATTTTTGTGCCTAGTACGCGCATATCTTCTACTCCTGAAAATTTAAAAATGAATTGTTGTAGCAGAGATCAAGGATTTAGTTGTGATACCATCTTTTCATAACCTGCTAGTTGGAAAGTAAATATATAACCAAAGAATTTGTACTCATTCGATTCAATTTCTAAATATGTAACCAAATCTCGATAAGCGAAACCTCAACACCCTAATAACCGAAGAAATACAGCTTTTCGGGAAAAAACCAAGAAAGAACCAAACTTGCACCAGCGAATTATCAAACCCTAATAACCAAAGAAATATAGCTTGTTGGGAAAAAACCAAGAATGAACCAACCTTGCACCAACAAATCATCCAAAGCAAGTGTTTGCATTTTACTTCCATTCTCGAAGAGACTCAAGCGATCGAACTAACAAAACCCAGTAAGGGGGCGGCATCTCCTTGTACGAAGTTGGATCGGTGCAAAGTGAAAAGAATTGATAAAAAAGCAAACAGAGCAAGAAGAAAAAATCCAGGGTGCTATCTGTTTTATGTAAAAGAGGAAGGATGATACGTACCTAAATAGAAATAAACAGATAAAAAGAGAGGAGAAGACCCTACAGGTATAAAACATTAAGTTAATTCATTTTTTCTTACTTCATTCGGTGAAGATATTATATATTTATAAGAATACATGTACCTGTCTATAACTCCCTACAACCCCTCTAACTATCCACAATTCACCATTCTTATCTTATATCTAATTAACTACCTATAACAAAAGGCACGTAACAAAGGACAATGGGTCAATGGTTAGATAAATCAGGACTTACCCTTACCCGAGAAGGAAACAACTTGGTAAGCGAATGAATCCGAGTGCGGCTGTCTAGGCAGAAATTCTCAAACTGTACCGGTACAGTCTGCCTGCAGAAGTATAGATATTAAAGTGTGGAGTTTGCAGTGTGAATTGGGTGGAGAAGAAGGGGAATTAGAGCTGACGAAGAGTCGGTACGTCTATCACTTCTCTATTAGGGAAATAGTTAACGTACCCATGAATTCTATTTTGAAACTTAAGGCTGGATCTCATTGGTCCAGCCATCTCCTCTTAAATACTCACCATGGATCTCATCGGTCTAGCCACCCCATCTTAAATACTCGCCACAGTTGGTGAGTGTTTAAAAGGAGGTGACTGGACCAATGAGGTCCAGTCTTAGGTTTCAAAATAGAATTTATGGGTACGTTAACTATTTCCCTACTAAGAAGGCTATATTAACACCCTTAAATCTCTCTGTAATAGCCACGTTTCTTTCCGAGCTATCTTTAAGGAAGTAGTAGAGAGGCGTATACCATATACTGAACGGGCGTGCATGCTAGTTGAGAAGGAAAGAGAGAGGAGGAGATGAGGTGATGGTTCGTGGGCAGATCCCTTCCCTTTCATAAATGCTTATTAAATGGAATCACTAATAATGTGTCAATGCTTATTAAATGGAATCACTAATAATGTGACATATGGCACAAACAACCTAATGGCAAGAGAAATAGAAATAGTAGGGAAAAATTCTTCAAATCTTCCCAAACAACGTGTCTTTTATTTTTTCCTGATAATTATCAAAAAAAAAAAAAAAAAAAACGCGTCCTTTGATTGATATTTAAGAGTCGTTTTCTTCTCTAGTTGTAACCAGTTTGCCAAAACCAGTTACGCCCTTAAGGTGGCCACATGTTCCTTTTGACACATCTTAACTATGGTTATGATTTACTCACCCCTAAGGTTCACCAATCTATTCTTGAATTTTAGGAAAAATAATAATAATTCTGTTAACCGTGGTTAAAATTTACTCAATCCTAAGATTAATTTTAAAAAAATATTTTTTCTAATAACCAAAGATAGGTGGGTGAACCTTAGGGATAAGTGAATCTTAACCACAGTTAAGGGGTGTAAAGTGGGACATGTGATGACCACATGGGCATAGCTGGTTTTGTCAAAAACTAGTTACAACTGGAGAAGATCACCAATCGATATGGAGCCAAATCATCTACGGTGATAACTGGATTTGGCAAATCCGGTTATCACCTCTAGAGGTCACCACGTGTCTCCTTTGACACTCCGGTTATCACCTCTAGAGGTCACCACGTGTCTCCTTTGACACTCCTTAACCATGGGTAAGGATCACCCACCCCTTAACCGTGGGTAAGGTTCACCCACCCCTAGGCTTCACCCACCCATCCTTGGTTTTTTTTTTTTTTTAAATATTAATTCTTTTTTTAAAATTAAAAAACCGTTTTTAATATTAAAAAACTCTAAAAACAGTTTTTTAATTTAAAAAAAATAATTAATATTTTTTAAAAAAAACCAAAGATGGGTGGGTGAACCCTAAGAGTGGGTGAATCTTACCCACGGTTAAGGCGTGTCAAAGGGACACGTGGTGACCTCTAGGGGTGATAACCGAATTTACCAAATCCGGTTATCACCGTAGAGGATTTAACTCCTTTGGGATAATATGAAAAAAAAAATCTTTCAAAGCTACTGTTTCGCATCCTAAAAATGCTCTAAAGCTGCCACGTGTCCAACAAAAGGCTGTGGTTCAATTAGTACTAATGCGGGTGGATGAGCTATATATATGGTGGTTCGGTGGATATACCCACACTGTCCCGTCATAGGGACAACTTCACTTTTCATGAATAAGATACATGCATGCACATTACAATTCATTATTTTTTAAAAGGAAGGAGTTCAGTTCCTTGGTACTCAAATCGGGCGAATGAGCTCGAATCTCTTGAACCAATTCCCACACTTAGGGTATGTCAAAATACATGTATTAGAAGAAACTGTATTAAAAACCGAGTCCCGATTAAGATTTGGAATGTGGTTGTAGGTTTAGGCCAAATTACTTTGAAAAGTAAGAAATTTGGGCTCTTCGATGTCCAAATCGAGTAAACGAGCTCTGAATCCCTCGAACCAATTCTCACACTTAGGGTATGTCGAAATACATGTGTTTAGAGAAACCACATAAAAAATGAGCTCCAATTAAGATTTGGAGCGCGATTATAGGTTTAGGCCTAATTGTTTTTTAAAAGTAAGGAATTCGGGTTCTTTGGTGCCCAAATTGGGCAAACCAGCTCCGAACCCCTCAAAACCAATTCTCACACTTAGGGTATGTGGAAATACACGTGTTAGAAAAAATCGCATAAAAAACTGAGTCCCGATTAAAATTTGGAGCGCGATTGTAGGTTTAGGCCAAATCATTTTGAAAAGTAAGGAATTCGGGCTCCTTGGTACCCAAATCGGGCAAACATGCTTCGAATCCCTTGAACCAATTCCTACACTTAGGGTATGTTGAAATACACGTGTTACAAGAAATCATATCCTGATTAGGATTTGAAGCGCAATTGTAGGTTTAGGCCTAATTATTTTTCAAGAGCAAGGAATTTGGGTTCATCGGTGCCCAAATCAGGCAAAGAAATTTTAAATCCCTCGAAACTAGTTCTCACACTTAGAGTATATCGAAATACACATGTTAGAAGAAACTGTATAAAAAATCGAGCCCCAATTAAGATTTGGAGTGCGATTGTAGGTTTAGGCTTATTGTTTTTGAAAAGTAAGGAATTTGGGCTCCTTAGTGCCCAAATTGGGCAAACAAGTTCTGAATCCCTTGAAACCAATTTCCACACTTAGATTATGTCGAAAAAAACGTGTTAGAAGAACCCGCATAAAAAATCAAGCTCCGGCTAGGATTTGGAGCGCGGTTATAGGTGTAGGCTTAATTGTTTTTGAAAAGTAAGGAATTCAGACTCCTTGGTAATGTGTTAGAAGAACCCGCATAAAAAATCAAGCTCCGGCTAGGATTTGGAGCGCGGTTATAGGTGTAGGCTTAATTGTTTTTGAAAAGTAAGGAATTCAGACTCCTTGGTGCTCAAATAGGACTTCTAAATCCCTCGAAACTAATTCCCACACTTAAGTTTTGTTGAAATGCACGTGTTAGAAGAAACCATATCAATAACCGAGCTCCGGTTAGGATTAGGAGTGCAGTTGTAGGTTTAGGCTTAACTGTTTTTGAAAAGTAAGGAATTCGGGTTCCTCGACGCTAAAAATCAGGTAAACGAGCTTTGAATCCTTTAAAAGCAATTCCACACTTAGGTTATATTGAAATACACGTGTTAAAAAAAACCGCATTAAAAACCGAGCTCCGATTACGATTTGGCGCACGGTTGTGGGTTTAAGTTTTTCCCTAGTGCCCAAATCGGGAAAACGAACTCTGTAAATCTTGAAACTAATTCTCACACTTAGGTTATATTAAAATAGATAAAGCTTCTGAGACCCTCATAGGGCCGAGACCATCGAGACCATGCTCTAAGGGAGCATGATTTCAGGTAGAGCCCAGCATGTGAAATGGGCCCCACTTGAAATCATGCTCTCTTAGAGAATGGTCTCGGTGGTCTCGGCCCTATGAGTGAGGGTCTCAGTAGCAAAGTCCTATTGAAATTCACGTTAGAATCAAATAAAAAATTGGGTCTCGATTGAGATTTTAGCTGCACATTTAGGTTTAAGCTTCACTCTTTTTGTAACGGAAAGAAATCAGGTTTCTTGGTGTCTAAAATCGCATAAAAAGTCAATCTTATTTTAAAGTAAATTATTACAAAGTAGTGTGATTGAAAATAGTTTATGATTTTCATATTCTAATACTAAATTGTATTTTATTGTGTTTGTAGGAGGGAATCGGCTGCACACACTTGTCGGGCTTTGGACCAGTATAAAGAGGACATCATTTATAGACAAGATACTAGCGGGTGGCACGTGCGATGCATGTGAGAGCGAGGGGAAGGAGTTAACCACAGTTAATAGGAGTTAAAAGGGACATATGTTAACCCGCAGGTGTAATTGAACACGCTAGTGGCACGTGCTATGCAAGCGAGCACAAGGGGAAGGAGTTAACCATAGTTAATAGGAGTTAAAAGAGACACTTGTTAACCTGTGGGTGCGATTGAACTCTCCCAGAGTTCAATCATGATTGGCTGTGATTCTAAATAGATAGATGAGCAAGGGGTAGTTTGATAGTTTGAGAATTAAAGAAAAACATTAATTCAAAGATAAGGGGTAGTATGGGGATTAAAGTAAAACATTAAATCAATGGTTTGTTTTTATATAAGGGTAGTTTATGAATTTCGGAAAATTCATCTACGCAAAGCTCTCGCAGTATAATAGTAAAGATTTATTTTGGGTGGTGCTACACGCACCCAAACTTTGACTGAAATACACCATTTGATGTAAATATCCAAGTTTAATAATAAAAAGACGAAAAAACCTCCCCCTCTCTCTCTCTCTCTCTCTCTCTGCACGCGCACTTAGGTCCTGCATAAAGGGAGATTATATGCGAGAACATCCATTCGGGAAAGAGAGGAAAACACCGAGTAGGGATTCCTCTCAAAATGGGGTCGATATCGACAAAACGAGTGTTTAGCTCGAAATGAATTCCAAGCTCTTATTATTCACCGAAAACCTCTCCTTCTACACCTTTATCATCCTTTTCTCTCATATCCTTCTTCAATATTTCTTTTTGACAAACCTAGCTTTTCCGTTAAATCCCATCTCTCATTCTCAACCTGTTAAATCCCATCTCTTGTTCTCAACCAAACATGCATAAGAGCATCTCCAACCCAAAACTATATATCTCGCCTCTATTTCGGCATCTCCTCTATATTTAGAGGAGATGGGCCCCACTTTTGAATTATTTGCTCCAATCGCGTTCAACTCTGAATCACTATTCCTACTCTATAACACTATTCCTATATTATTTTAAAAAATAATTTTGATATGTGGATGAATCTTAACTGTGGATTGGTGGATGAATCTTAACCACGGTCGCCACGTGTCCCTTTTGACACCCCTTAACCGTGGTTAAGATTCACCTACCCATCCTTGGTTTTTTTAAAAAATATTAACTCATTTTTTAAAATTAAAAAACTGTTTTTTGAGTTTTTTAATATTAAAAACAATTTTTAATTTTAAAAAATAATTAATATTTAAAACAAACCAAGAATGGATGGATGAATCTTAACCACGGTTAAGGAGGTGTCAAAAGGTAAAAGGACACAATCGGCATTTTAACAAAACTTGAAAGACAAAAAGAGGACACAAGTGGTATTGTAAGAACATGAATAGTGTTATAGAGGTCATCTCTATTTTCTCTCCCGGCCTCTAAATATAGTGGCTCACTGTAGCAATATAGAGGCCGGCCTCTAAATATACAGCCCGGTTGGAGTTGGATTTTTCAACCAAGTCTCTATATTTACAGTTATAGAGCCCGGTTGGAGATGCTCTAAAAGACCTCATTTGAGGGTAAAAGTTTGGTTTTACAAGAAAAAGAAAAAGAAGCTTGGATTGGGTAACTTGAGAAAAACCCATTTCCCCTGTCACCTAATAACTGCTGCCGTCAGGATCGAGAAGGAATGAGCTTGCCGTTGACAATGTTATCTAGCATGCCAAGAAGCTGAAATTGGACAAAGTGAAAGTTATTCTATCATTCAGTCATTTTTCTCTCTATTGAAAATGAATATAGCTCGAAATGGCCACTTTGATTCCTGATTCTCGTTATAAGTTCCATAGCGTCCCAAATGGTTGGTACCCATTTTGGAAGCTCTTGGGTGAAGCTTATATGGCCTGCGTGTGTGGTTTGCATGTGTGTGAGTATGTCTGCATGTGTGGTGTGTGTTTGTTTCCTTTCTTGCCTTGAGTAATCATGTTGTGGTGTTATTGAGTTTACCAAACAAAAAAAAAGATTACTGATTCCGATTCTCGTTCTCTGCGGGTTTGCACTTGGGGAAGAAGAAAGGTTTCACTTAAGAAGACGAGGGCCTTTTGGTTCTATCTTCTTTTTTAAGTGTTTAATAAAAATGGTGTATTTCAGTAAAAGTTGGGGTGTGCGTAGCACCACTCTTTATTTATTGTAAAACTTTTTATCGACATGTTTATATATTGTTCATTTATGGGTATGATGAACTTGTTACTTTTTATGGGCATGTATATATATTGACATTATGGAAATTATTATATATTGTTTACATGTACAAGATTGTTAATTTAAATAATTTTATATTGTTGATAGGCAAAAAAAATACAAGTATAAAATAAAATTATTAAATCTTTTTTTTTAATTCATGACTATCAGCGCCGGTTTTAAAACCGCCGTTAAATAATATCTATTAATAATAAATAAATATTATTATATATACTATGGCAGTTTTGATTGTAAGCTATTAATAAAATTTATATTATTATTTAATTAGTAACCACGATGGTTCTTAACCGTCGTTATATTTTTGATATTCAGCGGCGGTTAAAAACTATCGTCGTAATAGCACGTTAATTTACGGAATTGCCTTTAATTAACCGCCGTTAAATGGTCTTCTAAATGCTGCTAAAATAGGACAGCTTTAACAGCGTTTTAACGAACCGCCGTTAGTATTGTCGCCCATTGTTTTCATAACCAGACTAGGCATCGAACTAGCAGAGTGGCTGGTTCCGGTTCGACCATGTACTTTTTGTAAAAAAACTATTTTATTTTTCCACTTTCCCCATTTCCTGCCGGTTTTGATTGGTTCCCAACTGGTTCTTTAAAGAGTTCCGGTTTTGGGAACTGACGAGGGGACCAGTTCCTGGTTTTTCTTTTTCGACCGACTGGTTCGGTTTTGATAACAATACTATCGCCAAAAGATTCTCTGACCAGGGATTCAACTGCGGTAGAAGAAACCGCAGTAATTTCTATTAACGACGGTTTAGGTATCATAGGCGGCGGTTTTAAACTGCCCCTAAAGATCTTTAATTTTGTAGTGATAGAAACACAAAGAACTGGAACTGGAAGGACATTCCCACAACACCCCTGTATCCCCTATGCAAAGTGGGTGTTAGATAGAGAATGTCCTTCGTAAGAAAAAAGCGTCGCTTCGTTTTTAGACTACACATGGATTTTGAAGCCAAAATTATATATTCTGTTGAATGGAGAAGAGACTAGTCTACAAAAGCGTGGTATTGAGTATTATCCTCCGGATCCATCACAAAAAAAGGGGGGAAAAAGTCGAGTGTGTAACAGCACGATGATGCTTTTCTCACTATAGAATCCACAAACAACTATTAAAAGAGGAAAAAACTCGTTTTTGGAGTATTTGCAGTTTTGCACACGGATTTACTCTTATTACGGCCCTGTGTTGTCAATGTCTTACTTGGGCGAGACGGACACCTTGGCGACGCCTAGGCGTTGGGCAGTAGTCTAGGCGGAACCTTTTATAAAACCCTTTATAAATAAAACCCTACAGGCTTACCACTAAGGAGGAAGAGGATCGGATGACGACAATACAAGTACTTCCCTCTTCCCTCTCTCTAATTCTCACTCTACTCTCCCTTCCTCCTTCTCTCACACCCTCTCTGATGAGGGCTTTTGTAAATTATGGTTTTCGATTTGTAATTCATTTCTCATTTTTAAAAGATATATGAGAGGGCTTAAGCAGAATGGATCTTGTATATTCTCCAAAATATAACATGGCAACACATTATGCTTTTGTAAATTATGGTTTTTGATTTGTAATTCATTTCTCCTTTTTAAAAGATATATGAGAGGGCTTAAGTAGGATGGATCTTGTATATCTCCAAAATATAACATGACAACACTTTAACTGTTTAAATGGCTTGGATGCCAGGACATTACGTGGTCATCAACAAAGCCAATGGCTTGGATTGTCATCCACATGTAGTTGTATAATTATTAATTAGATGATTGGTTTTATTGCTATGGGCAATGGCATATTACCCACTACCTCTGCATATATTCTACAAAAAGAGAAGGATAGCCCATGCTAGCTTGACCTCAAATGCTTTCCTTTTTTATTTTCTTTTTATGTTATAGCCTAGGAAGCATGGATACGGATATGGGATACGGGTATGATACGATACAGATATGGCGATACGGCAAAACAAAAAAAATAGGATACGGGTCCGGCCAGGATACGTCTGTAAATTTTTTTTAAATAATAATAATACTAGATTTTGTATTATAATTACAAAATAACCATTGGTTCAGTTTTGTTTATGTATAAAAAATACCATGTCCATGCAAAAGCAAAAGAAATAGGGTCATCTCATCATCCACTAAGCAAAAAAGAAAGTCATCCTATCATCCACTAAGCAAAATATAAAGAAGACCATGTCCATGCAAAAACAAAAGAGATAGGGTTCCACCCCTCGGGTCTCCAAAAATACAAAAAAAAAAAAAAATTTATTCATGGTCGTATCCCGGACGTATCCCGGTGTATCCATGCCGTATTGGAGCCGTATCCGAATTAAAAAACATGTTTTAAGTAACAGGATACGTCTAAGCCGTATCCCATACATATCATGCCGTATCGGGGGCGTATCCGTATCCGATACATATCGGATACGGGTATGAACACCTATTTGAAGTATCCGTGCTTCCTAGGTTATAGCGATCTGTGAGTCTTTCCTAGAGAGCATCGAGCCGTGTAGAGCTCTTCATCAAGATGCATGCTTGCTGGATTGGCTTGCTAGTCAACACTGAGGCGGTAGAAAAGAGGTAAGTAATTTAAAATTTTATTCTAGCATATAACACATTAGTTTTAACTACGACATAATAATTGTTTCGAACTGTTTGCAACGCCAAATGCAGGAGCTGCTTGAGCAAGTGCTAGCTGACTCGCAAGATGACACAAGTCGACATAATGTCTTCTTTCAGGTCATAGGGTCTGCGCATCTAGTACTTGTTCGTGGATGTGGATTAGGCCCGACTCCCATCCAGTTATGGGGGTCATCTTTGAGTCACGCTAGTGCCTCTTTGTCTGATCCTTATTTTTCCAAAAGGCTGTGAGCTCTAGAGGAGTTGAATGCCGAGAAAGACGTCGTATCGCTTGAACAAAGATCTCTATTGCAGGCACAGGGATCTCGGATCAAGGCCATGGAGCGTATGCCCCAAGAGCTAATGCAGAGACATGTATGTAATCTAACAAGTATTAATTATTCATTTTTAAAATTTAGATATTCATTTATTTATTTACTATAATTGTCTACAACAATCTACATGTCATCCTTCTACGACACCACACACGCCCGATAAGGTAAATGCTATTTTAAAATAGATTTTAGTTGTAATTTTTATTAAATGATTAATTATGTTAGGTTTAGACTTAACTGAGTCATGGTTAGGATTTGAATTGTTTTTGCAAAAGAGGGAATTCGGGTTCCTCGTTGCCCAAATCGGAAGCACGAGCTCTGAATACCTCGAAACTAATTCTCACACTTAGGTAATATTGAAATAAAAGTCTTAGAAGAGACCACATTAAAAATTGAATCTCGGTTATGATTTGACGCACATTATTAGGTTTAGGCTAATTGTTTTTGCAAAAGAAGGACGAGCTCCTCAGTGCCCAAATCGGGCAAATGAGCTCCGAATACTTCGAAACCAATTCTCACACTTAGATTATTTTGAATTACACGTGTCAAAAGAGACTGCATCAGAAATCGAAACTTGGTTTGGATTTGGCGCGCATTGTTAGGTTTAGGCTAAACTATTTTTGCAAAAGAGAGAATCGGGGCTCCTTAGTGCCCAAATTGGGCAAACAATTTTCGAATACTTTGAAACTAATTCCCACACTTCAGTTATATCGAAACACAAGTGTCAAAAGAGATTACATAAAAATCGAGTCACAGTTAGGATTTGATGCTCATTATGAGGTTTAGGCTTAACTATTTTTGTAAAAGATTGAATTAGGGCTCCTCATTGCCCAAACCAGCTAAACGAACTCCAAATACCTCGAAACTAATTCTCACACTTAGGTTATATTGAAATTCATGTGTCAAAAGAGACCGCATAAAAAAAATGAGTCCCAATTAGGATGTGGCACGCAATATTAGGTTTGGACTTAACTTTTTTTGCAAAAGAGGCAATGAGGAGTTCGGGCTCCTCATTGCCAAATTGGGCAAATGAGCTCTGAATACCCGACCCCCATTAAGGATTTGGTACCCATTATTAGGTTTAGGCTTAACTGTTTTTGTAAAAGAGGAAATTTAGGCTCCTCAATGCCCAAATTGGTCAAATGAGCTCCAAATACCGCGAAACCAATTTCATACTTAGGTTGTATTGAAATACATGTGTCAGAAGAGATTGCATAAAAAACTGAGTCCTGTTTAGGATTTGGCGCTCATTTTTTAGGTTGAGACAACTATTTTTGTAAAAGAGAGAATTCGGGCTCCTTGTTCCCAAATCGGGTAAACGAGATCCAAGTACCTCGAAATCAATTCTTACACTTAGATTATATTGAAATACACGTATCAATAGAGACCATATTAAAAACCAAGTCCCGATTAGGATTTGGCACATATTGTTTGGTATATGCTTAATTGTTTTTGTAAAAGAGAGAATTCGGGCTCTTTAGTGCTCAAATCAGGCAAACGAACTTCTAATACCTCGAAACCAATTTTAATAATTAGGTTATATTGAAATACATATGTTAGAAGAGATAACATCAAAAATCGAGTTCTGGTTAAGATTTGGCATGCATTGTTAGGTTTAGGCTTAATTGCTTTTACAAAAAAATTCTGGCTCATCAGTGCCCAACTCGGGTAAACGAGCTCCGAATACCTCGAAACTAATTCCTACACTTAGGTTATATTGAAATACACTTTTCAAAAAAGACCGCATCAAAAACTGAGTCCCGGTTAGGATTTGGCGCACATTGTTAGGTTTAGGCTTAACTATTTTTGCAAGAGAGGAAATTCGGGTTCCTCGTTGCCCAAATCAGGCAAACAAACTTCGAATACCTTGAAACCAATTCTCATACTTAGGTTATATTGGAATATACGTGCCAGAAGGACTACATCAAATCGAGTCTCGGTTAGGATTTGGCGCCCAAGTTAGGTTTAGGCTTAACTATTTTTACAAGAGAGGGAATTCGGGCTCCTCGTTGCCCAAATCGGGCAAACAAAGTCTAAATTGAAAGCAATCAATTCTAAAAGTTAGGATACATTGAAACAAAAGTGTTGGAATATACCGTGCCGAAAAAGGAGTTCCGATCGAGATTCTGTGCATAGGTATAAGTTTTTGTTTTCTAAATTTGGAACTTAAGTAATTAATGAACCTTGTAGCCCAAATCGGAGAAACGAGGTCTAAACTGAACGCAACCAATTCTAGAAGTTAAGATACATTGACACAAAAATGTCAGAACAGACAACATCGAAAAAGGTATCTCTATTGGGAATCTGTGCACAGGTCCAAGTTTCCTCTTTTACAGTCCTTGTATTATAATTTTGTTTAGCTAAAAATAGTTTAGCATTTTTATATTATAATATTAAATTGCATTTTCTTGTTTCTATAGGAGGGAGTCAGCAGCACATATTTGTCTAACCTTAGACACCATTCTCAGAGCCCTTTCTAGATAGGATTTTCTAATTTTTTTTAAATGTATTAAAACATTTCATAGGCATGTATATAAATTCTTCCTCTTATGATATTGACTACTTTTGTTTTATAGTCAGCTATAATTGTGAATTTATTGCTTACACATGAAATAAATACATGCATAAAAAATATTAAATAAAAATTTCAAAATATATATATTTTTATTTTAAGACATTCAGCTGCGGTTCCTAAACCGCCACCCAATAATAATTTTAAATACAGTTTAGCGGTGGTTTTAATCTGCTACTAATAATTAAATTTAAAAAAGTTTTAAGTTCAGCGGTCTCATATCGTTCTATTAGAGCCATTATGAAGGTGCTTGATTGGTTCAAAATGTCTGGGCTAAACATCAATGTGAGTAAATCTCAGATTTTCTTTGCAAATGTCCCAACTAGAATTCAAAGAAGAGTAACTAGCCTTACAGGTGTTGTGGGTGGCACCCTGCCTATCAAATACTTGGGTCTCCCACTTACAACATCTCGACTTCGTGCTTCTGATTGTATGCCCCTCCTCGAGAGAATCCTAAACCATACGGCCTCTTGGAAAAATCGGATGTTATCTTATGCGGGTCGCCTCCAATTGATTAAAAGTGTCCTAAGCACCTTCCACCTGTTCTGGTGTAGCGTTTTCTACCTGCCAAGAGCTGTTATGAATCGTATTGAAAGTATTCTAGCTCGTTTCCTTTGGTCTGGTAGGGACACTGTTCAACGATCTCACAAGGTGGGCTGGAATAGTATCTGTTCTCCTCAATCTGAAGACGGATTGGGGATTCGTTCTGTAGAGGACTGGAACAAAAGTGCCTTAACTCATCGCATATGGGATCTGGCTGCAAAAGGGAATTCCATCTGAATCGATTGGTTCTACAAGCGCTATCTTAAACATGATTCTATTTGGACTATGAAAAAGCCCACTTCCATGTCATGGTGCCTGAGAAGTATCCTTAAGGTACGGCGTTCGGCTGAATCTCAAGTTCTTCATATTATTGGTTCGGGGCATAGGACTAAAGTGTGGCTTGATCGGTGGATGGAAAGGGGGGTGCTCTTGAACAAGCCTTGGCCTACTACACTCCCTATGAATGGCTTGGTTTGTCTGGACTCGGTTTCCAAGCTACGCCAAGATGGCACTTGGCACTTAGAGCTCCCGTCAAATCCTCACTTATCTGAAATATGGGAAGAGATTCCCCTTCTTGATACCCTTCCACACTATATGGAAGACCGTATTGTATGGACACCTTCTCCAAATGGCCGCTTCTCTCTCAAGTCTGCATGGGAGACATTACGAAGTAGCAAGCATACTGTCCAGTGGCATAAACTGATTTGGTGTAAAACAAATATTCCAAGACACTCTTTTATTTCATGGATGGCAGTTAGAGAAGCTCTGAGAACTCGGGACAAGCTCGTCGATTGGGAAATCAGTGACAGGGGGCCTTGCCTGCTATGTGATGGGTGCGTGGAGAGTCATGACCACCTTTTTGCTACGTGTGTGTTTTCTTCTCAGGTCTGGTCTATGCTTCTCCAGCGACTTCTTTTGAAGCCAAGAGTTTTTCATAGATGGAAATTTGCTATTAACTGGTTTTCTAGGAAAACCAATCATGATACTTTTCAGAACTCGATTAGGCGGGCTTCATTTTGTGCTTTCACGTACCACGTCTGGAAGGAACGCAATAGGCGTCTTTTTTCTAATGGAGCTTCTAATCCGGCGCACTTATTCCAAGCTATATTTAATGATGTTTTTGTGGTTTTCAACCAGCATCCGGTCCCTCTGGCTACATCGAGATCGAATTGTAATATTGCCACTGCTTGGAACCTATCTATTCGGTGGAAGGACCCCCCTACTAGGTGGGTATCCTGGGATCCCCCTAAAAGGAACATTTCGCCTTAAATACTGATGTCTCTCTCAGTCCACATAGGGGCGGTTTTGGAAGTATTTTGCGTGATCATGAAGGGAATCCGTTGTTCGCCATTGCCGGGCGCCGTGAGGGTAGCTCTGTTATTGGGAATGAACTATGGGCTATAAAGAGTGGGCTTCAACTGGCTACTGAGAGGGGATATAGGAGCATTCAAGTTCAGTCCGACTCTTCTTGGGCTGTGCTTTGTATTAACCATGAGTGCGAATGGCCATGGAAGGAGCTGTCCACGCTGACGGCTATTGATCATATGACAAACTCACTTGATTTTTTTGAGATTTTCCATGTTCCCCGTGAATGTAATAGGGCTGCAGACTGGCTTTCCAAGCTCAGCCATAGTTCTACCCTTGTTCTAGAACCATCTATGTTCTCCCCTACCCTTTAACCGTGTTGTTCAAGCGGATATGCGGAGAAGTAGATACATGCGCATGTAATTGGTGTTGTTTTAATATATTCTGGTTGGGGTCTGCCTAACCCCGGCTTTCCTTTCCCCAAAAAAAAAAAAAAAAGCCTTGAACTGCCGCTAAAAGTTTAATTAAATTAATTTATTTATTTTATTACTTGTAGTGGTGGCTACAAATTGCTGCTATAGGTTATTTGGAATTGACGGTTCTTTCCTTAGATAACCACCGATGAAAGACACAGGAAGCCGCCGGGAAAGGCAGGACAATGAACGGCGATATTTATTAACCATCGCAAGAACCGCCGCTAAACCCTTCCCCGACAACGGTTTAGCTTGCAATTGTCTAAACCGCCGCTAAAGGCCATAGCGGCGGTTCCATGAGCTTCAACGACGGTTTGGAACCACTGCTAAAACCCTTAAATTTTGCACTGCTAATTTATATATGATATAAATATCTTATAAAAGTTGTCGGGCAAGCCTAATTTTCCCTTGAATTTTTGGCCTTGTGTTTGATTAAGAGAAGCAACACTATTTTGGTTTATGGGTCATAAGTTTGGGACCATAACTCTAATTTTGGTATGATAATATATTCTTTCAAAGACCTTTTCAAGATCTTAAAGTTTTTCCAAATTCAATCGCTTTGGTGATCAAAATTCCTAGTGAGGGGCATTTTAGGAAAAAAATTAAAAGGTATAAAATCGTGAACGGCATTTTAGGGAAAAAAATTATGAGGGACACGTTGGGTATAGTAATCTAATCTAATTTATAATTAGAATCTAATTGCTATAACTAATCATTAGATTACATAATTCTATATTATAAAAGTACACTTTTATTATAATTTATTACAAATTAATAAATTCACATATTTTTTCTAATTTTGACATATAATTCAAAATGAAATAAATTCATTTTAATTATAAATTAAATTATATATTATATAATATAATGAATAATTATAATTAATATAATATAAATATAATTCTAAATCAGGGAGGACTTTATTTATCCACTTTCTTCTTCTGTTGAATGCAAGGATCCGCCATTTTCTTTGAATCTTTGATCCTTTTCCTGCCATCAGTGAATTTGATCGATACAAACGACATACGAGCAACACTGTTAGGATATCCTAGGAAGACAGACTGAATACCACTTTTATAACACTTTTCACACTGGGATCGATGTTATTCACAAATGCAAGACAACAAATTACACAAGGAAGAAAATGAAAGAATACTAAATCAGGCATCCTGAGGAAGGCTTTATCCTTGAGCCACAGGATCCCTTGGCTCTCATATTAGCCATCAACATCGACATAATCTTAACATGCACAAGTAACTATTCCATAGCTTCGTCTGAGATCTGCTGATGTAGGGACATTTTGAGAATCTAAAAGCTTTATGGGCATTTTGGGTATAGAAAATTGAGGAAATTTTGGGTATAGAAGAAATTGAGGGACGTTGTAGAAATAAAGAAAATGAAATACGAGCCAACTTGAGGAGATTTGGGTTAAAAAAATTATGAGGGCATTTTGGGTATAGAAAATTGATGTAGGAACATTTGGCGAACTAAATATTGTTAAGGACATTCTAACTATAAGAAAAAATTTGAGAGCTATCTAGGTATAGAAACCTAACTTAAGGGCATTTTGAGAATAAAAAAACTTTAGGGACATTCTGGCTAAGAAAATTTAAAATATATATTTTTAATAATAAAAGAACATGATCCAATTGGACAGATCGAATCGAGAATTGGTCACCAGGCCAATTCAACGGTCGGTCTAGTTATGAAAACATTGTTTTATATATTAATAAATGACAATTTAGCATTATATTAAATTTCAATCAATTTTTTAAGTCCCCTATATTTTTTTGTGTGAAAAAGTCCTCTATATTAATAAAAGCTAAAAGTAAAGGGTAGTTTTGAAATTAAGTAAAATTTAGTTAACATTTTGAACCTATGTGTATGGAAAGTTTTGGTATTAACTAAAATTCAACCATATGTGTAAGGGCAGTTTTAGAATTAACTAAGATTCAATTAACATTTAAACCAAGGAAATGATAGTTTTAGAATTAATAAAATTTCAATCAATGTTTTGAAAATGTCCATCCTCATTATATTAGTAAAGATGTGTGATACATTGACACCCATTATATTGTTGTGTAAAATGCAACATGCCAGAATGATATCAAATTAGGTTTTCTGACTCCAATATGACTAGGCATCTAGTACTTGAAAATGCTTTTTTAACACTCCAAATGCCCGTTCAACAGTAGTTCAGAAATAAGAGTGTTGCATGTTGAATAACTCTTCATTTTCAAGTTAGTGGTTACTATACTCTTTTTGCAAAACCAACACCCGGTGTCAGCAAGAAAATATTTACTTATATTTGTGAGCACGGGATTTCGCTTCCCTAACTAAATCTCACGGGTGTTTGAATTGTTTAGAGTCGCCACCAATTCATTCAGAAGGGATAGGTCCCCAGAATTTGGATAAGGTCTTGGTCTTTGAGAGAGATTAGGGTAAGAGGTTCGGTTAAGTCCGGGGAAGGTGTTAGGCACCCTGAGGCTTCCATTTCACAATGGTTCCTTACTCCCTAGGTTTAAGCCAAAATAAAGTTAATGTTGTTCAAATGCCTAAGTATTTAAGATAATATTAATCTAAGAAAGAAAAGCTAACTAGGGTCGAACCCGGGTTAAGTTGTCTACGTACTCACAAGGGAGAGATCAGACCGAGCGTAGTTCTGATACATGGGCCTGTGCCAAGGCTAGGGGATGTGTGTGTGTGCACCAAAGGTGGTGACTAGTCCTGTAGACTAGGGTTTGGTTGACCGAGGTTGGTCAAGTACATGGTTTAAGCTCGGTAGGCTTAGGGTTTAGTTAGGGTTGCTAACCGGGGTTAGGTCAAACTAATTATGATTAGGGTTTCTAACCATAGTTAAGGGAGGCATGGTCAAGCCTGGTAGGCTGAGGTTGAGCCCAGTAGGCCAAGGGTGAGCCCGGTAGGCTACAAGATTAGACCCGGTAGGCCAAAGGATGTTAACCAAGGGTTAAAGTTGCTAATCGGGGTTAAAAGGAAGGTTAACCATGGTAAAAAGGTCCAAATACAGTCTTTTTGATCTTTTTATATTTTTTGAATGTTTTTGGGATTTTTTCAGATTTTTCATGGGTTAAGGATTGTTTAACCATGGTTAAATATTAACCGGGGTTAGGTTAACCATAGTTAAGGTAGTGGTTTATTAAGGATTGGGCCCAAGGAGCATGGTAGGGCCTAGACTGGCCTCCTACTTGGTCTGGGCCCTGTGCAAAGCCCAAAAATCAGAAAATTTAGTAATGGCGGTAAATGGATTACTGCCATTACGAAGCACTTTTGACCCTGATTTGCAGGTCTGTAACTTGCATTAGGGATGGACCCATGGGGTACTAGACTTACATGGTTGAAGGGGGAAGTGCCAGGAAGGTTTTGGGCCTTTGGTGGGCCCTGAAAATGCTCTAGAGTGGGTCCCACAGTGGGCCAAAGACACTGTGGTTGGTAGTCTGAAACGGCGGTAGATGGAATACTGCCATTCTGTTAACTCTGAGTTTCAGACCATTTTAAACATGTTAAGGGCAAGGGTTGAGCCTGGAAGGATCAGGTCAGATAGAGGAAGGTTAGGGGAGTCTAACCATGGCTCTGGAATAGACCAGGGTCCACACAACAGGGGTGTAGAGCTACTGAAAGAGGAGGACCAGGAATAGCGGTACTGTGTTTACCGCAATTCTTGGAGTTTTTCAGAAATGAACTTTTTTTCACTGGGGGCTGCACTAGTGATCGTCCAGGAGATCCCTCATGGCCTGAGGGTCCCTTAAAACCTGTGGGGAGCTTCCATGCACGCAGGGGCCACTGAGCCAAGCTAACTATCCCTCAAGAGAGGTAGAGGGACCTCTGTCATAGGGTATTGAGCACTACCAGCTAAAAATAAAGACCCCTGGAAAAGGACCAGGGGTTTACAATGGATTTACAGAAAGTAAATAGGGTAGGGGAACCCTACCCGAGGTTGATCCCTTTGGTTTGGTAGAAGGGGTGCACAGTGGTGGTGCGCAGTGGTGCAAGGGCAGAGGGTGGTCTGGAGCAGCTCACTGGAGGTCTGGGGATCACCTCAGGTGGAAGGCAAAGGCCTGGTATAGCTAGGATTGGGCTGGCCGAAGTTTTACAGGGTTTTTGCATGAGAATTTTGGAATCCCCCAACCGTGGAGGAGGATGAGGTATTTATAAGGTAAGGGGAAGGCCTTGGGGGGTGTTTAGGGCTTAAACTTGGCGTGGGGAACCAGCTGGAGGCGGGCCAGGGTGGCCAGGAGGGTGCAACTACGAGTTTTTGTAGAAAAACTGAAATGGCGGTAATAACATTACCGCTATTCCTGATCAAGGCAAGATTGGGAATGACGGTAATGCTATTACTACCATTTATTGGTTTTTGCCAAAAATGGCTAAACCCCCCCCCCCCCCCCCATGTACTTGGCCTGATACACTGTAGCAGACACTGAAAAAGGAAATGACGGTAATAGTATTACTGCCATTCCTGATCTTTTGAATTTTTGGTGTGTGGGCCTCACTGCAATGGCTCCTAAGGGCCTGTGGGCCCATGTTTGGGCCCACAGGGGGTTCTACTATTGATTTTAAGGTTTTTGGACCCTGGGGCTAAGCCAGGGTTTACTTAGGGTTAGACTAGGGTTTACTTAAGATTAGGCCTAGGGTTTGAGGGTTTAGGGTTTTTACCTAGGCTTGACTATGGTTTGAATAGGGTTTGAGTTTTTCCTAGGGTTAGGCGTAGGGCTTGACTAGGGTTTGACCAGGGTTTTCCTGGGGTTAGGGTTTGTCCTAGGGCTTGACTAGGGTTTGACCAAGGTTTGGACCAGGGTTTACCAAGGGTTAGGGTTTGTCCTAGGGTTAAGCCTAGGGCTTGATTAGGGTTTGACCAGGGTTTGGACCAGGGTTTACCTAGGCTTAGGGTTCAGCTGGGGATAACCATGGTTAGAAGATATTAACCATGGTTAAGGCAGGGGTGTAAAAATTGGGAGCTTACAATATTTTATAGGAAAAACATTAGTGTTCATTATTAATGTTTCATCATATACAATACAATTATAAAATTATATTTATTATTATTTCAATATACATATTGATCGTCAGTCAATCTTAAATTATTCCTTCTTAGTAATAATTCCGTAGAATAGTACTAGTAAGGGTATCATTCCTCTGAGGACTGCGCTGGTTTCGTTGCCTTTTATTTAGATTAATTTTAAACTAATAAAATAGGTAATTAAATTTTTGTTTGATTAACTAAAACAATTAATTAAACTAAGGGAGATTTCTAAATTAATTATCAAGTAATGGTTTTTTAAATCTTTTGGAAGAGAAAATCTAGGGTTTTGAAATCCACCACTAACCTAATAACCAGCCCCTATTTTGAATTTATCCTAACATCTTAAATTGCAAACATTCTAGTTAGAGTGACAGCACTTCCCCTCTCAACTAATCTAGAAAAGTTCAAGAGATTATATTCTAAGCATATCGTATCTTCGGTTAGCACGAATGATACACACTAATCTACGGTTGTGTAATCACTCGTCTTCCCTTAGCATAAAATATCTTCGAATTTAATCTCTCGATATATTAAAATCATTGCATAAAACCCATGTTTAAATTCTAACGAAAATTAACACAAGTGATTTTAATTCCAATTTCATAATACCTAAGACAAGGTTGAAAATTCCATTGAAATCAAATATAAATGAAATAAATCCGGTTGTTTGAAAACAACCCTCTTATTACGCAATCAATGTCTTACAATGCAGAAAATCAAAATAAAAACAAAATAAATGACATAGTTACTTGGCTAGGGTTTCATCGAAATCCTAGAGTGGAAATTAGTTCATCGCTAGGGAGGAATGCAACATCTTCATGGACAAAGCTGCAGCACTTCTCTTCATGACTTCCTTGATCTCCAGAGTTTCTCTTCTTCAGATCTAAAAATCTCTACAAAATTATCTAATAATGATGATAATGGGTAGGAATTCTCTTTTTATAGAGAAAGACAGAGTTCTTGTAGAATAAGAAGTTCTAATTGAGGTCTAACTCTTCCTTTTCTCTCTTTATACTCTTTTTGGGTTGAATGAGGATTAAACCCTCATTTAGGAAGACAATAATAGAGTTGGAAAGTGTTTAGAAGTACTAAAACACTATTCACGAAACACTATTCACGGAATACTATTTCACCCTATTTACAGTTTTACCACTAAACTTCAAATAATTCTAGAGAGCTCAATTCTAATCGGATTGATCCAAAATTTTAAACATTGCTCCTTTAGGTTATCTAGAATCTATCCAAAAAGTTTTATAAATTTTGGATGAAGCCAAATTACCAAACTACCCCTCTATTGATAGAATTGCGATTTTTGGCCAATCGATCCATCAGGGTAGATTTCTGCGATTTCGCTCTCTTTTCTTCTTCTTTCTTTTACTCTTCTATTTTCTGAGATTTTTGGAGTCTTTGAAGCTTGCAAATCTTCCATTTTATCTTCTTTTCTTCGCATGAACCTGAAACAAGAATAAACAACCAAGTAGCATAAAATAATATAAATAAGTACTCTAAATGATTAGCAAGTTAAGTTTGAGGTGCTTTTATGTATAACATTTAGCACCGATACATATAATACTCTCTGTCGTGACCCAAAATACCCCATAGAAGTTAGGGATACATTAGCTCGTGACCACCGTATCATACCATCTTGTATGATACATAAGCCATACATACCACCCTGTCTAAGCACACAAGTTATAACACATAGCAGAATCAAAACGGAAACAATTTATAAGAAACACTCCTATCGTTATGTTCAAGTCTGAACCAACAAAACATAGTAAAGTATTAAGTATGTAGTGGAAAAGTCCCACTCTCAATACTATCAAAATATAAGTATACTCTCCCCCACTCTCTCAGCAAAAATCTAGATAGGACCCCCTATCTAGAGTTTCATCATCCTGATAATGATCCATGGTAGGCTCCGGCTCGTAGTATTCTTCCTCTATCCAAGGCTCCGAAGCACAGATGTCGAAGAGAACACGTGCACCTGCCGACATAACATGTACGACTGGGCATGGAATACTCGGTGTCTACAAACTACTAACTAACAAGAGATAATATCATGACACATGCAAAAACATAGAGCGTAGAATCCTTGAAAGTAGTTTTCCAAAACTATTCCCTTGACAGAGTTCATGTGAAAACAAAACCACGTAAATCTTGTGAAGTCATGTGATAATCAAAGTCTTGTGAGTTCTTATGAATTCTTGCAATGGTTAGGATTCCTGTGAGCATGCGAGATCTGAGTAAGCATGAATTTCTTGTGAATGTGTGAACTTGCGAACTTGTGAGCTTGTGAACTTGTGAGACATGGCTACTTGTGAGTTCATGTATAGTACGATTCCTTGTGAGCTTTGAAACGATCTTAGAGCACCAACCCAAAGTTTGGCCTTATCAATTACCAACTCACTGTTTGGCTTTATCTATACTTGTGAACTTGTGAGATTTCTTTTAGTAAAAATTTTGCTTATGAATTTGATAAAATACATTTCTTGTGAGAAATCATCGAATCATGCGAGATTTGTAAACTTAGAGTGCATAGAGTACTTGTGAACATCATGGTAGACTTAGAAGACTTGTAAACATAGAATCATATTCATACAAATTCAATAGTAGTGACCATTTACATCCCATGTAGATATCACCATCCAATTCATCCAAGTAACATATTGTGCAACATAGTTTTCTTAAAAAGGATAATACAAGAGTAGATAGTAGAGTGTATCTACCTTTCTAGATCAACCCTTTGATCTAAAACGCTTGAGAAAGGTTGAGAAGCGAGAAGGAACGCATTCGTTGTTGAGAAATTAACTCAAGAACACTTAAGAACCAAAACCCAACTCCTTTTCCTTCTTCCTCTTTCTCCTCTTCTATTTCTCTCTCTTTTTCTCTTTTCTTAGAGCTTTAGGGTTTGTGAAACTCTAAGGCATGAAATTGGGTCTTTATAGACCCAATTGGGTTGTTATGAAACACCCAAAAGACCCTCAATGGTATAGTAGGTCAGCCAAAGGCAAAATAGCCCAGATCAGTCGACCAATAGAGAGGTTCGGTCAACTGGTCAAAAGACCCCTCTTTGTCTGAAAAACCCTAACAAAATTTGGCTTGTTCGGTCGACCGGTAAGGTCATTCGGTCGACCGGTTGCTGTTCGTTGACCGGTAGTGAATTCAGTCGACCGGTTCCCTGTATTTTTTGCCTGTTTTTCCCATTTCCAACACTTAAGAGTATTTTTCCTACTCTTTGCCTAAATCCATAGCTCAACTAGGATACTTTATACCTTTGCTCTAATCACCTACACACGCGCGTCACAACTATACTTAGGATTTTACCAAAATCCTCATTTCATAACTCAAATACCAAGGTCACATAAACGACCTTGGCTTAAACATATCTAGTGCAAAAGCACTACTCACCTGCTATGAACAGGAGATCCGGGGTTCTACACTGTCAGGGACTTGAAGTCCATTGGATTACGACAATGCGTCATCCAATATACGAGAATCATGTGCCGAGCCTTCCCACCCAGCAAGCACGTACATGAACTTGAGGTCAAATGAAACAACAACTAAGACATTTGTGTGATTCCTTCTTTTCTACCACAAAACTTTTATTTTGTAACAGAGGGTGTCCCAAACCCTTCGAGACAAGGACTAATCCTTTCAGATGTCCACACCCACTCAGAATTTTCCCTATAGACACCAAGGTAAGTCAAGGAGTGGGAGTTGAACACACAACCACAGGGAGCGAACCCGAGATGCTAGCCAACTGCACCAGCTCTTGGTTCCCTCTTTTCTACCATGAAACTTAGCTTGAAAATCAATTGAAAGTGATACACGGATTACAAACCACTAACTACTAATAAATTACCCACTAGACTCTCATATATCATATTTCGTAATAACTACCTACTCACTACGTAGTACATATCAGTCTGAATTAGGCTAATTAGTGATATTTTTGACTTCCATTGCAGCGGATGTATGTGCATGGGTAGTTCAAGGTTTACAATACTGATTTCGGATTGGGGAGGTCTTGTAGGGTCGAGTCGATATCGATCAATTGGGATGGAGCCATGGTTTTGGTGCAGGAGATGAAGATGAGGTGCAAGTTCCAATTGCACTTCTCCAATATCCATCTCATAGAAAAGGATATGTTTGCACAACATTTTGAGGTAAAGGGGTGAGAATATATAAATACAGAAAATAGGGGAAGTTTTGAAAAAACAAAAACAAAATTATGGGAGATCATAGTAAAACCCAAACTTTTAAATGGTTCAGAATTTAATTTAGATCTTAAATTGTTGGAAATTAAGGTAAGCAAATTACAATGAGATAAATGAAAGCATTAGTTTAACACAAAATGTACTGCAAAGAGAGACAGTTCCAATTACTAGTGGAGTTTCCTCAAGTTGAAGAATTCAAGCTAAAGCAAATGAAGAGCTACCATTCAACACCATGATGATGATGAAGCAATAGCCCTATTAGCATTACCATCTCCATTTTCATGGATCCTATCCATATTAAAAGCATCCATCATCAAATTCTCCCCATAGCCGATGACCCTTCCGCCATCTCCGAAGCTATTCTGAGTCATTTGAGCATAAAAGCCGCCATTAAAACCCGAAAGATTCGCCTTAGTCTCAGTGGGACTAATGACTTTGTTAATTCCATCACCACCATGATTAGTACTACTAGTATTTGTAGTCTCTTCAGTTGGAGACTGGTCTCCTCGTCTAGCCATGGAGTTCTTCTCCCCTTCTATCTCCCTATACTTATTAAGATAAACCTTCAAAGGCCCGACATAATTCTCGAATCCCAGAGTAGTCATGGCCCATAAAAGATCGTCACCATTAATTGTCTTTCTCTTCTCTCTTTGGCATTTATCCGAGGCTTCACCAGTGATGAAACTGATAAACTCGGACACACATTCTTGAACCGTCTCCTTGGCTTCTTTCGAAATCTTTGCGTTAGCCGGAAGGGACTTCTTCATGATACGACTCACGTTAGCGATTGGGAGGAATCGGTCTTGTTCTTTAGATGAGCTATCCAAATTGTTTCCGGCAGTGGCACCGGACTCATAGTCGGAAGGCGGGCTCCCGACGGGGCTGTTTCGCTGTCTTCTTCCTTTCATGGAGGGAGGAGATTGGAAGAGAAGAAGAAGAAGAAAGAGAAGTAAAGATAGGGAGGTCTTGGGGAGGTTTGGAATCAAAGCAAGTGGGTTGAGTTCTTAAGCTAACAGAAAAGGAGAAGTGGAAAGTCGGTTTGATGTGGACAGAAAATGTTGTTAATAAGAACCATTGCAACTTGCATATGATATTGTGAGTGCTTAGTCAAAGAGAGGATATTTGAGTCTTTGGAATAAGTTTGGAGTTTGGATACTCATTGACTCGGCTCAAAGCTTGCCTGAGTCAACTCGGTTTGTAGTTTTTATTTTTGTTTTTTGTATTAATTTTTTTGGGTTCATTGATTAGCCTAACATTGAAAGTTGTGCCAAATGGTAAGTATTTACGGGGGATACACATCCTGCCACTGGCACAAGCAGGTAGGTGAAACTCGGTTTATAGGTTGGCATGCATGGTTATATAGAAAAGAACTGTAAGTAGGAAGAAAATGAAAGTCCTTAGCCGTGTTTACTCATTGACTCAGTTTCTTGAGTCAGCGTGTAATGCAACCGAGTCATTAATTAACTCCTCTAACCTTATAGACTGGCCGAGTCAGTGATGCGTTTCTACTGGCTAGACTCCCTGAATTATCAGTTGATGTAAAAGAATTTAAACGGCACTTACTCGGTTGAGCTGCTTGTGCTTGTGGTGAATGTAGGATTTCTTACGAGACAGGTCAACACCTTTAATTGATCATGACTAAGAGGGCGTTTGCAACACTATTATTAAGTACTTATTTACTTATTCATGAAAATAAATACTTATTTATAAATATGTTTGTTTGGTAAAAATAAATAAGTAATAAATAAAAGTGGTTAAGAATCCAAAAAAGCATTTATAAATAAGTATCTCCATACCTATTTATTATAAGTGCTTATTTATAAAAAATACTTATTAAGCTTATAGTAGAGTTGCCAAACGCCCTCTAAGTTTACATTCACGTAAGTGTGAAGGATAATTGTTTATTGAGGCTTAAAGAAATGCCCTCCCCATATTGTTTTATCGGGAGTACTGTATGGACCACCGTGTCACACTCACTCTATGACAGTGGTGGAACCCATCTTATGGTCGGCAAAACCTGTCCCGCAAGGCATTAACCTGCCCAACATTCTCACAAGTTAGGGTTGAGGTTTTTGACCTGTGGGTAGGCTCAAAATGAGTTGTATTAGTAGCATTCCATAGCCGACCTAGTACCGGTCAGTATCGCTTTGATAAGGGCATTTTGGCCAACATAATTGTACTTTATTTTTTTGTTAGAAAGAAATATAACACACACTATCTCACACACACCCTTATAGCACAAGCTACTTGCAACCACACAGCTCTCTTAAAAAGAGAGGGAGGTAGTGCTTTATAAAGGCACAAGAGACCTAACCCACCGATGTGGGACTAAAGCTTTTTAGGTATTATGATTTGAAGGAAACATAATACACATTATCACACACACACACCCCCTTGTAGCACAAGCTACTTGCAACCACACAACCCTCTCAAAAAGAGAGGGAGGTGGTGCTTTATAAGGGTACACAAGGAGACCTAACCCACACTTTTTTTGAGAAGGACCTAACCCACACTTTGGGTCCATTATTTTGCTGATCGAGACTTATAAAACTTGGTATTTATATGTTGTCATGTGAATTGTTAGGAAATTTAAGTCACTTTGTCAAAGTTTCTAATAAGATTACTTTTTACCATAATGAAGTTTCTATGTTCTATAATTTTTTATGAGATTTGAAATATTCATCACTGCATTTGAAGTCTTGAAATTGTAATCAAAGAGATGAAAAGTACGATACATCTGGTTCTCAAAAGAAAATGTATATTATTCAATGACAAAACTGGCAAAAATACCGGATTTTCCTTATTAGACTCGTAAGAGCATGCCTTAATTCCAAGTTTAAAGGTTGTTATACTTTATAATATAACTAAATTATTTAATTACTCCCACGTACGAGTTTTTCTTCTTCTTCTAAGGAATTGGTTCTGAGTTTGCCTTTTACAACCCATTTATATCAGTCCTCAAATTTGCTCACAGCAGTAATTGGCCACCTCTAGAAGCTTACTTCTTCCAATCCTAGTACAGGGTGGACAATTTCTTAGATGGGCTCACACAATGAACCAAAAAGTGAGAACTGTTCCTAAGCATTTTTAAAACCCTAATCAGAAATGATTTGTGCTCCACCAACCTAACTGATAACAGTAAATAAATAATACTTTTGTACCCAAAAAAGGGGAGGTAGATGTCTTTTACTTGGCCTCAGATTCTCTCTGGCTGATGCCAGAAAATGGTCTCTCGGGCTGCCACATAATAGACGACAAGTGGTGGAGAAGTCAAAATCATTGGGCCCATGATTTTGACTTCTCCACACATAATGAGACATGTGGCGATAAGTGTGTGAGAAAAAAGGGGAGAGATATCAAGTTGGAAGAAGTCAAAATCATGGGGAGAAAATGAAATGACTTCTCCCCTTTTTATCATCACATGTCGCCTATTGTGTGGAAGTCCGAGATCATTTTCTGGCATTCACCAAGAGATTCCGAGGCCGTTTTACTACCCTCTCCTTGTCTCATCATTCACATCCACGAAAAAAAATAAAGAATGTCAAGTCCATGGTTGCAACCTCATTCAAGAATCACAACAACATCTAATACCCTAAATTTAAAAGCTAGAACCTCAGCTAAACTCCCCATTAAACATGGTTGTGACAAATGGCTTCTTCAGGAATTACCCTCTCTAACTCAAGTGTCTTGTAATTAAAATAGTTGTTATTAAGGTCTCCTCATTACAATAAAAAGATGATATTTATTTTTTAATGGGGTTGCCTCCAATCATTCACATAGAATCTAGGGTTTGACCTAAATGGAAGCTTCTTAACCAAACTTAGGGTTAGACTTTAGAGAAAGACTTTTTTGTATGATCTTGATTGAATAGACATGCTTATACAAATAATACATGTCGTTGGGAAAGCTAGAAAATGTGGAATATTAGATAGGAGGATGCATCCAAACTTAAAAGGGACTATCACTTTAAGACAAGCTTAGATTAGAATTGTAAAGTTAATATTTTAATTTTGCGATAGATTGGGAGGACAATAGGTTGAGGTTGTGGAAATGGTGCATTGTTTTATTATTATGTCCACGTCCTTAAACGGCCATTTTAGCTTTATGCTCATGTTGACTAAATTTTTGTATCTGGTTTTTTAATATGGTTTTTGAATTTATTTGATGTTAATTTTTAGCATATTTTAGTTTGAATAGATTTTTTTTTTTTTGGTAATTAGTTTGAATAGATGCAAATATTGATTTTCTATACACTTTTTTTATTTCTTTATTGCTAGGCTGCGTGAGCTACCGACCTAGAGTTCTTTCTCTCAATCAGGCTGGCCCCCCACCACATAGGAAAGTGGAGAGATTAAGGATGCCTTATGGGGCGTTTGGATTGGATTTTTTTGGTCAAAAATCAATTCTGGTAAAATTGATTATGTAGAAATTAATGGTCAAATAATCATTTTTTCAAATAATGGTGTTCGGAGAATACGTTAGTCAGTCTCTCAATTTCGTATTCTTTGAACATTATTATTTACTATTATTTGAAAAAATGATTATTTGATCATGAATTTTTATACAATCAATTTTATCAGAATTGTTTTTTTGGCCAAAAAAATCAATCCAAACGCCACTTTAGTTTGGAGGGAAAAGATGTGCATAATGTAGGGTGGGCTCTGTTCCTGTTGCAAGTGCAGGAGCGGTGTTGGCCCAAGCAGTAAGTAGGTAGAGCTGTGGCTTGAGCTTGCATTTTTATGATTTTTGAATAGCCCAGCCCGATTCCGATCTGTTTACAAAAGGTTTTTTGTGACCCTTAACACCCAAACATAACTCTTTCCTGGGAAAAATTATTTTATTGTTTTTGGTGCATTGAAAAATGGAAGTTTTGCTAGAGATAATCCGTTACTACTATATTTTTAGTTATATTTGCGAGAAATTTACTTTAAACTAGCATGAAGCTTGTGCGAAGTGCAAAAAGAAAAATTCATTATCTATTATAAATAACTAGTGGTTGGCATGTGCGATGCATGTGACAGCAAGAGGAAGGAGGTAACGACACCCGATTGAACTCGCTAGTGGCACGTGCAAGAGCGAGGGGAAGGAGTTAACCACAATTAATAGGAATTAAAAGGGGCACGTGTTAACCCACAGGTGTGATTGAACTCTCCCCGAGGTCAATCGCGATTGGCTGTGATTCTAAATGGATAAATGGCAAGGGGTAAGTGCAATGCACGTGAGAGCGAGGGGAAGGAGTTAACCACAGTTAATAAGAATTAAAAGGGGCACACGGGTGTGATGGAACTCTCCCAAGGTCAATCACGTTTGGTTGTGATTCTAAATAGATAAATGACAAGGGGGTAGTTTAGGAATTAAAGTAAAACATTAAATCAAAGGTAAGGGTAGTTTGGGAATTAAAGTAAAACATTAAATTCAATGTTTTGTTTTTATATAAGGGTAATTTGGAAATTTCAAAAAATAGGAATTAAAGTAAAACATTAAATCAAAGGTAAGGGCGGTTTAGAAATTAAAGTAAAACATTAAAACAATGTTTTGTTTTTATATAAGGGTAATTTGGAAATTTCAGAAAAATCATCTACTCATGCCTCTCGCATTATAATAGTAAAGATAATTTTAAAACTAAAAGATAAAATAAATTTAATTATATTCATTTAACAATTATTTATTAAATATAATTTTATTTATCATAAATAAATGATTATTATTTAAAAAAATTTATTAGAGTTTTTTTTTTTTGAAACATAAAAGTACACTCTCACACCCGCACACACACCCTTGTAGCACAAGCTACTGCAACCATGCATACAACCTTTTCGATAATTATTTATGTTATGTAAGTCATTATGTGGGACCCATCATGAAAACTCGAACTATGTAGGAAAAATAAGGGAACATGTTTATTGCCAAGAAAATAAGAGGGAAAGAAGAAGGGAAAGAGAGTAGGGATGTCAATGGGTCAGGCTTGGGCTTGCATTTTATGATTTTGGAATAGGCCTAGCCCAAGCTTGTACCGTTTACAATAGGTTTTGGTGACCTACATTATGCTCATTGACACCCCCAAAAGAGAGATAAGAGTGGGTCCCACCGGATGAGTTAAAAAGAGGAAATTAATCACCTCTTTGGTCGGTGACGTGAGGACGTACGTCTTGGCTCCCCTTTTCTTGCCACGTGTCCCCCTTTTATCTCTATTATTTAACTGTGGTAAAGCTTAAGCTATAAGAAGTGTTTGGTTAAGGCAAAGTTTGAGCTGCTGCTTGGGCCAGGCTAATTCTTACAGTTATGAATGGGCTGGGTCAAGATTTTGATGAGTTGTGTAACTTGTGCTGGACATGAGTATAGTTCGGGCTTGGGTTTGGATAAGCCTTTCGTTGTCTTGGCTTTTGCCTTTTTGTTTTTGTTAAAAACTTTTTTGAATGCTATTGCAGGAACTGAATTAACTCTCTAAGTCCTTTGCGAGGTCTGGGATCAATTCCCATAAATGGGAACTCCTAATGAGTTGGTAGAAGTTTTCCTTGATTGTTGATCGTTCAATTTATCCTCGTCGAACAATCACAGTAAATGAATCATCAACTAATTAAGCTTCCTGATCTTGTTTATGTATAGCAGTTTCAAGAATATTAGTGTTGATGCTAAAAAAAAAGTAATAGGTTGGGATCGTCATATTCCCTGCCTAAATCAGCTATCCCACCGTTCGAACGATGCTACGACGAAAAGAAATTATCAAATAAAAGGATGATCAAGACCGTGATCAAAGGAAGAGAGAAGAACTACGAAATGTCATAAGAAAAAGATGCAGAGTATAAGCCAAAAGCTAAAGCTTTTGTATTTTTCATCTCCTCCCTCATTAATAGAATTAGTCCCATATTTATAACCTTATAAGATTTCCCAAAATGCATCTCTTTGTAGTTAGGAATGTATCAAAAACAGATCTTTTCTGTTAGGATTTGATTTGTTACAATCTCATCAACTCAGTAGAACAATTATAACAACTTGCTTTAGAAAGTTATGATCACGTCGTCCTAAGCATCATGTATCTAATTGTATTTCATAGGCTAAATGAATGACTCATTGGCGGTTTAAATTTCTAGCATTATAAGCCGTCGTGATAGGTATTCATCGTAATATCACAACCTTTAACATATTCTTCTATACCTAATTCAAACCATAAATTCCAGAATACCCCCTAAAGATAAAGTTAAATATCAATAAGACGGCTCATACTCCTTTAAAATATTCAACAAGAAGAGATTATAGGTGTGATGAGATGGATGAGATGGTGCCACGTGACCGTGTCCAAATCCACCATCAACAATCATTTAACTATGTTGGATTAAAAGACTCTCATTTGGCATAATTTTATCTCAAGTCGCCTTGGCCTAAAGACATCTCATGATGTTTGGATCTCCCTAAGAAACTCATTAATCAACAATCCCAAATGCCTTGTGGTGTTGTTACCTTCAACCAAAAAAAAAAAACAATCCCAAATGCAAGGAATGAACATGCAAATTGCAAAACTACTTGCACCCTATATGTTGTATATGGATATTAGATCCCATAGAATAGAAAGTGCCCATTATAATAATATAACTAGAAATAAAAATTGTAGTACTTTTCTATATAATAAATCTAAGATCGTGCTAGATGCACCCCAATATTTGATGACTGCACTTCATATTAAAAATTACTTCTTGCACACTTGAATTCATAAATTCAATTGTACACACCAAAAATAAAACCAATAAATTTTATAACTATACACCAATCACAATATTAGACATCATCTATTAAGCCAGACCAACAAGCTTGACAACACCTCATATTAAATATGATTGAACACTCTAAATCCATGATTAGTGATTAGAACGATAAAGAACAAGAGGTTGGTACATATAAAATATCTAAACCTATAGGTTGCTCTCTGTTGATGATGGAAAATGATGTGTTAACACGTGGAAGCTATTTCCTAGTTATATCAGAATTTGAACTGGTCAGAAGCCACGTGGATAAAGATTATGATTATCTAGAAGGTTCAGATACCTTAAAGTATGCCACATTTGATAATAAGATCCGAATTTAGAGCTTACTGATTCACTTAGTACACCTTCATGTTTGAAGTAGTTGAGTATTTAACATATCATGATATGATCAAATGAACAAATTTTGATCAATTGATAAGCTTTCGAATTCTGATAGAAAGCGTAAAGGAGGCATACTCCGTCAGGACTGAATTCTTCCTTTGTTAGATTTCAGTAGAATCAGATTACTGAATATTTCTAACGCCATTATAATATTCTATTATTCAAGACAGGTCTTGAATCAATGGTGTTGCGAGCTTATGCTGATCAAAAGCTCGAATGAGTCAAAAAAGGCGGTTACTAGTTCAACCTTGTCTCCATAGGGTACATGATGAATTCAGATCACCATGTACCCTATTGCCTTGTCAGGGGATAAATGTACTGATTACCTTCTGTAGAACCCCGGATCTTGATGGCCATATACGAGGAATGATATCATATACTAAAGCATGTAAGAATGTATTTATGGTGTATGGGTGTTTGGAATGAAATAGGCAAGAGTATAGAATACTCTTGAGTATTGACAAGGGTTATGCCTTGGCATACCCTCGACTCTAAATAGCCCTAGTGTTCACACCGCTCGTCAGAATCAAGCGATTCTTGGATTTTTGGAAAGGTAATTGAACCCTCTTCGGGGTTTATGTTGATCACTTGTCTTGGTTTTGAGTTGGTGTTAGGTCAAAAGACCGATTTCTGAAGTCGGGTCGGTTTAAAATCTGGATTGATGAAACCCAATTTCGGATCAGTCAGGTTTAGGGGAAAAATGGTCCAATAAAAAGGAAGAATTGGAAGTTATGAAAAACATGAAAGTTGTTTTCCTTCGAAAGAGGAATCCAACGCAAGTTGAATCGTCAAAATCGGACAAGCGAGTCAAAAGTTATGGCCGAGATACGAAAACGCAAAAATGCTGAAGCTTTCTGCAAAAGTTGCGATCGCTCGTAGGGACCCTACGAACGATCGTAGCGGAGCTACGAACGATCGTAGAGTTGCTACGATCGATCGTAAAGCCCCAGAAATGCTGGAAACTCTCGGTTGAAACTACGATTGATCGTAGGAAGCTACGATCGATCGTAGAAGGCTACGATCGATCGTAAATCGCTACAAACGATCGTAGATACGCGATTTTACTTTCTTGGATGCGATTTTTTAGGGGTTTTTCACCCCTTACACTATAAATAGAAGACTTTACGAGGGTTTTTGGGTTACCCTAAACCAAGGAGAGTTCCTAGAAAGAGAAGGAAAGGATCTTGAGCATTCCAAAGAGGGTTTTGCTTGAAACCAAGAAAAGCTTCAATCAAGGGTTGGATCTTCCCCAAATCAAGCTTGGATCATTCAAATCAAGTGAGGATTTCTCAAGGGGTTTCTTCAACCTAGAAATTGATCCAAAGAGGTTAGTAAACTACTAACTAGCCTTGTTATCATACAAAGATGATTCAAATAGGTGATTTTAATTCTATTATGATGCAAATAGGAAGTGTGGAAATTTGGGTGAACTAGATCATGAATAAACAATCAAATAGGGTTTTACAAATTGGGGGTTTTTCAATAACAAGGATGAATATGGCTAAACTTGTAAGAAAATTGTAATACCTTTAAATGAACCATGATTTTAAGTATACTATGATGCAATGACAAACAAGGGATTTTGGGTAAACTTGATTATGTTCAAATAAGCAAATAAGGATTTAAGATTTTGGGGGTTTTCCAATAAAATGGTGAATATGACTATAAGTGCAAGTAAGTGTTAATATCCTCCAAGGAACCATGATTTTAAGTGTGATATGATGAATTAGGCTTAGAACCCATGATTGTTATGATGTGACGCAATGAATGAAATGTTCTACATTCTAGAATTGTTTAAATATGTTATGATGCTAATATACCTTGTATGAACCATATGAGTTACTTAAGGTCTTCAAGTATACTATAATGATCATTATGCCTTGCATGAACATGTTTAATTAGTTAAAGCTTTCCACATAGATGTTATAATGCTCACAAGCACTCTACGCATGATAAGTATTGTACGACCGTGGTTTTTTTCATAAGCATGAATTTTCAAGAAAACATAAGAGGATTTTCAAAGGCATTCATAAGTAAGAAGCATACATGCATAAGCATAGACTAAGCCAAACTTTGGGTTGGCATTCTAAGATCGGTTACTCCACGCTCACAAGGATCAAGTCTAGATCTTGCATGAACTCCACGGATCATAAGTCTCGCAACGCTTTTCAAGAACTCATAAGAAACTCACAAGTCTAAGATCTTGCATATGCCTCCAAGGAGAACAAGCTCACAAGGATCATAAGCTCACAAGTACTCATAAGCTCACAAGAAGCTCATAAGCTCACAAGTACTCACAAGCTCACAAGAACTCTAAGCTCACAAGAACTCATAAGAAAACACGAGGCTCACAAGCATTCATAAGAACTCATAAGCATACATGAGAGGGTTTGTTTTCCATGAAAAAAACAAGTTTTATGAAAGGTTTTTCTCGACGGGTTTTAAGCATGGATTTTGGTGATTTGTATTCTTTTACGCACTGTATAAAATATTGTGATTATGATAGCATTGTTAGCTAGTAGATTTTGCTCGCTGAGTATTCCATGCTCAGTCGTACATGTTATGTCGGCAGGTACACGGACTCCATTTGACATCTGTGATCAGGGGCCCTGGATAGAGGAGGATTATGGCGAGGAGGAGCCATATGTAGAGCCTCAGGAGGAGGCAAATGACTTAGACCACTGGCCCTTTTAGAATGATTACATAGAGAGAGAGAGAGAGTATTATCATTTTGTATTTTGATAGGTGGGCATGTCCACCTTTACTTTTGTGATGTATGTATAAACTTGGAATACACAGCATGTATAGAAAAGAAATTTTTGGATTATGCTTCCGCACATTGGTTTAAGCTTCCGCTTTATTCATGATTATGGTTGTCATGACTTGGATGTTATTACAGGATGGTTCGGTATCGGATATGGCACATCACGAGCCAAAGTATCCCTAACTCCCAGAGGGTATTTTGGGTCGCGACACCTTCCTTGTGAGAATGGGCGTGTGTGTTCCCCACTTCTCCTATTTCAGCAAAGAATGGATTACTTCCTGGACTAACAATCAGGAGAGAATTCTGGGATGTATCTTATCTCATTTTCCTGTGGGTTATTGGAGGAAAACGTGACCTCTATAGTCTCATTCTCTCGCACTAGATGATTGAGGTTTGACGGTGGATATCGTATCTACCCTGAGAATGGTGTTATCGTCCAATACTTATGATTTCTCTAAGACAAGGTATCCCAAAGGCGTATGACCTGCCTTTGATAGATGATAATTTATATATATGTATATATCTGAGGAATGATTAAGAGATGTGATTTGGAGGGTTAGGAGGGAATTTGTTAAAGTAGACAAACTTTTTCTTAAGGAAGTTTACTCTTTTAACCTTTGAAGAATGTATCCAAATGATTGTTTTCGGTTATGACAATTCAAATGATTAAACTATAACTTAAAGTTATTTATGGTGGTTTTGATGAGCTAGCAACTCTTTTTCAATAGAACACGTTTTATTTAATAGATAGACTCCACTTAACAGAACACATCCATATTTTAACAGAATGACTCCTTTTAACATAATACAGTTGACTTGTGTCAGAAATGGTTAACTATCACATCAAAGATATTTGGAGGTGAGATGATTGGTGAGTCAGAAATTTTTCTCTATAAATAGAGAGAGACTCAGATGATTTGAGGGGGGAATCTGATCTGATCTGATCTTTTGACTTAGAAAGACCTTAGAAGGAATTTTTGAAGTGAAGAGAGTTCAAAAGACATTGAGTGTTCTTGAGAGAAGTCTGCTAGTTCATCTATGTTCTTCACTATTCTCTCCCTTCGATCATTTTTCATAGTTTATTCTTCTTTCTCTCTGTATTCACTCTTTCAGGAATCCTAGAGAAGGGCGGTCAATACATTATAGTCAAACTACTTCAGGCTTGCGGAATAACCTAGAAATATCAAAAGAGGAGATTGTTGATGATGATTCATTGATCCTATTCGACAAACCTACAGTTGCAGATAAAGATTTGAATATCCAATTCAACAATTTGAATCTTCGGTTTCAACACCCTCTTCCGACACGTGTACAACAGGAAAGCAAAACCCAATCATTGAAAAAAGTAGATAATCTTGATCAAATTTGATCGAATCTACCTTGATCGGTTCGAAAAATCAATGTAAAGAAAAATGACTATTCTTCATCTGTAGAAAGTCTCTTATATGTCTCGCTATTGATCACGAAACCTAAAAAAAACCAGAAGATCCGGTAAAAACCTTAGTTTTTTTTAAATAAATAGGAGAGCTCGTGGGGTGTTGAATGGAGTAGCCACCAAAGAATAGATGAAGGGGCAGGAGAATAGAGGAAGAAAGAGAACAAATAAGAATGTCTTTCCCGCCAAAACTGAGATAGGATTAGGCTGGGGTGCAAAATTTTTTTAAAAAAAGGTAAAACTGAAAATAAGAGAAAAATTATAAATGAGGTACAATTATCAAATATTGGGGTGTGTTAGCACCACTCTAAATCTTTCCAAGCTGGCAAATATTCTATCTGTCTTTTATAATGTAGTAGTCCAAGATTAATGATACTATCAAATATAATAAGTTATATGCAATGTCATACTTTACCCTAATATAAAAGACAGTTTTATAATCCCAAAACCAACAACTCAATAAGTAACAGTTCTTGTTTGTCCAAACTTCGGTGATACTATGAACGCAACAATAATCTTAGAGGGCGTTTGGTAACTCTAAACTAAATAGACTTTATAATCTCAAAACCAACAACTCAATCTTATTTGAAAATTGAACTTATTTAGACATTAATATGTTAAGTTAAAGTTTAATTGAATTGCTAGTGGGGGCGTTTGGATTGAATTTTTTTGGTCAAAAATCAATTTTGGTAAAATTGATTGTGTAGAAATTAATAGTCAAATAATCATTTTTTCAAATAATAATGTTCGGAGAATACGTAGGTGAGTCTCTCAACTTCGTATTCTCGAAACACTATTCTTTGAAAAAATGATTATTTGATCATGAATTTCTACACAATCAATTTTATCATAATGATTTTTGGCCAAAAAAATCCAATCCAAATGCCACCTAGATCTTTTTGAAGTAGAGATTTTACCTATAAAGTAAAAAATAGCTCATGTCTTATTACTTTAAAGGTAAAACCTCAACTTTAAAAAAAATTAGACATCCAATTAAACTTTGGTGGTGTTTGTTAGCACTAGTCTAAAAAGAAGTGTTTATATGAAAATTATGCTTAGTTGGACTTTAGATTGTTTAGTTGAAGGTTAATTGCGTGTCTACATTTTAGAGATTTTAGGGGTAAAAACCTCTACTAACTCTTTTCATGTTCTAACTCATTAATGTTTAGTATCTATTGAAATACGTTTTGGAGAAAACTAAGGCATAGAGCCTTATATGTGTATACTATTGAAGCAACTGAAATGAAATTGGGATTTCCACGAGTTTAATGGTTTTCCTTGCCTACCATGTTTGCATAATAGAGTTTTTGTATAAATGAGAATATGGAAATGGATGGTTTTGATTAAATAGGCTAAGTAGACCATGTGCACACTATTATAACTCCATGAATGAAATTCTATGATCTATTTCTATGTTTTAATCACTCTCTAAGAATATTATGCTGCTTCTAAGTACTCTATGCATGATGCTCCTAAGTACCATATGCATGTGAATCAATGTCTGAAGCTTTCTATCATAATTATAATGCTCACAAGTACTCTCTAATGCTCACCAATGCTCTAAGCATATGTATGATATTTTTATGTTTGTAGTTCTATGGGCATGTGATGATGTTTAAATGCTTTTTAAATTATACCATGATGCTCACAAGTATTCCATGGTATGCATGTGTATGTTTTGTATTACTGAGATTTCTCATAAGTACGGGTATCCAAAAGCTCATTAGTAAAGCTCATAAGGAATTCTCATAAGCAACACTCATAAGAACTCATATGTGCTCTATGCTCATAAGGATCTCTCAATGCATCATGCATATCTTACAAGAAATCAAGGAGGTTGGTAGCCCAGGGTTTTGCGGGTACTAACATCTTGCTCACAAGAAGTCTCATAAGTTAAGTAAATTGTCAAGGAGGTTGGTAGCCTAGGGTTTTGCGGGTACTAACCTCTTGCTCACAAGAAGTCTTATAAGTTAAGTAGATTGTCAAGGAGGTTGGTAGCCCAGGGTTTTGCGGGTACTAACCTCTTGCTCACAAGAAATCTCATAAGAAATCTCACAAGGACTCATAAGGCTCACAAGAATTCAAAAGCTTATAAGGAACTCACAAGGACTCATACGAACTCATAAGCTATTGATTCTCGTAAGACCTTCTAAGATTTATGTTTTTACATGAAAGCTCATAAGACAAATAAGACTAATAAGGAACTCACAAGACTCATAAGATATCGAATACATTATGATTCAATGTATACACTTGTTAATTCATTTTGGTTCAAGCACTCTGATGTTATATATTATATGATGGACTGTACATTATGTTATGTTAATGTTTTATAACATTGTTCGTTAGTAGTTTTTAAATTCTGAGTATTTCACGCTCAGCCGTACATTTTATGTTTGCATGTCTATTTGGTATTTGTCAAATAGAGCTACAGGTTGAAAAAGAGTAAAGGAAAGAGGATTCTGTTTGGGGTCATCATGTGAAGATAAGGGTCTTGACAGACGATCCTATTATTACTACTTTGAGTGATGAGAGGGAGAGACATGTATATTTAACTGGGTGGTTATGTTCACTTTGATTTGTCGCACTTGTATGCACTCGGAATACAGTTAAGTTATTAAGAAATTTTCAGGTTCGCCTTTTAGCATTCCTTGTATATTCTTTCAAGACGGTATGTACGCCTAATGTGTCATGACATGAGAGTTTGACACGGCGGTCACGAGCTAAAGTATCCCTAACTCATAGGGGGTATTTGGGTCGCGATAATGACCCCATGGCTCCGCCTCATGAAACTAAGGGTCCTAGGTTCGACTTCTCACTCCCCATTTGGGGCCAGTCCCACACAAGATTTTCCTAGACTAACCGGTATGGCAGGTTGCGGGCTCACGTCACATCCTCGGGGATTAGTCCTGGCCCGAAGGGTTTGACACCCCGAGTTACAAAAAAAAAAAAAAAAAACTATGGTGCAACAATACTGTTCTTTTCTAAGCTTGCACTACAATAGCAAAGTCTCTAAAACCGTCCGATTTTGACCCATGAAGAAGAGGATTTAAACAATGACAAGCCATGAAAAACAATTAAGAAGATGTAAAGATTAAATAGGTGACTCTATTCTCCCGTAGTGTGCTTAGGTAGCTAAGGGTTTTTCTTTCTCTTAACCATTTAAAAATAAAGGAACTACCCTCCTTATACACACCAGAGTTCCCCATTTTCTCAACTGATGCAAGGCGTTAAAGGCTCATAGCTAGAGAGCCGTTAAGGAGTTCAATGATCTACTGGTATTAATATGTCATTAAGAAACTAAAACAAATTAGCAATGGAATTAAATGTTTATTTCAAACAAAAAAAATGATTAAATAAATAAGTGGAGAGACTTTTCAGTACAAAATGTGTTGGAGCAAAATGACCCAAAAACCCTACATGAACAACCAGGAAGCACGGCCGGCCAATCACGTGTGTATTTCGTGCGCGATGCCTACAATGCACCCCGACTAACTCATTTCCCGGCCAGAACAACAGATTTTCATTGGGAAACCTCGGGCCATCCTTTGGGCCTCCCTTAGGCATGCAAGGGCCCAGTCCTTGCTCACCCAACCACACCATAGGAAAGACCATAAATAAATAAGGAGGTTATCCTCCTTCTCAATCACCCATGTGGGACTATTTGTCCTATAGTGTTTTTGATTTGCTAAAAAAACCAACACTAAGTGTCCAACCTTATAACTCCAGATCTTATATCTCTCTCTCTCTCATATTAAACATTGTTTGTTGTTTGGGCTTAGTAGTTTACCCCTCGATAGACAATTTCTCTTTCTGAGAGCCTTATCGACTAACACATTCTAGTAGTACAAGATTTTTTTGGTAGAAAGGTTATCATGTAACACACACATACATCCTAAACGTACACACCCAGCCAGAAGGAAGCCGCTAAGGTGGATTAAGGGTAAGTCCATGCAACCACTCCACCATTGGAGGAAGGACATGCCTGCTATTGGAGGAAGCTTCAACGTCAAATTTGAGCCAAACCATATGCTTCTTGAACAAGAGCGATTCAGAAAAAGGTGAGTGATGGTCTCGGGGGTGCATTTTGCATAAGTGGCATTCCAATTGAACCCGAACTTTCTTCTTCTTTAGGTTCTTCGCTACGACAACCATGTCACAACAGAGCCGCCACAAAAACACCCAAAGTTGTGGAGGAACTTGCATTTTCCAAAATTTGCACCAACTATCTCTCCCCCCCCCCCCCCCCCCCCCCCCTGGAACTAGAGGATGCCCTCCCGAGATCCAAAGGCTGCTTAGCCAAATAAGTTGCGGAACTAACTTTAAACAGACCAGACTTAGAGTAATGACGAATTAATTTGCCATGAGCCGGTAAGAAGCTCAGTGGTACTTTAACGATCTCAGCCCACGACTGCCTTGAAGTTTTGAAAATTGGATGTAACAACTATAGTCTCGTTCAATCTTATGACAAAATAAATTTCTTAAAGGCACCCTAATCCAATGTGTTGGACAATGAGACATCATGCGGCTTGCGAGGAAGAAGTTTTCTTTGTATCCTCACGCTCAAGGAAGTTAGCATATTACATTGGAAAATTGGCTATTTAGACGAAGGTGGTCTCTTTTTTCTTGTATTATTAGGACGTATCTTTGGCATTAAAAATTTTGTTTAAAAACATGAGGTCAATTCTAATATTTTTTGTTAATTTATCTCAATTATTAATGAAGATGAAAAGATTGAGGAGGATGTCGCCTACAAAATTAGGGTCGGATGTCTAAAGTGGATATGTGTTTCTGTAGCTTTGTGAAAGACACATTTCAACTAAACTAGAATAAAATTTTATTAGATGATTATAAGACCAACTGCTGGATAGAGGAAGAGGGTTTTATGTTAGGTTGACAGTAGATTACCCAAAAAGAATGTTAGGCTGGTGGTCTGTGCAGAAAGAAACTATGCCAAATCATTTAACAAAAAAATTATTTTCTCTTTTCTGGGATCCAATTCAAGCATTTCGAGCTAGGCCGGGCTATCTAGTTCAAGCCCCCAAGGGCTAGGGCCTGAATAGGGTTGTCAATGGGTCGGGGTCTATCTAGGCCCAACCCTCACTTGTAAAGGTTCGGTCCAAGTCTGACCCAAGCCCTCGCAGGGCATAAACTGACTATGCCCAAGCCTTATCCTCAGGCCAGGACTGGGCCTAAAAAAAGATAAAGAATTTCATAATATTTATCAATGTTTTTTTTTCCTAAACCACCACCGACTGCAATCCTTTTCTTAGTACATGTTTGTTTGGCTTTTTAGTCTTTGAAAAAAATTGGATATGTGAAGGAAAAAGAGAGAGAGGGCTAGACTTCCATTATAAGGGATGATAACCTTATAGATGTTTGAGATGGAAAATACACATATTCATGTATTTGAATTTCACGTATAAAATTATATATGTATTATTTAGGTGTTTTGAGTCTATTTGGACAAGTTTAACCATAGAGTAAGGGTGTTCTCATCCAAAATGTGATGTGGGGCATGCAATTCATTGTTTTGTTTGCAAGAGGTGCAAGTATTCAATACTTTAACACTTTTTCTATAAGCCTAGGTACCATATGATTTTGTGATGCATACTTAGAGCAATGCGGGAGCAATGCGGTAACAGAGCATGTTATACAATCCCTCAAAACTCTTATTGTATAATTTATCTAGTATGATATTTTCAGTTTTGTTCATGTGCTTTTGTTACGTTTTAACGTAGCAAATGTATTCCTGAGTGGTGATCATAGAGAGATTTTTTATAACAAGTATTAAGAAAAATCAATAGGGTAGGGTTGGGTTAGGTTGGGCATTAGAGGGTGTTGCCCAAGCCCGACCCTCATGTTAGTAGACCTAATTTTTTAGGCCCACTTGGGCCTATGAGCTTTATGGCCTATGAGCTTTATGGATGCTTTTGATTTTGTGAGTTTTGAGGGTCAGGCCGGGCAGGTACCTCCACATGAGGGCCAGCCTAGGCCCATCTTATAAATGATGGTTGATCTTGATAAATTTGAACATGAGGTTTAGACCCCGCCTCTTGCCTCAGTGGTGGGCTGTGGCCTCTTTGTTGAGAGAGCGGGTGATGAGTGGCAAGAACTTCAATCCCAACCTAACCACTAACTATACGAACGTAGGTAAATAATAAGGAGCAATAGTCCCCTCATCGGCCGAGGAGGGGACTATTCCTCCTCGCTCTTATATAGCTGACCCTTCAACTCCTATTAACTCGGGTTAGTTTTTTTTTTAATCCTTTAGTTTATTTTTTTGTTTTATTTTTCTAAAAACCAAGGGTAGATGGGTGAACCCTAAGGGTGGATGAATCTTAACCACAGTTAAATGGGGTTAGTAGGGGGACACATAGCAAGAAAATGGGAGCCGAGATGCCCCTCCTCGCGTCACCGACCAAGGAGATGACTATTTTCAAGCAAAAAAATATATATTTTTAAAAATTAAAAACCTGTTTTAAGGGTTTTTTAATATTAAAATATTCAAAAAGAGAAATAATATTTTTTTTTCTAAAATCCAAGAATGGGTGGGTGAACCCTAAGGGTAGGTGAATCTCAACAACATATAAGGGGTGTCAAAAGGGACAGGTGGCTACCTCTGGGTGATAGCCGGATTTGGCAAATCCGGTTATCACCGCAGAGGAGTTGGCTTCAAAGTTCAAATATAATATGTTTCTAAATATATAATAGGGTCCATCTTGAAATTTCTCATTAAATAAAATCAAGTAAACGACAATCCTCCGTCTGGTTTTCGCGCGTCCTTTCACAAAATGGGCTCGATCACGATGCAGGAACCAACGTCCACAGAGAACGGAGCAACCGCAATCTGCAACGGCAACAAACAGCAGCCGGACCAAATCTCCGACCGGTCGCCGGCGGACCTAGTTTCCACCGTTAATCTATCTGTAAGAACGCCGGAAATTGACGGGTCGAGGAAGAGGAAGGCCGGAGTTCTTCCTCTCGAGGTCGGGACCCGCGTCATGTGCCGTTGGAGGGACGGAAAATTCCACCCCGTCAAGGTCATCGAACGGCGGAAATTGCAGTTCAATGAGTCCTGTGATTACGAGTACTACGTCCATTACACCGAATGTAAGTCCCTCGATCTGTTCATGCTCAGGTTTTTGAGCTCAATTTGGTTCCTTAGGGTTAGGGTTTTGGATATCAAGTTACGGGGCAGTAAATTGAAGTAGAAATTTGAAAAATTGAGGTGATTTAACAAGGATCTTGAACACCATGAGCTTTTTCATGGAGTTCTCTGTATTAGTTTGTATCGTTTAGGGTTTTAGGGTTAGGTTTCTGGTGGAAATTGAAGTTCGGTAGCCTCAGGTTTGATCTTTAGGTTACTCTCCAAACTAACTGAAATCTGGAAAATTCGGGTAGATGTAGTGGCGTTTTTGGGCGTTAGGACGAGTAAAATAGACTTTTTCCCCTTATAATTTTGTGTTTCCTTTGAATTCATTTGCTTATTAATTTTGTTGTTACCACTAGGGTCTGTGTCATGTGGTTGAATACAATGGAAATGCAAAGTAACTTTTTTTTTTCCCGAATAACTAAGAGTATTATAATCAAGGGAAATGCTAGCCCAGTCTCAGACTTCCTAGCTCTCACAGTGGTAGCGACAAGTGTCTCTACTTTTCAACTATTACCTAGAGAACCGGTATAAACCATCTGTGAGTACCAGAATTTTAACCCCAATTCCGATTGGGTTGGATCCCGAGGGAAAATAGCGATAAATTGCAATTGGGTTGAGAGTCGCCACCTATTTAATTTTGAGAGAAATAGGTCTTTCAAATGGTTGGATAAGGCATATTCTGGAAGTCAGAGGTCAGGGTAAAAGATTCAGTTGAGTTAGGGGAAGGTGTTAGGCACCCCTAAACTCCCATCCGGATATGGTTATCTACTCCCTAAGTCTAAATTAAATAAAGGAAACCATAAAGAAGTTTGCAATTTGACCTATATGCTGAGCAATATAATATTAAATGAAATAAATGAATTGAGATAGGCAGGATAAGAACGGAATATGGATTCTATCCTAGGGGAGCTGAACCCGATCAGGGTTGCCTACGTATCCACTATCAGTGGAATCAAGCCGCACGTAGTTCCGGAGGGGAGTTGATGGTTTGATTTGATTTGATTGGACTGAATTATGGATGATTGAAAGATTTGAGGGTTTTTGCTCCTATTTGAGGAGTGAATAGGCCTTTTAAGCTCGTGCTGAGGAGCGTGTGGAGGTGGGTATTTGAACAGGGTTTGAACTGAGGCTCTGACAAGGGTTTGACTAGGTAGATAAGGTTTAACTAGGGTTAAACTAGGATTTACCTAGGGTTAAGGTAGGATTGTACCTAGGGTTTAGCTAGGGTTTAGGTAGGGTTTAGCTAGGGTTTAGCTAGAGTTTAATTAGGATTTAACTAGGGTTAACTAGGGCTTAACCAGGGTTTAACTAGGGTTAACTGGAGTTTAATCAGGATTAACTAGGGTTTAATCAGGGTTTTTGGGCAGAGGTTCGAATAGACAAGGCTAGTTTTGAACCGGGATTTGGGCAGAGGTTCGACTAGGCGAGACTATATTTGAACTGGAATTTGGGTAGAGGTTCGACTAGGTGAGGCTATATTTGAACTGGAATTTGGCAGGGGTTCGACAGGTAAGGCTAAATTTGAACCGGAATTTGGGCAGGGGTTCGACAGGCAAGCAATCTAAGTATTTAAAAGTGATAAAGCGATTAAAAAAACTGATAAAAGACTAAAAAGATAGAGTTTCCGGGAAACCCAAAAGGGTCTCTGAAAAAAGGTTTCGAGAATCGACCATTCGCAATCGATGTTCTCGGGAATTCAGAGCGCTACGAGTAGCTTTGAAGAAGAAAAGGGAGAGAGAAGAGTGGGAATAAGTTGAGAATGAAGGAGATGGGGTGGGGTATTTATAGGGGTCAAAAAAAAGGGGGACGCTATTTGAAGTAGTGCCTCTATTTGGATATTTCCGAAACAGTAGGCGGTAACGAACAGTAGGGCGGCAAAACAGGGGCAGAATCGTATTTTAATAGGGGCGCTGTTTAAACTAGCGTCCCTATTTAGGATATTTTTGAACACGATGTCGATGGGGTTGAACTGTCTGACGAGGTGGGCAATTTTGTAAATATAGGGGCGCTGTTTGAAGTAGCGTCCATATTCAGGTGTTTAAAAAATGCCACGTGGCACTTCTTGATTCGCCGATAAGCCGTTTTTCCGTTTCTAGCCCGAAAATAGTAAAAATTGAATTGATAAAATCCATAAAAATATTTTAGATAAAACATGAATTTTTCAGTACTTTTCAATGGCATTTTGGTCATTTTCTACTGTTTTAAGTCCAATTTAATCCCAAAAATAGCCAAAATTTATCAAAAAATTTGTAAAATCATTTTAGACAAAATGACAGCTTTTTAGCATTTTTCAGGGGTATTTTGGTCATTTTTCACCCTGGGGTATTTTGGTCATTTTTTTTTACCTCTGGGCTGTTTTTGAAAATTGAAGCACGTGGAAAGAGAGTTTTAAAAGAGGGTTTTTGAAAGAGTTTTTAAGAGTATAAAAAGAGACTAGAGAGGTGCAAACTTGGGGTGCTTACACCATCAATTCCTCATTTGAAAAAAATGTTTTCTTAAACCTGTTGAAGGGGTAGCAATGCCACGGGTTGCACCTAATGCGAGAGTAGAAAAATTTGAATTGTGCGACTAGGGCTAGCACTCATCTTGTATGAATTATATCACATGTAAGACTGGCAATTTTCTGCTCAGTTTTGTCATGAAAGGTTTTGTGCCTAATTTGTATCGCTATGGGCAGGATTATGATTTTGGGGTTGGAGAGTCTTGGATACGAATATTGGGAGGGATATATAAGTTCTTTTTTTTCTTTGATAATTGATACAGTGGGATGATCTTGTTAGTTATTGGACTGGTTCCTTAAGCTGTTGGAGTTATTCAGGAAAAAAAAAGAGATGTTGGAGTTAACATCCATTAGTGTTTCTACTAAACCTTCCTCATGGTTAGGTTCCATTTAGTAAGTGCTAGACTTCATTATTAACAATGCTGATCTTCCCACTGGTTGCCCTGGGCGGTAAAGGGTTGCCTCCCCTCCCCCCTTATCAGTTTTTTTGAACCAAAAAAAAAAAAACAATGGTAAGAGTCCGTGTTATTCATTTGTTATGTGTTTTAGTTGTAATGGAGCTAGCCCTGGTTATATGGGTCTTCAACTGTTCCATCATCCATGTAAAGGATTGTCAGGTCTTATTACTCTATGTTGATTGTTGAAGTAGGGTCTACTCTACCGTGGACTAGAGCTGCTTCACTTTCTATTTACAAAATTTGGGGTGGAGAAGATTTTCAAGCAATAGATTCAGTGGGACTAGCAGTGAGACGAATGCCAATTTTACTTAATATCTTGATCTGTATTAGCTTGTGCTGTCTCTTTTTTACTGGTATATGACCATTTCCAAATGGCTGTCAAACTAACCATAATTATACTTTAATTAATGATGTAGTCTTCATCTTTTTTTTTTCCTTCCCTTTGTTGGGTCTTCAGCATCAAGTGCTTTGTTATGTATTAGATTCCTTCTTTCTTATCAGTTAATGTAACTGATGGAAAAGCTTGGTTTAACCAAATCTAAACTGCCATCAAAATTCATTATGCTAACCAATTAATATGGTATGCCTGTGTATTGAAATATCTACACATATTAATTATGTTTTATTATTGTTGTTATTATAAGTTTCAAAGATTGGGTATTCACTATGCACATATGCCATATGTGATATTCTTCTGTTTTGACAGTTAATAGGAGGCTTGATGAGTGGGTTAAGCTTGAACAACTTGATCTTGATTCAGTAGAGGCAGTTGTCGATGACAAGGTGGAGGACAAGGTAATTGTTTCTAAAATATTTTCAATGCAAATGTTATGTAATACTATTTATTAACCGCTCTATCCAGTATATTGAAGCCTTTAAATGGGGTTCCCTTCAATTCTACTGCTTTGTTGCACTGTTCTTTATCTTAATGCTTGGGAATCCTGGGGAAACCCTCTTTCTTGTGTACTGTGATTATGATATTATTTTTTATGGGAGACGCTTTTTTAAATAAGCTTTTTTGGATCTCCTTACTTCTTTTACAATTTCCCCATTTTTCCGCATATCATACGTAGCTTGATATGCATCTCTAATAGAAAAGGATTTTTTCTTTATTGCTCAGAAGAAATTTCTTATACATGGTCTTTTCAGGCAACAAGTTTGAAAATGACGCGCCACCAGAAACGTAAGATTGACGAGACACATGTGGAGGTATGTACAAGTTATCCTTGTTATTGAAGTGTGTGTTTGTATTTGTTCTTTTCAAATGGGGAGGAGGTGGGAGAATTATTGGCTTGAGGTGTTGAGCCTCTCTAACTATTTCTTCTTTTCTACTTTCTCATGGTGAGGGGCACATACCTGTGGCTATCTTTGAATCCTTGCTTTCCTTCTGGGTTTACTTACTTGTAAACTCTTTTTGTTGTATTGTTTACCTTTTCACTTTTTATATATACAACTGACTACTAATCAAAAAATATTTATAACACAATCCAGTCTTGTGCTTTCGTTTGTGTATTGATTTTCTCCTTTTATTATCTATTCTTTGTGTGAAGTGAAACACCATACTGATTAGAACCGCAACCAAACTTGATTTACTGGTCATGCTTGCTGAAATGTCTAAGATTTTGTACAATGTGGGCATTTATGGGAGTTGTTTGATTTGTTATGCTAGCTATTATTTTGGCGGTACAAAAGAAAACGCCATTTTTAAAGATAAAATAAAATAATATTTGTATTAATACCAAAAAAAATATATGTGGAAAATTCATATTTACACCTCATTTGCTTAGGAGTCCACTACATCATTAGCATCCTTCAAAGTATGAGAAAATATTGCTTAATACTTACTAATTCTTTGATATGGCCAATGATGTTGGCCATCCTCCATAATCGTAGTCCTTACCTAGGCTATGTCTCGTAACATTGACCATGTCTCTTAGAAAAAATCCATCACATATTGTACAAGAGAAGGAAAAGTTTCTAAACCTTCATCGGAATCTATGGCCAACAAACAAAAGGCTCAAATTGTCTTCTCTTTTGCACAACATGCAAAGTTCGGCTAGAACTTATATGGGTCATCCGTAGCTTGAACTTCCCAACCCGAGTTACGACTAGCTAGGCGAGGCGAGGGTTTCAACGAGATTGGCTTATGGTTCAAAATATCAGTCTTGGGTGCCATGTCGGTAAGTCGATTTTCAGATATGTATCGCACTGGAAAAATTTAAGATACATTAAAAACGTTTGGACACGCAAGGAAAAACTTGAATACCTTACATAAAATATCTTTTATTGCAAATATAAGTTAAAAACAAATAAATGAAGACTTCCAACTACATTAGTACATTTATAACCTTACATATGAGAGTTAAGAATTTTGTAAGTTAAAAAAAGATGATTATGTTGATAAAAACTATGAAAACACAAACAAGTCATTTAGCCAAGTATAGACAATACAATCTAGATATTAAAAACTTGAATACCTTACATAAAATATCTTTTAATGCAAATATAAGTTAAAAACAAATAAATGAAGACTTCCAACTACATTAGTACATTTATAACCTTACATATGAGAGTTAAGAATTTTGTAAGTTAAAAAAAGATGATTATGTTGATAAAAACTATGAAAACACAAACAAGTCATTTAGCCAAGTATAGACAATACAATCTAGATATTAAAAACTTGAATACCTTACATAAAATATCTTTTAATGCAAATATAAGTTAAAAACAAATAAATGAAGACTTCCAACTACATTAGTACATTTATAACCTTACATATAAGAGTTAAGAATTTTGTAAGTTAAAAAAAGATGATTATGTTGATAAAAACTATGAAAACACAAACAAGTCATTTAGCCAAGTATAGACAATACAATCTAGATATTAAAGCCTTACATTCAATTAAGTAATAAGAAAGCATTAAATTATAATCATAAAGTAAATTACATACATGATATAAGCTCAATACCATATTGAGCTTCGTGCCGGCTCGAATGGTGTGGGCTCAGGAACCGAATAAAGTGATACATTATAAGTGAGCTAGACATATTGACAATAATGTGGCAAACTCATGTAAACGTGGTATGTGGATTGATACATATTTATGTACAGCTGTGTAATTTGTTCATAAACGTCGCTTGATGCTTGGGACTGAGCATGTAGTGAGTCTAGTGACCTACCACCATATAGAAGACAATGTGTGAAATAATTTTACCGGTCTTTTGTGTTTTAAACTTGTAATAATGTTTTGACATATTTAAAATTATGATCCCTTAATATTCGGAAAAAGCCTTGCAATTTGGAAGTTGAAATTTAGACCGGATGACTAAAAATTGAATTTTAGCCTTAACCTGGAAATTTGGATTTTGATTCATTTGGAATATAATTTTTGAAGTATTTTTAATGAATTTAAATGAGGGTATACAACATATGCTTATAATTTTTTTTTGTAAAATGCTTGAATATAAGTCATTTTTTGTTGAAATGTTTCTTTGTTAATTGACTTTTTAACCCTGTAGATATAAATATTTAAGGCTAAAATATAAGACTTTTTAAAACCGAACTTTTGGGTTTTAGTAATATTTTGATATAATAGAATTTATGAAATTTAAATTAATGAGAATTACCTTACAATTTGAAAGTTGAAATTTTGACTTAGTCCATAAAGAGTGGATTTGTTCTTGAACTAGAAAGTTGGCATGTTATTCTCCAGGAAATTGAATTTAGGATAGTTTTTATTGAATTCAAATGGGAGTATAACTTTATTTACATATAAATATCTTAAGTAAATAAATTTAAAATTTAAAACAGGCCAATACGCATGGCATGAACCGATACACACTTGATATGCTAGATTTTGTTTTAAGTTATCGTATCTTTGTATTAGGTTGGCCAAAAACCGATACGAATAGGCCCATATCGACCGATACATATTGGCTCATATCAGCCGATACGTATCAATATTTTATTTCGTGGATTGGCTAGATCGAGGCTCAATTTTGGGCCTAGAGATGAGTTTCACAAGGGTTCTGGCTAACCTCTTTTTAGCCCAAGTCTCCATTCTGAGCTATATATATATTTGGCTAGCAAAAAACATAATTTTGTGCACATAAATTGTATCAAAATTTTAAAACGCATTTCTAAAACTTATCCTAATTCAAGTCTAGGTTTCCAATTGTTTCTATATACAACTGAAGTTTGGAACAAAGAAACAAGTTTAAAAGTTTCAAATCCTATAACCACAACCCTTTTTCATTATCTCTATGGATTTTCCCCCTCTTGCCTTTTTTCCGTTGTGTGTGGATCGACATTGACAAAATGATTGGCAGATTTTGATCTTGTATACTTGAGTTAGTATATTAAAGTTATAGTCTATAAGAGTGCATTTATTTTATAGTAAGGTGGGTCTGTTATGTAATTAAGGGGGTTCAAAGTCTCAAATGTCTAGCTAGTGAATTTACCGATAAAAAATGTCTAGCTAGTTTAGTCAAAGGGTTCAGCCTTCAATACTTTGATTTCTAGAGTTCCAAAGGTAGTAAATTTTCTTAGAGTTTCTATATGGTATAGTTCTCTGCGTCTAGTAAGTTGTTCCCAGTCTACTATAGAAGGATAAGGGGTTATCCATATAAAGTATCCTTTGTTGTGATAAAAGAAATATTTTTAATTGAGGGCTTTGCTTTCTGTCATAGAAGATTGGTTCTTCTCCTTATCTTATAGTGCGTAAAAGGGGAGCGTAGAATTAGGGTATCATTGCTGTAACTTTTTGTTATTCTCTTCACATCTCTATTTCCTATTCTCCCTTTGCAGTTTCAATCTTTCAGATTTGGTGCTCTTTCCCTTGCTGGAATTTACATACATTAGTATAAAAGTCCCTTTTTGTTGCCATAGTTTCGTGAATTTTTTGATTCTATGCCTAGAAGCATAGTTACCAAGTCGAGGTTTGGGAATTATTCGTTAAGGGAAAAGTTTGAAAAAAATCGGCAACATTCAGAAAATTTGGAAATAAATCGGGTAGGAAATAAAAAATATAAAATATGATTACTAATTATGAAAATTATAAAAAAAAAATATATCATATATTAGATATTTATTCTTGATTTTTTTAAAAAGTTGTGAATAATTCGTGTTTAATTCGCGAATTTTTGAAAAAAACGCTATTTTTTTCCAAAACCCGTGAATACTTCAGGAATTAATTGTTCGACAAAAAAGCCGGGTACCATTCAGGAATTTTGAAAAAATCAGAGAACTTCATAACTATGCTTAGAAAGACTGAAGGAGAGGCAGTGGAAATGGACCACGCGTGGAATCTCCACATGTTGGATGAGATGAAGAAATTGAGTTTTTATGAAGGTAGGCAAATCAATTAACACAACGGATTAAACGTTGTGAATCTCGGGAACGTGATGCAAATAATAAGGATTTTGAAGATATTGATTCTAGCCTTTTTCATGATCGTTCCTTGTGAGCCGAACCGAATGAAGAGGAGTGCAAAAATCCTAGGCCAATATCTGATTTGGAGCCACCACTAATTTTTGGTCTTTAATCCTAGCTAAACTCTGATTTCTAAGTTGCCAATTTTTTATGGTGAAAAAAGCGATCACTGATACGCTTGAAACTCCAATTGATGTAGTTTTTTTTGCTTGATGGCGAAAGAATCAAGAGTAATAGAAGTTGACACCCTATTGGGTCGATTAGTGGAGCTCAAAATGGTGGACAAGTTGACAAAGTGTGGCTTACCTTCTCTATTAATATATGACGATTGGTTCCTATGTTCTTTTGTAAAAGTTTTTCAGTGATGAGATTCGTGGTTGTTATTGCTCTAAGTGCTTGGAGAATGGAAAGCACCTCATCAAGTCAAAGACGAAAAGAATGTGTGTAGGAAGCATCGGGGCTTCATCCAAGAAAAGTGTCTAACCAAACTCTAGAGCAAATTCTTCTCAACCTAAAGGAGAATGATGCAATCAACAATTATAGGTGTTCCAATGTAAGACTAAGGATGGAGTGTTAAGCAGCCCAGAGGTCGAAAATCAAGTATTACTTAGAGTCAAGGTTTGAAATCCCATGAAATTTCGGTTTCGTCCCCCACCCCTTAAATCGATATGAATGGAATTTTGGAAAAACACAATTCAGACGCGATTTCCAAAATTTTGGAATGCTGAAATCTCGTAATTTCGGCTGAAATCTACACCTACCACCATCTGATTTCGGTTTGTTCACGCGAGATATCGGTTGCAATTTTGGAAACGCAAGATTTTCGAATATCAGACAATATTGGCACCTACCACTGTCTGATTTCGGGCTAAATTTAACCGAAATAACGAGATTTCCAATATTTCGCCGTAATAACGAGATTTTTGCCGAAAAAATGGTATCCAAAAAAAATATTCCCAGAATATTCTTAACATATTCTTTTCAAATTTTTAAAAAATGAAATTACCAAAATATCCTCCCATATTAACCTCTAAATACCTCTCCTCCATCTTATTTCTCACATGTTTCTTACCATTTCTTCTCTCTTCCTAGTTAGTTACTCTTAGTTTTCCTTCTCTTCAGTCTTCTCTAAGTTTTTGCTGTGTAGTCAAGACGTCTTGGCAATGCCTAGACAATTTGGTCAGCCTAGGCGAGGCGTGGCCTAGGAGATAAATATGATTTTAAATTTAAAAATTGTATATATATATATATATGTATGTATAACATATATGCATATCAATTATTACATAAATAGAGATATATAATTAGTTTGTTGTTTTAAACTAATTTATAACACTTGAGGTAGTGTTTTAAACTTGATAAATATAGGATATTAAGAGATTAACACTATAAACAAAAGATTACCATCAACAAAAAGTTCACATATCAATCATCCTCCACAATTTCACATTCACATTCTACAAGAAGAAAAAAAAACATGCATCAAAGTATATTATAATCATTCATCATCCTCATCAAGCAATTAATTTAATAGAGCTTTGTCCTCTATCTCATCGTCACCCCTATCTGAATCATCGTTATGCCTTCTCTATATATTGTTATTCTCCATCCGTTTCATCTGACTCAAATAGTGGCTCATCATCAACACCTCTTTGTAAGCTTTGTAATCCAGACCTAATAAGCCCGTACACGACGTTCATTTGCACTAGAAGCCTTTGTAACTTGTGAAAAAATTCGGTGGACCTCAAATCCGATGTTTGAGTTGAGAATCTACAAGTTCGAGGGGATGGTTCGGTTTTCCTAAAAGTCTATCTACCCTTAATAGTTTAATGTTTAAGTTATTAAGTTAAGAGATGATGAATTTAAGTGCGGAAATAGGAAAAACAATCAAACCATAACACAAGGATTCTTACGTGGAAACCCTTCCGGGAAAAACCACGGGACCTAGTCCAGCCAAGAAAAATCACTAAGACAAAGTAAACAAGAACTTACAAGACTCGAACTTAACTCCTTCGGACTCGACACTACGATCCTTCAGTTCTTAGTCCTCCAAGCCTGGAAAAGTCATCACGTACTCATAAGTCCTGTGATCAACCGCAGCTGCTCGTACTTCTCTTTGTGTCTTGAAAACAGTCTACGATCTTCCGATCGATCTCCGTCAATAATGGCTTCGGATTCCACCAACCAAATCACACTACCACGATCCTTCTTGGATCGATCTCCTTCGCAAAGGCTCCGGAACACTCCGGACAAGTTGTTCTATCCAGAACGGGTTGATGGTTTGATAGAAATCAAAATCTAGATGGACTCCATCAATGGAAAAGTCCAAGCAAGCAAGATTGATGCATTAACTTGCAAAATCTAGGATGGGAGAAGGATTAACAAAGGGGAGAAGAGACAATGAAAATAAGAGTTTTATAAACTCTAGAGATAGTGAAAAACACTCTATATACTCCCCCAAAGATGTTCTCCACGAATTAGAAGGGTTGCATTAAATATAGGAACAACCTCCAAGAGCTAGAAGTTGTTAAAAATCAAAAAAACAACTTTTCCCATATCAGGGTCGATCCTAGGAGTCAGTTGGGTCGGCCCAGAGGTGCTAAAAAGGGGTTTAATATGTTTTTCCATATCAGGGTCGACCCAAGTGTCTTCCAGGGTCGACCCTAGGTTTTTGCACTCTTTGCCTCTTTTTCCTATACTAATTTTTTCATACTCAGGGTCAACCCTAAGTGGTCAGGGTCGACCTTAAGGTGCAAACCCAATTTTAAAACTTCATTTTTAGCTCTTGCACCATTCATGAAAGTTGTAGCTATTTTCGACGCGGTCGATTTGATATATTATGGAGCAAAATCTGAGCTACGGTTTGGGAAATATGCCACCTACAAGCAACCTTGGTTTTTTGAGAAATTTCAGAATTTTAAACTTGTTTTGGGCTACATATCTAATTACCTCGGGTCCATATGATTAGTCTAGGTCACTTACCACCTAAGGTATCCTATTATGACTATTCTAAATCAATTCCCACCTATGGTAGCATGGTATCTAGGTCACTTACCATCCTATGAGTGAACCGAAGGAAATGATCAACCGAGTCGATCAACCTAGTCTTCAACACTCTTTAACTTCACTTGTCGTGGATGCTTGACGGCAATGACACAAGATACACACCTAGACACCTAGACTTGTTTTGACACCGGAATAAGCCAACACCCTGAACTTGGACTTTACAACTTGATTCCATGTCAAATCCTCCTCCTCATGCACTAGTTGCTCTTGCATACTTCCAACGAGCTACTCATTGCATTCATCCAATGTTATCAGAACCAGACTGGTCATCGTACCGGTTGAGTGGCCGGTTCTTGGTTTGACCGGTTCGACTAGTCCGGTTCAACCGTGTCCTTTAAAAAAAAAAAATCAATTTTTACCCATATCTGACCGGTTCTGACCACCGATTCCCGATTCAACCAGCCGGTTCTCACGGATTTCACTAAATAGCCTGGTTCTGAATGATGCCCGGTTCTAAGGGTTTTTGGAACCGGTTCCCAGTTCTACCGGTTCGACCAGCTGGTCCGGTCCAGTTCTGACAACATTGCATTCATCAATGTCACGCAATGTGATAGGGTCCAAGAAATTCCTTGCTTTGAACTGCTCTATTGGTTTTCATTATAATGGATATATACTAGATCATTCAACCTGCTTTGCTCTAATTTTTTTCTCTTTTTTGTGTGTATTTGTAAAATAAAAATTTATACCATAAATTAGAATCTAAAAATAAGTAAATTATAAATGGTAAAAAGTAAAACACTTATACAAATAAAAATAACTTACATGTTCAAATACACTCTGATTTCACTCACAACCAATTGCACTGCAAGTCAAACTAAGGATTCGACAAGCTAGTTGTTGTAAATAAGGAGTTGAAGCCCCGTAGTTATCTGACCTTTCAGCTATATGATTTAAAAGAAAACAATATCAAAAATTCAAAACATAATACTATTAGAAACTTCATGAATAAAAGAATTGAAATTTTAGTTGACCAATAGGCAATAACCTAGTAGTAGTGTATTCTTCTACCGGATCGCTAAGGTTCTCCCAAATAGTCCTTCAACATATTCTTATAAAGTATCAGTTCTCTGCTTATCAGAACTTATCTTTTCTTGTATCTCTACTTCTAAAATTAGCCTCTCAATGACATCGTACAAGACTGACATAACCTCTTCGTAAGATACCATCTGTCTATTTTTATAAAAGAACTCCGGATTGAGGTAATATGAGCTTGTACTTATATTAATTAAATTAATCATATCAATGCATCACTTTGAAAAATCAACTATCAAAAAGATATAACTTATTACTTGTATAATGAAATTATTGACTACCTCGCTCATTACTTTAGCCACCAAGTGCTTCTTTTATTGCTTCCATAGCCTTGTAAATGTACCATATCACTTTGAAAAATCAACTATCAAAAAGATATAACTTATTACGTGTATAATGAAATTATTGACTACCTCGCTCATTACTTTAGCCACCAAGTGCTTCTTTTATTGCTTCCATAGCCTTGTAAATGTACCCTATCACTTTGAAAAATCAACTATCAAAAAGATATAACTTATTACTTGTATAATGAAATTATTGACTGCCTCGCTCATTACTTTAGCCACCAAGTGCTTCTTTTATTGCTTCCATAGCCTTGTAAATGTACCCTATAGGAGGTCTCTTCTCTCCATCAACCAATCTTAGGACACGAACAAGTGGAGCTGTGATCTTTATTGCTTATATGATATACCATGTCATTCCAAAAAGTAGACAAAACAATATCTATTGCCTTTTCCCCTTCCCGTCATGAGGCCATTTCAATTTGTTCCATTCATCAAAAGTGAATACTTTCCTTAAAACATCTTTCTTCTCATAAATGCTTGTAAAGTAAGAAAAATGTTGCAAATTTTGTGATTGTCAGCTGAATAAGATCAATATTTTTAGTGTGGGTCCTCATTAAATTCAACACGAACCTGTGATTGTTTATGAATCCACTCAGACTAATTGCTTTCTCCAATAACCCCTTCACTCTAGGAAGCTCGCCAATGTCCTTTAGCATAAGGTCAACACAATGGGCCGTACAAGGTGTCCAATATAGATGACGTCGCTTCTCCTTTAATAATTTTCCAGCAAATACATATGTAGAAGCATTATCAGCAATAACTTGTATCACATTTTGGTTGCCATGTTTCTCTACTTATGAATCTAGCAGCTCAAAAAGCTTTTGTCCAGTCTTCGCATTTGATGAGGGATCTCTACAGACTCCAAGAACAAAGTACCAGAAGGACTTTTCACTAAATTTTTTATCAAAGTTCTATTCCTCCTATCTGTCCAACCGTCAAACATAATGTTGCAGCCAAAGATACCCCACAACTCTCTAATAGGTTAATTTATTGTTGTATGAGACCTCCTTCTTAAGCAATGACACCCTCGCCTCATGATAACTCGGCGCTTTCATCCCAGGTCCAAATTGGTCAAGTGCTTCTACCATTGTCTTGAAGCTCTTCAACTGCAAAGTATTGAATGGAATTCCTACCTGATATAGTCAACGTACAATATATTGGCATACTTTCTCTCGCTCAGTCTTCTTTGTCACTCTCAAGTGTGGCATGCTTTACTTTCTTCTTATTGTAATCCTCCGGATTTGACATTAAAAAACTATCCATTTAGGCCCTTCGTCTTAGAAGGCCTTGGTCCTTTATTTCCTCTTAGAAGGCCTTGGTCCTTTATTTCCTCTTTAGACTTACTACTTCAGGTTATTCATTATCTTCTTCCAAACAAATTTCCACTTGCTTTACATTTTCTGAAGGAGCCACTTCCCTTGCATTTTTCTTATTCTTAGCTAGATAAGTTTGAACCTCCTCCCTTACATTTTCTGGACATTTATCACATTTGGCTACATTCCCGCCAAATTGAGCAAGATGTATCTTTATCATGCCAGCATTGTAGGTTATGTGGCAGAAATTGCAGGTAAGTGCATTCTTTTGTTTTGGATCTTTTAGGTAAGCATAATTTCACCCTGTGTATTTTGATTGAACACATCCAGTCCAGACACCATCTTTGAATTATAAATCATAATAAAAGAATTAATATTTAATGAATATTTGAAATACATGAATTAATATATATATATATATATATATATATAGATTATGGTTTATAAATTAAGGGAGATCTTTTAAGTGCCTGTAAGATGTTCTATTGTCATTAATTCCAATAATAAATAATTAATCATACACTTCTAATGTATGAAATTGATAAATGATAAATTATTGTATCTAATAAATTAAAGAGTCTGATTTCTATTAACCTCTGTAGTCTGTTGTGGGAATGTCGAAGTCAATCGATGCCTTGGCCTTGTTACATTCTTAATCTGAAAATGATTTGGGAAGAACAATTGAACATTTGAAATACATGAAATAATATATATAGATTATAGAGTACACATTAAGGGATGATCTTATAAGTGCCTATAAGATGTTTTATTGCCATTAATTCCAATAATAAACAATTAATTGTACACTTCTACTGTATAAAATCGATAAATGATAAATTATTGTATCTAATAAATTGAAGAGCCTGATTTCTACTAACCTCTGTAGTCTGTTGTGGGAATTTCAAAGTCAATCGATGCCTTGGCCTTGCTACAATTTGAAGAGCTTCTTAATCTGAAAAAGATTTGGGAAGAACAAGTGAGAAACCATGCAGCATCCAATGCAGTAGCCAAAGCACTAGTCACTAGAACAACAAAAAGCAATCCCTTAAGAGCAAGAAAAAGTGAGAAATCACAGGTCTCATACAACAGCCAAGGCACTTGAACAAAAGAAAGCAATCTGACAATTTGAATCGAATTAAGTCCAAGAATAATTGACGAATTTGAGAAAATACAAAAATAATATTTGGCTGTGAAGATAATATTATTTTTGTTGACAATAATATTTGTTCAATTGATGCAGTGGGAAATTTTTGTTCAATTGATGCAGTTGCCAAAGCACTTGAACAAAAGAATTTTTGTTAACAAAATAATACTAAAAAAGGGACGCATTGGGGTCATGAAAACATGCAGTCCCCAATTGACTGTGAGGCCATTTCTAAAGATGGGACGCAGACGACAGTGGGGTCCATATGGCTGTGGGCCATCTCTAAAAGTGGAGAAATCAGGGGTCTACTGCTGACCTTCTGAGAAATTTCACAAAAAAGAGACCAGTGGGGCTATCTCTAAAAAGTGGGGCGTGTATATATTAAGAACAAAAGAAAGAGAGAGAGGAGTGAGAAGAATAGAAAGACGGTTAGAGAGAGAAAGAGACACAACAGCAAGAGGGAGAGAGGGAGGGAGGGAGGGAGGGAGAGAGGGGTACCTTCCTTCTTCGGTTTCGGGTTCTCCTCAAATTAGAAAATGCCCTAAAATGAAAAGAGATTATATATTAAGACAATTAATAATTAAGTATATTAAAACCAAATTTTTTTGTTTTGTTTTGGTAATCCAAAATTATGGGTTAGCTGGGCTAGTATATGCTCTAGAAGCCTAGCATAAACATCTATTTTGGTATGTACACGCCTAGGTGACGCCCAAACTGATAACATCTAGGCATCAAGGTGATCGCTACCAACCTTCGACCGACTAAGTACCCGCCTAGGCGGCCCACTCTCCAAAATGCCTAGGCGAAGCCTTGACTACAGTGAGTTTTTGTCTTTCTGAATTTACTTTATTGTATGTAGGTGAACAATGGAAGAGCAAAGATCATAGAAGTAACACCCTGGAATTTCTAATTGTTGGAATTTTATGACATTTTAATGTAATTTTTATATAATATTTTCATGTAATCTTTGTTTAATTTAATACTTTTTTAAATATATACTTTATAATTTATAGTTTTATACTTAATTTAATGTGAAATTTATAATATACTAATATATAATATACATTATGTATAATAATAGATATTTGAGTTATACTAATACATTAATTCTAGTATATATACATAAGTTATATTATATATTTTAATTTATAAAGTTTATAATATACTTAATACTATGTACTAAAATATATGAAAAATTATCAACAACAAAAATTTTTTTGACGATATTCCGATATTTCGGACCCGAAATGTCGGGTTTTCTTGGCGAAATTTAGGTTTTGATTTCATTTTATTAAAATGAGATTAAAATAGATTTCGGTTGGATGTCGGCCAAACTTCTGTAGTATCGGAAAGTCACATTTCGGATGAACTGTCTGAAATCACTGAAATTTCGGTTCTTCCGAACCTTGCTTAGCGTCACCACATCAAACTAGTGGATGAATTTCCTTCAACTGGGAGAGACTAATGCAACGGATTTTGGTCTAGTATATCTGAGCTAATAGAGTGTAACTAAAGTCATAAAAGTGCAGTTTTAATGGTTAGGTAGGTCTGTTTTATAATTAATAAAAGTTTGAAGAGTCATCTAGTGTAGTAAAAAAGGTTCGGTCTTTAAGACTTTGTTTTCTAGAGTTCCAAATCAAGTAAACTTTCTTAGTGTTTCTATAAGGTATAATTCTGTGTCAAGTTGTGTGCAGTCTATTATAGAAGGAGAAGGGGTCTCACATAAACGATCCTAAGTTATGATGAAAGAAATTTTATAAATGAAGGCTTTGCCTCCCCTTGTGGAAGATTGGTCTTCTCAACTTATAGTGGCTAAAAGGGTAGCCTAGAAGTATGGTATCATTGCTTTAACTTTTCAATTATCTTTACATCTTTCTTTCCTGTGTGGCATTTGCGAATTTCATATTTGTGCTTGTTCACCTGCTGGAACTTGCATAAGAAAACCGCAAGCATAGTTGTCAAGGCAACTAGGCGACTTGAGGCGATAGACCCCATGGACGCCTGAGGCGTCGCCTGATGAACTTTTTGTTGTATGAGACCTATGTATGACACATTTCCTTGAATAAGGGTCCCTATAATTCATGTAAATTACAAAATCTCTATTGTTAAGATATACTTTGACACAGTTTTAAGAACAATAAAGGAGGATTTCAAGTGTTGGAGATAAAAAAAAACGAAAAAAAAAAGAAGAAAGTCTACAATGATTGTTGAGAAGGGAGAGAGAGAGATTATGAAGGATAAAAATTCAAAAGAAACAATAGTCTACAGTAATAGCCCAACATGAGAGATGAAGGAGATGAAAGATGAGGAGTGTATGACTGAATAAATAACAAAAAAATAGTTTGATAGTCAATGTGACGTTGAACATGAGAGAGACAAGAGAGGGGGAGAGAGGGAGAGGGGAAGTACATCTTACTCTCATTTTTTTTTTCTTCTTTTTTTCTCGATTATACTCTAGAAATGTAATTAAAAATATATAATTGGTAAAATATATAAATATGGGGCTTGCACTTATTTAATTTCAAAAGATTTCTTTAAATATGAGTTTATGAAAGTTTTGAAAGTCCTAGAAGAAATTTAAGGCATTTAAACTCTAACATACAAAAGCAAATGAGGACCATATGTTCCACCTACAATCAGAGGAAGAGAGAGAGAGAGGCCAATCGCCAGCCATTGAGCGAGAAAGAGGACATGTTAACATGAGGGAATATACTTGATACCATTCCTCTCTTCTTTCTTGTTCTATCTGCAAACCTTTTTTTTTGTTGGATATACAAACTCTAACATATTATATGGTAAAAGACATTAAAAGTATATAAATAACATTTTTTTTGTTTACCAAACTATTATATTCAAATAAAGTAACTTTTATATATTTAAATAATAATAATAATATTACATATTAGATTTAGTATAATGATTGCCTGAGGCGACCAGTCGCCTGAACCCAGCAGAGCGCCTGGTCGCCTAGGCGACGCCTTTAATAACTATGACCGTAAGGGATAAAAACAAGGTATTAAACTTCGGTTTTGGTATAAAATTCGGTCGCTAAAGAAGTTGAGACGATTCGAGGAAGTTTAAGGAAGTTATGTAAAAATTAAAGAAGTTTAGGAAACTTTAAGGAAACATTGGAAATCTAGGATGAAACTTTAGAAATTCAATACTTAAGCATAAATACACATCTATAATTCATTATATTACTGATGCAAGCATGTAGTACTCAAATGTAAGAATCATATTAAGTGACATGCGTTGTCTGCTTGTTTGAACTGTAATTTTGTCTTGGTATTTATCTGGATTGTCAATTTTTTAAAAATATATTTCATCTTCTTTATCAAGTGAAGTGGTATGTATTATTTTTATTTTTCAATGATTATCCATGTTAATTGTTTTTGAAACCTAAAAACTTTATGAATGCACATTGAAGTCGATAAATAATTGAAATTCAATTTAGTTTCTAAACCTATTTCATTCTACGATTGATGAGCTCAATGTTTTTACAATACTGAATCAATATGTGAAGAGGAGGAGATGGGTAGTTAAATAATTTTGAATTTATGAAATACTATTAGGAAATTATTTGATTTTTTTAATATTACTAAAAAGTCATTATGGGCGTAATATACTAATAACAAGATTATTAGAATAATAAAATTATAATTTATAGTAAGGTTAATGCTAACCATACTCTAATAATAAAATTATAATTTATAATAAGGTTAATGCTAGCACACTCTCTTTTAAAGTTAATTATATTTATAATAAGGTTAATGCTAGGTATACATGTCATTCCTTATGAAGAAAGTAAGTTTAAAACGAGTGAAACTAGCATTACCCTTTTAAGTTAAAACCTGAAGTCCTTCAATTTACAGATATTTTCTCATACACTTTGGTTAACTTCTACTGAAGTTCTACATTTTCTCAATAATTGTTTTCTGTTTCGGTCGAAGTTTACCAGAAAGTGCAGTATTTTTAAAATACTAGTGCATTTCACTTCGGACACCACAGAAGTCGACTCAATTCGGTCAACTTCGGCGGAATTGAGTCGATTTTTGATACCATGGATAAAAACTCTGAAAGGTGCCATCAACCTATAAGCAAGAATTCAATCTATCTTCATTTCATGAAAATGTTTTTATGTTCCAATTTTATTTGTTAAGGATCAAACAATAAGAGTTTCGAAAGCTATCACATGTTTTTGCTTGTTATTATGTTATTTCCTTCTTTTTTCTTTTCTTTTTCTATATGAAGTTGCAGTCATTTTAAAAACAAGAGATTTGACGGTTTTTGGGTGGTTTTGGGCCCATCTTTCTTTTCAATGCTTTTGAGTTTGGGCCAACTGGGCTCTACCTTAATTAAAAAAATTAACTAGGCCGTACTAGGGCTCAATGACTTTGGACTGTTTTGTTCATGGGCAGGTGGACTAGGTTCGGGCCTAGAGTAGGTAGACCAGGCTGGGCTTGAATTAACCTCGGCCCGTCTCAGCTTGGCAGATTTACATCCCTGATAGAGATACCTGGTTGATCAATTGGTCAACAGTAGATATTGTCAAGAGCAACTCCCCAAGCAAATGACTCCAGTCCGGCAAAACTGTGTTCCCCCAAATTTTCTCCACCTGTGAGGTGTGACCGTTCAGTTGTGAAGCCCATCAAAATCACACAAAAGAAGACAGAATATTTACCTTTCGGATCCCATTATCCAAATCTGATTATCACATTCTGTTGAGTGGATTAAGACATCGTTGGGGTGATTAAGTCGTTGGTTTAATGATGTGGTGATAGAAGTTAGTTTCTCAACCATTGTTATGTGAGTTTCTATAGCCAATATTATTTGCATTAAATCTTATTGAATGGTGTCTGTGGAACTCTGCAATATGCATTTGATTTTGGATAAAATATAGACATTTGATTAGCTCTACTGTTGATGGTATTTGTAGTACTATGATTCAAAATTAATGCAAGAGGCTCAAATAAGTCTTATAAAGTTTTGTATAGAAGTGAACTCATGAAAGTAAACAGGTACTAATATCTTTTTTTGGTTACAGACTAGCTGAGACTGCAAATCTTGGACATGACTGTTCTGTGTGCATATGTATGACTGCATGGAAATAATTGTAGCTGTGTTTTTTAATTCCCATCCAACCCCAAAGAATACAAACACAGAAAACCTCCTCCACAGCCATTTGAAACCTCTTTCTTTCTCTACCACCACCATTTTAAACTCTCTCTCTCTTCAAATGGATTAGGATGGATATTTTCTTTAATTAAAGAACAGTAACGATAGAGCCAAAAAATATCAAGCTACATCCTGGCAATTTTACACAAGTTAAAATGGATGCTCATCTCAATTGCATGAATTTCTTGCCTATCTGTTCTTTTTCAGTTTTCTGTTGTAGGCATCTTGGAACTTATATTTGAATATTCTAAAGGCATCCTTTTCTCATAAATAGGGCCATGAGGAGCTTGATGCTGCCAGCTTGCGAGAACACGAAGAATTCACAAAAGTGAAAAATATAGCAACCATAGAACTTGGGAGATATGAGATTGAGACGTGGTATTTCTCCCCTTTTCCACCCGAATACAATGACTCTCTGAGGTTGTACTTTTGTGAGTTTTGCCTCAATTTCATGAAGCGCAAAGAACAGCTTCAAAGACATATGGTGAGTGATGCCTCAATTTCTACTAGTTTGTCTTGATTTGAAAAGTACATGTTGTTATATAGCATACTTGTAGAAGAAAAGAAAAGAGTGATGTAATAGCAATATTGAATCTAGAGTTGATGAGAGTGCATCAACTTGATTTCATTCCTTTTTTGAGAGTGCATCAACTTGACTCTATTAAATTCTCTTTCCAGCATATTTAATACTCTTATGTAATTGACTTCATGCTCTTGTCACTTTATGCTGGACATTGTGTATCTTTCTTAGCAAGAATTCTTCCATGCATACAATATTCTTGTACCGTCATACAATTTCTTAATGGTTTTCTTTAACTCCTGTCTCTCTTTTTTTTTAATCAGTAAATAGAGATGCATATAAGCATAAGGAATGTACAAAGAAGGTTCACAAGGTAGTGAACCTAGATTTAAAAAAAAAAAAAAACGACATTGAAAGTAAAGATATGCAGGAAATAAGCTAATTATAAAATCAAAGGAAGCACCAGATATTTGCAGATCGTCATAGTCCCTCCTAAAAGAGCATCAGGCAATGAGCAATTGTCGAATTCTGGAACAAACTAAGCCGAGGTCTTCTTTATTTGGTGTTCTGCTTATTTACTACATATGGTTTGTTGTTTGTCTAAAATTTGTCTTCCTGATATGCCAAATTTGTAGAATGAATGCTTTAGCATACTTACTTTGAACTTGCTAGAAGGATATAGGTTCGGATTCGTGGTTACTCTGCTGGGAGGGCCAGGGTGTTATTTTGAAGATTATTCTACTGTCAGGTAGTTTGGTCATTGGAATGGGCGATACAACTTTCAATGAAGAAATGTCTGTAAATTTTGTATATATCTCTTCTTGTAGTCGCCATTTGTTGGAAATGGTTATTTGGAAGTTGTGAAATATCGATCCCAGAAATCCTTGGATTGGGCGATGAAACAAGTTGTGGTGGGATTTCCTTCTTGTTTGTTTTTTCCACTCGTGGCTAGGATTTCTTGGTCGTTCAGTAAGACATTTATATTGCTAAAGGATTTCTCCCTCATTCACTAAGACATTTTTGTGGCTAAATGTCTATCTTCTCCATCATTCACTAACTGCACAATCTTTTATCCGAGATTAACTTTACAAATTACATCCCATTTCTCAAATTATAGGGCCCTAAGTATGTTCAGTTAGCACTTTTCTCTCAAGATATATTCTTCCACAATCCAACTGTTAAGAATTTTCAATTATGAATTTCATGGACTGTAAGATCATTTCCAGAAAGATCAGTTGGGTCAAGGCTTTATCAAGCATGTTAGATTTCAATTTACAAAGTTTTTGATGTTTTGGCGAGAGGATTAGAAAAGGTTTCCAGGATTTCTTCTCATAAGAGTTGCAAAGGAAAAGGCCCCTCCTTTAGCTTAGGACAATGAAGGTTTTTAATATCAGTTTATGGGAAATATTTCTTCCATTGGTAAAGAAAAAATGTATTCAAATGAAAAGGGAAAATACGAATCCAGAAGGAGAATTAAGGGTTTTCTGCCTCAATCTACAAATGAATCCATAACAGAATCTTTGCCATGGTTCAAAATATTGATATCGAATGTCGTATCGGTCAAGTTATTTTAGGATACGTATCATGGATACGCCTAAAAAAATTAAGATACGCTAAGAAATACTTGGATACGCAATAAAAATTTAGATCCCTTGCATAAAACTTCTTATAATGCAAATATAAGCTAAAATAAATTAAATGAAGCCCTTCAACTACATTTATAACCATATTTATGAGAGTTAAGAATTCATAAAGGTGAGCATGTTGATAAGCATATATGAAAACACAAACCATAATTATGTAGCCAATTATGGGCTATACAATCTAAATATAAGAATCTTACGTTTAATGAAATACATAAGAAAGTATTGACTTTGCAACCTTAAAGTAAATGATAGACATCTGGAGTATACGGTGCAAACCTGTGAACCAGGGTGTCAACGAGCCGAGCTGAGCCGAGCTGGGCACTGCTCGAGCTCGGCTCGTTGGAATTTTATAGAGGCTCGAACTCGGCTTGGCTCGTCTCGTTGGAATTTTACAGAGGCTCAAGCTCGGCTCGGCTCTTCCACAGATCATTGAGCTCGAGCTTGGCTCGGCTCGATAATTTTTTTTTAAAAATACATTGATAAGTACTAAATTCAATTAAAAAAAATTAAAAGGACATTTTTTTCTTTGGGATGTCATGTGATTCACGTGAAAGCCTGAGTTAAAACTTAAACAAAAATAATTATGTTAATGTATACTATATAAATTTTACCAAAAACAAGTATACTAAATATATAATATAAATTTAATTTTTAAAAGGTATTATTATAAAATTAATCGAGCCGAGCCGAGCTGAGCTGAGCCACCTATTGTTCTGGCTCGGCTCGTTCATATTTCGAGCTCACTTTTAAGGCTCGGCTTGGCTCAACGAGCCCAAAGTAAAAGCTCAAGGTCATTTCTTTTCGAGTCGAGCCGAGCTGGCTCGACTCATTGACACCCCTACTGTGAACTATGGAATCTGTTCATAAATTTCACTCGATGCCTGAGACTGAGCATCATGTCCATAAGCTCTAGATGAGGAGTAGGACTGGGTATCATAACCATAACTATATGAAGACAAAGATGCACTATCATATCCATAGTTACTACCACGATGACTACGCTCGTCAACACCGATTCTATCCATCCCATGGATAATGACATCCATGCCTCATGGTTACCTATGGTCACCTATGGTCACCTGCACGAGCATGACCTTTATGCTGTCATCCAGCCTATCGCCCACTACCATGTTCTCGTTGCTCTTATGTTAGGCTTTTATGGCCTCATTCGACCCAACTCTGAACCCTTTGCCTAGCTTGGAAAGACCTGACCCTTCTACCACTGAGTTAAAAGGCCCATTTTTTTTTCAATTCATTCCATGACTTTACTATAGGATCTGGACCACTCTTCACAACAATCCATTTGGCCTGGGAGTCTAAGGCTCGAGAGCTCCAATTGAGCCCATCTTTCTTCCAAGAGTGTAGGAGGGAGTGTGGCCCTATTACTCTTGGAAAGAAGGTGAAGCCTTTACCCCAACCCTCCAAAGATGCAAATGAAAAGCAAACTAAAACAAAGAAAATAACTTAGATGAACTAGAAAGCTATTAAAACCAAAATATAAAGCAAGTAAATAAAGCAAAAAGGAAGGGGATAGAGTTGGGGAGGTCTAAACCTTGAGTAAGGTTTGGCAACGGGGATGACTCCTTCCTTATTCAATCCAAGGCTCCAAGGAGGTAGGGGATCAAGACATGGGGAAGGACTTGTCCTAGAGAGGTCTAGCCAATGGCTTCCACCCTCAAATGACTTTGTCCTAGAGCTTTAGCTCACTTCCTAGTTCCAAGGTTCAAAGCTTCATGAACTCTTTTTTCAAGTTTCAAAGCTTAAGGCTTGGGTTCAAGAGGTGGTTTTAGATGTGGAAGGTGAGGGGTTTATATAGGAGAGGGTGAGGGTCTCTTCTAAGAAATGTGGGATTAAAGGGTGTTGGGATAATTTAGGGAGGTTAGGGACATGGTGGGGATTAGTAAGGGTGATGAAATTAAGAGGTTTGGAGGTTTTTGGTCCAAAGAGGAGGTTTCTCCATGGGGAAACTGTACTGTGCAGGTTTTCTGCAAGTGGGCGGTACATCCCATTGCAACCATAACCAATTTGGGCAATGTCTACATAGACATTACCAATCACTAAGTACTTTCCCGAAATTTTCGCCCATGCACGTAGCATGATTCTATGACAAGGTTGGTGGGATGACTTTGGGTGTAGGACAGCTGTTGGCAGTGGAGGGAGTGTACCCAACTCAGAATTGCCTTCCAGCTTGGGCGATACATGATCTACCGCCCAAACTGTACTGTTCCACAGTTTGAACTGACAGTAAACCATGTGTAGACAATACAGGGTTTTTGAAACAGTGAGCATATTTTCCTCTTTTTTGGGTTTGGTAAAGGGGGCTATGGATTCATGCGGAGGAGAAATGCCTTGGAACTTTAGAGAGGATTAGAGGAGGGTGGGGGGTTCTTACAAGAATAATATGCAGTCCCCCCAAAGTAAGTGTTCCTGTCAACTCTAGAATCTAGACCATAGAATGACTAACACCTACAACTTGACCCAGAGGAGGAGAAAGTTATGTGGTTTTCCCTGACATCTGTATGATGTGCATGCAGAACAATGACACAACTAGTCACCTTTTTGTCCATTACAGGATCGTGCTTGCCATTTGGAACTACTTCATGCGTTACAAGTCTACCGTGGCAGTGGAGGGCGGATTTATGACTCACTAGGAGAGGATTTTTTGGAGGTGCACTTTACATGGGGTCTTGTGGACAATTTGAAAAGTGAGGAATAATAAGATCATCAGATACCAAAATTTCTCATCATCCGTGCTATCAGTGAGAGGATCCAATCCAGGGTGGTGTCTTCGGTTACCACCCCTATATATTTCAGCTGCATGTCCGGGAGTGGCATTTTTAGGGATTGGGGTTCGATGATGACTCACTATCTGCGAGTTTAGATACAGTAGATGGCAGGGCCTTCATCAGCTTTGTGGGTGTTTTAATCTTCCGAGAGAATACCTTATTCTCTTGGGTACCTGCTTCCTCTTTGCTTCTGCATCAGGTAGAGGTCCTGTTTTCTGGGTTGGAGTCTTTCTTTTTCACTTATCTTTGACCCTCCCCTATTGCAGTATTTTTATTTTTCTTCTTTGTTCATGTGGGTAGACTTGCTGTTTCCTGCTTGGAATTTCTCGTGTATCCTCTTTGATTGGTTTTGATGAATTGCTTTGTTACCAATGAACAAAATGACTATACATGACCCATGGAATTGTTGAAAATGAAAAAGCAAATGTCATGATGATGCCTATATAGTTTAATTAAGCAGTAATGCTGCCACCTGATAGACGAAAATCACATGCCGGGTCGAAGCTCTCCATTGGAGGGTCCATGTCAAAGCTTGACGCAAGTTATTATTGTTTTGTGCATACTTAGTGGATACTTGTTACTTGAGTGAGCACTCTTGTTCTATCTCTCTCATTTAAGTGAATGTTTGGGCTAAATGGGATCATATCCAAATTTCAATTAATTTTTATGTTTGGGTGTAATTGTAACATGATTTGTCATTATGACGTCTTGCTGTTCTGTATTCAGGATAATAGAGTAATGTGATCTTTCTTTTTCATTTTATTATATTACTGTAAATCAAATCGTGAGACTATATTATTTAATACTTGGAGTTTGTTCAGTAGACTTTTTTTATTTATTGTTTTCGACTTTATTCTTTTCTTTTGGTTTTAGCAGTCTGTAGAAGTAATGCATGCCATTCTTTTCTGTATAAAAAAACTTTTATTTTGTAGAGGAAATGTGACCTCAAGCATCCCCCGGGTGATGAGATCTACCGCAGTGGCACACTGTCAATGTTTGAGGTAAGCTCTCATGTGTTTTTTTTTTATATATTCGTAAGTGCAATTTTATTTTATTCTAATAGGTAGTTATCATGAAATATTAGATTCAGGATATATCTTCCACCAACTTTTACAATAATTGTTGCAGCGTATTGTGATGCTCAAGTTTACAGTCTCTTGTTTCTTGTTGTGCACAGTGTTTTCACTTTACTCATATTGAGTTTGTAGTCTCTAAGATAATTTTTTAATGAACTTCAGTCTTTGCAACTATGCAAATATCTGTTTGTAATTATTCTCATTTTCTTCTTTTAATATTAATTCACTCTTCTTTTGGTCCAGCATTTCCACATTATATGTGGTTATCTTTCTATGTTTACCCAAATCTGGAATCCAGTTGTTTGTTTAGCTTTTCTAAGAGTTAATGTTTTGAAACAGGTTGATGGTAAGAAGAACAAGGTGTATGGCCAGAATCTTTGTTATTTGGCCAAATTGTTTCTTGATCACAAGACGCTTTATTATGATGTTGACCTGTTTCTATTTTACGTTCTATGTGAATGTGATGATCGGGGATGCCACATGGTTGGATATTTTTCAAAGGTAATTATTTATATCTCATGTTACATTAGGTGTCTTTACTTCTATCTGTGGCTGTTGCTGTAAATATGTTGCATTGAATACGATTTCAATGTCATTATGCAGAAGATACATATCTGGACAGACTCAGGAGTATTATAGTTCTGGAAATGAAATAGTACATATATTTCATTTTCTTGACTATTTTCCAGTTTGATAATCTCTTGAGTCATAAGCAACACGAGTTATAGATAAAGATAATCTTCAGCTATGACCAAATACACAAGAAAGATGAGTTAATAATCAGTAAAAGAAATGCCTCTCTTTTTTATGCTGATTTTTTTTTCTTTATATTATTTACTTGTTATTTCTTTGCCAAATATTTAAAGATAGGGTTTCTTGTGTGGGCCATAATTTCTGGGGTTCGTTGATGATTTATATTTCTCTCCTTGGGCAATGGTTGTTAGTTCAATTGCATGTGTACTTTTATAGTTTTGCAACTTACTTTCATGGCGTGTGTTTATAATACATGGCATTTCAAGTGTCTTTATTTTTAGTTCATCTGATGATGCAGGAAAAGCATTCAGAGGAATCATATAATTTGGCCTGTATTCTTACCCTGCCTCCCTATCAAAGGAAAGGCTATGGGAAATTCCTAATTGCTTTCTGTAAGTTTTCTGCTGTGCTGTAAATCTTCTCCATGTTCTCTTTTTGCTTGTTTCTAATCAAATTATTTGGTTCTCTCTCATAGTTATTGACATTTTGGATGACTAATTAACTTTACTCTCCTTTTTGCCTGCTTTATTTTTCATTTTGGTGGCATGCTTCTCTTGTGATTGCCCATGATATCTTTCTTTGAACAGTCGCATCGCACATGATGGAATTCAAGCAGCTATGCATGCGTATAAAAACTAATATGATGGAAGAATATAAATTACTTTGTGCATTACATTTCTTCAGTCCCATAATGAAGGAGAACTTCACAATTACCAATTTTTGAAGGTGGAGCAATGCTGTTGGTTGGGCATTTACTAGTACTGTGAAAATTTGATGTTACACAACAGTGAGATAATGGGTTCAATATGCTTCCATAAATGCAAAATTCCACTAAACAGAAAGTAAATACAAAAGCTAGGGAAGAAAAACCTTGCTATGACGATCAATGAGCAATTGTGCACCAAAACCTTTTCGATAACGATCTTTGAGCAATTGAGAACCAAAACCTATTCAATGATGATTTTTGAGCAATTGAGCACGACACTTAAGAAGAGGCTATGTGTGTTCCTCTTTTTTTTCATTTTTTTTTTCAGTGTGTGCACACACACACACACCCATATTTGTGTATTTACATCATGTTTTGTTTTTTTTAATGCCTGAAATTTTTGTCATTACATATCCTTTGCAACCAGTATTTGGGCTTATACACACACCAGCCAGGTATTAAGATAGGACATGCCTGATGGGCTGGTTTCTTCTAAATGTCATCCTGCAAGGTCGAAGCCCTTACCTCCATAGCCTGTTGAGAGGATGGTCAAAATAATCTGTTTGGTAGCTTTGGTAGACTAAATGCCTTACGGGACCTATTATTTCTGCATTCCGCCTTCAATGAATGGAATGGTGTGTTGCCAACCCCAAGTATTTGGGACAAGGCATTGGTGAGGATGATGAAACGAGAAAGGGGACAAGAGGATGATATTAGTTAATGATCATATTATGCATGCGTATGTCTTATGTTTATATGCTACAACACATGCATATGTTAGGAGCATGCCAGAGATGGAGCAATTTTTTAATCTTCTATGCTAATGATTTTTTTTTTGTCCTATTTTTTTTCAAGTCAAAAATATTTGTTAATGTGATTTTAATGACAAGCAGCATATGAGCTTTCGAAGAAGGAAGGCAAGGTAGGGACACCAGAAAGGCCACTTTCTGACCTTGGACTGTTGAGCTATAGAGGATATTGGACCCGCGTCCTTCTAGACATCCTTAAAAAGCACAAGAGCAACATCTCCATCAAGGTATGTATTGTTGAACCTTTACAAAAACATCAAATTTTAATTATCTCCTTCTTTCTTCTCTCTTTGGTTATCTTGCATAGACACGATCGCGGGTGTCAGTGTTGAACTAAGATATGGGATGTTGGACATGGTGCACCCAAAAAAAAGATTCAGGGACATGGGAGGATATTTCATTTTTTATTAAAAATTATCATGGAAATAAAAATTGTGACACTGATACAAAACGGACGATACGTATTAGTTTTGGTAGTCCTCTGTACGATTCTTATATGAATACGAAACAGGTGATACGTATTGTTTATTAGTTATTTATATTTTCATTCATTGTGTAATTGTAATTGTGCTTGCTACTTTATTTTTGAGTCGCTTTCCATGACTTTATATATAATAAATTTGGTTCCTATAACTCATTAAATTTTTTTAAAATTTTAATTTAATATTTTTGATTTGTTTTTTAAAATTGAGTTATTATATGTATCATCCGAAACTGATACATATAGGTTTCAGCTAGGACAGATACGTTCCCTGAAACCGTATTTTTAAGCCTTGAAAATTATAATACTTTAAATGTTATATGAATAATAGTATATAAGAATATGAAAACAAAATTATTGAAAACAACACTAAGTAATGTATTAAAAACTACAGTTCATCAAAAAATATAAATAAGACATTAATGAAAACAAATAAACTAATCAAGTGATCAATATATATTAATGCTAATCTAAAAAATGATTAATATTTTGTAGCTCGAATTCAGCCCATTGACAGTTTGACACCCTCTTCTCTCTCCCCTTCTTTTTTGTTACAGGGATTTGTTAATACCTCATTATTTCTGTTTCTGTTTCCTTTTTTTTTGGGAGGGGGCAAATGAATTGCGGCTCTTTCCCTCTTTTCCTACCGGCTTTTCTTTTTTTGTGTGAGAAAGAACGATATTTCTGAGACTAATGCTCTAATTATATGCAGTTGTGTGCATTTTTTTGTATAATAAATACTGAAGGTTACTGGCATTATGCCTATCCATGTCCAAAATATATAGATTCTTCTGATATGAGTCACAGGTCATAACAGTGGTGTTTGAGGCATGTCCATGTCCACATGTTTCGACACGGGCATGCTGGCTGTGTTAAAGAATCAACATAGCTCTTTGGTCTTCTTAAGTTTGTTTATCAATTAGTCTTAAGCTTCTTGAGTACCTCCATTTTCTTTTATCCAAATACAATGTTGAATGTTCCACAAGAGAGCAGTCTACATCTGAGTCAAATTCTCCAACAGTGCCTATGATTGTCTGTTTAGAATAGATACGTATGCCATGTCAGAATATGCTTATGCTAAAGAAGAATGAAATGCACCGAGTGAGAATGGAGCACTTCTGGAGAAAAAACAAAGCGGGTGTGAAGATCATGAGCAATCCCATTTGTCAACTGGAATAGTTATATTCTCTTACAAATGGCTGTCTTTTCTACCTCTACCTGAAATATTTTAAGCCTCATTGCCTTGTGTATCCGACTCAAAAAAATGTCCATCTAATGGTAGTATTAATTATTGTTGAAACTTGAAATTATGGAACTGCCTGTGTGAGGTACATCAGCACCGGAAATCAGTGTGCCATTTAAATAAGCACTCTTCAGTTACTTGTCAGGTCAATGACACTGTTTAGCCATTGGTGATCATCCCCAACCCCTGATTGTTGTCCTGTCAAATGGCCATGAAAAATGTCTGACACTGTTACTATGATTATCTCTTATAATCACTTTTGGTGTTAATTTATATCTTGCAGGAGCTTAGCGACATGACGGCCATAAAGGCAGAAGATATCTTGACCACCCTACAAACCCTAGACTTGATACAGTACAGGAAAGGACAGCATGCCATCTGTGCAGACCCCAAGGTACTGGATCGCCATCTAAAGGCTGCCGGCCGTGGTGGTCTTGAGGTTGATGTTAGCAAATTGATCTGGACTCCTTACAAAGAACAAGGTTGATGGTAGCAAATTCCTCCATTGGATTTTAACCTTTTTAGGTCTACCAAACCTATACTTGTAAAAATGTATGGACAAATTAGGGGAGCAATTGATTTCTAGGCCCTTGGCTTCTCTCTGTCAATAGTATTAGCAGTTTTGATTTCCATTCTAGGTATGTATCAACTAGAATGCTTACAGTTGTCATTTAGCAGTATAGATTTGTTTGTTTTTGCCTAATTTGAACTTGCTGGATTGAACCATTGGGGGTGTAGCCTAGTGGTCAAAGGACGAACCGTAAACTTGGAGGTTTCGAGATTGAATCTAGGCTAGCTCCCCTCAATATCGGATGTACGGGTTGGGGGTTTATCTATGCATCATGGAGGACTAGTATGAGTTTGGGCCCAGGATACCTATGTTCACCCAAAAAAAAAAAAATTGCTGGATTGAGGAACTGTTTCTTGAACTCGAATGGCCCACTGGCCAAAGGGATCATCAGATTGTTGCAACTTTTACTTTAGACTTTAGATTACAGCCAACCAAGCCCTAGAAGGTGAAGGGCCCATCCATTAGACAGTCCAGATTGATGTGCCACCGACTAGATTGTGGGTACTTGCTTTCTGTAATCTTTATGTCAAGATTATCAGGCAATACCACTTGATATCCTTTGAAGCAAAATTCCCATTTTCAGAGTCCAAGCTCGAAGAAGAATTGCCCAAAATGGCCCCCGCGTACCTTGTGTTGGGGAGGGGAGTGAGGGGTCTTGCCTAGGGGTGTTATCGAGCTGAGTAATGGGATGTTCAAGCTTGTTTATTAAGTGAACAAGCTCGAAAATCAAGCTAGAGCTTGACTTGTTATTTTATTAAACAAGTTTGAGCTTTAACACACGAGCTCGAGCAGAGCAGCTTGATTCATTAGATATAACTATTTATTAGGTTTAAATTTTACTTTATTATCCTTAAAAAAAGTTACAAGTTATGGTGTTACCTAAAATTTTAGGAGAAGTTTATAATTGTATAAATGATATTTTTATTATGTAAAATATATTATATGTTATTAATCTTTACTAGTATATAATAATTATATTTAATTTTAGAATTTAAATAAAGTAAGTGTATTTAGATATTTTAGTAGGTATATGATCGAGCTGAGCTTTAAACGAGTCGAGTAGGGGTGTGTTCATGCTTGGTTCGTAGGGGTGTGTTCATGCTTGGTTCCTTAACTAAATGTAACAAGCTCAAAAATTAAGCTTGAGCTTAGCTTGTTTACTAAATAAATGAATGAGCTCGTTGTTCACGAGCACCTTTGTTTGATAACCACCCCTAGACTCTTGCCTTCTTAAAACTCGCCCCATGTTCATTTTATAGACGTGACAAAAAATTAACTTAGATAATTATAAACCGTTTGATTAGAACTTTGTCGGTGAACATCAACTCCTAGAGGCGTGCTAGACTCATGTAGTTCTACTATCAACCAAAAACTAACACTTGTCTTTGCTTTAACAGGTGTTGGTTTTTGGCTAAAAATAGGGCAGCACGCTTCTAACCCTTAAAGTTCATTAGACCCTACCTAGGCTATTAAAATCAACGATTTTCTAACGTCTAATTAGATAGTTTAAATACCTTTAATTTGAGTTAATCTTTATCATTTGTTTTCCAAGGACCCACATTGGCATCCAACAGGCAAATCAAAAAATAGAAAAAATACATGCTGACTTGTATATCTAGGGAGCTCAGTAGCCTCTCCCTCCCTCTCTCTCTCTCTCTCTCTATATATGTATATATATACTCTATTACCTATATTGCTTCCTCTATATTTTACTAAATAATTAATTAATTAATTTTTTGGGTGGTAGAAGATAGAATTCATTAGAAAATGAAGGATGGGCTGGTTACACTAGGACTGTCAATGGATCAGATCGAATCCGAATTTGATCCGAATAGACGAGATCCTAACCCTATTATAGATCCGTTGGATCTGAGATCTTGAATATGATTATAATCGGATCGGGTTTTGATCTATAGTGATCCGATCCGATTAGATTATATATAATAATTATTATATTTATATAATTTTACAAATATATTACAGTACTAATCATAGTTTTTTATTTTTTTAATTAAAATATTAGTTTTTAGATATATTAGTATTAATCAGATCGGATCGGGATCTTGAATTAGTAATTGGATTTGGTTGGGATTCGGATTGATTAATTCATGATTGGTTAGATCTCGAATCGGATTCGGATATGTTGGATTCTTAATCGGATTCGGATCTAGACAGATCCGATCTAAATCCGATCCGTTTACAACCCTAGGTTACACAAATTGGGATCAGTCCCAACATCAAATCCAGCATAATTATCTGAAGATGAATTTAAATGCCAATAGTGAGCATGGTTTATGAAGAGAACTCGGAACGAAGGAGTATGAAACAGATGAATCAACCCCACTTGTCTATGAACGTAGAATTCATATGATGACTTTGAATCACTCAACCATTCCAATGACATTGAATCACGTTTCGACCTAACCATGGGTTTTGGCATGTTATTGAAGATTTTGTTAGCCCTACTCTCCCGCACTCCTTTATTCTTTAGGCAAGAAGACAAGAATTTTGTCGTGGGTCGCCAAACTGACACAACATCCTTGTCTTCTTGCCTAAAAAAGGAGACTGCTAGCCCCATCTAGGGCTGTCAATCCGGCCCTTTGATGAGGGGCTCCAGTAGGCCCGACCTTTCAAAGCTTGCAAAATAGAGGACTTTTATTTCCTTAATAAATCCTCCAAAAATTGCTAAAGCATAATTTATTTATTTTTTGTTCCTTCCGTGACCCTGGCCCTTGAGGATATGACTTGAGCTTAGTCAATTCAGGCCCTCTGAGGACTAGGGCACAACCCCAGTAAATGAGAGTCAGGTCCGGTAAGACCTAGCCACTGCCCTGGCCCGGTCCTTAATTTGACAACCCTAGCTAACACTCCCCTCATAGATAACCATAGTGTTCCTAGTTAAGGTCTTTCTACTATTCAAAGAACTAGAATATGATATTTCTAAGTCTAATAAATCATGAATAAGTCCAAGCTACCTTTTGTGAAATCCAAGCCATCTTTTCTTATGCCCCTATTAAATCGGTGGATGCAATTGATTATAGAAACATGAGTTTAATTAGTGAACGAGGAAAAAATATTATCTAGATGAATGATAGATTGCTCTTTTAGCTCTCTTTTTGTAATTTTTTTTGTGTAATTCCCTATTATCATAATATTTTTTTGCCAACGAATCTAATTACGAACCCTAAAAAGCAGGGATTAGACATGATAAAGAAGAACAATGTGGCTTACTTACAACCACTTGCGCACGTGAAAACATAATTTCAGATTGCATTGTCTTATAGAGAAAGATCAAAGTTGTGGGGTACCTTTAATTTTATATGAAAGTTTCTTTGAATTCAAACTAAAAGTATCTTTGTTGACTTCAAACAAAATAAGTATCTTAATAATTCAATTTATCACTGTGTTTACTCATTAGTCTATTCAACTGGTGGCATGCCAAAATCACAAGCTTGGGCGATCCTAATCAATCTTCTGGGTCCGCAATTTTGTCCCCTCTAGACTAATTTTATTCCATTTGTTTCGGATTAATTTTCTTACTTTCATAGTTAGGATCATTCTCGTGATTTGTCGTTTCGACTACTGTCGGCGAAATGCATAGCGAATTATATGTTGTTTTTTGTAAAAAAAAAAAAAAAAAGGTAATTTCAAGCGAAACCCTCATACAACTATTTATGAGGAACTAATAAATAAAAAAATGATATAAGCATGTTGATACTATATACATGTGTGCAATCTCAAATTTTAGAACACACCTACTAAGATCGTGCCATTTTACATTTGGGTGAAATTTTAGGGCATCCAAAAATTTGGGCACCCTAAAATCTAGATTACTTACTCATCTAGTAAAAAACTTTTCGTCTTTGAACCAAAAAAAAGAAAAAACTTTTTGTCTTTAAGTAAAATAAAATGAATCAGGTTAAATAACCTAATTAAAGTTGTTTTACTTAAAATTGGTTAATTTGTGTAATTCACTCAAAATAACATGTTAAGATAATTATGATTCAATTAAAATAATGTGAATAATGTGAAACGGGTTATGCAGGATCAACAAGTAGTATAGACACTAGGGCGTCCCAAAAATTAGACACTCTAAAATCCCGCAATCTTGCTTCAGTCTCGGGTTGCCCTATGATCCTGTGGTCTCAAAAGCTTTATCTCAAATTTTATGCCTAGAAGTATGAAGGAAAGTATAGTCTTCCTGGTGCATTGGGGTGGGAAAGAGAATAATAATGATATAGCACAACCCGAGTTGCCCCAAGTAAAACTGAGATAAAAGAGGAAATATGCATATAGTTTGATTCTTTTTCTTCTTTGGATCATAATCCAATCAAAACTTCTCAAGTTATCCTAATCTATAAAAAAATTCTTTGATTCTTCAACTTCGAAGAAATGAAATAATATTTCTTGGTGTATTGACTTTTTTTGGGAGCCAGACCGGTGAATTTGTTGTTAGTGTAGGCCTCTAGAATCTTATGCTATTTATGTCAATATGTGGTTCAAACTCAGCCCACAACCTAGTAAAAGGTTTACACCCCCGCCTCTTGCGTGAGTGGTAGGGGTGTGGCCTTCCAAGGGTGGAGGTCGGGATCTAGTCCCCCCAAGGGGTAAGAGTTGCAAGAGCTCCACTACCCCAGCTAACTTTTGACCGGCTGGACGTAGGTAAATGATATCTGGTTCTGTGGGGCCCTTCAAAAAAAAAAAAACTAGTAAAAGGTTCACTCAAGCAAAGGAGGGGATATGAAGAAACTTGGAACCAAACATGCCCTAAGATAATTGCATGATCCTAGTCATTTCATCATTGCAATTTTCTTCCACTCCTTTTCTCAAACCATTCATCATGTACTTTTTTGACCATCCAAAAAGGGTGTCATTGTAGGGTGGTTGTTATCATGAAAATGGAACCATTGAATTCCTAGGTAAATATCAAATTGAATTCATGATCAGTGATGGATTAACAGTATTCGAGATTACGCTCCAAGTTTCATCAAAATGCATATGTTAACATTCATCAAACATCCAATGAGCAATCTCTAATTATTCTGTTTGTTTGTAAACTATTGTTTTTCATTGCTTTCTTATTCTTGTAGTTTTGCATCTCTTATTAATATATTATGTTTGATTACTGATCGGAAAAAATTTAATGTTATCCTAATTGTAGTCCTAAACCCTAATTGTTTCTTAAGGGATTGCTAGTGTTCACCAAGACTAGTGAATTTGGTAATGTTCACCAATCTTCTGAATTACCTCAGCAATGGGTAATTTGTATGTCTAATAGCGAAAAATGCTAATTGGATCTAACAAGATGATATTGTCATTAGGGTTTATTTATGTTGCACCTAGCAAATTTTCCCTTTACTCTTTTATCTTTTATATGTGTTTTGCAAGCTACAACTTTCAGGAAGCCTCTTACAAAATAAAACCTTTCTTAATAGTTCTTAATTATTTGTATCTATATAAGGGAAATCTTATAATGGACATCTCATGAAATTGTCCATGCTTTCTCTTCTATTCTCTCAGACAAAGGAGAGGTACTAATGAGCCATGCTTGTTCGAGTCTTTAATGAGCGGTCTCTTTAGAAAGATGACATGTGGCTATCTTTTTTTGAATTTGTTGTTGGATGTAGGGGTGTATTCAAGGCAAGCTGAGCCGAGTTTAGCCCTGTTTGGCTCAGTTTGAAATGTAAAAAATTTAGGCTTGAGCTCGGCTTGAATCTGTTTCGCTTCGAATTTATTCAAACTTGAGCCGAGCTTAGCTTGGATTGAGCTCGACTTGATTTATTAAAAAATATTTTGAATAAAAATAATATTATTAATTTACATATAATTATATTATTTATATATATAGTAATGATATATATATATATATATATTATTTTAATTTTTTTATTTAACATTCAAGTCGAGCTGAGCTTGAGCCAAATCGAGCCTCAATTGAGCCGAACTTCGAGTCGAGCATAATCAAACAGGCCTTGGCTCAAGCTCGGCTTGAACACATTTTCAAACTCAAAGTAAAGCTCATAAATAATCAGAGATCATAACATACTACCACGCTCTGCAGCCAACGTCCACGGCGGCCCACTCTTTGGTGGCTTTTAATCTAACGTCTATATAAATTAATAGCTTGTAGCATTCATGTAGCCATTATACCTATGGAAGTTCTTATAGAGCCCATGACATCTAGGTAGCACTTTTTTCAAGTTACCCCTTCTGAAACTTGAACTTGAACATGGTGCCAGCTTTGATACCAAATGTTAGAACCTGACCAATGCTTCAAAGATCCCAAAATGATGAAGGAATGAAAGGTTCATAAACATTTGGTGATTGTAACAAGATACTACTTTGAGCAAGGCACTCATAATAAAAAAAAACTTCCCAAAAATGTAGGTTTAGGGTTTTTTAATTTCTTTCTTCACCTCTTACTGAAGTTGTTCGCCTTAGGAGTGTATTTGAGCCGAGCTTGGCTTGAACATGCTCGAGCTTGATTTGAGTTCAAATGTTTAGGCTTGAACATGGCTTAAAACAAGCTTGATCAAGCCTGAACTCCGTTCGAATTTGAACTTTATTCAAATTAAGTTGAGCTCAGGTTGTTTAATTTTATATGATTTTAATGAAAATATTTATGAATAAATTATAACACAAGAAGCTATAAAAATTAATATATTCATATACGGAAATAATATTTGAGAGTAGTCCTTTGATCCAAAGAGTAGATAATTAGATAAGAGTTTCTTCTTTTAACTTCTTAACTTCTTTTTGTTATTATTATCTCTTAAACTTATTTACTAAAAATTATTACAATTTATAATAAAAAAAAGTTAAAAATATTATTTTGTATTAATAAAAATATAAAAAAAATATACGTGTATGTGTATATATATATATAATATAATATTATGAGTCAAGTCAAACTCAAGCATGACCGAGCCCTAAACAAGTCGAGCTTCGAGTTGGGCTGAATCAAAAAGCTTCAGCTTGAGCTTGACTTCTTTAAACATTTGAACTTTAATAAAAGTTTTGTTTCATTCGTTCGTTCGAGCTTGCTGAGCCTCAAACAACGAATTGAGTCGAACCGATGAGTTAGCTTGGCTTGAGTGTAGCCCTACTTCATTTTTTTTTCAAATGTCCTATATAAATTTTGCCTTAATTATGAAATATCAAATTTAAGAAAACCCCATAAGCTTGGCTAAAAACATGAAAATATCCATTTTCACTAAATTTACCATAAACGTCACAATAGACCGAATATAGTAGGAAAAACTATCTTACAACCACACAAAGTTCTTGGTTTTTTTTGGTAAACTCAGTCATACCACAAGGCAAAGGCAATGACTGAAGGCAAATACAAAACAAAGTTCTTAATTCACACTAATTAAGGGAAGCAACGCAAAATCAGTAGCACGTATTGGGAATACAACTGACACGCGCAGAAAGCATCTTCTCCATGTTATAAAAAAAAAAAATGCCATAGGCTTTACTTGTGGGGCCCACCCACCACAGAATGTCCGGAGACTGTGACCAGTTCGGTGGTTCTAGTTCGATTTCCCGGTCGGTTACCGGCTACATCCGGTTCGAAACGTGACTCCCGCTATCTACTACACATAGAGGAGGTACAAGTGGGACCACCGAGGCTCCGTAGCCCCACCAAGGACCGTGCCAGCCATCATTTTATCGAAGAACAGTATGCACATTAATATTAGCCATAGTCACTGACGGCCGTTATCTAACGGTGCCATTAACGGCGACCCGTTTCACCGTTATTTTCGGTAATCCGTTACGTACATTATGCATGGAATCTCGTACCGGGTATAACGATTCGCTGCCGATACTCCGATACTGTTTGAGATCCAATTACAGCCAATTACGATTGCACCGGAGAGAATTCAATTGTACCAACACGTGTCCCTTTTAATCCCTTAAATTTTAATAATATAACTTTAGTTTTTAAAAAGATAAATTAAAAAAACCTGTGTTAAAAATTCTTAACTAGTTAATTCTAAAACCATAGTTATATTATTGAACTCCAATGATTTGGTGAATCTTAATCACAGTAAATAAAGGATTAAAAGAGGCACATGTGTGGGTGTGATTGAACTCTACCTGAATTCAATTGCGGTTGACTGATTCTATCTCAACTTGGTTATTTAGGATGTCCTTGGCACATGAATCATTACCATTTAAAGTCATTCTTACTAAATCCGAATTTATAAATGCTACGTATACAATATATTCTTACAATTCAAAAACTCTCTACTACTGGAAAACCAACGACTTTATTAAAAAAAAAAAAAAGTCACATTTTTATTTTAAAAATGGATTAGAATATGGGATAGAGTATGTTTAGCATTCGTCTTTATAAAAAAGTTGTGAAGATAGGGGAATTTTTTTTTTTTTGGGAATTTGGCTCTTTACCAAACTAGCCATAAATGTACAATATCAAAAAAAAAAAAAAACTATAAATGTCTAAAGGATTGTGATGTCACCTTTGAGTTCTTTACATTTACATGTACACGTATATGCTCTCAATAGCCGATAGCACATGCTATCGAACATACTTCATCCCATGGAGAATTCAACGAAACCAAAGCGTTAGCCTGACATGCATTAAAACAGTGAGCCCCATTGGGTGCCCTAATGCCGTTGGATTCTCAATCGGATGGCGGTGCGCTCCATCGCTCATAATCTATGTCTAAAAATCATAAAGAGTTTCTCACCCTAATAAAACTTGGATCATAATTCATACATTGTAACACGGATATGGGATGGAATGGGCTAGCTGGCAACGGGTAGGCCAAGCGCGTTTGATGAACATGTCCGCAACTAGAATCCATGCCCATTTTATAAATGGGTTGAGAATGAGCCTAACACGTTAAAGTAAATTAATAATATTTTTATTTATGAGTTTGTTTTATTATAATTTATAATAATTTGACTTGGAATTAATAATCTATATCAACATATATAGTCATCTATAAATCAACTTAAGGTAAGGCTAGTTCTACTTTATTTTAATGTTACTTTTTTTGTTTTTTTGAGGGATGACATGTGTTAATACAAAATACATGTCACATCAAGCGATGACATGTGTTAATTCAAAATACCTACCTAAGTTCAAAGAACCCATCTCTGTCCAGTTGAATCCTCCCCCAACCAACGGGACCGCGGCTCCAAATTCTCAACTTTAATCCATGAAAAGTCAAGCCGTGTTAGAAAGGGATCAGATTTGGTCTTGCTCTTGCAAGATCAAAACTGTCTAGGTTCAACATCAGACATGTGACGACGATAAAAAAAAAAAAAAAAGTCATTTCATTTTCTTTTTTTTTTTTTTTTTGACTTCTCTCCATTTTCATATCTTCTTCATTTTTATCGCCACATGTCGAAAGTTCACCGAGAGCAAGAACAAATCCGATCCTGATTAGAAATTGACACCCATAATCCTTCTCCTTTAAGACTTGGCCATAAAGTCAATTAATGAATCCCCCTTCTAAGTCCAATTCTATAGTTTTGTCCATTACGATGACAATTTTTCTTCCTTTTTACGTGAAGTTACCACTTCAAGTTGCCAAATTGGGCAGGTAGTGATAAACTTTTTGTCACATTACTAAGACAACTTTTATTAATTTATCGTGAGTTTTTCCTCTCTGAGACTATGCACAGGATCACCTTTCAAATGAATACCAAGGGGTTAATGACATTCCATAACCTTGCAATCTCAACTCAAGCCTTTAATCACATACCCTTCAAAAAAGAGGGGCAATGTGAGTACTTAAGGAGAAGGGCTACCATCGCTTTAACATTAGAGGTCTCTTAAGTAGTTAAGGTAATTTATCGAACAAATGAAAGGGCTATATTATATCATCCATATATTCAATTTGCTCATAAGACTTCATGGAGTGTCCTGATTAAGGATTAAAAATTCAGTTTCAGAGATATATTGGTCGCAATCGAAACCTTATACCTATTGGTTTCAGACGATACATATAAATTTTTTCTTTTAAGTAAAAAAATTAAATAAGTTATAAAAACCATATTGGTCGCAATCGAAACATATATCTATTGGTTTCAGACAATACATATAAATTTTTTCTTTTAGGTAAAAAAATTAAATAAGTTATAAAACCAAATATAAAATCATGGAAAACGACAAAAACTAAAACACTTTTACAAACATAATTACAATTACATAATAGATTACAATATAAATAACAAACAAATCACATGTTTTATATCAGTATAAAAAACTATCAATACTAATATGTATTGTTCATTTCGTATTCATGATTTTTATTTATGTGATCTCATTCGTCTAATCTCTTCAGTGGGACCCATAGGCAGGTGTGGGCCTGATTCCTCGGGCTTTGGATTCTCTTTGGCCCGTGCTAGAGAGATGCTCTCGGCCACCACAAATGAAGCTACAAGTGGAGGGAGAAGTCATTTTGTGGGGCTCATGATTTTGACTTCTCCCCCTTTTATTTGACACATGGTGATAAAATGGTGAGATAAAGAGAGAGATATATCAAATGGGGAGAAGTCAAAAATCAGGGGAGAAATGAAATGACTTCTCCTCCACTTGTCGCTTCAATGTGGTGGCCCGAGAGCATCTCTCCGGCACCGGCCAGAGAGAATCCGAAGCCGATTCCTCGAAAGTTTTACAGTGTATAACACAAGGACATTGGATTTCGGATTTCCCTTCAAAGAGGTAACTCGTACGGTACCAAATTATAAAGTCAATGTAACATATTCCCAAGGCATCAAATCCTCTCCGGTGATTTAAAAACAGTTTTTTAATTTTAAAAAAAGAATTATTATTTAAAAAAAAAAACCAAAAATAGATGGGTGAATCCTAGGGTTGCGTGAACCTTACCCATGGTTAATGGGTGTCAAAGGAGACACGTGATGGCCTCTAGGGGTGATAACCGGATTTGCAAAATCCGGTTATCACCGGAGAGGATTTGCTGCCTATTCCCAAACGTATCGTCTCCGATTTGCAGTGTCCGACTCAGACTTGGATGCTAAAGTGCGTGTCGACCATTCCGTTTTGGTGGTGGGTCTATCCGAATATTTAATGAGAGTTTTGACCGTATCCGAAGTGGCAAACTGGTGGGTCCAGAGCCGTGTCTTTGACTGAACCGGGTTCCCGGTTCGGTCTCTTTCTGTAGGAGGGGATTTGACTAGTTTCGGGCAGCGGGCAGCTGTAACACTGCACGCCAGCTTCGCTGCGCTTAAGATCACTAGAAAGACAACAAAAAGATAATCTGATAGAGAGAGAAAGTTGCAGAGGAGAAAGGAAAAGGCTACGATTGATAAAAATGGTGGATTCTCGACTGCTAATGCTCTGATTTTTTTTAGTCTGTCACGCTTTTTGATGAGATCGGCTTTCGGTTTTGATTCGGTTGACGTTTTCGTTGTTGAAAATGGTGGAGATTTTGGTGACTTTTTATGAGTATTGTTGAGCTAGGGTTTGGGAAATTTGGGGTTTTTGATGCGGTTTTTGAGTTGTATTTGGGCGGATCTGAGAAGTTTGATGAAGTATCTGTGGAGTTTTTAGTTGGAGAGAAATGATAGTCATGGAGCGGGATATAGCGACTTCGGTTCTGCTCTGGCTGATTCTGGTATTCCACCCATTAGCGAGGATCTCTGCTAATATGGAAGGTGTGTAGTGATATTTAGCTATTTTCATAATGTTCTGTAAGACTTAGATCTTTGTTTTTTTGGGTTTTCTGTGGTGTTGATTTGAAGAAATGAGCATATGTTCAACTGCTTTTATGATTGATTATATGATACTGGTTGACGTGGGACCAAAATTATGGAAGGCAGATGAGTTCCTGAGTTGTGATCTTAGTGATATTTTCCTTCCTTTCTTTTTGTATTGCTGAAAATAATGAAAAAGGAGTAGAAATTGGGTTGATTTGGCAAGGTGGTTGCTGATCTTCTTTGTTCAGCTCTCCTTGTTTTGAAATTTTACTTTGAAACCCCAAATTTGGGATTTCCAGCTACTGGATTGATTGGGGATATAAACTTCGTACCTCATAAACCCTAGAACTTTTAGTTGCAGCAACCTTATGGGTATTTGGAGATTAGATGCTCCGAGTACAACAGGCATAGGATAACATCCTGGTGGGTCTCTACATCAGTGTTTCAGTATTGACTTCAGTAAATAGTGCATGATATTAGTTTTGGTCTTTTGGAGAGTAATTGCTATGTCGTCAAATACGCTTTTAACAACACCTGCCTTGTAGTTCAGACGGAAGAATTGTATCCTCACGTTGAGGAGGATAATGTTCAAGTCCTAGTGAGTGTGTGCGGCAGTTGATATGCCCACTCTTGGTGATGTTGTAGTGTGTAAGTCCACTCACTACTTTTAACTAAGAAAATGAACTAATCAGTTAGCTGGGTTGCGTCCCAAGGTGCTGCCATAAAAAATAAAAAAAACATTTTGTTACAAGCCACGACAATGTAATTAACAAAACAGGTATTCAAAATTCTGTAGCAGTTTCCAAAATTTTTGAAACACATCTCTCGTAATTTTCCACAACATTCTAAATGTCTCTCCTATATTATTTCAGTAAATTTGCATTCTGCTATGTTTTGTACTTGAGGGCCTCTGGTCTTTCGATTTTAAGTACTGTTTGTCGCAATTGGAGATGCAAATACTTCATTTGTTAAGCTATAGTCTTGCCTTTGATATTACTTGCATTCACTTATTTATGAGATTCTAATGTAAACAGGTGATGCTTTGCATAGCTTACGGACCAACTTAGATGATCCTAACAATGTCCTGCAGAGTTGGGATCCTACCCTTGTCAACCCATGCACATGGTTTCATGTTACATGCAACAACGATAATAGTGTTATAAGAGTGTAAGCTTGTTACCCTCTTACATACTTAATATTAATGCTTATGATGTAACTTGTCACTAGGAATGCAAAATTTCTTTGGGATTTAATGGATACCTTATATGGTGGTAATAATCTTTCCATATGTCTTCTCTTAGTGATCTTGGAAATGCAATGTTATCTGGTCAACTGGTCCCACAGCTTGGTCAGCTAAAAAATTTGCAATATCTGTAAGTCATGCTTTTACGCAATGAAACTTGTTTAGCTGGTTTTGTTTGTTGTTATTATAGGATTATGCTTGTTATCGTGGATTTTCTTTGCCAAAGGTTTCTCTTTCATTATGCCTTGAAGGATCCTGAATTGTGTGATTTTCTTGTGTGTTTCCCTTTCTTTAACTGTATCGATCATTCCACTATTTCCTGGTTGTGTGTTCACATGCATTTGTAGGTTTCTTTGCATAAGGAAAGAAGTTTATTAATTCTAGCAATTAACCTTAAATAATTCACTTCAATAATAAATTTATGGAAAGCACGTGGTCAATATATATATATATATATATATTCGGGTAGACAAACTTTTCAAGTCTATTCTGTAGATGTGCAAATTAGTTTAGTCAAGGTGATGCCTAGGCGATTAGCCCCGGCTAGGCGAGGTGTTGCCTAGTCGATAAATTTAATATAACTATATATAATTATATATATATCATGTCTATATATTATTATATATAACATCCAAAAGACCAAAACTCCACACCTACATTCCACAAAAATATAAAATAAAAAGTCTATTACAATCACTCATCACATAACCAAAGACATGTTGACATAGTGGAGTATTAAACACTTCAAAATCTGAGCCAAATACCTAAATTCGTGTCATTGTCCATGTATAATATTAGGCAGAGCCCCTTTACGATTGCCCGGGGGGGTGGCAGGGGGATAGTGCCCCCCTGCGACGCACGAAGTGCGTCCGCAATCTGAGCCTTTGCGTCGAAAACGATATTTTTAGTGAAAAAAACGATTTAGAATCTTATTACTTCTTCATTACATGTTTTTTTTTAAAAATTTATTTATTGAGATATTTTGGATTTTTTTAAAGCAAAAAAAAAATAAAAAATTTTGTTTTTTAGAAGGATCGCTCGCCTAGAGGGGTGCCTAGGCGACGTAGGCCCAAAATCGCCTAGGCGACGCCTTGATTACACTGGTGCAAATCATTTCATACCTCATCTTAAAAGGAGATAGGAACTCCCTGCAGTTAAAGATGACATTTTTATATTTGTGTTTCAATCGGAAACATGAACTCTATGTATCTTAAGCTATTGATTGTCCATGGTAAGGGATATTTGTTCAAAATTTTGGGATCTTAAGTAATACGGAAATTGGCCTATGATTGTCTGCCTTATCTGTTGTGGTTCATGCTTACCGTACCAAGATAAATAGTTTAGCCTTAAATTATTCAACTAATTATTTCTATTGATATCTAGAAACTTATTGCATGAAAGAATATTAAGTCTCTCTCAAATGAGCACACAGATCAATTCTTAGCTTCATTAGATGGGCTTATTTGTCTGTGGGCCCTCTTACTTTTGGATCCCTTTAGTGATTTTTGGTCAATGTACTAATGCCCTTAGCACTGCATCATGCAATGTAAGGGTGAATTCACTACAGTTTTTCGTGTTTTCACTTTGCACATACTTATCCCTTATAAACATACATGCATTTCACATACATGGCAGTGGGTATAAATTCATATTATTCTGCTTTGGTTATAAAAGAACTAAATGGATATAACTGCATGCCCCTATTTGTGTTTTAACTTCTTATTGCTGCAATGTTTCCAATCAGGGGCATCGATAACTTCACTTTAGTTTGAACATAAGTGTGCACTGTGCACAGAGTTCCCTGGAACACATTTTCCATGAATTACTTTGATAAGATAACCACTTCCGAATAAATGGGTTTATGTCGATCTTAAGTGGTCCCAGTAGGCAAAGAGCCATAGACATCTTAAGAAGTCGCTATACGTGTTCTGCTTTGGCTGCTAAAATATTTATTGTAGATGGATGGACTCACCATCTGCATGAGAGGGTCAACTAGCAGTTGAGGCCACTTTATTGGGTGGTAAAGTTTTCTAAATACACTGCTTTACATGAGCTCATAATTTCTTCTAGTTAAACAATTTGGTGCATTCATCTGCATCTTTAGCTCCTGGTCTGTTTTTATAATGATTAAGTTGATAGATGCTATTAGTGCCGATTTACCTTAGTTTGGAAACATGATATTTTGTTGTTTCAAGAATTACAAGACGACACACACATGCATTTTTGCACTTGATATCCACACCTTGAGATGTTTATCGGATAATATTCATCCTGTAAGATGTTTCTCCTAAGGGGAACTTCATTTCATACATGGTGGGCATATGTTTTTAAATTAGAGGTTATGTATGGTAATTCATAAACTTACTGAGATCTTTTTTTTTGTTTTTTTAAAATTTTACTTAGAGGTCTTGTACTAATGCAAATCTTTTCATTGTACAAATCATTGAAATTAATTTGTTTATGACAGGGAGCTTTATAGTAATAATATAAGTGGACAAATCCCGAGTGACCTTGGGAATCTGACAAGCTTGGTGAGCTTGGATCTCTACTTGAACAATTTCACTGGTCCGATTCCAGAAACATTGGGCAAGCTAACGAAATTGCGTTTCCTGTATGAATTCTCATCCTTCACCTTATTTGCAGTAATCATCAGTTTTTAGTTCACTTCTACTTGTTCTTGCTCTCTTTGTTGGCTTTAGTTGCTTGTTAGAGTGCTTGGCCACCAGGAATCAGGTAAAGCTTATGTGCTGAATGCTGATATACAGCATTTTAGTTTGGATAGTTTTTTCTAGAGCAACATTGTCGAAAATTGTTTCTGAGTCAATTATTTGTATTATGCAATTAGGAAAATATTGTAATTTTATGCAACTTTTAGGACTTGATGTTGACAAATGCATTGATATAAATATTTAAAACTTGTTGATCTACTCAGAACTTTGCCAGGTTGACTAGAATAGAGTGCAGTTACCAAGACCGAAGTCCAATTATATCAAATGATTTACCTACTTACAAAGTCAGTCAAATTTCTCAATTGCTTGGGCTCAGTCCTTTGTTTCAGTTGGATTGAGAAGATCAATTCCCGGGCTTGAGTTGTTGGTGAACTGCCCAGAACTACTCTCATTCTACCAGAGAAGTCAACATTACATTTATTACTTTCATTTCTAAAAGTATGAGGTTGAATTTCTTCAAAGATTTTAGGTTCATAATGATAGGCTAGAACATTTACTCAATTTGGGTTAGTTAAGTTATTTCCAGCTTTTAAGAGTTGCTTGCTTGCTTATCTCTCTCCCCCAATAATAAGCTTTTATCTTGGGCCACAAATCCCTTGTGGAACTTTAACCACTAGAGTCTAGAGTTTAGGCGCAGAAAGGTTGTTCAGGAGCCATTTCAAATTAAACATAGATATAGTTCATGACCATGAGGATTGACGGTTCATCAATACCTGCTTGAGAGAATAAAATCTTGTGAATTGTGATAGATTGCAAAATTGGATTTAGGAATGGTTTGCTTCTCTGCCATTCCTAATTCTTATCAATGGAAGACATAGGAGCCTCAGCTACCTTTTAGCCAAGGCAGTGTCACTGGCCTCATGGCTCTCATAAGACTTGGTTGAAGGTTTTGCTTAGACCAATCATGTCTTTGGAGTAACCATCCTCTTTTTGTTTACCAGACCATTCTCTTAGAAAAGGCCCTACTCAATCTAAATGCCTAAAGTTTAGGCCTTCATTTAATGTTTTGAAGCTTCTGTTCTCTATTGCATCAACTTTGGCATTAGCTCCCTCATTGGCAGTGCTGCTGAAAAATGACATTTTTGGAGGAGATTTTTCATTGGGAGGTGGAAATTTGTTGGTCAAGCCAATGGTTGCACGTAAGCTATGTACAGGGTGGGAAAATTGCTTCCCAAGAATCTCGCTTCCATCACGTTCCATTTAGTGGTCAAAGAGAGCTATGAAGATGGGATAGATCCGACTCTACAACTTAAGGTGTAGAGTGTAGACCTTGAGCAAGTATCATTGGATTGGAACCCATTTGGTAAAGGATTGGTAGAATATAGTGCTCTTATCCAACCAGTAATATAATCCATATGTGAATACCATTATATTAAATTTTTTCCACTGAATTTTAATATTTATATTATTTTATTCCATAGCAAGAAGACTTAAATTGGTTGGTTACTCTAATGCTTATCATCAAGCATATTTGATGAGATCCAATAAAAGAGGTTCCTGTGAAAATGGGAAGGAAGGGGAAATTTCATTTTATCGATTTAGATATGGTATGCAGTCTCAGTCGAGACTCCAGATGAGTTATTCCAAACTTTAGGGAGGTTACTAGGGCTCTCTTATGTGTTTATGGAGCTATGCCAATTATGATGGTGGCCGCTCTGGAGATTACGTGTAAGATGGTGCCTGGAGAAAAGCTGAGGAAAACAGAGTGGATCAAAGTGCCATTAGATAGAGCAGCTCTGTTGGCATTATTCTGAGTGTCTTTCAATTTTTAAAGGGTTTGACCAAGGGCTAGTGTCATTTGTGTCAATGGACTAGGTCAGGGTACTCAGTACTGTCTTGTTCAAAGAATTTGTCCACTGTCCCAAATTTGTCCTCGACTAGTTTAGGGCTTGGTTCGGCTTGAGTTCGACTTGGCTTGAAATCTATATATATATATATAATATTTTTGGTAATGCTGTTTATATTAATCTATTAACTTTCTTTAGCATAACTATAACACTTTTAACTCATAATAAAAAGTTTAGGAGAGAATATTAACAAAAGTTGAGAAGTTAAAAGCAAAAACCCTGACCCTAACTCTCTATTATGAACTGAAGTACTATCGTAAAATCATGTCTAGTATGGTTTGTTGATCAAGATGAACATTGTATGACTATGGTTCAAAATACCGTTATCTGTAAGGCTATTTTAGAATACGTACTGGAGTATCAATGCTATACGCGAAGATATGCCCGAAAAAATAAAATATATTTCGATACGCAAGAAAAAACTTGGATACCTTGTATAAAATTTCTTTTAATGCAAATATAAGCTAAAAACAAACCATATTAAGTCCACTAACTACATTTATAATCACATATGAGAGTTACGAATTCCATAAGTTAAAAAACAATTTTTGATAACTGCATATCCTCCCTCATCCTCCTGAGTATGAGTCATCATCAATTCATCGAACTCATCATCATCACCTTCATTCCCACTCGGTCCAATTTCATTCAGTTTAGCCCACTCGGCCCAGTCTCATTTAGTCCAGCCCCACTAGTACTAGAGTTGCCGCTCGGTCCTGCTCCACCTGTCATATCTCCCCATAAAGCTTTTCACTCCTCAACCACTTGATGTTTCCTTGCTTCTTTCTTCAGGTGTGCCCTCATTACGTGGCTAATCTCTTGAGGGGATTTAAGGTAATTGTTAATGTTTGTATACCCACCTGAAAAATATTGTTTAAATCTGGTAATTCTACCACCTAGAAACTCAAACCCACATAATTTTCACCTTGCATTTAACCTACTACCATCAATAGACATATTGCCGCCATACATCTTCAATGTGCTCTACAGTCTACACTCTTCTTTGATGCCATGCCAAATGTGTTTAAATAATGTTCGTTAATATATAGCATTTCAGAGTAGCCAATTAAAATGTGAATAATTTTCTAACAATATATGTAAATTAAATTAAGAAAAAACAATTTTTTTTAGAATTTAAAATTAACCATTTTAGAGTACACAATTAAGTTATACATATTTATTTTAATGCAATGCACGCAAAAAAAAAATCAATTAAAATTTATTTTTAATTAGAAAATAAAAATTAGAGTTAGTACATAGATCTTGTAGATCATCCATATAATTTACCTATTTTCTTTTTTAAACCCTAGATTGAAATTATTTTTTGAAATATTGAAGGTTTTTTTATTTTTCAAACAAGTGTTGGAAAATCGTTGATTTCTAAAAAGGGTTATAGATTCATGGATTTCCCTTGTAATCAATAGATCTACTTATTTTGGGTTGATTATATACTATTTTCATGAATTTAAACTATTAAAATGGAAAAACAAAGAAAGCTTGTTTACTCTCGAAATCTTGGGGAAAAATTTCGATCTGAAATTAGATGCTAAGATCTTCGTGTTTGAACTTCAAATCAACAAACCGTTGTTTTAAGTTTAGAAATTGATTAGAGGGAACTTTTTTTTGGAAAAAAAAGAAGTTCTAGAGGTGTTCTGAAAACACCCAAATGAGCAAAAGCCATGGTTTTAAGGAGTTGCATCCAATACTGTAACAGTATTGGTCAAGTCTCTGATACTTCCTAATATGTACCGATACTGTGCGATACTCTGGAATTTTATGTATTTTGCTTTCCAGGGTTCTGGTCCTCTCCCAAATCGGTACGTACCAGATCGGTATGCCTGATTCGTCTCGATTTTTTGAACCATGTGTATGACAGCCAAATTTAAAAAATTGGCTTGCCCCGTTACATAGCTTTTAAATGTAATAAGAAACTCACATCAATGTTCCAAGACTGGTCCATCCGCACTTGGGAAAAATAATAATTCAAATAGTTTTGAATCTTGAAATGGCGTGATTTTGGGCTGTAGCTAGCTCAAGGTGTAACCTACATCAACAATCCGGATGATGACCCAATTGTGCCACATAGCACTCATCTCCATCAATATAGCCCATGCTACCTTTATTCGTATGTTTTTGTCTCATTTTTTCTTTTTTTCTTTCATGTATCATTCTGGTAATATTGAACATTAACACTCTCTGCTCTTGGAATGTTTGTGTAAGGATAGCCGGCTTAACAACAACAGCCTGACGGGTCATATTCCTATGTCCTTAACTAATGTCTCAGCACTGCAAGTTTTGTGAGTGCCAAGTTGATCTCCTCTGTCATGCTGAAATCTTGCTCTCTTCTTTGTCCTGGCATAATTTTGGTTGCAAGACTGTAATGTTATCATTTTGTGATGTGGAAATGCAGGGATCTATCAAACAATTTTCTAGCAGGAGCTGTTCCAGACAATGGCTCCTTTTCGCTATTTACTCCCATCAGGTTTCTTGCTTAACAATTTTATGAACTCTAGTGGTCTAGGTTGACTATGATTAGTATTATGCTAACAACTGATATCCCATTTTGCAGTTTTGCTAATAACTTGGATCTATGTGGCCCAGTTACTAATAAGCCATGTCCAGGATCCCCTCCATTTTCTCCACCTCCTCCATTTGCCCCAACACCACCAATATCCTCTCCAGGTGATCTTTTTATGATTATTACTTTTTATGATCTCTTAGTTGTAGCTGATATTTTGGTAGTATTGTGCTCTCTCAGCATGTATTGACCCTCTGGCGTGGTCTCTTCCACGGTTTTGGCCTGTCTATTCTAATTCATCTCCCAGCATTTTTTCCTTCTTTTTGTCTTGTTCTCTCTTAGTTGTAGCTGATGCATGTCTTGACCCTCTAGCAAGGTCTCTTCCATGGTTGTGGCCTGTCTGTTCTAATTCATCTACCAGCCTTTTTTTCCTTCTTTTTGTCTTGTTTTTTTTTTTTTTTGATCGGTAAAAGCAATTTTATTAAAAGGAAAGGGAGTAGATTCACAAAGAGTGAATCACAAGAAGCTAAAACAAGCAAAAGAGACTAGCTACAAACGAAAGCAAACCAAAATGAAACACAAGAAACAGCACAACACTTCCCTGCTACCACTAGGAAATAAAGTTATCAAACCCTATCTCCGCCACATCAGCTTTAGCAGAGACCCAATCCCACAACAAAGCACACGTACGGGAACACACTCTCTTGTTCTTATTCCATTAGGCACAATGAAGCTTCAACAGTTACAATTTTAGTGGCAGTGATGTGGTGCAATTGAGGAAGCAATAGCCTGGATCTGATCAAGGAGATCAACCTTAACTATCAAAATCCCCAAAATGAAGATTTTGGGCTGAATGTTATTTTGGTAATTTGCCACTCAAAACTCAAATTAACAATATAGAACTCCTCTAAACTAATTATCAAAGCTCTGGTATGAATTTGAGGATCAATGGACAAATTTGGACCCAAATCAAGTGGTCCTGAAGGTCTAATGGCAAAACTGATGAAGGAATCAATTTAGGTTAATTGAGGGGCAATGATCAAAACCTAATGAGGGAATCAAGTTATGAACAAAACTAGGATTTGATTTTAAAAAAATATCAACAATTTATATAATTGCAGAAATTTAGGAAATTAGGGAATCAAAATAGGGTTTGGATCAAAGGGTACCTCCTAGGGTTGTTGCAGCAGCTAAAGGATGTTGATCCTATGGTTGTTTTGCTCCAATTTCGAAAATCTCATTTGTTGAATTATTCAGCCACATAGGGTTCTTCAATAGTTTGATCAACTACTCAAGTAGTCATTGTAAGAATGCAAAAACAATCTATAGTTTCAGCAACCAACAGCTAGAAGATTAATAAGCTTCTCTTATTAACTCAATTCTTCACAATTTGTCATTACAAAAAACTCAATAAAAAAATGCCCGATTTATAGGTGCCGAAATCTACTACTTTTGCTACCCTAATTTGAATTAGAAACTGACTCTAATTTGGGCTCTTATTCCCTTAGCAACAAAAGAGATATCTAACTTCTAATTGACTCCAAGTTTAATTTAAGAACTTCTATTCTTAAAGAGAATTCAGAATAACTTCCTAAATCAAATAAGTTACTCAATTAATGTTTTGATCAGTGACAAATAAACTACTCAAATTAGATTATACAAATGACCCTACTACTAATAATTATTTAATTTAAGTCCCTAATTAAACAATTTAGAGCCCAAATTTAAAGAAAAGGCCACCCGTGCTAGCCAAAATTATAATTGGGCCCTCCTCTTATGAGGTGGTTCATAATGATGGGGTTTATTAGCCCTAAATCCTCCCAAGGTTAGTTTAAGCCTCTAAATTGACTCCAACTTTAATTTAAGAACTCCTATTCTCAAAGAGAATTAGGAATAACTTCCTAAAACAAATAAACTACTCAAATTAGAATCCAAGTATGGGTACGAGTTTAAACGGCAATGATTCCTTCAGGAAGTACGGGTTTTATATGGCAAAAATACGGGAAAAGTACAAGAAAGATTTAAAAAATAATGAGTAATTATAAATAAATAGGCAACATGAAACCAAGACCAACTACTAACAATCATTTTAAGTCACCATTCAACAAAACAATTGTGGGAAGTTAAGCTTGCCCCATTGGCTGTGGTGCTAGTCACCACACACTTGGTCCGGGGTCCATTCCCGAGAGGGTGAGAGTGTTGTAATCTTCACCCGCCTCTAACTCAGAACATATACTAACTCACTAACCAGGGTTGCGGCCTAACCGCGTTTCAGTCAACAAAAAAAATAAAAATATATTTGCAATTTTATAGCCCTCTAAATGTCATCATTCACAATTTAACCATTTTAACAAACGAATATCATCATTCACTATTCATAAAAAAAAAAAAAATACAACACCATCATCCTCTAAACTAGTACTCTCATAATATTCACACCCTAACATGAAATTCAAACCCTTGCTTAAAAGTCAATGGTGTCTTTGTAAAAATAAACCTTATATGCAAACCCTATCATAAGATTCAAATAAGTAAATGAGAATAAGAGAGAAGCCCTAAAAATTAAATTTTAATATGTAAAAGGATAAAAATAATGGGTCACCATTTATATTACTTAAAAAAAAAAAAGAAATAATCTTTTTGTACATTTATTATAAAAGTTTAATACGAAAAACACGTTAAATACACATTTTATATGAGTATCGCCGTTTTAAACTTAATATGGCATAAGTATGCCGTTTAAAATAGCTCCCCGCCCCACCCCCACTAAAAAAGTGTTTAATAAGTGTTTTAAGTGCATATAAAACGCTTTTTTGGTGGCAGAGAATTAGATTATAGAAATGATCCTACTACTAATTATTCTTTAATTTAAGTCTCTAATTAAGCAGTTAAAGCCCAAATTAAAAGAAAAGGTCCCCGTGCTAGCCACAATTATAACTGGGCCCTCCTCTTAGGAGGTGGTTCATAATGATTGGGTTTATTTGCCCTAAATTCTCCCAAGGCTAGCCTAAGGCTCTTGGTGGAATCTTGATTGTGAGAGCCACTAAATGAGAAGGCTCTAGATGCTCTTGCATCATGATCTTAGAAAGAGAAGGGATTGTGTGACCTTGATAAATTACCCTACCAGATACTTGGAATTTTTTAGTTCCATCCCTCTGCCCACATGCAATGCATCTGATTTTGCTCAGGGACATCACTGTGCTGTTTTTTTCTCTCTGCTATTGGTCTTTTACAATTTTCCCTGTTCCCAGAGTTAGGATTGCATAACCAATTCAATTGGGTTTAATAAGAGCAAGGACGGGTAAATTATCTTTTGTATTAGAATTTTGCTTTTTCCAGGAGGCTAATAACACATCCTGCAAAATACTGTTGACTTGGTTAATACAACTGAGGTTGCTTCCTGTTGGAATTACATCTGTGGTGATGTGTTTTAATGATCCAGGATCGCACAAGAGGATTATTAAACTATCATTATTTATTTGTTAAATTTCATTTCAGGAGGAAATAGTGCCACTCCAGCAATTGCTGGAGGAGTGGCTGCTGGTGCTGCTTTACTTTTTGCTGCACCTGCCATTGGGTTTGCATGGTGGCGTCGAAGGAAACCACAAGAACATTTCTTTGATGTACCTGGTTAGTGGTTTAACTTAGAAATGGATAAAATTGAGCATATGGCAGGAAACATTTTCACTTCTTTACATCTTTTTGCAGCCGAAGAGGATCCAGAAGTTCATCTGGGACAACTCAAGAGGTTCTCTCTTAGAGAATTACAAGTTGCAACAGATAGCTTTAGCAACAAAAACATTCTGGGTAGAGGTGGATTTGGTAAGGTGTATAAGGGACGCCTAGCCGATGGTACATTGGTGGCAGTCAAAAGACTAAAAGAAGAGCGAACACCGGGTGGGGAACTGCAGTTTCAAACAGAAGTAGAGATGATCAGCATGGCTGTGCATCGGAATCTCCTCCGATTGCGTGGTTTTTGCATGACAACAACCGAACGGCTACTTGTCTATCCTTATATGGCTAATGGAAGTGTTGCATCATGTTTAAGAGGTACTGCCTACTAGCCTATTTCACATTCACATGCCTTTTAAGATACTCTTCTCCATTGCTACCTTGTGCCCTGTGTTTTTTTTTTTTTGTTATTGGTTCAGTTATTTCGTATTTTCGTGTGGGAAATTAACTTTCATAATCTAACCATGCTTGCTTATTACAATAATTCGCTTATGATGTTATTGATGCATTCTTGTAGAACGCCCACCATCAGAACCCCCACTTGATTGGCCTACACGGAAGCAAATTGCATTGGGTTCTGCAAGAGGGCTTTCTTATTTGCATGATCATTGTGACCCTAAGATTATTCACCGTGATGTGAAAGCTGCAAATATTTTGTTGGACGAGGAGTTTGAGGCTGTTGTTGGAGACTTTGGGTTGGCCAAACTTATGGATTACAAGGATACCCATGTTACAACTGCTGTACGTGGCACAATTGGGCATATAGCTCCCGAGTACCTTTCCACGGGAAAATCTTCAGAGAAGACTGATGTTTTTGGGTATGGGATCATGCTTCTAGAGCTAATCACTGGACAGAGGGCATTTGATCTTGCTCGGCTTGCAAATGACGATGATGTCATGCTGCTCGATTGGGTATGCGTTTACTATCTTTCCATTTATTGTCTCTGTATGCTTTTCTTATCAGTTTCTAATTTAGTTTTTGTTCATCTTGAGGGGCTTTTTCCTTTATTAGATCATATTAAATGCTAGGATTTTCTGTTATTGTTAGCACTTGGCCGACAATGTTTTAGAATTTCAGGTTCACACCGATATAGGCTTTGGCTTGTTTAATTTGCTATCTGGGCCAGTTATCTCGATGTTCCAACACATATGGAGGCAAGAAATCCAACTAGCTTAAGACTTTAGGGAGAGGACTACTATCTTGTGGTGTGGGGGTCTCTTTCAAGCACTTGAGTATTGAGCTTGATTGGCCTTCCCACCCTGGACAATTATTAAGTACAGTGACTAGAATTGCATCCATTTTTCCCCGGTTATGAATACCCTTTCTTTCCTCTAAACCTTTTTTTTTCCTTGATTTTTGGCTATTTTGATTTATCAGTTTACAGCTTGATTCAGAGTTTCGGGTCCTACCTGGGTTTGAGCTTCCTACCCTAGTCTTATCGGACACAACTCTCTGTAGATCCTGCCTTAAATCCCTGCTGACCTACCAGTACACAATGTGAACACTAATCAGGTAGCTGGATCATATAAGTAATGAATTTTCTCCACCTGTCTCATAAAATTTCAGGTAAAAGGACTTCTGAAAGAGAAGAAGTTAGAAATGCTAGTTGATCCCGATTTGCAGAGCAATTACATTGACTCCGAAGTGGAACAGTTGATCCAGGTCGCACTGCTCTGCACACAAGGCTCCCCAATGGAGCGGCCCAAGATGTCAGATGTGGTAAGAATGCTTGAAGGTGATGGCTTGGCAGAGAGGTGGGATGAGTGGCAGAAGGTGGAGGTGGTCCGTCAGGAGATTGAGCTTGCCCCCCATCGGAATTCCGAATGGCTTGTTGACTCCACTGACAATCTCCACGCTGTCGAATTGTCAGGTCCTAGATGACATTGTTATAGCTGAAGTAAAGAATGAAATTATTCACTCCTTTTTTTATTTTTTATTTTCTGTTTTTACCTGTCCTTAAGTCTCTTGTAAGTCCATTCTGTATCCAAAAGTGATATTCATCACATTTGTGCATATGAATCTTAGTCCGGCCAATTTGTATCATCTGTTGCAGTGTCTTGACGATGCTGTAGTGGTAAAAAAGATGTCAAGATGAAGTTTAATCTTTTGGGTGCCAGAGGAAACCCGTTACCTCAGCTGATAAAACACCAGATTGCTCTCAATTTTTATGCATCCAATGATATGAATTCGTAAGAGAGTAACAGAGAAGCCTCCAAGTACGATTGAGAGAGGACTAATAACTTCCTGTTCCTCTTTTCGGATGGGTATAGTTACGCATACAAACTAACTAGCTAAAGGGTATGAATATTTTTTGTTGACACAAACTTTGCGATACAAATCCAATTACAAAATATGGAGGATCAAACAACAATTCAGAATTTAAAAATAAAAATGGTATACTCAATTAATCTCCTAATTAACAGCAGAGTATTGAGGTTGAAGGTTTAATGAAAACGCCGAGGGCCAGCCAGATGACGTATACTCACTCTTCAAAGCTATAAGTATGCCTATCTTATTTCCGATAAAGACCGGGTTTTAGTTTTGGCTTGGGCTTGATCTCCTTAGGATGTTGTGGTAGCTTTTTCATTTTTTTTGTGCTTTACGATGTACTTTTGCTCCTAGAAATTTTTGTAGAGTTTTGAGTTGTGTGTTATGTTTTGATGATCTGGTTTGTTTATTCCTCTTGATCCTATGCTATTTAGAGGTTTTGAGGATTAGGTGATTTTGGTGGCCCATCATTTTTTCTTGGATACTGAGCCCACATATAGGCTTCTTGTGTTAATGGGTCGACTTGTTTGGTGAGTGTAACCCATTTATGAACCAACTCATTTTAGTGAGTGTATGGCATGTTTATGGATCAATCTATTTAGTGGTTGTATGAGGTATGACCCATTATAGTCTTGGATTTGGGTTTATATAGGTTTTGTAATTTTTGCCCCGACTTAGGCTGTGAAAGTCTCATTTAGACTTCTTCTTGAAATTGTAGCATTTTTTCTTTGTAATCAAACTCAAACTTGGGCCGTGAGAGGCCCGTTCCTTACCATTGGGACTAATTTTAACATGTAGGTCATTTTTCATGGTCTTATGAACTTTTTTTAATTATAATTTTTTTATTTATAACTTTACAAATGTGTAAATACATTTTTTTCGTAAAGTTTGAAGTTTTTTTTAGGGTTCTACCGTTTCAAAGTTAAAAATGAGTTAAAGGACTTTCTAAATAGGAACCTATGCTCTTTGGGGGCTATGAGAGAGGCATAGGTCAAATGCAAGTTTTTTTTTTTTGTTGGTAAAAAGGTAAATCTATTCAGAAATCATCATATATACAGGGACTCTAGCTAGGCCTATTGGAATTGGTCTTAAGAACATTTTGAACAGAAAAGGATGTGGGCCTGGATAAGCTCACATTAAGTGCAACTTGTGCTGTAGTGTGTGTTAAGGAATTGGATGTTCGGCTAATGACCTTGAATTCGAGTTGGTCACAGTGGTTCTGAAGCTACATAATGTCTGCAATGATGGTCGATATTTCCCAATGTTGTTGGGTCAAATCGCAGAGAATGAGCTCTACAATCCCCTTGCAGTCAGACTCCATGATGAGTTGCTTCCAGTTGTTTGATAAGGCAATTTGAATCCAGAGGCGGATGGCCTCTGCCTCTGCAATTCTAAGAGAGACAACAAAGAGCGGCTTAAGGACCAAAGCCAAAAGGGTACCAGAATGGTCCCTAACAACTGCACCAGTGCCTACGGCGTGCCCAAAAACCAAAGAAGCTCCATCAGAGTTCACTTTGAACCATCCTTGGAGGGGGGATGTTGGCTTGAGCCTGATGCAACCTCATCCAAGCACTTGAGGTCCTGGAAGCTCTTGAAAAATTCCTCTAATAAAGCGTCAACCATAGAGATGGTCGTTATGAGAGACTGGGGACCGCATTGCTGAAAATTACATCATTCCTCATCTTCCAAATTCCCCACAAAGTAGTAACTAGCTGGATTAGAATAGATCTATCTCGGGACTCAATGTCGGAGTTATGGACCCATTCACACCACCAAGAGAACAACGACAAAAGAGTAGGAGCTGGGAGCCTGAGAGATATTTGAGATCCAAACCAAATGCTTCTAGCTCAGGGGCAGTCCAAAAACAAGTGGGTGATTGTCTCATTTTTGAATTATAGTGGCACCCCAGTTTTCTGAGTGCCACCTTCACAATCAATAAGAAGTCGGCAGCACATGGGGCACACCTTGTCAACCGAGACCTGTCTCCTCCGCAAGTTAGTAGCTACTGCCAAGGTGTTATTGCAAAATCTCCACAGGAAAACCCGGATTTTTGGAGGGATAGGTAGCTTCCAAATCATTATCCAAGCCTTGCGCTCTTGATCAATGACACAATAGCTTGTGGATGGAAGGTGAGCCTGTGCGACTTGGGTTACTAAATGAGTTGCCAAGTTAACTTTGAATAGTCTAGATTTAGAGTGATGCCAAATCAAGGTATCCGGGTTGTCACAGGAGCTCACTGAGATTTGTAGGATTGCTTCCACTGAGGTGCTAATGAATCAGCCGAACAATATCCCATTGCCCCACCTCTGAGTCGATAAGATGGGAGACCATTAGATTTTGCAGCGAAATACCTTGTAGAGGATCATGCTTGAAAAGTGGTAGAGAGGGAACCCAAGGATCCTCCCCTGCAAAGACGTCAATCCCCGGACCTATTTGTCACTGTACTCCTTGAGATAAGATTTGTCGACCCTCGATAATGCTCTGGCACCCCCCACGAAGGTTGATGCCCCGATTTGGCCACGAACAAGGATGTCCTAGGAAATTAGATGGCCTTGACTATTCTGGCCTAAAGGGTGTGGCCGAGTTATCATTTGCCAACTTTGTTTGGCTAATAATCCGAGGTTGAAGGCATGTAGGTCTTGCAAACCAAGCCCCCCTTTATCTATTGGAGAGCATAATTTTTGTCAGCTTATCCAATGTACCTTGTTCTCTTGGGCCTGATGCCACCAAAATCTAGCAATGAGAGAGTTTACTGCTTTGAGCCACCCTTTTGGGAGAACAAAACAACTCATAGTGTAGGCCAACATAGTTTGGACTACCGCCTTAATTAAAACTCCACGATCAGCCTAGGATAGCAAGTTGTCTTTCCAACCTTAGAGTCTTTTGAAGATCTCAATTCTAGAGTTTCAAAGGTTTGGATTTCAGAAATACCAAATTATGTAGGCAATCCCAGATACAAATCTTGTACTTGGAAGATTTTGAATCCGGAGAATTCGGCCTATCATCTTCTTGAAATACCATGGAGTGTTAGCACTAAAGGAAGTACAATATTTTGAGTAATTTACTAACTGCCCCGAGGCTTTCCTATAGACGTGGAGGGTATTCTTTAGATCAGACGACTCTTCCAAATTTGCTTTAAGGAAAATGAGGCAGTTGTCAACAAAGAATAGGTCAGAGACTATAGGAGTGGTTGCCACTATTCTAATACCCGTAAGATTATGATTTATCTCAGCCTTCCTCAGGAGACAAGAGAATGCTTATGCACAGATGAGGAACAAATAAGGCAAGAGGAGGTCGCCTTGGCGTAACCCGCATGAAGGGTGGATATGCCCTCTCGCATCTCCATTTCTCAAAACCGCGTAATGAGACGGTGGTGACACACTATTTAATCAATTGTATCCATTTGTCACAGAAACCTAGCTTTAAAATGATAGAGAAAAGGATTCCATTCGACCTTGTTGTAAGCCTGACTCATATCGAGCTTGACGGACATTTGGTAAGCAGCCAACTTCCTCTTCTTCTTAAGATAATGAATGATCTCATGATATGATCTCATGATCAATGACCACGTTATTAGTAATTTGGCATCCTTAGATGAAGACAGATTGATATTTTCATGTAAAATTTGCCTGAGATGGTTGGCCATAATCTTAGAAATCACCTTATAGATCACGTTACATAGGCTGACCAGATTGAAATTGTGCATGTGCTCCGGGTGGGCCACTTTAGGAATCAACATGATGTGAGTATAGTTGATCTATTGAAAGAGATACCAAGTCTGGAAACAATGATGAACGGTGGAGTGCACTTCCGATCCTACAATGCTCCAATTTTTCTGATAGAAAAGGCCGGACATACCATCTAGGCTTGGAGCTCTTACGGGCCCGATTTGGAACATGGCTTGATTGATCTCATCATCAAACACCGCACAATAGAGGCCCGCACCCATATCTGCTGAAACTCGCATGGGAACTGCCAATGTGACTTTTTAGATGTTGTCGGGGTTAACCGAGGTATACAACTCCGCAAAATGGCTTAGCATGTGATTCTCATTAGTGTAAACTGAGGATAACCAATGTCGGTCATTGTTCTGAATGGTTAAGAGTCGATTCTGTTGTCTCTGCTGGAGAGTGGAGAGATGAAAAAATCTGGTTTTTTTTTTTCCAAGAAGAGCCATTCGGCCCTTGATTTTTGCCACCAGAGGGATTCTTCTTGTTGGAGGGTTGCATCCAGCTCAACCGTGAGAGAGTGAAGGATGGGGGTTTGTTGGCCCAGGAGTTCTTGATCTTGGAGAAGATCCAACTGATCCTTTAAACTCTGAATTATCTTTGGGAGATACCTGAAAGAGTGTTTATTCCAGTGAATGAGCTCCTCGCGGCAATAACAAATTTTATGGCAAAGGGAGAACATTTTGAGCCCACACATGGAGTTCTCCAAGCTAAATTGATAATTTTCGCACAACCCGGGTGTCGTTGCCACATTTATTCGAATCTAATTTTTTCTGGGGATGATGTTGAATCTCAAAGAGAACAAAGATCGGGCTATGGTCTGATCCAATAGCTAGTAATACCTTAACCATACTATCAGGTATAATTGATCTCTATGCCGAATTAGAGAAAGCTCTATCCAGCCGAGTTACAATGCTGTGAGGATGTTCACACAGTTTGGACCATGTAAAGGTTGAGCCCGAAGCTCCTAGGCCGATTAAGTTTATTGCACTCACCTATCCATGGTTCTGTCCTACTAGTACCCAACCTTTCCAGACATTTCCATAGCTCTTTACGCGTACGATAGTTTGTAGGACCATAAATCAATGAGACAAACCATGTTATATTTTATATAGACACCGATAAATCAATCAAATAAGGATCATTGTTGAGAATTATGATAGAAGAGAGGGAGAAAGAGAGCATAATTGCTAAGCCTCCCGAGAGACCTATAGGATCCACCACATGAGTAATATCAAGCTTGAGCTTCCGCACTACTTGTAGTATTTTAGCTCGCTTATTCTTGGTCTCTATAAGGAACACCAAACTGGGTCAGAAATGAATGACGTGGTCCCTCAACATCTTAACTGTTCGGGGTCGACCCAACCCTTGACAGTTCCAAACTAAAAGACTCATTTGGGATGGGGTGCCTAAGCCTTGTCAGCCACCCCAAAGGTGTTAGAGTAATCCTCTTCCAGCGGTACCAGTGGTTTTTGTGGTATATTCGGCATAGTTATACCTCTTGTCTCTATCTCAATACCAGTAGTTAGTAAAAAGTCCTCAAGAGTAAGGTAGCTTGGCTCCTTTAGGATAGGGTGGGCTACCTTCTTCATTGTCTTAGGTGGGGGACGTAGGGTAATGGGTGTTTTGGCTTTAGAAGTGGGTTGAATATAAGTTATGTTCTTCATGATAGGTAAGGGTGTATCAGTGGGCTTGGAAAAATTGGGCTAATAATGGGTTGAACTTTCGGTTCAGTGGATTTGTAATAGGGGTGTAGTTAGTCGGGTTTGCGGGTCCGGGATTGGTGATGGGTCATGACTCTGGATGTGAGCTATGGGTTGGGGATTTGTCAACCGTGTTTTAGAGTGTGGGTGGGCCTTGGGAGGTCGGTGAAACAGGGTGTGATGACAGGGTTTGTTGGGCGTGCTTCTCCATGAGGATATGCAACCGCTTGGGGTGAGATGGGAGGCTCAGCCTACTCTTAGGATAATGCCAAATTTGAGAGTCTAGTAGTTGTACGACTGATCTGGTGGGCACTGTCTGTCCCCTCGATAGGTTTGAAAGGAGTCGATTGGTTATTTGGCCGACCGAAATGACAACATCAAAGTCTTTTGTCGTGACTATGCGGTTGACCTTTTCTTGTGGTCCCACGTGATCCTCTGGAGCCTCCTGCACATTCTCATCGTACGAGAACCAACAGATACCTGATTCGTTGTCTTACCATCGTTCTTTGTTTCCGGTTCGACCTTCATTTCCGTCGACCTTGAATCGCCGGGCAAAACTCTGGGATTACCATTCACCATTGAAGTAAAAAGTTTGGGCCAGTTATCGAAATGAAATAGCTCATCCCAGAGCCAAGGGTCAAAGAGATCCAACTTGGCTTCGGGAGTAATGGAGGTGGAACAATGTCCTTCGTTATGTCCGATCCACCCACACTGATAACATATCGTAGACATTTTCTCGTAAGTCAATGGAAAAAGTTTTATCAGCTTGGATAGGAGTCGGAGCACCACAAACGATCGCAGGGGCTGGTTGATCTCCATGATAAATCTTACCTGCATGAATTTTCCCCTTGCTTCCTTTATCCGTAGAAAATCAACTTCTTCGACTATGCCCATCTTCGATGTAACCATCATACTTAGATGAGATTCCATGGACTTGGACCCACATCGGCAAGTAGGTTAGAGAGAGTTCAAAAACTAGGATATTCGGCTCCATTTCTTCAATAAGAGCGGGTGGTCGTTGAATGACCACGACTGTTGAGAAAGGACTCTGTTCCTGAAACAATAGAGTTGTATTTGAATAGACTAAAGCCACTTTCTATATCAATAGCACTCATCGGTGTCTGGGAGTTCCAAGCCCTAATTGTAGTTTTCTTCGCTATCGTCAGGTTAATAGGACGATCGGAGTTGAACTTTCCAATAAGGATGAACTGGTAGTCCCTCAGCCCTCCTGTCAAAGATCCCCCATCTACAGAGATAGGTTTGTTTAGTAGCCCAAGAGTAAGTTTTCTACTAACCTCATCAACCAAACCTTCAGGTGATGGGTTTTCTCTAGTTGGGTTAGGTTGGTTTGCCATGTCTGTTGTTGACTCCTACAGGACAGGTTTGAGAAAAGGGTAGATGCTACGCCGAAAAGTGTAACCTAGCTGGAGAAAAGGCCTGGTTATCATAATGAAAGGGGAAGGGAGGGCTGAGAGAGGAAGGAAAGTAACCATAATGGGGGATACGGGAATACCACCACCATTGGTAGGGTAAAGGATGTGCTCCACTCAGATGATGGTCTCACAAAATTGTTACACTGTTTGAAGTCCATTATGTCTCAATAGTCCTTTGAGGAAGCAAATTAAGTTGTTGGTTGCAAGGATCTGGATTGGCTTTGGGGAATTCCTTGTGTAGAATCGATTAGGTGTATGACCGCTCCCCCCCTTGAGGGGCATCTCTCTGCCTTTTGATATGCGTGAGATTCTTCTTGTAATTGTAATTGAAAGTACTTATTATCAGCTTGTTTAGTTAGTAAAGTCTCTTGGTGTCATACTAGACCTAGGATCGAATCTCACTTACATCATGGTTGGGGGGGGGGGGGGGGGGGGGAGTTTATAGGAGGGGAGGACTACCCGTCATTGTGTAGCCCATAGGTCCATGTGGCTCCAATGAACTAAACAAAAGAAAGTACTTATGGGGTTTTCCCTGATTCCCCATGTAGTTTAGGTTTATTCTCAAAATACCTATCTTTTAAAAACCCTTCTCTGAATGCCCCCACTCACATGTAAAAGAGTTTCCACATGCAAAATTTTTCCAATTTGGACTATTTTATCAAACTATTTGAAAGAAAGGCATTTGTGTCCTCTCCATTCCTTATCAATCATGAAGAGATCCATTCGTTCCTTATCAACAATGGTTTACAATGAGAGAATGCCATTAACAGAAGGAGTTCGCCAAATATTTCATTACTTATTCGGCTGAGATTTCCAGAAGAAAGATTAATTCCGCTAAATTATTAACCACGACTGTGAGAAAACGCCATTAACAGAAGAAAAACACTTATTTTTCGGGTTTCTTGTGTTTTTTTTTAAATGAATTTTTTTTTTTTTTGGTTCATTGGAGTCCACATGGACCTATGGGCTACACAATGAGGGGTAGCCCTCCTCCTCCCTTAAACCCTCCAACCCTGATGTAGGAGGGATTTGATCCCAGGTCTCTGGAACGACGCCAAGAGACTTTACCAACTAAACTAACTGAAAAAGGATTATAATCATTGTATTTGTGATTTTAAACCTTAAATCCAATGTTAGATGGGTTTACATGTGTTTTCTTTACATTTTTTTATAATTTAGAGTGTGCGGTCAATACTCAATAAGTCGGGTTGATACTTTGTATCGATACTGGTTGTATTCCAAGATTGAAGACGACATGTATCGATATTATCGATACAGGGTGTATCAACTACATGTGGTATTGATATGTATCAATATGTGTATCGATATGTATCGTTAATAGATGCAAAAATTATGAAAAAATGTCATTGGAACTGAAAAAGTGTCAAGAAAACCCTCAAAACGACCTCAAAATGGGAATCTAAGCATTAGAGAACCGGTTTTGCCATTCAACCTGGATCCATCTTGTTGAGCTACCCCAAATTCATATATTATAATAGTCAATCAGACTTTTGAATCAAAAGTTATGATCAAAACAAGTTCTATCGTTGGATGTCGATATGTATTGATATGGGTATTGAGCAGGTGTATTGACCACATGTATCAACCGATATCGATATATATCGATCCTACATGTATAAAACTTCTTTTTTGTGTATTTTTTTTTTTTGATTTTTCGTATTTTTTCAAGATAATTTATACTAAAACATTCAGTTACGGAGTGAGGAACTTCGTGAGATGGAAAGATGAGAAGATTAAAAAGTTTCTCCAATCTCATGCGCATGTATGCAAATCCCTTTTTTGCTCTTTCTCTCATTTCAAAACAATTATTTAAATCAAAACAATTATTTAAAGTGTTGGTGGTAGTGGAAGAGTGTTTCAAACTTTTCACAAATAAGAGATTATAGGAAATAGTCATAAGTTTCTTGTGGGAAAAGTTTTTAATAGGTGGGTATTTTGAGAACAAACCCAAACTACAGGGGTGATCAGGGAAAAATCCCAAGTACGTATTTATTGCTAGATTACTATCTCCTCCCATTCAATAGAAACCCAATGAAGTGAATGTGATACTCATATAATAAGAGATATGCCTATTCTCAAATTCAAGTAGTGTTTCTTTGTTTTCTTATATTTTGTATTAATCAATATTCAATTGATTGGTCCAAGGTTATTACAATAATTTCTCACTGTTGCTACTTAGAAATGGATGCTACAACGCGTCATCATGCAGCTAATTCAGATCACAAGGCTTTGCCACTTTTTTTGACAACTTGCCTCCTAGATTAGACAATATCTTATATATTATGCTGTCATAAACTTATCCCGAAGGCGTTATATCTTTCTTTGGGTTTTTCCTTAGTAGCTGGTGCTAGCTCTAAGGCATTATTTGTTTTCCTTGGATGGGTCTCTTTCCCAATGTGGCGTAAAATCCTCATATGGGTATTTTTCCTTAAGGTCCATATTGAATATTTATGACTAATTGTTTCCAAACAGGTTTTCAATGAATTATTGTTTCATAAAATTCATATTGATTTGTTTCTAGAATCAGAGAAGAGAATTACTATAATTGATGTCAAATGGCCCCTTAGCTTTAAAAAAAAAAAAACTTGTATCATAACTGTAATGGAACAAGATCAATCTTCAATAGCATGGGATGACTCCTTTGGTGTTCCTCGCTAAAAAAAAGCCCCCCTTGCTGTTTTTCACTAAGAAAGAGAGAGAGAATAAAAGAGTTGTTTGGTTCCCAAGATTCCACTCGATGAAATGATCTTATATTATAGCCCTTGGTAGTGGAGACTATAGTGGTGGTTTATAAACATAATTGCAATACATGTGTTGCAGGACCCTACAATTCAATGGTAAGTTTCTAATCATCCAAAAGGTATATATATAAATGGAATAATTACAATCCATTTCAGTTAATTTTTGGTATAGAGGTGAATGTACAAGAAAAACTATACTATCATAGACCATACTTACAACATATATCTATATGTCATGGTTGGAAGTTGGTATGAACTACAAAGGGGATGTTTGGTTATGGTGACAATTCCATTAATAATTGGTGCAGAAGTATAAATCACCATTTTTTTTAGGGCTCCCACCATCCCCTTCCAACCAAAAACCCTATTCACTGCACAAGGTGAAAAAGAAAAAATGGAGAAATGATAAATTGAAAAAAACTTGCTTTCTGGTTGATTTCCTCAATAATATAGAAGAAAGTCACCAAAGTTAAGAGGAACAAAGAAAAGCATAAAAGAGGAAAAGCCATAATGATGATATTAAAACTCTAATAAGAGTAATGGTGTTGAAAGGGGAATGCATATGGTCTGTGCTAACGACCCTTGGTTAATTTCAAATTTAAAATGGTGGAGAATTAATTTCTATTAGTGTGAATAAGAAAATTAAATAAAATATTTGTGCAACAATAAGAGATTGTAGACTCTGATTATTTTAAGATATGAAACATGAATTTAAATACTATAAATTTAAACAATTAAAAGAAGAAGCCTACAGTGCAAAGATCACTCTCTAGATGTCATTTTTATCCCTTGTTTTCACCACCGCTATCACCCTAACCCTAACGAGAGCAAATTGTTTGGAGGGACCTCTCCACCATTTTGTGAGAAGGCCTACATTAATTAGTAGCAAGCGCATGCATCTTAGGGCTTGTTTGCCATCACTCCAAAGGAACAATTTTCTATTCCCTCGGAATAGAAACGCAATAGTTTCTATTCCCAGGGCATAGAGAATTGTTCATTGGGAGTGATGCCAAACAGGTACTTAACCTTTCGACATAGCCTAGAAAAGGCCGAGAGCACTCTCTCGTCCTGATGAATATTGTGTAGTTTTTTCAATATACATCTATTCCCAGGGCATAGAGAATTGTTCATTGGGAGTGATGCCAAACAGGTACTTAACCTTTGGACATAGCCTAGAAAAGGCCAAGAGCGCTCTCTCGTCCTTACGAATATTGTGTAGTTTTTTCAATATACATATAAACACATCATCCTATTTATAAATTATAAATGTGAATTTTAATGGCATTATTACTAGTTTTTATCAAACTCATTATTTATTTATTTTAATTGAGTTTGGCAGGCAGGCTTGGATTGAAGGCCCTTTGTTCACCCCTTTCAAACTATTGTAAATGGGTAGCCGAATTTGGGCTCCCAAAAATCTATAGTAAACTTCAGGCACGGGCATTCAATCACAAAAATGCAAGCTATTTTACCCATCCTTTTTTTGGTACCAGGCTCATTGTCACCTCTACACGGTATCTTCACATTTAGGGGTGCCAATGGATCGGGTCGGCCAACGAGCCTGCCCGCCCGCTCTAGGCCCACCCACCCTTACCCGATTATTAATTGGGTTTAGCTAGGAAGCTAAAGCCCGTGATCTGTTTCGGTAGGCTTGTAACCATGTTTAGCCTAACTAACTTAGTCCGATTAGGCCTGTTTATTAAATGCAAAAAACTAAACATGATTATCTTTACTATTATAATGGGAGAGGCAGGCGTAGCCTGAAATTTCTGAAATTCCTAAACTACCCTTATATGAAACAAAACTTTATTTTAATGTTTTACTTTAATTCCCAAACAACCCTCATTTATCTATTTAAAGAATAGAATCACAGTCAATCGCGATTGAACTCGGGGAGAGTTCAATCACACGCACGGGTTAACACGTGTCCCTTTTAACTCCTATTAACTATGGTTAACTCCTTCCCCTCGCTTTCACGTGCATCGCACGTGCCACCCGCTAGTATATATAAATATATATAGTCTGGCTGGCCCAATTAATAAGTGGACTGGCTGGCCCGAACTCGGCCCATTGACACCCCTACACACATTACTTAAACTTAAAAACAAAGAGCCTTGCTAATCCTACTCAGCATTTCATAGTCTAGTCAAAAATCAACTAACACCTCTCATTGCTTTAACAAATGTTAGGTTAGAGGCGTGCCAGTTCTACTCTCATGTATTCTTTACTCTCAGCTAAAAACCAACACCTAACACCTGATAAAGTAAAAAGTAAAGACAAATATTGGCTTTTAATTGAAGACAAGTGTTGGTTTTTGTTTGCGAGTAGGAATACATGAGAGTAGGGCTACTACGGCTGAGTAGGGAATGCCTATGGGAGTATGCTCGCACTGCACGCCTCATAAAATAAGAGCCGACCCGAACCCGACAAACACAATCCGTCATTAAGGTCAAAACCCAACCAACTCAAAACATTAAAAAAAAGAAGATGACCAGTTAACGGCGTTAGAGGCGGTAAAGAGCATGTGAGTGGGATGTTCTTTACAGACTGTAAGCTGCTCACCTCAAACTAACCAACTCACGACACTTGACGAAACCGCCATTTTAACAGAATTTCAGTATTCTCTCTCTCTCTCTCTCTCTCTCACTACTACTTATATCCTATATAAAAACCCTATATTTCCTCTTTTCCTGTTTTTTTGGTTTTTTTTTTTACTCTGCATCTCCACCCACCATTTTTAGGAATTCTAGTTCTAGGGTTTCAACAAATCTCTTTGAATGATTACAGTTTAGCATTGAAATGCATCTCAATCTCAATCTCAATCTCAATCTGTGTTTACTTCTGTATTCTCTGCTGTTTATTGGGGTTTTAGGTTCTTCTGAAGACGAAGTTCGATCGCTTCTCGAATTCAAGAAAGGGATCAGAGAGGATCCCCTCGGCCGTGTTCTGAATTCATGGAAAGTGGATTCGAGCGGTTGTCCTCAGAGTTGGTACGGGATCGCCTGCGACGATTCTGGCTATGTGACTGCCATTGTTCTTGAAGGATTGGGTTTGATTGGAGATTTGAAGTTTTATACCTTGACTGGACTGACAATGTTGAGAAACCTGAGCCTCTCTGGGAATTTCTTCACTGGCCGGCTTGTTCCTGTGATGGGAGGGATGAGTTCTTTGCAACATTTGGATCTTTCGAGGAATCAATTCTATGGGCCGATCCCGGGTAGGATTAATGATCTTTGGGGTTTGAGTTATTTGAATATATCGTCTAATAATTTCACTCGGGGGTTCCCCAGCGGAATCAGAAATCTTCAGCAGTTGAAGATATTGGATTTGCATTTGAACGGACTTTGGGGGGATATTGGGGATGTGTTGTCCGAGCTGAGGAATGTGGAGTATGTTGATTTGAGCTGTAATCTGTTTTATGGAGGGCCTTCGTTAGATTCGAACATTTCAAGCTTAGCTAATACAGTTCAGTACATGAATTTGAGTCACAATAGATTGAATGGGGAGTTCTCTTCAGATGATTCAATCATATCGTTTCAGAACTTGCAAGTTTTGGACCTGGGTTATAATCAGCTTAGTGGAGAACTCCCTTCTTTCAGCTCCTTGCCTCACCTCCGTGTTTTACGGGTCGGAAATAATCAATTGCATGGATTTGTACCAGAAGAGCTACTTGAGGGTTCGATCCCATTGGAAGAATTGGATCTCAGCTGCAATGGATTTTCAGGTATAGAATTCACAACTTCCTCGTTAAAATAAGTTTAAAACGGGAGATATTTTAAGAATGTGTGATAATGTCTGAAAGTTGTTTAATCTGTAGATCATTTTTTTGCCTAGATAATCTTCTCAAAATTTGGGCTTTACTTTGTTCCACCATGTTTGTGTGTCTTATTATTCTACTATGTAATGTTCACTCATTGGAAACCTAATTGTTAGGGACTTCAAATCTTCTAACCATAAATTTATGTGTCTACACTATCACACATATTGGTCCTAGAATACATTTCACATTTACTCTACCTTATACATTTATTTTATTGTATAGACCTAGTTGGATAATCATAAGCTGTTTCCTTTTGCCTGTTGTGTGAAATAATCATTAACAGTAGAAACTTGGAGCCAAACCAAAGATTGAAAAGGAAGACGAACTACTTAAGTTTACCCACTCCAGTACGCAGTGATAGGTTTTTGTTATTCTGTGATTGGAGTCTTACAAACATCAAATACATTGGGAAGGTGGGCATGATGCTCATGGTGGAACGTTAATGACCTAACTGAAGGAGACAAGGTAAGTTTAGTTGCCTGAGGGAACACAGCTATATGTGGGATGAACAATTTACAAAAAAAAAAAAAAAAGGAAAAGAAAACTATACTGCAAGTGGTTTCAAAGGTCTCTGGGAATGGAAAAGCCAACTAAGAGTGGAAAGGCTGCAGTCTTACTGCACAGTTGAGCTCCACCCTTAACTGCACAGTTGTCTAGTGTCATACTTCATAGTGGAAAGTGGAGACAGTTAAGTGTGTGACGAATGATAAAAAAGAAATAAAATTATATTGCAAGTGGCGAGGAATGGGAAAACCAACTAAGGGGGGAAAAGCTCCAGTCTCATTGCACAGCTGAGCTTCAGCCTTATTGTTCAGTTGCCAAGCAACTTGTAATGGTTTCTTTCAAGGCCAACTACAAGTGCCATGGTATGCCGTAGCTCATGCTCAATCCACTGGATAAGATATAAACTGAAGGAATCACTTTAATTTCATTTGGGACCTCATACAAGGTTTATGAACGAAAACAAAGCCAAGTAAATGTGTTCATATCCTAGCTTGCATAGAGGAGATCAGCCCAAGACCCTTAATTTGTTAAAAAACACCCTAACATTCTCTCTGACTACCCACTTAAGATAGTTTTCCTAAGGTGCCTTCATTAACTAATCAACAATTGCTTCGTCTCCCTTTGGTAATCCGTTGACCTAGAATCCTACTACATTTGAAAGGTACTCTATTTCTTTCCAATTGATCTCTGTTTCCTCATTAGTGAGCAATCTGAAGCAACCTAAGGTTGTCCAATAGGGGATCAAATAAACAAGAGTTGATTGAGATGTTCTATCACTTGCAATGAAGGCTAGTGATGGCAGCAGTGAGTAAGAATTTTGTTCAAAGGATAAGTTGGTTATCTTCGTCACATGATTGGATGAAATATCTTAGATCTATGTTGAATTGGTAGGTACATTTGTATAAATCAAATGAATCCTATTCTGAGGCTAATTCATTAAAAATCAAATCAAGGTAACCCTAATCTGCAACACTTTAGTTTACCCACATACTTTGGATTATTGTTTGCAATTCCCAGCGTGTAGTCATGAGTTTACCGCTGGAACAAGACCTTTTGTGGAATGGCAAAGAGGAAAATGAAAAATCCACCACGACCACTAAGACATACAAAGCCATTTTGGGAAAATGGCTCTACAGATTTAGTGAAGAACAAGACAGTTTGTGGACAACTCTTGTAGAAGGAAAATACAGTAATTGTGGTGGTTGGGACACCATCGAAGTCACGACCAGTTATGGTGTGAACATATTGAAATATGTCTCCAAGATGTGCAAGGAATTTTCAAAAGCACTCCCTTCAAAGTGGGATGTGGCAACAAAGTGAGATTTTGGAAAGACGGTGTGGTGAAACAGTGAAACTCCACTTTTGATAACTTTCCCGGAGATCTATTCTATGGTGATAGAGAAAGGAAACACAATGGAGAGTTGTTTAACATGGGGTTAGGACTTAGGATAAAGCATTGTGGATTCTGAAGTTCAGTGGCTATGGCGAAGTCCGGGAGATAGATTCACCATCCAATGTATTTGCAAGATTGGAACAGACCAGCATTGCTGCAGGTGCCCAGATATAGCCGTATGGAAATGTGATGCAGGAGACATATTTTCAGTGAGATCATTTCTGAATGCTCTCAACAGTCATGATTCAAATCGGTCTTTAACCAACTTCACATGCAGAATCCCCTTTACCAGGAATCTAAATGAGGAGAAAGGTTTCGAAACGCATTGAACCCCCAAAACAAATGAATTGTAACATTCGTAATGATCAACTTCAAAGTGGTCCATTTCCTTTGGACAACATCATTAGGCAAGGTTCTCAAGGTAGATCACTTCATCATGTGAATCCCCTTTACCAGGAATCTAAATGAGGAGGAGGGTTTCAAAACGCATTGAATCCCCAATCAAATGAATTGTAACATTCATAATGATCAACTTTACGGAGCCCAAAGTGGCCCCTTTCCTTCGGGCAACTTCGTTAGACATGGTTCTCCAGGTAGATTACTTCATCAATAGAAGGTGGATTATATCCAACACCTGCTTCTTGAGCAAAAACCAGGGTGGAGTGTGGACCAGTAGATCACCATCACCTGCATTTCAAATTCGCATTGAAAATTTGGCACCACATCGTAGTTACTTGGGCCACTCCAAAAACTAATTTGTATCTCATTACCATATGATTCTAGATGATTGCAAAAAGTGTTCTGAAGTCTAGGCTGGGTCCTTTGGAGGATGATTCCCTCACAATTTGTTGGCGTATTTGTAAGGAAAAGAGCATTTGCATCTTCAAAGATAAATCAGAAATATGTTAAGTTGGTGATCGATCAAATAATGCTGTTACTCTATTTTTGTCCTATGTTCTTATGGACTTCAAGATATTAGGGTAGCTCCTATTTGTTTCAATTGGGTTGCATTTTTCATAGCAATCACTAGAAAGATTGTACAGTTTTGGGTTAATTTTGCATTTTTGTGATAGTCTCTTCTCTTGTATATGGGGTTTGACCTTTTTCTTTTTAATCAAATTATATTTACATATAAAAAAAAATGATCTTGGAGCTCGGGAATTATGATACCTTAAGGTTCTGACAACTTTTGTTGAGCGATTAATGTGGTAGAAAGTCTCGAACTTCCCACAGACTGGGTTATCTATAAAATGGATTGTATTTTAGGTGTCAAAAAGGGTTTGAGAAGTTAATCCTGATCCAACTGACCTTTGGATTTGTGTAGATTTACTATAGCTTTCTGACTTTGCCGGTCAAGTTGATGGGATGACTCCCCAGTACCAATATAGGCCGAGTCAGTTTATGAACTTTCCATTTACTGCGTCAACTCCTATTACTCCAACTGAATCCCCTTAGTTTAAACATCATCTGAATCTAGAACAGAAAATGAAAAGCAATAACTCACAATGTTTAGCATATTAAATATACGTTTGGATATGATTCGATCTCGCCAGACCTTAACTCAATATAGAAGGGCACAAAAAGAAAATCACATTTTTGTTAAATAATATCTTATCTTTAAAAGAGAACTTTGGGCTTTGTTTAGTTTATTGTCTTTCTTTTGTTGGTAATGATGATCTTTTCTTTATGCCATAAACCAAATGTGTCAGATTCTTGTTCAGTTTCCCTTTAAAAAAAAAACATGTATAGGGTTCTTGAGGAGTCCTTCTCCTAATGTCAAAAGCTGGATTGGTTGAAGTTTAAGAGTGTATTTGAAAAACCAAGAGATTGGCTTAAGAGATCTTTTGGGGTAGAGGAAATAAGCAGTGTTATCAATAGTATGGGGAACGATAAGGCACCAGTCTTCAGGGATTATGTTTTTTTGTGAGTGTTGTTGGTTCATCAACAAGGATGATTTCATGAGTGCATGAGTTTCATAAAGAGGAGAGCTTTGACAAGATCATCAATTGTACCTTTATTGATTTAATCCCTAAGAAAGGGAGAGTGGAGACCTGAAGAATTTTAGGCCCATTAGCTTAGTGGGCAACACCTACAATATCATTGCCGAAGTTTTGGTCTCTAGTTTGATCTGATCCGCTTGTCAAACGGAAAAGCAGGTTGAAGTAAGTTATGTTTATTATTATCTCCACCTCAAATGGCATTTGTGAAAGGGAGACATATATCCTAGATGGGGTTCTCATTGAAAATGAATGTTTGAGGGCTGCTTAAGAGAAGAAAGTTTGGGTGTTCAATGCAAGCTTGATGGTGAGAAGGCCTACGATAACATTAACACGGAGTTTTTGGGCTACATGTTAAGGAGGATGTGTTTGGGCCTTAAGTTGAGAAGTTGGATGAGGGCATGTTACTCTTCAAAATTATTTTCTCTCACAATCACGGATTCACGGTTCTCCAACCAAATTAGTTAGAAGTTTAAGGGGCTTGAGGCAAGATGATCTGCTATCTCTTTTTGATTCGTTATGGCGACAGAGGCTCTGAACAGACTAATCTCCAAGGCGGAAGGAGTGTCATAGAGGGTTTTAAAGCAGGTGTGAATGGTCCTTTAGTGTATCATTTATAGTTTCCAGATGATACCCTATTCTTTGTGACACATCTCACTCCCACTTGAAGTTTCTCATGTTCATCCTGAAATGCTTTGAAGCAACGTGTGTACATAGTATCAATCTTAATCAGAGCTAAATATTTGTTGTGGGGATATTCCAAATCTTGATGGGCTTGCAAGATTGCTTCTTTTCCTCTTACTAGCTGGGTCTTCCCCATTGGGCCAATCGCAAGGCTATATCTTCTTGGGATCCACTAATAGAAAGAATGGGAAAAACTAGCAGGTTGGAAATCGGGTCTTCTATCTAAAGGGGGTAAAAACTTACCCTTATCAGCATTGTGCTTGCAAGCATGCTCACATGTTACCTTTCTCATTTCTCCGTTCCTGTTTGGGGGTCGAAGTATTTGGAGAAGCTTCAGTGGAACTTTCTTTGGAATGGAAAGGACTCTTTTCGTTATCACATAGTGGAGTGTAAACTTGTTTGAACATCCAAAAGAGACGATGGTCTTGGCCTGAGACCTCTTAGATGAGATGAACAAAGTGGTAAGGAAATTGTTGTGGAGGTTTGGGAAATAAGAAAACAGACTATAGAGGAAGGCAATAGAAGGAAATTGTGGTTTAAAAAATATTTGGGTAAGTAATGAGGTGGAGACTAGTTATGGGGCGGGCTTATAGAAAGGGATTTTGAAGGTTCAACCAAATTTCTTAAAAATATATTCGGTTACATGTGGGAAATGGTTCTAATATTGGATTTTGGGTGGATGTGTTGTTGTAAAGTCATCCTTGTGAGCTAAAGAAAAGATAGCAATAGTTGCTAATTATTATCCCATAGTTGTAGGAAAGGTAGTATGGGAGCCAGTGCTGATGAGGAAATCTCTTCTGTTTGAGGCTTGTTCAATGTCTTCATCTCCTTCAAGTTAACCCCAACGAGAAGGATAGAAAGGTTTGGTCTAATGAAAAGAAAGGAAGATTCACGGTCAAATCCTTCTTGGCCCTATTTGACAAAGTTGATCTTCCTTTCCCTAACAGCATATGGAAGCCGGGTATGGCCCTCAGGGTATCTTTTTTCTTATGGACTTTGATGCTGGATAGAATCCTGACCTTAGATAACTTGATGAGCTGAGCTTGAAGCATAGTTACTTGAGCGAGAAGCAGGAAGCGAGACTCAAAAAATCCTTGGGAAACGACAAGCGAAAAATGAGATGTAGGCGCCTCACTATCATTATATTAGTATGGATAAGCATACATTAGATTTTGCCTTACATTAGATATCTGTAGAGAACTTTGTGCCATAGGTTCCAATCCAACGATACTTGCTCAGGGCTTACATCTTAGTGTGTAGACTCGTTTGTCCCATCACGTCCCAGGTACTTATCCATCTTTGACTATTGAATGGGACATGTTGGAAGTGAGCTTCTTGGGAAGCGGGCATGGGAAGTAAACTTCTTGAGAAGCTATCTTCCCACAGTATATATAGTTTTGCTGCAACTACAGATTGGGGAATGATTAATAGGGGTTCCTTTGTAACTAGGGGAGTGAATCAATGAATCACTTATTATTAAATTGTAACTATTCTAGGAGATTGTGGGATTGTTTTTAAGTCCAGGTCGGCAGGGGGACTAGATAGATTTTTCTAGTCGTCTTTTGTAGTGGACATTGTGTATCCTATTTGGGGGGGGGGGGGGGGGGGGGGGGTGGCACTTCTCAAAAGCACTCTTGATAGCCTCCTTGCCTACTTTATGCCCATCTTGGCCATTTTATGCTTAGTCGTTGAGTGGTTTGAGAGAATGCAAAGGGATTTCTGTGGAATGAGAAAGTGGAGAAGAGGAAATACCATTTGGTTTCTTGGGAGCAAATGTGTCGTCCTATGAAATACAGGGGAGAAAATCTGAAACCATTGAAATAAGTGACCATTTTATGCTTAGTCGTTGAGCGGTTTGAGAGAATGCAAAGGGATTTCTGTGGAATGAGAAAGTGGAGAAGAGGAAATACCATTTGGTTTCTTGGGAGCAAATGTGTCGTCCTATGAAATACAGGGGAGAAAATCTGAAACCATTGAAATAAGTGAATAAAGCATTATTGGGGAAGTGGCTATGGATATCTAGGGAGGAAAAGGACAACCTTTAGAGAAAAATCTTTGTGGCTAAGTATGGGGTGAAATCAAGTTGAGAGTCTCGAGTGTTGAGTGGCTCCCATTGGGTGGGGTGTGGAAGGGTATCATGAAGTTTGTTACCATTGTTTATGTGTCATATGAGTTATAAAGTAGGTAACATGATAGAGATTAGGTTATGGGAGGACCTTTTGTGCATTGAATCGCGCCTCAGGGATGTTTTGGGGAATCTCTTCCTTATAGTCCACAATAGGTTAGCCCTGATTCAGAGTGCTTTGAGTGGGTAGCAGATGAGGTGGTGTGGTGTCCTAGATTGAGGCGTGGGATGAGAGCTGGGAACTAGAGGATATGGTACGTCTTTTGAGGCATTTGCAGGACTTCCCCCTTGTCTCCATAATAGGGACGTTGGGATATGGTCCAATGTTTTAAAATGCTAAGGCGTAAGGCGAGGCGTTCCACTTCTCTAAGGCGTGAGGCGTAAGCCTCTTGGGATTTGATTTTCTAATAATTAAATAATTTAAAAAATATTAAAATAAAGGATTAGATGTTAATCAATGGCCTGTATCAACTATCAACGGCCTGTACATTGAGTTAAAAAAACACATTAAGTTGATTAATTTTTAATCAACGGCTTGTATTAACTATCAACAACATGTAGATTAAGTTAAAAAAAACACATTTAATTGATTAAATGTTAATCAACGGCTGTATTGCCCACGACATCATGCGCACGACCAACTTAAACCCACGTACTATTTATTTACACCTTTGTCTCCTCTGTCAAGAAGAGGAAAAAAATAGGAAAAAAACGGAAGGGGAGAGTGTGGTGGAATACAAACAAATACGGACACGTTCTTCCTCTCTCTCTCTCTCTCTTCTTCTCCTCAGTCCTTTTTTGAATGGCACTATCCAACCAACACATTCCAGAGAAAAAGGGAAAAAAAGAGGGAATGAGGGAGAGGGGGTTAAAGATGAAAACCTGATTCTTCTTCCAATTTTTTTAATGTCACTGTCCAGCAATGATATACCAGAGGAAAAAAAAAAGGAACGAGGGAGGGAGGTTGAAGATGAACTAGGTTCTTCTCCTCTATACTTCGTTTATTCCCCTTTTTACAGCATTGTCAAGATGAGAGAAGAGAATGCACAAAAGAAGAAGAAAAAAAAAAGAGGGAGAGAAAGTGATGAGAGGAAGGGTCTGAAGACATACTGGATTTGAATTCTTCTTCTCCTTCTTGTTCTCTGTTAATTTTTTCAGTGGAGAGAGAATGTGACGAGGATACTATTACCAGGGGATAATAACGTAAGCTAATTGTGTTTAAAGTTTACGTAAAGAGGAGGATACTATTACCTAGGGGATAATAGCGTAAACCGTACTAGAAAAGCGTTTAAAAGGCTTACACATCTGAGATGCGTATGCTTTTTTCACGCTTCTGTGTTTAACGCGCACGCCCTAACTGCTGTCCCGCCTTTTTGTTATGCTTTGTAACGTTTTGTTGACGTCTCGCTTCAAGGCGCACCTTGAGGTGTACGCCCCTTACGTTTTTTAAAACACTAATATGGTCTAGGGTCAACCGTAGTGACAAAATGTCGGGGTTTGGGAATAATTCGGTAGGGGTCAAGTTCGGAAAAATTCGGGGAAAAACTGAGAAATAATCGGAAAAAATAAGAAATAGAATAATAAATATAAAAATATACCGAACAATTTGTTTAAAAAATATACAAAATAAGTAGTTTTTTGCCAAATTCGGGAATAATTCGAAAAATTCGCAAATAATTCGGGATTCCAATAATTCGCTAAAAATTTGGAGAATAATTAGGCAACCCAAAAATGTGCGAATAATTCGTGAATTTTTGAAAAAATGGAGTTTTTTGTTACAGAGGGGTCAACAATGGTTAATTTATAGTGAGATAATGTAAATTTAAAGTGAGATCATTTGCATCATCATTCTGTTTAGGGTGACTCACCATTTTCCCATTGGACTGTTTGGAATCATGAAATTTCCTCAAAAGTATCTTTCTTTCTTTGGAATGCTGCTCTATATAAGATCCTTACGTGTGACCATTTGAAGAATAGATGGAGAATGGCGATCGTTGTTTTTTGTGCATTTAGGAGTAATCTATGTATCATTTACTACTACATTGTCCCATAGCCTTTGTTGTTTGGAAAAATTCCTTTCTCGGGTGGGGATGTGTTGGGTCTTCCCTTACTCCTCTAGGGACATCTTGTCTTGTTGGTCCTCAACGAGTTTAGAGGCTCTCCAACTGGTTATTTGGTCCTTTTTTACTAGAGCCATTTCGTGGACCATCTGGAAAGAAATGATTAAAAGGGTGTTTGAGAATACTTCGGCCCCGTTGCCCATCCTGTGGATTTGACAACTGCTATTATTTTGGACTTCTATTTATATGGAGGTGGACGACATGATTCATTTAGTGTGAGAATGTAAAGTTTGAACCAGGGTTAGGAAGATGTAATCCTTTTTCTTGTTTTTCTTGAGATCTACATATGTTTTTCTTGTACTTAGTTTCTATTATTAGTTATAGAAGGTTGAAGTACTTAATAATTTGGCTTTATTTATTTCATATTTTTCATTTTTGTGTTTTCTTACACTTACTCTTTGTCAGGGTTGTCTCTTGTTTTCATTTTTTTCTCATGTTAAAAGATTTTGAATAGTACGATATTCAGTGTTCCTGAATATGATAAGGTTCATTAGTTGGTACTTTGGTGATTGATAACAGATACAGGTAACTGTTGTGGCTTATAGGTTGACAGATCATTTTTTTGGATATGATGAATGATTTTTAGTAAAGTACTCATTATCTACATGTAGTAGTCATTACTCATTACTTGTGTTTCCTTCTGTTTTTGCATCTTCATACGCCTTCCAATTTGACTCCAGTGACTTCCAAAGTTGATTTCAAAGGAGGATGGACGTAGGAGGTTGGATATTTCTAGCTCATGTAGTTTTACTGGAGATTTTCGTTTCGTTTTTTGGTTTCTTTTCAGCATAAACTGTGCATCTTTTTTCTGTATCAATAAAAAAAAAGAAAAAGGATGCATGCTTATTGCTTGCATTAACCAATGTATCCATGATCTACATTCTTGCTTTGGTGTCCTGGTTCAATATCTATGCTTTGATTGTAGTGTTTTTGCATTCTTGCTTAAGCAGCTTTTAACTCAATGCTCCGCCTGAAGTATTTAATGTCTGAGGTTTGTGTGTATACAGGTTCCATTCACGGCATTAACTCTACGACTTTGAAGGTTTTAAATCTTTCTTCAAATTTACTATCAGACTCCTTGCCTTCTTTTCTGGGAAAATGTGAAATGGTTGATTTGAGCAAAAATATGATCTCTGGTGACATATCTATGATGCAGAATTGGGGAGACACTTTAGAGGCTATTGATTTGAGTTCAAATGTGTTGTCAGGAAGCTTTCCAAACTTGACTTCCCAGTTTGGGAGATTGACTTCTATTAAGATTAGAAATAATTCTTTAGTAGGTGGTCTGCCTCTTATGTTAGGGACCTATCCAAGACTGTCTGAGGTTGACCTCAGTTATAACAAACTGATTGGGCCTATTCCAAGTAGTTTCTTCAATTCATTGACCTTGATAAACCTGAATCTTTCAGGAAATTGCTTTACAGGGACAATCCCTCTTCAAGGTTCAGATACAACCGAATTATTAGTTCTACCTTCTTATCCAAAGATAGAATATCTCGATCTCTCAAGTAATTCACTAACAGGTACCTTGACTTCAGCAATAGGCAACATGGGGAGGCTTAAACTGCTTAATCTTGCGAACAACAGCTTATCAGGACAGATACCAAGTGAAATGAGCAAGATTAGTGGCTTGGAATACCTTGATTTATCTAGAAACAATTTCAAGGGTAAGATCCCTGATGGACTCTCTTTGAGTCTAAATGTATTCAATGTGTCTTATAATTATCTATCAGGTCCTATTCCAGAAAACTTAAGGAGTTTCCCCACTACTTCATTTCGTCCTGGAAATGCCTTACTGATCTTCCCAAATGGAATGCCTCCACAGAACAGTGGTTCTGGTGGTTTTCATGATATAGGGAAACGTCACAGTTCAAAAGCTAGTATCAGAGTAGCAATTATTGTTGCATCTGTTGGGGCTTCTCTGATGATTGTCTTTGTTTTACTACTGGTTTATTATCGGGCACAACTTCAAGGATTCCATGGAAGAAGGGGATTGAGCAGCCAAACCACAGGGAGAGATGTTAAGTTAGGAAGATTTACTCGTCCTTCCCTTTTCAAAATCCACAAAAATGATGATCCAGCCCCAACTTCATTGAGTTTCTCTAATGATCAGTTGCTAACTTCAAATTCAAGGTCAATGTCTGGGCAGACAGACTTTATTACTGAAATTGCGGAGCATGGTCTACGGGAAGGAAGAGGAACAGGTGCAGAATCTATGAAGCCTGATGTTCTAGATAATCATCCTCAAACATCTGGACGGAAGTACTCTCCAGGGTCCCCCTTATCTTCCTCTCCCCGTTTTATTGAGGTATGCGAGCAACATGTGATGCTAAACGTACATTCACCAGATAGATTGGCTGGGGAGCTTTTCTTCCTGGACATTTCATTAGTATTCACAGCAGAAGAATTATCTCGAGCCCCAGCAGAAGTTCTTGGCAGAAGTAGCCATGGTACTTTGTACAAGGCTACTCTAGACAGTGGACATATGTTGACGGTTAAATGGTTGCGGGTAGGACTTGTTAAACTTAAGAAAGAATTTGCTAAGGAAGCTAAAAGAATTGGTTCTATTAGACATCCAAACATCGTTCCACTAAGAGCATATTATTGGGGACCCAGGGACCAAGAAAGGTTGATTCTAGCAGATTATTTCCGTGGAGATAGTTTGGCTCTACATCTTTATGGTAAGAGCTTGTTTACTAGCCTCACAAAACATAGCACTTCTTTCATGCAAGATTTTGATATTGTTATGTTACATGCTAATTGTGCTATGATTTATTATCTGTATACTTCTGTTAATATTCGAGCCTTATAATCTCGTAGAAAGGTTTTGTGATCATCTTGCTGCATGTTGATTGTGCTCTGATTCATTATTTGTATATTTCAGTTCATTTTCATGCCGTGTACATCTTAGGGTCATTTTAAATGTTTATTGAACATTTGAACTTGATATGCTACTCAAGTACAACATCTGGTCCAAAAATATCTGATGCAAGACTTTGCCACTAAGCTTGACGGCATCACACATTTTAAATGAAATCCGTTTTGTGGTATTTTAGCCAACTCTATTAGAAATATTTTATTTGAAAGATGCATGCCGAGTCACTGACTGCTTGATCCTTATAGTGTAAGGGAAAAGCTTTTGAAGTTGTGGATATTCAAATGTTGAGCTTTATGGAATCTGATAAATGCTTTGAAATCATATTGGATTGGCATGCCAGTTACTTAGAAGGAACCTCTGTGTTTCAGCATCTCGATGGAGTTAGTGACAGTAGACATGAAGTTTAGAGTTATATTAGCAGTTTTCCACTTAAGTAAACCTTTATTTTACTAAACTTAATTGTTCTCGATCTAGCATTTTAATCTTACTGAAGTTGTTTGAACATCCAGTATATCTTGTAAGGAGACAATTATCAGATAGAACATACTTTTGAACTCCTAACTAAGGCTTTGTGATGATGACAGGCCCACGGGCTCAAGATTTATAGCCATACGCAGTGGCACAAGAAGGCCCATGGCTGTCCATGAGAATATGAAACCAATGGAATAGGTTCCATTGATTTATTGTATCATTAACTGATTAAAGTAATTAAAAGGGTCTTCTAGAAAGACTAAGAGCCTTTTGTTGGGAGTTTTTTTTGTTGATCGGTAGCCTTTTGGTGGAAGTTGTAGTTATTAAGTTTTAGAAAGGGCATTAATGAGTCTAGAAAGTTTATTAATGAGTTAGGAGATTGTTAGTCATTCAATAATTCTCTTTTGGAACTAGTGAGCCTTAAAATTTCCTAAGTCATTCTTTTAATTGTTGTCCTTGGAACTATGTATTTATTGGATTTCCTAAATCTTAATAATTATGAAGACAAATCCTATGGGTCTATAAAAGGGGGAGACTATGGCGATGTAAAGCATGAAGATTGAATGAAAGTCTTTATTAAGTTGTGATTCCTTGCATAGTTGCATTGGTGGTGTGACTTCATCCTTTGGAAGCCTTGGTTGGTGAGAATCTAACTTTACAATCTTCATTAAAGTAGTGTGACTCTACTTCATATCCTTCTCCCTCTTTCCCTTCTTCATTTGATTTTAAAATTTTTGTCCTCATTATCAACCTTCCATCCCTTAAAAATCTATCATTCTTCTTTTCGTCCTACATCAATTTTTGGCATTAGAGTAAGTTCTTAACTTCTTGAAAATCTTGTAGAAATATTTCTGCCTGAAGTGGACAATCATATGCACCTAAACTTCATAGTCAGCAAGATGAACTTCTTTTGGAGTTCGTGAAGCAAATGCAATATGGTCTCATGTATTTGTGGAGCACTTTTTTTTTTATCGGTAAATCATATGCCATATATATATTAAGAGGAGAAACCAAATAGATACATATAGAAAGCGTTGTGGGTTCACAAAGTTGTGAACCCACAGGCAAAGAGAAACTAAAAATAAAGCAAGGAACAAAAAACAAAAAGAAAGCGCTGAACTACCCCTATGGTAGAAGAAAAGATCCCAGCAACAAACAAAAGAAGGAAACCCTGCCCTGACAAAGAAAAAAATCACCCAAGGGCAGCCTGCCTCAACCGCGAGACCCCTAGCTGAGCACCAATCCAGGTTACGATGACGGATCCCCACACAAATCCTCTGGGAAGAACCCTAAGAAGTTGATCCAGTAATTGACGCTTAGGGTGCTGATCTGATCCACTAGAGGACCTAGTTGTTGAAGAATCAGGATATCATCCTGAACTTACTCTTGTAATTCGAGGAATTCTAACATTCGAGGAATTCTACCAGTACCAAAGGAAGAGGAGAAAGAAGTTTGGCACCATACCTATATTTTTCATACCCATGTAGTATGTGAATAAAAAATCTAGTAGGTCATCATTGACAGTGGAAGTTGTATGAACGTGGCTTCTCATCATGGTTCAAAATATCGGTATCGATTGCTGTATCGGCAAGTCCAAAATAGGATACGTATCGACGTATCGGATGGATACGGCGGAAAAAATCAGGATACGTTAAGAAATGTTTGGATACACAATGAAAAACTTGGATACCTTGCATAATTTTTTTTAAAAATGCAAATATAAGCTATTAACAAACTAAATGAATGTCTCCAATTATATTTATAACCATACATATGAGAATTGAGAATTTTATAAGTTAAAAAAGGCGTGCATGCTATGCTAGTAAGAAGATATGGAAATACAAACCATAGTCACTTAACTAAGTATAAAAAAACAATTTAGTTATTAAAACCTTATATTCAATGAGTTAACTAAGACTGTATTGAATTACAACCATAAATTTTAAGCTTAATGTATGTCTATTTATGTTGAACTGTTACACTGTTAATTGAATTTTTCATCCTGTAGATGAAAATATTTTTAAGACTAAAGTGTGATAACATTTTTTTGCCAAACTTTTGGGTTTTGGTAATTTTTGATATAATAAAGTTTATGAAATTTTGATATTTAATAAATACCTTATCATTGAAAGTTGAAATTTTAATTCAATCACTAAAAGATTTTAAAAAGAGAATTTTGTTCTTGAACTGAAAGTTAACTTTTATTTTTCAGCAATTTAGATCAAAATAATTTTTATTGAATTCAAATAGAGGGATAACCTTATTTGCATGTTAATATCTTAAGTATATGAAAACAATATTAATTTAAATCATTTACTTAATAATATTTTTTATAAATAAGTTGTGTGTATTATGTGTGTGCTGTGGATCTTAGTGTAAATGGAAGGAGAAAAAAAAATTAATTGAAAAATCTCCCATATCAGGCCTGTATCGGTCTGATACGGGGGAGTTTTTTTCCAGCGTACCAGTGTATCGGGTAGCTCTAAACAGGATACGTATCAGCCCATATCGATCGATATGTATTGATATTTTATATCATACTTCCCATGAATTGGCTGACAAGAATTGGCTGACAAGTTGAATCTAAAGGTTGAAAAGCGCTCACGAGCCTATCAAGTTGCTTTGGTAAACAATACGTCATCCCGGTAAGTACTCAATGCTTGGTTAATATATACTCGAATAAAGCTTCTAGGATCGCACTTGCAGTCCTAGGGCTGAAACCTCATCTTCAAACAATCCGTCTCAATGAAGAAGAAAAAAATCTAGGGTTTTGAAATAGCAAGAAGAGTGTTTACCCAGCAGAAAAAAAATAGCAAGCGTAGTGTTATTTATATGTAGCGTATAAAATGTTTAAACACTAACATTTAATGAGTATAAATAATAAAAGAGCACAGTGAAGTCATCAATGAGTTAGACAAAGTATCTGCATGACTAAACATGGAAGTAACCAAGGGGGCACCAAAAAGAAGTTTCAGCAAATACCATTATATAACACAGGGGAAGTAATCAATGGGTGAGACATAGTATCTACATGACCACACATGGAAGTAATTGGGGTTGGCCCTACGCCGGAACGGACATTCTCAAACGAAACTAGCATGAGAAAAAAATGAAGTTTTTTTGAAATTTAACAAGTGAAACAAACTAACAATGAACAACTATACCATTAATAGATCTATAAAGTCAAGTTATTCTGAAATAATACACAAAATAAAGGAAAAGAAAGCCCAAAATGGGAGTTCCATTTTTACTTGGGTCGAAGAGGTACAATTGATAATGAAATGGACCGGGTGGCTTAGGCTCATGGCTCAAATGTTGGTATCGAAGTACATATATGGAAGTCCAAAATATGATACGTATCGAGGATATGCACAGAAATGCTGTAAAAAATAACGGAAACATTGGATACTCGTGGAAACTTAAAAGTATTTTAATGCAAAGGTAACATAAAAAATGGTAGTTAGAGTCATATAGATATCATTTAAACTATCTATGAGTTCCTGCTATGCATTTGTTCCTAGCACCTCTGATACGCTGTGGGTACATAAATATAGGCTATTACATATATATAGGCTATATTAAAACAATATAAAGTATGATCATTCAATAAAACATTCAGTTCTAGGTAATGGAATACATAAAGTGAATATATATATATAAAGAGGTAAGCTCCTTCCATAAACAAAAACAACACATAACAAAAAGTTAATTACGTCTAGTCCATCATCTCTTATAAGGTCGACTACTGTGAAGAACTTCTAGTTTGGCAAATCATTGCTTTTTGTGCTTTTATGAGGAAGAGTTGGTGGATCATTTACTATTGCACCATCCTGTTGCTTTCAGGATTTTGGGACATTTCCTTTCTCGTTTGGGGGTGGGATAGGTTTTTCCTTCTTCCAATTTTTTAAACTTGTTGATCCTTGGGTGGATTGGATAACGCCCAGGAGGCAATAGGGATATCTTGCCTGGGTCAATTCTTGGACACTATGGAAGGAGAGGAATAAGCGGGTTTTTGATAACACATCCTCTACATCTAGCCGACTATGTTCACGTATTAGTCTGTGGGATGGTGCTCTATTTAATGGGTGGGAGAAAAGGTGGGTAAGTTACTAGGATGATTCTCCTACATGGCTTTTGGGCTTGTCCTTTTAGTATTTGTTTATTAGATAGTGCATCTTTTCTTTCCCCACCCCTATTTCTCCGTGTTTATAACCTTATAAACTCCCTTTGGAGGTCTTCTCTTTTGTGTTCTCTTCATATATTTAATATATTTCGATTGATTACCAATTCAAAAGAAAAAAAACTCCAATCTCGGACTACCTCCCAATACGTCGGGCTTCTTCCCATGGTAATAAATCTCGTCGAAACTGTAATGGAGCGGTCGTTACGTAAAGATTTCGGTAATATCCGAACTGACGTTTGACGCTATATTACATACCATGAGTTTTAGAAACTCGTTCGATCTCACTTCTGAAAATTTCATTTTCTTCCCCTTCTCAAGCCAAATATAACCACTTTATCTTATTTATTTGGATAACATCTACTCTATGAATCAACGATTGGAATCTTCACAATTCACTTTTGGGAAAAAATCAGTTTTGGACTTTTTGATTAGGTACGATTTTTTTCCAATCATTGTTAATTAATGCATATTAGCAAGGATTTCAAATGAAATCAAAGAATCTATAATGATATGGGTTATTCAATTTTATTTTTATCTCATTATGTGTTAACTAAACTTGATAATATTAGTATTTCATGCATAATATTCATCTAATGTCAATGCTTTTGTATGCTTATTATGTTTCAACATTTTTTCTTTAATTTTACAACTTTTTAAAAAAGCATTATCTACAAAATGGTAGAGGCATTACGGGTTCTGACCATAACGGCGAAAACCATTACTTTACGAAGTTATGTAAATGTTTCAATCATACCCGCTATGCAAACCGAAACCATTATTTAAAATCTTACTTCTTCCCTCTTTCGAAGAATCTCCATGCTCTGTCTTATATCAAGATAGAAATCAGGGTCCTCATCTGAAGAGATGAACTTCATCTCCGTTATCACAGGAACAACAAAGAACCTTCGTGATTCTTTTTCATCTCAAAAGTTACGATGCCATGTCTTAAAGCTATCTGGAAATCTAACATTTTGAAAAACACAATCTTCATTATTTGAGGAGATGGGTTCTACCCACAATGTCCCCTCAAAGCCAGATATTTTCTTTTGTTCATTTTCCTATAGGTTTGTCAGTGGATGGTCCGATCCATCATAATCTTCCTGACTTCCTTAGGGATGGGTAAGCATCCCTTGACATTCATTCACATATGAGCCTGTTGCTCCTTAAACCTAGTCATGCCCACCGAATTTATCTTAGAATAGTATTTACACATAATCTTGTGCATACTCTCATGATCCACCATTTCTTTGTGCTCCCAACCAATATTGAAGGATCTTCCAGTCATGATTAAGTATTGTAAGTCTGCAGCACAACTTAATTAGTGTTGTTGTGACGTTGAATCAGGCCGCTTTGGTTTCCCTCCGAGGTTATGGGCCTAGATTCTTTTCATTTGGCTTGTTTTTCTTCTTCTTAGTTCTATTCCTTGTAGTAGCTAATCCCTGGTTTTCCTTCCTATTTCAGCCTCTGGGTTCACTCTCTTGTTAATTTTTTTTTTTGGATTCTATATATCTCTATATATATATATATATCCTCAGAATTACCAATAAAAGAAAGACAACAATGAAACAAATATAATAATGTCAAACACACACCACAAGATTCGAAATAACTAAAAAATATTAACAAACAATAATCTATGGAAAATTAATTAATTATATATTAATAAAATAAATATGAAATTAGTTTTAATTAACATATCATTAGTATTAATGTATGGGCCTAATAGATCACACAGAGTAATCTCATATAAATATGTAAAATCCAAATACATAATAAATAGCTTAGAATCCTTATTGGATTATTAATTTTAAATTATTTTTAAAATTCAATTAATCACATAAATAATTTATTTTCCAAAAAAAAAAGGGTTAGAGTGGGGATCTAATAAATCACCCTTAAAGCACAACATATAATAAACTCAACAATAAATGAGAAGTATATATCTATTAAAATGCAAATTTTCTTGTATTTTTGAAATTTTCAACAACCCTAAAAAAGAAGATAAAGTCTCATTGTTGGATTAATAAAGTTGGCTACTAATCTATAGATCTATGATCTAAAAGCATGTTTCCATCCAAAATTTTGAAGGGAAAAAAGTTAAAAACAAAGGATTTATCATACCTAGGTGAATACTGAAACTATTTTGATGCAATTTCCAAAGAGTTTGAATCCTTTTTTCAATTATTTTACATCAATGGATTGTGTGTTTTTGTGGTAGGAATTTGTGATTTGGAGCTTGGGTTCAAAGAAGAAAGAGAATAGTGGATTTTTTTCTAAATCCCAAAAGAGGACTTTTAAGGTCTCGGTTTCAATGCTTTTGATATGCTTGATATGTATCGTAAGTTCTTAACCTGTCAGTCGTATCTATATGGTCGTTATGATACGATATCCTACAATATTCATGTAAAAAATTTATTACATGGGAGTATCGTATTGGTAAGGCCAAAAACTGATGCGTATATTTTTGAGCCTTGCTATGGCTTGAACAACTCCTTTTTCTATAGTTATTTAGTGAAGAATTTGTTTGCTAATGATGCTGCTCATATCCCAACAGAATGAAACAATTAGAAAGGATTACTGGCTCATGTGATTAGTGGTCCCGGCTGATCAATAGCTAAGGTTGAGCTCATTAAAACAGATCCAAGTACGGTGAGCAAAATTCACCATCCACGAAATCTGTCTGATTGTAGAGAATCCATTGACAGCATAAAGAACTACATCAGACCCTAAGCTTTATGTAGATATTGGGACAAAAGATGTGTTATCTGTAAATAATGTTGAGTTGTCTTGGTCCCTGATCTGGTACATCGTACATGTGTTCAAAGTGGGCTGAGTTCAAAGCAAATAAATGCTTGGAGAATATCTTCTATCAACAGGGAGTGGCATTGATAACTTACTGGGTTTCAGGCTGATATGGGAGAATTAATGACAAAAACTTTCTTAACTTAATTGACAACCAACCAATTTAATCAGGTTCAGATGTTAATTTACTTTTCATAAGTAAAATATTGAGCTAGAACAAGTTTAACTTGGCTATGGTCATGTAAGAACCAGAAATGCATTTTGGTATATTGTAGTGATTAGAACCTTAATGATGGGACCGGATTTGTCACCTTTATTTTATTTCATTCTTTTTTCTTTTGTTATGGATTAGTATTCAAAGTTAATAAATGTCATTCATGTGTTGAAATATTTGGATATTCCAGCTGAACTACTATGTCAATGTGAATGTCTTTGTAATTGCTTTGCTGCCTTCCTGTTCAATTTCAACATTGTATGTGACACGTTTGTACGCGCATATGGGGATTTAGGGAAACTCAGCTGTACTGTTTCAGGTGGCCTGTCAATGACATGGTACGGATGATCCCAATGGTAGGGGACCTCACTATTCAATTATCCATCCAAGATAACCTAAACTTCAAATTGATCTGATTGGATTACAACAATCCAAAATCTAGACTCTTTCTGCCCTGTTGGTCTTATATTCTCTTTCCTTCCAAAAAAAAGTGTGATGGTTATGATCCTCTGATTATGTCAACTATTTGCTTAGGAAATCTCTTAGGACGAGGCACATCAATCGGGGATTCCCACAAGTACCATTATTTATTTTACCCCACAGGTCCCCACCACTCTTGCTTCCTGATAAACCCATGTAAATATGTTGGTGTTTGTCTGTGTGTGTGTTGATATTTGATGAGCTTCTTTGTAATTTTTTGAACACCTGATTAATATATGCTTTGTAGAGACTACACCTTGTAGGCACTCCCCATTGTTGTTCAGTCAAAGACTAAAAATTGCAGTGGATGTTGCACGGTGTCTGTATTACCTCCATGATAGAGGCCTGCCTCATGGTAACCTAAAGCCAACAAATATACTCCTGATAGGCCCTGATCTCAGTGCCCGCCTCACTGATTATGGTCTCCACCGTCTCATGACACCTGCTGGCATCGCAGAACAGATATTGAATTTGGGAGCTCTTGGGTATTGTGCTCCAGAACTTTCTACTGCTGCCAAACCGTTGCCTTCATTTAAAACCGATGTTTATGCATTCGGAGTGATACTGATGGAGTTGTTAACTAGAAGAAGTGCCGGTGACATAATTTCCGGTCAGTCAGGTGCTGTCGATCTTACAGATTGGGTTCGCCTGTGTGCCGATGAAAGACGAGGAATGGATTGCTTTGACAGAGACATTGCAGGTGGTGAGGAATCTCTGAACGCGATGAATGAATTGCTTGCCATATCACTCAGGTGTATTCTTCCTGTAAATGAGAGGCCTAACATCAGACAAGTCTTCCAGGATCTGTGTTCTGTATCTGTTTGAAATATTTGTACACGTCTTGGAATTAATTTTTTTTCTCAACTGGTTATTTTCCTGGGTTTCCAAGCCTTCTGATCTGGGCTAATCTCCACAATTTTTTTTCCATGTAAAGGGATGATTGATCCATTGATTGATTGATATTATTTGAGTTTGAGTTTGAGCTTGAATTGATCTCATTGAGATTGCTGACAGAAATATTCACTTGTCCTTGATAATGAAGTAGAATTTGGTTAACATATTTACACATTCAGTTCAGAATGGCACATAAATTGCAAATAATCATCTAATATTCAAGAGTGCACCAAACCTACTGCAACTTTTATGAGCCTTTTCTTCCTTTAATCTCATCTTCTCCAAGCGACTGCGAAGGATTTCGGGCATTGGGCCTTTGTATTAAGTTTTGCTGTTTGTTTTTCAGAACCCAAATAAATAACTAATAAATTAGGCAGGCGCGATAACAATATCACTTGATGTTACAGCTAATAAGAATAATAATAGTTTAAAGGCATGATTAATGTTTTTTGCATCTTCCTTCATGTGTTTAAGTCTCTGGTTTGAGGGTTTTCAACAATTTGCGATCCCAGTTTCATGTGATGCCTGCATTTTGTTACTACCCTTATTTTAAATGTAAAATAATTAAATATTAAATATTAAAAAAATACTGGGTGTGAAGCAAAGGAGAATCCATTTGTTTCCAGCAATATTTCAAGATGTGAGATGCATCAGAGGTTCCTGAAACACCCCTTCTAACGCAGAAGGCACAACCAAATTTTGGCTCCTGATGCAAACTCAGAACTCATGGGTACACGAAGAATTCTCACCAGCTAGAACTAAAAATAACAAAGAGCAAAATGGTCTAGCTCGTAAATAGTCATGGGTAGACGAAGAATTCTCACGAGATCCGAAGTTCGAGTCCTTTGAAGTAAAACAAGTTTGGGTATTGTGGTGGGTCCAAAATTGATCTTCTCCTCTTGCTACACCTATACGAATAGCTTCCTTCTTCTTCCTCCTTACAATGCAGGGTCCTCCAACCTGTAAAGACACTCTCATACTTAAGTCAGTCAAAGTTGAGGAAGAAGTAGATGGTCATCTGCCATGGGTGATTCCCAGAGGAGGAAGAGGATCCTATTTTTCCAGTGAGCAAAGGACACGTGTAGCAAGAGGAAAGTATCAATTTTGAACCCACCACAAAATGGCGCCATCTGTGGGAGGATCACTGGGGGATTGAGAAAAAAGAGAGAATCCAAAAGACAAAATTTTCTGTGGCAAGTTTTACTTTGCGCCAAATGTGCTGAATAGAAAGGATGCCCAAATCAGCCATTTTCTTCTTAATAGAAACTAGAAACCACAATGTTGCGGGGATGCCAGGGAGCGGTTTCTACGTAAGAGAGGCATTTAAATGATCTAAGGGAGTCTGTTAGCTACCACTAAAGTGGGGAAACCATTTGCTAAAGCAATGTCCAGGCCTTGACTAATTGCTTGGAGCTCCATGTGAAGGATGTCACGACTTGCCACTCCAGATGCGAAGGCCAATTGAGGGTAGCTCTGAAAATACCCCTGATCGGACTGAACCATCACAATTTAAAGGCCACTGCCCTTGAGAGGGAGGGGGCCAACTGCACCATTCAGGCACAGGACACAAAAATTTGCACTTGATGTGCCTAGAGGCTAGAAATTCTCTGTTGGAGGCATTGTCGTCAATCTCAAGGTCTGCTCTATGAAAGTTGAGTTGCGTATCTCTGATGATTTTGAAGGCGATTTGATCCGGAGGTAAGAAAGAATTGCTGAAAATTCTGTTGTTCCTTTCGATCCATTTATGATAGATAGTAGCACAAAAAACGACTCTCTTGATGTTTGATATAAGAGAATTTCCTTGAAACGAGGTAGCAGCCCAAGCCAATTGGATGTCCCAAGGTTGAATCTAGCGGTTGCTATAGTGGCACTTGCTTAAAAAATACTTCCAAATTTTGTTAGTGTAGCAACAATCAAAGAAAAGATGTGGGATGTTCTCTGAATTTGATCGACAAAAAGAAGCACCTGGACCTCTGAATGATGCACCTGGAGCTTATCTTGGGTTTGTAGACTAGTGGAGAAAGCAAACCTGGAGATAAACGAATGTCGAGGGACATGATTTCGGCCCAGAGAAGGTTGTGCCAATGGGCTAAAGGCTGGACAGAGCAGATACTGTTCAAGGCTAATTTCAGAGAATAGGAGCCAGCAACCTTTTTGAGATCATTCCAAATAACTTGGTCTTCGTTGAGGGCTGAGTTAATGGCGACATTTTGAAATCATTCCAAACATCAATAGGAGCAACTGAATTTGCAGGGGGAAGGTGACCACTCATTGTCCAAGATCAGCTCAGCAACCTTGGCTATATGGACTCAAATTTAATTCCTTGTTTTTCATACTAATTGATCTAATTTTCTAGAGAAATATGTCAAAAGTTTATGCATTATTCCTATGAAAATTAATGTTTGATATCTTGAATAAGAAAACTCATTTATTTAGTTCATTTTAACTCGTTCCAATGAATAAATTGCATGAAATCGAAGATAAATAAAAAGTAGCAAAAGACTTAAAATAAAAAAAAAAATGGATTGGCGATTAGCCGATCGATCACCCATCGGCGGCGATCGATCGGCCGACACGGTGATTTTCTTGAGAATGACTTTTTTCTGACTTTTTGAATTCCCTTGAGTCCCAATTTTATATAAACCTCTCAAACTCGGGAGTTAGGGTTTCCAAAGCATTCTAAACCTAAAAGAGAGAAAAAAAAAATAGAGTTTCTAAGAGATAAAAATGGGAGAAACCTAAGGAATTCAAGGATTCGATCAGAAAAGAAAAAAATAGACTTAAAGATTGAGAACAAGCCTTATTTGCAAGCGATAGATCGTAGGGAAACGATCAAGTAAGGTAAATAACGATCCCGAGTTATCAATCTCTTGAATATTAATCTAAAGGAAGAATTAAAAGGAATAGATCAAAGTAAGAACAGGACAATAAGTAAAATCTAAGAATTTTTATCATCCTTTATATCGTTTTATGAATGGTTAAAGTAAGATGTGAATAATATGATTAAGATGTGAATAACCATATTTATATATATATTTTTTTGTTTTAACAAGAGGATTGAGAATTTATGATGGATGTATGAATTCCTGGAGTTGAATGAAATGGATGAAATAATTGAATGATGGATATGGACTCTTTGTGGCATTAGAGTTATATGTTAGTATGGTTGTAGATATACTCTGAGAATTGTGATTGACAAATTGTGTAGTGTATTCATGATATTTATCTAGATTAAAATGGTATAGTGGATATTTAAATTAAATTGTAAATTATGCATGTTGACAGCAAACCATGATTAAAGAATGTTAAAATGGTTGAAACTATGAATGTTGTTTTGTGTTATTCTACATTATTATACGTGATTTATTCTTGGGTAAAAGAGCCTTTAACGAGGGTCTTGCTTGCCTAGGTCTATTAAAATAGTTGAATGGGACGCTATGATGAGATTTCTCATGACCCTTGACTAATAGTCATAGGTAAAATTTACCCAAGTGTGTATCACTGTGCACTCACCATTGTAAAACATGCACTTGTATAAAGAGTGAATTAAGAGCACTAATAAGGAAATAAGTAAGATAAGGGCAAAGTAGGTAAGTAAGAAAGAAAAACACACGAAAGCGATAATGCATTATTAAGTTTTGTACCACCAACTACCATAAAAAATGCGATAATTATGCCAAAATTAGTAAGCCGTTGTACCAGATAATGTATTAAGTAAGTCGTCTGTGACGAATAATGTATGAAAGGTGGTACCTCGGTAAGTAAAGTATAGTAACCTCTTTCTATATAAGATAAAGCAGTATGTTAAGTTATTACCCAATGCATGTTGATGTGTTTTTATAAAATAGTAAAGTAAAAAAGTAGGAAAAGTAAGATAGGTATGAAAGTATGAAAGGTAAGAAAAAAAGTAAGAAAATGAATGACATAATGTACTCACATGTTATTGTCTACACTCTAATTTATGTATGAGAACTGAAGTAGAACTATCACATATATGCATATTGATGTTTAAGATATTGTTTTCTATGGTTTGTTATATACGCGGAGTAACTTGTTACTCAGCCGATAAATTTGTTATCGGTAGGTTCTGGTTTTGATATTTGTGCACCGGGACCTTAGGAAGAGAAAGAGTACATCGCAGAACCAGAAGGTAATCGTCCCGAAGAAGAATGGGATCTTGATCGGTGGTCATATTATTGAGTTTTGGTTTATTAGTGGTGGTTTGAATTATAAAGGAACTGTAATTGAAGATTATTCTAGATTTATGTTTAGTTTGGTTTGACGGTTAAAAATCTTGATGGATGATTCAATTTATTTATGTTCAGTTGATTAGCAATTTTAAATTGGAGTTTGTTTGAAGTATTAAATGTTAGTTAATTTATGAAATTTTTAAGTTTGAAATTTAGTATGCTTTTATTGCGTCTAATAGAATGGTATGATAAATCACGTGCCAAAGATCTCACATTCTCCTAAGGGGATTTTGGGGTGTGACATTGACATTGGGGGGTAAGCCGGAGTCAAATTGGAAACTATATCCAAACACGTTTATGAGAATATCTTGGGATGCTAAGGATCAAACCATAGAGAGGCGACGCTCCAGAAGCTATAGAGTGAAAGATGAAGTCTTTTGCAACCTCTCTCCGATTTAAAATTTTGTGCCACATCCAAGAACTGTCATTAGTGATTTTTAAGATCCATAAATTTGACCCCCTGATGCAACGGGCGTAACACTATTGAACCCATTGACTGTCCAATCTAGAGGCTATGATTGAGTTTTTTGCTCCTTTTGTTTGCTATTTGCTCCCCACCCTCAATGCTAGGTAAACGATTGAATGTTTTGCTCCTCTTATTTATTTTTTGCTCATCTTGTTTGCTTTCTGCTCCGAACCCTCTATGCTAAGTAGATGATTATTAAAGTGTGTTTCTGTCAAGTGTGTTTTGCCATCTTGTGGTGGGTCAGAAATTGATCTTCTCTTCTTGCTACATGTATCCTCTACTCACTGGACGAATAACTTCCTTCTTCCTCCTTACAACGTGGGGGTCTCCAATCTGCAAAGACACTTCGATGCTTAAGTCAGTTACAGTAAAGTAGAGGAAGAAGAAGAAGGTCATCTTCCATGGGTGATTCCCAGAGGAGGAAGAGGATCCCCTCCTTCCTTGCCCATTCAAAACTCTTTTAAGGTTCATTTCAGGCTTAGCTTTACGTCACATCAGTAGTCTGTGTCTTACCTACCACCTCAACTTCAATGTTAGTAGTCTGTGGGCTTTTTTTCACGTTGATAGTCTGCATATGTGGCTTGTCGGGATCGTACTACGGTCTGGCGTGATGAGATGTTTGACAACTAGGGAGCTCAACAGCTAAGGAGCTAGGGAGCTTGGCATCTAGGGAGCTAGGGACGCAGCCCAATTACGCCAATTCGACAAGTATGGCAGGTCGGATGTGCAGTCCTATATAGCTAGAAATGTGTACTATTGTATGGCCAGGAACCATACTTGTTCCCCTTACAATACCCTCCCCCTGGGGCCTCGGGCGTAGCTTGAGGTCCCGAGAAGATATGGTGTACTGACAATTTCCAATTGTGCGCATGCATGATGTTTCAGTTGCTTGGACGGAGTAGATCTTGTTCGAGCCTACATGACCCACTTGTCGAGCAAGGCAACGTGGAAGCTAAAGAGCTAGGCAGCAAGGCGGTCAGGTAGCAAGACAGCTAGGCACCAAGAGAGCTAGGGCAGCAAGAGAGTTAGGCAGCTCGACACCAAGAGAGCTAGGGCAGCGAGAGAGCTAGGCAGCTCAATATCATGAGAGCTAGGGCAAGAAGAGAGCTAGGCAGCTCGACACCAAGAGAGTTAGGGCAGTGAGAGAGCTAGGTAGCTCGACACCAAGAGAGCTAGGGCAGCAAGAGAGCTAGGTAGCTTGACACTTAGAGAGCTAAGCAGCTTGACACCAAAACAACTAGGACATCGTGAGAGCTAGACAGCTCGACACCAAGAGAGTTGGGCAGCTCGACACCAAGAGAGCTAGGGCGGTGAGAGAGCTAGGCAGCACAACACCAAGAAGGCTAGGGGGAGAAAGACAGCTAGGCAACTCGAAACCAAGAGAGTTAGTGCAGAAAGAGAGCTAGGTAGCTCGACACCAAGAGAACTAGAGCAGCGATAGAACTAGGTAGTTTGACAGCAATAGATCTAGGGCTGCAAGAGAGATAGGCAACTCGACACCAAGAGAGCTAGGCCAGCAAGAGAGCTGGGCATCTCGGCTTGACTCCTTTTTGTGATTCCAAAATGATTGGCCTGACCTGTCCTCTTAAGGAAAAGAAACTCTTATGGCCTTAGGAACCTACGAAGAGAGACAACCCGACCTATCCCCTTAGGGAGCAGGAACTCTTATGGCCTTAGGAACCTTCGAAGAGAGACAACTCGACCTGTCCCCTCAGGGAGCATGAAACTCTTAAGGCCTTTGGAACCTCCAAAGAGGGACAACCCAACTTGTCCCCTCAAGGAGCAGGAACTCTTATGGCCTTAAACGCCTCCGGAGAGGACTTGTCGACTCCAACCTTTCTCCGAAGACGACAAAGGCCTTAAACGCCTCTGGAGAGGACTTGTCGGCTCTGATATGTCTTCGAAGAGGACATGGGCCTTAAACGCTTATGGAGAGGATTTTGAGCTCTATCTACACAACTTCTTACAAATGATTAGCGATAATTATCAGTGCAAGTAGTGACATAACAAGGATTAGTGAGACGACGATGTAAGCAAATGATATAGAACAATACAATTAATGGGATGGTGAGTAGCATAGTATCATCAAAAACATTAAAATTAATTCGAAAGTACATAAATCCCATAGAGGACGACATAGTCAAAGTAGAAAGTACAACACCTAGGAGAAGCACATTTAACATTATAGGAAACATAAATCAAACATGGGGAGCAAAACACACATGACAACAATGCACTTTAATATTAATCTACTTAGCACAGAAAGTGGGAAGGAAAAAAGCAAACAAGAGGAGCATAACACTCAATCGTCTACCTAGCACTGAGGGTGGGGAGCAAAAAGAAAACAAGATGAGCAAAACACTCAATCGTCAACCTAACACTGAAGGTAGGGAGCACAAAACAAACAAGAGGAACAAAACACTCAATCGTCTACCTAGCATAGAGAAACAAGAGGAGCAAAACGCTTGACAGCAACATACTTAATTGCCTATTTACCCTTAGTGATCTTCCTATAGACAACGACATTTTATGGTGGGTCCAAACTTAATCTTTTCCTCTTGCTACATGTGTCTTCTCCTCACTGGACGAATAGCTTCCTTCTTCCTCTTCCTCTTAATATTGCGGGGGTCTTCCGATCTGTAAAGACACTCTTATGCTTAAGTCAGTCACAGTAAAGTAGAGGAAGAAGAAGATGGTCATCTGTCATGGGTGATTCTCAGAGAAGGAAGATGATACCCCCTTTCCTACCCGTTCAAAACTCTTTTAAGGCTCATTTCAGGTTTAGCTCTACGTCACATCAGTAGTATGCGTCTCACCTACCACGTCAACTTCAATGTTAGTCAATGGGCTTTCGGTCATGTTGACAGTCTGCATAAGTGGCTTGTCAGGGTCGTACTACGGTCTAGCACAATGGGATGTTTGGCAGCTAGGGATCTCGGCAGCTAGGCAAGGCATCAAGGGAGCTAGGGAGCTAAGGAGCTCGGTGGCTAGGGAGCTCGACCGCTAGGGAGCTCGACAACTAGGGAGCTAGGGACGCATCCAAATTACGCAAATTTTCCAAGTATGGTAGGTTGGATGCACAATACTGTATAGCTAGAAATGTATACTACTGTACGACCAAGAAGCATACTTGTTCCCAGGGGCGAGCTAGGGGGGCGGGGGTGGGCCATGGCCCCCTCAATTTTTTTGTAAACCCATATAGGTGTAGTATGAATTGTGGGCCCCTCAATTAATTTTTTTAGTATAGTGGCCCTCCCAAATTTTTTTGCCATATATATAGTGGGCCCCTAATGGAGTCCCCTTATGCCCTTGAGGTTGCCACATGTCCCTATTGGCACCCCTTAACTATGGTTAAAATTCACCCAATCTCAGGGTTCACCTACTTATCCTTGCTTTTTAGAAAAAAAAATATTTAAATAATTTTAACCTTAGGAGTTAGTGAATTTTAAACTAGGGTTCAAAAATAAATTTGATATATTTTTTTTAAACCAAGGATAGGTTCAAATAAAAAAAAATAAAAAAACCAAGGATAGGTGGGTGAATCTTAACCACAATTAAGGGATATTAATAGGGACACATGACGACCTCAAAGGCATTACCGGAAAAAAAAAAATTCTCAAAATAAAAAAAACTACCCTAAATTTTTTTTTCCCAGGGGCTACGCCCCCAAATTCTATACCCTCAAATCATACATGTATTTTGGCCCCCACAATGAAAATTCCTGGCTCCGCCCCTTCTTGTTCCCTTATAGGTATGAGAAGTAATGGATCCTCCTCCATTGAAGTCAGCCTATGGGGTTGGTGATGGTTGGTTCATGCTCAAGAACTTGGTTATTAGAACGAGGCACATCAGATTCCAATTTAGGTGTGTCATATGATGGGGATTTGGTGTCACAGATCCCTAAAGTGGGCCCTAGGTAGAGGTGTATTGGAGCCCATCTTGGCCATGTTTGAGCTTGGTTTGAACATCTCGAGCTCGGCTTGAGCTTCATTTGAGCTCGAATGTTTAAGTTTGAGCTTGGTTCGAACAAGCTTGATCAAGTTTGAGCTTCATTCGAGCTCAAATTTTATTCAAGCCATGAGCTCGGATTGGTTTAAGCTTGATTCATTGAATTATTATTTTTATTTTACATAAGGGTGCGGCTACGAGCTCACCACTATTTACTGTATGGACACCATTAAAAAAAATAATGACTATTTTTATATTTTTCAACTTTTTCTATGCACACCCACATGCCCCAAATCCCTTAAAACCCTTCCTAAAACATCTTCTAAAAATGTTGTCTTCTCCATCTTATCAAGGGACGTCCTCAACTTCTTCTCATTCTAAGAAACGTCTTCTCTTGTCTTCTCTTCTCTTGGTGGAGGTTTGGATTTAGCCCCACTTCTTCTCACCAAACTAGACCCTTGATCATCCCCATTCTCTACAAGTTACTTATTGTCCTCCTTAAACTAGTCCAAGATATATAGGTCCACAAGCTTAATTATGTTAAATAGTAAAATATCAATTACACCGATTTTGCTGATTTCGATAATCTTCTTATAGAATTCTTTATAAATCAATAGAAATCTATGTCTCGTTCAGTTATTTAAGCATATGTTAGTCGTTTAGATTGCTAGAAATCAATACTAAGGCATCAACCAATGCCTAATGAGGTATGTGAATTGTTATCATAATGCTCATACCTAAGGTGCAAAATTCATAATAATGAGAAAAGATTGTGTATTTAGGCACCATAGCCAAAGCATTACTACTCAGTTCAGTGTTTGAGAAGTCAGTCCCCTAAGATAGAGAGTTCGAGTGGAAGTACTTACCAAGCTGCCGCAACCATGATCTGTCGTGGATATATATATTTGCTCTCTCTCTCTCTCTCTCAACGGTCTAACATAGTTCAAGTTCATATATTTGTGTCTTTTGACTAGCATAGGAACTTAAGTTTTGCACCAGGACACATTCTGAGTCTCAATGAACAGCTTCACATCTTTGTGTTCTATTTAATTGGTTGAGGAGCCTCTAGCATTATTGGGTTCTTTCCAACTTAATATTATTGTTTTTATTTTATTTTTGAATACTTACACTAGGGGGTGGAGCTTCTAGCATGAAAGGGTAATGGATTATATGTTTTATGGTTTTTAAGTTTAGAATGATGTATAAGTAGAAAATTTATAGGTATTTTTTTACTCTTGGTGTGCCCCGTAGAATTTGTTACATTTTAATGGGTCCAGTTAGTAAGTGATATAAATGGTGGTCAGTTAGTAAATAGTGGTTTGCTCGTAGCATCACCCTTACATAATTTTAATAGAAGTATTTATTAATAAATTAAAATACATTAAATTACAAAAAACTAATACATTTGTATACGGAAATAAGATTTGAGTGTAGTCCTTTTCCAAAGAGTAAAGAGTTAGATCATAATTTCTACTTTGAACTTCTTAATTTTTATTGTTATTATTACACCTTAAACTATTTACTAAAAATTATTACAACCTATAACAAAGAAAGTTAAAAAATATTACTTTATATTAATATTAATAATATTATAAAAAAATATTGTGTATATATATATAATATAATATTTCGAGCCAAATTGAGCTCAAGTCGATCCGAATCAAACAAGTCTGGCTTGAGCTTGGCTTGTTTAACATTAGAGCTCAAAATAAACGAGCCTGCTAAAATGCCAACTTGAGGTTGGCTCAATGAGCCGAACTGAGTGGAGCCAACGAGCTAGCTTGGCTTTAGTGCAACCCTAGCCCTAGGTATATAAAGCACCATCGGTATATTCTAAAACAGTGTGGATATATGATAAAACTGTGGCATCTCTGTAGTGGTTAATGATGGCAGATACAAATCTTCTGATTTATGTATATAGAAAATAAGATAAGATAATATAATCAAAATTAAATAATATACGTGACATGCTTGCGTGTATATAGGATCATCCGATTTGGAGATAGGATCACAACCAATTGCAATTGAATACAAGAGCATGCAATTGCATATGTGGCAGATGTTGATTTGATGAAGGACAAAGAGCTGAAAATTCATATTCCGAAAAACAATTCCTCTTCAATTCAACATCTGCCACATATGCAATTGAATTCTTCTTAATTCAATTGCAATTGGCTGTGATCCTATCTCCTGAAATTGACATGACAATTATTGACTGCACTATTTCGGCTTTCATTCAAAATATTGCAAGTTTATTTTTTTAATACTTTTAAAAATTATTTTTAAATAAAATGTTGATATTTACTTAAATATTTCCAATTTTTTCAAAATTTTATGTTTTTGTTTAAAACATAAAATCTAGGAAGCACGGATACGGATACGGGATACGGGTACGATATGGATACGGCGATACGGCAAAACCTAAAAAACAAGATACGGGTATGGCCAGGATACGTCTGTAATTAAAAAAAAATTAATAATAATACTACGTTTTGTATTATAATTACAAAATAATCATTGGTCCAATTCTGTTTATGTATAACTAGCGGGTGACATGTGTGATGCATGTGAGAGCGAGGGGAAGGAGTTAACCACAGTTAATAGGAGTAAAAAGGGGCACATGTTAATCCGCGGGTGCGATTGAACTCGCTAGTGGCACATGCGATGCACATGAGAGCGAGGGGAAGGAGTTAACCGCAGTTAGAAGAAGTTAAAATAGACACATGTTAACCCACGGGTGCGATTGAACTCTCCCCGAGTTCAATCGCGATTGGCTGTGATTCTAAATAGATAGATGAGCAAGGGGTAGTTTGGAAATCAAATCAAAGGCAAGGAACTAGGAAGCACGGATATGGATACGGATACGGATATGGGTACGACGATACAGTAGAACCTAAGAAAACAGGATACAGGTACGGCCAGAATATATATATATATATATATATATATATATATATATATATATATATATATATATATATATATATATATATATATATTTTGATCAATAGGTACGGCCAGGATATGTCTGTAATTTTTTTTAAAAATAATAATAATAATATATTTTGTATTATAATTACAAAATAAACGTTGGTTCAGTTCTATTTATGTATAAAAAAAAGACCATGTCCATGCAAAAGCAAAAGAAATAGGGTCATCTCATCATCTACTAAGCAAAAAAGAAAGTCATCCTATCATCCACTAAGCAAAATATAAAGAAGACCATGTCCACGCAAAAACAAAAGAGATAGGGTCACAACCCCGAGTCTCCACAAAAAAATAAAATAAAATAAAATGAAATGGCCGTATCCCTGCATATCCATGCTATAACGGAGCCATATCCGAAATAAAAAAATTGTTTTTAATTAACCGGATATGTCTAAGCCTATCCCGTATATATCCCACCGTATCGGAGACGTATCCATATTCGATACGGGTACAAAGACATATTTGAAATATCCCTGCTTCCTAGGCAAGGGGTAGTTTGGATTTTAAAGCAAAACATTAAATCAAAATTTTGTTTTTATATAATGGTAGTATGGGAATTTCGGAGAAATCATCGCCTGCCTCTCCCATTATAATAGTAAAGAAAAAGACCATGTCCATGCAAAAGCAACATAATAGGGTCATCTCATCATCCATTAAGCAAAAAAGAAAGTCATCCTATTATCCACTAAGCAAAATATAAAGAAGACCATGTTCATGCAAAAACAAAAGAGGTAGGGTCACACCCCTGGGTCTCCAAAAAAAATCTCAAAAAAAATATAAAAAAAAAATTTCCCATATCTTGGCCGTATCCTGGACGTATTCCGGCGTATCCATGCCATATCGGAGCCGTATCCGAAATAATTTTTTTTTTTTAATTAACAGGATACGTTTTAGCCGTATCCCCGTACATATCCTGCTGTATCGGAGGCGTATCCATATCCGATACGTATCGGATATGGGTACGAAGCCTTATTTGGCGTATCCGTGCTTCCTAGCATAAAATGACGATTTTTTGTTACTAAATTAACATTTTAATTAGATGTTTATACTAAATTTTTTTTTGAGATTTTAAACCTCACTATATACTATAACTATAAATTATTATTGATAAGTATATAAATCATATGATTAATAATTAATATAATGTATAAACTATATATTATAGAGTCGGTCTAGGGTTACTCACAAATATACTCCTTAATCCTAATTATTTATAACTAACCATGAAGGCTCAAGATTTGACTTGGCTTATTATGTCTTTTCCAATACCACATTAGCTCTAATCCTAATTGTTTAACTAAACGTTTAGGATTTGGAAATGTATTTAGGTTTACACTTTAGGTGTACCCGTAAACTAATTCTATATTATATGTATAAATTATATAATTGCATTTTATTATTATAAGATGCAACATGCTAAGCGGAGACATTAACCCAAAGAAGTGAAATTGCCACACACAATAAAATTTTTAATTACAATTTATGTTTAAAATATACTCAAAACTATATAACTTAAATACAAATGTTCACTTTTTTAAAAAAAAAGAGGATTGTGTGTAGGGGTGATATCAAGCCGATCTGAGCCGAGTAGTGGTGTTTTCAAGCTTGTTTGTTTATTAAACGAGCTCGGAAATCATGTTCAAGCTTGACTCGTTAATTAAATAAACGAGCTCGAACTTTACTAGTCAAACTCGAGTGGTTCTCGAGCAGCTTGGTTTATCAGACATAGCTATTCATTTTTGGTAAAAAAATTCACTTTATTCTCCTAAGCAAATAAATCACGATACTAACTAAAATTTTAGTATAATATTATAATTATATAAAGGGTATTCTTATTATATAAAATACATTATATATTATTAATTTTTTTTTACATATACTTAATTTTAATACTTAAATGAAATAAATATATTTTAAATATTTTAATAGGTTAATATATATATATAATCGATCCGAGCTTTTAACGAACCAAGTAAGGGTGTTTTAAAGCTTGGATTGTTTACAAATTAAACGCATAAGCTCAAGCTTTTAACGAGCTAAGCTCGCATAGCTCGCGAGCTCTGGTGCTACAAGGTTGTGTGTGTGTGTGATTGATAGTGTGTTATGTTTCTTTCTAACAAAAAAAAATATAAACATAACATAGATGTTAAAAATATATAAAATCAAAAAATGTCGATGATAAATCAGGAAAAATGAAAATTTTTAGACGTAAATCTCGTTATTTTGTTTAAATTAAATATTTTATTAAGAAAAACAGAACTTTTAACCGAAATTTCGGGGGTTTTCAAACTTTACAGTATACTCTCAAATTCCAAAAGGAGCCAAATCATCTACTGTATAACCGGATTTGCAAATCCAGTTATCACCCCTAGAGGTCGCCACATGTCTCCTTTGACACCCCTTAACCATGGGCAAGGTTCACCCACCCCTAGGGTTCACCCACTCATCCTTGTTTTTTTTTTTAATATTAATTCTTTTTTTTAAATTAAAAAACTGTTTTTAATATTAAAAAAAACTCTAAAAACAGTTTTTTAATTTTTTAAAAAAATTAATATTAAAAAAAAAAACAAAGATGAGTGGGTGAACCCTAGGGGTGGGTGAATCTTACCCACGGTTGAAGGGTGTAAAGGAGATACGTGGCGACCTCTGGGGTGATAACCGGATTTTCCAAATCCGGTTATCACCGTAGAGGATTTGACTCCATTCCAAAAGCATTCGATTCTGAAATTTGTCTTCAATCTCAGCATTTCTAGTCTCAATCAAGATGGCTAACCTTAGGAAACTCGTCTCTATCTCTGGTTTAAGACGCCTCATCCATTTCTCAACGGCTATTTCCAGAAACCCACCTCCCCAAACCCATTTCATGGTGGATTATCTCATAAACTCACTTGGGTTTTCAAGAGACGAAGCAATCTCTGCAACAACAAGGCTTACTCACATCAAATCCACCAAAAACCCTGATTCCGTCCTCAATTTGTTCAAACAAAGCGGTTTAGACGATACCCAGATCAGATATATCGTTTCTTCCAAGCCCAGATTGCTTACATCTAATGTAGAGAAAACCCTAAAACCCAAAATTAGGGTTTTTGAGGATCTTGGCTTAACTGGCTCTGCTCTAGGAGAGATCATCGTCAGTGATCCTTCTCTTTTTTCAAGAGGGTTACATACCCATCTCGTACCCTCAATTGGGTTCCTTCGATCCGTTCTCGGGACTGAAGAGAATGTGATTAAAGCAATCAAGAAATCAAAATGGCTGCTTTCCTGTAATTCCCAGAAAAGAATGCGACCCAATGTATTGTTCTTACTGAGATGTGGCGTTTCGGATCAGAGAATCGAGAAGCTCATCCTACAGAACCCTAGATACCTCTTACAGAACCCCAGTTGGCTTGAAGAGATTGTAGGTAGGGTTGAAGGGGATTTTGGGATCTCTCGTGATTCCTGGATGTTTAGCTATGCAATTGATGCCATTGCTTCGATTAGCAAGGCAACATTGGAGTCAAAGTTTCGGATTTTTGAGAGTTTTGGGTGGTCGAAGCCCGAAATTGTTACAATGACTCGAAATCTTCCTTTCTGTTTGAGTTTATCTGAGGCTAAGATTCTGCGTGGATTGAATTTCTTCATGAAGGAGCTTGGGTATGAACCTGGGTACATTGCATCTCATCCCAAGCTTATGATGTACAGTTTGGATAAAAGGGTCATGCCGAGGCACGCCGTTTTGAGGGCTTTGACAGAGAAGAAGCTGATCAAGACGAACCCTAGTCTCTATTCAGTTGTGTGCTTGCCAGAGACTCGGTTCCTGAATGATTTTGTGCTACAGCACAAGGATAAGGTACCTGATGTTTATAATTCTTACATGGATTGTATGGAAGCCGGGACTAGAAGTAGAAAATAAGCCACTCCAAGGCTGGAAATGCATTGCAATATTTATGCATTTGTTATTGAAGACTTTGGTGTAGGATTTTTGACTCCAACTGTCTCCAAGGGGATTGTTGATGTGTAGCAGTTTTGTTTAGCCAGAAAAATCATTTAGGATTAGGGAAAATAATTGGGGTAACTAAAGCTGCTTGCAAGTGGGTTTTCTGCCCAAGCCTTGTGGGCCAAGCAGGAACAGATTGTTTCTTTTTCTGTAAGAGTTTTCCTCATCTACTAGGATAAAACGGTGATGAAATTCATGCCCGAAAATTGTTTGCATTCTGAAACAATTTACTTATTAAGTGAATGGAAGGGATGGGACCCATGTTCCTGTAAAGATTGAAATTATACAACTTGAAGCTTTGGCTGTCAGGATGTATGACCTTTGTCTTCTCTGGTACCTGATCTGTGAATGTGTGATTTCTGATCTTAGTCTTGTTCTCTGGACCCTAATATGTTATTTTCATGCAGTTCTGAGAAGATGCAAATACCTAACATAATGGATATGCAAGACTTGTACAGCAATACAGGCAGCCACCCTGGTAGGAGTCTTCTGTTAATCTGAATGTCTGAAATGAAACTTTTGGATTTATGGTTGCTTAGGACACTTCTAGTAATGAGTTGTTTTGGTTTCATCATTTCAAGCACTCTAAATGATTACTTGGGGAGGATCTGCATAGATTCTAAAGAATAATTGAGTATAGAGTCTGCCAGGAGCGGAGCCAGGATTTTCTAGTAGAGGACGCACCCATGGTTGATTAAAAATAGTAGTAATTGGTAATGGATTTTATGGAGAAGCATTAGGTGGGTACGAAATGTTCTAGATCTAGGGGATGGGGGGTTCGGGGGTGTAGCCCCCGATTTTTTTTTTTAACAACTAAGTTCTGAGGTTGTTTCGTCCATACATTTTGTTCATACCTTATGACTATTGTTTCTCCTTGTTTATGGGGCAACTGTCCCCTTACGTCATAGCTATGTCCAGTTAAATAATTAAATTAAATGGTATAAAAGATATATTTTGTTTTCAGAAATTCAAGAGACAATTGTCACCCTTTCCCATAGCTATGCCATAATAAATAACATAGTATAATTTCTTTAGGGGACAACTACCCGTTGCCCCATGAGTATGTCAATTAAATACTTAAACAACGTAGTATAAAAAGAATACGAGTCCGGATCTTGTCCAATTGCGATTGAATTCTGATAATCCAATCACACTTACATAGCCCCTCTTTAACTCTAGTTAAAAACTTTTAACCCTTAGGATTATTTTTTCTAACAAAAATAATTAGATTGTCGAACCTTAAGGGTTAGTAAATCTTAACTATAGTTAATGGGGGTTAAAATGGACACGGGCCGAGTTCAATCAAATATGAATCCTAACTCAAAATAATAATTTTTTTCCTATAGTTTGGGGGCACCTTCCCCATTCCCAAGCTATACCCTAAAAAATATATAGTTCTTAAAAGCTGAGTGGGGAACGTGCCCCCACCTGGCTCCACCCCTGGAGTCGGCAGATTTATGGTAGGTTTAGAACAAGGCTTAGAAAAAACAGAAGAGTATCGTAACTGGTTTTCCATCTACCCAAATTTTGAGCACCTCCATTCACTGCTTAAACTATAGCCCTGTCAATGGGAGATGAAGGTCTTCATTGCTCCAGTCTTCCTTGTTCTTCTCTTCTTTGATGCAGGAAAGTATTTTTATTACATCAATATTTCCAGAGCAAACTTTCAGCTGTGCTCAAACACTGCATGTAGACCTGGTATCAAGCTAGAGGTGGCAATGTGATGCAGACATCGAAGCATCAAGTGTGCAAGTTGGAGGAGGAGAGCTCCTACACATGTTTTCTTGTGGATGGACGACATGTACATGGGGTTGGTTCGAGCTTTTGATGTGTGATTCGGAGCGTTGAAGGCCTCATTTGCACATAGGATTCATCATGAAAACCCCACATTGGGAAGATGTGCACATGGGAAGAATTTAGCATGTCTTCTTTAGGTTAGGATTTAATTTGGGCTTTTATAAGGTCCAAATAGGGCCCTAGGTATGATACTAGTGAGTTATATTTTTAGTTTAAGTAATTGAGGGTATTTTAGTCTTATTACATGTTATTAGGTTTTAATCTTGGCCACCGATTAGTTTAATGGCCTAGATTTCATAGGAGGTTTTAAAAACCTCTATAAATAGTTGTAGTCTCTTTTCTAAAATTCAGAATTTTTATGAATGAAATATGAAAGCTTTTTGGCTTTTAGAATCTCCTGTGATGAGAATGGTGTGATGCCAATCTTGGAGTTATTCCAAGGTAATCTTCTCTATCTTTTCTTCCTTTCTTCTTCTCTTTGTTTATCTTTTTTATTTTCTGTTTTCTTGTTTCCCTTGCAAAAGCCTAATTCTCAAAACCCTAAATCTCCTCTCGTCTTTTACTTTCTTCTTTATTTTTTGTTTTCTTACCAAAACCCTAATCACACCTAAACCCTAGAACCATTCCCCAGCCTCTGCCATCATAGATGCACTCCCAGGCTGACTGTAACAGCCTCTATTTTCATTCCCCACACCAGTCCAACAGCCTATACAGTCCCGCCATTGCTGCCGCACCTGTTCCCAGTCATTGTGGCTGCTGTAGCATTCCCCAACCTTTCCCTATTGCTGTCCCAGGCCTATATATTCCATTGTTTACTGTTGTGGACCTTATTACCCATACCCTATTGCTGTTACAGCAATCCTACCCTATCTCTATTGCATCCTCATCATTCTCATCATCTTGAAACCCTAAAACAGTAATACCCTAGACCCTAACTCAATCCCAAACCATAAATCAACGACCTTTCATCAACCTAACCTATATATTGAAGACTCTTGATTACTTTGCTACTGGTTTTGTGATTCGCAATTCATCATTAATTGAAATCAGCCCCACATTCATATTTCACCCATAACCATCATTGAGCCTAAAGGACCTTTTTTGAAACCCTTTAGCTGGACAAATAATTTCATTGAGTATTGGACTTTAACCCTAAGCTACTGGAAGTTCCTACTTCCAAACGATCGCTGAATCAAGTCTAAAATTCATTACTGCAGGATTGTGATTGACTTAGGTTATTTACTTACTCTCTTTTGACTTTTTTTATTGTAATTGTGGAATTCTTAGTTTTTATCATTTTCTTTATTACTGTAATTCAATTTTGTTCTCTCAATCATATCATCATAGGTTTATTGCATTGTCTTGCATCACAATGGGTAGAGGGTCAATCAGGTAACTACTTTCAAGTTCGGATTTCAGTGGTTTTGGGTTGACTCATTACAACCTGAAGAGCTATTGGTTTGGCTGGGGTCGGTAAGTCACAACCTGTCATTTGACCCAAGCTCATACAAATGCTAAATGCTTGAAATTCAGTTCCGTTCGAAGGGTTTTATGAAGAGAGAATCTCATCTTTTGTTAGGCATTTATATGTTCAAGAAGATTTTATTGGATACTAATGTGCTTCAATATGTAGATATAGATGCTGACCTCGAAGAAGCTTACAAGGAAGAAGGTTTTTGTTTCCCTTCTTTTTTCTTCTCCTTACATGGAATAAGCTCACATTAGTTCTATGAAGCGCTGATATAAGAAGAAAGAAGGGGGGGCGGGGGGGAAGATGACTTTTTTTTCTTCTTCAAATATTGGATTATTGGTATGCCCTATTTAACTTTAAAACAGCAGGTGTATTATTGGATGAGGCATGGAGGTTTGTGATTGCTTTTTCCGATCCAAATGTTTCATTTAGGTTTGTTGGGTAATTTTCTGTTACCAAAGTTATAGTACAAGGTCGTTCTGTCGATCAAATTGGGACAATTGAAATCAACAAACCCAATGAACCAATTAATGGAGAGGTGTCGGCACCTGAGCTCCTTTAAACTATGAAAATGGAGGTACTGAAAATAAAGAAATCATCTAAAGGCAGGTGATGTATGCAAAATGTGGAAGTATATGATGTTTGGGGACTCTTTCACACCATGATTGAAAGAACTTTCGTCTCTTGGTTAACTATGTTTGCAATGTATGCTTTGAATGTAGAATCAAAGAAGACTAGGGTTTTTCTGTCGCAGATAGTGAAGTTGGGATTGAAACTGAACCATGCAACATTCCTAGCCATTCTTAAAGCATGCAACTCACACAGGTTTCCTCAAGAAAGGCTGGAAGTTTTTCAATTTGATGAGTGGTGTATAAAATAAGCCTTAGATAAGAAATATCTGTCTGTATGGTGGATCTTTTCAGAAAAGAGGAAAGTGTATGCCTTTCAAACCTGTGCAGGCATATGGGGTGCTCTATTTGGGGTTTGCATGATTCTCTGTGACATTATTCATTGCTGAGTATGTGGTCCATTGTATTTTCGAGCTTGAGTTCATGTTATTTTATGTGGCAGTGGCTGACATCTATGCAGCAAAAGGGTAGTTGCTGGGGCATTGTGAAGATACTGGCAGTGATGAATTGCAACAGTAAGGAAATCGGCGGGTCACAGCTTTTTAAATTGAATGGGAAGCTTGTGCATTAAGAGTCGAATATAGGTGTTACTCTGGAGGCTTACTGTTATTTCAAGGATGATATGGTTTGGATTTCTAGTTGAAGGAAGTAGGATTCAGTTCCTTGTCAGAGGGCATCCTCGAACGTGAACTTGAGTGAAGGTACAGGATTTGCTGATGGTGTTAACAGGAGGGATTCTGCACAGCATCACATTCTGCCAAGCATCTTGACTACAACTGTTGGAAGTTTTGTAATCAGCTACATTTTTAACAAAATGGGGAGGAATGGATATCATCTTTTGGCATTCTGACATCATACAAAATTTGGTCTTGAGGAATGGACATTATCTTATGGCATGCTGACATCATACAAAACTTGGTCTTCTCGCCATCACCGGAATGAGCAAGTATTTCAACTCCTTCCAGCAGTAAATTGGAGGTAAAAGCTTGTTACAGGATTCATCTAGGAGGGCTATTTTTAAAAAACTCTCAAACATGGAAAATTAAATGTAAGAACTAAAGTAGGAATTGATTGATAAATTGAGTTTCTACACCAATCCTTTTACATGCGTTGTACTCCATTCCCAGTTTTTATTGTGTACTGTCAAAATTCAAGAGCTTTTATGTGATTTATAATTAATAAGGAAAGTTGTGTAACCTGTCTATGCATATTATATTCTGAGATTAGGCCATATTTTTGGTTTAGTACTATTTGCAATCTTTCTTCTATCAAATATCCATAATACTTCTCAAATAGACCAGCAATATACACCATCTTCTTTCTTTTTTACTCTTTTAATATATAGATATAGATTTAGCAATATATTATCATTTGTAGAAGTTTCTCTCATTAGTTATTGAGCTCTTAATGTATTTTAGTTTGGTGCTTGCGCTTTATTTCCATTGATAAACATTACACAATTTTTTTTTAATTCAGCTAAATGTTGAAGTGTAGTTTAAATGCCCCTGGACAGATGCTGAGAGATAGGTATCACACTATTGTGAGCTATTTATCATATTTTGTTACTTGTTGGTGCTTCTATTCTTGTTTCGTTTCACTTTGCTTTCGGTGGAAATCGAGAAAGCTGTCAGCCTCGTTTAATCTTTCCAAGCACTTGAATGGCGTTCTCTCTTGGAGCTTCTTCTTTTGTATGGTTTTCTCCATCCCTTCTCTGTTTTGACCTTTATGTACTTAGTTGTGGACTGCACATCGTCTTCCAAACGAAGCCCTTTTTTCACATTTCCAGGGGATGAACAATATTGTATTACTTAGACACCCTATTTTACACTCAGATGTCCTAAGTTTAAATATGAAGGTAAGTTCATCAAAAGTTAACCAGATATTGAAGGAGGTCTAGGGATTAAAATCTTAGGGTGGAGAACTCTCACACAACTCAAATACTAACATTGACATTGACCACCAAGTAGATAAGTGATGTCTCAGACCAAAAAATAGAAAAAGAATGGAGCTACAGTCAAATAAAAAATTAAGTAATTAACCATAGTTTGACTACATACTCCACTCATACATAGAAAGAGGAGTTCCACATTTTTTTGTTGTTCAAGAGCTCCCCATCAAAACAACGTTCTTTGTTTTGAAATTAAATATGAAGGGGAGCTATCTGCTTTGCAAAGTTCCATGTTTTGTGTGTGTAATAGATAGGGCATGCATTAAAATTAAAGTTGACTTATAACTGCATGGCGCCCCATTCATACCATGGTAATAAATATCATTGAAACCTTTGTGAAACGGTAATACCCAAACCGATATGAGCTACCTTAAAAATTATTATATAATGTTTGACGCTATATTACATGAGTCAGACTATGAGTTCTCCCAAGCATACTCCCAAATAGTAACCCTTTAATTCAAATAATTAAGGATCAAGATTAGAGCTGATGTGACTTTAGAAAATAAAAAAATAAATCAATTCCCAAACTACCCTTATATACAAACCTTACAAATATTCCTTCATTTAATGTTTTACTTAATTTTTCCAAACTACCCCTTTCTCATCTATAATCAACCAAATTATTTTTTTCTCATCTACAATCTATTAAAAGTTATAAATTCTCAAACTACCCTTAAGACAAAACTTTGATTTAATGTTCTACTTAATTCCCAAACTACCATTTTCTCATCTACTCCTTTTGACACTCCATAACTGTGGTTAAAATTCACTCACCTCAAACTATCCCTTTCTCATCAATGGCACCAACAAGTTAACACATGTCCCTTTAACAATCCTTAACTGTGGTTAAAATTCACTCACTTCTAGGGTTCCCCAGTCGCTCTCCCCCACCCCTCTCTCATGTGCATTGAACTGTACACACACGTGCAACGCGCATGCCTTCTGCTAGTATATATATATTATCTCACATCTTTTGAAATTTTTATTTATTCCCCCCCCCCAAACTAAATATAATCAGTCTATCTTATTTTTTAGATACAAAACCAAATATACATTATGAATCGATAATTTGATTTTTTTTTTTTTTTTTGTGTTGGAGGGTGTCCCAAACCCTTCAAGGCAAGGACCAGTCCCTTCGGGTATCCGCATTGACTCACTCGGAATTTTCCCTACAGACAATAGGGTAAACAATTTGGATCATCACAACCACTTTAGGAGAAAAAATCAGTTCGGGGCTCTGGGCTTTTTGACTAGATAAGATTTCTCAACTATTTTTTATTTGGTATATAGTTAATGCATATTAGCAAGTTTAGAACTTAGATTCATAGATTTCAAATGAAATAAGCGAATTTATGATGATTTGAGTATACATTTTTCATTTTTATCTCATTGTGTTAATTAAACTTGATAAATTAATATTTATATGCATAATATGCATTTAGTGTCAACACTTATGTTTGTTTATTAAATTTTAATAATTTTTCCTTTATTTTACACCTTTAAAAAAATATTGTCAACCAAATGGTGGGGGTTTATGGTCCGTAGCTTGTAGGTTTCAATCAGACCTGTTACGTAAATCGAAGCCGTTTATTTAAAATATTGATTCATACACAAACACAAATACACAAACACAAGAAAGAAGACCTCCACTTTGATTGCATGCCCTACAAACACGACAAAATATGGTACTCTGTATAACTTTTGATGCAGTGCGCTTCCCCATCAGAACAATACTTTTTTGTTTTCAGCTCTAGAATTGCTGAATTTCATTTCAACAATGCTTTGAAGTATTACCATTAGCCATAGAAGAATGCTAGAGACTAAGCATGGTTCTATTAGAGTTGTACAGACTACAGAGCATGTGGTGCCGAGAGGTGTGTCTTAGTACACACTTCATGGGGCCTTTAGGATGATCGAGGAAACCCTAACTAAACCCCTAATTTTTTCTTGGAGGGCCCTCAGATCTAAAATATGAACTTGTGACTTGTTATAATTGATACTATCATTGGTCAGAGTGGTTCTTCTGTCATCTTGATAGAGATAGTTCTACTTTGTTGGATATTCATTCTACTATCTTGATCACAGAATTATAGTTGTTAAAGGTGTCATCTAGGCAATCAAGCCCTCTATTGGGCTAAGGTAATTTGCCACCTAGGCAGTCATTATTAAATATATCATATTTATAATATTATTATTATTTATGGGTATAAAAATATATTTTATTTGAATATGATAGTTTGGTCAACAAAAAACATGTTATTTTATGTTCTTCTCATGTCTTTTACCATATAATATGTTAGAATATTTATATCCAATAAAAAAAAGTTTGTAGGAAAAAGAAAAAAAAAAAAGACGAATGGTGTCAATTATGTTTCCCTTATGTTAACTTGTCATCTATCGTGCTCAATGGGTGAACTAATTGGTTTCTTTCTCTTAGTGTGTGTAAATCGCATGGTCTGCTCTGTTTTTTGCATGGTTGTCATAAAGTTGGGATCAATAACAAATTTTTTTTTGCAAATGTCTTAAATTCCCTCTAGTGCCTCAAAACTATCATAGACTCATCTTTCATGAAGTTTTTAATAATTTAAATAAGTGTAGACCTCATAATTTATATTACTTATTATATTTTTTTGGCATAATCGAGAAGAAGAAATGAGAGTAAGAGGTACGGCTTCTCCCTATCTCCTCCTCTTTTCTTTCTATCCTTTATTCGACAGTCACATTGATCATTGATGTTAAGCTATTTCTTTTTTAAATTTCTTTAGTCAGTCCTAGTCTCTCTCTCTCTCTCTCTCTCTCTCTTGTTTAACTGTTATTGAAACTATATTTTATCCCCTACAGCCCCCCTCTCTCTCTCCCTCATTTTGATAATTATTGAAACTATATTTTATCCCCTACAGTCCCCCTCTCTCTCTTGTTTAACTATTATTGAAACTATATTTTATCCCCTACAATCCTCTCTCTCTCTCTCTCTCTCTCTCTCTCATTTGCGTGCATCGAGTAATTGTTGTACTGCAAGATCTATTTCAGCTTCGATACAATGGTGTTCTTCATAGTCATCCACCCAGATGAATGAATTGTGATGATCATAATGAAATTTAAATATTATTAGTTTACAATTTTTGATATAATATTGAATTTTTATTCATATTAATCAACACATTTATATACCTGACCAAGTGGGCACTGAAAAAACCAACGACAGTAGTTTTTTTTTCATCTTAGTCATTAACAATTTCATGTATCCCCTATCACAATAACACCTTGGACCTTGTATATTTCATGTCATGCCTAGAAATAATATTTAAAAACATCAATTCATTCAACTATATGTAAATTAAAAAGTCTATGCAAAACGTTAACAATGTTTATCAATGTATCATCCTGTCACACACAAATTTATAGAAAATATTAAAATGAAAATTTAAACAACGTCTGTAAGCACCCAATTTTTATACCCTGTGAATCACAACCATCCCCTAGGTAGGTCCTAAAACCCGAGAACCAAAACCCCTGGGTTCAAAGCCCATTACTATTAGGAAAACCCTAAACCTAGCTAAACCCTAGGTAAGCCCTAGACCTGGCCCTAGTTTAAACCCTAGCCAAGCCTAGGTACAACCCTCTTGGGCTCAAGGCTCATCACCATCAGACATATCCTAAACCCCAAGCAAACCCTAGGCTAACCCTAGGTCTAACCCTAGGTGAGCCCTAGAACCAACCCTAGGCCTAACCCTACCCTAAGCCCTAGCAAAACCTAGGTTTAAGCCCTCATGGGCTCAAGGCCCGTTTACAATCCAAAACACTAAAATCCTAAAGCCCAAGCCTTTGGGGGCCCAAAAAAGGGCCCACCAACACCTAGGGGTCCACTAGAGTGGGGCCCACAACCCACCAATTCAAAATTTAGGCGGGAAAATGCCACAAGAGGCAAGCTTATCCTCAACTCGGCCCAAGTATGTGAGGGCCTGGCCCTAAATAGCAAAAGGCCCTCGGTGTCAGTAATCGAATTACCGACACCCCAAAAACCTCAGCTTTGAGAATGGTGGTAATTCGATTACCGCAATTCCTGGAAAACCTGCAATAGCATATCAGGCTCCCCCTGTTGCCACCTGGGCACCTTGGGTCCTCCCCTAGTGGTGCCTTTCGATCTTTTTAACGCCTAAAATACCCCTGAGGGCCTCTCCCCTGTTTCTATAAATCCTAAGCCATCCCCCTTAGTTCTGGACGCCTCTAATCATCTGCCTCAAACCCTTGCCCAACTGTGTCCAGCCTACTGCCCATCCACTCCAAGCTCCTGTCTGCCACCTGAGACCCCACTAGGCCCCTAGGAGTGGTCTCAAACCTCACCTAAAGCCTACCACCTCGAAGGTTTCCGCAGCAGCAGCACCACCTGGGCGTACAGAGGGTATTCCCCTCCCCTACTGTCTCTTCTTTTTACAGCCACTATAAGGGACCCCTGGTCCTACTCCAGGGGTCCCATTTATCATTTCGTTTTCTTCGTTTAGTTTAATAACCAAGCATAGGGTCTCTTCTATCTTTTTCATAGATATGAAGAAGAAATCTTGAGGTTTAACTTGGGTTCACACCCTCACAGTATGCATGGCCACCCCTTTTAGGGTCTAGGGGTCTCTCAAGCAATGAGGAAGCCCCTAGGTCCTTGCTCGTGCAACCCCTGTAGGGGAAATTTTTTTTTTTGAAACCTGCAAAATGTCGGCAATAGTAGTGCCGACATTATGAACCCCCTTTGTATTTCACCTAGTTAACCATGGTTAGTCAAGCCCTGGTCAGTTCCAGGGCCATGGTTAGGTACTTCAGACCTTAGGCCATCCCTCTGCAAAAACCAGACCCTAACCATGTATCTAACCATGGTTAGTTTGTTTCCAAACTCAGGGTATCAGACTGTCGGCAGTCTGATTACCGACAATATGAGCCTATTTTTGCACTGCCTTTGGGCCCCTATGGGGCCCACATACCTCAATTTCATGGGTCCACTCCAAGCCCATTAGAGAGCCCTCATACCCCTCTACATCCCTACAAAATTTCAGACTCAGGGACTAAGCCTAACCATAGTTAGCAAGGCCCCAAACCCTGGTAAATATTTTGTTCAGGCTGTCGGTGATCCTATTACCGACAGCACAATGTTTGTTTTTGCATACTTTGGCCTCCTGTGGAGCCCATACCTGAGTTCTTCTGGGCCTGAGACCAAGCCCATTGGAAAGCCTGGACTTTAGGCTACCTGACCTTGGTTTCATTTTCCCCAGGGATGATCCCTAACTCCAGTTACGACCCCACAAACTAGGGTTAAAAGTTTACTAAACTGGAGGTAATTCGATTACCTCCATTCTGTAAATTTTTAATTTTGGGCTTTGTGCAGGGCCCAAACCTGGTAGGAGGCCATTCTAGGCCCTGTCATACCCTTTGGGCCCACTTTTGACCTACCATGACCCTTAACCATGGTTAAACGACCCCCAATTAACTTTTAACCATGGTTAAGCACCACTTAACTCCACAAAATTTTGGAAAAATCCCTAAAAATCCAAAAAAATAGAAAAGACCAAAAAATAAATTTTTTGACCTTTTTAACCATGGTTAACACCCTTAACCATGGTTAACTCCCTTTTAACCCTGGTTAGCAACCCTAACCCTGGGTTAACACACCCTTTGCCTCCGGGCTCTTGGCTTACTGAGCTTCAACCCTAGTCTACCGGACTATACCTCGGCCTACCGGGCCCTTACTTTGCACATTGACCAACCCCGGTCAAGCAAAACTCTAATCTACCGGATTAGGCCCATTAGCCACATTTTGGTGCACACACACACATCCCCTTGCCTTAGCACGGACTCAAGTGCTAGAACTATGCTCGGTCTGATCTCACCCCTAATGTGAGTACGTAGGCCACCCAACACGGGTTCGACCCTAGTTAGCTTTTTACTTTCTTCCGGTTAGTATGAACTTAAATACTTAGGCATTTGATTAATCTTGACATTTATTTTGGCTTAAACCTAGCAAGTAGGGAAACACCATGTGTGGAAGTGTCGGGGTGCCTAACCACTTCCCTGAACTTAACCGAACCTCTTACCTCGATCTTTGATCGTAGACCAAGTCCTAACCCACCATTTCTCGGGGACTTATCCCTTCTGAATGAATAAGTGATGACTCTAATCCCGTGAGTTTAATTTTAGGGTTCCCGAAACCTATGCTCACAACATCATTGTACAAAAATGAATACACATCTCAATCTCCTGTAACACCATAATGCGTAGCTAGAGCATTTGCAATTTCATCCCTAACGCGTGCAATTTCTTCTCGACCTTGTGTTGTGTCCATCTCTACAACCGTTGAGGGACCTACATCATTGATAGTTGTGTCTTCATTGTTACAATCATCTCTTCATCACCATAAGCAAGAAAATCTCTATCATGTTGTGTTTGCGATTTGATGATATTTTGAATAGTCCATGCAGCAAGAACAATACATTTTTGTGCGTGGAATGAGTACGATGACATTTGTGTCAAGATAGGGAATCGAGATTTTAAAATGCCAAAACATTTCTCAATAATATTTCTCAATGATGAGTGATGATAATTAAACAACTCCTTCCCTCGTGGTTGTCGAGTACCCCCCCTATACTCTTGTAGGTGATATCGCTCTCTACGATAAGACATCAGATAACCTGGCATGCTGGTGTAGCCTGAGTCGACCACATAATATTTACCTGAAATAAAAAAAAATCTAAGAAAATCACTGATATCAATGATATATATATATATATATATATCTTTCAAACATTGTTACTTGTAGGGGGTGGGGAAATTCCAATTCTGGTCTTGTTATGATTTCCGCAGAAACACGTGAATCATTTACAATTCCTTCCCAATCGGCATACACGAATGTGAAACCCATATCGAAAAAACATGTACATAAGACATTTTGAGTAACGGTTGTCTTCCTCCCTCGATAAGGAATCTGATTCTTAGTAGGGACAGATGCACTTACATGTGTGTCGTCTATTGCCCCTATACAATCCTTAAAAATGAAAAAATAAATTGTAATCATTTAAAGAAACACTTCATGTATAAATAAAATCTGTAAATTATTTTTTACCTTAAACCAAGGAAGGTATTTTGAACGGTTAAGAATTTGTGGTGGAGTTTCATTAAAATCTGGGGACATATTAGCTCTTTTCCCAAATTTGCAATGGCTTCAAAACTCTTTTGAAATGACAGCTATTCGAATCCTTCAAAATATTTCTAATTCTCATAGTTTGACATAAACTTTGGAATACGTGTTTTTCTATCTGAAACAAATCGTAATATCTATATGGATATCCGGTAAGTGCCGTATGAACAAATTCCGATCCTGTCTCACTACGGTTCCTAATTGGTTTTTGGATGATGCGCTTATTCAGTTCATGAAATATAAGTAGAAACAAAAAGTCATTATCAGACTCTTTAGTATCTGAATTTGACTCTTGGCACGGTTTGAATCTGACTCTTCACTATTTGGATCTGACTCCAATCTATCTAGATCCATATTATCTGAACATAGTATATAAGCATAATATATCAACATCAAAAATTAATATGACATCCCAAGACTAAAGTCGCATCATTACAAAATAATAATTGCAACTAGTCAATCCATAACAACTACAAAGTTGTAAAGTAGCAAATCAAACCAGAGAAATCCTCAAATAACAACTAATATAATATGTAGCAAACAAAGTTTTAAAGTAGCAAACAAACACAATATCCTTAAACAACAAGGTTAAAACAGATTTAAAACATCCCAATGAAAAAGTTATATGCTTTCTCAGCACTAGAGTGTCATTCTAAACTCCTTAACAAGAAGAGTTTCTGGCTTGTTTCATAAAAAGTTTGAAGGGAATCCAAACAAAAAATTATGCAGAAAACTGGATCCCAAAATCTTTACACCATATATAAAAAATAATATTAACTATATGTTTAGAAAATTACCTCGGTGAATGATGTTCACCAGTGAAGCACAAAACACGATGAACCGTCAGAATTCTTTGTAGAGATTTCTCGAAGAAATACTCTGAGCTCGATCCTCGTTCTTCGCTATCACTGCGAAGCTTTTGAATCTATCATTGGTTTTTGAAGAACAAAGAATCCTTGAAAATTAATCTTAGGATCAAAAGTAGATGAAGGAAAGAATGGAGTAGACTTTCTATCTCACAAAACTTTAGGGTTTCAAAAACCCTAGCCTTCGAATATACCCTTGGGCTCTCCCTTGAAGTTCATGAAAATCCAAGAAGGGCTCTCCCTTGGCTCACGAAAATTGTAGAGGAGAAAATAATGAATCTCACCTCCCCACGGTTTGGGTATTGAGTATATATAGATGTGGTTGGGATATGGATCTTATCCATATCTTGATTATCATCCAATAATGATCATCTCCCTAAGAGTTTCTAAATAATGATAACTCTTATCATTAATTAAACTCCTAGTTTATCCATAATTAGTTGGTTACAACAACCTTCTATTTTAGGTTTCCTTTTCCAAAAAGGACTCCTTAAATATAGGGATATAACTAACTCTATAGAATCTAGGGATACTAATCAACTCCCTAACTATTAGGGATATTATCAAATCCCTAAACAATAGGGATTCTAATCAAATTAGAAACTCCTCAAAGCGAGCGTGAGCAAGAGGGGGGTGTGAGGGAGAGTAGGGCTTTAGCTACTTTGTAGGGATAAGGTTCATCCTTATCCCTTTGTTTCTTCTTGACCAAGCAAGGAATCTAATCTCATTAGATAAGAATTAATTAATTAATAATTATCTACTAACCAACTCCCTAACCAATTAGGGATCTTGAAGTGGGCGCCCACCCTAGGGAGTCCATCCCATGGGCTTTGGCCCACCAATAAGGTCCTTCTTAAAAGGCTTTTATGGATATGGTTCAAACCCATATCCCCTTATATTAGGTTAATTAAATAATAATAATTATTATCCTTTAATTTAGATTAACATTTAATCTAAACCATAGATTAACATTTAATATATTAATTGAGCTTGTATTTCTTTTATGAGCATCTCCACAGATTGCTCTGGGACATTCTAGCTCTTGCTTACCCGATGTTATCCCATTGGCCCTTAAATAGGAATGATATCGGAATTGCAAGTGACGTGAAAATATCCATGTTGTAATTGAATACCACTGTAAGAACATTAACCAATAAAGGATCCCACCACATAAACTTTAAATTCGATTGATCATTCCAATAACATTGTCCCTAATGGGCCTTAGAGATTAATATAATATCTAACTCATAGCCCATTGTACATCATCCGGGTTTCCAAGACTTTTGATTAAGCTATAAGAAATCATTTCTCATGTAGAACATTTTGAGAAAAACTTTTATTAAGTATAATATATTTTATTAAAAATATATTTCAAACTTATTTAATTTCAAAATCACCTGCACAGGATTTAAGTTTAATCGACTGTCTTACCCGGAACTTGGATAATCTTTCAATTTAATGAGTATGAATTTCTTGTTTGAAATTCATCATGACTCGAACAACTTTCTGATTATCCAACTATCACTGTATCGTAGTCCATCAGGTAGAGAGTACTTAGGTGCAATCAAAACAGTTAGATTACTGCTCAGTTATAAATGAACTCATTAAATCTTAGGATCATCAAAATTATTCAATTTGAATGAGAGACCAACTATTTGATAGTATGTTTCGGCAAGAGGTCTCTCATTGCATGCAATCAGTCAGTGTACATTTAAGCACCCATATGTTGATGTGTAGTCTCCACTACAATAGTTTGAGATAAAACTACATCTTAACAATTGAGAATATCTTAGCATTGTGGCAGCCATATAAGTGAAGTGCTCTGCTTCACCCATAGTTGTGACTCTATAGGGTATAAGGAACTGGAAAACTATATCTGCCTGTGATAATCTGATATCTATTACATAACTTTCCTACAATATATCCTAGGGACCTTGATCGATATCTCATATCGTATAGATCATCTCATGATCCTGGTCAATTACCCATAATGAATTCACAATAGATAAAGAAGATGTCTTTATTAATCTAATTAATAAGAATCTTACAATCTAAATGGCTTTTCTGGGCATAATGTTTAACAAAGTTCTCTCCAACTACGATCGTGCGTGATAATCTTTGTCGCCTTCAAGTAGGCCTCATCGCTTAGATTTTCATCTAATGTTGCCAACACATCACAACAACGGGTAATAGAGAAAGGGTCCTCACTTGCTTCAAACTCATAATTATTTGTCCTTCGATATTGTCTCATACTGTAGGTCCATCAAAACAAAAGTATTGTTCACCTTCTTTCGATAGGAGTATTAGTCCTAGATGTACCCTGACTGGGTTGGTTCATCTCTCTCATATCAACATCAAAGTCTTCTTCCAATGACATGCATATACAGTTCAATGATTTGCAACATAAGTAAGTGGGATCACTTCCACCAGCACAAGAAAAAAGAGAACCGTTAACTTCGAACTAGCATTCCAACAGTTTCATTCATCATTAGAGTCAACCAAATTAAATGCATCTCAAATAACTGGAAATATCTTCTAATTAGCCTCAGGTCTCATTTGAAGTGAGAGGATAACAAGAACGATAAAATCAAAAAAAAAGATCAAATATAGAAAATGAAAAAAAAAAAATTGATTCACAAATCAGGAAGAGGAAAAGAAAAAAAAATGTTCACAGATCTTGCACAAGGTCATGTTCACAGATCATGTTAGATCTTGCTAGAGAACCTAAAAAAATAAAATCAAGATTATGTTCATGGATCTTGCTAGATCATGATTCGAATTCCTTTTCCCTGAACTGTGAACAAAAAAAAAAACCAGAGACGGCAGATCTGGAAGATGGAAGATGGAAGATGAAGATCTCACCACCACTCTTTGTCGTCGGCAGATTTGGAAGATAAAGACTTGTCATCATCGACAAATCTGTCATTTGATGAAGATCTCTACCTCACATCCATTTTTTAGAGAGAGAGAGAGAGAGGGAGAGAAAGATATCTCCATCGGACATCCATTTTTTAGAGAGAGAGAGAATACCTTGCCGTTCGGAGTCGTTACCTGTGATTATCGTCGTCCTTGCTACTCCCTTCACCAGTGCACGAAAAGAACCTCTTGTTTGATTTTTCTTTTTTATCGGGAACAAAAGAAATGCGTGAATGTGTTGTTCCAAGTAGCTCCTCTTTTTGTTATTTGGAAATCATGCCCATGCCATTTCATTCCATGGTTCAGTTGAAAAAAAGAAGAAGCATGCTAAACGGATTTCAAGTCCTGACTAGGAGTACATAGGAGCGACTAAGTGATTGCTTCTTAATGTGGCCCACGTAAACTTTGATACAAGCACTCTTGGTCCTAGCTAAGCCACCACAGCAGCTGGTTCGACTTCTCACTCCTCCTTTAGGGCCAGCTCCCGCATGGGATTTTCTCGGACTTTCCTAGTAAGGTGGATTGCGGGCTCTTGTCGCACCCTCGGGGATTAGTCCCGACCTGAAGAGTTGGGGACACCTAGAGTTCCGAATATATATATATATATATATATATATATATATGGGATACGGAGACATGAAATAGAACATATATGTTCACATATGCTTGTATCCATTGGATTTTCAAATCCAACAATCATCATTACACTTCTTTTTATAAGTGAAAGGTTATTTTAGGAATTTTATTGTTTTTACAAACCCTATCCCTTCTTCGTCGGAGACAATTTCATCCCCTCTCTCCAGGACTTTCTCTCTCTTCCTCTCCTATCTTCTCTAGCAGACTTCAAGGTTGATTGAGCCCCCATTAGTCTGTATTGGTATAATTGATAGTATGAAGCTTCACTTTCTTTCTTCCTTAATGGAATTTGATTGGTGTAAGATGTAAGGCAAGTAAGAACCCAGCATATGGTTCTTGTGTTTTTTGTGATAACACAAGAATCTATTATTGCTTTGTTGATGATGTGGAATTTATATGACTTGGAATGCAAACAAATAGAATAATTTGAGGAAGGATGATGGATTTTAGTACTACTCTCTTGTGAATTTGAGTTGACTCTTTTTCTTTTGGTGTTTGAATTTCATGAGACCCTGGAAGAGGGAAGATTGATAGGTTCTTCAAATGGGGTCCTTAGTAATATTTTGAAAAATCTGAACCACAGGTTAATAATTAATTGGGTATCAAGAGAACCCGACTCGGCTGTTGTTCTAATGGTTATACCCAAACTAATAGAAATGGGTGGGATCCCAACTTAAACTTGTAAAATGAGTTCAGCCACCGCAGCTTGCCAGGTTGACTAACTTCCTTGCTGCCCCGACGATCATTCTTAGTCTTCTTTAACATCATCATGGACACGCGTTAGGGAGGAAGAGAGAGAAAGAAGTTGGAGAGAGAAAAAGACTCCGGAGAAAGGGGATGAATGAAAACTGTCTTCAAGGAAGAAGGAGACTGTTTATAAAAATGAAAATTTCAAAAATGACCTTTCACTTATAAAAGGGAGTCTAATGTTGACCGTTGGATCTCTGGATCATAGGGCTACAAGCATATGTGAACATATATGTTCTATTGCATATATCTTCGGATCCCCTTTATATATATATATAGCAGTCGTTTAGATGTACATAGGGGGCGGGCTACTAAGGTGGTGTTTGGTAACACTAATCTAAATAGGTAGAGCTTATTTAAACATTGAGGTTAGTTGGACTTTTAATTGTTAAATTAAAGGTTAATTGGATGTCTATATCTTTTTGAAGTAGGGGTTTTACCTTTAAAGAAAAAAGTAGTTCATGTCATCTTATTAATTTTGGGGTAAAACCTCTACTTCAAAAAAATCTAGACATCCAATTAACCTTCAACTTAAAAATCTAAAGTCCAACTAAGTTCAAATTTTTAAATAAGCTCCACTTATTTAGATTAGTGTTACCAAACACCACCTAAGTGATCACTCCTTAATGTATTGTCCCGCCTAAACTTTCATATAGCCACTCAAGGTCTCTAAAAAGTGGAGATCCCCTTCTTTGTGCAAACACAATGACACTTTTGTAATTATGGAGAAAGACAGTGATAGTTTTGCAAAACACTTTCTATCCATAACTACAAGACTACCACCACCATAGATAAAAAGGGGAGCTCATCTTTTCCACAGAGCATTGCTTTGTATTTAAATTGTAATAAAAACTACATCAAACTGAGAACGTCCTTTACTATCTAAACTTAAACACAAACACAAAAATCCATGAATATATTGCTTAAACACACACGAACAAGGGTGATGTAGCAATCCCAAGACACTTATATGGCTTCGACGATGATGAAATGTTATCTAAATCAACAATTATAATAACAATTGCAAAGATAATGGTTGGTTTGGTCGCAAATTCCCCATCCATGGTAGTATTTAGTTGAGCAGAACTCTTCGCAACGAGAGTCACATTTGACACGAGAGATGAGTTCTACCTTACAGACATTTAATGCTTCTCCTGCAATTTGATAACAAATAATGGAATCAATACCTACTTAGGATTTAAATCAAGAATTAATATTTACCTAGATATACAACGAGCTACATTGAAATTGGTCATGACAAAGTTGAGGACATACCTGCATGGAAGAGGGCGAGAAACAAGAAGAGAACATGAAAAACTCTGGATTTCATGGTGGGATGAGAGTTTGAGGACTGATTGAATAAAAAAGTTATAGATTGAAGGCTGCAATGTACAAGTGAGAAGAAATTGAGAGTATTTATAACTTCTTAAAAGGAGGACCTCATTTATTTTTTGGACCCAAAAATGGAAAGTTATAATCTTATTTATTACAAGCTTCTCCACTTGGAAAGTAATGACGATGGTGTAATTATTAACATTAATTTGTGACATTTTATACAGCTAATCCTTAGATTTTCTATATATATATTATCTCACATCTTTTGAAATTTTTATTTATCCCCCCCTCTCAAACTAAATATAACCACTCTCTATCTTACTTTTTAGATACAAAACCAAATATACGCTATGGATCGATAATTTGATTGTTTTTTTCTATTTTGTATTGGAGGGTATCCCAAACCCTTGGAGGCAAGGACTAGTCTCTTCGGGTGTCCGTACCGACTCACTCGGAATTTTCCCTACGGATAGCAGGGTAAACAATTTGAATCATCACAACCACTTTAGGGGAAAATAGGCCTCCGGGCTTTTTGACTGGATAAGATTTCTCAACTATTTTTTATTTGGTGTATAGTTAATGCATATTAGCAAGTTTAGAACTTAGATTCATAGATTTCAAATGAAATCAACGAATTTATGATGATTTGAGTATACATTTTTCATTTTTATCTCACTATGTTAATTAAACTTGATAAATTAATATTTATATGATGCATTTAGTGTCAACACTTATGTTTGTCTATTAAATTTTAATAATTTTTCCTTTATTTTACATACCTTTAAAAAAACATTATCTACAAAATGGTGGGGGTTTTATGGTTCGTAACTTGTAGGTTTCAATCAAACCTGTTACGTAAATAGAAGCCGTTTATTTAAAATATTGATTCATACACAAACGCAAGAAAGAAGACCAGCACTTTGATTGCATGCCCTACAAACACAACAAAATATGGAACTCTGTATAACTTTGGATGCAGTGCTCTTCCCCATCAGAACAATACTTTTTTGTTTTCAGCTCTAGAATTGTTGAATTTCATTTCGACAATGCTTTGAAGTATTACCATTAGCCAAAGAAGAATGTCAGAGACTAAGCATGGTTTTATTAGAGTTGTACAGACAAAGCATGTGGTGCAGAGAGGTGTGTCTTAGTACGCACTTCATGGCACCTTTAGGATGCTCGAGGAAACTCTAACTAAACCCCTAATATTTTCTTGGAGGGCCCTCGGATCTAAAATATGAATTTGTGACTTGTTATAATTGATATTATCATTTTTCAGAGTGGGTCTTCTGTCATCTTGATAGAGATAATTCTACTTTGTTGGATATTCATTCTACTATCTTGATCAAAGAATTATAGTTGTTAAAGGTGTCATCTAGGCGATCAAGCCCTCGGTTGGGCTAAGGTAATTGGCCGCCTAGGCAGTCATTATTAAATATATCATATATATATATATATAATATTATTATTTTAAAGGTATAAAAATATATTTTATTTGAATATGATAGTTTGGTCAACAAAAAACATGTTATTTTATGTTCTTCTCATGCCTTTTACCATATAATATGTTAAGATATTTATATCCAACAAAAAAAAAAGTTTGTAAGAAAAAGAAAAAAAAAAGATGAATGGTGTCAATTATGTTTCCCTCATGTTAACTTGTCATCTATCATGCTCAATGGGTGAACCAATTGGTCTCTCTCTCTTTGTGTGTGTAAATCACATGGTCTGCTCTGTTTTTTGCATGGTTGTCATAAAGTTGGGATCAATAACAAAAAAAAAACTTGTAAATGTCTTAAATTCCCTCTAGTGCCTCAAAACTATCATAGACTCATCTTTCATGAAGTTTTTAATAATTTAAATAAGTGTAGGCCTCATAATTTATTTAACTTATTATATTTTTTGGCATAACTGAGAAGAAGAAATGAGAGTAAGAGGTACGGCTTCTCCCTATCTCCTCCTCTTTTCTCTCTATCATTTATTCGACAGTCACAATGTTCATTAATGTTAAGCTTTTTTTATTTTAATTTCTTTAGTCAGTCCTATACACACACTCTCTCTCTCTCTCTCTCTCGTTTAACTGTTATTGAAACTATATTTTATCCCCTACAGTCCCCCTCTCTCTCTCCCTCATTTTGATAGTCATTGCAGACTTTTTTTTTGTTCCTTTTTTTATTGTCAACAATTGAAATCCCTCATTATTCATAGAACAGTCTCCTATGATGGTTCTATTAGAATACATCTTGACAATGGAGACTTTGTAATTTATATGAATTGCAAGGTTATCCCTTATTCAAGGAAATGTTGCAAAGAATTCATTAAGCGACGTCTCGGATGCCTCAGACATCCACGGGGTCTGTCGCCTCAAGTCAACTTGATAACCATGCAAGAAATATATGGAATAGGTCATGAAATATTTGAATTAATAGGCTCACGCAGCTGAACCTACAAGAAGTTTTTGTGGCCCTGATTTGACCTGTTGACCCCTACTCCACCCTACTCCAATTATTTTAGGTTTTGGAAAGTGATTAAAAACTCTCATGGTAGGTGATTAAAAATTCAATGATGTCAAGCATTACATGCTTTAAATGGTCGCCCTACTTGGTGCTTGACACCATTGGATTTTCAATCTAACAAGTTTATAGGTAATCACTTTCCTTGGATTTTTGCCGAGACCCGAAAGTGGTTTTTGCATATCAATTGCTAGGTTTGTCCTAATTTGTAAATGCATTGTTTTGTAAAATAGATTTACAAAGGGTAAATTGCAATGACCTCCCCTGAGATTAGGTAAAATTGAAGAAATCTACCCTCTAGTTTCTGAAATTACGCTAACCTCCCTTAAGATTTGGTGAAGTTGTAGCAACATCCCATCTCCTTTATGGAATAACATTGACCTTCCTTGAAGTTTGGTGAAATTGAAGAAACCTCTCCTCTTCTTTCTGAAATTACACTGCATTCCCCTCTACTTCAGGTCTCTTTTATTAGTATGTCATTTACTGAGATAGATGGATTTTGATTGAGTAGTGATTACAGGACCCCGCAGTTGCCTTCCTAGTGGACTGTCATGGTTGCGTCCCTTTTAGCCCCTTTTAACTGTGATTATGCTTAACTAAATTGAAATTAATTAAATTTTTTTTCTTCTGAAAACTAAGGTTGGATAGATGAACCCAGGGGTTAAGGAATTTTAACCACAATTAATGGGTGTTAAAAGAGGGTCCGTGGACTAATCAGGACCGACATTTTGCTACATAGCAACATGCATGGTCCATTAAACATTTTTCATTTTGATTATGTCATACACTTCTTGATATCAGTTAACTTGGTTATACAACGTCATTTTCTCAAGTAAATCAATGGGATAAAATTGTAAAAGAGCATCATCCGTTAACGGCATCAACTTGATGAGTTTGGTAAGGGAGAACAATATAATTTCAAAAATAAGAAGGGAAGTATTTATAATTTTGCTAAACCTCATGGGAGTGTAGTGTAGTTTTAAAAACAAGAGGAGAAGTTTATGCAATTTTTTCAAATCTCAAGAGAGGTTAGTGTAATTTTAGAAACTAGAGGGGAGGTTTCTGTAATTTCACTAAACCTCAAGGGAGGTCAATGTAATTTATCACTTTACAAATTAACTCATCATTTATCAAATGTTAGACAAAGAACATCAACCCTTATTTTTACCAGGCTTTTCATTTAAAACTATTAGTAAAAGAGAAATGATACCCCCAGTCGCAATCTTCCAAAGTCGCAACCTGGTGGCTACACATGCCAAACAACTCCTGATTTTTTTTTTAATCTATTAAAATATCAAACATCTCCACGTGTTGCACCTATTCTTGTGTCCTGGGAAAAATCTAGAGTTATTGCGATTGAGGCTAGCACTCCTCTTAGTAAAATGATTACCATCCCCTTAAAGATATTTAACAACCTCACAATGCCTCTTTAATTATACTTGAATTAGTTAACAAGTTTTAACCCTAGTTAATATTTTAAAAAGGAAATTTATAAAATGATGCTTTAACCCTATGATGCCCTTTGTTTAGAGGGACGGATATATTCCTGAATGGGCTGACTCACGATAAAGCTGGTAGGGGAGAAAGGAAACAAACATAAATGAATTGATTTTGTGATCCATGGCCAAGTTAATGAACCTTAATCACAGTTAAAGGGAGTTAAAAGGGGACACCCCTTTAACTACCCTTGAACCATGGTTAATAAGTTTTAATCCTGTGGTTAATTTTTTTCTAAAAACTAAAGTGTTGCTTTAACCATAATGGTTAGTAAATTTTAACCAAAACTAAAGAAAGTTAAAAGGGGATATCATTATCTGCCTTTGAACTATAATTAACAAGTTTTAATCTTTGTAGTTAATTTTTTTTCCTAAAAACTAAGGGTAGATGCTTTAACCATAATAGTTTGTGAATCTTAGTCCTAGTTTTTTACCCAAAAAAAAAAAAAACCCTAACCACAGTTGGTGAGTGTTTAAAAGTAGGCTGCGGATTGTCTTTGGCGAGGCCAGAAAGGACTTGTCTTGGGTGTCCATAGAATAGGTGACATGTGGTGGTGAAGTCAAAATCATGGGGCCCATGATTTCGACTTCTCCACACATAATGGGATAGCCCTCGATTGTCTCTGGCGAAGCCAGAAAGGGTTCTCAGGGTTCCATACATTGTGCGGCAACTAGCAGAAAAATGGGGAGAAGTCATTTATTTTCTCCTCGTGATTTTTGACTTCTACCCAGTTGATATCTCTCCCTCTTATTCTCACACACTTATCACCACATGTCCATTTGTGTGTGGAGAAGTCAAAATCATGAGCCCCATGATAGGGACTTCTCCACCACTTATCCTCTATTCTATGGAACCCCGACACAGGCTTTTTCTGGTTTCGCTAGAGAGAAGCCAAGGCCTAATGGGACATGTGGCAATAAATGTGTGAGAAAAAGGGAAATGGAAATTAAATGGGAGAGAAATAAAAGTTATGGGGAGAAAATGAAATGACTTTTCCCTATTTTTTTTTTGCCAACTGTCAGTCTAGGGGTGTCAAAGGGCCGGGTTGGGGTAGGGCCGGGGTCAACCCTAGCCCTACCCTTCCTTATAAGAGTAGAGCCCTAGCCCGGCCCTAGCCCTTCAAGGGCCGGGGTTGATTGGGCCCTAGCCCGGCCCCTCAAGGGCCGGGGCCAAGCCGGGCCGGCCAAAGGGCCGGAAGAAAGAGTGGAATTTTTTTTTTTTCATCTAAGATAATAATTTTTTTTTTACTACACAAACTGTCAACCTTACATGAAAATGGATACCCTCCTCTTTTATTCGGGTTTGGGATCAACATTGCAACAAAAAGAGCAATGACAGAGTTAAAAAAAAAATTTCCTTATCAGTGACAGTCATGCATAATAAACCAAAACATAGTATAGGTAAACAAGTAGAATAATAAAACTATATAGAACAAAATTGAAAATATGTTTAAATATAAAACTGAAAGTAGAGAGTAAGATATGAGAGAAAGAGAGAGATGATCGATGAAGAGCCGAAGTGGTATGTGGCCTGTGCGATTGAAGTTGAAGAATGAAGAGGCAAAGTCTTAGAATGTGAATACAAGTGAGGGTTTGGTCTGTGTTAAGTTGGTTTTTATAAGGTCTTTAGTTGGCGCAATTACAAACATAGCCCTACTTTCATAACGTTAATGAAAGGTTAAAGGGAGCATATTAGTAAAATTATTAAAAAATATTTATCTTAAGATAAAGTAGGGCCGGGCCGGGAAGGGCCAGACAAGGGGAGCCCTAGCCCGGCCCTAGAGAACAAGGGCTTCCAATTTTTTGGCCCTGCCCGGCCCAAGGGCTGGAGTAGGGCCGGGCTTTGGAGGGCCGGGCCGGGTACCCTTCTATATGGGCTTTTTTGACAGCCTTAACTGTCACACAATGTGTGGATTCGCTTCACCAGAGACAATCCGAGGCCTTAAGTAGAGCGTGGAGCCGTGGATTAATAATGACCATTTCCTTACATCGCGAATACGTTAAGCATTTTCCCCTTTTTTAAAAAAATATTTTTAAAACTTGAAGCTATAATATTAGGTCATTTTGGTCATACTGCAAACAAAAATATCCGGTTAAATATCAACGTTTCACGTGGCAACTTCTTATACATCATATATTACCCCTTTAAAAAAAATTGTAAAACTGGAGGCTATAATATTAAGACATTTTGGTCATACTGCAAGCAAAAATATCCTGTTAAATATCAACGATCCACGTGGCAACTTCTTATACGTCATATATTAGAGGCTACCGTCGTCCGAAAACAAAGATAATCAGTTTTTCTAAACCGTCGATCATTCAACTCTTGGGAATCTCAACCGTCCAATCGTCCTCAAACCTTCCAACCCCAAAAAAATTTATAATCACAAATCAAAACCTCTACTTCCTTTTTTCTTTCGCCGGAAACAATGGCCGCTTTGCAACAATATCCGGTCGCAGTTCAAGCCAAATGTCCTACCGCCGGGAAATCCCTAAACCCTAAATCCGTCAAGTTATCATTCTCCGGCAACTTCACATCCCTAAAACTCACCGTCAAACTCGCCGGAAAGACCAAATCCGGTGGCGGCGCGAGCGGAGCAAAAATGAGCACGGCAGCAGCGAGCTATGCATCTGCCCTCTCCGAAGCTGCGAGATCAAACGGAACCCTAGAAACAACAAGCGCAGAAGTGGAGAAAATCGAGAAACTCTTCTCAGATCCTCAGGTGTTCAGCTTCTTCGCTAATCCAATCATCAGTCTCGAGAAAAAACGCAAAATGATCGACGAGATCGCGATCTCCTTGAGTCTCCAACCTTATACGGAGAATTTTTTGAACATCTTGATCGACGTGAGACGGACCGATCTGATTAAAGAAATCGTGAAGGAATTCGAGCTGTTCTACAACAAATTGACCGATACAGAGCTGGCGACCGTGAGTTCAGTAGTGAAGTTGGAGTCGCAGCACTTGGCGCAGATCGCGAAGGGAGTGCAGAGATTGACGGGATCGAAGAACGTGAGGATCAAGACGGTGATAGATCCGTCGCTCGTTGCAGGGTTCACGATCAGATACGGGGACACGGGATCGAAGCTGGTTGATATGAGTGTGAAGAAACAGCTCGAAGAGATCGGGAGTCAGGTCGATTTCAGCGATATTACGCTCGCTGTTTGAGAAATCTGTATTGAAATGGTAAGGTTTTCTGATCGGTTTGGGTTGATTTTGATTTTGATTTCGATTTCTTTTACGAAGTTTTTTAAAGCTTTCTAGGGTTTGTACTTTGCAGTGACTTTCTGGATTGTGTAATATTCACAGGGCCACAGGGTTAAAGTGGTCATTTTCCCAGTCCAACTCTCAAATTCATTGCTTCTGTTTTTGGTGGTGGGGGAAGCAAAGCTTTTCCCCCACTGGTGGTGTAAACTTCACCGCATGTTTGATCCGGGATCAAGTTGGGGGGGGGGGTGTGATGTGATGATTAAAATATCCAGCCAATAAACAAATAAATACTGGCCTAACTGTATATATTTAAAAAAGAAAAAAAAACAGAGGTGCTAAGCCAAAAGATTAGAGTTTAAATATGGAGTAGGATTTAAACTCGGGAGAAAAATAAGGAATATCAATATGAAAATATTATTAAGATTATTTAGTAGTAATATTTGTTGGGAAATATTAATTTAAATGTCGGCAAAGTTACTTCACATGATATATTGTTAGTAGATGTACTTAACAACCCCATCGAAAAATAAGAAACATACATGGATAAAGATATCAATCGAAATAAATTATTTTCATGTATGATTAACTTAAAAATATTAGTGCTAAATGATAAATGGGTTACATTTTATTGATAATTGCTTCATTTGACAAAAATAATAATAAATAAGTACAAAGAATTGTGCTAGCCCTACACTCAACCAAAAACCAACTAAACCAGTTGAGATTTTCACAATTCTAATTCTAAAAGATAACTCTATAATAAGTTGTTGTATTGGGCGGTTTCCTATTCAGTGCTATGCATGGTTCCTCATAACCAAGAATCGAAAAGAAAATGGATGGAAGAAAAACATAAGGAAAAGAAAAGAGAATAAAGGAAAGAAAAGGAAAAGAAAAGAATATTGAGTTTTCTAGGGTGTGTTTGACTTGGGAGAAAAGAAAGTAAGAGGAATATAAAAATATAATATGATTCGGCTTAAAAATATTTTTTAAATAATAATAATAGTATTTTGTTTTACACACACACACACATATATATATATATATATATATATATAAAATATTATTTTTTTTAAAAAAATTTATTCAACATTCAAGCCGAGCCAAACTTCAAGCTAGCTCGGTTTGGATACACCCCTAATTTTAACCTCAAGATAAAGATAGGGAATATCAATATGAAAATATATAAAAGATAGTTTGAGGTTTGGCTCGTTAAAATAAGATTGGCTTGAGCTGAAGCACATTTTTCAAGCTCGACTGATGAAGGATCCCCAAGACCAAGCTCGATTTCCGTTCAGTTTGTTTATAATATTTATTTTTATTATATATAGTACTGATATTTTTATATATTATCAAGTATATGTTATAATATATTATGTATTATATTATTTATCTATGAGTCGAGTATTTAACGAGTCAAACTCGAGCTATTCGCGAATAGCTTTGTTCATTAATAAGTCGAAGTACCTAGTAACAACCTTTGTTAATAGGTTACCTATCAAAAAAAAAAAAAAACCTTTGTTAATAGGTTTAGAGCTTGAGCAACAATAGTTAGGGGAAAGAAGAGCCCGTTTGGCATCGTTCCGGATCAGAAACGATTTTGTTTCCTTGGAACAGTCTGAATTTTTTTGGAATGATTATGTTTTTAGAACTCGTTTGGATGCAGTCAACCAGAATTTGTTCCAAGGAACATAAACAACAAAATCTTATTTGGATGAACAAAAAAACAGGATCGATCATATATACTATAAATTGATTAAAAAAATAGACAAATAATCATCATATTCTTAGCAAAAATAGCCCTACACACTCTTTTTATATAACATAACAAATAATTTGGAATTTAAATCTAAAATTGATAAATTATAATAGTGTTCGTTCATTAAAATAAGTGTTATAAGATGACATAATTTATAGATAAAAAGTCTTATAGGTGTCCCAAATTATACGTTGCATGTTTTACTTTACAAGCATAATAATAATAATTGTCCAAACAATCATTAGAAGTCCAATAATAAAACACATCAGACTACATCCACAGGCCGCACAAATGAAAAGACGACGATCTCGTTTGCGTGCATCGAGTAATTATTGTACCGCAAGATCTATTTCAGTTTCGGTATAATAGTGTTCTTCATAGTCATCCACCTAGATGAATGAATTGTGATGATCCTAATGAAATTTAAATATTATTGGTTTATGATTTTTTATATAATAATGAGTTTTTATTCATATTAATCAACACATTTATATACCTGACCAAGTGGGCACCGAAAAAACCAACAGCCATAGTTTTTTTTCGTCTTAGCCATGAACAATTTCATGTATCCTTTGTCACAATAACACCTAGGACCTTGCATATTTCCTGTTATGCATAGAAATAATATTTAGAAACATCAATTCATTCAACTATATGTAAATTAAAAAGTTTATGCAAAACGATAACAATGTCTATCAATGTATCACCCTATCACACTCAAAATTACAGAAACGAATAAAATGACAATTTAAACAATGTCAGCGTACTCAAATGAATACACATCTCAATCTCTTATAACATCGTAATGCGCTGCTAGAGCATTTGTAATTTCATCCTTAACACGTGTAATTTCTTGTCAACCTTACGTTGTGCCCATCTCTACAACCGTTGAGGGACCTACATCATTGCTAGTTGTATTGTCATTGTTGACAATCATCTACTCATCACCATAAGTAAGAAAATCTCTATCATTTTGCGTATGCGATTTGATGAAATTGTGAATAGTTCATGCAGCAAGAACAATACGTTTTTGTGCACGGAGAGAGTAAGATGACATTTGCGTCAAGATAGGGAATCGAGATTTTAAAACATCAAAACGTCTCTCAATAACATTTCTCAATGATAAGTGATGATAATCAAACAACTCCTTCTTCCCCTCGTGGTTGTCGAGTACACCCCCTATACTCTTGTAGGGGATATCGCTCTCTACGATAAGGCATCAGATAACCTAACATGCTGGTGTAGCTCGAGTCGACCACATAATATTTACCTAAAATAATTTTTTTAATGAAAATCACTGATATCAATGATATATATATATATATATATATATATATATATATATATATATATATTTCATACAATGTTACCTGTAGGGGGTGGGGAAATTCCAATTCTGGTCTTGTTATGGCTTCCGCAAAAATACGTGAATCATTTGCAGTTCCTTCCCAATCGACGTACACAAATGTAAAACGCATATCAAAAGAACATGCACATAAGACATTTTGAGTGACGGTTGTCTTCCTCCCTTGATAAGGAATCTGATTCTTACTAGGGACAGATGCACTTACATGTGTCTCGTCTATTGCCCTTATACAATTCTTGAAAATGAAAAAATAAATTGTAATCATTTAAAGAAACACTTCATGTATAAATAAATTATGTAAATCATTTCTTACCTTAAACCAAGGATGATATTTTGAACTGTTAAGAATTTGTGGTAGAGTTTCATTAAAATCTGAGGGACATATTAGTTATTTTTCTAAATTCGCAACGGCCTTCAAAACTCTTTTGAAATGACGGCTAATAGTTTCTCCTGAATGTTGAAATCTATCTGCTATCATTCGATTATATTCATTGTGACCAATTGTCATTAAAAACATAGTCACCTGTTTCTTGACTACAACAAATTTCGAATCCTTCAAAAGGTTTCTAATTCTCAAAGTTTGATATAAACTTGGAATAAGTGTTTTTCCATCCGAAACAAATCATAAAATCTATATGGATGTCCGGTAAGTACCTTATGAACAAATTTCGGTCTTGTCTCGCTACGGTCCCTAATTGACTTTTGGATGATGCGCTTATTTAGTTCACGAAATATAAGTCAAAACAAAAAATCATCATCAGACTCTTTAGTATCTGAATTTGACTCTTGATAATGGTTTGAATCTAACTCCAATCTATCTGAATCCATATTACTTGAACATGGTATATAATCATAATATATCAACATAAAAAATTAACATGACATCCCAAGACTAAAGTCGCATCATTACAAAATAATAATTGCAGTTAGTCAATCCATATATAACAACTACAAAGTCGTAAAATAGCAAATCAAACCAAAGAAATTCTCAAATAACAACTAACATAATATGTAACAAACAAAGTTTTAAAGTAGCAAGCAAATACAGTATCCTTAAATAACAAGGTTATAAACATCCCAATGAAAAAGTTATAGGCTTTCTCAACACTAGAGTGTCATTCTAAGCTCCTTAGTGAGAGGAGTTTCTGTCTTGTGGGCACATTCATGAAAAATTCTCTCCAGCTACGGTCGTGCGTGATAATCTTCGTCACCTTCAAGTAGGCCTCGTCTCTTAGATCTTCATCTAATGTTACCAACACCTCACAACAATGGGTAATAGAGAAAGGGTTCTCACTTGCTTCGAACCCACAACTATTTGTCCTTCAATGTTGTCTTGTAATATAGGCCTTACACGTGTCCATCAAAACAAAAATATTATTCACCTTCTTTCAACGGGAGTATTAGTCTGAGAAGTACCCTGACTGGGTCAATTCATCTCTCCCATAATAACATCAAAGTCTTCTTCCAATGACATGTATATACAGTTCAATGATCTGCAACATTAGTAAGTGGGATCGCTTCCACCAGCACAAGAAAAAAGAGAATAGTTAACTTCGAACTAGCATTCCAACAATTTCATTCATCATTAGAGTCAACCAAATTAAATGCATCTCAAATAATTGGAAATATCTTCTAATTAGCCTCAAATCTCATTTGAAGTGAGAGGATAACAAAACGATAAAATGAAAAAAACAAATCTAGTAGAGAAAATGAAAAAAAAATTTGATTCACAAATCAGGAAGAGGAAATGAAAAAAAAAAATGTTCACAAATCTTGCACAAGGTCATGTTCATAGATCTTGCTAGAGAACCCAAAAAAATAAAATCAAGATCATGTTCACGGGTCTTGCTAGATCATGCTTCGAATTCCTTTTCCCTGATCTATGAACAAAAAAAAGAACTAGAGAAAAAAATGGCAGATCTGGAAGATGGAAGATGAAGATCTCACCACCTCTCTTCGTCATCGGCAGCTTTGGAAGATAAAGACTCGCCATCATCGATAGATTTGCCATTTGATGAAGATCTCTACCTCACATCCATTTTTTAGAGAGAGACAGATGGAGAGAGAAAGATATCTCCACCAGACATCCATTTTTCAGAGAGAGAGAATATCTCGCCGTTCGGAGTCGTTACCGGTGATGATCATCATTGGATCTGGTTTTTCGTCTTCGGCGTCCATGCTACTCCCTTCACCAACGCACAAAAAGAACCTCTCATTTGCTTTTCTCTTTTTTATCAGGAACAAAAGAAACGCGTCAATATGCATCTCCGAGTGTTAATCTTTAGGTTTCAACCTAAGGTAACATCATTGATTTTGATGATAACACAATAATATAATGATATTTGTGTTATTAATGTTTCTATTGAGTTTAAGTGTAATTCAGTTTATGAAGAGCATTAGCAAAGTCATTCAAGGAAAAAGCATGAAAATGACACCATTTATGAGAAGATTCAACATCAAATCAAGCAAGTCAAATTGAATCAAAATGAAGATATCAAAGATCAATCAAAGTCCAAGATATAAAGATAAAGTCTAAGAAACCATCTTGACCAAAATAAGACAAATCAAGATCCAAGATCAAGTATCAAGATCCAAGATCAAGTTAAAGATAAAGAGCAACTCTCAAGAAAGGTTTAATGTTTTATTTTTTTAGTATGAGAGTGTTTTAAGACTTATGTAAAAAGTCCCCAAAGGTTGGTTGATTGAAAAGCTCAAAGCCTAAATTGACCTTAGGAGTCTAAGACCAAAATTGAATATCATTCTAAGGCCCTAGGACATCATTTGGGATGACCAAAATCATGATAAAGATGAGCCAAAAGACCAAGGAATTCATTTACATCATTTAGGTTTGTTTAAGATAAGATTTTCAGAAGAAAACAGAAATTCTCGTCAACGAAATTGAAGAGGAACTTTAATGCCGTCGACGAAATCAGTCGTAGAGCTACTGTTTTTAATTATGCCTCCATCTCGTCGACGAATTCTCAGAGCATACCTAATATCGTCGACGAAATCATACGGGACGCAGAAAAAGTCTGTAATGGCTAGTTTTCAACAGTCATATCTTTCTCAATGCCTCTCCAATGACTATATCTTTGAAAATGCTATAATATTTAATGTTTTATGAACTAAAAGAAAATTATTTAAGAAATACTATTCATTCCAATCATTCTATTACTCACTCTAGCTTTCATTGATCAATCATTTGAGTAGAAAATCTAGAAACCCAAAAAGTCTGAAATTGAGCTATTCAAGTCCATTCTTTGAGAGACTCTTAAAGAGCTTTAAAGTGATCATCCAGCTCGTGTAAAGAAGCACATTGTGAATGTAATCCACTTTGTTATAAAGTGAGATTGAAATTAAGAATATGTGGATTCTTGTCCTTGAAGCCTGGAGCTTTGTATAGGCTTGATCTTCACTCGTAAGAATATTGTAGAGGTCTGATCCTCACCCGCAAGAGGATTATAAAGGTTTGATCTTCACCCGGAAGAAGATTGACGATTGAGTAAAATCGTGATGAATCTTCTAGCAGGTATAGCATGAGGTGAGGACGTATGCAGGATTGTCGAACCTCGTGATCAATATCTTTGTGTTTGCATTCTCTAACTCTTTCATTTACTTTATTATTTTACATTGTTTGTGTGGTATTGCATAATTCATTTCCCTTTAATTAGTATAATTGAAATTCTGCTTAAGGGATTATGAAGAAATTTTAATTTTCCATAAACCCTATTCACCCCCCTCTAGGGTCCAAACCTTGGGCAACAGTGAGGAACTCCTTTTTTTTTGTTCCACGGAAATCATGCCCGTGCTGTTTCATTCCATGGTTCAGTTGAAAGAAAAAAGCATGCCAAACGGGTTTCAAGTCCCGACTAGGCGTACATAGGAGCGACTAAGTGATTGCTTCTTAATGTGGCCTGCCCAAACTTTGATACAAGCACTCTTGGTCCTAGCTAAGCCACTACAGCAGCAGGTTCGACTTCTCACTCCCCCTTTAGGGCCAGCTCCCGCATGTGATTTTCCCGGACTTTCCTAGTGAGGCGGGTTGCGGGCTCCTGTCGCACCCTCGGGGATTAGTCCCGACCTGAAGGGTTAGGGACACCCAGAGTTCCAAATATATATATATATATGGGATGGGATCCGGAGACATATGAAATAGATCATATATGTTCACATATGCTTGTATCCGTTGGATCTTCAAATCCAACAATCATCATTACACTCCCTTTTGTAAGTAAAATGTTATTTTAGGAATTTTATTGTTTTTACAAATCCTATCCCTTCTTCGTTGGAGACAGTTTCGTCCCCTCTCTTCGAGACTTTCTCTCTCTTTCTCTCCTCTCTTCTCTAGCAGATTTTAAGGTTGATCGAGCCCCTACTAGTCTGTATTGTTGTAATCAATAGTATGAAGCTTCACTTTCTTTCTTCCTTAATGGAATGTGATTGGTGTAAGATGTAAAGCAAGTAAGAACCCAACATATGGTTCTTGTGTTTTTTGTGATAACACAAGAATCTATCATTGCTTTGCTGATGATGTGAAATTTATTTTACTTGGAATTGAGGAAGGATGATGGATTTCAGTACTACCCTCTTGTGAATTTGAGTTGTCTCTATTTCTTTTGGTGTTTGAATTTCATGAGACCCTGGAAGAGGGGAGATTGATAGGTTCTTCAAATGGGGTCCTGAGTAATATTTTGAAAAATCTGAACCACAGGTTAATAATGAATTGGGTATCAAGAGAACCCGACTCGACTGTTGTTCTAACGGTTAAACCAAAACTGACAGAAATGGGTGGGATCCCAACTTAAATCTTGTAAAATGAGTTCAGCCACCGCAGCTTGCCAGGTCGACTAACTTCCTTTCTGCCTCGACGATCATTCTTAGTTTTCTTTAACATCATCATGGACATGCGCTCGGGAGGAAGAGAGAGAAAGAAGTCAAAGAGAGAGAAAGACTCCGGAGAAAGGGGATGAATGAAAATTGTCCCGAGAAAGAAGGAGACTGTTTATAAAAAGAAAATTCTTAAAATGAATTCCTAAAATGACTTTTCACTTATAAAAGAGAGTATAATGTTGACTGTTGGATCTCTAGATCATAGGGCTACAAGCATATGTGAACATATATGTTCTATTTCATGTCTTCGGATCCCATCCCTATATATATATAATAGTCGTTTAGATGTACATGGGGGGGGGGGGGGGGGGGGGGGCAACTAAGGTGGTGTCTGGTAACACTAATCTAAATAGGTAGAGCTTATTTAAACATTGAGGTTAGTTGGACTTCAAATTGTTAAGTTAAAGGTTAATTGGATGTCTACATCTTTCTGAAGTAGGGGTTTTACCTCTAAAGAAAAAAGTAGTTTGTCTCCTTATTAATTTTGAGGTAAAACCTCTCCTTCAAAAAGATCTAGACATCCAATTAACCTTCAACTTAACAATCTAAAGTCCAACTAAGTTCAATTTTTTAAATAAGCTCTACCTATTTAGATTAGTGTTACCAAACACCACCTAAGTGATCACTCCTTAATGTACTCTCCCACCTAAACTTTGATACAGCCACTCAAGGTCTTTGCAAAGTAGGATTTATGGGTTGCCTAAGCGACGTTTTAACTACTAGTAATATATCCAATTGTTCAACAAAATGTTTAGTAACATAGGAAGGAGAAATCCATTTTCTAAGCAGACAATGATGCTTGAATTCATCATTTCAAGCTCCATTCAATCTCTACAAACATAGTATAAAAACACTAGCTAGTTGAAACATAATAAGAAGAGTGTGATTTTGAGGTGGAGCTCCTTCACGTCCGAAAAGTGGAGTGGAGATCCCCTTCTTAGTGCAAAAACAATGAAACTTTTGTAATTATGGAGAAAGACTGTGATAGTTTTGCAAAACACTCTCTCCATAACTACAAGACTGCCATCACCATAGATAAAAAGGGGAGCTCATCTTTTCCGCAGAGAACTGCTTTGTATTTAAACTGTAATAAAAACTACCTCAAACTGAGAACCTCCTTTATTATCTAAACTTAAACACAACCACAAGAATCCATCAATATATTGCTTAAACACACACGAACAAGGGTGATGTAGCAAGCCCAAGACACTTATATGGCTTCAACAATGATGAAAATGTTATCTAAATCAACAATTATAATAACAGTTGCAAAGATAATGGTTGGTTTGGTCGCAAATTCCCCAACCATGGTAGTAATGAGCTGAGCAGAACTCTTCGCAATGAGAGTCACATTTGACACGAGAGATGAGTTCATCCTTACAGACATTTAATGCTTCTCCTGCAATCCGATAACAAAATAATGGAATCAATACCTACTTGGATTACCAAAATAAATACCTACTTCAGAATTAAATCAAGAATTAAAATGTACCTAGACATACAACAATCTATATTGAAATTGGCCATGACAGAGTTGTGGACATACCTGCATGGAAGAGGACGAGAAGCAAGAAGAGAATAGGAAAAACTCTGGATTTCATGGTGGGATGAGAGTTTGAGGACTGATTGAATAAAAAAGTTATAGCTTGAAGGCTGCAATGTACAAGTGAGAAGAAATTGAGAGTATTTATAATTTCTTAAAAGGAGGACCTCATTTATTTTTTGGATCCAAAAATGGAAAGTTATAAACTTATTTATTACAAGCTTCTCCACTTGGAAAGTAATGATGAGGGTGTAATTATTAAAATTAATTTGTGAAATTTATACAACTAATCCTTAGATTTTCTATTAAGGATATCCTATGAGTAGAATGAGCCAATTTTCTAAGGGGCGTTTGGATATCTAAATGAAGCCATTTACAAATTGAGTCATTTTAGAGTGTTGTTTTTTTAAGGTTAATAAACTCATTATTTGAGCTATAGTTTACAAATCAAATGAGTTTGTTTTACCATAACTCTTAAATGATTCGGTGTTGTGTACTACGAGTATAAGGAGTGTGAGATTATTGATGTAGTTTAAAAATTCAATCGGTTGATCATTTAAACTCCAATCCCCTTTTATTTTATTTAAATGTAAAAAAAAATACTCTGGTCACACTCTATAAATCACTTCATTTAGGTGTCGCAATGCACCCTAACACATTGTTATTGAAATCTGGATAGGTTTTAATAAAATAAGGTGTCTTTATGTCTCGTTATTAAGGATCTCGTTTAAAAAAATGTCATATAAGGGCAAGTAAAAGCCTAGAATCGGAATTGATTTTAGAAACCAATCGAGTTGTGAGTCTCTCTCTCTCCCTCCTTCTCTCTCTATATATATATAGATACTAGCAAAGACCCTGTGCTATGCACAGGAGAGAAATTTTTTAAAAAAATATATACAAAAAATATGTTTTATGCCTAATTGATATTAGAGAGAGAAAAGGGCCGTAAGATGCGAGGAAGGTGTATCACGAACATAATATGGAGCTTCGATTTGGTATCCTCCAATTGTCTTAATATAACTCACCTAACATTAATATTGTTAGGTCATAGGCATCGCATCATATACCATGCAGTAAAGTAAGAACAAACCATAAATTTATGACCAAGTGGTCATGATATGTTTGGCTTCGAACTTTATAACTTCCAAATTTGTGTACAGTTTGCTTAAAGCGTAGAAAGTATACAACCCAATAGATATTGTTGCTTTGTTTCTAGTAACTCGTTAAAAAGAATCGTAAGGGCATAAGGTAATCAGCCTCTAAAAAGATCTAATCAAACTCATTTCCCCCCTATATCCAATATGAGTGTATTAAGATTACACATTAAGCCATATTAGTGTATTCTTTATTAATTACAAATAGTATAGACCACAACTGTCCCTTCTCACCCTTTACCCGAGTTGTCTTTTCTCAATGAAAGCAACTCCTTTTTCAACCCTTCATAGTTCATAGATGATGACTTGCTCCAAGGTATCTTAAGTCATCTTGCTCGCTTTCCTGGTATCCTGCAATTCAAGCTATTTTTCTCATTCTAAATTGCAAAAATTTCAAAACTTGTTAACCATGTTCAACTTATACCTGGTCTGAATGAAAAAACACACGAAATAAAGAAAAACTAAGCCCAGTCATCAATATATGTAGTCTCGTTATTCCCAAACAATACTAACAAATATAATGATGCATTGTCAATAAATTAGGAAATTCCTTGAACCTTCTTCATTCACATCTTATGTCCATTCAAGATCTCCAAATAGCAAACACCTTTTTTTTTGTATGCATTGTCATAATTAGCTATAGGATTAAAATTTGTTTTATATATGCATATAGGAAGAAAGAAATAACATGCTATTTTATATATACATACACATATAGGATTTAAAATTTATTTTTGGAGGGCTTCCAGGAGTAAATAGAGACAGTTGGCCTAGGCTCCACTTTCTTTCTTTTCATTAGTCTTAGAGGAAAAGAATGCTAAAAGGATTGATAAATATCAAAAGGGGGAAGAAGTGTTGATCGCTCAATTATATACCCTGCAAATGGTACTAATCCCGTAAGATAGTGATGCAAGGGTCGAACCACAGAGAATTGTGCTTGTCTAACTATTATCTTTCCTAAATTAAATTAAACTGAAGATTGAAGAGTTGATTGTTGATTGATCTAAATTAACATTAAATTATCTAAACTAGAAAATAGCTAAAAGAGTTTGTGAAAATATGGGGAGAAGTCTAGAGTAGAGGAATCCACCTCTAGCCTAATATTGCATCGCATGCAATCATTTAAAGTCCTTAAACTCATAAACATCAAGGTTGAGAGGGACTACAAGTTCCTACTCAACAGATCTAGATAGATCTCAAGTAATTAAATCTAAGGCATGCCTAGCTGCGATCAACACAAGTGATCTACATTAATCTAGGGTTGTGGCATCACTTGTCTTCTCTAAGTATAAAGCATCCTAAAATCTAGTCACTTAATCATTAGACACTATTGCATAACATCTATGATTAGGATCACAGAAACTACTCCTAGATTGATTTTAAACTCAAATTAGTTAAACCTAAGAGAAGGAAAAACACCATTGAGAATAAATATCATCATTAAAATCGGTTGTCGAAGCAACCCCCTTTATTACGCAATCAAATGTTTACAAGAAATGAACTAAAAATAAAAACAGAAATACAGTACTCAATTAGGGTTTCATCGAAACCCTAGAGGGTGAAGTTAGTTCATCCTGAAGGCGATGAACTCCGTGGTTGTTGAAGATGAACCTTCGACGCTTGTTTGCATCTCTGATCTCTCTCCCCCAGCCACTTTCAGATCTCCAAGGTAAAAGAAGTGATACCCTAGGGTTTACCTAAGACTTGTATTTATACTCCGCCTCTAAAAAGTGGAATAAAAATGAGAAGTAGGGCTGAGGGAAAAGGCTTTTGCGCACACGTGCCCTAAGGCAAATGTCGATATACGATCATTCGTAGATGTCCTATGATCGTTCGTAGGCTACAACTTATGTTGATCTTCTTCTTTTCCCTTTTGATTTTTCATGGTTGATGATTTTTTTGAGCTTTCAAGGTCCATTCAATTGCCATGTTAGCCATTTTTCTTCATTTGAACCTGAAATAGAGAAATAAACCAAAGTACCATAAAACAATTTCATAATAAACTCAAAGGAACTAACATGTATAATTTGAGGTGCTTAAATATGTATAATTTGAGGTGCTTAAATATGTATAATTATGTACCTATCAAGTGCCATGGAGGGACATGAGAAGAAGAACAAACAAAGAGAAAAAAAAAAGGAAAAAGTAAAAATAAGGCTTCGTCAATGAATGACAAGAACAATCTTTCAAATTTCATTTTGAGTAACTATAGTTTTGATTGTCAATTCTACAATTTCTGGTCTTAAAACAACAGCAATAATGTGCTCCATAAGCTTTAAAATCTTCAAATATTCAGAAGCTTCGGATCATTATAGCACGTCTTAAATGATATAGAAGGTTTACAAAGCCAAGCAAGTACAGAGTCGTAAAGGAAAGGAAAGAACATTTGTAGCGGTTCACAAGAATTAAAACAACTAATCTTGATAGTTAAGCACAAAATAGAAAAAAAAAAATACCGCCGCCATCCTATACTCATTTGATCTCTGCTTTGCTTCTTGCACTAATGCTTTTACCATGTCATGGAGCCGGTGACAGAAAGTTGGCAGCCTCGAGAGTGTCATAGAAAATCCTTGCAGCCTGATTTAAAGATCTAAGGTTAGTATAAAAAGAAGGGCATGGGACCATGTTTTTCAGGAAGGAAATTTTCTTATCCTTTTTCCTAAACTACAACAAAAAAATGGGAGCATGACAACAAAAATGAAAGTCTAGCAATGAGAGCATGACAACAAAAATGAAAGTCTAGCTTTAATTCTTAGGCTGTAAGAGACACTAACATACAGTCAAGGAATATAGAATCTTGAACCTATACACAATGAAAGAAAACTCGAAAATGAAGTCTAAGATAAATGTACGTACAGTACCTTCTGCTTATGCCCAACAAATGAGCACTTCTGATCTCATCATCCGAGGAACTCCACCATTCTCCCAAGCTTCTACTCTTTCCATATTACCACAATAAATTTAGTATTCTAATATGCTCTTTTATAGTAGACATGGGCTCAAACAGCCAGTCAAATATCCTTCCTTTAGGCCTATTTACATTCGCTAGTTCAACAATACTACCAGACATAACATCAAAGAATAATGAGATAGAGTTGGCTATTGTGTGACATTAACATCAATAGCACATTTTCATGAGGAAATATAATGCGTTGTGATTTCCCACAAAGGATTGTGTGCACTCAGTGAAGGTATTGAACCACTAAGTTGAGTGAGAATAGGCATAGAATGTGGTAGGATGCCAGAAACACAATTCGAAGATAGGTCAAGGTATGAGGAGTGCTAGCCCCAGCCACATTTCCTCCAAAATTTTCCATATACGCAAGATGGGGCTAACAAGTGAAGATCTTTCATTATTTTAACTATTTAAAAAGTAAAAGTCAGAACATGTTGGACATTTGTGGCTATCTAGTTGCGTCTTTGGAAGATTTGCAACTGTGGCTAGCAAAATCCATGTAGATATAGGCCATATTCTCTTGTACCAACTTATTATTCAGGCCTTCTTCAAAATACTTTGTAAGAGGATAAAATATTGAATAGCCTAAGCATCCATAATAGTAACAACCTATAAAGATAAAGATCCAAATATGGTCAAAATTTAAAAGATAAGGGAATAAATAAATAAATAAATAAAAGACAGTAAAAATTAAGCACAGTGGAAGCTTCACGACTTCTTTAATGTTATCCCAACACCAATAATCCACCGCCCTAGAAAAAACAGTGTTCCTTCCACGACCTATGTTGAACTGGAGTATCTGCAAAAATAGAAAACGATTCCTCAGACCTATCAAATTTATCTATTGCTGACCCACCATAAAATTTTTGAGGACACACTTTAAGGATTTAGGTGAATGAACCTCTTGGATTTACAATATATTTCATACCAAGAACTTAACCAGAGCTCTACATAGGAAAATAAAAATCTGCACTGTAAGGGACATGCAAATATCCTCCTAGGTTACTTCCATTTTAACAAACGTTTTTGCAGATGAAAATTAATTTCAAGAAACCCTACAAAAATCTGATGCTCATCTACTTCTTGTCTACCATTAGTCAATATGCAATATGAGTATCTATTTGAATCTAAATATTCAGAAAACCGTAACCTAGAGAAGGAAAGGGAGAGTGATTTGAGGAAATACTCACATAAACCATAGCCGAAATAGATATGAGATTGAGAGAAGTTACCTATTGGCAGGACATTGACAGATTCAAACGATCGACGGGCATTGACGGAGGTTGGACTGTTGAGATAATCAGAGGGCATTGACGGAAGCCGTCTTATTTTTATTTTTTTCACGTAGTGGTGCTTCTTGCACAAAGCATGCATAAAGATCTTTCCTCTTCATAGTATGAATCTCCATCTTCAAAATCTCTGCAACTCAAATGAAAATAAGAAACATGGAACATAAGAAATCAGAAATGAGAGAGGGAAGGGAGAAAGACTACTCGAAGTTTTGGTTCCTTGAGGAATAGAGTAATTGTAGACTTTGGATTGAGGAGTAATGAATAATGTAGACGTTTTGGGAAGATGAAAGGATCTAGTTGGAAGGGTAGAGTTTTGGGAAGATGAAGGATCTAGTTGGAAGGATAGAAGCGTCTGTGAGTATCTAATAGATACATGAGAGGTGAAACTTAATTTGGCTAATTGAATATGGGATTTAATGGAGAAGAGAGAAGTTAGAGAATGCATGAGGAAGAGTTGGACACATGGGGAGAGAAAAGAATGCAAAATTTTAGGATATCATTAATTTATGTTTGGGAATGTGAGGGGTTACATTTAAGAGGAGAAAAAATAATTAAGGGAAATAGTTAACGTACCTGTGAATTCTATTTACAAACCTAAGGCTGGACCAATGAGGTCCAGCCTTAGATTTTGTAAATAGAATTCACAGGTACGCCTATCACTGCTCAATAATTAATAAGCTCATTACATAACCCAGTAAATTAAGAGTAGTCCTTAGATGTGACATTTTTCATTGGATCAACCAAAAGAAGGTTTGTCATGCAAGACGACACATGGCGTCAACCTGAAGGGAGAATCGAGAGATTTGAGGTATGCCACGTGACACCAACCAACATATAGATAGATAGATAAAGAGTAACACCCCTTTTTACCTTTTGACTCAACTCCTCAAAAGTACTTGGGTCTGCCAACCGACTTCAGTGGTTCGAAAATGCAAGTTTTTGATCAGCTTAAACAACGAGTTTTGAGGTGTTTGCAAGGGTGGAAATGGAAGCTTTTGTCCCAAGCAGGGAGAAGCATCCTGATTCAGTCAATAGCCTAGGCTATACTGGTCTATGCTATGTGTTGTTTTAAATTTCCTTTAGAATGGATAAAGGAGATAAACTCGGCGACTGCTAAGTTTTGGTGGAGTGCTGAGTCGGATAGGAAGATTCATTGGGTTAGTTGGGCAAAGCTTTGTGCCCCAAAGGTGGAAGGGGTGATGGGGTTGAGAGATCTCCATGCCTTTAATCTGGGTCTTTTAGCCAAGCAAGGATGGCGTCTTCTTTCCCAACCGATTTCCCTTTAGGCTCAAGTTTATAAAGCTATCTACGTCCCTCTGTCTTCTTTCTTGGAGGCTAAGTAGGGTTCCCGCCCGTCTTGGGCCTAGCGGAGTTTGATTGCTGGCAAGGCCATAGTGAAGCAGGGTTACCGGTGGCAAGTTGGGTCGAGAGAGTGGATTCGGGTGGGTGAAGATCCTTGGATTCCCATGCTTCCCCAATTTAAACCTATTCCCTACCAGGTGTATTACTTAGTAATATCTTCGTTTCAGATCTCATTCATGGCGTAACAAAGCAATGGGATCAACCTCTCCTGGAGAGGTTGATGTCTTGGCAATCCTGTACAGAGGTTGTTAAAATTCCGATTAGTGCATTAGAGGCTCCGAATCGCATCATTTGGCATTTCTCAAGGGCTGGAATTTTGAAAGTGAGCTCTGCTACTCACCTGCTACTCACAATGGGGATTAAATGGTGCAAAATTTGGAAAATTCATGTTCCTCCAAAAATGTGTCTCCTTGTGTGGCATCTTTGTCATAACACGGTTGCGGTAGTTGAGAATTTAAAGCGGAAGAAGGTCCGGTTGCTAGAGGAATGCCCACTTTGTAAAATGCATCCAAAGACTGTCACTCACCTTTTTTTGGATTGTCCTTGTTCGAGGAGTATCTGGTTTGGCTCAAATTTTTCTTTGAAACTCCCCTCGACAGCGACCTTGAACTTTACTCAATGGTGGAACCAATGGACGACACATCCCCAATTCAATTTGACCAATTCTCTCGCCATTCGTATATGTGTCACCCTATGGTCTATCTGGATTCTTCGGAATGATGTGGTATTTAAGGGAGTTATTCCCAATCCTATCTCGACTATAGCGAAGATTGAAGAATATATTGCAGAGATCTCTTCTTCTAGACTGGGGTTGGATTCTTCTGGGACTACTGTTTGTGCGGTTGGGGCAGCCCCGAGTTGTGGATGGGTTAAGATCAACGTCGATGAAGCGGCCCTTAGCTTTGGGACAGCATCCGGGGTAGGAGTGGTGGCCCGAAATTCTTTGGAGGAACTCTTGGTGAGAAGATGTAAACCTTTAAAGGGGGGCAGCAGTCGTTTGGCAGAAGTAGAAGCTATCCGGGTGGGGTTAACTGTGACCTTAACTCGGGGGTGGCCTCAAGTGATCATTGAATCAAATTCTAAGGAATTCATTGAGTTTTTAAAGGGTAAGCAACCTTTACCCCATTGGGAGGTTGGTGTCTTAATGGAGGATATTAACCGTATGTGTGATCTGGGAAGCAAGGTGGTTTTTGAATACATTCCTCAGCTTGCAAACTCTGAAGCCCATGATGTAGCTCAGGAAGCTCTACACATGAGCATTTCCTCTATGGTTCCATCTTTAGGTTCTTTAGAAGTGGTAGTTCCACAGCAGAGGGTTTCTGGGAGTGATCAATTTGTAACTAGAGATTTACCTCAATAAAATTATATTACAAATATTTCAACCCAAAAAAAAAAAAGAGTAACACCCCTAACCGATCTTATATTGATCACCATTCCATAATTAGTGGGTTTTGACCAATATCAATTGGCCAAATAAATAGTGAGGCCCACTTGCACTAATAATGATAAGGCTCAATTATATTTACCTTTTGAATATTTGAGAATTGTTTAAAAAGTATGGGTATTTCGGTTCTTTTGTAAGAAAATGAGAGAAAATTTTGAAAATTAGTAAAAGATATAAAAGTAATAATAATAAACTTCTTAAATATACTAAGTTTACTAGTCTTTGTAAATCATTTGTAAATCATAGTTAATCTAAAGATAAAATACTGCAACTCAGGAGGGTTTGGTATGGTCCTGCCAACCAACCTCTAAGACTCCAACCCTAAGAGCAAACAGTGGTGCAACCCAAACTTAATTCAAGAGCCCATTTCTTAACTCTTAACTCTTGCTCAACAAGAGTTGACACATATCACTAAAGGAACAAAAAGATTACAAAGAATTGTGAAACCTTTGAGGGTCATAAAGATGGAACTTATCAACAAGACATTAACTCTTGTAATAAAAAGGTATAAAGAAACCCGGGTGTGTTTGGAGTCGTGGAATTGGAATTGATCCAAAGAATCGAATTTCACATAATTGAAAACCACTGAGTCAAAATTCCACAGAATTCATAATTCTGTCATTTGGGTGCACTACTGCACTACTTTATATATGTAATTGGATTGCAGAATTCTCTACTTGAGACTAAGAAGCTTATCAGTAGTTTTTTCTCTTGTGGCTAATCAGTATATTAAAATGTCCCTAAAGCTGATCCATGTCAATACACACACGTGTATATCAAAGTGGACAAAAACTTCCCCAAAAAAAAACTTCATTAGCCTCTAAGTATGTAACCTCCTAGTCACTTGTTTTGAATGTGACTCCTCCACTGTTGTACAAAAAATATGGAGAGCTTATGAAATGGAACCGTAATTGACCAACCATAAAGCTAAAACCTCACTTTCAAGCGTCATCATCACTTATAAATTTCTCAACGTATAAATGCTAATTCTAAATCATCCATATGAGTAAGGACAGCTACAACCCTTTTAATGGTTATTGCAGTCCATTCCCAAATTCAAATAGGAGTCTAAGCAAGGGCGATTTATGACCCCAATTTTCCCTTTAACAAAGTAAGAGCAATCCACTGGATTATGGTTCTGTTATGCAAATATATAAAAATATGATCAAAACAACAGGATTTTTGTAATTTTGGGCTTTGTCACCCTAATTTAAATAAATCTCATATTTACAAGCATTTATTGGAAATTTATGAAACAAAGATAGCTTTGTATAATTCCCTTTCTTTTTCTATAATTTTTGTTCCTTCTAATCCTTCTATATTACTAGTTAACAATCAGACTATTTAAAGCAAGAAGAGAAACACGCGAATAGTAGGAAAGTGATAAGAACCACAAATCATGGTTTCAACCGTCAAGGACACAAGACCCCAAGGTTGAAACCATGATTCATGGTTGATAGGACAGACAATCGGGGAGTAGAGAGTGGAGCACGGAGCATAGCAGGGAGCACCGAGCAAAGAGCATGGAGCAGTGAGAGAACGGGATAGGGTGGAGAAGAACATTAGGAAGAGAAAGGGAGAATAAATAGCCGGTGGGTGGTGGCTTCGATCTTATGTCTCAACGTTTCTTTGGTGTGGTTGAAGGAGAATGAGAGGAGATGTGAAGATGGAGAGTTTTGATCGGGTTTCTCTCATTTTTTTTCAATTATTGAATAATGAATATGTCGATTAAGACCCCTCTAGAAAGGAAATTAATTCCACTTATTTTGCTTCTGAAATCACCTATTCAATTCCACATGGAATTGGAGATTTTCATTTTCACTCTTTTTATAATATTCCCAAACGATGGAATTGGAATTGTCGGACATAATTTCCAATTTCATCCCCTAATTCCACAAATCCAAACACACCCTTGGAGATATTATGGAGAATCAGAGAGAGATCGAAGAGAAAGCATCGGGCTTCTCTATTTGAATCAATTCGACGATACGGTGGAATGATCAAATAAGACCCTTCCACTAAGGAATTAAATTCCATAGATTTGGCCCTGAAATCACTATTCCAATTCCCTATAGAATTAAGGAATTTTAATTCCACTCTCCTTACAATGTTTCCAAACGATAAAATTGGAATTGTATGATGGAATTGACAATTTCATCCTCCAATCCCATAAATCCAAACACACTCTAAACTACATTTGGATTTGTGGAATTGGAATTGACCTAGAGAATTGAATTCTATGGAATTGAAATCCCATTGAATTGAATACTACAAAATTAGTAATTCTGTTATTTGGATGCACTATTGATTAGATGAAATTGAACTACAAAAATTTAATTTCATAGTTTGGATAATACAAATAAAATAAAATATTTTGAATATAGTAATGAGGATATATAATTATGTAAGTAATATATTAGTTAAATTTTAATATTATTATAATTTTAATTATTTTTTTATATATACAATTATTATTTTGTAATTATTATTATTTTATGTATTAAATTTGTATTTACATAAGAAAATAATAATTATAAATTACAATAATATTTAATTATGTTAAATTATTATTTATTAAAGATAAAAATTATTATAATATATTATTATTTATCAATTTATATATTAATTTATAATAATTATTATTTAATGTATTAAATATTTGATAATAATTATTATATTATATATCAAATTATTATTTATTATGATTTACTGGCTATACTTCAGTTGGTTTAGGATTTTTTCAACCCAAAATTTACTTAGGTGTTATGTCATTTTTTTAATACAATTCAAGTGTCGGTATTGTTGGTATATGTCAGCGAAGGCCTAACATTGGAAGCTTTGCTAAAAGTGGCGAGACAGCCATCGCACCCATCGAGATTGATCCTAGAACCTCCCTCCTACTGAGGAGGTACAATACCACTAGGGTAACCCAACAGTGTGTGTAGTTTTTATGACACTGGGTCTAGGGTCAAACCAAAATTTTACACAAGCATAAATGGATTGAGGAAGCTAATGGGCATTTCCAGTAAGATTGTTTAGACATAACTACTTAGAATATAATTATTGGAATTATAGTCATTAAAAAAGAACACCAACATAAAATATAAGTGCTGGTTTAATTTGCTAAAAATTCAATTATTTAGGGCAGCCATATATGCCAAGAGAAGAAAAGAAGCAAATAAAAAAGTTAAAAAAAAAAAAAGGAAAACTATTGAAAGAAAAGCTAAATGGAGCCAAGTTTGCTCTAAATTAAAAATAATTATGAATTTCTTATGCTTATTTTTCATCAATTATGATCGACAAAATCAGTTATCAATTATGTACAACCAAAAGTTATTATGTAGGACATAATCAATAAAATAATCTGAGCCAAATGGATCCTAAACAAAAATTCGACACTGGTCAACTTGAACCCAAGAGGAGTTGCCCAACAATAGACAGGTTTAAAGGCCCGGTAAAAATGCTCACGTAGACATCCCTACGGGTTAGACATGTGCAAAAGCTCCACATTGCATCAACTAAAAATTTGTCACTTAGATAGCATGGGGATCAGATAGAGCTGTAAATTGAGTGAAATCAAAGCGGATAGTGGTATATCCGAATTCATATTCAATTATAATTATACGTATTTAATTAAATATTTAACAAAAAGTGAAATAGAGTATTCATATCTGACTCCGATTAAAATATTCAAATTCGGGTAATATCCAAATTATCTAATCTATCTATATACTATTATAAAACACAGTTAAACTATCTCTTTGAATGACACCTATGTGTCTCTATTGATGCCACGTAGGATCCCTCTTCATTTGTGAGGCCACATCATCACAACAAAGGAATATGAGTGGCACCCACAATTTTTATCACCTTTTTTAATTCTTTCATTTAATTCTCCTAATTTATCTCCCTCCACCAACCGCATTTAAAGAGATTTGAGCAGTTTGGTTTTTTTTTTTTTATCATCGTCCCAGCATTTAAATATCCCAACATCCTTCATTCTCTCTTCAAGTTAATACCATGTGTCTGCTGGCACATTCTCTTAACTGATCATCAAGTTAATGTGAATCATTAATCAAAACCAAAACTGTTCTCTCCCATTCCAAACGTCTCCCTATATTTGTCTTCCATCCAAGCTGTTACACTTACACAATAGTATATGGAGTAAAAGTGTGGAAATGTGTGTCATCCAAAAAGTTATTTCTCCAACTTATAACCATTCTTCTTTCCAAATGTTTCGATCCTTTTATCTTCTATTACTTTCCCCAATACCATATAAAGAAATGGAAGGCCAGCAAAGATGGATGGGAGAACCTTCCTCATCAACCCCTTTGGAAGTTTGGGTGTTTAAAAAAAAAACCAAAATTTATCTTTTTTTCTATGTTTTCTTTTATCCTATCTCTTTCCTTTCCCTGTATCGCATTGCTCGCGAAAGTCTCTCATTGCTTGGTTTCTCTCTCTCTCTCTCTCTCTCAATTATCATTTTAGTTTGTTGCAAAAAAAAAAGGCTCCACACCCTTCTCGGCTAGGAAGTAGTTCAGCCAGACAATAACGATACCTCCATAGACCACCACTCAATGCTTCTCTTTCCATTCCATGGATGAAGATGATGATCAGACCAAAACAATGGGGGACCTTTTGGAGTTCGTGGTGATCGGAAACTGCAGCAGATGTAAGAAGTGATGGTGGTGCTCACTGCCATCAAATCAGCAAATTCCATCATTTTAACCCTCTCTAAACACAACCCAACCCATCATCCTCTTTCTCCTTTCTCTATTTCAACCAATGTTAAGAAACATTTATGGTTGGAGTTGTTTAGTCACGTGAGATTTTTTTTTTTTTTTTTTGTCAGAATCGGAGGTATATGAATTGAGGATATAAGGGATCCGAGATTGAATGGGCAGTTCAGCAGGAACCAGGCAGCGACAAAGGTCGAGACAAGCTAGCTTCCCCTGCCTTGAGGCAGCATTTCTACAGTATGGGCTACGCTAGCTAGGGTAGTCCAAGCTCTATTAGAATGTGAAGATGGTCCAAAAATTCATACTGCAAACATGTTGTAGTTCATATTAGGTGAAAGCTTATCCACCATATGTGTTCAGTTTCTTCTTTTAAGTTTCCATCACATGATGTATGAGTTTAATCTCTCTCTTTCTAATGCACACATGGGGCAGAGATTGTGTGGTAGGATGCCAACAATAAAAAAATGGAGGAAGAAGCTTCCGTAGCAAAGTCATGGTGGTAGTGGTGGTGAGAAAAAAATGAAGGAGATATCCATTGTTCTTACATGAAGGTGGCAGATCAAAGTCCATGTACATACGTGAAGGTCAAGATGGAGGGTGTGGATAGGAAGATAGCTGGTTTATCCAAGCCTCATCGTTCTTACCAACTACCAATAGCTTAGCTACTTCCTGCCTTTTGATTCGATGTTTTGTTAATGATGTTTTGTTGGTAGTGTCGTTTGGCCTGACTCCATTACCAATTAACCCATGGCATGTATAACCCATACAAACAAGTGGGTCCTCACTGACCATTTCAATGTTGTCCCTCGATAAGTATATAGTCTGAATGTGGAAGATATAGGTGCAGGTCCTGTAAGATGAAACGTTAAGGAATAAATTAAATTTTAATAATTTCTTGATCAAAAGAAAAAAAATGGATGGGTAAGGACAGTTATATGGTGCAAACATAATGCTATCAACACTCTTTTTAATGGCTCCATTTCTGAGTTTTTTTGGTTGAAATTAATGATATCATGTAACACAACCACTCTAAACGCACACATAGCTAGACCTAAAGTAGCCGCTAAGGTGCCATAATTCAAGCAAACACTCCAAAAGAGTTTGTTTTAAGGAGGTTTGAGAAAAACAGGAAATACTCTGCTATAAACTAGATACACACGATTGATTGCTCAAAGGTTTTCTTCTCTTGATAATTCTAGAGAGACCGGCAATTTTTTATTTATAGGATATGTTTACAGATTTACATTCTATTTACAGGTTTACATAGAATCATTAATGATATGCACAAACGTGAGAATGAGAGAGAGAGGGAGGAAAGTGAGCTGCCATAATTGATCTAAATAGATTTGTTTCCTTATAATGCTCTCCCACCAGTTGTGTCACAAGATCCCATGATCTGTGTGACAAGACTTGCTGAATCTGTTGAAGGGGCCAGATCTGTTAGAGGAAGATTTACTGGCCTTATTGTTGCTCTCTCTGACTAGCATGGAGACTCCTCATGTGCCACATCATTCTTCCGGTCATGTGCCAACTCATCTTGTTGCTGTGACACATGTCTGTTAATACCCTCCCTTAAACTGGACTGAGGAGTAAGCCACAGACCCAGTTTGGTCCGTAAATCATGAAAAACCTTACGGGGTAAGGGTTTGGTGAATATATCGCAAGTTGTTGTTGAGAGGTGACGAAACAAGTCACAAGAGAACCAAGTCCAACTTTTTCGCAAACAAAATGATAGTCAATTTCAATATGGTTGGTGTGAGCATGAAAGAAGGGATTGACAGTCATATGCAGGGCACTGATATTATCACAATACAATGTAATGGGATGATGGAGCGGAATGTTGATATCCCGAAGAAGAAAGGTAAGCCAAGTGAGTTAAGCTGTAGTAGAGGCCATGGCCCGATATTTGGCCTCTGTACTAGAGCGAGCAACAGTTGGTTGTTTCTTGGCACTCCAGGAGATGCAATTGGCACCAAGGAAGATACAGTAACCAGCAGTAGAACGCCGAGTATGAGAACAACCTGCCCAATCAGCATTGGAGAACCCATAAAGATCAAGGGTACTGTGAGCAAACATGCGAGTCCCATAATCTATAGTGTCGCGAACATAGCGAAGGATTCACTTTACGGCTTGGAAGTGGCCCATTGTGGGGGCTTGCATAAACTGGCAAACAGTATTAACCGAATAGGAGAGATCCGGACGAGTCATTGTGAGATATTGAAGAGCTCCAACAAGACAGCGATAGTAGGAAGGATCAGGGAATGGAGCATCATGAAGAAGTGGCTTTGGGCGAGTGGCCATAGGGGTGGCAATAGGCTTACAAGCGTCCATCCCAGATCGAATCAATAAATCTCGAGCATACTTGGCTTGAGATAAAAATAGGCCATGAACATAAGTTTGAACTTCAATGCCAAGAAAAAAATGAAGGGGGCCAAGGTCTTTCATGCGAAACTCCCGGCCAAGCATGGCAATAAAAGAGTCAAGTGTAGTAAGGTTGTCACTAGTAAGAACAATATCATCAACATATAGGAGCAAAATGATAATGTCATCCGGGGAGTGCCGAATAAACAAGGATGAGTCAGCAATGCTACAAAAGAAGCCAGAGTTGAGCAGGAAGGTACTAAATCTGTCAAACCATGCTCGAGGGGCTTGTTTAAGGCCATAGAGAGTGCGTTTGAGGCTACACACATGGGAAGGATGATGGTCATCAAGAAAGCCCGGAGGTTGCTCCATAAAAACTTGCTCATGTAGGAAGCCATGCAGGAAGGCGTTCTTGACATCAAGTTGACGAATGGACCATCGCCTAACTGTAGCAACAGTAAGAACTAGTCAAATGGTACCCGGTTTAATCACAGGACTAAAGGTTTCAAAGAAGTCAAGTCCCTCTTGTTGATTGAAACCTTTGGCAATTAGTCAAGCCTTCAACCACTCAAGAGTACCATTAGCATGGAGTTTGGTCTTGAAGACCCACTTGCAACCGACAACATTCATTGAGGAGGAGCAAGGGACAAGCTCCCATGTGTCATTAGAGGTGAGGGCATCGATCTCATCCACCATAGCAGCCCACCATCCAGGGTGATTGAGAGTTGTTTTGATTGATCTGGGTTCAATGGGAATTTCAGACTGAAGTGTCATAGCAAGAATGTACTTGAGGTTGGGTTTTCGGACCCCTATTCGGCCTCGAGTAACCATAGGATGAGAACTATGGTCAAGATGTCCAATGTTGGAGGGGCTGCATGGACTGTGGGTGACATCATGTGTGGCTGAGCATGGAGGCACTAAAGGAGCCGCAGAAGTGTGCACAACTATGGGAGTCGAAGCTTGATCGGTTAAGCATAGTGGGGCTGAAGTTGCAGCAATAGTAGGAGCTGAAGTGGCAGCAACAGTAGGAGCTGAATTATGTTCAGTTGGTTAGATTGGTACTGATAGAGCTGAATCACGTTCAGCTGGGCAAAGAGGCACTAATGGAGCAGCTGAAGGAGGAACCGTTGTAGAGACTGTGCCAAATTCTAAGGCTGGAATGCTGCTAGAAGACACTAAAGGAGTAGCTGTAGTATGGGCTGCTACAGTATCTAAACCCCAATCAGTGACTGTAGGGGTGCTAGAAGGCATGAGTGCAGAAGCATGTGGTGTCAAAGGAGCTGAGGCCACATGTTCAGTGGAAGTGCTAGAGGGCGCATTCATGACCAAGGGAGGCCCTGGTGAAGCATTATTGTTTTCTAGTGGATCAATCCAATCGGCAAAGATGGAGATTTCCCCATTGACCTGTGGCAGAGAAAATGAATTAGTTGGTTGTTTAAAGGGAAATAAAGTCTCATCAAACACCACATGCCGCAAGATATATACTCGTCCTGTGGAGGGGAATAAACATCAATACCCTTTGTTCTTGTCACTGTACCCAAGAAAAACACATGGAAGAGAACGAGGCTCAAATTTGTTTGTCGTGTAATTTCATAGATAAGGAAAACTACGACTCCCAAAGACCCGAAGTGAAGCATATGCTAGGGCCTTGCCTGTCAATTTTGTAAGAGGTGTTATCATCCCAAGGTGAGGAGTGGGTAATCGATTAATCAAATAAACCGATGTACGCTTCAACCCAAAAGTGTTTAGGAACAGATGCATGAAAGATCATTGCTAAACCCAGTTCAATAATGTGACGGTGTTTGCGTTCTGCAACACCATTTTGCTCAGGTGTACTTGGGCATGAGATTTGATGAGCAAGGCCATGTTCTGCAAGATAATCCATAAATTCTTTGCTAGAAAATTCTCCACCACCATCAGATTGGAAAATTTTAATTAGCTTAGCAAATTGTTTTTCCACAAGCTTATGAAAAACAGTAAAGCATCTAAAAAAAATCAGATTTTCGTTTAAGGGGATATATCCAACTGTATCTAGAAAAGTCATCCACAAGTAGGGCATAATATTTGAAACCTTGAACTAAAGAAACTGGGGCTGGCCCCCAAAGATCACAATGAATTTTGACTAAGGATTTAGTGGTTTCATTATTGGAAGAAGAGAATGGGAGCTTAGTACTTTTGCTCATTTGACAACTTTCGCAAATCTTTGAGTATTTGCCTTTATTCATACTAATAAAGCCATGATGATGAAGATGCTACACAACACGAGCCTGTGGATGTCCGAGTCGTTGATGCCAAATATCTACCGTTGTGGTTATGAAACGATGTGAGAAATTAGCTTCTTGACCCCCTTGACCACTTAAGACATATAGTCCATCACAGTTCATTCCCGATGCTAGGACCTTGTGTGTCATCTAATCCTTATCAAACTCAAAGTAACAAGGGTAATCTGACGTTAATTGAGAAATAGAAAATAGACTCTTTTTAATACTAGGAACGAGAAGGACATTCTTTAATGGAATTGAAGTGTCACCATTAGAGACACGTCCCTCACCAATATGGGATATCCTTAGTAGGTCACCATTACCTACCATGACAGAGTCTGTTCCTTTGTATGGATGCAAGTTAAAGAGTTTACCAGGATTGTCTGTTATGTGTGTTGTTGCTCCTGTGTCAGGAAACCACTCAGCATTTGAGGAGTCAGAGAGATGCATTGCAGTTAGAGCTTGAGGGATGTCTTCTGATTGATAGGTGTGGTTGAATCGTTGCCAACACTTGAGGGCACTATGTCCTCATTTGGTACAAATTGGAAGATCTTTTTGAGGTCGATTCTGAGATAAACCTTGGCCGTCGTCCTGTAATGGTTTTTGAGAAGAATAGATTCTTTGTCCTGTTTGTGGAAAACCCTTTCCTTTTGATGAGAAATGGCTTCCACGCCTTTTGTTGTTGAAAGGTTTGGTATTCTTTTGACTATAAAAGGCCATGGACTGAGTCACAGAGTCACTTTGATGTCCCTTATTGCGGAGTTCATGACTTTGCAATAAGGGAATGACATCTGCATAAGCTGGAACCGGTGGCTTGAGCATCGTAGTGGTAAAGGACTCATAGTTTGAACCAAGTCCATTTAGCAACGAGAAAACCTTTCTTTGATCAGCCATAGGTTTTCCAATGGCATTCAAGTCATCACTGATTGCTTTAAAATCATGTAAGTAGTCAGAAAGAGTGGACGTACCCTTTTTAAGAAAGTGCATCTTTGATAGTAGCTCAAACTCGCGAGCTTGAGAATCTTGAGCGATGGCAGCAGCAAGAGCTTGCCAAACATCAGCGGATGTATTGAGGCCTACAACAAGGCCGAGCACCTCTTCTAAGAGGGTACATGTTATCCAGGCTTTGACGAGTCTATCAATTCGAATCCATGACGTAAAGTCTGGATTTTTGACTCAACCCTTGCCATCATCCAGATCGACTTCTGTTTCTGGTTTTTTTGCAAGACCAGTGATGAAGTCGCCCACCTCTTGACTCTCAATCATTGAGAGAATCTGTTTGTTCCATAGGAGATAATTTCTATGGGTGAGTTTAAGCGAAACAAAGTTCGCAACATTTAGAGAGGCTGGATATGGATATTTTGCTGAAGAAGGTACAGAAGAAACCGCCATTGATCAAATGGAGTTATCCATCGAAGGCTCTGATACCAAGAAAAACAAGAAATACTCTGCTGTAAACTAGATACACACGATTGATTGCTCAAAGGTTTTCTTCTCTTGATAATTCTAGAGAGACCAACAATGTTTTATTTATAGGACTGTTTACAGATTTACATTCTATTTACAGGTTTACATAGAATCATTAATGATATGCACAAACGTGAGAATGAGAGAGAGAGGGAGGAAAGTGAGCTGCCATAATTGATCTAAATAGATTTGTTTCCTTATATTGCTCTCCCACCAGTTGTGTCACACGATCCCATGATTTGTGTGACAAGATTTGTTGAATCTGTTGAAGGGGCCAGATCTATTAGAGGAAGATTTACCGGCCTTATTGTTGCTCTCTCTGACTAGCATGGAGACTCCTCATGTGACACATCATTCTTCCGGTCATGTGCCAACTCATCTTGTTGCTGTGACACATGTCTGTTAATAGTTTGATGGCTCCTTATTCCCTGAGTGATGAGTAGCAAGAATTCCAATCCCCAATGCTAACCACTAACCCTATACTACCATAAGTAAATGATACCCTCTAGCATAAAAATAAAAAAAAATAAAAACTAAAAGACCTTCCCCCCAAGTCGAAAGGGCAATTTAAGTTGATATAATTAACGAAGATTTTTATTGATGATTTTTCCTGATTGTTTTTTATGATGAAAAAATTTGATAGATAGGATGGTTATCTTTCAATTGATAAACGACTGTTGGATCAATTATTGCACAAGATTACTTTATATCCCTTCCTCCAGTTCTCGCTCGATAAGGCACTAAGATGTAAGGCAATTACCCATCTCGCAAACGGGGACTCAAAACAAGTGCGCATAAATTGAATCAATGTATCAAAAAGTGAATTTGTCAGGACCCATGAATTTGGATCCATAAGGTAGCTGTACCCAAATTCGGTACAACAGTGAAAGGACCCATGGACTCAACCTAAGTAAGCAAACTGGAGCCATTGAAAATGCCACAAATCATTTTTGTTCTTAGCTATGTGTAGAAGACACTAATAATGAAGGGAAGTTATTTAAAACTCTCAATAGTACTATCGAGAGGCAAGGATGCACGATTGAAAATCCAAAGGTAGCTCTAACCAAAAAAAGGAAAATCTAAAGGTGACAACCATCAAGTGGGGCCCACCATTTAAAGATGTGGAACTTTTCGCCATTGGATTTCCAAATGTGAGGTCTTGCTCTCGATAGTACCTCCTAGCAGGAGTTTTCCATCACATTCCAATAAATAAAGCAATAGCAAGAGGAAGTGCCATTTAGGTGTCAAGATTCCCTACTAATATGTTATTGTAATTGGGTTTCAGTCTATCTATATTCAATTTAATGATATATTTTCACCTTCCTATTACAGGATTTGGTGCATTTTCTATGTTTTTTTTTAAGTTTCTTCTCATATCATTTCAATGTCTCAGTTTCGGTCCGTGCATCACACGGGATGTTTACTAGTTACTTACTATGAAACCCAAGCAGGTGGGTGGACACATGGCGACTCTAGAAAAGGTTTTGGACACATGTCAGCCTTAGACAATATTTAGATTACTTACTATAGATTGTTTTAATTTCATTGAGAGTAATGAGAGTAATTCCTTTAAGAGGGGAACGTCCCACCCAATAAATTTTGTGGTTAAAAAATGTTGACAGTTTTTGTAGAAGTTAATGAGACGTTTCAATAGATACGGTTTCCAAAGGTTTAAAGGATGAATACATCTCTATTGCTCATGAGGATGGAATGTGGCAGTGGTACTTAGATTACCTTTGCTATAAAGATGTTGTGTGGAAAATGTAATTGCAATGACTTAAATTGCACAAACATTTTACATGGATTGTGATAGTGGTACTTAGATTACCTTTGTTGTAAAGATACCTTTGGTGTAAAGATGTTGTGTGGAAAATGTAACTGCTATCCTTAAATTGCACAAACGTTTTACTATAAAATTTATTCGTTTTTTTATCTTTTCAATTTCTTAATTTCTTTTCATTATTTCTCCTATATCTATAAAAGCCAGACAACATCTATCTATCTCAACTGATTCTTAAGGTCCTCACCATGTTTCTTTCTTAGTTATCTTCATACCACATCCATATCTCTCTCATGTCTGTCCTAACCAGGAGTAAGCGTTCGATAACCGGGTGACGGGGGTCTCTTAGGTTTCCTTTGCCTATGTAATCTTCATCATCTTTTATGTTTTGGTTCATCATTGGCAACAAGGACCAACGCCTATAATTATTCCTCTTGGAAAAGCTTTGGCATATAGATAGAAGAAGAAACCGGCATATAAACAGAAGAAGAAACCAACAAGACAAAAGCCGTCCAGATCCAATCGCAACAACAGTGCAACATAATTTGTCAATCGGTTGAAACTCTTGAACTCTTCTTATATCAGCGTCTTTCGTATATCACCCTCAATGCTATCCTATTCCTACTTTCTCTTTGCTCTCCATGGATTTTCATCTATTTATATTTGTTCTTTGACATGTATAGCAATCTCCTAGATAGAAGATTTAATAGTGCTACATAATCAGTATTTTTGATTTTTTTTAATGAGAGGAATAACTTATTATTATTAAATAAATTTTATTATATCTTAATATTGTTACACTTTTTTTTAAATATTTATGTGCATTGCACGGGCTTTCATTGTGTATGTATAGGAATATATACACTGTGAATATAGTATGACATTTCAATTAATCTTTTATATATATAATAGTTGTGTGTGTTTTTAAAACTCTTCCTTGTGTTTTTCTGAAATTTAATTTCTTCCTTTAAAAAAGGAAAAAAATATTATTTTATTCAAAATTGACAAATTAATATTTTAGCATCATTATACTAAAAAACAATTTTACATGTCTTAAATTATATAAATAATAAATTATTTTAGTCTTATAAACTTATATAATATTTTATATATTCACAATAATTTATTATATAATAGGTAAGGTATTTCAATAATATATATATATATATATATATATATATATTCGTATCTGATTATAAACAGATAATAATATTACTCTTCAAACTCGCTTTACCGGATATTTATTCGAATAATTACTCAAGCAAACAAATCTGATACAAATGAAATATGGATAATATTTGTATCCATTGACACCTCTAATCGAACATGACACCTCTAATCGAACATGCTGCATTCCTAATTAACAACTGCTTGACACAAAATTCTTGTCTTCTTACCATGAGGAGAGTGCAATAGAAGCTAAGTAACCATAACAAGAGCACGAAAGTGTCAAATTTCTCAATGTAGGATAGGGTCAAGCTACCGCTAGAGCGTTCATATATTTACATATATATATATATGTGTGTGTGTGTGTGTGTGTGTGTAGGGGGGGGGTGACAACTGGCTAGTTACCCATCCCGACCCTATTGGGACGAGTTTGGGGAGTTCTTAAACAGGGTAGGGGAGGGTATGTGATTGAAGAATTAAACCTGACTCGGGTTCAAGTCGGGAATGGATTTAAGCCACCCTACCCCCGTCGTTTATAAAGTGAAATTATTATTTTACTCATAGATCAATTCTAAAATTACCTCAATACATCACTTATAATATGAAAATATCGAACTGACCCGTCCCAACCCACCTCAACCCAACTAATGCTCATTGGGTTGGGGCAGGACAGGGTTAAGAAAGGTTTTGATAATTTGAAACCGCCCCGCCCCGGGTTTGGGACAGGAACGGGGCAGGAGTCTTGCTATTAGGGGCGGGCTAGGGTTGGGTTGGTGGCGCCTTGGCCCAAACCCAACCCATTGTCATCCTTATGCATGTATGTATACGTGATGGTTCTTGAAAATTACTTGTAAATACAATTATTATCATTTTCACTTTCTAAACTATAAGAAAAAATTGATAAAACCATTCATTATTCAAATTTATAGTCATAGTAAACAAGATGATTATTAATATATAAAATGTATCATTCTAAATTCAATTACAAAATCACCAATAATTGACAAACTTTACAAAGATCGTGTACACTAAAAAAGGAAAATAACAAATACACCCCACTTAACATGAAAAATAAACACCCCACCTCTTGCTCCAATGATGGGGTGGCCTCCATTCCCCTTGGGTGATGATTGATGAGTAGCAAGAGCTCCAATCCCCAATGCTAACCACCAACCAAGATACTAACCCTAAGTCAATGATATTGACAACCAAAAAAACATGAAAAATAAAACTTTATATAAAAACCGTGCACTTTATAAACCATAAATCGCACTATAAAAAAGTTAAAACCACACTCCAAAAGTGATTTCACTCTCAAATCATGAGGGCGGAGTTGTTTGAGAGCGGGGAGGGAGTAGTAGGTTACTAAGAATAGGCGAGTGTGGCTAGCACTCTCCACTGGCAAATAATAGATTTTTGGCTTTGGAATATCTATAGTGTTCTTGCCCCATGCTTTGAAAACCGGACAGATGAGACCAGTCATTTGAACCGGTAAAACTGGGAACAGCCAAGCAACCTATCCCTAAAATCGCCAAAATTGGACCATTTTCGGTGACAAAAACCGGGAAGAACCGGTCAGAAAAGAAAAAGGAGCAAAAAAAAAGAATTTTTGTAATAAGTAAGAAAAGAACACGGTAGAACCGGAAACGGCCACCCATCCGGTTCGATCACCGGCCCGGTTATGAAAAGGACTCACATTCTAGCCCGACTCACCATTTCAAAGAGGACAGAAAACCCTGCAAAACCCTCTCTACTTCCATATCCAAAAAAACGCCATGAACAATGCTCCCGGCGACGATGAAGAAGATCACGGCGAGATCTTCATCGATGAAAGCGACATCATCCATGAATTCACCATCGATGATGAAGGTTCTTATCTGAATCCTCTTATTCCTTTTTCCTCCTCTTCTCTCTCTTCGTATATGTAAATCTCTCTCTCTCTCTCTCTCTCTCTCTATATATATATATATATATATATCTATCTTTCGATCTCAATGTCACTTGCAGATCTTCCTGATGCGGACGATGAATCCGGCTTGGATGCTGAAGATGCTGGTACGGTCAATTAATCCAATATATTATGTGAATTTTTCGACTTCTCTGTAAAATTTCAATACCTCTACTGATATCTCTGCAATTAAAAAAATCATCTTTAAATCTAAATGATTGATATTGTGAGAGCTTATCATGAACTTGATTTAGTAATCTAAAACTATTGGAGTTCTGTTAAAATCCTATGATTATTTCTCTGTTTTACTGTTATAATTAAGTGTATTAGATTCTACTTGATTAGGGTTTTTCTTTCACTAAGTACTTATTTAATTTAATTAACTTATTTTGATCTTCTTCTTTTTTATGGTTGCAGAGGAACCTGATGATTCCATGCACTTGTTCACGGGTCACACTGGTAAGGTTTCTACTTAGGCCGTTAGCAAAATGCTTATTGAGATAATTTGTTGCATTGTGGAATTCCATTGAGAGATAGATATACAGTATTTTAGTGTTAATCTTTGCATTTGATTTTTCTCATTTGATTTATCACAGTGGAATTTCTTATAATAGCTACCTCTTTTTTCCCATTTTCCTTCTTGGTCATAGGTGAACTTTACACAGTTGCGTGCAGCCCAACAGATGCAACGTTGGTGGCAACTGGAGGCGGAGATGACAAAGGATTTCTGTGGAAGATTGGTCAAGGAGATTGGGCTCTTGAGCTCGAAGGTATGTTTATTTTTTACAGTTTAGTTTCTCCAAGGTCCAAACTTCTTGCTCTGTCTTGCTTTCCATTAACAATCAAATCCATTTTCTGCCCTTAGTCAACGAAGTATGTAGTATGTACCGTCAGATTTTACTTCTTTAGCAACTTTTGCTCCAATTGAACATGTTATAATATTTCTTTATTTCTGCAGGTCATAAGGATTCTGTTTCTACTTTAGCCTTCAGCACTGATGGACAGTTGCTTGCTTCCGGAAGCTTTGATGGACTTGTCCAAGTGTGGGACATATCTTCTGGTAGTCTCAAATGCATGTTTGAAGGTCCTGGAGGGGGCATTGAGGTGAAACCCTTTAAAATATATGTACTTGTCATTTGTGATGGTTCTACATTTGAGATCAAGGTTGAATCCGAATTCTTTAACTGCTCAGTGGGTCAGGTGGCATCCAAGAGGACATTTGGTCTTGGCCGGTTCAGAGGATTCTAATGTTTGGATGTGGAATGCTGACAAAAGTACCTATCTTAATATGTTCTCTGGTCATGGTGGTAGTGTGACATGTGGTGATTTCACCCCTGATGGTACTATGCTATTGCTACCCTTGCTGGCAAAGTTATGGTGTTTTAGTTTTGTTGAGTTCTTTTATAGTTTCAGAATTAAATGTGTTCACTTTTTTTTTCCCTGGGTTTTGAAGGTAAAACTATTTGTACTGGTTCGGATGATGCATCATTGAGGATATGGAACCCGAGAAGCGGTGATAACATCCATGTTGTTAGAGGTATATATATTCAGATTTCTGTTGAAAATGTTCGAGTTTTTAGGTTTACTTTCTTCCATGTGGGTAAAAATGATCTATGACCTCAGATAATACTGGTATGTTTCCATGCTTCTGTGCTCTGAAGCATTTACTTATGATAAGATGGAAATCTTGTTAGTATAAGAGTATTGAAGTCAGAGTAGGACGATGGGAAGAAATTTGTCCTCCCTGCTCTACCTTACATCTGATGGAATGCATATAATGTGTCGACACAGATGAAGTTCCAGATAGAGAAAATCCTGTAGATTGTGGACAAGCACAACCATCGGTGATGAAAATACAAGAACCAACAAAAATAGGGAAAAGCAGATGAAGGAAACCACAGGGAGAATCAAACTGCTGACTAATTTGAAATTTGGATTTTCATAATACATTTACCTACTTACTAGACTAATAGGCGGGTGACACAGCTTGAAATGCCTGAATGCATCTTATTGATATTTATTTAACACAGTAATCATAATCTTAACTACTAAAACAGGTGACAAGACTATTTATCAATGTAAAACATGATAACCAGGATATCGCACACCAGAGGAGTGCTGGCCCTGCTCAATCAGAAAAGAACACCGGACTCGTCCTTTGTTGGAAATTGTCCATGTGAGGGTGCTATGTTGATTTGCCTAAAACATCCCCTATTTAATGTACCAAGATCCCTCACATGGACATGTGTGATGGCGTGTAGGATGATTTTGCCTACTGTCATAACGCTAACATTCTTGTTACAATTTGTAGAAATAATATTGTTTGGTCAACAAGACACTTATAAAGAGAAGAAATCAAACTTTTATATGAAGTTTAAACATTGGTACCTTTGGCAATATTTCAAAGTGAAAGTGAGTGCTTACATGTCTGCTTTGATGTGTATTTACCATGTGTCTGCTATGTTAGGGGCATGTCAGACACGTCATAATACCTTACACACGGCACACATTCATGGGGTCCAGTAATGGATGTTTCCTTCTTCATCAGTGTCTTCTCCTTCTCCCTCTGTATTTCCCTTATTTGATCCCATCTTTCTTCTTCCTCCTAAAATCAGTGAAGTAACTAGCCAGTGATTGAGTTGGAGGTTGGGGAAGATGATTGAAAAGTTCCCCCCCCCTCCTCTCCTAGATATGTCATAATACCTTACACATTACACATATTCAAGGGGTCCAGTAACCGCTATTGGATGGATTTTTCTTTCGTCATTGTCTTCTCCTTCTCCCCTGTCTTTCCCTTATTTGATCCCATCTTCTTCTTCCTCTTAACATGAGCGTAGTAACCAACCCAGTGATTGAGTTGGAGGTTGGGGAAGATGATTGAAAAGACTCCTCTTCAGACATGTCTTTATACCTTACACATGGCACACACTCAAGAGGGCTAGTAACACTAACCGCCATTGGATGGATTTTTCCTTCATCATTGTCTTTTCCTTCTCCCTCTGTCTTTCCCTTATTTGATCCCATCTTCTTCTTCCTCTTAAAATGAGCGAAGTAACCTTCCAGTGATTGAGTTGGAGGTTGGGGAAGATGATCAAAAAGACCCCCCCTCCCCTCTATGTTAACTCTGCCTATGATACAGTCTTGAGACTCTGACAGGGCAGGCCAGTTTTATTTCAGAAACTTCAAGGGAGGTTTCTTCTTTTTGTTTCCATTTGAAGGAATGCAATTGAACAGACTGTTACTGATAACCATTTGGTTGGTCATTGGCATGGGTAAAATGTGATCTATTAAAATGCTAAATGCTAACCAAACAGATTTTTGATTTGGCATACATTTATATCTATTTCAAAAAGACATGACACTAAAGCCAATATTATTTTTTTGCCCTTAAAAGTAAGAGTGTCAAGTGTCTAAATGACAAATTCGGGCCACAAAAACCTTTTGTAAACGGGCTGAGCCGAGCTAATTTAAAAAATGAAAAAAATGCAAGCTCAACCCGGCCCATTGACACCCCCACTTAAAACTTTCAATGCTCTTAATGTTTTCCCCTATCTAGGTCATCCATATCATACTGAAGGGCTGACATGCTTGACGATGAGCTCTGACTCAACTCTAGCTATTACTGGTTCAAAGGATAGCTCTGTCCACATGGTGAATATAGCAACTGGGAAGGTCTGAACTCGCTCATGTTATCTCATCTTTCTTAAATTGCACTTTCTTATGGTTATTCATATATGTCTTTTGTAAATTTCTATCAAGTAGTATTGGTGTTGCAGTAATCATGCTGGCTTTTATTGCCTCACCTTTAAAGAGCTTAGAATCAAACTGCATGGGATTCTAGATCAGCAACTAGTCTACTATTTTTATTTATTTTTAGATTATTTTGGCTTGTGGGTTTTTGTATAGCTCATTAATGACATAATTTTCTAACTTCTCACTCTCATAATATACCAGCGTTACCTAGGGGCTTTAGTTTTTCCAAATTTTGTCGTGCCGACACTTGGACACGACACGACACTCCATGGCATGACATTATGATTAGGCACATGATGCTTTAAGTATGTCGTGTCATTTTAAAAATATAATTGCAAGAATTTTTTTGTCATTGTGTTGTTTTTTTTTGGAAACATAGACGAAATTTTACTAGGAGAGCAGTGGCAACAACAACGATCAATATGCATGTCTCTCTTCTCTTCTCTCTCTTGTTGATCATTTCTACTCCCTATATGAGTATTTTTATAACTTAGGTATATACTTTAAAAAAAAAATGGGAACTGGTGATCCCCCTTTTTTTTTAATTATTATTGTTATTTAAAAATTTTGAGTTATAATATATATATATATATATATATATATATATTTAATCATTTTTAAAAAATTGTATGTCTGTGCCGCCATATTGGGATTTTTAGAACTTGCTGTGCCGAACACCCCTAGACACTTGGCCACTTGACACTCGTACCACGCGCCTAGGTAACAATGTAATATAGTCATTTCCAGTAATAAGGAAACTTACAAGAGGATCATATCCCAAACCATACAGACTTGATTGCAATAATTGGCTATCTTAATTGAGGAAGGCCAGTATCATCTTACAGTTGGTCATGTATTCCCAATTTAAACCAGATATATATATATTATGGAGGTTCTTTCATATCTTAAAGAAACTAATAAGCAATACTAAATATTGTCTGGCCCTAGCGATAATATTAAAAAAAATGTAATGTTTTGTCTGGTGTTGGTGGGTTGAATGAATTCGTGAATGATTTTGTAGTGGTTAATATTGTCCTTGATAGGATCTTTAGAGTATGTTTTCATTGTATGTTGTTTTTCAATTTGGATATCACCACCTTTTTTACCCTATCAAATTATTTCTGGAGAAGCTAGTGAGAGAAGCAGCTACCACGGCTGGCTTCTTGGTACAGATTGAAAGCCTGCTGTAGCTATCACGCCAAGCTTCTGACGTTTCCAGAGCTTGTCCACCAGGACACGGGGGCAGTAGTTGGCTGATTATAGGATGGGTGCATGTGGCATGTTTTGGCTGTTGGTGGAGATACCTGCTTGCTAGCTTGATGGGAAATAGCACAAGGCATGAATAATGGCATTGCTTGTTGCAGCCTTGCAGGAATACTACAGGGTTCTCTACTTGCTGCTTAACATTTCAAGCTAATGAGTTAAGCAGTGCACTGCCACTAATATGTAGGTTAATAACACAGTTGCGCTCTGGGCACCACTCGGGGTTGCATGTCTGGCAGGCTGGCAGCAGATTGTTACGACTATGAGTGGCCAAAATACAGGTTTTATTTGCTTTTTGCATGAAGAAAATTTCCACTGATGGCTTAAAACACCTTATAATGTTCAGACCTGGCTCTTCAAGTTTTACACTCCCAGACCCAAAAGAAAGGCCGGTGAAAGTCCAAGTGAAGCCCATAAGCTGGCCCATGAGATGATCTCACCAGCACTTGCTTGGGCTTCTTTATTTTTTTAGTAGGCTTTCTAGTTTCTATTCTGTCTTAAGGTGTGGCAGCTAGGAAATAATCCAACTCACTTTACAAAGTTAGAATCAGAAATAGTTGTTCTTTCATTAGTAGTTTCTGTTTTGAGTTTAATAACTTTGTCAAAATAGAAACTCTGTTTTAGAATTTAAGGAGCTCCCCCCTTACCTATAAATATACATGTCATAATGCCTTTATCAGTTGAGTTTGGGTCAACCTGGCCTTTGCCTCTCCCATCCCGCAGAGGGGGGGGGGACTTTTCATACTTTGTTTCTCTATATCTGTTTTGTGTTTATGTTCGTATAAACTCTCTTTTTTTTGTTGTACTTCTCTTTTGATTAATATATCTTCTTCATTACCGATCACTCCTTCTGTCCTTGACGGTGAAGTAGTTGAAATACAGCCTTTTGGTCAGAGGGTCAGGGGTGGTGTGCTCCCATAATCTTAAACCAAAAAAAATGCCTTTAACAATTTATTGCACATGAGCTTCTCAATCAGTAGTTACTCCCCTGGATTTTGTGATTGATGAGACTCCAGTTATTGAAATCTCAACTGAGGGTGAAACTCAATCAAGAAGATCTCTTAGGCTGTGAAAGTGAAACCCAGCCATATCCTTTCCCAATCGATTCTAATGTACCTTTTGTTTTCCGCACAATTGTTATTCAATCAAATTAACCTTATCTCTCTATTACCAACCTAATTTAGAGCTTTAGATAAGCTCTAAAGCAGTTTGAATTGACTGATTCAATTGTTGATTAAGTACCTCTTTTTAGCACACATCCTAGCTATTATATCGCATGCTGACAACAATTGTCCCTAAATATCCTATGAACTTCCAGCCGCTTCCCCCTCTCAATTTGATCCTCTGTTCTAGTCCTATGCCCTGATTTGATCTGTCTCTAGAATTTAGAAACCCCCACCACCTGTCCTACATCAACTTGTTTATGCACTCTAAATATGTTATTTTTCATTGTTCCTATTAACAAAACAAGTGCTGGAATCTTTGATTCCCAGGTCTCTAAAGAACATAACTGTTAGATCCTTCTATTTGATAAAAAGTTTTGTCAAAACAGAAATCCAGCTGTAATTTTTCCTTTGAAATCGCACATTTGTGCCCATGAAATTGTGAAATTTAAAATGGACTGATCAATACCTATGCAAGGACCATGTAATCTTCATGCCAACAAAAATCGACTGTTCCACCTATCTCTATGTGCCCTTGACTCACTTGGATGGGATATTATCCATCTGCACGTAATAGCAGACATGTGCAAGTCCTTCTAAGCAAATTTCATAATGGAGATTTCATTAACATGGTTGTTAAATCCTTGCGATTTGCGATTCAAATTTTACAATTTGATTCGAATCCTAACCAAAACGATTCAAATCGGAGGTGAAAATCTTAATTGGGTAAATCTCAATTGATTTTTTATTCTGATTGCGATTTGCGATTCAAATCGTACGATTCGTGCAATTCAAGCGATTAGTGCGATTCAGACGATTCGAGCACGAAACCCCTTTTACGGACCAATCCTTTAAAAATATTTTTTATTATTTTTATTTTCTAAATGTACATTATATCTTTTAAGAAGAGAGAAGAAACAAGAAAACTTCTGTTACGGACATGGCAAAACCCCTTCTCTCTGTTGCTGACATGTTGTGAAACGAAATAAAATTAAAAATTAAAAAAAAAAAAAAGGAGGAAGAAGAAAGATGATAGAGTTGGATTTTGGGGAAACTTGATAGTGTCCTTGATAATTTATTTTATTAGTCTTTTTAGTTGTACAAGTCTTTTGATACTTACTCTCATACAACATGATTATATGAGTTTACTTTTGTTGATTTATCTTTAATGATATTGGTTTTTTTTTTTTTGGATGGAGTTCATTCGTGTTTTTTATAGTGTATGCAATGAAATGTTCATTATTTTCTTTTATCAATAAAAATTAATGAAATCTTTTGTATAATAGATTATTTTATTTTTCTGATTTATTGAGTTTTTTTTTTTTGCATTTTTTAACCATTTTTAAAAAAAAATTGGATTTGAATCTTACGATTTACGATTTAAATCCCGATTTGAATTGAATTGGTCCTAAAACGATTTTATGATTTGATTACGATTTAACATCCTTGTCCACAAATGATAACTAGCAATTCTAGATGTTGCAAAATGGATTCAAAACAAACTGCTATTAGAAAATTATAAATTATGTAATTCACCTCATTAATCGTTTGAAAACCTGTAAATGAATTTACAATACTAGCCACTTTGTTTGGGACTGGACGTCCCTTGTCCAGTCCCAAACAAAGTGGCTAGTATTGTAAATTCATTTACAGGTTTTCAATCGATTAATGAGGTGAATTTCATAAAATATATATATATATATATATATATATATATATAATATTTTTCTAACATAACATGATCAATGTCCTTGGTGGTAAACAATGAATTCAGGTTTCTAACAAGGCTTGAATTATTATGTTCTCGGATCTTCTTTTATTCTATGAGCAACTCAAGAAAGTCTATAAAGGCATAGATCTTCACACTATTACTCGCTTTCATACAGTTCTTGATTATGCGCAGCATCTCATGTTGGTAACTTAATTTGGTACCTGAAAAAGGGTAAGGGAAAGGAACTCTTCTAGACTCAAGTAATTCAAAGTGGCATAGGCATTCCAGCCTTTAACCTGCTTACCCAAGCTTCCTGATGATAGGTCAATTCCAGCAATAGAAGAAATTCCTCCCCTTTGAACCTTCTTATGTCCACCCCGATTGATTATTTTTTCCATCGGCTATTAGTTAAAAGTTATAACATAATCTGATATGTTTCTGCTGTCAATACTTATGCCTAGGGATGACCCATATTCCTTCTCTTAACGGCTGAATAGTGGAATGTTCTTGTCAAAGTTTAGAGGATATCTTAGTTCCAACTTTCAACTCACCACACACAAAACAAATAAACACTTGCTTCATGATCATTGTGTGCGTCAAACCTTATGCTACCTGTGGAATCACTTGTAAGCCCAGCGGAAGAGCAAAGGAGAAAATATGCGAAAACATCACCTGATCGGCAAGTGTGATGTCAAATGGCTCAATATGGCGTTCAAACACATTTTGTTTAGAAAATTCCCTAGAATGGCCATAAGTTTTCAGCATGCTGAGGTGAAGGTTGTTACAATGTAGTCAAAGCGTCCTGGCGACACCTAGGCGTTGCTTAAGCGATGCCTAGGCAACCAAAATTTATTTATTTTGTTTATATTATATAATGTTATATAAGAATTAAAGAGTGCCCGTCTAGATCATGATCTAGGTGATAGGGGTCCTGGCTAGGCGAGGCGGTGGCCTAGGTGTTGCCTAGGCAACATTTTGACTACACTGGGTTGTTAAGGTCTTATGATATGAATTGTCAGTTTCAACAACTTGGGCCAAGAATGGAAACTGTAAGAGAGTGGATGATGGTTTGGTATGATCAACTAATTGAACAAAACATGCCTTTGTTTGATTTAGAACTTTCAGTTGTGCTTGTTTATCAATTTTTGAGTTTATCTATCTTTTTTCTGTTTACATTTTACTTCTCTTGCTTTTTCAGTAAAATTAGTAAGTTGCCTCTCAACAACTTTTTGCATATGCAAACACTCATCTTCTTTTAGTATCATTGTCAATTTATATTCTTGTTATTTTTATCGAAAATAAGTAACAAGTACACTGATTGGTCACTCAGATTCCACTGCACTATGCAATCCAGAACTTTAGATTATTAAAGGGCAGGTTTAGCTCTGATTTATAGCTGGGTGTCTAATAGAAATTATTGCTAACGTTCACAGGTGGTTAGCTCTCTGATTGCTCACTCAGATTCCATTGAATGTATTGGACTTTCACCAAGGTATGGTTAATCTCATGGATTATCATTTATCCATCTCTGAACATTTGAAATTTTTAGTACTATACCTAAAGGAACTCAGATTCCATAGCATTTATAATGGTTACTTTTTAGGTCATAGTCATTGAAATGTAATATGTGGCGCTTTATACCTGTTTTCTCAGTTCTGGTGCACTTTACATAACATTGCAATAATAATTGTTTTGTAAATTGGGATGAACGAATAAGTTCACTTTTAACAGACTAATGTAAATTTGACATCTAACTTTTTTTCTAAATTAGTAGATATCTGATTTTTATGTAAATAACTAAGATCTATGTCCCATCAAGATAAGGTATAAATATTGATCGATTGACAATCTTTAAGAAACTTCCCTATCCCTATATCGGTGTAACAAAAAATTCTGAAAGGCAATTTATGTAATTGCCCCAATGAACTGTCCAAGTATATTCTTTGTGATTGTTTAAGTCATAGTTTCTTTACCTTTAAGCACTTCCTTCTTGCCTTGTTGAATGCAACAGCTCAAAAATGTGATCTTAGGGCCAATGGGAACATGAAAAACATGGACAAATGGACAAAAATAGAGAAATCTTTCCAACACTTGCATGCTTACTACATAGGCTAGCGTTGTTGCTATTGGTGCTCTACTTGCAAACAAAAAGGCGAGGGACTTTTTTCGACCTTTTTTGGGAGATTGCATGGTACAAGGATTTTCATTCTCAAATACAAAAGTCTGCTCTCTTTGAGAGTCACTTGGGTTAACCATGGCCCGCTCTTCTTGAAAGCCATCTGCTCTTCTTCCCGAGTGCCACCCGCTCTCCTTAAGAGCCACCGGGTCTCTTCCCCCAAGCCCTGAGAGCACTACTCACTCGCAAATCCTTAGCCATACAATAAGGCTGAACCTTATGCCTTTTTATAGGGTCTTAGAACCTAAATCTAAGTCCTAAACTAATTAGAATTTTCGTAGATTCTAATCCCACGAGATAATTTTATAATACTAGAGTTTTACATCAAATCGAATTCTAGACAAATACCTAACATTTATGAAGAGAAAGAAATCTTCTGTCCAGGCTAACTAAATTATGCAATGTCATTGACTGCTTAGTTGGAATAGAGAAAATCACCCTTTAAGAACTCAGTTGAGCAATTTCACTTCATTGCCTCTGATTTGTGTAAAGGCATCCGCTGAAGTCATTAACCTATTGTCATTTACAAAAAAAGTTGGGCTTATATTCCAGCGTGTATCACAGGGCATTTTCTTCACAAAATTTGATCACTTCTATTCATTGGTTTTTCTCAAGTCTTCACAGTTCATTCTTATACCATTGGCTTTTCCCACTTTGGGTGGGCCATACCCTATACCAAGTCGAAGGGAAGATAGCGATATTAAAATGATAAATAGCAGAAGTATGACACATTAAATGAACAGAAACATGCATACATTTATTAGAAGATGTCAGCTTCCCAAGTTGGTATATCTGTGATCTGACAGAGCTTGTTCTAGAACTATCTTCACCTGCTAATAGGGCAGCAATAGGGTTGGTTCAAAGTTCAACTTGGCACTTGTAACCTTGACCTGAACCCGGAAAAGAACTGGGTGGGTGGATTTGGACTTGCCAGATTGCATAGATGTTGTTGGGCTGGATCATGTCAACTTTGACCCAATTTCTCTGCCCTCAATATAAACTGAAAGTTGGTCGAAAATGGGGAATTCCTATAGAAATTTCTACCCCTACCCACAAATAGTAGTCTCTCCAAATGAGGTAACATTACTGGACTATGAGTCTTTGTTTCTCTGGATTAACGTCCGCTTGTTTCATTCAATATGTGAATAGCTATATCAATTTATCAAACCCCGAAAGCTTGAGACCTCATGGTGGTTAGATTTACTTCCGTCTTCTTGATCTCAATGTTCTTTCAGGAATCGGTGATCAAAATGCATTGATTGTTCTTATTGTTGCTGAAATTGGCATAAATTATCAACAAATGCAAGAGCCACCATTTTTTTTAAAGTTCCATTACTGTTAAATCTTATGATTTACGATTTGAATCCTATGATTCACATCAAATCTGAATCTAAAGGAGTTGCATGGGTATTTCCATGTTCCTTCCTCGGCTTCTTATCTTGTTGGCATTCAGCCTCGCTGTGTTTCCTGTTGGATGTTCTCTAGGTGCTCCTTCCAGAGGCAATCTCTTGATCCATCTAGAAAGAAAGGAACATGCCCATTTTCATAGATGCATCTCTTTCAAAACCTCCTGCTTGACTGGACTTTAAAGATGACTTTGAAGTGCTGGGGGTTTCGAGCTTGCTTGTCTAAATTGGGGTTTGGATGTTCTATTCGGATCTTTTCGGTTAAGGTTTTATGCTTTTGTTTTGCCATTGTTTTCTCTTTGTGACCTTTGATTCACTTTTTGTGAATCTGGGTTTTCTCTGTGTATTCTCATGTTCTTGAATGAATTTCTGATTACGTATGAAAAAAAATTCTAAAGGACCTGAATCCTGTATTAATTTCATATTGAGAAACATCTAATGAACATTTAACTTGAATCTTACAATTCACAATTTGAATCCTAAATCCTTTAATTTGAGTGGAGAAAAAAGTGTTATTGTTTCATGAGAAATAATGAACACTCTTTCCTTATATAGATGTCATCTACTGTATTTTATTATATACTTATATATTTATTTTATACTAGTCAAATACTTGTGTTAAGTGAAACTATTTTATAAATGCTCGTGTTTGCCAAATACAGTATACAATTTGGGGCATGGGAAGTTAAAAGAAAAAACAACGAGAAGGTAAATCCTATTTGTTTTCCGACACTGAGTTGGATGATGAGTGGATTATGGAGAAAGAAGTTCTGTTCCTCCCTGCTTATCCAAGTTTGTTGGATATTAATAAGGTTTCCGAAGAAGAGCTAGTAGGAAACCCTGGTGAGAATCAAACTCAGAAGCGAAAAAATTTGAGTTTGTATTTTATACTTTATGGTTTCGGAAGATTCTGGTAATTTCTTAATTTTGTTGTTTGGACTGCTGAAATTCCATTATGGAGGAGGGGAGTAAAGAGGGAGAGTTAATTGAATTTGAAAATGAAGAAGCACTTGATGGGAATGGGGAAGACGGAGGAGATGAAGATTCAAGATAGACATACCATATATGGATGACCCAAATGATGACATGGGGGATAACTGCATTATCACTTAAACGACAAAAACCTAAAAATTGGGTTTCTTATATAGTTAATAGCTTTATGAAAGACCTTTTTGGTTAATGAAATGGCATAGGAATTAGTTGAAGTTGGTGATATATTTGATTTTCATCTTTTGTACTAATATGAATGGTTTACATGCAATGCTAATATTTTGCTGTGCAAAGACAGATTTTTAAAATATATATATATATGAAGGATCATTAACGATTTGGGCCTTGGGGATATTTGACTTCTTAGATTTATTGAATGTTATTTTATTTCTTAGTTTTTAAAGAAAAACATTTATGAATCTTACAATCTGAATACTGATTTGATTTAAATCCCACCTCTTACAAATTCTTCGATCCGATTCAATTTTGACAACATTAGATAGCTCTTAACATGTGAAAAGGAGCAAAGATGGAAGACCTGATTTAGGATTTGTTTTCTCGAAAAGTTATTCTTTTTCCCCCTATAGGACTGAAGAGGAACTAATGGTACAGATGTATTGTATTCATTTGTTAAGGATTGTATAGAAATGTTGGTGTTTGTTTCATCAAAGATGCATACCCTATTAGTATTTATAACTCTTGAAACCGTGCCTGTAGCATGTCAAGCTTGAGCTTGAGAAGGGCCTCCTCCACAAATGCTCTCTTGAATCTTTTAGCTTAAAAATATTCTCATTGTCTCAATTTTGCATCACAGCTCCCCTTGGGCTGCGACAGGAGGCATGGATCAGAAGCTCATCATTTGGGATCTGCAGCATTCATCTCCACGCAGCACATGTGACCATCAGGTCTGTTGGGGCTTGGTTTCTCAAGGACTGGCTTACTCAATTCTAGGGTCCTGAGAGTTTCAACATTGATTTAACATATTGATTATCTTCTTATGATCAGGAAGGTGTAGCATGCTTGACATGGCTAGGTGCATCTAAGTACATAGCCACTGGTTGTGTAGATGGGAAAGTACGAGTGTGGGATAGCCTATCTGGAGATTGTCTAAGAACCTTCAGCGGGCACTCTGATGCTATCCAGTCTCTGGCCGTCTCTGGTAGTGGAGAGTTCCTTATTTCGGTTTCCTTGGATGGAACTGCTCGAGTATTTGAAATTGCAGAATTTCGATGAGGAAAGCATATGTATCATACCCATTTGGTTATCTGGATCTTCTCTAGGTATCTGTTTTGGTTAAATTATACATTAATGATATAAGAAAGGAAATTGACCAGGATATGTAGGTATTTCATTTATACAGCATGATCTTGAGTCTTCGGACATAGCTCCTCTTCATAGACAAACAAAAAGAGAAAAAAAGAAAACACGGAATTGTCTATATTTTTGACAGCACAGGTCTCGATTTTTTTTTTCTTTTTTTGTTCTTTGTTTTTCTTTTCTCTTTTTGGGTGTGGATAGTCATGGTTTATACACCAGACTTTAACTAATTAGCTGCAATGGTACAAGTATCATTGTTACTGATTTAGACTGTCTAATTTCTTGTTCAAATAGCTATTCGTTTGGATGCGTGGAGAGCCTTGGTGAGATTAACCATGGCGTCTTATTCTATTGTCTGCATAACTGGTGTGTATATTTGGGTCATCTGCCACATAGATGTGATGTTCCTGAGAATGATGCAATATTCCTGAGGAGAACAAAGCTTGGTTTCAAAGCAGTTGTCAATATTGTTAATGGGCGTTTGGATTGGATTTTATTATCCAAAAATCAATTTTGATAAAATTGATTGTGCGGCGGCATTTGGATTGGATCTTTTTGGCCAAAGATCAATTCTGATAAAATTGATTGTGTAGAAATTCATGAACAACTAATCATTTTTTCAAATAATAGTGTTCAAAGAATACGAAGATGAGAGACTCGAGCCGAACACTATTATTTGAAAAAATGATTATTTGATCATTAATTTCTACACAATCAATTTTATCATAATTGATTTTTGACCAAAAAAAATCCGATCCAAACACCCCAATAGAAATTAATTGTCAAATAATCACTTTTACAAATAATAATTGTTCGGGGAATATGAAGTTGAGTCTCAACTACGTATTCCCCGAACACTATTATTTGTAAAAGTGATTATTTGACAATTAATTTCCACGCAATCAATTTTATCACAATTGAATTTTGGCTAATAAAATCTGATCCAAACGCCACATTGTCGTGTTATGCGCGTGGGCAATACTTATAAGGCCTACGAGCATGGTCAGTGGGACACTTCTATTCATATGCCTTAGCCCATGGGGTGCACGCCACTTGAGTATGTTCGAGAAGGGTGGATCATCTAGGGTAGACTTGTATTTGCGTGAGCCGTGCTCAGCCAAGCTTGAGCTTGCTTTGAACAAGTTTGAAGTTTGATTGAGCTCGAACTTGATTCAACTCGATCTTGGGTTGGGCTAAGCTTATTTGATGATCAATTTTACATGATTTTAATAAAATTCTTTGTTAGTAAATTATAATATGAGAAATTACATAAAATTAATCTAATCATAAACAAAGGCCAAATTTGAAGATAGTTTTTGGTCGAGAAATAGAAAGTTAAGGTTAGTTTTGCTTTTAACTTCTTCTTGTTATTATTATTATCTCCTAAACTTATTTATTATAAGTATAAGTTTAAAGCTATTGTTATATATTAATCTAAATAAAAATTGGGAAAAATATTTATGTATAATACATTTTTGGCCAAACTGAGCCCTAAACAAGTCAAGCTTTGAGTAGAGCCGATTCAAACTGACTCAAGTTTGACTTGCTTAAACATTTAAGCTCAAATAAAAGAAACTTTTATTCGAGCTTAAATGTTTAAACAAGGACAGGATGTCAGCTTGAACTTGGGCTTGAACCCTCAGGGGTGTAACTTAGTGGTCGAAGGATGAACAGTAAACTCAGAGGTCTCGAGATTGAATTTGATCTCCCCTTGATATCAGATATATGGGTTAGGAGTTTATCTATGCATCACGCTAGACTAGACTGAGTTGGCCCGAGGATAGCCACGTTTACCCCCCCCCCCCCCCACAAAAAAAAAAAACTTAGGCTTCCCTGCCCTAATTATCACATGCAAATCCCAAACCTCATAAGACTAGTGGAAAGGGGGTTTATGTGATGTTGACTGTCTTTATCAAGAGTAATTATGCAAGTTTTTGTGACTGCTTATTACTCGCAATGAGTGCGTTTGATTTGACACTAGCGTTCCCAAAGCATATATGACAACTTAGAAAACACAGAGAGAGACTAGTAAGAAAAGGCATGGGATTACCTCAGGTGCACACCCGAGGCTGGGCCTCGGAGTCCATTCATCACCTGCCGTGTGGTGAGAAAAAGGGGGAGAAATATCAATGTGGGATAAGTCAAAAAACAGGGGAATAAATGAAATGACTTCTCTCTTTTTTAGCACCAAATGTTGGGTGATGAATGGATGCCCGAGGACCAGCCTCGAGCATCCGTTAGAGGTAATCCGATGTCCTAAAGAAAAAAAGTTCGCAATAACAAGGAAAGTCGTACAGAGGAACAACTATGTATGGCATATTGAGGACTCGGGTGTATTCGAGCCGAGCTTGACCAAGTTTGAGCTTTGCCAAAACATGGTCAGCTCAGCTTGAACTTTTAAAGCCAAGTGTTTAGTCCAACTTTGATTGAACAAGCTTGATCAAGCTCAAATTTTATTCAAGCCGAGCCGAGTTCGAGTTGTCTCAACTTTGGTTCACATAATTATTTTGTTTAATTTTACATCATTTCATTAAAAGTATATTAATAAATAATAATATAAGGAACAAAAAAAAATACATTCATATACAGGAAAATGATATAGGGGTATAAAAAAAGAGTTGAGAGTTACATCCAAGTTTTTGCTCTTAACTTAGTATTTTTTTTTGTTATCATTATCTCTTATTATTACAATTTATGATAATGAAAGTTTTTTTTTAAGAAATTTCATTTATATAAATAAAATTATTATATATATATAAGCTAGCCGAGCCAAATCAAACATGGTTTGGCTTCGGCTTGGCTTGTTTAAATAATCCTGCTCAAATATAATGGCAACATATGACAATCATTGCAAGAATCTCGTATTGTATTGACCACTCATTATTATCATTATCTTCTATAGCTATTAGGTGGGACCGTGGGAGTCGTGGGACATAGGCATGGAGCAGAGATTTTTTTTTGTTTTTGGGCAGAATCTAGGGTTAGGGGTTAGTATATGCTCAATTCAAAGTGTGGGGAATCACAACACCCATTTTGCGGGACTCGATCCTGGATTCACCCTCATAAAGAGGGGATACACTACCACTGGGCTATTCCCATGATATGTGCATGGAGCTGAGATTCAGTTAGGGCTAACCCAAGCCCAACTCTCAAAGATCAGTGCAGCTTGCCCTTGGCACAATCCAACCGGACTCTTAATCCAAAGTGCCCTCCTAAGCACATATAAGATGAATTTTCTACTCATTTTTTGTTATTTAGTTACGGTCATGAAAATAGGTGAAATTTTTAATAATAAAATGTGCATAAGGAATACTTTTGTAATTTTTAAAATATATTTAAAGAGAATTTATTCACGAAAATGACTTTTGAGTTTTTGAAATTTAAGATATGTTTTGTAAAAATGGTTTATTTTTGTAAACCATTTTACTTATGAAATGTTTTAGTGTAAATAACATTTTTCATGAAATTGATTTATTTTCCTTATTTTACATCAAAATAAACAGAACATTATAGCTGAAATTAAAAGAAAAATCTAGCATAGTTGTAAGGTATAAATAAAAGAAAAATCTAGCATAGTTATAGGGCCTTCTAAGCATATTTTAACCATAAACGAAACTCAGATAGGTATATTATGTTGGACTTTGCTACTGAGACCCCTTTAGGCCGAGAACACCGCGACCATGCTGGGCCCCACCTGAAATCCCGTGCTCTTAGAGCACGGTCTCGGCCCTAAAGGGTCACAGTAGCATTTCCCTATGTTATATGTCTGTATAGTCGGGCTTAGGGTGGGTCAGGTCACTCAATGTCCTCGCCTAGGCCTAACCTGACCTGACCTGACCTTAGGTCGGGATGAAATTCTCAACCTAAGCTCGACCCAAAAGCTGCAAAAGTTCGGGTCAAGCATTCCTATTTATCAGGTTGGGTTCCTGCCCCAGTTGCACTGTTAGCTGCTGGTGGCAAAACAAGGTTTAGTGAGTTATACAGCAAGAAATAAAAGAGAGAGAAAGTCTTCATGTGGATCCGTGGCGCAATGGTAGCGCGTCTGACTCCAGATCAGAAGGTTGCGTGTTCGATTCACGTCGGGTTCAATTCCCAATTTTTTTTTTATATTTGTCTACCAAAAAGCCGAAGAACATGTTTGTGTTCATTTGAGCACTTTTTTTTTTTCTGTTCGAAGAGCTTGGAATGGGAAATAGATGATAGATGATGACTTCAATGCCTTGAGCTTGGGTTTTCTTCTTAACCCATTTCTTGTTTTTCATGAGAATATTGCTTCTGGGTGTTTTAATTTCTGGGGTTTTCCAGGGTTGCAACTTGCAATGCATACACAAACCAACATTTACCCGGACTTATCTAGTGTGACGGGTTAAGGGCTCACGTCATACCTTGGGGATTCTGGGTGTTTTAATTTCTGGGGTTTTCCAGGGTTGCAACTTGCAATGCATACACAAACCAACATTTACCCGGACTTACCTAGTGTGACGGGTTAAGGGCTCACGTCATACCCTGGGGATTATTCCTAACCCAAAGGGTTTGGGGACACCCTGAGTTCCAAAAAAAAAAAAAAGATGAACCTTTTCTTTTCTTTTTTAAGTGATAGAAATTCTTAGTAGAGTTAGACTGTCAGTAGGGGTTAGCTTGAGCAGTGGAGCTCTTGCTTACTCTTACCCGGGTGGGGTTAGATCCCTAGACCCCCAACATGTTAATGGATGACTTTTGCAGGATAAAAGAAAGGAAATTCACTGAAAATTGGATCCGTTCTTTTGCGGAGATTTATAAAGTCTTGTGTTTTGTAGTTTTTGTCAATGGACAATGTGCATTTATTTTGAGAATTAGATGTATGGATGTTTTTTCATATATTAAGTTGCAATTTCCGTAAGACTATAAATGCAGCACACATCGCAATTCCAGTAAGACTACTTTAAATACGGTAAAATGAGTAATTTCAAATCTCACAAAAAAAGTGTAAGACTCGAAATCTCATGATGATATGATTTAATCTTGTTAAAAACCTTAACAAAATGACAAATTTCGAATAAACTATGAGAAAGTGTAAAGTGCCCAGCATTATATGACTCAACAAAAGAGAGGACCCTAAATGGAAATTAAGGGTTAAATCATCAATACAATTGAGTTCCAAACTCAGCATTTTCTTTCCTTTTATTATTAATATTTTTCTTGAATTAGATGTGCCCTTATTTACCCTTACGGGGAAAAATTACACGGGTAGCCCTTATTTACCCTTACCGAGAAAAATCAAACGGGTGATATTTACCCTGGACTTTGGATGGTTGGAGTTACCCAACTTAGTTTCACATTGGCTAGCGATCCCTAACCGTGTGTCCAAGCCTTCTATTAGTCCATGTGTGTGTGGTTGGCCTGTGTATGAGTGTTTTGTTTACCTTTACCCAAAAAAAAGGAAAGTGCAAGGAAAATACAGCAGTGGATTTCGGACATATGCCGACTCATTACTTAGACATGTTACTACACATTATAAATTTAGGGAGTGCTAAGCATACTCATTCTCACCCTTTTGACAATTAATTTTTGTGTGGGACCCACAAATCTTTTGTCTTATGAGCAATTATCCTATCCTCAAGCGAGAAGCGGATCCTCACCCAAAGCCCCCTTTAACTACCCTAGAATTATGGTTAGCAAGTTTTAACTCCGGTGGTTACATTAGTGATGTGGTTAGTAGAAGGGATACTTACCATTTACTAACCCTGATTTAATAGCGCGACGAACTTTTCCTGCTATAAAATACTACAAAAGCCTTCATGAGTTCTCTTTTTTCAGATTTCTTCAAAGGATGCGGAATCTTGGATTTTTATTTAAAGTATTATTGGTTTAATGGTTTTTAAAATTAATCTTAAATCAATAAAATAATAACAGGGCTTTAAATATTTGAATTAAAATCATTTGGATGATATTAAAATGTGTTTTAAATTTTTTGGAGTTTGGGGTGAGAAACTCAAAAGTTTGAATGAAAAATCTCTTTGTTTTATAAGTCCCACATTGGAAATTTATTAGTCTTGAAGCCACCTAATAATTGATTCTTCTTAGAATTTGTTATCTTGTGTGTGGACATACACGCACTAGCGAGGTGCATCGCACCAAGTGCGACACGCACATGTGCAGGGGCATGGGCTTGGCGCATTGATGCTTTAGGCACACTTCATATCGTCGCTTGAGTTACCTAATCTTTTTCAGATTAGAAGTTAGATCACTACCGTTGATTTGATCATGGTTGAGATGTGGTGGTTTCGGATTCCATGATTTGTTATGGATCATGGGTGGGCATTCAAGTTCGATGAACTTGGTGGGATATTGATTGAGTTAGTTGGGGAAACTCAAGAAACTCATTAAATAGGTCGGTTTGGAAGCTCAAGTGGCTCCCAAGCTAACCTTTGCCTATATAAGGCGAGGATGAGGAGGTAATCAATTCTACACAAGTGCAGAACTCGTATTAGACCTCTGTTAGATTGAGCCCAGAAGGAGAGCCCGAACCAGAGAAGAAGATTGAGACCTCCATTGAAGATTTAAAGCCCGTCTCAAGGTTGAAGTATGACTCAATCCAGAAATCCAAATCAATGATAACCTATCCTCATATTAGATATCTATTGTTCATATACAACACAACGACTTCCCTTTGCTTAAGAACAGAATTCGACAAGTCCATTCGGACTAGTCGATCATCTGTTACCAAATAGAGACATGATCTGATGGAATAGTTTGGCTGGTTGAGAACTACTCTGTAACCAAATAGAGCACTGTCCGGATTAATCAAGATCAGAGAATTTAGTTAGCATAATAATACACAATCCGTGGGCATTGTTACCAAACAGAGCTAATAGACAGAGTTATTTCCAAACAGACTGTTACACCGAAATCTGATTTCTAGAATCCATACTTATCTAATTCTGGAATTGTGTTAGAATCACTCCTAGAGAGTAATTCTATTTGGCAATCACTTTTAGTGATAACCAATTTGGTTTATACAATCTGTATAATCAGTTGTTATCCTTGTGAAGGATAACTCAAATATTAATTGGAATAACAAGATCTAATATGTGGGCATTCTAAAAGGAGATTAAAAGTACAGTTCCTACCAAATAGTGCAAATCTGTAGTGGAACTGATCGATTCGGTTGAATCTTGGGGATAAAATTGCCATATTCTCTTGCATAAACGAGAGACACTAACTATCTTCAAGAAGTGTTTGTCGTGCTTCTTAGCCGAATTGATTGTGGTCATCGTGTGTAAGTTTTGAAGAATCAAACCAACAGTGACTCTTAACCACAATTAGTAGGTATTTAAAAGGAGGGCGTGAACCAATGAGATCGTGCATTTAGCTTGGGAGTTGATCGTGCAGTCCGTTTCTTATTTCCCATATAAGCTGACCGCCTATACACATGGTTTTTTTTTTTTTTTCTTTTTGGGGAGTAAGAGCGTCTCCAACGCAAGTCGCTATACTGGTTATTATTGCCAAAATGGAGCCCGGATCAAAAAAACCTCACTCCAACGCGGTCACCATCTAGGGTCGTTATTTTACCGTCTCCGATTACAGTCACCAAGATTGGCGACCGTTTCTCCTACCCCAAATGTTATTATATATATATATTTTTTTAACTTTTCAAACTGCCCAATGGCTCTATCCCAACGGATCTCTCTCTCCGCTCTGTTTCTTTCTCAGCCTTCTTCTTCTTTAAAATGTGTATGAAGTTGGGTTTTGAAGAGCACTCCATCAGCTTCTGTTTTTCTTATTGAACCTATATTTTACAGGTTTGAACTTGCTCTCTTTCATCTTCAACCTCCAAATCACAGGTGAACATAATAGTATCTTCTAGCATTCCTTTTATTTTACTCTCTTACCAGAAATTATAAGAACTGTATGTAGTATATTTGCACATAATTGAGGTTTTAGAAATTATAGAGAATTGTTGTAATATAATGCTGTACAGGTGTTTGAGGAATAACCTGAAGTAGAAACCATTTGTTTATGCTTTCTTGGAAGGCTTTTCTTTTGCTTTAATTTCTGCTATTTTCTTCTTAAGGAATTTTTGGAGGAAAGCTTTGGTGGAGCTGTTGTTTATGAGTTCTCAGACAGTATAGTTTTTGGAGGAAAGCTTGCACAAAGCATTTTAAGGTTAGCATCCAATCACCTATCACCGAATCTCTAATGGAGCTCGGGCCTCTCTTAAGTCAGTTTAATATACATGACCAGATTGGTCTTAGGCCTCTCCTTCATGTTCTATGTGTATCACTATCACATATTCTCTTTTTAAAGTTATAATCTACACCCATAAATTTTTGTGTCTGCTCCTGTTTCCAACATGAGTTTCTACACATGGTATCAGGGTCCTGGGGTAATCCTTGTTCCCAAGTCTTCCTCAATTACTTTGATATATTATTTTATTTTTATTTGTTTTTTCCTTTCAATACCAACTGCTCCTCTCTATATTGAAGCTATCTTAAGTCCTCTAACATGGTTTTGTCACTCTCTCTATATTGTATCAGTTTAAAATGGTTTGGTTCCTTATCCGAAGTTCTGAAAGTCAAAGAAACCATCTGTGACTTAAAATTCTGATGTTTTAATCCAATTAATGTATGCTTGAACAAATTTTTTTAGACTTTCTATTGTAGTGCTTTCACCAATCCTCACGTATTCGTCCACATAATTTGCTGCTACTCCATAAGTGAGCATCCTCATTGCAGTACTGATCTTCTGAAGGGAAGACAAACCGCGCGATCATTCCAATAGCATCTATCTTTTGGACGGAGTATGGATCGTGGGCTTCCAAAGCATATTGAATACGTAGAAAAAGAGAATGTTGCATTCGGAGTCGTCCTTCTTCCATACAAGCTATTGTCAAGGGCTCCAACTCATCATCGGAGTCTTTAAAGTCTTCATGAAGCATAGCATTTAGAAGGATGCGATCCATATAGAGAAAATGACCAATAAAGTTGAGCCAAAACTGAGTTTTTTTTATTCTTGAGAGAAAATTTAGTTGAGATGGATGAAAAATGAGAGAGGAAATGATTTTATTTATAATCCGAGCATCATATTCTCAAAAAAAATATGACCGTTTGAAAAAAAAATGACCATTAGAAAAAATATGACTGTTTGAAAAAAAATGAACATTAGAAAAAATGACCGTTTGAAAAAATATGAGTTGAAAATATATGACCGTTGGAAAAGTCCGTTCATTGAGAAAAATGATCATTTTCCAAAAAATAAGACCGTTGAGTGTCATCTCATTCAAAAAAATTAAAAAATGAGTATTTAATAGAAATATGGAAGAAATAGAGAAAATATATGGAGTAGGATTGGAGTTGCAAGTACAAAAAGAGGCTTCTCAATTTAGGAAAATCTCCATTTTAGAGTAAAAATTGGGAAATTTTAGAACTATGGTTGGAGATGTTCTAAGAGAGAAGACTTGTAATTCTCTATATTTATAACCGAACTCAGAGGAGTGTGAACCTAGGGGTGTGTGAATCTTAGCCACGGTTAAGGGGGGTGTCAAAAGGGACCAGCTTTTGAAAAAGATTAGGATGTCGGTGAGAGTTGTAAGCAACAAATTTTTACACCTCTTCTTAACCATAGTTAAATTCTCTGACCCTAAGTTAACCCCAGTTAAACCATAGGTCTAACCCTAGGTCATCCCTTCTTAACTAAGCTTCCCGATCCTAGGTTAACCCCAGTCAACCCTAAGTAAGCCCTAGGTTGCCCCCAGTGAAACCCTAGGCCTAACCCTAGGTCAGCCTTACTTAACCCTAGGTTAACCTCAATCAAACCCTAGGTCTAATCCAAGGTCAAACCCTAGTTAACCCTACGTCAAACCCTAGTCCACCCTAGGTCAACCCTTCTTAACCCTAGGTCTAACCCTAGGTCAACCCTAGTTAGCCCAATGGCAAACCCTAGTTAGCCCAAGGGCAAACCCTAGTCAAACCCTAGCTATAAACCCTTAAGACAACCCTAGTCAACTCTAGGTCAAACCCTAGCTAGCCCTAAGACAACCCTAGTTAACTCTAGAACCAAGCCCTAGTCTAGCCCTACCACCTTAGGGCATGGGCCCAAGACCCATACAAACCCCTAAGCCTCTAGGGCTTAAACCCTCGGTCTGGGCCCAAAACCAGACCCAAAAAATTCAAATCCCATGAATCGTACCGCGTAGGGCTGTATTCGGGCTGGGCTTGGCCAAGCCCGGTTCAACTCGGCTTGAAAGAAATTTTCTAGGCTTGAAGCCCGACTTGGTCCGAAATCAAGCTCGAAAAATCAGCCCAAAGCTCGACCCGAATTCAAAAGCTTAGCTCAGCCCGAGGCTTGGCCTGAATTGATTCAAGCTCAAGTCGGGCTTGGCTTAGCTCGAGCTCGACTTGAATCCTTTTTTTTTTTTAAATAATAATATTTTATTCTAATTATATATATAATAATGATATATATAAATAATATTTTTATTTATTTTTTAATTTTTAATAATATTCGAGCTGAGTTCGAGCTAAACAGGACCTTAATCGAGCCCGGCCGAGCCGCACAGGGGTTGGCCCGAGCTCGGCTTGATTGATTTTTCAAGCTTTTTTTTAGGCTTGGCTTTGGTCCACTCAAGCCTAAAATTCGGGCCGATCTCGGACCAAGCCGAGCCGCACCAACGGGCCGATCGGGCTTTGTGCAGCCTTAGTACCGTGTGCATGCTGGATTAGGCCATGTCTGGGTAAAAACCGATAATGGCGGTAGAAACTCTACCGCCATTATCCATTTAGCCTGGAATGGGAATGGCGGTACTAGTTCTACTGCCATTCCCAGTTTACGCAACCATAGTGCTCAACTGCCCCCAGTGCACAGGCACGCCTCCTGGCAACCCCCTCTCCTCCCTGTGGCCTCGGCCAACCTTTATAGTATTCCCCTTTGAGTCCCCAAGCCTCTCCTCTATAAATTCAAGGCCCCCTCAACGTTCACTTCAATTGGAACACCCCCTATTCAAAACTCTGTCAAAGACTCAATCCCAGTGTTACTCTCCCCCAAGGGTGAGTCTAGGATCACTAGGAGCCCCCTAGAAACCTGCCCAGCTTCCATCTCTCAGTCGTGCACCCCCCACCGTGCACCCCCACCACCAAGCACCACTGCTACTGTTGACAATAAGGGTAGGACCCTGCCCCTCTCCATCCTCTCTTTCGTGATCAATGTGAGCCCCTGGTCCATTTCCAGGGGACTATTGTTGGTTTTTGGCTGTAAACCCAGAGTGAGGGTTCCCCTTGTCTTCCTCATAGGTAAGGGGACCCCCTAGGCGGTTCTACATACACCCACACCACCAAACACAGTGTACAGGTCTTCCACCACCTCTCCAGGCTTTCTGGGAGACCCTCAGCTCATGAGGGATCTCTTGGAAGCTTCATGGTGCAGCACCAAGGGATGCAAATTAGTTTCTGGAAAAATCCAGAAATTGCGGTAAACACAGTAACGTCATTTCTGGTATTCTCATTCCAATGGTCATACGCCTTGGTTAGTTGAGCCTTGGTCCAATCCAGGGCCTAGGTTTGGTCTCTTGGATCTTCCTAAGCCTACCGTGATCCTTCCAGGCTAACCCCTTAAGCTTAACTGTTATTAAAATCACCTTAACTAGAGACTGTCCAGAATAGCGGTAGAAACTCTACCACCATTTTGAGATTTCACTTACAGTGCAAACATGACCACTGTGGACCTATTTCAGATCAATCCCTAGGCCCACAACAGGCTTAGGACTCATGGGGAATTCCTCTAACCAGCCTAGAGGGCTCATGGCCCTTGGGTTCACCCCTGACCTTACAAAACCATTCATAGATATAACTAAAAATGGCGGTAGACTCTCTACCATCATTCCAATTCTGTAAAGAATTGGAAATTACGGTAATCTATTTACCGCTATTTCCAATTTTTTGTTCATGGGCTTTGCACAGGGCCCAGGCCTGGTAGGAGGCCACTCTAGGCCCTGCCAAGCTACCTGGGCCCACCTCCGACTTGCCCAGACCTTTAACTGGGGTTAACTCAATCCCGATTAGCTTTTAATCATGGTTAAACCCCCTTAACCCTTGAAAAATCTCAAAAAATTTCAAAAATATCTAAAAAATATAAAAAGACCAAAAACTTGACTTTGGACCTTGTCAACCATGGTTAGCAATCCTAACCATGGATAACCTTCTTCCTTAACCGCGGTTAACTGATTTAACACATGGTTAAAGACTCTTAGCCTACTAGGCTAACCCTTGGCCTACCGGGCCCAACCTTAATCCTACTGGGCTTGCTTTTAGCCTATCGAACTAGACATTGGCCTACCAGACCCAACTCTAAGCCTACCGGGCTTACCCCGTAGCTTACCAGGCTAATCCTTGGCCTACCGGGCCCATCCCTAAGCCTATCGGACCCATCCCTAAACCTATCAGACTTACCTTTAGCCTACCGGGCTTACCCTTAGCCTATCGGCTAGTCCTTGGCCTACAGGCCCAAATCAACCAGACCATGCACTTGACCAATCCGATTAACCAAACTCTAGCCTCCGGGTTAGACCCTTAGCTACTCTGGTGCACACACACACTCCCTTAGCCTCGGCATAGGCTCATATGGCAGAACTACGCTGGATCTGATCTCACCCCAATGTGAGTACGTAGGCAATCCAACTTGAGTTCGACCCTAGTTAGTTTTTCCCTTATTGGATTAGTATAACCTAAAGATTAAGGCATTTGAACAATCTTTTAACATTAATTTGGCTTATGCTTAGGAAATAGGTAACTATTGCAAAATAGGGATTTCAGGGAACCTAGCACTTTCCCTGAGACTTAATCAAACCTCTTACCTAGAACTCTCATGTAAACCAAGACCTTATCCATATAACCCAGGACTTATCCTTTTTGAATAAATAAGTGGTGACTCCTAATCTTAAACCAACCAACTGTGGGTAAACAAAATCCATACTTCAAAGAGTAGGTAACCAAATGGTGAGAATATAGGCCAGCTTCCATTTGATGTCATCCATCACTACTGCAATCTCCAATAGACTGGTATGTGGGTAGTATTAGATTCCTAATATGTTCAGCGTCCACTTGAAACTCCACATGCATCCATCCTTCCTCTTCAACTTGGAAAATAGCATTACAAAATGCCACTACTTCCGCAACGAGAGGGAAACCTTCTGGAAGAGCTGAATGTGACCTTTAATGATAAGTGTCCCTTAGCAATGACTCTATCCTCCATGAGTAGTTGACGAGAACAAAGTTGTCATTTCGTATGAGCTAGGCTTGGATTCAAAGAAATTGTTTAACGGACTAAGTATGTGTGGTGCTCATTGATCAATGCCCCATTTTTATTACCCACTAATTATTATAGTTAAAAGAGCAATAATGATAAGCGTACCCATGGGTCTGGTTCATATCTTAACACCCATGTCTTCGTGTCCCTTTTAACCCTAATTAAGTTTAACTAAATTAAATATAAGATTTTGATTTTTTTTAACCATTGTTAGATTACTTAACCCTAGGGTGAGTGAATCTTAACTACAATAGGTGAGTATTTAAATTGGGGCGTGGAATGGTCATTCCGTTACAAAATGGGAACCACAGGTTCCTTAACTATTTTCCTAGTTAAAATTCACTCACCCCTAGGGTTTATCCATCAAACCTTGGTTTTTATTAAAAGAAAAAAAATTATATTAATCTTAATTTAATTAAACTTAATCATGATTTAATAAAAAGATGGGGACACGGCGGTCAGCTAATCACTCCTCTGAATTCAACTGGTCTAATACTGACTATGGTGTCGTGCCGAATCTTTGGACTGCCTGGACCTTTGTCCCCATCTTTCTCAAGATAAATTAAGAAAAGCAAAATCCAAGTCAGCATTTGGTGAAGTGGCGCCAACTTTATTCTTCTTCAAGCACCAAAGCTTGAACAGCAAAACCAGAGAGAGATCTTCGAGGCCTCAAAACCAGAAGCTTCTTCTCTGATCGATCATGGCGTTACAGAGATATCTATTGAATAAAAGCTTCGAATCAAAGGATAAGATTTGCCGCCTTTTTCTCTGCAATTTTTCATCCATTCCTGCTCCAGAGCTTCCTCCTTTTGATTACGAACCGAAGCCGTATAAAGGACCTTTAGCAGATGAAGTTCTTCAGAAACGGAAGAAGTATCTAGGTCCCTCTCTGTTTCATTATTATCAGAAACCTGTAAGTTATCTCTTACGTAATCTCTGTAAGTAGCGATCGCTAGCCCTAAGGTTTTGAAATTGGCTTGTTGTTTGAAATTTGGCGTTTCTATTATTTTCATAATGGTGTATTTTGATTTTTACAACGGAATATTCTTTTGAATGGCATCCATTTGATTTTCTCTTGGACATTTAACCTAAATAAACCTGTGAATTGAGATTGCAGTGTTCTTAAATTTAGTCCGTTTTGAAATTAAGTGTCAGGTTTAGCTAGTAAAATCAGGTTTAGTCTACTCAGATATAGTTGATTTCCTCTGTGATAGTTTTTCAGAGCTGCCAAGGAAAATGCACATTTGTGTGTGTGTGTTTTTTTTTTACCAGTAGTATCAAAATTTCTGCTAAAAGATCGTTTAAGTTCGTCTGCATCTAGGTTTGTTTGGATCTCAGTGGCTAAATTGAGTGGAGGAAGTGAATTTTGTTTTTGTGCCTCTATAAGTTGCATGTGGAGTTTCCAATGTGAATTTTTGTTTCAATGATGTCAAATTTATCAATAATCCTGAAAGTATAATTCCTCAATGGTCATGAATTTACTCTGTTTTGATTGTAAGTGTTAGTGTCTGCAAGTGAGATCTAATTTAAGTTTTTTAGTTGGTTATACTTATACAAGATCCTGATTTATTTGATTTTCATTCGGATCATTCATTGATTTTTATTTGATTTCCCTTCGGATCATTCATTCGGAGCACTCTAAGATGACTTACTGTCATATTGACTATGGGAAGAAATAACTCTTTTCTTTCCTTTATTTCGATGATATAGGTATTTGGTATTCAGATTTATGCTAAATGGTTGCTTAAGTTCTACAATCTACATGAAGACTGTGTTGGGAATTCTACTGCTAATTAATTAAGGACATGAAGTTTATTTCTAATTTATGGATGTGGGGTTCTCAAGTCATTGTTTGGTTTAATGAAGCTGAGAGTTTGTTTAGACCCTTTTAACTGTAAAAACTATATTTGACATTGATTTCTCAAATTTTCTATGTTGTGATGTGTGTCAAGTTTCTGCACAAGAAATTAAATTGATGGTTCATAGGCAATTTAATTTCTTGCAATGCTGCTTTCAAGGATTTAGTTTTTTTTTTAATTTCCTTTGGGATCCCTACATTTTGAGCTTGTAAGATGTCTTTTTGTCCCTTGCATATGGAAGAACCATTTTACTTTGCACTACATTGGATCTTTATGTTTCAATCTATACTGTTATATTAACAGTAGGATAACTCTTGCATCTCCTTAGTTTTTTTAGGATATTCAATTATAGTTTTTCCTGAAGCTGATTTTGATTCAAATATTTCATTATATCCAGCTCAATATTGTTGAAGGGAAGATGCAATATTTATTCGATGAGAGCGGCAGGCGGTATCTTGATGCATTTGCTGGAATAGTCACAGTTTCTTGTGGACATTGCCATCCAGAAATCGTGAATGCTGTCGTGGAGCAAAGCAATCTTCTCCAGCATGCTACAACCATATACTTGCACCATGCAATAGCTGATTTTGCAGAGGCATTAGCATCAAAGATGCCCGGAAACCTAAAGGTTCATTCCTTAGATTGTTATATACTCCCTACTGCTAATTTATGAAATAAGCTTTAAGTCTTCTTAAAATAAGAAGTGATATATATATATATATATATATATATCTTGTCATTACCATACGACATTCGGCTTTTGGCTCTTCTTACATCTGCTTTCTTCTTGGCCTTAAGCTTGGAGACACTAGCGGAATCAATCGCCTAAAGCTCTAGTTGGGCTGATGAAAAACGGAAGCTGGTGATAATGCACTCAAAAGCCCAAAATCGAGTGTTCAACTACAAATAAATACACACACACACTTATATACATATATATATATATATATATATATATAGAGAGAGAGAGAGAGAGAGACGCTCACTAGAACTTGTAGTAAGCGATCCTATGAAAAAAGACATGTGGCATTTTTTCATTTTTTAATCCAATCATCGGATGTCAAGGTGGACCTTTTACACGTGGCAAAAAATAAACTGATCAGACGTTTTTAAACCATCCAATTAAAGGTTGGAAAATCAAGAATTTCTATAACCTAGGTAGGATTTAGTTAACTCTAGGGTATTAATGCTAACAAACTAGGGTCTAATCGAATGGTCTAAATCATTCAATCAACCTTTGTTTATTTTGTTATGTGTCTCCGATAGGACCCACCTTGACATCGAACGGTCGGATCCCCAAAGAACATGCCATGTGTCAAGATTCTTGAGGGGACGCTCACTACAACTTCTAATGAGCTGCTAACAGGAACCATTCCCTATATATATATATATATATATATATACAAGTAGAATTGCATGTAATAATTCATTAAAGTTTTGAGCTTTTAAGATTACTTGTGTTTTATAATTTTTTTTTAAAAACAGCGTACTTCAGATCATTAGTAAAATAATTTCAAATAATAAAATTATTTAAGATTTGAATTAGAACATAATTTGTTTTGAAAAAGGTTATTTTATGGATAACATAGTTGTAGGGGTCCACATAGCCTGATGAGGAAAAGGTATACTAGGCTCAGTTCCAAAGCTTGTAAAAAGGATCTCATTGAAACGAATCAAACAAGTTGAAGTTATTACGAACACGTTTCTGAAACATTTTGGCAAAACATTGTAACTTTTGTAATACATTTAGGTCTCGTTTCGGATTATATCGAAACCTGTTTATTTCAGCCGAAGTTGACCAAAGCATTTTGATTTTTAAATCATAGTGTGTTTCAAGCCGATCAATCAATTAGTTGAGACATTTCGATTTAGAATACTTTTAATAAGAATATTTTAAAATTACTCTCTGAAAGTGTATTTTTAAATTTTGCAGGCTTAATAGAAGGCTAATTAACTTCAAATTTTAATATGTTTTGTATTTTCGTCCTATCTATCAATCAACACACTATCCAGTATCCACTGATGGGAGTGCATACTTAAAATGAGCAAACACTGCTGTTATATAAGCACCTACCCTGAAATAGTAGTGTTGCATGCTTCTTTTTATATCTTGGCTTGATTACTTATCAAAAAAAAAATTGAGAGTTGAGTATGTTTGATCAAGGATATAAAAACATGGTTTCGGGGACTGTATGGGTCCCAACCGAAACCGATACATATCGGTTTCGGCTGATACATATTTTTGTATTATTGTTTTGAAAAAATTTCAAAAAATCAGATTAAATAAAGAAAACAACATAAGGTAGTAGATTAGTAGAAACATATTTTTAAAGCCAAAAACCAAGTAAAATAGGAAATGAACATGAGAGAAATGATAGAGGTGAGTTTTAGAAGTTTATGGTAAACCCTCTATATAGTATATTTAAGACATTGAACGAGTCCTACAACCGAATCCAATACATATCGGTAGGACTCGCCTGATATGTATCGGTTTTGGCTGAGTCCTATAATTCCTTAAGAAAATGTGTACAGGTCAGGAAAACGGGATCGGGTCTTACCGAAACCGATATCTATTGGTCTCGGCGTTTTTTTAAACCATGTGTTTGATGCCTCCTAGAAATATGAGCTAAAAGGTGACAACAGGTAAACTATTGTGATGTAGATTAGATAATTATTTGTATTCATACTTTGGGGGTGAGTTGAAATTGCTATTATAGAGTCTGATAATAATAATAATATCAATGATGGACTTGGCATACAAAAAAATTGTACAATCTCTGAACTAGAATCCATGGGTTTATTCATTTCATACTGGTTTTTTCCTAATTTCCTAACATGCAGTTTTATATTTAGCATTCATTAATGACATGAGTAGTATGCCCCGGATGTATATTATGAAAGCAGTTGATTGCTAACATTCAAGGATGTGCTATGATCGAAATTGGAACTGTTCTGAATGCAATCATATGGAGCTAATAGATCATCTAGAAAAAATGCAGGTTGTGTATTTTGTCAATTCTGGGACTGAAGCAAATGAATTAGCAATGTTGATGGCTCGACTGTATAGTGGTAATCTTGGTATGATTGCCCTCAGAAATGCATATCATGGTGGAAGTGCTGGGACAATTGGACTGACAGCTTTAAACACTTGGAAATACTCAATACCACAGGTTTGTGAAACTACCAAAGCTTCAGAGGGTTTATTTCGATACAAGGAGTTTTTGTTCACTCACATATTTTAGTGTAAAAACCTGGCTCAGTAGTTAGGCACAGTATTTGGTTATTTATTGAGTTTTTGAGGTGTACTTTTGACTTTTCATCTTTTTGCTGCCTCTTGTGACTGGATGGTCATTTGGCAACTTTCAATTTGATTATTAGTTCTATGCCTGTTTTATGTAACTTTATTTACATTTATCAGCCATTAGATGCTTGTTTGTATGATCTTGTATCTTGCTGTGCACCTTAGGTTACAGCTAGTTATTTTATTATGGTTTGTTAGGTACTTATTGGAGTGCCTATCATCTTCATCTAATGTAATGCTATGATGGAGTGATACTTGTAACTTGCTTTCCACTATATTTTTACGAGAATAAATATAGTCTATATTTATTCTTTCTCTAGCTTTTCCTATGAGTTTCCATTTGAGAAGTTTCATTTTGACTTCTTCAAGCACAATGATATTAATTCTATGGGCGTCCAATCCAAGTTTAAACCACTGATCAAGAGCCAAATTTAGATGTTGCGCATAAGACCTAGTTTTCTGCTTTATTCATTGTTGGTATTTCTTTTCTGTTATATTTTCTATTTTGAATGGATGTGCCAATATGACATGCTTCTCCATTGCATATTATCCCTTTCATTCATCATCAGATCTGGTGGAATTTTGTGGCTCGGCCATCAAGTGCAGAAAGGCAACAAACTCAATCCACTAGGATTTTCTTTGGCATGAAATACATCCAAGTCAGAGGAAAATAAAATTCCCTTGTGATTCAGTCTTAGAATCTCTGATATTTGTGTTTCTGCAAATGTAATAGGGGAGAAATTAAGCTGCCAGCACCTAGCCTACAAAATCAGAGGGCTCCCTGCTTGGTTATGGTAGTAGTAGAAAATGAGGAGTTTTGTCACTCAACATTTCTGCCTCTTGCTCACTAGATAACACAACATGAGATCCCTACAAAGATAGAAATCCTTCACTCCATATTGGGATTCCTCATGCACAACTTGGGATCCCTGTAAGAGAGATATCTCTGAGTCCATATCTGGATTCCTTGATCTGTACCATCCTACCATTTAGCAACCACTTCAGTAACATTGCATTGGTGGTCCATTAGGGTAGAACATTGATATGGGACTTGGGGAGTTTTCCCAATGTACCTTTTCTTTGTAATTTTCTTTAGAAACATGTCACATGTGAGAGGTCTGCATACTCTAATCCTGAACAGATTAGGCTCAAAGATGAGGTTTTAATACCTTAACTTCAGTAATCTCAGGCATTTCTTTATTCTCTTAAATTTGTCAAATTATTTTTGCTTTCCCTTGTTTGCCAAGTTCCCATCAGTTTCTTGTTCTGGGTTTAGCTTTCTTTACTTTCATTTTGTTTTTGTTTTTTTTCTTTTAGAATGTTTAATTTATTTGCTTGCTACTCAAAAATTATATTTCCTTAATTCCGTAGTATGAAATGTGGTAGATAAAGCATTTATTATACCAGTAAAGTAACACAAACAATTCGTGAACAGAAAATCACCTAGAGACCTTTGCCAGTGGAAGGGGGATTGTTAGAGAAAAGATTCCCATATCTTAATTTATTTTTTCCAGTTGTAATATTCTTTTTCTTTTGTGTCCTCTATTTTAGGGGTGGCCTAATCTGGTTTTCCTCTTTTTTTTAAATGAAGTTTCTTTATAACGACCGTAAAAGAAAAAAAGAGATAATTGGTGAAGTACCCACACTGATACCTCAGTTCAAAGTGTAAAATCCCTACTCATGGCATACACATTCTGTACCCAGGATCTTTCCTCTTAAGTGTGAGCTGCGATCATCTGATCACAGAATGCCATCATTGGTGATTTGGTGCAGATTCTATCTTTTCCTCTCTGAAATAGTAAATACAACTCCGCTTTTCTGCACAGGGGAGAAATTCTATATGCAAAGTTGTTGATTATCCTTTAGTTGGATCATGGTTTCTTTTTTTTTCCCCTTAGGGGCAGGGGTCAAATTGTATTGGGTTTGTTAAATTGTAACATCTACATTCCACAGATATGCACGATATCTAATCCTTTGTATTCTAAATTGCTATTCCCTTTTTCTTGAGTTTCATATACTATGTTTGCCTTCTCATTTCGTTAATCCAGTGCTTTTTCAAGTATCATCAAATTCTTTTGGATAAATACCAAAAGGTACTTTTAAAGACATACTGGTTTTTAATATATCATCATCTCACTGAAAGTTACTGTGGAACTTTTACAGGGTGAAATTCATCATGTTATCAATCCAAATCCATATCGTGGGGTTTTTGGATCTGATGCCAATAGTTATGCCAAAGAAGTACAAGATCACATTGACTATGGTACTTCAGGAAATGTTGCTGGCTTTATTGCAGAAACCATTCAGGTTGGAGTTGATAAGATTTATAATGAGGTCTAGCTTTAGTGTTTTTACCACTTGGATGGGGAGGTTGGTTTATTTGATACTCAAAAGTAATTTTCATTTTTGACAAACTTTAGGGAGTAGGAGGAGCAGTTGAATTGGCCCCTGGATACTTGAAACTGGTCTATGATATGGCACGTAAGGCAGGCGGTGTCTGCATTGCTGATGAAGTGCAAACTGGATTTGGTCGTACAGGAAGCCATTACTGGGGATTTGAAACACAGGGTGTCCTTCCTGACATAGTTACTATGGCAAAGGTTCCTTCTATTTTCTCATAATTTGGTACCTCGATCTGAAAAAACTTTTATGCATGAATGCATTTTCCATATACCACACCAATGGTTTGCTTTGAAGGCTATTCAGAACTTTAGTTTTAACAATAGCGGATGTTTTGTACATCATTAGCAATTTGACAAATGACACTTAACAGGGAATTGGCAATGGGTTACCGTTAGGAGCAGTAGTGACAACACCAGAAATAGCAAATGTGATGGCCCAGAAAATTCAGTTTAACACTTTTGGTGGAAACCCCGTATGTTCTTCTGGCGGACTTGCAGTGCTTAGGGTCCTTGATAAGGAGAAGCGTCAAGCGCATTGTGCTGTTGTTGGTTCCCACTTAATTGAGCGTTTGAGAGCTCTTCAGCAAAGACATGAAAGTAATTATTCTTCAACCTTGTCATCTCCAAATAAAATTTCTTAATTTTTAACACTTGTGGATTAACTAGCACTCATACTGCTTATTTCTTATGATTATTTGCTTAAATTCTGAATTAAATAACTGCCAATTGCATTTGCAGATGATTATTATGTTTTGGACAGGTAGACTTTGTTGTTGAATAGGGCTATGTTCAAGTCAAGCTGGCTGTGAGCTCGGCTCGTTCGAACCGAGATCACGCTGGCATTTCAAGCTCGAACAACCAAACCATGCTCTCTTATTTGAGTTCAAATGTTTAAACAAGCTGATTTTGAGCCAGATCCTATTTGATTCGGCTCGGCTTGAAACTTAGTTCATTTAGGTCTCAGTTTGGCTTTAAATATATATATTTATATCATATTTTTGGTAATGTTGTGTATATTGATATATAGTAAAAAAATTTAACTTACAAGAAATAAGTTTAAGGGAAAGGTTTTTTTTTGGTGAGATGAAATCATACCACAACTCCTGATGGGTTCAAAAAGGTGATTCAGAGGGGGCCTAGGCCTAATAGTGACAAAAACACCTCTATGTCAAAGGGGAGAGAATACAGACCAATACCCAAGAAGGAGGAAACGAAGAAATTTGGCTTGAGGGATATAAGGTTACGTGGGAATCAGAGAGGAACCAGGCAACAGGTACCAGATATCGAGTACTGAGGTAGAGTTAGGAGGTTATGGAGAGATTCGTCCAGTCCCTTCTCTAGTGAGGATTCCTACTTATAGGGTAAAAGAGATGCTAAAAAGGGGGTCCGCCATCAGTCGAATGTCTTGCCCGTGAGATCACCCGTCGCCTCCCAACTCCTGTTGCCAATACACCAGATATCATCATGATATATGGAAACCGTTGGCAATGGGGCGGTCGACAAACCCCTTTGACAACTGCCCTTAGAAGGGAATCCTGACATCCACCCAGACTAGCATATTCATACCGTTTAATTAATGCATTTGACACTGGTGACCTCATGCTTACAATTCCCACGTGATGTTAGCTATAGCGCGGCCACTCATCTCCGAGAATTGGCGCTCCCAACAAAGGTACCGTGAGGTACTTTGTCACCTCGATATGATTTTGGTCATATTAGAGCTAACACTTTTTTGACTGCCAAACCAAAAATCCCCTCATTTCAAATAGCTTAAGTTCTTTAGTTTTGACCGACTGTTTCTTGACACAAGATGGCATCCGAAAGCACAAATGGTGTCTCTGATTAAGGAACATCACATGGGTACGGTATAGCGTCTTAGACACAAGATGGCGCTCGAAGGCACTAGATGGTGTCTGATTAAGGAGCACTATTCACAGCATGAGATGAAATCTCAAACATAAGATGGCGCCCGAAAGCACATATGGTGTCTCTGATTGAAGAACATCATATAGGCTTGGAATGGCGTTTCAGACACAAGATGGAGCCAAGATGGTGTCTAATTAAGGAGCACCATTCACGGCATGGGGTGATGTCTCATACACAAGATGGCGCTTGAAGGTACAAATGGTGTCTCTGATTGAGGAACATCGCATGGGCTCGAAATGGCGACGAATCATTGCTATTGACTTGGACCTGTCTAAAAAAGTCAAGAAAAGCCTCCCCTTAGTCCGGTAGATCATAGATGTCAAGAAGGTTGTCTCTCTCGATCGGAGGAGATTAGATAGTGGCGTGACATAGTCAGATACAACTGTCCCTGGCCCATGCTCCCAACCATTTATGCGTTGGAGAGACCGTTTCTCATGGAGCTATATTTTTCATTAGAGATTACAATTCGGAACAGAATGAAGATAATGTATTGGCAAGAATGTTAGACCATAAAGAAGCTATCACAGACACAAGATGGTGCTCAAAGGCACAAGATGTCTGATTAAGGAGCACCATTCATGGCATGGAATGACATCTCAAGCACAAGATGGCACAGATGGTGTCTTTGATTAAGGAACATCACATGGGCTCGAAATGGCGTCTCAGAACAATACGGCGCCCAAAGACACAAGATGGTGTCTGATTAAGTTGCACCATTCACGGCACGGGATGACGTATCTGACACAAGATGGCATCCGAAGGCATAGATTTAACCCTCAATAATAATAAATGTTTACAAGTTAAAAGCAAAAACCCTAACTCTCTGCCTTTGGACTATCCTCAAATCTTATTTTTGTGAATGATGAGATTAATTTTGTGTAGTTCTTTGTGTTGTATTTGAATTATATTTTTTTAAATCATGTAAAAATTAATCAAGATAACATTGAAATTCAAATCAAACTTGAGTCAGCCCGAGCTCAGCTCGGCTCGAGTCAAGTACAAGCTCAAGCTTGTTCAAGCCAAGCTCAAGCTTGAACGCTCAAGCTCGTCAAGCTCAAGCCGAGCTCGACATGTTCAAACCGAGCTCGGCTCAAATACAGTTCTATTGTTGAATGTTGAATGCCCGTATGTCATGGGGATTAACATAATTCCTTTAGCACTTTGATGAACTTCTGTGTCAGAAACGATTGTTCTCTTTACATTGCAGAATGCTTTATGGAATTCAATCATGGATGGAATCAACTATGTATAGAGTGTTACAATTTGGAACATTTTTCAGCTCTAGGTGTACTCTTAAGTCCGTAGAAGTGCACTGGACATTCTCATGTCTAATCTTGTTTGCGAGATGAAGTAGGTTGTGGAAAAAAATGTGAGAATGCATGAGTCATTGTGTCGCAAGTATAAAATATTTGTTACCATGTATCTTTTGTAAACCCTTTCTACGAGGTTGACATGGATATGGGTATGGAATCTATGTTGTACATGCTTTAGCTCTCCAAAACATTTTCCATATAATATTCTTTAAGTGTAAGAATTTTCAATAATAAAAATATTATTATATTAAATATTTTATGTAGCTATGTCCTTGTACCTTGAGGTTTGGAGGTTGAGCAAGTTCAACACTAAAACCCATCCTGCATAGCCGAGACTATAAGCTTCTGGTAATATAGTATACTGCTACATACACACTTCATTGGGTGTTATCAAGGGAATTCTTATATCAAATACTCATGTTTCTATTGTTAGCATTCATGGCGCTCTCCATAATATCATCTTCTCAATCAAATCTCTCTTATTTTATCACCTATTGGAGCTACTCAGATTCTCTCAAATGTGCTTATTTCTGGATCTTATCTTGTTTTCCTACACATCCATGTACTAGATTTCTAGGGTTTTAGTAGAGAGAAGAAGATGATGAGAGAAGAGAGTGGGTCATAAAATCGCTAGACACTTTCCCCTCTCTTCTTTATTTAAAAAGCACTCTGAATAGTATTGGACACAAATGCCCTTATTATAAGGGCTGAATATAGAATGGTCTATGGGCTTATATTATTAGGCCCATTACAACACTCCCCCCTCAAGTGGGGCGTAGATATATAACATGCCCAGTTTGCCTATTAGCCCATGATGTCGTGTAGAAGCCACTGCCTTTGTGAGCATCCGCCAACTAATCTTCAGTTTTGACAAAAATTAGACAAATGGTCTAGGATGCTACCTCGTACAAAATGCCTATCAACTTCAATATGCTTCATCCTGTCATACTTTAACCGGGTTATGTGTAATGCTGATGGTGACTTTATTATCACAGAATAACTTCATCTCTTATTGGTTCAAGAAATCAAGTTCTGCCATGAGAGTCTTGATCCATAGCAACCCGCATTCCCCATGTGTCTATACTCAATCTCAGCACTAGACCTTGCAACCACTACTTGCTTTTTACTCCTCCAAGTAACCGAATTCCCACCAACCAAACTGCATTACCTTGATGTAGATCTATGCTCTGTAACTAATCTAGCCCAGTCTGTTTCAGTGTACGCCTTTTACCTGCAAGTGTCCATTTTCTACAAAAAGTAGGCCTCTTCTAGGTATTGACTTCAGATATCTCAGTACTCTCTCAGCAGCCTCTAGATGAACAGTCCTTGGCTTATGCATAAACTGACTGATTACGCGCACAGCGGAAGACCTCTTCCTCTTCAAAACATTAACCCCTTTTTATTTGCAAACATGACGTACACTAACTGAAACCGTTACGTACCCCGAAACCCGTATATTTATCCTTCATCAAAATCAATAGGAATCTTCTTTTGCTTCTATCTTTGGCCCTGGCTTGTAACAAATATCTAGTCTGTGTAGATTTAAAAAGCTCAACATGTATCATCATATATGGTTTTGCAGGCTGCAGATTTTATTTCTCTGACCTGGTAGAATTATTTTTTTAAGTGTCGAGGACCTTTGCTTTTCTCCTTATTAACCTTATTTTCTAATTTCTAAACTCACCTCATTCTGGCAAATCCACTTGTAAAGTCCAAGGGTTTATAAGGGCCTCTTTTAGTTCTTGCATACAGGGGGGCAGATCCACCATTAAAAGGGTCTCACCGATCTCTTAATTAAAAATCAACCGGATCAAGTTTTACCTGGCCGCCATATCTATCTTTTCCAGACCACTTGCTATTTTTGTTCCAACGGTCCAAAAGAATGCAATAGATCAAACTGTTACCGTCATCAGTCAAGCTTGAGACCAGAATTATGCCTAGGAGATCTCTGGGTGGGGCCTGTAATGGTGTTTCTTGTCCTATGCTCTCCTGTGTATGGCTATGCATAGCTAAGACATGTCTAAGGTCTAGATGATGCCAAGGCTTACCAAGTGGTGACACCTGGCAACATTTTGGAAGATTCCAGCCTATTAACCAGTAACCCACTTGCCTACCCAAAGAAAATGGTCTACAAGACTCAATACTTAACTTAAGTAGTCATTATGAACTGTAGAGCAATGATTTTTTGATCAATTCATCTCATATCTACTTGATCGTGTTCTCAGTCATTGGAGATGTGAGAGGCAGGGGCTTAATGGTGGGGATAGAACTCGTTACTGATAGGAAAGAGAAGACACCTGCCAAGGCAGAAACTGCAGTTTTGTTTGAGAAACTCAGAGGTAAAAAAATACCGGCACAGTTTTCACTTTGAAATCTGTTTTCTATATCTACTATATTTCCTTTTAAACATATTTATATTTCTATGATTTCTAAATTGAAGAGCTGGGAGTATTAGTCGGGAAGGGGGGACTGCACGGAAATGTTTTCAGAATAAAGCCACCAATGTGCTTCACTAAAGACGATGCAGGTTCTCTTTTTTCTCTCGTGTCTGAAATATCAACTTCCTCTATTTGTTTTAAACTTGGAACCTTTTTTAACATGAACTTGCTTTTCTACATGCAGATTACCTTGTGGATGCATTGGACTATGCAATATCAAAGCTGTGAGGATCGATATACCAGGAGCGGCAGATGATTCTGAAGTCCTCTAATTCTTTGACACCATCTAAAAAGAGCGGATTTTCAAACATAAGTAAATCTCTTGATACTCAAGTTCAATGCTGATACAAGAAACAATGGCTTGTCTTGCTTTCTTGCTAAGCAGGAAGAAACAAGTTCATACTGTGAAGTTCAAAGAAAGCTACTGGCCCAGTAGAAATGTAAATGTTTTCTTACAGGCCAACACATGCTCCATGAGTGGCACAACCATACATGTGGTACTCATGTCGGGGAAGCAGGAAATACCATTCTATGTATTCCGCCTAGATCTTGTAGCAAAATAAAAGAAAAAAAGATCACCTATTTAATGACTCGGTCTATTCAGATGATCAGAAGAATATGAAAAAAGATCTAGAGTTTACTATCCTGGCATTACCCGGTTGGGCTGATGTCAGGATAGTAGTTCTATTTGGGATCCATGAAACAATAGGTCCTACCTCCAGCATGAAGAGGGAGGAAAGCAGGAAAGTACAGGAATTCTGTAATTTTCCCAGCGGCATGAAGAGAGGTTAGAAACGATGGCTCTTATTCGGTCGGTTTAGATATCCGATCCAAGGTTAATTTCTTGTCAATCCAAGAGTTGACCTAGTATTTGGATGGTCTAGATCGAGTATAATGAATTCTTTTTGGTATCTGATGAATTTATTTAAAACCCTAAATGTTCGAAATCAAATAGTTAGGATTCGTCCAAAGAGTATCCACTTTGGTTTGTTGCCAAGAGTGAAGCTGCTTTGGCAAGAAATGAAGCCCCAGGGTGATCCAGGAAACTGTGCTACTACAATGCTTGCGGTCATTTAATCCGTTTGGACAGACTCTATGGTAGTAGACTGTTGTTTTATTGCCGGTACAATCAAGTGGCCTACTGTCGGAATTTGGATTGAGTTAGTTGGGCTTTAAATTGCGCTTTGTCCTTCTGACATTGAATCACAGCCATTCGCGATTGAATTCAAAGAGAGTTCAATCACTCCAACAGGTCAACACGTGTTCCCTTTAACCCCTATTAACAGTGGTTAAGATTCTCTAACCATTAATATTAATTATCTAACCTTAGTTTTTTGAAAAAAATATATAACTCTAGTTAAGAAATTTTAACTCTTAGGGTTAATATTTTTTTGAAAAAACTAAGGTTAGATTATTGAAAACTAAGGGTTAGAGAATCTTAACCACGGTTAAAAGGGGACATGTGTATGGGGGCGATTGAACTCTCTACTTGAATTCAATCGTGATCGGTTGTGATTCGATCTCTAATCGTTCAGTTACTAGTAAATTTCAGGTAGACACCTCACTCTTTTTTGTTTTTTTGGTACTCTATCCCTCACTCTTGAATGTGGCCAACATTATTTGGATGCTATCTGATTTTTCCTTAAACATTTGGTAAAGTAAAGTCTTTCTGAGGGAACTGTTTTAGATTCGATATTAACTGAACATGGGGGTTGGAATGGAGTCATCATTGAATTAGATGCTGAAGTTGAACCTAGGGGAAGGTAGAATCAATCCCTTGTATCTTAGGGGCTGTTTGCATCGATCATCAGAGTTGATTTTCTTTATCTCGAGAATAGAAATGGCATAAATGTGTTTGGCAACTAATTTTTAGGGAATGATATTTAAAATCGTTCTATTTTCAACACAATTTTAACATAACAAAAAAAGACACTTCTCATAATTAAATTTGAGAAATGCACTTAAAACGGACAAGATAAGCGTGAAAATGAATGAGATTGTTGGAATGTTAAAAAATTGTATTTTATAAAACTCATAAATTTGTTGATGAATATATGATATTTAATAAATACAATAATTTTTTTCTTTTTTTTTAATCCAAACTTAATTTGTTGATTCATTTCTTTATAATTGATTCTGGTTGATAGTTATTAAGGTGGCATTTGAATTGGATTTTATTAGCCAAAAATCAATTGTGATAAAAATTGATTGTGTAGAAATTAATTGTCAAATAATCACTTTTTCAAATAATAGTGTTTAGGGAGTACGAAGTGGAGAGACCCAACTTCGTATTCTCCAAACACTATTATTTGTAAAAGTGATTATTCGACAATCAATTTTTTATGTAGAACAAGGAAGACTTCATAGAGTCCTTGGACCGCCAAAAGTCCAAATGGAAGGCATAAAAGCTCGAGTAAGAATCATGTGTCCCGAAGTCGGAATCACATGAAATTTATATGGTTGATTAGAAACGTCAAAATCTTCAATACCCATTGTTTTGCCATGAAATTTTCACTTTTTTGACCAGATTCATTCGTTTAAGCCTCGAAAATAGTAATTTTGCTATTTAAGGAAGTTTTATTTTAATTATAGAAATCATAATCGCACACCGTCGAGTTTGGCATACTTCTAGTTCAGTATTAGTAGTTTCTATAGTTAGTTCACTTTTTTCTATTTTTAGTAATAGGGATGTAAGCCATAGGGCAAAAGCAGTTTTTTTATCAATAGAATTTTGAATCTCTCTTTATCTTGTGAATTCAAGGGTTATTCGGGTTGAAGACAGTGTTCGTCTTCTCTTTTCACAAGTTCCACTACGTTAATTTCTACACAACCAATTTTATTACAATTGATTTTTGGCTAATAAAATCCATTCCAAATGCCCCATAAGTGCTTTCACTGTAGAATTGAATATCAGAATCAAAACTTATGAGAATTAATTCTTTTTTTAGAATGAGAGAATCACCAAAATTGATGCCAAACGGCCCCTAAACTCATTCCCATGATCCTTTATGTTTTGGGCTAGTGTCCCCGGACTAAAATCATTAGTTTTAAAATGTAAAATTCATAGCTAACAATGTAGAGACACCATGCCAACTGAAATTTTATATTAGAGTTCTCATCTGTCCACCGAAAACATAAATCCTACACTTCAGATAACCTTGTTTTGCGACAATATAAAGTACAATGTACATTGAAAATCTAGTAAACCTCTTGTTGATGCATAAGACATGAACATTCATACTTAAAAGTTGTTTTTCTTCTTGCAAGGCTGCTTAAAAAAGATTAGCAACTTAGGATATGGTCACCAGATGATGACACTGACCACAACCAAAAGAAGGCTATGACAAGCAATGAGCATTTTCCTTGCTGGTGACTGCTGAGGCATGTTCTCCTTTGGTGATCATATCGTCAGAGACAGTGAGGTTGTGGGTAAACTGAATGATGATTATGCAGGCTCAAGAGGCCGAGCGGTCCAAAGTGAACTCAAATCCCGAAGCCGTTGCAAGTAATTTCCCAAGGCGAGCAGGCCCCGAGCTGCTTGGCGGGTTGTTAGGATGTGAGACATCTGCTGCAGAGTTTGCTGGCGAAGGTGGTCTGCCTGTTTGGAGAAAATCAATTATAGTTAGTCCAGTGAGCAAGTTCAAGAAATTGTTCGTAAGGTTGAGATACAAATTCCAATGTCATGTACTATATCAAACTGTAGTCTGAGTATTAAAAAAGATGAATATTACTATTACAAACAGTATTTAAATTACTATATAAATTCTCCAATCCGCTTTTATAGTGTTTACATGGTCAGGATGCACCCATTTGACATTAGTTTGCACTACTTTGCGGAGTCCGGTTTTCACACCCATAGCACACCAAGGGTCTGTAACCTTTTGACAAACCCTTCTTATTTGAGTCTTGATAAGCCAATTCTTACAAGACAGAACTTAACTCAACAGTAGACTTCCATGAATCTGGTACAGGTTTCCAATATGACTACTCTAGTTCTTAGGATATCCAGACTCAAGCTTACAAGATTGCATTTTTTAGAATTTTCATCCCCCAACTAGCCAACAATTCAGTATTTTCAATTTTCATTTCTAAAGGTAACTAACAATGAGTAGTTTCACAAAAATATATATAAAATCTCTTTAAGGGTTACAGAGAGCTAAACCAACAGTAAGGGGGTGGAGACGTGAAGTTAGGGTACAAGGACATGGGAAGAATCTCCGAAGCATAGAGCCTCAATGGCTACCCAAAGAGGGAAATGCATTAAAAATGTCTTTCCTCATTCACTATTCTGTATATGAGACATTGACGAAAAACATAAAACTTGGATGTGCTTTTTCCCCAGCCTCCTATTTCCTTGCAACCAAACACCCCCTAAGCGTTACCTATCACTGACATTGATCAAACCCTTACCCTGCAATGAGTTTTGAAAGCGAAAGCCGGCTTACACCCGGTGAAAATTGTGCAATAACCTCCTCCATCCACAAGTTGACGGGGAGCCAATAGCATTCTTGTTATGATTGTGCCTTGTATTCTAGTTGATCGTCAGTTTGTACTGTACATTAGAGGGTTGCGTAATGTAAATTTCGTAATTTTACATCATTGTACAGGACATATAAATGCATTATGATTAGGTTTATTCATTATGCAGAAAACGAGAGAAAAGGAGCGTAGAGAGAATTGTAACATGCTTTTTCACAGGAAATTAGTGAAGGGTGAGAGAATTGTAACTTTGCTTTTTCACAGGAAATTAGTGAAGGATCTCTCTATGGTCATGAACAAGGCACCTTACTGAACCACATAAATTTGTGTGTAAATCTTTGCTATTTTTGTTTCTATTTTTTTTTACAGTTCTCCCAAAAGAAGTTTGACATAATTCACAACTCATACATTTTTATCAGAATGAAATTTCTTGCTTTAACTATTAGAACGCCTCTGAGAAGATCCTTGTTGGGAAGCCTAGTTAGGGTATCTTTGCCTTTGAAGGGAATTTGACTAAAGGTGGATCCTTTTCAAGGTAGAACAAGCCTATGCCCCTTGTAGTTTTTGCTGTTTTGCATGTGCTAAAACAATGCTCTAGGGGTCTAAAGCTTGATATCTATTGGTTACAACAAACCTTTTAAGAATTGTCTTCTCACAGCACACACCAGAAAATGTTGCAACCATGGGAAGTTCTACATTGATGAGATGATGTATGCCATGATTTGGAGTTGACAATATATATGGACCAACTTGTAATGTGTTGCTCGATTTTAACCAGGAACATTTTTTTTTTCTTCTCGCCAGCTCCCTTATCATCTGGTCACCAACTTCCTTGACCTTCCGGCACTGGGCAGGCGTCAGCCCCCATACATGGTCTTACAACTTTGCGAAGACTTGTGTTTTTGGTAAATAGTCACCTGGGGCCGCCGTTCACCGGGGCTTCGGTCGCCGGCTCCCCTGTCATCAGGTCACCAACTTCCTTGACCTTTCAGCACTGGGCAAGCATTAGCCCCTGCTTCTTCCAAAGCGCGTCCTATTCGTTCCGCTTGCAACAATCCAATTAGTTCTCCGGGTGAAAAACATTAGACTTTGAGTCTGTGCACCAATATCTTCCATAAAATGGCCAAGCCATAATAAATGAGAAGTTATACGACTCAACTCCAGCATAATTATTCTGATATAGTTGGCTCTTTTAGGTACTTGAATATTTCCTAACTGTTCGGGCTAGAGGTTACCAAGGAACCATGCATAGCACTGAATAGGGAACCGCCGAATACACCAGCTATGCCTAACATGTGAAATGGGTGCATACGAGCCATAAAAAGCGGAGTCAGCAAGCAAGCACGCAAGAAATCCGTTTTTCCCCCGCGAGTTGTTTTGTTTGCCTTCCCTGTCGCTATTGAACTTGTCATGTTTTTTAAATGTTTTAGTTTGGGCGAGTTTTTTTAAAAGAAAATGATTTCAAAATATGCAATTGTGATCATTGTAGACACAGTTGGAGAATTTTATAATTTTGTGGTCTTGCAATAATCTCAAATTTTGAATTTTGTCAAAAACACGAATTGATCTCCCCTGCCTTAAGCATGCCAGTAAAGGTCTATATAATGCTTGTATGCAGTAGGTACAGAGTTGCGATTTCTTTAGTGGTGGTATGTGATGCGGACATCTAAGGCGGAGGAAGAAGAAGAAGGCCATGTATCATTTTGGGTATATAATTTTCGGTAATGAAGACCTTATATGCACACATTGATCATTAGGAAGACCTCACATTGGGAAGATGTGAAAATGGGCTGATTTAACATGGTTTTAAAAGCCCAATGGGCTGGACTTTTAGTTAGAGAGGAAACAATTTATTAGTATTAGGTTATTTTAGACTTTTTAATAGTTTGGATGTTTTTGTCTTTAAACAAGTAGGGTTTGTATCTATTTAAACTTAATTTCTGCTGTAAAATGAAAAAAGTGTTATTGAGCGGAACTTGGTGTGATGTCATGGGAGTGATTCCCAAAGGATTCTTGGTGTGATGTCATGGGAGTGATTCCCAAAGGTCTAAAGTATGCTTTTGATCTTGTCTTTATTCTTCTCATTAATTTTCTGCTTTCATTGAAACCCTATTCATTTAAACCTCAGATCCTATTTTCCCTTGCAAGAAATCTCACCCAAACTAAACCCTAAATTTCTTTGTCCATTGTTCTTGATTGATTTTTCTGGTTTCCCATTCAAGACACCATAATAAATCAAAACTTTAGCCTCTCTACCCTATCTCCTTGCTGTCCAAACTTCCCACAGCCCTTTCCTCTTGTTGTCCCTTCATCCTACAACCCTCCCATAGCCTATTCCTTCAGCCTACAGCCCTCCTACAATCTGTACAATTATACCAACCCTATACAGCCTCATTTTTACTGTTACAGCCCTAATACCCTATCCTATTGTTGTCACAAGAACCCTAGACCTATTTCAATTGCTATTACAGATATCCTGCAATTGCAAAACTCTATAACAACTATACCTAAACCCTAATTCAATCCCAAACCCTAACACATATAATTTCCAAAACCCTAAACATTAAAATCCCCAAACCCTAACCCTTTTAACCTTCGAAACCCTAAAAAGGTTAGAAAATCTGCATTGAATTAAGAGTTAACTCCTATGCTTATGGAATTATAGAATTCCACTAACCCTCACAGATATAACTAAGGGGTCATTATTGTAGGTTTGTGATATGGGCTTGAATCTTCTTAAAATTGCTTTACTTGGACTTTCTTGAATCATTATTTGAGCTTGCAATTTTATAGTTTTCTTTATTATTGTTAATTGAATATTGATCTCAGCACATTATATTTTAGGCCATTGCATAGTCCTACATCAGTATGCCTCCATCACTATGATGATCTTATAGAAGTGAGATTCTGTTTTGTTATATTATTCGAAGTAGTGTGACTCTACTTCATTGTCTTCTCTTATCTACTCTTCTCTATTATCTATTTTACTATATCTTTGCTTTCTACTTGTTATTAAAAAAAGGAAAAATGACCCTGCCCCTGCTTGTTTTCCTTCATCCGGACTTGAGGAGAAAAAAACAAGATCCCATAATTATCAGTACAGTGCTTATCCTGGAGGAGTAAACAAGGTATTAACAAGATCAAATTCTCATGAGGTTGCAGAATGAAAATGCATTATAGCAGTCTCTAATCCATCTAGACCATATGCATGATGAGTACATGTATGGTACAATGGCAGATAATAATTCATGCAGGAACCCACTATCAACACTATCTTCTAGCCATGTGAACTGAATGGAGATACATTCTTCCAGCCATGTAAAAGAGCATTAGGTTCAAACTATGAGTTAGTATAGTTTGTGAGGTTATTAGGGTTAGAATTTAGGGTTTGAGAGAGATCGGAAGATGGAGATTAGGTTTAGAGAAAAATAGTGAGAGAGACTAATGATCTCTCTCACACACTTTATTATTTATATTCCACTAATGGTCTAGTATATAAGAGCTACTAATAGTAGACCCACAATACAGTATATAAGAGATCATATAAAGACAAGGCCCATAGGAATAAAGTCCATAAAGCCTTATTCAACACTCCTCCTCAAGTTGGTGTGTAGATATCACTCATGCCCAACTTGCAACAATATTTCGGAACTGAGTACCACTAAGACCCTTAGTCAACAGATCAGTTAGTTGATTTTCTGACTTCACAAACAAGGTGCAAATATACCCCGCCTTCAACTTCTCCTTGATGAAATGGCGTACTAACTCAATATGCTTGGTTATGTTATGTTGCACCAGATTATGAGCAATACTAATAGAGGCTTTATTATCACAATACAAGCTCATGGGGCCTCCAGGAAGAAGCCCAAACTCACTTAGAAGTAATCAGAGCCAAAGCAGTTCATACACACCGTGTGCATAGCTCTAAACTCTGCCTCTGCACTGGATCTAGCAACTACATTCTGCTTCTTCTTCATATGAAAAGGTTACCTCCAACCATGGTACAATACCCGGAAGTAGAGCGGCTATCAGAAACCAAGTCAACCCAATTTATGTTAATGTAGGCTTCAACCCTTAAGTTCCCATTACAGGTATACAACAAACCCTTCCCAGAAGATGACTTTAAGTGATGGAGGATTTAATTCACTGCCTCCAGGTGCCCAATAGTGGGCGAATGCATGAATTGGCTGACTACACTGGCATCATAAGCAATATCTAGCGGGGTAAGGGATAGATAAATAAGTTTATCAACAAGTCTTTGGTACCTTCCAGCATCTGGCAGATGTTCCCCACTAGCTTCACTGAATTTATGATTATAGTCTATAAATGTATCACATGGCTTACAACCCATCATGTCTATCTCCTCCAGTAGATAAGTACATATACATGCTGAGAGACAAATATGCCCTTCTTAGATCTAACAACTTCAATTCCAAAGAAATACTTTAGAAGACCCAGATCTTTGATCTCAAATTCCTTTGCTAACTTGCCCTTCAGAGATTATATCTCATCAAAATCATCACCTGTTACAACAATGTCATCCACATAAACAATCAAGACAGTCACTTTTCGGCACGACTGCTTAGAAAACAATGTGTGATCAGCTTGACTTTGTTTGTAACCATCCTTCACCATAGCATTGCAAAAAAGCTCAAACCATGCTCTAGTGGACTCATTGTAGTCAAGGCGTCTAGGCGATGCCTAGGCGATTAGCCCCGGCTAGGCGAGGCGTTGCCTAGGCAATAAATTTAATATAAATATATATATAATTATATATATATATATATATATCACGTATATATATTATTATATCTAACATTTAAAAGACCAAAACTCCACACCCACATTCCACAAAAACATAAAATAAAAGTCTATTCCAATCATTCATCACATAACCAAAGACATGTTGATATAGTAGAGTATTAAACACTTCAAAATCTGGGCCAAATACCCAAATTCGTGTCACTGTCCATGTATAATATTAGGCAGAGCCCCCCTGCGATTGCCCGAGGGAGTGGCAGGGGGGCAATGCCTAAAGGGGCGCCTAGGCGGTTGAGGCCCAAAATCGCCTAGGCGACCGCTTAGGCGACGCCTTGACTACACTGAGTGGACTGCTTCAGTCCATACAGAGCCTTCTTTAGCTTACACACCTTTCCTTCATTTGAGAAGCATTTGAACCCAGGAGGAGGTACCACCGTACCATATACACCTCTTCCTCTAAATCACCGTGAAGAAATGCATTCTTCACATCAAGCTGAAATAAGGGTCAATCCTTATTGACTGCAAGAAAAAGAAAGACTCTCACTGAGTTCATTTTTGCAACTGGAGAAAATGCCTCCTGATAGTCTATGTCATACGTCTGAGTATACCTCTTTGCAACTAAGTGAGCTTTGTATCTCTCAACTGAGTCATCCGAGCGGTGTTTTACTGTAAACATCCACCTACATCCAACCGGCTTCTTCCTTCTTGGTAGGTTGATCATATCCCAGATACTATTTTTTTCGAGTGCACATATCTCTTCTTCCATAGTCTATTTCCATTTTGGTGAGACAGTACATCTGCTAAACTGCGAGGGATAGGCACAGAAGACAAAGCCAAGGCAAACGAGCAATACGAAGAAAACAAGGCATGATAAGATATAACATTAAAAATAGGATGCTAAGCACATGTTCTAGTGCCTTTCCTAAAGACAATAGGAATTTCAGACTCAATAATATCAAGACTAGAATGAACAACAATGTTACCTGAATCAGAAGAGGTCTCTTAGTGGGGCTCATGAGGTTCTTTCTGCCTTCTCTTGTATACCTGCAATTCTTTGACCACGGGTTAATAGTTAATACTCCTCCTGTCTACAATCACTATCAGAGGAGAAAATAGGAATAGGAAGAGAAGAAGATATCTCTTCACCGATGCTCTCCCCCTGAAGAGATGTCTCATTGGCAGAAAAATACGGAGTAGACTCAAAAAAGGTGACATCCATAGATACAAAGGACCGACGAGAAGGAGGATGATACTATTTATACCCCTTCTGATAAGGAACATACGCAAGAAAGATACATCGAAGAGCCTTAGGATCAAGTTTTGTGCGAACAGAACGAGTAATATGCACAAAGCAAATACATCCAAAAATCTATGGGCCAGTGGAAACAAAGGAGTGGAAGGGGATAATAGGGAAACAGGAGATTGGAAATCCAAAATCCGATAAGGCATCCGATTAATTAAGAAAGCAGCAATCAAAATAGCATCAGACCAGAAAAGTTTAGGCACATTCATAACAAGCATATGTGAACGAGTGACTTCCAATAGATGTCTATTTTTTCGCTAAATCACGCCATTTTATTGAGGTGCATTTTATTGAGGTGTGCCAGCACAAGAAGTCTGATGAATGATACCATGAGAATCTAAAAATGTAGTCAAACTAGCAGAGATATATTCCCCCCCATTATCTGAATGGAGGACTTTAATTGAGGCGTTAAACTAAGTGGCAATCATTGTATGAAAAGAAGAAAAAACAGTGTCAGCTTCACCCTTAGATTTCAACATATACACCCATGTAGTAAAGAAAAGTCACCCACAAAAGTAACAAAATACTTAAAACCACACGATGAAGTAATAGGGGATAGTCCCTACCAAGGATTAAAAATACAGTTTCGGGGGATGCATCGGTCCCAACTGAAACCTATACGTATCGGTTTCGGGCGATACATATAAAATTTTCTTTTTTAAGAAAAAAATTTAAAATTTTCAAATTTAAATTTTAAAAATATCAAATGAGTTATAAGAACTGAATTTAAAGTCATGGGAAGCGACTCAAAAACAAAGTAGCAGACAAAATTACAATTACGCATTGAATTAAAACACGAATAATTAATAAACAATAAGTATCGCCTGTTTCATATCAATATAAATATCGTATAGGGGACTACCGATACCTATACGTATCACCCGTTTCGTATCGCTTTGGGCGATTTTTATTTCCATGATCCCCACACATCAGAATGCACGAGAGAAAATGGTGAATTGCATTTATTAACACTAGGAATATGAAGTTCGACAATGTTTTGCAAATTCGCAAGTTTCACACTGAAAAGAAAAAAGCACGCTAGAAACAGACAAAGGCGGAAACAAACGCCTAAGAAGGGAAATTGAGGGGGACCGAGACGTCTATGCTACCTGTATAACTCCTCCGTACTACTAATACTTAGAACACCATGGGGTATCTGCTGGACTGATGAAGAAATGCGAGGCAAAGGGTCTAGCAGATATAGTCCTTGCTCCTCATGGCCCGTATCAATCGTCCTCTTCGTTTCCAAGTCCTAAAACACACAATGAGAATGAAAGAAAGTGACACTACAATTCAATGATTTAGTAATATGACTTACGGATAAAAGATTCAAGATGAACTTAGGAACATGAAGAATAGAAGAAAGGGACATTGAGGATATAACATCAACACTCTCCTTACCCGTAATGGATGATAAAGTATCATCCGCAACTTTAACTTTATGTCTATCAGAATCAATGAAGTAAGATGAAAAAAGGAAGGCATACCAGTCATATGATCAGATGCTCCTGAATCAATGATCCAAGAGCGACTATGATCGAAAATAGATGCACTGAGAGTCGAGATTGAGGTCCCTGAGTAAAGGACTGAAGCGGCACTGGCAATACTCGGTGTCTCCAACTGGGACATAAAACGGCGGAAGACATCGATCTCATCTCAAGATAGGTGAGGGCTATCAGATGGAGGTACAGTAGTAGATACTGGGGTTGTGGATGTAATAGAGCTGACATTCGAACCCCCTTCATGTCTTTTGTCTATGTCTCCTCGTCCACCACCAGGCACCAGGACCCCGTGGGGTGGATGACCATGTAGATCCCATCAGGTGTCTTTTTTATGACTTGTTCGCCCATAGTGGTCATATTTAAGTTTGTCCCAGTCATCAGTAGAAGGTCCAGAAGATCCAAAACGACCACCACTCTTGCATCCCCGCTAGAATGAGGAGGCTAATGCAGATCTATCAATAATGGGAGAGAGCATAACACTCTGACGACGCTCCTCAGGATGTAAGTACGCATAAACCTCATTAGGGTGTGGGACCAGGTCTTTGCCAAGTATTTGAACCCTAACTTGTTCATAGTCCATATTCAGCCCTGCAAGTAGCTCAAACACCCGATTCTGTTCAACCAATTTTGTATAAGCAGCCGCATCCTCAAGGCACTTAGCTTGGAAGGTCTAATAGTGATATAGCTCTTCCCAGAGACGGTAAAGAGTAGAGTAGTAGGTGGGAATAGACATATCCCCCTGCTTGAGTTGTGAGATACTCTAACACAACTCATAAACACGGGGTGTACCCCCTATCTTATAATAAGTTTGTGTCACGGCATCCCATATAGTTTTTGAAGGAAGGATCAGGTAGGCACTACTGATGTCTGACTGCATAGAGTGGAGAAACCATGACATTACAACTGCATTCTCAGCCTCTCACTTGGCATAGGCTAAATCTGTTGACTTGGAAGTAGAGATAGTACCTTTTAAGTATCTCATCTTCCCCTTGTCTTTAACAAACAACATCCCAGATTGAGACCAAACAAGAAAATTTATCCTATCTAACTTCACTGTAGTAATCTGGAGGTTTGGTGCATCACTAATACTAACCCCAATACTCCCTCCACCCTGTATAGGAACACTAGAGGACTGGCTAACATCAGATTCATGCATCATGAATGTCACAAGGCTGTTTTACACAAATCAACAAGCTAGGGTTCCACAACCCAAAAGTACCTCCACAATAGGTAGAATAGTCAAAAACAGCAACCCGACAACAACCTAACAATGTTCGGGATAATAGAAATCTATGGAATAGCCCCCACATGCCATATACCAATTTTCAAGTAACAAAAAAGGGCCCCAACAGTAAAAAAAAAAGGTAATTATGGAGGTGAAAAACCTTCACCTGGCATTCAATACTTCTCTGACCTTCACGAAACTTGTTTCAATCTGTCAATATTTATCATATGGATCAAACACAATAGGTTTGAGTCCCCAAAAAACTCCTAAATCAATCACACAATCCAAAAAACCAGATCTGAATTTTTTCTAATTTTTTATGAAAACTCAAAAAAAGTACATCTCCGGATCTTAGAAAATTCTCAAAAAATAACCACAATCCTCAGAAAATCACAATCTATCACATGGAATCAACAAAAATTATGACACATCAACAAAAACTTCACCTAAATATTTATGCACACTCAAAATTTTCTTTAAGCAAAGCATGACCACTAAATATATCTGAAAAGAAGTTGAACAAGAAAGCGATAGAGAGCATCTACTAATTAAGAGTAAAAATAGGTATAGCGAACACCTTGGTAGACAAAGTCATATATTACCTGATTCACGAAGCTTGCAAGAGCTTCCAACTTCCCCATCGCTATAGTCATCTGTGACATGTAACTTCTTGCACCCAGTGGATCAGCTACTAGAGCCTCGAGCAGAGTTTCCTGGAGTTTATCCATTCCTTGTGACAGAGCATCCTCAGCTTGCAGAGATGATTGTCGCAGGTTACGAATTTCCATAACTTGTTTCTCTGTCAAGGGGTCAAGTTCTGGCGTGAGAACCTGTAATCAAAATAAAGTAATGATTGAATAAGCAATTACAACACATTCGGTAATTGGAAAATCATGCCAGAACTCCATAGAAGAGTGCTTTCATACTAACTCGAGTACTATAGGTATTTCAACTAACCCAGGATTAACATATAAGTTTATCAGAATACTGTGCCAATGACATCCCCAGACATATAGAATAAGAATTTCCTTAGTACTCGTGAGAAAACTGGAGTGACTTTATTCATGTACTAACGGGCCATAGCCCAATAAATGAATGATGTGATTCCCATGTGCTAGTGTCCTAGTGAAGCAACATCATTCAGAAGCAGTATCCTGTGACATACAGTGTCATTATTCTTGAAGGTTACGTTCAACAACATCTATAGAGTTCAAAAGATTCATAAGGTTGTAGTTCCTTGAACCTTTCCAAGGATTACAATTTATCATATAGTAGGTATAAATAGGAGAAAATTGGATGTGTTGTAAAGGTAGAACTCTGACTTGGAACAACATGACCTCATGTTTCGACAAAGAATTGAGTATATTGCACGAAAACATGTTCCATAAATATGCCCAGAACAGTTTTGGTCTATCCCTAAACAACTCAGTCCCTAACGTAAGGTGGAAAGATGCATTTGGGGAGATCACAATAAAAGGAATGACCAGAACTCAAGGTTTTAGAACCATGTTTTAGATTGATGGAGAAATTAGAATAAAATAATGTCAATTATGTCGTTTCAATTGCCATGTCACAATTTCCACTCTATTGCAATAGAATTACATTGAGCATTAGCTCCTTGGGCAATAATGTAAGGGTACTTCTATAGATTGCTTGTCTATAGGCATTATATTAGCATAAGTGGGTAATATGCATGGTTCCAGTCCCACCATTCAATTATTAGTTCAGATGTCCTGCATGATTCCACTTGTCCTGATGTTGTGGTTAATCTGTCAACATCTCTTATCTTAGGGGATGCTGACCAATACAAGGTTGGCTATGGCATGCCATGTTTAATGGATATACCAACACTATGGGCGTGGTACAAGCTATGATCAGCTCGGATGAGAGTAACTTGCTGACTTTAATACAAAAGCAGCTATAAGTTGGAGGCTGCAGAAAAAACGTAAAGAGTTTATCCTGACACCATGTGTAATGTAATGTCACTAAGGAAATGCACAGTTCTTGATCAGAATAAAATGGGGGGAAAAGAATCAAGGAAAAGACTACTGGTTGTGACTGACCCCCCCCCCCCCCCCGCGCGGAAAAAATAATAAAGAATAGAATAACTACGGGAACACAATATCCCTATAATAAGCAAGAAATAGCACAGCAACTTCTAACAAGAGCAAATAATGGCATGCAGGGAATTCTGAACACATTATCTGAAGGACGCAAATAGAAGATCTATATGACTAATACATGAGTACAAGGGGCATAGAGAACAGGTGCATAATTAGTAAGCATTAAAAGATATGCAATCGCCCAAAGAATATGTTGAATGAGTGATGTATCACCTTTAGAACCTCTGATGGGCGAAATCCTCCAATCCACAGGAAAAGGCGTTCAGCTGGTGTTTTCCACATACCCATCATCTGATGGAAGACATCAGCCTTTGTGGCAGCTGTTTTCATGCGGAAAAGTTTGTCATAGTGATTCATGCTACTATCTACAAGTATGTGAAGATCTATATCAGTTACATGAGCTTGCAAAGCATTTCTAAGTTCATGAATCTGTCTATTTTGTTCTTCAACCCAGTGTACATACTCCATCTCAAATGCAACAACCCCTGAAAGATATCAAATAGGAGTAATATCAGGAGCAAAGAAGATGAAAGTACAAGAAAAGAATTCAATTAGAGATTAGAAGCAAACAGGTACTGCAAGGAATAAAAGCACAAAGCTTATCTGGTTCATATTGAGAAAATCAGAGACTGTATGAAGCTTAAAAGGCATTTCAAGATGTTTCCAGGCGGTGTCAGGACTGCACATCAACTTTGGGAAAGTTACGTTTTTGGAAAGGGTGAAGACAATTCCATGGAAAAGTACATTGGTGCCCTGTGTGATCACTCTCTGTGTTTCTAACTTCTTATGTGGGTCTTCTTTTCGGGACTTGTGGCAAATGAAATCTCACAGTCCATTATGCAGGCACACACCGGTTTGGGCTTCACACGTGGCTAAAGCACATGTGGTAGCGGACTGATGTCTGCAACCCATCAGTCCACCAGCATTAAATGTTGGCAGACAAGGCAATGATGCCTGGCGGACAGGCTGAGTGTCAGTTCATATGGAACTGACACGTGTCCGTGGATCTAAGAGGATTTTCCCTTGTGGACGGACTGAATGCCAATCCCTATAGGATTGACACATGTCAGCAGCCCAAATTAGCTGCAAACTTAATCAGTCCGCAGACAAACACCCACGGACTACCCTTATTAATAGTCAGTACACAACTGCACATGGCAGAGGATCCCAAGAAAGGATCCTCCTGTCACTTTAAGGGGATCCTGAGATAGGCAATCCCTTTTAAGGCCCCAATACCAGGGTATCACCGGGCACCCCATTAATGAGGGGAGTTATCTTCTCCTCTCTCATTCTGGGATAAGGTTTTAGTAAAAAATTAGGAATAGTAAACTAAGGTTTATGGAAGAGATAAAGAAGAAGATTAAGGGAAAAACTAGATTAGAGAGTGTCTCTCTCTAATCTCTTCGTTTTTATAGTAACTCTAATAAAAAAAGTTACAACCATACCTCCTGAGGGCTGATTCGGTGTAACACACCTACATTATATATCATATCTCAACACTCCTCCTCAAGCTGACCATAGATATTCAACATGCCCAGCTTGTTAAGAACACCTTCTAAGCTAGCCTTACTAATTCTCTTCGTGAGTATATCAGCTAGTTGATTTCCCATTGTAACAAACAGTAAGCAAAGATTTCCTGAAGCAACTTGTTGTCTACTAAAGTGTCTGTCAATTTCAATATGTTTAGTCCTATCATGCTGAATGAGATTCTGGATAATATTGATGGGTGCCTTGTTATCACAAAACAACTTCATAGAAACATCCACCTCCATCCCCAAATCTCGTAGTAAAATCTTCAGACATAATAATTCTGCTATCCCATGAGCCATTGCCCTATATTCTGCTTCAGCACTTTACTTAGCCACTACACTTTGCTTCTTGCTTCTCCAAGTGATGAGGTTACTACCAAGAAACATACAATATCCTGTGGTAAACCTCCTATCATCTATACTTCCAGACAAATCAACATCAGTGTAAGCTTCTAGTTGGAAATGACCATGGTTAGCAAATAGAATGCCCTTCCCTGGAGTACCTTTTAACTATCTCAAAATCCTCTCCACTGCCTCATAATGTGCAATCTGAGGTGCATACATGAATTGACTGACTACACTGACTATATATGCGATGTCAGATCTAGTGAGAGAGAGATAAATGAGACGACCAACCAGTCTTTGCTACATCTCTTTGTCTTCTAGTAATGGGCCCTCACTCGAGCTCAACTTATGATTATGCTCAAAAGGAGTGTCTGCTGGCCGAGAACCCAACTTCCCCGTATCCTTAAGTAAGTCTATGGTATACTTCTGCTGTGATATGAAGATGTCCTTCTTTGATCTAGCTAACCCAATACCCAGAAAGTACTTCAAACTGCCCAAATCCTTGATCTCAAATTTTGTAGCTAGGAATTTCTTCAGGTTTTGGATCTCTGAAGAGTCATTTCCAGTCACCATAATATCGTCAACATAGACAATCAATGTTGTAACTAACTGTCCTTTTCCCCTGACAAAGAGAGTGTGATCAGCATGGCTCTGATTAACCCATCATCTTCACGGCTTAACTGAACCTTTCAATCCAAGCTCGGGGGGACTGTTTCAGTCCATGGATAGATTTCTTCAGCCTGTAGACCTTCCCTTCACTATTAAGAAGCTTGAATCCTAGAGGAGACATATACACTTCTTCTCGTAGATCTCCATGGAGGAACACATTTTTTACATCTAACTGATGTAAGGGGCCACGAGTGATTTGCAGCTAAAGATAACACTCGTATGGAGTTCATTTTTGCAACCAGTGCAAATGTATCCTTATAGTCTATCCCATATGTCTGTGTATATCCCTTAGTTACCAGTCTTGCCTTGCACCTCTCAATCGATCAATTTGCCCTATGTTTCACAGTGACCACCCATTTGCAACCTACAATTTTTTTTCCTTAGGTCACTCAACCATTTCCCGTGTACTATTCTTGACCAGAGCTCTCATCTCTTCCATCTAATTTAGTTCGATGAGGACCCAAAATATGAATGAAACAAACACAATCAAATACACAAAGGGGATAGTAAACAGAGGTTGCCAGCTGGTCTAGACAAAGTAGTTGATAAGGAGACTTCAACTGCAGGACCCGAGATGACATGCGATTAATCAAATGTGCGGATGTGTGCATTGCTTCGGCCCAAAACTTCTTTGGGATGTTCATTCCGGTCAGTAAGCTACGAGCTACTTCCAAAAGGTGACTGTTCTTACGCTCGGCCACCCTGTTTTGTTGAGGGGTATAAGGGCATGTGCTTTGATGGATCATCCCGTGCTCTGCCAAAAATTGCCTAAAATCACCCTCGAGGTATTTCTTCACGTTATCGGAGCGGAAAATTTTAATCTGCTTCTCAAATTCAGTGAACACCATCTTGTGAAACTTCTTGATGAGGTCCGGGACTTCAGCACGAGACTTCATCAAGTAAATTCAGGGCCCCAGACATCATAATGAATCAGCTGAAAAGGCGACACACTATGACCAGGAACAAATTTAAACAAGTCCGGAAAGTCCAACTTTAAGGACTTAAAAGACAAATGACCTAGACGATTGTGCCACAATCTGATTTGGGAATCATTATTACTACTACTAATATGTAATGTTGAAGGAGAGTCATCCACGTCCAGGAGGTAGAGGTCATTTGTTTCACGACCATTCTTAATTGTTTTCCTCGTCACTAAGTCCTGAAACACACAATGAGTAGGAAAAAAGGTCACATAACAGTTAAAACTTTTGGTCAGACTGTTAATGGATAATAAATTTGTTGATAAATTTGGAACATGGAGAACAGATGAAAGAGCTAGGGCATCAATAAGTTTGACATCAGCCTTTCCAAAGATGGAGGAAAGAGATCCATCAGCAACTCTGACTTTATATCTTCCAGATAAGAGACTATATGAAGAAAACACAGTAAATAGACTAGTAATATGATCTGACGCACCTAAATCAATGATCCAAGTTGGACTGGATTGGGAATGAGAAACGAAATTAACAAATGCATGAGTATCTGACTGAGCAAAGGAAGTAGAGGCAGAAGAACTTTCCATCTGACTCAAAAGGCGTCGAAGACGATCAACATCTGCATTAAAGAAGCTCTCGGAGGAAGATGGTCCGGTGGGAGAAGCCGATGCGATTGAGGTACCCAAGGTAGGGGGCATGAAAGCTACAGTGTTGCCGTAAGGGGTGCCTAGTTGTTGTCCGGGATGAGAAAACTTTACAGGCCGGCCAATGAGATCCCAACAAATTTCTCGAGTATGTTTAGTCTTCCCACAATGCTCACACTTCAACTTATCTTTATCATCAGAAGGCCTACTCTTCCAAGGAGAGTATTTCCCACCTCGAGGAGCACTAAAAGATGCGGCAAGAGCAAGATAATCGCTAGTCGGAGTAGGTATCATTGCATTTTTCCTACTTTCCTCACCTTGGAATAGGGAATAAACTTGGTCCAAAGAAGGAAGCTCATCTTTCCCTAAAATCTGAACCCGGGTGATTTCAAATTCCGGATTTAAGCCCGTCAAGAAGTCAAAAATTTTGTTCATTTCCACCTGTTTACTGTGCCTATCTCTATCTTTATCAATGTCCCACTGGATGACCTGAAAATGGTTCAACTCTTCCCAAAGACCCTGAAAAGTGGAGTAATAGGTAGATAGACTCCTCTCCCCCTAATGAAGAGTACCTATCTCTTGCCTCAACTGGTACACTCTGGCAATGTTTAGAAGCTGTGAATAGGTTTGAGTCACCTTATCCTAAATCTCTTTCATTGTCCGAAGAAACAAGAAGTCTCTACTAACCGATGGTTACATGGAATGTAGCAGTCATGACATAACCATAAGGTTCTCTTGTTCTCACTTGTCAGACTTCTCGGTCTCTCTAACCGGTTCTTTCACTCAACCTATCAAGTACCCTAATTTTCCTCTCCCACCGATATACATCTTAGCGGACTAAGACCACTCCAGGAAGTTGGTGTCATTCAACTCTATGGTTATGACCACACTGGGATTATCGCCATAGATTCTAGTGACGGGCGGAGTGATTTTAATGCTTGATGTAGCATCGGAAATTCCTTCAAACACACTATCATTGGCCATTTTTTCAGTGCTTCTTTGTTTCCAATCAACTCAAATCAGAAGAAAAAATCGTTAATTTGCAAAAAAAAAAAGGCCCCAACAATTCCAACAGTTCAAAAGGAAACATATCTTCCACAAAAAAGACCAATTAGGTCAATAATAACTTTTTCAGCACAAAAACAACAACAATAAACACTACCAACGCCTCTTACGAAGGTTAATATGGTTGTTTTTTTTCACAAAAAGAGCTTACAGAACAATTTTAAGGTTCTCGGAATCACACCGATTCAACAAACAAACTCCAAACAACCATTGTTTTGTTAAAACCAATGAATCCACACATTTATAACTCTGGATCTAATGATTCATAGTAGATTTGATGTCCATCAACAATCCCAAAACCCTTTTAAACTCGAATGATATAAATCTGATTTTTTTCCATAAAATCATTCGAGAGCATGAAACATCAACTTAGATACTCCAAAAACTCAGAATAAAATCAACCCGAACTTCAAAAATATTAAACCATACCAGATTCACGCGGCACTATTCATGCAACACTATTCATGCATTACTATTCATATGGCACTATTCACAGCACTATTTATGTCATTAAAAAAAATACAGGTCTTGATTTCTTCCTCTGATACCAAGTAGAGAATTAGGAATAGTAAACTAGGGTTTATAGAAGAGAGAAAGAAGAAGATTAGGGGAAAAACTAGATTAGAGAGTGTCTCTTTCTAATCTCTTTGTATTTATAATAACTCTATTAGAAAAGTTACATGTATACCCCTGAGGGGTGATTCGGTGTAACACACCTACATAATAAATCATATCTCAACAGTTTTCTCCCTACAAAAGGGGAGAAAACGTATTACAGAGCCCTCCGAAAGGAGGGCACTGCTCTCAAGGTTACCTATAGAGGGTAACCAACTGTCCAAGGACAGATGACTCTCTCTAGGGAGACTAGGAGAGTTGACCCCGGTTTTGTTTCCCCAAAAGAGGGAAACAAAGAGAGAGACCAAGGACTCTCTTCTTGTTATAAAAAGAGGGGGTCTCCGACAAAGACTCCCAAGAAGAAAACCAAAGAAGAAACATACCAGGAAGCCCTCCAAAACAGAGAGCTCCCCCCAGATTGCTGCACACACACAACAACCGACCAACTAAGGCAAGGAAGAAGAAGGCTCCTTCACCAACAAAAGGCCATGGAGATCACTAGGTGAGCCCCTAAAATGGCCACCTTCCCTTTCTTCTTCTCTTCTTTTGTAAAAGGACCTCAATGAGGCACTTGTAAAGCCTCCATAGAGATTGGCCACCTCCTTTCAATAAAAGAAAATTTTTAATATCAGATTTGTTATATTATCCTCTCTTTTTTCTTAATCAGAGGTTCCTCTCCTCAATGAGGGGAAGATAATTAACAATCACGGTTTACCCAAGCTGGAAGGATTGTTCCCTACTAAAAACAATCAACTTCACCCAAATTGATTAGGGTACTTTGACACCACAATTTGGGTACTCTCATCCTTAGAGGCTGCTAGAAATTTATATGTACAGGGCTCATTGCCCTTCTTAAAATATTTGAGATCTGATACCAGAGAGATTCAAACAGAGGTTTGCCACAAGATTATTTATTCCATGTTTATTTAACTATTTTTTATAGATGCATTAGCAATGGGTTCTATTCAATCTATGGACTTACAATAGGCTTATGGTTCAGTTATTTTCCTCACAGCCTCCACTGTCTAGGTGCACAATATGAGTAGATTTCTAGGTTAGGATTTGTGAGGAAAGGAGAAAGGTAGAAGAAAAGAGGGAATGAGAGTTATGTGCCTCCACTCACCTAGGTCTTCTTATTATAAGAATACATAAACATAAGCATAAGGCCTCAAGACCCATACAAGAGAAGCGACAATTGGGCCCTTATAACTAAGGACCCCTTACAATATGTTACAACAATCCTCCTCCAAGCTGGAGCATAAATATCACACATGCCCAGCTTGCCCAAAATACAATGAAAAGATGAACTAGGAATTCCTTTTGTTAGGGCATCTTCACATGAGGAATACGAACTTGCCCAGAAATGATCTTCCCCTTTATGAAGTGTCTATCTACCTCAATATGTTTGGTGACTCTGGTCCTGTCATGTTGTACTAGGTTATGAGCAATATTGATGGTTTATTTGTTGTCATAGTATAGAATCATAGTCTCTTGCACAGGGCCCCAATTCCTTTAGGAGCACCTTCAACCATAGGAGCTCACATATACCATGGGCCATGACCCTGAATTTAGCTTTTGCACTCGACCTAGCCACCATTGAATGCTTCTTGCTCCTCCAAGTCACTAGATTTTCGCCAAAAAAAAGTGCTATAGCTAGAGGTGTATTTTCTGTCAAACACAGATCCTACCCAATCTGTATTTGTATAAGACTCTACCCTCAAATGCCAATGAAAAGCAAACAAGAGACCTTTCGTAGGGGATGACTTCAGGTATCTCAAGATCATGTATACAGCCTCCATATGAGTGGTGGTTGGGGCAAACATGAACTCACTAACCACACTAACGGCATAGGCAATATCTAGACAGCTGAGGGATATATAGATGAGGGGGCCAACAAGGCTGGTCAACCTGGATTTGTTTGTACCCCTACTTTAACATAACTCCACTAAATCTCTCAAACCATGCACTAGAATTTTAAGAATCGGGCCAGACCGGTCGGTTGAATCGGTAACCGGCAGAACCGGAGACATGTTCAAATAACCAACCATAATTAAAAACCGCTTGACAAAGATGTAACTGGTATAACCGGCAACAGTAACCGGTAGAACCAGTGTCATGTTCAAATAACCAGCCAGGTTCGTGAATCGTGAGTAATCCTGAAGCAATCCAAAAACAAGATGAGAAAGCACATACCCAAGTTGGAAAAAAACGAAAGAAAGAAAAGAGAAGGATTATTCCTTTTGCAAGGTCAGGAAAAAAGAGAGGGCATGCCTTTACCTTTGAGAATTGTAATCCGATCAATTACATTTTGTAAGAATAGAAAGAAGAAAAATCACAAAAGGGTTACTGAATAATTTCAAGAGAAAAGATAAAGTAAGACAAAAATAGCAGGCTTAAGTGGCTTCACGAGCAGCCACTCCTAAATGCAAGCTGCTCCTCTTCTTCCTTTACAAACCGCCTCTGTGGCAGGTGAGTGGCAAACCTTTATCCGGTCATTGCTAAGTCCTATGGGAGCCTCGCCAGGTCATAATCTTACGCGTGCTTGTCTAGTTGCAAGCTTTGTGGGTTCCTTCTTGCTGAGGGTGAAAAGTCACAATTGGACTCAAATTTTTTTTGTCATCTCAACCTTGGGGTTAATTAGGGTTAGTATCTGCTCTAAAGGGCAGTGGATTAATGCCTAACCATCACTATCTCTTTGCCTTTCAACAAATGTACTATACAGTCCATTTCGTAGTCCTTTATACGGTTGGACATAGGAGAGAAAGAAACCTTTTGTCCTTCTCTTTGTCTTGATGGGTGGAATCCAATTAATCTATACCCCCCCTTTTTTGGGTAAATATCTACACTTTCCTTTGCATCTATACTATAATATAAAGAAATAAGGGCCACCTAACCCCCTCTCTTTGTTCTTCAATTCCAGGAATCCGATGAGTTCTATTTTAAGGATGCCACGTGGCACCCTTCTTTAATCTCAATCGTTAACTCTCTCTCTCAATTCAAAAACCATTGGAGGGATTTTAGGAGATTGTGATAGGAGGGATAGAGATAAGAAAGATAAAGAGAGAGAATGTAAAGAGATTTTAGGGGATTGTGATAAGAGGGACAAAAAAGAGATAAGAAGGATAGAGAGAGATTCAAGCCATCTTATCACAATCCTTTAAAATCTCTCTCTTATCTTTCTCTCTATCCCTCTTATCACAATCCCCTAAAATATCTCTCTACATTCTCTATCTATCATTTTTATCTCTATCCCTCTTATCACAATCTCTTAAAATCCTTCCAATGGTTTTTGAATTGTGAGGGAGACGTGTGAGAAAAAGAAAGAGTTAACGGTTGAGATGAGAGATAGAACCGTGGGGGGAATAATCCCCTAAACCCCCTCTATTTGCTCTTCAATCTTCAATTCCAGGAATCCTATGACTTCTATTTTAAGGATGCCACATGACACCTTTCTTTACAACCATTAACTCTCTCTCTCTCACGTTTTCCTCTCAATTCAAAAACCATTTGAGGGATTTTAGGGGATCGTTCCCTCCACGCCTCTATCTCTAATCTCAACCGTTAACTCTCTCTCTCTCTCTCTCATGTCTCCTTCACAATTCAAAACTCATTGGAGAGATTTTAGGAGATTGTGATAAGAGGGGTAGAGATAAGAATGATAGATAAGAGAATGTAGAGAGAGAGATTTTAGGGGATTGTTCCCTCCATGGTTCTATCTCAAATCTCAACCATTAACTCTCTCTCACACGTCTCCCTCACAATTCAAAAACCATTGGAGGGATTTTAGGAGACTGTGATAAGAGGGATATAGATAAGAATGATAGATAGAGAATATAAAGAGAGATTTTAGGAGATTGTGATAAGAAGGACAAAATTGTGATAAGAGGGATAGAATCTCTTTTTTGTCCCTCGTATCACAATCCCCTAAAATCTCTCTCTATATTCTCTCTCTCTCTATCCTTCTTATCTCTATCCCTCTTATCACAATCTCCTAAAATCCCTCTAATGATTTTTGAATTGAGAGGGAGAAGAGAGAGAGAGAGAGAGAGAGAGTTAACGGTTGAGATTAAAGAAGGGTGCCACATGGCATCCTTAAAATAAAACTCATAGGGTGTGTTCGTTTGGCGAGAAAGTGGGGGAAAGGAAAAGAAAAGTGTATTTTCTTGCACTTTTCTTGCATTTGGTTTGCAAGAAACACACTTTCATTTTCTTGCACTTTCTCAATAGTGACAAACTTTCTCCCAAAAACTTCATCCATCTTTTGATGGTTATTTGCGAGAAAATTTAAGTCTTTTCTTTTTCCTTGCTTTTCTTTTATTTTCTTTTCTTTCACCCACTTTCTCGCCAAACGAACGCACCCATAGGATTCCTGGGATTGAAGATTAGAGAACAAAGAGAACAATCAAAAACCATTAAAGGGATTTTAGTGCCACCTAACCCCCTCTCTTTGATATATACTTTTTACATAATTATAATATGTAGTTTTTATTTATTTATTATGTTCTCGTTTTTCTTTAGACTCCCATGGTTAGGTGGCACGGAGTATAAAATCCCTCCAGGGAGTTTAGTGCCACCTAACCCCATCTCATATACAGTTTTTATTTATTTTTTTATTATGGTCTCTTTTTTCTTTATACACCCATAAGTTCACTCATTCAATTGGAAATTCATGCATACATATTTCATTTTGATATATATTTTTTACATAATTGTCATATGCAGTTTTTATTTATTTATTAAGTTCTCATTTTTCTTTACCCCCCTCTCTTTGCTCTCCAATCTTCAATTCCAGGAATCCTATGAGTTATATTTTAAGGATGCCACGTAGCACCCTTCTTTAATCTCAACCATTAACTCTCTCTCTTTAGCACGTCTCCCTCTCAATTCAAAAACCATTTGAAAGATTTTAGGGGATTATTCCCTTCATGGCTCTATCTCTAATCTCAACCGTTAAGTCTCTCTCTCTCTCTCTCTCACACGTCTCCCTCACAATTCAAAAATCATTAGAGGGATTTTAGGAGATTGTGATAAGATGGATAGAGATAAGAAGGATAGATAGAGAATGTAGAGAAACGTTTTAGGGGATTGTGATAAGAGGAATAAAGAGAGATAAGAAGGATAGAGAGAGAGACTATAGAGAGATTTTCGGGGATTGTGATAAGAGGGATAGAGAGTGTAGAGATTTATTTTTTTATTTACACCCGTCCATCGCACTGGGTCTCTACTAGTATCATAATAAGATGAGAGAGAGAGAGAGAGACCTCGAAAGGCATAAATATAATAGGGCTTTGGAGCCGGTTGAATCGGCCGATCAAACCGATTGAATCAGTGGAACCAGGAACCGGCCACGCTACCAATTCGATGGCCAGTCCGGTTAAAACATTGTCATGCACATAGAGATTGTTTTAGCCCAGAGCCGAGAGGAACTTGAACCTAGGAGGAGCAATCATATATACTTCATCTTCCAAGTCTCTATGGAGAAAGGCATTCTTCACATCAAGCTGTAGAAGGGGGCAATCTTGATCAGAAGCGAGAGGCAAGAGAAAACGGATGGAATTAATTTTTGCCACCGGAGCAAATTTCTCATGATAGTCAATTCCATAGGTCTGTGCAAACCTCTTGGCGACAAGCCTAGCTTTTTGTCTAGCTTTTTGTCTTTCCACAAAACCATTTGACTTGTAGTTAACTATGAACATCCATTTCCACCCAACAGGTTTCTTGCCCCTTGGAAGATCCACAAGGTCCCATGTTCCATTCTTCTCAAAGGCACACATCTCCTCACACATAGCATCCTTCCAATTATTACTTTGGAGGTAAAACCTCTAGTTCTAAATTTTTTAGACCTTCAATTAGACTTTAACCAAACACTCAAAGTTCAAATAAGCTCTGATTTTCAAATAAGCTCTAATTATTTGGAGTTACCAAACACCCTTGGTCAGCCTGAGTAACACTAATAAATACGAAATGTCAGAAACTGCCATAACCATACCAACCTAAATATAAAAGCTTAGTGCATAAATTTCTCAATGCTATAAATTTAATTATGCAGCATTTATCCGATTGACATTCACAAGTGGTCAAAAAATTGAAGTGAGGAACAGTCCTAACATTTTTGTATTCCATAGTATATCCTTCCAGATGCATTAGTTACCAACCAATCACAGAGTTCAATGCAATTTACTACAGAGGCAGCAACAATTAAAGGATGAGGAGATTAAAAAAAATTGATATCAATGGCTGCTAGCACATCAAATAACAAACCTGAGTTAACAGTTCCAGACAACCCTAGATGACTAGTATTTAATGCACCAATTATGTCTACACCCTGCAATAAGGAATTCACTGCTCCATTAGACAGAAGGAAAAAAGGTCATTTGCTTGATCAAAAAAATCTGATTAAAAGAACAAAATAGAACCTTCCCCTCACCTGTTGTCTAGTTTGTTCAAGCTCCTGCTCCAATTGCATCAGCGTCAAGCGACTTGTTTCTAATTGTTGAACATAGGCCTACAAAATAATATCAGGTTACTATATGAAGTCCTAAAAATAAGTAATCTGCCATGAATAGGCATCTATTTGTTGTATCTCTTCCTACCTTTTTCCGCAGACGACTTTTACGTGCAGCCTCGCGATTTTGTGCAAGGCGTCTTAGTACCTAACATAATTTAAACACTTAATGGAACTGGAAACTGATTAATATATCAAGGAAGCACAGGTATGTTTTCACTTCTCGCAGCATGATTCCAAACCATGACAGTCATGCATGGTGGATATGTGCCAACTGTTGTTTGATGGGCAAGCAAAGTGAGAGATGCATAAAGATTTCCACAATGACGCAATCACCATAAATTCCAAAGCACAGAAATTTATCTTTCAACAAATAAATAGGAAAGAAAATATAATTTCTCTTGTTAAAACACCCTACCTACAATAAACAAAACATGTAAGAGCAAACATATCATGAAGGCATTCATTTGACCGGTAGATTTACGGTTTTGGGGATGTCGGTGTTATTTAAACCTAGGGTCTACAAACAGGCCTGTCAACCCTATCATTGGATTTCTATTATCAGAATTCACCTAAAAGCAACCCTAAAAGTCACCTGAAATTGATCAAAACTAAAACTAAAAAATTAGAACCCATGTTTTTTCCTCTCTTCACCCCCTCTCCTTTCCTATCCCCATATCATCACCTCTATAAACTTTCAACTCGGATCCCGCACAACAATCCACCCATGAGGTATGTAGAAAATTTGGAATGCAGAGAACGCAGAGATTGCAATTCTAAGTGACCCATCAAAAGCAGAGAGAGAGAGAGAGACCGTACATGGGTTTCATGGTTAAGGCTGAGGAGGTTAAAGTTTTTTTATTAGTGTGCTCTCTTATGATTTAGGGTCCGTTTGGTTAAACTTCTCGGAGAAGAAAAAAACTTCTTTAGGAATTATTTCGCAAAAAATAACTCTAGAAAAAATTTGAAAAATCATTTTGATAAAAAAAATAACATTTGGTTTGCACAAATGAGAAATAACTTCTTAGCACCCACAAGTCAAAATTTGTGTTTGGTTTGCACTTGTAAAAAGCAATTTCTCATGGTTTATAGATGCTGTCATTTTCGTATTTGGTTTTTTCCATATACTAATCTACACTCATTTCATGAGTGTAATAGATCCATCTTGGTCATAAAATCCATTAATATTGCATTCCAATAAAGGTCCAGTAACGAGAAAAACAAGGGTCCTCCCTTTTGATAGAGTCATTAGATAAATAAAATTATTTATATTCTTATATCATGTAGATTATTTTTTCCCATGCGCATTCTACTAGGTGGAACATGTGCACCTTCCCTGCTTGACATTATACATATAAAAAAATTTGTTTAAGGGGCCACTATATACAAACAAAATTTTGATATTATGTATTTAAAAAAGAAATATACCTATAATATAAGAAGTTTAAAAAAAAATTGGGTGGCCATGGCCCCTCCCCACCCGCTGGCTCTGTCCATGCCCACCCATAGGGTTCACCCTCCTATCCTTGGTTTTTGGAAAAATATTTTAATATTATTTTCTAACCATGGTTAATTTTTTCTAAAAACCAAGGATAGGTGAGTGAACCCTAAGGGTGGGTGATTCTTAACCATAGCTAAGAGGTTCAAAAGGGACACGTGGCAACCTCAATGGAGTAACCGGACTCCCCCGAGTTCACCCATTCCTAGGGTTTCTCTCCAGTTGTAACCGGGCTCCTTGGAATCTGGTTATGTCCTTGAGGTCGCCATGTGTCCCTATTGACACTCCTTAACTATGGTTAAGATTCACCCATTCCTAGGGTTCATCCATCTATCCTTGGATTTTGAAAAAAAAATATTAAATCTTTTTAATACTAGGAGTTAAGTAAATTTTAACCAAGGATAAGTGGGTTAATCCTAGGAGTGGGTGAATCTTAACCATAGTTAAGGAGTGTCAATAGGGACACATGGCGACCTCAAGGGCATAACCGGACTCCAAGGAGCCTTGTTACAATTTGAGAGAATTTGAAGCCCAGTAGATAAAGACTACACAAGTCTGATCATACATCCTTACGTAGGGCCACATAGACTTGCATTCTTAGCTGAGCTTTAGCCGAGCTTGGAAACATAAAAATGTCGTTTATAATAAAGCTCCGTCAAACTTCCCGCAAAAGCATAAATGAAGACTTCCCGCAAAAGTTACAGTGGGAAGCTTTTCTAGGAAGTCGGTTTTTTACTTTCAACAACTTCCCGCTTTTTCAGGAAGTAACTTCCCAAATGGCAAACCAAACCCCCGACTAGGCTGATTTTTGACTTCGAAGGATCAAAAGTCGGTAAAAGTTGGTTTAGAAGTCTAACCAAACAGCACCTTAATTTTTGTTGCACATAGTTTTTTTGTGTTGTATTACATATATGGGTACTATAGGTATTTTCTCTCTTTAGTTATTTAATAGGGAATGTCTAACCCCTCTTGTTATACGACAGTTTTGTATTATCTATTTTTCAAAATATTATAGCAGAGCTTCAAGGGTTTTCTCCTTCGCATCTGATTTCTCTATTTTGTTGCTACATTGTTCACAACATTTTCCATGGCGTTAGAGCTAATTTGATCATAGTTACCAGAGCGAGAAGCAAAGTGAAAGTGAGAAGCGGGAAGCAAGACTAAATTTTATTGGGTAACGAAAACAAGAAATGGGATATAGGCACCTCATTATTTTAGTATGGATAGTGAGCTATAGAGCCTAGCAAATTCTACAATCCATCTAAGCTATTTTCCACCTACTAACAATCATCAATAACAATATAATATTATAGCACAATTCTCATATTATAATAAATATAATATCGTAATCCATGACCCAATGTCACTCAGGGCTATTTCACCCTATCCCGAGGTTCCCAACCTCCAATTGCCAAATTTACTCAATCATTGTCCGTGATAACACATTACCTTTCTATTCTTGAGTCCGCAGACTCATCATCCATTCAAGAATCTGTTATCATCATACAACTCCATTACCATAGCATCCCATAACACCATGATAACTGTAAAGGGAAATTTTCGGGACTAGCGGTACCTTACAGGGGTTGCAAGATTCATGCCCTGTACATTCGTCTGCATGTGCACGTCATCCATACCCTTTGTCATATGGCACGCTCTTCGAATGAAGTGACATTCCGTACATAATCGTCCAAGGTTCAGCTCGGGTTCGTCTTCCACAAAGTGGACCGTCATCCGACCTGTCATACACTCCGATGAGCAAGTCAATATAAGGCATAGGCATATGAGTATGAGAGTGTAGAGATACTTATCGTGAGGTCATTGAGCATATGTGCTTAAGGACTGGCTCTGGTGTTGTGCTCTAGAGGATAAGCGATGGAGATGTAGAGGACGTAGCTCGGGAGTCACATAGGACGTAGCTCGGGAGGCACTGAGGACGTAGCTCGGACAATGTAGCTCGGGTACAATTGACAGCGGAGAACATAGCTCGGAGGACGTAGCTCGAACAACATAGCTCAGGTACAGTTGACAGTGTCAAACACAAGTTCAGGTATGAGTGTACACAGCAGATGATCAATTTCGTGGTCGTGCAAGTGGTAGTGTGACGTTAACATATCACCAAATAGATAAACATTAGGTATTGATAGAGTGTAAGGGTACTGATTATAGAGAACATCAGGTCGACATGGCCGATTCGAGAGAGCATCCGATGGCCATAATCAATCGTGAGACCGTGAAGAGCATCAAACGGTGTGAGAACATCAGTGAAGAGGAGAGAATCAGGTGGGTGACTATCTTCTTCTTCTTCTTCTTCTTCTTCTTCTTCTTCTTCTTTCCTTACTTTCTCTCTTGCCTTCCGCACCATCCTCCTCTCTCTGGTGATTCTTGCTTATTTATAGGCATTTGGAGTCATTATGACTTGTGTGGTCATGATGATGTCACCTGTCAGATAACACTCGAGAGAGCCAGCACATAGCCCAAGTGGGCTTATGTCGGTTAGTTTTTGAGAGTGGGGTATTCCCACTTTACCCCTTCCTTTTACGAATTTTACCCATTACAATAACTATCAAGATCATCTGGCTTACATCCAATGAAATTGAACCTTAAGTCCTTAGACTTCGTACAATCTAGAGTCCCTAGACTCAACACACAATCCACAACTTGTATCATCTCTAGATACACTTTAAGTACAGTGATCCTTATTTAGTTAGCTGTCTTGGGAAATAATTAAGTACAACGATCCCCATTCTTCAACCTCTATTAGGTCATCCTTTGAATCCACTGGGCCTTTCACCTCAAGGTATCTTGTCTATCGAAACTCAACCTTTTGGGTCATCCTTGAATCCGCATGGCCTTTCACCTTCAGGTATCTTGTTACCCTCAAACTCACCCTATATTGGGTCATCCTCTGCTGAATTCATAAGGCCTTTCACCGCAAGGTACTGTTGGAATATACTAAAGTATAGAGGTCTCCACCCCTCAAGCCAACATTCTTTTTTTCTGACCTCATCAGAGAGAATCACTAGATAACACTTCACCCAATCCCGACGATCAGTCATGTACCTCGCCAAAAAGGAACCATGGATATCAATCTACCACTCCCGACGATCAATCACGCACCTCGCCCAAGAGAATCTTTGGGTAACACTTCATCCACTCCCGACGTTCAATCACGCACCTCGCCAAAGAGGATCTATAGACATTATTCCACCCACTCCCGACGATCAGTCACGTACCTCGCCAAAGAGGATTCCATGGACATTAATCCATACAAACCCGCGCCTTCACCAGATGAATGCCATAAACAACACTTCTGACATATCACACTCTGGCAAAACAACACCTCTAACATATCACTCTCTGTCAGAACAACACCTCTGACATATAATCTTGTCAGCAATCTTGTCAGACACAATATCTCTGACATCAGATCCTGTCAGGCACTGACACATCACTTAATATACCCTCTGTTGGGATGTACCTACCCCTGTAGAACCTCATCCCTCAAGGACACTATAATTTACATCACAATCTCTATTGGGTGCATATCTGTCGACACAAGACAATGCTTTCCCAAAGTAACATCATTGAGTTCGTAAACTCAATACAACACTAGGTCCGTCGATCCCAATCAAACCTGGACCCATAGGCCCAAAGTCATTCTAACTTTCTCGACTATCAGTCATGGAGAAATCCCGGTTCTTAATAGATACCACATCTCCGGACCTAGCGAAAAAGGAATCACATACAACATTTCACACAAGTTAGATTTTCTAACCAAAGAACATTCTCAATTATTTAAGTCCTACTTGAATAATTGAAATGGTAGGCCTCACACCCGAGGACCAAGTCCAAGGTGTGTCCCGATGTGGAACATTATCCGGCCGATGGGTCATTCCATCGCCTTACCCTGTCACAACCACATCACATCATACAAGGATTGTCCCGATGTGGGACTATACAAGGCCAATGGACCTACCATCGCCTTACAAGTGTTCAAAGGTCACCACATCATACAAGATGGTTCCGATAGGGAACATATCCAGGCCGATGGGTCCATCCATCGCCCTACAAACACTCAAAAAAATATTCCGACACCCAAAGGTGACGATACAACTTACCCATGACCCAATCCAAGTTCCGGAAGGTTCACCCTAAGGTCCAAACATCACCAAAGCCCCAAAATCCCACTCTGAGCACTGGCGATCGATTGCCAGCCCAAGCATCTGCATGTTGATGATCGATCATCCCGACAGGGTGATCGATTGCCCTTCCATTTTGAGCTGAAATTACGGGCTGTAACAGCTTGAAACCGAGGCTACATCCCTCTTCTCGATTTTTCCACGCACCACCACCCATCCATAGACATCCACTGGGTCTCCAACCCTTTTTCATCCACGTTAAATCACATTCATCCATTCCAAATAAATCAAATAGCTTAAATAAAAGGAAAAAGAGAAGAGATGAAAGGGGTTTTACTTCTTTCACGAACTTCGAGGCATCTATGGCCGAAAAGAACACCGCCAACGCGCTTGGAAGGACGATCAACCCCAAGGTGAAGCTTCTCGCCTTCGAACCTTCACTTTCTCTCTTTAACTTTTCCTCTTTCTCTCTCTACACATCGATTGAGGCACCGGGGGAGAAAATAGACGCCACCAACGCGTCAAGGACGTCGAAATACCCCCAGGTAGATTTCCTCTTCTTTCTCTCTCTTCCTTTCTCTCTCCTCACTTTCTCTCTCTTGAAGCAATTCGGGCAGAACCTCCCCCTTGTTTACAAACTGTTAGAATGAGGGGGAGGGTTACCCTCCTTATATAGAGGAGGAAAGGGGATGAAGTGTCCCATTAATGATGTCATGGGTGACATCACACGATGAGGTCATCATGGTGATGTCACCACCTTTGACTTGTTGACTTATTTGACTGGCTTTCCCGATTTTCACGTATACGGCCTTCAAATTCCTATTAAATGATATCCGATTCTGACAAAACTTTAGGTGACCAAACTTGAGACAGTCCGACACCTGTTGTAGAAATTTCAGGGAAAAATACGGAGTTTTGACGGTAAAAAGTAAGTCCGGAAGAAAACTGCAAAACCCACTAATTTTCCGATTTCAGATACAAAACACGCTGCCGTTTCTTCATATGAGATGATGAACTGACAAAACGACAGATGGTCGTCCTCACGGCCAACCAGCATGCTGTGGTACCAGCCGTACGGATTTCTATTAGAATCCCCAACAATTATGGAGTCCAACTGAATTTTGAAAATTCTGGAATTTCCTGGTTTTCTCAATTTTCTTACATTTAAGACCTTCGCAGTCTTGCGAATCGATACGCGACGGAACTGGAACAATGGGTGATCGTTCAAATAGTTGACCCGTACATTGTGTACGATTTTCGAGGAAAAACACTGGGTTTTATCGGTACAATCCAATCCTGAGTAAAACCCACTTTTCACCAATTTAACGAACACTTAACTAATTAATCTCTGTTAAGGATCTATAATCCCATACTTTTATTTATATTAAAATTCCAGGTCGTTACAAATACCATATCTATCAGTATGATAGGTGCTGGAGTTTTGAGATACCCATACAGATAATTATAGGACATCGAAATTCCAGGGTATCAGATATGTTATCTCACTAGTCATCACACCTTAGGATTGTGACATATGTTAAGCCTGATGAATCAGTAGCTTATAACAATAATAAATTAAAAGGTTAACATGCACAGAAAAAATGATTTTGTAATTAAAAAAAATATGGACAAAATTAGATGCAGAATAAAACTAGTAATAATATAATACCAGATAATAATGATAAGAAGATGTATTTAACAAAAGTGCATTCCATATTATACAACAAACCGTTAAGTACAGGCAAGCTAGAATTCAAAGCAAAACTCCTACTTCAAATTTCTAAAGAAAATTTATTGGCCAAAAACAGATAACAGCTGCAGTACATAATCAATTAAGGTAGAAAACTGGAAGAATATAAATTTTAATTCAATTGCAGGGAGGCAACAAGTCCTCGGTGACACAATCTCTTTACCTTATCAACAGGTTTGGCTGCTCCGTGATTGTACCTTTTAGAAGGTCCTAGCGTTCCACGAGAAGTACCTTCAGACTAGAGAAATCAAATCAGGAAAATGAGATATAGCATAGCAATCAGATTAAAATAGCACCAACAACAACAGACAATGACAGTGAATTTGAATAATTTGCACCTTGTCAAGCTTCGTATCCATCTTTATAGTTGTAGATGCACCTGTATTTAGACTACTATTACCATTGAACGTGTCTCTCCACATGCTAATCTGGTGGACTGGCTCATATAGATCCATCCTTCTTGAGGTGGCAAATTGAGTTGGAGAGTTCATACTCTCTGCACTGATCACAGAGGCAATCTGCAGCATTGCACACTTGCAGTTAACAATATACAGAAAGGAGGCCAAACTAGCATTAATATAACACCCCCAAAGGGGTGGACCAGTGGTACCTGGGCCTTTCCCCAAGTGGGAGGTCCTGGGTTCCATTTCTCACTCCCCCTTTGGGGCCAGCCCCGCATGGGTTTACCAGGACTTACCTAGTGTGATGGGTTGCGGACTCACGTCGCACCCTCGGGGATTAGTCCTGACCCAAAGGGTTGGGGACACCCCGAGTTCCAAAAAAATATATATATATAACAGTAATATCAGAGGAACTAACTTTAAAAATTTAGAGGGTGGCTTTAAGGGAAAGACAGGAAAATAAGTTGAGAAACATGAACAAAAAACCAAAACGGATATTAAGAAATTTGATTGTCATAGCTGCACTAGAAAGAAACAGACTTGAATGGCCAAATCATTACCCATAATTATTCAGAGAGACACTTCTAATATTGTTATGGACTGGAACTTCAAAAGTTTGGTGGCTTGGTGCCTAGGCACAATGAAGTTCTTCCATATGCCAAGACAGCATCAAGGCAGAGAGGAAAGTGAATGTCTATTGACAAATTCACAACAACTCGACGAGAGCTACTGTAGGAGATTGGACACCTAAATGAAGTCATTTGCAAATTGTATCATTTTAGAGTGTTTTGTTTTTAACATTGTAAGTTAATTAACTGTTAGTTTTAACAAAAAAAAAAACTTAAATGATACAATTTGCAAATGACCCACTTAAGAGACCCACCAAACAATGGTTCCATTTCAGAATTTGGGGAAATTAACTCAATTGATTTTTAAACTACATCTCAATTAAGGCTATTCTGAAATTTATTAAACTTGAAAACAAAACACTCTAAAATGACACAATGTGCAAATGAATTCATTTAAGTGTCCAAATGCTCCCTTACAATTTACTGACAAAAAATATCCCGACTGTCCTGTATGCAAGAAGAAACGAAGAAAATATCGCCAATTCTATTTAATTTTAGGATGTTACCAATAAGATCATTGGAGTCTATTGCATGCTTTTAAGGCTACTGTTCACCCTATGTGATTAATGAAACATTCAGCCTATTCTTCTCTCCCATCTTCTCCTAATCTCAAATGGTATTACAGCATCAAGACGAACCTCTCTCCAACCCATCAAGATTACTTCACTACGTCATCTCTGCTCTTGAGATGGAGATCCACATCAGTCCCTTCACTCTTCGGCACAACAGTTAGAGTGCAACAAAAATTTCCAAAAATCTTGTTCCTATTAGCAGCACAAAACATATCAAACTGGCTACCAGTTTTCCAGAAAAGGTGGGAAAAAAGAAATTAAGATTATGTTAGCTCACTTCGCTGATCAAGTTGCATACATGCCTTTCCACAAGGTAAGATGCATCTCTACGAACAAAACTCTCTTTTGGAGCACTCGGCTTGAAGAAAAGTGTAAGAAGAATTACAATAAATCACACTACTTTATATTTACTCATTTCTTTGAGTTTTAAAGGAGGATCGTTCTTCTTACCACTGGTGCTTATTGTATACCTCTGGGGGATGTTAGTTCACCCTATGCACATATGAAAGACAAACTTATCACTGATTCTCTCTCAACTTCTGCACCAGAATGCTATGGTTGCACGATTCCTTTTCTTATACATTGAACCCATCAAAACACTAGGGAAGTTTCAGTTATTGTTTAATAAGTGTGACAATCAGCAACCATATGTAGGCGGATTAGACAATATCATTCTATTGAACTACCGTTGTGAGTCGGGGGCTGATCTAGTCATGGGGTGATGGTTTATAGTGGATATAGAGGCCTCCTTTTGTTTTAGTTTCCTCTACCTTTTGAGTTTTCTCTGTTGTGAACTCCTTGTGTATGTACCCCCTATCTTATTTTGATTTCGTTATAGTATAGTTCTCTGATTATCAATAAAAATAAATAAATGTGAGAACATAAACCTATTTCCCTAATACGTAAGGCAATTTCTCAATAAATAACATATATGTAAGCCATAACCTTGCAAACTCAGCCAGTTCCGCTTCTCTTCTTTGTTGTAACAAATAATTAATATTTTTATTTATTTTTTTGATCGGTAATCAGAGATTCAAAAAAGGATCAAAAGGAAGGAGAAACAAACAATTAGAGTTCACAAGAATGTAAACTCAGAATAGAAGTCCATGAATTAAAAAAACAAATTCATTACTTCCTAGCTTCTAATTGATACTTAAAAGTAAATTGTTTCGACTCCAGAAATTGATTATATAGACCGCTGCAAGTTCCAAAGTGCATTCTAGGTGCCCAAAAAGTTTGTTAAATTTAAGGGGCATTTGGTAGAACAGTCCATGCTAACTCCTGATTACAGGACCACATCAAGAATCCAGTCGCTCTATTGTCATCGGAAAGATAGGATCATATCCAAAACTCAAATTTACAGCTTAAATCCAAACCATTGTCTATGGTTTGAGTGCAGTAGTGTCTGCCGCTGTACTGGAAAGATTGTGGTTTGGGGGAAGGAAAGAGAGTAGAAAAATGGGATGCAGGGAGAAAAAAAAGAAAACAGGCGGGCAATACAATTCCATCATTCTTATCCGATCATCCACAAGGTGCCAAGCTTTAAGTTTGGTGCTGTATGAATAAAAGGAATTCGACATATTTCAGAGAGATAAAGTTATCGTAATAAAGGATGGGAGACAGGGTGGAATAAACAGCAACAAAACCCTCCTTCAAGACTTTTATTCCTCTGCAAAAGCATCAACAAAACCAGTAGGCAGAAAAAACACATAACTAAGCTGGACAAGTCATCCATGATCCAACCATAACAGCAACAGAGTTAGCTCTATTGCTACCATCAAAGTTGAGCTTCCAATAGTTAATCACTAGAGGAATCCTAGTCTGTGACCCTGTCACCCTGGTTGCTTCTTTAGCCAAAAAAACACAAAGTGAAATGCTTTCAAAGAAGAAAAATGATTTTTTCCACTTACACCGTGATTTCGGAATAACTCAAACAAATTGGGTATTAGTGTTTTACAAAATCTGTACTCTGGTAACAATAAAAACAAACAGACAAAACAACACTTGTAAAACAACAAATTTTAACTCGACTAGGTTTCGTGATTACTGTTTAACTGCATCATAGAACGCAATTTCTTCTTTCAATTAGTCCAGACTGCCGTTACGTCTTACAGCATATATCATCAAATCCAAAGCTCGAAACGCAAAAGAAAAATCACAATTTCATAGAAAACAAAGAACTTCTTTAAAATCATATTTTTGCCAGAATTGATCAAGCAATTATGTTGAACCCAAAAAAATGAAATTATAACAATAAACTAAGAGAAATTCACAATCCTTTTTAAAAACAATCGAACCTTTTGCATCACCGGAAGAACTCCGGCTCAAATTTAAACTTCTTTCAATCCCACTGCATCAAATCCCTGCAAGAATCAAAACTTCTCAAGTCTGATAAACCCTAAACCGACTGCCGTTACCTCTTACAGCATATTACATCAAATCCGAAGCTCGAAACACGTAAGAAAAATCACGATTACAGAGAAAACAAAGAGCTTCTATACAATCATATTTTTGCCAGAATTGATCAAGCAATGATGATGATTGATGAACCATTAAAAAAAATGAAAATAAAACAATAAACCAAGAGAAATTCAATCGCTAAAACCTTTTTTTTTTTTTTTTTAAATCGAACCTTTTTGCGTCACCAGAAGAACTCCCGCTCAAATTTGAACTCTGAGAAGCCCGACTCCTTCCAATCCGACTGCATCAAAAGCATGCAAGAATCGAAACTTGACAAGTCTGAGAAGCCCTAAACCGAAGCTTCCTCCGTCTACAAATCCTAGTTTCTGCAAAACCCTAATATCCATTCCTGGGTTGAAAGAAGAATCAAAAGGGAAACGCAACAGCTCGAGAAAAATAGAATTCTTTTTATCTTCTTCTACAGTTAACTGTTAACGTCCAACTTCCACTTGCACTCTACTTTGAAAATGCGCGCCAGGTCACTCCTCTCCCTTATCCTACGCCCCCCCGCCCCCCACCTTAACCTTCACCACCCACCATCCTCTCGTCCCAAACTTCGAGTGACGTCAGTTTCCGGCTAAATGGTCCCAAATTTCTAAGAAGCACAAGTACGGTGATACTTAGATACGGCAATACGATACGAGTACGGCGATACGGTAGAAATTATGAAAAACAGCTAAGTTTTACCTTAGAGTATCATATCCGATACGACGATACGGTTACATTTCCATTTTCAAAGTACCCGTGCTTCCTAGGATATATATGATTTGATAAATATATGACCGTTTGTATAATATATCTCTACTACTATAATGAGAATTGGAGGGTTGAGGCGTTGATTGAATTTTTATTTTTTTAATCTCTTAAAGTAAGAATTGGTGGGTTGAGGCGTTGATTGAGTTTTAAAATTTTAAAACTCTTAAAGATAACACATAACTTAATAGTTGAGGCGTTGATTGAATTTTTATTTTTTAAATCTCTTAAAGTGAGAATTGGTGGGCTGAGTCGTTGATTGAGTTTTAAAATTTTAAAACTCTTAAAGATAACACATAACTTAATAACTGTATTCCTTTTATATAGCACTCGGATAGAACACGATTTCTCAATTAAAATATTTCCTCTTATCTAACGCCCACCCAATCTCTCTCTCTCTCTTTCTGCCAATTGTGATTGAACGGGAGAGTTCAATCTTCACTCTCACGTGCATCACACATGCCACCCGCTAGTTACATATAATATAAGCTTATAAGACTAAATTAATCTTATATAGATATGTACATTTTACACAATTTAATACATTAAATTATTATTTTTATTATAAATAAAGATAAAGAATTAATTTGCTATTTTTAAATAAAACAATATATTTATATTTTTTTAGCACAAAAATTTTATTCCTTTTAATTTTTTTAAAATCATTCAGATAATTCGAATATCAGAGTCGGATACAAATACTATATTTCATTATTCATCGGATATAGGGGTAAACACACGCCAAGCTAGCTCGATGGCTCGGCTTGGTTCGGCTCAATCAAGTCAAGCTCAAGCTCGAAAATTTGGCTCGATCGAGCCGAGCTGAGTTTTCAAGGTTGAAATGTGTTCAAGTCGAGCTCAAGCCAGGGCTTATTTGATTCGGCTTAGCTCGATTCGGCTCGACTTGAATATTCTATAAAAAAAATTAAAATTATTTTTATATATATAATGTAAAATACTATTATTTTATTTAAAAATAAATCAAGTTGAGCTTGAATCAATTCGAGCTCGAGTCAAGCTATTTGAATTCGAGTCAAACTTTGAGCCGATTTTTTTAGCACCATTTCAAGCCGAGCACACCTCAATCCTAGATTAAACCCATATCAAGTCGAGCTTAGCTGAACCAAGCTCGGCCCGAACACACCACTAGTCGGATATTTATTCAAATTCAAAAAGTCAGATATGTAATTGAATGTACCACTATCTACTTTGAATTTGCTCCGTTGACAGCCTTAATCGTGGGTGCAACATACCTGAAGCTGCAACCCTTCAACAGGTTAAGGTTGCACCTCCAAAAAAACGTTTATAGTTTACAAATATTTCTTAGTAAAAAGAAAAGATAAAATATTCTAAAAAATAAATAATAATAATAATAATAATAATAAAGCAAAATCTGACAAATTTTTTCTATCGTTCATTTTTACAGGGTTTAAGACACCAAAAACGAGGATTAGTTCAACATCTATGCATACAACCGATTAAACAACATAATGAAAGCAAACAAATAATTAGCATGTGTTTGTTGCTTTTACTAGTTGCACCTTATTTCATAACTTTCCTGATAATTTTATAAACCAGTTGGCAATTTTTTTTAAAAAAAATTAGCTCAATACCATGTTGTATAAGTTGTATGATATTCGTGTCACAAAAGGGTGTATGACAATTCTTTTTTTTTCCTTTGTTTTCACTTTTTATCATTTATCTACTGTTAATAGTAATGGTAAGGATAAAGATTAGTTCACACATAAAAAACAGGTGGCAGCACGACCTTGCACTAAATCGACCTTTCAATATTTGGCTAATCTTTAGCATGACTAAGTAGACCTTACCACTCGACTTGACCACTAGCTCAGTCAGAGGTCTCACCATCCGACCTAACTATTAACCTGTTTGGATCAAGCTACCGAACTTTTGACTATATATGTTGGGATCCTTTGAAATGCAACCTCACAGCTCAATCCACCTTAGGAAGTTCCCAAACGGAGAGGGATTATACCCAATCCTGAAGATTTTGTATAGAATCACAATACTATCCTACAAAACATGAAATATAAAAATGTCGACCCAATCCAAACTGGAAACATTCACTGTAATCCCTACCACGTAGACAAACATGCATGGTGAGACTCCAATTCCATTGCGGAGTTGGATTAATGGTAACTACAACTTGTAAGTTCAATATATAATACGAGGAGTGGGCAAAGGGGGAGATCTAATTTTTAATCTTCTTTCTTTCTTCTCCAACCACCTCACTCTCAATATCCCTTGTGTTCAGAGTTGGTAACATGATTGTGGAAGTATCTTAATTCGTAGGTCGGACGACCACTACATCTAGAGGAGAAAGAGTGTTGCAACCAACTGGAAGCAACACATGTCCTCAGCGGTATCAGAGATAATAAATTTTCCCATAGTAATCATTGGTTATAGTTAGTAATGGGGAGTGAAACTTTGCCAGACATTACTCTTGGGATTAAATCTCATGACCTCCCCCACAAGAGGAGGCACACAATATCATTTGTTTAATTTTTTTACTAACTCGACAAAGAGGTTATAGCATTAGTGTCCAATTTCCCTTTGTATGATTTATTATCCCATCAAGTTTTCTAATGGTTCTCTTTTTGGGGGCGGGGGATATCATTTACCTATGGTTAGTAGCATCAATCAGTGGTTAGCGTGGCGAGTAGAGCTCTTAAAAATCGTCACCCGGTGGGATTGAATCCCAAGACCTCTCTCACAAGAGAGGCCACACCCTCCTATTAGAGCAAGTGGCGGGTGGTACTCTTAAAAATCAAAGAATAATATTCAAACATCTCAATTAAGAGTTGTAGATGTGTTGTTTTCCCTTGAATGGGAACAAAGGCATGGATCTCCTTTTAACAAGATTCATCTTCTCCCTTTTTATATTTAATTTCTTATTTTAATCACGTAACGATTTAAGGTCGTTATAATTGGTATCAGAGCATTGACCTTGTTGGTGGATGCCACCTGAAAAGAGGTGAAAAGAAGTTTGCAAAAACCATGGATCTAATGGATTTGAGTGCGAAGTTAGATGAGATTATGAAGAAAGTAGAGGATCTCGATGCAGTTAAAGAGGCGATATCTCAACTCCAACAAGATTGAGTTTCTAAGGAGGTACACAACGATAAAAGGCATATTGTCGTGCATGGACTTGCAAAGGTGCATGAATCATCCATGTCATCATTGGATTCTTCAACTGAAGCATGTGCGACTGTGATGTGGTAAAAAATATATAGCATACGCAGATGCATCCAATCAACACTGATCTAGATCTTGAACTCAACAAGACCAAGAACGTAATGAAGTTTCATGAAAAAGCCTCAGATAAATTGATTGAACCTTTCTTCTATTTAAAAAATGATAGTGTAGATTTTTGTATCACTATCATAAGAAGGCACACAATTCCTTCCATCCACGACTTTATTTGGAGGCTATGCATCATTTTTTGGAAGGATTCCACTCAAGGGAGACAACTGTTCTGATATCAGCCGTTGGCAATAATCATTGTAACATGGGATCCAGGTGGACAGTCTTCAACCTTGAGGACAAGGTTGATCTTATGGAGGGTGGAATGCAATGACCCTTTTGCTAGGAGGGTCGTATGTTCTAGTTAGGAAAGTATTCAAATAAGCACCTTCTTGCATTAGGGAAAATATTATTCTATTTGTAATAAATTGTTAGGCTAATTAGGAAGTAATTTCTAATAAGGATATTATCACTAATAATTAATTTTATTAGGAAAGTTAAAGAATGTAATTTGTTTTTTAAAAATCAAGGAACAATATTTAAAAATCTGGATTGAGAGCTGTAGGAGGTGTTGTTTTCCTTGAATGAAAACAAATTAATGCATGGATCTCCCTTTAACGAGATTCATCTTCTCCATTTTTCTATTTAATTTCTTATTTTAATCGTGTAACGATCGTTACATTTTCCTTGAGAAGTTTTGTCAAATATTGGGTGGGGAATGTGTGAGTAGAGGGGATTGGGACTACAAGGTGGTAACATTATATCCTAAGAATCATTGCATTATTCCAATAGAACATATGGATGGCTATGAATCACTATTTTTCATGATGTGAATCTGAGTCCATTTATTGTCATTCAATCACATAAGAGAAATGTTAGCCCCAGTCGCAACTTTCCAAAGTCTCACTATGATTGCGACATGTGTCACAACTTTTCCCTTTTATCTTTAGAATTGGTTGAGGTCATAACTTTCACTTTGTAAAAAAAATTTGTTTTGCAAACTTGTCTAACATAACTTTCACTTTGAAAAAAGAAAATTCAAACTTGTCGAATGAGTATGTTAACCTATAGGTTTTCACCTTAGGTCTCCATATTGATTTTGATGATAACAATAATAGAATGAGATTTATGTTTCTAATGCTTCTATTGAGTTTATATGATAAACAGTTTATGAAGAGCATTAACAAGTCATTCAAGATGAAAAAACATGAAAATGACTCTATCCATGAAGAAAGATCTTTACCAAGTCAAGCAAAGTCATTGGATCAAGTTGAGCATATTGAAGATCATGCCCAAAGTCCAAGATGGATCATGAAACTTAAAGTCAAATCCTTTCAATATCAAAACTAGAAGAATGAAGACTCTTAAGAAGGGTTAATTGTTTTATTTATGAGTCTTAGGATTTATGTAAGAAATCCTCAAAATTATGGAAAGTTGAAATGCTCAAGTACCTAGATAGACCTTAGGAATCCTAGATTTATTGAAAAATATTCTAAGGCCCTAGGACATATTAAAATATGGTCAAAATCATAATTGAGGGAAGCCAAAAGACCTAGGAAATCATTCTCATCTTATTGGTCTTTAAAATCAGAGATTTATGATAATTAAAGCTTGAACCGTCGATAGATGGGCCAGGGGATTGGCCAACCGTCAATGGTTGAAGTTACAGAAAGTTTAAAAACTTTTTGTCTTATGAACTGTCGACGGTTGCCTGCGGGAATCAGCAAAATTGCCCACAACGACTAATTTTTAATAACTCCTTGAGTTCCCATCAAGCCTCTAATGACTATATCTTTGAAATGGCTATAAATAGGAATGATTTATGATTAAAATAAAGAACTCCAATACTTCCAATCATTCAATCCATTCACTCAAAGCTTAGATTTCTAAATCTATTGAGTTAAACCTAAAAATTCACAAACCCAAGTTCTTGAGCTATTCAACTCCAATTTTTGGGAGATTTCATAGAGTGTTAAAAGTCATCTATCAGCTCATCTAAGGAGCATTTTCAGATTGTAAACATTTTTATAAAAGGATTGTATTGAAATCAAGACGTTCGTGGGAGTCTTGTCCGTAAGCCGGAGAGCTTTGTAAAAGGTTAGGTCACAACCCGGAAAGTGGACTAAATCTAGGGAGGATTGTTCCCTAGCAAGGTTTCAATCTCGACCCGGAAGATATATTGGCGATTTGGAATAAATCATAGTGAATCCTTCAAGCCGGAGAGCTTAAGGCAGAAAGTAGGCGAGTTGCCGAACCTCGAGAACAAACATCGCATGTCAACTTGTGTTTTTGCATTTTCTCCAACTCTATCTCTTTAATTCTTGTTTGAATGTATGTTTATAATTGTTTAGTTTCAATTCCCTTTAACTTAATTAAGTTGAAATTCCGCTTAGGGAATTGGAGTAGAATTTTTAAATTTGTCATTGACCTTAATCACCCCCCCCCCTCTAGGGTCCTTTTACTGGGCAACAGGTTAGCAATGATAGATGTCTCACTTACAATGAGATTTTGAAAAAATTTCAAAACCTGTCATTGGGGTGGGGCTAGTATTCTTCATCAGAGAATGCCTGAACCACCTAAAGTGAGTTCTCATATACCCTAAAAAAATGTAACATCCAATGGACCCAACCACCACCTGATTGGGTTAATTGCAACTCAGATGGTGCAGCCAAAGGGTGTAAAAAAAACAATATTGCAATAAAATTAAGAAAGGCCAATGTCTAAAATTCTCAATAGTAGGTACTATCTAGAGTTGGGTCGGCCTATTGAAAATCTTACAACACCAAGTATCAAGTGGGGGCCCACCATTTAATACATGTGTGCCTTGGCTTCATTAGATTTTCAATCGGGCGGCCTAGCTTTTGATAGTACCTACTTTCGAGAGTTTGTAATCACTTTCCTAAAAGAAGCGCACCAAATTTATTTAGTTCGGCAAAATGCTTATAGGTCGATGAGAGGTTCATTCACTATTTTACGTGAAAAAAGGGGTTACAAATCTCTTCTCACTTTTCTGTTTTCTTTCAATGAAAATCCTAAAAAAAGGCTATTATTTATCGATTACAAAAACGTAATTGACATATAACTGACAATTAACCATAATGCAAAGCTTGCCCGCTGGAACTACCTCTAGTAGTTGAGGCCTTAACGACAAGATCAATGCTACTAGTAAGAAAAATTGTAACAAAGTACGTACGATTCAAGGAGACTCCATAACAATGATGGAGTTACTTGCAAACCAATCCGAAACTCCTCCATGGTAAATTGTTGATATAATCAAATGATAATCCACTAGATTTTTCGCTTCCTTCTTTACTTTTGGACTGTACTGCTAAAAGTACAGTGGATTGTTTTCTTAAGTAAAAAAAATCAAATTGACTTTGTTACCGCGTGCGTTAGGGTGTATCCTGGGTTTAGTCTCACATCGGTTGGGAAGTGAACTTCGCAGGGGTGTATAAGGGGTCATCAACCCTCCTTAAGACAGGCTCTTTCGGAGTGGTTGCTTGGACTTTCTCTTATGGCACCTTACGGTCGGCTACCTTAGGTTTGGTTGTGTGTGTTAGTTACATGATATCATTTCAACAAAAAAAATCATTAGAGTAAGTAAGAATACAATAGAGTGGTGTAATAAGATGAAATTCAGTATCTCATCTTTAGGCTAATCCCCGAGGATCGCGTAGTATCCCACAAATCACACACATCAACAAAGATGGGGGCGGGCTCAAACTCAAGATCAATGGGAGCATCTCATTGCCTTTTAACCACTGCACCACACACATATCTCTCTCACCTTACCCCATTCTCTTGTATTCTCTATTACTATCTCTAATAATAATGAGAAAAAAAAAAGGGTATTCCAAATACAGTTAAGTTGCAACCTAGTTAGGTTAGCAGTGGTTAGTGAATTAGAGAGTCGAGCACCCAGACTTAAAAGTATACTAACAGTAGGCCTATTAACTGCAACACCGTCTTAAGAAAATGAAATCTTGAAAACCCACATATAGGGATAAACATATTGCCACTAGCACAAGCCATCCGGTGTAACGAAGTAATATTTTGAAATGTAACAAAAAAAAATTGTGCCTGTGTTGCATTTGATGAGGAGAACAACACACACGCACACGCGTTGTATTTGGTTGATGACATCTGTAATCATTCGTTAATGTGAACCTTTTATGTACATGATGGCCAACACTAAATCAAGTAATGAGAGTCCAGGTGGTTATCTAGATTAAAGATGATAATGTTAACCTAGAATATCCCACATTTGGAATATTTTAACCACAATGAGTCAATCATGGTGATAATCCTAGAAATGGAAAAGTACTTATTTCAAAATCTCTCTCTATCTCTATATCTATGTGTATATACATATCTATATTTATATTATAGGTAGAGATACCTACCACCCAACACATGAACTCCTTTTTGCTTTGGTACCAAATCCTCTACGATTATAATTGGATTTGACAAATCCAGTTATGCCTCTTAAGGTCACCACATAATATTTTTAAAAAAAAACCAAGGGTAGGTGGGTGAACCCTAGGGGTGGGTGCATCTTAACGACAATTAAGAGATGTCAAAAGGGACACATGACGTCCTCAATGGCATAATTGGATTTGTCATATCTGGTTCTAATCGTAGAGGATTTGGTTCCTTTTGCTTTTTCATATGGGGTTTTGGATTCTTTCTACCTTTTGGCTTTGGTATAGCTAATGGTATCACTTTTCCTAACTTTCATCACACACCTAAGATAAAGTGGGGTATATTATCCATTAAAAGGGAAGACAATCTATAAAAAAAAGTAAAGATAAGCTTAAAAATTACAATTTTTTAATTTTTTTTAAAAATATAACACTAAGTGGATGTGAGGGATCTACAAATGTATGTAATAAAAGTCATGGTTATAGATCTAGAAAGCCTTAAATGATAATTGTGCATTTCAGTGCTTGGTTGTTTGATTCCTAAGTGATTTTCCTTTTCTTATTTTGTGTGTAAACATGATTAAACTATTATGTGGTTATGCTGACTTCATTTGTATAGTAAAAAAAACATTATCAGCCATCATAATTGCCATCCCCAGTAGGTGGAGCTCTTCCACTGATGCACATACTTGTTGTATATGTGGTATTGTTTTAAAGGGAGTGATCTAAAATAACACAATATATCTGATTTGGGCATCAAATAATTGTTGATTAAATAAATATCACCACTGAATTAACCCAATTAATATTAATCGAACTAGATATTTATAAAAACTGTAAAATTCTAAAAGCAAAACAACAAAATGAGCCAAAAATGGAAAATGGAAAGCCTCAAATTAAGCTAGTGTAGCTTTAGATGAAAATAGCGACGACAAAGCCTTTTGCACTTACACAAGTAAGAAAGTTTGTCATGTCATGGATTTTAGATTCTACTTGTTCATACCATGTGTCCAAACAAAAGTTGCTTTGACACACGTAAAACCTATAAAATGGTGGTACAGTTCTCATGAGGAATGATGCAGTGTGCAAAACAATAGACATTGGTATTGTCAGAATCAAAATATTCGATGGAGAAATTCAAACCCTAACAAATGTTAGAGATGTACCCGACCTTAAGAAGAGTTTAATCTCTTTGGATACAATGGAAGCCACAGGGTTAAGTATATTGCTTTAGGTAGATATCTGAAGGTAATCAAGGGAGCCCTTGTTATTATGAAGAGTGAAAGAACTGGAACCTTATACAAGATGATTGAGAACGTTGTTACAGGTGGAATCGCAATTAGTTCATCATATGAGAATGATGAAACCAAGTTATGACACATGCGTTTAGGAAATATGAGCGAAAGTCTTGATCGTCAATTAAATAAACCTCATAGTAGTTACAATTTCGTAGAATAACGACTAGTATGGGTGTCGTGCCCCAAAATCTCCCCTAAGAGAATTGAAAACTTTGGTATGTGACTTTCTTGACTTAATCCATTTAATGAGCTTTAAAGGCATACCAAAATCTGAACTTAAAAATTTATTCAATGGAATAATATTTAATACCTCAACTGAACATCAATTAAAATTCGTAATTAAACTGAACCTACATAATCTGAATCATCCTAGTGATTCTCAACTCTTTAATTAAATATATCAAATCTAAATATCTCAATTTAAAACTAAAACATCATAAACTAATTACAATATCTCTGAAATTTAAACAATTTATGATAAATTAAAATAATAGTAAAACCATCCATCGAAATCTCGTTTCTCTTCGGGATGATCATCTGCAAGATCTTCCTTACGTACTCCTCTTTAACTCAAGGTTCTTGGGTACAATTATCAAATCTCGAACATGCCGACAACAAAATTTATCGGTTGAGTAACAAGTTACTCCGCGTATATAACAATTCATAGTAAACAATATTATAACTATAACATGCATACAAGTAACAGTTCAATTATAATTCACATACATAAATCAGAGTGCAAAAACATATTTTCTTTTCAATTCTTTTATGTGCTCACTTATACTTATCTTGCTTGTCTTATTACTTGACTTTTCTTTCTTGTCTTACTTTTCTTGACTTGTCTTTCTCGTCTTACTTTTCTGACTTGTCTTTCTCTTTCATGAATAAATCAAGTAACATGCACTATGCAATAACTTAAAATAACTCTACCCCATATATTGGGTAGAGATTAACATATATCCTACTTATCGAGGTACCACATGGTTTACACATTATCCGATGCATACGGTTTGTCTACACATTATCCGGTGTATATGGCTTGTCTACACATTATCCGGTGCATATGACTTGTCTTGCCTTGATCTTAGGCTTATTGATACTCAGGCAGTGCAAAACTCAATCATACAGTCATGCTCGTGTTCTTGTGTACTTGCATAATATTTATTAACTTGCTTTTTATCATGCTTGTGCATATTTATTTTCATGAATGAGTGTGAATGAAACAACGATAATTATCAATTAAATCACACCGAAATTATTAGATTAAGGCTCTCGAAAACTCATCATAACGACTAACGCCATCATGATAATACCCTTAAGTCACACAATCATAATTCACGGTTTAATTTAATCAACATATATCATCATGCAATTTGTCAATCATACATCAATTTAAGCTTCTATAATTTCTCATAATTGATCAATAAAAGTATGTCTATCTTGTTTTCAACAATAAAATAATGAAATAATTATATTTATCATGCATCAATTTTCAGTATATAGTTTTGATAAAATTAATTTTATAGAACCCTAATTTCATACACATCACAATTTCAAATCAAACTCATAATCATTCCATCAATTCCAACCACCATCCCTTCCTCTATTCTCCATCATACGTACACCACAAAAATCATTCTCTTTCTCCTTGTTGATGTACATCATAAAAATCATAAATAAAACATCTCTAAAAATCATGAACATATTTAATAAGGGATATACATAATATAACATGTTTTGATCTTGTTTTCTTACTTTAAATCCAAACTATTTATTCTTATTTATATTAATAATCATCATGTTGTTAGAAAGAAATTCACATTTACGTTATTCATAAAAAACATTGTATGAAAGATGATCAAAATCCCATGATCTTCCTATTAATCATGTTCTTTACATAGATCTTATCATTAATTTCATACTTTAGATTAATAGTTATAAAATTGAGAACTAAGGAAAGTTATTTACCCCTCTTGATCGTTTCCCTATGATCTTATGCTTGCGAATGGAGTTTGATCTAGATCATCAAGTCTATTTCCTTCTTTTTTTGTTGAATCCTTGAAATCTCTAAGCTTTTCCCTATTTGAATATCTCAAAATATTTTCTTCTCTCTCTCTTTTATGTTTATGAGGCTCTAGGAAGCATAATTCATGAGTTAAAGAGGTATTTATAGAGTTAGGAATCTTAGTAAAGGTAAAAATGGTCAAAAATCACGTTTCTCGGCAAAATTTCCTGCACTGAGTAATCGATTGTCGCTGGTGGGAGATTGATCGCCCCCCTTTTTATTTTTATTTTTGACTCGGAACTGTTTTTAGTATTTTTGTCGTAACTTTTGACTCAGTTATCGGAATTAGACGATTCAACTTGCGTTGGACTCTTTATTCAAAGGAGAACAATTTATTGTATACTAGACAAGTCCCAGTTTTAAGTTCTTGGAGGTCAAAATATCTCATCAAGTGGGATGAAGGTGAAAGAGAACTCCAAAAACATTTGGGTTAATACTGTGAACCCAAGATTTGAACCCTAGACTCCTAGAAGTTATAAAATAAATAACTTAATCTTGTTTTAGGTAATGAGATGGTCCTGTAAACCCAACACTTTTAATTTAATAATAATAAAAAATCAATTACATTATTATTATATAAGGAGTTACTACATCTAGGTATTCCACATTAATTCTCATAGGAGCACATGTATTTTAAAATTAGACTCATATTCTAAGAAGTTCATATAAATGGCACGAATACTGACACATTAAATTCGGGTCTCTAAAATGGGGTGTTGAACCACAGAAGATTATGTTGGTTTCGTTGCCTTTTTCTTAAGATTATTTATAAGTCAATGGGTAATAAAATGATTTTATTTGATTTTTTTAACCTAAGAACAAAAATTAAAATAATGATTTATATTTCAATTAACTAAAATTAAGAGTTTTTGTGATATCAAAGAGAGAAGATCTAGGGTGTTTGAATCCACCACTAACCTCCTAATTGAACCTACATGCATTCATTTAGGCCTCCCAGGTGTAACCAATAGGAATGAGAGTGACTACAAGTCTCAACTCATCCAATCAAGAATAATTCAAGGGATCAAACTCTAGGCATGCTTTATCTGCGTTTAGCACGAGTGATACACACTAAACTAGAGTTGTAAAATCACTCGTCTTCCTTAAGCATTGAACATCCTTTAATTCAATTCCTCGACAATAATATTGTTGCATAAAATCCATACCAACAATCATAAAAAGACGATATAGATGATTTCAATTTTAACACAATAAAACCTAAGACAAGGATAAGATCATATTGAAACCGAATATTGACTCTATAAAGTTTGGTTGAAGAACAACCCTCTCATTTTGCAATCATTATTTACAACAATGAGAAAACTTAAATAAAATACATGAGATACAATTACTTTGTTAGGGTTTCATTTAAACCCTAGAAAAAAAGATTAGTTAATGGCGAGTGTGAAGAACACCGCTTTCGACGAAATTCACGAAGAACCCATCCTCCAACCTTCACAGATCTCTAGAGCCTTCTTCAAGATTGCAAAATTTAGAACCCTTGAAAGATGACGTTACTTTCTTATTTATAGAGAGAGGAGAACCTTGCTGATTCGGCTTTAAAAGTCTCCAAAACAAGCTCAAAAAGGGGAGTTTCTGCGCAATTAAAGATACACAAAATGACGTCAACTGATCGATTAGCCAAGGGAGTGCTGGTCAATCGCAGCTAGGGCCGATAGATTGGCCACCATTGGCTAATCGATCGCAGATGGGCGATTTTCGCTATTTTGCCCTTTTCTCATTTGCTTAGCCTTCGCCACTCCTTTGCTCGATTGAAGTGCATATGGATCTTCAGAGTTTGTAAATCTTCAATTTAATTCCCTTTTCCTCGCATGAACATGAAATCAACAAGAACACGCAAGTAATGTATGTGGAAAGTAATGCATGATGAGGTTTAAGACTTCTTGACACTACAATAAGGGATACTGGATTATGTTCATTCCTATATTTGGGGACCAACCCAGTGAAGTCAATATTAGAATCTCTATATTATATTACATTTATAGATGACTTCTTAAGAAATGTTTAGGTGTACTTCATGAAATAGAAATCTGATGTATTCGTCATTTTCAAGCAATGGAAAGTCAGGGTTGAAAAATAGACAAAAAGATAGGTGAAGTATTTGAGGACGGGCAATAGAGGAGAATACACGTCTATAGAATTTAATAAATTATATAAAGATAAGGGTATTGCTTGCAACTTCACTACACCTAAATTCCACAGCAGAATGGTATGGTAGAGTGAATGAACAAAACACTCCTAGAGCGAGCTCAGAGTATGAGTATTAATGTTAGGTTGAAGAAAGACTTTTGGACACAAGCAATCAACATAGCTAGTTTATCACATTCTACAACTTAGAACTCAGGACACTGGAAGAAGTTTGGTTTTAAGGTCAGAATATTGGATTGTCTGGCATATGCACACGTACGTAGTGATTTGCGAAGTAAGTTTGATGCAAAGTCAAAGAAGTGCATTTTCTTGATTTCCAGAAACAAGTTAAAGGCTACAAAATTCCAAAACAAGGAAGAGTATTATAAGTTTGAACATAGTCTTTGATGAGGTTGCCATGATAAAAGAAAAGAAGCACAGTGAAGTTGCAAGCGGTAGTAAGAAGAATTTAGTTCAAGTATAGCTGGATCAATTTAAAGTAGATTATAGTGATGAAAAACCACCTCAGAATCGATCAACAGCCACAACTAAAGAGATCACAACGGGTACAAAAAGAACCTAGAAGGTTTGATGACATAGACATAGTAGCATTTGCTCTTATTATAGAGAATGGCGAACCATCTGGTTCAAGGAAGTAATGTCAAATAGTGATCATAGAAAGTGGAAGATGGCTATGGGTTTTCAGAAAGAAAACCCATTCAAGATCTATGGGTTTCTTTCCAATTTTTGGTGTAAATATTTAAGTGAAACTAAGGTTGTTCTTTAATATCTTTTTATTTTTTTACTTTAAATCACATCTTTATGTTCGATATTTTTTCTGCCTCATTAATAATGACTCTATTTAGGAAAAAGAGTCTTGCTTTTAATACATTTATAAGTGAGACCCATAAATAAATACGTTTTTTTTTATTAATAATAAAAATTATACGTGCAAAGCACATGCACCTTTACAGGCTCGGATTTTTCAACCTAGGTCCAACCCAAAATTTGAGAAGTTTAGTCCAAGCTCTCATCCCCACTGATCAAGTTGTGTTCGAGAGGGGTCCGGTCTGGCCCATCCCACCTAAGTTGCATCCTACCTGTTGGCTGGATGTTGGCCTGCTAGGCCTTATGTATGGAAAGGCGGGTACCAATTTTTTTGAAAAATATGTGTGTCCAATTCCAAGGTTAGACCTATTCCCTGCCTTTGGTAAAGGTTGGAAGGGACTTGGGATTGGAGTCTCGGCTCTTAGGGTTGCACAAAGCCCGACCCGTTGGTGCGACTCGGCTCGGCCCGAGATCGGTCTAGCCCGGCCCGAAAGCTAATTCAAGCCAAGCCAAGCCTAAAAAAAAAACCCGAAATCTAATTCAAGCCGAGCTCAAGCCAACCCTTGTGCGGCTCGGCCCGGCTCGATTGAGGTTCTGCTCGGCTCGAATATTATCAAAAAATACATATATATATATATAAAAATAATATAAAATTTTATTATTAAAAAAAAGAAAAAGGATTCAAGTCGAGCTCGAGCCAAGCCAAGCCTAACTTGAGCTTGAATCAATTCGGGCCGAGCCATGCTTCAAGCCAAAATTTTTTTTTGGGCCAAGCTTCGGGCCGCACAATCAAACATGATTTCGGGCCGAGCCGGGCTTCGGGCCTCTATCAAACTTATTCAAGCCAAGCCGGGCTTGCCCAAGCCCGGTCAAGCCCGGCCCGAATACAGCCCTATCGGCTCTCGCCCAAATTTAGGATTTGCCAGGGCAGTTTTAAAATTGTTACCAAACACCTCCTAAGACTCTGTAGCAGACTTAGTGACTAACCTCCATTGAAGAACCTCTCGGAACTTTAAAAAGAAACCCTAAACCTCTCGTCTTACTATTTCTTCGTCTCATTCGAGCATGGCATCTTCTTCTTCGATTTCTGCAACTGGTAACTCTTCGATTTCTAAGGAATTCCTTTTACATTATTTTAATTTTACTTTCCCAGTTTCTCGAATGGACGATTTTAAATGGAATGCGTTATCTGGTTAATTTCTTAATTTGTTAGCTGAATTTCTAGCAGTGATTCATAGGTTTTAATCTTACTTGCTGTGGCTTTTGCAGTTCTGCTCTTCTAGGGTTTGTTCATTTATAGGGTTCATAGTTTGCATCTGAAATTGGTGTAGAGTTTATGTTCCTAAGAATCTCTTAATTTTATTGAATTTATTATAACTTTTTTCATGTTCATATTTATGCATTTATTTAGTTAGTTTTATTTTTGCTTTGCAGTACTTGAAACAAATGTTGCTTCTTTCTGATAATTCATGCCTGAAAATTTGCACGATTTTTTTTAAAATTCTATTTAGTTCCGTTTAATCGGTCCATTTTTCGCTGCTGATACACACACAGATGTGCATAGACATATATGGCTTATATTTTGATTTGATTTATTTGTTGTCAAACACTGTTTCTATTGAGTTTGAAGATTAAGCAGTCATGCATTGCTTCTATAACCGTTGATTTGCGTCTGAGCTGTTATAATATGTTTTGAGTTTTCTAAATGAGACTTTGTGCTTTGCTTTACTTTTACCAATGGAGGGTGAAAAGGGTGCTGCAGTACTACTGCCTAGACATACTATGGATTTTGCACTGCTATGATCAGGTTTTATTGATCACTAAAAGGTTGCAGTTTTTTTTTTCGATCATTCTCTTTTACATGCAAATTTTTAGTTTTTACGTGAAACTTCTGAAATTGTCACACAATGGTTGGATACTTTGATCATACAAGTACAATTTAGTTTGGGACTACATGGCAGAGTTGGCACCATAGAGGTTGGTGGTGCTGATCATTACGCAATACTGACGTAGCCTACAGTTCCATAATCAAGATCGTTCATTTGGTTGGCCAGCTATTGGATGTTCCATGTTTATGGAACTTGAGTTGGACTGAGAAATTCCATCCATTATACTCTAAATTTTAATTTAACTGAATTTTTTTTTTCCTGTGATTAGGGTTTTTTAATGAACTTCATAATATAAGAAGCGGTATCTCCTTTAGTACTGTCTGTGGAAGCGACTTTGATGTGGGAACTTCTGGTTCTGAGATTACATCTCAATTAAAGAAAAGAAAGATTTCTCTGAACACAGATTCTCCTTCATGTCTAGTTTTGAGCAATGTGGAAGCTTACTTACCTGTTCTGCATTCATCCGATTACTTTATGAAACCTTCCGTGAAGGAGTTGGCTGCCCGGGAACTCACAGATCCTGGCCATTGCCGCCAAGTTCAAAATTTCACTGTTGGAAGGGTTGGTTATGGATATGTCAGGTTTCTTGGAATAACCGATGTTAGATGGTTGAATTTAGATCGAATTGTCAAGTTTAGTAGGCATGAGGTAGTTGTGTATGAAGATGAAACTGTCAAACCCACAGTTGGTCAGGGCCTTAACAAGGCTGCTGAAGTAACTTTGATGCTTCAAATAAGATCACCGGATTTTGAAGGGGGTCAACTAGATGATGTTGTGAATAAATTGAGGCTTATCACGGAAAGGCAGGGAGCATGCTTCATTTCATTTGACCCATCAAATGGTGAATGGAAATTTTCGGTTCGCCATTTCAGCAGATTTGGATTGAGCGAAGATGATGAAGATGATATCGTCATGGATGATACTACTGTGGTTCAAAATCCTGTGGAGCTGTATGACAGTGATGTATCTGATGCCGACGAAGAACCTCAAGTGGGTCCTACTGGAACTGTTCTATCCCATTCGCTTCCCGCTCATCTTGGGCTTGATCCTGTTAAGATGCAAGAAATGAGAATGCTGATGTTTCCGGTAGAGGAGGAGGAGGTGGCTGAAGCTTTTGATGGGCTACTTTCACATGAGAAGCAACCCTTCAGTAAAGAGTATATAAGACCTGCTTTACAGTATTCTGTTCAGAAGATGAGCCATAGAACTAGTCCAACCTATGTTCGGAAAACCCCACAAGCTTTGCTCGAGTACAGTATGAATGGTTATAGCTCAACCCTACCTGAAACCATTCTCATGACCGGCCAAAACAAGGGTATGCCACTGAGGACAGCAAAAAAAGAAGGTTTCAGACTGGACCTGAAGTACAAGTCACCGATAACTGGAAACCATTCGGGCAACATAGTTGATGCAGCACTGTTCATGGGAAGGTCATTTCGTGCAGGCTGGGGACCAAATGGTGTACTTGTTCACTCTGGTGCACCGGTAGGTAACACTAATCCTTGGAAGGGTTTATCTTCTATAATCAATGTAGAAAAGATTGCAATTGACAAATTTCTCAGAGATGAAAATAATAAAGTGAAAGAGGAGCTTGTTGACTTGTGTTTTGCTTCTCCACTAAATCTCCACAAGTCAATAAGTCACGAAATAACAGAAGTTGAAGTTGGGTCCTTCAAACTAAAGCTTCAAAAACTTGTATCGAATCGCTTGACGCTTCCAAAAATTTGCCGGGACTATATAGGGATTGCCGAGAGGCAGTTGGAGGTCCCTGGACTATCTGCCTCCACTCGTATGGTTTTGATGCACCAAGTTATGGTCTGGGAATTGATAAAGGTTCTATTTTCAGCCAGGGAGATCAGTGGACAATCAAAATCCTTGATTACTGATGATGAGGACATGATGCATGACAGGAAGGATGGTTCTCCAGACATCGACCCGGAAGCACTTCCTTTTGTTCGGAGAGCCGAATTCAGTTATTGGTTGCAAGAGAGTGTATGCCATCGTGTACAAGAAGAAGTAAGCCGCTTGAATGAGTCCAACGTTTTAGAACACATATTCTTACTCCTGACTGGGCGACAGCTGGATACAGCAGTGGAACTGGCTGCTTCTAGAGGAGATGTGAGATTGTCTTGTTTGCTAAGTCAGGCTGGCGGGTCCACTGTGAATCGAACTGATGTGGCTCGGCAGCTTGACCTTTGGAGAATCAATGGACTGGACTTCAGCTTCATTGAGAAGGATAGGGTAAGGTTGTACGAGTTGCTTGCTGCCAATATTCAAGGTGCTTTGCATGATTCGGAAATTGATTGGAAAAGGTATCTAGGGTTGTTAATGTGGTATCAACTACCACCAGATACTTCATTGGCTGTTGTTTTTCACACATATCAGCAGCTTCTTGATGAAGGAAGGGCTCCATATCCAGTCCCAGTTTACATTGATGAAGGACCGGTTGAAGAGGCTCTGAATTGGAGTGTGGGGGATCGTTTCGACCTTACATATTATCTGATGCTTCTTCATGCTAATGGAGAGAGGGAATCTGGTGTTCTGAAGACTATGTTCAGTGCCTTCTCTTCAACACATGATCCACTTGACTACCATATGATCTGGCATCAACGAGCTGTATTGGAAGCTGTCGGTGCTTTCAGTTCAAACGATCTTCATGTCCTTGACATGGGTCTTGTTTCCCAGCTGCTGTGTCTCGGCCAATGTCATTGGGCCATCTATGTTATCCTCCACATGCCCTACCGTGATGATTTCCCATATCTCCATGCTACTCTTATTAGGGAAATCTTGTACCAATACTGCGAATCCTGGTGTTCACAAGAAATTCAACACAAGTTTATTGAGGACTTGGGTGTTCCTTCAGCGTGGTTGCATGAGGCCATGGTATGTCATTCCCTGACATTTGTATTCACCGTACATTTCTCAGTCCTTTTCATTTTTTCCTTCCATAAAGTCTAGAGTAACTACTGATTACCATTGAATTTGAATTTCTAGTAAACATGCATAGATGGAAAACCTAATTTCTGGTCATTGGCCATGGGTGTATTGGTTGTTTTCCCCTAGTTCTGCACTCGAGGAAGCCATGTCTGCAAACCAGACTCCGCTTCTCTAAATTATCTTTTGACTATTTCTTTTTGTTGGTGAATAAGATTGTATTTTCCTGCCAATGCAGGCAGTATATTTCCATTACTATGGGGATCTGTCAAAGGCCCTTGAACATTTTCTTGAATGTTGCAATTGGAAAAGAGCTCACTCAATTTTCATGACTTCGGTTGCTCATTCGTTGTTTTTATCAGGTAAGTATCTGATATATCAATTGTTTAATGGCACTTATATGCCATGCTGAATTAAATCTTCTCTTATTATTCCGGCTACTTGCAGTAGTATTATGGTCATCTTTTTTGCTGTGTGAGTGATGGGATATGTGAACTAATGTGTGCAAATTGCAAAAGGAAGCTGGTGAACTGAAAATGTACCTATAACTAGAACAACCTTAATGCCAAAATAGAGATTTAGATGAGAGATTGAGTTAGACAGTTGTCTCAAAGTATTATATGTATTTGCATATATGTTTGTATATACATATAGACATATTTATTGAAGCTAGTAAATAGTATCTTAAGATCATTGTCAATTATGTGATGGGCGAGTTAGTCTTCCCATAGACATATTTATTGAAGCTAGTAAATAGTGTCTTTAAGATCATTGTCAATTATGTGATGGGCGAGTTAGTCTTCCCATTCCAGAGTGCTTTCTTGTGAGAGGGGAAATTTCTTGAGTAATGCTATCATGATTGGTTGGATGGAAGCTTGGCCAAAGGTTGCAAGGTGGATGTGAAACAAGTGTACAACTTTGTAGATTTTAATTTTATTGACCACGTATGTGGGAGGATGATTTTGAGGATCAATCGGAAAGATTGATAAATGGTGATCAGTGTTTTAAAAGGCGTGTGAGGCTTACGCCTTGAGGCGAGGCTCAAGGAAAACGCCTTGAGGCTTAAATCCTGAGGCTCACGCCTCAAAGTGTGAACTTAACATGATGTACATGCCTAACACATTGAGGCTCGCTTTGTGTTTGAGGCGTGAACCTCATAAACTTTATTTTTTACTTTTACTATTATGTTATTTGTAGAAGCTAACATATAATTTATTATGGCTTTCTTTTGTTATGCACTTACACGAACAGGCCCAGTTCTTATGTTTAGGTGGTGGTTCTTTTGACTGCTCTTGGATTTCGCTTCTAGTTAAAACCTTGTTCTGTGGTATTGTCACATAACTTATTTTCTTAACTCGAAATTGGACCTGCCATTTTTTTTATCGTGAAGTTGAAAACTGGTGTTTCTCGGCCTTTTTGTAATTGGGGTTTCAGTCCCTTTCATATTTTTGCTTCTCATTAATAAAATCATTTTTTATTAATCAAAAAAAGAAAAAGAAAAAGAAAAAGAAAAAGAAAAAGAAAAAGAAAAAGAAAAAGAAAAAGAAAAAGAAAAAAGAAATCAGACATGCCTTTTCTTTGTTCATTTTTGTTGTTTTCCTATCTTTATTCTGAATCTAAGACACTAGTGAAAATTGTGTCTAAAAGACTAAGGCCCATAAATCTTCACAGATTACAACCTGTATGGTTTCAATATGGATCATTTGCTGGTCTACTTTTGATTGGGAAATCAAGTTTGGGGTCAAGTGGGTATGCCTTTCCACTTGTTGGAAAATGAAATGAAGATCTATTTTGGTCTCATACCTGACTTGATCAGTTGATCCAAACTTGATTAAGGCTGCTGTCCTATATGTGGTTGGGGAGCACCAATATTTTAATGGGAGAAAGCGTGAGGCGAGACGTTTGGACCTCTAGAGGCATGAGGTGTATGCCTTGACAAAATAAGACATATATGTATAAGAAATACTCAATAAATTATTCAACCATCATATAAAAGGAAAAACAAATCCAAGAGAGGCAAGCAAAAGCTTCAATCCAAATTGGCAATTTAAATGAAAGTAAAGTTTAAAACTAGCTACTTAAATGATAGTTTATGTAAATAAGCTGTGTGTATTAGATCCGTGCCGCGCCTTCTAGTGTAAATGGAAGGAGAAATAGGTTCGTGCCGTGCGTATCGGTAGTGTATCGAATGTGGGGGATTTTTTTTTATTCGTACATGTCTATATGCCGGGCCTTATCGGCCGGTATGTACCGATATTTTAAACCATGGGCGTGGGGCATTCACCTCATGTGAGTCTCACACTTTGAGGCGTTGCCTTAGGAGATTTAAGTCACAAGGTTGAGCTTTGAGACGTTTTCTTTAAGCCTCGCCCGAAGCGAGCCTCAAGGTGTAAGCCTCACATGCCTTTTAAAATATTGGGGAGCACCTTCAGTAAAGTACTTCTTTGTTTCATTATTGAGGGTCTTAATGCTGGTAGCTTTTATTTTCATTGGAAGGGAAATAAAAGAGGTTTTGATTATGGACTACAGTTTGCTTCAACTTATTCCTCATGTGACGAATGATTGTTGATTTAGTTCTTCTAACTTGATGCAGATAAGCATTCAGAGATCTGGAGGCTTGCAACTTCCATGGAAGAGCACAAGTCTGAAATTGCAGACTGGGACTTGGGAGCCGGAATCTATGTTTTGTTTTATTCTTTGCGAGAAGAGAATGTTGTGAGTGAAATGGTACGCCAATCTATCATGAATATCAAGTCTGAAAAACCAAGTGTCTTGGAAATCAACATAATAATACACTAGGGGTCTGCTCAGTTGGCGAGAAAGTGATGTGGGAAAGTTTGTTTTCTCGAGAAAATCAACTTTCCAAGCATTCGGTTTGACAAAAATTTCGGTTTTCTTGAGAAAGCATTTTCTATACGGTATTGGTTTTATTGCCCTTTCCATCAAAATTTTAATCAGCCAAAAGATGGTTATTGTACTAGAAGAAAAGCATGGAAGTTCGATAAACTTTTTGTTTCCCTTGTTACCCTTGCCAACGATCATATCATTGGTTACTTCAGCAGTTCAGCATGTAAATATGCAAATTCACAATGGGAAATTTCGAAATGAAGTTACTTTTTCATACACTCCCATCCTACTTGCTTGCAAACTGAACACACCCAGGAAATTAAAATAATAAAGTTCTTGCAAAATTGTCTCACGAACTGAGCATACAAGTGAATGGTAACTTTCTTTTCTTTTCTAGCATCACATTTCTTGTGAAACAAACGGACCCTAGGGAGAAAGTATCAATTTGAAAGGACTGATAACAAAAACAACTGAAACTGAAGAAAAATCAATCCATTAATAGTAATTTCTTAAATTTCTTTCATGATGTTTTTAAAATCGTAATTCTTCCTGATAATTGAGCCAAAATGTCTTGCTTCATTAACCTGTATTTTGGGAATTTTTCTTTGAATCTCCAAATTTGGGATAATACATCTCTAACTCCATTATGTAGTAAATGCCTTGCTTATTCTCCCTGGACACAATTTTTTTCAAGGACAGACTCTCTCAGCTTTTTATCTTGATCAATTCTGAATCAGTTGACGTAGTCCTGTGAGCCTCATTCGCTCACAAGTCCTTTATTGCTAACATTACCAAAGCAAAAAAAAAAAAAAGTCGACTTAATAGCATGATGCAATGCGATGTACATACTAAGTCACATACTTTCTTGGAAGGTATGAATAAAATACATTTAAAAAATTAGAAAAATGAAAAATCATGAAGTACAAGAGTGGCGGAGCAACATTTACTAAGTACCAAATTTTATCATGTACTCCCTTCGCTGCTCTGTAAACTGTAACATCTGAAACTTATTATGAAGAAATTTCTGTTCTCTGATCTCTCCCTTGGTCATGATGTTAGATATCCATTCTTCACCTTTTAGTTATTTAATTTAACTCCTCGGATGACTTTGTTTTCTTGAACTAGTGATAGCCAACATGTCCTGTATCTTTTTTACATGGAATATTGACTTGCTGAGTGTAAACTGATATATCATGGCACATTGTGGTTGATGTTGTTCAGATGGATGATGCACAGATACGCTATTCGTTTGCTAGTTTGAATTAGCAACCATGAATTTGTGCATGCTAGCACTAAATTAAACTCTTACAATACCCTGTAAAGTCGATTGGAGCACATGCCAACCAGCTCATCCTTTTATCTCTCAATGCTTCAAAATTTGAAAACTTTCTACTTTCTACTGTCATCCCAACACTAGCTTCGAGAATTATCAGTGACAAATTCAGGTTTTTTTTGGTAAGAATCTGACATTAGCATTTGTGGGACAGTGGGGTCACACAAGATAGGTACCTTAACAATCGCGATTCTCTCAATATTTTCCCACAAATTTGTGTTCACTAGAGCATTTCCATTTATTTCTTTGTCACCAGACTCACCATCCTTGTGTTACACTTGTGGTTGATAAAACCTGGTTTCATTGAACCGATCCGCTCCAATCCGAATTGAATTGACTTGGATATTATTCGAGCTTGGCTCTTTTTAATTGTGCCAATTTCGTTCACTTGTGGACTCGGTTCAAAGCTTTGTGAAGCAAATGGAAGCATTTTGCTCTTTTCAATCGTGCTCGAGTTCGTTCACTTGTGGATTCAGTTCAAAGCTTTGTGAAGCAAATGGAAGCGTTTCATAGGAAACATTAAGAAACTTCGAGCTCAAAACTTGACTCAGTTCAAGCAACAAAGAGTGAGAGCCTAGAAGAGAAAACGACTCTCTCTCTCTCTCTCTCTCTCTCTGTACTCCCTTCAAACTAGGAAAAGACAATGCCAAAAACACAAGATCTTGAGCTCCATTAAACATAGACCAAAATAAAAATATAACACAAATATGGTGCTTACATTCTTCCTGGATCCAATGCCATTAAACACCAAAATTGTGGGATAAAGTAAACCAACATCGACCGGCTGGTTCAAATCCTTAACTTTTTTTTTGTCGCCTTGGAAGAACAACTCTTTAGCTTACAAATCTAAAATACATCCAAATTGAGTTTATCTGTTTATGAGGGAGAGAAGGAGGAAGGGAGGGATGTGGTTGAAATGTTGGGTCCTCGAATATGTATGAAAACCCTGAACAAGAAATATATTTTAAAAAACTGAAGCCGAGTTGAGCTGATTCTTGCTTGGCTCGCAGTTATAAAATAATGAATTATTTAGATTTAGCAGGAAATTTTCTTCCTAATTGTAACAACCAAATGATTTTGTCTCCCTCCCAAAAAGGAATCCATCGATTTTCTCCATTTCCTGACAGACGTATTCATTTTATTCCTAAAGAGGTGAACTAAACATTTAATCATGGTGCTCAAGAAACTGATGGTTTTAACCAAACCTTTTCTTATCTTTAAGGGTCTGTTTGGCTTAGATTATTTTGGCTATTATGGTCAGTAGGATCGATTGTATCGCAGATAATTTGGTTATCAACTGATATAATCAATTACACATAATTGATAACCGGGACCAGTTATAATAATAATAAAAAAGGGATTGTAATCACATTAAAAGCCTCTCGGCTCGAGGACCTATTGAGCAAACCATTCAGGCCTTTCCCAATCATTGCTCCTCTCCTTCATTATATTGACGACCGTGCCCTTGCTACTAACAACGACCGAGATACTCATAGACCGCTAAGAAAATTCTTACCCAAAAAAAAATGGGATTGTAATCCCAGTAATGATCTTATAATAGATTATGGCCTAAATAATCTTACCCAAACACCGCTAAGAAAAGTCTTAACTATTTGCATCACTTCCTACAAAATGTCCCATCAAGTCACGTTTCTATACATTGACATTGGAGGAAATATGATTAATGTCCATAATATTTTCTTCGATGGGCCTGGATCCATTTTATTTAGCACTAAACTGCTGTATTTATAAGCAATTATTCATTGATGAACTGAACAGTGCTCTGTGTTGCAACAGTGAGATGTGTATCTGTCCCATTTACGAATGAAAATAGTACTTATAGACCGATACACGTTTTTGGTTTCTAAAAGTTATTTTGTTCTAATATTTGGACCATTTCCCAAGAAAATCTAATCTGCAATTAGGGATTTAGGGTGAAGAACGAACATGCTATGTTCAGTCGGTCGGTGAATAAAAAAATTAATGAACTTTTATACATCAAGAGGATGATATTCTTCAAATTGGAAGCTGGATTTTAAGCATGTATGGAAACATTGAGGCATGGAAGCCCGAATTAATATCCAAATGTATTCAGTATCCTGAAAATTTATGTAATCATCATTTGTCAGACCTTTTCTTCTCAAATTGATCTATATTACTTCTGCAAAGATATCTTTATGATATGAACTTGCATTTTCTCTTGCAGGATTCTGTTGAGAGAAAAAATGCTTCATGTAGAGATTTCTTTGATCGCTTAAAGAAATCATTAGATGTTTGGGGAAGCAGATTATCGGTTGACGCTAGGTATTTGTATAATCTCTTTGCTTAAATTTCAGCAAACAACACGTACACACATACATGGTCATACCTACACATGTTTGTTGGGAAAGTCTCTGGTCTTGGCTTTGGAATGTCACCCCCATAGTCACCAAGTTGAAGTTAGTGAATTATTCCGCTAGGGAAATATTCGGGAAAAGGGAAAATTCTGAACAATCTTAATAAGATATTAATATGAGAATTAAAGTATAAATAAATTTCATATTAGATATTTATCTGGGTTTAATTTGAAAATTTTGCGAGTTTTTCAAAAAGTCACGATTTTTCAAGTAGTTGTGAATAATTCGTGATTTAATTGCTGGACAAAAAAGTTGCTAATTTATTTGCAACTTTTTGAAAAAAGAGCAGAATTTTGTTACTATGGTCACATCATCTTGTTGCATCGATCACCTAGTTTCACTTCTTTGATCACCAATTCTGCCTTTTAACCTAAGGAATTCAAAAAATAAGTGATTCTTTATCTTTAGATGTAAGTTTTTGTGTATGATCATAAAGGTTTTCCTTTGTTCCATACCTTACACTTGGACCAGCTTTTATTTGACCTAGACTCTAAATTCTATGTGCATCTCGGACAAGTTTATCCTCTTCTGCCTCCTCCCAAACCTATTGCAATCTTCCTCCCAAATCTTTGCTTGAGACCAACATTGCTAGGCTGATGCTTGACGCTAGTGGAGTTGCCTTCTTGGACAAATCAAAAGGAAATATTACAATTGTCTTGTGGTCCTATTCCTAACCATCCAATGCGTAGACGTTTTACTTGACTACAGTTACTTTCTTTACCCTCTCAAGTTTTTACTCGTGGTGGATCATTTATTGCTATGATCCATCAAGTAGTGGCTCCATGATTAAAAAGTTTGCCTTAAAATGCATGCTGGCTAACATGTTCTAGTATTAGGATTGTTGATGTTTCTCATCATGCATTGAAACACACTTTAGTGCACACACTAATTATCGATTGAGATGGTATGAACACACTCAAGAAAGACCAGTGATGGCCCCGGTGATGATGAGTGAGTTGGTTCAAGTTTAAGGCTCTAAATGGATGAGGGGAAGGCTGAAAAGAAAGTGGATGGAGATAGTAGAAAAAGATATTATAGCACATGCTCTAATCGAATATGTGACTCTTGATAGACTGAAATGGCAGCACAGGATTCATGCTGATGAGTGCTGACCCCATATAATTGGACTTCGACGCTGATAAAGAAGTATTGTACTATTAATCAGCCTTTTGGGGCAAAGCTTTCTTTCCTTTATGATTCATCAGTGATCTGGTGCCCTCATAACAAAAGAGGTGAGAATATGAGAGTATTATCATGATCTGTCCCTTTTTTCTCAATTTTCTTTTGTCTCGTATTAAAGAGATGAGAACACGAGAGTATTATCATGATTTCTTTCCTTTTTTTTTCCTTTTTCTCTTTTACATGTATTACTGGTAACATGGTACAGCGTTTTTCATCATGTTCATCTTTTCTTATTTTTTATTCTTTCTTCTTGTGAAGAGATATGGTCTCTTGAGAAGAATGTTAGATGGGATTTGGTACACTTGTCAAAGGGAAAAGAGTCGGTGGGATGCAAATGGGTTTTTAAGGTTAAGCATTGGTCAAATGGATCTATAGAGAGATATAAGGCTAGACTTATTGCAAAAGGGTACACTCAGACTTATGGTGTTGATTACTAGGAAACATTTGCTCTAGTCGCCAAGATGAATTATGTCTACTCCCTATCTCTTTCTGCAACCCAAGATTGGCCTTTGCATTAATTTGACGTGAAGAATGCCTTCATGGTTGATTTTGGAGGAGGAAGTGTATATGAGGATGCCTCCTGGATTCAAATTTCCTTTGGCAGAAAGAAGGTTTGCAAGTTAAAGAAGCCTTATATGGATTGAAGCAGTTGCCAAGAACATGGTTTGACATGTTTAGTAGTGCCATGATAACGAATGGGTACAAACAAAGCCAAGCAGATCACACATGATAAATCAAACTCCATCAAGGAAAAGTCACTGCTTATTGATTGTCATGATTTGGAGTGATCATGAAGAGATGAAAAGGTTGAAGTGTCACCTTGCAAGACAATTCGAGATTAAGGACTGGGTTTGAAGTACTTTTTTAGGATTGAAATTGTTAGATCCAAAATGTCTATCTTTATCTCCTAGCGGAAATATGTTCTTCACTTATTGAATGAGACATGAATGTTTAGTGAAAAACTCCTTGCTACTCCTTTTGAGTAGAATCATAGGTTGGGTGAAGACACTCTTTGATAGATGCTGGGCCTGGGAGGTATTAAAGGTTGGTTGGCAGACTGATCTACCTCTCACTCACATGTCCAGACATAACCTATGCCATGAGTGTGGTGAGAGTTTATGCATGCCTCAAAGACTGAATCACTTAGAGGCAGCTAATAGGATTCTTTATAGCCTATGCCATGAGTGTGGTGAGAGTTTATGCATGCCTCAAAGACTGAATCACTTAGAGGCATCTAATAGGATTCTTTGGTACCTGAAGTCATCTCTTGGGAAAGGTCTTCTATTCTCTCGACATGATCATATGAGAATTGAGGCCTATACAGATGCTGATTGAATTGGTTCTGTGACTGACAGAAGACTAACCTCAGGATGTTGTACGTTGTTGGTGGTAACCTTGTAACCTGAAGGAGTAAGAAGCAGCCTGTGGTTGCAATATCTAGTGCAGAGGCTGAGTTCAGGTCTATGGCTAATGGAGTTTGTTAGCTTCTATTTGCTAGAGATTATCCTAAGGGAGCTTGGTTTTTGCCCGTAGGGTCCTATGAGACTATCCTGTAACAATAAGGTTGCCATTAGTATAGCTCATGACCAGTTTAACATGACAAAACAAAACGCATAGAAGTTAACAGGCACTTCATTAAAGAAAAGATAAATACGTGACTTATTTGCACTCTGTTTATGATGACTGGGGATCAGCTAGACTACATTCTAACTAAAGGTATTGGGAGTTATCATTTTTCAGGAGATTGTTGATAGGTTGTGCATGTGAGATATATACGCATCACCTTGAAGGGAAGTGTTGAAGTAGAAGTGTATGTCCCGTGTCGCTGTAAATTGTAATCCTTCCAGTGTCGCTGTTATGTTCCATGTGTTGCTCTTATGTCTATACAGTGTCGCTATTATGTTTCAGTCTTTTCTTTTCTTTGTAAGGGCATTCTTTTAATTTAGTTCATATATATACATGGGTTGCTGAGACATAAGCTATTTCTCTTTCTTCCTTTCCCCTCCTCCTACAAACCCTAATTCTAATCTATACAAAACAACTTGTCACATGTGTATATCATCGAGCGAATCAGTGGATGATCTTGTCTTGTACTGCGAGTTCTCGTTGGGAGTCTAGCATCACTCTCTGAGTCAGTTCAGCATTTTGGTACTTAGAGAAGTTCTTTGGAGGATGACCTCATTCACCATATACCGGTGCTTGGAAAGGGAGAAATATAAGCCTTTTCGAAGATATGTCGAAATTGGAACACTTGGTGATTCTCAGTGCAATGGTCCTTCTCCATCTTTGGTCCTCTATTATCAAGAATTTCATGGATGCTATGATGGATTCTTTGTGTTTTAATTAGGGGTGGCCTTTCTCCTTAGCTCCCATTAGTTTGTGTTCAGTTTTAGGCTTTCTGTGCTTTTGACTTGAAGGTCTCTTTTGTATTCGGGGTCTCCCTTTTTTCCGGTGAATTACATATATTTATCCCCAAAAAAAAAATGGTTCTGACTATTTCCGGTGGGCTTAATCCATTTAAGTTTTCTTTGGTGCCAAGGAGAGGTTAGATTACTTTTCCAGTGATTAGCCTTCAGAAACTAATGCCAACTATCACAAATGGGCGAAGGAGAATTATCTAAATCATGCCATTGTTTTGTAATTACATACAATTTGAAATGGCCAGTCGGTGGCTAAAAGATTACCCTCTACGGACAGCTGTGGGATAGGATGGCCTTTTTCAGGAGATTGGCCAATAGCTCAATGAAACAAGAGAGTGAATTGAGGAAATTAGTGACCATGTGATTTTCTTGGATTATACTTAGATATTTTATGTTGCAGCTAGGAAATAGAAGTTTGAGATAGTACTATAGTGCTCTGAAGAACATGTGGCAAGGGCTGAATGTGTAGCAGCCTCTTTTCTTTTTCTTAAAGGACTTCGAGTTGGTATGAAGTAACTGCTGAAAATGATTATTACAGGCAGTGATTGTGATGGGATATGTTGACAATGTAATTACAAAATCAATGATATGATAAATTGTAATTATGTCAGTTATACATTAATTATTGGCAGTGATTGTCATGGGATATATCTAAATAAGTATTTTTGGCGGCACTTCTAAACCAAAGAACTTGTTTAGTTAAGATACTTTCTGGGAAATGAAGTTGCTTTATCTAAGGAAGGTATTAGCCTGTTGCAACGAAAATATGTTAAGATTCGTCATAAATAAGACTGGATTCCATAGGATCCTAATTGCGAATTATTTGCAAATCATGGTGAGTTGGTTGAACCCGAAGAATTACGAAATAATTGTTGGTATTCCTATCTTACTATTTGTGTGGGAATTTTCTTGAACGTCCATGCGTCAGCTGCTCCTTGGATTCTGGTTTACTAGTAGAAGGATGAAGGTGAAGGGTGTGCACCCTGTAATACACTCCGATGCCAAAGTTAGAATAGGTAGAATATGATGTACAGTAAAGAGGTTAAGATAATAGCAATGTTTGTGAAAATTGCCGATCCTTAGGCACTGAAACTCTTGGGGTATTTATAGGTTTAACTCTGTATGTCCATACAAGCCCATAGATGGCCATGGATGACCATGCTACTTGCTTTATGATCATTACCAAATATGTCAGACAGATCTTGAGTCTTACGTGTCACACGTGTGAGCCTACTATTTGTAAGGTCGGTCTGGGGTCGAAAAGCAGCTTGAGGTGACTAGCATTAAGTGCATTTAATGCTAAGACAGTGCTTTTCACCTAACAACAAAGTAGAATGATCGCCTCCTGATTATTTCGTCCTGTAAGTCTGTCTCGTTGTTGACTTAAGCACGGGTTCGTTATGTATGTGAATATGGATAGAATAACCGTTATCCAAACAGACAGCTGCTATACTTGTCTTCTGGATAATGAATCCGTTGTCTTGAAGACAACGGGTTTGTACTCAATTTGAATACGGGTTACCCATCCGTTGTCATAACAACGAAGATTAGCTCGTCGTCACAACACTTAACCATTTTACGAATTTTATCCATTACAATTTGCCCCTTTATGATGCTTTGAACGTAGTTCAAAGTATCATAAATAACTCGGCACACAAAGCGGAGAATACCTGTCACCCTGTAAACACCGAAGCGTTGCGTGAGCTGTACGTGAATGTGGTTCGTCGTGCCAGCTGCGTCACACGCGTGCCAAATCTTCACGCCTCATAAATGCTTGGCAGATTGTCGTCATTGCCTTTTGCGGAGCTCGAGGCACACTAACCCCTTCGACGGTTATTCTGTCTGTCAAAAGACGATCGTGCCACAATCTCTCTTACGTGTACGACGAGGATGAGGGTTAATTCCGTCCTGCACGAATTTCTGTCTGACACGTCGATTTGAATTACGCAAATGACCATCCTGACCTCGCTTTTGCATACGTGTACGACAACGATGAAGGTCATTCTCGTTCTAGATTTTTGAATTGCCTATAAGTTCGGAGTGACAACACTTCATCTTCTTCACTTGTTTTCGAACCTACTGCTACTCTGCCAAAATTTCAACTCGCCGAAGACTCAAGCTCTCTGCTCTCTTAGCCCTCCATCCACAGTTCAGAACTCTGTAAGCATTTGCTCTGCTCTTTGTCTTGTTTTACTCTTCATTTTCTGTCTCTCCCCTCTGGTTCTATTTTTCTCTTCTTTGTTAGCTTCTGTCCTTGCCATGCCCTCGTCTTTCTGCTCTTTACTCTTTCTGTCACCATCTTTTCTACTATCTATCATGTCTGTCGAGGAGGTTAGAGCTGCTGGTGTTGATGAAACCAGTTGCTCTGGTAGTGCACCTTATGGTGCCTACGTGGCCTCCTCTCCTCAATTGAAGAAATACCAGAAACACACCTGAGATCATTTCCAGATCCCTTCTCATGTCCAACTTCACTTCAAGAGGGACGATGTCGTCATTGATCATTGTTGTTCTTCAACCGTTGTCTATCTAGCCCAACTCGAGGCTGGTTTCCGTCTTCCACTGGATCCCATAGTGGATTCAGTCTGTTCCACTTTCCAACTTGCCCCGGGTCAAATGCACCCCAATTTTTACAAATATATGCCCTTGGTGACTAAGTTCATCAAGGACGGATACCTTATAGAGACTAGGCACCTCTTCCACTTCCACCACGTCGTTAGGTGCCGAGGTAGTGGCGAGGAGGATGGTCCTTACTACACTTGGAGCCAACGTGCTAAAGTCTTCGACTTCATCTCGGGCTTTGCTGACCTGGACCGGAAGTGGAAGGAGTCGCCCTTCATGGTCTCCGGTGCATGGAGATCAGAATCCTCCCGTCCTGCCCCCAACGTCTTTGAAAAAGGTTCATTGTACTTAGCCCGTTGTTCGTCTTTTTTTCTTCCGTTGTCTATTTCCGTTGTTACTGACACCTTCCTCATTTATGCAGAACTGTCAAAGACACTTCATAGGCATCTCCCGTGACGAGGAGCGCCGCCTGAAAAATATTGCTAAGGAGAGGGGAGGGCCTTACGTCACTTGAAGGCCGAGGAAAGAAGTAGAGGCTGAAGAGCAAGACCGAGTTATTAACAGCGTAGCTCGGGTTACTCCTGCTACAGCTCAAGTCGGAGCCTCTTCCTCTCGAGCTACCACACTTGAAGAAGAAGAAGAGATGGCCGAAGACGCTCCCCCTCCACTGATTAGAGTCCCCAGGGCTCTAAGACAAACACCCGTCCTGCCTCTGACTTCGAGGAAGCATACAATCACCCCGTCCTCAATAACGGAAGCAACTGCCCCTTCCGGCCACCAGTTTAAGAAGACGGTAGCAACCTTGGCGGAGATCATGGCCAAGAAGAAGAGGAAGGAGGAGGAGCATGACAGAAAACGCCAAGAACGGGGCAAGGCGGTTATGGCTCCAACTCCAGTTCGGCTAGAAGTCCCAGAGCCGGCTACGCTGGCTGAACCGTTGGTTGCCAGTCAACCTATGGTCAACGTAGCTGGTCCTGCTCCTGCCCCTTCTACTGTTGCTCTGCCACAGGAGGTGGCGACAACGGAGGATCCCGTTGTCTGGTCCCCCGTCTTCAAGGCTGGGTCTCGCTCATTGACAACGATAAACAATGGCTTAACGGCCATAGTTGTGAGTCGGGGCTCCCTGCCGACATGGCTTCAACAAAGAAGCTGAACAGGACGGGGTTGAATAGCGTCGGCACCATGGCTCTTGCAACGGTAAGTTCTGCTTTTAGCCTTGCATATTTCACTTCATAATTCATACTTTCTTGTACTGAATTTGTCTTCTTTCTTATTAGCTGAATAATACATTTGCGGAGCTTTTTGAACGTTATGACAACGTTGGTGAGGCGCTTGAGTACTGGAAGCAGCAAGCCACCACCATGGTTGAAAAGGCAACGGTGGAGAAGAAAACGCTTACCCTCGAGCTGCAAAGAACTCAATCTCAATTGGAGAAGGTAGAAGCCAGAGCCAATATATACCGGAAACAACGGGACGCGTCCCGTGAAGTTGATCATAAATCAGTTGAGGACGAGAAGAAAGCATCGGAAGCAGCCACAGCAGGCTGCAACCAACCTCTGAGTTGGGGAGCTAGAAGAGTTGTCACAAACTTTGGCGAAGCAACTCGAAGAGGCGGAGCTCGCGAAGGAAGCCCAGAAGAACGAACTCTGAGATTATTATTAGAAGGAGGTCGATCGGATGGTGCTTGAAGACCGGGCGGATATGGAGAAGGAACTTCTCAGGGAACTCTGAGAGGCAAGACGGTTGATAGACAACCCCCAATAGTCCAAGGATGAGACAACTAGCTCCGAGGCTCCTGGTCTTGAAGTCGTCCTGCTCGATGACGAGGCTGAAGTGCAGGGAGTCGAAAGACCTCCGCTTCCCGAAGAGCCGGCTCATTCTCTGCCCGAGCTTCCCACTGACCCACCTATCTCCGTTGATGTCGATGCTGCTACTCAACCCGAGCCCGCTCCAGAAGTCAACGTTGAACCCGTTGTCTAGCTTTTCTTTTGTCTTTTTTTTCCCCGATGTACTTTTTCTTTTGTTCTTCGTTATGTAATGTAATCCCTGTTGTTCAATGAAAGTCACTTTTTTGCATACTCTCTCGTTACTCGTACTGATGTAAATCATTTGAAAAAACTTACAAGTCATAGAGCACGTAATATGTACATGCAACATAAAACCAAGAAAATAAATTAATCACCTTTCTAAAACTTTTACAAGGCATAGAGCACGTGAAAGTGCATGTAGCACGGCCGCACGGGAACACTTGATAAGAACACTTGAAAGATAATAAGATGCAAACACACTAAGTTGTAGACCACGGATGCCTTTAGGAAAATGATAGTAAATGACTATGATTGCATTATAGTGTGAAACGTCATAAATGTAATCAGACAAATGATATCTCATACGTTGAACTTTAGGTGACTCGTGTTGGGACACCATGCTCAGATGACATTTCATTAGTATAAGCCACTAGTTTGCTCAGATGACAATTCATTTGGTTGAGCCACATGTATCCTATGGTGAGTACCATGTTCAGATGAAAACTCATTTGGTATTCCATTCAAGACATTTCACTAAATACTCGATCACTTCTCTTGATTTGTCATTAAATAAACTTATGAAAAACTTCAAGGACGGAATATTTATAAATGAATTCGTTGTGCAACTCGTACATATTTATTGAAAAAATTGCCTCAAATTCATAATGTTCCAAGACTTTTGGATTACATTACCTTGGTTGTGCTATGACTGAGGTGTCGTCTTCCAATCTCTTGAACTTAGCAGTACGAACTAGCATGTCGTTCAGCTTGGTGGGGTAGTCAAGAGCAAGAGATTCATATATTTTGGAGTTCCTTAGCACTGCATTCTTGAATGTGGCTATGCTGCTACTGTCCTCGACCTTGTCAATGTTAGAGACCTCATTACTGAACCGCTGAACGAAGTCCCTTAGAGACTTTGTTGGCTCCATCTTTAGAGCGAAGAGGGAATCCGAACCTGCTTTCTTCTTATTCACAATATATTGATCAATAAAAGCTAACCTAAGCTCTGCCATGCTTTTGATTGAACTAGCAGGCAAATTACGAAACCACCTTACAGCAGCTCCTGTCAAACTGTTCGGGAAGGCTTTGCAAAGAAAATTATCATCAGGATTGTGGAGAGCCATGACATGCTTGAAGTTGAACAGGTGGTCTACTGGGTCTGTCCTTCCATTGAACATAATAAAGTTTGGCGTCATGAACTTTGAGGGAGTGTATGACTGGTTGATCTTATCTGAGAAGGGAGAGGTTCCAACGTCCTCCTTTGCTTTCTGAGCAAACAGATCGGAAGAACTTCTGCTCGTGCCTTTGACATGGGCACTGATCATGGCCTCTACATCATGGAGAGTCATCCACGTCCTCTGATCCCCGTCATGCGTTTGAGCATTCGACTCTTGAGCATTATGGACCCATGGCTCCTCACGAGGGTACTGGGGATCTCTTGGGTCACTACGAACCCGTGCTTCTCGCAGCTTGGTGCGGGCATAAAGATCCTGTTGTTCAACATGAACGTACTCCAGGTCTCGTGGTTCAGCACGAGCTTGATCCCGTTGTCCAGCATGAGCTTGCTGGACAGGTGGAGAACGGGGATGAGTAGCTTCACTGGGAGGAGGAATAAGCACGAATCTATTGTCAAGATTCTCTCAACGGCGGGGAGGTTGGTCTTGCTGTTGCTCTTCTTGGGGAAGAAGATGGAAGGAGGAGCTGTCGTCGAACTAGGCACCTTCGGAGTGGCTCAGCATCCGATACATACATGTTATGCTCGTAAGCGTCCAACCTCTCTTGAAGTGACTGCTGCAGGCTTGTAAGATGAGTCAGAATGGATTGCTGTTGCTGCAACAGCAGTAGGATCTAGCTTGTTTGAGAAGCCTCTCCTACGAGATGCTTAGAAGGTTGCCAAACTTCTGGTCTAGGAGTTTGCAATGAGGTTGGAGCAGTAGGAGTGGTTTGAAGGGTTTGATCCTCAACCAAGGGTATGGGGGTTTGATCAGCCATGGTGAATAAAGAGACCAAAGGGAGGTTCGTTTAAGAGGTTCCCACAGACGGCGCCAATTTTTGTGCGAGAATTTTCTTGAACGTCCACGCGTCAGCTGCTCCTTGGATTTGGTTTACTGGTAGAAGGATGAAGGTGAAGGGTGTGCACCCTGTAATACACTCCGATGCCAAAGTTAGAATAGGTAGAAGATGATGTATAGTAAAGAGGTTAAGATAATAGCAATGTTCGTGAAAATTGCCGATCCTTAGGCACTTAAACTCTTGGGGTATTTATAGGTTTAACTCTGTATGTCCATACATGCCCATAGATGACCATGGATGACCTTGCCACTTGCTTTATGATCATTACCAAATATGTCAGATAGATTTTGAGTCTTACGTGTCACACGTGTGAGCCTACTATTTGTAAGGTCGTTCTGGGGTCGAAAAGCAGCTTGAGGTGACTAGCATTAAGTGCATTTAATGCTAAGATAGTGCTTTTCACCTAACAACAGAGTAGAATGATCGCCTCATGATTATTTCGTCCTGTAAGTCTGTCTCGTTGTTGACTTAAGCACGGGTTCGTTGTGTATGTGAATACGGATAGAATAACTGTTGTTCAAACAGACGGCTGCTATACTCGTCTTCTGGATAACGAATCCATTGTCTTGAAGACAACGGGTTCGTACTCAATTTGAATACGGGTTACCCATCCGTTGTCATAACAACGAAGATTAGCTCATCGTCACAACACTTAACCATTTTACGAATTTTATCGATTACACTATCCATCACGCTGCTCAATAATGCCTTTGCTGTGAGTGTTGTAAGTCTGTTAATGCACTCACCTAAAATGCTGTATGTCATACTGAGGTTAGCTCTTGGTCAGGGAAATTAGTCATTTTCGAATTGAAAGCCTACTCAAATACTGATTGGACAGGTTCATCATCCGACAGACGATCTACTACAGCCTATTGTACCTTTGTTGGAGGGAATTTGGTGACATTGAAAAGTAAAAAGCAGGGTGTAATGGCAAGTATCTATAGATGCAAATACTTAGTCATGATTATTGACACCACGAGTGGGCTTGTGATTGAAGATATTTATGGAGGAGATGGTTTGAGGTTGAACCAATATAGATGTTTTGTGCTTAATCAAACAGCTACTCATATAGCAAGTAATCTAGTGTTCTATGAATTTAATGTATATTGAAGTTGATGCCACTTCTTAGGTTGAGGTTGCTTGCAAGGAGTTACTACATAGTACCTTCAATGTGATCAGCTGATGTTTTCACTAAAGGCTTGGCCGTGATCAACCTCAAGTTATTTGGTCCAAGTAGGGCACGAGATGTGTGTGCGTGTTAACTTGAAGGGGGGTTATTTTTTCTTATTATCATGTATTGAGACTTTGAGAGACATTGTAGTACAGTAGTACTACCAATCCCTTCAAGACAAGGTTATCTTTCTTTTAATGCCGCAGTAGATAAAAAATAAGGGTGATTACACAAGAGTATTATAACAGTTCTGCTCCCTCATATCTTGCTTTGTTTCTCTTCATCCCATATTACTGGTAAGTTGTAACAAGGATTTATGGGACAAATTTTATCTGTAATGGAATCTCTTTACCATGGGCAAAAAATCTCTCGTCTTTCTTTTAGATAGTTTTGGCACTGCAAATTATTCAAAATTGTTTCTGAAAACTTGTCCCTTCTGAAACTTTATGTTCACATCTTTAACAATCTTCCATTGACCCTCAAAACAAGATACAATATGTTTTCAACTTGGTTTGTTAGCATTAGCAACTTGATTTATTTTATATACATTTTTTTCTAGTTTAGATCAACCATATAAAATTGTAAACAAATCTTTCACCATTTTCATCCTTGCTATGATATCTTCAAGATTTTCGTATGGGGTTGAAGGACTCTATCTATGTCTGATTTTTATTTATCTTCTGGCCAAGAATTTTACTTATCTGTATGTGCTGTTTCATTCTTGTGTTTCAGAGGGACATATTCAAAGATGGCAGGGGAGGTTTGCAGTTTACTACTATCGGACAGTGTAGAGGGCTCACCGCTAGAGGTTCAGTTGGCCTGCTTCGACACCATAGTCAGTGCCCCCATTCCAGAAGATCGACGCTCTTGTCATTTGCAGGACGCGGTGTCGATCTTTACGTGCTTTCTTTCGGAAGCAGCCTCATAGTTTTTTTATTATTCCAGACGCATATGTAAAGTCAGAAATTGATTTTGCTTCAGTTCTTGTATTTTCTTCCCCGGTTGTTCCTTTTATCTTCTATGATTTTTTTCATCAATTCATGTGTTGTTTTCTTGATAAGCATTGTTCAACTAGATAACAACCTTGTGGAAGGCACAAGGATCCTTTTTGAAGAAAAATGTTTTTTAAAAAAACATTCAAGTCCCTACGTAAAAAAGGAAAAAAAATCCTTGCTCATATGTACACTTTAAATAGTTCTACAAATAGAGAACAATTTCTTAAAATTTTGATTTAAAATAATAATATTGCTCATAAATTAAGTAATATATCTTCAAGGAAAATGAAAATATTTGATGTTTGATGAATTAACTTTATGGGTCTTTTCCTGCTGTCCTTTGGATTTGAATATATCTTAGTGGCGGTGGACTATGTCTTCAAGTGGGTGGAAGCGGTTGCTACCAAGACAAATGACCATAAAGTTGTGGTCAAGTTCCTTCAAGAGAACATATTTTGTCGGTTTAGCACCCTGTGTTCGATCATAAGTGATGGAGGGAAACACTTTCTCAATCGTTATTTCAAGGCTTTAACCCTCAAGTACTCTATCACTCATAAGGTAGTCACGCCTTACCACCCACAAACAAGTGGTTAGGTCGAGGTCGAGGTCTCGAATAGGGAGATCAAGAATTTTTTCATGAAAACAGTGAGGGCGGATTACAAAGACTGATCTGTAAAGCTTAATGATGCCCTTTGGGCTTATTGCACATCTTATTAGACCCATATCGGAATGTCTCCCTATCGCCTTGTCTTTGGCAAGGCTTGCCACCTTCCGGTTAAGTTGGAACATAAAGCCCTTTGGGCCATTAAGAAGTTCAACTTCGATATGGTCCTAGTGAGATCAAATAGGAAACTCCAACTTATCGAATTGGAAGAGATGCGCAATGATGCGTATGAGAGCGCAAAAATCTAAAGCCAAAACCAAAGCTTTTCACGATAAGACTATCCTCCGAAAGTCTTTCGAATCCAATCAAAAAGTTTGGCTTTTCAATTCGAAATTGCGTCTTTTCCCTGGCAAGCTCTACTCTAGATGAGACGATCCCTATATTATTACCACAATGTTCCCCCATGGAGCAGTTGAGATCCAGGATCCCAAAGATGGACTTCTCCTCAAGGTCAACGGTCAAATATTGAAGGCCTATGTTGAGGACATTGTGATCGGTGAGCTGATTAAGGCCATCGAATTGCTTGATCCCGTCTACCTAGATGGTTGAGTGCTTATAGGACGTCTGGCTGAAGACGAAAAACTTAGCGCTTGTTGGGAGACAAACCCATATGTTTTTGTAGAATTAGTCGAGCCTAGTTTGGGGTGGAAGGAATTCCACCCACAACTTTCTTTTGCCCTTGTGATCAATTGCCCATACTCATGCGATCGATCGCCCAAATCAAAGATTTTGGGGCACTTTCTGTTGTCCCGACGATTGATCACCTGTACCTATGTGATCGATCTTCCAAAATCCAAATTCTTTGCAATCGATTGCCCATACCTATATGATCAATCACCCTTATTCAAAAAATCTGAAGATGCTATTGTCCCCATTGCGATCGATCGCCCAATTCCCTACCACCTGTTAACCATGCAATCGATCCCATCTTATTGAATTTGAAAATTTTAGAGGTTTTTCCCAGATTGCCCCTCTAGTAGGGCTTCTTCCCTAAATACCCAGTTTTAAAAACCCTTCTCTAAATACCCCCACACACATGTGCATCCATTCGCACGTGTTTTTTCTTCTCCTTCATACCCTTTTGCTTTTCCCCTATGACCTCTGTGTCCTCAAAGTCATAAGTAAGCGGGAAACTGTAAGAATGGTTCATCTGCGCATCAAATCCTTCATCTTCTTCATCGACTCTACTGTTACCTATATCGACTCTGAACCGAAAGCCTTCAAGATCCTCAAGGTTCCTTCGTGAAGCGATTCCGAGAAGTTCCATGGATTATTAAAGGTATGTGGTTAATTCTATTTGAAGGATTTTTGTTCACATATAGCTTTTCGGATTTTTGGATATACAGTAGCGTTTATTTTGATGGATTTCGGTTTTTAAACTTACATTCTTGTAAAATATAATGAAAACCTTGCATATGAGTTTCATTCGTATGAAACTCATACATTTTCCTCTGAAAAACAACTGTAAAAACCTAAATTTTTTTCTTAATTGTTGCAACAATTTGTTTTCACTAGGTCGATGCAAATATGTGAATGGTCAAAGTATATATGCGAATGGTCGATGCATATATATGGAGGGGTCGATGCATATTGGCCGAAACATACTTTTCAGAGGTTGAAGATGATGGTCGATACACATGCATCAACCTAGTGCAATGGAGTATCGACTGGATGCACTATGTTGATACATGTATCAATAACCCTTTACTTTAGTCGAAGCACATGCATCAACCTAGTGCAATGAATGTATCGACTGGATGCACTAGGTTGATACAAGTATCAACCCTTTACTGTGGTCGATGCACATGCATCAACCTAGTGCAATGAAAGCATCGACTTGATGCACTAGGTTGATACATGTATCAACAACCATTTACTTGAGTCAATGCACATGTATCAACATAGTGCAATGAATGTATTGACTGGATGCACTAGCTTGATACATGTATCAACCCTTTACTGTGTTCGATGCACATGCTACTTTCTCCAATTGTGAAACATTCCCCATTGCTGCCTCCCATAGGAGGCTGGGTTGTGTCTCAGTCCCAGTGTGGCTGATCATCCTCTCGGACCAGCTACTGATCATCGCCTTGGTAAGCTATTGCCTCACCAACTAGCAAATCAGACGCGAGCCCCTCCTCGGGCGGATTCCTCTTTTTGCTCCTCAGCCACGGGGTATTAGCAGCCGTTTCCAACCTAGTGCAATGAAAGCATCGACTTTATGCACTAGGTGGATACAAGTATCAACCCTTTACTGTGGTCGATGCACTTGCATCAACCTAGTGCAATGAAAGTATCGACTGGATGCACTAGGTTGATACATGTATCAACAACCCTTTACTGTGGTTGATGCACATGCATCAACCTAGTGCAATGAAAGCATCGACTTGATGCACTAGGTTGATACATGTATCAACAACCATTTACTTGAGTCGATGCACATGCATCAACCTAGTGCAATGAATGTATCGACTAGATGCACTAGGTTGATACAAGTATCAACCCTTTACTGTGGTTGATGCACATGCATAAACTTACTGCTAAATGTATCGACCTGCCTCGACCTCATAAGTTAGCTACTGTTCTATTTGAATGAGTATTGACCCTGTCCCTTGAATGTATCGACCCCTTTGTTCTTATGTATTGACCCTGTAGAATTTGTATCGACCATGTATAGTTTGATACATGTATCGACCCTGTAAGCTAAATGCATCGTCCCCTTGTAATTTGTGCATCGACCCCTTGCAATTTGTGCATCGACTGTATCGACCACTTGTCAAAATTTAGTTTTTGTCCTGCTTATTTGTTTTCCTTTTGTAGGATGATGAAGAAAAGTGTAGGGAAGAAGGTTGTTGCAAATCCCAAAGTTCAGAAGAGCCCAAGCAAACCAACAAAGACCGCAAGGAAGCCAACAACCTTAAAATGAAAAGTTCATGAAAATGTGAAGTATGAATCCTCAGTCCCTCTTATTGATAGAGAGGGTCAGCCTTCCGCCAAATGCACTCAGGCTTTTTGGTGGGACATGAAACAAAATTTTGAGAGTGCCAAATAGAATGATTTTATGGAAGGAGCAAGTATTTGGGCGTCATGACTATATGTAAATTGTCATTGATGTCTTCTACACCGTCAAGATCCTTCATATGCAAATTGTCATTGATGTCATCAAGACCCTTCATATGCAAATTGTCATTGATATCTTCTACACCATTATGACTGCCAAAAAGATCCTTCATATGCTAATTGTCTTATTTTATATTAGTCAACCTATCTGTATTACACTCAAAATCAAAATCTAATCCTCCAACAACTTCAAAGGAGATATCCTTTTGCTTGAATAAATTTACCCTACAAACTTCGATGGGAACATACTCTTGGTTGCACACATGTTCTTTGACAACTTCGATGTGAACAGACTCTTGGTTGCACACATATTCTTTACAAACTTCGATGGGAACATACTCTTCCTTTGAATTATGCTTCATTCTTTCCTCTTTCGGTATGTAGAAGGGAAGGTAAATATCATTTCGTTCCATAATCATATAAAGAAAGGTTGACAAAGATTCATCGTTGACAATTCGATTGGCGGAATTGGGTTTGAAGAAGGAAAAAAGGACCTTAAAGTAATATCGCACTCGCACGGATTAGAACTGGTAAGTCGATAAACTTTATAGAAGAGCTCTTTGTGTGTAATACTGCTATCCACTAGTAGACACTGAGTCGTTTCACCTCGATAACAGATACCTTGTGCTCCATTTTCCAACAATCCACCACTTTCCACAATCCATTTTCCATTGTAGCAACAAAGTAGTGATATTTTTGGCATCATTGTCTGTAAGAAACATATTATTGATTAGTTAGATAAGGAAAAAATGAATGAGTTGTGAAAATAAGCAACCTGTCGATGCAAGGGTCGCAGTATGGAAGGGACATGGTTGATACAGTATACATGAGCAAAGGGTCGATGCAAATTAGCAAATGGTCGATGCAAATATGCAATCGATACATGGAAAGGACATGGTCGATACAGTGTAAATGAGCAAAGGGTCAATGCAAAATATGCAAAGGGTCGATGCATGGAAGGGACTAAATCGACACAGTGTAGATGGTCAATGAAAAAACCTAAGGGTCGATGCAAATACGCAATGAGTTGATGCAAATATTCTAAGGGTCAAAACAAAATTGTATCAAGTGTTTCGACAGCATCGACATGGACCAAGAATCATGCATCGACTTCTCAAGTAAAATGTATCGACCAGGTCGATACATGTTGTAAACATGTATCGACTCTGAACCGATTTCCACCGGCTTCGTCCCCTGCATTCCTAAAACTGATTTAACGACCAGATTTTCGGAGAAAACCTCAATGTAACAAGTCCTTAGATTACTCAAAGCCTCATATACCATTAGTAAGAAGTTAATCACAATATATAGAGATTAAGAAATCAAAACATACATTTCTAAGTTTTGGTTATCGTAAGGTAAATGATTATCATACAAAACCCATGAGTTTGGACTTCGCCGGAAAATGATTCATACAAAAAAGAATGAGTTTGGATTGGAGTTCACCGGAAAATTTTCCGAGATAATGCACGTAGAAGGTTTTCCCATGCACATATGTAAAACACACCGATCCTCACCTGTTTTGAAAGTTAGTGCATTCATGGTTGATTGTTTAATGCTTTGAAGGTAGTGGAGGGGTATTTTGGACTTTACATATATCCATAATAACCAAAAATACTTTTTTTTTGGATAAGGGCACTTAGAGAAGGGGTTTAAAACCTGGGTATTTAGGGAAGAAGCCCATACTAGAGGGGCAATTTGGGAAAAAACCCAAAATTTTACTTCTTTCGATCGATCGCCCATCACCTGCGATCGATTGCAGGTGCACGGGATCAATTTATAACCCTAGTTCCGCAACTTTTTTCTCATTCCAAATTTTTTTCCTCGACCTCTCTCCTTCATCATCCCATCTACCCCTTCAACCATCTTTTCCCCCCATCCCATTTTCTTCCATACCTTACTCATTTACGTCGCGTGGTTGATCGAGATTGAAAGGTTGCGCATTTTGTAGATTTTGGGGATTTTTCTTATTCGGGATTTATAAAGGTAAGAAACATGATATCTTGCCCATAGTCCATTATGTTCTTTGCTTTGCATGTGATTGTGGCAGAAAGGGATTTTTTGTAGAGTATGGAGGCCAGGTTGGCTTTTAGTAGATTGATTTGGAGGGTTATTTGTGGTTGTGGGGTGTTTGCCAAGCACATACCAAGTGTTTGTTGGATTGCCTGAGTGCAAATTTTTGGATAAGAATGGCCCCAAAGAGGAAGAAGGTGATGGGTAAGCGACCCCTAGTCCAAATAGAGCAGTCCAAGGCTGGTTTTGAAAATTGGGAAGTATGTCCGCAAACCCAATTCGACATTGATTATTTCCGGGGTTTACCGGAGACTAACCCCACCATTGTGGAGTTTGAGAGGTGGGGTCTCCAAGGTCTTTTCAGGTCACCGGCCCAACGTACCCTCAACCAGAGTCACTGCATTTCTAAATGGCAGCTGTTCAACAACAGAAGCAGATGACAACAATGGATATTCGAGTTCTTCGGGAGATTAACCAATTGCCAATGGCAATGGTGGCTGAATCATCAGATTCGCAGACAATAGTTGACAGGAAACGATGACTCTCAGATGAAAGAATGGAGAAAACAATTGAGAGGTGAAAGAAAAGGCTTATAAAAAACTATGAACGTTCTGCTAAGTTTAGGGAGAAGCAGAAGGTACATTCGGGATCTTGTTTGGTTGTTTGTTGTAGAACAGATAAAAGTTATTATTATGAGAATGTGAGCTTTGTTCCTTTCTATCTGTTTTGGCAATTATAGGCTTTCATATATGATCTGGAGAAGGAAATCTATTTGTAAAGGGAAATTTTCGGGATTAGCGGTACCTTACAGAGTTTGCATGGTTCATGTCCTATACATTCGTCTGCATGTGCGCGTCATCCATACCCTTTGTCATATGGCATGCTCTTCAAAAGAAATGACGTTTCGCACATAATCGTCCAAGGTTGAGCTCGGGTTCGTCCTCCACAAGGTGGGCGTTCGTCTGACCTGTCATACACACCGACGATCAAGTCAGTATAAAGCATATGCATATGAGCATCAGAGTGTGGAGATACTTATCGTGAGGTCATTGAGCACATGTGCTTGAGGACATGCTCTGGTGTTGTGCTCTGGAGGACGTAGCTCGGGAGTCACAGAGGACGTAGCTTGGGAGGCACAGAGGATGTAGCTCGGGAGGCACAGAGGACGTAGCTCGGGGTCACAGAGGACGTAGCTCGGGGTCACAGAGGACGTAGCTCGGGAGGCACAGAGGACGTAGCTCGGGGTCACAGAGGACGTAACTCGGGGTCACAGAGGACGTAGCTCGAGAGGCACAGAGGATGTAGCTCGGGGTCACAGAGGACGTAACTCAGGGTCACAGAGGACGTAGCTCGGGAGGCACAGAGGACGTAGCTCGGGTCAGGACGTAGCTCAGGAGGCACAGAGGACGTAGCTCGGGGTCATAGAGGACGTAGCTCGGGAGGCATAGAGGACGTAGCTCGGGGTCACAGAGGACGTAGCTTGGGAGACACAGAGGACGTAGCTCGGACAACGTAGCTCGGGTACAATTGACAACAGAGAATATAGCTTGGAGGACATAGCTCGGACAACGTAGCTCGGGTACAGTTAACAATGGAGAATGTAGCTCGAAGGACATAGCTCGGACAACGTAGCTCGGGTACAGTTGACAACGGAGAACATCGCTTGGAGGACGTAGCTCGGGTACAGTTGACAGTGTCAGGCACAAGTGCAGATGATCAATTTTGTGGTCGTGCAAGTGGTAGTGTGTCATTAAATGAAGAGGAGAGAATCTGGTGGCCATAATCGATTGTGAGGCTGTGGAGAGCATCAAGTGGCAGGAGAACATCAAATGAAGAGGAGAGAATCAAGTGAGCGACTGTCTGCATAGCCCTTCGGGGTTGGGGCGTGAACGACCCAAGCCTCCTAGTTCTCCTTCTTTTTCTTCTTCTTCTTCTTCTTCTTCTTCTGCATTTCCTTACTTTCTCTCTTGCCTTCCACACCATCCTCTTCTCTCTGGTGATTCTTGATTATAGGCATTGGAGTTATCATGACTTGTGTGGTTATGATGATGTCACCTGTCAGATAACACTCAAGATAGCCAGCACATAGCCCAAGTGGGCTTAAGTCGGTTAGTTTTTGAGAGTAGGGAATTCCTATTTTACCCCTTTTACGAATTTTACCCATTACAGTATTAATGGAGAAAAACAATTCAAATGCTCAAAAAGCAAATGATATGATACAATGCTTTTTTTTTTTTTGGTTAAGGCAACTACACCACAAGGCGAAAGCTGCAGTCAAAGTAAGGAAACACCCACACCCACACCCACTCACACTCACACACACACACCCTACACCACAACACACACTCTCAACCCTTAGAAGCTTCACCCAAACACTCCCCAAAACGGGTACCAACTGTTTGGGGTGTGATGGAACTTTTAAGGGATTGAGAGCTCGGAACCTTGTCCGATGTGGGACTAAACACATGAACTGTTTTTTTGGTTAAGGCAACTACACCACAAGGTGAAAGCTGCAGTCAAAGCAAGGAAACACCCACACCCACTCACACACACACACCCTACACCACAACACACACTCTCAACCCTTAGAAGCTTCACCCAAACACTCCCCAAAACAGGTACCAACTGTTTGGGGTGTGATGGAACTTTTAAGAGAATGAGAGCTCGAAACCTTGTCCGATGTGGGACTAAACACACGAACTATTTTTTTGGTTAAGGCAACTACACCACAAGGATATGATACAATGTTAACTTTGATATCTTTTAGAAACAACAGTTAACTTTGATATCTTTCCAACTAGTTCAGAATCATTTCTTTTATTGTTCTTTTATACTTTTTTTTCCTTGTTTTCTTTGAAATCATTGGCTGAAAGTTGCATTCACTGACCCAAGTTGTTTAGTCATAGCATTCTGATTTTCAATAAAATTCTTATAAGCACAAATAAAATTCTCTTTTATTTTCATGGGAGGCTTGAGTACATTAACTTGATATATTAATGAGTTCTTTTGTGTTTATATATATACTAGTAAAAGTGCACGTTGCATCAATTTTTTTATTAATAAAAAATATATAATTAAATTAAAAATTAATATTATCATTGTTTATAATTTTATGATCCCTAAAAGAATAGGGCATTAAAAAGGACTTTCTAATATAGTCTTTCTAAATCTCTAATAGAGAGTCCTTCCCAATAATAATAATAAAGTTTTTTTATGAATATTTTCTATTAGAATCCTTATTAATAGACCTTCACCATTTTTTAAAAATATATATCTAATATTGTAATTCTATGTAGACATATCAAGCAGAGTTACTTAACAATTAGAATTCTACGTAATAACTACATATAATAAATGAAATTATTATCTACGCTTCCTTTTCTTCCAACCAGTTCTTCTACAACATGTATTATGCTACATCGCATACAGGTAAGGTGAATACGAGTGGGGGATATTTTGGTTCCATACTCATGTACTCTACAACATAAAGCAAGTCTAATTAGTTCACACAATTCTCTAAGCAATGGTAGAATATACAAGATGACAAGTAAAAGCAAGAAACCAAAAGGCGCTTTTTAAGAACATGAGAAAATGTGTACCTTCTCTAGAAATAATATAATTATTTCCTAGAGACCCAGGTGAAGAAAGTACCTTATGGTAACCTTTGCAAGGTGATGGAGAGGAGATCACTTGGATATATCAATCTTAGAAGAGCCAAATATTTCATCAAAGTAGTTGGTATGTGCACAAAGCGGCCCCGGTACCCAGAATATCCTTGCATCCTCAATACCATGTGATGCTCGGTCAACCCAAAAAAATTCAGAAATTACATAATATAAGTTAAAAAACTTTCTAATAAAATCCTTCAAAGTCTCTACTAATAAAGAGTCCTTACCAATAAATCAGATAAGATAAGTGTAATGGGTAAATTTCGTAAAACCTAAGTGTGGTGACGACGAGCTCGTCCTCAGTGTGGAGTTATCATTTGAGTTCATTTCCGTCCTCACTCTGACGACGGACCCGCGGTCTCGTGGACGACGATTCACGTCCTCACTCTGACGACGGACCCGTGGTCTCGTGAACGACGATTCCGTCCTCGCTCTGACGACGGACCCGTGGTCTCGTGGACGACGATTCACGTCCTCACTCTGACGACGGACCCGTGGTCTCGTGAACGACGATTCCGTCCTCGTTCTGACGACGGACCCGTGGTCTCGTGAACGACGATCACGTCCTCGCTCTGACGACGGACCCGTGATCTCGTGGACGACGATTCACGTCTTCACTCTGACGACGGACTCGTCGCCTTTTGTCCACGATCGCGTATCCTCACACGTTATAAGATCTGGCAGTGCCGCCCAGTCGCCTGGGACTGATCCTACCTCTGCGATGGTAGGTGGGTAACTTTGTCTTGGCATTAAATGGCATTTAATGCTGCAATTAATGCCAGTCACCTCGGACGAGTTCCTACTCTTTGTCTACTCTCTTTTGTGTGCAGATACGCGTGCAGTACGAATGACCGGGAAATCTATCTAAAATGATTACTGAAGTACACATCAGGGATTATGCATGGACATCAATGGATGCCTATGGCCATGGCAAAGGTGGCCTATATAAACCTTTGAAGAATAGTGAAGGAGGGGGGGGGCTAGTGAAAAAGGCTAAGATCTTAAAACTCTTTGTTATATTCTTACTATTCATCATCTCCTACATCTACTGACTTAATCATCGGAGTACAGGTCAGGGTATCACACCCTCCACTCCAACCTTCTACTAGCAAACCAGAACTTGAGAGAAGCTGCTGCCGACGCGTGTCCTTTCGGTAAATTCCCCTCACAAAATTGGCGCCGTCTGTGGGAAATTTCTTAAGCCGAAACCACCCTTCGCTCACACCACCTCTCGGTCAGCATGGCAAACCAAACTCCCCAGTCTATCATCGAGAACCAGCCCCCTCAAGCCTTTTCATGCACCCCTTCCACCATGCAAACATTCACATCAGGCCCACCTTCTGGACAACCAGAAAGGCCCATGACCACATCTGATCCCATCCTGCTACTATTACAACAACAACAGGCCACTCTGGCCCAAGTAGTCAGCCAGCAACAGTCACTGCAGGAGCGGCTAGATGCTTTGGAGCACGGAAACTTGGAGATCGATGACGAATCTCCTAGAGGGGGCTCTGCAGCTCGTAAACTCAATTTCCCTTCTTCTCCTCCCCCCAGAGGAACGGCCCCGATCTCGCCATCTGCACCAGAGAATCTGGAGAGGAGATTCACTCTCACTCCTTCTGCTGACGAAGCTACCCGCCCCCGTTCTCTTGATGCTCATGCTGAACGTCGAGATCTCCACGTCAGCGACAGCGGGTTGAAGACGGGTTTGACTCTCAAAGACGTGGAAGCCTTGATTAACGCTCGAGTCAGAGGAACGACAGGTGGAGCCTCTCTCGATCAGTATGCTCAGAAGTACAAGGACGAGGAGGAGACGTCCCCTTTCTCCAAGGAAATCGTTGAATCTTATACCCCGTCAAAGTTCACGGTGCCTAATTTTGTTAAGTTCGATGGGAGGAGGGATCCTATTGACCACCTGACCGACTTCAAAAATGCCATGGCTGTCCGTAACCCGGATGACAATCTCCTCTGCAAAGCCTTCCCTAGCAGCCTGACTAGAGCGGCTGCAAGATGGTTCCGTAATCTCCCCGCGGGGTCGATCAGGTGCATGGCTGATCTCCGGTCAGTTTTTATTGACCAGTACATCATCAACAAGAAAAAGAAAGCTGGTGCAGATTCCCTCTTCGCCATGAGAATGAAGTCGGCGGAGTCTCTTAGAGATTTTATTCAACGGTTTACCGATGAAGTCTCTAATATCGACAAGATTGAGGACTGCACTTGCATAGCGGCCTTCAAGAACGCCATACCCAAGAGTTCCAAACTCTACGAGTCTCTTGCCCTTGACTGTCCGATCAAGATGGACGAGCTGATAGTCCGTGCCTCTAAGTACGGAAGGATGGAGGAAGATATTGCGGCAACAACGAGGCCTAGAGCACGAGGGGTAGACGCTGTGGAATGGGGAAGCAGACCCTCCTCAAAGAGAGGGAAGAGATCGAAGTATGAATCATCTTCCAGTGACGAGGAACCACGCAGACGCATACGACAAGAAAAAGTTGTGTACGTTGAACGACAAGGAGGATCGAATCGACTCTCGCTGGGAATCCGCCAAGATGCAGACTCGTCAAGGAGAACGGATCTACGGTCCAATCTCCGGCGGAGGGACGACCATGCCTATCGAGGACGGGAGGAATCCGGGCATTACAAGGAGAGGGAAAATCGAGCAACAGAAAGACGTCCTTTTGCGTCTCGTGGTGGTCAAGTTAACTTCACAGCAAGCCCGGCGACGATCATGAAGACGATGGAAGACGAACCATATTTCGAATGGCCAGCACGGACCGTTCGTGATGTCACTACGGGACCCAGGGCACACGAATATTGTCAATACCACAAGTGCCATGGGCATCTCACAAATCGTTGTCGCATCCTGAGAGAATACTTGGAAAGATTAGTCCGTGAGGGCTATCTGGGAGAATACGTGGATTCTGGAAGAAAAGAGGGGCATATAACGGAGCCATCCACTCGGTCTCACGAGGGAGAGCCATCTGGTCAAATGAACCGAGGTGGAGAAGCTCCGAAAGGAGTCATAAACGTCATCCATCGCGCTCGAGCACCGGAAGTCGACGTTGAGCAGCAGTATCGAGCGAAAGCAAGGAAGTTATCGCACGTGGCAGAAGTTTACCAAGTGCGGTCGACGACGAAGGAAGTCGAGCAGGCCCTAATGTTCACTGACCAAGACATGGCAACTGTAGTCAGACCTCACTACGATGCTCTTGTCCTGTCCATGAGAATTGGCGATTTCGACATCAGACGAGTGCTCATAGACCCTGGGAGTGGAGCAGATATCCTGTACCTCCATGCTTTCACGAAGATGGAGTTGGATCCAGCGGTTCTTGTACCCGCACAGACCCCCTTGATAGGATTCGAAGGAAGTTCGATGCAACCCCTGGGCGAAGTCGTCTTACCGGTCAGAGCTGGACCTATCACCCTGTCCACCCGATTCTCCATTATCGACGCGCCGTCCCCATACAATGCTATCCTGGGGCGATGGTGGACTCACGAAATGAGAGCTGTTCCGTCTTCTTATTACCAGGTATTGAAATTCCCCACACCGGATGGACCGCGTGAAATAAGAGGAGACCAACTGGCATCGCAGAAGTGTGATTATACCTCTCCCAACCCGCTCAAATAGCAATTACAGGTCGGATCCGTGGAAGAGGAGAGCACGGGTGAATCGCTGGTAAACCATTCTGTTGAACCCACGAAGCTTGTCAACCTCGGGACGGAGAACGAGCCGAGAATGCTACAGATCGGGACTTGTCTGACAGCAGATGAAGAGCGGGAATTGGTAAATTTTCTGAGGAAGAATCTCGACGTTTTCGCTTGGTCACATGAAGACATGACGGGTATCCGTCCTGAGATCATCTGTCACCATCTCAACGTGGATCCCGTGGTCAATCCAGTTAAACAGAAACCTCGTAGACTCGCTCCGGCGTACCATGAGGCCGTCAATGAAGAAATCGACAAGTTAATTCGGCACGGGTTCATTCGTGAAGTCCAATATCCGGAGTGGATAGCCAATGTAGTAGCTGTTCCTAAGAAGAACGGAAAAGTCAGGGTCTGCATCGATTTCACCAATGTTAATAGAGCTTGCCCGAAAGACTTCTTCCCGGTTCCCAGAATCGACAGACTAATTACAGCGACCGCGGGTCACGAGATGTTGAGCTTCATGGACGGGTATTCAGGTTATAATCAAATCCTCTTAGCGGGGGACGATCAAGAGAAAACGGCCTTCATAACGGAGCGTGGCCTGTTTTGTTACCGGGTCATGCCCTTTGGTCTGAAGAATGCCGGAGCCACTTACCAACGATTGATGAATCTGATGTTTGGACCCTTGCTCGGTAAATCGGTGGAGGTGTACATTGACGATATCGTTGTGAAAAGCCGAACTCGGGTCTCTCTTGTGGCTGACCTAGCGGAGCCGTTCTCTATTTTACGTACTTTCAATCTGAAGTTAAATCCTGAGAAATGTACATTCGGCGTCGCCTCGGGCAAATTCCTCGGCTATCTCGTCAGCCAACGGGGCATTGAGGCAAATCCCACGCAGATCCGTGCTCTGATAGATATGCCGGAACCGAAGACAAGGAAAGAAGTTCAAAAACTGACGGGACGTATCGCAGCTCTCAACCGGTTCATATCAAAGTCCTCTGATCGATGCAGACCTTTGTTCGAATTGCTGAGAAAGGATTCCGTCTTCAGATGGACCGAGGAGTGTTCCCAATCTTTCGCCGCCTTGAAGACGTATTTAGGCTCCGCACCGATCCTCTCTGTACCTGAATCTGGTGAAGTACTGTACCTCTATCTCTCCGTCTCGGAACGAGCCATTGGTTCCGTGTTGCTCAGAAATCACGACGGCGTAGAGAAGCCTGTTTATTTCGTCAGCAAAACATTCCACAAGGCAGAATCCAACTACAGCAGAATGGAAAAGGTATGCCTGGCTCTTGTCTTTTCCGCTGAGAAGTTACGTCCTTATTTTCAGGCACACACCATCGTCGTCATCACCACGTACCCTTTGAAAATTGTGTTGGGACGACCTGAAACCGCGGGACGCATGTCAAAATGGGCCGTGGCGCTGAGCGAGTTCGATATCCAATATCAGGCCCGAACCGCAGAGAAGGGGCAAGCCGTTGCAAGCTTCTTAGCCGATTTCCCCGTGGAGGAGGCCGAAACTTCAGCGGAGACCGACCGTCACGAACTCCCAGACGACGCGGAGGCGGATTCCATTGTAGGAACAGGGACTGGAAACGAAACGAAATTGACGGCGTGGTGCGATTGGCTCTTGTATGTTGACGGGTCGTCTAATATCAGTGGTTCGGGACTAGGTGCTGTTCTTGTCAGCCCTGATCATGTTAAAGTGCAGAAGTTGACGCGCCTTGGTTATGCTGCCTCCAATAATGAAGCTGAATATGAGGCGTTAATCCTTGGGTTGCAGAGTGCCCGAGAATTGGGAGTTTCTAAACTCCGGGTGTTCTGTGATTCACAGCTCGTGGTGAACCAAGTCAACGGTATCTATGAATGTCGGGATGAACGGATGAAGCGCTACGCTGCATTTTTACAAGAGCAACGGAGGGCCTTTGATGTTCTCGAGATCAAACATGTCAGAAGGGACGATAACAGGCATGCCGATGCATTGGCCTACCTCGCCTCGATGATGCAAACCGATGAGCCCAAAACGATCCTCATAGAGTATCAAGAATACCCCTCCATTGAATTGCAAACGCAACGCACGGTGTTGTCTGTAAGTCAAGTGCCGAGCTGGATGACGGGCATATTTACCTATTTGAAGAATGGAATTCTCCCTTCTGATGCAAAGGAAGCAAGACGAATACAATATAAAGCTCCCCGTTACACCCTTGTGGACGGAGAACTGTATCGCAAATCCTTTGGAGGACCTCTTTTGAGATGCGTGCATCCGGAAGATGTAGAGAGAATTTTGGCCGAGCTCCACGAGGGGATTTGCGGCATCCATTCAGGAGGACGGACTATCGCTCATCGTGCTCTGGGGCAAGGATATTTTTGGCCTTACATGCAAGCTGACGCACAGAAATACGTACAAAAATGCAGCCAGTGTCAGCGTCATGCGAGGTTGATTCATGCTCCCGCTCAAGAACTCAACATCGTATCTCAACCTTGGCCTTTCGCTCGTTGGGGACTTGACATCGTGGGACCTTTCCCCAAAGCTCCCGGTAATTTAATTTTTCTGCTCGTGGCCACGGATTACTTCTCCCGGTGGATCGAAGCTGTTCCCCTGGCGCGTATTAGAGAACAAGAAGTGAAGAAATTCTTGTGGGAGCACATTATCTGTAGATTCGGCATCCCGCAATCCATCATTTCTGACAACGGGAAGCAATTCACAGGAAAGCTTATCGCCGACTTTTGCCAGGAGTTGAAAATCAAGCACATCTTCTCATTCTCCTTATTATCCTCAAGGGAATGGCCTTGCCGAAGCAGCCAACAAGAATATTTTGAATGCCCTCAAGAGAAGATTGGAAGATTCCAAGGGAAAGTGGACCAGCGAGTTGCACAATGCGTTATGGGGATACCGAACAACACCACGGAGCCCTACGAACGAGACCCCGTTCTCTTTAGCATACGGGGTGGAAGCTGTTATTCCCACTGAAGTCTTTCTGCCAACAACACGTTCACGGAAGAAACACGGAGAGGAAAACAAAAATGTCGAGTTAATGGCTATTCACTTAGACTTACTGGAAGAAAAACGGGAAGACGCCAGCATTCAGATGAAACGCTATCAACAACAATTACGAAAGGCATACAACAAGAAAGTACGGAAAAGGACGCTTCAGGTCGGAGACCTCGTTCTCCGAAAAGTCTTCCAAAATACACGAGAAATCAACAGCGGAAAGCTGGGTCCCAACTGGGAAGGGCCATATATCGTGGACCGTGTCGGGAGTCCCGGGGTGTACTACCTTAAAGACTTACAAGGTAATGTAATTCAAAAATCGTGGAACATTATGAATTTAAAACAATTTTTCCAGTAAAGTTATGTTATGAATTACCACGAGTTAATTTTTCAAATAACAATACGTTGTAAAACATTCTGGACAAATTACCACGACGGGTACATTTCACTCACCACGGGACACGGGCGGCTCACACAAAGGAATTGCCATCTGAGCATCACAGCGGCTTATACTAATGGAATGTCCTCTGAACATGGTGTCCCACCACGAGTTATCACGGCGAGCACATTTCGTACGAACAGGGTACTCACCACGGGACACAGGTGGCTCATAAAAGGAATTGCCATCTGAGCATACCGGTGGCTTATACTAATGGAATGTCCTCTGAGCATGGTGTCCCACCACGAGTCACCATAAGTTCGTCTTTACGAAATGGACTTGTTGCCAAATTACGTCCGTAGTGTCAAACCGCTTCTTTAACGACCCGTTGTTAAAAGTGATGTGATTTATTTTTATTGTGAGATTTATACTTAATCACGAGTTAGTGATTTATCTTTATTTTTATTGTGAGATTTATACTCAATCACGAGTTAATTTTGTGCCATATCTTATTTGAACGAGGCAATTATTCTGGACCAATCGATTGCAACACGGTGATCACAAAAAGAAATTTTCTATTAACATAAGATGAACGGGAGTACAGCCGATACAAAATTGAGAAGTAAGAGATGGAAAGGAGGAAGGATCAGTCTTCGGCAACGTCGACGATCACGACAGCGTCATCGGGAACGGTCGAGACGTCGTCAGCAGCAGCAGCAGGGTTGGCAGAGGCGATTTCCGCAGGAGCCTCGGGCAGGACGGGAGATGGTCCAAGAGAAGACGAGAGTTGCCCCCTCCTTGTACTTCGGGTTCTTCGCCAGGCGAGATCTCCATGCCCACAGCCTCGGAACGAGTGGCCTCGTCCTTCGACTGTTGGGGAGACTCTACCAGTCGTCCGGACTCTCGGAGTTCATTCATAAGCTCTCTCTCCGTCTCGACCCGGTCTTCAGTTATCAGTCGCTCCATCTCCGTCTGGAAGTGAGCTCGGAGAGACTCCGTTAAAGCCTCCTTGGCGGCTTCAACCTCCTTGTCCCTCGCAGCCATGACGGCCTCGAGTTGTTCGGCCAATGCTGCTTTTTCAGCTTCTAACTTCTCCAGCTGCTGACGAAGAGAATTCACGACCTCATCCATCTCACTAATCCTGAGGACGGATCTCTCGGCCTGTTCCACGGCCGCCTTCTCTCCTTCCATCGCCTTACGGGCCTCGTCCCGAGCTTTGTCCCGCTGTTTCACAGCCGAGGCAATTGTGCCTTTGGCGGTCCGAAGATCCGCTTTGACAGACATCAGCTCGTGATTCAGCCGTTTCATGTCCTCGGCTCCCCTCTTCTCCAGGTCAAGGACCTTGTCCCTCAGTCCGTTGGAGGTACGCCTGTTCTCGGCGGTAACCTCGTACATCCCGGCAAGCATGTTGCCCAGCTACAAAAGAAGAGAAAGAAAAATGTTAAAAAAAAAAAAAAAAAAAAAAAAAACGCGCAGAGAAGAGAACGTACCGTGGCAACAGCTCGGCTCGCAGCACTGAACATCCCCATCCAGTGCAGGTCCCTTGTTGCGGCCATATCCGCCGGGAGTCTCATCGCCAACATCATGGATGTGGCGATAGAGTCGTGCTCCATCGCAGAATGAGCAACGGTAGGACGGGTGTACCCTCTAGGGAAGACGGGATTCCAGAATTCGGCGGGCCCCCCCCTGGCAATCCTCTCTCGAGGAGGGGCAGAAGACGAAGCCACATTTGCGGCTGGGGAAGGAGCAGAGGCCGGGACGATCTCCGGGGCAACAGTCTCTGCCACGGAAGACGGAGCGAGCACAACCTCCGTGGGAGAGCCGCTACTGACGATTGGAGACTCCTCCACGGGGACACCACTCCCCTCGCCAACCGTTGCTACTTGAGTAGGTGGCGCCTCGGCAGATGCGCGCTCTCGGACCCGCCGGTCATGCTCAGCTTCTCGCCGAGCCTTCTTCGCCGATATAGCCTTGAGAGCTTCAGCTCTCTCCCTTTTCTCCGCCCTCTTCTCCGCTGAAGATAAACGGGAAGGGCGAGGAGGACGAGTCAAGGCCGGAGCCTGTGAGGATCGCGGAGAAGGTTGGTCTGCCATTTCTTCTTCTTCTCCAAGAGCAGCTGCCTGTTCGAGCGGTCTCTTTGCCGACGGACGAGCTTGTCGACGAGATTTTTTGGATTTAGTCCCTACTGTTGCAGCGGGCTCTTTCTCTCGAGTCGAGGACGGTCTCCAGGTAACGTAGGCGTCCCCTTTATCGTCGCGAACTCTCCGGAGCTCGTACTCTTCTTCCGCGGACAAATCAGGGAAATGTACCTTTGAAGCCTCTGCAGAAAAAGGAAAATATCATTAGCCATGTGGCAAGAACATGTTATCAAAAAAAAAACCGGCAATGGAAAAAGAATAAATAATAGCAGACCTGAGGTAAATTCGTGGGGAACAGGACGGGCAGTCTCTGCCCTCCAAGCACCGGAGACCACGAAGGGCATCTCCTTCCAACCCCGTTCCACGTCGGGGAGGTGTGCGACGATGTCGGGAACTTTGAGTTTTTGTCTCCAAGTGAAGAACGTCTTCTCTCCCTCCTTCACAACCCCGGGACACTTCACTGCGAAGCGGAAGTGGAAAACGTGCCTGGCTTCCACGTTATACCCGTCTCTGTTGAACTTGTCCATCAGAGACATGTACTTGTAGAACTTCGGGTGCATCTGCCCCGGGGCAATTTGAAGGGCGGACAGGACGGAATCCGTGACGGGAGAGAGGGGAAATCGAAGTCCAGCCTCGAACTGAGCGAGGTAGACGATTGTGCAAGAAGAACGATGGTCGGGAAGAACGTCTTCTTCTCCGAAATGGAGGTGGACGTGAGAAGGTATTTGGAAAAGAGTTCTGTAGTGGTCAAGTGCGTACTTAACCACTGGTCTGGTTTTGGATGTGGAAGCGCCGGTGATAACACCGTGAGGGGCACTGCCTGAGCAACTAGCCTCATCGGCACTATCTATCCTAACTATTTCGGCAGACATGATTACAAGCAAAGAGAAAAAGAAATATAGGGAAGACAACTACAGAATAAAAAAAAAAAAAGAAGTTCTTACCGAAACTGGATTTAGGAAGCAAGGGGAGGCACGACCGGAGAAGGAAGAAAACCAGAACAGCAAATCGTCGGTAAGGAGAAATTCCGGCAGAGTAACGGGATGCAAAAATTCAAGTGAAGAAGAAGTACCAGGTCTTCGGTACTTATAGGCCAGGCCATGATTCTGAGGACGATAATGACCTCAATCTGTATCGTACGCGTGTCCACGCATATAGACAGCCCGAAGGACAGGATGGTCTTTTGACCAAATTAAGTAACCGTCGGGAAACACGAAGCGTCCGGAAGATAATGATGACAGCCTGCTAGGCATTTATGATGAATGACGTTTCGGCACGCGCAATACAGCTGGCACGACGCTACATCTTCGCGTACAGAGTATGTGACCTATCATCATTCTGAGGTGAGCCGTATCTTCTCCTCCAATGTTTCGCTATATTTATGACACTCCGAACCACGTTCAAAGTATCATAAAGGGGCAATTTGTAATGGGTAAATTTCGTAAAACCTAAGTGTGGTGACGACGAGCTCGTCCTCAGTGTGGAGTTATCATTTGAGTTCATTTCCGTCCTCACTCTGACGACGGACCCGCGGTCTCGTGGACGACGATTCACGTCCTCACTCTGACGACGGACCCGTGGTCTCGTGAACGACGATTCCGTCCTCGCTCTGACGACGGACCCGTGGTCTCGTGGACGACGATTCACGTCCTCACTCTGACGACGGACCCGTGGTCTCGTGAACGACGATTCCGTCCTCGTTCTGACGACGGACCCGTGGTCTCGTGAACGACGATCACGTCCTCGCTCTGACGACGGACCCGTGATCTCGTGGACGACGATTCACGTCTTCACTCTGACGACGGACTCGTCGCCTTTTGTCCACGATCGCGTATCCTCACACGTTATAAGATCTGGCAGTGCCGCCCAGTCGCCTGGGACTGATCCTACCTCTGCGATGGTAGGTGGGTAACTTTGTCTTGGCATTAAATGGCATTTAATGCTGCAATTAATGCCAGTCACCTCGGACGAGTTCCTACTCTTTGTCTACTCTCTTTTGTGTGCAGATACGCGTGCAGTACGAATGACCGGGAAATCTATCTAAAATGATTACTGAAGTACACATCAGGGATTATGCATGGACATCAATGGATGCCTATGGCCATGGCAAAGGTGGCCTATATAAACCTTTGAAGAATAGTGAAGGAGGGGGGGGGGGGCTAGTGAAAAAGGCTAAGATCTTAAAACTCTTTGTTATATTCTTACTATTCATCATCTCCTACATCTACTGACTTAATCATCGGAGTACAGGTCAGGGTATCACACCCTCCACTCCAACCTTCTACTAGCAAACCAGAACTTGAGAGAAGCTGCTGCCGACGCGTGTCCTTTCGGTAAATTCCCCTCACAATAAGGTTTTGAATACTTTAAAGTCCCTACTAATAAAGAGTCCTTACGATAAGATAAGGCTTTCTAATATAATCCTTTAAAGTCACTATTAAAAATAATAAGGAGAGACGTTTATTATTAATTTTTGTTGTGGGTCTTACATATTAAATTTTTTTTTGGTGGGTCCTACATATTAATTAAAAGCACTAAATTTCTAAACAATACCATAGGTTAATATTTTTAATTAAAGGATATTTTAGTCCAAATAAAGTTTAGGTTACCCCTTTATTAGTAGAATGATATATATAGACATTATTTCAAAAAAATATTGGGATAGAATTTTCAGCTGAGTACACTTGAAAACTTTCGTCGTATATCATATATGTGGTTAAAACCAAAGCATAATATTTGGGATTCCCCGTATAACAACAATTATAAAAAGTTAGATATCACTACTTAATTTGGTGGAAGGTCATATATGTGGTAAAAACTAAAGCATGCTACCAAAATAGTTGCTTTTGTTATACTGAAGACCTTATCTACTGTGTAGTTTTAACGTGGCCCCCACTGCAACAATATGATCAACACCAATCTCAAAAAAAGAAAAAAAATGGAGATAAGATCATCAGAACAATGAGACTCATGAAGCTACATATATAGTATGATCAGCTCTGTATTTGGATATTCAAATGACTAAGTCAAACTTGTTTTGAATCCTTCCTTCAAAACTTGGTCGAGGCTTAGAATAGAAGAAACCAAAAATAGTCGATTGGCTTAGAATAGAAGAAACCAAAAATAATCGGAAATCGATGAGAAGATTTCTAGTGCTCCGTTTGGATTTGAAATTATCCCTTATATATGAATCAAGACCTAAAAGGAGGGGGAATAGATTTTCCTAAAGTCTGTCTACCAATTTTAATTTTAGTAATTAAAGTACAGAAAATGTAAACAAATAAACAAACCATAACGCTAAGATTTTTACGTGGAAACCCAAACCATGAGACCTAATCTAGATAAAAGAGATTTTCTTAAGAGCAAAAGTAACAAATACTTAACAAGACTTGGACTTATACCCAACCGGACTCGACACAACGATACTCGGTAACCAATCCTTAATGTGTTGGGAATGTAGACAACCTTTAGCAGATTGCTCGGGGGGATGGCAGGGGGGGGGGGGGGGGGTAGGGTTCGGCCCAGATTGCGACGAAAATCGATATTTTGCGTTTCTGCAGGGGTATTTTTGGCTTTACAGTTTAACCCTAAACATATAGCTGTATTCGTATTTTTTAGGTTAACGAGTGTGAGAAGTGACTGTAATTTTTCTAAGAGAGAGTAAACTCTGTGTATTCTGTATCTTCAATATAGTGAATTAGTGTGGCTCCCGAGGACGTAGGCACGTTGCCGAATCTCGTATATCAGTGTGTTTTGTCTCTATTTTATTCTCTGCAATTTTTCTATTTGTTATGTGATTTTTGTGATTCATAGTCTCTCAAGATCCGAAGGGTTTAGGGATTAAACACGTGGTTCAAATCCCAACATAATGCCCCAATAAGCAATCACGCGCTCGCAAACAACGTAATCAACCAAAGTAGATTGTGCTCCTCTCAGAATTCAGCAACCACGATCTCACGATTGATCTCCGCCTACGACGGCTCTAGATTACTCCGACCACAATATATCTATGATCTACTGTGGGGACTGATCTCATTTTTCAAAGGGTTTGACATGTGTCAACCAAGTTTATACTCATGTAGGAGTTTGATGAGCTTAATTCAGTTTAAGCACATCTTAGAGTGATCTCATGAACAATGATAATCAATAATGCAAGTCTAAGGTATTTCGATGAATACTTGCAACTCTAGTCTATAACATAGGAGATACTCAAAGAGATAAACAATGGGAAAACCTTGATAGAATTTTAGAAGCCTCTCTACTCAGTCTCAAAAGCCCTAATTTGTAATAGAGAACAATACATTATATAGACAAACTAAATTGGAGAAAATAAAAGTTGCTAAAACTGAAAATTCCACAGACCGTTTGAACCTGCTGGTCGTTCGAACGCCCTGAAGGCCATTTTCTGGAATTTTTTCTCATACATTTTTTAGTAGTTGTTCAAACGCTTTACATGTGGTTCGAACTATCAAGATTATATTTGCCCAAAAATAGTTATTTTAACTTCTTAAATCTGTTTCTAACTTCTTAGGGTATATGACATTGTCTAAGTCAATTCCTCCTAGGGAAGATATCTTCTAAGTCACTTACCATTCTTAGGCATGTTTGACGCACTTGATCAGCAAGTTTGGCTTCTTCTTCACATGAATTTTAGCACTTGAACATTTTCTTGGGCTGAGACACCCTTAACAATGTTTTGACTTACGGAATTAGCCAATCCAAAATAGGACTTTACAGGATGAGTGCAAAATGTCCAAGAAAATACTAATTTACGATTTAAAATTGTTCAATCACCAACAAGTTACAGGGGGGGCTCTAGAGGAGAAGAAATCAATTCGAGTTGAAGCAAAGACCTCTAAAAAATTGGCAATGTAATCTGTTCAAGAGAAGACTGCCGTTGTTGAGGTCTATTCAAATGCTTGCAAGAAAATGGCCAATCACTTTACCCAAATGCGGGATGTGAACACCAAAATTTACCGCCTTTCCTCCCCTCTCAACTCTAAGTATCGAGATAAGGTCCGAGAGTAGAGGAATAACGCTAAATTTATTCTAAGAGTTGCCACCTACTTAGGGGAAGTAGGATCCCGAGATAATCCAAAATCAGGGGGTCTACGGTCCAGAGTAGTCTAGGTACGAGATCCCTTTAGGTCCTGGGGAAGGGGTTAGGCACCCCAGGACCTCCATCCAATGATGGTAACCTACTCATTAGGTCCAAGCCAAACATTTAAAATCACTTAAAATTTCCTAAATAATTATTAATTTTGCTAATTAAACACAAATCAATATGGGGTGTAAAAATTTTATTTTTGGTTGGGGTCGAACCCTGGTTTGGGCTGCCTACTTATCCGGTTAGTCGGAATCAGACCCTCATAGTAGTTCGGGGTCCGTGACTGTTTTTATACTCGTTTCGGAGTGTGGTCGCTTCCAACTCGTGTTTGAGTTGGGGGAGGGGAAGTGGAATTGAGATTTATGAATCTCATTCCGGGAAATGGTCGCGTAACTAGGTGCTCATGGCGGAGCTCTAGGGGACGTTCATTTATTAGGGTAAGTCCATTTTGGGGGTTTTCAAATGTTTTTGTTGTTTTTGTATTTTTTGATTTTTTTGTATTTTTTAATTCTGGCAAGTTAACTAGTCAAGAACTAAACTAAATGCCCAAGGTAGGCAAAAAGGAAAATAAAGCCTAAATGACTTAATTAACTTAAAGGCAAAGAGCATGGCGGATCGAGCGGCCTTAAACCAAAAGAGGCTATGGTTTAAATACGGACCCTGCTCTAGGTCCCAAGGGAAGATAGACCAGTACCTTTAATTTATTTTAATCTTTTTATGTTTTTTTTTTTGTTGTTTCTTTTTTGTAAGACTAACTAACGGGGTGGGCCAATTATTTAGGGTTAAAAAAAGGAAAACTATCTAAGTGCCCAATGTAGGCAAAATAGGAAAAGAAAAATCGCGGCCTATCCCTATTGCACACACATGGATAATACATACATACACAACAAAGTAAATGGGCCCCAAGAGAAAGTTAATGGGCCAAAGCCCATTGACCACTAATGGTCGATTGGCTTTGGTCCACTATCATTCTATGGCCTCGAGGAATAGGCCCAATAATTTTAAAATGATTCTAGGGGCTCCCAATTCTCTGAGAAACAATAAGACAAAACAAAAAAGAAATTAAATAGAGGGGAGTATACCTGCCAGGCGTGGAGAAGGTTGAAGATGATGTGGGGCTGCTGGTTCGGTGATGAAGAACACTATCTCAGACCCAAAAAAATATTAAAGATATACAGCCCAATACAATAAAATAAAATGGGAATAGGGACATGGGATGCAGGGCAGTGGCCGGAGGAGTGCTGGGCGTTGGCTTGAGCAGCTGAACCAGAGGCGAAACGAAGATGAGGTGATGGTGGCCGAGACTAACCAAAGCTCGCCGGAGAAGATGGTTACTACAACTGAGATGACCCGACTGATCGAGCTCGCCGGAAGGGATGAACAGAGGTGAAACTACCTCTCCTGCCACAAATTCGATCTCAGAAGAACGAAAGAACATAGAACTGAAAATAAATAAATAAAAAACGGATCAAATAGATCTAGATCCGGATCCGGATCTAGATCTAGAAATCGAAAAAGGAGGTGGATCGGAGGGGGTACAGACCTGTGACTCGCCGGAAGGGTAAACTTGCCGGAGATAGTGGCGACAAACTGAGGTATAGATGTAGGAGACCACAAGTGAGGTCCTCTTGCCTTCGGAAAACCGCCGGAGAGTAAATCGCAAGATGTCTGGTTCGATCGGGAGAAGGAAATCATAAAAAAAAAGGATAAATAAACAATAAATAAGTAAATAAACCTAGATCTAGATCTAGATCTAGAAAAGAGGGCGAGGAGATGGATGGAAAAACTAACCTGATCGATGAAACCGGAATTGACGAAGAGTTGGATTATCCTGGAGCAGCGTTGAACTCGCCGGAGAAGATGGACGACTTGGAGAAAATAAGAAAGGATGATGATGGACCGCTGTGGTCTGCCGGAGAGGGAAGATCGCCGGACTGCAACCCAACCGAGAGAGGGGAATTCGAGCTATTGGATGGAGGTCTGGTGGGGAAGAAGAGAGGGCGGCTACCCTGTTTTCACGAAAATGAACAGTGATTTTAAACCCCCCCCCCTCTTGATTTATACAGGTATTTGAGATGGGCCTTGGGCCTTATGGTTCAAAACCTTTGAGGATTTGGGCTTAGGTGCACTTGGGCTACTTTGGATCCGGGCTTGGGCTTTAAGGTTGGACTCTGGCTTTGGCTCATGGGTTTTAAACATGGGGTTTCTCTTTTGAGGGCTTTGAACAATGGGTAAAGGGGATGATCTCTCTCTCTCTTTCTCGGATCTAGAACCTCGACACTCAAATAAAATAATAAGATAAATAAAAATTAAAATTAAAATTACAAATAAAATAAAGAGATTAAGGGGTGTAAAAATGGGGTGTTCACACGGGATATACAAGAACAGGTCAACTCTGCCAAATCCATTGATAAAGATGTGAAGGTCCTAAAAGCTAAGCTGAGCGATGATGGAGTATTGGATATGTCTCTTAAGGCCAAACTAGTTGAACGGCAAGGGAAAGTGGACCAGTTAGAGGAGTCAAGAAAGGCATTAGAGAAAGAGAGATTTGATAAAGAACTAAATAATGTGAAGTTTGAGGTGGAATCAAAGAGGCGTGGACTAGAAGCGAGGCAAAGGAAGGTTGAAGATGTGGTAGTAGAGGCGAATAATACAACTTTGAAAATTAATTCAGTGAAAAATTCTAGAGCAGCTACACAACAGGAATTGGGTCATAAATGTGAAGAGATTGTGAACGAGTTTCATCAGTATTCTGGTTCCATTGGGGTCATGTTGCCAAGGATTGAAGCGGAGCTAGGGGTAAATCCAGGAAGGTGCTAATCTGATTATCTTGTCCATATATATGAGCTATTAGCCTTCGAACTGTAGGACCATCCCGTTCCTTGTTTTGGGAGCCTACAGGTTTGGATAATAAAGGGGCAAAATCATCAAAGGATATCCTTTATTAACGGCGTGAACTTCACGAGCCTAACAAGAGAGGGCAATGTAATTTCATCAACAAGAGGGGAAGTCTTTGAAATTTTACCAAATCTTAAGGAAGGTCAATGTGATTTATCCTATTAAAAAAAAAAAAAACTAGGATTAAACCTATGATTCTTAGAAGTGAATGAATTTTAACCACATTTAATGAATGTTAAAAATGAGCGGGACCAATGGATCAACATATAAAAGCACAGTAAGTTTAATATTTTCTCCTTTTCAAACTCACAGAAAGAAAGTGATACTTGTCAATGCTACCCTTCAACGCACTTTCCATTACTACCTCTTGTTAAGAAAATAATTTTTCCAACCCAGATAGATATTTAATCCAAAAAAACCTAGATAGAAATGGTCAACGGTGGTAAAAGTGCCACTACTACAGTAAGCACTTAAAAAACAAATTCCAAGAATCCAATTCTCGTGTGACTTTGGGAAGAAATAGGTTTTGATTAGAGCTAATAAATGAATTATTTAACTCCACCCATCTATCTCAAGTCTCAACCATTTCTTCGGGCAGGCAGAGCACGGTCGGTACCGCCGGGTCAAGGAAGCTGCCCGAGTTGCCCGTTGGTCTCTCATAAACCTTACGAGCAATTTCTCAGTCTCTCTCTCTCTATGTTCTCTCATCTCTGGGTCTTTAGGATCGAGATCGGACGGTGGAGAATGAAAGGGGCTTTTGATGCTTGCTTATCGGGGTTTTAGAGCCGGGAAGCACCAGATCTGCTACCTTCGAGTTCAGATCTTGATTCCAGGTGTGATTTCCTTCTCTGATTTTTGTTTTTCAAGGATTTTGAAAATTTCCCCGAGAATTCGAGTTCCTTTACTTGTTTTCTAGCATTTTGAGCTCGATCTGAACTATTTCATCGCTTCTTCAGTTTTTAGGTCCATTTTTTTTTATATTGTTCCTGCGATTTTTCGAGTCGGATGTATAACTTCGGTTACATTTTACTTCATTTGCCTAAATTTTTTGTTTTCGGGTCAGCTTTTTCGCATTTTCCGGCAAAAGCTTCTTCTTTTTCTGTAAAACACCTAGCCTCGGTCATTTCCCGGCGGAAATTCCAGCTAAATTCGTCGTTTTCCGGCAGAATTCGTTGCACGAGCACGAGAGAGGTTCTTTGTCTTCTTCTCCCTAGATCCGATAAAAGAAATACTTTTTCTCTTTGATATTTTCCTCATTTTCTAATCTCTACTATTCAACCTTTTCTGCACACAGAAAAGTTATTTTATTTCGTCTCAAGTCTCAACCCAAAAAAAAACATTGGGTTTAATTCGAAATGTAACGGCTAGGCCAACGGATCTAACGGTCTTCTCATGATATTGCTGTTCGCAGTCTCTTCTGAGCCAGCCGTACAAATGGAGAATAACCAGGGTCCAGTTCAGATAAAGGTTTACCAGAGTTCGCTAACGTGCGCCTGGGAAACACTAACTGCTCTGCTAACCTCAGCTCTGGTTTCAGCTCAAGTAAGTTCTCACTAATCTCAGTTTAAAGCTTTGAATTGTGTTTGATTTTAAGATCTATGATTTCCCGATTTGTCGTCACTCTCTGTTGTATTGTAGTTTTCGAAATCTATTCGCCAAAATTGCGCCCTTGGCCCCGGTTACAGTAACCGGTCCGGAATATGTGGTTTCGCTAGCCTTTTGAGCTCTGGCTGGAACTTCGGATTACCTCTGGTGGATACCCCAGGTGGGGGGACCTCGGGCATCCATTCATCATTGGACATTGTGGTGTTTTAAAGGGGTTGAGATATCTTGTGGGGAGAAGTCAAAATCATGGGGAGAAAGTGAAATTACTTCTCTCCTTTTTTAACGCCACATGCCCAATGATGTGTGGATGCTCAAGGTCCCACCGGGGCATCCACCAGAGGTAATCCGAAGCCTCCGGCTGGTTGCAAGTGGGCCCGCTTTGAATATGTCTATGTTTGCTAGGTGACATGAAAATTGATAAGTCAAAATTAAAACTAAGAAGAAATAGGACTCATCTAGATAGACATCATATACTTCTCAGAGAAAGAGAAATACTTCCTTGGAGTTATTTCCTACTTCCTACTAAATAACTCTTGAGAAAGTCTCGTAAAGTCATTCAAAGAAGAAAACAACGTTGGGTTGTTTCGAAAAATGACTTTTAAAAATCTAAAAGTCATATTTACTTTTGTTTTGCACTTGCAAAAAATAATTTCTGAAAGTTTTACATATGGTATTAAATTGATTTATGATTATTTTCATTTATTAACTCTTGTAAAATTTGTGATACCCGGGATAAAAGAGGTGAAAAAAAAAATTGTTTTTATTCTTGTTCAAGCTTAGTAAGTAATATACATGATTGTTGGTTTATCATGGAATTCTACACCTATATTATGCATTTTTTTGGGTTGTTCTAATTATCTCTTCAACTGGAGCTTTGGTTCATAGTTAATCTTTTATTTTAAAACTATAAAAACTGAATTGATTTTAGGGTTGTTAATTTGGCCCTCATGTGAGGGTACCCAACCCATCCCAGCTCTCAAAAGTTCACAGAATTGAAAGTTTTTTTTTTAATTTATAAAGCACGCAGGACATAAGTGGGCTAAAAAATTAGGCGCATTGACCCCTAGAGCCTAGCCCAAGACCAGGCGACCCACAACCCACCAACGAGAGACTTCTAATTCTAATTATATAATCTATCTCCATTTCATTCTTTTTGTTATTTTTTTATCTTTGTCTCACTCTCGATTATGGTTTAGAAAAAAAAATGATAAATGTTTTTGACAAAAAAAATCTTTATATTTTTTTTTCAAATTTAGGCCTAGCTCAACCTCAACCCCAACCTTAACCTTGAGGGTAGAGAATGGGCTTATAGGGCTTGAGCTGAACCCTTACAAGTGAGAGCTAAGTCTGGATAAACCCCGACCCATTGATAGCCCTGATTATTTTAGCGCACAAGCAAACACTAGACTAGGGGTGATATCGAGCCGAGCCGAGTAGTGGTGTGTTCAAGCTTGTTCGTTTATTAAACAAGTTCGGAAATCATGTTCAAGCTTGACTCGTTTATTAAATAACCGAGCTCGAGCTTTACTAGCCGAACTCGAGTCGTTCTCGAGTAGTTCACGAGCAACTTGTTTTATTGGATATAACTATTTATATTAAGTAAAAAATTCACTTTATTATCCTAGGCAAAGAAGTCACAGTCTTAACTAAAATTTTAGTATAAGATTATAATTATATAAAGGGTATTCTAATCATATAAAATACATTATAGACTATTAATCTTTACTAGTATATAATATATATACTTAATTTTAATATTTAAATAAAATAAGTATATTTTAAATATTTTAATAGGTTAATATGTATATATAATCGAACCGAACTTTTACCGAGCCGAGCAGGAGAGTGTTTAAGTTCGGCTCGTTTACTAAACGAGTTTGAAAATTGTGTTCAAGCTTGACTCATTTACTAAATAAACAAACGATACTCGAGCTTTTAACGAATCGCGCCCGAGTAGTTCACGAACATTTTGCTCAATAACCACCCCTACACTAGACCTTACTAGTCAGGGCTCTTTAGCAAAGCCCACCACTAATAACAATAACAATTTTATGGTATGGGAGTACTCATTCCACCCTTTTATGTAAGGAGCAAGAAAAGAAGGTTTTTGTGTCTTATTATAAGAGAGTGGGGTTAGCAAAATCTTTAAGGTAATAATAGATGGTAGGGCCACCACTATTTAATACTCTAATTGGTGTACGGCGTTGATACAATGAAACCACTTTTTTTAAGAAATAGAATGAAACCTAAAGAGGGCTTTCATACTCATAAAACAGGATTTCCGTCAACTTTTCGCGAAAGTCCGAACTAGTGTCTTCCTACGAATGCTACCCCCTATTGGCTTTCTTAGGAAATGGATATCTCGACTTTCATAGACTTTTACTTCTGCAGGAAGTTAATTTGAAATTGACTAACTAAACGCACTTATTCCTTACTTTCAACTTCTCAACAGCCAAAAGTTAGTAGAAAGTTATCTAAACACCACCAAGATTTTGTTGACATATATTCTCTACACTGGCAACTGGTGGGCACTTACCAGCACTAATCGGGGTTGACAAATGCACCTTCCATTCTTATTATTTTTGGAATCTTTCTAGATCCTAGGTTTAGTTAATATTAATCGAGGGTTAATGTTGACTAATTAATGTTAATCAAACAATAAAATAATATTTTTATCACTAGTGTGCCAAGTGTCATGAACCTTGGGTCAACATTAACTAGGGATGTTAATGGTTGAGATGGCCCCAGTTTGGCCCAACCAGGGCCTAGTACGGTCTGGTTAAATAGTTTCGCAGGTCTGGGCTAAAACCTTAGGCCAATGGCCTGTTGTACTTATACTTCTAATTGGGCAATGGATTTCCTCCTATAGAAGCCCGAGTTTTATACAGCCTTCGCCTCTTTACGTGGAAAACTGCTTAATTAAGGAGATGAAAGTATGTGTGTGCGCATTCCTCTGGGCGGTACAGACATGCCTCCCCGCTTGCCACATGTTCTCTTTGACACTTATTAATGTGGAGTTTGGATAGACTCTTACTAACTTTTGGGTGTTGCGAAGTTGGAAATAAGTACGTTTGGTTAGCCACTTTCAAATTTAACTTATCACGGAAGTACAAGTCTGTGAAAGTCGAGATATCCACTTCCTGAGAAAACCAGTGGGGTAGCTTTGTAGGAAGTTACTAGCTCGGACTTTTACGGAAGTTTACAAAAACTCCCTTTTTATAGGAGTGTAAAAGTTCTCTTTAGGTTTCATTCTATTCAAACAAAAAAGAAATGGTTTCATTCTATCAACACCGTACACTCACTAGAGAGTAGAAAATAGTGTTGGGCCCCACCATCTATTATTACCCTAAAATTTTGCCTTACTTTCTTATAATAAGATACAAAAGCCTTCTTATCTTGCTCCTTACATAAAAGGAGAGGGGAGCGAGTACACCCATACCATAAAATTATTATTAGTGGTGAGGGGCTTTGCTAAAGGGCCATATCTTGTGAGGTCTAGTGTTTACTCGTGCCTTAAAATAATTAAGGTTGTCAATGGGTCGGGGTCTATCCAGGCCTAGCTCTCACTTGTAAGGGTTCGGCTCAAGCCTTCATAGAGCTTGAATTGGCTAAGCCCATTGCCTACCCTCAGGGTCAAGGTTGGGGTTGGGCTAGGCCTAAGTTTGAAAAAGATATAAAGATTTTTTTTTTGTTAAAACATTTAAAATTTTTTTTCTAAACCATAATCGAGAGTGATGACAAAAACAAAGGAGTAACAAAAAGAATGAAAGAGAGATAATTAAAAGTCTCTGGATGGTGGATTGTGGGTGGCCTGGGCTAGGCTCTAGGGGTATTATCTAAGTGGCCCTCGTGTCAATGGGCTTAGTTTTTTTTAGGTCACTTAGGCTTGCGGGCTTTATACGTAAAAAAAAGTCTCAATTCTATGGACTTTTGAGAGATGGAGGTTGGGCCGGGTACCTTCACATGAGGCCCAAATTAACCTCCCTAAAGTCAATTCAATTTTTATGGTTTTAAAATAAGAGATTAACTATGAACAAAAGCTTTGGTTGAAGAGATAACTGGAGCAACCCAAAAAATGTCTAATACAGATGTAGAACTCTATGACAAACCAACAATCATTTATATTACTTGCTAATGCTTGAACAAGTATAAAAACATATTTTTTTCACCTCTTTTATCCGGGGGTATCACAAATTTTATAAGAGGTAATAGATGGAAATAACCATAAATCAATTTGATTTCATATATAAAACTTTTAAAAGTTATTTTTTGTAAGTGCAAACCACATGTAAATTTGACTTTCAAATTTTTAAAAGTCACTTTTCGAATCCAAATGCTATTTTTTTTTTTTCCATTTGAATAACTTTGCCAGACTGACTTTGAGTTTGTCTATGAGTTATTTCGTAGTAACTCCTTGCTATACTTCCTTGAGTTTGTCTATGAGTTATTTCGTAGGTGATATTTTACACTTGAAATCAATAGTTGGGCTTAGTTCGGTGTGACCCAATTAATGACACAGATTTGGTCCTATTATTAATTGGCCTTAACCAGATTTGGTCCCGTTATTAATTGGGCCTAACTAGGGCTGGACGGATTGGATCCAACTTGGCTATTCGACAGCCCTAACACTAGGGCTGTAAACGGATGCAGATATTATCCATATTTGATTTGTATCCGAATCCGTTTAGTCGGATAATTATCCGGTGGAGCGGATAGTAAAATACTATCCGTTTATAATCGGATACTGTTATATCCGATCCGATATATATCGGTCCGATTATATAATATATTTTAAATTTATAAAATTAATATAACATTTAAAATATGTTTTTCAAATAAAAATTTATATATTTTTTAAATATTAATTTATATTTTAAATTTTTTTAAGAAAATAATCCGATAATTCGGATTCTATTCAAATCCAGATATTTTAATCGGAGTCGGATACGGATATCATATCCGCCGGATATTTATTTGGATTCGGATATCTAGATATATAATCGGAATCGGATCATCCGCTCTAAATCCGCGATCATCCGCTCTAAATCCGCTCTGTTTACGGCCCTACCTAACACTAAACCCTAGGGTAAATGCCGACCAACCGGATTTTAAAAAGTCCAAACCCAATAGATCTGGTCGCTAAGGAACATGCGTCAAGTGCAGGATAGGGTATGTGCGCTCCTTAGCGTGATCCTTTACAATGAAAATCTTCTTGGCTAATTGGACAAGTGAGGAACCTTTTTTCTGGCAAAATAAAGGATGAAGCCATTTATTTGTCTCTGCTGCTTCTTCAGTGCCTTGTCACTCCATTGGTGTTTGACCATTTTACCCCTTCAATTAGAGTGTACTATCAAATCTTCTTTTATTTACTCCACTTATGTCCTCGTCAATATAAGAATAATCATGAACAAAGAACATTCAATTGCTTTTTTATTTTATTTCTAGATAAATGTTTTGATTGATTGCTCGATCAATGTGTTCGGTCTTTGTATCTAATGGGTATTATTGAATTTGATCAGTAACTTGGAAAACCATGCAGTTGTTCCTACTAAATACTCATGTCATTCTTTAGATTTTTCTTCTTCTGTCGCTTGGAAAACTATGCACTTGTTGATACTTGATACCATACTAATGTCATTAAAAATTTTTTTAAAAAATTTTGTGGCACAGTTGAGGAGTCTCTGCATCATATCTAACTTGAAATCAGTCTAATGAGATTGTCTGATATAGTTTTTGCATCGTCCCAGAATTGGCACTGTAATTTTGCATGTTTATTCCTCATGCATGACCTTCTGACTACGTGATGATACGTACATCCAATAGTTTCAGGATCTGTTTGGTATGCTTATAGCTGATAGACAAGAAAGCAAAAGAGACCCTCACAAACAAAGTCAGTCCAGGCCTGTTGATGCCGAGGGAGATGAAGATGATGATGAGGATGGTAGCTTTGAAGAAGGAGAAGAAGAGCCATCTTCCGAAGACGAAGGGGTTTACAGTAAGAATCCCAACAGCAACGCCAAGAAGGGGGCGCCGGAAGGAGGGGCTGGAGGAGCAGGGGAAGAGAATGGAGAAGAGGAAGAGGATGATGAAGAAGAAGAAGATGGTGATGATCATGATGATGACAACGATGACGATGATGATGATGGTGCAGACGAGGAAGAGGAACCAGAGAACGATGAAGAAGAGGAGGATGAGGAGGAAGAGGCCCTCCAACCCCCAAAGAAGAGGAAGAAGTGAAGAACAAATTAGGGTTTTGTCAAAAACCACCTGCTCTGTTACTTTATATGTCTGATTCTGCAATCTAACCTTAGTTTCTGCAGAAGGTCTGCTTAGGTTATTTTAAACTAATATTGGCAATGCCTGTTTCAGAGAGAACTTTTGAGACCCTGAGGCCACTACATAAACTGCATGAATTGCATACAGGAGTCCCCTTCACTAAAGGATATAGATACTGATTTACTTCCAAGTTTCATCAGGAGACACTATATGACCATCGTATTGTGCTGAGCGGCATTGAAAAAGTGGTGTCACGACCACAAGCATAATCTTTCCAGTTTGCAAATGTTACATATTGTCCTTTCAACTTAAGAACCTTTGTTATTCCATGTCATGTTCTTTACTGTCTGTCACTGCCAAGGTACCAAATATAGGGATTAATAGATCATATGCTACGACCTACAGAAGTATGACAAGTGTATATTCCTAACTGATATTCGCAGTAAACAGAAAATATACTATCTAAGAAGTCAATCGAAAAACTGATATGATAGACATGGTTTAGTGCGTTTGCATTGCACCATAGAATACAAAACTATCGGAACACATAACATACACATAGTAATGTTGATTTGAGAGAGAAGAATAACAGAAACATGACATACCCAAATTCCCATACAGCATGTAGCCATTAATTAAAAGCATAAATGTTAAACGGATGAACAAGTACATTTCACTGTCAGAAATTGCTTTATCACCTCTCCTTTTATATATAGGCATCCGAAAAATCATGTGAATCCCAAACATGCTTCCTTGCAGCCAAGGTGACCTGAAGGGACTAGTCCAGGTTTGGGACACCCTCCGTTGCCAAATTAATAAATAAAACTAATTACAAAAAAGATGAAGCATCAAAGGAAATATATGGGAAAAGAAAATACCCTTATCAAGAAGCCAAGGAAATAATGGGCTTCGGCGGGGATTGCACACGTTGATAACACAAGACTGCTCAAAAACTGTCTATACCTGCTTAGAGTTGAGCATACAAAAAAGGTGAAACATCAAAGGAAATATATGGGAAAAGAAGATACCTGTATCAAGAAACCAAGGAAATAATGGGCTTCGGCATGAATTGCACATGTTGATAACACAAGACTGCTCAAAAACTGTCCCTAACTGCTTAGAGTTAAGCATCTAGTGAGGAGATGAGGTGCTACATTATCTTTCCATGATAATGGGCACAAGTCCAAATGTATGATCAGTATTTGCCTAGCATCCCTGAACAAATGCAACAATAATCGACCTCTTGATCAAATTTTTATCTGCAACTGTCCTCGATGCAACAATAATATGTACTTTGACCAAATTCTGATCTGGAACACTTTTTAATGCCAGGAAAAAAATTAGCATACTACTCTTGCAGATCAGATCCAAGTCTAATATCCTCCAGAGAGCTTGACATTTAGTACTTTGATAGAAGAAGAGTAAAGAACAAATGAGACATTGGCCTGAAAAACTAATCTGACTTGCTGCAACATAGGGCGTTCACAACCACTGAAAAACGGTTCAGCCAATAATCTACCATTTAAAAAAGGAAACGTGGACACAACCGGGATTCCACAAACACACCTTTCAAAAAAAATTATCCATAGTGATTTGAATTTTTCTTGGCTATCAAGTCAATCTTGTACATTTCTAATAACTAAGAGCCTAACATTTTAAACTGAAATCTTTAAATTCTCAACCTTCTGGCTTCTCTAGTCTCCAATTGTAGACTCCTCAAGAGCTCACAGAGCCTCCTAAAGTTCTGTATACTCCTCTTGATCTCAGAACCCTACCCAACTCTTTTCGAGCGCTAGGATAAGTCAACGTTCACAGTGGTACATCTAATAAAGCAAAAGATCCATGTCTTTTGCATATTCAACCACAATAACACACCAGTTACTCTCAATCCTTCCAGGAAATTTCTACCTTTCAATACTGCTAACCAAATCTTTATTATTTCCCCCAAGGATTAAACACTCTATTCAGAGCCTTACTCATAGAGGAGTCTGGTGCAAATCAGACAAGACAATTTGAACTGTGAATTATCAGAATTCAATTCAGAATAGATAAATATATGTGGGAGACAATTTTATGCCTTCTCTCTGGAAAATGCATATAATTTGGAAAATAAATGAACCAGATCAGATCACCCCCATTGGAATGAAATATATGACTAGAAGCACCCTCGTAAAACACAAGATTTACTCTTCCATTGGAACTTCAAGTACACAACTAAACAGCCTTGACAACTCCCTACATGAGATGCACAATATGACACAAAAATGAATTTTCCTTCAGCCACAAGCCTCTTGAGAAATATCTAAAGGAAAATTCTAAGCACTCCAAAAGCACCAAGGTTTGCACTTCGTTGAAGTCTTTTGTCCCACGGTCCAGAGAACCTACTAAGAGAAATACACGAGTTGTTCCTAAAGATACTGTCCATCCCCGTTCCAGGATTGATAGACAAATTTCCATTGAAATGCAAAATTTTCTCAAAACTTGTGACAGCCATGGACAATATAGATTTTTAGAACAGCATTTCATCAACTCAAATACAAACCCACTTAGCTAATGCCACAGAATTCTAATCAAAGTTCTTTTAATCATCAAAACCATCAACTTAAGTCAAGGGTTGACCTCGGTCCGAGAGGGAAGAAGTTCTCAATCTTGATACCAACAGAGAAGACTTAACAAACAAGCTAACCTTCACGTGCCTATAGGACTTCCCAAGGCCTAACCTATAGCACTCCGTCCAACAAGAGTTAGAGCATGATGTGTCGCTAGACAGTAGCAGTGTGAATAAAAAATTTCGACTACATTGAGGTGGAAGGAGATGAACTGGTGGCTCTGAATATTATCGAAAAAGGCCAGGACTTCTCATTAGAGATTCAGCTGGAGGAAAAGGTGAATTGGTGGTTGTTAATGTTTATTTTGGACTGTGTTCATGCCCTTGAAGAAACATACAGTGTGGACTGGCTGTCATTCTTTTTCAGTGCATTCCTAATGGAAAGAAAATGTAACTCAAAATGAGAGTTTATCTTCTTAATGGTATTCCCCATAGTTGTTAAAGGCGTCGCCTCAGGCGCCTCAAGCAGTCGCCTAGGCAACCAGGCGCTCTGCTGGGCTCAGGCGATTGGCCGCCTCAGGCGGTCATTATTAAAAATCTAATATATATAATATTATTATTATTTAAGGATATAAAAATTTATTTTATTTGAATATGATTGTTTGGTAACAAAAAAATATACTATTTTATATACTTCTCATGTCTTTTACAATATAATATGTTAGTATTTGTATATCTAACAAAAAAAAGTTTGCAGATAGAAGAAGAAAAAAAAGACGAACGGTGTCAAGTATGTTTCTATTATGTTAACTTGTTCTCTCTCAATTGGTGGACCAAATGGTCTCTCTCCCTCTATTAAGGGTGGACCATATAGTCCTCATTTTTTTTTTATTAAAATTTTAAATTATAGCTAGCTCAGGCGGCCCAATAAAAAATTAAGAGCCTTTAAATGCTTCAAATTCCTTCTAGTCCCCTCCCCCCCAAAACTCTCTTAAACTCATATTTAAATGAATCTTTTATAATTTAAACAGTGCAGCCCTATAGTTATATATTTTACTTATCAATATTATCTTTATTATTTATCTTGAGCAAGGTTCAAAAAAACGGTTTCGGACACCGTAACGGACACAACCGAAACCGTTACGTATTGCTTAAAAAATCACAATAAATAGAAAAAAAATAAAAATATATGTAGGATTTAACATAACGGTAACGGGTAACGGTGTTCACCGAAACCGTTACGTAACGGGCGTTACGTAACGGTTTTGGCGTTTTTTTTAAAACCATGATCTTGAGTATAATCGATAAAAAGAAATAAATGAGAGTAAACGGTACAACATCTCCCACTCCCTCCTCTCTTCTTTCTTCCCTGTTCAACGTCACATTTGACTGTCGGGTTTTCTGCTTTTTATTCAGTCTTATATACTCCCTTCTCTCCCCTCTCTCTTTCCTGTTAGGCTGTCTATTTTTTATCACTCACAATCTCTCTCTCCCCTCTTTCAGCAGTCATTGTAGACTTAATTTTTATTCCATTTTTTTCCAACACTTGAAATCCCCTTTTATTATTCTTAGAACTGTTTCTAGCGATGGTTTTATCAAAGTACGTCTTGACAATGATGTAATTATATGAATGTAGGGCCTCTTATAAAAGAAAATGCATCATATATAGATCTCATATTAGGAGAAATTTCTGCAACAAAAAGTTCATCAGGCGACGCCTCGGGTGCCTCCGGCTACCGACTCAGGCGTCCAGAGGGTTTGTCGCCTCAAGTCGCCTGGTCGCCTTGACAACTATGGTATTCCCTAAATTCGGTGGAAGAAGCCGTTGGATTATTTTCCCGGAAGGTCAAAAAAGAGGGCCGGCAGTGGGTAGCCAAAGCTCTATGACCATTTATCCCCTAGAAACCACTACCAACGCCATGGTTCAAAAACCCGAAAACTCGATTCGGCTCGAAATTTAGCCGGGTCAAGTAACTCAGAAAACTTGAAAAAAACTCGACTTAGTCTAACTCGGAATATATATGTAATAACTTGAAAAACCTGGATTAAAAGAATTCACTGGTTTTACAACCTCAAACCTATAAACTAGGTTTAACAGAACCCATAGTAGGTTGTCTTTGTAGACCTAAAAAAATATGATGCAAAAATAGTGTGACGTTCGAGTTTAGGTTTAAAAAATGATAAAAATACCCCTTTGTGACTCTACCTAGTCCGACGAGTCGAAAAACTCGGCACGGCTCGACTCGGCCGAGCCACCCGAATAACTTGGCAAATAGTGCTTCCTTCGAGTTTTGAGGCGACTCGACTCGAAATTCAGTCGAGTCGAGTAATTCGACCTAGTTACTCGGATGACTCGTCGAGTTTTCGAACTATGACTAACGCAACAAGCAGCATTCCAAAGCATTGCATAGCCATTGGTGATTGGACAAGGGGGAACTTTTGAAAATAATATATAAACTTTATACTATGTTAGTTAATTATTTAACAGGGCATAGCCATAGGGCAAGGGGATAGCTTCCTTCGTAAACAATGAGAAATAATACCTTTAGGATATGTACAAAACTTATGAACAAAATGCCCACGAACTTAGTTGTCAATTTTTTATTTTTTTTAATGGGGGCTACGCATTGAATGCCCCATCCCCCTAGACCCATAATATATCGTATCTGCCTAATGATCCTCCACAAATTCATAAACAATTACTAACATTTTCAATCAACTATTGCTTGCCCCTGGCTCTGCTCCTACTTCTTAGAACTCCCCGAGAGCAACTTGCTTCCCTAGGAGCCCTATTCACTCACATATTCTCAACATACATTATAACATGGTTGTTAAATTCTTGATTTGCGATTCAAATCCTATGATTCGATTCAAATCCCAAGCAAAACAATTCAAATCGGAGGTGAAAACCTTAATTGGGTAAATCCCATTTGATTTGCGATTCAAATCGTATGATTTATGCGATTCATACAATTGGAGCACGAAACCCCTTTTACAGACCAATAATTAAAAAATAATTTTTATTCTTTCGATTTTTTAAAGGTACTTTATGTCTTTTAAGAAGAGAGAAAAAACATGAAAACCCAAATTTGGCTTGTCTCTCTGTTGCTTTAAAACGAGAAACAAAAAGAAAAATAATAGAGAAGAAATGAGGAAGGAGAAAGATGATAAAATTGATTTTGGGAAAACTTGATAATTTATTTTATTAGTTTTTTTTAATTATACAAGTACATTGATACTTGATCTCATACAACATGATTATATGAATTTACTTTTATTGATTTATCTTTAATGATATCAAGTTTTTTTTTTTTTCATTTTATGAAGATCATTCGCGTTTTTTATAGTGTATGCAATGAAATATTCATTACATTCTTTCATCAATAGATATGAATAAATCCTTTTGGATAATAGATTATTCTATTTTTCTGATTTATTAAATAACTTATTGTATTTTTTTAACAATTTTTTAAAAAATGGATTGAATCTTACAATTTATGATTTGATTCCTGATTTGAATTGAATCAGTCTAAAAACGATTTTACGATTCGATTACGATTTAACAACCTTGCATTATAAGCCTACACCCTAAGCCTATTTATTGTATTTTAAAACATAAAATCAAATCCTAAACCAACTAGGGTTTTCCCAAATTCTAATCCTAAAAGATAACTCCATAATAATGGAGTTTTACATAAAATAGAAATATAGGCTAATCTCAACACTTTGGGCAAAGATCATCAAAGGAAATATTAAATTCAAAAACAAATGTCTGACAGAAAGTATAGATTATAGAGAAAGCAAAATATCAAAAAACCAAAAAGATTTTCAAATTCATACAAGATGGAAGAAATAATATACCAAGAAGAAGGTGGTGAGAAATGCTCTACTAAGTTCTTTGTTGAGCTTTGCTAAATCTTAAAAAGATGGATTATAAGAAAATTGACCAAACTTTAGTGTATTTTTTGATCGGTAATCAACAAAAATATATAGAGAAATGCAAGTATAGCAACATAAGAAATGAAAAGGCAGAGATTTTACTAAGCAGTAAAATCAAAGCATTAAGAAACTCAAAAAAATATGCTATCTACTACAAATGCCCCCGATGGACCAAAACCTGGGCAAAAATCGCTTACCACCAAAGTAAATCACCCAAGTCCACCAATGTTTCTTTTTTCTAGTCGGTAGGTCATCCACCAATGTTTCATGCTATCAATAAGACTTCCACCACCGAGAGATTGACCAAGAATATGCCTTTAGATAAACACACTCCAACGTCGCATAACCATCATTCTTCTCAGCTCAGCTGCATTTTATATGCAAATAAGGAATTTAAGTGTATCAAGGCTATAAAACAACAAAGTTGGTGATTGGGCCCCAAGACAAAAATGGAATTTAAAAAAAAAAAAAGCAAGATTTTAAAAGAAAAAACTATAACTATACCTTCACACAACCAAAACAGAAAAAAGGGCATGATGCAAGAGCAACAAAGCTATCCACTTTATACCCATAGAGATATAGAAGGACAAATATTAGATAGTCATTACCACTATATTTACAGTACCTCCTACTCAATAAAACAAATGGTGCAAATTCTTTTCAATCAAAATGATTGGAACCATAGTGACAAAGTCGGGGGTACAGGAATAATTCAACAGAGGTCAAGTTCGGGAAAATTCAGAAAAAATAAAAAAATTAATTAATAGTAATAACTATAAAAATATAATTAACAATTTGATTAAAAAATAAACAAAATAAGTAGTTTTTTTTTGTTTGCCAAAGTTGAGAAAATAATTCGGGAATCCAATAATCCGTGAATAATTCTGTAATCCAAAAATGGGTGAATTTTTGGAAAAAATTGCATTTTTTGTTACAGAGATTGGAACCACACCTCTTCAACACCTCTTCAGTCAATAATCGGCTTGATTGGATGATTTTAACCATCGAATAAGCAGAATTTTTCATTAGAATATTGTTATTCTATTTCCAGCCATCCAAAACGAATATCCATGTTACCCTAATCTTTCTCTCTTTGCTATTCGATGTCACTGTAGACTGTTTTTTTTTCCTGTTTTTATCCCCAACAATATTATTCCACTTGAAATCCATTTTTATTATTCATAAAACTTTTAAGAATGGTTCTATCAAAGTGCATCTTAACAATAGAGATTTTGAAAGTTATATGAATTATAGGACCCTTTATTTAAGGAAATGCAGCATACATAGATCTCATATTGAGGGAAGTTTCTATTGCAAAAGAGTTCATCAGGCGACGCCTCGGGCGCCTTAGGTGTCCATGGGGTCTATCGCCTCAAGAAGCCTACTCGCCTTGACAACCATGGTGGCTAGGATCATCCAACTGGAGTGATAGTAAATCTTCTACATGTAGCTTACAAATGTGCCTCCCTAGTATGGGAATACCCGTAGTAGTAAAAGCATAGTGGTATTGGGACCATTATTTATCTCAATTTTCTAAATGTTCTTTTTAGTTAGCTTACTCTAAATGGATAACCACAGAGTCATTGAGTAGAGAACTTGGGGATGATTTATGAATCACTTTATGTGGAAGAGTAGCTTTGATGGCCAGTTACCAGTATATACCCCACCCCCAAAGCGACCATTTCCAGTATTCTACTCAACTTATTCAAGTATAAAGAGATTGGGGAGAGTGTTGCCCAAACAATATTGAGAATAGCAAAGATGGGAACTTATAAGGACATCAAAAAGGTAAATTTGCCCCATCTACATTGTTCTTCAACTATTAGTAAATATTGTAAATTCAAAAAATAATTATAAAAACAAAGAGTATACAGTAATCTGCATGAGATATATCTTACCACAAGTAAAATGGATATCCACTCAAATACCCGCCAGCATAATGAGTCCGCGACAAAGACGGCAACCCAAGGTGCGAACTCTTGTAAGAATGCAGACCTTGCAAAGCAGTGGCAGTAGACCCATATGCCCCAAGCACTGAACGGCTTCCTCCTAACCTAAGCAACAACTGAAACGGACTAAATCCTCCTACTCCCACTGTACTCCCCAGTGAATTTCCCATAATCTGAGGCGATGCAATCAGACCTGAATTCAAAACCCTTGTCACCATGGAATTGACAGAGCCATCAATAAAACCAATTGGGGTTTCAATCTTACGCTTCTTCGTGTCCTGGTTCTGTTGCGGCGGGACCGGGCCTAAGGACGCCAATTGACAATAGGTGAGGCGATTCTTAACCTTCTTCCGCGGCTCTTTTAGGGCTTTTTCTGCAGCTTCGCGGGTTCTAAACAGAACAAATCCGTAACCTTTTGGTTTATTGATTTGATCGATGACAACACGACAGTTTTCAATCTCTCCAAAAGACTCGAAAGCAGAAACTAGGTGTTCGCGCTTGGTGCCTGCGCGGATGCGGTAAACGAAGATTTTGCGGTGGGAGACGTCAAGATCTGCTTTGTTTTCGATTCGTTGGATCAGAGACGAGTCTTTAATGGCGGCATCGCAGATGAATTCGATCAATTTGTCTTTCGTGTAGGCTTCCAGAAGCATCTGAATCTTCTCAGATTCAGTTTCAGGTTCAGACGAATCGCCTTCAGAATTGTCCTCCAGGATCGCTGGGGCTTTCTCGAGCTTCTCAGCGTCTGATTCAGGTTCAGCCGAATCACTACTAGAATCGTTCTCCACAATTGCTAGGGCTTTCTCGAGCTTCTTCGTGTTTGGTTTCGTTTTAGAGTTTTGCTCTGATTTTTCCAAGAGCTTTCGCTTCTTGTTCTTGGCCATGGCGAAGTCACAGAGAGGCAAAATGAGAACACTGGTTCTGCAAATAGAGGACGAGTTGAACCGGAGATCTTAGTTTTGAGACTTTATTTTCGGTAGGATTGTATCCGAACCGAGCTAGCTCGAAGCTCGGTCCAGCCCGAAATAGCCCGGCTTGAGCTCAAAAAATATGTTTGATCGAGCCGAGTTATTTTTTGAGTTTGAAAATGTATTTAAGTCGAGCTCGAGCCTAGGACTATTTGATTCAGCTCGGCCTGAATGAGGTTCGGTTTGGCTCAAGCTCAGCTTGAATATTATATAAAAAACATTATTTTATATATATCAATTATATATATAATATATAAGTAATATAATTATCATACATATAAATAAAATAATTATTATATATTTATATATATATAATAAAAATATTATTATTTTTATTTAGAAATTATTTTTTTAATAATTCAATCCGAGCTCAAGCCAAGTTAAGCTCGGCTCGAGCTCGAATCAATACAAGCTCGAGCCAAGCTTGAGCCTAATCGAGCAGATTCTAGCCGAGTCGAGCTCAAACATAGATGAAAAAAATTTCAAGCCAAGTCGAGCTGGGCCAAGCCTGACTCATCCCGATTCGAATACACCCCTAATTTTTGGTTGATGCTTTTTTTTAGTGACTTTGCTATTGAGACCGTGTTAGGGCTAAGACCACCGAGACCATGCTCCCCTAGCACAAGATTTTAGGTAGGGCCCATTTTACATGGTAGGCCCTACCTGAAATCTTGTGCTCAGAGAGCATGGTCTCAGTGGTCTCGGCCCTAGCATGGTCTCAGAAGCTTTATCTTTTTTTTTAAATTTAATTTTTCATCAATTAAAACCTGGGCCGTTTGGCCTGTCTTGGTAGGCCAATTTTTCATCAAACATTTGGCATGTCTTGTTTATTTCAATTGCTGCACTTGTTTACACATCTAACAATGAAAATTATAGATGAGCGAAGAAAGGAGCAAAAAGAAGGGAAGAGGACCCTAGTGAGATGCACATATGCGAGAAAGAGGCGTGAGAAAGTATGAAAGAAGAGTGGAGAGAATATTTTATAAAAATACACAATTATTCATAAATTTATAATAGAAGTAGTTTTAAGTTAAAAGACAATTTTGTCATTTTAAGATATTTATGTTTTTTTTAACATGTAAATCTTTATTATAAGGAAAATAATCACCTCCTCGATCGGTGACGCGAGGAGGGGCATCTCGGCTCCCATTTTCTTGCCATGTGTCCCCCTTCTTACCCATTTAATTGTGGTTAAGATTTATCCACCCCCATCTACTCTTGGTTTTTAGAAAAATAAAATAAAATAAATTAACTAAAAGGTTTAAAAAATTAACCTAAGTTAATGGGAGTTGAAGGGTTAGAAATGTGAGAGCGATGATGGATAGTCCCCGTCATTTTCATTATGATAATAAAGACATAATTATAAGGGCATTTTTTTTGTTAAAAGGTAAACACTCACTCGATAGGCCAACATGCACACACTTTGATGTGGGACTAAGTTGGATACAACCCAACCACCCAAAGGGCAATTTTGTTCAATGAATGTTTATAAATGCTCTATTCTCATTATAATAATAGAGATAAAAAAGTCATAAGTGTTTTGTCATTCTCATTACAATAGTAAAGAACATATAATTATAATTATAATTTTGTTAATAATGATTAGAATAGTTGAGATAGAGAACATATAAGTGTAAAATTAATTTTATTATTCTCATTATAAGAACAACAGTAGAAGAGATAAATATGAGAGTAATTTATTTTTGTCAATAATGATTAATCAATATTTTTAAGGGTCTTATTCTCTAAGGTTAATTTTGTCAATTTTGTTCAATGAATGTTTATAAATGCTCTATTCTCATTATGATAATAGAGATAAAAAAGTCATAAGTGTTTTGTCATTCTCATTACAATAGTAAAGAAGATATAATTATAATAATAATTTTGTTAATAATGATTATAATAGTTGAGATAGAGAAGATATAAGTGTATAGGTAATTTTATCAATCTCATTATAATAACAGCAGATGAGATAAATACGAGAGTAATTTATTTTTGTCACTAATGATTAATCAATATTTTTAAGGGTCTTATTCTCTAAGGTTAATTTTGTCAATAGTGATTAGAATAATAGAAATAAAAGAAGATACTAGGAAAAGAGTAATTTTGTTAATAGCGTAAAATAATATAGATGTAAAAGATATGTGTAAAAGTAATTTTCTCAATAGTGACAAAATTCAATCAGCATTTTAAGGATCCTATTTTCTAAGGGTAATTTTGTTAATAATGTAAAATAATAGAGATATAGAAGATATAAGTGGGAGGGAAAATTTGTTGTTATCATCACTAGTGGGCGGCACGTGCGATGCGTGTGGGAGAGAGAAGGGAGAGAGATTGAGAAGAGGGGCCCTAGTGAGGGCATTTTCGGAAAAAAAATTAAGGATATTTTGGGTATGGAAACTTGAGGAACATTGTGGATGAAAATTTTGTGAGGGACACCTTGGTTGTAGAAATATAAAATAGGGGTATTTTGAAAACCAAAAGGCTTAGGGCATTTTGGTTATAGCAAAGAAAGGGGGCAAGCGGGGCCATGGCGAGATGTTCTTCTTTTGGAGCATTTTGTAAGAAAGTGAGGAGTCCATTTATGCCACTGAGGTTGTCATGTGTCCCTTTTAACACTCCTTAAACGTGGTTCAGATTCACCCACCCTTAGGGCTCACCCACTTATCCTTGGTTTTTTTTAAAAAAATATATGAAAAAATATTTAACCTTAGGAGTTAGTGAATTTGAACTAGGGTTTTAAAAAAATTAATATTTTTTCTAAGAACCAAGGATAAGTGGGTGAACCCTAAGGGTGAGTGAATCTTAACCATAGTTAGAGTCTGATTACGCATTTGAGGTTGCAATGTGTCTCTTTTGACACCCCTTAACTGTGGTAGGTTCACCCATGTTTATCTTGGTTTTTAGAAGAAAATATGAAAAAATGTTTAACCCTATGAGTTAGGGAATTTTAACTATGATTTAAATAAAAATTAATATTTTTTTCTAAAACCAATGATAAATGGGTGAAACCTAGGGGTGGGTGAATCTTAACTACATTTGGAGCCCGGTTACCCCCTTGAGGTTGACATGTGTCTCTTTTGACACCCCTTGATATTTTTAGAAAAATATTAATTTTTGTATACCCTGGTTAAAATTTATTGACTGCTAGATTTTTTTTTCATATTTATTTTTAAAAACCAAGGATAAGTGGGTGAATCCTAGGGATGTGTGAATCTTAACCACAATTAAATAGTATTAAAAGGAACACATGGCGACCTCATTGGCATAACCAGACTCCAAGGAGTCCGATTATAACTGTAGAGAATTTCAAGTCTAATAGATAGATGAGTGAGGAGTAGTATGAAAATCAAGCAAACATTTAATCAAAGTGTTTATCTTTTATAATGATTATAATAAAGATAGTTTGGGAATTATGAAAAAATGCATCTATGTTAAGGGGAAGAATTCTCATTATATATACTAGTGGGTGGTACGTGCGATGCACGTGAGAGCTAGGGGAAGGAGTTAACCACAGTTAATAGGAGTTAAAAGGGACACGTGTTAACTTGCGGGTGTGATTGAACTTTTCCCGAGTTCAATCGTGATTGACTGTGATTCTATTATTTAAATAGATAGATGAGGGTAGTTTGGGAATTAAAGTAAAACATTAAATCAAAGTTTTGTTTTATATAAGGGTAGTTTAGGAATTTTGGAAAATTCAGGTTACGCCTACTTTGCCTTTATAATAGTAAAGATAAGATAAGATAAGAGAAAATAAATACAAGGGTCATTTTTTCAATAATAATAAAAATGTTTTTTTACCATCATATTCTCTTTGTAACAGAGAGAAGTAAAAGAAGATAAGTGCATGAGTAATTTTCTCAATATGACAAAATTCAATCAACATTTTGAACAACCCATCGAGTCTGTCCATTTTTTAACTCGGCAAGCCTACCTTTGCTCAATAAAGATATTATTTTATACAAGTAGTGTGCCATATGATACAACGCTAAAGATCACTTTTTTTTTTTTGGACAGAAATATGGAATATCATTTAAGAAATAGAGGGAGATACATGAGTAAACTTCATTCCGTGATGGGGAGGAGGATAGAAAAGCACTCCATTATGGAAAGACATAGATTGTAAACTCTTGTTGAGGATACTCTGGGCTACACAATAGGCCGCTAAATTTACCTCCCAAAAGATATTACTAAATATGATTGCTTCAAAACGAGCCCCAAGTCTCAAGATGTCGGCCAAGAGGGCTTGTATTTCCCAATGAGGATCATAAGAATTCCCCAAAAGAAGATCAATTAATTCCTTAGGGTCAGATTCAAGAACTATTTGAGACTATCATATTAATCTCATTGGGAGATTCATGCGCCCTAGAGGACATTAGTTGTGGAACCAATGCAACAAACAGAGCCAAAATTCAATTAGTTAGTGGACAGGTGCGTGTAGAGCTTTAAATTTAAGCCTAGGGAGGTTTTCTTTTTCTGATGTAAGCCTCAGGCAAGAGGATACAAGCACAAGCAATCCCTGGGGCCTTCTGTATCAGACAGTATCAATGAAATATCTCTTAACAAGAAAAAAATTTGATATATGTTAACAGTGTTATAACTAGAGGTCTTGGTTCGAACCTGGGCTTAGAACCTGGGCTTATATAATGTTAAGACTTTATTTTTTGAATTGATGCTTTCTTTGATTGAATATAAGTTGGGAAAAAATTCTGTTTTGGAAAATCTGGGTGTTTTGGGAAAAAACAGTTTTTTCTAAACTTTGACCCAAAATATAAGTGGGACCCACAAGGGTTTTGAGGCGGGTCCAAATGGATCCGTGTTCTTCTCCATGAGGAGATTAACGTGGTATATTTACTTGTCCAAAATAGTGAAGTGGTGAATGAAAATTCATCTCAAAGTGGGCCACTTGAACATGTGTTGTAAGTTGAAGAATGGTAGAAAATAATAGTCCCACATCCGAAAACTATTGAAACCATAGTGTGGTTTATATACCATTACCTTGGAGTCAAGGGTGGGCCCTTGGGGCACCCAAATTTTGCGAAAGAATGAGCTCATGCTCCAAGGTGGAACCAACCTCACACGCGTGCGATGCGAGCCCGTGTTCAAGTCCGGTCCGGCTGGCTGGCTGGCTTGGACAAGAAATACAAGACTAAAGATGTCGGGATGAAGAAATTTGTGGTTGGAAGATTTCTTGACTTCAAAATAGTTGATTCAAGAACTGTTATAAGCCAAATTCAAGACCTCTAATTAATCCTTCATAAGATCCATACTGAAGGAATGATGATAAGTGAATCATTCCAAGTTGCTACTGTAATTGAGAAGTTGCCTTCATCATAGAAGGACTTCAAAAATTACCTTCTTTTTGAAGCAGATAGTTCACAGTGCTCATTCTATAGATACTGGAAAAGCCAACTCATGTTTCCACTCCATTTTCATTACGAAGATGTATCACGTCAGGATCCGTTGCTCAAACCGAATCACGCCAACGTTATGGAAGTTCCTGGATCGTGTGAAATAAGAGTAGTACCAAAGGCACCCTCTGATTTCAGAATAAAAAATGGAAAATTGGCTATGGAGATAAGAGAAAGAAAATGGGGGTAGATGACTTAATTTTCTGACTCATAATTGAGGAAGACAATAGAGTATCTGAAAGGAAGGCTGGAAAACAAGTTCGGCAAATGTGGTGGAACATAAGTCTAAGAAGAGGAACCATTCTGAAGCTGGTCAAAGTCAGAAATCTAAAGGCAAGGAACAGAAAAAGTTCAAGGGCCTTTGCTACATCTGTAATAGGCCAGGGCATGGGGCTAAGAACTGTAGAAACAGGAACTTCCAAGGGAAATCCAAGAAGGGATCCACTCAGGCTCATATTACTGAAGTAGAGAACATCACTAATGATGTTAATGACATGCACCTGTTTGCAGTAGTTTCTGAGGTGAATATGGTGATCCATCCCAAACAATGGTGGGTAGATACTGGAGCAACTCGACATATTTGTTCAGATGGAGTGCATTCAGTAACTATCATAGAGTTATTGTAGTAGAAAAATTCTACATGGGAAACTCCTCTACCTCAACAGTTCAAAGGATCTGGGAAGATAGTTCCGAAGATGACTTCAGGAAAAGAGCTTATATTGAATGATGTCTTGCATGTACCAGACATCAGAAAGAACCTTGTTTCTGGAGCACTTCTAAGCAAGAATGATTTCAAGTTGGTTTTTGAGTCAGACAAATTTGTTCTGACTAAAAATGGGATGTATGTTGGCAGAGGTTATCTCTGTGTTTATTTAAAATGAATGTAATGATTGTTATGCCTTCGGGCAACAATAATAATGAAGCTAGTTCTTCTGTTTATATGCTTGAGTCCTTTGATTTATGGCATGCTAGATTAGGATATGTTAATTCTGATTCAATTCATAGGCTTGCTAATTCAGATTTAATTCCCAAAATTAAATTTGACTCAAATGATAAATGTGAAATTTTGTGTAGAATCCAAATTATCCAGAACTTCTTTTCATTCAATTGAAAGAAGTACTGAACCTTTAGGGTTGATTCACAGTGATATCTGTGATTTAAAATTTGTGCAAACAAGAGATGAGAAAAAATATTTTATCACCTTCATTGATGATTGCATAAGGTATTGTTATATCTATTTGCTAAGTAGCAAAGATGAGACTTTGGACATATTCAAACTTTATAAAAGTGAAGTTGAAAATTAACTTAACCAAAAGATTAAGATGCTAGAAGCGATAGAGGAGGTGAATATGTGTCACCATTTGATGAGTTCTGTAAAGAACATGACATAATTCATCAACTAACCGCACCTTACTTACCTGAACAGAACGGTATTGCTGAATGTAAAAACTGAACTCTAAAAGAATGATGAATGCATTATTGATCAGTTCAGGTTTGTCTCAGAACTTGTGGGGGGAAGCAGTCTTATCTGTTAATTATATTCTTAACAAACTACCTCACAAGAAGATAGACAAGACACCCTATGAGTTGTGGAATGGTCGAAGACCTTCTTATAAATACTTAAAAGTGTGAGGGTGTTTGGCTAAGGTAGGAGTTCCTGCTCCTAAGAAGGTTAAGATAGGACCAAAGATAGTGGATTGCATCTTCATTGGATATGCTCACAATAGCAGTGCATATCAGTTTTTTGTACACAAGTCAGATATTTCTGATATACATGTCAATACGATCATGGAATCAAAGAATGCATCTTTCTTTGAAACTACAATTCCTTACAAGGTTGTACAAGAACATAATCTTATAAAAATGATACATTCCACTATTAATAGTGATCATCAAGAAAATATAGACCAAGAGTCTATAGAAAAAGAAAATGAAGATGAACCAAGGCGTAGTAAAAGAGCAAAAACTACTACATCTTTCGGTTATGATTTTCTAACTTTTTTTGTTGGAAAATGAGCCTCAAAGCTTTAAAGAAGCTATGTTTTTTCCAGAAGCACCATCTTGGAAAGAAGCTATAAATAGTGAAATCGAATCCATCATGCAAAATCATATTTGGGAACTGGTGGATCTTCCTCCAGAGAATAAACCATTAGGATGTAAATAGATATTCAAGAAGAAGATGAAAGCTGATGGAATGATTAACAAATACAAAGCAAAACTTGTAATAAAGGGTTACAAGCAAAAGGATGGTATCGATTATTTCGATACTTATTTACTAGTTACAAGGATAACATCAATCCGTATGTTAATAGCTATCGCTACTATTAACAACTTAGAGATACATAAAATGGATGTGAAAACTGCTTCTTAAATGGTGATTTGAATGAAGAGCTTTACATGGAACAACCTGAAGGTTTCATGGCAAATAACCAAGAAAAGAAAATATGTAAACTTGTTAAATCCCTATATGGATTAAAACAAGCTCCTAAATAATGACATGAGAAATTTGACAATATTATGATATCAAATGGTTTCAGGATAAATGAGTGCGATAAATGTGTTTATGTGAAAAACACTGAAATAGCATATATCATTGTATGTCTCTATGTGGATGATATGTTAATCATGGGTAGCAGTAATGAAATCATTCAATCTACCAAAAAGATATTAAATAAGAGATTTGACATGAAAGATTTAGGTGTTGCAGATATAATTCTAAGAATTAAAATTACTAGAACATCTGAAGGACTCATCTTATCTCAATCTCATTACATTGAGAATATCCTTGAAAGATTTATCAAGTATGATAAAAGTCTTGCAAAAACACCAGTAGATGTAAATTTACATTTAAGTAAGAATACTGGACAGAGAATATCCCAGTTAGAGTATTCTCGGATTATTGGTAGTTTAATGTATCTCATGAACTGCACAAAACCTAATATAGCATACTCAGTTAGCAAACTGAGTAGATATACAAGCAATCCAAGGGAAGACCACTGGAAGACGATAGTTAGGGTTCTCAAATATTTGAGATATATCCAAAACTATGGATTGCACTATACAAGATATCCAGTTGTACTTGAAGGGTATAGTGATGCAAATTGGATATCTGATACTAAAGACTCAAAATCCATTAGTGGATTTGTCTTTAAACTTGGAGGTGCATCGGTATCTTGGAAATCTTCTAAACAGATATATATAGCTAGATCCACTATGAAATTTGAGTTTATAGCTTTAGATAAAGCTGGTGAAGAAGTAGAATGACTTCGTCACTTCTTAGAAGATATTTCAAGTTGGCCAAAACATGTGCCAACTATTTGCATACATTGCGATAGTCAATCTGCAATTGGAAGGACACAAAATAGTATGTATAACGGTAAGTCTCGACATATACGTCGAAGACACAATACCGTGAAATAGTTGCTCTCAAATAGAATCATTTCCATTGATTATGTAAAGTCAAAGAATAATATAGCGGATCCGTTAACCAAAGGTTTGACTTTAGAGCAAGTGTATAAATCATTGAGGGGAATGAGACTAAAGCATATATCTAAAGAGTCGACATAATAGAAACCCAACCTAGCTGACTGGAGATCCCAAGATCTAAGTTCAGAGGGACAACCTAATTGTGTATAACTTAGTAATGTCACTGTGAAGAATAAATTTTCTTCATCCCATTTCTATGATGAAACAGTGAAAGAATCTAGGGTAAATAAAAATTTTAATGATTTTTATATCTTGAAAATCCAAGTGGGGTATGATGAGATACTCTTGATAAGAGATCACCTATATACGTGTGAAGAGGGGCTGCTTCTATAAGAATTTTACAAGGCAAAATTTTTTAGAGCACTTATGAAAAAACCAAGAGTTGTTCAAGGCCAAAATGAACACAATCATGAGAACCAAATGTGTTAAAAAAGGAACTGTGTGAATTCTATTGTCTTGATTTACACTACAGCTGAACAGTTCAAGACATCATGTTCACTGGATAGCCAGTAAATCTGATAGAACTTCACTAAGGAAGGTTCAAGACCAAAAGCTACCTTTCCCGATGCAGTAACTTTTCATTTGTACTCTCTTTAGTGTCTGCATATATTCTGTATTATGTCCAGAAATTTTCATTCATGTGGGGGATTGTTGGGAAAAAATTATGTTTTGGAAAATCTGGGTGTTTTGGGAAAAAACAGTTTTTTCTAAACTTTGACCCAAAATATAAGTGGGACCCACAAGGGTTTTGAGGCAGGTCCAAGTGGATCCATGTTCTCCTCCATGAGAAGATTAACGTGGTATATTTACTTGTCCGAAACAGTGAAGTGGAATGAGAAATTCATCTCAAAGTGGGCAACTTGAGCATGTGTTGTAAGTTGAATGGTAGAAAATAATAGTCCTACATCGGAAAACTATTGAAACCATAGTATGGTTTATATACCAATACCTTGGAGTCAAGGGTGGGCCGTTGGGGCACCCAAATTTTACGAAGGAGTGAGCCCATGCTCCAAGGTGGAACCAACCTCACAGGCGCGGGCCACCGGCCCATGCCCTTGTCCGAGTCTGGTCCAGCCGGCTGGCTGGCTTGGCTTGGTTTGGTTTGGTTCTTATGGGCTTTAAAGCCTGACCCCTATATTTATTTTTTGCTGGACTGGGCCAAAGCCCATTCAACTTAAACAATACACAACAGTTTAATTATCCAACAGTTATGTTTGTTGGATTTAAACTGAAACCCCAACAGACATGACCATTTTGGACAGTCTCCCTTTTCAATTATTTAAGGACTTCTGTTGCATTTTTTGGAGTACGAAATTTGAGATCTTCTACTCCTTAGTATTTCATCTTCTTCTGTATTTTGTCATCTACATATCAATAAAGAGAGAGTACATAATCATCACTGGTTCGCTGAGTCTTGGGATTTCTAGTGGTAGTACCCAGGACGTGACTGTTGTATCTTGGGAGACAAGTTACTAAAAGCCGTGACCACCTGTGCGGGGCAATATTGTCTTAAGGACATTGAATCTAATTCAAGCCTCAGTCAGTAAGGTGCACAACCCTTTGAATTTCTGTTCTACTATCATTGATTGTGTTCTGTAATTGATTTTAGTATTCTGTTATTATGTTTAGTACTCTGTAATTTGCATGTTCTCATTATAACATATAGTAAATTCTTTAACAATAAGTCCAACAATATATAATTCAAACATTCAGTCCTAGTTAGGCCCGATTCTATATGTGCCTAATATATATAGACTTGAGCCCAGTCTATATATATAGACTTGAGCCCATTCTATATTTACTCCGGCCAGCCTACTTTACTCAATAAATATGTTATTATTTTGTACAAGTTTTGTGCTATGATACTGTGTTAAATTAATATATGTTAACAACTAGCAGAGAGCCGTGATCGCACGGTAATAATTAAGAATATCTAAAATTAAATAATGATATTTATTTATTTATTTAAATATTAAGTAATATATTTTAAGAATATTTCATAAAATTTATTTTTAATAGTATTAGTTTTTTATTATTTGATATACATTATTATTTTTATTAATTAATTAATTTCATAATAATAATTTATTATTATTTTAATAACATTTATAGGAAAATCATAACTTTTTTAGTATTAAACTTACATTAATACACCCAAGAGTTGGAAATAAGAGAGAACTCTATAGTAATCCAAAGTATTCAGGTATCCGTTTTCCTATGATAGCTCTTATTTTAGCTTTGTGGTGTCCAGATAGCTCTCCCTCAAATCGCACCCTCAAACTCAAAACGTGGTGCTAGTTTTGATACAGAACTTTAGAAACTCAACCAATACTCCAAAAGGCCCTAGGTTGATTAAGAAGTAGAAAGCTAAACTCATAAGCCATCAAAATCATACATACCATTTGCAACTGACGTCTATGGTGGGCTACTATGTGGCGACTTTCACTCTATCCTCTTTTTTCTAATAGCTCGTGGCATTCAAGTAAATCTTTTTCATATGACAGCTCTCACTCTGGTCCATGTTGTCTAGGTAGCCCTTTCCAAGTCACCCCTATGAGACTCGACTCGAACTTGAAATATAGTGCCAAATCTCATACCAAATGTTATGACCAAAACAACACTCCACAAGACTAGTGATTAATGAGCAAAAAGCCCTTACACCATCGAAGATAGTAACAACTATACACTTCATAGAAATGTGAAAAATCATCCAAGAACAGTAGGAGAGAGAGATGGAAAATTTTATAGGCGATTTACCTCACTTCTTAGGATAGGATACAAGATTTTTTTTTATTCTGCTGCATTTATGTAAATTTTCAATTATTGTTTTTGCTGTACATCTCTTCTCTTCTTGTTGCTCCTTAGAGACGTTGATCATAACACCATACTAATAATAATAATAATAATAATAATAAACACATTCGTGCTTGTGCAAGTGGCAGTGTGTATTCTCACATTGCGGTGATCGGGTTCAACCCCTTTTAGGTGAGGCTGTTGAGATGTCTTTGGCCCAACTTTTAATGGTAGGCTTCTAACACCCTAACCGTTGAACAAATACTAACACTGCTAACTAGGTTAAAGCCTAACCGTGTGTCCTATACCAAAAAAATAAAAAATAAAATAAATAAATAAAAATCCTTTCAGCTATTTTAACATCATTTGATTAAATCCCAACTCCTAGTAGTTAGGCATAGATGGTTAAGAGTCGGGAGTATATTTGGGAGTACCCAGAGTATTTTCTAAAACTAGGAAGGTGATCGCAGGGGTTAATGCTGATTAATCGAAAAATATATTTTTAGGATAAGGGTAGGGTTCAAACCCTAAAATGAAAACCATACTCCTAAAAAAAGGTGTTACGGTTGGGTTTGTACAGTTTTGCAGTTCAAACTAGTACAGTTTTCGTAAATGACAACAGATTTAGTTATTGGTAAATAAACGTACCAATACATCTGACTTCATTAGCTTCAATTCTGTCTTTATTACCCAAAAGTTCACAAGTAATTTCACAGGTTCAGAGAGCGCAGATGTATTAAAATAATAGCAGACAATAGAGATGCAAGAGTGCAAGCCCTAACTGTAGTTGTCGGTCTAACTGTATCCGGCTACCAAAAAGAAAGAGTTGGGATCATATTCAATTGCCATTGGACTTGGGATAGTTCAATTGCACCCACAAGTCAACACATGTCATCCCTTTTAATCCATTGGTTAAGATTCATGATTAAACAATCTAACTTTGGTTCTTAGAAGAAAAAAAATGTATACTCTTAAGAGTTGAAACTTTTTAACCAAAGTTAAAAAAGCAATTAAAAAGGGAGTCAAATCCTCTACGGTGATAACTAGATTTGGCAAATCTGGTTATCACCCCTAGAGGTTGCCACGTGTCTCCTTTGACACCCCTTAATCGTGGGTAAGGTTCACCCACCCCTAGGGTTCACCCACACATTTTTGGTTTTCTTAAAAAATATTAATTCTTTTTTAAAATTAAAAAACTGTTTTTAGAGTTTTTTTAATATTAAAAACAGTTTTTTAATTTTAAAAAAAGAATAAATATTTAAAAAAAAAAAAAAATGGGTGGGTGAACCCTAGGGGTGGGTGAACCTTACTCATGGTTAAGGGGTGTCAAAGGAGACATGTGGTGACCTCTAGGGGTGATAACCGGATATGCCAAACCGGGTTATCACCGGAGATGATTTGGGCTCTTGAAAAGGCTTTATGATCAGTACGATTGGACTCTCCCGTCCTGAGTTAATACCAATAAGATAGGATCTGTGCTGAAAACTAGGGTGCATTCGAGCCAAGTTGAGCTGAGCTTGAGCTTGAGCTTGAGCTTGGCTCGAGCTTGATTCGATATCAAATGTTTAGGCTTGAGCTTGGCTTGCACAAGTATGATAAAGCTTGAGCTTCGTTTGAGTTCAATCTTTTTTCAAGCCGTGCTAAGTTCAAGTTGACTCAAGCTTGATTCATGCATTTATTTTATTTAAATTTATATGATTTTAATAAAAGCGTTTATTATTAAATTATGATAATACAAAAAAACTACAAAAAAAAAAAAAAAAAAAAATTAATACATTCATATATAAAAATAAGATTTGTGGGGTAGTCCTTCAGTTATAGGAGTAAAGAGTTATGGTCTGTTTTTGTTTTTAACTTTTTTTTTTGTTATTATTATTTCTTAAACTTATTTATTATAATTATGATAAAGAAAGTTAAAAATATTATTCTATAATAATATAGATAACTTTAAATAAAATATTGTATTTATACATATATATCTATTCGTGTTGAGCTCAAGCCTTATCGAGTCCCTAAACGAGCCGAATCCAGCCAAATTAAAAAGAGTTTGGCTGCCCAAAATATCAGCTTGAGCTTGGTTCGAACAAGCCGACGAGCAAGCTCGGCTTAAATGCAGCCTCACTCAAAACATAACAGGATTGAGGATCCGCACTCAAATCAAATCTAGGAACAAAAGTCAAAAAAGTAAGGGACATGCCGGCCCACCCACCGCACATCTCCTACCAAAGTAGTAAATGTAATCTTAAAGCAAACTATAGGAACTATAACGTTACCAATATATTTATTCTCCTCCTATTCTTCTCCACCATCCATCTCCATTCTCCACAACAAAAAATGGAAGCTTTGTCTGAATTCTTCTCAGATCTTTACTACATGATCGTCATCTTCTTCTCTTTAATTCTTCTTAAAATACTTTCTTTGTTCCAATCGATCTCGTGGAGCTTCCGCAGCTCCCACAAACGTTGGAGATCGAATACTAGAAAGTATCTAGCATTGATTGAAGAAAAGATCCCCACAATTCGTTATAGGAGAGAATTGACGCCAGAGTTGATCGAATGCGCGGTTTGTTTATCTGAATTCCGGGAAGGCGAAAAGATTAGAAAGGTGCAATGCAAGCACATATTCCACAAGGATTGCCTGGACAAGTGGCTACAACACGACTCGGCCACTTGCCCGCTTTGCCGGAGTACGGTGTTGCCAGAGAAGATTGGAGTTGAACATAGGGAATTGGAAAACGAGGGAGAGTATGATGGTAGCGACGAGGAACTGATTTTCTTCTTGTCGGCGTTACATGGTAGTAGTTTTCATAGAGCATTTTAGTCTATACACTAATTTGTTTTTAGTTTTCTTGCAAACATATCCAGTTGAATTGAGGAAATGTGTATGTACAAAATATATATATCTATATATAGGGTCTTGTTAACGACCACTCAGTGGGTAAAACCCTTACCTTTACCCTATGTTTGGTTACTGGGAAAATAAGAGAAAACATGGAAAAGAAAAAAAAATTAGACAAAACACTACTAAGAAGTGTATTAGAAATCCAAAATTTTCTTTTCTTATCCATGTTTTCATCTATTTTGTTGGCAACCAAACATAGCATATTGGATTTTGTTAATTAATGCAGGATAAAAATATCTTGGTGGTCATTAACAATTTCACACATTGACTGGTTGTTAACACACACACATATATATGTAGTTTAGGTCTATCAGTGCCCAAGAGTAGTTCTCTTTGATTGTGTCTTCACTGGTAATGGAAACTGAGTATCAGATCCCAGTCAATAGAGATTATAACTCTCCTCGAGATCAATCCACCCATAGGTCAACAAGTGTCCCTTTTAATCCCTTTCAACTGTGGTTGAGATGTCAACAATATAACATTAGTTATCTTTTAAAAAAAATATTAACCTAACTCTATGTTGAGAAAATAAGTAAAAAGAGAGAAAAAAAAAGAAAGGAAAATTTGTCAAAACTCAACTAAAAATTATATTAGAAATCTATTTAGTTTTCTTTTCTATCTATATTTTCACTTATTTTTGTGGTAACCAAACATACCTTAGATTGTGTTCTTTGAAAAAGGAAGTTGTGAAAAAAAAATAAATTAAATTTCTCTCAAAATATCCATCAAAAGATAGAAGAAGTTTTGGGAAGAAAGTTTGTCCTTATTGAAAAAGTGTGTTTTCTTGTGCACCCAACACATGAAAATTGCAAAAAAATTAAATTTCCTGTTACTTTCTCACTAAAAAAAATAGCACATCCTTATTTAAGAGTCAATTTTTTAAAACCAAAATTAAATAATTTTTTTCTCATAAAAAAAGAAGGTTTTATTTTTGAACCCCAAATATTAGAGAATCTTAACTACAATTAATAGAGATTAAAATGAACACATGTTTATTTGTGGGTGAGGAACCTGTGGGTGAGAATAGGTTCAGGGATCGAGTCCCGAAGGTGCCATTGTTGTAATGTCAACCTCAGGCTTCAAATGGTACGACATTAACCCACTAACCTAAAACAGACACTAAAACTAGCTGGGTTGCCGTCTAATCGTTTGACTTTGTACCGGAAAAAAAAGAAAAAAAAAAGGTGGAACAAATATTTCTTGCTTTGAGCCGGTGGGCAGGGAAGTTAGGTTTAGATAAGAGTCAGGTCTGGCTGGTGAGACCTATGACGTAATCCAGTAAATTGCCTTTTAACTTCTGTTTGGATGCAGGGCAATTAACAACCGGGTCTAGTTCAATTTACGCTACATGTTTGTTGTGCATTTCTTGAATGGGAACGAAGTATCTCTGGCGGATGCCCGAGGCTCCATGTGGTGATAAAAAGAGGGATAGATATCAGTTGGGGAGAAGTTAAAAATCGGAAAATGAAATGACTTCTCCCCTTTTTTAGCCCCCACATGCCCGTATAATGCATGAATGCCCGAGGCTGAGGCTGGGCCTTGGGGCGTCCGCTAGAGGTAATCCGTTCCTGCTTGAAATGGCACGTCAGAGAGAGAAAATTTGGTGCCGATGGAACTGTTTTATGATGCACCTCTCCTCATCCACAATCCTCAAATAGCCTTACAAGCTAGAAAGCATATCGCACGGAGATCGAATTACAACCAACTACGATTGAATCCGGGAGAGTTCAATTGCACCCATAGGTTAACACATGTCAGTTTTAACCCTTATTAACCATGGTTAAGATTTACCAATCCTTATAGTTCAACAATCTAACCTTCGTTTTTAAAAATTAAAATAAAAATAATTTAACTTTGATGCCTAAGGAACTGTTTTATGGTGCACCTTTCCTCATCCACAATCCTCAAATAGCCTTACAAGCTAGAAAGCATATCGCAGGGAGATCGAATCACAGCCAATCTCGATTAAATCCAGGAGAGTTCAATCGCACCCACAGGTTAACACATGTCAGTTTTAACCCCTATTAACCATGATTAAGATTCACCAATTCTTTGATTTTTAGAAATTAAAAAAAAAAAAAATTTAACTATATATTTAATTTCCTAACCCTAGAGTTAAATTTAGAGAAAAACCAAAGTTAGATTGTTGAACCCTAAGGGTTAATGAATCTTAATCACAATTATTAAGAGTTAAAATGGACACGTGTTGACTTGTGGGTAAGATTGAACTCTCCTCGAATTCAATCACGATTAGCTTTGATTCGATCTCTTTTACATGTGTATATAAGAGATGGCATAGATTGATGAGACTGCTTTTGTACTTAGCATTAGAATTTGTGGCCACAATAATTTACAAGGTTTGATTTGTCAAAATACCAGATTAATTTTCCAATTTTATCGAAACATGTCAATGTGGATAAGAGTTCGATTATGCAGGAGTGATTATTAAACATATCGATAAACATTAGAATTTGTGGTCACAATAATTTACAAGGTTTGATTTGTCAAAATACCAGATTAATTTTTTCATTTTATTGAAACGTGTTGATAAGAGTTCGATTATGCTGGAGTGATTATTAAAGTAAACTCGAGTGGGGCACCCTATTCATGCATGTTTAAGGGCATAATCACTATTGACTATGTGGATCCAAAATCTTTAATAGGTTGGATTCTACAAACTATACATTGGGGGTTGGTGTCCCCTCATCTTTTGATATTTTTTTTTATAGTTTACTAAGTCATAGCCGGTATCTGCCCCAATTGAACTTTTGAAATTTTTTTTTATATTGTTTTTTTAAAATTATTTAACGGGTCATAATCATTGGATAAGGGAGCAATTGCTCTCTAAACACAGGAAAAAAATTATACTACTTTACTTTAGTATGACATAGACAGAGTCATTTAAACATTTGAAAACAAAATAAATTTTTTAGAGGAGTGATCTCGCATTCCACTGTATATTTGATTGTGGTGTCGTTAAGCTTAACTAAATTAAGATTAATATTTTTCCTCTAAAAACCAAGGTTTGATGGATGAACCTTAGGAGTGAGTGAATCTTAACCATAGTTAGTGGGTCTTAAAAGGGGCGTGGACCAATGAGGACTGCACATTCCATTAAATGTTTTCTTATTTTTTTATAATATGTTTTAAATAGGGCATTGCCGTAGGGCAAAGGGACAACTACCCGTAAACAAAGAGAAACAATACATGTAGGATACTGTCACACCCCGATTTTTAAAAACCCGTGACACAACCCATTATCTATGGTCTGGCCTGAGATCCAAAAATCGGGGGTGACATATTTTTGAAAAGTATTGACGAAAAGACCCACGAACTTAGTTGTCAATAACTCAATACATTCCGTACCTTCTTAATCATTTTACACAAATTCATCAACAATTATATATATATATATAAATATATACCCTTTGGGTTAGGACTAATCCCCGAGGGTGCGACATGAGCCTGCAACCTATCACACCGGGTAGGTCCGGCCGTCCAGGTAAACCCATGCGGGGATGGCCCTAAAGGGGAAGTGAGAAATGTAACCCGGGACCTCCCACTTGGGGAAAGACCCAAAAGCCACTAGTCCAATCCTTTGGGGTTTAACAATTTCAACCAACTATTGTGTACCCCACAATAAAATCCTAGCTTCACCCCGTCTTTAAATAAGGAGTGGTCCTAACTTTGACTCTTTGAAAGAAGACAAGTGAATTAAAATTATTACTCCTAAGAGAAAGAAATGCAAGAAATGCTCTCGTTCTCTGCAAACATTTCAGGTATGTTATTTAATTTATTTATATTATCTTATGCTATTTTTTATACAAAAAAAATCGAAAAATGCGGATTTAAGGCAGTGATCGGCCAACATTAACACCACTACCTACAATTCCCTTTTGGTTTGTTTGGATCGTTAGAATTGAAACATCTATGGGAATGTTAATGCGTAAGCATTGTAATTGCAATATTTATGAATTGAAATTTCAATGTATTAATTCAACTATTTGGTTGACACCATGAAATTTACGAAAAACAACTTTATACCTTAAATTCATCGTTTGGATGTCTAAAAATTCACTGGATAATTGATATGTTATATTTATATAGACAATCATCTTTTTAGATAATCAAACAAATAGTTTCGACAATCAATTATATCTACCATCTAAATGAATCAAACAAATAGTTTCGAACACAATCAATTATATCTACCATCTAAATGAGTTCAATCTATGAAATAGTAGGTCTCTGTAATTCTTAACACAAATAATGACATTCTTATTATATTATTTAAAGATTAATATATTTTTCTTAGATGAAAAAAATTATTTGTGTATTTTTTAAAAAAATGATATATTTGATATAGATAATTTCTAAAATAGATATTTCACTGGATACTATTATATATTTCAATGATAAAAATTATTATTTCAATAATTAAATAAAAGAAAAAGTACCATAATATTTTAGAATTTCACTTCAAATTTAAATTAATTAAAATTTAGAATAATATATTTTAAAATTTAAATAAAATTATTTTAAAATGAATTAAATTAAATATAATGAATTAAAATTTATTAAGAAAAAATTATTTGATAATTATCTTAATACACTTCAAGACTTCTAAAGTATTTATAAATTAATTATAAGAAAAATACTTACTAAAAAATAATTTAAATACAAAATAATCTTGGAAGGTTGAGAAAGTGAGATAGTAAAGTTATAAAAGATTTGGGTTAATTCTCATGGTCATATGAATTAAAATATGCAGCTCTTGGGTGAATATTGGAATTTCCACAAAATGTAAGAATTGACATTGTTTCAATTCCAACTTGAATTAGAATTCATAAGAATTGTGGACATTCAAACACCGGAATTTGAATTCGTATCCTCCAACTCCGATTCTCACCCCTTAATTCATGCAATCCAAATAGGCCCTTATTAGATGTTGGCATATTTAGACATAATAACATCAAAACTGTGAAAGAGTTTAGAAGAGGATGCACAAATTCTTTTGAAATGTTTGGCAAGTTCAGTTACATTTGTAGATAATAATTTGAAAAGTGCTAGTAAGATATTTGACAAAATGCATTAAAAACATAATGTTGTTTCTTGGATGCCATTTTTTAAGGGTATTTGAGAAGTGGGTTGGAAGATGAAGTTCTATGGTTAATAAGTTGAGGAAAGCATGGTGATACGAAAATGTTTGTGTGACATCCTTAATGGAGTAATAGGAATGCTAAGTATGGTGATACGAAAATGTATGTTGCGACATCTCTAATGGAGTATTGGGCATACAGCATGTATGCGAAATGTGGGGGAAGTCTTAGATTTTAGGACAGTGTTTGATGGAATTATGAGGAATAGAAACACAGTTTAGTGGGGGTATGCATAGAACGGGGTTGGTGACGAGGCCATAAGTGAAAGGGAAGTGATTTAAAACTAGTACCTACTATCGAGAGCTAGACCACTAGAGTAAAACCAACGGTGTAAAGCATTTTGGGGTCCATCAAATAAGACGTCATTGGATGTTTAATCTAATGGTCAAGCTCTCCATAGTAGGTAATATTGAGAGTTCTTAATCACTTTTCTAAGTGAAAAGGCACCATACATTTGTTAGAGAAATGTATAACTCAACGCCGCATTCCAGTACTGTGGAATGTGCAATCGCCAGTGGTCCATGCCCCCCTTTTTAATACTCATCAATTGTGGTTAATATCTACTCACTCTTAGGGTTAAGCAATTTAACATTGATTTTTTTTTTAAAAATATTAACATCAGTTTATTAATCTTAATCATGGTTACATGGATGACATTTGACTACATAGTGGAATGTGTGGTGGGCTAATCACTATCCTATCTGTTAATAACTTTGACTATTGTCATCATCTGCCATAATTTTCTAGTGGCTCTTCCACCTATCTCCTTAGTTTTTCAACCGTGAATCCAATCCAGTCATTTTGCAAGTGAAATTATCACCCCATAAGTGGTGCGGGCCCAGGATCGTCCTTAGCCACCTTTATTTATTTATTTTATCTAAATTAGTATAAATAGTGAGAATCTCAACCCCCACTCAAACCTGAATCCTCCTCAAATGGATAATATACAAATGGATAATATATCCTACCACTGGAGCGAATCATGAGGTGCAAGTCCTTTGCCACTTGGGATTCTGTAAAGATATGATGAGCAGTCTTATCATGCGCTCCACATTGAGCTCTTTTGTTTATGTCTTATCATGCGACTCCACAATGAGCTCTTCTGTTTATTTATTTGTATAACATTAAGCTCTTTCATATGTAATATAATATAAAGTCCTCAAATCATATAGAAGGTGTAGTGTTAAAAGTTTGTCATTGTAAAGCAAAAGAAAGTGGTTAATCTTCGTGGTCATTTAATTTCACTTATATCCTTCCCAAAGAGATGGACATTTGAATGATGCATAACACCAAGATTCATTCGCGGAAGCCATGGACCTGATTTGACAGTAATTGTTCGCTTTGGGTTGGGTCCCAACACAGTTGGTCTGATCTGATCTGGTTTCATTTGAGATAAGGAGGTCATATTAAATATTCTCCTGATTTATCAGATCTTTGGCCTTCATTAATGAAATTTAGTACACTTTCATTAGTTAAAAAAAAAAAATAGTATCATAAGTTCTTAAAGAGAATCACTCATCTCTTCATTTCTTATTAATGAAAAGGGTCTTGACACCCCGCCTCTTGCCCGTGGTGGGGTGTGGCCTCTCGGGTGAGGGAGGTTTGGGGATCCAATCCCCTCATGTATGAGTTACAAGAGCTCCAATTATATTCCCAAGCAAACTACTAACCCAATTAACTTACATAAATGATATCCACATTAAAAAAAAAGAAAAAAAAAGTCTTGAATCTTGAGAGAGTCTTTTTCACAAGCTAATTGCATGTGGTGGTTTAAGTGTGCCGACCACTGCTTAAAATTTGCATCTTTCATTTTTTTTTTCTTCATAAAAAACAACATAAAATAATATAAATAAATTAGAGAACATACCTAATATGTTTTAGAGAAGGAGGAGAATTTTAATTTACTTATATTCACTTACAAAAAAAAACCCACTTATCTTCTTTTGAGGATTGAGAGTTAGGACCACAGAATATTTATAGGTCCCATAATCCCACCCATTAAAGATTTTGGGTTGGACAAGTCAGTGAGTGTCTAAGGTGCCACTACGTAGTCAAACTCTTTTTATGTACCGACATGCTTCGACTGAATCTGGTATTTTGACAAATCTAACCTTGTAAATTATTGCGTGACCACAAATTCTAACTAAAGAACAAATTGAGAGTCTCTAGATAAATCTATGCGATTTCTTGGATATTGGGCAGCTCAAATTTCCACTGGCCAGTCCATTCCGTTGGTCCGTCGCAATGCAGGAATTAGTATATAAGAAATCAAGAGAAGGGGATGGAACCTGCAATATGCTTTCTATCTTGCAAGGCTATTGAGAATTGTGGATGAGGAGAGGTGGTGGAGGGGGCAGAACCAGGATTGTACAATATCTAATTAAAAATATTGGTGATTGTTGATGGAAATGTGCCTAATAATTAGGCAGGTATAAAATATTTTGTCGACAGGAGATAGGGATTTGGGAGTGTAGCTCTGATTTAGTTTTTGATAACTAAGTTTGTGTGTCATTTTGTTCATACATTTCGTACATATCATATATTTAAGTATTGTTTCTCATTATTTACGGGAGTAGCTGTCCCCTTATCCTATGGATATGCCATATTAAATAATTAAATAATATTATACAAAAAAATATTTTGATGTCTCGTTACGCAATTGCTATATATTCCCTATTAAATAATATAATATAATTTATTTTCAAAAGTTTAGTGCAGATGCTTCAATTGTCGAATGACTATGTTCTATTAAATAATTAAACAAAATTGATAATTTTTTTTTGAAAATTCTATGGGACAACTGTCCCATGATTAATGACTTAGTAAAGACTTGGAATCCTCTATAGTAATAATGGGACTCTTTGGAGTCTAGTTACAACACAAAAGCCTTTTTAACTCTAGTTAACAACTTTAATCCTTAGAGTTAATTTTAATTTTAATTTTTATAAAAACTAAGGTTGGGTGGTTGAACCATAAGGGTTAATAAATCTTAATCACAGTTAAGGGGTATTAAAAGGGACATGCGTTGACCTTTGGGTTATAATGGAACTCCAAGGAGTCCGCTTAGGGGGACACGTGCCCCATGCCCCCTTTTGGGTGCTTCATAAAATAGTTCATTCTACACCAAATTTCCTTCGTGCATGAAGTTTTTCTCTCTCTTTCTTTTTCTCTCTGGCCCAAAATTTGGAGGTGCCAATTCAAGAAATGCACAACAAATTAACATGTAATGTAAGTTGAACTAGACCCGATTTGTTAACTCCCCTGCATCCTAACAGAAATTAAAGACACTGTCCTAACCTCAAACTCCGGCATCTAGATAGAAGTAAAGACACTATCCTGGATGAGGTCATAGTTCTTACTAGCTAGGGTTGTCAATGGATTAGATCTTGATTTGGATCTGATCCGATTAGACTGTTATAGATCCGCCGGATCCGTATCGGATCCGAAATCTTGAATCTGATTATAATTGGATCGGGTTTGGATCTATAGTGATTTGATCCGATTAAAATCCGATCCGATGATGATAATAATAATAATAATAATAATAATAATAATAGTAATAATAATAATAATATTTATATAATTTTACAAATATACTATAATGCTAATCATAAATTTTTATTTTTATTTATAATGAAAATGTTAGTTTTTAGATATATTAATATTAATCAGATCAGATTCGGATATTGGATTAGTAGTCGGATTAAGATTCGGATTGGTTAATTCATGATCCAACGGATCTCGGATCGAATTTAGATTTGTTGGATTCTTAATCGGATCGGATTTAGATCTAAGGCAGATCTGGTCCAAATCCGATCAATTTACAGCCCTATTACTGACACTGTATCTAACCTCAAACTCCCCCACCCACCACCCACCAGCTCAAAACAATATTTTTTTTACAATAAATCATATAGTTAGGCCGCAACCCCTATTTAGTAGTGTTAGTAAGTGTTCTAGTTAGTGTGTTAATGCCTCACATTCATTTGAAACTTGGTAGATGGTGAATATTACAATCAACACACCCATTGTGACTCAGATCCCAGAACCTACCTTAAGGGCTGGTGCTGATTAGCGTCCCGAGTTTGTTCCTATGATCGTGTGTCAACTCCCACTCCTTGACTTACCTTGGTGTTCGGAGGGAAAATTTAAAGTTTGTTGGTGTGGATACCGAAAGGGACTACTTCATGGTTCGAAGGTTTTGGGACACCCTCCCTTACCAAAAAAAAATAAAAAAAGAAGGAACCACTCTTAGGCGCTGAAAGAAATCAGCTACAAATTTGCTCAATTCACTGTTATATATTTACAAGAATAGTAAAAGGAAAAATTAGATTAGACTAAAACGCTCTATGATAACTACCATGTAATGCCGACAAGAAGAAAATCAGTTCCTCGTCGCTACCATCATACTCTCCTTCGTTATCCATTTGCAGGCGTTCAACTCCGATCTTCTCCGGCAACACCGCACTCCGGCAAAGCGGGCAAGTGGTGGAGTCGTGTTGGAGCCACTTGTCCAGGCAATCCTTGTGGAATTTGTGCTTGCAATATTGCACCTCTCTTATTTTCTCGCCTTCCCGGAATTTGGATAAACACACAGCACATTCGATCAACTCGGGCGTCGATTCGCTCCTATAACGAATAGTGGGGCTCTTTTCTTCGATTAATGTTAGATACTTTTTTTTCGATCTCCAACATTTGTAGGAGTTTCGCAAACTCCCGGAGGTCGATCGGATTAAGGAAAGTATTTGAAGAAGAATCAAAGAAAAGGATGTGACGATCATGAAGTAAAGGTCCGAGAAGAATTCAGCCAAAGCTTCCATTTTGTTGTTGTTGTTGTTGTTGTGGAGTGGTCTAGTGGAGAGGAGTAAGCGGAATATATACATAAAAGGAGAAATGGTAGCGACCACATGAGCAAACGTCCAAACTCTCAGTGCCGTATCACCATGCGTCGCTACTTTTCCAGTCATTTTATTTAGAGATGCTTGAAGCCTTTTGTTTTTTGGTTTGACTGCTTGAAGCCATTGGTTGCCTAGAAAGAAATTAAGAAAAGTAGGTTTGGGAGGGGGGATTGTTAATGCTCACTGGCACTTGCCAACTTCACCCAAGCCATTTTGTAGGGTAGTTTGGTAATTAAAAGTAGCATAAGTAACATTTTTGCAAATATGAAAAATAAAATTAATTTTATATAAATAACATGTATTCTCTTGATAATTATAGAATCCCATCAATCAATTTTGAAGAATTTGAGTGAAAAATTGGAGTGAAGGTTAACATCCCAATAAATAGAGATCAGATCACAGTCAATTGCCTTGAACCATAGGTCAACACTTGTCCTTCTAATCCCTATTAACAACCAAGGTTATATTGTTGAACACCAAGAGTTAATAAATCTTAACCACAGTTAGGGGCTAAAACTTAAAAGGGACACATGTTGACCTATGGTTGTGATTGAGCTCAAGGAGAGTTTAATAGCAATTCAATGTGATCTAGATGTGCTCATAGCACTAGAAGTGTTATGTTTGGTGTATAGTAGTACTTAGCAAATGTTGGTGTGCTCATAGCTCCATCCTAAGTTTATTGCTTATTATTGAAAGGATGGTGCTAGGCGCACCCCAATATTTCATAACTACACCCCATTAATAAAAAAAAATATTGATTTCACACTCATAAATTTATAAAATTACTTGTATACACTAAAAAATTAAAAAAATTATCTATTCATTTTATAATTACACATTAATTATAATGGAAACAAGATATGAAATAAGAGGTTGAACATCTTTCTTATTTCTTTTTTTAAAGTGCATTAACAAATATTTCTTTATATCTAAGTGTACACATCCACATTATACGTTTCTTGGCCATTTTAAATGGATCAATATCATCTCTATAACTCCCATCACCTCTATCTCTCTATTTCTAGGGTAACAAAAGTTGACAAAATTAAAACCAATTCTTTGAAGTATAGATAGAAGGGGTACTCACAGATGACATTTCTTTGTTAACATAAGATCAATCCCATAAAGAAGTACATAATGGAGAAGGAACCAAGGGTCAATGTATGACTAAAGGTCGGGATGCCTTGTTCACTAAGTAATCTTTTTTGAGTTTCCAGGGGGTTTTGAATATAAAGGAAACAGAGAATGGAGGAAGGAACATGAGAACATAGAAGAAATGACTTAGGGATTTTCCCTAAAACATGGGAAAGGATTAGGTTATGGTGTGGCTATTAAAGAGTGAGAAAATTGAAAATAAGAAAAAAAATGTTGGAAAAACCATAAGAAACCCAATGGTGACCCAATTGACTTGACGAATAGGCAAGGTGTGGGGTTTCGACCTGAACCGAACCGGGTCCAGGTCTAGGCCTGGGCTTGGGCTTGGGCTTGGGTTTACGCGCTTTGGTCCATACTTTGAATGAGTTTTCCATTGGTGTTTAAATCTTCTAGTAACTATTTTCTTTCCAGTTTTGTGTCTCTTCTGAACAGCCACCATTGTTCGAACATACTCAAATAAGTCTAAAGTAGACCTTCATTCCTGCATTCAAATAATGGTTTTCAAAATCTCTCTCTTATGCATTGTTATTGATTCGACTACATAAATTGGTTAGTTTGTTGGGTTTTGCAGATTGAAGTACTGCATCTCCAGAACTGAAATCCGTTCTATTTTGGGAGACGATTACTCATCAACCTTGAGCACGGAGAGAAAGAGTAAATTTTTTTTCAGGAAACTGTGAATCACATGGCTTGGATTTGCTGTTTATTTCCCGTTTATGTGTTGTAATTCAAAAATACAAATACAGTGAATTCTTTACTTCCTGTTTCAGTTTCCTTATTACTGTTATTGATACATTTAAATTCATCAGTTATTTTTTGGATAATTAGAATTACAAAAAATCATGGGGGTGTAGTCATTAAATATTAGCATGCGCCTTGTATCACCCTTATTGAAAATGGAGTTCAAGCGCCAATAGTAAGACGTTTGTGTGTTCTTGAATTTATGTAGTAAGAGATCAGAATTTGGTATTGGGAAACAAATTCATGCTTGCATTATAAAAGGGAATTGTTGCAACTTGATTGTGAACAGTGTCATCGTATACTTCTATGCACACTATGGGGATCTGTTTTGTGCATTTCAAGCATTCATCTGATGTCTAAGAGGGATTTAGTTATTTGGACAACAATGATCACAGCCTATGTCCAACAATGCTGTGGAGAATAAGATTTTTCAATAGGCTCAGGATTTTATCTCGAGTTCAAACCGGGGAGACTCTCTCCGGTTTGAACCCCTAGAGGTTGCCACACGTGTCTCCTTTGACACCCCTTAACCATGGGTAAGGTTTACCCACCCCTAGGGTTCACCCATCCATCCTTGGTTTTTTTTTTATTTTTATATATTAATTATTATTTTTTAAATTAAAAAAACTGTTTTAGAGTTTCTTTAATATTAAAAACAGTTTTTAATTTAAAAAAAGGAATTAATATTTTTTTAAAAAAACCAAGGATGGATGGGTGAACCCTAGGGGTGGGTGAACCTTACCCATGGTTAAGAGGTGTCAAAGGAGACACGTGGTGACCTCTAGGGGTTCAAACCGGAGAGAGTCTCTCCGGTTTGAACTCGAGAGGAACCTGGGCCTTTTCGGTATTGCACAAATACAATTTGATGGCTTTTCTGAATAAGTTTACATTTTTTTATGACAGCAATCCAAAACAACACAGAAGACCAAACAAAACTGAGGAGGGCACGCCCCAGACTGGAACAAAATCCTTATGCAACTCCAAGGGTTTAGAGTCATCAACTGAAAGACACCACAGTCCCTAAGAGAGGACCCAAAAGCTACAGGATGATGAGCAAAGGAGTTTGTTGCCTATGGAATGTAGATATTTTGGAACTCAGACAGACCTTCCACTTTCACTCGAATATCATCCACGATAACCTGAATCTCCCATTGCACTTCTGGAGGAAATGATACCAAGCAAGTCTACCGATACCTTTGCATCAGATAAGAACATCACCTCTCTCCAACCCATTGATTTCGCCATTCGAATAGCACTTCAAACGGACAACTGCTTCATCCACAATAGAAAATCCTTCATGATGGGATTGAGCAAATCCTCCCAAAATATGAGTGTGGTGATTTATGTAAGCACCCAATTTTTACACCCGTGAATCTCAACTTTCCCCAGTAGAGACCCTAGACTAAACCCTAGGTAAGCCCTAACTAAACCCTAGGACTAACCCTAGGTGAGCCCTAGGACCAACCCTAGACCTAACCTTACCCTAAGCCCGAGCCGAAACCTAGGTGTAAGCCCTTATGGACTCAAGGCCCATATACCTAGTCTAAAACCTCAAAACCAATAGCATAGGCCTTTGTGGGCCCAAACTTGGGCCCATAATCCTTTAGGGTCCACTAGGGTGAGGCCCACACCCCTCATGAGTTCAAAATTAGGCAGGAAAGACCTCCAAATAGGTGCCCTACTTGCTTTTTGCCCAAGTGAGTAGGGGTGTGGCCCAAAATAGCAATAAGCCCAGGGTGTCGGTAATCAAATTACCGACACCCCATTTTTACTGTGTTTTGGGTGGTGGTAATTCGATTACCGCCATTCCTGGATCTCTGCAATTGCGTGTTGCAGGCCTGTCCTGGCCACCTAGGTCCTTCACCGCCGGTTCCCCTCGCCTGTTGGGATTACCCTAATACCCCTGAGGGCCTCCCCTTCTCCTCTATATATTCTCCACTACTCCCATGAGTTCTGGACAGCCCAAAAACCGTAAGTAACCTCTACCAGACTCCGTCTAGCATGTGTATCACCTCCCCTTGCGACCTCAGGCCACCTCCACCTGCTCCAGTCTCCACTAGCAGACCCCTGGGATCCCCTAAGGCTTGCCTAGGTCCCCCAGCTCAGCTCAGGCGCCACCAACCAACGCCACCGCTATCACAGCCACCATACTAAGGATAGGGATTGTTCCTCACCCTCCTCCCTTGCTTTTTGAAGTCTAAGGGACCCCTGGTCCTTATCCAGGGGTCCCATTTGTTGTTTCTCTTATGTACAGTAGCTCTCCAGCCTGGGATAGGACCTCCCCACCTCCTTCATAGGTGTGGGGGGATACCTTGAGGCTTAACTCAGGTGTAACCACCACTACACCATGCATGGTTAGTCCCTTTTAGGTTTGGAGGTCCCCTAGGCAATGAGGGAACCCTTGGACCCTTGCTCGTGCAGCCCCTCAATGGGCAAATGCCGTTTCTGGGAAAATCGCGTAATGTCGGCAATCTCAGTGCCGACATTATGGACCATCTCTGTTCTTCGCTTTGTTAACCATGGTTAGTTAATCCCTAGTCAGTTCCAGGGCCATAGGTAGACTCTTTAGGACCCTAGCCACCCCTCTACCAGGTTTCAAACCTTAACTCATGGTCTAACCCTGGTTAGTAGGGCCTTAAACCCGAGTTACCTTTCTATCGGTAATCCTATTACCGACAACTTTGACCCATTTTAACGGTAACTTTGGGCCTTCGTGGGGCCTACATACCACAACCCCTAGGGCCCACTCCAGGCCCATTTTAAAGCCCTAACTTTAGGCTACTTCCCTACAAAATTTTAGACTCAGGGTCCAAGCCTAACCATGGTTAGCAAGGCCCTAAACCCTGGTCAAAAGAACTGCTTTGCTGTCAGTAATCTGATTACCGACAACCTAAAAATAGCATTTTTTCTTATTGGCGGTAATCAGACTACCGTCAATACTGGCACTGTTTTGATTGACTTTGGATCCTTGTGGGGCCCACACCTTAGCTCTTCTGGGCCGGAGACCAAGCCCAGTAGACACCTGGCCTATCAGGCTTTCTAACCTTGGCTTTACTTTACCCAGGGGTGGTTCCTAATCCAAGTTAAACTCTCACAAACCATAGTTAAAAATCTGCTGTAATGGAGGTAATCCGATTACCTCTATTCTATAAATTTTCAATCTTAGGCTTTGTGTAGGGCCCAAACCTGGTAGGAGGCCATTTTAGGCCATGCCATACCCTTTGGGCCCACTTTTGATCTACCATGACCCTTAACCATGGTTAAAACGGCATCCGGTTAACTTTTAACCATGGTTAAACACCACTTAACCCCACAAAATTTAGAAGAATTCCTAAAAATCCAAAAAAATAAAAGACCAAAAAATATCATTCTTGGACTTTTTAATCATGGTTAACACCCTTAACCATGGTTAACTTCCTTTTAACTCCGGTTAGCAATCCTAATCCTGAGTTAACACATCCCTTTGCCTCCGGGCTTCACCTTTAGCCTATTGGGCCTAAACCCTAGTCTATTAGATTACCTCTCGGCCTACCGGGCTCACACTTTACACATTGACCAACCCCAGTCAAGCAAAATCCTAATCTATCGGATTAGGCCCATTAGCCACCTTTTTATGCACACACACACCTCCTCACCTTAGCACGGGTTCAAGTGCTAGAACTATACTTGGTCTGATCTCACCCCAATGTGAGTACGTAGGCAACCCAACCCGGGTTCGACCCTAATTAGCTTTACTTTTTTCCGGTTAGTATTAACTTAAACACTTAGACATTTGTTTAATTTTGACTTTAATTTTGGCTTAAACCTAGCAAGTAGGGAACCACCATGTGTGGAAGTGTCAGGGTGCCTAACCCCTTCCCTGAACTTAACCGAACCTCTTATCTCGATCTTTGATCATAGACCAAGACCTTATCCAACATTTCTTGGGGACTTATCCCTTCTGAATAAATAGGTGGCGACTCTTAACAAACCCGTGAGACTTTTTCAAGGGAGCGAACTCCCGTGCTCACAATCTATATCCCCGCCTTCCTCCATTCCTCAACCGAAGCTCCATCTACATTAAATTTAATCCAAAAGAAGGGAGGAGAGGACCTATATCTTGGAGCCATATATAAGATCTTGGTGCAGGTGCAAAACAATTTGGGTAAATTACACTAACCTCCCATGAGGTTTGGTGAAATTTCATAAACCTCCCCTCTTATTTCTGATTACACTGTCCTCCCCTCAATTTCAGTTGTCAATAACATATACCCACTTCCATTAGTTTTTCGTTACTTACATAGATGGACTTTGATGATATCATCGTTAAAATATTTTAAAATGTCTAAATTACCGTTCTTAAAGACAAAATCAGCTAATACAATAAAATAAAGGGTAGTGATTAGCACACCTTGCATTAGAATAGGTATTCTAATGCTATGGCCACATGTCCCTTTTAACACTCCTTTAACTATGGTTAAGCTTAAGAAAATTAAAGTAAATATTTTTTTTGCTTTTAAAAAATCAAGCTTAGATTGCTTAACTATAGGAGTGAGTTTTTAACTACAGTTGATGTGTGGTAAAAAGGGGGCATTGACCAATGAGGACTGTACATTAGAATAGGTAGTCTACTGCGGCAGTAAGTTATGTATTTCCCTAAAATAAATGATAATTAGATTTAATAAGTATAAAACTTAAGATTAATATATATTTCCAATAACAATGTTAATAGTATCAACTTAAGGATAATATATATTTTTTTCTAAAAGCCACAGATGAACTCTAGGGGTGAGTGAATCTTAACCACAATTGGTGGGTGTTAAAAGGGATACGTGACGGCTTGTAACAACGTGTTTCCTCAAGTAATGGGGGTCATGAAATTTTCTTTAGTACTTTAGTAAGAGTAAAATAAGTGTAGATTATTATAATTATATGTGAAATTATTTGTGAATATTTTGAATTAGATTAATCCTGTGAACTATGAGTTCAGTTAAGTTACACAATTCAATTATTTATCTTATGTCATGTATCATATATCAAGCATTTTTTTAGAATAATAGAAATAGAAATCTGAACAGAATTGAGAAACCGACTTTATAATTCAATATAAAATAATTCGACAGGATATTATTTATGAGAATTTTTTTGTATGTTAATGATACAATTATGTTGTGACCAAAAATTAGGCCTATATGAAAATTCAGGAAATAAACTGTGCCCAGAATTTTTGTCATTCATTAATAAATTCATATAAATTTGAATAAATGTTGTGTAAAATTGGAATCTACAGTATGTGTATAATTAATGTTGTATACAATGCTCATACCAAAAATTGGAGTTAAATAATATCCTTGTAAATTACAAAAATTCAGAGAAGGTACAAAGTCGAGAATTACATTTTTAATAGGTAAAATTTATATAGACTATTCAGAAAGTTAAATGGTCAAGAAAATTTAAATGTAGGTTACTGATTATGTATAGGATTCTGATATAAAATCCAAAAATTTAATAGTGAATAATTGATTTATTAATAACCATATAAATCTTAGGATGCAAAAATTACTGTTGTAAGTAGATTATTTTGTGAAAATTAATTAGTGAGTCAATTATTATTGAAAATTTTATAGAATGTAAATAGGGGGCGTGTAATAACATATCCAGAAAATCATATTAAGAAACTAAGTATATGATTTGTAATAATAATTTGAAATTGGATGCAATTTATCTAAGATCAAATCAATAATTTAAGAAGCAAAAAATGTGACAAAAGTTCAATAAAAAAGGAAGACCAAAGAATGAGAAGTCACGACCACCGAAAAATGAAACAACAATATTAAGAAATGATAAGAAGACTGTCTATTTAAAAGTATATCAAAGATGATGATATAAATCAAGTCAATGTGACACTCATCCTTGAGGTACAAAACTCTTGAAATAGAGGTGGGTGCTAAGGCGAAGCGGGTCATGGGATGATTACCGACTAGAAATTATCTTTGAGGTGCAAAACCCTTGAAAAAGATGTGAGTGACAAAACTGGATGAGTTATTTGGGATTGAATCCTTAGTCCGGCCCAAGATAAAAGATGTGAACAGATGTATTATGATGGACTTCGCTTAAGATAACATGCAAACATAAGAAAACCAGACTTACTAAAATGATGAAAAAATAAAAGTAAGAATTGAGATTGATTAACTAATGTTTGACAACTTGGTAGGTGTCCATAAAAGAGGTGTCATAAGTAGCTAATGAGAGTAATAATATGACGTTGTAGCCACTATAGTATAAGTAAGGAGATGGTAAAAATGTAAGAAATGTAAATTTACTCATTAAGTTTAATAGATTATTTGACTTTTTATGTCAACAAAAAAGGCTTAAAAGGTGATCGGGACTAAAGGATGATAGGACTTGGACTCAAGGGGGAGCTTGCTTCATTTGGAAAATATTGTGTTCAAGACAAAACTTTTGTAAAGAACTTAAATTGTATACTTGTTGTAATTAAATCAGGTATGATGAACTTATTGGAGTGACTACCGTGAATGGTTTCGTACTCTCGTTTCTGCATGCATATATTATTAAGTTCACACACGACTTAGAATGAAAGGAAAATGAGAGAGAATGTGAGTCAAGAGAGAAGACCATTCGTGCACATTCATGTCCTCTAGTTCGTTGAACATTAAGAGAACTAAACTATTGATGATTCTTCACGAATTCACAAGAAGGTAAGTATAATGATATTTTATTCTTTGTGTGCAATGTATGTGATTTGAAGATTTTATTTTGTTATTTTATGTGAGAGAAATGAGTTTATGAGAACCTATCATGAGTTTATACTCCTAACCTAGATAAATGATTGTCCCTAAAAAAAATGATGCATATCTCCAAGATTCTCAGTTGAAACCATGTTGCTGATTTGATAGTGCATGGTTATTCCCTTTGGGTTCTACACAATTGGCCTAATCTAGTTTCAATTAAGATAGGGTGCTCATGTTAAATATTTCGTTGATTTGATCAGATCTTTGACCTTCATAATTGTAATGGGTAAATTTCGTAAAACCCCAAGTATGGTAGTAACGAGCTTGTCCTCGGTGTGGTGTTATCGTTTGAGCTCGTTTCCGTTGTCTCTTCGACAACGGGCCCGTTGTCATATGGACAACGAGAACGTTGTCCACCGAACAACGACCCCGTTATCTCATAGACAACGATCACGTCTTCATTCTGACAACGTGCCTGTTGTCTTATTGTCAACGACCCCGTACCCCAACACGTAATGAGATCCGGTGCTATTGCCCAGTCGCCTGGGACTGATCCTACCTCTAAGATGGTAGGTGGGAAACACTGTCTTGACATTAAATATAGCATTAAATGCCATTTAATGCTAGTCACCTCGGACGAGTTCCTACTCTATGCCTGCTCTCTTTTATATGCAGATACGCGTGCAGTACGAATGACCGGGAGATCTATCTAAAATAATTATTGAAGTACACATCAGAGATTTGAGGTGTGCATGGTCATCCATGGGTGCCTATGGCCATGGCAGGAGGGGCCTAGAAGAACCTGTGAAAAACAGTGTGAAGGGACGGAATTTTTAAGAGCGAAGACCCTCAAACTCTCTGCATTTTTTTTACTGTTCATCATCTTCTCCACATACTTACTTTACCATCGGAGTACAGGTCAGGGTGCCACACCCTCCACTCCAACCTTCTACCGGTAAACCTGAGCGTGGGAGGAGCTGCTGCTGACGCGTGTCCTTTCTGGTAATTTCCCCTCACAAAATTGGCGTCGTCTGTGGGAAATTAGCCGAACCCACCCTTTGCTCACACCACCTCTCCCGGTCAGCATGGCAGACCAACCCCTCAGTCTATCGTCGAAAACCAGCCCCCTCAAGCCATTTCCTGCACCCCTTCCGCCGTGTAAACGTTCGCATCAGGCCAATCTTCTGGACAACCAGAAAGGCTCGTGACCATATCTGATCTCATCCTGTTACTATTACAACAACAACAGGCCACTCTAGCCCAGATAGTCAGCCAGCAGCAGTCACTGCAGGAGCGGCTTGATGCTTTAGAGCATAGCAACTTGGAGATCGATGACGAATCTCCTAAAGGGGGCTCTGCGGCTCGCAAACTCAATTTCCCTTCTTCCCCTCCCCCCAAAGTAACAATCCCGATTTCGCCGTCTGCGCCAGAGAATCTGGAGAGAAGATTCACTCTCACTCCTTCTACTGACGAGACTGCCTATCCTCGTTCTCTGGGTGCTCATGCTGAACAACGAGATCTCTGTGTCAGCAACGACGGGTTGAAGACAGGCTTAACCCTCAAGGACGTGGAAGCCCTGATCAATGCTCGAGTCAGAGGAGTGACGAGCGGGGCCTCTCTCGATCAATACGCTCAGAAGTACAAAGACGAGGAGGAGACGTCCCCTTTTTCCAAGGAGATCGTCGAATCATATACCCCGTCAAAATTCGTGGTACCAAATTTTTGTTTAAGTTCGATGGGAGGAGAGATCCTATTGACCACCTGACTGACTTCAAGAATGCTATGGCTGTCCGTAATCCGGATGATAATCTCCTCTGTAAAGCCTTCCCTAGTAGCCTGACTGGAGCGGCTGCAAGGTGGTTTCGTAATCTACCCGCTGGGTCGATCAAGTGTATGGCTGATCTCAGTCAGTTTTCATTTACCAGTACATCATTAACAAGAAGAAGAAAGCAGGCGCAGATTCACTCTTCGCCATGCGAATGAAGTCGGCGGAACCCCTTAGAGACTTTATTCAACGGTTTACCGATGAAGTCTCTAATATCGATAAGATCGAAGACTGCACTTGCATAGCGGCCTTCAAGAATGCTATACCCAATAATTCTAAGCTCTATGAATCTCTTGCCCTTGATTGTCCAATCAAGATGGACGAACTGATAGTCCGTGCCTCTAAGTACGGGAGGATGGTGGACGATATTGCAGCAATGACGAGACCCAGAGCACGAGGGGTAGATGCTGTGGAGTGGGGAAGCAAACCCTCCTCGAAGAGAGGGAAGAGACCAAAGTATGAATCATCTTCCAGCGACGAGGAACCACGGTGGCGCACACGACAGAAAAAAGTGGTGTACGTTGAACGACGGGGAGAACCGAACCGACACTCGTTGGGAGTCCGCCAAGATTTAGACTCATCAAGAAGGACGAATCTACGTCCCAACTCCCAACGGCGGGACGACCGTGCCTATCAGAGACAAGAGGAACCCGGGCATAACAAGGAAATGGAGAATCAGACAACAGAAAGACGTCCTTTTGCATCTCGCGCTGGTCAAGTCAACTTCACAGCGAGCCCGGTGACGATTATGAAGACGATGGAAGACAAACCATACTTCGAATGGCCAGCACGGACCGTTCGTGATGTCACCTCGGGACCCAGGGCGCATGAATATTGTCAGTATCACAAGTGCCACGGGCACCTTACAAATCGTTGTCGCATCCTGAGAGAATATCTGGAAAGATTAGTCCGTGAAGGCTATCTGGGAGAATATGTGGACTCTGGAAGAGGAGAATGAGGTATTACGGATCCATCCACTCGATCTCATGAGGGAGAGCCATCTGGTCATATGGGCCCAGGCGGAGAAGCTCCGAAGGGAGTCATAAATGTCATCCATCGCGCTCGAGTACCGGAAGTAGATATTGAGTAGCAGTTCCGAGCGAAGGCAAGGAAGTTATCACACGTGGCAAAAGTTTGTCAGGTGCGATCGACAACGAGGGAAATCGAGCAGGCCCTATCGTTCACTGATCAGGACATGACAACTGTGGTCAGGCCTCACTACGATGCTCTTGTCTTGACTATGCGAATTGGCGATTTTGACATCAGGCGAGTGCTCGTTGACCCTGGAAGTGGGGCAGATATTCTGTATCTCCATGCTTTCGCAAAGATGGGGTTGAACCCGGCAGTTCTCGTTCCTGCACAGACCCCCTTGATAGGATTCGACGGAAGCTCGATGCAACCCGTAGGAGAAGTCATCCTACCGGTCAGAGCTGGACCTATCATCCTGTCCACTCGGTTCTCCATTGTCGACGCGCCGTCCCCATACAATGTCATCTTGGGGCGATGGTGGACTCACGAAATGAGAGCTGTTCCGTCTTCTTATTATCAGGTACTGAAATTCCCTACTCCGGACGGACCAAGTGAAATACGAGGAGACCAGCTGGCATCGCAGAAGTGTGATTATGCCCCACCCGACCTACTCAAATAGCAATTACAGATCGGGTCCGTGGAAGAGAAGAACCCGGGTGAATCGTTGACGAACCACTCTGTTGAACCCACGAAGCTTGTCAACCTTGGGACGGAGAACGAGCCAAGGACGCTACAAATTGGGACCTGTTTGACAACGGACGAAGAACAGGAGTTGATAAATTTTCTGAGGAGGAATCTTGATGTTTTTGCTTGGTCCCACGAGGACATGACGGGTATCAATCCTGAAATCATTTGTCACCATCTCAACGTTGATCCCGTAGTCAATCCGGTTAAACAGAAGTCTCGTAGACTTGCTCCGGCGTACCATGAGGTCGTCAATGAAGAGATTGATAAGTTAATTCAGCACGGGTTCATTCGTGAGGTCCAATATCCAGAATGGATGGCCAATGTAGTAGCTGTTCCGAAGAAGAACGGGAAAGTCAGAGTCTGTATTGATTTTACTAATATTAATAAAGCTTGTCCGAAAGACTTCTTCCCAGTTCCCAGAATTGATAGACTTATCACTGCCACCGCGGGTCACGAGATGTTGTCCTTCATGGACGGGTATTCGGGTTACAATCAAATCCTCTTAGCTGAGGACGATCAAGAGAAGACGGCTTTCATAACGGAGCGTGACCTATTCTGTTACCGGGTCATGCCCTTTGGCCTGAAGAATGCCAAGGCCACTTATCAACAGTTAATGAATCTGATGTTTGGACCCTTGCTTGGTAAATCGGTGGAGGTGTACATTGACGATATCGTTGTGAAAAGCCGAACTCGGGTCTCTCTTGTAGCCGACTTGGCGGAGCCGTTTTCTATTTTACGCACTTTCAATCTGAAGTTAAATCCTGATAAATGTATATTCGGCGTCACCTCGGGCAAATTCCTTGGTTACCTCGTCAGTCAACGGGGCATCGAAGCAAATCCCACGCAAATCCGTGCTCTGATAGATATGCCGGAACCGAAGACAAGGAAAGAAGTTCAAAAACTGACAGGACGTATCGCTGCTCTTAACCGGTTTATATCGAAGTCTTCTGACCGTTGTAGACCTCTGTTCGAGTTATTGAGGAAGGATTCCGTTTTCAGGTGGACAGAAGAGTGTTCCCGATCTTTCGCCGCCTTGAAGACGTATCTAGGCTCCGCTCCGATCCTCTCCGTACCTGAACCTGGTGAAGTGTTGTACCTCTACCTCTCCGTTTCGGAACGAGCCATTGGCTCCATGCTGCTCAGAAGTCACAACGGCGTAGAGAAGCCTATTTATTTCGTCAGCAAAACATTCCACAAGGCAGAATCCAACTATAGCAAAATGGAAAAGGTATGCCTGGCTCTTGTCTTTTCTGCTGAAAAGTTACGTCTTTATTTTCAGGCACATACCATCGTCGTCATCACTACGTACCCTTTGAAAATTGTGTTGGGGCGACCTGAAACTGCGGAACGTATGTCAAAGTGGGCAGTGGCACTCAGCGAGTTCGATATCCAATATCAGGCCCGAACCGCAGAGAAAGGACAGGCCGTTGCAAGCTTCCTGGCCGATTTCCCCGTGGAGGAGGCCGAAACTTCAGTAGAGCCCGACCGTCATGAGCTCCCAGACGATGCGGAGGAGGATACCGTTGTGGAAGACGAGGCGGGAGATGGAACCAAACTGACGATGTGGTGTGGCTGGGTCTTGTATGTAGATGGGTCGTCTAATGTCAACGGTTCGGGACTTGGTGCTGTTCTTGTCAGCCTAGATCATGTTAAAGTACAAAAGCTGACGCGTCTTGGTTATGCTGCCTCCAATAATGAAGCTGAATATGAAGCGTTAATACTTGGGTTGCAAAGTGCACGAGAGTTGAGAATTTCTAAACTCAGAGTATTCTGTGATTCACAGCTCGTGGTGAACCAAGTCAACGGTATCTATGAATGTCGAGATGAACGGATGAGACGCTACGCTGCACTTTTACAAGAACAACGAAAGGCCTTTGATGTCATTGAGATTAAACATGTCCGAAGGGACGATAACAGGCATGCTGATGCATTAGCATACCTCGCCTCTATGATGCAAACTGATGAATCCAAGACAATCCTCATGGAGTATAAGGAATACCCTTCCATTGAACTACAAACACAATGCACGGTGTTATTCGTAAATCAAGTGCCAAGCTGGATGACGGGCATAATAACTTATTTGAAGAATGGAATTCTCCCATTCGACACAAAGGAAGCAAGACGAATACAATATAAAGCTCCCCGTTATACCTTTGTGGATGGGGAACTGTACCGTAAATCCTTTGGAGGACCTCTTTTGAGATGCGTGCATCCTGAAGACGTAGAGAAGATCTTAGCCGAGCTCCACGAAGGGATTTGCGGCATCCATTCGGGAGGACAGACTATCGCTCATCGTGCTCTGGGGCAAGGATATTTTTGGCCATACATGCAAGCTGACGCACAAAAGTACGTACAAAAGTGCAGTCAGTGTCAGCGTCATGCGAAATTAATTCATGCCCCCGCTCAGGAACTCAACATCGTGTCTCAACCTTGGCCTTTCGCTCGTTGGGGACTTAATATCGTAGGACCCTTTCCTAAGGCTCCCAGTAATCTAACTTTTCTGCTGGTAGCCACAGATTACTTCTCCCGGTGGATCGAGGTTGTTCCACTTGCGCGTATTAGAGAACAAGAAGTGAAGAAGTTCTTGTGGGAACATATTGTCTGTAGATTCGGCATTCCGCAATCCATCATTTCTGATAACGGGAAGTAGTTCACAGGAAAACTCATTGCCGACTTTTGCCGAGAGTTGAAAATCAAGCACATCTTCTCTTCTCCTTATTATCCTCAGGGGAATGGCCTTGCCGAAACAGCTAACAAGAACATTTTGAATGCCCTCAAAAGAAGACTGAAAGATTCCAAGGGAAAGTGGACCAGCGAGTTACATAATGCGTTGTGGGGATACAGGACAACACCGCGGAGCCCTACGAACGAGACCCCGTTCTCTTTGGCATACGGGACGGAGGCTGTTATTCCCACCGAAGTCTGCCTGCCAACTATACGTTCCCGAAAGAAGCACGGAGAGGAAGACAAAAACGTCGAATTAATGGCCATTCATTTGGACTTGCTGGAAGAAAAGCGGGAAGATGCTAGTATCCAGATGAAACGGTATCAACAACAGTTACGAAAGGCATACAACAAGAGAGTACGGAAAATGATTCTACAAGTCAGAGATCTCGTTCTTCGAAAAGTCTTCCAACATACACGAGAAGTCAATAGCGGAAAGGTGGGTCCCAATTAGGAAGGGCCATACATTGTGGACCGTGTCGGGAGCCCCGGTGTGTACTACCTTAAAGACCTACAAGGTAATGTAATTCAGAAGTCATGGAACGTCATGAATTTAAAACAATTTTTCTAATAAAGTTGTGTGTTATGAGCGTTTGCTGTGAGCATGTGAACAATCGTTTTTATTTACATATCCAGTACTTGGTAAAATGTTATAGATGTGTTACCACAGCGGGTGCATTTCACACGAACAGGGTACTCACCACGGGACACAGGTGGCTCATACAAAGGAATTGCCATCTGAGCATACTGGTGGCTTATACTAATGGAATGTCCTCTGAGCATGGTGTCCCACCACGAGTTACCACAAGTTCGTCTTTATGAAATGGAATTATAGATGTGTTACCACAGCGGGTGCATTTCACACGAACAGGGTACTCACCACGGGACACAGGTGGCTCATACAAAGGAATTGCCATCTGAGCATACTGGTGGCTTATACTAATGGAATGTCCTTTGAGCATGGTGTCCCACCACGAGTTACCACAAGTTCGTCTTTATGAAATGGACCATTTGTCGAAGTACGTCCGTAGTGTTAATCCGTTAGAGTAACCTTGTAGGTTACCCCCCTTGACAACCCTTGACAACCCCTTATTAGAGTAATATAGTGAATTATATTCGTTATGAGAGGGGTATCCAATCACGAGTTAATTATATGTTATTTGTCTTATTTGAACGAGATGCCTATTCCGGATCGATCGGTTGCTACCCGGTGACCACAAATGGAGATATATATAAAATTTACTAACAGGAGTCGAACATCCGAATTGCCATGAGTACATCCAAAACAAAACATGAAAAGAAGGGGATAGGAAGGAGGAAAGGTCAATCTTCGCCAACTTCAACAACTACGACAGCGTCATCGGGAACGATCGGAACGTTGTCAGCAGCAACAGCGGGATCGGCGGAAGCAGTTTCAGCTGAAGCCTCGGGGAGAACGGGAGATGATCCAATAGGTAACGGGGGTTGCCCCCCTCCTTGTACCTCGAGCTCTTCACCGAGCGGGAACTCCATGCCCACAGCCTCAGAACGAGTGGCCTCGTCCTTCGACTGCTGGGGAGACTCTACCAGCCGTCCCGACTCTCGGAGCTCGTTCATCAGCTCCCTCTCCGTTTCGACCCGATCTTCGGCTATCAGCCGTTCCATCTCTGTCTGGAAGTGGGCTCGAAGAGACTCCGTTAAAGCCTCCTTGGCGGCTTCAACCTCCTTGTCCCTCATGGCCGCGGCCTCCTCAAGCTGTTTGGCCAACGCTGCCTTCTTGGCTTCAGTCGCCTCTAGCCGTTGACAGAGAGTGTTCACGATCTCGTCCATCTCGCTAATCCGAAGGACGGATCTCTCGGCCTGTTCCACCGCCGCCTTCTCTCCCTCCATCGCCTTACGGGCTTCGTCCCGAGCTTTGTCCCGTTGTTTCACGGTCGTGGCAATCATGCCTTTAGCAGCCCGCAGGTTAGCTCTAACGGACATCAACTCGTGGTTCAGCCATTTCACGTCCTCGGCCCCCCTCTTCTCCAGGTCGATGATTTTGTCCCTCAGCGCATTGGCATTACGCCTGTTTTCGACGGTGATTTCGTACATCCCGGCGAGCATGTTGCCCAGCTAAAAAAAAGAAAGGGGGAAAGAGAGAGATGGTATCAAAACAAAAAAAAAAAAAAAAAAAAAAAAAAAAAAAAAAAAACGTACCGTGGCAACAGCTCGACTCGCGGCACTGAACATCACCATCCAGTGCATGTCTCTCGTTGCGGCTATATCCGCTAGGAGTCTCATTGCCAACATCATCGATGTGGCAACGGAGTCGTGCTCCATCGCCGAATGTACGACGGTACGACGAGCATATCCTCGGGGGAAGACGGGATTCCATAGCTCGGCGGGGCCCCCCATGGTAATCCTCTCTCGAGGAGGGGTAGGAATTGGAGGAACAGAAGACGGGGAAGCGGAAGACGAAGCCACGTTTGCGGCTGGTGAGGAGGTAGAGGCCGGGACAACCACAGGGGCAGTAAAGTCGGGAGGAGCAACAGCAGCCGTATCTGCCACAGTAGACGGAGCAGCTACGATAGCCACGGGAGGAGCCTCCGCGGGGATACCACTCCCCTCGCCGAATGTTGCAGCTTGAGTAGGAAACACCCCGGCGGACTCCCGTTCTTGAACCCTCTGGTCGTGCTCCGCCTCTCGCCGAGCTTTTTTTGCCTTCAGGGCTTTGAGAGCTTCTTCCCTCTCTCTTTTCTCCGTCTTCTTATCCGCCGTGGATAGACGGGAGGGACGAGAAGGGCGGGGAGGATGAGTCAGCATCGGAGCCTGTGAGGATTGCCGTGATAAGGGAAGTTGGTCAGCCATGTCTCCCTCTATCTCCTCGTCAAGGAAAGCTATCGGCCCGAGCGGTCTCTGAGGCGGTGGATGAGTTGGTCGGGATGGCTTTCTAGGTAAGGTCCCTGCCTCTACAGCGGACCCTGTCTCTTGAGCAGAGGACGGCGTCCAGGTGACGTAATCGTCCCCTTTATCGATGCGAACTTTCCGAAGCTCGTACTCTTCTTCCGCGGAAAGTTCAGAGAAACGTGGCTTAGAAATCTCTGCAGAAAGAGCGAAACGTTATTAGCCATGTAACAGGAATACGTTTTCAGAACAGACAACGGAGAACGATTCAAAAGTAACCGACCTGAAGTAAATTCGTGGGGAACAGGACGGGCAGTCTCTGCCCTCCAAGCTTCGGAGACCACAAAAGGCATCTCCTTCCAGTCCCGTTCCACATCAGGGAGGTGTGTGATGATATCGGGGATCCTGGGTTTTTGACTCCAGGTGAAGTACGTTTTCTTTCCCTCCTCATCAGCCCCCCGACATTTCACGACATGGCGGAAGTGGAAGACGTGCCTGGCCTCTACGTTGTACCCATCTCTGTTGAACTTGTCCATCAGAGACATGTATTTGTAGAACTTCGGGTGCATTTGCCCCGGGCCAATTTGAAGGAGACAGGACGGAGTCCGCAATGGGACATAAGGGAAATCGAAGTCCAGCCTCGAACTGGGCGAGGTAGACGATAGTGCAGGAAGAACGGTGGTCTGGAAGAACGTCTTCTTCCTTAAAATGAATGTGGACATGAGGGAGAATTTGGTAAAGGGCTCTGTAATGGTCAAGAGCGTATTTGACTACTGTTTTGGTTTTGGGTTTGGAAACGCTGGTAATAACACCGTGAGGGGCACTGCCTGAACAACTGGCTTCATCGGCACTATCTATTCTAACAATTTTGGCAGACATGGTGGCAAACAAGTATAGCAAAAAAATATAGGAAAACGACCACAGAACAAAAGAAGAGGTGGATGGAAGAGGTTAAACTGAACACAAAAGAAAAGAGGAGAATCTTACCAAAAACTGTATATCTAGGAAGCAAGGAGCACAGCAAGAGAAGAGAGAAGAGCAGAGCAGAGCAGCAGACTGTCGGTGAGAATAATTTCCGACAGAGTTGCAGAATGCAAGAATTCAAGCGAAGAAGATGAAGTACCAGGCCTTCAGTATTTATAGACCAATCCATAACTCGAAGGACGATAATGACCTCGATCTATACCGTACGCGTATCCACGCATGCAGACAATGTGAAGGGCAGGATGGTCTTCTGACCGAGTTAAGTAACCGTCGGGAAAAACGAAGCGTCCGAAAGATAATGATGACAGCCTGCCAAACATTTATGAGGTATGACGTTTCGGCACGCGCAATACAGCTGGCACGACGCTACGTCTTCGCGTGCAGAGTACATGACCAATTGTCATTCTGAGGTTAGCAGTATCTTCTCCTCCGTCGTTTCGCTATATTTATGACACTCTGAACCACGTTCAAAGTATCATAAAGGGGCAATTTGTAATGGGTAAATTTCGTAAAACCCCAAGTATGGTAGTAACGAGCTTGTCCTCGGTGTGGTGTTATCGTTTGAGCTCGTTTCCGTTGTCTCTTCGACAACGGGCCCGTTGTCGTATGGACAATGAGAACGTTGTCTACCGAACAACGACCCCGTTATCCCATAGACAACGATCACGTCTTCATTCTGACAACGTGCCCGTTGTCTTATTGTCAACGACCCCGTACCCCAACACGTAATGAGATCCGGTGCTATTTCCCAGCCGCTTGGGACTGATCCTACCTCTATGATGGTAGGTGAGGAACACTGTCTTGGCATTAAATATAGCATTAAATGCCATTTAATGCTAGTCACCTCGGACGAGTTCCTACTCTATGCCTGCTCTCTTTTATATGCAGATACGCGTGCAGTACGAATGACCGAGAGATCTGTCCAAAATGATTATTGAAGTACACATTAGAGATTTGAGGTGTGCATGGTCATCCATGGGTGCCTATGGCCATGGCAGGAGGGGCCTATAAGAACCTGTGAAAAACAGTGTGAAGGGACGGAATTTTTAAGAGCTAAGACCCTCAAACTCTCTGCATTTTTTTTTACTGTTCATCATCTTCTCCACATACTTACTTTACCATCGGAGTACAGGTCAGGGTGCCACACCCTCCACTCCAACCTTCTACCGGTAAACCTGAGCGTGGGAGGAGCTGTTGCTGACGCGTGTCCTTTCTGGTAATTTTCCTTCACAATAATGAAATTTATTACACTTCAGAAGTTATTAAAGAACTTCACCAACTCTTCATTTATCATTAATGAGGTGTTTTGAATCTTGGTTCCATCTCTTCAATTCTCATTAATGAGAAGGATCTTCAATCTTGATTTGTCTCTTTCACAATGGTTGCATTTGTAAGGAGAGAAAATAGGCACACTTAATTATCTTTCATAGAAATGTTATTTCCAGAGAACTGTTGACTTGCATGTTTGACACAATGTTACTTAGTTCACTCGGTTCGAATTTAGGTTTGCAGTTCACATTTCACAGTTCACTTAGTTTTTTAGTTTGGTTTGCTTAACCTATTACCACTTACCATAATAATACATTTAATTAAATATATTAATGTAACCAGTTACCATCATCATACTTGAGATTTGCTTACTTACTTAAGCATGTAAATAAAATATATTTTATAATACATACTATAAATAAATAAGTATATATATATATATATATATATATATATATATATATATATATATATATATATATATATATATATATATATATATATATATATAAATACTTATTTAAAAAAAATCATTAAACAAAGTGTTTTTTGTGAGTGGTTCAAAAACTCAAAGAAAAATGTCATCAAACCAAAGCTATTGGGGACAATAACGGGGTCACTAATTTTCACGAACCAAAACAAAAATGAACCAATTCGCGGTTCGGCATAGTAAGCAACGAAACGGGTAACACTAACATGTTGTAAAACGTGCCTTTTAAAACAGATAATCCTCTAAGGGTCTATTCTCTTGAGGAGACTTAAAACGTCCGACACTTTGCAAGTTTTGTCGAAGGATAATATGCATTTTCTTTTTAGAACGAGATGTATGCTTTTCATCTATATTGGGTTATAATTTCTGTAAGAGTTTAAGCGTAACAAAATGAATGATTTCAAATCTTATAAAAATGGCAAGACTTCAATCTCATGATGGTAAGAATTAATCTTGTTAAAAACCTTGACTCAAATTTCCTACCAACTACCATGATGAAGTGTATAGTATCAAACTTTATAAGTCTCAGTAAAAAAAATGAACCCTAATATTATTTGTGTTTGGGGGAAAAATTTTCTAGAAATTATTTGTAATAATTTTTTCATTGAAACAAACAAAGCCAAAAGGGGAATTGCAAGTGGTGGTCCAAGAACAAAAACAGTCTGAATATCAATCTATGCCATCTCTTGGATACATACAGTGCAGCTCAAATTCCCACTAGCCATTCCGTTAGTCCTTCCCAATGCAGGAATAAGTATATAAGGAATTGGAGAGAATGGGATGGTGCAATATGCTTTCTATCTTGCAAGGTGGTTGAGGATTGTGAGTAAGGAGAGGTGCATCATAAAATATGGGTACCAAATTTCATTACCCACAAGTAGTTCATCTCTCTGTGGCCCAGAATCAGGAGGTGCCAATTCAAGAAAAGCACAACAAAAATGTTATGTAGGTTGAACTAGACCCGGTTTGTTAACTCCCCTGCACCCAAACAGAAGTTTAAAGCATTGTACTGGATTTGGTTACAGGTCCTAGTTCTTAGGGCTGTCAATGGACCGGATCATGATCCGGATCCGATCCGAATCCGATCCGATTAGCCGGATTTTGGACCCTATATGTGATCCGTCGGATCGGATTCGGATCGGATCGGTGGAATCCGATTATAATTGGATCGGATCTGGATATAGGGTGATCCGATCCGATTAAAATCCGATCCGATAATAATAATAATTTTTAATTATTTCAAATATATTATTTAGATTTTCTATGTATAAAATATTAATTTTTAAAAAAATTAACATTAATTAGTATTAATTAAGGTATTATTAGATTTTTTATTATTAAAATAAATTTTTTTTTTAAAAATAACCTTACTCGGATCGGATCGGATCGGATTCGGATTCGGATTGGACGATATATAATCGGATCGGATTCAGATCGGTTACTTCATGATCCGACGGATCTCGGATGGATTCGGATCAGTCAGATTCTTAATCGGATCGGATTCGGATCTAGGCAGATCCGGTCCGAATCCGATCCGTTGACAGCCCTACTAGTTCTTACCAGCCAGACATGACTCGGCGTCAACTTCAACCTCCTCTACCCACCAGTTCAAAACTAGAAATTTCAACCCACGTGTTGGTGCAGTTGGCTAGCAACCTGGTTTGACGGGGTTTGCCCCTACGACCGTGTGTTGGAATCTCGCTCTTTGACTTACCCTAAGAAAACTTTTGAGTTGGCCGGTGTTGACACTCAGAAGACTTAGTCCTTGATTGATGGGTTTGGGATACCCTCCATCTTTAAGGGTTTTGAATTCAAATTATTTATGGCGTGTTTATTTGACGGCCTCGGATTGTATCTGGCGAAGCCCTCTTGGGTTACATAGAATAGGGGATATGTGGATATAAAAATGGGAGAAGTCATTTCATTTTCTCTCATGATTTTGACTTCTCCCCCCACTTGATATCCCTCCCCTCTATCTCCTCACCTTATTATCATGTGTCATGCAGTGGCCCTATGATTTTGACTTCTCCATCACTTACCCCCTTATCTATGATTGGTCGAGATAAGGGATTTCTGGTTGCTGGCTTCGCTAGAGACAATCCGAGGACTTATTTGACTATTAGAAAGGCTGGTTGAGTGGTCTGATATTGATTCCCACTAGTTGATAGTGGTCCCAAATAAATGGGAGTTCGTATGGGCAATAACGGTTTACCAGTCCGAGTCTTACAAAACCCACATTTATTAAGACAGGCTGGCTACATCGCAGATGAGTGTTGTTGTCCATCCGAACTCATAAAATTTTCAAATTCTAAGTTTTAACCGATGAACAAATACAACTTCCGAGGGTGTCGCCCAATGGTCACTTGGACAAACTCTAAGCCTAGAGGTCTCAAGATCCAATCCTGGCTCCCCTCAATAACGGTTGCGTGGGAGGGGGGCTACTTGAAAACAAAAAACGATATTCACTGTTTGGGATTTTTGAAGTTACTAGCAGCAAGTTGGGATACCCTGGAGGGTTTGGGATCCGATCTTTCAAGTAATTTCACGGCATCCAATTAATTGGCCTAGGGTTTGAACTACTGCTAAAGCTTAGGCTAAAGATGGAGTTTGTGCCCCCATCTTTAGCCCCCATCTTTGAAAATTTTGTGAAGTTACAATTTTGCCTTGGCACAAAATTGTACACTAGGCCTAGGGTAAAGGATTTGGGCTCCCTGGAGGCACTAGAAACTTCTCAGGTGGTGTATATTGGGGTGTAAACGGAAACAAATATTGTCCATATTTGAATCTGTTTACTTGGATAATTCTCTCAATAGGCATCAGAGCAAATATAAATAGTAATTTACTATATGTCCTTGACTGTATACGAATTCAAATATCAATATATTGGATAAAATTATACAACATATTATTATATATGCAAATAATATATTAAAACTAAAATAACTTTATAAATATATACTTTTTACATAATTTAATTCATTAAATTATTATTTTTAAAATAACTAAAGACAAAATATTTATTTAGCATTTTAAAAGAAAATTTAACTATATTTTTATACTTTTTAGATATTAATTTTTAATTTTCTTAAAAGTACTCAGATAATTATCTAAATTCATATATTTTAATTGGAGTAAGAAACAAATATTCACAAACCGTTGGATATTAATTTAAATTTAGATAGTTGAATGTATAATGGGATACAAATTCGGAGACCCGCTCCAAATTCGCCCGTTTTGAGAGATATCCCTAGATTCATTACCATTGACTTTCACTCAATATCCTACCTTGTGGAAATTAATATTTGGGGGCATGAATTATGTGAATGTGGCAAATCTTCGCCGGAATTTTTGGATGTTGGGGAAGCTTTGCGACGTTCGGAGGTCGGAGCTGCTGTGGAAGGAGTAGAGCCATGTGGAAAGTCCATATTGGAGGATAACCCAGCAGGTTTATCCCAGACGGTAGAAATTAAAAAGTCGGAAGCCATTTTTTTGAATTCAAATTGCTGTCCTGGCCCCCTGAAAAGTGTATCCCTCGTATTTCGCATGCTAGTTTAATGAAGCTAAAATTGTACACTTTATGCCTTGCAAATTAATTTTCAAGACTGCAACTACTTGTGTTGCGTGGCCTAGGGTTTGTGGTAGAAATTAAAATAAATAATTTCTAATAACTACTGCTAAATTAATGTTATTAATTTCTTCAGCCTATCCAAAAATCTCTGTAATCGATCTGAAAAGGATCTGTGCCAAGGCATAAAATTGACTCTAGGAAGATCCATTAAACTAGCATTTGCAGCCCCACAAGGCCCGTAACCATTCAGATTTGGTTGGTGCATTAATATCAAGATTCAGAAGTGAAATTCAGTAATATATTCAAGCATGATTCTGGGTTTTTTTGGTACATTTTAACAAGCACCTAATTTGAACAACTCCAAGATAGAGCCAATTCCCAAATGTGATTGCTTTGAAGCACTCAGATGAAACGCATCCTCGTGTTCTAAAAGTTATTGGAACTAGTGATGCAGAAAACCAAAGAATATAGCTTGGTCCTAAATTCAACACAAACTTAAAAAGAGAGATTCAATCTGAGGTGATTCGAGTTACCTTGTCTTAGCTTGCTGTTATGCTTATAATGAACCGTAAAATTCGGCTCGGTGATTTCTATCCAACTTCTGTAGAAGCCCCTTTGTCAACGCATGAATTTGATTAGCGAGTGAAGAATGAGAGATGGTGAGGTGAAGGGGTGAGTGGGAGAGTCTCAACGGTGAGGGCTCGTCCCCCTGACACGGAAGCTAAAGTCAGTATATAGTAATATTCACATCCGATCTTTCAAGAGAATCTTCTTTTGGTTTTGAGATATATTTCGTTTAAAATCTCTCCTCATTTTCGTGGTTACCATTTTTACGTCCGGTTTTGGTGTTTGAGCTTGAAATCCTCTTTTTACCTTTTTCCTAACGTCAGATCTTTGAAGCTGTCTGAAATTTCTTCAGATCTTCATGTATTTCACGGCTTGGCATTTGATATTTGTTTGTCTCACATCTAGTTTTAGTCAATGAAACTGCTCTACTTCGAAGCATATCCATTACAGTACACCATTTTAGGATTAGATCTTCAGACTTTCAGAGATTTAGCCGCTTTGCCGTGAAGATCTGACCGGGTTTTACTATCAGAACTCAGAAGTAGTTGCAGTCTTGCAGAAAAGCTAGCCCTATTTTAATTTCTACCACGGACTCAGAAGTAGTTCATCTTCCAATTTTCATATTTGGTTTGCTCTGGCCTGCCAATTGAAATTGGACTTGTGGGATTAATTGGCCATATATCCAGATTGTATATAGATATGTTTAATATGTACTTCTGATAAGCTTGAATACTTACAAACAGGTTCATCCTCTATTTGGTTTTTCCTCTCTTAGAAGATTTGCACTTCTCGTCATATTGATTTTTTTAATGTTTTATTTATTCTAATGTACTATTTCAGGAAAAAAAAATTTCCCTCTTATTTTTGTTTTTTCTCCTAGTGGAACCACCATTCGTATGTTTAAATTTAATATAATATTTATAACTGCATTTATCACCCTGCAATCAACTAATTGGACACCCAACAAGGCCTATCACTTGCTAGGTTCAGATGATGCGACATGTGGGACCATCTTTTCATAGTTAGAGAAGTATCCATTTGGATAGTTACCGAACCCAGGATTTGCTTGTGGAGTTTGAGAAGTATCCTATAGGCTAGAGAGAATGCCAGCAGCTTCATTACCCACCTTATTTGTGATGGGTCGCTGACTGATTTGTGGTTGGAGCCATGACATCCGATGGTGTTATTGTGGATCAAGTTGGTAACCAGGTTGTTCACGATGAAGGATCATATCGAAAAGCCAAGTTGAGCTGCTTGCGGTCTAGTGGTGAATGGCAGCCTCCCTTTTCTCATTCCACTCGGTTATGCCAAGCGTAGGCTGAGATTGGAGGCATTAGCATCCAAAAAGGGTTGGAGGGTGCAACACAATAGGGCTAGCTTAGCTTTTGAGTTTGTTGTTTTCAAGTAGCCCCCATCTTTAGCAGCAAGTTGCAAGGCTGGACTAGGGTATCCCAACTTGCTGCTAAAACTGCTACTAGAGGGTTTGGGATACCCTCCATCTTCGGTGTGAGCTTAATTTGAGCTCGAATTATTTGGCTTGAGCTTAGCTTGAAGCCTTGAACAAACTTGATCGAGCTCGAGCTCCGTTTGAGCTCGAATTTTATTTAAGCCGAGCCGAGCTTGGGTTGGCTCAAGCTTGATTAAAGGAATTATTTTATTTAATTTTATATGATTTTAATTAAAATATTTATTCATAAATCATAATACATCAAACCACATAAAATTAATGGATTCATATATGAAAATAAGATTTGGAAGTAGTCCTTTAGTCTAAAGAATAAGAGTTATAATTAGATGAAAGTTTATGGTTCAATTTTTTTATTCTTATTATTATTTCCTAAGCTTATTAATTATAAATTATTATAATTTATAATAAAGAAAGTTTAAATATTAAATTTGAATTAATATAATAATATTACCCAAAATATTGTGTATATATACCGAGCAAAATCAAGCTCAAGCTGAGCCAAGCCCTAAACAAGCCAAGCTTGAGCTTAGCTTGTTTATACATTAATCCTGAAATGCTAGCTTGAGATTCGCTCAAACGAGCTGAGTTAAGTGGAGCCGTCGAGATAGCTCGGCTTGAGTGCAAGCCTAATTAACAGTGTAGGAAAAGTCAAAGAGAACTACAATAGGCCGTCTTATAATTAATATTTTATAACTTAATAATCTTAATAATTAATAAATTTGTAATGAACCAACTTGCTTCCATAATGTATAATTAATAATCTCTTATACTTGCTATTTAATAATTTTTAAAGAAAGTTCTAGTATATTATTAATTAGGACTTTGCTACTGAGACCGCAAAAGGCCCCGGACCACACCGAGACCGTGCTTGTGAAGCATGGATCTCAAAATTTCATTAAATCTGTTTTTGAAATTTTGAGATCCGTGCATCACATGCACGGTCTCGGTGTGGTCTCGGCCCATTGGGGTCTTACTAGCATTTTCCTATTAATTATAAGAGATGTTTTTATACTATATTAATACATAGATATATGAATCTTATAAACACTTTATGATGATTTAGGTATTAGGAAAAGAAAATGATAAAATTATTTTAGATATCTTGGATATGTATAATAAATTATCATATTTATGGTGTATAGTTCTAAATATTTTAGAAAGAAAAAACCAAAAAACTCATTTCATGAGGACTTCAAAATAATTAACAAAAATTAAAGGGATAATCTCACGACAGAGTTCAAAATGAATTTTTCTCAAAATAAATGATATTTTTTATTCACTTTAAAAAAGTGGTTAATTTTACCAAACTGAAATTACTATATACTGACTGACTGTATACATTTGTATCTACATGAAACTTATATGGAAAATACAATATATTCTAAAGAAATCATGAAAAGAAAATTTTTGATGGACTAATATATTGATTTTTATGTATAATATTCTCTTATAATTAATATAATTTATTTCCACAAAAGTTATTAATTACAAGAGAGTCTATTGTACTGTTTGGTGTAGACCGAAATCAGTTACAAATATCCTCAATTCGCTGTAATATATTTCAAGAAAACTGAAAATAAATTAGTGTAAAGACAAATGCTCTATGAAAACTACTACCATGTAACGCCGACAAGAAGAAAATCAGTTCCTGGTCGCTACCATCATACTCTCCCTCGTTTTCCACTTGCCGGCATTCAACTCCGAATCTGACCGGCAACATCTTACTCCGGCAAAGCGGGCAAGTGGCGGAGTCGTGTTGGAGCCACTTGTCCAGGCAATCCTTGTGGAATATGTGATTGCATTGCAGCTCTCTTATTTTTTCGCCTTCCTGGAATTTGGATAAACACACTGCACATTCGATCAACTCCTGTGTCAATTTGCTCCTACATTGAATTGTGGGGATCTGTTTTTCAACCAATGATAGGTGGCCACGTTTGTGGGAGCTTCGCAAACTCCAGGAGGTGGATCGGATTAAGGAAAGTATTTGAAGAAGAATCAAAGAGAAGAAGGTGATGGTCATGAAGTTAAGGTCTGAGAAAAATTCAGACAAAGCTTCCATTTTTTGGTTAAGTAGTCTAGTGGAGAAGAATAGGCAGAGAATTTATATAAAGAGAGAGAAATACTTAGACACAAACTTCCTTCATTGTAGTTATAGTTGGGAAGTGTGTCATAATTTTTCCTGTCCACTTTTGAACCTGTTGATACCACCTATGTTTGGCTACCAAAAACGAAAAAGAAAAAGTAAGAAGAAAAAAAAAAAAAAAAGGTTGGATGAGTGGAATACCTAATTATTAACAGGATTTTTCTTTATCAAAATAGGCCCAAACTTTGTGCAAACCTTCCAAATAAACTCTAACTTTTCAATGTGACAACTACACAAGAGTGGTGCAATTAACATTGATTTTGGGACAAGAATGCCCCTTTCACTACACAAGAAAGGGGCAAGACAAATTGTCTCGCTCTGACGTTCTCTGTACAATGGTGGCTTCATTTGTTCTAACCCCATTCACTTTGCTGCTCTCTTCATTTAGTGTGGATCATCTATTCTAAAGGTATGAGTTCATCATTAACATGGAAATGAACTCTAATTCTTGTTGTTGCTCATTTAAAACCACTCAATCCATGACTCTCTATCGTTTTGTTTAGTACCCATTTGGTGTGAATCTACCAATTATTTGTTCTTTTTCTTTCTCATATATTGGAAATTTATATTGGAAAGCTCCTTTTAGACTGCCTTCCAGCTGAAGAGTCTAACCCATATCACTACAAGACTTTGGAAGAGAGTACTCTGACCCTTTAAAATTCAACGATTGCTCTTCATCTGCATACCTAAACATACCACAAAATGCAACATAATCCAGAGAATCCTGCCCCGGCCCCTTTCCCGAAAGGGCTTTCGGCCATACAAGGAGAATCTCTTACTTTTGTCCCAAACACCATCATATGATCACCCTTTAATGTGATGTTTCATCTCTTCTTGTCCCAAAATCAATGTTAATGTTAACTGCACGTGTAAGCAGTACACGTGCTTAGGCCTATAAAAGTTAAGTTGAAATGTCAGGGCTTATTTCGAAGGTTCGCATAAAGGTGGGGCCTTTTTTGGTAAAAAAAAAAAACCCCATTATTATCCACACTGACTTCAAATTCTCTCAAGTTATAACTGGACTTATTGGAGTCCGATTTTGCCCTTGGGTCACCACTTGTCCCTATTGACACCCCTTAACTGTGGTTAAGATTCACTCACCCCTAGGATTCACCCACCTATCCTTGGTTTTTAGAAAAAAAATATCAGAAAAAATTCAACCACGATTAAAATTCACTTACTCATAAGGTTAAATGAATTTCAAATTTTTTTTCTTCTAAGAACCAAAGATAGGTGAGTGAACATTAAGAATGAGTGAATCTTAACCAAAGTTATGAGATGCCAATAGGGACGGGGCATAATCGGGTTACAACTTGAGAGAACATTGAGTCTATCCACAATGGAGGATTTAGGTATGCTTTATTTATGAGACGAAATCCTCTAAAGTTATAACCCAACTCGGGGGAGTCCGGTTATGCCCCTGAGGTCGCCACGTGTCCTTTTTGACACCCCTTAACTGTGATTAAGATTCACCTATCCCTAAGGAACACCCACTTATCCTTGTTTTTAATAAAAAATTAATTTTTTCAACACTGGTTAAAATTCACTAACTCCTACGGTTAAAAAAAGTAATATTTTGTTTTTCTAAAAATCAAGGATAGCTATGTGAACTCTAGGGATGAGTGAATCTTAACCACAGTTAATGGGTGTCAAAAGGGACACATGGCGACCTCAGGGGCTTAATCGGACTCCCTCGAGTCCAATTATTAATAGATAAAGATACCAAATAACACCAAAAATTTTCAAGAGTCCTAAATGGACTCTTTCCTTTATTCACAAGGAGTCCTAACGGGACTCTGTTTCCTTCATTACTCATTCTCATTGTTGTACACCAACCATATTTTCTATTTTGAATATCCACTGTAATCTTGCATTCACCTATAATACAAACCACCATACCTACAAAAGGTGTGCAATTCATCTTCTTCTCTGCTGTTTTCATAGTGTCATAGGACACCACTAAACCTTTGATGCTACTCTAGATCTGTTCATTCTCTTCATTTCTCTTCTTCTCTTCCCTTCATCAACTCCAAGTTTTGATGCCACTCCAAGTTCAGCCTCTTCCCCATCAACAGTAGCCAATACTGAATATCCTTTGACATTCTTCCTAAACTGACTGAACATCATGGATATTACTTAGTTTGTTGCTGGTGAAGGAGGATTCAGTAAGATTTATTTCTATTTGTGGAAACTCCATTTGTAATAGTTGTCTTTCTTGAAACCCTTGTATTTTTATTTAACTGAGGGGCTCTCATTGTGAGACCTATGAATAAGATATCACTACCCTCCTTCACCCGTGGAGTAGGCTTCTTTCCGAACCACGTTAATCCCTTCTTCTCTTTGCGATTGTTGTTTTATTGTATCAGAGTAGGTTACTGTTGGTTATTAAAAAAAAAAAAAAAAAAAAAAGGTAAGATCATCATTTGGAGACTCACTGGGTGTCTCCAATTCTTGATTGCCATTTAAAATCTTTGCGTCTACCATGAAGAGGATATCATAAATTTTTTGGGACCGTCCACAAGGAAGTGGAGGTCTGCAACGAAGAGATCTGTGGTGAATGTTGTTAATATTTAACAACTATTAACCATTGGATCCTCCTTTGTTGTCTTTGGATATAAACCATTGGATCTTCCTTTGTTGTCTTTACTAAAATAAGGACAGCTTTGTGGGTTTATTTTCAAGTGTGCCACTTTGCATTCATATAGAGGAGAAGACCAGCTTTGGTTCTTTCATTGTTGTGGATATGATACGGGACATATTTCGGGATTTATATTCAGCTTTGCCATCAAACAATTGCATACATATTTGTGGCTTCATCTCAGTTCCGCGGCTCTCTAGTTTGGTGAGATCTATCCTTGCTTCCATTTTTTTTGAGTTGCTTTGTTTATGGTAGAAAGTGACATTAACTGCAGCATGAAACTTTCTTCAAGTCTACTGAATGGATTGAATTATGTCCCTTGGTCTAGAGCTGTTTTTTTATCTCTTGGAGGCAAAATCGAAACTAGGGCATATCAATGGAAAAACCAAAGCTCCTAGTTTGGATGATCCAAAGTTTGAAGGATGGGAATCAAACGATCAATTGGTTATGTCTTGAATTCTTAACTCTATGGAGCCTACGATCGTTGAATTATTCATCTTCTTTGAAGCTACTAAGGACCTTTGGGACTCAGTTAAGGATCTGTATGGTCATCAAAATAATGCTGCTCAAATTTTCCAATTAAAACAAGAGATTACTGAATGTAAACAAGGAGAAAACTCTTTTACTGAACATCTTGAAAAACTGAAAAGTATGTAGGATGAATTAACTTTATATTACCCACCTACAACAGACCTTAAGACTCTACAAAAAAATGCTGAGCAAGATAAAGTGTTTCAGTTATTACCCAACTTGAAACCTGGATATGGACATATTCGAAGTCAAATTCTGATAGGGTTAGAAGGGCCCTCTCTTTCTAGTGTCTGTGCCAGAAGAAACCAGAAAACAGGTCATAAGTGTTGAGTCTAAAATCATTCGTCCGCACTCTGAATCTAGCGCTCTAATGGTCGACAGAAAGAAAGACAATAAGAAACAATTTGGTAATACTGGGAGGGACCAAATATTTCTCTCAAGGTCGTGGGAAAGGACGTCGTTGTGATTATTGTAATAAGATTGGTCATACTAAAGATAGATGTTGGATTTTTCATCCCTATTTGAAGCCTAAACTTGATAAGATGGCCAATAATGTCATATTGGATACCGGCAGTGTCACATTGGATACTCTTATTTCACATGGGTGCGCAACTAGCTAAGCTTCTCCAACAACTCAGTAAGCCTGAATTTTCAACCTCAGAACCTTCACCTTCTACCCGTGTCTCAGGTAGTCGGAAAGCTTTTTTATCATCTGTCTCTAATAACTGTACTTAGATTATGGATTCTGGTGCCACAGATCACATGGTTAATGATTCAGACTATTTACTCGATTTTACTTCCAACTATGATAAGCAAACTGTTTCGGTTGCTAGTGGGACTTCAGTCCCAATTCAAGGTCAAGGCACTGTTAGTATTTTTCTTGACTATCCTAGTTTAGAGGCTCTTTACATCCCTTCATTTCCTTCAAAATTATTATCTACCAAGAAACTCACTAATACCCTAAATTGTGACATTATTTTTTTCCCACTTCCGTGGTGTTTCAGGATTGAGTCACGGGGAAGAAGATTGGTGAATGCATCTTCTCACATGGGCTGTATGTGCTTAATCAGAAAAATCAAGCAATAAATGTTGACTCCACTAAAATTTTGTGTTTGGCACAAGTGGCTAAGGCATTCGTCTGATCGCTCCTTGTCTATAATTTTTCCTACAGCATCTCGTAATCCTTATGTAATGATCTTGAAATTTATTTCCTATTTCTAAGGGTAATTCAGTAATATCCTTGAATAGGGGTAAGATAATAATTTATTTTTCGGTTAACCTCAAGTAATTAACTATTTAGAAGTAAGAATGAATTTGAGAATAAGAATAAGTTTATTGGGGTTAGTTAGAACCTATAAACAAACAAGGGCCACTAATGGTGTTTTGGTAACTAAGAAATAGGGTTAATATATATAGAACATGATAAACCTAATCCTCATAATTTGCTAAACTGAAATTCTGGAGAATAGAACGTGGGAGAGAAAGGAAAAGAGGGCTTCACTTTGGTAGAGCTTTCAAGCGCCCAGATTGAGATTCGAGGATTGGAGATTTGAGTTTTATCCCTTGTGGTGATTTGATCCTTCAAGATAAGCATGTTCGGGTAAGATTCAAGTATTAAAAGTCTGAGATTCAAACCTTTGAGGCAAGTGAATACTCCCCTAGAGTTAGGGTTTTCCATTATAAGTTTTGTCTTGAGTTTATATAAATTTATTAATATTTATGTGATATCTAGGATAGAGATCTATGCATATTGAAGTATAATGCATAAAAAAATGTTTGAAAGGAAATTATAAATTGAAAGAACAATGGTGGGTAAATTAACACGGGTTTCGAGGGTTGAAAAATCAAGAAAAATGGTTCAAAAAGTTGAAAAAAATCGAAATATGGGGTTTGGGCTGGCATTTCCCAGCCAAATTGCTGACACCAATCGATGGGGGGCCTTGGGCTGATTGATTGGTGGTCACTGATTGATAGCAGGCGACCCGTCGATCGATCGGTAGCGTCGTTTTGGGTGTTTTGCAATGGTTGTTTTGGGGGCTGTATTTAATTGAACAAAATAAAAAAAATGAGAAAAATAATTAAATAAATTAATAAAATAGGTTATGAAATAAAAAGAATTAAATAAATTACATAATGAATGACGAAATAAAACAAAAGAAAAGAAGGATGATATATGATTTAATTATTTTATTCTTTGTAAAATAATTAATTTGGAATGGTTGGTATTGTGAGCATATTAGATAAATTGTATATTCTCTTTATTTAGAATGACATATTTAAAGAAATCTATTTAAATTATTATTTAGCATAATTGTAGTTGTTTTAGCTTGGCAATATTATGTCATCTTTATTATGATGGTATGAGACACCATAATAAAGAGTGTGGTTAATAAAATAAAAAGGAGAAAGAACAAGGGATGACAAATAGAGAATGAGAGACTCTCTAGGTCTAAAGTTTGAGGGAGAACTTTGTGTAATCCCATTGAGAAGTTACGTGCCTCTTAAAGTGACTACCTTAGGTGAGCTACGTGTAAACCTAAGGGTCCCTGAATAAGACCATACAAAATTAATACTATTGTCAATAGGTGAACTACGTGTAAACCTTATTGACAGAAGAACTGTGTAAACTGATAAATTAAATGATGCATATTTATATCCGTTGTTCATTGTTTTATTTATCATAATTGTTGCATGTTGTTGTATTCTCTTGCTGAGCCGAAAGCTCACCCTTGTTATATTTATTGATTTTTTACCTGAATGACCTCAGGGAAATAGTCAAGAACTTAGTTAGCTGTTAGGTTTTCTTTTCAGAACTTTATTTAGTATTTTTCAGTTGAGGTAGAGTGTCATTAAGTGAGGTTTTAAATGAATTCAGTTTTTAAGTTCATTTACTCTTGTTAGTTTAAACTTAATGCTAGAGATAGGCATTTGTTAATGATAATTTATTTAAATTAAATTCTATTACCTCGGGATTTGTTCTAGGTTCACGCCTTGGAATCTGCACGCCTTATTCCAGGTCTCTTAATTTCAAATGCCGAACAATATTGGTCTCATGGTGTCCTTGCCTTTGCTTACTTGATTAACAGACTCCCTAGTCGTGTTCTTGGCTATAAGTCTCCTCTTGAAGTTCTCAAAAATCGGAAAATTGATCTTTCACATCTTCGTATTTTTGGGTGACTTTGTTATGTTCATGTTTCTTTATCTCATCGAGATAATCTTGATGCCCGTGCTATAAGATGTGTGTTCTTTGGTTACTCTTCCACCCAAAAGGGATACAAATGTTATGATCCCGAAAGTAAAAAACTTTTTATATCTAGAGATGTTCATTTAGTTGAGACCAAATCCTTTTTTAGACTCCAATCTAATGATGTCAATGGAACTCGGTCCCAAGGAGAGTGTTTTACTAACATGGTCCCTCTTCCAACTGTTGGTCCAATTGTTAGCCCTAACCCTACCTCTAGCCAATGCCCATAACAGGTTGTTGTGCCTCCATCAGTCATCCAAAATGAAGAAGATGCCTCACCTGAAGTCCTTATAATGACTGCACCTGAAGCCTCTCAGCGTAAGACAACTAGAGTTTCTAAACCCTTGCTAAGCTGCAAAAACTTTTATACCTATCAAGCTATAACCTTTCCCATTCAAAATCACTTGACCTACAATAATGTGTCTCTATCACATTTAGCCTTTTTAAGCTCTATCTCCAATTAGCCTAATAGTTTTCAGGAAGTCAATGCTCTACCAATGTGGAGAAAAGCCATGGATGAGGAATTTCTGGCTCTCAACAAAAATCATACATGGAAAATTGTTAGATTACCTAAAAGAAAGAAAATCGTGGGATGCAGATGGGTGTATAAAATCAAGTACAACAATGATAGGACTGTTGAGAGGCACAAGTCTAGATTAGTAGCAAAATGTTTTTCTCAAACCTATGGAGTTGATTATAAGGAAACTTTTGCCCCTGTTGCAAAAATGAATACGGTTCGAATCCTTCTATCTGTTACTATTAATTATGATTGGTCATTGTTTCAAATGGATGTTAAAAATGCCTTCTTACATGGAGATTTGGAAGAGGAAGTCTATATGAGTCTCCCACCGGGACATCCTCAGGAATCTCAAATGAACCCAACTTGTAAATTAAATAAGGCCTTATATGGTCTTAAGCAATCTCCTAGAGCTTGGTATGCAAAACTGAGTTATGTTCTTATGGGAAGTGGGTTTAGTTGAAGTTCAGTTGACTCCTCTTTATTCATTAAACAAAGTACTGCGAGTCTTACTGTTGTCTTGGTATATGTGGATGATATTGTTATTATAGGGGATGAAAGTCAAGAAAATATTATTAAGTTAAAGTCTCTTCTTCATAGGAAATTTACTATAAAAGATTTGAGAACTTTAAACTACTTTCTAGGTATGGAAATTGCTCATTCAAAGAAAGACTTATTTTTTAATCAAAGAAAATATGTCCTGGATTTACAGTAGGAAACAGGAAAATTGGGTGCAAAACCTGCTGAAACTCCCATTGACAGCTACAATAAACTTGGATTAGATGGGGAACTCTTGGAGAATGTCCATCAATTTCAAAGATTGGTTGGAAGATTGATTTATTTGACTATCACTCGTCTAGATATTACATATGCAGTTAGTCTAGTTAGCCAGTTTATGCATGCTCCAAGGATTAGTCATATGAATACAGGTAACAGAATTCTTTATTATTTGAAGGCCTCACCTGGTTGAGGAATATGGATGCAGAAAAATGGTCATACCAAAGTCATAGGTTATGCTGATGCAGATTGGGCAGGAAGCCCAGTTGATAGACGATCTACTACTGGGTATTGCACTTTTGTTGCAGGTAATTTAGTCACTTGGCAAAGTAAAAAAAAAAACCGTTGTTGCTCATTCTAATCCCGAGGTTGAATATAGAGCCATGGTGTCTACCACAAGTGAATTAACATGGATTCAGGCTCTCTTACGCGATTTGGGAATCAAGAATTCTCTACCAATGGATATGTTCTGTGATAATCAATCTGCCATACACATTGCTTCCAATCCAGTGTTTCATGAAAGAACCAAACATATCGAGATAGATTGTCATTTTGTTCGAGAGAAGGTACAAGCCAACTGTATCCAAACTCCATATATTCATAGTGAGTATCAACTGACGGACATTTTTACCAAGGGATTTCTTTTAGCAAAGTTTCATGAGATCTTATCCAAGTTGGGCTCGATCGACATCTACACTCCAACTTGAGGAACGTTGCTAGTGAAGGAGGATTCACCAAGATTTATTTCTATTTGTGGGAACTCCATTTGTAGTAGTTGACTTTCTTGAAACCCTTGTAGTCTTATTTAACTGAGGGGCTCTCATTGTAAGACCTATGAATAAGGTAACTCTACCCTCCTTCACCCGTGGAGTAGGCTTCTTGTCGAACCACGTTATTCCCTTCTTCTCTTTGCGATTGTTGCTTTACAGTTCTTATCCGTCAAACTTGATGAACTGAATTATCTCCTCCCCATCCTTGTGTCACATGACCACTTTGGCTTCGTTGATGGCAGCATTCTTACTCCACCAAGTTGCCTTGATAATGGAACACCAAATCCAACATTCTCCTATATATTGCCAACGTACCGACAAGTACATCATGAGCTGTCTCAACACAATACTGATCGAAGGTATTCTTGCCCAAATCATTGGTCTCACTACCTCTAAGCAAATTTGGGAGCTTCTATCATTCACATTTACGCTGCAATCTAGAGCACAAATGATAGTTCCGACTCAAACTTCATAAACTTTAGAAGGGAACCACCACATGACTGCATTTCTCAATCAAATTAAAATCATTGCTGACTCACTTGCTACTTTCCAATATCGTGTTTTCGACCGCGGTCTAGTTATCTATGCTTTGAGAGGTCTTCCACTAGAATATGAGTCTTTTGTGACAACAATAACAAATCGTTTGGAGCCGATTTACTTTTTCTACACTCCGAAGTCGGCTCCTCATACATGAACAGCGCATCCCCCAATTTTCTCCCCCTACCAACAACCCTGATGGGGCAACTATAGTTCTCTTCCCTCAATGCCAATCATATTTAAATACACCAGGTCGTGGTTGCTCCAATGGCATTCTAGGGGCTGGTCCACGTCCTCAACAACATGGCTCGGGCCGTGACCAATATTCTTGCCAAATCTGTCACCTACACAGTTACTCTACCATCAATTGTCGATAGTGATGCAATCACACCTTTCAAGATGTAAATCTGCACCAATCCTTTGATGCCATGCAAATCAACCAGCCTATTGACTGTCATTGGTATCTTGACACAGGTGCTACGAGTCATATAATGTATAATAGCTCAATTCATCACCAAGCTACCGATTATGTGGGTAATAATCAAGTTATTGTTGGAAAGGGCTCTTTCTATTTCGTAAGTTGGTAATTCCTCTCTTACCACCCCTTCTTCTAAACTTCAATTAAATTCAATCTTTCTTGTTCGTCAAATTCAAAAGAATTTGTTGTCGATAGCTACTTTCACAAAAGACAACAATTGCTCATTCACATTCTTAATTTCCTTGGGGTTTCTGTATTAAGGATCTTCGCACAGGGACTCGTCTTCTCGAGGGGAGGACTAAGGAAAACTAGTGCCTAAGCAATTTTAGTAATTATATGGCACTCACATCTAACACAACGACCTCCAAAACATGGCATCGCTGATTGGGGCACCGTTCTTCTAGTATTTTGCGAGTTCTATTTCAAAATAACTCTTTGGATTGTACTATGAATAAATATGATTTGCTTTGCTCCGATTACAGGCTATTTAAAAGTACGTGTTTGCTATTTCAAAATAAGTGTTTGGATTGTACTATGAATAAAGATGAATTTCTTTGCTCTGATTACAGGCTATTTAAAAATACGCGTTTGCTAGCTATTTCAATTATTCACCCAGCATAGTGAAAAACCTCTTCATATTGTTTACAGTGATGTTTGGGGTTCGACACCCATTGCTTCTTTATTTGGCTACCGTTTATCACCTTTATCGATAATTATAAGTTGATACACTTGGATTTATTTCATGAGACATAATACAAAAAGTTTAAGTTGTTTTGATACCTTTAGGCAAATGTGTTTAAGAGGAAGATTATATTTTTGCAATCTGATGGGGGGTGGTAAATATGTTAGCAAGGTATTTTATTACTTACTCACCGTTCACGGCATTTAACATGGTTGTTCATTTCCTCACACCCCGCAAGAAAATTGGTAATACACTTTTATTGTAAAGTGGTTTCTCCAAAGGATTTTGGTTTGAAGCATTCAACACTACCATATACTTAATAAATTGGCTACCCACAGTTTTCAAAATTGGTCCCCCATGAAGTTTTGTTTGGATCCTACCCTTAAGGATTTTTGGATGTGAGTGCTATTCCTTTCTTGGTGATTACCGAAAGGGCAAAGACAATTTAAGCCCAAAGTCTACTCGCTACATCTTCCTTGGTTATAGTTCCTTGCACAAAGGGTTTCGTTGCCTTGACTCGACTAATGAAACCTGTTTTCCATCTCTTGAATACAGTTCCATGCCTCCTGCTCCATCACTATGCTTGGTTTCCCTTCCTAGTGTCATCAACAACCTATCCGTGCCCCCAACAGTTGGTTGCCCACCTACCTATGTTGTGTTGGATCAGGAACATGTGGCCCTTGATCACTCTCCACCTTCATTTGTGTCTCTGAACTTGTCATTTGCTACCAATGATATAGTAGTCCCAACTACACATGATGCTAATGGGTTTTTTTGTTCTCTTCTCCAACCAAGTTTGCTGCCACCAAATGATATGTTACTGCCGCCACCATCATGTCCAACTGCTCCACCCCCTAGTAGATCTGCCAATATGTATCCACATCAGCCATCCAATTACGAGTTACTCTCAATAATGGACACATACCTCTTGCAACCAGCTCACTTACCACCGTAACCAGATCCTCAACTGACGTTCGCACCATCTTCATCATAGATTCACCCAATGACCTTGCGGCTATGATGGCACAACCAAGCCTAAATCTTAGCTTGCAACTCAGCATCCCCTCACTCTCACATTCTTATCTCAATGCCAGAAAGTTGTTGCGGAGCCGAACTCAAGCCCTCAAAGATCATCGTTGGAAAGATGCAATGGTTGATGAGTTCAACGCGCTTTTACGCAATCAAATATGGTCCTTATATTCCTCATCACCTCCAAAAAAATCTGGTTGGCCGCAAATGTGTTAACCGCATCAAGCATCGTGTTGATAGGTCAATTGAACGCTATAAGGCTCACATTGTCGCCAAAGGCTTCAACCAACAACATGGAGTGGACTTTGATAAAACCTTTAGTCCCGTAGTAAAGCCCACCACTATTTGGATTGTGTGGTCCATCGCTATGGCCAAGAACTGAAGCTTACGACAACTTGATGTTTAAAATATCTTTCTTCGTGGAAAACTTGGCGAGGAAGTGTATGTTGAAGTTTTGTGAGTATTGTGAGTTTAAAACAAAAGTTTTGTGTAAAGTTTTAGTCCCACATCGGAATATTACAAGAGAGTAGAATGGGTTATATATGTTTTCTTATCTAGTATGGGTGTGTTAAAAGGAGATGGGCTTAGCCCTCGCGCATGTGGGGGCCCAAGGAGTGGACCAAAGGCTTCCAATGGGAATTTGGCGAGCCGGGCCGAAAACCCTTCATGTGCGCGCGTTGCGGGTCACTTCCTGCGTGATATATCAAAGACACACACACACGCGTGGCCGGTCGGGTCGGGTCGCGCGCGTGGTCTCTTGATGGTTTTTTATTTCCTCTTTCTTTTAATATTCCTAATTTCTTTTATTACCGTTTTATTACAGTTTGAGAGTAATTAATTAGCAATTAATCTTTCAGTTTTAGAGAGATTTATTTTCCTTTATTGGGTCTTAAATATTTTTCTTTCTGTTAGAATAGGAATAGTCTTTTGTTTCTCTATTTAAATAGAGTTTATTCTTTTGTCAGACACAGAAATTATCTCTTTTGGCTTCATACGAAATTGGTTTCTCTTCTAGTTTTCGCTTTTGAATCAGTCGAGTTCGCAGAGATCATTAGAGAGAGGGTGCTCCTTTTCTTTTGATATTGATCGTTGAATCCTGGGGGTGTCCGCCAATTTATCCTACGAGCATCAAGGTCAAAGAGGATCCAATAGGGGCGATTTTCACCTTAAGCCACGCCTCGATTCCGGTATACTGACAAATTTCTGTTCGTGGAATTCTTATTTTCAGATCTACTCTTACAGTCTAACTAGTTCTCTACTTGCTGCGCTACGGTGATCGGTAATACCTTCATCATTATATATTTAAATTGCATACAAATATTCCAACAATCTTAAGGTGAAAATATTCTGTCTGTACTCTTCACAAATTTTTCGTTGGAATTACTGTGTACGCATTTTTAAATTATGATGAACAACTCTGAGAAACCTGTTCCTTTTGATGGAAATAATTTCAAAAGGTGGCAACAAAAAATGTTCTTTTATTTTAATACTCTGAAATTAGAACATGTCCTATCTGATGTTAGAGGTTATGAGAATGATCTTGAACCTGCTAGATCATTAGTCAAAGAAAAATGGGAACATGCTGATTACTTATGTAGGAATTATATTTTGAATGGTCTGATTCCTTCAATATATGATGTTTACTGTAAAGTAAAAACTTCTAAGGAATTATGGGACATGTTAGAGAAAAAGTACACGACTGAAGATGCGGGAACTAAGAAATTCGTAGTTGGGAGATATTTTGATTATAAGATGTTAGATGAGAAATCTGTCATTTCTCAAGTGCATGACTTACAGATTATTGTTCATGAAATACTAGAAGAGGGTATGACTATTAGTGAGGGATTTCAAGTGGCTGCTATAATAGAAAAATTACCTCCTTCTTGGAAAGAATTCAAGAACCTGTTAAAACACAAAAGAAAAGAAATGACACTCGAAGATCTAATTATTCGCCTTCGAATAGAGGAGAATAGCAGGATTTTAGAAAGTAAAGAAAAAACTGCAGAATTAAATTCCAAGGCGAATTTAATTGAAGGGATGTCTAAAAAGAGGCATGATAACAGGTCAAAGGCTACGGGTGATTCTCATAAGAAGCGAAATGAGAAAACAAAATTTCAGAAGCCGACTTTTAAGAAGGCTTTTGGTGACTGCTTTATTTGTGGGAAGCCTGGACATATTGCCAGGAATTGCAGACTCCGTAAGTTTGGAACCCAAGACAAAAAATCTCATGGACTTGCTCAAGCTCATGTGGCAGAAACAGAAAGTTTTTCTGCAGTTATATCCGAAGTCCACCTTGTGAGTAACATGAAGGATTGGTGGGTGGACACTAGGGCCACCAAGCATATCTGTAGTTACAGAAATGCTTTTTCTTCCTACGAGATAGTGGATAAGACTGAACAACTCTTCATGGGAAATTCTTCCACTTCTATAATCGTAGGAAAAGGGAATGTGAACTTAAAATTCACTTCTGGGAAAATCCTCAATTTGAAGGATGTTCTTCATGTTCCGGATATAAGAAAGAACTTGGTCTCCGGGTCGCTTCTAAGCAAGAAAGGATTCAAGCTAGTGTTTGAAGCAGACAAATTTGTACTTTCTAAAAATGGAACTTTTGTGGGGAAGGGTTATGCATCTGAAGGATTGTTTAAACTGAATGTAATAGTTGAGAATATCAATAAAACATCCTCTTCTTCTGTTTATATGGTTGATTCTATTAACATGTGGCATGAAAGATTAGGACATGTAAATGTCAATTCTTTACGAAAACTTATGAGTTTAGGATTAATTCCTAAAACCAATATAAATAAAGAACACAAATGTGAGATTTGTGTAGAATCAAAGTTTTCTAAAAAACCGTTCAAATCAATAGAAAGAAATACAGAAATTTTAGGTTTAGTCCATAGTGACTTATGTGACTTAAAATCCACAATCACTAGAGGAGGAAAAAAATACTTTACTACTTTTATAGATGATTTTAGTAGATTTTGATATGTTTATTTACTAAAAAGCAAAGATGAAGCCTTGGAAAAATTTAAGTTATGGAAAATTGAAGTAGAAAATCAAACTGGAAAGTCTGTAAAAATTTTAAGATCAGATAGAGGTGGTGAATATGATTCACACACTTTTTCTGAATTTTGTGAAAATAATGGCATAATACATCAAACAACCGCACCTTATTCTCCTCAGTCTAATGGAGTAGCTGAGAGAAAAAATAGAGTTTTAAAAGATATGATGAACGCTATGATTATAAGCTCTGGTTTGCCTTATAATTTGTGGGGGGAGGCAATACTCTCTGCTTGCTATATTTTAAATAAATTACCTCATAAAAGTTTAGAAAAAACTCCTTATGAATTATGGAAAAATAGGCGTCCATCTTTTAAATATCTTAAAGTGTGGGGGTGTTTAGCAAAGGTAGCTTTACCTACCCCAAAGAGAACTAGAATAGGTTCTAAAACTGTTGATTGTGTTTTCATTGGCTATTCTCAAAATAGTAGTGCATACAGATTTCTAGTAATTAAATCAGAAAATTCTGAAATAAATTCAAATACCATAATTGAATCTAGAGATGCAGAGTTCTTTGAGAACTGTTTCCCTTTTAAAGATAACTCTAAAGGAAGAGATTCTTTGATTCTATTTGATCCTTCATCTAAAGGTGAGTTAGTACCTTTAGAACATCATTCTGAATCTTCTAGAGTTTCTAAACAAGTTTTAGAAGAAATAGAACCTAGAAAGAGTAAGAGAGCTAGGAAGGATACTAACTTTGGACCTGATTTTATATCGTATCTAATAGAAGATGATCCTAATTCTTTTAGAGAAGCCATGTCTTCTTCTGAAGCACCATATTGGAAAGAAGCTATTAACAGTGAAATTGAGTCAATCATGACAAATAAAACATGGGAGTTAGTAGATCTTCCTCCTGGAAGTAAAACAATAGGCTGTAAATGGATATTTAAAAGGAAACTCAAAACAGATGGAACTGTAGATAAGTTTAAAGCTCGACTGGTAGCTAAGGGTTTTAAACAAAAAGAAGGGATAGATTTCTTTGATACGTTCTCACCAGTAACTAGAATTACATCCATTCGTGTGTTGATGGCCTTAGCTTCTATATATAATCTTGAAATTCATCAAATGGATGTAAAGACAGACAGCCTTTTTAAATGGAGAACTTGAAGAAGAAATCTATATGGATCAACCTGAGGGATTTGTAATCCAAGGGTTAGAACATAAAGTGTGTAGATTGTTAAAGTCTTTATATGGACTTAAACAAGCGCCTAAGCAATGGCATGAAAAATTTGATAAAGTGCTACTATAAAATGGATTTGCAATTAATGAGGCAGATAAGTGTATTTACATTAAATCTGTAGTTGATGCATGCGTAATCATTTGTTTATATGTAGATGACATGTTAATTTTTGGAACAAATAAAGAAATAATTAAAACTACGAAGAAATTCTTAAATAAGAATTTTGATATGAAAGATTTAGGAAGTGCAGATGTTATTCTTGGAATTAAAATTTTTAGAAATTCCGAGGGGATAATTTTATCTCAATCTCATTATATTGAGAAAGTGCTTAGAGAATTTAATCAATTTGATTGCAAGCCATCAAAAACTCCATTTGATCATAGTTGTAAATTAAAGAAACATACTGGAGATGGAGTATCTCAACTAGAATATTCGAGAGTTATAGGTAGTTTAATGTATATCATGAACTGTACTAGACCAGATATAGCTTATGCTATAGGAAGGCTTAGTAGATATACTTGTAACCCTGGAAAAGATCATTGGGATGCTTTGATTAGGGTGTTGAGATATCTAAAGTACACTTTAAATTTTGGTCTTAATTATTCTAAGTATCCCGGTGTATTAGAAGGATACAGCGATGCAAACTGGATTTCAGATTCTAATGAATCTAAGTCTACGAGTGGTTATGTGTTCACTCTTGGAGGAGGTGCAGTGTCTTGGAAATTTACTAAACAAACCTGCATAGCCCGATCCACTATGGAATCGGAATTTATAGCTTTAGATAAAGCTGGAGAAGAAGCAGAATGGTTAATAACATTGTTGGTTAGTATACCAATTTGGAACAAGCCTATGCCTGCTGTTCTAATTCATTGTGATAGCCAAGCTGCTATAGGCAGGGCTAAAAATGTCTCATATAATGGGAAATCCCGACATATACGTCGAAGGCATAATTCTATTAAAGAATTACTCAATAATGGAATTATTGCATTGGATTTTGTGAGGTCAAAAGATAATTTAGCGGATCCGTTGACCAAAGGATTAGCTAGAGAGCTAATCTATAGTACATCGAGGGGGATGGGTCTAAAGCCTATTGAAAATAAAGTCACCTACAATGGGAACCCAACCTACATGACTGGAGATCCCAAGAACTAGGTTCAATGGGAAAAACAAGTTGTTGAGTGACTTTGTGAGAGCACTAATATGAAGAATATTCCTTGCTCATCCCTATGGTGTAGTAGTGCTACTTGTAACGAGAGAAGGATGAGTCTGACTCTTAATGTCTTCTATAGCTGATTTTCAGTGGGATGTATAGTTACAAGGCATCCTTGATAGAGACACCTACATGAGTGTGGAAGTGGGGCCGCTTCCTATGAGAATTTTGGCTGATTCTCTAGAGCGCTCATGAATACTGGGATATAGCACATGGCCGAAATGTGCACAACCGTTAGAACTCGACTGATTTGTTTTGGTTACTGTGCGTGTGATATGTTGCTTAATTCATAAACACAAGAGCTTGGTTCAAGACATAGTTCACCAATCCCTTTATGAGTTCGACATGTTTACACTAAGTCAAGGTTCAAGTCCAAAAGACACCTTGGCCCATACACAGTAGCTTTGGCTTTTAAATTATTTTTATACTTCAAATTTTGTTTTATGTGGGGGATTGTTGAAGTTTTGTGAGTATTGTGAGTTTAAAACAAAAGTTTTATGTAAAGTTTTAGTCCCACATCGGAATATTACAAGAGAGTAGAATGGGTTATATATGTTTTCTTATCTAGTATGGGTGTGTTAAAAGGAGATGGGCTTAGCCCTCGCGCATGTGGGGGCCCAAGGAGTGGACCAAAGGCTTCCAATGGGAATTTGGCGAGTCGGGCCGAAAACCCTTCATGTGCGCGCGTTGCGGGTCGCATCCTGCGTGATATATCAAAGACACACACACACACGCGCGGCCGGCCGAGCCGAGCCGGGCCGGGTCGGGTCGGGTCGCGCGCGTGGTCATTTGATGGTTTTTTATTTCCTCTTTCTTTTAATATTCCTAATCTTTTATTACCGTTTTATTACCGTTTGAGAGTAATTAATTAGCAATTAATCTTTCAGTTTTAGAATAGGAATAGTCTTTTGTTTCTCTATTTAAATAGAGTTTATTCCTTTGTCAGACACAGAAATTATCTCTTTTGGCTTCATACAAAATTGGTTTCTCTTCTAGTTTTCTCTTTTGAATCAGTCGAGTTCGCAGAGATCATTAGAGAGAGGGTGCTCCTTTTCTTTTGATATTGATCGTTGAATCCTGGGGGTGTCCTCCAATTTATCCTACGAGCATTAGGGTCAAAGAGGATCCAATAGGGGCGATTTTCACCTTAAGGACAGTGTGTCTAACACACGCCTCGATTCCAGTTTACTGACAAATTTCTGTTCGTGGAATTCTTATTTTCAGATCTGCTCTTACAGTCTAACTAGTTCGCTACTTGCTGCGCTACGGTGATCGGTAATACCTTCATCATTATATATTTAAATTGTATACAAATATTCCAATAGTGTATACGCTACAGCCACATGGGTTTATTGATCGAGACTATCCAAATCACGTTTTTCATCTCCACAAGGCCTTATATGGCCTCAAACATGCCCCTCACACCTTGTTTCAACATTTTAGCTCATTTCTCCTTGGCCAAGGATTTCATTGCAGCCAAGTTGACCCCTCCATGTTTGTTCTACATCAATCGAAAGCCACACTTGTTTTCCTACTTTATGTAGATGCTATCATACTAACTGGCTCATCTCCACACTTAGTTCGACCATTTATTCTAGATCAATCGGAAGCCACACTTGTTTTCCTACTTTAAGTAGATGATATCATACTAAGTACTGGCTCATTTCCACACTTAGTTCGGCCTTTTATCTCAAAAATTTTGAATGAGTTTGACATGAAGGACCTCAGAGATGCACACTTTTTCCTCAGCATGGAAGTTCAAAGGACGTCTAAGGAGCTTGCGCTCGCTCAATCAAAGTGTGCTTTTAGTCTTTTTCAGAAACATCACATGGTAGGGGTGAAGCCATGCACAACACCTTTATCTACATGAAGATCCTTCTGATTATCATCACCTTGTCGATGCCCTTCAAAACCTCAGCCTCACCTAGCCAGATCTTACTTTGCAGTTAACTAGGCCTGTCAATTTATGCACAAGCCAACTACACTACATTAAAGGTACCATTAGCCACGACATCTCCATCCAAAAGGGTTCCTCCTTTAACCTCACAGCATACTTTGATGCCGAATAAGCAGGCAATCTGAATGATCGAATATCTACAAGTGGCTTTTGGATATACCTTCGACCAAATCTCATCTCATGGAGTAGCAAGAAGCAACCCATTGTATCTCGCTCCAGTGCAGAGGCTGAATATCATGCTTTAGCAGCCACCACACTGATACAATATGGATCTACTACATTCTAAGAGACATTGGGATTCCTATCATCTCTCCTACTTGGCTCCTATATGATAATTTCAGTGCAACACATATGGTAGCGAACCCTGTCTTTTATTCACAAACAAAACCTATAAAAATCAATTATCATTTTGTTTGTGAACGAGTCGCATCTAGGGACTTGCAAATGTCCTTTGTCTCCACTACTCAACAATTGGTGGACTTTTTCACTAAGGCCTTAACCGGTCCGCAGTTAAACTTCATTCGTTCCAAGCTTATGCTACTGACATCATTAGCTTGTGGGGGGGGGGGGGGCTAATAGATAAAGATACCAAATAACAGCAAAGATTCACAAGAGTCCAAAATGGACTCTTTCCTTTATTCACAAGGAATCCTAATGGAACTCTGTTTCCTTTAATTATTACTCCCTCTCATTGTTTCACACCAACTGTATTTTCTATTTTGAGTATCCAATGTAATCTTTCTTCACCTATAATACAAACCACCTTACCCACAACAGCGTGTGCGGTTCATCTTCTTGTCTCTTATTTTCAGTTATAACAATAGAGAATTAGAAGTCTTATTTATTTATTTATTCTTGAGCTAGCTAGGTTGTAAGATTATGGTGTATTTAGATGTAACATTATACTATGAAAGAGCTAAGAAGATGCGCCGAAAGAGCTTAGAAGTAGATGCACAATTGTTTTGAAATGTTTGAGAAGTTCAGTCACACTTGTAGGTAATAATTTGATAGGTGCATATGGAACATTTGGAAAGTTAGTGAAGGATTGTGAGATATTCGACAAAATGCTTGAAAGAAATGTTATTTCTTGGATGCGATTCTTTATGGCACAATATCTGAGAATTGGGTTGGAAGATGAAGTTCCATTGTTACGAAGTGGAGGATTGCTAAGCGTACCCTCTTTATCCCTAATCTCACTATTTTTAGATAATGAAACAAATGATTTTTTGTTAGCCAACTTTTAGGACACACAATGTCATTTGTTTTATTATATAGAAAGGGTGAGAGCAAGTATTATGAGAGTATGTTTAGCATTATTCAAATTACTTTATTTCTTATCATTGAAAATGGATTTCAAGCCAAGACAATAGTAAGACGTTTTTGTGTATCCTGAATTTATGTAATAAGAGATCAAAATTTGATTTTGGCAAAAAAATCCCTAATTTTATTATAAAAGGGAATTTGAGAAACTTAATTATGGATACTCTCGTGCATTGCGTTCATTTCAAACATTTGATCTGATGTCTAAGGGGGATATAGTTTGTTAGAAAACATTAATCATTGCCTCTTCCCAACAAGGGCGTGGAGAGGAAGCTTTTTCAATATTGCATGAATGCGATCTAGTGGTTTTTTCTTGAATGAGTTTAGAGTGTTTAATGTTTTGAAGGTTTGTGGAGATGATAAAGCTTTAAAATATGGGAGATAACTGCATGGTGCCACAATCAATTTTTTTTGAAGGACGATGTTTGTATATCATTATAGGGACATCCCTAGTGTAAGTATTCAGAATGTTAGGAAGTCTTAAATTTTAGTAGAATGTTTCAAGGATCAAGGAAGAGAAACACTATTACATGGTGCAAACGAAATTATCTCCTCCCTAAGTGGTGCAAAGAGTTGGAGCTGGATAGCATCCAAACGTTCTAAGCCACACTTGGTATTTTGTAAACTGCTCAACAGTCTCATCACGCACCCCATACTGAGCTCTTTTATATTTAATATCAAGACGTCAACCATATAGAAGGTGCCTGGTTGGGAGTCTGTCTATTTACTAAAACAAAAGAAAGTGGTTGATCTTGGGGGTCATTTAATTCCCCCATATCTTTCCCAAGAGATGGGCATCTGAATGATTGTGCCAGTGTAGATCGTATAACCCCTTTGGAAAAGGACTTAGGTTCGAGTCTATTAGTGTGGCAATGGAAGGCCCACCTTTATACTACCCTAACTCTAAACCTAGATAAATGATTTTGTTTTGGGTGGTAAGTTGGGGTTAGGCAGACCCCTACCAAATTTATGAAAAAAAGGCCGCAAACGCTATTACAATCAATAGTTCTCCTTCCCAAATCTGACTTCATAGAGAATAGACTGGGTCACAATAGGTGAAGGCTCCAGAGGAAAGGTTACACTTGAATTATTCAAACAAAGTCTAGCTAGGGAATCAACGGCTCTGCTTGCCTCACGTCAATTGTGCTTGATTTTACAATTTACGAATTGTTGGACCAAATTCCTAGCAATCTGAAAATCTTCCATCCATCTCAATGAAGGATTATTCATGCAATCAACAACCCACTTTGAATCAGCCTAAACCCACAGTTTGGACGCCCCGAACTAGTGTTCCATTTAGAGACCTTTCACAATCGCACTAAGCTTCACCTTATCAATATCATCCCATTCAAGCAAAGGCAATACAAAGATCTCCTCTATGACCTTGTAGGATTCCACCCAAGCCTGTTCCATTTTCACGGAGAGAGCCATCTGTATTCAAAGTCCACAAGCTCTCCAGAGGGAAGCTCCAAGAACAAACCGGGAATGTAGAAATCTGTTTCTATACTCCCACCTTGCCATAAGCGATCTACGTCTTTCCAAGTCCACCAGACAAGATTTTATAGCAGCGAAGCGCCCTCTTGTGTCGTTATTTATCAAATTGGACTGCGAAACTGAATCCTTGAATTAGTTTAGAAAATAAAATTGTTTCTTTCCCACCATACATAACACTTTGGATCAAATCAGAACCTTTGAGCACATCTTGAATCAAAAGGTTTTCCTCTTCTTATTCACGGGAACTCCTCCTATAACCACACCAGACTAATATACAAATCCAAATCTCTTGAGTGAAATGACATTAACAAAGAAGTTGGTGTAAGCCTTCAGAGGCAGACCAACTGAAAATGGATCTAGAGCAATTGAGAATGTTAAGGTTAACCAAAGCCTCTCGAGTTTGAAGAACATTTAACTAGATTAGCCATGCTATCAAGTTATTTATAGCAATATTCATGTTGAACCAGCAAAATTTTACTCCAATTAGTTTGAGGTTTAACATCTCTGATAGCATTCCACACCGACTTGAGGGAAAAGAGCCCATTTTTAGATTGCATCAATTGGTTTTGGGAAGGAAGGTTCGCCTAAACTTCACATAGAGCTGTAGATCTAACAAGAGGAAATTCCTAGGCACCATAATAGATTGCATCAATTGGTTTTGGGAAGGAAGGTTCGCCTAAACTTCACATAGAGCTGTAGATCTAACAAGAGGAAATTCCTAGGCACCATAATAGATTAGAGTTGACACCTTCACAGATTTAGGGATATCATACTTTAGACGAGGACCATATGTTTCATGCAAGATACCTTTGGGGTGCCATGGGTCATACAAAAAGGAGGTTTTGCAACCATTGCGAATAATGTGGGAGATAAATTCTTTTGTCTAATCACGAATATTCAGAATTTGGCGCCGAACAAATGAACAATTAGAGGGGACTTTGATCGTTCAGAAGTTTCTCGTCTTCAACATATTACCATAAGCCTAGTTAACCCACACACTCTATTTCATGGAGGCAATCTCCTTGGTCAGACGAAATAAGGATGAGGTATTTTAATCATTAATGCGTCTAATAGTTAGCCATCATTCAAATATCAGATTACACACATGATTCCTGGGAACCACTTTGCATTTATTGATGCCCCCATACCAAAGAAAACTGGTTGCAAATTTGCTCTATAGTCTTCATTATCTTTTTCGGGAGCATGAAGTAGCCAGTCCAATACATCTGGGAGCTCATTAAAACGGATCTAATTAATTCTGTAGTGACCCCAAATCCTACCTTGACCAAAATAGGACCTTGGGTCGACACATTTCTTAAACTTGCTTAAATCCCATGGCATACAAGGCATACAACACGATTCTCCAAAATGAGAGTAATAAAATTTTGATATATAAAACCAAATCATCCTGCTCAAGTATATGGTTAACATAAGTGTAAGAGAATTAATCCCACATCGACTAAATAGAGAAATAGTTGTGGCCTTATATACATGTAAGGCCTCTCCACTCATTGCCAATTGGTTTTGAGTTGGACGCTTTCACATGGTATTAGAGCCCAAAAGACCCAACGGCCAAATTATGCTCACTCACGATGACAGACCCAAACAGAAAGGCTGCATGATTGACGACCCAAAAAAAAAGGCGCACGTGACAGACCTAAAATTAGGACTGCACGTGAGGGGGCGTGTAAGAGAATTAATCCTACATCGACTAAATAGAGAAATAGTTGTGGCCTTATATACATGTAAGGCCTCTCCACTTATTGCCAATTGGTTTTGAGTTGGACGCTTTCACAATAAGCATAACCCACCATAAACAAAATAGTCTGATACTCAACTATAAAGTAATCTGATAAGCAACATCATCTAAGTGTCTATTACAAAAACTCCTCATCTCTCAAAGTAAAAGCCTAATGATAAGGCCACCTGTCCAATTTTCGCTCTCTCTCAACCAGAGGTTCACCTTCCTCTTCTACGCCGTAAGCCTCCTCCACCCAAGGCTCACTTACAAACTCGGGCTCCACACCTGCCAAGACAAAAGTCTGGCTGAGTACACAAGCACTTAGTGTATATAAAATCCAACCAAAAATATAGTATCCTTGCACTTAGTTAAAACCATAACCAATAGCATAATAACATAGTCAAAGTGCAGAAGAACATGTGCTCATATACATCATATCATCACCTTGACTCGTGTACTGGTGAGAATCTTAGACTTATGAGACAACATCCTTATGAGATGCTTATGCTTATAAGACCACGTGCTTGTGAGATGCTTATGCACGTATTTAGATCATACAGTTATCAGATATCTCATTGGGCTTATTCAGTCTATCAGGCGTATGCAATGCTTATGCTTATGAGTCTTTGAGCAACTTATTCAGAACATACACTTATTTAGATCTCTCATTGGGCTTATTTAGTCTATCAGGCGTATGCAATACTTATGTTTGTGGTCCACATGTGTGACTTATAAGACTCTTACCTTAACATACACGTGAGTTTGTACATAAGTCTCCCAATTAACATTTGAATCGATCATCCCTTAGGTTCCAAACCTTCGCCAAGAAACTCCCCCAGATTACATCTCCCTGGTTAGAGAATTCTCAACATGGAAGTCTTTCTTCTAAGTTCTTACCTTCCCGAATATCAATTACCATGCAAAATAATTAGACATAATTTAACAAACAATAACATATATATACCTTGTCATTATTCTTAGTATAATTCATAATCAATTTCATAAATATTCATTTATAAGTTATTCATTGACCATTACATTAGCCCATCCTCCATTTCTCACCATCTACAAGTCATATAACCATGAAATTCATCCATCTACATTCCCATCCTCCATTCCACATCAATCCACAACCAAACAATTTATTAACATACATACCCATCCTTCATTTCACATAAATCCACAACCAAATTAACAATCCAATTAAATGTGTTCCCATACATTCTCATCCTCTCTTTTCCTCATCCATAGTATTAATCATCACATGATAGTTCATAGAACCCCAATCCATAATCACAAATCCATTCCCATACAAAATAAATCATAATCCATATTACATAGTCTACAATCTTACCATAAACATGATTATACTCCATTATTTCTAGCTTAAACAATCTTAAACACATATAAATTCATAATAGAGTTGAGTTAGATAGTATATTCACATTTGGGATCCTTCCCTTAGATCTAAATCACAAGATGATGCTCATTGAAGCTTTGAGGATGATCTCCAAGCTAAACTTCTTATTCTCCAAGCAAAACCCTTCTTCTTCAAGCTAAATTTCTCTTAGAACCTTAGGTTTTTTCTCTTCCTTTACCAAATTAGGTTGGAAATGGTTAGGATACTCTAAAACCTCGAAATAGAACCCCAATTTATGGTCCCAAGGGTTAAAAACCCTAAAATCCACGATTTGGGGATTTTTAAAAATGAAAATCACACGCTTTGGTTGATCGAGAGTTAGTTCTGATCGATCAGAGAGGACTGGGCAAAATTTTGGGTTCCCATCGATCGATTGGTGCTGTCCGGGCCGATCGATCGGTATCTAGACAGAACACTTGGGTGACTTCCTGGATCCATCCGATTGATTGGTCTGAACGGTCCAATCGATTGGGGGTCCTGAAATTTGAAAATTTCATCATTTTTCACCCTCCAACTCGTCTAACTTTAAACACCCATGCATAGAACATCAAAAAGACAACAATACTCTTACTAAACAAGGTAAAAACAAAAGAAAAGGGTCCGGGACTCTACAAATTCCGCTCTTCCTGCATATGATAGGATTCGGCCCATTCAGGCTTGAAATTTCTTTGTCAATTTGTCCACCAGAGGTTGGTAGTGGGCTGCTGATAACTTACCTAACGTAAGAGGGATACCTAAGTAGTTAACTGGAAGCTTTCCAATTTTGAGATGAAGAATTTCTTTAATTCTCTGAGATACTCTAGCTTGGCTTCTGATGAAGAAAATCTGAGATTTATCATAGTTTGATTGCAACCCTAAAATCTGAGAGAATTTCTCTAAGATCCTGTGAGTGCGAGATTTCACTCCGGGTCACAGGGAAGGGTGTGTTGAGAGTCACCACCTATTAATTCAGAAGGGATAAGTTCCGAAGATGTGGATAAAGTCTTGGTCTGCGGTAGAGTTCTAGGTAAGAGGTTCGGTTAAGTCCGAGGAAGGTGTTAGGCACCCGAGAATTCTATTTTTCAATAATTCCTTACTTTCTAGGTGTAAGCCAATTAAAATCAAAGTTTTGTTCAAATGCCTAAGTGTTAAGATAATACTAATCTAAGAAAGAAAAACTAACTAGGGTCGAACCCGGGTTAGGTTGCCTACGTACTCACAAGGTGAGATCAGACTGAGTGTAGTTCTGGTACATGGGTCCATGCCAAGGTTAGGAGGAGTGTGTGTGTGTGCTAATGGTGGTTAATGGACTAGTCCGGTAAACTAGGGTTTGATTGACCGAGTTTGGTCAAGTGCATGGTTTAAACTTAGTAGACTTAGGGTTAGTCTGGTAGACTAAGGATTGGTTCGGTAGACTAGGGATTAGGCTCGGTAGGCCAAAGGGTAAGTCAGGTAGACTTGATTTAGGCCCGGTAGATCAAAATCGGATTTAACCAAGATTAGGATTGCTAACTGAGGTTAAGGGTAAAATTAACCATGGTTAGGGTTGCTAACCACAGTTAAAGGTAACAAGGTAAAGACTGGTAGGCTAAAGTTAGGCCTGGTAGGCCAAGGGTGAGCCCGGTAGGCTAAGGGATTAGACCCGGTAGGTCAAAAACGGATTTAATCGAGGTTAGGGTTACTAACCGGAGTTAAAGGGATAAAGTAACCATGGTTAGGGTTGCTAATCATAGTAAAAATGGCCAAAGTAGAAACATTTTGGGCATTTTAAAATATTTCGGAATTTTGTAGTATTTTTCTAGATTTTTACCAAGGGTTAATGGTGCTTAACCATGGTTAAAAGTTAATCAGGGTTAGGTTAACCCTAGTTAAGGGTCTAGGCAGGTCAGGGTGGGCCCAGAGAGCATGGCAGAGCATAGAGTGGCCTCCTACCTGGTCTGAACCCTGTGCAAAATCCCAAAAGATCAAAAATCAGTAATGACGGTAATGACATTACCGCTATTAACCCATGGGGTACTGAACCCACAGGGATGAAGAGGAAAGTTCAGGGAAGACCCTGGACCTGATATGGGCCCTAGAGGTGGACTGGAGTGGGCCCCATAGTGGGCCAAAGACACTGTGTTTGGTATTCTGTAATGGCGGTAGATAGTATATCACCATTATGGTAGTCTCAGTTTTAAGCCATGTTAACCATGGTTAAGCAAAAAGGATGACCCTGAAATGACCAGGATAGAAAGATAAGAGGCAGGGGGACCAAACCAGGGCCCTGGAATGGACCAGGGCCCCACCTAAAAGAGTGCAAAGCTGCTGCAAGGTAAAGGCCAGGAATAGCGATAATTATTCTACCGCCATTCCTGGAGTTTTTCAGAAAATTGCTTTTCCCTCCTTGGGTTGCACCAAAGCATTCCAGGGGATCCTTCATGACTTCAGGAAGCCCCAGAAGCCTAAGGGGATTACCATGAAGGCGGGGGGATTGCACCCAAGCTTATCACCTCAAGGGAGTTCCCCCACGCCAATGAGGAAGGTAGGGGGACCCCTATCATGAGTCTAAAACAACAAAATAAAAGGGAAATGACCCCTGGAGTAGGACCAGGGGCCTTACAGAGGTTTACACAAAAGAAGTAAAGGGTGGGGAGTGGCCCTACCCTTGCTTGGTGATCACGATGGTTGCATAGTGGTGGTGGCTCTGTACATGATGGTAACAGGCTATGGTGAAGGCTGGGTGGCCTAGGAGTGCTCTTGGGAGGCTCAAGAATCACCTGGGGAGGTCTCAGGTGGAGTTTGGAAACCAACAAGGGGTAGAGGAGGGCTGGCCGAATCTAAACAGGGGTTTGATAAGGAATTTTTGGAGTGGGGATGAACCATGGAATGGGTAGAAGTGGAGGGAGACCTTAGGGCATTTAGGAGATTAAACTCGGCGTGCTAGACACTGGGGAGGCAGGGCACAGGTGGCCAGGGAGGTGCCAATTGCAGAAACTGGGTAATGACGGTAGTGTATCTACCGCCATTCTGGCCTTTTTGTTGGAAATGGCCACACCCCTTCTCACTTGGCCTGAAACACTGTAGCAGGGCCTAAATATGGTAATGGTGGTAAAGATATTACCGCTATTACTGAAAAGTTTGAATTTTGGGTGGTGGGCCCCACTGAAACGGCTCTAAATGGCCTATGGGCCCATGTTTGGGCCCACAAAGGGTTTTGGGCCTGATTTTTAGGGTTTTGGACCATGGGCTTGAACTGGGGTTTACCTAGGGTTGGGCCTAGGGTTAGACTAGGGTTTACCTAGGGTTTGACTTAGGGTTTGACCAGGGTTTACCTAGGGTTAGTATAGGGTTTTACCTGGGATTAGGGTATGTTCTAGGGTTAGGCCTAGGTTTTGACTAGGGTTAGGCTTAGGGTTCACCTAGGGTTAGGCCTAGGCTTTGATCAGGGTTTGCCTAGGGTTAGGGGCTTGACTAGGATTAGGCCTAGGGTTCACCTAGGGTTGGGCCTAGGGTTCGATTAGGGTTTGCTTAGGGTTTAGGGGCTTACTGGGACTCAGCTGGGGGTAACCATGATTAGAAGCATTAACCATGGTTAAGACAGAGTGTAAAAATTGGGTGCTTACAATTCTCAAGGGAGCTTAAGTGGATTATTCATCAACTTTAATAAAGACAAACAAGTCATCTTCTAAACAAAGATGAGAAACCAAATTAATGGTTGATGCATGCATCGACCATGAGGGGAAATATTCCCAGAAGAAAGAGCTTGGTTCAGCCTCCATGGAAAGACCTTCCATGACTAAGACAAATAAAGAAGGAGATAGAGTATCTCCTTGCCTCAAACCCCTTAAGCTAGTAGAAATCCCAATAGGTGACCCGTTCATGTTCATAGAGAATTCGGGATAGAAATGTAGCTCTTCATTCATCCCAAAAATTTACTGTGAAACCCCATCCTAATTATCAATTTTAAAATATAATCCTATTGTAACGTATCATAGGCTTTCCTCAAATCTATGTTAATAGTCATGTTGCTGATTTGACAGTAATTGTACCATTTGGGTTGGTCCTCAACACAGTTGATCTGATATGGTTTCAAATTAGATAAGGAGCTCATATTTAATATCTCACTGAGGCCTTCATAATGAAGTTTAGTACCCTAGTTTCACAAGTTATTAAAGAGAGAGATTCACCCATAGCTTCATTTTTCATTAATGAGATGGGTTTTGAATCTTGATTCCATATCTTCAATTCTCATTAATGAGAATCATTTTCATTAATGAGAAGGATCTTGAATCTTAATTAATCTATTTCACAAAGGCTGCATTTGTTTGGAGAGAAAATATGTACACTGAATTGGAGAGAAAAGCAAACTCTTGTGTTAGGCATGCTCCAAAATGAGCTTTTATTGCAAATAAAGCAATAGTCCCCTCCTCCGTTGAGGGGACTATTCCTACTCATCCTCACAAAGCCCTTTGAACTATGGTTAACAAGTTTTAATCCCAATGGTTAATTTTTAAAGAAAAACCAAGGTTAGATCCATTAATGCCTAGAATTAGTGACTTATTGACAATTAAAGGGATTTTAAAAAGGGGGACAAATCGAACAAAAGGGAGCAAGAGTCCTTGCACATAATCCTCTAATATTATTTTTGTTTATAATTTATTTCCACAATGGTTTGCATCAAAACAAAATTTGCAGGTGGTGGTCTAAGAACAAAAACAGTCTCAATATCAATCCATGCCATCCATTGAATACAGTGCAGCTCAAAATGCCTTTAGCCATTCCATCAGTCCGTCCCAATGCAGGAATGCTTTCTATCTTGCAAGGTGATTGAGGATTATGGGTGAGGAGAGATGCACCAAATTTCCTTCCCTACAGTTCCTTTCTCTCTCTCTCTCCAGTCTCTCTGTAGCCCAGAATCCCGAAGATCTTATCACAGCCAATCGCGAATGAACTCGGGAAGAGTTCAATCGCACTCCACATGTGTCCTCTTAACCTTTATAAACTGTGGTTAAGATTCACTAATCCTTGGGGGTCCAACAATATAACCATAGTTTTAGAAAAAAATATGAAAAAATAATTAAGTGATTAAGAATTTTTAATCATTAAGATTAATATTTTTTTTTATAAAAACTAAAGTTATATTGTTGAGCCCCCATGGTTTATGAATCTTAACAACAGTTTATATGGGTTAAAAAAGACATGTGTTGGCCTGTGGGTGCAATTGAACTCCTAGAGAGTTGAATCACAATTGACTGTGATTCGATGTGCAGGAAAAGCACCGCAAACATTATGTAATGCAGGTTGAACTAGACTCGATTCGTTAACAGAAGTTAAAGGCACTGTACTGGATTAAGTCATAGTTCTTACCAGCCAAACCTAACTCTGTAGATAACCCCAACCTCCCCACCCACCAGCTCAAAACAAGAAACAGGTATTGCTGGCACATACATATGGGTCACAGGGACAAGCCCAGGCTTACATTAGCAGTGAAGAAAAAAATCAAAGACAACTACTCCTAGGCGCTGACAGAAATCAGCTACAAATTTCTTCAATACAACTTTCACATATTTACGATAAAACTGAAACTGAAAATAAGGTACTTTAGACTAAAAGGCTCTATGAAAACTACTACCATGTAACGCCGACAAGAAGAAAATCAGTTCCTCGTCTCTACCATCATATTCTCCCTCGTCATCCAATTGCCGGAGTTCAACTCCGATCTTCTCCGGCAACATCGTACTCCGGCAAAGCGGGCAAGTGGCGGAGTCATGTTGGAGCCACTTGTCCAGGCAATCCTTGTGGAATATGTGCTTGCAATATTGCACCTCTCTTATCTTCTCGCCTTCCCAGAATTTGGATAAAAACACCGCACATTCGATCAACTCCGGCGTGGATTCGCTCCTATAACGAATAGTGGGACTCTTTTCTTCAAACAATGTTAGATACTTTTTTTTCAATCTCGAACATTTGTGGGAGCTTCGCAAACTCCAGGAGGTCGATCGGATCCAGAAAAGTATTTGAAGAAGAATCAAATAGAAGGAGGTGACGGTCATGTAGTGAAGGTCTGAGAAGAATTCAGCCATAGCTTCCATTTTTTTTTTTTTTGGTTCAGTGGTTTATGGAGTAGGCAGAGAATATAAAGAAGGACAACGCTAGTCATAAACTTCCAAACCAGTAGTCATTATTTCTTCTTGTCCACTTTAGAACCGGTTGATACGACCAATGTTTGGTTGCCAGAAGAAGGAAAATAATCACCACCTCGGTAGGTGACGCGAGGAGGGGCGTTTTGGGTCCCTTTTCATGCCATGTGTTCCCATTTAACTCCCTTTAACTGTGGTTAATGTTCACTAACCCTTAAGGTTCACCCATCTACCCTTTGTTTTTTTTTAAAAATAAAATAAAAAAATTTAACTATATGATCAAAAATTAACCTGAGTTCACAACGTGGCAGCTTTGTGAGAGCGAGTAGCAATAGTTTGCTTCTCACTGTAGAGCGAACTATTGCTCCCAAAAGAAATATGAAAACATAAGAGGCGCTATAACTCAAACTTTTCCACATACACAAGAATAGGTGCAACATGTGAAGATGTTTGACATTTTAACAAATTAAAAAAAAAAAAAAGGCGATGTTTGACATTTGTAGTCACCGCATTGCGTCGAGTTCGGATGGGCAATAGCGCTTGTTGTTGCACTATTGCCCCCTTGTGTCTGAAAAAATGAAGGCCCCACTCACTGTTGATGTGGGGGCTACCCTTTATTGAATGCGGGACCTATTTTTCAGACACAAGGAGGCAACAGCAAGCGCAGTTGCCCATCCGAACTCCATTGCGTCTATGGAAGATTGAGAATAGGGCTAGCATTTTTGAAAAAATAAACATTAGAAAGAAAAAGGAAAAAAAAGTTGGGTGAGTGAAATACCTATGCATTATCAACAATGGAGGACTGAATGTGAAAGCTATGTGCTTCCGGTTAACAGCATGAGCGAGCAACTTAGTTAGGATGTAGGTTGAGCACAATAAGCTACACAACTACATTGGCAAGGGATTCGCTATGCCATTTATATGGTGTGTTGCTATTGTTATTTCCTCACATTGGGACTGCTATCCTGGCACGACAAACCAATAGATCAGACGAACAACCACATTCGCAGGAAAGCCAGCCCCCTCGATTCTTAATGGGTATCTGAGAATTGGGTTGGAAGATGAAGTTCTATGGTTAATAATACAATTTATCAATCGCCATCTACTTCATATTCCTTCTAAAACAATTTTCAAATACAAAAGTTCAATATCTTCCTATGAATTAGTGAATTAGGCAGTATTCTTCTATGCAGAATAACAAAGAGCGTGTCGATCAATCTTCATAAATTTCATCATAAATGTGTAATTCTTACACAAATAAAAATGTGGGAGAGATTAAAAAGATGCAGGGTCGTTTGTCAGCTTGGCTAGTCTAGTTCATAAATCTTTGGGCTCCTACCTTCACAATCCCTAATCTCACCATTTTTAGATAATAAAACAAATGACTTTTTGTCAGCCCACTTGTAGGCCACACAAATTCATTTTATTATATATAAATGATGAGAGTAAGGATTGTGAGAGTATGTGTTTTGCACTCTTCTTCTATTACGTTTATTGCTTACTATTAAAGGTGCACGTGATTTGCATGTATAACATTTTCATTATTAAGAAAAAACATAATTTTTAGATAATTTTTTAAAAATCTAATTTTAATATATTTTTATTAGATGTTACTCTATTTATATTAATTAATTTTTTAATATATTAGTATATTTTATCAAATATATTTTAGTAATTAAATTTAAATTTTCTTATATGAATTCAAATTTAATATTAGAAAATAGTTAGTAATAGCTGAACATTTATGTGGTCTATTCATTTATTTATTTATTTTAATAAAAGCATCTCAGAAGGAGGGGTGGTTTGGTAGACCCCTACTGGTTTATTGATAAAAGAAAATGGGGGGAGGGGAGGGGGACATAAACCTTACCCCTACAAGCACAGTGAAAACTACAAAGAACTACTAGATCGAAATCTTTCTGAGGCTCCCAATTCCCAATTTATCCAAGTGAAGAAGAGATTTTATCTTGTCTGGAATGTTGTTGAAAACTGTAAAAGATTCAGAAATCATATGGTCACAACCCAAATTAGCAAATTCATTAGCTACAACATTAGCTTCTCGATAAATATGAGTGAAGGGAATATCACCATATAAAAAAATGCTTAATTTTTTTTTTTTATCCCAGTACAAAGATTTCCACGACTTAGAAGTTGCACAAGTTCACATATCAACTTAGCATTTAAAATCAGATTCGATAACCATGTTGTGAATATTCAGACTATGGCACAAAATTAGACCATTAAGGAGAGCATGAGTTTTGGCAATATAGTTACTGCGGTAACTATAATGAGAGAAGAAACATGCTATGAAGTCATCATTATGATCCCTAATTACTCCACCACCACTGGCATTTCCTAGATTAGCTTTAGATGCTCTATCAACATTCAATTTCATTATGGCATGAGGAGGACAAAGTCATTTAATATAGATATACTTGATCTGATTAGGCAGAGGAGATCTCATTTTATAAGTAAAAGAAGGACTCTTCTTAATAGAGTCCTTATTAATAGTAAGTACTTCTTACAATCACTTTAAAAGAATTTAATTAGAAGAGAATTACTAATAACTTATTTCTACATATAAGGAGATTAAAGAGTCCTCATTAAGAGCTAGTTTAGGATTGGGTCCCACTTGCTAAAGTATTAAAAGTCTAAAGTTACTTTATTAGACTTGCAAGTATAATTTTTCATAATTTTTCATACTTGTGAGTTAGGTGATTTGTGCCCTTAAAAATCTACTTGCGAGCCAGGTAGCATGTACCCTTGAGGTCCTAACTTTTGAATCAGGTACTAGCATCCTTGAGTAACATATACGAAAATCCTTGAGATCTTAGACCGTGTTGGTACTCATAACTTGTGAAAACTTAATCATGCAATTATACTTATAAACATACATACTTGTGAGAACTTTTGAGCTTATAAACTTATGAGCTTGCAAGACTTATGAGTTTGTGAGATATCTTTTGAGATTTGTGAGCATACTTATGAGCATAACTTGTGTGCTTAACTTGTGAATGTTATCATACTTGTGAGTGAAGTGTCGTGATCCACTTTCATTGCTAGGTTACCCCTTTGATTCATCAACTATACACCTTACAATTCCCATAATTTGATAATCTTCCAAAATACATCTTATTTTTAATTTTATCTAATAATCATTCTATTTATCTTGCCAGAATTCACTCACACACATACACACACACACATATATATCCATTCTAAATTCTTATTCTCATATACATAAAAATCATGTTATTTCTTGCATAGGGGAAATCATCAACCTTCAAAACCATGCTTATTCTTATTCTTAATCAATTGTCATGAAATTATTCTTATTCAATTGACAATTATAATATTACTAGCTAAATAAATCATATCTACCTTGATTTGATCGCTTCCCTACGATCACGAAAATTAGTAATGGCGAGAGAACGCATTTCCTACGCAAAGCATGATGACCTAGTCGAGAATCCACTCCCTTGAACAACAATCTCCTTTAATCCAAGCCTTTTTCTCCTTTGAGTGAAAGTTTGATCTTCAACCCTATCTCTCCATTCTCTTCCTCTCAAACCCTAGCTCTCTATAAATTAGGGGTTTTAAGTGAGTACTTGTAGGTTTAAAAGCCTAGCTCTCACGTTTTTTTTGTAAGAAATCACGTATTGGCCCTTATAGCGCAAAATTCGGTCGACTGACTTGGATTTTCAAGCAATCAAATTGACTATTGGTCCCGCTTTTCCCCTGTTTTTACTGAGATCAGTTGTCCCACGGGTTGGAATTTCGGTCGACCGGTTTTGCCACAGACTTTTGATTTTTTTTATTATGATTGAGCTTGGTTGACGGACTTGGAATTTTGGTCGACCTGATTCATTTTTTTTTTTACTTTTTAGTCAACATCCATAGCAAGCATTTAGATCATGGAAATGACCAAAAATGAAAAAAATATCCAAGTTTCTAGATATTCAAAGTCCGAGAGGGATGTAGTTTGTTGGACAACAATTATTACAGCTTCTACCCAATAAGGACATGGAGAAGAAGCTTTTTCAATATTGCAAATGCGATCTAATAGATTTTTCTTGAATGAGTTTACAGTGTGTAATTTTCTAAAGGCTTGTTCAGTTAATTACCCCATATCCTTTCTAAGAGATGGCCATTTGAATGATTACCGGAGTCTCTGGGTGAGGCCCAACTTTTTACTAACCTAACTCCTAATTTAGATATATGTTCAACCCTTTTATATACAAAAAAAATGATGCATATCTCCAATGTTCTTTGTCGAAATCATGCATGTGATGAAGGAGACTCCAAGTCCACGCCCTCTACAGCCTCCATTAAATCCAGGATTAAAATTACGAGGACCATTATTCGGTCCCCTATTGGAGCGTTGCCCAAAGAATGCCATACTATGATCAATTGGTTTTGGCTCGGGCTCCATATTTTTCATCCTTAAATCATAGCTTTGGACGGCTGTGACAAACTGAGAATAGGTTGGGAAGGGGGGTTTTGCAAGCATGGAAGTAACCAAAATATTGTACCGTTGTCCAAGACCCTTGCTCATATTCAAAACGTGAATTACACCACCCTACTCCTTTTGTATATATATGAAAGGATTACAATAGACTAGGAAATTTCTTTATCATAAAATAGGAAACTTTCCAATAGACTAGGAAATTTCCGTAACATAGACTAGGGAACTTTCCCATAAAATAGACTAGGAGACTTTCTTAATACAAAATAGGAAACTTTCCTATACAAAAGAGTAGGAGACTTTCATGTTGCTGATTTGACGTACATTAATTGTTCCCTTTGGGTTGGGTCCTCAACGTAATTGGTCTCATCTGTAGGGACCTCATATTAAATACCTCACTTATTTGTTTTGAGCATCGGCCAATGGAATTTAGATCACTAATTTCATAAGTTATTAAAGAGATTCACCCATTTCTTCATTTCTCATGAGAAGGGTCTTTATTCATCATTCCATCTCTTTATTTCTCGTTAATGAGAAGGTTCTTAGATCTTGATTAGTCTCTTTCACGAGGTCCCGTTTGATTGGGAGAGTATACGTGCACTGAATTTCCAGAGAAAATCTAACTTGTGTTTAACTGCTGCAAAATGAGGAAACAAATTTCTCTAATTTGTGTTTTGAGGAAACAAATTTCTTTAAAAACTGAGGGGAAATTATTTCCCAATTTTTATTTTTCACAATTTTTTTCATCAAAACAAGCAAAGCCAAAAAGGGAATTGCCGGTGGAGGTCTAAGAACAAAAACAGCCTCAATACACTCTCTCTCTCTCTCTCTCTCTCTCTCTCTCTATATATATATATATATAGATATATATACTAGTGGGATGCACGTGCGAATCACGTGATTAACCGTGGTTAAGAGTCTATAACCCTTAGGGTTCAACATTCTAACCTTGGGTTGTAAATTCAATTATTTTAACTCCATATCGTTAATATTAACCACGATTAAATAGGGTTAAAAGGAAGACGTGTTAACCTGTGGGTGCAATTGACCTCTCCCAGATTTCAATCACGATTGACTGTGGTTTTATCTTAAAATAGATTGTAGATGAGAAATGGATAGTTTGAGAATTAAGTAAAACATTAAATGAAGGTTTTGTACATAAAGGTAGTTTGAGAATTTATTAAAAATCAGGTTACGATTTGTAAGTCAATTGGATTTGAGATATGCTTAAAGGGTAGTTTGGGAATTTATAAAAAATAGGCTATATATATATATATATATATATATATATATAAAGCAGAGCTCTGCATCATGTGGAGCTCCCTTTTTACACTACCCAGGGGCAATTGTGTAAAAAGGGAGCTCTGCATGATGCAGAGCTCCCCATGAATATTAATCTCCACTTCATATATATATAACAGCAAAAATATAATGTAGCTAGGTTGAAACTAGACCTGGTTCGTTAACTACCCTGCATCGAAACAGAAGTTAAAGGCACTGTACTGGATAAGGTCCTAGTTCTTACTGGCCAGACCAAACTAATCTGAATCTAACCCCATCCACCAGCTCAAAACAATAAACAGGTATGGTTCGAAAACAAGGCACATCTAATCCTGAGACATAGATATGGGTCACAGACTCACGGCAACATGCCTAAGCTTACATTAGAAGTGAAGGAAAAATCAAAGAGAAACTACTCTTAGGAGCCGACAGAAATCAGCTGCAAATTTCCTCAATACAATCTTATATATTTACAAGAAAACTATAAATAAATTAGTGTAATAAGACTAAAACGCTCTATGAAAACTACTACCATGTAATGCCGACAAGAAGAAAATCAGTTCTTCGTCGCTACCATCATTCTCTCCCTCGTTTTCCGATTCCCGGCGTTCAACTCCGATCTTCTCCGGCAGCACCGAACTCCGGCAAAGCGGGCAAGTGGCAGAGTCGTGTTGAAGCCACTTGCCCAGGCAGTCCTTGTGGAATACGTGATTGCATTTCAGCTCTCTGATCTTTTCCCCTTCTTGGAATTTGGATAAACACACCGCACATTCGATCAGCTCTGGCATCGATTCGCTCCTGTAACGAAAAGTGGGGATCTTTTCTTCAATCAGTGCTTGATACTTTCTAGTCGCTCTCCAACGTTTGTGGGAGCTTCGCAAACTCCAGGAGGTGGATCGGATCAAGGAAAGTATTTGAAGAAGAATTAAAGAGAAGACGGTGACGATCATGAAGTAAAGGTCTGAGAAAAATTCAGACAAAGCTTCCATTTTTTTTTGTTTGTTAAATGGTCTAGTGGAGAAGAATAGGCAGGGAATATATATATATATATATTTATATATATATATGACTTTGCTACTGAGACCACCGTGACCATGCTGTAAGAGCATTGAATTTCAGGTAGGTCCCATTTCACTTGGTAGGCTCTACCTGAAATCCTATTGTAAAAACTGGGAAGACACTTTTATCTTAGAGTGGCTTCTCCAAAGGATTTTTGTTTGAAGCTTGCAACACTACCACATACTTAATAAATCGGCTACCCATAGTTTTCAAAATTGGTCCCTCATGAAGTTTTGTTTGGATCCCACCCAATTACAAATATTTAAGGATTTTTGGATGTGAATGATATTCCTTTCTTTATGATAACAAAATGACAAAGAGATTAACTATGAACAGGAGCTCCGGTTGAACAATCAACTGAAGTAACCCAAAAATTTACTTAGGAAGTGGTAGTTTGGTAATTATGAACACAAAGAATGGTATTTTTGTACAATAATTTATTTCCAGAAACACCCCTTCCCAAGGCAAATTTTGGGATGCTCCACCCCCTAGTAGATCTGCCAATATGTATCCACCATCAGTCATCCAATTACAAGTTGCTCTCAATAATGGACACATACCTCTTGCAACCAGCTCACTTGCCACTGTAACCAGATCCTCGACTTTCGTTCACACCATTAGCACCGTCTTCATCATAGATTCACCCAATGAACTTGCGGCTACGATGCCACAACCAAGCCTAAATCTTGGCTTGCAACTCGGCATCCCCTCCCTCTCACATTCTTATCCCAATGCCAAAAAATTGTTGCGGAGCCGACTTGTTAAACTCAATCTCTCAAAGATCATCGTTAGAAAGATGCAATGGTTGATGAGTTCAATGCGATTTTACGCAATCAGATATGGTCCTTAGTTCCTCATCACCTCCAAAAAAATCTGGTTGGCTGTAGATGTGTTAACCACATCAAGCATCGTGTCGATAGGTCAATTGAACGCTACAAAGCTTACCTTTTCGCCAAAGACTTCAACCAACAACATGGAGTGGACTTTGATGAAACCTTCAGTCCTGCATAGTAAAGACCATCACTATTCGGACTGTGTTTGTCCATCGCTATGGCCAAGAACCGAACCGTACGATAATTTGATGTTTGAAATGTCATTCCTCATGGAAAACTTGATGAGGAAGTTTATACGCTACAACCACAAGGGTATATTGATCGAGACTATCCAAATCACGTTTGTCATCTCCATATGGCCTTATATTGCCTCAAACATGCCCCTCGCACCTGGTTTCAACATTTTAGCTCATTTCTTCTCGGCCAAGGATTTCATTGCAGCCATGCTGACCCCTCCATGTTTGTTTTACATCAATCAGAAGCCACAATTGTTTTCCTACTTTATATAGATGATATCATACTAACTGGTTCATCTCCACACTTAGTTTGGCCATTTATTCTACATCAATCGGAAGCCACATTTGTTTTCCTACTGTAAGTAGATATCATACTAACTGGCTCATCTCCACACTTAGTTTGGCGATTTATTCTACATCAATCGGAAGCCACATTTGTTTTCCTACTTTGAGTAGATGATATCATACTAACTGGCTCATCTCCACACTTAGTTCGATCATTTATCTCAAAGGTGTCGAATGAGTTTAACATGAAGGACATCAGAGATGCACACTTTTTCCTTGGCATGGAAGTTCAAACGAAGTCTAAGGAGCTTACGCTCACTCGATCAAAGTATGCTTTTAGTCTCTTACCGAAACACTACATGGTTGGGGTGAAGCCATGCACAACACCTTTATCTACATGAAGATTCTTCTTATTATTGTCACCTTGTTGGTGCCCTTCAATACCTCAACCTTACCCAACTAGATTTTACTTTGCAGTTAACCAAGCCTATCACAATATCTGCAAGCCAACTACCGCTCATCTTGTTGACACAAAATGTATTCTACGAAACATTAAAGTTACCATCAGTGACGACATCTCCTTCCAAAAGGGTTCCTCCTTTGATCTCATAGCATACTCTGATGCCAAATAGGCAGGCAATCCAGACGACCGAAAATCTACAAGTGGCTTTTGGATATAACTTAGACCAAATCTCATATCATGGGGTAGAAAGAAGCAACCCACTGTATCTCGCTCCAGTGTAGAGGCTGAATACCATGCTTTACCATCTGCCACCACTGATACAATATGGATCTGCTACATTTTAAGAGACCTTGGGATTCCAATCATCTCTCCTACTCGGCTCCTATGTGATATCTCAGTGCAACATACATGGTAGCAAACCCCATCTTCCATTCACATAAAAACATATAAAAATTGATTATCATTTTGTTCGTGAACGAGTTGTATATATCTAGGGACTTACAAATGTCCTCTGTGTCCACTACTCAACAATTGGTGGAAATTTTCACCAAAGCCTTAATCGGTCTGCAGTTAAACTTCATTCGTTCCAAGCTTATGCCACTGACGTCATTAACTTGTGGGGGGCTAATAGATAAAGATACCAAATAACAGCAAAGATTCACAAGAGTCCAAAATGGACTCTTTCCTTTATTCACAAAGAGTCTTAATGGAACTTTGTTTCCTTTAATTGTTACCCACTCTCATTGTTGTACACCAATTGTATTTTCTATTTTGAGTAATTGTAATCTTTCTTCATCTATAATACAAACCCCCATACATACACACAACAGGGTGTGCGATTCATCTTCTTCTCTCTTATTTTCAGTTATAACAATAGAGAATTACAAGTCTTATTTATTTATTTATTCTTGAGCTAACTAGGTTTTAAAATCTTGGTATATTTAGATGTAACATTATACTATGAAAGAGCTAAGAAGTAGATGCACAATTGTTTTGAAATGTTTGAGAAGTTCAGTCACACTTGTAGGTAATAATTTGATAGGTGCATATGGAACATTTGGCAAGCTAGTGGAGGATCGTGAGATATTTGACAAAATGCATGAAAGAAATGTTATTTCTTGGATGCGATTCTTTATGGGCCGGTATTTGAGAATTGGGTTGGAAGATGAAGTTCCATTGTTAAGAAGTCAAGGAACGCTAAGCGTACCATCATTATCCATAATCTCACCATTTTTAGATAATGTAACAAATGATTTTTTGACTGACAACTTTTAGGATACACAAAGTCATTTGTTTTATTATATAGAAAGGGTGAGAGTAAGTATTGTGAGAGTATGTTTAGCATTCTTCTAATTAATTAATTTTTATCATTGAAAATGTATTTCAAGCCAAGACAATAGTAAGACATTTGTGTGTATCCTGAACTTATGTAATAAGAGTATCCATAATTTTATGTAATAAGAGATCAAATTTTGCGCGGAGAGGAAGCTTTTTCAATATTGCATGAATGCGATTTGGTGGTTTTTTCCTGAATGAGTTAATTTACAATGTTTAATGTTTTGAAGGTTCGTGGAGATGATAAAGCTTTAAAATATGGGAGATAACTGCATGGTGCTATAGTCAAAAAAATTTTAAAGGATGATGTTTGTATAACATTATAGGGACATACCTAGTGGCTAAGTATTTGGAATGTGAGGAAGTCTTAAATTTTAGGACAGTGTTTCAAGGAACGAGGAAGAGAACCACTATTACATGGTGCAAACAAAATTATCTCCTCCCTTAGTGGTGCAAGGAGTTAGAGTTGAATCAGCATCCAAATGCTCTGAGCCACACTTAGTATTTTGTAAACTACTCAATAGTCTCATCACACGCCTCATATTGAGCTATTTTATATTTAATATCAAGACGTGAACCATATAGAAGGTGTCTGGTTGGGAGTCTGTCTATTTACTAAAACAAAAGAGAGTGATTGATCTTGGGGGTCATTTAATTCCCCCATATCTTTCCCAAGAGATGGGCATCTGAATGATTGTGCCAGTGTAGATCGTATAACCCCTTTGGGAAAGGACTTGGGTTTGAGTCTATTAGTGTGGCAATGGAAGGCCCACCTTTATGCTACACTAACTCTAAACCAAGATAAATGATTTTTTTTGGGTGGTAAGTTGGGGTTAGGCAGACCCCTACCAATTTTTTTTTTTTTAAAAAAGGCCGCAAATGCTATTATATTCAATGGTACCGCTTCCTAGATCGATCTTCACAGAGAATTGACTGGGTCACAATAGATAAAGGCACCGGAGGAAAGGTTACACTTGAAAATTTCAAACAAAGTCTAGCTAGGGAATCAACGGCTATGTTCACCTCATGCCAAATGTGCTTGATTTTACAATTTACGAATCCTCAGACCAGATTCCTAGCAATCTAAAAATCGTACATCCATGTCCACGAAGGATTATTCATGCAACCAACAACCCACTTCGAATAAGCCTAAACCCACAGTTTGGACGTTCAAAATTATTTTGCAATTTAGAAACCTTTAACAATCGCACTTAGCTTCAACTTATCAATATCATCCTGCTCACATCCTTCAGCAAAGGCAACACAGAGATCTCCTCTATAACCTTGAATGATTCCACCCAAGGTTGCTCCATTTTCACGGAGAGAGCCATCTGTATTCAAAGTCCACCAGCTCTCCAAAGGGAAGCTCCTAGAACAAACCTTTTCCCCAGGAATACAAAAATCCGTTTCTATACCCCACCTTGCCATAAGCGATCTACTTCTTTCCATGTCCACCAGACAAGATTTTATAGCAGCGAAGCGCCCTCTTGTGTCTTTCTTTATCAAATTAGACAACAAAACTGAATCCCTGAATTACTTTGGAAGATAAGATTGTTTCTTTCCCACCACACATAACACTTTGGATCAAATCAGAACCTTTGAGCGCAACTGGAATCCAAAGATTTTCCTCTTCTCATCCACGAGAACTCCTCCTACAACCACACCATACTAATATACAATTCCAAATCTCTAGAGTGAAATGACATTCAAAAAGAAGGTGGTGTAACCCTTCAAAGGCAGACCAACTGAAAATGCACTTGGAGCAATTGAGAATGTTATGGTTAACCAAAACCTCTTGAGTTTGAAGAACATTTAACCAAATTAGCCATGCATGCTATCATGCTATGTCTAGCATCATTCATGTTGAACGAGCAAAATTTTACCCCACTTAGTTCAAGGTTTAACATCTCTGATTGCATTCCACGCTGACTTGAGGGAAAAGAGCCCATTAGAATTCAGTTTCCAAATAATCTAGTCATTTTTAGATTGCATCAATTGGTTTTGGGAAGGAATGTTAACCCAAACTTTACATAGAGTTGCAAATCTAACCAGAGGAATTTCCTAGGCACCATCATAGATTAGAGTTGACACCATCATAGATTTAGGAATATCATACTTTAGACGAGGACCATAGGTTTCTCTTAACAAACTCGTTTACCATTTGGTTCCTCTTTATATGTGTCTGCTGAACCTTTTGAATTAATTCATTCTGATGTTTGGGGCCTTGCTCTTGTAGACTCTTATGATGGTTATAAGTATTTTGTTACCTTTATTGATAATTGGTCTCGGGCCACTTGAATTTATTTATTGAAATTTAAGAGTGAGGTTCTCTCTACCTTCAAAGATTTTCATAATATGATTGCTAATCAATTTAATGCTTGTGTCAAGATTTTTCAATCAGATAATGGTACTGAATTCATTAACAACCTTTTCTCTGAATATCTGAGTATTCAGGACATTATTCACCAAACTAGTTACGTGGGCACCCCCCGATAAAATGGCGTAGCTGAATGAAAAAATAGACATCTTTTAGAAATTACTAGGTCTCTTATTTTCAAATGCATATTCCCAAACAATATTGGTCTCATGCTATCCTTGCCTCTCCTTACTTGATTAACAGACTCTCTAGTCGTGTTCTTGGCTATAATTCTCCTCTTGAAGTTCTCAAAAATCAAAAAATTGACCTTTCACATCTTCGTATTTTGGGTGTCTTTGTTATGTTCATGTTTCTATATCTCATCGAGATAAACTTGATGTCCGTGCTATAAGATGTGTGCTCTTTGGTTACTCTTCCACCCAAAAAGGATACAAATGTTATGATCCTGAAAGTAAACTTTTTATATCCCTAGATGGTTATTTCGTTGAGACCAAATCATTTTTCTAAATCCAATCTAATGATGTTGATGGGACTCGGTCCCAGGAGGAGTGTTTTACTAACACGACCCCTCTTCCAACTATTGGACCAATTGTTAGCCCTAACCCTACCTCTAGCCAATGCCCAGAACCGATTGTTGTACCTCCATCGGTCATCCAAATTGAAGAAGAGGCCTCAGCTGAAGTCCCCGTAGTGACTACACATGAAGCCTCTCAACATAAGACAACTAGAGTTTCTAAACCCCTGCTAAGCTGTAAAACTTTTATACCTATCAAGTTGTAACCTTTCCCATTCAAAATCACTTGACCTATAATAATGTGTCTCTATCACATTTAGACTTTTTAAGCTCTATCTCCAATTAGCCTAATAGTTTTCAGAAAGCCAATACTCTACCAGTGTGGAGAAAATCCATGGATGAAGAACTCTTGGCTCTCGAAAAAAAATCATACATGGGACATTGTTAGATTACCTAAAGGAAAGAAAATTGTGGTATGCAGATGGGTGTATAAAATCAAGTATAAGAACGATGGGACTATTGAGAGGCACAAGGCTAGATTAGTAGCAAAATGTTTTTCTCAAACCTATGGAGTTGATTATAAGGAAACTTTTTCCCCAGTTGCAAAAATGAATATGGTTCGAATCCTTCTATCTGTTGCTATTAATTATGATTGGTTATTGTTTCAAATGGATGTTAAAAATGCCTTCTTACATAGAGATTTGGAAGATGAAGTTTATATGAGTGTCCCACCAGGACATCCTCAGGAATCTCAAATGAACCCAGCCTGTAAATTAAATAAGACCTTATATGGTCTTAAGCAATCCCCTAGAGCTTGGTATGCAAAATTGAGTTATGTTCTTATGGGAAGTGGGTTTAGCCGAAGTTCAGCTAACTCCTCTTTATTAACTAAACAAAGTACTGTGGGTCTTACTGTTGTCCTGGTTTATATTGATAATATTGTTATTACAAGAGATGATAGTCAAGAAATTATTAAGTTGAAGTCTCTTCTTCATAGGAAATTTTCTATCAAAGATTTGGGAACTTTAAAATACTTTCTAGGTATGGAAATTGCTCGTTCGAAGAAAGGCTTATTTTTTAATAAAAGTAAATATGTCTTGGACTTACTATAGGAAACGGGAAAATTGGGTGCAAAACCTACTGAAATTCCCACTGACAGCTATGGTAAACTTGGATTAGATGGGGAACTCTTAGAGAATGTTCATCAAGTTCAAAGATTGGTTAGAAGATTGATTTATTTGACTATCACTCGTCCAGATATTACATTTGCAGTTAGTCTGATTAGCCAGTTTATGCATGCTCCAAGGATTAGTCATATGAATACCGTTAACAGAATTCTGTATTATTTAATTAAAGGCCTCACCTGGTCACGGAATATGGATGCAAAAAAATAGTCATACCAAAGTCACAGGTTATGCTGATGCAGATTGGGCAGGAAGCCCAATTGATAAACGATCTACTACTGGGTATTGCACTTTTGTTGGAGGTAATATTGTCACTTGGCAAAGTAAAAAAAAACCCGTTGTTGCTTGTTCTACTACCAAGGCGGAATATAGAGCCATGATGTCTACCACAAGTGAATTAACATAGATTCAGACTCTCTTACGCGATTTGGGAATCAAGACTTCTCTACTAATGGATATGTTCTGTGATAATCAATCTGCCATACACATCGCTTTCAATCCAATGTTTCATGAAATAAACAAACATATCGAGATAGATTGTCATTTTGTTCGAGAGAAGGTACAAGCCAACATTATCAAACTCCATATATTCTTAGTGAGGATCAACTAGTGGACATTTTTACCAAGTGATTTCCTTCAGCAAAGTTTCATGAGATTTTATCGAAGTTGGGCTCGATTGACATCTATGCTCCAACTTAGGGATGGCAACGGGCCAGGCCAACTGGGTAACCCGCCCTACCCCTATTGGGACGGGTTTGGGGACCATTTAAATGGGGTAGGGGCAGGTTTGGGAATTTGATTTTAAACCCAAGTCGGGTTTGGGTCAAGGATGGGTTTAGGCCGCCCCACCCCACCCCTTCTATAATTTCAAATCACTATTTTACCCTTACTTTAATACTAAAATTACTTAATTTTTAGTGGATATAATATGAAATATAGCCCCAACTTGCCCCGACCCCCCCCCAGCTAGTGCTTAATGGGATGGGACGGGGCAGGGCGGGGTGGGGATTGGTCTAAAAACCGTTTTCAAAAATCTGAAGGGCCTGCCCTGCGCCTCGCCTGCCCTCCCCGGGTTTGGGGTAGGATTTTTCCATTAGGGTTGAGGTCGGGATGGGGGCGCCCCGGCCCAAACCCACCCCATTGCCATCCCTACTCCAACTTGAGGGGGAGTGTTGCTGGTGAAGGAGGATTCACCAAGATTTATTTCTATTTGTGGGAACTCCATTTGTAGTAGTTGCCTTTCTTGAAACCCTTGTACTCTTATTTAACTGAGAGGCTCTCATTGTAAGACCTATGAATAAGATATCTCTACCCTCCTTCACCCGTGGAGTAGGCTTCTTGCCAAACCACGTTAATCCCTTCTTCTCTTTGCGATTGTTGCTTTACCATTCTTATCCATCAAACTTGATGAACTGAATTATCTCCTCCCCATCTTTGTGTCACAAGACTTCTTTAGCTTCGTTGATGGCAGCATTCCTACTCCACCAAGTTGCCTTGATAATGGAACACCAAATCCAACATTCTCCTATATATTGCCAACGTACCAACCCATCATGAGCTGCCTCAACGCAATACTCATCGAAGGTATTCTTGCCCCAACCATTGATCTCACTACCTCTAAGAAAATTTGGGAGCTTCTATCATCCACATTTACGCAACAATCCGGAGCACAAATGAGGCAGTTTCGACTCAAACTTCATAAACTTCAGAAGGGAACCACCACATGATTGCATTAATCAATCAAATTAAAATCATTGCCGACTTACTTGCCGCTTTCCAATATCGTGTTTTCAACCACGGTCTAGTTATGTAGTCTTCCACAGGAATATGAGCCTTTTGTGATAGCAATAACAAATCGTTTGGAGCCGATTTAGTTTTGTTGCACTCCGAGCTCGGCTCCTCAAACATAAACAACGCATCCCCTAATTTTCTCCCATTACCAACAACCCCGATGGGGCAACTATAGTTCTCTTCAATCAATGGCAATCACATTTAAATACACCAGGTCATGGTAGCTCCAATGGCATTCTAGGGGCTGGTCCACGTCCTCAACAGCATGGCTCGGGTCGTGACCAATATTCTTGCCAAATTTGTCACCTACACAGTTACTCGGCTATCAATTGTCGACATCGATTCAATCACACCTTTCAAGATGTTAATGTGCACCAATCCTTTGATGCCATGCAAATCAACCAGCCTATTGACTCTCATTGGTATCCTGACACAGGTGCTACGAGTCATATAACGTATAATAGCTCGCTTCATCACCAAGCTACCGATTATTTAGGTAATAATCAAGTTATTGTTGGAAAGGGCTCTTTCTTTTATTTGCGAATCCCTTTGTTTAATCCTAGAAATGTGAAAAAGATTTATCTTTCGCATTTCTCCTTTCTTACCACCCCTTCTTCTAAGCTTCAGTTAAATTTAGTCTTTCTTGTTCGTCAAATTCAAAAACATTCTTAATTTCCTTGGGGTTTCTGTATTAAGGATCTTCGCACAGAGACTCGCCTTCTTGAGGGGAGGACTAAGGAAAAATTGTACCTAAGCAATTTTTGTAATTAGATGGCACTCACATCCAACACAACGACCTCCAAAACATGGTATCGCCGATTGGGGCACCCTTCTTCTAGTATTTTGCAAGTTCTATTTCAAAATAAGTGTTTGGATTGTATTAGGAATAAATATGATTTGCTTTGCTCCGATTACAGGCAATTTAAAAGTACGCGTTTACTATTTCAAAATAACTGTTTGGATTGTACTATGAATAAAGATGATTTGCATTGCTCCGATTACAGGCTATTTAAAAGTACATGTTTGCTATTTCAATTATCCACCCACCATAGTGAAAAACCTTTTCATATTGTTTACAGTGATCTTTGGGGTCCAACACCCATTGCTTCTTTATCTGGCTACAGTTTCTATATCACCTTTATCGACAATTATAAGTTGATACACTTGGATTTATTTAATGAGACATAATACAAAAAGTTTAAGTTGTTTTGATAACTTTAGGCGAATGTAAGAAAATGTGTTTAAGAGAAAGATTATATTTTTGCAATATGATGGGGGCGGTAAAATGTTAGCAAGGTATTTTCTTCCTTACTCACCGCTCATGGCATTTCACATGGTTGTTCATGTCCTCACACCCCGCAATTATAGGATTTTGGTTTGAAGCTTTCAACACTACCACATACTTAATAAATCAGCTACCCATAGTTTTCAAAATTGGTCCCCCCATGAAGTTTTGTTTGGATCCCACCCAACTACAAATATTTAAGGATTTTTGGATGTGAGTGCTATTCCTTTCTTGGTGATTACCGAAACGGCAAAGACAATTTAAGCCCAAAGTCTACTTGCTACATCTTCCTTGGTTAAAGTTCCTTGCACAAAGGGATTGGATATCTATATATTGTTCCATGTTGTCTTCAATGAAACCTGTTTTCCATCTCTTGAATGCAGTTCCATGCCTCCAATAGTAGGTTGTCAACCTACCTATGTTGTGTCGGATCAGCAACATGCTGCCCATGATCACTCTCCACCTTCTTTTGTGTCTCAGTACTTGTCATATGCTACCAATGATATTATTAACAGTGGCAGTAGCAATAGTTCATCATCCGGATTGTCACATGGAATACAATCCCCTCCAATGTCCAACATAGCTGTCACGGTGGTGGATTCCCTTGCTTTTTCTAAATCAGTGCATCCTAATCTAAGGGAACAGCACACAAGGCAACATCCAAGACATACTTCTCTACAAAAGGAAGTAATAACCACATTTGGAAACCATTGTATCAAATCCCACAAGGATTTTCGGTGAACATAGAAAGAGACTTTCTAAGCTTTATCTCTTTTTATATTCTGTATATTGTCTTTCTATAACCAATGTTAAGGTTTAGAGTTTCCATAAGTTGTAAAATCCTTGTAAAGCCTTTGTTATATATTGAATGAATATCAACGTGCATCTCTCAAGTTGAGAGAATTGGATTCAAAATTCTTTTATGGTATCAGAGCTGATTTTTCTTGAGACCTGTGATTGCTCATCTCTCAAGTAATTCCTTTCTTCATCCTATTTGTTTGTCTCATGGCATCTAACATGGTTACTCAGCTTATTACCTCATCAATGGGCTCACCAAATTTACCCTATTCTTCAATGGCCAACATGTTATCCATCAAACTCAATGGTAACAATTATCTGCTGCGGAAAAATCAAGTACTTCCCCTGCTTGAAAGCCAGGATCTACTTGGATACATCGATGGAACAATGCTGCCTCCTTCCACACATATTATTCAAACCGAGGGAGACAATGTTCCCAACCCGGCCTTTCGAAAGTGGAGACTTCTAGATCGTTTTGTTACTAGCCTGATCAACTCCTCATTGTCTGAAGAGGCCATGAGCCTTACCTTGGATCGCCAAACTGCTCATGATGTTTGGGCAATCCTCGAAGAATCCTTTGCTTCCAAATCAAAAAACAGGGAACTTTAGCTTCGTGAGGAACTACAACTACTAAAGAGAGAGTCCCTATCTGTATCGGAACATGTTCGCAAATTCCGGGCAATTTGTGATCAACTATCAGCCATTGGTAATCCGGTACCAGACACTGACAAGGTCTATTGGCTCCTACGAGGTTTGGGACCGGACTATCACACCTTTGTTACCACTTGTTTGAGAAAACCTCCTATTCCCTCTTTTCAAGAAGTTGTTCCAGCTCTTCTTAGCCATGAACTGTTGCTTAAAAATCTCACACCTCCACCCAGCCATCATGATGTGGCCTTCACGGCTCAAAGAGGAGGACGTAATTTTTGCTATGGAAATAGAGGAGGAGGACGAGGCTACAGGCCTCAATATCGGAATCAAAACTTTGCTCAAGGAAGGGGGCAAGGCCCTCATCAATACCACAACAACTTTCGAGCAGCTCACAACCGTGGTGGCCACAACCCTCCTCGGTTCCCTCAAGATCATGGGAACAACCGTGGGCATGATCTACCACAATTCCCTCATGATAATGGGAATCTACCTCGACAAACTGCCCAAGGAAATCAGCAATCCCAAGCCACTGCATCCATGTGCCAGATCTGTGACCGTGGTGGTCATTCTACTCTTGAATGTCGCAACAGGTTCAATCAGGCTTACCAATCCACTTCAGTCCCAGAAGCCTTTACTTCTCTTACTATTCAGGACTCTTCAGATGCCGAGTGGTATACTGACAGTGGAGCCACAGCTCACATGACCAACAATGAAGGTAACTTCACCAAAGTTCAGTCTTACCATGGTACGAATCAAGTTCGTGTTGGCAATGGTTCTTCTATACCTATATCTCACACAGGATCAGTTACTCTCTCAACCCCTACGGGTTTTTTTAAACTTCATAATACTCTTCTTGTTCCTCATATTCAAAAAAATCTAATTTCTGTGAGTCAATTCACTCAAGATAATGATTGCCTGTTTATTTTCTCACCCAATGGTTTTATTATTCAGGAACAGGGAACAGGGAAAGTGTTGGGGACAGGGAGTAGGAAAGCTGGATTGTACACCCTTGATTCTCTTCATCAAGCTTATTTTTCAAGTCTTACTGCTCCAACCAAGGGTTCTACAACTGTTTGGCACAATCGTCTCGGTCATACTTCATCCAGTATTCTTAGTGTCCTGCATAAATCAAGAGAGATCCAACTTGTGGACTCCAATAAATGCAGCAATTCTATTTGTTCTAGTTGCCAGTTAGGCAAGAGTAGAAGACTACCTTTTCAAGTGAATAATAAAAGATGTACAATTCCTTTAGAGTTGATACATTTTGACATATGGGGACCATCTCCTATTTCTTCTCCATCTGGCTTTCGATATTATATGGTGTTTGTTGATGACTACAGTCGTTTCTCTTGGTTTTTTCCAATGAAAAAGAAATCTGAATTTTTTTCAATTTTCCTTCACTTTCAAAGACTTGTAGAACATCAACTCAATTGCAAAATAAAAGTTCTTCAATGTGATGGAGGACAAGAATTTTCCAGCACCCTCTTCCTGGACCATTTATCTCAATGTGGTATACTCAAGAGGGCCTCATGTCCGCACACTCCAGCTCAAAATGGGCGTGCCGAATGTAAACATAGAAGCATCACTGAGATGGGTCTTACCCTCCTTTTTCACAGTCATGCTCCTACTCGACTTTAGATTGAAGCATTCTCAACTGCCGTGTACATCATCAATCGGCTCCCTACTCCCGTTCTCCAACATGCAACCCCGTACTCTCTCTTGTTTGGTAAATCTCCTAACTTCTCTATGTTTAAAACTTTTGGTTGCCTATGTTTTCCATATCTTCGTAACTACTCACCTCATAAGCTCCATCCAAAGAGCTCTCGCTGTGTTTTTATAGGGTACAGTACCTTGCATAAGGGATATCGTTGCCTTGACATTCTCACCAACCAGGTGTACATCTCGAGACATGTTGTTTTTGATGAGGCTACCTTTCCGTATGTCGACCCATCTGCTCCCTCAAGTGGCATTACTGATCTTGGTTTCTTTGACGATCTTGATTGCACTCATGTTCAAGACGCATTGGCCCCCACGAGCCATCAGGTCCAGCCCACTCTCTCTCGGCCACTTGATGTCCAGCCCCCTATCTCTCGGCCACTTGCCCAACATGACCTTGTTGCTGCCAATTTGGATCCAGTCATGTTGTCTATTCCGGAAGCTTCTCCAACTTCACCACCGCTACACCTGCTAGTGCTCCACTCGAAGAGACTTCACCACCGGTTGCCTCTGCTAGTGTTCCTTCCTCCACTCAAGATCGGTCTGCCACCTCTTTATGTGATCCAGAATTATCTCCTTCTCCACGGCTTGATCTTGAGACTCTATCTAGCACCATACCAGGAGGCCACATTGTCATTGATCTACCTATTGCTCCTACTTCCGTCACTGAGTCCATTACAGACAACATACATCCTATGATTACAAGGTCGAAATCCACCAAGCATCCTCTACCGCTGCATACTTCGGCTTCTCTCCATGGTGACTCTTCATTATTTCAAGCATTACTAAGCTTAAACGAACCACGTGGTTATAAATCAGCATCTAAGCACTCTCAATGGATTGCTGCCATGGATGAAGAAATGCTTGCCCTTCATCAAAATAAATCATGGACTCTTACTCCTCGCACACCTAACATGCATCTTGTTGGTTGTCGATGGATCTTTAAGACCAAGCTTAAAGCTGACGGGACAGTTGAACACTACAAAGCTCGCTTAGTAGCTAAAGGTTATTCGCAATTACATGGTCTCGATTATGATGAGACATTCAGCCCCGTCGTAAAACCTGCTACCATTCAGCTTGTGCTTGCTTTAGCCACCATGCGACATTGGGAGATCCGTCAACTTGACGTAAAAAATGCCTTTCTCCACATGCATTTAAGTGAGGAAGTTTATATGGACCAGCCACCTGGCTATGAGGACCCCTCTCTCCCTCATCATGTTTGTCGTCTTCAGAAGGCTCTTTATGGCTTAAAGCAAGCCCCTTGTGCTTGGTTTGATCGCCTTAGTATCTTCTTATTGCATCTTGGTTTCCAACCAAGTCGCGCTGACTCCTCGATGTTCATATCTCATGGTCCTCTTGGCACATTGATTCTACTTGTTTACGTCGATGATATTATCCTCACTGGAAGCAGCACCACTCTCATCCAGGCGTTTGTGCTTCGCCTGAGCAACGAGTTTGCAATGAAAGATTTGGGTCTTCTCCACTACTTTCTCGGCATTGAGGTCACATCCACCCCTACCGGGCTATTTTTATCTCAGTCAAAGTATGCTATTGACTTCCTTACTCGGGTGCAAATGGAGGGAGTCAAACCTCTCTCCACCCCTATGATCGTCGGTCAGAAACCTACCAAAGAAGGAGCACCCTACTCTGATGTCACTCACTATCGCAGCATTGTCGGTGCCCTGCAATATTTAACACTCACGAGAACGGACCTCTCCTATAGTGTTAACACTGTTTGTCAGTTTATGCACTCTCCGACTGAAGACCATTTTTGTGCTGTTAAACAAATTCTACAGTATGTCAAAGGCACCCTCCATCATGGTCTACAAATCTTCTCGAATTCTACACATACTCTCACTGGGTATTCTGATGCTGACTGGGTGGGTTGTCCTGACACCCGTCGCTCCACTTCTGGATTTGCTTTGTATTTTGGACATAATCTCATCTCTTGGAGTGCCAAGAAACAAGCCACAGTCTCCCGCTCCAGTGCCGAGGCGGAGTATCGCGCGCTTGCTCAAACTACTGCTGAAATTACTTGGGTTACATTCTTATTGCGTGATCTCCAGGTCTACTTGACCTCTTGTCCACTAATTTTTTGTGATAATCGTAGTGTCATTTGCATGAGCTCCAACCCTGTATTTCATGCTCGCTCCAAACATATCGAACTGGATTATCCCTTCATCAGGGAAAAGGTTGCTTCTGGACAACTCTGCATTAAGTTTGTACCATCCGAACTTCAGATAGCTGATATTTTTACAAAGAGCCTACCTCATCCCGCTCTTCAGCTCTTCTCTTCCAAGTTACAGCTTCGTGATTTCTCTACGCTACACCTGAGGGCGGATATTAACAGTGGCAGTAGCAATAGTTCATCATCCGGATTGTCACATGGAATACAATCCCCTCCAATGTCCAACATAGCTGTCACGGTGGTGGATTCCCTTGCTTTTTCTAAATCAATGCATCCTAATCTAAGGGAACAGCACACAAGGCAACATCCAAGACATACTTCTCTACAAAAGGAAGTAATAACCACATTTGGAAACCATTGTATCAAATCCCACAAGGATTTTCGGTGAACATAGAAAGAGACTTTCTAAGCTTTATCTCTTTTTATATTCTGTATATTGTCTTTCTATAACCAATGTAAAGGTTTAGAGTTTCCATAAGTTGAAAAATCCTTGTAAAGCCTTTGTTATATATTGAATGGATATCAACGTGCATCTCTCAAGTTGAGAGAATTGGATTCAAAATTATTTTAGATATAGTAGTCCCTACTACACATGATGCTAATGGGTTTTTCTTGTTCTCTTCTCCAACCAAGTTTGTTGCCACCAAATGATATGTTACTACCGCCACCATCATGTCCAACTAATCCACCCCCTAGTAGATCTGCCAATACGTATCCACATCAGCCATCCAATTACGAGTTACTCTCAATAATGGACACATACCACTTGCAACCAGCTCACTTGCCACCGTAACCAGATCCTTAACTTCCGTTCGCACCATCTTCATCATAAATTCACTCAATGACCTTGCGGTTAAAATGGCACAACCAAGCCTAAATCTTGGCTTGCAACTCGGCATCCCCTCCCTCTTGCATTCTTATCTCAATGCCAGAAAGTTGTTGCGGAGCTGACCTATTACACTCAAGCTCTCAAAGATCATCGCTGGAAAGATGCAATGGTTTTGATGAGTTCAATGTGCTTTTACACAATCAGATATGGTCCTTAGTTCCTCATCACCTCAAAAAAAATCTGGTTGGCTGCAAATGTGTTCACCGCATCAAGCATTGTGTCTATAGGTCAATTGAATGCTACAAGGCTCACCTTGTCGCCAAAGGTTTCAACCAACATCATGGAGTGGACTTTGATGAAACCTTCAGTCCCGTAGTAAAGCCCCCCACTATTCGGATTGTGTTGTCCATCGCTGTGGCCAAGAACCGAAGCCTACGACAACTTGATGTTTGAAATGCCTTTCTTCATGGAAAACTTGATAAGAAAGTTTATACGCTACAACCACAAGGGTTTATTGATCGAGACTATCCAAATAATGGTTGTCATCTCCACAAGGCCTTATATGGCCTCAAACATGCCCCCCACACCTTGTTTCAACATTTTAGCTCATTTCTCCTCGGCCAAGGATTTCATTGCAGCCATGTTGACCCCTCCATGTTTGTTCTACATCAATCGGAAGCCACACTTGTTTTCCTAGTTTATGTAGATGATATCAAATTAATTGGCACATCTCCACACTTAGTTCGACCATTTATTCTAGATCAATCAGAAGCCACACTTGTTTTCCTACTTTAAGGAGATGATATCATACTAATTACTGGCTCATCTCCACACTTAGTTCGGCCTTTTATCTCAAAATTTTTGAATGAGTTTGATATGAAGGACCTCTGAGATGCACACTTTTTCCTCCGCATGGAAGTTCAAAGGACGTCTAAGGAGCTTATGCTCACTCAATCAAAGTATGCTTTCAGTCTCTTTTGTTGAATACTCTGATGTCGAATAGGCAGGCAATCCGAATGACCAAAAATCTACAAGTGGCTTTTAAATACACCTTGGATCAAATCTCATCTCATGGAGTTGCAAGAAGCAACCCACTATATCTCGCTCCAATCCAAAGGCTGAATACCGTGCTTTAGTAGCCGCCACACTGATACAATATGGATCTGTCACATTCTAAGAGACCTTGGGATTCCTATCATCTCTCCTACTCGGCTCCTATTTGATATCTCAGTGCAACATACATGGTAGCGAACTCCATCTTCCATTCACATAAAAACATGTAGAAATTGATTATCATTTTGTTCGTGAACGAGTCGTATCTAGGGACTTACAAATGTCCTCCGTCTCCACTACTCAACAATTGGTGGAAATTTTCACCAAAGCCTTAATCGGTCCGCAGTTAAACTTCATTCGTTCCAAGTTTATGCCACTGACGTCATTAGCTTGTGGGGGACTAATAGATAAAGATACCAAATAACAGCCATGATTCACAAGAGTCCTAAATGGACTCTTTCCTTTATTCCCAAGGAGTCCTAATGGAACTCTGTTTCCTTTAATTATTACTCACTCTCATTGTTCTACACCAACTGTATTTTCTATTTTGAGTATCTACTGTAATCTTTCTTCACCTATAATACAAACCACCATACCCACAACAGGGTGTGCGGTTCATCTTCTTTTCTCTTATTTTCAGTTATAGCAGTAGAGAATTACAAGTCTTATTTATTCTTGAGCTAGCTAGGTTGTAAAATTTTGGTATATCTAGATGTAACATTATACTATGAAAGAGCTAAGAAGATGTGCCAAAAGAGCTTAGAAGTAGATGATAAAGCTTTAAAATATGGGAGATAACTTCATGGTACTACAGTTAAATTCTTTTTTAAAGGATGATGTTTGTATAACATTATAGGGACATCCCTAGTGGCTAAGTATTTGGAATGTAAGGAAGTCTTAAATTTTAGTGTAGTGTTTCAAGGAACAAGGAAGAGAAACACTATTACATGGTGCAAACGAAATTAACTCCTCCCTAAGTTGGTTTAAGGAGTTGGAGTTGGATCAGCATCCAAACGTTCTTAGCCACACTTGGTATTTTGTAAACTGCTCAACAGTCTCATCACGCACCCCATATTGAGCTCTTTTATATTTAATATCAAGATGTCAACCATATAGAAGGTGTTTGGTTGGCAGTCTGTCAATTTACTAAAACAAAAGAAAGTGGTTGATCTTGTGGGTCATTTAATTCCCCCATATCCTTCCTAAGAGATCGGCATCTAAATGATTGCGCCAGTGTTGATCGTATAACCCCTTTGGGAAAGGACAGAGATTCGAGTCTATTAGTTTGGAAATGGAAGGCCCACCTTCATACTACCCTAACTCTAAACCTAGATAAATGATTTTTTTTTGGGTGGTAAGTTGGGGTTAGGCAGACCCCTACCAAATTTATGAAAAAAAGGCTGCAACCGCTGTTACATTCAATAGTACTCCTTCCCAGATCGGACTTCGCAGAGAATAGACTGGGTCACAGTAGGTAAAGGCACCAGAGGAAAGGTTACACTTGAATTATTCAAACAATGTCTAGCTAGGGAATCAACAACTCTGTTCACCTCATGTTCACCTCATGCCAAATGTGCTTGATTTTACAATTTACGAATCCTCAGACCAGATTCCTAGCAATCTAAAAATTGTCCATCCATCTCCACAGAGGATTATTCATGCAATCACAACCCACTTTGAATAAGCCGAAACCCACAGTTTGGACGCTCCAAACTATTTTTCCATTTAGAGACCTTTCAGAATCGCACTTAGCTTCAATTTATCAATATCATCCTGATCACATCCTTCAGCAAAGGCAACACAAACATCTCCTCTATGACCTTGTAGGATTCCACCCAAGCCTGTTCCAGTTTCACAGAGAGATCAATTTGTATTCAAAGTCCACCAGCTCTCCGGAGGGAAGCTCCAATAACAAACCTTTTCCCCGGGAATGCAGAAATCCGTTTCTATACCCCACCTCGCCATAACGATCTACTTCTTTCCAACTATACTAGACAAGATTTTATAGCAGTGAAGCACCCTCTTGTGTCATTCTTTATCAATTTGGACAGTGAAACTGAATCCCTAGATTAGTTTGGAAGATAAGGGGCCGTTTGGCATCATTCCGGATCAGAAACAATTGTATTCCCTGGAACAGTCTGATTTTTTTGGAACGTTTCTGATCTTAGAACTCATTTGGATGCAATAAACCAAACTCTGTTCCGGGGAACAGAAACAGCAGAATTGCACTTGGATGACAAAAAAAAAAAACAGAATCACTTATATATACTATAAATTGATCAAATAATAGGCAAATAATCATCATACTCTCACAATTTCTACTTCCACCATTTTTAGATAACATATCAATTAATAGAGAAACTTATTCATGCCAAGTGAACGAAGCCGAAGCTGAAGCCAAAGCCAAAGCAATTGCAGTCACCAAACGAGGAGGCTGTCAGGGTCAAGCATGTCCAAAAGAGACAATTCTCTCTTGGGCTAGACCTAATTCAGATGAGCTGCCTCATTGGGCTCAGGACATAGACTGAAACTTAGGCCATTTCACATGGGACCTAAACTGAAATGGACAACTAGGATCTTCCAACTGGTGAAATTTTGAGCAATGCCCAATCTATTTGACAACCAGGATTTGTGTCAAGTTTGAGTATGGTAAGGTTAATAGGGAACCATAGATATACCAAGGTTAACAGGGAACCATACATTTACTAATTGGTATAAGACTCATCTGGTTCTCCCCCTTCAGCTCATCTGCATTTCTAATACAGGCATTCTTGTGGTTCAAATCTGTTCAAGCTGCTTAAGATCAAGATTGGAGATATGGATATCTCTAGATTCCATTTTGCAGCTTGCATGAGCCAATGGAAAGCTATTTAAGGCATGAAACAGATCAGACTTGCATTGTTTTCTGGACCACTCGTATCATGCCTAATTGATATTTTACCTTCCTAGCTTGGAACGTGAATCTCAGTCCCCAACATGAGCATAGTGCTTATGAGAATACATATATACTTTTTGCATACTCAATCCACAGAGAAAGGAAAGGTACAAGGAAATTTTAGCAAAAATTTTCGAGTGTGCACAACAAACCATTCTTATTATTATATAATACTGGTGAAAGCAACTTATGAAATGAATTGTGTTTGTTCATAACAGATAACAGAAAAACCAATCTCCTCCAAGGTAACGCCCCACCAAGAAGCCAAAACTAGAAGAGAATTTGCATATGTATTCCATATCTATTCAGAAGCCAAAGCTTGGCAGGCCAAAACTAGAAGAGAAGCCGCTATTCCCACCAAGAATAAGGCAAGAACAAGTAGTGCCATAAGGACCCAAATCCATGGCTGCATCCTTCTCCTACCCTGGTTACGAAGAGACAAGGGGAGAGGCTTTGTCTTCATCTGCTTGAGTGATGGTTTTTGAAGCTTCCTTGCCACTGTAGTAGGTTCCTCTTCAGTTTCGGGTTCCAGGATGGTTTCACTTGGAGTGTTTTCTGAGCTTGGAGCAGCTTCTCCTTCATTGCTGCCATTTGTAGCCTCCATAGATGACAACATAGATTTAGTCAAGATAAAAAATAAAAATCGACCATAAATGATAAACATAGAGTGAGCGCGAGTTTCGGGGAAACCCTGGTTTGCATCTCACGGGTGAGTATAGAGTCGTCACCTATTCATTCAGAAGGGATAAGTCCCCGGGATTTGGATAAGGTCTTGGTCTGCGGTCCGAGATCAGGGTAAGAGGTTCGGTTAAGTCCGGGGAAGGGGTTAGGCATCCCGGCGCTTCCACTTTTCAGTGGTTCCCTACTTGCTAGGGTTAAGCCAAATTAATTTCAATGTTAATCAAATGCCTCAAGTATTTAAGAGAATGCTAATCTAAGAAGGAGAAAACCCTAGACTAGGGTCGAACCCGAGTTGGGCTGCCTACGTACTCACATAGGGGTGAGATCAGACCGAGCGTAGTTCTAGCACATGAGCCCGTGCCAAGGCTAGGGGTGTGTGTGTGTGCACCAAGGGTGGTTGACCGAGTTGGTCAAGTGCTTGGTATTGGGTCCGGTAGGCCTAAGGTAAGTCCGATAGACTAGGGTTGGGTTCGGTAGGCCGAGGGTGAAGCCCGGTAGGCTAGTTTGGGCCCGTTAGGTCGAGATTGGGCCCAGTAGGCCAAGGGTGAGCTCGATAGGCTAGGGTTTGGCCCAGTAGGCCGAGATTAGGCCCGGTAGGCCAAGGGGTGAGACCCGGTAGGCCCAATGTGTCTTAACCAAGGGTTATGGTTGCCAACCGGGGTTAAGAAAGGTAATTAACCCTGGTCAGGGGTGCTAACCATGGTTTAAAAAAGTCAAATATCAGATTTTTTGGTCTTTCTGAATTTTTCTGATTTTTTTTGGATTTTCTCAGATTTTTCCCAGCGGTCAAAGGTGCTTAACCGCGGTTAAGGAGGGGAGGTCACCATGGTTAAGGGTCTTACCCATGGTTAAATGGTCAAAAGAGACCATTTTTAGGTTTCTCCTAATATTTTGGATTTTTTGAGCATTTTTCCAGATTTTTCCCGGGTCAGGAGTTTTTTACCCATGGTTAAGGGTAAAAAATGGGGTCGACTCTAATTAAGTGTCTTAACCACAGTAAAAAATGCAATTGAAGACATTTCTGGATTCCATGTAATATTTATGATTTTTTGATGCTTTTTCCAGAATTTTTGCTAGGTCATGGGCCACTTAACCATGGTTAAATGTTAACCACGGGTGAGTTTAACCATGGTTAAGGGGCCGACTGAAGCAAAAGTGGGCCCAAGGTTCGTGGCAGGGCCTAGACTGGCCTCCTACCCGGTCTGGGCCCCCACAAATATCCGAAATTGCAAAAAACTCCAAATTTTCATCAAATTTTTAACCATAGTTAACATGAATTTAACTATGGTTAACGGGGGAATCGCGGGAATCCGAGACCACCAGTGGATAGCCTGATATGTGGGGAACAATTTGGGCCCTTGTGGGACCCAAGGGGATGCCGTATGTGGGCCCCACAGTGGCCCAAAGTTGCCCCGAAAAACACCACATAAAATGACGATTTCCACCAAAACAGATTTTTTTTCAAACTTTGCGGCGATTTTGCCGCTGATTGGCTCAATCCCCGGGGGATCCGAGACCATGGTCACGAGGCCTGATATGAGGGAAACAATTTGGGCCCTTGTGAGGCACAAGGAGATGCTGTATGTGGGCCCCACAGTGGCCCAAAGTAGCCCTGTCGCACAGATTTTTACACTGTCGACCCCACTTTGGGGTTGATTTAACTATGGTTAGAGTGCGAGTTAGGGGATGAAATTGTACAAGAGGATAGCCTGGAGTGTGATGAGTCTAACCATGGCCTCGGTTTTCACCAAGGCCGGGTCTAACCATGGTTGAAACGGGGTTAAAGGTAGTGTCCTGAAAACGATTTTTTTGAAATAAAAGCTTGGGTGGCTGATTGGGTTGAGCAATGGGAGTCTAGGGGGATCACTCATTGATTGAGGACCCCCCCAGACCTCCAGGAATGGTCGTGCATGGTGGTGAGGGCTATGCCCGTGGTCACGCCTCAAGGTCGGCCTATTGATTTTTTGTTTTTTTTTTTAGCTAAAAAAAAACAAGAAAGAAAAGGAAAAATGGGGACCCCTGGAATGGGACCAGGGGTCCCTTATAATATCAATTTAACTGACAAGGAATGGGATAGAGAGCGTATACCCTCACAGCTCCTTCGCGACCGTGGCGAGCTGGTGGTGGCGACTTCAAGTGTTGAAGGTAGTTGAGGCGACTCCGGTGGCGACCTATGGAGCTCGGGAGGGGATTGCAGGTGACTTATGGATCACCGGACATGAAGTGGAGGGGGTCCAGGCGTAGTAGGTTGGCTGGCCGAAGTGGGAGTGGCCACTGTAATTTTTTGAATTCGGGTCTCTGCCGTGGACAGTAGCTATGGATGGGTTGTGGTGATGTTTATGAGAGCTTGTGGAAGGCTTAGGGGGATATGAGAGTACTCTGGGATAGTCTAAGACCTAACTGAGGCAATGGCTAAGTGGTTAGGTGGATGGGAGATGGGGTTGAGTGGCTGTGACAGAGTTTTTTTTTTTTTAAAAAAAAACCTTTGAACAGTGGGTGTTGTGGTGGTTGAGGGTGAAGCCTAGAAGGGTACAAAGGTGATGATATGCTTATGGGCCAACCTAGGGACTTAATTGAATGGGATTGTGAGGGCTGGGAGAGATGGAGGAGCTGACTGAAGTTTTATTTTTTTGAAAATCCCCCATGAACAGTGGCTTCGTGTGGATTTTATAGAAGAAGAAAAGAGATCGAGATGGAAGGATAAGGATGGGGGTGAATGGTGATGTGGCTACACGTGGGGGACACGAAGCAGGGGGCAGGAGAGGCAGGGGCTGTGGCAGCAGCACTGTGCATCGTCCCTTTGACAGGGACGATGAACAGTGGGTATTTTTTTTTTTAAAATTTGTGTTTGTTTGGTTCGGTTGTGTTTGGCTCTTACGGGTCCGGTCACGCGGGTTGGGCCCAATCCGAACATGGGCCTTGCCCCTTCCAAAAATTTCCCCCTTTTTTATTTATTTATTTATTATTATTTTTTATTTATTATTATTTTTTTGTTTTCGATTTGTTTGGGGTTTTAAAACTTGGGCCCAATTGCATGTGGGCCTTGTCACATGGGGTTGGTAGCCAAAAATTAAACCCCTTTAATTATTTACTTATTTTTGTTATTTTTTTGCTATATACTTTTTGAATTTTAAAATTTTGTTTTGTTTCCCTTTTTGGGCTAAACCCCCACACATGTGGGGGAAAGCAAAAAGTATTTTACTCTCAAACAAAATTTTGAATTTTAAAAAGGGGTAGTGTGGGTCCTACCTTAGATTTGGCTTAATGGGCCCATGCTTGGGCCCAAAAACAAGGTTTTATCTATTTTGGACTTGAAAAGGGGCCTTGAGCCCATGGGACTTTGCCTAGGGCTTGGGCTAGGGCTAGGCTAGGGTTAGACCTAGGTTTAGGTCTAGGGTTTAGGTGAGTAGGGTGTAAAAATTGGGTGCTTACACATAGCATGACCCAGTAAAATATAGCGAAAATAGCTACAATTTGGTGATAACCCCATTAACATACCTGGTGGAGTATGGCAACATCTTGATTTGATCCTTTCCTTCCTTGTTGAGAATGAAGAGAAGCAAGTTTGGGAACCTCATTGGAACCAATAGTCCCTTCGACAAATATCACATTTTCGTTGCTGTTCTTAATCTCTTGACTCTCTGAAGAAGAACTGGATGTGCTGATTCCCATCCCAACTGATCCAATTCTTGTAAAATCCGATCATTGATTAATCAGTCTCCTACACCAGAAATTTAAGCACACCATGGTCGGGGGCTTAAGTTAGCAAATATATTCACAGTAGGAGATGTGGCTCCAAATAGGGTCAATACCCCCACTGCTTCAAGAAGTCATACTTTTTAATATTTGAGTATTATGTCAGATTGCCCAAAGTTCACTTAAATAACAGATTAGGTGTTATCCATGTTGGATAAGTATCTCAAAAAATTAAAATTAAACAGTATTGGTGGTTCCCTCTAGCATTGTTTCCTATAGACAACAATTCAACCTTTTTCCCAACATCATATAAGGCAAAGAGAGAAATATGAAGATATGGATGCACAGCATATCAACGATGCAAATTTTGTATTCATAACATATCATTGAACATAACTAATTACTTCCTTATCATTATCAATGAGGGTGGGCAGATCAATACGAATTTGAGAGATGTGCAAAGTGAACAATGACCCAACCAGGGTAGCAGAATTCTTTATCACACAAACCACATCTTCCCCTTTCACCTCATCTACCTGCTTTCTGAAAAATAGAACTGCTCTATCAAGTAAAAGATTAGTAGTCCAACTCAACGACAACATGCCATGCTTCAATGCCCTGGGTTGCTCATTTGCAAGTTTACTTGACATGGTCAGGTAGGAAAATCAAGTAATTGTCATTTCATTCTATAAAAAGATAAAGAAAGAAATGTTTGCTTGGCTAGTAGACAAGTTTACTTGCAAGTTGAAATATGAAAAGATTGTTCTATAATTGACAAGATAATCATCTATTCTACTATGGTATACTAAATTATTTCAAGCATCTTAGATAACAATGAAAGATGCATCGTTGAAGCATTTTATCTGTTTGATTAATTTGATCCATTTGATTGTGCATTTGAAGCCCCATTCGATCCAAAATTTCAACAGCATAATAATGAAGAGATGATACAAGCAAGTAGGATACTCATCACATTCCCCAAGTTCGATAAACAGGAGCAAAGTATACGCTGTCCTGATACCAGCTCAAACAGCCCAAATGCAATGAGACAAGAGCATGATTAAGATATTGAGAGAGAGAGAAATCACATTATATGAATATGTTTGTTGCCATCAGATGTCAGAGCTCCATTTAGACATACATACATTTACTTCTTTAAAAAAAATTAAAAAATATCTCAGATTTGTATCTTCAAAAAATTCTGAAATAAAACCATATATGTTCAGCCATTCCATAACATCATGTTCAACCATTTCAATTACAACAATTCTGAAAATGAACCATAATGCATTTTAAAATGCATATGAAGTTCATATCTATCTAGGAACATTTTAAAATGCATTTTACATATTGATAATTGATCCCTCTAATACATCCATATAAAACCAATAGCATCATCTATGTTGTTCCCCATTACAGTACATTACACCCTTATCATGATCATTGCAGTACATTATGGTGAGCACACAAGCAAGCATATTAAGACCACTCCAGATCCTTGTAGTCCAATGAACAGAAAAAAAATTGCTTCATTAAATATTCTGAGCAATGCTAACCTGTTGTATCCTTTCTCTTCCTACTTTTGTTTTTTCTATGAGATCTACTATGTTGTGAACCCATAACAGAGAGAACACCCCTTCATCCCTTCATCATATTTCTAAATTCTAACACCAGGGTACAATGGAAAGCTACAAGCCTATTGAGATATGGAAGTTCATATGAACACAATGCAAAACACAAAATTATTCAGTTGAATTGGAATCAAATTTCATGTAACCAATATATCGAACACGTGGTGTACACTGTAACACTACAAATCAAATACCTTTTAAGGACTTTTCCAAAATCAAATACCAGCACAAGACAAAAGAGATCAAAAATACAGAAACAGGAAATCAAAAATACAGTGCACAGATCAAAAATCAATTTGTTCCAAAATCAGATCTCATTTGAAGTGAGAGGATAACAAAAATGGAAAATCAAAAATACAGATCAAGTTGAGAAAATAAAAAAAATTGATTTACAGATCAAGAAGAGGAAGATCTACCAAAATTATTCACAGATCAAGACGAGGAAGATCTTGCAGCAGGTCATGTTCACAGATCATGTTAGATCTTGCTAGAGAACCCAAATACATGAAATCAAGATCTGTAAGCAAAAAAATAGAACCAGAGAAAAAAAATGGCAGATCTGGTGGAATATGAAGATCGTCGGTAGATCTGCTATTTGATGAAGATCATCGGCAGATCTGCCATTTTAGAGAGAGAGAGAGGGAGAAAGAACCACCAGATCTGCCATTTCATGAAGATCGTTGGTAGATTTGCCATTTTAGAGAGAGAGAGAGAGGGAGAGAGAAAGATCTTCACCGAACATCCATTTTCAGATAGAGAGAGTACTGTTAGGAGTTGTTACCGGCGATGATCGGTGGATGGAGATGATAATCTTGACTTCGTCTTCCCTGCTACTCCCTTCACCAGCGATCGATTGTTGGAGATGTCTTCTTCTTCTTGCTACTCCCTTCACCAGAGCCACTGAAGTTTGCTTTCTTTTTTTTTATCGAGAACAAGTATAGAGTGCGAGTTGTGCTGTTCTGAGGAGTCCTTTTTTTTGTTCCGCAAAACTCGTGCCGCTGGAACCCGTTTCTCACTTGGGTTGAACTTATCAACCTTCCCAAACCCGTTTCTCATCTCTCGGGTTGTTCGAGAACCTTTGAGCACATCTAGAATCCAAAGCTTTTCCTCTTCTCTTCCATGGGAACTCCTTCTCCCATAAGCACACCAGACTAATATACAATTCCAAATCTCTTGAGTGAGAGTGAATGACATTCAAGAAAAAAGGTGGTGTAAGCCTTCAAAGGCAGACCAACCGAAAATGCATCTGGAGCAAATGAGAATGTTAAGGTTGACCAAAACCTCTTGAGTTTGAAGAACATTTAACTAGATTAGCCATGCTATCCTGTTATGTCTAGCAATATTCATGTTGAACCAGCAAAATTTTACCCCAATTAGTTCGAGGTTTAACATCTCTGATAGCATTCCACACTGAATTGAGGGAAAAGATCCCATTAGAATTCAGTTTCCAAATAATCTTGTCATCTTCAGATTGCATTAATTGGTTTTGGGAAGGTTCGCCCAAACTTCACATAGAGCTGTAGATCTAACAAGAGGAATTTCCTAGGCACTATAATAGATTAGAGTTGACACCTTCACGGATTTAGGGATATCATACTTTAGACGAGGACCATATGTTTCATGCAAGATACCTTTGGGGTGCCATGGGTCATACAAAAAGGAGGTTTTGCAACCATTGCGAATAATGTGGGAGATAAATTCTTTTGTCTAGTCACGAATATTCAGAATTTGGCACCGAGCGAATGAACAATTAGAGGGGACTTTGATCGTCTAGAAGTTTCTCATCTTCAACTGATTACCATAAACCTAGTTCACCCACATAATCTATTTCCTGGAGGAAATCTCCCAAGTCAGACGAAATAAGGATGAGGTATTCCAATCATTAATGCGTCTAATAGCCAGCCATCCTTCAAATATCGGATTGCACACACGATCCCAACTAATAGGAACCACTTTGCATTTATTGAAGCCCCCATACCAAAGAAAACTGATAGCAAATTTTCTCTATAATCTTCATTATCTTTTTCGGGAGCATGAAGCAGCTAGTCCATTACATCTGGGAGCTCATTAAAACTGATTTGATCAATTCCGCTCTTCCTGCATATGATAGCATTCGACCCCTTCAAGCTTGAACTTTCTCTGTCAATTTGTCCATCAGAGGTTGGCAGTGGGCTGCTGATAACTTACCTGATGTAAGAGGGATACCTAAGTAGTTAACTGGAAGCTTTCCAATTTTGAGATGAAGAATTTCTTTAAATCTCTGAGATGCTTTTGATGAAGAAAAGCTGAGATTTATCATAGTTTGGTTGCAACCCTAAAATCTGAGAAAATTTCTCCAAGATCCTCAAGAGAGTTGAAGCGGATTCTTCATCAACTTTAATAAAGACAAACAAGTCATCTTCAAAACAAAGATGAGAAACCAAATTAATGGTTGATGCATCTATCATGAGGGGAAATATTCCCAAAAGAAAGAGCTTGGTTCAGCCTCATGGAAAGACCTTCCATGACTAAGACAGATAAAGAAGGAGATAGACTGTCTCCTTGCCTCAAACCCCTTAAGCTCGCAAAAAACCCAACAGCCGACCCGTTCATGTTCATAGAGAATTCGGGATAGAAATGTAGCTCTTCATTCATCCCAAAAATTTACTGCGAAACCCCATCCTAATCATCAATTTTAAATTATAATCCTACTATAGTGTATCATAGGCTATCCTCAAATCTATTTTAATAGCCATGTTGCTGATTTGACAGTAATTGTACCCTTTGGGTGATCCTCAACACAGTTGGTCTGATATGGTTTCAAATAAGATAGGGAGCTCATATTTAATATCTCACTGAGGCCTTCATAATGAAATTTAGTACCCTAGTTTCACAAGTTATTAAAGAGAGAGATTCACCCATCGCTTCATTTTTCATTAATGAGATGGGTTTTGAATCTTGATTCCATATCTTCAATTCTCATTAATTAGAATCATATTCATTAATGAGAAGGATCTTGAATCTTAATTAATCTATTTCACATTTGTTTGGAGAGAAAATATGTACTCGAATTGGACAGAAAAGCAAACTCTTGTGTTAGGCACGCTCCAAAATGAGCTTTTATTGCAAATAGAGCAATAGTCCCCTCCTCCGTTGAGGAGGGGACTATTCCTGCTCACCCTCACAAAGCCCTTTGAACTATGGTTAACAAGTTTTAACCCCAATGGTTAATTTTTAAAGAAAAACCAAGGTTAGATCCATTAATGCCTAGAATTAGTGAATTATTGACAATTAAAGGGATTTTAAAAGAGTGACACATCGAACAAAAGGGAGCAAGAGTCCTTGCACATAATCCTCTAATATTATTTGTGTTTATAATTTATTTTCAAAATGGTTTGCATCAAAACAAAATAGGTGGTGGTCTAAGAACAAAAACACAGTCTCAATATCAATCCATGCCATCCATTGGATACAGTGCAGATCAAAATGCCTCTAGCCATTCCGTCAGTCCGTCCCAATGCAGGATTTAGTATATATGGAATTTGAGAGAACCGGATGGCACCTGCAATATGCTTTCTATCTCGCAAGGTGATTGAGGATTGTGGGTGAGGAGAGATGCACCAAATTCCTTCGCCACAAGTTCCTCTCTCTCTCTAGTCTCTAGGTAGCCCAGAATCCCGAAGATCTTATCACATCCAATCGCGATTGAACTCGGGGAGAGTTCAATCACACTCATAGGCCAACATTTGTCCTCTTAACCTCTATAAACTGTGGCTAAGATTCACTGGTTCTTGGGGTTCAACGATACAACCTTAGTTTTTAGAAAAAAATATGACAAAATAATTTAGTGGTTAAGAATTTTTAATCGTTAAGATTAATATTTTTTTTAAAAACCTGAAGTTATATTGTTGAATCCCAGTGGTTAATGAATTTTAAACACATTTTATAAGGGTTAAAAAGGGTACATGTTGGCATGTGGGTGCGATTGAACTCCGAGAGAGTTGAATCACAATTGGCTGTGATTCGATGTGCAGGAAAAGCACAGCAAACATTATGTAATGAAGGTTGAACTAGACTCGGTTCGTTAACAGATCGAAGTTAAAGGCACTGTACTGGATTAAGTCATAGTTCTTACCAGCCAAACCTAACTCTGTATATAACCCCAACCTCCCCACCCATCAGCTCAAAACAAGAAACAGCTGGCACATACATATGGTCCCAGGGACAAGCCCAAGCTTACATTAGCAGTGAAGAAAAAAAATCAAAGACAACTACTCCTAGGCGCTAACAGAAATCAGCTACAAATTTCTTCAATACAACTTTCACATATTTACGATAAAACTGAAACTGAAAATAAGGTACTTTAGACTAAAAGGCTCTATGAAAACTATTACCATGTAACGCCGGCAAGAAGAAAATCAGTTCCTCGTCTCTACCATCATATTCTCCCTCGTCATCCAATTGCCGGAGTTCAACTCCGATCTTCTCCGGCAACATCGTACTCCGGCAAAGCGGGCAAGTGGCGGAGTCGTGTTGGAGCCACTTGTCCAGGCAATCCTTGTGGAATATGTGCTTGCAATATTGCACCTCTCTTATCTTCTCGCCTTCCCGGAATTTGGATAAACACACCGCACATTCGATTAACTCCAGTGTCGATTGGCTCCTATAACGAAAAGTGGGGATCTTTTCTTCAATCAATGCTTGATACTTTCTAGTCGACCTCCGACGTCTCTGAGAGCTCCGGAAACTCCACCGGGTCGAATGGATCAAGGAAAGTATTTTAAGAAGAATTAAAGAGAAGAAGGTGACGGTCATGTAGTAAAGGTCTGAGAAGAATTCAGACAAAGCTTCCATTTTTTTTTTTTTTGGTGCAGTGGTTTATGGAGTAGGCAGACAATATAAAGTAGGAAAACGCTAGTCACAAACTTCCAAACTATGAACCGGTTGATACCACCAATGTTTGGTTGCCAACAGAAGGAAAATAATCACCTCTTCGGTAGGTGCGTGACGCGAAGAGGAGGCGGTTTGGGTCTTTTTCATGCCACGTGTTCCCATTTAAACTCTCTTTAATTGTGGTTAATGTTCACCAACCCCTAGGGTAACCTGAGTTCACAACATGACAGCTTTGTGAGATTGAGTAGCAATAGTTCGCTCCTCACTCGTGGAGCGAACTATTGCTCCCAAAAGAAATATGAAAACATAAGAGGCGCTATAACTCAAATCTATCCACATATGCAAGAATAGGTGCAACATGTGTTTGATATTTTAACAAATTAAAAAGAAAAAAAAAAATAGGAGATGTTTGACATTTGTAGCCACCACGTTGCATATGTGGAAGATTGAGAATAGGGTAGCATTTCTGAAGAAATAAACATTAGAAAGAAAAAAGAAAAAAAGTTGGGTGAGCGGAATACCTATGCATTATCAACAATAGAGGACCATATGTGAAAGCTATGTGCTTTTGGTCATCAGCATGAGCGAGCAACTTCTTCGAGTTAGGATGGAGATCGAGCGCAATAAGCTACACAACTACATCAGAGAGGGATTCGCTATGCCATTTGTATAGTGTGTTGCTATTGTTGTTTCCTCACATTGGGACTGCTATCCTTGCACGACAAACCAATAGATCAGAACAACCACATTCGCAGGAAAGCCAGCCCACTCGATTCTTAATGGGTATCTGAGAATTGGGTTGGAAGATGAAGTTCTATGGTTAATACTTCATATCCCTTCTGAAACATTTTTCAAATAAAAAGTTCAATATCATCCTATGAATTAGTGAATTAGGCGGTATTCTTTTATTCAGAATAACAAAGAGTACGTCAATCTTCATAAATTTCATCGTAAATGTGTGATTCTTACACAAATAAAAATGCGGGAGAGATTGAAAAGATGCAGGGTCATTTGTCTGCTTGGTTAGGCTAGTTCATAAATCTTTGGGCTCCTACCTTCACAATCCCTAATCTCACCATTTTTAGATAATAAAACAAATGACTTTTTGTCAGCCCACTTGTAGGCCACACAAAGTCATTTTTTTATTATATAGAAATGGTGAGAGCAGGGATTGTGAGAGTATGCGTTTTGCACTCTTCTTCTATTACGTTTAGTGCTTACTAGTAAGGGTGCACGTGATTTGCATGTATAATTTTTTCATTATTAAGGAAAAACATAATTTTTAAATATATTAAAAAAAAAAACTAATTTTAATATATTTTTATTAGATGTTACTCTTTTTATATTAATTAATTTTTCAATATATTAGAATATTTTATAAAATATATTTTAGTAATTAAATTTAAATTTTCATATATGAATTCAAATTTAATATTAGAAAATAGCTAGTAATAGCTGAACATTTATGTGGTCCATTTATTTATTTATTTTAATAAAAGCCTCTCAGAAGGAGGGCGGGGAGGGCGGGGGGGGGGGGTACCGGTTTATTGATAAAAGAAAATGGGGGGACATAAACCTTACCCCTATAAGCACAATGAAAAACTACTAGATCGAAATCTTTCTGAGGCTCCCAATAACCAATTTATCTAAGTGAAGAAGAGATTTTATCTTGTCTGGAATATTGCTGAAAATTGTAAAGATTCAAAAATCATACGTTCACAACCCAAATTAGCAAATTCATCAGCTACAACATTAATTTCTCGATAAATATGAGTGAAGGGAATATCACCATGTAAAAAAATGCCTAATTTTTTTATCCCAGTACCAAGATTTCCACGACTTAGAAGTTGCACAATTCCACATCAACTAAGCATTTAAAATTAGATTCGATAACCAAGTTGTGAATATTCAGACTATGGCAAAAATTAGACCATCAAGGAGAGCACGGGTTTCGGCAATATAGTTACTATAGTAACTATAATGAGAGAAGAAACAGGCTATGAAGTCATCATTATGATCTCTAATTAGTCCACTACTACCGGCATTTCCTGGATTACCTTTAGATTCTCCATCAACATTCAATTTCAATATGGCATGAGGAGGACAAAGTCATTTAACAAAGATATACCTGAACTAAGTAGGCAGAGGAGATCTCATTTTATAAGTATAAAAAAAAGGAATCTTCTTAATAGAGTCCTTATTGATAGTGAGTACTTCTTATAATCAATTTAAAAGAATTTAATTAGAAAAGAATTACTAATAACTTATTTCTACATATAAGGAGATTAAAGATTCCTCATTAAGAGTTAGTTTAGGATTGGGTCCCACTTGCTAAAGTATTAAAAGTCTAAATTTACTTTATTAGAATTGCAAGTATAATTTTTCATCATTGTTGAAAAATATAATTTTAAATTTTAAAAAAAAAACTATTTTTTAATATATTTTTATTAGGCGTTACTCTCTTTGTAACACTTAATTTTACAATATATATATATAATGTTTTAGAAATTAAATTTAAATTTTATTATAAGAATTTACATTTAATAAGAGTTATTAATAGCTAATTATTTATGAGTCCCACTTATAAATGTAATAAGAAGTGGTCTAATAGAGTCCTTATTGACAGTGAGTACTTATAATCAATTTAAAAGAGGAATTTGGGATTTCGAATGAGATCACCTCTTAATTAGACCACTTCTTAATAAAAACAAGGACTCTTAACAAAGTATTTATTGATGGTGATTACTTATTAGACCACCTCTTTGAGAGAACTATTCCTGGATCCTACTAATAAGACTCACTTTCTTCTTATGGATAAGTATGAGGTGGTGGGTTATTTTTATAATTATAATCCACTTCTACTTATCAATAATAAAGTAAGGTGAATGATAATTACATCTACTGTTGTCTTGTCCTGAACTCCATTTTGTACAAAGAAAATGGAGTTCAGGACAAGACAATAGTAAGACATTTGTGTGTGTCCTGGATTTGTGTAATAAGAGATCAGATTTCAATATTGGAAAAAAAATCCATAATTGTATTATAAAATAGAATTGTAGCAACTTGATTGTGGATGGTGTCATTGTATACTTCTATACGCACTATGGAGATCTGCTTGTTGCATTTCAAGCATTTGATCCTATTGCAACCAAAAATCCTATCTAGGCCAAATAGAACTCTGACTTGTGACATTGCATTATCCTTAAACTGGTTAAGAAAGGGATGATCAGTTCTTGATAACTGATATTCATCCATGCTCTTTATTTATAGAGTGGTAGACGTTTACATGTAATAAGGAAACAAATCAAATGAGTTGTACATGAGACTTATAGAAAGAAACTATCCTAAAATATAGATAAAAGGATAAGAGACAATATATGAAAGATATGGCAAATATTATGCAGAATTTGAATAATCCGTGTGATGTCTTTCATCCCCCCGCAAGTGGAGCGTGGGGTCACAAACGCGAAGCTTGTCACGTAGTGATTCAAAAGAAGGTTGAGAAAGACTTTTAGTAAATACGTCTGCCACTTGATCATCAGCTGGAACATGGAGGACACGAAGCATGTCGTTAGCAACCTTTTCACGAACAAAGTGGTAGTCCAATTCGATGTGCTTAGTCCTTGCGTGAAATACCGGATTGGATGCCAAGTGAGTAGTACTTAGATTGTCACAATAGATGATGGGTTTAGACAATGATGAGACCCCAACAGCTTGGAGTATAAATGAGAGCCATGTTATTTTAGCAGCGGCACTTGCAAGAGAGAGCGGTACTCAGCCTCTGCACTAGAGCGGGCAACCATAGGTTGCTTCTTAGCACTCCATGAAATACAATTAGAACCAAGGAACATTGCATAACCGGAAGTAGGAATAGCCATGTAAATGAAGAGGAGAATCAGAAGTAATAAACACACCATAATCAATAGTGGCCTTGAGATATCGAAGAATGCGTTTTACAGCTTGCATATGAGATTTATTGGGTGAGTGCATGTGTTGGCAAACTGTGTTGACACTATAAGTGATATCGGGTCTAGTGAAGATGAGATATTGAAGGGCTCCAACAATACTTCTATATTCCGAAGGGTTTGCTAGAGGGGGGGCATTAGTGGAGAAAGAGTGACCTCGTGGAAGTGGGGTAGCCACGGGTTTACAATGTTCCATTTGAAGGCGATGAAGAAGATCCCGAGCATACTTAGTTTGAGAAAGAAACATGGATGATAGAGATTGAAGAACTTCAACACCTAAGAAATAGTGTAAGGGGCCAAGATCTTTAATGGCGAATTCACGACCAAGACGGGCAATATAATGATGAAGAAGATGGTCATCATCACATACAAGAATAATGTCATCAACATATAATAAAATAATAACCACATGAGATCCAGAGTGGAGAACAAATAAGGAGTTATCAGCTGGACAGGAAGTGAAATTAAGGGAGAGAAGAAAAGTATGAAATCTGGCAAACCATGCGCGAGGAGCCTGTTTAAGGCCGTAAATAGCACGCTGAAGAGAACAAACATGGTTGGGTTTGGTAGAATCAATGAACCCAGGTGGCTGCTCCATAAAAACTTCTTCATTTAAGTGGCCGTGAAGGAACGCATTTTTGACATCGAGTTGTCGGAGATGCCATTTTTTAACTGTAGCAATAGTAAGAATGGTCCGGATTGTGGCAGTCTTCACAACTGGACTGAATGTTTCCTCAAAATCAATCCCTTCTTGCTGATTATATCCTTTGGCGACAAGACGAGCTTTGTAACGCTCGATGGAGCCATCAGAATGATACTTGGTCTTGAAGACCCATCTAGATCCGACAATATTCATTGTCGGTAGACGTGGAACAAGAGACCATGTGTTGTTTGCAGAGAGAGCACTCATTTCACATTCCATGGCTGATTTCCAATGGGGAATTTGCATGGCGGTGCGGAAGGTACGTGGTTCATCAGAGGCATGGAGAGCCGTTGTTAGACAATAGGAAGATGAGGAGAAATTGGATAAGTTCCGTGGGGGCAAAGGATGGCAAATAGAGAGAAGACCAAGAGAAGTTTGTTTGGTTTTAGATCGAGTGGTCATGGGATGAACATTGGTTGAGTGGCTGTTAGAGACGGGAATGGGTGGAAGAATAATAGATAGGGAGCCAGCTGGGACATCAGAAAATAGAGTGGAATTAGATAAAGAATTGGGTTCAACAGTGGTTGAAAGAGGGACTGTAGTCAGTGACTGAGAATTTGAAGGAGATGACAACGAGGGAGCATCAGTTGGGGATAGAGAAGCTGGGGTAGACGGCATAGTAGGGGTAAAAGGAGAGGGTATGTTTAGAAGTGTTGGTGGAGAGGAAGAATTATGAGATGGAGAAAGGTGGTGAATGGATGAAGAAGGTACAGGCGTGGTGGAGGGTATTTGATGATCCAAAGATGTAGATGAAAGAATAGGATGGAAAGTGTTAGTGGAAGGCATCTTTAAGGATGATTGGTGACTGGAATGGGAAAATGGAATATGTATATTAGGAGTGGCAGAGAAGGTGGATGGGGAAGTAGGTGAAACCCAAGACAGAGCATCAAGTGGTGGAGGAGCAGTTTTGGTAGAGGAATGACTATTATCAAAGGGAAAGAGGGATTCGTCAAAAGTAACATGACGGGAAATAAAAACTCGACCAGAGGATGGATCGAGACAGCGGAATCCCTTATGGATATCGCTATATCCAAGGAATATGCAGGATCGGGATTTGGGTTCAAATTTAGTGTGAGAATAGGCACGTAAGTAAGGAAAACATCGGCATCCAAATGTCCGAAGGAGTCCGTAATCGGGGGACTTACCAAAGAGAAGATTGAAAGGTGACAAATTGCTTAAAACATGTGTTGGCATACGGTTAATAAGATATGTGGCTGTGGCAAATGCCTCAACCCATAGAGAAGAAGGTGCCTTGCTATGAAAAAGAAGAGTGAGCCCGGTTTCAGTTAGATGGCGGTGTTTCCGCTCCGAAGTGCCATTTTGTTGTGGCGTGTGAGGGCATGAAACTTGACGTGTTATCCCACACTTGGTGAGGTGAGAGAGAAATGGTGTGGAGGAGAATTCTCCACCACCATCACTTTGAAGAATTTTGATTTTTGTATCAAATCGATTTTCAACCATATTTTGGAATTTAGTAAAGCAATTGAAGGCATCCGATTTTTTATGGAGAGGATAGAACCATGTATATCTAGTATGGTCATCTATAAAAATAATGTAATATCGAAAACCTGAAGTTGAAGGAATGGGAGAGGGACCCCAAATGTCAGTGTGGATTTTAAAGAGAGGTTGAGATTTTGAGTATCCATGTTTGGGAAAAGGCAACCGGCAACTTGTACCCATTTTACAACAAATACAAGTGGAGTCATTGTTGTGTAATTTAGAAACACGAATAGCACTTTTATTATGAAGCAACCGTACAATATTTCCCGAGGGATGACCTAGGGGTTGATGCCATACAGTTGCAGAAGCAGAAGGAAAAGTAGTAGCGAACAATGCCACTTTATTTAATTGAAAAGCATATAGGTCTCCGTGTCTAAGCCCCGTCCCCAGCGTTCGATCCGTGCTCCGTTCCTTAATCACAAAAAAAGTGGATGAGAATAAGAAATTGCAATTAAGCTGGGAAGTTAATTGACTAACTGAAATTAGATTTTTTGTAAGAGTAGGAATAAGAAGAACTTCACGTAGTAGGAGAGGACCATGAGTAGTGGGTAGAGAAATAGTCCCTATATGTGTAACAAGGAGAGAGGATCCATCACCAATGAGAACAGAGTGGTTACCTATATAGGGACAGAGTGATTGAAACATACCTTGATTACTGGTCATATGGGAGGAAGCACCAGTGTCGGGATACCATTGGGGATCAGAGGGGTCAGAAATGGTGAGAGCAGTTAGTGCATGAGACGGCGGAGATGGTGGCTGCTGGTTGTGTTTGCTGGTGTAAGTGTTGTTGAATCGGTGCCAACAATCAATAGCACTATGGCCTTGTTTTCTGCACACTTGACAAATGAGAGGAGGTGCTCCAAGAATTGATGCTTTGTTGGGGTTGCCACGAGTTTGGTGGCTACTGTTGAAGCGAGTGGATCTCTGTCCAATTCTGAATGTGCGATTAGTTGATTGAGAGAAAAAAGCAGTATCATGGATCGATCCGTGTTCACCCACGTGGATATCTTGGCTGATTAAATTGGGAATCAGTTGATCATAGGAGGGGAATGGGGGTTTTGCTAGAACAGAAGTCACAAATGACTCATAACTGGGGCCTAATCCATTGAGAACCCAGAAAACACGATCCTCATCAGAAACGGGGTGTCCTATAGCAGCCAAACTATCGCACAAGCTCTTGAACTTGCGAAGATAATCAGACATAGAAGAGGAATCTTTCTTGCAGATTTGGAGTTGATGACGAAGTTGATATTCCCTAGCTTTGGATCGTTGAGCATAGGTGTTTGCTAGTGTCGACCAGACCTCTTGAGCAGTATTGAGGCCAACAACTTCACATAAAACCTCCTCCGAAAGAGTTGCATTGATCCAACTCAAAAGTAATTGATCTGTTTGATTCCATTTTTCAAACAGGGGGTTGGGTTGGGGAGTTTCATTATTGGAAGCAGGGAGCAGCTTTGATGGAGGTAATATTGTTCCATCAACATAACCAAGAAGGTTTTGGCTACCAAGGAGAGGCACAAACTGACTTTTCCATAGGAGGTAGTTCGTAGGATTGAGTTTGATAGAAACAAGATTGAGGATGGAAGAAATAGAGATGGTGGGAAGGGAGGAAGATGAACCAGTGGCCATTGTGAACTAAAAGGATGAGAAGAAGAAGTATTGGAGTGATTGCAGGGCGTAGATCGTCGTGCTCTGATACCATAAACTGGTTAAGAAAGGGATGATCAGTTCTTGATAACTGATATTCATCCATGCTCTTTATTTATAGAGTGGTAGACGTTTACATGTAATAAGGAAACAAATCAAATGAGTTGTACATGAGACTTATAGAAAGAAATATCCTAAAATATAGATAAAAGGATAAGAGACAATATATGAAAGATATGGCAAATATTATGCAGAATTTGAATAATCCATGTGATGTCTTTCAATCCTAACATTTCATCATGAGAATTCTTATTTTAACAAGAGCTTATAAGGCTTACTAAAATGACAACTTAAAAAGTCTTTAACTAAATCATTAATTTCATGAGCTCATAATTTTATTAACCAACTAAACCTTAAATCGGAAATCTTCCGTCAAGATAAAATCTCTTCTTCACTTGGATAAATCTGAATCTTTCGTCAAGATAAAATCTCTTTTTCACTTGGAAAAATTAGGTATTGGGAGCCTCAGAAAGATTTCGATCTATTAGTTATTTGTTTGTTTCTCTGGGTTTTTAGGGGTAAGGTTTATGTGTCCCCCCCCCCCCCCCCCCCCCCCCTAATTTTTATTTACCAATAAACTGGTAGGAGTTTGTCAAATCCCCCTCTCCTTCTGAGAGGCTTTTATTTATAAAAAAAAAAAAAAAATCTTCCGTCATAATTTCAAAATCAATAAACTTAAACCTAACATCCATCCATAAATAATCTAATTACATCCCATCAATTAAAAGTCTAACAATCTGATAATTAAATCAATAATAAGGGAATTTATCCAAAGGATCTTCTGTCTCCACTGGATCACCTTCGATTTCTTCGATATACTCTTCCTTCTCCCAAGGTTCAACTACAAAGTATGTATCTAAACCTGTCGACATAAAACATATCGGCTGAGCACATGTGGCTCAGTATGTAGACATAAAATCCTATCTAAGAATATCATAAACATTAACTAATTTATACTTGTCATAGCTTATCTTATTGTAAAATAAATACTTAAATCAGAATGTAGAAACAAATTAGCATACTTATAAGCTTAGCTTATCAACTTGTGAGTACTTAATCTTGTGAGAATATCTTATAGCATAATATTCTAGTGAGCATCTTATCTTATGAGACTTCTCTTGTGAGCAACAACATACTCTTAGCTCATAACTTAAAATAACTCCATCACTTATATATGTGATGAGTTTACATACATAGTGAGTACTAACGATTTAGAACCCGACCGTCGGTGCATTTATGATTCTTGTGAGTTAGGTGATTAGTGCCCTTAAAAATCTACTTGCAAGTCAAGTAACATGTACCCTTGAGGTCCTAACTTTTGAACCAGGTACTAACATTCTTGAGTAACATGTACGAATATCTTTGAGACCGTGTTGGTACTCATAACTTGTGAAAACCAAACATGCAATCATACTTATAAACATACATACTTGTGAGCACTTTAATTTGAGCTTATAAACTTATGAGCTTGCAAGACTTATGAGTTTGTGAGATATCTTTTAAGATTTATGAGCATACTTATGAGCATAACTTGTTTGCATAACTTGTGAATGTTATCATACTTGTGAGTGAAGTGTCATGATCCACTTTCATCTAGGTTAACCCTTTGATTCATCAACCATACACCTTACAATTCCTATAACTTGATAATCTTCCAAAATACATCTTATTTTTAATTTTATCTAATAATCATTCTATTTATCTTGCCAGAATTCATACATATCTCCATTCTAAATTCTTATTCTCATATACATAAAAATCAAGTAATTTCTTGCATAGGGGAAATCATCAACCTTCAAAACCATGCTTATTCTTATTCTTAATCAATAATCATGAAATTATTCTTATTCAATTGACAATTATAATATTACTAGCCAAAGAAATCATATCTACCTTGATTTGATCGCTTCCCTACAATCACGAAGTTAGTAATCGTGAGCGAACACATTTCCTACGCAAAGCATGATGACCTAGTCGAGAATCCACACCCTCGAACAACAATCTCCTTTAATCCAAGCTTTTTTCACCTTTAAGTGAAAGTATGATCTTCAACCCTAGCTCTCCCTTCTCTTCCTCTCAAACCCTAGCTCTCTATGAATTAGGGGTTTTAAGTGAGTATTTATAGATTTAAAACCCTAGCTCTCACATTTTTTTTGTAAGAAATCACGTATTGGCCCTTACAGCGCAAAATTCGGTCGACTGACTTGGATTTTCGATCGATCGAATTGACTATTGGTCCCCTTTTCTCTTGTTTTTACTGAGATCAGTCGACTTGCGGTTTTGCCGCAAACCTTTGATTTTTTGTTATGACAACTGAGCTTGGTCGACCGACTTGGGATTTTGGTCAACTTGATTCCATTTTTTTTTTTTAAACTTTTTAGTCAACATCAATAGCAAGCATTCAGATCATGAAAATGACCAAAAATGAAGAAAAAGGTTTCTACATATTCAAAGTCTGAGAGAGATGTAGTGTGTTGGACAACAATTATTATAGCTTCTGCTCAACAAGGACATGGAGAAGAAGTTTTTTCAATATTGCGAATGCGATCTAATAGAATTTTCTTGAATGAGTTTACAGTGTGTAATGTTCTAAAGGCTTGTTGAGACAATAAGCTTTAAATTTTGAGAGACAACTGCATGGTGCTACCGTCAGGAAAATGTTTAAGTATGATGTTTATATAGGGACATCCCCAAATGAATGTGTATTCGGAATGTGGGGGAAGTCTTAAAATTTAGGACAGTGTATGTTTTGAGGAATGAGGAAAAGAAACACAGATACATGGTTATCTCTTACGCCAATGGTGTGAGGAGCTGGACCTGGATCGGGTTCCACACGTCCTTAGCTATTTGGTATAATATATTCTATAAAAATAAGTTGACCAGTCTCATCATATGCCCCACATTGAGCTCTTTTATGTGTATTATCAAGTCGTCAACCATATAGAAGGTGCCTGGTGGGGGGTAGTCTCTTAACTAAAACAAACGAAAGTGGTTGATTTGAGGGGGACAGGGTCAGTTTTTTTTTTGGCTGACCGAAATGCGGTTAGGCCGCCACCCCGGTTAAAAGTTACCGAATGCGGTTAGGCCGCCACCCCGGTTAAAAGTTAGAATTTGTTCTGAGTTAGTGGGCGGGTGGAGAGTATACGACACTCCCACCCTCTTGAGAATGGATCCCGGACCAAGTGTGGGGTGACTAGTACCACAACCAATGGGGCAAGTTTCGCTTCCCTTTTGGGGGGGTGTTAATTCCCCCATACTGTTCCTAAGAGATTGCCATTTCAATGATTACCCGAGTCTGTCGGTGAGCCCAACTTTTTACTTAACCGAACTACTAATTTCGATAAATGATTAACCCTTTTATATATATAAAAAAAAATGTTGCATATCTCCAAGATTCTTTTTCGAAACCAAGTTGCTGATTTGACATTAATTGTTCCCTTTGGGGTTGGGTCCTCAACATATTGGACTTATCTGGTTGAATTAAGATAGGGACCTCATATTAAATATCTCACTTATTTGTTTTGAGCTTCGGCTTTCATTAAGGAATGAATTTAATCATCATTTCTCATGATAAGGGGCTTTAATCATCATTCCATCTCTTTATTTCACGAGGTCGCGTTTGATTGGGGGAAATTACGTGCACTGAATTTCCAGTGAAAATCTAACTTGTGTTTAGCCTGCTGCAAAATGAGGAAACAAATTTCTCTAATTTGTGTTTTGAGGGAAAAAATTTCTTTAAAAATTGAGGGGAAATTATTTCCTAATGTTTTTTTTTCCCAATTTTTCCATCAAAACAAGCAAAGCCAAAATAGAATTGCAAGTGGAGGTCTAAAAACAAAAACAGCCTCACAATCAATATGTGTGCTCTCTCTCTCTAGAAAATGCTAGTGAGACCTGAAAGGATCGAGAATGTGTGATGCACGAATCTCAAAATTTTAAAAACGGATTTAATAAAATTTTGAGATCCGTGCATCACAAGCAAGGTGTTGATGTGATCCCGACCTTTGCGGTCTCTTTAGTAAAGTTCATATATATATATATATATATAACAGTTGAACTGGACCTGGTTCGTTAACTACCCAGCATCCAAACAGAAGTTAAAGGCACTGTACTTGATTAGGTCCTAGTTCTTACCGGCCAGACCTAACTGATCTGAATCTAACCCCACCCACCAGCTCAAAACAAGAAACAGGTATGGTTCGAAAGCCAGGCACATCTAAACCTGAGACATAGATATGGGTCACAGGAACAAGCCCAAGCTTACATTAGAAGTGAAGGAAAAATCAAAGAGAAACTACTCTTAGGAGCCGACAGAAATCAGCTACAAATTTTCTCAACACAACTCTTATATATTTACAAGAAAACTGAAAATAAATTAGTGTAATAGACTAAAACGCTCTATGAAAACTACTACCATGTAAAGCCGACAAGAAGAAAATCAGTTCTTCGTCGCTACCATCATACTCTCCCTCGTTTTCGGATTCCAGGCGTTCAACTCCGATCTTCTCCGGCAGCACCGAACTCCGGCAAAGCGGGCAAGTGGCAGAGTCGTGTTGAAGCCACTTGTCCAGGCAGTCCTTGTGGAATACGTGATTGCATTTCAGCTCTCTCATCTTTTCCCCTTCCCGGAATTTGGATAAACACACAGCACATTCGATCAGCTCCGGCGTCGATTCGCTCCTGTAACAAAAAGTGGGGATCTTTTCTTCAATCAGTGCTTGGTACTTTCTAGTCGATCTCCGACGTTTGTGGGAGCTTCCCAAACTCCAGGAGGTGGATCGGATCAAGGAAAGTATTTGACGAAGAATTAAAGAGAAGACGGTGACGGTCATGAAGTAAAGGTCTGAGAAGAATTCAGACAAAGCTTCCATCTTTTTTGTTGTTCTTAAGTGGTCTTGTGGAGAAGAATAGGCAGAGACTATATATAGGAGTCAAATCCTCTACGGTGATAACAGGATTTGGCAAACCCGGTTATCACCCCTAGAGGTCGCCTTTTGACACACCTTAACCGTGGGTAAGGTTCACCCTCCCATTTTTGGTTTTGTTTTTAATATTAAAATTAAAAACTGTTTTTAGAGTTTTTTTAATATCAAAAACAGTTTTTTAATTTAAAAAAAATTAATATTTATAAAAAAAACCCAAAAATGGGTGGGTGAACCTTACCCACGGTTAAAGGATGTCAAAGGAGACCCGTGGTGACCTTTAGGGGTGATAACCGGATTTCACGATGATTTGAATCCTTTCTGATTTGGCTCCTTTCCAGACACAAACTTCCAAATTTTCATTGTAGTTGCAGTTGGGAAATATGTCATTAATTTTACCGGTCCACTTTAAAACCGGTTGATACCACCTATATTTGGCTGCCAAAAAGAAAAAAAAAAAGTAAGAGAAGAGTGAAAAAAAAAAACAGAAGGTTGGGTGAGCAGAATACCTCATTATTATCAGGATTTTTATCAAAATAGGCCCCAACTTTATGCAAATTTTTGAAATAAGCTCTAATTTTTCAACTTAATTTTTATAAGCTTTGACACGTGTGTACTGCATACACGTGCAATTAACAATGGTTTTGGAACAAGAATGCCCCTTTCACTACACAAGAAAGGGGTTAAACAAATTGCCTCGCTCTTACGTTCTCTGTACAAGGGTGGCTTTGTTTGTTCTAACCCAAAGTGCATCCCTTCATTTAGTGTGGATCATCTATTCTAAAGGTATGGGTTCATTATTAACATGGAAATGAACTCTAATTCTTGTTGTTGCTCATTTTAGAACCACTGAATCCATGACTATCGTTTTGTTAAGTACCCATTTGGTGTGAATCTACTATCAATTATCTGTTCTTTTTTTCTCATATATTTTGGAAATTTATGTTGGGAGTCTAATCCATATCACTACAAGACTTTGGAAGAGAGTACTCTAACCCTTTAATAGTCTGTAATTGCCCTTCTTCTGCATACCTAAACATACCACAAAAGGCAACATAATCCAGAGAATCCTGCCCTCTTTCCTGAAAGGGCTTTCGGCCAACCAAGGAAAATCTCTTTAACTTTTGTCTCAAACACCATCATATCATCACCCTTTAATGTGAAGTTTTTTCATCTCTTCTTGTCCCAAAATCAGTGTTAACTGCACGTGTATGCAGTATACACATGCCGAGGCCTATAAAACTTAAGTTGAAAAGTCGGGGCTTATTTTGAAGGTTCGCTTAAAGGTGGGGCCTATTTTGGTTTAAAAAAACTCAATATTATCCGCTCTGACTTCAAATTCTCTCAAGTTATACTTAAAACCGGACTTATTGGAGTCCAATTATGCCCCTAGGTCACCACGTGTCCCTATTGACACCCCTTAACAGTGATTAAGATTCACTCACCCCACGGATTCACCCACCTATCCTTGGATTTTAGAAAAAAAAATATCAAAAAAAAAATCAACCTTGGTTAAAATTCACTAACTCTTAAGGTTAAATGAATTCCAACATTTTTTTTCTAAAAACCAAAGATAGGTGAGTGAACACTAAAGTGAGTGAATCTTAACTACAGTTACGAGATGTCAATAGGGACACATGACGATCTCAGAGGCATAACCGGGTTACAACATGAGAGAATATCGAGTCTATCCACAATGGAGGATATAGTTATGCTTTATTTATGAGACAAAATCCTCTACGGTTTTAATCCAACTCGGGGAGTCTGGTTACACCCCTGAGGTTGCCACATGTCCCTTTTGACACCCCATAATTGTGATTAAGATTCACCTATCCCTAGGATACACCCACTTATCCTTGTTTCTAATATTAAAAAAAAACCAACCCCGGTTAAAATTCACTAACTCCTAGGGTTAAAAAAAATTAATATTATTTTCTAAAACCAAGGATAGCTGGGTGAACTCTAGGGATGGGTGAATCTTAACCACAATTAAGCGGTGTCAAAAGGGACACATAGCGACCTCAGGGGCATAAGCGGACTCCCTCGAGTCTAATTATTAATAGATAAAGATGCCAAATAACACCAAAGATTTACAAGAGTCCTAAATGGACTCTTTCCTTTATTCACAACAAGTCCTGATGGGACACTGTTTCCTTTATTACTTATACACCAACTATATTTTCTATTTTGAGTGTCCACTGTAATCTTTCATTCACCTATAATACAAACCGCTATACCTACAACAGGTTGTGCGATTCATCTTCGTCTCTCTTGTTTTCATAGTATCATATCATAGCACTAAACCTTTGCTGCTACTCTAGATCTGTTGATTCTCTTCTTCTCTTCCTCTACCAAGAGCAATGACTTCTCCTTCATCAACTCCAAGTTTTGTTGTCACTCCAAGTTCACCCTCTTCCCATCAACAGAAGCCAATTCTGAATATCCTTCTACATTCTTCCTACACCGACTGAACATCACGAATATTACTCAGTTCTTATCCTTCAAACTTGATGAACTAAATTATCTCCTCCTCATCCTTGTATCACAAGACCTCTGCTTAGGTCTCATGCCCAAACATCGAGACTCTATCTTTGATGTAGGTCTTCAACCCCTTCTCGAACTTCCGGACCTTCATACCCTCTGTAGCTATCATATGGGGAGCGAATCTAGACAACTCCGAGAACTTGGCCTCGTATTCGGCCACAGTCAAATTACTTTGCTCCAAGGTAATAAATTTTACTTCTTTCTTCTCCTTCATTCCTACTGGGAAGTACTTCTTGTAGAATACGTCAAGAAATTCTCCTCAAATCCACTCTTAACCAAGTCAGGTCAACTCCCGAGTCCTAACAGCGAACCTCCACCAGTGGTCGACCTCACCTTCTAGCATAGAGGCAGCCCAGGTGACCATTTCTGCCTCAATGGGCAACAACACTGAGAACAAATTCTCCAGTTGCCTGATCCATGCCTCTATCACTAACGAATCAATGCTTCCACAAAATACCGGAGGCCTCATCCTCCGAAATGTCTATATCCCTGCTAACGCTCTATTTGGCAGAGCATCAATGAGTGTCACAACAGGAAGAGGAGTAGCAGGCTGCCTAGCTTCCAGTATAGCCAGTGTCTTAGCTACCGAAGCAAAAGCTTGAACAATGTCAAGCGGTGCATCCCCTGTTGGAGGTGGTGATCCATTACTCCTCGTATGGTGTCCGCGACCCCATATGCCACATCTCATGACTTAATCCTGAGAACAATAGAAACCATGAGTCTAACTCGGAAATCAACTTTATTTCAATCATAGCTTCAATATCATCTCATATTCATAAGGTATATAATCATCGAGGTATACATTGCAATAGTGTAAACATACAATTTGCGTTTCTAGTGTAGGATACTAAGTTTGGTTGGGTTCCAACCGGTTATGGATTAAGACTAATAATTAGTCTATACTTGGAATACAACTCTTTTCTTAAGCATAATGTCTTGTTTCAATCATGGTATCAAATACTAAGTGACCCTAAGGAAATCAAATGTCTAGGCTCTGATATGATACCCACTCTGATATCATACATAAACTTTGGAATTTATCTGAGTTCTAAGTTCAACTCAGAGAACAACCTAGCCGTAGTGAACCTAATGCCTTGGCTCTGATACCACTTCTGTAGCGCCCCAAAATCCCCCTAGGAATTATGAGAGACTTTAGTCGTGACTATCCTAACCTGGCAAACCATCTTGTAAAATATACAAGGCATAAACATAGCGGAAGCGTAAATCAAAGTGCAGAAGCGTGAACCCAAAAATTTATATTCTATACATGAACAATATTTCAAGTTTTTATACATCAACAAGACTAAATGTAAGAGTGGACATACCAATCCATCAAAATACAAAACAAAAACTCTCTCTCTCTCTCTCTTTCTCTCTCTCTCTCTCTCTCTCTCTCAGTAGTCACTTTGATAGGGTCAAATATCTAAGTCTCTTACCTCCACTTGAGGCGCTACTGCAGACTCCACAAAAGGCTCCTCCTCACCATAGTCCTCCTCGACCTAAGGACCCGGAGCACAAATATCAAACGGTGTACCTATCGACATCAAAATGTACGACTGAGTATTGAGACACTCAACGAGTACAAGCAACTAGCTAACAGTAACATAATATCATTCGTGACATATAGAAAATTTAAACAATGTATTCATGAGCATGCATGAAACCCAAGCGCAAAACCTCATGTAAATCATGAGTGCATAATTCATAACTTATACTTGAAATTATCTTTCTGTATTTTCAAAACTTACTTATCGTGTTTAAAAATCTTATTCTTGTCTAGTGACAATCATGTTTGTCTTGTCTTGTTACTTGTTTGAATCATACTTTTCTTGTCTTGTTTGTCTTGTCATGCGTGTCTTGTCATGCTTGAAACCAAATATTAGTACCCTTGAAACGACTTGAAAACTGGGTATGTAAATACCCCTCATCGAAATTACTTGAAAACGACTTGATAGCCAGGTGTGTAAACACCCTTCATAGAAATGAAAAAAACACACTAATATCCTTGACCGGCCCAACGTCTGGCATTGTCATATTTACTTGTCTTGTTTTCTTAAAGCCGGATATGGCATTTCCTTGGATATGCCCTATCTTTGACCGACCCAAAGTTCGGCTTTATCATTTGTTTCATGAATCACTGGTCTTGTCTTGATTTGTCTTCATATACTTATATTTAGAAAACTCGGTTCATGCATACATGCATGCTTGTGCATAGTGATTTGTGAACATCATAGTGTCATGGTGATACTTAAGGAAATAACATATCGACCTTTAAAGCATTTCTATAATTATGGAAAAAACCTTAAAAGTATCTTAGTATGCATGAACAAGCTCGAAACATGGAATCATGACAATAGGAGTCATACATTTGACATACATGACATAGATCATGGTTACTTAGCATATTACATCCATAACGTATGTAAGCACCCTATTTTTACATCTCTCATCTAACCATGGTTAATGAATTTAACCATGGTTTACTCCACCAAACCCTAGGACAAACCCTAGATCAAGTCCAAACCCATGACCCTTTAGGCCTAGCCCAAGTCCTTTTTAATTAATACTAAATCCCCAAATAATTTAAACACTAAAAAAGCCCATGCCTCAAGGCCCAAGCCCATACCAAAAAAAAAGACCTTTAGTCCATACCCATGACCCATGACCCAAGAACCAAAACCCCTTTCTTCTTTCTTGCTTACCCGTACTTGTATTTCTTGAAATCCAGCTTCTTGCACAAGAGTGGAAAGGGCACAGGTCTACCCCCTGCCCCCGCCTGCCTCCATGGTCTCCTTCTCGCTCACCGCTCCCCCAGTTCAAAGTTCAAATTTCAAAAGAACCCTACCTTCCTCTTTAAATAGAGATCATCCCCAAGCTTGGAAGGAGGCCGAAATCCCCAGGGAAAACCAGAGAATCAAAGGGGGATCCATCTCTATTCGGTTGAGAGCAGCAACTCCACTCACCACATTTCTATCAAGCTCTCTCTCTCTCACTCTCACTCTCTCCATTCTTCCACTTTCTTTTTCTTAGGTTTCATGGATTCCTAAGAACCAAACCCCATTATCATCTCTCTCCCCAACAAAAAAAAAACCAGCCCTCTCAAGCTCTCCTTCAAGTTCACGACACCACCGCCAACTCAGCAGCTCCAGCCCCTTATCTTCAATGACAACGGGAGCAACCTCCTATTGCAGCCCCAGTAGCTACCTGTAGAGAAAGAAGGAAGAGCGGGGAAGACCACATCTTCCTTGCAGCAGCAACACCAACCCGTCATCTCCAATCCGCACCAGTGACCGCACACCAATTGCAGCAGCGACGCAGAGCCACCATCGTCATGTTCATGCCCCTAAATTACCCCCGCAACAGCCCCTAAATCAATCCCAACACCTCCTTATTACAGCCCCAGAACAGCCCCTGGTTTGCTCTCAAACTCACCCTAACAGCCCCTGTTCACACCCCAGTTCAGCCCCTGTTCATGCTCCCATTACAGCATCCACGCGCACCCAAATCCATTCCAAACCAGCAACTTACTACCCCCAGACACGGTTACCAATAGCCACGAGCAGCACTGGTAGTAGCAGCTCCAGGCCAGCTGAAGCGTAACAGGTCAGATCCATCCGCCCATTCTTTTATTTTTTGTTAATAAATCTCAATTTATTTATGTTAGTTTTCAGATTTTAGATTATTAGTGAGTTAGTGTAAAACCCATTAAGCAAGTGAGTATACAATTTGTGCTAAAATGCTGTTTTTATATATATTAGATTAGTTTAAATGTTGGATTAGTTTCAAATCTGAGTTCATTAGGTAGATCAGTCTTTTTTTTTGATAGTTTTAAAATCTCTTTTAGATTATGAAATTTGATAGTTAAGCTCATGATTAGACTTAGATTAAAATTCTGAAATCTGTTGGTCCAATCTATGTTTTAGTTGGTTTGTTTAGCTACTTAAAAACCTCATTCTAGTTTTATGTTTAAAATTAGTTCCTAGTGTTGTTTTAAGTAGATATTGTTCTTACTTTAGTAGTCTAGATTTTAGGTTATCCTAGTATTTAGATTAGATAAAAATCTGCATTCCAGTTAGTAGGTTGGTGTTAAGCTTGTTAGCAAACCCATAGTTAAATCCGTTAGTGTCAAGATGTGCAAATAGGTTAGTTGGTTAGATTTCTTTAGGTTAGCTTTAAACAACTTCTAGCTTAGTTTAGTTTAGCTTAAAAAGAATGTGATTCGTTTAGTTTTGTTTGAAATTGTATTTTAGTTTAGTTCCAATTAGTTTAGAACTTGACTTCTAGGTTAGTTTTAATTGCATAGGTCTTGTTAATCTTAGTTAATTAAAATTCTTCTTTAGAGTAATCTCCAAATATATTTTAGAATCATTCAAGGAGAAATTAATCCTAGGTTAGACTTAAGCTAGTTACAATCTTCATTGTTAAGACTAGGAATAGTTTTGTGCATTTAGTTTAAAAATCTGGTTATAGGGTCTAAGATTAGGTTAAAATGCTTTGTTAGTTTGAGATCGTCATAGGTTAAGTTCTAATTCGGATGTTTAGAGATAAGTTAGGATTAAAACTAGAATTAGGACAATTCTTGGTAAATTAGATTAACTCTAGAAAAACCTTGAATAACCATGTTTAGTTTAAGCTCGTTGCTCCGCAACGAGCCTAAACTACTATTCAAAAAATCCAAAAAAAATTGAAAAACAATCAAAAATACAAAAACAATACAAAATCAAAAAGACCAAAAAAGGACCAAAACATACTTGCTTGCTTGCTTTCTTAATTGTGGTTAGGCTCCCTAATCATAGTTAATACCCTTCTAACTACGGTTAGACCATACTTTGCACTTGACCAACCCGGTCAGTCAAAACTTAGCCTCCGGGCTAGACCTTTGACCACCCTTGCACACACACACCCCCCCCTAGCCCTGGCACGGGCTCATGTGCCAGAACTACGCTCGGTCTAATCTCATCCCTATGTGAGTACGTAGGCAATCCAACTCGGATTCGACCCTAGTCTAGACAATCCCTAGTTTAGCTTTGCTTACTTCCTTCGATTAGCATTTTGTTAAACACTTATGCATATTAATTAATTTTGAGATTAAATTTGGCTTAACTATAGGGAGTAGGTAACCATTTTTAAAATGGGGGTCCTAGGGTGCCTAACACCTTCCCCAGGGCTTAATCGAACCACTTACCCTAATCTTTGCTAAACCATTTGCCTTATCCAAATACTTGCTTACTCGGGACCCATCCCTTAGAATGAATAGGTGGCGACTCTTTAAGTCAACTTTGCTTTTTGTGAGCGGACCTCAAAAATCGTGCTCACAACGTACTTTATAGTTCATACATTTAGAGAAATCATAGTAGATTTAGGAATTGGAAACACATGTAAGCAATTTAAACATTTCAAACTTGGAAACCTAAGTTTGGGATCTAGGTTATCATTAAGTTAACTAGAATGGTGTACTTAAAATTCTCATTCACAATCATACTTTAATTCTCTTTTCAATATTTGTATCATAACAAGTTAGGTAGTAGAAGGTATTTACTTTTAGGATTGGGGAAAAACTTGAGAAGGCTTGAGAATGTGAGATCCAAGCTTCAAGGAAGGATCCCAAGCTCCAACTTGATCACCCAAGGAAAACCCTAGCTTCTCTCTTTTCTCCCTCTCTAAACTCTCTCAATTTTGTGTCTTGAGGGTTTATGAAACCCTAACCCACAAATTTGGGTATAAATAGGCAAAAGGGTAGTCAAAAGACCATCTTACCCTTAATGAAATGGTGTAAAAGGCTTGGGCAAAATTATGGGGGCCCAGTCGACTGGCTAAGAGGGGTAGTCGATCAGCCAGGTCAAACACCTTATTGTTTAGCCCATTTTGGGTATTTTCATGACATTCGGTCGACCGGCCTTGAGGGGCGCCGGTCGACCAACCCTAGATCCGAACCCACTGTAAGCCCTTTTTGGGCCTTTTCGTGACAGTCGATCGACCGGCCTTGAGGGGTAGTCGACCGGCCTTCACCAGAACTTGGTGATTTCTCTTATTTTTCCCATTTTTCACACTTAGAGTATTTTCACTCTTTTACCTTGGCTTTAATACTCATACAACATATCAAATTTTGATTTCAAATTTCTTTTATTCAATCATTACACACCAAAATACATAAAAGGCCTTTAAGCCAAAATTACTATTCACTGATACTATTCACCGAATGAGAAAATGAGTTCTGGGGTTCTACAAATAAAGGAGATAGAGGGTCTCCTTGCCTTGAACCCCTTAAACTAGCAAAACAGCAAACATGCGACCCGTTCATGTTCATAGAGAATTCAGGATAGAAATATAGCTTTTCATCCATCCCAAAAATTTACTATGAAACCCCATCCTAATCATCAATTTTAAAATATAATCATACTGTAATGTATCATAGACTTTCTTTAAATCTATTAAATAGTCATGTTGCTGATTTGGTAGTAATTGTACCATTTGGGTTGATCTTCAACACAGTTGGTCTGATATGGTTTCAAATAAGATAGGGAGCTCAAAATTAATATCTCACTAAGGACTTCATTAATGAAATTGAGTACCCACGTTTCATAAGTTATTAAAGAGATTTACCTATCTCTTCATTTTTCAATAATGAGATGGGTTTTGAATCTTGATTTCGTATCTTCAATTCTCATTAATAAGAATCATTTTCATTAATGAGAAGGGTCTTGAATCTTAATTAGTCAATTTCACAAAGGCTGCATTTGTTTGGAGAGAAAATTGTGCACTAAATTGGGGGGAAAAGGAAACTCTTTGTGTTAGGCATGCTGCAAAAGAACTTTTATTTCAAATAGAACAATAGTCTCCTCCTTAACAGAGGATGAGATTATTCCTCCTCACCCTCAAAAAGCCTATTGAATTATGGTTAACAAGTTTTAATCCCAATTGTTAATTTTTTTTATTAAATAAAAAAAGTTAGATGCTTTTATCCTAAGAATTAGAGAATTATTCATAATTAAAGGGATTAAAAATGGGACACCTTGCACAAAAGGGGGGCGAGAGTCCATGCAAATCTACTATATACTAACATATAAATAAAAGGAGAACAGCCCCAGTAGACGACTTGGTTAACCATTTTCAAATTTCGAAAATGCCCTTCTAATCTTTGCTTGACTGTATTCATATCCTCAAGATGTCCTCCATATCAAGCCAAAAAAACCTGGGTATCAAGCCAAAATAATAACCGTCAAGCTATTAAAATAGGAGGAGTTCACCTAACACGTGTCATCCAACTTCAGTGGGCCCCACTTGGTGATACAAATCTATCCATTTTGTTTTCCAACTTACCTCTTGCCCTTGTAACCTTTGTTTTCTCCATTCTTCCAAACCAATTGTGTCCTCTTCTTAAAAGAAGACGCTGTTCACCATAACAAGTCCACGACTAGCTGCGAACTCTTATGTGGGCCCAACATGCTGTCTTTTATAACAAGCAGCCCATGCGATCTAAGTCGGTTTACTCACCTGCTTGCGATGCTTAACTTTGTGGGCCTACCGTATTGTCATGAAAAACAACCTCTCTTCTTTTCTAATAGGGAAATACTTTTGAGACCGCAGAAGGGTCAAGACCACCGAGACTGTGCATGGATGCATGGGGTTTCAGGTGGAGCCTAACATGTGGATGTGGGCCCCACCTGAAATCCCATGCACAAATGCATGGCCTCGGTGGTCTCAACCCTTTTGCAGTCTCAGTAGCAAAGTCCTTTCTAATACTAGCCTACTAGAAACCAACAAGGAAAGTTGAGATTTCTTCTCTTTCCACCCAACGTCTTCTTTCTTCTCGAATTTACTCAACGCATTCCTTCTCCAACCCACCGCCTCACCGATAGAGTGAGAATGCCACCGTCACACCGCTTAAAATACCCTCATTTTGTTAAGTCCCCAAATCACCCCTAAATATATCCAGTCCAGCTTGTCAGGCCAGGGGTGACCGTGCTTGAAGGGGTTTAATTTCTTCTGCTATTTTTGGTTGATAAAATGATTTTCAGATTTATAATGGTTGATAAAATGATTTTCAGCTTTAAATAATTTATTTCTTTTTATGATGTTCAGGGATTTGACAGAGATTACTTGGGGCGATTATGAGGCTGACTTTATTGCTGAATCTTCTGGTTTTTCACAATGATTGGGATTGCGTGTGTAGGCACAAAAGAAGGTTATGTTATGCGAAAACCCCTAAGGATAGAATAAACGATAATGAGAAAATAAATATAGCAAATGAGAAGCACACACCACAAAGTAAGATTTACGTGGTTTGACCTAAATGCCTACGTCCACGGTCAAATCACTCCCAATATCTTCACTAATACAAGAAAAGAATACAAAAGAGAAGAACCAACAACGAAAATCAAATCCTAAGAAAAGCCCACAATGCTCTCTCTCTCATAAGTTTTCTTATTCTTTCAACTAAAACCCTAGCTATGACAACCTTACAAACTTACTTACACTTTACCCATTTGCTTTGCTTACAAACCCTAATTTCCAAGCCTCTTTTTTATAGCTCAAAAGATATCTCAAACACAAGAGGAAACGAAACTCTACCCAAATAGAAGTTTCTCAAAGCTAAAAAACTCTCTAAAACTGATTTTAGGAATTTCCCGAAACAGAACACGTTTTGGCAATCGATCCCCCTTTTGGGCGATCGATCCCCCTGCCCAAATTCGAGCCAATAACCCACAGGTTAGTTGGTATAAGCCACAAGAGTTGGAACTTAGATCTCAATCCGATTGCTTCTATACTTTGCTCCGCACGTGCATTGCCAACAAGGTGGTAATATTAACTCCATCAACTGTATGTTTGGGGTAGGAGTAAATGAGGTAACGTACAAGCCAAGCATGCATGTTGTTTCTAACGCAAGCTGTACCACCAATTGTCTTGCTCCTCTTACCAATAGGTTGATGCCTTAGGTTATCAAATGGGTGTTGGAATAATTCTGTATGCAATTCAAATATAACTAGAATCGAAGCAATGTAAAGCAGCAGACGATTTCAATCCAAAATAACTGTAGCATAAATTCTGTATAGTGATAAGAAAAGAGATAGAACTTAGCCGAAAAGGATAGATCGAGGCACGTGTTGAACACGCTGTCCTTAAGGTGAAAAACGCCCCTGGTAGTCCTCAACAACTACGATGCTCTCAGGTTCTACAGCGGTCACCTCCAGGATTCAACGATCTCTACCCAAATGAATGGAGCACTAGCTTTCCTTTGGTCTGCAATGAACTCGACGACTCCCAAAAATCTCGAAGGGAAAAAATCGAACGAACCAGAAATACTGTGCTTAGAGAAAAGCTATGCTGTGATGATTTTCTGTGTCTGTTTAGAAAACCCGAAATCTCTTTTTATAGAAAATAAAGAAGCTAAAGGAAACCTTCCAAGTTATAACGTAAGAGAATAAATTCTCTTAAAAACGAATTAAAAGTTTAAACGGTAAAAAAACGGTAACATAATAAGAGCAACCCAAGAGACACACAAATAAAAATAAGAAATAAAATATATCATATCCAAGGACTCACACGCGCAGCCCGGCCCGGCTCGGCTCGGCCGGCCGCGCGTGTGTGTGTGTCTTTGATATTTGCGCACCGCCGCGACCCGCAACGCGCGCACATGAAGGGTTTTCGGCCCGACTCGACAAATTCCCATTAGAAACCTTTGGACCTCCCCTTGGGCCCCCACATGCACGAGGGCTAAGCCCTTCTCATTTTAACACACCACACTAGGAGAGAAAACATATATAAGTCCTTTAAAAGTTTTCTATTTTTCCGATGTGGGACTAAAGAGTTCCCACAAACAAAACACAAATACTTACAACTTGTTTTGAAAACATACTATGCTGTTTTTACACAGCAAAAACAGAAAAACAGCAACAATCCCCCACAAAAACAAGTTTTAAGTGAAGTAAAAGACCTTACGAAAACTAAGTTATGGTGAATAGGCCAAGGTGTCTTTTGGACTTGAACCTTGACTTAGTGTAGATATGTCGAATTCATAAAGATAATGGTGAACTATGTCTTGAACCAATCTCTTGTTATAATGAATTAACAACTTATCACACGCACCGCAACTTAAAAAATGTCGTCGAGTTCAAACGGTTGTGCACGTTATCGGCCATGTGCAAAATCCTGGTATTCATGAGCGCTCTAGAGAATCAGCCTAAATTCTCATAGGAAGCGGCCCCACTTCCACACTCATATAGGTGCATCTATCAAGGATGTTCTGTAACTATACACCCCACTAATAATCAGCTATAGATGACATTAAGAGTCAAGACTCATCCTCTTTTACGTTACAGATAGCACTTTTACACCATAAGGATGAGAGAGGAGTTTCCTCCTAGTTAGTGCTCTCACAAAACCACTCAACAACTTGTTTTCCCATTGAACCTAGATCTTAGGATCTCCAGTCACTTAGGTTGGGTTACCGTTGTAGGTGATGATATTTCAATAGGCTTTAGCCCCATCCCCCTCGATGTACTGTAAATTAGCTCACTAGCTAATCCTTTGGTCAACGGATCTGCAATATTTTCTTTTGACCTCACAAAATCAAGTGCAATAATTCCATTATTTAGTAATTCTTTTATGGAATTATGCCTACGACAAATATGTCGGGATTTCCCATTATAGGATACATTTTTAGCCCTAGCTATTGCAGCTTGACTATCACAATGTATCAAGATAGCAGGCATTGGTTTATTCCACAATGGTATATCTACCAACAGTGTTCTCAACCATTCTGCTTCTTCTCCAACTTTATCTAAAGCTATAAATTCCGATTCCATCGTGGATCAGGCTATGCAGGTCTGCTTAGTAGACTTCCAAGACACTGCACCTCCTTCAAGAGTGAATACATATCCACTCGTGGACTTAGATTTATTTGAATCCGAAATCCAGTTTGCATCGCTGTACTCTTCTAATACAGCGGGATACTTAGAGTAACTTATACCATAATTTAGAGTATATTTCAGGTATCTCAATACCCTGATAAGAGCATCCCAGTGATCTTGCCCTGGGTTATGTGTATATCTACTGAGTCTTCCTATAGCATAAGCTATATCTGGTCTGGTACAGTTCATGATATACATTAAACTACCGATTACTCTAGAATATTCTAATTGAGAAACTCCTTCTCTAGAATGTTTCATTAACTTACAGTTATGATCAAAAGGTGTTCTCCCAGGTTTGCAATCAAATTGATTAAATTTTCTAAGTACCTTTTCAATGTAATGAGATTAGGATAAACTTATCCCGTCTGAATTCCTTAGAATTTTTATTCCAAGAATGACATCTGCATTACCTAGATCTTTCATCTCAAATTTCTTTTTTAAGAAATTCTTGGTACTTATTATTATTTCTCTACTTGTTCCAAGTATTAACATGTCATCAACATATAAGCAAATAATTACACAATCATTATTTATGGATTTAATGTATAAGCATTTATCCGCTTCATTTATTTTAAATCCATTTGATAATAATACTTTATCAAATTTTTCATGCCACTGATTAGGCGCTTGTTTAAGTCCATATAAAGACTTTAACAATCTGCAAACTTTATGTTTTAAACCTTGGATAACAAATCCCTCAGGTTGATCCATATAAATTTCTTCATCAAGTTCACCATTTAGGAATGCAGTTTTCACATCCATTTGATGTATTTCAAGGTTAAACATCGATGCAATAGAAATTAGCACACGAATAGAAGTAATCATAGTTACAGGTGAGTATGTATCAAAGAAATCTATACCCTCTTTTTGTTTAAAACCCTTTGCAACTAATTGGGCTTTATATTTTTCTATAGAACCATCTGTTCTAAGCTTTCTTTTAAAAATCCATTTACACCCTATGGATTTACTCTCAGGAGGAAGATCTACCAACTCCCAAGTTTTGTTAGCCAAAATAGATTCAATTTCACTATTAATGGCTTCTTTCCAAAAGGGTGCTTCAGATGAAGTCATAGCTTCTCTAAAAGAATTAGGATCATTTTCTATTAAATAAGAGATAAACTCAGGCCCAAAACTAGTTTCCTTCCTAGTACGTTTACTTTTCCTATGTTCTAGTTCTTCAATAACTGGTACAATAGGACTAAAAGGTTCAGAAGCTTGTTCTAAAGATATAACCTCACTTGAGGTACTAGGCAGAAGGACAGAATCTCTACCTTTAGAGTTGTCCTTAAAAGGAAAAGACTGTTCAAAAAATTCAGCATCTCTAGACTCAATAATTGTGTTTGTATCTATTTCATTATTTTCTGATTTGATTACTAGAAATCTGTAGGCACTACTATTCTGAGAATAGCCTATAAACACACAATCAACAGTCTTTGGACCTATTCTGGTTCTCTTTGGAGTAGGAATAACAACTTTTGCTAAACACCCCCCACACTTTAAGATATTTATAAGATGAAGGCCTATTGTGCCATAATTCATAAGGGGTTTTGTCTGAATTTTTATGAGGTATTTTATTTAAAATATAACATGCAGTTAGGATAGCTTCACCCCATAAATTAGATGGTAGACCCGAACTAATTAACATTGCATTCATCATATCTTTTAAAGTCCTATTTTTCCTTTCAGCTATACCGTTAGACTGAGGAGAATAAGGAGCAATGGTTTGATGAATAATATCATTACTCTCACAAAAATCAGAAAAAAGATGTGAATCATATTCATCTCCTCTATCAGATTTTAAAATTTTTACTGTTTTTCCAGTTTTTTTTTCTACTTCAGTTTTCCAAGATTTAAATTTTTCTAGAGTTTCATCTTTGCTCTTAAATAGAAATATAGAACAAAATTTACTATAATCATCTATAAAAGTTAGGAAGTATTTTTTACCTCCTCTTGTTACTGTTGATTTTAAATCACATAAATCACTATGAATTAAACCTAGCAGTTCCGTGTTTCTCTCTACAGATTTGAACGGCTTCTTAGCAAATTTTGACTCTACACAAATTTCGCATTTATGTTTTTTATCTAAAGATGTTTTAGGTATTAATCCTAAAGTCATCAATTTGCGTAAAGAATTAATATGTACATGTCCTAATCTATCATGCCACATATTTATAGAGTCAACAATATAAGCAAAAGATGTAGATGTTTCATTCATAATTTCAGCAATTACATTTAATTTAAAAAGTCCCTCACTAGCATAACCCTTCCCAACAAAAATCCCAGACTTAGACAATACAAACTTATCTGCCTCAAAAACCAATTTAAACCCTTTCTTGCTCAAGATCGACCCAGAAACTAAGTTCTTCCTAATATCTGGAACATGAAGAACATCTTTCAGATTAAGGACTTTTCCAGATGTGAATTTTAAATTCACAGTCCCTTTTCCAGCGATTTTAGACGTAGATGAATTACCCATAAAAAGTTGTTCATCCTTTCCGACTATCTTGTAGGAAGAAAATGCATTTCTGTCACCACAGATATGCTTGGTGGCCCCAGTGTCCACCCACCAGTCTTTCATGTTGTTCACCAGATTGACTTCAGATATAACAGCTGAGAAGCTTTCAGTTTCTGCCATATTAGTTTGAGCAGATCCGGGATGGTTCTTGACTTGATGACCAGCCTTGCGAAGTCTGCAGGTCCTAGCATGATGCCCAGGCTTCCCACAAACATAACAATCACCATTAGGTTTCTTGAAAGTAGGTTTCTGAAAATTTGTTTTCTCATTTTTCTTCTTACGGAAATCTGTCTTCGGCTTAAACCTTTTTTCAGATTTCTTTCCAGTCATCTTTTCAACCAAATTGACTTTGGTATCTATTTCTGCAGATTTTTCTTTCATTTCTAAGTTTCTGTTGTTCTCCTCTATCCGGAGTCGAACAATCAGATCTTCAAGGGTCATCTCCTTTCTTTTAAATTTTAGTGAGTTCTTGAACTCTTTCCAGGATGGTGGTAATTTCTCTATTACTGCTGCAACTTGAAAACCTTCACTAATATTCATGCCTTCTTCTAAGATTTCATGCACAATTATTTGTAAATCATGCACCTGAGAAATTACCGATTTATTATCCACCATTTTATAGTCGAAATACCTTCCAACTACAAATTTTTTCGTTCCCGCATCCTCAGTTACATACTTTTTCTCTAACATCTCCCATAATTCTCTGAAATTTTTAACCTTACAGTAAACATCATATATTGAAGGAATTAAACCATTTAAAATATAATTCCTACACATATAATCCGAATGTTCCCATCTCTCTATAAGTAAAGATCTAGCAGGTTCAAGTTCTGTGTCGTATGTCCCAGATCCAATCAACACATGAGCAACATTCAAAGTGTTTAAGTAGAACAGCATTTTCTGTTGCCATCTTTTAAAATTGTTTCCATCGAATGGTACTGGTTTCTCAGAATTGTTCAACATATTATAAATTGTATACAGAAAATTTCCAGTGAAATAAAAGAAGACTAATTTTTTCTCCTTAAGATTGTTGGAATAATTCTGTATGCAATTCAAATATAACTAGAATCGAAGCAATGTAAAGCAGCAGACGATTTCAATCCAAAATAACTGTAGCATAAATTCTGTATAGTGATAAGAAAAGAGATAGAACTTAGCCGAAAAGGATAGATCGAGGCACGTGTTGAACACGCTGTCCTTAAGGTGAAAAATGCCCCTAGTAGTCCTCAACAACTACGATGCTCTCAGGTTCTACAGCGGTCACCTCCAGGATTCAACGATCTCTACCCAAAGGAATGGAGCACTAGCTTTCCTTTGGTCTGCAATGAACTCGACGACTCCCAAAAATCTCGAAGGGAAAAAATCGAACGAACCAGAAATACTGTGCTTAGAGAAAAGCTATGCTGTGATGATTTTCTGTGTCTGTTTAGAAAACCCGAAATCTCTTTTTATAGAAAATAAAGAAGCTAAAGGAAACCTTCCAAGTTATAATGTAAGAGAATAAATTCTCTTAAAAACGAATTAAAAGTTTAAACGGTAAAAAAACGGTAACTATGAAATAATAAGAGCAACCCAAGAGACAGACAAATAAAAATAAGAAATAAAATAAGATTAAAAATATATCATATCCAAGGACTCATGGCCCGGCCCGGCCCGGCTCGGCCGGCCGCGCGTGTGTCTTTGATATTTGCGCATCGCCGCGACCCGCGCACATGAAGGGTTTTCGGCCCGACTCGATAAATTCTCATTAGAAACCTTTGGACCTCCCCTTGGGCCCCCATATGCGCGAGGGCTAAGCCCTTCTCATTTTAACACACCACACTAGGAGAGAAAACATATATAAGTCCTTTAAAAGTTTTCTATTTTTCCGATGTGGGACTAAAGAGTTCCCACAAACAAAACACAAATACTTACAACTTGTTTTGAAAACATATTATGCTGTTTTTACACAGCAAAAACAGAAAAACAGCAACAATGGGATCCATGGGTCGGTTAACTATTTTCCAACACGTAATGCAGGTTGAACTAGACTCAGTTCGTTAAATCCCCGGCATCCAAACAGAAGTTAAAGCACTGTACTGGATTAAGTCATAGTTCTTACCGGCCAAACATAACTTTGTATTTAACCCCAACCTCCCCATCCACCAGCTCAAAACAAGCAGCTCAAAACAAGAAACATGTACGTATGGTTCCAAGAGGTGGGCTAGTCCTACTCTCACCTCTTTCCTACCCTCACATTCAGCCCAATCATCTATCCATAAAGAGAAAAAAATGGCATTGTAACGTAAACTCTCACCAGTTTTAGTACACACTTTATGGACATGTTGTTGGCTGACTGTGAGTAGGGCTATCACTCCTCATGGTTCCAAAGGCAGGCACTTGATTGCTGGCACATAAATATGGGCCAGGGGGACAAGCCCAAGCTTACATTAGCGGTAAAGAAAAAATATGAAAGACAACAACAAATTTCCTCAATTCAACTAAAAAACCAAATCATCTACCGTGATAACCAGATTTGGCAAATCCTGTCATCACTCCTAACATCACCACCTGTCCTTTTTTTATACCCATTAACTGTGATATTAATGCTTGGTGTTTAGAAAAAAATATTAGTTTTTTTTAATATTAAAAAACTGTTTTTAGGGTTTTTACAATATTAAAATATTTTAAAAAAAACTCAATGATGAGTGGGTGAATCTTAATCACCGTTAAGGGGGTGTCAAAAGGGACACGTGGAGACCTTAGGGTTGATAACCGGATTAAATACCGGAGAGTGGATGACTGGAAAGTAGACCTAGCATTGCTTAAGTTTACTATAGACTAAAAGGTTCTATGAAAACTACTACCATGTAACGCCGACAAGAAGAAAATCAGTTCCTCGTCGCTACCATCATACTCTCCCTCGTTTTCCACTTGTCGGGGTTCAACTCCGATCTTCTCCGGCAACACCGAACTCCGGCAAAGCGGGCAAGTGGCGGAGTCGTGTTGGAGCCACTTGTCCAGGCAATCCTTGTGGAATATGTGATTGCATTTCAGCTCTCTGATCTTTTCGCCTTCTTGGAATTCGGATAAACAAACTGCACATTCGATCAATTGCGGCGTCAATTCGCCCCTATAACGAAAAGTGGGAATCTTTTCTTCAATCAATGCTAGATACTGTCTTTTCGATCTCCGACGTTTGTGGGAGCTCCGAAAACTCGAGGAGGTCGATTGGATCAAGGAAATTATTTTAAGAAGAATTAAAGAGAAGAAGGTGACGGTCATGTAGTAAAGGTCTGAGAAGAATTCAGACAAAGCTTCCATTTTTTTGTTGTTCAGTGGTCTGCTGGAGTAGGCAGAGAATATAAAGAAGGAAAACGGTATGTCATTAATGTTTCTTTTCCTCTTTAGAACTGGTTGATACCACCTATTTTGGTTGCCAAAAGAAATAGAGATTTTTAGTGAATACACCCGAGGTCTGTTGGGTGGCCCTATATGATTAATGCTTCCGAGACTGTCCTAGGGCGAGAGCATGCTCTAAGAGCACGGGATTTTAGGTGGGACCACCATGTGAAATGGTCTCATGTGAAAAGGCCCCATCTGGTCGTATTGGCCCTAAGATGGTCTCAACAACAAAGTCCAACATATATGCACCTCCTTTTACGAGTTTTACTTTTCTATACCCAATCGTTTTTTAGGTGACATAATTATCCTTGTCTCTCTCATCAAAAGAAACTCTTAAAGATTTTGTTAACCGTCTTTCTCATTCTCTCTCTTATCCATGCCATGCACCACTATTAGAGAAGATAGTAAAACGTATTGTAAAAAGGTGAATCAGATACACTATATCGTAATAGAAAAGTGATTCTATTAAATAGATTTAAATGATTTACAATGACCTTCAAATAGGATTTATATAGATTTAACAAGATAGATTTTATGGAAAGTAAATCAATCTAATCTAATTACACCTAAGCAAATCTAATCTACCCTTGATTGATGTTAATCTAATATTATGATGAGATACACATGAATAATATAGTGTATCTCATTCACCTTATTACATACTAGCAAACACCCCGTGCGATGCACGGGACTGGATGGGATTTCATAATTGGATATTGGTTTTTCAAGGGTATTGTAGGTAAGATTGAAGCATAGCAGTTCATTGGCATTTGACAAGCCATTGGTTTGATATACACAAAGTTAGCTTGATGAAAAAACTTTAGATGAGAATTCTAATTTGCATTTTTAGATATATCTTAAGCTAGTTTATAAATTCAAGTATTGTACAGGTCTAGATGCAATTTTATTTTTATTTTTTGAGGTTAAAAAATGCAGATTGAGTTACGGGCATAAATAATGATATAAGTATACCTTAAAAGATCAAATACCCATATGAATCTAATTTTGTATCTATTTCCTCAAGCTATTTTCATATAATCCCATGAAAAATAGGGTAATAATGAATTGGCTGAACTGATTAGGAGATATAATCAAATTTAAATGATAACCTTAGAAACTTTTTTAAAAAAAGCAAGCAGGGATTCTTTTATATATCCACTCGAATTGTAATAGTAAGGGTGAGTGGCCCTAGCTAATCAAGTTGTGAGTCCCTCTATGGGATGGAAAGGAGGATCCGTTACATTTTGAAAAAAAATCTGGGTGGAAGAGATCATTCAAGACTATGGGATACTGAAAATCAGAGGCAAGTCTGCCTTCTTCCTCTCAAAACCATCTAGATTGGGACTGCATGTTGTCTTGCTTGATGCTCAATGCACTTACATGAAGCATCTAAAAGGGTTCAAAACTATTTCATTTTTAGATGGGTATTTCTAAAGTGATAATCAACAATTGGTGCTGCTCCCACCTCTCCTGCGATCTCAAAGAAATGGATCCAATACACAGTGTAAGTCCACAACCATGGAGATGGTTCCAGTATTCTACTGATCTAATCTTCAAAATGAGCATCAACAAAATTCTTATTTCTGTCAGCAGAATTAGCTTCTTAACTACATAGATTGATTTTGAAACATGGTCGATAGGAGATAAGATTGACTACAAATGTCAGATACATTTGAACTAAAACCTCGAAGAAACTTCTTATAATACACAAAGAGCTTCCCAATGAGGAGAAGATACAAATGAAAAAAAAACTTAAAGAATTCTCAAAGTTTAAGTTAAATTCCTGGTAAAAAAGTTATCAATAAAAAATACAAATGGATCATAAAAATTACACTTAAATCCAACTTATAATGGTTCCTTCTAAATTACATTAATGGGGAAAAAAATTAAAAGTAAGGAATAATAGAATAAATCACATTTTTTAATTCCTTTTTTGCTATAGAGTTAAAGTTATGACTAACCTCTATGACAAAATCTCTTATCCAGTCATCAAGCTTTTCAGAGGAGATGGCCTCCTCATTGAAAACCTTCTTCCATGCATTGCTATTTGTCTCCCTCCTGTTGCAGCAAGTCTCTTCCTTGCAAAGTATGGAATGGGATCCAACTTGATTGGTGTCGTGATTCACAACCAATAAGGCTTGCGTAATATATTGATGTTCCTGCCGATGAGATTTACCCACTGATTTTTAAAACAAATGGGGGAAAATCTGGAATTGGGGTTCTCTGGAACACCGAGAAGCTCTTGCATTGCAGGGGAGAGGGGCTTGGCTTTGTATTGCATGGGGCTCTCGCTTGTTAGTGGTCGCATGCTTCAACAAATCAGCAAAGGTTACAACGCGCCATACGTGGGTTAGAGTAGAAGGTGAAATGAAACAGATAGTCGATGAAAACTTATTAGACTTATTAAAGAAATTATGTAGAAATTGCAACAGAAATCTATATACAATTGTTTCATGCAACGTTGGACATACTCACTGCCCAATGAAATGCACCACAACAACCTACAGAAGAAGAGAGAACAAAAAAAAAAATAGAAGATGCTTAGAACAAAAGCCCTAAAAAATTGGGATAAGCAAAAGCAATGGAATTCATTATGCGAAGGCATAAGGAGATGGAGAGAGAGAGAAAAAGAGGTGGGGCATACCTGAGAAATCCTTTATACACAAGCATAAGGAGGGTGAGCGAGTGATGAGTGGGGGCTTATCTGCTTCAAATCCTCTGCAAAATAACCCTTGAAATTGTAGCCCTATGATCATAAAATATGATAATTGATTTTACCACGGTTGTCTTGCTCTCCAAGGAACCCTTTGTAATTTACCATTACACTGCCATCCGTATGAAGGGATGGTAACAATGAGAAGGGAAGAGAGAGAGAGAGTCTAAATAAATATTGGGATAAAAGGGGCGTTTCAGGAGGTGAGAGATCAAATGGGGAAGATGAAACAATACAATATTTAAAGAGTAGGGTTTCATAATGTGTGAGAGAGAGGTTACTGAAGCTCAAAAGGCATTTTCAGTTTAGGGGGATTTGTTGGAAAGCGAAACTGATTGAGCTTTTTAAAGAAGAAAAGAAACGTAATAGGATTAGTGAAGTTTAGTAGGGCGTATTTATTGCTTTATTGAATGGGAGGAGATGATGTGGCTTCACCAAGTAAGAGTTATTTGAAGTTTGCTGATGTGGCTTCATGAAATAAGAGGAGTCTTATGTGGCAACAAAAGGAACACCTACGTGTCATTCAAAGGGTCATTTTAACTCTGTTTTAGAATAGTAGATAGATATTTATTATTATTTATTAATAGTTAAGTGAGACAATAGGTGGCACTAGGAAGAGAGAATGGATCATTAAATTTGGAGTGATCATATCATTTAATTTATAAAAAATAACGGTTATTAATTATATGATGTGGTGTCTTTCCATTGTAAGACGACACATGGCGTCAACCTGAAGAGAGAATCGAGAGATTTGAGATGGATCATTAAATTTGGAGTGATCATATCATTTAATTTATAAAAAATAACGGTTATTAATTATATGATGTGGTGTCTTTCCATTGGATCAATCAAAGAGAGTTGCCATGTAAGACGACACATGGCGTCAACCTGAAGAGAGAATCGAGAGATTTGAGGTATGCCACGTGGCACCAACCAGCATATAGTATTAGTATAGATATATATAGATATATAAAGGAAAATCCACTCAGGAGGATTGAGGGGTTTGGCGGACCCTTACTTGTTTATTAATTAAATAAAATTATGAGGGGACATAAAACTTACCCCTACAAAGAATAAGGGGGACATAAAACCTTACCCCTACAAAGATCAAGGGGGGGACGTAAAACATTACCTCTACAGAAAACACCCCTACAAAAACAAAAATAAGGGGACATAAAACATTACCCCTAAAAAAGAAAACAAAATACAATCAAATACCATTAACCAGTCTAATACCATTCACAATACGTCTTACTATATTCTCTAATAACCACCACCTTGCCACCATTGCCAATGCTCACTATTGCTCGTGCCACCACCTCCCAGCACTGCTAATTACCTCCCATCTTTATTTTAGATGCATGGCAATGATTGCCTTGGATGGAGACTATGAAATTGTCGGAGGGGAATCATGGGAGGAAGAGATTGGTTCTTCTGGCTGGGATCATATGGCCTTACAAGCAGCCTTGGTGGTTGAGTTCTGTTCGCCATGAGCCATGGCTGTTGAGCATAACCCCGACTGTTATTGTCGTCGTATTCAAACCTCTCTCTACATTGCATGATTCTGTGAAATGGTATGAATTGTTGTGGATTGGACATCCGTCAGAATAGTGAGGCCTTCCCTCTCTACCAAGCTCAGACAATGTCTTTGCAGCAAACCTAACATGTTTTGTTGGGTTTGCCTAATTTTTAGGAGAAGCGGAGATTTCTCATCGGCGCTAGAATTCCAAATCGCCAAAATAGCATGAACCCACATCGCCGGAATAGTCTGAATCTGAAATCTTAGTTGCAATCTTAGAGTTTTGGTTCTCTATCAAATTTGGGAGATTTGGATACTTTGGAAACAGGACGTGACAGAGAGGCTCAACAAAAGAAACATTAATGGAGGGTTATAAAAAAAAAAAAAACCCATTGTGAGGTGGGCAGGGGCAATTATGTCACTCAAAAAAGGTTATGTGTAAGAAAGTAAAACTCTTAAAAGAGGTTGCATATAGCCTCCCAATAAAACCCAGGTGTATTCAAGGAAAAAACCCAAAGAAATATAAAATAAAACTAAACATTAGAATCTTAACCAATAAAAAAAACATTAGAAAGAAAAAAGAAAAACAAAAGTTGGGAGAGCAGAATACTTATACATTATCAACAGTTGAGGATGTAAATATGCTCAATTTATGTATTATTTATTTATTCTTAAGCAAGCTAGGTTGTAAAATCTTGGTATATTTAGATGTAACATCATACTATGAAAAAACTTAGAAGAAGATGCACAATTTGTAAGCACCCCAATTTTACACCCCTCTAGTCTTTTTTTATACTCTTAAAAACCCTTTTAAAAACCTTCTTTTAAAACCCTTTTTCCAAGTGTTTCGATTTTCAAAAACAGCTCAAAGGTAAAAAAAAATGACCAAAATACCCCCAGGGTGAAAAATGATCAAAATACCCCTGAAAAAGTGCTAAAAAGTTTTCATTTGGTTCAAAATGATTTTACAAATTTTTTGATGAATTTTGACTACTTTTGGGATTAAATTGGACTTAAAATAGTAGAAAATGACCAAAATACCCTTAGAGTGCAAAATGACCAAAATGCCCCTAAAAGTGCTGAAAAATTCAAGTTTTATCTCAAATATTTTTCTGCATTTTATCAGTTCAATTTTGACTATTTTCGGGCTCAAAATGGATTTAAAGTGACAAAAACAGTTTTTCGGCAAATACGAGTATAAACAAAAAAAACCCAAAAAATCAATTTTTTGAAGAGCCAAACAGGGCCCTAAAGATAACCTCGCCCTTTCAAAAGGTGCAGCCCCATGTGGCACCCAACTGCACTACGAACTTTATTTTTTTTATTTTTATTTGTTCATAATAAAATATATTAAATCTCGCCATTTAAAAAGGCACGAATTTAGTGTTATCCGCATTCCCGCCTCACTGTCCACACCGCTTTACTATTCACCAAAATATATTAAATCGCGCCCTTTAAAACGGCACGGGCACTATTCCAAAACACTATAAATACCCCTCCTCCCTTCCTTCAAAGTTCACCAATTTCACTCCTCTCCTTGGTTTTTCGAGTTCGATCCAAGGATTTTCTAAGTTTGGAGTTGTTTTTGGAGAATCCCTCTTTGTCTGAAAGTTCGCCGTATTTTCGAGCAGGTAATCCCTCTATCCCTAGTCTTGCTTTCAGTTTTTTTAGCTTTATTAATTGCTTAATTTCTAATTTTGTCTTTAAAATTTTAGTTTAGACTGCTAAGCCTCGTCTACTCGAACCTCTATCCAAATTCCGGTTCAAATATAGCCTTGCCTAGTCGAACCCCTGCCCCAATTCCAGTTCAAATATAGTCTCGCCTAATCGAACCTCTGCCCAAATTCCAGTTCAAATATAGTCTCGCCTAGTCGAACCCCTGCCTTGCCTAGTCGAACCCTTACCCAAATCTCAGTTCAAATATAGACTCGCCTAGTCAAACCCCTGCCCAAATTCAGTTCAAAACTAGGCTAACCTAGTCGAACCTCTGCCCAAATCCCGGTTCAAAACTAACCTTGTCTAGTCGAACCTCCACCCAAAAACCTTGATTAAACCCTAGTTAATCCTGATTAAACCCCAGTTAATCCTAGTTAAACCCTGGTTAAGTCCTAGTTAACCCTAGTTAAATCCTGATTAAACCCTAGTTAATTCTGGTTAAACCCTACCTAAACCCTAGTTAACCCTAGCTAAACCCTACCTAAACCCTAGGTAAATCCTAGCTTGACCCTAGTTAAACCCTATCTACCTAGTCAAACCCTTGTCAAAGCTTCGGTTCAAACCCTGTTCAAATACCCACCTCCAAAGGCTCCTCGACACGAGCTTAAACCGCCCCATCTCTCCTCAGCACGAGCTTAAAAGGTCATCTCGCTCCTCAAATAGGAGCAACAACCCTCAAACCTTTCAGTCACCCACAATGCAGTCCAATCAAATCAAATCAAACCATCAACTCCCCTCTGGAACTACGTGCGCCTTGATTCCACTGACAGTGGATACGTAGGCAACCCTGATCGGGTTCAGCTCCCCTAGGATAGAATCGATATTCCGTTCTTATCCTGCAACTCTCAACTTATTTGTTTCAGTCAATATTACATTGCTCAACATATAGATCAAACTGCAAACTTCTTTATGGTTTTCTTTATTTGATTCAGACTTAGAGAGTAAGTAACCATCTCCAGATGGGAGTTTAGGGGTGCCTAACACCTTCCCCTAACTCAATTGAATCCCTTACCCTGACCTATTACTTCCAGACTATGTCTTATCCAACCATTTCAGGGACCTATTTCCCTCAAAATTAGATAGGTGGCAACTCTCTTTTCAATTGCAATTTATCGTTTATTCCTTATCGGGATCTATCCTGATCGAGAATGAGGGTTACTATTCAGGTACTCACAGCTGGCGACTCTGCTGGGGATCGAACCCAGAATCTCTGGTTTCACAGACTAGTATTCAAGCCTAAACCTAGTTTGAATCAGATACCAGAAACCACATCAGAATTTTTCAATTTCATCTATATGCTATTTCATTCATTGTTATTAAAACATCGGACATTTGTTTGTAAAACTTAGCAACATGCTTAGGGTTCCATTTTTATTCATTGCTTGATTTTGCTTGATGCATTCATATTCATTGCAGAATAGAATAAAAACTTTTCACCTATCTAGTTGGATCTGGTAAGCTTACAATCGAGGGATGGTTATCCCTGATACTGGAGCCCAAAGATCTGTGGAAAGTACTGGTTGTAGACCGAGAGATAGTTATCTGCGGTAAACGCGACTGGTCTTTCCTACTTGCACCAATCGTCACTTTTCAAGTATGTTCTATACTGGGGAGTCGCATATACAGTCAAGTGCTCCTCAACCTTATAGTCAAAACCTTACATACACCAGCATAAGAACGTAGATTATAAATCGTTGTTTGGGCATAAACCTTATCCATATTCTGCTCTTGGTTTAAGCCGCTCCCTCATTTCTCTTTAAATATAGGGATTTCCTTATTCCTATACCTAACCTATTTTGGAGCTTGTGTGAGCCCTATTTGATGTTAGATAGGTGTGAACCCTAACCCTTCTTAGTCAACTCAACACATGTGTGAGGCTAATACCCTAAATCAAACTGGTCAAGGGGCAACCAACCAACCCACATTAAAATGGGTTGTATGGACTCTCCTTTTGTCAGTTTTATCTTAAACCATTTGGGCTCTGGTTTCATACAACCCTGATAAATGAAATGGATTCCTATCCACTCACCCCAATGGGTTACACGCGTTGAATTAGCTCACCCTTAAAATATGTTAATTCTTTCAATTCTATTCATTCAATTTCATTTCAAATCTCAATTTCTACCAGCATCATCCATCTTCTGAGTTTACATCTAAACTCGGGTTTTTAGTGAAAATTTATTTTGATTAATCCATACCAGCATCATCCATCTTCTGAGTTTACATCTAAACTCAGGGTTTTAGTCAAAATTTATTTTGATTGATCCATACCAGCATTATCAATCTTTTGAGTTTACATCTAAAACTCAGATTTTTTTAGTCAAAATTTATTTTGATTAATTCATACCAGCATCATCAATTTTCTAAGTTACATCTAACTCAGGTTTTTTTAGTCAAAATTTATTTTGATTAATATCCAATCCATACCAACCCATCCATCTTCTGAGTTACATTTAACTCATGTTTTTTTAGTCAAAATTTATTTTGATTAATATTTGATCCATACCATCACCCCTATTCATCATCTGAGTTTCCATCTGATTCGAATTTTTTAAAATCAAAACTCATTTTGGTTAATTCATATTCAATCCATTTCAATTCATTTCATCACCATTTCTTATCTAAGTTTACATTTAGTCAAATTTTGTTTTGACTGATTCACATTCAATCTATTGCAATTCATCATCCTCATTCAAATTTATTCTATTTGTTTCTATCAAGATTCAAATTTATTTGTTGGCATCATCATCATTCATAATTTTATTCTGAGTTAAATTCAGTCATTTCTTCCAAAATTCAAATTCAAATTCATTATGCTTAAAAATTCAATTCATCATGTACATATCTTGATTGCATCATCATGCATTAGGTCTAATTAAGTCTGGTCCGTCTACATGCAATATCACATCGGCAACTGGTCCTTCAAATTTGGGTAAGCTCATCAAGCCGCAAGAATTCCTTTGACTATGAACTAACAATGCTAGCAACTATTCCCAGAAAAAAAATGTCCTAGATCAGCAGATCATAAATCCCAGGGGCATTTCACAGTCGCTTGATTTTGTTACCTCTTTATTGAAATATCAGTAATAGGATCCGGCCTAAGCACAACACTTAGTACCCATATCTTCATCATTGTATAAACAGAATGTTGTTCATTTGTATGAAGGATCCATCAACATGTCTTGCAACACATCTTGTGCATGATCATCATCATCTTGTATATCACTACCTCACATTTTTTGCATGCTCCCATCATCTTCTATGTCATGCATGTCGAGTATCGTCTCTCAGGTTAACATGTCATCACTTACACCATCATTTCATGTTCTTAGTCTCATGCCTACCATCAACTCGCTCTATGTTCTCAGTTCTTATCCTTCCCAAGTGGCAGATCTATAGGCAATCATATGAAGAAATGGAGCGTGAGGAAGCATTAAATGATCACGAGGGAATCATAGAAACCTTTCGCAGGGAAGAGCTCAGAGCCCTTCTAAGCGACGTCGCCTATATTCTGAATGGATTCCAAGAAGTACAGGGGCAAAACCAAAACCAGGTTCTCATACCACAACTAGTGCGGACGTTACCCAGAAACTTTACTCCACTACCGTGTAAGCTCAACCAACTTTTGCCCTTGCTCATACAGAAAAACTTGGTTCAGCCTCGAGGTCCTACACCACCACCAACCCGTCCATCACCCGGTTTTCGCGTGGACCAGTATTGTTCATTCCATCAAGCCATTGGGCATGGCACTGTCCGATGTATGCTTTTGAAGCATGCAGTCCAGGATTTAATCGACCAAAGTGACATTATAATCGAACCAGATATCATCCTTGGAATTGGGTACCCTTTTCACTAAAACAGGTCCATCCATCCTACCCCATGAGTTGCCTTTATACCATCTAAGCTTCCAAGGCAGAGAAGAAATGATTGAAGCATCACCAGCAAGCTTGCTACTATGAGATGATCAGACCATGTTTCAAACTTCGTCTGTTCAAATTTCTTTTTGTTTTTGTTGGCCCTAGTGGTCAAGGAAGTCTGTAAAAATTCACTTTTTTTAAGTCAAGCCTTGTATAGTCTTTTTCTATAAAATGGTACTCTTTTTCTAAGCATGCCTCAACCTTTTTAAAAAATGCCAAAAAAAAAGGCTCATGATGGTACAGCCTAACTCTCTCAAAATTTTTAGTGATCTAAGCCAACAGAACAAAAAAGAATAATAAT